>CM050690.1:59381404-64261404 GCA_027574665.1 Rhynochetos jubatus | reverse complement strand
AGACCAATACTATAACACAATTTACTGAATAAACACCATTAAAGACTACACAGTTAAACAAGATTGGTCATTTCTCAACACAGCATGTTATCAAAACAGTACTTGGTTAGCAATGAATTCCAAAAAACATTCAAGACTTATAGTTCCCAACAATCAAGCACATGGATACCTTTCCTACAAAAAGTTAGGTGCCTTTAGTTTTAATGGGAGTTACAAATGCTCACTACCCTAACTAGACTCAGAGTGGGATGAAAACAGCATGCCAGCTTTTTTACTGGGAAACAAAGCAAAGTCTAACTCATCTAATAAACACAGAAGCCACAACTGTAACATTAGTGGTTACTGCACAGCTACAGTGAACGTAAAATTTTCCTCCTGATTTTATACTTAGCTCTACGGGTTTTTTTGCTATTTTTTTGCAATTCTTTTTAAGTAGTGGCCAGTTCTGAAAATACACTTCTCCAGCCAACAGAGATGCAAGTTGCTTTCCAAACACTTACCTGATGCGGTGGTACTGTCAGATTCATCTTTGTCCTCTTCTGATTCAGAATAGAACTTTTCAGTAGGTTTCTCTTTCTTTGTCTTATCTAGAATTCCAGTCCACTCCTTTGCCTGTAAATAAATTTCAACTTAGGTTTACTTTTACAACCAGCAATACAAAAATGTACAGACAATATGGCAAAGAAAAACACTCGTAGTAATAGTATTAAGCAGTTTCTAAATAAATCTCTAAGCAAGTCAAGAGAAACTATGAAACCTCTCTTATTTTACACCATTAGGAGAACTAAAAGTTTTGTACATACCTATAAAAGGTGAGATATGTCTATTAGAGAGTCTAGAAAAAGATTTACTAAGGCAGATTAAAAGCATCAGTAACTATAAATAAATTTCTATGCCAAAAGAACATGAAGTCTGAGAGTTTTATCTCAAGATCCAGCTGAGTTTAGCTTGTGACTACAAAGAAGTGTAAATATGGCTAGTCACCACCTTTATCATCACAAATTTTAAGGGGAAAACAGAGGTGGACCCAGTAAGCAGTAGAAGTTCCAGCAGCCACAGAGGCATTATATTTCTCTTCCTTTGCAATTCTCCAAATAAAAGTAATTTTTACCACCAAGAGAACACCAGAATGTGGCGATACTTTGACCACATATTTTTTTCCACCTTTCCATATCCCCTGTACTATTAGAGAAGCAGAAGAAAAATTCAGGCCAGGAAAAAACACAAATAGATGGACAACTATATCAGAGTGATAAGGCTGCCTCAGTGACTGCTCTGGTCTGGAATAAGACTAACTTGTGAAAGAGCTCTGACAGTGACCTGCAGTGGTGTATGGCTCTGGACACACACCTCTTCCTCTTTAACACCAAAAGCTGCTAAAGCTTTGTAATCTCTACGCAGCCACTGGTATTATAAAAAGGCAATCTTCTTTTGGATATAAATGACAATTTAATTGTGGACTGCAGCTTAACACACATTGTGTAAGCACACACAGTATTAGCAGCACCACAAAATTAATGACAATGAGACAGTGTCCAAAGAAAACACTTGCAAAAGAAACACAGGGAAAGGATTTTCTTGTTTGTTCTGAGCTTTAAGTGGTTGGAGGGAGATGCTTTCCATTATGCTGTAGATGGATGATACTCCATTTGATCAATTTCCTACAATACTTTTTGGTTTTATGGACAAAGGTGCCTTCACGCATTCTTTCATTCCGGCGCTATAATTTCTAATCCCCCACTTAGGCTGACTGCCTTCAGGTTCTCCCCATAAAAAGCTTTCAGAAGTTTGTACACAAATACCACTTCCTGAAATGTATATAAGAAGGTAGACAAGTAATATTAAAGTACTAAGGAGAAATGCTTGTTCTACCACATTGCTGTTCATTGGCTTCCGCAAATCACACCTATTTTTCAGAATTTTCTCTACCCATTCTACGCTTAATATCTTATATGCAAATTAAGTCATATGCAATTTACTATAGAAGCTGGCTCAGGACAAGGACTGTGTGCTTTTCTGGGTACACCTGTTACAACGAGGTACCTCCAGGAGCACCATCAGCACACTCTTTCAATATTTCTGTTACTTTTAGCTGTCACTGATAGTTTTCACTGATGTTTAGTAGGACTCAGGTACCTGACGCATAAATCACAAGTTTGGTACCAGAACATGACTTGGCCTCAGAGTTCACAACCCAGTAATAAAATGCTATTGGTAGGGGATGATGAGGTCTATAATGTCAACATATGACTAGTGCACTAATAGATGACATTTACTTAGTACAAACTTTCCTAATTCTCTCCAGGTGATCTGAAATGTAAACCTTGGTCTCTTCATACACACTTTTTCCCCCCTGCTGATTCCTTTTGTTTGTATTACCTATTTTGTTCTGTGTAGACTTGGATTTGTACATGAACAAACCCCCACTCACCTCCTACCTTGGCAGTCGAGCTGCACTCATCATTAACAGTAATTAACATACTGTGGCACAGGGAATATAAGAGGTATGAAACTGAAAGTGAGGTGGACGGGACAAAAGCCCCTTTAATCCACAAGCCAAGCAGAGTGGCCTACGGGCTGACCCACTTCTCTCTTGAAAAGAACAAGCATCATGCAAGTATCCAAATGTTCCGTTTCCAAGCTAAAACAAGCAACACGGATGCTCACATGCACCAACGTTTTCCAGTACAGCCCAAAAATAGTATTTAAACACCTTATATGTTAGGCTAATATTCTGTACGGATGAGTGCCTTCAGCGAAGTTACTTTTAACGATGCTGACATACCGCCTCGGCTATGTCGACGTTCCGTACGGAGGGGTCAGGCGCCACCTCTGGCCAGTCGGACAGCTCCAGGTAGCCAGTGGCTCGGCTGTTCAGCGTGTGAGACAGGGTGCCAAGCTGGAAATGATCCCGATCTATTAAAAAAAAAAAATTGGGGGGGGGGGGAGAAATACACAAACACCATGAGCTCTACCAAAAAGAGCAATCTTAATCAGGGCTAAAGGTAATTGCCATTATATTATCTCAAATGTCATGGAATAAATATAAACTAGGAAGCTCTTCATAGGTCAAAAAACTGATTTCAGTCCATAGATTACAATAATCTCCCCCATAATGGTCAATAAAAAAGCTAATCAGTCAGTGTGTTTAGAGGTGTTGCTCTGAAATGTAGCTTCTCTAAAAATTACTTTACTGTGAATATTAAGAATGACAGCACAGTTAAACAATCCATATACATGTCTTGGCACAAACACATCCAGAATTTTAATAGTTTTTCTTCAAAATGGAGCTCCTTTTAGAGCTTCAAATCTGGGACTAAGTACATATGAAAATTAAAATTGCAAATCGTCACAGTAACAGAGCATTTTTAATTAATATAACCTGATAACCTTTTAATTTGAGAAGGCAGACAACAGTTCTTACTTGCAAAAAAACAGGGAAAACGCACAGGAAAAATTATTACTTTGGAGAAAAATAGTAAAACCCTAATCTATTGAGATTCAATTTATTTTAGATGCATAAAACATTTGCAATACTCACATTAACAATCTTCTGTTAAATCCAGATAAAAGACTAGAGCTATTTTCCTAAATTGAACAGTAGTTTTCCTCAAAAGACACACCTTCTGTTATTTAAATCAAATTTAAAATCCACATGAGTAGAAATGGATCAGTTTGTCAGGGTTTATCATCAAAGCAATGCACTGTGTTTGTACCATGCAAATGTTGCTTGCTGAAAAGCAAGTAAGTAGAGCGAGTATGCTTGCATATTAATCACTGGTATTTGCTAAGTGACACAATTTGTGAGCATATTTGAAAGAGAATAGGCTGCCACATTCCTTTACACAACGAACATTTACCAAATGATTTTGGCAGTTATACCTTTAAAAGAAGACTCAAGCAATGGGGCAGGTTTCTGTGCCAGAAATATTTTTTTGGCATATTTGCTTAAAGCTCCACTCTTCTCATTCGGAACAATAAGCTGCCTAATAAATCTTGTACGATCTCTGATGTCGTAGCTTTGATCATACTTGCCGAGATTTAATACATACTGGGTAAGCAATTTTGTCTGTGAAAAAAAACAGGACAAGAACCGAATACAAGTTATTTATGATTATTGATAACTCTGGATAAACATATTTAAAGAGGTAATAAAAATGAATGGTTATGTCAAACAAATGTTTTCCACAGGGAATATGCATTTCTAAAGCTGCAAATGGAATTCTGAAGCCAAAGCACATGTCCTCTTCTGTATTGGGGAGGTGAATGCTGAGTACTGAGAAGCAGCCATGTGCTAGATTATTAAACTGCTGAAGTGGAAAGAAAGGCATCATTAAAAAAATAATCATATATGGCAAACCCGCTGAAGGGTCTACGTGAGGATAATGAATGTGGAAATACAACTAAAAACATGGCACTCAAAACTTAATCGGAAAAATATGCAGGACATCAAAACATCAGAGGGTATTAGGAGGCTGGCAAACTGCTTCTGCTGAGGTGTGTTTTATGAAGAGATACTGTCCCTGGCATAAGCAGTGTCTGCACTCTGACTGCACTCAGTTACTTTATCCTGAATTATGACCCATTAAAGCAGACACATGAATCACTGAACTGGATTACTGCAAATTATTTGCAGTGCATTTAGCTGTTACTTTTTCATAAAAGCAAGCTGCTGATGCCCTCTAAAAACCAGGATAAAAGACTTCTTCCATTTTTTTCTTGAAGCTTAAAGCCTACAGTAATATCGGTCATTTATTTATTTATGTAAGAGAGCAACTTATATTATCACAGCTTTTTACAGCATAACAGGACTTCGTAATTTGATGTCTGAGAATATTAACATGTAGTAAATAATTTTAATAATTCAGTTAAATTTTTAAAGCAACCAAAAAAACCCAGCCCAAAAAAACCCAGGGAGACTTTCCCAATATCTTAGAAATAACATAGTATAACCAGAACAATAGTGCTGAACAGACCTGTATCCATCAGATGCATTTGAAAGAGGTAGGTCACTTTTTTTATACACAAGTGAACAGGAAAAAGAGCAAAAAGAATATGCCATCATAAGGAAATACATTTTTAGTATCTCAACCCAGAGTGGATGAACAACACAGGGTTAAAAACGTATTGTCAGGAGGATTTCTTTTCTTCATACAAACAACCTTGCACACATAACAATAGCATGACAGACAAGATAACAGTAACACAGTTTCAACTCTATTATGTGCAATTCGTTAAGTTCAGTTTAATAATTTCCACCTTGAGGATTCAAGTTGAAAGTTTTTTTTAGCGATGCAAAAATACTTTTTCAGAATATAGATTAACTCCTGCGAGTGAAACAACCAGTAAACAAAAGTTTTAGTTTTAACCTCACACAACGCAATTTATGCAAACCTTTCACAAAATAGATATGAAGAAATTACTCCTACTACATTAGAATAATAGTAAAGCATAGTTAAAATAACCTTTCAGTAAAACACTTTTTTTCTTTCTCTCTGAGAGCCAAGGATGGTTCTGTGAAATTATATTTTTTCCCCCAAGGTACCATCTTAGCTCTGGAAAAGGTAAAACTTTCTCATATGTATTTCACAGCATATAGGAAGCTATTTCTATATCAGAGTATAAAATTTTAAACAACTGCATCAGACAGAACATACGTAATCCTGTACTCATGCAGGACTTGTTGTTCAGTCTAAATGGAACTGGAAGGGAGGGTTCCCAGGTAGCATGAATTAAACTAAATGAGGGATACCTCCTGCAGCCTTCACCATCACTTCTCCTCTGTAAACCAAAACAAGACTCCTTGCTGTCATGGCAGAAAGCTCAGCAGAATGGATCATAAAACATAGTGGTCTTTGCTTGTGAAGGGCTACAGGGATGTGAAAAGCTGAGTGCCTTGCTATCATAGTGGGCACTTTTACAGTGGGCACGGGTGGAGTTAGATAAAGAGTTAATCCTGAAAGACTGCATTTCCTTTAATGGGATCATTTTCTCCACTATCCTTTCCCTTTTCCTTCTCCCTTTCCTCTCCCCTACAATCTCTTTTCCATATTGTCCAATACAGATAGAGACACAACAACGCTATACAGAAGAACAATCCACATGGGCAAGAAGTGTTCTTGCAAGCATCATGTATGATATAGTTTTCATGAAAACTGTAAGAAAACACTAGCTTATAGCAATGCAACCAAACAAGTGGCGAAGCATTTCTACATGGAGGTAGCTAACAGAAACAGTCAATTTTAATTAAACTCAAAAAATAAACCCATGAATACACATCAGTTTTTTCCAACAAAGGAATAGCCATAAGAAACTGAAAAGTATGAGGAAGCACATTAATATTGCGAAATATGACAGAATCTGCACAACATGACTGCCTCAGAATAGTAAGACGAAGTTTCTGATATATCATATAATACATTTATTATCATATGTCAACATTGCCTGTTATCTGGACATGCTCATTATATACCGTATTGGGTTTGTGTGGCACGTTTTAGTACCAGGGGGGCTACAGGGGTGACTTCTGTGAGAAGCTGCTGGAACCTCCCTCATGTCTGACAGAGACAGTGCAAGCCTGCTCCAGCATGGATCCATCGCTGGCCAAGGCAAAGACCATCAGCAACAGTGGTAGCATCTCTGGGATAACATTGTTAAGAAGGGGGGGAAAAAAGGCAAAACTGCAAGAGGAACTGCAGCCAGAGAAGAAGGGAGAGGGAATATGAAAGAGGAACAACTCTGCAGACACTAAGGCCAGCAAAGAAGGAGGGGGAGGATGTGTTCCAGGCGCCGGAGCAGATTCCTCGGCAGCCTGTGGTGAAGGCCATGATGAGGTAGGCTGTGGCCCTGCAGCCATGGAGGGTCACGGTGGATCAGAGACCAACCTGCAGCCCAGGGAGGGCACCATGCTGGAGCAGGGGGATGCCCAAGGGAGTCTGTGACAACATGAGAAGCCCAGGCTGGAGCAGGTTTGCTGGCAGGACTTGGGACTCCATGGGAAGCCCACACTGGAGCAGGCTGCTCCTGAAGGACGGCACCCCATGGGAGGGACCCACGCCGGAGAAGTTTGTGAAGAACTGCAGACCATGGGAAAGACTAATGTTGGGTAAGTTTGTGGAGGGCTGTCTCCTGTGGGAGGGACCCCACGCTGGAGCAGGGACAGAGTGTGAGGAGTCCTCCCCTGAAGAGGAAGGAGCAGCAGAGATGTGTGATGGACTGACCACAACCCCCATTCCTCATCACCCTGGGGGGGAAGAGGTAGGGAAATTGGGACCAAAACAGAGTCTGGGAATAAGGGAGGGGTGGGGGAAGGTTTTTTTTAAAAATCGGTTTTATTTCTCATTATCCTATTCTGATTTGTCAGGCAATAAATTTAATTAATTTTCCCCAAGTCGAGTCTCTTTTGCCTGTGACGGCAATTGGTGAGATCTCCCTGTCCTTATCTTGACTCACAAGCCCTTTGCTGTATTTTCTCTCCCCTGTCCAGCTAAAGAGGGGAGTGGATAGCATAGCTTTGGTGGACACCTGGTGTCCAGCCAGGGTCAACCCACCACATACAGGCAGGATATAATTTCTTTTATCCTCACACTGTTAGAATCTATTACTTTTTTTTTTTTTTGTACCTTTCTATTTGGTTTAAACGAAAAGTATACTTCAAGTCAACTTTCAGCTATGTTTCTAGAATTCCATAGTGGCAATAGTTCCATTGAAGAATTTAATGTCTATCCTATATTAGCAGCAATTAACCTTTTGGTAGATCTCCACTTGAAAAGCTGTATAATTCAAGTATCACCAACAGAGGCTCTACAGTGGCAGAGAAACAGCTATCTATCCATTCTCTGAAAACATAAACTTGCAGTAACTCGATTCTTTAGGTACATAAGGCTATTGTGCTAAACCACATTGGATATATCTATTTACGTGCTAAGACCACTTCGGACTTTTTCTGATGGGACTCCTACTGTGTTACACAACAGAAACTCATCAAAATCTCTTCATTCTTCCAGCTATGTGCAAGAAACAGCTAAGGCAATTAGACAGTATATTTTCTGCATAACACTTTCTCTTGCATCAGCTCCATTTAGACAGCTATCTAGCACATCCATAAGGATTTTTATGTCCTTTAGTGAAGAAAAGAGAAAGTAAGTTTACCAAACAACATAGATAACCAGAGTATAGCCTGTTCTTATTACCTGTTTATCCAGACAGGACTGAGACTCTAACTCTTCCTTAAATTACAGACAGACTTTGAAAACTCATGGGGTGATCACAGGATGTAAAAGGTATTGGAAATTCTTATTAAAAAAATCCTTAATCTTAAAAAACCATTCCTGAGAAGGTGCTCCATTAAGTGTTTTGAGTATTCCTGGGAATAAGGATGCAGATCTAGGAAGAGTGTTGCCAGCTCCTAAAGGCAACACCATCATATTCTAGTTTGGAAGGAGCTTTGAATCAAGCCAAGTCACCAACCTACTCTTAGAATTTTGTACATGAATAGCTTGACCACTTGAGAAGACAACATATTCTTCCACAACCTAAAACTAAAAAAGGAAAACACTCTTTGATGAAATTCATCATTTAGTAGGCATCTCAGGAGAAACTTTCTTCAGCTTTATCATCATTACCATACTTGAATAAAGGGTTATATTACACTTCTAATGGTAGTTTAAAATGTATTAAGACATTAACCTGGAAAAAGAGCAACACAGATATCATCCCTTGGTAGGCAATGGATTTTTGGCCAAATACAATGTGGAAATATTAGAGTAAAATTACAGAAGTTACATGGAAAACTAGTAAACATCATATAATGGGCCAAAAGAAAACAGTTTAAATAATCAAACCCACCTTTCCTCAGCACTGACAGAAGTCACTTTTTCTGACTGCCCCCCCCCCCCCCCAATTTTAGTCTGTATAAACAAAGGACAAGCATTCTTTCTTATCTGAATGCATGGCAAGACAGTTCATCTCCCATATGCCCTACAAAATAAAGTCTCAGTCAGATCAAGTCTGCAGTTGGATATATCTATCAAGGAATGAGAAGACACCACAGATACAGAGGTACAAGATCCTGTGCTGTCCAAGCCGTTGGAAAACAAAGTGGTCTAGCAGTCCAGGAAAGTGTATATACCTCAGACAAAGTATTTCTTTTACATTTGGAGGGAAAAAAAAAAAAATCTTTGTTTTTACAACCTTTTACAGCAATAATTGGAATTACAGTGAAAAAATAGTGCCAAGATGCTATATTCCATAGCCAGGGAGTAAAGAAGTTCACAGCGCTGTCATTTAGAAGAATGAGGCAGCTGGCACCTCCCATAGTTATTGTTTTGCAGCTACCTGGAGATACAATTTCACGTTTTTGTACTATCTGACATTTTTAGATTATTACTAGAGATGATCAACGCCCACCATCTCCACAAGAGAAAGTGAAGTAGTAAGAAATACAGAAAAAGGGAAAGCAGTTACTATCTTTAAGGTAAGTACTGATGGAAGGACATAATGAGGCTTTTTGCTGGCATCTTCTTTTAGATATCTTGAACAAAAGAAAATGAGCAGCTTCTTGTTCAAACTGACATTATTCCCTAGAAAATTCTGGACTTAGATCCAGAAAACAGTGAATCACATCTGGAAAATCTCCTATCTGATATTAGTAATACAATTTACAAATCTCTCCTACTTACGTGAATTAAAAAAAAACAATAGCATAATTTCCTCAAGAAACAAAGAGGCAAAAAAGAGTGATCTCACCACTACATTCATATTTACAATCCAGAACATACTCAAAGACTCATGGTTAGATTTATTCTCTTAGATTTCTTGATGATGAAAACTAATATTCAGCTTTCCTTCATAGAATATAGACTAGTTTGGTTACTTGTACAAAAGAAAGCACCACTCATCTACACAGACGTTACAAGACCTACCATGAGTCTAAATATGTATACTTCTGAGGTTAAGCTTACCTGCTTTGAGTTTGTTAGATAGAGTTTTGCGGCCAAGTTTAAGATCTGCAACTTTACAAGGTCGTCTTCAGTAGTGAAGGTCTTGGCTGTCTTTCTCAAAACATCGGGTGCGATCTTTGGAACCCGTTCGCAGTACTCGCCAATGAGCCACAGAATGCTGGCTCTGGCTACCGGAACCTGAGAAAATATTGCGTACTCAAAGTTAACACATTCACAAAGAGTACTTGCATACTTGCACGTGTCTGTGCTCAGGAACAAGTTAAAATACTGTTTAAAGACAACAGCCATGCAAGAAATAGAGACCCAAATTAAACATTGTTCAATACCGCCACTGTGGTAGACTGAATATTCCTGCAAATTAAGACACAGAACCTGCCCAAAACCCATGCAATACAAGTGGGCAAGACAGAGCGGGAATGGAAACACTGACACACAGAAGTGACATGTTCATGTTCACAATACAAGCTAGTGGCAGTTAGGAAAAGAACCTAAGCCTTTGACATGTGGTTGGGAATACTAACCACCAGGTTACACTAAACACCATATTAAAACAAAACAGTGCTTTTTGTGTATAGAAATGGCTTCCAGCAATACAGCTTCCTCAAATCCTGCCTATCTACTTTAAAAGTACAATATTTTTTTTTTAAGATTACTGGTATCTTTTCTTTATTTTTATTTACAATTTTATGACAGTAAGATTAGTATTTTTTGCAAACGCCCAAGGCCAACTCAACACAGCATTTCAGAGAGAGCAGAGTTCAAAATCTGGGTTCTCAATATCTGAATAGGATCTACCCCTTAAGTGAAAACACTCTGACCAGAAACTTCATAAAGGTCTTACTGCTTTGGAGCCATTTGACCATTTCACCAAAATAACTAGCAGCAGCAGGTTTTAGATGAACTCCCAGCATATGGTGCTGACTTCAATAACACAGTACTGTCAGAGACTGAGGGGAAGCAAATGGAAAAGCAAAGGAAACAGAAGCTCGTGCTCCACACAGTTTAGATAGAAGTAGTTAGGAGTTAAATACATACACACGCCCTTCTTCAAGGTGAGCTAGCCTGTATTACCTGCTTGTCAAATTAAAAACTGCATCTGTGTTACACACCTTCCCAAAAACATTGTTCTCCTTCTTTGAGACGAAGGAAGAAAGCATGTGATGAGAAAATTCTTGGCAGAAGCATGTCCTGCATAGCATCAAAAGACTGTGGTACTCTCACGTTCTGCACAGACTGTTGTTCAACATATGTTGAAATAAGAGGGGAAAAAATGTGTTCCATCAAATGACTTGATGTAGTTTAGAAAAAAGGAAACCTTCCAACTATAACTGCAACTTCAGCTAATTTTGCTGCTTTTTCTAGAAACAGTAAAAACCACTTGTACTAAGACTTTTCATTACTCCCTGCCCTGTACAGTGACTTTTTTTCATGAGCTTACACTTAAGCTAGCGTAAGTTCTGCCTTAGGTAAGATTCACAAAAGAAACAAGCTTTAGCAATTCAGCATTGTGGTTCTCATAGCACTGATTCTTAGCGTCTTTTATAAAAAAGTTTTAATTACTTTTCCAGCATATGTCAGTTATCCATACGTAACTATGTATTTCTCTGAATTACAATGGGCAACAACTATTAAGTGTCCTGCCCTGTACAGACATATAATTTGGAAGTACTGCTTTCCAGTTACATTCACAAAAGGTAACAAATGCAAGTGAACTACCAAGATTTAGGATAGCAATTCCCAAACTATGGTGCACAGTCCCTAATTAACAGCCCACTAAACCAAAGAACCAAGTTTACAAGAAGTTTTAATGGTTAAACATGTTTTACTGCTCAAAAAAAACTTTGGGAACAGCTTTGAATAAAGTCAACCTGTCAACATCTGCCTCTACACTTCCCATTGTTGCAAATACACATGCCAACAAAAACATCAACAGGCATGTCATGGGGAATAAGAGAGGACTACCTCTCCTGAATGAGAAAGCTAGCAGATCATGGGAAGACAGAATACAGGAGTGTAACAACAACAAAAAAATACCCTCAAGAGAAAGGCCAATTCTAGACATGGAAAAGATCTTTAAGGTAGAGACAACAATGTATTGAGAGTGGTATAACACAGTGGTTTAGCATACATAAGTACAGTAAATACTGACTGGGATACAGCTGATTTTTTTTTTTTTGTGAATTGGCAAAAAATTTAATGTTCTTTGAACTTACAGTGTGTGAGAGAAGACCAAGCTACTGAACAACTGTGAAATACAAAAACTTTAAACGCAGTCAGAATTTGTTCGCCTGTGCAACCGTAAGACTGATGCCATCACTGTACACTGATTTCAGAAAGGAAAGAGGTTATTTCTAATGTTCCAAAGGTTACACTGCATTAAGACCTCACTCCCAATCTATTATTTTAAATTGGGCTAAAGAATAGTAATTGAGTGGTACATTAAATTTTCCAGTATTGGAGCAGTTCAAGTTGCCTGCTGTACAGACAGATACCTCTAAATAAGAATGTATAGGCAACTTCAGATTTCAGTTATGCTAGATTTATTTTTTTAAAATATTTCATTACAGACTCGTTAAAATATTAGAGTTCTATAAGAAATCACCAAGTACCACACTTTGGGCAGCAGCCTCTTAGAAACAGCCCTTTACCTATTATTTTATTTTCATAAAGTAAAAATTGCTCACAGAGCAGACCAATTTCGGTAACAGTAACGAAAGACAAGTATCACTAGTGTACTTTTCCTAGTCAAAACCAGGACTACACTTTAAAACCACAATTAAATAGATTTAAACAGTGTACTTTTAAACACAGTGGTTTACTCTTTAAATTTTTTTCCCCATTTTGTAAAATGTAATTATTAGAGTAATAAGCTAGCTTTAGAATGTAAAATAAATAGACTAAGCAAAGCCTAATTTGAAAAATTATGACAATAGAAGACAGATGAAATTTCTTGTGAGACTCTCTCTTTTCAACCAGGATGTTAGCTTACCATGTAAATACTGTATATATTAAACACAATTTTGTGTAACAAGAATCAATATCAATTAGAGACTTTCTGAATCAAACCCTGAGTGGAAACCTTTTTAATGAAAAGTGTATGTCGAACTGATGAACCCAATGTTTCTGTGTCACTGGATTCATTTGGGGTCAAAATCACACAATATTTTCAGACTTCTTTTTCCCTGTTTAAGTCTTACAGTCTTCAACCATGTAGTATCAAGTGCATGATCCTGCACCTATTGTTTCCAGGGCATTCAAAACAGCAAACAAGAAACGAAGCCACTTCTAGACCTTCATTGCCTTTTCCAGTATAGCTTAAGTAGGGACCTTGAATTGACAGAAATGCAGGAAATAATACTTTCATTATTCAGCCCTGCTCTGCATTATCCTCAAAGGCAAACAGGATTGTAAATTACTTTGCCTGATGTTTTATTCCATATGCCCTGAGCAAGTGGTTAAGTGCACTTTTTAAACCTTAGTACCAGAAGGCAGTTTCTAGTGCCATTTTAACCCATTACCTGTCTGCAGGAAAATAAATAAATGGTTAATAAATTAAAAATAAAAACCAGCCAGACCCTCACCCATCAAAGCAAGACTCTGGTTACTTAAAGCAGACCACTCTAAGCAGCACCATACAAAACCTACCTTACTTCAGATCTAACCTTATACAATGTGTCAGGCTAAAGTACAACTGAGAATTGCCAATTCTGGCTATCCACATTTTTCACACAACAAGGAGATATTAAAATTGAAAATAAAATCTAACTCTGTTTTCAGAAGAAAATTTGCATAGCTAGCAATTTTTTTTAATTTTACTTGGAATCATAAATTGAAAGAGGGATGAAGTTGATGTGAAACGTCAGACTGCCAGCAAGAAGAAAAGGTACACAAGAAAGAATAGGACTAAAAGACAAGTGTTGTTTTTTGTTTTCAAATGGCAGACCTTCAAGGACTCCTCCATTATCTGAACCTCTAAATATAAAATCCCCCTAAAAAAGGTACTCTACTGATGACTGCCACCTTTTATATAGTGTACAGTTTTTGTTTAAACTGTGTTTTATTTAGGCTGAATATTTATTTCAAATTCAACATACAGCGTCCCTGGACACAATGCCTCAAAGGTCACATATTGCTCTCATTCTAAAACATTACATAGATACTAGAGCAAGTTTAAAAAGAAAAAAGATCAAATTATGAGAGTTGTTCATTAAGTCTTTAATATTGTATTTTTAAACCTTTATGTAAGTAAAGTGTATCCTAGGGAAAAAAATGTGCTAGACTCTGAAGCTTGCAGAACTGAAACACATCAACACCGTACCTTGTTATACTTTCCCAACACTGAGGGAAAGGAGAACTTAATTACAGAAAGCAAACCACCCTCTGCTGTGAAGCAACATCACAAACACAGCAATAACCAAAATTTAATTTACTTAGGAATACTGCAGAGGAACTTAAATTTATTATTGTTGTATGGATGGACAAAGCAGTGTCAAAAACTCCCACTCACCTGCTCTAGTAATAAGACACCTTTTTCCCCAACATTTTAAGCTGTTCTAAGTAACACACATCTATCTTATTTTTCCTCTAAATCTGCAACTCCTTATCCTGTTTTTATCACATCAAGAAGTGTTGTGTTCTCATCTAGAGAGGAGAACATCTCTAGAACAGAAAACATGCCAGACTTCTCTCATATTCTCACTCATATTCTAGAATGATCTAGGAATAAGTGTGTAACTAAAATCTAGGACATCAGAATTTATCAGCTATCAAAAGGAAAAGAACCTGTAATAAAAAAAAAAAAAGAGTACTATAAGAGAAAGTAAGGAGAACAATCACACCAGAACTACAAGATTCCCATCACCCAGAAAGCAAACATTAATGGGTACAATGTACCTTCACAAATTATTTTTCTAAAAATATAAAGGTAGACACTAATTTGGAGACTACTGTGGCTTGCTTGTATGAGAAAATACACAAATGTAGAACACCATTGAGACATGCTTACTCAGAGTTAATTCTTGCCAGGGTGATTTACATTCATTCATTGCTAAAATGAATTAAGATAAATCAAAAGAGGCATACTTCGGATGTAAACAAAAGTGTCTCGTGTTAACTCAGTTTAATCAATGCAGTCTAAGCAATTCATTTTAAAACTTATTCAGATTAAATCTGCAAGTATTTGCACTTAGACAAATTCTGGACCATAGATGTTTTGAAGAAAAGAATTTCTAATAAAGTAGACTGTACAACTTATATGACACGTATTTGATAAGAGAATATTCTAAAAGCTTTGAAAAAGCCCCTAAGCAACATCTTTGAGAATGACATCCTTTACAAGGTGGAGAGACACTCTCATGAATAAAAAAGGACTAGATAATAAGGAAAGACAAAACCCCGGTTACAATGGAAGGCAATCATCAGATGTCCCACAGGGACCTATAGGAGAAAATGTGCTGTTCAACAGATTTGCAAGTAACCTAGAAGAGGGCTATCTAGTGAGGAGAGAGTCTGCTGACACAAAACTCTTCAAGGTAATCTAAACTAAAACAGAGCCTGAACAGGTGAAGATGACTTATTAGTGATACTTAAAAACTGAGCAGAAGTGATGTAGCTGGCCTTGAAACATCAATACACTGCTTAAATAAATCCCTAATTCTATGCATACTGATGGACCCCATACTATTTCTAGGAAAAAATAGCTTGGAATCACGCATATTTTCAAAGAATTGTAGAAATGTTAAGTCAATGTTCTGCTGAAGTCTAAAAGCAGGGTACTCCAGGAAATGGAGACAAAAAGTACAGAATGAGTAATATCATTAGGTCACTACATAAAATTTCTCTTTCATACTCTGACTACTACTATGCACACTTCTGGTCACCCCACGTCAAAAACCACACAAGTATCAGGAAAGACAAAGAGAAGAGGGAAAGGCTGATCAGAGACATGGAATATGAGGGGAAATTAGAATTTTTCTATTAGTAAGTCTGACGGTGTGGATAGCAAACTCAGGCTTCCAGTCAGTGGAGATGCATCACAATGCACTTGCTCTGATCTTTAAATCCCCCTCCCTAATCCACCAGTTTTTGGTGCTGCTGCAGATGAGACTAGTCTATTAAGAGGACTTTTGGGCTCAACCAGTATCATCCTTCTTTAAACAGCCCTTTCACACAGGCATGTTTTTTAAACTCCTGACACTCTAAAAACTATACATACAAAAATACTTAGGCCAAACTCAGAGCAAACATCTAGCACAAACTAGCACTGCTTAAGGTCTCTGGACCATAACTTAACAAGCCTAAATTGTAAAGCGTGACTATGTTATTAACACATTGACAGACAAATAGAAACATTTTTATGATTTTTAAAAATGTAAGTTTAAGCACATCCAGTTATTCTCTTATTTAATATCTTTAGAACGCCATCAGACATGTAGATCTCGGTTACAATTTTTGAAGTGTGTTGAGGAAAGGATCTGGAATACAGCTAGATTGAGCTGCGCTATGCACAAGTCAAGGCATTCAACAAATCAGACACAAAACAGATCTCCTAGATCTTTGCCTGGGAGCACCCAAGATAAAAGTTCAAGGTACAAATGAGTGCTGGGTTTAATCAGGAAAGAGTTAACTCTCTTCACAGTGGCCGGTATGAAGCTGTGTTCCTAGATTTACACTGAGAAAAGTACTGATAAGGTTGTAGCTGGCACTGGGGAATACCTGCACTGAATTCAAAGTCTCTCTCAGTTTCTGATGCTGCAGCTGCATTCTCAACGCTCTCTTGCTGCAGGCAGTGTTGGGGACACACAGTTCAGACAGCTGACCCAAACTGACCAAAGGAGTATTTCATTCCATAGTACATCATGCTTGGGGCATAGGCAGGAAGGGGGTCCGGGAGCCATTACTCTTTTACTCCCTTACATTTGCTAACTCTCTCTATCTCCTTTGATAGCTGCTTTGCTAACTCCTGTCCTGGTTCATTCGTAAGATGGTGGCTCTGTTCGTTTTCCTGGTCGTACTGACGCTAGTAGTGCTCGCTTGGAATGTGCTGTTCTCAGGCTGTGGCTCTTGCTCTTTCTGACTCACACTTCTCAGGACCTGACTGTGCACTGGCCAGTGGGTGGTGAGCAACTGTCTCATAATTGTATCATATTGTACCATGTTTTATTTTCTATTATTCTAATTATATATTACTAGTAGTATTTGTAGATATTTAGATTCAATTAGTAAATCATTCTTATCTCAGTTTTACAAGCTTCCTTGTTTCTTTTCCCTCCGATTCTACCCCTCTGCTGGAGGGGAGAGGGGATTTGTGAGAGCAGCTTCATGATATATTAAACCACGACAAAATGACAACACACAAAAGCAAAGGAAGAAACATAAGCACTCTTGTCAGATATATAAGCAACAATCAAAGGGCAAACTGAAATGGACCTAGTCCTAACCTTTAATGTAAATGAGAGTCAGTACAGTAAAAGAGCTCTGTAGTTTTCAATTGAACTTCCTAATAATTCTTATGTTTGGTCAGATATATTTAGCTTACTAACCATCCTATCGCTTTCTAAATGGCTTCTGCAGACGAAGAAGATGAAGACAAGAATGAAGACAAGATGAAGATGAAGACAAGAATGAGTAAATTTCAGATTGGATGACCTGAAAGAAACATTGTTACAAAATATTGTGATTGTCAACGATGCGCCTAAAATTCTCAGGCTAATGTAAGTGAGGCTTATAACAACATGAACAAAATAAATTCAGGCACCAACCCAAAAATGTATTCCATTTACACTGATTTTATTTCAGTGATAAGTATTCACTATTCACTTAAACTAAATCATGACGGAACAATCAAAGAATTTATTTTTACCTTAAAGTGCCTTGCTATTTAATTGTATGTAATTATGTTCATTCTTTCGGTTGGGTTTTACATAGCATTAATTTCAAGTCTAAGAAACACCACAGAATTTATTTGTTCACACTCCCCTATCGTCCAGTTACTTTCAAGTTCGTTCAGGACCATCTGATTTGGCTGCTTCTCCCATGTGCAGATGCAAGAGTCCTTTAAAGACAGTGGTATACTACTGCATAGAGGAACAGGGTAGTTCCCTTAAGTTTCAATCCCAATTTAAAAATGGGAAATTTTTAAATTTCTCATTTAAAATTTGCAGAAATACCTTCCCCTGGAGAAGAGGCCAGGAAAAAAAGAAAACCTGTGTAAAATGTGTGACCAAGAGTGTGTGCATCTGTATGTATATCATATGTCAATGTAGTAACAGTCAGAAATCCTTGCATATGTGCAAGTATACTTATCCTTTATAGAAGTGTCTGATGGGGTTGGAGAGGTTGGAGTAGATGACCTTTAAAGGTCCCTTTCAACCCAAACCATTCTGTGAAGGAATACATCCATTTTCAAATATAATAGGCACAAGTTAATTCAGGATAATGATATGACATTCAAATTATAAATTTGAACTTCTAAATATATTCTTTAAACCAAAGTCCTACACATACTGAGGAATATAAATTTTGGGAAGTTAATAATAAAAAATTACAAGTCAAATGTAAACCAAGAAGTACAACAATCATTCTGGAGGGCCTACAGCATCACTATTACTGCTTACTTCTCAAATAAGAAGCATGATTCTGATTCAGATTTTGATTTTTCGTTTCTTATGACTGCTCTCCTACTACTTATCATTTTCTGATATTCTGTACAACCTCATTATTGGAGAACATGAGTACATCCAACTAGTTCAGGTACTGCATGTCTGTCTTTTCCCCTTATTCAACTTTAAAAATTTTCCAAAATAAATTCCATTAATTTAAAACTTAAAATATTTCCTCAGAAGTATTTATGTATAAAAAATTAGCTACAAAACTCTTAAGTGTTTAACAGAATATTTAGAAAATAACTATTTTCTCTTGCACAATATGTGGAAAGAAGATGACAAACTCATTTCACAAAGTATCAGAAGATGTAGTAAGATTATGCACAATTCATGACATTTTAGTTATCAACCAAAATCTTGAACAAATTTTCTGAAAACACAGGTGATTATTGCAAAATAGATAATGCTTATTTGATACGCAATTAGCAGTAGTATCTTACAGCCTCTTTTGATTCTGGGTATTAGCAAACCAGTAGAATTACATTTTCTTTACATCAGTTACAAAGTTTGATCATCAGCGTTTGGTGGCTAAAGATTTATTTGTTTAATCTGTTCAGTAAGCATCAACTGAGAAGACCACATTTCTTTTTTAATATTCCAAACTTTGCCAAATTCAACTATGGAAAACAGAAGAATCACTGCTTTAGAAACTATTTATGGCTCCATCATCAATAAATGTATAATTATATAAAACTGAACAGCCCTAGTTATAACATCTACACAAAAATAATTATTGACAGATCAAAATTTGGGGTATGATGCAATAGGCAGCTAACAGTCTTCAGCCTTACAGTATGATTTAGGATAAATCAGTAAATATTTTATCAGTAACTGGGACTGTGAGAAGAATATGGGAGGTAAATACTGACACATCTAAATGTCAATTTAAGGATGGATAATATGCAATAATGAAAATTTTACTGTTAAATGCAACAAAACCTTAAATATTCAGAAGATAAAAATGTGACTTCAAGAAACATTGCAACACACAGCAGCGTGTCTGGTACCATGCAAAGGTTAGGTGACCGTGGGTAAGGAAAAAGATTTAGAAATTTTACTTTTTAAACTCCACCCCAGATCAGTAAGACGACAAATCCTCAAGTTACGTGCTGCTTTGCCCTTATTTTCATTTCAACTTACTCCATGTTCTAAACCTGTTACTAATCTCGGCCTAGTGGTACTAGCAATACTGAACATTTCCAAGGATCTCTTTCAAAATAGCTTCCCAGATCTAAGGCAGAAACTGATGCCATCTGATAATTTCTATTTCCTTTTCCTTAAGATCATGAAAAATGGTATTTTATATCAAAAATAAAGAATTATATTGTATTTCTCTAACATATCTATTTCTATTTATAGCCCAAATTCCAAGAAGGTGGCGTGAATTTCATCAGTCAACAAGGAAAGTAAGACACTGCACAAATACTCACTGTAATGTTATCCAGGAGTTTGGCCATATGCTTAATAATTTCACCATGATGTGCTGGCTGGGTTTGCAGCAGTTTTTTAATGACAACTACACTTTCAGCAACTACAATTTCTGTTTAAGACAAAAAAAAAAAAAAACAACAAAAAAAACTTAATTTAAAAAGCATTTACAAAAAAAAGAAAAGACTATAAATAATTGATTGTAAAAGATGTTATCAGATTTCAAAATATGCTTTGCAGAACTGAATTCTATTTACTTGGTAACAAAGATGTAAACCACTCTACTAAGTAATACAAGTTCAGCTTCCAGAATCAAGTTCTAAGCAGCAAAAAGAGGACAAAGAAATGTTCTAAATGTAAAAATATCATCCTATTATGTACTTTTTTTGAAACTGCCTTTTAGTAAAGCTGCACTTTGCATTTTTCCTTTCCAAAATGAGGAACAGCATGAAAAAACATCTGTTTTTCATTGAAATTATGCATATTCATAAGCAATTTGCTGTCTGAATTGCAAATACAAACACATATACAATGTTAAAAGTAACAGCTCATTCACAAACAAGAGAAATATTTAAACATTTCATTTGCACTTTTTCACCTTCTAAACGGTCTCTTTCAGGTCTGTAATCTAATCTTCAGTACATTCAAATGAAGATTCTAAATAGCAAGCTGCTATAAGATTTATGCCAAAGTCATGCACTGGGGTGCTTAACTACTGTAACAAGTAACACTGACAGCCTGATCAACTTGTATGAAATGTACAATTTTTGAAGCTGAAAAAAACCCACTGGTCCAGAGGTAAGCTTCTCTGCAAGAGTAAACTCATGCAGCAAGGAAAGATGAAGGGAAGTCAAACAGGGCCAAAGCTGAAACCACAACAAAGACTACTCTAAGCGTTCAATATAATTCTGATTTTCATTCATACTACGAAAAGGGAGTAACTATTTATCCTAAACTATCAATGTTTAAAACAAAGGAAAAGCCTAACTACCATTTGTTAAGCATCACAGAGGTATTCCTACATTTTGAGAGTTAATCTCATGGACCCTTATTCAGCAATCAAACAAGCTGAAGTTTCAAAAGAATGGTATGGGAAAGAAATCTCTATATATTGTTTTTTTTAACAAAGCAAACATTTATGGAGAAAGGTTTTTCAAAAGCTCCAGGTATGCAGCATTATGTTACAAGCCTCTCAAATGCTTAAACTGTAGCTTGCAGCTTTTTGTGTCATCTTTTATTTGACATGACATAACATCTCTGTCATTTCTCTTGACTAATCTCTTCAGCAAGGTTAGCATTTTTACTTCACATACTTCAAGGTCTTTCACAATCCTACCAATCAATTTAATTTAGGTTGTAAATTTTGAGAATTTTCTTCTTTATTTTAGTATCTAGCCAAACACAATCTTAAATATTTAGATTGGGTGACATGACAACCTTCATCACTGAGTGTATTGTGAAACTACTTAACAAGAAACATTAAACAAAATTAAATTGAACCCAAAAGAACAGAGTGGACATGAAGTCATTACTAAAAGCACCTGTTGACAATGCAGAACTGATCATGAAATGCAGCAGATGAAGTATCACCACAGGAACTAGTTTAATGTAATCTATGGGAGCAAATTTAAAGAACTGAGCCAAAACTGTAAGCAAGAAAATTAGTATGGTTCCTTTTACACTAGCCCAGATACCAAAAAATAAAGTACAAACAAAAGGAAAATGAATTTGTATTACAATAAGGTGTGATATGGTTTAGAAAAAAAAGAAAGTCAATTTGAGGCTTGCTTTGTGCACATGAAGAATCTCAAAAATGAGCATGAGGTACAAGACACATATTTATGTTCAAAGACAAAGATAAAAAAACACCAACTAAAGGTGGGTATAGATTTGGCATTCTAAATGAGCAATAAGAAAATTAAAAACTGCAACTCTGCTAGAATTATCAAAATGCATGCAAGGACATGATAAATGAATGTAAGACTTTCAAAACAGAGTGTAAATTATTTTGTTTATAAAGGACCATAAAAAATAAATTCTTAAAACAAAGACAAAATATCACAGAAAATCTGATCAGGAATGCATTTACCAATAAAGGAGACTATAAGAGATATCTGCGACTTCAATTTTCACAAGTCATAGTAAAAACCTTGATATAATGGTCATTACTAGTTTTCTTCAAACAGTTTTGAAGCAATATGGAAACAACTACTTTGAGTAGGATAATCTTTAAGACGCTGGAGCATGGCAACTTCTCAAAAACCTGAAATATATTCAGTCATACAAAGTTCTATTTTGCCAAATAATTATGTATATAAAGAATTAACAATGTAATTTTTAATTATTTGTACTTAATTATTTTTAACAATTAAGACAGTAACTTACAGGGACCGAATTACAAATTTTTCATACTTGAGAATTCAGCTACATTATAACAGAAACTCAGAAAAAGACCTTAGCAAGGAGTATATTATCAAAGAACATTCAACAGCTGCATTCTGAAATATCACACTTGATATAACTGATGTTGTGTCAAATTTCCTTCCACTTACATTAACCAATACCTGCAAAAACTAAAACACGTAACTGAAGACTAACTTAGCCAAAGCCTCTAATTTGTATAATCACTATTTCTAAAAGCAGCAAAACTGCCACAACTATTTTTGGAAGGAATATACCAATTGAATCTCACAGTAAGGCTGTACAAGTGATTTAAGTGCACTCTCAGCAAATTTGGAGATGGCACCAAGCTGAGTTGCATGGTTGACATGCCTCAGCAATCTGGACAAGGTCAAGCAGTGGGCCCATGTGAACCTCAGGAGGTTCAACAAGGCCAAGTGCAAGGTCCTGCACATGGGTCGGGGCAATCCCAAGCACAAGAACAGGCTGGGCGGAGAATGGATCGAAAGCAGCCCTGAGGAGAAGGACTTGGGGGTACTGGTGGATGGGAAGCTGGACATGAGCCGGCAGTGTGCGCTGGTGTCGCAGAAAGCCAACTGTATCCTCGGCTGTATCCAGAGAAGCGTGGCCAGCAGGACAATGGAGGTGATTCTGTCCCTCTACACTGCTTTTGTGAGACATCCACCTGTAGTGGTGGGCCCAGCTCTGGGGCCCTCAACATAAGAAGGATATCAAACAGTTGGAGCGAGTCCAGAGGAGGCCATGAAGATGCTCAGGGGGCTGGAGCACCTTTGCTATGGGGACAGGCTGAGAGAGTTGGGCTTGTTCAGACTGGAGAAGAGAAGGCTCCAGGGAGACCTTATTCTGCTTTTTCAGTACTTGAAGGGGTCTATAAGAAAGATGGGGACAGACTTCTTAGCAGGGCCTGTTGTGATATGGCAACAGGCAATGGTTTTAAACTAAAAGACAGTAGATTCAGACTAGATACATGGAAGAAATTTTTTACACTGAGTGTGGTGAGGCGCTGGAACAGGTTTCCCAGAGGGGTGGCAGATGCCCCATCCCTGGAAACATTTGAAGCCAGGTTGGAGGGGACTCTGAGCAATCTGATCTATCTGAAGATGTGCCTGCACATTGCAGGGGTGCTGGACTAGATGACCCGTGAAGGTCTCTTCCAATCCAAACTAATCTATGATTATTTGGTTTATTAGGAGGTTATGCAAATGGTTAAAACTAAAGTTAAACGGTAATTATTAGAGCTAAGTATCCAGACAAATGTTAAGTTTTTTCTTGTCAGAACTACCTGAAGTATAAGCTTTTACCTGGTTAATTTTTCTACCTTTACAACATGAATAATGGAATTCTGAAACCACATTAATACGTATAAACAGAGTGCTACAAGGAGCTGGTTTACTTTTATGTCATTCTAACAGTAATTCCAGTAGAAAGGTAGTAGTTACCTGATGTATTAACAGTTCCAGTGATTTTACAACTTGCCTGTTCAATTTAGTACAGATTGGTAGGAAAAAAATTGTTCCAGCTATACATTCCACAATTGTGTGTACATTCTCTATTATCCATAGTCTGCAACTTTCAACAGAAAGTGAAAGTCACCCATCTGAGAAAAAACAGCAGGATCTCTAGTATATGCAGTACAGACAAACAAAAACTTCCTATAATCCCAACTGTTACTTACATCTAAAATCACTTTTATGTCATAGTGGGGCCAGCAGTTAGTTGAAATTATCAAAGCTTAAAAGAAATGCATCAGTCAAATGCCAAATTTCACACCTAAGAGCCAAAATAACTCTTCTTTTTGTACTTCCTTCAGCAGACAAGGAAGGAAAGAAAATAATTCTCAGTCCTCCCCACAGCTTCTACAAACAAGGCTCTGGGAAGTCAAGAACTGCTCTTAAAATGTTCTTTGTGTTTTCATGAGTGCTTTGTTTAAAGTTAAAATTCCTCTATTCAGGGAAGCTGGGGCAACGGTAAAAATAACAAATCTGAGTCACAGAAGCAGATACAGAAACTAGAAAGTTCAATCATGAGACACTCAAAGAGTTCTGTCAAGAGTTATCCCAGTTAGACCGGACTGACTCCTGAAGAGACTGTTTTGTGTAACAACATTCTGCCTCTCAGCACCCCTTCCAGAACGATTAATGGCACAGCTCCTGTGCCAGATACATGATATCTTGGCTGTTGGATTATATCTACAGTGAAGGTCTTTCCTGAACAAGAACATAGAATTAGAAGGCAGTTTTGCCACAAGCTCATTCTTCAGGAACCTGTTTTGATTTGGTAGAATTAATTTGGTCATTTCTCTCTTCTGCATTTAAGCGAATTCCCCATAATAAGAAAACAGTGCAGAGAAAGTAGAGCTGACTCTACTTTCGAGGACCTCACAACCTGCTGGACTTGGCAGCTTGGGCTTCACATTACACAAAGGCAGCACAACTGATTCCAGGCTTCGAACAACCATGGAAGAACTGCCGAAGAGATTGCTTGCACACTTTAAGGGTGAAAGCTGGAGGAAAGTAAGATCAACCAAGACTCAAATCTATTCTCCTACACATGGTAAACCTCTTCTTTATTCCCTTACCATGCCCAAAACTCTTCTTATGTTCAGTAAGCTGTGACTATCTGTAATTCCCTGCCACCTGAGGAAAGGTACCATGTAAATTATGCCATTCTATTCATTCCTTGAAAGAAGAAATAAAGACACTGCAGCTATGGTAAAGCAGTTTGCTAGCTGACAGGTTTAAAAGATTCTCAATATATCCTTTGCAGTCCTTCAGAACAGTAAGCACAAGACGATAATTTTATTTGCTAGACAACAACTTAGAAACAGTCAAGAAAACTAATCGTGTTGAGACAGACCTTTGTACACCTGCATACATGTGTATATACATATATGGAATTACTTGGAAGAAAATATTAAATTGAGAAGCTATGATAAAAGAACAAAGTATTTTCCCTCTTATCTTGCCTTCTTCTTCACAAGAAATAAAACAAGAAAATGGATAGAAGGATTATGAATTAACAAACTCAGCGTTCTGAAGTGACAGTTTTATTATTTTACTTTGGAATTAAAACAACATGGGGATTTGTACATGCTGAAAGAAGCCTACTGACCTAGAGGAATATTGCTAGTAGAATTAAACAGAATCAAGAACAAGTATTTGTAATATGTTCATTGCTGAACATAATAGAAAAAGGTGCATTGTGCAGATGCGGCCTTGTAACACAATATGGGAAAGTATTTTAAACACAGCTGATAATCAGAAAAGCATAAACGGACATCACATCTGGACCCCTAGGAAATTTAAGTTATTTACATTAAAAGTACCAACCTATACACTGCGGCATCTCAGAAATTTCTGATACAAGGTGAAGCATGAGAGGAAGAGGACTTGTAGTTCATAAATGAAGTAAGAGGAAGCCCCGAGTATATCAGTGGGTCACAGAATAACGATGTGCTGCCGAAGTTATGTCCTTAATAAAGGCCTTCTTAGGATTACCATGAAAAATATGTCCAGTATATATGAAGAGGAATTAATGCTGCTTTTCAAAGGTTAGAGTAGGTCTCACCTGTGTTCTCTGAACAATTCTAATTACTCCAGGCTACCCCAAAAACACTCTTGTTCTCTTTCCTGACTTTATTTTTAACTAAATCTTTCTTAACTCTATTTCTACAATTTAACCACATTAATGTAGACTGTACAGTATACAATAATCCTCAGATTCTCTTATTGACTACTTCTGTGCAATATTAATCGGTAACTGGTGAGAATATACAATACAATCAGGTATTGATTTACAGTGCTGCTATATCCTATTTGAATTTATCTGCTGTTTGTTGTGTTCCTTAGTGACCATCAACTACATTTCACTACATAAAACATAACAAAAGGCTAGGTTACAAAATCAAGCCAAATTTGGGCCCATTTATCCTAAAACTATTAAATATGTTTTTTCAGTTAGGCATTGATGGACTAAAAACCCCCACATTCCAAGCTTTCAGCACCCTCTACAGGCTAACTGTTTTTATGCAACTAAATATGTAAAAGTACAGTCATCTGTGATAATTATTAAAGTGTGCTATTGTGATTATGACATCTAAAAAAAAAGATAAACATGTAGTCCACAAGGAATTAATTTCACTAACAAAAGACAAAACAAGTACCCAGTGATTATGAAAACCTTTTGAAGTGCTTCGAACAAGAGGCAACACCAGAATCACTATTTTTATCCAGTCATGTCAGCTAAATTCTTATACAAGTCGACTCCCATATACTTTTTAAGGTGATCTGCTCTGCGTGGTTCCATTAACAAAAAGTTTCATGCCATCAACTACACAGAAAACAAAGAAATACAGCTTACCATCCCGGTTGGACAGCAAACATACGAGGCCATTAAGGCATGTGTCAGTCACTTCGGTGATGCTAGTAGCGTATCTGCCTATAGCCTGAATTGTAGCTGCAGCAAACTGTTTATCTTGGCTTTTCACATAAGTCTAAGGAAACAAGATTTTCATTAGTCAACACGTAAGTCTTGTCAACCAAAGACTCACCACATTATCCTCATGAGACCAGACATACTGTATAATAAATTCAATCTAGAAAGCTACATTGCACATTAGAAATTACACTTTTTCACTTCATTGTCACATTTAGAAGACATTTTCTTGCTGGTTTTCGTCACCCATGGCCATGCAAACCTCTGATTTCAAGAAAGCTTGGGGCAGGGCGCAATTACCCAAAACCAGCAATTAGTTTGTGCGCAAGGTTGGAGGAGTTGATGAGCTCTCTCTTCAGAGAGGTTTCAGTTCATTTAACCAGGAGCATCTGTGAAACTATGAATAACCTACCTGCCTGAGAACCAGTACCTTTCAGAGAAATCCAGCCAGAGAACTGAAGCAATGAAAATAGATGTCATAAGCAAAGAAGAAAGAAAGAAGGACAGACACTGTTTCACAATATAGGCAGAACATCTTGCTGACACATACAGAGATATTGGAGATAACACTATGTCATCAAATGACTTACAGAAATGAGGTTTGGTAATAAATGATAACGACAAAATATTGCTAAAATTAAGAACCTATCATCTAGTAACTTAACAGTGTCAATCAAGTTGGTAGAATTTGTTTTAAAGAATTTGGAATGATTGAGGTTTTTTCTCTTTTTTTTTGGAGGGTAGCCGGAAGAAGAGTGAGAACAAAACACAAACTCCTTTCCATATTTTAAAAACTTCATCACTCATTATGACATGAGACAGTTTCATTTACATTCCAAGAACATTTTACCTTGGAAAAGACTTTAACTTGAAGAATTTAAGACTAAGAACCTAGATGAAACATCCAGCAATTGGCCAACAGAGAGCGTGTTATAATAAAAAGAATACACTTTTGCACAAACCTGAAATTCTCGAAGCAGAGTTGATATGTTGGCTTCATTTGCTAAATTTGTCAAAATTTCAAGCTACAAGAAAAAAACCAGATATTTCATCAAAAGCTAAAAAAAATATTATAAACAGAACCACATATACACTATACGTTTACTGCATATAAGTAAAAGATAATACTACTAAAAATACCACTTAGAATTCAACAGAGTATACCACATTTCAGTATACCACATTTCAGTATAAACTGGTAGCAGCATTGCACTCAGGAGGAATATTTTCCTTGCAAGTACACGCAAGGCTTTCAAAGCAGGACTCTAGGGTTCAGTGATGCATTTTCTATGAGCTCTAGCTTTAGTGTTGCATTGCATATCAAATGGGCTTGAAATACTTCTGGCAGCATGGTTTCCAATGTAATACAACAGGCCTTAGCATCGAAGACCCATGTGACACTGTAAGAAGAAATAACGGAAATCACAACTGCAGACAGGGAGAAATAAAATGCACGTTATATTCAGGTGAACTAGAATAAAAGAACTCTGAACTCAGGAAATAAACAGATGCACCTATGACAGTCCTCAGACCTTAACAAACATGAACAACAGACCCTAAAAGGCCTCCTCTTTGTTCCTGGTGAACAAAAGGATGATACACAACACTTAACATGTATTGTTAAGGTGCTATGCTTCCAGGTTGTTTCAGCTTTGAAGAAGAAAGAATTCCAATACAATCTGAATGAGTTAAACTGAAGAAAAAGACAACTCTGTCTCTGTAAAGGGAAGTCATGCCTCAGAAGTCTGTTGGTGTTTTTTGAGAGAGATGCACACAGACATACACTTAATAGTCCACCTCTACTTAAAAAGCAATTTGATAAGAGCAGTCACCAAAGGCTTTTAAAGATACGTATCTAACACAGCATATGGAACAAGTGGATACATGAAAAGAGAGGAATAGGCAGAGAATAAAGAAACTATTTTACATTACAGGAAGGCTATCAGTGGAATCCTACAAGTATCTTTGTTGGTCTTTTGCTTTTCAACGTATTCATATATGAACTATGAAAGTAATGAGAAGACAGGTGACAGTTTTCAGCTCATGCTAGTTTTCAGAGAAATGAAGAAAAAGGTTGACTAAGAAAAGCTGCATAGAAACTTCAAATATTAAATGACTCCTTAAAATGGCAAAAAAAAAAATCAACACAGATAAATGTATGTTCATAACTGGGGAAAAACCTTAACTTCTCAGAAAACAGTAGGCTCTGAGCTGATTACTAGAAATTATAACTGAGAATTTGTGGTTAAAATAGATAACTCCATGAAAATATGAGCTCAGTGCTAAGCAGTGATGAAAAAAGCCAACAATTTCTACTTTCCAACTCTTGACCATTGTATTATTTGTTAATATGGGAATTGAAATATATCAACTTTCAATTACTTCAGGAGTGACTTTTCTTGAGTAACACTAGTATTCCTGACAGCTTTCATAATCATTAAATGTGGGGAAGATCTTTTTGCCTTCAGCTGCCCCAAATTTACTTAGATTTAATGTTGGACTAATAAAACTATGATGGGTTGGGCAGAGCCATTTTGGACTGCACCACTCTGCACATGCAATAAAGGTGCAACATGGATGCAGAATGAAAATAAGGAAAAAAAAAATTTCTTTGAAAGACCTGTACCTTCCACTCCCAAACACAAGTGCCTGTCACAATCTAAAGCAAAACAAGAGAAAAAGCACATAATAGTAGACAATTTTTTAGCTATTGTTCTGTCAAGGATTTCACGTCCGTTCAAAAATAGAGAAAACAAGACAACAGCCGAAAACGTGTATTGAGATGTGGCCTTGAAGTACTTCTCATGTCGAATGCTGACTTCAACGTGAATTTTGGACTCTAACACTGTCCCATTTTGTTCAGGGATACAGATTTAAACTCTTTGCAAGCTAATGGTATCAACGACTGTGTGATGTCATTTCTCTTCATTTGAGAAGATTCTTCCTCCCATGAAAACAGTCAAACTCTAAATGTTCGAATGGCTAGTTAGATAAAAATAGTAGTGTTCTGTATCACTGGAAGGTAGCAAAAGCTGTAGTGGAAAACACAGTCTATCTGCCATCTACAACACGGGAATAAAGAGAACTTCCAGACAGTCTGACAAACCTGAAGGACACTTGGAAACTTAACTAAAAGCCACAAATCTACACTTCTTAGTGGGGAAAAAAAAAAAAAAAACCAAACAAACAGCACAGAATGATGTGCGTCACATCAGTGCAAGAAAATTTTACCTTTCTACTGCCAACAGTTATGTCCTACAGTATACAGAAAACTTGGCTTCTAAACTCACCTTCAGTGTTTTGATCATTGTTGGATCCGTTGATCTAACATAGAAACTCTTCAGATAAGGTTCAAACATGCCCTGAAAGGCAGAACACATATAAGTAGCTTGCCTGTGTTTCATATAAAATGTGATATAGAAAATTCTAAATAAAGTATACCTTTCTCTGAATTGACATAGTGGCAATATTTTGCAGAACAATATACTGCACCTCCCTAGAATTTGAAAAGAAAACCAAGAGTTATTATGCAAAATTATATATACATATAATAATGCAATATGGCAAAGGAAGCCCAATCCTCTCTGAATCTAAAGGTAGTTACACATTTGACTTGGCACAAACACAGAAGGAAACAGCTTATTGTCAACTGCTACAAGGTCATCATCTGTTTCACAGGAAGATGCATGATGAAACCAGGTTCTCATTTTTAAAAACTTCAATATGGAAAACAACACTGACACTAGTAAAATCATACAATGCTTCTTTAGGCCTTGGGACTTTGTTTAAACCTAAAATTCGTTTAAAACATGGTCGTTCTGCCACCTCCAGAAACAGCTCACAAAAACGTTACATTTTGTCCGCGACCGTGAAAACTTAAATATTTCAGGATGCCACAGCTGAGAACAAAAAGACATAGGCTTTAGCTGTAGTGTGGAAATGACTGCATTCATTACAAGAACAGCTAATCCTTCCACAACTAGCAAGAATAGTTATGACTTTGTTCTTAAAAAATTTCCTAGTCATTCTCAAAAAGGGCCAGGTTCTGCTGTGACTTAAGAGTATATACTGGCAGGCACATGCATGTATCAAAAAGTAGCACTTTAACATAATAGGCTTTGTCAAGATACAGACAAGAAGATTATGTGATATTCTAAACATGTTTCATCATTAATGTATTCATTAAAAAGCCTCAGCAGGAGTGAGCAAAAAGAAAACTGGGTACTAGTCTAAAACTTTTGAACCATAGAGTTTCTGCCACCAATTGCTTAAAAACTAAGAAATAATTTACATGCCATTTTTCTGAACCATGAGTGCTCAAATTCTTTCATGCTGCAAATCATATCCTAATAGAGAAATCATTACATCCATTATCCCCTCTTACTCAGAACTGTCTAATAGCCCTGCGGTAATTACAGCTGTTGCTTACAAAGAAAAGTAATAATAGAGAAGTACTTAGTATCTTTTAAACCTGTTTCTATGTAATTCTTACATAGGTACATGGAAATAGTCAGCTGCACATGATAACATGATGAACCAAGACTGGAAATTGCTACGAAATGCTCTTCCAGGCACTCTCACCCTATCTAGATTATGGCGCATTTGACATTAATTTAAAGGCCACAGGCACGTAACTTCAAGGGCAAACAGCAAAAGCTTATTTCAAAGCGGCTCTAATAGCAAAAGTGTTCACACAGACTGGTAAGAGAGAACAGACAAGGCATTCAACAAAGGAAAGTCAGAAGACTAGTGCCGTTCTAGACTGGTTGAGGTACAGGAAAGATGCAAGTTCTCTTCTGATAAGATTCAAGTATAAAAGAGCAATAAAAAGCATGCAAAAATAATCCTTTCAACCTGTGAGTATGAGTTTAGTTCTATACATTATCTGTACATATGCCAAACTGCTTTAGAGACATTTTATTTATCTTTGTATAAAGGGAATGGGAAGCATACTGTACTATAAAACCAAACACAAAACTAACAGTAATTCATTTTTATCTGAAATAAAAGCATGATTACTCTACCAAGCGCAATTTTACTTCTCTACTACCTTCTAAATGATAGAGGCTTTAGCCTGGGGGAGGCGTAGAAGTTTACAGAGAAAGAGTTCTGTGGTGACTAGGCTTATGAAAGTTAAAGCCCATCTAAGACAAGTAATCTTGTCAGACACAACAAAAGTGATTTTTTTTAAAAGTTTTTTTTCTGTTTGATTTGACCAACTTTAAAGAAAAATCATTGTCACAGCAAAGTTCTAGCCAAAAATATCACATTTAGTTAGAAAGTTAGTCTGAAAACGTCTTAATATTGTGCCTCCTATCACCCCGTCAAGGCTTTTTATACAGATACATCGAAGTTCAAAATATAAAAACTGAGGGGAACACACACCCCCACCCCCCCCATTTATGCAGCAAGTATCAGCATAATATGCCACAACTATCTAACACAAAGGAAAAAAAAGAGTATTATCAATATTATGACACATGTGGCCAGTGATACCCTTCATAGAAAAGGGGACCAGGTCACATGGAGGATGATAAAGTCAAAATGATGTCTTGAATTAAATATAAACCTGTTTTTTAAAAACAGTCCAACAATTAAGGAAACATAGGGTATTCAGCACCATCAAGTGGGTATTTTAAGAAATTCATTTCTTAGTTTCTTTGTCAACAAGAAGTCTTCGATATAAACTGCAGGAAAAGAAAATACACATCTGAAGACATTTTTTTGTGCTCAGAAAGAGAGTAAGGAACTCCAATAATTAAATTTCCAGTAACTTCCAATAATTAAAAAAAAAACCCAAGAAACTAAGCCAACTAGTTAGCACTGCCTCTATTTGTATGCTAACTAGGCAGCCATGATTCTTTTCACAATTAAGAATGAAACATGATACAGATTGTTCACTAGATGTGATACTGAAAATGATGGAATTCCTTTTAATGATCCTCATTTGTTGAGTAAAAATTAATATTACAGGACAATTTTAAAACAAACTCTAATAGTGCAATAGTTACATTCTTATAACTACAGCTAAACACGTATGTGCTAAAAACTCACAAAAAAGTACCCATAGCAGTGTGAAGTATGGACTTGACCTACCTATTACTACGGAGTAAACGCACCAATGACTTAGAAACAATACCAGCTTCGGATTTTGGTGCCAAGTGCCAGTAAAGCTGTGCAACTGCCATTACCACCTAAAAGAAAAACATTCAGAACAGCATGTTAACTTCAAGTTGTTCCACATACCCATCACATCTGCTTCAGACCTGCTCAACTAACAATTCACTCTTCTTCAGGAAGCAAAGTGCATACTCACGTACTTTGAAATCAACAAAGCAGATTGGGAGAAAATCATCAGTAGAAAGACATTTTCAGTTCTAAAATCAAAGCTAATTAAGTAACTCATTCCTCCCAGTATTTATTGTATACAAGAATATAGAGATAGAGGAAAAGGGACAAAGAGAAAAAATAAAATCTAGGTAATTCAAACTGTAAACATACAGATATCCTTAGGAAGTCAGTATTGTTAATATCACCTGTATAAATTAATGAGTAGATATGGTTTAAAACTTCTGCATTTTTTGTGCTTTTATTTTTATAAAATACAGCTTCAAATTTAGTTATTATTTAGTTTCAATTTATAATCTTTCATTCCATTATTCTATTATGTAATTTATAAAATGACAGCTGCATTTACTGGCAACTTCTGAAGTCTCAAATCCCACAGAAAGTGAAAACTACAAGGTTGTATACCAACCTACTGCCAGCAAAAAGCAGAAGAGTGAGATATAAGCAACTTATAACCCACATTTTTTTATTTTTCTTTTAAAATTCTCATAAGTAAAAGACAAATGATGAATTTTATGCTAATGAATAAGTCATGTCATAACCTTCTTTACAATACTGTCATGGTCAACTTCCTGTTCAAAACGAAACAAGTCACAGAAAGAAGACTCCAAGTACTCCATCACTATGAACTTGACTTGGTGTCTTAAATCTTAGTACCAATGAAACAAAAATTATTGTTAAGCAGTGAAGTGATTAGGACATCTGAAAAGAGGAAATAACTGGAAGATTATTAGCAAGATACTACAGGGATCTTTTATTTCTGACAAAAATCTAAGGTCCAAGAGAAAGCAATTAATTTAATTGCTGGTAAATTCTGTGAATGGTACAAAAATTGGTGTATTAGTGATTCAAAGAAGCATGATTTCATTTGACAAGCTGCACCTGAACATCTCAGCTAACTCAGAAAGTTAAAGATGATAAATGTGAGAATCAATACCATTCTTAACAGATACAAAGAAAATGATTTATGGAATGTGGAAAATAAGCAACTGAACCTGTTCTCAGTGCAGTGTGATGGCAAACATGTAACTTACTTGTTCTGTGTGGGATGATGAAACATTGCATACACAGTGAACAGTGATTTCAGCAAAAGGCTGTGCTGTAACAGAATTATAATTCTAAAACTATTCAATTTGTTTCCAAAGTCTGCCGGCAGAGTATAGGTGGTTTTGAAAAGAGTAAGACATTAGTCAGAATCTAGAAATAAGTTTCAGAGGAGAAACAAAAACCTATTCTGTTTAGCTTATCAAGAACAGGTTGGGAGATGAACTAATCATGTCGCAGTAATTGATTTTGCAATGATATGAATACTCGTTATCACTGGAAGTCTTTTCCCAAAGATATCTAGTCTTGATTAACAGGACAAACTGTGGTTAGAAATAAAGTTCTGTGGTATGAGTAATGTCACAAGGACTCACTACCAGCATTTTTTTTTTTCTGGTTCTAAAAACTTACCTGTATCTTAAAACCTTACAGAAATACTGCAAAGCATAGAATACTCACAAGGTCTTACCTATCCTGTAACACTGCCAAGGCACCAGCACTAAGAATCTGGCTTGGATTGACAAAAAATGTAGGCATATAATTGCCTGATTTTAAAATGTGAGACTCAAAGGAAGGCAGAACTTAATGAATCATTAACAACTACGATTTTCTTTGTGAGTCTATACCACCAAAACTGACAGTTTGTTCTATGCTAGTTGCTGAGACCTTAAGCATTAAAAGCTAGCTATGGTACAGACACCACACGCTATAAAAGTTAGATTCAAATGTTCTTGTATTTTCTCTAATAATTTGTTTGTCCTTAATATTTGGAGCATGTATCACATTCAGTTCAGGCGTTCTACTTATAAGCTAAGTTAATGTCGAAAAAAAAAGAATCATTGTACTTCTCCTGTAAGTTACTACAGTATTATCACCACTTTTGAAGAGGTGTACATTTTATTTTTCAATCTTTTCTATTTTCTAGAAGCATAGATACTTAGTAGTTTAGCATTTTAATCAAAAAGGAATTTGTCATACAGCAGCATTTCGGCTTTGAAGCAATGGCTTTGTATTCCGTAACAGCAGCCTGTGATCTGGGTCCATAGTGTAGGTGTTTTTCACTTTCCGATCCTTTTCTTTCTCCTCTTCATCAGATTCATAGAAATTATTTTCACTATATTCTTCCACCACCTCATCACTCTAACAAAAGACAAAATGACAAAAATGTATACAGAATATTTGAATCAGCTGTAAGGAAGTAACATACAACACCATCATGCACAATTAATACACTTTTGTAAACATAACTATTGGGTCTTCTACTCCAGTTTGATCAAATATGCTTAAAAAGATATGCAAAATTTCCTTAGAAAGAAGATGAACTGCTAAATGAAATACCTTCATTAATATTCTATAAATTAGATGAGGTGTGAATATTGACCATTTTTAGACCAGTTTTGGTTTTTAGAAAATGGTCAGTTGTTTAAAATCTGCTCTTTTTTGAAAACTTAATGCAAATCATGTGCATTCTTCTATACATCTTTGTGTAGTCACCCTTCTAAACTAAAACCTCAGAATGCTAAACCAAGAGTACCGGTAACTGAATTCATCCCTTTGTCTACAAGACGGGCAACTTGAAATCAAGATTCCTGATCCCAGTGCATCTCAACCCTGCACTGAAGAATCTTCCTCTAACAGAAGGAGGATATATTCAATCTTCATTGATTCAGCTTTCAGTATCCCTGTGTTGACTGCTAACAGGCATGCACATAAGTACTATTGAACTCAACAGGAATACAGAGTTGGAAATTGTATTTAACTCATTAATCACTGTTGCAAAGAACCGCTTTGAGATCTCACATTTCCGACTTCTTTTTTTTAAATAATTTTTTATTAGAAACATACTTGGAGCAGAGATCCAAACAGTTATAAAGCAACTTATGCCTCTTATGAAAACATTTTAAATTTAAATCTTGTTAGTCTTTATATTGAATCACTTTCTTCATATCCAAACAGCAGAATTAACGTGGTCTTTTCTTATAGTCATCTATTTTACTGCAACCTTAGAATACTCCTTTCAAATATCTTTAGATCTGGCATGACATAATTATGATCCAGACACAGGATGATTATGACACACAGGGAAGCAAGTTTAATGAACTGACATTCATTAAAATCAAGTTGATGAAGTCCAAATTAGTCAGAATTTATAGTTACAAGGGCCTTACTAAGGCAAGAGAAAATATGTAACTGCAAGATTTGCACGTTACAATGGATAGGAAAGCAAACAGTTATTTAAAAGAGACAGGAGACTGAAAGATAAAAACCTGCAGTCTTCTTGGTGTGCAAGAATGTTGTTTCAAATCTACTAATCATCTCACACACGCAGAGCAACTACTAGGAAATGAGAAAACATTCAACCACTTGCAACCCCTTAAACATCAACCTCAACTGCTGACTCACTGCCAAAAAGGGACAACAATACATTTAGAATCATAGGATCATTTAGGTTGGAGAAGATCCTCAAGATCAGAGTCCAACTGTAAGGCTAACACTGCACAAGTCCACCACTAAACCATGTGACCAAACACCACATTTACACATCTCTTAAAATACCTCTAGGGACAGTTGACTGAACCACTTCCCCAGGCAGCCCGTTCCAATGCCTCACACCCCTTTCAGTGAACAAATTCTCTTAATATCCAGTCTGAATGTTCCCTGTCACAACTGGAGGTCATTTCCTCTTGTCCTATCACTTGACACTCCCTCATTACAATCTCCTTTCAGGTAGTTGTAGAGAGTGATAAGATCTTCCCTGAGCCTCCTCTTCTCCAGGATAAACAACCCCAGTTCCCTCAGATGCTCCTCACAGGACTTGTGCTCCAGCACCTCAGTGTCAGTCTTGCAGTGAGGGCCCCAAAAATGAACACAGTATTCGAAGTGCGGCCTCACCAGTGCCCAGTAGGGGACAATCACTTCCCTGGTCCTGCTGGCCATACTGTTCCTGATGCAGGCCAGGATGCCACTGGCCGCCATAGTCACCTGGGCACACTGCTGGCTCATATTCAGCCGGCTGCTGACCAACCCTCCCAGGTCCTTTTCCAACAGGCAACTTTCCAGCCACTTGTCCCCAAGCCTGTAGTGTTGCAGGGGGTTGTGGCCTAAGTGTAAGACCTGGCACTCAGCATTGTTGAATCTCATATAGTTGGCCTTGTCCCATTGATCCAGGCTGACCAAATCCTCTGTAGACTCTTTCTACGCTCGAGCAGATCAACACTTCTCCCCAACTTGGTGTCATCTGCAAACTTCTGAGAGTGCACTTGATCCCATCGTTCAAATCACTGATAAATATATTAAACAGAACTGGCCCCAACATGGCCTAGGGAACACCACTTGTGACCAGCCAACTCCATTCACCACAACTCTTGAGGCCTGGCTACCCAGCCAGTTTTTCACACAGCTAAGAGTACTCTCATCCAAGCCATATGCAGCCAGTTTCTCCAGGAGAATGCTGTGGGAAACAGTGTTGAAGCCCACACAGACTACTTCCACAGCCCTTCCCTCATCCACTAAGCAGGTCACCTTGTCATAGAAGGAGATCAGGTTAGCCAAGCACGACCTGCTTTTCACAAACCCATGCTGACTGGGCCTGATCCACTGGCTGCCCTGTACAGGCCACATGATGGGACTCAAGATCACCTTCTCCCATAACCTTTTCTGGCACCAAGGCGAGACTGACAGGCCTGAAGTTCTTCAAATCCTCCTTCTTGCCCTTCCTGGATAGGATCACTCACATTCAATAACTTCCAGTCAACTGTGACCTCCATGGTTAGCCAGGACTGCTGACAGATGATTAGAAGTGGCTTGGTGAGCACTTGTGACAGCTTCCCCAGTACCCTTGGGTTCATCTCATCCAGCCCCATAGACTTGTGTGTGTCTCAGTGATGTAGCAGGTCACTATCCCTTTCTCCTTGGATTATGGGGGCTTCATTCTGCTCTCCTCCCTGTCTTTCAGCTCAATGGGCTGGGTACCCAGAGAACAATTGGTCTTCCTATTAAAAACTGAGGCAAAGAAGGTATTAAGTACTTCAACCCTTTTCCTCATCCTCTGTCACTGTTTCCCCTCACATTCAATAAAGGATGGAGATTATCCTGTATTGTATTTCCAGCAGACATCTGGTAAGTCGAAGCCACTCATGAGAACAAGGGCCAGTAATCATGAAATTTCTCCCACCTGCTATAGCATGCTTTATCTGCCTCTTAAATATTTCATCTGTTTTTTTCACACCTTCTTGTAAGTCTGCATTTACCTGAGTAACCAGGTTTTAGCATGCACCAAGTAACTTCTATAATTTCTGTTATCACAGACACACCTTATTTCTTGATAGCATGGAGTACCAGTATTCTGTTATTGGTGGCACTCAACTTTACTTTCCCATATTTCTAATTAGAGCTCAAACTGATGATAACTAGTGCATATTAGCAGCTCTATCAGAAAAAAAAACCAATACTCACATCCTTTTTGACAGGGGAGAGACAGCATGAGTCTCTACTTCAGAGTGTAGATTCAAGTATTCCTGTGATTGCTTGTCCTTTCCATCATTTTAGATGCAGTTTCACGGTTGATTTAAGACTAATCATACCATTAAAAGTTTGTTATTTTGTTTGGTTTTTTAAAAGCATGTTTTATTTTCACCAGGATCAGTAAAATTATCTAGTTCACTTTGTGGTCACAGGATCACTAAAGTTGCTGAATTTTCAAAAGCAGTAGGTGGTAAAGGACTGAACAGAGGCACTCGCCTTCAGTGGTAGTCTTTAGTTAAACTGCATTAAGTACACTTAACAGTTTGTAGTAGCACATGATTTAATTGTGTAGTTAATAGCTTTTCTAAATTGCAAAATCACTAAAAAGTTCAGAACCCTGGGAGAATGAAGTGATTAAAACCAGAGAGACCACTAGCATTCCAGACTAGGAACTGCAAATGGACTCTGTGCATTCCCCATCTTCTGTGATTTATTCAATCCAGTAGAGAAGCGAGTATTTTAGTGTGAAAGAACATGCATAATTCTTTTTTACGTTATTCCAGACATACAGTTTAGGGACATCTTCATAAAGTATTAACAACTTAAATGAAGAAACTGCCAGATAACAAGTTCCATTAGTCTGTTTTTAAAGTCACTAAGTAAATGAGCTAACATTTAACTGAGATCCTGCTTGAAATTACATTTAATATGGCATTAAAGTTGAGAATGTGCCTTCCATTTAGGGTAAAGCACATTACGTGAATGCTACAATTACCTCCAACAAGAGCTTCAGACATGCACAAACTCAGAGTTAAAGTACAACTTCACTGAAATCCTATGCATAAACACACTATTTTCCCACTCTATCAGCCTTAACTCCATCTTCTGTTCAAAAGTGATTCAAATAATTGTATTCCTAGGTTAGGTATAACTGATTTTAAATCCATACAGTTCCGCTTCTCTTCTTAGATTCATAAGGAAATATACTTTGTTTTTTTTAGACTCCTGCAGCAGAATCTTTGGCAGATAAGATTTTAGCTATCTTCCAGAGCCCCTTCCCATCATTCTAACAACTGCTCTCAAAACAGTTTTGGATAAGCTAAGTTTTGAAGATAAGAAGAGTTTTGGGACTATTCACTAGTTGGTGAATCTGACTGCAATACCAACACCACTGTAGCCAAACAAGTTTAGCAGTCCACTTAATATATCATTAACAGTAACCCAGGAAAAGGGAAATGGTAGAAAATGTACAGGACAGTTTCCTATTTAAAGAATTAATGATGTAGCCAAGACGGATCTGAAATTTTGATGTTGTGCATGAAGATGCTTACCTAAATCTTTGCACGTGCTTCACAGATGAGTCTCAGAACACTATGACAGACCTATCGTTGGTCTATCAAGCAAACCAAAACTTATCCTCAAAACTGCTCAAAAAGCCAAGATGAGCTGTGACAAGTTTCTGACAGATGAGCAGACCTCAACCAATCATGCTAGTTAATAATGACATGCTGGCAGAAGTATACATTCACTCTACAATCCTTGAATAAGATAGTTATGCCAGTATAGGTAAAGCTTGACATGAAGAATTGCTAGTAGTCCAAAAAAAAAAAAAAAATTAAAAATAGCACAATCTCACACAGCAAAAATATTTGAGAAATTAAAGTGTAACTAACATAATCTGCAGTCTGTCTGGCTGAAGGCCTTAGAATACACAAAGCCAAGTTTTCTACAGAGATCACAGAATGGTAGGGGTTGGAAGGGACCTTTGGGAATCATCTAGTCCAACTGAGCTGCCACAGCAGGTTCACCTAAAGCAGATTAGGCAGGAATGCATCCAGGTGGGCTTTGAATCTCTTCAGAGAAGAAGGTTCCACAACTCTCTGGCATCCTCAAAGTAAAGATGTTTTTCAACATGTTGAGATGGAATTTCCTGTGTTCCAATTTGTGCCTGTTGCCTCTAGTCTTGCTGCTGGGCAACACTGAAAGGAGTGTGGCCCCATCTTCTTGACACCTGCCCTTCAGATACTGATAAGCATTGTTGAGATCCCCTCTTAGTTATCTCTTCTCCAGGCTAAACAGACCCAGCTCTCTCAGCCTTTCCCAATAAAAGAGGTGCTCCATTCCCCATACCACCTCTGTAGTCCTCCACTGGACTCCCTCCAGTAGATCCCTGCGTTTCTTGAACTGAGGAGCTCAGAACTGGACACAGGACTCCAGATGTGGCCTCACTAGAGCACAACAGAGGGGGAAAATAACCTCCCTCGACCTGCTGGCCATGCTCTTTTTAGTGACTCCCAGGACACCATTGGCCACACAGGCACATTGCTGGCTCATGGTCAGCTTACTGTCCCCCAGGATCTCCAGGTCTCTCTCTGCAGAGCTGCCTTCCAGCAGGTCAACCCCCAGCCTGTACTGGTGCCTGGGGTTATCCCTCCCCAGGTACAGGACCCCACACCTGCCCCTGTTGAACTTCACTGGGTTCCTCTCTGCCCACCTCTCCAGCCTGTCCTGATCTCGCTGTGTGGTGGCACAGCCTTCTGGTGTATCAGCTGCTCCTTCCAGTTCTGTCATCAGCAAACTTGCTGAGGGTACACGGACCCCTCATCCAGATTGTTGATGAATATGATAAGGACAGGGCCCAGGACCAAAGCCTGGGGAACACTGCTAGTCACAGGCCTCCAGTTATACTCCTCACCCCTGACCACAACCCTTCAGGTACTAACTGAATGACAGCAACTTATAACTTTTGTCTTATTAAGCCAAAGAGTTGAAGAGCCAAACAATAAAGGGACTAGACCACGTACTCCATAAATAAGCATCCTTCTAAGTACTAACGAAGCATCAAAGTATATTCACTCCGTCTTAGGTAGGCTGCCTCTATACCCAGTTGTGTGATAAAAGACTTGTGCTACAGTGAATGGACAAATGGGACCTAGTAATGATCAAATCAGATCCTCTGATGACCATGTGAAAGTAGGGTAGTACTTCAAGTGACTAAGTGTAAGTATCTAGTGCCATTTTATACTCTCTCAAGGAAAGAAAAAAAATGTCTGCATGGGTTTGGCAGATCCTGAAGGTATGGAACCTACAGGACATGAATAACAACTGAACACTAGGCATCTTGCAACATTTACAGCACTAGACCCTCACATAAATCAATCATATCCAAGTTTCCCTAAAGGTTAAAAGCTTCAGATACTGTTTTTATCAGTTTTGTCCTACAGAAGGGGAAGTAACACTCTTTTCCTATTTAAAAATATCTGTAGACTCTTTTATTGTTACATTGAAGGAAAACTAGTTTTCAAGAAACTAACAAATTCCTGATGATAATAGTTGTGTGCAAGCTATTGGAAAAAAATTGGATGGGGATTAAAAGACACGTGAGAATAAACTAGATCACTGTACCAGGATGCATGCCATAGTAATGGTTACAAACTGTAGCTATTCATGAATGGACAACAAGCAGGTCACTTTGCTGTCACTAGGCAAGTGCATTCTGTGTGGTCTCAGACACAAGGCATTTACATATTTCAAGAACAAAGTTACTTAAAAATGAATGAGCATTTTAGAAACTTAATTTCTCCTTTCTACCACACAGAGAATGTAAAAGGATTCTAATAATGCATTAGTGGTCTGCGATATGGCCTGTACTCTACCAGGAAAGAATTTGTAAGGAGGCTTCCTGAAGAAATGTACAGTAATAGGTCCAGAAAGCATATGTCCACTTCTCCCTTCAAAATTCAGTCAAAATAGACTGAACACTTTCAGTCCAAAACTCAGCAAATACGAAATGCAGTGATTAGATTGAGTGACATGTAAGTCATAGAATCCTAGAATGGTTTGGATTGGAAGGGATCTTAAAGATCATCTAGTTCCAAGCCCCCTGCCACGGGCAGGGACACCCTCCACTAGACCAGGTTGCTCCAAGCCTCATCCAGCCTGGCCTTGAACACTTCCAGGGATGGGGGGGGGGGGCACCCACAGCTTCTCTGGGCAACCTGTGCCAGTGCCTCACCATCCTCTCTGAGAGCAACTGCTTCTTGACATCCAATCTCAATCTACCCTCTTTCAGTTTAAACCCATTACTCCTTGTCCTGTCTCTACAGGCCCTTGTAAAGAGTTCCCCCCAGCTTTCTTGTAGGTCCCTTCAGGTACTGGAAGGTGCTCTAAGGTCTCCCCGGAGCCTCCTCTTCTCCAGGCTGAACCAGCCCAACTCTCTCAGCCTGTCCCCATAGCAGAGGGACTTCAGTCCTCTGAGCATCTTCGTGGCCTCCTCTGGACTTGCTCCAACTGGTCAATATCCTTCTTATGTTGGAGGCCCCAGAGCTGGATGCAGAACTGCAGCTGGGGTCTCATGACAGAGTAGAGGGAGAGAATCACCTCCCTCGACCTGCTGGCCATACTTCTCCTGATACAGCCCAGGATATGACTGGCTTTCTGCGACACCAGCGCACACTGCCGGTTCATGTCCAGCTTTTCATCCACCAGTACCCTCAAGTCCTTCTCCTCAGGGCTGCTCTCCATCCATTCTCTGCCCAGCCTGTACTTGTGCTCGGGATTGTCCCAACCCATGTGCAGACCCTATCCTTGGCCTTGTTGAACTTCATGAGGCTGGCACAGGCCCACCTCTCCAGTCTGTCAAGGTCTCTCTGGATGGCATCCCTTACCTTCACAGTGTGAACCGGACCACACAGCTTGGTGTCACGGGCAAACTTATTTGCTGAGAGTGCGCTCAATCCCATCGTCCATGTCGCTGACAAAGATGTTAAACAGTACCAGCCCCAACACTGACCCATGAGGAACGCCACTTGTTACTGCTTTCCACTCAAACATTGAGCCATTGACCACCACTCTCTGAGTGCTACCATCTAGACAGTTCTTTATCCATTGAACGGTCCATCGTCTCCAGCTTTGAGATAAGGATGTCGTGCAGGACTGTATCAAAAGCTTTGCACAAGTCCAGGTAAATTACACTGGTTGCCCGTCCTCTATCCACCAAGGTCATGACCCCATTGTAGAAAGCCACCATATTAGTCAGGCATGATCTGCACTTGGTGAAGCCATGCTGGCTGTCACCAGTCACCTCCCTGTTTTCCATGTGCCTTAGCATGGATTCCAGGAGGATCTGCTCCATGATCTTGCCAGGCGCAGAGGTGAGACTGACTGGTTTGTAGTTCCCCAGGTCCTCTTTTTTTACCCTTTTTAAATATGGGGGTTAAATAATAATATATAGCCTATATTATATAAAAATAGTCATACAAAATTATCACACTACCAAAAACTACATTCTATCACTCCACCAGGGACCAGACCTGTTGCTTCTACACAAATCAAAAAGTACATACACATTTTAAGTTAAGTGAACCACAGTGTAATGAAGAGCCAATAAAGACTGTAAGATCACCATAATAATATTCTAATATGTTTTAATATTATAACTTTTTCTTCAATTATAACCACAGTCTATTCATTACCACTGGGTCACAGATGTCAGAAAGAAAACCAAAGGGTTTGGTTGGACTTGTAGAACTAAGAAAACCTTATGTCACTGAAATAGGTTTGGACTCCTACAGTGCCCTCTTACAAAAATAATTTTTCAGATTTCAGGTCTATGGTAATGAGTACTGGAATGGTATCTTTTAATAGATTACACTTTCAGTATATAAATGATATTATATAATTCTAATACATTTCAATGGAAGCTGGTACTTTGTTTTTAAGTTTTAGATAAAAGCTATCATGTTTGGGTCAAATGAGATTTCATGGTTCCTTGCACACAATTATATTAATGCGTTTTTAAAGTTTATTTATCTAAAGAGATAAACATGCTTGCAGATAATAGAAATTGAAGTATTAATGGAAACAGTAGTTGTGACAAACTGAACAAATCCTAGGGTCCCACTATGAATTATATTTTCTGATTCTAACCCTTATTCTATAACCTTCACATTGCGCTAACAGTCAAACATTTCAAATGCAAAAAAACTGCCAGGAAAAGGCTTTATGATTTGAATGACACTGAAATTTCTTACCTGAATTCTTGTAATTCAATGACCAATTCAGTCTCAACCATTATTAATACGAAAAGGCAAAAGAAAAGAAAGGGGGCAGGATGCGAATCCATGATCTACAAATGCAGGAAAAGAAGTTCTCTAAGAAGAAAATGTCTCCTTTCTTTTCTGACTTTGCTGTGTTCAAACAAGTAGACACTCTTCCCTGTTTTCAGGGCATTGATCAAACCCAGACAAAAAAGAGGTATCACACTCAGGACTAATTATTTTCCCACAGATTTCATCTCACTGGGACACAAGCTGTGAGGTGTTTTGAGCTCAATAACTTTGTTAAAAAGGCTTTGAATTTTCTTTTATCACCAGGTTGTTTCAAAGAGTTTCAACAGTTGATGGAAGGGAAGAATGCAACTTCTAGAGTTATATTTCATAAGGGCTCAAGATTGTGCACAGTTCGGTGATTCAAGTCATTTGGAGTTTGGTATCATCTGAACCCAGGTGATCTCATGACAATTATGCATGTAGAAAAGGACTCCATCAACATGTGGTAATAGTTTAAAGATGCAAGAAGTACAATTCATCTTAGGTGAGATTACCAAGAGCAACTATTCTTTGGATTCAAAAGACTAGCTTAATCTCAGTTCAGTTCTAATAAACAAGCAAGCCACTGCATAAAATCCTACAATCCTTCTTGGTACCATTAGCAGTTTCCTGACTCTGATGTTGCAGCATTCCTGTAAACATCTAGCCGAGGGCAACTTTGAGACGTTATTCTGTAAAAGGATTCATCTTCCAAGTCTGCTTACCTTGTAGCATCAATATGCTCCAATGTTTCAGACTCAGCGAAACATTTTCACGTTCCTTTAGAAAAGCTAAATTTTAATAAATAAAATTCTACTAGTTTGGGGAGATTTTATACACCGTTGAAAAAAGCTTTATATGGAAAGAGTTTCCAATTTGCAAATACAGTGAGCTTGATATCTAAGCTACACAAAAGGTACCGATACACCTACTCAAGCTCAACAATCGCAGTGTGACAAGTGAAATTTAAAATCAAGGTATTTTCAGTCACAATGTTGTTCTTAACATATAAAAATTACATGATAATAAATAAACCAACTTTCCTTTGTAGGAAATTTGTAGTTTACTACGTATTGTCCTCTCAATATGTGTAACATAGAACGTAACATATAACTTATGTTATACATATTCTAAGACTATATCCCTGCATATTCTCATTTACACAATACCTCTATAATCCCAGAGGTATGTGTTTATTTTATTCTTTTAAAAAAATTCTCATATGGTTTGAGTGTGTGAACTTAATGGTTACAGGATACATTCTTCAAAAACTCTTCAATCCACCCTTGCAGTGGCTTTTAAAAACTCACTTAGTAACACAGTTTTGAATACAAACTCAAAAATGTAATGAATTAAAAAACTTAGTGAAAAACTTAAAAAAAAAAAATCCCAAAATGTTCTTCAGAAAGCCTGTACTCCAGTTTTATACTACAGCTCTGAGTCAAGAGCATTACACAGGTGGAAGTATAGGTTTGAGGACCACTGAACATTAAATTTCTCCAATACATCACAATTACAGGAACATCTGTGCTAAGTAACTTCATACCAAACTAATGTGAAAACTCAGGAAGTGTTCACAAGCTCATTCTCCTCTCTGTAATAAGCAGCAACTAAGTCTAGGGCTGCTGTCTAGAAATAGAGACTAAGAGTTAAATACGCTGCAATAATTAACACCTTTCTGCAACAACCCCAAATTCCCAATTATTATTGTAACAAAGTCTCATGATACCTGCAGCTAGAATTAAAACAATCAATTATGATTTTTAGTTCAATTTATTCAAAACAGTTCCATTTGCCTCAAAATGGAAGTGACGCATAAAATAGCTTTCTCTTACCACAAAAACACCCTCATTTCAACAGTGTGTGGAAAAAGTATGAGTGCAAAGCAGATGGGTTTGCAAAGCAAAGAATGGGAGAAAAACCACGTTGAACGCGTAAGAAAGGAAGAACAGAAAATACAAGGAAAACCAAGAAAGTATGAAATAAGTGAGAAAGAGCAAAGGTGAGGGAATAAATTAAAGGGAAACAGATACCATCTGCTTCCGGCTAAAATTTTCCTTTTTTTTTTTTTTCCCCCTCAGGACCAAAAATTAAAGTGGAATTTGCAACTTGTATTCAAAAGTTTAGTAATTGCTTGAGTGGTTTTTAGGTTATTTGTGCTGGTTAAGATTCTATCTTAGTTTAACGATATGAAGAGGCAGTATAAGCCGTCTCATCAACATAGCAAGCACTTATGAAACCACTGCGGAGCAAAAGTATTATTCCAGGAGCTAAGCTCCAAGATGTTGCTGAGAGGGTGCCACAACTTGTTAGGAGCAGAGACTACTACCCGCTGTTACTCTTTCACATGAGCATGAATGGCACCGTGAGTCAGAACCTGGGCAGAATTAAGGAAGACTATAAAGCTCTGGGGGTACAAGTGAAAAAAAACTGGGGCCCAAGTTATCTCTTCCTCCATTTTACCAGTTAGGGGAAAGGGAGCAGCCAGAAATGGATGGATAATGCATATCAACTCCTGGCTACGTGGCTGGTGCCAGCGTTTGAGGGTTTTGGCTTTTATGACAACGGGCATTCTTTGATGAGTACAGGCTGTTAGAGAGGGACGGGATCCACCTGTCTCGAAGAGGCAAGGGAATCTTTGGCAGCAGGCTGGCCAACTCAGTGAGGTGGGCTTTAAACTGAAGGACTCAGGGGGTGGCGTCCAAGGTGACAATGCTCATACCATCGTATCCAACTGGGGAATAACCCAGGCCAACCAGAGCGGTCACCAATGTTCTTTAGCTGACTCCCAAGATGAGATCTAAGGCCAACCACCTCAAGGGTGTCTATGGCTGTGGTGGATCCTCTTGCACACCGCCAGGGAAACCTGCATGCTCGACTACCTCTCTGAAACGCCAGTACACCAACACATGCAGCACAGGGAACAATCAGGAAGAACTAGAGGTCTGTCTGCAGTCACAGGGCCATGACACCACTGCAACTACAGAGATGGTGGGAAAGCTCTCATGACTGGAATGCTCTCATGGATGGCTTCATACCTTTTAGAAAAGACAGGCCAGTGGGGCAAAGTGGTGGAGTTGCTCTTTATGGGAGAGAGCAACTGGAATGTATTGAGCTCTGCCTAGGGGTGGATGAAGAATGAGTTGAGAGCTTATGGGTAAGAATTCAGGGACTGGCAAATATGGAAGACACTGCAGTGGGTGTTGGCTACTGGCCACCTTATCAGGAAGAGGAAGTCAATGATGCCTTCTACAGGCAGCAGGAAGCAGCCTTACAATCGTAGGCTATGGTTCTCATGGGGGACTTCAACAACCCTGATATTTCCTGGAAAGGCAACACAGGCCAGGATGTTTCTGCAGAGCACTGGTGGTAACTTTTTGACAGAGGTGGTGGAGGAACTAACAAGGAGAGGTGTACTACTGGACCTTGTGCTGACAAACAAAGAGGGACTACTTGGAGAACTGAAGGTTGGGAGTAGGCTTGGCTGCAGTGAGCATGAGATGGTGGAGTTTAGGATCCTGCATAGAAGTAGCAGGGCAAAAAGTAGAATTACAAGCCTAGAATTCATAAGAGCTGATTTTGGCTTCTTCAAAGACCTACTTGGAGGAATCCCATGGGCTAAGGCTCTAAGAAAGAAGAGGGGTACAAGAGAGCTGGTTAATGTTCAAACACTACTTCCTCCAAGCTCAAGAACAATGCATCCCTATGAGTAGGAAATCAGGCAAAAGAGGCAGAAGACCTGCATGGATGAGCAAGGAGCCATCAGAAATTTCAGACCCCGGAGATAAGAGAGAGAGCCTGGAGAAAGGAAGACCCTCACCTGGTTGAGCAGGATTGGTTTAGAGATCATTTAAAAAAAACTGACACCCACAATGCCATAGACCTTGGTAGGATGCATCCATGAGTACCGACAGAGAAAGAAGGTATTACTTCAAAGCCACTCTCCATGGTCTTTGAAAGGTCATGGAGAACAGGAGAGGTGCCTGAGGACTGGAGGAAAGCTAATGTCATGCCAGTCTCCAAAAAGGCAAGAAGGAAGACCCAGGAAACCCAGCCTCACCTCCATCCCTGGAAAGATGATGAAATAGCTCATGCTGGATGTCATCTCTAAGCATGTAAAGGATAAGAAGGTTAATCAGGAGTGGTCAACATGGATTCACCAACAGGAAGTCATAGTTGACCAATGTGGTAACCTTCTATGGTGGCATGACTTGCTGGGCATATGAGAGAAGAGGAGTGGATGTTGTCCACATTCACTTCCGCCAGGCTTTTGACACTGTCTCCCATAACATCCTCACAGGCAAGCTTAGCAAGTGTGGGTCTGATGAGTGTACAGTGAGGTAGATTGAGAACCAGCTGAATGGTAGAGCTCCGACTTGTCATCTGGGGTGGGGAGTCTGGTGGGAGGCCTGTGACTAGTGGTGTTCCCCAGGCATCGGTCATGAGACCAGTCCTGTTCAACATATTCATCAACAACCTGGACTAGGGGAGAGAGTGTACCCTCAGCAGGTTTGCTGATGACACAAAACTGGGGAGGAGCAGCTGATACACCAGAAGGCTGTGCCAGCACACAGCAACACCTGGACAGGCTCAAGAGCTGGGTGGAGAGGAACCTAATGAAGTTCAACAAGTGTAGGGTCCTGCACCTGGGGAGGAATAACCCCATGCAGTGGTACAGGTTGTGGGTTGACCTTCTCGAAAGCAGCTCTGCAGAGAGAGACCTGGGGATCCTGGGGGACAATCAGAGCCAGCAATGTGTCCGTGTGGCCAATGGCATCCTGGAGGGTATTAAAAGCAGCACGGCCAGCAGGTCAAGGGAGGTTATCCTCCCCTCTACTCTGCCCTAGTGAGGCCACATCTGGAGTCCTGTGCCCAGTTCTGGTCTCCCCAGTTCAAGAAAGACAGGGAACTACTGGAGAGAGTCCAGCAGAGGGCTACGGAGATGATCAAGGGAATGGAGCACCACTGTTATGAGGGGAGTGGGGAGATTAACACACAACAAACCCCAAAACCATCAGTAGGACTATCAGTAGAACCACACAGCACAAATATCTACAAAAAAAAGCTCACTAAGGTCTGCAGTGTACTTACAGAAAACATATTTTGTTTATTTTTATCCTAACAGATTAAATGCTATTCTCAATATGTCTTAAATATGTTTGACTATCTTATGTCTCCTTACCCATCACCTTATTGCAGGAGAGCATAATAAAGCTTTTAAGCGCTCTATTGGGAGGTGGAAAACAGAAGGGAAAAGTGTATTCAGTATGATTCATAATTAAATGAATTATTTACATACAGAATATTTTTCAAGTACTTTAGCTTGTTTCATTTTTATCACTTCATCTAGGTAATTCACCTAGTTGACAGGAGTCTATGAACCTGAACACACCTTTCCCTTCTTCTGTTCTCACTCTCTTATTCTAGGCTTTAGAAGTTTTATTATGTTCTCCTGCAATAAACCAGCAGAACTGATTCTGAATACTTTAGAGCTTAAAAGTTCCACAAAAGTTAAGGATAGACACTATTTCCTGTATGCTGTGCTTGAAGCTTTATATTTTACAGTTACAGTTCACTCAATGCATACCCTAACATGGGGAACAAAAATTACTTAGAGCAGCACTAGACACTGCTGAGCCATCTTAAGTAGCCATTAGACACCACATTCCATCACACATAACACGACCTTTAGAGAACACACTAAGAATTCCTAACCGTAAGATACTGAAAAAAAACCCCACAAACACTAGAAGAGCAGGAAACATTTTACAGAATTTAACAAAACACTGAAAATCACAGAACAGCTGAGGTCAGAAGGGACCTCAATATTTTGTCAGAGCTAGCAATCAAAATAAGTATTTTCAGTGTGCTTCTTCCTCCACAGTAAGGCTACTTGCCATGATTCATGTTTTTAGTTACATAAATTCAAAGACTTGCTATTTTTCTCCTAGAAGTCCTTATTTTTTCAGATCAGTTTTCACGCTTAATTTCTGCCCCTCCCCTCCATCAGTTATGTCAAATTCCATGCACTTTAAATTGAGCAATACTTCAATAATTAATCCTAAAAGTGTAAGCTTGAGACATGCTTCTCCTAAGTACTTGTTCATAAACAACTTTATTACTACTGAAGCCCATGATCAATCTGAATTCACCATTGTTTCCAATTTTAATTGAACACAGAAAGTTTATTTCTGTAATCCGCAATTGTCTGAAACAAAGCTGAACGGTCCCAAGAGTCGCTTATTTTTTTTCAAGACAACAGCTCCCAGCTCCATTTTGTTCTCTACAATGACTCCAATCTTCTGACCAAGTCACCTGTTTTTAGAAGACACCTTCCCAGACAGCACACACATTTGTGGTGGATCTCTACACCACGACAACTGAAACAGCCACTACCTCCTGTGATTCTCATTAACTTGCAGGAACAGAGATGGCTGAAGAGCTTTAAAAATCAGTTCCTGAACTGCCAAACTGCAACTCAACGCATTCCTGGAAACTAACAGCAACTTTATTTTAAAGATCTTCAAGAATTAGGCTGCAACCTGTAATGGTTCAGGAGCCATTCGTGAACAACTCAACAGTCAGTACAATTCCTGCAACAAGGGCAGGGCAAAACATTTAAGCTGGAATGCATTACAGTGTTATCTGCCACCAAATACGTCACTTCCCAGAAAACTGTCGAAATTGTTCTTCCCCATTAGTCCCAAGCAGGTATTTTCAATCCAGAATGAGTGTCTTGCTCTCATTCCAGTTAATACATGTTAAAGCTCAATACAGTTCATATGGGAAAAAGGTTATTTTGAAATAGCTATTCACACGTAACTACTTGTAAAAGCACTAAGTATTTCAAGACAAATAGGATATAACAAGGACATTCTCACAGCATCCACGATCAGAACTAAAAACTCTGCCCTTTAAAGAAGCTAAAACTAGGAATATAAAGCTAAGTATTCTTGATTAATAGGCAAAGTTTTGCAACAAATTTAAGCATAATGCTCAAAGAAAACAATTTTTCTGCATAACTGGCAAGTATCCACATTTTTTCTTTTTGTTTCTAAACGCTCAAGAAATCAGTTCAAAATGTTACACCGTTACTTGTTGGATATTAGCTCAACTTGAACAAAAGCAGCATACGTTTCTCAAAAAGTAATGTAAATTTTAGTGAATAAAAATGCAAATACGCATTTTAGCAGCCTTGAATTTATTAATCTGATAGTTTTAATTTCCATTTTCCTGCATCAGCTTTATTTATAAAGTGTCATGCCCTATAAATATGCTGCTATTTTCTATAGTCAAGCACCCTCTTAACAAATCTTCTCATTAATATGTAAATTTAAAGTCAATCGGTCTTCTCTCTGACAGCGCCATGAATTCCTAGTGCACTGTATAATCGGCTTTGACTTGGCATCCACTATTTATCATCAAAGATGTCAGTTAGAAAAATTATGGAAAATGCACTGCAATTGATATGACTGCAATCTACTTTGTCAACACTTAATTGTTCCTCAAATCATACATTTACATATAAACAGCCTAAATACTGATCCATAATGATGCAAATAAACTAAATTAAAAATCTCTTCTACTGCACAAGATGCCCTGTTGTATGATGAGTTCATTTAAGAACCTATTGACAAAGGCATGCATTTCAACTAGCCCCAGAAAAAAAATTGTGCTAATTTAATTGCTGAGTAGGTAGACAAACTATATTTTGCACAGAGGCTCATGAAAGTGGAAACAAAGTGTTATTAATACTATACCACTGATGAACAATTTTAGGTAGACACAGGCAGTATTGTTACACAAACCTTTTACGTTTCTGGAGCAGAAGCCACAGCAACAACTGTCATCCATGTGATTTCAGTGAAAAAGAGTACATAAAGAAACCTAATCCCACCAAAACCTCCAACCTCTCAGTCCAAGACAGGAGGTCATAGTCTTCTACTCTTCTGTTGTCCAATCACATATTAAAACTGGTTCAAACCAATGGTGAAACTGTACCTCTAGGCAAAGCAGATTATCGATTTTCATTCTTTCTAAAGGTCAGAGACATGAATGCAAGTTACTTCCTTTCAATAAGCAACATGTAATAAACACTTACTTAAGCAACACACTACCTAAAAATGCTGTCGTTTTAAGAAATTTTCTGGAAAGATGTGTTCTTACAAACAATTTAATTTTCACATGAAATTAAAAAGGGAGTTCCAGAACCCAATGTGTAATGCAAAACCATGATTCTATTTCAGATACTGTTGCTGTTTCTAGTTTTCTTATCATTATAATCCCTGCTTATTTAAGAAGTGAATGTAACTGTAAATTAAATCAGGCTGAAATTAGCTGTTTGTCCAAATACATGTCCTTGTAATTATTTTCACATAATATTATACATATATGCCACTGCATTTCAGTGTGATTCCCAGGCAAAGGGTATTAAAAAGATAGAATTGGAAAGAACTGATAGCTGGTGTCATGTTGTATTCCAATGCTGAAAAAGAAACCTTAAAAAATTATTAATATGCTAATTACAAACCACAATAATCTGCACTGAAATAGCAATGCCTGAATAGAAGTGGTAAGACACATTAGCTGAGGTATAGCAGAACTACTTCAGCCTAAACAAATGAAAAAAAAGATACCCACAACACTCAACTGATGAAACTTCCTCTAAGGTTCTGGGATCACCTTATGTACATTACAAGTAGGTACCACAAAAATCCTCTTCTGTAGCTGTACAAAGTTCATGTCTAACTACTGCTGTAAAACAATGTATGTATATATATGTGTATATCACACACATTTATCAATGAATAAGTGCATGTTTAAACATGAAGTAGTTTTAAATTAAATAGTACAACTTACAGTAGTAACACCCTCAAGCCTGTAATAAAAGCAAACCTCAGCTGTGCAGCAATTTTATACAGTTCTTTCCAGAAGTATTCTGTCTCTTAATTTAAATTGTTATTCTGAGATAAATCCCTACTGAAACCAATGTTAATAGCATCGATTTCTTGAGCTGTCTACTTTTTTGTTGTTAGCAAGTATAGAATTTGTAACTTGAATATTACTTTTTATAAATTTTAGCTAACAGTATACTCATATTTACATAATATAAATGAAAACATCACAACATTTTTTACACTGCGTATTTCAAAAACGTATATTCAAGTCTCCACACAGTCCCTCTGCACATTAACAAAGCCAGACAAGTAACATAATGTTCACCATAGTGTGATACCGAACATAACCTGGAAGGAGAATTCTCATGTTCTGAAGAAGTGTGGATGCCTTGTGCTAGTGAACAGAGTTAAGACATAGGCATTTGATTTCTATTTTTATTAGCGTCCGCATAAAAATGAATCTTAAAACACTACGTATATCTAACATGAGAAATAATTCAGAATTCAAGCACACAACAGTCATTTTCAAAGTCACAAACTTACCTTCCATGGGCTTACAAACTGTGTACGTGCATATCGAGTTAACATGTGGATTATAACAACTTGACCCCACTCTTCCACATCAACCAACAAGTTACAGAGCTTTCGGTAGTTCTTGTGAATCAGATCTATTCTATCTGGACACACTTCCTCAAATGCCATCACAACGCTCCCAGCTACCAGCTAGAAAACAAAACATAAACCAGAAGGTCAGTGTTCCTTCTAGAGTTCATTCACAAATCAAATTCAGAATTAATAGTTGCAATTCTTGTCAATTTAAAATTGTTTCTATTCAGTGAAAAATAAAAACAACAACAAAAAACCCTAAGCCCACAGAAATTGTATCTTATTTGAAACACAATTGGGACAGGTTTATTAAAACAGAGAAAACATTTGCTGTTTCTATTACACACATAAATCTTATCTCCCAGCCCTGAAGACACTGTGCAACGTAAGCATAATTTTTTTTTTCTTACAGTTATAGTTTCCAAATAAATTATCAGAGAACTTGCAATTAACTCAGAAATAACAGGAAACAACAAAAAGTATAATACAGCGATACACCCAACAAGGTCTATTGGGATTCTCTAATCAACACTGGCGTGATCAAACTGAAGAAAAGCTGGGGTAAGTTTCCCAGTACTACTGGGATCCAAACTTCTCTCTCAATATGGCCAAATTAACTGACATATGAAATCTTATATTTAGAGTTTCATGAATACACTTTGCAAAACAAAAAAAGAGACATAAAAATCAGCAGTACAGTACAGAGATACATTAATATTTTTCCTCAAAGAACACAAGCAGAATTTCCCTATGTAGTTCACCATTTCTCTACCAGTTCCAAAATTGCAGGAATAGCTCATTTATGCCCTGCTATGTCCTCACATAATTTTCTGCCTCCATGAGAAAGAAAACCTTATATATACACACACACACACACAAAGATCCACAATACTGGCTATAAGAAAAGCTTTGTTTTCATGAGAAAATTAAATACATTCTCAACATTCTAACACCTCAAGGCTTATTGAAACCTTCTGATAGGGTATTTTATTTTAAAAATGAAGAAATGAAACATACATTTGGGTTCCTGTTAAAATTCTGGCAGCAGGTTACTTTAACAGTGGGAAAACCTCAAAAGCTGACCATGCATTATAAGGACATGTCATTGTGTGCCTGGAATTACTGTTCTCTCTCTTCTAATTGCTTTAATTAAAATTTGTTTTGTGTCAGAGTACATGTTAAGTCAAATAACTAAAATGATGAGACTTTATATGAAGCAGCTGATATGTATGCGGTTAGCATGCATGCAGTATAGCCTTCTGGCAGCAAATTAATGTCATATTCTATCTGAGCACTGGGGATCTGCATTTCAACCTCTAAAATTTCCCCAATGACTTAAAGTAAGCAATTAAATAGAAGTGCAGTTTATTGAAATGGTAGTTTTTGAGAAATATTAAATACAATGATATTCATATGTTACATTTTTCTCCCTGTATTTGGCTGACATTTGGTTTATTAGTATGCACCCAACATTACAATTGAAAGAAAACAGCTCAGAATATAGTCTTGCTATTATGCTAAACAAGTTTCAGGCTCTGTGGGGATTTTATGAATTACCAATAAGAATAAACGTGAAGTTGCATTTATTGTCTGCAGCCCCATCCACACACTGGTACCTGCTGGTCCCAGCAAGTATACAACTCATTACAGGGAGCAAAATTTGATTATTTGATAGAGCTAAATAAAACACACTTTACATCTAAAATAATTTTTATATTTTTGCTGTATCACAAAACACCCCAGCTCTTTTTTATGTTTTTGTACTAAACTTCTCTTAATAACGTGCTGCAATAAGCTATTCTGTAATTAAAAACTGCTGCAAGTTGATGCTTAGATGGGGGTTCAAAGTTCAGCAGAAGACTGTGGTTAACTCCAGGCAAACCACTTATCAGGCAAGATAAGCAAAGGATGGAAGAGAAGAAGGGGTGGGAGAGTTGCACGTTAGAATTGCAGCAAAGCAATTTCATCAGGATGCAAAACCCAGTACTACCGTTAATGCCAACTTGCAGAGAATGTTGTTATGGACCTGAAGTTTCAGAAGAAAGGGATGACATTTTTAGACCACAGAGACTTTTTTTAGGCCTCTGTCTAATAGACTTTATTACAGATATTCTACCCCTCCACACAAAAAGACAGTATAGGGTCTCCTGACAGGTTTGACATACAAGGGGAAAAAAGGAGAGAGGGAAGGAGGGGGAGAGAGAGACTGACACAAATCGATTTATGACTGCTAAGAACAGTTGCAGCCTAATATTTAAAACTACCCTTCCAGGTTCATAGGTGAAGGACAACATAGATACTGGTGTCTGACTGTAGTTCGGGAGAAGACACCCTTGTCTTTTACTGCTACTAGTACTCCACACACATTTTGCTGTATTTCTCTTTCATTTGGATGATATGGTCTGAAAGCTGACATAAATAATACATAAAACACTGGTTTAGATCTTTTAAAACTGAGCACATATCCTATGAACAGCCTGGCTTTTTAAAAGCTCAGTTACTGTGAGTAAAACAAAAATCAGATACCAACAAACAGCCATACTGAAATACAGGAATTCTAAACGATTACTTAGTTCAACTCGCATCAGTCACCTACTCAAGTTTACAATGAGGATGCTGTCACTTGTGAAGGCTTAAGAGGTAGTAATGAAAATTTGAACATACACCATGAAACTTAAGAGGCACACTGGATGAACAAGCGTTTTATTCCCATGGGGAGTCTGTACATTTACAAGTTAATAGAGGAATTGCCACACATCATGACACTGTTTAAGATCATGCCCCTCTCCCCACTGCTGCGTTTTCCAAAACTAGGCTTTCCATTTGAAAGGGGGGAAAAAAAACATGAGAATCTAAGACAAATTGAAGATGCACTGCTAACAAGAGGATGTATCTGAGAAAATTTCCTAATGTTTTATTAATAAGAGATTATTTTCTAATTGACACGGTTTCCCCTATAGTATGATCCTACTATATATCTAAACATCAGAGGAACAGCTAATAATCCTTGTTTATTAAATGCTCAACATTCCATAAAAATATTTAGAATTAAAACAAAATGATCCAATCAGAATATAAAACCACAAAATATCGGTTTCTAAAAAACAGTCAGTTAATTTCCATCTCACTGTGTCAATAGTAGCTTTTTGTATAAGGAGAAAATATAAATCACTCCAACAAAACTAGCAATGAGCTCATCAAATTCAAATGCTGCTTTCCATTTATGTATTTTTTATATTAAAGCAATAAACATGGTTCATTTGTCTTCCACTGGTTGCCACGTTTTTCTGTGCTGTTGCTATGAACTTCAGCCATTAGCTGTGCTCCAAGGTAAACTACATGAACCATCAACAAAAGTGACACCCAATCTATGGAGTTCATATTTTCTCCAGATTATCTATGCTAGTTGACAAGCTGGTAATGAAAAAAATCACACTAAGCAAATGGTTCCTCTAATAACAATAAATTTTCTATAAAATTATGAAGGGTACAAAACGTTTCCTTGCATCTATTTTGTCATGAATTCTAATTAACGCTGCAAAAACCTGAGAGTGCTGGGTCATCACAAGAAGTGCATCGAGGTTTGATTGATAATGCAGTGCAAGTTGGCCTATGCTGCCAAGATTCCTCTCTCTTAAATTAATGGCCACCCCACCTGCCCTAATCATACAGCCCAAATGATATTCCCCTTCTTATTTCAATTTTCTGGAGGCAAGGAAACTGGAAAAGATCAGTCATTTATCTTCTAATAGCTGGATAATAGATCTATCACAATAAAACATCTTCACAAACTCAGTAATTTTTTTTCCACAACAGTGAAGCTTTTACCAACATTAAATCAATAAGTTAAGAAAACATTGTCTTAACCACATATTTGGGTTCCGAACTAAAATATTAACATAATAACAGAAGCCTACTATTGAAAAGTAGAGAGCCCAGCTTTCTTTCCCCATTATCCCCAGAAACACTGCTTTAGTTTAAAAGATCAGGATCTTCATTGCAAAGCCATCACCAATTCCTAGGATCATTTTTTAATCTAAGGGGTCTCACTTCACAAGAATCTATGCTTTACCTAGTAGCCATGCTGTCTGCAAAAGACATGTCAATACTCACACATTTGTATAATGTCTCTTCACCCCCAGAATAGAATTCGTACTAAGTTTCATTATATTTAGGAGTGAATCATCACACCAGAACAGAATAATGCATTTATTTAAATATTAGAAGTACTTAATGAGAATATTTTAATCACATTGAATGAAAATTGTATTATTTAAGCAGAGGTTAAAGGAAAATTTAGCCTTTAGAAAAGAGTGTAAATCTTAATTAGCAATGAATAGATTCCATGCAATAAGCTATTTTACTGTCAGTCTTCACCTAAAACTTGACTCCCGTATTACTTTGACAGAGGGGACACAATATCAAGACACAACATTGGGAATTAATGAGCATCTGCAAGTCAACATATTTTGAAATTTCTCTCTAATGTTGTTCTGTCCTAGAGAAAGGTTCAAAAGCAGTGCTGCACTCTGTATACTAGGTGGTCCCAGAACAAGAGCTGCAATAGCAACAGCTATGATATAGCACACAATGCGTACGGCTACACAGTAACTCAGCTCTCTGGAGGGGGCTGAAAAAAAAATTCATTTTATCATACAGCACATGCATTCATATTTACACCCAAACATGATAAGCCTTCATTATAACAGAGGCATCTGCCCCAAAAAAATAAGATTAAAACAACGTCAAAAACGGAAACCTGTAATAAATTTGGGATTTTTAATAAGACCAGCATCCACACAACTACCATCTGAGCCACAGGTCTACATTCTGCCTTTTCTTTTTAGATGCAGCTTTAGATACACTTTGAGATACTTTAGTTTGGACTGAGGAATGCAAGTCGCAAATGCTTTTCGCTTTACAGGTTTGGACGATGGACATAATTACTCTTCAATATCCACATGGATTTTTTTTTTTTTTTCCTTTCTTAACTACTTTAACTCAGACATCACTAATGAATCTGATTTTTATTGTTGTTTACATAATCAAAGTTGTAAAATACACAGGCTACAAACACAATGCTGTCCTAGGGTCCTGCACATGATGCCCAAAGCAACTTAAGCAACAAGTGCTGCCCCAAAGCTAGAATACCTGGCTTGGTAAGTGAATGGAACAAATAGAGTGAAGTGATACAGAACCAACCGAAAAGAAAAAGGGAACTTGTTTCCTCTAAAACACCCAATTATACCTTCACACATGACTATGTGACTAGCTATATTCCCTTCTGAGAAAATCCTTTTGTAAAACACACACATCCTGTTCTCCTTCCTACATAAAACCGTATCAGTTTCTCCATTATCTAGGATTACTAGAAAAATAAAAGGAACAGGAATTCATGGTGTTATACCTGATATCAAAGGCTGAGGTAATTTTTTCTGTAAAGCAAGGGTAAAATTGTAACAAGGAGTTTTGTAAGTCTCTAATAAAAGGACTTGTAAACACCTTATCTGTTTAAAAATTAAATACACTGACACAAAATCACAACTTTGTTGATACACTCTAATTCCCAGTTAGCTACCCCTGAGGGTATGTTAACGATGAGTTGCACTTGATAATTTTGCATCTTAGATTAACTGAGAGCTTGGCTTTTAATTGAATCTTCATGTTAAGTCACTTAAGGAGTAGAGTGAGCTTTCATTTATCTCACCAGAAATTTTAATGAAGTGCTAGGCTAAGGTTAGATCTCATCTTATTTTAAGTTTTGCTTACCTCAGCTCATATTAAAATTTACTACTGAGATAAAAAAAAAAAAATGAACACATTTTGTCCAATGTGATAAAATGGCTTAATTTTACTACAGTAAAATTCCCATCCAGACAGTTTGTTATTTCAAAAGTAAAATGACTAATTTAAATACATTGTGCCTTTTCTGTGCAACATAAACTGCATTAATAATCCACAATAGCATGTTCTTTTAAAAGAAAAGTCTAGTTCACATAAATTTACAGGCAACTATGTTTAGTAACTATTCTATCTCACTTTAATGTAGAGAATGTCAGTAAGTTTCAAAAGCCTTGCTTGAAGTCAAATGGTTACAGAAAATAAAGATATTGCGTAAAAATTTACTTTTTATTGCTTCAAAGTCTCAAACACCATTTGAATAATACCCACTTGTGATATACATCCATGTTAATTATACTCTCCCTCCAAATATGCCCAAAACAAATGTAGCAAGAACAAAAAAAAAAAAAAATCAGAATGGTGGGGTTTCCCCCCCATTCAGCTATCCCATACAATGCATTATGGCTCATCTGACGATTATCAACCTTTCAGTACACCAAGAGGCCAAAAGTGACCTGACATTTCCATCAAGAGAAAAGAGGTGGAGAGCCACCTATGTTCAACAATTCCCAAAATCACTTAGATTCTTGAAATCCAGTAAAGACATTATTTAATGAAGATATCACTTCTCCAAATGATCTGCTGAAATTAGATTAAAACTAGTGGGAGATGACAACGAATGTCCATGTAAGGGAACAGCTCCTGTGCATTTAAATAGAAGGATACAAAGACTAGTGTCACGTAAACACTCGTGGGCCAAGTTCCACATTATCACCTTACAAATTTCATGCCATCTGACCATTAGCAGGCAACAGAAGCTGAAAAAACCTGAGAAATACCATCAAACACAAGCCCTTCGTGCTGGTCTGTTCTCCCCAGTAACTGGTGACAGGACAAGAGGAAATGGCCTCAAGCTGTAGAGGGGAGGTTTGAATTAGATATTAGGAAAAACTTCACTGAAAGAGTGGTCAGGCATTGGAACAGGCTGCCCAGGGAAGTGGTGGAGTCACCATCCCTGGAGGTGTTCAAGGAATGTGTAGACATGGCACTTAAGAACATGGTCTAGTGGGTATGGTAGTGTTGGGTTGATGGTTGGACTAGGTGATCTCATAGGTCTTTTCCAACCTTAGTGATTCTGCAACAAAATGCTGTTCTACAGCTCCAACCGATTTCTAGAATTCCTGTGGAAATAAAGACAACTTAACTTTCTTTACAAAGACTAGAAAATATTTCTAAGAGTTTTTGTCTTTATGTAGAAAGAGCTTTTTCTTCTATGCCAAGTGTATGAAATTCAGCTTCCCTTAGAGAATACAAATGTGAGGTTCAAATCATACAGATTTCCCAAGGGGAGCTTAAATAAGACTTAAAAAGTAGCCAACCTAATGCTATATAGGCTATATATGTACACACTTGTACATGAGGATCACAACCCATAAGCAGCTGCATGTCCTTCAATTTTAAAAGCTAGAAGTAGCTACAAATGGCACACTCTCCTCCACTGTGAGGAAACTGCTATGTTCTCCAGTCAGAGGCAAAGAATAAGCTTATTCCGATTGGAGTTACCTACTAATATTGTGCACTGTGCGCTTTATGTTAGTAAATGTGGCGGTTTTCTAGGAACACTCAGTGGAACATGACAAAAGATAACTACTTAAGGCAAAGCTTTTCTGGGCTTGACTAGTCTTCCCAAAGCTATCACAGATTAAAGAGAGACCAATCCACTTTAGATCGCAGCAGGCTGTGGAGTCTGGGATAGAAGAGCACATAATAGTACTTCATTTTGATTCACAGAGTTCTGTAGCAAGACTTGTACAGTTCCTTTTTGGAATAACAACTCTTCATATCACTTCCTGAAACAGTAAGACTTCTGAAGCTGAGATGTCTCAGCCCAGGCTGGAGTCAGGTCCTGCTAGGGAACAGACCAAAGGGAATCAGAGGGAAGAAAAAGTTGTAACAGTTAACCGTATTATGTCTCCAAAGAGGTTTAGAAGACCTAATTCTAGATCATCATCTTGAACATGCTGACAAAATAGCATAACTATGACTAGTGCTTCAGCTGGTATCTTCATAAATAGTGTCCATTGTTCAGTGTCACAGAGGCTCCAGAATTCTGGCACATACTAAGCGTGAGCAGTAATCCTCTTATAAGTTATTCAAAGTAATTCCAAGATCAGTGTGCTGGGGGAAAAGATCAAAACCTACTCTACACTTTTCCCCCACCTTAACATTTTGTTAAAGTAAATGTGTAAATGACTCGATATTGGATAACTTGCCATTTGCCATAAGCAGTAAGGACTAAGAAACAGAGTGAAAACTCAGGCATTTTATTTTCCTGCCATCAGCAATAAAAAGAAATAAAGATGGCTTCTCAGCCCTTTATGCCTCCACAGGTATAAAGAATCTAATCTCACATTCACAGATTGCATGCACACCAAGAGCATGAACCACAAAAAGAAAATACACAAAGAACCACTGGGGGGGCAAATCCACAGAAGCACAAAGGCCTCTGACAAATGAGTACGGGTCAAGCATAGATGCAGTCAGGAGAACTAACTAACTGATTTACTGTCTGCTGAGCCATTAAGCTCTGACACTCTTCCAGTAACCCTTCAGTGGAAGTTGCAAGATGTCTTTTAGAGAACAGCACCATTTATGCCCTGAACACCCGGACTGTGCTAGAACAACAGATAAGATATGCCTGTGTGTAACAAAAACACTCGGCAAATAGAGGAAGAAGCAACACACTATCTGGTACCTAGTAACACTTTCTTTTACTCAGAAAGAATTACATTCGCCAAATTAGTAATCTGAGCACGATGACCAAGAGACTGTTTTAATTTACAACTCTGTTTTCTATTTGAACTCCACCTTTGACTCCTTGCTTAATTACCCTTCTGGCTTAGTCTTGGGAAACTTATTTGTAGGGTACAGGAAGAAAAATAAAGTGTGTGACCACTGTGACACACCCAGAAGTACATGCAGAAAACCTCTACCCATGTAGGGTAGGCAAAATATAACAGGTGTGTTACATTTACAGAAATTGTCCCAGGACATCGGTTTTACTTACTGGATTGGAAACAGGGATATTTGCAAAAACAAGCAAGTGCACAGCAAGTGTAATTGTTTAACGATTGTGCTCACTACAAGGCAGACTGACATCGACAGGCATACTGTGCATCATACAGAAGTAATTTGTTCTTACAGCATCACAAATTGAAATGACCGAGCTAGTTTCCCAATGAAAAGGTGTTTATACATACATACTTGTACACTGATTCATATAATTATCTACCTTTCATTTTCAAAATAAGGTTTAAAGAAGCATAGCTAAAAAAACCATGCTAACAAAAACAGATTAAGAATATCCATGATGTGGGTAAAATTACCAGTCTTATTAAAGAACATGGTCACTATTACAGTTGTAGTATAATGCATAAATACACAACAGTACTTCTATCAAACCACATAAAACCACATCAGCAAGGGTTAGGAAAGTGTGTTATTCAGCAGTACATAACAACCTCAAGTGTAAACTCTTCGAAGACATACACATAGGTAATAGCACACTGTTTCTTACCGTACTTCTATCCTTCAAAAGCTTTTCTATCACTTCAATTAACATTTCCTTTTGCTCTGGATCGAGACTAAAAGGAAAAATAAGAATTATTTTTACTCATTTGGTCAGACATATCTGAAATTAAAAGAAGTTAGATTTGCCGACATTTAGACACAACCTGGGAACCAAGAACATCGAAGAAACCACTTCCAGAAAAATCAAGTATGCCGAAGAACTGATTGTAAGGAGAATATAGAACTGAACTGAAGGAGTATAAAATTGAATTATAAATATTATCTTTATGTTACATGACTTATGTGTAATCCTAATACTTAAATACTAAAATTTGAGTCTAAGAAACATTAAGACAAGCCAATCCATTAGGGAGAACTTGACTAAGCTTCATATGTTAAGTCACAAGGATCTCACTGCTTCTGTAGAAAGGAGTTTCAGCATGAATTAATTCAGCAGTCAATGAACATCACGACAAAAGCAGAATGCTATCTTTATTATCTAACTATAAATATAATGTTTCATGTAAGATAGTTTAACTTCACTAATTTTAGTCAGAAGTACTGGAAATCAAAAATTTGAACACCGTATTCAAGTGTATTCAACCTATGCAAAGTTGTGTCAGCTGATAAAAAAATGCTTTAAGTCCTATATAAATACTAAAAACAGAGGGAAAACAAGTTGCTAACAACAATCTTGGTAACATCTTTTCCATATTGAAAAAGCAGAGAAAAAATTGCCAGAAACATCCATTATTGTCAAACTTGCTTCTTAGGTAGGTAAAGACCAGCTTTGCATTCCAGCTGCTGCTTCATCATGGATCATCAGAGCACAGAAGAAACAAAGCGAAGGAGAAAAAATACAAAGAGAAAGTATGTGCAAGGAGCCATACAGATGTGTAGTTCTATGCCTTTGAAAAGTCATTTCAATGTGGATACAATTACAGGTGAGTAAGTAAGTATTTGGTCGTTATTGTACAATTCAGTTTTAATGTTGAGTGACGAACTGTGCTAATGCACAGCAGGTCATTTCCAGCTACAGATTCACAAAGTGAGTATTTAGCTGCATACTACTTTGCTAAGGCTCTAACACCTAACAACACTAGAATATGCTAGATAGATAACAAAACTTTGTTAGAAATCAGCATAAGCAAAGCAACAGCACATAGTTCCCTAAGTAGTTGTGCAGTCACCTTTTGTTCCAACTTCTATTTTTGTCAAGAAAGGGTTATTGGATCTTCAGCCAAGGACCAAAACCTTCATAGGAAAAGCCACTAATCATCTTAATAGGCCTTATTTCAAATTTTAAAAATTTGAATAAAATGTAAAGAGTGAAAGAAGTGAGTAGTATTTACTAAGAAACTTTGAAAATACCAATTTCGTTATGTGATCAAGAAAGTCTTGAGTAAGGGTTCTCATAACGGAATTCCCATTCCACCCCTTCCTCTTTCCTTATGTTTTAGATAAGGAAGGCAGCATTCTTGGAGAGAAAATAAAAGAACAGGCTAAAGAGCTCAGAGTGATTTACTGTCATTACTGTATCTACTAGTAATACTACACAATCTGTTAGTACTAGACTTTTTAAAAGTACTTTTCCAAATCTCGCTGCAAGTAGGTGCAAATACATGGTAGATTTTTCTACTGATAGAAGATATCAATAGCTTTGAAATGCATTCTAAGTGAAATAAGGAAGAGGTCTGACATTTTCAATGATGAAATTACTCCAATGTACCTGGCAATGTTGATTACATTGGTCGCAAATGTTGCTGTTCACACTATGCCTGAAATCTTTTCTGTTTGATATAAGCTTCCTGCTGTCAGGATTGATTGAACCACTAATGAACAAGCTCTTCTAGGTCAGACATCCATCCAAACACCATGACACTAAATGCAAGGAAGATTGGAGTATCGAACCTGCATCCAGAAGTCTGACTGGAGCACCAACTGAGCTACAGGACTATGAAACAGGTAGAGAAGCCATGGAAACCAGAAAGTAAATGGAGCATGCAGGCACTATTAGAATAAGCTGTTACTTCTTACTCAAATGCTCGCACAAGATGGAGTAATTAGATGTAGAAGAGTATATAAAACATTGACTGCTCTTCACATCAAAAATCCATGCCCTCTAGAACTCCGATTTTGATCAGCTTCAGACTGAGTCTTCTGAAATTACTTGCTCATTACAAATAGCCCAGAAGACAGCCTTGACACCAGTATATGATCTGTATGGCTGAACTGTGGAGCCACCGGGTGTGATGCTTGTTGAAACATCTACTGAGACTGCCTGTTAAAGACTCATCTGCAGGGAAGCCAAGCGGGCCCACCTGTGGACCAGTTAACTTGACCGCCTCTTCACCCAGTCCCATTACTGCTGCTTTTTCATGAAACCCAGAAAACTACACTCTCTCCCTTGTTCCTGCGGTAAACCAGTGTGCTGTCAGATATGACATCTGTACAAGCAAATTTTGAAAACGTGACAATAAAAGTTCACGTACTTTCTACAACCAGTTCCCAAATCTACTACTTGTGTACCAGAAGGACACAACTGTTAGTTACAACTCCACTCACAAATAATAATGAAGCTTATTCTAGTCCAGATAGGTGGAATTTGCAGCTGCAGCACTTTGAAGACTTACTCTGTGATGCCTAGGATCATTGCATGAAGTGAAAACTTGTGAAAAAAGTACGAGGGGATGTAAGGGTCAGTTACTGTGTAGCCTATGTGTCTAAATCCAGCTGCTGTGGAATTCATAGTGTTTGAGACAAAGTGTGGGGGCATGTGCATGTCTGACTGCGAGGGTCTGTAACAGCAAGTACTTTGGGGTTGCAAGACTTGGGTGCTTATATGTGCCAGTGACTGGGCAGATCCAAGGCTAGTCACTGGAAAGACTGAGCATCTAGGTTCACTGCAGGGGGATGCATATAGTACATATATAGGTCCACTAATAGGCCCACATGGTGCTGTTTTCTGTCTGTGCTGATCTGTACAGCTGGCTGCATGCATGTGTATGTGCCCATTAGGTATACAAGCTCAGCCTCCCTACTGGTTGGTCTGAGGGGGCATGGAACTGCAAGCAATCTCAGGCTACCTGATTTGGAACCCCTCACACCTCTCACCCTCTTCTTTTTGGCATAGGGTAAATAAAAGGGAAATAAGTAGGAGAAAAAAAAATGCCTGCCTTTGCTTTGAAAATGTACAGGTACTGTTGCCCCCACCTGTGTAAAACAGTACCCATCTCTTTGTAAGGACTCTTCCACAACAGAAAGTTCTGAAGAGGGGATAGGAAGATTTGGATTTGCATGGATAAAATTTCTACAGGTTACTACTTGTTTGTCACCTGTATTGCAAACTAAAGCAAATGACCTCAGGATGAAAGATACAGATGCAGAAATCTTTGATTCTGAAAATGTCCATCAAATGTCCATCCGTGTTGCTACACAGATGACAATAACTGACATATTAAAACCAAAAGATAGTATATCAGTTCCCCTTTGTATCTCTTCACAGTTATCCTGTTATTCTACCAAGAGACTTGCCTGAAATCCAACCAAATCAGTTGAGTGACAGAATGTCTACACTGCTTTCTGAGAATCAGATCTGGTATATCTGAGACACACCAATACTGAGCATGGAACCTGCTATGGAATGAAATACTCCCTTGGTTAGTTTGGGTCAGCTGTCTGAACTGTGCGTCCCCCCTGACACAAGGAGAAAGTTGTGAACACAAGTGCAGTATCAGACACTGAAAAAGTCCTTGGAATGGTGCAAGCACCACTTAGCAACAAATGACATTTATAACATATATATGTTACATATATATATAAAACAATAGTATGTTATATATATTATTATACATAATAACAGTGTTACCAGTACTCTTCTCAGAGCAAATCCATAACATAGCCTTATTCCAACTACTGTGAAGAAAAGTAACTCTGTCCTGACTCAGCCAGCACATACACACAACCCACAGCTATCTTAAAACTGGTTTGTGGTATTTGTCAAAATCACTTACCTGTACAGTTTTTGGATTGCGTGGGCTGCGTTCTTCCTCACGTAAGGAGATAAATCAGAAGAGGCTTCCTTAATAGCAAGCATCATAATAGGAACAATAATTGGGACACGGATACTGGATAAAACTCTTAAAGCACTTGCACGGATTAACTGATTAGGATCCTGAAAAATGGGAGAAGGGGAGAAGCAAGATGTTTACAGTATTTACACTAACTAGTGACCACACATTAAAGCATGTAAATCTATCTGACTATCAGTCAGGCTTGAAAGCTAAGGCCATACTAATAAAGGAATGTGCCAAACTTCAAAAAAGAAACTTTCAGCAACCAAAACCAGTAAAACATTATGAAAATCCAGAAATATGGCAAAGGAAAATATTAAGATAATGCACTTTCCCAAGCCAAATATGGGAATGATGGATAAAAAGAGCCTAGTATCTTATTTAATGATCTGAAACATTTTCTGTTATCCAAGTGGAATTCATACATTCTGAAAAACAAAGCTAACTGAGTTTCATTACTTAAATATAAGACCTGACAAATGAAAACGTGGTTCTCAGTTGTGACACTCCCACTCAAGCTCTTGAGAAGACATCCATTTTATGCTTTACCATAAGATACAAACTGAAGCAGTAACAAAATCAATTTTCTTAAGAATGCATAAAAATATTAAGCTTTGGGGCTGTCCTTTATTTTCCACCCTCTTTTCTTTCATACTTGCTCCCCTTTTATAATGCTAGGATTACCTTTGAGATCCAATAATAGCACAGAACATCTGTATTTGGAAGAACTGTTATGTAAACCTTGCCTATTAATCATGGACTTGAGACACAAGGGAAAAATGTTGCTTAATCGAGTACTAAATCCTCTAAAATCTAGCAAGCTGAAATTGAAGCAGCATTAATTCATTGTACTCTGTGCCAGAAGGGCACTTCCCAAAGAACATTCCTCCCAAGTACTGAGAATTGGCAATACGTGTTTTCAAACTCGTGTTACTTAATGATCTCTTCAACTGAGCTCTCAAAATTCTCACATCTTAGCAATTTCTGAGCAGTATGTATTTGGATGGTAAAAGGACTTCACTTGACAGTTTTTGGTAAAATAACTTGTTCTTGGACAGGAGTTTGAAAAGCTCCTGTCCAATCACATAAGCTTAAAATATCTTAAAAAGTTCTTTCTAAAGAAGGAGAAAAAAATCTCCACATATAAGCCTCAAAGCCACAACACTGGAGTTATCCCCTCTCCTGTTGTGCCCACTATCCACACATCTTTTTAAAAAGTCATGCCATGAGAAATGTTCACTGTATACATACCAGTAAAACATAGAACACAAAGCCATTTCAATTTTAGCTTTTCATAGCAGTTACAGGTAGTAAAGCCAGAATGCATAACATTGAGGTAAAAGCTGGAAGGAAAGGGGCAGAGACCCCTAGTCGATTGTGGGATGCTTCTACAGCTGCACACCTGGTGTTCCAATTGCAGCATTACCACCACTGTGCAAGGTCTGGATCTGTGACTGAAAGTGACAAGCCTAGAGTAGCCTTACACGAAGGGTGTAAGGAAAAAGAAAAAAACCCAACCTTCTCTTACTATAAAAACTGGTCAAAATTAAGGACAAGTAGTTAAGTCTTTCTTTCCTCCGCAGTCACACTTCAAAGGCAATCCTTATCTTTGTTCTCTAATCCCATTCCCAATTGTGATCTGAATTTGAAATGAAACAGTACAAAATGCTCTTTCTTCAGGGCTTTTAATCAAAAAGTAGCATGCGCAACACACTGAATATTTTAATTTAATACTATCTTCCTTATGTTCCAATTCATTGTTTTACACAAGGATCTTTTACATGCATTGAAGGGAACATAGATGGTTCAGAGTAGTAACAGGGTCTTTCTACATACATAACCTACATTGGAAAGGGAAAAGGCATTCCAGAAATTAAGTGTTGGACATGTGAATTTAAGAGGACCCATCTGTTGCTTTTCTTTAGTGAAGTAATTTTACTTCACACCGGCTTAGCTGCTTGACAAGGTTTGAGTTGGTAGAAAAAACTGTCAGTGCCATAACTTGAAACTACTTCATCACATGCAGATATTTACATGCTTTAGTTTACCAGACTACACTTACACAGATACTTTTCATTGTTGTGATACCAGCTCAGAATTCTCTATGAAATGTTATTTAGTAGTCACTCACTTTTAAAGCACGCTGGAAAGTACTGATGGACAATAATGCCAGATCTTGCTGTTCCTCTGCATAACGCATCAGATAAACATATACAAGTTTTTTTATCTGGGGAAAAAGAAAGTGAATATCATTATCAGAAAGTTTTAGAATTTTATAAAATTAAGTCCTGGATTGCACATTTTCATCAATAACTCTCACTTCAAAGAAGAAAATAATGTACCACTGAAGTACTCGCATGCTTCTCAAATGTCTTATGATTAACTGTAATTCCTTCACTATAAACTCCCTGAGGTGCTGCAATATTACCTAATTAATGATAGAGTCAGATGAAGGCTAATAACACAAAGTACTGCTTTACATTATCAACTAGTAAATAAAGACTCAAATAATCCAAGAAGCTGACATATGGCAACAAACCACCTGGGCACTCATGTTGTTTCCTTACGGAAAATAGGTTAAACTGCAAGAGTCGAAGATTTCAGCAAGCCCTTTTCACTTTACACTGAAAGTCAAAATCAATTACTTTAATACATTTGAAAGAGAATATAACTTCCAGCTGAAGCAGGGTAGCTTACACTATTTAAATCTGATAAATAGAGCTCTTCTGACTATGTCTTAGACAAAAGCAAAAGAGTATTAGAGTCACCTTTGCCTGACTACAAGCACTGAAAAGATGTGGCCAACATATAACAAAGGATGCAATGTTCAAAGATTAAGAAAACCTCAGTATGATTTTGGGGGATGAGGGTATTCAATTTAGTTCACTTTACCCCCTCATAGCCACTGTATGCCCAGGACACAGTGAAAACATTTTTTACGTTTGAGTTCTAAACCGACGATTGGGGTTTATAATGGAAAATTCTGAAAGACCCTCAACTACAGCTGTGCTATAATTACTGTCACTATCAGAAGACGTATCTCTGTGCCAATTCTGGCAAAAAACCATAATATTAAATCACAGAAGGTTACACCATACTAAATTATTTGTTGTTCAGCTATAGACAAGCAGCAATCAACATTGACCACAAGAGGCCTATGCACTGAATGACTGCAGGTGTGCAAAGAAAGCCTCCTTTCCTTGAAACCACTCTGTGACTAGAAATGGAAGCACTCAGAGCTTCGTGACTACACTGTGCTTTTACCATTTACCTTCATTCAATGTTAAAATGCTCCTTTCTATAAAACTAATCATAACAGGGGCACATTAGGCTTGAGGAACACAGGCAGATTTGTTTAATTAGTTTATCAATATAAGCACATCAAACTCCATGAGTTATTGACCAAGACTTATTTTTGTTCTATACTACCAATTGTTTATTAGGTCACTTTTTGTATCCTTACCATCCAAGGCATGATGCACATAATCAAGTTGAGGTCAGCATGTACTTATAAAAACAAAAATCACAAGGCGCTTCTGTAAACAATAAGATGCCCTTTCCTTCTCTTAAAACAAATGAACATGTTCTACTGCTTCTTCACCTCCATTTCCCTGTATCAGGGCAGTCAGCCCTGATTAAAAAAAAAAAACCAAAACCCGAAACAAAACACCCCAAAAACACAGCAGCCATTTCTGGGCAGGAAACTCACTCATACAAACTGATGTATTTTATGCTATTGCACTGTAGCAATTTGTACCAACAGATCTGTATAAAAGTTCTTAAGGACAAGGAGAAATTGGGCAAAACATTTTCAGAAAACAGCTTATTTATTACTGTAACAGCTTATTTAAAAAATAAGAAAAGGGACATAAAATACATAGGGAAACGCTCCTGCTACTTAATATTTGGTTATGTGATAGACATGCATGTCTGCATACTCACAAAGGATCCCAGAGAGACAAGCAGGGTAGACAGGTGCTTGCATGTAATACCCTGCCCTGGCCTCTCCCAAGACAACGACAGAAGACATCAGCCGAGAGGTCCAGGGAGACACAGTAGTAGGAGGGAACCCAAATTTAGGACCCAAATTTATGATCCCAGGACCACCTCAGCAGAGCCTCAGCTCCCTTGTCCAGGTGTTAAGCCCATCAGGAATCAACACCAGAGCACCTTTCAGACTGAGATGCTTTTCTGCAAACAGCTATGGGATGCAGATGAAGAGTATTTTAGGATTGAACAAGCCTTATCGTGGGATGTTTTGGGGAGGAACGAAGGAGAAGTAGGAGGAATCTACGTAACCTGGGGAGGAACACACAGATGAAAACAGAAGGATAAGCAGATAAAAGTTGCTGGACACATCTAAACAGTTTGTTGGTTGCTACATTTATCCTTCTGTGTCCTGCATCTGATCAGGAGAGTCTGCTGTATCTTCTCATTAAACCCCATTTTTAAGTACTTTCCTTGGTGAGGTACATTTTATTCAGTGTGAAGGTGCATGTGTACCAAGGGATCAAGCTGCACTAGCTGGCAAGTAGGTGAAGTGGCCTGGGAAGGAGGTAGGTAAGGGTGTGGGCATCTAAGGACAAGACCAAGAGAAGAGTTGGCTATGGCACAGACCATTGGAGTCCCATCCAACAGTCAGAAAACAGATGGTCTGTGGGTCTCTAGGGGCAAGAACCACATGTTTGTGTGCATCTCTCCAGGGGTGTAACCACGAGGGGTTGACTACTAGAAGACCAGGAAAGTTCTGGCCAGGTCCAGTTCTGTGTGTGGACATGTGCACACACCTGTGTGTCTCAGGGCAAGACCATGAGGTGGTTGCTGGTGGGGGACCAGGGGGCTCCTGGTTCACACGTGTTCATATGTCTACAGCAGTTTGCACCAGCAACTGAAACACAGCTGCAGCCTCAGGGGCCAGCAACAAGGCAGGCAAGGATCCAAGGGCCAGCTACTGGGCTATCAAGTATGATTCCTTGCCCTATTTCCTTTTATCACATATTATTGATAGTACAGTTACAATTTCTAGAATTATTTTAATACAGTAAGTTCTGAAAGACTGAATTATGACCTTTGCATACTTATGCCTCCTTGACCTACCAGAGCTCAGCAGCTGGACTCAGCCAAATATATGCATTCTTTCAAAGAGTGGAAAAAGCAAAGTTTTAAAGTAGTAGCTAAATAACTTCTTTAAAACTAGACTCAAACTTGGCTATCACGATCGATCCATGTAAAGTAAGGAAGTAAACAGATTTATCTGTGACCTGCTGTATCACAATGCATTAGAGAGACATAAGACCAGTGAAGTCATTACTGCAGGAAAGATGATCTTCAGTGTCACAGGCTAGAGAAAAAGCAGCATTTTGTTCCCATTAATAATAGAGGCTGAAGTACATATTTCCAGGAAAGGAGGGAAGAATTTGAGCATGCATTCAAGTAACTTCTCAAAACCCAGTGCTTCAAATCACTATTTCTTGCATTTTTCCAAAATTATGATCATATGCAGTAAGAAGTAACTAATACCATTGCATGCTCATCCCACTTTCCTCAACCTCATGCTTGTTGGTACTACAAACTTAGAGATGTTATTTTCATCCAGATACCATTTGTCAAGTCAACTGTAACTGACAACTCCGCACTGGCGCTGACCCTGTATATATACTGCTGGTAATGAGCATCAGCGTAACAGTGTCTTTGTAAAACCTACGGTTGTACAACTTTAATACAGATGCTGGTTTAGGTTTCCTCAAACCACATAGTAAGCCTACAGATTTAAACACATCATAGTTGAAGACAGTCTCCATTTTTCAACTTCCTGGAAACTTTAATTTTCACTAGTCCAAGATGGATTTTTTTTTTTTTTAAGTTTTCCTTGCTTTCTTATGCAAAGAAAGACACAGAAGCATTCTACCTTGTGTGTCTAACACCTGATAACTGGTGCAAGAAGAGACACACATGCTGCTAAAATAAAATGGATTAACAGCCCAGAAAAAAAGGTTATATTTCTGCTATTGTTTTTATCTAGAGAAATCCTGAAAATTATTATTAAAAATAATCTTTTAATTAAGCCACACAATTTAGTGCAAGTTGAATAAATATAATCATTTAATAAATTTAGTCGAGCAACTTGTCTCAGGAAATTAACTCCTATCACAGATGATTCTGACTTAGGTTCTTCAACTGCTTTCATAGGAAGTTTAAGTTGTTCTTGTTTGCCCCTTCATATACTCCTTTCATAGTTCTTCATATAAAATAAATGAGTAAGGGCAAATTCCCATCCCAATATACATTTATAACTTTGTTTTGAAGACTCCATGTCTAGCAAAACATAAAAGCAACCCAAAGTTTTGAGATTATACTGCATATTAGCAACAACTCCTCTGCTCAAGACAGGACCTATCCCTCCTCTCCACTCCAAACAGTCACATCTCTCTCAAAGATTCTGAGATTTGAAAGTTACTTTTCTGGAATCACAGGCATTCATATTAAGCATTAAACAAATTCTCTAACATAAATTAGAGAAAGAGTGATAAAAAGATACTTAACATGTTAAGCATCATGAAAGAAAAAGATTATTTGAAACTAACTTCATTAGTAACATGATATTTTGTCTAACTAGGAATTCATACAGACTTGTTTAACTGGGTTAACCTGATCTCACTCTGCAATTCTAATGCTGTGACACCCCTTTTATAAACATACTACATGATTAGAACAGGGAGAACTTTTTTATCCAACCCTTTCCTCTCAACCTTGACCCGCAATGGATATTTTCAAATACAATCTAACAAAATCCTTACACAAACTTTGCAAGCAGTACCACACCTCAAATAAACTGTAGTACCTTTCCTCTGAATTAACCAACACACACTTCCACAAACTTTCTCTAATCAATCAACTTTTTTAATAGGAAGTTGCCATTTGTCCCTCCAAATCACCCAGTAGGTTTCCTTCATTTACACATTAAACTATCACCATAATGCTGTCATTGAAATTAAACCCTGAAAAGGTCTATTAAAAAAAAGCTAGAAATGTTATGGTTTATGTTAAAGTCAGATACAATTAGACAAAATTTGCATAAACAGATCTTCTGTAACAGTATGATTAGTGAATAACATAGGAATACCTCAATATTTTTACTGGCAACATTCTTCACAACAGCAGGAAACAGCTCAGAAGCATTTTTTCCCTTTGCAATCATCTACAAAAAAAAAAAAAGAAATAGAGACAAATCTTAGTAATGCAATAATATAATTTCAGTGGGGTTTTTGTGTTTTTTCTTTTTTTTTCTTTTTTAACGAGAGGCATTTATTCCAGATCCACATTTCAAACCTGATTTGTATGAAGCTGAATATATAGTCTGTGGTTTTTTTGTTTTTGGTTTTTTTTTTTTTTAACTATAAGACTGTAGTGGGTGCTTTCCATACAACACAAGCCCTAAGTGTTGGCTGGTTATGAGTCTGAGAGGTAGTATCATTGAACCAAACTTTACCATATCAGACTGCAAATAATTTTCAATGTTTTAAAAATTACTTAACACACAGACCTGGCTAATGTGAAAAGCTTTACAGAATTACATTTTGACAGCTGCTACCCAAAAAAGAAAATCCCACAAAGCAAGGATGTTTTCTATAGCAAGTTAAACAAAAAGACCTTAAAGTGTTTACACAAAACAAAAAAGTAAAAGCAAGATCAGTCAACCCACTGTGATTTTTTTAAAAGAAATTTTCACATTTGATCTCAGAAATCCAAAACTAAAGGAATGTATCCAACAATAAAATTGTCTCAAGATCACAAAGAGCACAAATGACAAAATCCCAGTTTAGCTTCAGCCCTTCATGAACATCTGAAGGAGAAAGTTATTTGTAAGAAACCAAGTACATTAGAGGCAATAAAATACTTTAATATATACTACGGCTGCACTACTCTTATTTCTTAAATTTAATTCTGGCAGAATGTCTGCCAGTACTTCATGTCCAAGCTGCAAATCCTGAGATTTCATGAGTATTATATCAAGTTACAGTACTGTTGAACACAGACTCAGAGCGCCCCCAGCTACGGTCAAGGGTAGAATCCAGTCAGCCAAACATCAAGCTAATAGGAAAGGACAAGAGTTCACCAAGACAAGCAAATACGTTCCTGTGTTGGATTCCTGCATGAGTTTTGCAACTGCAGTTAACTGCTGTTCATAACCATCTCACCACGCTCCCCACTACTCAACATTGTACAGCTGATTAAACTTTATATCCCCAACAAATCCGTCAGTTTGTGTATTTCATTGATAAAACACATTAAGGGCATAAAGAACTAGGATATCATGCAACAACAGCAAGAAAACACGAATTCAAGCAATACCTTGACAAACTGTGTATTCATAGAAGGTTAGAAGAAAGACACTAGAGGAAAGAAAGCAGTTAAAGCTATTACAGAGCCTTTTAAAGGTTTCAGAGCAGCTGTCCAGCATAACATTTCAATCTAAGCAACTTAACATCCTAAACTATTTCTTGCAGCTGTATTAAAGCACAGGAAGTGAAAAACTACAAAGCAAAACGCACTGTATGTGTTTCAAGGGGTTTTAAATAAGAATCTAAATTAGAACACTGCAGTCAGGACAGGAGGGGGTTCTTTGTAATAAATGCTAGATTCAGAATGAGCAAAGTAGAACTTAGTACCAAGATGCATCGCAGAGCAGTTTCACAGAATAAAATATTACCAATCACCTCATCTCGATGCAACAGAAGTTACGTTATTCAGAAACAGAGATGATCCTTAGACTTCCCTGATAGGCTGTTTGACTCTATGCACTACTTGCATTATTTAACTGATCAACCATAATAGCTCCAGTGTACCATGTAAATATGTATTTAGGGTCTTTTAAAAGAGTGTATTTTGACTCATTAAGTCATAACGATTAGCGTAAATCCTCCTTAGCCCATGGATCATTAAGCTGCAAGAACATAATGGTTCTTTCCAAGACTAAGGTCTATCATGTCATTTTTGTTGCTGTGCCTAGACATTCTCCAATTGTGTTGTCTTATGTACCTGGAGTTCCTGCACAGAACAACTTTCATTCCAGAGTAAGTTTATGTAATTTCAGGGTCTACTAAACTTTTTTTTCTTCATGAGACACATACAGACAAGGATTAAATTCTGCATGGGAAATCAGGCATGGGAATTTGTTTCCTAAGTTTACGCTCCAAAACCTTCAGGAGCAAAATTCCACTGAGATTTTCTTCCCCAGATGAGAAGTTCAGACAGGTTTCAAGACCTAGTAACAAAAGTATCTTGGTTTTTGCAATATAAGTACATATTTTAAAATAAATAACAGCTATTGTGTTTCATGCATATAGTAGAATAAACTTATTTCTGAATACAGAAGAAATTTATTTCTAAGGCAGCAGCATTGCTTGTAACCTTCCAAAGACTGCAATTACCTTATAGCATGCATGTAAGGAAGAAGCATAAAAAAATAACATACTGACTGAAAAAAGACAGACATCATTGATCATTAAGGTCACACATACATATTTTAGCTGAAGCTAGGCTTAAACACCTTCATGTAAGGGGGGGAGGGGGGGGATAAGGGGCAGAAAGATCATAACTCTACTACTTCTACGCTTGAAGTAACATTGTTGAAAGTCTCTCTCTGCCAGACAGATTTGGTTTTATTTATAATGAACCTCCTTTTCCCCAGGAAAGAGGTTCACAAACCACCTTAAAGGAGGAAGAAACAGCAAAAGGAACTATAAGCAGTGTTGTCCTGGTACTTTTCCATCACATCAATATGGTCACATCAAAGTTCAACCTCTTGAAGTCCACTGAAACAGCAAGAAAACTATTGGCATGCACAGCTTTTCCCACCCTACCTAAAACTGTGAAAATGAGCATTCCAGTGAGACATGTAAACAATACTCTGACAAGGGACTTCCTTTTTCTTCTAATAAGGCTACAGGAAGCCTTTCATACCTGGAAGAACACATCTCCTCCCTAAAAACTCTATAAATGTAAGCACACAACTGGTAACACACAAGCACCTTTGTTCCCAGCAAGGAACATTACCACCACTGCAACAAGGCCTTGAGATAATTGTGCAAGGCCCTAGTCCTGGCCTGTAAAGCTCATTGTTTCAGTTGGTTATGCAAACCAGACATCAGTACCAGGTGTCTGTTATCAAACAGAGTTTAAACACAGCATAACTGCAAGTACCTTGAAAATATGGAAAAGAGAGAAAACAGAAGATTCAGTAATTCAAACAACTCACGGTTAAGTAACAGTCAACCTTACAAGTTAAAAGGCTGTTTCTGCTTTAAGACAAGAAGCAGCAGCTGAGAAAGGAAAAAACACCCAAGAAACAGAAGGTGACTGCAGCCATCTGATAAAATAGTGGTCTTCCAGTATTGTGCAGTGCTCGGAACAGGGACAGAAATCAAGGACTGGGGACTTGTAAAAGGACAGTAACTGGAACTGGCAAATGGGGGAGCAGAAGAAAAGAGTGTGCACAACTCAGTTCTGTCTTCCCTTGCTGAAGGAATCTTGAGCATGATCACCTCAGTCTAACATCATCAAGGACCACAGCTATCAGTGCTAACTACACATTTCCAGCTTCATGGCATCATACTTCTAGGAAATTAAAGAAACAGTTGTTAAAACCTGCTTTGAATATGTAGAGGCAGCAGGTATTTATGAGTGCATTTGCACAAAAAGAAAAAAGTCAACCCAGTAAAGGTTTGGTTTAAAATTTAAAGCTGACCCAATTTAACAGTTTTTGATTCCCCAATATACACATACACACATTCAGTTGCAAGTTTCCAAATACAGATAGAGATCTAGTCACCTTTCTGAAAAAGAAAACCAAGGGAGCAACAGCCAACTCTCCCCAACCCTCCTGCCCACAGTAGTAGCCTGAATAAAGATCTTTTCTGAGGGAAGCAGAAGAACGTCAGTTACCATAGGTTGAAACCATGGCACTTCTAAATGCCATGATTTCTTGCAACACCACCTCTGCACGACATACTGTCATTGGTCCAACCCTGAGGAATTCCACACTATATTGGGCAAAACACAAAAGCTAAGAAATAGCAGTTGATAGATTACCCAGATCTAATACGTAATGGATGTCTCTGGCAGGACAAGGATCAAAGACAAAAGCAGAAGACAACCAGCGTGAGTTAAATCTTCATCACTGGAGCATAATGAAGAGAGAAATCGCTAGCTCTAGAGACAGGAAACAACGTAATCTCGTGATGCAACCCGTACACCTGTATCTAGTCACTTCAGTACATGCTTGGATACGATTAACTCATGTAAACAACAAGCAAACCAAAAAAGTACATCCAGAGGACACTGAACAAGAGAAATCAAATGCAGAAACCTCCAGAAAAAGTCCAACGGGCACTGAACAGCTTTGCACAGCACGTTACTATTTTTAAGAAGAATTAAGGAGACTTTTACCAACTTCATGTTTAGTTTATTGGGTTTAAAAACACAATGGTGTTAACACACAGTTCACCTGAAATACTTCAAATACACAGGCAACATGCTCAGTTAAAGAAAAATCCTTATATAATTTGAAAAAGTAAAAATAGTAAATGTAATTTGTCATTCAACTCCTGCAAATTTCTATTGTTTCCCACTGCTGAATTAAGAGAAGCTTCAATTGCTGTCTAAGGGAACACTTTCCTATTTAGGAGCTCACCTCCATCTGAAAATAGTTATTTACAAGCATATTGGCACCGCCACATGAACACTTTAAAAATATATGTCTGCACATGTATAGAAATTGCTCTATCAAAATAAAATCTAAATTAAAGACTTCACTGTAAATTTTAAACACCACTTCAAGATTCAAATGCTGACTTGGTACAGGATCTGCAAAGCAAAAACAGTATTCCCATCCAAGAAATAAAAAAAGTAATGAAAGACACCCTAACATAAACATAATAATTTAAAGAAAACACATACCCCAACAATCCTTTTCATAGCATCCAGCTTTGAAGAATCTTTACTGCTTTCCAACATTTGTTTCAGGTCTTCATTCCTATGGTAGAAACATAGTAAAACATCAATTAGAAAAAGTAAAAATTAAAACCAGAATACCACTTTCATATTCTTGCACTAATTCAGCACTTAAGGTGAAGTACTGATCCTTCATGCCCATTATTAAGTTTTATTTGTTAACATGCTGGCCTAGCATAATGAAGTGTTTAGTAAAAGAATCTATCAGATTACAACAATAACGCAAACCTATGCAACTTCAGTCTGCTTTTAGCTGAACCTTGTCTAGAAGGCTGAAGCCTTGAGGCAAGAGAAGAGTTCAGTTTGAACCAATGACTCACTCATTCCCTTTTCCTGTAGTCAGGGCCAAATGTAATAGCCAGAGGTTGACATTTTTGTGTTAAAATTTAATATCAGCTTACATAAGTGACCAAAAAGCTTCATTATGGTCTGAATTTTAACAAGAATCAAGCATAAAGATGTTTTCATTTGTCTTTCTGGACTGTAAATTGCTATCCCCTGACCTCAGGTTTAGAAGCCTCAGATCTGTAGTACATCTATTCTGCATGCCTTAAGATTATGCTATCCCAATGATTAGACGCAGAGCATCCAAGCACTTCTTCATTTTTGTGGGAGAATTTTATCTCAGCTGTTAAGTCAAGAAGGATGTTCTTTGGCAGATACTAGTGACAGCTAAAGAGAAGCGGTAAGAAACCTCATTTTCCTTGCTTTTTAGATGCAAAGAGATGACAGTCTAACTGCACTTACTGACTCGGAAGGTTTACCAAAAAAAAAAAAAAATCTTTGAAGAAATAGCCTTTTGTAATGCCTAGATTGCTGGAGTACCAAAAAATACAAAGCAAACAAAGGGTCCAGAAGAGACACTTGCAATATTCCAAAGAACTCTGAAAAATTTCCAAGTATACAAACCCTGTGAACTTTCACCTAGTGAAGGGCAACACAGAAATCCAGACAGGATTTCAAAGGTGAACGCAAAACCTCAATACATTCAGCACCCTCAGAATTTCACACGGAGGGGAAAAAGAGGTCTAAGCCCAAGCCAGAAATTAGTTACAATGACACAAATTGTTGCCATCCATTCCTTCACAAACTTTCCAATAGCCTTTTTCCTACTTGGAAAGGACAGAGTCACTCTAATAAAGATTTCCCTTATGTTTTCAGATCCAGTACTGCATTTGTTGTGCACCCTTCCGTTAGGAATCCACATTGCATACACACTTCAATATTCATCCACAAAATCAAGAACCACAACCAGATGTGAAAAAAACCGAACATTTTTTCCTAATAAGCCAGAAGAAAAACATACAAAATTCATGAAGCAGATACCCACATGCAGTCTCCAACTGAAGTCTGGCTGTTTTTTCAAATCCAAGTATTTCATGAAATACTGGAGCAATCTAATACAGATGACCTGTTGTAAATACCAGCTTCACCTGACAGCTTAATATTTAAGTATTACCTTTAAAAGATAAAACTGGTTGCATTTGATTTCCTTGCCTGCTCCAGCATCACTTCCAAAACAGCACTGGGAACTCCATATTTTGTCTGTGTCACGCTCAAAGGTTTTTACTGTTTAGTGACTCCTTCTATTGCGCTACATTCATTTAGTTGTCTGCTTCACCCCTTTAAATTAGACTTCCCACTCGTGGTTTTGCAGACCGTTGAGATCAGTTTAATATGTCTGCAGATGGTCACCTTCTCCACAGCAAGTGGTAACATCCGGTGTGCCTTACTCTTGTAATACCACCCCAAGTTGACAGATCTGTTAAAAATAACTAACGCTGTGATCTCACAGTCCTTTTCCTACTGCCTTCCTCCCAGCTCCGTGGGATAAAGGCACACTTCCCTCTGCACTAAGCTCTCTGATTTCACCTCCAGCATGCTTCTGTTCACCTCCATATCCTCACACCCCTTTTACCCACTCCATATTCTTCCCCCTCAGCTCTATACACCTTTAATATCAGAAATCACATACTTGTTGGTTTAAGGTCATTAAAGGTAAAATATGTTTAATAATATGCTTTAACCTTTTAATCGCTCTGCGCAGTTCCGTTTATAGTTAACACTTCAGGAAGGCTAGTTTGATTTAACTTTGGGCAGCTCTCCTTATTCCCATCATTCTCGGCCAGAGATAGCTTCTGGACAGGACCACTCCTGTCCACCCATTCCTCATTGGATACCAGGCAAGTCTCAGTGCTTTCAGATCAGCTTGAAGTATCTTGCCTGAGACTTTGCTCTAGTTGGATACAGAAATTTCAGAGACTTCCAATTCCTTCTGCTTCTATCTTAATCTTTTTCTTTTAAGCTTAGTTTGTGAAAGAATCTATACAACACAGTTATCAAAGTTACACAGCAGAAGGCTAGACTTAGATATTGAGAAAGTTGCCTCTATTCCAATGTGCTCCTGCTTCCAGTTTCCCACTGCTATTTCACGTAATCATTCACAAACTGAGATAGACACATCAATAAAAGCTAAAGCACAGGATAACATTACTAAATTGTGATCACCTAGTTCTCATAGAATTGGTAGGAAGATGCTTCGGTTCCTTGGCACAACAAACAATGCAAATACTTCTCAAAAAAATTAGTATCTCACTACAGAATCTGGGAGTGTTGCATGAATAAGATATTGTAGCAACTGCATAAAAGTCAAATGTGGAAATACATTTTTCTAATGAAACAAATAACAAAGTTAACATGAAAAATAAGAATGTCAAAAGAATTTTCAAGTGAGAAAGTAGAAAACGTGCAAATAGTAATACAAACTTAAGGATCAAATAACAAAAATGGAAGAAGGTATCTGGCACGAGATTCAAGTACATGCTAAAGACTACCCCTCAGAAGCTGGGAATGACAAAAGCAGAGAGTAATCACAGGGTGAGTACGAGTTACTGTGACAAATACAAAGAAAAAAAGCAAAAGGTGAATTCAAGACATGAAGATGGAAGAAAGAATTATTTAGTGATGAAATGTACTTCTTACAAAGAATATTCTACCATACTTTTCAAAGCGAAACATTTTGAAATGTTAACAGGGAAGACAAACCAGAGAAATTAACATGAAGACCTGCACACAGACAGCCTTGCTTCCCTAAGAAAAAAGCAGCAGTGGGGGAGGGGGAAAATACATGAGTTCTTGATGAGTCCCTTTGGAAATTAATTGCTACATGAACAGATGTGGGGGTTTTTTTAATCTTTTCTAACAAATTATAATCCAGGATTAGCAAGCATTAGATACTTACAGAGTAAAATATTGCTCCATATATTCACACGGATCAGCAGCAGCAAGCCTTTTCTCTTCTACAGTTAGATACGGTTTCAGTGTAACCTCGAAGTTTCGCCCTTTAAGAGCAGATCTAATAGTGCAAGGCACCTCAATTATTTTACCCAGCATTGTAGAATTGTGTTCCATTCTTTTAAGTACAGTATTAAAAAAAAAAAAAGAAAAAAGGATGACTGCACACAACCACGCTTGCCTGCTGAGACTGAGGTCTACTCAAAAAAAGAAAAATCTTACTAAGTAACAGGATACCCACTCCCTTGCTGTTTTAACTTCTAGAAACAAATATCCTATGCAGATTTCAAAGGTCATTTCCCTCCAGAAACAACTCTTATCAGCAGCCTCAATGAACAATGGTGTATTTGGTTTATGTTGCAGCTCCAAGTAGGACCTACCTCTGGCCGAGGCAAAGAAAATCAGCAACAGTGGTAGCGCCTTAAGGATAACAAACTTAAGAAGGGGAAAAAAGACCCACAAAACAGCGGCCGACCTAAAGCAAAGAGCAGGACATGACAGAGACAGGCAGAGCGCCAGGTCAGTGAGGGAAGGCTTGAGCAGAGGTTCCCCTCAGCCCGTGGTGAGAGGGCAGTCTGTGCCCCTGAAGCCATGGAGGGTCACGGGGGAGCAGAGACCCCCCTGCAGCCCGGGGAGGGCCCCACGCTGGAGCAGGCGGCTGCTCCCAAAAAGCCCGTGACCCCAAGGGAAGCCCACGTTGGAGGGGGCTGCTCCTGAAAGAGTGCACCCCACGGGAGGGACCCACGCTGGAGCAGGGTCAGGGTGTGAGGATCCCTCCCCCTGCGGAAGAAGGACCAGCAGACACCACGTGTCATGGACTGACCACAACACCCCATCCCCCTCTGCTGCTGGCAGGAGGAGGCAGAGAAACGGGGAGCAAAGCTGAGCCCAGGAAGAAGCAAGGGGTGGAGGGAAGTTGATTTTAAGATCTGGTTTTCTCTCTTTGTCCTGCTCTGATTTGAATGGTAACTAATTAAACTGACTTGTCTTCCCCAAGCAAAGCCTGTTTTGCTCATGATCGTAACTGGCAAGTGATCCCTCCCTGTCCTGGTCTTGACCCATGAGACTATCCCTGTATTTTCTCCTCCTCATCCTACTGTGAGAAGGAGTGAGTGGGCTGGAGGGAAGGGATACCATCCAGAGAGACCTGGACAGGCTGGAGAGCTGGGCCTGAGCCAACCTCATGGAGTTGCACATGGGTCGGGGCAATCCCAAGCACAAGGACAGGCTGGGCAGAGACTGGGTTGAGAGCAGCCCTGAGGAGAAGGACTTCACAGATTCAGAGTGTTAGGGGTTGGAAGGGACCTCTAGAGATCACCTAGTCCAAATCCCCTCCCAGAGCAGGATCACGCAGAGCAGATCACAGGGGAACAAGTCCAGGCGGCTTTTGAAAGCCTCTCAGACCAGGAGACTCCACCCCCTCTCTGGGCAGCCTGTTCCAGTGCTCTGGCACCATCACAGTGAATAAATGTTTCCTCATGTTCAAGCTGAATCTTCTGTTTTCCAGTTTATAGCCACTGCCCCTAGTCCTGTCACTGGACACCACCGAGTACCCACTTGGGGGTACTGGTGGACGAGAAGCTGGACATGAGCCAGCAGTGTGTGCTGGCAGCCCAGAAAGCCAACCGTATCCTGGGCTGTATCCAGAGAAGCACAGCCAGCAGGTCGAGGGAGGGGATTCTCCCTCTCCTTTTCTCTGCTCTCATGAGACCCCACCTGGAGTACTGTCTCGAGCTCTGGCATCCCCAACATAAGAATATTGACTGGTTGGAGCAAGCCCAGAGGAGGCCATGAAGATGCTCAGGGGGCTGGAGCCTCTCTGCTATGGGGACAGGCTGAGAGAGTTGGGCTGGTTCAGCCTGGAGAAGAGAAGGGTCCGGGGAGACCTTAGAGCACCTTCCAGTGCCTGAAGGGGCCAACAAGAAAGGGGGGGGGGGGGGGGGGGGGTGCTTTTTACAAGGGCCTGTAGTGACAGGACAAGGGGTGACAGGTTTAAACGGAAAGCAGGGAGATTTAGATTGCATATCAGGAAGAAATTGTTCCTGAAGAGGGTGGCGAGACACTGAAACATGTTTTCTAGAGAACTTGTGGATGACCCACCCCTGGAAGTGTTCAAGGCCAAGGCTGGATGAGGCTTTGAGCAACCTGGTCTAGTGGAGGGTGATCCTGCCCATGGCAGGGGGGGTTGGAACTAGGTGATCTTTAAGGCCCCTTCCAACCTAAACCATCCTATGAAAGATATTGTCTCTGAGCCCATTTCCCCTACCAGTAAGAAGAGGTGAAATGAGAGTGGAAAAAGCAAAAACAAAGCCTCCCACCTGTCTGCCCACTGCCATATCTAAGAATACAATGAAAGTTTGCTGAGTTCCTGTGTTGTAGCCTAGTGTCTTAATCTCTATATACCATCCCATATACCTCTTTGTACCTCCTATACACCTCTATATACAGTTGCACTGTCCTAAAAAGTTGCCAGTTGAAAGCCCTGGTACAGAGTAAAAGGAGAAATACTATCCCCATACACAACATGAACAGGCCATGAAATACAGTCTTTGTTATTCACACAGCATCTACCAAAAAAAGACAATGAGCCAATTATTAATGTATTAAGGAATAAGTACTCAGCTGCCTTGGTAATCATTACCACCACACGCTTGTACTTCTCAATATAAGAATTTGAAAGCTAAAGGGATGTAAGTTAGAAGTGCAAATTCATCACCTAACTTTCTCCCATAGTAAGCATCAAATGTCAGATCTGTGATGATACAACATGATGGACATCACAAAACACATCTAGAATAATACATTCTCTTCAAATCACTGGTCAAATGCTAAGTGGAAGAAGACTATTTCTAACTTTCTTCTATGTTTCCATAATTTATGATTGTAGCCTTTAAGATACATACTACTTTTGTCTTTCTACCTCAAAGCACTGCTTTCTTCATATGCCTTTGCACCATTTTTGGATACGATAGGTGTAGGCATATGACAGGACCTATGACAGGCCTACAGATTAGGATTCATCTTACATTCTCACTGTAAAAAAGTAAACCATAAACACCAGTTAGAGTTTTTTCTAGTTCCTACTCTCTTTCATGGTCCCCCTGCTCCCCTGCCATTGGAAAGAAAAAAAAAAAAAAGACAACACCCTTACAAAAATGCCACCCTTACACCCCAAAATAAGAGAAGGGAAAACAAACAAACAAAAAACCAAGAAAACTCCAACACCAGAAAACCACCACCCATGAAAACCAAACCTAGAGCTTGACAGTCAAGAGAACATACTGCCAAACTATTTTAACAGCCTGGAGTCTTATGCCAGAAAGCACCCTGACCATTACCTCCATGTCCATTATGGCAAACAGTAGCCAAAGAACAAATCTGAACATGCCATACTCTTGTTAGCGCACATTCTTGGTCACTGAAACTAGCACCTTGCTCAGATTAGACTAGGATTTCAGATTCCACTGGGCAACATTTACCAACTTTTACAGAAAATAAAAGAGGGCAGCCGTAACTGTACATCACTAACGTTTAAGTCAGCTATGCCAGTGATAAATCTGTGCCTCTCTTTCAGCTACTTTGTCATCTTGTAGGAACTATGACAAACCTTTAATTGCAGGAAAATACTAATCCATAATCTATGTCATATCATTTCCACTGCAGCTACATAATCTGAACAACTGTTGTTAAGTGAACACCTACTCCACCCTGGTAAAATATATATTTATTATTCTTTTTAGCAACACTTTAAGATGAAACCAATAAATCATCAGCATTTGCTGCAGTTCTAATATACTGAGATACTGAAAGAAGTCACAAATCATAAGGCTTCCTTTGTAGAAAGCAGAGGTTTGATAAGTATCAAAACTGCAAACGAAGCCCAACTGGTAATGCAACAATAATTATTTGGCTACAAATTCTGGAAGTGTATAAGCCTACTGTTTTATGAAGAATTTAATTATGACTTCCCATGTCATCTGTATGCCCCAAAACCTGGGAACAGTTTTAATGGACTCTAACAAAGGGGAAGGAATTTTAAATAAATAAGCTCATGGCAAGACAGAGGCTCTTCATATACAAGGACAGCACGGTGTGCCTGCAAGATAAGGTATAGGAAATGGCAAACAAATCCACCGCAGGGGAGGAGCGCACTTCACTAGTTCTGATGTTATGGAACAATCTGTTATAGAACAAGAACAAAGTTACAAAAGTCCCATTCAACAGACTTTTAATACTGCATTTCTTAAATTGTCCTGCCACTGCACACTTTCAGTTACATGACATAAACTGCGTTGTTCTTGTGTTCAGTCTTTAGGAAACCTCAGTCTGGATGACAATTTCAACCACAGCATACTAAGATTTTTTAATTATTTTGCTTGCAGCACAGCAAAATATTCCAATGTGAAGTTCAAAATACTGTGAACATTACCAGGTTTCAAGCAGAAGATCCACACTGACAAAGCAGCTTAACTTTGGGTCTTGGCACCAAGCAGTAACCAAGTCCTATGGAAGGTCCCACGTCCCCACCACAAAATTTTGGGGGGAGAGGGGAGGGGGAAATTAAATCAGGTTTTTACATTTTAATGGCATAGTAACATCCTTACAATAAGACAATTTATTTTATCTCAGGCTATTGTGTAAACTCCAAACAAGCTTGAATTTAACACTTGAAGAGGAACTGTAAATTGATTTCAGAGCCATGTAACATGGAAGCTGAAACAGCAGCAAATACATGCTGCAATTTGAGTTTGTTGTGCTGTTGATTTGGGGTCTTCCTCTAGCAGGAAATTAAGATACCTGAGTTTCACTATGTTTCATTCTATACCACAAATTGTTTGAATGACATCTTGTGGTGCTATTCAGTATTGCCATCCTCTTCCATTATAACGATTTTTATTTATGGCCGATTCACAACACAAACATAGAATCCAATAATTATTTCAAGGCAGACTCATATCATTTGGCCAAGTGTAGTTGTACTGTGGTTTAAGGAGAAATTGAGATGAAAAATAACCTGTTTCAGCCACCCCTAATTTTTCAATCTGAAAAACAAACATACTATCCAAAAAGAAAACTTAATAGTTTTAAAGGATAGACAGCAGAGATGTGAGAAAAACCAGGATAACTGTAGTATCTATAAGGCTTAGAGCCACAGAGAAGAACACCACTGATTACAGTCTGAGTAGCAACATGACTGAACTCACTTGAACGCTTTGCCACTGGTTTCTTAACGCACTTGCCACCTGGATGGTTTAGGTACAGTCTCATTCTCAGTGAGAAGATACAGAAAAGTGTAAAGCTAAAACTTGCTAAATCATTTTCCCATTTCCCTGCCATGAAGCTTTAGTACCTGAACAATCCTCAAGAAACTCAGCGCATGAACATCCTTAGATTGCTGCTACCCCCAACGTTAAACCATCTATGTAAACAACTTGGACTTCAGAAGCCCTGATCAGACAGCAGCCAGTGTGACAACGTAGTCTGAAACCCCTTCTGGAGAGGACTGTGATTCCATCTCAGATTATCTGGTGTCAGCACAGTAGTTGTAGACACGACTTCACCCAGCATCAGGAAAGGTGGTTTGAAAGGATGAGAAGCACCAATCTTGCAACCCCACTGCATACAACCTCTTCAGAGTGCCCACACCTCCAATACTGCAGGGACGTTTGTGAGAGAAAAATCTTCCTTGGTGGCAGAAATCACTTTCCTTCCTAACGGCTGAAAAAGTGGCATCTTACATGGTGCTGCCACTTAAGCGACTAGGCCAATTTACAGCCTCTCTTGACGCCAGTGATCAGAATTTGCAGGTAACTGCAGATCACTTTGCAGCATTTGATAGCTGTGACAGGATTACAGGAGGGGGAAAGGCAGTGAGTACTTCCAGTTTTCCTGGAAGTGGTGGAAAGAGGCTTCTTTCAAAGACACCACCACAAAGCTTGTGCTGTCACCGCCACGACCTAAAAAAGTGTTAGAATATTTACATGTATGTCCACAGTGTTTCAGAAACTGCATTAAAAGAGCATTACCGTGCTGCTCATCTTCTAGCAGGATGCCAGAAATGTCCTTATAGGCCAAAAGAATTCCAGTTTTCTCAAAGCAGGAAAACTACCACAGAGTGGCATAGATATGGATAGTCTTCAGAAAAGCAGAACTAAGGAAATCTGGAATTTCTTGTATCATCTTTATGTTTTAACAGCACTACAGAAATATAATTTTAATGCCATTCAGGATGCAGATCACAGCAACCGTCTAAGACAAATATATGACAACATAATAAATAAGCAGAAACCACAGTGAAGACCTTAAACTATAGAACTTGCCCTTTGAGGAAATAATAAAGCCTCAAAAGATGGTTGATGACTACATTACAGAGAACCAGAGTGAACCAACAGTTCAGTGCTTGCATCCTCACATGTGCCAAGAGTATGGCAGTAAGAATACATTTGCTGTGTGTCAGTTCTCATCATCAGATCCAACCAGTTTCAGCTGGAAAAGCACTCTGCAACAGCATACCCATGTTTGTATACGGCACTTAGTGTCTACCCTGGTACTGACTACAGGGTTCAGATTTTATCTTGTGGAGTCATCAGTTCATCCAAGCCATCCATCTTCGCTGGCTTGTAGCTCCTACCAAACCTGGCACGTCACCATCTTAGTGGGCACAGCGCCATTGTAACAGACGGAGAAAGAAAGTAGTTCTGCCAATGAGCTAGTGGATGCATCAAGTTTGAATATTAGGGCCGGAGTCACCTCCAAGAATTTCACAAATGGCAGTCTATGTACAAGCTTTCCATGAGTGGTTGAACAGGATATGCCAATGCAAAACTAGATCAATTTAAGACCCCAAGAACATCTCTGGCAGCTGTTGAAAACAAGTTTTTAGCTCTGATGAATTTGGAAAAGTCATCTGCAGAGAGAATTGGGGAATGAGAATCTTAATGAAACCACCACCTTAGATCAGCTCTCTGCAAAACAGGCTTGCAAATCTCAGCAAAAAAAAATGGGTTTGCAGCCCTGCCGAGTTTTCTGATGAATAGCTCAACAGAACGCATAAGCCAGATCTGCAGGAAAAAAAAAGGCTAATAAATTACAAATGTATTTTGCTTGGCAGGAATACACTTTAAAGATGCAGATCAGTAAAGTTGAAAATGTGTGTTATAAATGTTGCCACCTGCTTCAGTACGGTACTTATCAATCGATATCTACTGACGTTACTCATGTGGTTGACCTGTACGTTTTTGTATTTGGTTTAGACAGAGCAATAGCTAGGTTTATTGCCAAAAAGCCATCATTTCCAAGAATCAAATATTATCGTATTTTAGTATTACATCACTATTAATACCAATATTTAAAATGGAATTAATATATATGAAAATCCTGCGTCTAACCGCAATAAACTGTAGGCGCTAATAACTGCACCCTAATATATGCAGTTAACATGGGTTCTGTATTACTAATTATCTCTCCAGGTTTTCTTGAAAGCGGAGGGTGGTTAGACTTTTTATGCCTCCTCATGGAGTAATAATACATAGTGTAACCATCCTATTAACTTAGGTGATGCACATCAGACATTATCACTCTACACTGTACAGACGATTTTGACAGCCTTCCAAGTAGGCAGCGCATATTTCATGGATTCCACCAATATAGGCCATTCAACGTATCACTTGAGGTCCACAAGCTGGATTCAGCTTGTGCTTAAGATTTACATAACCCTTTGGCTCTCGCCAGTCTTCTGCTGAAAACTCTTGTCTGCAGATTATTTCCATTATTCTGGTGACCCACAACCTGACCCCTTCTTCCTTTTCAAAGACATGGCACATTTGAATGACACACATTTGGAGCACCTAGAGCGACCTACGTCTGAAACATAACCAGGTTACAGACAAGTGTCATACTACTTACCTGGACACACAGATTCCTAAAATGTAACTACAGAAAATGTACAAAGGAATACCATACATGTGAGCTCATGTGACAAGCATGGGAGAGGGAGAAGGGAAGGAGAGAACTAGGCATCTCCAGTGTCGGAATGGGGCTCATTCCACACAAGAAGGTTTAGACTGACTCATCTCAGGTACATAAGATCATCTAATTTTTCAGTTACTGAGATATTTAACAGAACAAACACAGTTTCCATCCTCTGAATGTGAGATCCACCTCTAACACATCTGAAGCGATCTAACTAAAGTTTTAAAAGGCTTTTTAAAAGCAATGCATACCAAATACGCAAGCTATATTTGCCTGTTTAGTCAGGATTGAATACTCACAAAAGAGGCTAGTCCCAGTACCATAAAATTGTTATGAAATCTCTTACTCAGGAACAGTTTGTTTAGTCAAAACCAGTAAGAAAACAGTCTCTTATGTTGTACCTGAAAATAATTTAGGTAATAGACTTAAGAAAAACCACCTTCTTTCTTCACTTCTTTTAACCTGAACATTTATAAAGTTACCTGATCAAGGCCCTTTTTTTCCTTTTTCCCCAATCTCTACTTTTTCACTGCATTGGATACATAAAATATATTGACTAATGAGAAACATACTATTTCCACATGGTGCACACAACCTACTGCACCTTGTTAATATTAAGATAACTGTTCTCTTCCATGATTATTTCATCTTTATTGATCTTTTAACAGTCAAACTTTCCACTTACTTGGGTTTAAGATGTCGCCATGGCAGAATTTAAGGCACTGAGATATTTTCAATGCTGATATCACGTCTCAACCAAACCACAACACTAACATGTTGAGAAAATACTATGTTCATTAACAGAAGATTCTATTTATAAATGAAAGTTAATGACCAAATCACAGAATTTCTAAAGGTAAAAAAAAAGGAGCTTTAGCAGGAGAATAAGACACATGGACTTTAGACACCAAGGGATGCTCCCAACTTTCAGACAATAAGTACTTCAGCTGAGTATTTCTACTGAAATGCTAAAACCAAAATAGATAGGTCAATTTATATTAGGTCAACTTTAGACTTCAGTCCACTGATATGCATTTGTACCTCTGAACACAGCCTGTCATAGGCCATTCTATATAACAAATGCTGCAAGACGGGAGACAGTCTATCCTAATAAACAATTTGTTTGTTGCAGGAGCATTTTGGCTTACTTCCTCTTCATGACAAACAGAAGACAACATAAAGGAAAGAGACTGGGGTTTTTTAAAGAAAGTGTTTGCAGTAAGATCCTGATATTTATACTTTAACCACATGATACTGTTCAGATTAACCAGCAACAGGCAAGTGCAGGCCTCTGGTCAAACAGTTACTGCAGCAACAACCTGGGCCTTATATTATCCATCTGCCCCTCTGCTGAGACAGCTATTTCTTGTATCATCAGTAGATCTAAGGAAGAATCCCCCTTCCTCAGCAACAAGAAGAAGTCTGCCAAGCTCTGAAACACCACAATGATATGTGATTTAAGAATATCTAAGATCATATTCAGCAGCATGATCGACAATCAAGAGACAAGCAAACAAACTCTGAAAAGCCGTAACAGTAACCTAATTTTCACCAGTGGAATACTCCACTATCCCTACACTTCAATATGCAAGATGCAGAGACACGTCTTGCACTTCCCTATGTGCCCAGCAGGGAGGGATCAGGCCCACGCAATTTAAAGACGACAAAACCACACCAACAAAAGAGAACATCATCTCTCTATGAACTATAGATTTTTAATTTTTTTTTTGCTTCTCGATAAGGAGGTTTTGGGCTATTACCAGTGCGGACTATATGACATACATATGTCTGATGAACAACTACTGCATTTTCCCAAAAGACTGCAACGCAGTCTGCTTTTCTATCCATTACCTTCACTTGCAGTCCAGTGGCTTTTTCACACCACACAAATTTCAAAATCTTGTCTGCAGCGGCTGCTCCTTAGCTATCCAATCCATACTCAGAGCTTACCCACACAGATTTGAACCATGGATAACTTCCTATTTCAACAATAACTTGTTTGTCAGCTACAGAAGACCACAGGGATCAAAGCCTGCTTTCCTCTCAAGTCCTTCTTTTGGAGGATGGATCTTCTCTCCCTTCCTGTAAGTGTAAGAGCAAGCCTGGAGGAGCAATTAATTAACAAGGCATGCATACACATCACAAGCTATTCTGGCTCTTCCATACTGATAGACAGTCATGTACATACATGTGGACAAAACATCCCAGGAGCTGTACCTCCCCCTGACCACCCGGCAGCCTCAGGTAGAATTAGTCACTTCAGCTTCTGCATTTGATAAAACGTAAGAGCTATACTTCACCTGCAAAACAGTTGCAAGTCTGGGATTAAACAAGTTATTTAGAGAATTGGCCGTGACCAAAGATCAGGGTACCCCCCTTTAGGGAAAAGATGCAGCAAAACAACGGTTAAGAAATAAAATGTAAAGTTGTTTCTACAGAATGAGATGGGAAAAGAAGGGAGCAAACAACGTAAGTCAGATAAAACACAACAGTTGGCAGGGTGGCATCCACGCTAGAGGAATGAAAATTTTAACCGGAACAGAATGAAAAAGCAAAGTATCTAGTGGAATAGCAGGGGAAGAGGAATGTGGCTCGTCTGGCAAACCAAGGAGGCCTACCAGCTGCTCTCTCAGAGCTAAGCATCAGACTGACAGCGGCTTCACGTTGTTGTGATTTACTTCGGTGCAGCACAAAAATAAACACATCAGTCGAGGTTTCTAGAGCACGGATGTTCTCTTTGTGCAGAACAATCAAACTGGAGAAGTGATTGATTTTCTAATGTACATGAGACCTTAGTTTATGGTGCTCTTTATTGGTTGCTCTGAGAATAGATTTCCAATTTGCTGCAGGGTACAATTCCAGCTTAGCAAACCTCCTGATCCTTCCATCTAGACACCTTTTTTCCCCCTCTCCAACTCAGTTTCCCTTTCAGAAGCTGAAGGCTTTCTGTGGCAGTGCCCTCTGGCTGTCTTTTTTTTTTTTTCCCCCTTTCCTCCATTTCCTCATTTTGACTTCTGGCCAAGACACAACGCTGTTAACACCCACCTCAAGCTGGCGACCTCACCACCACCAACTACAACTCCCACAAAGACTTCTAAGCGCTGCTTTTTTAAAAATGCATTTGAAGGCAAAATTAAAACTAATGCCAGCGTGGTTAACTCTCAAAACAGAGAAAAAGCGATGAGCAGTTTTTCAAACAAACCAACAAAAAACAACTTTACAAGTTACCCATACGGACACCTTAAACGTAAGCACGGGAACTTTTCCACGGAGGCACCAGGGGGTAAAAGCGGGCAGCCGAGGCACCGCTCCCCCGCCCCGGCCCCCGGCACCGCCCCCGACCGGGAGAAGCCCCGAGGCCGCGCTCCTCCCCCCGCCCCTCAGGGCAGTCCCGGCAGCCCGGCACGGCCCCACCGCGCACGGAGCCGGTCACCTGCCCAACAACCCCGAGCGGGACCGTGCCCGGCCCCCGAGGGACGAGGCCCCGGAAGGACGAGCCCCCCGCCACCGCTCGGCCCGGCCCCCTTCTTACTTCTTGGTGTCGCTGCTGAAGAGCCCGAAGGCCGCGGGAGTCGAAGGGGTCGTGGTGGACGCCGCCTCCTGGGTCAGCTCGGCCGCCGCCTCGCCCCCCTGCTCGCTATAACTGAGCCCGTTGCCGGACATCCCGCCGCCGTGCTCTGCCCGCTCCGCCAAACTTACCGGCGCGGCACGCCCGAGCCCTCCCCCCGGAAGCGGCGGGCACGCGCCAGCACGGCGGGGCGGGGCGGTCACGTGGCGAGAGGCGGGGCCTACCGGCCGGGGCGGGACTCTCAGCAGTCGCTAGGGCAACGCGGCCCGGCGGTGACGCGCGAGGCGGGAGCAGCCGGCAGCGTCCCGCCGTTGCCGCCCGGCCTCGGGACGAGGTGAGCCGCGGCGGCCGCAGCGGGCAGGGAGTTGCCTTCCCGCCGCGCAGGGCCGCGTTGGGTCTGCGGCTGTGTCCAGCCTTGTCTCTCCCTGGCCCCGTTCGCCCTCGCTTCCCATCCGAGGCCGGGCGAGCGGGCCCCGCGGAGCCCCGGCTCGGTTGGCGTCCGTCCGGGGGAGCCGCGGGAGAAGCTGTGGCTCGATGTCCCCGTCAGCGGCCGGACAGACGGCGACAGGGAGCCCCGGGGCCTGGCTTGCCCTGGGACGGAGATACCCTGGGTGCTGGGGAGGCAGGTTTGGCCTCCAGCCCTCCGCCGGGCCTTGGCCACAGCCGTTCAAAATACAGGGTGTGGCCTATACCATCAGCTCGTTTGTGGCTTCCCGTAATCCACGTTACAGATTTACTTGTTTCCCAGTAAACGTTGGTACCTCACGCTGACCTCCTCGCTCACTGTTACAGCCGCAGTGGGGTGCCCTAGACCAACAGCAGCAGTGCTTGTATGGGAGGCCATAAAATCTAAGTTGTCTGAGGAAAGTTTCTCTTAATTTCTATTTACAATCTTATTTTCCTACGTGCGTCTTTCCCCTCGCTGTTTGAGGATTAATCTGTGTTCTTTAAAATGCCCTTCTATCCATCTCCTGACATAACTTGGATGAGTGGAGCCCAACCTTTTCATCCTGAGAACCTTTCCAAAAGGTTACAGTTTGCAATCAATACTTTTTATCTTGCAGAGAAAGAAAACCAAAACATAAACATATGGTGGTAATACTGTTTTCTGAAGCAGCTTTTTGACTTGCTTGTCTTTCAGCAACTTGTATATTTTCTGATTGAAACTGAGTCATTACCAAGCAAATAGACTTGGCAAAATGAGTTACCGATACAGGATTTATTAAGAGTGCAGGGTGCTGTATGGGCTGTTGTCCTCAATAGTTGCCTTCTGTGGATGCCTACATTTCGGTTTTGTTCTATGATTTCTCACAGCTTTCTTCTTTGTAGCACTGTCTCTTGAAAGTCGTGCTTTCAAGTGTAAAAGTCCCAGTGTGAATATTGTTGACCATCCCCGTTTTACCTGTTGGTTCCTCAGAATTCCGTCTTGTCCTGCCCTTGGCATTGTTTACAGTAACAGCCATCAGTTGTGTTTCCTGGCAGGTGGAAATATCTCATTGTAACTACCATACGTGGTCACAGTACCTATTGATACTGCTTCAATAGTGTGACTTGAGGCAGACACCTCTCCATCATACCAAGCCAGACAGCATTCAACATCCTGATTTTTAAAGGATCAAAAACCAGAGTCAACTGCTGCAGAATTGCATCCAAACCAGACATAAATGGACGCTTGTCTCCTAAAAGTTTAAGATGTTGCTCTGATCTATGGAGAGATCTGAGAGTTTGTATCAGTAGTCTTTCGAAATCGTCTCTCTTTTTCAAACCATTAATTAATTTCAAAATGTGATGTTGAGAGCACTTGGACTTTGGTCCCAAACATGGTTGTGCCTAAATGAAGGGGTCCCTGGCTTACACCTTCTATTTGTGTGTAAGGCACATATAGTGTAGGAAGGGGTAACCTATACTAGGCCAAGTCCATAGTTTGCCAGGTAGGTTCTACTTTCTTTTCTAGTATCAGACTGCCTGCCTGTTCTCTGAAGGAAGAGGTTTAAACTGCCATCTTCTTTGTTTAAATCTATAAAATAAGTATTCATTCTTAGCAATAAGAAACAAGTAGAACAAACATTCTATTATTATTTCTTATATCACTTCAAAAGTCATTTTAGAGGAAGACTAAGAGAAAAAGAGAACAGTAGACATAGACTAATTCAGGGAAATAGTTGGAAGTACAAACATGGAGAAAAGCAGACAAATGGGCTGTTGAGGTGGATGATCATGGGACTGTGACATGAGCAGATAATCATAGTGAAGCAGAGCTTGGAAGGGCCTTGAAACTGAGAACAGAAAGAAAATATTCTATGAAGATTTATTAAGTATCATTATACAGTCCTATCAGGATGGTGAGCTATAAGCTCTTGCTGTCAGTTCCTGCTATCTAGTTTTAGCCTGAAAGATGCCAGAACTGCTCAATGGATAGACTTCTCCTGGCTGTACTAACTCTTCAAAATCACCACGCAGTGGTAATGTATTTGCACATTGACTTTATACTTGTATAAAATTATGTCAAAATCACTGAATTATGAAACACAAAATACAACCAAATCTAAATTCTCCACTTACATTCATTGATTACAGTATTCTATATTTCAAGTTTTTGCGCAGCATAAGAAAAGTAACTGACGCCTCAATCAAGGAATATTGCTTTGGCTTCTCTGTTTTCCACCCATCATATTTCTTTCTGAAAGCATTTCACCTCCATGATTCATTCCATCTTCACAACTGCTACTGCTATAGTAGCCTGTAAATTGCATAGTTTCTTACTCTTCCATTCATAGAGATAAACACCTAATAGATAGAGCTTTTAAAAATTAATAGAACCTAGCAATAACTTCCAAGGCTCTATGTAAAGGAAGATGTATTTATATGGATAAATACATATGCATTTTCATTAAAATTCATATATTCTACATACATACACACACATTTAAGGGGAAAAAAGATTCACATCACTCAACAAACTGTCATTTTGTAATTCAAACCAACATTAACTTTGCTTAGCTTTCTGAAGCATTTACATGCGATATTTTGCAATGTTTTTTTACAAAGTTTTGTCCATTTAGTGTTTTCTTTAAGCCAAGCTGAGCTGCCTTATGCTTACTTAATTGGTGCCATCTTGTGGCTCAGATTATGAAATGGTTATGAAGATTTTGGTTAAATGATGAATAGGAAAATAGACAGCAAAAACCAAAAACATAGAACACAAAAGAGAAAATATTTGAAAAATAAAACATTTCTTCAATTATATGAGTTCTTTGTAATTTCTTCAAGCATAAAAATGCAAGATAGGTATTACTAGAATTAGAATTATAACTTTCATGTATATAAAATTTGATTGGAATTAAAAAGATTAACATTATATTCAAAACTATTACAGAAATAGGAAAATCTCCAAATATAAAGAAAAACAATGGAATAAGTACTCTATACTCTTGTACGGGTATCATACCTGGTGTGTCTAGTGGTAATTAAACCCCATGTAAGATCCAAGGTGAATTAGTCTTCAAAACTTTCATTATAATTGAAAAGATTATCTGTTAATTATTCATTATCTAGTATTTCAAGACATTTAAATACCATACCATCTGTCATGGTTTAAGCCCAACCAGCAACTAAGCACCACAGAGCCGCACGCTCACTGCCCCCATGGCGGGATGAGAATCAGACGAGTAAAAGTGAGATGGAGATGAGGACCGTTTAACAGGTAAAGCAAAAGCTGCTCACACAAGCAAAGCAAAACAAGGCATTCATTCATTCTCCACTTTCCCATGGGCGGGCAGGTGTTCAGCCATCTCCAGGAAAGCAGGGCTCCATCACGCATAACACTTACTTGGGAATACAAATGCCATCACTTTGAACATCGCCCTCTTCCTTCTTCTTACTCCAGCTTTACATGCTGGGCATGATGTCATATGGTATGGAATACCCCTTTGGTCAGTTGGGGTCGGCTGTCCCCAACTGTGCCCCCTCCCAGCTTCTTGTGCAACCCCTATCTACTCACCGTTGGGGTGGTGTGTGAGGAGCAGAACAGGCCTTGACTCTGTGTGAGCACTGCTCAGCAAAAATCAAAACACCCTGGTGTTACCAACACTGTTCTCAGCACAAGTCCAAAACACGGCCCCATACCAACTACTGTGAAGAAAATTAACTCTACCCCAGCACACCAGCAAATACGATATCAAAGTAAGAAACAAATTAACTTGCAGCAAATTCCATCTTATGTAATGCTGACAGTACTCAAGTTACTAGTTTAAAATGTTCACATTTTTACTGCACTGTATCCTAATTAAAACAAAACAAAACAAAACAAACAAAAAAAAACCCACAACACCAAACCATACTCATATAGAATAAGAAAAATTCTTCTATTTATAAGATTTATCTTGACTAGGAGAAGAAATTCAGGGTGTGGTGGCTTCTCTCAAATACCCCAGGTAGCCACAACTACCTTACTAATGAAGTCACGAGTTACAGATTTAGTCTTAATTCTACCTCGTTCACATCGCCCCAGGTATATTGGGGTACCAACGATAGGCATGGGTGTCCCAGTTTATCTTCTGCTTTTCTTAGTCTAGACAAGCACAGGGTCTAAGTTTGAACAAAATATTTAACTGTTTTAAGTAATGTAACTTAAATAACTCTTTAAAACCTTGTGCCTATATTTGTACTGTACTGTAACATAATTGGATGGACAAGGTTACTGTGTTGAGGTCAGCTCCAGACTTTTTCAGGGACTTGCATTAATTGACAGACTAAACCTGATTTTTTTTTTCTTTATTAGTATTTCACAGTTTGCTAGTTAAAATTTGTAAGCTATCATCACATTTATTTAAAGATTTTTTTAAGGTAGTTTGGATTAAAGACTTTAAGAAGGAGGTACATGTACATGGTTTGTGTGTTTATTATAACATCTCTTCTTCTTTATTGTGTTCTCTCCTAGCCATTATCTGGAAACTCCACTGAGTTAGGCTGCCTTTGAAATACCTGCCTTAACAGTTGGAAATAATCCAACTGTCTTACAGAGTCCTGAGTTTTAAAAGAAAATCAAGCTGCACTTACTAAGGACTTCAACCTTCACATTTCCTGTGTACCTGCACATACAACCTCCATGTTCCACCTTCAAACTGTACTACAACAGATAATACATGTTCGTGTTTGAGTTTGCTTTCTACTGGTACTCCAAGTGGGTGGTTTGGCAAAAATAAAGGGATAAATATTCATAGAAAGAGTGGCAGGATGATTAGACCTTCCTGTAGTGTGTCTGTATCTTCCAGTCAGTGTACAGAAATATACATCCATCCTGAAGAACCTCTATTCAGTTCTTGAGTTTGGAATTGAGTTTACGGCTGAGTAAACAGCAATTAAAATACGTACAACAATAAAAAGAGAAATTAGGCGATTATGAGCAACTGGTCCATAAGCAGGGAGAAGGCTAAGATGTAAGCACATTGTGACTTCCTTGGCACGGGGTCAACTGTGCATCAGTCCTGATACAGGTTACAGCAGTATGTGGACAGGTTTTACTGGTGTTGAATTAATATAGCGTCCAACTACTTTCCACTGTAGCTGGAGCACAACGTCCTCCAAACTTAGCACCTTCTTACTTCTGCAGCGTTCAGCATGTGTTCTGTCCCATGGAGAGAGATAAAAGAAGAGTCTCTGTCCCAGGAGGTCTAGTTTCTGTTCTATCATTTTTGTGCAATTTGAGGACACAAACTAATCAGACTGTAATAGAAGCAGATCGGTAATGTAAATAACAAAAAAGTGGACCCTGGAATTAAAGAATAAAAGAGAAAGTCCTTTTAAGAAACAAGAATGAGCAAAAATGAGAAATGAAGGCTCAGAAAAACATGATGGCTCTTTCAGGTGGTAGTGATCACAGTCAATATAATTCCTTACCAGAACGTACTAAGATTTAAGGGAGAAATGTAGGGGAGTCTTCTACTGGAGGAGTAACAAAGTGGGAAAATAAAGGCATGATGCCAAGAAATTGTTACTCCTCACATTTTCCTAAGGGTGAAACACATTACTTATCCTACTGGATTTTTTAAAGTGTATTATAATTTATGAATGGTTTCTGGAAAGAACATAATGAACTGACTGAGAATCAGATCTGTAAGCAGTTGCTATACTCAAGTGCACTTCTATATGAACGGGGTGAAAAGGTCAACAAATTATTTTCCTGGCAGATCAAGAATGAGTAATTTGAAAGATTTATCTGGGAAATAACACTGGGTACACAGAAGATAATTTTACACAAGGAAAAAAAGAATCCCAGCCTTTTTTTGAAGATTCAAAGACTCCCCTTGCAGTCATGTCTGAATAGTGACCATTCCTGACTTGGAACTCCAAAAGCTGTGAAAAAGTGTGTTATTGTTGAAACATATCTGTGATTTCGCTTGGAGTGAGATATGTTTTTCTCAGCACCCCACAACTGTGCTTTTCATTTATATAGTTAATTAAATCTGATTTTTTTCCCTATAATTAACTGTTATCTTTCAGACAAGATATATGTCCTGTTTCTTAAAAAAAAAAAGTAGCGAATCCAAAGTAAAGAGAATTAATGTGAAAATTCTCCTTTTAAAAATATATATATTTTTATAATTTTTATTCTTTTAAAATCATATTAAATTTACAATTATATTTCAATAACATTTATTTAAGTATTAAAACGTAATGGTCTTTATAAGTGTTCTTATATAATTATATTAAAAAATAAAATTATTAATTTATACATTAAATTGTTTTTCAAAAAAATTTATGAAAATTTTTGTGAAAATATCTGACTGTGTCTCTGATATTTATTCTCTTTACCGATTAGGTATCTTATTCCAGTTATTCAATGCTACTGAGTCACAGTAAGATATGACATTTTTTCATACTTCTGAGAAGGAACTTCCTTAAAAGTTATGTGAAGAAAAGTAGATTTCTCTCATTTATTATTTTAAAGAGAGAGGAAAAAAAAAGAAGGAAATACAGTGAATATTTATAAACTCTTATTCTTAAATCTATTTTGCATGTGAATTTACAAAACTTTTCCATAATGTAGGGTGCATTTAAATACAGACAATTTGTAGTCAGTCATGGTCAGTACATCTCATGATGTACTTAAAAAAACTTGAAGTGATACAGAGAGATGAAAAATGACTCACATATGAGGAAATAAACCCCTAAATAGTCTTGAACTCTTTGACCTAGAAAAGAGACATTTGATAGAGATCTATCTGTTTTATGATAGAGATCTATGAAGTCATGAATCGCACAGAGAACATGACTCATTTTCTCATTTGCTGGGAGATATCAAATGGAACTTGCAGTTCATGGATCCAAAATAAAGGGATTTTTTTTTTTTTTTTTTCATATAGCACAGCTGAAATGTGGATTTTAATAGTTTCCATGGGATATTGTTGACGGCAAAAGTTTTCATGAGTTCAAAGAACAAGACCAATTAATGGGAAAAAAGTTTATTAAATACAAAGATAACATCCCTGGCTCAGGAAGTTCCTGAACCACATGTTTGTTACAGGGAAGTACTATTCCATACTCTCCTCATTCTGATACTCTTCCGTAAGAATCTGGTACTGGTCAAGTATTTGGGGCTAGATGGGCCTTTGCAGGTACAACTGTTCCTATGTGGTATACTTCTCTCACTGTTCCCATTGCAGCTATGTAAAAATGTGGATATCCCGCTGTCTTACAACACAGTTCAGCAACAGAAACATGAGAAACTGCAAGTGGTAGGCCAAGTTTGTACAAACCACTAAGAAATGCTCTGTGGAGCCCATACGCTGTAACTAGAATTTTCAACACAAGATGGGAGAAATAATTAAAAAAATGAAAAAAATTAGCATATATATTATCTAATGGCACGGTTCAGCTTCTGCCAAAGACATGTAGCCCAGTAGGATGGGAATTAAAGTCATGTTACCTTTCTGTGTCTGTATTCTAAGGAATGGGAACACACCAGTCTACCCCCTCTCTAGTTGAAGATTGCCTCATATGAGGTCCCATTCTGATCAGAAAAACTGAAACTTCAGTAAGGCTTCCTGTTTCATTTGACAGAAAAACAGAAACATCCTTTGTTTTCAATCTTATTTATCCCCTCAGGTCTTGTTTGCCATTTCTGCCTTTGAAGTTATAAAAGAAAATTTGTGTTCACTCCTGCCAAACCACTATGATTAGTCTTTTAAAACACTAAATGTTTACAGGGCTGTTATGGCTATCTTCAGAATGTACTCGAGATGTTGTATCTAGGATGACCCATCTGTTCGGCTCTCAGGGACACGAAGCCCCACCTTGCTGGTTGTCTAGTCCGTCAATTGTAACGCTTTAGTGCTGCACGGTTGTTAGATCCAGTGCTCCACTAAGCAGTTCACTCCTAATCACTTCAGACAAAACAGTCAACATGACTTACACAGAAATTCTTTTTTCTCTGCTGCAGTAAACTGTGATCCAGGGTTTTGATTCTAGATTCCAAGCTACTTTAGTAATTCATTTTTCTATGAAATATGAAATAAGATGACGATGCTGAAAAGGCAAAATCCAGTTTTGCCTTCTATACCTCTTTGTTCCATAACTAAACTCAAAAGAGAAAAGCTTTCTTACACAAGTTCACTGGAAATGAAATAGTGTCTTTGGAGACAGGGGTATTACTCAAACATCAGTCAAGCAACTAGCAACGAAGAAGAGCAGAAGTCCTAGACACAGTGTACTTCCTTTCAAACCTTTACAAAGCGTTTAAAGATTTGCCAATATGTCATTGCAAACCTCCTGACACCGTTCTCATCAGAAGATTCTGCTTCTATGGTCCTTGACGTCTGCATTTCTTTCTTCTATCATTAGTGACTAAGTCACGCAATGCTAGTAAAAGATGACAACTGCATTTCCATTACTGCTTTTTACTAGGTGTTCATCAGGGAAGGACAGTTGCTTGTTACTGGTCTGGGTTGCTACCCAATAATCAAGACTTTTCATGTTTCTTTTATTAGAAGAAGAAATTGATAGGATAAGCAAAGTCAAAGCAATGACCAGTTTTGTACGAAAAGAGCAGCTCTGCATAGACACTCAAGAGGAGTGTCTACTGTTCTGAAACTGCAAAACTGAGCATGCATCGTAGATTAACCTGGCACGCTAGTCCAGATAGTGGGAGTGTGGGAGTAGGATGAGGAATGCAGCTGGGACAACAGGGAATACCACACCTACGCAATGACCAGGGTGGTCTGCATCTGGTTATTCTCAGCAGAGCTTTGTGTATTGGGCTTTGCTTCTGTAGCAGAAGATAACACTGAGCATTGGAGAGCACTACCCCACCCGTGCATATGTTCACTTAGATGTGGGCTTGAGGGAACTGGGGAAGATGAAAGGATCAGAGATTTCACCCTTGATACCAAACAGCCTTCATTCTGCTTTGAGAAAAGCATTTCTTTGATGCAGCTTTGTATTCTGTGTCCTACTCCCTGAAAAAAGACTCAAAGGCCGAATAGCAGTTTCCTCCTGCAGTTTCCAAGCCACTTTTGTAGCAAATCCAGGGCCCTGGGAGTCCTCTTTCCATATTGACTCAGGCTCCCATTCACACTTGCTGCTTCTGATGGCTGACAGCTTTCTGCCTCTTAGCTGCATTTTACCAATCTAGTGCTTGATTTTCCAAAAAGATAAGAACTTACATCTTTTTCAGCAAAAATTAATTAATTTCAGCAGAATTAGTATCATTACAAGCAGGCTACTTTTACCCAAGCCCCTGCTAATAGATTAAAGTATCTAAATTCAAGCACTCCCATTTTAAGGGGTAGGCAGTTAAAAACACTGGAACAGACTACACCAGCAAACCACTTCTATGTGGAACTTTCAGACTTTCACAAACCTTCAGACTTCCTGAAACAGCAATAGATTTAAGCTTTAAGCTACATAGGAACTAAAGAGCTTGGCTGTTAAGGACATCCATACTTCGGACTTTCATCAAGAATGCACTTTCTGTACCTTGTTTGCTCATTTTCAGTCTGAGTGGCACTCAACTTCCCATATGACAGAAATGCAGAGAAAATTTTGACATCAAACACTGAGAAAATCTGGGGGAGCATGGGGGGAGTATTGTATATTTTTGCCCTACTCTTACTCCCTCTGGAGAAAGGAGACCAAGAGACGACCCCTATGGCCTTTCTTACATTCTCATAACTGAGGTTGTAACATGGAAGTAGTACATGAAAATCTCTTCCACAGCAGTAAGGAGAAAAAGAAGTATGAAAACAGCATGGAACAGAAAATGGGAAGTAAAATTACCTAACAAACAGGGTTTTAGAGGAAGGGTTGGAGGAATACACAATAGAAAACCTTTCCATCCTCTTCACAACCTTTAGGTTAAAGAGAACAAATCTGATTCTCTAAAGATTCTGGCACTGTTTACTCACTTCTAACTATGAAAAATAAATAAAAATCCTAAGCCTCCAAGCAGCAAAATAAACATTTATATTCATCACGCACATTTTTCTTCCTTTGCACTTGAATATATTTTGAGATTTTTGAAGGAAACTTAGCTTTTGTATCTAATTTAACTTAGATAACTTTTGTATCTAATTTAACTTCATTAGGAATCAGTGCTTTTGGAACTTCCTTTACATGGACTGGTTTCTTGGCTTGGCCTCCCACCCTGGGAGCCCTCAGCCCTCTCTGCGCCCTGATTTGTAAATCCATGGATATAAAAGGGCTCTCCATAGATCCACATTCTCTTTACAGTATAAAGAACTGTATTATTAGTATGAATTAGTGTCAAAGAGAAATAATACATATTCAGTTTTATTTCATATTAGATAATGAAAATTAGCCTTGTCTGTGGCAGTTCCAACTTTGGGCACAAGAGGTAGATGTTTTCCCATGAAACTTCCAGGAAATACTCAACATTAGTGAACAACTGCCTGTTACACTCCAAGGTAAGCAATGATCAGGAATTGTTCATTTCCTCTTCTATGTCTTACGTAGCAATACATTTACAAAAAGTAAAATTAATTGTAAAGATAATGTGGAGAACAAGAGTAGCCATGAACTGAATTATAATGGACTACTGTGGGTTATTTATAGCTGTCCAGGGGATCTTAGAACTTCAGAGGGGATGCAGTGTCTAGTTGATATGCTGTTCTCCTAACACAATATTATTATATGCACTTAAATGTGCTTGTAAAACCAAAGTACACAGAGTGAAGCCGATTTTGTGGGATATGGAGAGTACATGTTACTGGCATTCAGCTGACATGTACTGCGTCTAATGATTTTCTGCGTGGGTTGGGCTGCTTTGTAAGTTATTGTTTGGTCTCTGCAAGAAAGAGGAGAAATAAGAAGGACCCGGGCAACTACAGGTCAGTCAGTCTCACCTCTGTGGCCAACAGGGAGCAGATCCTCCTGGAAACAATGCTAAGGCACATGGAAACTAAAGAGGTGGTTGGTAACAGCCAGCATGCCTTCACTAAGGGCAAATTATGCCTGACACATTTGGTGACCTTCTACAACAGGGTTAGAGCATTGTTAGATAAGAGAAGAGCAACTGATGTCATCTTCCTGGGCTTGTGCAAAGCATTTGACACTGTCCCACATGACATCTTTATGTCTATGTCTCCAATTGGACAGACATAGATTTGACGGATGGACCACTCAGTGGATAAAGAATTGCCTGGATGGTCACAATCAAAGGGTTGTGGTCAACGGCTCAGTGTCTGAGTGGAGACCAGTGACGAGTGGCGTTCCTCAGGGGTTGTTATTGGGACCAGTGGTGTTCAACATCTTTGTCAGCGACACAGACAGCAGGATCAAGTGCACCCTCAGCAAGTTTGCTGATGACACCAAGCAGTGTGGTGCGATCGACACGCTGGAGGGAAGGGATGCCATCCAGAGGGACCTTGACAGGCTGGAGAGGTGGGCCTCGGCCAACCTCATGGAGTTCAACAAGGCCAAGTGCAAGGTCCTGCACATGGGTCGGGGCAATCCCAAGCACAAGGACAGGCTGGGCAGAGAATGGATGGAGAGCAGCCCTGAGGAGAAGGACCTGGGGGAACTGGTGGATGAGAAGCTGGACATGAGCCAGCAGTGTGTGCTGGCAGACCAGAAAGCCGGCTGTATCCAGAGAAGCACAGCCAGCAGGTTGGGGGAGGAGCTTCTCTCCCTCTACTCTGCTCTCGTGAGACCTCACCTGGAGTACTGCATCCAGCTTTGGGGCCCTTAACATAAGGAGAATATTGACTGGTTGGAGCAAGTCCAGAGCAGGCCAGGAAGATGCTCAGAGGACTGGAGCCCCCCTGCTATGGGGACAGGCTGAGAGAGTTGGGCTTGTTCAGCCTGGAGAAGAGAAGGCTCCGGGGAGACCTTAGAGCACCTTCCAGTACCTGAAGGGGCCCTTCAAGGAAGTCGGAGGGGGACATTTTACAAGGGCCTTAGAGACAGGACAAGGGGCAACGGATTTAAATTGAAAACAGGTAGATTTAGGCTGGATGTTAGGAAAAAGATCTTCCTGGAGAGGGTGGTGAGGCACTGGCACATGTTGCCCACAGAAGCTGCACATCCCTGTATGTGTTCAAGGCCAGGCTGGATGAGGCTTTGAGCAACCTGGTCTAGTGGAAGGTGGCAGGGGGTTGGAACTAGTTGGTCTAACAATAACCTAAACCTAATCTAAACAATTTTATAACTCTATGATCCTGGAGAAAAAAGTGACACATTACCCATGTTTGTTTTCCGTGGGGGCCCACACAGGTTCCTTTGTTCACTGCTACCTAGCAGAAGGACTATTAATGAAGATTTTTAGTAAAGGAGACTATGAAAGACTTTTATATTACTGCAAACATGAGCATTGGTTTGTATGTGGACCTAAGTTGGATGATTATGTTCAAAATATTACTATATTTTAATCTTGCAATACTTAGTTAAACATGATTTTTCATTTTTTAAAAGGCAGCAATGTAGGCTTTAAACATACTTTTTCACAGACCTGTGTGTTACACTGACTCAGACTATCCAATGTGAAAACTAATCTTCATTCTAGATCTCTCTTTATCATCTGAGATGACCAATATAGTGGGGTCTGGCTTTGTGTGCATATTCATTAGTAGACTCATTAACTTTAATGTTCTTATTTATGGGAGGATTGCTTGCACAAATAGAAGTTTCAGAAGGCGAACATACTTTATTATATGTAGTGTCTTGGAAAGCTTTGGCAAGAACTGCAGTCAATGACAGGCTTCACATCTTTTCAGATCACCATTTCTACACATTTTCTGAAGGTTATATTTTTGTTTTCAGTAAGAAAATTATTGTATGGAGAATAATGTTTATTTACTTCAAAGGAGTCTGAAATTTTAAGTAACTACATGCTGTTAATTTTCTTAAATCCTATGGATACGTTCCTTTGTTCTGTTTCATTTAGGTGGTGAACCCAACTTTTCTGTGATGGAGCCTTGCAATATTTAGAGCATCAGCTGATGCAGTTATTTTGTGATAATCTGTGTTCATTGTTAAAACTGGCCAATGTAGATTCCCTGTATCCACTATACTCACTTTCTTCAGGTCTCTTCATACTGAATTGTAGAAGTTCAATTTTGGTTACAGGTTTGATGCTGCAAGCACATAATCCCTGCCACAGCAGATGATCTGTTATTGTAGTCTCACACACTGCAAAATAGAGAGCAAAATAAAATTAGCCTTTTGTTTGTCTTTGTGCCACTCATTGGCTTGTATTTCAATTAACTGTAATTCCCTTGTAATTCACTGTATTCCAACAGGTGATCAGGTTGTTATAGCTGAAGGTGAAGAAGAATTGATTTAAAGTAATGCATTTGGCAATACTCTCGGAAGTCTCTGAGATTTTCCCACTTTACATCAGTAAGAGCATAAAGACAGTATGTAAAAGTGCAAATTCCGCATGACAGGATAGCATTAGTGAAAGTTTTCACTACATCCATTATAACACTAGGTATTTAGGTTATGTTATTTTAGTAGCTTTCTTCACACACATAAAGCATTTTCCAGGAATCACATTTTCTTATAAATATTAAGTCAGTTGTGCAACAGTAACTGAAGAAAACCTCAGCTAATGCAGTTTTGTAGTTCCAAATGCACTTCTTAAGAAAACCTTAAGATGAACAGTCCAAACACAATCCATAAATTAAATGTTAATAATTCAGCAATTTAAGTAGAACAGAATGAGACACTCTTGCGCAGTAATGCGCTATCACTGATGGCCTTGGGGTGTTTCTAGAAATTTCTACCAGCACGGACTGCTTACAGACTTGGTAGGTAAAGAGTCCGTAAGCAAAACCAGTCCAGCCTGCAGGAGCTGAATGTGACTTTAAATGAACTGCCTTTCTTACCACCCAAAAATGGCTGTTTCATGCAGAGAGACCGCAGACACCCTATCCTATTGCCCAGACAGCAAGAAGCCAGAAGCAGCAGGTCCGCAGTGCCGCAGCGATATGTATTCCAGGTCGCAGGGTGCACAGCTCAGCTACCACAAAGCAGTTTTGCTATGGTTCCTTTTTTTGGCTTCACTTCCTGGCTGACCCGCTTGACACATTTTCAGTAACAAGGTTCAGAGCGCAGCTGGCTTCCGGGTTCTTTACTGCCTAGAGCAAGAGCAGCCCAATGGAAGGCTGAGTCACATGCCGTAACACAGTAGTACATGGAGCAATAACAGTACTACAGCTTACGAACATACAAACCACCTTAAGAATACATCAGTTTGCCTATGATGTGTGATTAGCTTTCCTGAAGCAAATAGTCACAATATACTTGTGCAATGAATGCCAAATATAGTGTGTTGCACCAAGAAACTGAAGCACAATGACATTACAAAACCAGGCAAGTGTGGACTTCTGAGCTAGGCTGGGTTTCCTGCTTGAGTACCCAAAATGTACCAGACAAGAAGGTGAATGACGCCTGCAAAACATGTGGGAAATAATGGGATGACGAATTGTGATCACTACTCCAAATTCAACATCTGCTACCTTAAAATAAGGGGTGTGATATTTAATGCTATGCAGTTCACAGTTTTTAATGTTTTAGATAACAACATATGGAGAAAAGCTAAACACAGCAGAATTTAGTTGAGACATTGGACACAGTTTGAGAAATGCTACAGATCAGTGTGAAAATTGCAAAATAATTACAACTGTTATTAAAATGTGAATGTTTTACAAACTTGCTTTTGAACTATATTCTTTAGGTTTTTTAGAAATTTAATCTCATTAATTGAGGGTTTAGATTCAGATATTAGTAGTGAAAATACAATTTAATTGTGGAGTACTGCTAACTAGCTTTCCAGTGACTATGTAGACAGTGGTAAAAACTTAATAAAAGAGTAATTCCTTGTATATATTGCTATTTTAGCTCCATGTAGACTCAGATGTTTAATTAAAATAATTACTTATAATGCTCCAGTCAGTCTTTTTATCATGAAATAAAGATTTGATATGGCCTTCTACCTGTCGTTGGTTTCATTAAGATGAGCTGTTAATCTTTTTCTTTGGTTGGTTTTATTTTCATTGTTGGCTCCATTGAAGCTATTGTCCTTCCTCCCCTTCAAAGTCATTATCTTATAGGTATCCCAGTTATCGGTGAACAGCTTAGTCCTTCCAGTATGGCCAAAGCACCATATACACAATTCAGACATTTGTAGAATGAGCTAATTCCAGAAAGAACCTGTGTTTCCTTATCTGAACCCCTCCATAGAGAAAGTAGTGGAATATGCATTGACCTCTGTTTCAAATGAAAATTATCCTGTACTGTGACTACCATTTAGGATGACAGTGCACCCTCAATATATTGACAAATGGTCCATTAATTTGACACCATATCTGATTAGTATTGTTAAAATTCGGTGTATTTGAACTTGAATTCATGCAATTCAGCCGAAACCCCCATTTTTCTATCTTTATTTGCTAGAGTGCAATCATGTATTAAGTACAGGTTTAGAAGTAGAGCCTGTCACAGTTTTTCCAGCATGGAATAAGTAGCATTTTATGCCTCGTAAGTATATAAAGGTTATAAAATATATAATCTTTATTTGAATTTTGTACTTTCCTCTGAGATTTTCAAGGGTAGCACTCGCCACAGGATGGTCTACTTCACTAAGAGGCAGAAGCTTGAAAAATTCCTGGTTTGTGCTTATCAGATCCAACCGGGAAGTGCACAAGGCTTTTTATATAGAACTGGAGAGGATTAATTCAACTACAGCTTTCATTTCAGGAATGGATATAGGAAAAGTATCGATAGAACAATTCAGGCCATTTTGCACAGGGAGAATCAAACTGTTGTCAAAATGGGGCCTGTGAAGATTTTTGGTCAACAGCCCCTAGAGCTGAGTTTCCAGAAATTTCTTTTAGATTACTGGATATCTCTTCTGTATATTAAAATTGTAACTAAATAGAGGTTAGAACTAATGAACTTGCAGTGAAAAACACCCACAAAAACTGGTCTCTCAGTTAATAGCAAAAATTTAGATTATCCCAAATACATGATTATGAAAGCATGGAATAAGTAGCTAAACTCTTTTAGCAGCTTTATCTGGAGAGTATAAAAATCACTCATAAGTTTTGGCTGTTAATTCTAATATACAGACTCCAAACATATGGCTGAAATGAACATTGCTCCCTCATCTGTCACACAATGTGAAATTCAAGGAGCTGGTTATATTTTGCAAGCAGTTAAGCAGCCCCTTTGCCACATATTTAAATTTGCCTGTCTCTTCCATCCTAACACTTGACTTGCACTAATCTAAAATTTTCAGATGTGTTTCTTGGAGGATGAAGCTCGTTGCCACTCTTCCAGGACTGCTCTTCCGCAATTCATTTCTGACAAATTATGCCTAAGTATAATTTTGTCCGATTTAAGGTGAATTAAATCCTATTGTCCAAGCTTCCATACTTATACTTACAACTAATTACACGTGGTTCAGTAAGAGGCAGTATTCCACTGAGGCTGTGGCCTAAAAGCAGAAAGAGGAAGATACTTTGCTCTTCTTACTTAATTGAATAATTGTATTGTGCAGTTTCTGTGGCAAATTGTTTCTTTGTTTCTTGCTTTAATTTACCTTAAAATTACCAGATCCTGTAGTGATTTGCTTCATATAAATGCACGTAACAACAATGACTAATCTCTTTATGAACAACAGCTAGCTTTCGAAAAACGTATTTCTATTTAGTAAGGATAATATTGCTACTTCTACCGCCCTAACTTAGTATCTCCCTATTGCAAATGCTGAGAAAGAGTAGGCACTGTATAATTCAGAAACTAAAAGTGCAGGAATGTTTCACTGATTAGACTATAGGAACATAATTTTCATATTTGTATTTCAATAGCATGGGACTAAGCAAACATATTCTTCGCTCAGCCTGGCTAAATGTTTGGAAATATGCCACCTAATTTGAAAGTACCCTCCAGGAAGATGCTCGGTGCACAGAAGTGTGTGTCAAATGTTGATGAATTTGGAAGCAGTTTCGCAGCAAATCAGACAGCTACCAAATAATAAAACATTAAAAAAAAAAGCAGTAAAATTACAGTGGCAATTTTGGCTTTAGTGGTTATGGAGCAGACCTCAGCACCAGCAAAAGAACACAAAAATTGAAGAGAGAGATTTTTCTTAAAATTAAGGCAGATTTGCAGATTTCCACAGCTACCCAAGAAGATTTGTAAACTGTTCCAGAAAAAGCCTAGCATTCATCACCAATTATTTCTTATTAGGAAGAGTGGCAGAGAAAGCAAAGCTATTGATGATCCTTAAGATGGAAAAACCCACAAAGAACAGAATTTATTACTGGAGAGCAAAGAATTTCTTTCTGAAGTAGGTATCTACAGTTGGTCAGATGTATCACACCCTATTTCTTGCTATTAACTGTAAATGGTGTCTTTGATATGTAGAACTTGCATGTTCTCCAGATGTGGAGGGATACAAAGACAGGTTCATTTAGACAAATTAATCCCATCCAAGAAAAAATGAAAAACCTGGCAAGTTTTGGAGCAGTAAGGCAAGTTTTTGCTCATGATATATATTTGATCATGTCTGAAGACCTGTTGGAATATGCAAGTCATTGTAGACTTCAGGAACCTTGAAAACTGGAGGAAGAAAGGCAAGTAAATTTAGTAGAAAGCATTCTAATCATATGACCAGGGAAAAACAGAGAAGGCAAAAGATTTGTTATGTAACTGGTATGAAAATGCTAATTTCTGTAGACCCCAAAGCTATGTTCCAAGAAAGTAGTTAAAAGAAGTAGTGGTAGTAGTTAAAGGACTACAATGTTCAGTTCTACTGTAATTATAAAATAATATTGATTAACAAGAAAAGGTACGAAGGAGACAAAAAAAAACCCCCTTTTCACAACTTGGGGAAAAAAAAAAGAAGCCTTACAGAAACTTAACTTTATCGATTCAATTTGACAGGTTTATCAAAAGAAAGAGGAAAGACGACTTTATTAGGATGTATTTGTATCTCATAGTGGAAAGTAAAATTAACATAAATAAAGCCTTCCAAGATAAGCACTACAGCAATTATTTGAAACAAAGCCATAAAAATACAAAATAAGCTACTTATCCATAAAGATTCAAGTGACAAGTCATTGGAACAAAAAAGCATATGCAGATGAGGACTAAATATTTATTTTTTTCAACAGACTCTGCTTGTTTAGCTCAAACCTGGATTAACCAAAGCTTTATGGCCCACATTACACTGGAGGTCTAAATAAATGAACTCATGATTATACCAGACCTTAACAACAGTGATTCTGTGATTTTCAGGTTTTAGAAAGCACATATTTAATATGTCACATAAAAGAATGCGAAGAAACGGTCACACACTTTTTGTTCTATTCTCCCTGTTCTCCATCTCAAAACCAACACTACAAAATAAAATTAATCAGAATCTAACTTAAATCTGAAGCTGTATACTGAGTTTATAGACCCATATGCAAGATGAGTAAAGCAGCTGTACATACAAATCACCATTTATTACTGTACCAGCCAAGTAAATACCTTTGCCCTTCGTAACCCTAAAAGTTACCTCTCCTGGGATTTTTGAGTAGTTATCACTATGCTCTCCCTCCTTTCCAGTGTTATCAGCTGCTTGTCGTGGTTCAGGCCCAGCCAGCATCTAAACCCCAGGTGGCATTCACTCACTCCTCCCTCAAGTGGGATAGGAAGGAGAAAATACAGCAAAAGGCTCATGGGTTGAGTCCAGGACAGGGAGGGATCACTCACCAGTTATGGTCGTGGGCAAAACAGACTCCACTTGGGGAAGACAAATCAGTTTAATTAGTTACCAAGCAAATCAGAGCAGGACAATGAGAGACAAAACTGGACCTTAGAAACACCTTTCCCCCACCCATCCCTTCTTCCTGGGCCCAGCTTTGCTCCCCATTTCTCTCCCTTCTCCATGCGGGCAGGGGGACAGGGAATGGGGGTTGTGGTCAGTCCATCACACATTGTCTCTGCCGCTCCTTCCTCCTCAGGGGAGGACTCCTCACACTCGGGCCCTGCTCCAGTGTGGGGTCCTTCCCACAGGAGACAGTCCTCCACGAACCTCCCTGGTATGAGTCCTTCCCATGGGCTGCAGTTCTTCAGGGACTGCTGCAGTGATGGTCCCTTCCATGGGGTGCAGTCCTCCAGGAGCAGCCTGCTCCAGCGTGGGCTTCCCATGGGGTCACAGGCTCTTCAGGCGCAGCCATCTGCTCCAGCACGGGGCCCTCCCCGGGCTGCAGAGGGTCTCTGCTCCCCTGCGACCCTTCATGGCTGCAGGGGCACAGCCAGCCCTCTCCCCACAAGCTGCCAGGGCACTTCTACTCCAGGCCAACTCCTTTCCATACATTCCACTCCTCACCACTGCAGGTTCTATTCCCCTCTTAAATACGTTAATCACAGAAGCACTGATTGGTTCAGCCATGGCCAGAGGCGGGTCCAGCTTGGAGCAAGGGAAACTTCTAGCAGCTTCTCACAGGAGCCACCCCTGTGGTCCCTCCCCCACTACCAAAACCCCAACACATAAACCAAACACACAACTCTACATAGAGGATTCAACCCTAGTCCTGGGCAGGAGTCACTGTATGGTCTGCCTCAGCAATTAATGTGGGTGGCTAATAAGTAATAATGAAGATAGTGGAAGACAATTTAGTAAGCTGATGAATGTGATGGACAGCTACTTAATTGAACAGGAGAAAGTTAATTCACTGCTGAATTGCCATTAAGCAATGCTTGTCTGTTCAACAGGCATCTACATAATAGAGATGTTATTAAAGCTAAATTACAGCAAAGCTTTGAGACATCTCCATCTAAACAAGACAAGCAAGTCAAAATGAGTGATGAGGTACTTATTTTAGTAATTTTCAGTTTAGCCATTTATTGTAATTACTATTGGCTGCTATATCTTTCATTGCTTAATTTGTCACTTTATGTTTGGAGCCACCTGATTTGTATTTTTGTTGTTCTAAGTACATAAGTAATATAAAGCAATGTAGAATTCTTTCTTTTTCTACTTATTATTTAAACAGTTATTTAGTTGGAGAAGTGATATATAGCGAAAGAAATTAGGATTTAATATGAAATAAATAACCTCAACTGCTAGATGAAAATGGGCATGTGGGAATATGAGATTTAAATTTTCAGTCTCCCATGGTTGCAACAGAAAAGCTTTGAAATGTAATAGAAGCATTACTTGCAAGGTATAAAACCAGAATAGATATTAAAACCCCTCTGTTGCTGTTACTTAACGCTGATGTTTTTAAAGGCAAGCTTTTGTTCAGGAGCAGAGAGGAGCTAAACCTTAATATAACTAATAGACCACAGTAATGGAGATCTCGATTACAAAACTTGCATCAAACCAATACCTAATGCACCCAAAGCCTTTAAAACATGGACCGAAGAAATACAGGGGAGAGAGAATTCCCCTGATGCACTCCTGTGCATTTCTTTGTATCTTCATATTTTTAGTACTCCCAAAAATATCAATAATACAACTTTACGATTCCAAAAGCTTTCACTACCAGTCAGCAACAGAAGCTAAACACAACATGTATCCACATTTCTGCGGTATTTGGATGGTAATGCAAAATTGAAATTATTTTCTTTTCTACTTTTATGTCCATTACATTAGGAGATCAATAAGTGGGGTCAGCCTCACAAATTATTGTCAGAAGTTATTCTGCACTAACCTAGATGAGGATACAATCGAAAACCAGACTCTTCAAATTTCATACTAAGTTTGGTTTCCTAGTAATCCTGAGATTCTTTGTACTGAGTCTTCTCTGTTTAAGAGCAGCTAGAATGGGAAAATTAAAATTATTTATATTTATTATTTTTTAAAATTGTAATACATAGTAAAAATTGTATATTGATTTTGTTCTTGAAATTTAATTCAACCCAGACAATTGTCTTCTGTATTAATGTGTTAATTTGTTTTGCTTCCTTGGTTCTCAAGGTACATCACAGTGGTGTAACAACTTGTATACAAAAAGAAGACCACTGATGTTTAGATGAGTTTTTTTGACTGTCTGGCATTTACACATTTTCTTTTAACGTTAAGAGTTTGTAAAATAGTCAAATTCAAAGTTTGTTTTTCATGTATAACATTAGCCTTTTAAACTGCAAATGATTTATTCTCTTAAAATACTAATTATTTTAGCAATGGTATTTAATATACAATGATTACTGATATTACACGTTTTTTCCTTTAATTGATTAAAATTTGGCATTGGAAAACCTTGTTTTCTCCACCTTCAAAGAATGGATAAGCAATAAAAGATGTTTATTTACTTATACGTCACACTGTAGATTAACATTAGATTTTAATTTATTTTGTTGCTTAATCTGCCAGTTTTAAAATATGGAGAAGTGATCTGCATTGTGATTTCCCTTTTCCTGATAGATAGCTACAAGTTCAGACTCAGGGCCTGACTTGTGACACTTTATCTGTGTGAGTACTCTTTCATCATTTCAGTAGTTTTCCTGTCTCAGTTGAATATTCATAGAAATAAAGGGTGTTTCTGTTAAGCATAAAGTATTTCATTTAACTTCAATCACTTATGCTTGGATTATTTTCATTTTTGCTTATGAATATTTGATATCTTAATCTTTTTTTCCTTTGATGAATCAATTTCAGAAGTTGTAGCTTAATTTTTTTCAAGAGGTCTGGAGGAAATGTTGCTGAATATATAGCTTAATGTTGCACAATTTTAGTGTAGTATTAAAGGAAATTGCCAAAATGTCAAGTTTAATTATTCCAGTGTGTCACTGAAGACAAAGAAAGTTTTGTTTACACAGGTCTGACTGCTAAAGCATGCCAGATGTTGTGGAACGAGCTATATAAGGACTGAAATAGATGTTTACTCTTCACAAAGTAAGGCATGTTCCCCAGAAAAGAGGTCCGTTAACCAATTACTTTTTCCTTTTTCTGTCATCTGTCCATTTCAACATGAACTGGCTTTTCATTATTATTATTATTATTATTATTATTATTATTATTATTATTATTATTATTATTATTATTATTATTATTATGTTGAGTGTATTCCTTCCTGGCAAGCAGGAAAAAGGCTTTATTACTCAGATCATAAAGTAAGTACTCCATATAATAATTCCTGCTTGAAAAATAATAACTGAAGAGTAAGTTACAGGCAACACATGGTTTCACTTACACAAGGCATCACCTGATACAATGAAGAAAGTCTCAGTCATTCATTATTTCTTCCCACTATTTTATGGCATCTTTGCAAACTTTGTTTAACTGTGTCCTTTATTGATAACTCCCCATTCAAATTAGGCCAGTGTTGGTAACTTTCTCAGTTGGCTGTTCTGAAATGTGTTTGCTCTTGGAATTAAAGAGTTAGTCAGAACTCTTTTCCAATTAATATTCCTTGCTCATTAGGCTTAGAAAGTGGGTTTCTTATTAATCAGCATTGGTTTGGCCTCATTTTGCCAACACTTTGCAGTATTCCGTCAACATTTTAAAATATTCTGAAAATGGGACAACTCTCCAAAGCAAGCCTTGTGGGAGACAGAGCTTAACTTGTGAGAATCAATCTGGTGAGAGGTCAGGCTAAGAAACCTATGGCGCCGCCTTCTCCACTCACCAGGTCACCTCTTCATAAGGTCATCTTTGGTTTAGTTATTCAGACTGAGTTCTTACTGGTGAGTACCTACAAATACTGTAACTTGCCCACAGTTACGGAACAGAAGTACAACAGTGAGAGCCATGAGCTCTAGCATCACTTCTAACGGTGATTTTTAATGGTTTATCCCCTTTGCAGTCTTTCTGTATTTTAGAAAGTGCTGAAGTGCCTTCACTTTACAAATAAACACCAGTAAACTTTCAGGGAAACATTCCAGGAAGAGGAGACGTTAGACACCATATTTCCAGCATGGCAGGCCAAAGTTTGGTCAACTGAGTAGAAAGGCCTTTCAAATTTACAGGTGTTCTGTATATACACCTATCTGTACCTGCAACATAATTTCCCTCTTATATGCTTGCTTTATCAATCAGACAGAACTTACTGGATGCTGTTACAGATCAGGAAAGTATATGAAGTGCTATCCTCCAGTTGTTCCACATCTGATGTATTAATTCAGTGGCATGTTATTTCTGTTGACCAATATGATGGATGTGACAAACAGATTAGCTGATAAAAGCACTTACACATACTGCAGTTAATAAACTGCAGCAATGCAGAATATCAAACTTTCTATGTTGTGGGGTTTTTTTCTTCCAGTTTAATGTGTAACAGCTTTAATATTTATATATGTAATATATATTCCAATATATGATAGTTGGATTCAACTTTGAATGAAAATAGGCATTTAGGAAATAGTGAAGAAATGTTTCTCGTACTGTAATGTGTCATGTAAATGTATTTTAAAACTCTTTCAAAACTTTTTTTAGCTTGCATCAGATGTTAACCAAAGAGCTCTTAGTATTGTGACTGGAAATAGTATGATTACATGTTGGAAACTTTGAGAATTGGCACGATACATAAATTTACATCATATGAGATTTAAACTGTTGCTTATTCCTGTCTTGGACCAGCTGTTTTTAATTTTAAAACTCATGCACGGGATTTCTGTGTTGATATTACATATTACCCATTAAATTTTAAATACCAAAAATATAATGTGATTTTTGAATTATATAATGTTCTAATGTTGTGTAGAATATAGTAATAATATTATTGTAGACTGGCATTACATAATATTAATGCTTTGGTATGCAAAATAATTTGATATGTTCTATACATTATACATTCTGCATATTACTGAGTACGTGACATAGACCTGTATTTGATATCAGAAGGGAAATGCACAGGTCACACACAGAACTATAGATTATCTATTTCTTCATGACTGAAATTCTGAAACAATAATTGTCTTGAAAGTCTTGAAAATGTAAATCCTACAGGATAAATAGCAATACCAGTAATAATATCATAATTATAATAAATCATTCCATTATTTATGTTCCACATATGCCAAACCCAGCACATTATACTCCTTTCTTGCCTAACATTGGAGAAACAAATCTCACTTGATTCCCAACCTGCTTGTTGCACACTAAATCGCAAGCTAATGGGGCTAAATTTCTTTAAAAAGTTTCTACTATGAAATTTACTACAAAGTAATTATTTTGTGTACTCTGCAAGTCTAAACTGTTCCTTAAAGCAATAAATGGCTAGGAAAGCAACATCCCTTTATAAAATGTAAACCACAGAGCTACATGAAGAGCAATGACCTGTAAGTAATAAAGTGGCTTTTTCATCTCTTATATGAGATATTTTCAGATGATGGATATCCAGAAAACTTAACACATAAAACTGACATTTTCTGCCTAATAATTTCAGTGATGCTATTAAGATACTAACAGGCTTCCTTTAGAGTACATCTATATTTTAATTGCAATTCACTTAAAATGTCACAATGCAACAAACTTCTATGCATCATTCAAACATTTTAGTATGTGCAAGAAGAGCCAGACCTTCCTTGACCTCTCAACATTTCCTGAGCCTTAAGCCACAGCCCCAAGATACACAGGAATTAACATAGTTTAATGGAATTTTTCAAATATATCCCAGCAGAGACTAGAAGCCTGGAAACCAGCATACTTCAGAGTCTGGAAATGCCAGTTTTGCTATGTAATAAAAGAGAGGTAATAAAGGAACCAATAACACAAAAGGAATAGAAGAATCTTGTAATTAAAAACTAAAGAATTATCTTTAGTCAGATGGCTACATCTTTAGGTAGTATCTTTGAGTGTAGGTGCATATATGCACTCTGGTCTTGAAATGCAACAAGGTGCTTCTTAGGCTTCTTCCCTTAGACAAACACAGCTTTGAGATACAAATGAGGTGAAGACTTCTCAGACACAACAATCTGTAAGCCTTTTTTTCTTTAAAGAATATTTTTAAAGAAATATTTTCATCAAAATACTGGCATTAACACTAAAAAAAATATAACTAGATTTTACCAGAAGTAAATTATCTTTAGAAAAGAAAGAAGGCCTGTATGAAAGATAAAATACTTACATGAGATCAAGAATTCTAGAGCTACTAACAGAGAGACCTGGTACTTTAACTAAGGAGGAAAAGTATTTGAAATTGACAGGATATCCTCTTTTATTCAGAATATAGAAGAAAGCTGTTTTGGGGAACACTTTCAGAAATGAATTTAAAGTAATAACTCTTCCATTGTTTGGAAAACTGTAGTAAAAATCAGAAACAATAACATTACAGAAGAAAAAGACACAGACATTTCTTACCATACTCATCACTTGTTTTAATTTTAAAGCCATTTTGGACAGTTGAGGGGACACACAAAAGAAGCTGGAGGGACCTACCTATTAGAAGCAGAAATTAAGATTTCATTCTATGTTTATGACTTGGTGTTCTTCATACAATATACATAATAAAGTTTGGAAGGATTCTAGAAAATAAAGCGCACTTTTTTTTTTTCACCAATGAGGTTATGAATGAAAATACTGTAAATCACAGATACGCTGTTGTGGCTTAAAACAGTAAAGAATGACACATGACTTCTAAAATTTATAAATAATAAGTTTAGATAATTTGGCACTAATGTTCCAAAGGAAAAGGACCTGTTTCAATGAGATACAGAATGGCAATTACTTACTGTGATGTAAATGCGAAAATATTATTACCAGTGAAATGACCTGGTGAATTCCAGGGCTTTAAACGAATACCTGGACTTTAGTATCTCTTTTTCCTGAATCTCTCTTAACCCACAAAAGAATCTTAAAAAACTCTATAAAAAGAATTAAACAATTCCTAAAGGTTAAATTTTAAGTTAATATGCAAAATAAAACAACTGAAACAATGCTGCAGCAGGACAAACCAGGGCAGTGCTGCCACAGAACTCCTGGAGAGAACACTTCTTCAGAAACACTGATAGGCCAGAACCTACTGGCCTCTATCCTGTAATGTAGCTCAGCCCAAAGCCTTCAGTATAAAAATCCTAGCAAGCATGAAACAGTCTCTGGTATTTAAAAGCACAAGTGGCAGTATATGGCACTTTGGGCAACACAGCATTAGCCCATATAAATAGAATATTTAAACACATACACATGCACTTTTTCATATACAGAGAAGGAGGTGGAGGAGAAAGATGCTTTCACTTAGATTCAAATTAATAAATTACACAAGTCTTGAAACAAGGGGAAGTAATTATTCATGGCATACAACCTCAATACATTGTATTTATAATAGATGTATTTAAAGATTACTATCTGTAATAGCAACTTTTAAAAGCAGTCATTTTTAAAAATCTCTTAGAATCCAAGATGATAAAGCTATTTACCATAGGAAGTTTCATACAGAAATCTGAAATGTGCAAAGGCAATGGAAATTGTTTTGTAAGGTATTATTTCAAGGCAATGCTTTTAAAAGACAAAATGCAAAGTCTGTAAGTTTATGAAGTGTGGATTGCAAATATGAACAAACAGCAAAAGATTAGAATGAGCTAATGCAGATCACAACTGTTGTCTCAAAGTTAACCAGATAGCACAAGTTCAGTGCTATCTGTTTCGTGGAACATTTTAATCTTTATGTAAGCAGATAGTACTGTTGTCCCAGATATCAATGTGAAATGTAAAATTACACAGGCCCCGCTTTATACAGGAATGATGGAAAAGGGAGAGCTCGTGTAGGGGCGCAAAACTGACGTGGAAATGAATTTTGCAACAGCATTCTAGGAAGATATGAGCAGTGAAAATCTAATTAGTCAGAGAAAGGTTTTTACAGTAAGGAGATAGGAGATGATGAAAACCTTGCTGAGGGTTTTTAGCTGTTGGGGTGGATAAGAAAGGGGGCCACTATGACTGCATATTGATAAATTTTACTTTACTGTAATTATGTTTCATTGCACATGCTTGGCAGAGCCACTAACCAAGCTTACCTTTTGGATGGGACATCTAGGTGAAACTGCATCGTTTTTTAACATTTCTCAGATAGTTACTAAGTGAATGGAGTACTTATTCTTGTGTTGCACTTTTCACATAAGTGTTCATCTGAATTAAATACCAAATATGTTATTTTGCTGATTGTGTTTTCTCAGCATTTCTACAATGCTCTAATACATGCCCTTTCACAAAAATAGGAACAGTATTGCTGAGCTGCTAAATATTTCTCGGACGTTAAGTGCATCTCACAGCAAGCACATGAGCATGCAGTAGAAAGTATACAGCTTCTTTATTCTGGTACTATGAATATTGCAAATTGCATAAGAAATATTTTACAACACAGTTATATTTTTGAATAGAAATGTTGCAAAATCAGTATTCTTGATTGAAAATTTTGCTCTTTGTGTTTTGTATCCCATTTGGGTTCTGTATTATTGAGCAACCTGATCTAGTAGAGTGTGTCCCTGCCCATGGCAGGAGGGTTGGAATTCGATGATCTTTAAGGTCCCTTCCAACCCAAACCATTCTGTGATTCTGTGATTTAAATTTTCATTGTTTGTAAACAGGGATTTTATTCTGATTCATACAGCATTGAAAAACTAAGCAAATTTGAGTTACAGGTGTAGTTTGTATAAAAAAAAAAAAAAGCTCCTATAAGTATAAGAATATACTTCTCTATACATTCTCTAAAAGCTAAAAATATAGCAAAAATATCTCCATTCTTTAAAAGCTGGTGTAACTAAGTTTGGAAAGCAGAAAAGCAATAAATATGGGATGATATGCTGTGGAATTACTATTTTTGCAAAGTCACATTTCACAGCAGTTCCAGACTTTACAGTGCCACTACCGAATGTTTTAAACATCGTGTAGGATGGTACATTTGTATGGTGTGAATAAAAGTCTGTTTCTAAAGAAATGGAGTTGCATACCCACCAACATAAGTAAAAATTTTAACTCTTTCCTTTGCTGTTTAGAAGAAGGGGAAATAAATACTGAAAAAGTGTTGAAGACAGATTTCTAAGGGTAAGTAATATTTGACAGGCAAGTTGGAATAACTATGTGGTCAAAAGCTGAAGGAACATTTGCGTATTTACAAAAAAACCACCAAACTACTCCATGACATGTGGGAAACTACTTATTAACTGGTTCTTCTTTAACATAACATACGCAAGGGCCATTCTTCTCATTGAAAGAAAGCAATTACTTTCACCAACTCATGTTTATGTAATGAGTTTGATCTATACTCTTAAGTTAATGTGCAGCATAAAGCCATACTTTCTCCTTGGAGTCAAGGTGCTAGGAATTCAGATTTCACCTGCTATTTTTTGAACAGTATTTCCTCTCGGGCATTTGATGAACCCCGGTGCGGTTTGTTGCTTACATATGTAGGTTTTAATTCCATAATTTTTCCCAACAGTACTTTATGACTGATGACTAATACCTATATTCTTTCTCGGTTCTCTACAAAGTTATTGTACCATGAAAACCAGAAAAATTAGTCTTTTTGAGGAAAAAACCCAACACACACCTGCTTGAGGGAACCAAGGAAGTCCAATAAATAGAGATTACAATTATTAAACATTGTGAGAAACAGGTCTCAAGGTTTTCTGCTATCAGGCTTCCTTTCCTAAAACATCCCTGAGCCCAAGATAGCTCAGAACATACTGCTACAACTGAGACTGAGATATTTCTTCTGGGGGCTGTTTGCCCTTTCTTTGGAAGGTATTTTAGCAATTTTAAACATGCCTCAACCCACCCGTCAAGATCTATCCGCACTGACAGCATGACAGCAACAGCTTAGGCTGGAAGTAAAGATGCCAGGCCAGCCAGGACAGTGCTGGAAGCCTGGGCTGGGCGATGGCGTGTCAGGGCTGATCAGCTGCTGGCCTGCCCCCAGGTTTTGCCAGCAGGCCTGGGGACAGGGACACCTAGTTGTTCCAGTCCAGAGGGATTCTGGTGCTCAGGCAACATGTAGGGTGCTGGCTGGGGTAGAAAACAACAGTAATAGGTGCCCCCATTGTCATGTAAGTATTACAACCAGAACACCGACAGTAAAAAGCTCATCAATGTTTAGCAAGTGCTATGCAGTAATGTAATAATTGAGTTTGTTTAACAGGAAGATAGCATGTTTTGAAGAGCTTTTTTACACTGATGGGATCATACACCTTCTGTGACATTTTTTTTATTGACCTTAATGAAAATGGCATCTAATCAACCCAGGAACACCTATAAAATGTGAACACTAAAAAAATGGAAAAAGAGCCTAGGGTTTTCCAGGCAAATGTGATTTGCGAACTCAAATAATAGTTAATTATCCCATCTTTTGCTGGCCACTTACAGTACTTAAACCATGTTGTTACTCTGTAGATATTGATAGCCTAGGATATTGATAGTACACTAGTAGATGAAAAATTAATTCTTAATTGCTGCTAAAAATGCCCATGAGACTTATCAAAGGGTAATACCCAATTGTGAGCTGCACTCCAGTTCTTCCAGTGGCTGGAGAGGTTCACATTTATTTCTAGGTTCTATTATTGATTCATAAATTAGTCTTTACTAAAGGACATATTGATTTTTCTAAGGGGAAAATCTTGATTTGCATTGATACACAGTACTCTGTTGGTAGACACTGTTCGTGTGGTGGGGGTTTTTTGGTAGCAGGGGAAGGGCTACAGGGATGGGTCCTGTGAGAAGCTGCTGGAAGCTTTCCCAGCTCCAAGTCAGACCCACCTCTGGCCCCTGCTGACGCACTCAGTGCCTCTGTAATCAACATATTTAAGACAGGAAAACAAAAAGGGACTTCACTCTGGAGCAGGGGCAGAGTGTGAGGAGTCCTCCCCTTGAAGAGGAGGAAGGAGCAGCAGAGACAACATGTGATGGATGGACCACAACCCCCATTTCCCATTCCTCTGTGCTGTTTTGTGGAGGAGGGAGAGAAGTGTGAAGCAAAGCTGAGCCCAGGAAGAAGGGAGGGGTGAGGGGAAGGTGCTTTTAGGATCTGGGTTCATCTCTCATTGTCCTGCTCTGACTTAATTGGTAACAAATTATATTGATTTTTCTTCCCCAGGTAGAGTCTGTTTTGCTCATGACCATAACTGGTGAGTGATCCCTCCTTGTCCTGGTCTCAAATCACGAGCCTTTCCTTGTATTTCCTCCTCCCCATCCCACCAGGGAAGGACTGAGAGAGTGGCACCTGGGGCTGAGTTGCCAGCTGGGCCTAAACCACAGCACACACACACCACCCTCTAAATTTTTTATTTTCCATCCACACGTAGTATTTGGCTGGAGCAGAGCACCCTGCATGCACTACAGCTCTGCCACGCAGTAACAACGATACCATGCAATATTTTAAATGGCTTGGCAACCCATTTTAACAGATCTGCACTAAGTATACACTCTATCCATCACTCCTTATTCCACATACATTTTAACAGTACCCTCTGCTTCATCTGCAATGCATATGGAAAGGCTGAAAGAAGAATATTCTGGGCAAAACAATAACTTTGTCAGTGGCCAAGCTCTTTCACCAAGAACCTGCATGTTTTCTTATCAATGCTTCAAATCTCTGTTTACTGAAATGACGAATTGACATTTACAACTTCTAGGCTATTCTGAGCTTTGAATTTTCAAGCACCACACAGAGCTTGCTGCACACTCAGGTATTTCAAAGGGAATATTGACTTTAGCATGCTTACTGTTAGCAGTTCAGAGTTGGCATCACTGTCTTTAAAGCCAAACATTTTTTTGAAGTCCTGGATTTCCTTAGCTATTAGTTTTTAGATAATGTCAATCTGTATATAAAACTATTTTGTGATGTAATTTTTAATTATCTTATCATCCACTTAAAAGGCTATGTGGTCAAGAACAGCCACAGGTCAGAATGAAGATTAATGGACATTCTTGGCTAATTCTGCAATTTAATTTAAACAGCTACTTCCAAAACTATAGAAAAAGCAGTTATCTTTTTTAAATGAAGGTCAAGGTAGTAAGAAATATCTTGCTTATGAATTGAAGACTTTCTCGGAATATAAGATCCTGAATAGCTTTAAACTTTTGAGCTAATAATGTAGTTTTGCTTCCCTTTTATGCAATGCTTCAGAGATCCAGATTTTTTTTTTCAAAGGCAGCAAGATGTGTGTTTTTTCCATCACTTTTGATATGTTTCCAGTGAGACTTTATTCAATGGTTGGATTAACTAACTTTTGTAACTGTTACTGTTTTAAAGATTTTAACTACAATAATTTTATAAACAACACATCAGGGTCACAACAAAATGAGTAATCTAGTTCCTTTGTATTTTTATTCAGCAGTTTGATTTAGTGATATGCCTGCTTTTTTTTCTTTTTTTCTTCCCTTTTTTAAAACAAATCTGTCCTAATAAAGAATCGGTACAAAATGGAATCAATGTTGAAAATCCTTTCCTACAGAGATCTGTAGTACTCTAAAGAAATAATGCTTTTTGTCTTCAAAGCATGCACTGAGCTACTGTTATTAGAAAAGAGAGAAAAATTAACTGTATTTTTAAGACAAAATATCCTTTTTTTCTAATTGACTTTAAATCTGAAGAGGCACAAGTTTAACATGTTTAGTTTATGTTTCTTCTTTAGAAGAAGCCTAATCTGCACACTGAAAACTGTCATTTTTCATATCCATAACTTGCCCCCTCTGAAAATAAACCTCTCAAAATAATGAGTGGGTGGGGTTTTTTTAGTTTTGTCAAGATGTTTTCCTTTTAAGAATCTGAATAATAACCCATCATGAATGTCAAAGGGCAAATTCAAAGGGAAGTGTTATTTATTAAAAAAATTTGGAAGTATTTTTCATATGAACCCTTGTGCAATATATCTCTAATTTCAAACTATGCTGTCTCTGCAGCTGTGCGCATGGGCAGCCATCAGGAACTTCCAGAGCTCTTTCCTGTGTCCATCCTCACTGCTTCCCCAGTTCCCTCATGTTTCTTGCACACTTTTTTAAGTATACAAGTAAGATGCAAAAGATATTTTGGAAGTCAGCCCTTAAATGGATGGGCTGTCCTAAATCTTACATACAACTCCCACAAGAACACAAAACTCCTGAAAAGGAGAACACAGACTCCTCATACATGCTGTCAGCAGTATACCACTATCTGATTTTTTGTTGGTTTTGTTCACAAAAGGAAGGTTTGTAGAGGTTCCTGGAAACTGTTACTGCTATGGATTATTTTATAATCCATATAACAGAACGTACTCTGCTTTAGGCCTACTATATGTGATAGGCTGCTGTTTCTGATTTTGTCATTGCCCTAAAAATATTCTCAGGAATAAAGTTTGTGCAGAGAAAAATGGGAAAAATCCTCCATGCCATTAAAAAAGTTAGTCCTACCCAGACAAGGATATCTGGTTACTTAACTTACAGTTTGCTGGCATCTCTGCTCCTTCTAGTTGCTGACATTTCTGGGAATCACTTCTTTTCCTTCTTTATATAAAAAGCGTACATCAACACATAAGAATCAAGCCTATCCAAATCAAACAAAAACCTGCCTTATTTTTCAACACTGCATCTTTCCTGTTTAATGTTTAAACCACACTGATACGTATCCTTCTGTCAGCTTCACTTCACATCTGCTATTGCAGCCTTCAGAATGTATCTACACCACACCCAGCACTGCGGTAGTCTGCAAAACTAATTTCACCAGCTGATCCTTAGATTTAATCTGGGAATTATTTTTTTTTTTTATGTCTGAAATTTAGCTTCAGACTGTAGGTTCACACCTTAAATTTCCCTCGTTGTCTAAAGCTGTGGGTCCATGCTTGTGGCTGTGCATTGTCATGTTACCTCAGAGTACAGGTTTGCATCAGTTCAGACACAAAAGCACTTTTCCAACAGCACTGTTCACTTAGCAAGAGCTATTGGTAGGGTTTTTGGATGGTGAGAAGTCTGATAGAGGCTCCCTGTGGACTGGCTCCCTGTGGACAGGCCTCCTTGGAAGAGCTGGCCTTCTGTTTACAATATCAGACTTCCCCTGTGTTGCTGGCCAGAAACAACTGCCCTTAGAGCACTGCTTCACTGCTAGGCCAGCAGCCAGCACTGCAAAAGCAAGACATAATTTTTGCCTTTGACTGGGCAGCAACTGCAGCAGCAGACGCATGGATCCTTGCCTGATGACAGCTCTACATGTCCTGGTGCAGCTGCACTGAGACCCCCTGTGCCAGGCATGAGCCTTCTTGCCCACTAATGGTAACATACAGGGCAAACAGGTCCAGGGAGAGATGGAATGACACCCAGCTTGTGTGACGATTGTGTAACTACCTGCACCTGTGCGCTAGAATCAGGATGGTTTAACTGTGAAGCTTTAAACTCTGAGTTATGTTATGCAAAACCCCATGTTTGTTCTACAAAACAGTGAATATTTGAATTGAAACCAAGAAACCATCATTCCCCACAACTTTTGTTGTCCATCTTTTTTCATTATTTGTTGCAGAACAGAACTCCTGACATTTGTGGACAACAGTTTTGAATCACTCACTCCTTACTTCTGTAGATTCCTCCCTGAATTGTTTTCCTGATCCCAGAATTACAATTCTATTGCCTCCTAATTGGAACTTAATTGCATAATAATTACAACTTAATAATCACTCAGTGAAGACAATAGATGTGATTAAAATGCAATGCAAAACATAAACCAATCAAAATGCAGACAACTACTTATGTCCAACCATTTACGTACAGTTTTAAATTGGAAAGGATGACAGACATACTGAGAAGTTATTTGCCAGAATCATTTGTCTGGAAGGGATGACAGCGCGAGTCCTGCTACTGTCTAGGCGATTCCCACTGAGGTCCAGCAGCGCACCTCTTCTGGAGGGCTACAGCCATGAGAAGAGGTTGGGGAGGTTTAAGAAAAGGACTGCCAAAGCCAGGCATCTGCTGTATAACTCGTCAAGAGAGAATACAGTGGGAGGAGGAGACAGGTGAGACTGAGGTCTGTTCACTGCCTGAAGCAGCTCTTTTATCACCCGCCTTAGCTTCTGCTCTTCTTCCCACTCCTCAGACAGTACAGGAACATATGCATGCAGCACAGACTGCTAGTTCTGCTTGGCTTCACTCCACAGCTGCCTGGAATGCTCTCCTCTCTCCCAAATAGCATGTGTTCACTTTGCCGTATCTTCCCTCGTGACTGTAGCTTACTATTCATTGCTCCCACGCGCTGGCTCCCACGATAGGTTAGGCATCCTTTTAAAGATAGTGTCTGTGGCAGTGTGGCAGAGACAGCTATGCCATGCCTGCACATCCCTAAAATACAGCTATCCGCTGCCGTGGGAGAGGGGCTCTGCTCCTTGGGAGAAGACCAGCAGCTGGTCCACAGGGAAAAGAAGTAGAAGGAAGGATGGTTTGCTGATGATCTACTCTTTGTAGAGTTGCAGAACAGATGGAGCAGAGTAGGACTGAGGGGAATATGAAGAACAGCACGGACTAATGGCTCCACTGGGAAAGTTTTACTTTTCATATCTAACCTTTGTTAAAAATGACATGACATTGAGCAATGTCATTCTAAGTCAGCAAAAATGATTCTTTGCTCAAGCCAAGAATGACCCAATTTTGTTATTATACAGCATGCCATTAGGGCACCTGGACATCAGTGAAATCAGTTGCTACAAGTAGTAAATATGAAATGTTCATTCTCTGCTGTGAACTAAATTTCAGTTCTGATTCCCCTGAGGGGCAGGAGGAATTGTGGCTGGATGCACATGTCCTTACGTCAGTGCGGGTCGGAGGCAGAGCACACAGGGCAGGGTCAGTCACAGGAAGGGGGATGGGTAGATCTTGGGCACAAGATCACTGACTGTACTAGGCTGACTTTGGGCCAGCTGACAACAACCTGTCTATGCCACAGTTACCTGTTCCCTGATGCAAATCAGCTATTGCCCTGGTAATCCTTCTGCCTCCCAAAGAGGTGACCTGTCCACAGAGAATTCCAAATACCCTGCCACAGTCCTGGAACATAATGGGAAAAATCTCAGTGTAGGGCTTCAGAAAGTAGTCAGGGTTCTCACAAAAAGGGCAAGATGCTCACCAACCTGTGAGTAGCCACCGTTGCACTTGTTAGGTGACCCCAGATATCTGTCTTGCTCACGGGCCGCCTCCTGTAAACTGGCTAAGCTGGTGCTACTCAGGAAAGGGTGCAAGTGTACCTTCTGGCTGTAGAACTGGCAAAGCTGCTCCACTCCCAGAGAAAGAGTAAAGCTGCCACTTCAGACTATTTAAAACAAGTTTGCATCAGCTCCACGCTTTGCGTGATGGAAACAGAGATTCTGATTCAGCAACCAGTACAGTAAGACTGGATTTATTATCTTGTGAAATCAGGGCTTTATTGATTATAAGAAAGAGACGTTAAATGGGAGTCTGCATGTAGCAGACTTTTGGAGTTCTGAATGCCGCTGTGATTTCTGCCCTTTCTCCTATCTGCTTATGCTGGTTTTGGCTGGGTAGAGTTCATTTTCTTCATAGTAGCTAGTGTAAGGCTATGTTACAGATTCCTGCCAAGAAGGATGTTGATAATATTGACGTTTTCGTTGTTGCCAAGCAATGTTTACAGTAAGCCAAAGATTTTTTCAGTTTCTCTTCTGCCTCTTCCTGTAAAGAAGAAGCTGGGAGGAGACACAGCCAGGATAGGAGACCCAAACTGATCAAAGGGATATTTCATGCCTTAAGACATCGTTCTCATTGTGTTAGTTGGAGGGTAGTTGACCAAGTGGGCTTGCTGCTTGGGACTGGCTGGGTGTTGGTTGGGGAGTGGTTGTATCAATTTCTTGTTGTTTTCCCTTGCATAATGCATATTATTAGCAGTAACAGTATCAGTATTAATAATATCATTAATTTATTTCAATTGTTAAACTTGTCTTATCTCAACCCACGAGTTTTCTTACCTCTTCCTCTGATTCTCTCCTCCATCCCACTGTGGGGGGGAGGGGGGAGGAAGGAGGTGAGCAAGCAGCTCTGTGGTGCTTAGTTGCTGACTGGGGTTAAACCACTAAACATCTATGCACATTTTTCTTTTAAATTGAGGCAAAAGATTTTGGCGAATTTTGCAGTTCATGACCTTGAAGTATTATATTGAAATGCTTGTTTATCACACTTCTCTTTCCTCACTCCTAAGTTAAAATCTTTCCAACATTTTGCAAGTAAATGTCTCTGCTGTAAAACCTAGAAAAAAGGTTCTTGCCATTTCAAATTGTTCCAAGAGCTGTTACCAAATAACTCTACAGGGAAAGTTTTACCTAACAGACTAGGTGTATTCTGCCTAAACTTGGAGCAAGACTTTAAAATTGGTATCTACACATGGTCTAATTTGAAGCTGTAACTTGCACTTACGCTACCATAGAGTTCTCCTGTTTCTACTATATGGGTTCCTAGCAGTTGTTCCGTCCTCCATGCCAGTCACTTTGCCCAACTTCCGCAGCAGAGCCTTAGCTCTGTGTTCACGTGGCACACTGACATTCTCCATCCCTGATGTCTTCTAACAATTATGCTTGCATTTGATGCTGCACAGACTGCTCCATTTTATGAAAGGAAATACTTCTTTACAAGGGTTACTGGGGCTTACATGTTGCAGCTTGCTTTTATTTTTTTGAAGGTACATCCTCTGTAAAAGTGTGATCTACTTTATTGGAACAGATCACTTGGTTGTCTACTCAGTATTTGAATATTTTGGACTGAAAAAACCCTGATAGATTTTCCTATCCTCTGGTCTAAGCACTCCTCACCACCATCTGATTTTGGCATGAACGTTGTAAATTCCACAATGTGATAGAACCAGGACCTGCAGGAGTAGTATCAAGTCAGCTCCTTACACAAGATTTCTTAAACACAGCATACAAGTACAGTACTCACACAAGCAGTTCAGATCTACTCTTCATTGAAGTTTAAACCCTGCTTTCTGAGAAAACGGCCAAAGGAAACGACAATAATTTTGTCTGCTAAGAAGGTAACTATTTCAGAATTATGGAAAGTCACCAAGTGGAACCAGTTCCTGGAGGCTGTGGAATTTTTATTTGATAGATATTTTTATCTAAAAAGAGGTCACCCATTCTCTATTAAAACTTACTTTTCAGTGAACTTGCTAGCATATTAAACATCAGACTGATATATTTATTCTTATATCAGAATTAGAAACAGTTAATTGCTGCTAAGTAATTCTTACAAAAAATTAAATTCTACTATTCAAAAAGTATGGTGTAGAGAGGACCTGTGGGGCATCCTTGGCTAATCACGTCTCTTCTAATTCTGAAATTTCTCTGGATGATGAGAAAAATAATTAACGATATCAACACGCATCAAACAATGACCATTTATATTGTTCATGTTATTTATGTATTGCACAAAATATTCAATTAGTTGGAAGCATAAATTAGTTAAAATTTTCCATTATCTGGCAGTCAGTTGGTGCTTCCCAAAGTTAACACTTCTAGTAGCAAGCAAAGACGCACTATCAAAGTTCTATGATTTAATTGTAAAATACTTATTTTCCTTTCCACAAACATCCTAACGCAGTTTCATTATACTTGAAACTCATATGATATGACAGATTATTCCCCTTTAACTGTGCACAAATTATCATGAGAGAAATGTCCATGATTTGAAGCACCAGCAACCACACAGGAAAATATATTCTGTTCAGTCAAACCTTCACGCATTCATTCATTGACGTTCAGTTGAAAGAGGAGCAAATATACACCTGCCAACGCACACAGTTTTTGAACTCTCAACACGTATCATTGAGCTATGATGTATTGAGCCATGGGTGAATGCTGGAAAACAACATGATTTAATTTGCTGTCACCGCTAAGTGAGCTATGTGAGTGATTGTGACTAACACTGTAACGTACTTCTGTTGATTGTACAACAGCTGCCTTTATGTTTTTTGGAAATATGAAGTATTTTACACTTCATAGCAACAAGAAAGTTGAAAGTGTTTCGTTGTTTAGAAGCCATGCTTTTATGACTGGTCCCATTTGCATACCATCTTATATCTGGCAGTCCTTCACAAATAATCGAGAAACTTCTGCATAAATTAGAGCAAGCCTCGAAGCAATTATTGCCTTCTTTACTGATCCATGCAAAATCAATTCTCATGTACATATAGGATTTTTCCTCACTTGTTGACAGGACACCACCATTGTAATGACTGTCACGGTCAGGATCAGAGTAACGATGCGTGTAGAGCCATTAAAACACACAAAAGGGTTAACATTCTGAGTTAGCCTTCAAAAAACCCTGGGTAGCGTGCATCATGGTTAGTCCATGATTATTACATGAGAAAAAAATTCAGGATTCACTGGTTTTTAAAGCGTGGCATCAATGCAGACTGATTGATACCAAGTACACGGGATTTCAGATCTCAACCACAGCTCTGAACCAAAGATTCCTCCGTTCTTCCAACAGCTGCTCCCCTGCATTTGCATCATTCAGACCGGGTTCTCCCAACTGCAGTGCCAGTATTTCTGAGGAAGTACTGGGAAAGTCTTTCCAACAAACCAAAATGGTCCAACGCTTCCAAGAGGCCCGGTTAACATGTCCATATGTGGATTCTGCGAACGTGGTTCAAAGCCAGCCCCATTGAACCTTTGTGCTGGGCACCCTGAAAAGCCACACGCTTGGCAAGCTGTCATGCCAACAGGAAGAGGGAACAAGAGGGTAAATTCGTGTTTTACTAAAAAAGCCTCAAATTTGAAGGCTCGTTACCCGCGCATGCGCATTTTACTCTCCAGAGGCCACGGGCTGCCCCGACCCGCTCTGGGCGGGGGCAGGGGTGGAGGGAAGGAGAGGCCAGGCACCGCCTCCCTTGGGGCACCGTCCGCGCGATGCCGAGTACCCCCAGGACGCAGCGGCCAAACGGGGGCCACGTTGGCCGAGCCGGCTGGTGTTGACAAGCGAGGGCGGCGGGACAGAGCCCCCACCCAAGGCCGAGGCGGAGCCGTGAGGGCACCTCAGCTGCCCCAGGAGCGCTCCCTTCGGACACCTTCCCGCCCAAGAACGGGCTGTTCCAGCGCTGGTCCCGCCCCGTCCCGACACCTCACTTCCGGGGCGGCCATCTTGGGAGGCGGGCGCTCCGTGGCTGGACGGTGGTGGAGGGGGCGGGCTCGGGTCCGGGCCGCAGCGGCTGGTGAAAGGCGGGGGGCAGGCCGCGAGCCGCCGGGGGTTGGGGGCGTCGCCGCCGCCGTAGGGGGAAAGCCACCACCCGGTGATTGCAGAGCTCGTTTGCCCTCGCCATGTCGGACTTCGACAGCAACCCCTTCGCCGACCCGGATCTCAACAACCCCTTCAAGGTGAGGCTGGGGGCGGGGAGGAGGCGGCGAGCGGCCGTGGGCCTTCCCGGGTGTCGCGGCGGAGCCCGGGGGAGAGCGGGCTGCGGTGGGCCGCGGGCATGGCGGGAGTGGGAGGGAGCGGCCCTGGCCCTCCCGCTGCGTGCGGGGGGCCGCGGGGGGCGGGGAAGGGCCAGTGCGACGGGGGTAGCGCTGGCCTGGGGTAGCGCCGGAGGGGGCTGCCCTCCGCGGGTCTTGGGGCATGACAGCTATGGGGCGGCTCGTAGGTTTATCAGCCTTTTTAGAAGCCCCGGGAACGAGCACAGTCCGTTTTACAAGTTCAGGTTTCCGTGTTTCCTTCTGCTGCTAAAATAGCACGAATCGCGTTTCAGGTGCGTGAAGGGAGGGGGGGGGGGGGCGAGTTTTCTTGATTTTGGCGGTAACTTTGTGCGGTATGATGCTACTTCTGCCTTTTTCTTCTTTCGTTTGGCTGACCCAGATACTTAGGCTTAGTGCATTTACCCCCTTCTTCGTCCCTACCCTCCTCCCACTCCACGTTAAGCTTACTTGCTTCTTTACGGTCTTTTTGCATCACAGAGTTACAGATGGCTGGGCACAAGTTCTACCCTGCATCTTAAAATGATGTGTTGTAATGTGTTCTAAAGCTTTTGGGTTTTACACTGTTGACTTGTACAGCTGAGAATTGTTTCTTTCCCCCCTGTTCTGGCTTTGGCTGTCAAAATGAGCTGACCTCCTTAGATGCTTCCCCTCCTTATCTTTTCTTTCTTTGTTATTTGAATCCAGTTCAAATAATTCATGGAGCTACTTGCTTTAATAAGATTATCAAACTTATTATTATTTCCCTGCATTTTAGTTCATACTGACACTTTAAAGCACACACACATAGTATATGGCAGTGAGATTAATATGTATATGGCAGTGAGCTGTAGTAATTAAGCCTTTCAGAAACTGAGCTGTCACATTTCAAGCATGCTTCTGCGCAGGTAGCTGCTGGAAGCATAGCATTACTGACCCTTATTAGAGTCTGAATCATTAGTTTAGTTTTTATGGTCATAAAATTTACTTGATAGTATTCCTGAGGCTACACACTGTGTTTTTACTTGATGTTGTATACAATGCAGTGACCTTCCAGATGAACAGTAGCCCTGGCGTTGAGGTTGCTGCCAACAATAGTTTGGACTTGCACCAATGGTATTGAGCACTGTTCTTTTAAATGTATTTTGGCACCAGGCACTGAAAAGGTGCCATTGTTCTAGAATGTGTCTTCAGCAACAAAAATATGTTATGCTATTCCTCACTTTTTGTAATCATAATGGCAGTAACATCTAGCAAAATCTATTGTGTGTAGATACCCAGAGCGGTTAAGGGTGTTGAAAACAGCCGGCTTGCCCCTGCATTGCTCATCAGCCCAGGTAACTTGTCCTGTGTAGTGTTTCCGAGACCTTCCTCAGCCATACTTGCAGTTGGAAGACATTGTTTAAAGTGCAATGAATAGTTTATTCCAATTTCTCTTCAGGAAAAGGCTTCTGTTGCAGCTGTCAGGCAGAATCCACGCTCTACTTCTCATCTGCAATGCATCACGATAAAAGAACTCCATAACAGCTTCTCTGTAGCTTGAAGCTTACTGTTAAACGCAGTTCTGGATTTCTTCTATTTGCAGAAGTTGGGTTAGGAAAGCTCTATATGTTTCTTTTTTCAGAGGCTTGCTTTTTTTTTTCCTCACTTCCTTCAGTCTTTGCTAACTTCCATCCCATTCCACTGCTGATGAAAGCTAGACTTGCATACCTTTAGTCATTTAACTTGAAGGGGCAGAAGGCCTCTTATACAAGCCAAACCCTGACTGTCTTCTTGGCATAACAGCTTTGAAATTAGCAAGTATTAATGCATGACTGCATTTAAGTTTTGTCTGACTCTGTGTTTTAAAATACTTTACACATGGAACCAGTATTTCCAGGTGGACCCTGACAACTTAAGTCATGTTGTCTGAACACCTGATTCAAATGTACTCATATTTTTGTTTATCTTTGCTTGATACTTTTATGTATGATGTGATTAGTAGTTTTCCTTACTTTTGAAGCCACTTCTATGCTATGTAAAATCACAAAGTAGTATGGCAGGGAAGGGAGTGTGGGGAGGATCACATGGAAGAGTTGTTGCCAAGGTCTAAAGATAGATCCTTCTTGTTCTTAAACATCTTGCTTCACTAATTGTTTGTGATATGCTTGTGAAGTTTCCTGTGACTATTCTCCTGCCTTTTAATAAAAAGATTTCGGTAGAGATTCTTGCTTGATGTTGATTCAAATAAGTATGTCCTTTGGGAAGATAAAGGTAAAACAGAACATCTGGTTTATTCAGTATTTTAACTAGTTAATACTTTTGGAAATCTGAAGATAATTTATGTTTCTGTTTTGGTGTTTACTGGAGGTAATGAATTTTACTTGGTAAAGTAGAATTTCTTGTTTCAAGTATTAGTTTACTTGGATTGATCATAAGGTGTTGATTTTGAGACTGGCTACTTAACCTCTTTTTTTTTTTTTAATTAGTCTTAAAAAATAAATCAACTTGAACTGAATCTAAAGGCTGATAGGCTTTTGAAGTCATACTATTCCCCTGTAAATAGCGGTCCTCTGGATGCTGTACCAATCAAAACAAGAGGTGTTTTGGTTTGAAAGACGAGGTAATGAAACAAACAAATAAGTAAATTCTAACATTAAAAAAGCTTTTGATCACATTAAACTTGTGCAGGAAAAAATGCATCGGTGTGCCATACAAATGAAGACATGATAATCCTGCTATAATTCAGTGTAGCAGCACTGTGAAAAAATGCACATTTGGTGTGACCTCAACTATCATAAAGGAAAGCAGGCTAATAACCAAAACTATTTAATTTCTGTCACGGAGAATGACTTGTCATAGCTTGTGACTGTGAATTCACACTTGGTAAAGTTCTCACTGACAAACAGTGCCATCCGGCAGCACCCAGATAGCGTGAGCAGAGCTGACACGAGGATAGCAGCTGCGTTCAGCCTAGAGTCTCGACGGCTAGACACATCCATAGAGGGGAGGCAGATCTGAGAGTTAGAAAGTCAAGTCAGAGTCAGGTCCAGTGAATGTAACCAGGCTCAGCCAGCAGTCTGATGATGGCTAAGGCAAGTCCGCAGTGCTGAGGTGCTTCTGACCACCTAGGAGGGGTTTGGGCATCCTCAAGCCCCTGGCAGTTTGTTTTTGTATAGGCTGAACCACACAATCCTGGAAGTCCTCTAACACCTGTAATACTAATTATGTGAGTAGTTACTTTGAGTGGGATTAGGTATCCAAACTGCGGTTATCTTCTGGTGGTTGTTCCAAAAAGACAGACATCTCTTGTAGTTCTGTCACGACTGCCATTCTTGCGTGAATTGAGATGCTGCGAGATACCTAAAAATGGCGTTAGGCACCTGCATTGTTCCCACTGAGGTCACAGGATTACTTGAGTCACTAGAATTAAGTATATGTGAGATCTTAAACTTACTACAGAGGTAATTCCAGTTGTAAGTTGGATATTACACTTAATCTGAGTCACATGAGCACGAATTAATCTTCTCTCTGGTTTGGCAGGAAGTAGAAGCTGGAAGTCTGATGCTGAAGCTAATAGCGCACATGACTGCTGCCTTCTGTGGCAGCAGAATCTATACACTTCCCACCTTGATTCTTCAAGTGAAGCTGAAGTGACAGAAGCTTACAGGAAGAAAGAGAAGTCTTGATTATTTTTGAATGATAAGGATCCTAATTACTTGAAGTGTTTCTGCAGTGTTCGTGCTTTAGGAGTCAAGTTTTGTTGTGTGCCTGTATGCATTACTGAGTTTTAATGCTTTTATATGATTGTAAAGTATACCCAATTAAGTTGTCTGTCTTTAAGTTAGTGAAGGACATAAAGTCAGAAAAATACTTGTATTTTATTATCTTGGCTGCCTTCATGACTTCAAAATTTATAAATTCCCCTAAATCTTGCATAATTGAATGCTGAACATTGGAAGTGTCCTTTAGCTGTCCTATATGGTAGGTAGCTTTCAAGAGCACACTTCATCAGTGCTGTAACTGCACTGTCATCTGCTAATGCTGTGAAGTGTTTTAATAGGTACTCAGGATTGCTTATAGCTGCATCTTTTTCCAGGTTTTCAATAAAGTGTTAGCCCATACTGCATTAGTATTATTATTGCGCTGTCTGTTGAGATTGGACATTACGAAGAGGAACATAACACACAGTTCAGAGCTGAGGAAGAAGAAAGATTTGAAAACAGCTATGAGATGCAGATGATGCCTTTTTTAGGCATCCAGTACTCCCTTGCACGATGGGGCTGGTGCAAGCGTTAAGACAAATTTGGTCTTGGGAGCCTTGGTAGTTCTTATTGCATTCAGAGGTGGGGAATTTGCCTTGCTTAGTAGCTCAGAACACTTCTGAGCATGCTTCTGTGAGATAATGTGGCGTATAATGGGCACTGCTTGAGAGTCAAGTGTAAGAAACCCCAGTTGGCTACTTCTGCGCTCTGCTGTTTAATAGCTGTGTTCTGGCAGTGCTAGAGTGAAAAATGTTTTAAATACCATTCTGTCATGGGGTTGGGAAATGGCTGATCAGTGAATGAGGTGTTAAAACTTTAAATTGTCAAAGAACTGTTGGGGGGGGTGTTAATGAGTTATTTATTTATTTAATTAGAAGTACTGAAATAGTCTTTATTTTGCCTCTAAGTCATTAATTTCTCCAGGTGTTACATGTGTAAACTTTGAGGACAATTCTTTCTTGCAGTAAGTGGTTTTTAATCATAGGTTAAAGTATATTATTGTAGGTGCAGTAAATTAAGGCTTCCTTTATACTGTTCAGTGTAAACTGTTTATACTGCTGATGTGTTACTAGGATAGTGAAACATGAAATCTCAGTTCAGTTCCTGTTGGTGAAGTTTCTGTATCTTTAATTGTTCCTGGGCCTGGGATGATGGAGAAAGGAAGAAAACATGAAGAACCGGCAATGTTTGCTACTTCATCAGAACATTAGTTGCTTCTTGAAACTTAGCTTTTCCATGTGCAGCTTGTCGTGGCATGAACAGGGAGGAAGCCTTTGAGGAGTTTAGCTGTTTGATTTGTGCCAAATGTTTACTGTACATGTGTGAATTGCAATTTCAGAGGTGTAATCTGGGTGAATGTGGGGTGTATGGGACTGAAAAACACATCCTTCATGTGCAGGCTATCTTCTTTACCAGGTGTCAGGCCCTAATTTGAAAGCTGAAACCCAAAAGTTAACATGGGAGGAAAAAAGTTTTGGTGTCTATTGCTGACGAAATACCTCTTTTCCTCCAAATTTTGTTCTTGAAAGCTGAACTTTGTCAGAAATCTCTCTCCAAAAATGCTCATGAGGGCGTAATGAAAACTAAGCGTATCATGTGGGGAGTTTCAGCTGAAACAGCAATAGCCTTGATTGCTCTCTAGAGCACTTATGTAAGGTGGGATGGGTAGTTTTCTCTGATCACGAAATGAAAAAACGCAGATCAACAACCATAGTTTCAGGCTTTTTTTGTTGCATTTTTGCATAATTTTCTGAGCCAGTGGTGTGATCTCAGGAGGTACTCAACAGAGGGCAGGGAGTACAACTGTTACTATAAAACCAAAACAGACCCCACCTCAGGATAAATACTTACTGGAAAGCGTACAGTTAACGTTAGTCACATTTAGGAAAGGCTAATATGAAATGGGTATAGGGAATAAGTTGTGACAATCAACTGAGAGCTTAACTTGAAATGAAAAGAGCTTATCTTTTCCTTGTAGCAAAACAAAGGCATTCAGTGGACATGGTAGGGATAAGCATTCCTAGTTGGTCAATATTAACTTCGCTAGATTTGTGGATCTAATCTCATGATTTCCCTAGAGTGGATTCACCACTCTGGATTCAGTCCTGGTAGACCTCTGGCTTCTGCTTCTGTTCTGTGTACCGTCAGAGTCTTTTTAAGGAATAACAACTTTGTGGATCATGTCGACAGTTTGGAGGGTAAGATTGGGGTTGGGCCTCTTTTGCTTTCTGGGAACTTGCAAGTACAAAAGGCAACAGGGAAAATGCATAGCTAGGTGAAGGTGGCTATGGAACAGTAAATGCTGAAGAAGTTGGCACAGCAAAGCCTGGTTGATGTCAGTGACTGGTAATGAAGTTAGGTTGGATAAACTTATTTGTGTGGATTATGAAGTGAAAAATTGTATGGTGGCAGAGCTGAAGGGTAGCCAGTGATTGATGAGGGAGGTGATAGGATTGAGACAGTGAATTGTTGATAATATGAAGAAACCTAATCTTCTAAGAGTTTTTGTGATGAGGAGAACTGTTTTCTTGGCTGGGATTGAAAGAGTCAGTCATTAAGAGATCATTCTTAGCCTTGGAACTTAACGTAGAATTAAGATAACTGTAGAAATACTAATTTTTTATTTTCAGTAGTTTATTCTTCCCTCAACTGTACTTAAACTATGTAACTGATAAGGTATTTTCCATGTTTTCTTTTTCATTCACTAAAAATAATTAATCCTCTTTTAAAATCCATTTTCATGTTCATAGCATATTGTTTGTCTGTGGTCTTTTTTTCTATGACTGACCTGATGTATTTCTGTAAGCTTACTCAGATATTTAGTGCTGTCCTGTGTACTCCATGTAAATTAAAAAAACAACAAAAAAACCCCAACACAAAAAACAAAACTGTCACTTCTATGTGCAACATTTCAAAGCAGTTTTATGCTTTTTTGAAATGTGATTATTGTATTTGATGTAGAATACTCCTGGTATCTAATTCTTTGAAGATATTTAGTTGTCCTGCTCACCTACCTTTGTCAATCAGTGTTAAAATTTACCTTATTATCCCATTTCCTTAGCTACCTTTGTTCCCCTTATTCTTTTCCTTGTAAAAGTGTCATATGCATTTTTTCCCTGTTCTTCCAACAATTTTTTCTTTTTGTTCTACTTAGGTTATGTGATTTTTATTTGAAATTACTGTTTTCAATTGCTGCGGTGTTGTAAAACCTTTATAATCTCTACCCAAATCACTGATTAGAATTGAGTGTTTATAAACCCTGTTTCTTGACCTCTGCAATGAGATGTTGCTTTTACTTACCTGGTAGTCCTTGGGAGCGAACTGAAAAATACTGAAGTAAATCAAATGTTCTTTGTAGAGTGCTGATGTCACTTATTTAGTTCCACTTAGGAAAAAAAAAAGGTAACACCAGCAGATATCACTGTTACATTTTTAGTCTGGTTTTTTTTTTCCCCTCATTCATTCCATATTAAAATATTTGTGCGTAAGATAAATGCTTTGGCCTTTTTGGTAGGAGAGTGGGTGTACCTTAAAAGTGAAAACTTCTTTGAACAATCTGAAGGACAGTTTGGAGGGGATGATTCCTTGTTCAATACTTTGTCTTCACTCAGGGGAAATGAAAATGACAACCAACAGTGTAAAATTGGCTGATGGTGTTTTTCAGAATATTACTGGGTTATGTATGCTATCAGATCATCTTACTTATGGTGGAACAGTGCTGGACCAATTCCTAGTGAACAGTAATGCAACGAATCATTACAGAGGTATCTGCTTCTTCAGTTGTTAATTTGCTAATCTCTTCTGTATTAATGAAACCTCATAGCTGATGACTGTTTTTGGTCTCCTAGACAATAGAAGTCTCTGTTCCCATTTTTTGTTTTTTTACAAAGCTGTAAAAACTTGTGTAGAATGGATGCCTCTGCTCCATCTTGAACATTCTCACTTGTAATTAATTGTTTGCACGCTCTTGGTGATAACTGAGTGTTCAGTTAATTGTATCTAAGTGGTGTGAGCATAATTTGTTAACCACAGGAGACTTTTTAATAGTTCTGTAGGTGTTCTTGCTAATGTGAGATACAGATGTGTTGTGTTTTGTTTGTGTTTGGTTTTTTTTTCCTGGTTTTTCCATTCTTCATGTAAATACTGGGGTGCTTCTTTACCTGACTCCCAGTGATTGAGTGTGATTATCATCTGTGCTTTTGAGATTGACATTGTACGAGAGAGACTACATGAAGCAGGTAAAATGAAATGTTAGATGGAAAACAGCTAATTAAGTTGTGCTGGTGTCTTAAAATTCCAGTCTCCTGAACTAATTCAGATCTTGAAAAATGTCATCTGTAATGACTGTGTGACTTAAATGAACCAACAGCTACAGTAGCTGGCTATGAAAAATGGCCTGTTCTTAAATTATGTTCTATGGTTGGTATCACTAATAGCTAAATAAAAATATTAGAAACTCACAGGGCTGAACTGGCAGGAATTTAGGTGGGATAAGGCTGGAGAAGGAAGTGTGAATTGGAAGGAAGGAACAAGGACAAGATGAGGATTACAGGGTCAGCAGCAAAGGAGCAGGGACTGGGGCTGGCTGGGTGGCTGAGGAAAATGGCGTGGTGTTGGGGAGTAAGTGCACGGACAGGTCCAATTCGGGCAGAAGTACTGGTCCATCAGGACATAGCTTTCCCTGTCTGAGATTGGACTGGGCATTGTACAGTTGCTGCATTCAGTGGCTGACATCAGATATTTAAAGTCTGTCCCAGAATTTCTCAATCCTCTGTATTTACAGAGGGTAACCCAATTTGTAATCACTTAAATTATGCAGCAAATTGAGGTCTCTGGGTGTTTGATTCCAGCCATATTGCTGCTTTCTGTTGGTGTCCGTGTATTACCACCTATTGCAACTTGTCTTTGTGGCTTTTTCTGTTTCCTAATACTCAAACCCAAAAATAAATTAAAAAAAAATGTGTTTTAATGCTGTTACCTGGGTGGAGTATCAGATGTGGAAAACTGAGTAGATTTACAGCATTTATTTACATTTCTGTAGGATATTAAAGTTTTTGCTGTTTAACCACTGGAATATGTATCATGCAACACAGAAATTTGATAGCATTCATTTAAGTGCCACTTCTTTGAGTATATGATCCTGCAAAAAATTTATTGCTCATTATTCAAAAACCAATTAACTTATAAATTCATTGTTTCATTATTCAGCAACAGCAAGTATGAGTGCTTCACAGTGTTTCTCACTGTATGTGGATGAGTTGGCATTTGCTCCATTTTTAAAATGAGGTGCAGTGAGTGTAAGGTAAATGATTCAGAGTAATTCTTTGTGTTCCCTGGGATGTCAGGTCTAATCTCTTCAGAAATACTGTAAGTAGTGTTTTGAAGTACAAAGTGCAGCTCCTGTTGGCCTCAGTTGTTCAGTGCACTGTTGGTATTCAGAGCAATTTGGAGCCTAACAGCCTGTGCCTGGGCACCCAGGCTATGAAGAGCTTGTTTCTTTCCATGCTGAGGATAGTTCTAGCATTAGAGAAGATGGCCATGGACAAGTGTGGGAGAGATACGGATCTCCAGACCAGGATTTGCCTCCTTTGGTTATAAGGTTACTCTTCTTTGCCTGTGATCTCTGGTTTACTTGGGTCTTCCTACTTGTGAAAGAGGTCAGACCATGAACTTACTGATGCCCAGACTGTGTAATTGAGGGTTTTCTGAGAGTAGAATTTGAATGCTACTTTCTATGGTGGGGTCTGATTTGTGTGTTTCAATACAACTACAGGTGGTTTTTTTTTTTAACTAGGTAATTTAACTTTTCATAAATAGAGCTGATGCTGAATGACCTCTGAGTCATTCAGGTTTTTTTCACAGCTGCTACTGCTTTTGCGAACAGCAGCAATATTTGGCAGAGTATAGCAATTGTTAGTTCAAAGTGAGAATGGACTTCTGATGGAGGACTTCTTTCTCTACTTACTTTATGTATTTAAGCATACAACTTATTTCTGGGACTAAAACTTTTGATGTAGTAATCTTGTTTGGATCAGCATATGTTTCCTGTCATTTGTCAGTGTTAGAAGGTCACAATTGCTGTATGATGAGATCTGAGAAACCTTTATTCCCCTGGTCTTCTCCAAAACACTTGGAGAAAAAAGGCTTTCTTTGATCAGATATTTATTATTGTTTGCATATTGTATTTCTAAATTGCTCTTCTGAATTTTACTTGACCATTCTTTCCTGCATTTTGGAACTCTGCAGCTATTCAGCGGCTGTCTCGTGAGCCTGATATTCCAATTATTCAAATAATTGCATTTATTCTCTTTCATGGGCACGGTTGGGCTGAGTTATTTCATTAGTAGTGCACTCTTCAAACACAGAAGTTTTTAGTGTTGAAATGTACTTTTTAAGCAGCTAATTTGAAGTACTAAATGTTATTCGAGTTCTTGTAATGTAGACATACTGTTTCACTGTGTGGCTGATGGTTAGCTGTGACTAGTTTCATATGTGTCTATGCTTGAATATTTTCATGTGTGGAAGAGGGAACGATATGAGAGCATTTGTGGAAGGGATATCGTACTGAAAGTGTGAACAAAGAATGTTTTATGCTCTGCTAATTCACACTAACATGTAAAGGGTAGAATAAGTGCACTGTGCCTGGCTAGGATGGAGTTAATTTTTTTTCATAGCGGTGCTTACTGTGCGGTGTTTCAGATTTGTGACCAAACGGTGATGGTAAGGCACCAGTGTTTCAGCTGTGCCTGAACGGTGCTTGCGCAGCATTGAGACTGCCTCTGTTTTGTACTCTGCTACCCCTTGGGAGTGGGCTGGGATCGGGCAAGATGTTGTGAGGGGACACAGGCAAGACAGCCGACCCCAACTGACCAAAGAGATACTCCGTGCCACATAGCAACATGCTTGACAATAACACCGGTGGTGGTGGTGTTCCGAGGTAACCATTGTTCAGAGGCTGGGTGTCATTTGTCTGCTGGTGGGAGATGGTCAGTGATTGCCTTTGCATCACTTGTGGGGTTTTCTTGCCTTTTTTTCCTTTCTTCCCGTTTTTCCTTTACCTCTCCCCCCGCCCTTATTAAACTGTCTTTTTCTTGACATCCACAAGTTTTACTTGCTTTTGACATTCTCATTCTCTCCCCCATCCCGCTGGGGCAGGCAGTGAGTGAATGACTGTGTGGGGGATAAGCTGCTGGCTAGGGTTAACTCACCACAGTAAGTTTAAAGTTTTCAGCTGTATACAACTTTCTACCGTCCTGTATATTGAATTATGAATTTGCCCAATTTGTATTAACTTTAAGTTCATGTTTTTTGATTTTGTGTACTAGACTTGTCAGTACTAATACCCAATTCAAATGTCAGATTTAATTATTCCCTTATTTTTAATGATCTCTTTATTCAACGTTTCAAATGATTTGTAGTTGAATTTTGACAACACATATTCTCCTCACACGCACACTTCCCCTTGTTTTTGTTGGTCATCTGCACGATTATTTTGTGCCAGTAATTTAATGAAAGAACATGCTACACTGAATCAGTCCATCAGTTTATGCAAGACCTGATAATATTTTAGTTGGAACAGTACATTCAGGTCTAGGAAGGTAACTAAAAAATATGGCAGACTTGTGGGGGAGACAGTCACCAGGGAGACTTTACCGAAATCACTAATTATGGTATAAGTCAAATGGTTTTGAATTGCATGTAACATGGTGTTTCGTATACATTTATAGAAAGAGTGATTCTTGTTCAGTCACCATTAAAATACTGCTTTGCAGCTACATGTATGCTTTAGCCAAAAGTGGTAGCATTTTATGTGACCAGGAGGGTAGTTCTTATGTGTGCTTATGCACATGAATGTGATTAAAATATGTGACCTTTTCTTTTTAGTTTTTGAATCAATGATTTTCTTGTCTTTATTTTTTTTTATAGTAAAAACTTGTAAATTGTGTCATACTAATTAATTTTTGACTATAGCTAATGGAAAAAACACTTTCTCGTTTGCTGTATCCTTCAGGATTTTAGAGTTTATAGGTACTCTGCCCTGGTTTTTTTTCTAGCTGTAAATAAGTTGACTGCAGCTATTAATCTTCAGGTGCAGAACAGCATTTTCTTAAGTTACTGCTCTCAACACTAAGCTAATGCTGTAATAGATGCTGATTCTGAGAATCTAGATTTTTTTTAATAAGATTAAGTCACTTTCCATATTTTTTTAAATAAATATTTCAGGTAGAGCTTTTGCATGCAGCTGTCTTTAAAGGAAATATGAATGTAAATGTATATAACTGCCAATATTTACCTTCTTCCTAGTCTTTATCAACTCCAGTTTGTTTTCTAATGTTGAACTAGACTGTTGAAATTAAGAAAATGTGTAAATCCATATGTAACTTACAGTATATTTACAGCTATTTGGTATATTTAATACACCTACTAAATATTGTATGCTTGTATATTTATGTAAATGTTACTAACCATATTAAGTGGCTTTACTGATTTTCAAGAACACCTTCCTTTCATGCTTTCTTACATTCTGAAGATACAGAAAGCTTAAATTAAGCCACAGCAGCAACACAGTGGAACCGGGCATCTCGTGGACTAAGTACAATTTTTCTTCATATGAAGTTAGTGTGGTCTGTGGTAGTGGGCACCTCTGCTCCCTGTGTCTAGCAGAGAGAAATGTTTCTAGTTCTGAAACAGCTCTTTCAAGCTAAACCGTAAGCAGTCTTTCTTACTGTGTAGTTCATTGGAGGAAAAAAACTTACACTTGTTTTTCTTAATATTACTAGTTCAGGTAGGAGCGTCAGGTAGAGATGCTTTTGGCATGAAGGGACACTGTTTCCTCAGTTGCTTTTTTCTGAAATGCTTTTCCTGTTCCTGAAGGTGTTGAAGATACTTCTTGGTGGGGAAAACTTGTTACAGAAGGCTCTTTTCTTCTGTTGTGCTTTTTGGTGTGTAGTTGGGTCCAGTGACCAACAGAGCAGGAAACAGTTTTCTTCCCCTCTCTACTGAGACCTTGTTTCCCTTATAAATCAAATGTATGACAGATGGAGTTTCTTTTAGACTGTGTTAATCTAGGTTTATAAGAAGCTCAGAATAGAATGATGTCATTTTGGAGACAGAGAAAGAGGTAGATGTTTAGAGGCTCTTTTAGATGGAAACAAAAGCTGCGTTTTATATGATATAATGTAAGTGCTGACCTGTTGCGTATATACATGTGCGTACACTTACAGAACTGTGTTCTCTTCTAGGATCCTTCTGTTACACAAGTGACAAGAAATGTTCCTCCAGGACTAGATGAGTACAATCCTTTCTCTGATTCAAGAACAGTAAGCACATTTATTTCTTTACCATGCTGTGTAATCTTTTTATGTAAGATTTGTGAGGTATAGTTTTCAGAGTTTGGGACTGACGTTGTAAAACGTGATTGGCCAGCTAGAGGAAGATGGAATGTAGTGGAAGATGTGTTTTGATAGATAGTCCCTTAAAGTATCCCTGCCATGGATCAGCTATTTAAGGCAGAATATTTACTACTAGAAAAAACATTAAGTATGTCTCCAAGATTTTTTTCTCCTAACTCATAATATCACAGATCATGTTTGATTTATCTTTTTGAAGCATGGGGAGTTTCAAAATTGCTATGACCCTAAGTTAGAAAGACAGTAGGTCTTGTTTAAAAAAAAAAAAAAAAGTAGAGCTACTGTGACTCTTTGTATTACTTAGGTACTTACTTTAACATGCAGCTGTGAGGCAGAAATGAAAACTGAAGTATATGGCTAAGGTTATCTGGCTTAGAACAGTCAGGTGTGCATGTATAAAATCCTGATTGCTCATTACAGATGTCAATCATACAGAAAAATGGGAGGATGGAGGAAATGTTTAAGTCAGTGATCAGATCTACTGAATACGTGCTATATTCATGCAATGAGTTTCAATTAATCTGTAGGATGTTACCAAATTCAGAAAAACTGTCTATTGAATGAGCAGTTCTCTCCGTGAAGGAAAAGAACTTTCATGGCTTTTCTGGCAGAAAGCAAGCCTGAAAGCGTAAGGTATATATTCAGCGAATAGTGCAGTAATAATCAACCTTTAGATGGTATTCCCCTTCCTCTCTCTGTATATTGTGGATGCTGAATATGTAAGTATTTATTCTGTAATTATATGCATTTGCAGTAGTGTCCTCAGATGCCTGAGGATATGCTCACAATTCTATGTGCTCATCTCTCTTTTCCTACCAGCTTTGTATGCAAGAGAAGGGCATACTATGTGTGCACAAATAAATGTATGTGCCAGGACTGAGGGAAGAGACAGAGGAAGTGAATGCCTTTAAAGATTGGATGAACAGGGGTAGAAGCAGGATCTGTGAGTTTTAGATTTGGAGGATTGTAGTGTCTGTCCAGGATAGGGATAGAAATTAGTCTGTATTTTGTCTGCTGCTCAGAGCAAAAGCATCCAAATAGTTTGTAAGGCCTGTGATTTGCTGCTGTTCATTGTTCTACCTTTGTTGGGAAGCTGAGTCATCTTGAATGTTTTCTTTTTTTTATGTGAGTAATCCCTCTTCTAGTATTTGAAAACCATAATGGTGCTAGTAAGAAGAAAGGATACAAGGTGGTGGTTGCAAATATGTCCCAGAGATTCCTGTGGCTTTTAGTTTGAGAATCACTGGTCTGTAAGACTTAAAATGTTTGTTTCACTATGAGTAACAATGTGTAGTTCTAGTTTTTAAGGAAGCTGAGAAATGGTATGCTTCAATTAGAAATCCAGATTTCTGGTGGTAATGGTAAGAAGGTGTCTTGCAGTCTATAGCACATTAACATAGCATTGAATTTCTTTCCCCCTTCTGTCCAAATTCAAGTTGTTAAAGCATGTTGGACTGCAAAAATATTTCTCCATTGCAAATCCAGACAGGGATATTTCTTCTGTGAAAAAGTGACTTTAAACTCTGTGTACTTACATCCGCTATCTTAGTGCAGTTGTGTTCTCCCTTTGCCAAGGGAGATGCTTCCTGTAAGTTCTTTCTTGGTTGTTGGGATAGGACAGAGGGGGGGGGGGAAAAGTCCTATTTTTTCTCAGTATTCCTTATTCTAATTATTTATATTAGTATTTCAGTGCATTCACTTTTCCTCTGTCAACTTACATCCTTTACATCTGCAGTGGGAAATTTGGTAGGAAAATAACATGGAAGACTTAATGAGGAAACTGAATAGACATAGGAGCTATTAGGTCTCAGGTGTCACCACTTTGATATCTAACATGAGAAGTAAGGAGTCTTTTTTTTTTTTAATTCATCTCAGATTTCAAAGCCTGTCTTGCTTTTTGTTGTTAAACCAGAGATTTCAGGGAATGGTATAAATATCAGATTAAGTATTGTTGGCTGCATCTTCAGTGGTTTAGTCTCCAGCTTAGACAGTCACCATGGAGATTACTTTGTGTCTTTTGTCATGTTTTTGAAATCAACAAAGGAACAGATGAGATTACACAATTAGTGTTTCTGCTTCGTCATTTAATGAAACTAGTGTTGAAGAAGGTCTTTAATCTCTTCCCGCTAATGCATGTTGAACGGCTCTGAGCACTTTGTGTATATAACGTGTATAGACACAACAATGCGTATAACAGTCACTTTCAAACTGCTGCATTAAAAATTTGGAAAAAATAATTAGTAGAGTTGGAGGGGTTTTGTTTTTTAGGAGACATATTTCAGTGGATTCTTTTTTTCCCCAGTGGGTTCCTGGGCAGCTCCTCTCCTGTCTTGTATCCAAACACAGTGAAGTGTTTATAGGAAACCAGATTGATCATCCACACCTGGCTTCTTTTGGAAGTATTCCCCATGCTCCCATTAAATTAACTACTTCAACCACATGGGGAAATCTATTCAAGAGAGAACTTCTTTTGAGCATTTATCTCCAGCTAACCTCTTCTCGTCGAGAGAGATGACAATTCCTGTTCTGCATACTAGTAACACTGAGTTACGGATCTCAGTGCCTTTGTGAATGCCCATTAATTCTCAAAACTAGTTCCTGCAGTTATCTAGTTTGACATCTGGATTTTGATAGTTATTGACCAGGTGTCACTCTCCCACTTGCATCTTTTGTGCTGATAAAACATTGGAGGTGACTTTAGAAAATGGATATTTTCTTTTGGTTCTAAAGGGTAAGTCAACTGCTCCTGTAACTAGCTTTAATCTGGTTGTTATGTTACTTGGTAATAGTATTTCCTCAATAAGATTCGCATTTACTATCTGTATTATCTGGGTTTTTTTGTCTGTATTAAATGCATGTTCCTTGCCAGCTTTTAAAAAATCCAGATCTGAGCTATTGCTGTCCAAAATGCCTCCAATTTTAGACTTCACACAGCTTGTACAGTAGTACATAGGCCATTTCAGATATTTGTTCAATACAACAGCTTGCAAATACATCTCCATTTCAGAATGTAAGGAGCCTACTGTATGTTACCTAACATTCCAAAAAATGTTTTTACTTGAGTTGTTTTGCAGCTTTTTAAAAGAAGTTTTTCTTAATTGAGCTAACTTCAGAGGTGGCAATTAGAGCAAAACTATGCTTACTCTGTATTTGGAAACTGATGTGAGATGGTAACTTCTAGAATCGTGCTTTGTATTGCCTTTTTAATAGCTGTAGCAAGAACTGTCTGCTGTACTATCTTGTCTAACAAACCAATAAATTACTGTTTGAGTTTTGAGTATGTTTTAATTGCATGTGTGAAGCAACGCTTGCTTTGAGTATCTTGTTTGCATTAAGGCTTATTGTGCATGACCTCTATTCTCCCTGTCTCTTGTTTGTTTGCTTGTATGCATTTTTATTGTACTTCTGTTTTTTCAGTGATTGCTGAATACTGGGAAATACATTTATAGGACAAAAGAAGATGTTAAGTGGTTTCTGACAAAATGTTATCACAAATAACGTGGTTTTTTTCTTTCCTGTGCCCTTTCCCTACTACTTACGTCAGCCCAGTAACAGATAATCTTGTATGTTGGCTGAACTAAATGAAGTCCACGCAGTGTTCCGGATCTGCTGCACAATGCTAGAGCTTGATGATGTACCTTCTCAGATTTAACTTCAGCATTACTTGCTTCTAGGAAAATCCCAAACTGTACAGCTGTGTTTCGTGGGTTTTTTGGTAGCTGAATGATCCAGTATCCCAGTCAGCTGGATACTTTTGTTTCATCTTAAGTAGCTCTGGGGTTGGGGTAGTGGGTTGCTTGTTGTGGTTTGGGTGTTTTCTTTATTTCTTTAGCTTCTTGGCTTTGGTTAGGGTTATAAAAATGAGGACTTCGGTTTGATAGGAAGACTTAGTGGCAACCTGAGTTTAAAAATAGTTGCATGCTGGTCACTTTTTAAGAGCCATCTATTAAGAGCGCAAGACCAGGCAGTTCCAAAGTGTCAGAAATCAAGCAAGTGGGGAAAAAGGCTGGTTTGGCTGAGCAGGGATCTCCTGGAACTTATATGGGAAAGGAAAGTGTGTGGATGTTGGAAGGAAGGACAGGCAGCAAAGTAGGACTACAGAGATGCTGTTTGCCACTGTAGGGGGGAAAACTTACATGACCAAAGCTCAGTTAGTGTTAAAGCTGGTCAGCCCTGTGAAGGACGAAAAAAGGATTTTTTTAGAATGTGTTAACAGCAAAAGGAAGATCAAAGATAACACTGTTCCTTTAATTGATGAGGTTAATCATCTTGCAAATGGGGATGTAGGCAAAGTGGAGATGTTTAATGCTGTTTAATATGTTGGATGAACAACTGTCTGATGGGTGGGACCCAAAGAGGTGTAGTAAGTGGGGTTACATCAGTCTGGCTGCTGGTCACCAGTAGGGTTCCCCAGGGCTCAGTTTTAGGGCCAGTTCTCTTTCATGTTCTCATAAATGGTCTGGTCATGGGAATCGAATGTATGTACAGAAGTTTGGCAATGACACTAAACTAGGAGGAGCTGTGGACTCCCTCAAGAACAGAGAGGCCTGACAGAGAGATCTGGATAGAGTAGAGAGCAGGGCAGTCACCAAGCACATGAAATGTAACAAGAGCAAGTGCCAGAATCTGCACCTGCAGCAGGGTAATCCTGGTTATACGTACAGGCTGGGGGATGAGAGGCTGAGGAACAACCCCATGCAAAGACACCTGGGAGTCTGGGTTGATGGCAAGTTGAATATTTTGTTTAATTTTTTTTTTTTTTAATTTTCCTTACTACCTCTGACTCTTACAAGCTCTTCTCTGAATTTTCTAACATCGTGCACTAATTCCATCAAGTGATATTAAATAAGTCGTGATAAGAAACTTACAATAACATTCGTGAATGGTGTAGACATACTTACTGTAGCTCAAAAATGGCTGCTTTGGATGCACCAGAAGAGACTAACCACCTTGGCTTTTTGCTGCATTATCAAGTGTGCTGCTGGAGTAAGACGTCCTTTAGAATAAAGTGGAAGCTATTTTCAATGAAGAATTAAGAGCTTAAACTCTGCCAAGCTAAGTGTGACACTAAGGCAAGTTCAGAGCTTTGAGGAAAAACTTGTTGTACAACTTGGGAAAATTTCTTTCCTGGAAGCAGGAAGCTTCTGCCATCTTTAGGATTGTAGGAGTACTAGTGGAAGGGAGTAATGTCAGAAAAAGCTACATGATGACACAGGGAAGTCTGCTGCCTCCCTGGGGCCCGGGTTAGGGACATAACCAGGAAGCTTCCTGATCTGGTAAAGCCCTCAGTCTATTACCCTCTATTAGTAATGCACGTGGGCAGTGATGAGCTGGAGGACAGTAATCCAAAAGCCATCAAAAGAGACTTCAGGGCACTGAGGCAAATAGTTGCAGGATCGGGGGCATAGGTAGTATACTCCTCAGTCCCTTTAGCAGCAGGGAGGAATACTGAGAGTAACAAGAAAGCAGTGTGACTGATCAACGCATGGCTCAGAGGCTGGTGTGAGTGGTCAAGCTTTGGGTTCCTTGAACATGGGGAGGCTTATATGGCACCAGGCCGGCTGGTGACAGGTGGGGTGCAACTGTCTCCAAGGGGAAAAAGAGTTCTAGCCAATGAATTGGCAGGGCTCATTGATAAAGCTTTAAACTAGGTTTTGGGGGGGAGGGGGGCAAAACCAGCAGGGACACCAACAGAAGCCCAGAGCTTGGAGAAAAATTGCTGCTCGCCAGGAGAACACCTGGCAGGCAAAACAGGGATATTCTAGATGCTCCAGTCTGTAAGCCATCTTCATTGGGGGCCCATCTTAAATGCCTCTATGCAAACGCATGGAGCATGGGGAATAAGCAAGAGGAGCTAGAGGTGTGCTCACGCATGGGGCGCTATGACCTCATTGGTATTGTGGAGACGTGGTGGGATGGCTCCTATGACTGGAGTGTCAGAATGAAAGGGTACAGGCTCTTTAGGAAGGACAGGCAGGGGAGACATGGGGGGGAGTTGCTGTCTGTGTCAGTGACCAGCTGGAGTGTGTTAACTCCACCTGGGGAGGCATGAGGAGCTGACCAAGAGCTTATGGGTCAGGATTAAAGGGAGATCAGGAAGAGGAGAGACAGTAGTAGGAGTTTGCTACAGGTCACCTGGCCAGGATGAGTGAGTGGATGAGGCCCTCTACAGACAGATAGCAGCAGCCTTACGTTCACAAACCCTGGTCCTCACAGGGGACTTGAACCACCTCGATACCTCTTGGAGGGACAACACAGCAGGACACAAGCAAGCCAGGAGGTTCGTGGAATGTATTTATGACAACTTCCTTATCCAGATGATAGAGGAGCTGGCAAGGAGGGGTGCCATGCTGGACCTTGTTCTCACCAACAGGGAGGGGCTGGTGGCAGACGTGAAGCTCACGGGCAGCCTTGGCTGCAGTGACCACAAAATGGTGGAGTTTGAGATCCTTACAGAGGCAAGCAGGGCATGCAGCAAGTTTGCTACCCTGGACTTCAGGAGAGCAGACTTCAGCCTCTTCAGGGAACTGATTGGCAGAGTTCCATGGGAAGAAGCCCTGGAGGGAAGAGCGGTCCAAGAAAGCTGGCAAGTATTCAAGGACCACCTCCTCCAGGCTCAGGAGCTGTGCATCCCAATGAAGAGAAGGTCGGGTAAAAGTGCCTCGAAGCCTGTGTGGATGGACAAGCAGCTCCTGGACAAAGTAAAACAAAAAAAAGAAGCCTACAGTGGATGGAAGCAGGGACAGGAAGCCTGGGAGGATTACAGGGAAGTTGTCTGAGAGGTCAGAGATCAGGTTAGGAAAGCCAAAGCCTTGACAGAATTAAACCTGGCCAGGGACATCAAGGCCAACAAGAAGGGCTTCTATGGGTACATTGGGGATAAAAAGAAAATCAGGGAGAATGTGGGCCCTCTGCAGAAGGAAATGGGAGAGCTGGTTTCCCAAGACATGGACAAGGCCGAGGTACTCTGCTTTTTTTGCCGCGGTTTTCACTGTCAAGGGCGCAAGCCATACCCCCAGAGTCATGGAAGACAAGGGCAAGAACTGGGAGAATGGAGAGCCACCCATGGTCAGTGAGGATCAGATTCGGGAATACCTGAGGAACCTGAAGGTGCACAAGTCCATTAGACCTGATGGAATACATCCACGGGTCCTGAAAGAACTGGTGGATAAGGCTACGAAACCTCTATCCATCATATTTGAAAAGTCGTGGCAGACTGGTGAAGTTCCTGCTGACTGGAAAAGGGGAAACATAACCCCCATCTTTAAAAAGGGAAAAAAGGAGGGCCCGGGAAACTACAGGTTAGTCAGTCTCACCTCTGTGCCTGGCAAGATCATGGAGCAGATCCTCCTGGAAACCAGGCTAAGGCACATGGAGAATGACGACGTGATTGGTGACAGCCAACATGGCTTCACTAAGGGCAGATCATGCCTGAGGAATATGGTGGCCTTCTGTGATGGCGTCACAACCTTGGTGGATAGCGGGCAGCCAACAGACATTGTCTACCTGGGCTTGTGCAAAGCCTTCAATACCATCCCACACGACATCCTTGTCACTAAATTGGAGAGGCCTGGATTTGACGGATGGACTGCTCAGTGGATAAAGAACTGGCTGGCTGGTCGCACTCAGAGAGTTGTGGTCAATGGCTCAAGGTCTGAGTGGAGACCAGTGACAAACAGTGTTCCTCAGGGGTCGGTGTTGGGACCGGGGCTGTTTAACATCTTCAGTGACATGGATGATGGTATCGAGTGCACCCTCAGCAAGTTTGCCAACGACACCAAGCTGTGTGGTATGGTCGACATGCTGGAGGGAAAGGATGCCATCCAGAGGGACCTGCACAAACTGGAGAGGTGGGCCACTGCCAACCTCATGGAGTTCAACAAGGCCGAGGGCAAGGTCCTGCACCTGGACTGGGGCAGTCCCAACTACAAGGACAGGCTGGGTGGGGAATGGATGGAGAGCAGCCCTGAGGAGAAGGACTTGGGGGTATTGGTGGGTGAAAAGCTGGACATGAGCCGGCAGTGTGCGCTGGCAGCCCAGAAAGCCAACCGCATCCTGGGCTGTATCTGGAGAAGTGTGGCCAGCAGGTCGAGGGAGGGGATTCTCCCCCTCTGCTCTGCTCTCGTTAGATCCCACCTGGAGTACTGTGTCCAGCTGTGGAGCCCTCAGCATAAGAAGGATATTGCCCAGTTGGAACGAGTCCAGAGGAGCACCATGAAGATGTTCAGAGGGCTGGATCACCTCTGCTATGAAGAAAGGCTGGGAGAGTTGGGCTTGTTCAGCCTGGAGAAGAGAAGGCTCTGGGGAAACCTTATATAGCACCTTCCAGTACCTGAAGGGGCCGACAAGAAAGCTGAGGGGGGACTTTTTAAAAGGACCTGTAGTGACAGGACAAGGGGTAATGGGTTTAAACTGAAAGTGTGGAGATTTAGATTAGATATCAGGAAGAAATTCTTCACAGAGAGGGTGCTGAAGCACTGCAACAGGTTGCCCAAAGAAGGCTGGATGAGGCTTGGAGCAACCTGGGCTAGTGGAGGGTGTCCCTGCCCATGGCAGGGGGGTTGGAACTGTGTGATCTTTAAGGTCCCTTCCAACCGAAACCATTCTGTGATTCTATGAATTGCTTCTTTACAGAGGAAGTGTCTTCAACTTGAATTCTCAATACAGTAGGCTTTAGAGGAGCAATACCATGCTGGAAATAGGTACTGAGCTGAGTGTTAAGAAAACGAAGATGGAAAATGGTTAAAGCTTGGACTGGAATGTATGTCAGCTGGTTTTAGACCAGAGGAAGTAAAAGTGACAGCTGTCACAGTCACTACAGAAACATCTCTTGAAAAGATTCTAGAAATTCAGAGGCCAGAAGGTACAAGCGTTTTAGTGGGCAGGTAGGGGCAGGGGGTGCCGTCATAGAGAAGTCTGGTTAGTAAACTTTTTTTGTGGTTGGTTGGGTTTTTTTGTTTGTTTAGGGTTTATTTTGTTGGGTTTTAGCAGACCTCTACACAGGGATTTTAACCTTCACACAGATACGGAAATGGCCTTGACTGCCCTGTCATTCCTGCATCAAGTAAAGGACTGTATCACACAGATTTACCAACACAGACTCCGAGGGGTGTTGCCTTGCACTGCAGTGCTTGAAATAAGCCTGGAGCGTCATCCTTCATGTTAGTACAGTGTTACAGCTGTATGGTTTTTGAGGGGCTGAGGCCTGAAGGAAGATCATAATCTCAGTCATATTATTACAGAGTATCCAAACGTATACACAGTTCTTAATCACGTACCATCCTTGTAAAAGTCATGGTAGCCTTTTAGTTGCAAACCTCCATGATGGTCCAAATAATCAAGTCAGTTGTACTTGTTACTGTAAGGTTATGTAGAATGTGAGATCATCTGTTTCACTAAGGTTATAGACTTGTTTTAGTTTAAAGGGAGCAATAAGTAGAAGGGAACGCAATAAACAAAGGCAGAAACACAAACCTGATAGATAAGTGATAAAAGAGACAAAACGGGAGACGAAAGCTCTTCAGCCACTGATTAATGGGCTTTGAAGAGGGTCAGGCTGAACTTACCTTGTTTTTTCCTTCTTATCACTTAAGTGCAAATATTAAGGATAGTTGAGGGTACCCCGTGAGACTATGCAAAATTTATTAAGAGGTATTTGTGGGAATAGTCAAATATCTGGAGCAATGGGACACTGTGGAGGAGCAAGGAGGAGACTAGAGAAAGGGTGGATTAAAAGGGGCTGGTTGCATGTAAGTTGCTGTTGGTCAGTACACTTTTCTGACAGCCATGTGCTTAATCACTACAGTTATTGTTAAATCCTTTGTTAACTATCTTTCTGAGACATTTCACTGTCTACGGCATTTGTGAGTGCTGCAAAGTCCAGGTGCAGGCAGCTGGAGAGATTAGAGTGACCAGCAGCATGGTCAGACCCCAAGTAGTAGTGGTCCTTAGGCCTGTGGTGTCAACGACTGAACATCTGGGTGTCAGCAGCTGGAGGGACCATGGTTCATCAGGCCCATGTGTTTGAGGTGCCAGCAACGGAAGGGACCAGTGTGTTTTCCTGTGTGTGTATATGTGCAGTTAACTAGCAGATTTCAAGCTGGACTAGGTGGCATATAGGAGGAAAACCTCTCTGTGAAGACTCAAAAGTCTGAGTCATAAGTGAGTAAGGGAGTCCAGGGTCAGCTTGGATATATGCCAGGCTGAGAGCCCATGCTGGTTCGAGGGAGCTGCGAGTGTAGAGGTTACTTGTGACATGAGTGTGTGAATGCATTAATCTTCTAGTGAAGATCAAGCTGGCAAACAGGAGGAAACCCGTGTGCCAGCTGAGAGAGGTCCAGATCCAGGCAGGTATACCAGACAGCTCGAGGGCCCGCTGCTCCTATCTGGGGGATCTGCAGCTCTTTGTGTGCTTGTAAATCTAGAGTGAGGCATGTGCTTTCAGTGGTGAACTAGAGTGCTGATCAGCTGGAGAGGAGGAACTGTGTATTTCTGACAGTGTTATTCTGGGGGGGGCGGAGGGGAGGGACGCGTTAAAGGCGGTGCCCTGACTGTGGCGGCTTGTATAGCTGGCCATCTTAGTGTTCTCGACGTGTGCAGGTGTATATGCATTTGCGTGCATCCCTGGCATACATAGTTTGCTCCTAGCTGAACCTGGAAACGGGAAAGCAATAGCTGTCTCCATCAGCCTGGAATGGAGAGCCCTCACAGGGCCTCAGGGTGTGCTGGACTGGGCTCCAGCAGTCGGAAAGGAGGCGTCCCCAGGTTTGAGCCTGATGGAAGTGGTAGCCTTTCTGACACCCCTTAACAGCTTTTGTCTTCCAGCCCCTCTTGGCTTTCTAAGGATTCCAGGAGGCACAGCATTTGCTAAAAATCGCTGTTGTATTCTAAGCTCTTCCAGAGAGCCCAGGCTCTTATCTAGGCACTTGTGATTACGTGCACCCTAGACAGCAAGTCCAACGCTGTATAGATGTCCAGCTAGCATATAGCGGAACCTAACCATCGTAGAAATCTGAGTCGGAAGAATCTTGCATGTAATTAGTATCTCATGTTAATGTCATGTATCATATATGCTGGTGGCTAACACCTTCGATTATGTAGCTCTAGTGAGCTTTCTGATTGTTTCCTTTACTAATAAGCATGTGTGTGTTCCGGTCAGTAGCAGCACTGTGGACTGTTTGGACACAGTGTTTTTCAAGGCTAAATATGTTGAACTCATTGTCCAAATATTTTGTGGTCTGACAATCCAGCGTTTTACACTAGTACAGGTAACATCACTATGACTTTTTGCAGCATTATGAGAGGGCTGCTGGAGTCCTTGCTGAAGATCAGCTGATGTTTCTGAGATATATGCTGCAGCATCATGCACAGAGGTGGAGTTTATGCAGGCATGGTGTTTTCTTAGTGTATTGCATTTGTGCATTTCAAAAGATGTTTAGAAAAGATGGAGATAATCTGGGCCAAGGCATAATTTGGCAAGTTAGTGTTATTTAGTTGATTCCTACTTTAAGGTGTTTTTGAATTGGAAACATCACACTTCTCACCTTATTCTTGATTTCAGTCTTATTAGGAACAAGTGGTTCTCTGTTACAAGATCACAGAATGGGGAAGCCTTTCACATTGCAAACTCTACACAAAGAAAGAATTGTAGTTTCCCCCAAGTATATTTAGGAGCAAAATAACGTCATAGTAGTGCTATACTGGTGTACTTTGGTTAAAGTTCAGTTGATAACTTCAATCTAGACACTAGCTTTTTCCTTGGTTTGATAGCTGCTGGTTAACATGGTGTATGATAGAGAGATGTGGATAAGTTAGAGAAGATAACAAATGGGAATGAGGAGGAGAGGATTAAAAAAAGAAAAGGAAGAAGAAAAAAAACCCCTGAACAACTAAAAGCATCTTCTAAACTGTATTCATACAGATAGTGACCAAGTCAACAAATAGCCAGTGGTACTTGAAACTAGATGCTACAGTACATACTGGTAGAATAGTTAAGCAATAGATTATGGATCTTGAATTGGGAAAGTTAATACGGTAAATTGCTTCTCTAGTTAACCAGGTGATAAACCTTTGTTAAGTGGAGAGCTCTGGAAGACATTACTAATAAATGGTATTGTGTTTCAGAATATGAATAGACCACTGTTAAATCCTGTAATTCTTTTAAACAGTAACTGTCCCTACTCATATTCATGTCTGAACAAAACTAAAATTCTTTATACTTTCTACTGATCCCTAAAATTCTATGTGTGTTTATGGCAAGTAGTGCAGTGTAAAACCAAATACGCAGAACACTGCACCACAGAATGTAGTTAACTTCTTTTTCCTAAAGGTTATAAATATTGCAGACAGCATATCAGATTTTCAGTTTATCAGTAACACTTCCTTTAAAACAACTGGATTGGTTCTTACAGACTTAAAGAAAATATGTTAGAATAGGAAACTGTTTCCCTATAATTGTCTCTTGTTTTCTTAGCCTCCTCCAGGAAATGTGAAAATGCCTAATGCACCCAGTACCCAGCCAGCAATAATGAAGCCAACAGAAGAACCACCTGCTTACACACAAATTGCAAAGGTTTGTCTGTAACTTTCAGGCACTATGTTCTTTTTAATTATATTTATGTAATACGCTTCTGAAATATGTCTTTTATAAATAAGCATTCCTTTCCTAATGATTTATGAAAATTAATACTGCCTCTAAGTAATCAGTTAATGCATGATTTTGTGCAACGTTAATTCAATCGTCATCCATACATGGAGATGCTTAGTTATAGAAAACAGACTTGGAATGGTTTTTTTTGTGTTCATATTTTTAATCAATATCTAATGATGCTTGTTTTGTTCAGGAGCATGCCTTGGCCCAGGCAGAACTGCTGAAGCGTCAAGAAGAACTGGAAAGAAAAGCAGCTGAACTAGATCGCAGAGAAAGGGAAATGCAGAGTCTCAATCAGCAGGGGGGTATGCATGAACAAGTCCTTCTTTAAATTGCAGAAATTTCACTTTTTGTTAGGAACTGCTTTAATTTTACAGTGACATTGTGAAAAGAGGTGTGTTTTATAGATCAAAGAGGATGTTTTATAAACTATTCAGGAAGAGAAAGTTTATCTCCCTTGAGACAACCCATGCAGTGAATAAAAGCTGCCCTGTGCTTTCACTGTAAAAATTTTAAATGTGGTCTCTGTTACATGTTTCTCTTGGATAGCAGCTATTTTTATTCTAGGTTAATATCTAAGTAATGTCTATTGAATAGAAATGGAGCATTTTGAGAAGTAAAAGTAACTTCATAAGTAACATCTCTTTGATTTCTCTCAGTATTTGTATCGGTAGGAGAACCTTCCTGTTTTGAAAGATTTTCTTATATTTTGGTATGTTACAGACATAATATTCTATGCAAATAACAGAATGATCTGTTCTATTATTAATCTTTTATTAATTTTTTATATGACACTTTGAAACCCAGTCAGGATCTGTATCATTTTACCACAAACTGTAAATGTGCTGTGCAAACCCATCAGTTTTTGTATAGCAGCCTCACAAATGAGACATCCTCTTAACTGGAGATACTTTGTTAGAAGTAGATCTACTGTAATACTTTCCAAAAGGAAGAACTTCAAACTGAAGTTAGGAAAAAAAAGCCCCACAAAACACTGTGTGCAAGGTTGACTTTGTATGGTCGTCTTTACTTGCACCTGGAATTCTGACTGTTTTATTTCCATGTGCTGTTTTTTTTTTTTAGTAGGCAGTGGTACAATTCCAAATTGCGTGGTAATTCAAATTCTCGGGGAATTTTATAGAACAGAATAGAATATTTTCAGTTGGAAAAGCCCTTCAGTGGTCATCTGTTCCAACTGCCTGACCACTTCAGGGCTGACCAGAAGTTAAAGCATGTTGTTAAGGGCACTGTCCAAGTGTCTCAAACACTGACAGACTTGGGGCATCGACCACCTCTCCAGGAAGCCTGTTCCAGCATTTGACAACCTTCTTGGTAAAGGAATGCTTCCTGATGTCGAGTCTGAACCTCCCGTGGTGCAGCTTTTAACTGATCTCACATGTCTGGATCGCAGGGAGAAGAAATCAGCACCTCCCTTTCCACTTACCTCGCCAGGAAGCTGCAGAGAGCAGTCATATGCTAGTCATTTGCTGCAATCTGAAATGGGGAATATCACAATGGGTGATATTGTCCCTTCATTCAACCATTTTTATTTTCTCAATATTTTTTTCAATCTCTCTATTAAATCTCTGTATCTCTTCTCCCTGAGAATGATTTTTTTGTTGTTGTTGTTGTTATTGTTTTAGTTTCCTTCTCCATATATTGCCCTTAATTTAATTTCACCAATTTACATTGATGGTCTGGACTGATTACTTTTCCAGGCTTTGGGGACAGTTTTGTTCATCTGTATCTTAAGGAACATACCCCAAAACATGCATAGGGTATGAGTTATTTATAAAATAGGTTATTAGGTTTCAGTTGTTCACATCAAAGTGCTTGGTAAGCACTTGGTAAGGCTTGGTAAAAATTTCAGTAGAAGAGGCAGAAAGCTTAACAGATACTCAGTGCTTTGGACCTGTTTGGACAGAACAAGCAGCTTCATCTTACCTGAGTGGGGAAGCAAGTAAGAAATATTGCAAGTCTACGAACTTGGCAAGTTTTCTCTTCTTATCAGATGAACTGCTAGTAAAGATACAGTTGAAGATAGAAATGATGAGCAAAACCGTGTCAGAATTTCAAGTAAAGTTGGCTTTAGGTTAGTCTCTAGTTCAGCTCCACTTTTGGAACATGGTGATTAATGTATCTCTTGCACCCAGAATTTGGAATGCTATGGTAAAGGCTTGTGGCAATTACCTCAGTAGAACCTCTGAGCCTGTGCTTGCTATGACTTCTGTTGTTCAGAATGTAGTCTAGCCTGTGAGCAGATCAGCATACAGGAAATCCGGGTGACTGATACTTTGTGTTGTTCTTACTCTGTCACACAAGTGTACCAAAATACAGTGATCCTGTAGTCCATCTTCTTGTAACAAAAAAGTAGCTTAGACTATTTCAGTAGCTGCCTTTCTTGAGGTTTATGGGCTTTTAGGTAAAGCTTTGACAGTAAACTCTGTCGGGAACTCGTACAAAGTGTTGGGTTGGCCTGGTGTTAAAAATACCAGGATTCTGAGAATGAAGAATGTTGGACATAAAGACTGCAGAGTGAAATGCAAGATGTGTGAGTATGGTGGGACTTCAGGGAAATGGGCGTTTAAAAGTCAAGGAACTCTAAGAAATTGCTTTTCTGCCCATACCTGCTTATTTTGTGAAGAATTTTCTTTTCTCATTACTTTCTAGGAACTTTCTAGCTGCCCGATTAAGTCTTTTACATAGGTAGAATACTGTAATTTCCTTGATCTGTCTGCAGTTCCTTGTATTTTATTTCTGAAGTTTATTTTCAGTATTGTGTGAGGACTGCTGGTAAAACTTTTGGGTTTTGCTAGCCCACGTTATCCATATGCTTGTAAAGCTCATGCATAAAACAATCTGAACAAGTCCAAGTGCATATCTTTATGGTATACATAGATTAAAACTGTATTATAAAGTGTTTGTTTGGTTTGTTTTCTTTCAGGTAGAAAAAATAACTGGCCACCCCTTCCTGAGAATTTTCCAGTTGGTCCTTGTTTCTACCAGGATTTTTCTGTAGACATTCCTGTAGAATTCCAGAAGACAGTGAAGATCATGTACTATTTGTGGATGTGTAAGTATCGTTTTTAGAAGAGAAACCGAAGTGTGTATTCAAACTTGATGATACATGCCTGCTACTTTGGCTTTTGCAACATCTGTAATGATAAATTGTTTTAAATTCTCAAGTCAAATGTTGAAGTGAAATAATCTTGTTAGCTTCAATTCTAAAAAATACTGAATTAATAGAAACTTTCACAGAAAAAAAGGAGGAGGATTGTCATAAGTCAGTTTGCTTCCAGTGTATTGCGGTTTTCTGGTTTAAGCATCTCTGTTGTAAAATGAGCTTTGGCCATTTATTAACTTAGAAATAATTTTACTGTTCTATAATCAGCTTATATATTAAGAAATAAAATTCACAGTTGGTGTTAAGACTTGTGTGTTTAAGAAATATAATATCCATTTGCTTTAATACACATAGTTTTGTATCATTTAATATAGTTTTTTGTCTATAGTGGAGCCTTAACATTATTTTAGTCTATTAAGTAAAATAGTCTAATAGTAAATTAGCTGAAGAATCAGCCCATGTTAAAACTATCCCTTGTACACTAGGAATGCTCTACACCATCTTTGTGGGGTTCATTCTGCCCTCATTCCGATGCTGTGTTTTGACTGAAGGAATGCTGGATGAGGCCAAATGTACAAATGCCACATTTGTTTCTTCTGCCTTGTCCAGTGTGATGATGACCTAATAATTACTCTGAGATGGAGGAAATTCCAGAGGTTTAGGTGCTTTGATGCCTTTAATATATCTTTAGCATACTAAAGGAATGTGAATTTCAGAACTTTCCTGTCTTTTTTTCAGGGCTTCAGATTTAGTTAGCAAATCTCCATAATATTACCTGTTAATCTGGTAATCTTACTACTATGATTGAACCACATACAATGAGCAGTCAGCCTTGAATCAAGTGAATTCCACTTCATCATAACCCACAGCTTTTTATATTCATTGCTGGGTCATTAATCTTCAAATAAGCAACTAAATACTCTGTAGAATCTGTGACTAGTCACTCTCATAGATCTGACAGACATTTAAGATTTGTATGAAACCTAAGATCAAGTACTTCAAAATTTGAGGGTAGTTACTAATTCTGGCCATTTGCAGGACTGAGTTCTGAAAGTGCTGTATGTTTCAAACACAGGGTGACGTTGGGCAGTGAGAACTGGAATATTAATCCTGTTTTTCCTTCTTATTGCAATAAATAAAGGAAGCAGCAATGTTATAGTATTTCAAAATACATAGGAGTTGTGCTTTTATACTAACATGACAAGTTTGCTTCTAGTTAGACTTGAGATTTTAACTGAGTCCTCTTTTCCTTCTTAAGTTCTAGTGCTCACTGACTTAGGGATTACTCAGGAAGGAAGGAAAATGGCATAATAAAGGGAAAGACAAGATCTAATTCATGCTAAAAAAGAATTGAGTACTGAAAGCACCATGCCTTAGGGCTAGCTGTTGAATCAATCCTTACAACTCTTTCCCAGGATCATGTCTACATGGCTTGGCTCATTTTTCATTAGAGTGGCTATGCTTCCTCAGTGGAGGCACTTATTACCATAGCAAACCAGCCTGCTTCTGCTTCCTGCTCTACCCTGTGCTTTATTTCCCCTTCCAGAACTTCCTGTGTCATGTAAGGCCGAGGGGTCTTGTGAACATACTCAACATGTGGATAAATCTAGTGCCGCGTGCTCAGCACGTTGTACATTAGGTTAGTTTTCCTCTTCCTTTTTAGCAGCCCAAGGAACAAACCTTTCTGTTCCAGTTTTCTGTGTGCTTCCATGGTTAGTAGCAATTTCTGTATCCTATATCTGAGGAAACTTTTTTACCAGTTTTAGATCTGTATGCTCTTCATCTCATGAGAAAACAAGTCTGTTTGTATCCCTATTCCATGAACACATTCATCTTTTCTCCATTTGTATCAGGAGTCAGAGTTTTCTGATTCTTTTATGTGCTCCGTGGTCCCCTGTTTTTGTGAACTGCAGCAATCAGTAGCATCTGTCAGTTGCCTCTGGAGCTTTTCTGTTGTTCCTTGGTTTTGTGGCCATTGCTGTTTTAGTGGCTTGCAAGTAGAATGACAGTTTTCCTGGCTCTTCAGCTCTGAACATGACTTTTTAGATCTTTCTGTGCTGTTACTAGTGAAATGTCCCATGTCTCTTGACCCGTATCTAACACCAAAGATCTTTCGGCTCAAAAGGCTGTGCTTTTCAGCTACTTTCCCCACAGGCTGATGGCATGTACAAAATGAGCAGTACTGATTTTCAAAGAGTATTTCTTATTTGAAGTTACAAACCAAATTGCTGCTTAATCTCTTGGAAAGCTTTTGTGGCATTTGGGTTTGTTACTTTATATAGGTTGTGAATCTTTCCATTTTCTGTGAAAATGATTTTTAAAGGTTTTCGAAGACCAATAACTTAAACTGTAGATTCTGGTAGAAAAAGAATACCCTAAATTGTCAACTTTCATGGTATTTCTTCTGTTCACCAGTGTTTTCATCTCAGTCATCCTTCTGTCTGATCAATAGTACGTCTGTTAGTCTGTGTGGATGTTTGTTCTGCCTGTTCCTGAGAGCCTCTGCAGACGAACACTTCATAAACTTCCTCCAATCCTGTTCCAGCTTGTTGCTGTCTTTTATCATTAGAATATGTTTCCAAGTATATAATTTAATTCTCTCTTCCTGTGTTTGATCTTCCAAGTTCTGCCCACTGTTGTTACAGAGGACACATTTATCCCCATTAGTCATCTCCTTTTGGCTAAATTAGCATAGTTTAGTCAGCCTTTCCTTGTAGGTTATGTTTTTTAGAGGTCTGATTGTTTGGTTGCTGTCTTACCAATTCACTGCTGGGTCCACTCCATACTATTATGGTTTATATAGTGTGCAGCATCAAAAATTTCATAATGTGGACTCTGTCCATTATTTTAGCTGAAGTCTTAAGGTTTTGTGTAGAGAAGAAAACCCCACCAACTTCACGTTGTTGGTAGCATGTGCTTATGTTATGTGCTGATCTAAGCCTGTTTGTAGAATACGTTTTTTCCTCATTTGTGAGATGTTACCTGCCTTCTCTCCAAAAATAGCGCAACAGACAAGGAACAAAAGCCTGGACTACATTTGAAGCCACTCTGTGCTCCATGGTTGTGTGTGGTCAGACTTCACCAGCTTTGTCTTCACCTGTCAGTTGCCTTGTGGCTTCAAAACCCTCTGTTTCCTAGTCATTCTGTCCCCTTGAGGCAGTCCGTTACAGGATGGCAGTCTATAACAGTGTGACGGTCCAGCTGGTTCCTGGGAAGAAGCAGATTGTTTTGTGCTAGTGAGGACTTTTTGTTTCCCGAGAATACTGTCAATAAACCATTACTGAAATGAAACTTAGTACAAAGATCAGTTTTCAGACAGTCCCAAAGGGGATTGAAAAATAATAATCTCAATAATGTAGATGCTAAATAGCATTGGTGCAACTTCTGGTCCTTATCTACAGTTCAGTTTCAAACCTTAATAGATGATAAATTGTAGTTAATTAAGACAGGGATATATCCAAGTAGGATTCTTCTGTATAAGGAAGTTTACACTAATAAAAATGAACTTGAGTCAAAATATTTGTTAAACTAATGTAATTTCCCATTGTCCACTCTAATTACGGCATGAATGCCCTTTTTTTTTTTTTTAACCTCAACTGCTTTAACAGCTAAACTAGAAGAAGACTTTCTGAGATCACTTCACCCTGAGCACCGTATTGGTATAGCTGTGAAGTTATTGTCGTACAGACATTGCGTGTTGTAGACTTCTGCAGAAGCCCTAGGTCATTTCAGCCCCCAGGTGGTCATTACCTTCTAATAACTTGTATCATGGTTTAATTTGAAGAAGCAAGTAGGCAGAAGGTACTTAAAACCATTACCCTGAACATCAAAACATCTGTCTATTCATACAACAGCAGAGCGTATCTAGGTCACATAGTGAAAGTGTTGGCTCAAAGAATAAATGTCTTTTTGTAGCTTGCAGCAGGCAGAGAGAAGGGTGAGTGGAGCAAAGGGAGAATTGTCAGTGAAGTCCCATGTCTTCATCTGTAGCTTGCTAATACTCAATTTTCACAGCTGGGATTGTAGTGAAGTAGAACCCTCTGGTTTTAGTGTGCTATTGAGTATCAGTAGTGGGTGTATCAGTCGTGGGTGTGACATTTCATCCCTCTTTTGCATTGATTCCTTTAAAACTTGTCCTGTTACTGTAATTGCAATTACAAAGAAAGTCATAATTTTGAAAAATTGAAACTTCTTCACAATGTGGGTATTTCTAGTAATCTAGGATGTCTCCTTGTTTTCCAGTAATGACTAAAAAACTCATAGAATCACAGAATTGTTTGGGTTGGAAGAGGCCTTAAAGATCATCCAATTCCAACCCCCCTGCAGTGGGCAGGGACACCCTACACTAGACCAGGTTGCTCAAAGCCTCATCCAGCCTGGCCTTGAACACTTCCAACCGTGGGTCATCCACAGGTTCTCTAGGAAACCTGTTTCAGTGTCTCGCCACTCTCTTCAGGAACAATTTCTTCCTGATATCCAATCTAAATCTCCCCACTTTGGGTTTAAACCTGTTACCCCTTGTCCTGTCACTACATTGCCTTGTAAAAAGTCCCCGCCAGCTTTCTTGTAGCCCCTTCAGGTACTGGAAGGTGCTCTAAGGTCTCCCCAGAGCCTTCTCTTCTCCAGGCTGAACCAGCCCAACACTCTCAGCCTGTCCCCACAGCAGAGGGGCTCCAGCCCCCTGAGCATCTTCATGGCCTCCTCTGGGCTTGGTTCAACCAGTCAATCTTCTTATGTTGGGGGCCCCAGAACTGTAGGTGACATCTCACAAGAACAGAGTAGAGGTCGAGAATCCCCTCCCTTGACCTGTTGGCTGTGCTTCTCTGGATACAGTCCAGGATACGGTTGGCTTTCTGGGCTGCCAGTGCACACTGCCGGCTCATGTCCATTTTTTCATCCACTGTTACCCCCAAGTCCTTCTCCTCAGGGCTGCTCTCCATCCATTCTCTGCCCAGCCTGTCCTTGTGCTTGGGGTTGCCCCGACCCAGGTGCAGGACCTTGCCCTTGGCCTTGTTGAACTCCATGAGGTTGGCATGGGCGCACCTCTCCAGTCTGTCCAGGTCCCTCTGCATGGCATCCCTTCCCTCCAGCATGTCAAATGCATCACACAGAAGAGAAAGAATACCCCATAGTAAGCTTTCTCATATTGATGAAGGGAAGGCAGGAATTTGGGTTTGTATCCTCAGTTGTGTTTTGTGAGGCATACACACAAAAGTTCTTAAACGAGTTGCTTTGCTGACTTCTTGAAACAGTGCTAAGATGAGATGCATTAAAATATTTTTATTTAAAAGTGTAAAGATTTCTGTTTCTGGTGACTCACAGAGGGAAATATAATTTGTCTGAGGGAAATGTTGTGAGTTACATCAGCCTTTCATGCAATCATGTGGGCGTTTTGCTTTAAGATTTTTCCCTCTAAGTTGATTTAGATCTTATTACTGCTTAAGAGGGCAGCAGAGCTGAAGGAGTCTTTTCTTCAGAATCTTTATTATCTTGTCAGTTCTTCTCTTAACCTTACCTTCAAATAGAATTACTAAAATGATCCTCTGAACATAAATAAAATAACTTGCAAAAAGAAATAATTGCATGGAGCAGCTTCTGCACTCTCAGTTATAAATACTGCACTTCATCCTGCTCCGCAAGGACAGACACTGTCCTCTGAGATAGCAAAGTCACTCCAGAATCACTGGTGAACAGTGCTTGGACAAAGACAAATAGATGTTCCTCTTCTAAGTCTGGCAGAATTCACTTCTGTGCCAGGGAGCATGAAGGTAGCAGTTGTCTTGTTTCTTAATGCTGCTGTGTCTTTTTCTGTTCTAAGAACTAGATGTATTTGAAATAAGCTACGAAGTTGTAATGCCAACGCCTTTTCTTTACTAGAAATTCAATGGCTAACCGGTAACATGCTCTGATAATGAGAAAAAGCTAGTATTGAGCTAAGAAAGGAGCACCAAGAAGGCAGATGTTGAAGACCAGTGTTGTTATAAATACTTGAATATGCAGGATGCTTTAGTACATCTAGAACAGCTTCTTGCAGTTTATGTCTTCTGTGTAATAAAAAGAACACCCAATCAGTGAAAAATTTTCTTAATAAAACAAAGCTTTACATTGAAGTAATTTTTTTTTTAATTTTAATTTTCAAGTTAGTATGTGTGCAGTGCTAAATTTATGATTAATTTTATCTTTTATAAGCTTTCCCTCAAAAATTTAGTAGTCTGTTAAATATCTGTATCCAGTTATTACTGTAGGAAAAGTATCGATTATTAGAGCTGTAGAAACATCTTTGTTCATAATTTTAAGTTTGAAAATGTTTTACTTTTATGACAGGATATTTTTTCCTTCACCATATACCTGATAGTACTTGAGATTTCATGTTTAGTACTTGCACTTGTGCATACGGAGTTTACCTGAAAATTAGGAAAACTGTATAAAAATCAGCATATTGTTGAGTGTATTTAGAGGGTGTTGATTTATTTTCAGCATGCTGATGTTTTGTTTAAAACTGATCAGTTTGGGTATTACTTTAACATTTGTAATAATTTATTGTATAAATATAACTTCATTAAGTCTATTTTGCTTTTGCTTCTACAGTCCATACAGTGACACTGTTTCTTAATATCTTTGGATGTTTGGCCTGGTTTTACGTTGATGCTACGCGAGGGGTTGATTTTGGATTGAGTATTCTCTGGTTCTTGCTATTTACCCCTTGTTCTTTTGTCTGCTGGTACAGACCACTTTATGGAGCTTTCAGGTAACAACTTCAACTTGACTTAGGATATTTAAAAGCTTGTTGAAATGCGTTAACATTCCGGAATTTGCTTGATTATTGTTATGATAATCTTTTAATATGCTTTCATTAGAAATAAGTAGTATGTTTGCCATAAATACAATTGTTGTATTTGAAACATAGATGGCTAAAGTTAGGAATATTATGGAATAGCCCTTGAAGTATTTGTAGCTTCTATCATTGACAGAATATTTGTAGGCAGTATTTAACTTTGTATTGGGCTAATGACAATTTTAAGGAAAATTCTCATTAAATATCTATTGCTTCACACCCAGAATTTGTGTAGGTTAATAGTTCAGAGGGTCTTTAATATGGCTTCCTGAATGAACTTCATAAAACTCTACATTTAAAAAACACGTTGTTAAGTGACCTACAGTGTCTGCAATTGAAGCAGACTGAGGTTCTTGAGTAGAGGAGGTGCATAAATCAAGCTGTAGTATTTTTCCTAGCTCTTAGCAATCTCTGCAGATCTCACACGCGTGAGACATGGTAGCTTTGTGTTTAAGAATGGAATGGTTGGCTTGCATGCAAAATGCAACTTTATGAAAAACTTAATTTTTGGTGAAAATCAGCATGTAAAGATTCTAAATCCTGTACTCTTACAGTATTTCTTGGGAAGTTTGTTGTTTTGGGTGGGTTTTCTTTGTTTGTTTGGTTTTGTTTTGTTTTTTAACATTGAAGTGATTCAGGATATTCCCAATTAAAAGAGAATTTTTGCACTAATTCTTGTAGAGAAAGATTGGTGGCCAGAATGGCAGTTACGCGTAACCTGTAGAGTAAAGGAGATGTCTCTGTTCGCAAACCAAGGAGGTGTTGCTGTAGTCGCACGTCTTTGAGGAATCGTACAGTTTAACTTTCATTTGCTCTCTAGTGAATCAACAGCTTTTCTTAGTGAACGTTAATTGTTTGGAAAAGAAAAAATTAATACTTGCATATTCAACTTTCAGTCAGTCGCTCAGCTGAAAATGAAATAGCTGCTGAACCGAACTGATTGAATAAACAGAAGTGGACAAACTCCATTCTGCAGGAAGAGCAGTTAATGACAAAACCTAGTTCTGTGGCTTTACTAAGTTACTTCTGCTTTCTTTAGAACTCTGGTAGCAAGCATCATATGATCAGTAGCTTTGATAGCAACAAGTTGAGGTCTTTGTTGAGATTTTGCCTGTACTACTTTTTCTTCTTTTGCTTTTAGTCTTTGTCAGTCTGGCATTTTAGTAATTGAAACAGCAAATGTACTTTGTATATTTTGCATTTAAGCAACAGCTGCTTCAGTATTCTGGTCTGCACTGTGTTTTAGTAACTCCCTATTAGCTTTTATCTCCTTTTGCTAGTAAAATACTGTCTTCCCATCCTGCCAGCACTGCGAGCTTCAGTCTGAAAAGTGTAGCAGAATTCTGTTCTTCACTTATTGTAGCAAAACTCCTGTGTTTAGTCTAAGCAGCCTGGCTGCATGCTGAATAGAACACTAAGGAATAGCATCTTGCTACGGGTCTCATCTCTGTTAGAGGTGGAGGGGGCAAAACCACTATATTAAATAAGCTGCTCTTGTAAATAAGCACTCTGCAGAACTGTGGAAGTACTGATACTTCATGCCACTGTCAGGAAATGAAAGCACTTTTCCCCTAGTTCATGCTGAAAAACTTTTTAGATCAGTACTAAAGTAATTGCAAAAAATAATTAATTTCCTGGCTGCTCTAATATTTTTTTTTTTTCTCTCCTCTTTCAGGAGTGACAGTTCATTCAGGTTCTTTGTGTTCTTCTTTGTATATATCTGTCAGTTTGCTGTACATGTACTTCAAGCTGCAGGATTTCAAAGATGGGGAAACTGGTGAGTATTCCGTTTGCCGCAGCATTGTACTGTCTGTAAGACGTGCACTCAGATTTGACATAGCACTTGCAGTACAGTCAGTGTGTTCACTGGAATTGTTACATTTAGCATTCAAAAAATACCATTTTTGGAGTGTTCCTAACGAGGAGAAGTGGGTGAAACATATCCCAAGAGTGCAAGGTTTTTCTGTTACTAGGCTGGACAAAATTTTACCCTTTAGTGTAAACCACTTTCAACCATTCCTTTATACTTTCCTTCTCTATTTTGCAGCTGTGTGTGGAGATGTTACTTGCTCTATATTTAAGATAGAAACATAAGCAAAACTTAGGAAAATAAGAAAAAGAGAAAATAAAAATAATTTAGACCATAATACTATACTGTTTGTGTATTATTTATATCATCAGTTATATCTGAATATATCATTATGCTTGCTATTTATTAACTAAGTTTATAGCTAAAATTTGCAAAGTGAGTCAACGGTGTCAATATAGCGGTATGTAATCGATATAATATGTAAAGCTCATTTTCCTGAGTCAGCTCCTTATTCTGTAATAATTGATTTTTCCTTTTGTTGCTTCTATGTTTATGACCTTTCACATGAAGCTTTTATATATATTAACTTGTATTTGAGATTTTGATGTCTAATACTCAGATTTTACAAGGAAAAGCTATTGGGAATCAGTCACCATCCTTGGAAAAAAACCCCAGAAAATATAAATTAATTAAAAGTGTGGTTATAGTAGCCAGCTGGTAGGATGGAGAGCCGTGACTGCCAGAACTTTGACACTACTAGGTACCAGTGCTTTTTGCTGCTAATCCTCCGGACATACATAAGGCAGACTTAACAGCATTGCTTTAGAACTACCCTGTTTTATTGGTTTTGCTCTCAAATCCACTTTTTTGCTTTTTCATGGATCCATTGATTAACATAGTAGAGAAGTATTTTAGAGGGTCAACTCTCAAAGTGTGTGGAGTGTGCTTCTAAGGATACTTGGGGAAGGGGTATGAAAGTAGCCCAGAAAATGTAAGTAGCCATCAGAAAATGCTAACTGAAGTTTGGATTTTGGAGTTTTGCGGTCCAGGGGGACAAAGGGGATATCAAAACAACTTGAAACAGGTAGGGGAAAGTGTTTTTTAGGGTTGTTTGAGTTTACAGAAATGTTCTGCTTTTTTTTTTTCCTGTGGAAGAGTCTTTTCTATCTTGATGTTTTATTTTTCTTAAGGCAACTTGGTTTTTTATGGCTTTAAGTTTGACACTGTATTTTTTCTGTTGGTGTTTCAATTCTGAAGGATGGGGAAATGTTTGAAGTAGATACTGAATAGCAATCTTTTCTATTAGTTAACCTAAGGCCATCTACTTTAAAAATCTGTTATATTAGCCTCATTTCAGAAAGCATCACTGTGTAGATAGAATTCATAAAATCATATAACAGTTTAGGTTGGAAAAGATCATTAAGATCACCAAGTCCCACCTTTAACCTAGCACTGCTAATACCACCCTCAACCATGTCCCTAAGCACCTCATCCACATCTCTCTTAAATCCCTCCAGTGACTGGTGACCCTTTCAGCGAAGAAATTTTTCTTAATACCCAGTCTAAACCTCCCTTGGTGCAACTTGAGGCCATTTCCTCTTGTCCTATCCCTTCTCACTTGGGAGGAGAGACCAATCAATTCCCCATCTCTCTGCAGCCTCCTTTCAGGCAGCTGTAGAGAGCAGTAAGGTCTCCCCTGAGCCTCCTTCTCCAGGCTAAACACCCCCAGCTCCCTCAGCTGTTCCTCACAGGACTTGTGCTCCAGCCCCTTCCCCATCTCCGGTGCCCTCCTCTGGACACACTCCAGCGCCTCAGTGTCTCTCTTGCAGGGAGAGGCCCAATCGCTGCCCTGGTCCTGCTGGCCACACTGTTCCTGATGCTGGCCAGGGTGCCACTGGCCACCTGGGCACACTGCCGGCCCAGATTCAGCTGGCTGTCGTCCAGCATCTCCAGAGCCTTTTTCACCAGGCAGAATTTAAATGAGTCTTCCCACACAGAAGCTCTGTGCATGTGGCATGTTTTTTCTTTTATATTTAAAGATGCTAGAAGGTGTCTTTTAGGGATGTTTTCTCTTCCACAAAATCATGTTGTGTTAAATCGGTCTGAAATGACAGTATGACAAAATAAAACCCTAAAGTTGATGAGCAACTTTCTAATTTTTTCGCAATTCTGCTCAAGATTAATCATCTTTACTACAATTTTTCATATAGTTTCACCGTATTGGCAAAAATGGAAACTAAGCTCCAAAAGCTTATTATAGAACTGAAAGATGCTGCTTGTGTAAAATTCCCATGACTTCAAAAATACTCAAAGTCGATCAGAGCCAGGAGGTTATAAATCTTCCCTTGATGTGAGTACCTGTGGTGGAATGGCTCGTGTGCTGTGCTGCTAAAGTCTGTCCTTTCTTTTCCCTTCAGCGGGTGGATTTCATCTCTGACCGGTCTCAATAAGAGTATTCCTGTTGGCATTATGATGATAATCATAGCTGCACTTTTCACAGCATCTGCTGTTATCTCATTAGTTATGTTTAAAAAGGTAAGCTACATATTATTTCCCTCTTGTTCCCTATTTTTGGTCTGGATTTTGCTTTCCTGTTTGAGAGAGGAACTCACTCAGTCCCAAAGTACTGGGAATTAAATGTTATTCTTGTGGGTGTGCCTTGCCTATTAACAGCTGTACTTTTTTGGTCATACTGTTGTGGAGTTACACAATGCTGTTTGTACGATGCACTTCCTTCTTGCAAAGTAAGATGGGGCAGGATAGCTCCGAGGAAGAGAAGTTGGGCAGTAAGCCCACAGTGAAAGGGTAGCTGAATGCGCCGGACGCTCTGTACCTGCAGATGCCAGGTTGTAATTTTCAAATCTGTGGGGATTCATCAGGCTGAGTGAAGTGTGATTCAAGTGATAAGTTACAGCTCTTACCAAAATCATTTCCATTAAAATTAGTAGAAGAAGGTGATGCCTGGCACCACAGAAAAGGGTTTTTATTTCTCTGCTCCTATTGTTTTCACATTTTGTTGTCAATTAGCACACGTAGCTCAAAGAAAGATGCTTTTTTTTACCATGGTTCACTTTTGTGAATTTCCATCAAGACTTAAGATAGTAGTGTCCTAGTAAGTTTTTGATGGTGTTTAGATAAAATATCACTGAGATTTTTGCTGCTGATGAGCTGGCAATTCTGATAGTTCAACCTCAGTTACAGTTTGGCTTAAATATTTTCTCATACCCACTGGTGTATTTACAGTAAGCTAGACATTTTAAATGTTGCCCGGGAAAGTCCCTCCTTGTTCTCTGCAAAAATACTCAGGTGCAGGAGAAAGAAACAATAAAAATGTATGATGGAGCATATTTTTTAGACTCCTCCTACCATATGCATCTGGATTCTTCTCAAAAACCTGCATGCTCAGATATGACCTGGTTTATCTTTATGGAGGAAAAATGGTCACATTTATAGCAAACTTACATCATCACTTTTCGTGCTACACTTGAATGAAAACGCCTTTGCAATATTATTTTCCAGCTTTGTTGTGACTTGACTGAATGAGTCAGAAATAGCATTTAATTTTAATACTTGGGTAATTGGAAGATACTCAGGATTTGGGTTTTTGTTGTACTAGATATTACGCACCGTATTGTTAAGGGTGTTTGTAGGTCATACTGTTTAATACCACTCATTATGAAGAGTTCCTGGTCATTGTGCTAGTTCAGCAGATATATATATCTGCATTACTAGAATATTTTATACTTTTTAATATTCAGTCATAGCTTAGCTTGTTTGTGTAACCATATCAGTCAGAGAAACGAAAATGCTTCTAACACTGATGTAGAAAAAAATTCACCAATGTAGTGTTGACACAGTGTCGTCAAACCAGCAGACACACTGGATTCAAAACTGCTTCTTTAGTTTTGTTTCCTGGTGGTGGTTTTTAACATGCACAGTTACTAACTCTTCTGATGAGTACGGCGGGTTGTATACAGATGGAGACAGCAGACGGTTTTGAAAGCTGTGAGCTCTGCGTTCTGCTAAGGATGCAGCCCGTTTGCATATTTAAATGAGCTATTTCCCACAGTAGGTACCACATGCATTTTTACTAAACGTGGACGAGAACCCTCTAAACTTGCAGACCGTTACAGGTATTCCTGCGGTCAAACTGCGTGTGCAGCAAGGCAACCAGAAGTTTAGGATCTTTGGGGAAAAAAAGTCTGTTTGCTGATTCCTGGACCCTCCTGAACATACGAGCAAACCAGATTTCCCCACCTTTAGGGTTGAGGCTTTGCTGTTAGTCTACCCAGAAACGGAAGGCTGAGCACCGTTTTTTGACTGCTTTCCCCCCTCCCTAGGTGCACGGTCTGTACCGCACGACTGGTGCTAGTTTTGAGAAAGCGCAGCAGGAGTTTGCAACGGGAGTGATGTCCAACAAAACGGTACAGACTGCTGCAGCCAACGCCGCGTCAACAGCAGCAACCAGCGCAGCTCAGAACGCGTTCAAGGGTAACCGGATGTAGGCGAACGCAAGCCACCACGGTTCTCTTCGATTGTACTTTATTTTCCTGTCACTCATATTCCCTGAAAGCCTAGATCAAACTTCACACAGCATGTTTGTCTCTTCTGCAGCTGTGCATGGGTAAAATGGGAAATGTTTGGTTTATTTTATTATACATTTATTTATTTTAAAAAGGTTACCATTCTTTGCCCTTCTTTAAGATGTTGCATTCTAGAATATAAGGCCTTCTGTATTTTATGGAGGATAAGTAATTCCAACAGTTGTCTTGAGAATGAATTGTGGCATGTAACGATTAAGAATTTGGAAGGGTTTTTTTGTGGTTCACTCTGGTTTTTGATTTGGTTTTTTTTTTTTTGAACTTCAGTAAAGCACTTTGGATCAATCATTTTTCTTCATAAAGACTGTTTTCCCTATTTCTACCATAATAAGTGGGTAAGTGGGATAGTCTGAGAGTTGTAGAAAGTTCGGTTTGGCTACTGCTTTCGCAATTTCAGCAGCTGCTGGAGGACAAATAAAAGTAGGGTAGATACTATAAATTCTTTTCTGGGGATATTTTTAGGATAAGTCTTTTGATATAAACCTGTAAGCTTGCATGAATACTGTTACTTGATCTTGTTTAAATAGTGTTTTGGTCCAGAATTTACCTGCGCCACTTTATAGCGTTTGTTTGTATCTATTTTCATGGAGTATTCTCTACCTGTGAGAAATGACTATGGTGCATAAACATTCTCTGTCTTAGAATGTGTAATGCAATGTACAGTTTAAGGAAGTTAACTGGTGGTTTCGATCACAGAGCTAAATGATTATATATTTGCTATTTTTTAATTTCAGTATTCATGTCTTGAGGTAATAATTTTGCTGGAAAAGAAACCAATGTTGACTTTTAGAACACTAGTTTCTTTCCTCCCTTCCTTCTTCTATGTGCAGTGGTATTTTTGTTGTATCTGGGATTTTTTGGGGTTTGATTTTTTTTTTTTAAGTGTAGATTTGTGTCTTAACAGTGGTACTAAATTTCTAGCCTAGTCAGTCACTCTGTTTACTGCTTTTCCAAAAATCTAAATATACAGTATTTAATTTTCTAACAGGAATGTTGTCTAAAACCAAGCTTTTAAAGCAATGGCGTTTAACAGATACTTGAATTCATTTTAACGTTAACTCAGCCATCTCTGTGGTGTGATTTAAGCTGGGAGGGGGGAGGGAAGCTTTTAAACTATTTTGAGTTGGAAAAGTGAGAAATCTTCATCTTTATCAAAGTTAAATTTTAACTCATGGAACTGGAGGCCTAAAGGGGTTAAATTGGTGCTGTGGAACTGAACAATCCGTAATGATACACACCGTCATGATACTGTCGAATATAACCAGGTCTTGCGTGTAATGTCACCATTCTCTCCTTTGAAGACCTGATCACATTCTTGGATTGCCTCATGAGTCTTATGCACAATACTTGGGCTGTTTTTTCAAGCTCCGTTTTAGAAAACGAAAACGGGAAGGACCACAACCCCCAGACTGTAAGTGTGCACTGTAGCTGAAAGGAATTCAGCTCTTGGGGTGAATCACCCTGAACATGCACACAGTTCCGAGGCCCTTCCATGTTCTGAATGCTGGCCGACTTTTGTAGCTTCTTTTTTCACTGCGCTGCATTCATAATAACGGAAGGGCGTTGCAAAAACGAAAACCCCTACCTTAATCTCTGCATCAGTGTTGTGCTGTCGGTACCAAATCCCTGTTAGTCTCCTTTCTTTTACTAATTTTTTTAAACCCAACTTGAATTCGGATAAACGTTGTAGTTTCCCCTAGGCTGAAGTTCGTATTAATACACTTGCTTCTAAATGTTCTCTGCATTAAAATTTAAAAGCAATTTCAATATTCTGTGTAACAGGGTCTCTAAAATTTCAGGCTGGTGCACATGCTGGCATGGAACTTTACTGTGTGGGATGCTGTTAAAGCTTTAAAGATAAAAGCCACTATTTTCTGTTGAGATGAGGCATCATCCTTCCAGCAGCTGTGAATCAAGATTGTTCTTTCGATAATCTGATGAATTTAACTTGAGGGTTGTATCTAGGAACTCTACTGTCGATTGCTTTCCAACCTCAATTCTCTTGAGTAGAAATCCCCGGGACAGCATCCTCACAGATTAACTGAAGTTGAAGATGGCATAGTAATGCACGTGACCAGAATTTATTATGGAAAAAAACATAAGAAATAAAAACTGACTTTGGCAGGTAAATTTCTTTCTCCCCAGAAAGGCTTGAAGGCTCTGAGAAAACATATTTAATGTTGTAAGTGTAGGGAGCATTGACTTGTGATGTCATGGGTTGAATGTTCGGATTTAAACCTTCTGAGTGAAATTCAAGGTTCGGTTACACGTGAATTGTTTCAGCCAGAAATCTGTGACACTTTGCAGCCCTAAAAGGAGAAGTTTGAGTCTAGCTTTGAAAACAGAAGGCTGATATTAGTTACCATATTTCGTACCGATGAAAACTAGATTTTACGGTCTCTCTTTAATTAACCAGAGTATGGCTCCCACTTAAGTTGTCCTTTTGTAGTATTGTGGCAAATTGAGTACAGAGTTTGAAGTTTAAACACTGGAATGTCTGTAGTCGTCGATCTATCATTTAGGAGTCAGTTTTATTTATCTGAGGGATGTTTGTATATTTTGTAAATTACCAACAATGCTCTGCCATCCTGGTGAATGTCATGGTTCCGTACAAATGCACTCCTTCTGTCCCTCTGTTGCATGTCTGAGTAGTTCAGGAGTTTTGTATATTTATTGTATTAACACAGTGTCATAGAATAAAAAAAAGACTCTTTTCCTGGGTGGTTGCTCTGTATAGTTTTGACCAATATAGGGATTTTTCTTCCAACGGTCAGGATTACGTGCAGGGCGGGTGGTCTCTGTGAAAGTCTCGCTTGGTTTTTATAATTCTATGTATAAATGCTGTAATTCTGCTGAAATGGGGAAGCAAAATGTCCACTATCAAAATAATACATTAGAGGATTGAGAATTAGTCTGCTCAACTGTTACAAAGGAAATCCTTTAACACTTGCGGCCCACATCCTTGTGCTGTAAACTCCTGAGGGTTAACGTGTTCTGTCATTACTGAATGAAATTCTACAGGTATTAAGTGAAACACTCTTGAAAGTAAAATGAAGTTGCTGAAAACAGCACTGCTCTGGTAGTGATTATTTTCTTGTTTTCTGCCTGTGAATTGACATTTCTGTATCGCTGCTGCGTCTTGATTCTTGTTTTAGGCACTGTGTCAGTCTGTTGATTTTTTTTTTGGTACCATATCGACTGTAATGCCCGGACTGTACGACTGAATTTATTACTGGGTTTTCTTGGAAGGGCACAGTGACTTCATCCAGACCACCGCGACGTGGTTACGTTTGCACGTGCACGAAACGGGGAGCAGTGCTCTGAGGTACAGCAGGCTGAAGGAAGGAACAGTAGTTGTGCTTCCCTTTAAATGGTTGGCACAGTTGTGCAGCATGACAGAGTCGTGTTTTATGGGTAGATTTGTTACACAGTTAGAGTGCTGCTGGGGGAGTTCATTCACCTGGTCGGATGAAGCTAGTTTTTGTCGAAAATTTGTAAGCATGGTGTTGGGAAGATGTGCCCAGACAGAAATCGGCACAGGGAGGAGAACGGGGATTGAGAATACTTGGTGATGCTTCTGGAAAGATACTTCTGTCAAGGAAAAGGCATGCACCTAGACCATTCTGATTTTGAAACAGTAGTAGGGCACAGAGGGTCAGATAGTGTAAACAAAGGTGCGTTACTTACACTCGGTTACATTAAAATGTGTAAGAATTTGTGCTTTTTTTTTTCCTACAAATTAACTTTTTGGCTGCAAGTACCTTTTATTCCCATCAGTAGAAAAAAAGGGAAGACACACAAAAGAAGTGGTGCACATTTCTTACCTCAGCAGCAGAATACTCATTTAACTGGGCTTAAACTAGCTAACGTGTCCGACGCTACTGCTGGGGACAAAGTGTTGGGGGGAGGTGTGATTGTGGATCACGCTGCCATGTGTTTTGTTCAGAAGAAATGGATTGTCCAGCTGTCTGATGGAAGCACACAGAGCTCATCTAGAATGTGCTTTTTGTTAGATGAATGGGTAGCAACTACAGCAAACAGTGCTTTTAGTTCGTTTGTTCCACAGTCTCTCCATACTGCGGTGCCACGGTGTGACTGAGCAATGCGTGCGTGTGTAAAACGGGTTCAGAGCAGGTTCTACACGCTGCTGTTACATCACTCGGAGCGGGAGGATGACACCAGCACAGAGGAGCTGCTGTACAATGCGTTGAGAAGACCAGGTTCTAATCCTTCATACCCACAGTTCAGGAAGGGGGACTTTCAGCTGGTGTGTGGGATGTTTCAGAGACTGATTTTTTTTCATGATCGAGCTGTAGGCTGTGTTAGTAACGGGCAGTGAGTTTGGAACACGGCTGCTGTGGGCTGGGAAGGCACAGCCTGAGTTCCGAGTCCAGGTACTTGTGGCCATTCACTCAGCTTTTCTGCCGTGCAGCTGAAGCTGGGCAGAATATACCGGCTGGAGCCTGGGGCATTTAAAGATATTTAATCTCTCTGTGGCATCAGCTGCTCTGCCTCTCTTTCAGCTGACAGGTTGGCAAGTAGATGTTACGGTGTTTATAGCCTAATGAAACAACCATGTACTGTTGGAGCGGTGGCCACTGCTGGCATGCCAGAGCCGTTGGGCAGTGCAGGGCTGTTGTCTTTGCTGTGCATGTATTTTTGATGTTTTGGAGAAAAAAGTGGGTATGCTGGGTTGGGAGTGGATGGTACCTTTTGTCTAAGGCAAGAGAGCAGTTGGAAGTGGCCAGAATGGCCATATGGAAGGTGCTCCTGGCTCTTGATCATCTTAGTGTCCCTGCGCTGGGCCCTCTCCAGTAGCTCCTTGTCCTTCTGGAACTGAGGAGCCCAGAACTGGACACAGCACTCCAGGGGAGGCCTCAGCAGTGCAGAGTAGAGGGGGAGGATGACTTCCCTCGACCTGCTGGCCACGCTCTTCTTAATGTATCCCAGGATGCCACTGGCCTTCTTGGCCGCGAGGGCACACTGTTGGCTCATGGTCATCCTGTTGCCCACCAGGACTCCAAGGTCCTTTTCCCCAGAGCTGCCCTCCAGCCGATCAGCCCCCAACCTGTACTGGAACATGGGGTTGTTCTTCCCCAGATGCAGCGCTTTGCACTTGCCCTTACTGAATTGCATTCGATTTCTCCCCGCCCAGCTCTCCAGTCTGTCCAGGTCACGCTGGATGGCAGCACGGCCTTCTGGCCTGGCAGCCACTCCTCCCAGTTTGGTATCGTCAGCAAACTGGCTGAGGGGACGTTTTATCCCTTCGTGCAGGTCACTGATTAATTTCTAAACTTAACTGGAGCTTGAGGAAAAACTTACTAGATCACATAAGTCTGTAACAGTTGGCACAGTTAAGAGAATTGAACTCTCTGTTTCCTTTTGCCAGCTCCATTAACCTTACTGAAAGAGAGAGGTAATAATTTCAGCGACACAATCAGTACTCTCTTTGGGCAGTATTTTGTATTTGTAGAACAACTGCTGTATCTATACCCGCTCTGAAATCCATAAACGTGACTGATGTGGTGGTGCGTTGAGTGGCACCTATTCCCTAACTTCTCATGAACCATTAATTTCTACACGTTCCAGGTTTTAACCAAAAGCTACTTCTGGGAAGTTTAGAAACCGCTAGAAGCGTAATTAAAATAAATGCAATCAGTTATATATAAATGTAATAGAAATGGACTGTGGTGACTGTGAGATACAAGTGGCTTAACTACGGAAAGCCTTACTCCTAGTTCCGCGTTAGACTTTGCTTAGAGAAGAACAGGTGATCTCTCCCTGGTGTTGTGGCGTCGCAGGTGAAAGGCAGTACGTGCTGTGGCCAACAGCATTTAAAGAAGTCTGTGGTTAAGCAGTATTGGTTTCATAACCTTCGCTACCCCTTCTCATGAGAAAGGCACTGCAGCGCTTCAGTGGCTCAGTGAAAGCCATTTGTCGGACGTACATCCAATGAGGCCGACAAACCCTCTTTAATGCCATTGTGTAACACACGGCGAATGTTTCAGATCACGCACTTCTTGGTCCGTAGGGGTAATAACTGTTGAAGTCGGATGGAAATCTGAAACACTATCAGTGGGCTGGGATCTTCAGTGCTGTTAAAGCTACCTTGCTGTGGCTCAGGGTGTTTGAATTAAGGTAGTCAGGCTCCCTTGAAAGTTTGAAAACTCACATTTTAATTGAAATTTAGATTCAAAAATTACACATTAGGTACATCGTTCATGCTAACAAATGTACATAGTGGTGACTCAAGAACAGAAAAACAGTACCACAAATAAACCATGGCTCAAAACCTACTCTAGCTGGATTGCCACAGCCCCTCTCCCTACACGAGGCCGCTGTGGTGTACATGTTGCTGCCGTGCTCTGCTTTTGTTGGGCTCTGGCCTTCCCTGGCGGGTAGGCACCAGTGCCCACTGCTCCCCAGGAAGGCTTGAGCCCCTCTCCGTTTGCCACGAGGACGTGAGACACTGTGGGATAACGATGCAAAATGGAAATGATTTGGTGGAAAAAAACCCTCGGAATCCAAGGAAATTTATTGAATAAAATAGATACAAAGGTGATAAGAGACAACACAGAAATAGCTCAGTAGCACTGGTTTTTGCTGTGCCTCATTATAAATAAAGCACATAAAGAAACCTTGCTGAGCTTTCGGATTGTATATTGCCAGAGATGGACGCAGCTTCACGTCAGAATCGTCTGTATTATATTGATCTGAGTATTTCAAATCGATCCGACTTTGTTAAATGTTTAAGCTGCTGTTACTACTGGTGTATTAATCTCCAAAATCAGTGATTCTATTGCATTATTCCATGCTTTAGTCTCCAGCCAAAACACTTCCTCCCTGGCAAGTCCCTTTTAAAATACCTTGTTTAAAAGCAAAAAACTAAGGGAGAAAAAAAAAAAAACAACTCCAAAACAACAAAACCCATTCCTGGTATTGCACATCTCACACAAGTTTGTGTATATATATATATATATATATATTTAAATATGCTACAGTTAAAAAAAAAGTCTATGGCACGTTACAGAATATAAGTTTACGAAGTCAATCAAACCACAGATGTTTGAAGAATTCTTCAATACCACAAAAACAGAGTTAAACTGAACTATCGGCACACAGGTTTTAAAGAACCCACAGCAAATTCTTCTAGAGCCTATGCAGTGCATGTACATTAAGAAGCAGTTACCCTCCGCAGCCCCCTTCGTGAAATTAATTAAATTAGCTTTAAGCTGCTGGGGGTTTGTTTTTCCCCCAAAATGTCTTTGAAAGCTACTACTGAGGTGAACTTCAGGAACAACTTCAAACGGCAGTCAAATTTAGTAAGGGCACCCTACACCTGAAAACCTCATCCAGAAAAAAAAAAAATACCTGCAATACATACCATCTTATCACTTGCTAGAAAAACAGAACCCTGAGAAAAGCAATTCTGGTGGTTATTTTTTTCCTGCGTTTCTTCCCAGCCTGTCTTCCATCTGTGCCATGTGACGAACATGGACATTCTTGCAAGTTAGTCGATTGTGTTGTTGCAGAGAGAGTTGATTGATAGCAGGAAGGCAACAAGCAGAAAAGCTGCTGCTTCTTGGTTACAAATGCAAAGAAAAGCAAAACGTGCCTCTGAAAACACCTCCTTTGTACTTAAAACCCACACTACTAAAATACGGTAAGCGTTAAGTAGGTCACAGCAGAGGCCAGCCAGTAATGTAAATGTAGGTTGGTCACTGTTTACGTCTAAGCCAAAGCAGTATATCCCCTCTATACCTTTTTTTTGGAAGAACTGAACTTACTCTGACTAATAATCAAGTGCTCGAGCCAAAGCAGCATTTGTCACCCCAGTACAGTGTCAGGAGTTGTTGGCGGTGGCGTTGTGGACACTGGATTGCTACCCACTGAAGGAAAGCCGAAACTCTACATCTGTCTTGCAATTAATTTTTAGCTGATTCATGTGCTGCTCTTCCTCGCCCCACGTTTCCAACTGCAGAGCCCCCAGGAGCACAGCCGAGCTGGTGGCGTACATCCCAGCAGGGAGCTCGGGGGCAAGGCCAGAGGGACGGTGTGGGTCGCCTTGCAGCCGTGCTGGACCTGAAGCAGAAGCCAAGCGCATGCCCTTCAGATGGCACGGCTGCGTGTACGGGGCTGGGGGGGGACCAAGAAGAGAAACACAGGTGTGGACAGGACGTGCTGGCTGTGATTTTTGTCTTCAGACACCACTCGGTGCTCGTAATTTTGCTTCGTTAAAATCTTGCTTTGTGCAGGCAGTTGGCAGAAATGGTTCCAGACCATAACTTTTGGGTTTTTTTAAATTAAATATTTAAAAGAAAAGTTAATGACGTGTTTTAAAACAGGCTGCGGTGGACGCAGGTTGCAGGAGCAGGTGGATGCAAGAAGAGGCTAGATTGAAACGATCCCTTTTTCGTATCGGCAGAAGATGACCGCCTTCTTCGCCCACTGGCTTGGAGATCGCCTCCGTGTCCACGTGGCCGGAAGGTGCGCTGGGCACGGACCCGCGCGGGCTGGCGGCTGGGCCTGGTCTGCCCCGCCGCTCGGCCGGGCTGGGGTGCTGCAGCACCACCCCTGCTCACCCGTGCTGGGGGCCAGCCCTGGGCCTGCGGTGGTGACTGCTCTTGTACTGCGGCTGGCCCGCGCAGCGCACTGGAAGCCGCCATCTACCCGCGCAGTATCAGCGACTTCTCAACACCCATAACTAACTGATGGCGCGCTTCAAAGGATGAGCAGGCATAAACAAGAATCTCTGCTCCGCGTTATACAGTGAAGTGACGGAGAGCAACGCGGTCATCGGATGACATTAAATTACCAAGAAGCAAGCGACGAGTCTTAAAATTCACTTAGTATTTCATTAAAACTTCTCAGATGAATTATCCCCAATGCTCCTATGACACAGTTGCAGAATTCCTTTGTTTTTTTAAAATAACTTTTAAATTTGTTCTCGGGAGTAGTTCTAGTGCGTGATGCAACACCACGAGTAGCACAGCTACTGCCTGCGAGAAAGGAATGTCGTTTGTGGCAAGGTCTGCTTCATTTCTGCTGATGGAATTGGAAAAGGGTCCATACGACACGTGGTTTACAAAAAAAAGGATCTTCCCAGCCATGAAGAATTTGGCAAGACTTCCTGAAAAATGTAAGTTTCTTAAGGATTCACGTGGCTCTGGGTCATGAGACGGACTGATCTGTGGACCAGGAAATGAGGTTTCACTGGCAGGCGCAAGATCAATGCTGTTGAAGTCCAGCGTGCGATCTGCAGTTGCGGGCGAGGCTGCAGCCCAGCCCGGGCTGTCTGCATTCGCAAGGTAACGCCCAGCTGTGCTGTGGGGAGCTGTCATCTGCTTGTGATTTCAGGAGTTTATGTAATAAAGGCTGTAGAAAAATTCCTAGCAATGGTTATTTCAACCCATTTTATCAGAATCAGGTGACAGCCTAACAGCTTCTCTGTTTAGCTGACGAAAACAAACTCATTTACCTGTTAACAAGTGGCACACACCTTGCACTATCAAGTTCCAAGAAAAAGAAACCTGGCAGGGACTCAACTTTTCAGACGCTCAAAGACTGGTGTAAACCGCGTCACGTCAGCTTTGCTCCCTCCAACGTGCGCTCGCTGTCTGAGAAGGCACTGTGAGCAATCGGTAACAAAAAGCACCTCGGTGAAAAGCACGGTACCAAACCGGGTGGTGGCAAAATACTCACAGGTGAGGTGAGGGGAGCCCTTGAAAGAAAGCCTAACTAAAACAGGCTTCGCTTTTCTGTAAGGAAAAAAAACGTGCTGGTTTTTATTATTTTAAATTCAAATTTTTCAGTGACCGAGGTGGGTAAGGCCATCCGATCCGTCAGAATTCGTCAGCTGTAACACCACCATTCCTGCTATGTACACGATTCCTCACCACCCCCGTCACATTAATATATTCCGCTGTGTCCTGATCATAGAATGAAACCGAAAAAAAAAAAAAAATCCCCAGGTATTTACATTCTGCTTTCTTGGGACCCTTTCTCGGATCCTCATTGCCCAGCAAGGAAGAAAGACTGTTTCAGTAGGTCAGGGCTGGAACGCACGGGGCTCAATCACACAGATGGCAAAACAGGCAAGCGGATCTGCTTGTCCAGTCAGCGGAAAGCAGACCAAGATCCAGGCGTTGGCGTTTTTCCCCACTGGAGTTAAAGGAGGCAGATAAGGTTTTTTCCTTCTTCTATTTCTTCTTGCACTTTGTCGCTGGATGTGGCTATTTCAGCTTGCGCCGAGAAGACTGCGCAGATGAACGTCAGAACAGTGCCACCAATGGCTGTGTAGAAAGCCCAGCCCAAGGAGCAGTCTCCTAGTTTGTAAGCGGAAGCGTAATGTCCACAATAGCTTATTGCTTTCTGGCATCCCCAACCTGCAGGGTAAAGTATCAAGCCTAAGATAAGGAAGAGGCCTAGAAACAAAAAAAAGAGAAAAGTTTTAATAAATTATTACCAGCGCAGCACCAAACGCAGCACATGCAGTAGTGGTTATCGTGGTCACTACGCACACCTAGGTACCAGGATTAGAAAACGACTCTTCCTCATCCGTCCTTCCTTTAGGGATTGTTCCCTAAGTATATACCACGCAGTGTTTATTATCTAAACTTGAAGCTATCCCATTCCCGTGTTTTTTCTTGTGCAAGGTTTATTTCGTATGACAGTGGCCTAGTTCCTAATGTTAATCTCTATATTCCTCCTACGTCCTCTGTTTTCACACATTACTGTTAGGTATACAGAGCCTGCAAAATACTCGAGCATCTCTACCTACTGCTTATACTTGCGCTGTTCAAATACTTAGGAATGTTTGCATCCACTTTTGAGCTTGTGTTCAGGTAGCCCTCCTTCGGCTTTATCTAGTCATTCGGCATGATCATGTTTGCCTTTTTTCCTCTGGATTTTTCCTACACTGATTTTCTTGCCTGGAAAAAAAAAAAAATTCTGACACTGCATCTGCTTACTTGGCAGCATTAGGACACAGCAGACAAATAACAGAGCCAGTTCAGTAAGCTGTTTTCATAAGGAAGGGAATTCTGGAGCCATCCCCAAACAAATGGATCAAGTACCCACGGTGAGCGTGTAGGATCGCACACACCGGGATCCTCTAGCAGGCCAGTGACTGCTGCAGAAGGCAAGCACATTTCCAGTGACGCCGGAGCAGAAGCCTCAACGCCCCATTCTGCTAAACTGCCTGAACAACTTGCTGTGCCTCAGGCTGGAGGTAAAAAGCTCAGACTAGATGTTTTGCCCATCTGAGTATCTCCTGTAGTCACGGTTTTCTCTCCGGTGAGGACCAGTCTGTATCTAAGGGCTTCGCCGAGGAAATTAAAAGTCCCATTAGAGTTCCTGCACAAACGATGTGCCTTTGCACAAAGATGAGAGATTTAATCGAAATGCCTGATGCGCACTAGTGGCTACAGTGCTCTCTTAGGGGCCGTGCTGAAAGAAATAACAGGGAGTTAAAAGGGGATGTTCCTCCTCCAAGGTACGCAGGAAGGATCTCCTGTCAGCTCATAGCAGTATCGTAGGTTTCAAAATCTGCTTTCTGTTTCCTTTAAAAGTCTACTCAGGAGATCACTAAGAATCCTGAAAAATAGTTTTTGCTTAAACACAACCAGTTTATCCAAAAAATTAATAGCGCCTTCCAGATCCCATAAATACTACGATTCATTTGCCTGCACTGTACAGCCCTTTATTCAACCTGACACCTTGACAAAAACAGCTGGCAAAGGTGCTGTCGCCGTCTCTAAGTGGGCTGGAAGTTGTGCTTTTTATGATAGTGCTGATTCACCTGTAAGATTTTATCTAATCCCAAAATGTCTACCAAGTAATATTCCCCATACTAAGAGATTACCAAGAGCAGCTGTAGAGACTTGTTTGTACCTTCTTCAGTTCTGTTAGAGTAGCCTACTCTGCGGTATGTTAGGTGTCCTGAACTGTTTGCTCAAGGAAATTCTGCCAGAAAGCGTCCTCATTAGAAAAATCATCCCCATAGAAAAGCTGGGCCCTAGCTAGTAAGCAGTTAATACGCACAAAATGCAAAAACCATCAGGCAACTGTCTAAAATTAATGTCTGTGAGTGCCAGACATTTCACAAAAGAAAGCCCTTCCCCCAGCGTTGTTCTAACGATGACACAACACCATGGGCATGAATGATATTCCTTGGGGCAGCAAAATCCATTAGCGAGCGATATCTGTTCTCTGTGAAGGGATTTCGTCACTGCTTACATTTAAGAACCAATGACAAATTTTATACAGCGTTTCCTGGCTGATTGGCCAAACTACATTAAGTACAAAGTATTGCTTTATCTTGGACAGACCTGGATAAGCTGCGCTTTCATCCCACTGAGCCCTGCAGCCGTTTCAGACTAAACACCAGCAGTTCCTTCTCCTCTATTCATCACTAGTTTCCTGTTCTGCAACCAGCAGGACCGGGCGGTGTATTCTTCTGACTGTACAGTGCTATGCGCCAGTTGCCATTTTTCTCTAACGATCACTGTAGGTAGCTAAAAATCACCGTCACCGAATTAAGAAGACGGATCTGAAATGCCAACGTGGAAGTTCTTAAAAGTTCACCACTCACAAACCTAGAGAGCCTGTGTTTAACAGCAAACCTGGCTTATAGCCAGGCCACGAGCGGGACTAAGAAGCTAAATCTGTCTCTTTTTACCTAAACTAGGCCACTAAACAACTCCTGAAAGCTACTGGTTCATGCCCGAAGCTGAAAAGCCGTCAGCCAAAACTGAGCCACCCAAAAGGCTGCAGCACCGCTGCCAAGTGCAGTCAGCAGGATGCTACTGAGTTAAAACTTTAAGAGCACAGAAAAATCCTGGACAAATATTGACCTCAGCCCATAATTTGGTAAACTACAGCTGTTTTCTCACAGATGAAAACAAAATTCGGAGACAAGTCTTAACTATGGACTTGAATGTGGTCAGAATCTCACCTGATTTTTTCTTCAGTTTTGTGAATCCTCTACTGCCTTAGTACAATGAAAGAAGAAAAAAAGTGATTACTGAACCCACCTTCTTCTTCAGTGCAGACAGAAAGCTTCTCAGGACACGCACCTCTTCTCACTGTCACTAATATTTACCACCATTTCTCATTTCATTAACACCTGCTTCCTACTGACCAGGAGAAGTGAACAAAGATGGCGCAGTTAAGCCAGTTCACGTGCCCACAACAGAAACGGCGCTGCAGTCGAGCAAGACCCGCTTATGGGCCAGGCCACGGGCAGATGATCCACAAGAGGGAAAACCACGGTGAATTCCCAGTGCCGATTTCTCATACCAGTGCCCACAGGGCAGAGCCTGGCCAGGCCCCTTACATCTCTCTGCTTCTCCGAGGGAAGGTTAAGCCTGGCTGCCTATCCTGCCTTTCTGCAGCCGCTGCCTGCCTGCAGCTCTCTCGTTTTGGTTGTTTATTCGCATCACCATCGAGCCTGGCCACTCTGCTCACAGTTTCTGCCCCCCGTAGCTGGCAGTCAGCTTTTCAGACCAGACAGAGATGGAGCGCAAGGCACGAGCGAGACGATCCCGAACCGTGTACCGGCAACAGCCTCATCGAATCCATAGCCTGACGGTTACCAGGTTTTCCCTTCGCGGACACTGCAACAAGGCAGTGCTCAGGAAAATGCTGAAGGATGAGAAGTGGATTTTCAGTTGCCTGTGGACAGCACAAGGCCGCATGGGGGTGCGCGGTTTTGTTTTCCGAAGAGCCCTGCATGGAGCCAAGAGGCAAAGCATCTTGCCAGTGAACAAAACACGGCAGAGAGCATGGCCTGGAGCTTACAAGGGGCTGGAAAGGGGAGCCAGTGCCTTACCCTCAGCGTTCATTTATACTCGCAACACACCAGACCAGCCCCTAGAACAAGCTACAGATTCGTGTACAAAACCTGCTCTCAGGATGGATTAGCTACTGTAATTCTCAGGTGTCTGGAATTTGATGCAGTTATTCTTACACTCCCATTCATTCAAATACTACTTCTGTATTTAATCTGTATTGTGTGGGTTCCCAAACTGTTTAAATGCTGTAAATTAAAATTAAAGCACTGGAGCTTGTGTTACGCAAAGAAGTACAAAGCTCGTCTCTTTGATGTCAGCATAATCTGATAAAGCAACAGTTGCCTCCTGTTGACCGTTAGCCTTGACATGCTTCTGGCAGGAGGACGGTAAATATTAATGACAGAGATTTTTCTTTTTCTTGATAAATCAGTTTTTGATCTTGTCCTAGCATCTGTGAGAGGAGCCAGTCTTCAAGAGAACAAAATTCAAGCGCTCTGCTTGAGGAAAAGTGTTCTGCAACGAATCCTTTCAGTTCTTCATGCTGACGTACACGTCATGAGGGCATTAATGCACAGCCAGTCTACCTGTGGAATTACTGCTGTCTGTTCCCCCTGCTGGGAGGAACAAACTCCTTTTGGAAACACTACAGTCTGTTTTCCACAGTGCTCCTCCGCGGGCTCGCAGAGCTCAGGCTTGCTCTGTTCTGGCTGGGAGCGCAGCTTTGGCTGTACACATACTCTTGTTCCTACTTCTTAATTAGCGCTGTTATCCCACTTCAAATCAGCATGATAATTTTTTATAATTACATTTTCCTTTTGGTTAGTTGTTGCCAGCTCTGTTATCGTTCCTCTTAGGATTTCCTAACACAGTGGCCTGAAAGAATGCCGCACAGTGCTGCCAGATGCCTAGGAATGGCAAGAGAGAACCATTTAAATGAGTTTCTTATCCAGAGACCTCATCTAAAACTCTCTGGATTAAGTCTGTCAGCAGAGAACATTTTCCCATCTTTCACTGAAGGCAATTTGCCCACATAACATTTTGTTATCAATCTCTAATTACCTGATTTCAAGAAGATATATGGAATTTAGATGAGATTTAGGTTTATTTGGATTCTTAGACTAAAATGTATTCCCAGATTACAGCATGGAGAACCTATTAAACATCAGCCCTTCCTACCTCATGTGAATACAGAGCAACGCCCTTCTCCTAAGCCACCAAAGCAACACGTTACAGCGCAGTGCAAAATACCGGTGTGAATGCAGCAACTGCACCCCTGCGCAGCGACGTTTCGGAAGGCAGTTCAGTAACGCTTTTCCTACAGGAGAATCCTTTTTGTGTGCGTGCACCAAGAACTTTTTCCCCTTTTAAGGGCCTGGAACTGCAGCAAGCGACTGCTCCTGCGTTCTTCATACGCTGCACAGCGCTGCCAGGCTGACATCGTGGAAAGCCAACGGACGGGTCTATCGCTACGGGCATTTGTGTATCACAGTACGTGCTGGGGTCAGATCTGAGTGAAAGCTTTTTCATTCCATCCTTGGAAGCAACTCTCCAGACAGGGGTTAGGCAGATGCTTGTTTAGCTAAGTGAAGGCATGCTATTTGGTTTTGACAGTCTCCTCTGCAGCTGCTGTTGTGCCATATTAAACAACAGCATACACTAACAAAGCCAATTTCCATTGCAAAGCCTGAAACTATCTTCTCATTTCCTAGCAAAACAGCAAAAAAAGCTTTTAAATGCTGCTGAAGAAACAGGAAATTAAGCAGCTGTGATCAATGAGGTGGCACTGCAACAGGCTCCCATGGAGCAGCACATCCAAGCAACAGCATTTTAAGAGAGGAAGAGAAAAAGGGCAAAGGCGGGGAGGGATCAGGCTTGCACAACACCACGCCGGCAGCGCAGGCGGGTCGCTTCCTCAGTGGCTGTGATCCCGACAGTGCTCATCTTCTGCGCAACCACAGGAGATTAACGCGCAGCCCAAGGGCATTGCACCAGCCAGGCAAGACAACCCTGCCTTTGTAGCTCACATTTCCAAACGTGGCCATGCGCTACCTGAACCATTTCACTTGTCAAATATTTGTACAAATCACGCGAGCTTAACCCAAGGAGCCTTTCACATACGCAACCTTTCCCTGACAGACCCCTACCCAGCAGGAACACTACCAGGTCACCATTCCGTGCTTTTGACCACTTCATCTGACTCAGCCGCTGTGTAACAGACAGCTCTAGCCCCGTGAAATTATTCAGTAATCCCATTTTAATCAGATGAGAGCTAACGAGTCAGGCTCAGGCCAGCTGACGTGGTGTTCTGAGCACTCCACACTGTCTATAGGCACAGGATAAGGGTAGTGCTGAGATGCTGAAGGTCACGGTACCCGCAGCACAGGGCCCCAGACCTGCCTCTGCAGCTGCTCTCCATCCTCCTGGATCACTGCCAGACAGGCAAGAAGGTCTTTTCCCAGAAAAAAAGGGAAGACCTTGCAAGCCCTAGTGGTGTGGAGATGGCTGCTGGCCCACTTGGGAATGCTGCTGTGCAACAAACGGAAGAAAAAGTCATAACATTAAGATCAACGCTTAAAAAAGCCCACATGGACACCTTGTAGGTTGGATGCAGGGTCACACAAGCAGAGGGGATTTGGGGTAAGTTGGAATCAAGGCTGCTGAGGGCAAGGAGGGTCGCCGGTGGGCAATGCACTGAGGAAAGATCGATACCTCTGTATCTGCAGTCACTGCAGAGGACCGCAGCCATATACAGATTTCAGTGTACCTGAGATACCCCGAGCTGAGGCAGGAGAATGAGTTGTTTAAAGCTATAACCAGGTGATGGCTCAAAACCTGCACAGGTTATTTTTTTTTTTCTCTTTAAAATTGCCTCAGGGTCATATAAGGGTAAGCAGTTACCAGAAGAGCGAGCAGTTCCCTAACCACTGCCTTCTCCAAGCTGACCAAGAGGGTAAAATCCCTCTCACTCTTTCAACAGTATTATTAACTATACCATTTTCTCATGCCTCTTTTCCCATTTACTGTGGAAATCAAAGGTGCTTATTCATAACCAAACCTATGCAAACACACCTTCCGATGGCATTACTGATGTTGGGGTGTGGAAAACAGGGGCAGGAATACAGTGCGGGGGGCTACTGATGGGAGACTCAACTATATTTTGCTACTCACAGGAAAAGCCAAAAATAAGTCAATTTACCAGCTTGATGTGGGTTGCTTTGGCAGAATGACAACCCCTGGGGGATTCAGGGTTTGGGTTTTTGATACGGGTGTGAGGTAGCTGCCTGGACTTCTCTGTAACAAAGCGTGAGCCTGCAGACTCCTGTTTTTAGGAGGGGGGGAGCAAATTCCCCATTAGCTTTTCATAATTCTTATATACATGGTGAGAGTCCCCATTAGCTGGGAGGGAAAGCAGATCAGTCCCAAGCCCTGAAATGACACCGCTGCCTCTTTGCTGGCCGTCAGCCATGTGGAGCCACAGGGGCTCCCAGGCGGTGCAGGCTAACCCTGCAATAAATCAAGATAAATCATCCTTTAGGGGAAAAGGCAAGCGTTTGCACGTTGTGAACAACACAGAGGGAACCGGAGACCTCTCCACTCATAGGGCCACTGCTCAGGGACAGCCACAAGTGCTGGTCACCTCTCACATTTTCCCTTAAAAGCCAGTGAAGTGTTGAGTGTTTTTCAATCTAGGATGGCCCAAAGGATGGCTTGAAGCTGCTAAAGGAGAAACTCAATTGTGAATGGTAAATCTGGGAGGTTCCTGAGGCAGGGAAGGAAATATTAGGCTGTATCAATTATTCTGTCCATGAGGGAAGCAGAGAAGACCCAATGCATTTCACACCTCTCACTACCTTTTCCACTGCTGTCCAAGCAGTGAGCACCATGCCCTCCAAACCATCCGTCACTTACGCTGGATTAGCAGAAAGGCAACGAAAACCACCACCCGCGAACGCAGCTCTGCAAGCGAAGCTGGAGGCACAACGCGTCTTGGCTTAAGCAAAGAGATGGAAGGGCTGCAGGCCACCTTCTTCACGGCATTACCTTTCCTCAGTACCGACCCTGCGGCACAGACAAGATCTCGAGGGTGCAGGGGGGAGTAGCTGCAGAGGAACTGCTCAGTGGAGCTGCTCAGCGAGAAGGAAAAGGCGAAGGGACAGGTAGGAAGGGGAGAATTTCGAGTGGCTGCATGGGTCATACAGCAGCAGAGCGCAGGCCATCTGTGTTGGGGATGGAAACAAAACTCAAACCCACCAATTTCCTTCGCCACTACACCAGGCACACTGAGGACAGGAGTGAAGCGTAACTCAGCCCCCCCATCTCAAAAGAGACACTTTTTGTTCTTACATTTGAGTGAAAACACAACATTTGCTGCATTTAAACATTCTGCTGGTGTTTGCATCCTATGTACAAACAGCAGCATCAGTCTTGGCTCTGAGGCCTGGAAGCAAAAATCCAACAGGAAGGGAGCCCTGCTACCCTCCTGCTATCCCCCCCGGCCTCTCGGGGGGCAGCCAGCGCTCTCTTACCCCACACTGCCAGCGCAGGGCTGTAAAGAAGATCTCGGCATCTCACCTGCGCCGGTAGAGATAAGGGACCTCAGAGTGCACTTGTGCCACAGTAAAACATTTGTCAGTGGGTAGCGTGAGTCTCACACACAGCACCTTTGGCTGGAAGAGAAAAATCAGCTGCCAAACTTGCTCACTGGAAACCTGAATTTGTTGTTTATTTTTCTCTTCTGTTTACAATCTGCTGGGTGTCTACTCATGCCCACCTTGGTAGCGCAGATGAGCTGACCACCAAATCTAAGAAAACACTCAAATCTTCACTTTATTTCTTTGAAGTTACTAATACTCTCCCTCAGGCTCAATAGCAATTTAGCACTTGAACTCAATTTTCCTTCCCTGGCATACTCCAACACGGCAGTCCCCTTCCCTTGAACTTTCAGCAGCCAAGTGTGTATTAGATGTTGTGCTGGCACTTCGCCATATAGGTTACAGGAAGCTCTATACCGCAGACAGCAAAAGCAGTTCAGACTGTCAGGATTTCCATTAGAAATCCCCCTCCCCCCCCTTTTCTTTCTTCCCACCCCAAGAATTCAGAATTCTGGCATCAGAAAAGAAAAACTCCGAGCTGGATCCAAGAGGAAATATGCTTTCTGAAAAATGCATGCTCTGCGTTTTAGAAAGACAAACAAGAAGCTTCCTTGCCTTCGAGGGCAAAACCACTCTCACCCTGCCCTCCTACTGCCTGAGCTCCCCGGCCGAGCAACAGCTTCTGTCGCCCGCGGGCAGCAACGTGGGCTCACAAGGTGCCGTCTTCCCTTCCTTGCTCGCCAGCTTGGCCCTTTCTCAGACAAAATAACGCTTTTTTACAGCGTGCTGCTCCCTACAACCAAACATCCTAAACTGCTCTGCAACTGTCAGAACCTTCCGCGTCATGCTCTGAGCAGCTTCTGCGTTTTCTCCCCTCTCCAAGGAAAGTCCTGGCCGACCTCCCACTTCCTCCCTCAGCTTCCTCCTCCTCAACTCCCAGCGGCCTCCTTACCTTCCAGCAGCCAGGAGCATGCAGCCGGGCGGCCCCACGCATCACAGGCCCACCCTGCGCGGCCGGATCCTACTTCACACACCCCCAGAGGCAGCTCCAGATCCTCTTCCCCTTCAGATGGTTGCCATCACGCTCTGCTCAGGCCACCTCCCTCATCACCCAGCCTCCTAGACAGAAATGGCGACCAGTAACTGTAACGTGCTGGGCTCTTCCTTGGTGCCAGAGGTGTAAAGCAAACTCTTCCAGCCGCAAGGGCGGACTGTTGCAGATGCATCTGGCTGCAGACCGGGTTTCACCTCTTCGTTTTAGAAAGTTGTGGACAGGTTTCCTTGCACTTGAGGGCAAAGCTGCAGTCCTGCGACTGCACTAGTGCCCGGGCACTGCAGTGGTTTCTGAGGGAGGAACCCCCCAAGATGCCACAGCAGGCAACGGGAGAAGACATGAACGGTAATAAAAGGGAGAGAGAAGAAATCATTGGAAGGACAGAAGAATGAATGCAGGAGACCATGAGATACCTGGTACTATGGAAGAGGCTTCGCTGCTTGGGACTGAGCAGGGGAAGCGCCAGCCAAAAGAACAGCCTCCCAAAACGAAGCAGGGGTACAAGAGGAAATGCTGGGCAACAGTAAAGTAGGGTGAAATGTTAAAGAAACCTCAGCGCTGGCTGATGAGAGGAGAATACTGAAGTAAGTCCTTGGAAAAGAAGGAGCCAAGTCATTCCCCAGCAATGGTGCAGGAGAAACTGCTGGGGCGAGGGAGGGGAGGCCCCAGCCTGCAGCATCTGTGCTGAACCAGACCGTGACCAAGTGGCCAGGGCAATCTAATGCTCCTGGCCCACTCCAGTGGCCTTCTGCTTCGTCTGACTGGATGCGAATCTCTTCAAGGTGTAACTGCCAGAGGCCCAGCCTGCTAAGCCACGTGACAGCAAAACGCAGCCATTCATTCACCTGACCGAAGCGGAGACACCGCTCGGCGCACAGCTGGGAGGCAGCTGGTCTCCTGCCTGATGCCACCCAACTTTTACATGGGGGTTGTTTTCATGCTTCTGTCAGAAGCCCGTTTAGTCAAGCCCCGTTCCAGCTAGGAGACAGCGGACTGTGAACAGAGAAAGTGGGGCGAAGGGGGTGCCCCAGGAGAGGCCTCCCGGATGAAGCCATCAGCACTCAGGAAAGACTTTACAGAAGAGGAGCTCTCGCACCGCTTTTCGGTAACCCCGCCTGGCAGTGCAGCCACGCTCCAGCACGGCAGAGCGGAGTAACACAGACTGGACTCCCAATCCCAGCCGCCTTCCCGGCACGCCGGCGCCCTTCCCCGTCCGCTCCCCGCACAGCCTCCGCAGGGACACGACGGCGTAGCTCCCCACAAAGAGACGCAGGGGCCTGCTCCAGTTTTGCGGTTGAGGTACCGCACGTGCTGCCAATTCAGCTTCCACCTCCCGGCGCGCGGTCAGGGTGTCGCTGGCGCGTGGCGGCTCACCTGCACGCCAGGCAGCCACGGGCAGTGGGGAAGGGGCCGTGTCCGCCCAGCCGTGATGCCGGAGGCCAGCTCTGCCCAGCTGTGGCCTTAGAGGTTAAAAAAAAAAAAGCCAAGAGAAATTGTCGATGAACTTCATAAAGGAAACTGTGCCAGAGACAGAAGCCAAACCTGTTTCAGGCTCTGTCCCAGGTTTCCCCCTACCCTCCTTCAAGGCCAGCTTATGTTTGGACTCTATTACTCAGTAACAAAGTGCACTACCCAAGCCCAAATAAGGCTTGTAAACTTACATGCAACCATCCTCTGTCAATATCAAGATCTATCAGTAGGAGATACCAATTATTTACTTCCTGTAACTAGATGATTACTGTGAAAATTTACTTTGAATTGGTTCTTACCAGGTACCGTATAGTACATGCTTGCTCTTTTAGACTCTGCATTTCAAGTGATGCAAAGACTGTAAAAATAGAACACTTTCCCTAAAAAGACGTTCAAATTAAAGTCTGCCTGGCCTTCTTGCTGGGTAGTAATTATCTATTTAATTACATGGCTCCATTCTTTGCACTCTCCATTGCAGAGAAAAGATGCTTTTCCAGATGAAACAACCCTCCAACAACTCCAAAACCAGGGCCACTGATTACTGTTCCTACGGCTCCAGAACGAAAGGCAATGCACTCTGAAAATAAGTGGTAGAAAGTCTTGCTCTGTAACAAAGAAATTACAGGAGTTTAAGCAAGAGACATATTTTCTTCCCTTATAGCTTTGTATTTTTAACATTCTGCCACAAAAATAACCCTCTGTGGACCAGATATGTGTATGGCTTCTTCCCGCTGACCTAAACGAGAGTTTGCACATTTGTCCAAGGCCCGTAACAGAAGAGATGTGGCTTTGTGTTCTGTAATTTCACCGTAGGCATCATCCAGGTCACAACCAATGTTGCTAGACTGAAAAGATATATCCGGTATCTGTTATTGTTTTTTCATTATGAATTCCAGGAATAAATTAACTTGCTGTATGGTTTTAATTATATTAAATCTCCACTGCAAAGATATAGAGATTTTAAATGAGATTAAGTCTGCGAGATCCAGAGTTCCTGTAGATGACTCTGCCGTGGGTGCATCTCATCTTTGAAAATGAGATGTTTGACATACTTGCAAATATTGGACTGATATAGGCTGATAAACTGATTTGGTGAATTCTTCTCCTACGCTAATTAAAATACATAATTGTTCACATTTGAAAGAATGATCTTACGCTTAAGACAATTAAGGCAGGGTTGTATCTTGTTCTCCAGTCAGGGCATCAACCTAGCTATCATAATCCCCGTGTGGATTAACCATGCTGACAGCTGTCCTTCTTGAACAACTTCTTGAAGAGTTTTCCAAAACTCAGGAAACTCGGAAAGTTTAAATTAACAGCTGCGATAAGTCATAAGGAAAATAATTTCAAGTAAGTAAGCAGATGCTGTAATGCTACTGCCACAAAAGTACCAGTGGACCCAATAAAATTAATCTTGAGAGAACGAGTTGCTAGCCACAAGACGCCTGGCTGCAAATACTGGCAGGCATGCTTCTCATAGCAATGGTTTCGGTAACATGACCTTTTTATTACTCGGTTTCACGCTGTGTCATTTATCTGAATTATAAGAAAGGAAGTGCTTCTATCCTCAGTACAGTGCAAAAAAGGGCTAATCTAACCCCTAACACGTAAGAAATGCTTTGCTGCATTGTTCAAGTCTTGAGGCCATGAGTCCCTTTACAGGTACAGCTGGTTTGATAATAAAACAAAATTGCCTTTGCACATATTTTCTCACAAATACATGGTCTCCAGAACAGTATTGTAAGATATGAGAACGTACCTCCTGCTGATCTTTATGTTAAGACAAGATATTTTGAGATGGTATCAGAGTTTTAAGTAGCGTTATCTTTTCAACAGACCCAAGTCTGATGTGCCACACATCTACTTACGCTACTAACCAATCGCTCCCATACAAACACCCTTCCAACAGAAAAGAAGTCATGGCATCTCTTGAAAAACTGGTTTCATTAATTATTTGTGAAGCACACAGAAAGAAAGCAAGGATCTAAAACCTTCTCCTGGCTTAATCTGCACTGCAGAGCTGCTTCCTTGTCACAACAGTTTGGCAAATTCTGTACTACAGCAAAACCTGTAATTTTTATCTAAAGGACATTCATCTGCTAATTGTATGGCAACATCTGAACAGAAGCATCTTGAGCCAACTCAGAGATCTAGTTCTGCCCCAGAAGCACAAACCTTACATTGTGGGTGACGTGAAATAAGCACTACGCTTCTGTACCGAAGTTGCATGAAGTGGGGGAAGGTGAGAGCCACCTTGCCAGCGCTGCAGGAGCCAGGCATACTGCTGGCTCCGGAGGGCTGCAGCGGGCACTGGGTTCAGATTTTGCCTACGTCCCCATGTGCCTAGAGTAAGATTAATTTAGGCCTTAGCTAAGCCCATGAAACCAACCATCTCCATAAAGGGTTGAACGCCTACTGCTGTGCCTCCCGTCCAGGTACAACCGCAGCAGACGCGTTTGGCCACCTCGGTGGAGGTAAAGAGGGGAGAAGCTGGATTCGCATTTCAAACAAACAAGTTAGAACTCCTAATTTTTGTTGTAACAAAACCACTGTATGAATTGAAAACTTCTGCTTAAGAGCACCACCAAGAGGGAAAGAGGGGGTGGCCCCGCGCCCTCCCTCCCTCCCTGCAGCTCTGTGAGGGCTGCCAGAGGTAGGGCAGAAGGACCGCTGTCCTCCTGCAGCCCACACGCACACAGCGAGAAAGACAAAAACCCGTGTATGGGGCAGGTTGTCCCCACAGCTCACACGGGCGAGTACACAAAGCCAAATACTTCTACTCAACTAGGGCTGCCCAGTGCCTGTTACCAACAGTATGTAACAGTTCTACTCTCTGAAATCCATGGATTTGGACAGACATCTCTAGAACCAACTCATCTTTTCAGGCAAAGCAGGGCTGTTACTAGGACAGTGAAAAGATAAACTCACTGGGCCGTGTAACTTCAGCTGAACAATGAGGTGGCTAAAGGAACGGTGTATCGTAAGGTACTGCTTGTCAAGCTCAGAGCCTTGAACGAGGCTGCTTAGCGTGAAACCGCGGAGAACCTGCGACCGCAGGCTGCTCTTACGCCTGGAGTGGTACTTGCTCTCACCACAGTCATGAAGTCTCAGAGACACTGAGAGAGCTGCCTTTGGTCCTTGGAAAAATTACTGAAGTAGTGAGAGGGGGATAGACTGCCTTAACGTGAGTATTAACTTTGCTCTCTGCTGGTAACAAAGGAGAGAAGTTTTTGTTACTGAAAGAAATTCAAACAGGGAAAAAAATGAACAGCAAACAAAAGCAACACTGGTCAGTTCATTTTGGCACACACCAGGCTGCAATTCTGCTGCCAATGTCAATGTATTACATGCTGTGTAGCTATAAATTTCAGTTCTGTTTGAATAAACACCACCATATAGAACCACTTCGGGTCTGCTTAAGGCAGTCTGTAGACAGGACAGAATCACTGTGTATCTTCAGCTGAATGGCCCCAAAATTTAAATCTTTAGTTGTTCTCAAAGTACACGTACCTGCAATCCCTTGTAGCAGCCCACAGACATTAAAAATGCTTTTCTTCATAATACTCTGCACGCACATAGTAAAGACAGACACAAATGCGACGGCACAGAGAATCATGATTCCCACGGCTAGGAAAATAGCGGTTGCCTGCCAGAATCCACTGGCAATCTCACTGAAGTTTTCGGCATAAGGACCACAAAGCGTGTCTCGTCTAGAAAGCTGCATGTGGGAGATTCTGGTGCAGCGCCCATAGATGCCCAACGTCGGATGGTAAGGCTCCTGCGACCCCCCCGTTCTGTTGTCCACATCCTCTGAGCTCGAAGGCTTCGCTTTGCCAATCAGCCAGTCTGCGCTCATGAAAGCAATGAGCTCTGCAAAAGCCACCACGATACTCAGGAGAGTCCATAGCATCGACCGACACGTTACAATGACATGACACATATTGATGTCCAGTGCTTGTGATCAGTGCAGCTGACAGTCTCAAAATCCAGGCACGAGGGTAGAAAAATTAAATTAAGAAAGGACTTTCAAAAAATCACCGTTGGCTGCTCTGCTTGCTCTTTCAGCTCTCTCACAACGGCCGAGATGGAATTTCTCAGGAGAAAAATTGAACAGCCCTAAGTTTTGCAAGCAGTGCAGTCATTTGTTCTCTCCGTTTAGTTCCTCCTTTTTTCTTTCTGGGATGCTGAGCTCTGAAGTATGCTTTTCTTTCTTAATATTCATACTGGCACATGACGCTGCAGGCTGGTGGGGGAGGCCGCAAGGACTGCCCACTGTTCAGCATCACATACCTACAAGAAAAAAGAAAAAAGAGACAACACATCGGCAGTGAGAAAAAAAGTCTTCACTTCCACCCCCACAATGAGCCAAGTTCTCGAGCAGATCCACATCAACATGCAAAAGCTCTAACGAGGGCCTGTCAAACAGAGCCTTCTGGAAACCTCCCGGGTTTATCTTCCCAGATTGATCCCAGGGGAGTGATTAATCTCCCGCTGCCTGGCTGTACTTACAGTATCTGCTCTGCCCGTCCCATTGCGAGTGTTTGTCAAGCACTTTGCAAGCAAAGGGCTCAGTAACACCGAGCCGTCCCACCCACTCTTACCACCACGCCCCCATCGTCTTCCTCCCTTCGAAACCACCATGGTTGCTGGCAGTGACCCAGCAAAGTGTCCGTACACGTTCAAGCAGTTTTACAGATGTGTGACTCCTGCCTTCGGTTTGGGGAGGCAGCACAGCGTGCCCCCGAGAAGGAAACCGGCCACAGCTCCACGTGCCGTGGGTGCAAGGAGCGCTGAAAGAACCTCCTGCCAACCTTTTGGGCTTCCGAGTGCAGCTGAGCCAGCCCCGGCCTGGAGAGGAGGCGAAAAGGACTGCAGCTGGGGACAGCCCGCCCCGTGATGCGGTGACACTGCCCATCATCCCTTTGAAGCCCGGATTTTGCAGAAGCAGTGCTTCCCGGGGCTTTGTATCCAGCTTCAGACCAGCGTTTCAGAACAGCCATCTGCCCACAGGTATGTCACATACCTCACCTTGAGCAAATGCTGACACCAACAGCCGATTTACACCACCGTAAACAGGAATTTGGGGAAAAGTGCCCAGCCGCTGCCAAGTGCCCCATCAGAGGGGTTGCCAGTCAGCCTTGAGCTTCCCGACTCCTCTCAATCTCTCCCCTTCCACAGCCCTCTGCACGCTGGGACCGCAGCAAAATGTTCCCCAGGGCTTTCCCCAAGCATTTATGCTGCCTTTCAATAGTAGCTGATGACATTCCCAGAGTTACACTTATCTTAGTCACTATACTTCCAACTCCCATCCAAATATCGGCCTTAAAACAACAAACGGGCTATCGCACACGCCTCTGCACTTGAATGAAACCATGTTGCTTGGAAGCGGAGGGGGGGAGGAGGGGTAGGAAATGCCCTCACGTTACCCCCCTCCATGATGAGAACACAGCACTTCTAAATTTTCCTCACCAAAAAACCAACATTCATCTGGAGTGGAGAACCAGACCTAGACCTCACCGCTGCCAAAGACAAAGGGGTCAGCAGATGCCAGGAGAACAGACGTCACCGTTCGTGTCTTGTCTTTTTTTTTAAAGCTTTGTCAAAGACTCATGGGGTTGGTATTTAATTTAGTACGAGTCTTGAGCCCAGTGGTTGAATCCTGTTCCTACTGAATGCAAAATGAAACACACCCGCACAACTTCAACACGTTCAGAATTTCATCCAGCAAGTTCTACTCCCTCCTATACTAGTCGTAGTGAACCATCCTCAAGATTTTATCTGCATTACTCTTCTTCCTCATCTAGATCTGCAGACTCCTCCAGTACTGGCAGATACATCGGCTTAAGCTGCTGTGCCAGCAACAGAATTTTGTCTCCTCTAGTTCAATGTTACTGCATTGCCTTAAAAAAAGGTAAAACCTACTTAGCTGTGCTTTTAGCCATCACGGGATAACAGTGCAGCTCATTTTCCATTGTCTGGGGGAAGTCATGAAATTTTCAAGCAACCTGACATACTGATGACTCGAATACACCCTTTTTAACAACAGAGACCTGAAGTGTCAGCCAAAAAAAAGTTAATTCTCTCAGCATTTCCACTTTAAATAACCGGAATGTAGGAAAAGTCCACTACAAGCCTACATTCTTCTGATGTCATGGGCACGATTAAAGGGAATTTAATGGAAAATGCCTGTATTTTTTAAGAGAAGTTCCAAAAAGCCCTAAAATCTGTATTTCTGTGGAAGCACTGAAACCATGTGAAATTCTTGTCTCTGTTGATTCCAGAGTTTTAACTGAGGTGCACGGGACAGAAGGGTTAAACAGCCATCATAGCTGTTACTGCTTATCCAGTACCTGCTGAACATCATAAAATATTGTTTATTGAACGCAGATGAGAACGAAGTTCATATTTACTTAAGTAGGTGGAAAATCCAGATGAACCCTGGCAGCCATAAAAACATGGCACAGATAACAAAGCTGGGACACTGTATTAGAGTCAGAAGGAAAAGACCAAACCATGGGGTTCTTTTCAATTTGAAACGCAAGTGCAAGAATAAATTGCAGTAGGATTTTAGAACAGAGTATCTCCAGAAAAGCCACTGCATGAGCCAAATACCCTGGTCTGAAGACGATACGGAGGTCATGTCAAATCTCAGGACTTCACTGGAACGTATACTTCCCTGTTTCATGGCGTAGTGAAACCTCATAGCGCCTGAAAGTTGATAAATGTCACCACAACTACAGTTCAAGATACTATGCTTTCCAAAGAGGCCTTCACAATTCAGCTTTTCCCAGATAATTAGCACTTTATTCTGGTACAAAATGCATCTCCAGAGCAACGCACCATTATTCACGGGAGAGCTTCTGCATAAATTTATTCTTGTGCTAGTGATGTCCCCGAGTGAGAGCTCACCCATGAGAGGCTGAAAACTGTCTGTTTATTCCTTCTCTCCATTTCCCAGCCCTTGACAAGTTTTTTCCATGACAGAACCGTATGTTCTTTACAGCACGCCACTCAATATCCACTTCTGACCGACTGTCAAAATATTTGCTTTGACAGCCCAAATTCAAAATATACAAAGGTTCTTTAACCCCTTTGGTATTAACTCATCAAAACAATTCTTGTTGAGGAAGCAGACTCCTTTTTTTAGACCCACCCGTTAAGTCATTTGGGCCTCCCCCTATTTTGACTACTGCATTCAGTCGTACAGGCGTGGAAGGAGGCCGTCTGCGCTGGGCAGGTGGCCCGGGGGTGGAAACAGCCCTGCTCGTTGAGCACCTGGGTAAGCAGGACACCGCAGCAGCTCGCCAGCATAAGGGTCTCAGCAGCGCCATCCCAGCCCATCATACAACCCACCGTCCCTCGGCTGGACAGCACAGCTCTTGCATGGGTCAAAGCTACACCTTCAGCCTCATTTGCTCTGCTCCCAAAACCATGTTCATGGTCAAGCTCTCCCTTAAGGGAAGTCTAACACAGTGAAAAGATGCCAGTGAGAACATCAGATGCTCACAGTATCCACAGAAGATAGAACTGAGTTCTTGAGTTCAAAACAAACATCTGAAAATAAAATTTTTCTTCCTCTTTAGATGCAGTTTTGACAGCCAGATACTCTGCCTCAAGTTACACTTTAACATATCTAGCACAGAATATTCATCTGTTGGCTTTTGCTACACAATGTTGTTATATGCTAAGTAAATAAATAACATCCATTTTCCTGAACTAGATGAAGAAACACACTTGCCTCCATTTTCCTTACACTGCCAAAACCAGAAGGTCAGAAACTGATCCAAGTTATAATATTGAATTAAGGTTTTGATTTTAGAGACGTTGAGCTGCGGGGTTTTGCTTTGACATACCAGGCAGATAGGAAGGAACAGCTGCAAAGTTCAAACCTGAGTCAATCACATACCACGGCTGTTTATTTTAAAAAGGTGTCCTACAAGCAACTTACAAGAGACCTGCAAGTATCCTCCAGACTTACGTTATGGCCAGTCCTTCATGCTCTCCTTACAGTTTTGACTGAAGACAGGGGCTCAGACTAAACCCTACATTTCAGCTTTCACCCTATCCCAGCCTGGTTTTGTCAGCTCAAGAGTGAGAATAAATCATCTTTAGATAAGTGGCTTTTGGCTTGGCTTAAACAGCTGAATGTAAGGCCACACAGACTGCTGAAATGGTCCCAATTTATAAAATAAATCCAGGCACAATTAGACATTTTCTTCTAAAGCTTGCTACAGTCCAAAGCACAATTGCACGGAGGAGTTTTTAAACTTTGTTTACAATACACAAGCCTGAGGATCTCACAACCCAAAATGTGCAAATCTTGGAAGCCTGGGTTCTGTTTTCTCTGAAACATTGTTCATTAGCAGTTATAAACACTGTGAAAATGCTTTTAACTGTGAGTGTGGAAGTGGCTCCTATTGATGTTGACGTTTGCAGGCTCACTATTTTAAAACAAACCGAGAGGCTCACACACCAAGACTCAATTACCTCAAGCTGACCCCCCAGCCAGGCCGACATGAGCTCCCACTTCATGCAGCTTCCATCCTCCAGGTGTTAGGACAAGCAAGCTAGTCAACTGTGAGCTCACCCTGGCCGGCCGTGAGGCCGCCACCAAACCACGGAGGCAGGAGGGACAACAGTTAGACAGCGTGGGAGGAGCACTAGAGATTATTCATTTTCTGGGTGAGTGATAACTGTGAGTAAATAAACTTCTCCTCCCACTTGGTCCCCTCACAGGAGGTGTATTCTTCCAGGAGCTACGGCCCAGCCAGGCTCCTGCTGACTGCGACTCCGGCTTCACAGTAGTGGGCCAGGCACCACACAGCAATTTTCCGGAGATACCTCCCTGAAGACGAACTCACCCAGCTGAAGGTGCACATCTGCATTTCTGTCCCCACACACTTACAGGTGAATCGCAAAGATAAGAAAAGGAAGGTTCACCCCATTCCCCTGCCGAAAAGGAACAGGGGCAAGGGTTAGTACTTAAGGGCAGACAAGTCACCCCAAGAGGTTTGGAGCGAGCTTTCTCTGCAGACCACAGGAGCTCTGTTGGCACTGGTTTCTAGTAAGCAGTGTGTACTCACCACGGGAAGCACCTGGACCGAGAAGAGGGAAGGACGCTTGGGTAGGGAAGGATATTTCTGTGTGACTTCATGGATTTTTTTTTGTTGTTGTTGTTGTTTTTTGTTTTAAACGCATCACATTTCAAAGTCATCAAAAATCTTCAGGGTCAGATAATGCAACAGGAGAAGGTGCTTTAAAGCTGAAGTGGTTGCACAGCTTCAGACAAACAGCAGAGAAGAATAAGCAGAGGATTCCCTCCCCCCCCCCCAATACACCTTCATATTTTCATCAAATTATTGCCCTCTAAAACAACATTCCAGAGCAGAGCTTTTTACTTGAAGAACAGAAAACAAAGCTTTGAATAGTCGTCGTCACTTGTAAATTAAAGGAGAGCAAACATTTGCATATCTCATAAATATTTAACTGTGATAGACCTGCACAGGCATACTAACGAGTGCGTTATTGTGACAGGCTGTTGAAAACATGCCATAGTCTCTTCAGACAGACGGGTTTCACTGGCAGTAGAAGGAATGTAGACTTACAACGCATCATGTCTTAATCCTGTTGGCACAATGTAAGATGGGAAATATAGCTAAAATATTTAGCAAAACAGTTAAAGCTCACTGAAGTTCCCTAATCAAACCCCTATTTCCTTGCCTTTCATTTGAATTATGTCCTGTTTACTTCAGTCTTTCCCTAGCAAAGGCAGAGCTTGTAGATGCAAAAACTTACATTAATCTAGCCCTCATGTGACCAAATACCTAAATTCTATGTATGTCAACAGGTAAAAATAAGCAAATAAGCAACAACAACAAAATGCTGACAGTGACTTTTTTTCTTCTAAAGCAGAGCAAGATGGTTATTCCATCCCATCCTGTAAGTGAGCTTCTTCCTATCATGCTGTGGAAAATGCTGTTTGATTATAGGCAGATTTGTTTCTAGAATACATCATTGTAAAAGAAACGAATATAAAACTTACTTCCAAGTTTTAAAAAAAGCAGTTGAAATGTACTGTTCCCTTTCTGACCTCATTAAAAGACGTGGCAAAACTCCCACTGACTTTAATGGGGCCAATACATCACTGAAAAATCACTAGAAGAATGAGAGTTTCCAAATTTTCAGACCAACTGCAGGGGAGGTTTAAACACAGGATTCATTTCCCTCTTCCCTCATCCAGACAAAACTTCGCTTATTGCCCCCCCACTAAGAGGAGATCAAGCTAACTCTGATTTCCAGCATCTCCTCTGAACCGCAAATTCTCAAGCAGGAGATTTGTTCCATTGCTCTGTATTTATTGACTTATAAAATTCCTTAAACCTACAGCCATTACGTTGTGTTTTGAAAACTTACTCAAGACCTTTTGCAATTCCAAAATTTATTAAAACCTATGAGGCTAAGAAAAGCTAATGTGTAGTATTTCTATTGTTGCTATCTCAAGAGAAAATTACACATCACATAAAAAATCATCACTAAGGGAGCAATCTTGGCTACAATTAGTGACAGCCTAACTGCTCAGGAATTTACCAACTGGGAGCGTAATCGTAAGTTTCCTTTCCTACTTTGATTCCTCATTAGCTCACTGAAGTCTCAAGCTTCAGGAGTCTCATTTGAAGCCCCCTTTCTCGGTTACCTACAGTATCACATCTGGCAAGCGGACTCAAATATTCATTGTGCTGCGATTAGTTCTTGCCACAGCTCTTAACTACAGCTCCTAAAGGACTTGCCCTGGGGAGAAAGGGTGGTAAGGAAGAAAATGGGAAGTCAGAAGGAAAATACTGCTAATATTTGGTAGCAAACAATGCTGGCTATTTTTATACTAAGGATTTTTACCTTAAAAGGAAGCTAGGCTTTGGCTGTTTAAATAGTTAATAGTGTGTGCATGAGCTAGAGCATCAGCCCAAAAAAACTTGGAATCTGTGCTTGTTGTAAAAAGCAATTCACTCCCATGAGTTCACTGTGACAGATTTGGAACTGCTCTTAATAATTTATGAATACTGTATTAAGATATTTATTATACTAATATATTAGTTATTGTTTAATATGAGGCTGGTGAGAAAAACAGGCAGGAAAGGAAAGAATGACTCAGTTATGGCACTTCTCAGCGAACTCTGGAGAATTGCTTACTAAAAAGACAATACTAAGACAGGAAAAGCCTCGCAGACACAGCAGATCAAAGATGCAAGGACTGTTTAGGAAGGAACAGTGTCTTTAACTGCAGGGAAGAGAAGCTGTTTTGGACAAACAAGCTTAAGAAAAAGGCACCTACTGGAGGTGCCTGTTGACATTAGGCCAACACAGGACACCATACTGGGCCACTCACTGGCTTTTAGGCAAAGCAGACACCCCTGCACACAGCCTGGGTTCCCCTGGATGAAGGAAACGCTCCTTCAGTTAATTCTCAGGAGGAGCCTGTTGCTGTGTCTCCGGTCACAGTTGTGGCTGCGTTAGCAGAGCGACCACAAAAGTTACGGATCTCCAGTCTGTCAGAACAGCCCGGGGTGGGTCATTCTGCTGAGACAAGACCTCATAGACCGGAAGGCTGCCCTTGGCGAGCATCCAGAGGTGTTTGCACTGTGGCTCACTGCAGATGCCCGTAAACAATCTTCTACGTCAGCCCCTCCAGAAAGCCACCAGTTAGAAAATCACCTCACAGGTATCGACTGTTCGCTGGCTTCGCGATGCATAACATTCCCACAGCACAGAAAGGACACGCTCTCGGCAGAACAGGATGCGCTTTGGATCTGGCTGATACAGCTCAAGCAAACTACCCGGCTATGATACCAGTGACAGATGAGATGGAGACCTTATGTTTCAAAATGTATGTATTCATTTATGTTCCTCTTAATTCAAACTGAAAGTGAAACATCCTCAAAAATAATCAATACGGACGAGCAGCTCAGCGCAGTAACGCGTACAAACGTGTACGTGGCAGGAACTCCTTTACCGAGCTAGCACTGACTCCGCTGACTGGAGCTGAGGAGAACCAGTAGTGACTCAGGGTCACTGAAAGGGGTCATGACAGATCAGAGCTGCCCCACGTCCGTAGTAGAAAGGCATGTAGACATCTGAAATATCTGGGCACCACATACAACAGTAAACTTGAAAAAAGTGCATGCAAATCCTTTTATCTAGTCTGGAAAACTGCAATGTACTCAGGGAAAGACACACGTTATCGCTGCAAACGTCTACTGAATGTGAGCTTTAACTGCTGTTAATGGCTAACCATTTAACCATGGCCAAGAGAGAAGAACTCAAATGAGATGTTCCTGATACTGCATGTTTCATTAATTAATAATTACAGGAAGGCTGCGTTCAGTAGGGATGTCTAAACTTTAAAATGGAAGCTCACTGCAAAGAGCTCGGAAAAGTCTAGACTAATAATTCAAATTCTGGAAACTCCATTTTAGAGCAAGAAACTAAAAGAAACAGATGATTTATTTTAGCAACTGGATTCAATTCTAAAGCCAAGATTGAACGTATTTCTACAAGCTAAGCAATGTACAAAATTCTGTCTTGTTTTATGCATTTTAACTTGCTAGATATTGTTAACAGCCCTTTTCTGTCCTTAAAATGTATACGACTGCGAAAGTGAGTAACTAATAAAGAATTTTAAAAGCTGAAAAGGGCTAGAGAGAAAAAACATCTGCACCTTTCTCAGCTACACTTTCTCTGAAAATGCTCTATTACCTCTCTGCCTCAGATGTCCTCCAGTTTGTGCAGCACTTAACTAGCAAAGTAAAACTGGACCTGTGTTTGGATATGTGCACAGGTAAGGTAGTGGTACACTTTCCCTCCGTCTGGATACACAGGTAAAATGAAAGGAAGACGGCATTATTAACCACCCTGCTCTTCCAGGTGAGATGTTCCTCAGCCATATAACAAAGTCTGTACCAACATCGGGAACTGAACCTGAAGGCTGCCATTACAAACCCTAAAACACTGGGTGTTTGATATATTCTGCAGTCATGCACTGTGCCAACCATTCTTCTTGTCATCCTTCAAACCTCAGCTATTCCTCTGTCACTTTGAACCTCCAGCCCTGACACGCTGCCTGCAAAGGTGGTACTCCTTCTTCACCAAGTATGACCACAGACAAACAAATACCAAGAGAAACGATCATATCCCCAGTGATAATTTTAATTTTCCTGGTCGCTGAGAAACAGTTTTGCTGTTAAACTGTAATTTTTTCCTACGGTATTCACTGTCGAAATAAATAATTCCCATAGCAACATGCCACAATACCTTGTCTGTTTTATCAGGAAATAGAAATTCACCTGCAGAGAAACAGAAACTTAGCTCTACGGCTAACCTACGGCCTGCTGCAGAGGGAAACGCAACTTCAGACGTAACACGTCTAAGGGATGATTCTGCCCACGTGCATACCTTTCTGAAGAGAATGAAGCTACAGGACAATAGCAGGTATTCACAAGGTTATAGGGAGTGGACTTACTTCAGGACAGACAACTTCTTTATGTGTCGGGTTGGTGAGTTTTCTTTTGAAAGCTTTCACTGACATTAATCCTTTCGAAAGCAAATGCAGTCTACAGACTAGTGTAAATGTAGCATCTGATTGTACTATTGCCAAGAGGTGGAGGATTCTTGATTATGTCTTCCCCTTGGGAAACACAAATAAATCAAAATCAAACCTGCATATCTGAAGATCTCCCAATGCCCACAGGTATCTGTTACCAAGAAAAAGTCCCTGCATACCACCAGCTTCATGGAAATCTGCCTGTGTTCTAAGTTTCAAACGTTTAATTGGATTCTGAAATGATCCTTAAGTATAAGTTTACTTATTAGATCTCCTTGTTGCATTTCAAGCTCTATATAAATACAGAACTTCAGTGCAAAGTTAAAAGTACAGTGCACATACACGGTACAAGAAACAGTTTCATTAACTGTACCATGCAGCTTCCTGATTCAAAACGATTCTCAACAGTGCACTGCGTTTTTTAAACTGATAATGGCAATTATTAGCATTAGTTGGTTCTTTAAAATAAACGGTTGAAAATTATACATTTTATCTTCCATTTCCTAATAAACACCCTCCTAGAAAACCAACTCATTTCATCAGTGACAAAATTAAGCAGATCTGAATAAACCATTAATAGCATTTATAAAATGGAAAGAAAATATGGTCATGCAGACCAGAGAGTTGTTTAAACATTTATTGGAATTTTACTCAGAATCTTACCTAACAAATCCACAAAGGTCTTTTAGTATCACGGCTTAAGCTGTGCACAGTGCCAGCACTCGCATATATTCCTGTTCATAGTATCTTATTCTATGCGTATCTCAGTTGTGTTCTGGAGCAAACTTCCTAGTTCATACAGCTGCACATTTATCTCCATCTCAAGTGGTCAGAACATGCCCTTCTGCCAGACTGTGTCTATTTCGTTATGTTATGACCCTAGAGTTTAGATAAAACAATCAAATTGAGCCTATAATGGAATAATATTGAGCAAACCAGTATGTTCTCTGGTTTTGTGTTGGGTTTTTTTGTGTTTGGTTTGGGGTTTTTTTTTTCATTTTTCAGTGTTTTTTTCGAGATGCTTAGCCCTGTGTTCTCTCACTGCTGAGTAACAGAGTTATGAGATCGGTCCAAAGCATCAAGGGAGAGAAATGAAAGAAAAAAATCAGAACAGACTACCTAAATGTGGAGAAGGCAAAACCATGGACGTAGAGAGCAAAAGGCCAATGCTATAATCTCTGCAGCTCGTTTCCTTTGCCAGCAGGGTTTTGTTTTTAATGAAGCACTGCTTAATGTACTGAAATCCTTTCCAAAGTCTGCTACCCATTACTAAGCTGCAGATCTCTGACAATGGGTAAAATCTTGCTATTTGACACAGTTAAAGTTTTATCTTGTATATATAGCACAAAAATCTTGGAAACATTCACTCATTGCAAAATACCTTTCTATTCTTCCTGCATAAAAGTGGAATCAGGAGATGTATCTATTTTTCATTATAGCAGAGAAAAGACTAGGGGACATCAGAGTTCTTACTTTATTCAGAGTTAACCAGTAAATATACCTATATAACAAGCTGAACTTCAAAAATTATCAAAATCTCAACGCATTAAGAAAAAAAAATCTGTTACAAATTCAACAATACACTGAATAAATCAAAATGGAATGAAAGCAGCTTGCAAGCACACCCAGCATCCTACCATTCTCTAAGCACTGTTAGATGAGTAGTTTCTGCAGTAGATGCAGGACATGATCAATTTAGCACGTATTGAGCTACAATGGCACAGCAGGCTCCCCTTTCATATCTATATGACAGGGAAGACAACTCTACATGAAATTGGACATAAAATTAATTCATCTATGCTCAGTGAATTCCATTTTTAAAGAAAGTAAGGGGTTATATCTTTTGGGGTATTGTTTTTCTTTTAAACTTTAATTCATTGTGTACAATAATAGTTGCCAGATCAGTTTGGTGTTTTGCACATGATAAATTCCAAAAATGCACTGGTTGGTGTACACTACACTTTCCGAACTAGGGTAAAACAGAGCTTTCCAAGTTGAAAAACAAGACACAAACAGGTTGAACCGACCATTTGGGTCCTTGCTCTTGAAATCACTTTTGTCTGTGTATTCTTTGATCTGTCAAGATGGCACAGGAGTAGTAGAGCAGAAGCTCTCAAAGCTTTTTGGTGGAGCCGGGTCCATTTGCAGCACAGCTAGAACACACCAAAATATTTAACAGGACTGACTCATCATTTTAATCATGATCTCATCTGAACTGAAGCTGTGAAAATACCAAGTGACTTGAGATTATATAATTGCTGTTGCAAAATCTAGATTCTTCTGTAGCTCTCTTAGAAAGAGGGCTTTGTTGGAAGGAAGAGATGAGAGGGACTTTAAAGCAGACACTCCTGGGGATGTGCCCAGAGGCCAGCTGGTACACATGCGCAGCTAGGTTGGAGCTACTGGCAGTGCTGCGGCAGCCTCTTGGCAGCAGGCTGTCCTCTCTCAGAGGCAGTTCATACCCTGGGCTCTTACTGGTTCTTCCCTTGTAGGGCACACATCCACCCTGACTGCTCACCTTTGTATTTAGAAAAACCCTCCAAGCACCAGGCTTTGGTAGTGGAGCTGTCGACGCTGTCTGCTTTGCTGGTGGCTTCTGCACTGCTGGTGATGCCTGCTTTGGTACTGAGCCTTTCTGCAGCAGTAATTTAAGATGCTGCCTGAGCAGCTCTGGATAGAGCACCACAAAACACAGCTTATCTCTTACCAAAATGCACAGGCTTGTCGTTCATGGTTTGGAAGCGACCTACACACACTGCTGCAGGAAATGAATGGTAATAGTGCTCCTCTGTATTCAAGGTGTGTGTCACTGACTACAAGAACACCCACATTTGTTCAGCGCACATGTTTCTCCCAAGAAAGGAAAGAACTACTTTGTTCCTTTTTCACTATAATCAAAATCTGCTCTCCTATTCAGGGAAGAGAATGTAAAAGGCAGTAGATAATAGATGGCCAAGCCATCCTTGTTTTTCTTTGTGGTGCCGCTAAAAAGTTATTTTTGAACAGTTTCAAAACCCAGCTTTGGGTAATTCCTGCCTTCTAAGCCGTTTCTGTATTTGCTAATAGTGATCGTAAAGGCATGACTCTGCAGTGCCATGGAAGACTCCTCTGAGTCCCAGCTGCTTGAGGACCCCTAGCAGCCCTACTGAACTCTTGAATGCTTTTTCGAAACACGAAGTTACAAAAAGAAAAATATCAGTATTCACTTCAGGGGGGTTAACATAAAATTATCAAAAATTTTGGATACTCTGGAGCATTTTGAAGAGTTTGGGAAGAGTCTGTTTGCCTAGGACACACCCAACACCTTGTCTCCCAGCTGCAGGCTGAAATAAGAAACTTCAGGAACCGTGCAGCAACTTAGCTGCACAGCAACACGGCACTCAGTTGCCATATGCTGGAGCCAGATACTTCTTGCAGCACATGCGCAGCCCTCATTCTCTTTGTTATTCCACTGATGCTGTCTCGCATGCATGAGGGCTTGAAAGCAGCTGAAATCTCAAATAAAAAACCTGCAAGAAGAACAAGAATGCATATAGCTCCTTTCCCCAAATGTGGAAAAACTATTTTGTACCATATTTTACTTCCTTTATGGACAGTTACAATAAGGTTGTATAAATAGGTACTTGCCAAGTTGGTTGGTTTGTAGAAAAAAAACCCCAAACAAACATGGCAGGTTAGGTTTAGATTAGGCATGTGTGTCTGAAATGTAAGACATGCTGGTCACAGTTATACCTAGTAAACCAACTTATCTCCTGTTTTCAAACCTGTATTTATGCTTAAGGATTATTTTTTTTTTTTACAGGAAGCTATAAAAAGAAACAATAAGCAGAAAGTACTCAAACCACAAGCAAATGCAAGGAAGAGATAAGGTGAAAGACTAAAAATAAATCTGAAACATCTGTGAGTTGGTGAGGAAGGAAAGTAACAGTAAAACATCCATGTCTTTATGCAAATATGGTTAAAAAGAAAATAAAGAAATAGGAATCAACTAGTGAGAGGAGGAGTGTGGTGGAACAAAGCACACTACGGCAATGCAAACGAGGGCTGTTACAATAACCTGTGCAGGAAGGCTGCATGCCTAAGAGGTGGTCAATGCTCTAACAACACTATACTAAAAGACAAGGAGAGTGTGCTGAGATATGAAGAGGAACAGTAGAAATGATGGGTATTCAGCTGCACCTGTGTGAAGACTGATGCACCCATTCATGCTCCAAGCGCCTAGCTGCCACAGGCCAACTCAGAAAGCCTGCACCGTTCTCCAAGGAAGCCCGGCAGGGCAGCTCAGCAGCACCACCCCTTCTTGACAGCACTGGAGAAAAATAAGCTCTGCCCAACTCGAGGTAGGTTTGACACAAGGTGGCCTTGCTGCACATGCCTCTGAGCTGCAGATGCTTGATGCCACTCACTAGTACAAAAAACGACATAACCGTAATACAAATGTTAAATGATATGCTGGTAAAAGCGATACTGAATTTTATAAGAAGCTGGAGAAGAATGGCAGATAACTGAAATGTGTGCAAAAGAATGGTCAATGACGGCTTAGCCTTTGAAAACTCTCAGGGAAGCTGTAAAGAGAAGTTTAATACAGAGGGTTGGAATTTATCAAACATAGCAGTAACCTTTCACCATTGGAGAATGTAGGGCTCGGTGCTGGGGTGGGGGGAAATCAACCCAGCCTCAACTAAGGCCAAGAAGCAGGACACATGAACTCTTGTAAGCAATTCCCTCAAACCCATGAAGAACATGAGATTATGAAAATGAGTCTAACCTTTCCACAGTGTGTTCCTTTACAATGAAAGGCTAAAATCCAAAGCTTAAACTATTATTTCTTCAGGTGGAAAAGATAAGAAAGGTCTTGGGACAAACAGGCTGTTATCCCTCCATACAATTTAAACTATATTTTATATGCTGAAATACTAGGAAGATATGCACAGAAGAATGCTGCTGAAGACAACTCAAGGTAGGCTAAAACTGGATGCATGCCTTTATCAGACCCCAAACAACCCAGTTTCCTGACTGTAGGCTACCACTGAAACTCTAGTAACTGAGGGAGCTAAGCATTCAAGAGTTCAGTACAGCTGCTAGGATTCACACAAGTCTTACATCACACTGCAGAGTCATGCCCTTATGATCACTACGAACAAATAGGAAAATTGGTTAGAGGGCAGGAATTATCCTAAAATCGGTTTTGAAACCATTAAAAAATAACTGCTTAGCAGCACCATATTGAGAAAAACAAGGATGACTTGTCCATTTTCTCCTTATGGAGACAGCAGAGAAAAAAGCATTCGTTTATGTTTGTTGGTACAGCACTTCTGTGGTAGTTAATCACTCAAGAACAAGAAATGCCTTTGTAAGACAAATGAGGTATGGAAGCAATTAACACAGAAAAAAATCTATTTGACTTTCTTCCCCTCCCCGCTTTAGTACACATTAGCTGTATTTGCATCGATAGTGAAAACCAGGGGATATTGCAACACTTCCATTACTGCACCTTTCTTAAAAGCACCTATGCCGATTAAAAAAATATATATAGTCTGAACTCAGTTGATTAAGTAAGGCAGCAAAGAACATACGTTTTTGAAAAAGATTCATATTTAACTTGATAAGTATTAGCATAGAGCAGATTTTTAACTCTGACAATACTACTACACGTACATCTGAATTAATTCGAAGTCATGCTCTACGGCAGTATCTCAGGGAGGTAAGTGTTATTCCAATACTGATAAACTGTATTGCAGGCTGTCAAACAGATGCACTGCAAAAACCAGACAGAGAGAAAATAGAGAACACACCCCACCGACTTTTTATTCTCCAGCCATGAAAGCAAGAGCTGAAGCTCCTTTGATGATTCCAACAACAAAATCCAGGCAGCAGTCACTGGGGAGGAGTGATGGGGGTGTGTGTTTTGTTTTGTTTTATTTTGAAAAGATTTGCTAGATATACTATGCAGTAACTTCTCATGCATAGTATTTAGTTCCCAGTTAAAACAAAATTGTGGCTTAAAGCACTAAACAAACACAGACTGACACTGATCTTTCAGCTGGTGAAATACTTTCATGTACCCACCAGAATATTAAGACACAAATCCCTTTGGTTAGTGACACTGCTTGAGTTCAGTTCCCAGAGAAAACTAATACTCAACGTCAAGGCTGTAGATATATCAGACTTCCCAACTACACCAAAACTTTTGAAACAGTAAATATGTTTGCTTAGATTTATTTTTTCCTGAGCAGGACGATTTCATTGGATGTACTCAGAAATGCTCAGTATCATTTAAAATTTTTAACTTCATAGCCAACGGTTCATGAACTCACCATTTCCATCACGCTGGCCTTGCTATTTGATCACAGGAATACAAGCTTCTTCTGAGTATTAATGTGCATTTGCAACATAATCTTAGAAACAAAACACAAACTGACTCAGTTACTATGTTTTCACTTAGATCGGCTGGTATTCAGGAAGTGAGACTGATTACTAATCATCTGGGAGAGCCCTTGAAATGATGAGTGACCTTTTCAAAGTTCAGAAGAATAAACATGTATCATGAAATCACTGGGAAACAGCTTCTTAAAGAAAACAGGTAATGGAGAAACTTAGTTGAGGGTGAATGTATCACTGCGTGCCTGTCACATCCTGACTTTAGTGTTTTGAATGCGACAAGGCTGAGCGCCAGCCCTCTCCAAAAGACAGGGATGCTTGTTTTTCCTCTTCACAATTAAAACTGATGCTTACATTTATACTCACGTTGCCCATATATGCTGTAACACTAAAAGACTATATAGGTCAAAAAATTCTTATGCTGTGTTGCAGCATTGTAAGCGGAGACAGTGTTTTACACAAAGACTCCCAAGCAGCTATCAGAAGGTACGAACAAGTAGAGGCTTTCCAAGACTGCATTTCAAAGAGACAGAAACATCTGACAGTACAATTAAAAAAATACAGAAAGCTAAAGCTGATTAAATCAAAGGTAACCCTTACAACCTCTCACTGGAAGGCAGGCATGATCTTAAGTAGAGGAATTCAAGAGGCATCTCATGGAAATAGAAGTCAGTGATTGAACCTACCTATAGCAATTACATGCCATAAACATAATGAACTTGAAACCTTGGTACATATTAAAGACTCTGAATTAACTGACACCTGTGAGATTAAATGAGGAAAAGTACAGTAAGAGAGTGCTGATATATTTTGGAACAACTTCGCTGCTTTCTCAGCCAGAAGTGGTACATGAGGAGGAGATAATCTTCTGCTGTATCTCAAGAATGCATGTGTTTGCTCAGATATTCAGAAAATGGCAGACAGACAGATCTGGAATGTTTCTGGGAAAGGGAGTGGGGGAAGGGACTAGAACAAGCCATACTTCAAAACTGTCCCATTCTCCCCTTCTCAGTCAGAAGGATGTGATGAATGAAGTTTTGGGTTTATTTTAAAAAATAATTGAAGCATCCAGGAATCTGGACATAGCAGTAACACAAAACACCACTCAGTTATTTCTTGAAAGCATAGCATAAAATACCATGAAATTAAAAAAAGACAACATTCAATGAGGGCAGGTAGCAAGAAAGAGAAGTCCAGTCTATCAATACAGAGTGAAAAACATCTAGCAGTGCTACAGCAAGGGATCCGACTGTAAACGGGTCACAACTGGGTAAGAGTCAAAAGTACGACAAGATGATAGAAGCAAAACTGAAAACTTCTAATTCATGGATATTTTAATACCCTTAGCAGGACACAGAAGAAAGTGATTCCATACACTTTCAATGCATCCAGCTTTTTGCTTTATACTTCAGCAAAAGATGTCGACCAGACAAAAGAGACTAGGGGACAGCAACAAGAAAGGCCACAGATCTTAAAAATGTGACATCTGAGGGATGGTCCAACACGCTTTAATTCACATGAAAGAGTAGATACGGTATTAACTGAGGTAAGTAATACAACCAGGTTCCTAGAAACAGGGCTCACAAATCCTTAACAGATGGATGTTTTATCCAACAATTTTGTCCTTAAAAATGAGAGACAAGCTAATTAAGGTACTTGTAAAAACAACTGCACTGCTGAACAGAGCCACGAGAAAACAGAATGGAACAGAAGAAATCCTCTGTGTGGTTAACATTCAAAAATCTGTATACAGACTTTCCCTACCTTTCTCCCAATTTCAAGTTTCAGCAGGAGCTACGAAAGCAGCTGTGGCTGGGGTAAGTTTGCACGGCTGGATAGAAGCGTGGTAAGAATTTCAGGGTGACCTGAAAAGAGCTTTCTGTTACGGTGCAATCCATCAAACTTGAGATTCATGCCCTTCACATGGCCAGTCTATAAACTACAGGACAATAAATCAACCAAATCAAAACAGGACGTGCAGAGCAGTTGCTGTGTTTCTAGAACACCTCCTCTGGGATGCAGACGCAAGACACCCAAGGGGGTTTGCAGTAACTTCCAGCCCAGGTGATGTACACGCTCAAAATGGTCCAGAACTAATTATAAAACTGAATCCCATAATACAACGTGCTGCTTGGCTTCCTGGCAGTGTGCTGCAGGACACTGCAAGAAAGGCTTTGTATACCAACACAACCCAAGGATATTCTTTTTCCTCAAGTTTTAGTTATGCTAGCACAGAGCTTCTCCACATTTCACTTGGTAATAGCGGAGGCTGCAGAAAGTAACTGTGTAAGTGTTAGAAAAAAGTTCAACTGACACATTTGTTTGCTGGAGAATTTCAAGTTGGGTAAGGGAATTTTCCCTTACAGAGAAAGGGAATGAAAGTTGTTGCGGCTCAGCCTATAACTGCAGCACAGGTTCCCTTTATCCACCAAAATATAAGCTCTGCCCTAGTACAGAGATTGTTCAACACTTTCTGCTCTTAAAACACATTTTCGTTGCTTACAACTTTGCCAAAATAGCAGTTTGGGCTGAAACTTTCCACACCAGATGCCTGCCTGAGGCTGAATTTTCTTGCACAAGTTTCAGCCAAACGGTTCAGATGTTTTAGAAAATAAAGCTACATTTTTCAGCATTAAAAGCTTCTGGTGACCTTTTCTTCAAGAAGGAAGGACATTCATGACAGATTTCAGATGCCTGTTAGGTTGATAGACATGTAAGATTTGTAACAGGGGATAAAATCTTTGGTTCTATCAGCTGGTATGTGGCATTGAGGCATGCACATCTACCCTGATCTGGCAGTTGTAAGCCTTTCTTAAGTCTGTCTAGTGACTCAAACCTCCACAGACTGCACCATCACTTTGCCCACCTTTCCCTCGAGCTAGAGTCCTGACTGGAACAGCAGAGCAGTGTCACCATCCCCAGGGGACAACATCTGATTTCAATCAGCTGTGCACCACGACAGACAGAGCTGGAAGCAGAGCTGAAGACAGGGCTGTGCTTTTCTCTCCCCTGCCAGCAACTGGGCTATGCAGAGGGCCGGGCTGGAGGGCTGCCTTGGAAGGAGACAGTGAAAGAGCTTTACAAACTGAATGCAAAAAAGCAACCCACCAAACAAACACACACACACACAAACAGTAACAACTGCCACACCACGGCTGGAGACTGGGTGGCCTGAAGGAATGAAGTGAGCTGGAAGAAGACAGACAGTCTGGATCAGGGAGCCAGGACTCCGCTGATGAAGAAACAGATAGGGTCTGTCTGGGGTCGTCCCCACCAGCGTACTCAGGGAGAGCCACTGGCTGTTAACAATGAGAGGTGAAAAGACATGCACAGATTTTATTTTGCACAAGTGACCTCATATCCGGCATTTCCTTACCTTTTAAAACTCTGCATGACAGCATTCTTTAAGCTTCCTTGCTCTGCATCTGCAATGCTACTTTAAAATGTCCACATGCACTATTGTGAAGGGTAAACTTCGATGCTACAACTGAGCCAACTTAGCAGGGGCTCCTTGGAGGCTAAACCTGACCTTTTTCTTTCCATTCCCAGACACATTTGCCTTCCACTTCCTTCAATCATTCTGGTGGCCACTGGATCCCTCCATGGGGTGACTGAATCTACCAACCCAGCAAAAAGCTAAGCCAGAAGAGAAGGGGAGGAAAGAAACCCCAGGAAACAACCGCAGAGGCATCTTGTCAGTTAGCAAGTTGAATGGGCTCCCAGTGAAGATGAGAAGCACCCCAGCTGGCAGTAGGAAGGGGCTGGACCACACAAGAGGGAGTGGGTGGGAAGGAGAGCAAGACCTCCCCCTTCTTTTCACATAATGGCCTTCAGCATCACAAGCTGAAGAATATTTCTTGCAAAAATTACAGCATGACATATCAAAGCTTTAGAAGCAAGAACACTGTCGCCTTACCTAAAGCTAAGCCATTATCTCTGTTGATAGACAAGCAGTGTTTCACAACAGTTGCTTAAACCTCCTCACTAATTAAGGCCCCCTAGAAACAGAAGCTTCTTCCAGAAAACTTGACAAAACTATCCATATTTCTTCATTCACTGTCACAACTCTGGAGTTACTCACTGAACTGATTTCACTTCAGCAATGTTTCAGTGACTCACAGGCTGGTGCGTGGTATGTTCCCCACAAAGAACCCAGCTTTATTGTTTATCTCATATCTATGCTGTTTAAAAACAATATAGTTTTATTTAGCCTCTCTTATTTTTCTGTAGTTCAAGTCACACTGGTCCAATTTTACCCAGTGGGCATTCCGCCCACTTCAAGATTAAAACTAGAAAAATAATCCTTCTGTTTTCATAAAAAAGTTCTTCCTCCTTCACCCATGTTACGACTGAACTTGTATTCAGACACTACGCTCCAGACAAAGTTTTGAAGTTTTCTTTTCACTAATTTTATCCTGATCAATAGCCTGCTGACCTCACTGCCACTGCTAACCCAGAAAAAGGGGTCAGTGGTCCAGCTTCCAGCTGTAATGCCTGCGTTTGGAAACGATGGCAGCGAGGTGCTTGGGGAAGCAGCGCTTCTGCGCTGGACAAAACAGCCCAGCCTTCACTGGCTCCGACACTGAGCAGGAGGGATGCTGTGAGCAGAGCCAGTGACCCTGGTGCTGTCACACCAGAAGCTTCGTGGTCTCACCAGCCCCAAGACACCCAGTGGAGAAGCCTGGTGCTGGGCAAGACCACCCAAAGGTTCAGAGACATCTGAGGAGGGCAGATCCCCCCATGCCAGGGGCTTGGTGCAAGGATGCTATCTGTCAACATGAAGTGGAGCATGCAGAAAGATGTGCACAACTCAGCTTCCCAGATAGTTCCCTGAAGTTCAGTCCTTATTTCACAGACATAAAGAGTGGGCTGTGGCCTCTCAACCCCTCCACGATCCTCCTAGACGAACTGGGTATGCATCACAGATCTGCAGCAGGAGGTGTTCTGGAGCACGAAGGGATTGCCACACAGCTCTCCAGCTACAGACTAGCACCATTCATCACACCAGCTGACAGATTCGACTTGTACACTGGGGGAAAATGGAAAAACAACAAAAACCCCACCACACACCAAGCAGTCTGCAGCAATATTGACAGATACTTGCATCATATTCTTTTTATGCTGCATTCAGGGCCTCTTTGGCCTGAACTCTCTTCCTGACCTCATCTACCATGACTATCCTCCAAGTCCCATCTGAAAGCTCATTTTCTCCAGGGAGCCCAACAGTTAGAAACTACAGCTACACGTGCACATTAAAAAAAATAAATACGCACAGACTGTCCAAGCAAGCTATCAAAGAATGAGCTTCCAGTTGGTTTAGTCATCCAGTTCCAGCAATCTACTTTCTGTCAGCCTGTTGTTCTTATCTTCAAGACATGAATTTTATTGCAGGATGCTTTCCAGGGGCAGAGCACTTCTGAAATCAGAACATCAGGCACTAAAAATCCTGATATGGGCTAATCATGAGAGGAGGCCTCTGTTGGAGGCTCCTCTGGGCTCTTAGATGGTAAATATATTTGAGCAGAACCTCCAGCTTTTCCTAGACTGTCAAGTGCCATGTGCTTTTATTATACATGCATAATTGAAAATACCTTTACTCTCAGTCATGTGATCTAGGTATGCTAATCCTAAATGCAAAATGTGTCCTCTCCGAGTTTTGAAGGTGAATGTATTTTTCATATGAACACCTACAACCGAAAATTCCAACTGCAATAAATATGTAATTAAAAAACTTAATAAATGTTGCAAGTTCATATCATACAGAAAAACAAAGTACATCTATAAGTATCCATAAATGCACACAGTAAAGAAAACAACAGGACGGCTTCCAGCAAATAATAAGAGCATTAGCAAATTTGTATTTCAAAACAATAAATCACTCCTTCCTTTTTCTGTTCAGGAAGAGCTGATGCTAACTGAAGAAAATTGGTTTTCAGGAAAAAATGTCTCTGAGACAGATGAAAGGATTTAGGTAACGCTGTACATACAATTTGAATTCCCAAATGTTTGCATCACTGGCAGTCCCTGCAGGTGCTGGGGGAAAGATTAAGCTTGATTAAATTGCAGTGTAAGTTTATTTACAGATTTAGCTGTGAAACAGAGAATAAAACTCTATTTGAAACAAAGCTATTACCCATTAGTCTGTGGCTAAAATATCTGGAGTCAGTTTCCCAATTATTTTCAACATTAAAAACATTGTTTTAATGTCAGCTGAGAAATAAATGAAGTCTAGTGAAAGTGTCAGATGGGGAAGTAAAGAGATAAGCAAAATTATTTAAGTCCAAGAGTCTGAAGTAGAAATTTCACTGCCTATTTGGCCAAAATATATGGTTCAGATGTGTTTGTCACATGGTTCTAATTCATGTAATGACCTATTTGACTCGACTGCCATTTATTTTCAGCACTAATTACTCATTAGCACATATATTTTTTCAGGATACGACTTCGCTAACATGAAAATATTTCCCGGATAGTTTGGAAGCCTTGTTGTATTGTCAGCCAGTCGTTCAGAAGGTTGATTCAAAAACTGAAATCCTAAGAACCAATCCTAACCCCAACAATGTATTTCAACAAAGAAATTGGAGGTCAGAGAGGTAAGGACCTGAAAATACAGCGGAACATTCCTTAGAGTCCATTTTTTCTCTGAGACTGCTCAGGACCATCAGACAACCAGCTTTATTCTTCATGGGGGACCTGAAGGCACTCATTACTGACAAAATAGGTTTCAACCCTAACCTAACAATACTGAATACAGACTTGAAAGTTGTGTAAGGGTTTACTCTCACTTCCAGCAGAGGCAGGATTTAACCTGTTCAACCCACTTCCCAGAATACTTTATAGGGAAGAGCACATTCAGCCATTTTTTAGATTTCAAAGCTGTAAGAGAAAAATCTCAGGCAGACTTATTGCACCATGCCGCTGAGATGAAAAAGTTGCTTCTGTTCCTAGAAGAGTTCAGACAGTCCAAAATCAAGCATTTCTTTTCAGGAAGTTGGATTTAGAGGCATTACGAAAGATCATCCATTTAACTCAAAATGTTGCTAAAAGAAAGGCTGCAGTTTTTGCTGCTAACTTGGCACGTGAGAACAACAAAAAGCCCAAAACAATTAAAATTACAAGTTAGAGCGTGAAATATTCCAGCCTTTGATTTTTTTTTTTTGTATTGTCTCAGTTTCTCTGGGCTTTCAAAATGTCATAAATTGCCTCTGTGCCAGAGAAGTTGCCTTTCCAATTCACAACTCTAAGTACTTATGTGAAATACGCTGCTGAGTTAGCCTTCACTTCCCAGGTCTAATAATGAATTACACTGCCAGGCAGATTTCCTAGAAGTCTTTAGCGCTGATTTAGCCATGGAGATTGAAAAAAGAATGCCGAAATGGAAAAAAACACCGTTATTGATGGAATATTCTCTTACTTAAGCCACATGGTAAGAAGTCCTCTAAATCAAATCGTGTTTCAGTCACCCAGGCAAAACAGTCAGGGCCTTTCAAAATGTAATACAGGCTGAAGAATTAAATTTGCAGACTAAAAGCCCTGAAAGCAATAAAGGGGCTTGTACAGGGTAGAGCTAATTGACAAGAAGTGATTTTTGTGCATAGTATATGACAACACAGGTAGTGCTCTGGGATGGGTTAAGCTACCGTTTGATGCCAGAAGTCCCAGGTTAATAGGTTAGCATGCTCAGAGAGAGCAACATCCCATGTGAAAATCAAGCTTTCCACACTATATTTGAGACATTTTCTCAGCCATTCACCTCATTCTCCTTAACAGAGGCCTCTGGCACTAACAGGAGGTGAAGTGCAACAGCCTTCCTTGCTTTTTGTAAAGCCTATAAGAATATGCTTCTATTTTAATTCTCCTTAATTACACAATAAGCATACAAATGTGCCTGGGTTTTGTTTCTACAGCAATAAATCTCTGTTTTGCAGGATTAAAGATTACGGTAGGCTACTTAAAGAAAAAAAAAAAAAACAAAACAACAAACCAACCCAAAACCAACCCACATGAAATCCTTTTGAGAGAACCCTTCTTTCTATGAAAAGTCCTTGCAAGTTGAATTTCAATGCTTCCAATATCCACATTCTGAAAAATACCCCATTATTCTTTGGCTGCAGCTATCAGTTAGTGCCGACAAATACTCTAAAACAAATTTGAACAGAATATTCAAAATGTGCCCGGTTCAGTCAAGGGTTACTGCGCTGCTTGCACGCTTCCATTAGAACATGGAGAGAATATATCCTCTCTAATCCCACCCAGTTAAAAGGAAGTGATGTATGAAAAATAGGTACAGTAGTTTGAATAAATTTTTTTCTCTAGTGTAGTAAGCTGTATTCAGTTACAAGACACGTGATTTTTAAAGTGAAAATAATATTTTAATGGTCTTTGTAGCTCAACATTATTTCACTTCTTCGATGGTAGCTGTCCTGGAAAAAAAACCCTGAGCTCCTTAGGTGTGGGTTGAATTGATTTTGCTGTTCTCTTTCACTGCTATTTTAATCTATAATTCTCAATTTCTGTCTAAATATCTCCTTTCTAAAGTTATAATATTTAGGGAAGAGAAAAAGAGGAATACTTTACTTACCCCTCCCTCCCCCATCACTCACCTCTCACCCACAAAGTGCAATTTACAGGCTCTCCATTTATGAATGTTGTTGGTATTATACCAAAAGCACAGGAAAACTCTTTGTATCTTTAAAGACTGTCTTTTTGGCAAACCAAATATAATTACGTACACAAAAAGCCTGAAGTCAGGTTTTGCTGTTAAGTAGGAATGATGCAAGGTTAATTTAAATTCTCCTTCTACTGTTTTGCGAGTTGTTGAAAATTACATTTAAAGCCAAGAAATGAGCGCTGAGAATAGGAAGAACTTTAACGTATTCATCGAAATTTTAAATCATTTCCTTCACTAGCTAGTATTTGAACATTCTGACAGAAAAATAAGAAGAATCCAGATCCAGTTCACAGGTTCTTAAAAACCAGACTCTACAAATCATCACAGACTTCTGCACGGGTGTATTTGACCTTGGTCCACTGGTATAATCATAACATGGACCGCTGAACCACTATGTTGGCAAGACAAGAAGTTAATGTTTTGCCTGTGGATGCTCTTAATACTCTGTCTCACAGATACTCAACCTACCTGCCTGTCAACTCATCTCTGTAACGTATCCTCAGGTAGAAACAAACTTCTGCTGCAAGATCTCCTCTCTCAGAAAGATCCTGCACTGACTTTTAGAAAACCTGCAACAAACTTCTTCAGTCTGTAAGCAAAAATGTCAGTTCTTTGTAATCATGTAACTTTTTGTCCAAACAAAAGGTCTGCTGCTGCTGGCTTACTTGATCTTTTGCAAAACCCATCCCATGAGTGGCTCTCAGGCTGGAGCAACCGCAGAAGCTCACCCTGTCACTCAGCCTGCCTGTCCTATCGGTTGTTATTCCCCTTCACTGTTGAGATCCATTAACATTTAGCTATGGATAAAAGAACCAAACAACTCCAGCTTGGCTAGCATTGGAAGAACAAAGGAAAATGATGAGAAACTGATGAAGAAAACAAGACAAATTGAGAAAATGTGCTATGTTCCATCTGAAGATGGAAGAAGCATGGTGAAAACAGAAAGCATACAAGTGGATGAAATAATGAAATATAAAGATATTACTGGCCTGGAAAAGATCATGCAGATAGCTCATGCATATGGGAGACATAACCACCTAATCTTACAAAAACAGATTTTCTTCTTTTTAAAGAAAGATAATAATTGTGATACTACGTTTGGGAACTACCACCTCACAGAATAATGCTCCGCATAATCGTTTTTCTTCTGCACAAATATTTACATTGTATTAGTGGAAGAGTAACCCATACTCTTCCCTCCCTGGTTTAAAGCATCACCACCAAGTTACACTAGAAGTCATGGATAACTGGAAACAGCTGCTAAGCCACTTGTATCTCAGTTGCTTTGTAATACCCACTAATAACTCAGGAGGATCATCTCTTACATCTGCTTCTCTTCTCTTCTCCATCAAAGTTTTAACAGATAGCTTGTAAGTGAAGTTGTCATAGAAGCTAGGTCTCAAGGAGAGGCACAGAAAGCCATCTTGTGGTTGCCGCAGATGTTCCCCTCTGTACATTTACTAATAGCTGCCTGCTGAGTTTTAACATTCTTGGAGCCAGTGTTTCCAGATGTCACCTCCAACATTAATACAAACAACCAGGAAGTTTACAGAAGTAAGATGATCTAGAAATTTCTCTTTCTCACAATTGTTTCCCTGCAACCTCTGATACCCACAGAGGAACTGTACACAACACCACGGATTTGCTGCCCTAACACAAACATGCTCAACAACAGCATACCCAATAAAAGTGTCACAGAAGACCCCGTATCATAAATCACTTTCATGTACGAGACAGAGCCCTTGATGCTCACCGGCAGTGTTCAAGCCACCAGGCTGCACTGACCCCTCCTAGTGCCAAGTGTTCTGTTCATATGCTGTCAGCATGCCAAAACGGGGAGCTAAGGCATGGTCTGATAATGGCCATCACCTTAGAGACATTATCCGTATGGTCTGACAGCACAAAATGAGATACAGAACTCAATACACTAAAACTTAACGAAAATTTAACCCAACGTAGACTTGACCAACATTTTTCTGGCCCTCCTATCCTACACTGCCCTCAAGCAAAGGAATCTACTTGATTTTTCCAAAGCAGCCCTTTTTAACACAAAAGAGAAACTAAGATACACGATTCACACATCCAAACTTTCAAATCATGTTTTAATATAAAATGAAACCCTGCCAAGTCCCTTGATCAAATTCATCAAATATTTTCCCGTTTCTCGTGAAGAATGAATGCAGCCACCCTATTCTTACTGGTGTGTCTTGTGTATGTGTGAAACGAAACTGGTTGTGCTGAAGAACTCAGCTTTGGTGACTGCTGTATTTTATTCAAGGACTCAAATTGCTTCCAGCCAGCAACCCACAACAACGGTCTCTGAGTATGCACACAGGCACTCATTTTCAGTGACAATCTTACGAAGATGTACAGGCACAGAACAGGTCCCATGCAGGCAGTGCTTACAGCCTTCCTTGTCTCCTGCCAGAAATTTTTCTTCTTCTTTAAACAAAGAACTACTGCTTTTCCTAATGGAATGAACATTTCTAAAGCCCTGAAAATCTAGCTGCAATTAGCAATATAAATCAAACCAGAATAATGAAGCACACAGATGACCCAGTTTTCTAAGCAACTTAGGAAGAAGGGTTTTTCGGAAGTTCTTCTAGCAATTTTTAACATTAGCATACAATATGGTTTTTTCTGTCAGACAACTATTTTCCTTTCCTCCAAAAAAGTTTTGAATTCTGCTTTGTAAAAGAAAAATATATTTAAAAATGCATATATAAAGATAAAACAAACAAAAAAGCCTCCTATACACTACAGATAAAAGCCATAGTTTATAAGTGAAACAGAAATCATTCAAACTTTCCTCCAGGAGCCAGCATCACAAGAGTTAAGACTAATCACTTCAAACCCTGACAAGGCTTCCAGGATCTTGACCTAGTATCAGTGAACAAGGACACAAATCATAGTTTTCAGCTGAAATAGAAACCAGCTACTCCCCTGTTAGCTGTTTCAGAGCAAACAAATCTGACTCTGGTTTGCACCAGCAATTCAATTCTTGTTGAAGTCTGTAGTACACACCTATTAAAAATACTGACTTTATGAAGTCTCAGGTTTTAAGAAAGTTAATGGAAAGTTCTTCATCAGCTTGATACCAGGCAGTGTCAGCTTGTAAGTGGCAAGTTGAAACAACTGCAAACTGTTCTGGAGAATACTTCACACAAGTTAGAGGCAGATTCGATGAAAGCACATTTCAAAACAGTCTTGGCCCAATATCCTTTTCCAAACAAGCATCGTGTACTTACTATTGACCAACATTCAAACTGTTGCTATAGGAGCTTATCCATCAGCCTCCCATCTGCTCAGCACCTCCCTAATTTCCTTCCCTTTCTGAACTACAAGACATCTTTAAAATGTGAGTGGGACAGCAGTGAGACTTAAAACCTGAGATAACAGACTCTGCAAAGAACTTCTGTTTTCTTATTAAACTTGGGATTAGAAAAAACCAAACCCATTACTCACTTTCAGAAAGAACCTCTTTCAACTTAGAGATCAAGCTTCGTTTGTCCCCTCTCCAGTCCTACACCACCACAGAATAAGTTTTTGCTCTCACTAAAGTCACAATAGTATCCTCTTTTTAGAGAAAGAATTACATATTGTCCCTCAGACCTAAAATTAATGTTTGAGTACTAAGACATTTTTGTAACATGTAAATGTCAGCTTATAACAGAATATAAAACTGCATGAAGCAACTCTGCATTTCAAAAGTGGAAGCTATGAGTAAATAGAATAATGTATGTGCTAGAATAGTGCACAGACAAAAGCTACATAATTTATACTTTCTACAACACTGCAAACTCCAGAGGATATTCCTACTATGGCTGAAAAGAAGCAGAAGTTAAGCAACACTGAATGCTTTTCTCTGAATACCACTGCAGGAAGGCTTCCCACTCGGCAAAGGCTGAAATCTGCTCTTGATTCAGTAGTATTCAGTATGCTTCACACAACTTCCAAAATGTCTGTGTGATTTAGAGTCCCAAGTTTTTCTTTTTTCCTTCTGCAAAACCATATTTCCCCTTAGCCTTTTGTACTGTAGAAAGGAGATGTCATCTCCCGAGGACTGCGCTGCACCAAAAGCCGAGGCCCCGCCTTGAAACAAAGGGGCACAATTCAGTTTACCTTTCAAAAGGAGCGAGCAGGCAATTTTATCTGGCTAAAGCTAACAGTAGCCCTAGATAACACTAATGCTAACATTTGAGAATTAAAGATTATGATAGTGATCTGGGACAATGCCTCTCATTTTGTTAAAATTATAAAGGCGGTATGTTAATCAGCATAGCTGCCATCAACCCTTATTGTGCAACTGTAAGCCGGCATGCGCAAGTCAGCAAAATGCTTTAGCAACTGGAAAACTCAGTCTAGACCTTTATCAAAAGATGATCGGAATAATAAATCACAAAGACTTGTGCATCCATTTAATTAAAATAATAGGTTCTTTACTACAGCATGTACTTCATCACACTTCATCAAACATTAAACGAACTCCATTCCATCACAGTTTAAATAACTTTTTCATGGCAAAAACATCTATTGTTATCATAAATTTAGATCAAATGATAAGTGTGTTACTCAACAGACTTTGTTCTAGACCATACCATAGAAACATCGCTCTGTTATGGCCTTTGGAGAGAGTTTTGAGTCTGAACAACTCGTTTTCTTCTTCCTCAAATCACAGAATTTAAACAAATGAAGTTGTAATCTGTAAACTACCCAAAGCTAGTTAGAAATTAAAAAGCAGGAGAATTGGAGTGATTGGAAGTTCAACAGATTTTTCCATCTAAATACACTTATGTCCCAAAGAAGAACACTGCTTTTGTTCCAAAAGCAATTAGGACAATGACAAAAGGTCCAATATTTTATCTACTGTTTTCTCTCTCTTCTCTTTTTTTTTCCCCAAATGTCCTAAAATATCTGAGGCTAATACTTGTTAAATTTCTCCCTGGGCCTCTTTTAACCCTGTGATTTATAGACTCTAGAGGTGAAAAAATGCCTCAAATATAATGAGGTGAAAGAAATAAAACCACTTAATTGTGTTCTAGTAACAACCTTTTTGCAGGCTTTTTCAAATAACATGCCAAATTCTGTGACTTTCTAGAAGAGCCTTGTAGGATGAGGTATGTTTCAACATATACTTCAGTGTTTAGTCACTGCACCCTGAAACCAACTAGAGCTTTTTCACCTACCTTCAGTGGACTCCGGACAGAGGTGTACCCGCGTTACTACAGATAGAGAGATACCCTCCCTTCATTGAAACTTAATTGCATGCACACAATAGTCATAGAATAGCTCTTGAAAAAGCCACAGCTGTTTCTCACTTCAAACATTAAATCCAGGTGGATCATGTAACGACTCTTACAGTTGTGCTGATTATTCCAAGTCTGAACATAGCCAACATCTTAAAAATGCCTAAAAAACCTGGGTGGATTAGGCCACCCTGGTTGGAAAATCTGACAGAAGACATAACTTCATATAATTCTTGCTGATTTAGGCATGCTGCAAATTGCTGGACACTTACAATAGACACTGCATCACTGCACCCTTTGCCAGTTAGGAAACAGGACTAACACAAACAGCTAAGAATATGGAATCGATCTACAGATTAAACTCAAGTGGAAAATGGACTCATTTGCTCTTCATCTAAGTCTCTGCTATTCCAACTCTTGTTTCTTTTGGACATGAATGGAAATAATCATATGAATACTGAAATCCTAGTTTTATGGACCTATTTTGGAAAGTGATCCTTTTACTAAATACATGGTGTTTTACAATACAATAGCTTCCAGTGAACTGAACAGTGATCTGTTAAAAAGATCTCTCTCACATTACTTAGTATCTTATGCTTAACCAACATGAAGTCAAACTTAGCACTGAAGTACACAAACTTCAAGTCAAATCAGTACTGGGGCCAGTTCTGTTCCGTATCTTTATCAATGACCTGGGATCGAGTGCACACTCAGTGAGCTGGCAGATCACACCAAGCTGGGTGGGAGTGTTGATCTGCCTGAGGGTTGGGAAGCTCTTCAGAGGGATCTGGGCAGGCTGGATCGATGGGCCGAGGCCACTGTATGAAGTTCAACAAGGCCAAGTGCTGCATCCTACACTGGGTCACAACAAACCCATCCAATGCTACAGGCGTGGGGACAGGTGGCTGGAAAGCTGCCCAGAGGAAAAGGACCTGGGGGTGTTGGTTGATTGCTGGCTGAGTATGAGCTGACAGTGTGCCCAGGTGGCCAAGAAGGACATTGGCATCCTGGCCTGAATAAGGAACAGTGCGGCCAGCAGGACTAGGCAGGTGATCATCCCCCTGTACTGGGCACTGGTGAGGCTGCACCTCAAATCTTGTGTTCGGTTTTGGGCCCCTCACTGCAAGAAAGACATTGAGGTGCTGGAGCGTGTCCAGAGAAGGGCAACAATGGAGCTGGGGAAGGGGCTGGAGAGCACGTCCTGTGAGGAGCATCTGAGGGAAAAGGGATGGTTTAGCCTGGAGGAGGCTCAGGGGAGACCTTTCAGGTAGTTGTAGAGAGCGATAAGGAGGTTGCAGAGAGGTGGGGAATTGATTGGTCTCTCCTCCCAAGTGACAAGAGACAGGACAAGAGGAAATGGCCTCAAGTTGCACCAAGGGAGGTTTAGATTGGATATTAGGAAAAATGTCTCCACTGAAAGGGTTGTCAGGCATTGGAAGGGGCTGCCCAGGGGAGTGGTTGAGTCACCATCCCTGGAGGTAGTTAAGAGACATGTGGACGAGGTGCTTAGGGACAAGGTCTAGTGGTGGTATTAGCAGTGCTAGGGTAAGAGTTGGACTCAATAATCTTAAAGGTCTTTTCCAAACTAAAAGATTCTACGGTTCTTTCACTACGTTGTCCCTTAGTGAAGGATGGGTATAATTACTTAAATCAATACATACCAATTACACCACCTGGCACAGAAAACAAAATTCCATTCCAAAATACCACTGCACCATTACTGGTGATATTAATTTTCTTTTTATTAGTATGGATAACACCATAGAAATATGCTGCTAGGTGAATCTACAAGCATGATCCTGTAAAGAAATGTTCAACTACAGCCGATACCAATCGAAACTAAGGGAGCTCAGATGATTTCCAGCTCTTGTGATTTATCATGAGTCATATCTGGTGTTTTCCTTGAGTCATCTAGGAACCTCAGCACTGGTGCCCATAATTACATTTTACAATTTCATTATTGTGATGAGGGGGAAAGGAATTCACCTTTTTACATATATGCATCCAGACATGACCTTGGTCACAAGCCAGGCTCCTGGGTATCAGATTTTGTTGCAAAAAAAGCAACAGATGGCTACAAAAGTTATTTTTGTCTGTTAATAATTTCTTAGTGACAGTGCACTAAGATCCACATACATGAATTCCAACTTGTCTTCTTTGTTGTGTACTCTCCCTAATGAGAGAACTCTTTTTTTTTTTTGTTTCAGAGAAAAACAAGTATTTATTTATTGAAATGCTTATACCATTGAACAGCAATGGTATGACACACCACCCACAAATCACAGAATGGTTTGGGTTGGAAGGGACCCTTAAAGACCTTCTAGTTCCAACCCCCTGTCATGGGCAGGGACACCCTCCACTAGACCAGGTTGCTCCAAGCCTCATCCAGCCTGGCCTTGAACACTGCCAGGGATGAGGCATCCACAGCTTCTCTGGGCAACCTGTGCCAGTGCATCACCACCCTCTCTGGGAAGAATTTTTTCTTGATATCCAATCTAAATCTCCCTGCTTTCAGTTTAAACCTGTTACCCCTTGTCACTACAGTCCCTTGTAAAAATACCCTCTAATAAGCTGGAACAAATAAAAATACTGCAAGAACATAGATGAAGCTAAATTTTCTGGGCCCCCCCCCCCCCCCCCCCTTTTTTTTCTCCCTTTGTCAACCAAATAAACTTGAGTAGCATCAGTAAGAACACAAGATTGTCTGGGCCTCTGTTGTATGATTTCAAGACCATTCAAATGCTGTCCAAGATGCAAGTGGTCATGTAAGAATCAACATTACCTAAATCGGGAGAGGAGAGGGAAAGCATAAAAATGCTTGCAATACAAACAGGTATTTTGCAGTTCAGCTACTCCAAATACCCTCAAATCTGATAAAAGAGTTTTTAAAAAAGCAACTAGCACAAACAAATTGCCTTTCAATGTTCACATAAACCTCTGTAAATTCTAACCGTTGTCTGAAGCATATACTGCTATTCCAGCAACAACCAAAACAGTTTAAGTCAGTAGAGGAACAAGAAAAGAGGAAAAGCTTATCCTGTCTTTATTTCCAACACTGAAAGTATTAAACCTTTCTCTCAGGTTGCACCTTCCAGTAGTAATCAATTTTGCTTCAGCAATGGATTAAGTAGATGGACTAACAGATCTGTGTCACATCAAATTTTGATGATATTCCACATTTTAACTGTCATTTAAGAAGGAAAAACAAAAAGACCCTGAAGTAAACTATCTCCACAAGACAAATTCAAGCAAGCATGAATTTAAGGGTTCCATGGAACTAAGTGCAGTAAGGGATACACAAAACCAAGGATGACCTTCTCAAGTATGCTATTAGTTGCTAAAATAAGTAAGATTGTGCTCTGGCTGCTATTCTTACAAACATCCCCATCTGGCCTCAGCAAAGGGGAGAGAAGTGATGCGATTTTCATGGCACCCACATCCTCAAAACCAGACACTCATCACCTAGGTGTCAGCAAGCCCTTACACAAGTCCGCTCAAATTACTGCTTCCCCCCAAGACCTGAAGCTGGCTCCCTTTAACATCTGTTAATCTAATTGGTTCCTGTGAGCCTGTAACAATTAAACCTGTTGTTGCAAGGAACAACAGGGAAACAGGATTTTACATATCCATAGCTGGGCTGTTAGCAGAACAAATGGACTCCATCTGACTCCATGGTTCTCACCAAAATCCTGTTGTTAAACTGAGAGAACAAGTCCTAGATGAAGATGATGGCCTCAGCAACGGGGCTGAGGTCAAAGCACTCATCAGCTGCTCTATCACAAATGCAATCAAAGAGGGGGCAAATATTTCAGAATTCCTCTAGTCCGTAAATTTAACAATCCTGGAGGAAGGTACAACTACAGTCTTGGCAAATATAAAATGAACCCCTCATTCAAATGGAAAATAGAATTTTTGTGAGATACATTACAAAGTCATCAGTTTTTAGTTGGCCTGTATTATGAAGGAAAAAACTGGTATCAAAATCCCTGTTTAGATTCAAAATATACTTTTACAAAAAGGAAAGTAATGCCAGCAGCTGAGCAAACTCTACTCTTTACTTATGCAAAATACTTCAGTGGATTTAAATTAGAAGGAACTTTCTTTTTTTCCCCAAAAGTAAAAATGGAACAAAGCGATATTCAGTTCATTATCAGTCCCAGTCCCATTTCCACACGACACTTACAGACATCCCTCTGTATACTCATGGGAGATTCCTGCCTTCATAAGCAATTCTTATGCATCTAAGTAATGTGCAGAAGTCTTCGCAGAGAAGGAGCTGTAACCTTTTCTGTATCATCAGCATCCAGCATAGAAGAGGAATACATCATGAGTTCTGTAGATCTCTAAGCCCAAACATCTCTCAGGCTGAGAAAGCAAGTGAGCCCTGCAGTTTTCTCTCAGTGTGTCAGACTAATATCTCATACAGCTAATTTCTCATCCTTTCTACAGTCTAGTTTTAAAACGACTTAATAAAACACTTTTTGAAGTATTTTTGCTCTGTGCTCTCTTCTGTTTTCTACCCCAGCATTATGCTACCTAAGCAGTTGGGCACAACACTGTACTGAGGTGACAGCACCACAACCCTTGAAGTTCCTCAGAAGCTCTTGCAATACTCCAACAGATTACATGCCTCACACTTGGACACCTGAGAGTTTACTAGCTCCCCTCTTAGGGGGTGAAAAGAACAACAAGTGTTATTTACCTTATGGAGCCAGGCATTAACTAGCTTTCAATCTTTGTTTCTTTAAAAACTCGCTAGCCACAGGCTTTTATTTTTTTAACTGCTTCGCTTGCTATTCATCCCTTTCTAAATCTGCTCTTCTAATTTTCACCAACATTTGTGGAATTCCACAAAGTCAACTTTAAAACAGAAATGTTTCTAGCAGATGAGACTTTGGTACTTATAAGTGAATGCAGTAACTTTTCCCTTTTCCAGTGTATCATTGGAGATGGCTTATCTATCTGAAATACTTCCCCCCTCCCCCCCCCCCGCCCCCCAACTTCTGGATGTTTCCTTAGACCATCACAATATGGACACCTATTACTGCATTCCAGAACATCAGCCAAGAATTCATCAGTTAAATAATTCCTTTTCTCTGATGTCTGCAAAACCCTACAACTTTAATTATGCTTTCAAATAATTCTGAATCAAATTCAGTCAGCATTAGAAGGTTTCTCATGGTGTGTGTAGCTATTTACTGCTCCAACAGGTAAAACTATTAAGTGTTGCAATGTAACCAGGTTTCTTTTAAGGCTACCAAAATACCTGGCAACATCCAAGACTCCTAACAGGCTTTCTGTAGGTATGAAATTCTGAGCTATGACTCCAGGCACATTTGAAAAATCACACTATGATCTGTTCACATCTTTGGGTTCAGAAACAGCTTTCAAGTTACAGGCTTACTAGATCTTCATCTTGTGAAATGTCAGTTCACATCATTTCAGGTTAATAAGCTGGTCATCTCCCTCAATGCTTTAACAAGTTATTCTATTTCCTTTGAGCTTTTGTTTATTATTTACCTCACTTTCATTTCTGCTCTGCCTCGAGTGAACTCTTCCACAGCACAGCCAACACGGAACAGAGAAAGATCTTGATTCACCATGAATACCTTTCTTCCCCACCAGCACAGTGCATGTATCTGCAGTGGTTCATTAAAGAGTGACAGGTGAGCTGCTACAGGCACAGCAGTGAACGCAGACCACTGTGAGAGTGTCAGAATGTAGGACAGATGAATGCAAACCAGCTACATTCAGGCCTAGAACAACACAGCAATCCTTCAGCCTGTGATAAAACATGTTAAAAATTATGATTTTGCACAGCTAATGCTAATTCCCATCTCCCTGCTGTTAGCTGAGTACCAACCTAAATGAAAAGTGATACATTTTTGAAATAATCTGCTGAAATGCAGCACAAATTAAAGTGTGCTATTACTCTGCACTGATTTCCTTTAGTAAGAAGGAACTGCACACTCAGACTGTTGATTAAAAGAAGTAAAATTAAATGGGATAGGGGCTTTCCAAGCAAGAATCACGGCATTTGGTCGATTCTATTTTGATTCACTTAGATACTGCATGTGTAGAGTAAGCAGCATCCCCTCTGTGTTTCACAAGCATTAGTGTGCTAGCAGTACCTCTGAGGTGGAGTCCCTCCAGCTGCCAGGAAAACAGTCATAAAAAAAAATTTCAGCAATAAGGAAAACCAGCTTGATAACCAGCCATCAGAGGACAGTTTAGTGAGAATGCCAGGAAGGCAGACCTAGAAAATGCTTGAATTGCATTAAATATAACGTTGTCTTGACATATGTGTATGCAAGAGTAGTTTATTATCATACTCCTAATGGATTTGACAGTTTCAGGAAGGGATATGAACAGTATCCAATTTCCAGAGAGAAATATGCTCAACACAATCTGGAAAACTAGTTGGTTTTCAAGGGATGTTTTCAGCCTCTCTAGTATAGAATTTCTTTTTGCTCTTCTCAGCCTCAACTTTTCCAATACATGAAAAAAATAATTATCTGCAGGGAAGAATTTTTTCCTCATTTAATGAAATCTACAAATCTTTAGAGACTATAAACTTTTTCATTCTCTATTGCATTGAATTCTACCTCCGAAAGAATCTTTATGAAAATATTTATCTTCCTGTATTATTTGTCTAAGAAGTGGATTTAAAAATGATCCGGTAAAGGACAATTGCAACCTTCTACCAACTAGACAAAACTGGTTTGCTTTAGGGGGAAAAAAAAAGTGATATAAAAAGTGCAAAATGAAAGAAAATCAGCTACCATATACCATTTGGTATAGCCATTTTTTTTTCAATTAAAGAAACATCCATTTTTATCAGGAATATTAACTATGTTTCATCAGAATATCATTCTAATATTTCAAAACAATAACATACAAAAAATTTAAAGACATTTTTCATTAACATCTTGAAGCCTTTTAGGAGGTATGTATAACATAAGCAGACATTCACCTTTGGGTCAGATATGTTACCCCACCTGCTCCCATCCATTCTTCCCAGGTATCCCACTGCACTGAAAATCAATAATATTCTTTCACTGTTGCTTACTCCTCGTCCTATCTCCTTCCGCATTACCTTGCAGGGAGCTGTGATTACTGGACTGAAGAAAGGACTGTCCCTATTCAGAACTGCAGCTGCATGATCAGACCACAGAACTGGAGTGTCAGGGATTCCTGACTGCATGTATCAGTAGATGTCCTCAATTAAGTCACATCTCTATTGATCTCATGCTGTTTTAATCAGTGAAGCAGGGATTTTGTTGGTTCCCATGAAAAGCTCAGCTAGTAACATTTGCTCACCAGGCAGCCCAGTTCTCAGTTCATAACTCTCATTGAATGCTTCTTCCATGGCCTGCCTCCATAAATTATTGAGAAAAAAAAAAATATTGTTTTCTTATGCTTCAATTCCACAATGTATTTAGACACACGGGTTTGAACAACCATCCGTAGGTTACCTGCAAGTTTGCTTAGAAGCCTCAATACCTCCTTCCTTTCAATAGCTTCGGAAAGCCATCCAACAGCTCCAATAGCTTTAGCTAGAGAAGGCCAGAAAGAGACGAATTCCTCCGGGGGACACAGAGAAAAAGGGTAATTCAGCCTCAAGAAATGAAGAAGGAACTACACTTTTTTTCAGGCAGTTCGGTTTTACTTGGACATTAAATACTTGGCTCCACCACTGAGCTCTGTGGACTGCTCTACTTTCTGTGTATGGTAACCCTAAATCACACCCGGGGCAGCAAGCAGGTTTCAGTGACAATACTGGTGATTCCTGACAATCAATCCTTCTCAATCCATAAAGATTTCTCCTTTCACAGACAGCTTCTTTTTAAGAATACCACTTTTCCCAGACTTTATGATGGTCCCATTTCTAAGAAGTGGTTTGCATGCACAGGCTAACACATCTGCTTATCTTCAGACACACCTAGAGCATGCAACTCTCAGATTTTGCACTTTTGAAATAAGACAGTTTGCTGTAGTATGTGGTATAAAGAAGGGGGGAGAAAAGAAAGGTAAAGCACAGTCTAGTTAGCACATCTGAAAATGAGCTCAAGCTCTTTTCAGTTCCAGCAGCTGCCTATAATGGAAAAAATGAAGATTGGCTGTTGCCAGAATAGTGGGCAGTAAGAAATAACAGATGTGAAATTTCAGCAACATCATTGGCTGGGTCAGTTGTACAGACGGCTTCAGAGCCAGCATCCCCCTTGGGCTGTAGCGTTCTCAGAGGCATACTTGCTCTTTGAGTTGCTGAACCGTTCCCCCTTGCTTAGCTGAATTTACTCAGCAACCTCACCCGTGAATGCGATCGACAGGAAGTATTCACGTCCTCACAAGCGTGTGTGGGCTGTGGGTAAAAGTTCCTTGATTAGGGTCAGTCCTTACATTTTCCATAATCATGTTAACATTTCACTCCTCTCTTCCCTCATCCCACTCACTCTTCTTTATTTCATGGACACTTAAGGCAGGCAGGGAAAAAAATGATAGGTCCTTCAATACAAGATCTTACTACATGAGGCTCACACAGAAAGTAAGATCAAAGAAACCAACCTAATCTGGTGTATGGATTTTCAAGAGAAAGGGCAGTGGGTGAAAAATGCCCTTCAAAGAGTCAACTCCAATTACAGAAGTAATTTTCAAAGAAGAATGAAGTTTCTTGACAGAGTTTGAAAGGGAAATTATGAATGCAAAGTCTGTAGAATATATCACATCAACAGCAACTTTTGTCAGTTCAATTTGCAAGATTAAGTGGACTTCAATTTAAATTAAAATCAAATAAAATCAGTTATATTTAGGCATCAGAAATATGTCTTGAAATTATAATGTTAATCACAAAGATGACTGCTACTTCAGAAAAAAACACTTAAAGCTATATTAGAAAAAAATACTTCCAATGAAGAATATGTAACAGCAACAACGAACATCAGCAGAATTGAAGTTGGTCTGTCACATCAACTGCAAGCTATTCTTCTGCTACATTCAAAATCTGGCTGTAAAATGCAGCTCTTAATAAGCCTCAGTTTCTATGCTATGTCTCATCTGGTGTATTTATTACCTGTTGTTGAAAGAAACAGTACTATTCTCCCCACCTGCTTCCAGCTGCTTATTCCCTCTTTGTCCCCTGTGCTACAACTAATTTCTCAGCCACAGGACAAACCAGGCAGCGTAGTTACCTGATGTAGTTTTCTTTCCCAGGCAGTTAGGGGTTTTTTTATGGAATCAGCTGCTTACCTTGAACTCACCTCGGGGCTGAGGGCTGAAGCAAGAGAGGGGAAGAACAGGCTGAAGCAGTACTGCCCCTTTTGGCATCAGCTTACAGTTGCGCAAGACCAGATGCAACATTAAACCATGCCCTGAATACTATTACTAGCTTTCTTCTTGCAGTGTGAATATTCAAGTGTCCTTAGGTTTCCACGTCACACAGTGAGTCCCTGAGAGTTAATGTCATAGCATGACAGAAACTCTGCAAGTAAAAATAGTAATGCTACAGCAACGAAAAGCCTCCACAGGCCCCAAAAGCACAGCGAGATGAAGAGGCACAGGATCTGGACAAAAAGCTTTGCAATCTAAACAGACAAAAAAAGAAATTAATTAACTTCCCTAATATCACTTAGCAGGGTGATAAGGGAGGCAGAAATTGAATGCAAGAGTCAGGACAGGCAACTCTATCCACTGTGCCACACTCCTTCCTGTTCCTGTAGCTGCAATTGTTACAAACTTAGTGCTTGCGGCACAGCATCTCCATGTCAAGAACTGCACTGGGTTCCAGAAATAACAAAATTAGGATTAGCCATTGTATTTGTTGCTCCATAAGCAAATTATCAGTTCAATGTGGTTTTGTTTCTGTTAAATGGAAGTCGGGTGCAACTTGGATTAGTGCTTTAAAGTCGCCTTAAAGTACTCGAAAGAAGTAGTAAACAAAGATAAACTATATGAAAAAGAAAGAAAAAAGTCAAAAGCACAGACACAGAAAAGAGGTTGCTCATAGAGGAAAAGCAGTACAAATATATAACTTCCTATTTATTCTGGCTGTTAACAAAAACAAGTAAAACTAGCAACACTGGGTACAGCTCTATTTTTGGCATCCAGAGGTAAAAACCCCACCCTGTCTCTGTGCTATTATGTACATAGTACAAAACCATATTGATATAAACAAAACTGTATATCCCAAACCAAACATAAAACCTGAAAATCAACTCCCTGTCCCCGTCTACAGTCTGTTGTGAACTATGTGTGATTAAAAGACAAGGACCTTTTTGTCACCTCAAAACTATTACCAGTTTTTCTATTTCAGGCTTAAGATACAGCAGGGTTTCTTCATCAGAAACCTAGAATATAATTCCTGAAGTCACAAAGCACTGTCATGAGGCAGACAAAGTTTAGTCCATAGATAAGCTGACAGCTAGAACACAGCTTTCCTTTCTCTGTGGGTTATCATGACCTGAGGAAAGACCTCTGCTTGGTTTCCTTCACCTTTGTTTCTCCCAGTTGTCCCCAAGGCCAAAAGCACAATCCTCCTGCTTCTCCCTTCCAGAGATGTCCAACACCAACATCGAGCACAGCATCTGACATTTGCTGAGGCATCTGGGGCATAGATAACCATCAGCTGTGACGTGCATGTCCTGGAAGGAGTTTTGCACTCCTCCACTAAGTAGTCAATTCTTGGTTAATATTATGGCTGGATGGCCGCACTCAGAGAATTGTGGTCAACGGCTCGATGTCTGAGTGGAGACCAGTGATGAGCAGCGTTCCTCAGGGGTTGGTGTTGGGACCGGGGCTGTTTAACATCTTTTTCAGCAACATGGACAGTGGGATTGAGTGCACCCTCAGCAAGTTTGCCGATAACACCGAGCTGTGTGGTGCGGATCGCACGCTGGAGGGAAGGAATGCCATCCAGAGGGACCTGGACAGGTTGGTTGGCCTGTGCCAACCGCACAAAGTTCAACAAGGCCAAGTGCAAGGTCCTGCACATGGGTCGGGGCAACCCCAAGCACAAGTACAGGCTGAGTGGCAAATGGCTTGAGGACCACCCTGCGGAGAAGGACTTGGGGGTACAGCTGGATGAAAAACTGGACATGAGCCGGCTGTGTGCGCTGGCAGCCCAGAAAGCCAACCGTATCCTGGGCTGTATTCAGAGCAGTGTGGCCAGCAGGTCAAGGGAGAGGATTCTCTCCCTCTACTTTGCTCTCCTGAGACCCCACCTAGAGTGCTGCGTCCAGCTCTACTGTCCCCAACATAAGAAGAATATCGAGCGGTTGGAGCGAGTCCAGAGGAGGCCACAAAGATGACCCCATCTACTATGGGGACAGGTTGAGAGAGTTGGCCTTGTTCAGCCTGGAGAAGAGAAGGCTCCAGGGAGACCTTATAGCACCTTCTAGTACCTGAGGGGGCTGACAAGGAAGCTGGGGGGGGAATTTTTACAAGGGTCTGTAGTGACAGGACAAGGGGTAATGGGTTTAAACTGAAAACAGGGAGATTTAGATTAGATATCAGGAAGAAATTCTTCCTGGAGAGGGTGGTGAGGCATTGGCACAGGTTGCCCAGAGAAGCTGTGGATGCCCCATCCCTGGAAGTGTTCAAGGCCAGGCTGGATGAGGCTTGGAGCAACCTGGTCTAGTGGAGGGTGTCCCTGCCCATGGCAGGGGGCTTGGAACTAGATGGTCTTTAAGGTCCCTTTCAACCCAAACCATTCTAAAATTCTGTGATCCCGAAATTTAACGTGGCTCCTATTAAGGCTACGCTTAAGGGCAAGGGCAAAACATGGATTTTTATATGGAACTTGAATGTTGTTCAAAGTGGGCAAGAACCTGTAACATTTATTCTAGAGTAGTAAATGAACAGATGTGAATACCAGAAAATGTACCACTTATTTCTGAGGACTCTTGAATGTCCTGATAAACTCTTACAGAAGTAGGAAAGAACAAGTTTCATTCTTACCAAGGAGGATGAATAAGGTGGATGGAAAGTGCACTGGAACTATCAGGTCATTCCACATCTACAGTGATGACACCATGAATACAGCAGTTTATTCCTGAGAAGTAGCAGCGGTGCATAATGAGGGCAGAGGGGTAACAGCAGGTAAAAACGAACTATTCAAAATTAACTGACAAATTCACTTAAACGTCACTTATTTGCTTTTGCTGGTAAAATATAAGCAGGAATAGAAAGGAGGTAGTAAATACAGAACTATGTGAAGGTAAGTGTTCTAAACTGATAAATTCCTTCAAAGTTTTCACTAAATAGTATTGCTAGAAATTAAGAACTATACAAACATAATTTTCAGAGGTCATTAAAGCAAAAATGAAAACAAAAATAAGGCAAGAGTTTCTCACTACATTGTATTTGAAAATTTTAAAGTTCTTCCTTAGATCCTTCCTAAGTTCTTCTCTAGTCCCAGCAGGTACCCAACTGGCACATAGGATGCAGAGAATCAGCAATGAGCACGATGTAGGGGATCAACAAAACGATCTGTCTTTACAAAGGACACCACAGTTTGCAGGAGGGGGGTTACGAACCACAAACATAAGCTCGGGGGTTTAAAGAAAAAAAAAAAAAAACAGCTTGCAGAAATCTATTAACTCACCTTAGATTTCCATATATTCTAGAATGGTATCTGATTTTATAATTGTTTAATGTATACACCAGCATAATTCCGAGGTCTAGATTCCGGCATCATTCATTGAATACAGTGGTTCACAGCATATGTTGCTGCTTCAACAAGTATTTCAAGCAGAATAGTACAATCTATATGTTTAAGTTCAGTATTTTCTAAGTCAAGGTGGTGGTGGTGGGGAGAAGGTTTCACTTATCAAAAGCAGTCACTGAGACTAGCTCCTCTTTACCTTCTTAAAATGTCTGCTTAAAAAAATAGATGAATGCTCTCAAAAGGAACTTGGTGCTCAGAAGAAAATCTTCAAAAGGCATAGCCTACTGCACACCTTCCATCCCTCAAACAGCAGTCAGAGTCAGACAGCCTGTGAAAATACCAGATAATATAATCTGAATTCTATTTACTCACCACTATTCCAAGTCCTTAGATCTTGGTCAACTGCTTCAGACACCTGGCAATACCTAGAGAAATAATTGACATAAAATGTAAGAAAGGTACAGAGTCAAAAACATTAAAACAATACATATGATCAGTATTGGTGGCTGGAATGGTACAACTCCGTTTGTAAGATATTGTACCCACATGGGTAAAATTTCACTGCCAGGACACTACTGCTTTGCTAGAAATGCCACATTCTAGATATCACTTCAACCAATAGGGAGCTAAGAAAAATAAGCACATGTGAAGGAGTAACACATAAACCACTACACATGCACAAAACAGCATCTTTTTCTCTTCCTCTGTTTTACTAATAGAGTATGCCAAGATTTGAAAATACATTTAAAATTATTTGCATATTTTATTCTGATTTATAACAAAATTTTAACATCAGGTATGACTTAAGAAGAACTCCAAAAGTTCCTAAACCACTGGAATAAAAACGTAAACTGGACACCACTTTCAACCCACTGGCTTATGAAATGCACCTCTAAACCCCCTCTGCCACACCACACACATATTTTATGCAATTCCGCAAACACAAACATGAGGTCCTATACCTGGGACTGGCTAATCCCTTGGACAGGCTGGGCACTGACTACCCAGGGCACAGCTCTCTGAAATGGAGCTGAGGGTCTGGGCAGACGGTGGACTAAACACAAGCTGGCAGTTAGCCCTGGCAGCAAGGAAGGCCAAGAATATCCTGGGGTACATCTGCAGGCTACGCTCTTGCTAATAAGCCATTATTCACCTTTAGCCAGCACTCCAGGAATATGCATCTGGAATACCACATCCAGTTTTGGATCCTCAGTACCCAAAAGTAATAAAATAAAGTGATAAATGCAAGGTGTGGTTGATTCGGTGATGCCGAACTACAGGATTTCCTGCAATAATAAAAAATTCTGCATTTTTATATGTACATCAGGACAGGATATATGAAGAACCCTTCCTTACAAAAAAGAACAAAATGAGTCGGAAGGTCAGTAGACTCGAATGAAGAGAGATAATTTGGCCTTGGTGAAGATGGTTCAGCAGAAAATTCCGTGCAGAATTCCTAACAAAGTGTGCTGTTGAGAACAAAGGAAAATGTACTGGGAGGACTGGAAAGTCAAGCACGGCCTAAAATGGACTCTGGATTCCTGGCGCCTAGAATATTCCTCCAGAAGAAAACAACAGACTGGACTAAGTAGCTGTGATTATTCCAACTTTACTCTTCTGTCTGAAAAGCAGCTAAAATACAGCAGTGTTAGCATAGACAGAGACTAGTTTCACAAACAGAAAAGGACAAATTGTTTTCTTTTAGATTCAAGCACCCAGAAATGCATCATCAGTTTTAAGTATGTGAAAACGATGCATTGCCTGGACAAATAGAATTAAGCGGTGCTTCTAAGGAAAATCCCTTGCCTGGAGTTTGGGCTCCCTAAGAAAAAGAAGCAGTACAGGCAGGGTAAGACAGGATCAGGCTGTAGAGGAGCCTTCTCTCACAGATCCATTCACCTGCCAAAGGCACAGCAATGGTCTTCTTCAAACATACAAAATAAGTATCAAACAAACAAACAAACAACTGGATTGCAAGTGTTATACTAAAAAGAGAGGCTCTTTTTTGCCACCACATTTGTGACGAAGCTATCAAGAAGAAACTCCACGTATCTTCCACTGCCCCATCACCACATCGGCAGTGTGTACTTTCCTTATGCCACAGATGGCCAAAATGAAACCCAAATCCTCCCAAACAAATCAGAATGAGAAAAACACATGTATGCTCTCACTCTTTCTCTCAGGAGCTTTCTTACAAATTTTGCAACAGCTCAGATGGATTTCTACAACAGTTGGCAAAAATACAGAGAATCTATTTCTTCCTTTCTACTCAACTAGCTGTAAATTTGGCTGCATCAACCTTCCCCTCCCCCTCCCCCAAAAAAACAACAAACCTCCCCCTAAAACTTTACATGCTTCATTTTTAGCTCCTTTCTCATTTGCAAGGAAGAAATGTTTTAGTATAATTCAGGGAGAAAGAGTCTCTGTACCAAGGAAAGACTGTGATTTAAAGTTCTTTATTTACAGTCAACAGGAGAAACAAATAGGCTGGACACTGTTAAGAGAACACAGTTGGTTTTGTAACATCCGTGTCACATACCCTGGCTTTGTACACGACAGGAATTGGACATACTTACGCTCCCCAGCAAAAATAAAATAAAAAAAGAACACAGGTATATCCGCTGTATCTTAAAACATCCTTTTCAAGTAGCTTTTTATTCAGATACACTACTGTGCGATACTTCCATGTATTATATAACAGCAAGTATCCAAATCAAAGAAATATTTACTTACTTCAGGAAGGTTTGTATGACCAATTATGTCACTATGAATAGAAATAATGCATTCAATGGGTTCTTTGTCTTTTGCTATCAATGCAGAACAGTATAAAATAAAAAAAAAAAAACCACCCATACTATTTCATAGGCGTCATTAAGGCTACCTTCCAAAATAAAGCAAAACAAGAAGGGGAAAGTATTTTCTTCAGGGATACACTCCCAGTAGGTAGAAAAAACCCACCCTCTCAAAGGATTTTAATGAGAACAACAACAAAAAAAAATAATCTCATTTTTGTACACTACAAAAAATGTTTCACTCAAATGCACCTGTCCTGAAGTTTACACCTAATAAAAGCCAGATGTACTTCTAATACACTGCTGATCCCTGCCCTTAATGCCTGTTTTCCCACTGTACCACCTCAACCAAGAAAGCAGTACAGCATAGTTTTACACATCATTAAAAGGTTTAAACCAAATATTACATTTTTATAATCCTAGCAATTCCCACAAAACTAAACAGAATAAATACAGAAGCATTAAGAGACCCACACTGTGAATGAAAGATCCCTCTTAGCCTGTTACCTAATACAACCAAGCACCTGAGTGATAAGTGAATCAAATTACCACATTTCTTTACAAGTCAGTCATTACTAACTGAAGCAAAAGATATGCAAATTTATCTTTAGTAAGATTATTCTCTAAAATTAGTTTTGTCTTCTAGGGTTTATTTGACTCAAGCATAAAGCTTTATTTGAAGTTACTAATAAGGAATGTCAGCCAGGAGCCCAATCCCACGTTCACTAGAAGTAGTGGGACCTCTTATCTTTAGTATTACCCACGAGAAAGATAAAAGGAGATAAAATGTTTACAATAAAGGCATCTGTACACAAGGATAAAAGGACATTTTACAAGTTCATTTCACAACATGCTTCTTGAGTCACATCTCTCACAGGAGCAGGCAAGTCACCCTTCCATGGCAGGACCGTGAGTTACACCACAGCCAGTGCTTTGGTCTCACTCTATACAACTCACCACCTCTGCCAGTCCAACGCAGCCAAATCTAGCAGCATCGCCAGCAAGAACATCCACAGTCACTAAAATTGTTCCTTTGCTCTCTTTTGGCCACAAAGCTGCTCTAGGTGGCTGCAGCTTGGCCACCACCGAGAGGGACCAGAGTCACTCAGAAAGCAGCTTCACCCTGGGGCCAGCACTGCTCAGCTACTTGCTGCCTGCATGAGAAACAGCTCCAAAGGATGATCCCACAGTCATTGGGCAAAGGCAGGCTCCAGGTCAACCCCACAGCAGCTGGGAATGGCACAAGCACACCAGGAACAGAGCTCCAATTCACTGGGCTGAAACAGGCTCCCAGGCAGGAGTGTGGGCAGCACCCAGGGGAGGCTGGGGCCTGCTAGTGCCCCAGAGGCCCTGACGTTGGGTTGTTAATTAAATACTCCAACCAGTAGCATGCTCCTCAGCAATGAGCTAGAATCACTTGGCATGCCTAGTCTATTCTTCTTCCTAAATGTCAGCTGGCTTAATAAAAAACAATTTCTGATGAGTATTATTAGCATCTGAAATATTTTCCCCAGATTACCACATACTGTGGCCTGCAAAATGCTAAGTTTACAAATAAAGCCGTCTGCTGGCAGAAGTAGAACAGAATGACTCGAATGGAGACACACCAGTTATCTTTTCCTGAAGACCTGGAGATGGCAACTGTGGAGATTTGTTAATGCATAAGCAATTAACGCATTGGTTTACTTAATCAGTAGATAGCTTGAGCCTGTTGCAGAAGGATGCAGAGCTATCCAATCGTGATAGTCTGGGGTGGGGGGGAAGTCACATTATCTCATGCACTCTCACACGCACACACTCTTTAAACCAGCAGCTGCGCATTTGTTTTGTTTTCAATCCAACACCCCCTTCTCAGGGCCAAAGCTGAAGTCAGAGTATCATCCTAGTGATGCAAGCTGTGACTGTTACAAATCAGTGAAGTAATCATTAAAATGTCCAAATTGTCTTATAAAAAATTCATGCACTCCAGCACTCCTGCACCACAATTGAATTGAACCCTGTTTGTTTTGTGGTTTCAACCTAAATAAAAACATGCCTGAAGACCAATCCTCCCCCCCAAAGAAAACCAGACCTTTTTTAACATACAACTTTCTTTACATTTAAGACAAGATAGCTAGCGAAGCAGCTAAACACAGAACTAGGGACAGACTAACTAAGACAAACTAGCTGTTAAGAGTCCTCAAAATACAATTTCAAATTCCTCTACAGTGTCAGGAAAACAACATTGTTTACCTTAAGCATATATTCTATATTGCACTAACTTCCATGCCCTCCTCCCCACAGCTTTCATTTTCATAGATGCATGAAAAATAGCTTATCAAATAAAAGCACCCACAGGTACTACTTGTGACTTTCCACCAGTGAAAAGCTGCTTTTTAATAATGAAACACTTCAGTGATTCACGTAACGATTTTGCTAAGTGACAAAATCTAACGCTTAGGCCATTCAATGGACCACAAAGCAGTTCGTTCCTTCTTCCAAAAACAGTCTACCTGAACGTTATCCAACCAATGGGGCCATTGTGCACCCAAGACCTTAATTCATAGCTACAACTACTGCTTAGAGCACATTAACTTGTTTATTTTCAGCTCTTCTCTAGCTCATGTCTCAGACCCGATTTTTTGTCTTGTAAAACCAAAACCCAATCCCAACGGAAAGAAAAATTAAGTAATGATGAGACACTGAACAACATTCCATGTACCTTTCTTGAACGTTTCAGTAAAATCATGTAATGGAAATGAAAATCCTTATTCAAGTCTTATCTGCCCAGTGTTCCCTTTCTAGAGAACATCCTGCAGTTTCTGACCTCTGAAAGTCCTGAGCCATCTCCATCCAGTCTGCTTTTCCAATGGGAGCTTACAAGCCCATGAAGAGGAAGTCCTTTTGATGCTAACCCAAGGAAGAGGAAGTGAGCTTGCCAATGCTTAGTAAGAGTTAAAAACTATACTCAGTTTGCAGATGGAAGAAATAACTAGCCCCGGGGATGGTGGGAATTGAACAGCAACTGAGAAATATGTTAACTGTGGTTTTGTTTACCACAAAGAAGCTTTTCCTTGCCTTTTTAAATTTTGTCATTTTAAGCTTTCTCTGGAGCCAATTTGCTTAAACAGCGCTAGAGAGACGATGTTCTTTTCAGAAAACATCCTGGTAACAGAAGAAATAAAACGTCTGGGTTTAGCTTTTTCTGAAGCTGATAATACCCTCTGTGAAGACTGTCACAGAACACACTTTGTAAGAAGTTCTAATTATTCTTTCAATTTCCCTAAAAATTCTTTATTCCTTAAAATACATTTCTCAGTAAACCTGACATATAACTTCTTCACAAGTTATGGTCACCTAGTGATATTTTATTTTCCCTAGATTGTTACTATTATTTTTACTACCCCAATGAAGATGATTGTGAAAGACTGTCTCCACATACAGATGTACACGCAGAGGAGGATCACATCTTAAAAAGTCTCCTGATTCCTGATTCAGAGGGCAAAAAGAGATCTCAGTTTCTTCTTTTCTTTTCTCTTTCAAGATTATTATGAGTTAATGCTTTAAAAAGACACACCTTGACCATTTCCTATACCCAGGTACTTGCAAGGCTGAACTGGAATGTCATAGGCAAATTTCAGATTCAAATAAAGGGCTTGCAGAACAATCCATGAAGGATTCAGTTTAAACAGGAATGGCAGGAGGAGGGGGCAGAGAAGGCTACTCAACCTTTTTTTTTTTACCCCTCTTTCCCAGCTGAGGGTAAAGCTGACTTGTCTTCAGTGTGCCCTTCCAACGTGTATAATTCTACAAGTAACTGAATATAAAATTTACTCAGACAACTTTCCCCTGAATATGCATTCTTGGGCTTCCTGCTTGTTTATCTTCTATCACTGATTCACCTTCACCTTCCCAAAGGTGCGGTATTTGATGTGCAAGAAAGCTTATGGTAATCGTAAGATCACTCCCAAAAAGTCTTTACTGAAACTCAGGAGAGGGTGTTTACCTAACACAAACTTTTAAATTTGATGCAAAAACTTTTAAAATTCTTTGACATGTTCTTTAACTTTTATCAATAACAGCAGGAGCAAAGGAAAATTTCTTGCTTTCATGTCTCCAACTGAGAAACTGAGATGGTGTTAGGAATCAGTTCCCTTACCTTGGGCTTGTTTTAGGACTTAACAAAACCACTGTACTTTCTCATTAAACAATTATTTTCTAAATTAAAGTAATGATTTAGGAAAAAAATAACTATTACGGTTTGGGTGGCGTTCTCCACCAGATTCACAGAATTTTAAAGTTTACTGGTAGTTTGGACTCCTAGGGAATGAATATTTAATATGCATATGTACTTTCGAGAGGAGCAAGACCTTCAGAAGCATCTTGTAACTGGTCTTAAGCCAGTTGAGCAATATCTCTAACACAACATGGAGGTGATGAGTGCCAGTATAATCTTAGAATATATCAGAAAAGTTATCATCATCCCAGAGGACAGTATTAAAAACTGGTGAGGACTCCAGTGAGGTCTCACAGATTCACAGTGTTAGGGGTTGGAAGGGACCTCTAGAGATCATCTAGTCCAACCCCCCTGCCAGAGCAGGATCACCTAGAGCAGAACAGAACACTACAAAGAATTTTGTAGTTTTCACTTTGAACACAAAAAAGAATTCTTATTATCCACAAGTGAGGGGCAGAGAAAGACATCCAAGCTGGATCAGAAACACAGAAGGAATACTGTACTGATCAAGCGAAGAGAGCTGAGAAGAACCACGAGGTTTTGCCTTCTTTAGCTTAACAAAATAGTGACAAAAATGAAGTATAATTGTTTCCTACAGTTACTGCAGACAGTTAATTAGCAAGGAGAAAGAGATATTTAAATTAAAAGCCAACACTGCAGCAGGAACAAAGTAACTGTGAATTGACTGCGAATACACTTAAGATGCACATTAAAAGATGATTTCTAAACCATCTGAAAGGGCAAGATTCTTCAACAGCCTTTGAACAACAAAACCAGAAGCAAGAAAAAAACCTTCCTAGTTTTAAGTGGAGGCTGATGACATGATGAAAGGAATTGCATACAACCTAACTGCCTGCAATAACAAGGGAACAAACTCCCTTATAAGGCCCTTCTCATCTCTTAGCATACCTTCCAGTTACCTTTCAGAAAGTATGCATTTAACAGCTTAAAGCCACCTCACGCCTCACTGTTAAAACCAAGACATGCATTCTGAGTCCACTTAAAACATTCTCAAAGTATTAAACATTAAAAAAAAAAACCAAAATCTCATTTGTTCTTTACCAGCCCCACACAGAAATACTGGCTGTATACAATGCTTTTGGTTACTAAAGGCAGCAGACAACTGCATTTATTAAAAGTCTTGATCATGCACAACATATCTACATTGACATTCACAAAATCATGTTTACAGAACATGAAATACTTAGCCATTTATGTCATTCTAGACAAAGGCTAAAAAACAAGACTTGGGGGTATAAAGATGTTTACTTTGAATGTTATTATCTCTTTTTTCTTTTACAAAGTGTATAAACAAAGTAATATCCACGAAAGAAAGTTATTTTGAAACAAAACACGAAAAACTAAGGTCAAGCAGACCTCCCAAAAAACAAAGAAAAGGAAGAAATTGGTCACTTTACACAGCACAAGCAAAACAGCCTCAGGAAATCCATATGAAAGATTTTTTAAAGAATACATAAACTCAGCCGTAACCTTCACAGAAATCTCCAGCAGTCAAGCTAAGAGACAACACCCCTCTGGAACATAACAAACATTTCTGAAAGTTCTTGGTCTTCTCTCCATCTCTCAAAATATTGTATTTTGCTATTTTATTAGCAGTGAACATTTTAATTGGCATTAGCCATTTGCTTCCTACCAGAATAAACATAATGATGAACGTGCAAGGTGAGAAGTTAAGGAATAGCCAACAAAGCTCTGAGACAGAGGACTCCAATTCCTACTCCTTGAAAAGCAGGAAAATGCATCACTACTAATCTCTTTATATCCCACTTCCAAGTTTTGGGGGCAACTCTATTATTTTCCAGAGGGAAAAAAACCCTATCTGCAGCTGAATTCACAGTCCTCTTAATGCTTCAATATAATATGACTGATTTTAAAACTTCTTACAGGGGTTAAAAGCTTACAAGGAACCACCATATACCTGGAGACAAGACATAATCTTGTCTGTTTAATCAAGTTTGTCAAAATTTAAGCAGCAACAAATTTGTTAGGTTCTTACCCCTAACTTTTTTTCTTTTTTTTCAGGTTCAGGAAATTATTTCCAGGCTACAGATTTCAACAACAGTTTCAATTCTGCAGCAACTGAAAATGCATATTACTACCAGTAAGTGTTATTTTTCAAGACCTATACATATATGAGAGAGGGCAATCACACTGGCTATAATTATCAGTAGCCTTGTTTCCATGAGCTTTCATATCAGTTATGAAGAAACTCGTTCCAAGAACAAGAATATGACAATTCCTTTAGTCTCAGTAGCTAATGCAGTGATTCAAAATCATAATCCTGTAAAGTTTGAAGCTGTAAGTTCCAGAGTCCCTAAACAGTTACCTTTTCTCCCCCAAAACTAGCTTTATGAAGTAATTGTATGGACTATCTTTTAAGTGATTTTTCCAGTGAAGGCTGAGGTTTAGATCACAACATGAGTAAGTTTTCTGACATAATTGGTTTCTTATGGTATTCCAGCAATTGAACGTTGACTTGAAATCTCTTACAGGCAGAGCTGGCTGGTTTAAATCATTGCTTTTGAAAGCACACAGATGATATGCAGCTACTTTACTTCCCAATATCCTTTACAGCATCAAAAGAGGTCTCAAATAAAGAAAGAAAATTATACGTATATACACAATCTCTCTTTCATATTCATACACATAATATATTTCAGTTCCATTCAGGTGGTCCCCTGAGGTTTTGGCTCTCTAGAAAGAGTTAAATATCTGAAACAGACACTTTTCTTGTCATTTATTAGTACTGTTTTAAAAGGATCTTTCAGAGAATGAAGCCTAAGAAAAATGCAAATTCTCCACTCCACACTTGACTAACAAAGCATCCAATCAGTTCCCACTGAACTCCAGTTCGTTTTGTGTCCACATGTAAGTGATTAAGAGTACATTGTTTGAAACTTAATTCCACATCTGTTCTTCTGTGGGACTTGGAAAACAGATGAATTTTTCTGACAATTGTTTGTAGAGTGGATAATCACAAGCATGTGTAATAGTATCCCAAAGTGCAAGGGGAAAACACCATGAGTCTAAGAAGCTTTTTTTGCTGAATATTTTTGTTTCTTTTCTAAGTAAGATTAAAAAAAATAAGATGCTCTCAGATGGAAATCATTAATAAATGTTTGAGAAGTCATCTACTATAACTAAAAAGGCAAAGCAAAATCCAGATTTTCTTCCTAAAGGTCATCATTTCATGTCCCAATAGTTTACCCAGAGAGTCAAAATCCATTTTATGGCCTGCCAGGTAACTTTTAAAAATTATGCAGAAGTGGCAAAATCCTGCAGAACTACAAGACAGAAAATACATGGTTTTGTCATGGACCTCTGCAGTTGTGAGATAACGTTCCAGGCTATTACACTAAGAGATTCAGCATCTTTTGAACGGATCACACATTTAAGAGACAAGGATGTATTTTCTTTTGATCTCTATAAAATGCTGATAAGCACAGAAAGGAAGAATAGATAACAACTCTTCCCTGTATTTGCTAATGTAAGTGCTGACAGCAACAAAGAATACTGGGAATCCTAAGGTTTAAGAAAGCACTTTTTCCACTCAAGACACAGCTATGCTGAGGGAAGCCACCACAGTTTGTCGTGGATGCCAAATTCCACATTTCTTCAACAAGTAATGGGGCAAGTTAATGAAGGAAAGATCCACTGACAACCATTAAATGCAATAAATGCCCCCCTTGACCCAGTAAGTCCTCAGGATGCAGAGCAGTGGACACTATGAAAGCATCGGTGTAAGTTTGCTCTGTACTTTAGGCTACTGGCTATTGTGAGATACTGGGTTAACTGAACCTCTGATTAACTATTTTTTTTATGGCCTTACAACATAACCTTGGACCTTGGTTTGACCTATACATGTAACGAGTGCAAGAGTGACTTTATCTACAGTGATTGAGAAAGAAATTCACAGGGAGGGCTCAGGGTAGATGAAAGACCCTTTTTTTTATTATTATTTTACTTAATTCTTAGCTTAAAATAACAACTAGTCATCTAGGAGGGCATGTCAAAGAAAGGCCAATATTTCAGTTCAGTCACATCAAACTGATGATTCAGTCAAAGAAACCAGATACTGCTGCCAAATCCTACAATATTACTGTGAACTTCCCAATATTTAGTGTTTTCTTAAAACTGCGGATGCCAGGGATATGCAATTACCTTACATAAGTTCCATTTTCAAACTTTTCTCCACAACCGTTAGGATTAGAAACACAGATGACAACATAAGCTCGACAAGAAAAAAAAAGGCAGCCAAAAACCCTACCAAGCCAAAATAAGAAGAGTCATTATTTTCATTTGTTTCCCTCCAACACTGGTACTAGCAACAGTGAAAACCAAGTTAAACTGGTCCCATACATGGCCAGTGCTGAAAGACTGCATCACCCTGGATGAAAGAGATTAAGAACATGAATGAGAATGAGAGAGACTTTTTAGACTGACAAAGGAGAAAAGGTGCAAGTTCAAATAACAGAATGCTTATAATTTATGTAAAAAGCAACTACACAGATAAGGAAAAAAAAGTCTGCCTTCTACAGCGAAGGACACTGTTGGATTCTAAAAATATTCTGCTCAGCAAAATTACTATCTGACATTACTTCATTAGGACTTCCATCTAAAATGCATAGGATAACCAATTCCATAAGTCAGAAGGCACCAACACCCACTGCATATGATAATTATGTATTTTCAATTTCATTACGTAACTTAAAGAATATCACAAAGGGAAGATTTATAGTGCAGAGCAAGTGATCAGACAGCATTATGCCTTGGAAGAAATGTTCCTATCAAATCTGAATTAAAGCCACTGAAACATTAAAAGGATAAGCAATGTTGCTTGGCTAATTATTAAACTACAACAAATATCCTTATTCATACGTAAAAAGTAGGAAGCTTATGCAGACATGATTACCATACCTATCAACAAACTGTAAACAATAATGACTTTGAGTTTCATTTTCATTTCAAATGATTTCATGTAAAGAATCACTGAAGATTCCTGCAGGAAAGAGAAGATTAGACGTCTTTAACTGTCTGCAGAGAAAGATCAGGTGAACGAACACAGTTCCCTCACATCCAACCCTGCCAATGCCAGGACAGCAGCAAAGCTGAGCATCAATGCTGTCAAGTTATGTGCCAGTCCCACATGAGTCTGCTTACTTTAAATGTTGGGAAATGTCCCACGGAAGAGTCCTGACTTTTCCTTCATATGCTATAGGCACTGGAAGAGAGGTCCATTTAGGTTTTTTCAGTCTGAGTACCCTCTGCCAATACCATTTCCTAAAATACTACAGAATGCATACACACATTGAAAAGAAAATAAAGTAAAGCAACACTGCCACATTTATACCTGAAAGACTACAAACATATATACTTTAAAGACTCCTATAGGGTTTTTTTCTGTTATTGTGACCAAAAGGCTGAATGAAATTCAATACACATAGGAGTCCCATGGGCCTCCTCCACTTCATCCTGTAATTGTACTGAAACCTTGTCTGGAGTCTCTCTCAAGGCATCTGGAGTTGACACATCTCCCATTTATCCAGCTAAACAAAGGTCCCCTGCATCTTCCCTGCCAATACCATGAAGAATTTAATGTATCAGCAGGGACTTGAAGCCTGAAACTCAATCCAGTATTTTCATAAAACGATTCACGGACTTGCACTGACTTTTTTGACTTAAGAGCAAAGGCTTTCTGTACAGCAATTTGGGGCTAGATTAATCCAATCATGTTTCCAGCAGTGGAGGAGGGAGGATGAGCACCATAACATGCAGCCACCAAATTGATATTAACATACTGAGACAGGAAAGAAATCCCTTTCAGAGTCCCTTTATACCTTCTTAAAATATCACAGCAGATATTGAATGCCTTCTATGAAAGAAGCAGGAATGAACACCAAGAGCAGACAGCAAATTAAGGAAATAAAACTGGAACCAAGAAAAAAAGAATTGTTTTTTACTTTACAGAAGGGAGGACAGTGGCTTGGAACTTAATCTTACGCTATACCAATATGCTGGATAATGAGGGGAAAAAAAAGGAGGATTTGGATCAAAGGAGCATTCATGTGCAAAGCTGAACTCATTGCCCTTTTCATAGCTAAACAAGACTTAACACAGAACGAAATCCTATTCTACTGAGAAATTTGTCAAACACTCAACAATGCTTCCACTTTTATTATACCATCCAGTAAAATAAGCATCAGCAAGGCCAGTGTTCTAAGTTTGCCTTTTTGAGAATGAACTATTGTGTGCTTGCTACTACTCTGACTTTTAAAAATTGCTTTTTTGTGAAAAATGGCATCTTCAGTTTCTTTGAAACTTGAAATGTCCTCCATTAACACATCAGCCAAGCATCCAAGTGTGCAAAACATGAATTGTATTTAAAAAGCCTCATCCCAGCCTTTCTGAGACAGATTGAAAGTTTATAGTGGGTTTTCTTACAGTTATGTAACTGCTCAAAGTGAGAGAAAAAGATAGCCTGCAAAGATGAAATAGAAGAGTAAAAAATGAAGATTAAAGGCAATTCTTTTACTTCTCCAGTGTTTTTTTTAGTCACCAGAAATCAGACAGATCTGCTGTTCTTCTATATTGTCTTAAATAATATCAAGTCTTAAATAATCTTAAATATTCTTTTAATTTCCAGGATATCATTAAGGTCCTAAAATCTCTTTTCATCTTCCAAATTTTGAATCAAGACCAAAACCATATCTTCAGAAAGTTGGGATTTATAAATTTCAGGTTTTGTTTTATCAGAAATATTTGACTTAAGAAGAAACAGGTTATAGAGAGTAAACCAGAAGCACAGCACAAAATAAATTCTTCATATGACAAAGCTTGGTTTATATATAACCTTGGTTTAGATATAACCATGCATTGAGGATGGACATCAGAAATGTGACCTGCACATAAGAGGAACACAGTTTCTACTATGAGTAACAGAAAGTATGTATCTTCACAAATCATAGGCAGGATAGATTGTTTCACAATCACTGGATGCCCAGCAAGGATAGCAATACACTAGAAAAAACACTGATGCTTCTGCAAATTTTTTGCTGTTCTCTGGGAATGAAGTTCAACCAGCAAAGGCTATTCAGGATTGTGCATCCATGTACAGTGCATCCAGGTACAGTGCATCCAGGTTCCACATATGGCAAGTCATCTCTAGAAAATGCTCCTTAAAAAAAAAATCAATAGATTAACAGTACCTGCCCTTTCTTTGTCTTCTGAACACTGTATAATCTTGTTAAAAACACTACACATGCTAACAGTGGGTTTAAGGAGTGTATACTCGTAAAGGTGAAGCATTCCTAATGACTAACTCAAAATCTAACGGCATTAAAAAGAGCCAGAGAAACTATTATTAAATACACTTAAATTCAGGGTGTATATTGCATAAATTTGTAACATTCCTCTCCAATACTAATGTGGATTAGTATCTCTTATACCAGGTTGTATACATGTCATAGTATAGGTACAGTCAGCTGTAAAACATGTTCTCAAGTTTAAAAATACTTCTAAAAGCCTCTATGTCTATAACAAGAGTTGTTTGGACCTGGTATTTATTTATTTATTTATTTATACAGCCTAAACAGTTTGCCTTCAATGAAAGACAAACAGGTTTGGATGACACCATACACTGCTATAAAGCTTGGTTCTCAAAGCTTTGTCCCAACATAAAGGCTTCCTGCAGAGTCAGTCAAAAAGATCTTGCTCACAAACAACTATTTTTTTCAATTACTAGAATCAAAGATGAATTAACTAAATGCTACTTCATCTTCTCTAATCATTATCGCATGATCACTCTACAACCAAACTCCAAAAATATTTATATATGGTTTTAGAAGCCTGATCATGGAAGCTTCCTGCTGGTCAGTTTCGTTGCCTCAATCATTCCTTTTTAAAATATGAAGGATGACATTGGCCAGTGATCAAGAACCTGTGAGGCCAGGGACTTTATTTCACATAGCCTTTAGTCACTCTTTGGGGTTTTTTTCATGTTTTTTATTGTAGAGTAATATTTAGATGTACATTCAGCTTGTTAAACTATGTTACCGACAATTATCAGCTAGCAAGAATGAAATTCAGAGACAGCTACTGCTGTCAAACTAGGAAAATACAAACCTTCTCTTTCTGCATCTTCAAAATTTGAAGCTCTGTGGAGTTTCTGGAAAATTCCCATTTATGTAAAACCAAAGTTGAATGTTAGGCTACAAAAAGTAGGTTCTTAATTAAAATAAATATTTATGACTTTCAGGTTTATCATAGCATTGCAGTCAAAATTCTCAGTAGTAAATTTCTTCTGGTTCATTTAAAGACTTATCTAATCTTACTACCTACCTACCACTGAACAACTAAAAAATTAAGATTCAAGAACCCTACTACTCTGTGTCTGCCTTTTTCGGTCCAAGACTTTATTCCAGCACCAGGGTCTTACTGATTGAAAGACAAAAGTTCTGACTATGGAGAACATTATCAGAGTTTTGTTTAACGCCTGCTTACATGCAAAGAACTGAACACCAACACAAGAAACCACTGAAGAGTGGAAAAAAATGAACAGCCCAATCGGCACTGTTTGAAGATGACGGTAGAGTGTCTCTCCTGTAATCGCAGAACAACACATTTAACCTAGAAGATCCAACACAACAAGGACGAACCACAGAGCTCCCCAATAGCAATGAACTGGCTGGGTGTGAAGGCAAAAATTCCTTTCAGTCAGGTAAAATCTAAAATGCAGTACTAAAGAGCCTGTGGCAAAACAACTCCTCATCTCCACACCAACAGCCTGGCCACAGACAGCGGGTTTTTTTTTTTCCTTTTTGTTTCCCCCCAGGTTTATGTAAACCCTCAATTTCTTCAGGAATCTTGTCTTAGCCTGCTAGGGATGTGACTCCCATTTTTCTGCCTGTATGAAAGGACAACCTTGTTCAAAACTTCTTTTAAACATTAATTTTGGATTAATATTCCACAATTTGTGGCACAGATGATCTACAAAGAAAACGTCCTTAGTATTTAGACAAATTGTTAAAAAAATAAAATGGGAAGGAAATAAACATTGGAAGGAGAAGATGCTTTAATTACCCATAAAGAGGAGCAACAATCCTTCTCTTTAATTTCCCATTTTGTCAGTGTCTGTATAAAAGAAACTGAATGCTTTGTCTAGATTATAAAACAAAAGCCCTTGTAAAACTCAGCACAAGATCATAATTATGCTTAACGCAGAAAAAGAAAACCACTTCGAGATTTGCAGAGGAAAGCTGTGAGGCCAACCATGAAGTCAAAATGCATGTTCAGTACTGCTACAAAACAAAAACAAAGCAAACAAACAAAAAAAGCTTTCATGGCAACTTTCTATGGCATATTTATGCAGTGATCAAGTATGACTTTAAAGCCACCATTAGCATAAATAATAAACAGTAGGAACCGATATATAAGGCTATTGCCTAAGAGTAAGAAAACATGAAATTCCTACTAGTGTTTTTGAATATAGTACAACACAGCTCTCGTTCCTAATAAGGCAGTGAGCAGTAAAGAGATGAAAGACACTCCTTAAAAGAGGAAGGAAGAAAAAAAAAAAAAACCTTTGGTCTTTATAGTTTACATTACTTATTGTATTTATAGGTTGTGTAAATTACTACCACTCAAAGAAAGCAATAATTCCTAAGGGAAAGCATGAAGGGCACACTTCCTTCGCTTAAGTGTTTTGGGTAAGTAATATGTTTACATTGCCCCAAACAGCTTTTAAGTTCAATAATTCTACCCCTTTTCACAAAACAAACACATTCCTGTATTCAGTCAAAAGGATATATGTAAATTAAAGACTATTTTCCTGGTTCAACACAATGTTAATGGGATTTCCATTTGTTTCCTGTTTGAACTTTAAGGAAGGGATTTTCTGATAAATACATCTTTGTTACTTCTGAATATTACCCAAGAAACAGTTAAGGAGTTATGTTTGCCAGACCCTCAAACACATGAGTGACAGCAGCTCTATACACGGACCTCCACATGATGAAAATCCACCTGGCTGAGATGTTCTGATGTGCATACAGTTCATTTTATGGCTTATGCAGTTTAACCTCACACCTAGTATTTTCATTTTCTTTCTTCATGAATTCACAGCCACACAAACTATACCGCAACCACCAAAACCAATCACAACTGGCCACCACAGCAATTTCAAAAGTACACTTTGCCCTAAGGAACTAGTCTAGCAAAGTAAAACTGGTTTAAAAACAGACTACTTGCTAATGCACACCCTTTCAGGAACACACACATACCAGGTTAAATCAGTGATACTAGGTCACCTTGCAGCTATTTCCTGTCCTCCACCCCCTCCCAATACAAATACAAAAAAACAAAGGTTTAAATCAAGATGAGATCCACAGAGAGGTTTGCAACTGTTCACTCTTTAAGGACGTAACAAGTCTCTGGAACAGAGACGAGATCTCCACACTCTTCTTCTTGAGTGCTATGAGCTAAATAACGAGGTCAGGTCGCCTTTCTCACCACATACAGAGGGCTGCATTCCCAGCCGTGCAGTGGCAGGGCTTCAGTGAGATCAGGGAGGGTGGCCCCATGCTGGTGACCCACCAGTTCCAGCCCCTTTGGCCAGAAGAGAGGGGGCAGTTTGAACCACCTTGCAGTGAGGTCAGAAATGCACCTTCACAGCCAAATGCTCTAATGATTTGAAGGGTGACACCTTCATGGAGGGCAGGTTTCTTCTCCTGAACATCCTTGCCATGGACCATTTGCTCCTCAAGCAGACACAGTAGCTGAAACACACCTATGCAGCTTCACCCAGCATGTTAACGTCTTTGCTCTCTGACGCAAGGAAGATGTACACAGCCCTACATCGTTTAAATTTACTTTCAAAAATATAAGCATGTACTATTTTCACAGCAATATTAAAGCGCATGCAGACAGCTTGCTGCCTCTGGTTCCCCCCATACTTGAATGCACCTGGGGACTGGGTCAAGAAATCTGTGTGTAGCCAAGATGCTTGCAAGTCACTGCTTGCTTTCTGGAAGCTTTCCTTTTGCCCTGCAACCAGCCTCCTTTAGCTGTGTTTGGCCTCTCATCCCCAACATCTCTGCTCACTCCAACTCTCTCTCCCCATGCTGGCAACTCTTCCTCCATGACCCATGCCACCATGGTTTTTAAAGGGCTGTAGCAATAGTTCTTATCTTTGTTCCCTTTCCGGTGGGAATTTACATTTCTTGGAACTTTATGCCTCCAAACAGCAGCTAAGGAAACTGGTCTTATCTAGTGTGAGCTTCATCCTTAGCTCAGTCTACTGGAAGCCACCGGATTCAGCAGCTCCTACGTTCACAGACAGATGTGCTAGGTCATCTACCTCAATTCCTTCGCAGAATCAACGTGTGGGAAGGGCATGTAAAAATAGTTACGGGGATATGAAGAACTTACCAAACCATATGAGTTTCCTAACAGAATCTTTAAATTACACATAGAAAAGTTCCCCAAATTATTCCTATATAAGAATTACTGACCAATTTAAAATCTTTACTTAAATGTATTCAACAGCTTAATAGTTTCAAGGTCTCAATAAAAAGAGGGAGAATACTCCTTACTCTTTCTAGTTTCAAAGTGTAGTTTTAACCCCTGTTCAAATCGATGTTCAGAAAACAAAGGGTTTGGCTAAAGCACACATTTTCTAGAGTATTATTTTTAGCTTGCTTAACGCTGAAGGAATTCACTACAAGCTCTCCACGGCATGGAACAACGTTCCCACCAGTCTCTCTGTTACAAATTAATGAAAAGCTGGCTGCTTGTTCTCTGCCTAAAGGCATCTACCATGCATCATAAACTTCAGTCATAGGCACTGAGGAGCAGATCAGGGTACAACCTCACTCACATAGTCCAAAGGAAGCTCTGTGCTTCACATTCATTGCAGCAAGATGATCTCTTGAGCATTCTACACAATTAATTCTGATGTCCTCTCCTCTCATTACCAGACTTCTCCAAAAGCATCACATGTTCAGAAGAAACTGAGAAGTTCCCTGACCGTCCTTAAACTACAGTATGCAGAACAATCACATGTATTTTAACAGCCACACTCCACCACTGAAATGTAATGTTGAGTTTGAACGAAAGAACAAGAATCAAATATTTGCAAAATTGCATCAAAAAGACTCAGTGATGATCTTTGCATTAAAAGCCCTGCTCTAAACAAAACCTATAGCGCATTTTAGCTGTGTACTATGGAACAATGCCTAGAAAGAAGGCTACAAAGAACCCCCTACCCAAACCATGTCTCTTTGACTGGTATTTATCAACCAGCAAAGCAAACATAAAATTATAATGTGAAATCACTTGGCTACAAAAGAATAAAAACATCACTAAAGCAACAACAAAAATGTTACATATTCTAAGTAAATTTTTTTAAAAGTGCTAAACACTGGTTTAATTCAATTATTCCTGCTTATGTCAGTGGGAATAACCTTAAGCTATTACTAGCTGCTATAGAACAATTTAATTTTGAAACACTAAAAATACTAAAAATACAGTTTTAATAGTACACTAAATCTGATATGTTGTGCTTACAAACATCAGTCAGGATTCGCTCTTTCTAAAGAAAAGGGACATTTTACAATTTAAAATAGAGAAGATTGTCATAATCTAACTTAAACATAGTGTGAGTTATTATTAGATAATAACAGGTGATGTACCTAAAAAAAAAAAAACAAACATATGATCACTGAGGCTAAGGCTAGAAAGCAATAGTTTATCTGCCAAAATCTGTGGGTTTTGTTTTGATCTGTGTAACTCAAAACAACACTGACAAAGGTGCAGCGGAAAGACCCATAATACATTTTTCCTTAATTTTAAGTTTGGAATTTCATAGCAGGTCACATATTGGCTTCACCTTTTGCCTGCAAACCTAGTCTTCATTGTGCTCTCCAACGATACTTTTCTTTCTCCAGAAGTTCTTGGTTTGCAGCTCCAAATACTATGTACTGGATGATGAAATGGTTTAGCGCAAACTTGCAACTTCTAGCGCAGAGTTGCAACTACACATACGTGGTACCCGCCATGCAACCTAGAAAGCGGTAAGGACAGACCAGTCATTCCTCAGATCCTTCTCATGACTAAGGCTCATAACACAATATATGGAGAAATCACACAAAACAGAGATATTTCACCGACTTTTGGAGTAGTGAAGTTTGAATTATTTTAATTGAAATTTATAGTGTTTGTCTGCTAATGGAAAACTTGCATCTGAAATAAATCCTTATATGGTAAAGAATTCCTCAGCTATGGAAAACTAATTAAAGCAAGTAGTTCCATGAGCTCTGCTACCCATGAAGCTTATTTTTGCCAGATTTGTGCTTCACAGTTGACCAAGACTTCTGACAGGGTGTTTTACAGTCCCTCCTCCAACTGGCCACCTATTTTTGTAAAACAGAGGTACCCTGTTAGCTTTGAGAATTCAGTGTTTCTGCTGATGGCTGAAATCAATCAACTGAACAAAATAAATTACGTAGAGAAAGAAGCACCTACATATCCCAGTCCAGAAACCCAACAGCTAGGGGAGGACAATGCCTTGTAATAAGGCTGCACACAAGACACTCGCTGGAAGGAAGGGCTATGTGCAATGCACACTGCTAACCCCCTACTACCACAGAATGATGCGGTTTCCTTCTAAGACAAGAGTAAACAACTGATCAGGACTCAGACATTTTCTTTGCCACGCCACACACACCACATCCCACCAGCCTCTCTGCTGAACTGCCTACCACCACTCACCACCTCATGCTCCATATTTTTGCATTCAGCAACACTGCAATGCCCAGCCCTTCCCACTACTCACTGCTCTCCCATCCTTCGCACCACAGGGCGCTAATATGTGTCCCCAACCTGCCACAACGCCGTACCCATACATTCCTTTCCACTAGGGTATGTCGAATATACCCTCACTCCTTTGTACAAGCCATGAAGATGCAGCATAGGCAAAAGGGGAATAACAGAGTGTTTGATAAACCATAGGTGGGCACACATGGTTGGCTGACGGGCAAGGAGAGAGGCACACCTGGACTGACAAGGCAATTGGAGGGAATCTGCTTGGAGGCTCAACAGACTGGGTCGCAGTTCAGATCCAATTCACAATCAGGCAATTGGATGATTTTCTCTGTAGCCAAACCCAGGTGTTTATTTTAAATTCTGAAGTAATTGTGTTCCTATTTAATGGAAATTTTACATAACATCTTGTTTCTCTGTCTTGCTAGCTGCTCATGAATATGTTTTTCAAACAAAGTAAGATGCTGTAATAAGATTGCCTTCCTTATTCTCAAATTTTTATATAAAAACAAAAAGTAGAAACCATAAAAATAGAGCTATTACAAATGTTTTAGCAACAAAAATGCCTGTGGAAGTATCTTTCATCAAATAAGAGTAGCCACCGTTAATGACTATGTACAGCATACAAAGGGAAGAACTTCAGTAATATACTACTTGTGGAAGTTACCATTTTCAGAACTACAATCTAGCTCCTCCTTAATTTATAGGTGTCATCTAACCCATAATATATGAACATAGGCATTAACCACTCTTCACAAACCTTGGCTAATTAAAGAAATCTTAACTCAGTTTTATTGGTAGCAAAGCAAAAATTCCAGTGCATTGTCCATCAAGTGGATGGAGGTGCTTTCACAGTGTGGTGAGATTTGACTCTTCCATCAGAAGTCTTCCACTGACAAACCTTCCAAGACCAAAATGACTGGAAGTCTTCAGCAAAAAACAAAAATCACCAAGGAGAAGAGCACAGAGGCTGGCAGAATGACTGATGTGTGATAAAGTCAACAAAGAACCATTTCTCCCAACAAAAACTAGGGGGCAGAGTGGTAGATCAGCAACAACTTTGCTGAGGAAATGCTTTTTCTTCACAATGTATACTTGAGTTATGGAATCACTGCAGCAATGCATTAGACACACATAAAGCACAAGTTAACTCACAACTAAATTCTGGACTGACAGACCTGCTGCTGGTTATTCAAAACATAAATGTTTGGGTGCAACCTTTAGCTAAGGAAGTCCCCAAACCACTAATTAAGGGACCTAATCATGGAAAAAAATTATTACATATACTTCATATATTTCTTAGATTTTTCTTTCCAAGCATCTTTACTAGCTGCCTTTGGAGAGAGTATGGAACTACATGGACACTTGGCCTGACCAGAACATGGCTATTCTTCTGTTCTCATGAAATACTGGAAGACATGCCAAATACCAGATGAAGGCAGACAAACCAACAGGCACAAAATGTACACAGACATTACACTCTTATTCCCCTCCCAGTTCACAAACAGCATTAATCACCATTTCTGCAAACGGCATGATATAATGCGAGACACAACAGATTTGGACAGAGTCATGTATAATTATTGTGAGAAACAAAAATTGCAAATGAGAAAAATTATTTTACCTCTCTCATATGTGTGACTTCATTCGCTTCTGGGAAACAAGCCATGATCAACAGCCAAGTCTCAAACAGGAAAACAAATTAGGTACAAACAGACTTAAAAGCCAAGGCTGTACTATGCAAAGAGGTTAAATCTTTGTCCATTTTTTGAAAGCTTTTCTAATTCAGTGAACATCAAGACTGGACAGGTAGACCCTGCATCTGAGCAACGCTCCAGTGCAGTACATAGACCTTGCCCAGTATAAGGAGTGAGTAGTCATTTAGGCTCAGACTTGGCTGTTCCATTTGTGTCTTAAACATGACTTTTCTTTTGGTGAACAATTAAATTTCCATCAAGATCTACAGTCCCTTCAGTTTTATCTGGAGGTCTGTAAACTGGCCGTGCAAATCCAGCTATCCAGGAATGGGGTGTTTTGAAGGTTTGTTTTCTAGCATTATGGTACTTACTGCATAGGTGATAATGCAAGAAGAATTAGGTACAGAAGACTTTTCACAACTTTTTCTAAAAATGAGGGTGGTCCTAATCTGATATCCTTTCTATGGGGAAAACAAGAGACTGACCAAGACTTAATTCTGTCATTACCTGTTTGCCATGAAATAGGATTTGGTTCTTTTGGACAGAATGGTGCCCAAATTCTGTTCACCGCTATGCTCAACAGCCATCAGGAATGACAATAACACTTAGCCTGGAAAACTGGTGTGACCTGGATGCCTGTAGCTGCTGAGAATCCCTGATCCCCAGTCAGGTGACATGAGAGTTTGTTCCTTCTAGTAAACAAAAACAAAATCAAAAGGACAAGTTTTGGCACAACTACTTTAATGAGAGTTAAAAGGAAATAAAACATGCAGATTCATCCAAATGCCTGAGAATGCCTCTGTCTTCTTTAGACAGCGTTAACTCTGCTTCCATAATTACTAATATCTTCCTGTTGCTTCTGGTCGCAACCAAGTTCACTGAAAAAAAATATAACACCTTACTCCTCTCTGACATAAGATTTTCCACATTAATGCTCATTCCTGTGGAGCTACACCTTGTTTCAAGAGCCAGTTAGTTTCCCTTACCTCAAGCTGTTCCTACAACCTGAGGAGCTAGAGGAGACTTGGAAAGATCCTATTATCTAATTCCTACTGTGAGATACAAGCCAGTATAGTCAGATCCTCTTTGAGACTTTTTGTGTCTACCCTGTTTCTGGAAACCTCTGATCTCAAAAGCTGTTCCACAACATCTTTAATCATCCATTTCAGTGCCTAACTATGCACAAAAATGAGTTATTGGGCATATGCAGAGAGCTAAACCACATAATAGATGGAGGGTATTAGGCAGGTTCCACAGAAACTTGCATACCTAAGACTTACTTTTCTATTATCCATCCTAAGTCATACTACATTTTTTATAGGAGACAGTATCTCCTATAAATTCTTTTCACTTCTGATTCTTTTCACTTCATTTATGAGATTTCTCTCCCAAAACCCCTGGATTTTTTTTCCTATGAGACAAAACAGTCACTTCTTTCAAAATTTTCCTGCAGGTCACCTTATCAAAGCACTTTATTACAGCTGCTGCATATAGTCCTCTACCTGAAACCTCATCAATGCCAGGCAGAGAATAATAGCTATGTCCCCTTACGTGTGACATTCCGTGATCATACATCTCAGACAGTACTTGTCCTTCAACTATAAACCCCAGGTTTTTGTTGGCTAGACTACTTAAGCTTTTTATTTCTCTTTAAACACATATAGAGAACATAGCAAGTTCTTCTCACCTTTTGGAATTGCAACTCATTGTGTTCGGACTGTCTCTCCAAATTGCCGAAACAACTGCTTCTCAAACACCCTTTTTCCCCATGTGGGAACCAATTTATATTTTCCTGTAAAGCATAGGACCCTGTGTAGTGAATTTAGGCCTACTGATAATAGGCTTGCTTTCATTAAGTTACCCTCCATGACTTCTTATAAGCAACCAATGAATTCATAGGGTCTGCAGACCACAGCTGGAAAATCATTTTCTGTCATCACTCTTAACTCATCTTGAACTTCAACATGCAGATGCAACATCCCAGCTTGCTGCTCTCCACAAATACATCTTGTGTGTTCTACCAGGCAAAACCCTAATAAAAATACAGAATAAAATAAAACAGAAGATATGCTGGACCTATCTGAAATGCCCTCTCAGTTGTCAGTGAGCCACTAACGACACTTAAGACTTTTTCTCAACCACTTCTGTGTTCATTTTACTACGATTTCATGTGGTGTTCCCAGCCATTTTCTATGTATGATGTGTGAGACAGCGTCAAGAATATCACATATACAGTCACTGTGTGAAAAAAATAATGAAGTCAAGACACCTCATCCATCTACCACTCATCTTGGCTAGCTATACTGCCAAGGAAGGAAATTAAAATTGTCTGACGCAGTTTGATCTTGACAAATCTATACTTGTTACTTATCAATTTTATTATCCCAGAGGTGCTTATAAAGCAACTGTTTAATAACTTGTTAAAAAAATGTGTGGGGATTAAGATTTCATTGACTGGCTTATAATTCCTTTCCTCTTTAAGGTTTTATTGACTGGCTTACAATTCCCTTCATTTTCCACAGCACCCTTAAAAAAAAAATATATATATATATATAATGAAAGAAGTAGAGAACGTAGTTTTACATTTGCCCTTCCCCAGTCATCTAAAGAATGTCCTCCTGTCCTCCTACAGACTCACTGAAGAGTCTGACTAAAGGGTCCCTGCCAAAGAGGAGAAGGACAGTGCAACTTTTCAGTTTAGCAACCTCTCAGTTCTTACCTGAGCACAGTAAGCTATTAAAATCAGTGAAAATAATAGTTATGCTGAGGTCTCTGGAGAGGACAGAGAGGAAAACGATAAGTAGAGTTTACTAAGGGTGACCATCTAGATAAAAAAATTGCATTAGTTTGCTGCCTAAGGGGATATCAGTGCTGCAAGTGTTTAAAAAAATAATAAAGATAGTAGGAAACACCCAGCCTAAGCTACTAACCTTATTGCTTACCTTCAAAAGCCTGTTGAGGGGCAATAAAACAGGCTGATTTAACAGATGTTTAACCACGCACTTCTGCACAACTTAGTAAACCCCTTTGGCCAGATTTGATGAGTGGGGGCCTGTTGGGCTATTGCCTTCAGCTGCACTGCTGGGAAAGTGTGGGAAGCCCATGGCTCCATCGTTGTTCCGGTCTGAGGCACTCCTTATTGCTATAGCAGGAGGCTATTGTGCTAATGGAAATCCCCTGTTAGCTCTCAACTGCAGTCAGAACTGTCTGTTTCCTGACAAGTTTTCCCAAAATGTGAGTGCCTAAAAAGGCCTGTAGTTAAGAAATTCTCCATGAGACTGGAAGACAGCTCACCCCAACAGGGACAGGAGAGAAACAAGCCTGACAGGCTTTTTTTTTTTTTTTTCTTTTTAACAGAAGAAGACTAAAGAGAAGGACATTTTTAAAGAGAAAGAAAAACAAGAGCAAGAGACAACAATCAAGAACTATGTCCCCAGTTTACTCGACATGTAATTTCTGGCATTTATGCACTCTCCATCATTGCTAGCTACAGATGATAGGCTAGGGCAACACCTGTCAGTGTAGTTTCAAACCTACCTGAAGCCCAAAAAGTATAATGTAGAGTCACTTTCTTTACCAGTACCCATTAATCAGTAAAATATCCATACTTATTCTTCTAGCTTGATCAGCCTGGGGCCTGTGATATTACTTATGTAGTGTTACTGCACAATTTCAGTTCACTGTGTTCAATACGCATACGAGACTCAAGCAAGTAGAAGACCTCACATCATTTGTCTGCTGTCAATACACGGATGTATCTCATCAGACAGCAGAACACTTAAAGCAGTTAAAGACTTCCTCAAAACCCAGTTAGAAGAACTGAATTGAATAACAGCACACTGAAGAGAACCAGAATAACACACATGGATGAAGGAAGACTGGATCAACTCAGTTCTTATCCCCTACTCCTGACAAATGTCCACATCTCATTAATTAAAGTTCAGAATTTGAACCCTGGGATTTTGATCAAAATTTTACTCAACAGGATCAAGCACCCATACCAGACTTCAAATATACTGCACTGAATTGAACAAATTCTTTTTGATTTATAAAGTTACGTATTAGCAGGAAGAAATCACTTTTCACAGAACATAGCAGTTGAAGGAATTCGACTGCACAGTCTCTTATTAGCTTAAGTAAAAGAAAGACGTACTGACTGGCTGACTCTGATCCTTCATTCAGAAGTGACATGCTTCCACTGAGATGCCACTGTTTGTCCAGGTGTGTCCCTGTAATACAGACACATCACACTACCTCATCCAGTTCTTCCAAGTATTCTGCACAGAACAAAAGGTAGCACAGGAATGAGCTGTAACACACCTATCTAAAGCACAGCATAAGGAAAGGCAAGCCAAATATTTATCTAAACTAATAACTGTCTTTCTAGTAATTTAAAAATATGAACCTACTATTTACATGACAACAAAACATCCCAGAAAAGAAAAATGGTGCCTTGAGCCACTGCCCGTTCCATGTTTACCCCTTCTACAATATATAGCTCTTTGTTATGTATTTGTTTGTACAGGACTTAAATGACACTTTGTTTAAACAGATCCTTCAATCTAGAGGGACAGTTTATAGCTCCCAGTTTAAACAATTAAAGTGCATCCTTCACTAACGGATCACCATAGCAAACCTTAACAATTCACACGTTTGCAGAGCAAATATCACAGAAGCAAAAATGCCAGTGTTTGCAGCAGCATGTTTTCAGCAGCAAACTGAAGAGTAAGCACTGACATCTAGTTTTACTTTGTAACAGTGATCTCTGTGAATCTAGTAGTATTGTTCCAAATGCAGTGCTAATTCCTTCTCCTTTGTGAATGCTAGGATGATTTAATTCAAACAAAACCAGATTTATCTGAACTGAATAGAGATGAATGTATTTTTTAAAAAATTACCAGATAAACCGTTTGCAGGTACATAAAATATATTTATTGCCCAAATCAACACATATTTATGCTACATATGAAGTAAAGCAAAATCATGTCATTAGAAAACTAATTCACATGTTTCTAATGGCATATTAATTCACGTCATTAGAAAACATGTCTTTCTGAAATATACACCTTTCCCTCCCAACCTCTCAATAAATTCAGTATATTTCCTCTTTTTTTTTTTTCTTCCAGGATCCCAAGTTTTAGTACAGGTTGTATATGTGAGTACTTTAGAGTAGCTCCATAATGTATTTTATCTAAGGCAAAGGAAACTATATACACAGTGGATAAGTTACATCCTTACAAAAAAAAAAAACCCAAAAGCTGGTATCTCCCTTTCAGAAAAATAACCTATCTGAATTTATAAAAAAAGAGAGGAATATACTTTTGTTGGTTTCACAACACAGCCTGGCACCTTATGCTTCATTTGTGTTAATTTTTTTTTTTATTTTTGTTTATCTTCCCTCTTGAAGGACTACAGCAAGCTCTATTACATCCATGGATTCAGAAAGTACAAGTCAGCCAAAAGTTGCAGATCTCTCAGGATAGACATGTCCATCTGTCATTTCACAGCGGGAGAACAATAGCAGCTTCAATATAGACACAACAAGCTCACACAATTCTTACACAGCCAGACAGAAAATCTGCCTTAGCTGATAACTAGCTGCCTTTGAAACTCCAGACAGATGTTCCTGTGTAACACCAGGATCAATTGCTGCTTTCTTGTTTCTATATTTTCAAATGCCTCATATATTCATAGCAACAAAAATACAGTCAGTTTAATGCTTGTAACCTCTACAGAGCTTTGGGAAAATCAGCTTTCAGAAGCAACAGAACTCAACATAGAAACATAAAAGTACACAATTCTTTAATCTGCAGTTTTTCTACTCTTGGGGCCTATTTTAAAAGTAGGTGATCCATAAAGCTTGACAAAGACTGTGCTTATATTTGTATAATGATTTTCTAGAGCTATGCTCAGCAGTTTCCAATGATCTTCTCCATAAATCTGATTCACAGATAGCATACTGCATTGCTTTCTCTGTTGAAAAAAAAAAATCAACCTTGAAAACATAAGTTCTAGACAGAAAAAGAATTATTTGTAAGATACCCTAATTTAATCTTTAAGTGGGTAAGCAGAAAAATTGGCCAAGCATTGGTTGCAGTTCAAGTAAAAGGAAGTGTTACTGACATCAGTCAACCGATTTATATGTCTAAAAATAACCTCACCAGGCCCATCTGTAAAACTTCTGTTTCAGTAGCATATATTTTTTTGCCCCTGCCAATGAGACTCCTTGGGTTTTGATTACAGCAAATTTGCAACATTGGTCCCTTCACAGTTGCCATGTTTTCCAGAAGTAAACAAACGGCTTCTTTTAAACAACAGGACAGCGCCAGTGTCCTGTAAAGTATGCCTCATTGAAAGCCTCTAAAAACAAGTTTGACTGCTAGTAAACTGGGGGCACACTGAAAATGTACACTTCGGAGTATCTTCAGAAGTCAATGTTGGGATCTGAAACTAAGCAAATCCCAAATTAAGCAAAAGAATCTCAAACATGGCATAACTCTGTAAAATGAAGGCTAACATGTTATCCTCTAAAAGCTCACCAGTTTTTGTTCAAGAACGCTATCATCTACATTTCCTCTTTTCAAGGACCACAAAAACAGAGAATGGCGATGGTCCAGGAAAGGAAAGAAAATAAAGAAGCTTTGGAAGGAGCAAGAATAAAATGCTCAAAAGATGTAATGGAAGTTTGTACATATTACTGATAGAAAGTATGCTTTATATAACATTTGAATTCCAAGGTTTCGCTTCAAGAATTTATGTCTCAAATATTTCTGTAAATTTTCCAGGCACTGGATGGAAGGTTCTCCTTACCAAAACCATTCCCATTTTTGAAACTCTAAAACAAACTCATTTTGTTTTGACATCCCACCAGGATGTAGTTCAGTCCCATCTAACTGGCCAAGGCAATTAGCTCTTAGTCCTTTAAAGTTTGCTGGGTAGGAACAGTATATAAAACTTGCATAAAGAATATCTCAAACCCCAAGACAGAGTATGTATGTCACAGCAGGGGAAAAAAAGGCAAGGAAACCTCTTTTAGAGGGCTTTGTTTTAGTTTGGTTATGGATGGCAGGGGTTGTTTGCTTTCTCATCCGTGCTGAAGCCTGGAATAGCCTGAAGCCACAGATAGCACAGATTAAGCAGGAGTAAAAGTGCAGCTGAAGAAGTCAAAAGGTAACAGCAAATCAAATTCCTCACCACTAAGCAACAGGAGTTAAACCTGCCACAAATGAAAATTAAATCTGAAATATGTGCTTTCATTTGTATACAAATCTGTTAACATGGTTGGTCACTTTCCTTGTACATCACTACTTCTTGTGAAGCCGTATCATACTACATACGCCCAGTATTTTCCAGTAAGAGGTGTTTTCCTAAATAACAGATTATTTTAAGCACACTTCAACTAACTTCTCATTCTGCAAAACAGGCTATAAGGCACAGAAATAGTCTTCTGGTATGGACATACAGCACACTGGAAACAAGCACCCCCCTCCTTCATCTGCACTTTTCCCTTCCGCTTTTCTCCCTACACTGTGGTCACTCAGAAATCAGATATATTTACAACATCTGCAGTAAATAAGGACCTAAACTGGAAAAGTGCACAATACTGAACTAGAACGTGACAGACAACTAGATCCTTAGTCAAGTTATACAACTGTTCAGGGCAGAAAATTCCTAAAAGACTCAATATTGACATTAAACTGAAGGAGGAATAGTTTTCAAATTTAATACAAGCGAGTGAACACGTATGACAGTTACAAGGAATGAATTCCTGATTTAGAAACATTTCATTTTCCTACAAAACTTTTCAAATTCAAATAAAATCTCCCAGTGGAGATGCAGCAGATCTCAAGATACAGAAAGACATTTTAATATAATGTTGGGAGAAATGAAGTCACAATATATAAACTGCAGAGCTGGAATAAAACTTGTACTGTAAGGAGCCATTTAATGCTAGGATCCTTGCAAAGAACACTTTTCTTGCATGTGTTAATATCATCAGTATAATATCATCATACTTTTGCCCAGAACTCTCATAAAAAGTCATTAAGGTTATGCTTCACATGTCTAACACGGTATTTAACTGCTGGACGTTACATAAACCAGTAAAACACTTGTTGACGTCTTTCTGGACCCTTGTTCAGCGATGTACTACATCATCCAAACACTCCTTTTAAATCCACACGAACCCAGATGGAAGCCTGCTATTCACCAGGAAACTCCCTCTGCCAAGGTGCATTTGCAAAGCCTACATGTTTTGTTAAACAAACCGAAGAGGAACAAGTTCTCCAGGCAGAAATGTATAAAAACAGTGTCAGGGCCACTCTTCCAGCCCTATCTTTTGTTCCACTGCAGGTAACCATCAAAATGATGAGTGAAATGGAAAAAAAAATCTTATCCAAATACAGCCTTAAAAAAACAAAGGCAAAACCCCCCACCACCCGTTCACATTGTGTCCTCACACACTAGCTGGCAGAATGGTATTATCATTAGCAGTTTCTGGCTGCAAAGAGACTAATCACAAACTCATTGGAAGGACTCATGATGCGCCACGTACTTCCATCCAGCTGCAAGAGCCGCTCTGCTGCTGGCACCCATCACAGAAGCACCAGTCCATCTTCCTTCATGTAAACCCAAGAAGTGTGTGGCCAGTTCACAAAGTACCAGGAAACTCTGATACCCCTGGCACAGGGGAATTGCTCTGCAGGTCAGGAATAACTGCAGCTTTCATAAGTTTTGGTGTACTCACCAACACATGCGTGCTGTTCGTGTAGGCAGGAAGTGTGCGACACGTCAGTGAGTCGCAGGTAAATGGAGGAGACCATTGAATGCCCTTTGCCTGAATAGAAACAGGAAGTTCTCTTCAAAATTTCTTCACTGAAAATGTTGTCAGGCACTGGAACAGGTTGCCCAGGAAGAGACTGAGTCAATATTCCTGGAAATATTTAACAAACATGTAGATGTGGTACTTAGGAACACGGCTTAGTGGTGCACTTGGCAGTGCTACGTCAACAGTTGGACTTGATGATCTTAACGGTCTTTTCCAACGTAAACGATTCTATGAAACAGAAGTTGCTCTCTACCCCCAACAGATACAGAAGCAGACAATCCCCACAGCAGAGGAGGACATGGAAGGGAGATATCCACAGTCACCAACTAACTCAACTGCTGAGTATGTCTGCAAGACAGCAAATATTCTGACAGGTCTCAGGAGGAGCTAGGCTTTGTTCCCTGATCTCACTCACTCCTCACTGCCAACAACTGCATCTCCTGTTAACGTTTTTCTAGGACACAGCCTTGTACCTGGAAACACTCATTGTAGTGCGGCCAGTATCATGTCTCTCAGCCATTCCTCAATCTAGAGTACTACTACAGGGGCCACAGCATCACAACTCTCCTTGTTGCATAAAGCACTACTTCCATTTCAAGGAACAGACCTGCTTATTTTCCTCTTTCCAAAACTAACATTACTGCTACTGTAATCCTGGAAAAAGAGATACCCAGGGGAGAATCAAATGGTAACGACAGAGTTGTGAAAACAAAATGGCTTCCTTCCATCTGTGAAGCATAACCACTGGGGAGGGTAAAGGGGGAATGCTTTGAAGAGGAATCTCCGCATTAAGAATTTATTTAGATGTGTCAGACAGACAGTGTCCTGCTGTGCTTGTCCCCAATTATCTGGAAGTAGAAATAAGATGGGGAGCAGATTGCAAACCTTTGATCTGAAGTGGAGCAAGACTGGTTTCATATCAGTCATGTCACGGCCTTTGCAGGCAGCCCAATGCTGAGATCTGTTCCTAAAGCTCTCACACATCTTATAGCCTCTCGTATCCACTGACCTCCTTTGATCAAAACTATGAGTAGCCCCTTTTGCAACCAAAAGGAAAGCATCTGGTAGAAGAAAGAGGCCTGCGTGTAACCCCAAGCCTGCGGTTTCAGGAGCAGCCGAACCAGTGTGAAGGTTTCTTGCTCTCCAAAGAGAAACATGACAGATGACTTCCCCCTCCTGCCTGCCCTTCCCACCACCCTGCGCCTGGCCACTCAGTCCCATCTCCTTCCCGCCCTTATGCCAGCGTGTGACAGACCCTCCTAACAAGACACTGCATTTAAAATCATGAATACTTCTCTCTCTTGAGCTAGTCTGGGAAAGGGGAAAAGGAGGGCTGCTCAGGAGCAGAGTCAGGGTATGCCCTCTGTCATTTTGGGAGATCTAGACATGGGGCTGCTTCCAAAACTGACCTCTAAGGTACCACTGGAAAAGGTTGCTCCGTCTATGTTATTTTAAAGCACCTCTAATTTGCTCCATCTGTAATATTTTTTCTTGTATCATTTGGCAGGAGTCAGGCCCCACATTTTTTTCTGATAACACCAGACATCTCTGACTTCTATTAGGACTGCAATAGTGAACTAAAACTCAGCCTTGGTAATTGCTCATGCTATGGCTTTCTGCAGTCACAGCAGATGATAAACAGAAACTCTTTCAGATTTAGGAGATACCTACCTAAAAATGTTATTAGCTTGCTTGCTTGTTTTAACTGACTGAAGGACACAACAGTTTAACATAAACAAAACCATTTTCTGAGTAACACAAATGCAGTGAAGTTTGTAGCACACTGCTTCCTTAAAATAAAAATCTGTAAATTAAGTAACAAGGGTATGCTAGCATTATGTGTCCTAAATATTTTAACACAGACATATTCACAGTATTTTGTGCAGTAACCAACAAATGGATGTAGTTTACAAATGTGTGCATAAAATTATCCTGTTTCAGGCAAAAATGTACATTTCACAGTTTAGTTAGAAAATAGAATGCTCCCATGGAATATCATATCTAGTGCCTGTCACTTAGCTTCATTTGTTGGAGGAAACTAAGTTTAAAGTGTAAGATAATAACTGCTAATGATTTACTGAACATACATTTTTTAGGATACTTACTGTTACGACAAAACATAAACCTGTATCTTCCACTTCCTCTACTGAAGTATCCAGGATCTTCTAGAATACTACATTTATTTTAAATAGTGGTTTAGAATGACAAACTTAATTAAAGAACAGGAATTGAAATTACCTACACTGATCCATCAACAAACTAATCATCCATCATCCATTAACAAACTAATTTATCTGACCATATCTTAACACATATCTGATCACTTGAAATACAGCCCAAGTGATAAAAGCACTTCTGTTGTGTGATTTTTTTAATCTCGAGACAATGCTTAAAAAATCTGCCCATTTGCCACTGTTTTGAACATTAGCAGAAGCTCTTCAATGGTTAAATGACCAAAAAAGCAAACAGAAAATCATTCGCATCATACCATCTGAATACACCTACTTAAAGGAGAGTGCCACAATGATGTCAGGGTAAACTTGACACTTAAGCTTCACTACTGCAAGGGTGGATACCCTCTAAAGCTAAATTCTCTCCTGATAAGAAACATCCAGATCTGGCCATTATGGAAAACTGACCTTTATCCTTGTAAGTGATAACAAAGTAAATTGTGACACTGGAGGAGCCTCCTGTCCCAATCTAGATAAAGAAATCTTCTTTCAGATAAGATTTCGTTTACATCCCTCTTTGCAAGCAAAAGAATTGGCAAGCTCTCCTCTTAAAAAGGCAGAGATGCAGAGATTTTACAAAAAAAAAGAAAAAAAACCAAACAAAAAACCAAAAGACCATCCAAAAACCAATAAAAACCCCCCACCCATGTATAAAGAATTTCCAAGCTTTCAAGAACAGCATGTAGTTATCATAAATTTACAACAATTTGTTAATATAAATACAATAGTTTTTGTAACAGATGAGATAAAGACACAATGATTCCTGTATATCTGGGAGTAACAGTCATGTATGAAGTCACACTGCACAGAAAGACAGATACATTAAGAAAAACCCCAAACAGTGTAAGATGACAGAATTCAGTCCAGCAGTGCACATGCCGTGAGCAAACCACTGGCCACCACACTCTGTTGACTACATCAAGTTTCCTGAACCCTGCCTGCACTGTTCGAAATGGTGGGATGTTTTAGTTCACTGGGTTGGAAGGCGTTCGAGATGATCAATATCCCAAATAAAAGGGTAAAAATATGGAAGAAGTAGCCATTCTGTATGCTTTCAGCAAAGTCCCACATCTTTGCTCCTACCCAACCACAGCTAGACTTACCTACCCAGAAAAATGTTTCTTTCCTGCATACAAGCCTCCTTACAAAAGGAAAGAACAAAAAACAACCCAAACCAAAAGAAACAAAAAATACAAGAAACCCCACCAGAACATTCCTTCTCCTGATCAGATGCCAAATTAACCTGACCCTTTCCTTTTCTAGCTCTCCTTTCCACATCAAACACCTATTACAGGTGTCTCCGAGAAAATCTGATGGGGCAGTAGTTTTAATTAATCCTCATGTGGCCAGTGTACTACTTACGCACTAAATGCAGTGAAGTTAAGCTCTCTGTAAATGCAGAATAAATCCAAATCAGTCTGCAAAATATTCCAGATTTTAAACTCATCCACAAAAGAGCTGGTTTTGAATCAAATTAATGCACTCCAAATATATATGTATTTCTCTGTCTGTGCATCTGTCATATGCATCTCTAGCAAGCAAAGCTCCATGGGCCTTTAGTTAACTGCATCAGTAACTTGAAGTATTTTCAATGTTCTGAGAGGAAAAAAAAATACACGCACACACCCACAACAAAAAAAACCCACCCCAAAACAAAAGAAAAAAAACCCCACCAAACCAAAAAGCCCAACCACCACAACAAAACCCCAGAAAACCACAACCCTTTTCTGGCAACAATATGAAATAAAATCAGATCCCAGTTTATGTCAGAAAAAGTTCTCTTAGCCCCAAAAGTTCAGTCAATAAACATTAGCCCCTTATATCAAGTGTAGCTTAACTGACCAGGCTCTAACAATCCCCACCCCACTCCAGAGGGTCAGATAAAATCTATTGCTTCTTAATTGGCAAAATATTTAACCAGTCTGAATAATCACTTAAAGAGAAATTAACCCCTTGATTCCATGTGTTTAAACGTTAACATTTTTGGTCTGCAGAAAGTGTAAGCCAGTTAGTCTACTTGCAGTGCATTTCCTTTGATGTGGAAACAGATACAATAGCCACTAGCAAATGGCAACATTTATGCATGAAGTAACTTTTTTTAAGGTTTACTTTAATTGTAACTACAAAGCTGGTGGTCTGAATGCTCTTCATGATCTGAAAAACTAAGTTAAATCAATTTTCTCAATTAAAGTCTTTACAATCTTATCTTACAACAACTACAACAAAAAAATCTGAAAAAATTTACCTGGTGAAACATTTGAAGTCAACTGCTACATAAATCTCATCTTCTCAACTAGCAGAGAGCATTTTCTTAGATTTCTTCAGAAAAAGATTATCAATTTTAGAAAACAGTATCTTTTTTAAAAATCTATTTCTGACCATCTCTTGGCAAAAACTAACACATCTTTGCACAGTTTCAAATAAACATTCTTAAGCAAGCACAAAAAGCAAAAGATATGCCAGAGATTAGATGAATTTTACCTTTAATCCTAGCATGTTTAAGACCAAGATTACTTCCCTCTGATCTGTGATAAAAAGCAGTAAGGGATAGCAAGCAATACATCTTCCACTGATTGTTACTGGAACCACTGTTTTCAGCTGCTTGGAAATAACCAAGCCTTGAATACAAGGAATGTCTCACACTGATAAACAAAGGACACATCACGTACTTTCAAAACACACTATCAAATACCATGCAGTTCTCTTTTTCTAGTGATACGGTGAGTGAAGTTCTCAAGCACAGCTGGTAATTAGGTGTATAAAGTTAACATCAAGATGCTTATGCTGGCACCTAAAATTAGAACTGGGAGGAAGTTAGCTTCTGAAATACAAGTCTAAGGAGACAATGGGGCAGCAGCCAGCCAGCCCGCCTGCCCCACGGCACTGACGGATCAGCAGCTGGCTCTTTGTTAGGCTGCAGTTTCTTTCATTGGTGCCAAAGCACGGGCACTCTTCACATGCGGAACTGTACCTGAAGCTGAAATTCTGATTAAATCGTGAGATGGATGTGATGCTTTACACTCCCCAGACTCTTTGGACATTTTATATTGTTCATTTATTTAAGAAGTTACCTAAAACCAGTCATACTCCTCAGCACAGGGACCAGAAACATTAACTCCCCACTCCCAACTGCAGGTACCAGCTAAAAAGACACACAGAATCAGGTTCCCTCAAGCATTTTCTCCTTCCTCCTGGCTCTCTTACCCTCAACTGAGTGGGTCAGCTTCAGTAAGAGGAAAAAATCCTCCAGCTCCTCTCCCTCTGACAATTCTGTATGGTGGTGGTGAGGACACACCACTCGGAGGTGCTGACCACACAGGGGTACCCCAGCCTGCAGAGATAGTGAATACAGGTCATCTGTTTTCAGTGCATGCACCCCAACCGGCAGGCAAAGGGAGGTGATGACACTGCCTCTGTAACCAATATGCTGTGGGATTATCAGGGAGGGCACCGATCCTTTACCTACATGTCCTCAGGAGAGGATCCCATGTTGGTAGAGATGACCAGCACCCACCAGCCAGGTACCTCCTCTCCAAAGGCAGGAGATTAACACTTTCCACAGACTAATTCTGAAAGCCTCACAGCTCCCTTGGAGATCTCTGGTTCTCTCTACTGACTCTACAAACATTGCAGGCTCTAAACTCAGGTAACATGAAGCAGGTGCCGAATTTTTCAGCTCTACATGGGATTTGTAAACAGTTGCTTTGAAGCTGTACCTAGCATTTTTATGACTTAATATACTGGTATATCAATTTCTGACAGAATTTTAAAGCAAGCCATTCTGAAAAGAAATTTATGGAAGAAAAATGAGTCAAGGGAGAGAAAGATTCCATTTCCTTTTACATACATGACTCAATTACCATCCTGCAGGCAGATCAGTTAATAGGTAGTAACAACTGATTATTCACTCCTTTCCTATTAGGTAAAAGTCACTTCACACTTAGACTGAAAAACTGTAACATGAACTAAACCCAGAGCTTGCTTGATATTTCTAGCATTTTTACTTTATTCTGTAATTCTACTCAATTTCAAACAACTGTTTTTGCAAAATAAGGTAAGTCTACATTGCTCAGGCATGTTTTTCATTCGCTTAACATCTGAAATCAATTACATCAGCTAATAAAGAATTGTACTATCTATTTTTTAAGCTAAGTATCCAGATGTGTCTCTAGAAGTTTATATTTAAATCATTATATTATGAAAGCTTAATTTCATAGCATAATTCAGCACACAGGATTCTCTTCAAAGCACTCTATCAGATCAAGGTTTGGTTTTATTTTTCTCTACCATAAGGGATCTCAAACAAAGCTAATTCAGCAAGGAAAGGCAAAAAAGACAAGAATTTTAATTGCTTTTCTGGGTTGGGTGTTTTGTTTTGTATGTGAAACAGCAGAACTCATTCTGGAAAGAAAGACTTAAAAATCAAATAGATCCTTGGTGACATGGCAAGTGTTCAGCTAATGACATCATGCCGAAACCAGCACCTATAACAGACAGAAATTTGAAAGACAATGACAAAGCTCCAAAAAAGATATCCTTCCTTCTGGCAAGAAGGAATTGTGTATTGCAGCTGGGAAGACACCTTTTTAAAAAGAAATCAAACACACATGTTGGTGTTTCAGCCTGGAAATAAAACATGGCAGGTATAAATAAAGCAGTCCCCCAGCTGCCACAGTTTATTACTGAAGAGTAACATCCCTAGAAAAATTATACGGATTTACAGACGTTCTCAATTAAATGCAGGTCTTCAAGAATGTATCATTTCATACAAGAGAAGGTTCTAAAAAAGCATCAAGCTTGTGAGGGGGAAGAACTCCATGCCACGGGTTGTTAGCAAGGAAAGCACTATTGGGGTCCATCTGGCCAGCTAAACACGGCAATACTGGACTGAGGTGTAGGTGACTTCACTGCGGGATGGACTATCCCAAAACAAGCTCATCAGGGTAGAAAACACAACAAGAGATGAGCTGGCATTGCAACTGACATGAAAGCAGTGCTTCAGCTCAGCCAATATCAATCACCACTAACTTTTTGCTTTTGGTTGGGACTTTTTCTAGAGTTCTCAAAGTGCAACAACTTAAGGGACTTCAAAGTTCACAAGTACTGTATGGCACACAGGTTAGCCCAGAATCCGACAGAGGAAAGACGTGGTTTTGTCAGATGGTTTCTGTGCAAATGCAACACAGCTAGAAATGTAGCTAATCTGACTAGAAGTGAAATGGGTCCTGAACCTCAGTATCAATACAGGCTGGGGGCTGAAGGGATTGAGAGCAACCCCGCCAAGCTGGACATGAGCCAGCAGTGTGTGCTGGCAGCCCAGAAAGCCAACCATATCCTGGGATGCATCAAAAGAAGCATGGCCAGTGGGTTGAGGGAGGTGACTCTCCCCCTCTACTCTGCTCTAGTGAGATCCCACCTGGAGTGCTGTGTCCAGCTCTGGAGCCCTCAACATAAAAAGGACATAGCCTTCCAAGAAAGGCTGCAATATAAGAAAGATAGGGACAGACTTTTTTTAGCAGGGCCTGTAGTGATAGGACAAAAGGTAATGGTTTTAAACTATAAAACAGTGGATTCAGGCTAGATACAAGGAAGACATTTTTTTACAACAAGGGTGCTGAAACACTGGAACAGGTTGCCTGGTAGATGCCCAGGTGGTAGATAACCCAGTCCTGGAAACATTCAACTTCAGCTTGAACGGGGCTCTAAGCAACCTGATCTAGCTGAAGATGTCCCTGCTCCTTGCAGGGGGGCTGGAACTAGATTACCTTTGAAGGTCCCTTCCAACCCAAAGCATTCTATGATTCTATAAAATAGATTCATACCTTACACAGCTAGAAAGGAAGTACTGCTATGTAACTCAAGCCATATGACTTCTCTGAAATAATTTAGTGTTGAACTCCAGTTTCTTTTTCAGGGGGGAAAAAAAGTGTAGTCTTGATGCTAGAATTCTCCATAACTTTCTTACTGACAACCTAAAACAAACAAACACATTACAGGGCATAGTTCTCAGTTCACTATAGATTCCTCTGGCTCTTATCAGGTCACAATCAACATCATCTTTGAATCACGGACTCTAGCAGGGTATTCCAGTAGCAGTGGTACCACTGCCAAATACATGATATAACCTCTACTCCTAGGCCAAGAGCCTCATTTTTAATACCTAGGAATTGCACTAGTCCTTTCCGGGCACACTGCTACATTGAGAACTCATGGTCAGCTAATTATCTGCTGTGACCCTGTATTCAGAGTGGCCACATATCACACAGGACATGCCTGTGGGAGTTATTCATGTTTCCTATCAGGATGACTTTGACTTCAGAATTACCTTAACCAGACCCAGTTTACCAACCTCTCCACATCACTGTCTCTGTTATTTGTCATTCTACTAATTGCTGTATGTGATTGGCAAGGAAAGACATGATTATTCTATCACTGGTAATTTTTAAATTTGCATGGTATACTCTTCTTAAGTTGCAGCTCAAACAAGAATTAATTCAGAAGCGTCCTAATGCTTCCACGGAGCAGGAAGTCAGCCTGCCTGACTACAGGGGTCTTTCCAGGCCTTGCAAGCTCTGGTTTTGTGATTCTTCAGAGGTGGGCAGGGGTAATGTGATTTTTCGTTTAAATCACCAATAAAAAGATCAGTGAAGAGCCAGCAGTTTATCTGCAAATCTAAACGACACCTCCATATGTACAGTTACATATGACACCTGTCATTTAGCCTGGTCAAGGCTGATCCTTTGATTTTGCTTTGTTGTACTCTGTGAACAAAAATGGGCATTGAAAGGTTAAATATTTGACCTAAGCCCATTACATCTTTATCCATCAATTGAATGTGTCACTTCATGTAAAAACAATATCAAGTTAATTTTATCAAATACATTTTCCATAAACCCATACCAACTGGCATTAGTTTTATGCACTTCTTCAAGTACCTACGAATTCAATCCCACCACAGACAGCACAATGTCCTACACTAAAGTCTGGTTTTTCCATCCGGAATCTTTTCCCTGTAGGAGACAGTGCAGTTTTCAGGTAGCAGCCACTGCTTGAAAAACAAAATACTGATGTCTACGACAACACAATGGAGAGCATCAGGCTGAGGCTGCTGGCAGCAGGAGCCAGTGACCATTTCTGGTGTACCACTGCCCACCACCATCGATCTGCTCTTAGCTCCTCAGGCAGCAACAGCAATCCCACTGTTCAGGGCTGACAGTACAATCCACCCGCCCATCTGTACATCCAGCTGTCTTCCTAACCCCTCCTCTCCAGCAGCCCATAACAAAACCCAGATCCAGCCCACAAGTTTGGGTTGTACAACATTAAGTCATCACATGTAATCTAATAGAGACAAAACGCTTCTGTCATATTCTAGTCTCTGAAACTTCCCCAGAAGTATAAATAAATAAATAAATAAGAGGAGGGGAGAGATGGTGAAGATGGGGATGCAAATAGCCTTAACAGAGCAAAGTAATCACTGCTCAGATTTTCCAAATATTCTGGATGCCCTTTCTTTGGCCCTGGTGATTTTAAAGGATGCTGTTTAATGGCTGGAGTTACTGGACTGGAATCTGTTTTGTTATAAACCTGTGAAAAGAGTTACAGTGTCTCTTCCAAATACTGAACAACACTATATAATAGAATCCTTGCTGGTTTTGCACTCTAACTTACAGTTATATCATTCCTACCAAGTAATGCACCAATTGTAATGCTGCAGTTTGATTTGCTACCCATAGAATAAACACAACGGCCCTGAACACAGTGATCAGGACAATCACACCCATGGGACAGAATCTTGGCTTCTTTTAAAAAAGATTTGTTGCTGGCTCCTCTTCAGTGTCCAAAGAAAGAGGTCATCTGTGAGGTGAAACAGGAGGAGACTAAGTTCTGAGAACACTGATTACTATCCCACCCTAATAAATTAAATCATTTAAATTTACACAAAGGATTAATGTAGAAAACCAAAACTGTTATTTTTGTATATTTGAAACCCAATACAGGTATACTGTGTACCCCAGAAATGAACAGACATCTAGAGTTTAACAGGGGCCACTGGGAAGCATTCTGAATTGCCTGTCATGGTGGGCAGAGATACTCTGTGAATCTCATAAAACTAGGAATCTACTGTCTAGCTGCATTTAACAGCTGGAGACCAGACTTTGGGACCCAGAGGCCCTCTGGCAGTTCTGTGCGCTCAAATAATTCACAAAAAAAGTGACTGGATGTTCCTCCAGAATTTCAAGACAACTGAAAACGGGCATGGGTCAGTTGTTGCTGAAAAAAGGCTTTAACAGTGACTAACTATATCAGCTATGCTGGATTGGGGGTTTACATTACGTTTCCAGCTTACATTTGGCATTTCTGCACAGGCAAAACTACTTTCTTCTCATCTATGTGATCCTAAGTATATAAATCATGTCTAATCTTAATGGGTGGAAACCATACATTTCAACTCATTTCCTCTTAGCCTGCATAATACCTCTATAAACTTTAGTCAGATCTCTACTGGCACTGCAACACTATCACTGCCAAATGGATATTCCATCTTTCACCACTCTTCTTAAAAGTAATTATCTTTCATTTTAGATCAACAGATTTGTATAAACTCAAAATATAAATGTATAGCTAAAGGCTGTCTATAGCTATTACTAGTTATTAAAATTTTGAGCATCAGTTCATATTACAAATGATGATCTTTTCCCATAAAGTTAGTAAGAAGAGTTGTATAAAGGAATGAAAGATTACATCTCTTAAACGCCAGTCAGCTTCTGAGACAACTTTAAAAAGACGCCGAACTCCCATCAACATGAACTCACCACTGTGTAATGGCCTTAAGAAGAGATGGTCCCAATAACATTAATCAGTAATCACTCCTGAATAGAAAGAGAAATAGATACAATGCTCATAGCATTATTTAACATACTCTGGTTCCATTTTGGGTTTTTTTTAAGTCTCAAAATGTAAACTGTGTCCTGTCACACTAACAACTGCAGTTCTCCTGAAAGCACCTTAAAGTATATCACAGACAATTCATGGTGTAATTGTTACACAGGCTTACCATGTTAAAGAACAGGAATTCATGTCTTCAGTGCTGTGATAGACAGATAGCATTAGCTTCTGTAAGTGACTGAAAATCACCAGTTCTAGAGAGGAAAATTCCTATTCACTAAGTACTCAGAAAACCTGACCTCAGCTAGGACAGCTAGATCAATTCCAGCCTCTTCTGAGCACAATGAAACATTTCCCAAACTGTGCCTAGCGGTTTCCTTCACAACCCTCTAAAGCTGAAAGGCACGGCAGCTCTGCAAAAATGTTTTAAAGCAACAGACAAAAAGTGAGCATTAGCTTTTCCCTTAGCCACTCTGAGATTAGAAGTTGTTATGACATAGACAACGTGACTCCCAGTTTCAGTATCAAAGTGGCCATTAAATGTTTGGAGGCTTATGTGCCCTGTTCATTTGATACTGCACAACCACCTCCCTGTACAGGACACTGTCTCCAAAGCTGCTGACATGAAGTCTCAGAACTTCCTTCTTTTATCAAAGTCAGACAAACCACAAAACCAAAGGGTAACAACACAGTGATGCATCCATCCACAAGAAGTACCAATGTAAGCATGACAATTTCTTGCTCACTGATCACATTCCTAAAGGCACATTGGTATTTCAGGATGGAAAAAAGAGTAAGATTTCAAGATTTCTCCATGAGGTTTGGAAGACTAATGAGATCTGAATGTCACAAGCTAACCAAAAGTGCCACAAAATGGAACTATATGCCCAGAGTACGTGAATATACACCACACACAAGAAGAGCACATGGAAAATACGTTCACGTACAAAGCACATAGGTCAGTGCATGCTTCCTCCATAACAGCAATGATCTCCTAAGTAAGTAACATCTCTCCCCTTTCACTCTTACCTGCACTCATGGCTTTCTCAATTGCTCAATATAAGCTTTATTAATTGACTAAAGGAATAATAAATACAGTCTCTGAAGAACTGTCAGGAGGAGCAGATAAAATAATTCAAGGTACTAAATTGAACATGAACTCTTTTGAAGTACCTTCATTTCAGCTGAAACAAGACAGACAGGCTTCCTTTAACACGCACATATACAATACCAAAATCAATATGTGAAATTTGATTTAGAAACTGACGCCAGCCAAGACGGCTCAAATTTCTGCTGCTCTGTTGCTGTCAAACCAAAGAAAACTCAAATTTTGAATCTAATTTTGCATCTTCATCTAATTACAGGCGAAAAACAAAGATACTACTGGAGCCTGTTTTAGAATAAAACCAAATCAAGAATGAAAAAGGTACAGAAATTGTTTTAAAAGACCATGTGAAAAATAAAAATCCATATATATAAATGAAAGACCAACTGATACGTTTTAATCATCGCACAACAATATCCCTCAGTTATGTTTCAGAATACTGAGGTTTCTTAGAAGCACTTTTCCTCAATAGCAGCCGTGCCACTATACGGATGGTTGAGGATTTGGCTGCTGCTATAAAAGTCAACCAACTCTAATCACTCATGCATTTAAAAAGCATAGTAAGTCAACAACACAACAAAAAGAATAACTGTAAAAAGAGATAAGCTAATCTTGCCTTTAGGAACTAATTTTGTTCAGTTTTCAGTAACATGCACAATCTAAGAATAAAAGCAGACAGAATCACAGAAAGCTGTCTGAAATTGCGAAGTATGCAAGTGCCTCATAACTTCAAAATTTGCATTTACCATCGACAATAAATTTAATAAGCCACACTTCCTGGCAGTGTGCCACAACCCACCTCTTCAAGAAACACCAGAAGAATGTATGACTATGACATTGTTGGTCTCCGAGTTACGTGAAAAGTACATTGCGAGCAGCACTTGTTCATTCATAGGAGGGGATTTACTTATGAGGTTTTGAAATGGAAATAGCTCAGCTGTTTCTCCTGTTCAAAAAAAATCTGCAATAGCATTTCCCCATTTTTTAAAGCAGGTTATATTTGGTTTTTTTTTTTCTGATGTAGGTCATTGTCTGTTGGTTAGATTTAAAGTCCCCAGTCAAAGGTTTTATAAACCACCTCTTCACATCATCACACATGAAAGACTGGGGACTTCTCTACCAGCTGTACTATCCCCATCTAAAATATGCAAGTCCCCAGCATCTGTCTGGGCTTTTGAGACAATAGTGACTTCAAATGAGCTTGATCTAAGAAAAAGGAATTGTGTGGCTATGTGTGATGGACGGTGGATGAAATGGGGTATTCACCCTTTTGACTACTGCAAGACCAATTCAGTTGTAAGTACTATATTTATATACACTCATAAAATCAAAATGTATAAATCCCAGTTAACATAACAGGTTCAGAGTGACTGCTGGCTTCATGACAGGCACGTGTCCTCTGGTCACATGGCCACTCATCCACAGTGGACACACACCCATATCAGTGCCCTCTCTCTGCTAATGACTGATAGGTCTCAGAAAAGACAGCAGATGGGAATGACACGCACAGACAACTTATTATAGAAAACAAAGAAGAAAATCCTAAGAGGAGAAAAATAACGGAAAACAAGCCAGTTTAAATGCATTAAATGGAAGTTTCCTGGAGACAGAGAGTGGAAAGGTTAACTACAGACCTATACATCTAAGCACTGAGGTGACCCTCCATGTTCTGTACATTTAGGTCAATATTCAGCAAATATTTTCATCACAACTTCTCATACAAGTTCAAGAATTAGTGAACTTTAGTATTAATGAAGATAAAGTTCATTTAAAAACAAAACCTGAAAACTGTTCTTAGATACTGAAGATAGGGGACAGACAGTCTGCTCAGTCTAGGTCACAGCATGACTGCTTGTTACAAGACTGCTTTCTGAACAAAGCTTCCTATTTAATTTTATCATATCTGACTAATGCAATTTTTGGTATTTGACAGGAAACAGTTCCAGAGAAAATTATTTCAATACACAGAGGAACACTGACACACAGCCCATATTTTCTTAATTTCATCCTATTATCACCTTGCTTCTTTGACCTCATTTCACCACTGTTTAAGAAAGCCATTAAGATAGTTTTGTTTTCCTCATAAATGACCCCACTAACCCTTTGATCCTTTCTTCTTAATTCTTTTGATTCTGTCTACATCTTTTCATAACAGGTACCTTAAACCACCTGCACTTCAACCAAATGTAAATGCACTCCAGGACAGAGAAGTGTGTTATAAAAAAGGAAAGGCACACCTCTTCTTTCCTACCTTTCTTGGTCATAGAATCACAGAATGGTTTGGGCTGGAAGTGACCTTAAAGATCATTTAGTTCCAACACCCCTGCCATGGGCAGATCTCCCTGGAGACTTCTCTTCTCCAGACTGGACCACCCCAACTATCTCAGCCTGTCTTCATAGGAAAGGTGCTCCAGCACTCTGTTCATATTTGTGGCCCTCCTCTGGACTTGCTCCAACAGGTCCATGCCCTGAGAATATTTTTGAAGACAACTGGAACTGATCTTTTGTCATTACTATCTCAAGCTCAGATTTTATGTATTTTCCCATTTCTTTAAATATTAACTTTTTTTAGGTTTCTCAGACCCATTTGCTTTTTAGTTTAAAATGCATAGCTGCATGTTATTAAAAACACTTTTCAAGATAAAACTCAATACAGTGTTTTTCCTGCTGATACTTAATTTGGGAGGCTTGATGCTGAACAAGGGATGATACTACAATGTCTGTCTCTGCTGGTATTTTCTTAACAGATTTCTGTCCTGAGAAATTATATATTAGTTCTGCACAAGACTAAACTGTGAGTTCTAAACAACTACTTACGAAATAATGTCACTTACGGTCAAATAATACTTTTTTTCACATGTCCAATCCAACAAAATTAGGACTCTGTATGTATACATAAGACTCAAATCTCAAAAGTTAACTATGTTACAAGCAATCACATTATTATAAATATTAAATACTATAAAAACTGCAACATACAGCCACTTGCTTTTATGATATTTTCCAGTTAATTCATGTGTTTAAAAATTCAACTGTTCACATATTTCAATAACTAGCTACCTTGTGCTGGAACAAACCAATGCGTAGGTGGTAAATCTTCCAGCTGAGCTGAGCAAAAACATTAGTACACATACAAATAAGTGGAAGGGAGCCAAAATAACTCCCCTCTAAAGGCAGAAACTCATTTAAGCATATGAAAAAACCATAATCACTAGGGAAACTAGTTTATCTTCTGTTTCTGAAAGGATATAATAAATAACAGACACAACTACAGTGTGGGCCACATCCAGGAAATATGTGAGGTCTCTTGGACCACACACTCGCTCCAGAAAGGCACGAGTAGTAACAATGAAGAAACTAACCCACTTGGGTTACCCCGATCACTTACATATGGCTAGAAAAGTGGAGAGAGACATTCACCAAATAGTTATCAGCACCTCAAGAACTACTACCATTGCCAGAATGAACACTGGCATTTCCGGATGCAGGAATAGCTACAGGCTTCTGCATAGGCTTGCCCCCCTCCCCCCAGATAATTGCAACGTGACAAGAGAAACAAATCCATTTTCAGACAAAGTCTAGAGTTCACTGCTTCATTTATTTTTTTAACCTTCAAGATGCAAAAGCTTTCAGAACTGCAGAGCTCCCTGAGCCATACTCAGAGAGTATACTCAGAGAGTACACCCAAAAGTGGGTACGGATCATCTTGTGCCAGCCCACAAGATACAAATATCCAAACCTCCATGCAAAAGCGAAAACCAACTACCTCCTGATCATGTTAAAGTACAGGAGAAGGAATATGAAGTTTTTCATGCAACGGTTGCTTCTCCTCCAACTGGCTGTCAGGTAAAGAATGTCTGGTGTTTTTAAAAAACAAACGTACCTTATCTTCAAAACAAAAGAGATTAAATAGGAGCCATTCAAAAACTTGGCTCTCAGCAGAGCCATAATCCAAGGGGAGGGACCAACTACTCAATCATTTATTCCACTGTGAGAGCATGCAAACTTCATAGAAGAAAGGAAAAAAAAGCCTCATCCAAAAAGATTAAGCTTCTGCTGCATAGACAGGTTTAGGCTGACTATAGTCATATATAATAACTTTTCCCTTTAAATCTTTATCTCAGTCAAATGAAGACACACAGAGATAAACCCCCAAAAACTAAAGCATGCATGGGAGAATTAAGATTCGAAGCTTAAAATGTGGATCAGCCTCTACTCACTGAGCAGCAATTTTCATTTCTCTCTTGGTTCATAAACAAAGACTATTACTACATTACTCAACCATTAATGGAGTAACAGCCTGCACATGTTAAAACAAAAGAAACATTCAATTAAAACTAGTTAAAGCTGGAGCTACTAGGATTTATAACTCATCCAGGATCAAATAATTTAGTTATATGCAGAAACACAATGCTAGTGTACAGCAAAGAGAATTTAGGAAGTAGTCAGTTATGAAGAGCAGGCAGAACCGCAAGGTGGACATATTTATTATTTTTTAAACAGGACACTAGTCTCACTTCACAACCAGCAGGAAATTTCTATCACCTGGTAATGAGATAAACACAGATTAAGAGGTACACTGTTTGCCTCTCACAAGCACAATCCAGATGTCCATGGTGATCCAAAGACAACAGAGTGCTCCCTATGCTGAGAAAGGAAGCTCACTGAAAGCTGCTGCGGAGAAAGGAGAGCACTGTGGGTTTTGCTCAGAGGAGCCCAAATTTCAGAGTCCGTCTGTTGCGCGCTTCTATCCACTCTTGCACCGTCATTTAGACCCCCTGCCTGCTCCTCTCTTTACGAGAACAATGTCCTGTGCACAGGACTCTTCCAGATGCCTGTGAATATGAAGTCAGTGCTTATTTGTTACCATTTCATGTAAAGTTTTTAGCTATTCTTATCAATTACAGTTCCTTTGAAAAAACAAACACTTGATCGTACCTGCTTCCTCTCTGGATAACGATATATATAATGATGTTTTGAGCTTCTGAGGCTTCACAGGAAACCATGGGAAACTAACATTAAGAACAAAACACTGCTTCCTAAAAAAAAAAAAAAAAAAAAAAAAAGACGGGAAATGAGCTTTATAGTTCTGAGAATTTGACTGATAAGCAGCACATAATAGTTGTTAGCCCACAAAATTGAGAGTCAGATAATTTTGTTCCCCCAAGATTGCAAACTGCTTCACCATGATACTCAATGGGACTGTAAATTCCCATTCTTCACATATCACAGAATCACAGAAGAGTTTGGGTTGGAAGGGACCTTACAGACCATCTAGTTCCAACCCCCCTGCCATGGGCAGGGACACCCTCCACTAGACCAGGTTGCTCAAAGCCCCATCCAGCCTGGCCTTGAACACTCCCAGGGATGGGGCAATGGGATGGGATCAGACCAACACCTTCCTGAAACTTTAACCATGATTATTGCAGGACCAAAGGATAGTAGTAAAGACTTCTTTGGATTACCACTTGCTTCATGATTTCCCTTTCATAATCTAATCTCCAAAAAGAGTGCTTAACAGTTTTCTCCTAAAAAGTATGGTTTGGTTACTTAAAAACTTAGAAGAAGAATCTCTATCGTAAGTTTTACATCTGAGGTCAATTATCAATGGATTGATACACACAAGGCCATTTCTTTTGCAGTATAAATCAACAGCAAAAAGCTAAGTGTAGAAAAACCATTACAAAGACTCTCTGGACTGTTTTCACAGATTTTATCTAAAGTATGAGCCCCTCGGATGTGCTCCCCGATCCTCTGGCACAGAACCTTGCACTGTTCTTCAGATAAAAGGCAGACTGTTAGTCACCTGACCTATTTCTCAGTATAGTCAGTTAATTATATGGCTGAGCCTTTCCCTGTCCATACAGAAGAGGTGCTTTAGTCCAAGATAAGAGCTGGATGATGTTCCTGTTCAAACAGAAAACTTATCTTCCTTTATCAATTCTGAAATACCCAGCTGTGATGCTGTTGACTATGACTAATTGCATTTGGCACAGCTTTACTAAACCTTCAGAGAAGAGAATTGTATTTGTCATTTGCAAATACATCACCAGTTCAAATATTTGCAGGTATCAGATGATGTTATTTGAACTTGAGAATACTTCTGGCTTTTCCTATAGTTCACTCTTCAGGTAGTCACAAAACAACTCCACTGTAGTAATATTAATTAACGTTCGCTCAGTGTGTAGAGATCAAAGTAGGTACTATATATAAACATCCCAACAATAACAAAACATCACTCATAGTTATTTACAACAGACTTCAGTAATCGCACCTACACAAACCCAAATACTGCCTTTCCTTCTCCACCTCCAAAGCAACTTACTTCAATAAAGCCCACTTTGCTCTGTGAAGTCAACTGCTGGAGCTTCAGTACGATCAATCTGCTTCAGCAGCAGACACAGGAACAGATTACAAAGGCTCAAGAAGGAACTTCCTAATACCTGCATGATCTTTGCTTCATTCACCCATCCTTCACTGGGTAACATGGAATTGTCTAATACCTGGTACAAAAAAAGCCTCTATGGCAGTCTAATCACTGTCCAGGCTTTCCACCTCCAAAGTTTCCTCCATGCCTCAGACCACAGAGAAAAGGAGGATAGCATTGTTTATTTGGTATTACAAGAGTAAAGGAAACATTTAGGTGGTCAGACACAAAGAAGGCTGCACGTATATTCTGGAGTGAAAGGTAGAGTTAATTTAACCCCCATAGCCACTTTGGAAAATCCAGTAAAAGTGTGTTAAATATATTAATACATGACAGAAAAGTAACAAATGCATGTGCAACACATGGCTGTGTCTTCATTAATGCCAGATTACCATCTGGTACATTACCATCTGGTTTGATCACCACACAACACAAAATTTACCCCTGAGCAGGTGCGGACACAATCACATTTCTGTTCAAGTTTGCCAGAGCGCAGGACGCTGCATTCATGCCGACTTCACGCCAGCTGAAGGAGGTCGAACAATAGCTGGTCTGGCCTTGTCAGAGTTGTACTGAGATGAACAGTATCTGACAGAGCAGAAAACCCACTAGTACAAGGTTAACATTAAAATTTGGGCTGACGAGGTATGTTTACACAAGATGTTTGCATCGCGTGGTTATGGGTTTTTGATCTGCTGATGAGTACCCTAAAGACATACCAATGAATCGACACTCTAAATCAATCCAGTACATCAGTGTCTGTAAAATAGTAAGTAACACAGCATCCTCCTCCCTCTGTACCGCTCCGTCCCCATCAAAGATCTAACAGTTTTCAGTCTTTTCTCTAATAGCAGGGAACCTCACACATCCTGTGTTCATGTCAGCAGATAAAAATGCAACTATAGTAGAAGGGCAGAGAAACAAAAATCTTCCATATTAAATACAATTTCACTCACATGTAGGAGAAAATAAATCAGAAAAACCAAAGTTAGGATTACAGACATAGCTGCTTAGATTGCCTCAATGAGACAATATGTATTATCTCATCTGGCAGTTTAGCATGGCTGAAATGAAACATAATTTGTAGTTGATGCCAACTGGCAGGAGACAGACAAATGTTCATGGTAATTTTTGTGTTTTGTTAAAAATGTACTTCTGTCTTAAATTATAAGGAAAATGAATAGAAGGCTTTCAGTCTACAAACTACAAGATTTGCAGATGCTACCCTGAGCTGCTAAGTCACAGACAAATGTGCCTTGAGTTTTTACAATTTAAAAAGACAAATACAAAATTATGCCAGGTCAAATCTTCTACACAGTACCCCCGTTTCCAAGAGCAGCCAAAAACAGATGTCTGGGGAAGAGGATAAGAATAGTGTAAGCATTTAGTCATACTTTCCTCAAATACTCTCCAGCCTCCAATAATTTGCAGCTCAGGGACTTTCAAAGCCAGAGGTCATGCTTATGTATTTAATAATCCCCTACAGACTTTTTCTTCCATTCATTTTGTCCAGTCTCCCTTTGAATTGGTATAAATTTTCAGCATCCACCACATCCTGTGAGTTACACAACTTAGTAATATGTGCATGAAACAATTCTTTTTGCTGTTCCGAACCCAACACCTGCTAGTTTCATTTCCATGCTCATTAGTTCTTGTACTGGGAGAGACAAGAAACAACTGATGCCCATCACCCTCACCATGCCATTCATGCCTTTACAAAACCATCATCACATGCCCAGATGTCCGTTCTCCTGACCAACTTAACTGTTCCTTGTATGAAAGATGTTGCACATTTCTGACTATCCTTGCAGCGAACAGAAAAAGCAAAATACGCATTTAGTATTTCTACTATGGCCTTACACCTTCCCTGAATGTTCTTCTTATTCCTCAATAATCTGTTGGCACTACAGACTCTCTGTCACAGACTTCCTGCTCCTCAACTTATTCCTCAAATTCTTTTCTAACATGACTTGTTATAGAGAATTGTGCCATAGTTTGACCTTTCTGTTTTCCTCTTCTGCGCACTGCTTGTATTTTTTAAACTACAGATACTACCCCCAAAAGTGCATTTTTCAATGGGCTTTGATTATACAATGAACTAGTATTAACATTACAAAAGTAGACAAGGATGGAGGCCAGTTTCTTGCAAAAATATTTACCTCCATCACCTGTAAATTAATGGAAAGACTTAAGGAGAACGGAGGTTTCCCTTTGAGCAATAGCAATGTCAGAAATTGCTTTCCTCAGCACACAGGACTACCAGGAATCTGGTGAATTTTTCTTTCCACCGATTCTTCAATACACATGGCTAAATTAAATCATTTGCATTAGAAGAAAAATACTTTGTCCTAAAATTTTCTCTCTCCCCTGTATTTCCTTCCCTGAAAAGGATTATTACCAACAGAAAAACAGAGACTTTGTTAAAAAAATTATTCCCTTTTTTTATGTAAGATTTCCAAACAATATTTGTTTCAGTATTTTCAGGATCTGTATGATGCAGTAAAGGAAGCTAGTCTGTTACCAGACAATGTTAATCTAGATCAGGTAGCATGTTTATTGGAGGAAAAGATGAGAATTTAAAATGACAAATCAGAGAAATCTCCTGAACCTCAATTTCAGTATGAACATGTGCAAGATGCTGCAGTTAGGTAGAAATAACCAGCTGTAAAGCAGTCAGTGAGAATAATGTATTGGAATATGTGTCCTTGGATGAGGATCTGGTGGATCACTGCCTAACGGTGAAAAAGTCACAGTGCTGCCAAAAAGACATGCATAGTGCAATCAAGTATGAAAGTATGAAGAGTATCGCTTCCTGTTTTATTCAACATCATTAAGACCTCAAGTGGAATACAGTCTTAACTTGGACAATCCAACACAGGTTTGAAGTAATGGAAGATAACCTAAAGAAAAGCAACAAAAATAACTGGTGTACAGAAAACAGCACCTCTGAGGTCAAAGAACTGAGCTTAAAGATACAGTAGGCTATGATAGTTAAGAAGAAACATAATAAAACATATTGTAAGAAGAAAAACATTGATTTGCTTTGTGCAACACAGATGCAAGATGAGCAGTTATAATGCTAAACCGCATTAAGAAAGGTATGAATGGGATAAAATGAAAATAAAATTTTCTCATGGCATCATGATGTAAGGGAGACTGTTGCTGAGTTCCTTAGAACAAGTCACAGATGACAGATATGGATGATCCTAACCCAAAGCAGATGAATGGACTAGGTGACTTCATAAAGCCTCTTCCAGTCTGTCTTTTATGATCTTTTCCTTGGGACCAGAGGCAGAATCTCTTCTTTTCAGTGAACAGAAAGAAAAAAATAAATTAAAAAAAAAAATAGGAAGGTTACAGGGCTACCTTGGAAAAAAATGAGGTTACAAACAACATGCTCGCCCATAAACTAATCATTCAGACCTTTTCCCTGCTCAAATCCAAAAAGCCTGTGGAAAGAACGGAAGTCTAGCAGCAAAGAGCTGTAGCAATTGTGCCTAAAGCGTGGACTTCTATTCTCTGACCTTCCCCAGACATTCCTTAAGTGCAGCTTGGAAGCAGATGCATACTGTGTGGAGGACAGTGCATAAGTCCATGTGTGACACTTCTGATGCCCCCTGAAAGAAACAGATTGCACATCTACTGTGCAATGCACAAAAGAGAAAACAGGCAAACTCTGCTGAGATGGGCTAGTCAGGCACCAATGAATTAGATCATTCCCAAGGCTCTGTTTTAGGCTGGTCTTTTGCTCTTTCACATTAACCTGTCTCATTCTTGCACTGAGCAAGCTCAAGGAAGGCTGGACATTTCTGTACTCCAAATTTGGCTGCAATAAATGGCAAGCTCTAATTCAAGCTGTCAGGGTTGTCACGGAATGCGGTCTGGGTCACTTAGATAGAAAGATTGGTTGAAGGTAATTACACTGATTTTATGCATTCATGATCATGACTAATGACTGAATAAACATGTATGCGCAGCACAAACCTCATGCACATTTCTGCAAACTGGATACCTCTGCTAAATTATCTAGCATCTCAGCAGAGCAATCAGCTGGGCAGTCTGTGGAAAATCTTACACGCCAGCTGTCATGTACTATGTCTATTAGTAGCTTAAAGAAAACCTAAAACAGAGATGAAAATGAGATCTTTGTTAACTCTTGAAAGGTAAACTATACCAGAGCAACACTGCTCTGAGAAAAATCAGTGCAGAGAGAAAGAGAAGACGTAACATTGCATGAAACTTTCTATTGAGCATGAAAGTATAATTTCATTATCATGACAAAGTTGGCCCACCACTTAATGTTGAACTCACAAGTTAAAACAATTTTCTAAAAGCACAGAAACAAATCCATAAATATGACTGAGTTTAAAACTAACAAATCTGCAACTAAACATGTAAAAACTATAAAAGAATACGTTACAGTATTTAGACTAGAATTTACATCTGAAATGTTCTCGTAAACTTTAAATTATTCAGACTTGCCTGTGCAAAATGATGCTCAGGTTTTATCAGACGTCTGTTTTGAAAGAGATTTACAATTGCGAAATTGTCGTGATGGTCACATATACTTATTGCCTTATTTTGTGAAATAAGTGAGTTCCATAGAAGGCTGACAGAGTAGTTGCCTGAGACACCCTCCACTGATTATATTACAAGCACGATTCAATATGTACTATTCATCAGTACCAAATAGTTGTGCAGAAAGATGCTACCGTCCTTTGCACACAAAGAACTCTCTTGAGATTCCAAATCTTGCTTTAGTAAACTACAGACATCTGGCAAACGCTTATCTGCAGCACCTTCTCTTTTACAGGTACTTGGCTGCAGGAACAGTAACTGTGTTTACAGCACTGCATATATATCACTTATTTAACATTTCATGAAAAAAACCCACCAACCCTATATATGATAATATTTTTTGTTACAGCTTTCCTTCCACGAAATTACTGTTTGCACAGGACATATCAAGGCAACACACACACATTCAGAGACAAACCAAGAGTATGTAACCATTAAAATCAAGCTTCTCCCAAATGCATTTGCCAGCATATAAAAGCGGTGCATTAGCACTGCCACACACTTTAGTGATGAGGTCAGGTTTTGACAAATGAGTTCAATGAAAACTCTGAAAAACCTGTTTACAATGATCCCAGACATAAGCCTTGCAAGCTGCAATTCACTGACCTGTGCAAACTGATTTGGCTTTCAGAGAATCTCCCATTAAATACCATTGTAAAAATCTATAAACACAGATGGCACCATAAACACCAACTGGCACCCTACCTGCAACCTCAACAGGAGATCAAATGCAGAAACTGAATTCATCCTCCCACATCACAGGTGATTCTTTCCTAACAGGTTTAAGGGATTGTGCCCGGAAGCTGAACCAACAAAGTTCTGTCACACTTACCCAAAGTCTCAGCCACCCTGAGAAGCCACACTGCTTGAATGAAGCTGGTTTAAAAACTGCACGGCTTTTAATAAACCAATTCAGTTCAGACCAGGCCCCGGTTATAATTACTACAATTATCATATTGACCATTTCTATTAGCAGTAAACTTTAGACTTTCTTCTTAAGCACCGTAACAGAAGAACCTACTTGGATCAAAAAGAATCCCGCAAGATGAAACGGCCAACAACATACGGTCATACTTTAAAATACATATCAACTATGCTATTAAAGTCAATTATACGATTCTATCCACAAAACTTACTGTTATTCACCAGAACAGAGTGACAGCAGTAATACTGCTATTGGTGAATTTTCATAAACGATGCATGAGAAGACATACAACATATGCAATGTCAGTTGTGAGCAAACCTGAAGGTCAGTTAGTGAACTCTAAAGCTAATTCAAACCCAAGACATTTTTACTGGTAAGATGTTAGATACCATGAATCTAACAATACCTCCACAATCTTTAAGATACAAAGACAGGATTGAGACAAAGTAATTTGAAATCACACCAGTGACAAAGGAGGCTGTACAGCTGCTTCAGCAACATTGCTTCATTAATCCCTTCTGAGCACTAGAAACTGTACAAAGGAGAAAGTGAGAAGATCTGAAAATCAAGTAAGGCTTCCCTGTGTGTCTGGGTTCATTTATTACAGTCTTCTCACTGGCTGCAACACAATATGCAATGATCCAAGACATTTTATCCCTCTTTATACAGTATTTAATTTTCATGGTTTATCACCCAGTTTCCAGGCTTTCACCATAGGCCTCAAAGAAACCCTGAAAGAAAACCCCAACCAACAGCATTTAAACCAATATAAATAAGAAATGTTTTAAGGAACAAATGTCGCTGCAGCACTCTGTTCATGCAGCTATATCTTAAACATTCTGGATTCTCCTTTGAAGAGCTCCCATCTAACTTTATTATACAGCTCCATGCTGAGAAAGAGAATATGATTAGGAGGACCAGAAGACAAGAAAAAATGGAAAATTACTCTTTAGCAACAGACCGTAATTTTCTTTTCATTTTTTTTTAATTATACTGAATCAGAAACTGGACCCTATTCATTGTGGGAACAGCACAACTGCCTCTAAATTCTGCTGTGATTTATTTGTGCTCAGTCATGGAAAAGATAATTGCCTAACTGCCACATGTAATCCCTGAGTTCAGAATTTCACATATATTCCTGATCAACTCACACTGATGGGACACACCTGCAGTCATTTGCCTGCTTTGCAGCAAATTTATAATTTAATTATTTTTTTCATGGTGGATTTAGTTTTGTTTGGAATCACTTTCCACAAAACTATATTCTAGGAAAATACTTTTAGGAAAATAGATTATTCTGATTAACTGGTGTTGAAATGCTTATCTGTGGTTTTTGTCTGACCTCCCAAAGTCTAAACATAGGGAGAAACAAAGGCATTTTAAAAAATAATTAAGATCTCAGATCAACAGTAACATATTTTCCAAAATGCATCAACTACTTTCAATAGTATAACATGAAAACAACTAAAACTATTTGCTTTATTAAGAAAAGTGTTTAAAAATAAAACAGAACTGTTGTTTACATGGCTTTCAGAATATCTGACCATACCTCCCCCAGCAATTTTAAAAGACAAGTGATAATAACACTACTTTTATATCTGGGCTTTACCAAGGCCCTACATTCAGCTTAATGCCAGTTCATCTGTGTGTAGGATAGTAATTTGAAGGAACGCACCCTGTGAGTTCCACATTTCCAGGGCAGATTTTAGGCACCATGTCCCTGAGAATCCTGTCAACTTTCGTGAAAGCTGAAAAACCAGAAGGGAGAAATAATCTAAGCAAAAGTCTTTGGCATCATTTTAACTGACTTGTCAGGTACAATCACATCAGCAACTGTCTATGCATCAAAGAAAGGGCTCTGAGAGCCAGCAACACCTTCCAGCCACTCACCACCTTTGCCCTTGTTCCCAAGTGAGTTCAAAATGTTGACACCCCAAATGATTTATCCCCTAGGCGGAAAGCAGAGAAATGGGAACAGCTGTGGGGGAAGGGAGGCACCGAAAACAGAGAGGCAAGCGGCACATGGGAAGACACAGAAAGCCCCTGTTCACGGGGACACAAACCGGCTGCTCTCATTGCCAAAAGCACAAGCAACTCAGAAGTTGATCTTTGCTCTCCTCCCGGCAGGCTGGAGGGTGCCAAGGGCCAGCCTACAAGAGGAGATCCTTGTGCTTGTGCATGAACACAGGTGTGCGTAGGAAGCGAGGACAGTTAGGGACAGTAGAACAGCCATCCTGTCCCCTGGCTCTGAGCTTCACCAAACAAGCTCTGGGGCTGTTGCATGGAAGGGGAAGCCCAGCCACTTTGGTGGGGCTACGTCTACACAAAGACACGTTTTAGGTTTCCTCTTGTAAAAAGCTGGCTTTAAGATACTGAGGGTGAAATCCCTAGAAATTGGCTGTTGCCTACAGTGGATAACCAGGAATCTTACATCAGCTAGGAACTGCCACTCCATGTTCAACACATCCCCTCGTTGCAACCACCAGTCGCCTTTTACTGGGGAGCCCTCCAACTAGTACTGAATGTTTAACAAAGGAGAAGTTTCTGGAAATACAAATTTTGATGAATAATAATAGTGTTCTTCACATCATTCAGAACAATAACGAGTCCTCCTTTTCATGTGGTTATTATTTAAAGAGTAATGTCTACACCATACCCAAAATAAAACACTGGGGTTCTTGCCTGATGACAGCTGTACAGTCACCTGCAGCCCAGCCAGGTTCTGCGGATGCAATAGCATGTAGGACATAATATGCCATTGTCCAACTGGTGTTGTCCTACTGCAACACCACAAGCAATTTCCACAGCTACAATCCAGAATGTGAGAAAGGATCACGGCAATTACTGGCTTCCTTTCAGTCTTTGCCGGCAGTATTCCTGATCCAAACTTCTCAGCCCAGCACAATCAAGAGTGATTTAGATGACGTGGAAGAATATGCTTTGATTAAACAGGTTTTAAAAAAATGGCTGTAACATTCTTATACAGAAACGCTGCATCCAGTCTCAGTGATGTATACTCCTAAAAGCAAATGACACGCTACAGTTACTTGCCTGACATGTGGGTACATCATCACGCAAGCATTTCCCAGAATGCTTAATAAAAACAGATGATTAACTAAAAAAATATAAAGCGGGCAATTTCCTACATACTGATTAAAACCACTGCATGACCCAGACAGAGAAAACCTGTGAAGAAAGCAGCAATGTGATTAAAGCTGGAGTGGCTGCAACTAGCATATGCAATGAAAATCGAGGAATGGTCCCACGAAACTGTGACTGAGATAAACCCCTCCCATTTACAACCACCCTGTCAGAGCAGACTGATGGTCTGTCTATATCCTGCAGCTAACAATGAGTGGGCATGGAGAAAATACGCAAGCAAATTTCAGAGATTAATGGGGATTATCTTTTTGTAGCATGTTTTATTCAGAGAAATAAACTGGAATGTTGATTTTAGTGTCTCTTACACTTCCTAGTAAGCCACTCTTTGTGCACAGCATATATTTAGGCCTCAACGAGTTGCAGCTCTGTAAGGCTTCTGTGACCAAAGCAAACCCCCTGACAACAACGGGGCTCCCTGGAGGTGTGAGTTTGCACAGCCAGAACCCGCTGCAGGTCTGGGACCCAGCAGACATTTTCACTAAGGAATCTGTAATGGTGCCTAGGAATGTTTCCCTAAGAAAGCCAAACCTGTTAATTAACATATATAATATTTTCCTCTAGATGAGGTCAGCTAGAGCTTTTTAATTGTTTTCAGCTACTCCTAATAACCCATCTCTCATCAGGATGCACGCACTGGCAGCGTCTCGCCTGCTTTACTTCTGGCTGGGTGTAAACTTACTGCGATGGAGCAACCAACCCAGCTGCTCTGCCACCAGGTACTGGCAGCGCGCGCACTTGTCCGGACAACGCGCTGCCAGCCCGTGCTGTTTTCCTTGACGCGGATCCAACGCACCCGCAACTTCTGAATTACGGGATCCAACCTCAGCGGCGTGTCACCGAGTTCCCGCGGAGCGACGCCTGAGCTACCAACAAGCTTTCAGTGCTAATGCGTGCCAGCTACTTCTTGCCCTTTCCCGAAGGGCCCGAAAACACAAAATACCCCCGTCCGTCCTCAAAAACTCAGCCCAGAAGGGAAGGACGAACACGCCGGTGCTGGGAAGTCGCCGAGGTGAGTTTCGAACTCTCGTCCCAGGCAGCTCGGGAGCCGCGTCCCGCCGGGGCCGGCTGCTCGGCGGCACCCCGGCGCTGGAGGGAGGGAGGGATGGAGGCAGCCCGGCGGCTCCGAGCCCGGGTCGCGCCCTGGCTCCCTGCCGCCCCGCAGGGAAGGGGCGAGCGGGTGTCCTCCCGCCCCGCCGCTCCACCGGCGGACGCTGGGCGGCTCTCGCCGGCGCCGCAGCCGCGTCCCCCGCCGTTACCTCCGCGCCGTGCCCCCTACCCCCGTGGCGGCTTTCCGGCCCGTCCTGCGGATACAGCCCCATCCGAAGGGAGCTGCAGCCCGACCGCCGCACGGGCAATGAATGGAAACGCGTCCCCCGGTCCCCGTCCGGCCTCCCCCAGCCCCCCATCCCAACTCCAACGGCGCCGCCGCCTCACCTCCGCCGGGCTCTGCTCCGCGCTGGCGCCCCGCTCCCGCCGCTGCCTCCGGCCCGCGCCCCGCCGGGCTCAGCCTCCCCCGCTCCCGCCGCCACCATACACCGAGGGAGGAGGAATGGGATCCCGGCGAGCGCCGAGCCGGCCGCCCCCAGCCGGAGGGAGGGAGCCGCGGCGAGGGGCGGGGAGGGCCGGGACGCGGCCGCCCTGCCCTGCCCAGGACCGGCCCCCTCACGCTGACGTCCCCCGCTCTCACACCGCCGGCCTCGACGGGGTGCCGGTGCCCGCGGCGGGGCCGGGCGGGAGGGGAGCGAGGGGAGGGAGGCCGCTCAGTGTCACCGCTGTCCCGGCGGGCAGGCCGAAGGGGAGAGCCTCTGGAAACAGTCCGGATGAACCCTGCCCCGCCATCCCGGCGGATTAACTAGCCAACGGGCCTTCTGGTCCAGTGAGTATGGCAGTGTTGGGTTGATGGTTGGACTGGATGATCGTGTAGGTCTTTTCCAGCCTTAGTGATTCTGGGATCTGCCTCCTCCAGTGGACCCGGCTAAGATCGGACCCGGCCTGCACGGTAGGCAGGGTCAGGACCCACACTAACAACCGCACTCCTCGTCAGGGTTCATCTGCTCCGGTGGACCTGGTCACGGAGGATGCACTGAATGGAAGGTGGGAATGGTAAACACCAACTCTCCCCGTTTCCAAACATTTCTCTTAGCCTAGACCTGCCAAAAAAAAAAAAGCACTTAATGCTTACACAATTTACACTTGAAGAAACTGTCTCAAAAATTGCCCAAAAAGCTGATGTTTTCAAACCTTTTCCCCTTAGAACAACTGATTTCTCACAATCTCCCTTTAAAATCCTAGTCAACACTCCTGCGGTTTCAAAGCAGCACTCTGATGACACAGGGTTTTCGATAATCTTGTGATTTTTAAAGTTTCTTAGGATGCCTCACACTAAGCAGATACGTGTCTACTAGCAGCGATACTCATTTAAAGGATCCGCAGAGAAAATCATGGTTGAGGCTTGGACACGTCTCCGCATGCCTCCGCTATTCCCTGCTGTTGTGCCCTTGTGTAGTACGCTGAACGTTGCAAGTGGATGACAGGTGTCTGACTTCGTACAGCTCTTCCCAACGTCAGCTTCGCTTGCTAGATTGGAACTGGCTGTTGCAACAGATAACACGAGACGCCAAGTGGGTCAATACAATGAATCACCCCGGGTATCTCGGAGACACAAATGAACTGCTACACCAGTGTGAAACCTGATTTGCTGCAGCAAAAGCTGTCCTCCTCCTCCTGGGAAAAAGTAAGGAGTTCTCGTTTCACTATCAGCACTGTATCTTTCACGAACACTGCGTTTAGTTGAAGCTATGGTTTGGGGCTGAATTACTCTTTCACTCTGATGATACCGAGGGATTAATGCAGGCTGACCCCGCTGACTGCTTGGGACTCCAAAGTCCAACTGTGCAAGGGCACACTCCATCTGATTGGGTTCAGTTGCTGGATCTATGCCTTTTTAATTAGCGTCTGCTTCTCAGAAAACCAAAACTAAGTTAATTTTTTCCTAAGTATGTAGGCTTAGGAGGAAAAAACAAGCACAAAACCCCCCAAGAATTATGTTCCTGGGGCAGAAACATTAAAACTATTCACAGTTATCTACACTCATTGAAAATAAGTTCATCATGCCTGATTATTGTCCAAGCTTGTATCTTAATATTACTTTTCCCCTTTCTTTCTGGTCAAGTCATCGAATGAAACATTCTAAAAAAGTTTTATTAGAGACATTTTGTTTGTTCCCATTAAAGACTCTGAAAATTCATTTTTCTACAAAATAAGGGTGTCTTTGTAAAGCTGAACTCTCTGTGACCTCTGAGAGCAGCTACTTTAACATACAATAGGAGACAACTCAATAGGCCTGTCCAAAAATAAACATCTCTTTAAAGAATATTTTAACCCTAGAAACTTCACACAAATAAAGCAGTCACAATGTTACTTGATAATACAAAATGAATGTAATAGACATATTAGTTTTCAAAAAGCTATGAGGCCTTTTGCATTCCAGTTTTTGAGTGCACTTCAAACTAGTCTCCATAATAGATGGATCTACTACTTTCAGATCAGTGTTTTCTGAAACAGACAAATGCCCCATGCCATGTAAAAAGGATGTGTTCGGACCATGACAGTCCATCAATAACCTGAAACCAAAAAGTATAAAACCTGCATTGCAAATATTCTTGTAGCTCAGTCTTCTCACTGACCATCTGTTAACTCCTGAAAAGATAAAGTGCCTATTGATTTAATAAAGCTTACCTGGAACCAAAAGGAAATACTTATTAATGCATCCCTGCTATATTCATTTATGAAGTTTGCCTCTAAACATAGACCCCCATGTGTGTCCAAGTCACATAGAAGTCTCACTGCAATTAACAGATGGGATAAGGAGCTGGGCTGTGATGGCTGCTGTTGTGGTGGATCCAGTGGCAGCAGCAGTCTCTTCTTCCTCCTCAACTGATTGCTTAAAAATTGTTTACTATTTTAAAATACACAGCAGGAACAGTTAGCAGGAACACTTACACAGCCCTGCTATTAGTTAGCACTTGTATGGAGGCTTAGCCATTGGATAAAGTAATTACTAATGGGAATGATGGCAAAGAATAATAAGAAAATGATAACCCACAGAACACTATGATAAAGTTTTTAGGAAATCGATTACGGACTCACAGTATTGCATGTAACACAAAGGGCATATAACAACCATGGCTTAGAACATTTTAATTTGGGCTGTCTGATAGTCCAACCCCATCGTGTGCTGTCTGGTCCTCAGCACAGACTGTCACAGATACTTTTTACCACACTACCCTGGATGCAGAAAGTTGTGTGGCAAGCTCAGTGCATCAGGTTGTGGGGCTGAATGAGTTAGAAAAACAGTCATGACCAGGCAGTTTTTATTAGCAGGTGGGAACCAGCATTCTGAAATCCCCTGATTTGGCCCTGAAGGCCAAGGGCTGGGACCCCAATATATCTAAGAATAGCATATCATTTTCTTAATCTGAAATGCTTATTTATTTGGAATTGGTGTGAGGAACTTGGTATTTCCTTCTATCGAAGTAGCAAGGTTTTAATGCTAACTAATTATGATATTGGCTTTGATGTGTGGCTCTAAACATTTTTATTTTGATTATCTGAAATCCAACTGCACAAACAAGTAACTCATCACCAGAACGTAGCACATATGCATTATCTAAACAGGAAAAGGAGACGTCAAACAAGTACACTTTGGATTAAGTAATATATGAGATGGAAAAGATGATACAATGGTTTTTCCACTGCTCATACATCTTCCTAAGTATTAACTTTGTGGGCATTCATTTGTTTAGACAGTTTTCTTCCCTAAACATTGGTTTACTTATAACCCCAGATAGTAATACATGACATAATTTTGATTGATCTATTTAAATTCTCCACGGGCTGTTAGAATGAAGGATTGTTTTACCCTGAAATTTCCTGAAGTTCACCTGAACAAATACAGCCTTGGATGTGGCCCAAAAAACATTCTCTGAAGGCTATAAGAATAGAATATAGACAGGGCAGACAAAACAGGATAGCAGAAAGTACAACCAAAGAGGCTATGACATCCAAATAACTAGCAAATAACACATAGGTTGGAAAGCAGTACAGACACTATTTGGCTCAAAATGAGGCTCTCACTTAGTCTGTGAATAGTCACTGGAAACTATTAAAAATATTGGAGAAGATACAAAAATGTCTATATGGTGCCTACAAAAAGCTAAAAATGAACAAAGGGAATATCGTATACACGTACTGCAATTAGAATAAGCAGTTAGACTAAACAGAAAATCAATCAGAACTTTATAAGTTTCAGATATATTCATATTAGATTTGTTAATACTTTCCTGTTTTGTTTTGTTTTTTTTTTTAAGTGGATGCTGTTCCAAAACCTTCTCACTGTGGAAATTTTAATATTCCATCAAAACGAATGGTCTGACTGTAGAAACACATAAGGAAGAATTTTATTCGAGAAAATAATGTGGGAAGAACAATGCTAAAATTGGAATTTGTCCTGTCCAAGGACAATGTAAAGAGAAAAGAAGACAGAAAATGGTGGGAAATATACAAAAGAGAGGACTCAACTCTGGAAGAGTCAGAGGGAACAGAGTGAGGGCATGGGTGTTATTTTATTGCGGTTTGTTTGTTCGTCTACCCCAAAGAAAAGTAAGATGTTAAACATCAGCTGATACACATCTTCAAGAAAATGTATCTTTCTCATGCTTGTTTTTGTTTACAGCTTCAGAAATGTCAGTTCCTGTAAGCACTTAGTTATGGCATTTAATTTTTCTGTAGTTCATTCCTCTACTGTCAACCAGCATATGGTGTTACAGAAGAGAATCTGTTTCCTCTACTCTATAGCCAGTGACAGTAGGGACAAAAAAACCCCACAAAACAAAGGACATTTGAAGAATGGGGGAACCCATCTGTTACAACTTGTTTTACTATAGCTTGTAGGAACCTTGATTATGGATTAGACTCACACTGTACTATAAACAGAGAGTAAAATGAGGGTGTCCTGGCCAGAAACACCTTACAGTCTAAGCAAATCAGACAAAAACCCCAATGCCTAGGCACAGACAAGCAGAACGATGCTGAGAACTAAATAACAACAGTAACAAGTACTGATCACGATTTTTAGCAAAAGTATCATTAAAAAAAAAAAAAGGCCCCAAATCAATCAATACAGACTGTAATATAATGGACATTTTGGTAGCAAATATAAGGAGAGGCTGTGGTAAAGCTGAAAAGGACATTCAAAATTAGCACCTTATGTTGTAGATAATAAAAAAAGAGTGCAACAGCATCCCGAGTGCATAACAGCACCGTCAGATTGAATCTATCAAGCTCAAAGAAAAGGAATTTTATAGTTCAGACCCAAAATAGTGTTTATGTGAGAGTTTTAGCCATGGATAGAGAGAAAACATACTATGTCAGAGTTATTAGGTATAGAAGTAATGTACAATATCAAGACTATCTTCATGTAAGGACCGAGGGAGAGATCAGTGCTGAGCGGCAGAAAGCATGGAGATGTTGTCTGAAGAGAGAAAGGAAATGGGAGAAAAGTTTGGAAGACAAGAGAGAATTCAGCTTGTTCAACCTGGAGAAAAGAGAGCTCGGAGGAGACCTTATAGCACCTTCCAGTACTTGAAGTGGCCAACAAGGAAGCTGGGGGGGGGGACTTTTTACAAGGGCCTGTAGTGACAGGACAAGGGGTAACGGGTTTAAATTGAAAGAGTGTAGATTTAGATTGGATGTCAGGAAAATGTTCTTCCTGGAGAGGGTGGGGAGGCACTGGGACAGGTTGCCCAGAGAAGCTGTGGATGCCCCATTCCTGGAAGTGTCCAAGGCCAGGCTGGATGAGGCTCTGAGCAACCTGGTCTAGTGGAGGGTGTCGCTTCCCATGGCAGGGGGGTTGGAACTAGGTGGTCTTTCAGGTCCCTTCCAACCCACACCATTCTGTGATTCTGTGAAGGAAAGGCTGGGAGATGACTCTAACCATACTAAATTTGAATTGCTGGTTTAATTCCAAAATCTCCAGAGAGATATCTTAGGATTTTTGTCTCTACAGAAGAAAGAAGTCTGGGGTGACTCAGGAAAGTTAGTTTCATAGCTTGCAGATTATTTTGGTACTAGGAACAAGTAAAGGGGGAAGAGGACAAAGCTGCTTAGTGCTTCCATTAGAAAGTGATGAGGAAAACACTCTTGCAGACATGCAGACCAATGCAAGACAGCAGCATGCATTCATCAAAATAGAAGCAAATGGAAGAAATAAGATCAGTTAAAACAGAGTGTCTTATAGATTGAGATATTCAGAAAGTAGGCAACATGGAAAGAGACGAAGACCTTTGGTGGGTGTCAAGAGGTATCTGTTGACCCTGGTTAGGTATTCGGAGGTCTCACATTTCAGCTCTGAACCAAGCTCAGTGTTTTGGGGACAGTAATTGTTAAACTAATTTGGGACTCAGCCAGTGTGGTACAAGCAGGAATCCACCACTGTATTTTAAGAAGGCTGTAATTGAATGCAGACACTCAGGCTCACTGAAGGGATCCAGATTTATCACTGTGTCTAATCTGTATTTTTGAAACACATATTATTGTAAGTAGTATGAAAAAAAGCTGTCTAGCCAAATAAATGTTGCCTGACACAACAGCAGTAACAGCTGTTTTATCTCCTTTCCCCCAGTTCGGGGCTCTAGGACAAAGAATATTTTTGAAGTGCACTTTGAGGCAGTACTTCACAGGAATTTAAATTAGCAGTATCCTTTCTACTGAACAAACTGAGACATCCATTAGGTATAAATAATTAAAGAGGCCAGGTTTTAAATATGACATTTGTCTATGGAAATTCCCACATTAATACCCAGCTATGCTAATCTATTTCTCTTCTAATGCCTTACAATATCTTTTCATGTCCTAAGGAGTGCTAAGAGAAAACATATAGAGTCAAATGATTTAATGATCTGGAGCAGGATACTATGCATATAATATTTGAAATTTCTCTACCAACTCATATATCCAGTTGAAAAAAGGAGCTCTGATATGTTCTTCAACTACTAGCTTATTTATCACAAATGAGGCATTTTCTAGGACTTTGTCCAAAATATCCTACAGTTCTACTGGCTGTGTCACAAATTATAAAAGGAAATAGTGTAGTGCTATTTCTAGGAATTATATATCTCCGAATTATTTAATATTTTTCATTCATCACTGCTAACATCATTAAAGATAGGAAGATCTTAAAGATTATAAGACTGTCCAGTTTTTTAGAGCAATTTAAGACTTGAAGAAATTACTTAAGAATTGGGAAGATTAACCCAAACTATCCCAAGAAGTTCAGTGAAGCAAGCTTCTTACTCCATACCCCCAGTTCTAGAATAACTGCTGGAAACATTTTTCAGGATTAAAATGGACATCCCAATGAGCAATCTTGCCTAGGTAATAACTCAACCGTGATTACACTAAGGCTTCCTAAGGTCCATGAGGAGACCCAGAGCAGCAGAAATCAGAGCAGCTACAGACACCCACTACTCCCATTGGCAGTTTATGCTGCTTCTGAGCTAATTTCCACACATTCCCTGCATTTAAGGATGGGAGGTGGTGTCCTAGCATATTTTATGCTTATCTGGATGCTCAAGATTGTACACTGACCATGGCATTGCCAGGATGGAAAAGGAAATAAAAATGATGATGCAGTTTGGTTTTTGCTGGATTCGCCTTTTTTGTTTTGTTTGTTCTGTAGACTATCACATTTCCACACCTTGCACTTGAATAAAACTGTTCTTACAAAACATCTAATGATGCCTTCCAGCCCAGAAGTCCGAGTTAGTGGTCTGTCTTAACCTTCTTTACTTGTCAGTCACCTGTGATACAGTACTTCAGGAAGTTTTTGAAATACTTTCCCTTTCTTGTCTCATGTGGCTCTAGTTTCACTCTATTTTCCTTTCCTGCTCTTATCACGAATGTATTGGAACCCTCCCATCTTTTGGATATGGGTAATATGAAATGATCACATCCATCTCCAAAATGAAATTACATAACAAGCTCAATCTATTAACATTCTATTTCCAGACTCTGTCAAAGAAGGATGGAATTCTCATTTACGTGTATACGGTTAGCTAGACTGTCTTGAATCACACTCTCACCTTGATCCCTGTTTCTCCCTCGGAAGCATTTACCTTCTGTTTTGAAACTTACTGACTCTATAGCCAAATCGGAAGGCATGCAGTCTAGCACTTTTGCCAACATTATATATCTTGGTTAAACCAGAACTCTGAAAATTAAAAAAAAAAAAAAAGAAAAAAAAAAAAGAAAATACTTGTTCTGTGTTTAAATTTGAGCTTCCTGTGAAGTAACTCTTTTTCCATCTGTTTGGACCTTGCCATAAAGTATTCCAATACACTCAAGATTCAAAAAATTAACCTCTGGAGGACACCCTGTACAAGCCATTTTCGTTAAGAGAATGTATTTCATTTCTCCAGAAGGCAGTTAGCAAATAAAATATAATTTAAAAAATGACCTTGAGACAGTTTTAGCTGTAAAATACATGCAACACCAACCAAATGTGAATTGAAAACAATGCTACAGCTTGGAGCAACTATGAAAAAAAGCTTGCAATAGTGTTAACGCATCCTTCGTATCCTGTGGGGCTACATCATGTTCACGTCTGCGGCCTCGCCAGAGTACTAATCTGACACGTGTCAGATAAAAAAGATTCAGATGTCCGACGTAGCCTGGGGGCACACCACAATAGGTCTCAAAGATATGCACAGTATATACTGACATTAACGTGGGTACTGTCTGTTAGTGTGGAGGATCAAATACTGTCTGTATGAGTTGGAAGAACCTGGATCTTGCTAAAAGAAAAGATTTGTAAACAAATCAGGAAAATGGCTTTTAAACTTGAATTCTGTGTTTTTGATATGGCCTGGAGTTTACTGACTCCAACACCGGCTCACTCCAGGAGGCTTTTCTCTGTCAATCACTAATCACAATTATGTAGTAACAGTTAAAATATTGCAATGTCCTTGTCATGGGCAAACTATGGAGTATTTACAGAATTAGCTTCTGTGGGACATGGCCCACGTGTTCTGAATTTTAACAGACAAAAAGTAATGTAACATGTACAAAGAGGCTTGTGCTCAATACTTTAAAAATCCAAAAGCTTTTGAAATGAGATTTCATTGTGCCTTGCAGCATACAACACTAAATTTAAGACAGTTGGCCTAAACATTAAATGCTTTCAAGGAGTATATGCTGAATAACTTGGAAGAATAAGCAACCATTTGCTTAAAACTAGAAACCAAACTTGCTGATTGTACATTATTTTGAAGAAAACATACAAGATCAGAAGCTGTTCAGAGAGCTTGAACAGGAGTTTCAAAAAACACCCTAAATTTGTGTCAGCACGCTTCCCAGTGTTTTGGTACCTGAAGCTGTTAATGATAAAGCAACGGAATTATTTTTTGTTTGGATAATAATGTGAAGCAAGTGAATGCAATAAGCCCTTATTTTTTATATATTTATACATTAAAGTGTTTGTTTTCACACAGAGCACAGTGCTGCATGAAACTTCTTTGAAAATATTGTGCCTTTTCATTAAAAAGTGGCATTTCTGTAAAGTAACTCTAACTTTGTATTTCAACTTAATTATAGCTTGTACTCATTATTAAGCCACAAAATGCTGATTGACTGTTTTGGTTTTAAAATCCATGTAATTGAGCTTACATTTTTTTAGCAATAAAGTGGTGTGCTGACCAGAATGCTGGCTAAAACAAACTCTAAAAAGAAGTTTAATGACTAAGAAAACCCTGGTGAAGGAGTCTGATAATTAGGATTTATGGCATTTCCCTGTAGAGAGCATTGTCTTTCTCCAATTATTCACTGGAAGCTGAATCCATCACTTTGATATGGTATCTCTGTACCAACTTTAAAAGAATGTGAAAATCAGCTGCAATATAAATAGATGAGACCTAAACAGGAGCCTTTGTTACTCTAGAGGTTGAGGATTCTGGACCACCACCTAACTTTTTCTAAAGATCCGTCCCTGTGTTAAATGCATATTTCTCACTACCCTTGCCTTTCCTTTAAGCTGAAGACTGGCATTTTTGTAACACTTCCTTTCACCTTACTGCTTATTTACCTTTCAGATGCATATCTGTGTATGCTAGCGTGGGAGATCTGTTGTGATCTTTAACTCAGGCTTCTCCTTGTCACATCATTATAAAAACTGAATATTTGAATCCTTGTCTTAAAAATGTTCATGGTTGCAAATTTCTTTTCTAGGCCATTCATTTGGATTTGTGTGTGTTCAGTGTTAACCCTGACTTCTGACGATTCAACTGCATTGTCTCTGTGAAATAACCAAATAATTTTATTTCCATCCTACGGTCAGTCCTGACTGCAACATAAAACTTGTTTCTGCAACAGCTACCCTTGTTTTAGACAGTTAATTAAAGATCTCTCAGATCCCACGCTTACAAGCACTAAAACAGCCCTTTATTTCCCAAAGATTCTCTCACGTGCTGCTAAGTGACTGTTGGCAAGTTACGCTGCATCTTTAACTATTTTGTGTGTAAGTAGAAAACTTTAAATTGCTTTTTGGTGTTTTCCACCTCCATAAGAGTTAAATTAGCTTTTCAAGAAGTGATGAATGATCTACATTAAAACACAAATTAAAACGGTTAGCTGGAGATAACATGAAAGAAACACTACAGTGATTAGTACTAGGAATTTGTGCCTTCATTATTTGGACAGATAAGATAGAATCAAAATAATAGTTTGGAAACCCAGTATTTCCATTTAGCTGCAGATGGTACTGATATTGCAAGGACACTAATTATTGAGAGTAATATGGAAAAAGAAGTAAGAAATCAAATTAAAATACCACAACTGATGAAAAGTAAATGTTGATAATGACGATAATTATGGGGCTAATAAACTCAAGAGGAAAAAGAAAGGAAGAAACTAATTACAGAGAAAAATAAGGCACATACTGACCAAAAGCAGGTTGCCCAGTCATTTGTGCATGCTTCTCCTGCAGCACCAAAGCATCTGTAAAGAGTTGGAGTGAATAAAGAAAATTCTGACATGCAAACCCAAATTAACAGAAATTGCAGTTTCATTGTATAATGACCTTACTTAGCTATTACCTATACCTTAGGGCTTGGCATCATTGCCAAATTCAATAACTATACAGTACATCAGTGTAGTTCACAAAATAATACCATGCTGTCCACTGCTCAGTAATAAACCATCCCACTGAAACCTTTAAAACACACGGTTTTGCTAGGTGAGTTATTTTTAACAAAATGGCAAATTTCAGCTAGTACTATTTCTCCCAAGAGGTTTTTCCCCAGCCTTTTCTTATATATTACCTTCAGGTGGGTTACAGAAGAAAATGGCAGGCACATTCGCCAAGTCACTGAACGACAAGCAAGCCAACGCTGTACCTTAACATCAAATCTATTTCAGTTGATGATGGGTCCTGGGAGTCGCATTTGGTTGTGAATCCTTGAGATGGCACTGGGAGAAATTCCTAAAGAGGAAAATTCTAAGCATGATTTAGTAAACTGAGAAGAATTGGAACTCTTTGCTCCAATAAATGGAAGCATCATAATTTGTGTGGGAATTCACAGTGCGGCAGGGACACACTCAGTACACACGGTCATTCTGAGCCCTGCAGGGAGACAGGGGATGGTGCAAGGTCATTAAGAAATGGTTCCACACAGCAGTTTCAGACCGAGTTCTACACTGAAAATTAGGATTACAGACACTGTTAATACATGGAATATATATTCTGGCTTTGGAACTAGAAAAAAAGAAAACTCATCATATATGGCAAACTGCACATGGTTTTCCACCGATTTAACAGCAGCAAAATTAACAAACCCCTAAGCTAAGGGCATAGCAGAAGCTTTTATGTAAGTCCTGTACTTACTGTGTGTTTGCCAGTCTTGTGGATTCACATTTTTGGAACAGTCACCATTTCTAACAAGTTAGATTCTTGTGGTTTTGGCTATCTGATTTCAATAGAAACATCTGACTCGGAGCCAAATCACGGTCTTTCCAAAACTGATTGTAGGCCAAGTGGACTTTGGGGAGCCCAGATATACTATACACAGTAAAACAAATAATGGTTCTATTTTTCTCTCGTCTCTTAAATTAATTAAAGAGCTATAATGGCCCTGACCTCCATTAGTGCTACCATAATCAAAATAAATTAACCATTCCTTCTTAAAAAATAAAACAAAACCCAAACAAACAACAAACAGGATTTATTTCCTCATAGTCTGATGGTAGGAAATAAAATCCAATGAATAAATATTTTGCAAGTCATAGGTCTACTAGATCTCTTCAATGACAGGTATCTTCCATTTTTCTTATTTAAGTACAGAGAAAGTAGAACTGTAGAGTAACTCAAAAGAATAAAAATCAAGATTTTTCCATGTACTTGGGAAAAATCCTTTTCAGATTACCAGAGAAATGGACGGTCCATGCCAGAATTCGAACAAATGGTAATCATGGCTTGAGGCAGAGATCCAGAAACTGAATAAATATGAGGAGGTTACACATTTAGGCACTTAATGACCCAGCTGCAATGTCTGTTGCCCCTACAATTACCTTGCAAGAATTATTCTGCACTTAGAAACTGTTAAAGACACAAACATATTGAAGTGTTCAGCTACAATAATTTGTAAACAATTAAATGAGTAAACAAAAGACATGGGGTCACATAGTTGTACAGAAAGTGGAACTACATTCAGCATCTTTATATTGCTGCATTTTTCTCTTAATGTTCAACTAACAAAAATGAAAGTTGTCTTTGTTACCCCATTAGTACATCCATTAAAATTCAGTTTCACCGATTATAATTCACCATCCATTTTCTTCCCTCGCAATTTTATTTTAACTATGTAATTAGGATTTCCTGTTGGCTTTTCCTTTTAGGTTTTTTTTTTTTCTGATTATAGACTTTGTTTAAATACAGTAGGCATTTATATCTCTAACATCTTCCAGAACACTACCAAAAAAACTTCTACCAGAGACAGTGAAGAACGCATAAATGAGTGACCCTGAGACTCGTGAGTCAATAGCGAAAGTTGATACAGCCCACCCTCAACACCAACAGCACATTCTGCCAACTCAGCTGAAGTTGACAATATCATCACGTTTGCAATAGAGATACAATTATGGCTGGAAGATTCCCACAGCCCTGCCAGATTCCTCAAGGGGATTAGCACTTGTCTGATTGCAGTACACAACAAAGACATTGTTAAAATATCAGTGCATCAATCAGGAGGAATTTGAAGACTTTGAAGTTTAAAAAAAAATAAAAAAAACAGTGTGGGAAAAAGAAGCAGTTGCAACAGTTAAGTGCAGTTATGTTCATCTGATCTAAAGTGACACACTGATGAGTGCTAGATCCTTAATTTGTTGGTAACAAATTTAGAAATAACCTTTTTTTTTTTTTTAATTTTCATCAGTTAGTATCAACAGTTATGTGCAAGTACTTCAGCTTTATGTGATCTTTTCCCACAAGGAAGAAACTAGCAAAATATAAAGGAATGTTAATCACTGTTAACCATGAGTCTCAGGCTCATAATTAACAGTGCAGGGCCTGTGACTGCGCTTCCCTGTGCTAGTGCCAGTGTTTCTTGTTCCATCTCAGAAGGTGGTGCAGAAAGTCTAAGGTGGTGGAGCTGTTAAGAACAGGGTGTATTAATTGCCCATGGAGTCTCTTCTGAATCTCTGCTTTACACGCAATGCATAAATTTCAGCTGTATAATATTCCCTGTTAAGAGTGACACTGAACAATACCCTCATCATTTCCTGTGAGCGTAAAGTCATTATGCTGGAATTTTCTGTTGCAACCTCCTTATAGTAGAAATACAGAAACATGCAGGCTTTTATTTTGCTGATTTACATTGATAGTTTCTGTCATTGGTTGGGTATGGATCTGAGCTAAATGTCATATACTGAAGGTGTCAACTATAGGGATGTACTCAACTGAAGGTGCAAGAAGTCACCAACCTTGCAATGATTTCCCAAGAAATCTGCACTAGCTGTAGGAGTGGACTTCTCAGAACTTCTTAGACAAGTCCAGTAAATACCACAGTTTTAAGAAATCTTCCAAAAATTGGTATCTTACGGATGCACAATTTCAACGTATACAGATAAAGTGAAGCACATATATTGAAAGCACAGAGAACAGCAACCAAAGATTTTCTAATGCTGCTCTCCTTACTACATTTTTTCCTACTACAAACAAATCTTACGGAAGTTTATGCAGTTCCAACTGAGTTTGCAGCTCGTGTCATGCCTGATAAGTGTTTCACTGCATATAATCTGATTTTTTTCAAATATCATTGAGGTCTTCCAGTGAGGTCAGGGGGCATGCTGACACCAGCATGGGCTTGAACAAATCCTAAATGACAACAAGCAGCCAAAGCAACGGGATAACTTTCTTAGTCCAAACTAAGAAATCAGACTTAGGCTTTACGATGGCCCTTGTAAAAATGTATATCCATCATTTACAGCATCACTGAAAGATGAGTAAACAGAAATGATAGCAGCAGGGAAAACTGTATGGCAATGTGCTTGCTCTATCCAGTGTTACAACCATGTTCTACAACCAGTGGTCATTGGATGAGTAGGGTTATGTGCTATGAGGACAGAAGTGTGCTTGGAGAGACATACTGTGCTCACAAAAAATTTGACTGTTCTTAAATTGTATAGCTAGCTTTAACCATCACTATATCATTGGCAGAGAAATAACGAGCCTGTCAGAAAGAAATTACAGACTGACTAGAGTTGAGTTACTCACTCAGAGCATGAAAAGATGCAATTGTTACCGCTACATAAATATGCAGAAGCATGCCACTGCCACATGCTTGCTAGAGACCAGAAATAAAATTAAAAAAAAAAAAAAAAAAAAAAAAAGGGACTAATCTCTTTCTAATAACTGCATAGTACTTATTGGTATAAACTAGCATAGCTCAGTTGGCTACATCAAAGCTGTATCAGCCTTCTGTTATGAAGATCTTGTCTCTTCTGTGACTCTTATTACTCCTCAAGAGTTTGGGACAATAGGGCTGAAATCGGAGAAATACGAAAGCATGGATTCTCAGTGAAAAGTGCATAACTGGATGATGTGATGAGAGCAGGAACTGACAAGAGAAAGGCCAGGTCATGAAGCTTTCTGTCTGTACGTGCCAACAAATCATTAAAGGTGCGTAAGGATTTGCAAATGCTACATGATTTGAATCTGTTCTGCCTCTAATTTTTTGGATTACTGCCTTTGAGAGGAGAGGAATGAAGAGTGTCAGATTACAAAGTGGAATTCCTGCTGCTGACCAGAAAACATTGGATTTCGTTGTTTGGACCCTAAGGGAAAGAACAGTAGCCACTGTTAGGGCTTTTTAGAACTTGATTTCTAAGCAGTAACATACAGCTAAATATGGCCCTGTTTTGGAACTACAGAAATCTAACAGATTTACTGGATTCTCTGTCTGTGTAGGCTTTGCTATGGGTCTACCAACAGAAAATTCTATCAATCATCTCAAACATATTTCTTCTTTCTAGGGTTTATAGCTAAAATCTGATCTTTATGAAAAAGACTTCATTTCCAGGTTTTTGAGCATGAGGAAATGGAGAGGATGAGGAAATGGAGATTATAATATTTTCAAGATGGTGATTTTATTAATGATAGTTCCTGCTATTAGTAGGGTTGTTTTGACACTGAAGTTCTATGAATAAATGTATATTTGACAGGTTTCTCCAGTCATATCTAGTTAATATTTACTTGAAAAATAAACACAAAGTGAAAAAAATCTAAAATAACACTAAACAAGAATAGATTGTTTGTAGCATGTATAGATACAAAAATTCAAGTTATTTACTAAGAGAGTAACTTTCTCTTCTTCCAACAGCGACACAGGATAACAGTTGTCACATCACATCTTCAGATTACTGTTCAAAACAAGTCCACAGTTCCACAGCAAATATAACTTCATCAGAAAACAAGAATCAAAATTTTCCCTGAGCTAAGCGCATGATTTCAGTTTATATTATGAAGGGGAATCCTTAATTCAACTCTACAGCTTGACTGGACTAGTTAATAAAACAAGCTGGAACCATGACTGCACTCAGGCTGAGTAACCAATGTCCTGAACAAAGATTTTCCAAAAGGCACCGTCTTCGGTACAGCCCTGTCTCTATTTCTCACAATATCCTTCCTCTCCTTCTTTCCTTATATGCAAGTAAAGACACATAGATGTTAATTAATCGTTAATTATTTCAGAGGCATTTGACTGCATCTCATGGGCAAAGATCTTTCATGAACTTTGCTTGAAGTTAGGTTTTTGAGTGTAATTACTTTGACTTTCACTCTGACATTACAGAAGGATCCATACAGTAGTCAGCTTCTAAGACAGCAGTGGAAGAAAACAATGCTTCACGGCCACTGCAGTTGTGCACTTTTTGGGTTGAGACCTGTGGAGGTAAATGATGCCAGATCTCTGCTATATCTAGAGTTTTAATCATTATCAGTGTGTTGTAGTCACTTAAGCCCTGGCTAATGTCTAAGATGAATTTCAGATGATTTCACCAAGTGTTCCTAAAACGTTTTCTTTTATTCTAATGCACATCAGTAGTACATTTATGCAAAGCACAAGGCAAATAAACTATGATAAAAACAGCACATACATATCAAAAGAGGCCATTACTTTATTTGGATATGCCATCAACAAAATGTCAGTAAATCACATTAAGTAAAAGGATGGGTAGTGGCTGCTATCAAAAAGTCAGCTTTTGCTAGCAGCTTGTGATGCTTACACATACATTTCTATAGGGCATGAGAAGAATGGCTGTTAAACAATATTGTTACAGCAGGGTCTCAGCATCATCAGTACTTCTGAAAAAACAGATGCTAATACACTGAGTAATTTAAGACACCCAAAATGTGAATTTAGAAGTACAACAAACTTAAAGTAGAAGCTTGCTTTGTTTGAATCTGGGTTTTGGATTACGTTCCTACATTTTTTATGTCACAAGTCAAACATAAAATGTGTAATTTATTGTATAGTACAAAACCCCTCAATAATGCTTCTGGGTTAATAATTTGACTTGCCTCTTAACACTACCCTCAGTCTTTACAGCCATAAAGATGGTTTCTTCCAATTTCATTTATTTCTATTAACAGGTTAAACGTTTGCATAGAAAATCTTCCTTTTTGTAAGAAAATGCTCTCCATTTTCTAGAGGTGGAATTATAATTAAAGAAAATTTTGCTTTTAGACATTATTTTTTTTTTACTACACCATGAGCTTTTCTTTATTATTAAGTAAATACAGAAAAAAAGTTAATTCTAAAAAATTCTGCACTAAACCAATGTACATTAAGTCCCTGTGTACTGTGGGCAGAAACAATTACCAAAAAATTCTGCTGATAACAAGCAATTATAACTCAAAGGAATTTCAGACACCTTATACCTGCTGACTCTAAGAGACAATCTCTCAATCATTCACTTCTGTAAATGTTTCTTCAGAGTGGGCTACTTTCTAGGGCAAATATAAACAGAAGTGCAATTGTTCCACCCTATTCCCTCCTACATTTTTCAAAATCCATCTGGGATATTTTCCTAAGTGTTCTTTGATATTATAAATGTGCCTGTTTTTCACTCAGCCAAAGCCTGTGCCATTTCAGCTATTCTGGATTTCTTTAGGCTGAATTTATGGCAAAAGAAAACTATCAGTAAATTCTTAACCAAGCTTCTCCACTATATTAGTCTCGGAGCTTTAGCTAGAAGCAGAATAATGGCAATGTGTATGTTGCTCTTATCCAGTTGTTTAATATACCATGACCATGCTCTCTTCATTATAAAGGCAAAACAGAACTGAAAAGGCAGGAGAATGACTTTATTTCTACAACATGTCACTGCTGGGGCAGGGAGGGTTTGACCAGACCAGACTAATAGCCACCTTGGGATTACTTCAGACAGTGCTTTATCATCAAGTGTGACTCATAAAACAGGGTATTTGAAAACAAAGCAAAAGGGACAAGAACTAAAGTGAAAATTCAGTGCATCTGTAAGGGCCACCTACAAGGCAGTAGTGGTTTTGTTCTTCTTGGGATGGCAGTTGTTATGATTTTCACAGTCTTTTACACAGACTCCTATTACAACTAATACACAGGGCAGAGGAGGAAAAGTGATGATGCTCTAGAAACTGGCTGTTTTCATGGATAACCCTCACACTGGTGAGCAACATCAAGAAAAGAGTTTGGAGTCACAGAACTGCCATGCCTGTAATCTATAGAGGGGAAAAAAAAGAAACAAGATATTTGTTAAAGTGAGTTAAGTAGAGTGAAGCTGGAAGTGAGATGTCTGTCTGCTGGAAGTGAAGTCAAGCCTCTGACTTAATGTTCTCAACGTTCATCTTATCATCACCCAGAGAGACCTGTTAAACCTTTTTTCCCAGTGAAGCAGCATAAATGTGAGGGTAACTGCAGGGCTCAGATGTTCCTAAATAAGCCATTTCAGAGCTTTCTGTCCAATAAAAGTTGATGACTCCTACCTCACAAGTGTGCTGGGAGAACGTATACAATGAAGAAAGGCTCCAACATCCCTGGTTATTAGGGCCATCGAGTGATGTTCCCAGCAGAACTGTAGATCCCATGAAATGATTTGGGCAGGCCACAGATGTCCTGATCAAAGTTTTCCATTCATTACTGCAGGCTCCATGCCCAAAACTACTCAACAAGCATTGCTGAATACTGAACACAGCTTACTTTGTTTGCATGTGTATTCACTGCATTCTAACTCCTTGTTTGCTTGAAGAAATCACAAGAATGCATGGCACAAAGCAAGACAGAGCTCTTTTATTTTTATCACTGTCCTAAATGCCAGAATCTGGCAGCCCAGAACTGTGGCTTTTGTGTAGTACCTTGTTGTGGCTTTTGAAGACACATCCAAATAAGCACTGCATTCCTTAGATCCAAATCTAGCTATTCTGACTGTACTTCTTTCTAACTATAGTCCTGCAGACAAAATATAGCTGCCTTTGCTGCCATTGAGTTTAGCCAGAAATAGGGGATCAACATCCGGCAGCTGCTTTGATGATGGCAGCCGGTAGTCGCTTTTTTGAAACTTGGCAGCAGATATATCACCAACCTTTCCAATCTCTCTCCACTCCACCCCACAGAAATAACACTCTCAGGAGGGAACGCTAACGCAACAAGAACTCAGCGCATCATCCTCTTTGCCTCTGCTAACCACGGTATGCAATTATCGCAAGGGCCGTCACTGAACCCGTCCACGGTTGGGCGGCTGATTCACACTGCCTGTTCTGTGCCAAAACATTCTTACTGTTCCTTGCCGCAGATCTGCTCAACGTAGATGAGCTCATGCACGCATTGTACAGCACCAGAAGACGACGACATGCGAGAGCACTGGAATCAGAATATTCAAAGCAGATTGGGACTCCAGGGAACTCTCTACACCGTATATTTAACCATGATCTTCCCATATAACAACCCAACTGAAATTAAATAAAAGCCCACTGTTGGTCTGCAGCTGACAAGACAGTGAGCTGAAAGAGTTAAAACACTTAGTTGAAAACGTGCTGGCAAAAAGCATTGCTTGAAAAGCCCCTTCAAGCTTAGAACTAGGGGTGGGGGGTATTCTCTCAGAGAAAGCCCTACTTTCTCATTACAAACCTCAGCTTATTTAGAGTTAGAGAGACATAAAACCTTTGGGTCCACTTAGGGTGAGGCTGCAGCAGGGCTGCCAAAGGAAGGGCTGGGCTGTAGAACAGGTCCTCTGACCCCTCCATCACATCAGAGCTAAGGTTAAAGTTGTGAGAAACATTGACTTGGGGTCCAGCTGGAGGGGCGCCGGCAGTGGGCTGCCAAAGGAGCAGGTAGGCGGGGAAATGAATTCTCCCGTGACAGCTGCTACGTCTTGGAAACGGTTTGGTGTTCCTAGGCTAAGCACTGCACACACCTACGGTTAGCTTCTGGATCACCATGTATCGCTTGACTTTGCTTTGTTGTGGGGTTTTTTGTTAGGTTTTCTTTCATTTAGACTGTTTGCCTTCTCTGCTTTGTGATTCACTTGTTTGTTTCTCATTTGGGTTTCCCAAGCCTTAGGATTACAAACATGACTACACATACAGTCTGTGTGTCCTGGTGTGCCAGAATCCATCAAACATCAGTGGCTCTGTCACTACCACCCCTTCCATCAGGACCCTGCGGTGAGTCTGCAGTAGGGTGGTACAGGTCTATATGGATTCTCTGTGTAATCTGAAGCTTCTTAAAGAAAACATGGAAGAGCTTTAGTAGCTACTATATCCGTAGTACACTATGCTATACAGTATACAGTATGCTATAGTATACTGTGCTATACAGAGCTACTATATCCATAGTAGCCCTACGACCATTTAAACCTCTCTGTCAGAAAGTAAGATGCCAGGCAAATTCACAGAGGCCAAAAGGGAGTGCTAGTGGAGCTTTAAATCACACAGATCACAAGGGTTTAAGCTCTGGATTCTGCTGTCCAAAGACTCTGAACAGGATTAATCTTGGAGTTTCATCCAAGACCCATTTATCAACTTTAGAAAAGTTGGACAAATTATTTTCAGGCTGAATATAGGGCCATTGGCTCAAGAACAGGTCCAGATGTTCTCTTTTGCTTATAAAACGATGTCTTCCTTGTTTGTGTGCATCTCTTTGTAAATAAGCAATGCAAAATGAGTAGCCATTATGAGCATTCTTCCTAAACTTGGTTACTTTTTCAGAGCTTAAATAATTTCTATAATATAAAAATGAAAACTTTTGAATTCAAAATGCTCAGATGTTTGCTAGATTAAGAATGAATCTTAGCTTGGAAAGGGATGAAATGAAGTTTTATTTAGAGATTTCAAAATGCTTGCATTTTTGAATGTTACTCAAGTAACCACAAAACATATAAAGAATCCCGTACTTCCCAATTTGAAACAACTGAACAGTATACAACTCTTTGCAGATGCCAACCTAAACGTGTCAGCCAGATGGGTTTTTTCCCTAACCCAGTTCAATTAAAAATCTTACAAAGGACCACCCATGGAAAATAATTAGGAAATAAATAATTACATGTACTATAGCTGAGAAAATAATGAATTCTTCAATTTTAAAATAGAAGAAGAGGAAATGGAAGGAGGATTTAAAGTCGACAGAAGACAGTGACATGCCACAGTCTCTTCCTAGTAGATGAACTATGTGAACTATAATATCAGCAAGATATTAAAATGCAGATTGCAGGACATAGAGAAAAGAGAACATATAAAAGCCCTGCTTAACTCTGAAATTAAAATTACAAGCTCTTTAATCTTCTCTAACTTTAGCTGACATTGATGGGAGATTCCAACACTTTAATTACTTGTGCTTTTACAAGTTAGATGATGTTTCTTTCTTTTCCATGAAATTGGATATCAGCATAAAAGAATAGTACCTGTATTAAAAATATCACTAACTAAAGTTCCCACTTTAGTGGGTAAACCAACATCTTTCCTCATGTAATACGAGTGCCAAATGCTGAATGACACACAGGAATGTAGGGCAGAAATTCTGCCCATCCCTCCTGCATCCTGTCACTTGTTATTGTGGCAACCACATCCTGTAATTGCTATCATAAATGAAAATATTTTATGTGGGTACTGACTGAGAATAGTTAGCTTTCTAGTTGTACAGGACTGCTTGTGTAGACAGAGCACTAAATAAATATGCACTCTGAAAAAAATGAGCCAACTCTTTCAAGAGTGAGAAAAATGCAAATTCATGGGTCTACTTGCCTTATATACTGTGGAATGGCTGTCAACTTGTCCATCTGCATTCTGATTGCAAGAATAAATTCACCGACACATTCTGAACAAATGAGGAATGGAATACTAAACAGCTGGAACCTCTGACAGATACTTGGATGATCTATTTCAAAAAAGGTGTTTGAAGGCCAACCTGTATCATTAATGCATAACATACAGACATAATAACTCTAAGAGTTGCACAAGGTATTTTGACGCCTGACTCTTTCAGAATCCCATATTCCAAACCATGTTAGTAACTATACGCTACAGAAAATTAGGAGATAAACCAAACAAGTAAGTTATAAACTAGCATGAATCATTATACTCGTATACAGTAAGCAAACTGAAATAGTTAGGAAAGGGAACTGCAATAAAGGTTTTTCTAGAGCTACTGAAGGAAAATGCAAGCTTTGTCAAGGTCACGCCGTATCGTGTAAAAAAGTTTTGCCGTTTACATTTTCCATCCTTTGATGTGGTCAGCAAATAACAGAGCCTGAGCCTCAGTTATCGTGGAGAATCTTCAAAAGCTCAAAAGTGAAATGCTACTGTTCGGCGAAGCCAAGATTGTAATGGTTTGTTTGGATCTCTCAAATTTGCAGGACAACGTATTCAGTAAATTGTTTTATGAGCTCATTAGGAAAGAAAACACTCACACACATCAAACAAAGCTCAATCCCCTTTGTACAGCCTAGTCTAACACATGAGTTAGCTAATTCATCCCTTAATTCACAAGGTTTCCAATTTACAAGTTGTCTAATTCATAACTCATAACTCATGCACGTATGAGCAAAACACCTTACCAGTGGTGAGAGTACTCATCTGTCATGGTTTAACCTTGGCTAGCAGTAAATACCATTCAGCTGCTCGCTTACATCTCCCCCGTTTAGCCAGAGGAGGACGAGTGTCCAAGGAAAAGACAAGGAATCTCACAAAGTTGAAATAAGAACTATTTAATAATTGAATATAAATTGATAGTGATACTACTAATACTAGCAATACTACTACTAGTAAGCAATTTAAATAATAGAAAATAGAACATATGATACAATTGCTTACCACCCGCCAACCGACACAGAGCCAGGTCTTGAGTAGCGAGTCCAAGCACGAGAGCTTCCAGAGCCAGAGCCACAGGGCGACAACACAACCAGGAAAAAGCCAGCTGACCCCCCAACCCACTAACGAATGAACCCGCTCCACCACTAACAACCATGCCAAGAGTTAGTGAGTCAGCTATCAAGCTAGCCCAATTCTTACCACCACACCACCCACACACACCCCCCCAGGCACTTCTCACCTAAAGCATTGCACATGTGCCCTGAGCCTGACATACCACGGAATGAAATACTCCTTTGGCCAGCCTGGGTCAGCTGTCCACACTGTGAAGAAAAGCAGCTCTTTCCTGCCTGAAACCTGCACATCATCCTTCCTCCTCTGTCCCAGCGCAGACGCCCCTGTATCACACGGGCAAGCTCGGAAGCCTCAGCAGTTGAGCTGCTGTTGGGTACATTTCAAAAGCCTTTTGGGTAAGCTGACATATTCACACCGTCCAGCTTGGAAGTTTGGTCTCTACTATTTCTGTAAGTTAGTGGATTCTGAAGGAACTGCCAGACGATCAGTGTGCAAGGATTTTGGCTGCAGGAGACATCAAGCTGCAAGGGACAATGGCTGCATTTAGCCCTTCTGTCCATCATGTCCTGCACATCCATTATGCTGCTCTTGCCTTGACCTAATGGCACTACTATCAGGATACACCAGGCACGAGCTGTACGTTAGCTAAAATCTGAGCAGGAGTTGGTGAACGGTCACAGCATGGTAGAAATAAAAGCTTAAATGTGTGTTGTGAAATGGAAGTAGACATGATCAGGTATCATTCTGGACACTACCTCTGCAGTACTTAAAATTTTTGTGCAATTTTAAAGATACTGGTTAATATGAAAGTTGATAAATGGAGTATAGTAAGAGTTTCTGTCACAGCATACATATTTTACCAGTGAAAATGCAACTTACCTGAAAGCAGGTCATGAACAAACAGATGATTCTTCACACAGTGTCTAGTTAAGCCATGGAAACTTGCGCTTGTGTGAACACCAACAGTTTACAAGGTACTATAAAGCTGTGCACTGTGACCCAGGACCCCAGTGGAAAGGTTGTGCAACCTCACAGAAGAGGAAAGAAATCACTGAAGTCAACTAAATACATAGAAGTTAAATCTCTGAGGTTCTGAGTGATAGTTTAGAAGGTGAGGGACAATCTGAAGGGCTTATGACGTATGCTTGCCCTGGTCATATCTTGCTACAACCATCTGCTTTCAGACACTGATGGATGAATAGAGAATATTGAACCTTGGTCTGAAACAGGGTTCCAAAACATGTCCAACCAAACCACAGAGAATGTACGTTTGCCCACTATAGAAGAATTATTTCCTCTCAAACTATTTTTCTTCTTTCTTCATCCCCAAGGCTGAAGACAGTGAATAAAATACAATAGGAAAATTACTGAAATAAAGGAGCAGAAGTGACAAAGGAGAGAAATATCACACTCTTCAGGAAAAAGACAGATTAACAGGCCTCTGAAGAGCTTTGTAGGAAAACATCAAAGATAGAAAAGGCAAGCTAGATTTAAGACAGTAACAGAGAATCAGCTGAGTCAGAAAGCAAGAGATTATGTTGATTTTCATATGCATTTTCAGTTTTCTTACATTTCATCTTTTCCATGCTATACCTTTCTATTTAAAAAATGAACAGATTCTGTCAAGTCCGTCTCTTTATGAATCTGTTTGCTAACAACTCTCCTGAGGGAAAGCTGGGAAAAGGTGTGCAAAATTTTTGTGGAGTTGGTCCTGAATGCTGAAAATAGACAATTAGACCCCTGCTTTCTGGAAAGGATGACAGCTAGAGCTCTGCAGCCTGAGAACTTGGCTAAGGACACTGAGAAGCAGTACCAGAACTCTGGCCCGAGTTCAGAGGTTTGAGACATTAAGAGAGCTGGTGGGTTGATCTTGCATCAATTTGATGAGTAACCGAGAAACGTTGCTTGGCTTGGTTTCTTCATGGCTCAAAGCCACTTCAGGATGAAAACAGTCTCTACTGTGATAATAAAGAAACAAAATCTTAGAAGAAAGGGTACTCACCACATATGCAGGCAATAAGAGTAAGGTTTTGTTCATTATAGAATTATTAAATAATTCATGGAGAAGGGGCCCTTTGGAGGTCACCTGGTCATTCTTCACCAATACCACCAAAGCAGGGCCAACTTCAAATTAGATCCAAGTTTAGGGTTAGATCACATTGCTCAGGGACTTCTGCAGCCAAGGACTAAACACTTCCAAGGACAGGGACGCCATAGCTGCGCAGTTCCTGTATTTGACTAACCTCATGGTGTAATTTTTTTTCCCCTTTCTTTTCTTACATTGAATTGGAGGTCCATGTGTTCCCCGTGTGCTTCTCATCTTCATGCACCTCTGAGAAGATAGCTGAAAATAGCAACTTCCCCTTTCTGTTTTCTTCCTCAGCATAAACTAACCCATTAGCCTTCCCTCGCTTGCTCATCTTCATGGCACTCCACTGGACTCACTCCAATTCGTTAATACTTTTCTTGTACAGGGAAACCCAACACATAATGGTTTGCACCAGTGCTGAATAGAGGAGAATAAACACTTCCCCTAATGTACTGGGTACATTCTTGCTTACAGGGATCAACACGTGGTTGGTCTTCTTCACCAAGAGAGCACATGGCAACTCTTGTTCCATCTATTGTTCAGCAGAATGCCCAGATTTTTTTCTCCCCACAGAAATGCTTTCCATCTGGCCAGAGTCCACTGTGTACCCCTGCACGGAGCTATTCCACCCCAAGTGCAGGACTGTGCCATGAGCTTCATGAAGTCTTTGTTCACTCATTTCTTCAGCCTGCCAAGACAGCTCTGCACTTCAGCTGACCACCGAAGTTTGGTGGTCCAGTTTGATACATTAACAGTGAACAAAGATTAGGATTTTTTTCTGTATTCTGGGAGGTTTGGGTTTCATTTTTTTTATTCTGTGAGATTTATATCTGTTCCCTTTTCTGGATGGATGTGCATGTCAAAGGCAAAAATCCTGTCAACTGTTGTATTTTTTCTATCCTTTACAGATATGTAAGAGCTTCCAACAGAATTTGTCTTCTGGATAAACATGGAATATAGATCAGCTTGTTTCACAGGATGGATCCATTCTGGATGTCTCCGCTGCTGTGATTCATTGCAGATTTTTAAGAGAAGTAATCTCTTTCAAGGAGGGAGGCAACATTTTGCTTTCGGCATTAAAAGCGTATTCTGGACAAAATATTTGACAGCAGATATATAATTTTACCAACGTTTCACACACAATTGTCGGGAAGGAGAGAGTGAGAAAAGACTGCAATAAGATTCCCAACATATTTCATGAGTAAGAAACACTGAATTACTCAAGGAATGAGCTCACAATTAGCAATAGTTTAATAAACAAGGTAAGAAATATGTGGCTAGGACCCTGAGACCATAAACTAGGCTCTGCTACAGGGATGTTTTGCAGGATGCAGTGCTGTGCACTACACCCAAGGACCCCAAGCCCCAGTTGCTTCTGGATCGCAGTGGGGATCCTCATCAGGGTAGAACACGGGCACTGAACGTTTATAATAATACCGAAGCCGTGACAGCAGTTTTTCCACCACGTGAGGATATTTTTCAGACAAATCATTTTTCTCTTCAGGATCACGAACAATATCAAATAGCCAAAGTCTCTTTGTTGGTGGGTCAGATGATTGAATCTTTGACTCATTGAACAAAGATGGTGGAGGGAACCAATGACTGCAGCCTACAGAAACAGAAACACACCAAGGGTTAATTTTGAGGTAGGGAACAGCAGTGTGGAGATGCAGAGTTATACTATAACTGAGAAATTCCGTAGGTCCCACGAAAAGCCACTGGCCAACGGCTGCTGCTGCATTCCTTAACTCCAGCCAAGCACCAAAGTCTCTCTAGTCCACAGCTACCTACACAAGACTCCTATTTATAAAAAAAGCTGTACCATTGGGATTCAAACTTTCACGTCACATAATTTCAAAAAACCTGTTTCATGGACTTTCTTCCTGATTCAATGATCCTTATGGGTCCCTTCCAACTTGAGATATTCTTTCCAACTTGAGATATTCTATAATAGTTTTTCCACTACTGTGAAATTCATTTTTATATAAAATATTTTCAAAATTAAATAATATGCTGATTGGATTTTAGAAGTGCCGTTCTAGTTTTTTCCATGCAATCAAAAACCTGAGATGTTAGCAGAATAATTGAAAGAAATTAAAACATATTAAACAGAAATAAACTGTGTTTGTGCAGGAGATACGACACACTCTACAAAAAAAGAGTTACTTCATTACCTGGATATCCAGTTAGTAATTTCCATTTTCCATGTCGGATTCCTGCATGCATGGATATATTGAAAAGTGTATCATCCCACGGAAAAGAATTGCTCTGTGGTAAAGATGTCCTGTTGTCAATGCCCAGACCTTAATGAAACAGTAAACTAAGTTAATTATATTGCATATGCATTTTTAGAAATCTCTTGGAAAATAAAGCAGCAGCAGCCATTTATTTCTATGTACTGGATAAAGAATTTGTTACACATCTATATGCAAAGATCTCTGCTATGATTCACTGGATGTACTTAACTATTAGAACTTGATCTGCACTCCAAAAAGTTATCAGTGGAAAATGTCGCAGCTGAGTCTGGATAACTGGAATAATTTTGTATACAGATATTATATGTGTATTTCATATACCTATCTTTAGAATGCTCATGATCATCAGTGCTAAATGTGACCATACAAGTGCCTTTAACTTTTTCCACTTAGGAATATAGATTGAAAGATCTCCTGAATGAGTGCTACTACTATTAATTCTATTAGGTCACTCCAGGGACTAAATCCCAAGTCCTGACTTGTATCCACACACAGAGAGCTGACCCTCTCTGGACTGAGCTGGCTACATCCTCACAGATCCACAGATGGCCAGCGAGCTACTTCTGGGTCATGACACTGTGTGAAGTATGTCTTTATGCTGTCTTTGGTAGAGAGAGTTGCAGACGGCATAGCCCCATAACCAGACACTGCAGGAAACCTTCAAGTGTCAACTGTGTGCAAATTCCCTCAAAAGGAAATGTGAAGTTCCTTACAGGAGGGACCTCAGAAAAAAACCAACATGCATACATACACCAGGGATTATCAGGAGACCAGCTCTTTACTGAAACCAGGAGGGAGTCAGACAGACACTCCAGGAGCATCCAAACTATCTTGCATATCAGCTTCCATAAACAAGGTAAGAGTTAAAGAAATACAATCTATGTATTTTTTTATATTAGCTATTAGCAGATACTTGTTTCCCAAAAGACTACCAGAAGGCAACTGTGTAATCAGACTAGAAACAAGACATCAGCAGGTGTAGAGAAACTAAGGATGGTTTGCTAGCATCTTTCAAGAAATTATTGTCAATCAGTTTAAGGAATTTGAAGGACTCAGCTGACAGATATTTGCCAGTGAAATGAAAACGAGAATCATGAGATGTGCAATGATCATGTGAGATCCAGTACTAGAACAACACTAGACATTTCTAAAAAGAGTAAAATCTGTACATCAGAGTGGGGCAAACACATATCTGAACAAAGAGAGCAACAGGAAGTTTGGAAAGGAAATGCTGGGACACTGTTTTGCAGGTTTTATGAAGGTCTTGCTAAATTTCTTTTTTATTACCGGGCTTCACACTTTGAATCAGTTTTTCTTTATTAAGCACTTTTTGTGCATACCCAAGTTCCCTGTTTACATTAGACTTGTATAATATTCCAAGATAAATAAGGCTATAAAAGGGGACTACTGGTTTAGAATATGCATACAGAGATTGGGGAGCTCATCTTAGATCATGAAGCAATGAATCTGACGGAAAAAAATCCTAAACCCATGTGAAAACAAAGAAAACTTCATAAACACCTCCAGAAGAATCTCTTCTGGAAGACAAATCTGCACACAGTCATGTGATCACCACAGCAGATATGAAAGAGTCTAAAGATTAATATTGCTTACTTTTCAACATCAATATGTTACATATTATTCTGTCATTCTGTTTGCTACTGGGAATACTCATCTTTGCCATTTGCTTTCTTAAAGAGCATAATGAAAGATATTCAGCAGATCAAAAAACACAATCTTGTTTTTTAAACATTATGTCTCAAAATTACAATTGGAAAAATTATGAGAGTCTGCATTTCTGATTTTAGGGCTTAGCATGGAGAATATGCTTCTGACTGCTGAGCTACGGTATGTGATGCCTTAGTATTGCACAAGGTAAATTATTTAAAATACTTTAAATAAACAGTTGGAAAGATTGTATTTTTAGATATTTCTTGCAAAATATCCTTAGAATGCCATGCATGAGACTTAAAATAAGATCCAAGAAGATAAAATCGTTTTAAACCCCACTTATTTGGTCCAGGAACAAAACCAAACTCCTAAACTAAGAAATGCTTTTATCAGGGCTTGTAGTTGAAGTTGTTGGGTAGGATATTACTTTTCAGCAAAATTTCTGAAAATAAAAAGGTAAATTCAGTCATGTTGAGCTATTATAAACAGAACTCTGTCAGTCATGTTAACTCACCCATTGCAAGGACTTGTCATGTGCCAAAGGAATGTACTGCCTGTTACTCAGACAGGTGCATTACTTCCCAGGCAGTACAGGCCAACATGTATCAGACGTACCAGCCATGGAAAACAGGCTGATGCCTGTTTGAATGCCCTCTACACAGGTCATTTATAGGACTGTGTGCTGGTTCTGGCTGGCGTGAAAATTTTCTTCACAGTAGCTGGTATGGGGCCGTGTTTTGGACTTGTGTGGACAACAGTGCTGATAATGCCGGGGTGTTTTCGTTGTTGCTGAGCAGGGCTTACACAGAGTCAAGGCCTGTTCTGCTCTTCACACACACCCCCCCACCTGCGAGTAGGCTGGGGGTGCACAAGCAGTTGGGAGGGGGCACAGCCAGGACAGCTGACCCCAACTGACCAAAGGGACATTCCATACCATATGCCATCATGCCCAGCATGTAAAGCTGGTGACAGAAGACAGAAATGGGGGATGTTCTAAGTAATAGTTTTTGTATTCCCAAGTAATCATCATGCGTGATGGAGCCCTGCTTTCCTGGAGATGGCTGAACACCTGCCTGCCCATGGGAAGTGGAGAATGAATGCTTTGTTTTCCTTTGCCTACATGCATGGCTTTTGTGTTACCTATTAAACTGTCTTTATCTCAACCCTTAAGTTTTCTCAGTTTTACTCTTCCAATTCTCTCCCTCATCCACTGGGGGTTGGTGAGCAAGTGGCTGTGTGGGGCTTAGCTGCTGGCTGGTTAAACCACAACAGACTGCCAGCTCATTACATTATATAAGCACCACATACAGAACTAAGATAAATAAAAATATTGCTTGATACGGGTTCTCCTCTTCCCATCATATGACCTTCACCTGAAGGTAGGCTATTCGTCCCCCTGCATTTATCTGACTTCCTCCTTCTCTTCAGCCCAACTGTTAAGTTCTACCTCTGTCTTCATTCTTCAGCATCTGCTAGGGCACGTAAAATACAAAATGGTGGGGCCGATCTTAGAAAAAGAGAATCACAGAGTAGTTTGGGTTGGAAGGGACCTTAAAGACCATCTGGTTCCAACCCCCCTGCCATGGGCAGGGACATCCTCCACTAGACCAGGTTGCTCAAAGCCTCATCCAGCCTGGCCTTGAACACTCCCAGGGATGGGGCATCCACAGCTTCTCTGGGCAACCTGTGCCAGTGCCTCACCACCCTCTCTAGGAAGAACATTTTCCTGACATCCAATCTAAATCTACACTCTTTCAATTTAAACCCGTTACCCCTTGTCCTGTCACTACAGGCCCTTGTAAAAAGCCCCCCCCCCCCACAGCTTTCATGTCAGCCCCTTCAGGTACTGGAAGGTGCTATAAGGTCTCCCCAGAACCTTCTCTGCTCCAGGCTGAACAAGCCCAACTCTCTCAGCCTGTCCCCATAGCAGAGGGCCTCCAGCCCTCTGAGCATCTCGTGGCCTCGTCTGGACTCACTCCAACCAGTCAATATCCTTCTTATGCTAAAGGCTCCACAGCTGGACGCAACACTCCAGCTGGGGTCTCACGACAGCAGAGCAAAGGGGGAGAATCCCCTCCCCCGACCTGCTGGCCACACTTCTCTGGATACAGCCCAGGATATGGCTGGCCTTCTGGGCTGCCAGTGCACACTGCTGGCTCAATTTGAGCTTCTCCCCCACTCTATGAATTTTACAGGATTCCCTTTTCCAGTTTGGCAGACTAAAGCAGTCACATTGGTTTCGTTTCCACTGAAAGATAAAACATTCATTCCCATAGCATCTAAGCAGTTTTTCTCTGCAACTGTTCTAGATTGTTGGGCTTTTATTCTTCTTTTTTCCCAGCATGGCTGACTAGGCGGTAACCACACATCTATGAACTAATTCAGCAGTCAGAGGACACAGATGCATTTACAGATCTGTCGATTCAAGTCTGCCTTCACATGCCCCCATACTCTCCTTATGGACTTATATATATAACGTGTGATGTTTTTGCTTGTGCAAAGAAGCTAGAATTTTTATTTTTCTGTTATGTGATCACCAGTGTATCACTGCCTAATGAAATACTAAAGCTTTGGTTTTACCTTAAAAAAAAAATCCCACACCCTTTGCCATCAATTTTCTTAGCCACTGTTTCTTGAAGCCCAACTGAGGAGCCTCACCAGCTGCTCTATTTCTTTTTAAGTACTCTCTTGGGAAATGATACAGCTTTTATTACTTAAGAAAGCAGTGAAATTTCATTTCCATATTTATTTTTATGTATTTAGTGCTACAACAAATTGATTTGAATATTTTAGGGTTTTGTTTGGAGTTGTAGGTCACCAAATAGTATTTATACAGCTTTTATATCTTTATAGAAAAAACCCAGTCATTCAGAAAATATTGCCCTTGGTAACTGACTTCAGAGTATATCTCATATTTCAAGACCATCCTTAGTCTTAACAGCCTGAAAAGCAGTTTCAGGATCAGATTTTAAAAGTTACTGAGATAGCCAACTCCCACTACCCACAAAAGCAGTTTATGGTCTAAATACTTAAAAGCCCAACGTTTTGCCCTTTACAAAACCTTCAGCTTAGTTCATTTCCGTTATTGTACATCGTCTCTGTGAATAGATGTGTATTCCAAACTAGGATGTAAAAGCCTAAATATTTTTCAACAGCTAATTTGTATCTCCAAGGTACTTGATTTTTCAGAAGGCTGGTGTCATCAGTTCCACAAATCTTTACCAAATGCTCAGAAAGCATCAGGCAAAAATGTTATTCTACTCTTCATGCAGGATGTTGAAAAATTTGCACCTGGTAAAATAACATCCTGAATGATGACCAGAGAATATGAGGGACTTTCCTAAAAAGTGAAAAATTTTTCAGTGCATTAAGCCTTGGTAGTGCACAAGCACAAGCACAGCAAAAAGGAATGTAATGAACATGGGAGGGAAAAAGCCAGTCCTAACTCTGGGTATACAAAAGAATGTATTCTGAACAAGCTATCACTATTGAGGGAAGAGTTTGTGAAGCTACAATAAACAGATAATGTCCAAGCAACACCAGTATTAGAAATGGCAAAAAATCAGGACACCCTGCCACTACCTAGGTCCTTGTGCAGTTTTGGTCCCCATGCTACAAATCAGATACAGAAAAACCAGAAGAGGCTCAAAGAGAAACCATAAAAGGAAGATTAAAGCTATGGAACAGCTTCTGTGTGAAGAATGCCTGAATAAACAGGACTCTTCATCCTCAAAGATGGACAAATGATGATGAACAGGACAGACCTCTATGAAATTGTGTGGCCACGACAAGCTGAATAAGGAAAAAACTGGTCTTTCCAAATAGAGGGCACCAAATAAATTATGATGCAGCACATTCAAAATCACCAATAGGATACACTTCCATATAACAAACCTAACTAAAGTGTAGGATTGCCTTCCACAGAATGTTGCAAAAGCCATAAATTTACAGAGGCTGAGTGACAAAAAGGGTTCGACAAAGTGGAAGAATTATCCATCACGGATTCTTAAATACAAAATCACAACCTAAATATTAGAAGCTCCATTAGCTGAAGGTTGGTGGGCATGGACCACAGAAAAAAGATATATTTACAAGCTTCCAACACAACTGCTACTCTTGGAAACAGAATAATGAGCTAGACAGATTCTTTGACCTGATCATACACAAGGTGTTACCAAATTACTTTCAATTCAGGGCAAACCAAATATTTTGTTTACAAAAGAAAGCAATATGTCCAAAGAGATTCATGCAACCTCTTTTATTTTAGTAATCTCTGTAGGTACTAAACTGAAAGGGTCAAAAATTTCACAGAAGGTTAAATGTACATCATTTAGATTCAGGTTTAACTGTAGTGTTAGAAATACCAGGAGTCATTTCTAGCACACCCTGTAGCTTACTTCAGTGTTATTCTTTTAAAAGGAGAGAGAGCACAAAGAAATCAGAATATTAATTTGTAATAGCAATGGCTTCCAATGAACCGATTTATCACTGTAGACAAGTCAGTTATTCGCTTCAGGATCCTTTTTCACTTGTACTAGATTGGAAATCAAGAGTAAAGTAATTGAAAGAATGGATTCACACCAGACTTATACTACTGTGACTGACACCAGAATCTGATGCTTAACTTATTTCCTGCTTTAGTCACACAATTTTAAATTTTAAAAAAGCTCCTAAAATTTACAAAAATGTTACAGGATGACAGGTTTTATAATTCTGAAGAATTTATTTGGTACATTCAATCCAGTATTGTGTCCCAAGAAAGAAATAATAACTGATGACAAAAATTAAAACAGAAAAGATAACTCAAAGCTCCTTACTTTGCCCAGTAATCTGTTCTTTCACTTCACTATCTAAGCATAGGGAAAATCATAAAAAATGATGCAATGTGCTTAACCCTGTTTCTTTCCTCCTAGCATTTCAGAAAAAGCTCTTCTGACCTCATTCAGTATCCCACGTGTACTCCTGATTCAGTACATCATTTAGGTTAAGTGGGTAGCTCTTCCAGAGAAAAAGCTGTCTTCCTGTGCTTTTTTGTGTCCACTTACAATAGTCTTCTGTTTAACTCATTAGTTCACCTATCCAACTTGGCAATCATGTCTGGAGGTGGAAAATAATAGGAAGAAATTTATTTTTTATATTTCTTCCCTGGTGATCAACGTATGCTTGAAAATCATTCATCTATTCCTTGGCTAATACAATCCTAGTCACCTACCAGAAACTTACCTAAAATATAAAAATACTGATTCATCTGACCACCATGAAAAAACAAGAAATGTCTGAGAATCCATTTATTTTCTGTGTAACTCAAAACTTTTTAAATTCTTCTATTACTGCTATAAACCAAAATAACTTTGTGACCTTTTGATGCCTGCCATGTCACATGACAAAAGGAGGGTTGAGCCAGTTTTGCTACATTTCACAGCTTTAGATCTGTTATTAGAAGTTCTCTAGTCCTCCTCTACAGGGCCTATAGATCCAACTTGTTTATTTCTCTAAGTCTTACGATATTCCTGATGGGTTTCACTGGTAGTGTCTGAAATATTTAACAGTTAATCAAGAGCAAACACTAAAAAAAAAAACAAAACCAAAAAACCAACTAAACTTTTTCTTAATGCAAGCAAAATCAGAAAATAGAAAAGACAACAGCAGAAAGCCACAGCAACACAGTACTTGGTAGGTAGGTTGGAAAATTCATATCTGTCAGTGCCTTTGAAACAAATCATAGGACATACTTTCAATCTTTTGCTTTTTATTTTGCAACGTAAATATTTCAAGAACCACATAACCATAATTTGTAAAAAAAAAAAAAAAAAAAAAAAAAGAAGAAGAAGATTTAAGGATAGTCAACATCCACATCGTGGAAATTTGCAAGGTTAAAAAGGAGATACTAACTGAGCTTTTTTTGTAATTTAAAGAAATGTTTCACTTCTTTAGCTTAGTCTAAAAGACAAATGTGTGGAAACAATTCACTGAATGTATTTAAGAGTATATTCTTTTAGCCTTCACTATCTAATTTTTAATCTTATGAAGGAAGAAGATAAACTGCAAATATTCAGGTGGTATTTTAAAAAGAGAATATGTTCTATACCTATATATATGATATTTGCACAAATCTAATAAGCATAGATCAACTGTTCTTCTCATTCCTCTAGTTCTCTTTCTTTCAATGAGAGCAACTCAAGCAATTGGTGTAAACCTAAAATGTGAAGATATAAATAGATAGTACATCTAAAAATAAAATATTCAGCCTTCAGTCTATGATTAAAGATGATGAAAATGATCCATGCTGAGAAGAAGTTTTCTTGGTTGGTAAGAGATCAAAGAACACACAGTTCTCCCTAACATGCCATTTAGCGAGGTCCCAACCACAAAATTTAAAGGGTCCAAAACAATATTGCTTGATGCATGTTGTATTTCTGTACACTGTGGTCTATAATAGTAGTGTACAGGGAGGTAATGTAGGGTTCTGGAGAGCAGTTTTGGAGAAAGACAAAAGAACATTAATTTATTATTTATTTGGGAGACAGAGCCCTGCCCAAGGAGTTAATCTAAGCAGCCTAAGTGAGTGTCAGATTGACTGTACCCCTACAATTTTCCAGTATCCTGCACAGTAACAAAAATGTTAATTTATAAGCAGCTACATACAATTGATGCCCTTTATGGACAACAGAAGCAAATTAACCTTCTACCTTCGCTTCTTTATTTGCAAAACAAGGACAATAGAATTTACCTACCTTTTGCAGTGCATTTCTCAAAGGAAGAAGTGAAAAACAACTGCATTCTTTAAGGTCAAACTTATGATATAATGTAAGAGCAGATTCAGCCATATGACAGGGAAAATATAGTCATAAAAATCTCCAAGCTTAATTGCAATGCACTTGATGGAAAAGACTGAAAAGCATACATCAAGAGAAGCCCCAAATATCCAGGATGAATTAAGATTTTAGACAGCTCACACTCTTTCCAGTGTAAATTAGCAACACGTCTGAAACAAATAAACAGGTGCTACTGCTTTGCAGGTGTAAAGTACATTTAAGAGCAAAAGAAGGAATATCACCACTTCCTGTAACACAAGCATGTGTGCATATTATACTACACGGATGTCTACAGATAGTATGATACGTTGCAGTTTACAACAAAAACCATACAGGAGGATTCCCTAGGTATTCTCTTTGTAACTAAAAATTATCTCTGTAGTTTGCAAGACTTCTATTTCAACATAAAGTTTGCCTGGCTAGGCAACTCCCCTTATCGCTTATTTGGTTACCCCACTCCAGTACTTCAATAATAGATAACAGGATCCACACAGAACAAAAGTTTACTTACCACACCACATGGCCATCTAGGCCAAGCAACTAAGCCACCACAGGACAAGAGGAAAGATCCTCACGTGGATAGAAAAGCATCTAATAAAGTGGGAAACAAAAAAAGGTTTTGATTTCACACTGAAGAGGCCACCATTGGATTCCTAAAGGAATTTCTGCTGGGAACCATGCTGTTGAACATAATCCCAATGACCTGAAAACGGGACTGAAGAGTGAGATTAGAAAGACTGTGGATGACCATTATTTAAGCTGACTGTAAAGAATGAAAAAAGGCCCTTATGAGACTGGAGAAGTGAACATTAAAATAGGCAATGACACTTAACATAGTACAGGTAAAGTGATGCACGTGTGAAATAACAGTTCTAATTTGGCATATAAAATGATGGCCTGCCTGTCATCTGTAATTGTCCGAGAGTGAAACCTTGGGATCATGATGGATTCAGCTGACAGTTTTTCAGAATTATGTCAGCACTGGTCAAAAAGAAAACTGAATTCACGGAAGTATTAGAAAAGGACTTGGAACAAAGCAGAAAGCTCCATGCAACTGGAAAATTGTAGTTCTGGTCTTCCTATCTCAAAAAGAACACAGTTCTACTGAAAAGGTTCAGAAACTACTTACGAAGTTGTGTGACATCTGCAATCCCTCAGGAATTAAAATCCTCTGTTAGATGTGCATTCTACTTAATGAAATCCATGTATTTTGGGGAACTCCAGGGGCCAGGCTGCTTGCATCCCCCAAATGAAGGTTCTTTCCATCCTGTGCAATGTTGAGCCAAATGCCATCAAGTAATCAAATCCTATTGTTTTAATTGGCAGGGGATATATCAATATAACACAGAGGCCAAATAGTTCGCTTTCTACTCAGACCTTGTGACATACGTTGTGCGAAACCACTCCATCTTGGTAGTTGTTGGTATATATTCAATGAGACTACAGTCCCTACCTGACCTGACTAGACATCACCTACAACGCTGAACAGCATTACTACACAGCATGTACCCACAGCGAGGAAAACTCAGCCATGATGAAACACTGGATGAGACATAAAATTCATTTACCAGGAAATTCATCATCAGCTTTTCCCAGAAAATGACCATGTTCCAACTGGACTAGACTACATTCACTGAACAAACATGATCTTGGCACATCCTCAAATTCAATTACATGCCATTTTTTTCAATTACCAAAGACATTTTTTGGAACACCTCAGTGTTACTCTACCGGTTTGTAAAATCTCCGTTTAATAGCATCTCAGCTTGTGGCTATCAGAACAGCTAGAACACCTCTCAGAGGTGCTGGTCCCCTGCTGTCCTCAACCCTACATGAAAAAAGATGTTTCATTGTGTCGGTAAGCACCACATAAGCCAACAATAGTCACCAGCACGGTGCTGCAGTAAAGTTCTGCTTGTTTGCAAAGACTTTCAGAAGAATCATTGGGAGTGCTCACGCTTTCAGACATAACTGCTAACAGAAGCTGGAGAGACACATAGAGAGCTACAGGTGTCACAAGAGGTACCCGCCCTGGGATTCTGTCCGCTACATACTCGGAGCAAGGAACGCAGCCACAACAAGGTTTCATCACACAGTCAGAAGACAAGACACTGCAGAAACTCTAAGTTTTAGGGAATGCAGTGACACTTACGCACATGTCCATAAAAAGACCCTGCATTTGAAAGGATTCAATCTTGTGCATACAGATTTTCAACTCACTGAAGACCGTCACTTCAGGAAGACTGGCTTGCAACAGGTAGTGTCACCTAGCAAGGACAAGTCTCAAGGGGATAAATCAGATGTTCAGTTTTCAATTTTTTTTTAACATTCTGCTGAGATGATATTTTAAAACATTATGTGATTAAAAAAAGTTTGTAAAAATAATTTTTACTAGATAGGAGTGAACAACTCTGTATGTCGTGGAGTAGAATTCTCCTTAACAGTTGAACCAAACACTGGGAAAAAAACACACAGGCAACTTTCACTAGAGTTTAAAAGCAACAAATAATAACGGGTATGATTTTCATAGTAAGGCGATGCGTATGTCTCCCTGCCTCTTGTGATCTGATTAGTAGTCTATAAAAACCACAGAGGAGTTCCCCAGACAGAAGTCTGAGACTGGCAAACCAAAAACCACTTATATATGAAACTCAAACAGCGGGAGAGTATTTTCTAGTATGTTTATTACTGTCTTTAATATCAACATACAATTTTAACCATTCAAGAAATCTCTATTGTATTCACCATCTTCTATATCATATCAGAAAAATGATAATAGTATCATTCTCCTTCTGCTTCCATTAAAATAAATGAAAGGTTTTGCACATCACAGCTTCTGTTCTAATATAAAACATTTGACTCTATTATCAGGATTTAAAAAATTTGCTTACATGATGTCCCTTAAATAGAACCATGTTTCTTCCAAGCAGGTCAAAAATAATTTTTCTATCAATCGATACTGCAGACTCCTTCAAACCACCTCAGCCTACTTTTGTGCTACAATAGCAGTAAGTAAAAAAAAAAAGTAGCAGACTTTCTTAAATATTATGGAGTTCCACATAAAACTTGCCCTCACGAAAGCAGTCTTCAACCTCCTAGAAATCTCACCACATTCATACACACATGAACTCGCATGATTGGCAGGCTCACTGTCCCTCACTAGTGCTCAGCTTTGTAACAGTGGGAGGTCTGTTGAGGCTTGAAAAAAACCATACTGAAACTAATGTGAACCTTTCCATTATTTCCAGTGGGCTCTGATTCAGACTGGTAAGCATCAGCAGTAACAAACAAGGAATTTATGCCCTACCAACTCCTCTTTATCAAACAAATTAAGCTAAATTCCCCTTGATCCATACAGTTCAGTAGACACAGTGTGTTTTCTATGAAACCTTTACATGAAAGGCTTACACATTTGTATTCACAACAATTACTTCTGGCAGTAACGCATACGTTTTAACCACCCCCCCAAATTATCCCCAAATTAATGTGATTCTGAAATCAAAACAGAAAACAAAAGCACCAATACACGATATACCAATTCTCAGAAGAAGAAGCTTAAGAAAATAATAATTAAAAAAATCAATAACAGCACACAATCCCATGAATGTTACCAAAAATTGAGGCTTATGGATGAGCAGAGAATACCAAATCCCACAGTCTTTTTCACTGCTGCAAAATCCATGTCACTAAGCTCGGAAGTTAAGATCTAGAAACTGCTTACTTAAACATGTCGCTTGATCTACCCTGCAGCACTGAAACAGCAGAAGAAAGGCAGACTTCAGGCAACAGGCACCTAAACACTTGATTCCTTATAGGATTCTGCAGCCAGAAAGGGAAACTTGAAGTCGAGCAATGAACCGTAACTTCACTGCAGTAAAACCCAGGAAGCCACCCTCTAACTTTTCTTTGTGGTCAGTGCTGCTTCCCACAACCACATCTTCTGAACTTTCCTCCGACGGCATTTTTCCAACTGTCCAATAGTTTCCTTCTTAAAGGAGGAAATTCTCAGGTCACACCGAAAGCCCCAGCCAACCACATGCTATACAAGTTTGGGGGGTTTGTCCACTAAAGCAATTAGAAACAGATGCCAATTTGATGCTGAACTTATTTAATTTTCAGAAAACTAGGAAAAAAAAAAAAAAGGCTCAGACCAATTAAATTCTTAACTTCCATACATTTTTAATAAAAAGAAAATTAAACTGGAAACTAAAGGTTAAATTCACACGAGGATGTTACCTGACAAACAGAGAGGTTTTCTCCACCCTCCAAAAATTTAGCCAAACACTGGAAATACGTTTCTGGGCTTCAGGGACACAAATTCCTGCCCTGAGTTACCTTGATTGTTACAAAGGGTTTTGAACAACAATCTCCCATCTTTCAGAAGAGATTTCTTCCCAACGGACCATATGAAACTCTAGCATGGAGGATTTTTCCATATTTTCTATTTCACAGCATGTAATATGTACAAATACTTTGAATAACAACAGAGAAAATAAGCCTTCAACTTAGTGATGGGATATCCAGATGTGTTTGGGTAATTTCAATTTCCACTCATACTAAATTGGTACATAAAACTTTGAATTTATAAAACAAAGTAAGTAAAGTTAGTGGAAATTTTGGAACAGATTCTTAATTTTTTTAGTATCTTCTAAATTTTAATTCAATGATCTAAGTGTTTTTCTAGCATCCACTGATGCAAAACGTTCTGTAAACACAGGGTGGTTCGATTTGCAGGCAGTCTACAAATACATCCAAATTAGGGACTCTACCATAAAAACCAGAATGGCACATGAAAAAAACAAACAACCCAGATCTCCCTCAGTACTTCCCAGTTTGGAAGTATCTGGATGTGAGGAAAACAGACAGAAGGTGGCAGAAAGGTTTAATGTGGGAACGTAAGAACATATAAATACCTTTCAGCATACACTGTTTCCAGTGGAGGCCATTTTAGCAATCGGAAAGCTGTCGTCTTCACACTGTTCAGCTGCACATGTAATACAAGTGCTATGAATGCATGGACTGGATAGGAAATTACACTGGGTTTCCATTCTGTTTAAATATTTTTGCTTTATGTTTTTGGATTAAGCACTAACATGCTTTATTTTAAAATCAGATTTTTTTTTTTTTCTCCTAAATGTCAGTAAATAATATATTGAGCATTTTTCAAGTTTCCAATATATAGAGTAGACCCAAGCGGTTAGAGCATTGAGAGCAGCACAAGTACTACATTTTTCATTTTTATTGGCGATTATTAAATCAAGTCTCTTCCAAACTCTCTGAAAATCCTGTCTCTAACACAGTAACATAATTTATACAGTCCCTAAAATCTTAAACCGGTCAGATGAACAACTGTTCATCTGCAAGGTAAGCGTAAGACTACATTTTCTAAGAAAATTCTATTGAGAAATAAAAAGCAAAAGAACTAAAGGCATAGTTAATATTTTTTACAATTAGGAGAGACACATAAGGTCTTTTTAAATGCCTCATTTGTTTGTCAACAATAGGGAAACGCATGGCTTTTCTGGATACATTTATAAAACAAATCAGTGGGGATAAAGGGGTATTCCTCTCCCCTAATTTAATGCTAACAGAAGCATTAAAAAGTCTTAAATACAAGTAAATGAGGATTCCTCAGGCAAAACTATCACTTGCCCATAAACACAAAATTTTGCACTCTGTTTCACGTAGATGCATTAGAAACTTTGTAGATGGTGCTGTACTGGAAATTTATTTTTAGCATTTTACACAATGAGAAAAATTACATTCTGCTAGACTTGATTCTGTGAACCAGTCTGTTGCTCAGTTTTCACTGAGAAATGCACAAGACAAAGCAAAGCCCAGGAGGAGTTTTAAGAAATTTTCCCTATTGCTCTGGCAAAATGCATATGGTTACGCTGGCATGAAGGCAACTCGTGCTCCTGCTGCAACTGATTCAGCCCTGGGATCCAGTGTACACGATACAGTCAGCTGAGGGACAGTCAGTCCTGGCTACAAGTGTTGATCTCACCAGGATCACTACGATCCCCTGCAAATTGTCTTAAGGTCTTTACTGATAACTGCTGAGCTTCAGTAAACCTCAGCCAACGAACGGTCAAAATGAAATTAGAGACATCATCCACAAAAATGCAGGAAATTTTTAAAGCTTTCTGATCATAACGAATAATTCTATAAATGTCTAGCCTATACTTTTCCTGGGATATATGATCTGAAGCAACTTCACTGCATTTTCTCTGATTTACCTCCCACTTCCATGACGGAATTTTGGGAAGAGATGGAGAAATGGGAATAAATGGAGAAACAGGTGTGAGAAAATGTTGTGGGTACTTGTAACACTCATAGTAACCATCATCCACAATAAAGCCATAAGTTAGAGCTTACTGCATGCCTCAGAAAATACATATATTTTAAGGTTTTGATCAACATGTGGAGAAGGACTTGGGGGTACTGGTGGGTCAGAAGCTGGACATGAGCCGGCAGTGTGAGCTGGCAGCCCAGAAAGCCAACCACATCCTGGGCTGTATCCAGAGAAGTGTGGCCAGCAGGTCGAGGGAGGGGATTCTCCCCCTCTGCTCTGCTCTCGTGACACCCCACCTGGAGTGCTGTGTCCAGCTGTGGAGCCTTCAGCATAAGAAGGACATCGACCAGTTGGAACGAGTCCAGAGGAGGCCAGGAAGATGCTCAGAGGGCTGGAGCCCCTCAGCTATGGGGACAGGCTGAGAGAGTTGGGCTGGTTCAGCCTGGAGAAGAGAAGGCTCTGGGGAGACCTTAGAGCACCTTCCAGTACCTGAAGGGGCCTGCAAGGAAGCTGGGGAGCACATTTTACAAGGGCCTGTAGTGACAGGACAAGGGATAATGGGTTTAAACTGGAAACAGGGAGATTTAGATTGGATATTAGGAAAAGGTTCTTCGTGGAGAGGGTGGTGAGGCACTGGCACAGGTTGCCCAGAGAAGCTGTGGATGCCCCATCCCTGGCAGTGTTCAAGGCCAGGCTGGATGAGGCTTTGAGCAACCTGGTCTAGTGGAGGGTGTCCCTGCCCATGGCAGGGGGGTTGGAACTAGGTGATCTTTAAGGTCCTTTCCAACCCAAACCATTCTGTGATTCTGTGAACATTTACACTATTAGATAATGCAGCTGGTTTACATCCACTGCAAATTTAGCCTTACTGAGAGAAAATCTACAGGGAAATGTAGAAAAAACCATCTTCTACTATGAGAAAAGTTAAATTTCAATGTTTCAGTGTCTGACTTTAACAGAAAAACAACACTCTGAGCCTAAGCAGATATTTAGACTATTTAACCAAAGTATGTATGAGTATCTTGTTTGTGAACAGACTGGTTTTGCATAGACATTGCTTGTTGTACATCAACAAAACTAGAACCAGTTAGTGGTTCTTAGACTTCTGCCTTCTTATGAAGCACTCAAGACAAAAAATCTTATGGAAATCCAAGCTAAAAGTTACAACAAAGCTTTGAATAGTACAGTCTAATTAAGCAGCATTTTCCCTCTTCACAATAACAAACAAGCACCAATAAATAGGAAAGTCAAACAAGCTCTTCATGGTTATTTCGAGGCTTACTGCAGTGCTATGGACTTGTTACTGCTGGTCTGTACTACAGAAGACAGACAACTCTTCTCCCTACCAAATACAAAGTGTTGTTTTGTTGGTTTTGGGTTTTTTTTGTTGTTGTTGTTGTTGTTGTTGTTGTTTTTAAAGTCTCAGTCACACAATGCACTTTGTTCTATCCACACTTTTACCTCATCATAAAGTAAATTCATTTTTGCTTTTCTTCTCAGTCTTTTAAAGCCAGCAGCTTTCCCTTCATGCTTATAATGAATAAAAGGTACATTTATGTAAAAAAGGTACATTCTTGATGTTGTATGTGTGTTTGTAGGTCCGATGCCTTAATTAACGTGAGAGTCCATGAAAATGTGCCAGGATGAAGCACAAACTTGCTATAGTCACTTTGAAATGTGGATGGCTCTGTGGTCTAACAAGTCCTTTGCATATACGTACTTTTAACTGATTTATCTTTTTTTTCGAATTGTGATGTATGGAGTGATTATTTCACCTCAACAAGGAAACTCCGGAAATGTCAAGGGCTCTTCCAGCCTATACTGTGACAATGAATTACTGAAGAAATAAGGGGTGTTGGTACTTCACTGAAGAAAGACATTTTGTGACCTTTCGCTGCTTTATGGCAATAATGAGTTTTCTACCAAACTCCAAGTCTTCCTGTTACTTTATCAAAATAAAAACGTTTGAGGAATCGCTGTGACCTTAACCTTGGAAGAATGAATAGAATACTCATCTTGAAGAAACAGATAAGACTGAGACACTATAGCTTCCTACCTTCGCTCTGACAAGGCATAGGGCTGTGCTGTAGTAAAATTCACCCGGCGAAGCTCACCTAATCTTAATCCACTTACTCGAATGCTGTAAACATATAGATCCACTATTAGCCCTCCTAATTTCAGTTTTCTCCAAGTTATGTTTAATTCTAAAGGAAAGATTTATGCTAGAATATCATGCTCAGTTTCTTACCTTTCAAAATTCTTACTCTTCTTAATTTCACAGATTCGCAGAGTGTTAGGGGTTGGAAGGGACCGCTAGAGATCGTCTAGTCCAACCCCCCTGCCAGAGCAGGATCACCTACAGCAGAACACACAGGAACAAGTCCCAGCAGCTTTTGAAAGTCTCCAGAGAAGGAGACTCCCCCACCCCTCTGGGCAGCCTGTTCCAGGGCTCTGTCACCCTCACAGTGAAGAAGTGTTTCCTCATGTTCAGGTTGAACCTTCTGTTTTCCAGTTTGTGGCCATTGCCCCTAGTGCTGTCACTGGACACCACTGAGAAGAGCCTGGCCCCATCCTTCTGACACACACCCTTTAGATATTTCAACACGAGTAAGCATATTAAAATACTCTAATTCTTGTTTCAAAGTATTCACCTTGATTTTTACAGCAGATTATATCTTTACAAAAAACACAACACACTAACAATTTAGTAAAATACAGAATTACTCATGGCAGTAAAAAAATCCCTGTGAACAACAACAGGGCAAAGCATTTATCCAGATTATTACACTCTTACACAATTACAGAATTAAAGAAATATTCTAAATATAATACAGCTGACAAGGTCAAACATCACAGAATGAGACAGTAAAAGAAAACGCTTCATTTTTACTTTTGCTAGAAAACCAAGAAAAAAATAAATTCACAATCTTCTCTTTTCCAGGATAGACATTTGAACAGAATGGAGTAGTATTTATGAATTGTTGGAGACATCAAAGGTCATGTTGCAGTAGCCTTTTATGTGAAACACCCACAACCTACTTGCATCGCTGTCAGGTAGCAGTGTTCAAGGTAAAGAGAACCGAGCAGTGTATAACCTGACTCTCGACATCCTGCGCACAATAAAAACTTTACAGGTTTCCAGATCAGAGATACTTCATTTGAAAAATGCAATCTAACATTTATGTCAAGGCCTGCGTAAAAATATAAAACGTTAGTATTACGTCCAGGATCTAATGAAGCATAAAAAAGCAGCAGTAATGAGGGATTTCTGAATTCCAGTCATGATACTGGCATTAGACGCTCTATCCAGTGACCTAACATTTCTAAATTCTAAAGGAGATTATATACATCCCAAAGGAAACAGAGGGATTAGTATTTATGAGGCTCAGCAAACGTGCAGTCCCCACACACTTAGGATCGCATGCTGCAGTGACGGATGGTTCACACTGAGATGCAGGTGGGCTAAGAGCCAAGGCGACACACAACCACAGGCCAAACTTCCCAGCAGCAACAGCTACACCCTAGAAACTTCACACAGCCAAAACAAAAACACCACTTGTCTCTGAGACGAATGGCAGCAGAGCTGGCTGCAACGGTGGCCTCCCATCAGGGAGTGGAGCTGAGCTCTGCCCAAATCTGCCAGACCAGGACGAAAAGCACGGCATGAAGTGCGTGAGGGCCACGCGCAGCTCCAGGGTCACGTGCTGGCGCCTCCCACCTAATAAACGTACAGGGGGCCACTGCAATTTACAATTTTCTTGTAATGAAAAGATGACAGAGTCCAGGTGGTCAGCACGTGTATGTATGATTTTGCAGAGAAATGGAAAATCAGAGAAGCAAAGAACATGTCTTTTTCCCCATTCTTGACCGTTCCCCCATTCCAGCTGTCACTGCGTAAGCTCAGTCAGCTAACCATATTGGTTGCTTTTCTGCACATTTTGACTCCAAAAGTAGATTCTAGGTCCTAGCCTGGCACAGAGATGGAGTATATTTATCCCATTCAAAGCCCACACAGCACGTTCATCCATGCATACCTCCATCTTCTCCTATTAACTCTATTACCAGGGATTGGGGGGGGGTTGGATTTTGTTTTGGTTTTGTGATTGGGATTTTGGTTTTTTGGGTTTTGGGGTTTTTGTTGTTTTTCTTTGTTTGGGTTTGTTTTTGGTTTTTTTGTTTTGTTTTGTTTTTTGTGGTTGGTTTTGTTTTTGTTTTTTAAATAATTCTAAACCAGCTAGATGATCAGTAATAAAACTGGGGAAGAAATGATCTGCAAAGTCTCAGGAATCCTCTTTCACCTGGGCAATATAAGTAATAAATGGGGCCTAAAGGAGCCCAGAGTGTCTACTCCTTAATGAAGATGAATAATTTTGGTATATGTATGGATATAATATATAATGCTACAGTCATTATAATGCAATTTTAATGCCCATGAATGATACATCAATCCCAGAACTGAAATAGTTTCTCTATTGCAATATATCATATGTTCATTCTGCATAAAGCAGATCTAACCCATTATAAGCAATCATTTATTTTGGCAATTAATAGTGCAATATATGAGGTAATGCCTTTTTTCAAATGTCAAGGAGAGCAATGTAAAGTTTGATTAATTTTGCTCAAGGCAAATAAAAGTTTGGAGAAAAATCACAAAATGTTTTTACAAGTTCTCAGCCTTGGATGTCTGCCTCTATGAATAGATACCTTCAAAATAAATTGACTGCAATTAGTAGCCTACAGTTTTATTATGCCTTTGAAGTTCCAGTTTATGGTTAAGTCTGGAATTTTAAATGAAGGTAAAAGTTTTTTCAGCCTAAAGCAGCCCCACCCAACAACATATTTATTTTGAATACATCTTTCTGATTAAAAGAAATTCAAATTCGTTTTGAAGAGAAAGTGATGCTACACATGTAGCCTACAAGATTTTGTGAAATTCACTACATTCATTAATATATTTAGCAAGTCAGATTAAAAAACAATACAGTGTGCACTGACAGATTCTGATTAACAACTCTGAATTAAAGAGTACATTTCCTTTCACCATGTCATTTAGTACTGATTCTGAGAATAAAATTGCCTTATGTGGGATATAAAGTTTCAATACTGCTTCAAGACAGGCCATCTAGCAATGACTGTGTGGTCAGAAATATGTTTGGTTTAGCAGTTAGGGGAATTTAGACTTAAATCCAGTTGGTTTTTAATTCAGCTGAATCACCAAAACTTGATGAAATGCCATAAGGCTGTCTAAAAGAAGGCAGATCTTTCACAACGGAAGAGCTGATGTCACTTGCACAGCTGCCAAACCCTCAACAACCTGGCTTTTTTTTTTTAAAGGCAAAGTCACAAAAACGGGGCAAATAATTTTGGGGCTTTTTTCCTTATAACACATGTAAATCAGATTTTTTATTTATGCAACTTTTAAGTTACTTCATGCATTTTATTTGCACTTTCTTAACCCATATGTTACAGAGAAAATGATACTCTGGTTCAACATAATTTTAGCTTTCCGTTTTGAATTTTCCTATTTTACTACTGAACTCTTAAAACTAACAGAAAATGTGAATGTTTCAGACCCAAACCTGGAAGACAGCAGATCTTTCATACCAATGTGCTGCTTCTATGTAATTGCAAACTCTGTAATAAATTACAAATCTAGACCGAGACCCAGGAACTGAGACACATATTCATCACTTTTGAAAATAATCAACAGGGTGATGAAGAAACAGCCAGAAAGACAAAAGCGATGGCTTTAAGCAAGGAGGGAGAGGAGCAACCACCTCTGAGGAGCTTGGGTCCAGCTCCACCTGCACAGCTCACCAGACTAGTTTAGGGCAGTGAATTCCCACCAGCAGACACTGTTCCCCACTCCTTCGCCTTGGGATTTGGCTCCAGGAGCAGACAGACAGCGCTAGGAGGGTTGGTTCTGCCTCTGCCTCCCCACTTCCAACCACACAGCCCGCCCTGCACTGCCTCTGGCATCCATCAGCCCCTTCAAGGAGCAGATTCAACCTACCTGACAAGAGGAAAACCAGGCTAGCAAGTTGGATTTGTCCATGAAGGTATCCGAGGAGTGCCAGCACGGATGCAAAACATGCATCAGAAGCGTGCAGCTGGGAATGGGGTGGGAGGAAGTGAAGCACATCCTCAGCAGAAACCTGCTGGATCACTTCATCATGGTTTATGAAATGGAAACTTCAGGGTTTAATTTCAGAGTCAACAGAGAATCAGTCCCACCTGTCCCCCAAAATTCCCTCTAGTCCCATCCTTTGTGCCAGAATGAGCATTTGGCTATATATCCAAGATAGATCTGGAGAAAAGGAAAAAAAAAAGGGGGGGTTTATTAAAATCTGAATCAGTATCCTGATCTAGTTCATAGCCTGGCTCTGTGAGTGGTTTTGGTGACCCGCTAGAGAGGGGAGCTGTGGTGAGGTGCTGTGGGAGGCAGCATTTCCTCTCTGGTAGCAGCAGCAACCTACCCTAGCTTAAACTCCATGAAACTACCGCCTCTGGCTGAGATTTCCTGGTGGCCTGAGCTGATGTAGCTGCTGGTCCTGTGGCCAGTCCCTCCATTTGCCACCAACCACACACTTCCCCTGCTCCCACTTATACAGCTACAGGGTAAGTTGATTCAGCTGGCTGATGTGATAGAAACCCTCCTCCTCTTTGCCCCATGCCACTCAGGATAGCCTGAAGGATGATCTGGTGGAACACTCATCTTGCAGACATGTGATTTCCAGATCCAGCTCAAGGGAAGGAGGGAAGGATGGGAGACAGGAAGAGAACAGGCTGGCTATCTCGGCTGTAGCTCACAACCAGACTACACTTCACTACAAAGATTGCAACCCACCCAACTCCTCGTCCTAGTTTTTGGAGATCCCACCTTAGGTTTTCACTCCCCCACATCCTCCATTACACCACCACAATTGCTGTAGGTCTGCATTGCACACCGGATCAGTTGACGGAGAGAAAAGATTGTTTTTAACCCCAACCACTCCACTGGCCTACAACAGGTCAGAGGGAGCCTGCGGGCAAAGTTTGATGTCAGGGACAGAACTCCTTGATTAGCACTGAAGGTGACAAATGAGAAATTACAGTCTAAAATACCACAAATGTTTCAGACCACTGGGAAGCCTCATATTTGAATGAAGATAGTCTGCCCTCTGAAAGAGAAGATGGTCACTTGAAAGAATTAGTGAAATAAGACCTGTCAGCATTTTTTTGTAAAATGGAACTGCAGACAAACTAGTTTACAGTGTTTTCCCTCTTATGCTGTTTAGTATTTACAACAGGAGTGAAGCCTTGATGCAAGACTACTGTAGGGCTAAAAAAGGTAAGTAGATGCTAATCAGTAGATGCATCATATCTGCTAGAGTAACCCTGGCTGATGCCCAGAGGTCAGAAACCAGTGCTCAGCCTGAGAACTCGAAAAGTTAAATGATGTTACCTCTCAAGTGGTAAACACGCAAGTCAAGGTCAGTTCTAACAGACCACAGCTGCAAAGATGTAGTTAGCTGTGTAAACAAGATAGCAGGTCCTACCTTTAACAACATGCTGTCAAATACTTGGCTGTAACCGTTGAGTTGACACTACATTAATTACATCTTTTGCAAAAATCCTTCCCTGAAGGAATGCTTATTTTGGTGTAAAAAAATCTAGACAGAACAAAGCCGTTTTCCTACTTCAGTCAAAAAGAAAAAAAAAGAAATCAATTAATGACATGAGACATCCTATCACTCATGATACGAAAATATACAGTGTCGGTTTATTCAGACAGAGATGAAGATAAATGCATCCATTAAATAAAAATGGTATGCTGAAAGAACGTATACATTACATATAAAAGCACTCAAGAGTTCAGGAGCCCTGAACCTGCACTGAGTGCAAGTATGACAATAACTTTGTGCTCTATGTGTGCACAGCTACCGCAGTACAGTGTCTTCCCTAACAACATCATGATCGGAACTCGCCTTCTTATCCACAACATCCTGAAAGTTCTTTTGGTTATGTTTAACAGTATCTTGAGATTTAATTTCCTCTTTGCTCTTCCACAATGCCCTGCAAAACCAAAGATCCGGCTAGTCTGTATCTTCCAGTCATTATTTTACTTTCTAATTCAATTTCTACAAAATAGAATTAATACAATATGAATACTTCAGCTGACACAAGATGATTTAGGTGATGTGATTTTTAAAGTGGACAAGGGAAAGATGGGCATAAACAAGGCCAAAGACTACACACAAACCTAGCGAAACATACTTGCATGTATTTTTTTAAAACACAGAGAGCCATGATTGCTGAAAATATGAAAGTATTTATATATTCCAAGCTTAGCCTCTCTCTATTCTATCCATAATAGAGGCACTAATATCATCTGTGTGGATCTCAATTCTAAACTTATTACTCAGTTTGCACAAAAGAAAACCAGACACTAAGTAGAAATCATCTGAGTTACACACATACAGAGTTACTCTTAATAACTCAGATTGCTAAATAGACATTTTAATCCTTACATGACAAAGTATAATTTCACTAGCTTGGTCAAAACCAGAATCATAAATAATACGACTCATCCTGCAAGGCACAAACCATTCCAACTTCCAGTTAACTTATAAGAAATTGAGCATGTTATGACAATAAATGAAGTACAATGAAAGCTGCATTTCTTGTTCCCAACAGTAGACTATAAGCACTCTGTTGCATTAGAAACAGTATGTTAATTAAAAGAACAGTAATCTGAAAAAGTACAGTTTAAGGTATATTTTGTCACATATAACTGTGATTCATCTTCTCAAACCTATCAGAAATACAGTTACTTACTCTCAAATCCTTTAGGAATGGTATCATAAAATCAAAACTCGGAAGAACGTAAGGCATACTAATCTGGAAGTCAAGTCTTTAAAGGAGAAAGTAAAACAGGTGGCACAAAGTAACTTGACAAAATTATAGGCCTTTGCTGAGAAGAGACAGGGAAACCCAATACGGTGCATAAGGACATGTGGGTGAAGAGTTACATTTTTGTTTTTAATACCTCCTGTTTTGAAAGGTACATAAAAACATTGTAAATTTACAGGCATGCATACCCCTCCCTCTGTTTTGATGCTTAAAAGTCACATCTCATCCAGCTTCCCCCCACCTGCCCTGCTCCCTGCCCACACCTCATGCAATGCACACGAAAAGGACACTTTATGTGTAGTAAACGGTGACGTATTGTCAAAGTAGGGCATCACAGAAACAATACAGGGTGGAATTTCCTGAGTTTAGGCTCAAAAACCTCCTCTGCTCGTCTCCCTTCTATTTACACCAGGAATGTGTCTGCTCAAGCACCTTCGCTGATCACGGCAGTTCCCAGAAGGAAAAGATGGTCTCTGAAGTATGCCTGAGAATACCACATCAGGGCATAACATCGTACAGGAATGCTATGACTCACTGAGCACCCTTTGAAGGGAAATTGGAGCAGCTACACCTTAATTCCATCAGTATCTAGGAATTATCTGCAGGCAGTGCTGTCCAGCCAGCACTAGATAGGCACAGTGTTGCTCCTCCTGAGAAAAGCGTCACAGATCCACATGTGCATTGTAGAAGGCCACCTTCTCCCTTTGCACCCAGTTACTAGAGCACAACGTGTATCTGTCTTGGAGGCAACAGATCACTGTGTCCACTGCACTACTCTTCCTCTGCCTGGATTTACTTCTTTATTTAATGAAATCCAGAAATGCTACAAAAACATTGGAAAGGACCTGTTCCAATGTTCTGCATGAAAAAAATCACTGCTTGAAAGGTTTGCAGTCCTTAGCAAACCAATAATGTTGAATCATAAAACAGACAGTGCTTCAAGAGCTATAGAATTGGCAAACTTTAGCTCCAATTCATGTGATTACGGCATTAAAGATCCAACCCATGTGATTATGGAACAAAACCAATCACAAGTCTTGGAACTTCTCAGCTTCTCACAAACTCCAGTTTTCCATTTGCAAGGTCACACCGTACAGATGTATCAAAGATATGCTAGGGCAAGCGGTTCACTGGGAGCTACCTGCCAATCTGGAGCATTGAAGACAGGGTTTGGTACAGTTTTTTTGGCAGTGTGCCTCCCTGTGCACCTCAGGCACATGGCTGCTTCTCAACATTTCCATGTCCCAGAGTATTTTATTAATTACTCAGCAGTGCTTCAGAGCTCTCTGAAATAGTGCTGGTTATGATTCAGTAAGTACTTACAGCACCTGGAGGATGATGTGTCTGTATTTTAAAGCTATTTATTTAAAAGCAGAAGACATCCTACTCTATTCTGTTCCACCTGGCAGGAAATACTTCGCTTAAGGAAAACAAGAAGCGTTCAGAAGATAAACAGTATGTTTAATAACTCTTGAACAATCAGTGGCATACTCACATGGGAAGTCATCCACAAACATGGGATCTATGTTATGCAGTAATTCCACTCTGGGGGAAGGTCTTCCTTCACTAGGAGAGATTACAAAAGGAAATCTTAATTAACAGCTCATTAGAATTCTTCATGTTTTATTTTAAGGTTTTTTGTCATCCTAATACAGAATGAGATCATAACCATAAACTTAATTGCTATCAACTTCAATCTGAGTGCTGTTTTCCAGTCTAGTAGCAACAACTTTGCCTCTATCAGTGTTCCCTGTCTTCATTGCTGTTTACTGGGATTATTCACAAGTTAGAGTAGAGAATTGGCCCTAACAAAGCAGGGGTTTACAATAATCAACTTTAAAAATCAGATTTCGGAGCACAAGCTGGCACAGCACTTGCTACGCTGTCTGCGTAACTGGATGAGTGCTGAAAGCGTTTTGGCTGGGTGCCTCAACAAACACTAGACGCATTGGCTACCCCTCAAAAAACCCACCTTTGATTTGTAATTGAGGTCACAAGGATTATTTAGATACTCTGAAACTTCTTGCGGAGGAAAAAAAAAAAAAAAAAAACCCTCTTTTTCTAGCCATTGACTACATAGGCATGGTGTGGAATAAGCCTCTGAACTTACCCATAAATTTTCAGAGTTAAGTAAAACCTGGTCCTAAAAAACTGAGTAGAAGAAATTTACTCCTTATAAAGGGCAACGTGAGTAGGAAGACATAATTAGAAAGAACCTTGGCTACATCACAACACAACGATATTTTATTATTTGACCGTGATCCTAAACACATCTTTCTAGAAACTTAAGAAACTTTAGGAACTTTTTTTCTTTTTGTTAAGAAGCTTCATTTTAAGACTTAAAAATTCAACCAGGGCCCCTAAACCACTTGAAATTAAGAAGAAAAAAAAAATCAGGTAACATAAAACTTAGTGGAAATCTCAAAAAAAGCTGTTATTTTAATATATAATTAAACTATATTTAACTGTAATTTAAATCTTTCAGTAACAACTAACTAAAATGAATATTGTTCTATTCAATTTCTAAAACCATTTCTGGATGCTACACATTTCGATTAAGTACAGAATTACCAAGGAGGTTTGGGTGAAAGATTAAATGTATTCAGATAATACAACCTTGGAATGAATACAGAGGAAGTACAATAATTAACCTACAGTGTTAGTAATTCAGTGTATAAAATCTGCCACAGAAATGTTTTTCCCCAACTGTGTGAGAAAGGTTAACTCCCCTCTCTGGCCCCGCATCCTAATATCTATAGTAGTCACATTCGTAATTAAGGAATGCCTGGCATTATTTAACCAATTTTTGGCTTAGATTTAATTGACCCTTAACTGTCTCTAGATGCTCCACCTTCAGCTGTGGTTAAGTGTGCTTTTCCCCACTTGTTCACAGGTAACAATAACATGAACCAGTCAGCACAAGGTCAAGTAGGATGTGAATTTATAGCATGTGGATGACTCCACAGTAATTGCTTGGGGAGATATTCTTACTTCGCAGCTTCTGAGTTGTATCTACATGTTTCAGTATCCTTTTAAAAGAAAGCAAGCACCAGAATTATGCTAAATAATCTAGTATCTTCCACCAGGGTCAAATATGGAAGAAAGAAGGACTTACTCCTATGTGCTTCTCCTGTTTATCCATCAGGTATTCATACAGTACCCCATGAGGCAGAAAGTCAGAACCATGGATATTCATGCTGTTCGAGCAGACTAGTACTACTATTGTATCATTAAAGGTAATTTCCTTTATAGCTTTTTTAATCTGGAGGGTGGATACTGTACATTAAGCATGGCTATGAACATTATTTTTCAGCAGGTACAACACAAAATGCAAAGATTACACCAGCATTCATTTAAGTTTTTCACCTGCAGTTTTAATTTTTATTGAATCTATTTTTTTCTGGGATAGAATATTAGTATTAGTGACTTGGAAATGTGATTTATATATAATCATGAGATATACTCCCTGAGGTTTATGGCATTACTGCATTAAAGTCGGTCTGTAGCACTATCAACTGCTTGTTCAGTTTGGGTGTTAGTCTGATAACTCTGTTGCACACAAAATTCACGTTTATAACCAGCATATATTCAACACAAAGCAATAGCCAGAGAGAAAACAGATGGCATTGTATGTTGAAGAAAGGGTCTGGCTGACAGAGAAGGACATCAGGAAGACAGATACAACAACCTGGGGACAACAAGTAGGCAATTTACATTTGTAGCAGAATTCCCTTTCCCTGTGCCTAAACTCTGTCCTCCTTCCCATTTATGGAGCTCCATGCTGACCTTAGTCCCCTTAAAAGACACAGCTTCAACAACAGATTCGCTTTGGCAGAAGGTGAATTCTCGCCAACAGAGCTAAAATAAGAAAGCAGCGAGATTCTCTGGGGAATTCTGCCTTTGTATTTTAGCAGCTTCCCGTGTGACCTTATCTTACAATGCTCTAATTTCAGAATATTTATTTCGAGACTCTGATATTCTAATATATTTCATCTCCCCTGAAAAATCAGGAACTTATTCTTTTTTTCTGGTCATCATTCTACCATGTCTGACTGACTATTGAATTAAGCAGTTAAAATCAATTGTGTTCAAAAAGAGTTCTCTGTGTGAGAACATCTTGATAAAAACATGTGGACTGGACTAACTTCAGAGGTGGTATGACTATCAGCTAGTTTATGCTGAGAACATTGCTCTGTCTTCTGCTCTGCAAATGTTTTAAAACTTACAGAAAGCTCTATTACCCATAGTGAATGTGAACAAACCTCTACATGCAATCTTTAACTTTTGTTGTTGTTGTAAATAGGCAGAAGGTGTCCTTGGGAAGGAATCCAAGGTTTTTCAGAGTAAATATGTTTATCTTGCACAAAAACATCCTCAGTGTCACTCAGCAAAATCTGAGCCTTTATAACGTTGCCATATATTGTATTTCTCTTGGTCTTATCTGTACACACTTTCCTGAAATATTTCAGATATGCTGGGAATAAACATTACTCTCAGCTTTACTGTGTTCTTTTTTCAGCATTAATTTATACCACAACAATTTTTTTTTCAACAGATATTTAATTCCTAAAATGAATGTATCCATTCGGTACACAAGAATTCAAGTTGATCTTGCTTCACTTACTTCCATCTAATCAATTCTGATATTTCCAACAGTACAAGATTACGAAACTGAAACTTGCCCTGCAAAATGTATGAGTACTTGAAAACCTATGCTTGCTAACAAGCTTTGAAGAAACACTAGTATTTTGATTGCATTTTATCCTGAATCTCTCAGTACCTATCATGTGCTCTACCTTTTTGTTCTCTATTTTCCTGCTAATGCAAAGTAAAATCTTTTTTTTCTGAGCATAGACATACTAGATACTCAGTACTGAAAATCAAAATATATAAAAACAATGTACCAACCTGGGCAAATCTCCATATAAGTAAAATTATTTTGCCTCGTGCCTCTATTTCAATAGAGTAGCAAGCATCTGGAGAACAGATGTTTCTTAAAAATGCAAGTGCCCTCTGATATACTTGCTTGGGAATATGCAGTACAGTTTACACTCCTTGACTAGATGCATTTTAGTCTTCAGTCCTAATTTTTCTTGGTATTCTTAGTTACTATTCTTGTAAAACATATTAGTGACATCGTCCTTTATTTTAAAATATAGTTTCTAATATGTACATGGTTTTAGAGGCGTGCAGTCTGAGAGGTGTGAGGTTTCAGCTACACCGTAGTGTTAACCATTGTATTAGTGCTATCTACTATGATTTATGTAGAAGGTTTGTACCTGAGATTGGAATGGGCTGATGGATATTCAAAAATGAGTCAGTACACTGATACTATCCTTACTTTTGAAAAGGAGTTGGGGATGCTAAAGGGAAAGTTAAATCTAATTCCAAAGGTACTTGGAGGAAAACGGAGTTTAGGAACTACTGGTCTAAAGATACACTGCAACAAAATTCAGGATGGAAAATTTATTTTCATGGCCTACTGTAGAAAACTGTTGCAGAAAGGCTGGGATTGGTATGAAGGGAGAAAGACTATGAAGATCTGCATGTGGAAACAACAGCAGCAGCACACAGCAAGGAAAGGGCTCTCATAACAGCCTGTATTAACGACACCCAGAATAGCAGGTCAGCAAGACCCAACACATCTAGGCCAGTTTCACAGGGCAGGGACATGGGAGACAGAACAGTGATGGCACCTGGTGACTCACAGAGGTGGTGGGACAGGACAGAGAAGCAGCACCAAACGGGTACAAAAAGACATAACCAGAACCTGTGCCTGGTCACCAGACTAAGCAGGACACGCAAGATGTTAGAAGGACTTCATAGCTGGAGTCCCTGGACCTCACCACCATCACAAAGGATCCTGAGCCTAACATCTGGTCATGAGCATCGTGGTGCCTGGCTGCCTTAAAACCCCTGCCCTGGTGCCCGGCTGCTGGGCAGACTTCTCAAACACACACCTTTTGGTGAGTGAGGGTGTCAGACTGTAAGAGTGTGAGTGCTCTATTTCTGTGCCCATCTCAAATAAAATCACAACCCTCTTCTATTAGGTCTCTCACTGACACAGTGTTGTAAAAGAATTTCCCACACTACTAGTTCAGTAGAGCAATTTTGGAAGAGCAGGCAAGCTTTTGAGTTCAAAGTCCCTGTCAAAGTGCTTTGAAGTAGCATGCAAATTTTTACCTAAGAAAAGAAGTCCAAACAATGAGAACAAAAACATTGTACTTCCTCACTTTCATGCATTGTATGAAAAAAACATAAGTATAGCTAGCCAAAAAGAATGCTAAAGAAGATAGTTTTGTCCACAAGAAACACAAATTCCTGAACTTTATCTTTTCATGCCATTTGCTCCTAACCATTAACTTTCTTCAGCTTCTTCAAGACAAATTTAAGTGAAGGAGACATGAAACGAACACTTGTATACATGTGTGGTTTTCAGAACTTCTATTTATTACATGAACTTTAACATTAGTCAGTGTCATGTTAATGCAATTCCTAATTTGGACCACCAATCATCTTAAAATCATTACAGAAAGACCATTTTGGTCTAGGATTTGAGCATTTATATTTAAGATCTCAAATTTTTAATCTAATTTCTAATTATTTATATCATGATCCATATTAAAAATATATATTTCCTATGTTATTACTTTCAGAATTATATTATTTCTATTTATTATATAAATATCCTTTGAAAACTGACAATTTTTAGACAGAGATCAGACAGATACTGGAATAGATCCAATATTTTTAGTCCAACATTGTGACTTCTGAGAGTATCTGCACTGTCTTATATATTCTTTTGAATATCAGAATCAAGGTTTCAAATTTATAACTTTCTCCCCTTTTTTTAAATGAGGTAGAATCTTAGCAAAATTTAATTTCACTCATTATGAGCAACACGTTTGAACTTTCCCTCAGATGTCACCGAAAGGGCACTGTGCCTTCATTGTTTGCTATCCAATATTCAAGTGACCTTTTGAGTTATGATCATGAAATTTAATACACTCATTTCTCCTGATTACATGGGAAAATCATGTGAAATTTGACATTTCAGCTGCAAGGTCAGCCAAAGAGCAGCCTAACAGTTCACAAAAACTGTTCTCCCCCCATCCTCTGGACAGAGGCCTTCCAGCTGGCACTGCTGAAAATACCGGAGGTCACCTGTTTTCCCTAGCAGTGCCAGTAATCATTGGATTCATCTTCTCCACTAATCGATGAGAAGCGCCAGGAGCTTGCAGGGGATGCACAGCTGTACCTACCCTTCCCCATGTGTGATTGTCCTGCTGAAGTAACCTGATCTGAGATCAGTCCATGACAAAAAATACCAGGTTGAAACTGAATCTGAATTAGACAGGAATTCTGCTGGTAGATGGAAGAAAGGCTTAGGAGTACGCCGCGATCTTGCTGATGCTAAGTTTTCCCACAGTCACATCGGCATGTAAAACATTTTACTGTCTCTGGCTGGACAGGAGTCTCCGTTCCTTCCTGGCGGTTAATGGTCCCTGGCCTCAATTATACACATCCTTATCTTCTTCCCTTTGGAAGGGAGCCATACAGTACACCTGGGCACAAGGCCATGAGCTCTCCGCAAACTCCAGCTCGTACAGAAAACTACCCCACAGCTCCTCAGAAACAGAGGCAGCACTAAGAAAGAAATCAGCTTGGCAGTTTCAAAACAGGTAAGCCTACTGAAGGCAAAAACAAAGTTCTGAACACAAGATACAGGGGTTTGTTTGTTACGGGTTTTGGGTTTGTGGCAGAATTTTCTGGGGTTTGGGTTTTTTACTTCAAGGTCTTTAAAGGGCTAACCAGGGACAGGTAGATGGGTTCAGCTCTGCCTACTCTAGCTCTCAGTTTTTTACATCAATCCCAAACCCAAACATTCACTGCTCATGCTTGTTTAGGAAAAAAGCCCTGTAATTCACAGTGCTGGATGCTAAGACACACAAAAATCAGTGTTTGTCATAATGCACCAGGTAGAAAATTGCAGAAAATAACTTCATTTCTCCTGCAAGCTAGGGTGGGAAGCCTGAGAAGGGGACAAAAGGTTATAACACACATAATATGATATGGTCTGAATGCTATAAAAACAGAACAAACACTATCAGATGAAACAGAAAACGAATTCTCAGGTGAATGGCATATAGAAAATAGAATTGCTAGGCCTTTTGTTCTAATTTAGCAGTATTAAGCTTTCCATTCTAAATTATTCTTATGCAAATTAAAACTGTATTCAAAGATCAACTAAAGCAAATACAATTTCTAAGAACATAGACAATAGGACTTAGCCCCATCAATGAACACATTACATGCAGCACAGCAGAAGGAGAAACAAAGGAATTTAAACCACTGTCACCACGCAATTTTTGCAAAGCTAAAGGTTGGTCACTGAAGCTTAAAATTCTGCAGAAAAACCAGGTTTTAAGGGCTTTGTAATACATTTTAGGGAATAAAAGAACATTAGAATAAAATAAAAGCTTCGAAAGATGAAGGACTGGCTGAATATAAACCTTAATTGAAGATACCACAAACAGTTTCTTTTGATACCTTGTTCCAGTGAAAAAATCACCTTTCCCAGTTAATGTCTTTTCCTCTATGTTCTATTCTACTTACTCTGCTGAGCCCAATCCACCAGTAATAAGCACATAATTCAGATGTGCCCAGAGCCCCCAGTATCCAGCATCTGTGATACCATTTTTATTATTCTTTTCCAGAGGAAAAATGTATGGGATTTAACTAAATTTTCTTTTAATGCACAGATGACTATCCATTACCTGAACTAACGGGGTTTGGGATACCCCAGTTAATCCAGACAGCATGAGAGATGCACAGAGTCAGACAGCACCCAGTAAAAGACACTAGCCTGGTCCCAGTGCCAGCCAGAATGGAGCTAAGCTGCCTCTTTCCTCCCAGACATCTAAGCATGTTGGCACCGTACTCCAGAGTGGTCCATCTTGCTTAAATCAGGCACAACAGCAAGACCTCTCAGGAATCAGGTCAGGTCTACTTTTGTACTCAAGGGCTTTCTGGGATGCTGGACAGCATGATATAAACTTATTAAAATGGTTATACTTGGAGTCAGCCTGACAGGGCCTGTACTGAGGTAACAAACCATCAAAGTGGAAACCATGCTCAGTGAGTTTCATGGCTGCACAGATTTCCCACCTGTTCAGTTCCAGATGCACACTGCAGAGATGTCCAGCTGGGCAGGGCTGGGTCCATAAAATTTGCTAACTTGTACTCCGTGCTGTGCAATATCAGCCAATGTATTTCTGGATCGCACAGCATCCTTGAAAACACTCTCCATGTTTGTGCACTGCTGTGGCCACACTGACAAATTCAACATACAGAGCTAAAACTGTATAGGAATTTTGCATCTGTGACCAGGATTTATCTGCAGCCTGGGTAATTCTCTCATCGACAGCAAAGTTAACCGCACTTATACCCTACTTTTATTTAGGGAAAGAAACATGTAACACTCCCCCAGCCCAGTTCCAGCTCTGTTCTCTGGGCTGATTAGATTCTTCTCGTATCAAAATGGTGATGCGGTGATTTGACGTGTAGGTTACCTGATAGCTTCCCAAACATCAAAGCCATCCAAAGGTTTAGTGCCATTGGTATGTCCTCCAGCAAGGTGCACCAGCGTTGGCAGCCAGTCAGAGATATGGATGAGCTCATGACTTTCTACACCTTTTTGTTTCAGTAAAGGACTTGCAACAAAGCCCACTCCTCTCACTCCCCCTTCCCACAGGGTCCATTTTCTTCCTCTCAGCGGCCAGTTATTCCCACCAGCCAAAGTCTGTCCTCCATTATCTGGAAAACAAGTAATTAAAAGGAATTATTGGTAAGGAAGAAACAGAGCAATCATCCCTGCAACATTCATTCATCCATCTGAAAAATTTCATTTCACAATATAGGCATCTCATGCAAGGATAAGCATAGTGCTATTAAGTGTTCATACCGTACGTCACATGTTCAGAGCATGTCACACACATAAGCTAATTCTTGCCAGAGTCTTACAAAATACTGCAATGAAAAGTTATTGCTAGGCAGAAATGATACCACACTACAAGCCAATGAGTTAGAAAGACTTCGTTAAGAGCAGCAATCGTTAGTATTCAGAATACACTGTTTTCCAAAGCAGCAAGTTACACTTAAATGGAAAACTGTCATTCCAGTGTCAGGAAAATACCCGCGCTCCTAGTCCAGAAACATTTTTTTCCTACATTTTTAGGCAGCTACATTGAATTGTAATGACACACAAAACAGTTTCTCAGGTAGAAGAAAGCCCTGATAAAATTGGTTGAAACTAGCTAAAATAATTGAAGCAATCAAAAATTATACTGAATTTATTGTGTTTGGTGAGAACATGTAAGATGCTTACAGAAAAAGTTGCACTGTGATTACAGTAACTCAGAAATACCTACATGAGTTAGAGAAGCTCACATAACTCTTTCTTAAGTATCTCCGACCAAGCTTCCACACTTAGAATCAAATCCAGATTCCTGAAGTTAACAGGATTAATGATTTTTTTGAAGTTACTGTACTGCTGTACAGTTGTTCCAGTTCAAATCTATTGTATGGATCTTGGAAGAGTCACTAAAGGCAATACTTTGAAGCATGATTTTACTCTATTTGAACGAGGTTAAAAGTGTTGCAAACAGTAGTTGGTGAACTGACATTCAGCGTAATTTGACATGTTTATATTGTACTTTCTGATTACAAACAGGAATTTGAGGGAAGAAACAAGAAATACCTGTCCAACACCTTACAGAAGAACTTTACCGTAAATACAATAAAGTTATCTCGCTTCTGTTTCATTAATTAGGAATCAATGTAAACCCCTACCATGGACATCTTCCTTCTGCACTCAGAAAACCCTTTCTGTTCTATTAATGGATACACTAGTGCATGTCTCTGTGAAGACTTTAGAAGGTAGAAGCCTAAGCTAAATGAAGCACTTGGAAAAAACAGCATGATTTCAAAAGTACAAAGTGTTTCGTGGCCCAGCTAGCTGCCATCAGGGCTGCTTGTGTGTCCAGCACTCTTGGGTTAAAAACAAAGAGTGAGCTTTAATGTCTTCAGTATGAAATGTAACCAAATGCTAGCCACCAGTATTTCCTACAAAACAATGTTGAGCACTAAGAGCTGAGAATTTAGGCAGTTGTCGGTTAAAAAAAAAAAAAAAAGAAAAAAAAGAAAAAGAAAAATCGGTTTTGACAAATCCTTCTGCTCTTAGTGTAAACAGGAATTCCTGTCAGGGATACTCATGGGACAGAGCTTTCAGTAGCTTTTAACCTCTGGTGGACTTTGAATAAAAGTTATCTTATCTACACTATATTAGAGCACAGTCTGGACATACAATGGGATCAAATCCCAAGTATATTAAATTTCTTTGTAGCACAAGCTATTTACTGTCCATATCAGCTTAATACTAGCACATGACTTTTTTTTTTTCTTCCCAGTCCTGAATATCAGCAACAAAGCAGCAAGGAAGTTATGTAAGAAGACTTGTCTTTTTGAAGAACAGGGAGAGAAGTGTGCATTTCCTGGGTCACAAACAAATCTTTATTATACTTATTTTTTTCCTTACTTTCTATAGTTGAGTTGGAGACTTTCACATTTTGCCAGTTTCATTATATATTACTTGAGACAAGGAGTCTATCTAACAAATATCCTATAAAAATTCATGTGTGATACCAGCATTTAGACATAATACACTAAGTTAAAAAAAGGGGAAAAAAATCTTGTTTTGATAGCCTCTCTCATATGTAAAGGAAAAAACCCAACACATGACACAAGCTTCATCCCACTTATTTTGACTTCTCATTTTCACATTGCTAGAAGGTTACTGTTTCCTTCTCCCTCAGGATTTCACATTCAAGAGACCCTTGCTGCTTCATTTCCTGACTAAGTTATGAAGAAATTGTTGAAGAAGGAAAAAGGATGGTTTTCTGGTTTGATTCCTGAAGTTTGGTTCCTTTCTAGGTAGGCAGAGCAGAGCTGATGTGTCACTGGCAGTTTGTGCATGACTAATACCATTTTTGAAAGTTATAGATAACTACTCCCATATAGTCTGAAATATGATTTAGGACTTCAAATAACAATTTATTAAAGAAGAGCAAGTTACATAATAAGGAAAGATCATAATGGGGTCTGTATTGATGAAGTATTACGCTAACCACTAAGTAACAAAGGTCAGGGGAGGAAATAAAAAGAAGCCACTGATTGCATGAGGCATAGACATGGCAGAGAGAAAGGCAGGAACAACCACTACAGGACTGTAACCGGAGTTCTAGTCAGTCTTACCAACAAGGGTATGTCTAGGCAGCAGGATACAAAATGGGCACCTGCTCTGCGTGTGTTCAGACACCTCTCTCCTAAGATACACCTGCGGATGTACATAATTTACACTAAAAGCTTGCAGGATTCAGAAAGTCACTGGAGAATTTAAAGATGAAATAATCATTGATAGTTCTTACATGAAAATACATGACCTGCATCTCCGGAATTTCTCCCACCACAAACTACTTAAGATTTGAAAGTTTTCACATAATTTTTGGTGAAAGGCACAAACAATGAGTCCAAATGCTCTTTCCTGGACACATGCCACCAGGCATTTCTGTAGCAAGGGGATCCTTGTCTAGATGGGTTGTTTGCCTGTAGCATGTTCTTCCAACATTCTATTCCTTACTAACTCCTCATGCTATTTTAGCAAAGTATTTTGAATATGGAACAAACTCCAAAGTTCATATGGAAGCTCGTGGTAGTTTAAAACACACACTTAATATCCATTTAGATAAGATGGATCTTATACAAATAGGATCATTGTTGCTTCGTGTTCTACACTGGCGTCATATCCAATCCTAAATCCACTTCAAAACAGTATTTTCTGAATGATTTATCATCCATTTTTGCAACTGTTTCTCTCCATGACTCATCCTAATACCTAATCACGGCAGACAGTCTCCAGAGCAAAGCTTTAGCAATCAAGGTACCTAGAACTAGAGGCACTGATTTATAACATTTCATATTATTAAAGCTTCAGTCTTGCTACTTCAGCTGAAAACACAAGCCTCCCCCAAGCATTATACTTCAATTATCTTTTTCCTGGAGACAAACATCAAATACAATTTTCATTTAAAATAATAGTGAAATAGTCTGGAAAATGCAGTAAGCATATTTTTCCTATCTGTAAGAATCATTTTTGTAATTACATCTATATAATTTAGACTTCAGTACTACCCACAACATATTACGTGCATTAGAAAAATCATAAAACAAACCAGCTCTTGTCCATAAAGAAAGGATGAAAGGAGAGAGAACAAGGCTATAGTCAGAAATTATGGTACTTGGCATAAGCGTTACCTAGTTAATTTATTCAGTTTCGTTTGTTTTCTTAAATGGAAGTACCATACAGTTTTGAAGAGCTTTGTTGTTTGCTTGGTTTGGCTTGCTTTGATAAGTGTTTAGCTACCTTTATTTTCCCACAATATTTTTATCACTCCCATCATTCTATGCTATTTTAAGGAGGTGGGTACTGAGATGCTTTTTCCCATTCTGATGGAATTTTCTTCTACAAGCTGACACTTGTGACAATGAAAAAGAACACCGGGGAGAGTTCATAGTAGCCATTGCCACTGCCACCACAAAAAAAAGTGCACAGAAGACTAGGCAGAGTAAATGGCAAAATCACAGAATAAAGGAGAGAAATAGAAGCACCCTAGCTACCTTAAGAGGTAGTTTCAATCTAAGTTATGAACCCTTGAATTAACACCAGCCTTGTTGACTATGGAGAAATCTGTATAATGTTGCATCATGAATGCCAATGATAACCTGTGCTGATTTGGGAAAAGACGTCATTCCTGTTATGGAAGAGAAAGCAAAAATCCTAAAGAGCAAAGGAAGTACATAGACAGTTATAAACACTGGGGATGAAGCCTGTAAAGGTTATATCTGAGGAAACCACGTAGTCACAGAGAGAACAGTTTCTTAAGGGCAATAAACATTTCTGAGGGTCAGGAATTGGTCAAAAGAGTCCCTAGGTACAAAAAACAGGCTCATGTCTAATATTATCATTCTTTGCCAATTTACATGACTCATGTGAGTAGCATAATTCTCATTTGGTTTTGTGTTGTCCTTCAGTACCCAATGAGTAGGAATCTGATAGGATCTGAATGTATCTTGCGGGGAAAAAAAAAAAAAAAGAGCCACATTGGATGATTTCATTGGACTGATATATACAAAATTAGTAGGTCTAATTTTGTAGACCTACAAAACACAGAAAATTCGACAATACAATGTATTTTCAAAAAATATTTGTACGACGGAAGGTCACTGTCTTTCAAACCACTGTGGGGTTTTTGTAAAAGGTACTGAAGAAGAATTTAATTCAATAAAAACCTTTCAACGTAAGCAAAATAAAAGCAAAGTAAAGCCTGTGATCTTGAATAAAGCTTTAAAAAGGAAGGCCAATGTTTTTGCCTCACAAACATCTGGTTTTATAATTAATATTCATTGTCACATACATGAAAAAGAGTTTAATTTGTTAAATCTGTAATTTGTAAACTGTCAAAGATGTTTTGCAGGAGTTCTTAAAGGAATCAATAAACAAAACTAAACAGAGAGGCCCTTCTGTTTCTCCCAAACACTTCTCTGAAGAGTTGCCAGCTGCTAAACATTTTGACTACACAAGTATATATATGCAGTGATGTGGGATGTATGTAACTAGTAGACAGTTTAATGACTAAAACCTCTTTGAAGACCAACTGGATAATAAAAAACAGCAATAAAACAATTTTGAGACCAATAACTAATGAAGCATGTATGGATTCAAGTCTTCAGATGGACTCGCTTTTTTATTGAATTACCCTGGAACTAAAAGCAACACTCCGCTTCATGCTACGAAGATAACCCACACTGGCAATGGATACTCACAACTATGAGGAAAGCTTCATCTGGGATTCATACCTCATTAGAAAATAGAAAACCGAAACAGGCGAAAGTGTTGTCTTAAGAATGAACCCTGACAAATGTCCTTTCCTAGACCATAAATATCTCCTGCCCGTGCTCATTCCTGGCTAAGACAAGTCCACAGTGGTTACTGAACTCAGGGACAACATCAATAGCAATAATAGACTTGTCAAAACTTCAGGCATTAGAGCTCGTACCTCTGACAAGTTCAGTTTAAATTGATCGCTGGGTTCGGAAGCTGTTGTTGGGAGAAGAAATTACATGGAAAAAAGTCTGGTAACACTATAAGGCAGGTTTTCTAAAAAAGTAAGCTTAATCTCCACCAGTTGTATGCACAAAAATCATTATTGCCTATTTAGCAGAATGGAAAACTGATTGTAAAAGCTATAGAGAGACCTTTGTGTTTTGTTTTTGGATGGTGGGAAAAAAACACTGTAGGAAGAGCTCACAGAGAACGCTTCAGTACAGTATGACCAACACGGTAACCTTCTTCACCACGTGGACAAGTGGCCCCAGCAACTTCCTTTCTGTGACTTCTACTACCTGTGTCTGCTATCTTAGCAGCTTCTGCTCAGGATGTTGCCTCACATTAATGCTCTAGAATAGAGGTGCTATTGTCTCTGCAAACAGACCAGAAACTAGACTTTACTTTAAAGATTTCCCACGCAGCTTTTTCGCAAGCCCTTACGTAGGACGTAACTGGGTATATTAAAAACCGTAAATAATACAGAAAATATCTTTGTTTTGTACATTATTCAAAAATGACAGCGTGCCTTGTTTATAGCTACCTATTTTCTTCTAATACACTAGAACATATTTCAATTACATTACAGCAATGTAACTTTTTTTTTTTTTTTAAACAGAACATCTTTTCTTTGTCTCCCTTGTGACCACTCAGCTTGCTGCATTCTTCTTATGACCACAACAGAGCCACACTTGGCAGTCCTATTGACATGCCTGGCAAATCGTTCTAGCCAAGCTCCTCAGAAAGAGATTCCTGGAACTTCTCCACAGATTCATCCAGGACTGTATTTTGTGCTGTTATTAAGCAGTTTTAACTCCAGTATTTCTTTCCAGTCCTTGTATTTTATAAGTTCAAATAAAAAGCTACTCATAGGTCTCTTTACCAGAAAAAAAAAAAAAAAAGAAACATCACCCTTGCTGACTACATTTAGTGTGCAAATTTAGACAGTGAGTGTATCTCATAAAAATATCCAGGGTTTACATAAACTGCCTTTAATTTCTATTTATTCTAAACCATCCATTCGTATTTTCCAGAGAGTTTAAGTCTGTGACATGTATTATACAACCTCAGTTATAATGGCAGAACTATAATCCTACGTACGTGTCCTAGTAATCCTAATTATCACGGTAAGTTTAACAATTGGTTTTGGCATTTGTAGAACAAAGAGTGATTCAAGAATACAGAAACTATTTACAACAATAACTCTAGAAAATACAGCATTAATTAATTATTTCCTATAAGAAAAATAACATCTTTAACAGAAAAATTTAAAAAAAACCAAAACTCTTTCAGCACAATAACCCATAGGATAAGTATTTCTGGGCTGTTTTGCATTGTATGTCTCACAGCAAAATAAATTCTGCATAAGTAAACTTTAGAAATAAGTAACAAAAGATCAAAACAGCTTGATATAATACAAAAAAAGAAAACCAACCAGCACACAAAATATTTTATGATTATGAAGTTAATAAATTTAAATACATAATTTCTCTAGGTTTATTTTTTTTTAAATAGCTAAGCAAAATTTTAACAGATCTGTATGTATATACCTCATATATCCACAGGGTAAAAAATAACCAACCAACATTTAAAGGAAGCATACAAATAGGACTCAATTAAAAAAAAAAAAAAAGAAGAGAGAGAGAGAGAGAGGAAAAATCAAGTTCTGTGTGCCAAGAAAGTCTTTGAGTATGCAACAACTTTTTTGTCCTATTCAGAACCCAGCACAAAGAAAACATTTCATGTAATGCATCTTCAATAACAAAATAAAAATAAAACTTAAGCATCTAGGATCAAATAAATACAATTAGGTATCACTACTCAATTCACTAAATATTTATCGTTTACTGGTCCTTAAGAACTTTAAGTAACCATTAGAGTCTGCGAAGACCTGGCCTAACATTTCTGGCTCCTGGCTACACACACCTAGATCTCCTTTTTTCCTGAAAACGAATAGAAAATACTTGCCAAATACTCTTACTCTATCTACGTACTTCTCAAATCCAACACTGGCATGCCCCAGCTTTTCTTTTTTTTTTTTTTTTCCTGTTTTCCACCTGCACTTAAGGTCCTACTTTTTGAACTGAGGATTCTTTCTGAAGCCCAAGACAAAACTCACATACCCTGTAATTTCTCCTCATGGGCCCCTGCAGTAAGCTGATCTAGCGCACATCTGTCTGATACGTAAACCATGCCAAGCTCTGTTTGAAAGGCCTGTCTAAAGTCACACGGTATTTTAAAAGTAAGTACAGATCAGGCAGATCAGGAAAAAACCCAACTCTGTTTTACTTTATAATGCAGATTTGGGCATTTCGAGAAGTTATCAAATTAAAGGATGTTCAAAATAATGAGAAAAAGGAACCTTTTAAAATCCTGCTACTCCTGAAACTAAAAGCTGCCGACATACTCAAGCCATCAACTGCATTTAGTCTAGCATGAAACGTGCACAAATTGTTTGAAGGAGAAATATGGTCAAAAATAATTCCTGGTACTTGCCCCAGTTTCTTGCTTTTGATGAATAGATTTAGGTCCTTCGTGAAGACAAGAAGGGAAGTAAGGTGGTTCCTCCTCGCTAAAAGGAACAATGGGGTTCCTCCCATATACCCCTCTTTCCTTTTAAAATAAGTGTTGTGAATGTAACTCAGAAGAATGTTTAATTTCCAAGTGCATCCACCCTCTCTCCCTACCAGGCCAAAGAGATATGTTGATATGGTAGACACACACTTGATAAAAGGAGGTCTCGGTAGGATGGACAACTGATTGTAGGTATGCTGGGAAGCACTGAGCTTCAAGCATTATATTTTCTAAGTGCAGGGACTGTCCAATAGATGGCAACATCTGGATGTTTTTATTCAGTAAAAGCATTCGGAAGTTTATTTTGAATACATTTGGGTTCTTCCTCTGGTTCTGGAAGCTGCATGACTCTCTTAGAACAAACCTAGCACTGTTATCCAAACAACGTTATGGATCTAATTAGGAGGCATATTTATAGCAGCTTTTGAAGGAAAAACAGCAGGAAGCCATGCCACTGTATAAGCAGCGATCAGCCAAAACTAATGCATCCATACTTCCAGATGTACGGAAAATACCTCACCTCAGACTTGCTGGTTTTGTGCTTTTAGGCTGCAGCTGTAAGGCAAGAAAAGAGGATCCAGTTCCAACATGTGAGGACAGGAGCCAGAAGGAAACCAGCTTTATGTCTACAGATGATCAGAGTCATGTACAAGAAAAGATGTCCCTGACTTCAGATGCAGCAGAAGCGTTAAGGTGCGCATGGCCTGCCGTGAAGGCTGCTAGACTCAGGGGACCATTATTCCACCTTTCTCCAGTTTCATCTTCTCAGGGGGAGGGAAGAAGAAATTGACTACTTTGACCCAACACCCTTTTTTTCCCTTCAAAGAGAAAAAAAACCCAAAAAAACCAACCAAAAACCCACTTCCAGGCATATGAAGCTGCCAAAACTCAGAACTACATGCAAACAGCAGAGAGAAATGATCTAATATACAGGCATTAAAGCCTCAGGGTTGTGCCCAGAACCCGCGTGTTCCATCCTAATATTCTGTACCTGCTCTTCCGTGTTTACTGCTCCGATTACCTTCTGTCACTTCTCTGGTACACAATAAACAGAGCAATCTGGAGCTAAGTGGTTTAGCAGACCAGGATACAGCTGGGAAAGGTTTCAGGAAGGGAAGAAGAGGGCTGTCCACAGTTGCACCAAGGTTGCACACAGGAAGGCCATGTAGATGCGCACCTTCAAACGACACCACCTGCAGCCAGGGAAAACTGGCCCGTGTCGAAACGCTCCAACCAGCCCAGGAACAGCAGAAACTTCAACACAGGGAATTAAAAAGACCACTCCTAACAGCAAGAGTGGCAGGGCCACCAAGCAGTGTCAGGAACATTCCATCTGATCCTTGCTCATCCAGCAGTAGCCCAACTCCTCCTGTGTGTCTAGGACTTTTGTATTTCATCTATGAGCCAGATGTCTTTTTTAATTCTTCGTAAGCGTAGGCACTGGCGTTACACAGTGCAAACTATGACTTGATTCTGGCAATTGGACAGATTTACATCTGGTTTTCACATCACTTTTGTTCAAAAGGAATGAGTCGAGTTTTTAATCACTTGGGGCCCTAGCTATACCCAGAATATATTGGCTCAATTCACTAGCACAAAGAAACGCACGTCTGCTGGCATAAGGACATAAAACCAAAATAAAACTCTTCAGTTATTACTTACCACACTGGACGTTGGAAAAAAGGGCACCATAGTAAGAAGTATCTGTCCCTAAGCTAACTCTCACACTAAGCACGTAAACCACAAAAACTGAAATTCCATCTGACAATTCTCTAACTCAAATACATCAGTAGAAGAGCAAAGAAAATAGTAATCTTTATAACAAGGGTCCTAAACTTCGGGGGGAGGCTGGGGGTATGGTTAAATACTTTGTGAACTATTGCAACTATCCTGTCTCCTATATAGGCTGTTTCCTTCTCGCAGGGATGACAATGAAATTAAACACCTACGTTTATTCAGCATGCATGGACAAGGGAGAAAATGCATCAGTCTTGTACAGGAACATTCAGCAATGTCCAAGCCTATCCCAACAGCTACATCAGCTTTTGCTCAATGCAATCAAGCTTACAGGGGAGGAAAGGGATTATTTGATAAGGTAACATAGTGACACAGAAATGCAGGTAGTGAAGAGAAATGGATGTTTACACAAATAATTTTCTTTCCCTTTAATGATCTAAGCATCGTTTTCAACCAGTTTTCATAAATCTGTTTTTCAGCCATGGTTTCTTTTCAGGATGGGGAAATGGCAGAGAACGTACTTGCTGAATGAATATTACAGTCATTTTTTACTTGTTATTTCTTTAACATCTCTGCTGGGTGACAGGTAATAATGGCCAAATAACACACTGTTGAATGTAAGAAAAAGGATGTTAAGCTGGCTAAAACCAAACCTATTTTTTCCAAATAAACAGAAAAACCCCAGTGTTTACAGCATGTCAAATATTCCTCTCCTTCTCCTTAACTTTGTCACATCAATCACACATTCAAGCGAGTGACAAGAAGGAGCACTAAATTCAGAATTTTTAATTTGGTCATGATTATTTTATTCCAACTTTGTGATTTATTTTTTTCCCAGCTACATGCCAAAACATGCCCTCTTCTAATTGCTCCCATGTTGGAATCTCTGCAATATGCCTGCAAGACACCATGGTAGTTCAATAAGGTCACCAGCAATTTCCTCTTGGCAAGAACCAACCTTTCTCCAACATCATCATCCTTGAACTTTCTGCCACTTTTGATCACATTTCCTGAATCCTGAAGTTGTGAAATCTCTCCTCTTGGCAACTATCTAGCTATACAGACCACATTCACTCCTCCAATATACACATGTAACTCTCAGGGATTTCAAAGGGGATCTGTTCATATGCACAATGGAAACAACCGTAGACTTCAAAGGAATAGTCAAATTGCATATTTTGCTCCTGGTGGGCATTTGGTTTTGATGCTTTTGAGTCTAATGATCATTCCTTAGAAAATTTATCGCGGAAACTCTATCCTTTCCAGGTTAACTGGGTTTTTTTTTTCCATTCCTGATACTGGAACAGAAGCAGAAAAATCCATAATGCACTGACAAGATTCCTCTGCTCAAAGACATTATTTCTCTATAAACAGAGCTTTAGCCCTGGATGGTCAAGTGTTTCGCACTACACTCATACTCCAGAGATAAGTTAATCCTTTCCTTTTCAGAAGACATCTTGCCTTCTTTTCTCTGCAAATTCCTTACCTAACATAGTGATAATAAAGCCATAAAGCACATCCACTTTATGGTTCAGCCTGTGCTTGCAAAAGAGGTCTCTCCGCTATTGCTTGCCGTCCCCGATACCACCAACTGTTAGAATTTATCATCTCTTTTATATCATTGACCAAACCACTTGCATGATCATTCCTCAGCCTGCTCAGTCCAAACTTGCATTAGCAAAGTTCTACTGCTTCAGTCAAATGGGCTGGGTCAGTGTAAACAAGGGCAAGACAAGTGGGGATGGTGGCATCCTGTGTGGTGAGCTCCCCCGATCTCCACAAAGCTGCAGTTTTATCTTCCTCGTAAGGATTTCTGCTCTCCTGTGTAACCACTACCTGACCCGTAGTATGCGCGTCCAGAAGTCACATCCTCCCCGCACGCCCACTCGGCAAAGGAGTTACTAATTCTTCAAAAATCCAACTTCAAGTCCCTCTCAGGATTACGGAATAAGTGACCCATTAAATTAGTCAAGGTCTTCAGGTCCATGTTTTCCCAAAGCGTCTCCCCTCGTTTGCCTTAGGCTGCAGCAAGATGTGCTTTTTTGAGTCTGACTAAACTAATTTAAAGAGTTAAGCTAATTAAAAGCTCTCAGATCACAGGAGGTCAACAGTCCCTAAAAAAGTCTAGTATAATTGCATGTGTGCTTATTCTTAACACTCTTCCATCAAAATTATCTGGATTAATAAACCAAAAACACTGTAACTATTAAAAATGTACAAGCTACCCCAGGTCACTTGGAAAGAATCACAGGAAGCCACACACAGTCCCTGAAACCAGCTGAGAGACCTCAGGGGCAATCACCTGTGAAGGGAGGCACCTGTGGGTAGAAAAAGCCCTGAACCTTTGTCCCACACATCACCATCTCTGTCTACACAGCTATTCTTCCTCCTGAGGCATGCATTTTTCCTTTTAATTATTTTTGCATTTACATTCTTTCTGCTACCCTTGACTTTCTAATAAACTGTAACTGCTGGCCAACAGCTGTTCACATCTCCTAGTCAACGTCAACCATTTGTGATCAGTGAAATGTAATTATTAAACTGTTTTAAACAAAGGCTTTGCTTTTTCAGTTAATTGAAAACACTGGAATACAGCCTAATGGCAGCATAACGTGGGATACATTCAAGTAGGGAGATGTGAACTCATATCATTTGCAGTCACAACTGCGACTATGTACAACTTTCATGAGAAAAGAAATGAAAACCACTTTGTTTTCTACTTTCATGAAGAACTCTGGCGGAAGAATACTATTTAAAAAATTTGGACTTGACAGAAATGGGCACATAGAATGTCATTCCTAAGATCCACTTGTTACCAATGCTTATTTGACTGCAAAACGTGTTACAATGCTGCAGTGCAAACAGAAAGCAGACTCAAAGAGATGTAAATGTTAAAACTGTCATTAAATTTTGTGCATCAGATATCAACATACTCTATTTCATTGTTAATTTTGACAAAATAACTTCTTGCAAGATATCAAAACCATTTCAGTGCTTCAATACACACAGTTCTCTGCAGTGATCAGTACGAGTCTTCTGCATAGCCTAAACATGTACATTGTATATAACACAAAAGTTAATAATTAAAAACTTGCACTACATTTGATGCATTATTTGTTTTCATATGTAGCTGGCTAAAGCCACTTACTCTAAAACATAAGTTAAACTATGCAGATTTCTGGTTCTTCCCAACCAAGTTCAAGCAACTCTGGAATCTTAATACAGAATTCAAGGTCAGCTCCCTTCAATGTACACAAAGCTCTGCTATATTTTAACTTGAGAAAATGCAATTAGAGGTCAGACCAAAGAGCAGACACAGGCAGCATTCCAAAAGGCAGCAGTGTTCAAAGTTCAGATAAAAAGTGGGGGTGTTTCTTCCTGCTTAAAGAGAAAAGTAAAGATAGATGCCGTATAGTACAAGACAGATATTCCAGTCATAGGAGGCACGTGAAGGTATCCAGAAACACAGAGATTTGCAAAGGGCATAAAGACAATTAGTAGGAACATATAGAAAAAGCAGAGGAAAGATTAAGACTGAGCTGGAAGGAACTGGAAAAGACAAACAAGGATCCTTACAAGAGGAGGGGAAATTAGCTTATTAGTTCCAGCAATAGTACGAAGAGCTAAAGCACTGCAGTAAGAGCTCTCCGAGACAGTTTCACAGCAGATATTTACATGATCTGATACACTCACCCATGGCCAAATCCTAACACCCATGACTAGCGTACACAGTTATCACTCTCTCTGAAGACAGACACTTTCCAACTTACAGATTTTTCCCCACTATTAAAGCCTTCTGTTACAGCTTACCCTGTTTCATCAAAAAAGCTTTTTCTGCAGGCACAGGAGATGGGCAACACTAGGCCCATCTAAGCTTAAATCCCTTCTAAATCTTGGAGAAACAGATGATAAGGAAAATCTATGGTCCAGAGCACAAAACTATGATACAAAACTTTGCTTCCACTTTTAAAGTCAACCAATTTTAACTGATACAATATCTTACTATGAATCAATTGTAATTCAGAATTACTAGCATGCATTTATGGATTTTAGTGTTACATCGGGGTTTTTTAAGTCAAAAATCATTTGCATTTAAGTAAAATGTATGGCTTCCTTGGCATTCAGCACACCTATATTCTGACACTCTAAGTAAATTCTGCTGGGTTTACTCTCCCACAAATTAAGGCAGAGAGGAAAAATCTTACTCCTTAAACACATGCTACAGTGAAATCCTCTAATATATTATATTGGACCTATTCTATTCTGGCATAAGTATAACATGGAATAATGGAAAGTGAGAAAAGAATACGAAGGACAGTTGTGCAGAGCTTTTATTTGGAAGTTCTGTGTCTTTTCTGTAGAGTTTAGCCTTCATTCACATGTTCATTGGGAGAATATTTTAATTCTGGAATATTCATAAATACATGAATTAGATGTACTACCCAAACAATAGTTTATATGAACATATAAGTATTAAAAAAAAAAAAAAAAAAGACAGAGAAGGAAAACAGATCCAAAAATCTCAGCAGGGATCCAAGCAATCTTTTTCAGATACTACTTATTTGAGTAAGGCCATCTTACAACACCTGCAGCATCTTCCAAATCCTTAACCCAGACCAGACAATACTGTCTGCTTCTTTCCCAAGTGAATCAATGATAGATTTGCCCTAAGTTTCTATACTGATTCACAGAAGCAAGCACTGAACGTGATTGACCAAGTCTGTCTCTTGGAGAAGCAGTATTTCTAAACAAAAATGAAAGCTTTGTGTGAGACGGTTCTGTGTTGTTCCAAACAAAATTAATCAGTTACAAAAAAATTAAAAAATTTATGTATATAAAATTTCAAACAATTACTAAAGAAATATTGAGAAATGCACAGGCAGTGGAAGCAGGGACAGGTATCCTGGGAAGAGTATACAGACACTGCCTAATTGGGGGCGCAAATCCCTCCCCCTGCAAGAGAAGATCAGGATTGTGACCACTTGAGGAACCTGAATGTAAGTATATGGGACCTGACAAGATGCATCCCAGATGGAATTGGCTGATGTAGATGCCAAACTACTTTCCATGATATGTGAAAAGTCACGGCAGTCAGGTGAAGTCCCTGGTGACTGGAAAAAGGGAAACATTGCACCCATGTTTAAAAAGGGTCAAAGGAGGACCCTGGGGACTATCTACCTGTCAGCCTCGCCTCTATGCCCAGTAAGATCATGGAGCAGACCCTCCTAGAAGCTATTCTACAGCACATGGAGGACAGGGAGGTGATTCGAGACAGCCAGCGTGGCTTCACCGAGGCAGGCCTTGCCTGACCAACACAGTGGCCTTCTGTGATGGACTGACTACAACAATGAACAAGGGTAAAGCTACTGATCGTGATCTATCTGAACTTCTGTAAGGCCTCTGAAACAGTCACCCACAGCATCATTCTCTCTAAACCGGAGATAGATTAATTTGATGGGTGTACTATTTGGTGGATTAGGAATTGGCTGGATGGTCACATCCAGAGAGTAGTGGTCAAGAGCTCAATATCCACATGGAAATCGGTGACAAGTGGTGTCCCTCAGGGTTCCACAGTGGGACCAGTACTGTTTAATATCTTCATCAGTGACACAGACAGTGTGATTGAGTATACCCTCAGCAAATTTTCAGGTGACACCAAGCTGAGTGATGTGGTTGACACACCTGAGGGACAGGACATCCTTCCGAGGCACCTAGACAAGCTCAAGAAGTGGGTCCCTGTGAACCTCAGGAAGTGCAGGGTCCTGCACAAGGGTCAGGTCAACCTCCAATATCAATACAGGCTGGGGGATGAAGGGACTGAGAGCAGCCCTGAGAAGGACTTGGGGGTACTGGTGAATGAAAAGCTGGACATGAGCCAGCAGTGTGCACTGGCAGCCCAGAAAGTCAAACGTATCCTGGGCTGTATCCAGAGAAGTGTGGCCAGCAGGTCACGGGATGTGATTCTTCACCTCTAGTCTGCTCTCATGAGACCCCACCTGGAGTGCTGCATCCAGTTCTGGGGCCCCCTACACAAGAAGGACATGGACCTGTTGGAGCCAGTCCAGAGGAGGCCACAAAAAATGACCAAAGGGCTGGAGCACCCCTCGTGTGAATTGAGTTGAGTTTGTTCAGCCTGGAGGCAGATCTCTGGGGACATCTTAATGTGGTCTTTCAATACCTAAAGGGGGATTATAGGAAAGATGGGGACTGACTTTTTACAAGGGCATGTAGCAACAGGACAAGGGGTAATGGTTTTAAACTAAAAGAGGGTAGATTCAGACTAGATATAAGGATGACATTTTTTACAATGTGGATGGTGAAACACTGGAACAGGTTGCCCAGAGAGGTGGTAGATGCTCCATCCTGGCAAATACTCAAGGTCAGATTGCAGGGGGCTCTGAGTAACCTGATCAAATTGAGGATGTCCTTGCCTATTGCAGGGGGTTGGACTAGATGACCTTTAGAAGTCTCTTCCAACCCAAACTATTCTATGATTCTATAAAATCAAGCTATTCTAAGAAAACATAATAGCAGATATTTAAGAATATTAGTGCTCAGATTTAGCATATATCCACTTTGCTGAGTGATTCCCAGTGACACTAAAAGCAGTATTCCTCTTTTCTTTGCATATTCAAAGTTCGAAAGTTGGCTATAGAAGAAATTCAGTTTCTAAAAGAATAATGAAAATTATACAAGAGATGTTGTAGTTAGCTCCTTTGTTAATGTTGGTTAAGAAACTAGTTGATCCGTAAATGGCATACATTTGGCTGTATCTTCATATTTACTTAAAGTTTTTCTAAGCTTTTTTGAAATCACCTGTGCTACGTTAGAAGACAGTCTCCCACAGAAAGCGGAAGTCATTTCACCATCTGGATACCTAAAATGGGCAATCTGGGAAACAGACAGAAACCCATGCCCACTGGGTCCAAGTAAAATAAGGAAGGAGGAACTTTCTTCCCTCTCCTAAAGTTTCTGATACATTTCTCCTGTGCAACACGTGAGCTTAGAACGATGAAAGCTTAAAAAGAAACTCAGACTCACATGGTCTGGGGACTTTTGTCCCCTTTTCTTGTTGCTGCATAAGGAGATTTTAAGAATTGCAAACAGCAGAAAAAGGAACACACTTCTAATCCTGAATCTCACAGCATCTGAAGTGATTCTACAGCTGTGTCACCATCAGCCAGGCAGCATAATTGCCTTAATTGAGGATGAATTACAGGGGATGACGGATTGAGGACAGCTTTTCAACCACCTTTGTCTCACTGATCCAAAACCATATGAACCACTAAACTGGATGATGCAAGATGTTGTTTTCTTTCCTTTGTGTAATTCTGGCTTTGTTTTCCAATGCTGAGGTTTTTTGTTTTTCTCTCTGATTCTGTAATAATGCATTTTAAATATCAAAAGCAATTCAACCTTGAATACTAGTGACCATATAGGTTCCTTTAATCCACAACAACCGAACAAGAAGGGGCCTAACACGTATAGAAAAACATGGCAGAAATAAGACTGCATATCCAGTTAATTCACAGTTTAATTCTGTAAACATTTGTTACTTGTTACCTATCTAGTGCTCCTTTGAAGGGCTGGGGCTTTATAAGCAATCATGCTCTTATACTTAATCAGAACCATATGGAGATCAGTGTGAGGATCCATGCAACTGAAGCAGAACTGGAAGGTATATTAAAAGTTAACTGTGAAATTATTTCATATGTAACTTACAGACTTTAAGAGCCAATTTAACAATGTCAGTGTCTCAGTATTGCCAAAAACAGAGCATCTCAATGAAGTGACTCACACTACCTACGATATTTCTACAAAGCAGGTTTCTAAAAAAAAAAAAATAAATTAAAGGAGTAGCATGAAACATGCAAACAACCTAAATATAAAGACAGAATATGGGACAAAGCCCATCTTCCTATATGTTTCTTGCTGTTGCCTGTTTCTGATGGGGAGACTACAGAAACCTCAGCAGTTTTGTTCACATGATGTGCCAACATCTCCTTTCCATAATGCAAAACTGGGCTTTGAATGATTTTGTTTAAATACTATAGAAATTATAGAGGCAGTCAATAGTTCGTAGTAACAAAAAGCAAGAAAGGGGAACTACAAGCAGCACTGATACAACAGTTTAACACCGCCCGCCCCCAGTTATTTAGCAGACATGATACCACTACGTACCATTTAATATGTACTTATTTAAAGTGATGGATATAAGCAGGAGCAAGGTCTACATGCATAATTCTTGTACACAGAAGTTTAGATGTAACACTACAATCAGCTGCCAACATCAACAAAACAAGCAGGCAGTTAGCTGCTGTCTTTTTAAAAAAAAAAAAAAACCAAAAAACCTTTTTTAATTTTCTGTGTGGATTTCGTATATATAAAAGGGAATTAAATAGCACTTACTAGTGCCAGACACAATACTAGCAAGCACTAGACAGCTTCAGCGCACAGCTCTGTAAATGCATCTCATTTTTGACCTTCAACATTCTTGCTGAAAGTCTAGGTCACAGAACAGGACGTCAGAGACCTTCCTTTGTGTGATTTAAGCTCATGGTTGTGACTCACAGTTAAACAGAGACCGCTGTCGATAACAGCGGTAAAGGATCACATTTGGGGAAAATTTCTCCCCTCTGATCTTCACAGCATGAATAATGCTTATTCTGTACGTGTTCCAAGTGCGGAACTCCCATTGAGGTTTCATTAAAAAAAAAAAAAAGAGAACAGAATACACAGCAGAGATCTACACTGCGGATAAGAGGCTCACAGCATGAATTAGAGAATAACTTTGCCCTTAATTTGAACTCAAGTTCTTCGCTGCTTCCCCATATTGCATCTGAAAGATCCATTTGTTGCTGCGTTTTTCAATTCATACCGCAAGCGCGACAGAAAGGCAAGAACATTCCCTCTGATGACTAACACAAAACATGTATTTCCAATGCAACAAAGCAAAATCACTTGGTTAAGATCAGTTGATGAAAGAACAGCTGTTGTATACTTCAGCCTGATGCTGTACACTCTCAGTGGAAAAAGTAACCTTGAAATTTCAATACAAGCAGCGGAAAAAAAACCACTCAAAAAAGTGTCTTCAGAGTGTTGATGCATTATTGTATTTTCAGTGTTTAATATAGATTTTTGTGTGCGTGTGATGGAAAATACTGAAAGCCTTTCCATTACAGAGACAATAGAAACAGAAAACTACACCTTCTACTATAAAATTCTGCTAATGTAATTCTTGTTGTGCTTTAAATACACCCACGGGGTTTTTATTTTCCATCAAGGGAACATAATACCTCTCCTGCATCAGAGCACCATTTGCTGATCAACTTTACTGAGCATTTACAGAGCAACTTTTACTGAGTTGTGCTCAGATAAATCATCCTCTGTGTTTTCTTGTAACTCAGCAGAACTCTATTCTCCTGCCTTTTCTGAAGTGGAAAAACAAAAAGGAGGGAGGGAGGAATGGATCTTATAGAGAAAACTGCATTTGGTGTACGCAGGATTCCAACAGTTACAAATTTAGCTCTACTAAAGCTGTGTGAACAATGTCCTTTTTCATCCTATTGAATTTTCTTTTTTTTTTTTTTTTTTTCCTGCCCTCCCAGTACAGCTTTCATGATAAGAGCAATCCTAGAGCAGACAGTTTCGGGCGACTGCTTTCATTGTAAGCAGTCTCAGTAATTAAACAGGTCTCAGTAGTTACAGACCCTGCTGTGTCAGGTCTGGGCTAGCATTCACCATCACTAAACGTAAGAGAAACACAGAGGGAACTTGTAGCCTAAAACCAATGGGAACAGCCTGATAAACTGTTCACATGTCTGCAGTAAGTAAGTTAAATGAGACAGTCAAGAAAACTTTGGAGTTGTCCCAGTGACAGAGCACTGAACCTGACCACTGATTTGGTGTAGAAGATTCTGACACCAAGAATATTGGCTTCTTAAACACCACTATGGAGAATAAACTAGTATAGTTAATAGTAATAATAGTTTAAGACAACCTTTTCAGAGCTGTGGGAAATTATTAACATGTACAATGAGTTGTTTTCAGCATTCATCTCAGTCTTGAGACAAAATTTGGTAGGGTAACTATTAGCATGCTTAAATCAAAGCTTCACGCAAAAATGGCCAGCTTACAACTGTGGGCAAAATTCACTTCTGAGTTTCATTTATAAGTGAACATCACTTTAAGCACTGGCATTTGCTAAAAACAGGAAGAAAAAAAATCAAAATTCCACTTATGCTGGAATTTTTAAACACAAAGGAAAAAAAGAAACAAGTGTCTCCGGCACAAGGTCACCCTCTGTTCAGGAACTTGGTTATGGAATGTTAGGTTTTGCATGGAAAAAGCAGGGTGGGTGGGGAGGGGTTGATGCTAGAAAGAAGGGAAGATAAATAAACATTTCCTACAAAACATTTTGGGTTTTCATAGGATTTTAAAACAGGGGAAAAAATTATTAACATAATGACTATCAACGTCATCTTAGCTTTCATTCAGGAATGAATTTCCATCCTAAGATAACACTGTCACCTTTGATAATATATTCTTGCAAGTCAGTCTAGATGTCTCATTGCTATTATCTGAATCACATGGTGAGAAGATATTATTTCTAAAAAATTTATTCTTACCACTCATACTTTAATGTGGAAAAAGCCTAAAAAGAGAATAAAAGCCAACACTAGAGTATAAAACACCAACCACTTGCACCTTTCACTATTTATCACTGACATGCAACAACCCTGACCAATGCAAGTAGTGATCAGCCACAACTTTTGCCTGTATAATAATAAGCTTAAATAATCAAGACACAGAAAAGTAGTATTTGGAAATATATGGACTCAAATAACTGGTTTGATTGAAGGTGCTTGCAGCTAAAGCACCTGCGCTTAGAAAGCAGCAGATGCTCAGTCAGCAGTTGCCCAGAAATCTCCCTCGCTGGCAATGCACCAAAACTCTCAGAACCTCCTGGCAAGACCAATTAAAGCAGGTCTTCAGATCCATAACTGAGCAGGTTTACTACAAAAATCACAACCTTCCAAATTAGCATGTCTGACACCACAGCCAGAGAATAACCGCTCTAACCAATCTGTCCTTCAGTTAGGTTGGACAATCTTCAATTAAAAGGTGCTCTCAGCAAAACAGAAGGAGCAGGAGTTCGTTTGGGAACAAAGACATCAGGGAGAAGAGAAAAAACTGCCCTTAGGTAACCAAGTGAAAATCAGATGTCTGGTTTCTACCAAAGTAGGAGCTGGAAATAGCAAAAAATAAAAAAAAAAAAAACCACCCAACACTTTAGTATCCCAACACTTCATTAGACAAAAGCCACAATATGCTGTCTGGAATGGAATTTAAAAAAAAAAGAATTGAGAAAAAGTCTTTATCAGGGTAGTATGGTGTATGAGAGAGAGAGAGGCTGTATAAACGTCACAAACTGTGTCCAAATCAATCTGTGCTCTTATTAATCATAATTCTAAAATGATAAAAAGACCCTCTTTTGGAGCGAAAACAGTCATCTCTGTCACATGCTCCATTATGGAAAGGATTTATGTGGTTTCCTCTTAGCAATGTAAACCAACGCTTGAAAAGTTGCACATATTTTACTGTTCGAAGCCCTCTTACGGCAACTACCAGACACTACAGTGCTAATCCACATTTAAGGATTAACAGACACATTGGAAAAGCAGCAAGGAGTTTTGCTCCAAAACTATTTACTGTATTAAAAGTAGTCTTAATACAGAACTGAAATTAGACACCAGATTCTTTTGCTCTAATGTTGGCAACCTTCCACCAAAATTACTTGTAATATGTTGCAGAAACTATAAACACATGCTATTTACAGCAAATCCCCGCTTTTTACCTGTAACCCAAGTCTATATTTGAAACAAAATTTGGACTCTAAGCCAGTGTTAATAGTGCTGAGGTGAATTTGTACCACTTGAATGATTTTTATGGCCTTTATTTTTTGTTAAATCAAGGCCCTCATCAGGGAAGTTGGTAGTTACAGCCTCTTAGGTTTCCTAAAAAGGAAAATAAAGCTTGTGTCTCATTTTTGTTCATTTCAGGTGGATAAAAGGCCATGGGTACCGAAGACAGTGCTGCATCCATTTTTGTCCGTTTTGACTGAACAGGCAATGACTTCATTTACACCACTGTCCTCATTACCGTACACTTCCTTGTATCTGTGGCACGAAAGGCCATCCGTAAAAGCAAATTCTATTTCATATCACACCAGTCAAGACTCTTTGAGCTACTACTTCATACACAAACACCACATACCATTGAACTAGCTCATCTTTCTTTTTCTTCTTTACACGTAGAAATAGCTTGTGTATCTGTCCAAAAAGACACCAGAGGTGTTGATTTATACAATATACTAATGGAGTCAGACTTTGCTAATGACCATATTACTTCAGTGTTGGCCCAGTGTCTCTATCAGGCCCTTTAAAGAGGAAGTGGAGTTTTCCTACACACTTTACAAGGCTCTTTTAAAATGTGCAGTATTTCCATTTGCCAGCTGGCATGTTTTCAGGGCAACCCTGGTTGAGCCATAACATACACAAACAGGAAGAAACACGAAAGAGTTTAATAAAAAGAAATCTACTGTGAGAGTAAAGATTATATCATGATCTAGAGTATTTCAGTGAGCACCCACTAAAAAGGGAGATCTCTAATTTTGGGCTTGATACTTCACAGAGAAGGAATCAACCAGAAGACTTTATGTTTGTCGCAAGGTTACAGGCTATAGCATGCAATAGTAAATGATCACTTGAAAATTATTTGGGAGAGGGATGGAATTTCGAAGCAGTGAGAGATGCAAACATCCATGTGTGAATTTTGTTTGCAACGTAACAGGCAATAGTAATGAATGTAGTAAAATCTACCATAAAAGCAGGGTCTTCACTTCTTTTTCCTCTACAACTTTCCAACACCACAGTTATGAAACCACATAGGTTTATGACGAAACAGAGAGTGCTTTTATGGTCCTGTGCCTTTAACTACTATGCTGAGGAGACACTTAGATACTGCTCATCAATATTATGGATACAATCTGTCCTTCCCTAGATTCTCCCTTGCAGTCTTCACTTAAATCCTTAAACTGATTCCCACAATACGGGAATAACTTTCTTGGAGACAATTCCTGATCATAGAGGAAAATGTGTCTCTTGCTGTGCTGAGCAAGAGGAGCATTTTCCAGTCCCAGGAGAGCACTTGGGGCAGGAAAAGGGGGCACAGCTCCCTCAAGCAGGCATATCCTCAAGAGCTGAATGTAGTATCACACTGTAAGTATATACCCACATTATAGCTACCAGTGCACACTAAGACTCCCAGATAGAGGTTTTGAAAGCTGTGCAGAGAGATCTCACATCGCACAGCTCTCTGCATAAGATGCTCAATTGCAGTCCCTCTCATGTTTCTTTTCAACAATGTTCTAATGCCCATTTTAAAACACACCATCTGCAAAAGCAATAAACATAAGAAAGACGAATAAATTTCATGCTTCCTATTTTTTGCCTTTTTTTTAATGTTTAATGGTTTCAACATTTGTTTTTTGGAACTAGGTCTTTAATGCATGCAAGGTTTTCTGCCTGTAAAGAATAGTCGTTTGAAGTGAAAACTCTGAAAAAACCCAAATTACTGCCTGCTTGATCTAGACCAAATTTCCCTGCATTTCAATAATATTAAACTCCACTCCTGGCAGTTTAAAATGCCGATTAACTCAAGATAAGTCTCATTAGACAGGGCAGACACTGGATTCTCCTGACTGTTTGACTCTTGTTGAAGTGTACCTGTAATTGTTTGCAAGGTAACTACTGTTAAAAGCAGGGTATGCTGTCATTGTTTGGAAACAAAAATGTTTTATAAACAAAAAATAAATTTGTCTTTTTAATTCAATCATACCCTGTAATTCCAACTCAGATCTATCTAGTTTTATTCCATAACATACTGAACAAACATTACTGAAATAGCTCTACCAGGACCTCATCAGCAGAGATGGGATTTTTTTCCATATGGAATAAATATTGGTATCATTTTCCATATGGCTTTGCTTACTTTCAGTTCTAAATATGAAAACACTGCAAACAGAAACAGGCACAGAAGAGTTATAGAATCCTGTTAGAGCCAAAACCTGGACACAAATGCAACACCATAAGGAAAACAGGTTTGGACTCAAAATGAAATTCCAAGATTCCAACTGCTATAGGAAGCAGCTGTTAAACTCAAAACACATCACTGCATTTTCATCAAACCTTGGGGCTTTTGTTGTTGTTTTTAAAGTTTTCACAGAAAATCAATTTGCCATTTTGACAGCCCTAATACATGAAGGCAAAAGAGCAACTGTAAGCATTGAAAGGCTACTTCCCACTCCCAGCCAAACAAGAACAACAATGTTCCTGAATCTCAGCCAAGCAGCTGTATTTCAAAAAGATTCTGCTTCATTCCTAATTTGGAAATAAAGATGACTGCTTTATAATGTATCATTTGCATTACCCTAATAATCTATAATCCAGATCATGTGCTAGTGCATACAAAAACAGCCTGTAATTTGGCAGCCTAGACTGCATCATCACATATTAAGTTGTTTTATTAACAGACCTTTGCTTCATGGGAGTAAAGTGCCAGTGAAATATGTCAAGCAAGACAAAAACTACATGTTACATGAAAGGAAAGGAAAGAAAGAGTTTTGGCTTCAAACTGCTTGCTGTCTGGCCGTTCGTACCTCATGCAGAACATGGCAGTTTATAGACTGATCAGACAAGCTACCTATAGCTCAGGACAAATGAATTCCGTAGATTGTTCCCAGTTAAGAGTTCAGTTCTGACAGGTACGCAGGAACTGCATTGGCAAGTAAGATGCCTTCAACTACACCGCATTCCACTGTTTTTACAATGCTGTTTTTACTCCAATAGGAGTATCCCTGTTTGCACACTTCTCTTGTTTTCGTCATGCTTGAGAAAATCATAGGAAGGGAGAAAGAAACAACTCCTTCTGGTATAAAGCCTTCTTTCACTTTCATCAGTCTTCTGTAGTTAGAAAATATATGGAGGAAGGACAGAGGGACAAAGTTATTACAGAAAGAATATTTAAATCAACTTACCGGTAGAGAAAACAAGAACTGTGTTGTCCCACAGACCGTATCTTTTCAGAGCATCAGTAAGATTTCCTACAGCTTCATCCATAAGAGACACCATCCCTGCATAATGGCGCCTCTTCACATCTTTAATGGAAGAATATGGTTTCATGTATTCTTCGGGGACCTCGAGTGGTTCATGGACAGACTGAAAAGCGAGGTAGAGAAAGAGGGGCTGGGGTGGAAGGGGTAGAATGGAAATTAGTTGAATGTAAATTCTTGAATGCAAAAGTTATTGCAGCAAAAGTGGCCCTGGTTGACCACTAGCTGTAGGCATTGTGTTTTGATTTCTGCTACACTTATCTCTGCTAATCCCTAAGCAGAAACTAGTAAAACTTTGATAAAGGACTTTGATACAGGACTTCTGTCAAGCTGTGGAAAACCAGGTGTAACTTTCCTTCATAACACAGTTGTTAACAGTTTCTTCCCATGAAACCTCTCCCATTAAGCTTTCCATTCTCTTTTTAGAGAGTCAACCACGTGCTAAACCATTTCTATAAATTCATTACCTGTATTATTAAAAAATAAAGAAAGAAGGGTAGCAGGCCAGGGCTCTGCAGCCAAAGCCGATTCTGACAGCAGACAACATAAGTTTTACCAGCACTACTTCTCACATTTAGCTCTATGCACCCTGCTGGAACGCCCCAAATTACAGCTCAAGTGCAGGTGTCTAGTATTTCATTAACATTTTTTTAAACATTCTTTAGTGCTACAGTTATCAAAGTAATAGCTGCTGACTGTACCTTCTCAGTTTTATGATTGGCTATGAGATCTATAGCTCTTTCTGTGAATAAATTAGTAGAGTACATGTTTTTAAACCCAGTTGCAACTTCTTCTCCATCTCGAAAGTCCAGAGCACAGCGTGTTACATTCTTCGCTTTGATGAGGACGCAACGGTCATGAGAATAATAATCCTCACTCCCCAGCAGATAGCCTAGAACAGGAAAAGATGTTGAATAAGTGGGCCAACATAATGTCACATAAACAGATACTTCAGGGGAAAACAAAGTCAAAAATAAATATCAAAACTTTAGTGGTTTTGAGCTGAAATATTCATCCAACATTTGACCATCTATAGTGACATGCCCTGAGGGGTTTAAGTAGCTCAACACTTAATATTTCATAGACTTTTTATTGCTAATGCAAGTAGTAATTTCCAAACATGAAACATTTTGAAAGCAGTTCAGTGACTCCATATTCATAATTTGATACCAAATACATTAGCACTAAACTAATGCACTGATAGCAAAGGCAGTGACCTATCCCTGCAGTACCCTGATTTTTAGCTGGTAGGATTTTGCATATTTGTATTTTCACGTAAGACTTCTCTCTCTATTAGAAAGCTTGGATTCCTTTTATTTATTCAGAAACATCCAAGTATGAAGCATTTTTTATGTCAGCTATAAAGCAACTTCTGATCCGCTGCTGACACCAACTGGTGAAAAAAACCACACAGTTATTTAAAGGTACCAAGTAGAAACTGCAAAAAATCTAGACGTGTAGATTTGCTTCTATCAAGGGCTATCCTGTTAGCACTGACTGCCTTTGCCTTTTATCAACCAAAACCAAATATCTTCAAATATTTTTGAATTTCAGTAATTATTGCTTTGGAAATTTCAGATTTAATCCCCAATACCGTGAAAAAGCAGACGAATCTGCAAAAATATATTCTGAAGTTCTGCAAAACCAAAATAAAATTGTACAATAACCCAAAACAGGGGAATTTCACTTGAATTTTTACTGCACAGCTTCAACTTGTGCAAAAAAGTATGAACAGAAAGAATGAAGTTCTGTTTTAAATACTGTATAAACTTCTAATATATTTTTAGAAGGAAAAAAACGGCTTTTGTTTCAAAGCAGGAGGAGAGATTTTGTGGGCAGACTGCTTACATCAATGTACTCTGAACCGCAAGTTGCATTTTTTCACCGTGAGTGCCCAGTGGGCGAGACACCACCTCAAGTTCGCTGAAGAATCAAATGCCTATTAATTGCAATCAACACCTACCGGAATTTCATAAACACTATAGGACATTAAACTGCTACGTTCCCTGAAAAATACTGTCATGCTGGGCACCCAACGGCCATGCCCAGCCAGGCTGTATTAAGAACCCTGAATTAAAAGCCTGCTCAGTCCCAGGGTGAGATTTCATGGGGAGCACCAGCCTACCTACATCCATGCTGTCAAAAAGATCCCAAGCTCCTGCGAAGGGGTGGGAGGAGGCACGTGTGTTTAAGCAATTGAGATGCTACATTACAATCCATATATATTAGCTTAATTCAGTTCACGGCCCCAAAGCCTCTGAAGAGTCAAGAGACAAACAATCTAAGGGAACTGTTTTGCCCACCTAAAGTCTGGATTGCCACTGCCTGTAACGGGCACGTAGCACAGTCCAGCTCCTCATTTAAGTACCTAGAGTTAGACAAGAGGAACGTGGATTCCAGCTTGTTTCTCTATATCTTACTTTCTCAGCCGTAGAAGTGGGCAGCTGTACTATCAACAGCTTGCCAAGTTATTTTGAAGACAATGAACTGTTTTGAAATTCTCTATTCAATGGAAATGTCTGAAAAAACCACAAAGTGGAGGTGGACAACTTTGCATTCAGCACCATGCAGAACGAGATGTATTGCAAGCAGTCTGATTCACGTAACATCTGCAGCACTTGTGCAAACTAATAAACATTCAATCAACACCGGGACACAAGCCTTTGCGAGAGGAAGGATAAACCACCTGTGGCTACAAGTTGCTTTGCAATACACTCACACTTGGACAATCCGATTCTGGCATTATGTATTTAACCTGAGGGTTTGACTTCATAACTTGAGATTTCCTGCAACAGACCTTTTGGATACTATTTTATAGAGGCTCTCACACCATATTCCTTCCCACAGGCTCTGGAAGATCAATGCTACGCTATTCACAAAGCATGAAGACAGAGTGGTATGATGTGTCTCTTAAAAATATCAGCTTTTTGTTTGCATTGCAAGCGATGTCTACTGTCTGATCTAACACAAAACATTCAGATCAAAGATACTTATAAAAACAAACTAATCACTACACCTTAAATCTAACCATCATGGAAACAAATCATACACTGATCATTAGAGAGAAATACTTTGGAGCCACTCAATTATGATGATATTTTCTGCAATAAGTTGTAAGGCTTGGGCATGCATTTAAGGCACTATCTTATTTTAAGCAGTTAATACTTTGGAAACATGCATGCCCAGGTATTGATTTACTTATGCAGTAAAAGTAAGTCTGCTGTGCTTAGACGAATTGGGCAGTTTCTCATCATTATTAACACCACACTTGTTGCCCGTGTTAAATCTAAACATTACCAAAGTAAGTATCAAATCCTCTGCGGGTTGGAAGGCATTCTTTTCTGTACATCCCTAAATGCCACTTCCCCACCATGTGAGTAACATATCCCGCCTCTTGGAGTAGCTCCGGGAGGAGTTTCTCATCCAGTGGCAAGCAGCTGGGCTGGCACGGCCAGATTATCTGGTGCTGTAAACCTGTGTGGATCTAGCAGGGAAAAGAAGGATACAAGCTTAGTTACAACCCAGCAACACATCCCTGGAGGTTACTTTATAAGCAGATGCAAAAAGTAACAAAGCTATACCAGAGGCTAGTATTAGTTTTAGGGCCCCCTGTCTTCATCCATGTAGCACTAAGGAATCACAGAATGGTTTGGGTTGGAAGGGACCTGGAAGATCATCTAGTTCCAACCCCCCTGCCATGGGCAGGGACACCCTCCACTAGACCAGGCTGCTCAAAGCCTCATCCAGCCTGGCCTTGGACACTTCCAGGGATGGGGCACCCACAAGAAAGAAAGGAAGATGAGGAAGCCACAGGGGGACAGTAGCGAGAGTATGGAGAAAGACAAGGAAATGACACAGCAGTGGTTAAATCGAGTGCAATTTAAAAAAAAAAAAAAAAAAAGCCCCTTGCATTTTCATCTAAAAATGTAACAGGTAACAATTATCATTACGATCTCTTTGAAGGCTAGGGATAACATCTCAATGTGGAGTGAGAGAAGTGAAATGGGATGGAGATGGGCAAAAAGGCACATGACAAGTGAAGTTACCGAGCTTTATTCCTGTACCTAAGAACAGCCACTGGAGAAAAGGTGATAAAGGATAAGAGAGACCTTTCTGCATTACTCTTCTAAATGTACATTGCATATCACATTATATGCTCATTTAAATGTTTAAGGTGAATGTGAGCATTTTTATAAAAAAAGCATTTGAATGCTGGGGATAACAGAAGTTTTAGACACTGCCTAGATCTGACCTCTAATAGTTCCACAAAAGTTTCCAGTCTTAAAGAGTGGTGAATTTTGTATGTCTACAAAAAAACATGACTGACAACAATACATTTGCTTGATGCAAGAAACCTGTTCGATAACTGTGTACTAGAACTCTATGAAAAAAAACAATGCACTACCTACTTAAGCCACATACAAGTATAAATATTTTATTTACGAAGTATTTCTAGTAATCTGCCTCTGTCAAAGCACAAAACCTCCAAGACCCCCAAGAGCATGAGATAGCTGATTTTGTAACTCCACTAAGCACTCCACTGTGGCACACTGTATAATTAATTTTTAAAGCATCAATCTAGCAACACTCTGAACTCACTTTTAAACCCAATAAGCTCTGGTCTTAAGCAAGTGGGTAAGTAAACTTTCACAAAGGGCCTAACAGTTACTAATTTCCTTTGAAATAGGAGCTGTAAAAAAAGTTTATTTTTTAAAAATTAAGTATTAAAAAAAGGTTATTAAAATAATAAAAGACACAGGCTAGCAAAGCATTGTAACTTCTTCCATTGTCTCTAGAAAGCAAGAAAAAGGAGAGGAAAATAACATCAATTTAAAAAATCTACAGCTTCATTTCATAAACCAGTACCTTTCCTCTTCTTTCTTTATGTACTGCAAGATGACTATCAAAATTCCAGTTCCAGATAAGGTCAGATTTAGGTTACTTTTTCAAACCTCTGAACAACTGTTAATCATCCCAATGGGTAAAACAAAGTAAAATCCCCCATATTTGCTACATAGTTATTTCAAGGACAGGTTTCCCAGAGAAGCTGTGGATGCCCCATCCCTGTAAGTGTTCAAGGCCAGGCTGGATGAGGCTTTGAGCAACCTGGTCTAGTGGAGGGTGTCCCTGCCCATGGCAGGGGGGCTGGAACTAGATGAACTTCAAGGTCCCATCCAACCTAAACCATTCTGTGCTTCTTTGATTCTTGCACACAATGTTTCCCCAGTTTTATAGAAAAAAGTACTTCCGTTTTCTAATATTAATTTTAGTCATTTGTAACAAGATCAACACATATATGATTATCAATTCAGATGAACATGATGAATTTAAATCAGGACTGAACTATGAGCATTTCCAGTTTCCACTCTGAAGATGAGATGCAGCACTGTCCAGTTAATGCTGACCCAGTTCTACATGAGCGTGTTCAAAGTATGAACTGTATTCTAGAAATAGTCAAAACAAAAACAAGTTTTAGGTTATTTACATAAAATATTTTAAAGAGTTGGTAAAAACAATTGCATCCTCCTATTCTTTATTATTAGAAAGAGAACAAATGTTGTTTGGAAAGAGTAAGCGTCACCTAGAACAACCCTCCTGCTACAAAAAGAGAGAACATCTACTGATAGAAGATGGCATTTATTTTCATTGTGAACAGTTTGACAATCACCACGGTTAACATGCACGTGCAGGAGTTTGAGAGAGAGGGGAAGTTTCTCAAATATGCTTAACCTTTCTGAGTTTCTCATTTCTGTCCGTGCTCTGTTCTTCCTTCCCCCCACCCCCCGGCTTGTTTTCGTCAAAGCCGCAATTAAAAGGGGAGGCGGGGGCGAGTACAGCAGGATGATAAAGTCCAATTCTTACACCTGTGCAACTGAAAGAAACCTGGGAAAATCTCGACTAGGACTACAAAGCAGCCAGACACCCCGCCGAAGGACCAGCCCGTGTGCACTCCATCCAGGGGTGCATGAACGTCACCACGTGAAGAAGAACGTAAGGGAACACCAGCTGCGCAAACCCAGCATGGCGCGATCTCCTGGCCGCGTGCCTGTCCGGCAATACCTGACAGAAGGGGACTGCGACAGGAGTGTTTGTCACGACACGCTGCCATGCCCGTTAATACAACTGAAGCGTAGAGAGCACCTCGGCTTTTCTGGAGCAGAGCAACTTCCACAGAACTGGACAGCAAGCCGCAAGTAAGTGAACTAAGTTCGTCCGCGTACAAACGCAACCGGATCTCGAAGAGCAGCCTTCTCCCAAGGGCATCTCCGCACGACATCCGAGAAGGCCGAACTACGCAGGGGGCTGCTGAGCACCAGCAGGAGCGAAGCGCCCCGACAGCCACCTGCGACAGGCCGCGAAGGGCGGCGGGAAGCGGCCGGGAGCGCGCCGCCGGCGGGGCGGGAGGGACGGAGGGAGCCCCAGCGGCTCTCCCGCGGGCATCGCCGCGCTGCGGCGACAACTGCGGGACCGAGCGTGCCCCGGGACCCGCACCCTACCTGGTAGCGGCCGCTGAGGAGCTGGCTGCGCGACGGGGTGCAGAGCGGCTGGGTGTAGTACCGCTCCAGCCGCACGCCGCCCGCCCCCAGCGCGTCCAGCCGCGGCGTGCGGATGGCCGAGCCGTGCCAGCCAACGTCGCCCCAGCCCAGGTCGTCGGCCAGAACCAGCACCAGGTGCGGAGCGGGCGGCCGCGCCGCCGCCGGCCGCAGCAGGCAGAACAGCAGGCAGAGTAGCGGGCAGAGCGGCGGCGGCGCGCCCGCCCGTTTCGCCATCCCGGACACCAGGAACTGGGCCGCGGGGACCGCCTCGGGGACGGGCAACGGCGGCGGCCGGCTCCTCCCGCCGGGCGGGCCGGGCGGAGGCGCGGGGCACGCCCGGCACCGGGCGGGTCGGCAGGGCCCGCCCCCTCCCGCGCAGCGGGGCCTGCGTAGCAGCCGGGGTAGCGGCGCTCTGAGTACCTGTTGTGGGTGAAGGCCGTGCGGCGTCCGGCCGGTTAGTTTGTGAAATGTGCCAAAAAGAGATGGTGAAGTTGTTGCCGGTGTTGGCAGAGTCTCCAGCCCCGGGATGCTGGAGTTCATCTTCCCTCAGCTCCTACGTTTTAAGCCACGGAGCCTTTCCTAGGGGAAGCGGGGTCCTATTCTCAAACCTGGGCTCAGGCAGCAGCGTTTCCATGGAAATCAATACACCACTTTGAGGAGAGGGACACAGTGCATCCTGGTACAAGTAACCGGGGTGTTGTTGCTGTGTCTTCAACGCCACGGCAGGTCATCCAGTCCGCACACTGTGGACAGGGTTTATTCCATGCATAAACAAAGTGAGGCAGCTGCAAAACAGGCATGGCCTCCCTGCCTGCCAACCTGTCCGACGGCCTGGGAAGTTGCCACCGTCACTGAAGACGCAGCTGAGCTGTGTGAGATGGGAATTATTGCTGTAGGAGGAAATGCGTGGCCTCTCCCCTGCCACCATCAGCTGCACCTCTCATCCCCTCCCCTGTCTGCCCCTTCTGCAAACCCATGACAGACCCAGTGCTTTTCGCTCTTCATCCTGTCCGTATGAGAAGCCTTGATCCAGGCCTGGTTGCAAGACGGTGCTTGTGGCTGTTGGTGTGTAGGAAGGAAGTGAAGCAACCCAGGAGCAGAAATAGCAGCTATGTCAACAGGGCTGTTGCTTCAAACCGTGTAATCGTCCACAGCGATATGGTAAACGACCACTACCTTGGTTATGACCTTGATGTAATATCTAAGACTGAAAGGACAGAAATAGCTGTCAACTCTAATCGATTCTGTTCATCCATGGAGTACATTTGATCTACATTAAAAGATCAAATAACCATGTGTTTCACGTTTAGCTGGAATGGTACGTACGTGCATTCCCAAATTTATACAGCCCTTTGGTAACAGGTGAAAATAAAATCCACACTAAAAAAAACCTATTTCTTGGTAAGAAAGCCAAATACTGAGTATGCTAGAGTCCTGTCTACTTCCTTTTTGATTGGCAAGTCTCTGTAGAAATAAAGTTCCTGCTCCTCTGTATGAAGTCCAGAGCACAAACCTATGAATTTACCAGATTTTTTTTTTTTTATAAATCCCAAAGGATTCCCTTCTGATTTGAAAATAACAGCAATGATGAGTGATGCCACATTTTTTTCTACAATAATAATGTGCTGTAGCCCACAGCTGGTATTGGAACCAGAACTAACAATACTGTCCTAAATTCCATTTTCCCTGAAGTAAATTCCAAAATTTCTGACAAGCTCTTATGTGACTGAGTTGTATTTTCTTCATTGAGATGTGATTCATACTGTTCAAAAGGTTGGAAAGTTCCTATTTCTCATGGTTTTAGTTCAGAACCCATCACCAGTCACAGCTGTCTCACTGAACTTTGTATTTTATTAACTTCTTCCATGTTCTTATTATAGGTAAAATTCCATTCAAATGTTAGCACATGCTATGGAAACCATTCTTGTTCATTCAAAACAACTTGAAAATCTACACAGTGCTGGTGAAATCAGATATGTTGCATATAAATTTTGCAATAAAATTCATAATAGCTATTCACCTGACATGTTTCCAAAGACAACATGTTGTTCAAGTGCAGCTGAACGCACATTCCCTTGTAAAGGAGTGTCAAGGGTTATTTCCTGGTTACCAGCTCCACCAGAACTGGATAACCTGGTTGCCTGTACTGCCAGAGTTAAAACATTAAATTGCTTGCCACAGCACGTGGGAACTTGAAGCAAAAGTTCAAATGGTAATAGTAACACCTACTCCAGTGTAGCAAAACTCCCTGGAGATGGAAGAATAAAGGAAAATGCCAAAAAGCATGTCGGAGAAAAGTGCCTTTTGACATCTCCTGATCTCTCTGCACACACGAAGTATTTCAGAAGATTTCCTAGATGATCAACTGTCATGTTTTTCACCACATTACAGTGGTGTCTCCTCTGTTAGCTAATGGTGTTGCAGAAGACTCAAAAGAAGTCCCTGCCAGTCTTTCTACTCTGGTACTTCTGTTTGATTGGGTAGAAGCCCTCTTAAAAAAATGGATGTACTACTTAAACATTCTTGCTCCTAGTCACTTCCTCTTGCTGTATCTTGACACCATAACTTTATGCAACACCGTATCACAACCTGTAATGAAAAAAAGTGGTGACAGGAAACCATGACAGCTGCTGAGCGCTCCCTTCTCCTCATTTCTTCAGGTTTATAATTTGTTTTTATAACCTTGAGAGATTGACTTATGTGTGAACATCTCTGCGGGCATGATTTGTAAAGCTTCATCCCCTTACAGTTTAGTTTATCCACGCTGTGCAAAGTGCTGCCACGCTGAGCTATTCTAATAAATACTCAGTAAGCTGACTTGGGTATCAGAGCAGTAAAAAAGAAGTTAGGTCAACTGTGAAGCCCTGTCAGACATACGGCTATCATAGCTACAGCATTTCTAATAGTCAGCTATGCCTGCTTAAAACTACTCCAGGCACCTCTGTTCCTGAGTGCGTTGTTAAACAGATGGCACAGCCATTTTTAAGAAGTAACAGAGTGCAAGAAACTCTCAGATATTCCATTTGTCATATGTATGGTCAGTGATGAACAGGGAGTTGCTTTGGTCTTACAAGCTGGCTGCGGGAAAGCTTTACTTGGCATTGCCTTGTCCCAGAAACAACATGCAATGGGTTTTTTTTTTACTACTTCCCTGAATCTTGAAACTAAATGAAAATCAACTGGCCCAAGGCTCGGTCTTGGTGAGACTTGGGTGGTAATAGCTGTCAGTGAGAAGCCCACAAAGAAATCAGTGTTTGGGCCTGCATAATTCTACATGGTAAAACAAGATAGGTAGCTGTCTGCATCAGCTATAAGGAAAAATGAGGGGTCAGGATGTAACAGCTGGCAATGCAGTACACGCCCATGGATGGTAGAGTTTCTGAGTGCACTGGGATGCAGGAAGAACGTCTGTGATTCCTTACCTTTTGTTCAGGCTGCAGAAAACCTGCCCCTTCTGCACAGTCAGACTGATCTTGTTGACATGTTAATGAACAGCACTTGTTTCTTCCAAGCCAAAAAGAAGTTTCAAACCTGATTCTAACTTTCAGGCTGGGATTTGGAAGGCATCACTGAAACAGAGTTTTGGCACAGCAAAGCTTATTAGGAAAGTATATGTGAGAGCCTGTCTCAGGATAACTGTTACTGTACACTCAGGGTGTCATGCTTAGTGAAATTGCATGTTCTTGGGAAATACTGAAATTCAGAACTATGTTCCTAAGAATTTCTCTTCTCCTCCACAGTCTAAATAAAACCTTGTAGCATTGTGATGTATTTAAGGTTTCTTACATACTCAAGGATAGTGGCTAAGTGCCTCATTACAAACAATGTCACCTTCAGAAAAAGTAACATCTCTGTTTGGTTCAGCAAAGTAGAACTAAACCACTGATGAATGCATAACAGAAAATAATTTCTGAATTGATTTCTCACTCAGGATACTACTTGCAAAACGGACAAAGCTTGTATGTTTTATTTTTTCCTGCTTTCTAACAGATATTCAGAACAGCACAACGTAATATCAGCTTACTTTAGCAAGAGTAAGTGTTCATTATTCAAACTGTGTTCCTCCTGATGTATTCTATTTATTACATTTTCTTCTTTGCTGAAGATTTAGAGGCACCAACTCCTTTGAAGCAAGTACAATTTGGACATTATTCATATTCATATGTACTTCAAAAAGGTTTATCTATAGCCTAAAGGGGAGTGTGACTCTTCATAAGTTGGAAATTGTGACATTGTTCTTATTCAAAAGAATTGTTGAACATATTATGGAATTCAGAAGAGCGTTTTAACAATTTAGTGTGTTACTATTGTTCATGTTATCCCAATCCTGCTTATTTGGGTTATCAAATACTTAACACTAAATAAAGCTCCTCTGCTGTGGATTTTTTTTTTTTTCATTTATTATTCCTGTGTAACAACATATGGATCTTACTGCTGTTCAATCTATAATTAACAGGACAAGGAAGGACAGAAGTTCTCTGGTGTCAGACTAGCTCTTCAGATTTAGACAGTAAATCCATGATACAGTACATTAAGTTCTGTTCAAAACTGAGCAATAACATCCTGTGTGTTGTAGAACACACAGGTAATCTACCAGACGATTCATATGAAATAATGAAGAATGGGCTTCCTATAACTGTTTTGTTAAGAAGAGTTAGATTTTGATCTTTTGTAAGAATTCCTGCCAGGGAAAAAATGTTAACAGTTTCGTTTGCCTTTAGTATTGCCTTTATTATTTTTAATGATTGCAGGCACATATGTTACTTTAATCATACGTTTGGGATGTCATGTTCTAAGGAGCAATGATAAGCTACTTCACCCGGAGGACAGGCAAAGGAGGAGCTGTTAGTGTCAAGGAGGAAGAAGAATTTGCTATTGACCAATTCCAAGAGTAACTTTCTCCTCTGCATTACTTCAGATCTACCAGCTAATGTGGGAGCAAGCTGAATCAAGGGTCTGTTCACTGCCTGCCACTTTCTGCTCACAGGTGCTACTGAGAAGGGGGAATGCACAGTGGCTCTTGAACTCTGCTCAGATCTCTGATGTGAATAGCCCATACAACGAAGCAAGAGGGTAACACCATCTAATTTATCACTGATGTACAGCAATGAGGATCTTGTGTTTAGTAATTAGCAAACCTGAGTATTTTGTTTCTCCGAATTTCATGCATATTAATGGAACTATTTCCTACTGCACAGTTTCCTGTATCCTCATCTGTGTTTATACTTTGGGACTTTCACCCTTTCTCTGCAATCGCATTCTCGTTGGTTCTGTCAGCACCAGTGGCTCTTGTATAATGGTTGCTGGATAATTTTTTCCTAGAAGTTCAACCTCCAATTTCTGTCCAACTTTGCTGAGTTCTGTGGGAACGTATGCAAAAGCCAGACTCCGCTGAGCACTGTAACTGAAACTTCCAGATGTGGTGTTGCCAATAACCTGAAAAAAATTACGAACATGTATCTTTATTTTCAAGATACAGTGAGGTTTTCTTACAAAAAAACTCAAAAAACAACAAACTAAACAGCTATACATCTCATATACTAGTTTTGGTATATACATTTCAGACATCAAGCAAATTTCAAGTGTGTCATGCAGTTCATAAGATTGTCTACTGCGGATGACATCTCGTTAAACTGGGAAGGTTTTGCTCCTTGAAAGAACAGTCTGTTCCTACTGTGTTCAATTGAGTCTTCACCAGAACAAACACTATACACAGGCATGTTTGTTATAATCAATAATTTAACTGCTGGTGAGCATTTCAATGTACAATCTGTGCTGAAATGTGGAGGGCTAAACTTGTTGTTTTGTTTGTTTTAAGTGACTAGCAAACGTGTTGCTAGGACAACGGTGAACTTGCAGAAGAAGACAATGGATGAGTTAATACATTAGTCTGTTTCAACTCTAGTTTCTGTGACCTGATTGTATCTCACATTTTCTTTGCAGTTATTTAGTTAGCCTTTGCTACCTGTTTGAAGACTAGAAAATGGTTATCATAGCTTCAAATTGTTCTGTGCCAGCAGAACAAAAATAAAGCATTCACATTTGAAGCACAGAAGATTCTGTTCATGGAGAATTAACGCTAGTTTATTGTAACATGACCTAAAGTCCTTTACCTTGCCATTATGCCACACACTTTCATTTCCCTCTGGATCCACGTTATCTGTTTCTAGGGTGAGATATACCAGTCGCCGCTTGAGCCCCTTTTCTTTAATCTGCTTCAGTGCTTGCTTTCCTGTAAAGTCTGCTGGCTGAAAAATATAGAAGATAATGATGAGATATGGTTATCCGTGTTCTGCAAAAAGTTTGTCTTCATTTGTTTTTCTATCACTTATGCATTCTGTATGAAATATAGAGTATATAAAATCTTTGACAGATACTACATCTTGTATCTTGGTGGGTTTATACATTAGATCTTGGTAACTTTATGGAGTATATTAGTTTTTCTATATCTCAGTCCTTTAATATCCATAATTCCAAGTGTAGTAGAAATACTTACGTAGTGAGCCGTGTGATACAAGACTGTCTGCCCCTTAAGGCTGTGAGCCAGAAGACTGTTTCATTTCAGTTTCTACAGAAAACATGTAATACCAACACCCAAATCCCAAAGCCCCGGCCTCCTTATGTGGCCACACATCCTTTTTGATGCCATCAGCAACCATGACAGTAACTTGTCACTATTCCACTTATATGTCTCTGCCAGGCGGCAGAACTAGCAGTTTGTTCCATATTCTTGTTTTACAGCCTGTATGTTTCTTTCCGATATCTACCGTTTTGTGGAATAATGCAGCTTGTTAATTAAAGATTAATACTATTATGTGGAGTATTATCTTCAGGTTGCCTAAAAAGGTACAAGCAGATTCTCATATTTCCACAAGCAGGCTGCATAAATGTGTGACAAGTACCGGGGGAGCCATCAGTAAGTCTCTGAATACTAAGGGGTATATATTTCAGTATTCATCGTACGTGATAATGTTGAGCTGACTCCACTGAGCTAGCCAGATTCCACAGCCAGGTTCACAGATATGAGCTTCCTGACTTGTCTCACACTGTTATTTCCTAAGCCTTAAATATAACTCACACAATTTCCTTATTTTGTTGGATGGGTAGTGAATAAATTGGAAAAAGAAGCTGTAGAAAGAGGAGTTGTTATAAGCTTTGTGGTCTTTGACAGAACGCCTGAAGAACCAAGAGAAATACTCTTTCAAAGACACTGACTGTTTGGACAGAAGATAGAATAGTAATCAGGCTGGATATCAATAATGGTAATAACTGTGCAGTAAATATTAGGAACAGTGGTTGACAAATTCTGCCTAGTCATTTATTCTTTAAAGGTATAGATCAGAGAGAACAAAGGATTTGTATTCAACAAATTTGCCAGGTACACACCAGCCTGCCCCCATGGGCAAGAAACACAATAGCAGTTACAAGGTCCTCTAGTTTTCCAGCCTTTGCTGAGAAGATGAGTAGCAGTGAAAGCTGTTTTAAGACACTTGATCTTAGGTCACTGTGACAGCTCTAGCAGGTTGGCAGCAGGATTTATATTCATTTGATGAATGTTTAAGAGAAAAGAAGGAAATATTGTTGAAGATGTCAAAACTACTATTTCTGGTAATGTTCTTTAATTTCTGTAGACACTTATTGCACTGTTAGAATTACAAGCAGCACATATACTTGGAATAGATTATTATGCAGCCAGTTCATGAGTTCTTATTTCTGTAGTTCTTGTTCAGGTTCACATATGTCTACGTATAGGCGCAAAAGAAATTAGTAAAGTTATGAGGAGTTTTTGAACTTTGAAAGAAGAGACTTTGTAAGCAGTCTGGGAAAACAGCTTATGAACCAGTTACGGAGCAGTCAGTCTGAAAATCAAGGTGGACCAGCTGAGGATAAGGCAAGTACTGCACGTAAGGATCACAGATGGCTCCCTATGGGAAAAGACAGCATGACCTACAGTCCACATCAGAAAAAGAAGGGACTGTGGGGATTCATTTTGGAATTTAACTTTCAAGATGCTGCTGGAAAAGATAAAGCAAAGATCTCAGACCAGACAAGAACTGTGTACCGGTAGTTCCCTCTCACTTTTCATAGAATTACATTTCTACTACACAGGAACATTTATGAAAGGAAACACCTACAACTAGAAAAACAAATAATAGAATGCTTTGGGTTGGAAGGGACCCAAAGGACCTTTAAAGGTCATCTAGTCCCAACACCCAGCAATGAGCAAGGACATCTTCAACGAAGACCAGGTTACTGAGAGTCCCCTGCAACTTGACCTTGAATGTTTCCAGGGATGGGTTGCCCACCTCTATGGGCAACCTGTTCCAGTGTTTCACAACCCTCATCATAAAGAATTTGTCCTTATATCTAATCTGAATCTAACCTCTTTTAGTTTAAAACCATTACCCCTTGTCCTATCGCTACAGGCTCTACTAAAATAGACTGTCCCCATCTTTCTTATAATGCCCCTCAACTTTCTGGCCATGTTTTTCTTGATACAGCCCAGGATATGGTTGGCTTTCTGGGCTGCAAGCACACACTGCCAGCTAATGTCCAGCTTTTTATCCACAAGCATTCCAAAGTACTTCTTAGCAGGGCTGCTCTCAGTCCCTTTATCCCCCAGCCTGTATCGATACCAGGGGCTGCCCTGATCCAGGTGCAGAGTCTTGCACTTGGCCGTGTTGAACCTCTTGAGGTTCACAAGGGCCCACTTACTGAGCTTGCCCAGGTCCCTCTGGATGGCATCCTGTCCCTCAGGCATTTCAACTGCATCACTCAGCTTGGTGTCACCTGAAAATTTGCTGAGAGTACACTCTATCCCACTGTCTATGTCGCTGATGAAGATATTAAACAGTACTGGTCCCAATATGGACCCCTGATGAGGGACACCACTTGTCACCAATCTCCATTTGGACATTGAGCCTTTGACCACTATTCTCTGGATGCGACCATCCAGCCAATTCCTCATCCACTGAATAGTCCATCCATCAAACCCAACTCTTTCCAATTCTGAGAGAATGATGCTGTGGGTGACCATGTCAAAGGCCCCACAGAAGTCCAGACAGATGGCATCAGTAGCTCTTCCCTTGTTCACTGATGGAGAAATGAGACAGTATACCACAGCAGGACACACAGACTAAAATGCTTTGCATGACAAATACCAAGGAAGTAAATATTCCACAGGTATGCCTAGCACTGAATTACTCCATTCTACACATGCTAATGTGGAATCTGGTATTTAGTCTTGAGGAATCTAACTGTGGAACTAAACACAAGTATTCAAATACAATGTCATATATCCTGGGTAATTCTGTCTTCCAGCTGCTGCTCTGGAAGTGGTTAGGTCTCCCTTCAGCCCTATATCATATTTGCCAATCCGATGTGGATATTACTGATACACCAAGGCATCTCAACCAGCAGTATGAATGTCTGTAAATTCCCACTTTTAGGTCTCTTAGTAATGTAAAAGTGGCAACAGACAGGACTCTCTCAGAACCAGCTTCCAACAGCATTCTTCTACTATGCCCTTTTCCTTGTCCGAGTCACCATTTTATAGAGGAAAGAATTGTAATCTATGCCTTTGGGAATGCTGTATCACACAGCACTGATATCCTACTGCTAGCACAGCTCCTTTTTTTCAGACATACTCCTTTTGTTATTCACATAATGTAAGCACACAGATGTAGAGAGAGAGATGAAAGCCTTATAACACACCTATAATTTTCACGTGTGGGGTTGTTGTGTGTTTGGGGTTTTTTTTAATTCAAGATTTCTGGTTAATTTATACCTCTATAAATTCCTTATTTAGAAATGGAAAAACAGTTTCCATAGAGGTTAATGCAGCAATCATAATCAGAGCCTTGAGTACAACCTGGTAACAGATGTGTACTGCTTTCACGGGTCACTTCCAGATTAATTGTATAGATGACAGTTAACTCCTGTTAATATACTAATTACTGGAACCTTGAAGTCGACAACTAAAATAATTTTGACTTCCACTCCTCAATTACCTTTTAGATATGGAAACCATTAGAGCAAGCAGCTCGCAGGCTTTAGAATCTATCTCTGTATCATTCTTTGCTTATTGGTTACAGATACAAAATTAAATTCTTACCCTTAATTCTTAATTAATTTTAAGTGGACCAGGCTTTTTGCCACCTGGAATAAATCACTACATAGTTCCTATGCTAACTGGAGATGGATTTGGGGGATTTTTTTACTGTGTTTGCTCTTTGTTATTTTATGCTCCTTAAAGGTTAAGAATATTCTTCTCTTTTCAGAATCATGGCCTGGAAAAATAATCAAGGGGTAACCTAGAATTCAAATTCGCAAAATATACACAAATATAAGAAAAAATATATATACACACACTCTGCAACAATATATGTATATTGATATATATAAACACACACACATATAGGAACACAATGTATGTATAAAAATATATGTATATACTACATACAACTGCAGAAAATACGCATATATATATTTAAAACATTTAAAGCAATTTCTTAAGAAATTCTAACCATATGGATCTGACTAGTTCAGTCTTATTTTACAGGTCTTGGGTATCCATATCAAATGTACACTAAATAAATTTCCATCATTATTCGTTCTTGATTTATGAGTGTGTGTGCATGAGGTTGTTCATTTCAGACAAAACAGCATTTTGGAAACTGATTCATTCAACTCAGGCTGGCTATTCTTGGTAACAACTGCTTCCTGTTTCTATGAGAAAAACAGTCATTTTGGTTTTTGCTTCTATTTGTCTTAGCTTGTCAGGCTAAATATAATGCAAGAAAAAGTCCCATTCAAAAGAGCATAATTCAGTAAAAGAATATTATTTAAAGAATAAGAAAAAGAACAGAAGCAAAGGAAAACCCTAAACAATTCTAACTTGAAACACATATAACATTTAAAACTGCTTTTAGTGTCTCGTTAAAAAAAAATCACTTGACATGCAGCAACAATATAAAAGTTTTACTACTTAGAGTAAAGAGAGTCCTAATAAACTAAACCTAAAATACAGAAGACTTTCCATTGTCCTACGACGAACTCCCAAAGCATTAAGCTTTGGCAGATATGTTTTTCACATGAAATAAAAGCACTTCTGAGATACAAAATAAAGACAATATCCACTTCTCAGATTCATATTCGAGTGCAGTTCACCAGATAAAACCAAAAAAGATGGGTTGTGCTTTCTACTTGTGTTTCTTAACATACAGATTACAGTGGAAAATCATATCACAAAGATAAATATTTTCAAATAGAATATAGCTAAATGGAGCCTACTGATCACCTCATCTATTAATATATCCAATATACGTATTTTTCCTGCCCTTGGCCTCATCAAGCTTTTTACCTTGTATAAGGTACCATGTGTTTGCGAGCACATGATAAAAACATTTTTCTTTTTTGTTTTTTTAGGTGATTTTTTAGGCACAGTGATGTACCCTGAAAAGTTTAACTTCCTGTGTTTCAAGTGTGCTTGGCTTTCAAGGGCATACAGATCCTACTTCTAGTCCTCTGTAAAAATCTTTTGTGGTTTAAGGGAAGCAAAGGAATAGAAATTATTTATAAAACTTCCAGGGCTTGGGGTTTTGTTTTGGTTTTTTGTTTGTTTTGGTTTTTTGTTTGTTTTGATTGTGCAGTTTAGCAGAATGAAGTCTAGGTACCTAGGAAGAAAAATGTCATATCCATTCAAAAATAACTGGCAGCACAGATATGCAAATCTCTTAATAATGAAATGTCATAATTTATTTGGCATGTTACTTAAGACTGTGGGCATACAGCCAAATTATGTACACAAAGCCACCCAACTGAGTAAGGCAGCACCAACAGCTGCTGAGAGCTGCTATAACAATCATGTTACAACACATGGAGACAGCATCAATGCAATATTGTAAAATTAATTATTCTTAATTGTATAACTTCAGGATAACACTTCAAATGATACCCTCCTCACCAGTGTGATAACTGAAGATCATTTTCTTCTGCAGGCAGCAAATTTTTGACAAGTTTCTTTTTTCTGCAGCAAACCAAATCTACAGTTTCCACCACAAAAACCAGTTTTCCAAGGGAGATGTGGCCAGTCAGTATGTATGGTACCAGCATCAGTGCACTTTCATTCAATCTGCCTAAGCTCTTCTTGTATGCAAACAAGCAGCTCTAAGAAATTGATATGATACAAACAACTGATGAATTAGGGAATTATTTTGGCTCAAAAATCCTAGCTCAGTAGGTGCTAATGGCAGTAGGCTTACATGGCTCAACAAACACACTCGGAGTGACCTAGGTCTGCATTTTATACAGATAGCAAAATCATAACAGATTCTTTCCAATGTGTTTCATGCCCTATTATGGGTTTAAACTGAAAGCAGGGAGATTTAGATTAGATATCTGGAAGAAATTCTTCCCGGAGAGGGTGGTGAGGCAGTGGCACAGGTTGCCCAGAGAAGCTGTGGATGCTCCATCCCTGGGAGTGTTCAAGGCCAGGCTGGATGAGGCTTTGAGCACCCTGGTCTAGTGGAGGGTGTCCCTGCCCATGGCAGGGGGGTTGGAACTAGATGGTCTTTAAGGTCACTTCCAACCCAAACCATTCTATGATTCTATATAGATTTATAGAATAAATCCTCTGGTTTATGACCCTCTGGACATCAAATGAAGTAACCATAGAATATGGTTTCACTCCTAAATTTTAATTTGAATAGGGACAGGATTTAGGCAGAAAAAGCACACTGAATAAATATGTTACAGACATATTATATGGGGAGTGAAAGAGAGACAGGAAAAAAAAAGTACGCTTCCTCCTTCTCAAATACCTAGCACGTTTCCATCAGTCCATCCCTTTTCAGATCCCCCTGCTTTCCCCCAGGCTCCTTAGCCCTTCATCAGTAAAGCCTGTGCTCTTTCTTCTCCCTCCTCTATTTCTTCCATGGACTAGAGATGGCGCAATACGCAACCTTATAACAGTTTGTGGAGTGGGGTCAGTGACCCCTACTGTAGTCATTCCTCTCAGAACAGGGGAGATGCAACTTGGAGAAAGTGAAGGAAGGGAAGACAATGACAATAAAGGGAGTTACAGAAACTCTTGTGCATCAGCTTGCCCTGCATCAAGTTGGAGCAGTGCTCCCAGCAGACCTGGAGAAAAAGGAGGCATTCCACCCAGGCCTGCCCTGTATGCCCTGTACTGGATTTTAGAAGTGAGAAGATAAAACTGAATCATTTGCTACTGTACTGCAAACACAGCTCTCATTCTGAAGCCAGCAATTTCTTAAGAAAAAACAAACAAACAAACAACTAGTGGAAAACATAAGCAAATGGTTACAAGTTGTTGCTTTCCCGGTTACGCTTCCCATGACTCTCTCACAGGTCAAATGTTTTGATCTCACACCACAGCTTATCAGCACTACAGACCACATCATAAAAGCGTAGAGTCAACAGATCAGTACAGCAGCATGGACAATGATATAAATGACTATATATGCTGCAATGCTGCAGAGACTCAGAGTCAGCATGTGTAGCTTCTGTTCTGCCACCTTCACCACCTTCTTCACCTCACACTCAGTGGTGTTTGTGGCCAGTACCCTAGAGGCTCACAGCAGGACTGATAACTCTGCTAGTGCTTCCTTTTGAAAAGCATCCTCCCTGCATTTAGAACCACAGAATCATTTAGGTGGGAAATTACCCTTGAGGTCATTGAGTCAAACTGCAAACCCAGCACTGCCACATCCACCACTAAACCATGTTTCTAAGTGCCACATCTACGTCTCTTAAATATCTCCATGGATGGTCGCTCAACCGCTTCCCTGGGCAGTCCGTTCCAATCCTTGACAACCTTTTCAGTGAAGAAATTTTTCTTAATATCCAGTCTAATATAATATCCCCTGGCTTGTGCTGCTTTAAGGCTGTTTCCTCTCATCCTGTTACTTGCAACTTGGAGAAGAGATCAACACCCACCTCTCTGCAACCTCCTTTCAGGTAGGTGTAGGGAGTGAGAAGGTCTCCCCTGAGCCTTCTCTTCTCCAGGTTAAACAAACCCAGATCCCTGAGCTGCTCCTTGCAGAACCTGTGCTCCAGACCCTTCACCAGCTCTGCTGTTCTTGGGACACACTCCAGCACCTCAATGTCTTTCCTGCATGGAGGGGCCCAAAACTGAACACAGGATTCGAGGTGCAGCCTTACCAGTGTCCAGTATAGAGGGACAATCCCTTCCCTAGTCCTCCTGGCCACACTGTTCCAGATGCAGGCCAGAATGCCATTGGCCTTCTTGGCCACTTGGGCATACTGCCTGCTCATATTCAGCCAGCTGTTGTCCAACACCTCCAGGACCTTTTTCCACTGGGCAGCTTTCCAGCCACTCATCCCCAAACCCCTAGCGTTGCATGGGGTTGTTGTGACCCAAGCACAGGACACGGCATTTGGCCTTGTTGCATCTCATACAGTTGGACTTGGTCCATCAATCCTGCCTGTCCAGATCCCTCTGAAGAGCCTTCCTACCCTCAGGCAGATCAACGCTTCTGCACAGCTTGGTGTCAGCTGCAAACTCACTGAGGGTGCACTCAATCCCCTCGTCCAGATCATTGATAAAGACACTAAACGTGCCAGTTCAATCCTTTCTGGTGTTCTTTCTCCAAACTGCATTTGTGAAATGATGAAAAAAAGCCTTTTCTCTAAGAAGATATATCGTTTTGTGCATTATTAAATCAGGACATATCACTTTAGACCACGGTAACACAATGAGTTGGAGTGACTTACTGTGGAACAGTTCTGGCAGAGTGAACAGCAGCGAAACAGATGACTGGGAGGAAGAGGGCATGAACCTATAAGATTAAACTGCTACCAAAGGAATAAAAGGGTGGAGGCAGAGCCTTACAACTGCTCATCCTAGTTTCTCATGAGCTAATTTATATGTAGTTATAAGTATAGATTAATACACAAGGACTGTATCTTTGATTTGATCTGTGTGAGGTTGCTGGACATGACACAACTTGTATTCATAATGAAGAAGGAAACAATTAAATGCTCACATGTGTAATAGATGCAATAGTAAAAGACACCTCAGAAATACAATGCCAAAGTCAGAAGATGAGGTAGGGCTTGAGGTCTAAAAGGCATTTTTTGAGATCGAAATGCAGTCAGTCACTGAGTAGGGTTGGTGGAGATAAGACATAAATAGTGAGAAGCAAACAGGAAATCAGCAGAAAACAAAGAAAATAAGAAAATCGCTGGTAGAGTAGACCTAGAAAAAATGAAGGGAGCAAGATTCTGGGTATTGTACTAAAAGCTTGGAATGAGGAACAAAGAGACTGTCCCAGTACATAAACCGGGCTCCAACAAAGAAACACTGTCTCAGGTAACGGTATTTCCTCCACGAGGAAACAAACTCCAAATCTCAGCTAAGCACTCAGATCCCGTCCCGGGAGAGCGCGGTGGGGCAGAGTCCCAGGGGGTGTCCGCCATCTACCGCACCCCCTTCGCAAACCGCGGTGAGCGGTTGCTGCAGGGGGAATGCCCAGGAGATGGCAGCCTTGGATACAGCAAAACAGGTCACAAACCGGCAAACGGTGAACTACGGAATTTCGGTGCCATACGCTCTTGATGACTGTTGGCACCATTGGGTGTCCACAGAAAACCCTTCTGAAACAGTTCATTTCTCTCTGCTACCCAACTCACACGGACGTGTTTCACTCTAACACCGTTTTATTGGGGCTTAGGGTCCATAACGCTCAGGAGAAGAACAGGCTATTTTAGGAATATTGGATTAGCTACAAATAATCGACCACTTCAGAACACCAAAAAGGCACATGCTAGCAGGTCTTGAAGATGCGAGCAGCTTCTGGAATAAGGAATTATTTTTTTCTGTATGCCAATATTGAACATAATAATCAGTGATAAGTTTCAAGTGGAGCAAGAAACCATTCTAACATAAGGCTAGGAAATCATTAGAATGGACTGCCCGGGGAGACTGGGATCTTCAGGACTGAGAGGTCTTTGTAGTTTCACACACTATATTTTTATTCGTGTGGCAAGGTAAACACAGATGTAGTTGATTCTGCCACAGAGCAAACATCTGGAGTAAGTTAATATCTGGTGATTGCTTATCTTTTTGTGGGGTAGTACTTGAAAAAGCCATTAAATTTAAACCAGGGTTTTGAAAAGTAAAACGCATTAAGAGGTGATATACTATATCTCTGACCACTTGAACCTGAGAAAGTTCAAATGTGCAGCAGAACTAACACAATATTCTGGCATATGGAGAAAAAAAAAAAAATTGCAACTTTTTCTTCTTTAATTCTATTCTGTGAATTTCCTGCCACAAAGACCATTAGGACTCTTAAATATTTAGTAGCAGAGTGCTCATTCATTAGATGAAAGTATTAGTGAATGATGCTGTCTAGCAATTTATCTAATTTACTAAATGTAAGACTAATTGAACAAACAAAAGAGAGATGATAGATAATAAAAGCCAATCCTGCTGCTAAACCAGACAGATTTTCCTGTGAAGTTATGAAGAAGATGTATACTCTAAATCAGACAATTCTGTTACTGTCTCTCTGCTTTGGTTTAACCACAGTCTATCCTGCTTTTCTGTTCAGGGAAGCAACTAACAGCAGCATTACCTTTACACCTCTTTGTATTTATTCCCCAGATATTTGAATGCCCTCTCATGGCAGTTAAAATATTTTTTTATTGTATTATTCTCACTGGAACTTGGTTGTTCCTTCACCTCCTTTAGAAGCCGTTTACTTTTTGCATGACATACATACCACTCGAAATCCACTTACGTTGTAGTCTTTTTGCCCATTTTGCGAGCTTATTTCAGCTGCTTGTTACAGAGCTTCTTAAAGCACTGTAGTGATTAACTGAACAGTGTGCATTTTGGTTTTAATTTGCACAGGAATCGGCACTTTCCCCAGTTGGGGGCGTATGCTGAAAGGAACAACCCCTGCCAGTAACCTTAGAGACCAAGGTCTCACACAGATTTAAGTAGCTGCAGCTTGTAGTTTGCTTAACGTTTTCCCTTTTCTGCAGAAAGTTTCCTAAACAATAGGAGCAGATGATAACAGAGGATTTTGCTTGTCTTCGGTCACAGTGGCCTCTAAGGTACGCTGAGGTCTGCCATGTTAAACAGACACCAAAACCAGAGTCATGGAGCTGGGACTCACTGCCCCAAGCTGCCAAGAAGCAGAGTAAATAATCTCACATTGCACTTCATGCTACAGTGTTTAGACCACTTCCAATATCTGAGTTAGCTCAGGTACCTCTGCAGTGTCAACATACAGTCACAACTGCCCTCATTTGAGTCAACAAATAAACATTGATTATTTCCTTTTACACATTAGTTCAGCAAAGCTGGCCAATGCTTTAGGCTGACATCCTGCATCTATGCTGGAGATTCATTCCATGGCCATTCATCTACAATGGGGGTATTTGCTCCAGAAAGCCGTTCCAACCTGGATTTCAACCATGCAGAGAAATGCACGGAGCAATAAAGAATCAAGTGCTTCATGCATATCAGTGCTTTTGCATGTTCTGCATGGGTATCTTGGCAAGAAATAGCTTTCCTCACTCACAGCTGCTTTTGTGCTTACACCAAAAAAAAGAGTAATAAAAATAAAAATTAAAAACCAAAACAAAATTAAAAAAAAACCACCAAAACAAACAAACAAACAAAAAAACCCAACCAAACAAACCAAACAGATCTATCAAATGGAAATGAAAGAAAAATTAGAAACATTAACATTCTTCATTGCATTCTCCCATCATCCTGCTAATTCTCTCCTCAAGATGGGAACATCCTTGATGACTAAATACAACACAATCCTGTTCCATAATATTCTCTATTTCCCTTGTATGTGTAGTTTTCTTTGATCTGGGCAAAATTACAGTACCCAATGGAGACAGCTGTAACTCTGCTTCATGTAGGAACTGCCATTGATAGCCCTGGGGCACCTTGCCTTCCAGTGGATAAGCTCCATAACTGAACAAGGACAAGTTCAGAACTTGTATTTCATGCTAGAGCACACACTGATGTTAGATTAGGACAAAAAAAAAAAGAATGTTTTATCAGTCCTGCACAGGTTGAAGGACTTCACCATCTACAGACAGGTTCAACAGCTGGAGAGGAAATTCTTCTTCCTGCGTTCATCCCTGTTACTCTTAATGAAATTGTCTCATAAAGAGAAACGCACCTTTTTTAATTTAACATGCCTCCATAATTTTTGCCTACCCAAAGTTTAAGATTTGTTGTTTATTTAAAGCTGTAACTTAAAGTTTGGGATTCCTTTCATCTGTTCCATAGTGCCTCCACGTAACATGGGAAAAGAAGTATCAAGGGTCATTTTTAATCTGACTTATTACCCTTTCAGGTATAAAGGGAACATAAATAAAGAACAGAATTTGTCCCTGTATCACATTATAACATTATAAAGATGAAATGTCTCATAAACATTACTTTTTCTTCTTGATCTCTCTTATGTAAAAGTTTCTCTGTTTACACTTTCTCTATTTTACAGATGAAAAACTGAGGCAAAAGATTGTCAGGAATATCCCCTTCTTTAGGGCACCCAATTTACATTAGAGATCTATTGGTTTTTTTTCAGTAATTGCTGTACCAGAGTGGTAGCCAGGGAAAATGATCCTACAGACAACTCCTTTAACAAGCATGAGCAGGTAAAATGTTTTCAGAATATGAATAGGCTTGTTCAGCTTGGATATAGATACCGTGCATTTACAAAAGCACAACTCAAATTTGTCTATGAAAATAAACCACAAAGAGTTAATTTTCATGTAGACAACATTGAGTATTTGCAAATTCCTGACCTAATGTATAACCCTGTTAGCAAGAAACACAGAAAAATATGAAATCAATACTTAATAATTATTCTTATATACAGTGAAAAAAAGGTTGCTCAGTTCATTTTCTAAACCTATTTTATTTTACAGATAATTACATTTTTCTTTCCAAACACTTAAAAGAATATCCTTGGGCATAATACATCACTTTGAAAATAATCAGGCATACCTTGTTCAGCTTTACAAAGTATTCCAGCCCAGCTTCCAAGGGATTAGTGTCGCAGTTCATCTGTTTTAAAAAAAATAATAAAAATTGCCATCCGTCCATGATGGACTATCATAGCTTTTAGCTTGGGGGCTGGGGAGCATTTATTTGGTTATTCCATGCAGCCTTCTATTTACACCTGGGTCAAAGTCTTCCACGTTGCATATATGCAACTTCCATTTGAATACACTGTATGCTTCCTGCATGTGATTTCAACAGAATATCTATTATTATGCCTAATATATAGACGTGTAAATCATTCATCTAAGTTTCAAGGTGCAAAGTAAACACACATTTCAGCAAGAAACAAGACTTTTCATCAAAGCTGAATGGAACCTGCAGAAAATTGAATAACTGAGATACACACATTAATTGCAACACATCAGAATGCCGTAGCTGGAAAGGAAAATCAAACACAAAGCCAATTTACCACCTTCTCATTAGGTGTAGGGGAAATGATTTGTTAAACAATTTAAAGCAAGAATGAAAATAACTATCATTGGGCAAACGAAAAGGACCTCTGAATACCCACCATTTCACCTTCCTGAGTTCTTTGCTTTTTAAAGGAATTATGAAAAATTTCAGGTAAGCAGAAATTACACTAATTTTTCCCGAATTCTCTAGGCTCCCTGAGTAGTTCTATATTGTGAATGAGCAAATTCGGCAGAAACAAGCTAATGAGAAATGAAAAAGTTCCAAATACATTATGAAGCAAGAATAATTGGCCTCTCATGACATAGTTATTACAGAAATAAAACATTTTCAGAATATATCAGCCAAACCTTTGATTTCAAAACACTAGAGCTCAGCAAAACCCTCGTAATTTTGTTATACACAAGAGGGAAAAATATCAGTGAATCAAAATAAGTGTCTCTGTGCCAGCAGTGCAATGGAGTATGCTAGTTATTTTTATTTAGAAAATACACTGTTCAGAATTATAGCAGCTTTTCCTGCTCAAGGTAAATTTTCTTTTCATGCTAAACTGAGAAACTGGAACAGATACTATCTGAGCCACCTCTGACTAAAAGCTCTATAGTCATAATGAAATTAAAAAGAAAAAAAAAGCAGAAAGAATAATAAAGAAGTTCTACTTCCTGACCTCTGCCCCCCAGGCTCGGAAACCCTTTTCCAGCCTCAAAGCATTCAGAGCATACGTTCCAAAGTTGTCAATTCCCTCTTTTTGGCCAGCTTCCATGATTGCACTGTAAAGAGCTAGAGAATCTTCTTTTCTATGGTAGAGCTCCCAGCCCAATTCACCTGTTACACAAACAAGATTAACAGTTTCATCAGCTCAACAATGAAACAATCCTAATAAACACATTCCTGGTTTTGGTCAAAAGTGGGGATCAATGCTCTAAGTGCTAATTCACACTCTAGGGTCAACTCTGCTGTCGTATATCATGTCTAATTCCCTGCAAGAACCACCAGATGATTTATGCCCTAGATCTAAAGCAGTGGTACTATTATTCAAATTTAAACTCTTAAATAAATCTAGGGTGAGGCGGGAATCAGAATAACTGATAAGAAAAGGTCATGTAGTGAAGTCATAACGAGAGATGGTCATTACAAGGGCATTATAAACAGATGATGACTTGTCAAGTAAACAGCAAATGCAACTGTGTGTGAAAATAAGCATAAAATTAGTATATTGTATCCTGTTTAGTAAAATAGAAAGACAAGGTCTTCAGCTGCTTCAGAATGGTCTGGATTCAGTCCACTGCAGTAGAGATAGACATAAAAATAAATAAAAATAAAAAGTAACTGAGAAAAACAAATACTGAGCATTACAGTGTTACATTTTCAAGGCACTTGACAAACACTAATATACAGTAATCCAAACCCAATTCTTGACGTTGGTTTTGCAGCAAATATCACAGAGGTTATCAGAACTGGCCTTTTGTTCTGTAAAATAAATATTTACACTGAAGGGTATTCTAGAGAAACAGGTCATGGAAAACTCAGTGCAGACCCTGACCAGATCACATTTGAAAATCAATGATGTACTGCATTTCCTCATGCATTTATATATAAAATGTTATGAACATATTGCTTATAAAAACATAATAACATTATTTTCAACATAATTTTAATTGCCTCTTTCCTTAAGACTCTGTTTTCTCCATTGCTTACCTGTGTAGGATATTCTTATGGCAGTAACAGCAATATCGGAAAGTTTCAAGTGTCTAGACTGAAGAAACTTAAATGAACCATCACTCAGATCCTCACTTGTCAGCTTCTGGAGGATCTGACGGGCATATGGACCTGCTACACCAAGTACTCCCATCTCATCTGTCATGTTTTCTATTTCAACTTTATAGCTACCTCTCGTTACTTCCTCTTCTATCCACCTGCATGTAAAACACAACAGTGATGTTAAACTTTTTATGTAAAATATCTGATTTAGATAAAGATTAAAAAGGAGTATTTTTTGTTAGTGTTCATCTTCCCAGCAGCTCCCAGTCCCACACCTTCTCAAAACCAACGCAAGTATGTGCTACACTAGATAGTCAAATGTGTCACTGATGTTAGAACAGTGTCTTCTGGTGAGATACTGGTATAGGACCACAGGCACCTGAGATACGGCCAGGAAAGGAGAGAATTTAAATACATGAAACAGTATTTGCAAGATGAGAGAAAGAAGGATCTCACGGAACTGAATACAGATTTGCCTTTGGATGCAGAATGTGCCAGTAGAAAGTCAACATATAAAAGAGTAAGCAATAAACACAATGAACATAAGAATATCAAAATAAATTCCTCTGTCAATAGAAATGTATAACCAGGCTTGTTCCTTCCTGAATACAGTATTTAAAATATTGGCAGGAAGTTCAGTTTTGATTTAATCAAAACCACCAGCTGGGTATTGTCTTTCAGGAAGCTCACAAAATAAATAAAAGGATTATATTTAAAAATCTTACAAAGTACTACTTTGTTAAGCAGTATTAAAAGATCTCAGGCACAGGGGACTACCAAACAGGACTGCTGAAATTCTGCAGAAGTAAATGCATTAGGTCTGGTTCTGCCATTTAATTCCTGAATGTGCCACTGGTCCTACTGATTCCCATGGGACTGTTATGAAACAGCACATAATTCATCACGTGTTGGGGTAGCAAATTTCAGTCTTTTATGTGTTGATTCATTTTGAGTAACTGATTTGTCAGCAATCTCCAATAAGAAAAATTCTTTTTCTTAGCATATATGTACAGCCACTTACAGCACTAGAAATGTCACTTACAATTCTCATCTGTGATAAGCTTTTTACTGAAGTCATCCTGCAACTGCTTCTACCTCCTTTCTTTCTGTTGTTCCAATTTGTGACCCCAGAGCCCGAAGCAGAAGACATTATCAGAGTATCAGGAAGACTGCACTACCCATCTGTATTGGCTAGGTCAGTGCCCGTGGGGTCTTCCATGTTTAAAGCCAATTTTCTTTTTTTGCGTAAGAGAAAACACTAGAAAGGAACAACTATGCTGTGTTTCATCATACAATGCCAAACGCAAACAGGTTAAACAATAAAACAAGAACTACCTCCACTGAAGTGTATTACATAACTATCACTAAATTCTCCATCCTTTTACACCAACGATAATCCAACTGCTCATACTTTAGGATTCAACTCAACCAAGTTTCTAAGAAACCAAAATCAATAAATAAGTAGAATTCTCTTGAACCTAGCAAAAGGTTTGTTGAGTAATAATTAAGAATTTGGAACTTAGTGAAAAAGTTTCTATATTAATGTGACTGTATAGCACTGTGTACTTACTGTATCAAAAATAAACTAACCTCAGATCATGGAGTTCTGACCCCGAGCCAGTTACAAGCATAAATTCTCCGGGATACAGTTGAGAGACTGTTAGCTCAGCATAAACTTTTCCTCTCGGTGTTAACATATGGCTTATATTTGTGGAACCCACCTACAGAGTAAAATTTGCTATTATTAAGAACGCAAAATAAACCCTTTGAATTCCTAAACATTATGAAATACATAGAAATATGTCTTTCCTTGAAAGAATGTTCTTATGCTTATTCTGCTATGCCACAATAGGAGCAGAGAGACACACAATTGGTCAGGCTTAAGCCTTACAGTGGAAATTTCACGTTCTTTTTCATAAAAAGATTTGAAATTTTTGAAATGAGATAAATCATTATGTATTACACGAGGTGTTCTTAAGCTACATTTGAGCTAGGAATGCATTTTCAGTGCAAATTCAATCACTTTTAGCTTTTCCTCTGATCATCAGAATAGAAAATTCTCTGTGTTATTGGTATAAATACTCTCAATCACATGAATAAGGCTTTCAGATCCCAGAAGGATAACTCTACTTTGCCCCTTCAAAGAAAGAAATACTGAGCTGGTTTATGCTTTTGTGGCCCTGATTTATGTATGCTTTTATATTTTATGTGGTCGCTGACTATGAACATTCATCTCTACCTTTGAACCTGGTTCTGTGTAGAAACATGATCTCTAGAGGCAAAAATTCAAATAACAGTTACTTAGCTGTGACCATAAAACGTGTATATGTTCATACAGATACAATTAATGCAGACAAAAATATGCATGTGCCATAGCTGTTGTTTCTGGTCTGGTTCCAGAGGCAGAATTTAATCTCTTATTTCATCCTGCTTTCATAAGAACTTTGTCAATCACCCTGCCAGTGCTCAAATTCCAGGCAAAGAATGGAAAAAGGAAAAATATTGCAGATATTAACATTCTTTTGCAATGTCATCTCACATTAATATAGTTACTGATATATTACAGGCACATAACTGAATTTTCAGGATCTGATTGTAGTCACACTCAACCTGCTTGTGCACAAGCATATCTCCAGTAACTTCACTGAATTATTTTACAACGCAAACGAAAAAAATCAGACAGCTTAAATAAGCAACCGTTGTGGATACTGGACTTTTAAGTGGACTCACAAACCGTTGTTATTTTGCCATTTTTCTTTCTTTTTCCCCTTAGCAATACTGATTAAACTTAATAGAAAGCACTAGCTTAGTTCTCATATTTCCTGTTTAACCTTGCTTTCCACCACCACGTGAATGTATTCAGCCTTATCCATGCACACTGACAAGTTGCCCCACCTCTACCCCAGGCTAAAAAGAAGACAAAATTAAATCTTTAAATGAATACAGTACAAAATATAATTACATGGCAATTCAGGTTCTTCTTTCTCTTGAATTCATGGGACACCACTGTTGCATACAGCCTTTCATTCAGTTGGCTCTGACCCTCTGAGAAGTTGTCTACCCTCAAGTGTACCTACTATTTCCCTGTGCTTCCTCCCTCTGGTGTCTGAAGCAGCTACAATCACCACCTACAGCAAAAACTTACTAAAAATCTGTGCTGAAATGAGTAAACCCCATGGCTGTAGCACTTCAGGAAGGAATAATCTGCTTGCTCCGTCTCTGATGTTAAAATCATTAGATGAGAGTAGTTGACAAAGCAGGAAAATAAAGGGACTCATGGAGCACTACCATAAACTGAGGACCAAGAGTAAGAGACCTGGGGTAGTTTGTCACAGTGTGCCCCTTTTGAAAACAGGATCACATTCTGAGAATCTCTGAGGAGCCACACGTGTGGAGAAAGAACAGGTGTGAGCTGAAGGCTGAATATCCTGAATGTTTGCAACCCTGCCTGCCTCAGGCAGCCATCTTTAAAACCGTTGGTATGAGGGGAGTGGAAAATAAGCATGGGCCACATTAAAAAAAAACCAAACAACCAAAAAACCAACCAAAAAAACCCCCAAACCAACAAAACAACAAACCAAACAACAAACCAAACAACAAAACTGTTCCCTTGAGCACCCAAGGAAAACAAGACATCCAGCCAGGGTCAGGGAAGAGCATCTTCCACTGCTCTCCTCTGCTGCTTGAAGCTGTCACAGCACAACACTGTTCTAGGCAGGCAGCTGCCATGCTATTCTACTACTACTGCAAAAGAATTCCCAGTGAGATTCTCTTGGACTTCTTTAGATGAAGATTTGAAATACAGCAGTTCTGTGTTTCAAGGAAACACTTTTTTACTGTAAAGGTGACTAAGCAAAGGAACAGGTTGTCCAGAGAGCTTCTGGAGTCTCCATCCTTGGAGATATTGAAAAGCCATCTGGACATAATCCTGGGCAATGAGCTCCATGTGACCTGCTTGAACATGGGGTTGGACGAGGTGACCTCCAGAGGTCCCCTCCAACCTCAACCATTCTACGATTCAATGATTTGTGCCAAAAGGTAGTTCTACATGGGGCTACTTTGGTATAAACTCCACTGTCCATGCTTTTAACTGAGTGAAATACGTCTCTGACACAGCAATTTCTCCAAAGGATCTGAGTGTTTGGTATCCGAAAGATATGGCAACAATATTATGCTTTATTTTCCATTTCTAAACCAGATCTGGTTTATCTAAAATCCTACATCAGAACAGTTATCACTGTCCCATTTACCTTTGGAACAACATTTGCAAATAGATGATCCAGCAGCTTAACAGAATCTGTGCCTTTTACTTTAAACTTGCCAAATGGTGACAGGTCAATCACACCGACTTTTTCCATAACCTGTTTATACTCACGACCCACAGGGCCAAACCAATTTGTGCGCCGAAAACTGGGTCTGAAACAGAGCATTTACACACATAAAACACAATTTGGAAATTTGCTCTTTTCAGCAAAACGTAGTCTTCAGTCTCTTCAGTTTCATAATCATTCAAAAGAGATAGACTTTCTTATTTGTAGGTAGCTTACCCAATATTTTCCTTGGTCTAACATAGCTTAATTATTAAAATCCTTTAACAACAGAGAAAGATATGGGTTGATATTTTATCAACCATTTTGTACAATAAACTGTGAACTGTTCAAATGTTAGAAAAAGTAGTAGTCGGTCATGTGTAAATTTACAGCATACTTTGTTGCTGAATCACTTATTTGAGTTAAAGGTGTCAAAGGCTTTATTTCTGAACAGCAGTGTGTGTCTCTATTCCTTTATGAGCCTTATTTAGATTGGGACCCCAGTATTCCCGTGGAAAACATTTGCTGGATGCTTCTTTATACAAGCAAGTAACTAGGTGGACAGGCACAGAAGATAAAGAAGGGGGATAAGGCTTCTCCCTTACTGAGCCTTATACAGAGAGGAATTAGCTTTTTCCATGAAAACATTATTCTGTGCTGCTACTAGGATAAAAAGAAAGGGAGAAAAACACAAATCTATAATGAAAAAATTGTTCTCTAATCTTTTCCTTGAGCTAGGCTTCTCCCTGATACCTCACACCTAGGAGAGTTACAGGATATCTCTACGTGTGTTTTGAAATGTCTGCATTATCAGAATTAAATGGATTCTAAACTATAGAAAAAACAATAATGGAACATCTACTTAATAGATATGAAATGAATAATAAATGTGTGCTTCTTATTAAACTTAATGCAGTTGGCCCTTGCAGTCATGACAATTAGGCGGGTGGGGGGATAGAGTGTGGGAAGTGGGGAGATAACTTTTATTTACTTGTATCCAGTCTCATCTCCCGGTTTGTAGAACCAATGAGGTTGCTCCCATCCTGCATGAAAGCCCATTGAACATTTTGATTTCAGCAAATCATACAGCCCACTGGTTCTCTCTGTTGGTCTCCCAGCAAATCTTTCTTCTTTAGGGTAACCAACTAGAAGGGGGAAAAAAAAAAACCTAAACCAAAAAACACCAAAACAAAACCTCTGACATACTAAACACCGTACATCACCATGACAGAATATATATTAGTACATACATAAGCAGAGAAATCTAGATGCAGGCTTTGTTAGAATCCGTTTTCAGGATATAAATGTATTTTTTAAAATAACCTTCTTACCAATGTTATTAAAACCATAAGATTCTCTGGCTTTGGCTGCTGTGTATTCTGCGGTGGTCCACTTTCCATAGCGGTTCGGATCTAACTCTATCAGGTCAAATGGAGGTTCCCCCTCAAGGATCCAGTCACTGAGGTACTTTCCTATGCCACCAGCATGTATAATGCCATACCTTAAAAACAGGAAAAAGTCCTGTAGTGGCAAGCCTTTTTATATTCATTTGCTTATAAAAATCAGGACCAGCATATACTACTAATATACATCCTAAAGTATTCTAATTTATTTCACTTTTAAAAAAATTATTTTCATTTCTTTGTTCTATTTTGCCTTGTTTTCCAAGTTTATACACGTTATTGACAGATGCTTCTACTGCCCCACTGTTAGCAGCAAAACTCCACTGCTAATGTACAGCATTTGCAGTGCTTGAGATTACAGCTCACTTCTTCTCTAAAGTTCAGAGTTTAGCAATCTTTTCCAGGGACATTAAAAATCTTCAGCAATGAATGCTGAAGAAAGTTCTCATGATAGTGATTAAATACACTTTCTAGTCATAGAATACCCCTGCTTTTTCAACCAGATTTGATTAAACCAGACTCAGATTTGAAAACCAGACTGAGACACTCCAGCAGCTACAGTGAATATTTACATCACAGTGACAAGACCAACAGTTGCAGAGGTCAGGGAACTACCAAGAGAGTTTTAAAGAATCGGGGAACGCAGAGGAACTGCAGGTGAAACTAGAAGACTTGTCTGCAGTGGTGCCAGAGTTGAAAGCTGCTCTTTCTCACCTGATTTACCTTCTCTGTTCTCCACTACATCTCCACTACAAAAAGAACTGGTATAAGCATGTATAAATTTTCTGCTAAAGACCTGTAGCAAAAGCCTGTCCTGTTTCTACAGGAGAGTGTGAAGGATCAGACTGTAAAGATCTCGTTAGAAACCAGACCAGACAGCAAAGGTAGGTGCACAGGCGTTATGAAGTGATAGATGTAAGGTTTCTTTACTTAAAGATTTTGTACATAAATTCTAACTTTCAAAATGCTTGACATCTGTAGGGAAAAAGCTGTGTGTGAAATGTGTTCCTGTGTGACACTTGGACAACTGTGGACAAGGCTCTTCGTTGTTCTGATACGTGTGTACGTCACTAAACAGTCTACACATGACCACACAGTACTAGGTAAGGCTGAATTACTGGCACCTCAGATTTTACACCAAAACATCTAATGACAAATAATTATTAATATCAAATTATTTAATATTTTATTTTAATACCTCTGTGAATTAGTTTACAATGTCTAGAAAAAAGGTGTCAAAATAGCCTCCTGTCTAGGGAAGATGTGAAAAAATTTCTTAGTGACATGTGAAACGTTCCAATCAGCACAACAGAAAAATCCTTGAAGAAATAGTAAGTCTGCCCAAAACCAAGTTTAGATCACCAGGCAGCAATTAAATCACAGGCACTCACACTGAATAGTGAAGCTAAAACAAAATTGAATTGCTGTTCATCAACTGTGCATTCTGAATTCTATGCCCACAATTAAATAGGCAAGGATCTTGGGGGGAGGGGAGGGGGGGCAGAAAGGATGTAATAATTCAATTCTAATGCATATGCATAAGATGAAAGAATTCAGATTACGGAGACAACTTAGTTTTAGCACTTCCTAACTGCAGAATGCCTTACTTCATAATATTCATGAAATTACTTTGATATAATGGTGTTTTATCTGTAATTTATTTATTTATTTAAATAAAACTGAAATATCAAACAGTTGAGTACATGAAATAATTCTGCCAAACACACTCCTTTAGGCCGTTTAGCATAAATATTCAGATTCTCTGCACAAACTGTACCGCTGCAGCTGATGCGGTAAGGATGAGCACTTGTAAACTGCCACTCTGCAAGCACTGCAGAAGAGGTAGCCACTGCTGGAGTTAATTTAATTGGGCATCTCTTGGTTATTCATGAGTGTAAGTTTTGTGACCAAGGCTACAATGCCTTCAAGAGCAGCTCCAGAGGAAGTTTGAGACAGTTTAAGTCTCCCTGCACCATTCACTGCAGCAAAAAGCACAGGGGAACACAGCAGAGACCCCCCCTTTCCTGCACAACTGTGGGTGGCAAGAGACCAAATACAATAAAGTCTTTTAGCTTCAGCTTTGGACTGCTGAACTGAAGTCAGGGTAACCCTAGGGGCAAGACAGACCTGCGATGTGGAGCTGCTACTACAGGTACAGGTCTGCACATGGGCTGACTGGCCTCTGCACTCTGCAGAGCTTTGCTGCATTGACTCTGTGCCATTGGTTGATTTTGGTGCTCCGAGCTGGGCCTGTGTGATCAGAGGTTTTAAATTATACAGGGTGCCCAAATCCCTTATCACTGCAGTCTGCTACTTAAGAATTTAACACGTGCACTTCAGGGATGGGATGTTAAAAGTAGTTGTAAAGAGTTGTACAGTCCACGAATCTCAGTCTTCATATGAGGATTTAGAGAAAATTTCCTTAATGAACACAAGCTGCCCTTCTCTCCTTTCAATCCCTGACAAATCATCTTCCCTGTTGTCCCTGTCCTATTCTTGTGTCTTGCTTATGAGTCCTTGCTCCTCACCAATTTTTGACTCATTCCACTCCTTTTTCCTAGGAAATCTGAGACTTTGCACACCATAGTGCTTTTTCTAGTGTGTTTGTCCCAGGTTTAGCCATTTTCCTATCCCATTTCTGTAGGAAAACTCCTGTTCGGTCTCTGGCTGTGGAATACTACTGTATAGAATGCAGGAATCTCAGTGCAAAATTAAGTCAGTCTCGTGTTTGTGAGCTGTAACATTTATAAAGGCTTGTGAATGGTGAATGGATAGATTTTGTGAAGCACAGCAGGTAAGCATATCTTTAGGAGAAAGGTCACTTCTGACAAATGTGAAGTTCATTCCCAGAAAATGGATAAATCAGAGCTTTTCAAAAGAAAGATTTAATCTCAAAAGCCTTTACCTTCCAAAAATCTTGGGTTTTGGAATGGTTATAATCCTTTGACTTAAACTTTTCTGAATAAAATTCTAGCCTACTCTTGTTAACATTTTCAAAGCTATAAGTAATTGAAAACAGTCTTAAGTGGGAAGTGTTGAGCAACCTTAATAATAAACAGTGCTAAAAGCTCTGCTAACTATTGCTTGTTAACTTCTTTGCACACTAAAATGCCTAGCAAGCCGCTAATTTTAGATAATAAAAATCCTCTAAACTAACAACTCTAAGTCCTCTGTCACAATGTCCCAGCTAGTTGACTATAAGATAAGGATTTGCTAATACACACAAAAAATTACAACACTGGTAGAAACACTGCAGTGACCCAGAAGCATAGAACACAGAGTCAAAAGTCCCTGAAAAGCAGACAAAGCAATCCAATGGCAGCAACTTAATTGCGATCTGTGTCTAAACATTTAGAGATTATTCCTGAAATAAGTTGTTTAAAGAAACTTTAACATATAGCACCGGTCTTCAGTGACTCCTATACGTAATTTTGATTCTGGTCCCATTGACACCGATGGCAAGGAAGACAGGCTCCAAAATCTGGCAGCACAGTAATGAACTTAAACAGTCTTTCTGGTGAACGAGGACTAGGCAAACCACTTATAGTTACAAAAGTTCTGTAAATGTTACTAAAAGATAACAATTCCTTTTAAATCCAAGCAGCAAAGGTGAATACCTTTCACAATGAATTATTGCAAAATTACCAAACCTTTTTATTTTGAGGACCTCGGAAAGCAACGTTAGTGGTACTGCCTTATCTTATGATCTGAGGGTTTGTTTGGTTTGGACTGAAAGAAAACTGGAAAAAGCTGAGCTGGATTTTGAACAGCAAGTTAGGCAATTGGTAAAACAATGTAAACAGAATGTGTTCAATAACATGTGCCTGGAATTGTATTCAGTTCACTCTATCCATCTTGAATCAATGGTTGAACTAGGACAATTAAAGAGAAGTCAGTAAGAGTTTTACCACTGACTTCAGTAGGGCCAGAGTACATAAGATGCGTGTCACATTCAAAGAAAATACCATAATGGCCAGAAAAGAATCAATGACACCAGTAAAATACCCATTCGTGTTGTCAGACTATGCTCATTTGCTTTCCTCCAACATCCAGCAACACCATATCTCAGCTCAACCTTCGACAGTCAGAACCATTCTGTGGTCACACCCACAGAGCGGCCAGTTGCCCAGTTTGCTGACAGTGCCTTCTACATAGTAAGCCTTCCACTCTTCACCCGAAAGTTAATACCCCATATTTGATGTTCTCCTTGTACCGATTATTCTTGCCATAACTTCAGGGACACCAGCTTCTGCACACGTCAAACCATTGTTGAACACAATGTAATCCAAAGCAATACATAAAATGAACTGGAAAGTGTATTGTAAAGCCCAGCACCTTTATGACTTTAACTTGCTGTACAGACAGCACCAAGTACCACCCATTTCTTACTGCTTCATGAAGTGTTACAGACCCTGACCTCCAGAAAGAAAGGAGGAAACAAATTGAAACAAACAGTAAGAGGTATGAAGAAGTAAGAGAGAGCTTGTATTATGTAGGTAGTGGTAATTAAGACTATTTCCAATTACATTTTACATAAAATATATGCAAAACAACCCCTGAACCCATAAAAATTTGCAAAGCTTACAATGACTGACTTTTTAACAGTATGACAGACAAAAATCGTCATGAAGAATTTACTCACCCAAAACCAATAGCAACCCAATAATTCCTGACACCCTGATGTGGTCCCACCATAGGAAGAATGTCTGGAGAATAGGTGATAGGACCTGCAATTGTGTTTATGATGTCTGCATTTTTCAGAACTGGAACCATTTCCATAGCAGCCTCAATGTGCTCCATTATTCTGTCCAAATCGGATTCAAAAAGTTCTTTTCCAAAACCTGCACAAATACTTAACTGTTAGTATATACTTAATTACACTGAAAATACTTAGATTTTAAATACATTTATGCAATCTACATATATAAAAGTTATATGGCATTCATCAGTGAGTATGTTCAAGCCTTTGCCATCCTACACAAGAAAAATGGTGTGCATGAATCCCTAGTTACCTGCAGGATCAAGTTTATTGTCACTGCAGTTACACTGTACTTTATACATCTTTGTTTAACCCTAAGGTCATGCAAATTCAACAATGAAGTAGAAAGGAAATGGAGAAACACAGAAACTACCTTCTATATTAGTAAGACCCACTTATTTTTCTCAATATGCCAACAATTTGGGGAGGGGAAGAAAGATAATGCCTGCATCAGCTTCTGATTTCCACAGTGTTTAGTGATTTCCTGGATATATTTCAGCCTTCATTCTGGGCTCTAAGCTTTATTGAACATCACTCTGCAGAGGAACTTGACACTACTAGGGACTATAGGTTCAGGAAGCTGTGACAATGCAATCCAAAGCCCAACAATGCTGATTGCTTTTCCTTGGGAAACACAACACATTTTTTTAAAACAGCAATGCTATTGACTTAATATAACTCTCTGTCTAGAACTGAATGAAAAGCTGCAGCCTAGATACGACACAGGTGTTGGGTTTTTTTTTTTAATAAGCAGCACTTGGACATCATTGGGATTTTTTGTACAAAAATTCCATACAAATCTACAGGTCTCTTGCAAATATATCCAAGCACAGCGTTTTGTCTAAGACATTCCTTCACTACACCTGTGTTCCTATGTGACAACCACATTAGCTTAGTGGAAACCGCAACAGTCCAATGCCCCTGTCAGTATGCTGGAGACAACTGTAGCTTAGGAACACCCTCATTCAGTTGCAAAAGACTACATAACACAGATTTGGTGACTGTGACTAATCACAACACACAGGCACCTGTTCAGAGAGTAGGGTAAGCCTATGTTGTTGATGTGTATTTTGTGCCTATTTCAAATAGGCGGGTTTTATGCTACATTTTTATTTCTATTTACTCTTACCATTAAAGTTCTGGGTTTTGAAAAAAGGTTTCTGCATTTCAATCACACATTGCAAATATTTTCTGTTTTCCATCGTATCTCAGCATGACCGGCTGGGATCTGTACACATGAGAATGTATGGTAGTGCTTATCAAGTTGAAAGATTTAATATTCTTAATTACCCGGTGGAACTCCATTTGTTACCCATGAGTCCTGCAACTTCATCTTCTCTTCACTTTCATATGGACCAAATAAAAGACCATCCCTTTCTTGCCTTAGATAATATGATCCTTCTAAGTCACGAATCACAGGCAATTCTGTTTTTAGGGCTTTTACTTCTGGGATAGTTGATGTCACAACATACTGATGATGAACGGGTATGAGAGGGTGCTGCAGGCCAATCATCTTGCCTATTTCACGGGCCCAGAAGCCTACAGAGGACAAAAAAACAAAACAGAAATATTCAAAGACTATTTTTAATGAATGGAAAACAACAGTAAAACCTTTGCAGGAAGCACTGTGCTTTATGGAATGTGAATTTTTTTCCCCCATACTTTTAATTTTCAAATTATTTTTCATATTATCCAACATAACTTTCCCTCCATAATTCCATGTCCTTGTTCCTAATGATACTACATTATTTCATATACAGATACTAAAAAATTATGATTGAAAAATATAAATTAGGCTTCTAAAAGTTCAGTTCTGTTTAATCAACAGTCCCACAAACCCCATGGTTTATTTCAGCAAAGTAGGTATGCAGTGCAGTCCTAGGAAAGTCAGAGACACTTAAAAAATCAGAATAAATTAGCTTACACCATGGGTGTGAAACTAGCCTCTTACCACCAAATGAGCTAGCTTGTTTTCCCAAGACAGTAGTCAAGTCCTTACACCCCAATATAGCAGGGCAGTACTTTCAGACAGCTAACCTCAAAAATTCAAGTTTCTCTGCTCTTTCACATGCATCACATGACTCATATTAATTATGTCTCTCATGTAGCAATCAATTAATTATGGTGTTTGTAATGGTGAGTATTAGTGTGCTCTCCCATAGTTGTCCAGTTAAAAGCTCTGATACAGACTGTGACCAGAAAATATCAAGTAACAATTTCCCTTTCCCTGAAACCTATACAGGCCCTTCATGTATGCTACTAAGCCTAAGTTAAAGAAAACCTAACTATTCTCTGTTAAGGTCTCTCCAGACTAGTTTCCAGCTGGTAAGACACATTCACTCAGTGAGGTACCTGTGTCAAAGTCAGAGAGTGGAAGCCATTTAGCTGCCAAACTTAACTAGTTTGGGTTCTGTATCATAGCTCATGTCTGCAGTGAGGTTTGAACTCACAGAGCCAGGAATCAGACAGACACAATTGACTGGAATAGTAGCTGCTCTGAGAAGCTTGGAAAGTCCCTCAACCCCACTCTCCTGACTTTTTGGAGGTCTCAGAAGTGAGAATTAAGAGGGAAAAGACAAGTGAAGCAGGAGTTCTAGGGATGTCTAAGGAGTGAGAAGTAGACAAATGTGAAATGGAAGAGGAAGAAAAGGTAGCAAAGCCTTCCAAGTACAAGGCTATGTGCTATACGGCACCCAGAAAAAGAAGGCAGGTCAGCCCGCTTCCTATCTAACCAGCTGACTCCAAACTGTTTATGAAAAACTACCTCCAGCAACATTTCCTGCCTAACACAGCTGCCCCTTCTGCAGGGGCTTACACTCATGACACCCAGCTTAACGTACAACTTTTCTCCCTTTTTGCTGCTTACATGTCTTACCCAGATGATACTACCCCTCTCTTCACTTCCATGCTCTCCAAAGTCTGGTCAAAATTTAGCTCTCAGGGCCCTGAGGGCACTCCCATGATCCTGAGCAGCCTCACCTGGGATTTTCACCCACAGCCCTACCCATGGGCTCAGAAGGCCCACTTCAGGTCAGTTCATGGCCTTCAGAACCTGTCTGAACTGGTCTGATTGCAGGTGTGCCTGTTTACAGCTCTGTCACAACCATGCCTGTGCCTGGCCATGGACCTCATTGATCCAGACTATGGCCCGTGGACTACTTCCCACCTTGACCTCAGCCCAGTCTCATCTCTGTGGTCCTGCCTGTTGATCACTGAGCACTATCTAGCCCTGGTTACCATCACCAGACCTGTTCCTGACCTGAGGATCGACTTCTGGGCTTGGCCTCAGTCTGGCTTCATCACTATGGGTCTGTCTGTGCCTCATCCCCGTAAACTTGCCTGGAGACCTGGACTGTGGGCTCATCCCAGCTGTTGGTCCTGGGCCTGCCTTGCTCCCTCCCTTGTGTCCTGTAGGGTGGAGCCCTTGCTGGCTCAGACCCTGCCTGGCCAGCCTTGTTACCACGCTTGGCTCCCTGTCCCACAAGAAGCAGCTGGCCCATGCTGCTTGCTGACATTAACTTGGGAATACATCCTCGCACCTCCGGCATGGCCTAATGCCAGGGCAATTAGGGAAGTTGAGTTGGGCTGTGCTGGCCTTGTGCCATTTTTGCCGTGCCAGGAGCACTGTCAGCCTCTCATTACTACAATGTTACACACCAACCTCAGGGTTTTGACCACCCACAGTTTTTAAAAATGCAAAATTTCTGAGGAAAACAGTATTGTGTGATGACTCACTTGACAATTACTGACAGACAGGTAAAACAAAGGAGCAGGATATCCAGGACCATGAAATACAGAGCTATTCAATTAAAAGTCCTGCCCAGTAAATACTAAAAACCAGGATTTGTTGTTCTGCATTTACCATACGTAAGAGTTTTGCTTCTTAGTGGCATCCTCACCGCTTGGAGGAGACTCACTCGTTAAGTCAGTTAAATTAGCTCAGGAAAGATCATTCCATAGACACCCATAGTCACACAGTGATTCAAAAGGCTAACTGAAACCTGATTTATGCTTCCTTATACACTCCCCGCTCTGCCCACTCCACCCCCCCACACACACCCCACACCCCCCCCAAGTCTAATAGATTTTAATTTCTAGCAAATCTACAAGGATTTCCCCCATTACACATGACAAATACAAATGTGGATTTATGTAGAGGCTAATAACCGTTAGGGATTTTCTTTTGATTTGGACATTTCCATGTCACTTACAAAGAAAACTACATTAGGGTAATGTCAGCTAATAATCCATGAAGAAGAACGAAAGGTGAAGTAACAGAAACTTCTATCTCTAGTATCATGCTCTGTTTTCCAGCAAAAATTGCTTGGACTTGAAGAGATATTTGGAAAAGGAAGAACTCTATGGCAATGTGCTTCTAATAAATTCACTGTTTTGCTTACTCATTAAAACAGAAAAACTGAGAAAATATACAGAGCAAGCATATTCAAGCCTCTCAATAAAAATAATGATACTAGACTTAATTTGAGGTCTTTAAAACTTAACTTTGTTTCTTTCAAAATAACACTAAATTTATTAGCCATTAGGTTCACAGAAGTACATTACAAACACAGCTGATTTTAAATTGCTTTTGAATTATATGCAAGTAGTTTAGGTTTCCTCAAAATCCAATTTTAATTATTGTACCTCTAAAAAAAATTCACATCTTAAGTGCTTATTTAATTGCTTAGAAGCTGCCATTTACTAAATGAAAAATAGTACATTTTCTTTGTTTAAAGTTTTTGAACCATGTGCAAAAGCTATTACAAACACAAAAATCTCAAAAGGAAGAATATGTTCTCTGAAACAAAACTCCAACTGGAAGCAGATGTCAAGTCCTATCACATATAGTAGAGATAAATAAAGGCATAAGTCACATCTCTAGAACATTTGTAAAGTTTAAATTGTAGAGATTGCAAACATCTGATGCTGAAATATTTCGTCGTGGTAGTACTTAGCATATCTCTTGAACAATGTAATATGACAATCTCTTGCTTTTAAAAATGAGAAAATCTTCCATCACTACCTAAGTATAAATGGTTGTATATACAGTGTGTACATGTCTGCAACTGTGTGCTTACACACACACACACACATACTGTATATATAAACTAAATTCACAAATTTTGCAGACTTTAATCAAACATTCCATTATAAATAGACTGCAAGTCACTTCAGCAGGCTCAATACCAGTTAGTTCATGTCAGGGATTATTTATTAGGTATCTGCTTTCTTCCAAAATGGAAATCTCACATAAGGAACAGCTAAAGATTGTTTGAAACTAGTTTGTTCCAGTTCCACAGCAGATGTCAGTTGGGGGATGAGGGGGAGAGAGAATGTAGAGAGCCTTCTGATATATTTTTTTCTGCTCATATTACAACATGAGTCTGAAGTATGAGCTCTGAATTATACCAGTTATGATCTGTAGTGAAATGAGGCAAGGCTGAGAGAAGAATGAATGTTAGCTGAGAGAACATTTATACAAGATATGTGTTATAGAGTATTGATTTCACATTCTTAGCCAGAATGTTTAGCAATAGGTGCTTCAAATTCACTCTGGCTGAATAGTTAACTGCACAAGAGAGTTAACCGAATAGATTGTTGGTTTAATAACTTATTAAATAATAACAATAAATTTTAAAAAATACTGAAAATTTCACAATGGTGCATTCTACTTTTTGCAGATGAAAGCATTTACTATAATGCTCTGTCTAATGTCAACTTGATACATAAGCCAAAGAAAGATAACTACACTACAAAAATATAGGGAAATTACTACATCTGTGATACTTCATCCATATGATACAGAGCCAATAGTTAGGAATAATGAGTGCCTAGAAGTCTGTGGCCTAAATAACAAGTCTGATTGCCAAAAGAGCTGCCTTTTCATTCCATCATCTTTGATCATTCCCAGACCAATGTATCCATACGGTGTAACAAATGACATAAGGGTCCTATTAGTAAGAGAGCTTGTGATTTTGTAACTGAATGCTGTCCCATAATTCATGCCTGAAAACCATGAACTGACAGTCCAAATTCATTCAAATATTGATGACTCTCATCTTCTAAGTGCTTGACTTTGTGGTCTAAATAAAATTCTTTTAATTTGGATTCTCTGTTTCTGTGGTTCCCTGCTTTCTAAAAAGCGTATGAACTCTTCTATTCCTCTTTCTTTCCAAAAAGTCATTGTGTGGCACTGTAAGGACATAATGACAGTTGATGAGCATGCCTAGAACCTCAAGGTTTTCAGATCCCTGCCATTTTAGCTAGACTTAAAGCAATAGCAGGTGATCGCCTATGTATGGAAAGAATATGATGAGAAATCCCATTCTTCAGTGGGCTTCCCAGTTAGTGTTTACTGAAAGCCTGCAATGATCTAATATGGGGCTATCTATATCTGTCGGCTTTGTGGTATTTTGCTAGCTGGAGTTAAACCACGACACCCAGACACTGAAAAAAGGTCACTCAGTAAAGCTCATCCTCTCAGAGTTCAGCCCTTTTATCCCATTCACTCCAAATTTCCTGATCTTCTCTCCTCCCCATCCTGCTTGTCCCATACCTGCTCTTCTTTTCTGCTCAGTTTCATACTCTTCCTACTCCAGTCCTTATATCCTCTTCAGCTATTTTGTCTCTGTGTGCAAGTCAGTCTCCCTCATTTGTCATACCATGTCTCACCTGCCTTCTGTTTCTTCCAATCTACTCCATCTCCTTTGCTACTCAGCCAGTCTTTCACACTCAGACAGCTCAGGCAGCATCAGTTTTCCTGTTCCAGTTTTACACACAACCAGTCCTCAAACAGCCGTCCTAATAGTTTTCTCAGAAAAGCTCCAGCTCCACTTCCCTTAAGGAAACATGTCAGATCCCTTACTGCTACCCCTCTCTGTGTTGTCAGCCTCATCCTCACTGTTACCATTCCCACAGCTTCTGCTGGTTTGAGCTTCCTTATTCAGCAAGTCCTCTAGAACATGTGTTCCATTTGCTGCCAATGCTCCTCCAGGAAACTTTCCCAAGCATTTCACTAGCAAAGTCCATTCTCCTTCAAGTACCAACTCACTCATAATTCAAATTGTCAGCCATGGTTATTCTACCCACCAAGAAGAAGAATCCCTGCCTCACTCAACTTCTTCATTTTATGTGCTTTGCACTAGAAATAGATGTTTTTCTCTTTTCAACCGCACTGATGTAGAAAAGGAATTGTGAAGACATATCCTTGCTCTCACTTCACTTGTCCCATCACAATAAGAAAAGAAAGTCCTATTGAGCACCACAGCTTCTTACTGGTCTGATTATTCACTGAGATGAGATATATGAAAGACTCATGCCCTAAAAGTGCAGATATGGCTCAGTTTGAGGCAGACAGAGTCTGCAAAAATTTCAACCATATTCAGAAAGTTTTCAAAAAATTGAAAACAGAAAGCTTTCCACTAGGAAGAAGGCGGCATGCTTCACACAGGACGTGCCAACTGTTTCACCAATAATATATTTTTCTTAAACTGTAAAAAGCAGCATAAAAATAAGTGCAGTTAAGATTTAAAGCAGGTTTTTAGACCTATCAACTTGTTTAGGAAAACAAACACAAATCCAAAGGACTCTTGCCCAAAAGCTCTTTGAAGCACAAATAGCTTAACACAATGAAGAACAAAAAAATTGCATATGTAAATACAAGATCCTTTGAGTTAGGAAATTTTTATTACATGAAAAAATGTATTGTTAAGCCAAGTGCATGTTTAAAATACTACTCAAAGGGCAACAAAAATCTTCTGTTTCAAGGATATGGGGATAGAGTTAAATCTTAGAGAGATAATACTGAAATAGGCAGGGTTATCTTTCATGCTGCAAATCCTGTCTCTTTGAAAAAACAGTGGAGGTTTCTACTTCATTTGTACCTTCCTTTTCCCTTCCTAAGTAGCCCTCACATAAGATTTTAGAAGATACTACGCATAGTTAGTAGCCTGCCTCTTCTACCCAATTTACTGTATATCAGTAAAGGTCTCTTATGCTACTGAAATCTAAAAAGACATTCTGACTAGTAATTACTGGAGACAAACCACAAAGAAACATAATTAATGCCTAGTCAAGGACAATTAACGTAAGTGCTAAATTTTCACAATATTGTAAAGTAATATGCACAAAGTACGTTTAACCACAAACCAAGTGAATCGTTGAAACATGTATTGCTTGTACCTCTAATCCACGCAATTCAGTACAGGTGATCTGTGTCAGCTGGTTTGTAAATCTGAAGAGTATACAAATGCTTATGTTACCTGCAGTATTCACAATTCTCTTTGCTCGAATTATTCCAAGTGGAGTTTCAACTTCCCATGTTCCATCTGTTCGGGAGTTCAGATTAGTCACTTGGACAGGGTAGTTTAATTGGGCACCATATTTTCTGGCTCCTGCAGCCAAGGCCATAGTGAGAGAATAAGGATCAATATGACCATCTCCGGGGTTATACAGGCCAGCTAAAACCTAAGTGAAGGTAAAATCACACAAAATTAATTGAAATCTAACAGATTTTAATTTATTAAAAAAGCTTTATTTTCTGAATGCAGTAAACCTAAAGTCAAATAAAAATAAATTTTCAAAACATGTAATCATATCAGACCTTTAGTTAGCCAACTTAACAACGGTGTAAGGCAGTAAAATTGCTCAGTTCTCCCATGCAATCAAGGCTGCAATGCTTTATATATGTAGTTATGCATTATAATATTATTTATATAATAATTAGTAATATGCATACTGGCATACAGTATGCACTAAAATGCATGTGGGTCCGATTTTAGTCTATAATGTATCCTTTTTTCTCTGAAAACCAAGAATTTATTGTACAGGTTGTATAAGCAGAGCTTGTGTCTACATACCTGATAAACCAATATTTAATTGCAATGGTAGTTATTTTTCATAAAATTAGGTTCTTTACCGTATCCATGTTCAATAAGGGAAATAGCTCTTGCACTTTCTCAGGCGTGATTAGGTACTGCTCTGTTGGGTGCCAACCAGCACGAGTCATTTGGTATTTGAATTCATCCACTCTAGTGGGGGTTGAAGCAATTCTGATGCTGCCAGGCTGATGAAAACCCACGGCCTAAAATAAAGACCAAAAGTGAATTACTTTACTTATCTCCATAATCTCCATAAGTGAACCTTTACTTATCTCCATAAATGCATGTTCCTATACATGGGAAGTCTACAGGAATTTTGCCACTAACATCACTGAAAAGAGGTTCAAATAAATCAGGTGCCCTTGAAGGATCAGAACTTTGATGTAAACTCTTAGAGAAAACAATTTTTCTTTTAAAAATTAACATACTAACTTTCTTGGTTAATACATGCTACCTTCAAAACCTTTGTAAAAACCTTTTATTGAATGCCATGATACTATTATTTTTATTAAGATTTGATAAACATTTGCATTTATGCACTCATACACTTTCAAAAAATAGAATCACATACATCTCAAAAATAAATATATGACAGTTTATAGTAAAGTCTATCACCTGCATAATTTTCTGTTGAGATGCTGAAGAATAAATTTAAGTCACTAAGCACCTTCATTGTCATAATGAATAACCATCTACCATTTTTTGTCTTTTTAATAAAGTAGAAATCCTTATATAGCTGGACACTGAATGCTCACTTTCTGCTATGCACTATTTACTTCACCTCTTCTGTGTTACCCCACAGGGCATTCATATGGTTGAACAAATTTTTTAGTAGAACTCACAATGATAATCATCTGCTGTAGTATCTTATCTAGTTGAGCAGCAGAATGAAGAAAAAAGCATTTCATTACAATTCTTAAGTTTGTAGACTAGTACAATGAGGATCATGAAATTTCTGCTGCTGTTTGAAGCAAGCATGAATTTAGTAAATGAAATATATATGACTGACTAATGCCAGATAAAAAAGATGGCCCGTGTTTCTCTGCATACTCATTCCTTAAGTCACTAAATAAAAACACATCTCTGAAAGGGATGGGAAGAATTGCAGCAATCTCCTCAAGTACAGACAGCATCATATCATATGAATTTTTAAGTGGACATGTTTAAAGCAGGAATGTATCATACTAGATCCATCCATTCCAGATGCTTAACGCTATTTTAACTCTCATACCAAGCTAAAGTTGCAGACTCTTTGTCTGCTGACCTTCTGAGATGTTTGATGAAAACCATTTTCTGTAAACTTCAGAGGCATCTGGGAAACCATCTAAAATAATTAGCAGCTAAGCACCAAACTATAAACAGGCAGGAAAATATATTTCAATAAAATCGGAGCTTTATGATAGTCATGGACACGCACATAATCAACTTGTCAACTCCAAACTTTTTGTCAAACTATTCGTAAGGTTAAGATTGATCTGAACTAATAATCAAAAGGTTAAGGAAATTACCTGTCCAGTCATTTCTTCCAGCTTTTCATAGAGTTTGATGCTGTAAGAATGGATTTTCTTCAGGTTTATTCCAGGATGAAAGTAAGTAGTTAAACCAGCCTCAAATAAGAAATAGGAAAAACAACATACAGATAGTATTAGTAATGCAGTGTTTTCTTTTCCTCCTTCCAACTGTCATTTGAAAGGAAACTGTCAAGATAGTGGAAAGAAAGGCAACACATGAATAGAGCCAACTGCTACAAAAATAAAAATAAAATCCTTTCCCTACTTATGGCATTCTTGTTCTCTGTACACGTGTTTTTCCACCTGCCTTTCCTCATCAAATTTGTCAACCCATGATACCATTGCAGTTGTTCCCTCCTACGGTTTCCTTTCTTCCTTTAATTATTCAGTTGTCAGCTCCAAATATTTTGGAAGAGACACACAACTCTGTTCCTAATCAACTAAATCGACTGATTGTCCTACTGAATGACCTGTGGAAATCATCTTTTCCTTCTTGCAAATGGAGATGGAAGAGAAACCAAACCTTCACAAAGACCAGATCTTAACAGCAGTTATTACTTTCCTGCAGTATGAGCAGCAAGGCGGTGTGGAAGTCAATGTTCTTCTGTTCTCAACCGTTATCTCAGTGGCAGTCGAAGTGCAACTGCTGCATTTCAGAAGTAGCCTAAGAAATTACTGTAGGTGTTTTGCACATCATTTTACTAGGTATGACTTTAGAAAGCTGTCAAGCCCTTTTGAGTTCATGCAAAGGTAAAATCAAGTAGTTACTAGAGCCCCTTCCGTATTTAAGGAAACTGCCTGCTTGCTTAGAAGAGACAGCTGCATCAATCTAACGACATTTGTAACTTCAGACATTCATAACTTTAAAAAAGCAGAGTCAAAGTGTTACTGAATATAAGCATAAGCCTTTGTATCTCCTGAATCTGACATCTCACTGAAACCTTTCTTCCAAGTGAGACAACAGAAATGCATAATTACTCGAGGTTTTCAAGCTAAATAACCACATTGATTTAAATACTTCATGTATATAGTGCATATTTTGCTAACTAAAAAAGAGCTTATTCATAGATTAAAGTTGCTTCAGTTAAGGGGGCTAGAGACCGGCGTCCACCTTTGAGTCTACTGCCATTCTGAGAAAGAAAAAACAGCAGGTATTCTGAAGGTGAAAAGTAACACATATATTAAAGGTTTGGTAGTTTCCCTCCAAGTTGCCTAGTATGCACATACTGTAACTACTCTTGATTTTAGCTTGTCAGCCCTGTTCTGTCCTACATACTTTAAGGCTTTAACTTTTAAAGCTAGTGGAATAACTGTATATATATGAACAACAAAAGCAGTATTTAGTGGTCTAAATAGACCACTACCTATATTTAAGATATGTTTTAATTCAAACTAAGTTAATCATGCTATGAACCTATTGAACTTTACACTTCTCTAAAATTAACAACATATATCACATGAATTAGACCACACATCCTCATTTTTTTGAAACCATGGCCATCTTTCTTAGCGCAGCTTCGCATTTAAGACCTGGTCTTTTTCTTCAGAAACAATTAGCTTCAGATTGCTCTTAGCAAATGGCTTACACTCAGACAGCACGTCCCCCAAAAAACATAGATCATACTCACTGTCTGAGGCGACAGGTGCCCAGTATCTTCAGAGCAGGAGTATGACAAGTGTCTGGCATTACTGAACGTATGTCTTCACGCTAGTCACGATGTTACAAGTTTTTCCTACCTTTCTTTCTCAGAATTTTATCTTTCTCACATCTTAAAGTTTACACATGGTATCAGGGTGTATCACAGGAGTGAAATGCCAGAATAAACCAACGGAAAAATGTGCAAAATTAATCCTCTACCAGTACTGTATTTTTCAGTTGTGTCTGTATTTTATTCCTAAATTTGGCTCTGGTTCCCTAAGTATGTTTGATATTATGCATTACCTCAACAATCTGAGTTTGAAAAGTGATTACACAGATCTGTAGGAGGAAGAAAAATCTACTTAGATCCACATTAAGCACAAAGCAGGCATGTTGAATTCAGCAAGTCCCTTGGCTAGATTAATACTCTGGAACAATATCACTTGTCCTTTTCTTATTATCATATTGGATCATCATCATATTGGACACTGCTGGAGACTAGGGGTTTGACTAAGTATGTTTGTGGTCTTACTTCGTACATGTGGTTGTGAACACATTAATTTTATTTACCCCAGACTAAAACCCAGAGCTGTTTCACTGCAGAATTTATAATTAAAACTTGCGTGTTTCTTAAAAAGTAAGTCCTAAGAGCCTTTTCTCTGTGTATACACAGTAAAGAAATAAATTAGGCATTGAAATGTTTACATTTGTTTAGCCATTTAAAATAACCTATGACTAATCAATTTACTTGTACCTGCAGGTTGTGTTATCTCATTAATTTTACACTTCTTCTATTTAGGTAAACATTTTCTGGTTTTTTGCTAGTTTTCCAAATGTAGTAATATATTTCCCAGATGTAGGGAAATTCCATGTTAGTGGTCACTGTTAGTGATTTTGAACCAAATGAACCACAAATGACTTGCAAGTTAGCTATAAACCCATATACATTCAAGAGCATTTAATTGTAGGAATTACATCAAAACTTCTGTCTCTGACATTTTTTAGTGAATAAAAAAATTTTAAACTCATATGAAGCCTTTTGGTTTCAGAAAGTGAATGCTTCTAGTTTCAGAAGCGTATTTGGGAGACAACTATCACCTGAGCGGACTATGTAAAAATTAGGAGCATAGAATCAGAAAATAATGATGATAAAATAAACAGATTGAATGGGACCTCGGGAGGTTTCTATCAAACCTCATACTCAAAGCAAGGTCAGCTACGAGATCAGACCAGGTTGCCCAAGCCTGGTCTTAAAAATCTCCAAGGACAGAGACTGCACTACTTCCCTGGCCAAGTACAGGACTTCGCATTTGTCCTTGTTAAACTTAATAAAATTCCTGTCCTTCCATCTCTTCAGCCTGTCTAGGTCCCTCAGCATGGCAGCTGTGTCCTTGAGCGCATTGACTGGTCACCCCGGTTTAGTGTCAGCTGCAAACTTGATGAGCATGAAATTCGTCAACTGCTCCAGATCGTTGATAAAGATATTAAACTGGATGGGTCCCAGGACAGACCCCTGAGACACTCCACTTGTTTCCAGCCCTTGGCTAGAGTATGACCAATTAATCACTTATCTCTGAGCTCAACCATCCAGTCTTTTAACTACGTAGCTGTCTACCCACATGGAACATAACATCTTCAGTTGAATACATGCATATTTTGAGACAGTGTCTAAAGTCTTGCTAAAATCCAGGCAAGTGACATCAACTGTTCTCCCCTTGTCAACAGATTCAGTTATTTTATCATAGAAGACAATCAGTTTTGGTCAGACATGATTTATACTTGGCAAATCTATGCTGACTGTTCCCAGTCACCTTTTTTCTCCTTTATGGGCCCAGAAATACGATCTGAGATTCGTTCTATGATTTTCCCAAGAACAAAAGTATGGCTAGCTGGCCTTTAGCTCCCTCGCTTGTCACTTCAGCTTTTTTTAAAGATGCATACATATGCCTTTCTCCAGATGTTGGGCACCTCCCCTGATCTCCACGTTCTTTCAAAGGGGGTACATCATCAGCCTTGCAATACCGTCAGCAGCATTGTGTCCAGCCCATCTGGTCCTATAGACGTGCATGAGTCAAGTTCTCCCAGTAAACCTTGTCTTGATCCTCATCTACTGCTGGTACTTCCTCTTCTCCTTGAACCCTGCTCAGGCACAGAGGCCTAAGAAACCCTGTCAATGAAAACTCAGGCAAAGGAGGCACTGAGTACCTCAGTCTTATCAGTGTACACTGTGTTTAAGTTACCCACCTCTTTCAGCAACGGTCCTGCATTTTCTTTGTTCAGCCTTTTACTAACAGTGCAGCAGTAGAAGCTCTTCTTGATGTCTTTAATGTTCCTTAACAGGTCTTAACTTTAGTTGTGACTGGCTTTCCTAACAACCCCTTTAGATGCCCAGGTAATTTTTCTAAATGACCCCCCCATAGCCTTTTCCTGCTTCCACCTGCTCCATCGCTGCATTCACTAAGAAGCGAGGGCAAAAATACCGAAGGAGAGGTTGCTTTTACGGAGCTATTATCGATAAGGTAGAGTGAGCAAGTATAGCAATGAGAACACAGGAAGCACTTAGTAACAAAACCCCACTCATCATTTTGGTTTCTTATTCAGGGAGGGTAGTTTTATTACTTTTTACACACTTACTGTTCTGTATGTGCACTGGGTAAATAGAATTCAGTCTATGCCTCACTCACATATGTCCATCACGGTATTACTTTGAGCATCTCATAGCTATGATCCGGTACAGGAGATACACGATCTGACACCTCAGGTGGTGTTGCTCTGTTTACTGAACTGCATTACTTGCGGTAACATTCTTTCTAAAAAAGACATACTCAATGTGGTTTCTCCTAACTGCATGCAGTGTGTTTCCTTTTGCTTTGTTCGTTCAAAAGCAAGTAAGATGAAGTACAAACCTACTTACACATTTCAGGCAGTGATTTTTTTTTTTTAATTTCATTTTTTACCGTTGTTCTCTCATAAGGCCCCATACACACAAAACATCTGCACTAAGGTGAAGTATTTCAAACTTCAGGCTTCCTCTCCTAGAAAAGTGTGAGAATACAAATCAAATACAATCCATCTGAGTCATCCTCCTCAATTGGCTCCTGAAAGGCACTCTGATACTCTCGTTTTAAGTATTGCATAAATGCCCTATTGTGTTAATAGAGTAGTTCTAGAGACAGCAAACTGTTGTTTTTTTACCCTTTTGTACTGCTACACACCGGGATAACATTCTCGCAGTTTCAGCTGAGCACAGCTGGAAATGAATGAAAAAAGCACCTATTGTTGTGGCAAACTTTATTTCTTTTTCTTACACTACCTACTCCAGACACTGACACAGAAAATATGTCATTACATACATACATGTGCACCAGTATGTCCATGTGATTAGCATTATTACAGATGTCCCCACCCTGTCATTATTCTATGTACGTCTCTTTAATTCTTTTCCTTAGAGTACAGACAAACATTACCAGTGTACAGTTCTTAGCTCTGCTCCTCCAAGACTTTGTGTAATGTCACCAATGGCAGAAAAGAAAGCTTTTGTCTCTAATAATCAGTTTCTGAGATAGTGATATTCTCTGAGAACTGGACACCGATGCTGCTGCATGATTACTTCTTTTTCGTGATGGCACATATATAAAAAAATAATTACACAAAGAGTAATGCCAAATTTCACATTTCTGGTTTATGCATGACAGTGCAACCACTTCCAGTGATAAAGTCCGCAGTATAAATCAGATAACCTTTGAAATAAAACCTTAAACTTAAAAAGTCTAAGTTAAACTAAAGTTTAAAGTCTAAATCTGCAAAAAATGTATACTACTACTAACAGTTGCCTTCCAGTGATTTCAAAATACAGTATTTGACCCAATTTTTATAAATGAGAAAAGCGTACTATGGATAGCAGAACCAACTTTTCAAAACATACAGCAAATCTATAAAGAACTGAGTGCTAAAGTTTGTATCTATAAAACAACCAAGATGGTTAACCTCTGGAAAGCTGGGGAATATAAAGGTAATGAAACTTCTACCACCGTTAGATACAAAAACTGCTGTTAACCTGAGAAATTAACAAAACATTTTCTTACTGCATGCCAAGTAGATCCTGCAGTGAGCTCAGATTTTTCTAGCAGAACAACATCCTTCAAGCCAGCCTTAGCCAAGTGATAGGCTAGACTCACACCAACGCAACCACCTCCGATGATCACTGTATCTGCGCTATCTTTCCCCAAGGATGGAGACTGGGTTTCTTTCCTGGGGAAAAAAAATATTACTGACAGTTACAAAAAGACAATTGCACTTTTTCCCAACTCTTTCATTACAGCTCTAATCACAACATAAATTGGTGCCTGCTTGGGAGTCTGACACACCTGACTTCAAACTTAACCTGTTCACTCTTACCTCCTTGCAAAGCAAATGCTGTTAAGGGGTCATATACGTAAACAGTAGTAATACAAAAAAGTAAAGCAATTTTTCTTCCACTCACAACTTCAAATCTTTGTTATTTGTCCAATACACCTTATAGGTAGACCCTACTTGTCGCCGAGAAACTGCACCTCTGAAATGACGCATCAAAACTTGACTTTCCAAAAGTGTTATATACAAAGAGAAAATCTTTTAAAAATGTCTACTTAGTAAAGCTCCTTAATAATTTCTAAAGCCAGTGTCAGCAGACTACAGCAGTGCTTATGATCATGAACAATGAAACTTAATGTTTACTCTCATGTTCTGTCCATTTTGACATGTTCTACTTTGCTGGAGTCAAAACATTATAGAAACAGGTTTTTGTCAATCTCTTCCACGTGCTACTACACTGTGCTGCCTTCTCACGACCGCTTCAAGCCATCACACACCAGAACTGCTGCCGTGGGCAGCCCCATTCTCCTTCATCTCGTCTGATCCTCCTCTCTACTGCCCCATCCACAGACAGCCAAGCAGCAAGCCAGATCAGGAAATTTATCAAAATGTTTTAAAAAGCCATTTTTTTGGAAGTGAGTCAAAGCAGGACCTCTTATTACAGCAGAAGTAGAGACTACTGTGAAACCACAGTCTCTCTCCCTCCAGGACAGTTAATCAATGCTCAGCTTTATCTCCCCCCTCCTTGTACGTTTGCTTTTACAGCTTTTCTGGCAAAAGGCTTTCTAATGTGTAACTAGTCACCCACCCACCTTCCACTCCAAAGTCAAAGCTACTGGTCGCATGTATTATAAATGGAAACCTTCTGAAATCCTAAATGCAAATGCAGGAGGAAGATGCCCCACGCTTACTCGCTACGTGTGAATGAATGAAAAGCAAAGGCAATGGGAGCACCGGAGACCAGAGGTTTCCCATATTTGGTGCACCACACACTTGCACGTGTTCTTCTCTGAGATTACATATTAATTTTTGCAAGTTAACAGTAAGCTGTAGTGAGACGCACCAGCTCCTCGACTGACTGGGAAACACAGGGTGGTCGAACGCAGGCTTTCCGTGCGCTGTGAGGATGAGAATTCCCCCACCTGATTGACTGACTGACTTCCAGCTCTTCTCAAACCTTTTATTTCAAACCCAGGAGCCTGGTGAGAACCCGGGGTGTACCTTCCCTGTGAACTGCGCCGTTCACACAGGTGTTGGCTCCTAACAGTTAAAAAAGCTCATGTTTTGCCCACTGATGCGGCGCAGAAGGCAACAGGAGGGACCCTCTCAGGGCTCACCCCGGGCCGGGTGTGATGTTCAACGCGGAAACTCGGGGCGCGGGGGGAGATGCACCTCCTGCCCCAAGGGGAGGCGGCCCGGCGACCCCCGCCCGGCAGCCGGTGGAGCACCGCAGCCCGGCAGGAGGACCCCGCTCCCCTCACCACCCCGCAGCCCCCCCGCCAGGCACCCTCACCCCCGGGGGGCCGCCCGCGACGGCGAACGGCTCCTCCACCCGCTCCCCCCCACCCATCCACCGCCCCTCGCCCGCCGGCACAGCCCGGCCCGCGGGTCGCACTCACCGCCCCCGGGCGCCCGCACCGCCGCCGAGGAGCCGCAGGGCAGCCGCGGCCAGGGGCTCGGGCCGGCCGCCGCGGCGGGGGGGGCGCAGCCCCCTCAGGGCTCCCCGCAGCACCGCGCTCATCCCTCGCACAGCCCGCCGGCAGCAGGGATGGAGAGGGCCGGCTCCGCGCCCCGTCCCGTCACCGCCCCCGCCGAGGACAGCCCCCGCGAAGGAGGGCGCCGGCCCGCCCCTCGGCTGCGGGCGCAGCCCGACCCCGAGCCAAGCTGGGCAGGCGGCGGAGCCGCAGGCCGTGCCAAGGCGCCCCGCGGGGTCAGGGGCCGGGCCGGCCGGGGGTGTCTCCCGCAGCGCTGCCCACCGCGGCCCGCCTCCTCGCGGGCTATAAAAGCGCAGGCTGAGCGCTGCGGGTACCGTCTGCTGCGTGTGAACCGTCGGGGCGGATTCGTGCGGTCAGCGGCTCTGGGCGAGGAAGATGCTGCCCGTCGGGAAGACCACGAAACAGGGCAAAAGGGTAATTCCCCCAATCCCCTCCCCCGCCCAGCCACGCTCCCCGCGGGCCCCTCCCGCCGCGCTGTCCGTCGGAGGGGCAGCGGCCGGCGCTGGGAGAGGTCCCCTCCGCCGCGGTCCCCTCCGCCGCGGTCCCCTCCGCCGCGGTCCCCTCCGCCGCGGTCCCCTCCGCCGCGGTCCCCTCCGCCGCTGTCTGCGCGGCGGGCGCAGCCCCGGCGCGAACGGGGGGGAGGGAGGGGAGAGGCAGCCCCGCAGCACCGGTGCCGGCAGAGCTTGGCTCTGGGCCGGGCCGCCTCTCCCGCCTCCTCGGGGTCCTGCCCGGCGGCACTCCTGGCTGCCGCTGCTCCACCGGCACAACCCGCGAACCGCCCACCTTCGCCTCCCGGTAAGGTCCTCCGCCCTCCTGCAGGTAAGGTCATACCGAGAGGCTAAAGCGAAGGTACAACGGTGGCCTCACCTCTTCGGCATCGAGCCGTTAAAGGCATTTGGACGCCGTTGTGAGACGGATAAATTGAACTGAATGCTGTAACGGCTCATAGAATGTTGGTTTCTCTGGTCACCATCCAGAGCCACCAAAGTTCAGAACCATTTTGCGAAGCATTATTTGATATGCAAACTAAGCAGTGCTTGCAACACATGAAAATTGTAAATATTTTAAGCTTTAATCATCATCGGATGGGATTGCTGTCTCCATAATGCTTCCAACTCTATTTAAAAGCCCCCAATTGCCCTTCCATTTAGTTATATGACTGAATAGCAGGAGTGTTGTATTACGAGTGGTCTCTAATACATGCATGCCCTTTCCACCCTCATTTAGCTAAAAAATAAGCCAGTATAAAAATTCTCAGACATCAGCCATTCTGGCCAGTAAGGCAAACATATGAGCAATTTCTAAATCAAAACCCTGATGTATACCAGTACTGCTACCCCTGCTTAGGAATGTCAGTGGAATCACATATTTTCTCCAGAAGGATGCTATTATCATTAATAAGACACTTCTTACCCAAAACTGGGTTTACTCATTTTTATGTGTAGAGTGTAAGTCTAGGGTAAGAGAATGGAAGGATATGGAAAGAAGTCGTCTGAGCTCTAGGCCGTTCAGGTAGGTCAGTTATAACAGAAGGAGGTGGGGAGGTATTTGTTCTGCGGGTTTTTTTTTTTTGGCCTATACTCATGGCACCTAACTTCAGACACCTAGCAGAAGGCAATTGCCTTAAGCTCCTAGAGGCAATGGACAGAGGTAAGCGCCTCTTGAGGGCTGACCTAACATCTAAGTAGTTGTTTTGAGATGCTTTTTTCTCTCCACTGGTGGAAAGGCAGGATATAGGTAGACCAAGCAGACTTTTCACTTACATGGTTCAGTTACATTCCTAAAGGTGGCTGAGGGAATATTTTCATAGAGACATTTGCACTCTTTCCATGGATAGATGTCTGGACTATGCGGTGTAACTTCATTCATGGTAGCAAAAGTAAAGCAGGGAAAAGATGGCTTAAAAAAGCCTTGGTTAGCTTTTACAGCTACTATTTCTTGTTATTTAATACTAGATCTGTGTACTACTAGATCACCTGGCAGTACAATCTTGATCTGGATTGGGCATGAGCACACAGCTGTAGGTCTCTGGAGCAGAACAAACCAATGTTGATGCTGAACTTAGGCTAGCTGATGTTAGTTGAACCAATGGTAAGTTACCCAGTACAGATAAAGGAAACACGGTGTGAAGAGATGATATCAGACCTATAATAAAGTTTGCAAAAAAGTTATTTCAATTTCAAGCCAACCTAAACTGACAAAGTAGGTTTGTATTAAGTACTTATGCTTTATAGTTATGTCCCCTGCTATTAGATGCCCCAATGCTAGGTTTAATGTATCACAATATATTATGTATTAAAATGCATGGTCTGTTCACTCATGGCCTATGTTGCTTCTGTGTGGCAAAAGTGAAGATTACTTTTAAATGCAGTTTGAAAAAGCTAGAACTATATAGGAAAACGGCTGTTAAATCCTAAAGTGACTTGTTAAAAGCAAAAATCCTGTAAGCTGTAATGTATTTAAATATGGTGTCAACATGTATCTATTACTCAGTGTTCAGTTAGCAAGCAAAGATTGTGGCTGCTTCTATGTTAAAGATTTTTTTTTTCCCTCCGCACTCCTCGTCTCTGCATATAAGGTTTCTGAAGCAGGCTCCATTTATAACAGACTCCTTGGCAGGCAGAAGAAGCAGGGACTCAACCAGAGGTCCCTTGGGACCCTTGGGTCCCTTCTCTGGCCCCATTTGAGGCATTGTGTTACAGTGGCTCATTAGTTAATTGCAAACACAGGCTTTACAGAGCCTCACCACATTTACACTTAGAACAGAACTGCCCTAGTAAACAAGCATGACAGGTAGGGTCATTGGAAATATCTGAGTTTTGGAGATGGAGTACTGCAGATGGAGTTTTGCCCTGGTCCTTCTGAGGTAAAGATACATGGTTGCACCCTTTATTAATCAGGTCAGTGTTTCAGCAAGTTGCACAATGTGCAGTGAATGTGATGCAGAGATTTGCAAGCCAACGCTTGGCCAAGCTCATGTATCTGCACAGCAGCACTGTACCGAGAAGTCCCATCGCCTTGCTGCCATGTCTGTGCCTCAGCTGAAAATGCTGACCCCCTCAACCAGCATTTGTAGCCTCCAGGTGGCCTCACACTGCTATGCCTGCCGCTGGAACTGGCATAGTTGGCACAGGGCTCCTTCTTGTTGGAAAGGCATACTCTCATCCTGCCTAAAGGGCGGTGCTGAGACATCCTAAGTGTTTGACTTGCTTGGACGTATGGTGTGAGATAATTGGATGAATGCGGGACAAAGATAATCTACTAAAGGTTGGAAGCTAATTATTAAAAAACCCTTCCTCTCAGCACAAAACCCACGCTCAACTCTTACGTCCACAAGACTTTTCTTTTTCCTACTCCCTAAAATTTCATCTACTGAAATGCTAACGTGTCATCAAGAAAACACTAGCGTGGAAATTTTAGTCTTACCTTTGATTCTCTTCCTGTACTCACTACCTTTGTTACTGTAACAGGTCTGCATTCATCCACTTTTTAAAGTAAATACAATTATGGTTGTAATCCAATTGCAGAAATTAGTACTATTTAGTATAATAGCAAGGTACTTTTTGGAAAATTTGAACAAGCCAATGAAAGGAATACAAAAAAGAATATATATTAGGTGCAACTAATAGATGTTGTTCTCATGTTTTTCAATTTTATAAAAGTGTAATTACCATTTTGCTTGCATTAGCATGGAGTTCAAGGCAGAAGCAAGGCTAATCACAGGGTGCTGTAAGGTTTGTAATTTGACATCTTTAAACATTTCAGGGCTGTGCAAAACATGCAGAATTTTCTTTCATTTTGTAAGTCTAGGTAGGCAGACACAGGCCAGTAAAAAGTCTGTCAGAAAATGGAGGCCAGCTTTTCCAGATGGGTCTTACCTGGTAGGAAAATGTTCAATGCTAACTTTTCTGTGATGCCTGTTGTGCCATCTTGTGTCACATGCTACTTGTGCTGAGGCTCTGTCAAGGGGGCATTCATAGTTAAAGAACACATGAGCTAATAACAGAGGTCAGTGATGCTAGTGTTTCACTTAAGAAGTTTCTCACTTATTTTACATGAGAATTTAAGATTGTGTTTTATTTTCATAGGAATGGAATTGGACCATTCTAGTTCTGGGGACTATATCTCTGGAATACAATAAAACTGACTAGTGAAAAGTCTTGCACTATATGTGCACAGATCTTGCAAAATGGACCATCTACCATTCTCTAAAGAGAAATTCAGTATGGAAATGGATTACTTTTTATTTATTAAGGCAAAGGTTATTCTGGTAGCCCACACATATTTATGGCTGCTTTGCAAATATAGGAAATGTCAACAAAGGAGCCTACAAAACTGCAGAACTGTAATTGTTAACTTGTCCTGCTTTCTTCAGGGTATCCTGGAGCGCTTAGATGGTGGAGAAATTGTGATTGGAGATGGAGGATTTGTCTTTGCTCTTGAAAAGAGGGGATACGTAAAAGCTGGGCCGTGGACTCCTGAAGCAACGGTAGAACACCCAGAAGCAGGTCAGTTTTACTGGGAAATAGTAATCCTGCAATGAATGTAAACATGGTTGTACAAATAATAAATATATAGCAACTTGTAGTAGGTTTTTAAATGGAATTGTTCCTTGACACTGTAGAACTACTGTTACAAATAGCCAAAGAGTCTATAGACCAAGTGCTCATCCCATTTTCTTGCTCTGAACACTGGCCAAAAGCAGCTGCTGAGTAAGAATCTAAGTAGTGAAGAAATAGTGATAGCTCTCCAGAATGCTCTCCTAGTATACAGTAACTTGCAGTCGAGGGGCATTTTGAACCACATATGGATTCATTGTATTTAATAACATTTGGTGATTTCTCTCTCATGGATTTGTCCAGTCTGTCCTTGAGCTGAAATAAAGCTTATTTAAAACATCTTGTGAAAAAGAATTCTGCAGTTAATTATCCATTGGGTTATTTTTGTGTGTGTTCTAGCCATTCTAGGACTTCTGAATTGTTATAAATTAGTATCATTTGTTTATTAATGCTGTCAGGAAAATAGCTGCTTTTAATAAACAGTGTAATGCAAGAGGAGTATTGAATGTATCTGACTCCACTGTGAAATGAGGAATGATAAACCTCATAAGAACTGCAATAAACATTTAATGGAATAACGCTCTTAAAGTGGAGAGAGAAAAAATGAGTAATCATTTTGTGACTTCCAGCATAAAGATTATAGTGCTTAGCATAAATCGTGCAAAAGCGGATGGTATTATCTGTTTACATATGCTTCATTACAAGGAAGTATTTGCCCTAGTAATATGATGTGCAGTTAATCCCACAAGCCAATTCAAAATATCCTGAGCAAAAAATTCCATTGGTGTGTTTGCCCTTCCAAATAAGCCTTTTTCCTCTATACAGGGGGAAGAAGGAAGAGTAGGGGAGGAAGGAGAGGCATCTTAGCTTGCCCTATTACAGTGCTTTGTACACCTTACCTATTTATTTACCCTAATCCTTCGCAGCATTCAGGTGTCGCTGTATGTGTAGCAAGCCTAACTTAGGGTCACAGACAGCCTTACAAAATGCAAAGCTCCAGCAAAGGTTTAAAGGATGATGACTTAATGTGCTGACTCATCTCCCCAAAAGCCATCTCATTACCTCTCTTCTCTTTCTCTCCACCTCTACCTTTGTCTGCCCCTACACATTCCATGTTTCAAATCATAGCACTTATCCCATGCTCTTTATTTCCCCTTTGCTTACATATTTTGCACCTCAAAAGTCCTTGACCTACGTCCCCTTTTGGGAAGTGTCAGTCCGTGGGGAATGCAAGACGTTGCCTTACAAAGAGGCAGTTGCAGAAGGCTCCAACTGGCTAAATTGACCCACAGATTTGCTTTAAAGAAATGATCAGTAGCCATAGGTTAGAATCTAGCCTGCTGAGACTGGCTGATGATTTGCTAGAATATACTGCATGTCTATAACATAGATACAAATTTTTTATAAGCCCCTTATAGGCTATTTATAAACACACCCTTCCCTGGAAATACATTCATTTCTTTTAGTGCAGTGTGCTGCCTCCCCTCCGTTACCGCTTTTTACTGCGTGCTGAAGGGTCGTATTACTTTGGAAGCAGGTGTAAAGAGCAGAAGGGGCAACTGGCTGAGCCAGCTGGTGTAAAACCATACAACTACTAGACCTTCTTGCCTTTGTAACGAAGGAAGAAAAAGGAGGGAGGTTCGGAGCACGCAGCAAGGAATGGGGGTGGGGGTTGGGTGTATGGCTGTGTGTTCCCTATTCATACGTGTTAGATTATATTTCGTTTGCCTACCTATGTGATGTTCCTTAGTCACACAGATTCCAAGCATTCCTCTAGGAATAAACAAATCTGGTTTATTATGGAAATGTCATAAAGCATTTGTGAAAATATTTGTAGATTCTTTTTTTCTTTTCCCATTTCTGGACTCGTTTTCATTAGTGATTTCTCACGAGAGAGAACAGACAAACTACAAAACACTAGAAACATACAGAGACAGCCCTTTTACTTGGGATCAGTAGCCTGTTTTAATGCTGTAGGAAAAAGAATACTCCCTGCACTAGGAATGTTTTGACTCTGTGTAAAGGTTGTAAGACTGAAATTTGATGCTGGTAGTTCAGGCAGATTCCAGGGACTCCTTGACCTGTGGCTGTGCTATAATCTGTGTTCCTGGATAGGCCTGTGACTGCTGTGAGAAGCAGCATTGTGTTAAATCACACCGTGGTTACCCAAGGCTGTAATTAGAAATGAAATACTGTACGAGGGGACACTACGCTGTTCCTTCACTGAAAGCAGGCATGCGCTTGTGTGTGCAGACTGACTCTAGCGACTCAAACTTTTGAGCTTCTCTGGCACAGCAGACTGTCTGTTGCAGCTGAAGGGAGTACTTTTATTGTCATGGCACAGTCGCACGTTTCTCAAATGATGTGGATTGTCTGTAGACAGTGAGGTATGATAAACAAGGACTTCAGGAAAACTTTTCCAAACGCCTGCCGCAAGCTGTAGAGCTCTGGCGCCTGTGTACAGTATCTAGGGGATAAATTATTCCTGCACTTGCTACAAGCTGTTGAGCATTTTGTCTCTGTTTCACCTGACCAGTAGTGTTCTAGAAATTATTATAATTGTTGTTCTGTGGGAATATGTATAAAACCAAATGACAGCTCCTGTTCCGTTCCTGCTGTGGCAATTGCAGTAACTGCTTACAGCAATGAAGGCAGAACTGCCATTACAGAGCTCGCTCCCGAAGTCCTCACGTAGAAAATTTGTCTGTTAAAAGAAATGCCAACCTGTCCTTCAAAAGAAGTGTTGACTCTGTAGTACAATCATCATGTGCTAACTTACTAGGAGAACTAAGTCTGTGTGGTGAGTCACTTTTCTGGAGCAACCAATCATCTTTTAATTAAGGGCATATTTAGCAAAATAGAGCCTTGGTTTTGGCTAACTCGGCTTAGCTAAAGTTCTGTAGGGGGGAAAAAAACTAGAAACCACAAAATAGAGGACATAATGGAACACTGTATTCTTCCATATGAATATAATCTTGTCCCTTGGTTTGTTGCCATGATATTTTCTTCTGCTTTCTTCTTCATAGTCTAGAAGGCAAGAAAATGTAGCTCTTTCATCTTTTTGTCTGGTATTCCATGTTATGCTTGCATGCTCTTTTGTTAGAAGTCTGCTTTCCTTTCCTAAACCACTATGCAGTTCTATAAAAAGAAATTGGGATAGATAGACAAGGTGGCATGCAAAACTGAATCTACTGAAAAACTGAATAGAAACCTCAGGCTTTCTTAGCAGAGAATAACTAATGACTAAGTTTTCTACCTGATGCTCTGACAGTGAGAAGAAAGAAGTTCTATACAGACTGTGGTAGTGCTTCTACTCCCTCATAACGGCTCTTCCAGTAAACACATACTCCCATATTTTACAGTAACATTACTTCAATAAACATTGGATTTTGGGGTAACAACAGTAATGACTGTACCAAACATCTCCTCTTTGTCTCTTTTAATTCTTTGCAGTTCGTCAGCTTCACCGGGAATTTCTCAGAGCTGGGTCCAATGTTCTGCAGACATTCACCTTTTATGCCAGTGAGGACAAACTAGAGAACAGGGGCAATTATGTAGCTGAGAAAATAAGTGTGAGTAAAACTCTGGTTTGGTGAAGATATGAAGTAAATTGATTCATTTCAAAAAGTTTAGTAGAGACAATAAGTACTTTAACAGTTTGACTATGTTTTGACTGTGTTTGAGGACCAAAGAATGAGATGATGCAATTTCAGAAGTTGGAGAATTAGCAAGAAAGACAAGGTTAAAGGACAAAAAAAAAAAAAACAAAACAAAACAAAAAAAACCCCCCAACAATCAACAAACAAAACAAACAAACAAAAACCCAACCAAACAAAAAAAACCCACACCAAAATGGGGTAAGGATGAAAAGAGGAAAGAGCATGCCCACATAGTATTTTTCCCATCTGAGGACATCAGTTTACTGGAGGTTTGATACAAAGAGTATAGGGAGGAATAAATACAGAGAGAGCAAAGTCAGTTGAAATTAAGAAATGCTTTAACATCCAGGGAAACAAATCAACTGCAAAAATTATGAAGAATCCTAGAGAATAATGAGTGGCTAATGAGAGTAGAATGGTTTTTAGATCCATGTCTTCAATGGATCTGAAACTGAAAAATACAAGGTATACACCATGTTCAATATTCCACTTCTCGTGTGTAAGGGTAATCTGTTACAGCAACAGAAGTACCACACGGGTATTTTTTTTAATCCCTTCACGAAAGAGTTGCAGGATGTTGGGTGTGTTCACTAGATGCAGGCCTGGCACAAACATTTCTATACAATTCCTTTTTGACCAGAAGGTTTGGCATTGAGTGTTTTCTCTGATCATTTCTCCTTTGGTCCTATTGTCTATTTTAACCTCTGCAAAATAGAGAAGATTCTCCAGGGGGCAGGGAAGAAGGAATATCTTTGTATCTGTGAATATATCCCAAGTCAGAAATTAGAACAATCTGGACACTAGGAAAACAGTTAAGGCTTAACAAAGGTGTCATACCAAAATGTCATTTGGCCAGATTTATCTGAAATGCTGTACCTTTACATTCAATTCAACATTGCAGTGTCTGAAGTGGTAGTCCCAGAAACACAGTGCCTCTGGAACAAGTCATGCTGCAACTCTTGCTGCTGTGCAAAATTGTATGAAGGGCTGGGAGACCACCTGGTATGGGGAGTGCATTGCAGCAAAGCTTTCAAGATTGATTTGCTGGCAGTTTTAGAAGCAGGTTCCTCCAGTCTATAACTGGTTTATGGCTCCACCTCCTGAAATTCCCAAACATGTACCTGAGCACAAGTGTGAATGGAAGCCAATCTATTAGCAAAAGCTTTAAAATTCAGCTGGGTCTTTTGAGGCAGCCATAGAAAACTTTAGCTGAGAGAAACCTGTGTGGATTCTAAGTAGTCCATGGGCTGCAGAGAAGCCTGCTCTAATCAGTACTTGTTCTTTATCCCAAATAATTATTCTTTTCCCAAAATCTTTTCTTTTTTCCTAGCTCAACCTCTTTTTTCACAAGCTGACTTAGGTATAGAGGAAATGTGTCTTTCAGTCTAGATGATTAATTAATCATGTGTAGTGATACGTTCCCCTTTACTATTCTTAAATTGGTAACATTAACAGCAGACAATTAATGATACCTTTTTAAAATACCTTAAATAACTCTATATGAACATTGTATCTTAAATTTTCAAAATTATCAACATACTAAAATACATTTAAAAAAAAGAAGGAAAAATCGGTTGAAAACACTACTTAATTTGTTTTCTACACACAAAATGTCAGAATAAAAGCACACACCAGTGTAACTAACGCATTGTTCAAGAGGCAAAGAAAGTACCACTTCACACCAAATATTTGCTTTTTATAGACTATTTGTATAAGATGTATTAAAGTAGTATGTTTTGGTAGTATTTTGTAATATGATAACTTAGAGGTGGCAAGAAATTTGTTTCCTAATGTTTGTTATTTTTTTTAAAGATGCTGATCGTCCTAATCTATATTATTTAAAAATCCTTTCAAATTATAAAAAAAATATGAAGAAGATATTATGGCTTTTGACTCTTTTGTCCTTTTTTTTTTTTTCTCTGAAATTACATGCGTATCAGTGACCAGGTAAAACTTACATAATCTATATTCATACAGTGCCAGAAAGTGAATGAAGCTGCTTGTGACATTGCAAGAGAAGTGGCTAATGAAGGCAACGCTTTAGTGGCTGGAGGAGTCAGTCAGACGCCGTCATACCTAAGCTGCAAGGACAAAGCAGAGGTTAAAGCAGCCTTTCGAAAGCAACTAGATGTCTTTTTGAAGAAGAATGTGGACTTTCTGATTGCAGAGGTAAATCTGTAACTGAAGTACATGCCTTCAACTGGTACAGTGTTAACTTTAAGATGTCTGGTCTGCTTTAGGAAGTACAAGTACATATTGCTTCCTCCTTTAAAATTTGCTGTTATGCTTTTATTCCAGTAGTATCAGGTATTTTTCTAAATGCACGGCAGCATCCGCAAGCATCCTAGAATAGGACCTTGAAATCTAAATTTCTACTTCAGTCAGGTCAAATTCTGTGCTGGTACAAAAGGGACAGATAAATCTGATGTTGACTAGTTCCTGTTTCCTCCCATACACTGTAAGCAGTCAACCTAAAGTGACTCTTCTAGATTAAAATAGTTCTTTGGGGATAGATCCCTGATTAACTTCCTGTATGGGCATTCTTATCTGAAACAACAGTATAATTTTCTTTTGCTTAGTTTTATTTACTGACTTTTTAAAATCCTTTTTGTATCTGCATGGTCAGTGAACTCAACTGAATTCTGTTGGTGTAAATCAGAAAAGAACCAAGTCATATGGCTGGTGAATTTGTGGTCTGGATTAATGTGTCTATGCTTCACCTCCAAGAAATAGAAGTAGTCCAGTTTTAATTTCTTTCAGTATTTTGAACATGTTGAAGAGGCTGTCTGGGCAGTTGAAGTTCTAAAAGAATCTGGAAAGCCAGTTGCAGCCACGATGTGCATTGGTCCAGAAGGAGACATGCATGGTGTCCCCCCTGGACAATGTGCTGTCCAACTGGTAAAGGCTGGTAAGAATCTGGTTTTAATATACCCTTTGAAACTATGGAACAAAGTAAAGTCCTCAAGTATTGAAATAAATAGATCAGTATCTCAAGTAGGTAGCTTCCCAATTATATCTGATAGAAGTTTTGACTCTGTAGATAAGCTTTTGTGTCTACTTTACTGGTCAGTCTTGTAAAAAAACAAACAACAACAACAACAAGCAAAAGAAAACCCAACAAACAAAAAAACCCCAAACAAACATGAAAATGCAGCTCTGAAATCCTTGTTAACCAGAATGGTGTTGGGACAAATAGCCAGAGACAGCTGATACTGAATAGAGCAAAATCCTAAACCTACTCAAATTTGGTTGCAGTGTCAAGCCCAAATTCTGGGCTCACAATTACGAAGTATAAGCAGAATCCAAAGCCATGTTTGATTATCTGCTCATATTCTGAGACATGTATGGACCTCAGTTCAAATCCAGAATGGCAGAATAAGAAGATGAAAAAGTTAACCTTTTTGTGTATCGAAGGCTGTGTTTTCTGCAGAACGAGGGGAAGGATGGAAGAAATTAATCAGGGGTTTATTATATCTGTTCTGAACTACTCTTCTGCTTTGGATTTCAACTCTAAAGGAAGACTGTGCTATGCAAAATAGCTAGCAGGTTCCTATGTGGCTGCACATAATCAGTCTTCATTGATTAAGCACTGACAAGAAAAGCAACCGTATGAGGGCAGATGTGATTCATCAGCAGGAGGATAAAGAGACGTGCAACTGAGGTGTAAATGGAATGATCAACCTCAGGAGAGCTGAGGCTGGCTCTAACCCAACGGCTTTGTTTTCATAAAGCTGGTGTAAATACGGACTGGTCTGCCTCTGGAGTGCTGTGGCTAAGAACTTTCACCTCCCACTTCCTGCGGAGATGTGACTTCAAGTTATTTTCCTCCTCCTAGGTGCTTCTATTGTTGGAGTCAACTGCCATTTTGATCCAGATACTTCCCTGGAAACTGTGAAACTGATGAAAGAGGGCTTGCAGGCTGCTAAACTGAAAGCCCACCTGATGTCTCAACCACTTGCTTTCCATACACCTGATTGTGGAAAGCAGGGCTTCATTGATCTTCCAGAGTTTCCCTTTGGTAAGGCAAGAGTATCTTTTTGGTCTTTTTGTCTGTTCCATTTTCCTCACAGCTTTAGTAAACTGAAGCTGCAAGCTGTCCTGTGCCATAGGATCAGGTCCAATTATCCTGTCTGGCATTTTCCATAGAGAGACTGGAGTGTAATATTGGATTAAAGGTCGTCCACATAGAGTATTTCAGTAGTATCACAGCATGTGACTGAAAGTGAAATTACGGTGAAAAGTGTTAATATGCCACAATCTAAACTTAGTTTGAAAATGCAGTTCTTCCTTGTGGAATAGAACTTTGTTCAGGACAGCTGTGAACAGTCCAAGGAAATGAACAAGAGCAAATACTTTAAAAAAATCTCCAAGCTTAAATGCTTTTGCGTTGGAGCTCCCCAGCGTTCTGGGTTGTGGCATCTATCCCACAAGTCCTATAATGTTTTTCTAGATAGAGATGTAATAGACAATGCATGTGCAGAACTGGATATAGGTGCACGACTATTGCACTCATAATGGTTCAGTCTTGCAAATTTAACTGGCTAATACATGTGAGATTAAAGAGAAACCAGAAGAGGGAGTATGTTCTTTGACGTTGCTAACAAATGGATTAAGAGTTTGGAGAAGGATTGGTCACATGTATGCTCAGGGCAAATTCTGCAAAGACGTAAAGATTCAGCCACTTTATATATATACAAAAATAATGCTGGTGCATTTAGGGCTTCTTTCCACCTGGCATGTGGAAGCCCACATCCCTTTAAGATAAGAGGACAAAATCAGTCTAAATATCTTAAAATTTATTAGAAAAACACTTTCATTTTCAGGTATCATAGACTCTTCAAGAGCAGGTTATAAAATAAGGTATTAAAATATCAGAAACTTGAATTTGTAATTTAAAAAAATGAGATGTGATTTTCAGAAAGATTTCTTTTAATTCTTCATTTTACATAAACGAAGGAAAGAGAATAAAGCATGAGCTGGAGGCATTCATTAAATGATAATAACATGTCTGAGTTCTGAAAATATTCTGGGATGTTTAGAAGTGTTAGGAACTCTTTTATTCTATTCATTCCTTCATATAACTCTTCTGATTACTTACTGCATCTGTTCTTTTTTTTTATTGCAATCAAGTGAATTGAAGGATTCGCTGTTTGCTTTGTTATAGTTCTTGGCTTGTATGTTTTAAGCAATCTGTATGAGATCTCAGCTTTCAGATATTTCATGAGTCAATTGCAGAATGCTCGTTCTGTGAATGTTTTCAATACCCAGAAGGAGCAACTGATCACTTGACGGCAGATAAGCAGTTTGGTAAATCATTGTTAAACTGACCCAGTTAACTCTGCTTTTTGTGGAAGGCAATATGCACAAAGAGGTATTTAGATATCTGAAGTGTACATAACCTCTGTGCAGGCCAACAGGATCTCAGTTTGCGCTGGCTATGTGGTATTGGCAAACTCCAGCATCTGGATGCCAGCAGTGTTTAGTTATCGGTATAACTTTTTCCAGTTTTCTGTGTTTTCCCTTCTGAGTTCCTGCAATTGCTCTGAAATGTCATCAGTTAAGCAAGGACAATGTTTTAAAAAGAAATGTCACGGTCAGTCAAAGCATACCAAATTATCTCAAGAGTAGATGTGTAGAGGGCCTAAATCTAGGAACAGATTACAATCTTCTCATCAAAAATTGATGAAAATTTCAAACATCTTTTACTGTAAATGTTCATGTAAACTGTTAAGCTATAAATATTTAATTCTAAATGAGGTCAAGAAAAGAAATGCATGGACAGGCATGGAAAATAGAACATTAGTCAGTTTTCAAAGGGGAAAATCCCACAAAATGTCATCTATGTGGCAACTTTTTGTAGAATATTGCTTGTTTTCAACATCATCTTCCACCACGTGTGGTCAGTTCTTATGGTGGGGTCTCCCTGCTTCTTCAGAGAGGTTAGGTTGTTGCTGTCCTTACACTCCTGGAGCACAAGGACAGATTCTCACAATCATCGCATGGTTTGAGTTGGAAGGGACCTTAAAGATCTAGTTCCAACCCCCCTGCGATGGGAGGGTTGCCTAAAGCCTTATCCAGCCTGGCCTTGAACAATTCCAGGGATGGGGCATCTACAACTTCTCTGGGCAACCTGTGCCAGTGCCTCACCACTCTCACAGTAAACAGCTAATCTGAATCTACCCTCTCGTTTTAAAACCATTACCCTTCATCCTGTCACTATACTTCCCTGCAATAAATCCCTCTCAACTTTTCTGTAGGCCCTTTTGAAGTACTGAAAGGCTGCTGTTGGGTCTCCCTGGAGCCTTCTCTTCTCCAGGCTGAACAAGCCCAACTCTCTCAGCCTGTGCCCACAGCAGAGGTGCTGTGCCACATCTTCGTGGCCTCCTCTGGCCTGGTTCTAACTGGTCAACATCCTTCCTATTCTGGGGTCCCTAGAACTGGACTCAGTACTCCTCATTGGGTCTCAGAAGAGTTAGGTAGAAGGGGAGAATTGCCTCTCTTGAACAGCTGGTCACGCTTCCTTTCATGCAGCTCAGGATACGGTTGGCTTTCTGGGCTGCAATTGCACGTTGCAGGCTCATACTGTTTTTCACCCACAAAAACCCCAAAGTCGTCCTCCTCAAGGCTGCTCTCAAGCCACTCTCTGCTCAGTCTGTATTTCTGCCTATGTGCAGGACCTTGCACTTGGCCTTGTTGAACTTCATGCAGTTGGCACAGGCCCACCTCTCCAGGTCCCCCTGGATGGCATCCCTTCCCTCCAGTCTGTTGACCGCACCACACAGCTTGGTGTCGTCAGCAAACTTGCTGAGGGTGCACTCCATCCCACTGTCCGTGTCTCTGACAAAGATATTAAATAATACTAGTCCAAATATGAACCACTGAGGGACACCACTGCTTGCTGGTCTCCACCCAGACATCAAGCTGTTGACCACAACTCTTGGAGCACAACCATCCAGCAATTCTTTATCCGTCCATCAAATCCATGCCTCTCCAGTTGAGAGAGAAGGATGTCGTGTGGGACAGTATTGAAGGCTTGCACAAGTCCAGGTAGATGACATCAGTTGCCCGTCCTTTATCCACCAGGGCCGTGACCCCATTGTAGAAGGTCACCATATTCCTCAGGCATGATCTGCCCTCAGTGAAGCCATGCTGGCTGTCACCAGTCACCTCCTTGTTTTCCATGTGCCTTGGCATAACTTCCAGAAGGATCTCCCCCATGATCTTGTTGGACACAGAGGGGAGACTGAGTGGCCTGTTGTTTCCTGGGTCTTCCTCTTTTTCCTTTTTTAAAAATGGGGGTTACACTTCCCCTTTTCCAAACAGTGGGAACTTCACCAGTCTGCTATGACTTTTCAAATATGATGGATAGTGGCTTGGCAACTTCCTCTGTCAGTTCTCTCCTTGGTTGCATCTCGGTAGGTGCTGTGGATTTTGACACAGTGGGTGATTGAGAAGACAGAGAAACACTGTTCCCCTGGAGTTTAGTTGCCTGTGCAGGCACAATTTGATTGCGAGATGCTGCATTCTTAATGTGTTGATTGTTTTGTATCAATTTTACATTAGCTTTTTAATGTTATATCAGAAACAAGGAAATGATGAATTTGTGCTTCTGGTTATTTCTCTCACATCTGCAGGACTGTACACAAGATTACTTTTATTTAAACAGCTTTCTAAGATAGTTTCATCTGGTTTTCCTTCCAATATTAAAACAACCAGTCTTTCCCTCTGATACCAAAAATTTTCTGTTTAAGAACATTTTGGTTTTTTCCTTATGTTTTTTATTTTCTGACCCTGTCTCTTAACTACCCATTGGATTTAGAGTAGGTCTGCTCTGTATCACCTTCTTTCATGTTAGGCATTTTTGGGAAAGGTCATAGGGAGACGCCGCTTACCTCCCTGCTGTGTTGCTGGAGCCTTACAACCTCACCACGGCTTCTTTGCCCAGCTGAGTGTTCAGTGTACAGACATAATGCTGCACTCACCCGATAACTGTGCTGGTTCATCTCCTGCAGATGTGCCTAAAGAAGTGGGAGGGTTTCTATTCCTTTTTTTTCTGTATATTTATTCCTCAAAGTTTCTTCTTCAGTCCCTGGTCTTTCCTTCCTAGTCCTGCCACTCTTGTGCCTCCCTCCTCGTTCTTTTTCAATTTTTATTCCTGTCCTTCCTCTCAGCTCTGTTACCCCTTCTGTTCACTACCTACGGGGAGAAGGGTTCAAAATAAAGATTACATCCTAACAGAGAACTTTCCACAAGGAACAAAGTGGTTTGAGGCAACAAGCTGCTTGTGGCTGGGATTATAACTAACTAAGGGATGGGCCAAGAAATAGCTATAGGTCCCAGCTGTCGGTGAAACAACTGGCTGCCGCTAGCTGATCATGGAAAAAAGCATTCCTGGGGAATAATGAGCAGGCTTATTCCTGTTGCAGGTAGGCTGATACCTTCTCCTTTCACAGATCAGAGTACTGTATCAGATTTCCCAGATATTATTTATTAGGAACTCTTTGGACATGTGGGTGTAACACTGAAAGCACTCCAGTACTCCAGCTAAGAACTCTGGCAGAATGGCAAGCATGTGGCTTAGGGCTTAATCAGTCTCAGAAGTTATTAGGTACTGTTTTGCAAGGCCAAAAAAAGCTTACAACAAGCATAGCTCAGCATAGTGTAGCAGAGTTCTAAAAGCTAGACTTCTGCAAGTTTGCATCATTAATTCTAGCTCACACAGTTCAAACATGTACATGCACATCTACAACCAGTTTCGCAAACAATGTGCGAGTGTCTCAACAGCGTGATTTCTTACCAAAAAAATGTGCTGAAATGGAGAATTCTGGAAACTTAAGATATGAATGGCTTTGCAGGTCTGGAGCCAAGAATTGTAACGAGATGGGATGTTCAAAAATATGCAAGAAAGGCCTATGACTTAGGAATTCGCTACATTGGCGGTTGCTGTGGATTTGAGCCATATCACGTCCGAGCAATAGCAGAGGAGCTGGCTCCTGAGAGAGGATTTTTGCCAGAAGCTTCTGAGAAACATGGTAGCTGGGGTGATAGCCTGAGCATGCATACCAAACCCTGGGTCAGAGCAAGGTATGTGTATCTGAATTGGCAAGCACACCAGCATACTCTCTGCTAAGTGTTATATTGGTCCATGCAGTAGACTGGCTTAACTGATATGGACATCTAAATATCACTGTAAACGTTCTATGTGTTAATAATTTTGAAGAATTACATGTGATTTGGGAGCAGGGAAAGGGGTTAAGGGGCTGTAGGAGAGCTCTAGAAATTCTCATCCCTCTTTAAAATGAAGATTTTGTCTGAATTAATGGGAAAGTAATTAATGAAAGTTAAGATCAAAACAGGCTGCTCTAAACCAGCTGCTAATGGTGAGTTGCTTACAGTGTTTCTTTCAAGGATGAAAAGATACTTTTTAAGCATGTAGCATTTCATTGCAAGCTTTCATTTGTACTTCCACGTGTAAATATAAACTCAGTCTGTGTGAGTTAGATGACCTTTAGCAATGGTGATTTAAGCCACGTATCCTTCAGTATTGTGCGGTGCTGGAAAACCCCCTACATTTCCTTTTCTTTCTTTAGGGCAAGAAAAGAATACTGGGAGAATCTGAAGCCTGCTTCAGGCAGGCCATATTGTCCTTCAATGTCAAAGCCAGATGGCTGGGGAGTAACCAAAGGAGCCAAGGAGCTGATGCAACAGAAAGAAGCAACAAGTGAGCAACAGCTGAAGGAGCTCTTCCAGAAAAAGAAATTCTAATCCACTGCAGTTGTGTAAATGTTAGAATGATTTCTCTACAGACCATCTCATGCTTCACGAGAAAACCTGTGAAGATGAGTACCCTGTTGATTTATCAGTTAACGTGTAATGAGACAGACAAAATTCAGAAAGAGTGTGATTACAGATTAAAGAGAACACAGAGTCAGAAGGAGGTTTGGATTCTCATAGCTGAGCCTCTGTTAGCTAGGTGCCATTAATTGGGTAGACACAGAAATACATGGAAAGTAATGATTGGCTGAACTCACCTGTGAAAAAACCAAAAAGCCACCTATAAATATGGTATCAATGGACTTTCACTCCTGCATCTGTTTTCAGTTTGGGATTATGTGGGAACTTCTGCAGACCTCAAGATTTTTGAGGGCTCATGCAGGGACACACAGGCTGACAATGCTTCAGACACACAGTTATTTATAGTCACTTTCTTGACTTCAAGAAAGTAAAAGTAAACTGGAAAATGCATGTTATAAGTGGAATCAAAAGGAGAACCTAAGGGGAATGAGAACTTGCAGGAATTTCTTACATACAGAAGAAAAGTTCAGAGAACTTTTTAGGAAAAAAAAATGACAGCTAAATAACTCACTCTTCTCAAGGTACCATGTATACAATATGTACTCCTCTGGAGACTAAAAAGCTTAAGAGATTATGCTGAAATTTTTAAAAAATCAAATAAATTAATATGGTGGAATAGTATTGTATTATCTTCACACCTTAAATCGTAAGAGCTCGAACAGAATAACATGCCTCCAGTAAATAACTAATTTTCAACTGATCCAGATGATTTCTGGATGTCTTATTGGAAAAAGTTATCTCAAAATAGCACTTAAAGACTGAAGCTTCCTAAAAATAGAACTCCTGTTCATAACTGTAGTAGAACATTCCATCTTTTTAAGCTGACTGATTCACTGTAGTATATTAACTATAAGAAGACATGAAAAACCTGTTAGAAATAGATCAATCCGCCTAATTCAAGAAAATCCCTGGACATTTGTACACTGGATTTGTTGAGATACCCTTTTCGTAGGAAGGGTATCGCTACACTTGGAACCCATACAGGACACATTTTCATGGCTTAATTTTGTGAGCTACCACACAACTTAGATTTTTCTCTAGAATCTCATTCCCACCCATTCTACATTAAAGCCACTACCTTTATGAAAATATCATTCTCAAAGTTAGTGTTGAAAGCTTTTGTTGGACTACTTTTTATGTAGAAGCATATTTTGTTATTTATATCCATGTTATTCTGCAGTTCAGGAAACATTTAAATACGCAACACTTTAATGGGAAGCTTCAGGTATCCTTTTCAGACTGTTATTGGTACACAGATTTTAGTAAAAGCCATCTGCCTTCACCAAGATTATAACAGATGGAAATAGTTACTAGCTGGAAATTTTGCCTGAAAGCCAAACGTAGACAAATCAAGAAAGTGTATATTTTAAAATGTAGATTATTTGGAAAGCATCCATATAAGTATATATGTACTACATTAAACTTTCCTTCCTAAACTCTTCTGGATGATCACCCTGCAGAAAGTGGAATAATGCAAAATCTGTAAACCAAAAAGGCCAGATCTTTGACCACCACCAAAAGGAGTGCAGCATTGTAGAGGTATGCGTGATAATGTGGCTTAAAATACAGGCTATAATTGATCAAGAAGTGTTTTGAACAATCACTGCCAGCGTAGGGGCCTCCTGTGGCAAAGGATGAAGCTTGACCATCATACCCTATATAAACAGCTGGACTGATTTTTTTGAAACATTCCAAACATACAAAAATTCATATTGAAGTGAATGAGTGAAGGGACCATGGTGTTGAAGATGACCAAATATGATTTTAATCATTTATTTTTAGATACACAGTTTAAAAAGGATGAATTTTAACAGACACTAACCATGACAAGAAATATTTAAAAGACTATTTGAAGCTATTCAAAATGAGAGCTGACCCAAGGGGATGCTATACAATTCCTTTTTGATTCCTATCGCAGAAAGGAATTGACAGTGGCATGAAAACAGATTTCTGTATTAATCACTACAGAACCTGAAACTATCCAAAAAGCCCAAACACACACTCCACTCAAAAAATCACACACACACACCCCTGCACACCTTTTGAGCTGCAAAGCCAACAAAGATTTTTTCCCATTTCTTTCTGCGTAACGTCTTACGGAGGGGTAACAGAACTGTTAGATTTGTTAAATCTTTCTAATGGTTTATTACATGGCTTGTTAAGGAAATAACACAGGCTGACAGCAGAATTCTAAGAAATTTGTTTCGTTAGAAAGCCTGTTTGAAAACCTACGTAGGAAGTGAAAGGTGCTTTAGAAGGTCAACTCCTGCATTTAGCACCCTAAGGCAGGATCAGCTATTCACAGAATATGTTTGTTTAACCCTTTTGGAAACATTTCTAGTGATGGACCTTCTATACCAATCCCAGCCAGTCTGGTTACTTCACACTTCTTAACAAATTTTTAGTAATTTGAATATTCCTTGATGGAATTTAAATTCAGTATTTCTTTACAGCACATTACAGACATGAATAATTTATTCCCTGTTCATTCATTCTTTCCCTGTGGCCTCTGAGTTTGTGATTCATCATAAACCCCGATACCACTTTCATCAGATCTTTTCCAGAGCTTCCATCTGTATGTTTTGGGCTTTTTTTTTTTTTTACTTGGAAGCAGAAGTGAAGTGATCTGAACCTTGGAATTTCAGATCCAGAAGAGGAAATCAGAAGTCCTTGCTATCTAATGAATAAGCCTTTCCTCACAAGGCTTAATGTCAGGGCAAGAAGGATCTGGACAAACTAAAGTTCAGAAACTACAAGCTCTCTGTGCTGCACATGAGGAGATGTCTACATTTTTAGTCAGCTCTGAAGTTTTCCAGAACCCTATGCAAAGAGAGGCCTAAAACCTGCTGTTTAATGGTCGGTCGTTGGCCTGATTTATCTGTGAACTGCAGGAAAGCAAGGAGGTTTTTTGTAAAGAAGGAAATCTTGGAGTAAGGTACAAAATCACAGAAATCACAGGGATTTCCCCTGTTCTTTTGAAAAGAGAGTTTTCTAGGAATCCCACCAAATCTGAAATTTCCATGTACCACAAATTTCTTCCTAAAGCGGTTTGTAGCTCATGACTTCTTTTTCAACTCTATACACAACCGTAGTGGCAGGCTCAGGGACATTTTTCAACCTGCTTAGGTTTAAAAGCGGATCCACATATCTGTCTTATTGTACTCCATTGACTTTATAAAATATTTCATCCCGCAATGCGTTAAATTATTTTAAATATAAGCACCATTGAAATAGGATAGGCAAAATAGTATCATAAAATAGAGTATTTCAGCATCTTGCTTTATTACAACATTCTTCATTACCTTTTCTTTATGTTCCACTTTAATGAGGGAGATGATACCTGGCATTAAGTTTTATCTGAGATACCAACCGCACCGCTGTGTGGTACGGTCGACACGCTGGAGTGAAGGGATGCCATCCAGGGGAACCTGGACAGGCTGGAGAGCTGGGCCTGAGCCAACCTCATGGAGTTCAACAAGGCCAAGGGCAAGGTCCTGCACCTGGGTCAGGGCAATCCCAAGCACAAGGACAGGCTGGGTGGAGAATGGATGCAGAGCAGCCCTGAGGAGAAGGGCTTGAGGGTACTGGTGGATGAAAAGCTGGACATGAGCCGGCAGTGTGCGCTGGCAGCCCAGAAAGCCAACCGTATCCTGGGCTGTATCCAGAGAAGCACAGCCAGCAGGTTGGGGGAGGGGATTCTCCCCTTTTACTCTGCTCTTGTGAGACCCCACCTGGAGTGCTGTGTCCAGCTCTGGGGCCCCCAACATACAAAGGATATTGACTGGAGTGAGTCCAGATGAGGCCACGAAGATGCTCTGAGGGCTGGAGCCCCTCTGCTATGGGGACAGGCTGAGAGAGTTGGGCTGGTTCAGCCTGGAGAAGAGAAGGCTCTGGGGAGACCTTAGAGCACCTTCCAGTGCCTGAAGGGGCTACAAGAAAGGGGGGGGGGGGGGGGGGGGACGACACCTTTTTAAGGGCAGTTAGTGATGGCTTTAAACTGAAAGCGGGTAGATTTAGATTGGACATCAGGAAGAAATTCTTCCCGGAGCGGGTGGTGAGGCACTGGCACAGGTTGCCCAGAGAAGCTGTGGGTGCCCCATCCCTGGCAGTGTTCAAGGCCAGGCTGGATGAGGCTTGGAGCACCCTGGTCTAGTGGAGGGTGTCCCTGCCCATGGCAGGGGGGTTGGAACTAGATGGTCTTTAAGGTCCCTTCAGACCCAAACCATTCTGTGATTCTATGTTTGGAGAGGGGAGAAGAAGGATGATTCTATCTCACAACTAACAAAGCAACAGCAAACATGCATCAATCAACAAATATTTTACAAGCATTTTGAGTTATCATGAGTGGTTGAAGAGTGTCTTGTAACATTCATTTGCAAACATCTGCATGTCAGTGTCTGAGGGAGGGAAATGGTCAAAAGCAAATTATGTTCTGCTTTGCAATTCACCTGTTTGCAGATCAAAGGAGCGCTAGAAAGAGACCAAACTTGTTCAGCCCACTGTGCTAGTCTTTGCCTTTTGGCAGACAGGGTAGCAAACGTTATAGTAAGCATTCTGCGTAACCCCTTATCAATTTTTATTTGTAATCAAACAAACAAAAAATCTGGACATTTCCATCCAAGAGAAAACAAGAATACAAAGACTCTACTATTCTTTGGGTCAAGCAGCATGTTCTTCTGCTAGATTTGGAAGAAGTATTTTCCTGTAAAAGGAAAGGCTTGTATGCAGGAAAGTTTTCATGTTCTTTTCAATTATGTCAGCTGGCCGGCTGCAAGATCCTGCAGGCTCTTCCTACAAACCTTTCTGTGAAAAGGCATTTCTCACTAGTATCACAGTACTACAGCTTCATGGAAAATCAAAGATGTGGTCTGTTAAGGGAAAAGCTTTTTAAAAATCTTGTTTCTCACTATATAGTTTATGTTCAGATTTTTCTGTGTTGAAATCTCATCAAACTGGACTTTAATTATGCAGGCTCGTAGCAGTTTGTGCAAATACTGCCTCCTGGCGACTCTTTGTATGGCTACAGGGCAGGGGAAGGGAGTAACCTCAGATGGCTCCTCGGGTTTGTATACACCGATATCAGAACAGCAATTAATTTCAGAACAGACTTAATTACACCTGTATTTGTTTCTAAACAAGGAAGTGCTTTCTTTACAAGAACTGTCAGAGATAATTGAGTCTCCAATTTTGCAACGTTTCTGTCTTGTTTTACTGACAGAATAAAAGGGTTGGACAGAAGTTTTTCTTTGAATATGGCCAGGTCAGCTCTTATTTTAAAGAATCATATGGCATACAATGTATACAAACAGATTTTAAATTATAAGGCACAGGACAGTGGAGAAAAACAGTTGGAAGGTAGTTAATAAATGTAAAACTTAAAATATATCTACACATTATCTTTTCCTTGCTTCCCCTCTGACATTACTTCCAAGTCCCAACATTATTAGAATACAAAATTCCAAAGATTAGTTCTTAGTAGTTAGGAAATTTAACCAGACATCTTTAAATCTGCCAACTTGTGTCCTACACAGTGAGTAATAGAGAGGCAGAGAGACACTGTGTGTAATATTAAATGCTGTACAACACTGCATCTACCACACCATGGGGCAGAATTTAGCTGATCTGACAGGCATGCAGTGCTGCATCCACAGTGGCCACTGCTTCCTAGACCTGGACAGCTTTCTGTCTGCTATCCTTGCCAAACTGCTCCACGGACTGAACAGCAAGTCGAGGCTATATTCTTTAAACTTTCTACTGCCTTTCCTGTTGCTTCTATTCACGTAAGAATCCTTCTCTCAGACAAATCATTGTTATTCTGCCCTGCTTTCATACTGCTACACCTATGTTTAATGTGACTGGTTCTGCTGGTTCTGCTAGGCAGACAGGACTCAAAGATAATTAGTATTTGCACCATTGTCCTGGAAGACGATTTGCATTTTTTTGTGGAACTGGAGCCTTACGTGCTCCAGTCTATTCACACTGATACAGCAGCAAAAAGGGACAGAAACTGGATGAGCTGCATTTGCCTGGAAATGAAACAATCCTTGGGCAGCATAAAGACAATACGCCTGACTCTTACCCACTTAGCTTCTTCCCACGTGTGGGAATATGGAACACTGCAAAGCTGTGAGAGGGTGGCCAGGACAGCTCTCACTCCAGTTGCCTTTGGCTAGAAAATTAAAATACTTCATCAGTTTTGTCATGAAAGCCTGTGGAAGGAAGCCTGCTTAGCAGCTCAAAAATAAAGAAATAGGGTCTGTTCAAGCTTTACATTTATGCTGGACAGAATTGTTCCCACTGCCCAAGGGGTAACATTGTCACAGCTCAGACCTTTGATTTTTACTTGTTATTTTTACCAGAATATTTACCTCAGAGCACTCTGAGGTGTTACTGAAATGTTGTGTCGGGAAGCTGTGCTCAGCTGAGGATAGGAAGGAGATGGGAGTATGCCCAAACGCTAACCGCCAGCACTTTTCAAACTGTATGCAGACAGTTGTTTGGCCAAGCAAGGATTTGGCCCTTGGTTCACAGCTTCGTGCATAAACCACATGGAAATCCTCTGCACACCTGATTAGGTATTCTGACCTCACTAATACAGATGGAAAATCATGGACCTAAATCAGTATTCCCTTGGGTTATTAACAGTCAGGCATATCACACAGGTGAGCATTCAATGCTGTCCGACCAAAGTGCTTCACTCCAGACCTCTGGGCTGCTGTGCTTCCTTGCGACGTGGCTGAGTAGCCAGGATCAAGGCAAATAGACCGCCACACAGCGTAGCTAACTACAGCAGAAGCACCAAAAGCAAGGGTGGGCTGCGTTCACCATTCGGTGTATCTTACTGCTCATGGCTCAGTTCAGTAGTCTGGCTACAACAGGATCTGTTTTAATAGGGTGTCTGGTTAACAGACAGTTTTTTATCTGAAGTATAAAGGGATTTCTGAGTAACACAGCCGATTCCATTACTTGGATAGCTAGTTGTAGCTAACAAATCAAAGCTCTTCTCATTCTTTGTACTGATATCTTGGCCTTGTTTCTAAAAGTGGTGCCTAAAGGTGTGTTGTGATAGACTTACTTCTGAATCCAGTCCTACGGGCACCCTACAGCTATAAAAGGTGCTTTGCAAACACATCTGGTTTGGACATTCTTCATTTTTTTCTGCTCATAGAGAACATATACATTGAGCTTCCATAAACCAGAAAAATCATGTTCATTTACAGGAGCACACAGTGACCTTTTTGTTATAAACTTCAGTGACCTGATGTGTGGAATTCATTAAAATAATAAAATGTATGAAACTCACATCTCAAGATTTCCTTACACATGAAAAACAGTACTATTTTTCATGTGAAACCTGCTGCCCCTCGGCGGTTTCTTAAGGAAACCACAGAACAATGCCATCCACCACTCAGAACAATACGAACTTGCTTAAAATCCAGTGCTTTTGGTTAAAACTAAATTAAAATTAATTATTGCAGTTAATTATTTGGTTAATAAGTAAATAACAGCACGATGTCAAGGAATAGTTTGTCAACAGTAAACTGATGATGATTATGTTAAGTTGGTCTACTTATTTCTTGAGCCTAATACAGGTACCTCCTTCCGTCCTCTGCTGGGTTCAGTCAGGAAAGGGTTAACTCTCTTCACATGGCTGCTCTGAAGCTGTGTTGCTGGATGCAGAAAGAAGAACTGGTAAGTTCTCAGCTGGCACTGGGGAATGCCTGCACTGAATTCAAGGTCTTTCTCCGCTTCCGACACTGCAGCTGCGTTCCCAGCTCTCGCTGTCTCGCTACAGGCAGTGCAGGGGACACACCGTTCAGACAGCTGACCCAGACTGACCAAGGGAGTATTTCATTCCATAGTGCGTCCTGTTCCGGAGCTTAGGCAAGGAGGGGGTCCGGGAACCACTACTCTCTCCCTTACTCCCTTGCTCGTTTCCTCCCGGGCACTCGCTAACACTCCCCCTGACTCCTGAGTTAGCTGCTTTGCTAACTGCTGGGCTGGCTCGTTTGTGTGGGAGATGGTGGGTTGTTTAGAGTTCCTGGCTGTGCTATCGCTGACAGGGTTCGTTCGGAATCTGCTCCGTTAGCTCCCGGGCTCTGGCCCTTAGGGCTGCGGCTCTCAGGCTGTGGCTCTCAGGCTCTCTGGGTCTGACTTTCACTACTCAGCACCTGGGTGTGCACTGGTCAGTGGGTGGTGAGAAACTGTATCATATTGTATCCTATGTTTTATTCTCCATTAATTATTTATTAGTAGTAGTATTTGTATATATTAATTCAGTTTCAATTAGTAAACAGTTCTTATCTCAATTTTATGAGCTTCCTTATTTCTTTTTCCTCCAATTCTTTCCTCTCCGCTGGAGGAGGGGAGGGGGGATTTGTGAGAGCGGCTTTGTGGTATTTTGCTAGCCAGAGTTAAACCATGACACGTCCAAACAGTGTTTGTTGTCATTTCCTATAGGGTCACAATGATCTTAGAATTAGATGGTGCCTATAGGTCATAGTGGATCCTGGAAATGGCAAGGAGGGAGATACTATAGTAAAGAAATTCTGAAACTCTTCAGAAAACTGGCCCTGATGGTTAGAAGCATTCAGTGAGTCAGTGTTTGCTACTACGGATGAAGCCAGTGTGACCTGCAAGCAGTCTGCATGACCAAAATAAAACTCTTCACTGAGCAAAGAAAATATGACCGGGATTCCTCATCTGAAATAACATCTCGTCTCTGCAACCACTAATAGCATGAATAAACAACAAGGACATAGCAGAAGGTTATGGTAATGAAAGTGCAATTTATCTGAAGCAGCTTATATAATTGGATTACATTTATATAACCTCCCTTTGCAATATCTCAATGCTTCACAGTCTTTTCAAGTGTTCAGTTTTACAGGAACACAGGGAGGTTAGTAACTACTAACCATCTCTTTTACAGCTGGGAAGCGAAAGCGAGAGAATGAACAGGGGCTACATTCAAATGGGTTCAAGTTAACTTCACCATCTTCAATACCTCCTCCACTGGACCCAGGGAAGCTGGGTCTTCCAGCTTGTATAAACAGTGCTCAGAACTGCTGAGCAGCGCACTCTTGAACCTAGATGCCACAGCAGTTGCGAAGCCAAACTGTGGTCTGACTATCACCCTAAAGAGCTTGTCCATGGTCATGCTGAGTTTGAAGTAGAACAGAAAGTTGACTTTGGATGCTTCCCAAGTTCCACAGGTCAGGCAGGAAAAATCTGGGGAAATCAGGCTTTCTGAAAGCAATACTTTAACGTAAAGGCAGTTTCAGGTGAGCCAAAGGAAAGCACAGTCCCCTTACCTACCTTCATATGGTCCTGTATGAGCTTCTGGCGGATGTTCACAAACCCACTTTACCCTGGGACTCCTTTCGTCCCAATATCCAGTTAGCTCCCTCTGCTCTCCATGCCTTTTTTTCTTCCGTTTAAGAGATCAAGAGCCTCATTTTCAGTTCAATTGAAGATGATTATAATTGATGTGAATTATGCAAAGCCTTTTGTCGCATTTTCCATTCTGGCTCATTCAAAGCCGTGGATCTCTTTACTGCTGTTCCAGGTCTGAATCGGTAGAGCAATCCCATTTCTAGTTTCACAAATCTTTGTCTGGTGTATCATATCAGTAATTATGATTTGTATGAACATAAGTCACTACATTTAAATTTTAGTTAGTGGATGAATACCATCAGATGAAACTGTCCTTTAGTAAGTCCTTTGCAATCCATAAATAACTCTGCTGAGAGCATAACAAAGGCCCTTTGTGCTGTTGCACAGTGGAGCCAAAAATGTTCTCGAAGCAAAGTTTGTTTTCAGTATAATTACATACAGCTCATACATAAAACAGCTTGTCGTGCCATAGCCAAAAATGTAGGCCTTTATGTTCCATGAACATCATCTATCTATATTAACCACAGAAGAAAATGTATGGTAAGACCATTTATATTTCACTGGTTCCTTTCTTTTATTCTATTTGATATATTGCATCTTGTCTAAGGACACAGTCCTGCAAGAATCTTACTGCTGGCACAAACCTCTGCCTGTACAAATGGCCTTGCAGCACTGGGAGTTCAATGAGCGAATTCAGGACTGTTTTGGTATCTTTTGGGATAGTGCCTGTTACTTATCCTGACTGGAGACTTAAAAATCAGCAAAAAATGTAGCAAATATATTTTCAGATAATGTAGAAAAGGCTGAAAGTAAAGACATAGATTTTTTTTTTTTTTATCAAGTGTGCTAAGAACAGGAGGAGGTATTCATACTTTCCAGTGAAAGCTTAGATGCCTAAAATTTTATTTTAGGAAACTGAATATATCCTCAGCCATCTCTATCAGCTGAAGCAGGATGATCCATTTGGAGACTTCTCAACAATTAAATAATCATTCTGTACTTGAAGTGATGGAAACAATTTTGGATCCCCCAGTGTTGGTAGGAAAATCAGATAATACTCTCTACAAGAAAGTACCATAACTCAGGTAGGAATTTTGTTCCTTAATCCTTTGTCCTCACACCCCTGCATCCTTCCATTCCACAGTATAACGACTGTAGAGCCAGGTGCCAATAATATCCTAATTCTCCATTGTGTTGTCTCTTGCATATCGGCATTTAATATCTTTGAGAGCACTAGTGGGAAAGCAAATGATGGTAATCCACAGTGCCATCTCACTCCTCTGCCACTACAACACCTGGGTTTGCATGGTTCCAGGAAGACAGACTTTTTGCAGAAATAATTTTCCCTGTTTAGAAACCTATAGTCAGTAAATGGCTGCTATAGCGACCCATCTCACCCTCATCCTTGCTACTAGTGAAAGAACAGAAGGGATGAGATGGCTCTGCTGCTGTGAGAGCCTGTGGAAAAATAGAAATATATAAATGCTGCCCTTCTCTGTTGGGGACAGATCAAATCCCTGGAGGCCTCAGATCAAAATAGCCAAGATTTGTGCAGAGCACAGTCTACTTTGCTAAGGAAGCACAAGCCAGATACCACCACTGAAAAATTTCTCTTCCTGTTGGGAAAACTCCCTTTTCATCTCAATTTCTGATCTTTTTTTCCCCCCAAGAAGCAAAAGACAGTCCTGACCCTGACACAACCTACACAACTGGAGCAGTATGTAGCTATCATTCCCACAAACAGGCTGAGAACCACATCATCAGAGATCCAGAGTCCTCTGATTGTTCCCTTTCACTTTCTTGCACTACTCTGGGAAAGAAAAAGTATTCTTGCAAGTATGCCACTTTACTGCTACATCGTCTGGCACCTGACCAGGGCAGAGCTAATGCTCGAGCACCACCTGGCCCACCTTTGTCAGAAGAGCAGCTTGTGGTAGCAAGCAGTGACTGTACTGGAGCTCTGCAGTAGGTTAGAGTAGCAGCTTTGTCCCCTTGGCTACTATCACCTGCATCTGCTTACGCTCTGTGCTGTACTCACTCTACTGGTAGTGACAACTGGGAGCAAGGAAGGCATCCCAAACCCTTTTGCATTTCCCCCACACACAAGTAGGCCAGAGCAGTCTTGTCCTAAATCATAAGTTATGTAAACACAGCCTGGAAATCATAGAATTGTAGAAACATTTAGGCTGGAAATTACCCTTAAGATCATTGAGTCCAACTGTAAATGTAATGCTGCCAAGTCCACCACGGACCATGTCCCCAAGTGCCACATCTACATGTCTGTAAGTATCTCCAGGGACAGTGACTCAACCACTTCCCTGGGCAGCCTGTTCCAGTCCTTGATAACTCTGGTGAAGATTTTTTTCCTAATATCCACTCTAAACTTTAGTTTGTCATGTTGCCATATTACTCAGTGACAACGCAGAGTTGTGACACAGGGCATGAAACAAATCCCTCACTGGCTCAGAGGCTTCTGGCTCTGATAGCAATAAGCAAAAACCCAGAATACCGTTTTCAGTTGTATTCAAAGACAGAACCTAGAAAGAAACGAGAAAAGAGCGTATATTACAAAGGCACATCTAACCTAAAATCTAAAAATTCCCCATTCACTATTTTTCAGAAAGCTAAAATGCAAATTCTGTAAAAATAAGTGAATAAGTACATAATATACAATGTCCCTAACCATGACAGATAATACCAGTGCATGGAAAGTATAACTGCGTGTTCCATGGTAAGGAACATCAGAAAGGAACTGGTATAAATTAAATAGGTATCTTCATCAAAAGGAAGTAAGACTTGCTCCAAGGACCAATATGCATTCTCTATTTCTTCTTAAATCTCTGGAAACAAAATCTTTTAAATGACTGCTTGTCAAAGCAGTTTCAAGCTAGCTAGTAAGTAGGACTGGCAAAAATACTTCATCTGAGAGCCAGAAGAAAAGGTAAACCCAGCCATGAGGAGTGTTCTGTGCTAGGGAAGGAAAACTCTGTATGCATGTGTCACAAATAAAGGCTGGCAGATATAGGATCCAGAAGAGAAGAACCTACAAGGCAACCCTTTTAAATTTAAAACTGCAGCAGAAAGCAAAATTTAAAAATTAACAAAGGAATTTTTGACTTTTGAAACTTTAAGCAATGGGAATAGTATGCCAAGCAGGACTACGTGTGGCAAACTTCGAGGTAATGCTGCACTTCAGTCTCATATAACCAATCGTATATCTCTGGAAACTAATAACACACTGGCAGTCTGGGCCCTAAATTCTACCTTTAGGCACTACCTGCCTGCACTTCAATAAAAGCTCCAGACTTAAATTATTAAAATAATTATCAAATTCACTAGACACCCAATGGGAAAAGAAAAACTAGGAAAGTTGACCCGAAATTTTTACTAAAAAATGTCATTAAACTACGTGGCATTTAGACAACCCAGTGTTCACTGAAAAGCTATCCCAGAAGTAGGACTAAACCACTGTGTTCTCAGTTTCCTATGATAAAGCCATAAAGAATATTCTGTAGTTCTCCATCAGCGAAGCTCCCAGTGAATGAGTCTTTGATCTGTGGGCAATTGCAGCACTTCGCTGAAGTCGCTGGCATGATAATTATCTTCCACTCGGCCTATTTCAAGAAACAATTTAGAGGGACCCCTTTGTTCAGCACTGGCTAAAATTGCAGCAGCACAGTCAGACACGCTAAGCCACGCTGAGGGTGGGGCGGCAGCTGAGCCGTAGGGTCCCATGGGTTCTCCCCCAGTGTGGGAAACTGCGCAGACATATGGGACTGATCTGAACGCGGAACAGCACGTGTGTGTGCGTGTCTGCGTGTAGGCTTTCGTATGTGTACATGTTTTTAACCTCCAAACTGCTCCTCAGAGCAGTGAGGAGATGTTCTGTAGATGCTGGCAAATAAGTCAGCCAAAAAAGCAAGCACAACCACGGACAGGAAGGCAGCCGTGAACAAAACTAAAGCAGCTTTTGGGCTGTCTGTGCTGAAAAAGGCTTGGAACTGGGAACAGAGAAACATGCTCCTGTTACTTGAGTTAAATATACTCAAAGAAATACGCTCAGCCTCTCTAAAAGCCCTAGACTGTATTATAAAATACCTAGCTGCATCTTCATTTCCTTCTTTTACTGGAAATACCCTGCTATTCCTTCCAAACTGATTAATTATTCATGCCAAACTGGAGAAACAATATTGAGGTAGAAAATTTGGGAATCTGTACAGGAACTGGAACTAAAATCCACAATCAGAAGATTATCTGGAATGTATCTGCAACTAGTTTGATTTCTAGGGTTTGGGTGTATGCTTTTGAAACTGAAATAAGGAATGTCTTCAACTACTCGATTTTTGAAAGTTGCAAAATGCTATGTCTGTACTTTATGTCTATATAAAACTGTGGACCAAAAGAAAATCCCTGGGTTGGAATTCAGTTTTGATGGAAACAGACCTCTTTAGTGCCTTCTCTAGCAGCCAAACTGCTACATCCAGGATGCAAACTGCCGTCTTAGTCTCGCCTGCTTCTTCCTCATCTTGCCTGTCTATCAGGAAGCAAACTGAACGCACATGCCGACAGCATTAGTGAGAAGAGTAGAAACAGTTACTCACTGAAATCACTATATTGGAAAAGAAATTATACCATATATGTATTACAAATTAATTGCACAATTTTGTTGATTTTAAAAAAGTTAAAAAGAAGAAACAATGCAGTGATTTAACCAGACCATATATTACATTGTATTTCAGGGTATCTGTGATGCTCCAGACACTACTTTGGTTGAACAACAAATCCATGTACTTGGTGAACACTGGAATATACTCAGAATATTGTTTTCCTCCCTGTTGTTATTGCAAGAGCTTACAAGAGGTGGTAAATGATCTCCCTTTCATAAAGATGACTCCACACTGGAATCAAAAGGCTACAAAATGTGTCACAGGAACTGGCAGTTGTAGCTAGAAATCAGAAATAACCTCTGCAATTGGCAGCACCAATCAAAAAATGAAAGAAAATGGAAGTAAAAAGTATGCAGAGAAGAGCTGGTCAAAGATGAAGGCAAAAAACTACTGCTTTGATTGAAATTCTAGCGATTTTTGGAGGAAGAAGATAAAATGTCTTTCTCTTTATAATGTATATACTCATGAGCAAGGGAGAAAACAACTTGGAACTTAAAAAATTATGATAGGGTCAAAATTTCAATTCAATTTTGTCAGGCACCAAAAACATTTTAAGTCAAATTATGTTGCTAAAGGAAAATGTAGTAGAGAAAACCCCTTTTTTAATGCAAAAGTACATTAGATTTTAATTGGAGCTCCCAAAGAAGGCCAAGCAACAAGAATACAAGTAATGGAATTAGAGAGGAAAGTGGCAAATTAGGAAGAAAAAAAAGCAGAGAAAGTAGAACAGGAGGAAATAGTGAAACTGCTTACCTCTTGCTGCAGTGCTTGGAAAGCTTTTCTGTTTCACTTCTTTTTCACACTCACTGTGCCCTCCCCAAGGATCTCAGTGTTTCACAACTGTAGAGATGCATCATCATGAAAATGCATTTGCATCACAGCATATCCTCTATTTTTTCAACCTTCCGTTTTCTTGACTCGCTTCACACCTCCATCATTGACTACAGTCCATTAAAGCTACTTAGGAGTGCATTTCTGAGCCATCAGTCTGTCTCCAAAAAACTCATCACTGCAGATTACCACCCAGCAGTTTCCTGCCCCTCTACAGCTGCACTTTCCATTTCCCTTCAGGCTGCAGCTCCTCTTCAGTGACAGAGTTTGTAGGTAGTAAAATGTATTTGTGTGGCTAAATTGAAGAAACTGCTGCTTTCAGGGCAGTGGAAGATCTAATTACAAACCAGTCCTCAGCCCTTATTCAGGCACTAATTAATTCCTTCTGGGCCCAAACCCCTTTGTCTTGTAGGTTGAAGGCACAATAGCTCCCACTGCTTGTTTGCCATTTACAAGCCACAATATTCCAGCAAAATAAATTTGAAATTGCTCAGTATTTCACAAGGAAAATGCTTATATTTTTTAAAAGAATCCCAAAATTTCATTTTTATAATGAAATAAAAATGTTTTCCTCTGATCTTTCAGAAGGAGAACAAAAAAATAAGACCATTTTCTTTGCATTTCTGTCCCATGTCACTGAAATGGTTTTGATTTCCAGTCAAAGTGAAGAACAAATTTGAACAAAATTGAAAAAAAGCCTTGGTTTTCTTCAAATATTTTCACACAAAATCAGGTGGGTTTGCCTGCAAGCCCAAGGGACTGAAGGGGTTTGGCCTCCCACCAAGGCCCTGGAGTGAGGGGCAGAAACTTGTGTCCCAGGTTGTCCAAAGTAAAAAGGTCCCGCTCAGTTGGTATGAAGAAGACACGCAGTTAATCCAAAATTGTGCAGTAAAGATGGGAACTACTTAGTAGACTGTAGGCAAATATCATTAAATGTAGGTTAAGAGAAGATTTGCTGCTGGCTGAAGAGAAACGCAGGGTTTGGGCTCCTGTGTGGAAGCTCAGCCAGACCAACCGTTTTGAACACCAGGGAATAAAGAAAGAGGGAGAGGTTATTTAGTCATAAAAGAGACACAGCAAAATAAACATGAAATAAACTTCCATGAAATTTTTGTATGATGAGGGTGGTGAGGCACTGGAACAGGCTGCCCAGAGAAGCTGTGGATGCTCCATCCCTGGGAGTGTTCAAGGCCAGGCTGGGTGGGGCTTTGAGCAACCTGGTCTAGAGGAGGATGTCCCTGCTTTGTCAAGGAGTTGGACTAGGTGAGCTTTAAGGTCCCTTCCAGTCCAAACATTTGTCTTATAAAATTTGGTTTTCCTCCCAAGGTAAGGAAGAAAATGGTTACTGAGGGCTAGCTTACGTATCCATTCCAGCTCAAATAAAAGTGTAATGGTTCTTTAAAGAAAACATAGTCAGTAGCGTGGTAAATCTTGGTATTTGGAGAGTTACGCATGGCGCTCATACTATAATATCAGCTCAGATTATCTGATTATCTGATATTCAAAGGCACTGCACCCTGGGAGAACCTCAGACAGGGAAAAGACAGCCAGGAGACATCACTGTTGAGCAGAGGTAGCAGGCTGTAAAACAGTATTATCTACACAAGTCAGAAAAGATTAAAGCTAGGAAGGTCTCCAGGTACCCATCCAAGGACCACGAAAAGATTGTGTGACAAAGAAACAGATCCACTGTGACTCCTCTGGGTCTCCTTTCCCCAGTCCTAAGAAACACCCTGGCTAGAACAGTGCTGTGTGCATGATACTGCCCCTTCCTCCAGCTTAAGCAAATGCGGTGCTGGAAGACAACTTGCATTCCTGCCACCACATCTTTTCACTTGTGCCCTCTTTCTTCCCTAACTTCTTCCTCTTTCTGCTACTCTTCTTATGCCTTCATCTTATGTCTTAGCCAGACAGATCACTCACTCTTTTTGGCAGCATTGATGCAAGTCTAAAACAGGGAGGCAGAGTAAAGCAATGCCTTTGAACAGCTCAGTGCTCATAAAAGCCAAATCCTGGAGCCACCATGTGCTATGCTCAGTCTCCTCTAGCAACAATGCTGTAAATTAAAGTCAGAAGCAGAAACAGAAGGTACATTTTCTAACTTTCCCACCCCCACCCCTTTTTGTGTGTGTTGGTCTTAATTTATCATTTAGGAGGCAGATTCAGGCTTTTACCACAATAGTAATAACAGCAGCTCTGGCTCATCATCCTAACTTTTTCTCATCCAAAAAGAACAGCTATTACCATCCTTAATACCACCTAAAAGGTTGCCAAATACAACAGTTTCCCTTATTATAAGGGATGCAAAACCAAACCAATAACCACTACTGCAGCTATGGAGAAAGGAAGTAAAAGATGTGGTTAAAATCTCTCACAATTGCATTCTCTGGTTTTTTTTTCTTTTCTTTGTGGCTAATAAAGGTTTAAACTTCTGTTGTGGTTGGGTTTTGGGGTGGTTGGTGGTTTTTTTTAAGATGTGGGTGTTTGGTGGAAGGGTGTTTGCGTGTCTCTATGGCCAGACTTTAACTATTCAGTGTTGTACAGTGGGTCATATAAATAAATACCTTTGACCCTCATGACTCATTTGTTCCCGTAAAACAGGCTTAAAGCTTCTAATTAATACAGGATGCCACTATGGTCTCTCCATCCCCCACAGATGACTGCAAAGGCTGTGCCATTGTTTCTTCATTATTTTCTTCTTCCCAGTGCTCTTCTTTTGCATTCCAGCTTTGGATTACCTCCCATCCTTACTGACTTAGGAGCCCTAGCCACATCTCACCTCCCCAGGAAAGAGCTGCTCTTACCGTGATATCATTTGCTGAAGTGAAAGGCAGTCCTTCTTGCTAAAACTCAGCATCTTTACTTTTGGTTACATGAACCTGAGAAAGTTCTTCCAGTGATGATGAGATGAAGCGTGAGTGCCTTTTTATAGTTTAGATCATTCATATTCTTCCCTTAAAGATTCTGGCCTACAACTATGGTATAAGTTGTTACCCGTTTGCAGCTTTGCCCTTCCTTCTGGCCTTGGGAACTGCTGCAGCATCTCCATTTCTTGCCACAGTATGATTTTGCACTGTCTTCTGTGTAGCCACTTTCCTTGGAAAGACTCTCCATGTGTGCCAGACTCCTAGGCATCCTTCCTCTCCCAGTTCAGTAATCCTGGCTAATATCACAGATTCTGGCCAATATAGAGCCAAAGGTCTTCACCCGGTATTGAAACTGCAGAAGGCAAGTAAGTCAGACACAGGGAAACATCCTCCCATCACAAATAAAACCTGGTGGTATAATAGTTCACGTAACAAGACTGAGGAACCTCTGATGTTGAACACATGACAAAAGAGACAGCAGGGCCACCTGGCAGGAATGGGTTACCTGCCAGTTTATTCTCGGAGAATGGATGTTCTGCCTGATCTGTTGAGGTCTTTCTGAGTCATAGTTCCTGATTCTCTAATAAAAGTAGCAATATCTGGCTCCACCTAAGCTGAGTAAGTCTGCCCTGAGTTCTGTTCACCTGGACACTTAAAAGATGTGGTTAAATTACACTGAAGCCAGGCTCTGGGTTATTGTTTAACAAAAGAAGTATGTTGCCACCACCTATGGCCACATTGCAGGCTGGGGCCATGTTCATACCCACCTCTTCCTAGATCCTTTCCCCTGCTTCTTAGTGCCTACTCTGACTGCAAACATGGCAACAGCTTTTATGAAATATTTGCCATGCTGCTCGGAATGGAAGATGTTCCTTTGAAGTCAGTGAGACCATTCAGAGTGGCAAAGTTAAGCACATACATGTCTGTATAACATTAGTGTAATAACAATGCAGGTATGAGGGACTGTGGAGACTCACATTCAGATAGCTGCAAGAAGGAATTACAGATTAACTACATTGATCTTATACTTTTGATGACTGACATGACATCGAAGCTCTTGCAGTTCTACAAATTAAAAATAGGGTTCTGCAGTAAAAAAATAACTTCCATGGTCATATAAAATACATTTGGTACACTCAGAATCCTCAGGAAAATTCCACATGCAATTTGTGAAATTAAAATGAAGGGATGCTAAACGGTCACCAGATGGGTAGTCTGCTGTTATTAACAAGGTCACCACTGAGACATAAGGAAATTATCAGTATCTCACTGGAGCAAAGGTAAAACAAGAATGAAGTGGTAGAAACTTTTGTTTCAAGAGGTGAAACTCCTCTGAAATATCGAAAAAATCAGAATACATTGCAGTTGACTTGAGCTAGTTGCAACAGGTGAAGGTCTTCAGGACCTGTTGCTGTAGGCAGACATATTCAAACCTTTGGCTGAAAATGATCAAAAGACAGGATAGGTTAAAGTCCATCCAGTCTTATAGGAAACAGGAAGCCACTAAAAATAATGCAGTTGTTAATTACAGAAGAACTAGTGATATTTTCAATAAGCACAAATAGAGTGATTAATACATAAATGAGTTTTCTGTGTTGGTAAACAAACAAGGAATTATCAAGCAAAGGAAACATGTCCACCTTTTAGTGTTCAACAAGTAGAAAATAACATAATCACTAAGAAAATAAACCGTATACTACCAAAAAGGATGCTGTAAACAGTGTAACGGAAAAACAATAGAATTTAACAGCTAATGATATTACGGATTAACAATATTTTTAAAAGAGCACATTTTCCCCCAACTATATTTTCCTAAAAGACAAATCTATCACTTATTTAAAACATTTTTAGTCTTATGTTTTTATAACTATGGTTATGACAACTCAGATATCTCCAAAAGGAGTAAACATACAGAATATAGCTTTGATACAATTAAACAGGAAGGATTTTCCACAGGATTATGACAAGAAATTACCATCAGGAACTTGAATAACAACCCAGAATTCTTTAGGTCTTGCATCAACAGCAAAGGATGTTAAGACGCATTTGTCATGTGATGCAATTCCAGGAATAAAGACCGGCTGGAAAAGGTGTCAGCTGGTAATTAATGACAAGCACATGAGAAATCATTAATAAAAACTACTTCTCTGCAAAAGAAAACAAGACGACAGCCTTAAAGCAAATATACGATACTCTAATAAACATTGGTTTGTCTTATGTATGCTGTATTATGCTAAAGCCAAACAGCTGATTGTTAAAATATATGACCATAGTTTATAGTGTCATGAGGATTCAATTCAGTGAAGTGAGGTATGGAGCAAATTTGTTGAACAGATGCTGAAAATAAGCCTGTGCAATATGAGACGCAGAGCCTGAGCTAGCAACGCTGCAGTGCCAGTCTCAGAGCCCACTGCTGGGCATGTTATGCTAGCCTGATCTTCTGAGACAAGGCTTACACAATTGCCACCCATCAGTCCATGTCCCTGCCACTTCACACCTAATAATATTTGAGCATGCTGCCGAATTTTTGCACTGAATTGCAAAATAACTCATGTTGGATGAGTCCAACTGCTGAACTATCCAAGGGTAAATGAATTTTAACAACGTTGAATCACAAAATGATTCCGATTGGATGAGACCCCAAGAGGTCATCTGATTCAACTGGTGAAGTGTCAAAGGGTAAATGCATTTTTTACAAGTTTAAAAACAATCTGCCATTAAGATACACATATACACACAGCTTATGCTGTGTATCATCTGACTGACCAACTGGGACACACATACCTGTATTAACATAGCTTCAGATGAGTCACAGCACATACTGATGCTCACCCAGATAGGCTGGTGCCTCGCGGGGTGCAGGGTGAGTTAGGACATTGAATTGAGGATATAGAACATAAAACTGTAAGGAAATAGTTTTGAATATTCTATTGCTCATAGAATAAATTTTTTGCCTGAGGCATAAATGTAAGAACTGAAAGCAGTAAGACTCATTAAATGGGCTAGAGGACAGTAACATAAAATCTGACACAGGTAACCTTCTAATTTCAGTTTAAAAGGCCATGTTTCATTGCTGCCTACAAGCAACTTTCTAAAGTAACAATATGGACATTGTTTCTATTCTGAAGGGCGCACAATCAGATGGTGAATTTTTGTGCAACGAGTTTGAGATACTGGTTGAGAGGAGAAATATTTATTTCTAAAAATAAAAGCTGTTCTTCTCCTTCTTTACAAGCCTGATTTTCTTTCAGGCCAGCTATTCATCAGCAGTCAAGTGACAGTAATAAACAATCAGAGAAACAAGCACTTTCTACAAATTTTGAACATTATTTGGGTACAAAAATGCGTATTATTTCTAACACTACACCCTCTCCCATCCCACATCCTTGCTTCACTGCAGAATGCCTACTTAGAGGCTTGCCAAACAGTAATGCCCCGTGACATTACAAAACGAAGCAAAACTCATCTCCCCTTTATCACTCTCATTTAAACTACAAATTATAGCTCTACAGCATCTGTCTTGGATTTTGCTACTCTTCAAAATCTGACCATCTGGAGGGATTTTAGCCACCCGTTGGGAAGCATGGAGGCCCCCTCAACAGAAGATTTGGACTTCTTTTTACCAGGACTGTTTCCCTTCCTCGATGCTGGCAGTGAGATCACATGGCAATTCAGCTGAAGATGGAACCAGATGAAGATACCATCTGTTTCTCCTGCAAGGAGTACCTGGATCAGACTCAAGTATGTAGCAGCTTCGGGTGTAGCTATGTCTACAGACAGCAGCTGATGCTATCCGGTGTTTCTCCAGAATGAGAGGTTCTTTCGCAACTGAGGCTAAATGTCAGACCTTCTACTGATGTGCAGAGAACACCTCAGAACTCCTAGATGTATGGGTCTCATCCTGACGTGCTTTGATATGAACATAGAGGATGAAGGCTCGCCTGTACCATCAGCAGCGTTATTGTGACCTTTAACTCCACGAGCTGAGTTTGTGCTGCTGTGTGGGGTGTTCCCATGACACTCCGGAGAATTTCCTTGCAAGCCTTTCTCACCAGTGTGCATTTTTTCACCTAGCAGGCTGTCCTCTGTCTTGAACTGTCTCCAATAGCATTGGATCCCAAAATGGTGAAACACATACCTGCCAAACTATTGCTGCCATCAGTAGTTATTTCTGCTCAAAAGCTGGTAAGACTTTAAACTTTGCTCTAGCCTGCTGACTTGTGCTTTACCAGGAGACAGAATTTAAAAATGCCTAGGAAAATACTCTATGCTTAGTAAAGATTATACAAGTCTAAATTCTTTTATATTCCAAAGTCTGGTAATACTGGTGTTAGGCTGTCTTGTGTTCTAGCTTTTGCCCCAACACTGCCTCTGTCTCAGTGTAATTGTTGCTGTTGTGCCAACCAAAAATGAATTTTCTGAGATGTTGCTCTTTAAAGGCTTTAAGTACGTCTATAATGCAGCCAGAGCTGTGACTGAATCCTGCACAACAGTATGCAAGGCAGCTTTAACATAAGCAAGTTGGGTATTTAGAAGAGTATAGCTGAAATAGCAGGGAGATTACATACAGGCTGGAGGTACGCTAGTTTCTGTGGTGACGCTAGCAAGTGACTCAAAACGCACAGGACATCCTTGAGACAGTGAGTGAATAATAAAGAAAATTAGTAAGTATCCATGGGCTTCCCTGACCTGTATGAATGTGGGGCAAAATGATAAACATGCGAATATTTTGGTGAAAAAAACATTATGACAGTGTTCTTGTGATTTTATGAATCACAGATACTTCATCTGATAATTGATCATGCTTATAATCTTATGCAATATTGGGAAAGCAATGAGGATTAATTGGACAGCAAAAGACAAATTTCCTGTCACTCCCTGAATGTGTCTTGACTGGAGATCAAATTCCTTTCCTGGTAAGACAGACACACAAACAGTGCAAACCAATCCTGATGCTTTCTTGATGAAGTGCAGATTTTTGTCACCTTAATAGATTAAATCTATCAGATTTGAGCTAACACCTCTTGAGTACCAGCTAGAAATGGCACATTTAACCCTTAGTCAAGTAACTGAGCAATTTAGGTCCATTACTCAACCTATTCTTAGCCTTTTAGAGAATGTATTTAGAAATTTTTCCATGCCAATTGTGACCCAAAGACAGCATTGGCTGTGGTTACAATAGCCTGTTATGCTCATCTCTGCCAGTGTATAATGCAGTGACATAAGCCCTGCAGAATCTTGCAGGGGTCAGATGGCCTGGAAGTGTATTGGAAATATGAGTGACTCATCCAGCGTTCAGTTTTCCTCCCTCAGACCAAAGGAACAACAGCTTACATGTCTATGGGAAATGCCAGGATTGACCGCGCTGCCAGGTGCCCACCAAGCCCTCCCTCCTCAGCTGGACAAGGGGAGAAGAAAATGTAACAGAAAGGCTCATGGGTTGAGACAAGGACAGCAATTACTATCACAGGCAAAACGGACTTGACTTGCAGAAATTCATTTCATTTATTGGCAATCAGTTGAAATCATAGAACCATAGAATGGTTTGGGTTGGAAGGGACCTTAAAGATTATCTAGTTCCAACCCCCCTGCCATGGGCAGGGACACCCTCCACTACACCAGGTTGATCAAATGAGGAACAAGAACAAATTTAAAGGCACCTTCCCCCACCCCTCTCTTCTTCCCAGGCTCAGTTTTGCTCCTCACTTCTCTAAATCCCTGCCCCAAGTGGCACAGGGGGGTTGGGAATGGGGGCTGTGGTCAGTCCATCACCCGTTGTCTCTGCTGCTCCTTCCTCCTCCTGGGGGTGGACTCCTCACACTCTGCTCCTGCTCCAGCGTGGGGTCCCTCCCATGGGAGACAGCCCGCCGTGAACTTCTCCAATGGGAGTCCTTCCCAGGGGCTGCAGTTCTCACGAACTGCTCCAGTGTGGGTCCCTCTTCCAGGAGCAGCCTGCTCCACTGCATGTCCCCTGTGGGATCACAAGTACTGCTAGCAAACCTGCTCCAGCCTGGACTTCTCTTTCCACAGGTCTACAGGTCCTGCCAGGAGCCTGCTCCAGTGCAGGCTTCCCACAGGGTCACAGCCTCCTTTGAGCATCCCTCTGCTCTGGTGTGGCGTCCTCACCAGGCTGCAGGGGGTCTCTGCTCCCCCATGACCCTCCATGGCTGCAGGGGCACAGCCTGTCCTCTCACCACGGGCTGCCAGGGAATCTCTGCTCCAGTGCCTGGAGCATCTCCTCCCCCTTCTTTCCTGCAAGGCTGTTGCTCTCACATACTCTCACTGATCTTTTCCAGCTGATGCTGAGCAGCAGTTTTTACCTTTTTGTACACATGTTCTGCTGGAGGTGCTACCACCGTAGCTGATGACCAACAGCAGGTCCATCTTGGTGCCGGCTGGAATTGGCTCTATTGGACAAGGCAGGAAACTTCTAGCAGCTTCTCACAGATGCCACCCCTGCAGCACCCCTCCTACCAAAACCCAAATGAACCAAATACAATGGTCGAAAGCTAAGTGGTCGTCAACCCACTCTTTCCACCCTCAAGGCAATTGGGATTTCTTCAGATAAATCCTTTTCCATACATTCAAATTATTTTAGTATAGGCCTGCTGTGATCTTGGAGGCAGACCAGGATTATCAGGTTGTCAATCATCAGTATGTCAGGAATAGAGCGGATGCAACCTCTAAGGCTACCTAAAAACACCTCAACTGTTTTCCTGTTCCACTGATTAATCAGAAGGCAGGCCGTATTCACTACGACAGGAACCATAATTTCCTTTTTTTTAGGTTCATGTAGGTATTTCATCTGCTATAACTCGATGCTTGTTCTGTGGTTTGTGGCTTCCCTGCCTAGTTACAAATGTTCTCGATTGAGTGGAATTGTGGATGTGGCTAAACATATTGCTTCCTCTTCCCTTGAACAATAGCATCCAATGTTCCACTGCAGTCTTGACATTGCTGCACAGCTCACCACACTGTGTTCAGAGCCAAGTAGGCATTTTCTTTATAGACCGGTACTTTGAGGAATCTCAAAATGTTATGACTGCAGTTTTTCACTCTTGTCCTCAAAGACAATACAACTTCTGGGGAATGGTTTTATAAAATTATCTTCATTAAATTCTGAGATATTAAGCATAAATTTTATTTTTTTAACATTAGAAATAGTTCTTGCGTATTTACACGTAAGACAAAAATCAAGTACTTTTTAAAACACTGCTGTTTCTCAAAGCTACAAATTGTTCTTTCTGTCACTAGGACCGTTTTCCCTATCCCCATGTTCTTGGGTGGAGCACGTTAAGAATATAGTTTCTGTAAACAAACAAGTTGACGAATTGCTTTGTAAACCACTAAAGAGAGCTGCGAGCACCATCACTCCCAACTCATCCAGCCTGCAAAACAGGACTGCTCCAATTGTCTCTCTTGTTGCAAACTGGTTTTTATCTACCACAGAGACTACTGATAACTTTAATGCAATTTAGTAAAATTTTTATTAATTAAACTTAGGATTTTCCCACTACAGTGACAAGTTTAAATTGGAAACGTAGGTTTTTGTGTCGAGCATTCAAAGAGGGATTAGTGAGTATTACCAACATAATTTTTACTCCATTAAGTTCATTCTGCCTTTCACTTAAGCTGACACCCTAATTTTGCCTACTTGTTCGGCTCAAAGGGAGGAGATTAACTTCTATGAATGATTCCTTTCAAGGAAAGATTGATTGATACTTAAACTACTGGGACCTCTCAGCAGTAAGCAAGAGATTACATTACATGTTCAGTTTATCACACAGTTGTAAAGCTTACCACACAGTATTAACTCCACATGTTCTACAACTGCAATAATATTTAGTTGAAGAAAATTCTTCAATTTTGAGCCAGCATAAATATCCATAGTATACAGTTTTTCTCCATAAAATGGATGGGCTATCACAGGTACTGCAGCTATATGGGTTCTGCTGTACAATGCCATTCCTTGTCCTTGGAAATTATGCCACATCTTTTATGAAAGCTGTGAAGGTATCTGCACTTCCAGAATGTCAAGTGCAGATACAACTATTACTAGAAAGTGTGCTTTTGAGCTGATGTCTTATTGCTACGAAGCCATCACAAAGTCAACAGTGTTTTCATGCAGCCAGCTTCTTGTCTTACTTCACACAGACATACTCTCACAAACACTCTTAAAACTTTCACCAGAAAGAAGATTCCCACTAACAACAAATAGACATTGCAATCTGGTTTGCCCACATTAAAATTATAATCATACTGTCAACAGAAACCTATTAAAAATGCTTGTCCAGCATAGCTGTTTCAAGCACAATACTTAATTTCAGTATACCTAAAAATACCACTCATGCTATGGTACTTCAAAGCATGCTACTCAATATCCTCCCCCCTCCATCTTGAATACTGTAAAGAATTGTGCAGCTTGTTAACTGAGAATACAACCGTCTTGTATTTGGACAGAAATCTTCTTGCAATAGCAGTTGTTTGGAACTGATCAAACTTTAAATCAGGCTTCCCAGACAAGATCAGGTTTTCTCAAAAACATTCTGTACTAAAGGCAGTTTATCCAAGGTGTTCAAAGATTCAGATCCAGAAGGGTATAATTTCAGGTCAGCCTGCAGCATGCTGTAGGAGCCATACGCTAGGTACTGGAATGTTTTCACAAACACTTAGAGGAGTATTTCTGTTCTTGTTCACAATATCAGCATGCAGAAGACTGGGGCAGCATTGGCTGAGATCACTTTGCAGTGGTTCAGGTTATTCAAGCCACAAAGGACCTAACCTTTTACGCCCAGCAATTACTAATCCACTCCACACATGAGCAAGTAAGAACATATGTGCAGTTCCATAGGGTTTCATCCCACCACCAGCCCAGTTCTGCATTTATTATGTACACGTCTGCCAAGGCAGGCTACCTTTTGTGCTGAATTTAGATTCTGTAATTTCCTTGCTCTCTCAGCACTGAGCTGAACTGATACCATGTCAGAGAACCAGCAGGTACAGGCTCAGGAAAATGATACTGCATGGCAGAAAAACTGCGGAGTGACTCCTGTAAATTTGCAAACCTACTCCTTACCAGCTTACAAATTCAAAATCTTATTAAATATCACTGCTTGGACGTGGCCCAGCGATAGCATTGACCTAAAGTACTCCTCGCCTTAAAAGTTATGGTGCTTGACCCAGTTCTTACAAAAAAAAAAAAAGGACAATATTGAATTCCTAACCTGATATTTCCACTCACTAGCAACAGGATGCTTGTGGCTCTCAGAAACTTGGGCTTTATAAAACATAACAATCCAACTTGTCAACTGAGCAACTGCTACTTCCAACAGCTCTGTTGGTAAGGTTAACCAGGCTTCTCGTGTCCAGTTTCCATGATAATGATGGGAACCTCATGTGCTGAAGTGCCAGGTCCTTGGCAGCAGCATGGGACAAGTTCTCTCCAGACAGCTTGGGCTTTCTTCAGAGACTCTCCATGGTAGTTCTTTCAGCTGCCACAAACTTGGCAACTAGTTTAGTTGGGACAGAGTTATTTTCTTCACAGTAGCTAGTATGAGGCTGTGTTTCAGTTGTGCTGAGAATAGTATCAGTAGCATACTGATGGTTTTGATTGTTGCATGGAAATGTTTGTATCAAGAACTTTTTCAGTTTCTGATACCCCACTTCTGTTCCCAGCTTTTTCTCTGGTGGGGGTAGGGAGGGGACACAGTCAGGGCAGCTGACCTGGGTTGCCCAAGGGGGTATTTCATTCCGTGCAACACCATGCTCAACATGTAGGTTGAGGGCTGGGCTGTGGGTCTCTCTCTCTTGCTTGTTGGGGGTCTCTCTCTTGCTCACACACTCTTTCTTGGGCTTGGTCTTGCTCTCATGCTCTCCAGCCCTGGCTCTCACTACTCAGCGACTGGCTGGGCACTGGTCAGCAAGTGGTGAGCGGTTGCAGTCATCTGTTTTGCCTTCATTACATGTTATTAGTAGTAGTGATAGTATTATTTTAATTACATATTATTACTATCATTACTCTATTGATTTTCAATTATTAAATTGTTCTTATCTCAAACCACAAGTTTCCTTGTTGTTTCCTCCGATTCTCCTCCTCCACTGGGAGCACCGATTGGGTGCTATCTAACCCACTTCTGCTTAGCGAGGAAGAGTACGCGCCACCACAAGGCCTGCTCAGAGGGCAATTTAGGCCTTTGAGAATGTAACTGTAAGTTTTTGATGGTTTATTTAGCAGAAATCAGTGAGGTATTTCCTTTAATGACCATTAAGAATAATTCACCAACTTCCGAAAAGTCTGCCCTTTATATTTTTATGAATGACAGGTTACGTGTGTCCCCCAGTACAGAAGTTACTATGAAGGCTACTCAGTGCTCTTTGATAATGTGATTTAAAAAAATTGGTATTTCCTTCCAGGTTCTTCTGTAAAGGTAAAATACAACAGCTCTTGAGAGCTGATGGCACAGCCTTTCTGGTGCAGGAAGAGAGGCCTAGCAGAAACTTGCATTCATGGTAAATGAGTGATTTTCCAACTAGTTTTCAGCCAGCTCCCAAAAGTTACGTTTACCCAGTATCAGCTTTAAATCATACTGGCTTGCCCCTCTGCTATCTGAGAACAGCCAGGCTAATACTGCTTCAAAGACTGATCCTTCAGGTGATGAGAAATTTTGAATCTATGTTTAATCCTCTTAGATCTGAAGATACAGATATACATACATTGTTGCATTGTCATTGTTTTAAGTTTTCTTTCACACATTGCTAAGACAAAACTGGATTGCTGCTTACATTCATCTACTGAAAATTTGTTTCTGAATACTTTACAGAAAGAGACTGTGTTGCCTCCACCAATGTATTCATTGCTTGTTTTCTTGGCAACCGCACACAGGGTATAATCAAATCTTCCAGATCATTCCACAGGTGCTTTGATCTGGTGCCTAAATTTACGGTAACAGAAAAGAATGCTGCTCTCCAAGATGTACAGCACACATCACCCTTAGCTTTAGAATATAAGAGATGATCCTTCCTCTGTCTGCTGAGCCATAATTGCCTCCTTTTTTCTAACAGCTGTGACTTTGGCTATTCAAGACATAATCTTGATTCTCCTGCCTATACGAGGTTGCTTTGTTAATGACCAGAGAATGTTTGGCTTGCCACAGGCCCCCTCAAATACTTTAGCCTCCAAGGACAGGATGCTAGTCAATACAATAACTTTAGAAAAAAGCTGTGACTCAACTCTTGCTTCCTTGGCAAGCTAAATTGAGAATGCTTTATTTTCCCAGTGCTTCCTCTAATCTGGAGCAGAACAACATCACAGATGGGTCAGTGCGTATTGTCTACTGCTCTTACTTTTGATGGAAGTATTTTCTAAGTAAATAGCAAATTAAGTTACTAAATAGAAAAGTAAGAATTCCGTAAGTAAATAATAAGATGCCTTTTTTTTTTTTTTCATTTATACAAGAGGAGAAATGGAATATCCCAAAGGGCACCAGGAAACCAGCTCTTGGCCCTGGAACTGCAGGTGATTAATCTTTGCTTTCAGACATGCTTATGAGAGTTGTCTGTGCTGGCTTACTGTAACCTGTGTGCTCTGCAATACACTTGGAAAAGCCGGAGAGCACTGCAGGCACTGCCAACTCTGAAGCAGGACTGGCCAACACAAGCATAAACCATCACATCTCAGTGCAGTTAACTGTTATAAAAGCACACAGTTGCCCAAGACAGCTATTTCAGAGCGCGCCATTGTCTCCAGGTCTCGTCACAGACGCTGTGCTCTTTCGCAGCCTAACCACACATCAAACTGCCGCTGCACGGTGCGCCGTTAGGTGCTCTTGAGAATGGATCTTTCAAGTATTTTGGTTAAGTCCTGCAAGCAAAACAAGCTGCTGAAGCCCCACATCCTTTCCTTAACCATGCAGGAAGACCCTTTACCAAAACAACAGACATAAATCCTCTGCAGGTGCATGCCTGGATGGACCTCCATACTTTAAAAACCTCCCGCCAGCTTGGGGGCAGAGGCCCTGCAAAGCAGCTCGAGCTCCGGGCTAGTGGCGAGCGGGCAGGGGAGATGCAGGGCAGGACCGTCGCACCGGCCTGGCTGGGAGCTAACAGCAAGGCCAGAGCCGCGGCAAGCAAAGCCTCAGAAGTTGCCCGGAGCAGAGGCCGCCGCTCCCAGCACCCACGGCGTAGGCACGCCAGAGGCGGCAGATTCGCTCCGGCCCGCTCCGCCTCCCGCCCTCCCGCAAAACCACCCCCTCACAGCCCCGGCAGGGCACGTGCCCCTCCCAGCATGCCGCGCTGCACGTCTGCGAGAAGGGGCGGGCCATCGCCTTGCCCCGCCCAACACGGGCGCTCGGGGCGGGGGAGCGAGAAACCGCGAGCGTGGCCGGCGGAGAAGGGACCGGGCGGGACGTCAGGCTCCGCCCACCCCCACCCCCCTCCAACCCTCCGCGGTGGAAACCGGGGCGACGGCCAATGGGGAAGGCGTTCCCGCGGGGCGGGGGGCGGGGCCTCGGGAGGCCGCGGGGCGGGGCCGGCGCTGAGTTGCCGCAGCGCCGCCGCCGATTGTAAACAGATCCTGCCCCACGTGACGCGCGCGAAGTACCTGTGCGGGGGCACCGGGCATTGTCCGTCGCGGCGGCGGGTCGATGAGCAGAGGTAGCGGCGGTGCTCCTCGGCGGCGGCGGCGCTCCTCGGCGGCGGGCTCGCGGCAGAGAGGAGGTGATTCCTCTCTCTCCTCCTTCTCCACCCCCCTCGCCCCTCCGGTGGGAACCCGGCGCATCCTCCCCCCTCGGCGCCTTCCCGTCCCCCCCCCCCCGTCGCTAAGATGGCTGATGGTGGGTTGTGAGGCGGCGCGCGGGGCAGCGGGGAGCCGTTGTCGGCGGGACAGGCGGAGGCGGCGGACGGGACGGGAGCGGGGAGGGCGTGGGGGGGTGCGTGCGTGTGTGGGAAGCCGCGCAGCGCCATGTCCGCCTTCGCCCTGGAGGAAACGCTGGAGGCCGACTGGGTGGCCGTGAGGCCTCACGCCTTCCAGGAGCGGGAGAAGCACAAGTTTGTCTTTATCGTGGCCTGGAACGAGATCGAGGGCAAGTTCGCCATCACCTGCCACAACCGCACGGCGCAGCGCCAGCGCAGTGGCTCCCGCGAGCTGCGCCGCGGCGGCCCCGCCGGCCCCGAGACCAGGGCCGCCCCCAAGGCCGGCAGCCCCACGGTGCGCAAGGGCCCGGCCTGGGGCGCGGACTCCGGCCTGCCGCGGGGATCCTCGCATCCCCGTGCCGAGGCGGGGCCGCGGGGCTCCTCCGAGCGGGGCGCGGCGGCCGACGCGCTGTCGAAGAGCCCGCTGCGCGCCAAGAGCAGCCCGGCCCGGAGGCCGCAGCGGGGCCTGGAGGTGGCAGGTGCCGTCGAAGACATAGAAGTGCTGGAGCTCGGGAAGGAGGAGGCGGCCGCGGCGCTCTCGCTGCCGCCCTCGCCGCTGCAGGCAGCCGAGACGGCCGCTCCTGACGCGGAGCCCGTGGGTGAGGAGTGCAGCTGGGCAGGCCTCTTCTCCTTCCAAGACTTGCGGGCCGTGCACCAGCAGCTGTGCTCGGTGAACTCGGAGCTGGAGCCGTACCTGCCTGCCTTCCCCGAGGAGCCCTCGGGCATGTGGACGGTGCTTTTCGGAGCCCCGGAGCTGTCCGAGCAGGAGATGGATGCTCTCTGCTACAAGCTGCAAGTTTACTTAGTCCACAGCTTGGATACCTGCGGCTGGAAGATCCTTTCGCAGGTGCTCTTCACTGAGACTGACGACCCCGAAGAGTATTATGAGAGCCTGAGTGAGCTGCGACAGAAGGGGTACGAGGAGGTGCTGCAGCGGGCCCGCAGGCGAATCCAGGAGGTGAGGCTACCACATGGTCCAGATATCTCCTCTTTAGTGTTACCTTTTCCTTACTCTCTGACGTCTTCATTAGTTGTTCTCGACAGCTGCTTCTCTCTACCTCTGCAGAATCAGTCGAACCATGGGATAAAACAAAGTAGTGGAAAACTGTCTAGTTTAAAAAAAAAAAAAAAGCTTTGAAAATCTAAGCAAGAAAACACAGCTTAACCTTTCCAAGGCCTTCAGGGCCAGGATTTATGAAGGTGTAGATTTCCCTATAGTCCTTTAATTGTGGCTCATTATATTTTTCTGTGCAGTTGACTGTAGGAGTTTGTGAACAAGGATCTGATGGATTTGGCAAAGTCTCGCTCCCAGATTTTTGTTCTTGCGTTGCTTTCCACCAGGATGTGTTGGAGGCTGAAGTTTTTTGTTAAAGGAGAGCGTCAACATGTGGTGTTTATTTTGACAGTACAGTGTAGGCACTTGAGGCCAAAAAAATTTAGGTTCCTACAGGCTCTGGGTGCTGAATCTGTTATTTCAAGTGAGATGACATTTTCAAGTGCAGTTGGACTGTGAGTTTTGTTCAGCTGGTAAGTTCTTAGAGTTGAGATTTTAAAAAACAGGCCGTCTGGCCCTGTCGACTATTTCCTGTATTGCCATTGCTAGTGTCTGACTAGAGTTGCATATTTCAGGACACTCCATCTCTCTCATACCATACTACTTAGACAAAAGTAGTTGGGGGGTTCTGCTAACTTCTAGCGTCAGTGTGTGAGAATTTTTTTCACATCTTTATGAAGTGAGGTGTACAAGATCCAGATTTTTCCAGTGAAAAACAAGAACTTTACACTTGTTTTTATGTTTCGGTGGCCTTGGTTCAGAACGTACCAGGATCTGTCTAGGGGCGACTGTGTGTATGAATCAGGTTAAGAAATTTTGTATTTGTCCAAACACTATCTAAATTTAATTGTATGGATATAGATCAAGTTTGGCTGCTTCAGCTGCCCACGTATATCATAACCAACGTTGTATGTTCAAAAATGTGTGGTGGTGAATGTTTGTTTCTTGATGGAGTATGAGCATATGTGCCTGCTGTTTGTTTTGATGGCGTAGTTTTGACTCTGTAGGATTCGGGCTGAGCTCTTCATTAGTGATTGGAGTTAGAGAGTGTGAGAAACTTGTTTTACCAGTGGTGAAATCATAATGGCATCCAAGTGTCACATTGTCAGGGACAAGTTTATTTCCAAACTGTTGTGTTAAGGAATATCATTGGGAATTTTTTTTCCTCATGGCTGTTTAAATGGCTGACTTCATCCTTATTAATTTTGGTATAGAACTGGTAGTTAGTCTTTTGCAGTAGTGTAAGTCCAGAATATAAGCAAGCATACTGGCTTCCTCTCTTTGACTACGTGAATGCTCTGGAGCATGTGCTTAGGTTCATTTAGCCTTCAGCTGAGCAATTTTTCTAAGAAGCTGAGCAGGACAAGAGAAGTTCCTGTTACACGTGTGGAGTTTTGGAACTGGTTACCTAACTCAAAGTGTGTGGTGTTTTTGAGGAAACACTGATTCAGAATTACTGTGCAAGAGCTATTTGTTTCTTGGAGAATCTTCTATTTTGTTAGCACCAGTACTGTTGGTAAAAAATAAATCTGTTATCAATAGGCAATGCAAGCTTTATCCATCAAGATCTGTGAACTACAGCATCTTAGGCACTTGACGTTTAGAACTTGTGCAGACGAAACGGCAGACCCCGTTTGTGTATTTGACTACCTTTCCCATGGTAACCAATCCAGTAGTGTACCTAAAGTCAGTACAGCTGTACTTCTGTCACAGTTGTGTAAATTGATCCTTCTTTAATTAAAGGTAGTTCATGGTTAAGAAAAGAAACCAATAGAATGACCTGCTCTTTCCCTTTTGGCTCTCATGTTTCTCTTTTCCTTACCTCTTAGTCATTTACTTGGTGCACAGGAAATGTCTTTCTTTTAAGCAAATACTGATATTGTCATTGCAATTCTAAGCAAATGAAGCAATGGATGATGGGTACTGCTCGGTGTTTCTAAAGTAAAGGATTTTTGTCCTTTCAAGAGAACCTTCTGAATCATGGTTTCATCTCTCACTTGAGTTTACTTTTCCATCTGTGCTTGAAGTCCTGCAATTTTATACGATTTTACCTCTTGCAAGAACTTTTTGGGAAAAGTGGAAGAGATTGAACAGCCTGGGCAACCAGAATAGGATCAAAGAACATGATGAGTGCAGAGGGTTCTTGATTAATGTAAAACTGCAAAACCCCAAGATTAGAACTCTAAGACTTTGGCTTAACATTTTTAAATATGCCTCTGTGCTTTCTAATTACTTCATGTATCTCTTTTTTTTCCAGGACAAATTCCCTTGTGCAGTTAGATCTTACTTGAGAAATGCTTGCAGTTTCTGGCAAAGTGAGCAGCAAAACCTTTCATGTTCATTGTTTCAGCATCCCCTACTTGGCCATCTGTTGTTTTCCATAAGTTAAGCACAAGCCAGTTTATTTTCACAGCAATTAATAATTGTTGCTTGTTGTAGTAGGCAGTTTTAACTCTGGTTCAATTATAAACCTTTAATAAGCCATGAGAATGTTGCAAGTAGAAAGAGATTCAAGATGAGGAAGAAAAATATAGAGGAACTGTATGACCTGGAATTAATTTCTTGAGCATAATTTGCAGTTTTGAAATAGCACTTTTTTTTTTTCTGGAACAGCTTAGGAATTTAATTTATGTTAATTTATGTCAAAGTAAAAACTTGTGTCTAAGGGAGTAAATGTTGTTCTACCTCATTTTTGGAAAAGAATAAACACTTGTTTAGAGCTGTTGTTCATTAAGTATATGCCTGTTTAAAAAATTCCTGGGGTGCTCAGCTAGAGGTTTGGGCTCCCAGATAGAGACATGATACAGAATCAGTTAATGACCAGATAAAAAGATGTTACTATTTCAACAGAGAGGATGATACTGAATCCTTATTTGGGATTCCAGCTTCTTGGCCAGCATTTCTACAATATTAAACTTTGCATCTAGAAGGCAGAAAATGTTCTCCTCCGTACTCTTGTTCCTGCCAGTTTCCTGTCTGTGTTCCTCCCCATATGACATGGGAGGAGTTTTTCTAGGCTAAGTATACATCCTCATTAATATTTGGGAGTATCGTAATCTCAAAGAAGGTGTCATACCCCTTTGTCAGTGCTGTGTTGCCAAAAGGTTGAACGTAGTCACAGCTTTGCTGAATAAAAGTGGAGTTAGTATAAACTATGATTAAAAGGGTTTGGAGGCTTAGTCACACCAACAAACATGTTCCATTGTATGCTTATGCTTTTACTCGTTCTTGCAGAGCGAGTTGTGAGTTTGGGAAGCCTGTGTTTACATCACATCCCTACTTCAGCATCTTTGAATTAATGGTACCTGTGAATCTCTCTGTTCCTTATAGCTCTTAACTGCCATGGCAGTCTGAAATTGGGCAGATGATGGCCTACAGGATCTTGAGTGCCAGTTATAAAACTAGCTAGAGACTTGCTTTCTTTTTGTTGTTGCTCTGTAAAATCTATGAATTCTAGTATCTGCGGGTAGACTGTTAAAGGCCATTTTGTCTCTCTGTTCTCTCTGTGTGTTCTTTTGAATTGCTTTAATGGAAAAGTTCAGAAACACTTTTTAGTGATGATTAAATTCTGAAGAAGTTCTGAGAGCATCTTCTTTTCTGTGGCTAACCTAAGACTGCCTTGGGAGTGAGGACCTACTGGTATTTTTAATCTCCTTACCCTGTACAGAGAAATATTTTTACTAAACTTCACCATAGCCCTGGGAATCTTTGATTTAATTTTGTTGTGATTCAGTGGGCTAGAAAGGTTAAGAAAAGTTAACATAAAGATACTTTATCTATTTTCTTGTTGTGTAAGACACGTTGTATAAGAAGGTTTTTTTTTGACAGAAATCTATATTGTCATTTTCTCTTAAGTCAGTATGTATGCAGTTGTTTTAAATGGCTTGCACAGCTTTAGTAGGGAGGTATTTTTTGTTTCCAGTGAATGAAATGTGATTGTGAAATCACACATATTGGTAAGTAATTGATTTGGTTATAAGTCATGGAATTTCACATTTTTTGCTTTCCAAAGGAGCTTTCACATATTTCTGTTTATATCAAAAAACGCTAAATAATATCCACTGGTTATTCTTCTGTTTTGTTGAACCTGTTCTAATATTTCAGGGAAAATTAATATTCAGGATTGTCTTGGTAATGGGAGAATTTTATTTCCTTGCCTTTGACAATGTCCATTGAATTATAAAGTAAACATGTATATGGTAGGTAGTGGGGCACTGTGCCAGAGATGAAAGTTTTCCAGATGTAAGGTGACCTGTTTTTGTTCAGTGAAGTACTGCTAGGCACAGTGTGATTTTTAAAGAGAGATTTCAACGTCAAACTTGTAAACAATATTAAACATTACAGAAAAGTATTCAGTGTTTCAGTAAAACAAACAACCCCCCCCCACCAAAACTTAACAGTAGTGTTTCCATCAAAACCAATGTAATAACTTTCAGTTTAAGAAGCAAAGAAAACTGGATCCTGTGTGTTAACTGCAGTAGCTGAATTTAGAAGATACACGGTGTCTCAAGAAAGAACACCGGTTCAGATGTAACTTTGGGAGCAGAGAGGATTAAAATAAGATACTCTGCAGGGTGGGTTTTTTCCCCCCCCCCTATTGACATGAATAGAGTTAAGAGTAATGCCGAACATTCTGGAAATCAAATGTATTTTTGTTTGAAAGCTTCTTTCTCCATACCAGTACTATATGTTAGTACTAACCTAAATATGTCAGCAGCTGTAGGGCATGCTCTGTAGAACAGGTAAGTAGACTTCAGGTTCTTAGGAGACACATGATAATAGCATGCTGCCTAGTACTTGTGCTGCTGTTCTACCAAAAATACATATTTCCTTTTCAGCCATCATCTTTTTCTTTACCTAGTTTAAAGCTGGAGTCATTAGCAGTTATTCCTGGTTGTTACAAACTCCTCCCAAGTTAAGAAATATTTTCAAGTCTCAGCGTTTTAGGCACTGGAAGTTCACACCTGACTCATTCTGCAAGCATCAGACTCAGTAGCAAAGATACTGCAATACATTTCCAGATACGCAGAATTACATGTGGAGTGGCTCCCCCTTTTCTGAAATAATAAACATCTAAGTCGCACAGATATTTTGGTTTTAGTGTTTCAGTGAGTTTCCAAAATGTGTTCTGTATATGTAAACCCATGTTACAAGTTAAACACTTGATGGTGACATCGGATACTACTGGAAGATGGAAGTAAGGTAGAGAGGGCTATATCACTTGAGATTCTTGGACCCTTACAGTAGCAAGGATAATTAAATACGCAACAGCTGAATCATGTGGTGGACTCACAGTTGCTGAAAGCCTAAGATGTGATTACATACCATTTTAAAATACATGCTTTAAAATGTCTTCTAGGAATACCATATTTAAAGGACATTAGACCATGTTATTATAGTATTTTCTTCTCTTTAGTCTGTGTATACAAACTTTCTAAGTCCTAAACAAAATAACAATTTACTTTTGAACTGAAAATTTTACCTTTTATCCTTCTTTGTTTGGTATCTTCTTGAGTAAATGTTTTATTTTTTTTCTACTGCCCTTCCCTTCTGTTTCACAGGTAGCACCAGCAAACCGTTTCAGAGATTGATAGATTTGTGATCACAGGTTAATTAATTTTTTTTTGTTTTCATTTTTGTCAATCTTTCTGTGTTGTCTCTTTTCCCGTCCCTGTAGGGTAATCATTTTGAAGTTTGTGGTGTGGAGTTTTTCCCCTTCCCCCCTTTCTACAGTGCCTTTATGGGATATATATGTAGGTAGACTTCATACTTTGTTTTATTAGTGCCGCCTTAAGTTTGACAAGAGCTAGCAGATGGTGATGAGTACTACTGCTGTATCTGAAACCAGCAGAATGCTTAAAATAATGTACATGTCTTCAGAACATCTACAAATGATATGTACAAAAAGAAAGGGACATATGCTTGAAAATCTAGGTCTTCCTTGGCAGAACTTAAGTCTTACAGGAGAAATAAATGACTGTAGAAATACTGTTCAGTATGACCCTTAGTCAGTAATCTCAGACTTAGTTTTTAGAAACTGAAGACAGCAGCTTGCCAGGCTCATAGTTCATTTCCTTATCCATGTACCTGGGAGGAAAAATGTATATAAAATGCAGTATATACTCTGAACTGTCTGAACTGGGACTGGGGAACCATTATTGTCTCATAGTTGGGGGACTGTTCTGGTGTTGAGATTATTTTGTTTGATACTCGCCTTCAAAATTTGAATAGTTTTGTTTCCCTAGATGTAGAGGCAGACTTTCCTCTGTTTTTCATTTATAGTTGATGTGCAGTTGCAGCATTTCCGTTTCCCAGAATGTTTTGCAGAGGTGTGTACCACCTACGTAATAAACATTCTGTAATCCACTGTGCTCCTTGGGATTCTCAGTTTACCTAATTTATTAGCTTTTAGAGGTGGTGTTGGGTTTTTTTTCTTTGTGTTTACCTTTGTCGTTCTGCATATTTTTCCACAATTTTTCCAGTGTTATTTAATTTCTCTTCAATTGAATGTCCTGTCTTCAAATTGAGGCCTTTAAAAACTGCTTTCTAAATCCGGTAACTTCACACATACCACACACCACCCCCCCCCCCCCCCCCCCCCCCCCCCGCCCTGTTTCTGGTTGAGGTAATATTACAGAGGCAGGTTTAGAATTTAAAAGCAGATTATTTCTAATAATGTCATCTTTTACATTTCTTGCTGTAATATGACAAGACACTGCTCACAGATGATCAGTGAGGTTTGTGTTGTTCTTTATATATGTAAATATTGCTACCACAGAGCTGAAGAAGACACTGAAAAGCAGAGTTTATCAGAAATGGCTGCACTTACCATTTCTGCTGTTTGAGGAGGTGCTTTTAAGGATCCTTTTTTTGATATTAGCAGAAATGTACTGCTGCAATCCACCAGGAAATTCTGATTATAGTCAAGAACTTCAGTCAAAATGGGGACTCAGTCTGACTAAAGATACATCTGCAAAGCTTCTTTTATCTTTTTAAGAGATGAAAACTTAGTCATAAGCAGTATTGTAGGGGAAAGAAGGTAGGATAGGAAGAGAAGGAAGGAGAATGATGATACTCTTATATGTACGCAATATCACTGAGTTAGTCAATATATCTGAGCTGTTGCTCGGACTGCTGTCTACCTAACAGGGGTTGGCAGTGGAAGAAGGTGGGATTATGGGATGTTGAGCCTGTTGCTTTAGTAGTTGAGAAAATGTTCTAAATAGGCTCAATCCTCTTTCTTTTTTATTTTCTCCAGGGGAGAATTAGCAATTAACATTTGGTGATATTATGATTCTTCTGTAGCTGAGTCTGAAATGTTGTAATGTATTTTTTTCGTACCATACAAAAGTAAGAAAGTCAAATGAAAATGAATTGAACTCTGTAGTGAAACCGGCACCTAAAACGTGTTGTGCGATTTTGGGCAAATGGAGTACTCAGAATTTGCCAGTAATGTAGCAGTTACATTGTTTCTTGTCCGTTTCCCAGAAAATGGCCAAAACAAACCCTAGTTAAAATTAATTGACTTTATTTTTAAAATACATTGCAAGTTATTGTTCATTTAGTGTGTAGTAAAAGCTGGTAAATAAGATATTCTGCTGTAGTAAACATTTTCCCGTGTTGAAAATTTAGTATCCAGAAGTTTTGTACTGCTACTGGTGTTCTGCATGATAGTGCTCTGGGGAAGGGACCTATTAGGCTATCAGGAACTGTAGGTTTAACTGTGTGGTGTATACTGATCAAGATTAGAAGATTGAGAGTTTTTGAGGAAGAGAGCCAAAGTTAATATACATGGGAACAACTTATTTGAATTACTCATACATCTTGGATGGTGCTAACATCACTGTCACCATTCAGAACAAAGGTCTTGGATAGTTGACTGAAAATCCCTGCTTTAAGAACAGTTCTGTTTAATAGCAAACATGAAAGAATGCTTTAAGAATTGGTAAAAAAATAATTGTTGTGCTCTTACAGGAAATAATAGTATGATCTCATCAGAAATCTGGTGGCACTGTTTGCTAGAATACAGGTTAGTCTTTATGAATAATTGTTGAAGCCCTTGCGTAAATTGAAACAGGATTATAAAACCATAGAAAATAGTCCACATTTGTTGGGCAGGAGATTGGATGATCTCAGTATCTTCCAGTCATATGCTGTATAAATTAATAAGGGAAATGTGTTTTAATTGGTTCATTGATAAAACTTGCCCAATTTGTATTTTCTGAAGAATTTGGGCCTGAAATATGAACCAAACCACTATTAGTTTGTCTGAGAACTTCGTGAAGAAATTTTAACACAGTGGTAGATGTTAACTCGAAACGTCTGTACAGACGTCTCCTTATTTACTAGCGCTCACTTGCTAACTGTGCCCATTATTATTAGTAACCTTATCAGAGGCTCATTTGTGCAGCTTGAATTTTACTTTTGGATTAACTGTTCTGGTCATAGGCAGAAAGTTGTTCTGATGTTCAGAGACGTTTCCTGGCTAGTTTTTGAAAAAGATTATCTGGAGTCATTCATAGTGCATGAAAATAGAACATTGATGGTGTATCTGCCTGTGACTCTGCTTACCGGTTGCAGATGTTTTGGTTGCTTTCAATTAAAAAACTTTCACTGATAAGACCCTATCTCCAGGTTTCCTATCCTTTTCTGTTTGTGGTATTTTAATAGTAGAAGTTACGGGGAGGGGGGTGGGTGGGTGGGTGTATTTTTTTATTTTATTTTTTACCTTTGGGGCAGGCAGACATTACCCGTTTGGAAAACGTGAATGCTTAGTGGACTTGCTCCTGGAAATGTCTTACAAAGCACTTCCAGTCATTCAGCAACCCCTTTTTAATTTTTTTGTGAAAGTACATTGAGTACCTCTGCCTTCTTAAATGGTAATGGAAATTTTTTTTTATTTTATGCTACTGTTCTACTACTTTCCAAAATGCATTCATAGACAAATGTTTATATGACCTTTTTTATGAAAAAATACTATGATGGTGCTGTGAGGGAGCTGCATGGGGTTTTTTCCTTTAAAAAAATGTTGTTTAAATAATCAATTAGCATTTGTGATGACTTGTAGACAATTTATGTGGGTCATCTAAAATTAGCAGTAGGACAACTTTTCACATAACAGCATTGCATCATGACTTGTTTTGAGCTGCTTTAGGGAGAGGGTATTGTAAAAGATTTTTCAATAACTTAGGATCACAGATTATTATGTTAGAAGGAATGTCTCTGGATTTTCTAGTTGAACCCCATGCTTAAAGTAGAACTGATTTTGATTATAGCTTAAAAAAAAGAAACCAAACAAACCAACTTTAAATAACACTGTGTGCTTGGTATCTGTTTTAAGAAATTTTTTAAAAAGGAAAAGAAACAAATGTATTCATTCAGTTGTGAAACTTTTTGAGGGAGAAAATCTGAGGATTATTTTTAGAAGTTTGTGAAAGTTTATAATTTTTGTATAAATAGCACCGTGGCTTCAGAACCCAAATTCTTTAGCCTTCAGTAATGTGATATGTGTTTATAATCATGAGATGACAGAATTTTAAATTGTACCATTTTGTCACTTCAGAGTAGTATAATTCAGCAAAAAATACATATGTGGGAGGAGTTTAAAAAAAATCCTGAACTGCTTGTAATATTGGAGCTCTTCTGAAGAGTTCAATTAATAGGTAAGTGGTATGTAGTGGTATGTAGTATTTCAACTGTGTTTTATCATACTGCTTTATCATGGATGGATTTTATTTCTCCCTAACATTTAAACTGTGTATCCTTTCCTCTTCACTTCTCCATGAAAACAGGAACAAAACCCACCCAAATGGGTGACACCACAGAACACAAGTCTGTGTTTGCCTGATACTAGTATAGATCGCTTTTGTCTGAAATGTTGTTGTGAAAGTGATTCAGTAGCTTGTTATTTACATGACATTTGCTGTTAAAGAGGAAAAACAGCGTTCATGATACGGGATTTCAGGAGTTTCTCGGCATCTTATTGCGTGGTAAGGGATTTCAGTAGTTTTATATCTTATTTAGCCTTTTTCTAGTATTAGTGGGCTGTAAATGTGTTGTATTGGGGTTATTTGGGTGTTGTATTGAACTTCTGATTCCTCCCCCCCCCCCCTTATTTTAGCCTAGAAACGTTAAAAATTGCATTTAGTCATGCGTAACGCTGTTTGCCTCCTGAGACCTGCCTTTCCATGAGTTCACTGTTGTGTAAGGTTCTGTAAAAGTTGAAAGTGTTGAACTACACCAGCCTTGAGAAATCACACAGGGGGCCATTTAAGTTAACTGTCGGCTGTTGTCCAGGTTTTAAAGGTGGATCATCAGCTGCAGTGTTGAATGGAGCTGAAGAACTGGATCATCAGCTCGTTGGTGCTGAAAGGGGGAGATCCTTCCCTTTCTGTCTTCCTCCCCTTCAGCTTTGTGTTCCTTCCTGTTGTGCTTCTGTGTCACTGTGATGTGCTGATTCAACTCAGTAAGTTACCCAAGAGAAAATACAGAAACAGCCCTCTGCCAGATGGTCAGTTAGTTTGTTGCAGGGTCTGAGAAATACCAAAGCTAGTGCAGTGGAGGAAGAGGGCACCTGAGAGCAGAAGGAATTAGGAACCAAGGTGGAATTGGAAGAGAGGGAAAAGGGGGTGGGGAAGTGGGATCTCCTTTTGTTAGGAGCACGCCGTTACTTGAGCTCAGCTTTAAAAAGTAAATTCACAAATACCAGTACTTTGTCTGGTATTGTCACAATGCTTTACCCACTTTGAATTATATTTTTTTAAAGTCTAACATAGGTTTATCGGACACTTGGGAATATGTTTCAGTGCTGAAGGCATTGTAAAACTGGTAAGAGTACTAATTCAGTGCTGCAGATATAATTCTCATGAGCTGACTTCAGAGTGAAATCAACTATTCCTCTTAAATTATTTTTTTCTCCTTCACATCATATTTTCACCCTTGTTTTCATCAAAGAACATTCGCTCTTTAGTGGAGTGGGTATTTGGCTAGGCCTATGTGCTGACATTGCAAACCTTAAACAAGGAAGGGTTTTAAGAGTAGCATTGTAATACCTGCCAAGTAAATGTATTCATTGTATGCAAATATTAGTTTGTTTAGACAGTTGTCAATTTTTAGGCTCTTGAATATGTTTTCCTAACTAATAGCATAGTTCAGAATCACAGGAGAGAGGGTCAGTGGACCAGAATTAATATATTTTATGACACAGCATGAATATTTTTGTAATGTATGTTCTCAGTCTTCTGGCTTTGGTTGTTCTTTTTTTGATTGGACTCTGCAGAAAAAAAAAATTGCTTAGAACTCACTAGGACATGTGTAATACAAGCTCTTTGCCAAGCCTTCAGGGTGAGGTGTTGCCTTGAAGTCTTTCTGTTCAGAGTTGCCATGTTCCAACTGATTGGTGATTCGGTAGTGACTTTATCTTTTAGTTATTTTGTGCCTTTCCAAAGGGAAGGAGTCCCAAAGTGCCATAATAACTTTGAAATACAGTAAACAGGTCTGTTTTATTCATCAATTGATGTTAGAATGTAAATACTTCTTTCTGCTGTTAATAACACAGAAATCAGCCCTTGTTTGCTCTGATTTCTGTAACTTATTTGTGGCTGTGCTGTTCTAAGTAATACACTAAATTCAAACAAATACCTGGTTTTTATAGGCACACATTTGGCATGATAGTGTAACTCAGGAGTGGTGCAGCCACATCACACAGTAAGATAAGATGATCAGGCCAGTACTGTCTTAAAAGCAACTTTACCATGATGTTACATGTTTGTCTTGTTTACAGAAAAGGACATGCATAGTTTTTAATTGTTGACATCTGCCTCTGGAGCTTTCAGAAGAGATCTGGTGTGCCATACATTGTTGTCAGAGTTGGCAGCTTTAAGCCTGTGCCTTGTGATATTCCAACAAGTTATATATATACATACAGTTCTACTGAGGTTTCTATTTAGAATATCGGGTGGGAGGAGAGAAGTTGCATTGTTCAGTCATGATGCATACATGGAAATTATGTTTTGGCTCACTTGGCTACATTAGAATACTACTTCAGTTTTTCGTAGCCAGTTCAGTTCTTTTCTACATACTTGTACTGCACATAGTGTATTGAAATTAAGTGCATTTTAGTAGCAGTGTAAATGAACTTGACAAAAATAATTGTTACTATCCTAGGAGCCATTAACCTAAGTGTAAATGAAAATAACTGAGTAAAAAAAGGCCAGGTAACTGTCAGTGCTCTGGTGTAGTCTTCTGGTGTGCTCTCTTGTAGTGGGTTGGCCTTGGCCACCAGGTGCCCACCCGGCTGCTCCATCCTCCTCAGCTGGACAGGGTGAGAAAATACTAGGAAAGGCTGGGAGATCGTTCAGCAGTTATTGTCACAGGCAAAACAGATTCAGCTTGGAGAAATTAATTTAATTTATTGCCAATTGAATCAGAGTAGGATAATGAGAAATAAACCCAAATCTTAAAAACACTTTTCCCCCATCCCTCCCCTCTTCTCAGCCTCAACTTCATTCCTGATTTCTCTACCTCCTCCGAGTGGCACAGGGGGTCAGGGAATGGGGATTGCAGTCAGTTCATCGCACTTTGTCTCAGCCACTCCCTCCTCATGCTCTTACCCTGCTTCAGTGTGGGGTCCCACCCACAGGAGACAGACCTCCCTGAACTTTTCTGGTGTGGGTCCCTTTCCATGTGGTGTAGTCTTTCAGGAATGGACTGCTTCAGTGTGGGTCCCCCCACGGTGTCACAGGTCCTGCCAGAAAACTTGTCCAGCATGGGCTTCTCTGTTCACAGGGCCACAGGTCCTGCCAGGAGCCTGCTCCAGTGTGGGCTTCCCACAGGGTCACAGCCTCCTTTGGGCATCCCCCTGCTCTGGTGTGGGGCCCTCCCTGGGCTGCAGGTGGGTCTCTGTTCCCTGTGACCCTCCATGGCTGCAGGGGCACAGTTGGCCTCACCATGGTCTGCACCAAGGGCTGATGGGGAATCACTGTTCTGGGCCTGGAGCACCTCGCCCCACCCTCGTCTTCTGCCCTTGGTATCTGCAGAGTTGTTTCTCTCTCGTAGTCTCTCCCCTGTCTCCCAGCTGCTGTTGTGCTCCATTTTTTTCCCCCTCTTGTTATCCCAGAAGTGCTGTCACCCTGGCTGATGGGCTTGACCTTAACTAGCGTGGGTCCATCCTGGAGCCGTCTGGCATTGGCTCTGTCGGACATGGGAAAAGCTTCTGGCATCTGCTGGCAGAAACCACTCCTATAGACCCGTGCCAGCTACACCCAGTACATCTCTGCACACATGTACTGACTGAGGTACACAGGCTCTCTGCACAGACTTTTAGACAGGGTTTAAAGAGGAATAATGTGGCTTGCTTGATATGAACGGCTCTTCGAAGGCCTAGAAGACGCATCTTGCAAAAGTGTTCCTTTTTATTTCTTGAGTTTTAAACACCCTGTGTTTTACTTGCCAGTATACTGGGGGGGATGGGGGGGGCGTTGTTCTGTGTGCATGTGTGTTTTCTTTTCATTTTTTAGAGTAACTGCAAACTTTGAACTTCTTTATGTGTGTTTTATGTGTGCCTTTGGTTTGATTATTTTGATAAATCCTTAATCTTCTATAATCAGCTCTTCAGAAAAATCCCCCCAAAATCCAGTCAATAACCTTTGCAATGCATTTCCCATTCCCTGTCTTCAGAAGTCCTGTTGAAAAAATTGAACTTCTGTTGTCCACTTAGAAGGTGGATAGTTGCTTTATGTACTAAACTGGGTGGTTTCCAGAAAAGTGTGATATGGTACTCATCAATTGTACCCTCTTAAGAGGTTAGGCAGATGTAGTGCTGGTGCTTTCATGCTGGGCAGCATTACTGTATTTGTTTATGCTATCCCAACACTGTATGAATCTTTTTTAATCTCTTAGATGAATTCTGCCCTGACATTAAGATATATTTTAGATCTATACTGGAGAGTCAGACTTTGGTCCATTACTGAGACATTAACCTACTACTGTAACACAGGGGATCTTTTTATCCTACTAAGGTAAGGATTGTTGATGCCACTGCAGTCATGCAGTCAGAAAGCTGAATGTCCTGGTGAGGCTTGGTCTTTTAACCACAACAGCTGACATTTAAATACAGGACCATGCATGTAAGAGAGAAAAGCAGTTTGCTTATAGTGCAGATTTCATGTAGTTGAGGTTCGTGCTCATTGCTAGGACATGGAGGAGTGTGTTTGCTTTGAACAAGGTTTAACTTTGTTTAAACAGATACAACTTAGAGGACAGAAACAATTTGAAGTGTGTTCCGATATAGAAATTGCAGTCGAAGTTCAGTTGCTAAAATTTTGCATCCAAATTTTATGTACTCCAGAGCTTTACGTCTTTGGAACTCTTTGTCTGGAGCTAATTGCAGACTATTGCAAGTGTATCAGCAGGAGGATTTGGTATTGTGCTCTCTGGACTCCTGTTCAGTGGAAAGGATGGAGTACCTGAAAACTGCTCTATCTGCAGTAACATACTTCTTCCTGAAAACAACTATCCTTAGTTTTGGCTTAAATATGCTGCTTCAATTAAAAATCTTTAGGATTCATCCTGGAAATGGCAAGTAATCCTGTCAGTCTTACAAGAATTTAAATTAATAGGAAAACAGAGTATTCTGTAATTACTGTTATTCCAGAAATATGAAGAAGGTTAGGAAGACACTGAAAAATATCTTTATGGCCTGTTTTAGCTAAAAATGGGTATGTGTCATATTGCAATTTTTTTTTTTTTTAAATGTGAATAACGTAAAGTTTTGGGAATAATAGCAAAGGAAACTTAAGACTCAACTCTTCACTGATTAAATCAAGCTTTAGATTATTGAGGTGAAGCCACATCTAATTGCATTGTCTGCTCTAATGCTTTTAAAGCTTTATGGGAAAAATATTTAAAAAAAAAAAAATGAAGACAGAAATAGTCTTTGTTATATAGTTCAAATATATGTGCTGTTAAATTGAAGAAAATGTTTCCTGCTGGTTAGAGTCTATCTGCATAATGTTTGCCTAAAATATATGGATTCATTTAGTTGTGAACAATGTAACATCTGTGAAACATGGTTCTTAAAATAAATGCAGTATTCAATGGGTATATGGCTAGTCAGGCCTGTACAGGATATTACTCTACCCGCCTCCACCCACTTCTTTAAATAATATAATTTAAAAATTGTGAAAGTCAAAAATACTGGGACTGTTGAAACAAATTAACAGTAACATTGAATTTCTCTGCTGGGAATTAATCATGAGTGGGGCATAAAACATGCCTGAAAAATTGTTCATGTGTTTTATGCTAACACCTTGAAAACTGCATGGTTTTAAGGTACCTAGTTAGTTTAGGCACTCAGCCAGCTTAACCAATGTCTCCATCTTACTAAAAGTTACTAGCTGAAATTCCATGTTTCAGATGTGTATCACCTAGGTGCTGCCTGTGTGAACGTTGGAACATAGACAGTTAAACTACCTGTGGGTCTGTGGAGGGCCTGGTGTGCCTTATGACATGATTAATTCAGTGGATTCTGTGCTAGAGCCAGCGTTATTGTTATCCGATAGTCTGAATACTGTCTGGATGTCAGCCAGCTAAAAAAATGTTTAAGCTGACTTTGATCCAGTACAGGAAAGCTCCCATCGGACTGCATTGTAGAACAAAGTGGGAGAGGTCCTCTACACAACCAGCTTAGCACCATCTGTCTCCTGTGTCTGTGCCCTTTTTGGACTGGTGGCAATTAAGCTCTCTGGACTCTTTCTTCACCAGGCTTACAAGGCTCTGTTTAGAAGCAGAATCAAAACTATCAGTTTTCTGTTCATACCAGGCCATACTGGTGAAGGCTGGGTGATTGGTAATCACATTAGTTCCAGAAAGTGAAACAGAGTAGTACTGACCCTTTGGTATTCCTGTAAACTGTGCATATAGAATCATAAAATCATTCAGGTCGGAAAAGACCCTTAAGATCATCAAGTCAGGCTGCAAACCCAGCACTGCCAAATCCACCACTAAACCATGACCTTGAGAGCCACATCTCTCCCTGGGCAGCCTGCTCAGTGCCTGACAACCTTTTCAGTGAAGAAATTTTTCCTAACATCCAATCTAAACCTCCTCTGGTGCAACTTGAGACCATTTCCTCTTCTCCTATCGCTTGTCACTTGGGAAGAGACCAACACCCACCTCTCTGCATCCTTCTTTTGGGTAGCTGTCAACAGCGATAAGGTCTCCCCTGAGCCTCCTTCTCCAGGCTAAAGTACCCCAGTTCCCTCAGCCGCTCCTCACAGGGCTTGTGCTCCAGCCCCTTCCCCAGCTCCGTTGCCCTTCTCTGGACACACTTCAGCGCCTCAGTGTCTCTCTTGCAGTGAGGGGCCCAAAACTGAATGCAGGATTCAAGGTGTGGCCTCACCAGTGCCCAGTACAAGGGGACAATCACTGCCCTGGTCCTGCTGGCCACGGTGTTCCTGATGCAGGCCAGGATGCCATTGGCCTTCTTGGCCAAATGTCACAACTATAATCTCAAATGTGTGTTGTAATTTCTCTGTATTGTTTTGTTTTTCAAAAGATTTTTTCACACTTTCTAGGTTTCTTCTTTCTCCCATGTATGTAACTTTTAACTCAAGTGAAAACTGAGGCAGCAATTTTATGGTGTTGATCTGATAGGCCAAAATCATTTCAGTGTGCTTTTGAGCATGTTTGCAGCCTTTGTAGCAGTTAACCTTTGGGTGTGTTTCCCCAAAACGCTGTCTGGATGAGCCTGTAGAACAACATCTTAGTAGATGGATGGGTGTAATGAGGCTGTATGTAACCAGTGCTCACAGGCTGGTAACCTTCTGTGTGTTTTGAAGAATATCCCTATTCAATAGCTCTTTGGTCTCTGCGCCAAACCAAATAAGGTGACACTCTTTGGTTTCCAAATCTGTTTTCACGTTTGGTCTTCTCTGGCAGCTGTAGTTGTAATGAAATTCGTAACAAATTTCATTCAGAAAGGTCTTCAAAAGACACAGGAAACTGTGCATCATTGCCATAGGAAGGAAGAATGGTTGCTTACCTTTTCTTAATAGTACGTATATATTCTGTATGAATAACCTGCCCTCACTTGTATTTATATACTGGGGGGTTGGTATTTCTGAAGTACTTGGGGATTAGGTTTTGGATTGGGCTAACCCCAGGAGCAGACCAGATAGAAGTGGACATGGGCAAGACCTTGAAACGATGCTTATTTACTTAACTTCTGTATGTGCAGGAATGTAAGGATAATTCATTACTTTATTCATACCGTTTCCAGTAATGGAAATTGTTTTCACTGAACAACCAACTAATTGTAAGTAGATACTTGCTTTTAGTGTCCTTAAAATGTCTTTGTACTATACAGATGGTCATAAAATTGAAATGATCCTTCATGTTCTAGCACTTTGACCTCAACTTCTGCAGAGTTCTGACTGTCTTCCAGAGTATCAGAACTATCAAATAGGCCTTAAGAATGGTCTGTAAAGGACAAAAAAAAACCAAAAAAACCCTGCATTGTATTTTTATGTGCCTGGAATGAGATTATTTTTCTCCTTTAAAGGTGATGTTTTCTCTAATATTTGTCTTTGATTTCTGTTGTCTTCTAGGATTTGTGTCCTAGTAGAATAATAGGGTTTCACAATGAAACAAATGTGTAAATGTATTTAATAAGAAGATACTAGGAGCTTAAGCAACTGAAAGGAAATTAACATTACAGTGTGCTGTAGAGCTGTTGCTAATAACGGAGATCCATTTTGTGATGGGTGGCTTGAGAAGGGTTTGTTTTTTCAGTACTTTGACAGAGGGATAATTACAGCTTTGGCTCTGCACTAGAGTTTCCTGATAGTGCGAGGGGGAAGTGGGAGAATGGCTGAGTACCGTGGCTCTGTTTTTAGGCACTAACAACAAAGAAGAGGATCTGAGGAAGCAGATGGCTTTATAAATTAGATGGTTAAAACAGCTAGTGGGCTGGAATAATGCATGAAATCTATAGGGACATAGGACTCAAACCCAAGAACATACTGGAATGACTTCTGTCCCTATAATTGCAAGTTAGGTTATGTGCATTTTACCTTTAAAGTTCATAAAATGTCATTTTTATAGTCTTCAAGTCACAAAACACTACCTGTTACTCTCAGTGAGAACTCAAATGCCACCAAATACTCTGTGTTGCTGGAAGAGAGCAGAAGGGCGTAGCAAATGACCTTGCAGTAGGAACAATTTTCTGCGTGAAGTTGTTTAGGTAATACAACAAGTTGCCTCATGCTGCTGAGGAATGTCACATCTGTTCTACACCGTCTCTCCCAGATTTTTCATCTCTGCTAAGCTTTGCTGAGTGAAAGCTTTTCCTGGCTTGTCATTTTACCATGATTTCAATGCTGAACATGAAACTGAAGCTACTACAAGCCTCTCTACATTCTGCTCTGTTTCCTTTCTCTAATCTCAACCAGTTTAGTGCTTCAGAGGAAGCCCAGGTAGGGTTAGGGGCATCTTCAGAAGCAATCTATAGATTATGATGAAAGTGGAGATTTTCCTTATCCAGTCAGGTAACTGAAACACAGCGTAGTAATATAAATGTAATGGAGCAAACTGACGAGACAGTATGGTAATCAAAACTTCTCTTGACTGTCCTGTTATATAAATGAACCAGACACCAAAGGACTGTTGACCAAAGCTTCAGTTTCTAATCTGCAGTTCCCTCTATTTTATCTTCCAGTTAGAATACTTGATGAGTTATGATTTGATGAGTTGGGTGTACTGAGAATGACTTCATGTAGGCTTGGCATCCAACTTGAATGAACAGTTAGAAGATAGGATGTGCTTATTTCATAATGTTTCTAATCTATGTGAAGTTTATTTAAACTTGGACTGTGGATATATGTTTTTGATATGATAATGTAAAGGACAAGAGACTTTGACTTTGAAAACTACATAAAAGGCAAATTAATTTCAGATCATCTTGTCTTTGTAAATACATCAAGTACTCCACATGTCTGTATGAGATTCATTTTTGTTAGACGGTTTAATATTTTTTAGAAATGGCAGATTTCCAGCAGTGTGTGAGGTCTGCCCAAGCAAATGCCCAAATTAGCTACAAAAGAAGCATATACATTAAAAACATACGTTGTAGGAAATTTGTACAAACAGATGAATTTTCAGCTTCATAAGAACTGAAGGAAGGAAGGACAGACTTTGATCATAGAATCATAGAATGGAGAATCATAGAATGGTTTGGGTTGGAAGAGACTGTTACAGATCATCTAGTCCAACCCTCCTACAGTGAGCAGGGACATTTCAACTAGATTTGGCTGCTCAGAGCCCCATCCAGCCTGGCCTTTAACGTTTCCAGGGATGGGACATCTACCAGCTCTCTGGGCAACCTGTTCCAGTGCCTCATCACCCTCATTGTAAAAAATGGCTTCCTCATTTCTAGTCTTGAATATTTTAATTTTAAACCATTGCCCCTTGTCGTATCACAACAGACCCTGCTAAAAAGTTTGTCCACATCTTCCTTACATTCCTCCTTCAGGTACTGGAAGGTGCTATAAGGTCTCCCCAGAGCCTTCTCTTCTCCAGGCTGAACCAGCCCAACTCTCTCAGCCTGTCCCCATAGCAGAGGGGCTTCAGCCATTTGAGCATCTTTGTGGCCTCCTTTGGTCAATATCCTTCTTATGCTGGGAACCCCAGAGCTGGATGCAAGACTCCATGGGGGGTCTCATAAGACCAGAGCAGAAGGGGGAGAATCCCCTCCCTCGGCCTGCTGGCCACGCTTCTCTGGGGACAGCCGAGGATACGGTTGGCTTTCTGGGCTGCCAGCGCACACTGACAGCTCACGTCCAGCTTTTCATCCACCAAGTCCTTCTCCTCAGGGCTGCTCTTTGGTCCATTCTCTGCCCAGCCTGTAATTGTGCTTGGGATTGCCCTGATCCATGTGCAGGACATTGCCCTTGGCCTTGTTGAACCTCATGAGGTTCGCAAGGGCCCACTTCCAGAGCTTGTCCAGGTCCCTCTGGGTGGCATCCCTTCCCTTACGTATGTCAACCACACCGCACACCTGCATGTCAGTGATGCTGTGTTTTCTTATATGAATTAAAACATAAATTATTTAATTTAAAAGTAGTTTTTTTTAAGCTTGAAATTTTGTGTCTAAACTGTCTAGGCTAAAATCATAAACTGGAATGCAAAATTAGCAGAAATGCAATTCTCTGTTTTGCTTCATGTATGTGTCTGAAGCTGTACTGGTGAAATGGGGCTGTGTGGGTCGGAAGTACATACAGGAAAAAAAGAAATCAAACACCAAAAAAACTAGAAAGATCAAAATATGACTCTTTTGTCTCCTTGTCACTCTGTGCCCCCCAACACCTGAAAGTGGGAAATGTGTGAGGTGGCATATCTGATTACTGCATTATATATTCTTGTGCGAAGCTGCTGTTTTGTGCTGTCTTTGTGCTCATATTCATTACCTTCCAGAGGATATTTTGGAAATAAAAAATCAGTGGGAGTGCTGCACATTTTGTGTTAAGGTCATGCTCATACTTGACTGGCTAAATTCAAGGTATGTTTGGGGATTAAGATACTCTGTCTGAGTGATGATTTTGTGGGAGAGGGAAGGTAATAGAGAGGATAGGTTAAAAAATATGTTTAAAAATGACTGTCACTTTTAGCAGGAATATTTGAACACATTCACTAAAATTGGCACTTTTTCTACAGCTTCTAGAAAAACACAGGAACACAGAAAGCATGGTAGAGCTGCTTGAACTGTATCAAATGGAAGATGAGGCCTATAGTAGTCTTGCAGAAGCTACCACGGAGCTCTACCAGTACTTACTACAGCCATTCCGAGATATGAGGGAACTTGCAATGCTTAGAAGACAGCAGATAAAGGTATGAACATCTTACTAATGGGGAAATCATGCTTTTTAGTTACTATTTAATATTTATTACTTTTATATGCAGCATATGCAATGATGATTTCTCCACTAGAGGTTGACTATATTTTTCTGGTTCCTCTGGAGTGGAGGAACTTCCTCTGGAGTGGAGCACTTCCTCCAGAGTGCTTTTGAAGAGGGAGAACATCTCTGACATATGTAGCTAACCATCACCTGTTTAACTTACTGTGCTTGACTGTTCAAATTAATTTCTGAATTTAATACATGAAGTAGAATTTTGTGATTACTGGGAGTACTGACTAATACATAAAACAGAGACATATATACAATCTATGCTATTGTTAGTCCTTTTAGATTATACAGCTTTTCTGAGGTAATCTGATAAACCATGAGAAGTCAGTAGCTTCTCATCTAATGTTGTGAAACACTTAAACATGGAGGCCTATGAGAAGTATATAATTTGTTGTTACACTTAAGAGTGTATTTTCCTAAGAGCCAAAAAAGGTATAGCCAGCTGAAGAATACTACATTTTGGTAAAACTGTTTTATAATGCGTATGTTTGTTTTATTTAAAAATAATTCTGGTTTTAAATACTTAACCAAAAAACAACAAAAGTCATCTTTATTGCATCTCAGAAGTACTTTTGATAAAATCATCAGTTGCTAGGCAGATTATAAGACTATAGCCTTTTGATTCTTCTGTTATGTGCTGTCACATAGTAGCTAAAATGGGTTTGTTTCATTTAGTCTGTATTGCAAATGTAAATTTATTTCAGTTCGGCACCCTGTTCAATTAGTCAACATTTTTTGATACTAGTTTCAGTTTAAAAATACAGTGTTTTTCTCTGGATAGGTGTATAGAGTGAAAGAAGCAGGCAAGAGGATTTCAGTTCAAAACCAGGTTTAATTTTGAACTATTCCTGTGCCCATAAAACTATTTTTCAGAAGGTTCAGCGATCTGAAATTATTCTAGTGAGATAGTGTGATGATATTTGAACTAAAAGTGCTTTTTTCCCCCCAGGGCATAAATGTTGCTGCATAGAGAATTGGGATGAATATTTTTTCAGATGTTTATACAGTTGAAGATTATGGACACTATATTTAATCAAAAGCCTTCTTCAAAGACTGATTAACTAGTTCCCATTTTATTTGAATTTGTAGCAGAAGAAAATATTTTTCTTTTTGTTCTTTTATCAAACAAGAAAAGATAAATATCATATTGAGTAAGGAATATGGAGTGGTGTAGTTTGTTTTTGGGGTTTTAATCTTCAATGTTCTGTTGAATTCCATTTTTAAAATATCCCATTTTCTGTTTTTCCTGAAATAATAACCTTGGCAAACTTCAGAGGCATGTTCTGTGGTTGATTATTTTAGATGTACATAGTTGCATCTAATGGACATTAAGTTTTCTTCCTAACTTGGCAATTTTTGAGTTACGAAGTTGGTCATCTGTATTATGTGGTAGAGGACGATGCCATCTCTTGTTTTTAATTTCATTGTTTGAGAGAAAGCAGTACTTGTATCTATGATGACAAAATATATATTACGCTGGGTAGCTAGGGTAGAAGAATTGCTTTATAAATAGAACTTGTGCATGAAATGGTTTGTGTTAACTTGCTGCATATGTTTTCCTGGCAGGCTTAATAATGCAACAAAGATCCTTAGGCTCCTATAAACTGTTATGGCTGGGTTTAGCTCCATTTTCATGCATAACAGAAGTATTTTTGGTGCTTACTACCTAAGTGAAATGGGAGCTGTGAACGTAGAATACTTCACATACAAAGAGTGACAAGGAGAAAAATGAAGTGTGGATGCAGAGCAGAGTAAGGACGGAAGAACCTGCAGAATGTGTTACCGAAATAACAAAAATAAGTTAGAAGGATAATTAAACCTGAATACAAATATCAGTATAGAGTTAGTATTGTATATGCCTTCTGTAATGACTTTAACATTTTTAGACCTTTCCTCTATTAGGTATCTGGTTTTGATTTGTGGGGAAGTTGTTTTAGTTTGGGTTTTTTTAAAGAATTTTGGGAATTTAATAAATATTTTAATCAGTTTCATTCTGTTAGTTTTCAGAATGAGTTTAGGAAAAAATTGTTTTGCCTAAAACCTTTGAGAAGAGTGTTTAGTGTCTTCTCCTTTTGGAGAAAGGTGGAAAATATATCATGGATGTTAGATTTCTGCTGTTCTGTGAAACTTCTAGCAAGAGACAAGCCTACAGGAGGGAAGGGAGAAAGAAACCCAAAATTCTGTCTGCTCAGCAGAGGCTTATTAGAGTAGGACAGCTACATTTTCTGCAGTTTTCCTTTTTTGGGAAAAAAACAAAAAAACAACCCAGAATGGAAGTTCATAATGAAGTTAAAACATTTAGAAGCTTGAAAATATAGATTAGTGTTGTCTGTGATAGAGGTTTTTGGTTTTGTTTTTAATATTTTAACTTGATTGTATGCTAGCTTTTCAGGTGTATTTTGCCTCGTTTAGTGTGAAGGGTGCACTACATAATATGGGTGAGGAATCAAAACTGTATTATGAGGCACTGAAATATTGCTGAATTTGGAAAACACAATGAAAAAGGTAGAAAATTGTGGAAGAAGAAAAGGATGGCTTATTATGAAATGTCACTCTTTAAAACTGACCTCTGCCAAAATTTCTATTTATTTATGGACTAGTTATCTGACCTTAGAACAATGCGTCCAGTAGTCATATGTTTCTCACTTTTTGGACTTCCAGATTTAGAAACCTAGTTTTGTCTTTAGAAATGCTTTGTAAGTGCTACTAAAATCCATGGGGACCTCCTTCTAAGCATGGCAAGATGCTTACCAGATACTGTGCGTTCTTGAATAAATTGGACACTGCAAGCACAACAGTTTTTGGGACTTTTTTTTTTTAATGTATATGATACTGGAATAATGCTGCTTGCCCTGAGGCCTTTAAGGGGGACACACTGATAAAAGCCAACTTATAATGAAAGGTATTACCAGATTGAGAAATGCTTATTAAAAAAAAAAGCAAGATTGTACACATTTAAAGATTAAAATGCAAGATGTGCTTATTAGACATATTCTGTGTGTCTAGTATAACTGTATTTTGTAAGAGAATATGAAAAGCTGTATTGATACGCCAGCCAAACAGTCAAAACTATAATTATGCTCACTGAATGCTGGAGAAGGTGAAATAAGGGTTTAAACTGAAAGTGGGGAGATTTAGGTTGGACATCTGGAAGTAGTTCTTCCTGGAGAGGGTGGTGAGGCACTGGCACAGGTTGCCCAGAGAAGCTGTGGATGCCCCATCCCTGGAAGTGTTCAAGGCCAGGCTGGATGAGGCTTTGAGCAACCTGGTCTAGTGGAGGGTGTCCCTGCCCATGGCAGGGGGGTTGGAACTGGTTGGTCTTTAAGGTCCCTTCCAGCCCAAACCATTCTGTGATTCTATGATAAGGGAATTGAAGACAGTATTACAATTCAACCATGAGTTTTAGCATGTTCATTTCATGGTTTGGGTTACTGGTCTGTTTCTTTTGATTTCAGCCTCTCAGATGTAATGTAGGCATCAGACAAGTGAGGCTTGATGTTCAGATGTTGTATTACATGGTTTGAGCTATCTGTATATTTTTCTAAAAATTGGGAAGACAAGTACGACTTTAAAACCACAGGGCGAACAGTGTTTACAGATTATTTTATCTAGCATCAGTTAATTCTAAATGGATTTTATGATGCTCTTTTTGCTAGAAATCAGACTTCTAGTGAACTAAAAGAAGTGTTAATATTTCTGATCCTAAAAATGTTTCACATTTATATACACAACTTTTCATTTATTGAAATGGATCGTTTCCCTGTGAAAAGTTAGCAGATTTTTTGTACATTAAGAATACACATTGCCATAGCAGAAAAGTGGGAAGTAGTAGGCATTGGTAGCTGAAAACGTGAAGTGTCTCTAAATTTGGAAGAAGCAGGGTAGATACCTGTGCTCTGGTGCCTTTAATTTCAGATAGTTAAATCTTGTCAGGTCCTCCATGTAGTGCAGTTTTCGTCTGAAAGTATGGAGGGGAGGAACCAGTTAGTGGTTGATGCTTGGCTATAGAACTTACTGACAGGTTACTATCATCAAGCTTTAAGCCCCTTAAGACTAACATAGAAAGTGTTCTTTGGTACAGGATACCAAATCTGGTTATTTAAAAAAAAAAAAAAGAAAAATCTCTGAAAAGGAGTAACCTAATGGACAAAACCCCAAAGGTTTTTATGTGTACAGTTGTGTTCGCTGGCCTTCACAGACAGAAAGAAACTACGTTGCTACTTTGAGTTTTTCTGGTTTTGTAACTGTGGACAGGAGTTCACAGTCATGTTGAATAGGCAGTGCGTTTGATCAAACCCCAGGTGAAATCAGCAGGAGGCTTTCTTTTTTCATGCCTTTTGTTTATTTTTTTAATGTGCTTGGTATTAGGCTAAAGATAAAATGTAAGATAAGTTGTTTCATAACCTACATGGAGAAGCCAGCAAGATTTTGACACAAGCATTCTTGAAGGTCTGAGTTGGACTGGGTTTGCCTAACAGAGAACTGATAGGTAATCTTGATACAGGTGAGATCCTATAGTCATCATTACCTCTCAATTCATCTAGCAGGAAATGAGCACCTTAAAATGTAATTATGTATTAAATGTATTTAGAAACGCTTTTAGTTTCACTGCATACATATTCATTATTTTTACTAACGTGTTAATTTACTTGAATGTGTAGGGTTGAAAGGACTTTAAATACACTAATATTGAGGTCTAGCACTGGAAATAAGAGATTAGAGAGATATTAGAGATATATAACCTGATAATTCACAAATTAGGTTTGTTTGTTTTGGTTTTTTTTTAAATGTGGAATGCCTTATTAGCCTATATTTTGCTTCCCTTTCAAGCTCCTTTAAGCAGATAGTAGTATAGTTGAAAATATGACTGTCTCAACCCTATGTGTGTTCATTTGTTGGTGTACTACTTGATGGTGAATTGCAGTAGTGAACCTTATCCCTAGTTTGACTTTGATTTGTGTAAAATGAAATACCTAGAAATAAATGATGTTGTAGTCAACATTTTAACATTTGTTAAAAAAATATTTTCATGAAGTCTGAAGGGGAAGTTCATAAGTTTAATGATGAAAATGACTAGCAAAATAGAAAGAATTACTTAAAAATACTTAAAGAGAGGATACTTTTTTAAAGTCTCACAGTCTACTGAAGATATTTGAGAGAAGGGAGTGGATGTCAAGTTTCATACTCTGTTTGTAATGTTGCTCCCATACATCAAATGGGGGAGTTGAGTATTACTAAATCCACGGGCTTATTGTTGGCTCTTGAATAACTGATATCTTAGTGAGCTGTGTTTCTAACTGCTTTTTGAGTTTTTTAAGCTTCATATAATATTTTTGTGTGCATCATGGTCTTGCAGTGGAAAACATAAATACAAGGCTGCACAAGGCACACTGGAACACACTAAAGCAGCACTGATTGAAATGTACAACTACTTGCATGGCAGTCAGCTCAATTTCATTCCTCTCAGTCTGCAATCTACACCCTCCAGTAGTTATAGACTGATGACGTGCTGACAAGAAGTTGATGAAAAGTGACTGGTAAAAAAAACTTTAAGGTAGTGTTCTGTGGAGAGACTGACACACTTCAAAGAATCCTTAAGTCTCTCTTTGTGTATCTGTAGCTGAAGCTGTGTCCTCATGTCATCAGAAATCATAGATAAATAAACTTGGCTTGTACTCTACCTGTAGAGTAGAGAAGGAATGGTAATCTAAGTTTATGCAAAATGGTTGGATTTGCAAATGAAAGTCATAAAGTTTGTTGAAAATACTGCTTTCTTGTTTGAGAAACTGGTGTAAAATGCTGAATTATGCTGTGACAGTCTTTATAGTCTCAATCTGTTTTAGAAGGGTTATATGTCTGTCTCTGTTTATGATCTAAACTATAAATCTCCTGGATTTATTATATGAACTCACAGCGAAACATTTTGCTGACTTAAAATCAGGGGTTTGTGGGCTTTCTGAAAAAAATAATCCTCTAAACAGGTGGTCTCATGGAAGGCACGCTGGTAGTCTGAGTCAGTGAGGAGACTGAACTCTTGGCATGAGAAAAAAAATAGGGCCTCTCAATGAACTTGTGATACTTTAAGACAGCCTGTAAATAAAGTAAAAACAGACTTTTATTAAATACACCTTATGTGCTCTGTGGCAGTAATTTCCACAGTTTAACTATGGACAATAAGTCCATAAGTCCGAACAATAATTTATTTTAGAAAGACAGACCCATCAGTGGCTATTAACAGTGATTCAGATTAAGCATCAGTTCAGGAAGCCTCTGAGCTGTTTATTAACAGAAATAGGGAGTTATCAATGTGTCCATACCTCTTGGCTTGTTTTTTTTTTTTTCTTTAAGTGCTAGTAGTTATAGGTGGAAGCAAGGGCCAGGACAGACTTGGATCTGACCTCAGATTAGGGTATGGGGGTAAATAGTGTGGGAAGTTGCAGAATCAGTGTCCATTCAAAAAGACATCTTGGTGAAAGGATCAAAGGATGTTAAACATGCAGAAAATACTAAACTCTGTGTCCCTGCAAAGATTACAGTAAAGGAGGGTGTAAACCGAAGGTGTATGATTTTTTATTTTCTTTTTTCCCCGGTGTTGGAGATAGGGAGGAGAAGGAGGGGAGGAAGGGACTTTGTAGTGATGTAGGCTGTGTAGACCAAGGAAGAGGGCTTAAGGTCTTCAAAGACAGAAAAAATGTCATGAGAGTGTAAATTTTTCAAGTCCATGTTTACCTAAATCTGTAAATAGAGTGAAATCTGGCAACACTCAAGCCCACTTGCTTTAACACTTGAGCTCACTTGCTCAAACAAAGTTTTCAAATAACTAACAAAATATGTCTTACTCATTTTTTTAAATAAAGCTTTCTTTCTGAACGTGAACTTTTATTTTAGCCTGTCAATGAAGCAGAAATGTAAATAAAGGTTTTATGATATACATAAGGATAGATAAGGAAAGGCCAACTCAGGATGCACAATTTAGCCTTAATTCTGTCAACTGCCAAATTACATACTTGAAGTTAATAGTTTTAATGCTCCTTTATATATACTCTTACATATCTGGGGAAAAAAACAGTTGAATAGTGCCAGTCTTATTCTTACTATTGCCATAACCTTAATCTTCTATGATCTGACAGAAAAGGGAAAGAACATCTTTGGACAAAGGTTTGCCAAGCTGGTAAAGGGGGCTTTAAGCTAAAGCTGCTGTGGGAGGGGAACCTCAGCCCATCACACTCCTGCCAGTTGGAGACCAGTGCCACCATCAGATGCCCAGAGCCTGGAGAAGGACCACAAGTCATCAGGAGAGCACCTGGGGAACAACAGAAGGGAATTCCAGCTGCCCCAGTCAGCAAGCCAGGTTGATCAGAGGCCCATCTTAAATGCCTCTGTGCGGAGGCATGGAGCACGGGGAATAAGCAAGAGGAGTTAGAAGTATGGGCATGCCTGCGGTGCTATGATCTTGGCATCACGGAGACATGGTAGGATGGCTTCTATGACCAGACTGTTGGAATGGAAGCGTACAGGCTCCTTAAGAAGGACAGGCAGGGGAGATGTGGATGGGGTGTTGCTCTCTACATTGGAGACCAGCTGAAGGGCGTGGAACTCCACCTGGGTATGGATGAGGAGCTGTCCAAGAGCTTATGGGTCAGGATTAAAGGGAGAGCAGGGAGAGGGAATACTGCAGCAGGAGTTTGCTACAGACCACCTGGCCAGGATGAGCAGGTGGATGAGACCCTCTACAGACAGATAGCAGCAGCCTTACGTTCACAAACCCTGGTCCTCACAGGGGCCTTGAACCACCTCAATACCTCTTGGAGGAACAACACAGCAGGGCAGAAGCAAGCCAGGAGGTTCATGGAATGCACTGATGACAACTTCCTTATCCAAGTGATAGAGGAGCTGATGAGGAGGGGTGCCATGCTGGACCTTGCTCTCACCAACAGGGAGGGGCTGGTGGGGAATGTGATGCTCAAGGGCAGCCTTGGCTGCAGCGACCATGCAGTGGTGGAGTTTGAGACCCTTAAGGAGATGAAGAGGGTGCACAGCAAGCTCTCTACTCTGGGCTTCAGGAGAGCAGACTGTGGCCTTTTCAGGGAACTGATTGGCAGAGGTCCATGGGATGAAGTCCCAGAGGGAAGAGGGGCCCAGGAAAGCTGGCGAGTATTCAAGGATCTTCTCCAAGCTCAGGAGCTGTGCATCCCAGTGAAGAGGAAGTTGGGTAAAAGCCCCAGGAGGCCTGTATAGATAAACAAGCAGCTCCTGGGGAAACTGAGACACAAAAAGGAAGCCTACAGTGGGTGGAAGCAGGAACAGGGAGCCTGGGAGGATTACAGAAATGTTGTCTGAGAAGTCAGGGATCAGATGAGGAAAGCCAAAGCCCTGACAGAATGAAACCTGGCCAGGGACATCAAGGGCAACAAGAAGAGCTTCTATAAGTACATAGGGGATAAAAGGAATATAAGGGAAAATGTGAGGCCTTTCTGGAAGAAAACTGGGGACCTGGTTTCCCAGGATATGGAGAAGGTGGCTGAGATGCTCAATGATTTTTTTGCCTTGGTATTCACTGGCAGGGTCCAGTGAACCATACCCTGGAGTTATGGAAGGCAGGGCAGGACTGGAAGAATGGAGAGCCGCCCATGGTTAGAGAGGATAAGGTTTGAGACCACCTAAGGAACCTTAAGGTGCACAACTCCATGAGACCTGATGAAATACATCTGTGGGTCCTAACAGAAGTGGCGGATGAGGTTCCTAAACTTCTATCCATCATATTCGAGAAGTAGTGGTGGTCTGGTGAAGTTCCCGCTGACTGGAAAAGGGGAAACGTAACCCCCATCTTCAGAAAGGGAAAAAAGGAAGACCTGTGGAACTACAGGCTAGTCTCACCTCTGGGCCTGGCAAGATCATGGAGCAGATCCTCCTGGACACTATGCTAAGACTCATGGAAAACGAGGAGGTGATTGGTGACAGCTGACATGACTTTGCCAAGGGCAGATCGTGCCTGACAAATATGGTGGCCGCCTATGATGGGGTCATGGTTTTGGTGCATAAGGGAAGAGCAACCGATGTCACCTACCTGGGACTTGTGCAAAGTGTTTGACACTGTCCCACATGACATCCTTGTCTCTAAATTGGAGATACATGGTTTTGATGGATGGACCACTTGGTGGATAAAGAACTGGCTGGTTAGCCACACTCAGTTTTGGTCAATGGTGTGATGTCTGAGTGGAGACCAGGAACGAATGTCGTTCCTCAGGGGTGGGTGTTGGGACCAGTGCTGTTTAACATCTTTGTTAACATGGACAGTGGGATGGAGTGCACCCTCAGCAAGTTTGGCAACAACACCAAGCTGTGCGGTGCGGTCGACACACTGGAGGGAAGGGATGCCATCCAGAGATACGTGGACAGGCTGGAGAGGTGGGCCTCTGCCAGCCTCATGGGGTTCAACAAGGTCAAGGGCAAGGTCCTACACATGGGTCGGTGCAACCCCAAGCACAAGGACAGGTTGGGTGGAGAATGGATGCAGAGCAGCCCTGAGGAGAAGGACTTGGGGGTACTGGTGGATGAAAAGCTGAAGATGCGCTGGCAGCCCAGAAAGCCAACTGTATCCTGGGCTGTATCCAGAGAAGCGTGGCCAGCAGGTCAAGGGAGGGGATTCTCCCTTTTTACTTGGCTCTTGTGAGACCCCACATGCAGTGCTGCGTCCAGCTCTGGGTCCCCCAACATAAGAAGAATATTGACCAGTTGGAGTGAGTCCAGAGGAGGCCGCAAAGATTCTCAAAGGGCTGGAGCACCTCAGCTATGGGGACAGGCTGAGAGAGTTGGGCTTGTTCAGCCTGGAGAAGAGAAGGCTCTGGGGAGACCTTATAGCATCTTCCAGTACCTGAAGGGGCTACAAGAAAGCTGGGGGGAACTTTTTACAAGGGTCTGTAGTGACAGGACAAGGAGTAATGGGTTTAAAGTGAAAGCTGGAAGATTTAGATTGGACATGAGGAAGAAATTCTTCCCAGAGGGGGTGGTGAGGCACTGGCACAGGTTGCCCAGAGAAGCTGTGGATGCCCCATCCCTGGCAGTGTTCAAGGCCAGGCTGGATGAGGCTTTCAACAACCTGATCTAGTGGAGGGTGTCCCTGCCCATGGCAGGGGCTTTGGATCTTTAAGGCTTCTTCCAACCTAAACCATTCTGTGATTCTATGATTTTTCTCTTCTGAATACTTCTTAATTTTTCAGCGTTTTCCATAATCCTGGAAAAAAACACTTGCCACTGCCCATTGCATCTGGTTTGTTTTTAGGTTTACTTCCTTTACAGTCTAACTTTATTTAGTAATGTACGTTGTTCTCCCGTATCTTGATGAAGATAATCTAAATGCCTGTATTTTGTATTACTAGTCCCAGGCTCCAGCTATATTATGGAATCTAGACCGTCCAATCTAAGTTAGTTTGCATGTATTAATATTAAAATCTGTGTCAGATTTGTTAGGATAAAACCAGTAAACTGTAAAGCCCTTTTTACAGCTGAGTGCTTTTACTTAATATATATGGGCTGTACATATGGAATTATAACATATTTTGGGAAGCAGTGCTGGCTTTGTGTTATGCGCTGGGAGGACAGTTAAATTAAAACCTGTGAGACTAACTTTGAGAAGTCCCTAAATGGATGATGAAGCTGAAATGCATGCATTATTGCTAATATATCCAGCAGGCTGTGGTTGCAATTGGTTGGCTTCCTGGAATGTGTTGAAGGAAGGTAGCTAATTTTTTGAGCTGAAACACTCCTTTATGCATGAAGCTGTTTCCTTTTTGTATATTGCCTCAGCCACGTGTAGTGCTCCCTCAACTTTTTTTTTTTGGTTCTTACAATTGACCGGTTGTTACATCTCATGTTTTTCTACTTCTCTGCCTATTACAAGTTTGTCTAGGAGATGGATAACAAAGGGAGCTGGTGAGATGTGACAGATCCCTTCCTAAGCTATAATGTGACCTGGCATTAGTCTCTTATGTCAGCTTTTTCCATTCTTGTACCAACTGCCTTCAGAAAGAACCTGGGTAATATTAAAGATCCTTGAGGACTATTTCTTTCTTTAGGAGATGTATGCTATATAATACTTAACAAAATCCTGTAGTTGCAGGCCTGTTTCTCATATCTTTTCACAATAAACTTGCCTTACTCTCTTCAAAACTAAATATAACAACAATCTGTGGACTTCTCCAGAGAAGAACGTTTCCAGTAGAAGAGTCTTGCCTCGCTGATTCATTCTGAATTGCTCACAGGCTGGATTAGGGATCTCCTTTCAGATTGTTTCTCTAAAGAACTGATTTGTTTTCCTTCAGAAACATATCCATACGGGGTAGAAATATGTTCTTTTATGTTCTGTTACTCTGAAGCAATAGCTGATGGAAATAGAAGTTTACATGATGTGTGGAAGTTAATGGCTTCTGCTATTTCTTCCCCTTCTTGTGTGCTACAACCACTTTTGTGAAAGCTGTCATAATTTTCATTGTTTCGAAGCATTATCTGAAGTAAAGCTTGCAAAACACGAAAGTCTTCAAAAGCAAGTTTCATTGTCAGGAAAAAAAAAATATCTTAACCAGTTTTACCATGACGCTTGGATTCTTCTCAAAGAGAAGAAAGTATTTTCAGGAAGAACAACTGGAAGGCTTTTTTGAGAAAGTGGTTACTAGAAAATAAACTGTGGATTTGGCTACATGATCTAGTTGTGAGATGAGAAGATTTTGTGTTAGACCACACTTTCTCCAGAACTTTGAGTCCAAACGAGAAACTTCCGGATCAAAAAGTGAGTTGGAGAAAATGTTAGAATAGAAACCATGATGTTGTGCTGGTAGTTTTCTCTCCTTTTAATTTTTATTTTCTTTCATAGCCACCCTGAAGCTAGTTGCTGTTGGTAAAATAGCAACAATTAATTGTGCTGTTAATTATGGACTGATTTATTTTCAGATCTCCATAGAGAATGACTACCTAGGCCCCAGAAGAATTGAGAGTCTGCAGAAAGAAGATGCTGATTGGCAGAGAAAAGCCCACATGGCTGTGCTTTCTATTCAAGATCTTACAGTTAAATACTTCGAAATAACAGCTAAAACACAGAAAGGTAGTTATTTTCCACTAACCTATTACTGAAATGAAAGATCTGTAAAAAAACTATGTAATGTTTACCGTGTTCGTATTGTACTGTGATTTATTTTTTCATCAGTCCTCTCTGAGAGGAACAGGTGCCATTCCCATTTGTGTTTTCTTTGTCTACTTGAAAACTTTCACCAGTAAGCATTTTCAAAACATCATCAGAAGTGAGCAGAATAGAAATTTTAGATAAAAGTTTTATAACCTACTAATATGATTGCAAATGTACAGTGTAGCTAATAGAAACAATTTAGGATTCTGTCTGCTGTGTTGGATTGGCAGACCACCATAATAAGTGTTTATAACCTTTAAACTAATTTCCTTGTCCTGTCTCCCCTGCCTTTTAGTAATTATTTTCATAGCCCTAAATGTTAAGCAACAGTTCAGTTTAAATTCTTGGTGAAAGCTGCTCTGTTCTGAAATCTTCATGGATATAACCTTGGCATTTCTATGCTTGAAGAAGGCAGTCTTACTAAAGAGCAGGTGCAGTAAAACCAGGTCATATGACTTGCCATGTACATCTGTGCTCTCATCCTCGTACCATTTAACTTAAATAATCAGTTTATGAAGGCACACATACCTGAGGATATGTTTTCATGCCAGCCTCTTTTAGTTTGACTGCAGGCTACCTTTGGCAGAGTTTTATGTCCCACTGTCTTCCCTGCCTGACTGGGTTCCTGTTTCTTTCTTTGCCTTGATGATAGTGATTGTGCAACCAGATAAATGAGCTGTAACTCTGGGAGAAAATCTATTTTGTTTGGTAGATTTCCTGTTATCTTCCTGCATGACTGCTAGATATGCCTTAAGAGAAGCAGCCACTGCAAAATTATTCCTTTCAGTGGCAACCTGAGTTAAGTATAACATGAAGCTCCACCTTATTTTGAAAAAATGACTAAACACGTTCAAACACGTTGGCATGAGTTTAAGTAGAGCAAATTCTAAATGTGTTTAGTCAGTTTGGTTCCTTTTCTAGTACGAGAAAGGCAGCAAATAAAATACCCCATTAGTTGATAAAGAACGTATATTTGGTTATTTACTTTTTGTTCACATGATTTTTTTTTTTTTTTAAGTACAGCAGTCAGGATTGTGGGGAAAAACAGTGGGAAATGAAATGTCTGGAGACTGTATACAGCCATAGACCTTTGGTGTACAGGTTACTTGCCTATTTTGTTATGTTTTGGGGTTTGGTTTTTTTTTCGTGTTGTGCTCATCACCCGGTAGTATTATATACTAAAATACTAACGGATGGCAGAGGAAAAACACATGAGGACATAAAGTTATTTTTTATTACCTAACAACAGCATGTAATGTCTTCTGGCAGCTGCAGACTGAATGCTATCCCTTCAATTATGTGACTTCTGTGGCTTTTGCTTTGCAAAGCTACGTGTACAGTATCATGTGATTTTTCTATATATTAAATCTGGTGAAAATCTCATGTGGGTCAGCCTAGATATTGTCTGGAGCTCAAAACCAGAAAATCTGTATCAGCCAAGGGACTCCTGCTACTCTGAAGTCTTCCTGAAAAGCTTCTCATTCATCCCTGCATATTAAGATCAGATTATAGTTTGTTAATTTGAATTAATTTTGTCAACCTGCCTTTCGATCTAAAATATAGAAGCAATTTAAATTTAATTTAATGTTCCCTCGAATTGCACTTAAGGTCAAGCTGAAATTTATGTTTTAAATTGAATTTGTTTTTCACTCTGCAGATTTGTTTAAACTTATGACTGCACTATAGAAGTTATCAAGGGAAAGTGGAGACTTTAGTATCTGATAACTGGGGCTTTCAGAAGCAGAGAAAATTTGGGATGCAGTTTGAGACCACACGGTAATATTAATGAGATGTTTTTATTAAGTCCAGAATTCTGGACCAGTGATTCAAGTGTTCAGGTACTTTGTATTCAAAATGGTGCCTCTGTGGATAACAAAAATAGGAATTTAAGGATAAAAGGATCAAGAAATTCAATATTTACATGAATCCTGAGAGTACTCACATCCTGGATTGTACTCATCCATAAAATAAGTATTCCATGCTGAGAGAACTTTCTGTGCTTTTGGATACAAATGTGTGCATTGTCTGTGCAGGATGATCAACAGTGATCTGAAGGGTAGACTGGTAAGCTGTGTGCCTTTTCTTCCTTTCTGTAGCTGTGTATGATCGAATGCGAGCGGACCAGAAAAAATTTGGTAAGGCAGCATGGGCAGCAGCAGTGGAACGTATGGAAAAGCTTCAGTATGCAGTTTCTAAGGAGACGCTGCAGTTGATGCGTGCTAAAGAAATCTGTTTGGAGCAGAAGAAGCATGCACTGAAAGAGGAGGTAATTTTTCATACCAATAAATAGGAAAATTAACATAGAGGAAAAAATCCCAAACCTTGAAGAGTGTTGATGTACTTAAAAAACCAAATGAAAACAACCCCCCCGGACTTGAAAGTAATTAGTTTTTCTGTTTAATAATAGAAGTTTGTATTTACACTTTTGCTACACTCTACCATGTTAGATAAATGGGAGTTTCAATGTAGGTGTGGTGGGATTTGTGCCGCTTATTTTTCTGTTCACCTTTTCCTGGTCAGTCAACCAGGAAGACAGTTTATACTGTTAATGTTTACAGGTGTCCACTGAGATGAATAAATTGAAGAGAAGGGATAGGACAGAAATTTGCTGCTATGTAATCTCCACGCTTTAGCTCTCAGAGGCATGACCACCTTTTTGGAATAGTTCTGACATTCCAGATGGAAGTTGACAGAACATTAGTAAATATTCAGATGACTAACCTGTTGTACTGCACTCACTTTGTCTCTGCTTACCGTTGATTATTAAGGCAGTCTTCCAGACTGAGTTGTGCTAGCTACAGCTTTCCTGAAGGAAGGACTGCATGCATTAAACTGTGTTTAGATGTCTTAGCAGAAGAAAACCCCACATTTATTGGCTTTTATGACACCTCCGCAAGCCAAAAATGCTACAAATTTTTAAATTTGCTATCCTGAATATTCAGTGCTAAGAACTTTCTGTCATACTAATGTTAATTTACAGTTTTATCCAATCAATTACTTGTTTTTAGAGCACTTTTCAAATGTTTCAGCAAAATTTGACTAAACCAGAGACTGTGTTGTGAAAAGAGAACTCATGACTTCAGCATGGTACCTTCAGTTTGGTAGATTTGTAAGCCTGGCAGACTGTGCATATTTTAGGAGCTTCTGTAGAAGACAGCTTGATCTGCAAGGAGAGAGTATGCATTCAAGACTCAGAGCACAAAAATAAAAAGTTTTATCCATTTCTTCGCTCTTTAAAAAGCCAAGAGTTGTCTGGAAGCCTGAGTTTATCAGGCTGCTGCCATCTTTAGCTAAGAGTTCGTGAGACAATTCAGCAGTACTAATTGGAAATAGTGTATTTAATATGTTCACATATTGATGGCAGCCATGCATCTTCTTTTCTGTAGCTCATCTTTTTTTCTCCCAGTGGAAACCTTCTGTGAATTTTTGTTGAATGAGATCTCAGTCTGTTAAATGAGTGATTGATTTTTTTGATGTGCCAAAGTATTAGGGGCTACACAGGAAAAGGAGAGGTTTATTGCAGTATGCTGAGGGCTGAAGGGCTCTGAACTGTGAGGCTGAGGCTTTTGGAGACAAAGAAATGAGGAATATCTGATGGACGTGCATGGGCATGGTGCTTTGGGATGGTGTATTACAAAGTGTAGAGAGCTCTGGATCAAAACATGGTGATGGGGAGATACAAGGACCAACTTCAGCTCTGAAACCTACTTTTTTTGCTTTGAGAATGCAATAGCACTAAGTATGCGAAGTTGGATGTGACAAACATGACTGGGAATCCCATATTGGAGAAGGGTTGCAGTCTTATCATAAAGAAAATACTTGGTGATTACATTAGCTGGTGTATTTGGAAGAGATGAGAGTAAAAAAAAAAGTCAACAACAAAAAATGAAAGTGTGAGACATTTTCTCCTTTAAGCTTAAAAAGTGAATATCTTACTGCTGTGCTTACATATGTAAATTTGCACTCACTGAGTAGGAAAAGGAGACACATGGGAAAGAATATACTTGTTTCTTTTGAACCTAATTCTCTCTTCTCCAAATCTAGACCGACCCTGCTGATTGACTTTTGAGAGAGACAATAAAAATGCCCTTGTTTCTGTAGTTTTTACTTACTATTAGTCAAGCACTTTTTTGTTTCCTAAAATCATAGTATGTTTAAGGTTGGAATGGACCTTAAAGATCATCTAGTTCCAACCCCCTGCCTTGGGCAGGGACACCCTCCACTAGACCAGGTTGCTCAAAGCCTCATCCAGCCTGGCCTTGAACACTGCCAGGGATGGGGCATCCACAGCTTCTCTGGGCAACCTGTGCCAGTGCCTCACCACCCTCTCTGGGAAGATCTTCTTCCTGATATCCAATCTAAATCTCCCCACTTTCAGTTTAAACCCATTGCCACTTGTTCTGTCACTACAGGCCGTTGTAAAAAGCCTCCCCACCACCACCCCTAGCTTCTTTATAGCCCCCTTCAGGTACTGGAAGGTGCTGTAAGGTCTCCCCGGAGCCTTCTCCAGGCTGAACTAGCCCAACTCTCTCAGCCTGTCCCCATAGCAGAGATGCTCCAGCCCTCTGAGCATCTTCGTGGCCTCCTCTGGACTCGTTCCAACTGGGCAATATCCTTCTTACGCTGAGGGCTCCACAGCTGGACACAGCACTCCAGGTGGGGTCTCACGAGAGCAGAGCAGAGGGGGAGAATCCCCTCACTCGACCTGCTGGCCACACTTCTCCTGATACAGCCCAGGATATGGTTGGCTTTCTGGGCTGCCAGCACACACTGCCGGCTCATGTCCAGCTTCTCGTTCACCAGTACCCCTAAGTCCTTCTCCTCAGGGCTGGTCTCGATCCATTCTCCACCCAACCTGTACTTGTATTTGGGATTGCCCCAAAATGTGTTGACACTGTAAATATCTAGAAAGCTATTGCATTTTCCAAGTTATCCTGGTATGAAAATTACCTGGTTACATGATTAGGTTAGTTACAATTTATTTTTTTATTTCATAGTTGAAAATGTTAGCCCTATGATTATCTGTATTTAAAAAAAAAAATGATAAATACCCAAACCAAACCCAAGAAACCCAAACCTCTACACAAAATACGTATTGTGCTTTTGTATTTTTCTGATTTGTACCTCTACAGTTCCATCTGTTGTTCTGAATTTTGTTGGAGGGGAATGATGAAAACTTTCCTTTTGAGGTAGACCAGAGTCTTTGTGCCTGGACTGGTTGCCAAGTCTTGTCCTCATGACAGTAAACAGAAACATTAAATCAGAGTGTGAGAAAACCTTGTGATTCTTGAAGTATGTAAAGTAGTTTGGCCAAATGAAAGTAAATGACTGGAGGCTTAAGGAGTATTAAAGAAGGCAAACCCCAGCATTTGGAGAGGCATCTTTGAAGGATTTTGTGCATCACTGACATTCAGTTCCCATTTGCCTACAGAATGAAATGGATCAGGTATTTATGTCCATTTGAGAGAGACTCACTGCAATGTTAGAAAATCAGAACTGAATTAGCTTTTCCAGCAAACTATTTAGCTATTGTTTTCTAGGCATAGAAAATAAAAACTGTTCTAGTTGAAGAGCAACAGATTACTTAGAAGGCTGGATAATAGAAAATTTACTAATAGCTAATAACATGTATTGCTAGGCAAAAGTAGTACAAATGTTTACCATGAACTGCAGGTTAATTACTTTTTAAATGCCAGCAGATGGTAATGACTGTGGTCTTACAGCCTGGTAGCAACTCCATTGAGCCACCAATGCAGCAGGGTGGTACAGCAGCAGATGGTCTCCAGTTTGTCAAATCAAACATTTCCAGTAGAAGTGTTAGTGTCACTGCACATGTAATTGTGAGATTTCTTCTACATCTTTCTTCCATGTGTTTCTGATCGGCCAAGAAGGATTGGTTCTAACTGGCGCAGTTGTAGGGAAGGCTACCACAATGATGCCAGGAATGGCAAGTCTGTTTTACAACAGGAGTTGAAGTTGTTCTGACAAATAAAATGACATGATGCAAAATTGCTTTCCACAGAAATAGTAGCCCAACTGTAGGGCCTGTTGCAGTTTTAAACTAAAAGAGGGTAGATTCAGAGTAGGTATAAGGTGGACATTTTTTTATGATGGAGGTGGTGAAACACTGGAGCAGCTTTCCCAGAGAGGTGGTAGATGTCCCATCCCTGGAAACATTCAAGGCCATGCTGGACGGGGCTCTGAGCAGCCTGACCTTGTTGACGGTGTCCCTGCTCATTGCAGGGGGTTGGACTAGATGATCTCTAACAGTCCCTTCCGACCCAAACTGTTCTGTGATTCTATGAAAAATACTAATGTGAATAAATATTAGGCAAGAGCAATGCGTGCTGCTGTTCAGTACTGGCACAAAACCAAATGGTATTACCTGTTTGTGAATACATTGGAGATACAGAAGAAGTTTTCTGGCAGTTAGGATGGAATATCTGGATCAGACTTCAGTGGGACTAACAAACAGATTTTTGTAGAAGCATTTTGTTTTGGTTTTGTTTTTACAAAAGCAGAATATGAACAACAATAACAGCATGGAAATTATTTTAAGAACTCAGTTTATGAAAGCAGTTAATTTTAGATTTGTCGGAAAGCATTCCATGGTGCTGGAAAGCTGGATTTGAAGGCCCTCACTTCTGTATTCCATGTTTGGCTATTGTTCTATTCATTTTGTTATCTGTCCATTTAGTGTGTGTGTGTGTTCATAGTTCTTGTCAGAGGCTTTCTGTTTTAACCTGTTATATCATTACCAATGTGTGGGTTTACAGATGACACATTTTTGCCTTAGAAATACTGAGAAACCGAAGTTCCTGCTGAAGTTCTTCACTTAGTATGATGACTGAGACAACAAAGACTGTAAATGCTGTAACTTGAATTAGGGCCAGATAGATTAAATTATTTTGCTTGAGTTAATGCAGGAATTTGTGGCATAGCTGGAAATGTGACTGATCTACTCAGTTCTAGTTCTTTGTCCAACTGCAGAATGTTTTTTCCTCTAACAATCCCACATTAGAGTTCTTTGTGTTTCTTTCTCTGTGTTGATCAACCTGAGACCTACCAAGGATGCAGCAACTTGTAACATTAAGAATTGAACCACTCTTAAATTTTTAATACAAAATGCTGAAGTTTTCTCAAGAGTGGTGATACTGTTTTGGATTATTACACAAATACAGTATCTCACATAAAGTTTTAACATAAATGGTTGAAATTAAAGGTCCCCATTTTTATTTTACATAAGGGCCTATTATGTGCCTTGGATATCTACCTGAGACCCATACAACAATGTTAATTTACCATTGCTGTTGCACCTGAAAACTGAATATAGTGATGTTGTATCCCTAAAACAGACCAAGTAGCTGGCAACATTTGAAATGTATGTTTGTAGGCCTTTCGGTTGCCAGGGTTCTTTATCAGACAGACACCACTGCAGCTGAATTAAATACTGCTCTGCTAATAAGTTCATTAGCTGATACTTTTGAAAATGGGCCATTTATGTTTATCAGTCTTTATACATATTCTGTGGATTTAAATTTGGCAACTTTTTAAAAAAGAAAATACGTGTAAGCTTGAGTGAATTTCACAAATCAGAAGTTCTTAGTTGTGGTAGAAGTTTGAATGGCATTGCCTTACTTTGAGGGAAAAAAACCCAAACAAACCCACAACAAAAACAAACACCATCACCACCCCACCCCAAAACAAACCACACACAGAGAAAAAAACCACAAACTCAGGAACAACAGAAAAAATACCAAAACCCCACCAAAAATCCCACCACGTTTTGTTACCATGGTATATTTTGGTTTTTACAATGAGAAAATCCTTTGAAAATGCCAAACCCCAGGATGACCAATGAACATTATCCCTCCTATATAGAAAAACTGGAATGATCAAGACAATCAGTCCTTTTGACCTGACCTACTCCAAATATGCCATCATTGTGTAATTTACTCTGCTTACATGTAAAGTTACTAATTGTGACTAGAACAGTAATAGTATGGCATAACATGACCTTTTAATGTTGCACTGGACTGAAACATATAAATTATACATTATTGATTGTAAGATTTATGATATTAGGACTTATTGAGCCTTTCAGACTAATAGTTGGTATACAAAAAATGCATTCAGTAAACACACAGTGTAGAAGAAGTTTTTAAAATAGATGTCTTCTGTCCATCAATCTTATATGGAAAGAAACATAACTGTTTCCTCAGTGTTCAGTTGAGCTGTAAAATCCCTGTCAGTAGATAATGATGCAGGTGCTAAAAACATACATGCTTGTTGTGGTTTAACTCCGGCTAGCAAAATACCACGAAGCCGCTCTCACAAATCCCCCTCCCCTCCTCCAGTGGAGGGGAAGAATCGGAGGAAAAAGAAATAAGGAAGCTCGTAAAATTGAGATAAGATCTATTTACTAATTAAATCTAGATCAATGTATACAGGTACTGCTACTAATAAATAATTAAAATAGTAGAAAATGAAACATATAGTACAATATATACAATATGATACAATTTCCCACCATCCACTGACCAATGCACACCCAGATGTTGAGGGATGAAAATCAGACCCAGAGAGCCCGAGACCCACAGCCCGAGAGCGATCGCAGCCCGAGAGCTGCGGCCTGAAGGCTGGAGCCCAGGAGCCTATGCAGCAGATCCCGAGCAAACCTTATCACTGATAACACAGCCAGAAAACTCAAAACAATCCACCAGCTCCCACACGAATGAGCCGGCACAGGAGTTAGCAAAGCAGCTAACGCAGGAGGGTGAGCAAGTGCCCAGAGAGACGAGCAAGGGAGTAAGGGAGAGAGAGAGAAGGGAAGAGTGATGGTTACCGGACCCTCTTCCCCACCCAAGAGACCGGAACATGACGTACTATGGGATGAAATACTTCCTTGGTTAGTCTGGGTCAGCTACAGTATCCGAAGCGGACAAAAGACCTTGAGTTCAGTACAAGCCATCCCCAGCACCAGCTGAGGCCTTATCAATGTTTTCACTTACTGTCCAGCAACATAGTTCCCTGGCAACCAGAGTAAAGTGAGTTAGCCCTTTCCTGACTGAACCCAGCACATTCTCCACCCCTTATTTCGTACCATTTACATCATGCTTATTTCCATAAATTCACATGAACCAGCTTCCCCTTTCCCATCCCATCCCACACAGATATCATTCCCTTGGTCTATGAACCATATTGGCAAAATGTCCATTAGTCCATGACTTTGAGTGACCACCTGATGGAACCCAGGACAGAAAAGGTGGAGTGTTGCGTGGGATCGTTGGGCACCGATGCCAGCTCAGGTTAGGTCACTACTGCCCTTCTGGCAAGGCTGGACCTCTGTAGATTCAGGTGATCTCTGCCAGAGTGATTACTACAACATAGAACTCAGAACAAAAGTTGTTTGCAGCAGTAGTGTCCATCATACAATTTAGTTCATGGGCTAGTTTCACCCAGAATCAAATCTCCTTGAGGCACACATCGGACTTGCTTATCTTCTCTCATTATCCACCAAGTACATCGAGGTCCTTGAGCGATAGCAGTCCCACGGATGGGTTTGCCTTCGCCCGAGGCAGGAATAACCCAGACTGTTTTTCCCAGCATGTTCTTAACATGCACTACAGGGACCTTATCTCCTTCGACAGTGCATAGAAGTTTTGATTTAGCTGGGCCAGCACGGTTGGCAGATCCTCTGGTGTTGACTAACCAGGTGGCCTTTGCGAAATGTGTATCCCAATTTTTGAAAGTCCCACCCCCCATTGCCCTCAGGGTGGTCTTTAATAGCCCATTGCACCGTTAGACCTTCCCAGAGGCAGGTGCATGGTAGGGGATGTGATACACCCACGCAGTGCCGTGCTCTTTGGCCCAAATGTCTATGAGGCTGTTTCAGAAATGAGTCCCATTGTCTGATTCAATCCTCTCTGGGGTGCCATGTTGCCACAGGACTTGCTTTTCAAGGCCTAGGATAGTATTCTGGGCAGTGGCATGAGGCACAGGATATTTTTCCAGCCACCCGGTGGTTGCTTCCACCATTGTGAGCACATGGCACTTGCCCTGGCGGGTTTTAGGCAGTGTCATCTAGTCACCCTGCCAGGCCTCCCCATATTTATATTTCAGCCCCCCATACCAAAGAGGCTTCACCCTCTTGGCTTGTTTGATGGCAGCACATGTCTCACATTTATGAATGACCTGTGCAATAGCATCCATGGTCAATTCCACCCCTCGGTCACGAGCCCACCTGTATGTGGCATCTCTCCCCTGGTGGCCCGAGGTGTCATGGGCCCACCTAGCCACGAACAGCTCACCTTTATGTTGCCAGTCCAGATCCACCTGAGCCACTGCTATCTGAGCAGCTTGATCCACTTGCTGATTGTATTGATGTTCTTCAGTAGCTCGACTTCTGGGTACGTGGGCATTGACGTGACGCACTTTGATGACCAGGTTGTCTAGACAGGAAGCAGTGTCTTGCCATAATGCTGCAGCCCAGATGGGTTTGCCTCGGCGCTGCCAGTTGCTCTGTTTCCATTGCTGCAGCCACCCCCACAGTGCATTTGCCACCATCCATGAGTCAGTGCAGAGGTAAAGCACTGGCCATTTCTCTCGTTTAGCAACGTCCAGAGCCAGCTGGATGGCTTTTACCTCTGCAAATTGACTGGATTCACCTTGGCCTTCTGCAGTCTCTGCAACTTGTCGTGTAGGACTCCACACAGCAGCTTTCCACCTACGATGTTTCCCTACAATGCGGCAGGACCCATCAGTAAACAGGGCATATTGCTTCTCATTGTCTGGCAATTGGTTGTACAAAGGGGCTTCTTCAGCCCGTGTCACCTCCTCCTCTGGTGACATTCCAAAGTCTTTGCCCTCCGGCCAGTCCGTGATCACTTCTAGGATTCCTGGGTGACTGGGGTTCCCTGTACAGCATCTTTGTGTGATCAGGGCAGCCCACTTACTCCATGTAGCATTGGTGGCATGATGAGTGGAGGAGACTCTGCCTTTGAACATCCAGCCCAGCACTGGCAGTCGAGGTGCCAGGAGGAGCTGTGCTTTGTTTCCAACCACTTCCGAGGCAGATCGGATTCCCTCATAAGCTGACAGTATCTCTTTTTCGGTTGGAGTGTAGCAGGCCTCAGATCCTCTATATCCCCGGCTCCAAAATCCAAGGGGTCGACCTCGGGTCTCCCCTGGTTCTTTCTGCCAGAGACTCCAGGTAGGGCCATTCTCCCCGGCTGCAGTGTAGAGCACATTCTTTACCTCTGGCCCTGTCCGGACTGGTCCAAGGGCTACTGCATGCACGATCTCCTGCTTGATCTGTTCAAAGGCTTGTCGCTGCTCAGGGCCCCATCTGAAATTGTTTTTCTTCCGGGTCACTGCATAGAGCGGGCTGACAATTTGGCTGTAATTTGGAATATGCATCCGCCAGAAACCCACAACACCTAGGAAAGCTTGAGTTTCCTTTTTGCTTGTTGGTGGAGACATAGCTGTGATTTTGTTGATCACGTCCATCGGGATCTGGCGACGCCCATCTTGCTACTTTATTCCTAAGAACTGGATCTCTCATGCAGGTCCCTTGACCTTACTTTGTTTTATAGCAAAACCAGCTTTCAGGAGGATTTGGATGATTTTCTTCCCTGTCTCAAAAACTTGATCTGCTGTGTCACCCCATACAATGATGTCATCAATGTATTGCAGATGCTCTGGCGCTGCACCCTGTTCCAGTGCGGTCTGGATCAGTCCATGGCAGATGGTAGGACTGTGTTTCTACCCCTGGGGCAACCGATTCCAGGTGTATTGGATGCCCCTCCAAGTGAAAGCAAACTGTGGCCTGCACTCTGCTGCCAAAGGAATGGAGAAAAAGACATTAGCAATGTCAATTGTCGCGTACCACTTGGCTGCCTTTGACTCCAGCTCATATTGGAGTTCCAGCATGTCCGGCACAGCAGCACTCAGTGGTGGCATCACTTCATTCAGGACATGATAGTCCACTCTCAGTCTCCATTCCCCATCAGACTTACGCACTGGCCAGACAGGGCTTTTAAAGGGTGAGCGGGTTTTGCTGATCAACCCTTGGCTCTCCAGCTGACGAATCAGCTTCTGGATGGGAAGCAAAGAGTCTCTGTTAGTGCGATACTGTCGCCGGTGCACTGTTGTGGTGGCAATTGGCACCTGTTGGCCTGCAACCTTTAGCAGTCCCACAACAGAAGGGTCCTCTGAGAGACCAGGCAAGACGGACAGCTGCTCAATTTCATCAGTCTCTATAGCAGCTATCCCAAAAGCCCATCGGTACCCTTTTGGGTCCTTAAAGTACCCTCTCTTAAGATAGTCAATGCCGAGGATGCACGGAGCATCTGAACCAGTCACAGTAGGGTGCTTTTGCCACTGCTTCCCAGTCAGGCTTATTTCAGCCTCCAACACAGTCAGTTGTTGGGAGCCCCCAGTCACACCAGAAATGCTGGTGGGCTGTACCCCCCTATAGCTTGATGGCACGAGGGTACACTGTGCACCCGTGTCCACTAGACCCTTATAGTGCTGTGGCTCTGGTGTGCCAGGCCATCGAATCCACACAGTCCAATAAACACGGTTGTCCCTTTCCTCCACCTGGCTGGAGGCAGGGCCCCTCTAAAAGTGACCTGATTCACAGTCACTCATGTCTTGGAGGAATGGATTATTGCTCCGCTTCTGTTTGGTTATGGGAGGAACAGTTTTCTTGGAAGAGTCCTTACTGGTGTGCTTTTTCCCTTTCAGTTCACCTACTCGTTTCTCTAAGTGCGAGGTAGGTTTTCCATCCCACTTCCTCATGTCCTCTCCGTGGTCACGTAGGTAAAACCACAGGGTACGGCGTGATGGATACCTTTTATATTCCTGTCTTTGAGGAAAGGAACGTTTCCTCCTAATGGCTGAGACACTGGCTTGTGCAGGTGGGGATTGGAACATCTCCTTTCTGAATTGCTTAAACTTCTTGGACAGCTCCTCTATAGCTGAGACACAGGCCCGCATGGGGGAAGAAACAGTGTCCTCATATCCCCGGAACTTTTGAACTACCTCCTCCACTATTGGGTCTTCATCCCTTTCCCAAGTCAATACTGCAAATATGGCAGCTAACGAGGGTGGTCCATTCTGCATTAACTTCTGCCACATGGGTCGTGTGCACCTGATTCTATCTGGACCTATCCTCCCGTCATCACGATAAACTAACTCTACCACAGCTAGTTCCCTCACGTACTGGATAGCTTTCTCCATGGTGGTCCATTTGTGTACGTGATATGGCACGCCTTCCTTAAAGGGATACATTTCCCTTACATTATCCAGGAGCCACCTCCAGAGGCTGACATTCTGTGTCTCCCTCCCAATTGTTTTATCAATGCCACTCTCTCTAGCAAGTGACCCCAGCTGCTTGGCTTCTCTACCCTCCAAGTCAATGCTACTTGCCCCGTTATCCCAGCAGCAGAGCAGCCAGGTAATAACATGTTCACCGTGATGACGGCCAAAGTCTCTCCGGATATCCCGGAGCTCCTTCAAGGCTAAAGATCGCATGGTTATATCTGCATCACCCTCATCCTCTGTCTCTGTCGCTGTCCCTTGGAATGGCCCTGCTGTCTCCCCCTCCACCTGCACCAGGCGGCTTGATTTACGTTTCCATTTCTTTTTCTATACTGGGTCAACTAACACTGGTGCTGGTTGATACTGACAGTACCACACAGGGGTCTGCACGGCTGCATTGCACCCTGCAGTGTGTAGGGCTGTTGTGGGAGGCGGAGCTGCAGCAGGAGGTGGAGCTGCAGCAGGAGGTGGAGCCGCTGTGGGAAGTGAAGCCGCAGTGGGAGGCGGAGCTGCTGTGGGAGGCAGAACCGCAGTGGGAGGCGGAGCTGCTGTGGGAGGCAGAACCACACTGGGAGGCGTAGCTACGCTGGGAGCTGGAGCTGCAGCAGAAGGTGGAACTGTTGTGGGAGGTGGAACCACACTGGGAACTCGAACTGCAGTGGAGGGCGAAGCTGTTGCAGGAGGTGGAACCGTTGTGGAAGGTGGAGCCACACTGGGAGCTGGAGCTGCAGCGGAGGGCGAAGCTGTTGCAGGAGGTGGAACTGTTGTGGAAGGTGGAGCCACACTGGGGGCTGGAGCTGCAGCAGAAAGTGGAGCTGTTGTGGGAGGTGGAACCACAGTGGGAGGTGGAGCTGGCGCAGAGGGTGCAGTGGCTGCCACATCTGTCGAGGGGAGTTGCCATCGCCGCAGAGGTATAGGTGGCGCAGGAGATGCAGTGGCTGCAGTGCCCATCGAGAAGAGTTGATGTTGCTGCAGGGGTGGAGGTGGCGCAGGCAGTGCAGTGGCTGTAGTGTCTGTCAAGGGGCGTTTACGTCACCGTGGGAGTGGAGTCGGTGCAGAGGATGGGCTACTTGTGAGCGGTGATGTAGCCATGGGGGATGAAGCCAGCACACAGGGCCTGCCTCTTCCCCAAACACCAGTAGCAGATGGGGCAGTATTCCAAAACATGTCTTTAACATTACACAAGAGCACAATAGCATTCAGAAACAAGCTGATCCCTAGCAATAGGTCACCCCGAGACCATGAAAAATTTCCAGAATATTCATGCACTTGTGCCATTGACCATAGAGAAGAGGTAGAAAATTGGAATAATTTCCACACATCCACCCAACTGAATAATTCCTTCACATCCAACCCACTAAATGATTTCTCCTCTACAGGTTGAGTCCCAGAAGTGAAAAGGGAAAAGGTATAATTAGTGACAGTCCCTATGAGATTACATGAGAAACATGCAAACGCTGCCAGTACTGCGTACAGATACATGATTATTCCCCAAACCAGTAGTATAGAGACAAGCCAAATCAGACTCTTCTATCTGGTCAGAGCATACATGATCAGTATCATAAGGAGCACCCAAGGCAGTAAATCCCACCGTTCTATCATCCACTTAAAGATCCAAGAACTTAACGTGCTGACCAACCACCACAACATCTCTGTAACCAATGCTTATCACACAATCTGCTTTAACACACAGTAATCAGCTCTGTTCTTATCTCAACCCTTCGAGCCCCACGTTGGGCGCCAAAAAGGACTGTCGTGGTTTAACTCCAGCTAGCAAAATACCACGAAGCTGCTTTCACAAATCCCCCTCCCCTCCTCCAGTGGAGGGGAAGAATCGGAGGAAAAAGAAATAAGGAAGCTCGTAAAATTGAGATAAGAACTATTTACTAATTAAATCTAGATCAATGTATACAGGTACTGCTACTAATAAATAATTAAAATAGTAGAAAATGAAACATATAGTACAATATATACAATATGATACAATATGATACAATTTCCCACCATCCACTGACCAATGCACACCCAGATGTTGAGGGATGAAAATCAGACCCAGAGAGCCCAAGACCCACAGCCCGAGAGCGATCGCAGCCCGAGAGCTGCGGCCTGAAGGCTGGAGCCTGGGAGCCTACGCAGCAGATTCTGAGCAAACCTTATCACTGATAACACGGCCAGAAAACTCAAAACAATCCACCAGCTCCCACACGAATGAGCTGGCACAGGAGTTAGCAAAGCAGCTAACACAGGAGGGTTAGCAAGTGCCTGGAGAGACGAGCAAGGTAGTAAGGGAGAGAGAGAGAAGGGAAGAGTGATGGTTACCGGACCCTCTTCCCCACCCAAGAGACCGGAACATGACGTACTATGGGATGAAATACTTCCTTGGTTAGTCTGGGTCAGCTACAGTATCCGAAGCGGACAAAAGACCTTGAGTTCAGTACAGGCCATCCCCAGCACCAGCTGAGGCCTTATCAATGTTTTCACTTACTGTCCAGCAACAGAGTTCCCTGGCAACCAGAGTAAAGGGAGTTAGCCCTTTCCTGACTGAACCCAGCACAATGCTATAAAAAAAGGGATAGGACAAATCTGTGAAGTAAAATCCAGTATGTCTGTTTTGTATAAAAGGCAGCACTGTGGCTTAATCTGTACTTTAAGCTGTGGTAGAGACTGGTGGAACATTGTAGGGAGGTATCACTGTACTGCCTACTATGTTTCATCTTCCTGGATATTTGTGGTTAACCTTTGTCTGAAATAGCGTATTGAGTAAGATGGATCTTTAGTTTAATTCAGTACAGATGCCTTTCTGGTTTAGTATAGTTATATTTAAACATGTGTGATAACTAAAACCAAGGAAACCTATTTCTGACTATTAATTACAGATATAGTTTTACACCTTCAAGAAACCACTATAATGTAAAAACATACTAACAAATAGTTTTTAAAATTTACAGTTTGCTAGTTCGTTTATTTTTACTTGGTAGACATCTTTTTTAATGGTTGAATGCTGTAATACATAAAGTGGACCATGTTTCATCAGTATGGTAAGATAGATTATAAATCTTCAGTAAAATATAGAATTACTTTCATCCATTATCTGGGAGAAAATATCAGAGATACTTTTTTTTTTTTTGAGCAGATAGAGAACTTGGATGTGGCCCTAACTCTTCTGCATGCAGTTTTTAGAGCTGCATGGCTTTGAATTCCCTCCAGAGTGAGACAGGACATAAGATTCCCTTGCCTGGCAGCCATTCAGACCACATTTAAGAAGTACTAATGTATTGAGCACATAAATCTTGTTTGCCTGAATGAAAGAGGATGATTTGAGTTCACTTTGATTGTGTCTTGTGTCACTTTTCTATGTCAAACGTATTACACAAATAAGTGCTAAAATATATAAATAGATTTTCTTCTCCTGTGAAGGATTCCAGAAACAGTGCAACTCAGTTGTCAATACAAGAGGTTCAGTGCATGTAAATATCCCCGTTTCCACCGCTTTTCATGTCTTTTCCTCAGTTCAGCTTTAATGACAGTTTAGAGGCCATTAGCAGAACAACTTTCACACTTTTGGACTGAAGATAAGAAAATAACTAACGTCACTATGTGTCCTCAGAGAATTAGGTATTAGAGAAGAGTGGTAGGGAAGTTTCACACTATGCACTATACGACTTGGCAGTTAGAGTAATCCAGTGCCACAGATTATTTATTGCCATATGGAAAAAAATGTCAGATATTAAAGATGTGTGAAAGTGTGTGGCTGATTAAATCCTCTCCTCTTGACGTGTTAAATTTTAACATGTTACATTTAGTGGACCAGATTATCTAGCTGTAATCGTAAAGTCTGTGGTTTTGTTTTCCTCATTATCCTGGAGTTGCATGTTAGTAATTTTTTTTTTCCTCATTCCATTTAGATGCAGAGCCTGAAAGGTGGTACGGAAGCCATAGCCCATTTGGACCAATTAGAAGCTGATTATTATGATCTACAGCTTCAGTTATATGAAGTGCAGTTTGAGATATTGAAATGTGAAGAGCTGCTGCTGACAGCACAACTTGAAAGCATCAGAAGACTGATGTCAGGTGCTTTATGAAGTTTAATTAAGACGTAATCAGTAAAAGATAATACTCTTCCTAAGAGTTCAGTAAAGCCTGTGGGATTGAAATGAGAACAGATTCTTTACCATGTGAGGAACTGGATCTTCTAACATAAGTGTTGTTAAATAGGATTGACACCTGTTAATAAGGCATATGCGTACACCTACAGAAGTTTTGGTCTGGTTCTCATTGCATGTGTTTGGAAATAAGCATATAAAATACTATGTAAATTTTGGAAAACTAAATTCAGGGAGGAGGAAATGTCTGAATTACTGGTCTTGTCTCACTAAAAATTTGCATTGGTATTATTTGTTTCTTTGAAGTGGTTGGTTTTGAAAGGGTATTCCTGCAAGTCAAGAGTCCTTCAGCTAGACTTTGAACTTATCCTATTGCCGTCTCACTGATTTAGAGCAGTGACGCAAACCTTACATTTCCAGAACATACTGTACCTGGTGTACTTAGAATTGGTTTAGAACTGTTTTGACTGGAAGAGACCTTTAAGATCATGCAGTCCACTTGGTAACTATGGAAATGGTACAGGTAAATCATACAGCATTTTTGAATCCAGTTCTGTCCTTTGGACCTTTCTATAGCTCATGTTTCGTTCTCACAAGCTCTGTTTCATTGTTTAGTGCTTAGGGCTTGCAGAGTAAATTTTATTATGGATAGAAAAGTCACTTGAGAAGAGAGATTTGAAACTGGATTGTATTGTGAGTTGCCTCTGGAAAAAGAGAAAACAAAGGTGTCACAGATTCTTCTCACTTTTATGTGAATCTCCTCATTTAGGATTGTGATGGCAACAACTAACTGCATCTATGGAAGATGAATACTGAAAACTCTGTAAATGATTTAAATGCAGCGGCAGTTTTGACTGGATGTCTCTGTGGAGAGCTAGTTAGTGCGAGAGAGAGGGAGAGAGAGAGAGAGTTTTTGTACTTGGGAAATCCGATATGCAATTTTGGTACTGAAGACACAGTATGGTTTGCTTACCTGCAGACCGAAGGGAGTGCCTTGAACAGGAGGCTGAGGAGGAATGTGTATCAAAATCCTTTCTCTCTGATGCAGTGACAGTAAAAAGCTAAGGGCTGTAGAAACATTGTGGGTCATTACGATTTTTCACTAATGGTTTCTTCAGAAATCTCAAACCCCAGTCCCGCAATCTGACCCAAAATAAAATAACCCCCCCAGCTAGCTAAACAACCGACCCTCTCCTTCCCCAGGGCAACAAACTAGTTCACTGTTCTGGCTTCCTTTGCTGTTTTAAATTTGTTAAGTATTCTTTAACACAAAATCCAAAAGTTTGGGGTTTTTTTCTTTTGAAGACAGCTGTCTATGTTAGAAGGAATTTCTGGTTTTCCACAACTCTCAGCTAATATCCTGTAGGACAGAAAATTAAAAATACAGTTCTTAAATGTGTGGAAATTTTGTTAGAAGGATGAAATTGTCTTCAGACTTTACTTTGTTGGAAGGGTGTTGTGGCTTAAATTCAGCCAGCAAAATAGCAGAAAGCCGCTCTCACAAGGGGCTAGAACAATTACTGTGAAGAATTCACAGTCACACTGAAGTGGCTACATCTCTTCATGACTGTTCAGCACTAGAATGGAAGCATCTGAAACTTACAGTGGTCTTTTAATATGTGTTGTTTCCTATGCAGTCAAAGAGAAAAGCATGATTTTTTGCATCTTCTGTTATGCTTGCTTTTTAAAGTATACTTATAGTCAGTAAAGTAATAGCGTTTTAATTGTGCACATCTCTATGATTTGAAATACACATGTCTTGGTGACATGGAGAGACTGTTGCAATTCTTTACTCTTTGTATGGGCTCTGAAGAGATAGCCCAGGGGATTTGAGGGAGATCAGTGATACTGATAATGAAGTACCAACAGAATTTTTGAGAATGTGGTTTGATTTGATTGCCAGTTGGTAGTAAGCTGGAAGCAATGCGTTTTCTTTTGTAGCTTCAGCACACAGGATCTGAAAAGTATCAAATCATAATAGACTGCCATGTTATACACAACAGCAGTAGTTTTTTACTGTCGTTAACCAAATAGCTGCACTGAAGTTCACAAAATGTGAATTTATTAGGTTAGAGTTTTAAAGGGTGTTATCCTGTCCATACAAACTATTCATATATCCTTGTGAGATGATTTTGTGGTGGATGCGTTGCTGTCAACACAGAATGTGATAGTTGGTTCCTGTATTGGTTGGAGGGTGGGTTGAACAGGTGCAAATGGTGTGGATTGTATATGAAAAGGAATAATTCTAATTGTTTTATTTTAAGTGGTTGAGTCATTAGCAGCTTAAGCGCTTACCAAACTCATAGGCATTTCAAAAGCTTAAAAGCTGTTAATAGAAAACTCTGGGAATGTCTGATGGAGGTTGCAATGGAGTTGCCAAGCAGTGGTTGTTGTGGGTTTTTGTTGTGGGTTTTTGTTGTTGTTGTTGTTTTTTTTTTCCAAACAGTAAAACTTAATTTAACATTTTGTTTTAGAAATGGTTGATTTTACTGTTTGCTGCTGAGCTATTGGGGTTTCACTTGTAAATTCCTGTCTTTAACTGTCCATTGAAGTGTTCTAAAACAAAATTTGCATGTAAATTCTCCTGTTCTATAACTGCTTGGCAAGACACAGTTGTTGTTAGCCAGGAGTCTTATTTTTACTCACTGATGTCTCACAGTGGGTTCTAGTGACTTGGTAGTTTTACATATGGATGAAACTTTGTGGGTTTTTTTGTTTTTGTGGTTTTTTTAAACTGAGAACTGAAGTGAAGAATCTAGTAGGTCTCTTTATATTACTTTTTATTTTAAGATTAATACAGTGTGTGCTTTCTTTTCTGGTCCTGTCACATCTTCTGCTGAGCTGAAATTAGCAGGAACATCAGAATTTTGATTGCAGCAGAGACTGTACACACAAATAACATAAAGTGAAAACAGCTTTTAAAATGGACAGTGTACTGAAGTAAACCCTGCCTCCCTCCCCAAATTATCTAGTAGCAGAAGTAGGAGGAAGTTATGGTCTTCAAGAAAGTAGCTGATGAAGTTGAAATGAGAAGGTTTGGTGATGCTGCAGAGTAGACATGACAGTCAAGCCAGCTCTGTCTGCCTGTTTCAGCCAGCAGTAGTGCTTATCCCTCTTGGTGTATTATAAAAATATCCTACTTGGTATGCCAGTGAAATAAGGAGCAGGAGGCCTTTGCTGCTTCTTCATCCAGCATTCTGCAGGGATTTATAATCATCACTCTTTCCTTCTTGGCAAGAGATGAGAAGGCAGCATTCAGAGATGAGCTCAATGTTATACTGAATGCTGCACTCAGAGGGCTAAAAATTGTAAATGTTGATAAAACTTAGTAATGGCCTCCTTTTCAGGCCTGTAATGCTTTAAAGGATTGCCTTGAAGTTACCCTCCCTCTGCTGCCTCTGAGCAGAAGCAGTGCCTGGAAGGTCAAAAAACTCCTAGGAGGGGATTTTTGGCATTTTGTTGTCAGGTTTCCCTTTAATGAAATTAATAGTAGGTTGTGTCAGGAGAATCTCATGCCAAAGACTTCAGAAAGAGTCTGTATATCCTGAACTTTGTAGTGAAGACCAGAGAATATTACTGCACATCATGGGTCCCTTGTATTAACTCAAGAGGCCCAAAGACGTACCTGGACATTGTGATCAAGTTAGGCTACAGAAACAGGAATATATTTACAGTTGCACTTGTTTTTTAATGCACCGACCTTACCTGAATACCACACTGTACTTCATTGTTATTGATTTATATTCTTCATATAAAATTTAAAGCCCTACAGTGCTTTACTGTTCAGTGCTTTTTGCTTGATCTTTGTGATTTTTGATTGCCCTCTGAAAGGACTATAGCATTCTTCCACATGAAACCTTGCAGTGGGGAGGGGGTGGGTTGTGGCAGAACAAGACAAAAGGTTAATCAGATATGACCTATTGATTTGACTTTTTCATTTCTGACATTTGTAAAACAGAGAAGAGAGATGAAGTGGTGTATTATGACACTTACGAAAGTATGGAAGCCATGCTTGAAAAAGAGGATATGGCAACATCTATACACTTGCAAAAAGAGGAGCTGCAAAAGTTACAACAAAAAATTCGCCAGCTGGAAGCAAGGCGTGGACGTATTTCAGCCAAGAAAGCCTACCTCAGAAATAAGAAGGTAGGATTAAATTGCATATTTCTAGCATAATTAGCCAATTTAATAAAACTTAAAAAGGTTTCATTTCAGATTCAGCTACCAACTCTCACAGAATTGTCGTTGAATATATTTTCTACTTATTAGACTTTGTTTTACATAATACATGCTATTGTATTTGGTACTACTAAATTGATATATTTAAGGTTCAGTTTACCTTTTAGCTTTAAAGAAACCTTTAATCACTTTGAAGTCAACAAATAAACTTGTTTCTATTAAGTAGTCAGAATACTTTCATGTGCAAAGTACATGCTAGAATACAAGTTTTTACAGAGAGTAGTTTTATGTATATTTGTAGAAGAGAATTTTCAAGGGTGTTTTCTCACTAATGAGTTCTATTTTTATTCTCTTACCTTATCCATTCAAACTTATGTCATAATACTTTGTATTTAGTACATGTGTATGAAACCCAGTATACATTCATAATTTGCAAAACTGGGTGTGCTGTTTAGGGGCACTTTCCTTCTTCATGATTGTGCAGAAAATTTTTTACTATAACTAATGTTTTGAAATTGTGTACCAAGTGTACGTAAATATGTTCATTCTTTTTTTTCCAGAATGACTTCTTTATCATTCCCTAGCAGTTTGTGGTTACATGAATATGCCTTATTAATGAGCAAGAAGATAGCGTAATGAGAAGAATATATCAAGGTTCTGAGAGACCATTGTAATACTTGTTACAAAATAGGTTTCCACCCCATACTACAAGGCTGTGTAGAAGTTTCAACTGAGACTTCATTCTAGATTAGGATCAGGGGTTGGTGTGCTTGTATGTTCCCAGCCATGTGCCTTTATGTGGGAGATGACTCCTTTATATAAACAGCTAGAGTACATTGAGGGTAAAGCCTTCAGGTCTTGCCTCCCCTTCATAACTAATATATCTGAATCTGAAGCGTAACAGAGCAAACTAAGCAGTAGTTGATACATTTTATATTTTGGATTTTCTGTATTTTTTCAGTCACTGTCCTGTCTCTGATAAACACAATATTGACAAGACCACCAGCAAATTACAAAAAAAAAAGTCTCTTGTTAGCCAGTTATGGGAAATAGTTTGCTCAGAGTCTTTGAGTTTGTTTTATATTTGTAAAAATAAGTAATAAGTAGCTGGGCTTTTTAGTACTTAAGGACTAGGTTCTGTCCGTCATGTTTTGCTAATTAAAATAGGTAACGTTATAATCGTTATGCGGGTTTTTTCCTGAGTGTGAAATGACATGGCTGGTATTTTTTTGGTTGTTTGTATTTCTTGGTCATGGCTTGGTTATATGACACCGGCCCTGCTAGAAACAGATGGAGTACACCTGTCTCAAAGAGGGAAAAGGTTCTTTGTGCAGGAGGCAGCTGGGCTTATCAAAAGAGATTTCAAATAGGTTTGAAGGTGGAAACAAGATAAAACCTATCTCCCCATAGATAAGCGTGGGGGCAGCAAACCAATGTTTGAGGGATGGCGTGCTAGCGAGGTCCTTCAGTCTGCCATCTCAGTGGAAGCAAGGGTTGGAGATCCATGTGGCAGCCAAGCCGCAGAGGTTATGGATGTGTTAGGAACAACGGAGGCGCCTGAGAATGGTCACGTAGGAATTAGGGCTTCTCCCACCAAATAGGTGGCAGGATCAGTAGCCCAGCTGAAGTGCATCCACAGCAATGCACACAGCATGGGCAACCAACAGGAGGAGCTGGAAGGCATTGTCCAGCTGGAAAACTATGGTACAGCTGCCATCATGGAAACATGGTGGGACAACTCGCACAGGTGGAGTGCTGCAATGGGTGGCTATAAACCCTTCAGAAGGGACAGGCAAGGAAGGGGAGGTGGTGGGGTAGCCCTGTATGTCAGGAAGGGTTTCAGTTGTCTATAGATTAGTGATGGTGATGATAGGGTTGAGTGTTTGCAGGTGAGAATCAGGGAAGGCCAACAAGGCAGATATCATGGTGGGACTCTGTTACAGACCACCTAACCAGGACTAAAAGGCAGACAAAGTATTCTAAAAGGAGGCGGTTGAAGTCTCTGGACTCCCAGGTACCAGATGTCTGCTGGAAATACAATACAGTAGAGAGGAAGCAGTCTTGGCGGTTGCTGGAGTGTGTGGAAGATAACTTCCTGACACAGCTGGTGGGTGAGCCAACTAGGGAAGGCATCCACTGGACCTGCTTTTTGGAACAGAGAAGGACTGGTTGGGGATGTGACAGTTGGAGGCTGCCTTGGGCACAGTGATCACAAAATGATAGGGTTCTCTTTTCTGAGAGAAGTAAGGAAGGGGGCTCAGCAGAACTGCTGCCTTGGACTTGGGCAGCACAGACTTTGGCCTGCTTAGGAGCCTGGTAGACAGAGTCCCTTGGGAGGAGCAGTCTTGAAGGACAAAGGAGTCCAGAAAGGCTGGACAGTCTTCAGGAATGAAATCTTGAAGGCGCAGGGGCAGGCCATCTTCGTGTGCTGGAAGATGATATGGCAGGGAAGACCAGCCTGACTGAACAGAGAGCTTTGGCTGGAACTCAGGAACAAAAAGGAATACCTGAAGGGGCTACAAGGAAGCTGGGGTGGGGGTGCTTACTACAAGGGCCTGTAGTGACAGGACAAGGGGTAATGGGTTTAAACTGAAAGCGGGGAGATTTAGATTAGGTATCAGGAAGAAATTCTTCCCAGAGAGGGTGGTGAGGCACTGGCACAGGTTGCCCAGAGAAGCTGTGGATGCCCCATCCCTGGAAGTGTTCAAGGCCAGGCTGGATGAGGCTTGGAGCAACCTGGTCTAGTGGAGGGTGTCCCTGCCCATGGCAGGGGGGCTGGAACTTAGATGGTCTTTAAGGTCCCTTCCAGCCCAAACCATACTATGATTCTGTGACCTTTGGAAGAAGGGGCAGGCAACTGCAGTGAGAAAATTAGAAAGGTCAAAGCCCAACTAGAGATTAATCTGGCCTCTGCTGTAAAAGGCAATTAAAAAAGCTTCTGTAAATATATTAAGAAGAAAAAGGGGGCTAAGGAGAATCTCCATCCTTTACTAGATGTGGGGGGAAACATAGTGACTACGGCTGAGGAACCTAATGCCTTCTTTTCCTCAGTCTGTAATATCAAGACCAGTTGTTTTCTGGTACCCAGACCCCTGTTTTACTAGACAGTGACAGGGAGCAGATAGAAGTCCCCATAATCCAAAGGGAAATGTTAGTGACCTGCTGCAGCACTTAGACACACAAAAGTCTATGGGGCTGGATGGGTTCCTGAGGGAGCTCATGGAACCACAGAATAGTTTAGGTTGGAAGGGACCTTAAAGACCATCTAGTTCCAACCCCCCTGCCATGGGCAGGGACACCTTCCACTAGACCAGGTTGCTCACAGCATCATCCAACCTTGCCTTGAACATTTCCAGGGACGGGACATCCACAACTTATCTGGGCAACCTGTTCCAGTGCATCACCATCCTCAACAGTGAAGAGCCACCCTCACCAAGCCACTTTTCATCATTTGTCAGCAGTCCTGGCTAAACAGTGAGATACCAGTTGACTGGAGGTTACCAAATGTGTCACTCATCTACAAGAAGTGTCAGAAGGAGGATCTGGGGAACTACAGGCCCGTCAGTCTGACCTCAGCGCCAGAGAACGTTATGAAGCAGATCATCTTGAGTGCCATCATGTGTTGCATACAGGGCAACTGGGCGATTGGGCCCAGTCATCATGGGTTTAGGAAAGACACATCCTGCTTGACCAACCTGGTCTCCTCCTATGACAAGGTGACCTGCACAGTGGATGAGGGAAAGGCTTGGACAGGTGTACTGTCCAGTGGTTAAAAAACTGGCTGGATGCCCAGGCCCAAAGAGTTGTGGTGAATGGATTTCAATCCAGTTGGTTGTTGGTGACAAGTGGTTTTCCCCAGGACTTAGTGCTGGGACCAGTTTTGTTCAATATTTTTATCAATGACCTGGACAAGGGGTTCGAGTCCACCCTCGGTAAGTTTGTAGATGATGCCAAGTTGGGTGGGAGTGTTGATCTGCCTGAGAGTTGGGAGGCTCTACAGAGGGATCTGGACAACCCGGATTGATGGGCCGAGGCCAGTTATATGAGGCTGAACAAGGCCAAGTCCTGGGTCCTGCACTTGGGTCACAACAACCCCATGCAACACTACAGGCTTGGGAATGAGTGGCTGGAAAGCTGCACAGCAGGAAAATGTCCTGGGGGTGTTAGTCGACAGCTGTCTGAATATGAGCCGGCAGCGTGCTCAGGTGGCCAAGAAGCCCAGCAGCACCCTGGCTTGCATCAGGGACAGTGTGGCCAGCAGGACTAAGGGGAAGTGATTGTGCCCCTGTATTCGGCATTGGTGAGGCCGCAGCTCAAATCCTGTGTTCAGTTTTGGGCCCCTCACTGCAGGAAAGACAATGAGGTGCTGGAGCATGTCCAGAGAAGGGCAACAGAGCTGGGACAGGGTCTGGAGGTCCTGTGAGGAGCAGCTGAGGGAACTGGGGCTTTTAGCCTGGAGGAGGTTCAGGGGAGACCTTACCACTCTGACCAGCTACCTGAAAGGAGGTTGCAGAGAGGTGGGGGTTGGTCTCCTCCCAAGTGACAAGGGATAAGACAAGAGGAAATGGCCTCAAGTTGCACCAGGGTAGGTTTAGACTGGGTATTAGGAAAAATTTGTTCACTGTAAGGGTTGTCAGGCATTGGAACAGGCTGCCCAGGGGAGTGGTGGAGTCACCATCCCTGGAGGTGTTTAAGAGAGGTGTGGACGAGGTGGTTACGGACATGGTTTAGTGGTGGATTTGGCAGTGCTGGGTTAATGGTTGGACATGATGATTCTACAGGTCTTTTCCAACCTAAACGATTCTGTGATACTAACTAGTCACCTTTAATTGGCTCATTTGTTTCAAGATTATACTCTGATAAGATACCTTGTTTAAGGTGAAGGAATTAGTTCTAGGCTGTAACTGTAGTTGCAGCATATCTACTTGCTCACTGAGACATGATGCAGAGATGTGTATGGTAGTATTACTCATCTGGGTCTGCCTGTAGGAGTAATATAATCATGTCTGCTCAGCATTGTGCTGGAGAAAGGTGGCTATACTGCTTTCAGGGCCTGAGGTAATCTCTGCATGTGGAACTTCACTGCTGGACATCACAGCACGGACATCACAGCCCTCTCAGAAGTAGTTCCAGCTCTCCACTGATTTCAGTGCCCAACATAGCATTATCTGCACTTGAGTGCAGCAGTGAAATGCTTACCTTTCAGTGTCTAAAGAAACCACTGATGAGAATAACATTTAAACTTGCAGGGGAAAATCAAATATTTTTATTTGAGCAAAATGAACAGGCAGAATCAGCTATCGTGTGCCATTTTGCGGCACTTGTTGGGCAGGAAGGAACATAGCCGTTTCTGTGGGTGTTAGAGGTATTTACTGTAGCTGCTCTTATTGCTGAATAACGCAGAGCCCTACTAAGCTTAATAGCAGTTACCTGAAAATCAAGACTTGTGGCTTTGATTCAAACATAAACAAGCTTTGTATCTTGAGTGGCTGTTCTAGTGATATTGCAAAACATTGTTAATGAACACTAGTTATAGTTCCTGATGTGGGTAACTGTACTTCACAAAAAGGGTGGGAAAAGGGGTTCTTGTTCTGAAGAGTTTGCAGTTAAGTTAAGCATGCAGAACAAAGGTACAGATGGGATGCAAAGGCAGATTCTGGATGGTGAGAATGAGTGCAGTGATGACTAAATGCTAAGTGGAGAAAATGAGTTTTTGTGGGTGCATTTGGAAAGTACATACTATGTGGTAGATCTTTGTCAAAGTCTGTCTCTTTCAATTAAGAAACATTTATTGTTGAACTGAGATAAGAAGCTACTCAATGCTTTTCAGATTGTGTTCCTGACCATGCTTGTTTCAGCAAAGTATCTTAAAACATCACTGTAAACACGTGTTTGCTTTTGGATTGGGTTGGTGAGATTTTGGTGTTTTGTCTTCCTTTTTCTTCTATTTTTTTTTTTTACCTTCTTGTTTCTGTAGTTAAAAAGCAAGCTGTGCAGTAAGTGGTGTATATCACAGTTTTGTGATACATTTAGAAATTACAGTCCTTGCTCGTTAGGTTTCTTGCAACCGAAGATTCCCTGGGGGGAATGTCTCCTTTCTAGCAGCAGATACCACAATTAAGTAAATAATGGGAAATAATTCTCTATCATCAGTTTTTGCTTTTCAGAGGAGGTAGTTTCATCATCCTGATGTTGGAAATTTTTTTTCTGTTGGGGCGATCATGCAGTGAAAGAGAAAAGTTCTACTCTGTAGAACAGTTTCACTATGTGTAGAACAAGACTATGGGTAATATAAATACAAATTTCCGTGGCTATTATCTCTAGTAATTTTCTTTTTCAGAAATTCCTTCCCTGTTTTTGTAGCTGATGTTTTTTTAATGATGTTGTCAAGTAATTGTACCAAACCTTTATTTACAAACTTTTGCTAAACAGTTATTAGAAACCTTACTCAGTTGTGATTCTGAATAACTAAGCCAGCACTTTTTAAATTTATGCTTTTACAGAGGTTGATGTTCTTTCCCTGTACTACCATGAGTATAAACTCTTTATCCTCTTTTTTTTCTTTTATACAAACCTATTTGTATTTCTGAGCAGTCATTTCTGGATGTTCCTTTGTACTGATGACAGTGAGTTACTCAAAAATAAGATTTGAATGGCGGTCTCATTTTTCTTATTTCTTGAAAGCTAGTTAGGGATTTGTCATGCAGGATATCGCTGTTGTTATCCCAACCTACCCCCTGCTGGCTACACAGCAGTATTAATTACGTTATCATGCGGAACAAGCGGCCAATTTGTTAGGCAGCTAAACGTATAGCTAACAGTCAAGGTAAAAAAGATGGTGTAGGATGTGCTTAGAAAAATTTCTTTGGAAAAATAGAGTTGTAAAGAAATTGAATTATTTTAAATGCAGGAAGAGTATTCCTCATCATCAGCAGACTGGGACAAGCAACTGGTTGGTGAAGCTGTTTGGGGTATGTTCATAATGTGTGGTTTGACCTAGGAAGCTTCCTCACAACCTGTGTCCTTTTAATCGGACACTTTTACTACTTCGCAGGCCCACAGTTTAAAGCATGACCTATGCCAAAACAAGTCTTACTTAGATGCAGAGACGGCTGTCATGGGGTTACTTGGTGTGCTTTCATATTATCATCATCATTGTTATTATTATAATAATTATTATTATTACTACCACAACGTAAAGGTATAACTACACTGTAGTTAACCGCAGTAAAATACAGTTTCTGCACATACCGAGCTTACTAAATGAGAAGCTAACCTTTTAATTGGGAAGCTTTTCAGTCTGAAAGCAAGGCTTCCTGGAACTGGGTACATACAATACTGATGAAGATCTCTTTTACGTATGGTACATGTTACTAGTCTAAATGTGGTAGCTTATCCAGTGACAAGGGCAGAAATGATTCCTCAGCTCTCCCTTTTTGTTTCTTTAGTAGAAGTACAGTATGATACTGTGTATTGTGTTTGCATGGCAAGGTTTTGGTAGCGTGGGGAGGTATAGGGGTGGCTTCTGTGAGAAGCTGCTGGAAGCTTCCCCCCTGTCTGTTAGAGCCAATGGTAGCTGGGTCCAAGTTGGACCCACTGCTGGCCAAGGCTGAGCCCATCAGCAACGGTGATAGCGCCTCTGGGATGACATGGAAGGGGGGAAAAAAGCAGAAGAGGGAGATTTTGCAGCACAGAGAGAATGAGCAGGGTGTAAGAGAGAGAACTCTCATACATTCAATTGTGATGTTTTCTTTTTTTGCCAGAGTTTATTGGTTTATGTTCAACTTGTAATCTGCCAGAATCAGCCAGATCATGTTCTTTAATGCTGCCACCTGGCTGTTTTTTTCTTCATCCTTTGTTTGCAGTCACTTAATCTTGTCTACAAGTAGAACCTTTGTCCCTATGAAATTGTAACCTTTTTTTTTTTCCCCCAGACCATTTCTGTAGTTAGTTAAGATGATTTAAATTTCTCTGTGCTGCAACACGTTTTCAGCCCCTCCTAGTCTTTTTTAGTTTTTCTGGTCATAGACATTTAATTACATTAAAGTAGGTTGTATATTAGTACAAAGTCAGCACCAAATGTGTTTTGGTCTGATTTATCCTCTTTACATACTTAAACTTTCTTTCATTATTGCTCATAATCAGAAAGGTGGAATACTGGTGCTAAAGAGAAAATGTTTCATAAAAGCGTGCCCCCCCCCCCCCCCCCCCCGCCCCCCACTTTATGTGCCATGTCAAAAAACCCAAACCAAACCTAACATTTTCTCATTATTTTATAATACTTCTTTATATCTTGTAAATAGATTCCTTGTTATTTTAGAAGACTTTTAATCGAACTTAACATATAAATAGAGAATAAACTATAAAGGTAAATCAGTAGTAGTATTACAGAAAGTCTTTCAGATTCTCTAATAATATTCTGAAGCTATTGCTGTGTCTTTGAACTCAGTAACAAGGTAGTGTGTACTTGTGCAGTTACAAATTAAATGTATTAACTTTTCCAGCTGTATTAATTAAACTCTTCTCATCAGGGGAAAAAACCTCCACAAACAAAGCTGTTGTGGTTTAGCCCCAGTAAACAATGAAGTACCACGCAGCTGCTCGCTCACTTCCCAGCAGTGCACACACACACACACACCCCCACACACCACCCCCCATAGGATGAGGGAGGGAATTGGAGGAAGAAGATTAGTACTTGTGGGTTGAGATAAGAACAGTTTAATAATTGAAAGTAAATGAAATAAAATAATGATACTAATAATACTAATACTATGTAATGAAAATACTACTAATGATAAGAAAATGTAATCTAAAAAAAAAAAAAAGAGAAGGAAAACAAAATGATTCAACCACTCACCACTGGCTGACTGACACTTAGCCCATCCCTAAGCAGGGATTCCCCTCCCACACAACTCCCCCAACTTACATACCCAGCATGACGTTTGATGACATGAAATGTCCCTTTGGTCAGTTTGTGTTCGGTCTGCGTCCCCTCACAGCTTCTTCTAGAGGAAAATTCTGTGCTGCAACATGTTTTCAGCCCCTCCTAGTCTTTTTTCATTATTTCAAGTCATTGAAATCTAATTACATTAAAATAGGTTGTATATTAGTACAAAGTCAATACCGAATATGTTTTCATCTGATTTATCCTCTATACATACTTAAAATTTCTTTCATTGTTCTTCTCTTCTAGAGAAGCAATTGGGAACACAGGTGCAGTCTCAGAAACTGAAAAAGTCCTTGGCTTAATCTAAGCATTACTTGGCAACCACTAAAACCAATAGTGTGTTATTAGTATTCTTCTTAGTACAAATCCAAACCATAACCTCATATCAGCTACTGTGTTAACTCTATCCCAGCTAAAACCAGCACAAAAACGCAGCACAGTTTAGCTTTATATATACACCTGGGACAGTATTTCCACAGAAACTTATGCTTCTGTTGGAGTGTTATGAGAATGCAGTACCAACATTGATGGTCTTACTTCTAGAAACATTCAAGACATCATGGTATTTCCATCATGAATGCTGGGTACCTTTTTATGTGATCACAGTATGCCCGTAGTTAGCTTGTAGGAGAACGCAGCTTTTTCTGCATTTGCAAATATCCAAAATTTTTGGCTTTTCTAATTCCTCCCCTCCTTGTTTTTGTGGCTTTCTGCCACTACTGTAGTATCTTGCTTGATGGTAATCCATCAGCTGTGCCAAGCAATGCTTTCAGTGGCAAAGCTCCTGTATGGCTCCACACAGTAAGTCAAGGTGACTGATGCCTGGGAAGCCCATTGCTTTGGTGTTCAGTCACACTCCAAACTGCTCCCTAAGACAGCCCCGTCTTACACAGCCATGATACCGGTTTCTAACTACACATCCAACTTTGTTCTAGTTCTGTGTGGTGCTTTTACCAGGCCTAATTTCATGACCCATACTGTTGGATTTCCTGGTCCCCAGTATTGTCCTATGAACTTGTCTGTTATTGCTACTCTAAATTCCTGCACATGCCTTTTCTTTGTTACTGATACTTATTTCAGTTCTTTTTATATTATCTACCTGAATTTTGGGTGTCACTCTGTTATCATCTATTGTAACACGGTCTTTTTTGGTTTTAAACATGTTCTTATTTGCAGGCAATGTAATAAACATTATTTTTAAACCAGATGTTACAGACATGAACTTGGTATAATAAGAGAACCTGCTTGTGCATGCATAAAATTGTAACAACTTAATTAATGTTCGTGCTTGCAGATTGTACATGGAAAAGATGAACTGAAAGATGTAAATGGGAAGCTGCCTAGTTGCACAAACAGGCGTATGTAGTATATTTGAGAGTTAGTTATAATCCACAGATGCAAAAGCGTGGAGTTACACAAGGATTTTATGAAGTATTTGACAAATCGGTGTTTGTTGCCACTTCTGTGGTGGTGCTGTAGGACAGACGTTTTCTTTGGTTTTATTGTCAGTTAAATGAGCTTGCCTGAGATAGGCTCTTTAATTTTTATTTTTCTGATTCAGTGCTATTTGTTAAATATGACATACCCTGTAAATCGATATTTGAAATTCATATTTTATAGATAACATTTTATGTCTCTACAGGAGATCTGTATCGCAAAGCATAATGAAAAGATCCAACAGCGTCACCATAGTGAGGAGGAATACAAAATGCACCATACTGTTCAGCTAGTAAGTTTGAGTTTTCTGCTGTTGAGTTTAGCCTTTAGTTAATAGCTTGCATTCCTCATTATACATTAATTAGGAGAGTATTCAGAGTAATAGCTGTTTTAAAAAGGTGGTGTACATCCCTGACCTTTGCACCATGGATTTCTGTATCGTACAATGCTGCTATATAGCTGTACTAGGATGACATCGAACCCAGCAAATGAAACGGCTCTTAATGCTCGGTTCACAGGTACGTGAAATGAGTAGGGAACCAATGCAGGTTTATTCTTGTATCTCAGTTATTTTTCTTCTTTTTACAAAAGACATCACTTGAATTGTGGTGTATAAGGATGTAGTTGTGCTCCACGATTCTCTGTACAGTCTTATCACAGAGAACAGGCTAGCTAGTCTGACTCTTTCACTGAACATAATAGACCTTATGTTAAAGAATGTTCAAATTCTGGGCTAGGTCTTTGGGAGCTGATACAGTATCAATATTTAATAAAGATCATTGACAAAGATGCATTGAAATCCAAGTCTCTTTAATTCAGGCTTCAATTAGATTAGTGAAAGTGATTCTATGTCATCCTTATACATTTTTAACATTGATACATTTGTCCAGGAAGTGAGCTGCATAATTTATTTTATGAAAAGGCTACTTGTGAAAGACAGTATATATTGGCCTACTCTTTCAAGAACTTACAGAAATTTATTTTTTTCAGTTCTTACAATAAGGCATAGAAATTTGCTGTGTCAACTGTAGTCTATTTATCACTCTTAAAAATAAGACCTGACAGAGCTGAAGGACTTCCTTGTCTCAAACACTACAGGGCTTCTTCATTATTTATTTCATGGAGTTGCCTGCTTGCATTATATAAATAACCTTATGCCTTTTTTTGAGGGGTCTTTTTTTGTTAGTAATATGATTGGAAATCTCTACTGTTCCTGTAAAAAAAGGGGTTTCAGCCACTGGTTTTCATTAAGAGTTTTGAAAAGATAACCTCAAGAGTGTTCAAGCCTGAAACCAAATAAAAACTGTAATGTCACTATTTTTATTAAAGAAACTCAAACAAATAACAACAACTACAAAACCACACACACACACAGAAAAAAATAATCACCAAACAAATAAACAAACCAACCACCAAAAAAACCCCAGACAAACAAAAAAAATCCCTTGACTTTAAGACTGCCTCAGGAAAAGTTTGACCTGATAACTTCTGAACTTAGACAGATGTACTCTTCGCTGGGTTAAGAACTGCCTGGAGGGCAGAGCACAGAGGGTTGTGGTAAACGGAGTGAAGTCTGGTGGGTGGCTGGTCACAAGTGGTGTCCCCCGGGACTCAGTTTTGGGGCTGGTCTTGTTTAACATATTTGTCAATGATCTGGATGAGGGGGTTGAGTGTTCCCGCAGTGAGTTTGCAGATGGCACTTAAGTTGGGTGCAAGTGTTGATCTGCTCAAGGGTAGGAGAGCCCTGCAGAGGGACCTGGACAGGCTGGATCGATGGGCTGAGGCCAACTGTATGAGGTTCAACGAGGCCAAGAGCTGGGTCCTGCATTTCAGTCACAACAACCCCAGGCAGTGCTACAGGCTTGAGGACGAGTGGCTGGAAAGCTGTCAGGCAGAAAAGGGCCTGGGGTTCTTGGTTGACGGCTGGCTGAATATGAGTCAGCAGTGTGCCCAGGTGGCCAAGAAGGCCAGCAGCATGCAGGCCTGTATCAGGAACAGTGTGGTCAGCAGGAGTACAGAAGGGACTGTGCCCCTGTACTTGGCACTGGTGAGGCCGCACCTTGAGTACTGTGTTCAGTTTTGGGCCCCTCACTGCAAGAAGGACATAGCGATGCTGAAGCGTGTCCAGAGAAGGGCGACAAAGCTGGTGAAGGGGCTGGAGAACAAGTCTTATGAGGAGCGGCTGAAGGAGCTGGGGTTGTTTAGCCTGAAAAAAAGGAGTCTGAGGGGAGAACTGCTCACTCTCTACAGCTGCCTAAAAGGAGGTTGTAGGGAGGTGGGTACCGGTCTGTTCTCCTGGGTAACTGGTGATAGGACAAGAGGAAATGGCCTCAAGTTAGGTCAGGGGAGGTTTAGATTAGATATTAGGAAAAATTTCTTCACTGAAAGAGTGGTCAGGCATTGGAACAGGCTGCCCAGGGGGGTGGTGGAGTCACCATCCCTGGAGGTGTTCAAGGAACGTGTAGACGTGGTGCTTGAGGACATGGTCTAGCGGGTATGGCAGCACTGGGTTGATGGTTGGACTACATGATCTTAGAGGTCTTTTCCAACCTTAGTGATTCTGTGATTCTATTGCCTATGTGACATGTAGGTGTGGTGGTAGAACTACCCTTTCTTCTTGTTAAAATATTTTCTTTATTTTTCTGTTTTAACTCTCTTGCCCCATGGCTCTGTTACTTTCTTTTCACCACATGCTTTTATTCCTCTTCACGTTTTCCTGTTTCCAATCCTTACTATTTTTCAGACGTGTTCTCCTCTTCTCTCCCTAGTGCATCTATACTTATGTCCTTCCAAATCACAGGAGTTGGCTTTTTATGGAGGACACCAGGCTGATAACTGACTTCTGAAAAGGGCAGGCAGAGAGACACTGCTTTTGTGTGCACTGAATGACAATAAAAGTTCACAGAAGTGATCGGAATTTTTAGTTATGGTGACCAAGAGGGTCTTTGAAAAGTAATGCTTAAGTGAGTCTTTTTAAGAATCAGAGCTGCTGTTTCTGCTCAGGGCATTTTTCTTTATAGTCACCTGTTCTGTCAGTTTTCCTGGTAACTTCTGAACTCACATACAGTGACTTTCACTGTATGCTAACTAGCATCCACTTTCAGTACACCTGACTGAAGGGTAGTGTTTTGTTTCATACATGAAGTGACTTTGCTGAAATTTTGTGAAAATGGAGGACTGGTTAAAGGAGGTGGATCCCAATGTGTGTTTTCACTGAGGTAAGATGCCCAAACAAGAAAAAATACAGTTGTCTTAGCTGCAAGGAAGAGCTTCGGACCCTGAAGTAAGATTACAGAAAGTCAAGCTGGATCAAATAATGATAGCTTATGTTAATTAAATATAAAATTTTCATTTGCTGTTGTAAATTACAATGAAAATGTTTACCTTATTTGTTCAGTATTGGATCCAAAACTTGGTGGCACTGAGTTCTGTGATTTCTTGCACTGTGCATATACTTATATGACTTATTTAAACTGGGCAACTTTGCAATTTGGGATGTCTTTTTTTTTTTGAATGAGAGAAAATGGACAGTGGTTTGCTCTCTGGCTAATTTATACCATTTTTATTTAGGGGGGCTTTTCTCAGTATAGTACTCCGTCATATCTCTCATTGTTTCCTATCTTTCAAGGTAATAAGTCTTCAAGTCTTTCAGTTGCAGATTGAAAGCTTTCTTTACTGAGCTTTGCATTTCTTCAAGATTATAAAACATGAAATTCATAGTATTTTTTAAGGGGAAGACAAAGGCCAAATATAGAAGTTCAAACACGTTTATTTGAGAAGTGCATTGTTAGGTAATTCCTAGCAATTGGTAGAAGAGTTATTTTAATTCAGTTTTTTAATGGCACTAAACAGCATCGGATGTAATATTTACATATTTTCCACATATTTTCTCAGAAACGAGATCAGTTACAAGATGAAGAGGAAAGAAAGAGCTCCTGGGTTAGTCAGGAACGGCAGAAAACACTGGACAGACTTCGCACATTTAAACAGGTAACAGAAGAAGAGTTGTTCTTTTCCACCAGTTTCTTTTGCAAAAGAAATTTTCATTCATTCCAGGACTGTACTATGATATTAGCTGTTCTCTTTCATTGTATATTTAACTTTTCTGTGGAAAATGTACAACAAAATACATCACTGGTGGTAACAAATTCCCTGACCATTATATTCCCAGTGCCATAGTAAGTTCCCATTTGCTCCTGCATCTACACCTTGTGACAAGACACGTGGCACAATCACATGTAAATTGTGGCTTAAAAATTAAGAGAATGGATCATTTTTGCATAAAGGTGAGGATGTATTTGTTTTTACATCCAGAGCAAAATGAATGAAAATAGCAGATGAATTCTACTTGCCAGAAAGGCAAACCCTAATGACAAGTACTTAGTATGTGGAACAGTGCATTGCATGTACTTACCTAATTCTCAATAAATTGCTCCCTTTAGCGGTACCCGGGGCAAGTAATACTCAAATCAACCAGATTACGGCTGGCTCATGCAAGAAGAAAATGTGCAGCCAGCTCAGTGTCCTGCACCAATCAGCCTCAGTCTTTGCCAGCAACAGTACAAATCCAAGAGACAAATGAAGTGGTGGAATTGGAAAATGCAGTTCAGCCTTTGCAAGTGCAGGAATCCACAAGCTTAGAACAACTTCAGGATATCTCGTTACCTCCCAATGGTGTTACCTCTGAAATGCCTCATGTTGGTACTTCTCCAGTCACCAGTAACGAGCCTCAACTGGAGACTGTTACTGTAGTGCCGCTTCCACCCCCTTTGCCTCCACCACCTCCCCCTCCACCTCCACCATTGCCCTCCAAGGAAGATGCCAGCAAATCCTTAGAGAAAAGTGACAGCGTTGTTAAACGTCAGAGTGAGGAGAAGGGAGTCCAGCACTCTTCTGGTGTCCCACCAGCACATCTCTTTGACAGCAGCCAGCTAGTTAGTGCCAAGAAGAAGCTTAAGAAGACCGGTGATCTAGAGGGTTTACAGAGGAGGAGAGGTAACGTTTTCGTTTCTGCATACTGAATTGTATTGCACATCAGTTCCTCTTTTGAATTGCTCTCTAGAAAAGTGTATTCTGTGGTTACTTATGGAAAATGGTTAGATCCTTTTCAGCTGACAAATGTCAGCAGCTCCAACAAATGTTAGGACCTTTACGACAGTGTGCGGTATACTTGTTCAGTTAGAAGACATTTGTGAAACTGATTCTACGATACACCACGTTAGTCTAGCTAGAAAATGGAGCTCAACATTGCCTAAAAGAATCTTTTCGTGTCTGGTTTACAGGTAGCAGTGCAGATAGTATATGCTTCACCTGAGGGTGCAGTACTTTTTTTAATAACAGAATTTTACATGATTTATGACCTAGTAAAACGACGGTTTGTCTTGGGACATACAAAAGCTTGAGAATGCTATCTTCAAGGTTTCTTCAAATTTTCAGACAAAAATCAACAAACCCTCAAGTACCCTTGAGAGCTGAGTAAGAATATATACATTTAACTACAGTTGGAAATTAAACCTGTAATCATTCAGCAAAGTGTATAAATAAATAGGTAAGATCAAAAACTTCTTTGGAAACGGAGGAGAATGAATAGAGCACAGGGCAGATCTGGGAGATCTGTTGCAATTTGTTGATTCTGTGCTACTTGGTTTGAACTGCTTATCCTTTATCCCATATATTAAGTGGGGTAAATGGCAGCCATGTTGGAACAAAATAATCCTGGTGTTTTGATGAAACATGCTATATTGGTGCTAAATTTTTATTTGAAAATCAGAGATGGGATTTTCAAAAGCTCTTAGCTGAACTATTTTACTGAGGTCACTGAGAAGTACTTCGAGTGGGCCCTGTTTCACTTTGCTGTAATATGGCTGTAATAGCATTTGATTAAAAATTCTATCTGGCTCTGTCGATTAAACTACAGAAATCATCCCTCCATGGACATTTTCCCTCATCCAGATAAAATCGGAATTAGAACTGTCTTTGTCAGTCAGAGAGAAACGAGAGTGTTTGCTCAAGAATTGTCCTTAAATGACTGAAAACCCTTGCAGCAACTGCATAGTTACAGAATTCTTAAGCTCTTAAGAGTCCTGCAAGTTACAGGTACAGTGTATTAAGTTCATTATCAATTTTGATGCTGCTGAGTTCCATTTTTCTTTTTTCTGTAGTCCTGTTGATTATTTTTCTGATACCTGTGTTACCTTGCAATTTTATATAAAACACGTATAGTGTGTGCCATTTGTTATACATCATAAAGTGACACATATAAAATCAAATTATACCCTCCCTCTTAAGAGTATTTTTAATATCTGCAGCAGCACTCTACCTGCTGTTTTGTATTCCCTGAGACCTTCCAAGTCTCTGAGTGGCTGCCAAAATTTGTCTTTGTCTGACAGGCACATATTTTGCAATCCTTCCTTCCTCCTTCAAATGTGCAGTCCTCCTTTTGTCTTTTATTTCTCTTTTCCTCTTGTCTGTTCCAACTGTCTGGGCCATTAGTCTGAGGGACAAAGCCCGCTCATAAATTCAAACCAGACTTAAAAATTGTATTCTGCACTATACATAAAAGAACTGGAGATGGATATTCATCTGTCGATTGATAGGAGCTGCCTGTTGTATGTCTCTTTCAAACTGTTGTACTTTATTATAATGCATTCTCTGGGATAGAGATCTTATCTACTGGTAGCTCTTCAGAGAGCCAAAGCCTGATTTTTATTTCTGCAGAGAACTAGTTTCAAATAGTGATAAAGGAAGAATTTGTCATAAAGTTTTAACTTTTGCTTCTCTGTTTTCATTAATTACAAAGGAAGGGAATTTATATGGGCACGTTGTGACTAGGTGCTAATAAGTATGTGAATCCAGAGAAGCGGGAAAATGCAGCCGTTGTGGTTGACTACACTGCTGGTTCCCTCACTGGCATGTAGCAATATTCATACAGTAAAATCAGCCACAAAACGCACGTACTGAGAATGGACTGCACAGTCCAGTACTTAAAATACGTACTCAGTGCCTGAGTTTCAGAGTCAAGAAAGATCATGTCATGAACACTGCCACTGTCTTGGCATCATTGCAGCTATTTTGATTTTCCTGACTGCAGACAGGAAAACCATCTTGTTCAAAAAGTTTTACTACCTGCCTGATAGGAGGTTAAGTGGTTTCAGAAGTTATAATTGTCTGCATAAACTAGTTTTGACCTGGCTATAGGGAAGATAAATTAGGAGGCTGAAACAACAGTGGACCTACCATTACATTTACGATATGGGACTATCCCATTAATAGTATACAGCTGCTTTTGCTATGTTGGAAATATGAATTAAGACTGATAAAATTTAGTAAAAATAATACTGAAAGTCTTTTGATTTACTGTAGTGAGTTCCCCGATGGATGAAGTGCTGGCTTCCTTGAAACGTGGCAGCTTTCACTTAAGAAAAGTTGAGCAGAGAAGTCTCCCTCCCTTCCCTGACGAAGATGATAGCAATAACATCTTGGCACAGATCAGGAAAGGGGTGAAACTGAAGAAAGTGCAGAAAGATGTTTTGAGAGAATCCTTTACAATTCTGCCTGATACTGACCCTCTGACAAGGAGCATCCATGAAGCATTGCGACGAATTAAGGAGGCATCACCTGAATCAGAGGATGAAGAGGAGAGTTTGCCTTGCACAGACTGGGAAAATTAACCTGTAATTAACCTTCATGTTTTAAAAAATACTTCTTCAACACTTTTTGTATAATAATAGCACTTAAGCCTCAGGTTGTGCATTCTAGGAATCTTAGTAAGAATGCGACTAAACTGTCAGATGTCCAACATGCACATAGGAATTTAGTATCACTGACTTTTCAAAGAATCTAAGGTTTATAATAAGGAAAACTTTTTTTAGGCAACATCTTAGCCTTTTATTGTTTGCATACTTTTGCTCCTATAAAAAGATCTATTTTATTTAGTAAATTTGAAGGTACTATTTGTAGCTTACCAAAAAGCTTTAAAAAGCTTCTAAGTAACAAAGCAGCACAATCACTCTTGGTCACACTTCGTGCTTATTTTCTAATTACTTCTGGCCTTGTAAAAATTTAGAATGTTTATCACTTCAGTCTGAATGGCTTCAAGTGAAGGACAACTACATTTGACTGCTGAAGGCATTGAAATCTCATTGGTTACCCTAACTGACTGACTTTCATAGCTTGGTTTCAATCTGTAAGCTCTGACTTAATTGAATTTCCAGACTATAAACAGTAAATATACAAATATGATTTGTATTTCTGCTACTCATACAAGTCCCATGAACTTGCATTACACTAAGCTACAGTGTCTGAAAGTATAGATATTAGACTTCAGCAGATGTAGCTGATGATTTCGGAAGAAACCAGAAATTCCCAAGAGATTAGTTTTCAAAATTATGGTTGCATCAGTAGCACAAATTGTTTCTTGCTTATGACAACAGCATACAGCACTATTCTTCTGTGGTGGTTCTTTTCTGCTGCTGGCATGTAGATGAACTTAAGTCTCCATGAAAGCTCCCACTAAACTTAGAATTTGGAGAGAGAATCTGTAAAGAATTTAAAAATCCGTTTAGAAATCAAAGGCTATTTTCTAGAGTATGGAAGATAAATATTTATAATCCTTGCAATACAACTAGCAGTAGGAAAAATACCACCTTTTTGGATGTTTATAATCAGACATTTCTACCCTGGTTAGCTATTACCATAGCTGGAGCATGACTGTTGATAAAGTGCTACAGCTGTTTCAAATGTAATGATGACTTAGCACATCATCTGCTGAATGCTGTTGTGATTATGAAATACTGTGTCTCAAACTGTTCCATTGATAGGCTATTTTCAAATAATAATGTTTAAAATATTTTAAAAGGAAAATGATGCCTTCATTTCCTCATGAACTAGCCATGGAAGTTCAGGACTTTTGGGTCCCGTGAGATCACTTGGACCTAAAGCAGGATGCAGTGCCAGAATGCTGAGCTCCTTGGAGTTCTTCACATGTCTGGGACCCACTTCTCTTATCAGTACCATACTTTATTATGAAATTAGTCCTGTTCTGATGAGACAAGACTATTTAACGGATAATACAGATTTGATTGAAAAGCGGTTATATGAAATAGCTAACAGCTCAGAAAGGAAAAACAGGTCCCTGCTAGGGAAGCACATGAAATAATCTGGGAGAACAGATTGAGACAAAGCCCTCATAAAATTCAGCTGAATAAATACTTTTCTCATAGGTGAGTGTGCTTGCTTGAACATACAGACTGGTTACCCAGAATTTGTTACACAAGAGTAAAATCTATTGTGACTCTGTTGTAGAAATTGCAGAATAGTGTTTTTTACTCTAAGCTTATCCATTTAATACCATGCTTTAGACTGACCTGCTGGGTTTTAACTGTAAGCTCTGCACATACAAAAACCAGTTGCGTAGAGATTTTAGGTTGAAAAAAGTTACACAGAGGTATATTGGCACATGTTACGAACTACTTACGGGCTAAAAGCAATGCTATTATTTGCCTTAGGAATGAAGGCTGAATCTGGTGTAGTGATGTGTGTTTATCAAGTGCCATGGTGCAAGGAGAATTAACTGCCCACTGAAGTGGATTCCCTCATTATTGAAGCTTGAAGACAAACTAATAGTAACTGATTCCTGCAGGAGATCTAGTCATCTCTTGTATTACCTGTTTTATACGTAAAGTTATGACTAACTTTTCAAAGAGAAATTACTTCCTTACGGACACTCTAAACCATGTATAAAAACATTGAGGCACAGCTGAACAAGCAGCAGAAAGATGCAGTAGCTTCTGTATGAAAAATCAGCAGAGTAGTTGTTATCAAAAGTGTCCCAAGCCTATCTGTGGGTGTGTGTGTACATAATGGTACACATAGATCACTGTAGTACATTAAGAGTACTCAAAATTCCTGGGAGTGACAGACAAAGTACTGGACAAGAAGCAAGCTTTTGCTTTCCACAGTCTTCTCATCCATCTTTTTGTGCCTCTTCAAACTCTAATCTGTGTTCACTGCCAATAATATTAGAAAGCAAAAAAAAAAAAAGATCTGGTCATATTCTGTGTGTCCTGGCTCCAGAGTTAGTGTGTCATTACCCTGGGAGCAGAGAGTCAGGGTGTTTGATGATGCTGCTAATTATTGCATGCTGGAATTGCATGATATGTTGATCAGAGTGTTTGTACAGCGTTTAGCTTTTCAGATGTTCCTTTTTTTTTTTTTTCCCCAAACAGGTGACTCAGAGCCACTGACGTGAGAAAAGAAACCCCAGTTGAAGATTACTTCTCTTCTTCATTTTGAAAATTCAGAGCCAGCAGTTATGACCATCCGTTCCACAGGAGGCTTTCTTTGGCAAAGAAATAGTCTTTCTTTGGCAAATGATTCAGTATATGGAAAGAATGGCCCGAAATGTTAATTTTCAGGTCACTTCTTTCTTTAATTTGTTCAAAAAAATCTGGTGTGGGCAAAAAGCTAAGTTGTTTAGATGTGCATTTTATATAATCAAGAATGCCTGATTAAGCACTTTTATATTTGCGTTAGTAGTATGTGGCCAGATAAGTGAGGGGGGTATTTTGAGTTGGGAGGATACTTGCTGTTAGAATAAATTTGGGACTCGGCCGAGTCATCAAACCAGCTATAAAACGTCCCCTTCACTGCACTGAATACATCGTCTGCTTGAAAATCCAACTAAATAGCTCCTTGCAGAGAAGCTGGCTGTGTAGCAGTGTGATATTCCAGAAAGAGCAGGATTCCTGGTTGCACTACAGTAGCTGAAATTCAGTAACGTGCAACCAAGACTTTCTTTCTTAGACTGAAGAAGTGTACATCACTATGAAAAGTAACAAGTGGCCACAGCACAGTGAGACAGAAGAATTGAATTCAGTACATACTCAAGAATGTCTTTGTTTCCAACATGGTACATTTATCAAGACATACTGCAGCACCTTTTTAGGAGGTCATTTGTAGTCTGACACCTTTTTAAAGTAAACATTTTCATGCTTTTTTAAAATAATACTTAGCTACGCTGAACCAAGTTAGTTATACTTTTATCATAGAAAGCAGTATTTTGTAATTTCATACTTAAAATTATTTTTCTCTTGGTTTAAAATGGCTTTTGATTACTGTAAGCAGCCTTCTTCAAAAAAAAGTTCTAAGCACTTAAGCACAGGTAATTTACTTGTGAAAACCACGCCTCTCTTGCTGGTTTTCATTATTCCCTTTGGTGGCTGCAAAAATGTTTGTATTTCATATTCAGAAGCCTACTGGCTGGAAAAAAAGAATTTTCCTTGTCATCCTGACTGTTTTTTTTTTTTTAAAGGAGTTACACCTTCCTCTGTGGTGAACACTTAGAAATAATGCTAAACTTCACGACTGATGGCTGCAGGCAGCTACTCTAACGATACCACAGTACTGAGGGGTATGTCAGTACAGGTACACGCGGCCTCGTACCGCCTAGAAACTCCATGTGATATTAAAGTCAGCCCGTTACAATCCTAAGAAGACTGAATTTTCACTAGCATTTTATTTTTACTAGCATGACATACACTGTACTTGAGAAAAACAGTCCCTGTCCTTTGTGTAGTGTGTTCCATTGACTGTTCCTCTTGTGACAGATGAACTACTATGCAGATTTTTATTTTTATTTCTTTTTAAGTGAAGTTGTGCATTGCTGCTGTCATGTGACGGAACATGTACTGTGCTAACGTTTATAATTAGAAGTTTCAAGTCTTGCCATTTACTTACATAAAGAGGTATGGGAGAACTTACCTTAGCAATAGGCTGTGTAACCTAAAGGAACCTCAGCTCTTGGACCCTTCAGTTGTTTTGCTGTGACTGTCCTGAAATTAAAGCTCTATCGAACATCTTGAAAGGATGTCACTTTACCCTCGCTGTCAACAGGCATTTTCTTAACCTTGTTGCCTTATTTATAAAGTTACTGAACAGTCATTTTCAAAGCACCTGCGAGCAGCGTTACTGTAGAGTGGTATCGATTTTGCTGTGTTAGTCATCAGGTCTGTATCCTGTCCCGAGGTCAGCTCCATGAAACAGTTGACATCGGCTTTCCAAGGACCTAAAACTGTATGATATTTTTTTCTTCATTCGCTTTTCTGCCCTCCAGGTTCCACAGAGTGGCTGTAAGCTGTTGAATACTGTGTTCATGGCAGCAAGAACAGCAGTTTCAAAGCTCATCACTGACATTGCCTGTACTGTAAGCCGTGGTGTATTTTTGCTCTACATTTGTCTGTACTTGCAGTCACACCACACGTTCAAACCGAGGTCATCGAATACGTTTGTGGCTGTAGCACGAAGCAGAACTATGTAGTAGAATGGTAGTTCAGATTATACAGTTCATCTGAAAATTAGCACTAAATTAACGGTGACTGAGCAACTTTTATGTCCATTTTTTTCTTATTTTCCAACCAGTAGTTTCATTCCTTAGCATATGCATTGTGGGACACTAGCAAAATTCCAGACAGAGTAAAAATAGTGTCATTTTAGGTGCAGTGGTCCCCTTGAACATTTGTGTCTGCATTTTACCGCTGTTGTGATTTATCTGAATAGCTTCATGCTTTTCCTTACTACAGCTTTCAGATTGGTTTGCCACATGATCTGTCATCTTTGCCTTGAAAAATGTGTGCATGATTGAGAAAAATTACTGTCCTTAATCTGTTTTATATTTAGCTGAAATCTTAGGTTCCTGTAATAGCTTAGTTTATAGAAATAGTGTTCTCACTGGGACGTGTATCTTACGCGCACACAAAAAGTAGTTGTTATGCTGAGCACAGCAGTTTGTGTCAGTTCCAAACTGCAATCTTCAGTGTGGAAACTAAATGTTTTCTTTTCTTCCACATACTGCTAAAAAAAAAAAAAAATCCTGTATTTTAATCCTTCATTGAGTCGCTAGATGTCACAATTTTACATAATTCTCCACTTCGATATAAAATCTGTGCATATGTAGTGTACAGTCTGATGCATAAAACTTCCCATCCCCTGTAACATGGAATTTTGCAGTGGGATGGCTACAGCAGCAAATAGGGGAAGTTTTAAGTGCATTCACAAGAGACTTCTGGAAACTGTGACAGTCCTGCGTTAAGATCGGTTCCTCCGTAGCTGAGAAAAGCTCTAATAATTGTGTTGGTCCTTGAGAAATCTTAGCAAGTATCACTGCAGAAAAACACACTTGAGTGTATGCAAGGAAAAAGAGCTTCTGTAAAAATACCTTTCTATCTATTATTGGTATTTTTCATTTGTGGCTGGACTTCAGTGTTGTGGCTGCTTTACTGTGTTGCTAGTCATTTATCTTAAGGAGTTTGTCAGCTTTCAGGCTTCTTCCATTTTTAGAAACTTCTTTCTTTCTTCTAAATAAAACTGTTTTAGTATAGTGTAACTGATCCAGTGAGGTAGGGAGTTGGAGTGCGGAATGTTTATTGTACGAATGCCTATGCGAGGACTGAAAAATCTCTTACGAGTGGGAACAAGAAACCAAACACTCAGTTTCTACTAAAATAACCAAAATGTAAGGTAAACAGCAATAGTCTTTTGATCAGAGATGGAATTTGCATCAACATAAATTTCATGCTCTCATTCACAAGGGTTTCAGATCCTTTACAAATGACCTGTAGTCTTATTTAACTCACTTTACTGTGTTTTCATATGTTAGTTACCTATCTAGGGTAGATGAAGGCTTTTTTAATTTTTCTTAAACATCACTTGTAAGTTTGTTGTTGTTTTTTGTTTGTTTTTTTTTTTAAATCTGAGAGTCTGCATCTTACACCAGACACCTGTAAAATAAGTCACTATGATTATATATTGTATTCTTTTGTGACTGCATTGGGGATAAAACACAACATACTTCACTACGTTACTTGTAAAGAATCATTTTTAATATAAGCACTATATTCTGTAATGTTTAATATTAAAGACAGGTGCATTATTGAAGATGCATCTTATTAAGAAGAGGAGGCAGAAACTTTTTTTGCTTAATGTTTTGTTACTCTGTTTGTTGCACTGAATTTCGAGAGTGTAATTTGTAAATCAAGTTTGCTCACGTGTATAATCAGATCTTGTTCTCATTGTATTGCTTATGTAATTAAGTTACCTGGATATATTTCTGGTAATGATTCCGTAAGCATGGACAATATTTTGTTATGTTTAGCACTACAGAATTAATGCCGAGAACAAGCAAAGCTTCTTGCAAAGAAAATGAGTAAATGGAAGCACCTTACTGGGAGAGCGCATTGCATGATCTCAGTGTACAGGAGCTGCCAGACAGTAGGTCATCCTAAACTTGACTGCAAATTGCTCTTTGGTGTAATAAGCACATTGACATACTGCTATCAACGCTGTAAAAAATACAGCAGTGGCTATTTTTAACCTATAAATATACTGTAATTTAAATTTTTCCTACAAACTGAATTTATATTTAATTGCTGCCTAATACCTAAATACTTAGAATTTTTAGGAGGGATAAGGGTGGGTGGGCATGCCAGTATATTTTTGGGAGGGGCTGTTGCATATACAGTTCTTTGCACTTCCCGTTCAGTTTGACTGTTAATCCAAAGCTCCCAACACCGGCTGCGGTGAATCTGCAACCTGACATTTACGAACTTTTATTGTGATGCCGGTCTTCTGTGGCCCAGAGCTTCAGACTTTGACAGAAAAGGTCATCTTTCCACTCTCGAATGTGAACGCTCTGATGTACCTCTGATACGGAAAATGACCACGCAACAGATTTTACTCTGCTGAGTTTCTTGATGTTAACGTAGAGGAGTATTCAAAGCTGGTACCTAAGGCTGTTAATCAGGCAGTGGTGTGTCCATTTGGAACGAGTGAAAAAGGATGATGGCCGTTTTTGGGGAGCACAGTCCAAACTCCGCGGAGATTTTATTCCAGAGACTGTCAACTATTCGTTAATTAGTTTGCCGTAGTAGACTGGCTTGATTTTCAGATTTAGAAACATATTTTTAATTTCTGAATGGGGAAATAGGTGTTGGAGATTAGGGGATATTCACTTAGCATTTCCCAGTGTGTCACTGTGGCTGTTATATGTTTTGAATTTCATCTTAAATATATACGTCATCAGATGAAAGCTTAAGAAATACAGATGGCTGCAAGTCATCTTGCATGAATGGAGCCAGTGAAGTTTAATGAAACTTAATTTCTTTGTTAAGCCTGTTGAATAAATAGAAAATAATCAAAAGAAAACCAATTTGCCATTCACTAGCTTTGTGCAATATTATCGGTAGACTCAAACACTACTAGCACATCGTGCTTGGCTTTAAGAAAGTTCTTTAACTCCATTATACTCAAAAGGACATATTAAATGCATATTTTATTGTAAACGACTCTGCAAATTTACTATCATGCCTAAAAATGCTCAATGTTATGAAGTATTAAGCAAGTATGTTTAAAAAAAAAAGTAAAAAAACTAAACATTTCTAGCAATACCTAAAAACTAAAAAAAAGTTTTAACTGTCTGCTTTTTGCTCTTTTTTTTCTTTAGTGCAGCTTTTCTGCAATGCAAGTTTATTGCTGTGTATTTCATGGTTTTTATTATCATGACTCAGAAGTTTAAACCTGTACACAAAGTACTGCACTCACCTTCTTGTACATGCAATGTAACATCATACTCACAGTTTTGGTGCTTTAAAATGATTCCTTTTTTTCTTTATTAAAGGATATTTATTTGACCAGCGTCTTATTTTAACTTTGAATATGTGCCAACATTAAAAGATCTTTTTAGGACAGTTTGGTTCCCACAAAAAAAAATAATAATCGTATCTGGTTCATTTAGGTTCCCATTGTTTTTACCTCCTCGAGCTGTTCGTCATCATTTAATGGCAGATGGTTGTGCCTAAGCTACCTTGCAGGGGGGAATAATTGTATTTAGGTAATAGTGTTGTAAACTAAGTCACATGATCAGTTTAGGTATTACAGAAGAATCTTGGTCTTAAATAATGCAGGATAGTTGTGTTTAAATACAGATCTCACACACTGTCCATCTCTTCATCAAAAGACAAAACTGTTGATGAAAACAGGTAAAAATTTCAAACCCAGAAATCCAAGAACGTTTCCCCCTTACTACACTCCCTGCCCTTGTAGAGCTGGCGCTGGCAGTGCTGTTGCACGGGGAGAGCAGCCTTCCACCTGCACTCGCTCACAGACAGGTTTCGATAACGGAAAAGCTCGAACCAAACACACGCGACTTCTCCACTATTTGCTTTTTTTGGTGCGTGTACAGCACATTTCACAAGCGAACCAGATTGTACATGAAGAACTGGGATACTTCACAAGTACCTCTGTGAGTGTTTTGAAGAGTTTAACCTTTTTTTTTACCTTCTTGGGGAGGGAAGTACCCCAAAACAGACGACTGATCGTGCCTCACACTAGAGTCGCCAGCTGGACTCGTCGCCGTCCTTCTCCTATAGCCGTTAGGTGTTATTATTTATCAGGACGTAAATCTTACGGAAGAGATACGTTTGCATTGTGCATCTTTTTCCTGTTGCTCCTGTGGTTCTGGTACACCAACTACAGTGCTGGTAAGTCAGTGCAGGCAGGTTCCATGCCCACCTGGTCCCTTGTGGGCAAAAAAATAATCGGTGTATTTCTGGAACAGGAACTTTTTAGTGCAATTACAGCCCTGAGAGAACAAGAAAAAGGGTGTGACGTTTCTAGTCACGAAGGTTGCATTTGCGGTACAAATCCGGACCGCAGAGCTTCTTGACCCAACTCCGAGGGCAGCCTGGCTCAGGTTGCTAGTGTTGTTTTGCCCTTCTGGTGACAATGGCACGAGCTGTTCATTTTGGGTTGAGGCAGAACACGCAGAACAAGTAGGAAATGCGTTGTGAAACAAGCAAGTTCTCTGGTCATCACTGGCTTTTCTCACGGAAGACGAGGGTTGTATTTATAGCCAAGGCTGTTCCTCGTGCTCTCGCAGTGCGTGTGGCGCCACGGTGGGTGCCTTCACGCGTCCTGCCCAGCAGGGCAAACTCCTGTTTACAGTGCTTGCAGCCGTCAGCTGGTGTCTGACGCTGACTCCAGCAGAGAAGTAGCTGCTCTTTGTGACTCGTTATGGCTATTCCTGCAGGTCGGAAGTGTATTTAATTGCACATCGGTGGGCGTCGCTGTGGGCACACATGGAAGGCAGTGGTGTGCCACTCAGAACCAGGCCTAAATGTCGGTACAACACATGGGAGGTGGGTAGAACCGTCATTTATTAGTTTTCGTGTTTCTTACATGTCAGATGGAAAGTTACATTGTACATAAATATTGACTGGGACACGGTCCTCAAACGTGCGGAAGTAAAAGACCACCTCTTTCTCACAAAAGCCATTGGCATACGTAGGGTTGGTTTGTTCCACAGCTTGATACTCAGCAGAGGGAATGGGGAGGAGGGGGAGAAGTAAAAATGGGTTTGTCAGATCTCTTTTTTCCAAAGCCAAGGTTCCCGTCGTAGGGAGCAGCCCTTTTACAGGCGTTACTCTTCCTGCTGAAGGAGGGAGCTTAATCCTGGCTTTCCGCAGTGTCTCCGCCCCAGCATGTCATCACCAGAGCCAGAGCTTCGTGCTCACGTCACGGATCACTTACCGAGCTCTAGTGCTATACAGCGTTGTGCTACTGCGTTTTGCTTTTTAGGAGGGATGATGTAATTAACCTAACGATAAAACAGCCTCTGTAAACTTCAGATGTACCATGTCAGCCGTTTAACTGTTGGGAGCATCGCTTGCTGACACAAACTGCGCTACAGCAGAAAACGATTCCAGGGGTTTCACCAGGAAGCTATGGCAGCATTGCCACAAAACCCGCCCTGCTCACAAGTGCTGCGGTTTCTGACCTGCTGCCCCTCCTGCAGAACCGCAGGCATGTTCCCACAGAGATGCCTTCCTGCCCTTCCCCTTTGCATGGAGACACGGTGTCTGTTACGTTCCCAAACCTGGATGCAAATCACCACCGTCATGCCGGCTGCCCAGACTTCCACCAGCTCACTGTTCTGCATTCTTTCATCTTAAGCAACTTCTCTAATTTGCTCCCTTTGTATATTAGTCTTTAAAAGTCACAGGAGTAAGAAAAACTGAAGAATCATGCAATACATACAAAGCCTTTATATTAACTGTACTTTTTCTTCCTCAGTACTTTAATTCCGTTAAATTTCAGTAGGAATGTAACTGAGCTCTTAGCACAGAAAAGCAGCAATGCATGCTCAAGCTGCCATGCATGTTAACCACACAATTTAAACAACACAACAGATGTCTTACGAATTAACTTCATACGAACCATCATAAAGTGATGGCCTTTTTTCACCCCCCACACACTCACTTGCTGTGAGTAGAATGACTGCTGGAGCGGACAGAGTCCTGCAAAAACAATTTGACAAACAAGCCACTGCACACTGCTCTCGGCTTCCAATGACGTTAAAAAAAAAGTAGGATTGGGACTAAAGATTATTAACATAAAAAAATAAATCACACATCCCATCCTTTTGATGCTGGGGCACATACACCTGCGTCACTCCTGTAATCATTTGCTGCAGGGTTCTACTGACGAAGCCCACGGCCTCTCCAAGCGATCCGTTGCAGTGCCTACTGCTGGAAGGCTTCTAAGTGTCAAACTAAGCTGAAACACAAGACAGTTACTTCTGCTGCCCGGTGCCACCACGTGAACAAGTTACTTCTCCTGCCCTGCAACAGCGGTTTGGGTCTCCTGTCGTCTCCCACCCTGCCTTGCTGTGTTACTCAGATTTAAATTAAACTGTGAGATCTGGCCATTCATGGGCCATTGCTCCGGTGCCCAGGGCCAGCAGACGGACCAAGAAAAGCCACGCACTAGTGAGCTTTCATTTAAGCCGTTCTAGGAAAAGATGTCAGGAGCGCTGGAGTTGGCCTCAAAGGTAGAGAACATGCATGCACAACGTTTCAGGGATGCTTTGAATAAGAAGGCATTTGGGACTGTCAGCACCAGCTTGGTTAAGCGACTGATTGCAAAATTTAGCTCCTACTCCCTCTGGAGCTCTCCCAGCGGAAGAAGCCTGGCTGTTTCCCAAGAGGACATGAAGATGTTTTCCATTAGCCCATCGATGTGTCATTGCAACAGCAGATCGTGGGGTTTCCTTACAAAAAACACTAATACACTGAAATACTGTAAATCAGAATTTCTTCTTTTCTATCTGGCAACACCTTCCAGCCGATGAATGCATGACGCCTCGACACACCACTGTCACTGGCTGACTGCTTTCCAAGTAGCTACGCCCCAGCTTTTACCCAATGTAAACCACACAGCTGTGCCTACGGGGGTCACGGAGGTCAGCTCACACTTCCTCAAGCCGCGTTTCTCTTTCCTGGTGCATGCACGTCAAGAGAGACACTTAAAATGTGGCAGTGAATTCCGCAGCCACATGGCACCTACTCCCGAGCTGAAAACCCAGCCTCAATGGCTGGTTATTCTGTTTGTTTTTACCCCAAAAGCACACCCTCCTCTCTGCAGGGCTACAGGGGTGACTGCATGTTTGCACAAAACCAGTCCCTGGCATGGGGACTGACCGGCGCTGCACGCTGCAAGGCCTTAATTCCTTCATGGATTGTATTTACAGATGCCCATATCCTTGTTACAGCTTCATTACTGCAGTTTGGCCGGTGTCACACTTCCCTTAGAAACCTTTGAACAGCACCGCTCGCTGCCTGCCTGTCCAGTCCTGTGGCTAATTTCCCCGTCGGACTCAGCAGCTGTACAGATCCCTGCTCTCATCTCTGTGCTGCTTCTCCCAGGGAAGGCTCCCAAGTGTTGCCTAATTCCTTTGCAAACAAGCTGTCTCCTGTCCTAGCTGATGACAGAAATCCTCTAGCTTGATGAGAATTTTTGCTGCCCAGTATATATCCCTTTGTTTTAGCAGGAAAACCAGCTCAGTTTCTTCTGAGAACAGCCTGCCAATCCTGACACGTTCCTGCCTTTGGACTTGCGGAGTTAAACACACCTTACAGGAATTTTCTATTTCTGCAATTCAGTCACCATCAGTAAAGAGCCCACTAACACCCCTCTTCTGGAAACACTTGCACTACTCTGTGTTTTAGCCAGCTTCCATTCACAGTACTTCGTCGTGGCATGCTTCAGGAACGCTGGTTACGAACGCCCCCGACGCTTCCCCATCTCCTCTTCCCTTGGCTTCCTTGGCCAGCCAGTGCGTTCACTGGGGTAAGAGATGTTCATGCACAACAGCCGGCACCCCGCGCCTACAGATAAGTTGTTGTTCGGGTTGCTGAGGTGCCTGTCTGGTGAGCAGGACACTGGATGTTTGAGTATCTCATTCCATAAATGATTTAGGACTTTCTTGTATTTGTTGTAAACGTGTTTCACTGCTCCAGATTATACAGGAGAAAAGAACATAGGAAAAAGGAAGAAATACAAGAAATACAGGATAAAAAAGTTTGGATTTATAGGTTCAAATGGTAATAATAACCACCCCAAATTTATTTTTCTTTCAAAGAGGCTGCTTTCTGTCAAAATGGCACATTACTCTGCTTCTTTCGGATCTGCAGAATGAAATTTCCCCTCTGCTTTCTCTCCTGCAAGCACATCTCCACATGTGCAGAATGCTCTGGAGCAAAAGGGCTTGACTGGTAGTGACGGGGCTACCGTTACAGCGGCAGGTGCTGCCACGTTTGGGCTAGTTCCACACAGCTAGCAGGGTGAGGCTGAGCAGCAGGGCCTCAGTGCAGGGTGCTCATGCTAGGTATTACTCGAGTCGCTCGACTATGCACGACTATCCTGGTTCCTCTCACCAGGTAGAAGTCAAAGAGAGAGCTGAGCCTTCCACCGATAGGTTTCAGGTGCCCATTGCTGCAGATTCCTGAGACACAACATAGCTGGAATTACAGAAATAACAGTATATTCAGATGCAGAGAAAGTAGATTTAATTTTTACATTTCCATCCACAGGTAAGGGCTGTGATGTCTCTCTTGCAGGGAAGTACAAGATCATTTTGCTTCCCACTTCTTTTGTTTAGAGAAAATTCCCATTGTCATTTAACAAAATACAATCCAGACTCAGAGAATTTCAAAGGTCTTGTTCCCTCTCTGAAAATCTTACGCTTCCAAATATCCGCACGACCGTATTTAGCTTGAAAGTGGGGAAATCCATACACACAGATTACACTTAAACATACCTTGTCAGTGTAACCTTTCCTCTCCCCTTAGCACCTAGATGCACGTATAGTTTGTGAAGGTCCTGGGCTCTGCCTCCTTCTTCATCTACTGGGAAAGAATTCTTCCTCTCCAAGAACTGCCAGTCACAGAAATGCAAGCTCTCTTCCGAGACAACTTGAAGGTTGCTATTCTCAATCTAGCAGAAGCTAAACACCGCTGACACACTGCTGGGTCCATGCAGTGAGGTGAGAGCAGATGAGAATCCCCAGAGCGGGGATGGACGAGGTCTGAGACTACTTACAGGAAAAGAAAGAAAAACCCCAAACCCAGCTCAGAATTTGTTACCCAAACACCACAGGTGATAGGAGTTGGCTGCAGGAAAAAAACAGGGAGTGTCATCAGCCATGACCAGTGCCTGACACCAACAGCAAACCTCTAGAGCGGTGAAGATAAGGGACTGGTGGGACTTGGGGTTTGCAGAGTGCCAAAACTTCGGCGGCGTTCATGGAACACACCCCGAAGGCTGGCCTTGAGACCCCTGAGGGAATCAGGGCAGAGTTTTGGGCAAGCCGGGTGTGCTCAGCATTGGCCTGACGTGGGTACCTAAGGAAAGCAAGATCCTTTCTTGCGGACCTTTTATGGCTGGCAGTTCCAGTCTCTGCCCTTTGCTGCACAAACCCTTCTCGCTGACTCTACCGCTACCTGTTCCATATAGGAGAAACTTTCTGATCGCTCTGCATTTCCCTCCTGCCCCAAATCTAAATCGTCTTCAATAGTTACTCCTCCTTCCGTGCCTGAAAATGATGGCAACTGCCAGATGCCTTGCTGCAGCTGAGCTTCGCTCGTGCACGACCTGGCAACGAGGGAGAAAGTGGGTGTAGATAATGCTTGTGTTTCTTTGGTCTGAGGAGATGCTGCCAGCGGTCCGAGGCAGTGCTGGCAGCTACAGGTCCCTGAGAGGTGGCAGGCAAGCTGCGAGATCCCCTGTGGTGTGAAAACCCACGCCTATCTACAGTACCTATACGTATATGTATACACATATCAGGTATGGTGATATAAACAGCTGCACCTCATTTCTGGCTATGTCACACAGCCAGGAGTGCGGGCACAAGCCGAGGTGACTCCAGGATCTAACACAAAACTCTGCTCGTTGTTCCCAAACATTTAACATAATGGGGGAAATTAACCCTGCTTGTCTGAAGTAAGTGGAGTAGAACAAGGACCTAACGCTACTAAGCGAAAACAGAGATTTTTAAAAATACGTGTTATTCCGTGATACGCTCTCTGCTTAGCACCGTTCAGAGGCAGCACGCATATGCAGCATTACTAAGAAAGTGTAAACAGGGCCATTTGAACACTGTTTTGAGGAGTCAGGCCCAACTGGCATGTCCAGGTTCTGAGATGGACGGAGTTTCTTGATGGTCCCCTGTTTTAATTCTCTTTTGACATCCAGATCTAATCTCTGATCAGATTTATCTTTGGCCTCAAGATTTCTGCAGTCCACCAAATTAAGTGCCTTTACTGGCATCTACAGTCCTGCAGAGAATTAAGGTCTGCAACAGTTTTCCACTCCTCTCCCCACGTGGTATCTCTGGAAAAAGTTTTGGTTTTGCCTTCTGAACGCGGTGTTCACAGAGCGCTGTTCAGCAGCCACTTCAGCACAGACTACTAAAGACGATAGAACAAACTGAGGTTTGGCCTCTTCTTGGAGGTAAACCTGAAGTTAAACCCTAACTGGTAGAAAAATGAGCAGAAATTAGAAACCTTTCACAACTGACAACTGAAAAGACACATCCCAAAGTATTAATCTTTAATTGACGCACTGTTCATTCTTGCAGGGTTGTCTTCCAAGGAGTTGTCCTGGGGATGCCACCCATAGCATTAAACGATACTTGTTTGTGTTACATCTGGTTTAGCCCTTTATTTATTTATATTTTACCTGAAAAATGTATTTTCTTAGAGACCTTATAACAGCATTTCTGCATTATCAGTTCATTTTGTTCCCCTCTTTCCTGGATGTATTAGCCAGGAAAAGGAATTCCCAGTCTGCAACAGACAGATTAATTCACGTCTTACTTTGTCCACATAGAAAAATGCAATTTCTGGATCATTGAGGCATATGGATTATGCACAAGACACTCCAAAAACTAACTATCCAGACGGAAATATACTTACAAAAATCTTTTATGTCAAAGTCAGGATTTCACAACATAACACGCTAATGCAAAATCCAGTAGCACCTGAAAGATTAAGGTAGCTGCTGCTATCACTTGCACACACTTGAAAAAGATTTAAGAAAAAAATGAAAAGTACATTCTCCAGAGAACAGCAAGTGTGTTTCAAAATAAAAAAACTTTACTCTTTTGATTTTTCCTCTTTTTTTTTTTTTTTTTTGGGTATTTCCCTTAGGTTTTTTTGGTAATTCTTTTTGCCTTCTTTTTCACAAGACTGTAGTTGCCATATATATAACGTTACATGCAATGTGACTGGTCTCCCCTCCAGTGGAAGTTCACGGTCATGTTTTCAGGCTATAGCACTCAACACTCTTTTCTCATATACATATTTCCATAGTTTCATCAAAGATAAGATACAATGGATAATTCCTGTCTCTGGGAAAGTCATGTTTCAAACAGGCAAACTTTTATCTTAAAGCAGAAGTGGAGGGGCTACTGTAGGTATAGCCACCCACGTATGAACTTTAGATCACAATTTCTAAACACTCGCCTACTGTACAGAAACAATAAAAATAGTCTTAGCAATAAGATTTTATTTATATGTGCACGTATGTCCACCTTATCCCATATTCATGTTTGGCAACTATTTGGGAATTCAAAGGTGCAGCCCTCAGCAATCGTATTATTAAAAAAAAAAAAAACCAAACCCAACAAAAAGAGAGAAACTAAGTGTATCATCTGCTCTATGAGAAAAGAAATTCTCAAATATCAATTTCCAATTTTAAATTTAATTTCAATAGGAAAATATTAAAAATGTGCACATCTAAAGTTTTCCATGTTCTATATATATACATATGTGTGTGTACGTATACATAGAAATACTCATGTACCACACATATTCACAAAATTTAAGTGGAAATATTTCTGTCCACTATTTTCCCACATTAAATGACATCATATCTTTAAAAATGTCAATAATATATCATTAAAAATAATATTACACTTATTCCATCATCAGCTTTCTGTGTTTTTATTCTTTCTTCATCCTTATTATGTCCATTGAGCATTAACAGGCCAGACTCTCCTTGCACTTCCACAGATGTTATGTCAACTGAACGTTGCACATCAAGGACACATCTGGTTTACAGCAGCTCAAGTGACAGGAGAATCAGGCCCAAAAATCCCCGGGTAAAGTAAAAACTAGTTGTATCTGCTCATCTGGACCTGATGAAGATATACACACCATCTTCTAAAATCCACTCAATGAAAAACATGTATCTCAGCACGAAGTTTTCAAACAGCAGCACGCTGAACCAAGCTCCCCCCACCCCCTTCATAAATAAAACAGGTGAGAAAATACCCTAAAATATGGAGAAAACTTAAACATTGTGTACATTACATACAGTATAATACATGGCGGTTTAGCATTTCACCTAAACCATTTTCCTGACTAGTCAGGTGAGACCTGATAAATTACTGGTAAAGAAAAAAAACAGTATTTTAGAAATAAAGCATGTATTTCTAATATAAATGAGAACCTGTGTGTATTATATGATACATACACACGGTACACACATGAGAACAAACTTATCTTTTCTAGTTTTGAATAGCAGTCTCTAAGTGGAGAAAATCATGTTGTACAAATTTAATAAGCAGCTAGATCGCATGTTTAACATTCAAATTAATTTGGGGAGCAAACATAGGTCCGTGCATCTTCCGACTCTGAAGCCTGAACACTCATTCATACATTTTATAAAAGCCCTCTTCAACATTACAAGCAGTTTATGGCAAGAATGTACTTTGATGCAAGACATATGACACTTGGCTTACCTTTTCAAAGAGTTTGTTGGTTTTTTTAAATAAATCTATCATATAAAGAAATGTGTGTTTGCCAAAAGTCTGTTAAAATTACATCAAAACAACTTTAAAACCTGCTCACTGAGGATAATTGAATTCAATTTCCTGTTTTTAAACACTTATTTAACAGTTCAGAATATTGCCTGGTGTAGTTTCAATAAAGATGTGATATGAAGACCCATAAGAGAGTAAACATGTCTCCATTTCAATTCGCTATGACAACAGGACTTCTAGAAACGGCTTTCTTGGCTGGACAAGTTCAGCATACGAGTAATCCCTTGCAACAGCTCTATGTCGTTAATGCACTCAGTAATAAAGCAGTGCTCCCCATAAGCCATTCATTGTTCACAAAACCTGAAATTCGTGTGACATTCTGAAAAAGTCTCCTGCAGAACAGGCGAACGGTTATTTGCACATACACATTCGATATATGCATCGAGGCCAGAAAACAAACAACTGGCTATTCCTCGTTATCTGTGCATGTCAAATCTTACATTTAAAATTCTCAGGGAGGGTGGGGGTTGCCTTTTTTTTTTCTTTCCCCCCTTAGGGGACTCACCTTCCATCATTGGTTGGCTTCAAAATACGGTTAAGTGGAAGATATCTCACTGTAACTACATGGAATTCATATGAAAAAGTAAACCTTACATTGGACAATATTGTAGAACACCAGAGTAAGCTCCATAAAGAAATACGGTATCTTCCAGTAGAGATATATATATATATAAAAAAAACCAAAAAACAACCAACCAACCAAACAAAAAAAATCCCCAGAAGGAAGAACTTTATACAAGCAGTTAGTCACTTTGTCTCAATTAAAGATGCAACTCTCTCTCACTCCAGGCAAGAAAAAATTGGTAATGGCACTGCTGCTCCACAGTGCAACATATCCTGAGAAATTATTAAGAACAACAAAATACAGGGCTGTCATCACTAAGTTCTTGCACAAAACACAGCAATTAAATATCTTAAATAAACAAAACGGCAGATAACCTATACTGTGTCTATCACAAAAAGGGGATGTGACCTGGGACACTGCTAATTCTTCCATCGTTGATAATTAAAAAAGGATTGCATTCGACTACTGTTAATATCTTTCAAGTTATCTATGGCCAATAATGTACAAGGAGGTAATTTGTATTTCAAGTTTTTTTGTTTTTTTGTTTTTTTTCTTCAACTAGCTACAAGCTGAGTTCTAAATTTTACATTGAAATACGACTCAAATTTAAAACAAGCCCTCTCAGAGGAGCATTTTCTAATTTTGTGCAACTTTGATGCAGAGCCCAACACAGTCCTATGAAGAGAGACAGTGCATCTTTAAGCTGATTGGCACTGAAATCCCATTTTCTTTAGCTGCATTCTATTAGCTTGGCCAAGTTATCTCGTAACTCTGTTAGTTCAAATATTTTTCCATCAAGAATTTCTAAAAGTGTCTTCAAGTTATTGCGAAAAGCTTCTTGCTCATTCTGACTTTTCTCCAGACGTTGCTCTAGATCAGACAGCTGGCCTTCCAGGTCTTTGTTTCGAATTTCTACTTCCTTCAGAGAAAATACATAACATGTTAATGTGTTGTCTGCAAACAGAAAGCAGTCTAACTAACCTCCTGCTCGTATTTGCGGTCTATTTCTGTCATCTGCTTTTTAAAAACAATTTGTCACCCTTTACGGTTTCCACTAAGCCAAAACCGGAACCCAAATTGTTATTACGATTGAGTATGTACCGCCACTTCCTCCACTTTCTCAGCAATTCATCTGAAGGACAGAAACTTTGGGAGAGGGATAAAATTTAGTCCGTGAACAACGGATGTGATACACTTATTCAGATAAGTTATTGCTGCTGTCATTCAGAAATGTGCCACCTACTGAAAACAGCTTCTCAAAGGTTCAAGTATTCCCTGATTTAGACCACATGCATTGCTCAAGGACACAGTCCCCAGGAAACGGTCTCATACAGAAACACATCCAGAATACTGCTTTTTGGATGGAGGAGTACTGCCTTATTCCTGTCCCACATTACAGGCCTTTTCACCCTGAAATTTAAGACAGAAACATAAGCTAACAAGACTGATGTCAAGGTGATGCTGACTATAACAAATTTAAGCTGTCAAGTGCAAGCTGAATGTCTTGCCTCATGGCACGGTGCGCCGGAGCACCCCCCTGCAAGCCCCACATCAGCGCAGCTGCAGGAGCAGGGAATGCGCGGGAGCCACCAGCGCCACACAGTCAAGCTGTGCCCATGCAGCGCGCAGAAAGATGAAGCGGCGGCACATTATGCACAGCTGAGGTGATCTGACCCTGAGCAAGCTCAGCTTCCACTCACAGGGAAGAGAAGTCCCCTCGCGCCAGCCCGCTGGGACCCCTCTTAGCTCCGGCCCGGCGGGGCGGGAGGTCACGGCTGCTCGGCTCCGCACAAACTGGGTGCCCTCTCTTCTGCCCTTCAGGGTATTGGGCCTGGCTGAGGTGGAGTCAGTTCTCCCCACGGCAGCACTCGCAGGGCTGTGCTTCCTACCGGTAGCTAGAAAGGTGTGGGTAACGCCCCAGTGTTTTGGGTACTGCGGAGCAGTGCTCACACAGCATCCAGCCTGCCTCTCCAGCATTTCCCCCTTTTTCCCTCAGCAGGCTTTACTTTTGCTTTATTAAACGGCCTCTGTCTTGACCTAGGAGGTATTTTTCCTTCCATCTTATTTTCTCCCTGCCCCCCATCCTGCTGAGGAGGGGAGTGATGGAGCAGCTTGGTGGGCACCCGGCCTCCAGCCAGGGTCGCCCACCACAAGCAGTCACGTGGGTCTGGAGCAGCATTACTTGTCGCATTTGTTGCCCATGTCACTGACGCATGCTGAATTTTTACATTTTGGTATTGAAAAGCACTTTCAAAGGCAGCACAGGGACCGTGTATTTAGTGCATCCTACACCCTGTGCCACCATTCTCTGGAGAAGTGCACAGTGAACTCGTATTTACATACATTAACGTTTTCCCAACAGCTTTACAGCGGCTTTGTGTCACAAAGCTTTCACGGGCCTGCTCCGAGTTCTCACAACAACCAGTTTCACACAGCCATAAGGAGGGCGACTTGGCAGCAGTCACTGCTCCCAGCACGAGCGACTGCTCTGCCTGCCCTCCCACTCTCCCACTGACGTCGCCCTCAAAGCCAACGAATACGTTCACGTTTACATTGGAGAGAACTCAGCTAACCACAAGAAACTACCAGACCCTTGCGGAATTCGGGCAGTCAAGAGTTAACAGTGTCAAAGCCTGTGGCTGAAGACACGTTTCCACCCGTGAGGGGTCAGACGGCAGCGTCCATCGGCCGCTGCATCCCTGGCCAGAGGAGGGATGGGGTGATGTGGCCAGTGCTCGGCGTTGGCTCCCAGCCTCTGCAGCAGGGGAGAACTCTGGGACCCCCAGCAGTGGTGCAGGTGGAGAAGGCAGAGCCTCGGGAACGTGGTCTCCTCAGAATTGTCCCTGCTTGTGCAGTCAAGGGTTACGTCCAAGCTGAACTGACTTCTTGTTTGTAAACGGGCAAGTTAAGAATTGCGGTTTGGGGCCCTGGTCTTGAACAGAACAGCCGAGAGCAGGCATTATCCCTTGCTGCCCAGACCACAAGAAGAACTAGTTTAATCTGTTTAACAGTGAACAACACAGTTGCCAAACCACTGAGGGAAGGTAACAGAAAAGAGTATTTGTAGAAACAATATTAATTAAAATACATACATGCTTGTGTAATGATTAGCTACCCCACCGCTGCTATCAATGAGCAAGCTGATTATAAGTCAGCATACCCCCGAAGGGCTCTCCTCCTCTGAGCCTACTCCTGCCCTCCAAACTGAGTACTCACAAGAACTACCTGGTGTAGTGACTGCACAGGTTCAAGACCCTCTGCAGCCAAGTGACTGCAGTACAGGATAAAAAAGGAATTCAAGGTCCTCTCGGCTCTGCAGGAATGACGTAGCCTGTCCTTCAGCTCACACAAAACTGACTGCTATGTTCCCATGTTTGTCCACGCATCCTGCTTCTCGTATCACTGGTCCTCTTCTACTCACCACATGTGTGCACTCTAGGAAGCCTCTCTGCCACTGCTCTTACCCCAGAGATAATTAATTTCTGTAAGCAGGCAAGCCAGTGATGAAAGGGAACACTTTGGAACAAGTCCATAAATACATATGTGATTTTATTTTGGGCCTTAAGAGCATCCCATTGCCCTGTATCTAGCACTGACGATCAAATTCAGGACCTCCTCATAAGCTCTTAAACTGGGGGATTGTTCTGCTGTGAGCTGTTAGGGTGGGAGCACTCAGGTAAAATCAAAAGCTTTATGTTAGATGTAGGAACTTCATCCATGTTCAGCAAAAGGCTAACTCCCTGGTGCTAGTCCTTGCCCTGTATCTCTCCAGATCAGAAGAGCTCCCTTCTTTAGTTTAAACCTTCAGCTCGCGTATTTTATTGTCATGGTTATAATCCATTATTGACTTTGCTTTCCTAATCCATACACATTTAGATTCCTAAATATTTCCTTGGGTATAATTTCTCCCACACTTCGGTTTTATTTTCCCTAATTTATGCTTAATGTATTTAATGATGGATGGGAAGTAGAACGAACTGAAATAAGCCAGGATCTGTTGCTTTTAATTTCTGGAAAATGCTTCTTCCCAAGTTTTACATTTGATCCTTACACATATTTACCCTGGATTAGTGTTAATGGTTTTTGCATTACAAGCTCACGTCCAGCGCATGTGCAGTTTCCCATCACAAATCAGTGTACCTCAAAACTGCTGCTTCTTGATGGGAAGAAGTGGAGAGGTGTCCATGTAATGCAGTCTCTTCCCCCAGTTGTGCCGTTTCATTTACATGCAGTTAATCCCATTTAAAGATAAACTGACTCTTCCGATACCCTCAGGCCCTTTGCAAGGTGTATTTTACACTGCTTTTATCAAGCACTTCACACAGCGGACATAATAATTTCCCATACATTGTTTTCTTGTAGAAAAGAAATAAATTATTAACAAGAAAGTGTTTGTTGTTTGCACTGTAATAATCTCTTCTGGAGTTCAGTGCAAGGATAGGAATGAAGCATTCAAACCACACACAACAGTTATATTTAGGAACCAGCCACAGTAATAAAGATATCCTGACTTACTGTAAGAGTCACACTGATCATGACTCATTGACATGTCTTCTCTACCTTGCTAATGGAATTAATAAGTAACACGGGGCTGATACTTACCCTGCACAGTGATAAGATTCTGCTCTTCACTGGAACTTACCAATGATGGATTTCTAACTCGTTCCCTGATATGATTGTGTCAGAAATGCAATACACCTTGAAGTAGTAATTTCTTTGTATAGGATTTTTCATACAAGCTATATTCCAAAGTATTTTAGAGTTACATAATCCATTTGCAAGCGCAAGAAGGAAAAAATAAAGCAGAATGAAAAAAGAGCGAGACTAACAGATAGGGACCCTGGAGACAATCACCCTGAAAACAGATGATGAGTCAATTAAGTGAACAGATATGAGATGGTTAGTCTGGAGCTAGAGAAGAAAACACCATTTCACTGCCGTTGCAGATGGAGGGTGAAGTGGCTCAGTGAAGGCCAGTATAATCAAAGTAGGACAATTATAGCAAAGTAAAGACTCCAGATCTTTTAGATGGGCTGCATCAGGTCAGTAATAGGCTTTAAGCTTAAGAAAGGCCAACTTTTAATTCAGGTCCTAGTAAACTTTAAATTTACTTGAATAGAACCATATTTTCAGAATTTTCAGAAACTGATTGCCCACAACGTGACGTATGGACATATATGCACAAGATATCCATTTGGTCACTAAAGATGTAAATATACCAAAAGGCAGATACTGACTTTATGAAGTACAAATTTTAATACCTTTCCTTTTTTACTAGTCTCCCATAATCCTGCTTGCTAAGGATAGCTGAGTTCTGGCTCATTATTACTTTTCATATAACCTTTAACTGAAATTATTACATATGCTGCTGGTAGAACAATTTCCAAATTTCAGTGTAATCTCCATTTTGAGTCTCCCAGATAAGCTCCTTTTCACATGAAAACGCCCATTTTCAGTTGAAGGCCAGCAACCATTTTTGGAATAGTGGAGCAGACAAGCTCAGGTGCATTCAAAACAATCCTTAAAGACTGTTTAAAGTAATAACAGACTTTCGTCAAATAATTTAACTTAAGAATGGGGGAAAATTAATAGACTCATTTTGTTCTTATGTGGTTTAGTCTGTATGAGATGCAAGGAAGTTCCAGTTCTTGTAATGCATTTCAAAGAGTACCTGCTCAATGATTTTTAAGCTGTGGCTAGTCTGATGGGGCTTGCTTTCAGCATGATTTAGGTCAAGGCACAGAACAGTGAGGGTCATCTTTCAGCACTCTGGATTTGCCTGAGCTTCCAGTCCTATCAAAGCTCTGAAGTCTGAATCCAGAGTTTAACCCACCTCAGCTGTGGGCCAGCCTCATTCAGAAGGCAGGTTTCACAAGGGAGGTGCACATCTGCTGGCTGGTCAGCCCAGCGACACAAAGACATAGCAAGGGAGGGTAGTACTGAGGGCACGCTGACTCTAGTAGGCTGAGGCATGTGGCTTTACAGACAGTAAAGAAACAACCCAGAAAACCCAGGGCAAACACAGTGACTCTAAATACTTCTAAGAACATGTCAAAGTGTGCTTTTAAAGTCTGTACTACGCCAGAACGCTTTAACCTTTACTTTCTTAGGGCACATTTAAAAGCTGCACATGAACTCATCCTGACCTGGTGATACACAGCCTGACAGTTTCAGTGGCCCACAAGACCTACAGGGAAACATTGCCATGAAAATGAGACCAGAACTGCCCAGAACATGTATCAGTGAAGGACATCTGCTAGCCTGAGAGCACTCTGTGGAATCATACGTGAAATCTGTGTCTTGTTCCCTTGGCTAAAAATAGTCACTTAGAGCAGGTAGGTATTTTGATACAAATTCCTAAGGATCATCCCAGCCCACCACTTTGCAATGCAGTCTATCCTACACGCTTATCTGGCACCTTCAGGGCACACAGCACGAGTCGCTGATGCGAAGTGCTCACTTGATGACCATTTTTCACTTCTCTCTAAATCAAGATGATGCACTATTGCTCACCTGTAACTTCTGGGTCAGAGAATCCCTCTGTGCCTGGAGCTCTCTGGCATTGTCAATTTCTTGTTTCAGTCCTTCTATTTCCTAAGGGAGAAGAAACAACCTTGCTAGCAAGATGTTACCTGGTTTGGCCTCATTGCAGGTAGGCTGGCTACCACTTCTTCTCCTGAGCAAGCCATTGCAATGACACCCACACTGGCAGTTGGCTACCGCCCACCGCAGCACATCAGTTAAGCCCTGCTCTCAATACTCCTGAATCACAGTCCCAAACCAGCAATTCCATTGTGAATAAACAACAGTATGGATAAGCATTTTCTTTTATAAATATCCAAGTTTTCTTCTCCCACACAAGAGATCTGAATTTTTTTTTCTTCCCTTGAAAATTAAGGTCCCTGTAATTAGAGAAATAATTTTATACTTTAAATTCTATTAGAATCTATCTTTCTCCACGTTTTCAAGAATAAATGATTTTCATCTGTGAGCTGTTTATTCTGTCACTAGCAGCAGGGCTGAACATCAAAAAATTGTCTGCCTTGAACATTGATTTCTGTAAAAAGAGAGTGCAAAAGAAAGGGTACCTTTAATTTAGCAAGAAGGAAGTAATAAAGTATAAAAAATAGGAAATATGGATAAAATAATGAAAGGAAGAAAAACCTTTTAGCTTACTTTCAGGAGACAAGAACAGAAGCAGTTATGAAGCTAAAAGGTATCAAAGTTAAAACTATTAAGTACTTTTCCCTGGAAGGGCAAATTCACTTCCCAGAACTCCTTTCAGAACGATCTCTTTGCAGCCAACAGCTCAGCATAATTCAAAAGTGCATGGGCACGAAAAAGGGAAACATTACCAACCTGAGGCTGATCTCCTAAGTACGAGGGAGTTTGGAAAAGGCTTTGTTCCATTTTGGGAGGATATTCTGTAACTATTGTGCCTCTCCTACATCCTCCTTGGAAACACCAAACAATTGCCCCGCTGGAGGCAAGATCCTGGAGGACAGACTGCCCCTCCAAACACGCACACCCCTGCCCACTGCATCTGTCACAGAGGGCTCACGGCATCGGATCTTACACGGGGCAAACAATCCTTCACACGCGTCTTCTTCCACCTCCTTTTTCCCATCCATAAGGAGACGATTCTCGATCATTCTGCGGCACAAATCTGCTCTCCTCTAGGACCTGTGCCAGTGCAGGTGTTACTCCAACTCCTTTTATTTTCTTGCTGCTGGTTCAGCCCAAGGCAAATGGCACAATAAATACCGTCAAGTTTCAGGCTGGGGGCCTGGCATGCGTTTAAGGAAAGGGCTGATCTTGGGGATCATAAAAGTCAGGTATATTAACACAGCCTGAAAAACAGATTGGCCTGGAAAAGGCATTGATCTATTGCTTGTTCCAAATGCTACTCTCCAGAAAAGGGGAAACATGCTTACGACAGCTTCCCTTCTCAGTGACTGGACTGCATGGACGTGGTGGCTGCTCTGTGGAAACCACTTATGACTTACTTTTGCAAAAAGAGACGCCTGGTAAAAGGAAACAGGAAAACTTGATACTTTTTTGTTGTTGTACAGATACCCAGCTCCATAATGGACTGATGTAATTATATACACAGAAAAATATTAATCAAAGAAGCTGAAAAACAAGTTTACTTCGTAACTTCTATACGAAATAATGAAGTATTTACCAGCCATCACATGCTTAATACTGAAAGCGTTTAGAAATGACACAACACAAAATCCAAGAACCAGTGTTAGCAAATACCTCTTCTTTTTTCTTCAGCGTAGACTCTAACTCCTGTATTGTCTGGTTTAATTCTGTTTTATGTGTGTGGACGGCATTGGCTTGACTGCTCACACACTCTAGCTCAGTCACCTGTTGAATTAAGTAGAAGCACACATACAGAATTAATTTCAGCACATTCAAGGTACTATTACTTCTTTGCATCAATAGCAGCTTTTGAAATATACCCTTAGTTCTGGGTGACTTACGTTGATTAAAATGGAGATGGTATTCTTATGAGGTTTGCATAAAATTCCTTAACGAATTGTTTAGCATAAAATGGTTGCTATGACTTCTCGGAAATAATAAATTCAATATATTGCAGGCTGGAAAGAACATTAATTGAAAGTTATAGTTACTAATTATTGAAGATTTTATGAAAGAAGCTGAATTATCATTTCAGAAATACACAGATCTGTCTGTGTAACTAACCTGTCCATCTGACACTTTTTAATGTTGCACCATCTTAATCAACGAAGCCACAATGCTCACCCCCTCCTAGCAAGCCAATTAACATTTCACAGCCTCAATTTCTGACTCAGCATCAACAGCATAACAGCAGACACTCAGCCACCAATGTGCAGCTGCCAACTTCTTACCACCTCTAGTTTCGGATCTCATCTCTCAGTCACAAAGCCAACAGGTACTGGCACAATTTGGGTTTGCGCAGTTCCTCTTTATTGGCAGACAGCAAACACTCTCCATCTGCCCTTGGAGAAGTTAAAATACCTGGCAGTAGTATGCCCTTTTTGTTTTATTTTTTAATCAGCGATGTTAATATCCTGCCACTTACAAATAAACAGTTGTCAAAAAATAGCTCCGCACTAAAGAAATAAAATCAAAATGCAGCTATTCTACACAGAAGAGCCTTTGTTCATGTACCTCTCAAATTACAGATCAAAATATTAGAGAACTCTCACGCTGCATGTCTGCGTGGATGTGTGCCCTGAAACATTTTTGTTTGATAACAAACTGTTAAAATATTAAAAATACTATTTAAAACCTAAAATCTCTTGGGTTTTTTTCCAGAAGATATGTGCCTGTCAATCTTCGTATGCAGTCTTCAACAGAGCTGCGCCATCTGCGTACAGTAGCTAACAAATCTAGCCCAAAACCTGCTTTGAACAAAGCGCTACCCAATTCTGCAATGAAAAACTTTAGATCCCCATACAACTTTCTTGGAGAAGTAGCCTTTAGAGACAGGACAGGGATTCTCCTTCTTAGATAAAAGAACATCTCAAGGAATCAACGTTGGTGCTCTCACCAATATACTCTAGCTAGTGAAGCCACTGTGATGCCAGTAGTTTCTCAAATATTTGTAGGCTGAAATGGTCGACGGCTGAGTGCAGAGAGAAGTCAAAGGAAAGACAAGATGGAAACACAAGAAAATTAAAACAAAATCCCTATCAAAATACCTCACTGCAACAACCATGATGAGCCTAGTTTCTTCTACTGGAAAACTGTGGTTAGACTTTTTTGCACATCAGGTTTATAAACAGAGAGAACTGAAATTACAGCAATTTCAGGGGAGGCAGAAGGGGAATGAGGGATGAGGATATAGCTTGGTAACACAACCCCCTGCACCCCACCCCGAAGAACTATCTTATTTGCTGGAATTGTCCCAGAAGAAGTATCAACCAGCACTCATGACAGCAAGTAATGGCAGTTTTATGTGCCACTGAGCATTACAACTGAAGCCTTAGATAATTTTCTCAATTTGCTTCAATTACACAAAAATGTATCTATTTAGATTCCTTGTGACTGCTACCAATTGTGACTGTTACGGTGCTCACCACTACAATTACACAAACACAAAGAAAGCAGAATTGGAACACACTGGCTCGGATAAACCTATGCCTACACAGTGCCTCAGCTAACATCTAGACACAGCAAGAATCGCAGAGGCACAGGGCTGGAAGGGCACCCTGGTTGTCATCTGGTTGAGGCCCGCTGCTCAAAACAGGGGCAGTTTTGAAGTGACATGTTGTTGCTCAGGGTTTTTGCCTAGTCAAGAACCCTTCACTATCTATTAGAGCTGCCACTGTTTTACACAGGTTCCTGTATTTCTGACACTGAGGGTTTATGCAGAGTTCTAGCTCATTCCTAAGTCTTGCTGGAACTGTGAAACTCGCTCACCTCACCCACCTTTATCCCTTCTGATGTTTATCATCTTAAACATTTCCAAGCTTTCCTACTGAACTGCGTCTTGAATTGGAGTTGGAAGCCTCTGTGAACCCAGGGACAGGGCAGTTAGAGGAAAGCACAGTCGGGCCCTCTCCTACCGCTGTGAAAGATGACAGCTTTGTATGGCAACCTCTTAGAAGGTCGACCTCCCTCTTAAAGCTGTTGGGCTCAGCAATACCCACTGGCTCTTATCAAGCACTGGCACAGTGAATACTCAACGGTATGAGGTTCGATAAGGCCAAATGTTGAGTTGGTCACAACATCCCCATACAATGCATCAGGCTTGGGGATGAGTCGCTGGAAAGCTGCCTGGTGGAAAAGGACTTGGTGGTGTTGGTTGACAGCCAGCTGAATATGAGCCAGCAGTGTGCCCAGGTGGCCAGGAGGGCCAATCGCATCATGGCCTGCACCAGGAACAGTGTGACTAGCAGGACTAGGGCAGTGATCATCTGGACTGGGCACTGGTGAGGCTCCACCTCGAATCCTGTGTTCAGTTTTGGGCCCCTCACTACAAGAAAGACATTGAGGTGCTGGAGCGTGTCCAGAGAAGAGCAACAGACCGAGTGATGGTATTAGCAGTGTTCAATTAACCATTGGATTTGATGATCTTAAAGGCTTTTCCAACCTAAAAGATTCTATGATCCTCATTTACACGAAGTGTAGGACCCTCAACTGGAGGGAAAAAAGAAAACCCAGCCCCCAGACCACCTCTGTCCTAGCACATAGTGCCTTGAAAGCAAGTGTGCAGAGGTGTTTTGTTCTGTGACTAAGGAAGTGCTTGGAACCTCACTGTTCTCCACATGGTTTCCTCTGGGCTGGTACACACAGCAAGGATGCACATGTTGGTGCAAGCCTGGAATCCAAGGAGGCTTGTGGACCAAACTGTGGTGGATGAAATGTTACTGCTCTCAGCTGCATGTATTGCTGCTGGTTGAAAACACCTCAGGGTTTTCAGCCCCACCAGCTGCAAGGCTCATGTGGACACTCCCCAGTACACTCTGGTCCATACTAACCCAGAACACCTACTGAAATTGCTTAAGCAAACACAGCTGATTTTGCTTGAGCAGAGCAGGGAATGCTCTCACAAACCTTGCCAACAGAGGCAACTGCTGTCAGCAGAGCGATTAATTACCAACAGTAAAGGGGCTGTAATGTCTTACTCTGGTCCAGCTTTTCTCTGGGCAAATGTCCATCTCTTACTGCTTATGCAAGAAAAGAAGGCATTGTTGAACTGTTTTGTTTACTGTTTGTTGAAAAATCAGTAGGTTGGAAAAGAGGAACAAACTCAATTAAAGCTATGGGTTTACTTTAATTGCAGTCTTATTCAAATGCCCATTCCTACAGAGATCTGAAAAGATGTCACATACACTCATGGTATTATCTTCTTGAATGTACCTATAAAAAAGAAAATTGTATTGTGACCCTTTCAAAAAAACCTGTACAGTAAGATGGGCTGGAAAAATGATGCGATATATAGAATATGCAATTGAAAACAGAAGCAACAAAAGATAAAGCTCTAGGCAAAAATCTGGATAGCATTTACTTGCTCTATTTCCTTGTTTCAAATTGAATTCATTTTTCTCATGACCAGTGGTCCAAAAATCATTAAAAACAACTCTTTATGTATTATGCACAGAAGGGGGCATACAAAGAAGATAAAACGCTTTACTTTGACCCTCCCACATGCTATTTTCAGGGACTTCTCCTCACTCAGTGTTTCATGTTTAAGAGCAAGGTTCAATCAATCATTCAAGCCTTTCCACAACACCACTGAGCAATGTACCTGTGATTAAGCCTTGTTTCCAGTACAGAATTCAGACTGGAAGAACAGACATTGAACAATAACTGATTAAACAAGGTTCTTCTATTGTGCTATCGTAAGGCTGCACTGATTTGCAGGTCTGAAAAGAGTCAATACTATGGCTTCTTACTGGAGACTGAAAAAGAAAAAAAAGTGTTGTTCTCAGCCTCTGCTTCTTTATTTTGCATTTATCATCTAGGTAAGGATTTCACGTACAGAAAAATACTCTGAAAGGGCTTTTTAGTGACTATTTAATCAGATAACTCTTCCAGTATATGGCTGTCATTACTCTTAACTACATACTTCAGTGTGAAATACATCAGCTGAAACTAGACAGCAAGGCAGCTGATTCTGGCAGAGCCTAGACTGTCTCAGCAGAGGCCATTCTAGAGTTTTCTAGAAATTCTAAACTAGGGTCAACATCCTATAAACACAGGAGGATGCCAGGCAGGAGTTTTCATCATGGCAGGCAGCTAGAACACACTGCGCTGCTGGGAAGACCAGAGGAGTGAGGCTTTGGGCCGCATAGCACAATGAAGAACAGCCTTGATGTGAGCTTAAGACAGTGACTGCCCAAAGCTTCGTAAGACTGAAGAATCTCTCAAAGAAAACAAACAAAATCAAATCATGAAGAAACCAAGAGAGGAGAATGTATCCAATCCCAAAACACGCAACTGCTTCACAAGTATTTCAGCTAAGACAGAGGCAAAGAAGTGGAAATGACAGAAATATTTCGAGTGGTCACCTTTCCTGAGCAATTACTGACTGAATGAATCTGCGCTATGTTTGCTGCAGGTTGGTTCATTTTTTCAAACCACTTTTGTGACATAAATTTGTACACTTCTGATCTCAAATAACACCATTTTTTATTCATCATTTTAAATTCAGTACCAAGAGATCATGAAATTCCTTCTAAACATCATACAGAAATTGCTTCAACTGCTACAGAAATGCAAAGAAAGACGGATTAGAACATATTTTCAGTGTAGCTGTAGACTATTTTATGTACCAGACATTACTAACTTCTTGTTTCCTAAAGGTATATTTATCCTTTCTATTTATTGTGGAATGCAATATCCAAGGTCTACTAGCCCAGGCTACAGAGCAGAAAAGGTAGAGTGCTCACACACAAGACTGAATTTTAGTATTAATTATGTATTTTTAGCTGGTTGAGTTACATCCCTAAATGGATCATAACTGTGACTGTGATAATATTATTCCATCAATAATTCAAGATGAACTTCCTACAAAGAAAAAAAGAGCCCTTTGCTTCCCACAAGGACACGAGAAATGATGTTGCATGGTTCAGCAAAACTTGGAATAACTGCATAAAATTTCACCTAATTTAACCAGAAGTTCCTTGGTTCTTCATGGTGGACAGTGAGATGCAAGAGAGCATGCAAACAAGCCAGTCATAAAAATAATGCCAGTATAGATTTCAAGAATAAAAAAACTCTGGAAAGATTTTTACTGCTAAGAAATGTGAAAATGCAGAAAACAAGGAAAATTGCTTTTCAAGGTTGCTGCCGAAAGAACAAAAAGCACACCACAGTATTATTCATATACATCATTTCTGACAGCAAATTAATTACTGTAGTTTTCCAAGATTTACCCATAGATAAAATGATAACCTGGGGGCAGAGGAGAGTTTTGTGCATTATCAACAATATATTACTCTTTTTTTGAACAAAGAAAACAATTAAAGATTCTGCTGAAAAGGACACATTTTTCTCTGTGGGCACTGATGCCTCAAGTCATGGAAATATCAAAATGTTTACCACAGTTATTCAGTTCTACAGAGATGAAAGAGGAATAATCCATCATCTGCTTGATTTTTGTGAAGAAAGTAATGAAACTGCAGTAAGAATATTTGAAAATATAAGAAGTTTATGAAAATTGATGCTTTCAGCTTCAGCCATGCATTATTATTTACAACTGATAATGCTAATGCTAACTTCAGGGGACATCCCTTTCTCTGCAATCTAATTGGTAAATATTTTTTTCCAGCTATCTGACCAGGTCATGAAATACATGCAATAGCAAACCCAGTACAGATACATCATCCTTTAATCCTGATGATTTAAATACAGTGATTTCCTCATTCTCAAATGGAGTTTTAGAATTTAGAATATATTTCATTCTATAAAGCTTCAACTACATAAAAACGTTGTGGCATGCCTCCACAAAGTATGTTTTTTATAACTTGCAGATAAATGGATCTCAATACTTTTCTTAGGTTTTTAGAAAGACGGAGATGGGGATGAGGGACCCTTCAGTGAAAACTTACCTTATTTTCTTTTCCCAGAGTTACAGTAGTTTGGTTGGTAGTTTGGGTTTTTTCAAATTATAATCTTGTATATGACACATTCAGTGAATTCCCAGAAAAAAACTAATTAAATAGTCTTGGGTCCTAAATGCAAATCTGCTCTAAAATCAAACTGGGGCAAACAGGAAAAGACAGAAATTACTGGCCTTCAGTTCACCATAGATTAAAAAAGCTGAATTCACATTTTGATTTCATGAAACAAAACCACCATAACACGAGTCCCCTGCTCTGTCTGAAAAGGGACCATCTTTTTAGTAAACTGCAATAATTAACCAAGGCTTGAATCTTGATAAAGGCTAGATGTGGATTATTTGTATTAGGAATCATACACAGAAAGGGAGCTGAGAGTACATGCTGGATTCCAGAAACCCTGTCCTAGAAAATGTCCAATGTCAAGACTGACAATACATACCATTTAAAAAATAATATGGAATTTATGGTAGCTGAAATGGATATTGGAGGAGCAAAATGTACATCTGAGAAAAAATACATATACCCTGAAATAAAATGCTCATATTTTTCTTTTGTCATCCCCTAATGCCATGCAAAGTAGGTGGTCAGTGTCTGGAATGGTTTCTCAAGGGTTTTGAAAAGATTACACTGGTTTTCTTTTTATTAAGAATTAGGTCTACTGCAAGAAGGATAACCTAACTCACACAGATAACTACAGTCTGTTATGAAACATAAAGTCATCTTTAAAGCAAGACTCTAATTTCAAAAATAAAAACAAATATCAGAGTTAGAACAATTAGCCTTTCCAGATCTCACTGTGTCATAGAAAACTCTAATAGTCCCCAGAACATCTCGCTTGAACCTTTAGTAAATATTTAACATTTTGATGTCACTTGGGCAAGACCTTCCTTTTTTTTTTTTTTTCTTTTCAGGAGTTTCTAGTGCAACAAGAGTTTTCTTGCAATTCCAGATGGAAGGACCACATATTTCAAAATAAGGATTTAGTTGTCCATTCTTTGTGCATTCAGAATTGGTCCATCTTTCAAATAAATGCATAGACAAACACTAACAAAATAATAATCCCACTGCTTTGATTAAATTGCCAAGATATCTTGCAAAATGCACATCTATTTTCATTATAAACAAAGCTGCAATCTAGCCACATGCTAATTACAATACCTTAAGAAGAAAGTTGGATAACTTTTTTCTTTAATCAATCAAACCAAATTTAAATTGAACGTAGATTTGGATTGTTCACTGTGGGTAGGAGGGTCGCAGTCTTAAAGGGAGGATGACAAGAGACAGGCATCACAAAAAAAAGGTGCATTGCCAATCAATTTTTGGATCAAAGATCCATTCATAAATTTCTTGTTACCGCACTTCCTGGCACCTTCTCTCCTATTCCAACTTTCAGAATGTGTCCTTCCCCGGCCACAAAAAACCAAACTGTTACTCATGGTAGTCTCCAGTGTTGTTAGTAAGAGTTCTCAGCAAGTATGAAATCCACAATGTGAGCTCTGATTCAGCAAGTAACTTTCATCACATCTGCACATTCAATTATTATTGCAGCTGGTGGAAACGTGGAGGTGACTGCTAAAGGACCAGAGAAGATTTTCTATAGAAAATATGAGCACATGGCTTATATAGTGTTCCATACTTCCTGTGGACTTTAATAACTGCTTTCATAGATTCTTGTTTTCTTTAAGTAGCACAGAAATAGCTCAATAAAATGACCATAATTTTTGTATGCTCATGCATTTTTTAATATCCACTTTAAAATTTCTTTTAACAGCAGTAAAATCAGGGTCCATTATTTGGCAGGTTGTTTTGATGACTACGTAAGATGCGCTCATACCCATTTCATTCCTTGAATGAAAGAACCAGAACATAATAGGCTAATTTTATCTTATTTCCTAGAAAATTCTGGTAAAATAACAAGCTAGAATTCAAGAGTTTACATCTCTGTTCTTTCAGGAATACCCAAGAGCTTGATCACTTCCCTTCATTTCTTTTTATCTCAGGTTTCTTTTCCTGTAGATGAATGATTTTCAAGGACGGCAGCTCTTATCATTATGCATGGGTGCTATTACTCCATGCTGTTGCCCAGTGTCACAGGATGATTTACTTTAGCAGTTAGCATGCAAGAAAAAAAAAATCATTTTGACTTTTTACATGACAAAGAACGTTGTGTTACTTTCCATAATTCATATCACCATTCAGTCCTTCCCTTTTATGTGGTATCAGGATTAACGTTAGTACCAATGCCATTCTGTTTGTCTGAAGTAGCTCACTTCAGGGTTTTTCTTTCTGTTACTGAGCTTTTCTAAACTCATGAATCCCTTTTGACTTCAAAAAGCTATGCAAGGTGTGTAGGAGTGCTCCCCAACCCTGTTTAAGGGAAATCCTTGTTGGTAAGTTGCTTCTGAGCAGATTAGAGAAGGCTGAGAGCTCCAAGCTAAGCTCTTGACTAGGCATCACATCTTACAGAATTAGTAACTCTTGGAATTTGAGAGATATGGAAAAATCCATATGCTCATTTAGAAAAACTCTAAAAAAATGTTTAGAAACATATATATATGAAATATAATGTCTGACAAAATATCAAAGCACAGTATTTCTGTCTTAAACTCACAGTGTATCAGAAGAGAGCACAGACTTTTACTTATTGAGTTTAACTTTGCACTCAGCCACACTGAATCTGTATTCTGTTTTGTCTCAGCTCCATGCATTATTAATGGAAGAAAGATGATAAAGGTTTCAGAAAAAGCAAATAAATTTAGGTTAATATGAAAAATCAAACTGATAAATTAATAAATCTTATACTTAATCAGAAATGACAAATAATAAATGAAATAAGTTTTTAGAAAGGCACTCAAAATCAAAGAAAGGGGCATTTAAGCTTTGTTTCTGTATTTTTAAAATTGTAAATAATGTGACACACAGAAAAACTACTTCAGTCAAATTTCAAAACAATTACAGAATAAAAATGTTGGGCTTAAAATAATGTAAAACAACATAAAAACAAAGTTTACAAAAAATACTGCATGAGCCGAAAGACCCAGTTTATCACAATGAATGAAAAAAAAAAGATAAAAGAATGAGATATAATGTAAAATCAAAGTATGTTTATAAATAAATATAAATAGGTTTTACAAATAAATATGTTTTATAAATAAAACATGACACAGTTCAAACTGTGGAAAAAGGTACCATAAAAAGTCAACTAGTAAGACAGTATTAGCAGTATTTTTTTAATATAAAGATGAAGCTATTTATGTAAATAAGGCTATTTATATAAAGAAGAAACTAAAGATGTAAATAATAATGCAAAGTTTACTAATCAACATGCATTACTTCCCCCCATCCCCCACACTTGACAGAGGATATGAGTCTCCTGTAGCTTGCAGACAGATGACTCAGGCACCAAAACTTGTATATAAACCTAAACCATGCAAGAAGTGAGTACCACAATTAGATTATATATAAAACACATAATATATTACTAAATTGAACTAAATATAGCAGCTAATGTCGGCAGTACCATTTTTCATTTTGGAGGATAGTCTATTCTACACAAGACCATGATCTTGTTAGTGAGCGTATCCTTCCAATGCATACAGATCTGCACACGTTCTTCTTCTTCCGTGAGCAAGATGCTGTGACAGCCAACTTTTCCATATAAAACAACAACTACATTACAACTGAACATGCAAACTAATTTTCAAAATTTTGTTTCTTCTTTAAATCAATTTTTCTGTGAATATTTCTAAAAATCTAATCTATTCAACTTTTCTCACCAAAGTTTCTTTTGGATCAAACCCCATTTTTCTACTGAACTGGCAACAGATGTCAGTTGCAGCACAGCAAATTTCAATTAAATGGGACATTAGGCAAAATAATTTGACAAGGGTGGTCAAACAACGGAACAGGCTGCCCAGAGAGGCTGTGTGATCTCTGTCTTCGAGACTTGATTTACAGCTCTGAGTAACCTGATCCAGTCCTGTAGTTGGATCTAACTTCAAAGCTGGCCCCACTTTCAGTGCAGAATTGGACCACTTCCAATTCTGAAACTTCCAGACTTCCTCTCCATGACAAATTATTCTGTGATTCTATGAACTAAGGATGGGGTTCATTTCATCTGACTAAAAGTACATCCATAGCACTATCTAGATGATTATCCTACGGAGAAAGACAAGCACTTATAGATGTAAATTCAACTCAACGCCTTAGTTTTCTCCAGACTGGGACACTTAAGTCTTCGTGCATTTGTCTCTCCAAGAATCACAAGCAAAAGAGATGACCATCTTAGACTTGATACATAACTTCTACGTAACCTCAGGTGCGACGGATTGCAGTTTGAGGAACATTTTCTGCATCAACTGCAAATACATGTTTATACTGAGCTTAACGGATAAAACTAGGAGAAAGATAACACAGTACAGTGGCATAGCTCTGCTTGCTGCCACATGTACCATAACCAACAGACTCCAGTTCTGCCATTTCCACAACTCTCTAGTGTAAGACAGAAGCATCTGACTTGCAGCTACTTTTTGAAATGGAACACTATTTCAGTTTGAAAGATCAGTCTACAGCATTCAGGTTAGAAGAGCTCTCGTATCGCACTACATGGATAACAGAATGAGATGATTTTTTTTTTTACATGATCTACATACTTTTGCCTAGAGAGTTCGATTTATTGGGTTAGCCAAGTCTGTATTTTTCTAAAAGCAATTCCAACAGAAGGCAGCACTCTTGATGAACTATCCTGTGGTAATTTACACGCATCCCTAGAGAGACATAGGCACAGGTTACATGTGGCCTCCTGAATTTCTCTTCCACTCAGACAGATATGAGTCTTGTTCTTGGGGCTACTAAGAAGCACCCGTTGGACAGGTCCAATGCAGGTCTGAAAGAATCCTTCACAATATGCAGGATCTGGCTAACTGTAATTGCCACACCTTATTTCATACAGGTGAACACAGCATACAAAACCAAATTAAAAGGTCTGCCATGTTTGCTACTTGACCTTTCCCTTCTTGTCAGCATATTCATGAAACCTGTTTCCATGAAAAGAAAGCAATGCTTTTGTTTGCTTTTATTTTCTTAATTAAGTACATCTCGATATTTTTCTAAGTTAACTGTTATTAACAAACCAATACAGCTTCATCAAGAAAAATCTTCCTTCCATACCTGTGTTAATCTTGCCTTCACTTTGCACAAAAATGTGTCCTAAGCTATGATGACAAACTCATATGGACAAAGGTGAATAGATTATACAATATACAAACAGTTATATGTCAAAAGAGAAATGAAAATATTGAATACTTGTATTCATAATGCAGCCTTCAACATTCCATATGCTTTATTCCTCCCTCAAACACTGTCATTCCGTCCACCACTGTGCACTGATTTCTGGTTTGCCAAATGATCTCTTCCAAGTTTACAGTGAAGGGAAAAGGACCCAGCCCCTCCTGTATGAAAGTGGGAGCAGATCTCTCTTTGCATATAATCATCTTGAATCTGTGTTCAGTTTTCTTTAGGTGCAAGGATGAGAGGAAGCTGTTTGGCTTTGTTATATGTAAAAAATACAAGAGTTTCTTTAACAGATTTGATGTCAAATTTCCGTGGGCTTAAATTCAAGCAGGACTAAAATATCTATGGAGACTAAAGGGACTATGGAGAAGGTCCTGAGACAGCTGTGATGCAGCTGGCATGAAATGAATAGTCAAAGCTGGAAAACATGTCCTAAGAATCACAGGTTAGATAACTCCTCCTTCAACAATACCCTTTGCAGAAAAGGAACTGCTGCAAAGGAAAGATTTTCCCAGTGGAGAAACCCTGTGTGCTTTAAAGTAATCATTCATTTCTGTCTCAAAGATTAACCTAAAGTCCCAACAACAAACTCAGCTGTTTCACTTGAAAGTGAGTAAGTACAGTCAGCAGTACTTCCACCTCAAGGATCGTGGCTGTTTGCCTCAACTCACCCGCTTATGAAGGCGTTCTGCTTCCTCCTGATACGCAGCAAGTTGTTGTTTCCATTGTTTTACATTGGCAGTGGACTCCAGCAGAGCTGCTGTGAGCTTAGCGTTATTACCCTTGAGCGTGGCCAGTTCTGCCTCCCAATGCTTGCTGATTGTCGAACTGCACAGACAGAATGAGAATAGTCAGAGCCCCCACACCTCTTCCTTTTTTTTTTTCTCTTAAAATGTCTTGCAAATTTTTTCTCAAACTATCCAAGAAAAATAGAATTATGCAAAAATCCCTTGACTGAATATCCAAATGAGGAACCATCAAAACTATAAATTCAGAAAATACAGACACATCATTATTGGAAAATAATCTCTCCCAGTCCAACAGGGTATACTTTTTAATAAAATGTTAAGGATTATGCAATCCACATCAGCTTCCCAAAAGCAACAGTATGTAATTATAGAATGTGCATAGGATTAGTCACTATTTTAATATACGAATGTATTGACTGAAAGTGCTTTTCTAATCTACTACTTTATGAAATATACTGTAGAGAAAGATTTGTCACCAACTTGATTAAAGAGGGCTAATGTAGGGCTTTGGAACTACAGCTTAGTTGTCTTAAAGCAAACCTTTTATCCCTGAATTATGCTTTCTTTATTAAATACCATATTTAATTTGTACTTGCAAACTCAAAGATCTTGAATTTCAACACCATAACACTATTAATGTGCCTTTCCTCAGTAATAACAGCAGAGACTAAAGATCAAGGAGCATAGCGACGTGTCTGCTTCATTGCAAAGAGGAAGCCAATGCTGGGGTTTACTGCAGCAGCCTACGGGGGAACACGCCTTGCTGACAATTAAGTTATTCTCTGAACAACTACAGGGCTTTAATTTCCCCAAGTAATTAGTTTGTCATCAACCACAGACCCTACCTTTTCACTCAGTATGCAAGGGAAGAACATCTCAGACACATCAGGTGAATGCATTAGTATGCAAACAGCTCATTAATGTTTACTTGTATAACGCTAACAGCACGAGAGGTGCACATCTACATGGAAAGTACATACAGAAAATAATCCATTTTGTCTAATTAGCTCACTAATGAAGGCATCATTGGAAACCAAAGAACTGTAACTCTGGTCAAAATGAGTTTGTAAATAGGTTTGTGATGAATTATGAGAAATTATTATAATTAGTTATTATAATCAATAAATTTCAATATGCTTCATTTAATTATAAATTGTTACTGTTTTGCATGTAAGTTTATAGGTTTATTTGCACTTTTTACATATGAACAATGAAACATGCTGCCACCATTTTGTCCACCAGGTTTCCTTCTCCCATTTCATGCACAGGCACAGCCCATCCCACCACAGCATATTTCCAAACTATTATGGCTCCTATAAATTCTCCTTGCATGTTCAGAATCTACCAGCCACCAAGGAACATTGATTACCAAGTCAGACCACATCTACTGTTACACTAAAACATGATGTCTGGTTCATCCACGCTCCAGCATTTCCTTCCAAATACACTGATTTGCCCCCTTGAACAGGAATACAAATTCCTTCAGCAGAGGGATACAGGCTCTTTCAAATTGCTCTAGCATTTCATGATCTATTCAACTACTTAGAAGTTCACCATCGCAAATTTTAAATCTTAAATGACTAAACTAAAATAATGATAATCCTACTTCATCAGGGAACACTGACAGATATTAACGAGCATGAGAACTAATTTCTGTAACAATGTCTACTATTCTGTTTCTCTGATCAGATTTATTTTTCATATGTAGTTGTACAGTAGATCAACAAATTCTGTAAAAAACAAGCTAAAAACTCTAGTTCATTATCATATTCATAACTCCTGCTTGATGTTCTAAACTGGCAAACAAATACCCATTCCAGCCACTTCATGCAAACGGGTAGTTCCATTTAGCAGTCCTGCTATGGCAGGAGTGCTAGCAAAATGGTGTGACACCTATGCACATTTACAAAATGTGCCTCACTACTTACTCACCTTTCCCCACAGAATAAATATACACACAAGATTTTATATTGATGAAAGACAGCAGACTAAAAGCTTTAAATCCAGGACAGTTACAGGAGGAAAACTGTTTGATCACTTCACACACTGATTTAATATCCAAACAGGGAAATTAATGGGGTTTTTTTTCAAGGTAATAATGTGTATACCCATAATGACGCAAGGTAAACTTCTAAGCCATCAAGATCCCAGAGGACAGACTTTCATGCAGTGCTGAGTAATAATTCAAGGGGGATTCCTGACATGTTTCATGTTCACCTTTGCCCAGTGCCCTTACTACCCTGCCAAGAAAACAGTCAGGAGCTCTCATGTTCTTGCTGGTGTACTGCAGTGTCAGCATTAAATATGAAGCATGCATTTCCTATTACTGCTATGGCTACCCCGGTTCAAAAGCTAGAAGGTTTCTTTGGAACCAGTTATTTTAAAATCAGTTGTTTTCAATAGGAATGCAACAGTATTATTTCTCAATCATACTTTTTATCCCTAAGAGATCTACCCAGTGGGCATGAACATGTCTATTGTAATGCAGATGTTATTTGTTTTTAGCATATACTGCTTTTTTTTTCTACAAATATTTTCTACTGTATCTTCTACAGATTGTACTACAGCTCCTTTAAATAGAAATGTATTACTTCAATTAGTCTTGTTTTGTATCTCATAACACACAATGACTTCCCAACTATTTAGACTATCTTGTTTCTTCTTGCAAAACTCCACATTCTCTGACATACATACACACAACCATATGATGGATATCATGAGGAAACAAAGAACCAAAGATGTGAATTTTTTGTTTCATAAAATTGCAAATTGATTAAAATAGCTCATAACCAATCCTGGCAGTGTTAACTTACTTTTCTCAAATACTTTCTTGACAAACTAAAAAAACAAAACAAAACAAAACAAAACAAAACAAAACCCAAAAAAAAAAAAAGCTTTGTGGATTGTTTTGGTTAAAACTGGATTATTTGCATTTAGATTAATTAAGCTAGGACGGGATAAAAGCACACCTACAGTAGGCTGTTCTTAAACCAGACTAGGAGCATCTGCATTGATGCCTATATCTGGAGTGCTACATTGGTTCAAATTTATCAAAGTTCCAGAGGAAACACCGAGAAACACACGGTTCAGATGCAATGAGAGTTCTCCCTCGGAAGAGAAGATGCTGGTACTAACACCCAGGAAAGGAAACACACAGATCCAGAAGCTGAAGGACATGTGCAAAATTCAAGGGGCTCCCAACAACTGCTAGAGTCCATGGCCAGAATTTTGATGGTGGAACAGCTGCACCACCGTCCCTCAGGATACGTATGGGAGGGCAGCAATACTCTTTCTCTCTAAAACCTTTCACTTAATTCTTCTGTGAAAGGTTTTTTGCTAAAAGGAATTGATTTTGCCCTCGATGCATTAGATTCTGTCATAGGAAACACACATGCAGCTCTACCAGGTTTTCTTAACAGCTGTAAATAACTAAACGAAACCCACAGAATTCCTCATGAGATTATTTGCTTTAGGAAGCACATGAAATACAGAAACTTAATCAATGAACAAAGTGATCCAAACTGCAACTTCTAGCAGAACACCTTTCAGTTTTGCACTGAGGTGCAAAGAGCAAAGCCGTGTGTGTGCACTGGGGGACCCAGGCGTACACGTTTGCAGTCCTGTGGTGCAGGATTTAACCTGTGTACATGTTTTGTTTTGTTCTGAAAGCCATCCATCCCTTTGCAGGAAGTGTCACCACTATAACAGTTATTTCATCAGACCTGTCAGAATTAACATCACTGACTGACTGGCACACTCAACTTTTCAAGACAGTCCTTCAAAAAAAAAAGAGACACCCCTAACACTCCTGCGTATTGCCTGTTTCTCATCATGAAAACCTCCACCAAACTTTAAAAAATATCCTAACAGCCTGGTCATTCCCCCCATGAAACTTCTGAACATCTGAAAATAAAAGAACAAGCTGTTTTGCCTACTTCGCTACAAAATATGACCTTTACTGGCTCAACTGGTCATGCTATACAAAAAAAACCCCAGCTTTCATAACAGAGGTTTTGGTCTGATTGCACAGAAAATTATCTTTACAATAGTAACTGGATAAGCACTTGTTACTGAGAAAAAGGTGAAAACTCCCCTAAATCTCTGACTCTTGGTGCCACCAGCCTCAGTATCTGGTATGGGTGTAACCTCAGACATACCCACAGTCAGAACACCGCATGGTCAAGGCAAAGGATTCAAAGTCAGATATTTAATATCTACAGCATCCAGTAATTTGATCACTACCACAAAACACTCTGAGAACAACTGCTGGTGGGTATCATATGGTCTAAGTGTGACACACACACACACACACACACACACACCCTCCCCCGAAAATAAAAGTAGGAGTCAATGATCTTGCATACTTTTAGGCATTCTTACCAATTAACATCAGGCAGCCCTCCTTCCTCATTGGGGATTAGTTACAATCCCAGTAAGTCACTGAGGAATAGCTTTGCTATCTGTCCATCTGTGACCTGAATAGAGTGCCAGAGGCTATAAATGCATGATTATCTTTCTCTGCAAAGTAGGTCACTTAAGGAAAATTAATCCGAAAAGCTCCAGTCACCATGTTTAGCCAGTTGGAGAAGGCTTACAAAGGCAGAGGGCGGGGAGCACACATTAACGAGCTGCATTCAGAATGAAGTTATTTCAAGAGATGCCTTCATGAAATAAAGAAACAAAAGCAGTTCAAATCAAGAGATGTTTTCTGCTTTTTGAATCAGTATTGCTTATTCATTGTTTACTGAGTAGTATGCAGTACCAACACTGTGAAACATGGCTTAAGCTTTGTTTCAGATTTATAGACATAAAGTGTGTGCAGAATTTTGTTTTATTAATATTTCATGGGTTTTAATGTTGGATTCATTGCATAAAATGGATTAATTTAAAAATTGGATTTCTTGCTGTAGCGTAGTCACAGTTTCAAAGAACTACAGTTAAGAGCACGTAAATTCTTTTCTTCATGCCCCACTGTGATCTGCACTGCAGAGGTATAGTGAGCAGTGCTGCCTTGGGACAGCAGAAATGAGGGTGAATTCAGCTGAGCAGAGGACAGAGTACTTTCACTACAAAACCTGGCATCTGGTAGAGTAACCAAACCCATCACACTTGACACTATGAACTGAGCAGAGTCCCTGTAGGTGCTGCCCAGATTATAAATAGTGGCATGTGTTGGAAGCAGCCCGAGTCTGGTGGAGTGAGCATTACCAATCAGCGGGAGAGGTATGCCAACCAGCCGGTAACCACACATTCGCTGTGCTGGCAGCGAGGGGCGATCCTCTCTGAGAGCCTTGCTGGTGAGCCTTACAGAGCAGCTCTTCACGCTTAGGGAAGCAAAGGGGATTGTGAATGACTTGGTTCTCTTACAGTAGTACAGAAGAGCTCTAGTGAACTCAAGGAGTGTAGCTTCTTTGGAAATATCATACAAGGCAAGTGTTTGGGTTTATGTAAAACCCCCTTGTGCATTTGGGAAGGAATTATGCACAAGGTCCGTACAAAATCCTTCACACAAAATAAGCTTCAGATAATGCTGAGGTCCCAGGCTAGAAGGGTGAGACCTCTGCAACAGGCTACACTTGCTATTGCCTACACTGGAATGATGTGATGGAGATGATGACTTTGCTAGCACAGAGGATGGGTGAGTGCAGCATCCCTCAAGGTATTCTTAAAAGCTCACAAGAATCCTCCTCTCATTCATGCCAAGAACGAGAGTTAAGCTCCTCACGTCATCTCCATTTAGAAGACATTTTAAGCTGACATTTTGTCAGAGATTTCAAAAGGCATCTTCTGTTGCCATCTATTAAATGTGTAAAAGAACTTCACAATAGAAAGGATTTAAACATGATGGATTTAGAGCTTGTCCTGCTGTGAGTCCAAAGTACCATGTGCTCTAGGTAAGGAAACAAATTTCTCCCTCTCTCGAACATTCAAAGCAAAATTGGAAAGAGAAAGGCCTTTTGTCATTTATGTAATCATACTGAATTAGGAGTTCTAGAATGAGCGGAAAGCTAAAGGAAAGGCAGTGGAGCGGATCAGGTCCTATCTCACCATTCCAGGAAGAGACAAGAAAGGAAAGTTTTGAGGTGTTCTGCCTTTTTACTGTTTGTACAAAGCTGTCTGCTTGTACAGGACCAGTAGATTCAGCCACTTAAAGGACTCCAAACTTACATGCATGAGGGACAGAGTCACTTACTGTATAGTTAAATAATTAAAATTAAAGACAAATGAGGGAAAGCTATGGTAAGAATAACAGGTTTTGTAAGAAGAAAACATAAGAAACAAAACAAAATTCCCTCTTTACAGCTACTGCTTATTGTCTTATCTGTAGCAGTGATAAACTGGACACACGCAACAGGAAGTCTTGTTTGATAAACTGGAATTTATTTAAAAAGGGTAAATGCTCTCAAAGTTATAATCAAGAGATAATTACCAGGAAATTGCTTTGAGTTAAATATTTTGAGTGAGGCCAATGAAAAAGTAATTAATATTCAAAGAGATCCTTATCCTTAATTAGAGTATTCAAAAGAATTTTTAGCAAAGGAAGATAGCCCCTCTGGGGAGAGAAGTAGGAACATTAACGAAGCATGAAAGATCTGTTCTTCCCTTTGGGATAAGGAATATCTACATGATCTCAATGGACTTACACCAACACAAAACCAGGGAAACATAGTTGTGAATCAGTTCTTTAGACTGGTATAATGTGAACAGCTTAAATGACAAATTCAGTCATAGCAAAAATAGATGAAGGAGGCCCTTGAAGCACATCGTACTTGAAGTGAGGTGAGTAATAACAAAGCCACACACCTACTGGAAAGTGGGAAAGGCAGCTGAATGTCTGAAATCAGCAGGTGAGAGAAGGACTTTTCTGAGGGTCCATCATTCTCTACAAACACTGGAGTTTTATCCCACTCAGGGATATATTGTTTTGGTTTGTTCTGCACATCCCTTGGCTCAACTCACAGCTACAATATGCTTGAAATCCCAATTTCTATGCCAGTGTAGAAGCTAGAAATGCAGAAGCTGCTTCTGCAAATTCAGGCAGAGGGATGCTTATGGAGCTATTACAGATTTCTCTTTCAAGGTGTTTCACATAGGGTCTTTCACTTGCGTTAAGCCTTTCAGTTTGACTGTGTTCTCAGACTCTGAATCATCCAAAGTACCCATGCAGCCCATGAACAGAAGAAGGGTTGTCCTTCCAGTTCTGTTACAGGCAGTCCTGCTCTTAGGTGTTTCTTGCGCTTTGCTTTATTAGCTCACTGGGGAAGGGTCAAAATCTTTACAGAGGATGAAGATCACGGAATCACAGAATCAAAATGGTTTGTGTTGGAAGGGACCTTGAAGATCGTCTAGTTCCAACCCCCTGCCATGGGCAGGGACACCCTCCAGTAGACCAGGTTGCTCTAAGCCTCATCCAGCTTGGCCTTGAAGATGACCAAAGAGGTTGAGTAATGGTACAGACTCTTTCCAATATACAGCAGACCACTATGCAAAGCAAATTTGTGCCTATACCCTATTTAGATCCACCACCTAAATTCTTGTTCCGTGTTTTTTAATGCAGTCTTCATTCATCCCAGGGTCCATAGAAACCACCACAACACACACCGCCTTTCAGTATGGAAGTTTATCACTGAGGTACAGACTGGATATTAAATTCTTTTTAAGGAAGAAAAATTTCACAGAAATATTGTCTATGGTAACCCAGGACGGTATTCCTGCAGAAGACAACAAAGCCAGCGAAAAAAAATACCCAAGTATGGTGGTATTTACTGCTTATTGAAACATTAAGAGTCAGTATCAACAGAAGAGCTCCTGAAAGGCCCTCCACGGGATGCAGAAGATTGGGTATTAACCCAGAATTAATGCTTCAGCTATGATCCTTATCATTCAGGCAATTCGATCCCAATCCTGACCCAAGTTAAAGCAGGTGACATTTAAACTCTGTTTCTCATAAAAATTACACTGTTAAGAACAGTTTTATGCATGTCTTTTGTACACTGTATCACAATGCAAAACACTTCATTCAACTTGAATCATCATAGTAGCACTAAGAAAATCCCTGTTTTCTCTGAAAAGGCTCAACATTTATTTTCATTTTATTCTTTTAAAAGGATCTCATTTTCATCTTAGCCATTTAAATTTACAGAGTGAACAGACACTAGGTTATCTCTTCATGAAAGCCACCGAGCATAAACCAAAATCACTAACTCTGTCCTGCAACTTTATGCCCTTTGCAAGAGTAAGCAGAGCTAATTCATTTCTAGCTTTCTTTACACTGAACATTAAAACCTCGTAGACCTAACATTTATCACATAGTCCAAAAAGTAAAAAAATATTTGCCCTTGCTCTCTTACTGAAACTACTTATTTGTATCACTGGAAGTAGTTTATTCTCACGTTCGTAATGCATCTCATCTTTTTCACAACTGATACCCACTGATTTTTTTTAAGTGCATTAAACACTAGGCATAATTCCTTGCTGTTGCTATGGTGCTGAATACTTCAAATATTTCAACAAAACTACATTTTCAAAAGCAACCTAAGTTATTTAGGCACTTATGTCCCATTTTCTAAAATGACTAGGTATTTGATTGTGAAGAAAGTCAATTTGACTTGGGCTGCTATGGCACTTAATCTCTTTCTGAAAGCAATTAGATGAAGCAGTTATCAGCAAATCAGATACCAGGACACAGTGACCCTGACACTAAAATGATTTGAATCACGACCACTTTCCAACTGTAACTCACTTGTTGACACAAGAATTTAAAGCAGTTTAACTGCAAATTCACACTTTGAATTAGTACAGATTAATTTTGATGAGGCTCCTGGCTAGACAAAACCCTATGTTTCTTTCAAAAATCCTACCTGTAAGAACAAATTGTGAGGTCATTTAACAAATCTGCAGTCTGTCAGCCGTGTAAGAGAAAGAAAAATGTATTCAACCACCCTACACTTCTCTCACCTCATTTATTCACTCATTCATTGAGTGCTATTCTGATTTTAAGAGTTTTACTGAACTGTGCTGTCAATTACACATGTCTTGGTGAGTCTGAGAAACTTTCCAAGCTTCACCACAAAAGCACTGGAGTAGTAAGGAGACGGAACAACTCTTTTCCCACTGACCATACCTCTGCCACTAAGTAAAACAGGGCCAAAAAGCCCTGATCTTCTGAAAGTCGTACGAACCGGAGAGTTTTCACTCCACGCAAACTGCCTGTGTCCGTGTCAGCTGGCCAGACAGCCCCAAAGCACAGCTTGCACATGGGCAGGTTTGGTGCTCTTCCATCTCTACAGTCTTCCAAGGCTTTATGTGATCTGCCACCCGCCCAAACCTATCTGAAACACTACTGGGCATGCAGTGCACATCCATGCTTGTGCCCAAGGAGAATACCACTCCAGTAGGTAGTGCAGCCCTCTAATCGCTGCAGGTATTGGGAACTAGAAAATTACTCCATACAAAACTGTAACTGTGTCTTAAAGCTGCAAGGACACTGCACGGGTGCAGAAGAGATCCAGAGTCTTTGCTGTAACATGTGGGAACAGTTCAGCTCACAGCACTCAGTACCAAGGCCCATTTTATTTAGCTGTAGGGATGTGACCCACTGGACTGCTGCAGTTACAGGTTGATTCTATGGAGCTATGCTCTGGGCAACTGCAGCCACACGTAGAGCAGTGAGGTGGATAAAGGGACCTCTCCCACCCCTGTAAATCTGGCATACACTATGCGCAAGGGGGTGGAGATCCTCATCACAAGCCTCTGCCTACATTTCTAGGCACTGTCATGGCTTGAACTGGAGTGTTGTGCCTCTGCTGAGGACAGCAGCTGTTTGGAGCGCCTGAATGGGAGAGATTTGCAAGCGCTTATTTTAGATCTTAGTTGAACACTCTGTTAGTGACACCGCAGGACAGCTCAGCCTTTAAGACGCCCTAATGCTGGTTTCTATCTTACTTTCACAGCAAACACTACACTCAGCACAATGACTACCACTGCAGGGCCTCACACCTCCACGACCAGCAATGGACATTCTACGGACCGACGTACAGAAATACGTGACTAGGCTGTTGCATAAAGACCCTGAATTATGACTATTCGGCCTCCACCCAGGCAGTGCATTAGGTTTTCTCACAATATCTAGTAATAACTACCGGTGCAATTAATTTCTGCATTGCAATTGCCAGTTTGCTTACCCCAGTAAATACAACGACATGCATTAATTGCATGGTTAGTGCAGGAGATGAACTGTCAGCTTACATGCTGACAACAAAATAATTTTATTCCATTAAGGGAACAGGAGCTATGTGAGAGCATAGCAAATTTAATTAAGTTTCATTTATCTCCTGTGATAGCCACACAATTACTTAAGAGTCAGTAGCCTATATATAAAGCCCAAACTAAACCATCTATGGAGCTGTGAGAAGTACTTTGAAGAAACAACAGTAAATTGCCTGAACTATATGAACACAGTAAAACATTTATTGATTGTATAGGTTTGAATAAAACAACTTGCAAGCGAGTTGCAACACTTCGGGGTGAGTATTGCAACTCATTCTTTTCTCCATCCCAGCTTTTTAAGATAATGAAAGCACTACATTTGCCTTGTTTAAGCCAAATCTGAATCCAAGAAAAGACTGAATTTCTTGCATGATGTTCATCCTAGAGTCAAATTTACTACAAAGAGGTTAAACGGATGAAAAAAAAGATTTAATACATGGGAAGTGTCTGATACTGGCACTTTTTTCTATGACCTACAGGTTAATACTCAGAGGAAGCAGTACCTATATAAGTTTCTCTCTCTGACCTACTGTAAAAAATTCCAGGTTTTAAGGAGAAAACTTAATATGGCATCTTCCTTAATTCACTAGTAGTTGCTAGTTCTTAGTTACTCAGTCTTGTGGGTTCTAAGTGATCTTAGGTTTCCTTTAGCTTCTCTTCAGAATAATGCCGAGGTCAGATGATTTGGCTCAAAACTCAGACGAAAGTTTAAAAAAATATTTATAGACCTATTCTTCCCAACTCAACACTTAACTGACGCAACGTTCCAAAGAAGAATACAAAGCTTGGCTCCCCACTTCTTTGCCCAACCCAGCTTACTTAACTTGGTCACAAACCCATCAGGGATGCAAAAAGTATGAAGCTGCATGTGAATTTTGCTAGCTGTGATTTTGCAGACAGCAGAAGAGATGATGAGCTTCCATCCCTTCACACAGCCTATATGCCACAGCATGGTTTCAGCATGTTTGTTTTCTAATACTGCAAGCTCTATTTCACTTTTCCTGACAAGGTACCTAGAGTAGGAAATGGGTAGGGCTAACAGCATGATGTGAAGCTGTTTAAAAGACAGCTTTCCTGAGCCTACCACTGTATTGAACACAAGCCCAGCACAGATGATTCCTAAAATGCTAAAGTAGAATCAAACAAGAATACTAAAATCTATGGAGAGTGCAGAAAGAAGGTGATACTAAACTGGTGTTGTCGTGTAATCAACATTAATTTTATATTTCAGAGTATTTCCTAAATAACATGAATGGGTAAGCTGCAGACTTACACAGTGATCAGTTACATCATGCTTTGGGCATTTAGGAAACTATTTTAGCTATCCTCTTAAAATTCAGGCCAACTTAATCTGAATATATCACCTACATGAAAAAGCATTTGGCTTCAATGAACCTATATCTTATTTCTATAGCTAACTTCTCTACAGTAAGGGGGGAAAAAAAGTTTATTTTTCTTCCTTTGGCAAACTACAGGGTTGGATAACTTACTACAATTCAGTCAACTCAGTTTTGAGGTTTTGGTCTGGTTTGATTTTTTTTTGTCTGAGCCATTTTGTTTAAATAAAATTACTTTCTAATTTCCTGTGTGGTTGCAGTCTCCCAGAAGAATGGTTTCCACTATTCTAATTCTGAAACCGAACCCTTTGCATTTCATGACAGGAAGACAGAACATCATCACACCACAGTGCCACAAAGTAAAATCTGCAAACACAACGAGCTCACAATCAAAGTTCACAACAAATGTACCACAGGTAATGTTTTATTCTTGTGTACTTGAGAAAACAGAGTCCTAGACATCCCAGGCATTTTATTTCAGTGCCTTCACCCAGCTCGCGCTTACTTCATTTGCCAAATGGCTTAAGAGTTGATTAAAAAAACCCACTCTCATATTCTAGTTCATTGCTGATTTGTGCCAACCTAATTCATTACAGACAAAACTTGATGGCTGTTTGGTGTCACTGTGAAATACTTTGATGATGCTTATGAATTGCCAGTTGTCCACATCTCACCAAAGTGCTATTCAGCAACCTAAATTCATCTCAGCAGTGCCTCCTGCTATATGATGAAAAGACTGATCAACACAAACCACTTTCTGCCTGTACTACAAAATGTCATGGGCATCTACAGAGACATTTATGGAACCCAAAAGACATAATTCTTGAGGTACAGAGAGCTTCCCTAAAGCATAAAGCTGACAGAAAATTACAGGAAATGTTCATCTCCATTTAGCCGTATTTCCTATTTTATTTTTCCATCTAACCCTTACCTCAAGAAAAGAATATATGAAGTACTTCCTATGTTTGAAACACAAAATATTCCACTCCTGTGTTTATGTGTGCCTGCCCCTAACCTCTACCCGTGTCTGCAGGAAGTAGGTGGATGCTATTGAAGCTCCACTGCAAAGCACCTGCCTACCAGGGGACAGAAAATCAGTGCGACACAACTATGTTCAACAATACAACTTGTTCAGGTGGAGCCTCAATAGCGTTTGCGCATTCAGACAAATCCATTCTGAGATGTCTTCCAGTAAAACAACTTCAGACTTGTACTTGATCAATGAGATTTTACTCTAGTCTTCCAGGGGACTACACTACCTGGACAGGAGATCTGACCCGGACAGCAGGAAGAGTGAATGAAGCAGTCCGCCAGGAAGCCACGGCAGGGTGGCAGCCACGGCACTGTGTTGCCGTCACAGAAAACAGGAAGCCCAACTCTGGATCATAAAGTTGGCTGGAGGTGCAATTTAAGGCTGAGCCTGGTAAAGTGAGCTTAGCGGATGGAACCTATCTTCTCACGGTTTAGATGTTCACAAGCTAGGCAAGGTTAAGTATCCTGAGACGGCACTACATCTGACCGGTCTTAGATGCCTGTCTCGGAGGAAATGCATCAGGCACTATGGAAGTCCCTCAAGTGTAATTTTTCAACCTCAGAGTCACGTGAAAGTGGCAGAATATGCTGGTTCTTCCTCACAGGACCCAGGCCACAGTATTCTCCAAAGGAATAACTACCTTAACTGAGTTTACTGGTAAAGCCTACCCCTAAATAAGGAAGAAATCATTAGCAATCTTCATTCATCTGATAAAAATTACACACTCCAAAGAGTATCGTATTAGCCAAACAACATGGATATTTTGGATTAGACTTGAAACTAAGCTTTTTACTTCATGGGAAAATTAAGAGCTCCTGGTTCTACGTCTCTTGCAGGGATGCAAAATGATCCCTCAAAACATACACAGCTACACAGCTTATTAATTTCAGCCAGTGCTACTCCAAAACAATTCTAGAAAAAAATAACTTTTATGAGAGCTACTTCTGTAAAAAGGATTCATTTAAATATGAAACAATTCTTTAAAAAAGTATACTAAGTTAGTACTCATTGCTACGTATTTTTAAGAAAGACAGTTTTCCAAACTGCTTTTCCCTGCTTTGTCAAACTTCGGTTTTTAAATATGTATTCTTCCAAGAAGTGGGCAGTGGTGATCTGTTTGGCTGAAACCTGTCAATAAATACATAAGACCAGCAATAACTACATAAGACCAGCAAGTGGCTTCATCGAGTACACCATCATTTCTTTGCACTGCACAGACAACTGTACATTGGCTCTGAACTGGAGAAGTCAACACACAGCACAGTTATTTCCTAAGCCACATGTGCCTGGCAGTGAATATTCCACGGAACGTAAGCATTCACACAGCTCTACCCAATCCTCCTTTCTGTGTGACCACTGGAGGAGGCTGTACCAGCTGCTCAAGGTACAGTTGCCAAATACAGTTGTTAATTCCAAAGCTTTAACTACCGCATCAGAGAGGTAGCAAAGGAATAGAAGGTGCAGCCAACTTCTAAACTCACGCTCTATCTCTGCTGCCTTTTAGCCCAAGAGAATTTGGCACAGGAGCACATCTATCTCATATCTTCCAGAGGAACAGAATCCATAACTTAAATATTTGTTGCCAGCTCTGACTTTCATGGTCAATCAACTTGGAGAAAGTTATCTAACTGATTAAAAATTAGCTAATTTTTAAGTCCTTATGGGCTTCATTAACACCATCTAAGCACTTTATAAATGGTAAAACCCGTGGATTCATGTAGTGCAATTTAGATGAAACCACAATTAATAATTCACCAAGACTTAAGATGTTTGGCATCTTTAACTCAGGTCATATGTAATGTAAATTCCCCTACCCCATTTCTGATAGTATCCTTGTAAATGACAGGAGAAATAAAATTAATTACAGATTCTTAAGCTTAAACATCTGCAGAAAATGGTGCTAGCCAGACTGATTTCTGTTTCCAAGGACAGGAGGCAGCTAAGAAGGGAGTTAATATAGAAAAGACTAACAGGAATATAAAAATCCATAAAGTAAATCCATGATTTAATCTCCAATATGATTTGTTAAAGGATGAAGGTATGTTTATTTATATTCTGCTTGGAGGTTTGAGAAAAATGAGTTCTACGCTGTTTCAAGAATAGAAATTATTTAGTCCTTAATGTTGTCAGCGTAGCTGTACATTTATCATCAGGCCTTCCAGACGGCAGTGAAACCATAACCACACAGCATTTATCAGACTTCAGAAGTGGGTATCTGTGTAAGTAAATGTGCACCTTCTCATAAGAAGTCCATGTGTCTCATGATCCACTACTACACCTGAGATAGTGCAGAAGGCAGACTAACTTGTTGGTATCAGTAACAGGAAGACTAAACTGGTACCAATCAGATGCATTCAGTGGAGATTCACCTTCACTAAAATGTATTCAGTTACATACTTCCCCCTACCCCAATTCTAAAAATACTTCCGTCAGGTATTCCACTGGGTTTGGCCCTGCTGCCGAAAACAGTTTCTCTTAGGATATCCCTTCTCTTAGTATAAAGCAGACAAATGAGGTACAGCAACACACAGATCTTTTGGGAGAGCAGAAGAGTGGCCAAAATAGACAGGATAGCTGGTGCAGGTAAAGGGGCCAAGTGACTTGGAAACACCACCTACATTTGAGAAGAGTGACTAACTGAAAGGCTTGGGTGGGTTTTTGTTTTGCTGGCACTGTTTGAGTTATTTTTGTTTCAGGTGACACAATTTTTGCTCCTGTCCTCTCACTGAGCCCCATCCAACCTGACCTTGAACACTTCCAATGATGGAGCATAAACAACTTCTCTGAGCAACATGTTCTGGTGTCTCATCACCCTCATCGTAAAGAATTTGGGTGAAGATATTCAAGTACTCAGCAACTGTACAACTAGACATGATTCTTCGTTAAAAACACACACCTCACAAATGTTCAAGAAAGTATGGCTTTTGGGGGCTTCAAAAGAATAAGGCTGTATTTCGAGAATATATTGTTGCTATGAGTTAAAACTTATGTTAATATAACAAAACTGACAAAAAGCCAAGTTTTCTCCTGCTTTCTGAGGCTTTTTTGAAAGCTGTTTCTTAGCCTGTGGACTTTGAACTCAAAACTGTTCAACACTTCAGTTTCCTTTACTGCTAAGGAATATGACAGAGGCATTCTACCATGACTACAATAACCATAAGTTACACAAGTTCATCCATGTTCTTTATATTGATTTTGTAAAGTAATCCAAAATTGACAATAAGTGAACCTTGAGATGGGTAAAATACACAAGTGATTCAGATTGTTCTGCAGCACACTTAAAAGTGACTCTGAAGGCCACAAATTCTCTTTAATTTCCTTCCTCTAACACTGTGAAACCTTTTCAATAATTTCTATGTGAATGGGAATACGTACCCTGAACCCCAAGTCTAGACTATTCTCCAGTTTCATAGAATCAGACTGTATCGACAGAGTCCACTTAGAGACAGAAAACAGTAAATGAACAAGTCTGGAGAAGTTGCTTCAGCATTTGTCTACCCATACCAATGGTTACATAAGCGTTATATTTTGTGTTGGTAACGTTCAACATAAGTTGATGAAGTCTCGCACTTGCAATGAAGCAGCTACACAGCAGCTAGAAGGACCCTTTATCTTCTAACGTATACTTCTGAGTGGCTGTTGGGTACTCATTTGAAGAGGTCTCTTTGGAGAAGCAAACCACATGTGTGCGCAGATGGGTGCAAACTGTGTGACACTCTCGGCAGCAGAACAGACTGCTACAGGAAAGTGTTGTTACAAATAGTTAAATTCCAAGATCCAAAGAAAGCCCACTACGTCATCATCAAGAATTAATCCCAGGCTGAAGGTATGGGCATGAATGGTTCACATTATCTTGGTCTTGAAATACATTCATGCATCATCTTTCCTAATCTAAGAGGAGCAGACAGTAGAGTTTGAGTAATCACACTTTGTGAAAAATATGTTTGTGCAGCAAAACATCCCCTCACCCTTTGTTTTTCACAAAAGGCTTCTCTTTTCAGGGGTCATGATTGTTAGAAAATTCATTTGAGACTTGGGATCAATAATTATGTGGGGTTTTTTCCCCCCCTGATAACTTCAGGTGCTACTGGCTTTCTGTTTCTTTAATGGGTGTCTGAAAAATGTAAGTATGCACTCAGGCTTCCAACCCAAACAATGTTTTGAAACATTTGTGGTTTCTAAGTATTAAGACTTTTCACAGATGATTTAAAATAAAAAGCAATTATACAAAGTGGCTATTTTCTCTCAACATATTTCATTGTGGTTTTTTCTGGAGAACAGCGCGCTGAGACCTGCAGCATTTCTTTGGTGTCTGACCACTTTGATACTAATGCCACTTCTCAGTTTTGAAAAAAATGTTTGAAAAGACATTGGTTATAGTTGGAAATGCTGACATAACTTCAGCAAAATTTACCCAGAGACATCTTGGATATATTAAAGACAACACCTTGGAATCCTTCATGGTGTCTGGAGAAAGTTCAGTTTGCAGTTTATCCCTACTCACTGGTTGAAAGATTGCCTACAATGACACTAAACAATATCAAAAACACTGATGGAAGTAGGAGCACAGAAAAGAGAAGGTATCAGCTGTCTACATTAAAGTTTTCTATGACTATCATTTTAATTCTTCTTGAAAAGATGATCACATATTTGAGCTTACAACTCACAGAACAGTAGATATTCTAAATATGTACAAAACGTACTATAAACACCATAGACACCACTCATAAATTTAAACAAGCATAGACACTGATATCAAAATGGACAATGGAAAAAGTTCATTATTCAAGTAAATTAACAGGAAAACCTAGAATAAAGAGAATGGCCAAAAAAAGGTCACTGTGTGCTAAGAGTAAACTCCTAAAATAAATAACACATTTCAGAAAACTGTATTCTTGAAAATATCTAACAGAATTAATGATTGTGAATTAATTGTTGGGAAAAAAAAAAAAAAAACCACCAATCCAACACCAAAACCATCCACCCTACAGAATCTAATTCAAAGTATCATATATCCCAATTCACAGATCTAATGTTTAAGGTTGCTGAAGTATTACCAAAAAATCTTTTAATGACATCTGTACTTTGGATAGGTTGAACAAAATAGATCTGGTTTAGAAAATGAAAGTGCATTGCTTAAGCAAGATAGTTCCTTTCCCCACCCCCCCACCCCCCCCCATTTTTACTGAGCTTTTTTTTCTTATGTATGTGATTAAAGGGGGAAAAGGTTACACAGTAGAAGTAGTATGGTTTTTGTTTCGTTTTGGTTCTTGGTAGGTGTTTTTTTTTGTTTGTTTTTAAAACATAAATTGCATAAGGATTATGTTCCTCTTCTAAGAATGCACTTGACAGCTATGTTTGAAGAGCGCTCACTTGTCCCTGAAGACGGTATTTATATCATCTAATATCAAACACCCAGCTCACATCATCTGAATCACCCCTTGGAGTTCTCACTAAACAAACGGCAGGAAGTTGGTAAGCCACGTGCCCCAAACTAGAACGTGCTTAGGTGCACAAGGGAGACGGTGAAATTACTCTCTTAAGTGTTAGGCTGTTTTCAGTTTTGGCTCTCGTCCATTCCTCCAGCCATTAAAATCAGCTCTATCAGTTGCAGAGTTTCTTCACTTTGAAGAGCTAAACACACAAATACCATGACCATTCTTCCAATAGCAGATATTAGTCCTCTCCACCTCTCCTTTCATTACTAGACATATCTTATTAAAATGCTACAGGATGAGGTGTATTATGCTGCGTTTGACATGTTTCTGGTTTAAAACCATGTAATGCTATGTATTCAAGAGATTCCTTACAGAATTTTCAGCAATTGTCTGAAATTTCCATCAGGAAAGTCAGAGACATGAAAAAAGCAAAAAATTACACAAACACAAGGAAAGATTTTCCTTTCAAATTAATAATTTCCTAGCAAGAACTTTTATTTTGAAGGATAGCCTACTTGAGCTAGATCCCATCAGCTTAGGCAGAAGTGCAGGAGTGTGGGAAGCAGCAGGAATTGGGTCAGGGAGGGAGGGGAGAGCAATCACTCCCTGTGTGCTTCTTCCAGAGACCACAAGGCTCTTGCCAGTGGAGCACAAGAGGCAGAAGAACAGTACAGATTCGACCTTCACAACATCAAACAAATGTTGGTTCAGGTGAAGTCAAGACCTAAGTCTAAGTTGATATATTAACCAGTTCTTTGCTAACACTGACAGCAGGAATGTTTCACCTTTGAGTTTCTTCTCTGTGCCTCAAGAAATAATCATCTCTTCTCAACAGAGTAATTGAATTTACCAGAGTTCCCCCAGTGTGCCCTAAAATGTCACCGTTCATTATAGTATAGTGCAATGGGAAGACAGTTACCGCTTTCTTTTGTTACAGAAAAATCTTTCAAAAAAGCCTGGCTTTATCAATCTCCACTTTAGATTATTTTCAAAACGGCACTGTATAAAGCTTTGAGCAGCCTGGTCTGATCTCATAGCTGACATTCTTTGAGCAGGAGTTTGGATTAGAGAGCTCCTGAGCTTCCTCACAACGAGAAATTATCCTATGATTGTGTTAAACAGCAATGAAAAACCAGAACTTAAAGAAAAAACTCATACACACCCCCTGGACTACTGGGAGGTGCGACCAGGTAGAGGTCTCCACTTAGTGACAGAGCTTTGGGAGGAGGTGAGTAGGTTGAGGAGTATCAGGGTGACTGAGAGAGACTACTGGAATTGCACCCTCCTTTCCCTGGGACAGGTCCAACTGGCAGACAGGATGCATGATGCAGAGGATTCCCTGTCCTCTCTCCACCTGGCTGAACACAGTGACTTAAGGGACAGTGGCAGTGGCAACAAGTTCCTGCCCACTGCCGCCAGCACAGCTCCTCTGCGACTACCCCACCTTCCCAGGTGCCCTTGCATGACAGGTACAAGGTTCAGCAAGTGGAACCGAACAATGATGAGGACAATGGTTCATCTAGCTTGGAGGTGTCGCCGAGGCCAAGCTGACCTACACTCTGCATCAAAACTGCTTCCATACTTTAAAAAAGACAGGTCACTGCCAGAGGAGTCTCTCTTCCGAGGGGAATGGAAGGCCCAATATGCAGGCTAGATCCCTTCAAGTCTGCTATCTCCATAGGGCCCAGGTTAAAGATGGAAGAGAAAGCTTCCTACCCTGGTACGGCTCTTGGATTATTACCCATTATTGATTTTTCAGGTAGGCAGTGATGAAGCTACAATAAGAAGTCCAAGGACAATCAAGAGAGGGTTCAGGGCCCTGGGATGACTGCTTAAGGGATCAGGAGCACAAGCAGTGTCCTCCTCTAACCTTCCACTTGCAGGGGATGATGGGTGAAGAAACAGGAAGAGCCAGGGGATCAATCCTTGGCTCCAACACTGGTGTCACCAGCAGAATTTTGGGTTTTTTGATCATGGTTTGGTTATATGACACCGGCCCTGCTAGAAACAGATGGAGTACACCTGTCTCAAAGAGGGAAAAGGTTCTTTGTGCAGGAGGCAGCTGGGCTTATCAAAAGAGATTTAAAATAGGTTTGAAGGTGGAAACAAGATAAAACCTATCTCCCCATAGATAAGCGTGGGGGCAGCAAACCAATGTTTGAGGGATGGCGTGCTAGCGAGGTCCTTCAGTCTGCCATCTCAGTGGAAGCAAGGGTTGGAGATCCATGTGGCAGCCAAGCCGCAGAGGTTATGGATGTGTTAGAAACAACAGAGGCGCCTGAGAATGGTCACGTAGGAATTAGGGCTTCTCCCACCAAATAGGTGGCAGGATCAGTAGACCAACTGAAGTGCATCCACAGCAATGCACGCAGCATGGGCAACCAACAGGAGGAGCTGGAAGGCATTGTTCAGCTGGAAAACTATGGTACAGCTGCCATCATGGAAACATGGTGGGACAACTCGCACAGGTGGAGTGCCGCAATGGGTGGCTATAAACCCTTCAGAAGGGACAGGCAAGGAAGGGGAGGTGGTGGGGTAGCCCTGTATGTCAGGAAGGGTTTCAGTTGTCTATAGATTAGTGATGGTGATGATAGGGTTGAGTGTTTGCAGGTGAGAATCAGGGAAGGCCAACAAGGCAGATACCATGGTGGGACTCTGTTACAGACCACCCAAGCAGGATGAAAAGGCAGACAAAGTATTCTAAAAGGAGGCGGTTGAAGTCTCTGGACTCCCAGGTACCAGATGTCTGCTGGAAATACAATACAGTAGAGAGGAAACAGTCTTGGCGGTTGCTGGAGTGTGTGGAAGATAACTTCCTGACACAGCTGGTGGGTGAGCCAGCTAGGGAAGGTGCCCGCTGGACCTGCTGTTTGGAACAGAGAAGGACTGGTTGGGGATGTGATGGCTGGAGGCCACCTTGGACACAGCAATCATGAAATGGCATTGTTTTTGATTCTCGGAGAAGTAAGGAGGGGGCTCAGCAGAACTGCTCCCGTGGACTTGGGGAGGGCTGACTTTGATCAGTTTAGGAGACTGGCAGACAGAGTCCCTTGGGAAGAGGCAGTCCTTATGTGCAAATGAGTCCAGAAAGGCTGGACACTCTTCAAAAAAGAAACCTTTAAGGCTCAGGAACAGTCAATCCTATGTGCCAGAAGATGAGCCAATGCGGAAAAGGATTGGCCCCTTTGAACAGAGAGCTTTGGCTGGAACTCAGGAACAAAAAGGAGAGTCTATGACCTTTGGAAGAATGGAGAGGAAACTCAGGAGGCCTACAGGGGTGTTGTGAGGTTATGCAGTGAGAAAATTAGAAGGGCCAAAGCCTAGCTAGAACTTAATCTGGCCTCTGCTGTAAAAGGCAATAAAAAAATGTTTCTATAAATACATTAGCAACAGGAGGAGAACTAGGGAAAAACTTCATCCTTTACTGGATACAAGGGGCCACATTGTGACTACACATGAGGAAAAGGCTGAGGTACTTAATGCTGCATTTGCCTCAGTCTCTAATAGCAAGACCAATTGTTCACTGGTTACCCTGCCCCCTGAGCTGGAAGACAGTGACAGGGAGCAGAATGAAGCCCCCATAATCCAAGGAGAAATGGGTAATGACCTGCTACACCACTTAGACACACACAGTTCTATAGGGCCAGATGGGATCCACCCACTGGTACTGAAAGAGCTGTCAAAGTGCTCACCAAGTCACTTTTAATCATCTATCAGCATTCCTGGGTAACTAGGGAGCTCGCAGTTGACTGAAGTTAGCAAATGTGACACCTATCTACAAGAAGGTCTGGTAGGAGGATCATGGGAACTGCAGGCCTGTCAGTCTGACCTTGGTGCCAGGGAATGTTAGGGAACTGATCATCTTGAGTGTTGTCATGTGGCATGTACAGGACAACCAGGTGACCAGGCCCAGCCAGCATGGGTTTACAAACGGCAAGTCCTGCTTGACTAACCTGATCTCCTTCTATGACAAGGCGACTCGCTCAGTGGATGAGGGCAAGGTTGTGGATGTTGCCTACCTAGACTTTAGTAAAGTCTTTGACACCATTTCCCACAGCATTCTCCTGCAGAAACTGACTGCTCATGGCTTGGAGGGCTATACTTTTAGCTGGGTAAAAAAATGGCATGGCTGGGCCCAAGGAGTTGTGGTAAATGGAGTTCAATCCATTTGGCAGCCAGTCACAAGTGGTGTTCCCCAGGGCTCAGTACTGGGGCCAGTCCTGTTCAGTATCTTTGTCAATGGTCTGGATGAGGGGATCGAGTGCACCCCCAGTAAGTTTGCAGGTGACACCAAGTTGGGCAGGAAAGTGATCTGCCTGAGGGAAGGAAGTCTCTTCAGAAGGATCTGGACAGGCTGGATTGGTGGGCCTGGGCCAATTATATCAGTTTCAACAAGGCCAAGTGCCAGGTCCTGCACTTGGGTCACATCAACACTACAGGCCGAGGGACACGTGGCTGGAAAGCTGCCTGGCAGAAAAGGACCTGGGGCTGTTAGTCAACAGCCATCTGAATATGCACCAGCAGTGTGCCCAGGTGGCCAAGAAGGCCAATGGCTTCCTGGCCTGCATCAGGGACAGTGTGGCCAGCAGGACTAGGGAAGTGATTGTCCCCTGTGTTTGGCCCCAGTGAGGCCGTATCTCGAATCCTGTGTTTAGATTTGGGCCCCTCACTACAAGAAAGACACTGAGCTGCTGAAGCATGTCCAGAGAAGGGCAACACAACACAAGTCACAAGTAACAAGGAATAGGACAAGAGGAAATGGCCTCAAGTTGCATCAGGGGAGGTTTAGATTGGTATTAGGAAAAATGTCTTCACTGAAAGGGTTGTCAGGCACTGGAAGGGGCTGCCCAGGGAAGAGGCTGAGTCACCATCCCTGGAGGTATTTAAGAGAGGTGTAGATGTGGTGCTTAGGGACATGGCTTAGTGGTAGACTTGGCAATGTTAGGTTAGTGGTTGGACTTGATGATATTAGAGGTCTTTTTCAACATGAACGATTCTATGATTCTACTTAGTAAGGAAGCTATGCATAACCTTATAAGGAACATCCAAATACTAGGGTTTGAGTATAAATTCATACTACAAAACACCACAAAAATTAACTGAAATATTTTCCTTCAAGCCAGCTTAACAGTTCAGCATGATCCATAATGTACCTTTACCGTAACATATGTAAAATACTTAAGCTTGAAAAGTGAGTAGTTTTAATACACAAAGTGAAAAAGTTACTAAACAGATTTCTGCATACAACTTTTAATGAAAACTCAGTGAAGGAACATGAGCTAGCAGCAAGATTTTTTTCTTCTTTGTTGTACAGCATTGGATTTACATGCAGCATTATTAAATAGTGAGCTATCTAGACAACAACATATCTAAGATATAAACATAATTTGAAATAAGTCCATTTTCACTAAGGCAATGAGTCAAAATTCCCCATTAAAAACTTGTTTGAATACAAAAATAGGAATTTTAACAAACAAGCAACAGACACACACACATATATATTGTCTGATCAAAATATTACGTCATAGACATTCAGAGTTTACGTATTACAAGAAAAAAATGAGGTAACAGGTTCAGGTCACGGTTGACAGAAAATTGAAGGCTTTCGAGATTTGTTCCAGAAGAATCCTCTTATATTTTTTTTCTGAAAGTGTTTTATCAGCTTCATGAGGTGCCCTCTTCAAGGGTAAAGAAAGAGCAGGTTCACCAAACAGTTACCGAAAAGCCGCAAGCCCCAGTTGCAGAGTTCACCATTCAACTTCAATATGTGAATTGTATTCTAAGGTTGAATAAGCTACTATATTATTTCTTTGGGCTCAGATGAGCAGGAATTGTGTACTATGCACCATCATGATTAAAACTTTTATTTAAAAGCCAGTCACATCAGAAGTAGTTAAAATTTTTCAGCACTTTTTTTTTTTCTCTCCAAATCCCATTTTATGATTAACAGTTTTCAGTTGGGGAAAAGAAAAAAAATAAAATCACACTTTAAAGAAAGTGTAAATAATTTTTTAAGCAAGGAAGACATCTGAGGAAACTAAGATTTATTTAAGAATGAAAATGTGTACTTTTTTCACTCTTAATTATTTTAAATATTGAGTTTGATTAACTAGCTTCTGTTAGAAAAAAGCCTTCCTAGACTAGCTATCATTCAGAAAAGGACTGATCAGCGACTCAGACAAGATTTCTAAAAATTCTAATGCCAGGTTTAGCTTAGATTTTACTTTCCTTTGTTCTGGTAACATTTACTCATGAGAGCAGTGCTCAGGCACCGCTCAGCGCATTATAGAATGTGGAAGTTTCAAAGTAATATTATTTCATAACTCAGCATTAACCATCATAGATAGTTTTAAAAAAGGCAAGATGTTTTAACTGCAAGAGTTTATCTTCTGTGCAAGGAGTTCTAACTGTTCAATATCCTTATCTCTCAAGCAGCTGACTAGAGTTACACTGCTTGTGAACAGCATTAGGCCTTTTCAGATGAGGATAAATTGAAGCAACAAGACTTCTGCTCTGTTATGCTCATGGGATATGAGTGGGATTGTAGACATATACTGGAGAATTTTCATTTCAATACTTAAAATTATTTACTGAAATAAGAAATTTGAGTTCTAATAATGAAACTCTGGTGATATAAATAATGCTGGTTTTCAGCTTTTAGGTTATAAGCGGTCAGAATGTAGCTGCAAATATCAATGTAGTCCACACTTATGCAGCTGAAATAACAGACCCCAAGTACGCTGAAATAACAGACCCCAAGTACCTACACTGAGACATACAAAGATAAGAACAGATAAGAACACTTGCAGAAGAGGACATATCTGCCCACTGAGGAAGTGTTACAACACAATCAAATTGAACATTTTTCATGTTTTCGGATTAAAAATTACAAGAAGGCAGATGTAGACTAAAGCACAACCTTCACACCTCTGATTTCTGACTTTGTTAAATCCTGTCAGACCCTTCCAGTTCATATAAAGACATGAAAACACTGTATCTGTATCACTGATTTGACAACAGCCCCCTCCAAACTTTTACTCCTGACCTCTGCCACAGACACACCTGCACTCGGCTTAGCTTGCTGACCTTCTCGGCAGCAACGCAGTTCCCTCCTCACCAGCCACTTTCTCCGTGCAGTGCCATGGCATTTCATCCTGCCCACAAAGCTCCAACTGTTGCCCCATGGCTGCCTGGGCTCCAGCTGTGCAGCCCCACACGTGCCTTCCCTGTGCTCCAGCCTACGTTGAGGAACACTCCTTTTGGTCCTTCACAGAGTAAGTACGTGCTGTCAATGACAGAGCAGAATATACCTTTCCTATTTATGGAAGGAATGAACTTGCTATGCTGGTGTTATTTCAGTGAAGCACAGCCAGCCTCAGTGACTCTCCTGTCCCCTGTAGCTCAACTCACTGAAGGACCACAGTGCCACTTTTTTGGGAAAGCACCTAGTAATTGATCAACAGCTCCTGGAGGAAAGGCAAATATGTAAAATGCATTGCCATGCACAAGACAACACTCAAATGCCCTTCCAGCATTCCAGTGATCCTCCTCACACAGAAGCACTGGCTAAAATTTATCTTTGCTGAAACGCAAGGTGCGAGAAGAAGAGGGTCAGTGACTGGCAGCAGCAACTAGGGTGCACAGGGTGAGGGCTCAGCAACTCCTCTCTGTTACAGGTGGAGCGCCACCAGCATCATCAGAAGGACAGGGAACAATGAGGAATACAATCCATTTCTTTCCCCCTGAGACATGAAAGGCCCAGGAAGTCTCCAATGTTGAGATGTTTAATTTTTTTTTTTTTCTTTTAAATCAGAGCAAGCGGAGTGTCTGCAGAGAACACCCTTTCAGCCAGCACAAGCAGCTAGGTATGTCTGCCTAGTTGCTAATTTAGTATTATGAAATGATGCTACAAAACATGCCCATTTAACCAGCACTAACACAATCCGGGAGGCTTGACTTTCCATCTCTTTCATGCATGTGTTTCATGCATCTTTATTTATTTATAATAAATAAATACATTTGTATTTATTTATAATAAAAACCTTATCTAGTCCAAAATTCAATTTATTTCAAGGGTTTTAAATATTTGCATTTTCTTCAGTAACAGCTCATTAACAAACTTGAAGGTACCATTAGCAAGGTAAAACTCTGGTCTTCTGAGAATCATCATGAGAATTGATCCTTAAAATGCAGAATTATTGTCGGAAGACCAATTCTAGCTATTGTGCTGTATTGAACAGTACCAAAAACTAAAACCAGACACTCACACTGCATACATGAAGTAGAGAGAAAAATGCAAAGCATGTAAAAGCTTTGTAACCTCTATTCTACACCATCAAAAAAAATTACAACTTGGTAGTTTCAAAAAACATCATCAGTCATGCTCAGTCCAGAGCAAAGTGTATTTACTATAATGGCATACCAGACAACATGTTTACCCATGCAGAATAACAGGGAAGAACTTGCAGCTAGGATTGTTTTAAAAAACGCAAACAACACTAGTCACGTGGACTTTACCACAACCCCTTTTCACAAAGATACTGATAGAAATTTCCAACACACAACCAATTTAAACGAACTCGTTACAGAACACTGACAGATGAGCAATAATTGTAAAACTCCTTCGACATGCACACAGCACTCTTACAAAGCACCATTTCTTCTAAAACATTTAATAGATGCACTGGTGAAAGTTAAGTATAAAAATAAACACAATCACTCTGTTAAAAAATTAGTGCAAAAGTATAATTTTTTTCTCATTTGAAAATGTCTACTTTTTTATCCAGATACATTTAATAGTATTAATCTCTTACAAAAAATGAGAAGTCCTGCACAATTTCTCATTCCATCTCTGCTCATTCTGAATGGCATAACATATCCTAGTACTCCCCAACCTTTGATCAAGACATCTTAAACTCTAATTGAATTAAATTAGACAATGTTTAAAAAAAATAAATCTAGTATTTCTAGCTCTGTTCTAAGTTTATTAAATGTTCCAGTTATGCTCCATGGTCTCAATACATTATGTGATTTATTGAGTGTCCTATTTGCAATCATTTCTAATAGGGGGAGATATATCCATCTTACTAATTCATTGTTTCTATCAGTCAGCAAAAAGTCCTAGCTTTCTTAAAAAACAACAGAGCACAGCATTCCTGGAGTACGAATTATAATTCAGTCTGAAGCGGAACTATACTTGTCTTGTATTCAAAAAAAAAGTTGAAAAATACTTTTAACTGTCAAAGAACTGCTCAATTAAAGGCTGCTTTAAACTTCACAATCCAGAAGTGCTGTAAGAGTCCCTTTTCCTCCAACAACTCGCCAATGAAAGGCTGACATCCAATCCTACCAGTCATTTAAAGAATATGTGCAAAATTAATTTAATTTGAATATTCTAAGAAGCAGTTAATTTTACTAAGATCTCAGACATTAAAACAATGCTTCCTGTTAAAGGGACACCTGCAGTAACCAGTGTTCAAGGGCTCATGTTCAGCTGATTAAACAACAAAATAACTCTCCCCAAAATCTTATTCCAAGTATTTTCTCATAAATGTTTCTCTGTTAAACAAAGATCATATTGCAAATCTGAAATCCTGACCAGTTTTTTAGACAGAGTTGGGTTTGTTAGGGGTTTTTTCCACACAATATGGGAGAAGGTCCCTTTAACAAGGAAGAAAACAGGTATCACTTAATCAGGATCTGGGAATGGAATCTGTACCTATGGGTAAATGGCAATGCGTTCTGGGTTGGTTCAGCCCTTGGTTCTGAGTTCGGTGTCACTTCCGGCGTTGCTCTCTCATCATCTGTCCCGTTAATACTTTCTGGCGTTAAAGGAGACTGAATATCCCCTCCAGCCGATTCCTTCAGTAAAACAAACAACACATTAAAATTACAAACTGACCTGCTCAGGAAGGCTATGTGTGTATAAGCACTAACATTAATTCTTAAACGATACGCAAATTTTAGGTAGTATTAACGTGAGGCTCAAATTTCCAGCATCCCTCATGGTCATATTTCATCATGTGAGCTTATTTCAGAAGTATGTTACTGTAAGATTCACATTAACTTGTACAAAACACAGCTGACCTATGAATTATATGCAGACCTGCCGCTATTACCTTCTATTAAATTTAGCCCTCATCCTGGTACGCAACGGCTGACTATTGACACCCAGGATTCTTATCTCTTACTTCATATTCTAACACGGTGAAACAAAGAATTCTGACCATTGTTTCAAAACCTAGACTTCATACTGTATTAACCAAAGTCAACAGCGGAAAGGCCATTGGTGACGTGTTCACAGTTTCGCCCATAAGCCATCTGGGACGAACACGTGTTCAGAGTCCTTGCAAAACTTCTGTAGGCACGTTATACTGACTTAGCTCTTCTTGGTCATTGTATTATCTGGGAAGGAGAATACTCCAGCTACATCCAGGCAGCTTCCACTCCTGCTACATAACCAGACACATGACAAACTTAATGGCTGCCTCCCAGCAGACGGCAACGGTGTTGTTTTTATAACCCTTCATTACACTGAGCCAACAAACAACATCTGCTAATTTCTAGTCACTGAAAAGTACCTCTTTTTTATAAAAAAAAAAGTACACCCTTGTAGCCTACATCCTAAGTTAGAATATTATAGGCTTTTCAGTGCCCCCCCCCCCCCCCCCATTTTAGTATTTTCTCACCTATCGTATTCTTTTTTAAGCAATAATTTTTGAAGGAGGTAAACGAGTCATATAAGCTAAGTAGCTCATCTCCATTTTAAAAAGTTTTAGTAGGCTTTTAGTAATCAAGGCGTACCATTTAAATCTAAGATAGAAGGGTTTCGTGACTGGAGTTCAATGAACGTCATCGAGGGGTGTCTATACAGCAGATGACTGACTGAATTACAGTATTTCCAAAAGCTAAGCATCGCCTATGGCCACACAGCTTTCAACCATCTGCACAGGGACCACATAAAAACACTGTTTAATGTTATTAGGCTGAAGCACAAGCAGAGTCTCTGGAAGGCCAGCAGCTCCTCTTCCTAGCTCTTTGACACTCTACATAGGAAGCTGAAGAAAGCAATCTCAGAAGGAACTGCAAATTATCTGAAGATGACAGACTCACAAAATAGTTTGGGTTGGAAGGGACTTTTGAAGTTTGTGGTCATGATCTTACAAGATCAGGATTCAATTCTTAGCCTTCATTTGCAGCCTTCATTTAGTTTACAAGGATAAGGTTTTTGAAAGCCAGTACTAAATCTGATCTTTCATCTGTAGGAAATGTCCTTGATTTTGAGACTTAACCAGATGGAAAAACTCAGTTCTTTTAAAGAAAGTAAGATCTGGCTGTCATCATCACCTTCCACACCTTTCTGGTGTTCCCTAACAAAAAATATTGCCATTCAATGTTTTCACTGCACTTCAAATTACATTAAGCATTTGCAGCACAACCATAGTCAAAATTTTGCATAGTCAAATTTGCATAGTCAAAATTCTGCCACATTTGTCACATAGTTAGAGATGTATATCACTCTACAACTTGAATTAGTGGGTGATACAACATTTTAATAGTGGCTTCAAGTTCTATTATATTTGGCATTCACCAAGACATACAATACGTATGCACCAGTGTTTCCATTCTGCATCTTTTTAAGTTCCTACTGATTAAAAAGCAGAAATAATTAGCTCATACTGACTTAACTCCACAGATATAAACTTATTTATAATATAAATGTATTTTTTTTAACTACGTGAATGCAAATTGCCACCTACTTTCAGGAAGAATCTTGTTATTTTATACTCAGAATTATGTGTTAATACTTTCTAAGTCAAAATTAAATCTTGATTTTTACAGAACAATTTTACTGAACTGAAACTGAATTGAAATTAACTGTGAAAGGAGAACAGAGTTGGCAAGATAATCAGGCAAATGAAACATATTATACAAATTATATGGTTTTGTCTATTATTATCCTCTGATTCGATAAGCAGTTTCCATTGACATTAAATGAAAGCTTTTATGGACCCAAGAGTTTCTCCTTTATTTCCTCCTTTTCCTAAACTACACTAGATATTCTAAAAAATACATACCACACCCTACAAATTCTGAATGGTTTCTATCTTTAAGATAAAACTCCTACACCACTATTATTAGGTACATAAAGCCAGAGCCTACTTATTAAAATGTTTTAAGTGTGAATGCATAAAAATTATTTCACTAGAAGAAAAACAAATATGCAAGTTCCACCTAGGCTTATTTTTCTGTAAAGCACTTTCATAGACTTCTAATGTGAATGAAACTCGAGTGGCAAAAGATGATGCAGACAAACATCACAGTCTATGTAATACCTAAAGGTTCACTGCCAGCAAGTTCATGAGGGGCTGATTTTGTATATACAAGAGAAACACCAGATTCTAGTATAAACTTCTTCCACCTATAATACAGGTTAATCAGTGCTCTCACAAACATGCAACTATCCCTGCCTGATACACAGCCAACTATAAGGAAGCTGGATATGAATTAAGCACCAAATAGTACAGAAAAAGCCATTTAGACTGAAATTTTAAAAATGTTTACAGATAGTATGTTCCCATTTTGTATTAATTAGAGAAAGCAAAGAATTTTAGAAACATTTTTGTGAGATGTACATATGTAATGAAGTTTTCATTCCATACCATCATAGCTTCACACATCTACTCCAAATGTTGGGAGTCAGAGTTGGGAAAGGAATCGTCGTCAGCTTTAAAAGAGATTTCACCCTTCCCTTCCAGGTAGGACAGCAGGTTAACTTAGTTCTAACATTCAACTGTATAAACACTATATGGAAAAAAGGATGCTTAAATTGAAAATGTCAAGTCTACCTGTAAATCAATTATGTATTTTAAGGCCCGATATTTCCCATTCATGACAGCTGGATTAACAGGATTCACTGCTCTTCTGTGGTATAAAACTTATGGTATCATACATAGGTTTCTGATGGATATTGAACTTTAAGTCACTCACTAGTCCTGGACTTACACACAGGCTCCGGATTAGTATTTTTCTGCACGACCAGTAAATGTGAGAGCCTGAGTCAGGTATATTTTGCTACTTAAGAGTTTGACAGAGATCTGCACTGTCTAAAGGAGCTCTGGCCCTACTACTGGGTATGCAGGACTCCGGTGATGCCAAGCAATATAAAAATGACAGTGCCCACAGTATATAAACTAGGTGTAACAGAAGGGAATTAATTGAAAGATGTCTTAAATTTCAAAATCTTACAAAAACCCACATGTACTCACAAAAAAGTAATGTGAAACAAGCAGACTTCACAGGACAGATCAAGCCACCTTTTAATGGTGACTAAATATGGAACAGAAGAAGAAGAGTAGGTGGTTCAAAAACCATGAACAAAACAAACTAGTTACAGCTTGTTTTCTCATTAAGTACTACACTGTTTTCTCATTAAGTATTCCATACCCTTTGCTGGTATTGTTGTTCTTCATAGTGTTTCTCTATTCAGTACTGACTGGCAATGGCATGTCTGCCAGCTACTGATTCAGATAATATAACACATGTGAAACATTTGTTCCAGTATAGAAATTCATATAATATCCCAGAAAGTTACTTTTACCTCAAGTTTTTAATGTAAATTTTGTCATTCTACAAAGAAAAAGCAAACAGCTAGTCAACCATGATGATTTTGCTAAAACCACCCCATTCCTTGCACTGAAAAAATGTTGTGATTCTGTAAGTTTTCAGGCAATAGCTATTTCTAACAGTCTACATAGGAGAGGCTCAGATTCACAGACAAAACTATTTTGAGTAAGTTACTCACCACACAATTTCAGAAATTAACAGAGGTCTTAATCTGAAATAGCCAGGGTCAAAAAAAATAACTGAGGACAGGTTCTTGCTAAAAGAACCGAGGTCCAGACTCCAGCTGGTTGTAGGGTAGGACTGATGGGGTGAGACTGTAAACCTCACAAACTGCTCCATTTGGTTCTGTACTTGAACCTAATTGAGGTTAGTTTAAAAAAGCAAAAAAACTGCGGGGTGGGGATACGACAGAGTTTTCACGCTCTTGTTCGACGTGGCTCAGTGAACTCCAGACTGAAGTGTTGCTCTTCCAGTGCATAGGCAAGCTTATAACTGAAAACTGACCATGGGTGGCTTGTCCCTGTAAGGTCCATGAGTTCGTGATATAAGCAAAGTAATCCCCTATATTAAAAGACGGAAGCCATTATTTTAGTTTTATATAAAGAGGATAAGAACCTTATGAAGCTTTATTACCTAAGGCTGAGTTAAAGGGACACCAGATGAGGTACCTGTGTGCATTGGTGGTCTTAGAAGTATCAAAATAGACAACTTCTTTCTAGACCAAAGCCTCTGGACATACCAGAAATAGATAAAAGTTGTATTATTATGTGAATCCATCTTAATACAGAAGGGTCGAAAGTAGAAGTTCCCTGACACAGAAACAAAGCTTTCCTCTTCCTTTCAAGATAGCACTGTGCACTTGGTGGGACTTACACATAACAGAGTGGCACCTCTCTTGTAATTTGTTAGTCCAGGCCACTGTGGAACAAGTTAAGTTCTTTTTACAGTCAAGGTAAATGTTGACTTTACATGTTATCTGATATTCTGGGAAATAAAAGCAAAGCCTGCTGGTAAACAGGAGGAGAACAGGCTGTATCAAAGAAACAGTAAGAATGCAGAGTTTAAAATTAGCAGCAGCATAGCTTAGAGGAAAAGCATCTCTTGCTATTAAGCAATTGCAAAATGGGCCATGTGTTGCTTTCTTTCCATGATGTGTTTCACACACAGCACCAAAGAATACATGCCATCACACGAAACAGTATATCCAAAAAACACTCAGCATGGAACTACTACTTCCAGGCCACTGAGGCACTTTTCTGGTGGAAATACCTAGCCAAATAGTACCAAAACTTTGCTAAACATAGCTTACTCTGTTAATTACCTGAACTACAAACACATATTCTACTTATGATAAATTTCTGTTGCTATCTCTTGTTTTCTGTTTCTCCTTAGTTTCACAACAAGTTTTAGTAGGACATTCAGAATTTATACTCACACGTAGTAGTAGCAATTGCAGGGTTACATCAAACAATAGCAAACAGCAAATACTTTGTGCAGGGTTTTGTTATACCAGCTGTAGAGATATTTTAATAAAGATTGAATCTGTAGGGATGCACTGAATGCAGAGAAAATCACGTATGTTTTTTATCTTTTAGAATCATGTAGCAGAGAGGGTGAGCAGTGTACCATATCTGGTACTTTAATTACCTGGTAAATAATAAGGGTATTTTTTAAAGCAGTACCAAGAAAAATGTAATATTTTAGTTAAGTTAGACATGTATATGTTCCAGTTCTGACAGGCAGTATCTTCCTACATATTATCAATTTAATGCAGAAGGATATCTGCAAGTGCAAGAGAGCAGCGGGATTGATACTTGTAGCTAACTGGGTTACTGTTGCAGACCTCACTACTCACATCCTACCTCCCAATGCCTTTAGTGTCAAAGCTTCCTAAAAAAGCCAGGCTTCTGTGACTGTGACTTTCTGTGACTGGGCACTGAAAATATCTCCTTCCCCTTTTACTCTCCCGCTCTGCAAAGCATTTCTATGCAAAAGGGAAAGAGTAAAGGGTAAAATGACTGAGAAAGGCAACACTTGAATTGTTTGCCTTGCAGCCAGTTTTTGGCAGATGACCAAAATGACAGCAAGTGCTTCTTCAACTGTCTCGAGGATCCCACCTTCCCCCTTTGCAACCAAGCACCCATCTTCTCCCCATTTCTTTGAATGAGCCCCAGTGCTATGGAAGTGCTACAGTTTGCCATGAAGCCGTCGTTTCTCAAGCTCCGAAGTTCCTGATTCAACTCCCTTCTCCCTGGGGAACTAATGAGACACATTAAGTATGTGCGGACTATTATGCTGATGTGTCAGCACTTGCACTAACTGTATCTTTCAGAATAATACGCTAACTTACCGACACAGCAAAAAGCCAAGAGATGAAAAGTAAGGCCTGAATATGAAATTATTCCTAAGTGTGCAGTAATTAAATTGCAGCTCTCAACGCACATTATAGAATTGCTCAAGGTAACATTTCTATAACTGTGTAAGATGTTAGGTTCCAAGTATGATAGGAAATCTGTACCGGAAAATGAACGTTATTAGTAGCTCATATAGTTTAAGAGAAAGCTGTAACCCTGGACAGCTGTTAGACGAAAGCGTCTTGTCTCAGAGTGAGTAGTTCAAATTTATGTCCAAACCAAACAGTAAGTCACTCCATTTGACAGTGTCAGATTTAACTTCTGAGTCCAGACTATTAATCAACATGTCAAAACAGAAGCAGAGTAATTGTTTTGTCTATAATATTGAGTAACTGGAGGCCTGGCTGAAGCACTTCATTGTTTCTAAAGCCAAGTGTATATTAGGTTATAATATTGAAATACCTACTTCCATTACCTCTGTGTTTATTTATGGAATTTATCAGAAATACAGAGACAGTCCAGAAACTAATCAAAAAAGACTGCCTTATTTTTCTCCTGTTACATTAAAGCAAGCAGTTTCCTGTTAATAGCAAAAGCCAATCTAGCACTTGGGCAAAATGCCTACCAGGAAAACAACGTGAGGTTGGGTCATTGTGTATATTCTTGTAGTTTCCACTGACTTCTCTTGGAAGGGCACCAGCTTTCTGGTGGCAATAACACTACTCATACAGCATGTTGCAAACTGCCTGCCATCCCTGCTCCATCAAAGATCAGGGTGCAAAGCACCCAAGATATACACTGATTCAATGAATGAAGAGTTCCCAGCAAAAAGACTCAGCTGTATTAATCCTACTCAACTCAGGAAACCTGGAGGAAGTTTTATAGCTGTTTCATCCTCCAAAAGAAGCAATTACCTTTGTCTTCACTATTGCTTAAAACAAAGCAAATAGCTACACACAGAGCAGGAAACACTGGGCCTGGGGTGGGGGGAGAGAAGGGGTGTAAAAGCCGCATGCAATTTCTTTTTCCAAAACAAATTCGAAGTATTTGTTTTCAAGTACATTTATTTTAGGCATGAGTAATGTAAATGTGACTATATGAATTTACCCTCCTGTGAGGCCTATATTAACCATGTTCATGCTTTGAGATACCTTTTATAAGGTATCTTATATCATGGCTAACTGTAATAAAGCTCCAGAACTAGCATGTGAATCTGTCGTCTTCCTTCAACACATTTCACAAGTGAATACTACACAGGAGGAAATAAGTAAAAATAGTTTGCTGCTTTAACTTTGATTTCTGTTGTAATGACTCTTCTATAAAAGTCCTTTACAGTGCATTGCCTGAAGTCTCATCATATGAAAACACACAAAAGGTGTTTACTATAGATTTATTTACATAACTGCTCACCATGTTTACTTGTTTTCTGGGGAAAGCTCAAAGAAAGGAATGGGAATTAACATAAGGCGAAGGTTATTTTAAAGCAAGTTCCTTTGACACCTCTGTACTGTATGTTACACGTATTCTGAGACTTCTTAACACTTCTACCTCACTGTGGGGAGGATTCAGGGTACCTGGGAAGTACACCCTTCATTTTCAATGTCATGCATGTGTAAGACACAATACAGTAAGTAGCACCGATATGAAGTACTAGGCTTGAACCAGGCAGTAAGACTCACTTGAGAGGGTGTACTTGTTAGCTCCATCTTTTCTTGGGATTTTTCCTTTGCTAGTCGTGCAGCTTCTTTGAATTCCTGAAATTTTTCAGCAAACTGAAGGTACATATGTTTAAAAAAAAAAAAGAGAAAAAGAAAAAGAGTAGGCGTGAAGTAGTACATTCCATGCAGAACAGAATGCTGTACTTAACATTTTACAAAGTCAAATTTTGACAGCAGAATTTTTTGATTTTTCTCCTCATTAGATAATCATTTAAGTGAGTTACACAGTGATATACCTTTCTGTACCTTTCAGACATAAAGTACACTGTTATATGTCAGGAAAATTATGATGCAATGAAGTCTGAACTGTCGCTGACAGTGTTAAAAAACCCACCTCAGAAATGGCCAATAATAGTGACAAGCTGCCTTACACAGCTGCTTTCAGATTCATGTCTTACTCTCCTCCTGACAACAAATGATCTGGTTCTGAAGCTTACTGTGGTCACTATTAGCCTAGAGCTTTCAATGGGCTTCATCCTTTCATGACTGAATACTGATTTCTTCCCAAATTTTAACAGCATTTATAGTTTCAATAGCTCAATAGGAAAGCAGCAGTGGGAATACTGAGTCAAGTTCATTTCTTGATTGTTCACTGACATCAATCAAGTTGAAGAACAAATTCATTGAACTAAATGCTTGCATATACTGAACACCAAACTCAAGAACTGCACAATGAACTGCCACATGAAGCTTGATTTCTATGCTACACGTACCTCTTCCAGAAAATATCTAAAGCTGCAATTGAAAAATATATGCACCCATTAACTTGAGAGATTAAATCAATTTATTAAGAATAGGGTCTAGTTTTAATGGCTAGAGAAATATTTGGCTTCATAGATCTCAGCTTGACACTACACTAATTGCTATAGTACCCAAGCATATGTTTTTGTTTCCTACTGCTTTTATACAGAACATTATCTTACTACGATCAGCTTCCAACTGACATTATTCTGCAAAAACACTGGAAGCTTTACCATCAGCTTCTAAACCTCTCCGGCAGCAGCATACAAAGAAATTGTTTTGTACTGCATGTATTTAGAAGGGACAAAGGCCATGTCACATTTGGGTCACACATGTCACACTTTGTGTGACACGATCTCCTCAAGTATTTTCAATGAGAACATCACTTGCTCTGCAAGACCTAAAAACCTTATTGTCTTTAAACACCTTATTGTCTTTAAACAACTTACTCTGGTAGGCTATTAGTATTTCAGTAAATGTCATTTCTCTCCACTTGTGTCCTTTAGTTCAGCTGTCAGGTTACTTAAAAGCATGCATTTGCTGAATGTAGAGGAGACAAAAAATACCACCCTGAAAGTCTAATCAATCCAGCTTCAAAAAAAAGTCTCAGAACATCCGACAAAATTGGCAACAGATCACTGGAACTAGATGATACTTATTTAAGACTTGTACCTAGACCTCAAAATGTGATGGGTAACCTATTATTTAAGTCAGCTTTAAGACCAGAGGATTGGTAAATGGAAAACATGATGCTGAGGTTTAGAATAAATAGCTGAAGATATAAAAGGCCGTAAATGTGATCTTCTGTATCACAGTGATAGAAATTGAAAAAAACCCCATAATAAACAGATAAATAGACAACATTCTAAGAAGGAGCCAACAAGGCTAATGTAGTGGAAATTTTCAAATTTACTAGAATGCCTTGAAATAGTCAGGTGATGAATAATAGCAATCTCTTGGTAAAATTACAGAATAACCAAGACGAGTATGAAAGGAAAGGTACATATCTACATGCTATGAAAGGAAAGGTTCTCTGGAGGATGAATATTTTAAGGAAAAGATGAAAAGTTGTGCAAAGAGACTGCAAGAGGCTCTTACAAGTATCTGTGGTGGCACTTTTGCCATTTAGCGTACTCTTAAGTTAATATAGAATAAATCATGTCAACTAACTCAAAAGGGTAAGACAGACAAAAAACCTGAAAAGGAATACATTTTCTGATATATGAGGATACTATCAAAAGCACAGAAAGATTGAGATTGAGAAAGTTTTCTCAGTTTTCTCTGAAAATCATTGGACATCCTGTTCCTCCTACTGATGCAGCAATAGGCACTTCGCTAGAAAATCCTGATTCTGTGAAACAAATATTCTTCAACATAGGAACCATCTTTCAGGAATCACTGACTTCTGATGGAACAATCTTGAGGTGAATTTGTGGTCTGACATATTGAAAAAAGGTCTAATGAAGAAAAAAAAATGTTTAATTAATTTTCCTCTCTACAGTTTGTATGCAAAGTTAATTAGAGTGCCATTAATTTTCTATCAGATATTCTCACTCCACTAATTCTAAATCACAACAATTGTACAGACAGGGGTTATCACTGTTGCACTCTAGCCTAGTAATTAGTTTAGGAGGATCAAGACACATGAACCAAAACGGAATAGTCCAAAAGTCAAACATTTACTATAAGCTAAGCAATGATCTGAGAATGAACAGTTCTGGTCTGATTATTTGCTACATTAACCTGTTGAAATCAGTCACAGACTAGACTAAATTTTCTGTGGTTGCAGGGTCTCTTTTGCTCGCTGGAATTTGAAATATGTCACTGGGGCCCAGAGACACTCCTGCAAAACAAATTACACACAACAGGGCTGTTCACTTAAGGACTTTGATATATCAAAGACAGAAGAGAAGTTCCAGAACCAATTTTTAAGGCAACTTCTAGAAACAACCTGTTTCTGAACAAATCCATAGTATAGTTTATTTGTTAGCTCTATTACTAATATCCAGTAGTACCTGGAGCCCTAAATTAGATTTCATGTCCTACAGTGCTGAGTGTACTGAAGAGCACTCTGGTAATCTTGAGTAAAATGCCAGAACACACAAGTGTGTGAGAGTTAGTAATCTCAGCAGAGAGACAAGACAAGAAAAAAAAAGCAGATGTGATTTCTCTAAAGCTACACAGCAGATCTAGGGCTTCTAATTCAGCTTTTCTGATTCCAAGATCAACATATCTACCAATTCCAGTGACTGAATAGACCATAATCTAATGAAAGGTTTCCTTTCCCCCCATCAAATATATTTTAAAATATCACAAAAAGTTTTACCTTTATGAGCTTTAGTAGCAACAATCAGCAATTTCAACTCACATGAATATCAGTTTGATAATTAAGATATAATGCAACAGGAACAGTTTGTTGAAAAGGTCCTGAAGATTCATCACCATAAGCTTCGGTAAAGGTCTCTGACTTGGTATTTTTCTCAACAGATTTGTGTATTCTTTTTAAAACACAGCAGTCTAAGTAACCGCTAATCAAACACGTACTTAAGGCGAAATATATCCTGTTGCTTTTCAGATATATTTTTTCAAATGCATCTGAAGAATACCTACAATTTTTTTTTTCCTAGAAGATCTAGATACAGAAGAAACACTAAATTGTCTACTCCTATAAATTTTACAATGAAAAACTGTAACAGAAGAACAACTTTAAAAAAAGAGAAACCTAAAAAATAAACAATTAGAAAGCATTAACAACATACAGTGTGATAGCTTAAAGTTCTCTCCTCCATCAGTTAAAAGAAAATTTATAGGTATCATGCTTTGTCTTGTCTTTTTACATTGTATGGATGAACACAGGAAATTATTTTTAAATAACAACAGTAATGAGCACTGAGTCAACATACAATGAGCAGGAATTAAATATTTTCAAGCCACTTGACTAGCTGAATAGTTGCCACTGGTTATACTTACTTTTGAAAGGTGATGTTCAGATGAAAATCCCAAGCCATAGACTGTATTCGCCCTGCTGTCTGCCCACTGGCCAAACTTCTGGGATGTTTTAGTAAATGTCATGTTGGGGGTGATAGTGCTATTTATTATTGCCTGAAAAAAAGTAATAGTTGTAAAAAAGAAGCTTTGTGGTTTTGAATTTTTTAAAAGACTACTCATAATTGAAAATGCCAATATTGTAGTCAAGTATCTGTGTATGCTGAATGACAAAAACCGGGAACTAGGGAACACTTTTCTTCTAATTCAATCACAGCTAAAATGTTGAAATGGTATTTTCGCATACATTCTGTAAAAACAGCAAAAGCTTGGGGGTGCACCGAACTGCTATTTCAAGAAGTCATTTAGTACTTAACAAGTCTAAAAAAAGTCCTTTAAATCTTCTGCATAGGCTAATGAGATCAGAATAGAACAAGTAGCAAAGTTCTTTTTTGTCTCTCAAGTGTATTTCTTTGTCCCCTAAGGCAATGCCTCTCAAGCATCACTGTAAGCTTCACTTGCGTTCCCTCCACTCCCATTTCATATGCGATTCTTACTGGAAAACACACAATAAAACAAGAAGCACAACTTCTTTAAGTCTCTGTATTACAAGAATGTTTTTTCTTTATACACGCACAAGCATGCCTAATAGTGACAGTGTCATACACCAAGTATAGAAGAAGAACTATTATTAGAATAATTTTTCTTCTCTAGTTCTTGCTATATACAGGATGGAAGAAGCACATCCTCCATATACCTTCTGCCAATGAAAACAGAAAATGCAAATACTAGATGATATGCTGGTTCCACTAAAAGCAACTGAAGTTCTACCATGGTTTTCAGTGGTATTTCCATCACATTAAAGTTTCTCTAACATACTCTAAATCTGCAGTGTGGAACTGTCCATCTGACTTAGATTATGTCAGGATAAAGTCTTATAGTGACACCAAGGGGTTCCATTTAACAAAAAAATTATAACCAGCCAATATGAACAAAAAAGACTCACCACAAACCCAAAGATACATATATTTGAAGTGAAATGCAGGCATGCTTCCTCATCTGTATGGTACTACTAAGAGTTTCAGCCACATTTATTAAATAATTCATAGCCCTTTTCATGAATCAGCAGTGCTTCGCAACACCCACATTAAAGAGAATGTCCTTAAAACTTCCCAAAAAATACCACACACTGTGAGCAGAACAGTTCAGTAAGAATCTTTCCAACATTCCAGTTACTGCGGTCCAAAGGTTATTGTCAGTATGTGTCCTACAGCAATTGTCCTACAGTACCAAGCTGGGAATCTGCTGAACACCAGTGTGCATGTTTCCAGCTTCCACACAACCATAAACCCTGTCTTAACCCTGGCAGCTCAAAGTCAGTGATTACTGAAGAATCCTAAAACAGCAACAAAATTCATAGGGTCCAAGCCATATTCTCTGTCGTAAATAACAAAATCTTTCTTCTACTCTTTCAATAGCAGGAACTGTACAGATGTGTAGAGAATAACAGTATTTTCTCAGGATGGTGACAGTAAGAAAATTGAACATCAGAGAGACCAAGTCTGCTCTCTCAAGGCTGAGATCCTCTACAAGTCAAAATCAGTTTGTACTACTTGTGTGAGATGGTCTTCTGGGTGGATATTAAAAGGAATAGTTATGGAATTTACTTAGTATGCTTTGCTTTTGGTGAGATTTGGGTAGCACCTCCCGTGACCTGCTGGCCATGCTTCTCTGGGTACAGCCCAGGATACGGTTGGCTTTCTAGGCTGCCAGCGCACACTGCCGGCTCATGTCCAGCTTTCATCCACCAGTACCCCCAAGTCCTTCTCCTCAGGGCTGCTCTGCATCCATTCTCCACCCAGCCTGTACTTGTGCTTGGGATTGCCCTGACCCAGATGCAGGACCTTGCACTTGGCCTTGTTGAACTCCATGAGGTTGGCATGGGCGCACCTCTCCAGCCTGTCCAGGTCCCTGTGGATGGCATCCCTTCCCTCCAGCGTGTCGACTGCACCACACAGCTTGGTGTCATTAGCAAACCTGCTGAGGGGGAACTTGATCCCACTGTCCATGTCACTGACAAAGATGTCAAACAGCACTGGTCCCAGTACCGACCCCTGAGGAATGCAGCTCATCACTGGTCTCCACTCAGACACTGAGCCATTGACCACAACTCTTTGAGTGTGACCATCAACCCAGTTCTTTATCCACCAAGCAGTCCATCCACCAAGTTCACACCTCTCCAATTTAGAGACAAGGATGTCATGCGGGACAGAGTTGAATGCTTTGCCCAAGTCCAGGTAGATGACATCAGCTGCCCACCCTTTATCCACCAAGGCCGTGACCCCATTGTAGAAGGCCACCATATTCCTCAGGCATGATCTGCCCTTGGTGAAGCCATGCTGGCTGTCACCAATCACCTCCTCGTTTTCTATGTGCCTTTGCATGGTCTCCAGGAGGATCTGCTCCATGATCTTGCCAGGCACAGAGGTGAGACTGACTGGCCTGTAGTTCCCTGGATCCTCCTTATTCCCCTTTTAAAAGACGGGGGTTATGATTCCCCTTTTTCAATCAGTGGGAACTTCACCATACTGCCATGACTTCCTGAATGTGATGGACAAAGGTTTAGCAACCTCATCCACCAGTTTCCTCAGGACCCACGGATGTATTTCATCAGGTCCCGTGGACTTGTGCACCTTCAGGTTCTTGAGCTCAAACCTGTCCTCTCTAACCATCGGCAGCTCTCCATTCTCCCAGCCCCTGTCCTGGCCTTCAGCAACTTGGGGGGTACGGCTTGTGCCCTTGCCAGTGAAGACCAAGGCACCTCAGTCTTCTCCATATCCTTCTCATCATTCTCTTTTCTTCAGGCATAAGGTTCGGATCCCAGATAAAGCTAGCAGGCTTGAACTTGCACTATAGCCTCCAACTGACTGCATAGAAAACAGCTCTTCATGCCACATAGAACAGAAAAGAGAATGTGAGACAGGCAGGTGGACTTCTGGAACAGAGGTGTTCTGGAGCTCTTTTTTTCTTGTATGTTTCTTGTCTTCCTGTGCAGCATTAGTGACTGGAAGCCCACTTTTCAAATAACCTGCTGGAAGCCCAGAGCAATGATGCGTAATTCACTTAGTGCTCAATTTCTCTTGCTGTGGAACCTTTCAACAGTAATATGTTTGAAATTAAATATCCTGGGGATAGCGTAGAAAAGAGTTTTCCTCCCCAGTCAAGCTCTAGCAGTGTCATCTAGCTTGCTTAAACCATAGTGCAACCCATTCCTCGATTAATCTGAACTTAAAGAACACACTTGAGAGTGTTCATATTATGTCATGGATATAACATCCTCAGTGGAGAAGATGACTCTGAGGACAGGGACTTATGACATCCAAGCAACTGGCAGGTTTAAAGCCTGAATGACTGACATTTGCTGCAGTGACAGTGGCACATCTGGCTGCAAACTGACCCAGCAAAAAAGCCCTTGAGAAATCAACCTGTTGGTTTGGTACTGCCACCTGCTTCAGTTGACCATGTGGCTGGGTGCAGAAGATAGAACCCAGAAGAGGCTGCCTGGACCAGAATGGGATATCTGTTTTGACAGCAGTCTGCTTTTTGGCTGAGTTACAGTGACTGTCAAATTGCTTCCTTGCAAGGGAGGAAGGTAGGAAGAAAAGAGGCTCTACTCCAGTGGACAGTATTAGTCCAAAGACAGCAGGTTTCTCACTGGGAAGACCACATTCAGATCACACTGATACAAAGAGTCTTTACATCAGATTTACCAGTTTTACAAGGAAATCAAGGCTTTCAATCTTCTCTGAATTAAAAGCATTACACTAGATCTCTCACGTGCTAAATTAATTATGCTTTTAAAAAGTGCAGTTCTACAGCATACTATAGATACAGTGTCAGCTACTTCTGGAACATACTAGACATGAATCCTTCATACCTTCAGCTTCAAAAAAAAATTATTTTTTAAATTAGAATTTACAATCCAGTCTGTCTTGTCTGCTCAAATACGTACTGCTTTAACCAATATCTCCTCTATGCCAGATTTCACTGTAGAGTTACCAGTGTAACAAGTGTCAAATATTTCATCAACTTCTAAGACTGTTGTTAGTATAAATGTACAAGAATATCTTAAAAACAGAACAGAGTCAATCTGACAGGCAGACATTTAGCTTTTGAAGAAAACTGATTTTGTTATCTTTAGATTTTGTTTGAATAATAAAGTAGCTTTCATGTTTTCCCTTCATATTAGTTTAGCTATGAGAAAATAGGGCATGTGTCTTAGAAGTTTGTTTTACTGACTGCAAACCCAACAGCTGCAAGATACACAGCAGTAGTCAAATACGATTTTAGCTTGTACTAAAACTGATGGCAATAACAATTAAAGCACACAGTATTTTTTTTCACTTATTCAAAGGAATATCACTGAAAACCTGTGCTTACAAGCCTTATTCAAAACCTGTATTTAGCCTTCCACAGGTTATCACTTCTTTAATGTGTGACTAGTTTATTTTACAATAGTCATTAAAAGTAAAGATCATCTATTGCAGTAACACTGATGGGAGGCTTGTCTCAGAAATAATATATAGAAGGCTTATGGAACCTACAGACTGGAAAATCACCCTTTTCCAGAGTTTTCTCTTGTTTTAGATGAGCACAAGTTATTGGGGTTTCCTTCCCATCTTGCATCTTTACAAAAATTATCACAGCGTTAACTAGTACTACAGGAACCACATTACTTGATCTTCTTTCATTCCTCAGTGACTGCCAGAAACTGAATGAAAGACAGCAGGATTCTGGGAATAATCCTAGTGGCTGTCTACAGAGGTACTGGAGAAATAACGGAGGCTCCCTTCCATCACTTAGGAGAAAGAAGTCCTAAACCACATTTTTCCAAGGAGCTATGAAATGCGAACTGAAAGCCTTAGCAACAACTGCTCAGTGTTGTCATGTCATATTGTGTAAGAAATTTTATTTTTCAGGCTTTCTCTTGATTCCTAGAGTGGCAAGAGAAAAAGGTCACATAAAAAGTAGTTATTCAAGAGGTCATAGGAACAAACCTCGAGTTCTATCAGATTATTTGCATCAGGATCTCCCTGCCATAGGCAACAGGGATCCACATGCTGTATGTGACTACAAAATATGGCCTGTACACCTTACGGTTCTAGAACATTTTCTGGAGTCTAGTTAGAAAGAGATGCATCATTTCTTGTGTAACACATTTTAAGAGGAGATTGTAGCTTCAGGAAACAACATTACACAGAATGAATTAAAAATCAGCCGAACTTGCTTCTATAGGACCTATCTCAGCTGAATCTGGCTCAGACCCATTATACTGAATAAGAAAAAAAACCCCACCTCTCTCAAAATACACCAAAGACCCACACAAGCAAATTAAAGTCTGAATCTGCAGTGTACAGTAACATTCAAGGCCATTTTCAAGGCCAGGCTGGATGACGCTTTGAGCAACCTGGTCTAGTGGAGGGTGTCCCTGCCCATGGCAGGGGCTTGGAACTAGATGACCTTTAAGGTCTCTTCTAACCCAAATCATTCTTAAAAAAGTCTTAAAAATCATGTCTTAAAAATATCCTTTTGTTTTCAAGAAGAAAGGTTTGAAAACATTCGTATCATCAGTTGAAGTTAATTTCATCCAGGAATCCTACTGAAACCCACTGACCTAAAGAGAGGGAAGGGTGTGGGACAGAAATAGGGTTATCACTCAAATCTAAAGTACATCTCTTTCAAACTGCCGTTGTTGCTGTCTAAGTGAACATACGTGTGAGTTGCCATCACTTGCTGGCTCAGCACCCAAGCCGCTGTAACTGAGCAGCAACCTGCACGTCACCCTCTCCAGGGTAGAAACCCACAGCGTGCTGTACCCCACCAGCACCAACATTTACAATAAAACCTGGCTAGATCATGTATCTATTCCCTATAAGGGGCATGACAGCTTCAAAACCAGTATGGTTCATTAAGTGGGTTTTGGCCACTAGGAATGTGTATTTGAGATAATTTTGATGTAATATTTAGGTTTAAAAAAAATCATCTTTGTTTAGTTTCATTTCAAAACTCGAAATGGGAGAATTAAATTGCATAGCTTTTTCTGCTTTGCACATTTAACATTTCTATCTGACCCGTCACAATACAAGGCCTTGCAATCTCAGATACCAGTAGCGCTACTGACACCCAGACGTATGCCATACAGCAGAGACACTATCTGCACGTGCTCCAAACTTAAGTGTTTTACGTTTATATTTAGCCCTTTGGATATAGTACACTGTATATGTGAAAACGTGTTGAAAAAGATGGGGCTTTATTTACAAATAAAAATATCGTCTGGGAATAATGCTGAAAACCTCTTTAGAAGTTTCCCATGGGTGCCCCTGCTATTCACCTGTGAATGTTTCGGAGCAGTGTTGTGATATCCACAACAATGGGTCTTTCGTAATCATGACTGGGATCTTAGAACTTAATCAGACATCTAACACTTGGATAAAAACAGTATTAGGATTGCAGCAATCACAGAGAGAGTAAATAAAAGTGATAGATCGCATTATCAATGTAATTTGCCAGAAGTACTGCAAATATAAAGGAAACGCCACAATACACAGAAGACCAAATAAATAGATGAACAACTGCTTGGCAATTTAACTTGGCAGTCACTTTGCAGGGGCTGCAGCTTTGGACAAAGGCAGAGGAACCCCAGTACATACCAGAATAAGGATTTTGTAAACTCTGCAGATCAACTAAGGTGCTGCTACAGATCAGAACTGGTAGTCTTGATGTCACAAGCATTTAGTTCCAATCCCAGTCTGTATTTATAAACAGTCACACAAAAGGAATTTTATTGACAGAACTATAATAATCACTTGAAAGAGGGCTGGGAAGGGAAGGAACAAAGTAAGACTTAAACTTGGAAAAACTCTGGTAGGCTTTGATACCAGAGTCTCAGTCACTTAAAGTAGTATCTATGAGATCTATTTCTGTGTACCTCTTTATGATATAAATTTTCCTTGTTAATTTCAAATAACAACAGTCTGGATATTTTTAAAGAATGCAGGGTAATAATTTTCATCTTTTAATAAATAGCTGCCAAATCTCCGTAAATACTGCTGTGGTCTAACAGAGTGCTTCAGTTCCAACCATCATGAGCCTGCGCATCTCCAGAAGTTGCAAATGAAAGTCATTTGAAGGTTTATAACTTTTTATTACACTCTGTATATCCTTAATGTCCTTATTACAGACATTTCTGATAAGCTGCTTATAAAGTTACTGGTTTTCTACCCACTTCGGGTAGAACCTAAGGAAGAGTCAAGTTTTCTCCCCACATCAAATTAATTTCTTAGGCAAGGTTTCTTACAACAGCAGCTCAACACATTATCCTTTCTAATTAAAAACCAACCAAACAAACCAACAACAACAAAAAAGAAAAAAAGCACAAAACCATCACACCAAACACCCAAACCCAAACCAACAGTTTTGATAAAAGCTTACCACAGAGAGTTTTATTAGGAGAGAATCCTACCATTCTCTACAGTAAAAAAAAAAAAAAAAAAATTGGAAGATTACGTAACAAAGAAGGATTTACTAAGTGATTATGGGCACTGAACAGATGTCCTTCATAATACTGAAGCCAATTATACTGATAGGTCATTGAATGCAGAGATGAAAACAGGTTATTGTGACCCTATTTTTACTGTTTAGTGCATCTCACAAGGAATGCTTTTTTAGCCTGCTTGTAATATTAAGTAACAGCTCATCACTTAAGTTCAATTTATCAAAGTAAACATGAATGCATGGAAAATAACATTTTCGAATAAACACTTAAAATATATAATGAAGCAATGTTATAATTTTAACATGTCAGCAACTTGTTACTCAGATAATGATAAAAGCATCTGAGAAGCCACAAGAAGGGCATCAGCCCAGAAAATAAATACAAAATCGATGAAGCAAGCAGGTTTTCTGAAATAAAACTTACCTTTGAGCCATCCAAACTGATTATCCTGTAGACATTTCTTGTGCTGTCATAGAAGTAGGACACAGTAACAGCATGCTTGCTGGTGGGAACCCAGTTCTTCTTAGTGTTTGGGTCAATCTGGAAGACATGAGCTCGGGTGCTGAAGATGGGTTGTTCCCTGAAGGATACAGAGTAAAAGTGATGAATCTAATTTGTTCATAATATTGTTGCACAGAAGTTATCTGCCAGTTGTCCCCACTGGGATGTACACATTTCACTCTGCATGATAATTTTTTCCTAAGAACTTCAGTGTGTTGCTGCACAGAGCAGATAAGTGCATTAATATACATAGGCAAACAAAATGCGAGACTTCTAAGGCAAAAATCAGCACCCAGCTGTAAAGTCAGATAAAGACAGACCTTTCTAAATATGGATTCAGCCCTCTCCCATCATGTCCCCAACCCTCACCCTCCATCTATCCCTTTAAACTAACTAGCATTAATACATGAGTAACTTCATCTCATTACACTGCAGATTTTGTATGACTTCAAACCCCCATTTTCTCAAAAATCTTTTAGTACTCTGACTATTCTAATCAATTTTAGGACATAATCTGGAACTGAACTTGCTGATTCAACACAATTACTCTAAAACTAACATTAATTAGGGCCAGGAACATGTGTTGTGAAACATTCACTCTTTGGAGCTCCTTACCTGAACATTTTCATAGCAACACTAAATATGTATAACTTACATAGTTCAAAGTCAATTGCTTAGCAGATAAAATTACATTAAAAAAAAACAAATCCCAAACTACTGTACTTTTGATTTTACAACATATTTTGTAGGACAATATTACCAGAACATACAGTATTGCACAAAAATCCAAAAACACTTTAGTATCACTAGGATGTTTGTCAATTTAAATTTATCTACATTTTACTGACAAACAAACCACTGTATTCAGGGAATGTTGCCATCAAATCCCAAAGATACCAAGTACCAGAATTTTAAGTTGGATTTAACTTCTTAGTTTTCTGGACTCTATTGTCTTCTCCCATTTCCAAGACATGAAGAAACATATCCTTTGTCCCTGGTGTGATCTCCCTTTAAAAATGTGGGTTTTGATACATTTTTCTGCCCAAAATAAAGTCAAAAGAAAAAAAAATTAAGATTTGGGCTACTCATAGTCGAAGGGTTTCAATCTGGCCTCATTACAAAGGGGTACAGGTGAACTCTCAGAAGTATCACCACAGCTTAGCAGCAAGAGTAGCTGAGACCAGCTGCTTTTGACAGCAGAATTGTATTACTCAGCTAGCAGTTAAGTCTCCTTGAAGCTCACCTACCAGAAGACGTGGTGTTCCCCTATGCTGGGCGTTGGAAGAAGTGACAGAGCAAACCCAAAACAGTGAAACAGAGTTTCAGTGAAAGCTAAAAGAGAAGGAATGCAGACCAGAGGGATCAATGCACATGCTTCTCCATACAAATGTCACTGTACCCTCAGCACCAACACATGTGCTTCTAAACCCCCAACCTATAGGAGTTTGGGAAGCTGTTTTCCCGATCCCAATCCCTTGCACACAAACAAAGGCTATGCAAAGGCGACTTTTATATACCTTTGGTTTAACAGAATCTTTACTCTAATTCTCATAGCTCTTTCAGATATCTACAATTACTTTTTGAATCGTACTTAAACTTCAGTTCTTGTCTTCAATATTAGATACATTTAGCATTCATCTCTCAATTAAGCATATCCAAATGTAATGGGATACATGTTACCATAACACAACCCGTTATTTAACTCTGTAAAGTTAAAGAGCCTATCAAAGACTGTAGAAGCCTGACAATTCTTTGGATGACACTGAAAGGTGAAAATAGTAGCCCTGACCACACTGACTAGGAAGACAAAAGAAGGGTTGAATCCCAATTGTACATGTGTGGTTAATACATTTGACCAGTACTGATATTCAGTTCTGTCACAATACCTTGTATCACCCAACTGGGACTTCCAACATACACAGGTTAGGATTTTAGTATGTGAAAGGTAAGTAAAAGCCATACAACTAAAGCAAGTGGGAGTGTCAGTAAAAGTCCAACTGTTCAGCCCTGAATTGCTGCCCTCCTACACTGCCTGCACAAAAATCTTTCACAGCCCCAGCTAAATGTCCTCGCTTTGTTTGATGAGGTGGCCTGCATATTCCCACTGGTTGCTCAGCAGTGGTGCTCCAAGACAAACCAGAGCACTTTGCAGGGCACACCTGTGGGTTTGCTGTAGACATTAATTTGGTATGGAACTGCATAATTGAGGCTTACTTACACTTCTAATCGCTTCTGATAAACTAGAGTTCGTCTTTTCTTTCCATGTTTTATCTGAAACTACAGCTTTGCTGAATGACAAGCTCTCTGCACTCTATGGAAAATACATAGCTTCCTTCATTAAAGTAGCTGGATAAATCATGATTTTACCAGATTACTGAGTTAATTAGGATTTTTTCCTGACACAGACGCTAAAATTCAGATGCCTCCAAGACCAACATTTTGACACAATGATGAACATTTATAATGATTATTTCTTCAAACAAATGGAAGTTACTCATGTCTACAGGACTAAATGTGTTACAGGACCAGTCACTGATGTGCCACTGAAGTATTTTGAAACTACTGTACAATAAGGTCATCTGTACTTTTCTGAAGAAACATACTACAGACCTACTTGGATTTTAGATTTGCTTTAACTTTGTAGAGAATATGTGTCATGTAGAACATATAATACAGAGTATATATAAAAATTAAAAATCTACTTTTGCCTCTAAAGTTGAGACACGAAGAAGAGAACAGTGTTAAATAAGAAAAAACAATCCTGTAAAAAAACCCAAACCATCAGTTCTTTATTCTTGCCTCTCTTCTCTTTCAGCTTTCTCTTGTCATTCTTTCATTACCAGAAAGTATTTAGTATTCATTAAAGATACTAATAGGAACTAAGACAAGAACTCATCACTAATTACAAAGCTAAGTCATTCATTTTTCCAGAAATATCCTGATGCTGAACAAAAAGAAAAGAAACTAACAATGCCATAGTAACATGGATTGACTATTAGAAATGTCTGCTCAGGCATGGCAGAAACATTAAGGCTAATACACTGCTGTTCTTAATTCGCTTAGACTGCAACATTACAGTGATCAAACACAGGCTAAAAAGAAATAAGTGCTATGTCCTCCTGACTTGAGTGGCAATGTGAGGACTAAAGAAGCATGAGAAGTATCACTTTAGCAAGTAGTTGCACCACCTTTTTCTCCATTGACACAGAAATCCACTCAGATACGTGATCAGTCCTAGCCTAGGCTTATGAGAAAAGCCTGTTTCCTAACAGCCGAATGAACAGTGTTTTCAACGAGTCTTTACACTTTGACATCTTAATGCAACCTTTTCCAAAAAAATGCAGACTCCCAAGTATAAGAAACTAAGGCTTCTTTCCTCCTTATGTTTGACTAAATAAAGCTTTCGCAAAAGAAGCTTAGAGCAAGTACAGAAGGTTAGAAAGAACTTCCCTTGCTAATCCATAATTATTTGCCTTTTTTTTTTTTTCTAAAGTATCTATTCTTTGACATATCTGGCATCTGGTACTTTCAGATTGTGCCAACCCTAGTGCTGAAGACCTCCTTCCTCTTACTTCTTTCCCCACACTGTTGTTCACTGTGTGTTGTTCACGCCAAAGTCATTTTCATTGCCATAAGACTGCCCTGTGCAGACACAAGAACACACTCGGACTAGGGATGGAGAGGAAAGAAAGACACAGAGGAGACCTGAGCATGGGGCTGAAGCAAAGAGCTGCCCAAGAAGGAGCAGACAGTAGACAGGGGAGCAGGTATCACACGGAGGGGAATGTGGCCCATAGAGGGATTGAGTTCAAAAAAAGGGAGCCACCACAGGCACTGACCACCATCTTCTGAGTGTCACCACCTGTGGTGAGGGAATGGGAGACCAGGACAGCGCTGGAGAGGTGTCCATAGGGAAAATGACGTGTGGTCTCTATGTTTATTTGGGGTTTTTTTATTGGCAATAAACTAAGTTGAATTCATTTTCCTGAATCAAAATGGTTTTGTTGTGCATGACATTCCCTTTCTGCTACAAACACAAAAAACAGCCCTAAATCTTTATACAACAGCCTCCTGGATCCCCAGTGCGTTCAAATACACCAGAAGTTTTAAATCTCTAAGCAGAGCTATTTTCCCCAACCAGTAGGGGATGAATAAACTGGTCCAGTGTGATGGGGTCCTCCTACTCAGCTCAGCTTCAACAGCTCTAAGTATCCTCCAAAGTACCTATCCCAGCAATGAAAAGTCCAAGAGAATGAATGTTTATGTCAATCATTTCAGCAATTTCTACTTTCCCAATACGGATGTTAAAAACTCCAAAGTGCATTATCAAGACTTACTAGTTTTGATGCACATGGAGTCCCCATACAAGACTGTTTTTAAGACAAGTACAGCAAAATGTGCTTTTGAAATCCTTTTCATCACATTTACAAGTTGCAAACAAAGCAAGATCCCACCCTTCAGATTTCAGTCTCAATTTCAGAGCAAGATGATGATGCACTGCGCATTCAAAAACAGGACAACATCTCTGGGCTCGGAACTGCAGTACAGCCACATTTCAAGCTCCCTATCCACAGTGGAGATGGGACAAGGGCACGACACTTTTTGTCCCATTACAGACACAGGCACAGCAGGCCCTGCCACATGGCAGCCTGCATGCTCAGCACACGTGCTCTGGCAGTCCTAAAGGACTGCAAAGTTTCTCAGTAGGAATCATACACGTGTTTTTGCAGGTGGTAATTTCGCACACAGTGAGTTCTGAGCCTCTATATGTGTTCCAATGTAATTTCTCTCCATATCAGACAATATGTATCTCCCCCATGATCTTTCACGCATTTGCCGATTATCCTCAAATTTAGGATAGGACAAAGACCTTTTTGCTTTTTCAAAATAACAGCATCGTGAGGCTACAGCCTTCTCCCAATACCCTGTTAGTCTTAAAAAATACTCTCCCTGGCTTGTTTTTAAAGCTGCAGCAGGCTTTTGTTTCTCTAAGCAGCTTGAGAAGAGATCTCTGAAAAGAAATGAGGAGAGTGATTAAAAATGCAGCTCTAGTCAAAGCTAATCTGTCAGCTATGGCATCCAAACACGACCAATGGTTTCTCAGGAGTCTGAACCTCTGCAAACAAAATTCGAAGCAATAGAAAAATGTAGAATTTTCCTTATTCCTAAAAATGCTCTTAAGTCTCATAAATACCGGTACAGTCGCTTGTAGGACAGTATTACGTAACATTGGCCTCTTGTTGCATGGAAACTGTTCTGAAATAAAATCTTTTTCTGGAAAGTGACTGAGAACTGCCATCTTGAAATAAAAATTAAAATTATAAAGTACTTGGACAAAACATACTCAGCATGCTTGTGAAATGAGTACATCTTAAGATTTTGCTTCCTATAGTGCATAAATACACAAAAAACTTTGATGTCTCAAACAAGCTTTTAGACAGTAAAAAAATGGAAGTTACAATTGAAAACAACATCAAAATCTCTCCCACACCACCAGCAGTTTATCTAGTTTTACACTTATGTTCTTAAACCTGCTTTTGTTTTGGGTTTGAGTCATGTTTACTCAAGGTCAGTAAAAGCTTAGGAAGTTGTTCCTAAAAAGCTTGGTAAGTTTTCTGCATTCAGTTTCAAGTTAATACATATGTGCACCTATTTAGCTATAAAGTTCAATGGCTTACTTTAGAGAACATGTTCTGTATCTATACAATACTGCACAGAGCACTGCCTTCAAGCTGTTTTCTAAACTGTTTTATTCCCATTTAACAATCAGCTTTTAGTCTGGATCTTTGACTGCTTCTGAGTCAGCATACCATTACAAATATTACCAGCAGGTTTTCAGAATTTGAACAGAGAAAAATTATCTAGAACCTTTCATTAAACCTATAAGGTTAAGTAAAAAATACATTTACCTTTGTCAGAAACATCATTACTGTATGTTATATTTTCAAGGATCTGAAGTTCTGATCAACTGAAGAGTCTCAGCTTGAAATCAGAAATCGCAGAGTACTTAATGGACATAAGACACAGCAAGTCAGAGAAAGTCATTTAGTGATCTGCTCATATTTATGTTTTATTAAATTAATGTTTTGTCATGAGTGATCAGAAGAGAAGGCCTTGCTGACATGCCACAAGACAGCTTCCCAGCCTGCTGGCTTAATCAGCTTGGTCAGCTCCAACACTTTGCTTTTCCAAGGGTAGGTTGTAGCCTATGTTTTTAACCTTTATTTTTATAAATCTACAATAGGTATTCTGATGCCTGGTACTGCTCATTTTTCAGAAGGAAAGGTTCAAACCCCAGCCCATAAACTCTGCTCCTTCTCCTCCACCTTTGCCCACACCTATGCTTCTTCATCCATGTTCTTTGCTCATTAGCTCTGGTCTTACATGTGAACAAAGAAGTTTCAAAGATGGCAGAAATAAAAACAAATTTGAAGTAATTCCAATCCTATGAAATTACAGATCAGACCTTGAAATTTCTGAAGAATTATTCAAACATTAGATTTTTGAAGATCTTTAGATGTCAAATAACTTCAGAAGATAGTGGCAAACCCACTGCTGAATCAATGAAACAGCTGCTAACTTTAAAGGGTGTATAAATAAGCAAAAGCATTGCTGGACTCCCCTCAAACTGCACTGCACAACGGTGACACTAAAGTTAAATGGACTGAGTCATGGCTGGTTTTGGAATTCAAACTCAGTGCCTTTAATCCAGTGAATGGGAACTTACAACGTGCTCTAAGATACTGTCCAAGTTGTAAAAGCTGATTACTACTGGAAATGTGATGAGTTCATGTAGAAGCCCATGGAAAACCGCTTACAGGAAAAGACTCCAGAGCACGCATTACTTACAGTGAAGGCAGACAATTAGACGTAACAGAAATACCATGGTTCCCGTGGAAATATGACAGAGAACTTCATATTCATCCAATTTCACACCTGCATCATTATGTATCACCCTAAAGAGAACCTATCACACAGTCCCACGCTCTAATCACTCAATGAGGATCTGTTGACGATGACGGCAACCCCTTTACCTCTTCTTTACCAAGTTGGGATTTTTTGGGTTTTTTTCTAGGTACATTTTCAAATAGCAAAATTAATAAAAACTGCACTAAAACCAAATTCTAACCCATAGTTGGACATCCAGTGTCTAATAGAGGGAAACTTTCACCTGAAACCTTCCTGCATTTCGGAGGCAGACTCAAGAGATTCCTCTGTGACTTTTAGGAGTTGAGCTCTTGCTCTTTCAAGAAGTACTCTTTTTGACTTGGCTCCTTATTTTCAAAAAATTCTCATAAATCTTTGAAATTTCAATGTCCCTATAAAGACCAGTTAAAATTTGAGTGTTATTCAGGCAGGAAGGGGAACACCTGCACTACATTTGCATACCTTAAAACCCTAGACTTTAAAAAAAAAAGAACTCACAACATTTTATTAAAAGCCAAGAAGTATATGCAAAACACATGCATGCACATCTAAGTGCAAAGAATCTAGTTTTATATATGCTAGGCTAAGCCTGACACCTATGAGTAGACAGAACTCGAAGTCAATGATAATGGACTTTGATTAGTAGAAAAACTGTCTGCTTACGGTGATTTGTATCAATGCATAGAAGTTCCTGTATGACACAGGAGGCAAGTCAGGAAAGTAGGTAACTTCAAAATGTAGGGCAGAAAAGATTTCTTAAATCAACTCCTTCTCATAACATTTTGGCACCTCCACCAATGTGGATGGCATCTGTATGTACATGTAATCCTATAAAATTGTTCATTCAGGAAAAAAAATTAACAACTCCAAATGCCCATATATGAGACCTTCCAAAGGGAGAAGGGGGAGAAGAAAGGCAGAGGAGTATCCTACAGGCAGGCACTGTAAGTCAACTGCAGACAGCATTTACCATTTATAGTCAACATATAAAAGTTAAAAGAGCTAGGATTACCATACCTAAAAAGGCTCTTCCTATTAAACAAAACAAAACTCCCAAAACCCCAAAAATATATTTATAAAAAGAAATTATAAAGTTCATATACATCCATTCCTCTTCTGAGTTTCCCACTCATAAGAGAGCAGCGAAGGATAGTAGGTAAACTTTAAAATAGTAAAGAGCTTCTTCCACAGCAGATTTAAAATTAACTGTAGCACAGCACAGAGATCACAGTCTCACAAATTTAGTAACATCAACAGCACGGACGCTGCAGAGTTGCAAAGCACAGGACAAACCAGTTCCTGGGTTGCCACTCTCCATAGAGGACAAAAAGACGAGCACAGTGAGTTTACTGTTCGGACAGTGGTGGTGGCAGGACAAGACACTGCCTGTGCTGGCAGACCCAGGCACAAGAGAACGGAGCAAGTCTTAGGCCAGGACCCAAGTGACCTGGCTTTGTTCTGACTCTCAGACCTACCTTCTAGTCTCACTGCAACTCATTCATTTGACCTGACCCTCCTCGTCTCCCTCTCTCTAAGAAAATACACTTTTCCACTCTATCTCATCAACACTTCTGTTCAGGCATCTCACTCACTATGAAACCCTACTAAACATCAGGAACAAGGGTCTGTTAAACAGCTGTCCCCTAAACACTTGTCTCTGACACTCTTCTTTGTCCTGCTTGTCGTCATGGCCTTAATGTCACATCCATTTTGATGTGCTCTTATCAGTGTGTTTACATACACACACACATATACACCTCAGAGATATTACAGAGTGTGTTAAGAATAAAGTTGGTGACTAATTCAGCTAGCATACTTGGCGCACACCAAGCAAACAGATTCTGCTCTCAATACCTTGCATCAGGAACAACCCCTTGCAGCCCTCCTTGGCCCTCACCATATCCCAAGGCACAGAAAAGGCAAAGCACTCAGAAGCCAAGAATTATCTTTCATCTCATCCCATCTTCAGATGTTTAACATCAGGTGGGGAAGGATTTAACATACTGAAATTCATGAGATGATTGATGGAATAAATTATTTTGGTAGGTCAGTGTTAACCACTGCATGACTGGTATTTTAATTTTTCTTTATTTCCATAGCAAATTTGAAATATCAGTACAGAAGATTTAAGTGAATTCTCTACTTGCACTACTATTCTCAGAATACAGTGAAAATCTGAATGGCGGTGTCTGCTCATTTTCCTTCAAACAAGCAATGGATCAAATTCATCCATGATACAGTGAAATCAGAAGGGTCTTATTAGATGTACTCAGTGTCCAGGTCAACAGCAAAAACTCATGTTTTGCTTTCTCAAAAGTCAAAGAAAGCAAAAACTGAAACATGGAAACGTATGCATATTCTTCAGAGAAAGAACAGGACATAGTGCACAGGATTCTGCAGTAAAATCCGGCTTACTTAGGTGTGAGTCACGACGACACCTGTAGCTCAGGCATTTCATTCTGCTATTTAAGTGGCAGCTCACTGGCTGCTTGTCCTCCCCACGCTGAACCTCTGCTACAGGTCTGCCTCCTAACTGCGCAGAACAGCTTGCAGCCTAGCACTGCTGTTTTCTGGGGGTCAGGCACACCTGCTGAGCTCTAATAAGCCCTCAAAAACCTGATCAAAACACAACACACTAAATTACATTTGCCAATAAAAATGCAAATGCCCATATTCAGAATAAAATAGATACTACTTAAAATTAAGGCTTACATGCTAGAAGAAGGAAAAAAAAGAGCAACAAAATCTTAAATTTTTGGTATAATGTCAGTGAACATGGAGCTGCTTGCACTACAGTGTAAAAAAGGTACCTGGAGGATACCTAATGTTAACCTGATCAAAATAAAAAAAAAAAAAAAAAAAAAAAAGAAAGAAAAATAAACAAACATTGGATTTGCTTTTACCACTCTAAGTCTGTGGGTTTTTAAGAAATGCCTGTTCTCTAGTGCTCCCAGCTATCACACAGTTCTGCAGGTAGGCAACCAGCCAAAGTGTTACAGGAAACATCCCCTCCAAGAATTTATCACTGGCTATGAAAGTTCCTCCAATAGCTGCATGAAGGTCCATCTCCCTAAGGTTTTCCTTTTTTGTCCTTCCACCCAACCTTCAGAAGCTCATTTCCATACCATGAATCAAGTAAGTGCTTTGGGACTCAGATGAGATAACAAAAAGCATATTTCCAAGGACAAGCACTCAGCTTTATCTTCATGCCTTTCACTTCAGTTTATTATGTTATTTCAGGGATATGGGTATCTTGAGAATTCTTCTAGGTACCTCTAAATTGTGCAAGTAGGTGGACAAAGGTATCTCTGAATGAACTTTGACCTTGTGGTTGTTTTTCAATTATAAGATTAGAGATAACTAATCATTAGCTTTTAATGACTTAAGGAGCAGCTAAACCATGTTAGGTTGAATTTTAGGATAGATACTTATAGTGAAAATACTAAGTAATCATAATAGCAAAAAACTGATCCAAAGTTGTACTTTATTCGTGGATCTTGCTGTCCAAAAATTCTTGTCAAGGAAGCCAAGAGAGGAGCGTTCTTCTACCTTTATGACTAGATAATTAAGTTTAAGATGTATAGCTGTTTTCCACATCTACTCACTGAAAGTGTTAACTAGAAGTAAACAGTAAAACAACCTAATGTAAGGTTCTATTCTATGAACAAAGAACCCTGGAATGCCAGGCTAATGAGACATTTTTTTTGGCAAGTTGTCTAGATGTTAACATTCCTGCAACAGCCCTTACATACAATAAACTAAGCTAAGCTGCATCTGGAATAAGAAACAGGCAGGCAGTGGTCTAAAAACACTCATTCCCCTCCATTCTACATCATGGAAAAGCAACTTTGCCACGCTTGCAACACAAACAGAAAGGAGAGGAATGAAGCCCACACAACAGTGTAGCAAAGGAGAAAATGTCCTTCATACCCATCTGGGAAAAAAGTTTAGAAAGGTCCAAAAGCAATTCATAACTAGGTTTTCTTTTTCATTCTCCTAGTTCCTTGATAACCTCTGTATAGAGGCAATCTCTCCTTTGTACTCTACATCTACAATCTCCCATGCTATGGCAGTGTGTGTCAGTCAGATTACACTGAAAGATAGCACGCAAATATTTTAAGGGAGAAAATAAAGAAGCTGAACTGTTCCACTTGAACTTCTATTCTTACTTGGCACAACACTTGAACACACAGCACATGAGTAAGTTACAGTTTCCTGCCCTCTGCACCATCAGTTTTCTTGAGTTTAAATAAACACACGTTTTCTAGACATGGTCCTCAGGGACAGTATCTGTAGCCTTCAGAACCATTACAAGACCTACAGTTTTAAGAGGGAAAAAGAGAAAAAAAGAAAGAAGAAAATAAACAAAGAAAACCTCCACACCATCAGAACAAGCACAGGTCTTCAAATACAGAAGCAGAGAGGGTGAGAGCACAAAGTTGCTTCAGGATCCAGAGAGGCCGCTGGTGAGCCAGGACTCCATGCTCCGCTTTACAAGCAGGCCCAGCAGCGCTCCCCTTTCCAGGGGCATCGAGGAAGAAGCTGAGGAGGATGAGGAGGATGAGGAGGAAGGTTCCAGACAGGACATGATTTTCAATCTATTGCAATATCCAGAATGCAAGTTTATTCCCATCCAGCATGTTTTCCTTGTCACGTTTCATGGACACCCCCAAATTAATTGATGGACACTGAGATCTAAAGCTCAGTAGTTTCCATTGCAAAACAATTTTCAGTCTGTGAGAAGGGCTGTTACAGCCACTACAAATAACTAATTAGAGCGATTGATGCTGACTAAACAAGGTGAGAATTAAGCCAAATCATATGGGGCCATTTAGGTGCTGTTGCTGAGGCAAAGATGGGGAAAAACAGCACCCTGCAAGCGCCTGAAGACTCTTTGATGTTAATCATACTGTTTGGTGGGGCTTAAGGGTCATAAGACAGCAGCAGGAGAAGTGACACCCAAAGCAGCACACTCAAACAATTGACAGATTGAAACTCCTTGCTTTGTCATCACATAAAAGCACGATACTCTCCAAACATTAAACACCCTCTGTCCTGAAGTCTGGGTAGATCAATCTAGTTGCTGTAAAAAAGTCCTACAGCAGTGCTGACAAGTATCACTGTGTACAGCTAGCACAGCAAGAAGGAACCAAGAACACAGGGTTGGCACTAGGACATGCAGTCATGGAGAGCACTGTAATAGAAATGGCAATCCTATATTAGCTTAAGTTCCATAAAACATGGCAGAGTTCAAATAAACAACATAAACATGGCATTTTCTAGCGTTCCATCAAGTCTCATCATTGCCTATTAGAAGAATTCCTGTTCTGATGGCTGTATTTCACAGGTATGTGGCAACAGAGACAAAGCTGGGGCATTTTAAAATTGAGACAGATTAAAATTTTTGAACCTAAAAAGGAATAGAAAGCAGAAGTAATTCATCATGTGTTTCCACTGAGATAGTCAGCAGTTATATAGTAAACAGTGATTCTAACTAAAAATTAGTAAGTTTAGATGAAGTTTAACTGCTGTTTTTCCAATGATCTTTGAAAGAAAACACTCAACTAATACTAGTTATATTTTGCTATTCTAAAAACTAGATACTTCTGCAACTTGTTCACAACAGAAAAATCAAGGAATACATACTTTCCTTGTTTATTTTAAGACACTCAGAATTTGATTCAAACATATTTCTGTAGCAAAATAAGGTTTCCTTACTTGGAACTACAACCTTTAGCAACCCCTCCTTGTAAAGCTTCTCATCAGTTTTCTTTCATTACCCTCCTTCTTGGCTTTAAACTTCCATTTTACTTCCTTGTAGGTCTTCATACAGAAGTGATCAGACCTCCTTACCATTTTTCACCCCACCATTCAAGTCCACCTCACCTTTTTCCACATCTCCAAAGCATTTTCATATGCCTTCTACATGTGAAAATGCTTCTAATTTCAGTGGGCCTAACACTTGTCATTCATTTCCAGATTAAAATTCATAAAACCCTTATTTAACATTAAGAAGTTGTCAGATAACAGTCAGTTCCGAGAGATTTTACATTTAACCCTCAGATATAAACACCCCGTAACAAATCATTAGCACAACCTGCACGCTGACCACAGACACCTCAACGCTGAAGTCCTGCTTCCACCAACACCAGTGGAAGTACCAGAACTTATACATGGAGCAAGCAGAACGAACCAGGCTGAAGAAACATGCACTTCACCCTTATCACCATCAACTGATCTTCAAACAATTTGCAATACCCTCCAAACTGCTACAGCTGCACATTAAGTTTCAAAAAGAATCACTGGTCCACATCACAAGATGAGAATCGGATTATTTCATTTGTATCAAGGAACTGAATTAGACTCCTAGATAGGTAAACAAATTAATTTTATATTCATAAGTAGCAAATCAATTTGAATCATCCCACTGAGCACTGCAGGAACTATAAAGCTTCTAATTCACTTTGAGTATGCCATTACCATGCCAGCAAGTCCCTCCCGTCTGATAACTTACAGCCTAGTAAACACTATTGAATTTTGGAAGCAGCGGTGGCACCTATATTGACTTGTAACTAGAAGTGACAGATCTCAGTTTACCTAATTGTTCACACCACCCATGTCAAACGTGTCCTGAGACTCCTCTTCAGGCAGGACACCCAAACACCCTTCAGAGCAGTTTGCTCATCAGATCACTGAAGGCATTCCTCAGACAGCTCCAAATCCTGTCTCGCCTAACGATGTGCCTCGCATTGTCAGGCAACTTCCCACTGTAATGGTGAGATTCACAAGCATAGAGGGCGCAGTGTGTTTTTAAACCTACCAGAATGACCACACATTGTGCATGGCGCAAACAGTGTCCTGCACAGCCCACTACAGAAGCCAGCACAGGAATAGGTACGCAGGTTTGCACAGTAAATGTCAGCCAAGGGACTGGGCCAAGTGCTGAGCTGTGGGGACAGGCCCCAACGGCTGGAGATGATTGGCCATACCTGAACTAGGGAAGAGGACTGTGCTGGAAACACAATGGCTGCATCAATAGTACTGCTACCCTGCGGTATTGCTATCCAAAGAATGTAAAGAAACATTTCTTCACTGACGGTTCATGCGCTTGCTTTGATTGTGCTGGTAGAGGCTGGTAAAGACTAAGTACTATGTGTTAGTTGTACTGGAGCTAGATTATCGCAACCACCTTGCAAAGCATACTTCAAGACAGAGCTTATACTTCAGAAAGGCACCTACGATGACTGTTGTTCTAACCACAGGACAGCAGGTAGGTATCAGCTTTACCCAAATGGATGTTACGTTACTTGTGGGAAGTGTAATTACAGGGAAAAACAAAATCAGATCTCAGGAAACTGCTCAGCATTTTGACAAACTGAGCACAAAATGCACACTGTACAGTTTGTGCACAAGTGTTGGCTCAAATGCCTGTGTGACAGGTAAAACTGGAATTTTCTTACCCGTTTCACATGGAATTGCCTACACTAGAGGTCTATACTTAATAGTTCAATAAAAATATTCAAGCAATAAATATCTGCTACTACAGTTAGGAAGCATCTAATCAAAGACCAGGAACCAGTGCTTGTTAAGAGCTAGTTATTTATTTCAGTATGACCTTTTTTTATGAACAGGAACTGTTTTTCTTGCATGGTACCTGAATTAACGGAAAGGGTTCAATGCATTCAAAACCTATGTGCGAATAAGGAACTAGAAAAGCCTCCTTCACCCACTCCTTCGCATAAACATCAGAATAGATACTAAATTTGAGAAGCCATGCCCTACTGTTGCTTCATTGATGAAATAAAGTGGCCAGAAACAAGCAGGTTTACTAGCTACTTATAGAATGTTTGCATTGCAAAGTCAGCTTTACAGAAAGCTGTAGTTAAAAACATTTTACTTAGTATGGTATAGTCTTCCCAAAGTGGAACACTTAGGTGTTTAGGTTTACTTCAGAAAGAGGCTTAACTGAAGCATCAAATACATGTCCATTCCCACTCTAACAGGTTTTGTGTTTAGAAAGAGAATATATACTACAATATACAACTGCTTAACCTAGTAAACAGAATGCCATGAGTAGGAAGTACCATATTTAACTGCAAAAAAATTCTCAGTGTTTACTAGCAAATGAAAAGGAAGGGTTCTTCAGGAAGATTAACAACTTACATGTAAGACAAGACAATTTACAGCAAAATTTTGTATCTGCCAGTTAAAAGTATCAGATTTAATCCTAACTTATAAACTCTGTGTGAAGTTTGATCATGACCATGAATTTCCCAAACTTCTGGCATACAAGGATACTGGTTTATAAGCACAATGGTATTTCAAACCCCACAATCCTTGTCTTTTTTCTAATGGCCTTCATTAAGATGTCAGGTTGCACGAGCCGATCACCGTAACAGTCAAGTTTCAATGAAGGAGGTTAACTACTATTGTGCCACTCTGGTTAGGGATATTTCTTGTTCAATACAAGCTTCTCATAGAAGAATACTAGCTGCATTTTTCAAATGTGAAAGATGAAATTTCACTTCCGTATCATAACCAGCAATGCTAAGAACAAACTGGGCTTATCATCAAGTTCTTAATAGCAGCACAGTCACATACTGTGCTGCAAAACTGGTGTTCGTATGAAGCAGTATTCAATGATCTAGTTTTCCAAAAATCAGTTAACTTACCCACCACCTGAAATCACCATTCCATCCCAACAGTTCTCTATAATGAGGAAGCTAGCAGGACTTGTACAGGCTGTGGCCAAAAGACAGTATCTTAATACATGGGTAAATTCCACCCATATTCTTCCTGAGGGACTTCAGTAAAGTATTGCCATATGTAAGTTACAGGATTACCAAGCCAGTGATTTAGGGTCTAATTAGGGTCTAAACACACGCAGAGCCATTTGTCCAGAGCCATACAGGATATCAAATCAATCCTCTGTTTCAGGTTCCCACTACATAAATAGCATTTTCCAAGGCTGCAAAGCTGTTTGGATGGTTGGATTTTGTAAAACCACTTTGAACTTGAACACGGTGTTGACAGTTAATATTCTTCCTTGACAGAATCCTTCTGCCAGGGTGTTCAACTATTCTCTTCCAAAGATTCCAGCTCTGGGGCCCTCAACATACGAAGGACACAGACCAGTTGGAGCAAGTCCATAGGAGGCCACGAAGATGCTCAGAGGGCTGGAGCACCTCTGCTATGGGGACAGGCTGAGAGAATTGGGCTGGTTCAGCCTGGAGAAGAGAAGGCTCTGGGGAGACCTTAGAGCACCTTCCAGTACCTGAAGGGGCTGACAAGGAAGCTGGGGGGGCTTTTTATAAGGGCCTGTAGTGACAGTACAACGGATAATGGGTTTAAATTGAAAGTGGAGTGATTTCAATTAGGTATCAGAAAGAAGTTCTTGCCGGTGAGGGTGGTGAGGCACTGGAACAGGTTGCCCAGAGAAGCTGTGGGTGCCCCATCCCTGGAAGTGTCCAAGGCCAGGCTGGGTGGAGCTTTGAGCAACCTGGTCTAGTGGAGGGTGTCCCTGCCCATGGCAGGGGGGTTGGAAGTAGATGATCCTTAAGGTCCCTTCCAACCCAAACCATTCTGTGATGATCCTACACATGTTGCCCTAAGTGGCAACAAAGTCCTCTGAATCAGCAAAGTCTTGAGTTCTACAAAAGCAATAGCCAGTGGCAGAAGTTGCAAGACAATAAGCAAGAAAGTGGAACAGAAGGTAACTTTTGCAAGACCAAGACTTGAGTCCTATCTGTAAAGGCTACGTTAGTGCCAGTGACTTGAGGATCACTATGTCCATCCCTGAGCACTCAAGAGCAGCAGTGTCCTTTAAATCTAGGATTTAAGGTTGTTACTAAGGAGTGGAGGAGAAGGACTCTATAGATATGTTTTCAGGCTAAGTAAAATTGTTTATAAAAACAACTGGGGAAGCAGCAGATTGTTTTCCTTTGTCTAAAAACTCCTGTCCAGAATAATATGAATTCTCAAAGCCTGCTAACAATAAAAGTCACAAATGTTATACAAAAAGCTCCTATAATGCCCTTCAATCCACCCCAGTAATAGAACTATTCTATCTTTTGATAGAAACTGTTTTTCAAAATTCATAATTGATGTGGACAAAATGGAGGATTTTTTAAAGAGATGTATCTTACCTTTAAGGTCACCAAATACATAATTATCAGTAAAAATAATTTCAGATCTCAAGTTGCCCATTAAGACCTATTGTGAAAGACATGGGCAGCATTTGCCTTCAGATGTGAGTTAACTGAGAAAATCTAGAGTTTAGTACTCATGTTTCACGGTAATCCCATCAAAATGGATTGTTGCTTAACCATGTGCTTCAGCACCTGTCTTTTTCCAGAAAACTTCCCAAAGATCCTGAGAGTTTTACTATTGCACGTAGCCAGACAAGCTGCCATATGAGCTGTGCAGTGCTTCTGAAGAACCAAGCCTACCTAGGACTCAAATCAGCAGGACATCACCTATTCCCAAGCACTGCCAATCACTTCCTAGTGAGAGCACAGTTTCTCCATAGGTCCAGATGCAGAGAGCCCTGGATGATGGGGTAGTAGGCTTGCTGAAGCAGTCACAGAAAATCCCTCTATGTTTTGTAAAAAAGCAGGAACAAATATTGAAATGGGAGGGACATATACTCAGATGTTGAAAATGCACCTGGAAATCAGTATCCAGAAGCTCAAAGTAAATTAATCCAAGAGAAATTGTCCCTGTCTAATCGCAGGTTAAGTCTTTTAGTAACACACAAGTCAGGGAAAGATATGGCTAGTTCAAAAGCCCAGGTGTTCCAGTTTCAAAGTCAATTGCACAAACAGTTACTTAGGACCTCAGTTACAGCAAGCAATGATTTGACAACAGAGCTACAGATTATTCCACATGCTTATTTTTGTTGGCATGGAAAGCACTTCACACCCTAGGAAGCCCTGACATAGCTGCACACTCCACAGTAAGTCACGTGTTAAACACTGGTTTCTCCAATATCACAGTACGTTCTCTTAAACTTTTGTACAGACAAGCCATGGCTAGCAGACTTAGAAATGAACAGGCACAAGAAGTAGGAATTGTGAGAATATATGTCAAAGATGATTTATTTCTGCAACACTTCACTGTAGAGTGCTCACAATTTAAAGCTCATTCTTCAGTTTTCAAAACTCAAGGAAGATCTCATTCTACGTCCTAAGAATGGTTTCAAGATTAACTATGGATTCAAGACTATACCATACTATTTACACAGTAAGTGTAAATTTTAAAGCATTAAATGTAATTTTAAAGCATTTTAAAAATCCACATTCTAAACCTCAGCAATATTACCTATTACGATTCTTACTATGAAAGACAGCATGGAAAGCAGAAAAAAATGCCATTTCTCAACAAGCTGAGACTCAACTTGCTGGACAGTCTTAAAAAAAGAAATCTTTCTAGACTTGATCTTCAAAACTGAGGAGCAAGCTTGCATGGGGATAGCTCAGGTCTGGACCTCTTTGAACACTTCCCAGTAAAATAAACAGACACTGCCGTATCAAAAGGTAGGTCTGTCCCACCAGTAATAACACTTCCCTTGTGCCAACCCCTCTATTTGCAGAGCCATCCAGTCAGCTGGGTTATGGTACTGATGTGGCTCACTGCACAAATGTTTGTGCTGTAGTGCAACACGGAAAAGGAGCCCCCTTCTTCTGTTGTCCCCACTTTTGGTGGCAGGCTCAGTGAAAACTTAACAATCAAGACGTTTACAAAGAGTACAGCCACAAAGATCAACAAAAAAGTGCCTATGGATCATTTGCATGTATATGCAGGAAGAACTGCTTAAGTTGGCTAACTTGATATCTGTAGCTAAAAAAAAAAAAAAAAAAAAATCATGACTACCTACTGGAAATATCAATATAAGCTTGTATCTGGCAATCCAGCATCATCTATCGCATGTTTAAACAATGTCTCCCTAGACTAATTTTTTAATGATGACTGGCATTCACCACTACTTGCCACCAGAGATGCGTGTCAGAATGCAGTGTGCTGCCAGAAGCATATCTGTGATGCAGTTCTAGAAAATCAATACAGTGTTCAAACACAGGTCCATTACTTTGCAGAATGGAGCAGACGACATAAATACCACTACCAGGGCTCTGTGTAGTTACAACAGAGCCCAACATTTTATGGTGCAAAGCCCAAATAAAACCACAGATCCCTGTAGCTTCCTCTGCCCTCTAACCATCCTGTCCTGAGCACAATCCTCCTTTTGGTGGATCTCACAGGATCCAGCCTTGGAAAAAATAAAAAACAAAATACGCTCAACAGATTAAGGAAAAGAAACCTATTATCAAAATTAGATCTAAAAGTGGATTTTTCACAGTGCAATGCTTCCACACCCATGGCACCTTACCTTCAGGACTGAATACATCTGAAAAAGCCTTGCAGGGAGAACAGCACAAAGCCCTGAACTAGACAGCAAGCTCGTGAGGATTTTTTTTACAGGCCTTCCCCTAAGCAGGGCTTTTAAATACATGTTTCAATCTAACATAGTACCTTAAAAAAAAAAAAAAAAAAAAAAGAGAGAGATGTAATGAGTACTCTGATTTTTGTTTTTAGTTTAAATAATACAGAGTACCTTGTCTCTTTGTTCATTGTTACAGTTTCCTGTTAGACTACACAGAGTCTTTGTATACAAAGTTTCACCTTACAAAGACTACACACCTGGCCTGAGATTTTTCCAGTGCAAGACTGTCTCAGATACACTGGGCACATTGTTAAAACACAAGCACACTTAATTTCTCTGTATATATATATGCATACATGCATGCGAGTTCCATTCCAGATCTGGTCTCAGCCTCACTGGGTATCTATATCACACTCCCTCCCTTGCTGAGGGCCTCTTAAACTATAACTTCAGGACTGGAAGAGACATCAGCTCTTGGTAATTACTTTAGAGAAAACATTCTCTTTGTAGTACACTAATGCAAATACATAGATTTGGAAAGATGTGATTTAAAGAGTGATCAGCTAAGAGCTTTAAATCAAATTGCAGTCTTAAGAGACAATCATAATAAAGTTTTCCCAAAAACGTTGCCATAGAAGTGATATCTGAATTCTATTTACCACTTTCACTAACTAGCAGGCAGAAATACTCTAACACCAGTGACGTGTCACTGCCTTCACCCACTACAAGTGCTGGCCTGTTACAGTATTTCAAGCTACTGCAATCCCTATGGCTTCAAGACCGCGTATTTCATTAAGTATTGGCTCAACATCTGTTTACGAGTCCTGCAAAGATAACGGGAATGTGGTAGGGCAAGCACTGTTGGGGAGTGAACTCACAAGAACACACACAGAAAGCATTTGTCTGATGTTTCCCTTGAGATACTGAGAATAAAAACAATCTCAACATGATGAATGTGAAGGACTTAAATGTTTATTTTCAGCAGAACTAGGATTTCACCTGAAGAGCTGGTCTATATAATCTTTATAATGCACAAAAATACTGAAGCAGATTAATCACAACCTTAAGGCACAACAAATACCTTCACTAGATCATAGAAACCCATCTCCCTATGGTGTTCAGGACATTCATTTATCTGTTGCCAGGCCAGAAGAGCTGTTTTAAATTTCTCATGCTGATTTCATGGTCATGAACCTACTGTGAGAGAAGATTATTTAAGCATGGTAGAACTCTCCACACATTGCTGCCTGACAAAGTAATTCATTAACCATTTCAATCTGACATATTCAGTCCCTCTTCTCTAGGTGTTTATACCTCATTAAATTTTTTTTCAGCTAATCAAGCTTTGTGGGTGTTATGTAGAGTGAGTGATGTTGATCTCATCTTGTTGCACTCCTCACGTTGCTACAGAAGACAGCATAAACTACTTGGCTGCCCCTGCTTTCATGCAACAAGCATCTCATTTTACCCCAGAGATAGCAAGACGGTCAGGAATTGCAGTAGCACTGAACTACTGCCAAGAAGCTCTACCTTCTGCTCTACTATCTGCAATATTTCTGTTTCAGAGGGGCACAGCTGATGGAACTGTTGCTAAGACAAAGTTTTGGGAAAGCTATCATTAAGGCCTGTGGGAGGAAAAAGACAAGCTAAAGAACCTGACTCAGGTCAAATCCAGACAACAATGCTTCTGGCACCTAATAGCTTGATAATGTCCACATCTTGTTACGCAGCTAGAGAAAGGGAACTGAAAAATTTAAGGACCAGTCCATGGTTTGGAAACATCTAAAAAAGCAAGCCAACAGGCAGCAAACCAAAACCAGTTTCCACAGCAAGATTTGTCTATCCCATATGGTCCAACAGTATAGACTTCCATATTTTTACATTTTAAAGCTTCAAACAGACTTTGTAAAAGTTATTACATCCTACAGTTTAGAATTAGCATGATTTGTCAATTCCCCTATAACTACAGCATCCTCTCTTCAAAATGGGACCCTGTATTCTGAATACTTTAAAGAAATGCATTTGACTAACTCCCATTCTTCAAAAAGTGCAAGAGCTAGGAGTGGATCAACCAGCAACAGACATTTTCCTGACTGCCAAAAAATAAAATACTTATTTCTAGGCAACTACAATTCTAATAAGTACATCCTAAAATACTCATCTTCGACAATATTCTCCAGCCAACTTAAGAACCCTACTATTCCAATTCTGCCATCTCAAACTGACACATATCATAACCACCTTTATGAAGATAACGTACTAAATATAGTTCAACAAAAGTGAAGAGAAGCTGAAGTCTTTATAAAGACACATTGATTAACGTGACATGACAGAGACAAGCACATCTTACAGAAGCTTTTAGCTTGTAATTCCTTATCATTCTACAAGAGTGAAGGCAAAAGCTGGTAAGATAAATTTGGAGAGTTGTCCACAGCACAGGCGGACATGAAGCAAGCGGTTATGGAGATACTACCCACTAATAAACCAGGAATTAATCCAAGAAATGAAGTTTAACAGAACACCAACTTCTCACCCCCACAAGAATGCATGGCAGTGCAGCTTCCACACCGTTGTCTACCATGAAGTGTATTCATTTCAGCATAAGCAATTCCTGCACCACAGTCCACAAATAAAACCTCTAACTCCCCTATCCCCAGCTAAAAGCAAAAGCAGTACCAATGACCAGTAAAATACAATGATGAGTTGCAGCTTTAACACAGAATTTACCTGGTGAATGTACACAATAATCTAGTCTACTAATATACAACCTGAGTACATTTACTTAAGATCTATTTCTTGATTAGATTTTTAATGTAATCAAACCTCTGCTCAGAGAGGACTGATTGCACAATAGTGACAAATTTCGTATTTCTCAACACTGCGAATACAAGAGAGATGTGTTATGAACTAGGACAGAACATACTGAGATCATCTTATTTACACAAGAAATCATTGTTTTCCTATTAAAGGAATTATATATAATAAATGTTCTGTGCAGTCAGCCCAACAGAAGGGCATGCACAAATAAATGGTTATATCACCCAACAGTGACTACTGATAAGAACTTGTTTTTATTCAACAGGGATGAGGAACTAGAAGAGAGACAGACTGGAAGGGAGAGAAGCAAGAGTGAACATCCGATGTGCCCAGCCTATACAATCCCCAGGGCTTGATTCTTTTACCTTCTCCTGTGAGACGAAAGACACCCACAGACATATGGGATACAGCATTATGACTATCGCCTGAACTACTGCACCCTATAGACCATTCTACAGTTTCAGGGTTCCCAGAACAAGTATTTAATAGCAGTACTGGTCCAGAGACCAGTCACCCACCAGTTGGTATCCACCACATACACAGTGCACAATTTCCCGCTTGCCTGATGGCATTCAATGCATCAAGCAGGTTGAACCACACTGGCAAAGCAGTGAATCTTTCACGAACATGAGATTAAGAAAGTCACTGCTGGTTTGGAAAGTCAATTCCTCTCCCTCATCTCACGTTTTCTGCGTTCCAAGCACTGGAACAGGTAAACTCTTGACCAGCCGTGTACTACAAACTTAGGCAGCACAGCAGTACCCAATAAATACTGACTATAGTACACAGACCCTCATGAGGCCAGGTGCATGGGTTATCAACCATTCTGCAACTTGCTCCTAGAGCGCTCAATTTTAAGACCCTAGTAGAGTATCAGAAGACTGTTTTTACAACTCCAGTGTTAAGAGTCCAGTACACCTCGGCCTAGAAATACTCCAGAAACCCACGTGGACCTGCATTTAAACATTAATACAAAACAGCTACTGAAACAAGACCTCTGCTCTGACCACTAACTAACGTCTAACAATTAACCACAGATCCACAGAGTTTGCGCTGGCCCTGGCTCGGTTGTGCTGGCTCACATGCAGACAGCTGGGAGCTTACCAGTAACACACACCTGGTTTTGTCCACCTGCTCGGAAGATCTCTGCAAAGGAATTCTATATTGCAATACCACAATGTATACTGTACGGAGAGTCTTCAAAAATCTTTGCCAGCCAGTTGTGTCTTCTTGACCTCAATGTTCCAAGATACTACTTGAGTCACCTCACCAACAACTTCAGCATTTATTTCAACTCCCTCTACAGATATGGATTCGTACTGTTTGTTAAGAATCTATGACACTAAAACACCTGCAGTACCGGAGCTGGTGAACTGGGGGAGGTTGGGATTTTTTGTTGTTTAAGTCAGGTTTTTGTTTACAGAAATGCTCAATTTAATCCTGTAGAAAGAATGTTTAACTCTTCTTCAATAGATCTCCATATTTGTAACAGGATACACTTAACTGACACACCTACAAACACAATATTGATTTTAAATAAATGAGAGGTTTTCCATTATTTGAATTTAAAAAGCTACATAACTCCATGCCTGCTTAGCAATTTTAAGAATATATCCAAAATATCATTCAGCCTTTTGGCAGGTTTTTGAAACACATTAACACTTTCTTGAATATGTAGATAGCTGCAGGCCTGGGTTTATCCTGTTTAGGATATTTTTTTTAAATGGAAGGGAAGACAGAAGGAAAATAAAAGCTGGTCTGAGAAGTCATTCCTTCCTACATCTTGTACCGTGAACCCCAGTGGCTAGGACAGAGCCAAGGATGCAGCTGCTATCACCCCACATGCAAGTAAGTTAACTGAAGAATTCCAACTGTCCTTAACAGCTTGAGGAAAGAGACACTTTTAAATTCCATGTTAATACACCAATTTCACATTCAAATCCCTGAGTGATCAAAATACAAAGGATATGATTTGTAACTTTTATACTCTATGCCATAAAGTCTTAGAAAGCCAGCATCTTGTCAGTGCCTTAAAAGTCTGCCTCCACCTTGCAGTTAGCCGAATCATACGAGGTTTCTGTTGCTTTTGAACATGGATGAGTTTCCATTCCATTGAGAGACTACCAGACCAGCCCATTAGTAGGGATGGATATTTTTTTTTTCATCTCACTGTACAAATTACTAAGGATACAGCTGTGGAAAGTTTTCACAGGTATCCATGTCTTTATCTACTAATTTAGATGCAATGAGATCCATTCTGAAGATTTTATTCCTTCTAATTTCCTGAAAACCTCAAGTGAATGTCCCAATTTACTAAGGGACCTGCTGCGAACCAGATTTCCTTTGAGCCTTCTTCAATCAAATGGGAAATTCACACGTTGTTTTACATTCTCTGAAGACTCCAAAAGAGTTAATACGAGCCTTCGCTGCTCTGAAGCTGCCCCTTGTCGCACTGAGCTTAAAGCAGTCGTTTTCAGGACCGATCCCCACACACACACTTAACGACCTGGGGAGAGTCCTCACGGTAGGGATCTGAAAGCTAAGGCGGCTCTTCCTGCGATCCGACGTGGCTACGGCGGAGGCAAACCTCTGCAGACCGTGGCGCGCCCCTCGCGGAGCGCACCGCTCCTCCTTCCTGGGGCTGATGCTCAGCACCCACCGCAGCAGCATCCCTGCTCCTCGCGCACCCCGCCAGGAAAACCACTCGCGCGGGCAGCCGCTTCCACCCCCGCCCCGGCACCAGCCCGGCGGCCCCCGCGGCATCCTTACCCCATGGCGGCCGGCGGCGCCGGGCACCAGCGGTGCCGCGTCCCCGGGGCGCTCCTCGCCGCGCCGGCAGCTCCGCAGCCCCGTGGCGGCGGGCCGCTGCGTTGGGCTCGCCGCCCCGCGCAGGCCCGGGGGGCCGCGCCGCCGGCTCGCAGCCGCCGGGCCGAGCGGGGCCGCCCGCGCTCTAGGGAGCGCCCCCCGCGGGCCGGGCTCCCATGGCCGCCGGCCCCGCCAGGCGCCCGCAGGCAGCGGCTCCGGCCCCCGGGCGGGCGGTGGCGGCGGCTCCGGGGGGCAGATGGGTCCCCTCCTGCGGGGCGGACGGGCTCGCCTTCTCCGCGAGGGGCTGGCGGCGGCTGCGGCGCTTCTCGCCGGGACGCGAGCAGCCGCCGCGGGCTCCGCGTGCCTCAGAGGCGGAGCGGGATGGGGCAGGTGGTACGCGCAGGGCTCCACGCCGCCGCTCCCCCTAGCAGCCCCGCCGGCAGCGTGGCGGGCACCGACGCATTCTCCCGAGGAGGCAAATCGAACCGCGGCACCGGCGCTGGCATCGGGCTCCCGGCGCCAGGCGGCTGGCGGCGGGATGCGGCCGCGCGTCGCTCGCGGGCACCGGGGCGCCGCGCTCCCCCGGTCCGCCCGCCCGCCCGCCCCCGGCTGCGGAGATACGGGGCGCCGCTCCTCCTTCCCGCGGCGGCGGGTCCGCTCCTCTCCGTCACGCCTTCTTCTGCGGCGAACGGGCGGGCATCGTCCTGGGGCGCGGCGGGTCGGTCGCTGACAGCGGGAGGGGCTGGCGCCGCCGAGCCCGCGTTCCTCTGCGGCGGGGCCGCGAACTCGGCCTCGCCGGCGGGACGGGGAAAGGGAGGGACGGAGCGGTCGCCGCGTCAGGCGGTACCCGGCTGCTCCAGCGTCCCTGAGCCGCTGCTTCTACCCGCTGGCATCCCCCCCGCCTCCGCCTCACACCTCCGCCACCGCCCGCCCGTCCCCTCGCGGTGGGCAGGAGCAGCCGCTGCGCGCAGCCCGCGCCTCTGTCCCGCTCCTCCCGGGGGAAGGGAAAAGCCGAGCCGATCCCTGCCCTACAGTCCCCCCCGCACGCCGCTTCCCGCGGCAGCACCCGCTCGCTCTGCCTCCATCCTCCGCCCGGGGAGCTTTAAATAGCACACGTCACCGCGCTCCCCTACGCACCGGCGTCACGGACCGCTCCCGGCGCTGACGTCACCGGGGTGCGGGGGATGATGTCAGAGTGGTCCACGCCGCCGGAAACTCTCCTATAATAGGGAATGGCGGCGCGGGGGGGACGGGGGGGCAGGGAGGGGGGAAGCGGGGTGGAGGAGGTTCGGGTCCCCGCCGCGGCGCGGCCGCCTCCGTGCGCCTCCTCGGGGCGCTGGCAGCGGCCGGACCGCCCCCTCCCTCCTCCGCCCCCCTGCGGCGGCGTCTCCACGGCAACGCCGCGCGCTCCCGCCACCGCCCCCCTTGCCCGCCCCGGGCGGTGCCCCCCTTGCGGCTCGGCGGCGGGAGCCGGTGCGAGCTCCCCCGGGAGCCGCGGGTGACGGCGGCGCGGAGCCCGCCCCGGGATGCGGCAGCGACGGCTTCCCAGCCTTCTGCCCCGGGGGCGGGTGCGGCAGGGCACGCGGCCGCGTCCCCCTGCTTGGCGAACACTTCCAACCCGACAGCGTTACCGGCGAAACGGGAAGGAAACACAACAGCCGTCCTAAAATTGACACACACACACACCCCCAGACGTAGATTCCAGCACGTCCGTACTAGTAGTACTGCAAAGAAACGGCCGGCACTGTGAGGTGGCCAAATCCCGCTGGTTTTGGCTCGGTCTTTCCATGGTGCCACGCAAACAGGTAGCATGTGCTGCTGCTTCTAGTTCAACAGAGTAGCCCAAGCTCCAGCACCACCTTCTACCTCGCTGGGCACCCACCTCAGGTTCAGCCAAGTGTTCTATTAGCTCCCCGAGTTTTCCTGAACTTGTGAATGTTAGGTATAACTGCTCCTGGACAATGCCACTGGCACTGGGATACCCCAGGTGGAACATGCATCCCAGCTTCTAAGACCACTTTGAACATTTTCATAGTGGTTTTCCTGCTTAAGCGATGCTGTAGCCGGCAGAGGTGTATTAAACCATAATGGACATGAGAGGCAGGTGTCAATACGATAGTAGATGTCAATCCCCACATAACAATGGAAGAAGACCCAAGTGGATGGTACAGCATTGGAAAACACAACCAAACCAACAATGGTATGTTCACAGCTCCTGCTTTAACAAAAGGTTGTTTGCCCTCTCATAAGATCTGTACTACCTGGGACCAACTGTATCCCTGGAAGAGGCTGGAATGAAGGACAGTGCAAGAATTTACCTAACACTCCGATTTCCCCAGATCAAGGACAGACATTTTCAAACGTTGTTTTAATTCACACATGCCCGTGTTTTACAGACTCTTGCTGCAACATTTTGACCCATAAAAGTAATCAGCTATGGGAAAAGTGAAGATGACAAATTAGAAAGCGAGGGAAACGTCCTTCAAAGAAAAACAAGCATAAGAAACCTAGCATGAATTATTCGTGTTAGCAGCAAGGCAGGGGGAGAAAACAAGAGCTTCCTCAGTTTCTCATTCCTCACGCACTACCTCATAAGCCAAAGCAAAGGCACTGAACTACACAACTTTAGGTTACGAGTCAACGAGTTTAGGCAACTGTCTGAGGTTTATTCTGAGCAATGCTCAGAACATGCACAGTTATGATGAGGCTTCATTACTTTTCTGGACTGTCATTTCTTGGTTGGGTTTCACGTGCTAACTCTGTAACACATGAAGCTCTATGTATTTTCCTCTAAAAATCAGATTAGATGTATAGGCTTCTAGCAGTAAGACTGTTGGAGGCAGCCCCCAGTGTTGGTGGGAGAAAGATGAAATCCACAACTGTTCTTTCTCCCATATGATAAGAGTGAAACTGACTATGATCGAAAATAATTCAGTCTAGACAAGCGTAAACAACACACAGCTTATAAATACATTCCTTGATGTCAAGTAGCTAGGAGCCTAGATTCATTAGCTTCTGAAAGTCCCTCATGACATTTTGTATGCAGTAACGACAGGCCAAGAGCAAAGAAACTAAGGCTCTAAATCCACATATGAGTAACTCTCTTGCATCAGTTTTGTTCTCTCAGCTCAAGCTCACACACTAATGCAAATGCGTTAGTATTTCATTATGACCATAGTGTTTTGTTTAGATGTCACAGAGATGGCTCCATCTGTCTCTGCCTTTCAACTTGTTCACATATTTGGCTTGCATGAAGCATGTTTTTGCACCGTATGTGTGCAAAACCAGAAATCCCCAAGACGGAAGATGAAAGAAAAAAATATAAAAGAAACCAAACACACACTGAGTCCTGGAGGAAAAAAAAATTGCATGTTCACTTGAGAATCAGAGGTGTGAAAAGATTCGGGGCAAAGAAACACTGCTATCTCCAGAAAAACCTCGTGTGGGACACCAAGAGTGTCTTCACTGAGTTGTGAAATGCTCTATATATTTCATGCTCCTCTAAGAAAATATGAGTACTGGGACAAATGAGATCCAGGGTGGAGGAATAGGGCTGTAGGGACAAAGAAAGCATCACTCCAAGTAAATCTCATGGTTCATCTTTTTTTCTTCTTAATTCTTAACAGTGCTAATTGATTATTACAGTTAGAAGCTCCACATAGTTGATTACTTCCCTTCCATATTTATTGTTAGTGTTCCTCCAGGTCTGACTGAGCTTTCTCTGAGCCTTAAGCTTTGTCTCGATTACACCCTTTTACAGTTTTGATCAGTTTCCAGGTTGATTTGGTTGAGTTAACATTATTTGCCTTGTGGAAAAAGCCTTTGTTTATGCTTGCCAAGCTTACTGAAATCACTTCTCTCTATTGCCATTCTCCAAATTAAAGTAGGATACAAAAACATGGTGACATCCATCAGCTAAGGCTGAAGTGTACATGCAGATACAAAGAAAGCAAGCTAGGCCATTAAATCATAGATATTAACAGGAGAAGCAATACACAATCACCTCATCTTGAAGACTGAAGTAATACAACATGGAGAAATTTAACAGTGATGACAAGGGTATCTTCTCCACGTTGTTTGTTTTGGGGGTTTTGTCCCTTTATTTTAGAACACTTCTTTCTAGAGCACACTGATGGCGGCAGTCTAGAGCTGTAGAGCACACTGCCTGATTGGGAGCTATCAGCAGGTCAGTGGCTGTTACTCCACAAAGATACCAAGCAATGCCACAATTGAAAGAGATGGATGGCTTCAGGAGGGCAAAGCACAGAGGGGTGGAGGAGAAAGACGGTTGTTTGCTGCTCTGAAGTAGCATATTCCTGGCATATGTGTTCATAGCCAACGAATAAGCTGCCAAACCCTGTTCTGACACCCTTGCCCTGAATGGCCAACCAGCTGGGGCAACACCTGTAAACCTGGCAGCAGTATCGATGCCTCTGAAAAGCGTATTGGGTTGAACCTCCTGGTGGGATACTTGCAGATGGAAAAAAAACCAGATGGCTTTGCTGTCTGAATCTCAAGCCTGCTGAGCATCGACATGGCCACTGGCCTGGCCAAAGTCCTGGAAAAGCAGCAGAACAGAGCTGGGAAAGCAAGACACCCTGCAAGGGTCTGCATTCTGCCTAACCTTCCATGGTACCTCTGTTTTCTCCATGCAAAACCAGATCTTTACTGGTTGATTGCACATTGGTTATGAGCTACCACAGAAAATACAAATGTGTTTGTAAGAGACACAGAAATCCCACTCCCTGAATAAAGCACTGAAAAGATCTGAACTGCAATTCCTTTTTCGGCTCTAGTTAGTACATTTAAAAAGAAAAGAAATTCTAGCTAGACCAAAACCAGAGAGAAACTCTAAGGACATTTAGGGAACCCCAGAGCCATTATTTGAGATTAGAAAAATAAAAAATGGCTCGTTTCATTTATCAGACTAAAATCCCACTTATGCTTTCCAAATATTTTGGATGAGTGGAACACAAGCAAGGGAACAAAAAGAGCTACTAAAGAGCAAAAGAATAAACTAGTATAAACTTGCTATAAATATTTTTTCCTGGCACTCTGAAGGTTGCGGATCTTCAAGGAGCTGGTAGCTTCAAGAGCAGCCTTCCAAAATAAGGGCTGGGTGCAAAAGAAACAATGACTGAAAAGTAATCACAGATGGCAGCCATCACTGCCTCCATGTGGGAGGAGGGGAAGGTAGCTGGAAGGATAGAGACATCCTTCCTCCAGTGGCTCGCAGCCCGCAGATGCCACTTCCTCCAGGGCTCTGGGCTGAGGTACTGCTGCTGCTCCCTTACATCAGCTGCCGTTTGGTTTAATACCAGATGAGTGTAAATTCCAAAGTCCCTGAGGAAACGGAGGATGTTTATTGCCTTTGAAGATGCGGGAACCAGCACCTCACACTTCCCTCACCTCTCATGTATTGCTATTTTGTGCTTCTTCATTACTCCTACTCCTTTATGCCTTTTCCTTGCCCTCCTTTTTCCTGTCTAATCACAAATCTCCCTCCCCACACACATACTTCTTTCAGTGAGTGGGATCACTTCTCCATCATTTTCCCTTGCAGGATCTGCATTTAATTTATAAATTAAGTAGAGAAAAGAGGGGAAGGGAGCAAATGGCATCCTCTTCCCTGAGCCCAAGGTTTCTGTCTGCATTTTCATCAGTTTAGAATAATGTTCTCTGTCATACCAGGTGGGCCTGGAGGGATTCTGGAGGAATTTACATCGACCATTTTTTCTCCTGGCATAGATGAAGAAACCTAACTGTTGCCTTATATTCAAGTAAATGTGGTACTCTCAAACTAAGACTAGATTTGTTTTTGAAAGCAACTGTATGACATAATTCCCTGAGATGCCTTATGGTCCGATATTTCTAGCTCTGTCCTGTTGCCAGTGAATGCTAGTTTTCCGGCACCCACTTCCAACATTTCATTGTCTTACCACCAGAAATAGATCGCACATCTCCTACACAGCCCAGTGGCAATACACCCCTACAGGAATTTTTTTAAGATACTGCGCCCTGACTAATGCTTTCATTTCTTAGTCAGGTTTATCAGTGGCTGTTATTTCCTGCAGTATTTTTTCTGACCATACAGAAAGCACAGTTTATGCCAGTAGACTGATTATGTCGCTTGTCAATTCTGTCCAAGTTTATCTAGATATATCACACAGCTCTGCTTCCCCAGATCCTTGCAGGTATTATTGCAGTTTCAGCTGCAAATGCTGAAAGTACTGTAAAAAATACCAGTGTATGTTTTACTTACGAGTTTTGAAGTGTGGCAATAATAGCATCATGAATCTGAAAACTCTGCAACAGCATGCCTTTCTTGGCAAAACTGTTCTTGCACACACCAAGTCTTCTTTTCCAGTGGGTCCTCTTGTGGATAACATCTGAGAAACTACATACTGATAAAAAATGGTTTTTTTCAGTCATATTTACATTATAGACAGTATGGTCTGTATTTTCAGGATGAGTAAGTCATGCAATCACACCGCATTTTTCTATTTGATCACTCCTGCCAAACCAGACAAAACTGATCTCAGTAGAATTAACAAATTCCCAAATCATCCATGATTTCTTTATCCATTTTTCCTATCTTTAAAATAATAGGTTAATATTTTTCATTTCTCAGGGTCTGAAAGCTTGTAGTGTATGAAGTACTCATTCACTAGTGAATATCAGATTGTCTTAGAACAATTATCTTCTGGTTTTAGCAGTTCTTCTTTCCTACTTACTTTTGAAAGTTCTTGTAGATGTTCTAACAATAGAATCTGTGAATATTTGAAGAAACTGCTTAATTTTCTGCCTGAGTTTTCCTTCTTAAAGGTGAGTTTTTCTGAGACCCTGAAATAGTCGTATTTGGAGAAAATTGTGCTGTATTTCTGTAAAGCTTTCCATGAAGAACATTCGGAATTTCCAAGTATTTTCCCAGAGTTTCCATGCATGTGGACTTCAGCTGCTGCTGAGAATGAAGTCCTAGCATAGGCAAAGTTTTTTCTCCATGCGAGAAAATTTTGTCCAAGCTTTGAGAAGTACTAACATCTTCATGCTATGAAGCAGAAAATTGAAGTTTGGCCATATAGATTCTGAATATCTTTTTTTTTTTTTTTTCCCCACTTTTAGTCTTCTTCCATTTCTCTGGCAGGTTGGTCCAATTTATTACAAGCTAAACTTTGGGGAAAAAAAGACTTTACACACACTATTGGGAATTTACCTACAAAACTCTAAAGGTTGCTCCAGTGCCATTCTTCAGCTCAGGCTTAAGAAAGAATGCAACTTTGAGACTGGGGCCAGCTTGATAAAAAGTCAGATCAGCTTTTCACATTATACAAAAACAGTCAGAATTCCAACTGGAAACCATGACTGACTAAGGATCAGAGAGAGAAATGGCAGATGAAGGAGGGGGAACAAATGAATCAAGAATGAAACAGATCAGATAAAGACCCAGTAGCTAAAATTCAGCAACAGAAGCTGGAAAGTAGTTAAGAGGCAGAAAAACTGAATGAATAAAAAAATTAGGGTGGGAAAAATCTAAGCTGGAGCGTAGCAGGGAGGCTTCACACTGGTAAGACAGTGAATATAAAAGTCTGATGTTTAGAAGCTGAAAGTCAAAGTTAATACAGACTACAGGAGAAGTTAATACAGGTATCAAAAGAGGAACGGAAGAAGTCATGGCAGTCTGGTGAAGTTTCTACTGACTGGAAAAGGGGAAACATAATCCCATTTTTAAAAAGGGAAAAAAGGAGGATCTTCAGAACTACAGGCTAATCAGTCTCAACTCTGTGCTCAGCAAGGTCATGAAGCAGGTCCTCCTGGAAACTGTGCTAAAGCACATAAGCACATGGAAACTAAGGAGGCAATGGGTGACAACCAACATGCCTTCACTAGGGGCAGATTGTGCCCGATGAATTTGATGGCCTTCTACGATGGGATTACACAATTGGTGGATAAGGGAATAGCAACTGAGGTCATCTACCTGGACTTCAGCAAAGCATCTCACACTGTCCCCATGACATCCTTTTCTCTAAATCGGAGAAGTGTGGATTTGATGTGTGGACCATTTGGTGGATAAGGAACTGGCATGATGGTTGCTCTCAGAGTTGTGGTCAACGGCCCGATGTCTGTGTAGAGACCAGTGACGAGTGGTGTTCCTCAGGGGTTGGTGTTGGGACCAGTACCATTTAACACCTTTGTTGGTGACAAGGATGGTGGGATTGAGCACACCCTCAGCAGATTTGCGGATGACACTAAGCTGTGTGGTGCGGTCGACACACTGGAGGGAAGGGATGCCTTCCAGAGAGACCTGGACAAGCTGGAGAGGTGGGCCCGAGCCAACCTCATGAAGTTCAACAAGGCCAAGGGCAAGGTCCTGCACCTGGGTCGGGGCAATCCCAAGTACAAGGACAGGCTGGGCGGAGAATGGATCGAAAGCAGCCCTGAGGAGAAGGGTTTGGGTGTACTGGTGGGTGAAAAGCTGGACATGAGCCGGACGTGTGCGCTGGCAGCCCAGAAAGCCAACCGTATCCTGGGCTGTATCCAGAGAAGCGTGGTCAGCAGGTCGAGGGAGGGGATTCTCCCCCTCTACTGCACTCTCATGAGACCCCACGTGGAGTGCAGCATTCAGCTCTGGGGCCCCCAACATAAGAAGGTTATTGATCAGTTGGAGCAAGAGTGAAGGAGGCCATGAAGATGCTCAGAGGGCTGGAGCACCTCAGCTATGGGGACAGGCTGAGAGAGTTGGGCTTACTCAGCCTGGAGAAGAGAAGGCTCTGGGGAGACCTTAGAGCACCTTCCAGTACCTGAAGGGGCTGAAAAGAAAGCTGGAGGAGGACTTTTTTACAAGGGTCTGTAGTGACAGAACAAGAGGTAACAGGTTTAAATTGAAAGTGGAGTGATTTCGGTTAGGTATCAGGAAGAAATTCTTCCCGGTGAGGGTGGTGAGGCACTGGCACAGGTTGCCCAGAGAAGCTGTGGATGCCCCATCCCTGGCAGTGTTCAAGGCCAGGCTGGATGAGGCTTGGAGCAACCTGGTCTAGTGGAGGGTGTCCCTGTCCATGGCCGGGAGGCTGGAACTAGGTGATCTTTAAGGTCCCTTCCAACCCAAACCATTCTATGATTCTATGATTCTACGAATGTGTCATTGAGGAGACAGAACTGTTGAAATACAATGGTGGAAACTGGACAGTCAGTGTGCTCAGCAGGGCAGGCATTTCCTCCAGATGCAGGTAAAGGACCCAGCATGTCACTCCTCTGCTGTTAGAACACAGTGAAATCCACAGGCTCCATCTGCATTTCACCCCTGTCCAGTGCTGCCTGTGTAACCATGGTAAACTGTAAATTGTCCTAGTTATTTTGAATAGTTCAGTAAAAACATGAATCCATCCTGCTGGTGGCCCATGTGATGCCACAGGGTGGGATTTGTCTTCTATGTTTCAGATTTTTTAAGAATTGAGTTTGCACTGAAAGGTTGTACCATTAGGCTCTCAGGGGTTAGAAATTCCACAACTGAAGATGCACAGGCAAACATTCTCACTTCCTTATGTACCTATATATTATGATAAAGTAACATGACTGAAGGCATTTTTTGCACACAGTTCTTACCTCATTCAATGAATAGGATAGTTCTGTTCAGAAAATGATCTACAGTGAAGGAAAACCTCCCTCAAAGAAATATTGCATTGGATTACTTGGAATATATGCATTTCCTAATGGAAACTTACATCTCTACCTGCCTGGAAACAAAAGGCTTGTAACTATAAAGGCTGTAAGAAGACCCCCAGAAGTAGAGTTTCAGTGGAAGAGGAGGGGAAAAGAAATGAAAGGGAACATGATTTTATAGTTATAGTAGCTGAATTCTGTTCAAGGGAACCTAACTCCTTCTTGCTGTAATACCTGTGTAATTCTAGCTGAGGGACGACTTCAAAGTTGGAATGAGTACTCTCCATCTTCTGGGAGACTCAAGATTTTTGGGAATGCTAGCCATTAGGATTGTTAATAGGATTTCTGTTTCAAGAGACTGAAGGATATATTAAGTGAGCATAGTGCATATACAAAAAGCAGCTGAATTAAATTTATGCAAGCAACCTCATTCCTGTCATTTCCTAACTCTGAATACTTGGCTTTACTTTTGAATTCTGTTGGCATAGTTTGGCATAGTTTTTTCTATGTCTAAGATTTATGTAAAGAGGATGAGGTTTTACTTCTTACAAGTCAGTGAAATAGAGAAATCAGACTGGGATGTTACCTTTCCCCTCCATCTTTATTCCATTTTCTACTGTGTTTTATGGTTCCCTTTGTCTTTTCAGTGTGCTTTTACACTCTTGATCCTGCTCATCTAACAAGCTCTGTAATAGCCCCATGCCAGTGCCTGCCGTTTTGCCGCAGCAGCAGCCAGGACACTGCCCCTCTGACATCGCCTTCAAACAGCCCAAAGAAGAATCCACTTACCTTCTCTTCCTGGTGGGGCCAAATAACTCATCATGCCCTTTCGGCTACTCTGCCTCATCTTCTGTAGGTCAGACTCATAGCTCATGGGCTGGGTAGGGCAGCCAATGCAGCCTTCAGTGCTGTCCCATCAGACCTCTCCCTCCTTTGTCCGTGGCCTCCCAGCAGAACAGGGTAGGGCATTGTTGCTCAGAGGCTACACAGTGTGCCACAGTTAGAACAGAACAGAACAGAACATTCCAGTTGGAAGGGACCTACAGCGATCATCTAGTCCAACTGCCTGACTGCTTCAGGGCCAACCAAAAGTTAAAAGTTACATTATTAAGGGCATTGTCCAAATATCTTTTGAATATTGACAGCCTTGGGGCATCGACCACCTCTCCAGGAAGCCTTTTTCGGTGTCTGATGATCTCTTGGTAAAGAGATGCTCCTTCATGTCCAGCTTAAACCTCACCTGGCACAGCTTTGAACCGCTCTCATGTGTCTGGTCACTGGATCCCAGGGAGAAGAGATCAGCACCTCCCTTTCTGCTTCATCTCCTCAGAAAGCTGTAGCAGGCAATGAGGTAGCTCTCAGCCTTTTTTTCTCCAAACTAGACAAACCCAAAGTTCTTAGCTGCTCCTCACAGGACATGCCTTCCAGCCCTTCCTTCCACTAGCTTTGTTGCCTTCCTCTGGACACATTCAAGGGCCTTCACATCCTTCTTAACTTGTGGGGCCCAGAACTGCACGCACTGCTCCAGGTGAGCCTGCACCAACACTGAATACAGTGGGATAATCACCTCTTTTGACCATCTGGTTATATGGTGTTTGGTGTACCCCTGGATGTGGTTTGCACTCTTGGCTGCCAGTGCACACCACTGACTCACGGAGCCTGCTGTTGACCAGCACCCCCAGATCCTTTTCTGTGGGACTGCCCTCCAACCACTCCTCTCCCAGTTTATGCTTATGCCCAGTGCTGCATCCTAGATGCAGAATTCAGCATTTGAACTTGTTTAACTTTCATCCCATTACTCATTGCCCAATGCTCCAATTTATATAGATCCCCCTGCAAGGCTTCTTGTCCCTGAAGAGAGTCAACAGCACCTCCTGTTTGGTATCATCAGCAAACTTGATAATGGTGCATTCAGTTCCTGCATCCAGATAATTAAGAATATATCAGGACTAGCCCTAGAATTGAACCCTGGGGAACACCACTGGTGACTGGTTGCCAGGCAGGTGTAGCCCCAAAGGCAGTTGTATGCCCTTTCTCGTGTTTGCATCCAGCCAGACATGTAGGCCCTTCTGAGGATGAAGGGCTCAAAATCAGTGCTAACGACCAGGACGGAGCAGGTTGAACCACCTTTACAAAGCATTTACCTTTCAGCCTTAAATCTCATTGGGTGCTTCTTGATACTAATTTTAGCCGTATAAACACCACCTGACCAGTACCCGTAGTCTGAAAGCTAAAATGGGCTGCAGTACTCTGAGACATGGCATAGGGAAGAACCCCTCCTGTTCCCACCCTGCTTTCTACCGCAGTTATGCCTTTAAATTTTGACAGCCAGCAGATTCACTTATTTCACAGGAACCATATAAGCCTTAGGAAGCCTTCTTGTGTAAATCCATGTCTTTGCCTTACAGGGAGTACCATGAAAAGCACAACTTGCGCTTCAAGAAATCAAAAGAAGAAAAAAATCTGAGCTGGAAGGCCAAATATGATTTTCAGAACCAATATATTAATTAATCACACAATAAATAAAATCATTGTACTTGTCACAGTAGGAAACCTAAAACCTTTGACACATAGTCAGCAACGAGACTGTGCAGTGACCTATTCTGTTCCAGTTCTTGAGGTTCTGCAGCTAAATAAAACATTTCCCTAAACACACTGACTGTCCCCCCTCCAGACAGACTCTCTGGGGACCTGTTCCGCGGGCTAGGTCCCTTGGAACCAGCTGTGTCCCGCTCTGGGCAGACCCAGCCTCTCCTCACAGAGGCCGCCCCTGCCACCCACCCCTGCCATTCCGTATTAAAAATGGTTGTGATGGACCAAGCCAGAAAATTTAGCGTTTTAAAAGAGGGGTGGGAGCAAGGCTAAGCAGCGAGTGACTGCTGTCCGCAGGTGACTAGTGCGACAGTGCCGTGGGCAAACTCCTCAACGTGGCTGTCAGGGCCTCCCGGTGAGCCCTGGCAGAGGGCTTGGGGGGCAGCCGCCCCAACCATCAGGAGGCAGCAAGATGTTCTCTTTCAACTTAAAGCCTGTTCTTTGGCTTTCTAGGAAGTAGTTGCCAATGAAGACTGTCATTAAAAAGAACTTACTTTACCTTACGCTCACATGTTTAAGTATTTATACCTTCTAGAAATGTATTTATTAGTAACCAAACAGTGCTGCCAAAAGTGCTACCAGCAGTATGAGAAACAAAAATTAATGAAGCTCATTTTAACACCTTTTTCACAGTGTAAGCTTTTATTTATACTATTTTGATTACAATCTTCCAAACTTTAATGCATGTATTGGAAATTTTAATTGCAACCGTGCTCCTCCTTGAAACAGATTGTCCCATTATGAATGTCTGTCATGGACATAGGATTTTTTCTGAACAACATACCATATAACTTGCTCTACCTTTCAAGATACCATAATAAAGATGTTAGCTTGCTGCCAGGTCTCTTGACTTGAGGTTCCTAATGTTCAACATCTGGTCATATCAATCAAGCCAATGGCTAATTAAAAAAAGAAAAACTTCATACAAATCTGCCCCTTTAGTAGTCAGATTCAGGAATTCTGAATTGAGCTGGAGGTTTTCAAGTTTGAAACCTAACGCAAACTTCACAGAGGCTTCATACTGCTCACCAAGCTGTTGGGAGGGAAACTGGCAGAAGGAGCAAGAGCTATGTCCAGTACAGTACAAGATGAAGTACTGCAGGGAACAATGCTCTCACTAATATTTTCATGTTTTTCTGGAAGCATGATATCATCCTGGTTAAATTTTCATGAACTACGATTTTCAGTTTACCTCTTGTAAATTGCCTGTGTTTTCTAAGATAGTCTGTTAATGTGATGGCCTCATTGTGCAACCCTGACTCAGTAAAAGCACTTTTTAATACCTGAACCAATAAGTTAGCTAGATACACATCACACAGTCATCTTAATATTAGCATGCAGATAGGGTCAGCCATAGCTAACTTCTGATTTCTAATGTTTGCAGAGTAGCCAGTGCAATTAACATGTATTATAAATAGCATTCGATGCAATTAAAATTCACATAATAAAAGGACACCTATATCGAGTTGTACAAAGAGGAAGTAATTAAAACCATAGCATACTACACCTACCTAAAGGTGTAGAGTTAAGGTTGCCATGGCAACCTTAACTCTGCATTTCCTGCCTTTTGTGATTTCCAAAGCTCAGCTTCAGTGTTGCTTTAATATAGTATTTCACACTCAATACTTTTACCAATAGACGGATTATTTTGAAACCTGACATTTCTAGGGCTCCCAATACTAACCCAGTTTGCACGGTAACATTATAAATTATTCAGAAGGAAGTGTACTAATACATAGTTCACAACAAAGACTGAACTGGCCTCAAGCTGGTGTAATGTATTATGGATATGTGGTAGCCTCTTCACAGATAAGGTGCTAGCAGCTTCCCTTTGGATCCCTGTTTCATTTCCTCTATGGCACTGGCTGAAAAACTATCTGGCCTGAAAAATGCCAGACTAAAATTGAAGGCAAGAAGGAACACATTGGCAAATGTAAAATGGGACAAGTTACTTTATTTGAATTACAACTCATTAAAGAATATATACCAAGTGCACCTGGAAAAATTAGGTTTGTGAATAAAAGCAATGCTGTGGGTTGCTGCTGCAGTAGACAAAATTGTTCCAATTTTGAACCTATAACTTTCGACTAGACTTCTGTAACTGACTTCAGCAAGAATGTGTATGGGCTATGTTCTGGCTGCCTGCATTTTAAAGAGAAAGTCACCTTTATAGCTTACTAGTAACAAGAATGCCAGCAACTTGAGAGAGAGTTTTGAGCCAAAGTACATAGGTCCAACTCTTTATAGGCTGCTTTACTTAAATGCTAAGTAAAAACTACAGGTTTAGTTATTCCTATGGTAAGACTTCATAGAAAATCCCTGGAGAAAACACACACATTTTGCAAAGTTTAAGGTAATCTTTAAACTTGTTAACAAAAATGTTCGGATTTCTTGAGAAAAAATCTGAAAACACTAGTACATTTTATTTCAAAGTTTTTATGGTACATGAAAATGTTCCTCTTTCTGCAAAATTTATTTGGAATTTGGCAAACTTTACAATACCTTTAGTGCAAAGAGACTTGTAATACACAGAATAGTAGTATCTTAAATAATCTTCTTTGAGGAGATAAGTAAGCTATTTTTAGTAGATAGACACATACCTTGCCAGCAAAGCCACTACATTATTTACATTAAATACTGTCCTCATTTACATCCAACTGACAGAATTTAGTTCTTAAACATGAACATCCTGAATAAACAAACTGGGCGTTGAGATGCATTTTCTACGATCAACTTAGCATAAGAACAGACATAAAGACCTGAAGAAGACAGTTAAGAAATGTCATACAACTGGATTTAAGTTGACCACCAGTGGCTAGCGCTCACACTCTACTCAACCTTTGGCAGTCCACAGAGGAAACATTGGGGAAAAAGACATGAGGTAGCCAGATATATTTTATTTATTAACTCATAGTAGGACCTTCCTAACTTGCTCAAATCTCAATATGCTCATTGAGACCTCATAACTTCTCAGTGCACGCTTAATTTCACAGATTTGCATAGTGGAAGGGGATGGAAGGGACCTCTGGAGATCATCTAGTCCAATCCCCCTGCCAGAGCAGGATCCCCTAGAGCAGATCACACAGGAACAAGTCCAGGCGGCTTTTGAAAGTCTCCAGAGAAGGAGACTCCACCCCTCTCTGGGCAGCCTGTCCCAGTGCTGTGACACCCTCACAGGGAAGAAGTGTTTCCTCATGTTCAGGTTGAACTTTCTGTTTACCAGTTTATAGCCATTGCCCCTAGTGCTGTCACAGGACACCCCTGAGCAGAGCCTGGCCCCATCCTCCTGACACCCACCCTTTAGCTATTGATAAGCATTGCTAAGATCCCCCCTCAGGCTCCTCTTCTCCAAGCTAAACAGACCCAGCTCTCTCAGCCTTTCCCCATATGGAAGGTGCTCCAATTTAGGGAAGTCAAGTATAATATAGAGGTAACACTTAATGTCTTTATAAAATGCCTGGCTCAAGAGAGAAAAAAAAAATTGCATCTGTCAGTCCCCTAATCTGGGGACGTAAACATATGCACAAAGTTCAGGAGTTGGTATCACCTCCAAATCCATTAACCCTTAAACATTAATCAATTTTTTCAGCCACTGATGAAAAGTGGGCCACAGTGAAATATCGACTAAACCTTTCTAACAGTAATCAAACTCCTTCTTAAATACTTAACCCTCAGTAACTGACATATCAAGTAAACCCTTCAGAAACTTCACTGACTAGTTTAGGACTTAGGGAATAGGAATATCCTCCCAAGACTACAAACAGAACAAAGCTAAGTGAAAAAAACAGTTTTGTAGAGCTGTGCAGAATCAATTGGCATCATCCACTCTTTTCAATCAGAATTTGTGACCCTATTTATTTATTTTAAAACTTGTCTTTATTGACACAAGAAAGAATATTAAAATTTAGGAATATCCAGAACTTCGACCTCCCTTCAGAAAAGTTGTATTTAAAGGAGTTTAATCAAAAAATCTACAAAATCAAAGCATCGAGGTAATGAAATTACTAGCAAATATACTCATTAATCACTAATCAGTGCACAGCATTTTAGCATTTGTCACAACAGCCTTAAATCTCATGCAAAACATACAGTGCATTCTCAACATTAATCTAAAGTGGCGCAGTACAAGCAACTCATCTGAAAAAGATACAGGGATCATTCATATGCAGACATGTTTTTATATCTTCCCAAATAAACGTAACTGTAAGCATATATCTTGCTATAAATCAGCTCAACAGATTTATAAAATCTGTATTTCATAATTTTAACTTGGAATTCATAGATACAACATACAAGTTTGCAGTTTCCTAACACTTTCATATCAATGCCTATGACACAATAATTACATTCCATAAATACTGTACTGTGTATTATGTGATATGTATATTCATATATAAAAAATAGCATATTGTACTTAATAAATGTATCAACTGATCTCTCACTTAAAAAACAATAAAGAAAGCATATAGAGGCGTACATGAACATCATTGAAACTGGCTGAATGCTGAACATCAGAGCTAGGTTGCTGCACAGTGGGAGAAAAAAAAGCATTTATATAATTTAAAAAATATTAATTTTTCATTCAGTGTTGACTTGCTAGACTTCTGAAACTTGCTTTCAATGTGGTGGATATTTGCATGGACATCTGCCATCCTTCAGCAATTCATTTGTGTCTTTTTAACACTATTTAATGTACATCTAATTTAAGTTCTTTGTTTTATTATTAAACTATTGTATTGTTTTTCTGAGGAAAGCTGCTTTTTGCCTGGTATGTAAAATTTATTTTCGACTTAAGTCTCTGGTTTGGCTTCAACCCCAGAATATCGTGACTTCTAAATAAACTGCAAAGCATATCATATGGGTATCATGATTGAAAAGCTGCAGTCTTCACTGTGGATCCTGCACCACATTAATCTCTGTTATAGCTCCATTTATTTTATTGTAGTTACATTCCTTATTTTAATATACTTGCCATGTTTGGTCTGAGTACAAAATATGAAAATGTCATACTTCAAATGAAGCACTGTACTGATACAAGTTTCATTATTTCAGACCTGGTCCTGGAGACAAATAACATCATAAATGATCATATATTACATGTGGTTTTGAAACTGAAAAGCGTATCAACTAAGGTGAGTAATCTCCCTTTAGGGAAAGGAAGGGCACATGACTACATGTTTTTAATCACCCCTAATCATGTAACGCTTTTAAAACCAGTAGTACCAAACGCTCTTTCATAAGGTTGTTTGCTGTGGTAGAGCATGTTCTAAACACACACCTGTCCCAGTTCCCATAGGCCTTGTCTGGTGCCAAGAGATGGAGAAAAGAGCCTACAGACTTTCTAAGATTAAACAAAGATTTCCATAGAGTAATAGGATTTTTTCCTTCATTTCTTCTCCTTGAAGTATTAAACACTGAGCTGCTTTGACCAAAATTCCCATCACTATTTACCTTCAGACAGCAACTATACCTGGAACACTTGAGGTCTAAAAGTTTCAGAAATTCCAAACAGCACCAAACAGGAACTTTAATGTTGCATAATTGTTTCCATTCTATGAGAGGGGTAGCAGCTGGTTTATCAGAGACCTCTTTACTAATGACTTCTGGAAAACACTCCCTTTTCTACCTATCAGAACTAAATGTTGTTTATAGTTCGCTCTGCTTCCATGACAGATGATCATAAATTTCTTTCACGGGTTGTTCTGTTTCTTTGTTGTTGTTCCAATAAATTAGTTTTACAAACTGTTCTGTCACAATAAATATACCACTGTTATTCTAAAGCAATATTCCTCTTTGGAGGCAGAAACACAAGACAGGTCCTAATCCTGTTGTATTCTGGGGGATCTGGTGGAATTCTAGTGCTAGTTCTCACATTCCCTGTTGTACAATTGTTCAGTTGAGTATCTCTTGGCCTGATTCTTTGCTTGAAGACTAAATCCAGAAGGAAGGCTTTTTAGGTCTTTTCTGACAGAATCTAACCTGTTATTTTCTGAGATCACAGTCAGGGTCAGGAAGTAAGAAGTCACATATTGAAAAAGACAGAACAGCTCTCAGCACGTCAAAGCATGGAGATTTGTCTCAGGCGGCTATTGGTGATTTGTAAAATGTCAGGTTATTTCAGGTGCCTCACTGAAATGTGTAGCTATTTTGACAAGCAGATGCAGGTAAGACATGGAGAAAAATCCTCTAAGAGCCAACAGTCTGTGACAAAAAAAAAAAAAAAAAAAAAAAAAAAAAGGAGGTTAGATTCAGTATCTAGATTAAGGCAAACACAAAATGCCAGGGTGCTTTGTGCCAAGGAGAAGAGGAAAAGGACACAAAGAAAAACACAGCAACATAAGTTACGTTAATTGGGTAAACGCATTCCTAAATATTTTTTTTTACATTCTGCTGTACAAAAAAACGTTGATGCTTAATACACTGCTATAAACACTGTCTGCTACCAGGTATATTGATTGTATTAGGTTATATTTTTTGCAGGCCCCGTGGCAAATGTGAGAAACCTCGAAGAAGGAGATGTTATTGGATAATGGATAGAATATGGTGAGAAGTGTGGTCAAATGATCTCAAGAACACCATCTGAATGGGCCAAAATGGGAATTCCAGCTATCAGGAGTCATATCACCAACTTTAACAGTTAAGTCTCTACCTGGAGCAGAAATGGGAACGTTGTTTTGATTCCAAACAAATAGCATATAAAGAGGGCTGAGTTCCAGATGAAAATCAAAGTCCTGCATAACTGGGTACTGGTAGAATTCTCATGTAACTGATGATCTAGAATGTTTAAGATCTCTCAGGACTGAATTCCTTCACAGGGGAGAAACCTTCATCCCATTAGTTCCCATTTCAAACCCTTATCAACCTCACCCAGACAACTCACACCCTCACTTTATATCATTTATAAACCATATCCCTTATCCTAGCCCTAATCTTACCTGTGGGCTGACCTTAGCCAAAGAGGCCAAACCCTGGTCAAGATGGAAAAGCCTCCAGGGGAGAATTCTTTGTGATGCACAAACGTGCCCTTGGTAGCCCTTTTGCAGCCCCACCACAACAGGACCCTTCAACTTTGTCTCTCTTCTAATCCTAACCCTAAACGTGCTCAGGTAGCCCTTAAGCCCAGAAAACCCTGTGGCACAGAGGAAAAAGTTCACAGGAGAGAACCAGTTTGGTATCCCACACCTTCCTTTGGAAGACTGTCTGCAAACCGATTCATCTAGATCCTTAGGCTTTGTGTCTCTGAACCTTAATGCTAGAAGTGCATACAGCTTTGACACCAGGCAGCACCAAATATGGCCCAGATAAGACAGTCCCTAGAGAATTCCTTCTGCAGTCCACACCTTCCCTCAGCAGCCCCACTCCAGCTAGACCCCTCAAACTGCCCTCTCCTCACCCTAAATATGCCCTAAATATTGCTCTGACTGAAGTCTTTGAAGGTAATTCTTCTGCAGACCAAACCATCCCTAGGCAGTCCCTTTGCAAACCCACAACTAGAGCCCTGGGAACTGACTCTCTTCTAACCCTAAAATTTCCCAGAATCCACTTTCTGCAGCATAAACTTGGTAGGTTCTCTGCAGTCCCAATCCACTTAGACCCCAAGGCTGTGTCTGTCTCTGAACTCAAACCCAAGCCTTAACCCAAGCCATGTGCTGAGCCTTACCCTAAGACCCCAAATAAAAATAAATAAAAAATTAAATAAAATAATGAAATAAATTGGCAAAAAAAAAAAAAAAAAAAAAGTTAAGTAGCATTTCCGTGTGACTAAACTTTCCTTTGGCACTACCTTTGCAACTTCATTCCATATATGCCAATAGGGTTTGTCTCTCATAAATGTAATGCTAATCTTTTGTCGTGGGCTGATCCTTATACAAGGATCTCAAGCCATGGCCAGGACGAAAAAGTCAGTCATAGAATTGTTTAGGTCAGAAAAGACCCTTAAGTTCATAACATGCAACAATAAACTCAGCATTGCCAAGTCCACCACTAAACCATGACCCTAAGCACCTAGTCCACATGTCTGTTAAATACCTCCAGGGATGGTGACAACCTCTTCCCTGGGCAGACTCTTCCAGTGCCTGACAACCCTTTTGGTGAAAAAATTTTTCCTAATACCCAATCTAAACCTACCCTGGTGCAACTTGGGACTGTTTCCTCTTGTCCTATTACTTGTCACTTGGGAGAAGAGACCAAGAGAGGTTGGGAGAGGTGGGGACCTCTGTACAACCTCCTTTCAGGTAACTGTAGAGAGTGATAAGGTCTCCCTTCAGCCTCCTCCAGGCTAAAGTACCCCAGCTCCCTCAGCCGCTCCTCACAGGGCTTGTGCTCCAGACCCTTCCCCAGCTCCATTGCCCTTCTCTGGACACGCTCCAGCACCTCAGTGTCTTTCTTGCAGTGAGGGGCCCAAAACTGAATGCAGGATTCGAGGTGCGGCCTCACCAGTGCTGGGTGCAAGGAGAAATCACTTCCTCTGACAGATGTAAGCTTCAACAGTGTGTTTGTGTGTGCACAAATTCATTGTTTCAGGACGCATTCAATGCCAAGACTTCACTAACTGTCCTTCTCCAGAGGAAGGAATCCAATCTCCATTTGGGTCAGATCTTCAGAACTCTTCATCTTACGGGGTCCAAGCACTTTAGCCCATTCTTGGCTTCGGAGTGATCCTAGCACACCTACAACCTGTGGTGGCCATACCCTAACTTTCTTGCTCAAATACTATCTTTCTGACACACTTCTGGGCAGCAGTGCAGCTACAGTCGGGCACTTCAGAAAGGAAAACACCTGCGCTGTCATTTCTCTCCTTTGGCCGGGGTTGTCCGTGGAGCACTGCGAGCTGTAGTGTCAGCACAGAAAGGCCTTCATCAGGCAATCCACTTGAAAATCCCTAACAGCTGGGTTCAGAGAGGCTGACAGGCTGACAGGCTGCGAGGCCGGGCTTTCGGTTTCCCCCTTTACAGGGACGTGACGCTGCCGCAACCCCAGCTCAGCCGGTACCTCCGCAGCCTTAGGCAGCGGCGCAGGAACGGGGCGACTGCCCATGCCCCTCCGCATCGCCAGGTAGCTGCCCCAGGCCCAGGCCTGCCCGCCACCGCGGAGGGGGACGCCCCGCATTCCGCCTGGCTGCCAGCGAGAAGGCCGCCCCCTCCGTCAGGCCAGAGGTGCGGCGCCGCCCGCCTGCGCTCCGCCACGCCGCTAGAGGGCGGCGCGGGGGCGGAATAAGCATCGCCCGCACCGGGCGGAAAGGTTACTTCCTGGTGACGTTCCGGGATCCGGGTCAGAGGGCAGCGCTCCGTGGGAGGGGTCGCCGTGCGCCGCCGGCCCGCGCCGCCGCGGGGACACGGCCGTCTCGCCGCTGTGTTTCACCGCGGGCCTGCTTCGCCCGCCTCCGCCCAGGTGCGTCTGCCGGCGTGGAGCGGGGGTTCCGTCTTGCTCGGGGAGGGAGGAAGCGCCGGAGGAAACGGGTCCGAGGTGGGGAGGGTGGCCCCGGCTTCCTCCTGCTGGGCCGCCGGGCGCTGAGGTGGGAGGGGCTGGCGGGGTTCCGGTCGCCGCGGCAGCGGTGTGTGCTGGCATTTGTTTGTGTCCTTTCCTTAAAAATACGTGCTTATTTGGGAAAAAAGTGCCCAGTGGGGCAAGTGTACCTGAATCGTAACGATTATGAAACGGGAGCCTGGCGGTTTCCGCCAAGGTAGTCTCTACTGAAAGTCACGGTAAATGCTGTTAGAGCTGCTGTGGGGCAGCAGCGTTGCTACGCGGCTTTGTTGTGGTTTTGGGAAGGTAACTCCTTCGTTGCTTTTCTTTCTGGTATTTACAACATCTTCTTTTGGTGTTTATAACTTACAAGGCTGTAAACAGCGTATTACCTTTGCATCTCAATCTTGAATTCAGACGCACGGTTCTGTGATAAAGTATATCCACCAGCTGCTTACCTATCCTGTTCGTGGTGCCGAGAGTTCCTGGGCTGCTCAGACACGCGTGAGGTGTGTTAACAGTTGTGACGTCACCTGTCTGTCCTAGAAATGTAAAAGTTTAGACTGCGCTTAAATGTCAGACTAAACGTGAATGTCAGGTGACTTTCTTGGCATGCAGTTCGGCGTTGTTTCTTCAGCAGAGTTGAAAGTAAGCATCCCCAAAATAACTTTGCTAATACATAATACTTCTCCTTTCCCTACCCTGCCCCAAGAGAGGGAAAAAACCCTAGGAGATAAAAACCTCCAAAGTGCATTGATCTTGACCAGTTTTTCTTGGCGTTAGTACAGCAGTGCCCACGTAGGTAGTACCGGCTTTTCACTAGTGTGGGTTGCCGTCGCAGGAGGTAAGGAGTGAAGTCAAACCTGAGCAAATAAACTCCTTGGAATTTATTTGCCTATGGTCCATGCTATTGCTGGCTTGCAGTGACAGTCGGGGTTGTCTGAGGAGGTAAAAACATGACAGCAATCCATGGTGGTAGGTGAAGGAAGACTTCAAGGCAGTGGTAACAGCGAGACCTTACTACAGAAAAGTTTTATTTTGGTGTGTGAGGGAATGCCACTTAATGTAACTGCTTATATGTTTACTTTTTAATTATTATTATTTTTATTTTTTAGCTTGGTAATTGAGAAAATGTAAAAGTGATACATAATTTTATTCCAAACTTAGACTGCTGTGTGGTGGTAGGAGTTTCATGGCAGGGCATGGACCTGTCAGCACTCTTTGTATTACTGTAGCATTGACAAAGATTCAAGCATCTTCATGCTCTTATGATGTAGTGGAGTATTTCTTCCTGTATGTCACGAACTGTGGAGTGTTTGAAGTAAGAAACATATTCCACTATAATAGGTTACTTCTCCTTGAGATGAAAACTCATGTCTTGTCATGTAACTTTTCTAAAATTAAACTTCAAATTGAGAGGAGCAAATAAAAATTAACTTTTACCAATAAATAAATAAAGTAGTAATTGTAAAACTTTAGAGTGTATAGTATTTTTATTTAGTGTCTTGACCTGAAAGGAGATAAAAGTAACCCATGATCACAATTCTTTTAAGCAATTTCTGGAAATAGATTATTTGTTTTTTTAAACAAAGAGTTTAAAAGGCAACTAGTATTTCTTGTTGCCTAATTTTGACCTTTTTTTTTTTTTTATTATAGGTAAAAGGATACATGTTTACTTCAAGTAAAAAGGAGTATGTTCCCAAATTCCTCCCACTTGGGTTGTCCACCCTTCCCTCCAAGCTGTCAACAACAGGATGGTTTCTTCAATAAGATTTCTGTAGATGTAACACCTACTCTTGGCACTCAGCAGCAGATTCTTGATGTTCAGTTTAACTTTCAGAAGTAAGTACAGTAACATTTGATATTAGGGATTGGGTTGGAAAAGGTAGTTAATGCTCTTTTGAAATAAGTATTTTCTATTTATGGAGGATATTTTTCATTGGTTTTAATATTGAACTGCATTAAAAATTAAAAAGTAGGAAGGTGTTGTGTAAAACAGAGCTGTATCATTTCTGTTAGTGACCTGCAAGTTTTAATGCTCTCCTGTGGGGTGAATAATGCATGAGGTGCCATCGCACTGCTTAGAGTTAATAATCCACAGTTCAGTTTTAAAGATCTTCAGTTGTATCTGTTTACTGGGGAAAACAGGGAGGTGATGAGAAGCACAAGAAATGTTTATTCTTGGGGTCAGATTTGAAGATACCAGTGTTCTTTAGGTTCTTAAGTTTAACAGTACGTTAAGTTAATCTGTTTGCTAACCTCTTCTTGTATGTGTGCTGTGAGGAATGACCATCTTGTTTTTTAATGAAAAACATATACTGAACTATCTATTCATTTTGGGTAGAAAAGACAGATGTATTGCTTCTCAGGAAAAAATGATAGGACATGCTGAGTTTAATATTCACCTGAGAAAAAATCCCAACCCAGAAAAACTGTCTACAGCTCTTACTGACTGTATTCTTTCCAGGGCTCTTTTGAGTGGGAACCTTGCAACTGTTCCAGCTGTTGTACCACAGCCAGTAACTTATGGAAATGTCAGTCTGGTACATATGTCTGATCACCCCACGCCATTCCGAGGAAGAAAGTAAGTTCTTTGTGTGTGTGATTAATTCTGGTTGTAATGTACCCATGATGAAGCTTGTTTAATATCAATTTCTTGTGCAACTTGAATTTTGTTAAAAATTGCAATACTGAATAAAATGGTTGTTGATGAAAGAGGCCATGTCATGGCTCTTTAAAGCATTTATGTACCTGCTTTGAGAATTTTGGTGCTCACAAGTGACTTTATATGTGTAGTTTTTGTGTTCCAACACCTACAGCCTTACAGAACTGTGGCTTGTGTGTTTTACTTTAATAATGTAATAGATCATGGTCTGGTTGTGCTTGACTATAAGAGGGTTTGTGTGAATAAACTGAGTATTCTCTTCCTGTTAATTTGTCAAGAGTAAGACTGCACCCTCAGTGTTTTATGGGAATTGTGCTGTTTTTCTGATGACATGCTAGGTATTCCTCCTGATGTTCTTAGTTAGGTGATGCTTTGTTTTTCAAATACAAAGTGCTAAATTCAAGCCTATGTAAATTCTTTTTTTAAGAGGAATTTTATGGAAACATAGTTTTTCTCCTTTTCAAGAAACCTGAACTTAGTTGAATTACATAACTTCCTCTTTACTTCAGTTGCAACAGAAAGAGGAATTTCAGATGGTGTATGGTTTTATTTTCTTTTAGCACTCTAGAAAAAAGAAATCCCTTCCCCTGTGTTCAGGAATAATAGTTGGTACATGTTCATAATAATTCTGTGAATTGGATGATAGAGAGGAAGCTTGATGCAATCTGTCTTCAAAACTGTTTCTTGTATGCTCCTTCCCTTCCAGATTTAACACATGAGAAAATTAAGTACAATTAAGTTTATCATATTAAGCTGTAGTTGTGTATTTAACTATCACATGAACTAAAGACGTTCCTGATTTCATGCTATATGCGTGTTTTCCTCTTGACCAGAGGAAAACACGTGGTTGATGGACACTTACGCTGTGTTAGGAGATTTGAGGTCAACTAGTTAATCCTTAGGTTTTGAGTTGATTCTTCTTAAGGTCTTTTTGCATGATTTCATGCAAGTTCTTCTCAGTCAAAATAGGCTGAAAGAGCATTATGTTTTTGATGTAGTGTTACATTATGAATTCCTTTAACAGTGCAAATACATAATGTTATCAGAACTTCTCTCAGACTTGAAAACTGAAATAATGACTTGAGGTCTCCTCAGTTAGAATTTTATTATTAATAACATTATCTGCCCAGGCCCCAAACTACTTTGATATCAGCTCTTCTGACTACAAGAAATTACTCTAGCTTTATTAATAGTTATGTAATTCATACATATAAATATTTTTATTTTATGCTTTTTAATTAACAAAATGCATAAGTACCCCCATACTGGTTAAGCCTATACAATAGCTGATGTATAAACAAAACACGAATGTCCTTTCTTATTCTTTACCATGGATGGGCCACAGTATTCAACCTACAATATTTTCTTAATTAAGAGTCCAGGTGCCAAAAGGCTATCTGTAAGATCACTGTATCTTTTCAAATATGTTTGAATTCCTGTAACAAGATGACTTACTGAGGAGATGCAGACTAGTGTTTGAAATAAGACACTGTGTTTATGACCTGTGTAGCTTAATACAATCCTTAGTTCGATTTTTCAGATGAATAGTGTTTCTTTTCTGTCCAGATTGCACAGACAGTAAACTGTAATCTGAGACACAGACAAATGCTACATTTTGAATGGCTACAGTGATAGTTTTTTTTTTCTTCCTCCACTCCCCACTACTGAATTTTATTCATCACTGCATATTCAGAACTCATAAAACTTCTCACTGCACTTACATTGATTCAAATGAAAAGTACACTTACATATGTATCTTTAAAATAAAAAAAAAAAGTAGTATGTTGCCACCAAATTAGTATGACCAGCTTTCAGAGCTGTCCTGCTTAACTGAACTTGCCATTTTAATTGGTTAATACAGACACTTTTGTAAAGCAGTTGCATCCGTCACTTCGAGGGTAGCTGCACTTTTGCAGTTGTATGTTGTTTTTTCTGTTCTCTTTTCCTGTTCCAGGTTTATTTAACTTAATATCTAGGATGGGCACACCGTTTGTTTGGTAGAATATTTGGTTTTAGTGAAATTGTCACATAATTAAGCATGGGTATTTGTAGCAGCTGTCTATTAAATCACAGTTTCGAGCTTGCAAACTAGAGGAATTTCAGTATCTTTGGTGTTTGTTTTTTTTTTTTAGGAGACTAAGCGAAGAAAGTACGTCATGTGCTGTCAAACGGCAGCGGTTTCATTCACAACATTCTAAAATACCTGTAGTTAAGCAGGCTGTGCCTTTACCAGAAGAACGTAGATACTCCTTCCCAGGATCAGTTCAATCTCCACTGTCCCGTGCAGATTGCATACCAGAATTAGCTGTATGTGTCCCTCCGTTGCGAAGTACTTCGTTTCCAAAACCTACAGAAACCACGCTCCCTGAGGCCAAAGATAAGGTAGTATCTTTCCATGTCTGTGCTTTATATCTGCCTTCTGATTCGGCAGGGTCCAATGGTGCTGTGGGAGATCACAAAAATTTCTGCAAGGTTCTTTGGCAGTGCCATGGGATCCCTATCACTGAGCTGTCATTAAGACAAATATCAAGTGTAACTGCCATATGGTTCTTCTGCGTGTTTGGGTTTGGCGCATTTTTGGGGGCAGAGGGTGGTGTTTTCTTGTGTTGTTTGGTTTCAGTGCTAATGTCGGGAAACCTACATGTGTGTTCCAGGAAGTAGAAATTGGAGGGCTGGTCTATTTGCCAGATGGTTGAGGGGCAGGGAGAGTCCTGATGGGGGTGGGGGGAAACCCCAACAGACCCACCCTGTAATGTGATAGTGACCATTCTGAATAAATAAAGTATTGGCCCTGTAAAGATGTCCTCTACCTCTCTTCAGAAGGAGGTAAAAGTTACTGTCCTAGCTTATTCTGCAATATAAAAGAGGATGTCTTTAGGTGGACATTAGACTTGGAACTATGTTTTTTGTTCCTTTTTAATTAAATAAGCAGGTGGCTAGTCAGTCTTCATGCTTGATCTACACCAACATGACAGAAGATTTTTGTAGTATAAATATGCCTGTTGATTATAGCATATAACAGTGTTGTGAAAGAGAAACAGTTAATACCTCCTTCCAGCAAAGATTTGACTACTTCTTTAATAGTTTGTGGGGGGTGAAAAACAAAACCTAACTTTTTTAATGTGTTTTAATAGTTATTTGCCTGTTACTGGTAGGTAAACCGTTGATGTTAAAGTCAGTAGAAGATATCTCTGGTCTTTCACTGCTTGTTCCCTGAAAGGCTGTAGGTATTGATGAGGCAGTGTCCTGGTTTAGACCCAGTAAGTGACCAAGTACCATAGAGCTGCTTGCTCACCTTCCCCCCTTCCCCTGTGGGATGGGGGAGAGAACTGGAGGATAAGGATAAAGAAAGATAAATGTAAAGAGAACTTGTGGGTTGAGATAACAGCAGTTTAATAATTGAAAGTAAGTGAAATAAAATAATTATACGAATAATACTAGTATATTAGTGTATATATATTATACTAGTAGACCCTTCTGGCCAACTACCTCAACTTGTATATGGAGCATGACGTTTGATGGCATAAAATGTGCCGTTGGTTAGTTTGCATCATCTGTCTGGGCTGTGTCCCCTCCAAGCTTCTGGTAGAGAAGAAGCTGGGAACACAGGTGCAGTATCACAAACTGAGAAAGTCCTTGATTGTTATAAACACTCCTTAGCAAAAACTAAAAACCATCAGTGTTATCAATATTATTCTCAGTGTAGAATCAAAACAGAGCTTCATACTAGCTGCTGTCAAGAAATGTAGTCTGTCCCGACTAAAACCAGCATGAATGAAAATTATTTTTCTCTAGATAGACATTTTATAATAGATGGAACAAATTTAAATTTACATTTTGCAGAAATCTCTCCTTGCAAGTTGTTCTGTATGGATTCAAGTGCGGTAAAACTCTAGACAATGTAATAGGTCGTGTGAAATGACGATGGATTATTATCTTTTTTTTAAATGCAGTCTTCTGTGTTTTATGTAATTGCATCTCTGGCAGGAAAGGGTGCTCATTTCTGTCTTTGTTTTTTGAATGTGTGGGTCAAGTTAAGTGAGCAAGTTTTGCAGTTGTTTGAAGCATGTCGGCAGCAGACCTGTGACTTGAACAGAAAAGAGATCTGCAGAACACAACTCCAGAGAGAAATTCAGCGAATTTTTCCACGTATGTTTTGAATTTGATTACTTAATATCAGTTTGAATGTTCTTCCTTCCTTCTAAACTATGATACCTGTCGTGGTTTAACCTTGGCTAGTAATTAAGTACCACACAGCAACTCACTCACCTCCCCCCCCCCCCCCAGCTCCAGTAGGAGGAGGAGACTTGGAGGAAAAGACAAGGAGACTTGTGGATTGAGATAAGAACTATTTAATAATCTAATATAAATGAATAATATAGTGATAATATTATTAACAGTACTACTAATAACATGTAATGAAAATAAAACAAATTATACAGTTGCTCACCACCTGCTAACCAATAACACAGCCAGGTCCTGAGTAGTGAGAGTCAGAGCTGGAGAGACAGAGAACCCCAAGAGTGATTGCAGCACAGTCTGAGCGAGCCCCATGCGCAACAGCGTGACCAGGAGAGCCAATCGACCTACCAACTCACTAAGAAATGAACAAGCTAATGCATGAACAAATGAGAAAACAAGCTATTGAGCTACCAAACAAGCAAGCTAAGAAACTGTGGCCCCCCCAGCCCACTCCCAGCTGATATGCTGAGCATGACATGCTGTAGAATGAAATGTCCCTTGGTTAGTTTGGGTTAGCTGTCTGAACTGGGTTCCCCCCGCCTACTGCTTGTAGTGAGAAGGTTGGGAACACAGGTGCAGTATCAGAAGCTGGAAGAGTCCTTGAGTTAGTGCAAACACCCCTTAGCACCAACTGAAAAACACCTATGAAGATAGGCTGAGAGAATTGAAGCCTGGAGGAGAGAAGACGTTGGGAGACCTTATAGCACCTTCCAGTACCTGAAGGGGGCCTACAAGAAAGCTGGAGGGGCACTTTTAACAAGGGCCTGTAGTGATAGAACAAGGGGTAATGGCTTTAAACTGAAAAAGGGTAGATTTAGATGAGATATCAGGAAAAAATTATTCATGGAGAGGGTGGTGAGGCACTGGAACAGGTTGCCCAGAGAACCTGTGGGTGCCCCATCCCTGGAAGTGTTCAGGGCCAGGCTGGATGAGGCTTTGAGCAACCTGGTCTAGTGGAGGGTGTCGCTGCCCATGGCAGGGGGGTTGGAACTAGATGGTCTTAAAGGTCCCTTCCAACCCAAGCCATTCTGTGATTCTGTTCTCGAGGCAAATCCAAAACACAGCCTCATACCAGGTACTGTGAAGAAAATTAATTCTGTTATCACTAAAAACAGCACATGTGTCACATCAGTTTTTATTATGTGATTCTTCTGTTACAGAAAGCAGACTCTTTTTGGTTGGGTCCTCACTGAATGGATTTGGCACTCGTACCAGTGATGGTGACTTGTGCCTGGTGGTGAAAGAAGAACCAGTAAGTAATTTAAAACATTTATAGTTAAAACAAAGTCTGCTTTTTAAAATGTATGTGCTTTTATAAGCCTGGATTTCAAAATGAGGAACAAATGGTCAAATCATTCTGACTTAACATATTTTTGCACTCATAAGAACGGTGAACTGTGGGTCCAGTAATGTTGCAGTTATTAATTTAAGACTATAAACCCTTTAACCCACTGAAACATGCCAAAAATAAGCATTACCTTCACTCCATAAGTGAAAAAAGCATAGCAAGACAGAATTATTTTTCCTAGAATTGAGGAAAATTGTTTAGAGAACTCTGAACTCATTGGAGATGCAGGAAAAACTTTTAATAAGTACATTTAAAAAAAAAATCATTATTGAAGTTCATAGCCACTAATTTCAGTGAGCAGGCACAAGAAGGAAGTTGATATACAAAGCATCTTAAGTATTTATGGTGAGAGAAAATGTTTGAGTACACTTAAGTTGACAGAAAAGGTGTAACAACAGAAGTCTAAATAGAGCATCATTTTGAAAGAACTGAAACATCATTGTAAAGGAAGGAAAGGACACTTGTGTAAGTGGGGCTGAGTTTCCCTCAAGTTCTATGATTTGTGAATATGTAATAGTTACTTGCATATTGGATATGAATTGTTCTGTCTGGCTTTTGACGCGCTAAATGTGTATGTAGGCTGTGGAATGTGTTGGTACACATGTTCATCCCTGAGAATCAGTATTTTTTTATTTGAAAAGTAAACCATGCTTACTTGAAACATCTAAATGAGAGATTCCACCTTTTTTCTTTAATTTTAATATTTCAGGTAAATCAGAAGACTGAAGCAAGGCGTATACTCAGCTTAGTCCAAAAGCTCTTCAGTACTAAACTTTGTAAGTTCCCAGCCACAGTGAGGTGATAAGATTATTGGCAGTTCTGGAAGAAGTATTAATGTAACTGATTTATGTAATTGCATCTTGTCTAGCTTCTAATCACAGTATTGTTCAGAGAAAAGCAATTTAGTAATGTTACTTATCTTGGTTCTGATGGGTAGTAATTAGCAAAACATAATGGTTGCCTTGCATACTAGTTGACTTCAAGAATGAGTAGCATCTAAAATGACTTTTGAATTGTGGACTACAATGTGGGGGTGGGGAAGCAGTTTTCTGCTTGGGGAACCTCTGTTAGTGAACTTCCACTGCTCTTTTAGATTGCAGTGCCTTTCTGGGGACAACACTCTTAAGAATTTATAAAACAAGATGTCACAGTAGACTGTGTAGAATTGATTTCACGGGTAGGGGGCTTTATACTGATGAAATAAGTAACTTAGGTGCCTAGTGAAGAAAATATTAGATGTTGACAGTACCAGCACATATAGGAGTAATAGATCAGTTCATAGTTCTTAACAAGTTGTTGTTCAGACTCCCTTCAGATGAAGAATTCATATGGGCAGTTGTTGACTGAAGCATGAAAGCCTTGTGCTTCAAAGAGGCTTTTGTACCATTCTGTCAATTGCACAAGACCCTATTATTTATTGATGTCCATGACTGTGTCCCCCTACTTCTCAGGCTTGTGATGTATTCTTTGATGCCACTCTTTATATTGCTGTTCTGAACAATCCTGCAATTATAAAAGGAACAAACCATAAATTTAAATGGAGACTTGAAAATTTCTTCATTGGCAAGTGTGCATATCCAGATTTCCACAGCTCACTTGTAGAGAGACTTGATAGATCCATTGCAGACTAGGTATCTGATATTTAACGGCTTGTTACTATTGTATTGATGTTTGCCTAAAAAGTCCAGGACTTAGTCTGGATTTGCATAGGATGCAAGTCATTCCAGTGCTTTGAGAAGCACAGTGATAAAATAGTTGTGTTTTCAGATATCAGAAGGGAAGCATCTAAACAAACTATCACCCTCTTATTATTTCAAGAGGTTGTGTTCTGTGACAGAACTTTAGACAAAATCGGGTTTGTTTGCTAGGGAAGACAAGTATCAGAGAAACATGCCAGCGTATGCAAGTATCAGAAAGATGTAATGGTTATGGAGCAGTGATCCCTGAAAGTTTTTGTTTGTGCCGTTGCTCATTTTTTTATGCTTTCCTAATTCTCTGTTATCTTGCAAGCCCTTTTGGTCAGCTTCATTTAATCAAAGTATTCTCTGGAAGGTGAGGCGGGACAAAACACTGCTGATATTACAGCTAGTGCCAAACTTTCTTAGTTGTGGTATGTAGACCTCTTAGATCATCTTTTTATAATCTTAATGTCACTATGGGCTTGAATTCCTATACCTAACCCTATGTCCTTGTGTCTCTGTATGGATGTTTTATGGACGGAGCTGATAAAAGTTAATTGAAAATGTTCACCTGATTCAAAATGAAAAGGCTTTGCTATGTGCGTCTTTCCATTTGGATTTAGTTGATTTACAAACTATAGCTCAACTATGCTAAGGTTCAGTACTTCTGAAACAAGGGGGCTGCCCAGTTATTTTGATGAAAGGTTGTTTAGGCAAATATAATTCCTGTCACCCGTAATTTCAGAATAGCTTGTGTGTTGGTTTTGGTTGGGGACAGGGAGAAAGTTCCCCAGGGCGAGACTTCAGAAGCTAATGGATTCATATGCTTTTAATTCCCTAGGGAAACAATCTTAGCAGTATGTACTTCGGCTCTCCTGCGGCTTTGTGGAGTCAGGTTTATGTGCTTAGAAAAATGGCTGTTCATTGTCAGCGCCAGATTGGCTGCTGAGTTCTTTTCTAATAAAATGCCTACAAGAAGGCTGGGGGGGGGAACTTTTTACAAGGGCCTTTAGTGACAGGACAAGGGGTAACAGGTTTAAATTGAAAGCAGGGAGATTGGATATCAGGAAGAAATTCTTCCCGGAGAGGGTGGTGAGGCACTGGCACAGGTTGCCCAGAGAAGCTGTGGATGCCCCATCCCTGGGAGTGTTCAAGGCCAGGCTGGATGAGGCTTGGAGCAACCTGGTCTAGTGGAGGGTGTCGCTTCCCATGGCAGGGGGGTTAGAACTCGAGGATCTTCAAGATCCCTTCCAACCTGAATCAGTCTGTGATTCTGTCAGAACTGCGGTTTTAGTGATTTCCTACCTTCTACTGTCTTCAGACATCAGCTGCCACTTAATCATCAAGGATACAAGTACATACATTAAAAGAAAAAGCCTACAGAAATTCTAATTTTTTTGAGACGTTACTGTAGCTTGAACCAGAATTCTAGATTGGAACTTCTGAAGGGTTAGCAGTGCATGTACGTTGCTTCTGTGTACAAGCACAAATGTAAGATTTGTCTGCACCAAGCTTCTTTGAGAATTGCAGTTTCATTCCAGCAGTATTGTGTATTTTATTGTATGTGCCTTCTAACAACCTGAAAGGTGTGAAGCTTCTTCTGGCCATTATTTTTAAGTTTTGTGCTGTCAGTCAATACACATGATGCTATCCTTCAATCTTAAGGTAATCCCTCTTTGACACTGCTAGTTAAGTATTTCGTTCCTCCTTCTGTGGGAGAAAGACTTCAGCGTGTTCTCAACAAGTGTGCGAGCTGTCATTAAACTTACTCCTTGCTTCACACAAGAGAATGGAAATAAACATAGTTGGAATCAGACATGAAAGCTAACTGTGTGCCAAGATGTAAGAGAAACAAGAGGGGGAGGAAAGATAAGATGTTATTTAAAGTGGAGTTCTTAGGCTGGTTTTGTGAAAGAGTTGAAGGATGAGAAACAAGGAGGAGATTTGTGGATAGGTAGTGTTCTAGAGCTTTTTTAACCTTTTCCCAAATAATTTCAGTTCATAAACTTGGGAGAAGTTTTTTCTAGCTGTGCATCTCCCAACATCTTCCTCTTTGTACTTGCACTCTGTGATGTTCTTGTACATTGTAAATTAAAGGCTAGAAGAGTGATTCTCTGCTTGTTCACCTTAATTCCACAATTGATAAATCAGGAAGCATTGCAAGTGCAGATTAGACCAGTTTCTTTCACAAGTAGTCTTTCTTTTAGGTAAATCATCTTCAGAGCTTGAAGTGCCATCTTTTTTATCCTTTAGATACGTTTAACTGTGTGTATTAGGTTAGTGTTTCATTTTAGAAGGTTTAGGAAATGGATTCAGAATTTAGCTAAGATCCAGCTTATTTCAGTTTCAGGCTTGCAAAAGGTAACATGTGTGAGCAAGGAATTTGAGCCCATCAGATTTAAAGTCTTAGAGCAGAGTCTTTTCTGTGTTGTCATTCTACCTCTAGAATACTGACTGAAATGAAGATGTGTTCTTTTTTGAATAGTCTAGTCACAGAGTAAAGTAGGAAAAAGCTCCTGATATTTATTCACTATTTTTGTGGGACTCGTTAATCTTAAAGGTGTATGATGTTTTTCTCCTAGCGCAGGGAAATGTAAGGGTAGCAGTTACATATCTTCTGTTTCAGAGACTAGCAGAACACCTGTAAGTTTTCAGTGTGTTTGTTCAGATACCTGCACATTATCTATTTTTTTACAATATTGTCTGACATTCCCAGAACTGCACTCTGAAGCCAATGTATTTTAGAAATGTGAAACGTGAATTTGGGGTGATAACTGTTATAGTGTATTGAAAAGAGTAAAATCCAAACTGTTGAGAGTAAATGTCAAACTGATTATTCTCTTCAGATTCCTCTAGGGAGGATTAATTCGAAAAACAGCTTAGCAGTATTGGGTTGACTGGTGGTTACTGTCTGAATGAATAACAAGAGCTTGTTTTCTCTTAGTTATACAGAGAGGTGCAGTAGTGTTGAGACTAGGATATCGGAGTGGAGTCTTGCCTAACAGTTGTCTAGTGGGGAATGTGCAGCAGCTAGGACGAGCAAGGGAACTTGAACTCAAATGAATGATCATAAAGGGCTGTGCAGCTGGATGAGTGAATTCCAGACATCATCAACTAATTCATCCTGTTCTGGCTTGCATCCTCCTAGATTCTTCATGACTCTTGTTCAGACTTCTGTGTTGCCAAGTTTCTCTTTCTCTGTCATATAACCCTGTCAAAGAGAGCAGGCTATGTATGCAGGATGCCACTGATATACCATGTTTGGGATTAATATTTTGTACAAGTGCTTAATCATTTATTCGGTAAAAGGAAAGAGAGACTTGAGCTGTTTAATCTGAAATTCTGCATGAATAAATTATTTATGAAGCAGTGCTTAGTCATCTTTGAAGTGGTTATATTCTTTTTCACTACAGCTGAAGTGTTATTTGTGACTTTTTCATAAACCAGCCCAAAACTGTGGAGCAGCAATGTGGAATTCCTTACAAGTTTTTTGGTGTAGCTCCTCTGGCCATAGCCTCAGGGTCAGATATTCATTTTACTAAGACATTCACTCAACCTGCGTTTATTTCAGAATTCCACATTCTGTGTTTGTGACTGTTTCTTCCCTTGTATGTATGACAATGTAATGTACAACAGGGGTTCTATTAAGTGTCATTACTGTGAGCCAAGAGGGTACCAGCAGTAAGTCACTGCCTTCTAACATCCTCTGCTTTGTTTCACCCTGGGAAACAGGTTGGGATTATGTTTTGGGTTTGGGGGTTTTGTTTTTAGCCAACTAATTTGGCACAAGCACCCATCAAGTGTTGGGAAGCATTTGTGGACAAGGATGTGTTAGGAATTGGATTGCCACTGGACTGAGTTCAGTTAACTTCTGAAGGGACATGAGAAAGGTCAGAGTGAGGAAAGCTGAATTGCTGTGGCATGCAGATAGACACCCACTGTTGTCTACCATGTGCTAATATGTTGGGGATCTTTGTCTTAAATTTGGTAGTGAAAGGAAAGGAAAGGAAGCAGAGAGCGGTACACGTTTTACATCTTTTCTTTAAGAATGTTTTGGGATGTTGGAGGGATGCTTAGATGTGTCTGCAGGTGCAGCTAGAAAGATGGGAACTATGTTGTACATTCAGTGAACATGGATTGGGGTTCTGTAAGATTCTTCCTTTAAAATTAGTAAGTTAATAATACCTCTTTTGAGTGGCAGTCTGTGTGTTGCGTAGGATCATACGGTGCATTCAAATCCAGATAAAGGATTACCTCAGGTCAGATCTATTTAAATATGTGTATCCATAAAACACTTTCAGAAAGTCTCGAAAACAAAAAAAAGGAAAATGTGTTTTAATTAAATATTGCAAAGTAGGGTTTTAACAAACCCGAAGTTGTCATCCAAATGCAGCAGAGAGGGCACTGTTTAATCAAGGTTGCTTTCCAAACTGACAGAAATACCTTTCCTCCTCTCAACCCTGCCCCACCACCCCCCAAAAAAAAAAAACCAAACAACAAAAAACCCCAACAATAAAGTGAAGATCAGCTATTCTTTAAGCTTATCTTTAGTCTGCATTACTTCTAGCTTTGTCATATTATTTATGCTCATGTGAGGTTAATTTATAGAAGCAAAGGGAAAAAGTATGATGTTAGGTATGGGCAAATTCAAGTGGTCCGAGATTTTGCAACAGAAGAAATTACTAAAACTGTGCTTTTTTTCGCCCAGATTCGTATCATGTAACCTACAGGCTCTGTTTATCTTTTCCATTACTTTCTTGGGCACATTTCAGATTCAGGATTATGGGAAACTATTAAATACAGCCTGAGATATAGAATAGTGAAATTGCGGATAATATGACTCACCCAGCGTTTTTGGGGAGCTCAGTGCAAAGGCGCAATTAGTGGTGCTGTATGAGTCTGGCAGAGCTTAGTATGTTTAGGTTTGTATAGTCAGACATGGAGCCCGTGTGTCTACACTGTGTGGATAATCATCTGAGGTGCAGTCCTGTGATTGTGTATTTATTGCATGTCCTATCACCATTAAAGCACCAGGGGAATAAAGATTATCCCATCTTTGATGGAAAGTGTCCTGTTTTCAGTAACAATTCAATAGAAAATATATTTCTTGATATGTACTTTATCAGTCCAATAAACAGTGTTTAAAGGAAGTTTTAAGCAAAGTCAGTGCACAGTGAAGATACAGTTATGTTTATTTTTTCTACCAGTAATATGCATAATTTCAACTGTAAGCAAACTAGGTGCGATTAAAAAGTATGCGGCTGATCATATGCCTGTTCCTACAGTGTAGTGCCGGGCTTAAGTGTGTGGCTACCCTGGTTGGATATGTTCTTGCTCCCCTCTTTTTGAACGTTAACTGTAGCTATTTGGTATCTCTATTACAAGTACTGCTCAGTGAAAGAATTGTAGAAATGCATTTGTTATGTTTAGATTTCTTTAATATACTTCCCACAGAAAAATCTTCCACTAATGTTTTCCTCCAATGTTTAGTTAGTGTGCTTTTTTCTCCACACACTTGCCTGGTTTGTAGTTTTGCTGCAGTTGCTAGAGGTAACTTGGTTTAGCACAGCCCTTCTGAGTTCAGTTTTGCTAAATTTAATAATCTGTTTCCTCTAAATCAGACAATATGATTCCACTTCAGGATTTTTTATTTTTTTTTTTTTTTAAGATCAGCACCTTACATGAAACTTAATTGCCTATTTTCTCCCTTTCAGCAGGCTACATTGAGCGACCTCAGCTGATTCGAGCAAAAGTGCCAATAGTGAAGTTCAGGGATAAAGTCAGGCAAGTGCTCTGTTCAACATCATTTTTTAGATGCTGATGTGGGAAAGTGTTCTGCATAGTCACACTGAAGTCATACTTGTTTATTTCTGTTGTACTACAGTTGTACTGCAAATTTGTACAGCTAGCATGTAGTGGCAGTCAGCTTAGTTCCATGGTGGCGTGAAACACCTTTTGTGTTTGAGATGCTGTTTTGTTTCTGCCATATGAATTAGTAGTGGTACATATGTACGTTTCTATGGGTTATTTGTACATAGTGGACTCCAGTTGACAAATGATTCATGGCAGTAGAACAATGGTGGGAAAACAACTGTTGGGAAAGATAATTTTGCTTGCTGTGCAAGCATAACTGTTGAGTTGCTTATGGACTAATTCACAGCATTTACACTATAGAAACATCACTAACACAAACTTTAATTTCTTTTGGTGATGCTTTCTTGATTAAAAAATTTTTGTTTGTTTTAGAAGAGTATATTCTGCTGTCTTCTAGGAAGGTAGTCTGTGTTTACAAAGTGGTGTCACATGTTCTGTTCAGTATTAGGTACTAATCTTAGGACTTTTCTTTAGAAGGGGAAAGTCATTGGAGAGAAGTGGATGTGTTGTATGATAATTGTATTCATGTCTTCATTATGAAGACACAAAAATGAATAATAGAGAGAGATGTACTAGGACACAGAACAATGTATTTCTTGTATGATGAAAGTATCTGGTGGAAAAAACTGTGCGAAGCACTCAGGTTGGTTGGGAGTCTGAATAATATTCAATTCTTCCTATATTTATGGGCTTAGATTTTGCAGGAATTAATGTGGATCACCTGCGAGTAATAACATAGTTTGACTATTTTTTGTAAGTAGGACTTTGAACAACTCTGTCTTATTCTGCTGATACACTTCTAAAATTTGGCAACCCTGTCTGTCTTTTAAAAACAAACAAGCCCATCTCCTTGGCCTGTCTTCATAATAGCATATTACAATGTGCTTTTATCACAGTATACCTTTATCAGGGCAGACACCTACTGTGACAAAACTGAATCTGTCATGTTAACAATTTGAACTGTAAATATAAGCCATTTAAGCTTTTCTTGCATCTATGATTATATAACGCTTTTTAGGCGTTTTGCTTTATAATTTTTTTTTTATAAACACTTAATACTGTATTTTCTCTGTATACTTGCCTACCTTTTAAAAAATGGAATATGTTTTATCTGGTAACTTTCAATATTTTTTCCCATGCATTCTGAAATTTTAAACTTTTCAAGCCAAAATATGGATTAAATGGCTTAGCCACATAAAACAGTAGTATTTTCATAGATACATTAAATCATAAATTTCTGGTACAAATATTTAATAAATCATGGAGCTATAGCAAGAAGATTTTTTCCAATTTAAATTCAGAAAATAAACTTTAAAAAGAAACTGAAGTATAGAGGCAGTTATATCAGAAGATTGAAGTCTTGTTTTTAAGCATTTATAGTCCATCCTACAGTCACTTGCAAAAAAAAAAAGCTAACAGTCATGCTATTCATATACCTTACAGACCAGATTTAAAGAATTTACTTCCTACTAAATCAAAGTATAAACTTCTTAGACTAGAAGATGCCCATTACATTCTTCAGAGAAAAAACCAGTACAGTTTGACATCTGGTTTCTTGCGGGCGGTTTGTTGGTTTTTGTGGTTTTTTGTTTGTTTTTTTTTTTTTTTTGAAGAGGGAAGCATGGAGGGAATGACATACTCTAGGCTGGGATTTTTTGTTTATGCGTTTTTTTCCTTTATTTCCAGTTATCTATCTTATGTAACTTGTCACCTCCAGCCATGTTTTGTCTTTTTATTTAAGCATCTGTCCCTTTCCAATCTCTTGTCGACCTCTTGTCTCTTGTAGGCTCATACATATACATACACGGACACCGATTCGGTTTTTTTCACAGAGGTATTGAAAAATTGATTGGATATTCTGTACCTTGAGCACTCAGCCCTTGTTTTAGCCATAGACAGAAACTGAACAGAAGCTTCCTGTGAAGGCCAGTTTTCTTGATGCCTGGCTGCTGGGGGAAGATGGTAGAATTACTGGGTGGTATGTCTGCACCTGGCTTCTGATGTGTTGCCAATGGTCCGTACATAACCTGAGAGTTACCATTTCCTCCTTTCTTTGATTTGATACATGAGAAAGCATTCAGTTTGTGTCTGTTATCTTTTTTCATCTTAAAGGTTTTTTTAGCACTGTAAAGTAAGGGAAGATCCATTGCACTTAAAGATTTACCTGGGGTTTTTTGTAGTATTTGCCAGGAAATACTTCTAGTGCTCGCTCTCCTACTAGACAAGCCTTTGATTAACAAGATTTCTGCACTACAGAGGATGCAAAAGCTTCCTGTTCTGCTACATTTGATGTGCAGTTGACTTCTTTCCTCTCCTTTAGTGCTTTTCGTAGAACTCGAGTCCCAACAGTACAAAACCTTTTTCACTTGCCATAATTGCAACATCTGTATGTGCATGTTAAAGTACAAAATAACTGTAATAGAACTTGCTTAATCAGCATCTGGTAAATAATAGTCTTGTCAGTTGGGGTTAATTGGAACTGTATATGCAGCCTGATATAGTTCTTTATTATGTCTGCACATACAATTATTATCATTATTGGTGTCTATGCTTATTTTTACAGCTGTCAAGCAGTAGCTCATTTCCTGTACAATTATGTAATATGCTCTTAAAACATCTGAAAAGTCATGCTTAATATTCATTGACGTTTAAAATTATGTAGTATTGTTGATGCAAAGAATGTTTTGATGATGTAAAAAAAAAAAACAACTTTTCTAGGCATCAAATTAATGTGTTTTATCCAGTTTAATAAATACCAGGTCCATGTTTCCCTTACAATAATTTAAGAAGATACAAAGGAATATTCAGGCAAATAAAAGCTATGGGAATGAGATTTGGATATATGAAATAGAAATGGCTGTACATTGCACAGTGTTGCTATAGCTTATTAACTATAGCTTTAATACAGTTTCTTGAGTAATATGAGTAGTTGAACTCTACATCCAGTATGATATGCAAACTTTTGGGTGGGATGTAATATCAATAAAGCAGGTAATGCTTGTTTGCCTTGTTCGTATTTGCTTTTAACAGCATGAAACACTTATCAAAACTGTTTCATCACAAAACATGCAGTGCTTACTAATAAGTAGTTTTAATTTCAAAGCTTGCTGATTACCTTCTGATCGTTATTGCAAAAAATAGATTCTTGCCTTCTGATCTATTCAATTCTCCTTCTGAGTTCATTGGCTTGATTTCCGAAACTGATGCTTCAGAGAATCCTTCCTGGCATCAGAAATTGTCCATAGTAAATCATGCAGTGCAAGTCTAGTTGGGAGAAAGATTTGTTAAGAATACAAAACATAAGTCATATATTATGTCGTCCTAAGGTCTGAACGTGGATCTACATGTATTCTTTATGTAAAACAATAATTACATTTTTGTAACAATGGAATTGAAGTCTATAAGCAATTCAAGTGCTATAAACAAAGCCAGAATAGAAATAGCAACATCAAAACTCTGAAGAAAGTTTCTAAAGTATTACCTTCCAAGTTATATTTCTCCACCTCTGTCACTAAGTAAGTAGTAAGTATTCTGAAATTGAATACCATGACATACGTACATTGAATACCATTCATTTTCTTTTCTTCTCCCCAATAGCTGTGTGGAATTCGACTTGAATGTAAACAATGTTGTGGGAATAAGAAATACATTCCTTCTGAGAACCTATGCATACAGTAAGTTTTTAATGTATTTTCTTAATTCTGTGAACTTTGGGGGTTTTTTATTTCTGTATTTTGGTACAGATGGACTCTTAAAATTCAGTTGAATATATTAGGATACTGTATGTGTAATTACCTAATGAGCTGCATTAGATAGCTTTAAGATAACTTCTTGTTGCTCCCTCTAAATAGATGGAGGAAACAGATGTATCAGGTAGGTATGTTTTTAATCAATTATTATAATACTCAGAAGATAACAAAGATTCTTCATATTAAGGTCCAAATATCTGCCGCAAGGCTGCTTCAGTATTCTGCAGATAACAAGATCGTTATAATAGCAATTATCTAGCGGTATAATCTCCAGTTTATTTTATTTCCTTACAGCCACTGATAAGTATGTGTGGCTGATAGTTAGCTATGTCTATATGCTGTTACAGAGTCTTTCCTTGGAAAATCCAAAATACTGCTTCAGTTTTTGTACTAACCCCAAAACAAAACTGGTTTCTGTCTGCTCAGGAGTTTGTATTTTAGAGAGATTGTGAACAGGTTTCACTGAAGGAGAAATGATAAGAACAGCACTCTTAGTGCTAAACTAAGGTTTTCTTACTTAGCATCACAGTGTCATTTGGCAGATAAATATGTAAGGAGTGGACCTCAGGCTTATTCTTCTAGGATATTTGTGGTTCTTCCTTTACCACCTTCTTCAATTCTTGTGTACAGGAATTACTTTCTGTTTATCGTAGGACGTTATCCGTAGAAGTTACCTTCACTAGTTAGTTTTTACTAATATTTCAGTCACTTTCCGTGTTCCATATTCACGTTACCAGGAGAGCCTACAAATTGTCCTGGATCAGTCAATTAATGGCAATTTCTTAATACATCCAGGAATCAGTATACCTGGAGAAGGATTTCCTTCCAAGTTTAATAAGGTTAGGGAAATAATCTTTCTCATTCACAGCTACAGGTGAGGAGTCATTTCACCAAATCTAATGTTGATATAGTCGTTCCTAGCTCCTGCCACAGATTCCCCTTATTCCCCTCAGTAAATCACACAGGCCAGACAAGAGTCCAGATGTGAAAAGAGCAGTGGAATGGGTCCTAGTGTCCCACCTGTTTTCCTTTCTGCATTGGTTCCCACTTCTGTAAGGTCAGAAAAATTAACTATGTCTTTTGATGAAGGATAAATACTGTTATTTTCTTGAAGTCAAGGAGTGAGTGAGTAGCTAAGGGAGATGTGTGGTTGAAAAGGTTATCTTCTTAATGAGCTAGACCTTCCCAACTAGGCAAACTCTATCAAGCATAGTCTGTGTCTTCTTTGAACCAGAAAATATCAGGTGACATAGACAACCAAAAGTAAATGGAAATTTTGGTCAGACAGTGTCTTTATATACTTCTGGAAGTGATATCAACCAGGGTAGATTCACAGATTCACACAGTGGAAGGGGTTGGAAGGGACCTCTGGAGATCATCTAGTCCAAACCCCCTCCCAGAGCAGGATCCCCTAGAGCAGATCACCCAGGAACAAAGTCCAGGTGGCTTTTGCAAGTCTCCAGAAAAGAAGAGTCCCCCACCTCTCTGGGCAGCCTGTCCCAGGGCTCTGTCACCCTCACAGTGAAGAAGTGTTTCCTCATGTTCAAGCTGAACCTTCTGTTTTCCAGTTTATGGCCATTGCCCCTAGTGCTGTCACAGGACACCACTGAGAAGAGCCTGGCCCCATCCTCCTGACACCCACCCTTTAGATATTGATAAGCATTGCTGAGATCCCCCCTCAGGCTCCTCTTCTCCAGGCTGAACCAACCCAGCTCTCTCAGCCTTTCCTCATATGGAAGGTGCTACAGGCCCTTCATCATCTTAGTGTCCCTGCGCTGGGCCTTCTCCAGTAGCTCCTTGTCCTTCTGGAACTGAGGAGCCCAGAACTGGACACAGCACTCCAGGTGAGGCCTCACCAGCGCAGAGTAGAGGGGGAGGATAACGCTCTTCCTAATGTATCCCAGGATGCCATTGGCCTTCTTGGCCGTGAGGGCACACTGTTGGCTCATGGTCATCCTGTTGCCCACCAGGACTCCAAGGTCCTTTTCCCCAGAGCTGCCCTCCAGCCGATCAGCCCCCAACCTGTACTGGAACATGGGGTTGTTCTTCCCCAGATGCAGCGCTTTGCACTTGCCCTTACTGAATTGCATTAGGTTTCTCCCCGCCCAGCTCTCCAGTCTGTCCAGGTCACGCTGGATGGCAGCACGGCCTTCTGGCCTGGCAGCCACTCCTCCCAGTTTGGTATCATCAGCAAACTGGCTGGGAGTACATTCTATCCCTTTGTCCAGGTCACTGATGGGTATATTGAATAGCGCTGGACCCAGCACTGACCCCTGGGGGATGCCACTAGCCACAGGCCTCCAACTAGACTGCCCTATTGACCACAACTCTCTGAGCTCTTTCCTCCAGCCAGTGCCCAATCCACCTCACCTCCCAGTGGTCCAGTCCACACTTCCTAAACTTGTCTGTGAGGATGCTATGGGAGACCATGTCAAAAGCTTTGCTGAAGTCAAGGTAGACCACATCTACTGCCTTCCCCTCGTCCATCCATCTAGTGATGCCATCATAAAAAGCTATCAGATTGGTCAATTGTGACTTCCCCTGGTTGAATCCATGCTGACTCCTCATGGTTAGCTTCCTTTCCTCAACATGCTTTGAGATGGCACCAAGAACAAGTTGTTCCATCATCTTTCCAGGGATGGAGGTGAGGCTGACCGGCCTATAGTTACCCGAGTCCTCCTTCTTGCCTTTTTTGAAGACTGGAGGAACATTGGTTTCCTCCAGTCCTCAGGCACCTCTCCTGTTCTCCAGGACTTTTCAAAGATTACGGAGAGTGGCCTAGCAATGACTTTCGCCAGCTCCTTCAGCACTCGTGGGTGCATCCCATCAGGGCCTATGGATTTGTGGGTGTTCAGTTTGCTTAATTGATCTCTAACCCAATCCTCTTCAACTGAGGCAAAACCTTCCTTTCTCATCACTTCCTCTGTGGTTTTCAAGTTTGGGGACTCCCGAGGGCCGGTCTTAGCAGTAAAGACCAAGGGAAAGGTGGCATTCAGTAACTCTGCCTTCTCCATATCCTCGGTCACCAGGGCACCCACTTCATTCAGCAGTGGGCCCACATTTCCTCTGGTCTTCTTTTTTCCTCCAGTGTACTTGAAAAAGCCTTTCTTGTTGTCCTTGACCTCTCTTGCCAGGTTCAGTTGTAAGGAGGCCTTAGCTTTCCTAGTCGCAGCCCTACATGCTCAGACAACATTTCTGTATTCCTCCCAAGTGATCAGCCCCTTCTTCCATGTTCTATATACTTCACTTCCTTCTTCTGCTTTAGTTTGTTCATTAGCTCCCTGCTCATACATGCAGGTCTCCTAGCTCTCTTACGTGATTTCTTACTCTTTGGGATGCTGTGGTCTTGAGCTTGGAGGAAATGGTGCTCGAATATTGACCAGCTCTCTTGGACCTCCCTGCCCTCTAGAGCCCTATCTCACAGGACTTCAAGCAGGTCCTTGAAGAGGCCAAAGTTAGCCCTTCTGAAGTCTAAGTTAGTGACCCTGCCTGTGGCCCTGTGCCTGCTGCATATGATCCTGAACTCCACCATCTCATGGTCACTACATCCAAGGTTGCCCCCTCCCTTCACATCCTCGACAAGTCCCTCCTTGTTCATCAGTACAAGGTCCAGCACTACTCCTCTTCTTGTCGGCTCCTCCACCATCTGCATCAAGAAGTTACTGTCAGTGCACTGGAGGAACCTCCTGGACTGCGCATGCCTGGCTGTGTAGCTTTTCCCACAAATGTCAGGGTAATTGAAGTCCCCCATGACAACCAGAGCCTGTGATTGTGAGGCTACTTCCAGCTGCCTGTAGAAGGCCTCATCAGCTTCCTCATCCTGATCAGGTGGCCTGTAGTAAACATCCACAACAGTGTCTCCCATATTAGTCTGCCCCTTGATCCTCATCTTCAAGCATTCAGCTCGCTCTTCATCCACCCCCAGGGAGAGCTTGATACATTCCAGTTGCTCTCTCACATAAAGAGCAACTCTACCACCTCGCCTTGCTGACCTGTCTTTCCTAAGAAAGACATAGCCATTCACGACAGTGTTCCAATCATGTGAGCTGTCCCACCATGTCTCAGTAACTGCGATGAGATCACGGTCCTGAGATTACACGCAGATCTCTAGTTCCTCCTTCTTGTTCCCCTTGCTGCATGCGTTAGTGTATAGGCATTTCAGAGAGGTGGCCAAGCATGCAGGTTTTCCTGGAGGAGAGTGGGAGGATATACCACTGTTATCCACAGCCCCAGGATGGTCTGCCTTTTCGTTAATTGTCTTTCGTGGTAGGTAAGGAGCCTTGGTGCCAAGCCTGGTTGACCTGATTTAATCCCCAGGTGGATGCCTCCCCATCCCCCACCTCAACTGAGACTGAAGATTGAATGGCCTTCCCAGCACACTATAGCACAAGCACCAGCATGCTATACACGGCCAGCCCAGTCCTGTCCCCGTCCCCCTTCGAATCTAGTTTAAAGACCTTTCTATGAGCCCTGCCAATTCATGCACGAGGATCCTTTTTCCCCTTTGAGATACCTGAACCCAGTCTGTTGCCAGAAGACCCATTGCCATGTAAACCTCCCAGTGATCAAAAAACCCAAAATTCTGTTGGTGGCACCAGCCTCTAAGCCGTGCATTAATCAGATGTGCTAATATATATGTCCAGATTACAAATTGCAGAGACTCCACTGCAGCTGTGATTTCTCTGTGCTTTTACAAATCAGAGCTCCCAAGTCAGACAGGTGGGAAATGGGTAACACAGAGACAGCCTTTGAAAACTTTGGTTTACCTATCTGTCCAGGGCCCCACAGGAGCTTGGTGGAAAAATTGGAAATAGCATCCCCTTCTCAGGGAGAACATTCACTGTCGTATGGTGACACCTCTTCCTTTGGTACCCTGATTCAATCCTATTACTTCTTTCCTGTTTCAGACCTATGTTACTATTGAGAACTGATTGGAAATGTTATAATTAGATGCTTCTTGGAATATATCAGTTTGTTAAAATGAATGTTATGTTGGAAAGGCCTGGTGTACTTCGGTCAGGAAAGGTTTTTTGGGCCTTTGCTGGTCTTCCTGGTTAAAATGTGAGATTCACCTGTATGAGCCAACAACCAGACAGAGCAGATCGCTAGGGGATATAAAGCCTAATAAATCTCTCCTACAGGAGCTGTTCTGCTCAGTGAAACTCTGTTTTTATTGAAGCAATGACCTAAGTTCTGGTTTCTCATATTTGCCACGTTCCTAATCACTTAAGAGTCTCTTTTTTTTCCCATCTTCATTCTGTCAGCTTTCCTCTGTATATAGTTTACTTGACAAGTTGGAGAAGAAACTGCAAAATAGACACAGTGAATTGGGACTCCAAATCTGTGATTGGGACTACTGCCTGGGGAGCTTTAATATTAGCATTAAAAGCATTAGCCTGCTCACTTAAATCTGTGGCTGAAGGGCTTCACCGTGCATGGGAGAGGAAAAAAAAAAATCAAATTGCCTCTCATGTGGAAGACGTATGGGTGTCTTTGTTCCATTAGAACAAATCAGATGCTCAGGCAAACCAGGGATTGATTCTATTAGTGAGCACGACCAAAAAAAAAAAAAATCAGATTTCTGTGGATGCTCTCTTTTTTGAAATCAGCCCTTCTATGCTGGTGCATAGGTGCTGTAGAAAGCGTAAAAGATGGTATGGCAAAGTGAAGCAGAATGTTCACAGAGAATGTACGCAGATTAAGCAGAGCTAGAAACTGAAGTGTATGCTGTTGTTTATCAGTTGTTTGCCCAAGGAGGCATATTTACAGCTAAATCAGCAATTGATGTTAGGTGTGTTTCAGTTAGTGGAAGCTGGACCTTTGAGCAAATGGCATTACTGAGCATTTTCTTGAGAGGGTAGTTTGATGAAAGTGTATCAGGACAAGTTTACTGGCCATGTTGCATGCTAACTTTTTTACGTACTAATTACAGGCACTACCAGACAGAAAACTTTATCTCTAAATAAGGTCAGCTAAACTGAGATCTTTTCTACTGTGACACACACACAAAGAAGTCCCATTTGGAACTTGATCCTTTTTGTATTTTTCTCTCATGAACAAATCCTGTTTTGGTTAATGCGTGTTCAAATGATGTCTACACAGTAATTTTTCTGTATCTCATGGTTAATGTCCTAGGAGTCTTCTTTTTTTTTTTTTGTTCGACCACTGGTGTATAGCATCAGGAATGAGGTAACTCATGGCAAGGAGTTTTGATGTTTCTAAAAGGTCTTCTATATCTAGGACATTCATGCTGAGGAAAAGAGTACTCTTACAGGGGCATGTGTGCTGAACCACTGAACAGGTGGTGAGAAAATCACAGTATCATTAAGGTTGGAAAAGACCTCTAAGATCATGTAGTCCAACCATCAACCCAGTGCTGCCATACCCGCTAGACCATGTCCTCAAGCACCACGTCTACACGTTCCTTGAACACCTCCAGGGATGGTGACTCCACCACTTCCCTGGGCAGCCTGTTCCAATGGCTGACCACTCTTTCAGTAAAGAAGTTTTTCCTAGTATCTAATCTAAACCTCCCCTGACTCAACTTGAGGGCATTTCCTCTTGTGCTATTACCAGTTACCAGGGAGAACAGACCAACACTCACCTCCCTACAACCTCCTTTCAGGTAGCTGTAGAGAGTGAGTAGATCTCCCCTCAGACTCCTTTTTTTCAGGCTAAACAACCCCAGCTCCTTCAGCCGCTCCTCATAAGACTTGTTCTCCAGCCCCTTCACCAGCTTTGTCACCCTTCTCTGGACATGCTTCAGCATCGCTATGTCCTTCTTGCAGTGAAGGGCCCAAAACTGAACACAGTGCTCGAGTACTTGAGGTGTGGCCTCACCAGTGCCAAGTACAGGGGCACAGTCCCTTCTGTACTCCTGCTGACCACACTGTTCCTGATACAGGCCAGCATGCTGTTGGCCTTCTTGGCCACCTGGGCACACTGCTGACTCATATTCAGCCAGCCGTCAACCAAGAACCCCAGGCCCTTTTCTGCCTGACAGCTTTCCAGCCACTCGTCCTCAAGCCTGTAGCACTGTCTGGGGTTGTTGTGACTGAAATGCAGGACCCAGCACTTGGCCTCGTTGAACCTCATACAGTTGGCCTCAGCCCAGATCCAGCCTGTCCAGGTCCCTCTGCAGGGCTCTTTCACCCTCGAGCAGATCAACACTTCCATCCAACTTAGTATCATCTGCAAACTTAATGAGGGGGGCATTCAGTCCCCTCATCCAGATCATTGCTGAATATGTTAAACAAGACTGGTGCCAAGACTGAGCCCTGGGGGACACTACTTGTGGCTGGCCACCAGCCAGACCTCACTTCATTTACTACAACCCTCTGTGCTATGCCCTCCAGCCAGTTTTTAACCCAGCGAAGAGTACATCTGTCTAAGCTGTGAGCCACCAGCTTCTTTAGGAGAATGCTGTGGGAGACCATGTCAAAGGCTTTACTAAAGTCCAGGTAGACAACATCCACAGCCTTGCCCTCGTCCACTAGGCGAGTCACCCGGTTATAGAAGGGGATCAGGTTGGTCAAGCAGGACCTGCCCTTCACGAACCCCTGCTGGCTAGTCCCAATTCCCTGGTTTTCTTGCAACTGCTGTGTGAGCTCACTCAAGATGAACTTCTCCATAATCTTCCCTGGTATTGAGGTCAGGCTGACAGGCCTGTAGTTCCCTGGGTCCTCCTTCCAGCCCTTCTTGTAGGTGGGTGTCACATTGGCAAGTCTCCAGTCTTCCAGGACCTCCCCTGTTAACCAGGACTGCTGGTAAATGATGGAGACGTGCTTGGCAAGCTACTTCACCAACTCCCTCAGTACCCTCGGATGAATCCCATTCGGCGCCATGGCCTTGTGAGTGTCCAGGTGGCACAGCAGGTCATTAAGTGCTTCCTCCTGGATTATGAGGGGTTTATTCTGCTGTCCATCCCTGTCTTCCATCTCAGGGAACTGATAGCTGGACTGACTCTTAAAGACTGAGGCAAAGGCAGCATTCAGTACCTCAGCTTTTCCCTTGTCCTTTGTCACTATGTTTCCTTCCACATCCAATAGGGGATGGAGATTCTCTGTGACTCTTCTTTCGTTACTAATGTGGAAACATTTTTTGTTGTTTTTGACAACAGTGGCCAGATTAAGTTCAAGTTGGGCTTTAGCCTTTCTAATTTTCTCCCTGCATGACCTTACAAGATCCTTGTACTCTTCTTGAGTTGGCTGCCCCTTCTTCCAGGAGTGGTGAACTCTCCTTTTTTCCCCTCAGTCCCAACAAAAGCTCCCTGTTCAACCAGGCTGGTCATCTTCACCGCAGGTTCATCTTAGAGCACATAGAGACAGACCACTCCTGCGCCTTTAAGATTTCCCTTTTGCAGGACAGCCAGCCTTCCTGGACCCCTTTGTCCTTCAGCACAGTCTCCTGAGGGACTCTGTCAACCAGTGTCCTAAATAGACCAAAATCTGCCCTTTGAAGTCCATGGTAGTGGTCTTGCTGACTCCCCTTCTTACTTCTCCTAAAATCAAGAACTCTGTTATTTCATGGTCACTAAGCCCAAGACAGCCTCCTACTGCCGCGTTTCCCACCAGTCTTTGTTTGTAAACAGCAGGTTGAGCGAAGCACTTCCCCTGGTAGGTTCGCTCACCAGCTGTGTCAGGGAGTTATCTTTCACACACTCCAGGAACCTCCTAGATTGGTTCCTCTCTGCTGTGTTTTGAGAAAGCCGGACTCCATTGATTGCCAACAGGCCCGTCGCCATGTAAACCTTGTGTAAATCACTTGCTGGGTAGGATTTTCAGAATAAGAGAGTACTCCAGCTGGTGCGGTTGTAGACTGTCTGTTGTCCTGGATGAAGTGTTTACTTACTGATACATTCCTGTCCTGGTGAGCAGAACGCAAAAGCTTGCACTATGTTGTAAGGTTAGAATAGATACTCCAGAACAAACAAGGCCATCATAAGGCACTTGGCTGAGCTGATGATCTTCTTCTTTACACCTGGCCATAGTAAACTTAGTATGCTGCAAGGTCCCTGGGAAGTGGTGGTGAGTGACATTTCCCTGCAGCGTATCACTACCTTAGTTAGAAGGCTATCTATATTCCCCAGAAATTCAGGAGATCATACCTGGAATATGACTGTATTTATGTCTTTCCTCATAAAAAGCAAATGTCTTGATTTAATAAGTTATTGTGTCTAACATCTCATCTACATAAAAAGCTAGTGAGGACAAGGCAGATGTAAGATTAATCTTTCTATGCAGACGTTACTGCTTTCACGGATCCTGAGGAAAACTTAAGAATGAGCGCTGTGTCCTCCAAACAGAATTCTTTTCCCTGCCCTCGAAGTTTATATAACCTAAATAAAAAAAATTAGATGTGATCTGTTCTGGCAGCAAGCTAATTCAGGGAAAAGCAGTAAAATGAACTGGAGAGAATTTAAAAGTAGAATGTGACCTTGCTGCATTGACCTGATGCATCCAGTTTTGTCTTATCTGCAAGTTACCTGGCATACCCCTTGTATTGTATCTGTGGATCTTACTGCTCTAGAATACTGTTTCATATTTTTTTCTGATTTTTATAAGATGGATAGTCGTTGTACAACAACTAAGTAAATTCTATAAAATGGGTGAAAAAGGTAACCTTGGAATACAAGAGTGTCACTTGGATCACGTAGACACAAATGTTGATTGATTCCTGTCTAGTTAAATGTGCTTTTTTTGAGCTGTATTTATTTTACTTGCAGTTGAGAATCGAGTTCGTCCATTAGTACTTGTTGTTAAGAAGTGGGCGAGATTTCATGACATAAATGATGCCAGTCGTGGTACTTTAAGCAGCTATAGTCTTGTGCTGATGGTTTTGCACTATTTACAGAGTAAGTATTTAAGTTTTTTTTTTAATAATGTGTTAAAACTGACCCTTTTAAGTTCATATTTGTGTAGTTTTCCTCTTTAATAAAATTAAACACCAGCAGGAGTAATCTTTCACACAGAAAAATCTGAAAGCAAAGTGGTTTTACTCCATTTCCTTAGTAATTCATTAACAAGTGTACCTCTTCTCTGGAGGCGGAGTTACCAGCTTTAAAAAAATAGATTAAAAATCAATGTACCTGCAGGACACTGTAACTGTAAAATAAACTCAAGCTCTAGTTAACAGAAATCAGCCTTTTAACAAAGGGGAAAAACTAAAATTAATTATTTCGGTGGGTTTTGGTTTCTTTGGGATTTTTTTTTTAATTGAGAACTTAAAAAAAACCCATCAAAAGAGACAAGAAATGCTGTGGGGGTCAATTTTCTGTCTTGTAGTAAGTGAGGCGCTGAACATGGGGGATGTGTATATGCAAGAATGCACTACCAGGTGGTTTGCTTTTTCTGCTGAGTACTGTCTTCTGTAAGGTGACAGATGTCAAAGACTATCAGAAGTTGAGATACTTGACTGCCAGCAGCAGTACCTTTCACAGATTCAGAGCATGTTAGGGGTTGGAAGGGACCTCTAGAGATCATCTAGTCCAATCCCCCTGCCAGAGCAGGATCCCCTAGAGCAGATCACACAGGACAAGTCCAGGCGACTTTTAAAAGTCTCCAGAGAAGGACACTCCACCCCTGCTTTGGGCAGCCTGTTCCAGGGCTCTGGCACCCTCACAGTGAAGAAGTGTTTCCTTATGTTCAAGCTGAACCTTCTGTTTTCCAGTTTATGGCCATTGCCCCTAGTCCTGTAACTGGACACCCCTGAGCAGAGCCTGGCCCCATCCTCCTGACACCCACCCTTTAGATATTGATAAGCATTGCTAAGATCCCCGCTCAAGCTCCTCTTCTCCAAGCTAAACAGACCCAGCTCTCTCAGCCTTTCCTCATATGGAAGGTGCTACAGGCTCTTCATCATCTTAGTGTCCCTGTGCTGAGCCCTCTCCAGTAGCTCCTTGTCCTTCTGGAACTGAGGAGCCCAGAACTGGACACAGCACTCCAGGGGAGGCCTCACCAGTGCAGAGTAGAGGGGGAGGATGACTTCCCTTGACCTGCTGGCCACACTCTTCTTAATGCATCCCAGGATGCCATTGGCCTTCTTGGCCGCGAGGGCACACTGTTGGCTCATGGTCATCCTGTTGCCCACCAGGACTCCAAGGTCCTTTTCCCCAGAGCTGCCCTCCAGCCGATCAGCCCCCAACCTGTACTGGAACATGGGGTTGTTCTTCCCCAGATGCAGCGCTTTGCACTTGCCCTTACTGAATTGCATTAGGTTTCTCCCCGCCCAGCTCTCCAGCCTGTCCAGGTCACGCTGGATGGCAGCACGGCCTTCTGGCCTGGCAGCCACTCCTCCCAGTTTGGTATCATCAGCAAACTGGCTGGGAGTACATTCTATCCCTTTGTCCAGGTCACTGATGAGTATATTGAATAGCGCTGGACCCAGCACTGACCCCTGGGGGATGCCACTAGCCACAGGCCTCCAACTAGACTGCCCTATTGACCACAACTCTCTGAGCTCTTTCCTCCAGCCAGTTCCCAATCCACCTCACCTCCCAGTGGTCCAGTCCACACTTCCTAAACTTGTCTGTGAGTGTGCTATGGGAGACCATGTCAAAAGCTTTGCTGAAGTCTTTCTTGTGACTTCAGTATATTGAAACTGAACATCTGTGCGGAGCTGGAGAGCTTTACCTGAGAAACTGAGGATCCCTGTTGAGAATTCGAGAAACACATGGAGTCCAGAAATGTTTCAGAGGAATAGAATGAAATGAACTTTTCCCCCTAATTCTGTCTTGCATTAGACAAGTCCCCATCTGTGATTTTTTTTTTTTTTTTTGCTACTTTGCAATTCTTGCTTAAGGCTTGAAGGATTATTATGTAAGAAATCATTTAGCTCAGTGTGGGTTTCTTGGTTCTTCACTGGGGGATAAGTGGCTTCAGAAAGGAAGGCAAGGAACTCCTGAAGTGTACATCTTGTGGAGTAACATGCCTGTAGATATATTTTCTTAGTTTTTGTCAGTTCATGTATAGACTCTGTTTTGCTGCTTGTGTTCATTTTACACCTTTGTTTTGGGCTGATTATTCTTGTTTGTATTGTTTTAATGACAACTGGTTGTTAACATTTTATGGTCGTATCTGTGGACAAATTGCGTAGGCTCTCATTTTAGACATTCCCCCTTTGTCACTTTGTGTAGGTAATTGTTTTGCTCGTTTTGTTTTGTTGGGGATTTTTTTAATATCAGGTGGAAACAATGCTTAGCTCCTCTGACAGCTTGGAATGTAGATACTTGCTGTAGAGTGGGTAGCCAGCTATTTATTAGTTTCAGGATCACACTACACCCACTCTGTACTGGGCTGGAAAGCTTTTTAGGATAGTTGACTGAAGCTGACGGCTTTCTTTCAGGTGAACAGTATCTCTAGTAGAGAACCTAGGAGGGCGTTTTCTGTATTTGGGATCCAGTTGGCTGAGTTACTTCTGAATTCTTTGATGTACTATATGCTTGTTGTTAATGTACCAATCATGAGGACAGTAGGACATAACCTAGTCTATGTAGTGACTGGTTTTTTTTCTTCTGCATCCACTATGGTGGAATTCCATAGACTACTTTGTTTCTGTGGAAAGAAAACCTGTGCAAGTCTGTTGTCACAGCTCTGAAAAGTGACTACTTCAGGGTAGATCTTTATATACACTAGGAAAAAAACCCCTATCAAACAAAAAATGTTGATTTGAAGGAGATGAAATGGCAAGGAACTTAAAAATGCCAAAGTGATTATTAAATAGAAGATTGAAAATATTGGGAACTACTGGATGTGAAGATTGTGTTTCACCTTTGCATGGCAAACAGGAGTGGAGAAAAAGTGTCTTTACATGGTCTAGCAATTAGTGACCACCTTAACAGTGACTTGATAAGTACTTGACAGTTAGTATTACACTTTTAATGGAAACAGGCCATTTCACTTTGAAATTTATTCTCCAATTCTATTTTAATTGTATCACAGTTACTCTAGAGACTTGTATTGGGTGCTGTGTGCACAGTCATGAATAGCCAGTGACTGAGCTGTGCTTAAAAGTAGTGCTCAAAAGGGAAGAGAGTAGGAGTTACAAGGAAGTATAAATGTGTAGGCTTGCCAGAACGTTAACAGCCCTGCAAGCATGAGGGCATTTGCTGTAGTCACTGGTGGCAGCTGCCATAGCTGTCTAGGGAAGGGAAAAAAGAAGGTTCAAATAATCCTTTCCATGAAAAACTCTCATCAGTCAGCTGCCTGTGAAGGATCAGCAGTCTGCAGACCAAAGAGGAGCCTTTTACCTTTTCTGCTAAAAAAGGCTGAAGTGTGACTCGGACATGTATGTAGTACCAGCTGTTTAGATTCTGATGTTTTATTCATGCAGATTTTAACCTTTTTTTTTTTTTCATTTCTGCTACACACATGTGATGCTACTGAAAGTAACTTGTGTCCTAGTCATAGAAGTTCTAATAGAGCTTTTGTGGGTGTTACTGGGGAGGGAAAAAAATAAAAATAAAAATAAAAGCTTTCTTTTGCAGTAAATGGTGTCCCTTCACTAGGCAAATTTCTTTCCTTTACTAATTAATCCATTCCCATAGTCTTATACTTGTGGGAATGTCTTTGGACCTAAGGTTAGTGTGGCTTGAGTTTATTTTGTAGTACAGTGTCTGTACATGAACTTTCCTCCAGGTAACAAGTTCAACTATCTTGTACAGTAAGAAAGGAAAACACATGTAACAAATGTTTGTGGTAAGTGGTAACTTTTCCCCTTAATTCTTTCCTCTTAGTTTTTATGGGTCTGTATGCTACACTATCTTGATTGCTTGTATTGCTCAGACTTTGTCGCCTTTTATTTTAGTGGGGCAGAAAACTGGAAATTATCCAAGATGCTCTTGCATATCTCTAAACACCCACAAACAAAATAAAAATATTATTAAAGCAGCTGTGGTAATATTCTTAGCAGCCCTGCTAGTTAATACAGTATACTTGTTGAAGATTTCTGCTGTTCTGATTCTTAGTCCCTATGGAAAAAGGTTTCTGTAGCAACTCATCCCCTGTGAGACCTTGTCTGAAGGGTGAATTAAGTCCCAAGTCAAAGACCTGTATGCTGAATTTCATCACTCGCTAGGGAGAATGATAATTTAGACCAATTTTTTTTAAAAAAACATGCTGAAGACCTGATGTTAATGTCAGCTTTAGTATGAAGACTGCTCGATCAGTTCTGTAGCTGCCCTAAGGCTTGAGTGGGATGTGAATGCCTTAGGATTTTTTTCTGTCTATCTGTAGGAGCCCCTAGCCTTGGAGATAACTTTTTTCCACTGTTATTTGTATTGTGCAGTAGATGCTTTCCCCATCCATGAGTTTCATGAAAGTTAGTTGCTTATTTCATTTTGTGTTTGTTAGTATCCTTAATATCTGTGTAATCTTTATAACCTGTTTGCTGTTATATAGACCAGCTAATAGCGTTAGACTGTATTCATGTATTTTATGGGGATTTTGCTAGCAATGCCTACTAAGCGTGTTGAGCATTTTAACTTTAGGTTACTTTTCGAGACTTGGTATGTAATACTTTGCAGCTGAATAATGTGTACTTTTGCAGTATCTGGAGACTTCCTTTGCTGTGATAGAGTTGTATTAGATGCAGGAAAACAAGCCAGGAGTAGAGCTCTGATTGTTTTCCTTTAGGGAATCCAGATGAGTTTCTTATAGCCATGATTTAATGCTAATTTTAAAAGTGAAGTCGTACCCAGCTGCTGTAGAATTTTTCATTTCTACAATCAGTAGTAACAGCTTCCCTTAGCTGAATTAACTCCTCATACTACTATGTACAAAGAATAGTAATAGGAAGATTTGCTGAATAACTTTTATTTTACAAAATGCATGAAAGTGAAGTTCTTGATAGATGTTTTTAAGATAGAATTTCAGTCCAACTTTTTCGTATAGTTGATATGAAATTATTTCCTGTGAATAACATGAATCACAGCAATTTTGAACTTTTTTTTTATAGCCTTACCTGAACCCATCCTTCCATCCCTCCAAAAAATGTACCCAGTAAGTGTTTCTTACAAATTTACTACATCATATATGTGTATGAAGCTGCTTATCTAAAATACATGAGTTCTTAAGTATCTCTAATGGATTAAGTGAAACAGTCTGTAAGCCTGGTCATTGATACACTAAATGTAACTGTGAAAAAAGGCTGTTTGCTGCTTTTGACCATTTCTTTAGTGAAAACAGTCTGTTATATGTGAGCAGATTTCAGACAGAGTTGGAAACAAGTGCTAATGAGAGCTGCTGACCTAGTTCTTTTTATGCTGGCCTGCAAATATCCCTATGTCATCTGTAACTTTCCGATTCTTATTTCTTAATACGTTAAGTAGTGATTTTTCCATCCAGCTATGGTATTTCAGAACTCCATACCGTCACACAGCTGTTGAGTTGCCTGGTATTTCTGGGTGCAAAGAGTGAATGATACATGTTTACTAAGGAGACTTCAGAGACCTCACAAAGTTGGGTTTCAGTCCAACAGGAAAATGCCTTTATGAGACTTTGTCCAGATCATACTGTATCAGTTTCCAGAGAACTCTGTGAATCAGTATGCTTTGATCCTCTGCAGAATTAGGACTGTAATTAGTGAGACTTATCTAAGGAAGATGACCCACAAATAAGAGCTACTCTTCTAAATATTTGTATGGGGACAAAAGAGCTATTGCTGAGTAGTTCAGTGCTACAACTTACAGAAATTACTCAATTCCCTCCTCCTGACTTTTCCTCTCACATGTTACGTTTGAAAATCTTTATCCGTAGTTGCCATAGTTTGGTGTCCCTGTCTATATGGGTTTTTTTTTTTACTGTTGATGATAAATGTGCTGAGGTAGTATCAGAAAGCCATTCTTTCTTTTGCATATATTTCCAATAATGCTGAAATGAGAATATATGATGACACTGTACATCAGTGAGAATATACTATGGTGTTAGCCATTCTGGGTAATTAGGATAACAGAGATGCAGAAGAAAGCTTTGAGCTACAGTAAACTGCATTCTGTTTTGTAAATCTGCTTAGGCATACCTTTGCTAAAATTTTTATGGCTTTTTTTTCTTCTGATTTTTTTTATTGTACTATATAGGTTCTAATTTCTTCGTTGTTAGTGCTCAGAGGCATTTGAAACTGTTCTTCGTTTCTTACACACAGCTTTATATGATGGGGTTTTTTTAATTTCTAAATTCAATTGCTAAATTTGCTAATTACGTTTGCTTAAAGCTCATGTAATTTAAAGAAAACTGCAAGAATTAAGAACTTTTGACTCCTTTGTAATAATAATGCAAACATTTCTATTTGTAGAGTTTGAACTGTGTGAAGGCCTTCAGAACACTGTGCAAATATTAATGATTCAAATTATTAAACCAGGAGTATGCAGTACCATTAACTGAAAAATCTAATTAATTTGTACTAAATGCAAGCTTTTATCTTGTGTTGTGTGAAAGTGGTAAATCACTTGCAAGTTCCCGTGGTTCTGGAACTGTGCTACAAGAATAGTTTATTTTTTTTTACCCTGTTTCAGCCTAGATTGTTGTTAGTTATCTTGCTTTTGGAAGGTAGACTAAATACTGTAAGAGAATATTTCTTACGTGATTGCTATAAAACCAAATCCAAACTATGGATTAAGATTTTAAAATTTTGCAAATATATTTAAGTGTTCAAAAACTGTGAAAGTTACAATTTCTGAATACTGATATTGAAAAGAAATTTAAAATATGAATGAAAAATACACCAAAACTACCAATGTGGTTTGCAGTAATAATTGCAAAGCACAGGCAAATGTCAGTATCCAAGGAAACCATACATTTTTCCTGTGGTTGTAGTTGGGCATAGCTGTGTCTCCATCCTAATACCACATACGTATACTGCTTCTCCCTTTCTGAAACAAATCACGCTCTGCCTTACCTACAGTGTGTGGGGGGGTGTTATTTATTATTTTTTTTTCAGAATCAAATCTGCAGCTCTTTCTGCAGCCTGAAAATACTTCTGTGCTTTGAAGGAAACTGCTTGTTTTAAATTGAGGTGCCATGTAAGAGTCATGCTTACCTTGAGCGAGAAATGAAAGACAAGGTTCTGTGACTCAGTATATCCCTACTGCAGATGTGAAGGGATCTGGAAATCCTGGAAAGCCACCAGGTCTGCCCACCTGTGCATTCTGTTGCTGTGGGGGAGTCTCCAGCTGGTACCAGGCTGACGTGTTTTGCAACAGCTGATTTAGAGGCAGTATTGGACCATATCAGATGTGGGGTTGGACTCTGGGGCTTCCTGCACCCCAGCCAGATGGAACAGTTGAGAGTAGCACACAGAACGTGTTGGTTGGTTCTGAAGGCTGTTCTGGACTTGCCTCCAAGTCAGGACTTCTGCAGATGAGCTCTCAAGATCCTGGGCGGCTTAGGCCATTACAGCTTCAGGTGGTTTTGCCTCTGTGTTTGCCAGAGGTAAACACTGCTGCAGCTGGGAGTGCGAAGGGAACAAGAGCCTGAGTCTCCAGTGTTCCAGAGCAGCCTGGTGTTTTAGCTTAAATCCAGAAGGAGGTGGGTGTCCACTAGCGTTCTGGATTGTGAACTGCATGGGCTCTAGCATCAGCACATTTTTGTTTCTGCTGCCTCAGCTTCACGAATAGTCGTGTCTTGCAAAGGGTGGGGCTGAAGATGGGATGGTGCTTAATGTAGCTCCTTCATGCATAGGAGTCAGTCCTTGGTCAGACACAATTTGTTTCACTTCTTTGAGTTGCTCTTTTTTTAAGTATAAACATAAGTTAAATGTTCATTTCTAAGACAGGGAAGGCTGTTTTATCTGTGCAAATATAGGTACCTGTCAAAAATGGCAAGATACTGTGCTGATGTTAGCACTGTAAACTTTTTTGAAGGAAGAATCTTGTACAGTCAGAGTTAAACTCATTATGCATCGAGATATTCAAATGTAAGGATTTTTTGATAAAGGCTTGTGTTTCTTTCCATTGTGTAAGGTGGAATGTGAATAAGTGTAAGCGTTATGTAGCTTGAACATGAAGCATGTTGCTGGATGCTTGTGTTCCCTGGAGAAATCAGCCAACCAAGGTAAAGATCAGAGAGCTAGCAAAACAGGAAAAAATTCTTTGGGGTCGCCTTCTCTGGGGTCTGAAATAATGAACAGGTCATTTATATTTGTTCAGTCAGATCCTTAATTTCTTTTCCATTTCTTACAATGGCGCGAGGCAAAGACGCAGTAAGAAAATTCGAATTAGGGGCTAGTTTTAAAAGAAACAGAATTTTTTGCCTTCTAGAGCAAGTTAAGAAGGGAAAGCTTTCAGGGAAGGCATCCTTGAAACTAAGCTAGTTTGAAGGAGGCTTTGTAATTCTATGTTATTTCCAACACTCCTCATGAGCAGAATCTGTGAGCTGTACCTTGTTCTGTTAGCTAGTTATTCCTTGAGTCCCTCTGGCAGGAAGAAAAGTACTGTTTTCACTGTTGTACAATAGGTGAATGGAGGCAGGATGGGGCTGATAGATTTAGTTCGCAAGCCATGCGACCCAAGTCACAGAAGGCAAGGGCAGGGACTGGGAGAATGGGGAGCCGCCCATGGTTAGAGAGGATCAGATTTGGGAGCACCTGAGGAACCTGAAAGTGCACAAGACCATGGGACCTGATGAAATACATCCCCGGGTCCTGATGGAACTGGCAGATGAAGTTGTTGGACCTCTATCCATCATAATCAAGAAGTCATGGCGGTCTGGTGAAGTTCCCACTAATTGGAAAAGGAGAAACATAACCTGCATCTTCAAAAAGGGAAAAAAGGAAGACACGTGGAACTACAGGCCAGTTAGTCTAAACTCTGAGCCTGGCAAGATCATGGAGCAGATCCTCCTGGAAACTATGCTAAGGCACATGGAAAACGAGGAGGTGATTGGTGACAGCCAGTATGGCTTCACCAAGGGCAGATTGTGCCTGATGAATATGGTGGCCTTCTATGATGGGGTGGATGAAGGAAGAACAACCAATGTCATCTACCTGGACTTGTGCAAAGCATTTGCCACTACCCTGCAGAACATCCTTGTCTTTAAATTGGAGAGGCATGGGTTGGACAGATGGACCATTTGGTGGATGAAGAAGCAGCTGGATGGTCACACTCAGGGAGTTGTGGTCAATGGCTCAATGTCTCAGTGGAGACCAGTAACAAGCGGCGTTCCACAGGGGTCAGTGTTGGGACCAGTGCTGTTTGAGATCTTTGTCAGCGACATGGACAGTGGGATTGAGTGCACTCCCCACAAGTTTGGCAACAACACCAAGCTGTGTGGCGCAATCGACATGCTGGAGGGAAATGATACTGTCTAGAGGGACCTGGACAGGCTGAAGAGGCGGGCCTCTGCCAGCCTCATGGAGTTCAACAAGGCCAAGTGCAAGATCCTGCACCTGGGTCGGGGCAATCCCAAGCGCAAGGACAGGCTGGGCAGGGAATTGGGCTTGAGAGCAGCCTCAAGGAGAAGTGTCTGAAGGTGCCAACAAGAAAGCTGCGGCTGGACTTTTTACAAGGGCCTGTAGTGACAGGACAAGGGGCCATGGGTTTAAATTGAAAGCAGAGAGATTTAGATTAGATATCAGGAAGAAATTCTTCCTGGAAAGGGTGTTGAGGCACTGGCACAGGTTGCCCAGAGAAGCTGTGGATGCCTCATCCCTGGCAGTGTTCAAGGCCAGGCTGGATGAGGCTTTGAGCAACCTGGCCTAGTGGAGGGTGTCCCTGCCCATGGCAGGGGGGTTGGAACTAGGTGGTCTTTAAGGTCCCTTCCAACCCAAACCATTCTATGTTTTTTGTGAGTGATCTGTGGAAAAGCAGAAAAATTAGCCTAGCTATCTGGTGGCTGGTCTGACCTCCTGTTCACTGAGCAATTGCTTTGTTAAGAAATTACCTTAAACAAACTAATTTGTTGGTTATTAATATATTGAATATTGGTATATCTTAAAAGAATTTGTAATTTAATCTTCCCCATACTAAATTCTAATTAATAATTAATTTGGTTTTACATGTAGGACTTTCTAACTGATAATAGTTATTTCTCCCATAAGAAATTTTCTGTATTTCAGAAAGATGAAACTTTTGTTTTCATTTCTGCATGTGGTGATCAGCAACTTGCAGTGTTTAAAAAAGATAATTTGACTAACAGTATCAGAAACATGTGAATAACAGTTTGTTTTAGATAGTGTAAAAAAATCATCTTTTCTTCCAGACAAATAGTTTTCAGTCATGTTTTTCATTTTGTAATACTTGAACATTTGAACTGCAGGTTTCATGAAATTGAAATTGCTTTTGAAGAAAAATATAAACGTCATCATTTTAGATTGCAGAATTGAAGAGTTTTAATACTAATTACTAGATGAAGTTTAGAAAATTGCCTTTTAATGTAGGTTAGGAATTTTATCTTTGCTGCCATGGGTGGTAGTGTTTGGAATTATGTTTCCTGCTCCTCACAGTTTTATTACTGCTGCTTATATGGCTGTTGATCACTTGCAAACTCAGTGAACAAACTGAATATCCTGACAAATGCCTTCATCTGGACTATGCTTCTATCATAATCATACTTTTCAAAATATGGATTTGTGGTTTTAAAGCACTGCAAGTTTTTATAACTTTCTATTTCAATAATGGTTAACAAACCTTACTGAAAAAGTATCTTTGGATAAAGTTGTGTTTGATATCCTTTTGCTGTTTTGATTTTTTCTGTATGTAAGCATACACAAGCATATATGTATTCTCCTTTTTTGCTCTAAGTTTTATTACAACTATATTTGATGTATTATCTTTTTCTGTTAGTGTAACTGTTGATTCATTTTTTCTTATTCAAATGATGTAGAAACAATAAAAATTAATTTTAATCAATATATAAAATGTAAATAAAATGTGCTTAAGATCAATAAGAAAAAGCAACATCCTCTCTAAGATTGTAATAATGCTAAAGAAAACAGTCTTTTCATTATTCTGAAAAATAATATCCCAAAGTCTAACTTTTTAGCTGCTCAGCATGCCAGCCTCATTCTGGTGGCAGATTTTTCTTGCAGTTGACAAGTTCTCAGGCATTTGAACATTCAAAGCATAAAAAAGAAGAAAATCTTGTTTTGCTAATGATAAATTAATGTTATGACTCCCCAACAACTTTTGTGGGAATGGGCAAGGAGTGACTTTCACTCTACTAACTCTCTGAGTATCTTTGTGGTTAAAACTGTATAGACTGTATAACACAGAAACAACTGTTTCCCTTTTAGGTCTTTGTATGCTGCATATCTCCTTTATATGCATATCTGTCTCCGTGGTTTTGGTGTGCTCTGTTGAGTTGAAAGGTCTTAAATTCTGAGCTGTGCTAACTATAATAATGTTGCTGTGCAAAGTTCTATCATAGAACAATATCTGAACTTTTTCATGGCTGGAAGAATGGCCTTTTTTCCCCAGAAGGTGTTGCACAAGGTTCCAGAAAGTTTTGCTAGAATTGGCAAAAGAGGATGGGAGTCGCAAACTTTCCAGTCCTTCTGGTTTGCTCACTAATACTGGTTTGATACTTTTCTCAGAGGAAGCACTGCCAGCCGTGAACATGGAAATAGCATTACAGTGCCTCCTGTGATAACCTAGTACTGTGAAGTTTGAGTCATGCCTGATACTACTCTTTAAAATAACAAAGGTGTGAGTGGGGAGGTACAGTAATAACTGAATAGGTCCTTAAGTTTGTGTAGATCTAATTCTTTATGTGCATGTAAAGATTGCTCTTGTGTATCTTGGGTTAATTTTCCTCAAAATACACAACATTTCTGTGAAATGTAGTATCCTGCTATTACCAATTTTTAAAAATTGTTTCTCTAGCAACAGAAGATACGTTCTCCTCTATGTACCCCGGTCTTTCAGAACCACATAAAGGATGCAGTGGACACTCAAAACAGTATAGTAGATCTAAACGCATGTTAATTTGGTCTTGTGTAGATTCCGTTTTAAGCTGACAGTAGTGACCTTTGTTTATAGCAAACCCGACTTTCTCCTCAAAGAAAAGCATACTTCAACTTAAATGTTGCATTCTCTGTATTCAGGATTTTTTTTAATAGCTTTTTTAGATTACTTTCTATTCTTTCACTTAGGTTACTAAAGGAATTGCTGCTGCACTCTTTGAATTTACTCTAAGGGAGGATACAGGATCATATTAGAGCCAGTGGGTTTAATACGGAATTTTAACTCTGTGCTGTGGGAAAAATAAGTAAGGCCTTCCTTTCGGAATTTTTTTCTGTATCACACAGATAGGTGCATTAGCTTCACCAACTCTGTCTCAGTTCAGCTGCAGCCAGCTCAGTGTAGGCTACCTTAGTCAGCTTCTGCTCATGTGGTTCTACTAGCATGTAAAAGAGATTCTTCCATGTTGAAACTCTTTAACATGTTAAACAGAAGTTAAGACTTCTGCAGACAGATGGCAAGGGATGGTCTTGGACACTCTTGTGCAAGATGATTCTACCTGAGTTCAGGGTGAGTAATTAGTATCCAACAGAAGATGAACAGAGTCCTTTGCTTGTAAGTTGTCCTCGAACGTGTAATAAGCAAATGACAGGCAGCTCTTTTATTGTGAAAAATATGTGCACCTCGATTAGGCTCTGTGTGTGTATACATACTCTCTGATTTTATTTTGACAGGAATCTTTTGATCCTACTATGCAGTTGCATCTTATTCATCAAGCTCCATCTACCATTCCTCCTTACCTCTCAAAAAATGGATCAAGTCTTGGAGATTTGCTAGTAGGCTTCTTCAAATACTATGCCACAGAATTTGAGTAAGTAACGTTTATCTTAGTGTTTTAGAATATGCAAATCATTTGATGCCTTCTATTCAAAATATTCTATTCAGCACTTTATCACCCTTGAAGAGAAAGAATGGTAGTAATGCAGAAGTGGTGACTGAAAGAGGAAATGAGTGAAAGGACATCAGGAATGCTGATAAAGAGTGTCTGACACCTTTTCCTTAGCCAAGCGTCCTGTCCTGTAAAATAGCTGACAGAAGTTAGAGAGCCTTGTCCTTTAAAAATAGCTGGGTTTTTGTTATATTACACTGTTTTAACACTGCCTATCCATGCGTGAGAAAGATCTTTTCTTAGCTGTAGTTTAAGGTATTGGTTGTGATGTCAATTATTTGGATGTTAATAGCTGCGATTGTCTCCAGTCACCCCAACTCAGTGGAGGTAACTGAGCAGACAATTCCTTACTTTGACTACAACATACATCAAAATAGCCCACACCTAGGGAAGAGTTATCCCATCTATAGTTGGTTCACTAACTTTGTTGGTTTGCTAGAATCTGAGTTTAATTTTGGCATCTTCTCTTCTAGAAGAAAGGGCAGGAGAAGCTAAAGTTGTGAGGACATCTGACAAAGCTGTAGGTTACGAACATTTTGCAAATTGACACTCGAGAATTTCTTAGGAAAAGTGCTTGTCCATATAAAATATCAAATGGTTGTATTTCAATAAGCTTGAAGATCTAAAGAACTTGTTTCTGAGGCAGTTGGTTCATACATGTTGCTGTCCTGTGTATATGCATCATATGCATTTCTTGGAAGGAGAAGAAAATAGATAACTGCTGGATACTCAGGATTTTTGAAATGTTCCTATTTTACTTCAATGTAAGAAGTGAACAATCATGAGATCCTTGTAATAAAATATTGCTGGGGCGTGCGTCACGTGTGGAATATGTAAGCTAAATCCATATGGCCTGTGGCAATTCATGAACAAATTGCACTTTGTGCATGCTTACGCCTGGTTCTGAGAGATGTTCACATAAAGGATTTTCCTTCAATGATCCCTTTAGATAAGGGAATGGTCTTTTGTCCTAAAGTTTCCCCTGAGTACCTGTCTTTTCAGATGGCAAGGTGCTGTTTGCTAAACATGTATATTACAAGACACTGTTGGAGGATATCCTCAAGTCCCTAATGTTATGTGGGACACTAGACGCATCCCTTATTATTTGTATAACAAGCTGTTAATTTTCTCATGTATGAACGTAAATAGCTTTTCCACTAAGGAAAAAGTTTTTGGTTTGCCTGTGCCATCTAGCAGAGAAGATCTTGTCCAAATGCAGGAAAAATACCTAATCAGTCTTTTAAGTTTAATCATAGAGGCACAGGAGAGCTTTTGGTTAAAACAAAGCTTGAAAAAGTGGATAGTGAAGATAGGACAGTTGCTGATGTCAAGAGAAGAAAAGATTTTTTAAAAAACAACCAGCCAACCAAAAAAATCTTTACCTGTTAAGTGTTTAAACATTTGACTAGTGATATTCTGTTGATAAAAACAAGCAAACAAACGAAAAACCTGTGAAAAGAAATAGTCATTAGAATTCCTGTGCTGAAGGTGTTACATAGATGAGAAGTCATCTCAGGAAATGAGGCACCTAAGGCAGCAGCAGCCCATATTATCTTTAACTCTTTCTGCTACAGAAATAAGTATTAGTCAGTGTAATGTTTACTTGACCACCTGTGTATCCCTGCCAGTACAAATCCTGCTTGAACAGAGCAGTGGGTGTGTCTTGAAGATACTAAAATTCCATGTAGTTTCATAAAAACTGGTAATTGCCTGGAGAAGCGGAACCCAAATCCCCATGCTGGGGAAAAGGTGGGCATAACATGGTGTTTAAACATCTGTGCATGTGTGAAGGCCAGCCAGTGAGAACAAGTACAGTGTCACGCTCTCCACAGTACCTCATACCTTTGCTTTGAGGTTGCTGATGGAAACAACATTATAGGTGGGCAGGAGTGGAAGAGTTAAATACACACAACTTGAGGCTGTGTTAGTTCCTTCCATGGAAGAACTAGTGTTGTAACCCTGAGTGTGTTGAATTTTTTCATTGCTGTAATCAGTGTTTTTTTCAGTGTTTGCTTTCTCTGTGAAACATTTGCTAGTGGTTTCGTGCACAGAAATGTTGAAATTGTATTTCAGATGCTGTGACTATTAAGTTAGGTCACATTTAAATGACCTGTGCCGTGCCAGTGAACCTTCACTATTGAACTGGGATGTGTTTGATGACGAGACTACAAAAGAGAATACTACTTCTAATTTTCCTAAAAGTGACTTTTGTAGATTCCTGCCTATGGAGCCTGACTCAGTACTACCAGGTTTGGTAGACAGGATCTCTTTCCCTGAAAGAACAGCATGCAGTCAGGAATGATCAGATCATGTGTGAAGATCATCACTTTGGACAGAATGAGTCATTGATGCCATCTGCCTGGAATGTGCTTAACTGATAAACTATTTTTTACATGTATTTGTCAGGAAGATGGAGATACATTGTTTTAAACTTCCCCCTCAGTCTAGCAAAGGCCAGTAGGTATTTCAGTTAAAATCTGTTTTCAGTACGTCAAGTAAAATAATAACATTTAATGTCAGGATGGGCCCAAAGGAAGAAACGGCAACCTTGCCTGCCGTGCAGCCATGAGTAAGTTTATCTCCTTGTGCTGTGGGGTTTTTATCCCGTTTTAATCTGTTTATTTATTTATACTATAAGCTGTTTCAGAAAGTTGCTTGTTACCATACATTTATACAGTGTGCATTCCACAGTCCTGCTGTGGGATTTTCAGCGTGTCCATAAGGGGGATAAAAAATGTGCTTCTTCGTAATTTACCCAAATAGCGATCTAGCAATTGCGGCATATATAGGACTTAACCCTACATATGGGCAAAGCTTGACTTGCCGACATGGTTGTGTAATTAGCTGGCCGTGAGGGTTCAAGGCTGCATAATGTTTCGCATGATACAGCTGTCTAAAAGTATGCTTATAACTCCATTTTAGCGTGAAGTATTTCAAACTATCGAAGGTGCACTGTTCACGCAGTGAATGTGACCAAGTAAAAAGTCGATGGAGGTTGTTCTCAAAAGAAAGTATTTGGAAACTGGTCCATGTTTACTAGGCCCTCTGGAGCGTGTCTGATTTCACTTCTGCAGCTGTGAGTGAAGGCAACAGGTTTTCACTTGGCTGTCTCTTTACAAGGCGAGACCTTGAAGCAAGGCCTTGCTCCCCTGAAGTTACGGCTAGGGAACCTGGAGTTTGTACTTTGGGACTGTACTTCTCTTAAATTTAGTGTTTCACATTAATGTAGCGGTTGTTTAAAGCCACTCACTGATTAAGTTGTATTCGATGGGCATGATAAAAGATTGGTTGCATTATCGTGACAAAATATAAAATAGAGTGGCTTATGTTCCTCTCCAGGATAAAATTGGTCAGGTAATAGAGATCATATTTTTAATAGTATATTGAATTAAATATGCTTGCAATTTGTACCCCTCTCAGTGTAGTTACACAAGTGGCTTTGGCTTATAAGAATGCTCTGGAAAGGATAAGCTTTTTATTCTATTTATAGTGTATTCGTACACACATCTGGAAGTGCCTGGTCTTTTTCATTCAAATTCTTGCCTTCTGAAAAAGCAGCACATACCTAATGTGGGCAGTGACACCAGAAATAGCTGATGATTGCAATAGCTGTTTAAATGGCAGTTGTAACTTGTGGATTGATAGTGTGTATGTGGAGAACATTTGCTTTGTGTTGACAATAATGAAGTAATTGCATGCAAACCAAATGGTTAAAATTGATACACAGATCATTTGCTATCGGTAATTAATTTCTAATTCAGGCTGATTTTGGTACCAAGGCAAGCATAGTGATGGTTTAATGAGACTATCAGATAAAGTAGTTATTTTCAGTCTTAAATAAAAAGCTGTTTAAATAGCTAGAAATGTCACTTTTTTGTTGCTTTTTGATAAACCAGTGTATTATAAATGGTGGTTGTTTATTTGGTTGGGTGTCGGGGTTTTGTTTGTTTTTCTGCGGCACCCAGCCAAGTATAACCTAGCGAAAAAGTAGTCAATACTGCCTGCTCTAACCAAACACAGATAAAATACTTTGTTGCATGACTTTATTTTTTTCCCCTCTGGCCTGCATCTCTCTGATTTTTAAATGAGCTCTTTAGAAAGCAGAGGAGTTGAACTGTCGGCCTCTTCTGCTCATGACCAGTGTTTTGCAGCTGCAGTTTAAGCTTCTTTGCTCTAGTCACAGGCTTTTTTTTTTTCTTTTTTTTTTTTTTAGCCATTCATCTGAATTTCTTGTTACGCTTGTGTTGATGGTAGTTTATTAAAAAGGCGCAATAGGAGAGTATTTGGTCCTTCACAATATCTTAATTCTTGCAGAAGTTGTCTACTATGGAAATTAAAGAGAGTGAGGTGTTAGAATGAAAGCTTTAGTTTTCATAGAATGCTAGAAATGATCATCACCTCTACTAATTTTCTATAGAATATATCAAGAGTAATTTAAATATACACAGCAGTGGGTGAATAAGTAGTCTGAGGTATCCTGAAGTATACTTCATTATGGTCTGTCCTGCACCTTTTTGAAACAGGCCCTATTCATGTTCTTAAATAGAAGGATAATGTACATGTTCTATGGAAGTACAGTTATTCAAACAGCTGACGTTGATACGTGGTTTTAATCATGAATTGTGTCCAAAATACTTTGTACTTTTGCAGGTGTGGATTTTTAGTTGGTATAAACTGTTTTATTGCCACTGACTTAATGGAGTTATGACAGATGGTCTGTGGTATAGGGAGCACAGCGTTCTTCCACATTTAACTGATGAATTATGGACTGTATTTTGATTTACAGTTGATACTTACAGATTTACTGAAGGTGGTTGATACACTCAGCTAAGCTCCTCTCTTTGCATTATGTCACAAGATAATCAGCAGATCACGTCAGGTGTACGTAACACCAGTACAGTTCGCAGCATGCTACCCAGCTATTTCTAAGCCCCGTTTAGTCAGGGCATATGGTGATGCATTGTGGGTGATGCAGACTTTTTGCTGATATGGTAGTTTCCTGGTTTAGTAAAGAGCAGCTGAAGCCTGGCCAGGTAGATAAGAACATAAAACTGCAAGTGGTTGCTTTGGCTTCCATTATGTTTGGCTTATTTTTGTGCCAGGCATCTTTATGATGCTTAGCACATTGTAGAGATTGTCCTGTAAACAGCCTGCTGTTCCTGTTTCAGTGTAATCATTTTCTATGGTTTTGTTGTTGTAAAATAGTGGGCAGAAAGTGATGGAGTATCTTCAAATGTGTATTTGAGTTGTTGCTCTGTTGTTGCCCTTGTAGGAGATCTAAAATTGAGCATATATGAAGTGTTAGTGCTTTCTAATAATAGGTTCCCTGCACCAGGAGTGCTGGCACGTAAGACAGCTGCCTTTATATAACTTTATACTATTGAATATTTGTTAATGGAATGCAGTATGTGACTTAATCTGCACTTAAACTCCTTAAATTCCTTTACGCCACACAGAAAAGTCCAAAAGACAGATTTGAGGCTCTGGTTTCTTGTGAACTTAGAAATAAATGTGGGTGGCCATACTCAAGTTAACATTGTTTTGTGTAAAAAATTTTTCTGTCACAAATATATATTACTCATGGAAACCTGTGATCTTCTGTTCTGCAGGTATTTTCATAAATAAACTAATGTTTGTAGAAAATTTTTGTTTCCTACCCATCGTTCCGTACTCAATATAGTGAATTATGAAAATTAAACTGTTACACTGCATTGCTCATTATTATGAAGTAGTAGTGTGTTATCCAGGCTTATGACATAGCAATTTGACAATTTTCTAATGTAAACTGGCATTATTTATTCAGAATCAAGGGTTAAAAGCTCTGCAAATTGTTTTCCTTTTCCCTAGTTGGAGCCATCAGATGATTTCAGTTCGTGAGGCCAAAGCTGTTCCAAGACCTGATGGTATTGAATGGAGAAACAAATTTATTTGTGTAGAAGGTAAAGTGTAAAGCTGCATTACAATTTTTAACTGTTAAGACACTGAATACTTAAATTTGTCACTTAGGTTTTTACCTTGGTTGTGGTTTAGTATTGCACATATGTAATATATTTATGTAGAAAATGAAGCTCAACCAATGTAAATAGTTTTGGAAACAGTCCCACTGAAAACATTTGAGAAGGAAGCTTTAAGTTCTATAGTGTTTAAAAATAGTTCTCCTGACCTTTTCTTCAAGAGCACTCATTGCCCTGTTACTTTTGGAACAGTGATTGGGACTTTGACAAGGGGCGGCCTTTATGACGATAGTGTGTGTTTTCCTGCTCTGCAAAAATAGTTGTCAGTTTTTCCAAGATTGAGCTTCTGAAAAAAACACAGCAGGCACATATTCAGATTACTCTCTAAGAATATTCTTTGTTCTAGAAATGGTGTGACATCCCAAGCCCTAATAGTGACTAGATTATGCCTATATCAGACCCCTTGTGGCTACTATTTTTGACAGGCTTGTGAATGTAGATTTTCTGCAGAGACTGTGTGATAGTCTATGCAGAGACTCCAGGAGTGGAGGGTAAACCTAGGCTACCTTTTGGAGTTGCAGGTCTGAGCTACCTTAGTGCAGGCTGAACTGGGCAGTAGCATTACACAGGGAACCTGCTTCGTGTGCTCTTGGCGCCTTTCAGCTGCCAAGGGGAATCTGCATGGAGAAGATGAACAGCTGGCATGTGTAGGAGATGAAGCTTGGACCATGGAAAGAGAAAGATAATAGACCTAGAGAAGGATTGAGATGTTAGGAGAATTTAAAAGAGAAGCAGGGAAAGGACCGAGAGGTGCTGTGTAACTGGAAACAGTTAACAGGGGAGTGAGAATTAGAATGCAGCGGGTGAAGGGGAATTGGTTGGACAAGGGACTGTGGTAAGGAACCAAGGTGGAGTGGGAGTAGAATTAAAAGTAGGTGTTTCAGGACACTGGGATGAAGAGGGAAGACTGGGAAAATTTTGCTGGGGGAGGAAGGGGATAAGGCACAAGTCCTGTGGCTGGACAGACGTTCCTCAAGATTCCTTGTGCGGGGGGGGGGGTGTGCTCCCATGTGTGTGTACACATAATTTCCTGCATTTGTGCTGCTCTCTGCAGAGAATAATTGCCTACTGGTGAAGTTAGTCATCCTGTGGCCCAGACCTCACCAACTTGGCCGTAACCGGCAATGTGTGACATTGTCCGTGTGGACAGCAGCCTGAAGGCACATAATGGGATTCCTGATCTTTATTTGACTTCTGGCGTGAAAATCGGCTACAAGCCCATAGGGAAAAAAATACACTCGAAAGGTGACTGCGCACTCGACTCTGCAGTCTGAGTTGAGAAATGTGAGAATTAGAGTATCTGTACAGCCGAAATGATTCGGGATAGCACAGTGCAGGCATTGCCAAGGCGCCGGTCTGATCGTGGGAGGTGGAATGCTGGGCAGCTGTGTCTGCTGCTGCCACATGACACTGATCTGCTATGTTGCGGGAGGCTGTGTGTTTCAAACTCTCAATTTTTGGACGTTACAAGGTGGTTGAATAATTGTTTTATTTCTGTCAGGTTAAAAAACAGTATCAGCATACATCATAGGCATTTTAGAATTTGTATTAAATGAGCTTGATTACATACAACTTTTCCTTAAGAGTGCCCTTTGCATTTGAACTATTAAAAAGCAAAGTCTGATTCCCTACTATTACAGTGTGCTTCGAGACTTTATTAAGAGTGGGTTTTAGCCTCACCACCCAGTTTTCACATCTAAGTTGAAAGGGAAAAGTTTCCTATTTCAACTCAAAGTAGTCTTCGTGTTTGTAACAACAGTTAAGCTGAAGTATCTTAACTGAGAAAGTGGATTAACTTCTGTGCGCTTTGAGAAGAAGCTTCTAAAAGCTAGTGAAACATGTCAGCATCTTCTGGTTTCCAAGTCGGTGTCAGATTTTTCCAGTTAGCAGACTAAAATTTCAGTAATTGGTATTATTGCTTACATTTTTTAATATTTTAAATATATTTGTTGATAGATTATACAAGTTATACCTGCATGATGCTATAATTCTGCATGAAGCACTGTATTTAGGCTTGCTTAAAGAAAAATTGTGTTCTGTTTTAATTTTTATTGGTCCTAAGATTGATTCTCACTTGTATTTCTGCTGTTAGCATCTCTACTGTATTTTTTTCTCTCTTCTCAGTTTAAAATCTGTGAGGCTATTGCCATTATGGGTTTACAGAGAACACTGCTTTTAGCCAGTGATTGTGAACGTTCCCTGTCAGAAGCTCTAAATTGCTAGTGTCTGTTCTGGTTTCTGTATTCTGTAAATCTTGCCTGTATCAAATAATATCATACATTCTTAGGTTGAAAAAGACACAGTTTGGAAAAGCTAGAAACACTGCAATTTTGTGAGGCAATTGAATTGATAGTTATTTAGGGAAGATGGATCAGAAACCGTCTAGGCTGCACCCAGTTCATGCTTGTACTTTTAAACCTTTCAGATTCACATGTTAAAAATAATTCTAAAAATAATTCCTTAGGGTTTGGTTTGCAGCGGTTCTGAAGTTTAATGATTTATTGCGTTTTCATTTGGAAGGGTGATACTAGCCTTTCCATCAAGCATCAGTGTTGAAGTTGTATTACTTTTTTCCTTCTAATATTCTCATCTGTGTGTGTGAACAAAATAACTTAGAGACTCTCGCCGTCTGGATCGTTAGAAAATGTAGTGGTGTAAATAGTAGCTGATAGTAAAATTATTCTTGCCATGCTCCAGGGAATGAGTTTGTCTTTTGACACTCAGTAAATACACAGGAAGAATAAAGGGAAGATGTGAGTAAGCTTTGGTGACTAGGGTACCTTTTTTTTCCCTGCTGATGGTTTCGGACTGTACAGCTTTGCTCTTGTTGCTTTAAAAAGTATGTCTGTCTTGATTCAGCATAAAGTACATAAAGGTCCTAGCATTAAATAAACGGTTGACATCATGGCTGAGACACACAAAGGAAATGATATACTGCTTCACATGGTAGGGACATGGAATTCTTAGCAGTAGTAGGTCAAAAAAAGAAAGAAAGTTCCCAAGTGTTTAATATATTAACAAAAAAAAAAGAAAAAGGGAAAACATCACATAAATTTGTAGTCTGTTAGAAGGTGGAAGCCCCAAATTGTTAACTAATGAATAGATATTGTAGAGTAGGCATGAACTGATAAAACATACTTTTACAGCACTTGATACATCTTGTATAAAAAAGTTACGGTAAATATTTTACTGTACTCCGTGTAATTCACTGAGAAGATGTTGAATGAGATAATGTGAACAGCTCCAAGAGGTACATGTGTAAAAAGTTTCAAAACATTTTAATCGGAAAAATCCTATTCTTCTATGTAATCACAGACTATTAATCAGTAACAAATAATTACTGATGCATAAATTCAGCACAATCATAGTGTGCTTCAGTAGATACAATAGCCTGACTTTAATATGGATTACATACCACTGGAGCACTCAGGGTTTGAAGCTTTTTTTGGATGAATGAAAATCCATCCAAAAAATAATAGAAATAGAAATTGAGAAGCAAAGTGGAATCAGCCACTCAAAACACTTTGGAAGCGATGATACATTGACTCTTCTGGGTTTTGTCCAATTACTTGCTCAGTAAAGGCAGCCTAGCCCTAGGTTTTTTTTAACGCTTTTAATGCTTGTGTTTGATCTTGCAGAGCCCTTTGATAGGACAAACACTGCCAGAGCCGTACATGAAAAACAAAAGTTTGATATTATCAAAGATCAGTTTCTGAAGGTAAAATGTACCTCTCATTTATTTTTTCCAGTGTACTTTCAAGATGTTTTACAGATATTTTTATGCTTTGTGCTATATAAATAATAGAAATGTATTTTTTTAATTTTGGGGATATTTTTTAGTAAGAATGTTTATTAATGTCTGCCATTAAGTGTCAGGCTTAAGTTGAAATAGGTACTTGACACTGTAAACCCTTTGTCGTAGATTGTCTTGTGTGTGTAAAATTCTAGTGATAGTTGAAAGCTTTAGAATTACAACTTTATGTTCATTCATTACTTCTTCCTACGTGAATTTGGTAGGTAATAAACAATGTTTTGTACTTACATCGCTGTTTTATAAATATTGCCACCACAGGTTTTGTGCTGGTTTTTTGCAACTGAATTAAATCAGTACTTTTCTTTAGGGAGACTACACTGATGATTTCGGAACAAGAGTAGTTCAAACTGGAGCTTTCACTGTTCCAGTTGGTGGAGGTGGCAAGGACACTTGGAAGCGAGCAAAGATTTAGGCCTTGGTTAAACATCCTCTTTCTAAAAATCCTTACTAAAAACTCTTTTATGCTTGTCTGCTGTCATAGGCATTGCATTTGGAATTCCAGCTCAAATTCTATTTTTCTGAGGTCTCTGACTATTCATAATGTAGTTACGACTAGGGAACAGTGCGGAGAACTGACTTCCAGCTTAACCAGTTAGGCTTCCCTGTTACACCATCATTGGAGGCTCCCATTTACTCCAGTTAATCAAGTCCTTCAAAATCTTGAGGGCTTCTCCAGCAAAAAGGAAATCAATGCCAGATACTTGTAATCAAACAAACACTACAAGATACTGCCTTAGTCAGAAAAAGATACTTCTTTGGTTAGTAATTCTGTTCAGAAATGTCTGTTTCCTTCTATTTAACCATGTTAGCATACAAAATACTGAACTGTTGACATACTTTTACATAAAATACCTGACTTTGTGAATCTGCTAAAGCAGTGCTTTGCCAACGTAGTTTGGGTGCTCTCGCTGTTCTGTGAAATCGGAGTGAACCTCTCTTTTCAGAGTTTTCTATTTTAAAATTGGTTTCAAACCTTTGTGGTTTTCTGAAAAACGTAAAAGCAGTTGTTTGATCCTAGGTGTCTGGAAGTCTATATACTAAAGTGTTATGGCCCTGGAAAAATTTCCTCTTTACTAGGAACCACAGGGAATGACAGTTGCTTATAACTGCAAGTACTTGTTAATATCTTGCACTTTGTTGTAAGAAGACTAAAGAATCTCTTCGTCTTGTGGCCCATGAGGGATTGTTTTTCCTGTGGTTTTCATTACACATTGTGATTTAAATGAATTCTTTGAAAAGACAGGAAGGCCACTGCAGTCATTTGCAAGTTCGTGGCCTAACCAATGTAACAGATGTGTCCTGGAATTTGCACTAGTACATAGAAGAATATTGAAATATCCTATTTTAAAGACACAGTTAATTTCTGGAAATGTCAGTGTGTAATATTTTGTATCAGGAGCTTTGACATGGATGAATTTGAGACAATTATTGTGCAGTCAGAATATCAGTGTAATGCTTAAATAGTGTTAACATCTGTCTCCACATATCCACTCTCTTCTTGAAAGACTGTACCTTCCTCGATAGTTCATTGTATTTTGTATGCCTTCTGGATTTTTTTTTCCTCCCTGAAAAAAAAAAAAAGGGAGACGCACTGCTTACAATGATATTTAGGTTTTATTGGCAAACATGATTTAGTCTTTTAAAACCTTGTGGGTTTTTTTTCTACAGTCTTGGCAGGTATTAAGAGACAAGAAAGACTTGAACTTAATACTCTCTTTAAGAAGAACCATACCGAAAAAGTAACCAATGTCTTTCACTTTCTTCTTATTGGATCCTGCTGAAATGGAGAACAGTATCAAAATTGAGATGCACTTATCCCATGGCTTTTTATGGCATGTTTTTCTTTGTAAACTTTTGTTAAATAAATGTTTATAAGAGAGATTACATATTTTATTATCAACATTTCTTACTACAGCTGTTCATTCAAAGTTGTGTTTTCTGAAAATGCTTGTGTTGTTGACTTCTAGAAGAAACTCAAACAGCAAACCAGTAGAATATATTAATTTTAAGGAAAATATGGGGATATACTGACTTGTTGTTTCTGTAATCATTGTAATCATTAATTCAGACACATTTAGCCATGAAAGACAGGCATTCAGAGCTTAACAGTGTGCAGGCCCGACTATAGCCTTAAGGCAATGCACACAGTACCCACTACTTGATGAATGGGCAGCCCATGCTTTCTATCTCCTTAATTGCAGTAGGCAATTTTGCTCAACTTGGCACTTTCCAGTTTTTGTTTCTTTTTATGTGGAACAACAGGCAACAGTTTATGAAAAATAAACTAGATTATGATTGGTAGTGTTCTGGACATCAGGAACTGTAATCTAAACTGTAATTTTAAAGCAACAGTTCTACAGAAGTTGAAATAAAAAGACAAATCAATATACATAAATGCTTCATATTCACACAGAGCAGGTAAGAAACTTTTTAGTGCTTCCTTTTACGTATTTCATGTAGTAGTGATGTCTGCTGGGGGTGGGGGTGGTGCAAAATGTCTCACAACCCTACCACTGCTACAGTAAGCTGGGCTTCTGTTTTGATTTTGTTTAAATATTTATAAATTGGTCAGCTACTGTAAATCTAATTTAAATAAGTAATCTTAAAAATGACATTTTTCCAAAAATGAATTGTGAACCCTTTTTCAAACCTGCTGTAGCACAATTTGTGCCTCTCATGTTTGCTTTGAAGACCAATTAATTGTTAAAACTGTACTTAACATTGCTGTCAAATTAATATCATCATTTTTTAGATATTAATATTTTGTATGGTGTTCAGTAAAATAAAGTTTGCATATGGAAGATATGGCTTATTTTTCTTGTTTACGTTATTTTGTACTGCATATTTAAATTATTTCCTACAATTAAGTAGAAAAGGAAGTACCCTGCAAAGGTGAGGCCCCTGTTGCAAATCATAAGCTGCTAAATGGTTATTCTGTGCTGTATCTGTGTACAGGTAAAGTTTTCATCTGTTGCCATCTCTAAGGAGATTGTGAAAGCCCTTATCACTGTGTAAAATAACAAGCATTATCTCTTCCTGTGCAGACTTTTAAGTTCTAATGTATTTCAAGTTTTACAAGTTAGAAGTTCAGGAAAGTATAAACTATTTGCCTGCTGTGAGGTTGCCTCGTACACACTTCTTCATGATCTAGTCTAAGTAAGATTTTGGCTTGCTTCTCAAAACAGCTTTCTCCTGCAATTTAAACAGTTTCAGTTTTAATCCAACCCTAGGAATCCACTAAAATGTTCTCCCTTCATGCGTGTGTTCCCCATCACTGCCCTTTTTGTTATAAAAAGGTAGACTTGGTCTATGTGACACGTTCACTTTGACCTACTTCATGTAAAATGGTAGCACAAGTTTTTAGTACAGGGCAAGTCTGCATTCAGAGATGCTCTACAAAGTGTAGATGGGTTTTGGAGAGAGAAGAGGGCTGCTTTTAAAAAAAAAAAAAAGGTGCTGGCTGTCTCTCTGTAAAACTTTCCCAGCGCAGGGTAACTAAGAAGGGGCACACGTGTTCAAACTTGGCAAAAATCTGTTTCAAGTGAGCTGCTTGTGAGGCACAAAGCAAGTTTACATTTCATCCCCTAAGGTGTCAGCATATCTCATGCCCTAAACTACTGCTGCGTGTTTGAAACTGCTTCTTCCTAACTGTTTTAAAGTTGAAAAAACATTGTAGTGCTTCTGTGCAGCTCGGTATAAACTGACCCAGCACTTCGCGATCTTTGTAATACAAGCCAGGATCTGTAACCACAGTGGCCTGTGTCTTTCCAAGTAATCCTTTTGCCTTTTTTTCTTGTTTATGTACTTCTGATAAGCACATCTGTCATCAGAAATAGAAAGTCAAGGTGGTGGTTTTCCCCAGTTGTTTGGGGATAAGCCTGTTTGTCGCATCCTCTCCTAACAACAGAAAACTCATTTACTGCGTTAGCTAAGCAAGGGGGTGTAACTTGGTTTAGGTTATAGCGAAGGAAGATAGATAGGGTCATCTGGCAAGAGCACGGAAAGTGGCACAGCTCTCTCCTATTAAAAAATAACTTGAGAGGTTTGGAAAGCAAATTTCACTGGATGTCACATGATATTATTCCCCTGTCAGGGCAAAGGAGCAGCATCACTTTCTGTGGAAGTGCCTGGCAACCGAAACGATGGTGAGTGGCTGTAATGATACTTGTTAAATGGTGGGCTGCGACTTTTGCCAGAAAACTTCAGATAAAATACTACAAATAAATGGTTTGGAAAGAGTGAGTAGGAGCTGAACTTTAAATAAGTTTAGATAGAGTTCTGTGTAGTCTGAAGCTGGAATGACTTGAAATTTCGTTTACACTCGGCAGGTATCCAGAGTGAGAAATCCACTAACGTCTATCATGAATCTTTGTTAGCATGAAGTTTTCGCTTCTCCTCAAAACCAAAAACCTTCACACACCTACCCCTTGGCGTACACCCTGGCAGGAAATCTTTCTGAGAGCCCTTTGGTGAAAGGTGTTTCTGACAGATGACTGAGGTTTCAGCAAGTCTGTAAGATGCTAATTCCTCTGAGGCTTGTTACTGCCTTGAAATAAAAATGCTTTAGTTTGGCTCTGTTATTTTAGGACTAGTTTTGACTACTCGTTTCAGCATTGGGCTTGCCCAATGACATTACGTAATGTCAGAAACGACTAGTGTCTTGTCTAGTACTTTGGGATCTGTCTTTAGTCTTGTAGCAGTGCTTTTAATGAACAGGCTCAGAGGTGTACGGGAGGACCAAATGTTAGCAAGAACGGGCTTAGGCTGTATACTGAGAAGCTGGAAGTTTATCTTCTAGCTCTCTTGCCTGCACTTCTCCTAAAATGTGATTGTGTAAGTGTACTCTCTGTACCTTAACATGTTCTGGCAATATAGTAGGTTATTTTTAAGATAACCCCTTACAAAGAATTCAATGTAGACCAGTTTTAAGACTGAAATTGAAGGGTGACACAGCTATTTTGGAGAAATGGGCAGCCATAATAAAAGTATGTAAGATGATTTGTAGATAACCTGCAGTTAGAATTTGTGAATAGCATCCCAAATGCTTATTTGGAACCAGTGCTTTACTTGAACTCAGGTCACTGGCCTCAATTCACAATAAATTTGGTGTTACATTTGCCCGTCACAGAATGTCGCTCTTGATTTAATGGACTCTACTTACTCTTCGTTCTCACACGTGTTTGTAGTGTTTGTTACGTTTGTCTTGTTTACTCTAATCCTGTGTGTTTTGATAAAAATCTTTCCCTCACTGATTTTGCAAAGTATGATACTCATGGGAAGAGCATGAAAATACACGCTATTTTGGTGAATTTACAGGTCAAATTAAGTTGTGAGCAGTACAGAAAAGAGAGGACTAGTTCTGGGGTTCTGGTTCTTCCTCTTGCTTTGCCGAAGGCTGAATCAAAACTTGTACAATATACGTAGGCTTCATAAATAAGCCTTTCTGGAAGATTGTAATGTGGTTGCCTTCCACGTGTGAAGAACATGAAGTCCTCTGCCTCAAATCTCATCGTGCTGTGTACACTCTTTCTGTGCCTGTGGTAAAAATCTTTGAGAAATTATGTTCTGACCTTGTAAACTGTGTACCTCACTGACGAGGTGAAGAGAGTGCACAGGTTTCATCTGCATGCACTGTTCAGGAAGTATTTTATTCAAGTGAATCTGTCAGTAGAATTTTAATTTAGCATTGCAGAGAGTGCTTGTACTCGGAAATACCCGCTTGGCTGTTTCTGTACTTCTAATACCTGGAAGAGTCTTTATTGATTTATAACCAGCTATTTGTTTGAAGAACAAAAACAACAACAAAAAAAGGTAAAAAGTAGTATTAGAGTTATACTGTGCATACAGTGTTTTATACCTGAAATAACTTGGGAGTTCTTTATTTAGAGTTTCAGTGCTTCTTCCCCCTCTTCTAAAAAATAATTAAAAAAAAAATAATAATTACTTTGGCAAGTACAGGTTGGAAATACTTCCATTTCTTCTGTGAAAATCATGGCATTTTCTGTGAAATGCAGAATAATGAAGGGCAAACATGGCTTAACCCAAATCCTAGATGGTCATGGTGTTCGTCTTTCTTTAAAATAGGTTCCAAGTCCACTCAAAGAGGAAATTTGAAATGTGGTCCTGTGATTTAACACACTGATGAATTTAAGGGTTCAGATATATTCCCTGTGTATTGTTAAAAACTACAGTGCTTCTGATGGCTCACAGGTTACGGAATTAATTATTAAAGGCTTGTGTCCTAGTCTCACCTGCTGGTAGTTGTATTTGTCCGCTCCAGCTCAAATTTGAGGCTCGGGGGTGGAACTTGGGTTTCGAACGTGCTAAACGCACCTATTTTCAGGGGCCAAAAGAAACTGCTGCCCACCCCAAATCTGCCAGGTGTGGCTTGGGAAGGTCTGCTGGGGCCCCAGCTCCTGCTTCCCTGCCGCTGCCCGGCTGCCCTGCCTCGGCCGGAGGAACGCCTCGCCTTGGCAGTGTCCGAGGGGGCGAGCGGCCGGATAGACGGCGGTCGGGTTTTGCTACGTGTGCTGGCACCCGGTTGGTGCTAGGACCCAGGGTAGGAGCGGCAGCCACTCGCGCTGTAACTTCGCTGCCTTCTATTTAAAGACTGCCCTGAGTCAGGAGAAGTGAGAGCTGCTGGGGATGACAGTTGCTTCAGGCAACCCTGGGGAGGACGGGGTTGAGGGTAAAAATCACCGGAGAGGGCCTGAGCTGGGAAGGGCATGGAGGGATACCGCGGTGCCGAGTGTGACAGGGCGTCTGAGACCTCGTCCTTCGTAGAGGATGAAGAAGAAGAGGAGGAAGAGGAGGAGGAGGAGGAAGAAGAGGAGGAGGAGGCTGTGGACCCTGAGGAAGCAGAGGAGCTGGCTAACAGGTACTGCCTCCCCAGGGACTTGCAGCCTCGGGGAGAGCTGGCGGCTCCATCCCAAAATACGAGCCTGGCAGGGGGATGCCAGGATCAGGGTCCAGTGCTGGGTTTAGTGCCTTTCTCCCTTCCTTTCCCCAACTGCTGCAGATAAAAAGTGGGGGGGGGGTGTTTCGGGGGGGTGTTTTGGGTGGGTGCGGTTGTATTTAAGTTTTGTGCACTAAGTGCCTGCGCTGAGTTCCCTGAAAGCTTTTCTATTTAAAGATCCTCTGGCTCTCCAGCTCAAGTGGCATCTCCCTCTGCTCCTCCCTCTCTGGATGACTCTTTGTCACATATCGATCTGAAATGCCCTGCAGATTTGCTTGTCAGGGAGAAAACGGTCAAAGATCATGGTGGCACATTGAAATTTGTTCCTTTCTATGGCCCGTTCTTCCTGCTTGTGCCTCCCTATTAAGCCTCTTCTTCCCCAAAAAAGGAAAAACGTGTGGTAGATGCTCACCACCACCGGTCATGATTTGCGTGGCTGATTCTTGGGCTGGAATGACGAACATTTTACCGCTTTGGTTTGGGTGTTTTGGGCATTTTTTTTTGGTGTTTTATTGGGGTTTTTTTCTCCTTAATAACTCTCGCACAGAAACAGCTTCTTGTCTTAACGCTGCACTCCTACCGTCGGGAGCGTAACGAGCGAGGCAGTGGCCCGGTGCCCAGCGCCTGGCCCTGGTCCCGCGCAGGATGCGGAGGCGTCTGCAACACGATCCATGCCGACCGACGCCTCCGGCCCTGCCAGCACTGGTGGTTTCAAAAGGAGGCCGTGAGGCCCGAGTGGCCCCCCAGCGCGTATCGGGACACCAGATTTCTTCCTTGTCATGAGTAAAGGCTATCGGTTTGGAGTAGATGCTGTAGGAAAAGCCAACGACATTAATGATGACAGTTTAAGGTGTTTCCAGAAACTGTTTTTTAAAGAAATTTGGGTGATACGGTTCCTGAAACCTGGGTTCTGCGGAGCCGGCCTGAGTTCACAAACCACCCTGAGTGCATCACGGTTCAAAGCACTTTCTGACATTGCTGATGGTAACTCGGAGAGCAAACAGGGCACTGGGAGGGGGGCTCCGTGCAACCTAACCCACTCCGAGTGCTGCAGGAACGAGTCCAACAAGGAAACGCAGCCCAGGGCTGTAGGAAAGCCTCCTCACAGGGGGAATAGAGGCCTGGTTTGCCAAAGAAGCTGGGGGACAACACCGGTGTGTTACGCTGCTTTCCTCCCAGCGGAGATGTTCAGTCCTGTACCGGCAGGGAGAGGGGTTGCGTGCTGATACACACCGCTTGCACGTGGGTGTGACCCTACAAGAAAAGCAGCTGAAGTCAGTGGAGTGGATTCCACTACTCACTGCAGACAGCCAAAACACAATGAACTGGATTTTTCTTTTTTTGTTTTTTTTTTAACGCAATCTGCAACTAAATCTCTAATGATAAAACTCAAGTTGTAAACCATAGCGGGAATGGCTAACTCTTCCCTTAGTGGGGTGGAAATCTACGTCGCCTCGCAGTTATTTACTGTTTGTGCTGGGAGGATGGCTTCTCCACGGGTGCCTGTTAGTGGCTCCCCACTGCCGGGTCTTGCTTCTGGGTGGCAGCTTCCGACGCGCAAACTCGAGCATTGCATCTCACTGCTTAATTAAATCACAGCATTTAATTCCCTTTAGCTCTCAGTTATATTAAGCATTGCAGAGCTTATCTCTGTCTTTAACTGGCTTACTAATATGGGAGGTCAGAGGCTACTGGAGAGGTTTATAACAGATGTGCTCAGTGGTAACTGAAGATACTTAAATCGGTTTGATTCGTTTAATGAGGCTAAAGGAGATGTAAAATTTTGAGCTTTTTCAAAGATACGGTAACTGCACTATGTGGTTAGCAGTAGCTTAGTAAAGTTAAATAAAACTTGACTCTTTACCTGCTTAAATTTTGTTGTTGCAAATGTCAGCACGGTTGTTGAGCTTAAGGCCTTCTCCTGTGCCGAGTGCCTGGGCAGAGCTCCTGGGAGGTGCTGGATAAGCGAGAACAGCCGGGCCAAGCCCCTGAGACAGAGTTACTCAGGCCGTAAGCTAATTATTTGTTGACAAACAGGTTTTCGAGCCCCTGTTGCAGATTTCTGTATGTGTGTGCTTTGAAAATGTAGCTTAGAGGAGGTGTAACCAATACGCAAACTTGGCTGGAGACAGCCTGTCCTGGACCCTGCCACGTCATTGATTTATTTTTAACAAACCCAAGCTCTCTGCTGCTTTTGTGTTCCTCATCTGCATGCAGTGGAACAGCACCTGGTTGTGCAACGTTGCAGTCGGTGAGAAATTCCTCACTGGCTGCTATATCCACCTTTCACGCACGCTAAATATTCTCGTACCTATTTGATAAGAGAGTTATGTAGCAGGATGGCTGGCCCAAGGTCAGCCAGTGCCTGCGTGAAAGGAGCAGAAGAGCAACAGCGTTCTGCCAGACACCGTCCCCTGAGCCCTGACCGACCCCCTCTGCTTCCACACCAGTCCCTCTGCAGCACCCACGGGAAATAAAATCCCAAAAGCTGCAGCAGAGCTTATGACTTGCACCCAATTTATGACGCATGCACATAAACAGCAGAAAAGTCTGGGTTTCACATCTTTATTACCCTGTTTAATGTAATCTTTAAATAATTTGGTTTCCTAACACAGGTTTTTATGCAAGTAATGAGACTAACACCCATTATAAAGATGGGATAAGGCATCATATCTTTGCCAGCGTAAATAACCCACGAATTTTTGGAGGGTTCACGCAATATTTTCTTGCCTCTGGGCATTTTACTGTCTCGGATGGATGGATCGTGGCAGATGTCTTTTGACTCTAGCTCCATGTAGGATTAATAATCTAAACAGGGAAAATATTTTGATGGCATGTATATTGTATTCTAAGGCAAACATGAAGTGTGAAGCTAACGGGTTTTAATTTTTGTGCTGGTAACAGTGAGAAGTCCAGCTGTAGGGAAATAGTTTACTGGTGAGCTGGTTTGCATACCCACTGGTACCTCTGCACGTCTAACAACTACGTGACGTGTGAGCTGCTCTGACGCAATCCTGTTTCTTGGACTGTTCCTGGCTGATTTCCCGTTGCAGTGGGAATGTCTCTGGATGTGTCTGTGGTCAGGGCTTACATAAAAATGGATCTGCAGTCAATTGATATGCATTTCCACATAGCTGGTTTGCCTGGAATGGGTATGGGGCTGATTTTACCTATTCATTTAGTGATAACCTGAGGCCAGTAAATGGGGAGACAGTCCTGGAGTTCTGGAATTTTGTTTTATTTTAATGAATCGGTTCTTCCATAAAAAGATTGGAGGTGTGGAAGCTTTAGATCCAAGTCTAGCTTAGAATGATTGGTGAAACAGATGAAATGGTAATCACAGTGGAGAAGGGGGCTGTCTGCCACGCACAGGATGCTGCAGTATCCAGGAGAGTAAGGGAGTGAATGATGGCAACTGGAATAGTGGGAAAGAAGGGGTGGGAAGGGGAGTGCTGAGGATTTGTCTTCCCAAGGAAAAGTTTGCCATTTGCCATACTCACCCCAAAGCAAAGAAAGATGTGGGGAAAGGGAATGTGATTTTAGTCCCCCAGGGGATGCCTTGGGCTGGGGCAGAAGAGGCTGGTGTGGCGGTTTGTCCCTTCTTCTGCTGCCGGCTACAGGCGCATGCAGGGAAAGCAAGAGTGGCGGGGGTCAGGGGCTTTCCATTGCCCCATGCAAGCCATTTTGAGTGCAGCAGGGCAGAGGGTGGAGCGAAGGGACACTGGGAGCAGCTGGATGGGACAAAGCATCGAGGCAGGGGTGACCCCAGTGCGCATCCTGGCCCTGCTGGCTGCCCACTGCAGCTGGGAAATACGCTTCACCCTGTATTTGTTTCTCTTCAGTTTTTTTGAGAATGTTAACAGGCCCTACATAGCAGTTTGGGTCTGAAATAACACTCAGACTTTGGTGAGTTCCCTGTTAGGTCTCAACAAAGTGATTAAGTAACTGTGTAAAGGAAGTCTCCCACCCAGTCCCAAGAGTTTGTTCAATACCTGCGCTCTCTGCGACCTGTACGGTGGAAAACGCAGAAAGCAGGAGCAAGGCAGACCTCCGGGGCATGGAGGTGCGGCGGTTCCTCAGGCTGTGGGCAGCAACACCACCGGGCCATGCCGCGACCTGATGCCTGGAAAAGAGACGAGCACAGCAGCGGGTTGTGTCCCTTCCCAGGCGTTTGCAAGCACTGGGGATGGTACAAAATGTGTCAGTCTGGCCCAGCTCCTGGCTGCCAGCTACTCAATAAAAATCAGCTTTGTAGCAGAGCAAGCAGCCATCTTACTGCTTTTAGATAATTGTGAATCTGAGTTTGGACAGATGCGTGAGGCCCTGTGTTGCCAGAGGGGCGTTATTAGCACTGAAGGAAGTCAGCAGTAGGTTAACCACTGAAAGGCTGGGTTTAAAATACTGACTTTCTGTAGCTCCTGATTCCCTTACCCAGAAAAAGCAGAGGATGAGCTATAGCCCTAGGAAACACAGAGCAATACACAGAGATCTCGCTGAGCATACTGATTGCTCTAAGGGGAAAGGGGCAGCGTGGTAAAGGTAACAAATACAGGAATGTACAGAACAAAATCACAAACACAGAAAAATAGAGTATTTCCTTCAGCTAGGAAGGCAAGCTGGCTGATACTAATTTCCACCTCCTCGGTGCAGGACTCAAGTAGGAGCCTTCAGGGAATGAGAGATCTTGTCAGTGCAGACCACTGGCACAGCTTGACATCTCAGGCAGGTTATCTGAGTTGTTTTCAGCTTGCAAGGTGTTATGCAGCAAACAACAAACTTTGATGATGCCAGGAGAGACAAGATCTGATGTGAAGAGGAGGAAGGGAGGCTCTGGAGGATTTTAGAAAACTTATGGGCTGGCTGTGCTTCTCTGCCATGGTAGCGGTGTAGCACAGAGGGACAGGCCTCACTCAGTGTGTCTGAACATGACTGGTCCAGCAGCTGGGGAGGTGAAAACTCTTCCCTGGTATGATATGTAAGGGAACATGTGCCCAGCGGGCTGGTCTGGACTAGAAACGTGAAATCCCAGCCAGCACAGCACGGAAGTTGTAGTGAGAAGCAGAGGGCTGTGAGAAGCAGGAGGAGGAGGTAAGAAAATTCTGGTTTTGAGCTGTTAGGACAGGAAGAACTAACCCGTTGTTAATGTCTTCAGGAACTACAAAAGGTTTGAGTCAATGTCCTAGCATGGAAATAACAGACTGGCAGCACATGTACTGACAGGATTGGGTGTGAAATGTCTACGTGAATGGAAGGCAGCACTGGCTTTTGTCCCTGAGTGTCAGTGGCTTTACACCTGCATTTGCTGAAACACTGCAAACTTCTTTTTGCAATCACAGATGCTTCCCCTGACTTCCCCTTCTTCTGAGGGATCTTTCAGCTGCTACTGTGCAGCAGGCAAATTGCCTATAAACACAGGGCCTTGTATGGAAGTATACTGGGAGAAAGTGCTTGACTCATGTGTCTTCTGTTCTGGTCTTAAAACTATAAAGCACCACCTCATTACCCCGTAGAGGAATACGGACTGTGACCGCAACCTTGGAAATGAGAGAGCGCTGTGAGTAATTCAAGGTTTTTGTATAGGCAGGGCCAGGGCAGCACATTCTTCTTCACTAATATCCGCTGAAGTGGGAATGCTGCTCTGTTCTGCATGGGATTTTATTTAATAACAGCAGGTAGCGCAGAAAAATAAGTTTAAAAATATATGAGGGTTATTTAGAAGTTGAAAAATCTAAAATAGGATTAGGCTTCTGTTACTGTGGCCTCAAATAAGACCTGAAAGCTTTCTTAGTACTGTTGCTATTAATTTATCTTATTATGCCCAAGTCAACCTAGTGCCAAACCATGAAGCTGGCAAAGGAAAAGCTAGCGGCAAAGTTGATACAGATTTGTTTGCTTTGTCTCCTCTTCTAACCTGTAAACCTTACCTTACAGAGCTAGCCTTGCTAGAGATCACTACACCAAGGCAGATAATCAGCTGTACATCCCGGGTTTTCTATTTATTTTAGGGCTGGTCTGGGGCCTTTGTTGGTTAAAATGCGATTATTTGTTATTGCATTGTTAGACTTGCTTTGAATTGTGGACTCAATCCAAGCTGTCCTGCTAGTCCTGGTCTCCAGGCCAGCCCAGTCACCACAACTGGCTTTAAGCCCCATCACTGTGCTTTGATACCATGCTGTCACACCACTGCTGGTCAGGCTGTTGTCCCACAGGGTGGCTTCAGCCTTCAGTTATCACCAAGGACCTTGGAGATGGGAGGGTCTGTGCATCAGTCTGCGTGGACCCCAGCACGTGCCAGCCCTTCTTGTGCTGTGCTGGGTTGGGTCTGTGGGGCAGGGTTTTGGTAGCAGGGGCAGGGTGCTACAGGGATGGCTCCTGTGAGAAGCTGCTAGAAGCTTCCCTGGCTCCAAGCTGGACCTCCCTTTGAGCACTGCCGAGCTGTCCAGTGCCTCTGTGATTAATGTATTTAAGAGGGGAGAACCAAAAAAAGAACCTGTAGTGGATGTAGAAACACAGTAGCGAGAGGAGTGGAAGGAGAGAGGAGTGGGGTGTGAGAGGGACAACTAGGCAGACCCCCCAGGTCAGTGCGTAATGGTGGGAAGGAGGTGGGACAGAGCAGAGGTTGCCCAACAGCCCGAGGTGAGAGGGCAGGCTGTACCCTGCAGCCATGGAGGGTCACAGGGGAGCAGAGACCCCCCTACAGCCCGGGGAGGTCCCCACACCAGAGAAGGGGGATGTGACTGAACAGGCCATGACCCCATGGGAAGCCCAGGGTGGAGCAGGCTGCTCCTGAAGGATGGCAGCCCATGGAAGGGACCCACGCTGGTACAGTTAGTGAAGTACTGCAGCCCATGGGAAGGACTCACGTTGGAGAAGTTGTTGGAGGATTGTCTCCCCTGGGCGGGACCCCACACTGGAGCAGGGTCAGAGTGTGAGGACCCCTTCTCTGAGGAGGAAGGAACGGAGGGATGTGTGATGGACAGACCACAATCTCCATTCCCCATCACCCTGAGCTGCTGCAGGAGAGGAGGTAGAGAAATGGGGAGCAAAACTGAGTTCAGGAAGAAGGGAAGGGTGGGGGAAGGTGTTTCAAGATTTGGGTTTATTTCTTATTATCCTGCTCTGATTTGGTTGGTAACAAATTAAATTGATTTTTCTTCCCCAAGCGGAGTTGGAGTTGCTTGATGGAGCAGTTCTGACTCTCTTCAGGACTTCCTCTTCTCCTTCCTTAAAGACCTCTGCCTTGTGCCAGGTGCTTGGCGCCCTTGGAAGCAATGCCGACTGCTCCTCAGGGGTGTCCCTCTGTCCCTGCAGCCTGCAGGTGCCGTTGGCACACACGTGGTCCTGGGTCACAGACTATGGCAGTCAGTCAGCCGGGTTCTGCTTCTCTGATCCCATGGCCAGGAGCCAGGTTTCTTCACTCTTGCCAAAGAAGTGCTTTTTCCTAATCACCTGGAAAGTGACCCTTCCCTTGGTTCAGTGGAAGTAGGATGGCCGTGTGTCCAGAGGTTTGCGCCTTTCCATGGGAGTGACAGAGGCTTCACCACTTTGTCAGCTCCACTGGAGTCTCTGCTTTGGCCCACAGTTACTCCGCCTTTCCTTCCATCAGCTGCTAACACAATTTCCCTCCCTGAACTACTGTCTGCTCAAGAAACACTGGAGTTGAGCATTATAATTACCTTTTCTATGCTTTTTCTGAAATAGCTATTTCCTAATAATACTTTAAAATTATGTCTTTTAATTTAATTCTTTACACTTATTTCTAAGAGTGTTTTTTCTAAAGCTTCCCAGAAAATGTTTATGCAGCTTTTTTTTTTAACTGAGGGAGATTTAACTACAGCATATGATAGTATACTGATTGCATATCATAACAAGGTTTAAAGTTAGCTTTATAATACATTATTTCATTCTGGGAGGGCTCAGATATTACTATTGTTGAATGTATTCTAAATTACTTTGTTAAATATGTAGAGCACTTAGAGGATGAAACATGAGAAGGCAGTAACGAACTAGCAGATAAATTCTCTGCTCCTTTGAGCACTGTATAATCATTTACACTTAGGCAAAGCATCTGTGGGTGCTATTAAAACACTGACAATATCTTGTAAGTGTTTAACGCAAGGTTTAAATTATGCCGTGAGATAATCAGGCACTGAAAAATAACCCAGAATCAGCTCAATCTCACAATGTCAAAACAAGGTCTGATCAAAGACTAATTTTTCTGCTGTGTCAAGAGCATGTGAAAACCTCCCCTCCGTTGAACTAACCTTGCAACGTGCAGCTTTACAAAAATTTATATAAAATATGTTTGTCGGATAAAATACAATGTTGCTTGCTTATGCTTGTGTTTCAAAATTCATGCACATGCAGGTTTTTTTACAACTTTAAAAAGTATTTTTCCTTTAGTGCAAAACATTAGATTTTACTGCAACAATTTAATTTGTTGTATGATTTTATGACTTTTTTTTTTTTCCTTTTGTTCTTTTTGGTTTTAGTTTGAAAGATCTTATCCAAAATGAAGATGTGAAACCCAAGCTGCAGTACATCATGACTAACCCTTCCTTTTCTATGGTAACAGTCCAAAGTGAAGACAGTGGGATAACCTGGGAAACCAGCTCGAGCAGATGTTCTACTCCCTGGACCTCAGAAACTAGTACCACTTCTGATCTTTACAGTATGGAAAGTTCACCGGTAGGTTCTCCTCCAGGAAAAGTCATCTTTATTATGGATGAAGGCAAGATTGTTCGGAAAAGGAAGCGCAAACCTTCAAATAGGGTGCCAATGGCTATAAGCCTGAAGGGAGGCCAGGGCAATAAAAAACGTGACTCCTCTGGAATGCAGAGGCAAGAACCCAGAACTGTTCTCGGAGATGTGCAGGCCTCCATACTGAACGTTGAGCAGGTGGAAGCAGAAGACACAGATGAGGAAATGTTGGATGACAAAGAAGATCTAGAGAACATCACAGAAGAGCCAGTAAAACGTGCTCCGATAAGATCCATATTTAGAGAGAGCAGACTGAGAAAAGTAGGGCCGATTCTTGGAGGACCAGTACAAGCTAGAATCCAGTTGTTCAACTCAATTTTTGGAGGGACTGGACCAGTGCCTGAAATGCTGGAGCAAACCAAAATCCAGAGAAGTAACTCAGTTTCAGGAGATTCTGAACAGTTCCTTGAAACATCAGTAAAAGAAAGATTGCAGAAGTTCAGTTTGCTTTCAGAATTAACACATCCAAAACCTTTCCAAAGTGTAATAAGTAGAAATCTTGAAACACCCTCTGAGAGAAGAAGGGAGCAAAACCAGCAACCCACAGCACACTCAGATCAAAGCTATTCTTCACCAATGCCTCTTGAAAAACAGCTTACTAATAAAGATGACGTTTCCTCTGAAAATATTAAACCCATTAAAATTAAAGGTAAACCAAGCAGATATTCAACCTTTGGTGCAGAAACAACTCTCCAACATGAAGAAAGAAAAGACAGACTATCTCTTTTGGAGACTCCAAATCAGCTATCGGGACAGTCAATGAAGTCCTGCCCTCCTGAAGAAGCCAGGAAGCAGTACAATTATTCACCTGTGGCCAAAACGTCAGTAACGGAGCAATTAACCTCCAGTTTATTAGAGTCTGGTGGTAAGTTAGAGCAACAAGTGCTGCTTCCCTCAGCTGAAAATACAGTCAAGAAACCAGACCAATCCCTGCTGAGAGCTTCAGACCTTCTGGAGGAAAAAAGGGAGCAGGAAATTCAGCCCAATTCTGCAACACCGTCTGTTTCAGCAGATATTGTTAGTGAATTAGGTAGACAAAGTACCCAGCCTGTTTTGCCTACAGAATCCATGTCAGAACATCCTGTGAGGGAAGCACAGAAGTCAGCAGTTCAGTCTTACTTACCTCATGCTCCACCAGCTACATCCAAATATTCTGTTCCATCTGAAACAAGACAGGAGGATACCGTTCCTCAGTCATCAGAAACTGCACAATCCGAGTCTGAACACGTGCTTGTACCACAGACTGTAGATGAAACGGAGAAGCAAGAAACAGAGTGTCACTCATCAATGACTGCACTGTCAGAAACTGAGCCTTCAGGTCTGTTGCATTCTGCTAAGAAAATAGAGGCTCAGAAGATCTCACCACCAGAAACCCAAAATGTACACTTAGAGAAGCAAACAGTCTCTGAACAAGGCTTTTTCTCCTCCCTTCAGGAAACAGAGGAGCAAGGAATTAAGCTAAATACACCTATTCCTGAAATGATAGATTCTAAATATTTCAGCATTTCATATCCTATTCGCACGGAAACACCAGAAACTCAGGAAACTTCAGCTATAAATAAATCAGTAGATATGGGTCATCCTGATGTTTCCATTGGAAAAACCAAACAAGCAGAGAGTGTGCAAATGGAGGTGGAGCATCCAGATTTCTCATATTCCAGCAAAGAAACTGGTGAATCAGAGAGAACACAGATGGAGATGGAGCACCCGGACTTCTCTTTTCCCAAGGAAGAAACAGAGGAATTGGAGGGTGCACAACTGGAGATGGAGCATCCAGACTTTTCTTTTTCCAGGGAAGAAATGGAGGAACTAGAAAGTGCACAACTGGAGACAGAACATCCAGATTTCTCATATGCCAGGGAAGTAAGGGAGGAATCAGAGAGAGCAAGACTGGAGACAAAATATCCAGAATTGCTTTCTTCCACAAAAGAAACAGACGAATCAGAGAGTGCCCAACTGGAGACAGAACATCCAGATTTCTCATATGTCAGGGAAGAAACGAAGGAACTGGAGCATGCACAGCTGGAGACCAAGCATCCGGATTTCTCATATGTCAGAGAAGAAACGGAGGAACTGGAGAGTGCAGAACTGGCCACAGAACATCCAGATTTCTCATATTCCAGGGAAGAAACAGAGGAATCGGAGAGTGCAAAACTGGAGACAGAATATCCAGAATTGCTTTTTTCCACAAAAGAAACAGAAGAATCAGAAAGTGCCCAGCTGGAGACAGAACATCCAGATTTCTCATATGTCAGGGAAGAAACGAAGGAACTGGGGCGTGCACAGCTGGAGACCAAGCATCCGGATTTCTCATATGTCAGAGAAGAAACGGAGGAACTGGAGAGTGCAGAACTGGCCACAGAACATCCAGATTTCTCATATTCCAGGGAAGAAACAGAGGAATCGGAGAGTGCAAAACTGGAGACAGAATATCCAGAATTGCTTTTTTCCACAAAAGAAACAGAAGAATCAGAAAGTGCCCAGCTGGAGACAGAACATCCAGATTTCTCATATGTCAGGGAAGAAACGAAGGAACTGGGGCGTGCACAGCTGGAGACCAAGCATCCGGATTTCTCATATGTCAGAGAAGAAACGGAGGAACTGGAGAGTGCAGAACTGGCCACAGAACATCCAGATTTCTCATATTCCAGGGAAGAAACAGAGGAATCGGAGAGTGCAAAACTGGAGACAGAATATCCAGAATTGCTTTTTTCCACAAAAGAAACAGAAGAATCAGAAAGTGCCCAGCTGGAGACAGAACATCCAGATTTCTCATATGTCAGGGAAGAAACGAAGGAACTGGAGCATGCACAGCTGGAGACCAAGCATCCGGATTTCTCATATGTCAGAGAAGAAACGGAGGAACTGGAGAGTGCAGAACTGGCCACAGAACATCCAGATTTCTCATATTCCAGGGAAGAAACAGAGGAATCGGAGAGTGCAAAACTGGAGACAGAATATCCAGAATTGCTTTTTTCCACAAAAGAAACAGAAGAATCAGAAAGTGCCCAGCTGGAGACAGAACATCCAGATTTCTCATATGTCAGGGAAGAAACGAAGGAACTGGGGCGTGCACAGCTGGAGACCAAGCATCCGGATTTCTCATATGTCAGAGAAGAAACGGAGGAACTGGAGAGTGCAGAACTGGCCACAGAACATCCAGATTTCTCATATTCCAGGGAAGAAACAGAGGAATCGGAGAGTGCAAAACTGGAGACAGAATATCCAGAATTGCTTTTTTCCACAAAAGAAACAGAAGAATCAGAAAGTGCCCAGCTGGAGACAGAACATCCAGATTTCTCATATGTCAGGGAAGAAACGAAGGAACTGGAGCGTGCACAGCTGGAGACCAAGCATCCGGATTTCTCATATGTCAGAGAAGAAACGGAGGAACTGGAGAGTGCAAAACTGGAGACAGAATATCCAGAACTCCTTTTTTCCACAAAAGAAACAGAGGAATCAGAAAGTGTCCAACTGGAGACAAAGCAGCCAGGTTTCTCATATTCCACAGAAGAAAAAGAAGGATCAGAGAGTTCACAGCTGGAGAAAGAGCATCCAGATTTTTTTTCCAAGGAAGAAACAGAAGAATCAGAACGTGCACAGTTAGAAATAGAACATCCAGACTTTTCTTTTTCCAGGGAAGAAGTGGAGGAATTGGAAAGTGCACATCTAGATACAGATTCCTCATATTCCAGAAAAGAAATGCTAGAATCAGAGAGTGCACGGCTGGAGATGGATCATTCAGACTTTTCTTTATCTAGGGAAGAAGTGGAGAAATCAGAAAGTGCACAGCTGGAAGGAGATCATCAGGAATCTTTATTTTCCAGAGAAGAACAAAAATCTGTTCCTTTTGAACTGGAACAGCCAGAATCTTACTCCCCTGAAGAAACAGAGCAAGAAGAAACAGCAGAGCTTGCACATGTGCCTTCAGATTTATCATGTTTGATGGGAGAAGCAGAGAGAGAAAACACTACACAGCTCCAGTTGGGAAATCCAGATGTATCTGATTCCACCAGAAGAGCTGAGGGACAGGAAGCTGGGTATCTGGAAACAGCACATTCAGATTTACCATATCCCATGAATAAAACGAAGCAGAAAGACTTGGCACAAACAGATTTGGACGATCCTCTTGCTTTATATTTTGGTGACAAAGCAGAACATCCACAGCCTGTACAGCAGGATTCACAACCTGGAGGTAAGCTGTATTCCCGTGCCAAGGGAGTGCAAGGAGAACCTACTCAACTGCAGTCAGAACATCCGGATTTGTCATATTCTACTGGAAAAGAACAGCAACACGAAACCTTACAGCTGAGGGCAGAACAGCCATCATATTCCATTGGCAAAACAGAACAACAGGAAACAGTGCAACCAAAGTTGGAAGAAGCAGATTCACCGTATCCCCAGGCAGAAACAGCACAACAAGTTGTACAGAGAGACTTACAAGGTCCAGAGCCACCATGTTTCATTAGTGAAGCAGAGCAAGATGAAAATGTACAACTAGCTCCAGAAAACAGGGATTTTACTTCTGCAGGTGTGGTGCAAGGAGTGGAGTCAGGATCTCTGGGCTCCTCATACTCGATTGGCAGAGCAAAGCCCTGGGAAATGGCACAAATGGAGCAGGAGCCCTCCTGTTCCACTGTTAGTAGTCAGCAACAGGAAAAAACACCAGTGGATGTGACCCAGCCAGGTACAGCAGATTCCTTTGGCAGTATGGAACAAGATACAGGACAAAGAGAGCTAGAACAGCAGGAAACAGTCCAACTAAAAACTATGGAAATGGAGTATTCAGGTTTGTCAGAAACCTGGGGGAAAGAAGAGCCACAGGTCATAGACCAAATTAATTTGGCACAGCAAGAAACAGCTCAACCAGAGTTAGTGCATCCATCTTTGTCATATTCTTTCAGTGAACAAACGCAAGGAGAAATGCAAACAGAGCCAGCATATCCAGAACAGACATTTTATGTAAGTACAGGCATGCAGGAGGAAATGTCACAACCCAAATCAGAGCAACCAGTTCATTCATGTTTTACTAGCAAAACAGAGCAACAAGAAATAGTACATCCAGAGGTGGAGCAAACATTTTTGCCATCTTCCAGTGGAAAAGAAGCTCTACGGGAAACAGAAATGACTTCAGAATATCCACATTTGGCATATTCCTTTCACAAAACTGAGCAACAAAAGCAGTGGGAACATCCAACCTTACCATTTCGTTCAAAGCAACAGGAAACTGCACCACTGGTGATGGAACAGCCAGATTTGTCAAGCGACAGTGGTGAAGCAAAACCAGGGGATATGGTAGAACAGGAGCCAGAGCATCCGGAGTTCTCATACCCCATGGCAGAAACAGAAAGGCAATCAGAACCTTTGCATTCACGAGGAACCCTGGGTGAAGTAGCACAAGATGAAAGTATGGAAGTGGAACCTAAATACCCAAATCTGTCATTTTCTGATGGCCAAAGGAACCAGCAAGAAACTTCACAATTGGATTCAAAATGTCCAGATTTATCATTTTCCTTTGGCAAAGCTGAAGAACAAGAAATTCAAGAGTTAGAGTCCAAACATCAAGAATTGCCTAAAGTGGCCAGAAAAAGAGCTTCTCCAGCAGCTGCACAAATAGAGTCAAAACATCCAGATTTGACATATTCCCCTGGAAAAGAAAATGATCCAGAAATTCCAGCATGGGAAATGAAGCATCCCGATTTGTCACGTTCCACAGATGAGACAAACCCACAAGAAGTAGCATTGTTGGACCACAAACACAGAAAGATTTCTCTTGGCAGAGAAAATGAGCAGCAAACTGCAAAACAGCAGTTAGAGCAAGAGAAGTTACCACATTCTCCTGGTAAAACAGTGCAATTAGAACAAGCCCAGGAGGACTTGGAGCAACCAGATTTATCATTTTCCACTGACAGGCCGGATGATGAAATGGCCCCACCAGAGGCAGAACATGCTGATGTGATACATCCTGTGGACAACACAGAATTGCAACAAAGAGTACAACAAGACACAGAGCAAACTTACCATTTTGGAAAAGCAGAACAGAAAACGGTTCATCCAGAAGTAGAAATTCCACATGTGGCCCATTCTGTGGGTACGTTAGAAGAAGAAATATCAGAACCAGAGCAGGGACGTCCTGACTTGGCTTATTCCATTTTCAAAGCAGGAGGACTGCAAACTACACAGCCAAAACCCGAACACCCCGGTCTAGCATGTTCCCTCAACAAAGTTCAGGAAACGACCCTGCTGGGGTTGGATCAGCCAGATGCATTGTATGTTCATGACAAAGCAGAGCAACTCCCACCCACCCAGCTGGAGCTGGGTCATGAAGAATTGGCATCCCCCACCGACAAAGCGGGGCAGCGAAGCATGGAGCGCACAGCCTTGGGATGCCCTGATGAGGGACAGTCCATCCGCAGAGCAGACCATCCACAAGCCGCACAAGAGAAACCAGGTGCTCCAGATGCTTCACCTCATAGTGGAAAAGTGGAGCAAAGAGAAATGATAAAACCAGAGCCAAAGCATCCTGATTTATCCTATTCCATTGATAACACACAAACACAAGAAGCTACACAAATGGAGTTAGAAAAAATAGATCAATCATCTTGGCCTGGCAAAACAGAGCAAGCACAACCTGCTCACGAGGAACAGCCAGGCTTCTTGCATTCTTTCAAAAAAGCTGCACAAGGAGAGAAAGCACAGCCAGAATTGGGACATTCACAGTTACCTTATTCTCTTAGTGAAGCAGAGCAACAAACCGCACATGCGAAATCAAACCGTTCAGATTTATCTGCTTTCAGATTAGAACACCATGAAATCATACAACCAGAGGCAGAAATAATGGATTTATCATGTTCAATTGGTGAAACACAGCAACCTCAAATTGCTGAAGTGGATTTGGAGTATCCAGATTTATTGCATTCCACTGGCACAGTACAGCAACACGTAAAGTTTCAACCAGAGCAGGAACAGACAGGTGATTTTTCATCTCTCAGGAAAAAAGACCCATGGGAAAGTGCAGGAATGCATGCAGAGCACCCTGAGCTGCAGGGCTGTATGGGGAAAACAGAAGGACTGCAAGATTCCCAAGCAAAGTCAGACTATGCCGAACTGTCATCCTCTGTTGGCACGTCAGAACCTGATAACACAACACAGCCAGGATTGAAAGAACACCATTTGCTGCCTTCCTTTGTCAAAACAAAGCCACCATGGGCTGCCCCGCTGGAGTCTGAACATCCAGATGCCACGGGCAAAGCACCGCACCCTGATTTGTCGTCTTCTGTTAGTGAAGAAAAACAAAGTGCACACCTGGAGGCCAACCAGGAGAGGGAAAGCTCTATGTTACACCCGGAGGAGACAGCGCAACTGAAAGTGGAACAGTTGATGTTTTCACGTTCTCACGGCACAGCAGAGCAACCAAACAGGGCTCCGTTGGAAGCGCAATTCCCAGACTTCTGGTATTCCTGTGGCAAAAAAGAGAAACAGGAACTGGCAAAACAAGAGTTGGAGCATTCAGATTTATCATATTCCACTGATGAAACACAGCAGCAAGAAGCCATGCAACTGGGGTTAGGACAACCAGCTTTATCATCTTGCCCTGGGAAGACAGAGCAACCACAAACTGCTCAAGTGGAAGCAGAGCATCAGGACTTGCTGCATTTCACTGGCAAAACAGAACAGCAAGGAACAGCACAACCAGAGGTTGGACATCCAGGTTTGATGTACTCCAGTGACAAAGCAGAACAGTCACTGGCTACACAACAGAAATCAGAGCAGCCTGTAACACCCCATCCCACTGGAAAAACAGAGCAACAAGGAATGACACATCCAGAGCAGGAACTTCCCAGTTTATCATTTTCCATTTGCAAAACACTGTCTCAAGAAGCAACACAAATGGACGTAGGGCAACAAGATTTGACACACGCCCTTGGTAAAACAGATGAAATGCAAACTGTGCAAGGTGAACCGAAACATACAGGTTTGCTGTATTCCTCCGGCAAAAGAGAACAAGAAATGGTTTTGCCAGAGTTGCATCAGCGACAGTTATCTCATCCTGTTAGAGAAATGAAAGAAGAAGCTACACATCAGAAATCAAATTATCCAGATGTTTCATATCCTATTGGTCAGCAAGACCACCCTGAAATTGAACAACCAGAGGTGGAAGAAATGGATTTATCCTATCCAGCTGGCAAATCAGAGCACTCACAACCTGCTCAAGAAGTAGTGCATCAGCCAGAGCTTTTGGAGTCCTTTGGCAAACTAGAAGAAAAGGGAATGACACAGCCTGGCTTTTTGCACTCCCTTGGCGAAGAAAAGCAGAAATCACATTCACTTGGCAAAACAGAAAAACAGGACACCGCACAAGTAGGGTTCGTGCCTTCTGATTTTTCCTGTTCCACAGGAAAAGAAGAGCAGTTGCAAACAAAACAAATAAAATCAGAACATCCAGATTCATCATATTCCCTTGGCAAAGCAGAGACTGGTGGAATGAAACCAGCAGAATTATTGTACTCCTATGGCAAAGCAGAACAACTACAAGCCGCCCAGCTGAAGCATCCAGAGACATCATATTTCATGGGTGAAACGGAGCAGAGGGAAGAGCTGCGATGCATTAATTTGCAGTACTCTGTTGTTGAAACAGAACGACGAGAAACACCCTCTGTATCATATATCTTTGACAAGACCGAGGAGCAGCGAACTGCACAACCAGAATATGAACCCTCAGATTTATTAAGTCTTACTGACAAAGCAAAAATGCTTGAAATGGCTCTGCCGAGAGCAGAACTTTTGGAGAAGCGAGACTCTGGGGCTACGTCATCTCTTACTGCTCACTTGGAGGCTGAACAACAGGATTTATCCTTTTCCATTGAGGAAGAAAGGAGCCAAAACATTCAACCTTGTTCATCTCTTACTGAACAAACAGTGGCTGTACCTTTAGGTATTTCACATTTTGTCTCTGAAACAAAGCCAGAAGGAAGTCCGAAGTCTTCACTTCTAACTGGAGACCTGTCCCCCAAGCACTTAGATTTATCTTACACCCACTATAGTGCAGAGCAGTCAGAAAGTGTGGAGCCTGAGTCAGCTTTCTTCTTTGGAAGAAAAGACTCAGAGAATACAAAAATTCATCTACATTTGCCTGTGGCTGCACAATCAGAGGCTGAACATGTAATTTTACCTGAAACAGAGAGAGAACAGACTCCACACTACTTCCACACAGCTACACAATTAGGATCTGAACAATTAAATTTATCATATTCTACAGATAAAGCAGAAACTCCAGAGAGTCAAGATTATTTAACTGTACCTTCAAAGCTGGAATCTGAACCTCCAGTTCCATTTTATTCAGCTGATGAAACATGTCAGCAAGAAATTCCACTTCATTCAAAACCCGTCTCTGAGTATTTGATTCCCACATGGTCCATTGCTGAACAAGAAAAGCAAAGCATGCAGCCGCTTATTTCCCAGTCTGCACAATCAGAGTGTAAATATGTAATTCCACCACATGATGAAGAAGAATTGCAAGAAGTTCAGCTCTATTCACCTAAAACAGCAGGCTTGAAGACAGTGCAGCTGGAGAGTACGTCTCTAACGCACAGGCAGGACCAAGACGAGCAAGAATCTCAAGATCATTTGTTGGACACAAAATATTTGTCTTCAGAGCAGCTAAGAAGTTCCCCCAAGTTTACTACTGAGCAGGATAAGCAAGAAATGCAACCTGGTGTGCAGGCAGTGCCGAGTTCTGTGAGCACAGGCTCAAAGGTGGTTGATGTAGCAGACTGGCAAGCTGTATCATCAGGTTCATTTGTGCCTTTTCATTCATTACCTGAAAAGTCAGTAGCAGTGGCTTTCACTGATGATGAAGAGAAACAAAATATTCCTTCATCTTTATCCGATGTAGTAGGCATGCTTGGAAAGCAATCTAACATAGTTTCAGGCATTTGTACAGAAGGAAAGGATAGGCACGAAATACAACCTTCTTTTACGGAAAAAAAGGATGCATCCTTAGAGCATCTGGGATCAGTTTCGTCAGATCTTGTTCATGAAACTGTGACACAAGAAACTCAGCATTACTCCAGTGAACAGGCCAGCCTTTCTTCAGCAGAGATGGAGCCTGTTAGCTCTAGTTCTAATGAAAAGCGGAATCCAGATATTCCATCTTTTGGGCTAGCTAGCTGGCTGACAGAAGAAGTGAAAGCTCACTCCATTAGTCCAGTAGGAGCTACAGACAGGCAAGGAATTCAAGCCTCTGATTCTGGATCAAAACAATTCCCAGCTGGAAGCTGCACAGAACTTACAGTTCATGGTGCTACAAAGAATAAAGGACGTATGTTTAGAGTTCCTGATTCAGTGTCAAGTGAAATTTCCTGCAGTGTATCCTCACATGCTAGTCACAGAGCACAAAGGTACGATTTACCACCTCTAGGAAGAGATAATCCAGGTCCACACAAAGTTCCAGAGCATGAAACTAGCACTGGAAACCCTAAGAAGATGGAATCAATGCAACATCCAGAAGAGGACAAAGGGTCTGAAGTGCCTGCCCATTACCTGGGAGGGGAAGAGGAAGAAACGGAACATGCAAGTGCTGTGGAAGACTCTCAGCGTGTTGCAGAGCCAACTGAACAAAAAGATCTATTCAATATAATTTCAGAAGGTTATGAAATACTCAACATTCATGCTCCTACACATATTTCGTCTGTTGATCAAGAAGAAAGTAAACACATGCCAGATAAACTAGAATACTTGGAAACAAATCCTTCATTTAAAAGAAAGTTAGGTGGTGATTGCCAGAGAGCCCTAGCTTCTGGAGCAACCACAGAAATTTCAGAAAGCTCAGTGTCGGGAAAGCCTGACAGCCATGAACTAAAAGAATTGGTCAAAAAAGATGATGCTGAGGAAACTAGAGAAACAGAAGAAAATCCCATGTTGCCAGAAAACAATAATAAGGCAGTGCTCGATCCTAATAATGGTATGGCCGATGTGGATTATTTTGAAAAATATACATTGATTGATGACAAATCCCCTATAAAGCCACATTTTGAAAGACCAAGTTCATTGTTTCCTGTGGCAGAAGATCCCAGTACTCCTGTGGAAGAAGCCATGCCTTTTAAGGAAAGTGCTGAGGTAGATACTTTGGAAGAGGAGTTTTCCTTACTTGAGGATCTGGATGAAGTCTTTTACGGTACTGTGAAAGGAGAAAGCAAAATGCAGTTCTATGCGGATGCTCCAAAACCTTTACCTCTGCAGAAATCAATCGATATTACCAGCAAAAAGGTAACAAATGTAGAAGAGGAACGGAAGTCACCAGGGACACCACTCTTTGATTTGGAAGAAGGAGTGCTAGAGAGATCTCTGTTGTTCCCTACCACTGTCACTGCAGTTAATCCAGAGCTTCTAGAGGAGCCACCCGCTCTGTCGTTTTTGTACAAGGACCTCTATGCAGAAGCCTTAGGAGAAAAGACAAAGGATGAGACTCCCTCTGATGAGGAAAGTGGTAATTCTAATGCATCTTTCCCTAGTAGAAATTCAGATACAGATGATGGAACGGGAATATATTTTGAAAAATACATTCTTAAAGATGAAATTCCAAGTAAGGCCGTAGGGCTTCAAAAGGATCAAATGCCAGAGGATGAGTCCTTTAGTGGAGGGATTTCAGTTCAGAGTTCAGAGGACAAACACAAGCAGGGGCCTGTTGATGTCCAGCGTGTCAGAACTGAGGTTCCGATAGAAAGGGGTGTTGTGGAGAAAGTCCAGGTTGACAGTGACATTCAAGCAACACTCTGTAAACCAATGCATGCTATTCCTTTTGGAAGCAAAGCAATTCTTTCAGGTGCAAGAAGTGATGCCGCTGAACAAAGAGAAGAAGAGAATGTACCTGTAGAAACAACTGAGGAGTTGCCAGAGCAATCAAGTCATCAAGCATATATTCAAGCAGTGGGTTATCAGGGAGCTGCATATCAAGAAGCTGGTAATAAGCAAGAAGAACAGCATGGCATAACAGCGGTTCCTCAGATGGAAAAATATGTCCCATATGTCAGGACTCCTGTTGAAGACAGTGAAGATGATCAGTATACTCAGGAAAATCTTTCCTGTGTCCCTACCATTCAGCAAACAGAGAAGCCAGACTTGCAAAGAGAGGAGCAGCATCCTGATGTTTACGAAGATCTTGCTGAGTCAATGGACTATGATGTGATTACACAAGAAGAACTTTTGCAAGATGAAATATCATCTCAGTTCACACATGAGGAGCTACTATTTGAAGACAGAGACTCTTTTGAGCATGCCGGTGATGGCTATGAATTTGTTAATGAACCAGAGCAAAAAACACCTGTTGAGCTTGAAGATTCAGGCTTTGTGGTGATGTATCCTGAAAAATCAGCAACAAACATTCCTCAAGTAGAGAGCCCACAAAGAGAACTGAAAAAAATGCAAGCAGACACTTACTGTTACCACTGCAACTGCCCAATATCTGCTATTGACAAGCTTTTTGGAGAACATAAAGACCATGAAGTCACAACACTAGATGACGCTGCAACCAAGATGAAGGTAAGGAAAGGCTGGGAGAACAGGGACTGTTTAGCTTGGAGCATGCTGAGTGGGGATCTTACCAATGCTTATCAATACCTAAAGGGTGGGTGTCAGGAGGATGGGGCCAGGCTCTTGTCGGTGGTGTCTAGTGACAGGACTAGGGGCAGTGGCCATAAACTGGAAAACAGAAGGTTCAACCTGAACATGAGGAAACACTTCTTCACTGTGGGGGTGCCAGAGCCCTGGAACAGGCTGCCCAGAGCAGGGGTGGAGTCTCCTTCCCTGGAGACTTTCAAAAGCCGCCTGGACTTGTTCCTGTGTGATCTGCTCTAGGGGATCCTGCTCTGGTAGGGGGGTTGGACGAGATGATCTCTAGAGGTCCCTTCCAACCCCTACCATCCTGTGAAATCTGTGAAGAATTAATTTGAGTGGTGGAAGGAGATATTGGGCGTAATTTCCCCAGACCTGTGTTTTCAGGGGAGATGCTACAGAGGGGAGTCCAGAGGCTGTCACAGTACCTATAAAATAAAAGCTAGTCCTAAAACATCTTTTGGAGATCCTGAAGGGAGACTATCTTATTAAGAAGTTCTCTAGAGTCCTAGGCATGCTGAGTTAATATTTTTATTTGTTCTGAAGTTTAAATTGCCTTGTTTATTAGACTTGCCATTTTTAGCATTCTCACCTATATAAGTTTGTTCTGGTTTGTATGTGTAGGTGGAGAAATGGGAAGAGTGTGGCTTATATGAAAATAAAATTTTAGTAACAACAGTTCATTTCACCTGACAAGGTACAGAAACCTCCATATGTGGGGACCAGTATCCTCATAAAGTGTTCCCATTCCAGTTATGTGTGTTGGTTGCTCAGAGATATTAGATGAGTTACATAGTTTACACTCCACAGTTCTGTTGAAACTCCATCCTCATTTTCTATTCACGTTTCTCTGTGCCAATAGTGTTTTAGCTGTAGCACAGGTTAGAAGTTTAGCAAGTCCTACTTCTTCCCACTGTCTCTAAGCTGTACCACTCTCAAAGATAGGTAAAGGTGCCCTCCATTTCAGTAGCCTAGTCCTTTGCTATCAATACTAGTGAAAATGCTTTGTTTCTGCAGAAGCTATTCTTCATTAAATTGCAGTTCTGCTTGTGAAACAGCATGCATCTGATGGCTTACTTCCCAGTTCAGGTTTGCTCATGTACAAGTATATAGATGTTCCTTTCTTGGCTACCAGCTATTTAATCTCACCCCTATATCTGAATGATGACATCTTTTTCCTGGCACATGTTCAGTTGATGGTGTAGTGGTTTACTCCAGCTAGCAAAATACCACGAAGCAGCTCTCACAAATCCTCCTCCAATGGGGGGAAGAATCGGAGGAAAAAGAAATAAGGAAGCCCGTAAAATTGAGATAAGAACTATTTACTAATTAAATCTAAATCAATATATACAATTAATTGTATAATATGATAGTAATATATACTAATTATATATACTATAAATTAGTATATATAGTAATAATAAATAATATTGATACTATTTATTATTACTTCTAATAAATAATTTACATAATAGAAAATAAAACATATGATACAATATGATACAATTTCTCACCACCCACTGACCAGTGCACACCCAGGTGCTGAGTAGTGAAAGTCAGACCCAGAGAACCCGAGAGCCACAGCCCGAGAGCCGCAGCCCTAAGGGCCAGAGCCCGGGAGCTAACGCAGCAGATTCCGAACGAACCCTGTCAGCGATAGCACAGCCAGGAACTCTAAACAACCCACCATCTCCCACACAAACGAGCCAGCCCAGCAGTTAGCAAAGCAGCTAACTCAGGAGTCAGGGGGAGTGTTAGCGAGTGCCCGGGAGGAAACGAGCAAGGGAGTAAGGGAGAGAGTAGTGGCTCCCAGACCCCCTCCCTGCCCAACACCCGGAACAGGACGTACTATGGAATGAAATATTTCCTTGGCTAGTTTGGGTCAGCTGCAGTATCAGAAGTGGAGAAAGACCTTGAATTCAGTACTTATCAGTACTTCTCTCAGCATCCAGGAACACAGCTTCCTAGCCACCACCGTAAAGGGAGTTAACTCTTTCCTGACTGAACACAGCACAGATAGTAATACAGATTTTATGTAATCTCATCAAGACAAGACCTTCTGTAATTTTAATGGTATTTGCATGATCTTTATGTTAACCCGTATGCAAGACGAGAAATTAAAAGTAGGAGAAGTCAATGTGGCAGTTTCAAGTATCAGTATTTACAAACTATCTCCATGGTGTGCAGATGTATGGCAGTAGAGTTGCTTTTTATATATGACCATTCATGCTTGACTTAGAAGTGATAATTAGCCACCAGTAAGTCAGTAAAAAAATCACAGACCCCAGCCATCCCTCAAATGTACCTGCATTGCAGCAAGTCAAATTAAGCCACAAATAAATATCCCATGATATCACTCCCTGGCTGTTGAGCACGAACATGAAGCCAATATTCAATCTGGCCACAACACAGGCTTGGCTTCACATGATTTCTAGCACTTAAGTCTCAGGTTACTCTGAGATGGCATTTGTATGTTTCTTGTTACTTCTCTATAATTACTGAGAAAACATTAAAATAGCAAAATGTTTGTTACCTGAATTGTAACGGTAGGAACATAGCTTCCTCGTAAATGAAATGAGCTATGGATGGCACCTGCCAGGTTTTATAGATTATCTTGACAAACAGAAGTTTGCCCCTGGATCTTGGTGATTGGCCCTAAATATCTATAAAGTGAGCTTTCGAGTGTACGGTCCAATGTGACATTTATAATTGATGGAAAGTCATACGCTAGTTTTTAACGGAACTAGCTGTAGAAGACTGCTATAATAGGAAGCTGTTGCCAGAGGAAGTTAAACTTTCTTTTATGCCAGCTAATTAAATCTATGTATTTTTATAAGTTTAAATTGCACCTGAGCAAATGGCCAACTTGCTTTCATAAAAGGTCAAGAAGGACTCAGAAAAAGTTCTGAGCTGTCTCTGATGCCTGTTGTCCCTTGGACTGCTTTTGTTTCCACATCTAATTAAACCAGTCATTTTGATGAATTCTGGTTTATAGGAAATATCTTTAAAATTCTAATTTTAAAAATCATGACACTGCATAAACTATAAGCCTTATAATTACCTGCATTTTCTTCCTTTTTGTGGGCTTTTTCCTGTAATCTCTTAAGGACTCTCATGAGGCTGTGAGTACCCTCAGTCTCTACCAAAGCTGCCCTGGAATTTGTGACATTGAACGATTCGTTTAGACACTCAGCACCTTGTTGAACTGACCTCACTGGTTTTGGTTTGGAAAGAGTTTTGTGAGTGTTCCAGTTGCTATTTCTGTGCTTGTCTTTGTAGTCAGGGCAATACTTGAACTTAATTTAGCAATTGTTCCAGTGGTGGCTTATGGCAGAACAAAAATATTCACCTAAAATTATTTGTGTGTAAGAACTTTATAAAATAACATGCTTATATTACTGAAATATTTTGCATTTCAGGATCAGTTAAGTGAATTGCTAATAGCACTGGAAGAAAAGTCAATGAAGATTGAAGAGTTTGTAAGTGATATTGAAACGCTATTTAACTCTGTTGAGGTAAGTCCAGTGTTTTATCACACTTGTTTTCTTTCTCTCTACTAAATTACTTCTAAAATATGCTTGCCTTGTTTTGTAGCATCATTGTTTCTGCTAAAACAGGCTGTTTCTCCAGTCCTCAGACTGACTTCTCCCACTGGAAGGTGTTAACTTTAGGGAAAGAAAAAGATTGCTTTTGTCGCACATTTATTGCAAAGTGGAATATGTGAATATTTTTCACTGGAGGAAAAGGTTACCTTAGTTTAGTTTATGCTTATAAAAAGCTCATAGTTCTTGTGACTTTAGAATCCTGTGTGAAGCATCTATATGAGTTGCCCAATATCTTGATTTCTTAACATCCAAGTTCTTAAGCCATGAAATATATTCATTTCAGTAGAAAGTATGGACTTGCATCTATTTTGTAGTCAGAATTCCTGTCCTTCTTAAATATAGAAATTTCAACACCAACAGTTAAAAAAGAAAAATCTGCCATTGTTTTTAATGTATTTCTCTAGTGTTACTTCTTCCAGATGAGCTTGCTTACAGAAATATCATTCTCTTATTACCAGTTTGCCAGAAGGAGTCAGGCGGATGGTTTATGTATGGCTAATTGAGAATTTCTGTGTATTCATTAAAAGTTGTAATTTTATTCTGCAGATCAGTTCGCATCTGTTTTTATTTTGCAGGAACACTGTAAGAAAAATGCAGAGTTATTGGAAAAGCAGAATGAAGAGATGCTTAAGAAGGTGGTAGCACAGTATGATGAGAAATCAGAGAACTTTGAGGAAGTGAAGAAGATGAAAATGGAGTACCTGTATGAGCAGATGGTTAACTTCCAGCAAACTGTTGATTCAGCAAAGGAAACCTTGGAGACAACAGTAAAAGAAATGGAAGAACTTGATGGATTTGTTTTCCTAAATGTAAGTAAAAATGGCTTCTGTGCTGTAGCTTTTATGATACTAGTTAGAAAAGCACATATACTCTATCTAGTCTAGGCTGAGAATAAATTATTTACCTCTTTTTTTTTTTTTTTTTTTTTTTTAAGATAGCTAGATCCTGAAATATCATCTATTCCACTCTGAAACAGCTAGATCATTTGCTTTTGTCATGGCGATGCTCAGAGAGATGATGCAAAGGATGAAAACATGCTTCATACCATTAAAATATTTCTATTTTGTTTTGTAAAGAGAAGGCTAAGATACAATCGGTAATTTGTCTAGAATTAGTTATCCACTGAGGACTAAGAAATAGTAGAGCAAAAGGTACTTTACTATATGAAAAATTAAGGTGAATCAAGAAGGGGATCTGAACCAGAAACGGAGTTGTTGTTGGGTTGTGGAATTTTTTATTTTATTTTATTTTTTTAAATGAGCAGACACAGACAGTAGTTACGGACTCCAGTTACTGAGGCTGCAACAAATGTTTACTGCTGAAAAACAGTGAGTGGCTGTGTGGTGCTTATTTGCCAGTGGGGGTTAAACCACGATAGTGGGCTGGGTTTATGAATGTACATGTGAAGTGCATGACTTTAATGGATACAGCCATCAATTGTAAGCTGGTTTCAGAGGTTCTTGCAGGTTAATCGTGTGTCTGGGTCCTCCAAGGTTGTTTTTGTGCTGCAAGACTTGCCTGTGAGTGAACTGAGGCACTTCCTCCTCTATAGAAGTGTACAAGCGGTCTTGAAGGGGATGGCTTTTCTGGGAAAATATTCTTCTCCCGTTATGGAAGTAGAATTTAGTCAGGAAGTTGCAGAGAAACCATCTTGGGATACAAGAAATGAAAAGTTCAAATTACTGTCTAATGACTGCTCATTCATGCAAAATAAACATTCTAATACAAGCCCCCAGGCCATATACCAGCAGTTATAGAAATGGTGGAGCAATATTTGGCTTTCTCCCCTGTTCCAAGCTACACAATGTCTTGGTGTCCTGTAACCAAATGAATGCTGTGGTAGATTGGCTATTTTATGATGGATGAAAAATATATCTTATTTTCCTGAGCTTTGTGAGGTACTGGATCAGTGCTTTGCTAAAAATACAACTTTGTAATCTGAAAATCTTTTGTGGGGTGGGAAAATTATTAGATTCCCTTCCCCTTTCTGTTAGTGATAGATGACAGGCACAAGCCGAGAAATGTTAGCTGAAGATTAATGGAGAAGGGGAGAAACGCTTACTCCATGAGTTACATGAGTACAAATCTCACCCAGCTTCTAGTAATAAGAAGTTATGAAAGAGATTTCAGCCAGAATTTGGATTGAAGTGTTCTTAACGTGCTGGTGCTGTTGAAGCCTTGATTTAAGAAAGTATTTGACTTTGCTCCAGTCTTTAAACCTGGATATTGAATACTAACTCCTCAGGAGCTTAAAACCAGATTTAGACTCTAAAAGACTCCTGAGACAGAGCTTTGAAGTGGAATATTCTTAGGGAATCAAATTCTCTTCTTGCATGAATGAGCAGCATCCCAGATAACATCAAATCAATAAAGCTGTGTGCATTTTATATCTGTGGATAGTAGCAAGGCTGTGAGAGAGGTCGTTCTACAGCAACTTCAGGATTTGCAAAATTGTTAACACAATTCTTTTTTTTTTTTTTTTTTTCCTTCTTTAGTCATCTAAAGAATTGAATAAAAGGTATATGAACTATGGTTTGAGTGCACCGTAGTGAGTACTAGGCCTAGCATGCTGGATGCTTTATTTAGTATTTGCAAGCTTTGAAAACACACTGCTAATATTCATAGCTACTTTTATAAACCTTGCAGATAATGAAATTAAGAGCAGTTGCTGTAACTGGCTGGTTCTGAAGTGGTTTGCATGTGTTCTGTAATACATCAATTAAACGAGTAGCATTTTAAAACGTCAGCTCAGTTTAAAATCTCTACACAGACATTTTTAAACAAATGTTCCTTGTAGTTATTACAGGCACATATACTAAAAAACATTTTGACCATGCTTCCGTCTCTTAGACGTCACTGGTACATTCTTTTCTCACTGGTCTGGTTCTGTATTGCCTGGTCTCTGAGAGGTTATAAAGCAAAGTGTCACTCGCATGGCTGGGATTGTTGGACTGTATTTCTGAACACAATTCCAGAAAGAAATGAGCTTAAGTCGCTTTCAAAAGTTTGCCAGGAGACTACAGGCTGATGTTTTCCGATGCCTCTTCGTCAGCGCTGCCTGATTCGGGATATGTCAGAGGGCTGGTGTCTCCTCACAGCTGCATCCTGGCCCTCCTGCACACAGCAGTAAATACATACAATCACAAACAGTTCTGTGCCAGCGTGATTTCCTCACAGGAGTCATTTTGATGAGACCCATCCTTTATGAGAGAAGTGTTCAATTATAACCCCATATTCCCCCAGTAAATTTTCCAAGGTGAACTACAAATCTCCATACAGACTGGCTGCAGTCTCCTCCTGCACAAAACCCCGAACCTACTTTGCCCACACCACCACCATTGACCTTGCCCAAAGGGCCTGGGCATTGCGCAGCACATAACAAACATACCCCTGTCAGCGCCTCAGCCATCATCGTGAAACGCATGCCTGACTCAGGCTGGGGTGTAACAATGACACCAGGTTTCCAGTTTGCAGTCAAATCACAATCCCAGGAGGGCGGTCTGAAGAGAATGTGACAAACACCCCTTCTCAGTTCCTATTAATGTGCAGAATTAGGATTATAAATTTGGACTCTTCTGTTGTAAGTCAAAATGTGAGAGTCTGGCCACATACCTGAATGTAGTTTATTGTGTAAGAATAGAGAAGGTACAACAGGATAAAACAATTTTCCGAGGCTTTCTGTACACTTGGTCTTTGTTTGTTTATTTACACACTAAACTTAAAGTTTATTCACTTTTTGTGCATTGGTTTGGTTATTACCTGACTTGCTAAAAAACTGTGAAGAACTCTATATAATAATACATGTTAATATTTGTTGTACTTTGTTAAAATTATGCATAATTAACTACTTCCATGACTGAAAAAACAGAAGGGGAGAAAGGTAAAGTTCGGTTGCCTTGAAAAAAATATTCTTTCATTTCCTTAAAGCTGCTTCTGCCTTGGAGTTAAAAATATGCTGGGTTTTTTGGTTTGGTTTTTTTTTTTTTAATAATGAACTCAGCAAATATGGGCTAATTAAGTGGAATCTATCTTTCTTTTTTTTTTTTTTTTGCTTGCCACAAGCAGCTGCTTCACATTAGATCTCTGGAGTCAGCTGCTGTAGTTTAGCTCTAAGGTTTGTAACCTTTAAAGGCACTGTGTCAGTAAGCCCAAACCCCTGTGCTCCTGGGAGTCTTGCCGTGAACTTCAAATCCTCACATTCTCGCGGGCCAAGTGTATACAGGCCGTGTGCGCTCTCACTGAGCTCCTGATCTGAAATCACTGTATGCTCTGAATGTTCAAAATCGGGGAAACAGCTTCTCCTTGCATGTTGTCCTCAAGTTCATGGGAAATATTTAGAGAAGCGTATGCCGCGTGGTCTTTGCTTCTGGCCTTTGGAAAACTATGTGACACCACAAGGGGTTTATACAGACAGCTATGTGTTTTCTTCCAAATAGGTTACTTTCTGCAATGGATACTACCCTGTCTTTAGAAAAGGTGCCTAGTGCTTTTTCACTGTTTGAGCATTACGCGGACAGTCCAGGACAAAGCAACCAGCAGTCAAAACACGTGGCTGGTAAGCATCTCTGCGTATCGTCTTTACAAAAGCTAACACTTTGGCAATGAAATTTTAGGAAGCTAAAAACAGAATGTATTTGAGAAGGATAAATTTGCAAACCTTGTAATTAGCAATCAGAGTTGAATGTAAAATGAAGTCTAATTGTGCACAAGTGTTTGGCTCATAGTAGGACACTAAGATGAGCAACAGAGGGAAAAGCGCTAGAGTGGGGGATTCTTGCATCGCCTCAGATGTCTGTACCTCAGAGTAGCAGAAAGTCTCTATCTGTAAATCTCCTAGGGCTCAAGAAGGTGCTGCTCCCTTGCAGTCAGGGACAGAAGAGGCAATCAAAGGGTGTCCTGACCTCTCTTCCTCTGAGGGGGCAGCTCTAACTTCACTGGTGTGGGGCAGAGAGCAACGATGATGGCCGAGGTCCCTAGCCTTGTTCCAAGTGAACAGAGGCACCCGAAACCCCACAGGACATGAAGGGAAAGTGTTAAACTGTAACTGGAAACAGCCTCTGCTTTGGAGGGCAGCAGTGAAAAGTGCACATGATAAAGGGGTTTATTCATCTCTATCTGATCTTACCTGTCCTGGAAAAATCCTGCCTGTGTGGGCTTTCTGCTCTGCCTGTACATACACCTATAGAAATTTTCTGGATCTGGACAGCTGCCAATTAAGAGGTTTTCACCACCAATTTGTGGATTCCTTTTCTTCATAATAGAATTTCACTCCAGTGTTTCCCACCACCACTCTGGCTTTTCAAGTGATGCCAAACAATGTTTGGTCCCTGGTCACTGAAACTAGAACACCAATTTCCCTAAAGTACTTTGTTTGCTGGCTGGATTTTCAGGTGCCAAATGGGACATTGGAGATGTGCCGTCTTGTACAGACTATTGAGTGCCTAGTAAGAGCTGAGTGCACTCAGCAGTGTCGCTATGGGGAGGTCATCCCTCCCCTTCACACCGCTATTTTTATTAGACCTAAAGGAATTGAACATACCTGAGACCTTGTCAGACTTGTATGAATTTGCCTACGGCACTCAAAGCTGCTCAGTTGGACAGGCACTTGTGCATGCAGTGCTATGTCAGTGTCATTTTTTTAAGGAGGCAGAGAAAAAGATCTTTTTTCTAACCCACTCTCAGAAGGAGTTAACTTAGTGGTGCAAATGTGCTCTGCATCTTGGTTTAGTTTCTGAACTTCCTCTTGCAGTCCCATGGGTGCAACCATGCTTTCCTCCTGGGCTGCTACCTACTGGCAAGGTCATGCAGGAGGGCAGACCCACTTTGTCATGCTGTGTTTCCTTTTCCCACGTGTCACTCCAACATGTTTTTCCCTAAATTGCTAAGGTCTGCTTCTTGGTTTGATTTGCATTAGCTGCTGTGTGTCCGGAACACCAAATGGTTTGGTTTTGCAAACGGAAAGTGAATGACTGTTCACTAGCAAGCAACCTTCAAACCTCCTCACCCTCAATGCTTTCTTCTCTTTCTCTTTCTGAAGTACCTGGTTTTCATTCGTTGCTTCCACTACCAAGTATTTCAATTGCTATTGTGATTTTTACTTTAGTAAGCAGCAGACAAAATATGTATGTTTTTTTGTTCAAGACTTCATCCTTCCTGAAGGAAACCAGAGGTTAATGCCTTCATGAAACTCCATTTGGAACTGAACTCCTTGAGTACATCATTTATCACATACTGGATGCAAATGTCAGACACACTCAGAATTTTCTTTGACTGAAGTCATTTGATGGAATACATGAGAATTTGCCATGTTTCTCTGATCCAGATATTTTTCCTTCAGAAAGTAGTCTTCTACTGAACAATTTTGTAAAACATTATTTGCACCACTTCAGAAACATCTTTCTTTCAAAACGCCCTCCATTTCCAAATTTTCAGTATTCACTAATGAAAAGTCCTTTTCTCCTCAAATTAATCCTTTCATGTAAGCCACCCCCATTAACAAATCCACAAGGTTTATATAAACCTCTTGCTCTATGCCATTGAGCCTATTGGAACATAGGCTTTGCCACAAGAAGAGTGAGAATAATTTAAAAATAAAAAAGTTATTATTTCCATGCCTGCCATAGGTTCTGCTCTTCTATACCAGAAGGTGAGGAACTTTGCTGATTGTAATAATATTCCATTGCGTCTCAGAGGAATGTAAATGCTCTCTTTCTTCAAGTCCACAAAGCCAAGGAAATGTTATTTCTCATTACTTGGAAAAGGGGTAAATGTCAATAAAACTTTTGGGATTCTTTTTTTTTTTTCTTCCTGGGGCCTGTGGAGTCTAGGTAGCATGAAGGAAAAACTTTCTTCTACCATAAGACTTCAATGAAAATTGAACTGATGAGAAAATGTCACACTTTTCTGTTGAAAAATATGATTTAGTCAAACTTGTGGTGCAAATATCTATGACTAAAGTTCATATAAAAAGGGACCAGCACTTTGATAATGCAGAAATGTTCTGTTTCTGAGGAGAATAGTTCAACTTCTTGCTTTGAAATTACTTCCTCTCAAAAGTTTATTTCATATTATGCAGAAGAAATCAAATGTTTCTGAAAGTTACTGAACTGAATTTTGATCTATATCTTTCTTTTCAAAAGTTTCATTCATTAAGTTAGCTTCTGTTCCGATTTGGCATAATAATAAATCTTGTAGTTGTGGGATTTCTGTGACCATAAATGGTGATTTCCAGGCAACTTCACAGAGAAAAATAAAGCTGGTTTCCCCACCATGTCCGCTCAAAGGAGGTCTTTCCCTAGAGATGATCAATTTTTAAATTGGTCAACTCTAGATGCAGTCAAAAGACAAAATGTGAATTGTTTTTGGCAATGAGAAAGATAATTTTTTTTTCAGTGGGAAGCAGATGTAATCCTACTGTACTGGTAGCTCTCTGTATAAATCATAAGGAAACAGCCAGCATCTGCATTTGCCTTGTTCGTGCCACAGGGGATCATCATCATTACTGTGAAGATAACTGAAAAAAGAGGAAAAGCTTTCTGCTGAGATTCTAAGAGAATTCATGCAATATGGAAATTTACTGGGTAAAGAAACAGAACCATGTATCTTCGTTCCCTGCAATCACTTTAACAATGAACATCTTTTGGGGCTTTTTGCTTCTTTCTTTCCCCTCCCTCTCTTTTAAGTCATAATCATAGGGGGAACAATATCTCATCAGGGATGGATCTGTGCCGAGGAGGAGACAAAGTTTATATGAAATATGGGGAGCCTTGGAGGTCTTTGAACCATTCTTTTTGAGTGCTTCAACCCCCCCTGGTAGTCCCATGGGGTTCAGGTGCTTTGGCGGACCTCGGGTTCACCTGTGCACCAAGGATTCCAAGAGATGGGCAGGGTGTGGTCACACGTGTTGTGGTGGGTTCAGGTGGTCCCAGTACTAGGACTGGATCTTACTTTGTCCAGACTGTGAGGGAAATGGACAGATTCCAATGTCCAGCAATCATGTTTTTTCTGTTCCTAGTTTAGGAGGAGCTGCAGCTCTATAACTGCACCAGTATTCCGTATTTCACGTACTTGCTGTACTTGTTCTGTGGAAATAAGCAACCTGGTTGAAAATAAGCAACCAGGTGGCTTCACAAACCTGTAAGTAATTTGGCTGAAAATGTAGGATTGTGAATAATAATGGGAGACTTTCAGTCCCACAGACACCAACTGTCGTACCTCAGGAACCAAACTCGGCCACCAGCACCTCCATTGCTGTCTACTGGGCTGTGAACGACGGGGACGCCATTGACTGCTTCCAGGTCTACTGTATGGAGGAGCCACAAGCCGGCAAAGATGCAGGGGGTGCGTAAGGTCTCGCCTTCACAACAGCAGGAGTCCTTTCTGCTCCAGTCTAGGGTCAGCAGAGGGAAAGCCAAGCTGAAGGAGAGGGCCCAGGATGCAGAGAGAAGAGGGACTGTGGAGACATCATGCGTAGGACTAAGGATGGGTAACAGTGTAGGAGGGTATGAGGTAGATGTCGATCCTTCTTCTCCCCTTCATCCCCCAAAACGCAAGATAAATATCATGGTCTGTAAAGTGCAGGACAGAAGTTTGCAGGCAAGCAGCAACATCGCTGTTGAGGCACTCTTTTATGAAGTGGCCCGAGCTTCAGAGAGGATGTGTCCATGCCGCCCCGTGGGTACTCATGGGGACTGCAGATAGAGATCCCAAAGGGTTAAGCTTCATTAGGTTTTTAGGTCCCTGCATGTACTTTGGAAATATGTCCTAATTAAAAAATGACAGGAAAAGATGATAAGCATTTCCACATGTAGACAAATATTTTTATTATACAGGCATTAAAATATTTCAAGTGTTAAATATGAAATGGTGAAAAGGATTGAAATGCTTATTCATAAAAAGCTCAGACTGCTCATAAAGTCACTTCAAACAACTGGCTCTGCACAAATCCATGTGTGTGTATGCTAAGGACTGCTAAGGGCTTTTTATAATAGCTAGTTCATAGCTAAGGGCTGTAAGGTCCATTGTGATAAACTGATATTTTATAGAGTGGTGAAACTAGTACTGGTAACAGCTGACTGTATGTCCCAAATTTGCAGTCTAGTCCTCAGTAGGACCTGAGGGCCATCATCTCCCCTGGCCACCAATGGGGTTTGAGTACACTCAAATCAAGGGCAGGTCAGAAACTGTGTGTCAAAACTGAGTCTGAGTACAACATGGAGATCTTGGCTAGTAACTCTTTCTGGATTTTTTTAATTGATGATTTCTTACATGTTAGTGGGGAGGTGCAGTCATAGGCCCTACCCTGCAACCCATGAGCGTGACGTCCTGTGCACATGTGTTCCTCCTAGCTTTGGTGGAAGAGTACAGAGTGACGGTGAAGGAAAGCCACTGCATTTTGGAGGACCTGGAGCCAGATCGCTGCTACAGTGTGTGGATCATGGCTGTGAATGGCACAGGCTGCAGTTTACCCAGTGAAAAAGCCATTTTTAAAACGGGTATGTACATATTTTGGCATGTGGTTATTATTCTGGCACTTGATTATTATAAGCTTCAGGTCCTTCGACCAATTCTAGTCCATAGTGCTACTGAAACAGGGGAAACTGCTTCATTTTAGCCCATTAGGCAGACAGCAGGCACCTCACAGTCATGTCCCTTTTTGCCATGAGACAGCAGCCTAACTGCTGCTGGGAGGAAATTTGAGGGCATTCAGGTCTGAAGACATTTCCAGTGTTGGGCCTCGTGACTGGGGCGTTGGGGCAGCACATTATGAATGTCTCTTCTGAGCGTGCTGCAGTGCTCCAGGGAAGCTCTGGGAAAGCTACACGAGTGCTCCCTTCTGCTGCTTGTCCTGTGGAAAAAGGAGGTGATGGCTGCATTTTTGACTCTCTGCCGTCCTCCCAAATACATCTACATTGCATTTATTTAAATTACTGACTTTTCAGTGGAAGATCTGCTTTACCAAGGTTGCATGTTGCATCTCACTCTGTGGGACACAATCTCATGTGTGGCTGAGAGGCTGTGCTGCTGTTTAAGTGGTATAAATTAAGAAGAGTTGTTAGATGAGTATTGTTTAGGAGCTTCATCTGTCTGATTAATTTTTCTGAGCTTTAATTTCTCTAATAATTTCAATTGACAAAACTATTCCTTCTTGAATTACCAGCAAGGTTAAGCGTCTTGTGTCTGAGGCCCTATTGCCAGGCAAATCTTAGTGCTACAGGATAAAAGCAATCATTCCATTCTTGCAGTCACAAAATACAGACAAGAGTATTTAACAATTTCTTAATGAAATAACTCTATTGTTGAAATTACTTGGCAGCAACTACATCTTCAAGTCTTTCGCTTAATCTACAAGACTTGAAATCTATTGATAATTCTACTTGATATTCAGTTTGCTATTCATATTTATAGCAAAGATTATTTTCCAGATAATTCAAAGTAGGAATTCAGATTTTATGACCTTAACAAAGTAATAGTCTGCATGGTGCAGAATTTCTGCAAAATGGTCAAGTAATAATGAGTTACTACTAGCTAATAAATCCTAATTTTAAAAGGGGTTGTAACCTCTTTGAAGCTGTTATTTTTAACAGTCTGTCTTTGCCTTTTGGCAACAGGCTCGCTATTCTTTTTCCCAAAACTGAAGCCTTGTGAATAAGTTAATTTCCTTGAGTCTCTGATGCCTTCCTTAGCCTGTTTCTTTAAGAAAACAGATAAACTAGAACAAGTAACAGGCTCATTAGACACCTTTGCTCAAGCTGCTGTGAGCTCTGTCTGGAGTGCATTGTGTCTCAGATGGGGGATAATGCTGAGCATTGACTGACGCAAAACTGCTGCATCTACTTAACACCAAAGGCGGGAAAATGAGCACCAGTAGTGGAAACCAGTTCTTCAGTATAAGCCCAGTTACTTTGGTATAAAGCTGGAATACTTTAATTCTTCAAGTAGCCCAATTAGCTCAGAGGCAAGAATTTAGAAAGTTTAGTTTTAGTACTTCAAATTGAAAAATGGCACATACAAGAAAATAAGCTGCTGGATATGCAGTTATGGGAACATATACATAAGAGCGGATCAAAACTGTTCCTCTTCCAGGTGCTGGGAATCCCCACAAGGTTTCCCTGCTGGGATGGCACCCATGGAGGTAGCAGTGAGCCTGGGGAGTTGTGTGAAATGCAAGCAGGTGCGACTGCAGCATTCCCCTAGCACCTCCTGTCTCCTGCTCCTCCACCTCCAAAACTCAGAGCCGGTCCTCCCCTCCCCTGGGGAACACGCTGTTCCCAAGCAGTATTTTCTGTGAGGGAATGATGCTGAAGGCAGCGATTATCCCCCTACCCTCCCTCCTCCCTGCCTGTCTCAAACTGATCTCCAGATGAAGGCGCTTTGCAGTCCTAAGGACATGGGAGTGAACACACTTTCTTCTGTGGTTCAAAACCTGTGACTCTCACCCTGTGCCTGAGGGACAGAGTAACGACTTAGCTTTTTAGCTCTTTGCCTCTTCTAAGATCACTTGTATCACTGCTTGAGTGTTCACTCAAAAGTGTATCACTTTCCTTGAGTGTTACAAGGAAATCAAATGCATATTCTAACTGCAGTTAATTTGTTTAAAAAACCCTCAGAGGCACAGTAACAACTTTTTCCGATTTGCTGCCTCCAGCTACTCTTTAGACAGATCATTTCAAACAAAGAAACCCATGTTGTCTTGTAATAGACATGTTTGCACATACATATGTGTGATATGTGTATCACTTGCTGAATGCCAGCATTAGGGGGTTTAACTATTAATTTTTCATTCTTTAGAAACAGATGCATTTAAAAACAGACAATAATCGTATATGTCAGAAGAGAATTAAGGGATTATTGCTAAGGGTAAAACACAGATGTGTTACCAGATGAGCATCTATTCCACAGATTTATTGTTCTGCTGAATACCAAGATTAGCTGTTCCCGTAATACAAGTACATCTTACCCTAAACTAACCCCCTGATTTTCACTAAACCAGGAAATCAATACCTACGTGTGGGTGTTTTTCTTTCTTTACAAACCAGAATGCATCTGGAATGCTGGTTGTGGTTCTGTAAGATTATTTTGTCATGAACTTGCTTAACTTCTACTTTTGCCTTAGGCCTGCTATTTGGAACCCTATCTCTTTAAAAGCAAAATAACTTTCTATTACCTTTTTTTTTTTTTAATTAATAACCTTTCATTTAAGGAGTGGTATTAAGACTGTTTGTATGAGCTTCAACAACTGGTTGTAAGGTTCGTTTACTTTGCTGTTCCCTAAAAAGGGGAAAACCAAGTGAATACAACTAATCCATTTTTCAGCTTGCGATGTTGGATGTGCAATTTCACACAATAGCTTTTGATTACTTGCATTCAGTACACTATTTTACATTCCATTTTCTTTCTTGCCTTTGGGCCTATAGTTCTTAAAAAAGAGAAATTACAGGACCAAATTTTAGCATTGCAAAAATAAACAGGACATAATTAAGCAGAAAGTCAGCATCTTCCTGTTAGCTCTGCAGCAGCACGTTTGTTTCTGATGCAGTTCATGCAGGGACTGCCGAGGGCAGGATGGAAGTGATGCAGGGAGAGCTGTAGGCAGTACTGCCTTGGTGTTCTGCTCCTTGAAGACTGGCAGAAATGAGGAAAATATGTTTGAGGAAAGGGCATGAGAATCTACACAGGCATTCCAAGGACAGGCAGAAATACACAAATATTCACAGTGATTTTCCCAGGGAGGGTTTTTTTTTTTCCCATAATGCAGCCCTTCGCCATTGAAACGCAATGAAGAAAACATCACTGTTCAGTGATTATCCCAAACTGATTATCCCCTGGGTGTTTGGGGAGGCAACTTCTCCTTTCCCTCAAGCATCCCCTGCCAGCCACTGGCACCCTCGTATGGCTAACCATGTGCCTGTGTCCCCAGCACCCGCCATCCCCACCATCAAGGCCGAGGACTGCACAGTGTACTGGGACACGGCCACCATCCGCTGGTGCGCTGGCTCAGCGTCGGCAGAGTCCTTCACCCTGGAGTACTGCCGACAGCACTCGCCGGAAGGAGAGGGTCTCAGGTCAGTGCTGTGGTTGCATGCACTGCTGTGTTGGATTAGGAAGCCGCTAATGAGCATCCCCCAGACCGCGGGTTGTTATGCAAGAGATTATTCTGCTGTCAGCCACGCGAGGAAGAAATCTGCTTCTGTGTGCTGAGGAATTTACAGTACAGACACTAATCTATGAGATTAGGCTGAGACATAAAAATACCTTTTATTCTGCTTAACTGGGCAATCCCTCTCATTTGGGGCCAAACCTCTGGAGGCGTTGGACTGTCTGCAATCAACCGGAAGTTGCAGGGCTGTGCTGGCTGGGGAAGCAATCACTGCCTGCAGCTGGCATGGCCCCGGGGAGGGTGGCTGAGCTCCATGGGAAGGAGCAGGATGAAAGAACAGGGACCACTTTAGTCTCTGCTTTGTGCTGAGCAAAATAGAAGCCAGCTTGAGGCATAGCAAGGGTGATGCAGGAGTCCTGGTAATACTGGTAACCTACCTGCACTGTCTGGATGTGCAGGCAGATCCCTACCACAACACAGCTGATCTCAGCACTGCCCAGCTCTACAGGCATGCCACAGAGGTCAAAGAACAACTCAAATAGCTGCTTTGATATTGGTGGTGCCATCCGCTTATGCGAAACCCTCTCCGGTTTCCTCCACTCTAAGGCTGTGCTGCGCAGAGGAGAAGGCAAGGTGGGACGAAGGCATCACATGGAACCAAGCACTGTGGCGAAATGTAGAGAAAATTATGTGATGCTTTGTGTGTTCTTGGGGCTTGGAGGTTTTTGTTTATTTGTATAACAACATCTAAGCAAAATACCATTGAAAATGTCTGAGAAGCTTTGGGAGGAAGGGGCTGGGGTAACTTGTCATAGGGGACCCTGTAGACGAGCCTCAGCACAGCTGAGTTTGTCTGTCTTCACCCCCTAGGAAGCCTGATTAGGGTCTTCACCTGAGGGCTAGTTCACATGGACTTCATGGATATGTGGCAGAGGGAGAAAAGCTCCACCCCTTGCAGCCAAAATGAGTCGTGTACTAAAGGGTTCACGGGTTTCTAGTAGACAAGTACGACAGTGAAATTGTGCACACTTTACTCCTTAAAAAAGTAGGCTGAAAATTGAACTAAAAAACTTTTGCAGGGCTGGGGTACCTATTTTCCACACAGTACCAGCGTGCTGCATTAGTGCAATCAAGGAGAGTTCTTAGCCAGTTCTCCTGCCTCTCAGAGGGCAGCCAAGATATGCTGTTTCCTACATATTTCATGAGACCGTCAGGTTTCTGTCAACCTGCCAAAGTCACCGTTGGTCAGGGATAATGTAGCTGCTCCCAAAACTTGTGCTGCTTGCCTTCAACTTTCTTTACTGTTAACTGGAACTGCCACTTTTCCTCAAAACTGAACAAGAAAGTGTGCCAGTTTCTGTAATCTGTGAGCGAGGTGTCGATAACACCAAGTAGTTTGATTGTGTGGTGATAACTGTGGCAAAAAGCTGCCGGAACTGACCCATTCCCTTTCTCAAGGGAGCTTGTGCAAAATCTAACATGTTTATAATTATACTGAGTAACATTTGCCTTTTGGTCTCCCTGTGGGCAGAAACTGGCATTTTACTGCAAGAAGCATGAAAAATTCCCACAGGACAAAACAATTTATTTTCTCAGAATTGCTGTAGTTCAGATCTCTGTATTTGTAGAAGGGCTCTGACCTCTCTGTACAGTCTCAAACACCATCTTTTAACACTGATTTTCCCTCAAAGCAATGCTCCTCTTTCCTTTTTTAAAAGCAACCTCTTGAGATTAACCTTCTATAATGGCACAAGATGTTTCAGTGATGGTGATATTTTTTTAAAGATTTCTATTTAATTTTTTATATGAAACCAAGAGAGAAAGACAGTGCTGGTAGATGGATCGTATTCACCTGTATTGCTCCCATCCCAGGCCGCCAAGGTGCAAGTGAGGCCTAAATATGAATTCCTGATACAATGAGAAGCTGCCATCTGGAAATGCCTGTAGGAACCTTAGAGTTCCTGTGTGAAGCGCCTGTATCAAGTGGAATAAGACTGTGTCTTTATGCACACGTGGCATTTGGACCTGGAAATGCTGTAGTTTCTTCAGGTTGCTTTCCTTGAAAGCTTGGAGTTTGTCCTTGGCAGGTTTCCGGAGCAACCCTCATCTTGAGGACCTGCCCTTTGACAGAGAGCCCGTGCCTCTCATGCTCGCAGCAGCCCCATAGCTGAGTAACTGGTTGGGAGCTCACACACATTTCTCAGCAACCCTGGAAAATTCATACAGCTGCTGCTGGGGGCACAGTGGGAAAGCAGAGGTGGAGGAAGGACATCCAAGGGAAGCCCTAGGGAAAGTGGCATGGTCCTGTCCGTCAAGGCTGCTTTCATAGATGTCATTCCAGGAGCTCACCCAAGGCAAGGGACACCACCAAGGGAGCAGGTGGGAAAAGTGTCCCCACCGAACAACCAGAGACGTGCGTGGAGCCCCTGGTCTGGGCCAGACCCTCGACGTGTCACAATCACAGGATGGTTGAGGTTGGAAGGGACCTCTGGAGGTCATCTGGTCCAGTGACCCCTGCTCAGGCAGGGCCACCTTGAGCCAGTAGCCCCTGCTGCTTTTGAGTATCTCCAAGGAGATCCCTCGAGCAGTCCCAACACCCCAGGGAGAGAACTTGAAGAACAACTGGAAACAAATCCTCATTAAAATATCCTTCTAAATACCATTTAAAAAACCCCAAACCTATATTTTCCCCTTCCTCTTTCCTTGCCAGCTGGCCACCTGAGGGACATGGTTTCACACAAAACCGTCTTAAATCTTCTGCAATGAGTGTCTGTTCTGCTGCTGAGGTTTTAAAGCTCCTTCCCCATCGGTTCTTTTTCCAAAATCTTTATGAGGCTTTGAAATGTTTCTTTCGGTTTCCAGAGTTCTGCTATTTTCTCACCATTCAGCCTTTTTGTGTTGAGAAGTCAATGGAGCTGTGGGCGGAAGATGGAAAACTGCAAGAAATGTAGTCCAGGGATTAGGTGTGGGGGCTGTTCAGATGGAAACCATGTATCACATCATGAGAAATCTGTAAGTCTCAGGGAGGCAAAATTAGTACAGTGTGCAGTGAGTTTGTAAAAGTGAAAGTGACCGAGTGTCATCCTCTCTGCCATTGTGAGACCAGCGCTGCTAGTGATGAAAATTTTCCGTCTACTCATAGAGCAAGTCTAACGCTGGGGAATAGAAGAGCAAGCCACCCTTCTGTTGCCTTGCCCACATGACCATCTTGCCCGCTCAGAAAAGGAAGTGTGGAAAACAGGGAATCTTCCTCCTCTCTGGCTGTGCTGGGCTTGTCATCTGAGATAGCAGCGAGGGCCATTGCAGGTGGTGCTTTGATGTCTAACCACAAAACAGCTGGAGCAGGGACAGAGGAGAGGAAACACAGCACACAGCACAGCCGGGTGCAAACTCAGAGCTATTTATTCTTTATTTGTAGCTTCCAGATCTTTTTTCCACTCATGGTGCACTCCTGCTGTGTGCTTCTACCCATATCTTGAGGACCTTGCATACTTTCAGCTCCAGCTCCACATCAGTCGGACCAGCACAGGTCTGGAGGTGCTGTTTCAGTGGGATCTTGGGGGTGGAAATGAGAACTGCGGCACAGAGGGAGCTCTGAATCACCGCGAGGCATATCATTCACTGGGTGCACGCAATATTGAAAAATAACATCCAGACGTTGTTTCCTTGAAATAGATGAGGATGTTGATGAAAGAAACATGCATCAAAACACAGCAGTAGATTTCTCTAAATCTGGGGAAATCACAAATTTAACATACAACTGCTACTATAATATTCCTTTGCAATTTAAAGATGAAAAAACATGTAACTCCTTAATGTTCTGCTTTGAATAGCATATACCTGAAATTTGGAGACTGGATTTTGAGACTTGAAGATTCATCTTATACAGAGAGGGACTGAGAGGAGGTACTTAAATCTTTAACTTCAAATGTTCCTATGCACTGAATTTTTTATCATGATACCAAGACATCGTAGGGACAGTGCAAATATGAAAACATGTAGGCTAAAGGACAGGATGCCTCATGCTTTGATAATAACGTTACTAGATTTCCAATCGTCTATAAAGTAGGTACATGTATTCAAAGTAGAAAATAGATGACATTAAATATGTTGTAGGTGGATCTCTCTTTCTTTCATGACCAAAATTACATGGCTCAATACTTTAGGTGAGCTTGAGGAAGATCTAGCTGTGATGCTTGTTACAAGAACTTGGCAATGAAACAGTGTTTCCCCCAACACAGTCAGGATGCATTTTGCATTCCTTTCTCCTGTGCATGACCTTTATGCTGTAAACGAAGCAGTAATCATACTTCCTCCTCATCCTTGTTTTTTTATTACTGATTGCAGAGTCAGCCTGAAGCATGACAGTGATTGCTGGGGAGCCCTCGTTATTCACTTTCCCCCTTCACCCTATCCTCTAGACAGAAGGAGAGGTGACAGCAACACCTACTTCTTTGCGTGAAGCCTCTTGTGAGCCTGAACCTGGCTCAGATTGTTGCAAATTAAACTCCTTCTTGTTGGCATATACTGTTTCATTAGTTGGCAGCAGCGGGACTGTTTTTTAAGCCTTAATCATAGCTAAAATTGATGGATTCTTATTCTTAGGCAGCTTAAAGCTGGCTAAAACAGAATACCGAGCAGACAATGCTATTCAAAACTCAGATCACTGTTTTACTGGCCAGATCTTCTTAAAGTCCAGACTTTTCTGTCTCACTATTACAACTGAAAAGAGGCACGCTATTGCTCTCAGATTTAAACATGCAACCAAATTCTGATTTGGAGAATTTCAGATGTGAAAGAGACCCAAGTCTGAATTTTCATGGCTGACCCCATTCTGCAATTGGCTGGACCCAAAATCTTTTCTGAGAGGATACTGGCTTACATGGCATTTTCCAGAACATAGAAGAAGGAGCCATATAGAGGGCATCACTGTGCTTAAATCAGCTTCTGGTTAATAGCTTAGCATATCCTCCCTTCATCTCACTTGTAGCTATTTGTTCAGAACCTCATTCCGGTGGTCTGTGCTTCAAACTCAAACCAAAGTTGTCAGGATGGTGCTTTGAAGGAACAGATTGGGTGAGGTTTACCTAGGAAGCATGGACAAAATTCTTCAAAGTTTTGGTCCCCACTTCTTTTCCTCTGCCACTGCTTCCATCCTCATTTTCGTTTCACTTCTTTGTATTTGCCTCCTTGCTCAGTTCCAAGTTCTTGGATTTTTCTTTGACTCATCTGTCCTTTTTTTCTTGTCCCTTATAAGCCTTTTGCCTCTTTCAAGTATAAAGATCTCAGGTTCTCATCAGGGAGCTCATCAGGTTGCATGTCTTACCTGAACCTTTCAGTGAGAACTGACCAGCCTCCCAAACTCCCAGCGCCTTGCTGAGGTGCTGTCATCGTCGGGGCTTTGGTTAGTAACAGGGGTGAAGCAAACCGTGCAAGTGCTACTATGTTTGGGCAACTCGCTTCTGTTGGCTGCGTCAGTTCCAGCATTCATGTAACACATTTCCTAAAGGCAACGTGGACTCATGCCGATCACGCAAGGGCCCCAAACGCTCTGAAATTCTTTCAAATTGGAAAGCAAAAAACCCCAACTGGATCACAGGAGAACCCAGTATTTTTCTCAATGCTTTCAATCACTTTTAATGACACCTGCCAGTACAAAGTACCCGTTGCTGACTAGTAAGGATGATGCACCAGTCTTCCCCCGGGACGCCATTCTCCTAGACACAGAACTCTGAGTTGTTATCAAGAATTTGGTGTGTGTAGGGCTACCCTCATGTGATAAATACAGCAGAGGCAGGCGTGTGAAAAACCCTGATGGATGAGCACTGGTTATTCTCCAGGTTGTGCTGCTCTCTGCTGGGACATATGTGGAAAAACAGCCACTACGAATGAATAGCAACGATCTGATCCCACTGCTGACTTGCCTCCCTTACCTCCTCTGGGGCCACAGTAATTAGTGCTGGGAAAAGTAATTTAATCTAGCTTCCTGCAGAGAGTTACCTGCAGGAAGGAGGCCGTCCTGGCTCCGCTCTCCAACCTGAGGTGGAAGGGACAGTGCTTTGCATGCTCTCCAAAGGCACGTCTCCTCTACGAGAATTTAAATACTTGCCTTGAAGATTCCTACAAGCATTTATGGGAGGAGATTGTCTGATTTATACAGATAAACAGTCTTTACCCAAAGGCATTAAAAAAAAAAATCAGGATCTGGTGTACGAGAATTTCAGCCAATGTTTCATACTCCTGACAATACAGACAATAAAACTGACATCTTTCTAGCCATCCAGAGTACTTTCACCGGCACTTTCAGTGCCTGCAAAGCAGATTGAGTGGGTCCTGACCTGCTTTCCCACGGCGTGTCGAGTCATCGGGGGCTGAGGATGTGAGGGCTGGAGCTTTGTGCCCCCAGAAAGGGGAGACCTAGTCAAAACAGGGCACTGCGCAAAGGCAGCTCCCCTGCTGCTGCCTCTTGCAAAAACAGCCTGTTGGAGAGCACGGTGCCATGTGGGAAATAGAGCCAAGGCTTCGTTGATGAACAATTTGTGAGCAAGGAGCTTATAGTAAGTGCGGGGTTTCTGCGTGGTCTCAGATAAAGGTAACCGTTCTTTGGCGCCCGGAGCATGTACCTCGACAGTACAAAAACAAGTACTTTCACTGTCATGCAACTGAATTAATAAAGGGGATTATTTTTTCAGAGGCTTGTTCATTTTGTAATGCAGACTTTCCACAGGAGGCGGATGAGAATTTGATTCTGTGCTGCTTGCATTTTATGTGACGTCTTCTGCCGCAAAATTAGCATAAAGTGAGCATTACACCAAATGAGTGCACTGAGGGTGGTACTGGAACAAAGGCCTGAAAATTTGTCGATCAAAGTGAGGAGGATCCCCCAAGTAAAATGCCGAAGCCCCTACATAACTCGTTTGTGGAAACAGTGTTCACCTTTCCAGTTTGGAGTTGCTCTATGGTGCCTGTTGTTTCAGTAGTCAACAATACTGTTAGGAGGGTTAGCAGTTTGCATAAATTATTCTGGCCTGGTTTGGATGTTTGTGTACATTTTACTGTATGAAAATTTTTAAAATTTGCAGATCTTTTGCCGGTATAAAGAGACCTGAACTGAAAGTATCCCTGGAGCCCAATGTGAACTATTTCTTCTACCTGAGGGCTGTCAACCCATTTGGGACAAGCGAACAAAGTGAAGCAGCTCTCATCTCAACTAAAGGTACATCACCATTTTCGGATGTCAAAACAATGGGATGGAGGGGCAAAGCAGCCAAACATGTCATTTTCCTCCAGAAATCATACCTAAACTTTCTGACACAGAAGTGAGCAATTTATTGAGATAAAAGGGACCGTATTTTATCTGCCTAAAATTAGCATAATCCAGGACTAGTTCACTTGAAGTTGGTAAATTTATGTCAGTGTAAAACTGACGCGACCTCAGAAGCAAAAACAGAATTCATTCTGTCAGAATTAGGAAAAGATTAAACATTTTTCAGGGATTTCAGTTTGCTTGAGTTTGGCAGAATGCATTTTGATAAAAGATGCCATGTCCTTAAAAGAAAACCCTCACAATTCAACCTGATGGACTTTGGGTTTCAGGGATGAGGAAAGCGAGCAGAGCAGCTTTAAAATGCAATGGGTGATTTCAATTTTAAGATTTCCCTATAAATAATAGTAAATCATGTATGGTTCTTCCAAACCAGCCTCAAAATTCAAATTTTCTATTTTGAAAAAATAATTGATGATTGAAAATCATTCAACCTTCTTGAATACTGAGGACTTTCTTATCGCCTAACTGCATTTCTGAATGTTAGGCTGCCGTCCCATTCGGGCACAGCTTGGAAGACTCCTTGCATCCACACCCCATTTTCTGTTGCTCCTACCTGCCAGCAGACACAACTCTGTCCAGCTAAGATGGCATTAATTGTTGCTCAACACTGTATGATTCATCTCATGTTAACGTGGCCAGCCTCTCAGAACTGGTGTTTCTTTGTCATGAATTGTACCAGGAACCCGATTTCGCCTCCTGAGTGACACAGCCCATCCCGCTTTGCAAATCTCCTCCAACGCAACGGTGATCTGCCTTCCTGAGAAGGTCAAATTCAATGGGTGAGTAACAGCACGGCGAGCACGACCACCCTGCAAGGTTCAGGACGGGACCCTCCCTCTTACTTTCGCCTGTGGGTAGCTGTCACATGGCACTAATTAATTCTGTAGAACTTAACTGTTCCAGTTAGGGTCATGCAGCTCCTGGACGCTGTGTGATTGACCCCCCTTTCAAGAGCTGCAATATCTCAATAAAGCCAGTAGCAGCATTGATGTAGGTGCTGGAAAGGGTCCAGTGTCGTGCTGAGGAACCGCCACAAAGACAGTGGTACCTATGACTACTGGGTTTGCCTCAGTCCACGGTCACTGCTTAATCCTTCCGAGCACTTCAGTCTCGATGCAATCTGTTGCAGTCCCAAGAAGGCCAAGATTCATGGGCTTATTTTTGAATATATTTTTGCTAGATGTAACCTGTCTTCCATACTTTGCTCCTCTACTGAGGGCATTATTGGTAATGTTTTCCAAAGCATCTGTGGCTTTGGAGAACCAGGAAGTGCTCCTGGGATGTGTTTAGAATGGTTGTACCAGGCTAGATTCATCCATTGCAAACACGATTTCCTTTTTACATACTGATATCAGCCTCACCACAAGCACAGGTCCACTTGTGTAAGTTGTGCCATACTGATATGGTTTGTTAAAAGGTAATGAGGTATTACTGGTTAAAGCACTTATTTTACTGTTACAGCTGAACACAGACAACGTGTTTGTCACTGTGTCTGCTTAAAACAGCCATACTTTCTAACAAGCCTTCAAAATTTGATGTCCGATTTTTGGCCCCAAAGTCACCTTTTCCACCTTTTGCTAGCTTCACATAATTGCATGGTTTTCACTACTTAAGATGAGTCCATCTCAGTGCAAAGAAGAAATGACTCTCAGTGACAACATTCAAATCTCTGACAAAACCCTGCAGTTAGAAGAACAGAGTGCAATCCATTAGTAATTTCAGATGCTGGTGCATGATGAGACTGTAAGAAATATCACAAAGTGGCTGTTCTACCACCACACTCACGCCTCTTCCATAAACAGGCTTCCTTCGGTCCTGGGTGAACTGCTGCCTGCTCGGGGACGTCATTACTGGGAAATCGTTGTCTACACCTGCAGAAACTACAGGATTGGGATTTGCTATGAGGCAACATCCCGCAGCAGCGTCCTGGGGCTGAATGATACCTCCTGGTTCATGCGCTGCTGTCCTACACAAACCAGGTAAATCTGAGTCAGTCTAGCTGTTTGGGAAGTCACTTGTCCACCATGTAAATAAAGTTGGCCAGCTTCAAGTATCACGAGAGCAGAAAAATTTGGTTTCTTTCTGCAAATTTGAGTAATAAGAAAAGGACAACTACAAAGGGGCTTTAGAGCTCCTCTTAATTAAGAACGTCTTATAAAGCAACTTAAAACATAAGATTAATCTCAAACAGACCCTTTACTGCCCTTCACCCAGCCAGTGATTAAAACTTAAAAAACTAATTTGCCACTGCTTTGTCATTCCAGGCTCATGTCCTGACCTGCTTCACAAAATCCCAGCAGGTGTATTTATTCCCATAAATGCAGAGTCTACTTCCACCTGCAGGAGACATCAAGCCTTCATAGGGAAAGCCTTTGCGTGCCTTGTCCTTCCCAGCAACAGGCACCCCCTTGCCTCTGTGGCAGGGCTGCAGGGAGCTCCTCTCCGGCAGGCCAGTGCCAGGCTGCTTGGGGCAGGCATAACCCTGTTGGTGGTGTCAAGGTGCCCTTGATCTAAACAATTGTGCTCTTTTTAGTGTGAAATCATATAGATGCATGAACATAAACAGCTAAATGGAACATCTGAGACGGAAAGGGGTTTGCCACAGCAGAGCTCATGCTTAAATCCCCACAAAGACCTGTAATAAGAAACATACAGATTACACGATTACAGCAAGCATGCTTTTATCCTGAGAGTCCAAAGTTGCCAAGTGTAAGGGCTCATCAGCATGCCAGGCAGGGCTTTGAAGTGATTGCCATGTTCGCTTTGCTTAGGTACTGAGCAAAATGCTGTTGCCACGTGATCCAGCGCTGTATGCAGCCACCTGCTAATAGGTGGAATTAAGCAGTAGGGTATTTCTGGTAAATTGCCATGAGGAGGCTCACTATGTTCTGGTTTTCCCACAGCTTTCTTTACAGATTTCTTCACACCGGCGTGATGGGCGACATCCGTGTGACAGAACAACCAGCCAGGATCGGCATCCTGTTGGATTACAGTGGTGGCAGACTGTTGTTCTTCAATGCAGAGAGAGGACTGGTGCTGTTCGCCATCAGGCACAGATTCACTGATGCTGCTCACCCGGCCTTTGCCTTGGAGAAGGCTGGAGCGCTTACCCTGCGCACGGGAATGGAGCTGCCGGAGTTTGTGAAGCACAGCTAATCCAGCGCTTCACACTCTCAAGAGAACTGATGGCATCAAGGGACAGGGAGGGCGAGAGGGGTGACAGGGAGGAGTGTCTAGTCTTCACCAGTGAATGCTACTCACGCAGCTCTCCCCCGCGTTGTTAGTAATTGTAGTTAGTGCTCAGCCACGCACTCACCCTGAGCCTGGACAGAAAATCGACTCCTTCAGATGGGGCATGCACCTAGTGATATACACAGCAACACTTCTAAGGGGATAAAACGTTCTGTTAGATATGAACAGTAAGAGAGGGGGATATGTTTCACTTTCCCTGTGAAAATAATGTTAGTGCTAACTGTCTTTTTGAAGTTGATTATGAGCCTGTGTATGAAATAAATGCATTTCTCACTGCAATACGTGAAAGTCATCGTTTCACCATTTGCTAGTCAAAGACTGAATCGAAGATGATGAGTGTGAAAAATCTGCAAAAATTTCAACAGCTGAAACATTGTGCAGGTTAATCTATCTTGTGTTACTCTTTCCCAACTCTCCTCTTTAAGTGCACAAATTAAGAAAACTTGGAAACGTAGAAATCTGCACATCTGCAAAATGAGTGTGTCCCAGACTAGTCTTCATACGTCACGTAAAGTGTGAATACGCAACACCTACCTACCCTGCTCATGGCAGAATAATGGTCAGCTGCCTGCCTGTGTCAGTAAATACCGGTGCCTGTAAATAGGCACGCATGAAACACACATGTGAGGAAACTTGGTAGTGGTGCTGAAAGTATTCCCCTATGCTTTTTGTCCTCGGTTTGTTGGGTAAGTGGTTTTGATGGTGAAGGGTGTGTTGCCACACGGGATCTTGGAGAACAGACTGATTGCCAGTGACCTTCTTGTGGATCTCCCATTTTCCATCACTGCTTTTTACCTTTGCAGTTAGAGATTTGACCCTCCTGCCTTCAGGCTTGTGGACTTTTTCCCTGCATCTGTCCTGCTCTCTGCTGTTACCTACGCCAGCCCCAGCATCGTGCCAGCGAGGTGCCGTGTGTCAGGGCCATCAGAACAGGCAGGCTAAAAATGGTTAATGCCAGCAGCTGAACAGGATTTTCCCCTGACTTCTTCAAACTCTTTTTTCCCAGCACTTCACACATCGGTGGTATGGCTGTCTCCTTGCTTGCCCCAAGGGCTGAATGCACAAATGGCAGTGGTGCCGAACCCCACTGAATGCTGGGGGACATTAATCTTCAGGCAGGCGAGCAACACTTTTCATGCTGTGCCTGCTCTGGAGATTCCTGCCGCAGGGGACTGCGCTGCCGGGCTCCTTTCCGAGCTCAGCTGAAGAGCCCTACTCCCTGAAGCAAAGCAGATTTCGGGAGCCTCATGGAGAGGGTTTGCCGCCGAAGAGAGCACTTAAATGAGTTACAGGGAGGCTTCTACTTGTAACGCTCAGAGGAGGTGCCTGCTGCTGCTGTTTTATTTATGATTTAACACCATCAAGGGATATGTTTGCTGGTTTAGCCTGCTGTGTGCTTGGTGTCCCAGAGGAGCCACACTCCACACTGTCACTGCAGGCTCGGGCGAGATGGTTGAAGCAAGATAAACAAGATCCTGTGACCATTTATTTTAAGCCAGAGCTCTTTTTGGCATTTCGATTACCGAGTGCTAGTTCTGAGTCCCTGACAGGGAGCAAGGGGAGTGAGAAAGCAGGGTAGTGTGCTGTTGGCCCAAGCAGGTGTTTTGTAGAGGCGTGGAGGATGGTGAGAAACAGGTCCAGGATTAACAGGGAAAGAAAGACAGAGAGGGTGCTGGGGGCAGCGTTACCGTGGAGGCTGAGGAGGAGGAGCCAGAAGGCAGGCTGAAAACACACAGAGCAGATGGTGGTACACTAAGAGGCAGGTCAGTGGTGTTGGCAGGTGCCTTCCTCAGGCTTCTGCAGGCAGCGAGCTCACCAGAGGTCTGGCTGTCTCCAGGGCTTAATGTGACACTTCGAACTAAACCCAAAAAGTCTGGGCTTCGGGGCTATTTCACCCGTGTTCTCCTCATCCCGGTCGCTGCTGTCCCGAGCGTGTGGTTGCTTCACAGACGCCAATGTCAGGTATTGCCCAGGGCACAGCTGGTGAGACGGAGAGCAAAGCAACATGAAGTTATTTGGGTGACTTCTTCAGTGAAGGCTCGAAGTGATTGCCGGGTAGTAGGCAACTGTGTATTAGTCAATAGCGGTTTTAACACGAAAAGCAAAGGCTCCATCTAATAGATGCATTATTACACGGGTACTACTGCAAGACTGGAGCTTGGCAAAATGTTTGTATTGGAGGCATCTCATTCTTAAAAACATTCGGTTCATTTGGAAAAACTGCCTGACACTGTTTTCTTACCGGTTTTTCTATGAGGTTCTGCTGTTAGATTGGGCAGTATCAAAGTGTGTTTACTGTTTATGTGAAAACAGGTTAAATTATTTGGAAGTGAAAATGGCACTCAAAGAGCCTAAACAGTATTAATTTATATGTCTGAATCTAGTCTGCATTAAGCTATGACAGGTGGAGATATGCCTAGAGAGAATAGCCTGTTCAGAGAGATGGAACAAAGTGCACATGAAACACAAAACAACAGGAGTTAAGGTTCAGTATAGGCAGAAAATTCCTACCAGTGAGGAAAGCAGATCCTGAAAGACACAGTTAAGTTGCCAGGTCTCATAATGCACAGTGCAAACTCTCTTGCCCTTGGAAATTCTCAAGGTACATCTGCTGGGATCTTTTACTTGCCCGAGAGGCACAAAGTGGCACCAAGGTCAGGAATTCACTTTCCCAAAGGTAACAGTCCACAGATGGTTGAATGTGCAAGCATTCAGATGACTTGTATGACTGCATTCAGATGAACTGAGGTTTTGAGGCTTGTTGCATCCATTTTTTTTCTGGCCGTTGTAGTTTGTAACCATGTACTAGGTGAGAGAGACAAAGAACTCCCAGTCAGTGTGTTTTTCTTGCATTTGATGAATTTAACATCTAGAAATACTTCAAAAGCAGCATGACTTGTTTTTCAGCAAAGGATGTTAGTTAGCTTGGCGGGTAGTAACTAAGGCTGCGTATAAATGCTGACGGGGTTGTGTGGTATGTGGTGTGTCTGATCATCATTCCAAACTGTTTTTACATAGAAAAATTACACAGAGATACATTACAAAATTTACACAAGAGTTCACCAGTACTTCGGGGGTTATTTTCATGCTGAGAGTACAAAAGGTGATGCCTAACACTGTAAGTATTGTTAATATTTGGACTGATCTTAAACACATTGCATTAAAAGGGACAATTTCTTTTCACTTCAGCAAGTTTTAGATTAGGCTCGTAAACCCTTGCGCACTGAGGTGAGAATATAGGTCTGACTGTTAGAAGAGAAACATAAATTTTTACTGTCAAAATAGTGCTGAACTGGAATATTGCTAGCATCAGTAGTATTGATCCGCTAACCTTGCTTAGGTCTTTCTGCTCCAGAGGGAGTTTAATGCTTGCATGTGATGCCAGGCAGAGGAACTTGGCAACGCGCCTGCAAACCCCAGCGCGTGCAGTGCCCCTGCATGTGGGCACAACTTTGCTCTTGCACTAGCTCTTTTTAAAAAGGGAAACATCACTGAAATGTGACTGTTTGAACTGAAAATGGTCTGGTGACACCTTATTTTAGAAATAGGTACGTTAACCCTCCCCACACTACTATTGTGGAATATAATTACATGTTATCACGAAGACAGACATAGACCCAGCAAGGCACAGTACCAATAAATTGTTGCTAAATGCACAGTACTGTGATACTGTGATGTACATGTGAAATATGATTTCTATTAGCACTGCAGTGTTTTGAATACGTATGTAAAGATGGATTTAAGAATAACACGAAATTATGATCTCTTTGAAGTATCCTCATCTCTGAATAAGAAATAGGACCTCTGCCATGCTGAGGTCTAAATTGGATCTGAAAAATCACGTTCTGTGGTGGAATCATGACTGCATTACTGTCATTTTTCTGATGGATTTACGAGCTATCAAGAAGCTCATATGCTCACACAACCAGCAAGGAAGTGAGAGCACCTCTTCCATTTTCAGCCATGCGCTCCGGAAGAGAGATTGAACTAGACAAGTACCTTTATTTTTCATGTTGAGTTTGTCCAATTTTCTGCCATAGTGGAAAGCAGCACTTGCTGACCAGGGACCACTCCACAGCACAGTTCCTATAGGAGCACAAACTGGAAGCAAATGGAACAGGTGTCAACTCCAGACCCTGCAATGATTTTTTAACATTTTAAAACTGTTAAATTTCAAGTGAAATTCCACTATGGAAAATATCAGTGCAGAAATTACATCTTCCTTTTCAGGACTGTATTTCTAATACAGTCAGCCCTGAAGGAACAGTGCTGCAAGCAGTGGTGGAAGTCACCCACCTCTGCTAATCCAGTGGTCAGCTGAATTTCAACCTGCCAGTCCATCAACACACTCCTGAGGAGCAAGGAATGGAGAGCTGGACCCCAGCTACAACAGGTACTGGAGAGAACTGGCTTCTGCTGAGCAAGCAAGAAGCCAGTGTGTATTTTAGTGCTGGGCCTGGCAAAAGGAGACCTTTACCTCAGTGTCACTGTATACAGCCCAGCCTTCTGAGGTTGTAAAAGCCTAACTCATGTCACTTCATGAGCCCAGCTCAGAAGCCACTGTGCATATGTCATCCCACAGTTCTTATTCTCATATTCACCACAAAGAAGAGAACTACATTTTAAAGTAAAATTAACAGAGATTATTTTACCTAGTTCTGCCATTTGTTTCAGATGTCTGTCTGCTTCCTGCTACTCTTAAAAAAAAGAGAAAAAAAGAACGAAGTGGCTGAAAAATTATACTTGTAGAATGAAGACCAGCCTGCAGGAAAAAAGTAACAAATACAAATAAATTCAGAGTACTGTGCAACAAGAGCTTTGCACCCACGGGTGTTGGTGACCACCCTGGCTACCAGTATCATTCTACCCACGAAGGGTTGTTTTTCTGAAGTGTACATTAATACAAATATTGACTGCTACTGCTTAGGAAGCAATCTGTATCAGCATTTAATGTACTCAGTGAGGGCTTTCCTTTCAAAGCAAGGGATGTTGTGTTGAGATAACTAAAAAGTTTTCTGTGGTTCACGCACAGCAGAACTAAACAGGAACACTTACTAATAGCCCACCCAGATGCAGAAAGGGCATTACTCTCTACAATATAAAAGCAGATTTTGGATGTTAAACCAGAGCATTTCTTGGGGGTTAAAAAAAAAAAAAAAAGAAAAACCTAGTCTACCACAGAGCCCAAGTTAAAACTTGCATTTTTTTAGCTCAAGGCCATATGCTTCTATTATCTGCTTCTCCAGCAGAAACTGATGCTGTGTTCTGCGGTTGCAATGCAGCACGACTCAGCTTTGCTGCATGGCACTGCAGTTATTTTTGCACACGTTCAGTAAGCTCAGTGGAGCCTGAATAGGTTTGGCTTGCTGATCACATTTGACTCATTTGGGCAATTAAAGAGCAATAAATCAGACATTTCCTCAAAGTATGGAAATCCCAGAACACCTGCATATCCATGGTGGAAAAATGCCATCAGCCTCTCTTCCGCTTACTCTTCCACAGCTGCTGGACCCTGGAAATCCTCACAGAAGGAGCACAGCAGTTAGAGTCCATCGGAACCGTATTTCTGCTGCAAGAAACATTCATGCTGGAAGGGCTTGCTATGGGCCTTAATCATACCCAAAGTTCATCTTCTGCTTGAGTGACGAACATCATAGGTAGGTCACATTCAATTTAGCATGGGGGAAGGAGAAAAACACCTCCTCCTCCCCAGTTACTCCACCGGCTACCATGGGGTTGTGGCCTACTGTAAGGAAGCGTTTACTATTCTGCTACTGAATGCTTGCTTTCCAACCACTTTGTAGCATATTCCTTGTCTTTAAAAAAGCAGGATCTCTGCTAACAGCAGAACAAGTTACAAGAAATCCCTAGCAGTTACACAGAGCTCTGTCTTTGTCATCACTTTTACACTGTTGTTTTTCAAACAAGACTGGAAATAATTTAAGATCTTTACTTTAGTGAAACTCTTCCCTTAATTAATACAGGTTTGATCTTGAGTTAAACAGGTTGCCTTTACTTTCCAAGCTTAACATAATCCGCCTTTTTGTAGACAGGTGTGTATGTTTTAAGGTGGTACACATGCTCTGCCCGTACACCTGCTGGAAACTGCAAGGCAGCGCTGTCATCTGCAGTGCAGTGGTTACAGAGGACATTAAGTATGAAGTAGTGGGTTAAAGGAAAAGGCGTTGTCGCTGTAACCTTCAAAAACATGCCAACAAAACAGCAAATCCATGACCGGCACTACCCATATGTAGACAGCAGGATATGGAGGCGAAAGCTTGGAGATGTTACAGAGGCGCAACCCAAGGAAGGTGTGAATGCTGACTTTTACTGCAGATAGAAAGGAGCGAACAGGCAAGAGAGATATGCTGGATGCTATTTTTGTTAACCTGTAACATGTGTGTAACAGCACGTCTAACTCCTCTTTCTCATGTGTGGTTAGTCAGACTGTATATGAATCCAATGGATGGCATAGGTACACCTTGGAAAAGCAAACGTTATGAGAGATTCCTGGCACTGAAATAAATGCAGAGCGACAGTTCCCACGCTCCAGCTTGACGTAGTTCGATTCCTTGGATACCCCCTGCAGCTGAGAGCTGTGGAACAGCCGTCCTCGATTCACTGCCTGCTTCACTGAGGCTTCCAGTCTGGTTTGTACACACAGAAGAATCAAACTGCAGAAACAAGGCAAACAGTGAGAAGAAATATGGATGCTGCCGGTATGACCATCTTCCTCAGGATTGCCACCGACGAAAAGGACCGTGATGCTGCAGTGCAGTTGTGCCTTCTTAGCCCTGTAGAGGTGCAGCAGAGTAAATTGTTAAATCAGCACTCTCAGCCGGTGGCTTACACACTCAGGGGAACAAAAAAACCAGGAGTGACAGAATGGCAAGTTTGAAATCCATGGCAGAAAGAGTGCAGAATGTGCTGGCATGTGAAACAGGTGGTCTCCACAAAGCAACACCCCCTAACCACAGCTGAAAATGGTAGCGGAGGGTGACATGCACTCGACGTACAGCAATTTCACAGCTACATGCCTTTTGCTATAGTTCTGGAAGAGTGCAATTGCTGTTCTGCAAGCCTCACTGAAATTTTCACTGTCCAGCTTTGGCAAATAGCCGTTTTTTCATAATGAAAAACTGCTTTATAAGGAGATTATCGACTTGCTGTGTGCAATTAGCACTCTGTAATCCCAGGGAAGGTGTTTCTATCACGAATCCAGGACAGCTCGGGTAGGGCACCAGAACATACGATATGTTATCCCTCCTGAATGATGCCTGCTTGGCTAGCTAAGACTGGTTGGTTGGCTCACCACTGTGGTAAGCATACTGTCAGTCACCCAATACTTTGTTCAATCCTACTTACTTGTCATGGATTAACCAGTACACGATTGCTTTTTACTTTCGAAATGTTTATACCTTGTTTTCAGGGCCCCTGCACCCACCAAAAGTAACATCCACAGCCAGTAACATTTACAAGTGAGCAAACTAACAGCCATAGCAAGTATCACATTTTCTCTCTCACTTCTTCTGCAGCCTGTAGTGACAGCACTGATTTCTGTCTTTGCAAGTTTCTGATTCAGTGACTGCAGCAGTGTGAGAAGCGCTCTCGCTTTCTCCTACTTTAGTCTACAGAGTCAAAGTGTGCATAATGTGGGAGTACCTCATGCACATATGGCTTCACAAGGAGGACTGACAAATTTTTAAAACAGTGTTTCCTCTGATCTCCCTTCTGAAATGACCCCAGCAGCCCCAGCGAGTATTTGGGCAGTTTTTATGCCAGCACACCAGTCCTTGTAACTGAGGTTGAGGGGAGAGGAAAGTATTTCATCTTCAGAAAAATGGGCTGTTTGGAACTTCCAGGGAGAACAACAGAAGACAGGGTAATGTTTCTGAGCTGCATAATTCTGAATTACTCGGTAACTTGAACAAGAATGGTCTATGTCTTTCATTATATATACTGCTTTGGAAAACAGTGCCATTTCCTCTGGAATTCCAAACACCTACCAATCTAGAAACTCCAATGCCTGAATCAGAGAATCACTGAATGGTTGAAGCTTGGAAGGAACCTCTGCAGGTCATTTTGTGCAAGCTTCCCGCTCAAGCAGGGCCACCCACAGCTGGTTGCCCAGGACAATGTCCAGGTGGCTTTTGAAGATCTCCAAGGATGAAGGCTCCTCCAGTTCTCTGAGCAACCTGTACCAATATGTGTTGGGTTTTTGTGGTAGGGGTTTTGGTAGCAGGGAAAGGCCCACAAGGATGGCTCTTGTGAGAAGCCTCACAAGAAGCTCCCCTGGCTCCAATTTGGACTCAACTCTGGCCACAGCTGAGCCAGTCAGCACCTCTGAGAACTGAAATATTTAAGAGGGGAAAACACAAAAAGAAAATTAGCAGCAGAAGCAGAAGCAGAGTGGAGAGAATCATCACGGCGGAGTGGGGTGTGAGAGAGACAACCAGGCAGACCCCCGGGAAGGTGGGAGGAGGTGGGCTGGAGCCCATGGTGAGAGGGCAGGCTATGCCCCTGCAGCCATGGAGGGTCACAGGGGAGCAGAGTCCTGCATGCAGCCCAGGGAGGGTCCCACGCCAGAGTAGGGGGATGCCCAAAGACCCTGTGACCCCATGGGAAGCCCAACCTGGAGCAGGCTGTTCCTGAAGGACTGCACCCCGTTGAAGGGACCCACACTGCAGCAGTTCGTGAAGAACTGCAGCCCATGGGAAGGACTCAAGTTGGAGAAGTTGGTGGAGGTCTCCCATGGGGGGGATCCCCCACTGGAGCAGAGGCAGCGTGTGAGGAGTCCTCCTGCTGAGGAGGAAGGAGTGACAGAGTCAATGTGTGATGGACAGACCACAACCCCCATTCCCCATACCCCCCACACTGCTGGGGGCAAGGAGGTAGCCCAGGATGAAGTGGGGTGAGGGGAAGGTTTTCAAGATCTGATTTTGATTGCTAACTTTTTTTTTTTCCCCAAGTCAGGTCTGTTTTGCCTGTGACTATAGCTGTTGAGTGGTCCCTCCCTGTCCTTGTCTCAATCCACCTTTCCTTATAATTTTTCCTCCACATCCCCCTGGGAGGGGAAAATGAGCAAGCTCCTGGGTGACCTTTTCTTCCCAGCTGAGCCTAAACCGAGACACGTTGCTCTGTCACCCTCAAGGTAAAAAAGTGTTTCCTGATGTTTCCTGTCTCCCAGCTGCAGCGTTTGGGGCTGGAGGAGTTGGGCTGCTGTTGTGGGGAAGTGTCAGAGAAAGGCTCAGGGGCAGTGACTGAGGGTGGCAATGGCTGTTTTGGTGCAGAGGTGCCAGCAGGAGGGCCCAGCCTGTCACCATGGCCGATTTCCAAAGCACTCATCTCCACAGGTCTTCAGGGCAGGTGGCCCAGCAGATGCTCAAGGCTCTGCTCCTGAGCCTCCCCAGCACCTGACACCATGTCCTGTCAGGATAGCTGTGCAGAGCTTTCCTAGTACTGGGAACAAAAAAGCAAGGAAAGCCAAAGAAAATTATGGGAGAGAGGATGGAAGAGCATCCCAAAGGGTCTCATCCCTGTTTGAAAAGCAGCAGCAGAAGCAGCCAGCCCCAAGGACTGCCCTACCCAACTGCCTGTCCCCTTGGCTCCCCCAGGGACACTGACACCAGTCCAAGACCCTCCACACTCTACGCCCTCCCCCAGATAACTGGCACGATCAGAGCTAGCACAGGGTACCTGAAGGAGTTGGTCAGCAAAGGTGGAGAAACCGGCCAGGAGTCTCCAGTGGTGCTCACAGCCACAGCACAGCCACTGTGTGGGACCCACAGCACCCCTGCCGGCCAAAGATCTGTGCAAAGGCAATGCTCTGGGTGGAAGTCTGCAGTCCTGATGGACCCCCAGGGCTCCCAGGTCCTTTTCAGTATAGCCACTTGCTCGTCAAGTAGTCCCCAACACACACCGGTGCTCGTCCCTCCCCAGGAGCTGGACTTTGTGACTCTCCTTGTTGAAGTTGATAGTGTTCCTTTTATTCTGTTTCTCAAGCTTGTCAAGGTCCCTCTGGATGGCAACCTGACCTCCAGCATGTCAGTCACTCCTCCTGGTTTTGTGTCATCAGCAGACCTGCTGAGGGCACGCTCTGCCTCATTATTCCATTCATTAATGAAGTTGTTGAACAACCTTGAGCACTGGGGTACATTGGTAGTTACCAGCTTCCAACAAGTCTTCATACTATTGATCACCATGCCGAATCTACTTGCCCAAGCTCTCAGCAAAGGTCTCCTTTCTAACTTTCTAATTTTTTTAAGCTGCTGCAGTACAATTAGCACTATATAATGGAAACTTTGCATGTAATCACATCTCAGTGGGATGTTTGAGCTTCACCATGACATTCTGGTGAGGCAGATCCCCAAGATTTTGTGGAGGTCTAATGCCCACATAGTTACTTCTTAGCAACCAAGAGCTTTGTCAGGAGAAAGCAAATCCTTTGCAGCCTGGGAGTTGGTTGCAGTGACTTCCATCCAGGAAGGAGAAGGAGAGCTGAAACTGTAAAGTGAGTGGCTCTCAGCACATTCATCTCCAAGAAGACACCAATGGCTTGGTTCCTGATATCATGATGTGTGTCACTATCTGAACCAAGCACAGCTCATAGCCAGCCACTGCCTTGCAGACTTGAGGACATGAGGAAGGCTCAGTTCTTTCCTCAGTAAGGTTATTGCTTAGAGGTCTGCAACAGGAGTCCTGCTGTCAGAATGCTGTCTGAAAGTCTGTCCTCTTTTATACACCTCAGTGAAGTTTATTCATTTCCTCAGCCCAGATAGCATTAGCCCAGCCTTGAGAAACACTGGCCATGCACCCAAGGGGCAGCTGGTGCCAGCTGGGGCTCTGTAATTGCTTGGTGTAGCAGGGATCTCTCCCCTCACCTGTAACGTTACCTTAGGAGACCTGCATCATAAGGTGCAGTGTCTACTGAACTTCTTCCAGAGCTCTAGAACTGGCCTTGCAGAGAGGCAGATGAAGGAAAGAAGCAATTGGTGAGACAGACTGGGAGCTACAGTTATTCTCCAGTGAGTAATGGACATGTCCAGAGGTGTCTGACACAGTCCATTCAGAGTATGCTCCAGCTGCAGGGTCACTGGCAAAGAGATGCTTGTCCGGGGTTATCAATACCATCTCAAGTTGGACACTCATTGATACTTCGCACCTCTTTTCGGGGGTAAAGAATAATTGCTCTTTCTATTTCCCACTTACTGTATCTCTCCCTGCCATGAAAACAAGACACTGTATATGAAAAGCAGACAAAAGGAAAAAAAAATGTGCTTCTCAGCTCTGTTTTGAATGTTCTCTATGTTAAAAACTGACTCCAATTCTCTGCATCCTAGCTAACTTATCTCACACTTCTCGGTTCCTCTGTCAGTTTCATTATCCTTTAATAGGTCCATTCTGGTGTGTGATTTACATTGCTTTGCCACTTCTTAGGGTCCTTTCTGTAAATATTAAGAAACTGCCTAGGAGTTCCTTCCATAAATATTAAGGCAGTCTTAACCAGCATCTTATGTGGTCTCTGTGGCAACATTTTAGAGCTATTTTTAGGCCCACAGTCTTGAAGGCTGGTGTGCAGAATTCATCATCGCTTTACTCTGGGAGGTTCTCTTCTCCAATAAGATTTTAAATTCTATAACCTCTCTGACAAGCAATCTGGTACTTGATGTTCCCTGTGGCTCCAGTTTTTTCCCTTGTGCCAAATGTAAATGTTCCTCGCTATGATATAAGCAGTGACCTTTCTCACAAGTGACATGCAGAAAGATCTATTTCCTTCCAGTTTGCATATAATTTTTTACATTAATGTGTCTCTGCCTAATGTTTTCTTTGTTTAAATCCAATTTTTATTCTATTTTGTCAGAAATTATATTTTCCACACCTCTGAGCAGCTCTCCAACTGGTCTGTTCTTTTTCCATTTTTGGGGGTTTGGGGCGTGGTTTTGTGTTGTTTTACTTTATTGGGGTTTTTTTTTCTCTCTGACATTTACTGCCTAATACAAGAAATGGACACCATCTAGTACTGAGTCAAGAAGAGCATTTTTCCTTAAGTCTTACTTACGTTTATGTCCTCCCATAAAATGTTTGCCTTTTGTCCAACATCACAATGCTGTGCAGCTTATGATCCAGTGCAACCCGCAGCACAACTCCTGAAACACTGCAGCAAAACAAATTGTTCCCACCCTATTCATGTATGACGGCGTATCCTTACCTAGTTCAGTATACTTGTTCTTCAGGATTTCACCCTCTTCCTATTGCTAGGGTAATTTTGGGCTCTGCTTCTGTCTTTCATCAGCCTTGTGTGGCTGATGTGACTGTTGTCAGGCTCCTGTGTAGGCTCCTGTTCCCAGCACCTAAGCCATTGAAGTTGCTCTGCAATAGCAGTAGACCCACAGCAACTCCCCTAGCCTCCCTTTCCTACATTTTACAATAACCTTTCTTCCATTGGGGTATTTTGGAGATGAGAAACATGAATTTTCTAATAAATAATTGGGAAATAATGGTGGAGGGGGTGTGTCAATAATCCATTTTGTGGCTGTTTCTGGTCATTTGTTGTTTGTAAGGAGGCAATATATGGCAAAAACAACTGTTAAACTACACGAGTGTTTTCAGGACCCAAGATCTGATGTATCTTTGCTATTCCCACTGAAGTATCTTTGAATTTCTTAATCTGAGAAGGAATTTGAAGGGTCCCAACCCTGCAGCGTTATGGTTTTCAAAAGCCGTCTCACATCTGGTGGAGTGGAGGGTGTCCCTGCCCATGGCAGGGGGGTTGGAACTAGATGGTCTTTGAGGTCCCTTCCAACCCAAACCATTCTATGATTCTATGATTCTATCTGATGGCTGTTGAGAAGCTCATTTTATTTGGCTCAAATATGGCCTTTTGTTGGGACAGTTGTGCCATGCTTATCTTCTGCTTTCCTTTAGAGGGTGAGAAACAATTATTTGGAAGAAAACAGGGCAACTTTTTTCCTTTCTGGTATGTCATATTGCACTAGTACAAAAATATTGTTCGGCTGGAGTTATACAATTTTGGGAAAAATAAGTTTATCAGAAATTAATGAGATAACAGGAGGAATATCCCCTGAGAGGTATTGAAAGGGACTAGATCACGTCACTGACAGCTCATCCACCTTTATGCTCTCATAGCAGTGCTCTGTATAGAACTGGAAGAGGGAAATATAATTTTTCAGCTTTTTGTGACTTAAATCCTTGGACCAACCTGGTTCCTTCACATAAAATAAAGAAGCCTTGTGGCCAGGTACTATCAATATCCCACAGCTGGTGTTAGCCAGAAGATGATGTTTCAGCGATATCCTGTTTCCTTTACCTGTGGGGCAGGCTTGGAGTGGGACACAGCCATGCACTGCCAGTAGATCTCTTCTGTATGCAGCACCCAAGCCATCTGCCTGGGCCAGACATGGCTTGTCATTTGTTTTGTGGAGTAAAAGTGGTAGTGTGGTCCTGTGTGTGTCGCAGTGATGTGCACTTGCACAATTAGCTTACATCGTTCTCTGTCTGAATGATGACAGTGGTGATCATTCCCTAGCCTGAAAAGCATGGAGTATGTGATATGCAAGAAAAGACACTGTGTGATGGTTCCAGAAGGAAAACCACACAGAGGAGACCCTGGCAGTCTCACTTTCTTTTCTGTTAGACACCGACTGAAGGATCTGAGGACTAAGTCAGTATCCAGATCCACTTAGCTGAGGACAGTGACTGTGAACTGGAGGCTAGGAATTGAACATGTTCTGTGAGTCTCTAATAGGTTTTGATTGCTTCCAGCTGCTGTCATCTGAAAGTCCACTCTGAGCAAATTGTTCTATTTAAGCATTTTGGTGGTATAGTAATGTTCCTGAATGCATGCCAGGAACAGCAGCAAAAAATACCTTCACTGTGTTAATGACTAAAGTCGTTAGCTTCTACAGAGGCCAGCTTCCCAATATCATTCAAATACCAGGCAGTCTGAGTCAGTCCTTATCACCTCTTTAGGAAAACAAATTCACTCCTTTGCTGAAAAATAGCATGAGAGAGGAGTGATCCCACAATTACTGTGACATTCCATGGAGCTGAGGATCTTGGTGTGGAGCATAACATACCTTCTGGAGGCTTGGGACAGGCCATCCGTCAGTCAACTATTTTATGTCCTGATGTTGCAGGTGCATAAGAAGATATTTAAGCCTCCATGAGGCTGTCCTTTCCCCTCTGCACAGCCTAAACCTCTTTTTCTTTTGTACCTCGCTTCCTTTCTAGGCTGCAGCAGCCACTACCAGTGGAGCTCTGATTTATTTCTCCATTTCACTTTTCTCTTATGCAACTTGTCATTAAATGCCTCAGAAAATCCAGGCCGGACTCTGCGCTGACAGGAGTTGAGCCCTTGGAAAGAGACGGTGGGTTCATATTTGTACTGCCTAGCCTGCGCCTTTAGCCCCAGTAAAGCATTATGCAGGTCGTTGCTGCTTCATAGTTGGCTTCACATACGGCTGTGCAAGCGTCCCTGCCTCCCACCGGGTTCTGAGATGGGGGGCCTCAGTAGTCCTGTGCGTGGGGTTTTGTGAGCCACCCCCATCACACTGCCTCTGCTGTGGCTGCAACAAGCCAAAGCAGAATGAGCAGCTCCGGGTCTCTAACTGTGCATACCCTCCCTCACTGGCCACACAGCTCCTCAATTCAACATGCTCTCTGACTTTTAATATCAAATATAGCTTTAAAATTAGAACTAACAAAAAGACTAAGAAAACATAAGAGGGAGATAAAATGATTTAGAATTCTAAAACTGGAGAGATTTTTCTCTTATGAATTTGATATGCACAACAGATGGTCCTCAAAAAAAAAAAAAAAAGTTCAGGCAGAAGAAAAGAGCCCAGAATGAGTCGGTATCCTACTCCCACTGCACTAGGACGACGAGCAGCTGAAAGGCTAATGCAATGGATTATTCTGCTGAATGGAAATGTCCATCCCTCAGTGGTTCTGTCTGCAGAGAAAACAGCTCTGTTTTTGCACTACAGAGTTCCTTCTTTTGATTTTTTTCTCAGTAACCAGTGTGCAACAAAATCACATTATGTGACACTGTAACACAGTCAGCTGGAAACCTTAGCTGGCCTTCTTAGGATGCATTTTCATTAATAATTTATTTGTGCAAGAGCTAGACAATTTCTCTGTAATGATGTTTGTAATGGAATTGCTCCTCAAGTAAAGTACTGAAGAAGAAATGGCAAAGAGTAAGATCTGTTATTTTCTTGACACTAAAATATATTCTATTTCCAGCTCTCCAGACATTTGCTTAGCAGGTCAGTGTGCTCTAAACAGCTGAATTTATTCTTCTCCAAAGATTGCCCTGTAAAGCTCAGTTGTTGTTAACTTAAACCTTTGCCTCCAAAATGTAAAACCCATTGAAATGGGTTTGACCTGTAAGAAATTACTTGTCTCCTTCAAAAAAATAGTATTTCTCTTTCCTCCCCTCTAATGATGCACAAGTGAAAACTGAAGGACCAGTAATTCCTTCAACTCCCTCCTAAACTTTTACTGAAGTCAGTGTGTTACCTTCCTTGGTGGTCACCACAAAATTTGTCAAAACCCCAAATAATCTTGTCTTCTTTTTCTTCTGTATACACAGCTCTCTTAAGCTGCCTTCTAATCACCTGGGAATCATTTTGAAAGTGAAAGCCCAGCAAGCGGTTCTCCTGTGGTACATTTTTATTTCAAGTGATTTGGTTATCAGCAATCTATGCTGGCTTGGTCTCTCGCCATCCTTCTATGGCAGTCCTGTGACAGTGTGTTTACTAGGAGGGTTGCTTCTAGAACTAATGTTTCAAGCCCGTTTAATGTTTACCAGATGCCAAAGGGAGAATATTTTGATGCAATTCCTCCTAAATGAGGGTTTGGACCCTCCATCTCTCAAATCAAAGTATGCTTCTTCAAAGCAAATGCTTTCTATTCCAGCTTTGGTATTATGTTTTGTACTCTCCCTTCAATTTGTTTCATTCGGCAGGACTGTAATTACAGGCCAGGCATGGACATGTGTTCAACCAAGGCAAAGCACAGAGCAAAGCACCAGAGCCTTGTTGAATTTTCAAGAAGCCCTTTTCATGGATGATCATCCTATTGTCTAATCCTAAAAACTTCTGGAAATTACAAGCCCCTGTTTTTTCTAATTGCTTCTGAGCCAATGATCACTGTCATTTTAAAGGGAGGGAAAACTGAAGTTCATTCGCGTTGCATTAGAAACAAGTGAAAGACCTCACTAATTCATCTATCAAATTCAGGCTGCAGACATTACAGAAACGGCCATTCAGAAATTGTTTCCTCTCTTCTGCAGAATCAGTCCTCTGATCGTTTATGTCTCCCTTATGCTATTGTAAAAATGCGACTTTAACATACTAGCTCTTGGTTTATCCCCTCTTCAAGAGTCGACAGTATATTCCTGCATGTTCACACATACAGTGTAGTGAGAACAGCAGGCAGTACAATAATATTAAACTATGAAAAAGCACTAGGAAGCATCCTATTAACAAGAGCATCTCCCCAGAAGCAGAGGTAGAGGAATCTGGCTTTGCTGAAGAATACGTTCTGCGTGTTCTGTGATTTTCATCCTTTGGTTGCTCCAGGTACATGTCTGAAAAGGCGGTTTGTTCTGGAAATGAAGTATTCAGAAACTGTACTCAAAAAGTCATCATAAAAAGTTTCTGTATACTATAAAATTTCCCACACTGTATACATACTTGCTGCTGTTCCTGCTTTGTGATACTTCTGCACGAGGAAAGACCATTTTTGTAATTAGAGTTGAATAAGAATAACACTTTAATGCGAAAGGTATTTGCTGGTTTCTAGAACATTTTGATTTCTGGAAGCAGACCACCTGCTGCGTAAGACCCTTAAGTCTCCTAATATCTTCTCTCCACTTGGACTAATTTTAGCTATTACCACTTGAAACTTTTAATGGTTTCAGCCACCTACTGCCTTAATGCAACTTTTCCAGCCCCTCTCTAGCTCTCTGCCTGTTCATATATCTGAGGATTATAAATAGTTTTATTTGGAAAATGGTCACTGGAGATGGAGGTGGAGAGACAGGAATCATCTGAGAGTAAATAGATTGTTAATTCCCTTCTGAGCACTGAGCTGCTGATTCACTCCCAATCAGTTCCCACACAGCCTGGGCTGAGTCAGCCCAGAGGGTGTTGAATAGTCAAAAGCAAAGACGATTCAGAGGATAATGGTTCTGCAAAGACCAAAACAGAAAAGTGATTCAGAAGGTGGAACTAAAAGAAGAAAAACACATGGCGGGGGGGAGGAGGGGATCAAAAGGGAAATAAAAATAGACAAGCAACCCCTCTGCTGCCACCTCTGTGTGGGAAACAAAGGTGTTCAGAGAGCTTAGGGAAGAAGCAGAGGTGAATGAAAGGAAAGGAAAGGAGTGGATGGAAGAGGAGAAAAGACGTTAAAACCCAAAAATAGTATTGGAGTGAAGTCATCGGGAGTGAGCCAAAAAGGAAAAGGGGTGTAGGCAGAAACCGGGTGCAGGGTAAGGACATGCTTGCAAGTGTGTCTCAGTCCAGCCACTGACTTCCCATGCTCGTAAGCATGCACATAAAATCTTGCATCTATAAATGTCATACCATACATATCCATGGGGAGGAAATAGCCCTACAGTCAAGGACTTCCCATCCTTTACAGATCAAAGATCATGAGATAGAAAAAACAATAAGGTTCATATGAGAAACAGGCACTCCAGACGTATGTGAACATATCGGGAAGCACATTCACCCAGATTAAAGCCAGACTTCTGCCTTTGAGTTTGCTGTCAAGCCAGGGAAGAGGGTGAAGCTCCTGATCTGGATGCTCTGAATCAACTGTGGGACATATCCACTACCTTTAGTTGCTTTACTGACCGCTTTGGAAACTGCCCTAAGCCTCCTCAGTCATCATACTGCAGTTCTCTTAAATCTCAAGTTCAGTGCTGCAGCGTCTGAGCGTACCTGGGCTCAGGGCAGAGACCTGGCACACCAGAGAGTGTCTTGTCTCATGTCTTGTGCAGGATCCTTCCCTCCTTGCAATTTGTTCCTGTGAAAGGCAGGTAGATGCTATGGTGCTGCACCTCCCACAGCAACCAGCTCCCTGCTTGCACTCAGCACTGCTGAATATACATTCTGCCATAATAATATAGCCTCTGATTTCCTTCTTCTTAAAACTTCCTATTTTAAAAGAGTTTGTCTATATTTAACCTGTGGTAGTTTAAGGAGGCCATAGGGAACTTTTGTCAACAACAAGACAGAAGGAGATTGTTAGCAAAAGAGTATATTGACTTGCATCTGGCAGATCAGATGCACAGTAATGATTAAGATTTAGGCACAAATTAGTGGTATTGAGCCCAAAGCTTGAGAACAAGCACTAAAAGGCAGGTACCCGGTTACATCACTACTCTCTGTACAGAGCTCTCCGGATGATTCAAGGCCCACTTGACCGAGATGCAGAAGTTAGAATTGTGTTTGCCCAGAGATATGTGTGGGGTGAGTGGATAGAGATAGCAGCTGGCAAGATGGTTCAGCTTTCAGCTGGGACAGCTTGTCCTCTACGGGTTTCCCCCAGTCCCTTTAGTGAGTCAAAGAGCACATGTATTCCCAGCCTTAACACCTCAGCCAGATGATTAGAGATAGGAGAGGATGAGACCAAGTCTAGCTCCTCAATTTAGGGGTGAAGGTTCAAGCGAGGCTGTTTAAGTTCCTCCAAGAGTATATTGACCACTTACACGTGAAAACAAGTAACAAGTCACTGTGATGTGAATGTTTGCATAAAAACTAATCACACCTCATTCCTCTAGGGGCTGAGATAGAATTAACATTGCATCTGAGCTCGCTGTGTACTGGTCTGACACCCACTTTCCAGAACTGGCAAAAAATAACATTAACAGTTCTGGTATCTTGTTCGTAATGTCACTCTCATTGCCAAAGGGAGATAATTGTATGATCGTGGGTTATGGTCTGGAGAGCTCTTGAGGCTTGCTTGGAGGATGTTATTTTGCTTTGGTTTTGCTGTGTCTTCACATCACAGAAGGCAAACTAAAAACACTCTTCACACTTTGAGTAAATACTACTGAAGGACTCCTAGCTCCTGGTATGGCTGAAGTGCAACTTCTGGGGTTGCAGACCAGCTACTGAGGAAGTCTTATCTCATGAAATGGAGGTAGTTGTCTCTGAGGCACTGAAGTAGGCCTCCAGAGAGGATATTCTGACTGCTGCCCGGGAAGGATTATCACGAGGTGGCTACAGCCACAGGGTAAATGACTGTGTTACAGGACCCCAAAATGGCAATGCCCGTCAGCCTTGCAATGCTTCTTACCAGCTCTGGATTTAATTAGCATCTTACTGCTTTTTTATTTTATTGTCAAAGAAGCCATTGATTTGAGCCCATGAAAGAAAAACTATTGTCATAAAAAAACCCATACATACAAGATATCTATGATAGCTTGGGCCTGGTGGTGAGAAAAGAAAGTTCCTGGGCCACCAACACAGGCACTGCACCTGCCCTCACATAGAGCCGTGTTTCTGCAGCACGCTGCTTAGCGCAGTGAGCTAATAGCGGGAGAAAGAACCACAGATCTGGTCAGGAGACCCTTGTGGTCACAGCTTAAGTACTCATACCATGGGACAGTCAAAAAGCTAAAGAGCATTTGACAAGGAATTTCTGGGTTTGGTTGTCTTGCCAAACCAGAGGGTGCTGGTGGTAGAGGAATAAAAGCCAGATGGGTACGGCTGAGATGACATGTGTTTCCACTGAAACATTGGATTGGCAGTGGCATTTCTGGAGGACAGGAATTGCTGCAAAGTGATGAAATCATATCTTTTGCCAGACACAGGGTAACCATCAGCAGTTCCACCACACTATCTGGTGCAGGCTCCCCGGAACTGTGTGAAGAGCTTCCCCCATCCAAAACCACCCACCTTCCAGCTTTGGGGTTGGAAGGACATTTCTAGAGCAGAAGATGCTAGAGGTGCACCATGCTACCATGAAGCTCATTCACCTGTGTGTTACCCATAGACAGACTGCCAACCCAGCTGATGGAGGCAGTGAGTGCATTAACTGTACTCCTCTCATTTCAGCAGGATTGGGAGTCTTGGTAGAGGAGGCGTAGAAATTTCAAAAGGATGGGCAAGGGTCCAGACTCAGAGGTTCTCAAGGGCACAGGCATCTGCATGCTTCAACCACGTAGTGTCCATGGGGAGCAAGGTTGTGCTTGAGAGCCTTCAGGGTCTTCACAGCCCAGTGAGGGGGTAGTATGGTGAACTCAGTGGTCCTCTCTACCATGTTTTGCTGGTTAAGTGGATAAAACAGAGGAAATCACTTTTGATCTTAGTCATCCCATTTTCATCTCTTGGTAAGTACATCAGCTACGTCACAAATTTCCCAGTGGATACAGTAGTGGAGCCAAATTTTCGCACCCCAAAAATATCAAAGTGAGGAAATAGAGGCTACACAGACATGGCAAAGAGAAAGTACTGGATAGGAGTTGTACCTATTTTTGTTCTCTATAAGTACTAGCTTTCGCTGATACAAGAAAAGCATGTTTAAAATTACTTATTTTGTTCAAAATGTGTTATTCTGCTCACATGAGAATTTCTGTCAAGTTCAGGGATTTTAAAGCATTGGATTTACTGTATTTCATTAATCTGGTACCATTTAGTAGGTCACTGATTGGTACAATAAAGGACAGCCCCAAGAAACAGCAGTGCTACAAAGGCAGACAAAAAAAACCCTCTCTCTGATACAGCAAATGTTACCTATCTTTAAATGTCTGCTATCGCACTTAGGATGAAATTTGCCAGAGTGAATCACTTCAGGGAGAAGATGAAAACTTTTGGCTCTTCTTTTTTGAAACAAAACCCAACCCCCACTTGCCTGCATCAGTCATTTTTTTACCAGTAATAGATACACGCAAGGTGGTACTGTTGTTTTCAACTGTGAATCACTGGCTGCATCCCCTGTCCAGGGGGGTGGATGTGGGCAGGCTGCTAGTGTGGGGGCAATCATACTGATCAGGCCACAGACCCTGCCATCGGTGGGGGTGAATTCTACCGGGTCAGCCCAGCGGGGACCGGTCATGGCTGCTCCAGAGGCACTGCTCAGCTCTGCTTGTCTTCTTCCTGGCCTGAGGGCCTGAAACCTCAGTGACAAGTATATAGTGCTTCTCCCCATATTCAGACAGAGCTCTCTGAGGAGTGCCCTCTTCATGCCTTGGCATGCTCCAGACATATAGGGCACTCCTCGCTCAGCTTACTCTGACACGCGGATGGCTTGGAGCCACCATGGTAGCACAAGGGACTCCAAGCAGATGTGAGGCCTGTGCACATCCCTTCTCCCATGTCATGATTTGCACTGCTGCCGAACACCTAACACCCTGGTCTAGGACCTGCAGCAATTTCCTTTGCTGCTCTCCCCAGAACGCTATTCCGGATTGACTTATTGTTAACACGGTAGTGGGGACAGGAACAGAAACGTAAGTATCGGTACCTTTGGAAAGCCTGCAACAATAGCAGACATGTCAGCTTGAATTTTTCCTTGCTTCAGAGTGCCTTTGGGTTTATAGCTCTTACACAGAACATGACATGCCTTTTATAATTTACACGCTTGAGCACAAGCCTGACTTCAGACGACTGTTCCCATAATTGGAGTTCAGTCTGTGTTTAAGTGTGTTGTTTAATCAGTGATCAAAGGCTAATGCAGAAATATTGAATCATTATATAATAAGAATTACTAACACCTTAACACACTAATAAACTCCTAATTGGTTTCTGCCTATTTGCACTGATGGGATTTAAGACAAAAGCAGTATCCTTGCAAAATAATTTTGGATCCTTGTTAAGCAGAAATGAGTGGACTTGCCTTAACTCATTATATTTGACTGGAAAAATGATGTTTGTTTTTATTGATGACAAAATTAATTGTGTCTAGGTTAGGTGGAATTTTTTTTATATATGCCTTAACACATTAAGAAAAAATTTGAAAGCAGGTTTTGTCAACAGCTCACAGTTTGGTGACATGGTTCTGGTCTGTGTACATGCTTGACAGATGTGGACCTGGAATCTTACTGGAGCTTTCTTTTGAAAAATATTAAAAGATATAACAATAACCAGATTTTTATGTACACATATATTCCCCCCAGAAGGCAAAAAGATGAAATGCTGAAAGCATTACTTTTCTGTTCAAAGTGGGACATTTCAAGAGTTGGGGGACTTAAGGTACCATGAGTAATTCAGGAAGCTTGCACCTTAACATGAAGACAAGTGGAGATCCCAAAAATGGGGGAAAAAAGCACTCCGCAGGTCAAAAAAGGAGTGACATAGGAAACTAAGGCACAATCAAGTCAACAAAGCAATGTATTGAGATAACCCCATGTCTATTAGCAGCCTTCATCTGGAAGAGGCCACATTCAAAACTTGTCCATGAGTATCTGGCTTGGGATATGTTTTAACTCTGTGCTGCAGGATGAAGTTCCTTATGCAGAGAGTGTGTCTTATGACCTAAGGTAATGCTTCATATCCCTCTGGAAAATAGAAGATTGGCTTCTAGGAATTTAAATCTACTACGTGCAGGACGTTTGTTGACCTGGAAACTCAGTTGGAGAAGAGAGAGACAGATTCCTACTACAGATTACTACAGCCAGTATGCTGGCTATCTGAGGCTAGGATGAATTACCCAACGCCACACTGGGGTTAAGAAGTCAGATAGGGATTTATGGAAGAATACTTGAAGAAGAAATATTTTCCTTCACTTTATTCACTGGGTTAAAGTCTTAGGATATTGAGCAGTTCAGAAGAGCGGAATAAACTATAACAGAGAACTGAGCTAAACCTCCAAGTGAGAACAGTGGGTGCTCTGGGGATCAGATCCTGACTGAGCATCATGGCATTTTAAAAACCTCAGTTCAGCTCCTCTGTCTGGATACCTTCAGGCAACACCCTCAGACATGGACTGCATCTGGGGCTAGAGTGCATCAGCATTTGACTAACTTTCCTTTTCCAAATGCCGAGCTCTCTCCAAACAGTTGTGCTTAATGAATCACAGCATATCAATTAAATTGCTGATGCACCCATATTCCAAGGGGACACTGACTCAAGTGGTAATACAGTGAAGGAGCAAACTGCTCCTCGCTTCGAACTGGTACAATATACAACAGGCCTTTTACAAAAAGGTGTCTTTCACAAAGCTGTTATTCTGCAGAAACATGGGTTTTTTAAAAAAAAAAAACATGAAAGCTCTCTTTTGTACTTATTTTTTTATTTGTTGTTCTCCAGCTCAGATCACACCAACACTTTTTTTACTTGAAAGTTGCCCAGACTGGGCACTCTTTAACACCCTGCTTTCCTCACTTAATTGGGAAGAGTTTCTAACTGGAATACCTCCCAAGGGCAGATACTTGAGGCTAGTGCTATTTCTAGCAAAGAGTACTGTTTAATGGGGCAGTGCTAAGTAGGAACACCAGCTGCTTATGACTTTTGTTGGTCTCCCATTCCTGACTGCTGCAGGTTCTCCTTCTCTCTGCTCCTCAAATGCCAGCTCTCTGCTTGCTTCAACCCTGACACAGGCAGAAAAGCTCCTCTCGTGCATTCAGCACCAGCTATGAGTGCTGGGCCACTAAACCAGAGATTTTATACCAGTTACATATGACTGGGGGGAAATCCTCATCCCATATCACCCAGGACCCACTCACAGCTTCACTTTTATTAAGGGTATCATACGCCAGTCAGTGGAGCCAGAGACCGCTCAGAGGCGGTTCCTCTGGAAAGATCCTGCTGTAGCCGCACAGTTTATGAGCACTGCTGCCTTTCTGCACTGTTTTTGTTTCCAGAGAGAGCGAGGATAGTTTGGAGTAGGAAGCATTGTGAGGAATCTGCGTGGCTTTGAAACAGTTTCTTCTTGCAGTGATTTAACACTGAGTTCCAGCTCTCCCACCAAGATAAGCCAGCTACCCCATAGCAGCCTGGATCAGATTCTAATCCTGCCACATCATCAATCTAAACAGGGAGAAAACAGCCATTACTGGATTGGCTAAGCTTTCAATTAAAATAGATGGAATACTAAAACATTATAAATGCTTAAGCAGTGGAGTGAGGACAGGATAAAAATGAATGGTTTTAGAAACCAGCACTGAGAGAGAAAAAAGAATTCTTAAAGAAACCCAAGAGCATAATACGTCATATCTACCAGGGAGAAAAATAAGCACTAGGAAAGGAAAACATATTATTATGATGATAAAAGGAACTATGTTAGAGTGATTGTCTGCAGACTCCAACATCAAAATTACACTAAATAATTTCTTTGCCCACAACTGCAAAAGAGCTGTTTCCTCCATATGAATAATGTGTTTACCAAGTATTTTCTTGTGCTTTTCATTACTGAGCCATTGCAGAAAAGAGGTCTGATTTTTTTTTTTCTTGGAAGCCAGTACTTGCCAAAGTAACACCTGAGGCTTCCCATGAGCCTCGGTCTGGAGGTCTGTACATTAGTGGAGAAATCTGATGTTCAGTCTGGTAATACTCCTGGGCTTGTAGAAAGCTACAAAGCGTTTCCTCTTTGCATGTGTTCCCAAAGGACTGACCTTCCTAATATATAGTACAGGTTGCTATGAGCTAGGAATTCATGCTGGGAAGTGAATCCTCTGTAGCAGCATGGGGATTGTAGCAGCCTCAAACTGTTATCTCATTATAGTTCATGGGTTTGTAGTAGTCAAACGAGAGCATTCAAAGGAAATTACTCGAATAACTAGTTCTAGAGAGCACTGAACATCCCCTGCCCAGTAGAGCGGTCTTTGAAGGCTAGACATAAATAACCTGGATGGCTAAACTGCTCTTGATATGACTGGCTAATCATTCGCATGTGCATGGCAGCACAATGCATAGATAGCTGTTGCTTTTGGAAAGCAACTTGAATGTATCACTGCTTCTGTGTCACACACCGAGCAGTGAAAAGCTGAGCCCAGAGCAGCAGCAAGGACGGAGGAGCAAATATACTTTAACACCAGTAGTACCCAGTGTGATCGCTCAAGAAAACACACTGGAGGCTCTGCAGGGAACAAACACGGAGAAACTGCCTGATGAAGGGTTGGTGAGGAAGTGGGAGAGTGTCATAGTAAACATGTTTACCTCAAAGTGGTTAGTTCGATTAGCTTGTGAGTACCATGTTTTAACTACCTCTCTGTACTGCTGTTGTATTGGATTAGACTGCCCCAGGGGTCTTGTTAAAACCTAGAACTGCTCATCTTTTTGCCCCTGTGATGTAATAAAGCTTTGCAAGCAACCGGGCTCCTCTGAGTATGAGCCTCTCCTTGCACACATGGCGTGGGGGGAGCTTCCTCACTTGTTCCCAGTTCTGCAAAAATGCATGCCCTTTGTGAGCTCTGCTTACTATTTTCTTTCTTTCCTGGCTCTGATTCGTGCCAAGAAAGATGCTCTCCTGCTGCAAACCCCCTTCTGCCTTGGATCCTGCTGTGGTTTGCCCTTCCTCTGTCACATCCACCTAAACAAAGCAAAAACAGGAATAGAGAATGGGATCATGCGGACTTTCCCTGCTGAGTCAGCTTTTAGCTGTTACCCATCTGCTTGATCTAAGGGGCTGTTGTGAGGGTGTTTAACTGTACTTCACCATCCATGATAGGATAATATCCTGGCCATAATTTGCAGTTGAGAAGAAAGGAGAATTCCAGTTGCCATTTTATTCCACATTTTGACCAAGTCTTTCTCTTTAGCAATGCCAAAGCAAACTCAAGCTCTGTGTCATCTCTTAGTTTGCTCCCTGCAGGTATATTCCCCTCCCTCAGCCACCAACTGGTCGCTGTTTGGATTCCCTGCTTTAGTCCTTTGTTTCTTACCATATTGAATCCCATCTGGTCATACACCTTAAAAATGTAATATGCTAGTGTGCTAGCTGTCTTTATACCACACAGAAGGCATAAGCACAGGAGAAATCGATGGTCTGGATTTGTAAGCCGTCAGACAGAGAATATGAGAAAGTATTGGAAAAAGATACTTCTGGGCAAATAGAGATGTAGGGAGTTATTCTTGGCCTAAAAGATAAATGGGTTTTGGCTTCAACAGCAACAGGTCTCCATTTTCATTGTGGTGGTTTAAAGTGGTTTTTAAGGAGAAGTGGAAGGACTGAGAAACAGGAAGCTTTTGGCAATTCAGATTTGTTAGACCTGAGATATCAGAGATATTTGCAGAGGATATCAGAAAGATTAGGGAAAAGGAACCTTTTTTTTTTTTTTTGCATTTGATGTTCTCTATAAACAGTTTTTATACTAAACTTGAGAAAGAGCCAGAGTGACCAAGAGACTCTGTAACAAGAAGATGCAGGAATTCCTCAGGAGGTCAGGTGCTGCCTTCTGAAAAGGCTAGATTTCATTGCGCTTATATAGCTGAAATTCCACTGTGGCAGTCTGGCAGCAAATAAAGCATGTCCCACAAAAGGCTGTGCCAGAAAGATCACCAGTCAGAATTCCACATGCTACAGGATGCTAGAAAAATACGTATCACCTTTCCGGCATAAAGCAATAGAAATTACAATTTTAAATCTGGATATCCTCTTAGATCCCTAGGCTTTATTGATAAGCACCTAGTGGAAAAAAATGGGAGATTACCAAGACTGTGGTCTGGAATTTGCTGAGGAGTGTAGCCATAATATGTCCTACTTCTTGATAATGACTGCAGATGTCTGATATCCACAATGGGATTTTATGGCAAATCATGGGTGCAGTTAATTCTGTTCTGTTTTTTTCCAGTTGTCATGAGTCTTTACATTGTGGATGGTAGAATATCTGCTATTTTTAAAAACTACCACTAGAGATTCAGTTCCTGTCATAGCACATAAATATTACTGCCTTTAAACAATTTCAATCCAAATGCTGCTCTGAGTCACAAAGACGAGAACTGAGACTAGTAATGATATATAAAATCACAGCAACCCAAGGATAATGACCGTTCTGGACATGATGTATTGGTTCCACATCTCTTGAGTAAGATAGTTCCTGGGAAGGTTGCCTGAACACCATTCTGCGAGTTACCCTGTGTTAGGCCTTCAGCCCTCAACGTATGTCTCATTCAGGAGAACCTAAGCCTAGATAGAGGCTTTATAGGTGGACAAACCCCCTTGATGGGCTTGTAGCCATGACAGGAAAAACTCTAAGGGTTGTGGTGCAGAGCAAGGGTCTTATATAAAATCCCAGGGCAAGCTCTCCCCCTTACTATTTGCTATTTTCTTACTTCAGACCACATGTCTCACAGTTAGCAAAGACATTTCTGTTTATTTTTCTGAAGTATGGGCACTTTCCCATCTCTTTATAAGCACTTTCTCTGTGCCTTTGTACCTTCCAGCTAGTAATGATGCATATCAAGCATAAATCTTGATTTCAGGCATTTTATCTATTCTCACTTCATTCAGAAGCCATTTCCATTAACTACTGGAACAGAACTCTTTGGTGTTGAATCTTTTCTCTGCTATTGCAGTAACCGATCCAATCATGTCCCCTCTCCCACCTCTCCAGGCTATGGGGCTGACTTTCTCCCCCGGCTATTTGTGTTGGCACCTCAGGCAATAGCATTTCAGCCCCAGCATTCTTTCCAGGTCAGGAACAGCAGGGAGTTTTCTTTCTGACCGCCTCTGATAGTTTCCTACAAGGTGAAAACAGAAGTGTGTCCTCTGAGCTCCCAAATGGGCATTGATTTAATTGTTTGGAGTTCCAGGTCTAGACAGCCATTTGACTAATGACATTTTGAAAGTGCAAATATGCTTTCTTTTTTTTTTTTCTTTTAACTCACCTTCTGTCATCTTTCTCAAGCAGCAGACAATCAAAATGTCTTGCAGGTGGCAGTTAGCTCCTATGGCCTCTGTGTATAACAGGTTGTCAATTACTATTTTTTTATATCTAATATGGAAAAAGGCAAGTAACAACAAAGTTTCAGGGGTAAGCTCCTTCGAGTGAAATTCAACATTTGTAAATTAAAATGTTATATCTACGGTGTGCGTAGGAAATGAGTGTAGAAGTCTAAGCACAAGACCCTGCAAGAGGGCAGTGGAATTTTATTTTGCAAATCTCTGTGTAAGGTGCCTCCACCCACTGACACTCACACACACACACATATTCCACTGCAGCCAGACATACAGGCAATGTTCCTTGCTGTTTTCTTTACTGGTTTTGGGTATCTGTATGAATGTGGTTTGTTGTCCTGTTAGAAGTGGATGAAGAACAGCACGTGCACCAGGCTCTACATCTGTTGTCATCCTCCTGGCATCAGAGTGTGGCTTTATTAGAGCACAGTATCTCTTGTCTTGATGTAAACAAGACATTCTTCTGTGTTCACCATCTTTTTATCATCTACAGTCGTGTCCTTGCCTATGAGCAGAGGCCATTTTTTTAATCCTTGATCTGTTTTTCTTTCTCATGCTTTCACACACATATTTCCACTTTGTATCAGAACTGCAATATTTCTGTTACAAATCTCTGCACCTGCCAGTAGGTATCAGGGTAGCCTGGGGGTGGAGATTTTCAAACGATACCATATGGCAGGGTTTCTCATAACTAACTAAGCATAGTCCCATGTCACACATTAATGTCAATACAACCCAACTTTGGGTATCTCACTGGTACTTGTTTTCACAGTTTTTAAGAAGCCTTACATTCCTCATATTGTGGAAGGTGCTAGGCCTGGAGGAGGATGACCTCTTCCAAGAAAAACAACCAAATAAAAATTTTGAGGCGTGTGTCAGTAGGAAGCCACACTTCAAGCTGGTTCATTTGTTGTGTACGTCCAGAACTGGCTTTTCTGCTGGTGCTTCAGCCAGGATATGAAGCAGTCATGACTGCCTTTGAGATGAGACCTGCTTGGGTTCAGACCAAGAAAACATATTCCACATACATAACCCAACAGTCCCTTGAGGCACAGGCACACTGTGCCATCTCCTGTCTCCAGCTGAGCAGAGGCATGCCGATCATTTTCAGCAAACAGAAATATTGGACTGGTACAGCCAGTAGTAATACTTTCAATCTGTTAGCAGAGCTTTCTTCATTCTTTGAGAAGATCCGTCCTTTTGGTCTCTTGCCTTAATCTTTTGGGAGTTGTCACTGGGCCTGTCTTCATTTTAAAACTGCTCCTGTTTCTGCTGGTGTGTGTAGAAGCATATTTCTCCAACACTGAGCTCAAAAGGTCTTACTGATAAGCTGCCGAGCTTCCAGAGCGTGTCATGATGAAGTCCTCGTGAGACATATGCTCCAAAGATCTAACATGAGAGATATTAGTTTTCTTTTATTATGAATAAAGGTTACAGAAAAAGGACTCTGACACTACCTATAGTATAAGTAAATAAATTACGTGTAAAAAAAAAAATAATCCAGCAGTATAGTTATTCTATAGTTTTCTATAAAAACATGTTATCTTTATTAGCTGTAAAAACAAAATTAGAATCGCATGCAGGATCTTGCAGTAATTCATTTAATTTCCTGTTTTCTGAGTTATTTGACTTCTAGAGCATGATTCTTAAGATGGGGGGAAAAAGCATCAAATGCTTTTCTTTGAAGATGGTACAGGAAACTCAGGGAACTTAAATTTCAAAGATTAGCCAGTTCATAACAGGAATATATTTCACCAAGTCCACGTACATTCCAAATACTGAACTGACTCTCAGTAGAGCTGTGGCGATCAGCAGCCTCCATCTGTTTTAAAATAGGAAGAAATAATGTTCTTCCCATATGGTGAGAGCCAGGAAAAAAAAGGATATGCAAAATGGTTGTGTAACAGTGTCAGAAAATAGACACCTGCCACCTTTAACATATCAAAAATAGTTGAGGTTTTCTCCCCCCCACTGCCTCACAGTCCCACCTCCACCCCAATGTAAAGATCAGGTCTTCACAGATGAGTTCTTCCCCGTCAAAGCATTGCAACTGTTTTCCTTCCCACACCCCAAATCCAGAGCCAGAAACTTCCCCTTCAGGGAAACACCAGTATGTTGTTGGGGAGTAGGAAGACATCACGTCAGGTTCGCCCACAGGCATATAGGTAAGGGGTTTAGGCCGCAGCGAACAGATCTTCAGCAGCTCTGCCCTGTCCCTTGTGGAGTCCCTGGGCCTGTGCAGGCCATGGTCACACTCCCATCACTGGACTCCAGCTAATATGCCTTCCTCTGGAGTGCCTCAGAAAGGAAGTAACAAAAATGCAGCAGCATTGACGGGACACATGTAAAAGCCCATCCTGATGAGGGCTTTGGAAACATTCACATGGATTCCTCTTGAAGACTTGATGCAGCAGAGAGAAATAATGGTGTCGATAGCGCGCATGGCTTTATTCCTGCGTCCCCTGCTCCCAGGCCCCCATAACACAAACCCATCCAAGTTTCAGGGTTGGGAGGCCAGAGCATGAACACCATCTCAAAATTGCTATTCAGCTCCCCTCCAGCTGATAAACAGTTTCAGCAACCAGCCCTCTCTAAGCAAAGTAAATCTTTCAGGGGCTAAGATCAGATATTATTCAACTTTACCACTTGGGATCTTGAGGGAATGCCCTGGCTGCCCTATTCAACAAATACCAAACTTCTCACTCAGAACACACCCTTCTGCATGGGCTTTGTCTTTGCTCCTGGGGAAGAAAAGCAGCCAAGGAAGAGGAAGTGTCCTCAGAGAAAAGCTTTTATCTAACCTCAAAGGCAAGATCTTCAGAGAGCAAAGGATTAATGAGCTCATTAGCAAACAAGTTGCATGCTGCTACAGACAATAGCAGTATTTGATTTCAGGCACTGAAACCTTTTCATTCCTCTTTTATTTGTAGGCCAGATCCCTTAAGCAATCTGCTTCCAGGACCAAGCCTTACTTGTATGGCTGAAAAGTAGGCCTAGTGCAAGCAGATGAACCGAAGTTTCAAGATAGCTGGGCCAGGGAAGCTGCAAGTGTCTCAGTGCTGAAAAAACAGGAGAGATCCTGTGACCATCCGGTCCGAGCTTGTCTGAAACCCAAGCCATAGAAACATGCAGAATTCATTTCACCTTGCATTTGAGCAGACCAGTTGGAAAACCAGCCCTCTCCATTTTACAGTTTCCATGGATGTGGAACCACCACAACATTGCAAAGACATCCCAAAACCTAAATATTCTCCCTATTAAGAATACAGTGTCATATTTCTGGTTGAGTGTGTATTGCACCTTAACATCTGACCATTGAATCTGCCTATACCATTCTCTGCCAGAATAATGAAACCTAACGTTCTATTTCTGTTCCCTTAAAAGTATTCTTAGACTGTCATCCAAAACCCTCTTTTTTTTTTTTTTTGCCAAGCTGTACAGATCTGAGCTCCTGCAGTCCTTTACTAGAAGGCATTTTCCAATCTGTTAATCATTCCTAGCTCTGCTATGACAGCCTCTAATTCACCAGCATTCTTCTTGAACTGCAGGCATCAGGAGCCAGCTGAGCACTCCAGGATTTGCACCAATGTCAAAGACAGATACATGTCAACATCTTCACAACTGGATGCAGGCCCGTCTTCAAGTTCTCCTCTAGCACCTGTGGCCCCCATGCCCAAGAGGGAGCTGGCGATTACCTATGTATCTGCCATGACCCCATGTCCTTCTTCATACTGCTGGGACAAGCTCCCTTATTCTGCAAACCTGCACTACACTTTGCAGTCTTCAATGGATGATTTGCCATTTAGCTGTATTCAAATGTACTCTGTTTGCTTACCCCACACAGTCAGCCTGTCTAGGTTCCACATGGTTATATCTTTATTTCGCACTCCTTTGCATTCGGGGGTAATTTTTTACCATCTGTGCTGCTAACAGGCAGTGTGATAGAATATAAAAAGAGTATTAGTTATTCAGTCCAGGAACAGCAGGGAGGGTGACTCCTCTTCAGCTCCTCTCTTCCCTTTTTTCTCTCTCTCTTGTCACTGCTGCCATTTTAGCTGAGCATAAGGACTGCTACAAAAGAGGACAGTGCATGGTAACGCAGGTGGAGAAGAGGGTGCTTTGGTTTACATGCAAGCAGACATAAGCGTGAGGGATCTGCTCCAGAGCCAATCCTCCAGAGCCCCCACAGACTCTGTGGGAGGCAGTGCATGGATGCAGGGATGGCCACCTCCCACAGCTGAAGCATTTGAGCTTCCTCTGCAGGCACACGTTCTAAGCCAGCTGCCCAGTTAGCCGCAGCAGCTGGCCATGTGGGCTCACCACTGCCACGCTCACCCAGGCTCTTTAGTAAGCCCTAGGTTGCTGTGACTGCTGTGCTAACGACATCCAAGCCCATCTCTGCCACTGGCATAGCCTCAGTTGTGTGTTACATACTCAAAGGCCATTCTGGATTCAGTAATGCTTTATTCTTTAAGCTACTAAACACCTTACAGAATTAGAGTCTGTAAAATATACCTCAATGTCTTTTCTCATTTGCCTTTTGTCTACCAAAGGAATTAATTAGCATCAGCACGAGTTAAGAACTGGGGAAAGCAGAACAAGCTGTACGAACTTTCTTGAGTCTGTTCAGCTCCCAGAGAGTTCTCATCAAAATTCATCCAAATGTCATCCTTGGTTTGCTTCTTTCAGAAACCTACTATTCCTGTGTGTTTAAAATGATCCTGTGGATGTGCTGTTCATCTGAACTAATTAAAGTCTGTAGACTAACAAACAGGCACGTTTTTCTCCTTCTTCTATCAACAAATGCTGGAAAGGCTGTATGTGCAAAGATGTGAGGTAGATCTTGGGGTTATACTATGATAACCTTATTTGTAATAGAAGGGATAGATCTGATTTGGTACTGTTTATTGCAGAACTCATTTTAAGTGTTGTTTTTTTTTATTTTGATGTTTCAATAATAACCTAATAATTTTAAGGGAGAAGGAGAAATTTATTACATTCTCATCTTTTAAAACAGTTTCATTCTTATAAAAACAGTATTGAACAGGTTAATGTTAAAATTTGTTTTATTAACTCAAATATTTTTGGCCAGACTTTGATATAGTTTTTTTCTATTAAAATCTCTGGGGGTTATATTTGAAGGATACTGTCCAGGCATTCATTATATCTCTACCTTTTTAACCTCCAGTGACTGGCTAACTAAATGCATGGCTTTGAAAATTCACTCTTTATTCTGTATAATGGGCTATTAAGCAAATAAAACAATGGAGAAATCTACTCTGGAAGGTGTCGCTGTATGACCTATTCTCATTTTTTTATTGTTGTCACTACCTTCAAAACTTATTAAAGACTGCAATAGTTTGAATGGAAACACATGCAAGGCATTTTTAACAGCCAAACCCAAAATGTTGCACAGCCACATTTCTGCTGAGGTTTAAGAAAACTGTTCTTCAATTTTTCTTGTGTTCGGGTATTGGTTCATCTGTGATCCTCTATTGTTATCTACAATTTCCCCTGTTGGTTGCAACCCCTTTTGAAAACACCAGTGCTGTTCTCTGCTTGGAGTATGGATCAGCAAAGGCTGTTCCCATAGTATATATTAAGACCATGTTGGAATGAAAAGTCTGTGTAACAAATTGGATTTATAGACAGATGGATAAGACAGGCAAATAAATGAACTGGATAGAGATCCAGTCCCAGCCAACATATGTTGAGTCAATATGAAAACAGCTGTGTTAAACCACAAGCCTTTTACACTACGTATGTTGACAGCAGCTAACGGGTGGAGAATGAAAGTGAGCTTTTTCCAGGGCAAGGTAATGGGACACTTTTTTCAAAGATGATCTCCATAAGCCAAGGACATTGGTATCCCAAAATGGACAATGTCTGCTATTTAAGAACCTACAGTACTGGTGCAGGTTTGCCAGGTTATCCTGTAAACCCAGAGAGAACAGATTATAAGCACTGGATGAAGGGAGGCTAGTGCAAAGAAAATCCTGTTGCTCCTAACTCAAAAATTAACTGGTATAATTGGCACAGGCCTTCCCCCTCCCCTGGCAGGATGGCACAGGAGAGGGGGTGTTGAATGAGGTATGCCGAGACAGGTTGGGCTGCTTGGCACCCACTGTCAAATGGATATACGTTGCCACGTAAAGAGTCTGACACCACTACAAGCTCTTTATTATTTTGGGATGCTTTTCATTTAATCAGAAACTCCTGCTACTGCAATATTATCCATGGCAATAGTGCCCTGAGCATCTGCTAGGCTGGGATCCTTTCACACTGGGCATTACACAGTGGTAGCAAATTGCAGTCCCTGGGAGTGATGACCTGCTCCTACTGTGCTCCAGGGGAACATTATCTCTGGTGCCAGTAGGAGCTGTAGCAGACCTTGCCATGTCAACCCAAGTATGTCCTTTCTCATATGGATCTCAGGTAGTAATGCATTGCCTGAGACATGATTTCAGGTAAGGTCGGCAAAATCTGTGGTGAGAAATAACGGGATCAGTGGCTATGCTAAGGTAAAATAGCCAGCTAAGGGGCAGGACAAGAAGCAGTAGGTATGCGGAGATGAGGTTAAACCCTTATCAGTACTTTTGCATTGACTTAATAAGCCTGTTGGGGGTTGCCTTCAGCAAAGACTCAGACCCTGAATGTCACATTTTTCTGGGGTAAAAACCAAAAAACCCTAAGAAGCCACAGGTCTTAAGGACCAGCTTTCTGGATTTGGGGATGAACAAACAAAATTTGTTATCCATCATCTTAACCACAGAGATCCAACACTGGTCAAATTATTCCCTCTTTTCCTCATGAATACAAACCAGATTTAAAAGCAGATGCACATTGCTATTTGGGTACTTTGCAAACATCTGGTGGTGATCAGAGGCCTCTGTGTCTGTTAATCCAGCTCATGGCTGAATTAATACTAAGAAAAATAAATATCTTCCATGGCTACTGGACTGCTGAGCCCTTGAGGAGCTGGGTAGGAGCAAGGAAGGTTCTTGTTAAATTGACTCCTGTGTTATCAGCTGGCTTTGCCTTACAAAAGGGACAGGCAACCTGAGCTCCCAGTTCTGGCTGAGTGAGGTGGCTGAAAGTGCCTTGGTCTGGGCTTAAGCTGTCAGCAGGTGCCACATCAGAGGGCTGCTCACTGTAGCATTGGTGTAGTCCTGCTATGTCTACCCTTGTGCAGAACCAGGAATAGTACTGGATCTTGAAAAGCAAAAGGGAGTTCATCTCACTGTACAAAGGAGAGTACAGTGAGATGGTGAGAGTCATCTCACCATCTCCCGCAGGAGAAGTGGATTTCTGAGGCCAGAGGGAGAGAAGGACTACCTGTTTTGAAGAGCCAACACTGGGGTGAATGAGTGTGAAGACCAGGTTTGAGCCTCTTCTTTGCATTACACATTTGGGAGCAGAAGGTCTGGTTGGGTTGGAGGAGGGTGGGATCTCTGTAGTCAGCAGTTACTCCATATCCTTAATCCTGCTATAACAGGGACTCATCACTGGCTTCTCATTCTTAGTGAAGTGATGAGATTCTAGAGGATTGCTCAGTTCTGGTTTTATTCTACCAGGGTAGAATTCGTGTAGGAAGGGCCCTGAAAGACCTCTCTTTATTTACGATGTCAGCCTCAGCCCTGTATCACCTCCAAGGAAGAAGCTCAGAGCTGCTGCAGATGAAGCAAATGAAATAAAAACGTAACTGAGCATTTTGGTGAAGTGGGAGAAAATGTGGAACTGCTGTTGACTTTGCCCAAGCAGCTTATTTGTGTCTTCATCTACTCAAGAAGCAAATGCCAAGAGGAAATTCCAGCTGAAAAGGCATGAACTCCCTTTTTCAAGGCATCTTGAGTACGTGACAAGTATGTGACAACACTCTCATGCTGTTTTTTGGTCTATTTCATATCAGGGAAATTCTTGAGATATGTTGTTGAATGAAGTACAGCACACAGGGCCATTTTGAAATCCAAGTATAAGAGAAGATCACACCACCCAGCATACACAGGTATATGTGTGTCTTATTATTGTACCATTTTCGAAACTGTGGTGTTGTAGACCAGTTGGTTATCTCAAGAGGTGATAAACCTTAAATGCTGAGGTAGCTAGAAAAGATTGTCATACAGCCATGTTGATTGGGTTGGGACTTCGTGCCTTGTAAATTCTAAAATCTCATGTTTCTCACCATCTCTTCTAATTTAGCTTTCTATGGAGGGTTTTAACAATGTGAGAAGTAATTAGAAGTAAATATGGAGGTTTTCTCCATCTGCTCATATTTTAAATCCACAGTTGGTCAAGACCAGCACACTGAATTTGCAGTAAGTTTTACTCTCTGCTACGTACAGTACAACTCACCTAAAGCCCTAGAGAGAAGGTTTGGGGTAGGAGGCAGTGAAATTGCCTTAACACTGATCCCCAGACCCCACCGTGCCATGCAGGGTGATGAACAGCAGGACAAACCCTACTGCTTCCAGAGTGTTTTCTGACAATGGAGACAGAGTATTTCTGCTGCAGGAGGGGACAGGGAGCTGTGGGTTGGGGGTGGAGGAATGTCCTGAGTGCAGGGAGAGGTCTACTGTGGGGCACTGCAAGCACTGCCAGGCAGGGCAGGAGATTTGTCACCCCATCTTCCTTTGCTGCTGAAGGACTCACTAGCTCCACAGTTTATAAACTCTCTGCAATGGTGTCCAAAGCAATCCTGACCTGGAAAAGAGGGAATATTTTCCTTTCTTCAGTCCATTGTCTCATTAAACTAATTAGACTGGAAAGAGAGGCTTGTCCTAATGAATTCTCTTTCCATCAGAGAAATGATAAGGACTTATCATACAAAGACATATATTTAAGATCACCTTATGAAAACACTTTGATTGCCTTTTCAGTTAGTTTTAACTTTCCAAAATGTCGAAAACTGCTGATGATTGAGAAGTCTGATGTTCTTGCCTGGGGCAGGGACACAGCTGAGTGGTTTTGTTTAGAAGGAAGCAAAGGGTGGTTTTGTCAGAAAATGCTCAGTGTTAATACAACAACCAGCCCTGCTCAGATGGCACATCTGCTTTTTCAGAGACTGACAGAAATACAGTTAAAACAGCAATATTTTGTCCCCAGAACCTCTTGAAAAGGAAAAAAAAAAACCCAAAAAAACCCAGAACAAAACACCACCACCCCAGAGCTGGTCACTGTCTCCACCTGGAGGGAAAAGGCTGCGTGACATAACCAGCTCGTCCTACACCACAAGCCCCACTTCTGTCCACAGAATGGGCCTGCGGGGAACAGGAAAGCTTCCAGAACCCATCTGTGAAGACTTCCCCGGTGGCATGAAGAAGAGACCAGGTAGACAACAGGGAATTCAAAGTATTTTCCGGAAGCCCCTGGAAAGTCGGGCACTGTCAGCCTCAGGTGTGTCTTAGTCGCTCTCTTTTCTTGGCTGGGTAACAGGAGTGTAAGAAAAGGAATACTGCCATTTAAACAACAAGCTTAACTTCTACTTGCTCTGAAATACCTCGTGTTTCCAAAGGACTGCACTAGGAATATAGTTTCTGTATTCCTCAGTAAGTCCTTCCACTTGATTAATTCTTCCTCTGTTTCTTTCTTCAACAGTTTCTTTATTGCACCTTTTCCTCTCTTTTTTTGAGTCTATAGACTGAGGTACCTCTGAATCACACCAGTCGTCTATCGTTTCCCACCAGGGCACAGCCTCAAGTGTGCTTAAGCCTAGGGTCCTCCAAACAAGTGCTGATCAGTGATGCTGTGGACCAAAAGTCCCTGCAAAAATCATCACTAGGCCCACAAAACAGTGTCAAATGCTTACTATTTACCACTGGGTCACGTTTCTTAGCCTGAATGGAAAAGGGGGGCTGGCGTCCTGTTTGGTCTCCCAGCAGAGGTCTGGGGAGGGTGGAAATCCCTGCTCAGACAGTCAGAACAGGAGTTGTTGAGGAGAATCAAGAGAAATAAAATGTGCCCAAATTCTCAGCCTGACAACCCACAAAGTGCATCCTCCTGCAAGCCACAGTGTTACCCAATCCTCTCCGATACCAACAGGGCTGTCCAGATTGTGGAGCGGAGCCCTGCAGTGAATGGTGCACATTCTGGGCATGGACCTGCAAAGTCCAGAGGGCAGCTAGGTCAGTGCTTCCATGAACTGGGGCTTTTCTGGAAACAGCTCAGAAAAAGCTTAACCTTTAATCTGATTCTCAGTCAGGAAGACACAGTGTCCGTAAGGAGAAGAGGTGACATGTTGCCATGCTCTCTGTGCACTCTCAGAGGCCCTGGGGACCTCACCAGCAGTCATGGTGAAGGCGGTGCTCGGAAGTGGACCATAAACCCTGCCTTTGCTTTGTTTTTTGGTTTCTTTGGTTGTTGTTGGTTTTTTTAATTCTCTGTGCTATCTAGGAAGTGATCTGTCTCTTCCATTTTCCTGCAGTGAACAGTACTAGAAGCAGGGAGGGAAACCGGGAAGCCAGCAAGCCAGAGATAAAGGTTAGAGCCACTGCCTTTATCTCCCAGGAGGAATTCTACCGTGCAAAACTTGTGAAACCACTGAATTTTAGCCAACAGTTTGTGAGAGCCTGACATGCTGGTTTTGAAATGCCGTGAGGCAGGGGGGGTGGCCACATCTCTGGAGGAGCAAACAGGAGATTTGGTCTCACAGAGGTGCACTGGTGTGCAGTGTCTGGGTGGCCTGGATCTGCAGGACTCCAATGTCTCACAGCCTGTGACGCAGCTGTGTGCACAGCCCCAGCCTATAATTAAGCCGGTCCTTTAAACACACCTCCACTCCCCACTGCATGTGGTGTGTGTCTTGTGGCTCTTGGCCACACTGAGAGATTGATATGGGGTTTCCAGGGCCATGAATACTGGCTGTGTGTGCCACCATGGGTGTCATTTAGATGTCTCCACTGTCAATGGGAGATGAAGATTAGAACAGAGATGAGATAAAGCTGAGATAATATCTAAGAGGCCACAGTGTCTAAAAGCCATTATGATCCATTGTGAAGGATCTTAGCTGTGTGCTGAGCAACACCCCACATCGTTAGAAGGCCAGACACAGACGTGCTGGCCCACAGGTTTGACCGTGTGGGAGTCTTGCTGTTATCATGAAGCTAGTTGTGAACCTGCACGGTCATACCTATATTTCAGTGTGAGGAAAACCCAGGTTCTTCTTGGTCTTTGTGGTTTCCAGGGAGTACTGTGATGACCATTATGTCAAAGGACGTCTGGCCTGCTGAGCATTTGTGTGAGAGCCACACCTTAAAATGACTCTACGATGGGTTCACTTTCACTTGCCAGAGCTGCTCCCGCAAAAGAAGCTCAGTGTTTAGTAAGCCACAGAGCATGGCTCCCTGAGGAGCTCTGCACTGGCTTTCAACCAGCGTGTTTCATGTGATGCCAGCCATGCCTGCCATGCACAGGCTTCCTCGGGCAGTGCTGCCCCAGAAGCAGTGCCTCTCTCCAGACTGGGAGCTGCCAGAGTTTCAGATTCAGCTGGAGTGCATCTGTGCAAGGTAGTAATACTTAATGTCAATAGCAACCACTCCATCACTTGTCATCTCCTGCAAATTAAGCAAGAGAGCATTTGGACACGTCCTCCAAGGATAACTTGCATGCTGCAGCTTGTGGTGGGCTCTGGCTGACTAAGCAAAGTCTGCTTTGAAAGAGCATGACCGGAGTGCGCTGCAGGAGGTGCTGTCTTTGACATGAGGCATGAAATCGAAGTCCTCACCACTTACTGCTCTTCCCATTTCAGGAGTGCCTTTCTCTCTGTAGGAGAGAGTCTAGGAAAGCTTTTGCATCAGGATGCTAGCTTGGATTTACTGGCTGGATTCCAATGCAGGCAGTTACCATCTACTTCTGCAAACTTTCCATGCTGTTTCGGTTGGCTACAGAATGATTTTTCATTTCGTGTTCAAATATGATTTAAATAATAGTTACTTCATACACTTGAACAATTCCTTTATTTCACACCCAGTCAGTGGTGAGTAAAAGGATGTTATGTAGCATATACTTGGCTCCACTTCAGTGGAAGCTATTACCATCACTGCTGAGGTTGTAATGCCGAACAAATCCATGCTGAAGGAAGCAAGCCAGAAAAACTGGAAAATACTTCATTGCAAAACATAGCATAGAGCTTATAGTGTCCTACTCAATATACCAGCAGCTCATGACAGAAATCTATAGTAACTACAACACATTATTAATAGTACATGTTTAGTTCTTGAACAGGTTACTCTTGCTTATGCTAGCCATAAGAAATGAGATCTGCCTTTGCTGAAAACAAGCCAGTTAAACACACAGCTTAGGCTCTGCAACAATGGTCAAACCCCATTCTAGATGCCTGCAATTTTCTGACACCTCGAGAGGACAGACTCCTCAGCTACTCGAGTTCCCTCATTTCACCAAGTAAACTTTTTTCTTCTCTTACATTCCAGTTGTTGAAATTCACTCGCCACCCTCTGCTCAAAACTCTATTTATCCTTTTCCTCCCACTTTTCAGAACTGTCATGGTTATCAGCTCAGCAATGTGCAATGTAGATTCTTGAGATCTGATGTCATCTTGCTTGGCATATGTTACACCCTCAAATAAGCTGTTGTGCTGAATAACGAACCATATGTATATCTCCCAGGTCCTCCCAGCATTGTGAAGGCTTATCAGTGCTCTCATTGTGTGCCACCTAAACTGGGATTTTTGTCCTTGTTGTGTAGAGCTTCCAAATTTGGTGTTACCAACTGAAACAAAATCCTCAGCTCACCCTCTTCTCTGCAGCATACTGCTCTGCCTGTCAAACCCTGGATAGATTCTGGGAAAAGCCTACTCTGATGATCTTTTGAAGAAAGAAATTGCGCTTGCGTATATACGCCCACTTGTCCTGAATCGATTGAGATGCTGCTTTGGATAGGGTTTTTGCTTGTATGTGGTTTGAGTGCATGTAGGTTGGGAAGTGGAGTGGGAAGAAAATGAGGCAGTGAATTTCAGCCTTCCACAGGAAACTCAACAGAAGCAGACCAACACCCAAAATGGTCTTCTCGTAGAGGTTCAAATGGCATGCAAGGAAAGCCTCCTCTTCCAGGGGGTAGTACAGAACTAGATTGGCCCACTAGAGACAGTGTGGAGCCACATCCTCGGAGGTTTTTTGGGAGCTGGCTGAAGACAGCCCAGTCCGATGTAGCAACAGTCTTGCTCCAAGTAGGAAGGGACGAGATACCTCCAGCAGCCCCCTCCAGCCAACACTGCAGTGGTGCTGTGTGCCACAGCCTGACCACCCTGGTCTAGGAGGCTGTGAACCATGACCTCAGGCCTGAGGGAAGGAGAGCAAAGAGCAACTCAGAGTATCCAGAGCAGGCAGGGTAGTACCACAGCACTCCTGGTCCAGCTGCAGGCCATGCCTGGTCCTTTAGGTCCATCAAAATGACCCTGCAGGGAATGGTCCCCACCTGCAGACAACGGAGCAGGCAGCTACTCTTCCCAAGGGCCCCTTCCTCTCTTTCCCCAGAGGCTTGATGCACCCTCTTACTGACATCTCCCTGCAGCCAGCCCTGAGCAGAAGGACTGCCTTGCCTTCCTGCTCCCTACCTGCTGTGGCACATCTGGGTACCAAGACAACAGTCATGGCACTGCTCATGCCAAGCCAGACACACGCCAAAGCACTGGACATCTTTTCTGCCTTCTCAAAGAGCTGTATAATGAGCAGACCCAGGATGATCCTATGGTGCAAGGAGCTGCAAGTGGTGCCACAGCACATCAAGTGCCTGCTCAGATGGAGCCTTTCATTTCCAATTATAAGGTCTCTAAAACATCCCATTTTCTGCAATGTCTTTTCTTGGAGGAACATAAGAATGAGTGTACATAAAATAGTGTTCTCCAATCATTAATCATAAGCAGAAGCATCAGCTCTAATGAGCCACCTTTATTTTTCAGCTTTAATGCTTTTTGCATGCATGTTACTAGCATCATGTGTTTAAGCGATTCACATTTAAAGACTTTGAAGCCATTAAAGGAAACTCGAGTCTGATCACCATTGTGGTATCTGGTTTACAGTTAGCAAAACATTCTGTTTTTCCTGGATCCCTTTTTCACCCTGGGAAAACACTAGGAACAGATGGTTTACTATCCAAGTTTTACAAGCGGTTCAAACAGAAGTAGGCACCCTGCATGCTGCAAATGTTTATAGAGGTTAAGCATAATCAGCTCCCGCTAGTGCCTGCCAACTGCATTAATTAAGTTGGTGTTGAGTATAGGGAAAAAGCCTACAGAAATACAGTTTTATGAACATATTACATTATTCTACACAGTATTCAAGATCACAGCTAAAGAACTGACATAAATGAAAGCGTCCTACGTCTAGAGCAGAGACTTTAATTTTCATGTTAGGTTATTTAGCAATACCGGTGACTAGCAAAATAAATCCTCAGTTTGACTTCAACCTGCAGGTGGAAAAGGGCTCTTACAACACTTGCTGGTGAGAGGTACTCTGTCTGTAGTGCTTTTTTGTTAACGCTGATCTATTAGCACAGAGGGAGAAGTAACGGGAAGACTTTATTTGCATAGTGGCTCTCCAGGACAACTGGAATGTATCTTTGGTGTTCTTGCTTTTGGCCAACAACAGGCAGTATGCATCTCCTCCTTCTTTGAGCAAGACAGTGTGAGAGAGATGCTGGTCAAGATTTACAAAGCTTGAATTGGTAAGGAAGCCAAGGACCCCATCTTCTTTAACTACATTTGAAGTGTAAACCAGCAACATGGTCTGTCTTTGTCCTGTGATTTCTATGTATCTTTGATTTCTAGATGTATTTTTCAAGTTCAGCAAGAGCTGTACATCAGCAGACATTAGTAGAACGTGCGGTTAATAGTTTTCTTCCTTGCTTGTCCAAAGGAAAAGGTCTAACAGGTAGCACACTCTCCCTTACAGGTGAAATATTGTCATAGCTTCTTCTCAACGTGAGGAAATGTGAAAGAGCTTCATTATGCTCTTAAATTCAGCATAATGACTCATATAATAGCCCAAACAGATTTGCTCAGAAATCACTATGAATCATGAAATATAAGGTATGGGTTCTGTTTCATTAGTCTGTAGGAATATTGACCTAGAGTTAAAGATTTCATGTTACATGAAAACATGAGGTTTGATGGACAGTGTGCTGGCAAGGGGATTTGGTCTGCTGCCTCAGTGGAGGTAGGGAATAGAGACCCATATGGCAACAAAGACACAAGGATTACTGATGTGCCAGAAACCAGGGAAGCACCTGAGAATGGTCACGTAGGAATTAGGGCTTCTCCCACCAAAAAGGTGGCAGGATCAGTAGTCCAGCTGAAGTGCATCCACAGCAATGCACACAGCATGGGCAACCAACAGGAGGAGCTGGAAGGCATTGTCCAGCTGGAAAACTACGGTACAGCTGCCATCATGGAAACATGGTAGGACAACTCGCACAGGTGGAGTGCCGCAATGGGTGGCTATAAACCCTTCAGAAGGGACAGGCAAGGAAGGGGAGGTGGTGGGGTAGCCCTGTATGACAAGGAGGGTTTCAGTTGTCTATAGATTAGTGATGGTGATGATAGGGTTGAGTGTTTGCAGGTGAGAAGCAGGGAAGGCCAACAAGGCAGATACCATGGTGGGACTCCGTTACAGACCACCCAGCCAAGATGAGGAGGCAAGTGAAATATTCTATAAGCAGCTGGGAGAAGTCTCACGATTGCTAACCCTTGTTCTTTTTCGGGGACTACAACCTACCAGATGCCCGCTGGAAATACAATACGGCAGAGAAGAACCAGTCTCGGTGGTCGCTGGAGCATGTGGAAGACAACTTCCTGACACAGCTGGTGAGGGAGCCAAATAGGGAAGGTGCCCGCTGGACCTGCTGTTTGGAACAGAGAAGGACTGGTCGGGGATGTGATGGCTGGAGGCCACCTTGGGCACAGCCATCATGAAATGGCAGAGTTTTAGATTCTCAGAGAAGTAAGGAGGGGGCTCGGCAGAACTGCTACCTTGGACTTGCGGAGGGCTGACTTTGGACCATTTAGGACACTGGCAGACAGAATCCCTTGGGAGGAGCAGTCCTGAAGGGCAAAGGAGTCCAGGAAGAGCGGGCATTTTTCAATAAGGAAATGTTAAAAGCGCAGGAGCAGGCTGTCCCAGCGTGCCAGAAGACAATCCAGCGGGGAAGAAGACTGGCCTGGCTGAGCAGAGAGCTTTGGCTGGAACTCAGGAACAAAAAGGAGAGTCTATGACCTTTGGAAGAAGGGAGAGGAAACTCAAGAGGCCTACAGGGGTGTTGTGAGGTTATGCAGTGAGATAATTAGAAGGGCCAAAGCCTAGCTAGAACTTAATCTGGCCTCTGCTGTAAAAAACAATTTAAAATGTTTCTGTAAATACATTGGCAACAGAAGGAGGGCTAAGGAGAATCTCCATCCTTTACTGGATGTGAGAGGAAACACAGTGACTATGGTTGAGGAAAAGACTGTGGTACTTAATGCCTCTTTTGCCTCAGTCTAATAGTAAGACCAGTTGTTCTCCAGGTATCCAGCCCCTGGGCTGGACAACAGTGATGGGGAGCAGAATGAAGCCCCCACAACCCAAGGAGAAATGGTTAGTGACCTGCTGCACCACTTTTAGACACACATAAGCCTATGGGGCCAGGTGGGATCCACCCATGGGTACAGAGAAGTTGGCAGAAGGGCTCACCAAGCCACTTTCCATCATCTATCAGCATTCCTGGGTAACTGAGGATGTCCCTGTTGACTGGAGGTTGGCGACATGGCACCCATCTACAAGCAGGGCCAGAAGGAAGATCTGGGGAACTACAGGCCTGTTAGTCTGATCTCGGAGTCAGGGAATGTTAGGTAGCAGATCACCTTGAGTGTTGTTATGTGGCTTGTACAGGATAACCAGATGATCAGGCCCAGTCAGCATGGGCTTATGAAAGGCAGGCCCTGCTTGACTAACCTGATCTCCTTCTATGACAAGCTGATGCATTAGTGAACAAGTGAAATGCTGTGGATGTTGCCTACCCAGACTTCAGTAAAACCTTTAACACCATTTCCCACAGCATTCTCCTGGAGAAACTGGCTGCTCATGGCTTGGGTGAATTTACTCTTCACTGGGTAAAAAACTGGCTGGATGCCCGGGCCCAAAGAGTTGTGGTGAATGAGGTCAGATCCAGTTAGCAGAGGGATCTTCAGAGGGCTCTGGACAGGCTGGATTGATGGGCCAGGGCCAACTGTATGAGGTGCAACAAGGCCAAGTGCCAGGTCCTGCACTTGGGTCACAACAACCCCATGCAACACTACAGGTTTGTGGACGAGTGGCTGGAAAACTGCCTGGTGGAAAAGCACCTGTCTGAATATGAGCCAGCAGTGTGCCCAGGTGGCCGGGAAGATTAATGGCATCGTGGCCTGCATCAAGAACTGTGTGGCCAGCAGGACTAGGGAAGGGATTGTCCCCCTGTACTCTGCACTGGTGAGACTGCACCTCAAATCCTGGGGTCAGTTTTGGGCCCCTCCCTGCAGGAAAGACATTGAGGTGCTGGAGCTTGTCCAGAGAAGGGCAACGGAGCTGGGGAAGGGTCTGGAGCACAGGTCCTGCAAGGAGCAGCTCAGGGAGCTGCGTTTGTTTAGCCTGGAGAAGACGATGCTCAGGGGAGACCTTATTGCCCTCTACAGCTACCTAAAAGGAGGTTGCAGAGAGGTGGGTGTCGGTCTCTTCCCAAGTGACAAGCGATAGGACAAGAGGAAATGGACTCAAGTTGTGCCAGGGAGGGTTTAGATTGGATATTAGGAAAAATGTCTTCACTGAAAGGGTTGTCAGGCATTGGAAGGGGCTGCCCAGGGAAGAGGCTGAGTCACCATTCCTGGAGGTATTTAAGAGAGGTGTGGATGAGGTGCTTAGAGAAATGGTTTAGTGGTGGACTTGGCAGTGTTGGGTTAACGGTTGGACTTCACAATCTTAAAGGTCTTTTCCAATCTAAAATATTCTATGATTCTGTGATTTTAAATAAATGCTGCTAGCTAAGAGCATCCATGTTACAAGTGAAGTTTTAAATTCGGAATTTGGAGAGAAGTGGTGTAATGGGTTTCAATTTGTAAACAGGCTTTGTTACACAGCCCTTACATTGCATTTTTTAAACTAAGCCACAGGTGTTAGTAGCCATAAAATGTCCTATGGATGGTATATTGGTTGTTTGAGGCTAAGTGATTCAGGAGAGAAAAAGTCTTTTTTCTGAGTCAGTACTGAAAAAATGTAATGTTCTAGTTTACTTTTGGGACACAAAACCTAGGGCCTGATCAGACGGCCTCATTTACATACAATAGATCTTTGTTTAATGAGTATTGAATGTTAATATGACTGAGAACTTGAATTCTGGAATCTGAACAGAATCAAAGTGCATTTACTGCTCATATTGTGACAGCCAGCATTTTGTTTCCTGGGAAAATCTGCATTCGCTCTGCTCAAGGCTTGCCGAGAACTGAGACTAGTTGTTGTGACAAGGCATCATCAGGTTTGGCACTTCCACAGCAACTGAAGTTCTGCTCTTCTTTCCAAAGCCTTAAGTACTTTAAAATACCTTCTAGAAAAAAACACAGCTCTGCCTCATACACTTGACTCCTAAGAAGGTTGCAACCGTGTTCAGTTTTCGATGAACGAAGAGGATTGGAAAAGAAGGAAAATAAAGTTCACTCATGACCTAACACAACTAATATTATTCAAAGGCTGAGTATTCAATCATTATGAAGTAACAAGATAAATGCTTCTATCAAGAAATAATCCTTTTGTTTCTCTGAATCATTTTGTCAAGAGCCCCAGGCAATTCTTACCATTAAATGTTACGGGGTAAAAAAATTACTGTGTTATTTCAACAAACAGAGAACACATGGTTTAGAATATCTACCTGATTGCTCTTTTGAGGAATCAACCAAAATTTCAACTCTCCTTCCTGGTACTCTGAGTAACTTGGTCTTGTGCCAAAGTATTTGAAAAGAACACACTTTCAGCATGAGTTGCTATTGCACCTGGGACTACAGGCTGCTCTGACCCTAAGTGATGAACATGCTATCAGGTCCTCATGCAGGATCCTTTCTTTGTACTTGTGGACATGCTGGTTGCTGCTCCAAGTCTTCCTTTGACGCCAGGCTCCTGGTACGGTAATCTTCTCCAGCTCTTGTTTCGTGACTTCCGTGGAGTAATACTGTGAGCTGTAAAGCAGCTCTGCTTTCACCACTGAACTACGGACAAAGTGATCCCATCGGCAGCTGGGGCCTCCGAGGGCACCTCGGGGGTCAGTCTCCAGAGGGGATGCAGCTGCACATCAGTCTGAGAGATACAGAGGTCAACGTTTGGAAAAACTTGTCACACTGCCCAGCCTACTGCTATCTGGCTCAGACAGACATAAATAAGCACTGAAGACTCTTCTTTCTCTTGCTTCAGTGTACAAGTGCATTGGTGAGGAGATAAGAAAATGTAATTAGGAACAATGTAGGTAAGTCCTAAGTATTTGTAAGGATAATATTATAAGCTGCAGGCCCAAGAAATAACATTGTCCCTTTCAAAATGTTTTCCTCAAGGTTTGTGCCTGACCAGTGATGTCAGAACTCATGTTATTTTGTTCCGAGAGTTAAACAAGAGAAGTGCATCCATTTCTTTGCAAAAATACTTAGCTCACTATATCCTCATCCATATGGTAAAGGACAGCCTAGGAAAATACCCTGTTCTCCTTCCAAAAGGCAACACCCCACCAGGCACTATGGGGTACCCTCCTGTGATGTACCTGAAGTTACCAGTAACTTCTTGAAGAATTCAGCTACCAAGTGATTGGGAAGGTCCTGAAGAAGGGTGAAGAGCAGAGGAGCACAAGCAAATCAACTGCTAATGCCAAGTCAAGCTATCCTGTCTATTCAGTGTTGATGTTTGACCTGTGACAGCAGTGGAAGCGCAAAAGCGCACCAGGAAAAAATAAGTTTTGTAATAACACGGGAGGGGAGAAAGTGGGGGCAAGTTAATATATCTGCCATCAGATGGAGACAGAAGAAACAAGCAGGCACATTAAATGCATCTGTATCTATTTAAAATGTCTCCGTATCGATTCTTTCTAGGGTGTGTCACCTTCATATGCGAAATTACATACACTTCTGTAGAAATTATCCCAAACCAAGGCCCAGGGAGACATCTGGTAAACCTACAAGTGAAGGAAGTGCTACTAAAGCTGAAAACACGTAGGAAAGTTATTAGAGCCTCAGACCACACTGAACTGGCTGAAAGAGAATGCAAAGGACACCATTATTGCTAAGAACTAGCAGCGAAATGCTTAATGAAAATCAGATGGTTTGCATCCTGTGGGTAACTTCCAGGAGCATAGCCTATTTTATTTCGTTCAGATGGTCTTCGGAAGAAATGTGGTCTGGTTTTGTTCTGTACCACCCTCCCTGTGGCAACACACACTTTCAATAATGCTTTAACAGAGCAGCAGATGCAGTGAAACAATGCAGGCTCTAAGGCTGCCGAAAACCCTTCATATAGCCTGACAACTCAGAGAGCAGATGTCATCCTGGCACTTACTGTTTCTTTCTCCAGTTGTGCATCTTGTAATACAGTAAATGAGACACTTCCCTCTATACCTGTGAGGACAATTTTCTTACTCAAACGGTGAAAAAAGCACCTCTCAAAACTGATGTTTTCTTTTATGTCAGACTTTGCCAGGCACAAGAAACCAACAGGCATGCAAGAATTGTGGGTGCCAGAACTGTGAGTTAGAAACTTGAGAGTGGAAAATGCAGTCTTACACAGATGCGGGCAGGACTTTTCTACAAATGCATGCCCTTACTGTGAAAGAGGTAAGGAAATCTACCTTTATTTTGCCAGATAAAACAGCAAACTCATACTCTGCAAAGGTTTTCCAGACTACAAATCACTTTAGAAACTTGGCGTGTTCTTTAAGCCAGCACTGGAAACCAGCCACTCATCTTTCTCAGGAACACGCGCCTCTCCTGCAACCAGATGAGTCAGCCAGCATCCAGGAGTCTCCTTCCAGGAATCTGGCCCACTCAGAAACCCAGCAAAGAAGCACTGGCAGTAGTCAGTGCAGAGGACTGACACTGCCCTGATAAAAGGGAAAACACGGTGAGAAAATACTCTTAACAAAGTCTACACTGACCATTAAACAAAAGGCCCTAAAATGGTCAGGGACTCCCCTTCGACTGTGTTCCCTTATGAGCTACAGAGGTGAGCAAGAGAGACTTCTGCTCCCAGTTTTCTGTCGCTGATATACGAGCTGCTCCCATTTAAGCTGTGTGTCAGGCTCAGTTCAGAGTCAGCACTTGTCAAGGCTATGGGTGAATTTCTGATGCCCAAAGACAAGCACAGGGCGTCCCTATTTGTCTCCTGTCCCACTGCTAGCCGGTCATCAAATCCCAGGGCAAGAGCGGTAAAAGCAGTGATGGGAGCATCCTAACATGAGTTGGAACTATCCCAACCAAGCCTGATAAGCAATTACATGGACAGCTGTCAACTTCGGGCGATACAGCATGAGGGCAAACGGGCACAATGCCAGTGTCAGGACATGCCAAACTAAGACAGGGGCCTTCTACACCAAACTGACCTGATCGTACCTACACGTGACCTACGGCTGAGCTGGTAATATTAGGAGAAATGTGGGTGATGCCCTACTCTTCCCACTGTCTTCCACTGGTGGTCTGCAGCCCTAGCTGACCTTGTTCTCTCTGGACTCTAGTGGCATTTGATGTCTACTGTACAGGGCTGCAAACAGCATGGAGCCCTTGGAGATTGCTTTCAAGACCTGCCTGTTGCAGTAGGTGGTATCTAGCAGGTACCATGCTTTCCACAAAATATTCTTCAGGAGAGAAAAGCAACCATCCTGCCTACTTCAGCCTTCTGAGCACGTCACGCCGTTGCTATGTTCTCTGCAGCGGCTGTCACCAATTGCCAACGCCATTTCAACACTTAGCTTTCCCTCTGTGAAGGCAGCTACCTGGCTCAGCTAAAATAAGGAGACCAGATAAACAGAATAATCCCTGTGAGCAGCTAAGGAACCAGAAAGAACAGATGGGAAACTGCTTTCTTACCCCATAGAAGTCGGAGGGATTTCTGAGTTTTTCATATCCTGCACTGAGGAAACAGGTCCCTTCAAGGATTTTTGTGAAAAATAAGGTATCTCTGCCCACTGCAGAAAAGCTACTAATCCACTGGCTCAGACACTTGCCCAGAGTGTGGAGCAGCCAAAATGAGTTCTCACTTGCCTTAATTCAGAGCAGAGAGCTGAAATCCCTCTCCCACGTAATCAGAGAGTATCAGCTATTCCAGGCAAATTTGTTCCTGTTCCATACCCATCAGTCCCCTTCCCCCCCTTCTCCAAATTCCTATCTGGGTATGAGCAATCTTTCCTGTCCAAAACAGTACATTTTTTGTAGAACATACAGGTTTCAAATATTTGCATTTTCCAACAGCAACAGTTTCAGCAGAACATGGGTCACTGGCTGTGGAGGTGCTGCAGCCCTTCCCCTTCCACCCTTCTGAGCAGCAGGAGGTGCTACTGGAGGGATTTCCAGAGATGCTTCTCACCGTGGTCACAACCAAGAGCAAAACTCACTGGGAAATCCGGACCTGAACGTATGCAGCCCCGTTTAACCAAATATTGGTCTTGCCTTTTAACAGTGAGAAGAGAAGGTTTCTCCTTTTTTTATTCTTCTTTCTCTGTGTGTGTGCTTTTAATAATCCTCAGAACAGAAAGACACATGATAATTGGACCCCACATGAAAACCAAACAACTTTCCCTTCACCAATGCTCGTTAACACTATGGCATTCAAGTGCAAGTGAAATACAAGTTAAAAAAGTAAAATGCATGGGGAAAATAAAATCAGCCACATTTGTTTGAAACAGTTAAATAAGTAGAAATTGCAAGTGCCAAACCCCTACAAGAACATGGGTAGGCGATAACAGCTACATGGAAGTCAAGAGTGATGCATCAAAGATAAGAGGGCAGACACAGGGATGCTGTTTGCAGCACAGCAAGGACAACAGCCTGTTCCTCAGTAGCGAAGGACAGCCCCCAACACGGCCGTTACTACCCCTTGCACAGCTGCTGTTGTGCCAACAGCAGTTCTGCTGGCGGCAGCTGGTAACCAACAAATCACCGCAGCAAACGACAGGGCAAGCGGAGCTGGACTCCCACCTCCATCACCTGCAGGTCGCTTTGGGTGAGTCGTAGCTTTGCAGAGACTCACACTTCGGTGCGTGCGCTCTCCCCGTCTCACCGCTACGCTCTTGGAAACAAAACCAGTGCGATGTTTGCGTGAACTGGCAGCCTGCCTAGCCACCCTTCTCAAAACGGCTTGGCAAATTCGAGCTGAGCACCGGATGCTTACACAGGGACTGCTTCACCTTAATGAGCCCCTTGATACCCCAGGCATGCAATTTCTCCGCACTCCTGGTTTAACGGACGGACCCGGAACATTCTGTATTTTGATAACTGTAAATCACCACCAGACCCCACATGCAACACTTCAACATTGTAAAAATTTGGAACGCTGGCATTCATGATGAAAGAAAACCCATGCGGTTTTAATGAGGGAAGGAGCAAAAAGGAGCTGAGCAGTGCTGAGCCACAGCCTTGTGCCATGTGCTGATTTACTGCCAGATCTTACCTGCTGCGGAACTAAAGCTGTCCCATCACTGATTTCTGATCTCGGCTTAGCCTTTGATGAAACGCGGTAAGCCTCGCTCGCTCGGCCTTGCGCTGAGGCAGACTGGCCTAGCACATTACAAGTAATTATTTTTCAAAGCCTGCAGCAGGTCGTTGGACTCCCCCCACCTTTTGCCCACAAAACCAGTACGCTGCAGCTAGCAAAGCAGGGTCTTTCACAGTCCCAAGTTCTGTGACACTGATAAATCTCTCGGACAACAGGGCAGTGAGGGTGAAAGCAGGTGCCCCGGGTGCCTTTCCCGTGCTAACCCTTTCTTTCCTTCTCCTTCCCAGCTTCTCATTCTGATCTGATCTGTTTCCACTTGGGGTCTGGGAGCTTTGCTCCAGGCAGAAACAGCTGAAGCTGTTTAAAGCTGCAGCTCAGCAGGCACACATCCGGCTGCTCCCAAAAACGGACCAGAGCTTCCGTGGTGGCTCAAATGCCTGGACCAGGCAGGAGGAGGAGAGTGGCTTTTCCACTGGCACGGTTAGGGCTGAATGAGGACAGTGGCCAGACGCCAAGTGGAAGCTCCAGGCTACGTGATTTGGTGTATGACCAGCTCAACCCTCTGCACGGCTCTTTAATACCACCTGCTGCGTGGAACAGCCTGATCCTGCATCAGAGCTCTAGCAAGCGCATCGGCATCCATCACCTCGCTGGCACCAGTTAGCACCAAGCGGGGCTACGGAGCGTTTCACTGACTGGCTAACCACCACCACCAGACTAAAACGGTTTGGGAAACTGGGCATTTGTGCTGCGAAACACTACATTATTCTACGCAGCGTCTTGCCAGGCAACAGTCCTTCTGCATGTCAGGGATTGGACAACATGTTGCTAACAGCACAGACCAGACAGATTTGAGCTACAGAGTGGTTTGTCTGGCCATCCTGAAACATTTTAACCAGGAATCAAACACAAGCGGGTGTTTTTCCTAATGGAGGACTAAGCTACACTAGCAGAAGCGGTGTGACTTCACCAACGCCTAAGTGTATGTCTAAGCCTAACGTAACAGCATTTTCAGAGGGGGGAAAGACATTTTTTAAGCTATCTTGGAAATGTTAAATAGAACATATATGTAGCAATTCATTCATAACATCTTTCACCTTATTTCTTCCGGGGTATGGACACACATGCTTTCACCACCACACTGCTTGGGAGCAGGGGTGTTAAATTTGCAACCTGTCGCAGTGGTTCACCCTGCTTACAAGGGGCAGCCTCCTCCACAAAGGAAAGGCTGTCAGGCTGGGCAAGCTGCTCTGGAAGTGCTGACCTGTTCCCAGCCACCACCTTCCGAGGAGGGCAGGGAGGAGCAGGCCCACCAGCTGCCCCGGTAGCAGGAAAAGGAAGGGAGTGCATGGCTATGCAACCTCACTGTTCGTCTGGGGTGGTGCCCACTACCGCACGCGATGTTTGCGGTGACGTCCAGCCCTGCGTGGAGTGACCTAGGCATCGGCTTGTCAACATTCTGCTGTCACACAGCCCAAGGCTGATGGTTAGCAAGATCAGAAAACCTGCGTTTCCCCATTCCTCCTCCCCAAAAGCAGCTGTGTCTGAAGAAAGGATTAGTACTGAAGAGCTGAGATTACAATTTAGAATCTGACCTCAAGGATAGGCTGAATTGTTCCCATTTCTTGTTCTAGCAGTCAGCAGCTGGGATTTCTGACAGACAAGATAAACCTTCTCACAAGGAAAAAGAAAAACATTCAAAAAAACTGACATAATTTCCATAAAAAACACTACCAAAACTCCACTAAAAATCCAAAATTTTAATCTTGGAACATGACCTTTTTACAAAGAGATTTTAAAGATTGAGTGTACATATTCACAAAAGCAACAAAGGCATATCCCCCATAGCCACGTGTATAAATTAAAGACTCTGAAAAGCCACGTGGCTTGATGTCATTTAAACGCTGACGAGATACAGGCAGTACAAATCAAACGTTTGACTTTCACATGTAGTGGACTGTGGTGTTATACAACTGTCATCAGCATGAGCCAGATTAATTTCAAATCACCAAAACAAATACTATAGTAAGAGCATGAAGCTTCAACATTATTTTAAAGTGCTCATTAGAAACCCAACATTTCAATTATAATTAAGAAATGTTAAAGATATTACATTCATCGCATATCAAGTCTGAAAGTACAGTATGTACACAATCTACAATCTTGGCTTTATAAATAGGAAATAATTTATCTACGTATCTCAAACGTGACTAGTAGCTGAAGGGAAGCTGAAAGAGTATTTCAGTTTGGCCAGAAAAAAGGAAAATGCAGAAACAGTCTTCCCATACATACAGCTCTCGGGATCCTGTATCCCCAGCGCTGCCACTCTGGCCATCTCCTACACACTCACTCAGGCAGCACCTGCTGTTACACCACCAGTAGACAGCTGCAGCATCTCTCGTAACGGAATTGCTTGGGTCTCTAGAACTGGCAAGGCTGCTGCTAAGAGAAAACGTAATGAGACACATGTCCCTTAAATACACAGAAGAAATAAGCACTACCGTGTATTAACATTTGCAGAGGTTAAAGAACTCTGAACTAGACTGTTCAATAAGAATTTAGATGGTTATTATTTTAGTTTTTGAATGGAATGTGATGTTTATAAAACTAATTCAAAGGCATCTGTGACAAATTTAAAAGCCAGCATCAGCATTCTCACAACCAGCCCTAACCAGTTCCTTTCAACCCAGAGCCACAGTATGTTTGCTAGTCACCTCCTGTCCTGACAGGAGCTCATCCAACCTCCCCTCCTCACTGCCTCCCCACCTCCCCTGTGGTTGTGACTTAACAGCTTTGCAGCATGTGGTATTACCCTGCGCACAGGTTAAGCCCGTTTCACACGGACTAACACCAGATACTTGTGAAATGTTAGTACTGTACATCACTGTACTCCCCACAGTGCACACACTTTTCTACAATCCCCAAAGTGCGTGACAAGTTTTCAAAAATACAAACAACCTTAAAACACAAAGCCCAAGAGTGTTCATGAGAGTTAAAAATATTTAACTTCCTCTCATTGCTTTTCCTTTCTCAGCTGCCATGAAGCAGTCTTGTACTTTTTCATTTCTTTTTCCCAGTGTTTTCACCTATTTTGCAACTCGACTTTGTAATTTTCTGACAGATACAAGAGCATACCCACACATATATAGTAACATGATTATAGTAAAACCAAAATCCACAAAATAAAATAGCAGTGAACATTCCCTAAGTGCAATTTTAACTTTTGGTCAACATTTCTGCTAGGCTAAAGGCAAAAATACGCTGTACAAAACCACTTAAACATCTGCAGGAATAAGCCTCTTGTTTACATTAGCCTCAGCTTAGTGTGTGGTCAGCCTGAATGACACAATTTCTTAAAAAAAACAGGTAGACGTGAGATTGTAAAGCTGTACTTCTTCCCTACTTGCACCCATTAACAGATTCTTCCCCTGCAACAACATTCATGTGAAAAAAATTGCTGTGGCGCTCAGAAGCGTTGAAGGCAAACACATGTGTATGGGCAACAAAAGCTGTCAGGGTGACAAACGACTCGATGGAGTGCTCTCTCCTCCACCTGCAGCAAGCTTGAGCCTTGTTAGCTTTCGAGGGGGATGCTGAGGACTCTTACGGAGGTTGTCGTCCATCTGCAGAGAAATAATGAGAGCCGGATCTGGCAAACAGTAGAATACAGATTATACGATTAGTCTTTGTCAGGGCTGCCATCATTAATGCTGGTTTGGGCTACTTTTTACCCTGCTGTTTCAGGCCCAGCCAAAACTGATGCCTTGGTTTGTTTCCACTCCCAAATCCATGCTTGTGCTAGAGGTGCTATTAATTCCATTAGCATATGGTGCATCAAACCCAGGGCAAACAGGTTTGCTTCTGCTCAAATCATTTTGTCAAGATTACTGAGGAAAGCAACACTGCTACCTTCTTCTAAGAGGTCAAAGTTCCCATTTGGAACAATAACCCACAGAGTTAGCAGATCACAAGCCACACTGCTAACGCCAAGGGATGCCTCTGCACGTTCAGCACCTTGCAAGAACAAATCTTTTTCAAGTTAGAAATGCTCTGGAGGCGCTGGGTGTATTTAGATGAGTTACCAATTTCAAAAGGTATCTGATAAAGACCTTAAAGTAAAACCTTTTCAAAGACAGGTTAAAATTAATCTCTGAATACAAAGATTTCACATTTTCACAGGAAATCAATGTAATGCCCTCTGTGCAATGTGGTATGAAAGAGTCTAGTTACTACAGAGTAAACAGAATCGCAGAACACAGCACAGGGAAGATCTCCAGAGGTGGTCTAGTCTATCCCACTTCCTCTGGGTAGGGCCAGTTTTACCTAAACCAAGCCTGAAAAAATGTCTATGTAACCCACTCCTTAGCTTCCACAGCCGCACTTCAGTACCAGGAAGAGGAGAGAAGTTGATCACCATTAATGATCTATTTCATTCACTGATCTTTTTCAGGAAGAAATGCCCTCTATTCCAGTTAAAGTGTTCTGCCTGCATCAGAAGACTAATTCTTCACAGGTATTTTTCAGAGAAGTGGTACAGCTTTTGAGAGGTGCGGAGTGACAGCCTTAGAAACAAAGAGTATAAGGAAATAAAAGCTAAATGCAGAACAAGCAGGAGAAAGAGTGACTGTGGCTTAGCGACTACAGCATTCAGCTGGGAGCAAGGACAGCTTAAGACAGTCGGTCTTAACTTGCAGGACCATTTCTGTGTTTTGATCAGTACACTTGCCTTCTCCTTTGCTGGAATGTACGCTTGCAGAAAGACACCCTTCTTTGGCTGGTATGCACACTTGCAAGACAGTGTTCTTTTGATTGAACATAAGGCCTCATTAATTATTCCTTTCAAATAACATAATATTCTTCCTGCCTCTCCACACAAAGTAAACTCACTAGAAGAGAAGCAATTAAAACAAAATGTCCATTGTACAGTTGCAGTTGCCATGCAAGAATATCTGCGACCACAAGTAACCACAATGAGGCAGGAAAACTAGCGACTGAAGCAAAAGTAACCTTTTCAATCAAGTTGGATTCCTTATTTACAAGCTGTGTGAGTTTCTGCAGATTAGCATCTGCTGTATCTTGTCCAGCCGGAGAATGGCCTGGAGAGTGAAAGTAGAGAGATGAAGAGTGAAAAGGTATTTACACAAGCTTTTAAAACCTTAAAAAATAAACCCACATTGGAGAGGAAGTTCATGCAGTATTTTCATCCTAAGAAGAACTGAAGTGGAAGAGCCATGCCATGTGAGAAGAACAGAAGTACTAAGCGTGAGCCATAGCATAGATACAGGTGCATTCTGCCCATGTTTGACAGAGCCTAAAACTGAGTATTAACCCTTGCTTCTAATCTTCAATCCTTTCTGCACAACTTTGGAAGTGTCTCTACCTCATTTCCCTACAGAAGCTCTAGCATAAACTATGTAAAATCTAATTCTGCCTTCATTCCCAAATGGAATTCTGCAGTCCTAATCCAAACAAGACTATGCATGACCAAAAGGGAAAAGAAACACAGCTTACCTGAGACAGTTAACCTGAAGTAGCAAGTTAAAATATCATCACAGAATCGACACAGATTGGGCAGCTGTTTCAAATGCTCTTGCAATTGCACTCTGGGGAAGCACACTTTATAAATCGGTGCAAGGAAACCAAACACAAAGGCATCCAAGGTGGTAGGCCTGAAAAGAGTGACAGAACACAACAACAAACCAAAGTGACTGAGGTAAGACATTAAGACCTCTACAGTCTGTTTTCTGTGTACGTCAAACACAACGCGGGACAGCACACAGACAGCTCTTCCGGCATTCCATCTTTTCGTATCAACCCGGTAAATGCTTTGCCCAGGCTATCCACCGATTCCAGCACCTCCGATCTAGAGACATGCTGGCAAACTGAAACAGTCACTTCAGCAACTAAAATGCGGCCATGCTGTCACGTACACCGATAAACAAGCCACTCTAAAACATACTTCTGGCACCACAAAAGCCAAGCTGTATGCCAGGCAACCAGGATTCTCTCTCATGAAGTGGTCTGACTTCAGTGGCTGAAGGAACAGATCGTCCTTTTTAGGACCTGTTGGTGCTATGTTGTTGGCAATATCTGCTTCCTGCTCCGTGCACATACCACGGAATGAGGCGTGTTCCTGGACCTACACCCTCCTCCCACGCAGGCAGTCATAACAACGCAGACTTAAAGCATTTTTTCTCCATACAAGCACAGGAGGTGATAGTCAGTGGCTAGAAAAGCACTCCCTAGTGCTACCCCACATTTTCTCAGCAGCTGTTGGCAGCATCTGCCTCTCTGTGGAAAAATGCAGGAAAAGAGAGACACTGCACTGCCGCAGTCCAAAGATCTCGTTTGCATCCTGTTTGCTCACTCAGATTTATCTGAAAAGCAGGGTGTGAGACACTGAGACACGAAACTACCGTGCAGCACTTTTAACATTCTGGCAGGTTAAAAAAAAAAATAATAATTTTAAGTGTTCAGAGAGTCATGTGGCATCCATTTTATTGGCCATTTAGGAAAAAAAAAAAAGAGATAATAATCACACTCACGTATCTCCAAAGAAAAACTGAGATGTTCCCAATCTCTTCGACAGGAGATTTAGGCACTCCTTGGCATCCCTGTATATCTGATGAGACACAAGACTGTCTAAGAGCCCTAGGTGTAGCAAGGCTAGTATGCACAGCTCTTTCAGTTCTTCGACAGCACCAACGTACAAATTATTTACTACATAACACATACCTGTGCTTCCACTTCACTGAGACTGTAGAGTGGAGGCCCTCCCCTGGTCAGCAAGATCCTGTTCAGTGCTTCCCTGGACATCTTTCCAGGCAGATACAAACTCAGTGGGAAGGCAATCCTTGAGGCAAACCATGGCTTTGTCACACTGCAGTAATTTTCAGCCTCAACCCAGAAAGTGTGCAGCTGTATCAACACAAGGAAAAACATGACTGGAATTTGAGTAAGAATAGTAGACATCTCTTAAAAGTTTGATGCTTAAGATCTCTGCGAGAGAAGCAGAAGCACCAGGAATTACTGTAATTTAAGGCAATCAGGCTCCATAAAGGATTATACTAATCCTTTGAGTGTAGGAGTATATAATTAAGGCAACACCTACCTGACATCTAAAGAAAAACTAAACAAAGACACAGACCCATATACACGTGCATAAAATTACATACACACTCATGCTTATGTATGGATACACACACACTGTACATACAAAATATACTACAAAAAAGTTGCAGATGTACAGGTTTGAATCTTCTAGATTTTTTTTTTTAATTTCATAAATCTTAAAAGATACTATGAAAGGATGAATTTGAAACCTTGTGGGACAGCTGAAGAGGCTAGCCTGTGCTATCATCTGGTCAGAGTATTTTTTCCTGTACAAACTGAAGCCGAAGTCATTCAAGAGATGCAACATGTGGACATTTTTGCAGCTTTAATGTACTTACACTAAATTGCTGAGGGCACGTGGCCATGTGCTACAGAGAACTGAAAAATGAAACTACTGATGGGTATTCTAATTTCTCAAAAGTTCTAATGTTCAAAAGGCTTCCACAGTTGTACACCTTACATCAGGTACACCACATCTCAATCCAAGCTTTTTCAAAAGAATCAAATGCAACAAAAAACGGCCACAATGAGCTGTTTTCAGGACACTGTTTTCCAAAAAGCATCTAAAAGAAAAACATATTTATAGGTGCCCTTTTAAAATGTCTTTCATAAATCTATTACTATTATTTCACACCCCACAAACACACACGTCTTTCCTTTTCAAAAACTGCTAGGAAGTTATTTCCAAAATGGGACTAACATAGCAAATACATCCCAGCCAGGGCTATGCCCAACAGACTTTAACATCTCTCAAGTAGGGCACCTCTTACAGCATTCAATTGCAAAAATTCTGAGCATTATAAACTATTTCTCAGTAGTTACCAGAGCAGGAAGCACTTTCTCTTCAAGTAGTGCAATATAGGCCAGTGTATCAGCTCCTTGTTTTGCAGACAATTCATAATCAGCATTGTATTTCTACGAATTAAAAAGTAAAATAAAATGAACATACTACCAACAGTGTTACACAGAACTTGCTAAAAAGATGATCAGTGCAACCCAAAGCTGCTTCAAACTTAACAGCTATCTATCAAGTTAGTAAATACAACAACTTTTTTTGGGCACAGAAAGCACGCGCTCACTAGAATTTCCTTACTTCTTCAGGCCAGCTATGTCAAACCTCCCTGTATCCCCCTTTTCCACTTGCCCATTCTCAGATTTTTGGGGCCTCCTATTCCCAAAATAACTCGTGTCTCCTTCCCACTGCTTTCCAAGCAACTGTTCAGTGACACAGAGGCAATTTTTCAGTACGTAGGCATGTAGCAAACCACTGGCAAGTCCCCATCTTTATTTCTGAAGAAGCATCTGGCACTTAAGCTGGTGTAAGCATAAAAAAGGCAAGCATTCCCATCTTTTGCTTTTAGTTACCATTCTAAAAGTTTAGAAATTGAATGTTAACAATATAAGGGACCAAATGCATAGCTAAATTAATGCAGTTACAGCTGATTAGCTTTTAATTCTGACACTGGATCCCTTTAAGGTACATTTAAAAGGTTGGTAAGTTTTTTTGGGGAGAGAGGAGATTCGCTTCATTAATTTAGAAACAAAGGGTCAGTGCTGAGCCTTAGATAGCTGAAAAGCATATTGTAGTTATACTTTAACACAAATAGGTTGGGTTTTTTTCCCCAGAATCTTTGGTACTCAAATATCTATGAAACTTTCAAATTTTAAAACAACTAAAATTCCAGTTTTCAGAAAATGTGCCATTTTCAGATTCTGTTTTCCTCCCCGCCCAAAGATTTAAAGTTTCACTAACATGGCATTCATCAGATAATCTTCTTGACTAGGCAGGAACCAAATTTCTAATGTAAAAAGCGGAATAGTGGGCTGGAGAAATAAAAAGATGCTTTACTAGACAGCTTTATACTCTGTGAAAAGAAATTGTATAGCTTTATTCTTTGTGAATAAAACATGAAGAGATCTGCAAAAGACAAGCAAGAGTTGACTACACAATAACATGATGTGCACCAAGAAATGCTTGCAGACATTTTTATGCTACAAGCTATAGAAAAGCAACATAGATTAAAAACGGTAAGTATGTATTATTCTAAAAAAAAAAAAGATAAAGGGCACTGGGAGACGATCACCCATTTAAGCAGTTAAAACTATACTTTCCAAACTGTGATATTCTAGGTCTGCAAGCCATAATGATGTTAAACGTGTTATAATTAAGAGCAGGGTGCTCAGTGAGAAACTGCTCAGTTAAGGCCAGTTTGTTGTCCTTGCCAATGAACAGTTTTCCCATGCCTATTTTTAAATCTTTCACATAACTAACAATCAAACTTTCAAACAGCAATCTGCTATCTATTACTTTGCAATCCTCATGCATGTCTGAAAAAGGGGAAAGTACTGGAAGCACTGGGTCTGAACTCAGTTCCAGGTTCTCTAAGCCCGTATCAACATATAAAAGGGACATGTAGAGTCACTAGAATCCAGAGAAAACAAATCTTTTGAAAGACACCTACCTGCTTTCTTAAGAAATTCAGTATTTTTGCTGGCTGAGAAATAACTATGTCTTCTGATATCAGGACTGGCACGTCTCCTAGAAGGCGTAAGTAATACAGTCAACAAGTTATATGGATGAGTTCTAACATAACTATAAAGCAATCAGTCACCTAATCTACTTTCCTTTTCTCCATAGCATTCTCTGATCTTCCTAACATGTATGCATCAACTAACGCAGGGGAGTTCCACCAAGGTGAGAAATACCTCTAGTGTGCTGTGACCTTCAATACGTAAGAAACGGCCCCCATCAAATCTGGCTGAAGCCAACGCCTCCTGCTAGATATCTGATACTTTAAGAATCAAGCTATTTGTCTGGATTTCACATATCCATCTCAAGACAAAAATTCCAACCCTGTCCAACTGTCCTCTCAACTCATTCACCTCAAGGACTCTCCTTCCTTCTACTTCATTTTTTTCCCCTGCCCTTTCCTTCCACATTCATTTTAACCATCTGTTTTCTCTAGCCTTGCTACCACCACTGCCCAAGCTACTACTGCATAACCACAAACTATTCCAGAACCAAGTACTTCCCTTCTGCCAGAAGCTTACTGCTTACAGCCTTTACTCAGATTGCAGGATCAAAGACTGTGGTATAAAAGCTCTGTGACAGGGGCTATCTTACAGCACGTTCACAACGTAGCTGCTACAGTGAGCTTAACATGACTGTGCAGCTAAATACTATTAAAATACCGATTATCAGCAACTCTTAACTATTTGGATTTTTCTTTTGTACGGATTTTAGGTATTTTGGCTATGAAGAAAGTCACTGAACTTTTGGCAAGTACACCCAGCTAGTGCTTGGTATTTTCTGCCAACAGAAAACAACACACTGAACAGCAGGCGTCAAAGGCACACCTCGTGCATGGATACAGTAATGCCTGAACTGATGATGTGGTTAGCGTAAAGGAGAGAGTACTTCAACCCAACTTTTACCTCTCTGGAGTACGCCAAGACAACAACGTAAATGCCAAGCAAAGAGATAAGCAATGAGTAGAAGCTGACTTCTTCAACACAAAGAATTCCTCTCTGATAACTTATCTTCAACTTCTCTGGCACCTAGGTTGTTAGTCAGCTTTTCTGAGCCAACCTCTCTAACTCAGTACATACTAAACATCCCAGCTGGTGCAAGCTGTACTCTCTGAGGCTCACATTCCACTTCCAACCATACCAGTCCATTAAATTACGTATAATTAAAGAGCACTACTTCCATACACAAGTCTAGTTACTATCATTATAAACATGCAAAGTGAAAAAAGCTTAAAAACTTGCTTTCACTATACCACCAATTTAGACTGCCTGACAAAAACAGGGATGCACCTGGCTACACTCTGTTGACCGTCTGCTGCTTCACCCACACAGATTTTAGTAAAGTGCCCTTTGAAGCACTTGATGTCCTCCGCTATTTTATGTCCCCAGATTGATCACACCTGAGCCTGTGAAGCCATGTACCGTGAAAGCAGGGTGCCTTCACTGGCGCAGGTCGCACGCATGAACATAAAACCAAACCCAGAAACAACGCATAAATCGGAACCTAGGTTTATCAGGTGGCTACGATCAAAACACGGAAAGATGGTACCTTTCGGGGCTCTCCACGAGTTGTTTATAGTATTCACGGTCAGGGGAGCACCAGAAAATTTGGCGTACGCCTGCAATAAAGATCGTAGGGGGGAAAACACAGTTACTATGTGTAAGAAAAGTGTAAGACATCACTTCAAAAGTTGTTTTAAACAGCTCAGGGAAGGCACCCCCTCAGAAAGGGCAACAGCCCTGCCCGCGGCTCCGCCGGGGGAGGGAGGCAAGTGCCCGCGGCCAGGCGGCTCCCTGAGGGGAAAGAGCCGGGCCCGTGTGCCCCCGCCAGGCCCCGCCGCGGGCCCATCCGCCTTCGCTGCCCACCCCCGGCCCAGCACGGCGGCAGCACGGGCCGCTCGTCCCGCACCGGCCCGGTCTCAGGGCGGCGAGGGCGGGCGCGCCCTCGGCGGCGGTGCCGCCTCTCCCTGAGGGAAGAGCCCCGCCGTCAACCGCGCCGGCGGCAGGCAAGCCCCGGGGCGCCGTCTTCTCCCTCCTTCCTTCCCTCCCTTCCTCCCGGGGCGGGCGGAGGCCGCCGACCGTTACCATGACGGTTAGAGACTCCGGGTGCAGGGACGGCAGCCCCCAGCCGCCTCCCCAGCAGTTCAGCTCCATGGGAGCCGCCATCTTGTCCGCCGTCCGCGCCGCCCTCGCATGGCGGCGCCTCAGCCGCCTTCCCGCGGGTCCGTGTGGCCTGGAGGCGGCGCGCAGGGAGGGGGGTGTCCTGCCCTCCCCGGCAGCTGGGGGCGTCGCTGAGGGCAAGGGGTGTCGGCTGGTGAAACGCGGCGGCTTGAAGCTACCGCACTGCCCAACAGCAGCCCTCTGGCTCTGTTACCTCACACGGACTTTCCGCAAAAAATGTGTCTTTTGATCAAATGTGAAGAGCACCGGTCAGCAATTTGACCGTAAAACCGCGGAACTCTGATCACATGGTTGTAATGGTAACCCACTCCGTGCGGTTTTGTACTGCGGACCTTCAGAGGCATCAAGCCGGCAGCTGTTGGGTCTCAGCGCTCCTGCAGACGTGCCACAGCACATCTAAAGGCTGAGCCAAGAAAAACGTTTCCATCCTTCCCACACAAGGTAGAAATACCACACACTGACTTCAAAAAAACCAAAACCCTGCGCTGACCACGCTTAGTCAGGACTTCTGTGCATAAAGACATGCGGATAGCAAGGGCAAAGCTTCACCCCTCCCAGCGACACACCACCACCCCCCCACCACCCCCCCATGTTTTCAGATCTGCATGAAATTTGTGGCAGAACGTGTCATGGTAAAAAATCTACGACACAGGTCTGAGATCATTGTGCTCCAGTTTATGAGGAACGTGGGGAAATAGAAATGTATCCCTTTTTTCCCTCACATCACTGGCAATGTTAACAGTAGCACTAAAAATTGGTTAGGTTTTTTTAACGGCTACATTATATTTCTCCCTGTCTCCCTGTCAAGAATTACTTACAGTACTCCTAACACCACCTTTCTTCTCTTCTCTACAGGAACCAGCTAACTTCTAGCCAGGCTGTCCAGGTACTCTGGCCTGTTTGCTGTGTGACCACCCTGCTGAGATGTGCCAGCTCTGGAGCCAAGGGTGGCTCGGCACAGCTATGATCCTAAACGTCTCTTTCTATAAGGAGGATGAACCATATTATGGCTCTTCTTAAGGCAGGCTTCAAGAAGGCTTAGGAGGTAAATAGGAGCGTAAACCTTCTTTGCATTGCCTTAGGGCCCAACTCGTCTCTGTGCTGCTGTGAAGTCCAGAGCAAAGATGGGGGGGGGGGGGGGGGGGGGGGGGGGGGAAGGCAATCTGCTTCTTCCCTCCCCCATCCAAAAGCTCTTCAGGAACTTTTTCCTCTTGGTTGCCTGACTGGAATTCGTATTAGTGTAAAAGAAAAGTATTGAGAATGGATATATGCCTTGACCTGAAAAAAGTGGGGCTTCAATTTGTGTTTCTGGAAAAGGAAAACTTCTGAAACCTGCATTTGAAACCTTAAGTTCTACAAAATTTGTATGGAAATGTGGCAGGACCAAACCCAGAAGTGTCGACATATATATGGAAGGGTGTGGTTTAGGGCTGATATTTCACTTGCATTAAGACTTCTATATCTTAATTGCCCATGAATCCTGATTTTTAATCATCCATGTAATTCCATAAAAACAGTGTGTCTCCTGAGGCTATTAGGAGTAAAATATGAAAGCTGAATTAAACAGCAGGGACTACTTTCTACTTTCCCTACCCCATTACTTGGAAGTTGAACGAGCCACGGACACTTCTGTAAAGCAAAATCTATAATGTTGGCAGCTTCTCCCTATGCTTAGGATTTTATTGATTTATGTAAAGTAAACAGGGCAAGTATTTTAACAGTTGAGGTTTACTTGCAGATCCTATATAAAAACTGACAGTCGTATATTTCTGTAAGAATCTTCCCTAGAAAATGTTGCTGGTTTTATGAAAGTTTCTTGAAAACTCAATGTCCAGTAATCACGTTTTGATTTTTATCCAAAATATGAACCTACAGTAAGTTAAGCTGGAGTTTGTACTTCAGAGAACACACAAGAGTGAATACAAAAGAGCGCTTTTATTGAAAATGACAGTTGGAAGGTCAAATAGCCTCTTCCAGACACCAGATAAACATTAAACTTTGTGAAAATCCCTTCAAGAAGGTTGTGCTTGAGCGTAAAATCCCCTTTGGTCTGTAACATACTCCAGTAATAAAACTCAGCATAGGAGAGAAAACTGGAAAAATTGCAGTGACCTTCATTTGTATTAGCTGAGTTCCTCTGAACAGGGACTTAATCTTGTGTTTACATACATCGTGAACTGGCTCCCTTCTGGTACATTGTACACTCTGTTTGCCAAACATGCTTCCATGCGCACACTTGGCGAATAGGCACCAAGAATAACTGGATGTAGAGCAGGCACAGAATAAGGCCCTCACAAACCTAACACTAACGAGTACATCACGCTACAAACAAGATCCTCCTCCCATAGGCTCAATCAGCGTCAGTGCAGGAGACGCCTCTGCAGTTAAATCAGAAGTGAAAAGTAGTAAGTTTAGATAATTTAATAAATGTTTTGACAGAGAAGGAAGAACAGAAGGATGTTTTCAAGAAAACATTTTGTATGTTTTGATAAACTCAGATTACGTAATAAATAGTTGCAAGTAATCAATGGTGTACCCTTTGATAGCTACAAGCAAAACTTTACTTTTACCCCCCTTTTTTTGTCTGCTATTGTCACTGAACACTTTAATACAGAACTGTGGTGATTTTGCAGACGTTCATGATGTTTTGGTGTCGGGCATTTAAGCCTGTGTCTTCAAAGGATGCTCTGGTGTAGGGCTTCTCCTTAACAGACAGCAGAGCAACATCAGTGCTGTTGTAGGCCCACGTATTAGCCTCTGCAGCACCTGTGCTGTCTCCATCCTTTAGGCTGGGATGAGTTCTGGGCTCATATGTCCTCCTAGGGCACTTGTGGCACCATAACTCCTTCCTTCTGCCTGTTTTTGTTCCAACATCCTTGCCTCCTGCTCTACCCCCTTTCAGCCTCCCTCTTTTCCCTGCTCCATAGCACTCTGTGCTTGCTGCTTGGTTTTTCTCACTCAGCTGTGCAGCTTTCTGCCAGCCCATTGACACCACCACGTCATCCTGTCACTTCCACTGCAGGAGCAAGGACGGTGAGAGTGAAGCCGAGGCGTTTCTGGTTGTGTGGAGACATACCCGGAAGAGCCACAGGGTGAGGAGGAGGAGTAGGACTGTGCTGGGACACCCTGGAAGTGGGAGAGCACCCTCCAGCCTGGTGATGGAGGAAGAAGTGAGCAACTGAAGGAGTGGGTTAGCGCTGTCACACAAGTAAGCTGAGGAGCAGGGTGTGTTACAGGGGAGGGCAACGGAAGGGCATGTGAATATAGGCCAGCTGAAGGTATCTGGAAATGGCACTGCGGCCACGTTGGCGAGAGGCCCACAGGCGCGCTCTGTGCTGCATGCGGTGGCGTAGCCGGGCGAGCCTTGGCGGCGCACTCGCAGCCCCAGTCCTGCGGCCTGCTGCGTCTTGTCTCGCTCAACAATGAGTCCCCCAGGGGCTCTTCTCTGCGGTGCTCGTTAGCTGCAGACACCAGGCCTGATGTGAACGAACATTAATCCACACTACTTTTCTCACTTAACATAAAATTTCCCTCCTATTGTTGCCCTTCTTTTTATGATGTAAATAATGTCAGACAGCTTCAGCTATTCCAACTGCGTGCTGGGTAGCAAGCTGCAAGGGGGCCTGGCATGGCTTCCTGGGTTTCTTCTGGCCTGACAGAGGTTCGTCTGCAGCGCTGAGGTGCAGAAAGAGGCGCAGGACAAAGAGTTGCGCAGCAGGTTGGGAAGCCCACACTGGCAGCTCCCTAGGGGGAGAAGCATCTGGCAGCTCCTCTGCTGCCACAGGGTCCCGTGGGAGACCCTTCCTTTGTGGAGACACAGGGGTGGGGTGAAGTCCACCTGACGGGTGGTTTCACGTGGGTATGGAGGAACCTGGTTGTGTGGCTGCTCAGCCCCAAAGGGGTTTGCTCAATTGGTCCCTTTCTCCCATTCATTCTGAACACTGGTAACAGAGAGGCTAGAATTCTCTGGAGTTGAGGAGAAACAATGGGATGATGACATCCTGGGGGCACACACGACACTGAAGGTTGTAGTTGAAAGCGGGTTTTTTAAAGCTGATTGGTGAAGTCATCAAGTTTGGGTGTTTGCTAAGAGAAGCAGCCTCTTTCAGTAGCCTCAATCCGGTCAGCGTGAGCTCTTCCAATGCTCCTCGAGCTCTCTGAATGACATGGAGAGGAGCAGACTGACAGGTTCCTCACTTTGCCAGGGTCTCCTAGAAGCCCGGTTTGCCTAGGTCAGCGATCCACACGGCCCCGCTGCTGACACCCTTCAGTTAGGAAGCGTGCGTGGGTTACATTCCTGCCGAGACCAACTCCGCGCACCAGAGCATCCCCACCCGCGTTGAATTCCGTACCACTAAGCACGCTTCAGTTCCCAGGGCTCCACCCGGGATCCCGACAGGTGCCGGGTTTGCTGGATCGGCACGATCTCCGGCTCTGCCCGTGCTCGGACACCCCCACCGACACCGGCCCTTCCCGGACGCTCCCCCAGGGCGCACCCCAGGACTCGTCCGTGCCCCGCCGCGGCCCCCCGACGGCACGGCCCTGCCCCGCCGCGGCCCCCGCCCGCCCCGAGGGGCAGCCCCGGCCAATGGCCTGCCGTCTGCCGCCGTCCCTCCCCGGGCCCAGGGCCGCCCCCGTTAAACGGCGGGGCCCGGAGCGGAGAGGCGCGCCGTCCTCCGCCGCCCTGCCCGGCCCGCGGCCGCCATGGGGTGGGAGCGCGGCGCCGCCCTGCTGCTCCTGCCGCTCGCCCTGCAGCTGTGCCCGGGCAGCGCCGCCCCTCGAGGTAAGGATCCCCGCCGTCCCCGGCTTGGCCAGCGTTTCTTTCCCCTCTTTCACGCAAGACGGCTTCGGGTTTGCAGTCCCGTCCCCTCCGCGGGCAGTTCCCAGCTCCGCAGGTGCCCGGGGAGACGGAGCTGTCGCGGGCGGCTGGAGATGCCGCTGCCCGGCGGGGAGCGGAACGTGCCCGCGGAGGGTCGCGGTGTAGCCGCTCCATCAGCCGCCTCCCCTAAGGTCAGCCGAAGGCGGTGTGGCTCACAGCCGCGCTGGTAGGTGTGTTGGCGTCTGAAGAGCACTTTTCCAGTTGCAAGTTCTCATGAATAAGAAGTGACCTGCTAAGGTATGAAAACTCGTCGGGAAAACTCCGCTTTATGAAGTGCGTAGGAAAACAGGTGCCTTCGACATCCAGCATGACTTCGGCAATGTCACGCACGTAGAAAGTCAGGAGCCGCTTTATTTTAGCGCGTACGCAAAGTGAGCGGTAGTGCTCTCCAGCAGCAGCTTGCGGCTGGAAGCAGCTCAGCTGCTGAGTGCAGCAGTCGGTGTAACGTCGTGCCGCTCCCGCAGCCTTAAAGCTGCCCCTGGTTCTCTCCGCATTTTTAACCTACCCCCTCCCCCCATTATTTTGTAAAATGATGTTGGACAGTTTAATCGTTTGCTTCTTAGTTAAGTGAAGCGGATCTAAGAGACAGCCCATCAGGTTAGTTTAGCTGCATTTCCAAAAGCCTTTATTAAAGTCCTTCTTGATGTAAAAACATTTAAGGAAATTGTCATATTGGGAAGCAAGGTGTTGCCATATTTGAAAAAACAGAGGCTGACTTCCAGCTTGTCAGGGGCAGTGACCGATGAAAGACCCTACATGTGAAATTTTCAGCTTCTTATAGTCAGTCAGAAATCACTGCAGTGGGGTTAGGGTTTCACTCCAGGTGTCTAAGCCATCATTAATTATCTTGAAAAGTGCTGAACAGCAGTGGAGCAGTGCTTACATTTTTGGTTATTATGGTTAGCTGTAGCTGGAGAAGAACCTAGGAGGGTCTCAAAAAGCTGGTGTGACATGGCAGCAGAATCAAGGGAAAGAAAGGGTCTTTTATTTTGAGATCTGCCCTCTCTGATGCCATTAATTTCATTCCCCTATGCCTCCTTACAGGACTACCCGTCATGTCTTTTAGCTTCCATCTGAGGATCTAGCCTTGATGGTTTTGGGCAGAGCTCCAGAGAGTGCTTTGCCACTGTCCCAACGTGTAGCTGACCTGTTGTTAGCATTTTCGTAGGAGGGTGAGCAGCTCCCTTCTAAAAACCACAGAAAGCAGGTGGGAGCGAGAATTCCTGGTCCATCTCGCGACTGGGTTCTGTTTAGCCCGGTAGGTATGCACACTTGTGCTCGGAGGCATGCCCAAGTCCTCACTCTCACTGCATGGATTGAAACCAGCTGCTTGTGCCCTTCATTTTCCACAGTGCTTTTCTATCCATTTGTTTTCAAGACTGTCTTTTCAGGGAGAGGAACAAAAAGATGAGATTCTTCTAAAAATGAAATCTGAAATGCTTGTGGATCTTTCTTTTTTGTTCCTTTCAAACAAGCAATTGTCTCTGCAAGGTCTGAGATCTGTCTCCTCTGCCAACTTTACCAAGGATGTAAAATGAGTTTTCATAACCCCATTGCTCCTCTGCTAGCCACATTTGCTAGCACGTATGTAGTTCACACTGAAGGATGGATCTGCTCACACACTGCATCTACATGCTGATCAGTGAAGAGACACGATGAGAAGGTTTGATAACGTGGTGCCAAAGGATCCAGTTGAGGCAATGTGCTTTGTAGAACACAACTACCAAACCAATTTGAGCCTTCATTTAAGTATGCACATTTCAAAAAATGTCAATAAATGTTTTCTGTAAGGTTAGACAGACATTTGCCAGTGTTTAGTCATTACTTTTGTAATATTTCTCCTGTATTTTTAAGTGTTTTACTCTAACAGAGATTAATTAGGCTCACAGGAATTGATATAAAATCAGCCAGCAGACCTAGAAGGACTGGACAAAATGTATGGCTATATTTTGTGCTGTCAGAGACTTAAGTACTGTACTGCGATGCTCAGGCTGAGAAGACACAGCTGTATTTTATGAATGATTATTACCTGCAAAATGCTGTTGAACAGAGTAGAGAGTTGTATTTCAGTCTCCTGCTTGGGTAATTGCTTTGCTCTCTGTCCACTAAACATGATGAAATACCCAGCCTTCTGAGAGTGCTGTCTGGATCACTGGTTTCAGTGGGAGCAGTGGTTGTCCTGGGATGCTGTAAAACTGAACTGGATAAAAGAGGAGTCCTATGACCAGGTCCATCTCACACATGTGCTTCTTAGTTGTTTGACAAGAGTATGACAAGTGCATGCAAATCAAGGGCCTGATTATTTTTGTACTGTGTCCTGAAAACTCTTGGTAGAGTTGTGGGATCCTTGGACCCACTGCAGGCATAGACTTCAGCAATGATCTGTGTTTCAATGGTTTCAGGAGGTGAAAAGAAAAATCTCTCAAATTTTCTTCTTTGGAAATGCCATGAGTGTCCGCATGATGGATGCTCCAGAATGAGCAACAGAAGCAGCACAAACCTGCATTCTAACATAAGGGAATAGTGTTTCCCACATGGCTGTGGGTAGGTATGTGTGCCCATGTGATTGTCTTCGGAGCACTCTACAGCCTTCTCCCGCTTGTAGTGTATGGAAACACTGGATCGGTAGGATGGCTCCATCACCTTAGTCAACAACAGCTCTGAGATCGGGCTGGGTGGAAAAAGACTCATTTGCACAGGTCCACCGTTTTTTGGCCTGGGAAACTAAACTTAGTGGCACTACCACAGGCTTGAATGAAGGTAAGGTGCAATGTGCCGTCATGTGCCTTTGCTGTCTGCCTGGTGTTAGGGCTCTTCTCCTGTGGCAGTTCCAGTGTGCTGGTGTGGGAGGAAAATATGACCCAGCTATGATAGGCCTATGGAGTAGCAGTGTCATAAAATGGCTAAATAGGCCCTTGTATTTAAATATAAAACTTGTGCTTAGTCAGTTATCAGACTTTATTGGTAGGGTATAAGACATATACTGCTTTAATAGCAGAGGGTTGAAATAGGAGGTTGTCAAGAAACCTAGTGGAATAGTTTGAGTTTGGAGGCATCATGGATTTAGGAACATTGAGGAAAACCCAAATTTGTTGTTTCCGTGCCATAAGTGGGGTAGGTGGCATTATGAGGGAGTATAATGTTGGACTCTTTGCTGATGCATTGTGCAACAATTAAACGAAAAATTTGAAACAGCTTTCACTATGCCTTCAGGGGGGTTTTCTGGTTTTTGGTTTGGTTTTTTTCTTTTTTTCCCCAGGCCTGTCTTTCTTTGTTATCTGTGCCAGAGGGAAAGATGAGTCTTATTTAATATAACGTAGCTTCTGAGAAGTCACTGAAGTGAGAAGGAGGTTATGAACATCATATTGCTAACCTGGCTTTTTAACATTTTAATTGGTGCCCTGCAAATGCCGTCAAAATGGTTCTTAGCACAAGTACACTGGAAATCTGTCTGAAAACTTTGATGCTGGATCCTCAGTCTGATTGAAATGTGAATACAAGCACTTGAATTTAGGAATGCAGAAATAGGTTAAAAAGCTTTCTCTTGAAGTACACCCACAGAAGAGGAGAATTTTAAAAATCGGCCTGAACATACTTAAGTACCTCAATTTGCAGACTAGATATTTCTATGTTAGTAACTTAGCAATAATTCCCTTAAAAAAAAAAAAAGTTGTTAAAATATGATCAGTTGCAACAAAATCTATATTTTTTTTTTTTTATAGAATCATAGAACGGTTTGGGTTTGAAGGCACCTTAAAGATCATCTAGTTTCAATCCCCTTGCCATGGGCAGGGACACCTTCCACTAGACCAGGTTGCTTAACATGTCCCTGACGAGGTTGGACTAGGTGATCTTTAAAGATGATACTGTTAATTTATTTTAGGTAGGACAACTTGGGTTCAGTTTAAAGTACCCATATGGAAATGGCGAAGCGTGTACAGTTTCCAATGGGTAGCTTCAGGCTGCATTCTTCTTTGGTCACTATTTTACTTAAATTGCTGTTGAAACTCACTTATTTTTCAGTTTTTGATCTTCTTCCGTATTCCAACAAGAGGGTGGTATCGAACTTCTTACAACAAGCACTTGGGGATCCTACACTGAATGAAGTGTACTTGCTTTCAGCATTCAAACTGCAGCCAAAGAGCACAGCCACCGTATTTGGCCTGTATTCATCAGGTGACAACAGCAAGTATTTTGAGTTTACAGTAATGGGACGGATGAATAAAGGTGAGTTGTTTGGAGTATGTAGGGGAGAACAAGTGTGGGTTCCATAGTTTTTGGTGTGTCAGGGATGGATGTTGAAAACTCTGTGATTAACCTTTGTGCTTGGGTCATTCCTGTTGCATGCTGTCACCACTTTGCCCCCCCCCCCCCCCCCCCCCCCCTTACAAGATAAGTGTTGGTTACATCCCCTCTCCGTCCCCTTCTCCTCCCCCAACCCCCACCCCCACCCCCCCACCCCCCATGGGTGCTGCTGTCTTCTGGCCAGGGGAAGCTGGCCTGACAATCAGCTGGTATTGCCACTCTGCCATGGGGCTTGCTCTGAGCAATCCTGAAAAAGGAGGGGAAAAATGGAGCATGGAGAAGGGACTCAATTTGTCTTTTTTTTTTCTTTTCTTTTCCCCTTTTTTTTTTTTTCTTCCCTTTCCCCTTGGGACAATCACTGGTTCCTATTACTCAGGAATGTGAGGGACACACGCACATGCTGCCTCATGCATATGAAAGGCAGGTTCTTGTTCTGCTGACCCTGGAGGTTAGATGTGACTATGCAAGACAAACATTCCTAGTACTTACCGGATCTTTTGGGTGAATTAAAGTGTTTGTTCTCCGTTTATTGAAATTAGTTAATCAGGAGTCAGGACAGGAACTTCAGCAGACTTTTAGAAATGGAGAGCTTTCATCCCTCACTAGACCAGCTCTAGGATATATTGCAATTTTAAGGTTCAGTGAAAAATTGTCGAATCATGTAAATTATTGTTGCTCCATTGACTTGCCCACTGCTACGATAATTTGCTGCTGCAAATGTTGTAATTGGGCAGCTGAGTCTAATAGACTGAGAAACTTCAGTTTATACATGGGAAAATTATTCTATATGCTGAAGAAAAACACACCTTTTGTTGGGGAAGTGTAGGGGAATAAATTAGATAAAACATTGGTAGTTTTATCAGTTTTGCCAAAATCCTTCTGAGGTCAGGGAATAAGAACATTTGTGCTCTGTGTGTGTTGGGGGTGGGTAAGAGATGGTCACACAGTTTTATCAGTAAGTGTCGTACAATTCCTAACCCTGACTTATCTAATTGATAAATAAATGGTAGATCAAGCATAGTCCCTCTGTCCCTCTCTCTCACACACAATTATGTGTGTAAATGTTATGTATAGGAATGCATATGTAGACACACAAGTAGGTCCATGTACATACAGGTTTGGACATATCAAACTCTTCTCTTGATTTTCAAGAGAAGTGCATGCTTGATGACATGACACACTTTAAGTAGACTTAAGAGTCTTCCTGGTGGAAGGTTGTGTGTCTCTTTTTGGTTTTGTCCTCAGTATATTGGTGTCTGTAGCAGGTCGGTGGCATATAGACAGGCAGCATGGAGAAACTTGTCCCATCAGTGGCCAGTGTTGAGTAGGTGGGGGACATCTGTAACCTACCTGTTGTAAAGGACAGATCAAACAGAGGGAGGCTTTTCACAGCAAGGCTGTTCCATGGAGGTCTCTTTGCCTCCGTGGAACTTCATTGCACCTTATTTAAGGCATATGGCGGCGTGTGAGTAGTAGGCAGTGCTTTCACATGTGATGTGTCAAATGTCCCATATGGCTATTTCATACACTAAGTTAAACTGCTTCCAGGAGGTTTTCACGTGAGCTGAAAGTATGGAGTGTGGGGGCTGTTTGTGATCCTCTCAATGCTGGAGTTCATCACCTAAGTGGTTAGCCGATGCTGGCGTCTTAGCAAAATGCAGGGTTTTGGAAGAGTCCATATGTGGACAGTGCTTCCTCAGCATGGTATTTCCACTTGTGCACCAAAATCTGATCTTAGTCCAATGCAGGTCCTGGTTATCTTTTAAAGTGCCACATCTGAGAGCTGTGTTCCAAATGGTTTGCTCATGTTCTGGTTTTGTTGTGAAAGTAAAATGCTTATGACACCTAAATGTTTTTAAAGCGCAGGTGTGAATTACTGTGTTGCTGCTGAACTTGTTTTGGTCAGACCAAGGTGCTTTTCAGAGTCAAATAGCATCCATGGGTTTCTTACCCTTTTTGAATGATTCCTTTATGGAACAAATGGCAGTAGGTGCACAGAAGTGATGTAATTTACCAATTCTGTCAAGCAGTTCCTGTTTACTGGCAGCATTTGTAGTTTCATTGAAAATATGTTTCTTAAACAGTACAGGTGAGCTACTTATTCTTGTGAATGTCTTTGTAGAATACCCTAGCAGCAAATACGTAATGCAGGCGCTTGGATGAGTTAAGTCTTACGGAGGCAGGGGCTGTGGTCCAGCAAAATCTCCCTTCAAAAGCCTACTCTAGTTTACCAGATGGATATTTGGCTTTGACTGAGGAAGGAATACTTGATCCCTCCAAGTCAGACTGCTCCTTGTTCTGAAACTATTCTGGCACGGCCTGTGCTGGCCCCTGCCACCATCTCCTCTTTCTTTCTCTAGGTTACTGCTGCGTTTGGTCACTCTGGATGCAGGGCCCACATCCAAAGACCTTGCTTTCATATGACCAGGCGTGCATAACATAAGTAAAATGCCTGCAGGGTACTCTGTCTTGGCCAATCTCGGAGTGTGCCAAGAAATGCTACCTTTTAGCAAGTTACTGGTGACCTCATGCACCTTTGCGGAAATCTCAGCTCTGGCAGTGTTTGACACAGACAGCAGTGAAAACATTCCTGATATTGATCACAGCTGCGGAGACTTTAGCACTAGTGTAGACTTCACAGATGGAGACATACCCTGTCCCGTTCGTGCCGGTATAAATCTGGATTCTTTTAATCATTAGGCTGAGCAATTAGAAAAATGGTGGGGAATATATAGCCGGTAACTCAGAAGGTCACAGACAGAGGTATCGCAGCATCAAAGAGGGTACGTTAGTCACGGAGAGATGGGAAGATATTTTGTTAAATGAATAGAAATGGGATGAGTTATGGGCTCTGAAGCTAATAAGAGTTTTCCCCTCCGCTATATTCACAATTTTTAGTTGACCTCATGTTAATGTAGGTGTTTCTCAAAGGTTGAAGTACTTGTGAGACTCACCTCATGCAGCAGTAGCAGCCCATTGTGAACTTCAACCAGATGTTCACAAGGTAACTGTTTAGATACCCGGCGTCAGTGCAGCTTGGCTCCCTAATGCACGTTAACTGTTATCATGGAGAAATAAGGGACGTGCAGGCTGGTGAACAGTGGAATCTCTGAAACAAGGTCTCTCTAATATCATAGGGTAGTTGCACTCTGTCTAGATGCACTCAGCTCATTCCTTCTGCAGATATGCATTTGGAGAGCCAGAGAGAGATTTTATGGAAAGAACTAGCTAGCTGGTCTAAGATTTAGCTTGCAGATCCTAGCTTACCAATCCAATTTCCTTAGGAAAGAGCTATTTTTCAGTATTACGCAGTGTGTAGAAGTTTCTGTTTGTCTGCTGTTGTATTCTCATGGTCCATTTTACTTCATAAAATGAGAATTTATGTGAATTATCAAGCAGGTAATTCACTAACACCTTAAGAAAGAGTTGAGAACTGCCTTAGTGAACTTTAGGGGTGGAATATGTCTTTTTTGCCTTATATTTTGTTTTCACTTACTATTTGTTACAGAGAAATGCAGGTTTTTGGCTTGGAATCATGCTTCCTTTGGTTTCTTTAATGACGCATTTGGCTACACTGTCTGGTGGCTTCTACTGAATACAATATGCATCACTGAAACTGATTTTTCTAGTCAAACTTTCCTGCTACAGTTTTTCTAGGCCTATCAGATAAGTACTTGCCGTAGTGCTGACTGACTGCCAGCCGGCCGCTGCATCCTTTACCTTTACCACCTGTATTTTAGCACGTTACATCCTGTAAGGTGACATTGGTTAAGCCAGTTAGAGGCCTGGCCAAAGCAGTGGAAAACCCTGTGCAGGCAGCAGTGCTTTCCAAACGGGGAGTCACACAAGAGTCCTGGTAATCCTCCTCTGAGAGTCAATGTCCCATTTATTATTGCCATTTATATCTGCATATGGGATGCATTTGCAAAAGCTGAAGTGGAAAAATACCAGGGCAATTGCAGATTTCCACAGGATCTTCCCTGACCAGTCTTGGATTATCCGCTACCCTCTGATCGTCTGTCTGTGTATTTTGTACTAGTGGTGCTGCGCTATCTGAAGAACGATGGGAGGTTGAATTCAGTGATCTTTAGCAACATCCAGCTGGCTGATGGGAAACCCCATGCTGTCATCTTGTGGCTGAGTGGCCTGCAGCAGGGATCCAGCACAATAGAGTTGTATGTGGACTGCCTGCAAGTAGGTGCCGTTCAGGACCTGCCAACAGCATTTTTGGCGCTGTCTCAGAGGTCGGTGGCAGTAGAGTTGCGCACTTTCCAGGAGAAGCCACAGGTGAGTAGGAAAACTGGGAGCAAGCTGAGCACTTAGAGGCATCACCAGGGATGCTCCAGCACACTGAATCCAGACCTCAGTCCTCACAGCAGCCAAGCTCTGTACAATGGTGTTTCAGTAATACTTGAGCACTAACTTGTGAAATAAATGTAAATACAAATTCCCTATGGAACAGGTGACAACTTCACTGAACCTAGTAATTGTCATGCTATTTGTTTTAAACACAATTTTTAACTTATTTAAAACCCACAATTACTGCCTCCCTCACTTTAGTCTAGGTGTTTCTTGGACTTTTTGCAGACTTAGCTGATGCAGTGAGGGCAGCTCTTCATCAGCTTCTTACAGCTGTTCAGTATGAGCAACCATTGGTTGTGTATGTGGCTTTCCTCTCCATGATAAGCCACATGAACTGAAAAGACAAAAGAAGGTAGAGGAATTTGCACAGAATTAATTTACTTTGTCCAATATTTCACATTTTTTCTGTGGCTGTACCAGAATTGTGAGCCCTGTTTTTCTTCTGATTCCAGGATACGCTAGATGAGCTGAAGCTGGTAACTGGAGGAACACTTGCCCAAGTGGGGAACCTGCAGGATTGTTTTCTTCAGCAAATTGAACCTGTTCCTCAGTACACTGGTAAGGCATGCAACCAGGGGTTAAAATTGTTTCTTAGGATACCAATGCAAAGAAACTATTGTGATGAATATTAAAAAGGTTGAGAAGCTCTACAGACAAGTAATAACAATTGTTTAACTGAATTACAGCCATGATAATTTCCTGTAAGTGTTTTAGGAACAGCTCACTTTGGAGAGGAAACAGTCACTGCTGTTGGTGATAAAGCAATGAGATGTTGTCCTACTGAAGGAGGAGTCCATAATGATTAAAAGAGACTTTTTAGGCTAATTTGGAAGACAGACTTTTGTGATCATGATGTGTTTGTGTCAGCTTAATAATATTTTAATTATTTAAATTGCAGACAGTTGCAGGTGGGAAGTAGTCCTAAAGGTGACATGCAGCTACAGGCTTTATGAAAACAGATGGATGGATGGAGTAGCATGGCTTATCAGTGTACTTATCCACATGGCCAGTATTCATCTCCTGTTGATTACTGGGGGGTCCCAGAGAAGGGAGGAACAAGGTGTGAAGAAGGACACAGGAGACTGCAGAGTGTGTTGGTGCTATGCCTACAGAGCCTACAGGTCTGCATGGGAAAAGCCACTGCAAGGCAGCCACTGGTCCTGCTGCAAGGTAGCCAAGGCTTTTGGCACCTGTTGGACTGGAAATCTGCTCCATAACCAATTCCTTTTCTGCGTGTGCTGAGTATTGTGGAGACTGAGCTGGGCACAGGGAGGAAAGTAAGGCGATGAGGCTATGGGGGTTCCTGCGCATCCCCAGGGGCTGGGTGCAATCCCCTGTGGTGGGTGAGGGTGCTCTCTAACCTCTGGACACAGCAGATCTGGGCTAGACTGCCCATCGGTACCCCTTCCTATTCCATGTTGATCCACCTTTCTGATGCCGGTGTGAGGGAGAAGCATGGGTTCACACTGCGCATGCAATATGTTAATATGTGACTAACATGAGGAAAAAGAAGTGAGCTCAAGGTTTGAAATGGGATCCATGAGAAGTTCTCTCACTGTCCCCTCCTGCCAAACCCAACCCCGCAGCATTGCTAATTTTGATTAGAACAGAGACAAGATAACACGGATTTTATGAGAGCGTTCTGGGTACGTTACAGGAATGCAGGCATCCGTGGTGTGCAGCGATAACAGAATCTGTTTCCTCTTTTAGATATGTAAATCTCCAGCTGCACGTGGTTCTGTTTTCTTGCTTCTTAACATATATACACCTGGGCAAAAAATACAGAATTTTATCATCAGAGGTCTGTCTTTTTTCCCCTAAATCAACTAGCATTTGCACATAGAAAGAAAGAGTAATTGAGTGTTTCCTCCTGGAAGAACTCACAACTCTGAACAAAATTTCCAGACTGCAGACTTGCAGCTTTCTCATTTGTAACTTCTTGTTCATTAATCAAGAATACAAATGGTAGTAATACAGAGAGATATTGTTTCTCCCTGGCTGCCTTTACTTGGCTGAGCCTCTCAAATTCCGTTGCTTATAACCTTCAAGTGAATTAGTATCACATTAATAATAATAATAAAACAACTCATGTGAATATATTCAAAGTCTACATAGTCAAATCCACCAAAGGAAGAGGTGCAAATGTTCCAACAGCAATATTAACTCAGCTGCCTTGCACTTCGTATATGCTTCACAATGCTCTTTTACAAGAGCAATATATCAACATAACCACAATTTTGCCTTCAGCCAGAAAAAGCTGGAATGCAAATGCTTAGCTGTATAGGGGTGAGATCTATGTATCTTGGTAAAAGCATGTGTTTTCATATTAATTGGAAAATCCTTGGGAGAGCTTTTGACCTGAATAACTAACTGTACATGGCTTTGACTGTGTGCCTGGTCATTGCTCACTGCTGTGGCAGCAGCATTCCCACTGTGTTTAGTCTGTGAGCCTGACACTTAAGCAGTGTAGAGGAGAATATGATAATCAGACAGAGGTTGAGCTTGTATATTTGGATATTCCCATGCGGGTGTGAAAATACAGTGCGAGATGCACTGGTTTTGATAGATGAGATTAGTATGCTGTGTGTAATCACCATCCCAAAACCATTCAGGTCAGAAGGGATCTTTGGAGGTCATCTAGTTCACGTATGGTATCTGAACCTGACATTCTGTAAAAAAAAAAAACAACTCAGCTATGTTTCTCCAGACCAAATGTTCTTTTAATCTAGCTACTGTGAAAAGACAGTAGGCCAATACAGTCCCAAGGGCAAGAGTGTAAGATAATGGAGTTATAGTGTGGTTTTCCCTGAATGCTTTGCTGTTCTACAGCAGTTCATAGTATACAGACCTTTTGACTTAGTGGTGGAGTCTCTGTGTTTTGTACTCATTATGTGTTTCCTTCCATTAATCTGTCCAGTCAGTTTTGAATGCATGGTCAAGAATGTCTCCTGGCAAGAAATTAATCACATGCCTGAGGAGGTATCTCCTTCTGTTTCCTTTGAATCTGCCTCTTAGTAATTCCCTATGCAGTTTCTTTGGTGGAGGATGATAGACTGACAGGAAACTATTCCCTCGTCAGCCGTCATCCAGACTTTAATCGTGGCTGGATCTCTGGCCAAGTAAGCACAGTCTCTTTGAGTGACACTTCAGGACTGTGACTTTGCCAGATGGGGACAAATGGGACAATTAAGCCAGTATTGCTCCCAAGAGAGCTAGAAGAAGTATCTATGAGGTATTTCATGGTGGCCTGCAATTACACAAGCTAGTGTTTGTGGGTTTGCCCTGCCTGTGCCAATTAGCTGTGTGAGGAGGTTCGTTGTCTCCTCCAGATCCAAAACCCTGTATTGGAACATGTTGCACAGAGAAGTTGTGGATGTCTCATCATTGGAAGTGTTCAAAGTTAGGTTGGATGGGGCTTTGAGCAACCTGACCTAGTGAAAAGTCCCTGCCATGGCAGGGGGCTTGGACTAGATGATCTTGAAAGGCCTCTTTCAAACCAAACCATGCTATGGTCCTATACTGCATGGTCCTGGGAAGAAAAAGACAGGGTAGCTCCCTGACATGGCCCCAGGCTTACAGAGAATAAGCATGTCAAGGGACTTCGGTTCCCTGTTGGACCGCAGTTCTTCAGATCTGTCTCTGAATTTAACAGTTGCTGTGAAAACCATTCTGTTACTCAGGCTGTTACAGACGCGGAGCATAGAGCTAGGGACTAGCTGAACTGGGCGCTTTCCTCAGTAGGTGAGGTATGAATGAGAGAAACTACATCTTAGGTCTAGATAACTGAATAGCTTCAGGCTGTACCTTTTACTTACCATGCTTACTCCTGCAAAAAGCCACTCCACAATATACTGTGGACCAACAGCTCCCTGAAGGGCCGCTCTGAGTTGTTACCACTGATCACTGGTCATTCTGCTGCAGGCAGAATGGCTTTAAATGGGAAAAATGGGAAAATGGGAAAAAAAAAAAAATTAAAAAACCTACAGCAACTCGTCTGTTTCTGCTCTGCTGTCTAAATTTACAAACAAGACATAGTTCATGGCCGTATACCCTGTTTAGTCCACCCTGAAGTTTAACAGTCTGTGAAACTTAACTGTACAGAGTAGATCTGGTTTTGATTTAGGTGCTAGCCAACAAACAGCATCTGAAACGTTGAGATTTTTTTTGCAGATCTCAATCAATAATGCCTAAACCATTCTTTGTTTAAAAAAACCAAAGAAAACAAAAACAGATCCCAGCATCTGTCCCGACAGCCTGCGGTGCCAAGTTCCACTGTGGGATTCTAAAATACCCATGATATTAAGTCCTGCTGCCTTCCTCCCAAATGCAAATAAAACAAGATTGGGACTAGAACAGAGAGAGGTTCTGGAACAGGTGATTCCTGAGTCTTTAAACTTGTTCAGTGTTTTGATAACAAAATCTGAAGTTAAGAAAACGTAGTATGTGAGGAGTTGGACGATTGCCACTAGAATGTTTGGAAACAGTTACACATGCTTTGAAGTACAAAACAATGAGATAAACATTAGAAAAGCATTTTTCATATAAGCTTTCAATACTCACAAAAGTAACACATGAATAAACCTCCCTGAAGCCATTGGGCATAATACCAAAATATCCTGCCTGCTTAGAATGTAGAAGAACATGTATTTATGGAATTTGTTTTGACATACTGACATAGAAAAGTAAACAAATAACTGCTCGAGTGAGCTACTAACAGAAACTACTATGAGCTGCTGTGCTAAACATGCCCTCTGCTGTTTCTCCATCACTGGGTCAAAACTAATGTTTCATTTAACAGATGAAAGTCTCATGTGACGATCTTGGGTTGGTTCTGGTCCTTCCATGTGGCTTACTACAGGTGTAACTTTTGGTCTTGTCTTCAGAGGTCTTTAATTTGTTACGTGATACGGAGAACTGGCTTTGGTGTGAGTTCATAGCATGTTGAGTAGATGTTTTGTGAGTCCGTACAAACTCTGCACCCCTCAGAAGCAAGCACAAACAAGAAACTTGTGTACAGCGTGGTGAGCTGCCTTTTGAAAGAAAAGCCAAATGACCATTGTAGATATTAACAGTGCTGTTTTTGTCAGAGCAGGCACTCTTGGTGCATGGTCAGAGCTGCACGGTGAGCTTGCTGAGGAGGCTGGGGAACTTCACTTTGAAAAGTGTGCAGGAATTGGTTATGGTGACATGGAATACACTTGTGGAGGGTGACTTCCCATCATATGCACAGATACTTCATGCCCCTACCTTGCCCTCCTGTCCTAAGTGGGTTATCTCAAAAACCCAGACTTGAAATCCCAAAGTTTTACTTAGGGATGCTGGTCTCAGGCCTGGGGGAACCAGTAACACTGGTGGCATTAGTTGCCAGTGTTGTTAGGTCTTACTAGAGAACCTTGACACTTAACTAATGAAAGAAAAATCTGACTGCTTTTCTTTCTGTGGAGAGGTTTCTGCTTTGCTTGTTCCTGTGGTATACAGTAGGGATCACTCCAGAAAAGCCTTGAGTTCATGCAAATCACTCTTTAAAAATTGGAGCTAGATACTGTGTTTGCTCTAAGGATTCCTACAGTGCTTTAGTAACAGTAACCTCTGCCCTCCTTGGTTCTTCGTGGTGTTTCCATCTAGTATCTCAGAAATTACCATGGCAAATGAACAGTTATGTGCATTGTGCACCCTTTTATCGCTGCTGTTTCCCTGCAGGTGATTTTAATAGGCAGCTGATGGGTCAGATGATGCAGATGAACCAAATACTGGGAGATGTGAAAGACCTTCTCAGACAACAGGTACTGTATAAAGACTTCAGTGTGAAACATCCCAAGCTTGCTGCTTTTGACAGAGTCAAGGCAGAATTCACATAGGCAATAAACTCCTGTGTAGAGTTCATTGCCTCAGAGGCACGACACCATGGAGAAGAAATTACCATATAGGCCGTGGTTCCCAGTGCTCGCTATGGAGGTGAATGTGGGAGTGCAAAGGACTTGCTTATTTGGATCCAGAAAATCTAATGTCTTATGTGAGGAGGAACTAGGGTAGTCAGCCCACTGTTAGAGATACGTCTGTTGCACAGAACTGGAATTGCATTTGTTCCACTTGCTGGTGGGTGTCAGAACTAGAACTGCTGTTGATGCATGCCTTTATTTAAGCATGTCATAGAGTCCTGTGGATGGCGGCTGAAACGGAGTACAACCGTTATTGTCCTTAATTTTATAGAGTACCAAGTCAAGATAGAGCACCTATGTTGCATGGTTTGAGTGGCATCTTGGGGAAAACTGATAATGGTTCTTCTGGCAGCCAGATGCTGCCTGTATCCAAATAATATTTATTTTCTGTATCCTCAAGGTCAAAGAAACAACTTTTCTGAGAAATACCATAGCTGAGTGCCAAGCATGTGGTAAGTATTCCATTATTGCCTGTAAAAGGCAACCAGATGAGATGTATAGTTGTTTTAAAACTAGTATTGATTGTGTCAGCTTTATGTGGTTTCTAAGAAGTATTTCTTTAAAAATACTGTGTCCAAAGTTCTAGGTGTATGGGACGCAAACTTAAAATAGACTTGTGTTAGAGGAAAAGCTTTCAGTTTCCACAGACCTGACGATCACTTACTGGGCGATGAAACCCCACTAAACCAAGCAGTACGACTACACCACGTACTGTCAGTTCTTGCTCTGCCACAAAGCTGTGTCACGTGTTCCTGGGAAGGGAGACATTGCCTGCCAGGTATCTCGTGAACAATCATAGTAGAAGGACAAGGGAGGAATCATGTTCCGCTCTACCTGGTACTGTCAGTCTGAGGAAGATCCTGTGCAATCCACCTGAAAGTCTTTTGATGCCGAGTAGGCAGTCACTGGTTAGCGGCAGTAAGACCCAGCAGGTGGACTTTTCACTAAATGGAAGAAAAAAATGCTTTCCCAAGTGCCACTGTATGGCATTCCCACACAACTGACAATCAGGAAACACGTGCAGCTAGTGTAAAAAACCAAAATACTCCCTCGCGAGGTGGGGTGAAAAGGCCAGATATGTTTAAGGCCTTTAGCTGATTTCTTCTCCCAGTCTATCAGCCTCATCAAAACTCAAATTGAGCTCCAGCCAGATTAACCTTTATGTGTAAGTACCAAAGAAAAGTCTTTATATCCTGCCTGTACCCGTACCAAGGTTCAGCGCCCACCAGAGTCTCAGAAAACCTTGCTTTTCCCTGGGGAAAAGCACATAAGTGCTTCGTGCACCTAAGCCAGAGTCCTGCCATGTATTCCTGGCCTGCAAGCTGCTGCTTCTTTATTCCTCTTATTTGTAGACTGTCAGACATGCTTGTAAGAAACCATGGCACTGTTTTCCTTATGAAGTGGTAGTGTTGCTGATTTAGCCAGAGAAGTACCTTGTACCATCACACTTGAGTCCCTCCAGCCATCTGAGGTCTCTGGCTTTCAGTTTCCTCCCCTGGCTGGCAGCAGATCTGTGCTGGGACTAGCCGAGAAGGAGGGTTCCCATGTGTAGCCAGGAGAAGCACATGGACCTAACTAGAACAGCCTTAATTTCCCCTGTCTGGGGACGCAGCAAGCTGCTGGGCCTTTCCCAGCATGAAGTCTTTTCAGCCACAGCACAGCTGGTAGTGGAGCCATGCAGAAACACGAAGCCCCTGCTGCGCAGCATCTTGGGGTTCTCTTTAGAGAGCTTGCCAGCTGAAAGTCATGGTGGATGTTTCTTTCAGTCGCTGAAACTGTTGTCCTTTCTGCATTGAAGGTTTGGGAACTGTGAATTTTCCAACTCCGCTTCCTCGGCGCAGTAAACCCAAATGTGAAGTTAATTCCTGCTTCAGGGGAGTCAGGTGCATGGAGACAGCAGAGGGATTTCAGTGCGGCCCCTGCCCTGAAGGGCTCACGGGAAATGGAGTTACCTGCTCAGATATCGATGAGGTAAAATAGTGACTTTCACTGAATTAAAGAAGGAAGGGGGAAAAAAACACACCTACAAAGCAACTGTTTCATACATATCAATGGGTTGTGGTGCTTGCTGTCTTCAGCATTTGCTGACTCTTGCACAGTGAATGTTAATTTATTCTGATTTGATTCTGCCTCTCTATTTTGCTGTTGCTGCAACTTTATGGAGGTTATGTGTTGGAAAACTTAAAATACCCTGATGAGTTGAGAAGTCACTTAAAGGAGCTAAATGTTTGGAAAAAAAACCCAACCAAAACAAGCTTTTAAGTAGTTCTATTCCACAAGAAGATAAAGTAGCTTCTGTTACAGGCAGAACTGTGGAAGTAGTTCTTGTCAACATGGGCTTTGTTTCTTTAAATCGTAGTGCTCCTGAACCAGCCTTGGAGACCAAAGTCTTCTCTTCAGCCCAAACTGGAGTCATATTTTTAGCCTTATCTTAAAATTTTATGAAAGAAACCAAACATTTATTGTTATGGTTCCTTTTGCTTCCTTATGGTTGTGTTGAAGGCTGATAATGTTGCCTAAAATATTTTTTTTTCTTGTGCTGTATGTTAGAAATTCAGAGTTTGCTTGTACCGAGGACTGATAATAAATTTACAATATCTTAAACAAATAAAATGTGTTAATTGGAATGTGACACTCAGAACACAAACAACAAAACCAGTTACAGATTCAGCACATTCTTTAGTGCATGATGATTTTTGCCATTGCTCTTTAGTGGTGTTTGTGGAAAAGCACCTGTATGTAGTAGACCAGGGAACGAGGAGAATTGGGTCATCACCTGTGTCTGTGGATAATGCAGTGCTGTGGACCTGCCTGATGAACAGCAAAAGCAATTCCTTTTTTTCCTCCTTCCTAACCAACAGAAGATGTGCTTTGACTGCTCTTTTGGTTCACTCCCTCTTGCAGGCCTCAGCAGAGAGGATGCAATGTGCCCAACATAGCTTTCTGTGAAAAACACTGAGGAGAGAAAGTGGGTTGAGTGTGGCAGTTCCCTGGGTTGTGGGCGATGTCTTTTGTTTGGCCTCACAAGGCATGGACTGTGTCTGCTGCAACAGAAGGCTCAGAAAGTTGGAGGTGAACCTTTGAGATGTGAATGCAAGAGGTGAAGCTGAGACAGCTGTGGTGCGAGTTTCATACCGCAGGCAACCATGGTGAGGGACTCAAGCCAGCCTAGGTGGAGCCCACTGGTACGGATGGGTTCCACCGCCTGCGCCATATGCAGACGGAGGCAGAGCATGGCAGTAATCTCCTCCATGCCGTTCTCAGGGTTGGGGCAACTCTACCCATGATAGTAGTGGTGGGATAACAAACCGAGACTGGTCTGTAGTGGGTTTTCTGTGAGCAGCCAGGCTCTGCCACAGGAGATTGATGTGCTTTTATATTCCTGCCACCACTCTGCCTAGCAGGCCTGGTCTCGAATTAGAAACAGCAAGGAAATTTTGCCAAAACAGTGTCATAGAGATACTGTCTTGCTCATAAGGGGTCTTTATGTGGACACTGCTACTAAAATGGCATCTAGTCTGGCTTTATTCACCAGTAAATACCTCCTTTAACAACTGGACTTTTACTTATGGTTGCACAAGGGAGGAAAAAAGATAATAAATGGCAGTAGATTTTTATTGTCTAATAAGCGGGAATCTGTCATATTGTTTCTCTGAGTTACCTGAGACTAAGAAGGAAAGTAATTTTTTTTTTATTAAAGCTCTTTAGAAATCTCTTCTGGGAGAACACCTTTCTACTGAATACACTATTTCTGTACTTCCTAATAGCAGGCATTTATAAAGAACTTCAGGTACAAATTCTGATGAAGTCAAATCTAGAATCTTCCTCACTAAGAGCTGCCGTTATCTTTTCTGAGGCTGTTAGCATCTCTGCAAGATGCTGCCTTATTCATTAACGGTTTGAAGACATTACTTCCGTATGCTGATGCCCTGTATCTTGGGAGCTGCAGCTCTGCTCTGTGTACTGTGGAATTTGTATGCCCTCTGCTGCCTGCAGTTAAAAAATCCACAGCAAATAAAGAGCACAAAATGTCTGTCCTACGTTTTATATATTCTTTATGCTAGTTGTGGATGTAGTTCTGGCAAACCTTTCTGTCAAACATGCTTTGATATTGAACATACCTTTTCTTGCTCACTTGTGTGTGTGGTTGGTTACAAGCTGTATGTTTGTTGTAGGTGGGTATCTCTGGCTTGTTGTCCCTCCATCTTGTGGATGTTTTTCTGTTAGCTATGGAAGGTGGGGGAAAAAAGGCATATTTTAAAAGCTCTTTTATATTTCTTTCTCATGTTTCTTATTTAGTGTTGTCGTTGAGCCATATGCAGCATGATGGCATGTTGTTCTCGGTACTCTTACAAATATTACCTAGCAGCTACTGTTGATGGAGAGGCAGCCGTGTGGGATGTGGTTCCCAAACTGGCATCCACAAGGCCAGTGAAATGAATCACAGCTGTTCTGTAAAACCGTGTGAGGCAATGAAGTGAATGGTGCCTTCAGGCTGAGGGTGATGCTGTGGGCATGTGGTATTTTGGGAGAAGTGCTGAAGGTTGTCTGTGGGCTTCTGGTCTAGAAATGTGTGGATGCCACTGGCACATCACTGCTCATCGGGCTCATGTTTGGGTTGCTTCTGGCTATGAGGTTTGCTCACATGTAGATGAGGAAACATGCTGCTGCCACTTCTGTGTGTACACAACACAATTGCAGGACCTTTTGGCGGTTACACAGCTTTCCTGACCTAGTCGTCTGGACCCTTCCAGAGGGGTCTGAGCCTCCAAGGGAGCTGAACCTGCCCAGTAAAAGGAAGGACTGGGGTTCAGAGCTTAGGGCATCAACCACAAGCTGTAATACAAGACTGCAAATGTTACTTAAATTACAAAGGTAGCTGAAGACCTACTAGGGTCAGAAATACCTGCAGACTGTTTCCTCTGTAAGACAGCTCTGCACAGAAGACATATAGGCATCACATGTAGCATTGCCTTTGACTGACAGTTCTGTGCACCTAGTCAGAGTCTGGACGTCTGAGCCTAAACATGTGCTCCATTAATTTTTCTCTTTGCAGTGTCGTTACAGCCCTTGCTTCCCTGGAGTGCGATGTGTGAACACTGCTCCAGGTTTCCGATGCGAGACCTGTCCCCCAGGATATACAGGACAAAGTGTGCAAGGGATAGGACTCGCCTATGCCAAGAGCAATAAGCAGGTGAGTGGCAGCATCCCTGCGGCAACTGCCACTGCAAGGTGCTGGTGTATTCAATACATCTGTGTTGCATTTTATTTCTGCTTCAGTTATTCCGTAATTGCGCTGTGCAGTTAGGCAGAGCTCAGACTGTTTCAATTAGAAGATCTGAGTTGTGTTTGCTTGGAGTATAAACAGTCTAATACTCAGGGCCAGTATGGAGACAAGAAAAAACGTCCTTATCTTCATGGTATCCCTTACCAATTTTAAAGGGGGTTCTGCTGATTTCTGTAAACTGGCTTTGAACTAGGAAGAGTATGATAGGAGAGGCCTGTTCCTGTAGTACCCTACAAGGTGAGCACAGTTCTTGTCTAAACTCTTGTGGGTGAACCAGAAGTCCAGCCTAAGATTGAAATTTTCTGAATCACAGTGTGTGTCTCTTCAGGATTTATGTGTGTCTGGGGATCCACTGGAAAGTTATCCTATGCGTATGTCTCTGCTGTCCTGAGTGCAGTTTCAGGAGAGGCTAGGACTCATTTCTAGACTTAACTTTAGTGGCGTTTCTTCAGACTGGAAGCTCAAATTGACATTGTTTTTATTACATGCCGATTTGTTTTATTGCTAGGTCTGCTTAGATATTGATGAATGTCAAAATGGTGGACTTGGACTCTGCGTTCCAAATTCCCATTGCATAAACACTTTGGTAAGCACCTTTTCATTTGTGGCTGTAAAAAAGTCATTGTTCTAAAATTCCATGAGGCTAGGATTGGATTTATGGCTCTGATAGAAGAGCTTAATAATACTATTTGTTTGTTGTCTTCATCTAAACCAAAGATCCTTTCCTCTTTTCCTGACTAATAATAAAAAAATCAGTACTTGATTTGTCATTAACATGTCCATCTGATCTGTGTCCTTATCACTTTCCCTGAGGAATGGCAGGAACTCTTCTCTCCACACCATCCAGTTATGTCTGTTCATGAGTATGTTGTTGCAAGGAACCTCCTTTGAAAGACTAAATGTTTGCTTGTCCTCGTCTCTTCCCACCTGGGAACTGCTGCAGCAAGCTGTTCCCCTGGATGCTCTTTTTATAGGAGTAAAGTCTTCACTTTTTTAGGGCATGTGTACAGTTACAGATACCCCTCTAAATAAGTACAGAGAGGGGGAGAGCTGCAATTGGTATGACACTTTCACTGTCCATAAATATTAAATTCAATAGAAAGCACAGAAGAAGTAGAAATGGTTTGAAAGGTGTTAGAAGGGGCGTACAACTATTTGAATGCTCTGAAGAAAGTTGGACCTTTCAGATAGAATCCCAGAATCACAGAATTTAGGTTGGAAAAGACCCTTAAGATCATCAAGTCCAACCATTTGTCTAGGACTGCCAAGTCCACCACTAAGCCATGTCCCTAAGCACCACATCTACACCTCTCTTAAATACCTCCAGGGATGGTGCCTCAACCCCTTCCCTGGACAGCCCTTTCCAATGCCTGACAATCCTTTCAGTGAAGAAGTTTTTCCTAATATCCAATCTAAACCCTCCCTGGCACAACTTGAGGCCATTTCCTCTTGTCCTGTCTCTTGTCATTTCAGAAGAGAGACCAACACCCACCTCTCTGCAGCTTCCTTTCAGGGAGCTGTAGAAAGCGATCAGGTCTCCCCTCAGCCTCTTCTTCTTCAGGCTAAACAATCGCAGCTCCCTCAGTTGCTCCTCATAGGACTTATGCTCCAGACCCTGTCCCAGCTCCATTGTTGCTCTTCTCTGGACATGGTCCAGCACCTCAGTTACTGTCTTGCAGTGAGGGGCCCAAAACTGAACCCAGGATTCGAGGTGTGGCCTCACCAGTGCGGAGTACAGGGGGACAATTCCTTCCCTAGTCCTGCTGGCCACACTGTTCCTGCTGCAAGCCAGGATGCCATTGGCCTTCTTGGCCACCTGGGCACACTGCTAGGGCATATTCAGATGGCAGTCGACCAAAAGCCCCAGGTTCTTTTCCGCCAGGCTTCTTTGCAGCCACTCGTCCCCAGACCTGTAGCATTGCAGGGGGTTTTTGTGACCGAAGGGACGAACCTGGCATTTGGCCTTGTTGAAGCTCATACAGTTGGCCTCGGCCATCGATCCAGCCTGTCCAGAGCCCTCTGTAGAGCTTTCCTATCCTCAGGAAGTTCAACACTCCCGCTCAACTTGGTGTCATCTTCAGAGTGACTGAGGGTGCACTCAATTCCCTCATCTAGGTCACTGATAAAGATATGAAAGAGAGCTGGCCCCAGTACTGAGCCCTGGGGAACAACACTTGTCACCAGCTGCCAACTGGATCAGACCTCATTCACCACAACTCTTTGGGCCCAGCCATCCATCCAGTTTTTTTTACCCAGCAAAGAGTAAACTCATCCAGGCCGTGAGCAGCCAGTTTCTCCAGGAGAATGCTGTGGGAAATGGTGTTAAAGGCTTTGCTGAAGTCTGGGTAGACAACATCCACAGCCTTGCCTTTGTTCTCTAAGCAGATTGTCTTATCATAGAAGGAGATCAGGTTGGTCAAGCAGGACCTACCCTTCATAAACCCATGATGACTGTGCCTGATCGCCTGGTTGTCCTGTACATGCGACTTACACCACTGTCAAATACTGTTCTGCTATAGCTGGCTGCACACAGCAGGCTTTCTTCATAACAAGAGAAGGGTTAAAAGTATCCTACAGGTGTAAAGGTGGTCCTTTTTGTAGCTAGATATTATTGAGGCTACCACTAGTGTGGAGTGCTCTCCTTGAGAGTAGCCGTGTTTTTCTAGGACTGCTTTCATTGTTCAGTATGTTTGGGGTTTTTTTCCCCTTTTTTTAATCTCTAGCGTATTTCTGTCATGTGTGGTATTTTATGGCATGACTGGACACGACTAGTCCTCTTCAGGAGGCCATCAGGCCCTGTTTGCAGAGGGCAACAAGTGGCCTGCCATCTGTCAAAACACAGCAGTGTGGGTGTTTTCTCCAGTCTCGCTTCAGAAACAGCTTGGTCTGGAAGTGATGCCTTGAAGGCTGTTTCAGTGCATACCAGAGCTTGATCCAGGACAGAATACACTGAGCAAATTCAGCAGGCTCCAGAGTCCATTAGCAAAGTGTGCGGGCCAGTATGCTTTATGTGGGCTGTACCGTTTGCATGGCCTAGCGATTACTCTTCAGTCATCTGTATATCTTCATCTTCAGCCTGAAAGTACGCAGACAGCATAGAGTTAGCATTTGGAGTGAAGATAGGAACACAGGGCAAAAATAATGCCCTTTTGGGTAGTAAATGTATCTCTCTACCATGGTGGCCTGGGACAATCCTGACACTTCCTCCAACAGGTTTTGTATGGGAAGAGGGAAGTTGTGTGAAGCACCTCAGTTTCACAAAGGGATGGATGCACATGTTTGTCAGACGTCTGCCTGCTTCTGTTCCTTGACATGTCAAAAAATTATTCTCTATAAGAAGAAAAGATAGTTTTCAATTAACTTTCATGTCATAGGTTACAAATCTACAAGTATATGAGATGGAGACAAAAGCCACGTCACACACCTAAAGAAGACCCCTTCTTATCAGCATTTATCCATTTATATCTCATAGAGGGATTGTCCCAGCACACGCTGAGATTCCTTGGCTTAACTCCTTGGGGTTTGTTTACACAGGAAAGTGGCACAAATATAAAATATGTGTGTACACATGTAGGTGAATCACTGGAAAGGGTTACATGGATGTTCTCATTGCAGTGTAAATGAGGATGACTGCGTCTTCAACTCCTGAATTCTTTTCTAAAGAACAAGATTTAGCTCAAATTGGCTTAAAAACATTTAAGTGGGGGGAAAAAAAGGGTCAAAGAGATGATGAACTTTCTTGTCTCTCTCTGATTAAAAGTTGTGGCTAGTTGAGCTTAGATAAACTGATGGGTCTTGTTTACACTGAAAGAAAAGCATCCAGTCTGATTAAGCAGGGGCTGCTTAGAATTTTACACCAAGTTTTGCCCACCTGGAAGCAGCTCAGGGTGATGCTGGCAGGGACAAGGCATCATGAAGAAGCTTTTTCTGCTACATGACTTAACAAAAGACTGGTCTAAGAAGGTGAGAGTTGGGCATGTTTTCCAGCATGCATGGTGGGAGCCAAACCTGAATTCCATGTAGAGATAAAGCTTGTTCGCAGTGCAAGAGGCCGCAATGGAGTCCTGCAAGGCATAAGCAGTGTGACATGAATCTCGTTCACATGCTTGCTTTAAAAGAAAAAGTCCTTTAAAAGGCTGGTTGGTAATTTTTTATTCTTACAGGGGTCTTACCATTGTGGGCAATGCAAACCAGGATACACAGGAGACCAAGCCAGGGGATGCCAGGCTGAGAGGAGCTGCAGAAATCGAGCCCTCAATCCATGCAGTATCCACGCCCGGTGCATTGAGGAGAGGAGAGGAGAGGTGACATGTATTGTGAGTTCATAAATTCATGCATTTTTACAGTGAAAAATAACCTTTTTTAGTCTGGAACTGTGAAAGTGTTTGTGGTCATTTTATACAGCTGTGTGTTGTAGCCAGATTGTGGCACATTGGCTCAGAGCACCTACGAAAATAACTGGGCTGAGCCCATCCTGCAGTTGTTTTCTTGCAGCATGCCTGTAAGGCAGCCATACTCGTGTGCCATATTTACTGTGTCTGTGTAATTAGATCATCTGGGAGCAGCTTTTATAGGCTTTCTATAAAGAGACAGAAAGGGCTGTCAAGTGTCACTCTACACAAGACAGCACAAGACAAATTCCTCTCCTGGTGTTCAGCTACATAGCTGAGCAGGGATCCTCTCGCATACCCAATTTGCCTGCTGATAGAGAGGGTATTTTTCCAAGTGAGACCACAGATTCTAGTCACAGGTAGGCTGTACTGGCCTTTCCAGCTGTGAGAGCAGAGAAGCACCAAATGGCATATGAACTGTCCTTGTAAGAGACTAACTGAAGTGTATTACTTAGTTTTTGCGGCTTGCAAGGGGAAGCAAGAGACTAATCCTGTGTCCTAAATTTGGATGCAGTATGTGCTTTTGCTAGCATTTGCTTCGGTCTCATTTTTAAATACATCTGTTTCAAAGAAGAAGAATGCAGGATATTTTAAGTCCGTGCTGCAGTGGGAAAATGCCTAGATACGTGTGTTAGGCAAATGCTCATTTTAAGGGGACGCCAGAGTTTGACATGCAGTTCTACATACTTATGTGCAGTTACAATACAAATTAAGCATTGGTTAACAGTACCGGTTCAGTTGTCTGGGAGAAACTTGTGTGCAGATGCACTTGCTTTACTGATGCAAACTTAATAACCGTTTTCTCTTAAAACCTTCCCTAGTGGCAGATGTGTTCTCGAGATACTGAACAAAACACAGTCATCCCATCTACCCATGGGCCTCTGGCTGAGATGCTAGGTGCATATTCTGCCTAGGTCCACTCTTTTATTTTTCTCCACCTGCAGGTGAGGAACCAAAATTGATTCCTGACCAGTGTCTAAGAGAAATCTATAGCTCCCACTGAAATCATTAGGTGTTGCAGGCGCGCGTTCCATTTAACACCGTCTTACCTCCTTCTAGCTGTTGTCTGCTTTCCACAGGGAGAGGTGCTTAAGTGTTCTTCATTGTACTTTGGTGTCTGTCCAGGCCTTCTGTATGTTAGTGTTTTCAAGACTGATGTGGCCTTTCCCTCTTGACTATTACTACAGTGACTCATTAACCTTTTGGTAGTACTGCCATGGTGTTTTATTGATAGTGTGGCATTGGATGGGCTGGTGATGGTTATATTTGCGGAAAAGACGTTGACATTGATGGCTACCCTAATGAAGAACTCTCATGCTCCGCTGAAAACTGCAGAAAGGTAACAAATTCTTTCTTAATCCTATAATAATTCAAAGCCTGCAGGGCTGAAGAGGAACAGTGGAAGAAACATGACTAGATGCATTCATCTTTTTTTCAAGTTATGACATTCCTGTGGATATATTGTATTTAATTTGATTAATTGATTAATTAAAACAGTACTCAGAGGAAGTGTCATTCAAATTATGAAGGCATCCAGTTTACCAATAGAACACCAGACATGTCTCATTTTTTGTCCAGGACAATTGCAGATTTGTCCCAAACTCTGGACAAGAAGATGCCGATGGTGATGGGATTGGAGATGCCTGTGATGATGATGCAGATGGAGATGGCATTCCCAATGAGCAGGTGCTGTGTGTAGATCAGGGTGCAGGGGTCTGTGCAAACAGAAGGATTTCACATTACTGCAATAGGCAGTGATATCTGAAATCTGTCTCGGTAGTCTATGCCAGAGATTATCACATACCTATCACTGTCAGCAGCTGTCTAAATCCTGTGTTTTTCTTTTATATAATGCTCGCTGTTATAAGACCTAAAAAACTCAGGCAGTCTCACCCCGCCTTAAATCCCACCAGTGTTTGCTCCATTATTACATTTTAACATTGAATCCTAGAGCTTTTTTTATACAGAACTTGTGCCCTTCTGTCACGCTCTCCCATAGCATGGCCTTCAGGAACATTACTTGCATTAGTGTCTTTTTAAAGAGCAGGTTGACCTGACATCACATTCCATGAGGGATCCAAAACGCACACAATTTAATGGGTGTCTCACCAATAACTTGAAAAAGCTTTGAGTTCCTAAAGCAAAATAGGTTTCCATGCTGGTAACTACTGTAGAACATATCAGAGAATAAATTCAGACTGTAAAAGCTTTTTTATGTGCACCCCGTATCCTCACATGCCCACATAAAGATTCTTCTGTGGAATTGTTAATGCACTTCCAAGGAAGACAACAAGAACACTCTGTCCAGAGTACAAACAAACATGTGGAGCTAGGGCAGACCAGCAGTCACAGAAGTCTGTCTCAGGCTGTTTTGCTCCAGAGGCCAAGCCTAAACTCTGGTAGCGTGAAGCAACTGGTTTTACTTGTGTTCTGCAAAGAAAGATGTTAAGTCCTCCTTCAGCTGCAACCCTGTAGGCAGGTTCAGCACTGTCGCAGTCAAGCAATTTCTATATTTTTGCAAAGCTCTGTTCTGCCTCCATGTGTACAAGAGCATGAGGTCGTTTGTGTGCTAGATGGGAAAGGTTACACCACTTTGAACCAACGGTTCCTCCATATGCCTCCTGATGGTCTTAAGGGGTCTTGCTTCGTTGACAGAATAATGACACTTGTACCTTTGTGCATCAGAAAGTGCTGTTTTTCCAAGTGTGTCAGCTTTGGTTTGAGTCTCTACCAGAAGAGGGCAACCGCCTATCACCGAGAGCGCCTACAAACCCCCATCAAGGTCTCTGCACTGCAGCTTTTGAGAAGGGCCATGTGAGGAAGCCAGGGCACCAAAACAGGCTACCATGGACATATCCAAAACGAGAATCAGAAGTCAAAGTTACAGATAGAGCCTTATGACGTTGGGTGTTTATGTTCAGGGTTCCCACAATGTGGTTCAAAGCAGAGCTTAGAGGAAGACAGTGAAATCTGATCCAGAGCTAATATTCATGTAAAATGTCAAACTGCTTACAGTACTCATTTTTTTATGATTACTGTATATTATGTTATATAAAGCCACTGAAGTAGAAATTAAAGATGAGGGGTTTGGTTCACGTTGGATTTGGATCTGTCTCTTGCAGGATAATTGTGTCTTGGCTCCCAATGTTAACCAGAGAAACGGCGACCAAGATATCTTTGGAGATGCTTGTGACAACTGCCGCAATGTCCTGAATAATGACCAGAGGGACACAGATGGCGATGGGAAGGGAGATGCTTGTGACGATGACATGGATGGAGATGGTTGGTAATTCTTCACTTCCAGCTTCTCTGATGTTACTGAAACTTTCCCAGAACACGCTCAGAGGTTTCCCGACACCAGCTGCTAGGTGTCACGTAACACATTGTCTTTCTTCATGAAACCTGTGTTGGGAATCTTTTTTTATTTATATATATGTCTTTTAGCCGCCATCAGAAGCACTGAACACTGGAACAGATAAAACAAGCCATGTTTCATGTATGAGTTGAGGTCGTTAGCCATTCAGTAATTCCTTAAAGGTGCAAACATGTCCCAGCGTACCCAGCTGCTGCCTGTCCCAGATGCCCCAGAGCTACATAATGTATGATTTTCATTGCTGTAGAAGGCTTGAAAGAAGTGAAAAAACCACAGCCCTTCAAATGCACTAACAAAGACGGAACATCCCATCCTGTAAGCTGTGATACAGGAACGGGATGGAATGAATTGTGTGAGATGAATGAAGTGTGTGTGACGGGGTTGAAACCTGTTTTTTAGGAGGGCGTTTCTAACTTCTGTTAAGTGAATGGATGCACACATGAGAAAGATTTGCTGTGCAGGTTTATAACGTCATTCCAAGTAGTTGCTGAAAAGGAATAGTGTCTTGGCTGTTCTTGATGTTTATGTTGCCCAGTAACAAATACAGGAATTATTTTTAACTAACATCCAATACACTTTTCACTAGGTATTAAGAACCTTTTGGATAATTGTCAGAGGATCCCCAACGAGGACCAGGAGGACAAGGATAATGATGGTGTTGGTGATGCCTGTGACAGCTGCCCTACAATCAGTAACCCAAACCAGGTAGGCGGGCGTCCTCGTTTAGGGAGAGGGATTGCTGAGGTCCAGAAAGATGCAGGAGGATGAGGCAGTGCATGCAGCCACGGTATTTATCTTCTAACAGTAGGTATTCGAGAAAGTTTAATGGAGCTACAACCTCTCCTGACATGGGAAAGGGGAGCCACCAGGTGCATTCTCATAGCTTGTGATGTTATTAGCACCTCTACCCTGCCCGTGTCTTCTACTGTCATGATCTGAAATGTGTGCATGCTCCAGACTGTGCACAGTGCTGTGATTTAGTTACACTCGGTATTTCTTTAATTAGGACAAAATCCTGGTGTCCTTATTTAGCAAAACTTTCACTGCTCCTAGGTGATAAGTCACTGAGACTTTTTGTATGTTTTGAATTCTAATTAAGAACCTTTTGATTAACAAAAAATGCTGGAAACTTTAGAGAGATGTGGTAGATTTTTAAAGCTGCTTAAGAAATCAACCGTGGTTAGAAATGAGGAATACTTATTTCCACTAGTAGAAAAATCTTGTCTGAACTACTCATCTTGCTTGAATTGCTCCAGCCATGATTAGCCCTGTTCATTCATCGTTTGCTTTCTTTTATTAAAGAAAACTGACTTTTTGGTTAGATGGATGATGCAAACAAAAAAACATGTTAAAAAAAGATGTTTTTCCATGCTTTTATTTTGGTTTTATTTGATTCGGTTGTGTTTTGATTTAATACTGCCGTTTTGATAGATGCTCTGAGCAGCTGATACTGGAACTTTCTCTGTTTCCTTTTGCAGTCCGATGTTGACAATGACCTGGTTGGAGATTCCTGCGATACCAATCAGGACAGGTATGCTGTGTTGTGGCTTGTAACAGCAGGAGGGAAATGGCAGAGGCTGTTCTTGAGCTGAAGCATGCTACTGATTCCCAGAAAACTGTAATCCCTCAGACAGACTGGATTTAATTCCATTAACTCCTCAAAGAGCAGTTATTTCAAACACAGCGTTTTGATTTACCAGCCTGGTTGGTTCACTCCCCTGGAGCAGTAGGGTACAGAGCCCCTTACCTTCACTGAGCCCCATGTTCATACAGGCTTCCCGTGACCTCCTGTGGAAGTGACTCCCAAGGCAGTTCTCTGGCTGTAAAACCCAGAGCACAGCTCAGAGCTTCTTAGTGAAGCTGCTTCTTTTTTATTTTCTTTATTTTTCATTCCTCTTTTCTTCTTTAGCAGAAAGTTCACCGTTAGGGGCAGTATGTTCTTCTGTAAGAACCTAATGTTTCAGAGACAGAATTTTACCATCAAGCGTAAACCATTTGCAGAGAAACCCCTTTGCTTTAGCACAGCAGGAGTGGCAAGGCTCCTCTGCAGCTTTCACATTCCCTGAGCACTGAGGGGAGCACCTCCCATGACAAACTGCTGATGCCTGGCTGGAGGCAGCTTTGGCATAACCAGCTTAGAGGGTGGTCAGTCCTCCCCTGTGCCCCTCACTTAAAGCAAGAGGAAAGGGAAGTGATAAATTCTGTGCTGGCACAGCGTTTCACCAGCCTCAGGAAGCTGCAAGGTCTCAGCTCAGGGTTGCTGGTGGGGGCCGCTGTCTGGGGCGATAAAGGCAGGGAGCCCACTTCCCTGCCTCTGCAGGAAGAATTCCCAGTGCTGGGGTAGTAGCTGCCAAGGCCCCCAGGTGGGAGCTGTTTGAAGCAGATATGGCCTCGGTTTTTTCCTGTTTTAGAAAAGGACATATTTTCTTTTTTTCCTCAGACCTAAATAATGTGTATGAAGCATTTCCTAGTAGAAATGCTGTAGCTCTGCCTGAGGTTAACCCTGCAATAGATATATGTGCATGGTCCTCATAGCATTTTATCTCAAGTCTGTGCAGACGTCAGTTGCTCTGACCTAAATGTAGAGCGCTTTTCTTAAGCTGAGAGAGATAGGTGGGAATATGCATAGCTATGAGCTGCAGCACCCCCCTGATTCGGCTGCGTGCCGCTTCTGCTCTGCCTGTGCTAGGCAAAAAGCCACCGAGGGGACACATGCCTCCTTACTGCCAGAAACCCTTGTGCTCGGTGTGTGCGTGTGCAAAACACACCTGGCTTCAGGCCATTTCTTTGCACTTAACTGTTGACATGGAGAAACAATGCAGCCACCCCTTAGCTTCCCAAACCCTTTTCCATGTCCCCGCTCCTGGTGAGACTTCACTGCAACCAGCCGATGCCGCCATGGGCAGGAGGGGTGCTTGGGAGCTGCAGACTTTCCTTTCTCTCTGTGCAGCTCCTGTGCGGGACTGTAGTGTAACACGTCTTGCTGTGCAGGAGGGGGGAAGTGGTGCTTGTTTTTAAACAAGTCTGATTTCAGGTGCCCGTGCAGAGTCTCCCATGAATGTTTCATTCACACTCACACCTGCACAATCACGAGCACCAGCTCACTTGTGGACAACATGCGTGACAAGGGACAACATGCGTGACAAGGGACACCGGCTGTTGAGCTCTTGCTGTCACCTGGGTGCCTTTTGGCTTGTGACACTCATTGGATGTGCCTTGCCTGCCCTTCAGGAATGGATGTCGTTTGGGATCTTGGGCTCTGGTATCTTTTCCCCAGTCCATGTAAGGCAGTGTTTTCTTTTCCTTGTCTGAGTATTTTTATAGCTCCAGGCTTAGTCTTCATCTCCCTGCCACCTTACCTGTTCCTTGTCTCCTCGCTGTTCAGCCACTGGAGCAATGCTAGGCTGTAGTGTCCCGCTGCTGTTTCCAGCGCCAGGGGTGACTCCGGTGCCTTTCCCACTCAGGTACCCCTGCTGTTCCCCTGCAGAGGCAGAACTGATGCTGGCATGCCGTTTCTCTTTGTCTCTGTGCTCGTAGTGACGGCGATGGGCACCAGGACAGCACAGACAATTGCCCCACCATCATTAACAGCTCCCAGCTGGACACGGATAAGGACGGCTTGGGTGATGAGTGTGATGAAGATGATGATAACGATGGCATTCCTGACCTCTTGCCCCCAGGCCCTGACAACTGCAGGCTGGTCCCTAACCCAGGGCAGGAAGATGATAATGGTAAGATGGCCCTCAGGAGTCATTTCGGTGCTTGGGCACTACATCCTTCCCCAGGCACTACATACGTGCACCAGGGATCCGACAGTCACCACGTGTGCATGCACTCATCCCAGGAAGGACCCCAGCACGCAGAGACCCTTTGGCCAAAGCAGAGGTCCTCAGGTCCCCTTCTTGGGCACTGTGGCCATCAGGGCTGAGACTCCACCTGTTCCTCAGGCACCCTGATCCCGTGGCACGGCCAGATCTGGCTACGGGCTGCACCGTAAATCTACTTTCACTTCTCTGATGCATTCAGGTGATGGAGTCGGGGATATCTGCGAGTCTGATTTTGACCAGGATACAGTGATTGATCGGATCGATGTGTGCCCTGAGAACGCAGAGATCACCTTGACAGACTTCAGGGCCTATCAGACAGTGGTGCTGGACCCAGAGGGGGATGCACAGATTGATCCCAACTGGGTGGTTCTGAACCAGGTGAGAACGCATTTAGTCCCTTTTACCTGTCTGAGAAAGATGATTTGAAAATGACAGTAAAAGTGTCTCTGTAATTGCTGGACCTCTGGCAAACAAGTGAAAAGTGAAAGCTGTTAGTCGGTTGACTATTTTACAGTAATTAAAAGGACTTTCTTTTAGCATATGATAGCTCAAAGCTTGATGCTCCTAATAATCTCACATAACTGCAGGCTGGTCTGGGTGGATTTCAGTGCTGCCAAGCAGGCAAACATGAGAGTTTTGTGTCACCCTATTCATATATTTTGGTAGCAAACAGTTTCATGAATCCTTCCCAGGATTTGAAAGTCTGAGCTGCTGTATAGCAGTGCACTTACTCCTAGACGGAGTCCCATAACTGCACTAATTTCGTCCTTCAGGAGGCTGATGTGTTCTGAGTCACGAGGAATGTGCAATTTATTCCCCTTGCCAAAGTATCTTCCAAGCCAGCTGAGGTGGATACACCTTCCTTAACCCAGTCCTGGCAGTCAGTGTAATCCTGAACTCCATGACCGAACTGTATGAGCTAAGCCTAGGAAGAGCTCTCCCCCTGCTCTGCTCCAACCCCCCTCTAGTTCCATCTCCACTTCTGGCCAGGTTCTGTGATTTCCAGAAGATTGGGGTTAGGAAAGGCAGTATCAGAGTACCAGTATGGCCAGTTCTGCAACGGGAAAAGGAAAATCCATCCTGACTCGGGGCACACAAGCAGCCGAAACATTAATGTTTGATTATAGTTCCCATTTTAATTCGGAGCTGCAAGGGTTACAGACATGTGAGCAAGCAGAGGAGATGGGTGGAGAAGGGTGATAAATGGCGTAGCCATCTCGGCTCATCACGCGCGCTAAACACCCTGAATTTACTCTTGCAGGGCATGGAAATTGTGCAGACCATGAACAGCGATCCTGGCCTTGCTGTTGGTACGTACCCTCTTCTGAGATTGGGGTTTTACAGCAGAAAACTTCCAGCACGCGAAGGCGTTTTCTGCAGACTTGTTTTTAACATGCACGTATCCTCAGGTTACACAGCGTTCAACGGCGTTGACTTTGAGGGCACTTTTCACGTGAACACGGTGACAGATGACGACTACGCTGGCTTTATTTTTGGTTATCAAGACAGCTCTAGCTTTTACGTGGTCATGTGGAAACAGACTGAGCAGACGTACTGGCAAGCGACTCCCTTCAGAGCTGTTGCAGAGCCCGGCATTCAGCTAAAGGTACTGGTCATGGCTCCTGGCTGGGAACACTGGTCACCGCAGCACCCTGCCGAGCGCTGGCCGTGCCACCCCGCCGGCTGTAGCCATGGGCTGAGCCGCCACGCCATGCACTGGCCAAGCCAGCACACTGTGTGTGACCGTGCTGCCCGACCAACGTTCTCTCCCTGCAACAGCTGTCAAAACCGCTGCCACAGCCCTTTTAGTAGCACATTTTGCGAGGAACTTCATCTCTGGTCTTGTCCCTGCTCATTGGGGGGAGAGCGTTTAGTCTCTGCTCGCACTGTGCTCTGGCTGTGATTGGTCAGATTGCCTCCTTGTCCTCGGCCCGGGTATCCAGCTGCCTTTCCGTGGTGGCTGCAGTTAAGCAAGAGAAGTTAGGGATGGTGAGCAGGAGGGAGGGTGCTTCTGCAGACCCGCTCCCCGCTGCAAAATCAGCTGCTGAAAGTGACATTTCTCTGTGGTCAGCGCTGGAAAATCGTATTTCTGCAGGCGGTGAAATCCAAGACGGGCCCTGGCGAGCACCTCCGCAACTCCCTCTGGCACACGGGGGACACCAGTGATCAGGTCAGGCTGCTGTGGAAGGACCCCCGGAACGTCGGGTGGAAAGACAAAGTCTCCTACCGCTGGTTCTTGCAGCACAGACCCCAGATCGGTTATATCAGGTAAGAGAGGAAAGGACGGACAAGGTGAGTACAGTGTCTGACTTAACTGTGGTTTCTCAACAGCTAAATCAGACGGTAACCTGAGAATTTACAGCATGTCTGGGATTTACACTGGTGAAGCCTTGTGACAGTTTAGACTGACATTCAGCCTGCAGTTCTTTTCCTAGGAAAGACAATTCCAACCTAAGTCTGCCTGTAACGGAAGTTTTCTACCACCTGGCTGTTGCAACTGTGCCCTACCCTAATAAGCCCTTTCCTGGTTTCAGTACCTTGTTCTCCAAGCTTCTGCTGGCCACTCGTCTGAAAAACAATGCATTCCAAAATTTCTTATGTTTGATCTTTTAGAATACTTTTGTTGGAATTGTGATCATTCATTTGCATATTCTGGGATAACAATTAATGAAAGTTGTCCACTTAAAGGTTACGATCCTAACTAAGATCAGTAACTATCCTGACGTGACAGCTTTGTCAAATTTTCTGAGTATATGCTACGCAATCTCAAATCTGTGTAATGCACGTTATCCTTATTTTGCTATTTAAAAAAAAAAAGTTATTAAAAAAAAAATCACAATTCGGGAGGAAACGTTTCGCTCTGCAACACCCAGATCAGCAAGAATTATACTTGTAGATCAAGGTTGACGTTAAAATGCAAAATACCCTACTGCCCTGGCAGCATCAGCTCAGATTCCGTGACCTTATAACAGAACAGGAGTACAGGTAGGTCAGTAATTCTTCAAAAAATCACCACCCTGCAGCTGAGATGCAGCAACCTGATGGTATAATTATTCCACTTTCTTGGTGCAGAGCGTCATCTTCACGGGAATTGGAGTGAGCATGTTTGCCTTTATGCTAAAATGGGTTAAGAACATTCATACTGTCGATTACTGTGTCCCAACCGCAGGGCAGCAGTGACCAGACCCTGGGTGGCAACTTCTCTTTAGACCAAGCTCTTTTGTGAAACCGCTTCACAAGCCAACATCAGCCCATGGCTGCAGCCTCTCTAGCCAGCTGCACCAGTGCCCCTACAGCGGGGAAAGGTAGCGAAGCCGGTGTCAAATCCTGTCAAAACCAAAGGCAGCCAGGCCTCGAGCAAACCCCTGCCAGCTCTCCATCCACAGCTCGCTGTGAGCTGTTTGGGATAGATGCCACGGACCAGAGAGTGTCTAGCACAGGTTTTCTGAGGCTTCAAGGAAGCCTAGGAAAAAAGTCAGCTGAGCCAAACTCTCCCATGGAAATTTGAAAGACAACAAGTTCTATTCATTGTACAGATCCTTTTGAACTGCCTCAGTGGATCAGGAAATAAACTCAGGAACATAACAGGAATTGGGGTGGTTTTTTCTCCTGTTCTATGAAAAGACACAGGAACTTTCTTTCCCTTCACCACTCGCTGTTTTCTTGCACGTCAGCCCAGCAGTATCCTCATGCAAAACAGGGCCCCCCAGGCTCGTCGTCCTCTGTGTCACGTACCCAGGGCCCCGGAGGTGGAGGACCTGGGGTAGACAGCGCTGCAGCAGCTCAGCTGGCTCCAGCGTCGTCCCACTCCAGCTCTCGGTACGAGGCAGGCGCTGGGGAGCTGGCAGGGCACAGCTGTTCCCACAGCTATTTGTGAATTTGCTGATGCGTTTTTTAATAAGAAGATGCCAGCTCACCAGAACTGTTCCTGGAATTAATCATACGCACATTTTTAAAGATATCTCCCAGTCGAGTGTAAGATTCCGAACGGTCTGTTTGAAACTTTGCCTAATTAAAACAACGAAAGCTTAGCTTCGGACTGCGTGAGACAAAGTCCATCTGTCCTTCTTCGACTGAGCTAACCTGGTTCTCCCTTTCTCCTGCAACTGTCGACTGTGGAAATTTGACGATAGTTAAAGCTGTCAGCCTGACTGACTACAGGAAAAAAAAAACATTCCAAGGGTTCTGTAGGATGTATTAAAAAAAAAACAACCAACCCAAACAAACAAAACCCAAAACCAACCACTGCACCACCCTTCCTGCCCCGTTCTTGCCAGCGTGCAGCACCGCAGCAGAGCTGCCCCAGCCTTCGGGGGAGCTGTGGTAACTGCTTTTGCTCCCCTGGGCTAGATGGGAGAATGTCCAAGGCTTGTTTGTGTCCCCATGGATAATGGAATTAGCGTTATGAATGCTGCAGCCTTGGAAAAGACCTAACAGACCTTCTGTTTGCTTTCATTAAGGGCAAGATTTTATGAAGGCTCTGACCTAGTGGCAGACTCTGGTGTAACTATAGACACCACGATGCGTGGAGGACGGCTCGGAGTTTTCTGCTTCTCTCAGGAAAACATTATTTGGTCCAACCTGAAATACCGCTGCAATGGTAACGTTGCTCTTACGTCATTTTTGCTAACAACTAGCAAGTGACCACAAAGCACCAGTAGCGTGGCTGTTAGATTAAGCCATTTTGCTTCCCTTTCCTTTGGTTTTCGTTTACAAGCTCCTTGCAGCTGTGAAACGCCTCCCCTGACACCAGCAGCAGGCTGCAGCCCAGCCAGACAGGAACTAACACCTCACGGCTGCTCCTCCCAGAGCAGCCACTCTGCTGCACAGGTTGTGCCAACTAAGTAGTATAGCTGTCATCGGCGAATTAGGGACATTATTTAAAACCAGCCAACCGTGGGCGTTGTACGCACACAATGTACCGAGGCCATCGTGGATGTAGGATACCTGGAGCTCTGACTGCTAGGGGAAATGAATCTGGACAGCTGTTGGGATCAGCCACCGGGTGTCAGGGTCACTTGTGTACTTGCTGGTTGCTCCTGTCCGTGGGAGGACAAGATGGTAAGATGCCCTTCCTCCCACAGAGGAATCCATCTCAGACTCCGGGAGCATGCTGCCTCACCCCTCGCGGGGCAAGAGCCTGGGCAGGTTGGCCCTGGTCTCCCACTGTACGGAGCAGCCCAAACCTTGGCCTCTCAGAGAGAAGCCGATCGTGTCAGGGTACTCAGCTAGCTTGAGGTGGGCTTGGAGGGGCTGCCCCTTCCTCTCAGCCTCAGCCACTACACGACCAAGGCAGCCTGGGGAAAGTAAGTTACCCACCAGGCTGGAATAGCTTCCCTGTCTGCTTTCTGTAGACCCAAGAAGCCCATCCCAGGTCTGCCGTGGCACAGCCACTGCACGGCCAGACCCTGGCTCTGTGGCGTGTTCTGGTGATGGATTCTCGGTACGGCTCGGATGGCCCTTGGAGGTCGTGGTTATTAAACAGGGGAATTTCTAGACTGTGGTGCCTGCAGTTACAGATTTCTTAATAAATCGAGTCTCAGGCAGCAAGTGGTTTCCCAGAAAGCGTGTTTCAAAGCTGCCGCTGCCGCCGTAGGTAATTTCCCGGCAGTGAGCAGGCAGTGGCTTTGCTGCAGGCACTGTGGTGGGTCAGTGAAACCCAGGGAAGGAGGCTCGGGAGTCCCCAGGTATCCCTGCGTTCATTTCAGACATGTTCCTACATCTGCAGAAAGCACTGACAAGGAATTTTCAAGCCTCAGAAAAAGAAGTGATAACAGAAAGCACAGGATTTACCCTTTTTTTTTAATACGTACTGTCTGTATTTATACAGTTACTTCATTTTTTTGAGCTACCTGTCCTTCACCAGGGTGGAAATAATCAGAGTGAGGTTGAGGTCACGCAGCTGAGCTTCATCGTGGTGGCTGCGACTTTGGCTGCAGCTTTAGCTCTGCGGTTAGTCCCGCGTCTCTCCAGATAACGCGTTCTGGGACCTGGCAAAGGCACGCTGCAAGGCCACGCTACGAGAACCGTAGTTACTCCTGCGACACTGACCCAACTCCAGCTCCCTTGGCCAATTCTGAAGTTTTTCTACCCGTCGCTACCGGTCCTTGGGTTAATGTTTCTGTCCCTTCTTGTGGGGTGGGAAACCGTCACAGGGAAGCTGAGTTAGGGTACGGGAGAAATAGAGACGCTGACGCCACAAACACGTCCGCGGTGCGGAGCAGGACAACCACTTTTTCTGCCTTTCTGGTCGGCATTTATTAATAAAAATATAGACGTGGGAGCCACGAAGTTTTGGGGTGGAAATATGTGATTTAAAGACTGCGGTCTTGTTAGCCTCTCTGTGCCCTTCAGTGGCGTGCAGCTACAGCGGAGAACATTCCCTGTTCGCTCTTCATGTGCACACGGAAGAGAAGGCACGTGACCTAAAGAAAGGAGTAGGCGGGCAATTAATTTAAATGCTCCTTGATTTTTGTCAGAACGGACTAAACTTTCACGTATTTTCCTGTTTTCAGACACCATCCCAGAGGACTTCCAAGAATTTCAAGCTCAGCAATTTGGCGTTGGTGATATTTAAGAAGGAAAAGCAAACTAACACTGCTATTGCAAACAATATATTTTAAATCCTTATACGGTGGTTGTTGTAAGCGTGCGCACCGCAGCTTGTTCTCATCGATGTGACTATGTCAGACCTTTCTTTTTGTATAAAAGTGAAAATAAAAAGGAGACAAAATAGACTGGGGCGTCACTTGTTTTCAAATTCGCCCTGAAATGTAGTGAAGCAGCATGTGATGGGGTGACGCTTCCTTAAAACGCTCTCAGGAAAAGTTTGAATCTGTTGCCCTTTCGGATTCAGTGTTAAACAGGGCGAGGAAGAAAACGCCGTTTGTCCATCGTCCGGGAAGTGTCAGAAGCAACAGGTTGCATCCAGGCGTGAAGTGTCTGGGAGCTCTCTGGCCAAGCCAAGGGCTTCCTCGCACCTTGGGAAGAAGTTCTACCATCTCCCTTAGAGCAGTTTAACCCCTGCGGAGACAGTTACCTTTGGCAGGCCGCCCCTAGGAACGCCGTTAGACCTCGCTGCCCTCCCAGCTCCCAGAAAACCATGAGTAACACTATCACATCCTGTAAAAAACGAAGCAGCTGACCGCAGCGCATTGTAGTCACATCTTGTGACTTCCATGTGACTAAAACCACAAAAAGACAATCGGAGATACACGCAGAGTCACCTATAGAGAAAAAATAACCCAACAATAACTGTATCGCAAGGCCCTCTACAACCTGCAGTACAGAAAGTCGTTGGACGCCGTGTGCATTTCTACTGCTCTCCAAACGGGGCCAGGAAGGGGAGTGAGGACAAGCCCCGAGGACAGCTGCAGGGAGGGATACCGCAGCCTGTAGGGTAACCCATTCAAAAAGGACAATGGGAAACAGCACTTCGGCCTGGGGGGAGGGCGAGGAGGAAATACACGGGCGGGGAATAGAGTGAGGCTTTTAAAAATCAGAAGTAGCCCTGAGAAAATGAACAGTCGTGGCTCTTTCCCAGCACAAGAACACAGGGGAAACGCTGAGTTAAATTATCAGGCGAGTATCAACAAAGTTTTCTGTTCTCAGCACAATAAAAATACCCTCAAGGTTTGTGGTGCTAGCGAAGGCTTGGGCGCCGGGAACAGTTATCACCGCGGGCTTTTCCCCACTGCCCAGGCGTCCGCCTGGGACCTGTCCCAGGAGAGATTCCAGGGTCCCGCAGCAAGGAGCACGATGCAGGAACGTTCCTGTGGCACAGCGCTTCGTCAAGAAACGTCCCCCGGTGTCGGTCCTCGTTTCCCCCTGGCTTCACCAAACCCTGCTTCACTCAACGGGGGACTGAAAGGGGAGTTGTGGAGCAACACAGGGGTATTGTCAAATTATGTTGAAAAGATGAGAAAGAAGCATCCTTTTTCTAGCTGAACACAGGCTGTAACTGCAGTGTCGTTCATTTGCAAACGAGAACACGGTCCGTAAAGCAACCTTACATCTTCCTCATGCAGTTGCACTTCACTGGATGGAGCCCCTGCTCCAGGCAGGATTCCCCTCCGAACGGTTTGGGCGCAGTCTGGGCGGAAGGCAGCGACTCGTACTACGCCCACGCGCTCCGCGGGTGCACCACGGCCGGGCACCGCCAGGCCGGCAGCGCGTTCCTCGTGCTCCAGCGGATGCAACGGGCCGGGCCCACCCTGACCGTAAGGCTGGAAGATGAGATACACCCTCTGGCTCTCATGTTGCCGAAGGTAACTGCGTGAAGCTGTGGGCTGCCAACCTCCCCCAGCTGAAAACACACCAGCTCGCTCAAGTGGCGGCCACAGAAACCAGTCACCGCTCAGCCAGGGCTTTTGTTTCAGAAGGTGTTGCTGGGGCCTTGCAGCAGGACGCCGGAGCTCACTGCATCTGCCGTGTTGACACACCAACTGCTGGGCAGCCTGTGAGTTCAGCAACAGACAAGTCTGGCTGTGGCTAAAATTTGCCCCAAGGTCCTAGTCCGGGCTCGGAAAACCTCCTGCCCCTCACGTGTCCATCAGACTGTGCAGTCCCTGCGTACGAGAGGCTCCTCTTGCGCCACCATCTCTTCCTGGACTGTTTATTGTGCAATGCAGACGGAGCTCCATGTGCAGCCTCAGCAACCGAAGACACTGCGAACCCACCGTTTCAAAACCCGACGCCCGCACCACCCGCCCCACGCGGCTGCGCTCCGCTGGAGCAGCAGCTGCAACTGCCCGGAAGGTCAGCGCCCTGGGGCTCCATCTCACCAAAGGGTAACTCTTTCCTGCCTCCTACAAACACACTTCAAACGCTTCCGTGAAAAACCATACACCAGGAGGGAACACCGCCAGGATGCTGCAGGGCAGTGTGAAGGCAGGGGCGGGCAGTGGGAGGCTGCGGAGACCCTCGGCACCATCGGGACCCTCTGAGACTCGCTCAGCTTCCCGTCGCCACAAGCGACCCGTGTCCTGCCGTGGCAACAGGGCCCCCCCGACAGCCCGAGCACAGATGGCGAGAAGCAAGGGACCAGCACCCGTGGGGACACAGCACCTTCCCTGGCGTGGATCTAGGTGTCCAGTCCAGCGGGTGCCTAATCCACCATTTGGGCAAATGAGGGGAAAAAATAGAATCGGAGATCCTTGTTTCAAACAACTGCCCGGGCTTCAGTGCCGAATTCATCCTGGAAAATACCTGGTTTGCTGTCAGAGGTATCGCACGCATCGCAGAGACCCGGACTGTACAGATCTGTGCGACGTGCCATCTCCTGAGACCGCGGCCTGGAGGGGTACAAAAGTAACACGGACACCGACGCTCCGCAGTATTCCACAGGTCGACGTGTTGATTTTGTTAAGCGACATCCAAATGCAGCGAGCAAAAAAGATCAGTTTATTTTACGGGCTCAGTGACTTGTTAGCTCGCATGTATGTTCAAAGTTCCCCTAAAGCGAGCTGACCTTTCAGCCTTTATGTATCACACCAGTTCATTTCAAACGTAAGAAAAACTTTATTGGTCCATTAAACATGAAATCTGTAACAATACATTCACGCAGTGTACAAAAGGAAGTGTCCATAAAAACTGTTAACATGCTTTAAAAAGGCAAAGCCGTTGACTATTTTGCAATCAAGTTCTTAAAATTCTGAAATCTTTACCAATCCTTATTAGTCAGAGAATTGCAGCTACTACAGATCACAACACTCACAAAAAACGTTAAATAAACTATCAAATCTCCACTGGGCTACAGCTTAATAAAATAAAAACACACATACACACCAAAAAGTTCCCTTGAGATATTAAGAACCTTGCAAAAGACTAATTAAAATCCCCTCACCATTACGAAAAAGTGTCTACGTTTTGACTACTCCGCATCCAGTTTTCGAGCACGGCAGTCAGGAGACCAAGCACCGCTCGCGGGCGGTAAACCAAGAGCAGACAGTGCACCCACGCGCTTCTAGGAAGCGTTTCCTCGGCTTGTACACGACAGCCTGGACAATATTCTTTGAAAGTTCCTTCTCCCCGCTTTACGTCCGCACGCACGTCCAAGCGCCTGGACGTGTTATCAGCAACAGGAAAAACACAGCCGCAGCACGAGTAACGAGGCCTCCTGTCCCCACAGCCTTCCAAAACTGGCTTTGCACCCCGGCTGCTCTGGCGAGAGCGCGGCTGCAGCGCCGCACCCCGCGGCTCCGGCCAGCCGAAGCCCTGGAAGCGTGAAGCTGCGGGAGCGGTTCCTGGCTCTGAGGAAGTCTGCGCCAGCGGCTGCACGCTACGGCACTGGGAGCTCCCGGAGAAGCAGGGGGAAGTCAGGGTGGCTTGCATGCACAGTAAACTTCAACTTTGTAAAAAGAACGTTATTGGACAGGTGTGGAATGAGCCAAACACAGGTTTGAGAAACCCAAACCAGACTTGGGGCCTACTTGAAACATGCAAGAGTTTCTTTGGGTGTCAGAAGGTGGCCCTGAGGCCACCCTCCAAACACACCAGTCCCCAAGCCTCCTTCATATCCTGATACGAGTACAAAAAGCCAAAGCTTTCTGCGGGCCTGACCCCTGGCACTACCTGCGACATGCTCTGTTCAAGCTACTGTTTACAGAGCCGAAAACACACAGAAAAATGTCAGGACGCTGATTACGCGTTTCCCTCCCACAAGAACTCGTAGGCCACTTCAGAAAACAAAGCAGCAGTTTTCACAGGATAAGACTGATCCATGTAAGAAATTACGATCCTGGACTTGGCTTCAAGGCTGCAGGCTGCCCTGCCTTAAAAAGGACAGGATCCGGCGAAGAAGCCTTCACTAGTCTCTAGCACCAAAGACATCCCGCTTGACAGGAAACGGAATGGGAGCGTAGCAGGTTTGCAAAGCCTTTAAAAAACAAGGGGAAAAAGGCAAAAAAAAAAAAACCCAGAGGAGATACAGCCTGCCAGCAAAAGACGTTGCTTCTCAAGTCCAGAAGCAAAGATGAGAGCAAAATTCTAGCTGCAGATAATCTCACCTGGCCACACGGGTACCGCCTCGTGGTATTTTGCCTGATCAGCTTATTTAGAAGAAAAGCCCAGCAGCTGACTGCACGATTTCATCACAGAACGTTTTAAAAGCGTCCAGTGGATTACCTTGTCACCAGTCCCTTCAGAGATTCCCGCAACGCCGCGGGCTGCCGGCCACCGTTCAAGCAGCACTCGCTACCTTGAGCTCCCAAATTCTCCTGACGCGTTGGTCAAACCCAGAGAACTGTTAAAAACCAGCCGTTTCGCAAGCGCGAGGGTTGCCGCGTTAGCAGCAGCGCTCCAGCCCAGACAGGGCCGCGCGGGCGGCTGACGAAGCCGCCGCACGTGCAGAGTTTATAACCTCAGAGCGCTTCCGGGTTCGTGAAAAGGTGCTAAAACGCTAAATAAATAAATAAATAGACACGCAGCGTTGGCGGCGCCGGGATAAGCCCTCTCTCTGGACTGCGCAAACTTTAGCAACACTGAATTACCCGTTTCAGACGAAAGCGGCCCAACCCAGCCAGGATCGACCGAATGAGCTGGGCACGTACAGCTTTCTGAACCGCACGGAAATGCTTCAGGTACGAAGCCGAGAGCATCACGGACACGTCAGAATTCCCAGATGTGATCGCAGCGGAGCTCCTTAGCCGGCACCCAGCCCCAAGGGCTGCCTGAGGAACGAGGTGGTGAACTGCCAACAAGCGCATCCATCTGCTTTCCACATCTTCCTCGTCAGGTTTTACGGTCTCATTTGCTAGTCCGGCTATTTGGAGTCAGGGATTTGCTCCCTGAATCCGTCCCATTGATTCTGCCCCAGACAAGAACCAGGCACATCTGTGGCTCTCGGCTGGCTCCGTGAGGAAACCCAGAATTGTTCCAGTCTCAGACGGCAGTGCAGCAGTGAGGTTCCGAGTTACCTTTCTTACGGCTGCAAATTTGAAAGGTAGGAAAATGCCAATAAAATTGTTTCACCTGCCCACCAGAACTGACTTCTGCCAACACATTCTGTTCCTCCAGGAACCACTGAATGACAGCATTAGTTCAGATTTAACTGGAGGAAACTCCGCACAAACACAGCCCAAAAATACTAGGAGCCAGGAATGCTGCACTGGGAACGTCCCCCCGGAGTGAACAACCGTGACAGAAGGCAGGACAGACACTGCACAGCTAACACCACAAGCAGAGCACCTACCTGCACTTTCAGCCATGGGGAAAGAAAGTTAACCCTTTACAGTTTAAACAGAAATGTAAGCAACAACAGCTCAGCCTTCCATGAAGGGGGCCAACAAAGAAGTTGGGGGGGACTTTTTACAAGGGCCTGTAGTGACAGGACAAGGGGTAATGGGTTTAAACTGAAAGCAGGGAGATTTAGATTAGGTATCAGGAAGAAATTCTTCCCGGAGAGGGTGGTGAGGCACTGGCACAGGTTGCCCAGAGAAGCTGTGGATGCCCCATCCCTGGCAGTGTTCAAGGCCAGGCTGGATGAGGCTTTGAGCAACCTGGTCTAGTGGAGGGTGTCCCTGCCCATGGCAGGGGGGCTGGAACTAGATGGTCTTTAAGGTCCCTGCCAACCCCAACTGTTCGGTGACTCTAACCTTTATTTACAAGAGCATCAGGCTATTAGTGAGTTTTCCCAGTTCATCTCCCACTGTACAGCACTACCTGAACCGGTCTCATCCCCAAAGGTTTGTCAAGCACAGATTATTTGGTCTTCCACATGCACCACGGGTCTGACTGTGCCTTGTACACACCAGTGTAACATACAAGGCAGCATCACCCAGCCGCAGCTCAGTTCAGGTTTTCCAGTTCCAGTGCCACCTGAATTACTGGCTATCACAGCAGTAGGTACGAAGGCACTTCTGAAAAAGGTTTTAAAAGCCCATTTGCATGAACTGTTTGGAATTTATGAACTGGGCATTTGAATCCCAGACCCTAGCCAAGGATTCTGTTAGGTAGTTGCACAAGGAAGTTCACAGTACAGATTTTACAGCGAGGGCTGAGGCTGTAACATTTGCCTGTCCAGCAGGAAGCCGTGCCTCACTGAGGAACTAGAGGCTTTGCACACCCAGGTGCCATCAGCTACTGATTCCTCAGAACGGCCTGGAGATCCACAGCTGGAGCTGCGGTCACACCATGGACACGCAGGTCCTCAAAGTTATTTTCGGGGTCTTCTACCACAATGTCTGCTCAGAAGCAGACAAAACCGTGTAGTCAGGCACTGCCCCGGTCCCACCCTACGCATCCCCACAGACCTAGATCCTTAAGGTCAGTACTTGGTGGAAGGGAAGGACAAAGGAGACGCTCTGTAAGGCGAGTGCTGTCAGAAGAATGGACTCATGCCTCACTGTCGACTTTCCTCTTGCAATCCTGTTTCCTCTGTGCAAAACCTATTTCCTTAAATACAAAGTATAAAAAATATGAGCACGAGGAGGTGCAGGAAGTCCTTTATGCAGGCAGATACTGCCTACGTAAAACAAGCGTTTCCATAAACAAAGAAGAACATCCATTGGCCAAGATACGTGTTAAGAGCATCCGCATTTGTGACCGGAATGCCTGCTATCAGAACCAGAGAACGGTTAACCATTCCCTGCCTTGTAACTTGACACAGTGCATGCCTTCTGCCGTAGAGCTCCTTGCCCAGGCTGTTCTGTTATAAAAAACACTGATAATTATAAAAAAACCCCACGTTTGGTTTCTTACAGTACAAGACATATAGCACTAGTAGGCAACTCCTGCAGGCCTCTCTGCTTCAGGGAACAGCATTCACCACGGGAGAAGCAAAAGCCTGGAGGATCTCAGCTGCAGCTCACAGCTCTAGCACTGGATCAAGCCTGTTAGTCGTAACAGCTGCTGTAGGTTAGGTGGGACAACTGTTAGCCACCACTGCACAGCCCGTAAGCTCTTAGCGCAGGGGTGGGACAGATAAAGGCTTCTGGATTGCAGTCGCATTAACGAGGGCCTTTTTCTGCTGCAGAAGGATCCGCGGGGCTGGACTCCAAGCACAGGCACCGGCACACTGATGGGCCCCTATGCCAGCCGAGCTCTTGGGGAGGTCAGAACCTCCCAGCAGGAAAAAAAGGAAAGACCAGGACCTGCCTCCTTCTCCGGAACTATTGGTTGCTTTTCTAACTCGGAGCTAAGTTTGGGTTTTTCCTGCTTTTTTCCCTCGGCACAAACAAAGAGAAGGGCAGCCAGACAGTCACCTCTGGACAGACTCCCCCTTCCCTCCGATCTCACGATGGATGTATTTTAAGGCTCCTAATGACTAGGGCAGGTGGTATAAGTATACAGGACTGCAGACCTGTAGATTTTCTTTGAGGTGAGAGAGCACGAGGTGGGGAAGATGGCACCCCTACCAAGCTCCAAGCAGGATGGAAACCCTAGGATACCATAGCAACAAGGCAGCTAAAAATGGTAATGAAAATAAGAGCAGAACCGAGATCTGTTACGTTAGGGTTGCTCACCAGGTGTGCACCAGCCACCAGTTACTGCAACAGAACAAGTAAGGCGTGCAAATATTTTGGCCATCTTGTTGGCCGCTATGTTGTGCTTTTTTTTGCAGAAAGCATTGGGTGAAGATTTAAGGCTCGATCATATTTCAAAAAAAAGAACCTCTGAATCAGTTGATTTTGTTCATATCCTGCATATTTCACACTGGAGGAGGAGGCGGGGAAAAAGACAGTCTCTGGGACCAGCATAGGTCACAAGTTCACCCCACCAGAACACAGGTAACTGTAGTGGGTTCAACGCCAAGGGCATCTGAGCTGTTGTGCTATCACCAAGCCATCTGCTTAGAGCCAATACAAGTGACACGGAAGGGTTTGATATTGTCAAGTCAGTCATCTGTACCAAGGCAGCTGCTGTTACATTTGTGCCTTCTGGTTTTCTTTTTCTGACTGCCTATCCCCTTGCTTGGAATAGGAGTTCTCCAAAAGAAGTTTAGCCTCCATTAGTGGATTGGTTGGCTAACTCCCATCCCAACAGCAAAACTAACATCAACAGAGGAGTATACAAATATAGCAGGCAGAAAGAATACTTTCCAACCGACACACAGGCAGAAAAGGAAGATGACGCGCTACAGTCCTTTTCTGACCATCACTGCCTTTAAGTTATTATAAAATTAGTAATGGAAACAGAACTGCAGATCCTGGGAGATCTTTAGACACCAGCTGAAACAGCAGGGCAGAAAAGTAAACGAGCACTCTGCTTTTAAAGTTAACAGCAACTGGCAATGCTCCTGTAATTAGCATTTCCTCAACTGCAAAAATTCCGAATAAAGAATGTACCGTATCTTATATCCCCATGCAGTACACAAAACTTGCAGTTTAAGTGAGCTGGCAAAGCAACAAAACTCAGAGTTTAAGAATTTGTGTGTAAAACTCCCCTTCTGTTAACAACTGGACCAGATCTGAGTTGCATAAAATATTCAGGTGCCTTTTAAAGTTATAATAGAATAAATACTCTATTATCATTGGTACATTCCTTTCTCAATCTAGGTATACAATAACTTAATATAGTTCATATTTAGATAAACAATTTTTAGTAGATGCTTTGGCAGTCAAATTCTCACATATTCTCTATTTCTACAGAAGTATTTAGTTATGTTTTTGGAAAACATTATCTGGATGCTACTTACAAGAATCCTATGCTGTACAAAACAGCAGTCCGAATCACCACTGCAAACTGTAGGAGACAGTTAATAAAAGAGTATAAAAAGGAATGCATATTTGCCAGACGATATCCAGCATTCACAGGAAGGAAGAAGATAAACATCTGCACCATAATTTTTTCTTTTCTTGCCAATGAAGTCAGAGGAAGATTGTCAGTTATTTGAAAAGCATTTCACTTATTTCAGTTTATGCAACAACTGTGCTTCCTGAACTCCATACATCAGCACGACAAAGTTTTGAAACAGATTTTTTTCCTCTTGGGCAGTTCTTGTTCATGACAATTATAAAAGGGTAAAAGTCTTCAATTATTTGTTTAGTCTGACTAAAAAGTTACTAACTGGTACATTACGGTAAGTGGGCAGTAGGCGCTTCCTCATTACAAAATGACTGTTGTATTTTTATTTGTAACTAGGAAAAAAACCACAAAACCAAAAACAAAACAAACAAATAAGAAACCCCACACAGAGGGACCTTCTGAGTGTTCACACCAAGAACTCTCTGGTTGGGCAACAGAGTGGAGCAATAAGAGTCCATAAGTACAGACAGATGCAAACCCAACAGGAGACCATCTTAATCCAGAAGATGGACCAGGTTCCGGTGAAGAATTTTTCAATCTGAGCACTTTCGTAACTGTTAAGGGAGAGAAAAGAAAAAAAAAAAAAAGAAGCAATAAACTCACTGTTCATATCTCAGGCTACAGTATTCTCTGTTTTTCCAGGTGGGTCACAGACTCCAACTTGGTTAACCCAGACAGGAAGCAGTGGAGAGCAGCCCTTCATACAGCAAGATCTTGCTCAAGAATCACCTGGAAAAGACTGGCAACGTCTCTTCCAACTTCTTACTTAAGGAGAGAACACATACTAGTGGCAGAAGTTCCCACTCACATCTTCCCTCTCAACACATGAATTTCTCAGCTCTAAGGAAATACACTTACTGGAACCAATGAGTTACTGTCATCATCACGTAGAGCGAAGCCAAGAAGAAAACGAAGTGGAAGTAGGCATAACTGTACACCGTGCCTTTCTTCTCATCGTAAATCACAGTCTGGCCACCCCTTTTTTCAGCGTGCCCTTCAGCATCGGCTGTAAGAGACAGGAAACGAGAGCTTTTGCAAATTTAATGAGAACTGAAAACAGCAGCTGGCTTCACGAAGACACCGCAAAATATCCACGGTGTGATTTAGACAGGCGTGATACAGGGCAACACTTGAACATTTCCTTGACCTCAGGGCATGAGCTTAAGCCTTTCCTAAAAGAAATTGGACTGCCACTGAAATCCTGGAGTGTATCAGCCTCCTGCCCTGCTGGCTAGTTTTTGAGCATTTGGGCCACGTAAACTGCCCTTCCTGTATGACATTCTTCTGGCAAGTCCAAGCTGATAACCCTGACTGTACCAGGTCTGCAAACAGCACGTTCCCTTCCTAACTCACTCCTGAGCTGCAGTCTCTGGAGAGCTGCTGAGACAAGAATCCAGCAGTCAGTCACACCCACGAGCTTGCGAAGAGCAGAGACTCCTTTGTATGCTGCAGTAATGAAATGCCCTTTAGGCAATTATTAAGTCGCCTGTTGTTTCAGAGTGGTGGTGTTACATCTCGTTTCCTTCCCTAGCCTACCGCTGAGCACTTCAGCTGCCTCAGCGTGGTACGCCACAGAGTGAGGATACAAGGAGCTCTCCCTCTGCAGCGGTGTCCTTACTCTCTTGGCTTTGGTCTGAAAGCCACAAGCGAGGTAAACTGTGCAGTGAAAATGTAATTACCCTCTCCGTCAGGCACGCAGCAGAAGCAGCAACGAGCTACCTGTGGAACAGACAACAGGAAGGGTGAGAGTCCGCGCTACAGCAGAGAAGCGGAGCACTTGGCGAAGGAGGCTCTGTTATGCCCGCGTTACAGACACTGATTTAGAACAGTCTGGTTTGTATTTCCAGCCACAAAACTCAAATTACGATTTGCCAAGTAGTTCACAACAGCAGTTTCCAAGCTTCGGAAAAACCTACTCAGTAAGATTCAGAGCAAATTAGCCATTCTTTAAGAATTACTCTGCCCACTTCACATAACTCAAGGTCAAACGCTGCTGCAAATAATTATGACAAAATGGTGGAAAAGCGGTTCCACGTTAGTAGCTCAGGGGGGGACGTACCTCTTCAGACTTGCACAGAAGTGCTTTTTAAATAAAAATAAAATCTCCACTTAAACGACAGCATAAGGAACTTTACAAAACCCTGCCAAATGGGTTGCAAATCACAACTGCACGAGTCTAAGTACTTACCTTTGCGAGATTTTAATGGAATGGAGCCATAATGAGTACAAGAAGAATGAGTAAAAGCAGAAAGCTGGTTTTACTGCTTTATTTAAATGAAGATTTTCTTTTTTTTTTTTTAACTGATGGAAAAAAGAAAGATGAAATTGGCACTCCTTGTGTTGAGTGGTAACGTAAGTGGAAAAAGGGCGCTGACCATCCAATAAATATACATGCAAGTGCATTTTCTGTAACAGACCATAATACAAGCCAGCACTTTCTGTAGTGCATCACCAACATTATTTGTTCTGATAAAATCCTACTCCGGGGTTTATTCTGGTTGTGGTCTGACGAAGACAACGAACCCTGTTAGGAAAGTTCCCTAACTATTACATCAGTCAGTCTCTGTAGTATGAAAGTGTATTAACTGTGTTAACATCTATTAGTACACAGTATACGGTGCGATGTAGCGAGGCAGTGGACCTCCTAATGAGGCGATGTAATGAGGTAGTGAACTGGAGACTTTGGTATTGTTCACGTTTAAGTAAAACAAACTGAAGGACAGGCCGGCTCTGGAAATAAGGACTTTGCTTCTTGGAAGCTTAGAGCTGTCCATGAAGGATAAAAGATACCCCTGGACAACCAAGATAATGCCAGCATCCTAGCCCCTGGAACACGTCTTTGAAACCCTCCCAGCACCACAGATAAGTAAGCATCGCAAGACCGACTCCAGGGATGTCTGGATCAACAGATAAGTGTCAGGAACACCGCAGAAATACAGTTGCTTTGCAACATTTTACAATGACTAATCAGTGGTGTGGGTGTTAGTGATTAGCCAAATCATGTTCATAAACTCATGAAAAACCAAAAAGCTCGGGTTTTTTTAAGAGATGGGCTGAGAGACCCTTATCCCGTATCTCTTTTTACTGCTGCGCCAAGCCCCACCTACATCACGAGCCTGAGCTTCCCTTGAGCCACACTCGCATCCTGAAGCGAGCGCTGCGTTCCCTGAACTTTTTAATCAGTTGCAATTAAGCCCTTGCACACTCAGAGTGAAGCAATTAGCAACGCTGGCACGCATACCGCTAGCCCCTCGTAATGCCCAGTTGTCCTCCGCACAGATGCTGAAGGACTCCCTGTACACCACAAGCAACGGCAGAGCATCGTTCACGCTCCTGGCCCCGAGACAAAGGCCCTTTGCCACAGGGAAGGCAATTGGAGTGCAATTAGTTGCTCTTCACCAGTCACTTCTTTACATTTATGTTCAGCAGCTCTTGTACCGCTCTTTAAAACCAAACGGTCCGGAAATAATCCCGTTGGCAAGCACTGTGGCAAACAACCCGGACCTTCCCAGCGAGAGGGCCGCGTCCAGCATCCACACTGTGCCGGCCTCCCCCAGCTCCTGCCGCAGGCAGTCCTCGCCCTTTGGATGGACCGGGCGCTCGGCTCCAGTTGCACCGTCCTGACAGAGGGAAGCTCCTCCGGCACTGACACGCTCCCACAGGGAAACGCGCGCTGCTTCCCCACGCCCAGCTACCGCAAACACCAAGTGCCGCCTCAGACACTGCTGCGTCTTTGGATTTCCACAAACACCCACTAAAGACTCGAAAAATAGACGTTAAAACTGCAGATGAAGTAATGCCAATGCAGAGAAACCCAGGGATGGAGAGTCATCCTCCGAACACACACACCTACACCTGAAGAGTGACACTAGCAAGCTGAAGTAAGAGGTAAAGTTCCCTTAGCAAAACCCCCCTGATTTCCCAGTGTTTCTGGGTGTTTGCAGGATAAGAAGGCCAAAGAAATAGGCAGGTGGAATGAAGAAACGTGTGTTGCTGAAACAGAGACAAGAAATATAATCCAAGATATGATCTAAAAAGAAAGGAAATATTCACGTGCGGAATAAAAGTAACAGATAGGAACTTGGAACCATAGTCGGTTGCTATGAGAACAAAGGCAACCACGACTGAAAACAGTCAGGAACGCCTCCACTTATTTTTCTGATAGCTTTCCAGAAGACTTTTCCTTTAAATGAGAGGACGTTCGCTTCTGTGGAGCACAAGTTTTACAGGAAGCCTGCAGGATGTTAAATAAACTGCAAGAGCAGCAAATTATTTCAGTACATAAAGGCACCTTCACCAGATCAGCGAGAGCAGTAGGCGAGTCCACACCCAGAGGCACTTAGCATACAAACAAGCTTTTGTTTTCACCTAATTACAGATTACTTAGCCATGAAAACAACAGCAAGAGAAGCACATGAGGAAGTCTGCAAAGAAATCCTGCAGCAGGAATCAAGAACTCACTTCAGTTTCAGGTGTGGCGTATATTCCCCTCAGCGCCTCTGAGCTCGCACGTGTTGTTGAGGTCAAACTAGAAGGAAAAGAAGGTAGTGTCAAAACCCTCGGCATAAGTGTAAGCCCAGCAGGGTGGTTTTTCAGCACCACCGCAAACATAAATAGTGTACTCCCACTGTCTAAGCTAACCATTTGCCCGGATACAGCATTAAGCACTAAGCCTGTGAAGAGTTTGTTCTGCCCAGCACCAGCCTGACAGCCAGCCACTGGCCAATCCCGGCTGAACCACGAGCTTAAAAAGTAGGTCACTCCTGAAAGGTGGCGTATTCATCACCATCAGGCAGCAGCGAACAGCTAAGCTCCCCAGTTTGCAATTCAGAAGAGATCTCCCCTGCTGTCACAACCCGATGCTTTTCGATCAACCTCACAGCCATCCCTTTGGCTCAGCATTCCTGCGAAGGCTTTGCTCAGTCAGTTTCCAAAAGTAAATTATCAACCACCATCATCAGTGTACCAGTTGCTGGAATTCACTTTCTCTCGCATGACTGCAGCTGTCTGGGGAGGGAATCCTGTATAGTTTCTTCTGATTAGAAACATTTCTTGCCCAGTCTTCCCCTTTCAGGATGTGGAACGCAAACATGCCATTACTCACGGGGAGACCGTGTTAATGCTTTGCTGGACACACCAAGCCGTAGCAAGCAGTTGCTTGCTACGCTCCCCTTGAAGCTGCCATCTCTCCCCAGCTACACAGTGCGCTCCCCGCTGCAGGCTACGTGAACGCTGTCTGCATTCCCAAAACGCCTTCCTGAGGTACTGGAAATACTCTCCCAATGTGAACTAGATCCATGATACATGGTATCCATACACCTGGTATCAGGATTAAATGGAACACACGTATATCTGATAGCGGAAGAGTAGCTGTGCTATCTCTTTGGAAGGTGTCTCATTTCCACTTCAAAATTATGAAGGAAATTTACCTTGTGAATTTTGAGGCGGACTGATTCAGAAGCAGAACCTGCTCAAATCGCCTGCTCAAAAACCTGCAGCAGACAGGTAGTGCTGTCTCCTGGCAACCCGCACAGCCAAAACAAGTAATACATCACTTTCCAATCATCAGCAACACCCCCCTACCCCCGCCCTGACCCGGAGGATGACTTGATTTATTGATGTGAGCTGCAATAATACAAGGTAAGCATCACAAATATATGGGCACAAACAGACTTTTTTAGAGGAGATCACTGGCAAATCCTGATGACAGTACTGTGCTCATCACTTGTTCAAAGGAAGCCCTAAATCCTCCCAAACAGTTTTCCAGGCCCTCAATGAACAGTCATAGTTTCTGCCAGAAGGCCACAGGTATTTCAGATAGCTTTTTTAGATGGACACAGCTGCACAGAGTTTTTCTTATAGAAAGAGTAAATACAGAATCAAAGCACCCTGAGACTGTTTGGGATCACAGACAGCTGGAAATTTTTTCCCCTCCACCTCCAGATATAAATTGCTCTATTCAGTTTTAATGAAATCTGCTTCAAAAGTTAGAGTATCTTGTTATTTGATATACAAAGGCCTGAATCATAGGCCTCGAACCAAAGCTGACTTCTGAGTGAACCTCCCGACCAGCATCATATCAGCCTGAAATATGACTGTAAGAACATCCAGTGATCATTAGTGAAATACGCATGATCATTAGTGAAAGTTATATGATCATTAGCGAAAGATGTAGCTCAGACGAAATATAATCATCAGTGAGGACGACATGTCAGGGGGATGTATTCAACTTCCCTTGTTTAGAGGCAAGACTGTCAAGGCCACGCAGCCAGGTGTCCGCCTTGTTTGGAAGTATGTGGTCAAAGCCAAATAGATGGACACTCATTTGGTCTGGCCAGGCTGCAGGAAGAATGTAGGAGGAGAGTGAAGCCAATCTACCAGATGTTTCCATTCCTTTTTCATATGATTTGCTTGTTAAATTGTACAAAAGCAAGACCCTCTCACAGCAGAGCTGGAGCCTCACCTACGAGTGGACGCACTGCGTAGGACTTCCCGACTGCCGGGACAGTTCTCCGATCCTTCGCTGTAACGGGGCTCCCCAGCTGATGTACAGATGTTGATGATGCTAAAGTATTAGGGCAATTGGTGATGTATCTTTCTTATTCACTATCGCTAACTCTACACAGTAATAATCAGGTGCACTGCCTTGCTTACGCTTTTCTGCTGCTTTAAACTAAAGTACAACAAGTTCATCTTTTTAGCTTGGTGTCTGTGTCCTTTCTGTTGACCCCATCAATAGCAAAACAATATTTTTTGGCTAAAACTTCCAACCATTCTGAGATGGAGGAGAATATGAACCTTCCAGCTCAGTTCTATTCTACTTCTCCCTGTCACTTTGTCTACATGAGGCCTGCTATAAGTTATAAGCCCGCACTAGCTGGACCAGAGTATTGCATTTACAGTGGGGTAACTGCAAGCCCCCGGGACTTACCAAGAATATAAAATGCATCCAAACAAAATGGTAGTACCCAGGCCAGTAACCAGGTTTTCATCTCTGTGCAGGCCTTGACTGAATTCAGGAACACAGATTGTGACGTTCTGATTGTTTTCATCCAGGACTTCACAAAACAAAACAAACAAGAAGAGCAGTTAGCAAAGTTCATTTCACTGCATTTCAAGGTAGTCTTCAGACTGAAGGCTTTCAGTGAAATATTTTTATTACTTCAGATACTGGGTAGGTACATTTCAGTTGATTCTGCCTATCTTTCAAAGAGATCATATAGAAAAAAATCAGTCAATCTGACCTGGCAGATTCTGTGTTTTGGGCAAAAGAAAAATGCAGCTTAATAGGGTACTGAAATTCCTTGTTTGACCAGAGACAAACCAGGAAAAAGAGTGTTCGGTGAACTAAGAAATAAGAAGTTGGAATTTTACCAACACTCCACCCAAGACTGCAGCACCATATAAGACCAAGACAGTACAGATCTGAGACCTTGAATTTCTTTGGCAGCAGGGGTGCCTTGAGGACAGCTATAAAATTCCTATTCAGTGAAAAAAGATGGGGTGTGGTTGCCCTGTTCTCACACTGATATAAAGGAAAGGAGATGCACCAGTTACAGGCAAGATTCTAACATCTAAGCCATTACTACTTCCAGGTCCCTGAAATGAAACTAATTCAGTCCCTGATGTTCCAAGATGCATCTGGTTTTTTGGCAGCTCCTTGGAGGCAAGGCAAGGCAAGGCCAAGCAGTCGCCTGCAGAATCACGCCAAAGCAAGAGGTTACAGCTGCACCTTATCGCAAATTAAGAGCTTTTTGAGCCAATGCTGTTTAAGGCAAACTGTGTTCCCAGCTCTTTCCTTCCATCAGCCACACTGCATCCCCACTGGGACAGCACAACTGTTTGTAGGGGTAGAGGGCAAAATGCAGCAAAGGCTACACCCAGGTTAAAAATAAACTCCAAGTCAGTCCCTTGACCTGGTGGGGGAGGACTCTGCATGTCCCTGCAGGGCTCCACAACAGCCTTATCAGCACACAGCAGGGACAGCATAGAGATGGGAGCAAAGGAAGGGATGACGAGCCTTTATGGAACACCTTGGCCAGAGATGTGCAGAATTCCCCACCTGCATCCACCAGGGACACCTCCACAGCAAGGCAGGTCCACTGTTTGGACGTCCTTTTAGCTAAGTGTGGCATAAGCACAGGTTCAACAGCCAGACAACACCTTGTGTTTTCCCATTCCTTCTAAAGATATTTGCAACTCTGCTTTTTGGGTGCTGTTAATAAATACTTTTGGCTTGCACTTCCTTCAGGCCTGGCTTGCAGGGTGGCTGATTTGCAAGATGGTCAATTTGAATGTCCCTCCTTGAGGAATGAGTCAACATCAGGTAAGTCCATGGCAAATCTGACAGGGCATGAGACACCTTAGGAAGTGGCGTCACCCCATAAAATCTCCAGCACATGCCACTGTAAAGGCTGCACAGGCCAGTATGAGAGTCCTTATCATACAGACAGGAGAGAAAGGAGCATCTCTGAGAGCAGACGACAACCATAACAGTTCCCTGGCCTGGGAAGTCAAGGAGGAACATCTGATTCTGGAGTCCTGACAGCGTGTGCTTGTTGCATATGTGGACAAATGCATTAACACACATGCAATACATACAAGAAGAATCAGAGCATTCACTTAACTGTCGAAGGCTCTGACTGTCACAAGCCCAATGATTTAATACCATACATCACTTTATCCCATTTTTCCTTCTCTATTTTTTAACACCGTGTCAGGTCTTGTGAGTAATTCAGATGCCTTCTGCATTAACTTCTGTATTCATTCAAAAACACTGCTTAAACTTTGTAAGCAAATCTTCCACCTAAATACTGTCTTGTTTTCCTCCTTAGCTCTAAAAGACATCTGTGTGTGTGTGCCTCTGTCTACACAAGTGTACCAGAGAGACAGACTCCTTCCCCCATTCCTCCCCTTTCTTTTTGGGAGGTGTCTGTACAAACCTCTCCTTCCTGCCAACAGACTTATTTTCCTCTAGTTATTGTTGTTTCCACTATTCAACACTAGCAGTTGAGCAATAATAAAGAACGGGGTTTTAGCATTTCTAATTTGAACCAGAAAAGCCATCTATAAGTGAAAAGAATGCTCCCTGTCCGAATAGGTGAATTGATGGTTACCTGGGAAAAGGAAACGGTTTGAGTTGTGCTTGCAAAGTCCGGCTGGGTTTTTGTAGCACAAATTACTTAAAACTCTAGGGAGTTCCCTACTCTTGGCTTTCAGTGCCAAAGGCAAGTGGGGTAGAGACACTCTGCTGAAGAACAACATCATCTCGAACAACGGCAACATAACTCCAAGTCCCTTCTCAAAACTATTTTTCTCAAAACAAAAGACAAATGGTAGTCAAGATTTTGGTCCATTAGGAGTCCAGAGGAAAGGCTATCTAGCATACCAATTCTAGGAGAAAAGAAGCGATTTTAGTGTCCACTAAATCCTACCATGTGACCAGACACATTATGTATTTAGTCATGTCCTGCTGTATCAGAACATGCACTTGCCACACAAGGAACAGACTCTTGGAAACCTGTCCACAGGAATGAGGCTGGAATTGATGTGGTGCAACAGATGCAACTCACCCAAGGTAAGTTAAGCTCCTCTAGACCAAAGCATTTGAGGTACAGGCAGAATGCCATTTGCATGGTCTCTCTCCTGTACAGACTTCTTTCTAGTATTTGCAATTTCTTCTGCATAGGCCAGAATGGACCAAACCCAGCACTCCTACGTCCCTGAATTTGTTCACTCGAGTTCACTAAATTCTTGCTTTTAATACATGGCATGTCTAGAAGAATTTACATCAAGCATTAGATGACTTACTCGTTTCCGGTGGCTTGCTGGATAGTGCTGAGAACGTGAGGTACATGACGTAGCAGCTGATAACTCCTGACTGCAGCAAGCCAGAATGGGGCTGGCCTTTACAAGAAAGAGGAAAACAAGTGATTTTTGAAGACATTTTAACAAACTGAAAAAGACATACGTATCCTTTAAAGAACAGCACACTAGCATCTTTCAGAAGAGAACAGTACCTTTTACGTTTTGCTTAAAGCAGTTCCTAAGTCTTTGAGGTGGTTTAGATACATTTCCACTGGCATGTAAGGAGACGAGGGTCTGTCCTTTAGTTCTGCTGGCCGTTTCAGAAAGGCGTTAAAGATTCCCACGTAAGTAAAGAATCACCTCTCTGCTCTCACCAAAAGCATCAGCTTTCCAGAAGCTATTGACAAGCTGCCATGAGTTTTATTTGCCCATAAAATTTGTGTTGGAGCCATTCAAATTACTATTTCCAGATCCAATGTATGCAAGATACTAACAGCACACATAAAACATACTGAAGCATGAAATACTGCTGTCAACTCCTCCAGGCCCAAACTTTACAGACGGTAAATCACAAGCAGTCTAAAGTAAATGGTAAAACAGAGGTGAATGAGTTTGACAGCTATTACCTCACCTACCACTGCAAGAGTTGTGCAAGCTCCACAACACATTACTTGCCATCAGCACATGAGCCTTCTTTACAGTAGGACTGCCTGATGGCACACCCAAAATGTCTCATTCCTCTGTGGTGTTAGCAGCTGAGCTGATGACCAGCAACAGCACTTCATAGTGTAGACAAAGTGTCAGGAGCAAGAGCAGCATCAGCTCGGAACTATCACGAGTCGTTCTGTGCAGGACATGGCCCGTGCCTCCAGGCACACAGCTGTGACAGCACCAGAAACCCAGGAGAAGAGGTCAGCAGACTCACGATTCTGGACACAGGGCGATATGGCCACCAGCGACACAAAGAGGCACAGGCCGCCGTTAACACCGATCAGCACCTTGTTGTACATGCAGCCCTCTGAGTGTGTGTAGAAAAGAGCCATGAGGACCAGGGCTGCCACAGCCACGGAGTACAAGATGAGAATGACCAGGGCAAGCAAACCATTCCACATCTGCTTGTGGTTTGCACCGGCAGTCCTGGGGAGAGACCGACAAGCACTTTATCTTTGTCTTCCCTTCCCCAAAACACAAAATCATACTAGCAGAATAGTTCATGTCCTCAAGCACAAAAGACAGTGCTTACTTTCCTGAAGCATGTGTATGTTACTACACATGCACAGGGCCTTGGAAGGTTCCTCCCATGAAACAGAGGGAAACATTCCTTAGCTTTCGTGTTTATCTTCTGTATTATCATGCCCATCTGTTTCTGTAATTATAGCCCAGCGTGACTCCTAAACCTCGCAGTCTCTGGGATCAGCCCATCAGCACATCTCAATACTCCAGGGATTTCCTCAGCGGGAGCTCGGAGTGCCCCAGGCTCAGCTAGCCGGCACTGCTCTTCACACAAGGACAGCAAAGGCATACGGCCCGGCATGGCCTCTCCTCTGCCCCTTGCGCTACCTTGACAGTTTCACTACCCATTTCCTCACATCACCTCCCCTCCACTTGGGTCTAACCCACCAGCCTCCCTCAGCAAAAGCATGGTCAGCCTTGTTTTCCTCTTCCCTCCTCTCCTTCCAAACAAATCTTGCAAAGATCACTGTGTTTTTAGGAGTAGCAATGAGAAAAGTTGTTTTGGCACAAAGGACTTTTCGGTGCATGGAAAGTTTTTTTGTATGGGTTTTTTTAGTGGTTGTTGACGTTTCATTTTGTGGAAACATGACTTATTTTAGAATAATATCTAATGTAGAGAGTGCTAAAGTTAAATGCTGCTGGAAACCTTCTGTCCACAGAAAAACTGTGACAGTAATGAGCAGTAAAAATACCTGTGGCATAAGGAGATCTCACTCCTTCCTCCCTGAAAACAGGTATCTGAAACTTCAAAGGTTTGCTAAAACTCCTTCTTAGCAGTCAGTGTGCTAACTAGAATCAGAGGGGACTGCAAAGGTTTGTAGAGAAAGAAATGAGAGACAGAAAGGGTGGAGGCAGGAACTCCTGCGTGTATCTGGGAGGACAATTTAAATATTTTAAACCGACTAGAGGATAAGGGCCAGGAAGGTAATAGCAAATACACTTAAACCAGAAATGAGGTTGGTGCCAAAATGGGGTTGATGATGGAATCTTGCATATGTAGATGAAAGTAAAGCAGTGGAAGAGAAAGTAGCAGTTCTCAGTGTTGAGGGAAAAAACCCTGATGTGCATTAAGCTGACCCAAAAAAGCAGGATTTACCAGTTTACATCACTGCAGACAGTTTCACTGTTACATATTGCAAACCCAGTTTTATTCTCTTGCAACACTGTTTCTTAGCAGGCATATTTTTATATAAAATATAAAACAACCTAACGTCAGAGGGGTTTACATCCCAACATGCTACTACTACTTATAATTCAGGATAAGAAGTAGAAGTGAATAAAGAGGAAACATCTCTGCTGTGGAACAAGAAAGTAGATGAAGCAAAGATGAACAGCACTAAATATTGACATCAAAGGCTCTTCTTTCAAAAATTACATCCGTGCTACTTTTAAATTCTTTGCTATGAGAAACATATCGTTCGAGAGTCCACCAGAATTTTATGCAAATAACAACTTGCCCAACACATACCAATTTTTATTCCATTTGTGTGCAAACTCAACAAGCAGGATGAGCTGAATGGCAATGAAAAGGAAACCTCCCGTTGCTCCTACGTAGCGCCAGGCTGCAAGGCAGAGAGGCAGAAAACACGTCAAACTGCAGTCCTTTCCCTTGAGATAAAACGGAGTTATTGTCTATGCAGTGAAGCCGTCACACGGTCTCAGTATCCCAAGCCCACAGATGTTGCAGGAGATGAGACATCTCAGATGAGAGGCCAGCTCAGCTAACATCATTAAGATTAGCTCCCTGATGAATTCAGCTTGCAACCTGCAACGCTTTCAAAATAGGCCTGTTACGACATTTACGGAGCTTCCCTAACCTAGAGAATTTTTGTGGAGACCATGAGTTACTATATTGAGACAGAAAATAGTGAAGCCTTTACTTGTGACTGTTGGGAGGTAGGTGGTGTGAAGGCATTTCACAGGAATCTAAACCCTGAAATTGCAAGGTACTGGAACCCAGTACTAAAAAAGGGCAGTTTTTCCTTCCAGATTCCAGTAACACAGAAAAACAAAGGTGGAGCTTAGCCATTTACAAATGCTGTCCCGAGCCACTCCCCAAGAGATGGGAACACATGGTATTCACCGACTAGTTTTAAGACAGGTTATTTGACTACTTCACCACTGACCTACATATATACTATATTTAGGCAGCTGTTTGGATACTTCTGACAACAGATCTCTTATGTGCAACATCACAAGTCCCTGAGGAAATACAGATACCCATTTAAATGTGTAGCACATACACGGCTTGGGCTGCTGTGCGGGGCCTATATATACATGGTGTATATAGGTGTGCTCCTGATTTCAGTGAAGACCAAGGAAGTGCATTAGCAAAGTTCAGCCATATCCTACCATTGTGTTTTCCTTTTGAAAAAAGCTTGTGTAAGTGAAGTGGAAGAACAGGACAGTCAGGGCACATTACCCTTAGCAGATGATGTAGAGACTTTTTTCTTCTTAGTGCACCATAAGCTCATTATTTGGAAGCAAGCAAAAATGTCATTTGCCTGGTCACGCTGAATGCACTGCAGGCACTGGATAAACATGCTGTTCTTCAAACAAAGAAAGCAAAAAATGGAAGAAGCTAGCGTGTAAAAAAGTACATCAAAAGTAGGCAGAGAACAAGGTGTGCATGCGTGCTTGGGAGAGGTAAGAGTAGGAAAAAGCAGACCACCAAGGGAGTGAGTAACTACACAGCCAGACTCCCAGGATCTCCCACTGCCACAGGCAGGACACTGCAGGATGTCGTATGGATCCATCATAGATAAGTTTAGCACAGCCAGTGTGGATCTAAGCCACACAAACCTAGTGCTTGCACACAGTACACTCCTCCATGATTAACAAACTGCTACACACGGGAAGCATGGCAAGAGCCTTCCTTTTTAAAAAACAAACAAACAACACAAAACTGGGAGAACACTCCAAAAAGAAAAAAGAAAATAAAAGCTTAAGTTTCTTGATGGCAGTGAAAAAAAGGGGGAAAACGAAATCAACAGTAACCAAACCATCTGTAATTCTCAAATTCAGGGGCTGACTGGAGGACAATTTAGCAGGATGGGCAGAATACAGTTTTAGAGAGAAAAGTCATGAGCTAATTTGGGGAATAAAGCTTGATACGCTGTATCTGCACACTAGGTTAGACTGCCACTGAGAAACAGCACTCTAATCAGCACAAAATATGCTGTTTCCCATCTTCTCCAAACACTTCAGTTCTTGATGACTTTTCACCGTGAAAAGGGTCACTTGCAAAAACAATGGGCAGTTTCACTTGCCCATGAATACAACACATTTCACTGTGACATCTTTCTAACCCCAACAGTGATTAGATACTAAGGACAAGCACATACAGCCATGCCATGACTCTGCAGGGTAGGGGAATAGGGATAAGAAGCCCTCCACTTCCAGGGCATCAAACTGAACCAGGACCAAACAAACAGCTAGTAAGGGCAAGAAGCTGAATTATACCCATCAGTGGTTTACTTGAAGTAGTTTTTACCTTAGTTTCCCAGAGCACTGTGCTCACAGTATGTCTGCCCACACTACTCTCTTCCCCCATGTTACTCCTTCCTCTTCCCCTTTTAAACACCCTGGCTAGAGGAGGTTGGTGTTGAAAACACAGGTAACCAAGCCTTAGTGGAAGCAGGCAGCATCCTTCTTTGCATTACCGATCCCACCACCCCCTTCCACCAGCCCAGACTCAACACCTTAAGGGCTTACAAGTACTTGGCAAACTGAAGAGAAGAAGCTCATCTCAATATCACTGGGATTTTTGCTCCTAGCCCAAAAGAGGCCTGTGAGAAGCCCCACCAGAGCTGGCATTTGAGCACCAGGCCAGTACCACCGTGCCTGTGCGGTGCCAGGGCATCTTCCAAAACTGGAAATGCTTCAGGCACGGCACCCTCAGCAGAACACTCACAACATGCCCCCAAAAGCCTAATTTTACCTTACTGAATATGCGCTACTAGCCTGAAAGCTAACAACATCCCACATTCTTTTGCGGCACCGCAGGCTTCCCAGGGAGCCAACGCCAGTGTCCAGCAGGTCATCGTGGCCCCCTGAGCACTGGCACTTCTCCACCACACAGCACGATCCCCCGCTGCTGAGCTACAGCAGAGCTACCTGCCAAGCCAAACTAACACGCGACTCTACACTCCTGAGTGAAGCTTCTTGTGCGCCGTTACAGCTCCCTGCTTCTTAAAGCACTTGCGAGACAGTACCACAGTGGTATTTTTACCTTCCCATTCGGCCTGCTCTTGGTCAGAGAGAAACATGCTCTTTACTGCACATTTGCATGAAGACCATGTACTCTGTGCACGCAGAGTTCCCCCCAGACAGCTCCAAATATTTCTTCTGCACCTGGACTACGCTGGCTTTACTTGAAGGAATATGGCACTGTTCACATTGATAATAACAAAACGTAGCAGCATAACAAAAGAAGGACCTACCATTAAGGAAAGTGTCCTGATCAGGAATGAAGAAGGCTCCTGAGCACATTGCTGCCAGAAGTACAAGTTTAACCAGCCAGAATCTGGACGAGAGGGGAGGAAAAAAAAAAATCATCTGGTTGTAACACGAATTAGAGGCCTTCAGCTCAAGTACCATGAGAAATCTCTGAAGCCCAACAAACGCAAAACCCAGCCTTTTTGTCAGAAATAATGCAGTCAAGTGAAAACTAACTGAAGTTTGACTTTAACTTTTACCTTTAACTTCAAGTTTCACTTGACTGCATTATTTCTGACAAACACAGTAAAATCAGTTTTTGGTTTGGGTGGGTTTTTTCCGAGTGCTACACCCAACTGGACAATAGGCAGCACAAACTAAAAAGAAGTGGAAATTAAGCAATCAAACATCTACTCACCCATTATGAATGTGTGCTCTGCAGCTTTTGCTGCTGTTAATTTTGATGGTGAACAAGAAGAACAAAAAGAAGAAACAGGCCATTCCAAAACAGACTTTGTACACTGCAGAGTATCCCACCAACTTCTCGCACATCTCACCCGCCTGGATACCCTTGCACATCTGCTTGTAGAAGGGAATCTGAAAAGCACAACACATCACAAGCCGTTACATAGGACACAAGAATCCTCGTAACAAAGCACGTCTGTGTCTGTGCACCAACTTTTCAGTGGCTTCATTGAACACCCTTCACTCTTGATACCGCTCAGCCTGGATTTAAGGGTTCAAGGGACATAAAGAAAAAAATGTAAAACACCAGGGCCTGGAGTCTTCCAGAGGCTTCACTCTCAACTCCTCCCAGATGCTTTGGGGTACAAGTTCACCTACCTTTCCTGCAGCTCTGTTGGCTTAAGCCATCCCTGCCCCTCACTGCTTAGCCCCTCACCGTGGAGACCCTCTCCCTTCCTCCCGTGCTTTACAGCAAAAGCCCTTGCTTCAGTAACCCAGTTCACATGAGCCACACTGGCAGTTTTACCTGCTGAAGGGACAGGAACGGGGCTGCAGGACTGGAAGCTCTGGCTCGTGCTACCCTCAGTGGAAACACAGACCGAAGTACACCCAAGTGACACAGGGGCTGCAAGCCCCCTCTCTATCACAGCCTCAGAAAGGGAGTTGTGCTAGCTGTCCTGATTTTGTTTTAAATTAACAGAGAGGCAGAAAAATTCCACTGTTCTCTTGACTCATTAAATATTTGCCTTTGAGGCCTTGCTCTCGCCGCGACGGGAAAGCAAACAGCTGCACATTTTGGCTTCAGTTTCGCCAGGCAGACACCGTGCCGGGTGCTCAAAAAAGCAGGTCTGTGCGGCCAGGACCCACTCCTGTGGGGTGCCTCTGTGCAGACACCCCACTCTCACAGCCAGGGAGCCATTCAGCTGCGCAGAAATACAGGCATTTAATTAGAAAACCACTGTTTCAAAGAAAGAAGGGCCTCTCTGTGCGCTCACCGCCCTCAGCTGAGGCTGGCAGGACCAGTTGAGCAACATATCACACCCGCTGAGGCTGATCGCAGCTACCTGTACAGGTGACGAGAGCAGAGAGAAGACAGCGCGTGCCAGAACGTAACATGCACAAATAAGTAACTCGGGCGAAGGAGATGGGAATCAGGGTGCAGAAAGCATTCAGCCAGGCCAGGTTCTGCTCAGGAAAAACATACAAAGACTGTGGGCAACATCACCCTTGAACATTTCCAAGAAATTAGCAAAGGTGGGACTCTCTTCTTCCCTCAGCAGGCAGGTCAATACACAAAAACAGGACCCTAGAGCAAGCAGTATTCCCAGCTGGGTAGAAGCAGCATTTCCAGCTGGGTAGGCAGCCATCTGAGATGCAGGAAATGAGGGATAAACACCTAAACGCCACCAGGCTCTGAATGCCTGCTTTCCTCAGCGGGGCATGCAACTTCCCACTCAGAGATGGGTAGCCACTGCGTAAGAAGGTGGAAAGTAAACGAGTAGCTGTGGCTAACTCGCACTCACGAGTTTTCAGAGAGCTCTGAGAAACTGTCTGGAGCATCAGCAATGCCTTTCCAGGGTCCTGAAAGGCAATGAAACGTCAGACTGTGCAAATGCGCCAGCGTTCAAAACGAGCAAATGTACTGACCGGAATAATTAAGAGACCTATCGATGCTACAGTGATGCCAGGGCAAGCCAAGGGGCCACAGCAATGTCAGGGAAAGTAACTGGGCTATCAGTGAATGCTTTCCAGTTCTTTGCTTATAATAATCATCATCAGTCAGCAGATACTAAAAAGTTGCATACTATCAAACTACCAATATTTCTGAGAAAATTAGGTATTTGTTTGATGTAGATGATAGAGAAATCTGTCTCCTTGATTGGTACTAAGATCTGTAGTTGGTACCAAGCAGCATTTTGCTTATGAGACTTACAGAACAAAACAAAAAAATACCATGGAACTTGATTAATTGATCAGCTAATTAAAACCAGATCTCCGTGTAACTGTAAATGGGCATCGTCTTTAATTGCACAGTTTTCTACAGAGACCTGGATGGGATTTTTGACCCTATATGTTCTTTTCTCCATTTAGTAGTAATTTCCTTACAGATCTGGTTGAGGGAAAATGGATGGATTCACAGGAACAATAGCTCAGTTTGTGCCTACATAAGCAAGAAGGAGCTCAGCCGTCATGTAGCATGCACGACACTACGCAGTAATAAGTCACGGCCACAGGAATAGGTCTGTGGGATTGAACCACCCTCTTTGGAGACCCGTGATCCTGAAGGAACAAAACAAGAATAAAACCAAACTCCTGGGGAGCCCACCAGATAACAAACACAAGCACAGCGCTGGGGACAAAAGCGTTAATGTAATGAAAAGGGCATGTTTTCGTGAGAGGAAGGTCTACTGCTGGGAACAATTTATCAAGGCTTATGTGACTTCTTCACTGAAAGTTAAATAAGACTAGGGGTTTTTTTTAATTCTGTATTTCTGAAACATGTTCAGGTGCTGAGCAGCCTGCCCAGCCTATGTGATTTACCATACGTTCCATTTGCTAGGTAGTCTTGACAGCCGTTGAAGTAACAGGTTAGTCATTTGCCAAGTTTGATATAGTGAAATACCTACTTTCATACCTTTAAAAGCAATGTAAGCTAAATTATTTGGCCTCTAAGTAGAGGACAGAGCATTCATCTATGGCTAAATCCTCACCAGAAATGGGCATCTGCATTTATAAGCCTCATTTTTGGTATCAAATTCAGGTTTTAACATATCACAATGTAGTTAAGGGTCAAGATAGAAACCTGGCTGGGGAAACAAAGCTGAAAGTGTGCTCTGCCAGAACATGTAACCACCTAGAACTCAAATACTTTCACACAACTGAACTGGTTTTTACTGGTGTTTGTTTTCCTGAAAACATCTTTCTTATTTTTCCTTTCATTATTTAACTAGGACATGGATACTTTCAGGGTGAAACCACTAGTTTTGAAACAGCTTTAACATTAAAAATCTAATTAAAAAAATAAATCAAACCACTATTTCAACAGACCAAAACAATTCTCTCCCTTTTCTTCTCTCAATTATCCTTTCAAAGCCTGTGAAATGCAAGTCTGTGCTTCAACAGAACACTTGTGAGTAAAGCTGTACCCATTTTTCAAAAAAACATAGTAATTGGGGAAAAAAATGGATCAAGGCATCCAAGCATTTCTTCAAGCTGGGTCCTGCTTTGCTTCATTTTGGAACAGAGACAAGTCTAAACCATTTTGTGTAAATGCATATCAGTCTTTTCTGTCTTTCTGTCTCCTTCACTGAGGCTCCCTGTCTGGATGCTCCACCCCATCTTTTGCCTTGATACACAACCTTGCTCCTCTGAAATCTATGCTGCATGCTACTATTCAAAATTCCTTTTGGTCAAAATCATCCACTCTTTCCCTACCCCTCCACTGCCTCTTGCTTCTTCCCCGGAGATCAAACACAAATGTCTTGGTTTCTTTGCATATTATCCTGAATTTAATCCTTTGGGCCTCTCTCCCTTGGGCACAGGAACAGCTCAGGAGATGTGAAAAAAGAGTGAAAAAGATAAAAAACTCCCCCCCAGAAGTCACTGTTCAATTCTTAAGGCTCACCACCAAACACAATGTCCTCGAAATGCTGCTGGTTAGATTAGGAGCCAAGGTTTTGAAAGCATAACCAAATACTCCACAGGTACCACATCCTCCCACTGACACATGGCTTTGTCTGCCGGCTGACTTCGGTGAGGATGGGGAAGTTGAGCTCCCAGGGACATTTTTCCAGCCATGTTGCAGGGCACTGAGCAGGTCCTCAGCTCTGGGCTGGCATCTGCAGAGTCTGGCATCTCGGGAACGGAAAAACTGCCCTAAACGTGCTTTAATAAGCAGAACGCACAACCATGAGGCTAGATAAATACTGCAAAACAAATACAAATGTTTTCTAAAAGTCCCTGTTCAAGGCGTCCGTAAGAGATGTACATCTGCTGTAACTTCCTCTCAAAATAACGCTCAAGGACCAAGTGCTACAATAGGTACTTTTAGAAATACTTTAAACTTGGGAATTTATAACCAATCAAACAAAAGAGCCTCTCAATGTCAAAGGAGAGATTCCTTCCACGTAACATCAGCAGGAGTATTCGCCCTCTAAACTGGTAAAGCAGTCACATGGTTCCCTGCCAAGATTACGGTCCCATAAAGGGCAGCATTAGAGTGTTAAATTTTTAATACAAAAATTGAAGAATTCTAATTAAAATTCAAGTCCTCTCTCCTCTCGAGAAGGAGAGGGTGAGATCCTAGAAGCATCATGCAAAGTTTTTGCTTACAGTCTGGCTTCAAGAGCTACCAGCGCTCCACAGTCCAGCTGAAAGTGAAGGAATCAGTAAGCATCCAGCACTTTCAAAACACAGTTCATCATTGGGAAGCTGAAACTGGTGCCTCTGAATAAACCTTTGAAGGTGCACTTTATTACAATTGGGCTGAATTAGCTTTGGGAGTCTTTGAACTTTTAACAGCCTCGAACATAACTATTAGAGAGCAGATATAGAAAGCCTACTTTCGGATGGTCCATTTCCCATTCAAAGACATCAAATGCCTTAAATGAAGAGAGTGATTATCTTTCCACTTCACACCAACAGCTACTCTTTGTGCCATTTCTTCCCACACTGAGCTTTCAAGACTATGCACTGGAAAAGAAATTTGGCAATACTGAAAAGCATGTTGTTGAAAGCTTCTTGAATCACTTTTCTGTTGGATAAAGACTGAATATTTTTTGTTAGGGATACAAGCTGGATTAAAACCACACTACTGATGGAAAACGACTTCATGAAATTGGGATATGAACACGTAATTTGTCTCCTACACTTGAGTCCCTTGGGTTATTCACTTTATTGCCAAGCTAAGCATCTAGTAAGTCAAAGTAATTCCTGGCAAGCAATTTCAGCATGCACATGCGGAACAGTTTTTAAGTCACAGCTCACAGGCAATCATCATGTCTGTACTGGGTGCTCTTACAGGGCCGTCAGCAACTTCTGGTGGCTGGGGGTAAGAACATGGCACTAGGATAACTCAAGCAAAGAGGCATTAAATGAAAAAAATTTAGAATGTATGAGCCTTTGTAGAACATACAAAGGCTCATACAATGGGCAGAGCATACAATGCAAAGCAAGAGAGGTCACTGGCAGCAGAGCACAGAAACCCTCAAACTAGCCATGTCACAAGCCCACTGGTTTGTCTGTGCTGCAGGCACAGGGTGCTACCACCAGCTTCTCAACCTGTGCTGCTGCAGAGGGAAGAGTTTCACAGACAACGGAAGATAAGCAGGTCATCAACTTGACCAGACACTGACTGAACAAGGAAACAACCTTGTTTCTGTGCACCCAGAGGCACTCCTCCTTAGGAAGTTAACACAAAACCAGGTGCCTGTACTGAGGGCAGTCCAGGGCAAGGCCATTCACAACCTCAAAGCAGGCCAGATGCCGAGTTTGGTGCAGAAACTTGAAAATTAAGCAGTCCAGTCATTGTTCCCTCTACTTAAAAACAGACTTGACTTCTCGTAGATTGTAGAGGGCGAGAAAGAGGATTTGTGCTACTCAGAGCAACTTGGGTGGCTTAAGAAACCAAACCAAAGACGTGGTACAACAGGTCTAGCGTGTGACCACAAGCAGGCTGGTGAGCATTTAGCTTAGGAATGTTATATTAAGACTCTGTAAGAAACTTCAGTTTTAAAATCTAGTTTTAGCCACAGCTCCTTCCATGTTTTTGAAGTTTTTTAATTAAAAAGACAACTAGAGATGAACAGTATCTGCTGCGGTTAGAGGCCATATGAACATGACGACTCAGCACATACTGAAGAAAACCCCTTGTAAAGGATCCGCAGCATCGAGCGTTGCTGTAGTCTCACACACCACCAATAATGCAGAATTAAAATCATAAATGCAACAGTTGAAGAGTTATTTTCTAATTTGCTGTTTCTGCTATTGAACATGTTGCCAGAGACTAACTCAACATCAGGCTGAGCCGATTTGTTCTACTACAACATGTTTTCCAACAGTCTCTAGTGACTCTGCCCATTCAGATGGCTTCACTGCAGCGGGTTTCTGCACAACGAAAGAGGAGGAAGGCGGCTAGTCCTGTGATCCTTGGCTCTTCCTGTTGTGAAACACACTCAGTGGGTGAGCAACTGACAGGAAGAGGCTGAGCATGGAAAATCATCCTGTCCGGGTTTGGAAGTGGATGGGTGGAGGGAATCGACCGCCTCTTCTGAGGGAGCGGCCCTATATGAAGGCCTGTGGAAGAAGCCCCAGTTTCCTTCGAGGAGCAGCAGTGGGTTAACCTCTCTTACTTACGTGCGTCTTCATTTCGTTAGCTACGGTTGTTGACATCATGACACAACAGATGATAGTCACCAGGATGAAGTAAAGCGCGTACATGAAGCGGGTGCTGGTGGACTGTTTTATCTTGGGGCAGCATTTGCAGCACAAGGAACAAGCCGCAGTACCGCAACAGCAGGCCAACTAGAAAGTAAGAAAAAACACAAGTCATTCCATCACCGCCTTTAGGTTTCTATTGCAAAAGGCAGACAGGGAGCTGGGAGACTCCTGCAAAGCTCCAGAATGTCTTAAATCCACTCCTCCCAGCTGAGCAGATTTAAGTGGAAGCAGACTGTCTTGTTTATCAGAAGTCACTAGGCTCCTAGCTTTCTCATGCGCTAAGGATGAGGAGGAACTGCTCCCGATTTCTTAATTCTGCTTTTTGCTATCTCTGCACAGCTCATGGTCCTGAATGTTTCACCCAGCAGAACCAGCGCTGCAGTGGTAAGCCTCCATTCCCAGCCATACACTCTGCCGGCTCCATAGTGAAAAATGAAATCTGCACAAGAAGGGCACAAACTCCAATACTGTTTGTTTTCAGTGTACAGCTAAAACTATACTGTTTCTAAGACAAGCTGGAGTTTTTGTTTCAAAACAAGCTGTACAGATACATTTCAATTCACCAGAACCAGACTGTCCCTTTTAAGGTGCCCCTTCTGGTACACACACACACACACAATTTTATTTTTTGGCTGCAGAACATTTTATGCTACTAAAGATGCTCAAAGAGGGGAGGGAAAACTGTTTAAGCCACACACTTGGGATAGTTGTGCTAAAGACTTTACAAACACACAACAGCTGAAAAAAACCCAAAACCCAAACAAACAAACTCAAACCAACTACATTAACAGTTTGGGCGGTAGGGAAAGAATCTGGGAATACTTTGCTTACTGCAAACAAAGCAAAAGATAGCTGAGTCTAAAGGACCCAAAATACATTGGCACCATCTCGTACAGAAGAAAGCCAGAGAAGAAATGCAACTTCAGAGTTACTTAGATACACTTTGCAAATACGAAAGCAGTGATTCCACGTGCAAGACGGCAAGGAAAAAAAAATCCACAGCTGAAAGGAAAATAATACCAAATCACACTGTAGCTGATACTGTCTTCAATATTTAAACATTATTAGAGACAGAATTCTTGTGTACTTTAGTTCTTTTCTATCTGCAACTGTCTCCAGCAAGATAAAAACCAGGAAGAATAGCAAAAAGCACATAATTGCCTTATTCAACGGGGAAAAGGTACTGAATAAATACTGAAAGGGATCTAGCTTGATGCTCATTATTTCCACACTGTCAGCAGTATCATTAACTTTCAAAGATACTGGATTCAGCATTCCCTGCCTTCTACTTTTAGAAAATTCATATATAAAATTATAAATATAAGCCTTATTTTTTATACATAAGGCCGCACTGTCCTTGGCCAGGCCTTTCCCTGCAATAAGCAGCAGCTTCACACGGCTCCTGTGCTTAACCCAGCAGCCGCGACCACAGGAGGGATTTTGGGACGCCGGCAGGCGGCCAGGAGCAGGGTCCCACCGCTGCCGACCCAGAGCAACCTCAGCCCTCAGCACCCCCCTTTTGAGGGGCTGGCGTGGAGCACAGCGACGGTGCACTGCCAGTGCCAGGGGCTCGAGAACACCAAGGCTGCTTTTCCTGGTGTTTCCTCAGCCCTCGGAAGGGCTAGGGGGATGCTCAGAGGACCTCCCTGCTTTCCAGCAAGCAGTTGCACGGGAAGGATGGCTTTTCTTAGCCGTTGCCATGGGATTCAAAACGCACAGTGCCACACTGGAGTTGTCCAGGCAAACTTCACCCACTCGCATGTGCCTTCTGAGGCCAAACCACCACAGGCCATTTCCCTCCCTGTGCACTTCCTCGTCCAGCATCAGTGACTGTCTGGCCTGGAGAAGGGGGTTTCACGTGTGTGCTTGCAGACACGCATACCTGGCGTAACTCCACTGAGTCTCACAACCAGACCGGTTGATCAAAGAGCCCCAGATCATTCTGAATAAGTGTCGTGGAAAAGACTCCCAGCTTATCATTTCCTTGCCATGACTATCTGCTGCAACACCCAAGATCAGGCTTCCTGCCTTCAGTTCTGCAGGAACGGGGTAGCAGATGGGACCTTGTCTCACTCGACAGCGGCTCTTCAGTTTGCAGAAGACATAAAACAGGGACAGTCCAACCCGGCTCCCATTCCGCCCTTCTCTCAGTTCACTGCTGGATCTTGCGCCAGAGGAGATGGGGGCCTCAAAGCATGCAGCTGCTAAAACTGCTGCTGCTGCAAAACAGAAATCCTCCCCAAAACACACAAAGCTCCAACTGTGGGGAATAAACAGAATGGGCTTATGTTGGCACTAAAGCTGGAAATTAAAAATACTACGTGCATAAGCACATCATGCAAGTATACTTTCAAAATAGAAGACAGTGGTGGCTGAATGGCAATTTTATTTATGTGCAGCGAAATTCACTTTTACACCATCAGCTACAAGTCCAAGAAGTACGGGAGCTATGGCAAGTTACTGATTTAGCAAACAAATGGAATGATAACATTTCAAAACAAAAACATACCAGGAAAGTACAATCCATCCACTTCAGAATTATGGAAAGAAAAGAGTAAGACTAAAGGTCCTTTCAATCTGTATCAGCCAGATCCAAAGTATCCACAACGAACGTCAACTGCTGGCCATACTCACCATAATGTTAAAAACTATAGTGGAGAAGTAAAAAGGTATGCAGCTTTGGCATTTGTAAGGGGAACAACATTTCCCAAGCCAGGTGCTAGAGGTCTGCCAGCAAAACCTCATCTACATCCAGCAATGTGGCTGCTATTCCAGTCCTGAGTTCTTGGAGCTGCTATTTAAAGCCACAAATACTTAAATAGAATATACAGCTCATTTATGCACTGATCCACATTAGAAAGACTTTAATGATAGTTTCTAATACTGAGCACATATCCTATAAATTGGCAATATTTGTGAAAAATACCAGTGCCTCTGTCTTTTTTCAGATGCACTCCTTTAAGCACTCTGAATAGGATACCACGGAAAGTTGGTTAGGTTATTCATCCACAGTCCCCAGTTCAGCCTTTTTTTCCTTTTTTCATTTGGTTTTTTCCTTTCTTTCAACTCTGGTTATGACTAACTACATTCCAGAGCGGGCCACGATGAAACAGATGCTATCCAAAACTAAATGAAAACAGCCTCTGTCCCAAAGACGCTGGCTACAAACCACTGACCTGAGAGGTTTCAAAGATGTTATCTGTGGGTGACTTCAAAGCCCACACAGATAATGAGTTCTCTGTCTAGGCGCTGTGGTCAACATGCCGCTAGGCTACGCAGTCCCTCCGATGCTGCGAGCTGTACAAAAGGACATGGCCCATCCTACCTCGCCTCCGCCTTCCAAGGGTCCGCCCAGGGGCTCAGGACCCACCGGTGCAGAAGTACAAGCTGGTAACAGATTTTTCCCATGTTAAAAAAACAGGCTGTGAAAGAAAGCAAGTAATGTCACCAATCTTTTACAGATTTAGCTTATTATTAAACAAAAGCTCCTCCAAAGGATGGGTTCTGCAAAAGGAAGGTGCCGTGTGGTTTTTCAGGACAGAGGCAACCCAAGGTCTGTGATCACTGCCAGCAGGCAGGCCTTGAAAATCTTGGTCTGTACCTACAGAGCTCCTTCCGAGTCCTGCGATCCTTCCAAGGCCGGGCTCCCCAGGAGCCCCGCGCAACGGCGTGTGTAAGCCAGCCTGCTCTGGCAGGAGTGTGTCACGCTGCAGCAGGTTCTGGCTTCAGGTCTTTCTCCTCCAAAGATTCCCACAAGTCAGGCAGCAAGTACAGCCACCCCAGCTCCCTCTCTAGCTCTACATCTCTTCAATGGGTGAACACCCCAGCCTGACAATAATTACGAGCACTGTGCAAATATTTATGCCATCCACCAGTACTTACAACCAGCCGGCCCCCTCACGCTCACCCACCACCACGACAGGCCTCCACAACGCAGACTGCCCGCTTACTTCGCTCGGTGCTGCTCTCTCCGAGCTCAAGGAGGGTGCACTGCCAGCTTTCCCAAGATCCCGAAACGTGAAAACCTGGTGTACTTGAAAACAGACTGCACCGTGATTTGAACTGCCTGGATGACAGCTGCCTTGACTGGTTGCTGAACAGCAGCTGGGAAATTTTTCTGCTTAAAAAATGCTCAAAGTGCAGTTTCACGGACACTTCTCCTGGTAGCCTGGAGAAGCCTGGCTGGTTTAACAGTCCCTGGCTCTCCCCAGCCCTCCTCTGCTCACCACCGACTCACTCCTACCCTGGCATGGCACCTCAGCAGAACTGAGAGTTGTTTCTGCTGCTGGGAGCGACCAAACAAAGCAACCTTCTGGCTGAAGTTAAAAAAAAGAAGAAAAATGAGATATCAGTCCTTCTCAGCTGCAATGTTTACTGTACAACGTCAGAAATGGTTTTACCATTTCAAGTGAGGACGTGGTGCGCGGGTGGGTGGGGCGAGCAGAGGCAAATGCCCCACAGCAGTCCCACATGCTCTGACCCTTCTCTAACAGATGTTGCAGTGGCGTTTTCCTACGACCTCATTTGATTTGAGTGCAGTAGGTTCCTGCCAATGCAGAGGAACAGTAATTTTTACATCCGCATAGCAAGGATCAGAAGCAAGCAAACTACCTAACAGGCACAGTCCGTACAAACCACTTTTCCAAGTACAGGCAAGCCTGGACCTATCTGCACATCCCCTTCTCATGCCAGCCTGGGGAGTACCTACAGTTGAGTTAGGTTACAAAGCAGGGTAAAAGCAGGCTTACCAACTTGTGCACAAGCTATGGGCTCCCTACAATGGATAATCCACCAACGTACACTTAACCTCTGCCACGCATGCAGGCCTTGAGTTTTGCAAGCTGTGATCCAAACTGATAAATCAGTGGAATGAGGTATGACAGTAATGTTAAGTACACACGTAACTATTTACATACAAGACTGAGAAGTGAACTGTAGAGGCAGTGACATTTTCAGAAGGTATTTTCCACAGATGTTTCAAAAAAAATCCCAAAGGTCTTAGAAAACACTTTGTGTAGCCATTAAAACAAAGTGAGGAGTTTCAGGATCGCTGCCCAAAATAGCCTATGGTATTTCTGGATTATACAAAGCATAGGGAAGTACCAAAGCTTATCACAACAAAACACTTTTCCTTCTGGGACACTTCAGCAGAAATGGCCAAAATCAAAGAGAAAAAGAGCTCACTGGGAGCAGGGCAGAGGGAAACAAAAAACTAAGACTTAGCAGTGTTTTGCCTCTTCCCTCCTGACTGACCGTCCGGCCAGGCAGACAGCATGCCTTCCAGCCTGCCAGCGGAGCACAGGAATGTGCCTTGCTGAAGCTTCTTTTCATGGGGGCCTACAGCAGCTTAGTTTTTCATGCACTGCTTGATTACTTGACTGCCAGCATTATCTGGGCCACAAGATTTGCGGATAATGCGGTCAGTGAGCTGTTAACAGCAACGTCTATCAACATCACCCAAACATCTACCCTCACAGCTACGTGCAGCATCCAAGCAGGCTGGAAGGGCAAAGTAGCCAGCTCTGCACGAATGACGTCCTGAAGCAGCTACACACCGGCCCTCAGACTGTTCAGTTTCGGCAAACAGCGCCTAGCAAGCCAACCACTTTGTTAGGGCAATGGTTCGCGAAGACAAGAGATGCCTGATGCCAGGTGTCCCAAGTGTTAGGAGCTGGGCTCAGGCTACTACTGACAACACCCACGGTTACACACACGCATTTTGCAAATGTTTCTTCAGCCGGTTGCATGATTACACACCGGCTTGTCCCTGTGAAGTCACAAAATTCACTGAAGAAGCTTTATTTTGTTCTTTGCCTTCACTGGCTGTTCACTGCTGCTTCTTCAATATCCAGGCTCACCAGGTGGCTTAAGCCAAGGTTTTGTGACCAGCAACTGATGACCTGTTCCTGGGAGCACAACTCACACTGCAAACTGTGCAGAATTAAAACTGACTTCAGAGAAGAGTCCTGCCAGCCCAGACACTGTCTGAACACTGCTGTCCAGTGAGGCTTTCCTGCCCCAAGCCGAGCTGACAAAGCGAAGGGCTTGTAACCTGCACCACGGGGCAGAACTGACACGCAGCACCAAGCAGCTCAAAACCAGAAAAAGCCAGAGAACAGCATCGGGGGCAGCTATGCCGAGAGCTAAAACGCGGGCGAGCCACTGCCAGCCACCGGCAGAGTTGAAGTTAAGCTGAACTGAGGATGAGGCCAGGCTGGATGAGGCTTTGAGCAACCTGGTCTAGTGGAGGGTGTCCCTGCCCATGGCAGGGGGGTTGGAACCAGATGATCTTTAAGGTCCCTTCCAGCCCAAACCATTCTACAGTTCTGTGATTAGCTACTATCTCCATGCTCAAACATTACTAAGTGGTGACTCAGCTCACCATTAGAAAATAACGTCACTGCAATATGTCTAAATTAAAGACTGGCCAACTGCTCTTCTCCTGATGATTCTGGAAAAATCAAGACAATTGTTTAGTCTGACCTGATCCTTGCAGTGTATCACATCACCCAGCTCCTCAGCAGTACAGCTGTTTTCCATTCGCATAGACCATCTGCATTTGACAGTACTATGAGGTGAACTGTCTGTCCCTCTGGTTCCTTACATCCATCATGAAAACCAGGCACCACCAGCAACTGCCCTTCTAATCTGTCTGCTACAGTTCCCAGGCACTGTTTATTCATAAGGCTTTCTCCACTAGTTTAGAGCGTGTCTTTTAATTACCTTGTCTTTTCTCCCTGATCATTAAAGAAGGAACCCAAACCATTTACCCTCAGTCTCATTTAAAGGCTTTAAGACTTTTCCTCCCAGCACCTAAGCTGTTGGGGTTCTTTTTCTAGCATCCCCTCAGATCTCCAGTCCCTCCAACAAAACCACAGCATCATCAGTCCAACTGCAAGCAGGCCGGCAAGTCCCCGGCATGCTGCCAAAGAGGGGGTGAGACTCTGCCTGCAGCACCCCACACTGCGGGAGCAGCCTGCCCTCCATGCATACCTTGCACAGGCCACCAGCTAGCTGTCCATACCTTGAAGGCATTATTTTATTTGCCCTGGGGTCATGCCATCTGGGTTACATCACCCTCAACAGTACCCTCCGCTCCACCAGTCCTTCCATCACACCCCTGTGCTTTTGGCTGCAATTTTAAATGTATTCGCAAGTCACTGATGAAAATGGGCCACGGATCCTGAAGCGCCTTTGCACTGATTCCGTGACAGTGTCCACTGACAGCAACCTCAGCTGGGTAATAGGTTCAACTCCTGTCATTTCATATTTCATGGTTTTCTCATCTGCAGGTTGTTCCAGCTCATGGTACAGCCACTTCTCTGCCTTCCACAGCAGAGGAGCTGCTAACAGAATGACTGGAAGACAAAAGACAAGCCAGCAATGGCAAAGTCTGAAAATTTGAGGCCATCACTTCATACAGCGAGCAGATTTTCTCCATGTTAGCTCTGAATTTGGAGACCAGGACTCTAGAGGTATAATGGCACACACAGATGCAATGGGGTGCATTGCCAGGGGCAGAGACTACGTAAGTCCGTGTACCACCGGGGCGGAGGAGAGGTTAAAATGAAACGTCTGTATGCATTCACTTAAAAGAATATAGCTGGAACAGCTGCCTCGCTTTCGAATGTACTGACAGCTCTGAGCTGTTCCACAAAAGACACTGTTTTTAAAAGGTGGTTTCAGTACCGAGTCCAAGAGGGACAACAAAAAAAAGACATTAACACTTTTGTACAAAGTGGAAAAAGCCAACAAATTGGTACAACACATTAACTGTTTCTTATCACATCATATTGACAAGAAAAAAATTCTACCTGCTCAAAGCATTACTGAAGATGCTACAGTTCAGATCAGTGTCGCAACAGCCAACTTCACCCAGGTTTCCAGATTGACTGGTTCAAAATGCAGCCTGCTCACATCTTCCCATTGCTTACTTCTTAATGAGCATTTTTAAATTCAGCAACTACTCAAGAAGTATCTTGAATAGTATTCCTGAACTACTGTTTTGTCAGTGACTGTAATGTGAAAAACCAAGGAAAAAACCCACGTGAGATCATCCTCTTCAGACAACGTTAAGGATGGTTACAACTCGGTGTGAGCGGTTGACACAGGCTGACACATTTTGGATGGATCCTACTGGACAGAAAGAAGTAAGAAACTTTCCATTTTCAGGCTGTGAACACTCATGTTTAAATACTTGAGCATATGCCATCTCTAATTGCTACAACCACTAAGCTTCAGATGTCGGTACCAGCACAGGTATCACTAATTAAAACGATGGCAAGATTGCTAGGTGTGTCAGGACTCCCTTCAAAACAAACACGGAGCCACCTTCCCCTGCTCACAGGCAAACGCTACAGTCCCCCACGGCTCTGGCTGGCCCCCGTGCCCTAAAAGAGAAGGCACTGCTCGTGCACTGCCTGCACTCCACAGCTGCAGAGCCACGGGTATTTGAGCTGTTTCTTTAAACCCACAATGCAACCAGCTTGTGGGATGCGAAAGGAAAAGGCTAAAAAAAACATTAGGCAGCAGTGGGAAATTAAGCAGGTTTTAGTCAGGACAGAGTTAATTTCTTCACAGTAGCTGGTACAAGGCTACGGTCTGGATTTGCACTGAGTGCTGATAGCACTGGCACTTTTAGTTGTTACTAAAAGGTGTTTGTACCAATTCAAGGGCTTTTTCAGCTTCTGATACTGTACCTGTGAAACCATCTTCTTCACTACAAGCAGCTGGGGGGGACACACAGTTCAGACAGCTGACCCAAACTGACCGAAGGGGTATTTCATTCCATAAAACGTCATGCTCTGTACATAAACTGGGGGAGGGCTGGCGGGGGGGCAGGTTAGTTAGTTTGTTAGTTGGTTGGCCTTCTCGGTTGCTCTCTTGTAGGACTTGCCTGGCCTCTGCTGCGGTCACTCTCGGCTCAGGCAGCTCTCTGGCTCTGACTCTCGCTGTGCAGGACCTGGCTGTGCATCAGTCGGTGGGTGGTGAGCAACTCTGTTTTGTTTTCCTTTACTTTCATTACAAATTATTAGTAATGTTGTTAGTATTATTAATATCGCTATTTATTCATTTATATTCAACTGTGAAATTGTTCTTTTCCCAGCCCATGAGTTTCCTTGCCTCTTTCTCTGATTGTCCCCCCGCACTGGAGCAGGGGAGGAGGCGAGCGAGCAGCTGCCGGGTACTTTATTGCTGGCTGGGATTAAAGCACAACAGCAGGAATGAGAAAGACTATCTTCTGCCTGCAATGAGGAGGAGTATCTTGTGCCTCCTGTGCAGTGCCAGGGAAAGGATTCCAACCTAGCGATGCAAGTGTCAAATGATACGATGCTTACAGGATCTCACTGTCTTTTGGTTGCTTTTCCCTTCCTTTCTAATGACTTTTGAATCCAGCAGCATATTTTATCCAGCTACAGCAGGCAGACGAGGGCCTCAAAGATATTACATTCTCACAACTTCCTTGAAAATAGGCAAAAGGTTTAGCAGAGAAAAACGATCTCTCGGCCCTGAGCAAGGGAAAGGCTGCAACACAAGTTCAGTGTTTATTAGAAAGGGAATCGACATAAGAATCCAACCCTTGTGAACAAAGCTGCAGGAAAACAGGCTTTCCTAATCCAGTCGTTCAGGCAACCATTTGTTTAAAACAAAAACTCCATGTTCCTGCAAACAGGGGAAAAAGCCCTTCCCCAGCCTGTTTTTCCTGGCTGTGTTTAAGAGGAGTACACTACCATACTTCACATCAGACCTCAGACAGCTAGTTTCATCTTCAGACACCATTAATGGGGGGGCCATGGAAAGGCAGCTGTTGGGGGGGGTAAGACCTCAGCCAAATTTCTCTGCTCAGGTTAAACACAATAAACCCAACCCTTCTCACCCTTCAGGAAGACCATTTTCAGAAGAAGGCGTGTTTTGGGGAGCACCATGTGAAGTGAAGCCAGGAACGCCGCCGGCACCATCTCGCAGCGCATCACACCACGCGCGTGCCCCCAGCAGCGCCCCGGCGTCCTCGGAGGGCACGAACGCGTGCGGAGCCAGCCTTTTCACCACGTAACGCGGAGAGGAGACCGCGAGGACAGGACTGCAAGCCCCCTTCTCAACCTGCAGACGCAAACAGGCAGCCCCAGAGCGCACAAGGGGCTTCCTCCCCTTGCCCCAAAAGCCATGCGCCCTGGAAGATGTAAGATTGGCTGAGGACAATCTTATAAATAAAGTCTGGGTATAAAACGAAAATCGGATACTCCAACTCGCGGCACGTCTTACTGCACTTACTACGTGGTGAGATGCGTAAGTGCAGAACAGTATTAAAGAAAGCACTCAAGATTTAACAGGCCTACAAAAACAGCTTTATAAGCTTTAATAACTACCAGTTCTAATTGAAAATCCATCTTCTTGAACAACACGGCTACAACACACTGCCCCCCTCTCCAAATTAATGTTAACTATCTAAATTACATTTATTTAACTCTGGAAAAACACATTCATTGTAATAAAGACTTTCCGCAACAGCTGCTTTTCTTAACCATGATCTCAACTTTATTCTCTTGAGAATAGCTACTGAAGAAACGCCAAATGTAAAATCCTGTTTCCTGTCAATTTAAGCAGATGTTTTTATGTAATCAAAAGCATTGTGGAGGCCCAAGCCAAACTGTATTCTCACTGCATTCTCAAAATAGGTCTACCAATGGAACACTAGCAAAAGTAGAAACATTTAGCAAGCTTACTACAGTTCAGAAACCTAAATATCGCAATTCTCTTCAAAACAAGGATGTGCATCGCCTAATAAAAACCAACTGCAGAAATCAAAGTTTCTAAGTGGCCAGGTTCCTTGAAAGCAAGTTCCCAGGGTCTACTTGGCAAGGACACACGTCACACAGTAATGCTAATTAAGATTATTTTAAATAATTTTTGAGTGCAAAATGCGCATAACCAAAGCACACTGAAGTTCGGCGGCTTGCCGCCATATCCTTTAACAACACGAATCTGGCCTGCGAAACCTGGACGCGTTTACTCCAACAGGCACCATCAACTAGGTGGTTTCGAACGGTTTGACCCAAACCCAAAAGTACCAATCGCTCATTGTCTAGTTCACGGCAGAAAAATTCGCTGGTGTTACAAATGGAGAAAAAAGTGGACAGTCGAGTGATGTAAACTCACGACGAAACTTTGGTATCAGCTGCTGACATTCATGCACGATAACTGCACTTGTGCCGTTCAGAAGGGCAACGGCAAAGTTCTCGGAAAGCCGGTCCACAGAAACAGGGTGGCAGGTGTAAGATATATACAGGGCAAAAATAGTTTATACAGAAAAGAAAGAAAAACCAGCCTGTGGGATATCAAACCCATTAAACTAGTCTATCTGAGGGGAAAAAGGAGGGCCCCAATGCGAGTGTTGTTTTTTAGGACTCGTATACAGTTCCATCTTTCCTCAAGCACATCATCTCTGATATTGGAAACAGGTTAACTTTGTCTTCAGGGGAACATTTAAGGAGAGGCCAAAATTCCTTCTTGGTTTTCCAGCTTGATTAACAATACTCATAAAATGCCTGAGGAAGCTGGGTTGAGAGAGAAAGAAGAACTTCTATCCCTTTTGTTGTTCTTGTGTATTAATCATGTTAAGCAAACATCCCCTCATCAAGGTTGGAATAAATCTAGTCGTGAAGGCAAAGGCTATTTTTCCTTTTAAAAAAGTTACACTGCATGCTATTGAAACATGGCTTACGCCATTTATCACCCTATCCTATAAAAAGGTCGTGCACACGAAGTTCACCGGTATAACCCCAGCATTATGCCATATTTAGCACAGATACACCTTACATCAAAAACAGTGCCTGAGCCAGCAAACATCTCCCCCGGGTATCGCATAATTTTGGTGCTATGACTGCACGCGCTTCAGGGCTTTTGCTGCAGCTCCAACATCACTCCGTTTGTTTACAGACTCCAGAGTGACACATCAGGGTGAATAAAACACATTATTATCGGGTATTACTCCATGGGGTAGGGAGAGCTGCTTTAAGAACGTCTCAAAGTTTGGTAACGCCAAAGCCACGCCATTCACCACACGAGTCTCGCAACGTTTTCATCCTCCTGGTGTTACCTCTCCAGGAACTACACCAAAAAAAGCAATGAAAATGCAGGCAGCCGTGAACCGCTGCAGTAACAGCGCATACTACATCAGCACTTCGCCAAGCTGCTCCAAAGCGTGTTTCACGCGCTGCCGAAATGCACCGAAGCAGCAGTCAGGGGGCTCCTGCTCTAAGGGAACTATTAGCAAGAGCAGTTACCGCTCTCCCCCACAGACACCCAGGGCTGTTCGGTGGGGCACAGGGGAGCTCACAAGGGCCAGGCGCGTGGAGGCACGCTCAGTATCCTGCCGGTCCAGTCAAGATTTAAAGAAGCACAGCCAGAAGACAAAATCTAGCCCGATACTTCAACCTTCCGGAAAGATTTGAGATTTTTTTCTAGGTAGTTCATGCAAAAGTAGGAGACTTAGATGCTGAGGGTGCAGAGTGACCAACAAAGAAGTATCACTAGAATTAGGACTGTAAGGTGTTTAAATATGCAAAACAAAAGGAATAAGCTCACTGGGTTGTCTGTTGCAGACGGGACAAGTAGTAATGGGTTTCTACCGCGGAAGTAGAGATTTGGGAAAACGAAGCACAAAATTGAAGTGCCTGGGGGAGTCTACCACCAGGCTAGACAGATAAATGGTAAGAACAGGAATCCTCCCCTTTAGTGCTACCAAGGAGGAGGTCTGGACAGGGCCTGGCCACTACCCTTCTCCAAAACCACGGTCAGTTCCATCAGAACTGATTCCGCCAAGAAAACGGGCTGCACCGCCCTAAGATGCGGAACATCGATTCATCATCCCATGGATGCTGAAGGATGCAGGTCCTGCACCGCCCTCCACCACCACTTGCTCTCATCTCTCCCTCCGCCAGCACCTGCACTCGCTGAATCTTTCCACCTTCCAAACTGAAGGGGAGTTTGTGAAAAGGTCTGAGGAGTGCGAGGCAGCCAGCGGCTAGGAGAGAAGACCGTTCGGCTTGTTACACCCTGGGGTCTCGTCTCCTCACCCCCAGGCACCGCGGGCAATTCTCTAACCGCCTCTCGTAGCCCTGCGCGACCTGTGGCCCCTGTCTCTGGGACGGCTCCGCCCGGTGTCCGTGCCTGCACCCGCACCCCACGGCCCCTCCGCAGCTCCCGATGCCCCGCGCACGGCGGCTGTCCGCACGCACCCTGCCGAGACAGGCAGCCTCCAACTGCCTGCGCTCCCGGCACACCGGGGGAATTCATCCAGGGAAAACGCCGCTGGAAGCACCGAAAGAGCCAAGCTTTAGAGACAGGCACCCCCTCCGCAAGGGCTGCCGGTGCTGAACGCACGCAAGGCCCCGGGGGCCAAGCCGCGGCAGCGGACGGTTGCGGTTCCCCGACCCGGCCCGGCGTCTCCGTCCCCCCGCGGCGGGCCGTCACCACCCGGACCCCCCGGTGCCGCTCCCCCGGGCCCTCGCTCCCCGGTACGAGTGGCGGAGACCGCGGTGTCCCGGCGGGGATCCCCCCAACCCGGTGCAGGGTAGGCCCGCGGCCCCCGCCGCGCACACCTGCCGGCCCCCCCGCGCCCCCAGCCCCCTACCTGGCCGGCGCAGCAGGGCGCGGACATGCCGGCGGCGCGGAGCGGCCTGGCTGTCTCGCCGACTCCCTCATGCGGGAACGGGTAGGGACAGGCCGAGCCGGGCTGGGCCGGGCAGCGCGGGGCACCCCCGCCGCGGGCGGAGCGGCACCGCCCTCAGCCCGGCCCCGACGCCCGCCTTCCCTTGCCTGACGTCAGCCCGCGCGACGGGGGGGGCCCGGCCCGCCGCGGCCAAGGCGGGTGGGGGACGGGGGCGCTCCGTGCGCGTAACCGGGGTGCTGCTCCGCGACCCACACCCGCACATAGCCGAAAGGGTATGGCTTGAAGGATGCATTGTGTTAAACGCCTTCCTCTTCCCTCTGTGTGCAAACAAGCCGCAAGCCGATGCTTTGGGAGGTGGGCGGTGTGATGAATCGGCGTGACATCGTGTGGCGTTACACCGAGGAGAGCGGCGTTACCGTGAGGGTACAGTCTATAAAACGCAGGCGTGCTTTATGTCTGACAGCCGCAGGCACTCAGGGGCGGGGTGTTTACCACAGCTGTACGATTAATTCTGCCCACCAGAGGGTCATTTACCTGCACGGGGGGCGTCCCGGAGGACCCCCCCACGGTTCGGGCACCGGCGCGGCTGCTCTGTTGCCCCAAGCTCAGGTGAGGACCCCCAAGACAGGGCTGGAGTCTCAGCACACCTTCTCTGAGCTACAGCTCCTCTCCGCAGGGCGGGCCCAAAGAGAAGTAACCAAGACCTGAACAACGGGCAGGAGAGCAGCGCGGCCAGCGAACGGGCAGTGGACAACCACCGGTGTTTTCCAGCATCGAAACATGGCCAGGTTCTTGGAAGCACGTGGTTAAGACACAGGAACACGAGCATCGCAGCATAGCAAGGACTCAGCAAAACTGTGTTCATCCTCTATTTCTGTTCCAGACTTCTTACACAACCACGAGAAGCTGACCTGTCAGGCTTTGCTTAATTTCCACATCTGCAAATGAAGCATGGAGAATCTGGGGTTTGATTTTAAAGTGAAACTGCCTTGCAAAGAGAGGTTGGCAAAGGTGACATGCAGGTACAGTGGCAGGGTACAAGCAGCTGTACCCCACATCAGCGCAACAAGCATTCTCTGCGTGAGGAACGCCGTCAGTTCACTGCTCCATGCAGGTCTGTTCACGCCAACACTGTTAGCACGGACACAAATAAATCCAGCCTGTGCGCTGAAGAAAAGAGCAGAGCTCTGTCACGGACTTCCCAACCAGTTACTCAGAGCACCGGGGAGCTGACTTGGCTTTTTAAGCGAAACATTTGTCACCAGGAAGGCTTGAACTTTCCCGCTGTGTTGCTGGCACGCATTAAACAGGCTAATAGCAAAGCAATGAGCAGATGTTACTGCATGAAAAGAACTGTCACTCTGAAACTACCCATGCATTTAGAATAAGGTTTCCCCACCAAATACATATTTTGAAATCAGAAAAGGCTGTTGTGTTCCGCTAATCTGATTTACTGGCCAGAAATCTTCAACGAGTAGTTCCTGCCTCAAACTGCTCCTTTTTGGCAGGGTAAAGGGTGCCTCTTTGAAGAGATGCTAATTCTCATTTAGGTCTTTCAAGTAACAGGGAATCCGTAGCATCAGTAGAGAAAGGCAGGATGCTTTGGCCTGTCTTTGTATAAGGAATTTCACCAACAAAGAGTTAGAGATTTAATGAGTCGCACAGAATGGGGGCAAGAAGTGGCCTCGTGGTAAGTAGGACAGCAAAGGAGGACTTGCAGGTGTAGCACCTCTACATGCACCCACTTCATTCGTTTCTGCGTGGATTATTGTAACAGAGGCAGAGGTTCTCACTGCCCTCCTTCACTCTGAGAATTACTACCTCTACAGAGAACGCAGCAGGTGTTAGTGGTGAAGCAGAAAGCCTTTTGGCATAGTACAGGGAAATAATAACCAGCAACGCTCAAGGACTCTCTGCTTTCCTCAGTACTCACACAGTATGAACAGCTCAGTGTATTTTAGGGTAAAAATATTAGGAATTGTGCTGTTCTGTTCACACCTGAAGTGAAGCTGCAACTTGGAATGATGCTTTCTGTAATTTCAAGATTTTTCTCAGTAATTGAAGGATTTTGCTTCTGCCAGCTGGCACAGAGTACAAAGTCTGCATCCAGCGAGAATGAGAAATCTACCACTTGGCTCTTTTTCAGGTGAAATGAAATACAGAAAAATCTTTCCAAATGTAAATGCAATCAGAAAGAAAACAAAACCAGATTGTTACACATCATGGTGGCCATTTACATAAAACAAGTTCATTCTTATAGTGTAAATTTAGACTATATGCCTGTTAAAGTACCGAAGATGCAAAACTGCTTTTCAACTAAATGTATATTTTGCTTGAGCCTAGCAATCAGACACCAGTCAAAAACGTGGTTATGGGAAGGAGGGGAAATGTCTGTGCGTGCACGTGTTCAGGAAACCACCACTCACATCCAAACTGGACCTCTTACACAGCCAATGGCCTCACTGCTGTGATGCTTACTGGAATAGTTTCCTGTGGAAAAGGTATTCCAATAAAGTGGAACACTATGCAAAGGTGCGATCAGCCAGTACAAATAATTATTTTCCACCTGTGATTTTTACTTGTGTGTGACTGCAGGATCATCCCCGTCTCACAGTCTAGGTGGCTGCAGGCCATGATAAACTCATGACTTCCACAGTTGGTTGTGGTTTTTTGTTTTTTTTTTAACTAAATACACACCAGGACCTGGATTATGGATCACTTCTCCCCAGATCCTCCTAGGTAGCCAAGGGCTTCCAGACCCTGTGGACATCTTTTAAAAGCCAGCGTATCTAAGAATCACACCAGGACCAGCAGCCACGGCACAGTGTAGCTCAGCCGCAGACCTGACAGGAAGCAGGTGGGAATAGCTCACTTGGACACAAAGGTGCGCCACTAGCAGTCACAGCGTCCCAGAGGTGTGCCAATGCTTGGCTCGATGCAGGAAGCCCAAGGGCAGGGCCCATTCCAGCATTTGCCAGTGGCACCAAGAATGGAGTTCTTGGCTACTACACTTGAAGTCAATTTGCCTCCCCAGTTGCTACTTTGCCTAAAATCAGATAAATAAGCCAGCACATTACAATAACGGCTGCAGAGAGTCCAATGACAGAAGAAAAAGTAATTTTTATGCCATCTTTTAATGCTTGAGCTTTCAAGAGCTAAATTTTCAAGCTATTGTCAGCCTCTCTAGGGGATGGGGACTACATCTCCCAGCAGCAGCTTTTGGAAAACCATCTGTTGGCTTGGGATCTAGTAACAGGCTTACATACCGTAGCATTTGTCACTGCTGTAACGGGATGGTCACCTTCAAGACTGTGTGTGGAGGAGCAGGGAAGCACACAGAGCAACTGCAGTAGCTGAGAATGATCTGCCAGTGCATGGTGAGAGTAACCTGCAACTCCAGATCTGGATGGGGCAGAACGGATTGTCAGTGCATGCAGGGCTAGGCACGCACATGTAACTGGCCCTTCCAGAATATCAGGTTGGTCATAATGCTAAATGGTGATATCTCCCACTATGCCTTTATTAGTGTGCCATAATTCACGCTAATCTTTTCTAGCTGGTAGTAGTTATTAAAAAAAATCAAAATAAAAACAAAAAAGTCCACACACTTTTAAGTAGTCAAATTTGCCTAGATTCTAATCAAATTAAATGTTTAAAATCACTTGTCGGACTTGAAATAAAGCATTTCATAGCATTTGAAGACTTTAGTATTAAAAAACCTACAAGGCTGGTATTTCCAGGGAGATTTGCATTAAAAAAATTTATTTTGAGAATGCTAGTTTAATAAACTGGTTGCTTAGTGTTTTTTTCACTCCAAAGTTAATTCAAAGTGGACTGAAATTTGCACTGTCTATTAAGGAAATGCACCGACCCCACTGTTCTGAGTAGGTTAATTTTGGAAGCAAAGTCCAGAAGAGCGCGATTACACAGCTTTGCGCTGAACTCCCCAGGTGCTGCATTTGCATGCTCGTTGTTGACTCTTTTTAGCAGAATACCATGCAATGCCAATTATAAATGTCATTCATTCTGACTTCTCAGCAACTGTAGGCAGCAGAGCTTTTCATTCATTAAATCGAGTCCTTATTACATGATGGCTCAGATTTCTTAGTCACAGGCAGTAGCTTTAGCTTACAGATAAGTGGCATGGACATTTAACTGGTGTGGCACTAAGGAAACATTGTGCTAGGAGAAAAGGAGACAGCAGCCCTCCCCGGCACACATACACTTCTCTGGCACTCGGGTAACCAGCCAGTGGCAGGGATTCTGGCGCTGCCAGGAAGCACTGTTACTGGAGTTAATGAGCGACGGAAGGAAGGACGGAAGCCTGCATGTCTCCGAGTTACTAAGTAAGGTGTAGAACATAAAGGGTCCTATTTAATAAGTTCTACAAGAATATGAAGCTTAGCATGAGAGGCAGCCCAGTTCTCCAACCTTACAAGGAGCTTCAAGCTGGCAGCGATGATTCTCGGAGAGACAAGCGTTAGGTTAAAATCAGACAACTGTTACCACGTCTGACTATCTGCTTTGTTTCCATCAGATGGTCAGACATGACCGTCTAGCAGCATGGAAAAACGATCCGGCTGTAGATCAGCTTCAACACCTGCAGTTCAGTCTGATAGATTAAAATCGGTTCCTACCATCACCCGTAAAGATAAAAAACGTGGTGGCGGTGTCTTTCTTCACTGTTGGCTTCCTGAGGATGCTGATGTGAGAAAACCAAGGGAAGTTTGTGAACACACAGGTAACTTTCAAGTAGCAAGAAAAACACAGTTTTACACTTGCCAGCCCAGTAGTAGGCTTCTTCAGAACTGACAGATTGCAATACTTTGTTAATTATCTGTTAATTTTCTTTGTGAACTTTTTCCTTAAAAAAACCCCAATCAATCAAGAGAGATTAATTCATTCAGGGATGGCAAATCCATGCAGGATGGCCTTAAGTATTCTTTGAGGGTACCTGCCTACCACCCTGTCCCCAGGCGGAGGTTTCCCAAAACCAAGCTGTGTTCAAAGTCAGCTTAGTGTAACTGTCAATGTCCCTGGTGAAGTGGCACGAATCTCCTGTAGCAGGTAATAAAACACGTTTCCACGAATACCTTCTAGTCAAGAGTGAAATGCCCCCTCTCCTCTCGTCTCTGCACACCATTCTCTTCTCATCACAGTCACAAATGCCGTTAGTGTGAGGGTTTCTGGGCACAATTTGAGCTGACGGGACTAGAAGAAATGGTCACAGCACTGATGACCTCTGCACTGACCACACAGCGAGCCTCTCAGAAAATCCTCGTGCAGGACCTGCCTACCAGTCGAGCTGATTCATCGGAATTCATCGGTCTGGAAGCCCTTGGCTACCTAGGAGGGTCTGGGGAGAAGTGATCCATAATCCAGGACCTGGTGTGTACTCAGAAAAAACGTCTTTTCCCTCCGATGAATTATTACAGCCATGGCGAGAGACCACCTTACCTCGGAGACAAAGTTGACATAGTTGAGTATGAAACGCAAAGGGAAACTGAGGGATTCAAAGAAAAGCAGGCCTAATTGTAGCCTTTTTTGTAATGAACCCTCCTTCCTTCTGAGAAGCAAGTAAGTATGGAGAGGTCACAGGTGAAGCCTGCTCTGTAAAGGAATCGTTACATTAGAGCACATGCAGCATAACCATTTGTGCATCAGGGGAAATGGCTGAGTAGGAGTTAAGCAAACAGTGTACATGTAGCAATCCAAGAGAACAGGAACAGTCAGAAAAGCCAGGCACTAACACAGGTGAAAGCAAGGAACTGGCAATACTGCCTCAAGTGCTGACAGCATCAAGGTCTCCCCATGGATAAGAGCAGATCACAAATGCAAAGCAACAATTTATATTACAACTCAATCTGGCTCTGAGCCTCCTTTGTCAGAACAAAAAGGCTGCAGGGATCACACAGTACTCGCAACAATCAAGAACCAGGGAGACAAGATGAGGATGTGATAGCTAGCAGTCCCTGTCCTCCATGCCACCACGAGTAATCCGGCTATCTGTGAGAAAATTAAATCAATTTTGTTTAAAACAGAGAGCACTTTCCCCTTCTGTACTCTGTGCTCATTTGCTACATTTATTGTGACAACAAAGCAAAGTTTTAACTAAATTCTATAAACAGTGTCAGTACAATGCATAGAAGTTACTCAAACTCCATTGAGTGTTGACATGACAGCCATCAAGTTTGCAAAAGGAGTACTAACCTTTTGGGAAGAAACAGCAGTAGCTCCTGATAAAAGGGTGGTAAGGGCAGAACAGTCTCATCCCAAGAAAGAAGGCATTTAGGTTATGTTCCAGTTTGCACAAGGGTACAGCTTAGACCTTCGCACAAACATGCAAACTGTAGGCTCAAGAAAAACCATCCTTGATTGTTGTGGTTCTGCACAGATTCAGTGAGTTGGTGTGACAAGACAGATTGTCAAAGCTGAAGCTTAACTTAGCACAATATAAAGCTTACAAGGTAACCAAGTCACAAATTAAACCAAGTATTTAGATGGCTAACTGGTTATGATTGCGTAAGTTATAGTCACCAGGAGTCCCAAATATTCCTTCCAGGGTTCTGACCTAAGTCACTGAATTTGAATCAAAGTATCCAAAAGCGTGAGGTTCAGAAAAAAATACTGTGCTGATTCTTTGTCTAATCTTACCTTACTCTGCAATGTACATACATGTTATCTACGCACACCACCACCATTAAAAACAAGGCAATTTTAGCCCCTGAAGAACTCGGCTGAAAACAAGACTTAGTGTATACCTCATGGTGTGGAACAGGCCCCCACCTGTTCCATACTGTGCAGTGCACAGCATGCCAAATGAACTGCAGTGTGGAAGCTGGAAGGGATCAGCTCCTGAACTTACACAGACGTACTGCTAATGTTGAGAACCTGCTGTGCTAAACCATGACTTGAGGCATACAAGACAGTAGCCTTGGTCTCAAAATACCCTCCCTTTCAAACCCCACTCTTACAGAGTACGGTAACTGTGCTCTATACATTCAAAGACTGACTGCCCATCTAACTCAGTACTTACTCTACAACTTTTGCTAACAGGGGCTCAGAGGGTTGCTGCTTGTCGCACTGGAAAAAGTTTCCTTCAAGGAAGGGTGTCATCTAGACACATACAGCATTTGACAAGAAAGGAATGGTATTACTCTTAAAGCAGAGCTGACAAAATACTTAAAATTGTCACTGCCGTGCAAACTCTGTTTGCTATACCCAATAGTTAGGATACTCACTGGAAAACACAGGGTCTGTTTCAGGGGCTAAAGGTTTCCAGGCTTTGAAGTCTAGTCAGAATGATGCCATAAATGAATTCAGAAAAAAAAAAGTGCTTAAAATGCTCCTAACTCTTTCTTCCCTATTCAGATTAACATATTTTTGTACATATGCCTGTGAGAAGTAGGACTACAGTTGTCTTAATCCCCCATCATGCATTCAGGACGATAATGTTTGATTACACAGACAGTTGGGAGACTGGTAACCGTTCTCCTGCATGAGGCCAATGTACTTTACATTGGCTCAAGGTAGGAATAAAATGAAGTAACAGAGGACCAAGAAGATGGTAGCTCTTCCTCTACGTCTTCAACTGATACATGTCACATACCTGGTGAGCCATTGTCTTTTTCCCACCTGTGAACTGCATTCTGCTTTCTAGTGTATCCCTGAGATCCACTGCATATCAGGGGTGGGCATGCAGTTAAGCTGCATCAACAGCACCCAGTGGCTTGTTCCTCTCCATTGCAGAAGTTTGGTTACCCAGCAGCCACTTTGCAATACAACCATGCTGGAAATCAGGCAACAGAGCTGAGGCCAGTATCTCTGCACTATGAATCATTCAACAGCCACAGGTTGACCAGAGGGCTAGTATAGTTTTCCCAGCTGCATCTCCCTCCATCTCCTACTGCAGTCTTGAAGCTGTGAAGGAAACAGTATGCTCTCAGATAATCTCCCCTGGAAGACTGGAGGCTGCAAAACCACACCAACACTTCGCATTCAATCTGTGCATCATATAGTTCAAGACAGTATGTCACTGGAAACTCTGAATGCATGATTGCTGAGAGAGCACATATGTACTCTATTATTACATCAGCATATCAGCTGCAACAAAAAAGACTCCTGCCCTTCACTTATGATGACAGGGCTGGCAGACAACCCTATGTACATCTGACCTCCAGGCGAGAAGGCTGTATTTGCAGTTTTCCTCCTGAGGGCACGCATCCGTGCAGGGGAGCATGTGATTCACCGTAAAGGTTCTGCAGAATTAGCCTGTGTAAATCTGTAGCCAGTGAGCAGTTTTGACAGTTGCTACCTCAAAGGATGAGTCAAAGTAATGAGACAGCAAACTAAGAAAGGAATCTTCTTGTTTTGTTTAGGCACACATTTATTCAGAAAAAAAAAAAAAAAGTAGGATTACTAGAACTTCAGTTTCAGTAAGGAAATACTAAATTCACATTTTTCCTATGAAAGTGTTGCAAAATAACCATCCAGTGACTACTGCAGCATTATTTTCAACGGTTGAGACTCGACGTTTTTTTCTACTCATGTTCATCCACCATCCACAGCAATCAAAAAATCAATTTTTTTGGTAATCCTGAAAAGTGTAAATCACATTGTTAGCAAAGTAAAGGGGTTCAGCCCCTTCCTCAATATTTTAGTATTTGTTTGATGCTATTCTTGAGATATATCTACTCAAAGCTGGTTAATGCTGCTTGCTACGTCAGCAAGCATAATGACTTTTTCCAGTGAATCTATGAAACAGTGCTAGAATAAAAGCCCACTTGAATCAGTACACATATTCCAAATGGAGTCACAAATTCTACAACTGTTAATTACATTTGGGATACTTGTAATTATTTGTCTTTGTTAGCATAAAAAGCTAGCCAGTCAATTCTACTTTTAAACCTAAGAAATGCAAGCTATTCTAAGGCTTAACCCTGCCCCACCACACATAGTCTCTTAGTGATTTTTCTTACCTGCTGTCACTACCCAGTAATAAGCTGTCTGCAGGAAGTAATAGCCCTTTCAGTCTCTACCTCATTCTTCGACTATGTGAGTATCAGCTCTACAGATGAGGGCAGCAGTACTCCCCTGAATTTATTCCAGATTTTGTCCTCTCATTTCTTCATAGGCTACTTATAAATAAAGTAGGTAGAATAAACCTCAAAGGGCCACCTACTCGAAGGTCTGAGTAATTTAGTGTCAGGTAACACCTTGAGTCCTTAGAGTTGTTCTTGCCATAAAGCTATGAAGTACATGCTACTGTCTGGGGAAGGCTGGAGGCTCCATATAGAAGTAAGTGTTAGGGAATAAGCCTGCCTTTTAAAAAGGTCACAGAAATGGGCTTCATGTTCCTTACCCAGAGCAGTCTAAACAGTTAACTTGCTTATTTTTAGAGAGAGAAGTCTTTGTTCCAAACCCAATTCACATTCTCCAGTCTGTTTTGGAAGATGGCATGCTGTGTTTCTCTTTCTCCCTTCACCCCACCTTTTTTAAAGGGATATAAAATTAAGTTACTTACCACCTCAGTAAGATGTCTCAGAAGAAAAAGGGCCTCATAATATCCTATAATTTACTGGGTAGTACAACAGTCCATTACAGAATTTAATGGAATTAGGTATTTCTTCTAACAAATAGATTTGTTATTGTCGTAACGGAGCCTTTTTTCTTAACAATTCTGTTAGAACACAGAACTAAGTCATTCTCATCCTAAAGCATTTATCCTAAAACTTAAATCATTAAAGGGCTTCAGCTGGTGCCCAGGGATACAGCCCATTCTGAAACACTCAAGTATCATGTTCTCTCTGAGCATGTAGCTCCTGCTTCAAATCAGATGAAACATTAAGAGGTTACCTTGGTCTATTCCTTCTGGTCTTTTCCTTTTTAAATTTAAAAGTGCACTTTGTTGCTCCTTTGCAACTTCTGCTGAACAGCTGGGTCTTGGGAGCTGATTTCCTGGAGTGGGTCCTGGCCGGTTACTGAAATACTTCTGTTTCAATGCCTTAACGATAGTGGAAGAAAAATAACTAAGTAATTAGTACACAGTGTCAGAGCACTATCTGTAGAGGTTATCGTAAAATAAAGCACTTACAACTGGGACCAGGGAAGTGATTTCTTCCCTGTACTGGGCACTGGTGAGGCTGCACCTCAAATCCTGTGTTCGGTTTTGGGTCCCTCACTGCAAGACACCACTGAGGTGCTGGAGTGTGTCCAGAGAAGGGCAATGAAGGTGGGATGGTATTAGCAGTGTTAGGTTAATGGTTTGACTTGATGAGCTTAAAGCTCTTTTCCAACCTAAAAGAGTCTATGACTTTTTCAGTTTCTCATACTACATGCATGTTCCCAGCTTCTTCTCTACAAGAGGCCAGAGGGGGACACAGCCAGGACAGCTGACCCAAACTGAACAAAGGGGTATTTCATGCCACAAGAAATCACAGAGAGCATATAAGTTGGCAAGAGTTAACCAGGGCTCTGGTGCTCACGCTTGCACTCTAAGTCTTACTTCTCAGGGACTGGCTGTGCAGGAGTGAGCATGTGGTGAGCAGCTATATAATTTCTTTTTTTCTATTGTTGTTTTCCTTTTCAATACATATTATTAATACTACTAGTCATAGTATTTTCATTATATATCATTAAAAAAATGATACTAATAATGCTATTTTCAATTATGAAACTGTTTGTTATCTCAACCCACGAATTTGCTTACCTTTCTCTCCAATGCTCTTCCCCATCCCACTGGGAGAGGGGGGAGGTGAGTGAGCAGCGGTGTGGTGTTTAGTTGTGAATGGGGTTAAACCACACCACTTGCCTAATAGGCAGTGAGGGAGTTTTGGCCTTAAGGGATCTCTGGTTTTTGCACGCCTCTTTAACAGTGTGAGGTGACAGAAATAGCTTTGAAACTGCTAACTGCTGTATCTTCTTCACAGCAGAAATCAATATTCTCAACTAGAACATGCAGCAAGACTTTGAATGAAAGTCCTTAATTTCCCTCCATCTCAAGGAGCAGTGAAATTTGAGTTTTACCCAGGTATAATGGAAAAGGATATTTGGGTCAGAATGCTGGTTTAAGTCACCACAGACTCATGTTAAAAAAGAATCAGGAAGGTTTAAATTAAATTGAAGAGCCTGGATGAATTAAGGATGAAAACCTTTCAAAGCCAGGGAATGAGATACGCTATGTTAAAACTTAAGTTTCAAGCTGTAGGTCACCAAATTTTGAGTGTCAGGTATAATGGCTATCTGAAGGCCATGACTTCCATGCCTTTTAGCTCTCTGCCTTTGCTTTGCATTGGGAATGGAGATGATCAGTTAGCATTATTCATGCCTTTCAGAATTCTCTCCATAAAACACTACAAATATGTTTCTAGTATTTCACAGGTGCATCTATAAGACATTTCACTTCAGACATGGCTTACTGGCTTCAAAGCACACTTATCTGGTATTAACAGTAGGTTAATGAACATTGAGACATCACGTAAGTATACCATACCTGAGTAGCCGTAAGCCTAGTGCAAGGATTAAATGTAAATAAGCCTTGCAGAAGATTGAGCAAGTCATCACCAGCTGCACTGAAGATAAGCTGAAATGGCATTCCAGGGAAAGACTTGAATGTGACATAATCTGGAAGACTAGTCATCCCCTGCAAAGACAAAAAATGGGATGTATGCTTCTCAAGTCAGGAGGAGTTCAGCTTCTCATGGAAAGGCACCTTCTTATGGCTGTCTTTCAGCTGAATCAAATTGTCTTTCACAAGACCCTGCTAATACTTGGTCACTGACACAAGATAAATGTAGGAGTAGTAGGTCATAGAGACTTAAGTAACTGCTACATTTGTTTCATACTTTCCCTTTACACATAATCTCTCCTTCCCTTGTGCTTTCGTGGTGACCGGTACAAAATCAAAAGCTACTAATAAAGAAAGGAATTATGAAAGAACTTTAGAGTGGACAAATACAAACTGACATGGTGGAAGACACGAGATTCACAAAATAGCTAGCCATTCTGCATTTTCTCCAAGTTAATAATATGCGGTCCTCCTCCTCAAAGTTAGCTGATCATCATGTGCATTTTGAGCTACTTTTGAAATGCACAACTGAAACTTTTCATTTGGAAAGTGGGAGGAAGGAAAGTATACCAAGCAGTCAAACAGCAGGTGACTTTTATACTACTTTCCTCCTTCAGGTATGAAATCAATCTTTTTACAGATGATTATCCAAACACAGTATGTTAATAGTGTTTTAAGTATTTTAAACCTCTAGTCATCACACTTCAGTAGGTTCATTCAAGCAAGACAAAACACTGAAGTGACAAAATTTACTTAATCAGTTATAACCTTGATAGTAAAAGTATCAGTTCTTGAAATGTATGGGCTTGCATATGCATCATCTCTGTCATTCCATTCCCCTATCCCCACCTATATCTGAATTCTTCCTCTAAAAAGAAAGCAGGAATGTCACTGCAAAAAATCTCCACCTGTTTCACTTAGAACCCTGGACAACAGAACTGTGCAGGCCCAGTACTGCCTTACATGACATTTCTCCATATGGCTACAACTCCAGTCGGTGATCACGCACTATGTAAGGAAGCATCTGAGCACCACTCACACAGAGGAAACGCGTGTGCGGAGGGGGAGCAGAGGTGGGATGGGGTAACTGGTTAACAAGCCCAGAAGGCGTTTCCACAACTCAAGCACAAGAGGACAGTCTGATCAGGAAATTCCGGACCCCCACGCCAATCGGCTGGTGGAGTGGCTCAGAGGAAGCCATGCCCTGCTTCCTGCCAGCCTGTCTGATAACCATGGTTATGTAGGTCACTGCGCTCTGACAGGTTTAGCCCAGCATTAGTGAATGACTGATTTACAGCCATCTCGACCCAGATAATTATACTACTGACTGGTATTTGTTACCGCACCATTATTCTCAGATAAACTGTTTATCCCTAAAGCTGTTTGTCTGGTGTTTCTTACTGTATCCCAAAACTATAACTTAGCCAGGCCAACTTAAGTCCCTACAAATCGTTCCTACTTCTGAAAGCGACTAAAGCTTGTCAGTTAAAGCAGACTAATCAAGCATCTCAAGAACATTAGGCAACCACCATAACTTTACACCAATAGTCACGGGAAACGGGATACACAGAGAAAGGAAACCAAGTAGGTTCATTACTGTTACCTAAGGCTAAACAACACTGCTATACCAATCAGAGATTTGCCAAGAGGAACAGTAAGTCTCCGCTGCTTATCCTCCACTTTGAGATGAGGCAGCTGCCTTCTGAAAATCTACTCAAGTATTCTGGTATACCATTTCATTTCATAAGCTCAAATAGTGTCAAGTACAACTAATGTCAGGCTGTTCATCAAAAAGACTCACAGGCCACTGTTCTTCTGTTGGAGTGCCCAGTGTTTCAAATATCCGTGTCAGCTGGTCAAGATCAGAGTCTCCAGGCAAAAAAGGAACCTGGAAGAAGGCAACAGCATTTGATTGGATTAACTTCCAAACTTCAGTTCTGGAAAGGAGCTTTGAGCCCATCACTGCAGGGCAAAACATCTGTGAGTACCAGCTGCCCACAAAGAGGTACACTGAATATTTAAGTCTTTCTAGTGCTGTCCAAATCGATTCTGAAGCATTCTCACAGCTCACGCTTGTTAGCACTTACTTGGTAGCAGAGAGCTAAACAGAAGATTAAACCAGCACATTAAGAACTATAAGAGTGAAAAACCTGAACCGTAACATATTTTCACAAAGCAGAAAAACCAAAGCATCAGGAGAATTCACTTTGTTTTCTGACTTCCCCTGAGTTTACCAAACTTTAGCAGGTCTAACGCATACTTATGGACGCATCACTAGTGCTGCTTGAACAGCCACCCTGCATTTCCATTTCTGAACTGCCAACCAAATTGTACAGGCACACTCACTGTTCCTGTGATAAACCAAGGCAAAGAGATTTTGTTCAGAGTGCTTTCAGACAGACCAGTTCCCCAGTCAGGTTCACCCCATGGCCACACAGACATTTAAAGTACAGTGCTAAAACTGAAGTGAAGCCACTTACTAACGGAAAATAAGTTATACTGCAGGCTACTTCATGCTGCTAGCTGTGTGTGTGTCCCTACCCACCACTCCCCACCTCACACCATGTCCTCTGCAAAGAGCTGCATAATAAATGGTCTACTTCAGTAAAACAATACTTCAGGGCCACTACACCTGTGTCTAGTACTCAGGAGAGGTATACGATTAGCCTGACATTAGCCTCATTCCAGTATTGACAACTAACCACAGCTTAGAACAACATCAGACTTCTGCCCATTGCAAGTAAACTCAAAATTAAGGTACTGGTGGTAATTATTTGCAGTTATTAGGAAACAATGTATAAGAGGCAGAGGATGCATGTATCTATGATGCAACTTCTCTGTAAGGATAGCAAATGAAAACTGACAGAAGGAGGTGTGAAAGAGTAACACTCAGAGGACTGTAGAAGGTACTGACCTTCCCCAAGGCAAGACTGTGACCGTTTGTTGCAATTGTTTTACCCAGCTGTACTTAAAGACTTCCAGCGATTGCGATGCTTATGGAACCTCAGTCTAGTCCAACACTTCCCTTACAGTTAGCAAGCTGTTGGAATTGTCATGCACTGAATCACGTTTGAAGACTTACCCTGAGAAGCAATTCAGCTAAAATACAACCAACAGCCCACATGTCGACACCAACACCATACATTCTAGCACCAAACAATAGTTCAGGAGCACGGTACCACCTGAAAGGAAAACACAGTTTGTGAAAGTCGCCTGGCTTTGCTCACGTCAAGTGCTGTGTACCACAGCAGTGCAAGAACTACAAAGAGAACACTGTTCCTGCTTACACATTTTTCAGACGCCGAAGAGGTGTACTCTACCTTGAAAAGTGTTTTAATTGGCTCAAGCTTTTTTCTCATAATAATGTGACTAGCAAAAAAAAAAAGATTCTAGGTCTCATGATTAACAAAAAGTAACAGCTGTTTTGCTCTGAAAACTAGGCTTATAGGCAAACACATTATTTCCATGCATTTCAAGAGTATCATACCCCAGAACCACCCCCACAGACGCATATTCCAGCAGTTCGTACAGAGACGCTGCTGAACAACGCCTCCTAGTGTTTTCTTTATGAGGCTCTTGCCACTACAGCTGTATCATGTGAGCTAGATGCCAAACATTGAACACGTTGATTCGACATCACATGTCAAGAGATACTGCAAAACAGTTACACAATTACTATGTGAGAAACCAAATAGAATGTCTTACCTTGTAACTACCTGGTGCGTATAAACTCTATTTGGGCTTCCAAAAGATTTTGCCAAGCCAAAATCAGCCAGTTTTAAAACCCCATTTTCATCTAACAACAAATTATTTGGTTTGAGATCCTGTCAGTACAGAAAGCAAAGAGTGTCAGTGTTGATAAAAGCAGACACACAACGAACCTCCCAGCAGATGTACCATAACAGTACTCTAAAATGCAGGCTTTTCATTCTATCCTATGTCTACATTGTGAGAAAAAGCCCCCACAACCTCAGGAAAATAAGTTTTTCATCATACATGAAAATCACAGTGAAACACACTCATTTGAATATTATTTTACATAAGATGCAGAGTTTAAAAAAAACAACCCGCCTCTTGATAGGATTTAGAGCTGCTGTTCCTGCAAAGCAAATGGCATTGTCTCCAAATGAACAATAAAAAGATCTTGCAAATGTTCCAACTAACCGTAGAACTCATGGAAATGGTACAGTTGAACAGAGTAACAACATGTGGGTTGACCTCTGGCCAGCAGCAAAGCACTCACACAGCCATTTGCTCACCCTGTTATCATTCCCACTCCAGGACAGGAGACAGAACAAGTGCAAAAGGAAGAAAACTGCCTCTATATTGTTCCCCGAGTTTAACAGGTGAAGGCAAGAGGAAAAACCCCAAACGTGCAAGTAATGCAAAGGAAATAATTCACCACCTTCCACAAGCAGTGTACTGCTCAGCCAGTCTCTGAGCAGCAACCACCTCGAAGCCCAGAATCCCTCCTTCCTCCTCTACCCCAGATTTTATTGCTCAGCATACCTGTTACATGGCACGGCGGATCACCCTGCCCAGCTTGGGTCACCTGTCCCAGCTGCATCCCCTCCAGCTTCTTGCCCACTCCCAGCCTACTCAGTAGGTGAGGGCAGAGCAGGGAGAAAGCGTTGACAGTGCCTGAGCTCTGCTTAGCAACAGCCATAACCATCAGCAGGTTGTCAGCACGGTTTCAGGTACAAATCCAAAACACAGCACCTTACTGGCTGCAGTGAGAAAAGTTCAGTCCATCCCAGACAGACCCAGTTCACAGTGCTAACCGAAGTCACTTGAGACACTTGCATATAAAAATCTAAACAATAACCGCATCAGTAACTCTCCACATTTCTGGTACTGCTACTGTCTCACCTAGCATGAATGCTTAAGGACTAAGACATCTGAACTGCAAAACCACCTTCACTGGACTTTAGACTCCGACTGTATCAAATGTGACTTTGTTACAGCATCAAGGCTGCCAATTTAGTACACGCTTACCCTGTGCAGAATCCAGTGCTGATGTAAATATTCTAATCCTTGAAGCGTCATCAGCATATATGCCTTGATGTGAGATTGTGTCAATACAATACTGGTATCCTTTATAATAACCTGTAAAGTGTTAGATTGATAGTAAAGCTTACCATGCAAGATTAATTTAACATTTGAGCTGAAAGAATGGAAGTATTTCCTCTCCTAAGACAAAATCTGAATGGCAGTCACATGTTCCCTACCATTCTCAGCCCTTTTTCAAGAAAAAAAAAAAATAGGGTCTATTTTGGAAATCAGAAATTGAAATGGGAAGTCAGATAGCCTCCATGAAATTTACATAACTAACAAAATGAGAAAATGGGTTGGAAACATATTTATTATTCTCAGTTCCAGCCTGACACCCAAACTTGCAAGACAGACATACACATAAAAACGATAAATGTGTCATTAAATTTATTCCTTCTTTCTCCATCCTATTTGTGCATCTAATCTTTGAAATTCAATGGTTTTATATTTCCAGGAAAACCAAGAAGAATGGCCACTCCACTGTATTTTAACCAATCCACTTATGTTTCCTATTTTCTTTGATTTTTAACATTAAAATTCTATGTAAACATCCTGTTCTAAGATATTTGCTACACTACTCCAAAACCTGCCTGTTAATACTGCTGTCCAGTTCAGTAATAGCCTTTCCTAAGCTTTAAGTTGTTCGAGACTTGCTGCAGTCTCAAATGGTGGCCCAAGTGACACCACAATATGGTTAAATGCTCTGCACACCACAGCATCATGTGGTACAAGATTATTTCATTCCTCTTTGCACGCTGCATCTTCTTCAGCTCTAAATGTTGATTAGTTACTAAGTAATAGGACAATCTTCTTAAATGAAGAATCTTGCATCAAAATACCTCACACAAAGACTTCTGCAAAGACTAACTTAACGTCTTGGAGAATTAAATATCTGTGAGATGCTGATTTGCAAGTACCTAGCGGGGTTACGTTTACAAGAACGGTTGAAGTGCATGTGATTGTAGTACCAGCTCAACACCTCGTATACTCTACACTCTACTTCACACTTACTGGAGCACATTCGATGACACTCTGCTTAGCAATAGCACCCTGGCATGCTAATCTACAACTGAGGTCCTGTGGTCTGACTGGAGTCCTAGAAAACTGACATGGTAAACACAGCCTGTCTCTGGAAGATCCTGCTGACAAGCATTTAAAAGTAAAGGCATAATCAGTTAAGAACTCACAGAATTTTTCCAATTATTCAAACTACTTTTAAGACATGATCTAAATCAACTGACACAATGGCCCGTATTAGAAAGGCAACTTTCAGTGTAAGCCTGTGAAAGTAGTATTTTCAAAAGCTATTTGAAGATACTGAAATAAAAGTCTTAGAAAAATCTTACCTCAAGATCTGTTTCCATAAAGTCAAACACCAAACTAATATTGGACTTGTGTCCAAATGCATCTAGAAGCTGCAAAACAAAGTACATTATGATGAAGCATACTCTCATACTTCCAGTTTTCTAAGGTTCTGCACCACTGTAGTGTGCATGTGGATTTTCCGCTTGCTGAACTCAGTTAAGTATTTCAGCTTGAAATACAAATATCTTTACGCAGTTTAGCTTCTTAACTCAGTCTCAATAAAAAAATCCCTATTAAAAAGAAAAATTTTATTTTACACAACTGCTCCTTCTTAGAGTTAGGGGTAAAAAAGAAAAGAGAAAGGCTAACCTTTACCATGTTAGCTATAACAGATAATCCAATGCACACCTTGTCCTCCTCCACAAACTCTGCTGTTCTACAAAACTCCTACCCTTTCTGGAGACCAGGCTAAATTTTCTCATGTATACAGCTCTGTATCCGCTCCCTGTAAGCATGCAGTATTTACAAATTCTAAGTGTTAGGCTTATTAGCTTCCTGTCAAAATTATTCTCAGGCACGTATTCCTCTCTGCAGCACGCTTTCTAGGACAAATAAAACTCTTTGGAGAGAGAATATCCAAACGGCCCTTTCTTAGGATGAAGCTGTATACCGACAATCAATTTTTAATTTGAGATAACGCAAGCGTGATGCTGAGTAACAGTAGCAGATCATCTAACATGGTGTTCTACCCTCATGATCAGGAAGCTGCGCTCTCTGTGGTGTGGCTCATTCCTTGCAGTCTCAGTATGATGACCATGTGAATGGCCCAAACTGTAGAGTTGTTTGCTCTTCCTCTACAGAAACCCTGGTAACAGGAGACATCACGCAGGTGAGCCTACAAGCTTGGCCATATCTTGGAATTCACACCCCTTATACTTCCAACCTCCACAACAGCTTTATCAGGACTGCTAAGAGGGTACAACCTGCTTATGGACCTGCTGACTGAGAATTTGCCCAATGTCTTTCTGAACTGCTGATGTTGTCTGCTTCCAGAGTTCTTGTGGCAACAAATTTGAGAAATTCGCTACATACCACGTAAAGCAGTACAATTTACACACACTCCCCTCCCCTGATGCGAACAGCTTTCAAACACACCTCTTATTTCTGTTACTGTGGGATTTTGCAAATATCAGTCCTGCAAGCACTCTACCTACCACCTCAGCATTTTAGACCTCTCTATTCCCAACCTTTTCCTCTCTGGAATAAGGAATCCCATCCTGTTTCATAAGGACGCTCCATCCCTTTGCCATTTCAGTTGTCTTTCTCTGCATGTTCTCTAACCCTGATCACTAAAGCAACCACTTTGAACCAAACTTTGCAATCCAGAAGAGAACCATATTTCAGCTCTGGAAAATTCATATTTGGCCTAATATTTATAGCAGACTTAAAGTACCCCTATTAGTTAATTTGAAAATATCTTTAGCTCCAGCTGGCTATCTGTAGCTGAAGTCAACCCAAATGCAACTGAGAAGATACTCCTGCCGACACAGGTTTTAGGTACAGCTTGTATCAGTGGTATAACCTAAAAAGCCACACAAATCCCAGTTCACCATTGCTTACAAAAGCCTGCTTTTGGCTGTCACCAGTTCCTTGTGAAGCAAACAATCAGTTAAATTCAGCACTACACTCATCTGCAAGTCAGAGATGCAAAATCTAAAATTCCGCAATTCTCCCCATCAGTAATAGCCATATAGCCCTGGGCTAAAGAGTAAGGATTTCAAAAGAAACAACTTTGTTACTGAAACAGGTGTTTTGCTGGACAAACTGCTTTACTGCCCATTTGGGGCTGGAAAAAATAGCTCTAATAAAATTAAGTAGCATCTCCCTCTAGTTCCAGATTTCAGTTTGAACCTATACCAAAAGTATTTGAGGACTGATTCTACAAGCAGCATTCATTTTACTTACACCAATAATATTCTGATGGCTTAGCTCCTGTAACAACTTTATCTCCCTGAGGGCCGTCCTGTTGATTCCTAAATTAAAAAAACAAAAAACAGAACAATGATGAGACAGAGCAAAATTAAAAGCTTTGGTTTAAGCTCCAAAGAAACCTCTCATCCTGTTAGTCACTGACGATTTGCTACTACAGACTACTTTCTCCCCACTCAGTAATTTGCTAAATAACAAGTACATAGCCACAGATGAGTAGATTGTTGCAGAATAGAAGTGGACATACACTCTTCTTTCACAGCAAATAAATTCTACACCACGGTAATCAGGTTTATATTATGAAGTAACATGTGTCCCTTTTGGCAAAAAGGGAAAGTTTTAGCAGAAGCCTAGAAGGAAAAAAAAAAAAAAAAAATCACCTTTTTCAGGGTATTGTAGGCTTAGCGTTTATTTAAAAAAAGATTACATCTTGCAAATATCAGTTCTTCAGTGTGTCTTACTTCCAGAGGAAGGCACACTGACAACCCTCATGACTATATCTCTCCTCTCTTTGACACAGCATTGTTTCACAAGGCAAGGCACATTCAGTGTTTGTCTACATTCATGCTGTGGCATAAAAGATAGCGGCCAAAACCTGCTCACCCTTGCTTGAATCATTTAATAGCCACATATTACAGAGGAAAAAACAGAGGGGACAGTGCACTTGGGCAGTCACACTGTCTGCACCGCATCAAACCAGGATTCCTGCAGGGCAACAATTCCTCCCTCCTGGTATTTATGGCTTGTATGAAAACTGACTGGCAAGCAAATGCTCTTCTGGTATGTTGCACAGGAAGTTTCAGCTGCTGAGATGGAAAACAGTGCTCTCCCAAAACGTGGGACATGGTTCAACATGCAGGACTCTAGCAAAGGTTTGTGCAAAGCTACATGGATTACCTCACACTACTGCTTTGCCTATTTTAGAACTGTGTCAGCAAAGCCTTAGACTCAAAATAAGTACAACAGGTTATGAGCTAACACAGGGAAGCCAAACATGATCATCATTTTTAATAACATCTTTGTACTATAGACAGGCATTGGATAGGCCAAAAGTAGTAACTGTCCCTCAAGGACATCAGTCCGTTGAAGGCCAGGTGGATCACGACTCTGGCAGTTGTCTCTACTGTGAGACTCTGAGGTAAGAGCTCATTTTATCCTTAAAGATTCTTCCCTCAAAACTGAATTGGAGAGTTGAGAGCAAAGAGTCTTCACTGGGAAGTTGGTAACCTGATATAAGAACACCGAAAGATGGCAGCCTACACACATACAAAACTCTGACACACCCAGGCTGTAAGGGAAGACCAAGATCATTGGGTTGCCACTTGCAATACCCCTGCCTAAAGGCACACGGCTGGTCAGCCCAGATCCTGGTTTTATTAGCTTTTATCTCGGCATAAATCACAAAAATACTGCAAAGAAAATATCTGAAGAGAGAGATAAACACTCTCACCTGTCCTAAACATTTAAGGCACAGAGATGCATCAATACAAAAAGGTATTCCAAACGCAGTGCTGTAAGGATTACTATAGTATGCTATACTCACATTTGTTTTCCACTTAAATTGAGAACCTAGCTGGTTACATGCTCATATTTAGACATACACTATGCATGCAGTTATCTCTACTGCTTTTTATTTTCCTCGCAGTTTGGGAAGCGATCCTCTACCAAGCCTTACACTAAGAGCTGAGCTCATTTTTCTCAGCCAAGTTATGATGGGGGAAACTAATGTGCCAATTTACAAAAATAAAGCAAAGCACAGCTTCTGCAGCATGAATTTGTTTTAAAACTCACCATCTTTAGCCTCTGATCTGTGTCCCAGTTTAATCTGAAAAGAAATGTTTCACATTAGATAAGTTTAAGCCATCTGCCCCAACAGCAGGGGATACATCCTTCAGTATTACTCTGCTAAGACAGAATGAGTTTCACTTCCACGAAGCACTTTACCAGCTGGGGTCAAGGTTGCTTTGGCTTCTTTTTGCCCTTTAAAAACATAGCTGTTTCTCCAGCATTAGCTTTTATAGAAACTTAAAAATAGCCATAACAAAACCAGACATAACACCAAAAACAGACGTAACACAAACTGGCAGCATAAAATGGTTCGTAGCCACAAAGTTCTATGATACCACTACCAAGCTTCTCCCTAGGGAGAAACGAGGGCAAAGTAACAGAATGATTTTGGTAAACTTAGCAGACTCTGTAAAGTTGGGCTGGCCTCAAGCCCTTCCATCTCGGTCATCTCTGACATTTTCAAGCCCAGAATCCCACCGCTGATAATTGCAGACGATAAGAGTTCACAAAATACTGACACAAGGATGCTTTTCACAGCAGCTACAGGAAAAGCATTATAATGCTCAAAGGGATTAGTGCACAAGCAGAGTTACTACTGGGATGGTTCCCCTAAAGCAGGCCCTTTAACTAACCAAACCACTGCAAGGCACATTTTTCATCTAATCACCTGTTTTTAACACAAAAGCTTCCTGTAACCTCTTCAGACAGTACAAAGTGAAACACTTTAGAGACATTTTCAACCTCTGTTTTCAAACAGCTAAGTTACAGGTCTGAGACCACTTTTATCAATTTCTGCCAAAAAACCCACCACCAACTCCACAGATGCCAACCCGGAGTAACATTCCTTCAGCCCAGGAAGCGGGTTAAGCGTGAAGCTAGCCTCTCTTCTAGGCGGAGGGCAGGAATTAAAGGCAGCTTCACCAGACCGTTTAAACAAGACCCTCTAGAAACCAGCACCCGTTAGGGGGGCCAAAAAAAACCCCAAAATAACAACACTGGCCAGGTCACGAGCCGCCAGGGGCTCGGTCGCAGCTCGGGCCGACATTCTGACACTCACCTTTTTAATAGCCACGATTCGGTTGGTGGCCTTGTCCCGCGCTTTATACACGGTGGCGAACTACGGAGAAAAGGGAGAGGTTGGCGCGAGGACGGGGTCGGGCACGGCGCGTGCCGGCGCTGCCTCCCCCGGCGCTCGGGCGCCGCCGCGGCCAAGGCGAGCCCCGCGCCTCAGGCCGGGGAGCCGCCACGACAGGGACCCGGCGGCGGTGGGGCGCGGCCGGCCGCCCGTCCTCTCGCCCTACCCTCCGCGGAAGGCGAGGCGGGGCACCCCCAGGGCGGCGGGCTACCCTCGCCGCGGGACGGCCGGCCCCTCCGAGCGCACCCCCCCCACCGGGCGTGCTGAGGGAACTCCGCACACACCTTGCGCCCCCACGGCCGCTCACCTGCCCCTCGCCCAAGAAGGCGAGCTTCTCGTAGCGCTTAGCTCGCGAACGCGCCTCCATGGCCAAGCGGCAGAGCCCAAGACCAACGACAAGGTCGCCAACGGACCCTTTAACGGCGCCGCTCGCCGCTTCCGGCCCGCGAGTCAGCCCCGCCCTGGCAACCGCCGGCGTCGCCACACCCCTCGCCCCGTCCCACCGAGCGAGCCACCAACGGCCCTCGCGAGAGCCGCGAGAGGCCCCGCCCCCACCCCGTGGCGCGCGGTGGGCGCGGCGGTGGCGGTGGGCGGGGCCAGTACCGCCCCCGTCCGCATCCCAGCCCCGCCGCGAGGGTCGGCACGGAACGGCCCCGCAGGGGACGCGCAGCTGCCACGACAGCCCGCGGGACGGGCACCTCTGTGCCCGGCAGGATCATGGAGCAGATCCCCCTGGAAACCTTGCTAAGGCACGGGGAGAATGAGGAGGTGACTGGTGACAGCCAGCATGGCTTCACCAAGGGCAGATGGTGCCTGAGGAATATGGTGGCTGCCTACGATGGGGTCACAGCCTTGGTGGGTAAAGGACGGGCAACTGATGTCATCTACCTGGACTTGTGCAAAGCCTTTGACACCGTCCCGCACCACATCCTTGTCTCTACACTGGAGAGGCATGGATTTGATGGATGGACCACTCGGTGGATAATGAACTGGCTGAATGGTCGCACTGGATGGTCAATGGCTCAACATCTGAGTGGAAACCAGTGACGAGTGTCGTTCCTCAGGGGTCGGTACTGGGACCGGTGCTGTTCAACATCTTTGTCAGTGACATGGATGATGGCATCGAGTGCACCCTCAGCAAGTTTGCTGATGACACCAAGCTGTGTGGTGCGATCGACACGCTGGAGGGAAGGGATGCCATCCAGGGGGACCTGGACAGGCTGGAGAGATGGGCCTGTGCCAACTTCATGGAGTTCAACAAGGCCAAGGGCAAGGTGCTGCACCTGGGTCGGGGCAACCCCAAGCACAAGGACAGGCTGGGTGGAGAATGGATAGAGAGCAGCCCTGAGGAGAAGGGCTTGGGGATACTGGTGGATGAAAAGCTGGACGCTGGCAGCCCAGAAAGCCAACCACATCCTGAGCTGTATCCAGAGAAGCGTGGCCAGCAGGTCAGGGAAGGGGATTCTCCCCCTCTACTCCACTGTTGTGAGACACCACCTGCAGTGCTGCATCCAGCTCTGGCACCCCCAACATAAGAAGGGTATCAACTGGTTGGAGCGAGTGCAGAGGAGGCCACGAAGATGCTCTGAGGGCTGGAGCACCTCTGCTATGGGGACAGGCTGAGAGAGTTGGGCTGGTTCAGCCTGGAGAAGAGAAGGCTCCAGGGAGACCTTATAGCACCTTCCAGTGCCTGAAGGGGCTACAAGGAAGCTGGGGGGGATCTTTTTACAAGGGCCTGTAGTGACAGGACAAGGGGCAATGGGTTTAAATTGAAAGCAGGGAGGTTTAGAATAGATATCAGGAAGAAATTCTTCCCAGAGAGGGTGGTGAGGCACTGGAACAGGTTGCCCAGAGAAGGTGTGGATGCCCCATCCCTGGCAGTGTTCAAGGCCAGGCTGGATGAGGCTTTGAGCAACCTGGTCTAGTGGAGGGTGTCCCTGCCCAGGGCAGGGAGTTGAAACTTGATGGTTGTTAAGGTCCCTGCCAACCCAAACCACTCTGATTCTACTGTCAAGTTTGCAAATGGTTAGTTAGAAAAATACTCCAATGGTGTGCACATCGATGGCTAGTTAGCCACTGACAAAATCCTTCTCAGTCACAAGTGAATACACAGTGGGTTGTGTGTCTACCTTCCCACGGGTTTTTATTAAAGCCACCCAAACACAATCACTTACAATATTAAGGAAATGCCTTTATTGTGAATGCAATACTTCATCCTTCAACAGTGGCCAATGAGCTGCCATCCATACTTACTCTGGGCCTCCACGCTGTAAACGAAAAATGGACAGTTACACCTATTCCACTAAGGGAAAGGGAAATAGAAATCCAATCTTCTTTTGCACGGTGACAGGCTAACAGACAGAGTCCTAGTTTTAATTTCTGATTTATACAACAATTTTTAATCTATTTAAGAACATGCACAGAAAGTCAAACACCAGCAACAGCTCTATTTTTTTCCAGGGCACAATAGAACACCTGCAACATACAACAACAGCTGCTTCCACTTCTCCCACCCTGAAGAAACCTGACTCTTAGTTTAGAAACATCTCACACACACTGCAATAGTGAACACAAGTTTTACAATTATTTCCAACACGCAAGTTCCAAAGTGCAAAGTCAAAACAAGGCCAAGGTGAGCCGTCAGAATCTTTATGAGACACCAGAAAGTTACTCAATGCATTATTTTGGCTACAAAATTGTTTTTAAATTTAAGTCACCGTTAGAAAATTTATGTTAGAGTTCAAGAAGTGTATTACTGTGGAAAATAACTAGTTTTATTTGTAATTATAATAGCCTACCCACATAAATGCAAGGACACTATTTCCTCTACTAACATGATTATGCTGTAGGTGTCCTGGTCATGTAACCAGGCTACGCAGGCGTCTTTTCATTTCAAACTGCCCCCATCTCACAAGGTCTCCAAATTTTGGGCATTCTCCCTTTTTATGCACCCGTGTTTGCAACCAAGAATTGTTACAGAATAGAAGCAGGTTTTTCTTGCCTTTCACCTGCAATGCCGTATTTGCAAATATTGCAGAAAATATTTATATCAGGCTTAATAAAATGTTTCCACTACTGGAAATGCAAGAGTTAACTTTCTAATAAACGACTTATAAAACTAGCTTAAGACATATTTTGGACTTCAGTCCCTTGGCAGTAGCCTTTGCTGGTCTAACAGCAGACTCTGTGCTCCTGTCCAGCCCATTCAAACCACACACCGAACGGCTGTTACAAAACAGGTAGTGATGCTGATTAACCTAGGCTGTGACTACCGCTACCACCTGCACGTCTGGTTTGAGTCCGTATCTCTCTACTCAGTGACACCGCATGATTAGTGAGAGTCAGGCCCCTTGTGCACTAAGAATTTGTGGTGTAGGCGGTGTGCACCAAAGCTCTGGAAGCTGGGAGCGCACCCTTACCGAGAATTACATAGCAATACCGCACCTGAAACTTTGACGAGGGAGAAGTAAGCTAAACGCTCAGTAGATACAGCCAATACACACCAATAAATGAAACTTACTTGAATATATTCAATCTCTTCATCTGACATAAGTTTCCTTCTGTATTTCTGAGGCAAGGTTCTTGCTAAGTCAGAAGTGTCTGGTGTACCTTGTAGTCTAATAGGTGAAATATTTTGAAACGCCAGTGATCTGCCTCCTGAAGACTCCTGTGCATTCGAAGCAAGGAGAGATGGTACACTTGCTTGTAGAGATTCCTGTACTGGAACCCAGATTGCAAAACCATTCACAGAGATATAACAGGACTGTAGAATTAATTAATGAGCAGCCAATAAAAGCTACCAGTTATTGACAATTTTCTTCATTATAAAAAAATACTTAAAAGAATTAAGACACTACCTCTCACAACTTGTTTTTATGGTTAAATCTATCAAGAAGATAGCGAAAAAATCTGACAGTAAAAGAAAGCACGTTTGAGTGGCAGAAATACTGATGTAGAAACAGAAGATAAATCAGGACATATCCTAACAAAGACTTTTTTTGCTGGGAAGCTGTACTTGCAGAAAAAGCATAAAGTATCTTAAATGTGTGTGTGGAGGCAATTATAAATGGGATAAATAACCGAGATCCACTGAGATGATGCTTTTTGTTTACTGTGACTGTAAAGACAGGCAAGTGAAAAAGAGGCAGAGGCTTACAGGAAGACAAAGCTCACAACTGTGACGCACCGCAACATGCAACACAGTGTGGTACCCACTTTTAGCATTACAAAATGGCACCATATCAAATTTTGTTAATGATGTGGCATCACTGTTAATGAAATGCAGAGACCAAGGAGCGCATGAAGTACTTTACAGGTGAGGTCCCGGAGCTAGGCTGAAGTAGATCACGCTGAAGAAGGTGCCTTGTGTTTGGGGACAGGAGAAGAGATGACAAAAGGGCAGTGTGGTCAAAGTCAGCATTCTGAACCTTAGGTGTGCCCCACCACCACGCTGGAAGTGTGCTATTGCCCCACCAGGCAGCACAGAGTCTCTCAGCAGTACGTTTACTTCATAAGCACTCAGGCCTCTGTACATAGGTTAAAACACATATATAAAGCAGAATGCTTCCAAAGAGAGTCCCTCCCTGTGCTCCTGAAAACAGACCAAGACAAATGTGACACCAAAACAGCCAGAACAGAGGGACTATATGATTACAAAATAAGCAGCATTGAGACTGGACGAGTCAAAGAACACGAGGAGTTAAAATACCACAGCATTGCCTTCCTCTCGCCCTCCATCAAGATGAATGAGGACAAAGGAGAGGAGCCAGCTTTAGCCATAGTGAGTCTGAGTCAATGGCAAGACCGGGACATCAAACACCTGCAGCAATGTGACCAAATCACTATCAGTGTTAAAAAAAAAAAAAGGCACCACCACTGAGAGGCCTATTCAGAAGTTCTCAGTCAGAAGACTGTATCCGAAAGTCCCAAGTTGACCAGGGACAAGGGAAGGTCCCAAACAGCAGAAGGAGGAAGACAGCCCATCAAAAAGAGCATATTCTGAACAGGGGGCAAAGCATTTTTGTTTCAAGAAATAACACACCTTATATATGAAAAAAAAACCCCCCAATGAGCAGTTTCTCCAAGTTTGTTTCATACACCACAAAAATGTCTAGAGATTGGCCAAGGATTCTCCTCTATTGCACATTTCAGTGTGAAGTGCAGTTAGAGGCATTAGCCGATTTAAAACATCACAAGTCAAGACTCAAAGGTACCAGACCTAATATTGCTGTTGCTTTAGCTCAGATACAGTCCCTACTACATTTTTCCCTTCCCTGATTGAGACCATCATGTTGCAGTAGTGACATGATAAAACAATCTCTAAAAATGTAGACTTGATCTGCAGAGCCCTGTTTGGCTACGGAGACACGAGTCCAGTACAGTGAAAAGAAGTCGTTACTACGGCGTTCAAGCAAGATCAGGTAGATTACAATTTACTAATGAGGTGACAGAACCTGATTAAGGTAGAAAGGTCTAAGGTCTAGTCACAAAAACTTCTGATGCAGAGACAGACAAGAGGCAAGTGACAAGTTTTTCAAGCCTTTGAGAAAGCGGTTCACTGGTATGAGAGTGACGCGTTTGGCTGAACTCTGTGCAACAAACTGAATCCTGACAGAAAGTTATGGAAAAAGTAGTTCCTGAAGAGTCCACGGCGAAGTCAGAAGTGGCACTGATGTGCCCTGTAAATAACCTGTACTGTTAGTGGGTAAACTAAAAGCTAAAGTCACAAACACGATAATGCTGTAGCAAGTCACACGGTAGAGTATCATTCCTCAAGAAGCAAGAATAACATAACAGAGCTTATTAAGACACCTACTTTGGTTTCAACAGCTTTGTTGACTCAAAAGGGGCATTAAAAAGACATATTGCTCACGCAACTTTGATGTTTAAATGTAACAGTGTTGGGAATCCTTAAATATCAACACAGATATAGGTATAAAAATCAATGTCAAAAATTGCAATGAAATTATTTTTTCCTCAGCATTAATTAGTAGGACAACGAAACACTTCCTTGATAGGAAGTGGGATGGGTCTCCCAGGTATAATCATGATTTTAAATACCTCAGATATTGCCCAATCCAAGTAAGAAAATATCATGAAAACGCAAAATTATTCCTGCAAATATCACCGAATACCTAAAGCTGCTTCAAACAATTATTTCAAGGAAATACTAGTATTTGGAAAAATGTGGCTTTATATCTAAGTAGAAAAACAACACTGGAAACCTTTGTGAATTTGCCTTGACCAATAAACAAAGACATGCATGTACTGTGTGTGTTCACACAGTCTGAAAATGAAGAGTTAAAACAACTGTGTTTCAGAAACGCTGCTCAAAATCAGCTGAGTGGCACAGCTCAGACAGAGAAATTGTGCACCGCTTCTTACGCAAAACAGTCAATGGAAACACACGCATCACAAGTTGTACCTAGAGATGAAATACTTACTTTTAGGTCTGGGACTACCTTTTCGGTCCGGGAACTTAATTAACGGAGTATGTGGCTTGACTACCTAGAATGAGGCAAGGTGGCAGGAGAAGCAAGGAGAGTAAAATACATTTCTAAACACGCATTAGCTTCACGATAATAAAACGGAACACTCAACGCATTAAACACCAACGTCTACCCTGCTGCTTGCTGCACCGCTACTCCAACAAGCTCACTACTCAGTGAAGTTGCGTATTTACCCCGAGGGGAAATTCCACCTTCAGCAGCATCCCTCCACCCTAACGTCCAGAGCAGGAACAAGCGCTGCCTTCCTTTTCCCACGGCCCGCCTGCAGAAACAGCTACGGCAGCCACAGAAATGCGATTTTTAAGGTTTTGGCCAATTAAATGGTTAAAGCTGCGCTCTGGCTGTTCAGCTGGCGGGGTGAGACTGACGGTTTCCCTTGAAAAAGCGATAAATAAGGTTGGTAGTGGAAGGCACAGTAATTATTTTTGAGACACGTCTTTCGAAGACGACTCCGCGTCTCACTTTCACCTTGAAGGGGGGATGGCAGGGCAAGGCCTGCACCCTCCCGTCTCCAGCACCGCACAACAGGATGCGGGCTGCCCTGTAGCATCCTTTGGTAACGGGGAACCAGGCACCGCCACCAACTCACCGGCGACAGCGGGCGGGGCCCTACCGCGCGCCTCACCCCCCGCCACAGCCCCGCGCCAAGGACACCGGCCCTCCCCGGCGGCGCCTCAAGCCCTGGGCCGCCTCAGGCCTCGGCACCGTGAGACCGGGCCCGCCGGGGTCCCGGCCTCAAGCACCCACTCCCCGGGCCGCGCGGCGAGCGCCGTTACCTGAACGACCCTTGTAGCGGCCGCCATCTTACTGCCCATGGTGACCCCCCGCACCGCCTCCGCGCCCCGCCGCCCGCGCCTGAGGGGCAGCGCCGGGCCACGCCCACGGCGGGCGAGGCCCCGCCCACGGCGGGGGTGACGCCCGCCGTGGGCGGAGTCTCGCCCGCCGTGGGTGTGGCCCGCCGGTAGGCTGTACCAAAATACAGATTCAGCCAAAAGCAGGGGTTAGGCGCGAGGCGCGGGAAAAAAAAAACCCACAAAACGCTTCATTTTAAACTGAGCTTTATTGTAATTTGAGCAAGACACGACCGCCAGCGCCTTTTAACATCCGACATTCGCGTATCAAGAGTTACAGCGTATTAACGCATTACACACTCGTAAAAACATCATGAATCCTCAAATATATAAAAAAAAGCAACGTTTCAAACCCTGCTTAGCTCACATTTTTCCTGCGTTTTCCTTAAGGCTGCCGTATTTTCCTATGTGGCGTGGTAACTACAGGTTGCGTTACCACTAGACGCTCTGCTTAACTAACGGGCAGAAAGCACACTTAAGAGCGGTTTTTACAATTAAAGGTATAAAACTTTCAGTGGTTAAATGTATGTTTTTTAACACCTTTTAACAAAACTCAAGGACTGAACGAACTACGTTATTCTGTACAGAGCGTGGTCGCAGATCTCTGCTGGTATCCGGTGGAGGGGGCGATGGAGGCGGGGAGCAGAGATACAAAGAACCTGGATTTAAGCCCCTTTTTACCATTAAAGTGATCTGGTTATATTTTAGCCTTTTAGAGGCAAATGAGCACTTAGCGAAGGGACAGCTATGACCTATGATGTAGCTCTTCAGGTTGTTTCAGGAGCAATGTATTCTACCTGTTAAAACCTTTGTTGTGTACCACAAAATTCCTTTCAAAGACTTTCATGGCCAAGTTGTGATACTCTGGAGACAACAACAGCTTAATGCAAAAATTTAACCTCTCGATAACATGCAGCATAAAAGCACCTTAACCCATTAAAATTCAGTCCATGGATTTTATACACTATAAAAAAAAAATCTAAAACCATTTCTCCTGACTCACATAAATTAGACTTTTTTTTCAAGCTGTAGAACAAGTGCCTTCAAAGATGGCTCTTCTGCCCAGTTAATTCTGCATCCACGTATCATACACTATAAAGAAAGAAAGATTATTGGTTAAAAAAAACCCATGTGTTTAAGAAAAGGCTTATTCCTAGCAAAATCTCTCAAGAGCTGTCTTTTATAATTTTTAATTTGGAAGTGCCCTTGAAATGTCTGTGTTTGAAGTAGGCAGGAAAGGAGGAAGACAAAGGGAAGTATCCTTTTAGATCACAGAGTGGTTTGGGTTGGCAGGGACCTTAAAGACCATTTAAGTTCCAGCGCCCCTGCCATGGGCAGGGACACCCTCCACTAGACCAGGTTGCTCCAAGCCTCATCCAGCCTGGCCTTGAACACTGCCAGGGATGGGGCATCCACAGCTTCTCTGGGCAACCTGCCCCAGTGCCTCACCACCCTCTCTGTGAAGAATTTCTTCCTGATATCCAATCTAAATCTCCCCGCTTTCAGCTTAAAGCCATCACTAACTACCCTTAAAAAGTCCCCCCCAGCTTCCTTGTAGCCCCTTCAGGTACTGGAAGGTACTATAAGGTCTCCCCAGAGTCTTCTCTTCCCCAGGCTGAACCAGCCCAACTCTCTCAGCCTGTCCCCATAGCAGAGGGGCTCCAGCCCTCTGAGCATCAGATCCTGTTTGTCAATACACAGATAAAAAATGCACAGTGCTTTGAATTTTCTGTAGGTGCTTGCACACCATCCCTATTTTAAACACAGGATTTTAGAGGATTTTTTTCTTTAACGCACTAAATAAATTTGCCACAAACACAAGCTAACAGTTAACATTTTCACCATGCCATTCTGGATTGAAAATGGGAATTATTAAATTTAAACTTAGGGCTCAAAAGATTTCAGGTATACAAAACTAGGAGACAATTCTAGGAACCTAACCTAAAACCCACTAAGGTGTTTAATTTCTTTAATTACCTCAGTTTCAGAGGTAATGTTGCTACCAATGCACACTAGTAGTAGACAAAAACATGCAAGACAAAAACATGTGGCTCTTTTTCTGTCCTTGAAATTCTTCCAATCATCAAAATTCACAGCATGGTTATATCCTGTTTTCTACTTGGAACCCTCCAATAAGTCATCTCTTTCTCCACTCTAAATTGTTTGGGTTTTCTTTTTTTTAAATGAACTTGTGCAAGCTTAACTGGGATTTCATAACCTGTTTGCAGATAAACTGAGCACTGCAATAGCAATTTACCACCCACTGTCTCCCATCCTTCTGCTTAAGTCACTGGCCTGTGGGGCCAGGTGAAGGAAGCCAGGACAAGTCACATGGTGAGAGCCAGATGACCAGAGTCCATGTGACCTTTAGCACAGCCCTGCTCAGCACAGGATGCTGCAGGAGGCCCTCTCACCCTACCTCAAATCATGAGGTTTTGGAGATTTTCTTCCTTTCTCAGTGTGACTCCACACACCAGATGACCTCCCAGCCAGCTGCAGGGATGTGGACTAGCCCGCAGCATCAGATACGTGGGTAATCAAAACGCTGAAGGGTACACCACCGAAAACATTTGGAGACTGGCCATGGCTGCAGGCCATGGCTTTCACAAGGCCGCATCAGGCAACAAGCAGAAAAGCACATGTGGTCACAAGGGGCAGACTGAGGAGCAGCAGGCTCGCTGGTATCACGGTGTTAAGACCTACTTATTTTCCCTAACCATAAGATGGGGGAATTGATTTGTGGGGCGTGCAAGGGTGATTCTCCATGTAAGCAAATACAGCCACTGCTGTGACAGACGTTCTCCAAGACAATACACTATTTTTGTACCTTTAGGGGAACAAAGGAATATAAGTAGATAAACTGTCTCTAAACTTATTAGATAATTATTCCAAAGAAGTTTGTGATAATTGCATGCTTTCAGCCTTCAAAGCAATAAAATTTCCCTTTTGTACAGCATTTTTCTGATACCATTGTTAAAGTTTTTAGAAAACACAATTTTGCTGAAGATAATTTACATACACCGTTATCTTGACTGTAATACAAAACTGCAAACTTGCTTTTGACAAATACAACACATTACCAGGAGTATATGTTGAATTATTGTAGTCATATCTCTCTCTTTTTCTAACTTCTTATGCATCTTCGCCAACAGATCGCTCATTTCCACAACAGGTTGTTCCAGCTTTCGCTTTTCCATGGCAAGAGTTTTCTGTACTTTGTCTCTTCCAGGTAGTACTGTTCCATTATTAGGAAAATCAAGTGTTAAGAAGCAGTTAGGTGAGCAGCAGAACTACTTTTTTTCCTCACAGACATCCAACGCACCTGCATTTCAGTAAGCCTAACTTGACACTGCATCCCTTCCCTCCAACATACTCAAGATATTCTTTCCACGCCAGAGGCAACACGTGCCATGTCTCCCTGGTGTCAAAGTACATCAGTTGGTTCCCTAGTTGCTAGCAAAACAGAACGCACTTTGTGCGCTGTATGCATTTCCATCAGGCTGTAACTTGAACATCCATCCTTTTAAAGTCAGTGGTATTTCAGACCCTTTCCCCTTTATCAGATTTGATCAAAACCAAATTCCAAAGTCATACAAGGGACATACAGACACCATCAGTGCCTGTTACTAATTATTTCTTAATAGGAAACCAGGCTAAAAACTAGATTGAAAAAAGCCATTGAGGGACAGTGCATGTGTTGAAAGAATGCTGACACAGCACTCCTTCCTTTATTTCCAAAGATACTAGGGATGTTTTTTTTTTTTCCTACAAAACAGGTATTTAATTGCATTTGTTCTTTACTGTCAACATATACACTGCTTGCTATCCGTGAAACAAACAACAGCTGTTAAAACTGCTAGCAAACCTGGTAATATGACAGCAGCAGCATTCATAAAACATATTTACCTTATTACGTTTTGAAGATCAACTTCCCATCTAAATTTGACACACTCTAATAAGCCTACTGAATACCAACATAGATACTATTACAAGAATTCTTGAAGTAAATCCCCTTCACTATTCTGCCAACATTTCAAAAGATGCAGTCTGACAAAAAGATCCTTTAGGTGTTGTAAGACTGACTTAAAATTACTAAGTGATGTGTAATTTTCTAGGGAGCTTACACCAGATAATAAAACACCACCTCATACTTTGCGTATCTTCTTGCATTTCTCATTCTAACGTGTCTGCATCGTGCTCAAGTGGAAAAAACATCAGCTCGTTTTTACAGTACTTCCTATTCATTTCAGAAGAGTTGGGACATCAAGGGGGCTTTAAACTAGGTTAGGAGGGGACAAAACCAGTTGGGCCAGCAACAGATGCCCAGAGTCTGGAGGAGAATTGCAGTTCACCAGGACAGCACCTGGCAAACAGGAGAATTCCAGCTGCTCCAGTCAGCAAGCCAACTTCATCGCGGGCCCATCTTAAATGCCTCTGTGCAGACACATGGAGCACAGGGAATAAACAGGAGTTAAAAGTGTGCACACACGAGGGGCTATGACCTCGCTGGCATCACAGAGACGTGATGGGATGGCTCCTATGACTGACAGTTGGAATGGAAGGATACAGGTTCTTTAGGAAGGACAGGCGGGGGAGACTTGATACTCTCTGTGGCTGATACTCTCAGTGTCAAGGACTGGCTGGAGCATGTGGAACCCTACCTGGGGAGGGATGAGGAGCTGACCCAGAGTTTATGGATCAGGATTAAAGGGCAGTGAGAGGGGACACTGTAGTCAGAGTTTGCTACAGGCCACCTGCCCAGGATGAGCGAGTGGATGAGGCCCTCCACAGACAGATAGCAGCAGCCTCACAGTCACAAACCCTGGTCCTCATGGGGGACTTCAACCACCCCAGTATCTGTTGGAGGGACAACACAGCAGGTCACAAGCAAGCCAGGAGGTTCCTGGAATGCATCAGCAATAACTTCCTTCTCCAAGTGATAGAGGAGCCGATGAGGAGGGGTGCCATGCTGGACCTTGTTCTCACCAACAGGGAGGGGCTGGTGGGGAATGTGATGCTCAGGGGCAGCCTTGGCTGCAGCAGTCATGGAATGGTGGAGTTTGAGATCCTTAAGGAGGTAAAGAGAGTGCACAGCAAGCTCACTGCCTTGGGCTTCAGGAGAGCAGACTCTGGCCTCTTCAGGGAACTGATTGGCAGAGTTCCATGGGATGAAGTCCCAGAGGGAAGAGGGGCCCAAGAAAGCTGGCAAGTATTCAAGGATCTTCTCCTCCAAGCTCAGGAGCTGTGCATCCCAGTGAAGAGGAAGTCAGGCAAAAACGCCAGGAGGCCTGCGTGGATGAACAAACAGCTCCTGGGGAAACTGAGGCACAAAAAGGAAGCCTACAGAGGGTGGAAGCAGGGACAGGGACCCTGGGAGGGTTACAGGGAAGTTGTCTGAGAAGTCAGGGATCAGGTTAGGAAAGCCGAAGCCCTGACAGAATGAAACCTGGCCAGGGACATCAGGGGCAACAAGAAGGGCTTCTATAGGTACATTGGGGATGAAAGGAAGATCAGGGAAAATGTGGGTGCTGTGCAGAAGGAAACGGGAGAGCTGGTTTCCCAGGACATGGAGAAGGCTGAGGTGCTCAATGATTTTTTTGCCTTGGTCTTCACTGGCAAGGGCTCAAGCCATACTCCCAGAGTCAAAGAGGGCAAAAGCAGGGACTGGGAGAATGAAGAGCTGCCCATGGTTAGAAAGGATCAGGTTTGGGAGCATCTGAGGAACCTGAAGATGCACAACTCCATGGCACCTGATGGAATACATCCACAGGTCCTGAACAAACTAGTGGATGGGGTTGCTAACCTCTATCCATCACAGTCAAGAAGTTGTGGCGGTCTGGTGCAGTGGCTGCTGACTGGAAAAGGGAAACATAACCCCCATCTTTAAAAAGGGAAAAAAGGAGGATCCAGGGAACTACAGGCCAGCCAGTCTCAACTCTGGGCCTGGCAAGACCATGGAGCAGATCCCCCTGGAAACCTTGCTAAGGCACATGGAGGAGGTGATTGGTGACAGCCAGCATGGCTTCACCAAGGGCAGATGGTGCCTGAGGAATATGGTGGCCTTCTATGATGGGGTCACAGCCTTGATGGGTAAAGGACGGGCAACTGATGTCATCTACCTGGACTTGTGCAAAGCCTTTGACACCGTCCCGCACCACATCCTTGTCTCTACACTGGAGAGGCATGGATTTGATGGATGGACCACTCGGTGGATAAAGAACTGGCTGAATGGTCGCACTGGATGGCCAATGGCTCAACATCTGAGTGGAAACCAGTGACGAGTGTCGTTCCTCAGGGGTCAGTACTGGGACCGGTGCTGTTCAACATCTTTGTCAGCGACATGGATGATGGCATCGAGTGCACCCTCAGCAAGTTTGCTGATGACACCAAGCTGCGTGGTGCGATCGACACACTGGAGGGAAGGGATGCCATCCAGGGGGACCGGAACAACCTGAAGAGGTGGGCCACTGCCAACCTCATGGAGTTCAACAAGGCCAAGGGCAAGGTGCTGCACCTGGGTCGGGGCAATCCCAAGCACAAGGACAAGCTGGGTGGAGAATGGATGGAGAGCAGCCCTGAGAAGAAGGACTTGGGGGTACTGGTGAATGAAAAGCTGGACATGAGCCAGCACTGTACGCTGGCAGCCCAGAAAGCCAACCACATCCTGGGCTGTATCCAGAGAAGCGTGGCCAGCAGGTCAGGGAAGGGGATTCTCCCCCTCTACTCCACTGTTGTGAGACACCACCTGCAGTGCTGCATCCAGCTCTGGCACCCCCAACATAAGAAGGGTATCAACCAGTTGGAGCGAGTCCAGAGGAGGCCAGGAAGATGCTCTGAAGGCTGAAGCCCCTCTGCTATGGGGACAGGCTGAGAGAGTTGGGCTGGTTCAGCCTGGAGAAGAGAAGGCTCCGGGGAGACCTTATAGCACCTTCCAGTACCTGAAGGGGCTGACAAGGAAGCTGGGGGGCAGGGCAGGGAGGTGAGGGACACGGGATGACACTTTTTGCAAGGGCCTGTAGTGACAGGACAAGGGGTAACAGACTTAAATTGAAAGTGGGGAGATTTAGACTGGATAGCAGGAAGAAGTTCTTCCCAGAGAGGGTGGTGAGACACTGGCACAGGTTGCCCAGAGAAGCTGTGGATGCCTCATCCCTGGTTTTCTTCAAGGCCAGGCTGGATGAGGCTTTGAGCAACCTGGTCTAGTGGAAGGTTGTTCCCCCCATGGCAGGCAGGTTGGAACTAGATGGTCTTTAGTATCCTTTGCAAGCTGAACTATTCTGTGATTCTATAAGTTTAGAATTGTTGAGTTTTGCAGTTAGTTCAGATATAAGTAAGTGGTGTTACAAGAACATTAAAATATCAGCTATACACTCAAATATAAACCAAGGTCAATACAGCTAACACTTACAGTTTCTGTTTCTTCTAATTTCTTTCAATTTCTGTCTCTTCTCACGTAGTTGCTGAAAGAAAAAAAAAAAGTATTTCCTAGACTCTTGGCTCCAAAAAATACTGCAAGGTGGTAATTTAATCCACAAAAGCAATTAAGGGCAGCTCTACAAGCAGACTCTTAAGTACTGACTGTAAGTAATCACTTCAGTAATTTTAACAGCAGTAGAAACCACACCCTTTGGGCTACATGCTTAGGTTCAAATAACTTGTCCAATCCTGTTACTTTCCAATTGTGGTCCTGCCCATGTTGAGGTTGGTAGACCTGCACAACCACCACTTACCTGCTGATATTTAATCACTTTCTTGCAGAGGTATGTTATGTGTTTTGTAGTTTCTACAATCAGACTAAGGAAGGAAACACAGTTGCATAAGACCATTAATATGAGTCAAGAGCATAAGTGTTTTAATCAAGGTTATTTGGATTAAACGAGAAATCTTCATTTTCCCTAACACTAAAATAAAGCAAACTTTTCTCCCACTCTAAACTGCACCCTTTTTTTTAAAAGTTAGTACACCAAGTAACCTTGTAGGGGCCAAACAGGCTCCTTATTTCCCTCTCGTTTTCCCTAACATTTCAGCTAAATCTAACATTTGAAATCACAGAGCTTGGAGGGCATCACAGAAGCCTAAGCAACCGACAATGGCTAAGAAATTAAGCTCCTGAATTCTGGAGCATGACAGGGACATCACAGAGATGAAATGTGTACAGATATATTTGACAGAAATTAAAATTTCTCCTGTGACACTTTGTATGCATGCACCCACTGGTGCATAAGCAGCTGAAAATCAAAAGCAAGTATCAAACACGTTTGAAACTTCAGTTTCTTCTTCAAAGCCATTAAGATCCCACACAATTAATTAATGAAGGCAGCAAAGCAGAGGCAAGGCCATGTTACAAGCCTGTAATATGTGCTCAGCTAACTCATTCACTGAGACAAAAAACTCTTAGCTATATACAGTTCACTAGTGAATCAAAACTTATGATCTTTAATCAACAGTTAATTCAGAACCAACACAAATGTAAATTCACCCTGGGTATAGAGGTCCGATAATACCTATTCTAGCCAGGAGGTGGATGGTTTATCAAACTAGAAGAAGGTAACTTGCTTTTAAAAAAGGTACAAAGAAGTAATGTACAAATGCATCACATTAAACTGTGTAAAGTCCACTCCTTTCTAGCCATCCTTTCCCCAAGGACACCTTACCTCGAGTCATTACCCCTTGGATTAATTTTGTTTCTCAGGGCAGCCATTAATTGGATCCTATGTAGCATTGGGAAGAAACATATAACTGATGAGAACTGACAGGAAAATGAGACAAGCAGAGTTAGATAAGTAACAGAACAGGTATTTCCAAGGTTGCATTTACATCCACTTTCACACTGGAATTATGTACAAGAAGAATACTTGGTACCTTTAAAATATCACACTTCTTGGACAATGGGGCTTAACTCTCAAGATGAGAAAGGTGTATCAATGATTATTAGTGAGAGTGTGCGGGAGAGGAAGCAGAAAGCTAAAGAAACTCAACCTTTTGCCAACCCATAAATCCCTTTGAGTAAGAGGGCTGTTTGCTCACAGGGTATGCTAGACAATAAGAGATGAAACTTGTGCAGCCCACAGGGTATGCTAGACAATAAGAGATGAAACTTGTGCAGCCCACAGGGTATGCTAGACAATAAGAGATGAAACTTGTGCAGCCCAGGGGAGTGGACACTCACTTGGCTATCACAGGATGCAGACAAGGATGGGGCCCTGTGGAGGCAGGCCAGCCCTGCTTTTTGTAACAATTAAGATTTCTTGCACAGACCCTGCTCTCCCCTAAGCTTTTCCGAGGAAGGTCTCAAACATTTGCAAGTAACACACGATCAAACAAAACTTTCCAACAAAAAGGGAATACCCTGCCTCAGAAGGCAGCAAGGGCTGGATGAGAGGCAGTGGAGTCTGCGAAAATCTGCCAGCTAGGCGAAAGCAGTTAATAATAATAATAAAGTAAAATAAAAAGGAAGAAAATTCTACCTTCTCAAGGCTAATGTCTTGTTCCACACAGCGACTTTATATTTATTTGTAACAGATTCCAAATCTTGTGTCTCACTGAAGAAAAAAAAAAAAACAAAACACAACCCCAAACAGTGTGAAGATTATTAAAAAACCATCCAACAACAATGCCACATTTTTAACTTGCTCTCTACAGAATTTTTCCTGTAAATCCCAAATTAAGGGCAGGAGTACTTTAGCATGTGGAACTATATTAGTGAATTCTAGCCACCACAAGAAAGACCACCTATTTAGAAGCCTCATCAGATACAGAACTACATTAGGAGAGTAAAGTATTTCTTTGCAATCATTTCTCTACATTTCCTTTATTTTTGCCAGACTCCTGCAAAGCATTGGATATCAATCCAGATATCTACTAAACTGTAAGTAGGAAAAAACCTCCAAGCTCAGTTCTTAACCCTTCTCCTCTTTAAAATACGTCCAAAACTTGACATTTTCCAATGACACACCTCTCTGCAAGCTGTTCTTCAGTCTTGTTTTCAATGTAAATTTCTGCTCCTGCAAAGAAAGAGCATCACTAAAAAAAAAGCACAGACTTTTAAATATAATCTACAGAGCACAAAGGAAAAGCAGCTTGATAACGATACTAACAAGGTATTCCTATCCCTACCTCTGTGCCTTATCATCTCTTCCACTGTTAGTGAGACTAGGTTATCAGTCAGCTGGATCAGAGAAAGACTTCGGCTTGGAAACATTACCATTTAGGGCTTTTTGGACATGGCTCACAGCATTACCCTACTGGTGCTGGTTCAGTGCATGAGGACCCAGGGAACCGAAACAGAATGGGAATAAGCAGCAACACCTCAACTCAGTATAGCAGCCAGATGTCTTAGCAGGGTTTCAGGGTGACTTCAGCCCCAGCCATCAGACCCCCGAAAACCATCGCGTGTCAGGACGTGATCCCTGGTTAGCAGGGCCTAAAATGAAGGCCCAAGGGGGCAAAGGGCGGTGGGCAACTGTCAGGTGGCAATTTTGCCGATATCTCAATGTAGCTCCGAGAGTCACCTAGGAAATGCCGCCGGATGCTCAGCCGAGAAAAAGCACCTCGTTATTAAAATTATTTATTAAATGTGCTCGTTATAATAGGTACACATATTAGCCGCGTCACATCCTTTATTACGGCAGCATCACACGACGAGGAGGCACAGGGTTTGTCGGAGGGAGCGGGAATAATCTTACCGATATCGGCTGTAGCGCTGAACACCGCACGTTGCTCCTTCATCCGGTCTCTCAGGCTGGCGCGGAGGCAAAGCGACAGCGGTCAGCGGGGGCTTCGGGGAGCGGGCGCCGAGGAGGCCCCGCCACAGCCGCCACCCCTCACCACCCTCCCCGACCTGCTCGGAGCCACCCAGCGCCCCCCCCCCCCCCTCCCCAGCACTGACCAGACGAGAGTGGAAACCTCCATCTTCGCCGTCAGGTTCTCCTCGGCCGCGGCCGCCGCCGCAAGCGGCCTCAGCTGCAGCTCCCTGGCCGCCATTTCAAACGCCGCGCACACGCCCCGCCAACTGGCCGCGCGCGGTGAGGCGGGGCTTCCCGGCAGCCCCTGCGCCGCCGCCAGCACAGGGGCGAGGCCGGGCCGGGGCTGCCCTGAGGCCCGGGGGAGGGAGAGGCAGAGGGGGCGTTAGCTGGTGGCCGAGGTTATCCCGCACCCCAGCCCTCCCGGCGGAAAGGCCTTACCTGCGGCAGGCACTGACCCCTTCTCCCAGGTATTTTTCAGATCCGTGACAGAAGGGAAGCAGGAGTACAGTTAAATGCAAGACAGACCAAAAAACCCACCCAGGGTGATCAGCAGGCAAAGGCCACTTCTGAGCAGAGGCAGCGACACCTCTCTGGCCAGTGTTCTGGAGATAGAGCTGATCCGTACAAATTAAGAAAAACACACCACAATAAATAAATAACAAGCAAATAGAGCTGCACTCTCGGTTGACTGATCTGGCAGGTGCCACCACAGTGGCAGGGCCTGTGCGACTGTGGGACACAGGCAGCAGCCCTGGGGCTGGCTCAAGCACCCAGCCTCGCTCGTTGGAAGAAATTAACTACTCCTACAAGGAACATCAGTAAAAGTGAGGATACTTTATTAGAATCCAGATACAAAGAAGGTTAAGCTACATACCACAGTGCCACACAGTGTCAGTGTTACGCTTGTGTTCAGGTAGGAGTTAGAAAGGGTTAGACATATTTCAGCAGAGGCTTGGCTAGATCCCAGATGATGACAGAATTCAGTAGTTCAATGGTGCTTATTCTGCCATTTTTTTTGCTGGCATATTTGTTCCTGACTGCCTGCAGACACATAATTAAGTTTACCCTGTTCATAAACTTACACTGTTCCAGCTCACGTGAGGCTCAGTGATCCAAGTCAGATCAGCTAAGTCAACTTCAGGGCACCACACGTTAACACTTAACCACGCTTACTCCCCACCTGCACAGTGAGATACTTACTTTGAGTTCTGTCATGTCCGTGTTCACAAGAATGACATTCTTTGCCATGTGCTGCATAACCAGGAGAAGGTCGCTCTCAGCATAATACATGTGGTATTGCATAGCTTCAGTCTGAAAGGAAGAGAAGTCATTAGGGCAAGCCTACTGGAACAATCCAAGGTTCTTGGTCTTCTGGTGGGCTTGAGCAATCATGGTCTCTGGTCTCACAGGGCAGCATTAATGGTTGCTGCCCTACTGCTGTCCTCTCATAATGGACCACGGGAAAACAAGAACTCGCTGAGATACCACAGGGGAAGCAGGAGGCATGTTGCTTTGCCCAGAGTGGCCTTTTAAGATGGCACACAGGCACACCATGTCCCAAACTAGAAGGTGGTCTGACAAGCATGACTTACCCACTGACATCCATTGAGTTTCAGAGCCAAACAGGAAGCGGCCGCTGCAGTCTTAGATGGAAGGAAGTGAGCCATGTCATAGTCCACTATGGACAATTCCATCAGGTAATTGGCCAGAACATACCTTTCAGAGTTCACCTGCAGTAAATCAGAGTCGAGTATTTACTATCTCCAAGGCAATAGCATCCTGTCAAGCAGGAAGAAATAATTTCTTAGCGAACATTTCAGAGCTATAGGCTTAAAATTCAAGTGGCTTCATCACATAGTGATTCTGAGCTGTATTAGTCTGCTCACAGTCCAGGACCGCTTCTTTCAGTGGCAGTCTAGCCGTCACCTGCAGTACCAGGCATGCATTTTATCTCTGGTTTTGGGTGGGTTAGGCTCATGTGACAAAGCAAACAAACAAGACTTCTTTCTACATTGGACACAGGTCTCAACCAGGCTCATTTACTAAACTGTTACAAAAAAGCCTATTCAAATTTCTGGAGCCATTTTAACAAGCTGCCACAGTCGAGTATTGCATTTTCCAGATGCTGCCTACAGCAACACCTGTTCTTAGCTTTACCTCTGCAATGTTCACAGCCCTCCTTAGGAAGTGCGGAGGGAGAGGGCAACCCAGAACAAAGTCCAGGGCTTGCAGGATCTTAATCTCCATCTGGCAGATTTGGACCTTTGTGTAGGTGTTATTCGTTATGTAGACAAAGTCCTTAGTATTCGGGGGTAGCACCTCTTCATATTTGCAGGCAATGAACATAGCTGTGACACCAACCAGCTGTAACATGTTCTTGGAAACGGCATTGAACTGTAGTAAGAGGCAGTAGAGATTAATCTGAATGGCTTGGCTCACACAGCTTTTCAGTGTAGCCAGTATAAAATCAGTTCTACGTCAAGATGTTCATACTGGCACATACAGAATAACTGTACATCTGTTACCTCCACTGGCATCTGCAGGGGTATTAGAAAGCTTTGAGATCAAATCAGGGAGAGGAGCAAGCGGTCTTGATACACCAAGTCGATGTCATGACTTGGTTGTGTGAGCTATAACAAGGGTTATGTGGCACACGCAACTCAACATCAGATGCCCTTTGTTGGTCGACTGCACTATGTGCTTTAGCTTAGGGGAAAAGCATTGCCTGGCAGCAGGCAAGAGACACTCACCTGCAGGAAGCGATCCATGATAGAAACTGTCATGTACAAGGTTTCTTGGTGGAGCCTGAATTTCACCTGTACTTGCACAAGCCAGTTAATTAATATGGCACGCATGTTCCCGTTGATAGATTGGATGCCCAGGTATCTGGGTCTGATCACTTGATTTTCCTGCATGGAAGAAACAGAGTTAGTAGATCTAGGCACTTGCTGAAGCATTTTCAATGCCTACCCTCTGTTGCGTCTCAGGGCTTATCAAGGGGTTCAGGTCTAGGCCACAGGACACAAGGTTGCTTTGTTTACTACAAATGGGCTAGAAGGAGCATGGTACCGGTACTGCTGGATAGCTGGTCTAACAGCCAGCAGCTGTATGTTACCAGCTCAGTCTAATCTTGTATTTCAACTCAACGAGTCACTTATTTGTGCCTCAGGAAAATCCAAAGGCAAAAGTGAATACCAGCTCCAAGCCATGCCTACTGTGTTCGCTGTGTCATCAGAGGCCTCTTGCAGCTCTCACATACGCCTACCCACCTCGAACTCTCTGAAATATTTGTAGATATCCTTCCAGTAGCTGCTGCAGAAGCCTGGGTCTGTGCTTATGTCCTCTGTGCTTAGGTCCCCCTCTTGAAGCAGGATCTCCGAAAAAGCGTTATGCAGCACATCTTCTGATACTGCACGTTTAGAGGTCTTCTGTGGGATAGACGGCTGACACTTCAGCTGCAAGAGAATTGAGGATCAGCGTGGGCAGCACCTGCCTCCGCAGCCCAGCGCGGGCCAAGCTGCGCTCAGCAACCAGCCAGCATGGGAGCGCTGCGAGCGCCCGCGGCCCCTCTCCCAGGGTGCTGAGCCTCCCCCGCGGGGCTGGCACAGGCCAGGGCTGGGGGCACGCGGCCCTGGGACGACAGTACCTGGGAAGGCTTCCACTGTAGATAACGGTGGGCCTGCAGCTTCTTCTTGACAAGAACACACTCTCTACTCTTGGTGGCCACGCAGTCCAGGGAGATGGCTAGCACGCCCCTAGTGCCTTTTTTCAGGTCGGGGTTCTCTAGCGTCATCATCCGGACGGCAGCCTCCAGTTTAAGAATGTGGTTGCCTATGTCCCCCAGGGTGGTGCGGGCTCTCTGCTTGGGTCTGCGAGACGGTGCCCTGTACTGGGTGACAGCCTGCATCCTGTGCCGGGCCGTGGCGCCGGCCACGACCCGAGGGCGCTGTGGGGAGGGGGGGGGGGGACGGGGGACGGGACGGTCAGCGGCACCGCTGCGGGAAGACGCTGGGCCTGGGCCGTGCCCCCACGAGCGGGAGTGCGGGGCGGCCGTGTGGGTGGGTGCACGGTAGCTGCGTTCCCAAAGTCAGGGAGCCGGAGGGGGGCGTGCAGGATTGCACTGCCCCGAGGCTGCAGGGGTATAGATGCGGACAAGGGGCAGGGGTTGCACTGCTGCCTCACCCCCCCGCCCCAAACCTGAGGATTGAAGGGGAGCCAGGGGACCCGGGGGATGCCCCAGAAGTGTGCACACACCCCACCCTCCCTACCATGGGGGAACTGGGGAGAGAGGAAGGATTCTGGAAGGCTGCCCTGCTGCACACCTGCCTTCCCGCGGAGGTGCAGGGTCTCCGGGCAGAGGGGAAGGGAGAGAGGTCGCACGGCCGCCTCCCCCCGCCCCCATCTTAGAGCGAACCCCCACCCCCAGCTTAGAGAGAGCCCCCGCAACCCTCCACCCCAGCTTAGAGCGAGCGCGAGCCCAAGCCCCCCCCCCCGTGGCCGTCGCGCAGATACCGCAGTCATCGTGCACGGGGCAGCGGGAACAGCAAACGGAGCGCCAGGGGGCGGCGAGCCGCCGCGGGTTTAAATCGCCGCGGGCCGCGGGCCACCGCCCGTCGCCAGCCCGCTGGCTCCCTATTGGCTGCCGGAGACAGGTGCTGGTACGGGGGCGGGGCTACAGCCGCGGCGGCGATGGGGGATGGGGCACGGCCCACTTGCGCGCACCGCCGACCTCTGCCCCCACGGGGGTCCCGGACCCCACGGGACAGCGTGGGCCGCTCATGCAGCCCCTGCTGGGGGCGACAGGGCCGGCACGGGGGGCGTGCGGGCAGGACGGCAGAGGTGGGCGGGCAAACGGCTTTGATGGCGAGCTCGCCGTGGGGCTTTCGCCGCCCGCAGGGGATACTCAGCAGGCAGCAATCAGCCACTGACAAAGCCCAGCGCACCTCGGGACACAACCCACTGTGTATTCACTTGTGACTGAGAAGGATTTTGTCGATGGCTAACTAGCCATTGACTGCACTCGATGCCCACACCATTGGAGTATTTTTCTGATTAACCATTTGCAAACTCGACAGTAGAATCAGAGTGGTTTGGGTTGGCAGGGATCTTAAAGACCATCGAGTTCCAGCCCCGCTGCCATGGGCAGGGACACCCTCCACGGGCAGGGACACCCTCCACTAGACCAGGTTGCTCAAAGCCTCATCCAGCCTGGCCTTGAACACTTCCAGGGATGGGGCATCCACAGCTTCTCTGGGCAACCTGTGCCTCTGCTTCACCACCCTCTCCGGGAAGAATTTCTTCCTGATGTCCAATCTAAATCTCTCTGATTTCAGTTTAAAGCCATCACTAACTGCCCTTAAAAAGTCCCCCCCAGCTTCCTTGTAGCCCCTTCAGGTACTGGAAGGTGCTATAAGGTCTCCCCAGAGCCTTCTCTTCTCCAGGCTGAACCAGCCCAACTCTCTCAGCCTGTCCCTGTCCCCATAGCAGAGGGGCTCCAGCCCTCAGAGCATCTTTGTGGCCTCCTCTGGACTCACTTCAACTGGTCTATATCCTTCTTATGTGGAGGCCTCAGAGCTGGATGCAGGACTCCAGGTGGGGTCTCATGAGAGCAGAGAGGGAGAATCACCTTCAACCTGCTGGGCACACTTCTGTCCCAGCCACCTTAATTTGTTTTAGGTGCTGTTGCTAGTAGCTGAAGTAGGAGACCACCATCTGCTGAGAGCATGCTGTGGCAAGCATGGAGGCTTTTCAGTTATGTTAACTAACGTGATTTGAAAAGAATCACTCCCCTCTTCACTGCACCTATCATGATGGGGCTAATGCTCGGTTTGGTGACAAGCTGTCAGCTCCAGTACAATCCCCTCCCAAGTGAGTGGCACATGTAAACACCACCTGAAGCTCTCCACCATTCCTGCAGGCCGAGTGCAATTGCAGCAGTGTTACCCAACTGACCTCCGGAGGAGGCAAGGTGAGAAAACCACTGCTGAAGGCACAGAACGTTAGAACGCAGAACTTGCTGTCCCAAGCAACGAGGGGCTGTGGTTTGTGCGGTCAACATTCATCGCTCCATGTAAAACACAATGCAACTTTAAGAGACTTTCTGACCATGTTTTTCCAAGTCAGGCCTATACTGCAGTTGGGGTTTTATCACAGCACGCTGGAGGAGAATGGAATGCAAACTTGTCAAGTTACAGAAGAAACTGCAAACAGTCCCATCGCAAGAGGAGTTGCTCAAGGACATTTCAACTGCATTGCTGGTGAGTCTAAACATGTAATTTCTCTATCCCTCTATCCTCAAATTTGACTAGTATAAAGTCTGGCCTCATATCAGGTACAGACCCCAAACACCAGAACAAGAGAACGGGATAACAAAACAAGACTGCCTGATACACAGAACGATGAAAAAGATAACTACCTCGGGGGATATCGGCTCTTAGCACCTTGACAGGTTTTCACTGAACACACAGCCTTGCTTTCTTTGCAGTATTAAGACCCCAACACGCATAATTCTTGCTTAAATCCACTCTTCCCAGTCAAGAAGTCTCAATTTGCAGTTTGTTTCAGCAAGGGGCCAAGTCGCAGGTGGCTGGCTCAGTTCAGCTTTCTAAACCTGAGCTGCTTCCTTGGGTAACAAAGCACATGCAGCTGCCTTAAAGCACTATGAAAAAAATCAAGTACATAACAGAATAATGTATCTTGAAGAGGTGAAGTTTCGCTGAGTGCTAGGATGCTCGCTGATTGTTTTAAGCTTCAAACTATTGCATTTGCAGTTATTAATACAAAAAGTACAAAAGATTAGTTCACATGGTGGGTTTTTTTGACTCTGAGTCTTTGCAGGAAACAGAAAAATGTCTGCATTTTTTTCCCCCTCCCAATTTCTACCTGCTAACCTGTGGATTTCTCTCCATAAAAAAACACCTTGATGCAAGTTTAAAATGGTAACATCTATTTGCTTTTATGCATTAAGTTTAGAAAGCAGATTTATATGCCAAGACATAATATAAAAACTGTATATTTCTTTTATATAACAAAGTGTGCAAAAAACCAAGACGTTGGTTTTTAATCCCCATAATAAATGCATTTTTTTTCATTCAAAGAGCCTTCAAGATATGTTTGAAAGAAAGAGAAATATTTTTTCAGTTGATTATGTTTGCATTTCAACATAAACTATTTTGATTTCCCAGTGCTAACTTGAAATTATAATCATGATGTTCCATACTTGGGAGAAAGTATGGAATATATCCGTGCTCATCCACAAGTTGCAAGACTTCTGTTTAATAAACACCAAGTACAATATTTAAGATTTCCATTATTGCACATCACATACACAGGAAATATTCAAGTTCACCTCCTTTCCTTTATAAAAGCATCTTGATCCAATTTTAATAAAGATAGTATGATTAAAAAAATTCAAATATATAGTACATTTGTTTCTGTACATGTATGTGCAAGATCTCCTGACAAAGAGTAATACAAACGTGGAATCCTACAGCTTCACCATTTACACCTCCCTTGGTAAACACAACTGTGTATCACATGATGTAAGTGCCATCTTTGTAGTATTTCATGGATTCCAGTTGCTGAGTCATTGCAAGGACATCCTGAAATCCTGTACTGAGTCCAGACATGTGTTGAAAATAAGCTTCCTTCTCCACTTGGACAGTTAGGTTGTTTACACCAGCATCTTTCAGAATCGCTGTAACCTGAACAGAACGGTGCAGTTAACATTAATATTACACTTCACAAGCGTCTTGCAGTCACTTGCAGTATTCTGGTTCTGAAATACCGTAGACTTAAAACCAAAAAATCATCATAAAGAATCCAGTTTTCTGGAAAGCAAAGCCTAGCTTCAAAGTCTTTGTAAGTTCTGCATAAGGGGTCATTCTCAGTGTCCTGCCTAAGGAAGTTCAGTATCTTTTCAAGGAACACAAAAACCCAAGGCAGAGTCAGTTACAAACCCATGATTAGAATCCAGACATACCTACTTTCTACTATCTGTTCTGCAGCATGAAATCCACCTCCTCCTCCTTTTCCCAAGCAGATAGAGCGCCACTTTCAACAGTGACAAAACCAAACCCATCTTTTTTTGTTATTGTCTTGGCAGATGTTTTAGCAAACAACTCAACATGCGACTACCTGCAAGCCAGCAGGCAAGGGGAAGTGCAGCTTTAGAGACCAGCTCTGAGACATTAACTAATCGCTATAAAAATAATCACAAACAGTAGCTTCAAGCTTCAGTCTACAATGAAAAAAGGGCTACAGTTGAGAAATTAAGATATTCGGGCCTAAAACCCTTGCACCTTACCTGCTGTACAATTCTCTGTTCCATCACATCCGATACCACTTGCACATGTATTGTACCTGCCACAACACTTGCTGAGTGACACCAAAAATGAGGATCTCTGTAGGATATAACTCCCTCTATTTTTTGAATCTGTAAAGAAATCACATTAGCAACAATTAATTTTCACAACACATCTTAAACTCCTGCATCTACATGAATATTGGTGGCAAATATTTCACAGGGAAGCAAAGCTGTATAACAAAGCAGCTTTCCAGCTAAGCTGTATACAGAAATACACTGTGTTGAAAGGTCACCTTGCTGCTACTGTCAAAGACCAGAAGCTAAAAGTCAAATCAAATGAAAAACCCAGCAGCATGCAATGCTAAATAGGATGAGAGAAAACTGATTTAGTGTACAGATCACAGTAACATCAATGGACAGGACAACTAGAAAGCTCGCTGGATGTGTAACCATTTCTAGGGCATCTGCTATCTCACTATACGGGATAAGCAGCTGTTTAGTTATCACAGCTGAACTTAATTCAGAGACATAATACCTTCCCATAATTTACCATTTTTTGAAATTAATCTTTGTACTGGGTCTGTCTGGGATGGATTGAAATTTCCTTACAGCAGTGGTTAAGGTGCTGTGTTTTGGATCTGTGCCTAAAACCGTGCTGACAACCTGCTGATGGTTATGGCTGTTGCCGAGCAGACCTCGGGCACTGTCAAGGCTTCTTTTCTTCTTATTGCAGCCTTTCAGTACCTGAAGGGGGTCTACAAGGAAGCTGGCGGGGGAGGGGAGTGCTTTATACAAGGGCCTGTAGTGACAGGACAAGGGGTAATGGGTTTAAACTGAAAGCGGGGAGATTTAGATTGGATACAGAAGAAATTCTCCAAAGAGAGGGTGGTGAGGCGCTGGGGCAGGTTGCCCAGAGAAGCTGTGGATGTCCCATCCCTGGGAGTGTTCAAGGCCAGGCTGGATGAGGCTTTGAGCAACCTGGTCTAGTGGAGGGTGTCCCTGCCCGTGGCAGGGGGGCTGGAACTAGGTGGTCTCTAAGGTCCCTTCCAACCCAAACCATTCTGTGATTCTATGATTCCTGCTCTGCCCTCATCTACTGAGTAGGCTGGGAGTGGGCAAGAAGCTGGAGGGGATGCAGCTGGGACAGGTGACCCAAGCTGGGCAGGGTGATCCGCCATGCCATGTAACATCATGCTTGGCAGTAAAAACTGGGGTAGAGGAGAAAGGAGATATTCTGGGCTTCGAGGTGGTTGCTGCTCAGAGACTGGCTGAGCAGCATGCTGCTTGTGGAGGGTGATGCACTGCTCACCCGCTAAACTGCCTTTATATTGCTGCTTGTGGTCTCCCTGTTCTGTCCCCTGTTCCACCGGTGGTGATGGTGGCAAAGCAGGGGGCGAGCAGGTGCCTGTGAGGATGCCTGGCTGCTGGCTGGGGGTCAGCCTACAGCAAGTGTATTATTTTACTGTGATGTGCTTCTTAAAATGCTTTTCCTATCATCTTCTAATGAACGGCTCTTTCCCACAGTGTTACCACACTTGTCTGCAATCATGAGCTACCCATAACAGCAAAAAGCAGTACAAGTATTTTTAGTTGCAAAACAACTTTAATCAGCAGATGTTCTAATCCTGTCAGGTCTCTGTAAAATAGGTTTAAAGTAACTGGAGACATGAAGCTGTCTAAGGTAATGGAAGCTGTCAGACTGAACTACTTCAGTTTAATAATTATGAAGATGATGATGAAGAGCAAGTTGAATGCTTGTGGATAAGGATCAAGGGGCAGACTAATATGGGAGACACTGTTGTGGATGTTTACTACAGGCCACCTGATCAGGATGAGGAAGCTGATGAGGCCTTCTACAGGCAGCTGGAAGTAGCCTCACAATCACAGGCTCTGGTTGTCATGGGGGACTTCAATTACCCTGACATTTGTGGGAAAAGCTACACAGCCAGGCATGAGCAGTCCAGGAGGTTCCTCCAGTGCACTGACAGTAACTTCTTGATGCAGATGGTGGAGGAGCCGACAAGAAGAGGAGTAGTGCTGGACCTTGTACTGATGAACAAGGAGGGACTTGTCGAGGATGTGAAGGGAGGGGGCAACCTTGGATGTAGTGACCATGAGATGGTGGAGTTCAGGATCATATGCAGCAGGCACAGGGCCACAGGCAGGGTCACTAACTTAGACTTCAGAAGGGCTAACTTTGGCCTCTTCAAGGACCTGCTTGAAGTCCTGTGAGATAGGGCTCTAGAGGGCAGGGAGGTCCAAGAGAGCTGGTCAATATTCGAGCACCATTTCCTCCAAGCTCAAGACCACAGCATCCCAAAGAGTAAGAAATCACGTAAGAGAGCTAGGAGACCTGCATGGATGAGCAGGGAGCTAATGAACAAACTAAAGCAGAAGAAGGAAGTGAAGTATATAGAACATGGAAGAAGGGGCTGATCACTTGGGAGGAATACAGAAATGTTGTCTGAGCATGTAGGGCTGCGACTAGGAAAGCTAAGGCCTCCTTACAACTGAACCTGGCAAGAGAGGTCAAGGACAACAAGAAAGGCTTTTTCAAGTACACTGGAGGAAAAAAGAAGACCAGAGGAAATGTGGGCCCACTGCTGAATGAAGTGGGTGCCCTGGTGACCGAGGATATGGAGAAGGCAGAGTTACTGAATGCCACCTTTCCCTTGGTCTTTACTGCTAAGACCGGCCCTCGGGAGTCCCCAAACTTGAAAACCACAGAGGAAGTGATGAGAAAGGAAGGTTTTGCCTCAGTTGAAGAGGATTGGGTTAGAGATCAATTAAGCAAACTGAACACCCACAAATCCATAGGCCCTGATGGGATGCACCCACGAGTGCTGAAGGAGCTGGCGGAAGTCATTGCTAGGCCACTCTCCATAATCTTTGAAAAGTCCTGGAGAACAGGAGAGGTACCTGAGGACTGGAGGAAACCAATGCTCCTCCAGTCTTCAAAAAAGGCAAGAAGGAGGACGCAGGTAACTATAGGCCGGTCAGCCTCACCTCCATCCCTGGAAAGATGATGGAACAACTTGTTCTTGGTGCCATCTCAAAGCATGTTGAGGATAGGAAGCTAATCACAAGTAGTCAGCATGGATTCAACCAAGGGAAGTCATGCTTGACCAATCTGATAGCTTTTTATGATGGCATCACTAGATGGATGGACGAGGGGAAGGCAGTGGATGTGGTCTACCTTGACTTCAGCAAAGCTTTTGACATGGTCTCCCATGGCATCCTCATAGACAAGTTTAGGAAGTGTGGACTGGACCACTGGGAGGTGAGGTGGATTGGGCACTGGCTGGAGGAAAGAGCTCAGAGAGTTGTGGTCAATGGGGCAGAGTCTAGTTGGAGGCCTGTGGCTAGTGGCATCCCCCAGGGGTCAGTGCTGGGTCCAGCGCTATTCAATATACTCATCAGTGACCTGGACAAAGGGACAGAATGTACTCCCAGCCAGTTTGCTGATGATACCAAACTGGGAGGAGTGGCTGCCATGCCAGAAGGCTGTGCTGCCATCCAGCGTGACCTGGACAGGCTGGAGAGCTGGGCGGGGAGAAACCTAATGCAATTCAGTAAGGGCAAGTGTAAAGCGCTGCATCTGGGGAAGAACAACCCCATGTTCCAGTACAGGTTGGGGGCTGATCGGCTGGAGGGCAGCTCTGGGGAAAAGGACCTTGGAGTCCAACATGGCAACAGGATGACCATGAGCCAACAGTGTGCTCTCGTGGCCAAGAAGGCCAATGGCATCCTGGGATGCATTAAGAAGAGCGTGGCCAGCAGGTCAAGGGAAGTTATCCTCCCCCTCTACTCTGCACTGCTGAGGCCTCACCTGGAGTGCTGTGTCCAGTTCTGGGCTCCTCAGTTCCAGAAGGACAAGGAGCTACTGGAGAGGGTCCAGCGCAGGGACACTAAGATGATGAAGGGCCTGTAGCACCTTCCATATGAGGAAAGGCTGAGAGAGCTGGGTCTGTTTAGCTTGGAGAAGAGGAGCCTGAGGGGGGATCTTAGCAATGCTTATCAATAGCTAAAGGGTGTGTGTCAGAAGGATGGGGCCAGGCTCTTCCCAGTGGTGTCCAGTGTCAGGACTAGGGGCAATGGCTATAAACTGGTAAACAGAAAGTTCAACCTGAACGTGAGGAAACACTTCTTCCCTGTGAGGGTGCCAGAGCACTGGGACAGGCTGCCCAGAGAGGGGTGGAGTCTCCTTCTCTGGAGACTTTCAAAAGCCGCCTGGACTTGTTCCTGTGTGATCTGCTCTAGGGGATCCTGCTCTGGCAGGGGGGTTGGACTAGATGATCTCTAGAGGTCCCTTCCAACCCCTAACACTCTGCGAATCTGTGAATTATTAAAACCAGTCATAGCTTTGCATGTTTGTATCTGAAAACATTTAGAATTGTAGTTCTGACCTTTTCTAAAGCAGCGTGCAGATCTTTCTCCTGTTCTGGAGGTATCCTCAACAAAAGTACTTGACAGGCATCTTTCAGCAGTGGGATAACACTAAGAAAAATGAGTGTAGCAATAAAAAGAGAGCAGAGCGGATCTGCTATGAGCCATCCAAATTGCTGAATAAATATTGTGGATACAATAACGCCAACACTGCCGAGAGTGTCTGCTAAGACATGCAGAAACACACCTGAAAAGAAAATAAACTGAGTGATTAAGTTGAAGAGTACTGTTTAAAAATACGTATAAAGTTCAACAGTGGAAACACAGTAGGGTTTGTTAAATAAAATAAGCACCCCTCAAGCTAGGAAGCGGCAACTATCTGCCTGGCTGGGTGCAAAATTAAACAAAACATTTAGGTTTTCTAATGTTTAATTACAAATCAATGTTAAAAAAAAAAAAAAATTACAATGCAGGTAGGCATTTGCAGATTAAACCAAACGTGAATAGTCTTTAAATTGTTAGTGGGATTTTTACTACATAGCATAATCATTTAACTCTGTATAGAGGACTCACTGATCCTTAACAGAGGATAAAAAGCAGTGTAAATGCCTTAGCCTGCCAATGTGGACATATTTTAATGTATCATTTTGTTTTCATATGCCAACTCTGCTCCAGTTTTATAAGATTGTCTGTGTCCTGCTGCTGGGAGTATTCCTGTCTACTGCTTTAATAGTGGTTGGCATTCTCAGCGTACACTCAAAAGGTGCAGAAAAATAACCTCTAACCATTTGTAAAATGAGTGCTAGTTAAGTGTCAGGATCTGAAAGAATGTTGCAAAAGTTAAGGGTATGGGTAGACTTCACAGAAATGCCAGACAACAAAATACCCAACTGAATTAGGACGTAAAATAACTCATGAAATAGAAGACTATCAGCTAAAAAGGGTATGCTCTGACAAACGTACACAAGAAAACTCATTCCTTCATAGATTTTTTTCTAAGCCAGGCAGTTGGTAAATAGCTACCTTCTAACTACCAGGGGAAATATTTTAAGAAGCAGCTATGCTGAAATGTTGCATATATTACCCTTCTTGGTTAGTTTCTGATTTGATCTGAGATTTGAAAAAGAAAGTTTCTTCTTTATCACCCTGCCTTCTGAATGACAAACAGAAGCATATTCCAGATTGCTGGTCCCAATTGTTCTTCTGCTTCTTATCCCCTCCCCACAGTGTTTTTACAACGTACCTAGAAGCATGGTGGTATGTCTATAGCTAGCGATCTTGCACTTTCACTTCCAGATGGAACTCAGAACCATGGACGTGAACGATCTTTCAGTAAGGCTTATAATGACAGGTTATTAATATTAATGAATACTTTATATTGGTCCTTAGGTTTTGTCCACATCTAAGAAAGCCATGCAAAGAAACATTTCAAGTTATGTTTCTCCAAGTTAAACTCACTAACAAACAAACAGTTTGAGAAATTCATGTATACTGCACTAAATGGTATCAAATCCTTTCTGGAGTTTGTGATGCCTAGTATGGGGTCTGATTCTGAAAATCTTGAACGTCTGCTGGAAATCCCATACAGCAGTTATGATTCAACAACGTGTACTTACCTCTCATGTTGGTATTCATGCCTCCTCCGGAAGACCCGTGGGAATGTCCATGGCTGTGCCCATGGTCACTGTGGGAATGGCCGTGTCCGTGGCTGTGCCCGTGGTGAGAATGGCTGTGATCGTGCGAGTGACAGCCTCCCCGTGAAGCCCCGTGGGAGTGCGCGTGGCTGAAGGCACAGATGCCGACGAGGTTTACGATCAGCCCTCCAACAGAGACTGGCTGTGAGAGGGAGCAAAGTCTTTAGCATGACTACATCTTCCTAGGACAGGGTAATCAGAAACGCCATACACCAAACAAAGAAAAACTGTGGAAGCATTAACATCAGCAGAAGGATTACTCTGATGTGGATTCCTCATCATATTCCTTTCAGTATACAAGCTGGTTTCAAAGGAATTTCCCCCCCCTCTCAAAAAAATCCAGTTGTCCTCAGCCTTTCCCAAAACCCCGCCCAATAACCACTACCAAATACAAAACCTCATATCCACAGATCAAGACAAGATAGCAAATTCAGTTTAAGAAGGGGTGATTGATTTTGTTTACCTTCAAAAATATATAAAGTGGTTTGAATATAAGCTTTGCTTTGCTTTGCTCTGCTTTCATTGGCCAAAAAAGAAAAAAGTCTATTGTATCTAGGACACACGCATCTAAAATGTCACTTAACTGAGGACAGCAACTACTGCTCTACTGGTTGAGTTGTGCTTTTTATCTGTCTGCCCATTTTTCTACTCTTCTTTTGAAAAGCTAGCATAAGAGTAGTTCCAGCTAATAAAGGAGATAAGCAAGACCTACTCCGGGGTTACGAGACCTCTCCTTGGCTATGCAGACTGTGTTCATGTGCAGGGGGTAACACCTTCCACACCCAAGAAACAACATCAGTAGTCAAAATGGAGCAAATATTGAAGATTAAAAGAAAAAAAACCCCTGAGTCCTCAATTCTAGCAATGTGCATTCATAATTGTGCCTACATTACAATCTTTCTCTTTGTTACTGAAGAGAGCAGGGGAGCACAAATTTGTGTGTGAGTGTGGGACAGAAAACAAATGAAGGGGCTCCAGCATATCAGAGGGCTGGAGCACCTCTGCTGTGGGGACAGGCTGAGAGTTGGGCTTGTTCAGGCTGGAGAAGAGAAGGCTCCAAGGAGACCTTATAGCACCTTCCAGTACCTGAAGGGGCAAGGAAGCTGGGGGGGACTTTTTACAAGGGCCTGTAGTGACAGGACAAGGGGTAAAGGGGTTAAATTGAAACCAGGAAGATTTGGATTGGACATCGGGAAGAAATTCTTCCCGGAGAGGGTGGTGAGGCACTGGCACAGGTTGCCCAGAGAAGCTGTGGGTGCCCCATCCCTGGCAGTGTTCAAGGCCAGGCTGGATGAGGCTTTGAGCAACCTGGTCTAGTGGAGGGTGTCCCTGCCTACAGCAGGGGCGTTGGAACTAGATGATCTTTAAGGTCCCTTCCAACCAGTCTGTGATTCTATGAAGCTGGAAATGTGATAAATGAAGACTTGGATTTGCAGGATTCTATAATAATTAAAAAAAAAATTGTAGAAAATTAACTACTGCATTTGAAAGAAAGGGATGGAAGCTTGAAAATTTAAGTGGGAAGCCCCTGAAGAGGCTGCAGAGAGACACAGGTGTAGTTAAGGTTATCTACGCACAGCTTCATGATTGTTTACGCCATAGTAACACACTCTGCATGTTACAAATTCTGGCTGAATTCTGAGGTTTTGCAGAGACTAATACAAAATCTGTAATGACTGAAATTGGCATGCATAAGAGCAGAACCAAATTTAGACTTGTACAGATTATTTCCTTAGTATCTTTCATTACACAAAGACCACCATCTAAAAAGATTAGAGCTGTAATATCCTAGAAAAAAAAATCAATGTAACTGTTATAATTAAATTATATTCACCCCTATATATTTTCATATTTTAAACCTAGATGTAGATTGCGTTTTAAAATCGGAATATGTTAACAAGGCACACTCTCTTGAGTATGCAACTTCAGTCTCCTTAATTAATTAATTTATTTTTTTAATTACGATGAACCATTAACATCCAAGCAGCATGATGAAACTTACAGTTAGCATATTTGTGTCTATGTCTGGAGGATCCACCAGTCTGGCCACCGATTCCATGAAGACAAAGAAAGCAATTACCATCAGAAAGAGGCCATTAATAAATCCGGAGAGAATTTCTACACGTCCGTAGCTGAAAGCAAACATACATGCTTTTGAGAGTGAAGCACACGTACTCTGAACAAATTTTGAAGTTACAATACATTTAACACAGCATTAAGATCGCTTTGATTTTTTTTCCTCAATGCCACAGAATCATGCCTTAATTTCTGGGTTTTGGGTTTCTGATTTCTGACCAAGAGGTAGCTAGTTGGCAACTGTCCAAACACTGATAGTATAAATCTATAATAATGCATTTTATTTAAATATACTGCACATTCAGGGCTTCAAACTGCTAAACTGCTATGCAATTTAACCATACAAATTCTAATTATGTCAGTATAATTGAAATACTCACACAAACACTGACTTTTAATGTATATTTTTGTTTGATCTACATACATTGGGTGAGGCAATTTCTACGTAATATTCACACTGATAAAGTTTTATTTGTAGACATAAATGAAAATTGCATTTCAGACACTTTCTCGCTGGGGTAAGAGGGGAATAGCATGAACACAAATGTAACAGAAAAGACAGTGAAAAACCCACAGAGACCACTGAAACATCCTGAACATATCTTTAGAGCAGGGCATTTTGAAAATGAGCAAGTAGAATAATTTTCAGGTAGTCCTCAAGGAAACTAATATACATACCCATAGGAAAATATTCGAGTTGCTTTCCATCTTGTCATCAGAGCTGCAAAAAGCCCCATCACCAATGCAGAACAATCAAAAAGCATGTGAAATCCATCAGAAATAAGACCAAGGCTATTGGTCCATACTCCATAAAAAAGCTCCACAAAAGTGAAAGCCTGAAATGAAAGAGAGTTTGAATTTTTCCTTGAATATTAACTTGTAATTTAATATCTCGGTAGCTTGCAGGAAGCTCTTTTCACAGGACACTTGATAGTTTTCAAAGTAGTTCTAGAGGAGTTTCTCTCTCCTCTAACAAAACAAAAACAAGTGACAGTTTCCAAGTCTATGAAGAGACATTTTTGAACCTACTCTCCCAAAAGCTGCAGACCTAAGAAAACAACTCCTTACCTTTGTGCATTTTTCTTTCAGAATTTTAAATGAATGTTGTGCAGACAGAATTTTAAGCATTTTGTCATTAACAATGTAACCACTCCGATCTGGTTTACTGTTAGTGTAAAAGCAATGCTGTCTATACATCTGTTCTGTAAAATTCTTCTTCACTAATTAGCTGACTCTTCAAATCCTGTGAATCAGTGTTCAGAAAGGTACACAAGGAAAGAGTTTTCATGCATACATTTTCCCCATATGATTTACTATTATTAACTGGTTTGCCTGTAAACCTTCTTTCCTGTCTTTCATATTCCATAATGGAATTCCTTAAAGTTATCATGGGTACTTCAAGTCTGTCTCCCCGTTTTCTTGGATAATTGCCAGAGAATGAAGAGAGATCTTTGCAAATGAGCTTCTGTCAATCTCGCTTACTGTATGATCTTTCCCTATTCCAGAAAGAGAGAAGCTAGAAATAACATCAGTCTACTCCAAAATGACACTGCTCAATCTCACACTTCACTATTTTTTTGTTCCTGTCCTTGAAGGCCTTATTAGTTTCATTTTAGCTGCTGGTGACATTGACACACCTCAGTCTTAAACTCGCCATCGCACAAGTACTACTTACTGGTGTAATAGTTACACAAAGAACCAGTGCCACTTACTGTAAGATTAGCCTAAGAATATTTTAACATTCCATCTAATGAAACTACTTCATGAAGGGTCACTTTAAAAACAATAATCATGGGAACCTTTTAAAGAATAACTCATCTTACTGTACATGGAGGAATCCCACGGGCTAAGGCTCTAGAAGGGAGGGAGTGCAAGAGGGTAATACTCAAACACCACTTCCTCCAAGCTCAAGTTCAGTGCATCCCTATGGGTAGGAAATGAGCCAAAGGAGGCAGGAAACCTGCATGGATGAGCAGGGAGCTCCATGAAAAACTAAAATGGAAGAAGGAAGTTTACAGAAAGTGGAAAAAGGGACTGGCCACTTGGGAGGAATACAGGAATGTTGTCAGAGTATGCAGGGATGCAACGAGGAAGGCTAAGGCCCACTTGGAATTAAACCTGTCAAGGACAATAAGAAGGGCTTCTTCAACTACAACAGTAGCAAAAGGAAGACGAAGGAAAGTGTGGGCCTGCTGCTGAATGAGGAGGGTGCCTTGGGGATGGAGCATGCAGAGAAGGCGCAGTTGCTGAATGCCTGCTTTGATTCAGACTTTCCTGCTAAGGCTGGCCCTCAGGAATCCCAGACCCTGGAGGTAAGAGAGAGAGCCTGGAGAAAGAACACCCTCCCTTGGCCAAGGAGGAGCAGGTTAGAGATCAGCTAGGCAAACCTGGCACCCACAGATCCATGGGCCCTGACAGGATTACATCCAGGAGTGCTGCGGGAGCTGGCAGACGTTACTGTGAAGCCATTCTCCACCATTTTTGAAAGGTCATGGGGAACAGGAGAGGTGTTTGAGGAGTGGGGGAAAGCTAGTGTCACACCAGTCTCCAAAAAGGAGAAGACCTGGGTTACTACAGGCCAGTCAGCCTCACCTCCATCCCTGGAAATGCTGTGGAAAAGCTCACCCTGGATGTCATTTCTAAGTGTGTAAAGGGAGAGAAGGTTACTGGGAGCGGTCACATGGAATCACCAAGGGGAAACCATGCTTGACCCATCTGATAGCCTTCTACAACGGCATGACTTGCTGGGTGGATGAGGGGAGAGCAGTGGGTGTTGTCCACCTCCACTTCCACCAGGCTTTTGGCACTGTCTCCCGTAACATCCTCTTAGGCAGTGTGGGTCAGGCGCATGGACAGTGAGGTGGACTGAGAACTGGCTGAATGGCAGAGCTCAGAGGGTTGTGATCAGGGGCACAGAGTCTAGTTGGAGGCCTGTGACTAGTGGGGTTCTCCAGGGGTTGGTCCTGGGCCCTGTCCTGATCAACACATTCGTTGACCTGGATGAGGGGTCAGTGTACCCTCAGCAGGTTTGCTGATGACACAAAACTGGGAGGAGCAGCTGATACACCGGAAGGCTGTGCCAGCACACAGCGAGATCAGGACAGGCTGGAGAGGTGGGCAGAGAGGAACCCAGTGAAGTTCATCAAGGGCAAGTGTGGGGTCCTGCAGCTGGGGAGGGATAACCCCAGGCCCCAGTACAGGCTGGGGGTTGACCTGTTGGAAAGCAGCTCTGCAGAGAGGGACCTGGGGGACAATCAGTTGGCCATGAGCCAGCAACATGCCCTTGTGGCCAAGGCAGCCAATGGTGTCCGGGGGGTCATTAAAAATAGTGTGGTCAGCCTCCCCTCTACTCTGCCCTAATGAAGCTGCATCTGGAGTCAGTCCTGTGTCCAGTTCTGGGCTCCCAAGTGCAAGAAAGACAGGGAACTACTGGAGGGACTCCAGCAGAGAGCTACAGAGATGGTCAAGGGAATGGAGCACCGCTCTTAGGGGGAACGGCCGAGAGAGCTGGGGCTGTTTGGCCTGGAGAAGAGAATACAGAGGGGATCTCCTCAATGCTTACCAATATCTAAAGGGCAGGTGTCAAGAGGATGGGGCCAGACTCTTTTCAGTGGTGCCCAGCGACAAGACAAGGGGCAACGGGCACAAACTGTAACGCAGAACGTTCCACCTCAACATGAGGAGAAACATCTTTACTCTGAGGGTGCCAGAGCACAGGAACGGGCTGCCCATAGACGTTGTGGAGTCTCCTTCTGCAGAGATATTCAAAACCCACCTGGAAGCATTCCTGTCCAACCTGCTCTGGGTGAACCTGCTCTGGCAGGGGGGCTGGACTAGATGATCTCCAAAGGTCTCTTCCAACCCTTACCATTCCATGATTCTGTACTATGTGTGTACCACTGTGACTGTGTTTGAAAAAAAAAAACATGCACTTACCAGATTTAGGCACAAGAAATAGAAGATCTGCCTAGAATCATACTCTTCAAGGATTTGTTTCAGTGACTCCTTAATAAACCGGGGTAACGACTGAGAGCTCTGTTGTAATGCGTCACCCATGAAGTTATAGAGAGGAGTGCCTTCAGGAGAATAGCCAATAAGTGTACCCTTTTGCCCTTTCCTGGAGGGGGAGGACAGGATATTGGCAGCTGCAAGGAAAGTATTGAAGTTTTTGTTGCTGTTTCTAAGCTTCACAGCCATTTCATAACGTGTTTTATCAGCAATCAAAGCTTACATGAAATTTGCAGGCAGCAAAGCGATCATTGACTTCATCTTGGCGTTTATCATTAGCTTTCATTGCTATGCAAGATTAGATCATCCCTTCCACAACAGAACAAATCTATCACATACTTATTTTTTTTGTAGACAGACAGTAAAAGAGCACAAAGTTACAGGCTCTTTTTATTAAAAAGAATCCATAAAAGCTCATCCAAAATAATGTTGTGCACATCCATTTTCTGATTTGCTTTCCTGTCACGCAGACAATAGATTCATGAAAAGATAAGTAAGAATACGTACATAAAATGAAGAAGACAGCACTCACTACCACTCCTCCCGAAAGAACGTGTTCTGTGCTTTCATGGTGTGGTGGCTTGTTCATAGCTCGAAGCTGGTCTGTTATTGGATGTGTCCAAAAGTTGCCGAAAAGCAGTGCACTAACGAAAATAAGAAAGGATCCATATCGAGCACACGTGGAAGCTTCCATCTTGACAGAGCATATGGACTCCACGTAGAAATCCAGGATCACAACAAAAAAGATGACTGTTATGAAAGGCATGATGAGGGAAGACCAAGACTCTACTTTACTCTGAAAGAAAAAGTACATTTCAAACAGGATTATTAGCCATTAGATGTGATAGTCCATACAGCATTAAATCTAGTTCACTTTCATTACAAACCTTTTCAGCAATCTATCAAAACATAAATACCTTTACACTTTAAATTTATCATATAAGTCCAACATTCCAGCTACAGGAAAATCACACAGCTAATACGCACTACAGTGCCTTGTTTTAAACACTTTCATGTGTTCAAATGCAATCCCATGTGCAATCCCATATTTCCCACAGTCTACTCTCCCTAAGCAGGCAGGCATATTGAGCATGTCTTTAAATTACAGTAGTCTACTCCTCAGGAATAGAAGAGCCCTCTATTTATACAGCCAGTGATACTTATGCAGTGTTACTGTATGAATCCACGATACAATATCTGAGCTAGAAAGATGAAACAAAGTTACCACACAAAAGAGAAAATTAAGGTATCATGCAGATATACATGAAAATATAGAGAAAAAATTTAAAACAGAGCTAACTAGAAAAATACAGACGGCAACTTCGGTAATTTTAAAGATATTTTAAAGAAAATATTTAAATTGCACTTCACAAGCAGAATCATTGCAAAAAATTATTTACTTTTATACTTGCTATCTTACCTCTGTTGTCAGAGAGAGAACAATGACCCATGGGCACAACAGAAGGACAGAAACAAGATGAGACAAAGCTTGAAGACGCTTGGCTCCACCTATGTCTACCGACAGTTTTCGGGAAGCCATGTGAAAACCAACCTTACAGCACAACGCCAGCACCAGAAGCAGTACTCCTCCCTGGAAACACAGAGGGATCCTGTTAGCATTTCTTGAGAGCCAAATACCTCACTCCAAACAAAGTGACACTTACAAGAAAAAAAGATTAATATGCTTTTCTGAACTTATCAACAAGAGCCAAAGACAGGGTATCTCCTCCAATTGTTGCTCTAGTTAAGACCAGTAATACAGCATACGTGGTTATACTTCAGCGCTATCCACGACAGACTAATACGGCCGGAAGTGTAAAACTCTCCACAGCGTTCATCAGCATACAACAGTGCTGAACAGGCAGTGAACAGCATACGAGGACAAGTGAAAAATACCACACAAAACTGGGTTTCCCACCTTCCATTGTTGAAAAAGTGTTGAAAATACATGTAAACACCAAAAGTGTCGCGTCACCTTGCCCTCTAATCCTTTCATAACCTTTTCATTCACTCACGTTTAGTGAAGGGTACCATGCAGTACCATATTTCTTCACAATATTGTCTTTCAAAATTGTTCTATAAATGAATCACAAGATACACGCACAGCATCTCATCTCCCTTAGATCATACTTACTTTGCACACAATTCCATTCTAACATCTGACTTTTATGTTAATACTTTCTCAGCTGCTCCATACATTTTTTCCCCCTGTTTTTAGTCCTCAGTGCAGCCACTTTAGCAACAGGTCTAAGGTAACAGAACAGCTGAATCAGCCAGGCCAATCCCGTACAGTAAGGTTTTGATACTCAGTCTCTCCTTCCACCACTTATAATGGGACTGTACTACCGAGAAATACCAGAATCTCTGTTTTCAAACATAAGTGTCTAATGTGAAGGAAATACTGGGGAAAGATAAAGAAGCAGCAACAAAAGACAGATCCCAAAAGTGAGCACAAAACATATTGTATGCAAAGCATTATGAACATCCAGAACACTGGTGACACAGAGTACTTATAAGTTACACATTACAGCAAAATCCTTATCAGCTACACAAGTTGAATACTGTATTCTTGGCTTGCTGTACGGAAGCTGCTCGTACCCAATCAATATGTGAAAATTACAGTGCTAGTTCAGTTCCAATATGGGGTGGGGATGTTGAATGTTTTGGTTTTAATTTACGCTTGGATTAGCTCTGAGCTGCTGAAATTCTTACCTACAAAACTTAGATAAATATTAACCTACCAAAACACAAGTTCTTTACCTTGTGATCTGCAACACCCAGGAAAGCGATGATTGTATACAGAACATGGGTAAGAGCACTGTCATGATGCCCCTCAGCTAAATAAAAATAAAAATTAAGGAAGTTTCATTCGATTTTATTTTTTTAAACCAAAGAACAGTTAGATGCAGCAGAAGACTGTGGGAAGCAGAAGTAAGCAAACTGAGCTTTAAGGTTTATCAGATCCTCAAAATGTAATAAACATGAAAATATTTCCACAAAACCCCCAAGTACTTAAATTAAAAAAAAAGGCATTTTAAAACACGAGAACACAGGATTTATGTTAATTTTGGCAACCAGACTTTGAAAAATACACTAAATAGCATTAAAAATTTGACTGATTTTCACTAAAAGCAATAAACCAGTGAGTTGTCTAAAATGTGGTCTGTATCTTTCCAGCTTCTGAGCACAATCCAGCACAGATTAAAATAATGATAGCTTTTGGGAAAACTATGAGAGAGCACTTTAACAATGAAGTTACTCACTGAAAACTCAGTGGATTAATTGATACTATTCCTGAAGATACCATTTGCATCTGTAATTCCATGTTTTCACCCTTCTTGTTTACTTTCACCTTGTTTGTTTTCATTGCCCATCCTTAGGTGTACCACTTTTTGTCCGTACACTTCACTGCGATGACAAGACCTGCTGAAAACTTACTTTGGAATCACTTGCAATTAAGCCAGTGGCTTTGAAAGCGTGCCACCTAGCTTCCACTTGCAAAGTCCGTTGTTGTGCGAGCTACTACAGGCTATTTCACACCACTTTTCAGCTCAGCAGACGAACTGAGATGACCACATTTACAAAAGCACAAAGCGATCTTTCAGGATACACCAAAAAGACTGCCAGACGGGCTGCCAACCCTTTACTGCAAACAGTTAGGCTACAGACATTATGTCTAGAATTTCTAAAAAATGAGAACTGATCAAAAAAGCTTTTAGCAATCCTACATGGTCTGACAGGTGCAAACACGCAGGGAGCCTTTAACTACAACTTAAAAATCCATAGCTGTATTCTAAGTTACCAACAAAGCAAGCAATGCCATGCATTCAGCTGTACGTATCAGTATTTAGATGCAGAAGTAAAAGAGTTTGGAAAGGTAAGATACTTATAAAAACTATGCAAGCACGTTGACTTCAATCCACTCAAATTCACTTTCTCTCTGCTCCAGTAATAACAGGCGTTTGCTCCTACACATAGCAAGAAAGGATACGATGTTCTGCTATTTTAGCCATGAGGTCATCATTATCAAAAAGTAGTAAGCAGATGACAGCTATGATGAAAAACGCAGCACCTCTCGTCTGTAAAAAACAAAGAAACAAACCAAACCAAACAAAAAACCCAAATATGTTTACAGTATTTTGTAACAGATTAATGTAAAAAATCCAGGAAACCAGCCCTCTCCCTCCCCACTTCCTGATCAATGTCAGCATGTTTTAGTTCAGTAAGAAGAAAAGGAAAATGAGGAAAAGATACCATTATTTTTTTTTAGTGATGCTGACAATATATATTTCTTTTTTTTCAGATGTACCAGGTCACTCAGGGCAAATCACCACTGTGACAAGGTAGCAGCCTGTACCTTAAGAACTTTAAGTGTGATTGCTCCCTTCTTCATGTTGTCTTTCTGCCTGACAGAATGCAAAGCTATTTCAGCCTGATGATTTAATATTTCATAGCATCAAGGAGCTATAACAAGATCTAGGGGACAAACTAGTATTTTGTCTTAAGGGAGGTAAAGGCTAGAGCACTGTGCAGAGGTTCTGAGAAAGCAGAGCTGTGCAGTGCTTTGGTGAGGAAGGGACCGAGGTAACTATGAAACCCCAGCTCCCAGAGCTTTCACCACCCTGACTTAAGACACTGCAATTTGTTATTCATCATATGGCAAAACCCTGATCTCTGCAGCTGAAAACCACTATTACACTTTATCTTCTGAAGCCAAATACAGCTACAACATTCTTGTTTCAGAGAGCCAGCTGACTTCTCTGCCACAGCTAACTTCACAATGCTGAAGCACTCAGAGGACAGGGTTATCACTCCCTTGTTCCTGCTGCCTTAGTCGTGCAGCTTAACTGCTGAGCGTGGCCCACCAAGACACAGGCTGACAACAAACGTCCCTGAAGCTCTACACTACCCTTTGGGTGGATGGTTGGAGTACAGATTTGTCTTCTAGGTGAGGAGCTTCATGCTGGATGCCTTAAACATCTCTACTCCAGGGGTGTGGTGGCAGAATGTCAGAGCAGATGACTGTGCTCTTAGGCCTGCTTAAAAGTATTTAGGAGGCTCCAGCAGCAGTTAAGAGACAGAGATTTCAAAACCCCCAGCCTGAGGCAGCACCAAAGCCGGACTTTGTTACACAGCAAGTACTCTAGCCTCAGGTATATGACATCATTAGGTATCTTCCTTCAACCATCACTGTTTTTGAGGTAAAGTGGCCAGGACTGCTTGGTGCTGGAATAAGCTCATACCATTTAGAGCTAACTTGGCACAGTTAGTGACCACCTTGCAAAACTGTGTCTAATGGGACCGAGACAAAGGATGCTTTGGGTCCAGATCTCTGACTAAGTGGAAAACTAGGCCCAAGTATTCAGCACATATAGGCTCATGCAGACATTAGAGTACTTAGACAACTTTTTATCAGAAATAACAAAGTATGTGAAAAGCTACAGACACCGAAGAGGCTAGGCAAGGATCTGGAGACTGTATTGCTGGATTTCTGTGCCTAAAGGCCGGGACCACTACACGCAGAGATGTTCTTTTGTCATTTTGAACCCAAAATCTCTTTACAAAGAATGCTGAAGTGCAAAACAACATTCTCAGGGTTCCTTTCTGCCTACAAACAGAAAAACTTGACAGATATCTGCTGGGGACAACTTCACCCACTGTTTCTCTCTTCATGTATTTCTCTCTACACGTATTTACATGTATTAAAGCAGTACATCTTATCATTTCACCACTAATTAAACTAAAGAAAGCACAGCTTCTATGAATGTAGGTCCAAAACACTGTTTTGGGTAAAGAAGTACTTGAATTTACAGCATTCAGTATTTTTTACATGTGGTAAAATAAATTTTTAAATACCTTAGCTGGTCCTCCACCTGAGCTTGTGAACAAGACACTAAGGAGTGATAGCACAACAACATCACTGTGCTCAAACAGCAACAATGTCCTGTAAGAAAGTGAAATAAACATGTCTGCTTATGAGGAGTTCCCCTCACAAGCTTTATATATATTATTTCCGCTAAAATTCTGTGACACAGCAGTCAAAGATTTATCATGTGATTTCAACAGTGACCTTAAACAATTCAGAAGGACAAATGAAAATCTGTCTGCCTTCAGCAGCAATAGATGTAGCTGCGGACAGCTAGATGTATCACAAAACAAATAACTTCCTAAATCAAGGAACAGATTAAAATCACTCATTTATAGATTACTGTAAACCGTACTTTCTTCTAGTAGCACAAAAAGATACTAACTTGCTCACCGTGGAATTACTATGTCCATTACAATATCTCTAAACCAGAATTTCTGGCTCCCAGAAAAAAAGAAGAGGTCCTGTTCTGCCAAATTACATCCTGTTTATTGAGGTGTTGATGGCCTAGCAGTTTATGCAACCTCAGAACCTCTTACTTGTTGAAAATAAGGAATTCTGACTTGCACACTATCTTCTTCAGATAGCGAGGGTTAACTAATAAGCTATACTGACAGCTTTCTGGAGCAGAATATGAAATTAATAAACCCTGTCCAGTTTACCAAATGCTCCTGCCATTCTCGGCACAGCAATACAATCTGCTTGGGCCCATGGTTTTGGTTCTGTTTGGGAAGAGCGTTAGCATCCAGAAAGGTATTTCTTAAAGAAATCCCATTATTCTCAGGTATTCCTTCTCCTGTGTAGAGGATAAAACTTCAACTTCATAAAATGTATCATTTAAAGCTTTACCTTCCCCCCTCTAATGAAAGATGCTTTCTAATACATTAACCGTCATTTTTGGAAAGGTACTGTTATTCTTCTATAGTTACTCGGTACTGCTAAGAAACAGCACAAGTGATTTTACTCAGAGTGTAAGCACTAACACTACCCAATTCCAGCACAGCACAAGCATGTGACCAGATAAAGCAGTGCCCTGCAACAAATGCAGAAATTGATTCTAGTCACCAGGCACAGGGATACAAACTGCTATCACTACCTGTCAAACCTCGGTCTTCAAACAGTTAAATAAACAACTGGTGTTACATAAATGAGACTAGGAAAACAATTAAATATACAGTCAGTAAATAGTCAGTGATCTTCTTGCATCGCTCACATCAATAATTTAAACACTATCAAGAATTTCACTGGCATCTTGTCAAAGAAAGAATGAAGAAAATTACAAGTTCTACAGAAAACTGTATGTAGTTTTTCCCCAGCACAACCGAGTTCAAAGGCAAAAGCATAAAGATTCATTTAAAATTTAAAAAAATAAAGCAAAAGGCTGGCATCATGGGCTGATGGACAGAAAACAAAAAAAAACCAAAGAAGCAAGACAGGGAAAGGTAACAAAAATTAGCTTAAATAGAGAAAACATTTTTTTACAGTAAATACATATTTACCTCAGTGGTCCACAAAGAGTAAGGCCAAAAAACCACAAGAGTGAAATGATGCATCCCACAACAGCATGTTTAAAAATTTTGATCCACTGCAAAAGAAAGGTATTTAATTTTTTCCACACTTTCAAAATAAACACCCTATTATTAGCATTCTGTTAGCACACTAACTGTAAAAATAGAGGGAAAAACATATGCTCTGCAAGTTCTGCAATATTTAGAGTATGATTATCTTCTTACCTACTTACCCAGGCAACTAATGCTTGTTTGGACATGTTATGAACCAATTGCTTACTTTTTTGTACTACAGTACTAGATTCTATAGCGTAGTCTGAGATCTCTTTAACAAAAAGGCTGAAAAAAAGGCTGAAAAAACATCAAGTCCATTTACCTGCCAAAGATGCTGTTTATTTTGTAATCTACTGTATGTATCTGATAAACATGTACAGAACTAGATAAAACATCACAGATAAGGAGACTAAGACCTTAAGTCTAAAAATGTGTTAAATTCTTTCTTCGGGAAGCAGGTTATAATTCAGCTATTCAATACATCATTAACTTTAAATGCAAGTTTTTGAAGAAAAGTAACTAATTTTGTAAATACATTAAACAAGACAAAGTGCCTACGACAAACATCACATCTTCAAAATCCAGAATTTAAGATTTTTGAGCAAAAGCGAAGCCATAAATGGGGATATTTTCCTGAATACAAGTCAGGGATGCAATTTATTCCTGTTCACACTTCAAAATTCTGCCATACATGTCTAATTGTGAGAGCAGTTGACATCTGGCACACTTCTGAGGCTATCCTTCGGACTCTCTACTCAGCACATAACTGGTAACACTGTGCAGAAATTCTGCGCACACAGTCACAGGAAACCAGGATGAATATGGGGCAGGTGAAGAAAACGTATTTCTTACAGAACAGCAGGTTCCAACCTGGCCCTACTCTCAGGACAGCGGGAACTCAGCGCAGCTCTGAAGAGCAGTTAAAGAGTCGCCCTCGTCACAACGCAGCACGCAGACAGCACTCTTTCGGTGTGTCGGAGGTGACTGGAGCGCTTCTAAACTGTTCAAGTCAGCTAAACAGACTAAGCTTTTTTGGAAAATTCAATTCTCAGAACAGATGTTTGTATGGAGCCAAGGCCCAATCTTCTCAACACGCTCTCAAAAGATGATGAAAGCGAAAAGTGCTGATGTTTTTTTACAGCGTGCTAGACACACTTTTGGAAACTGCAACCACATTTTCCAAATGGAGTAACCTTGGTTCCACACTGATGTTTGCCAAAAGCTGCATTCTTAGGAATATCTACGAAGATGTGAATCACTATTACGTATGTCAACTCACCTGACGCTTGGTTATCACTTTTCCAGAAGAAAATGGCTTTTGAAACAAAACCATAAAAAATGCAGACCTGTTAAAAGGAGAAAGTATTCTCTATTAGCATATAAGCAATCAGCTTTCTATTCAAACTAGCCCTAAATAACTAGCTCTCTCCTATCAGGCTCAATTTACAGAACTGCTTGCACTACATTTTTCATTCAAGGCCACGCTGGCCTCACTCACTTCTCTTTTCCCTGCTGCATTACCAGGTACAAAGGCGATGACACGTGAACTTCAGCTCTCGTCTACTTTTAATGCAAGTTCTTCAGAGAATGGCTAATGACAAATCTACCTGTGATTCACAAGAACCAAAATAACTTGTTTCAGAGGTTTTGAGGAGAAATGACACTATGGTTTTTATTAGCCACCCAAAGGCTTTTTCATATATGGAATGTCAAATACAGAGTCTTGTTAGAAACGGTAAGAAACAGCATGCATTTCCCTCAACCGGGAGCAAGAGTAAGCGATGGGGAAAACGGACCATGGTGCTTGGGAACACGCGAGCGAGAAGCCCAGAAATGTAAACAATTTTGAAATAGAAGTAAAAAATGTGGTTCCATGTATTGTAATTCTGCTGAGTTTATTACAGAAATGCTCTTCCACACTACACCAGGTAACCATGAAGCAGGATTGTGTCTGCTAAGGTTGTTTCTGTGTATTTGCTATCAGTTTCTACACTTTAGCTCTCAACTGGGGAAAAACAGCAGTGGAGGCTCACCAGAAATACAGGAATAAAAGCAAGCTTGTCTTCGGCACCTTTCTTAAGAAAATTTGGACACACCTGAGTTTCCTGTGATCAATACTGTTATAGTATGATCAATTTTGAAGTCACAAAGCCACTGCGGTTTCTTGGGGGTACAGAGGCCTTCCAGAGACATGAACAGACTAGAGAGCAGGGCAATCACCAACCTTATGAAATTTAACAAGAACAAGTGCCAGATTCTGCACATAGTATGGGATAATCCTGGTTATAGTACTAACTGGGGGATGAGAGGCTGGGAACAGCCTCATGGAAAGACATCTGGGGGTTTGGGTTGACATCAAGTTGAATATGAGGCAACAGCGTGCCCTGGCAGCCAAAAGGGCCAAGCATGCTCTGGGGCACATCAAGCACAGCATAGCAGGCCAGGCAAGGGAGGGGACTGTCCCACCCTACCCCCCACTGGTGGGGCCCTGCCTGGAGTGCTGTGTGCCGTTTTGGGCATCTCAGTGTGAGCAGATCAAACTGTTGGAGTGTGTGCAGAGGAGGGCGACCAAGGTGGTGACAGGTCTTCAGGACAAAACTGAGGAGGAGCGGCTGAGGTCACTCGGTTTGCTCAGCTTGGAGCAGAGCAGGCTGAGGGGTGACCTCATCACAGCTAAACTTCCTCAAGGTGGGCAGTGGAGGGGGAGGTGCTGATCTCCTCTCTGTTGACCAGTGGTAGGACACGAGGAAGTGGGATGAAGCTGCGTGAGGGGAAGGTCAGACTGGGCAACAGGAAACGGTACTTCACTGAGAGGTCACTGAGTTGGTCACTGGGACAGCTTGCCCAGGGGTGGTCACGGCACTAAGCCTGTCAGAGTTCAAGGGGGAACTGGACAAAGGTCTTGGTCACATGGTTTAGTTTCAGGTAGTCCTACAAGGAGCAGGGAGTTGGGCTCAATGATCCCCATGGGTTCCTTCTGACTTGAGATATTCTATGATTCTGAAATTATAGCAAGCAGAGATATGAAGGAATGAGCCCTGCTATGAACAGAGTAATCTGTGGATCCACTGCTATGCCTCCTCCTCCACAATTCATCCGCGATACCACAATGCAGGGCATAAGCGCTTGATGCTGACAAAGCACACCGCAGACCAAGCGTGTGGTGACGGCGACTTTGGACAGGCCCCTGCACACTCACCCCAGCTGCACTACAAAGATAAACTGCACGAGGTGGACCGCTTTCAGAAGATCGTAAGATTCGAACAGCCCCACGGCTTTCAAAAACTTGGTGAAGCACAGCAGCACGATGTACCGCGTCAGCCTGCAGAACGACAGAAGGCGGTCAGCACCTGCCACCCGGCCCAACGCCGCCGCGGCCCGAGCCCGGGCCCGCGCCCCGACGTCGGTCCCTCCCTCTCGCGCGGAGAAACCGGCGGCTCCTGCCACCCCGGGAGGCTCAAGGGCGATGCCCGCCGCTTCCCCAGGAGAGTGACGGCGAGGAGCAGTCCCCCTCCACGGGGCTCGCCCGAGGTTCCCGTCCCACCCCCGTCGCCGCAGTTACCGGGCGCTAGGCACATCCACGGGCCCCAGCACGCCGCCGCCGGCCAAGGCCTGGCCGCTGTACTTCTCCTCCATGCCGGAGCGGGGTGCCGGCCCGTGCCCCTGCAGGGGAAGGGGTGCGGGGGAAGGGGTGCGAGCGCTCAGGCGCGGCGGGGCGACACCCGCACCGCGGGCACTCGACCCTCGGCGGCCGCCGCCGCTGCGGGGGGAGGGACGGGGGCAGTGCGCAGGCGCGTAGCAGAGGGGCGAGAGGAGAGTACTTCCGGGGGCGCCGGAAATGGTGTGGAGACCGGAGGGGTGGGGGCAGGATGGCATCGGGAAGGCCGGGCCGCGCGTAGGGCCGCGCGTAGGGCCGCGGCCGGGGCTGCGTTGCGTTGCCGCGTTGCGTTGCCCCGGCGGCGGTGGCGGCCGCCGCCGTTGTCAGGCTGCTGTCCCCGGGAGCTGTTGGCCAGCCTTGTGTGCACGGCGGGTCGTGCCCCGTCCCTGTCGTGGTGTCCCGTGCGGGAGGAACGTGGTTTCGCACTGAACCGTCCCCGCCGGCTCGGTGCGCGGCGGCTCTTCGTCCGTGGCGCCGCGTCCCTGGCGGTGTTGCCGGGGAGGGGAGCCGAGGAGTGCCTGGGCACGGCCCGGCAGGCCGCGGGTGGGACTCGGAGGCCGAGTAGGCTGCGCGTGTGCTGCGGAGGGGTTTGCCACGCCGTGCTTGTACCGTGCTCTGCCAGCCCACACCGAGGTTTTCTCCGTTCCCGTGCCGCGGAGGAAGCACGTTTGTCCTTAAACTCGTGCATGAGAGGTGCAGCCTGCCGTACCTCGTTCGCACACGGTGCCGCAGGGACAGGCTCTGGCGGGGCTCAGCGGGCCTCAGAGATCCCAGCGCCCTGAAAACGGGGCTGTGGCACACTGTGCTGCCTCACGTGTCCGGCAGCCGTTCTCAGTAATAAATGATGCACACCCGTAACACTCGTTTTCAAAGGACAGTGTGCTGGCAGGAATCAGAGCAGGTAGCAGAACTGGCTGCACTGTGTTACATCACCCCTTTCCACGTGAAGAAGTTGGTCAGTATATAGACCCCTGCGACACGTTTCCATTAGGAGAGGTGAATTGTGGCATTGCCTGTTTTGTTTTTCATGCAAGCCTGTCTACTTCGTATTGTTTTGTATTATTATGTGCAAAGCCTTACTGTCCTGACTGCTGCCAGGATCAAGCAGCAGGAGAGGATTTCCCTGCTGACAGCTCCACACCTGTAAGCACTTCCACCAAAAATACACTTAATTATTAAATTGAATGTATTTAATCCTTAATTTTTCTCAGGACCATTGCTGCACATCCTTTAATAGGAATATCTTAGTTCTGTCCTTGCACTTCAGCAGTCTGGTGTGGGCCTAGTTTCCTAGATGAATTTCTAATTATGCAGATTGTTGGGGTCAGATTTTTTGTTTAAGACCTATCAATTGAAATGGAGTCCACCCCCGGCAGCCTAGTGATTCAGTGGGTGAGCCAGCCACCTTGGCTACATGTGCCTTGTGAGTTGCCTGAGCACTTCGAGTGCTTTGAATAAGCAGTTCTTGGTGCTCTCCCCTGTGGCCGTGTTTACAGTCATCCTCCCTCCCTTGACACCCCCACTTTTTGGACAAGGCATCCACATCATCATGCTTTCACCCAAGCCTGATCTTGCTTGCAAAGCCACTATACGGCCGTTTCCTCACACATGCACTGGGTCACTCAGGATTTTCCAGTAACGGTCACAAAGCTGGGAAGCCCTCCACATTGGTAAGTTTTGGTATTTATCCTCAGTGAAGTGCGTGACACCCAGCTGGTTTTGCTCCACCTCCAGTGTACCCGTAGGGTCTCTGCACAGGGATCGCTTCATTCACTGGTGAAGTGGAACAGCATCCGGGATGACACACAGAGTATGTCACAGTTTATGGAGGTGCTAAGGAAGACCACAGGGGACTGAAATGTCCGATTGAAACTAATGGGAAAATTGAGGCAGAAGGTTGGAAGTGTCTAATGTGAGCTAGCAGCTTTTTTCCAGCGTGTTTCGGGACCCCCCCAACACATGATTGTGGTTCTGTGTTCAGCACTGAGGCAGGACAACTGATATGAAGGGAGGTGGAGTGTGGAAGGAGTGGCACAGGGAGAGGGATACAGATCAGGTGTCTCTGAGAGGAGGCTGGAGAGGTCAGAAGAAGGGGGACTGTAGCTGCTGGACTTTCCTGTTTCAAGTCCATTTCTGCTAGCGTCATATGTTGAATGAGTCTCAGCAATGGCCAGCTGCATCTTGGATTTTGGAGTAACGAGCTTGGGTAGACTTTAACTGAGCATAAGCCTATTAACAGAAATGCTGGCTCTGCAATTTCAGCCGCCTTGTGAAGACCCCTTAAAAGGTTAATCCACAGGTCCTGCCTTCTGCCCAAAAGCCCTCAGTCCACAGCCTGAAATTCCCTGAAACCCATGGGTCAGCCAGAAGATGTCGATAATGTTTGTAGACAGGAAAAATAAATAAAAGATGTTTAGTTAATGTGCTGTGTGTGCTGTGTCCAGGAGATGGAGATATTGGCAAACAGCACAATGGAGAGGACTACAAACCAGAGGCAGTGGAGGACTGTGGGAGCCGAGTAGGGCGACCAGGTACTGTGGGAACGAGCAGAGAGTGAGAGTCAACCCACTGGGTCAGAGCTGTGCAGAGAGGGAAAGAGAAAAAGGCTAGGGAGGCACAGGGGAGGGCTTACTGGGACCAAAACTGGGAGAAACGCGAAAAATAGAGGTGTGAATTCAATGACAGCGTTGCGAAGACCAGAGGATGCAGGCATGGATCCTCAGCGCTTTTGAAGGATGGGAATATTGCGGCCTGCTGCGACAGGCTGCTGCACGTCAGTGGCTCGCCTGCAGTGCCTGGGTGGTGACAGCATGCACAAGCCTTGTGTTGTCCCAGGTGCTTGTCTCTGATTACTCAGCAGGCCCTGCCAAGCGCTTCCTCAACACGTGTCTTGAGCATCCGTGCCTGGTAGCATCCTCTTGGCTGCTGGTGGTGCTGGGTGTCCTGGAGTGGTGGTAGGGGACCCCTGCCCAGGCTGTGCACCTTGGCAGGACCCCTGGCTCAAAGGAGCCCTCTGGAAAGGCACGTATCCTGTTGCATTGGTGGTCCTGCCTCGCCTGTACATACAAGAGCGTACCTAGGACATGAGCTTGTGTGCGTGTGGATCTGCCTGTGGTCCTGATATGCTGGAAATCCATCCCTGGCTTCTCAGCCTAGTGCAGTGGTATTTGGTTTGGCCAAGAGGTATCTTGGTGTCAGCATGTGAACTTTATTATGTGTGAAAACATATCGTGTCTCCACTAGTTTTGAAAATACACATTACTAGACCTTGCCAGGGTCAGTGCAAAAGCTGCTAAAAGTGGATGTTCATCTGTTGAAGCGGAGCACCACCACATGCAGATAGCTTCTGCCCTGCTGAAAAGGCAGGGAGCATGTAACTAAAAAACAAAATTGCAGAATCAAAAACATGTTGAAACTGTTTAGGATTGTTCAAGGGAATGGTGAAAGTAAATGGCTGTTAACTAGAGCAAAGTGCGAGTCTGCAGGGACAGCTGAAGGAGGAAGGAAACTGAAGTCTCAGAAGGAATAGACCTAAACCCAGAGCCTCTATGATTGAAAAGAGAAGCCATATGCAGGAAGAAATGGGGTTCTTGAACAGGGTTTGAAAGGGCTCTTATTTAAAGCCTGCAAAACCTGCAGAAATTGTGAGAAAATCAAGACATAAAATAATGTATAAACATTTATTGCTTCCTTCGGTTCTAAATGTGTATTAAGCTATGTTTTGGTGTTGTTTTTTGGGGAGCTTGCAAAACCTGTGTTTATGTTTCCTTAACTATTGCATTCTTCTAAAGACCTGAGTTGTGAAATCAGAGTATCTGAAAGGGTAGAGCTCTGGGGAAAAAGTGTATTTGGAGTGTTAGCAGTGGTCCTAGGGTATCTGTGTTACTCCCCAATGTAACTGTGATGTAACAAGAAGGAGAACACATGCCTAAGAAATGTCCCTGTGAAAAAATGAACCTGGTTCTTGCTGCAATCTAGTGAGAGCAGGGGAAACTCAGAAGAGAAGGATGAGAGAAATTTGGGAGGATAACGCTTTTAATTTTTTCCACTAAATGAGATCCTGGTGCAATTGAAGCAAAAAGGACCTGTGCCACTTTCTAAGTGATGTACTTCTTTTTGCTATTTCAAGATTGCCCTTAATTAAAAAAAAAAACACCTCCCCCTGAAAGCAAAAGTACTTAGATTTTGTGCTCAGTGAAGACCCGCAGAGTCATTTAAAGTTTGGGCTTGTAGTCTGATGAGGCAAATCAAGCATTTTCTTTCTGGGTGGAAGGAACCGATGTGTGTGTGTGCCAATGAACGCACTGGAGCGGGCTCTGGACTTGGGCCTGCAGGGGAGAATGCTCAGGACGGTGGCAAATGGGGGTGGTTGGGGGGGGGGAGCTCTGGCAGAGCTGTGCTGATGATTGGCATTTATTCCGAGTCATGCTTTTATTATTTTGTTTAGAAACTGTATTAATAACTTTGTATTTCGTGAGTAATGGAGACACAGATATCTGTTCCAGGAAAAGCTCACTGGGATTAACTAAATAATTGGAATGGCAGAAAATGTCTTTTCTTTCTGTTTCAGCACGAGAGGACAGTGACTTTGCTAAGAATTGGCTTCTGTGCTTCTTTCTGATTCTAATGCAAGCCGTGCTCTGTCATTTTTCAGCTAGCAGAGAACAACTGAGCAGAGGGCGGTGTTACTGGGAAGTGCGCAGATGTCGGTGGTCCATGGATTTTGCTTCAGTCATTATACCGAAGTGATCCACAACAATTTGCAGGAAATTTCAGGATTGGTGTCTGAGGAAGCACGGGAAGGAGGGCAGCTGTCTCTCGAATTGCTGCGAATCTCGCTGTTGTTGTATGCCCGTGTGTATCACTATGTAACCTACTGAAATTATAGGGATAGAAGAGAAAGCAAAACCAAAAAAAAAGCCTTTGTTGTAGTAATTCAGAGAAAATAAATTAAATTGCAAGAAAGCCTTATTGTGACTTAAAAATGGCATTTTCCCGTTACAAAGCTCCCAAGATTAACTACGTGGCAGGTGTGAGAAGGGGAAAAAAGGCCTGATAGAAAAGCGCCTGAAAACCAGGGTCAGTTCAGAGGCTTTCATGATTTCCTGTAATGTGACATAAAACATCTATTGTGCTTTTGCTGGGAAATTTGTAGCTGAGGTCAATGTAGCAGAAAATAAAAGTTGAGAAAACATACACAGGGTTGCTGTGCTGGAATGAGAGTCGTGTTCCTCATTGAAGCGGTCACAGAGGATGGTGCCTGTTCAAATTTACATAAAACAAATGCTAAAGCGTCTGTTAGACTGTACTCTAGCGTGTGTGTTGCGTCCTGTCAGTTTGATTTTGCATTATCAGAAAGCTTTTGTTTAGATATAAACAGCTTTTGTTACTGGGACTCGTTAACACAGGTCTCTGGCGATGGTTGTCCCTCCCTCCCCGCCGCGGGCTGTTGGCACCGAGCAGCGGTGCTCGCTGCAGCCCTGACGCTCTCTTCCCGGCATGGTTCTGGCTCTGCTGTGCTTGGCACAGATGGGGCCGGTGGTGGGGATCTGGCCGGCTCTGGCACCTCCAGTCTGGAGGGCAGTCAGCCTCCTCCATCTAGTTCCGTGCCCAGGTGCGTGGCCCCACTGAGAGCTAGTCTGCAGTCTGACCTGGGTTTTCCCTGGGTGTAGCAAGAAACCACAGAGATCCGTCCTCGCTTCCGTGTCCCCCGGCCCAGGTTTGGCCCGCTGATGGCAGCGATGCATGTGGAGAGCTGAGCATCTCCCAAGGTCATGTGTGTGGCTTGCGATGAAGTTTGGTGAAGGGAATGCATAGAGCAAGGGCCAGCGAAGTGGTGTGGTTTCGTAGGGAGCTGAGTTGCGCACTGAACTTAAGCCCTAGGCCAGTGGTTTAACCACAAGGTCAATTCCTCGTTCATTACAACTTATGTAATAATAAATACTTAAAATTGTCTCAATTTTTTGCAACTTTCCAGTCAGAATTAATTAGGTGCTATGAGTAGAGCACCTGAACCATTAGAAATGATTCACTGCTTTCCTTCCTAACGATATAAATTAACACATGTTCTGTTTTGCTGATGGAGTGAGTTCTGCTTTAGGAAACTCACGGAGCATGGCTAGTGGGGGGAGAGACAAATACATGATGCTAACTTTCCGTCCGAAACCAGCAGCTTCAGTTAGGTCGTGTTTTGTATTGCCTTCCCTCCCCTGTGACAGTCCCGAGTAACAAGGAACACATGCTGCTGAGAAGCTGAACCGCACATACCTCTTTCAACAGCGTTTTGCGTCAAATTTCGCCCTTCCCCAGCATGACTGAAGGGGGAATTATGGAGTCGCAATCACGTGAACATGGTCTAAACACGTGAACGTGTTCTTAGCAGTAAGAACGTTGTCCTCTCCAACCTCCTGGATGATACGGAGATAAAAACATTAAAGGCTGGTGTACACCAGCTCACCTACGTTTTCTAGCACTAGCAGAAAAATTGGAGAGAGCTGGTAATGCAGGAAAGGGAGATGATGGAGACATGGTGAATTCAATTCAATAGATGGCCTAAGCCCTGTGACCTGCTTCACCATCCTCCTGACTCCCCACAGATGCTGCCCAGGGGCTTAAAAAACAAGCTCCTGGGCATGTGTTCAAAAAAAGAAAAAAAGAGAAAAGGTATAATGTGCTTAAAATCCCCTATATTTGGGCTGTGCTCTGGTAGACTGTGCCTCACTGTGTCTGGCTTTGTGCCAGCATAAGCTGTGTATGGCCCATGAGTAGGCACTTGGACCTCAGGCTTCTGGCTGTGGAGGACTACAGATGTATGGGCTTGAAATGCCATGGATGGTGGGCAAGCCCAGCCTTGGGAACAAGCCCGGCCCCGTGCATAACTGGTAGTACAGGCGTATTCAGAAAGCTCTCGTGCTGACAGATAAATGGAAGCTGTAGGAAAGTGATAGAAAGCAGAGTTCAGACTACTCTCTGTGGGTGATATTCCTCTTCATGTTTTATTTCCAGTTATTTTAAAATTAAGCCTTAAATTGAAGGCAGAATTCACATTACACGTTCATCTCCTCTTTTGCAGGCCCCTGGGGGACAGCCAGTCTGCTTTATCAGGATGCAGAGTGGAGCACTTCTGACCACATTTCTGACAGCTCTTGTGTGTATGTATATGTACTGTTTGAACAGAAAGGTGATTTCTTTTATGTAGACCTGGGATATATCATGCTTTTTTTCTCCATAACTTTTACTTGTTAACATCTATACCACTATTCCTCAGGTCTTGTTTTGACAGAATGTATAGTAGGGCCTGGTCCCTGGAGAACCTGGACTTATGCTGAGGATACATTTTTGTCCATATTGGAACACAGTGTTGAATAAAAGACTTTTTTTTTTTTATTTTAAAAACATCATTATGAAAGCAGGTAAGATGAGGAGAAGAGAGAAGAGAAATAAACAACGGCACTGTGAACAAAAGAACATTTTTATTGCCAAAACCATAGCTATTAATTATATGTAGGTTGTCTAGAATGACTTTTTAACCGCTGAATCATTAAAGAAGCCTGAATGAAACTTTTCCTGCTGTTGAGGCATTTAGGACAGTCCAAATCTATGTGGATTCTCTACTGTCTGGTAGTTGGGTCAAACTCACACTGAAGACTTTTTCCTGAGTGGGGTGCCAGACTAGGCCTCTCTTTTCCACCTGGCTGGCTGCATGTTTTCATAAAACCTCTGGGAACTGAGTGTCTCTAGGACCTCTACTGCTCTGTCAGTAGCTAAGGCTGGTCAACAAGTGAAAGTATCTTGGGAGAGGATGAATGCAAAGCCAATGAAATTACATGTAGGCAATGCTTAGGAGAGTGGGCAGGTAGAAAACTGGCAGCAGTGAATCTAGTTAGGAAATTAAGCGGGGAACACTTCTGGGCACCAAGCTGAAGTTGTGAAATGGTTTGGCTGGCTTCTGGCATATGTGGCTGTGGACAGTGAGTTCTCTCAAGCTGTCTTGGGGTATAGGTTTGGTTCTTGCACCAGGGAAACTCAGCATGACTACTCACAGCTAATTTACCCTGTGAGATCTTGTGGGTTGGAGGCACTGGAAGCAATGGAAGGTGGCTGTCTCTCTTAAGGAAGGAGGTGTTTGGAGTTCTAGGGGCTAAATGTAGTGACTTGTCCTGGTGGCGTGGAAGGAAGGGAACCTAAGTGGTATGTCCTTGCTGGAGAAGCACTGGAAATAGATACCAAATGAGGAAATACAGCATGGGGGCATGGGGTGGGGAGTGTATCGTGAGGAAAGGAGCAGTTGGAGATGATCTGACAAACAACTACTTGCTTCTTTTTCTTTAATAATCTGGTCCTGTCTGCAGCTCTGAGTTCATGTTTTTGTACTCCCCAGCTTTCTCCATCTGCTCCCACTTGCTCTTTGGCAAGGTTGAATGTTTTCATGGCTGGGCTACAGAGTACCAGGCTCTTTGGCACAGTTCGTGGCCAGGATCAAGGTTTGCATTGCATTCTGGCTTGGCAGGCCATGCTTCCTCTCACTGCAAATCCTTCTGGCTTTTGCCACCCAGTCTTGTTCAGTCCTGACTGAGTGTAGCCTCCCTCCACCGAGCTAATGGTGCAGCATTACCCTCCCAGCAGTGAGAATTAGCCCTTGTACGCAGCACTGCTTCCCTTTCAAATGGGCCAAGAGGAACCTGTGGTGCAGAGGTTACAAACATGTCCTTTCTTACCTGACAAGTGAAAACCCTCCTCTAATAGAGCTTCCTTGCTGTTTGGGGGAGTCTAAAGCACTGCAGCTGTATTTCATACAACCCGCTAATATTCTCGGTTTGTTCCAGGCAGTAAAAATAGAAAGAAAGGACATGGTCAGCAAGACAATTCCCCAGATAATTGTGGAAACATGTTTATGTTGCTGTGAGCCCGTTGTTTGTTTCTTGATGCCAGTAGTCAGAGCATTTATCATAACTGCTCTGAATTATCTCAACATGCCATGATGTCAGGCAGGGCGAGAGTCTCCCTTTGAAGTGGGCTTTCTTTCAGTAGGTGGATTTAGCAAAGAAAAGGAGAAGGGGTTTAGTCAAGGTTATTGGAACAGCCCGAGATCACTGAGCTCACTCGGAGTGGATGCTCCTGCATGAACGATTGCTTTGTGTGCACTTGGAGAGCAGCAGCCGGTGTGTAGCCCTGTAGGACGATGGATGATGAAGGGCAAGATCTGACACTGGCATCCCCAAGTGTCAGTCCACTGAAACCAATGGAGTGGCCTGTTGTGCCAGGTCTAGATTTGGTTTCGAGTGTAAAGACAGATGGGTTGTGGAAGAAGGAGATTACCAGAATTCAGGAAAAAGCACTTGGCTAAGCAGTTAGTCCATACTGGAGGTGATCAAGCTGCTCTCTGTCTCCTGATAAACACTTATTAGGATTATGAGCTCAGTGAGGGAGATGTCATGTCTCAAGTCCTTCTAGTGCAGCCTGTTACCAAGGCTCATTTCTCTCATGTCCGAAGCAGCTGTAAGCGCTTGGATTTAACAAAGAAAAGAGAAAGGGTTTAGTCAAGGTTATTGGAACAGCCTGAGATCACAGAGCTCACTCGGGGCGGTTGAAAGCTAACACTTGAAATGGGCCATGACATGGCAAGCTTGAGTCTTAGAGCCACTAAAACGCAACCACAGGGCAGGCTGGAGGGATGGTGCTAGCTCTGTGGATGCTCAGAGCTGGTCGGACGCCGAGCAGTTCAGCCTGAGCCTGCTGTGTTGAGAGACTCAGCCAGACCGAGTACATGCTACATGCATATAGAAGGATTATTAGTCAGCTCAGCATCAGACTAGTGTGACCACACGCTTCCCAAAATGGTATGGTTCACATCCCGCCGGTGAGGCAAAGAGCAAGCCTGTTCCTCCCTTTGATCTACCTCATAGACAGGTCTAATATGTCTGGGATGAGGCTGGTGGAAAACTGGCAGCTGCTGCAGGTTCTTCCATGCCAGTGGGGACATCAGAGGCACGCTGCACCCTCATGAGGAGATATGTTGACCCTGTAGCCTGTGGAGATGCAGCTTCTGGAGAAACCTGAAGCTGCAGAGCGGATGGAGTGAGGAGGGTGGTAGGGCTCAGAGCAGCATGGACATCTGAGCTGCCAGGAGAGAAATTTCAGCTCTGATGTCAGCCACATTGCACAAGAGGATCTGAGGAAAAGATCTGGGGATTTAACTGGCATGACTAATATGTCTTACAGCTTGATATCCTCTGCAGCACAAGAACAGCGTGCCTTCAACTGTATGTGTTCCTGTCAGGAAGTTTGGCATCAGTACCATTAATGGCCAAGATCCAGCCTTTTTATCCCTTTTCCCCTCAAAAAGAGGGCTGTTCTGGCCATGTGGAGTGCATCTGTATCTGTATGCTTGCACTTCGCACCTGGACCTATGGGTTAATTTCGACTAGAGATGTAGGAGCATTGACTAGAAATAATTTCCATGAAAATGGCAGCCTGGATGGAGAGAAGAGATGCCGTGAAGGTCTCCTGTGAGGGGCTGACGCCTGTCTGTGTTCACCCTTTATTCAACACCATAGAAAATCTACATGAGAAAGGGTATTTTGGATGTTCTTAGTAAAAGAAAGCTTCACCTGGAGCTTGTGCTTGGTTAGAAAACCCAAGTCTGAAAGGCAAAGAGGTAGGAAACCAGACTGCAGTAGCTGAGCGGCTCCTGGTGCTGCTTCTGCCTCCCTCACTCTCCTTAGTGGACATGCAAACCTGGGAGCAGGCCTGGCCGGTGCCGTGTGGGTGTCCTGGCACGGGAGGAGCTGAGCTTCAAGGAGAAGCTCGCCTCATTTGCAGCATGCTGCTGCCTTGGGAGCGTGCTGTGAGCTGGGCTTGAAGGCACTGGGCTGGAGGGAAAAGAGGACCATGAGTGAACCCCGTGGATGGAGGGAGTTTTGCTGCTGAAGTCACAGAAGGGCCAACCCCATCCTACCAACTCATTTCCTTCTTTAGGAGCGCTCCTATAAACTGTAGCTCACTGAAGGGCATTGTCCCATTTTCCTGAATGTTTTCACACTGTTAGTTATTACCAGGTTTTATTAGTGGTCTTCAGGATTTTGTTGGTTCATGGAGACCAAGCCCTCAGGGCATGTGACAAGGGATATGAGCTAGAAAAACAAGCAACCTCGCACTGCAAGAAGTCACGTTTCTTTACTGTAAACACGTGGAAATTCTTTGCTAAGAGCACAGTATGGGAAAGGCAAACTTCGATGAAAACTGGATCAAGGAATGACTGAGCCATGACAGTTCATATGAAAATAAAAAATGATAAGCTAAAGAAAGACAGGAGCTTTCTTGGCCGTCTTGCAATGATTTGGAAAATTTTAATTGTGAATGCAATTGCAGTTTACGTTTTTCTTGAGGTCTGCAAAATTCTAGCTAGTCTTTTTGTTCTCCTTTTTGCATCTCTGCACACTTCTTGTTTTCAGACATTACCACAGAAGAACCCACATGTTAAAAGAAAGATTGGTGGTGTTATATTTCTGGCCAGACTGAAATGGGGAAATTTTCAGAATCTTTCTTGGAAGAAAAGGCATATGATGTGTCATTTTTCTGAATCTCGCAGTTTTTGGACACTTCAAAACCTCAGGCTACCTTTAAAAGCTCTGCAATTTAAAATGCAAGGGTATTGTGTTACCTGTGTTGCTGAACCCTACATTGCACATGTGGCTGTTTAACAAGGACTGAATTCCCAGAGCAAACTCCCCATTTACGTTACAATCTCTTCGCCACCTTGGCTGTGCACATGGATGCTTACACTGACATAAGTACGTACACACAGCTGCATCCGTGGCTACCTACCGATGCATACATGTGTTTATCCCTAAAATACATGCACAGCTCCTCTTGACACCAGTGGGGATTGGTCGTGCGAAGAGTCAAGGGTCAGCCCCTTTTGTGGTATCTGTACTGCTAATACAGACACCCTAGTCTAAATCCTGATCATAGGGAAATCAGTGGCAGTTCTGTCACTGATTTCAGGGAAATGAGGAGTTGGCCCAAAATTTCAATCTGCACTACCTACTTAATAGTTTTGTCTATTAAATTTAAATTGCTGGAGACTATAAGATAAACATTGGGGGTAAAAAAATGTAATAAAATGGTTTAATTTATTTTTGGGTCTATCAGACATTTGTGCTGATAGTATTTTTATGTTCTTAGTTTTCATTTTAAAATAAACAATAACACTGTGATGGGAGATCTCCTAATTTCCTGTTAATAGAGTTTAAATTGAAAAGCATTTTTCAGTGGGAGAGCTGCCCATTTAAATTACGGATGGCAATTTTGTTCCATTTTTAAGCTCTTCTCTTCTGGCTGGAGATCCTTGAGTCATAAGGCATTTATAGCTTCCTTAACAATACGTAGCAGCAACAGAACTGACACCTCCATATATATCTATAAAGAAGTGTAAAGATCTATGAAGTGTATTATGGTTATAACAGAGAAGGGCAAAATCAACAAGTTACAAGAGAGAGTCCCATTTACCTGCAGCCCTTCCCTGGCCCCGAAACCCGTGCCTCTCTCTTCCCCACGGTGGTGGTGCACCCATGTCAGCCCACAACCACACAGGCAGAGGACTACAGGAGACAAGCGCCGTGACCCTCAATGAAGGGCGGCCGGGGGTGTCCTTATGGCCCTGACTGCATGTGAGACCTGTGGGAACCATGGTCTAAGCTCCACTTAACGTAGAGCAGAGGGGAGACAAAACTTGGGGAACAGGAGATGACGCCTTTCCAGTGTCCTGATGCTCCGAGGTGGCCTGGGCTGGTCCTGTGCAGCTGGAAACCTGGGCGGGATAACTGTGTGAGCTAATGTGGCAGTGGGACCGACACGTACCTAAAATTTAAGGTGTATATACTTTATCTTTCCCTCCTTGGAATCGGAGGTGTACATACATATCCATATCCATACACATATATATGTATGAGACGTGTGCTCAGTAAGGGGTAGGAATTTCTTGCAGCTGATGGAGCCGTGGGGACTCCTGGTGGGCAGGGTGTTGGGAAGGGCCGGTAGTGGGCAGAGGGGCAGGGCAGGAGGAGCATGGCAGGGCTGTGCCAAGTCACAGATGCAACAAAATCCAAGTGTGGGGTCCTGGCCCTGCTGAAATAAATGGAAAATCTCACACTGGCTCCGGAGCCAATATTTCACCCAGTATGAGCAAGAGATTAAAAAGGAACTGATTAGAAAGGAGAAACCCCGGTAACCAATGACCATGGAAAGGAAAACAGGAAGAGTACGTGACATCTTAATGGGGCTTTAGTTTAGCAACACATTTTATTCTCTTAGGGCCTGATCTAGTGTAAGAGTGATTCCTTGACTCCAAATTTATCTGCTTTATTGGTTTTGTGTCACTGCCATAATTTTATTGATTTTTTTTTCTTAACAGTGATACTGTAAGAGGCCTCTAAAGCTGAAAACATGTAGCGAGTAAACTCTTCTACATTCATTTTACTTCACAAGCCAGGCTCCTGTTTTAAATGTGATGTTTCAAGGTGCACTTTGAGGTTTGTTGTAGCTTTATAAATGGCCATTATGTGGGAATAGGAAAGCGAGAATTCTGTCCTCGAGGCTCATTTTTGATGTCCCTCTGATTTGAGATTATTAAAACAGCATGTTGCATCGGTCACGTTGGATATGCAGTAAATGACCTTGACTGTTAGGAAGCCATTAATCAACAAATCATCAACAAGATAAAACTTAGTGTCTCTTCTTACGCCTTTGGACATGAAGGACAGTGCCTGATTGTTCCCGAGCCACTGTAATCAGAAGACAAGTGCTGCTGGCTTCCTGGTGAGCTACTGCGGTTTTGTTTTCCTGGTACCACGTTTTCCTGGTGAGGATGTGAAGTCCTGTGGGCTGATACCAGGGAATGTTTTGTTGGCTGCTTACTGGTTGCCAAGGAAGTTCAGAGGCTAGAATGTCTTGATTTTATGGATGCGAACAAGTTGTCAGAGAGAGGTTGCCTGGGGCCTCACACTGAAGGCAAGTGCATGAGCAACTTTGGTTGTAATAGTGATTTTTGAGCAAGAAGAAGCGTCAAAAAACAGTGCAGTATGAGTATCTGCTAAGGCATTTGATGGTTATTTTATCTCCATTCTCAAGAGGTGCAGGTGGATGTGGGAAGCATGTTTAATCATCTTGGACTGGGAGAAGATTAAAATATATAATCTGTTGCTTTTTGGTGTTGCTGGTCCAGGGCAGTGGCTGCTTCCCTGATTCCCTTTAGTGTGGCTCCAAAGTCAGTTCAGTTTTCCTGCCATATATAGAATCAAAGAATGGTTTGGGTTGGATGGGACCTTGAAGACCATCTAATTCCAACCCCCCTGACGTGGGCAGGGACACCTTCCACCAGACCAGGTTGCTCAAGGCCTCATCCACTGTTTTACCTTTATCAGCATTAGATCTTAAAACAAGTATTGGCTTTGCAATGTTTATTCAGCTTACAAGAATGCCTTAGTTAAGCTAGCAGATACTTCTCATAGAAGAAGGGGGAGTATCAGGAAAACTTGAACAGCTTTGGAATGTGGTACTCAAGCCTATAACATGACCCAGTGACATGCACTCACTCCTAATACATTTTTAAAACACTTGAGAGTCAAGCTGTCAGCCGATGCTGCTTTGTGCACCTCTTTCTTATGTTTCCAGTTCATGTTGTCCGTAAACATCTACTCATCTGTGCCGGAAGAGGTTCCTTCCGTTCCTCCTGATATCTGGCTTTCTTTCAATCCCATACAGTGTAGAAGTGAGCCTCAGGCCCTGGCTTTTCTGTGCTCACAGTGCAATTCTTGGAGCAGCCAGATTCACTGGGTAACTGATAATCTGTACAACTGAGGGAAGACAGGGAATTTGTCCTTCGTTCCCAGCAGGAATATACCAAGAAACATGCCACATTTTGTTTTCCGAGTACCTATATCTCAATTTCTTTATGTAGTTAAATGATTTGCAATGGATGATATGTATAATTCACTCTATCTGCTGCTGTATGAGACATTGCAAATGAGTTAGCAATTTTCAGGGCAGGGACTGTTGAATGGTTATGTGTACACATACACTGTGTAACAGGATGGGGTATGGTTTCTGGGGGTCACCACAGACAGGTATACACCCTCTACACCTGTTAAAGCTGGATCTCACATCGTAGGATTTACTAATGAGATACAAGCTACATCCATGCCGATGTGCGGGAGACTTCTGAAACAAACCCCACAGCACCGCAAGAACAAACACACCCTATTTGAGGGCACTGTTAAACGTACTGCTTTGTATCACGTACATTAAAACCATTACATAACATACCTCTGCCCCCACCTGTGTTTATGTTTGGTGATGATGAGGAGAGGGGCAATTAAGGTTTCTGGTGGTAATTGTAGATATCAGCTGGTAATTGAGCTAAGTTACAGTTTTGCTAATGTGCTCCGTGACTGGCGGGATTCTGCTGTAAATCAGTGAGTTGCCTATGTCTGTGAGTGCATGCATTAAAACAATAAAGACCTGAGACAGTGCTATTGGGTTGCCCTACGGGATGGTAAACCTGCTTACCCCACTGACTGACGGGAGCTCAGGGAGATCAGTAGTAGGCAGGAAAGCTAAATCTCAGTCTTGCAAACACTTCTGCGTGTGCTCAACTTCAAAGCTGTGTCTAGCTCTGTTGGTGTTAATGGCACTCCTCAAGGGTTTAGAGATGAGTTGATTTTTAAAAGCTTGCAGGTCTGTGGGCTAATAGCATCCTAGTATTGCACCACAGGAGAAGGAAAAAAATGTATCACGAAAAGTGCTGTATTAATTCAACAAATGTATTTGTTTTAATTATTTATAACATTTCAGAGTATATTAGTAAATACTCTGCAATGTATTGATAATAGTAATGAAGTCTGAGTAATTCAAGATCTAATTACATCATCTTGCTATTAAGTTGTGCTTAGAAGTAGAAGAGAAAGCACCAATATGAGTTCAAACAGCAAAATGTGATTCAGCAAAAAAGTGCTGGTTCGACTATATCTCTAAAACTTTAGGGAATATTGAGTAGCATCTCTGCTGGCATTACTAGATGGGATTATTTAGGTTAGTTGAGTAACTTGGACTATTGGTTTATTCATAATATATGTGGTAAGAGAAGCAGACAGTCCTATAATTTGTATTTAAAAGACATTTGGAATCCACAGAAAACCTCCCCAGACCTGCTACCCATCCCTTTATTCATGGAAGAGGCATTGCCACCTTGCATGGACTGGGCTGACACGGCAGGAATGACACCTGGCATACACCAGGTGCCATGGAATTGACCGTCACAGCGGTAAAGGCTAGTGCTGGCACCAGCTGTGGTTTGACAGAGATGCTGCTGGGGAGACTCTTCAGATGGCTTGTCCTGGCTGGCCTGGGTGATGAGCACCATCAGGAAGAGGTCTTTGCCACAGCAAGCCAAGGCCAGATCTCTGCGGAGGCACCCCGGATTCCCACCGAAATACCGGGGCGGTGGAAACGTCTGTCATGGCTCATGGACTGCTGTGTCCCAGACGACTTCCCCTGCTCGTCTCGCATCTCCTACTTTGTGGTGCTCTCCTTTATCTCCTTCCTAACGCTGTCACAGGGACATCACCAACACATACCCCTTATAAACGGATCGATAGACCATAAAGGATGATCATTAGGAAGATAAGACCTCCCTAGCTCATTGGCAATTGTTTTATGATATTTCTGATTAATGATTCCATTTTAGCCATTTCAGTGCTCAGCAGTCTTCATTTGTTAGTGTTGATTATGGGAGTCCATGCCTGGCCTGAATCTGAGTTATTTTGACCAACAAATGTGAATTGAAATCAATAGAAATGTCATTAGCACCCCAGCGTCGTAAAAGATAATATGACCATTTCTCATGCATTCAGTTTATTAAAATTTGCTAAAGTGTGAAATATGTATGACAAGTAATGATGTTTTAATCTTTCGCCAAGGTAACAATTGAAAGCTGATTGATTCCATTCAGTAATTATAAAATCAAAATGATGGAAGATTGTAATCAAGAAGGATTCTGTCTCATACTTTGTCACGCCTCCATGCAAGATAAAATTCTCATTTGTAACATCTCTTTTATCTGAAAAGAAATCAAACTCCTATTTGCCCCAGTTTAAATCTCATGGCTAGTTAGATAATAAACTTTTTTTTTTTTTTTTTAAACTCTGATGAGAAGATAAAAGCAGCCTGCACCCACTGAGGGGTTGTATCCTCGTGTGTTCCACGGTACCTTATACAGGTCTTGTTCCATTTCCAGGTACCTTTGCCTAGGACATGGCTGAGAGAACAACTGTGTGGTGTTGCTGGGGTGCTGGCAGTTATTTTGGTCTTTGTGAGACAGCTGAACACCAAATCCTTCCTCCTTCCCCTCCAAAACAAGGCCGTGCCGGCTTCTGAGAAACCATGGAAATGTCCTCAGAGCGTGATGGGCTCTGTGGGCGGTACCTAGAGCCAGGTGGGGTGTACTGCCCTGCCGGAAACTTGCCATCCCACCAGCCACTCAGCATCTCACCTGCTGCTGAGGCACCCCAGAAATGCAGGCCCTGAATGAGCTGGGCAAGAGGCTGAACCTCCAAAACTACCAGGAATGTTTTGCTTGGAGTTACCCAAAAGAGCTGAAACTCTGCTCACGGTCAGCATTTCACTGTAATAGGGGTGTCCAGTAAGAAGACAGGAGCTCGGGGGACCTGGCTTTGTTTCTGGCTCTGCCATTCATCTGCACGGCCTTGGGCAAGTCCCTTCCCATCTCCGTGCCTCCTCTTGCCCACACACCCCTCTTCTAACCTGCATAGCAGCAGTAGAGATGGCTTAGTGCAGAGCCGTGGTTGATTGGGTTTACATAAGTAAATAAATGATAAAGGCACAACGACATGTTTGGGGTTTTTTTTAAAGGTTCTGCTTGACAAGATCGTGTGTTAACTTGAGATGGAAAAAACCTGTTTTATGTTGAGCTTTCTCCGCTTTCTACTTGCCTTTGGTGGAAAGGGGAGTCTCACCAGCTGAAGAACAGAAACAACAGTCGGTGGTGGGTCCCAAACTACCAGTGCAACTAGAGGATTAGTTACGAATGGTATGAAACCCAAGCGAGGAGTCAAAATAAACCCAGTTTATCTCTTCACTTGCTTTAAACACTGAGTCGTCTGCAGACCAGACAGCTACTCAGAGATGTCCTGGAGCAGAAAGCAGTTTCCTTTCTGGACTGCTAGTTTTTGACATCCAGACTGGGGAAGCACTCAGCTATTTGTAAGTGTGGAAGCACGTCTCCGTGAAACACTGACATTTTAGGGTCAGGTAAGTGCTCTGCAATGAAATTCCAGATGCAGTGCAGTTGGTGGGTGGCCTCAGACAAATTTTAATGGGCTTTGGAATAGGGCCCAAGCATATCTCAAGGAACGGGAGAAGGAAGCTTTGGTTTAGCCAAATCTCTAAGCATGTGCTTAACCATTGAAATGAATAAGAATTAAGCATACACTTGAGTCTGCTGACCTGTACCTTGACTACTGAGTAACAACTGTTGACCTGCAAAGTCTCTGCATAAAACAGGGACATGCCTTTTGCATGCCCAAGGGAGACACACCATTTAAAACTGCAGATTTCTTTGATTTTCTAGTGACATAGCATAAGCAGAATTTGGCCCCGAGCTCCCTGGAGGGAGGAAATTTTAAATTATTATCAATTGCAGCTTCTCACTGCAACATTTTGCATGATGCAGGTTAATGGCTGTCTGCTAGAAAAGAGGAGTTCTCTGTTTCAGTCATCTAACAGCATTTGGGGCATCCTGCTCATTAGAAGGGTTGTTTTCATTAACCATATTGCTGTAGGAATGCATTTTTAAGTATCCTGCTCCATTATTTTGGCACAACCATCATATCTTTTCAGCTTATAGTTTCTGAAATTCTTTTTCTCCGGATAAGAAGTGATGTTGCTGGGTGTGATTTTCTAACAAACCTTGACGGAAGATCAGGAAAAAAAAAGCCATTTCCAATGGCTTGATAATTTCAGGGTCAAAACAGATTTTAAGCATTGATCTTCTTGCACTTGCTGATGAATCTGTTTGACCAGGCAGCTGGTGTATGAAATCTAGCTGGCAGCACACAGATGAGGAAAACAAAGAGAATGTGAAATTAAACTGAAAAGAGACAAGAACAGCATTTCCTCGCTGTTCTGCATGAAGGCAGAAGATGCTCCGAGAGGATACCGTCTCAGTTTTCTTATTGGACCTATGGCCTCTTCCCTCCATCAGATTATTCAAAGGTAAATTTGCTTTTCACTCTCTCAGACAGACCATTTCCCCTTCACTGGTATACTTATTTATTAGTAACATTATTTGTAAAATGCTAACTTCATTGCCTGCACTGTTATGATGTTATCTCTATGTGCTTCTGTGAGAATGTAACAATGTCATGAAGAAAAATGATGTAAAAATGGTGTGGGTACATAAAATGGGATTGACAAAATGTAATAAATCACTGCTGGGCTGAAGAACAGAGCTGCATGTGTAATGAAATACTTGAGCATTACATCATCGTTTATGTAACATCTGGCAGAGCCTTGTATTTCAGTGCTGCTTTGAATCAGGATCATTTTTTCTCCCTGAGAATAGACAAAAACAAACCATTAGGTTTTTGACACAGAAAATTGGAAAAAATTGAAAAAAAGAGAAACCCTTGAAATATCCATGTGAGTTTCCCTCCAGAAGTTCTGCCATCCTCATCTTGAAAATAATACAGAGTCTGAGATGCAGACAAAATAGTTAACATCCAAGCAGGATTTTTTCAGTTTTATAAGAATCGTGTCTTTAATGTGAAGGGGATTTTTTGGGTTGCACAGTTAATTTCCCCAAATCAGAGTTTTTCTAATTTGCAGCATTACACATACCCTGGGGCCAGGCTTCTAGCAAGAAACCCTAGGTGTGAATTATACATACTTGAGTGTTTTACACAGGGATTTTTTTTTTTTTTCCTCCCACAGGATAACTGAATTATCTTTCTGCTGCTGCAGACTCCCAGTCCTGCCTCACGCACGCAGACATATGGGTGCTCCGTTCGGTGTGGACTCCTCCACCCCAGGTTGCCAGCAGACTCTTCCTCATCCCTAGGGTGAATTGCTGTGCCCCGGTTCACCGTGGGTGCCACGCAGGACAACACGATGTGCCGCTGGTGTGAATGTTAGTTGAAATGTATTTAATTATCTGTGGCAGAAATGAAGTCAGAAATGGTGGTGTCCTACAAAAAAAAAAGTCTCTGGATGAGACCCTGACCTGGCTGAATTCAGCAGATGTTTTGCTGTTAATTTTGAAGGGACTTGGGTTTTGCCTCATGATTCTTTCCTCTGAAACCCCCTCAAGGGGTCCTGGTGTGGTGCTGTGTGTGGTGCTGTGCGTGGGCTGCAGGGACACAGGCTGCCAGCCCTCCTGGGAGTGAAGATGTTCTCCTTCCCCAAACCTTTGGCGGGTGACAGCTGCCTGGGACACAGGAATGGGGCTTTGGCAAGAACTTGGTGTATCTAAACCCAGGCTTTTTCTTTCCTTTTTCCAATACTCTGCCATTCAAGGCGGAAACAGGACAGGTTGCTAAAGAGAAATCACTGTTTAGCTGCTTTTCAGTTAATCAGGTAAGTCACTGTTACTGTAGTCGCTCTTCTCCCTGGGATTTTCAAATTTATCCAGCAGTATAGATCTGGCTGATACACACAAAGAGCTGGTTGTTATAGCTATTATACTCCCCGTTCATGTGTCCCCCAGGTTGGTACGGAGCAGTGGATCTTGATATGCTCTTGAGTAAAGTGCAATATACAAATTTGGGGTTTTTTTGTGGTGGAAACGGCCCAGGGACACAGAACAGGCTGGATACAACAGTTACTGCTCTGAAAACCCTGCACCTGGAGTGTTTTTGTCCTTTCTGAGCAATTGTTAGAATTACTGAAAAGTTTGTTTGCTTCATTTTTTAAACCAGTGGTGACTTCTATTGATTTTTGTTTGGAGAAGTGCTGTAGAGCATGAATATCGTTGCAAGCAGGACAGTGTAAAATTGGCAAAGGCAACACAGGGAGGAAATGGCCATATGATTGAAGTGTAAGATTTGGAGTTGGGATGTCTTACTCCTATTTCTGATTTTCCTGCAGGTGGCCTTGAAGAAAGAAATCACTGTCAGGTCTGAAAGCTTGCCATGTGCAGGGCCACAGTGACTCTTGCTAGCAGCAGAACCAGCAGTGGGATGTTTTAGGATGAAGACCCTGCTTTCCAGCACCTGAGGTTTTTGGATGACCATGTTTTTCTTATGGGAGTGTCATCATAATGTACAGCTGACCTAGGGATTTCCAAGGGATAGGAGAAACATGACATTTTTGACTGTGGACACTGCAGGAGTGGAAGCAGACTGTCACAATAGGGTCACACGGGGCAGGAGCTGGGTGCGGTTTGAGGACAAGCACTGCTAGAGGCTAATCTCATCTTGGGGTGAAAATGGAGTTGTGATGATGCCATCTCAACCAACTCCCTCTCCTGTGATGAAAAATGAATTGCCGTAGCTTGACTGACGTGTCTTTGCAGTGAGGTAGCAGTAGATGATGCCTCTCCAAACGCTGAGTGAGACCTTCAGTGCACTTATCTGTGCCTTTGCATTTACAGTTTGTACCTGTGCCCCTTATGCTATGTCACAGCCACAGTTTAAACATGGTAATAGAAGACTAAATTTTCTAATGCTAATTATTATCTTTATATCTCCAGGTCCCTTGGAAAGGATTGCAAAAATATGAGCTGACAGTGCAAGAACAGCTATCAGCATCAGTGAGAACTGGCTCTGGAGGAGAAAAGAAGAGTTCTTCTATGATAAAATATTGACTGGATGGCAGGTGAGATTTTTTTGATCTCTGGATACTTCACTTTCCGCAGCCCTGTCTGTGAGGAAACCTGGGTCCTCTCCTTGGCTGAAATACTGTAGTCATAGGGCAGTTCAAAATCTCCTGGTTTTAACCAGCAGAAGTCCAAGGAAAGGCATGCCGCTTGCTTTCTCTTCCATGCATAAACCCATACCTCCAGTGGTTTGGTATCTAGCAACACTGGCCCTTAGCTTCATCCCTATCCTCATGGGGTTGTAGCCCTACTATTAGGACGTGCCTCCTTGTTAAAGACTGAGCTGCATGTCAGCAAAAGAGAATGAAAGGACCCTCTCTTTTGCTGTTCTTTATTTTGCCCATGGCAAGGGCATGAGCTGGTGAGGAGCTGTTGCTATTTTCTGCTTTCTCAATTTCCCTTGCCTTCCTCAAAAACCAGGGTGGGATCAGCCTCTTCCAAAGTGATTGCCATACCCACTTTTATTTCGTCTTGGTGAAAGAGGCGATGCTGTTTGGTGTCACTGATCTAGCGAATACTTGAACTGTACGTGGGCAGTAGTGTACACGGTCGCAGACGATGTCTGGTTCAGTGTATGGTAAGGCTCTTAGGCAGTCCATTGCTGTGCCAAGCAGGAAAAAGCATTTTACTCTTTAACGGATCAGTAACGGGCTTCAGATGTAGTCAGGTGCTGTGGTAGGTGCTAATATGTGCCACTAGGACAAGAGATGAGTATGCCCAGTCTGCAAAGATGACAGCATTTCTGGAGAAGTGAGAACGGTCACTTGCTGGGGGAGAGGGCTGAAATGGGCCAAGGAGCTGTGGTGCCTGGGTGGCCAGAGGCACTTGGAGCCGTCTTGCTCCTGCTGCTGGCCCAGGGAGTCCCCATTGCCCACAGTAACCAAGATCTTGTGGCTTTGCAGCAAGGTTAAGATGCCCTTGTGATTTCACTGTGCGCAGGAGGAGATAAAGTGTGGTTTTTTCCATTTCTATCAGCCTCTGTCCGTAATAAGCTTTGAACCGTGCTGCCTGTTGGGATTTATGACTAGCTTACTCACATTTGCTTGCATGATGAATTGGCTCAAATTATGGGTGAGTTGAGGCTAAGATCCAGGCAACTCCAGGCTGGCAATCCTTGAAATGGACCCCTCTCCCTGAAGCCAATGCCCAGTGCATGGCTCGAGGTCCCCCTCACCTGCACCAGCACCTACACTGAGGGCTGTCACTATCACTGCTACTGCCGTCCGCCCAGACGAAGGGCTGTGAGTAACTGGTGTGGCCACGCCAGCCTGGGGGCAGAGGGACAGCAAGCAACCAGCCTTTGGCCATTGCTCGGCAGTCAAAGCTTGGAATAATCGCAGTGAGTTAATTCACCACCCAGCAAATGTTTCCCTCCTGCGTAACAGATGAAGGAGCAGTAATGGTTACAGGGAAAGAATTTTGTATGGGGATGCATAACGGTGTCATTTCAGATTTGTTTCTTTCTGCTTCTTGTCAGCTGTTTAGCATTACACAGACGTACGTATCGATAATTTTCCCCATCATTTCTACAGCATGAAGCTGCACTTATTTCCCAGATCTTCTATTTAATTCAGCCAAGCAATATTCAATTACCTATTTAAGCAGGAGGCTGGGGACAAACAAGGCTGGGCTGGAAGAAGAATTGATTGGTAAAATCATAGTGCTCTGTGGAAAGATGCCTCCAGCAGACTCTGCTCCCTGCCTCTCTTCCTTCCAGTTTTGGGCAGCTGTAGGGACACGGGACAGCAGAAGGGAGGCAAATCCTTCATCTCCTACCCTGGCCTCTGCCCAGGCTCCCTGTTCCCACTACCTGATCTTGTTTGGCGGGACTCTTCTGGCAGGAGAACTACTGAGGTGAATAGCTATCATAGGCTGAAGACGGCCACCAGCACACCACATCAGATCCGTGCAACCTATTCAAAGAATTCCTGCTGCCTAAGGGTCGTTCCTGCCCTGTTTCATCCCTGTGCTGGTTTTTCACAGCAACCCTTACTGAAGCTGTCGGCCTGTTCCTGATTGCTCTTTCATTGTGTTTTGTTTGCTCTGAGCTGGTGATGTTTGGCTGACACATGCCAAGCTGTTCTTGATTTATTGCAGATTATGTCAGAATCAGACCATTATCTGAAAACAGTAAATTTGGTATAGACAGTTTGGGTATTTTTTTCCATTTGTTCTCTGCTATTTGATGGTTTGCACCAATATTCCTTCCCGCTGACTTCCAATAGAGGTTTCTTGCTTTATAAACAGCTGGATTGATTTCCAATATGGACTTTTACTTCCTTGAAAAAAAGATCTCCTCAGGGGAAATTGGCAGTTCTCTCTGTATATATTTTCTTATTTGCATTTACTTGGAGGGGTTTGGAACCCAGAGACAAGATTTACGTCAACAAATCCCTTTCCCTCTTATCCAATTTACTTGTTTTAACATAATACAATCATTTTCTAAATCAAACTGATGGAGCGGTTCCTAAAGGCATTACACCAACTGTATTTCTGGAATCATATTCGCCTTCTTTTATTGCATTAGCACCAGGCTTGAACTTTTCAAATTTGCATTGTGCTTTGCAGAAGTTCTCAGGGTATTTGAAGCAGTTTATAGCTGGAATCTGTTGTGTTTTAAACAGAGAACGGAGAGTGAATTATTGAGCAAAGCTTGGGTAGAGAAGAGGCTTTAGTTTCATGAAACAAGTAGAATCCAGAATGAGAAAGCAAGAGGGACACTGCCTTTGCTGGGTGGTTTTGTAGGCACTGCAAAGTGGGTGCTGTGTTACAACTCTGATTCTGGGCATCTCACCAGATTCCCTAAAAGGTTTTATTTCTTCTCTTTGAAGAAGGTGCTGAGTAAGGCTCTGACATGCAGCAAAGGTGTATGAGCAGAGAGTGCCCAGGGGAATGCACTTAACACCGGGGATGCAATCTGGTGATGCTTCTGCACTGGGTTTTGGCAAATGTCTCCTGTTATTTGAATACTGCCTTTCATTTTGCCATGTGGGCTGCCACTGTCAGGCATCCTTCTCAAGATACACTTGTAATACTGACAAGGGGAATTTTCAAACAGAAATGAAACTCATGCTCATCTGTGCTTTTGAAGATCTTATGAATACCTTCTTCTTGTGTCGTTATTTCAGTGATAATTCTTGGTCACCCGAAGCAGTGGGTAGTCTGGAACAAGCTGACTGAAGCAAGCTATACAGAAAATAATCCCAGGAACATACAGTGAAGGTGTGAGAGGAAAAAGACAGCTCAGATGACATCCATTTGGGCAAAGAACTGAGTTCCCCAAACTATGGGACAAAGAGATTTATTGGTGCAGTAACTCTATGTGTGAAAAGGACCAGAGTGCCTCTGGTCCCAGGGGAGTGTCTCAGTGCTTGGGACATAGTTAAACCACAGCCCAGCTGACTCCCAGCCTGACACTGAGATCTGTCACTTAGATGTTGAAAATCTCAACTTGGTTGTAGCTGGATGCCTCAGGGCAGTGTTAAAAGGCTGTGGAAGTACCTGGTTCCAGTTTGGTGTCACTTGGTTCCACCTTCAACAGCAGAGACCAGCTAATCCTGTTGTAGGTTTCTTCCCCTTCACACGTGCTGGCAGACAAATGGGTGCAAAGGAGGTTGTTGGAGTGCGTTGCTGGGTCCAAGAAATCACGTCGCAGAAGAGGAGCAAGTCAGCAGTGGGGCAGTGAAGGTTACTTGCAATTGCAGTTCTGGTACAATGAGTCCGGACCACCTCAAAAGCATTAATTCCCACTCCCTCCCCACCACCCCTTGGAAATGTCACAACCAGCTATTGGACAATAGCTGAACATCTAAAAAATTAATATCAGGATTATAAATAATGAATTGGCGTAAGATAGTTGACAGCTGGAGAGTATTCTCTGTTTTAAGTGCAAACCTTACACTTTAATAAATAAATAATAAAATGCATTTTGAGGTCTGTACTGCAATTCTTGTAACAAGATTACTTAAGAAAAAGGAAGTCCATTACCTACAAATGTCACTTAGATTAACTTCTGGGTACCCAGTATAGACGTGTAAAAAGAGGCTCTTGCTATTTTTCCTGCAGAGCAGGTCCTGCCAGTTATTCCTGGGAGATATGAAATAGCCTTGTGCCCACTTGAAGGGTCAGAGAAATCTGTGTGCTGGCCCATAGCGAGGATTTTTGGCAGGCAGGGGACAATTTCTGATGGTTTGGTGACCCCTTCACAATCCACAGAAGGGGTAGGTATGCTGAGCAGAGGATGATCAGGAAGGGTACCCAGCCTGGGTCCTGTTGGCAACAGATGTTCATGTTCACCGGTGGTTAACCGGTGCTAAATTCGTAGCCAGTGCACCACACTTTTCCAAAACCTGAGCAGTTTGTGGTGTGGCAGAGGTGTGTGGTCTGACAGAAGCGGTTCCTGCTGACGGTGCACTCTCCCCAGCCCCACTGACGGCTGCAACACCCTCTCCGAGATGTTAATTGTTATTAAGAGTGTTTTAAACATCCTCTCAGTGCTTGCCTTTGACTGCCCACATAAGCAATTTTACTTACAGCCCAATCTTTCCTTTACTATCGATTATATTAGGAAAGAGATGAAAAAGATGAAACCAGCACTGCAGAGAATAGGTCAGTTTATTAAGGCTCCCTCTCCAAATTGGCTGTTTTAAAATTCAATAGATGAACATAAAAAGCTGATCTTAGTGAGAAAAAAAAGCCTTCACACCATTCATTCCCTCTGCTTTTTATTGTTGGGCTTTGCAGGGGAACCACAAAACTGAAGTACACTTGACCTCTTGCCAAAAGATTAGTCGCATATTTTTACCTCAGATAATCACATTTTGTCACCCTTTCAAACTGCAACAAGTCATCATTATCTCCCAGATGCATTTCCCCTTGCCATATATCATCAATGTAGTATTTCTTTGTGTGTTATCAAGCAGCTGTTAGATCAATATCCTAACACGTGGTGCTTGAGGTTAATGCAACTTATAAATATTGAAGGGGCTCACAGAGTCATGGTTTTGAGGAATCTCTCCCTCCTTGGGGTCAGTCCCAATGTGCTGCTCTCTCCTGTGTGTGGCCAGTGACTGAAAACAAGGCGACATCCCCCAAGGCATGGTGCTTACGGCCATCGGCAGTGGCGGGGGAAAGACTACTGGGGGTATTTTTTCATTTGAATGGTCTTGAAGGAGAAAGATAATAGAAAACCTGAAGCGTGCTGTCCTTCAGTTGTGCTTTTTCATGCTTTTCCCGTTCTGTGTGGTACGTCATGGATAACCGAATGCTCAGAACCGATGGCAAAATCCTAGGGAGGGTTATCATAAAGCTGTGTAGGGAAGGAGGGATTGCCTTCCTGCCCTGGGTTTCGGTCCTCCTTACTCGCAGAGGGACACGGCACTGATTGCCTTCCAGCCACACATCGCTGCCAACCTAGACCTCATTGGCTGTCTGCTCTCCCCTGGGTTTATTTCAACCTAAATGTGTTTTCAAAGGTGATAGTGCTGGCCTTTACAGATTCGGTACATCACTACATCCGCTGTAGTAGGACTGAAATGCAGAGGCTGGGGAGAGCAGCATTCATACCCAGCACGGGATGACAGCCTGAGTGGCACAAATGTCAGGCACAGGCCAGATTTCTGCCTTTTATGAGAACTCGATATTCATTCATCACACGGGCAATGCACCCGGATAATCAGTCTGTGGGCAGGGGATGGGGAACGTGTCCTTTCTTACTCTGCTCTCCAGCCTGAACTCCTGCAGCGTCTTCCTTTGACTTACATTGTAATGTCACCTCTAATGTCAGCGGGTTTTAACTCAATAGTTAATTCTGCCCCAGGAAATCAGCAGCAAACTCTCCTAACTTGATTTCCCTAACCTGGGGACCTCATTCACCGCCGTCTTCCCAGCACATAGATTTTCAGATGTCCTTGTTCCTTTAATGCAGTTATGAAAGGACGCTGTTTGTATAACCTTACGGATCTGCTGACAAGGTAGCAAAGAAACCCAACACAAGCCAAATTTTATCATTTCTTCTGCAGACAGAAATTAATTTACCAGCAGAGGTCTCTCTCATGATTGTGGGTTTTTGGTTTTTTCTTTTCTCCTTTGCAAGGTTATCATGAGGTATTAAAAAATAGGATAGAGAAGGTCTGAAGATGTCCATGTCCCCGGAGTTTAGGGCAGAGGTAAGCTTGAGGTGGGCTCTGCCTCTCAGTGTGCTGGGGGTCTCGTTTCTCTGTGTATGGCAGCTTGGAGAAGCATGGAACAGTGCTAGGCCGCTGCTCTGGTGCTGTGCACTGCAGCGATGAGTCAGCTCGTGAGATTGCTGCTGGGATAGAGGGCAGGATGTTGGAAAACACATTGCGGGTGGAATCTTTCCAAGCCTGACCTGGGCTCCAGTCAGCATCCTGGGGAGGGGACTGCAAAGCACGTGTCCCATGGATGGTCAAGGGAGGGTGGCAGAGAAGGGTGGGCTGCTGCCAGCAGCTCATCCACCAGAGCCAAGTGACCCAGTCAGTGGCAAGAGGTGCCTTGTGGGGTGGCAGGGGCAGGGATGTCTCCTGTGGCTCCCTGGGAAGATGCCCTGGCACTAGCGCTTCTGATGCTGCCCCCCTTCACAGCAAGCAGGGCACCGAGGCTGGCATGGAGTCCCCTCTCTCTTCCTCACCCTGAGCCCTTTGATGGAAACCCAGCACTCGGGTCCCCTGGTCCTTTGCTAAATACTTGGACGCGACACCTTCACTGTCACAGTAAATCCTAATGCTAACGCATAGAAAATACTACATACTGTCACAGAGGAAGGTTATGTTGTGGCAAGGTTTAAGTACTGGGATTGTTACATTGCTGATGTGGTGGGAAGGCTGTTTCCATTGCCGTCCGTGCTTCTGCTGGCTCTTCATGCTCTCGCTTGTGCTGTCGAGGTACGCTGTTCATGATACATAAAGCACTGCAAGCAGTGTTACTGTAATGGTACCCTATAAAAAACGAAGAGGCAGTGGCCGCTAGGATCCTGTTGTGACCCAGGTGTTGTCCTTTTGTAACTTAGAACAGTGCTGTTTGCTGATAATCTGTATAGTGAAAGAAATGAACACATGCAGGCACACGTACATAAGTGTGATTCCAAATGATTACAGGGTTAATAATCTGTGTGACTATATATGAATCTGTTTGAAAATAAGCTGTATGAACTCTCTGTGGACATCTGTTTTATGTCTTATGAAATGCAGTGATTCTTGCAGTGGTAGATGGTGGGATATTTATTATTTCAACCGAGTTTTTAAAAATACAGGGCAGAAATATAATCAAGAGCAAAAGTAGGGTTTTCAGAGGGTTTGCACAGATTACAATGTATTCTTTTAGTCTTCATTGTGTAGACAGTCTTCCACTTCTGTCTTCTTTATCCTTTTGGTACATGTAGAACTATATACTAAGTGGAGCCAAACAACAGGAATTTAATTTATCAATTAAATTGGTATTTCAGCAAAAAATATTGATTTACTATTTTTATTTATGAAATGTGAAAAGCAGTGAGATTCACTGGATTTTTTTATCACATTACCACTTGCCCTACTCATCTCAGAGCCTGTCTTACAACCTCAGCTGTATAAGAACATGTAAAAACTCTGTCAGGATATAAATAGGCCTAAATGCTCTGAACTTTTGGAGATGGTGATCAGTCCTGGACTAGCTGCTGGGTGAATAGTGAGAGTGGGAGCTCTGGGGGCTTTCCTGGCCGTCATCACTGGCATAGGTGAGAGCACCATAACCTCTGGGTTGCGTTGTTCTCTGGATATCCCTGTGAGATGTCAGCTCTGTTTGCAGAGGCGGAGGATGAGTCACGTAACAGGCTGAGCAGTTTATCTCCAGGAAGTCTGTGGCTCAGCTGAACTCATGTCTCATTGTCAATGACCTGGATGAGGGGATCGAGTGCACCCTCAGTAAATTTGCAGACAACACCAACCTGGGTGGGAGTGTTGATCTGCCTGAGGGTTGGAAAACTCCACAGAGGGGTCTGGTCAGGCTGGATCGATGGGCTGAGGCCAATTGTATGAGGTTCCACAACGCCAGTTGCTGGGTCCTGCACTTGCATCACAACACCCCCATACAATGAGTCAGGCTTGGGGACAAGTGGCTGAAAAGCTGCCTGGTGGAAAAGGACCTGGGGGTGTTGTTGGACAGCTGGCTGAATATGAGCCGACGGTGTGCCCGGGTGGCCAAGAAGGCCAATGGCATCCTGGCCTGCATCAGGGACAGTCTGGCCAGCAGGACTAGCTCAGGGATTAACCCCCATACTCGGCACTGGTGAGGGTGCGCCTGTGTTCAGTTTTGGGCCCCTCACTAAAAGAAAGACATTGAGGTGCTGGAGCGTGTCCAGAGAAGGGCAGCGGAGCTGGGACAGGGTCTGGAGCACAAGTGCTGTGAGGAGCATCTGAGGGAACTGGGGTTGTTTAGCCCGGAGAAGGAGAGGCTGAAGGGAGACCTTATCATGCCCTACAACTACCTGAAAGGAAGCTGCAGAGAGGTGGGGGTTGGTCTCTTCTCCCAAATGACAAGCGATAGGACTAGAGGAAATGGCCTCAAGTTGTGCCAGGGGAGGTTTGGGTTGAATATTAGGAAAAACTTCTTCACCAAAAGGGTTGTCAGGCATTGGAACAGGCCCCCAGGGAAGTGGCTGGGTCACCATCCCTGGAGGTGTTTAAGAGACATAGATGTGGCACTTAGGGACATGGTTTAGTGGTGGGTTTGGCAGTGCTAACCTAATGGACTTGATGGTCTTAATGGTTTTTCCAGCCTAAAAGATTCTGTGATTCTAATGCCTCAAAACAGTCTTCATGCCACTAGCTTGTCCTGAACATCTATGTGGTGTCAAAAACATGGCTATTAAAAGCCTGCAACCTATATAATCACCATGTTGCTTGAAAGCACTATATTTCCATGGACAATATGATAAAAAATGCTTGGTGCATCCTGGCATTTTGGGTGCATGACAATGGAAAGGCATCTCCCTCCCATGAAGGAAGAGGGGTCCTAGGGCAACCACTCTGGGCAAACAAACATCCACCATTGCTGCTACAGTGTGACAGTGGTGTATACTTCATCAGGAACACCCCATCTCATTTGGGGTGAATTTTCTGTCTTGAGAAAACGCCCCACCAGGGTGTTGAATATTGCCAGAGGTTAGGCCTGGCTGAGCCTGCCCTTAACAGATGGATGTCTGCTGAGAACAGGGAGCTTATTCAGGGCTGGACGCAGCTCACAGCTCAACCCAGAGAAATAAGGTCCTCTTTGCAATACCAGTGGATAACCAATACTGGTGCTCAGCGTGTGTCCTGCATGGCTATTTATGGAATGATAGACACCCCACCACTTCAGTGCTGGCAGTGTTAGCTGCACTGTCAGCTCTTGTTCCCATCCCTGCCCCACCAGCACGTGCTGCTGCATCTTGCACGTGCATCTTTAGAAGTGCAAGCTCAGGGTGCAAAGGACCATGGGGTGAAATCACCTGGGCACAGGCCCTGTGTAGTCTGGAGCATCACTTACTGGCTGCTGCGGGCCAGCCAGGAGGGCTGCAGAGCAGTAACTGAAGGGAGTGGGATAACTACAGGGCATGGGAAGCTGAGAATGATGTGATTAATTACTTTGGCTACTTAGCAGCTAAATATTATGATGATCATTACATAACGTTAGAAACTGGGCTTGGCTATTTGGCTGCCCTTGATCCTCAGCTTGCCTGGGCTGGTGTAGCTGTACCTAACCTGTGAGGGAGCACTGATTTTATACTAGCCCCACATGAGCTACGAATCTCATAGGGAAAATAAAGAGAAGAGATACCATGTTTGTGTGGACATGTGATTTTAAGAATGAATGACATTTGTCAGGTTGGGAACCAGTCCAGATCTTGGAGATGGCAATGCCAACACCCAATCCTCTAGTACCAAATTTGGGATCAGTACATGTAAGCAGATGGAGTTGATGTCGTTGAATGAATGGAGCATAGACACCAGCCTGATCTCCTTCAGGCACATGTACTCCATGGTCTTTAGCAGTTTTGTGACTCTCTGCTGTTGTACGTACTGCTACTGCTGATGGAGAAAGATCAAATCCATTCAAGTGATACTCACCTTAACCAAACAGTGACAAACGAAGACCAAGTCAAAACGTGCACACCATTTTTAGAGAGGTCACTGGATGGGAGTCGATCCTGGTCAGAGTGTCTCCATAGATCTGCAGCTGCACTGTAACAGTCCTGTTGGGGAGTGGGATGTGTGCTTTGGGTGTTTCATCCAGCTAATACTGGTCCTTGCCATGGTGTTTACAGTGTCTTAAAAGACAATTCCAGTGATTTTTCAAAATTCTAGCCAGTTATGGAAAGCAGTGGAATTGTCTTTGGAAGAAAAAATGAATGTTGCATTTATGAGACTGATCATCAGTCAGGCAAAAAAGAAAGAAGAAAATCCAACAACCCAGGAAAGCAAATGGTGATAAAGATCCCAGATAAAGTCACTCTTCTCAGTGGGCAGCGAGTCTGATGAACTGAAATGGAAAGTCCTTCTCATTGATTTCACTGGAAAAAGTAATTGACTTTGAACTCTTCGAATAAGTTGCAATCTGTATTTAATTTCTTGTCCAAGGAAGAGAATGTAATTTTGTTTTTCTTGTGGCTCCTATTAGCTTTAATGCCAGTTGCACAGCTGAATCCCTTGCATCAAGCTCCAAATTTACCCCTGATGTCAGTGTGCTTAGGACTGAAACAAAAATCAGCCTTTCATCTTTCGGTTGCTTAAAGGATCATGCTATAATACCACATTTATTAATTCAAAATCTCTCTTGTCTGTACATGCACAAATGGAGCTGAGTATTCAGAGGAAAGGCATAGAAAGTGTAAAGACTGTAATTTAACTTTCAGACATTAATGCAGCCTATTAACTGGAAATATTTGTACAGTTCTAGCAAACTTACACATTTTTGCCCTTGGACTGCCTGAACAGAGAGATTCAGAACTTCAGGCTGTCAAGGTTGCAGAACCAAACCACTGACTTTCTTGCAGGGCCACGTTACCTTTTGAATAACGTACCTACAGCATTAGAATTATTGTTATCAGTTCCAGTGTGGACGTGGCGGGGGGGCGGGGGCAGCATCCAGCTCACTCCTGACGAAGCCCGGAGGAGCCTCAGTGGAGTTTCCCCATGCATCTCTCTTTGGTTGAGATCCTGTTAGTCCCGTATTGGAACAACCATCTGAAGACAACGGAGTGGTGCGTGGGTTTGTGCGCAATGTTTTGCCTGTTGCAGTATCAAGGACATGACCTGATCCTGACGAGCTTCCTTAAATAAAAACCTGACATGTGCGCTTGCTGTCTATGTTACCTGGGTACATACAAGTTGTCTGTAAAAACTCCTGTCTTCTTCACTTGTCACATTGACTTGTTTAGCCAAAGATTACTTGGAGGAGAAAACAGTTTTGATAATTAAACTCTAATGATTTACACTGGCAGTTTGGGGACATTACACTTTCAATCACAAACACAAACAAGAAGATCAGAAACCTCATCTAGAAAGACATCTTTATGGAGAAATAATGAGTCTTGTTAGGTCCAGATAGCAGTGTGTGCTGGAAAAGCAGTGATTAAACACGAACCTCCTTGAAAGATCCTTTAAAATTCTAGAAAAGTGTAAACAGACCATTGTGTGAATGAGGAATGGGAGTAATTCTGTTGCATTTATCAGCCTTAATTCTGAAAATTAAGGGACAAAGGCAACAATGACTGTGTTTTTGGAAGTGTTCTGGTAGGGAGAAGCCATGATCTTGAGGGCAGGAAACATGGCCATGCCTGGGTCCCCTGTGAAGCACCTTCTTTACATAGACAGAATGTCCCTCCCATGCTCATAGTTTCACAATTATAAAAGCCTAAGGGAAACTGGAAAACAAAATGATAAATCTATTTTAAAATGATGCTATACTATTTTTAAATGCCTCTCCTTTGTAAGGGAAAGAAAAAGGAGAAATGTGATCCAAATACATCTGTTTCTCCAGAGAATATGAGCCTGTATTTTTGTGTGCACAGTTGAGAATCAGAAGAACAACTTTTTTTTTTCTGGAAGTGTTGTTATTTTGCCAATGTTTTCTTGTATTTTTCTGATAAAACAGAAGACAGGCAAACGTGTTGTTGTACACGAGCGTATAACATAGGGTTAGTGTATCTAGAGGAACCCAGTTCGTGCCCTGATCAAGCTGCAGGAACAGCCTGAGTGTAGGTGTTTGTGTCTGATTATGTGCAGCCCAATATTCTGTGCCGTTCTTCATTGTGTTTATCTTCTTCTTGTTTTTCATGACATCAGACATACGGATTTGCTCTGCTTAGGTCAAATTCTGACAGCTTAATGTTTTTCCTAAAGGACATTCTTGTACCAGTGGAGTACCAATTCTGATCTTGCTTTTTACCTTTTTATTCCTGGTTCATACACTCTTCTTTTGACATTGGTTGTATATTCAAACAATCCAATTTTGTCCTTATGTTTATCCCACAACTGTGTCTGTTTTCCTGAGCTTATCCCAGGAACTTTAAAGAACTTATTTTCTCCAGCTCCTTTGAGTGTTTTACAAGCCACTTTGCATGATGTGCTGCTACAGGTTCATGGAATTTTTCTTTTCCTTAACTACAGACTTTTTGTTTATCTTTTGGTACTATAAGCTGTCACAGACTGTTTTGTTTGACAACATGACTCTTATTCCCAACCATGACAACAATTTTGCTGTCAATATTACCATCCTGTGAAGGTCAGGGCGAAAAGGGCAATCGGAGAAGTAGGAGAGATGCTCCACTGTAAAGGTCAAGCCTGTATGTCCGGCACTGGATGGATCATCTACAGCACTGTAGGGGCTCAGCATAAGCTGTCTGAATAAATGAGTAATGAACTAAACCCTGAGGTAATTTTTGGACACGGAGGTCCAAGGTGGTGTACATGAGGTTGCTTTTGACCAGCATTACCGATTTTACTTGAGGATCAGGCTGCCAAGGACACCGTGGCACTTCCAGCATCTCTTGTCTTTCAAAACAAGCCCTAAACCTTTCCCCAGAGCTAAGGCAGGTTTGGACCTGGCCATTATAGAAGGCAGATACGACTTGCTGGAAAGACTTACCTTCATGGTAAGGGTGGGTAATCCTCTCCTCCACAACAAAGGCATCTTCCTGACTTCGAGTTTTCATCAGAGGTCAGGACAGTTTAGTTAGTTCTGTGGTGAATAATTCCCTGTGCACTGTCTCTTCTCTGTAACGGGCTACAGGCACCAGGCAGGTTTTACTATTAATTTTTAGTGCAGTTAAGATCTTGTCTGAAGCTTTTGATGCTGTTGATTGAGCACTGTTGCTTTGATGGCAAGTAGAGGATGCTAGTGGGCCATGGTTTTAGTCCTTCGTGGCAGAAAAGGAGAGAGCTGTAGAAATGTCTGAGTGTACATTGCTAGACTGACATATGCTGTTCCTTGAAGTCTAACCTGTTTGCTGTCTTCTTCAATGTATTCATGAGACACTTCCTTTTTATGGCACATGTGTTGTCACAGTATCTCGGCACTTCAGCATCTGAGCTATGTTTGTCCTTACAACCTGCTGTGAATAGGGAAGAATTTTTATCCTTACGTTTTTTAAGGAGTGAAGAATTGCAAGGAAAGTATTAAGTGACTTGCTGAAGATCACAGAGCTACTGCAGGCCAGGAAATCCTAAATCTGAAACTCATATGGTAACAATTATACCATCCTTCCTCCAACACTGTGTAAAGAGACACTTTCTAGCGGTCAGGGACAGCCTTACCAACAGGCTGGTGACACATGAATGTATTTGCCTTGTGGGCCCAGTGTGACTTGGCAGAACCCCTGGGAAGTGCTTCCAGCTGGAAATGTGTGAGTGCTTTTGTCTTTGGAAACTGCTCTCAAACAGAGCTATTCGATGGAAGGAAACCTGTATTTTCTTAATGTTTCTGCTCCTGAGGAAGTGTGGTTGGAGGCAACAAGCCACAACGCGAGCTTTAGTGTGTTTTCACTAGACTATTTGTAGACAGGCTTGAGGCAGGCATTTTCTGTGCATTGGATATTTTGGATATCATATTTGCTGGCTGCACTTTTATTCTCTCCGGATGACAGTGAAAGCAGCAAAGGTGCACTTGTTCACCTCTTTCTTGTTGGGAAGCGGCAAGGGTGGTCACTGATTTGAATGGTCACAACCATCTGATTACCAGAGCTGCCTTTAGAAAACAGCTCTAACCAAGATTTTCTGAGGCAGTCCTTGGATGAGAAGACAAATTTTCCTGTGAAGTCTGTCTGCACATGTAGATGGTTGACTTCACACTTTATGAAAGTCTTCTAATCTACCCACCTGCTTTTTTTTTTTTTAATATTCAGGAAGGCACATGGACAGGGAGTGGACTGACAGATCTGGAAGAGTGGCTGGCCATGGGGAAGCTTACAGAATTGGGTGACTGTAATGCTGAGATCTGTCCTAAACCTTGTGTTACTCAACATCATTATCGGTAAGCATTTTTCCAAATTAAAACAGCTTCTGTTTCAAATCTCATGTCACCACAAGAATTAGTGGAGGCCACAAGGATTAATAGTGGCTGCTGAGAACAGCATACTTAGAAGAAGTCATACGCCACAAGAATCATAGACTGGTTTGGGTTGGAAGGGACCTTAAAGACTATCTAGTCCCAACCCCCCTGCCAAGTCTGATGTCCAGTCTAAATCTCCCCGCCTTCAATTTAAATCCATTATCCCTTGTCCTGTCACTACAGACCCTTGTACAAAGCCCTTCCCCAGCTTTCTTGCAGGCCTCTTCAGGTACTGGAAGGTGCTATAACGTCTCTCCGAAGCCTTCTCTTCTCCAGGCTGAACAAGCCCAACTCTCTCAGCCTGTCCCCATAGCGAAAGGTGCTCCAGCCCTCTGAACATCTTCATGGCCTCCTCTGGACTCGCTCCAACCGGTTGATATCCTTATGCTTAGGGCTGCACAGCTGGACACAGCACTCCAGGTGGGGTCTCACGAGAGCAGAGCAGAGAGGGAGAATCACCTCCCATGACCTGCTGGCTGTAGTTCTCTGGATACAACCCAGGACGGATAAGGTTGGCTTTCTGGGCTGCCAGCGCACACTGCCGGCTCATGTCCAGCTTTTCATCCAGCAGTACCCTCAAGTCCTTCTCCTCAGGGCTGCTCTCCATCCATTCTCCGCCCAGCCTGTCCTTGTGCTTGGGATTGCCCTGACACAGGTGCAGGACCTTGCACTTGGCCTTGTTGAACTCCATGAGGTTGGCAGTGGCCCACCTCCCCAGCCTGTCCAGGTCCCTCTGGATGGCATCCCTTCCCTCCAGTGTGTCGACCGCACCACACAGCTTGGTGTCATCAACAAACTTGCTGAGGGTGCACTCCATCCCACTGTCCATGTCACTGACAAAGATGTTAAAAAGCACCAGTCCCAATACTGATCCCTAAGGAATGCTGCTCGTCACTGGTTTCCACTCAGATATCGAGCCATTGACCATCCAGAGTGACCATACAGCCAGTTCCTTATCCACTGAGTGGTCCATCTTTCAAATCCATTCTTCTCCAATTTAGAAACAAAGATGTTCTTCAGGATAGTGTCAAACACTGCACACATCCAAGTATATGACACTGATAGGTCTTCTCTTACCCAACACCAGCATAACCTCATCACAGAAGGCCACCATATTTATCAGGCATGACTTGCCTTTTAGTGAAGCCAACATGTCCTTGTTTTCCATGTTCCTTAGCACAGTTTCCAGGAGGATCTGCTCCAGGATCTTGCCAGGCACAGAGGTGAGACTGTCTGGCCTACAGTTCCCTGGATCCTCCTTTTTTCCCCTTTATGAAGATGGGGGTTATGTTTCCCTCTTTCCAGTCAGCGGAAAAGTGACATGGTTGTCACTTCACCAGACCACCATGTCATCTCAAATATGATGGACAGAAGTTTTGCAACTTCATCCGCCACTTCCCTCAGGACCCGCAGACGTATTTCATCAGGTCCCATGGCCTTGCGCACCTTCATGTTCCTTCATGTTCCCGAACCTGATCCTCTGTAACCATGGGTGGCTCTCCATTCCTGCAGTTCCTGCCCTTGCCTTCTGTGACTTGTGGGGTACGGCTTCCTTACCAGTGAAGACCAAGGCAAAAGAATCATTGAGCACCTCAGCCTTCTCCATGTCCTGGGAAACCAGCTCTCCCGTTTCCTTCTGCACAGCACCCACATTTTCCCTGATCTTCCTTTCATCCCCAATGTACCTATAGAAGCCCTTCTTGTTGCCCCTGATGTCCCTGGCCAGGTTTCATTCTGTCAGGGCTTCGGCTTTCCTAACCTGATCCCTGACTTCTCAGACAACTTCCCTGTAATCCCCCCAGGCTTCCTGTTCCTGCTTGCACCCACTGTAGGCTTCCTTTTTGTGCCTCAGTTTCCCCAGGAGCTGCTTGTTCATCCACGCATGCCTCCTGGTTTTTTTGCCCGACTTCCTCTTCACTGGGATGTATCGCTCCTGAGCTTGGAGGAGAAGATTCTTGAATACTTGCCAGATTTCTTGGGCCCCTCTTCCCTCTGGGACTTCATCCCATGGAACTCTGCCAATCAGTTCCCCGAAGAGGCCAGAGTCTGCTCTCCTGAAGCCCAAGGCAGTGAGCTTGCTGTGCACCCTCCTCGCCTCCTTAAGGATCTCAAACTCCACCATTCCATGATTGCTGCAGCCAAGGCTGCCCTTGAGCATCACATTCCCCACCAGCCCCTCCCTGTTGGTGGGAACAAGGTCCAGCATGGTACCCCTCCTCATCGGCTCCTCTATCACTTGGAGAAGGAAGTTATCGCTGATGCATTCCAGGAACCTCCTGGCTTGCTTGTGCCCTGACGTGTTGTCCCTCCAACAGATACCGGGGTGGCTGAAGATCCCCATGAGGACTGGGGTTTGTGACCGTGAGGCTGCTGCTATCTGTTTGCTATCCACTTGCTCATCCTGGGCAGGTGGCCTGTAGCAAACTACAACTGCAGTATCCCTCGTCCCTGCCCTCCCTTTAACAAGTCATATACCGCTTTAGTGTATGACTCAAACCAAGTCATACGCCAAAGGCAGAGGGCTGCTGTCCTTTTGTACCAAATGGGACACCTCAAACACCAGCTTTGACCTGGACAAAGTTTAGGAGGTGACTCCCACCTGTGGGGCTTCATCCTCTCAAAAGGTTATGGAGAAGCTGCTCCCACCAGGCTCACCCCACTTCAGTGCATGCAGAATCTGGAATCAAAGCATTTGCTGTCTTTGTTATCTATTAGAGAGGGGATTTACTTGTGGCTACTATTCTGCGGAGAGAGAACAGTAGCCCTTAAAAGGGTATTTACTGTAGTGGAGAAAGGAGTAACTGGCTGGAGCTGTAGTGCAGGGCGTGCGGTATTTCTGAAGCAAACTGCAGAGGTGGGAGATGGAGTTTCTATTTCCTGACGTTTTCATACTAAGTCTGGATGCCCAGACAGACCAAAATGTCTCTGTCAGACCAAATCCAGTTGGTCTTTGGGCAGATGCAACTGTGGGGCTCTATGGGGCAGCGTAGGATCTGCCTACCTTCAGGATCTCAGGGACTTACCGGGTAATGAAGTGAATCCTGCCCAGTATTCTCTATAGAGAAGATGATCCATGTTAAATTGGTACAATGCTTGTCATGAACTGAGTTGTCCCTGACCCTGCTCAGACACATCCTCTGAAGGATGGTGGCTCCATTCGCAGCTCACCAACTGCTCAAATGTCCCCTCTGCCAGATGTGGTAGCCACAGGCAGCTGTGCAGTCACTCCGCTGGGTGCCCTGTAGAGACCTGCTGCCCTGTTTTTGCAGGTGGCAGCTGGCTGTGCTGGCCTACTGGGGCTGCTACACTGCTTCCAGCTCTGAAGGGAGCCTTCTCTGGAAATAACTTTGTATCGTTATCAAATAAGCTTGTCACGTTTTTGATTTAACAAAGCCCATTTTGAGACTGGCATATATGAGGTCTCTTTCTTTAATTGCTTTTATTTCTAAGAAACATATCCATAAGTAACATCAAATAAGAGATTTCTTTTACACCTGTCCTTCTACACAGATGGGCAGAAAACAATAAAGTTTAGAAATAAACATCCCCATATGGACAATGCAAACAAAATCTACACTGCAGGCAACCAACCAGCCACAGAAGAAGCTGTCTTAAATATCCCACTACCTAGCAATTAGAGAAGATTAATAAACACGCAGCAGGGACCAGCCTGTCAGCTGGCATTCGGTGAGCCCTTCCAGAAACTTCTTCCTGAGGGGAAGAGCTGGAAACGTGAACAGAGCCTCGGGTAGGGGTGAGCAGAGGCCAATGATGACTGTGCCATGTGTGTGCAGGTGTGGGATGGCTGGGTGTGCAGGTCCAACAGGCTTACCGCCCTCTGTGAGGAGAAGGGCTGCCGGCATGCAGCGACACTGGCTGCTGGGGCTAGCGCAAGGGAAATGTCACTGCATTTCACAGGAGGTAGAGATAAGACAGACACATAATTCAACAATTTCAGTCTGGTATTTACCTAAGTAATATACTTTTTGCAATTACACCTAACACTGTTGGTCATCTGGGGCTGTGCCCGAGGCTGGTGATGCTCCAGTCCTCAGGGGGACCATGAGATGCCTGCGTTTTCACATTTAGACTGCAGACTGGAGTGGCAGTGGGTAAAATCAAAGCTGTCCAGGACAGCAGGAAAGAGGTTACAGGGGCTTGCAGTGTGCAGTGCTTGCAGCTGTGATGGCTATGGGGAGCACTGACTGGGGCTTCCTCCCTGCCAACACACCCTTCCCTGCCACCTTGTCAGCAGTCAGTGATGGTGGTGACCTGAGTGCCAGGAGGAGGTTGCTGTGCTCCTGAAGCATCTTTTTCCTAGAGATAGCTTTTCCTTGGTGAGAAGTTTCATTCAGCTGTCCCTTTCCCAGCAGTTTTAATGATGTCTAGTGCAGGCAGTTTTTCTGGACCACAGGTTGATATTTAAATTTGTGCTGGTGTGGCAACTTTACCCTCTCTTGTTTGTTTTTCTGTGCAATTCCTGTCCTGTCTTCTCCCTGAGATGCTTTGGGCTTTGTCAGTGACTAATTTCTGCCTGCTGAATATCCCCCTCACTTCTTCCAGCAGGTATTGTAGGCGGGCACTGAAGAGGGCTCCAGGCATCTGAAATTGCTGTAGACTATTTATTTCTTCCTGCACACCCTCTGGGTTCATAAAGATCACAGGCAAGAGGTTTTTTCTCTCCTCAAGAAGTCATCCAAGGATTGGTGTGCTCAGAGATGGGACAGCTATTGTCATATCCTTTCTGGGGCCATGGATAGCCTGTACTAGGGCTGGAACACCTCTGCTATGGGGACAGGCTGAGAGAGTTGGGCTTGTTCAGACTGGGGAAGAGAAGGCTCTGGGGAGACCTTATAGCATCTTCCAGTACCTGAAGGGGCCAACAAGAAAGCTGGGGGGAACTTTTTACAAGGGCCTGTAGTGACAGGACAAGGGGTAGTGGGTTTTAATTGAAAGAGGGGAGGTTTAGACTGGACATCAGGAAGAAATTCTTCCTAGAGAGGGTGGTGAGGCACTGGGACAGGTTGCCCAGAGAAGCTGTGGATGCCCCATCCCTGGAAGCGCTCAAGGCCAGGCTGGATGAGGTTTTGAGCAACCTGGTCCTGGCCCATGGCAGAAGAGTTGGAACTAGATGGTCTTTAAGGTCCTTTCCAACCCAAACCATGCCATGATTCTATGACTGTCCCTGTTTCCGTCTCTGAAGTGACATGGTCCAGGTGTAGCAAGTGGTGTGGTGTAGCACAGGGCCACCCATGGGGCACATGCGAGGGCTCGTGCTCAGGCTCCCAGCCAAAACATCGCAGCAGGCTTGCCACCTCTGCAGGCTGCTCCAAAGGTGGCTGCCCCAGCCCGGGGCATGGAGAGGCTGGCGAGGGGCTTCCCAGCACCTTAGCAGCTGTGGACTGTGGATATGGCACCACATCTTTCAGCGAGATGGCACAGAGCTGCACACTGAAGGCTGCCTTTCAAATAAAGCTTATCAATCATTACATGATTGATATTCCCAGCTGCATAAAGCAAGGAGTGATATTTATTCTCTTTTTACTGATGCCTTTAACTTTTAAATAGAACGGAAGAGGATTTGCTTTTATATGGCTCCTTTTGCCCTTCCTTATTCCAAAGCACTTTTACGGAGCAGTTCAGTTAAGATGTAGTGCTGGTAATACAGTGACTCTGTGCGAAAGGGGGACTCCGATCTGCACTATATATCACTGTACCCACCTCCACTGGATGTGATGTGCACACCGTTTGATCTTTTTTAACACCTATTCTGTACCTGTCCTTGATTCTGACCAACTAAATCCAACCTATTATATCTCTGCTTTGGCCTTTTTTTAAACACATTTATAAAAGGGAATTTAGCACTTGTAGAAGTTTCCAAATTAAGGTAAGTTTATGAAATATGCAGTTTTATCCCGTAGCAACAACACCAAGGCATTCAGAGCTTCAGAGGGTTTATAAATCAGCTGGCAAAATCTCCTGAGTTTTGTCTGTCTGTCTGTGAAGACAGGCCTGATACGGTGTGTTAGAATCATAGAATCATAAAATGGTTTGGGTTGGACCTTAAAGACCATCTAGTTCCAGCCTCCCTGCCACGGGCAGGGACACCCTCCACTAGACCAGGTTGCTCAAAGCCTCATCCAGCCTGGCCTGGAACACTCCCAGGGATGGGGCATCCACAGCTTCTCTGGGCAACCTGTCCCAGTGCCTCACCACCCTCTCTAGGAAGAATTTCTTCCTGCAACCCAATCTAAATCTCCCCTCTTTAAATTTAAACCCATTGCCCCTTGTCCTGTCACTACAGGCCCTTGTAAAAAGTCCCCCCCAGCTTCCTTGTCAGCCCCTTCAGGTACTGGAAGGTGCTATAAGGTCTCCCCGGAGCCTTCTCTTCTCCAGGCTGAACAAGCCCAACTCTCTCAGCCTGTCCCCATAGCAGAGGGGCTCCAGCCCTCAGAGCATCTTCGTGGCCTCAGAGTAGAGGGGGAGAATCCCCTCCCTCGACCTGCTGGCCACGCTTCTCTGGATACAGCCCAGGATATGGTTGGCTTTCTGGGCTGCCAGCTCACACTGCTGGCTCATGTCCAGCTTCTCACCCACTGTACCCCCAAGCCCTTCTCCTCAGGGTTGCTCTGCATCCATTCTCTGCCCATCCTGTGTCCTTTTCTTGTAAATAATACTGTTCCCAGGGATAAAAATCAGCTTTTTCCTTGCAGGAGATGTAATTTGTTTTCAAGTTAACTCCCTTTTCTTTCAGACAGCTTTATTTACTTGTAAAATACTGTGACTTTTGTGTGCTGGGGAGGTGTGCAGGTGGCTGCCGGTGCCCCTTCATTCCTCTGCTCCGGTGGCCGGTGGGGATGTTGACACAGACAGCAGGGAAGCACCCAGTTATCAGAGCTGTCTCAACCAGCCAGCCTAGTTGTTGCCAGATTTTTAAGTCATTCAGGGCTGTGATAAGCTTTGAGATATTACTCACACAGAAATACCAGAATATGAGTTTATTTTACTCCTAAACAGTTTACTGTGTACTGTGTTGTAGCTCTTGTGATAATTCGTTTTTGTCCTTCCATTTTTGCCTAAAGTGAAATAGTAAATAGTTAGTTCTGTACCCCAGAATCTCCCCATTAATCTTCATTAATGATTATTTCTGTCACTTTCAAATGAGTTCTTTAAAAATTATACATGTATAATTGACCAAACCTGTCTCTCATTTCCTTTCAGGCGACAGTTTTGATGTCAAGTGAAAACAGAATGCCACTCAAGTGTGAGTAAAAGAGCCAAATTTGGCTCAAAGACTAAACTGTACTGAAAGCTTTCTTGCCCTATTATAGGTTGCAACCAGTATTTTTACTGGGAGAAATTAAGAACTCATCAAATGGGTCATCTTACCACTGAAAAACATCAGGAGAACATGTAACAGCTACAGTTGAAAGAAAAAATAATTAGTAAAGAAAAAAGCAACATTTTTAGGGCTGCTATAATGTGAGAAGCACACTGTATTCCAGCGCAAACCACTAATGGTTAAATTCTCCTCTCAGAGTGTCATAAATCAGAGTAGCCCCACTGACTTTAATAGAGTTATTCCGAAATTATGCTGGTGTAGTCAGCTCATTTTGGCCTTACAAACTTGGCATTTGTCATTGTAGATCTGATCCAAACCCCATGGAACCCCTTGGGAATCTTTGTATTCAGATAATGGGATTTGGATCGGATGGTATAAGTTTAACATGAATCATAATTAGCTCAATTTAGTATTTGTATGGCTCATAATAAGCAAGAGAGCCATGTGAGCCAGCTGGAGCATTGGTCTTGTTGCTTAGGAATGGAAGTGAAAGCATGAAGTCTTTCACTTAGTCCACCTAATTGCAATCAGATGGTAACTACTTTAAGTAATTACCAAACCAGAACAAGCTTGGGGTGTTGACCTTGTATGATGGTCTGCTGGTGGCAGGTCTCCAGAGAAGTGATTCTCTTTTACTTTTGTAAGTCTTGGCCATTCATAACAGTCATCTCATAATGTTGATATTTTTAATTGCTTTTAATATTTTGTATGCTAGAGGAATAGCATTACCTTGCCTACTATGTCTGCTTAGTTCATTATGCTCTTACATATAGTGGGCAAGAGGGCCCAGAGGTTGTGAAGCCTGTTTCTGTCCTGATTTACACTGGAGTTGCATCAACAGAAGTTGATGAACTTTAATGAATTTATTCTTGATTTACAGCAGCACAGCATAAATGCAAGTCTGAGATCTACTATAATTCTGTTGATCTGCTAGAATGACATTGCTCATAGTGAGGATGAGAGGGAGCTGTGGTTGATGTATATATGTATATTTACATAATGATTCTTTAAAATGGCTGCTCATGTTCAAAAGGAAAAAAATATTATGTATTCATCAGGGATTTTCTGGATGTGTTATTCTGGTGTGGATGGCAGCAAAATTTAGCCCAGTGTATTGCATGCTTGGAAGCAAAATGACACAAAACCAATACATGCATCTCTTTTCCAAAATCCTCTTGCTGTAGAAAATGTCTGTTGCCTTCTATATTAATGAAAGGAAAGCAGCTGACTGCCAATTTGTATAAAGAGGAGCAGCTTTTGTTCGAGTCTTCGTCTGAGAAACAAGCAGATGAGGGGAAAGGATGCTTTTGTATCAATATCACATAAAGGGCAATGAAATTGGAAATAGATTCACGATTTATTGTTCCTCCAGCAACTCGCTTAAGTATAGGGGAAAATTGGCTTTCGGTATATGCAGTAGCTGCCTACATAGCATGACTAAAGAAAGACCCCGTGAATATGAAAGGTCCCAGATGAATGAGGCCTGAAATGGAAAACCCCTATTGCTATAGCAGACAGGATTGTGTGGCTTTCACATGCCTCACCAGTAATTTGCCAATGTTTACATTTGATCTTTGGCTAGCAGAGGCATTGATTTAGTAGGCTGTAAAGGCCCCTTTCTCCACCTGCCATCTAAACCAATAAAAATCATTATGTTGCAACCATCCCTTTTTTTTAGGTATCAAGCGGGAAAGCCATTACTCGGGGAACAGGGAGAAGGGGTGGTGTAAATCCTGTGCAAGGTTCCACATCACTTACTACACTGGAGAAAATACAAGGTGTGTCTCTCAGCTGCTGGAGAACGGTTTTACTACAGTGAGAAGTACGGTGCTCTAAATCAGTCACAGAACGGTTTGGGTTGGAAGGGACCTTAAAGATCATCTGGTTCCAACCCCCCTGCCATGGGCAGGGACACCCTCCACTAGACCAGGTTGCTCAAAGCCTCATCCAGCCTGTCCTTGAACACTGCCAGGGATGGGGCATCCACAGCTTCTCTGGGCAACCTGTGCCAGTGCCTCACCACCCTCTCTAGGAAGAATTTCTTCCTGCTACCCAATCTAAATCTCCCCACTTTCAATTTAACCCCATTACCCCTTGTCCTGTCACTACAGGCCCTTGTAAAAAGTCCCCCCCAGCTTCCTTGTAGCCCCTTCAGGCACTGGAAGCTGCTATAAGATCTCCTCTTCCAATACCTGAAGGAGTCAGGAGTGGGAGAGTATTTGCTAGCAAATGGGCCTGGAAAGCACATCCCAGCTGGGGAGGCCACAGCCCGTTTCAGACACATTGACTGGCCTTTTCCTCTGTGGAGCAGCTGTGCCCGCAAATGCAAGTCCCCCCTCTTTTAAGTGAATGACCCCAGACTACTGCTGTGCTTTTCTAGCCCTTTCTTTTTGTTAGGGTGAGAGGCAAACAGCTTCCCAAGACCTTGGCGCTTGTGTTTCAGGACAGAAAAACAGCTGAAATCTTGAAATGCCACGTGAGACTGTGAAGCCTTGTTTCTAAACCTGATTTGTGATAGTACCAGCCTGCACAAGATGTGGTCTCCGCATGCCAACGCGCGCCATGGAGGAGCAGGCTTGGGTGCGAAAAGCACACGCCGTCTTTGTGAGGCCCCAGCTTATAACCAGGTGTGCGGTGCAATTTCTTTTCCATATTAATATTCCTTGGGCAGGCCCTGGAACTGTATCTGTTTCTTAGATCTCCCCAGTTAATGAAATGGCCAAATACAATCATCTGGCAATAGAATTGCACTTCAGCAATACAAACAAAAAGACCCTAATTTACATTTGTGCCAATACCATTAATGTAAATTGGTTATTAGCTATTTATGCTAAAAAGCTGTAATACAAAGCATAAAGGTAGTTTTATTAACTACATTTTGCCCTGTGAAATCCATGCTAGAAGGCACACTTTGCAATCAGTGATTTTCTTTTCTCAGGCACTATGGCATTTGCTCCACCTAATTAACATATTTATAAACAAATTACTACCCCCTTTTCTGCACTTTGCATTTTATAACACATCACTGCTATGAGGTTAATAGGACAGCCGTGTGCAATGCTTTTGTAATTCGATTGCAATGTTGGATTGTTCTTTACCCTATCATTCCCACGTATATGTAGGAAGGGGTAATTAAAGCAAAAATAGCATTTACAAACAATTATAATGCAAGAATAACAAGGAGGGAAATGGGTTTCAATCATTGCTTTTTAATAGGGATGTGGGGAGGGATGGGGATAGCAGGAAAACAGGGCTGCACCTGATCTTCCCTTCTGGATTTAGTCTCTTCATGCATCTGGGGAAGATTTCCTTGTGTGCATGGGCCAGATTTTCTCTTACATGGTGGTGTGATGCCTGTGCTGATGGAAGGGAGACTGGGACTGGGACTTGCCATCACATATAAAATGTGACCTCCTTGATTTCTAGCACAGCCATGTCAGTGTCGACCAGCACTGCACGGGTCCCCTCCTGAGCCTCTCTGCAGCACCTACTTGGGTGCCAGGTCCCCTGCACTGCCAGTTAGACCTGCAGGCACCAATGGCAAGAGAAGGGAAGAGGTGAGGCTGATGGAAAGAATAGAGGGGAGGTGAGAAATGGCAGGCTATTTGGAAATAATTCCAGAGGTACAGAATATGCATGCAAAGAGGACCCCCCCCCCTCAGTGTTGCTGCAAGTGGCAGTGCAGATTAAAACGTGTGAGGTGCCCAGTCCCAGACATCCCAGTTAACGGCATTCAGTGAGGCTGGGCTTGGACAAGGCTTTCTTTTGGCAGTGGAGCCAGCTCAGCAGCACTGACTTCTGTTCTCCTTGTCTGTGCTTTCTTGGCCAGCAAGGGGGTCATAAAACTGGCCCCCCAGAATGCAGCCCAGCAGAATGAACCAGTTTAAGATAGGTTGTTCCCAGGGTCCAGGTCCAGGATCCCTCAGCCAACTGCCCTGGTGTAGCTGAGGGGCTGTGTGGGAGCTGGGACCCCCGATGAAAGGGAGAGCGAAGAAGGGACCAGGACTGGCACTGATAGCACGAGCTACAGCATACATGTTAGACAGAAATTACTTTTGCTGCCCACTATGAGTGACGGACAGATGAACTGATGCCTGGACAAGAGGGAGGTCACAGGCTGAGTCTCTGGGGATCTGAACATCCATGGACATTGCAAAATTAGGAGTCAATATGAGGAGGAGGCCCATGATGAGGGCTGTGGGCTGGGCTGTGTGGGCATGCTTGCCAAAATGCTCCTAGGCAGTGGTGGCGGGAGGTTGGATGCTCAGGTCTCCTTGATCCTGGGTATGGCTGGCCCCTTCCCAGTGTTGGCGTGCCTGAGCAAGCACCCTTATGTGCCCTTTGCCCTGCCTCGTTCGCCATGGCAGGCGTCTGGGGCCGAGGCTTTGCTTGGCTTTCTTTGCCAGGAGGAGCTGTGTTTGGGAGCTGGCTGTCAACGCCTCAGCATGGGAGCAGCTCCAGGACATTTTGGACTAGAGGAGCAATTTTGAGCCAACAGGTGGTGCTGGGGTGTGATTTGTGGTTATCAAATGGGCCTCCCTGTCACCTGCCTTTTCAGGCCTCCAAACCATACCTTCTCGTTTGGATTCACCACCATGCAAATGCAGTTTCAACCAGGTCTCTGTGTTCCTTGCTCACTGTAACCCTCCTCTGACTGAATCTCCTTTGGGGAAGGCAGGAATGAGAGAGATGAAGGATGCATGCTTTTCCTTTTCCAGAAATTAAAAGAGTTTTTAATTGAAACAAAACTGCAATATCCCTAATAGCGACTGTGAATTTGGAGGTCATTTATACTATTTCTTATTTCTGTAAGAGACACATTTTGAAGAATGAAAATAACGTCAGTTTAATGAATTCACGTATTCCAGTGGAATTTCAATCTTTCACATTGGTATTAAAAGTTAGCATTAAATTATATTCTTAAATTATAGTGTCATTTATCCCAGCTATGTCTGATCTCTAACAGGCTGATGTTAGTTATTTTAAGGCCAATTAGCTGTTTTGGACAAGGGTGAGGTAAATCTATTTTCTGTGCAAAATGATTTATAAAGTTCTGGCTAAACAATAGCTAGAAACTAGATTATGTGTGTAGGCATATTTTTAACACCAAGAACATTGGCATTTGCCATGTGAGGATGTGTGGGAGAGTCTGAGCATATATATCCTACGACACAAAATAATCTGGTGCTTGAGTTATTCTCAGAAGGAAGAGCCCTGGACTATTTTTGGTTGTGAGTTGGAGTTGGAGGCTTATTTGCTTGTTTGCATCCAGTCACCCTTGAGAAGGTTGTTCTCAGGGGTTTGTTGTTGGTAGCCAGGAAGGGAGTGCCATGCTCCCCACTGACCACCTGACTCCTAACGCTGGTGGGTTTGGCTGCAGGGTAGAGTGTGAAAAACAAGTTAATAATTGACCTATGCTCCTTGTTTTTCATTCTTAGGAGTACAGACATAGAAATGATAACATCTGGGTTGGTTTTTTTTTTTTAAAGACTTCTAATAATAGGATTTTTTTACATCTCGTGTTAAAAACAATAACAGAAATGGAAGGTCAAGGAGTGGGTGATTTTCTGTCTTTAATGAGTGTTTTTTAAAGAAGGAGAGATTAGATACTGCTAGGAGAGATCATGCAGCATTCAGAAAACTCTGTGAATCACCCGCGATAGGCTGAGGCTGCCATTCTTTGTATGACTTTCGAAGTTCACATAAAGGTTACATGGCTACCAAGATGAAAAGCAGTCTCATCCGTTCTTTTTTTTCTACCACAGGCTTTTTCCATTACTAAAAATGAGGATTGTGATGAATCATGTCTTCAGCTGTACATCAAACACCAGTCTGTAGTCTTCACTGAGCATTAAATATAGATGTGAATATAAATAGAGAAAAGGAGGTTATTATGTAGGAAGGAGGGGGATAATAGCAAGGCAACTATTTAACATGTGCTTTCTTTCCCCTTGGTGTCTTGTGTTCTTTCATCTGGGGAGAAGAGAGCAATAGGTTAGCATGACCCTGTCATAGGCTATAGGCTCTCCTCAGAAAATTGGAGATGAACAGCCATTATCATCTATGAAGCAATCATGATTCTGCTCTGTCTCTGTAGATACCTGAATTGGTATTTCACCCAGCTTTGTATACTTGTGTACTTCCTCCAGCAGTATTTTGTGTTACTACCAGCACACATGGCACACACCCACCCTGAATATAAACTCTTCTCTTTCATTAAGGAATCTGGTTGCAGAGAGCCTGCAGTTGAACTGCTGGTGGTCTTCGCACCAGCATCGCTGCTCAAGACCTCAAGGCTCTGCTTTTCCCTCCCAGCCCTGTGCAAGCAGCTACAATCAGTGCTCTCCTCTTCCTCATTTGACTCAGAGTGTGAGCAGGTCTTGTCTTCCTACGCAGGTTTGTTTAAGCGCATCTGTTTAACGTGCTGCCACTACACTCTTCAGCATCTCAATGTTTGGCTTGCCAGGGACTCCTGGCTCTGTCTTGTTTGGAGACTCTCTCTCCCAAAGCCTCAGTGTTTGGCCCTTGTGCTGAATTTCCACAACCAAATCCAGTGATTTCTCTCTGTGTATGTATTTTCTGGGTGTAATTACTGACACCACTACCTTGACGTGTCCCTACCATCCCCTTCCCCTCCCCCAAGCTGCCTGGCTTACTGCAGATCCTGGTGAAGGGGATGGACCATAATGACACTTTCAGGGTTTGGATGATCTCCACCATTGCTCCCAGTGTCACTCGTGGTTGTTGCAGAGCAACAGATGCAATACCCTGACCATGCACTGCCCTTTCTTCTCTGTGCTCCCAGGAGTCCTTTCTTTCAGAGGATTCCAGATGACCAGGGCATCCAACACATGGAGGTAATTCTACAGGCTGAAAATGGGATGGGCTGTTAATTCTCCGTGTGTGGCTCAAGGGCAGAATGTGGGAGATGTGTTAGAGAAGGTAAATGAAGACTTGCATGGTGCAGGCAACCATTTCGATCAGGCTGAGGGCAGACCTATCACCAGTTAGTGTCCTCTTGGTAAGGAGATGCTTGTCACCCATCTGCTCTTAGAGCCCGATGGGTCTTACTGTATTTCAATCTATATATCAAATCACTGTTACCCATTTAATGTGACTTTTCAATTATCCTTTTCTTCTTTTGTTGAGAAAATGCCAAATGCCCTTGTTCATTAAACCATCCGTGCTAGTCACCTTAATTTATGGATTACCCAAATTATATTGTACCAAAATAACAAGACATTTGTGTCTTTTGGGGATGGAGTTGGGACAGTCTTCCCTGTGACTTTGTGTAGGTGCTTGGGTACAAAGTTTTAAAGATCTGATTCATGTGGTTGTTCAAAATTAGAAACCTAACAGTGAGATTTAATGGATCAGTCTTCAATGATTACAAGTACTTTGTAACTGTAGGTTAAGACATGAAACTTTTTCTAAAACCATTTAACACTTAGGAAAGAGAATCAAAAGTCATAATTCAAATACAGCCCCTTTAATTAATTCATCTAAAGATAAAAAAGGGTCCTCTAGAAAGTCTATGAGGTTATTGCTAGCAGAAAAGAAGTCGTATCTCCTTTTCATATACATGTCTTCAGTGGATGTCTTCAATGAGCAGAAGAGCCCTTAATGATTTGCCTTAATTGTTACTCATCAACACCACTGCACCATCTGTCCTGAAGTGGTAATTTTCTGTGATAGCTATATAATACCACAACATCAGTGCTCTTCAAATATCAGGATACTGAATTAATCATGAAGGGGTTTTCATTAACACCAGAAAAAACTGCCTCAGTTAGACTGTCTTTAAAAAATATCTGGTCAAGGATCAGGATTTCAACCTTTCAAGGAAACTGAAACGCATGTGATAAACTCAGCAAGGCTACTGTGCCCTGTGCTGGTCCTGACCCCTCCGGGGTCTCCTAACAGCAGTCTCCTGTCTGGTCTCTCCCTGGAAGTCCTTCTTACTTTAAACTTCTCGTTTTCTCCTATATTTAAGTCTTGTGGTAGGACACAGCATTCTCTCCAGATTCTGCTTTGCTCTGGCTGCTTATAAATTCAAATCTCCAGTACATGCTACCACAAAATGATTTCTGCCGTGTACTTTCCAAAAACTTGCCATTTCATCTACTTTGATAATGAGCGCCAATACTGTCCATCGAGAGATAAGAGCATCAAAAAGAGATGGTAGTAGGGTTTTTAGATGTCTCTGTTAAGTAGAGTAGCGGAGTAGAGTTCAGGCAAAGCACTCTGCCAGTTATCTTCAATACCTGCCAAAGGTCTGAAGTTGCTTGCCCTGGGAGTCCACGCTAGCTGAAGCCGCCACGGACACAGAAGAGCAGAGGAGAGACCTAGTAAGTCTGTGGAGACTATGGAAAAAAGAGTATTTGAGCATATTACTGTGAGGTAGAAGTACAGCACAATCTTTCCAAGTATGCAGCCATTCGAGATAGGCTGAAGTCATGTACGCACATTCCCGGAAACTTCAGTGAAACAAACTGTTTCTGTTTCTGGTCTGTCTTAAAGAAGACGTGTGTAACTACTAACATGGTATGATTCTGATATCTGTATGTTTTTTGCTGTCTGTGAAACATTTGAAAACTTGCCAGTCTGAAAAGATCCTCAAGAGCTCACCAATTTTGTCTCCTTCTGCTGTGACAAGCTGGGTTACCTTTGCTACCGTCCCTCCGTTGGAGGCTTTGCAGGTGCATTGTTTCAGGGCTCTGCTATCCTTCCTCCTGGAGAGTTTCCCAAGCCCAGCTTGCGTCAAGCTAGCTTGCTGCAATATGCCTACTCTGTCTGACCTGCTCCACCCCGGGCATGGGGACAGCCAGTGTTTTTCATCTTTGCTGTAAGCTTTTATGTATTTGAAGTTGAATTCCCCGTGGTTGCATTCTTGATCAGTGTTTTGGAGATAACATGCTCAACAAGTTTGGTGCTCCAAGGCTTTCAGAAAGGCACTGGAAAGCAACAGCTGTTTAAACTCTTCCAGCCACTACTAATAAACTTCCCACTCTCTGCCTTAAGCCGTCTGATGGCACATGCCGTGAAATGTCAGAGATGGAAAGCCCCTTTGGCGCAGAGCCTGTCTTTTCTTTGGATGGATGTGAAGGACTGACTGTGAATCTGTCTGGGCTGCTGTAATGGTGCTAAGCGTGGCCCTGCTTAGTACTGCTGCCCAAACGGCAGCCCACGCAAGCCTGCGATTTTCCTCTTACCCAGCATCTGAACACACAGCTGCTAATCCTGTCCAAAATAGCTATTTATGGTCTAACGATCACTCCCTGCTGGACCTCACTGTTACTATTGAGGATCAGCTATCAACATTTTCAATTCCAGTTTGCCCAGGAATTGTAATGCAGACTTTTTCTCTGGTCTTATCTTTTCCTGCACATGGTGTGAGATGTACCAATGTGATCCACACCCAAGAGAAATCAGCACAGTTAAAAAGAGTGTGCTGAAAGCACAGTCAGACCACCTTGTGTGCACTTACAAGCACCAGGATGAGGTCTGAGCACCATCAGCACAGAAAATGACCTTATTACAGTGATTCCTTATTTGAAGTCTTAATTTCTAAGTGCTCCTTTGTTCCGTGGTTGAAATTGCTTACACTAAGAGCTAATTGCTTCTGCCCTGCTGATGAGACCAGGAGATGAACCCAGGAATAACTCCACAGACAGTGGGATCACCTGCTTGCTGACAGATTCCATAACAAATTCTGTGTCATATATGGGGAAGATCCTGGAATAAAAGGTGTGACTGACTGTATCTACTACCTAATTCCTGAAATCACTAAGAACACAGAGTGACCATACTTCTGCTGTAGCTTTTCAGCTTGGCTATCTGTTGTCTTCCAAAGAAAAGGGATCTTGAGCTCTTACAGTATCCCGGGGTTTGGAGGTGAGATTCAGGCACCATGAGAGATGGTAAATCTATGTGTTTTCAGCTGGCTGAAGACTTTTCCTGGAAAAGTTTTATAAGGCTTATCTGCACCTGCTTTGGAATAGCAAAGCGTGGGTGTTTAGGAGCACCCTCATCATCCCCACCAGCACAGCAGGGGAATCAGCGTGCCATCCCTACACAGCCGTTGTGCTCTCTCATGTTTTCTCACTTGGGTTTACTTACTGGTATTTTTCTCTCATTGTGTATCTTTTCTTTTTCTCTTAAATCTCTCCTGATATCAGCAAGAGTGACTTTCCTGCAGGAATAAAGGAGGAAAGCATGTGCACCTAGGTTCTTGTATTTGACCTTGTTTGAGGTTAATGAGCCAATTAATTGTATACAAGATACTGGCACTTGGACTGTTTCACTTTGCTGTGTAAACGGTGTAACTAGTAACACTCAGTTGCTCTCTGCACACTTAAATTAGGCCTAAAAATTATTAGTCAGGATCCCATGAAAGCCTGAAGTGTATTTTTCAGCAGCAAAGTCTTTCAATAGCAAAAGACAAGAACTATCTGTTGCATATAAATTTGTCTTTCCCTCTCCCTCCTCTTCCCGCTTTTGTGTTATTACACTCTTAAGAATGAGATTTAAAGCCAAGCAAAGTCAGGACTTACAGATTTATGTTTTTCAGTGACATTTGAAAAATAGTGGGGTTTCATGCACAGCCTTATTTATTTCGGCATGTAACACTGAATATGAGAGCTTGGCCTGTAGATGGTTCTCTGCAAGACGCTCAGTTTCCAGTTGCTGAGGAAACTATCACACAGTCATGGTTGAGACCAGTGTAGCGTGGGAAATCCCTGGGGCACGACGATGTAACTCTCTCCTGGCCTGCAAGAGGGCTGTTCCCAACACCTTACCAAAAAGACTGAACCAAGTGCAATGGTAGACACTTGCACTCCATGTTCAAGTCCTGTTCCTGCAGTGCTGCTGGTGGAGGGGAATCATGGGGTGAGGGCACAACTCATCCACTTCTCGTCTGGGTTACGTAGGGTTTCTTCCTATCTCAGGAGCACCAAATAGGTGGGGTCCTTTCCCCAGATCTTGCTGTGCTGCTGAGAGCAGGACTGTGGGGGTGCATGGGGTCCTGTGTCACCTCCCCTGAGTACAACTTCTACCGCATCTGTGTAGCTACATGGAAGATATTAGAAATAGCATGTTTACCTCTTGTTTTAATGGTCCATGAAGCTCCATGTAGACTTACAGCGCGGCATACAGAAGGAATAGCAAGGAATCTGCTTGCTCCTTAGAAGGACTTGCCTGCTGTTGCTTCATATCACTGGGAAATGTCTCTGGGAACTGTCTCTGGGAACAGGGTTTGGAGGAAACAAGCAACTCATGCCTTGTACTGAGAAGTTGTGACATGGCAAGGAAGTACAGAACATGTGATTCTTTCCAGAGTCTCTACCTCTATGCCTGGTGTCAGTCAGTGAGAGCTCATGTTGATTCATTACCAGTGGAGGTCATGAAAAGGGGTGAGAGTCATGAAAAGGGGATGAGAATGGAAAAGCAGGAATGGAAAGAAAAAATCCCAGAGAGTACCCTATTTCTGTCTTCTATTTTTCCACACTAATACATGCTGACATTGGAACTGCTGCTTTCCTGAGCAGATATAGATCAGTTCAACCTCTTCCTTAACATTTCTCATCCTACAGGATAACTCACAAGGTTGTGTGGGGCAGGGAAGTGTGGGAGAAATTATGGTGGCTAGGTGGCCTTTTTAGTGGAGACCAAGGCAGTAGGAAGGCGGAGGGCCAAGGACAGTGCACAAGGAGCTGGTGTGAGCCAGAGACAACCTCAGGCCTAAAATGTAGCTACAACTGGTGCAAACCACTAGATGGGGTGTGATTCTGAATTTTTGCATGGCTACCAATGACCATAAGCTGCAGTCACTGCCGCCTGTGTTACTCTGGGATATTTTTTCAGCTGTGGTCATTTTTTCTTTCCTTGGTGGACCCAAAAGGATACTTCATTTTGCCTGGCTGGTATCACTGCTGGGATATATTATGATTATTTAAAGAACCACCCTGTGTGGCAGGGATCAGATTGTTCTTTATCTGGACTGCTGGTGTGTTCTCGATATCTTAATATTTATTCTTTATGAGTGTCAGTGAAGATTGGGCCTGTTGCCCAGTTAGTTATATTCTGACGCTGTGTTGCCAGTCTGGCACATAGTGTGATGCACTGAGGTGTCATTTTCATCTTTTGAAGTCTACTTCATTTTTGCAAGAGATTTAATAGCAAAAACATCCCCAAGTGTTGTAATTTCTAAAGCTTGCCCTAAGAGTTCCACTTTACCAAGGCTCTTGCAATAATTTTGCCTGCATTCCAGCTCACATTGTCGGTCTGAAAGTTTAAGAAGTTAAAGAAAAGTTAAAGAAAAGTTAAAGAAAATTCTAACGGTTTGATCTGGTGGTTGTCTAGTCTGAAATGGAGCTTCCAGTGGGAATTCCTCTGTCTAACCTCAGACTCACTTAAAACCTAATTCAGCTTGAAAAGGTTGTAAAGCTCTGTTAATTTGTCAGGGAGCTGGGTTAAGATTTGTGTTTGTAATCACACTTGAGGAGCCATGGTAATCTATCCTGCAAATGCTCAGGTATGAGCTTAAATTTAGTTGTTGTTTTCAGTGGAGCTACTCGTGAATTTGAAGTTCAGCAGGAGCTGATGAGTTTTCCGCAACTAGATCCTAATTAGCTTCTGAATTTGGTACAGCTCAAATAATTTCAGAAATAATATGCGAAAAGCAGCTGTGTATCATGTTCTAAATGAGAATACACCTTCAAGCTTTCCTCTGTCTAGCGGGACCCTGTGATACGAAACAGTCACATCTGTCTGTTTATTAGTATTCTCCATGACATCTTAATGAAAACTGAGATGCATATTTTTTGTGCCAGCATCACCCCAGCATTTATTAACCGGCTGAGCTAAAAACTAACCTTAGATAGAAATAATGAAAACATGAATCCAATGTGACTTGATGATGTCTATAGTTAATGGTCTCATTAGTGATGCCACTGTTTTAAATGATGGTAGAATAACTCAATATGCACATTAATGTAAGACGTTGATAGATTATTAATTATCCAAATGCTGAACTAAATTCATCCCTTATATAATTCCAGGGAAGTCAAGTCATGGCAGAAATAAAATTGATCCATGTTTTTCTAGGTATGATTGTTAGGACTAAATTAATACTGATTTACTATCTAAATATCTGATAAAAGCCCAGACAGACTTTCTGTACAACCAGAAAACCATTAAATGAGTATCAGGGGCTTTTTTAGGGTTGTAGAGCTGGAGGGCCTCAAGAGGTTGTGCAGCCCATTTTTTGGCTGGAACACAGGAGCAATGATGCCCAGGTTATTCCTGGCAGATGTTTGTCTCATTTGAATGATGGAGATTCAACAACCTTTCACAGCAATCTATTCACCTGCTTGACATCTGTAGTGTGCATAAATCACAAGACTTTCAGGGTTGCTGAAAGGTGGATGCTGCTTCTACCAATCAAAAGATATTAGGGACTTAGATAATTTTGCTGATTTGAGAATTTGTGACCCTGATTTTTATTTGCTACATGTTTGCAGTTCTAATTATTAATCAGATACATTGAGGTAAAGCCAAAATCACATTGTCTATCATTGCCCACTGGGCAATATACATCAAGCCCATCCAGAGGGTTGCTCTATATCCTAACTTCTTGTTAGGCAGGTATGTGCTGGGTGTTGTGTGAATGCCTCTTACCCGACACTGGTGACATCACTGAAGAACTCTCACCTAGAAAAAATCTTTATCCAGCTAAAGGGGAAGATTCAGAGGTCTGATTTTATCAGAATTCCATAGTTGGAATAAATTAATTTTCTCGGTACCCATTAGGGGACTAGTATTGTGGTGCTTTAATGATATCTCCGTATGAATCAATGTTTTACACGGAATTGCCGCGACTTTCACAAATATCGAGAAAGTGCCTAACTGATTGTCAGACTCCTTAAGTAGCATTGATTTTGCCGCTGCAATATTCAGATGATGAGGTAATTGCATCTTGTCAGCTTATTGAAAAAGTCTTGTTAAAGCAGTCAATGGTCATGGACTTACCCAGCGTTCTCATTTCTCTTTGGTTGCTGTTCTTGTTTTTCTTTTTTGTTTTCCGATCAACTGGGTCTGAGGTCTGCAAGGTGGGGCGGAGGTCGTGACATTGCTCTGTGTCCACAGGTATTGCACGGTTACCACTATGGTTTCCCGTTCTTGGCAAAGGTATCAGCCTGCGGTAAGGTGCTGACGAACTCGGAGCTTCACTGGACTCACCACGCCAGGCAGAGGAAGACAACAGGAGTTTGGCTCAGGCGACAGCTTGCACACACAGAGACGTGTTAGGTTTACCGTGTGAATATGGCGTGGTACCTGCATGAGGTATTTAGGCCAGTGGGCTTTGCAATTAGAAGGGGAATTGGAGAGTCGCCACCGGTGAGAGAACACAGGTGGCTTGCTCCATGCTGTGAAACTGCGCTGCCTTCTGGTGCTTGCATTGACAGTAATGCTATTAAATGCCAAATTGCCCATGCTGATTCAGGGTGCTTACAGGCATCTGATGGCATCCACAGCTCTGCACGCTCTCCGCAAGACCCTCGGCCCAATCTGAGCTGTGGTGTGTCTTCACAAGAACCTTCTGTATTTCTGGATTGATCTGGCAATCACCTATCAATCACCAGCTGCCAGAAAATCTAATCTGATTACAGACAATAAAACTGGTTTCTATCTCTGGCGCCTGACTCAGGTTTCAGAGCAAGGGAAAAAGTATGACATCACCCTTGCTTGCATCTGTGTTGGGTAGCTAATGAAATTACACGAAGGGTTTGAAGACCATTAAAGTCAATGTTGATCCTTATTATTATTAAGAGCACTTTCAAATTTACTGCACCACAGGGCAGGCTTGAAAGCATCATTTTTCAAAGGTGTGTGCATTGCATTGGATTGCAGCGAAGAGCCGTGCTGGCTGTAGAGGATGCTGGCAGCAGAGAGAATCAATTCTGAAATTAATTGGCTGAAAGTCTGCATAGCTCCTTTCCTGCACAGACCCGCACATCCCATTATTTGGTGATAATGGGCACAGTAGTGACCTTGGAGTAAGAAAGCCCCAGGTGGGCTTCCGTGCGTGAGGAGGAGTCGGTGGTTCGCAGAGGTTTCCTCCTGCAGCCTGTTATGGCTCTGAGGCTCATGGAGTCTCCCCTCCTCAGTGGGTAGTGCTGAGCTCTGTGCAGGGACACAAATGCCTCTCATTAATCTCAGCATAGGTCTTTGAGTACTCCCTTTACCTGCTCTGGGATGGATGGGATTTTTTTCTTCCTGAAGTTGGTATTGACATGTTGAGGCTCAGAGCACAGATACTTAGGTGCTTGATGCCCACTTACATGAAATGCCCCTGGTCCTCAGCACTTTCCTTTCTGTAGCTGCCTGAGCTTCTCTCATTTAGGAGGAGGTGAATCCAAACTGAATATGATAAGTAGCAGTATTTCCAAAACACATATTTTGTGCCAAAGCCATTCCCATGGATATTTCGGTATCTGAATATTTATTGCAACTCATGACATCGTTTCTTCAGCCTGCATCCAGGATAAAGGAGACTTTTACTCCAAGTGGTCTAGGTCTTGCATTAGCTTTTTGGACAGGTAAAGCTGCTGTCTGTATTACAGCTTTCTGAACTCCAAAAGAAGTGGATGTAGAAGGAAGAGTTTTTTGCACTAGTTTTGGTATGAGCAGGGTGAGCCTCTGGAGGGCCCTGATTTTGCTTACAAGAAGGTGTCCCTGATCAGGCTCAAGTTATACATAAGGGTCTTAAAGACAGTGACAAAGATAAAAACCGCTTATGTGACAGGTGAGCTTTCAAATCCAGCTCAGGAAGATGGCTTAAAATCTAACCTGAGCACGCACACAAAGGTTCCCTTAGCATGAGAACCTACAGGCTGATAAAAGCTGAGAAGGATGCACACATCTTCTCTTCAGGAGTTATTGGGGTGGGTCTGCACAGCAGTGTAACAGCTTTTCAGGGCCCTGCCTGCCTGCTGCACGAGGGAGTGCTGGCAGTGGGACTACAGTTGTCTTTTCTCCTCTAGTAAGTTTACCACATGGCAAAGGGTGTCTCCAGCACAGAGGAACAACCAGGAGTAGGCTGGAGACACCTCTACTATATCCGGGCTTGTTGCTTCATCTTCTCAGCATCTGTTGTCTGTCAGCACAAGACAGAACAAAGCTAAGCATGTTCTTTCTTTTGAACAGCTTGATTTTATTCAGGTTCAGGGAGAGGAAAACTGGTGGAAAGGTCTCAGAGATGCTGCCCTGCCAACTCCTGCTCCTGAGACCAGCAGTGTGGGCTTCTCATGGAGCCTGGCAGTAGCCCTGTGGCTCTGCTGTGCAGAATCTTCTGGGCAGGAATCAGCCCTGGTGCCAGGATATATGTTTGTGAACAGCTGATGCACAGCAGCAGGTCTGAGGTCAGCACACAAGAGCACTGAGAGTTGTAGCAAAACATTGTATTTTGCAATTCTAACAGGTTACTAGTGGACCTCAAATGCTGATCCATACATTTCCTACCTACTTTCTGATACATTCATTAGGAGAGAGAGACATATCCATGGGAATCCTCAGAAACAGTTATTTTTGCCTTTCAGTTTTGCACTGCCTCGTCCCAGCAGGCTCACGGAGCCTTTGCAATAGTCTGTACTGCGTAAGAAGTGGCTGTGGGCACGATGTGCTTCCTAGAGGGGATAATGGTGCCTCTCTTCCAAAGAGGGGCTATTTACAGTGGTGGAAATGGTATAATCAGAAGGAGTGTGTCATTTGAATCCCTTTCTAAACATCCCCCCATCACATTTTAATTTTATTTGAAAGAAGTACAGCACCAGCCTCAGCACAACAGAGCAGCATCAGTTAATACTGGACAGATAAGGAACTGCATAAAGAGGCATTGTAGGCAGAAATGGCCCTAAATGAAAAGAACGACTTTTGATCAACAGGCGTGTCTGGGGAGCTACAGAGAGGTCTGCCTTGCATAGAAAAAGTCTCCTTCTGACATCACAACTTCACAGCTGCTAAATACAAGAAGAGAAAGGGATAGAGGCAACATTCTAAAATAGCATGTGCTGTTCCTCGAGAGTATTTTTGTTATTTGTAACAGCATTTCTAAGTGTGAGTTTGTATGGAGAGGACACCTGCTTATGATAGGTTTTCTTACCAGGTACTTGCAGTGTCGGAGCCTGGAGGCCCTGTCCCTGGCAGAGGTGTAGCTCCTAAAACAAGCAGCCTGGTCAAAAGCAGTGAGGTACGCTTTCCTGGCAGGCAGCCAGAGATTTTCTCTTTTTAATGTTGGGGATTCCACTATGGGGACATTAAATGCTATGACTGCAGTAATATTAGAACCAGTGTCCTGAAAATCACAAATTCCAGTGAAATGATGTACTGTACAAGGTATTTTCCAGCCCTCTGCACCACCACTGAAGCCTTGCATGTATTTTTCTCCTTCATTTTCATATATATTATATTGCCCATCGGTGTGCTACTGCGTGTTGCAAACCAGTGAGAGGACAGCACTTCGAGGTAGACATCAGGCGCCAAACATTTGCTTTTCACTTAGAACTTGTGGCCTTGCAATAGGGAAGTTCCCTTTGGAAACTGGAAAAAATAATATTCCCATTTTAGGTAAATATCTGCTGAGGTGCTGCTCAGTCTGCCCATGTACTAGTGCTCCAGTGGTGCCTGCAAATCTGAAGGAAAATCAGCCACTCAACTAAGAAATTAGAAACAACTACTCAGTAAAAGCCTACATTCCTTCCCTTAAAAAAACCTAAACTTGCAAGGTCCTCAGCTTAGAGAAGGCACATAACACTGCAATGAAATCAAGAATATGGCTCCAAAGCCATAGCTTATAACAGTTGTCTGGACACCTGAGGCAAATTTCTGACAAGCCTGAATAAAAACCCTAGAAGCCCGAGCACTAAAAGGTAATTACAAGAGCAGTAGGTGCTGGCTTAAAGCTCAGCTAGGCATAGCCTGACAGCTAAGTCTTTTAGCCTTTGGGGTATAGGGAACCCTTGGATGCCACAATAGTGTGTGAGCAGGCTCTTGGCTATCTTTTCATGTGGTAAAGGCCTTTCTGGGTAATGCAGGAAGGTGAGAGCAGTGAGCGTGCCATTTCGGTGATTTCACTGCTCACCTTCCCTAATTAAGGAAGAATGCAAGAACTTAGTGCTCACTGAGCAGCCTCTTCACATGAGCATCCAAGGCATCTTGCCTTGGCCTTGCCAAGGCACTGTATTTGGTAAGGGCAAAATTCTTGATCAAAGGTCAGCTGCCATCAGTAGTAGGGTGAAGCAGATCAAAGATCTTAGTTTAGGGCTCTCTTCTCCATCAGTCCTAGTCCTTGGGTCAAGTGAAGATAGATGAATCAGATGTCCCAGCACAGTCCTAGGAAGAGCAGCTACCCTGAGAACAGCCTTTATTGTGAATATAATGAAAAGATGACTTAAAGTGTAGGGTTGAAGTCAAGCAAGGCTTCTCAAACAGGGTTATGTGGGGTGCATGATTGGATGCAGGGATATCCTGTGGCGGTTAACGTGTACCACAGCTACTGCGCTCCATAGCTGCCACTGTTGACTGTAGTACCCAACAGAAACATTCAGGAACTTGCTTTAAAACGTCATAGCAGGAAAGAACAGCCATCTAAAAGCAAGTTTGGAGTCACCAGGGGAGCTCAGGAGTATTACCTGTAGTAGACCTAGTTAGCATCCTACGTTATACAGTCAAAAGTTGTCACTCCCAGCAGACAGTGAGATATTAAGGTGGGGTTTTGTGGGTGCCACTGTGAAGATAACTGGTTGTTTAAGGCTTGAGCAGAAAGGTAAAACCTGTGATTGAAATACTTTTGCTAGTCAGCAGTTTGGTGTTAGCCAAGCCAAGGAACAGCTTGCTATTTTCTCTTCTTCCCTCACCCTTTCCTCACATGTGTATTAATCTACCTATCATTGATCATAAACTTAACACCAGCCCCCTGCTAACTGGCAAGACTGCACTGGTGCAGGTTTGTTTTAGAGGGTTTGTTCAATAAGTCTGTATCAAGAACCTGTTTATTTTTTATTGCCAGCTGACCCCTGTTCAAAACGCAAGAAATTTTCCTTTCTGTGTCATTGTTACATTGTAGTTGAGTGAAAAAGGAAAGGATGAAGTAAAGGAAAAGCCTACCTAGCATAGGGTGGAATGATAAATCATAGAAATGCATGGGTATACTAGAAAACACAATTCCTTCCCCACTGATGCTGTTTGCATTTTAAGATTTTGGAGTCAGGTTCCTCCTTCATATCACTCAGCCTGTGGGCTGTGGAACCACGCTTCGATCACAGTCCAACAAAGTGCAGATTTTGTCACAGGTTACATTAAAGAGCTTCATCTAATTTACAGGCTAAACCATGATGTATTTCGCTAGCCTTCCACATTTCAACATTTGCTTCAGAATAATTTACTGCCTATATATTGGGTGTTCTATCTATACAAAACCATATTGCAGGCTGTTAACTTACAAAAGATAGGAGAGTGAGAAAGCATTCTAATTTCTCATCAGTGTAAGAGAAGATAAGAAAAAAATATTAACACATTGGATAATAGCTTTCTGAGTAGAATTGGGTGAGTTTGCAAGAGAGGAGTCCTAGGCACTGATCCTGGTCTTTGTTAGATCTGGAATAAATTCACTGGAGTCAGTGTAACACATTATTCCAAACTTTGGAAATAGGATTTTTTTTTTTTAAGAAGCAGTTTATACAAGCCAGATTCTGCTTTGGTCTTCATGACCATGGATCAGGTAAAATGTCGTTAGTGGCGGTGGTGTCTCTGGGTTTGCATGAGTGTCGCTGAATCAGAGTCACGGGGCAGGAACCAACTACAGTCTGGCTTTACTTCTCATAGTCACATTAAAATGATAGCTGGGGACCTAATGAAAAGCAACATCTGGTCACTACACACAGCTTCATAAAAATTCAAAAAATGCATTTCGGCTTCATTGTTACACTGCTGATAATACCTGAGCTGGCTTGGCAAAATGAGCTGCACTCAGTGTGTTTATAGGATATATCACGACACTGCTGTTTGCTGTATAGACCTGTGCTTGGCAGCCCAGAGTCCAGGCTCCTGTGTTGCTGTTCCTGTTAAATCGCTTCTCTCCCTCTGGTAAGCACCATCCCGGCACCACGGCAGCCTGGCCGATGTGGGCTGGGTTTAGGAAACCCAACAGTAGCCAAACAGCAGTGGTGGAGGTGATGGCACAATATGTCTGTGTTGGGGTGGGTGGCGTGAGGGAGAGCTGCCTGAGCAAACCTAAGGAGAGGGGCTGAATTTCTGCAATGGACTATTCTTTTCTTAATTTTCCAGGATTTCAAGTATATTGGAATATAATATACTGTTTCATTGCCATAATCCTTCAATGGGAGGGAGACTGTTACCCCTATTTCTGAGAGATGCTGGAGAATGGATTTACCAAGACTATAATTTTAAAGCATTGGAAAACATATTTCTGCCTCAAATCTGCATTTGGATGCTTCAGTCTTGAACTTTTTGTTTCAGAGAGGTGACAGAGGTCACAGAGGAAGTCCTCTGGAATTACTCAGAGTCACTGCTTTAGTTTAATCAACCTTTTTTTTTTTTTTTTTAATGAGAAGTAATTCATTATATTTCTTGGTCAGTTAAACTATGTGAAAACACCCTGCAGGAAAGCTCCTAGACATCTGCCTAGCTTTGGGGAAGTTTGGAAATTTTTGCAGCCTAAACCAGAATTTCTTCAATACACCACAGCCAAGGCAAGCACCACTGCAGGAGATGCAAGGTCTTGTGAAAATGCCCAGTTTATATCCTGCGCAGCACATTTTGCAGAGCTGCCCCTTGGTAACACTTGTCAGGTGGCTCCTGGCAGTCTCTGAACTACGGACCAGCATACAACAGGTGGAAATGGAAATCTGTGTGGAAAAGTGTCCTTCCCTCATCGACTACTTTCCTTCTTTTGAATTAAAAAAAACCCCAAACCTGAAAAAAGTTTCTTTCTCTTCCCAAACACTTTCTACTCAATGCTTTTCAAGTATTTTGAGATCTGTGGCACTTTTCATCTTTGGATTCAGAGAACCTTTGTCTGAGGTAGTAAAATCGCTCACTAGCTAAGCCCGTTATCTAGTGGAAGAGGATTAGTTTTCTTTTGATTATGGGAATGACCTTATAGAGAGCATTTGAAAAAGGCACGTTTTTCCTGCCATCAGCTGTGTTTTCCGCCATTAATCTGCTTAACCAGAAGATGAGATTTTATTTACTTGTTTTCTCAGAAGATATATGAAAAGGATTTTAGGACTTGGTTCTACTTCAGTTTGTGTTTAAACCTTCAATGGAAATTTAGAGGATTGGACTGAAACATCTTTGTGGTTTAGGCTGGACAAGCAGGAAGGTAGTAAGAGACACAATGAGGAAGGGAAAATGGTTTGTTACTACAGTGCAGTGTGCCCTCTGAGCTTGTTTCTGGCCTCTTCCACTCCAGACTAAACACCCCAGGTCTTTGGGAGAGTCGCTTTGAATTCCTACCTGTGTGAAGGAGTTTCTGGTCCTTGTCTTAGGTAGTGTGAATTGTCTTTCTAACTCCCGTTGTCCTAAATAGAGCTGGGAACATCTCAGCTGTCTGTGGTTTCCCAAACGTGGAAATCTCAGTGCAGATGCCTCTGTCTGCATTGATCACCCAGGGCTCACACACGACCAGGGGAGGTGAGTGGGCCTCCTAGGAGCGTGCTTCATCCCATCTTGCAGCACAAGCATAGATTAGCTCCGATGAATTGCAGCCTGAGTCTCTGCTGAGAGTACACTGCGTGCTTCAGGTGGTTGGTCCAAATGCTGGTGTCACACCGCATCCATCCTCTGAGGGTGCTGACAGCCCTGATGTCCCTGGGGACCTGTCCTCAGGGCCTTCCACCACCCTGCCCACAGTCTAGGACCCCATTTCAGCCCACTGGGGGTGAGGAAGGGGATCTGGCCATACCCTCCGGTGGAGAGCAGGAGATGGGAACACAGAGACTGGCAAGATCGCCAACACATGTTGCCTGTTGGGAGCTGGAACAGGATCAGTGGCGTGGGTCGTCCTGTGATTAGGTGCTACCATTCTGGCAGTACAGTGTCTGAGCTGCGGTGGTGGGGTCCTTCCCTCGACCATGGCAGTGCCGCCAGCCCCCCCTGGTCGTGGTGGTGGTAGGAGCCTGACCCTCAGCCTGTGGCTGCCAGGACAGCCTGAGAGGAAACACCTGCACTGCTGTGCTTCTGAGGGACTGTGTTGCTGTTTCTGGGAGGACACAACAATGTAGATTCTGCAGAAAACCTGTACATACCAAATCTGCAGAAGGAGCCAAAATCTGCCCCTGTAGCCTTGTCTATTTTGACTGCTTCCCAGTGCCCCTCATTTTCTCTGAGCTGTGGTATAACCTATTACTGCATCCCCAGTATCATACTGTGCAGAGGCACTCTCATACCTTAAGCATAAAAGATGCTATGAAAATGTAATTATATTCTATATCTGATGATAGTATCATATTCTCTCAACTAACGGAGGACTTTTTAGTGCCCATTTAATTTCTCTAATGTTAACTTTCTAGACAAATTTAGCTATGGTACAAGGGTTTTATGTGGAGAAGGATTTTTCCCTTTAATTTCCTTCCTGTTCTTCCTTTTCAGCTGAAGGTCTGATTCTGCAGGACACATTGTTTTCCTTGCAAGGTTGAATTCAGCAAAAATGGCAAGAAGCTAAAAGAGTGATAGGGCTGCCTGTCTCCCACCTTGACCCACGTTGCAAGTCTCTATTTTTTCTAAGCTGTAATATTTACGCTCTGGGTTACAGGTGGCTGTAGACAAAGAAATAACCATTTTCCTCAACAGTCCAGTATCATTGAGAAATGTATTTACAGTGCGTTAAGTCTTGCCTTCAAGTTTATTTTAGGAATTAGGAATTGTTTACCTACTCCATCTTGACCGTCTGAGGGCAGTGTCACCTAATACTTACTAGAAGTGATACGCCTGGTCACAGCATACTGTCTGCACCGCACCCACCCTCTAAAGATGTCATCCGAAATGCACAGATGTCAAAAAGAGCCTTTCCACACATCTTCGTTGCATCTTGGATTTGGATATATTGCACTCACTCTCTGGGCCAGAGTGTCTATTGGTGTAAATCTTTAACGGCACTGAATCCAGTTTGGGGCATTCCACCTGACGGATTCATAGGCCTGGAACAAGATGGGACCATGACTGACCTTCATGTTGGACCTCTCGCTGACATCCAGTGTAGGTTGCCACAAAGGGCTATTTTGCATGAAGCCGTTTGTGCTTGCCTAGAGCATGACTTTGAGAAAACTCGCCAGTCTTGTTTTAAAGACCTCAAGTGATAAAGAATCTACAGTAGTCTTTGATAAATTGCTCCACAGTCAATAAAGCTTGCTGTTAAAAGCATCCATCTTATCTGAGAGTAAACATGTTTAAGTTCACATTCCACCAGATACTCAGTTGCTTCGAATAAGTTGTCCTTCGCTTAATTTTGCCTTTGATGTTAATGGTAATTGTATGTTGTGGAGCACAGCAAACCACCAGACCTTCTTGTGGGTGTTTTTATTAATTACATAATAAAGGCAGCTATCTCTTTGCCTTTAATTCCGTCCCATCCTGAAACAAAGCCTTCTGTTTGTGGTCAAAACAGGTGTTCTGGATAGGAAGGGATGGGAAATCCCATGGAAGCGACATCAGTGGGAAGGGAAATATGGGGCTTCTGGAATGGGTAGATCCTTCCTAGATTTCCTCCTCTGGATGTAAGGTGCGTAGAATGGGGATGATGGGAAAACATGGAACACAACAGAATGGGCATGGCATGTGTCAGCTAACAACCTGACCTCATGCTTATGCTTTATGTGGGCTTGCTGTGGGCACCTGAACAGTGGCGTGACTGTGTTTCAACTCACATACACATGAGGTGACGTAAGATAGACGGTACATTTATATAAAGACATACCTCAAACATAGGTCTCCCTGCTTTGCCAGGGGTACTTGCACAAACACCACACAGTTGTAAATTCCTCTTTGAACTGTGGTGGAAACCGTTGCAATGTGAATTTCTGGTGGGAAATAGCAGAATATGTTGGTTTTGAGGAGACAACAGAAGAGATAAAATAATGAGGCAGTACCTCTTGGTCCTTCTCTAGCAACATCATTATTATCTGGCCAAGTTTTAGATCGATATCAAATAAGCAGGAAAAGGAAAAAGGATAATTTTGGCAGAGACGTGTAAAAAACCTAAAGGCTGTGGTGATCAGCACAGTAATCCCAGTGTGTTAAGGGTTGTTCACACTGAACATGTTATCAGCTTAAAGCACTAAATGCAAGGGATTCTTCTTTCATGTTTTCCAGGTGATTGGTGATAAGAAAGCTGTACCTTGGCAGCAGAGTACAGTGATAAATACAATATGTTGAAATACACAGATTTAATTAAACACCAGTTTATCAAATGAATTTTTGTGGTTGTTTAGGCACAAGTAACAAGCTCTGGGCATTAAGTGTGATTCTAAACACACCAGAGAGTAATTTTGGAAATAGAAAAGAATTTGCTGGAAATTTGATGTCTGGTGGGTGGGCAGTTGGCTCAACACTTTCCTTCACAGATTTTTATAGATCTTATATCATGTGAAAACACTTTCAGTGTTGAACTGAAATCAGAAAAGTCTGGTTTAGGGTGGTACAGGACAGTGGTGAGGGAGCTGTGTCATTCTGTCCAGACCAGTTACTGGATTACAGCTAATCCCTGAACTCCCCATCAGAACCCACTGGAGCTCTCCACCATTGTGGCTTCCTCTCTGGGGAGCCTTCCAGCAACTGCTCGTTTTGGCAGGACCTTCTTCCATCCAGTCCCTTGCCTCAGCTAGGCTCGAACCCAGGAGCATCGGGAGGAGCAACCTCTACCAATTCCCCAGCCCAGGCTCCCTGCCTGGCTGACATCTCAGAAGCACTACATCAAGCAGGGAGGAGAATAAGGGTATTGCTTCTCCAATTCAGACCTTCTCTCTGGCCTGAGTAGTCTGAAAGCCCAGAGAGTTGTACAGTTTTCCTGCCTCCGTTTTCCATCTTTTTCACTTCGAGTATTCCTCATACAGCCTGCTGTGTGTATCCTCTCTCTGCCTTCTCTAACTCCAAGTCTGCCATAACCAAGCTGGTTCCCTCTGGTCTAATGTGTGTCCGTGACCTTCTGTCTTCTTCAGCTTTGGCTGGGAGAATGAGGAGCTGCCTGCTGAGTGAACAGAGATAGTAGGATACAGGACCTGTAGAACAAAAATATGAAGCTTTTACTTCAATATATTCAACTTGGGCTTTAGGGCTCTGACTTGCATGAGTTCCAGGCACTTAGAGAAAGCCCTGGAGACCCCCAAGAGCTTTAGAAAATGCTCTTTGCCTGTTTAGCTTGAAAATAACTTAGGCCCACTCATCCAGGCACAGGAGACTTGGGCTGTGCAAGACACATGGCTAGGACTGGTAACAGTCTGTACAAAGCCCCGTGTCTTGGCTGCAGCCGGTACGTGGCTGCCTTATTGGTTGTTTCCATCTGCTTTAACAAGTGCTGGTATAAATAGCTGCTTGGGTCTCCACGTCTTACCCGGTTTTGTTTCACAATACTAGTCCCATCACTAAGTAGGCCTCCCTCCATTGCATCACTCTTGGCTAGTTACTAATGATTTTCCTACTTTGCAACTTCAAGCTTGGTTTTCCAAACACAATATTGCGGCACTTACCATTTGGCCAAATCCCTGGAAGATTAGAAGTCAGATGTGGTATTGGCTCAGAAACGGAAGCTTTTTTTAACCTCATTACCTTGAGTAGTGACCCATACCAGCCATAAAAAGCAGAAGGCTGAAGATAACCTTGGGTGATGGTACCCTTACAGCAGATGATTTAGGTTTTTTAAAGAAAGGAAAAAAAAAATTAATGATGAAACAACTTCCTGAAGGACACACTGGAACACTTTTGCACAGGGCATGTTACCTGCACACAGAATAGGATGTGTACACCAACATGGACCACTGTGCTCTTGGGACTTCACGCCCTCTTGCTTGCAGATTCTCCTATTGTCTGGAAGAGAAACAGAAGAAAGTAGGAGGACATGTTAGACAGAGGCCATTGGCGCCAGGCTCAGACACGGTGCTGGAGTGAGATAGAAGTGCAGTATTTCTTCTGTGACCATCATAGAGAGTTTCAAACCCAAAATTGTGGAATGGAGTTGTGAGCTGGCCAGATGGAAACATGTCTTCACTCCATGGTACATGGAACAGCAAGTTCATCATGTTCTGTCTTTCCTCTGAGCCATTCTTGGCAAGTTCAGCCACATCTTGGAAAGAGTGGAGGGGAAGAATTGCAAAAGGGAGCCAGTAGGCAAGTTGGCTATGGAGTTTCTTTTATATTGTGCTTAGGGAAGCTGTTCAGCTTCAAAGGAAAATACCTGATCGCTGAGAAAGAGCCTACAAAATAATTATGCTGATTTTTTAACACCTCATCACTACTTCCCAGAATTTCTTTTACCACTGTTTTTCTGCAGAGTACAGTGACAATAATCCTCCCCAGACGATGGTATAATGGTTGCAGCCGGATCTGTCACCTACTTAGTGGCAGGTGGGGCTAACTAAACAGTTAGGAAACAGAACCGCTTTCCTGACTGGGGTCAGAAGGTAAAACACAATAAACTATTGTTTATTTTGGATCTATTTTTGGAAGAGATCTTTGTTTTTATTGTTGTTTATGCATATAGTTGCCACCAAAAGTAACTTTGGTTCATTTGTCATTTCCTTTTTTGGTTGACACACAGTACTTTAGCTATTCAGCTCTCTGATGTTACAGCAAATAGCCAGACAATCTTTAAAATAAATGCTCTCCTAGAGTTTGCATATTTTTCCTTCTGTTCATTTCTGGGGCTGGGAAATAGAGACTTCAGAAGCAGCCCAAGTTAATTTTACAAGCAGAAATACGTTTGCCGTTCTTGTCCTTCCCTGTACCGCAGTGTTGTTTTCTCCAATTTATTGTCACAGAGTTGATGTCAAATGCGGGTTTTTTTAGGGTACACTTTAGATTTTCAGGATTTCTTAAGCACCTTTTTTCTGCATCATAGAAGTCAGAATCCATTTACTGCCAGATGACTAATGTTCACCCATGTTGCTTAGCTGGATGGTTACTACACTGTACATATATTTGATCTGTAATGTCCTAGCAAAACCTTTCTCCTCTCTCTTTTTGTCTCATCTCTGCATTGTCTACCCTGCTTTCCTGGGGAGGCAGAGCTTATGCAGCCTCAGCCTCTGTCAGTCACTCTGGTGACTTCTGAACTAGTTTGTCGATTTAAATCAAATTTGCAGGAGGTCAAGAGGGATGTTCCTGCACATTTCGTGAAAGTAGGAGGTCTGTTAACAGATGGCCACACTAACACTATTGGCCACACTCCTGTGTCCTCCTGCATGCCCTGTGCGGCTTCAGCCGTGAGGAGTGGATGCCGTGCTCCAACGTGAATCCCGTGGTGATTCTGAGCTGGCTGAAACACAGCAGCGATGGCTGCAGGCTTTGTTCTGTGCTATCAGCACCACTGCTGTCTCCTGCCTCGGGCTTGGCTACTACGGAGGAGAAGCGCTGTGCAGAAGGAGAGGAACTTTTGAGGAGGAAATGCAGAACTCCACCAGCTGGCATTGTGCTAGGTCTGAGTGGTCATCGTCGTCGCTGTCTGCCGTGCCCGTGCCAGCTTTCGAGCCAGTGACAGATGTAAGAGAGCCTTGCTCGCGGAGCAGTGTCAGTTGGCCCTGAGGAACTGTGAGGATCATATGACATTGCAAGAAGCTTTTATAAAAAGAGAATGTCAAGACCGTCTACCTAGAAAGCTCCTTGGCATGTACAGATCTCAGAGGAGCATTAGAGCCAGGTTGAAGCAGAATATGACACTGTGCGTGCCTTTGCTATAGCGTCACCAGTACAGTAATACACCTTCACTTCAGGCTCAGATGGCTGGAATGCACATACGCGGGGTGACTCTGTGCTCTTCAGTCCTTGGGAGACGGTCTTGAATGGCCTCTGAACCCCCTAAATCTCCGCCAATGCCTCTAAAGCAGCACACCCTTATGTGAAGGGGCCACGCTGTTCTGCACTCAGCAGCGTTTGGAACAGCCATGTGGTGCTCCACGTCTGTGGGTGGGATGTGCTGCTGCCCCTCTGCATGCCATGGGGCCTGTGCTTACAGGAAGGAGTGGTCTAAGAGACGACTAACTTCTTGGGCCTAGGCCTGGCAGGTCTAACTCGGTGCCAGGCTTTGGCATCTAACTGGCACTTACATTTTGGGCCCCTAGTGAAGGAGTCTTGCAGAAGTGCCTGTGCTCTTGCCTGCGGTGCGGGCAGAGGCAGGGGTCTGGCTATGCCCTTGCAGGCATGGTACTCCTCCAGGCTTTGGGAAGTCCTGTTTCATTTGCTCCGTGGGGTGTTTACTTCCAGATCCTGCTCTGGCAGGCACCTTACCTCCGGCAGACCGGGAGGCTAGGCGATGAGGACGCTGCTTTCTTAGTTCCAACATTTTTTTGTTGGAAAGTGCTCGTGCGCTGCTGCCAACGGAGGATTGCCTTGCTGCACGGATACAAAACCACTCCCGGCTGCAGGCATTACCGTGAATTTGGGTGAAATGTGCTTTATCATTACAGGCAATTTTCCTTTCACCACTCCCAGAGCTGTGCCTTTGCTGGGATGTAAGGGAGCCTTCCATGTCCTGACTCATCCCAAAGTTTATTTAATAAAAGGAAGGCAGTGTACACTCGCGCAGCTTCCAGGTATGGCTGGCAGGGTGCTAGCTGCTCAGAAGGTTTTATTTATTCCTAAAGAGTAGGAATAAGCTGTAAAATTCCTATCCGACTGATTTTCTTATTTTAGACATCATCACACCCACATGAACAAGAGGGCTGAAGAAGCAGATATAAATAGCAGTGAGATGTGCTTATTTCTGATATTCTTGCTGAGATTTCGTGATGTGTTTTCAGGTCTTGATTATACACCTTGAGGCCAGAAAACTGGCTAAACCAGATATTTTATCAAATGTGCAATGAACTTTAGATTATTTCCTTGGCCCTATTGCTGTTTTTTCAGATGAAATTAAAAAGAAAAAAAAAAAAACCAAGCCATCTTTAGGGTCTATCATTTAGCAGATAGTCTCTCTTAGTAAAATAGTCTTATCTGCTGTAGTTTCTGAGTGTTTGGCATTCATTGCTAGAAATATTAGTGTTTATTTTTAATTCTGAATCCCTCTTGCTAGAGAAGTCAAAGCACATCCTGTTTATGGTCCAGTTTTGAAAAGACATAAGCATGGGTTCATGGAATCACAAATTCATATATGAAGTTAAACATTTACTTATTTGTTTGAGGAATGCCCTTTTAGGAATCACAGCAGTTGATATAAGTCTGCAGTTTTTACTGTATTTGTAGGTACTGCAGTTTGATGAATGCACAAGGAATGAAGTCACTAGCAGATTTTTCCTTCTGTTTCATGTCACCTAATGACCAAAGAGTGACAACCTGACAAAGAAGTTTTAGTCAGTATTTGTTTGAGGTTGGTGGATTGAGTGAGTCTGGGTAAAAATCATTAGCTACTGAAAACCTGACACCATAAACTACTGCTCAGTTTGGACTGCAGAAAATGCTAAATAACAAGGGAAAAATAAGTAATTAGACTAATCTCACAGGATAACATTTAGACTAGTTAGTTATTGTCTCTAAAACATGTTGAAATAGAGAAGTATGGATCAAAATTTAGTTATAACAAAACCTATGTTTTTAATTTTAAAAATCTCTGTTGGGTCAATAGAAAATTATGACAAAACAAAAAGTAAACCAGAACCCAGAATTAAACTCATAGAAGCAATAAATCAATGAAACAAGATAAGAATATAAGCTATGGACTAATGTCCCTCTACTTATGAAATCCAAGCAGAGGCAGACCTTGCTTCTGGAAGGCAGCGATCAGGAAAGACAGATCATGAGGATGCTCAGACTGGCTTAATTATCTTACTGGATTTACAAATTAATATCTTCATGAAGGTGGTACCTCCCTGCATACTGCATTTCTCACTACGTATTCAGTATATTAAAGGACTGAGTAATTGCAATGTCTCAACTGTTGACATTTACCAAAACTCCAGTTATTTGGTCAAATGTCAAATAATAAGTACAGGTGGGTTTTAGTATATACTGCCTGTTTGTTGCTTCTCTGTATAATGACTAACATATGACAGTGGCTCTGTGGGTAACTTCTACCTTTAGCGAGAAATATTCTCTTAAAGTGGAACATGTTCCATAGAGAAAAATACCTTCCGTTTTGATCCTTGAATCAATCCACTTACACTGAGAAGTGAAGATACAAATAAACAACCCCTCGATAAATAATAAAATGAACAGAGACCATTGTTCTTTTTTTTTTTTGTCTTGATCCTTCACACTGTTGCCATCTTCAGTTGCACAGAAAACAGCAGCACTTGGGAAGCAATAAACAGCTCTGGCTGCCTGACAGTAACCTGAGGCTCCATCATGCAGTACAAAAAAATGAAAGGTAAGTACAAATTCAAAGGGAATGTGGGGTACAGTGCAGGAGAAAACTACTTAGTAAATGCTTGTAAGTGGGACAGTTCTTGAATGTGCATAAGCACACTAGAAAAGCAATATAACCTCTGGCACCGCTGTCTTTTCAGACAAGAGCCTGAAAATTCACTTTTTGCTCAAGATGTCTCTACAGCAAGTGTATCTTCAGACATGAGAAAAGAGTTGGAAGGGTACAGAGTAACAGATGACAAATACGCAGTAGTGATAAATAGGAGTTAAAAAAAAAAAGGGAGCAGTACAAAGATTATACTCAAACCTCACACTGTTAATTGGAATCGAGTCACAGTGCTTTCTTTCTTGGAAAAAGAATAGTAATTTGTCTTCAGCTTTGGCAGAAGAACAGCGTGCATAAGAGCAAATAATATTTGAAAGTAGAACAAGCCGACGTGGCACCAAGTGAGATAAATGCTTATCTCATAATCATTACTAGCTACTGCTTTGCATTGCCAGAAAATCAGGATTTGGAGAGGAATTATATAGGCTATAAATAATAGTTCCAGGGAGCAGCATCAGAAAATAGTTGCAACTGTATTTGCCTGTGATCATTAAAGTACTCCAAAACCAAAGAAACAAAGAACACCTCTTGGTGGTCCGAAATCACACATTTGGTGTGGTAGCTTCTAATTTTTGCTGCAGAAGTAGCTAATGTCCATGTTATTTAGGAACCAAGTGCCTGCTTATGTTGGACAATGTTTTGCATCCTTACCTGCCTGAACAGAAAAGCCCTGCTGTTCCTAGAAGGGGGGGAAAGTGGTTGCCGCAGCTTTTAGACGACAGATCAAAATTGTTCTGGACTCCTGCCTCAGCATGAAGCTGATCTACTGTGTTAAGCCACCTATTTAGCAAGATAACCATCTGTCCGGAGTAGGCTTGATGAGGTAATGGTTTTATTAATTTCTTATAATAAGTAAGATGAGCAGACGAAGCTGCCTGTGGCATTCAGATATGCGTATTTGACCTTTACAGAATTATCTGCCTTCCTTTCTGGTGCAAAACCTGATGATTTTCAGTGTATCAGAACTGTTCCTGGATGAATTTTCAGAAAGCTTTGCAGTAAGCATGAGATGTCAAGGAGGTCTTTCCAAACTGGTTTTTCACATCTGCAGAATAGGTTCTTTTTAATCAAAAAGCAAGAAAAGGCTGTTTCCTCCAGACTCTTCTATTCCCTCTGCACTGAAGGATGTTGCATGCTCTCTGCATGTTCTTCCAACTCTGCTAGATGACACTAAGCTTTCTGAAAAGCTACCTGCTTTTGATTAGAAGAAGCTGTCGCTGTCCTTGTAGTTTGTCCAAAAGTTGCCACCCAGACTGGTTAAAAATGGTAACCTGTTCCTTAGCTGCATTTCCTTCTTAGAGTTCCACCCACTAGTTTTGCCTATGCCTGTCTCCTTAGGCTTAAAAGAGGCTCTAGGACTCAGCATTTTCGCTGCCTAAAGGAGCCACAGCAAAGCACTTTGCTTTGCTAAAGTGTGCAAATCAGACTCATGAAACCTTTCCATGTTCTGCTCTCTTCTAGGCCTGAAATAATTTATACAACCTTTACCTCAATATCTTCAGATTTCTCAGCATCTGTTTTAGAAACATGGATGCCAAAAGTAGACAGAATTGCACTGTGAGGAAAGATGTTTCTATTTATGAAACAACAACAAAACAGAACAAATTTTTAAATTTTGAAAGAGATTTTCAGGTAAATTCAGACTCCAGAGTCACCAATAGCTAAATAATGCAAGGTAAGGGAAAAGAACTCGTGTGCCCTTAAGGGCATGGTGGCCTTTAAAAGGTAGTATATAAAGAGGCATAGTTGATAAATTGTGAGCAGCATATCTTGCACACAAAATGTGGGAAATGCTGAAAATGTTGCTACCAAGTGATGTAAGGGTATCCCTTATTTTATCTGTAAACCCAAACTCTAATAACATTGTCCAGTGCCTCTAAGGATTACCCTACGGACATGTCTGCAGGTGCCTGTGTTCTCCTGCGTGGAATGGCCGACACAAACAAGCTCAGTGTGTTCTCTTTACCTCCACCACTTCACCACCCTAAGCTTTTCATGTTAAAGAATTAATTTGCCATTTCACTTGTGGGAGTTCGTACTGGAAAGAACCAAACCCAAATGCATCTGCCCCAGGTGCAGACCGGGCATTACTGAATACTGGACTTGAAGGGGAGTGAGGTCCTCTTGGCCTTCAAAATGCTCAGCAGGTTGCTCCTGAGGATCATCAATAAATGACTGCTGCAGAGTTCTTGGCCTGTTCTCGGTAGCTGTCAGTGATGTGTCTGAGAAGCTGTGAGTGATGCTCATCTAGGTTACACTCGTTGAGAGCTGCTTGCTTTTTGAGTGTATCCCATGGACATCTCTGAGATAAGTCAGTGTCAGGAGCAAACGGTTTGCCACCCCCCTGCTGCCTGGTCCCCAGAAGGCCACATTCCCAAATAACCATGTCCTGCCTCTCCAATCTCTCGCTGGCTTCAAGGGCAGCCTATGTTCTTCTCCCTTCTTCCATCCCAGCCGTAGCAGGCCTGTTTCTGCAGTCAAGTGCTGCTTCCAGGACCTGCTTTTTGCAATTTCTGTGAATGACCTTGCACATCCCTGTGGAATCGGTGGCTTCCCTTAGAAATACAGGCAGCCACCATGTGCACACACCACGCTTTGCTGCTGAGTGAAGACACTGGGGCCTCCTGTTAAAAGTTTTCATCCATGGAAGAGCGTTGTTTGCGTCCCTGTTATACCTGCATTACACCCACCTTGGTGCAAACACTGAGGGGAGGCAGGGCACACCAAGACTCCCACCACTAAGGGTTAAAATAATAAGGGCTGCCTGTAAATAAATACCCTCCAGTGAGTGACTATTAATAGTGTGAATGTCCCATTAAGATGTGGCTGAACCACTCTCAGAAAGGACGACCCTGCAAAACATGGGTGGCTTGGTACTTGCCAGGATCCCTGGGGCTGGGGTCCAGCCAGGTGTGCTCCTGCCAGGTCATCACCTATCCCACCGAGTGGGCTTGTCCCTCCTGTTAAGCACCTCATGGAAGGGGTGGTGGACAATATCAGATCAACTTCTGTAGCCACCTAAATTTAGTGGTAAAGTGTTCGTTTGCCTTCAGCATCTCTGCTAGCCACAGAGGTGGCATGGCCCAGGCAGCCTGGCGTAGGGTGGAGGTGGGTGCCCAGACCCCAGGGAGCCGCACGGGTTCCACGCAGGGCAGCTGGGCACGTGTGCCCTCCTCGCCCCAGGCGGCGTGGGGGTAGAATGTGTTACAGGTGTCAGGCAGCAGCCGCCCTCAGAGGCCCGGGCGTGATAAATGGGGTCAGCTAGTGGCAGAAGGGTCTCAGGCTGTGCCCGGGCAGTGGGACATCTGATCGGTTATCTCATGTTTCCCCGCTGGAACCACACACCCACCCATCAGTTTCTGTCTCACCCGTGCTGCCTGTTGGCTGACGGCAGCGAGGAGCTGCTCTGTAATCACAGACATAAACACAGATGCGTCTGACCTCTCTAGCTCCTGGCTTTAATCAAAATCACACGCAGCTCTCTGCAGCCCTAAGGATCCTTTTTTTAAAATTATTTTTTCAAAATAAGGAAAAAAATGAAAGGGCAATGTTCCTGTAACAAGGGAGCAGTTCTTAGGAAAGGAAGCCTTGTGAGTTAGTGACAGAATCCATCCATGCTTGCACAAAGTTGAACGTTTTAAAGTAGCAGATTGGTTCTTGGGGACGTGATTATAAATGCCTCATCAAAACTGCAAGGGAAAACCCAGAGAAAGGGACTTCTTTATCTTTTTTTTTTTTTTTTTTTTTTTTTTTAAATTGTAGACGTTCCTGAAGAATCCTTCTTTTCTTTTAAAGTCTGTATCCACCCTCCTTTTTAGCCTTCTTCTGTTCTTTACACAGGAACTCCTAACTGATAAACACTCAATTTGCTCTGTCGCAAAGTCTTTAAAGACAGAACCTGATTGCTTAGTTTCTGGAAGGACGTGGGTATTTTATCTGTAGATGATGAAATGGATCTAATTACAGTATCACATTTGTGTTATGAATTTTCCATTGGCAAGTTTTAATGGTCCAGTGTAGTTATTGCTTGTGATGTAACTCCATTAGAAGTTCTTTAAAATTTTTGTGGTATTTCAGAACTGGAAGATGTAATGTGAAGGTGGCTTCATTAAAGTTCACTCTAGCCCTGCATATTTCAGGGGATTTCTAATGGCTGCTGTTTCTAAAAATGTGTGTATCAGTAGCCAGAATATGGGCAAGGCAGAAGTTTACCTGATCACTGGATCACTTCTGAAATTATTTGCATAACAAAAGAGGCATGTGGTTGTTAGAATACCCAAATGGGGGAAATAAAGTAATCCTTCTTGAAAAAAAAAAAAAAAAAGATATACCCTATTCAAATTGCTTGTTAAATATGAAAGTAAAACGTTAATGTGAATAATGCTAAGTCAGCCTGCTCCAGCTGGGAATCTGCCCCATGTAGTCATACTCAGAGAGATGGGTATTAATCTATTATTCAACTGCACAAAGTTCAGTTGAATAACTGTTGTCACTAATTGCTAATGGGCGAAATTGCTGGTGCTTATAGGGAGATATTCTGGTAACAGATAATGAAGCAACTAAGTAGTTGAAAATGTCAAAGGAGAAAAATGATCTTTTCACCTCACTGAGTTCATTTTTAAAACTGTCAGCCAAGCTCACTCTGTCGCATACAGCCAGCCTACAGCTCTGCTGGGGAGATGCGCTACGGCCACTGAGCACACAGACAGAGGGGAAGATGAGGGAAAACCCCTTCCCTTGATCCTACTTCAACAGCTGCTGCCCATGCTCAGGGAAGAGCTGCAAATCTCCAGCAACTGATACACATGGCTTTTGCTTGCGTTGACTGACGGAGCCTGGCCTTGATCATCAATTGCTCCATGGCTGAGAGGTAGTGTTCCTTCCCACAGGCCCTATCCCTGTGCTACTGCACCCAGATGATGGTCCTCCATCTCTGTGATTCAGATATACTCCTGGAGCCTCTCCTTTTTGGGAGGTGCCAAAGCAAGGATGGACAGGTTGTCAGCTCTAAAGAGAAAGAGAAATCAGAGGGCAACTCTCAGCCTTTGCAACATGGGTTGGAGGGAGAAGTCAATTCAGCCAGCAAGCCAGGACAAGAGCCATAACATGGTATTTTGATCCCTCCACCATCTTTGAAATTCATCTCTCTGTGTCCCTGGAGAGGGCAAGAGAGCAATCCTGGACCCCTTGGAGCCTCAGGGAAATACAGCGAGTGCCTGACCTCCTGGCATTTCAGCAGCCTCTGGGGCAGCAGTGTGAGACCTGGGAACCGGGGCAAGGCAGTCCCAGGCAGTGCTTCAAAAGCTGACGTATCACCCCAAAGCCTCAGCACCTGCTTCAAATCTGGCACCTTTTTTGGGGTCGAGTGTGGCTGGGAACTCCTTTTGGTCCCTCTCTCCTGCCCCCTTTTGCAGCCCCAAGGAAACTGTGCATACGAAATGCTGGCTGCTGACCGAGCTCGCAGCGTTACTGGCAGTGACAGAGTCTAAATATCACTGTGCTTCGGTAGCTATTTTTGCACATCACGAGGATGCCCTGAACCCTTCTCTCTCTTTCAGGTGTGAGCCTGTCCCTGTTTGCACCTACTTGTGGTATGACCCAACAGCTGCTTGCAATTCCCTGTAATCCAGATAGGGAAAAGTGGATGGTATTTCCCATGTTTTGCTGCTGACCACAGACAGCTATTTCTGATGGTGTGTTAATGAGCTTCTAATGAAGAGCAAGGCCTTGCATCGCTAGCCCCCAGGTGCCGTCCCTCCAGGCCTCACTCAAATTCATCTCCTCCTGCAGCCCTGGCTGCCCACCCGGTGCCAATGGCAGGCTGATGCAACAAGGAGCACATGGCTACTTAACAGTAACTATTACAGTGAAATACAATATCGCAGCAACTTTCGGCTCCAGGATGGCCACAGAAGTACCAGCACATCCTTGTCTAGATGCTCACATTGTGCTGAGCAGAGAGCAGTGCCACTCAGCGTCTTCTACCAGGGTCTGAAAACTCGGCCTGGATGACTGGGCTGTATTGTGTTCAGTGGGAGTGAATTTCCCTCAGTAGCCTGGGAGTTAGAAGTCTTTAACTTACAAGGCTATAAAATGAGTGACAGATGTAGTCCATTACAGGTACACTTCAAAATTTGTCACATACAGCCAGCTTAATATCACCCTCACTGAGAGTCAAGAAGCCTCACCAAAAAAGAGCCCTCTCCCAAAACTCCCATCTCCAGTAGTGCTCTAGCAGAGCAGACGAGAGCCTGCTTTTCAAGACAGGCTGAATGCAAAGCTGGCCGAGGCTGATGGAAGGGCTGCAGTGAGCATTGAGTCATACCCATACTGATTGTCATGTGAACAAGGTACAAGGCCAGTGTTCCCCATAAATGACCATCAGTGAATTTACACGGTTCCCCTACGCAATCAGGGTTAACTACATGAAGGATGAATTTCCTTTATAAATAGCATTATTTGAAAATAAATTGATGTGTGGAGGAGAACCCTTAAGTCAGTGGATGTAGGAACTGGACTGCAATGGAGGGGCATAACAGAAAATGTAAAGAATTGGCTGATACATATATGTTCACTAGGTGAGAACAGCCTAACAGTCAGAGACAATTCTGCCTGATTAACTGCAAGACTATGGACATCCAGATTCCTCAGGATCCAGGTCTTGACTGGGCTAAAGTGTGTTCATGAGGCTGCATGGCAATCCAAGAGCTGTGGGTATACCAAAAAGGGATTTCTGTGTCCATGGTCTGATAATCTATAGCACTTTGGGGTGAAGGGCAAGTTCAGGTATCCGCTGTGAGGACTTGGGCTTTTGTCATTTTCAGCCCAGAGCGGGTGTGCTGAACCAACGCCTGTTTGCCCGTGACTTGTGCAGTACAGCTGAGTGAAAAACAGGCTTTGTAATTGTGTGGATAACCAAAACCAAAAATTATGGGGAAACTACCAAATAAAAAATAAGAAAACTTGAAGAATTGAATTGGAATAATGGCCAAATGCTTACTGACCTGCTAAAGATATTTCAGTTTCACTTTGGCATTTCTTAATAATCTCAAAACCATTTTTTCCATTTTATGAGGGGGCCCGGGATCTATTTTGAAGTGGAGAACAGTGTTTCAAAATAAGGATTAGAAAAGTTCTGTTCTTCAGTGTCAAATGAAAATGGTGCAGCATTTCTAAAACAAATTTCCAGATGTCAAAACCCACAAAAATCTTGAACTTTGGTATACTTTTGCCATTTTTTCCTGGGAAACCTACCAAGTTTGACCCAATTCTTTCAAAAACAGCTATTTAAGAGACTCACTCATTGATAAAAAGACTCCTTCTCCATCTGGTCTAGAGTTAAGACTGTGAGCTGCAGCCCCACGAGTTAAGGCTCTCTCACTGGGGCTGTGTCAGGCTGGTGTCTTCTCCTGACATAAATTCACCAGTGAGCTCATAACTCAGGAAAGTATAAAATCGGTTGAGCTACACAGCTGTAAAACCAGAGCCATGCAGCAGGGAATCAGGCATAGGCTGATAATTTCATGCCACTGTGGGGGAAAAAAAAGGAGTTTAAAGTTAATTAAAATCAAAAGATTCCCTCTGTAAATTATGTCTGAGGACATGGGAGTGAAAAGGACAGAAGGCAAATGAATGTTTAAGGCGGGGAGCTTTACTAGCTGTGGCAGGAGGTGGAACAGCTCACCTTTGGCCTCGCTGTCTTCTTGCCACAGTGAAGAGTTACTTATGCCGGGCCCGCTCCCCAGATGCAGGCAGGGTCTGGAGCTCTCAGTCCCTGACTGCAAGAAGTCACTGCTGAGCTTGAGCATTGCCTTGGGCCAGGCACTGGGGAGGACTCCTGAGTGTCCAGGCATTTAACAGGGTGCTGGCAAGGGGAAAGCCCCAGGCGAGGGGAGGCATGTAGTGCGGACTGCCGCTGGCACATGCAGCTGGGGAGGGAAGGGCATAGGTGTCCATGGGGGGTGGGACCAGACCTGCACCCTCCTGAAGGGAAGGGCCCCACAGTTGGGAGGGAAGGTGGGGGCAGAGACAACTGCTTGAGAGAGGAGCAGGGGGCTGGGGGGAACCTCCACCTGCAGGGAATCTGCAGGTTAGAGCACCCCTTCCTTCCTGTGTCCCCCCCAGCACACAGGTGCTATTTTCCTGCTTGGGTGATGCCATCCTGCACCTTCTGCTGGAGGGGTGTTTCTTTGCACAGCCTGGAGGATGCCTGAAACTCACGAGTCCTCCCTAATGAGCTCAGTCTGGTATTAATCCATCGCTCGGCACCATTGCCCAAATTACGCTCTTGTTTAAACCTGTGTAAGGCTAAAATAGCTCAACTAGAGTCTGAGGTATAATGCAGATTTATGCTATGCTGATGAGGAGCAGAGTTTGATCCTGTTATTTTATAACGGCATGACTGCAGTTTTACTAGTCCTTGGGGTGCAGAGCAAAAGTATTTGTATTTACTTGCTCTGAATTTTAAGTTCGTTTTGCTGCGATACCTTAACTAAAGCATCTATCAATTTCGAGATCAATATATTCTCCTCCGCTGGTGAATTGTGGCCTGAAGTCTCGAACCATACAGGACCCATAAAGTACCAGTACTAGCATTTCACCTCAGTGAGTCTAGCAGCTCCCACATGGTTATATACATTGCTGGTGCCTGACCTTTCAAAGGGCTCAGCAGCCAGTAAGCCCATGTGTCCGTGGGCTGCCTCGTTGACACCTCAGGTGGTGGGTCAGTCACTGTCTTGTTGGGACATGCACCTTTTCCTTGGGTGAGGTGTTATGGCACATCATCACGTTTTCTTGGTGAAAAGAACTGTTGGCCAAAAAGCCCATGAGTATACTTTTGGTGAAAGTGTCTAGAAACCCACTCTTTCCACCTCTCATGACCAGTTCTTTAACAAAACAAGCCAGGTTTTCCCTCTTGTTGAGTAACAGTTTACTGAGGAGTTACCTGCAAAGCCTTGTTACAACCGCAAAGTGTAGCGGGATGGGGACCTGCCACGGCCATCCCTTTGGGAACATTAAGTATGAAGAGCACTTGTCCCCCAAATCATAGATCTTCTGCCGGTGAAAATAGACTGCTAGGAGCAGAAAAGTCACCTTGCAAAAATGGAGATGGGGACAGCAGATGCCAAGTACATGGGAGGACTTGTTCTCCTTCCTAATGCTTTGTTACACAGGATCTACAATGAGAAAGGAAAAGAAGGAAAGGAAAAGCTTTCAGCCTAAGTGAGAGAGAGATCTCTGGCAGGATCAAATGATGTCTTGCCTCCTGAGTTCTTGTTATGCTGCTCATCATTCCTTTGTGATGGAAACAGTTGCGGTTGCAATCTTTCTAGAAAATATGCCACAGCTGTAGCGGAGAGCCTTGAAGCACCCAAATGTGACAACTCACCAAAACACACAGTGTAAGTGAAAAATGGGGCAGAGAAATTAAAGCCCTCCAATGAATAGTGTTAGTTTATAACAAGAGACAGAATTGTAACTTAGTCATGGTTGAATGTTTTCCATTTCCTCTTAGCATTCACAGCCCCTTTTTATGATTGTGCTTTTGTGGAGAGAGAGGTGTTGGGATTCTCTGAGATTTTGGGAATATCCTTGCTTTATCCTGAAAGCACCTGTCTGTTCCCTCTATGACACAGCCTCTAATCCTGCCCTGGATGCAGTGAGACGAAATGGGCTTCTAATTTCATGGTTGAAGTCAGAAGAGATAATATCTGCTCAGTTGCCTGCATAAAAATTGCTCTCTAGCATAAGCCTCCTGGAATTCTGCTTTTGTCTCCTCAGAAGGATCAGGATGTGAGGATCCGTCCGGGTGTGCATGATCTCTGTACGTGCTGAAAAATAGAATATCAGGGTTGCTCGATACTACATAAAATTTTAATAAGAGTTAAGTCACATAAAGCTTTTCACTGCCTTCCCCTTTTATTCTTAATATATGTTCTAGCCGTGCCTGTGGAATATAGCTTGTCAGTGTACGTAGGTACAATCTGATTCATGGTGACATCTTGTAAAGACCAGGGAGGTGTTATTCAGGCAGCTGCAAGGGCAATTCTTGGAGAGTGGGAAGAAACACTGTATTATGCCCCCTCTAATGTGACTTTTAAAAGGTTACCTCATTTGTGCAGCATGTTCAAAGACATCAAAACCAAGCCCCAGTAAGAAGCAGAGTCGGGAGAGGGTTAAGGAAGTCAGTGATGCCTGATGTTAACATCTTTCCTCTTTTTCAGCTTTGTAAAAGATAAACGTTTCAGATTTCAATCTGTGGTTCCCAGCAGTGCTTTGGGAACACTGCAGTAGGCCTGCAAAAATCGCTAATGCTGGGCCAAGCCGAGATAATGCGTCTCAGCAGGAATGACATAATGCCCTAAAAGGAGACTATGATGTAATGCATATCTCACAAATCAGAGCCAATTTCCGTTCGAAAACCTTGAAGTCCAGCACTAACACTGCAATATGCAAAACTTTGGGGGTTTATATATTTTTTTCTTTTTTCTTTTTTTTTTTTTAAGAATAATTTTATAAGGCTTACAGCACTCGTGCAGTCTCTCAGTTACCAGAGAAGCTTCTCTCTCGTTCCACGCTTTCTTGCAATTTGGGTGCTTACTGAAAGCCATTAAGCATTTCACCTTGGTTGAGGTGCCTGCAATATGTTAATATGAACTCTGTAATTTATAGCGTTAATATGGCTGTTTATGCAGGTGAGGCATAAAGCGTATATAGCATATTACAGTAAATCCCGCTTAATGAAGGTGTTATGCAGGGATTTATTAGACTCACTAATGTCTCACGGAAAAGTTAAGCAGTATTTGTGCTAAGATCAGCTTGGGCTTCAGCCAGTGCAACTCCTCAGTCCTTGGTGGAGTTGTTCCCCTGAGTGAGGTGAGCCAGATTTGGGACCATACAGTTTATAAACCATCCCTGTTAGTTTTCCTGTCCTTTATTAATAACCGTGCTGTCAGAGCAGCAGGACTCGCCTACTGCTCGGTGTTCCTGTGGTGCATGAGCCAGCGGGACCAGTGTGCTGGGAGCTGCTGCAGGGTTTGTTTCCAAGCAGCGAATCTTTGAACAAGCCTGCTGGGGCCCTGTGCCCGCCCTGACCCCAGACCCTGGTGAAGCGATGGGATGTCTGGGAGGGTCTCACTGTCCACTTGGCCTGTGCACAGTTTGCAGCAGTGGGACCATGGTGATTTCCAGGATTGCAGCTGCCTTTGGGGCTGTGGTCCTGCACCCTTCATGTACTCTTTGGTGGCGAGGGCAGGAGCTGCTGCCACCGGATGGCTCTGCCTTGTGGCGGCAGGACAAAGCCAGACATCTGAGTGTGCAGCTAGGGGAAAGCCGTGGTGGTTCCTGGTGTTGGAGGGGACAGCAGCAGCCCATGGGGGTCAGGATTCGGCCTTGGCTACCCGCGCAGCCACATCACCCTACAGCTGTAACATAGCAGTGTATACCCCTTTGCTGTATCTTCATCTCACAGATGTAGTGCTGGAGTCGTGCCTCACATGCCTTCAAAATACCTCCTGTTCTCCAGCACCAGACCTGATCCAGGCTGTGCATCCAGTCGTGGGGCTGGGACCTGGGACTTTTCAGAAGTACCCATCCCAGTCAGGGCAGGGTTCTCTGGGCAGAACCTGTTCTCCCAGGAAAGGAGAACCAAACTGCAGCCTGTCACATCAGCCCACGGAGACATTCCCAAGGATGTATCCCAAGCAGTAGTCCTATCAAGAATGTTTGTACTGGAAACCAGAATCTTTAGAAAATGACCAGTGGGGTAGTTCATGCACTGCAGCCCTCCACCATGGCAGGCAGCCACCAGCGTGATTTTGCCTGCCACGTGACAGAGAGCTGGTCTGTGCTAATCAAACCATCTCAGCTTGAGCAACCGAGGTATTAATATGTAACCTCAGCTGGCTCTTATAAATTTGAGGTTTACATTTTTGCTTCTCCGTGTTAAGAAACATTGGGAGTATCAGATACTGAAGGCTTGTGTTTACTTGCCTATGAGATGCGAGGTTGCTAACAGATTCAGCAGGCAAATAAACTTGTGACCTTGTTCTAAAAATTAATAAACCACCATCAGCACCCCAAAGAGAGGGGGAAGCTGGCATCTGCTACTGTTAGTTCAAGCCTGGACCTGCTTTTCATTCAGAATGACCTGACTGCAAATGGAGTCTGCTGCATTTTATGTTGCAGACTGCCTTCTAGAGGAGGCTGACCCAAGACGCGTGGCATCATTAAACTGGGAATGATGCTGGACTTGCACCGCAACCACACAAGTGAAAGGTGAGTTGCTGCCTCAAATTGTTTTAAAAACTCATTATCGTTAATAAATACCAAGCTGTGTTATGTGCACCATTTCATTAAAAGAGGATAGCCAGAAGGAGAGCTTAATTATCTTGCTTTAGCAAAAAAGCTCTAGGGGCAAAAGGGGAATGTATAATTATAGTGTCAATATGGCCTGCTGGCCTGCTGGTGGGCCGGCGAGATGGGGACCGGGCTTTCTAATCCTGACCTTACCTCTGCTGTATGTGACCGTTGGGGCAAGTCATTTAACCTCCTTTCTAACGCGGGAGCTCTCATACTTCCAGGCCCGAGTAATAAACGTGCCCTGAAGACTAATTTTGTCTAAGGACCGGAGCATTTGTACTGATTTTGGCTTTTCCCATTTGCCTTTATGCATACTTAGGTACCTACTCACCTTGTCCCAGAAGACTTGAACTCAGCGACCGGGACCACACTGGCAAAGGCGGCATCGTGTGGTTTGAGACCATGGCAGCCAGTACCCAGCCACATTGTGAATCTGCCCCACGTTGGCTGTCCTGAAACCATGCAGAAAACAACATAGCTGCTAGTGTCAGCCACATAGGGCCAATTTTGGTAAGAGTTGAGGAAAGAGAAGCATGGGACCAATGTTACAATATATCTACAACTACAAACTGAGTGCAATGGATTAGACATCAAATCAGCGCAAGGGGAGTAAGGATGTAACAAAACTGTGTTTGTACAGTATGAACCACCCCAGATGCCCAGGGGCCTTGCGTATCCACTGATGCCACTGGAGCTATAGTGTCCGGTATCTACTGCTGCTGCTCTGGCCAAAAGCGTGCTGCCACGTAGACCTGGCCAGCTGTCTTCTGTCCCAGAAGTGTACTTCTGTGCAGCCAGTGTAGTGCTCGTACCCTAATCACCTGCTGTCGGCTGTGAGTCCGTTGCTTTGTGCACCTAATTAATCTCAACAGCTATGTTACACAGTACTAAGCGAAGCATCTTGCCTAGTGCAGAAGTGCCTTGGCTTTGTGAATGTCCCCTGGGACTTTCAACGGCATTGGTGCGGTATGATGGAAGAAGCTTGCCTCCTGTTATGGCCTGTTACTTTATGGAGGGTAATCTCTGCTGTTCTAGCAGATGACGGAAAATAATATATCCCCAGTGCAGTGCAGTGCTAGTGCAGTGAACTGCCTAGCCTTGGGTAAGTTAGCCCAGGAAGACCAGCCCAGTGGCATCCCTGGCACGCCTGGTGCCAAAGCTTGCTTCAAGGTACATGGGGGCTCTGCAGTGCCAGTGCGGCAGAGATGTGCCGTGTGGCCTTGCTCCTGTGGCAGTGCTGTTTGGAGAGCAGCAGTTCCGCCATCCTGCCGGTCTACCTGAACATTTACTGTGCCTCCAGCACTTCTCAGTTCTGCATCTCAAAGGCTGCCCATGCTGTTGAGTCTCTTGTCTCCACTTTGAGGAGCAATACGACCTTGGGAGCCTCTCAGTCCTGATTTAAAGGTACAGTGAGACTGACTACGGATGAAAACTGCTCTGCTTAGAAATATCCCATAGGATGAGAAATTACAAGAACCATAGCCAGAGAAGCTTCTTCCTAGCTGAGCAAGGAGTGGAGTTAAAAATCATTTGAGAGAGAAATTCCCTATTCTGAAGGGCACAGTGAGAACTCATCAGCTCCTCCCTTCTGACCCTATCCCACATTATGAGAACAATAGGTCTCTACAACATTAAAGGCAATACATTTAGAAGGAATTACAAAGAATATTGCTTTGCACACTGAATAGACAGCCTGTGGTCTTCACTAATGCAGCCATTCAATGTCAAGCATCCATATGGATGGATTTTTAAAAAGCGTTGGCTAATTTAATCATCCCTGGCTACCACATGTAGCTCTAAAATAATCCAGGGCTGGGTTTCACCCTATGGTCGTTGCAACTGATAACCTTTGGGGTACTTGTGTGCGAGAACTGCACAACTGGCTGAGTGGACTCAAGTGTTTTGCTTCCTCTGAGTCTTTATTCATAACATCTCCAGTGGCATGAGGCCAAAGCAAATGGAACAACATTGGAATGAGACTGTCCAAGGCTAAAAGTCAGTTATAAAAGGGAAGTTGGGAGTCAAGCTCTTCCTTTTTTGCATATTTAATGTGTCATTGAAGTCAGTACCCAAATGTCTTGGTAGGTCTTATCCTGTTGACTAAAGTAGAAGCTGTGTAATGCATGTACTGTACACAACTGAGGTAGGAAGGAAAGTGATTCCTGTTTTGTTTGCTCCCTGGGAACTCAGAACTTCCTCTAACCTAATTTTGAAGGCACCTTGTGACCCACCTCCAGGTGCTTGCAGTGTGATCATCTTGCAGGTGAAATCTCTACTGTTTTTCGTTCGTTGGGCCCAAGCAAGCAGCTGATGTTGCTGTGCCACGAGCCTGGAACTGGTTGTCTCCCTGCTGCCTGTAGTGCTGAGGTTCAGGTTTGGGCCCCTCCCCACCCTGTGGCTGGGTTATCTCCTTCCAGACCTCCTGACTCTCTGGATGATCTTAAGAGCAAGCCAGCTGTGGAGTAACATGGCGGCATAAATATCCTCTTAGAAGGGTGGAGGATTGCTGGAGTGCAGGAACGGACTGTTCCCTGCTTCTCCACACACCCACTGTGATGTGGAGGTTGACAAGGGGGTGGTGGAGACCTTGGGGTCATGAGATCCTTCCTCCTTCTGAGCTGCAGGGAGCCTGTCTTGCTCCTGTGCAGTGCCTGAGCATGACTTAACATCAACAGTGGTACATCAACCCACCTGCCTTCCCCTTCCAGGGAGTAAAGTCCCTCAGAGGCCACCATAGAGCGGTTTGGGAGCTCTGTGTCATTGCATGCCGAGCCTCTGGAAATTCGGCATGCTGCAGTGTCTCTGTTGCTGTCACTGTCCCAATGGCTTCCAGTTTCCTTCTCCTGAGACAAGAGTGATTCACACCTGAACACTCTTTGCACCCAGAAAGGGGCTGTCTGTGGGATGGTTGCCTATTCCCTATTGCAGGCCACCAAAATGGTGGCTTCTGGCTGCTGGAGGAGGTCCCTGAAAGCAGTGGAGATCTCCTGGATATACCTGGGCATAGCCAAGCTGTGGCCTGGCCTCTCATTCCTCCACTGTTTTGCAGGGTGACTTGCCTGCCCCCAGCTCTACAGAAAAAGTAAATCCCAGCTGTAGCTACAGACGGCGATGCTGCAGGCAGCAGTGCCAGCACGGAGCGGAGCACAGCCTCCTGAGACCCCATGTCCTGGGCAGGCAGGATTCGGTGACAGAAGCAATCCAAGATGCCCTTGGGCACCCCTTTGTTTTCACGTAGCAGAACCTGTTCCCGGTCCCACAGCAATGCTCTAACAAGCTACGTTTTCATTTCACATTTCTGGTGTGGGTGCTTAGAGGAGTTGAACCTACCCAAGCTGCAGGATGCTGCAGTGCGAGCAGCTTGCTGATTCAACCCTGGTGTACAGCACCGAGGAGAAACATATGTTTCTGAGCCCCTGGCACAGACCAGGGCCTCTGATGGCACGATGGTTCTCACCAGCGTGTCAGTGATCAAATAAATGCTCTGGATGGCTTCAGCTGAGGGAAAGCTGTGCTGTCCAGTGCTCCTGTGGGCCGGGGAGGTTTCTGACTGTGAGGGGTGGGTGGCTGCAGCAGTCAGCCCTTGGATGTCACCAGGGCAGGGGTGTCCAGACCTCCTCATGCAAAACCACCACCTGGTGATCAAGCGCTCCCACACCCTGTCAGGGCACCCACCACCTGCCCATTCCCCATTAGATGTTTTGCTGCCAGTCCTGTGAAACTCCTGAGAGGTGCAAGGGCTGAAACGAGTGATTCAAGGCTTCGGGCAGAGCCGGTGACACCTCCTGTTAAGAGGCCTGCAGAATATTTTCATTGTAAGAGGCTGTTTCTTGTTGCTTCTCTTTTCGCCAAGCGTATCTGCCTCAAGCTGCCGTTTTATTTACATTTAATCCAAACTACGGTCGCTGTTTCTGAAGGTGAGGGCAGTGGAAAATACGCTTTTTTAATCCATAGCACAACTGGGTATATATACATATATGTGCAAAACCTGACAATACTTTTGTGTTGTATACTCTGGAATGGGAGTGCAGACAACCAGCATGAATAACTTCACCTTTTCTGTGTAAACATGCCCAAACTGCAAGACCTCTTCGCCCCAGCTCACTGAGGGTCTGCTGGAGCGGTGTGCGGACTTGGCTTCCCCATGGCTGCAGCTACAGTGAGCCGTCCAACCCGTGGTGCGGCAGAAAAGGTGGGGAGCGTGGCACAGCACCCCCTCACCATACCTCTCATCCAGTCCATCCTCCTCCTGCCCTGGTTATCCCTTTTCCTTGTCCTTGCTGTAAGCAGCAGGTGCACAGCTACTGGCCACATGTCCCTACCCCAGACCCAGCCTCAGGGTGAGTTTCTACCAGCCCAGCTGGAGACAGGGCGCTGGTGGGGACTGAAAGTGGTCCCTTTTGAAAGGGACTTAAAATCAGAGGGAAAAGGGGTAGCTGAGGCTTTCCTGCAGGATGTCCACCTCTGGGAAAACAGGGCTTATATGTCCTGTGGCTTGCAGAGGGGCTTCTGGAAATGCAGGAGATGAATTTTCCCTACTGTTGGCTGAGCCGTGTGGGAGCGAGTGAGCGCTAGAGGGACTGTGAGAGTGTGACTCAGAGAGGAAGGGGTGTGTGTGTGTGGAAGCTGGCTTCTCTACATCTGAAAACTATTTGTATATGGATACTTGCTTAGTTCAGTGCTAAGGAATCAAGGTTTTGAGTCCACAGGGGCAGGGTTTGGTTTAAAATGATAAATTCCCTGGGTGTAAGTGATACCTGCAAGTAAGATACATTTGCTGTCCCTAGAGTCTCCATGCTAGGAAACTGTCAAACATCACACTGGCAGGGTGCATGCAAAAGCGGTTGCCTGAAATCCTATTTTTGAAGATGTTCTCATATGCGAAGACACAGATCTCTGCCATTCTGCAACTCAGTTGGGGTTTCACCTGAAGACTATAACAAACCTCGTATGTGTGCCATGTCTGCATGACCAAAAGGCAGCTACCTTTGGGGTCTGGAGCTGGGAGTAAGCCAGTGCATTGCCCCCAGCTGGAAATTAGGATCACCAGTGTGATAAACCAGTACCCTTATAGCCATGTGTTTGTTCAGCACCTAGCAAAATGAGGTTTACTCCAAGTCTGGACTCCTAGTCAGGCTGAAATTGCAGTAATAAAATAGTAATATTGTAAAAACCAGTAATTTTAGCCAAGGGTACATTTAAGTCACCCCTCATATGAAAAAGACATGATTCCACAAGCTTGCACACCAGATATTTCTTGTGCCTTTATAGTCTATCTGTCTCTTATTCTCTCAAACATATACACACACTCAGAAGCCTAAACATCTTCAGTCTTCTAGCAGCTGAAGGACAAAGTCAGCCTTTATGGGAATAAATGCAGGGCTCCCAGTTTACCTACACCCAATGTGAGTTCAAGCTGCAGGATCCCCGGCTTGCTGGGGTTTAGTTGCACTGGCCTTGGAAGCACCAGATGTTTCAAGGAAAGGGTTTTGAGAGGAAGAAACTGGACTTGCAAATATCTCACTGGTTACTCCAGGTAATGGTCTGGACCCTCCACAGTGAATGCCTTATGAGCAGAAGTAGTTGTCATCACCCCCATGACCCCATTCATCCAGAAACCATGCTCAGAGGGGCAGCGCACTCTGCTTGAGAGCAGCTATTTGCCCTGTGGTGCTGCTGACCAGGGCTCACCGCTCCCTCCTCAGCACAGCTCTTTGTGCCCCATAGCCACTTGCTGGCATGGGGAAGGAAAAGTGCAAGTCAGGCTCATCCCGAGCTGGAAGCAGGGCACATTGTTCGGTGGCAGTGACTGATGCTTTTTCCCCTGGTCCCTGCAGTCCTAGCTTTTTCATCATCCGCTTTGCTTCTCCAGACTCTGGCAACCCTCTCTGACCAGCCTCGTTCTGCAGGCAATCTGCAGCCTTTCATCTGTTTCATAATTTTCTGCAATTTTGCATCTATTTTGCTGTGTTCTCTGAGGTACAGGCTGTCTAGCTCTGTGCCGTCACAGCACCTAGCTCAAGGATGCCCAGACCTCTTGTGGGATCTCGAGTTTCAAAAATACAGTTTATGCCTTCTGCTTGTTTTTCTAGACTGCCTTATACTGACTCCAGTGGAAATATACTGCCTAAGGAATGTGGCCATAAGGCACAGTCTTACTGAATCGTACTGAATCTTACAATCTTACTGATTGTATTTGGCAGTCCCAAATAGAAGTACAGGTTGGGTGGAGAATGGATCGAGAGCAGCCCTGAGGAGAAGGACCTGGGGCTACTGGTGGACGAGAAGCTGGGCATGAGCCAGCCGTGTGCGCTGGCAGCCCAGAAAGCCAACCGGATCCTGGGCTGTATCCAGAGAAACGTGGCCAGCAGGTCAAGGGGGGGATTGTCCCACTCTACTCTGCTCTTGTGAGACACCATCTGGAGTGCTGTGTCCAGCTGTGGAGTCCTTAGCATAAGAAGGATATTGACAAATTGGAGCAAGTCCAAAGGAGACCAGGAAGATGCTCTGAGGGCTGGAGCACCTCTGCTATGGGGACAGGCTGAGAGAGTTGGGTTGTTCAGCCTGGAGAAGAGAAGGCTCCGGGGAGACCTTATAGCATCTTCCAGTACCTGAAGGGCCTACAAGGAAGCTGGGGGGAATCTTTTTACAAGGGCCTGTAGTGACAGGACAAGGGGTAACAGGTTTAAACTGAAAGCGGGGAGATTTAGATTGGACATCAGGAAGAAGTCGTTCCTGGAGAGGGTGGTGAGGCACTGGCACAGGTTGCCCAGAGAAGCTGTGGATGCCCCATCCCTGGGAGTGTTCAAGGCCAGGCTGGATGAGGCTTTGAGCAACCTGGTCTAGTGGAGGGTGTCCCTGCCCATGGCAGGGGGTTGGAACTTGATGATCTTTAAGGTCCCTCTCAACCCAAACCATTCTATGATTCTATGAATTTCACCAAAGCCTAGCGATACCAATGGTTTGTTTTGGTGAAGAGTGGGCGCTCAGCAGGCAGTTGGTACAACTGTGCTTTCCAGTATGTGCACTTCCCAAAAAGTATCCTTTGCTGACTCTGTTTACCAGCCTATACATAAAACTAGCATTTAGATTAGGGTTTGGGCTACTTTTTATTGTGGAAATCCTTCTCTTCCAACACACTGCTGCCATGAAGTCAAAGGTTGACCCCTGATGTAGACAAACTGGGGACATTTAATGGAGAAGCCCAGTGGGGGACCAGGAGGCTGTGGTGCGGGCAGCAGGCTGTGCTGGCTGGGACACTTACCAACCCCACGGTGTATGTGCTGCCCTGTATGCCAGGGGAATTTAGTCAGCTGAGTACCTTGCTAGGCACGCTGATGAGCAAATCTATCATCTCCACTCCAGGACAGCTACTGAAATGTGAAGTCTTTTCTTTACCAAATGCTTGCCTAGGGCTATAGCTGGACTACTGACAGAGAAGTAAAATGTCCTATTAACACTCCCACACGGTTCAGTCAGGATGCTGTGGCGTGTAGCATACAGAAAAATGGTACTGTACAAAAAAAATGGCAGGTGCCACAACAGCACCTTTACTTTCCCTGGTACTATTCTTTAGGCAAAGGTGCATGGAGAGCTATGCTCCAGCGTTTCCTCACTGTTGAGTTTGTAACTCCTTGGCTGGACTTCCTTTGGTCCCTTGGAGACAGTGCACTTTCTCCTCTGCTAAGTGTTGGTCTGTTTTTCATTTAAATACTAATTTGGGCTGGCACAATGTAGTGTGTAATATCACCACTCTCTGTGAGGATTAGAGTGATTAGGGGTCTCAGAATTCACTTTAATCAGTCAGTTCAATACTGCTGAGATTTGCAGTCTACCCTCTCCCATGCAACAGCCAGAGTCTTTCGACATGCTAACAAAATTGAAATGAGTTCCTTCATCTTAGACAAGGATAATTAATCTTCAAACACTGTTTATCTTAGCCCAAAAAGCCCCAGAATTCAGAACCAAATTAATTTAAAGACTAAATCTGCTTTAACTAGTAATTGGTTAATCAACGGGCTAGATGTGTAATTATATTCTTTGTTCACACTCCTTACAGGCTTGAAAAGACCATCTCATTCCTATGTTGCTTTCATTCCTATAATTAGACCATGTGACATACAATGCTGTATGTATAGTGAACCAGTTCTTTCCTGGAATAATTTCCCTGAGATTGTTTCCTACACATTAATTTTATTTTTTTTTAAACTTAAAAAAGCTTTCATGTGATTTCTTGGTTATTTTGGATTTCTGTGACTCATTTAGAGATTGTGCAAAGAGTTTTAAGCTTTGAATCTTCGCTCTTCGCCTGTCACTGAAGAAATCTACGCTGTGTTTTTATTTATTTCCCTCACTTGCACTTGACATAACTTTAATAGTTAAGGGATCCTTACTTCCTCAGAATATTGATAGGATGTGGCAAATTCAGGATACTGTTGTTCTTATTATCTTTCAGAGCAGCCCAGCCACAAAACCTATTAGCTGGTGTTATTCTTGTGGACAGGAATTATCGTTGCTATTAGGAAGAGGAGGTCTGAGAATAAATCGGAGAAGGAAACTGTGGTCTTTTTAACACAGAGTTGTGGATCTTCTTTACTTAGTGGATACCATCATAACCCCATTGTGGTCAGTGGTCTGGTCAATGGTTTTCATATTTCTGTTCACAGAAGATGGGGAATATCTGCTTGTCAAGTGTTCGGGCACAACGCTCTGTGGATCTGTGTGGATCCATCCTGCAATTTTGCAGTGCCCTCAGAAGTGGAGCATTTGGGTAATCTGCAAAGCGTCTAGAGCCCACAGGTCCTTGCTTCTGACACCTACCTCGGAACTTCAGCAGCACAGAGGAAAAATGAAAAGGGGAGAGAGATGAGACACTTCGGATGAGCTGCACTGGATGTGATGGGAAGGTGACAGAGGAGCCTTCTCCCTTCCCAATAGCTCTAACACACCCATTTACCCTTGATCCCAGAGGCATCGGGCATGTGAGCTGCCTGGCACTCTGCAGGAGAGGTGGAGGGCAGTGAGCAGCCTGGAGCAGTAATTCCAGCTGTGGGGGGTTAAGAGATGTTATCAAAGCCACTGTTTCATGGCCAGTAGCTCCCCCATCATGATGCCGTTAAGTGGAGCTGGTGAATCAGCAAGATGTGCCTTGGCAAAATTTCAGATTCTGTTCAACGTCAGATTGAGAAATAAGTGGTGAGCTGCAGCATGAGGATTGTTGTTCTGGGTGTACCCCACTGCCCGAACCCATCTCTGGTTAGACAGGGACAAGTTCACCTTTCTCTAGGAGAAGCACAAGGTCAGGCTTACCAAAGGCACTGACAGAAGGAGTCTTTTGCTCCAGGAAGCAACATCTTTTCAGATCTTTACCCTTTGAAAGATTTCCTAGCTTCAGACTTCCAATGGCAATGTCCAAGCATGTCATAGATCAAGAAAGCAATTGCATCAATCATTTAAATCCATGCAGCTGAAGAGGTTTCCCTTCCTTCTCTACCAAACCCCGTGAATCCTTTTCTGACCATTTGCTATTGTCCCAGTATTTTTGCTAGACAGACAGTTCTTTCTGTCTGCATTCAGAGCTCTGTATCTCCTTGCTCCTGAATGCTAGTGTGTGTTACAGTCCAGGTTTCTCTCACTTACTTGTCTTTGCTGAAAACCATAATGATCACAAGATTTCTCACCTCCACAACTAGAGAGGTGGTACTTCTGCTCTGGAGTTGAGTCTGATCCAAGCCTCTGGGAAAGGCTTCCCTGGGCCTGCAATGAGCCACTCCTTTAGTCTTTCTCCCAAGCACTGTCACAACTAGGAGCTCAGAGATTTTGACAGAGAAGAAAGTGCTTTCCAGGACTCCATCCTTCCTAGAGGTCCCCTCTACAGCCAAAGGGTGGATGCAAGCAATATCCAGCAGCCCTGAGTTACCCCTCACCAGGCATGTATCTGAGCCCCTGTCTGCTTCTTAGCTCCCTCTCTGCGGTATCTTCACTCTGCAGTAGTAAGGTTACAGGTTCGTTAAGTGCGGTAGTAATGAGGAGCAGGTGAAAGTTTTAACACTTAGCATCTAAAGACTGTAGGAACAAATCTTTGCTTTTCTGAGCACAGGGCAGAAGTGCTTCTCGTGTTCATGGCAGAGAAAAATGCAACATGGAGAAAGAAATGCAAGGGTTTGTTTTGGAAGTGCTTGTCTCAGTTGTGGTCCCCAGGTTTGTGGTCCTTCTCAGCTTTGGGACCCCAAGCCCTGAGGCTGGCCCTAGGCAAGGACTGTGGGACATGCTTGGCCTCTGCCCTGGGCTGCGAAGCGGAGCCCCAGCTGGAGCCCTCACATGCAAAAACCATGCGTCAGCCTCCTCCTGCCCCATCCCACCATGTGTAGCACTGGCTTTGGAATAATGGAGCTGTAAATCTGTATTGCCTTTTATTTAACTGCCAGCTTCTCAGCCTTTATGAGTCACATTTCCAAGCTTTTCTTAATAAACATGGGGATAAAAAACATTCTTGAAATGTTCTTAAAAAGACAAAACAAAGCAAAACCCAAATGACAACTGCAATTCTCCTGTAATTTCCTGCCTTGGATAGAGAGACTTTAAGAACACAATACATAGGAAGATGTGATAAGATTCTGGAAGCTGGGGATAGTGGAAAAATGATGCTTTGTCTGGGCTTTGTGAGTATAAAGCAGTCCCATTCAAGCCATTAGGAAGGTAGAAAGAAGAAACATTTTGAAATTTCTAAATTGTTTCTGTAAGAAAGCTGTTGAAAAAAACCTTGTTTTGAAAGTTACATCACTTCAATTTTTTAATAAGACATTATTGGCACCTTTCTCAGAAGGGCCATAGACCATTTTAGTTAGTGAAAACCTTTCATTCTGGCACCTAAACAAGTCCCTAAGACTACCAGTAATGACCTTTTATTTACACAGTAGAAATGTTGACAAAATATTTCACTTAATGTTTGTAAAGAGGAAAAGGTGTCTCTCTCCCCTTTTCATTCTGAAAGAAAGTGATCTCTTTGACTCAAGAACCCTTCCACCTTGAAAAATGGTGTCCAGAGCTGCTTTAATCATGGCCTTCAAGGATCTCATTACCCAGTTTTCACTGTACACCTTCACAGCCAACCCTAGAGCAACTGAGGAAGAAAGTTTTTACCTGAGGTGCAACACCTAGACACCGCCGAGCTGCAAGTTTCGATTTGTTTCCCATCATGTAAAGGCAGCCCGAAGGAGAAGAGAGCTAACACAACTTTCTATTGCTTACAGCACAAGAGGGTTCAAATATCCCTCATCTCTGTAGGAGGCTAAATGTCATAGAAAGGTACGCTTTGGAGACTTGATCCTGCTCCCATGCAATTAGTTAGAAGGAGAGCTGATGCAGGGCAGATGGATGTAGAATCAAGCCCCTCAGTGAGGGACAGGGCAAAGGAGACTTGACAGTGCATTACTGCCCAAGCTGGTACCAGGATCCTTTGCTCTGCCTTTTTCTAAAACACCCAATAATTAAAGCATTTTTGCAACATATATGGAAGCTTCAGTTACTCAGCGTTTTTCAAAGTCCAATTTCTTCCTTACCAGTGTGGGGAAACTGATTTTAAACTTCCAAACATGGGCTGTCGTTCCAGGGCTTCCTGTCTTGGACAGGGAGATGGTCTGAGGACAACCTTTTCTCCTTATTGCTCCTCTTCCTCTGTCCCACCTAGGCAGAGCTGGGAAGCCACAAGCTCAGAGGTAGCACCTTGATGGTTTTAGTCAGGTTGGTGAACCTCAGGGTGTTGCTTTCTGTCATCGCTTAGCTCCCGCTACTCAGAAATCACTCCTGTCTCCCCAAAACCAGTGCAACATCTCCTGAGTCAGCCAGTTCTTGGGTCCAGTTTGAAATCCCCTTTTTACTGTACACTCCTCCCTGCTGCATGGTGGCTCTTTGAGAGGTTGGGCCTTGCCGTGTGATCTCAGCATGACTCGTGCAAGCCTCTCCGCAGCTCCTGCCTTTGTGAGGGCTTTCCTTTGCAGCTCTGGTTTTGGGAGGTCTTGTACTCTGCAAGGCTTTGGTGCTACCTTTGGGATGACAGCTGCTGCAGGGAAAACGCTTCCGCTGTACAACAGCTCTGCAAACTGCTGCTGACAGTAGACAGAAAAGCTGCAGGAGCATTTGGCCATAAAATAGTAAATTTCATTCTGAAAAAGAATCACCCCAAATTTCTTCTGTAACAGTCACAGAGCATCTCTAAGACTGTGTTTCTTGGGAATCATTAGATTTCTTGCATGGCTGAAATCTCTTAGCCTTCTGGCTTTTGTACGCCTCGGTGCAGAGATCCTCCTCAGAAATCCAGTGGTGTTTCTGCTTAATTATACAAACATCCTCTGGAAAGTATATTTCTTTCCCTTTCAAGTTCAGCCTCATCATAGGTCTAAATTTGCAGATAGAGGCAAGTACGTTATAACGGCGATGACTGATAGCTGAAGATTTCTTGGGTTCAGAGTGTTCCCTAATGTAGGCCATTTTTCATCATCTAGAGTTGCCTGATAATGATGTCATTTCCATTGCTTGAATGTTGAAGCAGCAGCCACATATCATGGAGTTAAAATGACTGTTTATAGGGCAGCTAAATTGTGTTGTTATCAGTTTAGGGCAGTGTTTGCTTTGCTTCTGGGGACAAAATGACAATTGGACTTTCCTAAAACTCATCACAACAGGATGAGAATGCCAAGAATACAAATCTGCACTGTAGTCAAGCTGGGGGGAAAAAAAGGAGAGAAGAAAAAAGGAGATCTATTTTTGTGTGAAGATGTGATGACCATCAGATAAAAATGACAAAGTTGTACTTGTCAGAAAATAAGTCACATTGCTGATCACCAGATAACTTTGATGTAATATTCCACAATCATTTAACTGAGATTTCATGGCAAGATTAATAGTGAAGTTTCTAAAACATGCATGAAGAAGAGCTTTCTTCTAATATCCAGCTGTCAGACAGCCCTTATCTGGGGCTTATGTTGATTGATTATGATTGGGATTGAACTAGAACATGACCTCTAAATAAAAAAGAAAATTATGCAGATTTGAAAGTGAACCGTCAAGCTTTTGGGTTTTTCCTAAACATTTCAAGACCTGTTTAGGGCCTCATATGGTTATATATACATACATACCGTGTGTGCATCTGTGTCTTTGCAGACTCAGCCCCATTAACATGAAAAATCAGCAAGAAAAACCTCACCAAACTTCTCTGTGTTCTATATCCCAAAATGCTGTGAATTAGGTTTAATACATCATTTCCAACATACAGGACTCACGTTGGAATTAGTTGTTTATGAGATACTGTGTGATCATAAGCAGAAGAGAGATTTTGAGTAAAACCACACCAATTTCCTTTGAAAAAATTGCTAGTTGCTAGTGGATGACAGTGGATGAATTGTTATACATACTTTGAAATGGATGGTGACCGTAAATCTCACTTTGGACACTTCATGAAATATTTGCAGCATATTTTTAAACTAGCTTAGTGGTGCCAATTCTTTTCTAGTGCTCACCACCTACCTTGTGTTTTCATGGGGCCTTTGGCTATGACGAAGGGAAGTTTGGGTGGTGCTGGCCAGCCCTGGTGCCTGCCAGCCTGCAGCCAGCTGCAGACACCCTGTTGCTCAAGAGCCTCTCTTCTGCAGCTAAACAGTGGAGAAATGCGATGGGACTTTCCAATTCTGTGCTCTGTTAATTTCCCCTGCAAATCAAGGAGTTTCACAACAGCGTTACGTGTTTGACCTGATCAATCACCAAAGCTAGATTTGGAGTAGCTAGGCATATGGAAAGTGGCTGGGAGAAGCTAAGCTCAGCCATGGCACCTCGTCCCAAGCAAAGCGACCAGGTCAAGTGGAAGGTGCTATTCACCTTCGTATTGTGTTGCCTCCTACAGAACATCCATGTGGCTCTGGCTGAGGCTGATGCTATGTATAGGTCACAGCACGCCCACAAGTTAGTGGGACCGACTTCTGAAGGGTGGGCATGTCTCATCTGTCACGTCTGTGTTTGAAAAACCCACCCATGCAACCACTGACAAACCCAAAAAAGTGCTAAACCAATGCATGGGTGATCCCTTCTCACTGAAACAGGGGGGACAATCGAAGTGGAGTGTGTCAGCATCTGAAACATGACATTAAGTTGCGTTTAGTTGTAAAGGAAAACCACCATGGCAACGTCACATTGGGTGGCCAGTGGTTTATTTCAGAAAGATACCCTTGGGCTCATAGAGAGCTGAGAAATGCTGCACAGTGACTGTGCTTCTTCCCTGGCTTATTTCACGTGCCGGTGCTACAGCCGGCCAACGCTGAACTCGGTGGCACCTGGAGAACATTTTGCAAGAAGATGTCCATCTGAACAAAAAAACAACTTTATTTTCATGTGAAATTTCACTCCCTGCTCCTCACCTTTTTCCAGTGACCAGTCAGGGAAAGGGTAGACGAAATGGAGAAGCAGCAGAAATATTACCTTGCTTTCTCCCCAGAAAAAATGGCAGGGCTAATGAAAGCAGATTTCACCCCCACTTTTTAAGACTCTTGTTTCTCTTCTCAGGCACAGTGGGTTTGGGGGCACCTGTTTTCTTTCCCTCCCATAATAAACCCTGAAATTCTTAAAAGGTCACATTTACAAAAAGATTTGTCAGTCCAACAACATTTTTAGGGAAAGGTTTTCAAAATAGGCAAAAATGGATTCATTTTTTCTTCCTCCTGGATCCTATTCAGGTTTCATATTTACATCTTGGTCTTATTTGGGCTAAGTATAAAGAATGTATAAAAGGGGGCTAATAAGGCTTTAGGATTCGTAGCTGAATGAGAAGCAGGTAGGTGGGAGATACTGCCAAGAGCTTGATTTTCCAAAGGGAATGTGAAGGGAACGGAGGTGGAGCCCTGACACTTCCTCCTGATCCTGGTAGCAGAGGCTGTGCTGCGGTTTAGATTACTTACATGTGGGACACAGGTAAAGGTGGCACAATCCAGATCCAAACTCACATGAAAGAGCTTTATAAATGTTGATGTGCATAAGGATATTCATGCCACTCACTCTCAATGATTTTATATATCATATATTTAGGCTTTTGGAATTGTGTGAAAGAATCTGACTTGAAAAGTAAGTAATGCTCAGTAATTTAAAATAAAATGGAAACCTGCTTTTTTTTTTTAAGTTAAATATCTAGAGACCAGAATCCCATTATGTCTGCAATCTGGGAAAACATGAAAATAATAGTAAACATCTCTTTACAGCAATATCTGCAGTTTACTTTGGAATATTTTAAATGGTGTTGTCGCAACAAGAGTGTCATGAGTTTTAATGGCACAGGGAAGCATGATAGAACAGATTTATATCAGTCTATTATAGCAGAGAGTCTTATAACAAGAGCAGAATGTATTTATATCATACTCAAAATGTCATCTCAGTCACAGACAAGACTGATGAGGAAAAATGATTAGACACAGAGATTTGATTTATCTTTCTTTTCCAGAATGGGGACTTTTGTTGATCTCCCTTTAGGTTGCAATGCTTAAAACACAAATTTCCAGTCACAGCTGGAATACAAAGCTGATGAGCCTCCATTTGCATCACTTTCCTTTCATTGTTTACCAACTACCTGAAATCAATAAAGCTTCACTAGTAAAACAAAATCTTCTGGTCCTATTTTCTTGCAGAAGAAGCTGAAAAATGTCCCTATCACAAGACACTACTACATTTCCTTGCTTCGTTATGGTCTGAACATGGAAACAAATCCTCTTACCTTCAGTCCTACAGATGGGTGGTTTTCATTAAATCATAGAAACCTTTAGATTGGAAAAGACCCTTAAGATCATCAAGTCCAACTGTTAACCCAGCACTGCCAAGTTCACCACTAAGCCATGTCCCTAAGCACCTCATCCACACCTCTCAAATACCTTCAGGGATGGTGCTTCAACCGCCTCCCTGGGCAACCTGTTCCAGTGACTGATAACCCTTTCTGTGAAGAAATTTTTCCTAGTATCCAATCTAAACCTCCCATGGCACAACTTGAGGCCGTTTCCTCTCATCCTATCACTTGTCACTTGGGAGAAGAAACCGACACCCACCTCACTGCAGTCTCCTTTCAGGCAGCTGTAGAGAGCAATAAGGTCTCCCCTCAGCCTCCTCTTCTCCGTGCTAAACAACCCCAGTTCCCTCAGCCGCTACTCATAGGGCTTCTGCTCCAGACCCTGTCCCAGCTCCGTTGCCCTTCTGTGGTCACGTTCCAGCACCTCAGTGTCTGTCTTATAGCGAGGAGCCCAAAACTGAACACAGGATTCAAGTTGCGGCCTCACCAGTGCTGAGTACAGAGAGATGATCCCTTCCCTAGGGATTATCAGATGGCCACACTGTTCCTGCTGCAGGCCAGGATGCCACTGGCCCTGTTGGCCACCTGGGCACACTGCTGGCTCGCATTCAACTGGCTGTTGACCAACACCTCCAGGACTTTTTTCCACTGGGCAGCTTTCCAGCCACTTGTCCCCAAGCCTGTAGTGTTGCATGGGGTTGTTGTGACCCAAGTGCAGGACCTGGCATTTGGCCTTGTTGAACCTCATAGAACTGACCTCAGCCATTGATCCAGCCTGTCCAGATCCCTCTGAAGAGCCTTCCTACCTAAAGGCAGATCAACACTCCCACCCAACCTGATGTCATCCACAAACTTACTGAGTGTGCACTCAATACCCTCATCCAGGTCATTGCTAAAGACATTGAACAGGACTGGTCCCAGCACTGAGCCCTGGGGAACACCACTTGTGACTGGCCACCAACAGGATCTAATTCCATTCACCACAACTCTTTGGGCCTAGACACCCAGCCAGTTTTTTACCCAGTGAAGTGTATATCCATCCGAGCAATGAGCAGCCAGTTTCTCCAGGAGAGTGTTGTGGGGAATGGTGTCAAAGGCTTTACTAAAGTCTAGGCAGGCAACATCCACAGCCTTGCCCTCATCCTCTAACTGGGTCACATTGTCACAGGAGATCAGCTTAGTCAAGCACTTTTGTGTGAGGGTCTTCCCCAGCTCCTCCAGCTCTGCATCCTTGTCCTGCATCACTCTGAGCAGTTAACGCCACTGCCAAGGCCTATAGTATAGACATTATATGCCTAAGGAATTTAAGGAACTTCAGAGCAGCCTTCAGAGGTATCATTCTGCTATCAGCCATTGTTACAGTCACCAAAGCAGTTCAAAGGTCTCAAACCCCAACATATTGCTGTCTTATTTGATAAAACCTTTGCCCAGTTTTTGAGGGATGGTGAATAAAGGAAAAGACTGTGAGTGTTCCTAAGGACACTTTTGGACCCTACAAGTGAATTTCAGCCCCTGCTATTTTTCAGTGAGTTTATAATAGTTATTGGCAAATTATTCTCAGAATTTTGTAAAAGTTGAAAATGAAACAGTTGCAGTTTATGTTATGCTGTTTAGTAAAAAAAGGAAAACAAATGAAAACTTCACTTTCCTTGTATTTGCTTAGTTCTGAGCATGTGACAGGTAATGAGTTTGTCCAATTTTAAGATCAGAACTAGGTTGATTTGGGTAGCAAAAAGAACCCCAACCCCCAAATCAAATGACCAGATATTTAATCCAAAACCAGGCTATCACAACTTGTTGGATTTACCTTGTACAACATTGTATGTGCGTTTTCTTTCCAGAACAGACTATGCACAATACTGTTACTGGATGCCCTGTTCCTAGCCACAGAAATCTTTTGTCTTTTCTGAAGAGCTGTTTTGCCAATATGTCCTAAACCAGGTTGCAGTGGTTGGCCATGTGATTCCGGCATAGGCACCAAAATTGCATGGATTCTCTACTGCCTACTGCTTCCCAGGCAGGTGAAACAGGCCCCACCCCCACCTCCACTCGCCCCACCTCCTGCTACTTTTTAGTGACTGACCATTTTAAGTGTAGGGGCAAATCAAGCTGCAATAATTTGATGTCATACTTTTGGCATTGCTAATGAACTCATAGCATGGGAAATGCTTATAGCTAGCTACGGTCCATCTTCTCCCATTCACATTTAGGTTATCAGCCAGAGAAAAAACTGTCCCATAATTGAAAATACAAGTACAATAACGGAGTTTCAGAGCAATAGGAAAGGAGCTTTTATTCATCACTCATCAACGTCTTCCTGCTGTTCAGAGACTAAACATGCACAAAGACAGTAGGAGGTTGTTATGTTCCTGTTAGCAACTACTGCACATGAAGAGAAAATCCTGACATAAATTTTGCAGGCTGTCAGACTCAGAAGCATCACACACCTCTGACAACCCTCCTCTGGGTTAAATTCAAACACCTACAGCTGTGCAGTTCAGAAGGTGCAGTGGTAACAGCAGCTCAGGAGCCAAAAAGTTACACCCAAGCATTACTATCAACGCAGCCACATGGCAGAGATGTGCTGTATTTGTAATGCTCCTGCTCTGTGTTGCTGACGCGCTGGGTTAAACACCTGCTACTGCTTTACGGATTTTGCAAATCTGACCAGGAACCTTTAAGTTTGGTTATGTTATTTTGACTTTTTTTTTTGAATTATACAGTACTAAAAGCATTGCGTGTCTCTCTTCCTTCAATTTAATCTTTTAAATTTGATCTCTCTTTCATAATAGCCCTTATGAAAGCACAGGTTTCTTAGGAGCTGAGAGTCCCTTCAGAGGGTAAATCACCGTGACACGGAGGCTGTTTCTCAGCACGTCACTGCCTCTCTACACAATGAATCTCGGGAAGAAGTGCAAACGCACCAGCTGGCCAGCGTTCATGCACAACATTTTGAGCGACCTGGGCACCAGGCTATTTAGAGCTCTGTGTCTACATGAGTGTTCCTGTGTCAGTGTTGGTGGGCACAGGATCATTTCAGAGTCATAGGTCTGGCTGCATACCTCAGTAGGTCTCTGACTCCTTCCCCAGCACGCACCAGCTCTTCCAGCCACCTGGAAAGGACAGGGAGCGTGTATGCTGGGTGGGAGCCATGCATAGTTTGGACAACTGAAGGCTCAAGATCAAGTCAAGAGAGGAAGAGTGCTGGCAAGGTCTTCTCAGCACCCCACCACTGACCTTGGGCTCGCTCATTCACTGGTGTCCCAGACTCCAGGCCTCCAGAGAGCCTGCAAAACTCACCTTCCCTCCTGCACATGCAGGAGGAGGCAGGTGGATGGAAAAGGTCATGTTGCCTTCTGCACAGTATTATGGAGATGCTGTGTTTGTTATAGGTATGTGCAGTTCAGTGTATCTGGTATCACGGTACAGGGAATTTTTCCTCTTGGTTGCACACGTTATTAGGAATACGGCTGGAGAATCGGATCTTCCCCCCTCACCACACACCAGTGAAGAGCAACATTCTCTCTGTGTCATCAAAAGGAATTACTTCTGCCTTTGCAGAGGTTTGCGTAATGCTGTATAGCAGGGTCAGGAGGAGATAGTAAAGGTGTTGAGGTGGATTTTTCCAAAACTTCAGGCTCTTTTGTCTAGTGGTGACAACATAAGGCATCGTCCTGAAACTGGACAGAACCTCCTGCCTGGTGGTGCTCGGTGCAGTCAGCAATAATAGAGGGAGAGAACCTGAACTGGCAAGTGCCGGCAAACACACGTGTCTATTTGATCTAACCAGGCTTAAGAGAAAGGAGCGTCCTTGCTGCTCCAGAAGCCCGTTGATTCAGTAAAAGGCTGATGACATAACATTTCAGGGCCACCAGAAAGGTTCTTTAATACCACAGCCAAAGGCCACATGGGTTAAAATGTGCAGTTCAGAATCAGAAAGAAATTGTGTAGCAGAGAAGGGAGCAGTAAGAGAGATGTACGGTGCCTTGAAGGAGACACAACTAAGTCCAAATTTAATACAGCTCAAAAAGATCAGCAGGATGGATTATACTTCATATATATATGAATATATCCTGAAGGTCTCTGTGTGCAGCAGGAAGCAGAGATTTTCTGTTGGTGCTAATATGAAATGCACATGTTTTTTCCCGTGCAGCATATAACAAAGTCTACAAAGTAGGAAACATTCATTTTTACAAAGGCAGCAGAGGTCCAAACTTATGGGTGTCCCATGAGTATGCTTTAAAATTTGTGAGCTCCAATAATTGGCATTGCCAAGGAAGGTCATGAAAGTGCGATCATTCTGTATTGTGCCAGGGGATTTAAGGCTCACATTCATTCTGGACTATGATGATAATAATAATAATACAAAATGCTCTTTTAAGACAACAGTGCTAGCAATTTTATTTTGCTTTTTTCTGGGAGAAGGTTTTAATAGACCACAGCTATGTAAATGTGGGACCCCATCAGCTACTTTCAAAGCTTTCGTGGAAACTGTGTTTGCATTCCCAGTTAAATGTTATGACAAGGATCTTTTGTTTGGTAGTTTTTGCTTCTAAATTTTTCACAAACTTTGTATCCAACAGCAGTTTTAATACTGTTGCCGGGTATTATTGTGAATTTCTAAGCTACTCATTTGGTTGCACAGTTGCTTGTGCCAAATGCAAACCTTTGATGTCTAGGTGACTGGTATCACTGAAGGTACCAGGATAAAATATCTTCAGGAATACCAGATGTGTTATTAGGGATGGCTTCCAAAACCCTGCAAATGATAGCCTAAATGCACAACAACTGTAGGTGAATGAACCAGTAAGGAAAATAAGACACACATGTGGCAAAGAATCTGACTGAGATTAAATGTGGAACATTTCAAAACTCAGATAACATAATCCAGTGCACATCCTGGTTTCACTTGTATACAGCAACAGACCTGTGTGGGAACGTTAATGTTGATTTTTCTACTAAGATTATGCTTATTTGGAGTGAAAGGAAATATTCTGATGCATGAAACAGTGTGACCCAGACACACTGCATAGTAACTTAAAAGAGTTTTAGCTGGAGTGCTTCATCCACTTGATCTCCTCACTAGTCCCTGTTTTGACTAAGAGGAAACATCTGGAAGTCCAGTAACCATAATGAAAACAGCCTCTCTTTGTGAACATGACTGTTCATATTAAGGAAGATGCTCTGTTAAAAATCCAACCTCACCAAAGACAGCTTAAAGTCAGTGTCCGCCCAAATTCTGCTGGGAGTTGGAAGAAATCTCATTATCAGTTGTGAGAAGTTTCCCAGTACGGCCTTGTTAGCAATAAAGTTTTAGGTATTGGTCAACTGGGTTTGTTGGGTTTAGGGATTAAAAAAATAACCCAAAAAGCTCTCGACCTTCTTTGCCTCGCTGTAATGAATTCAAAGCCAATGGGATCTTGAGTCAATGACTGAACAGTTTTGGAAACCTCACTCCAACCACATAGCTAAAAATATTTTTTTTCTTTCAGCAGTGGATCCATGCAGCCACCTGTGCCCAGCAGTTAGCCAGCAAAGACACCGTAAATTCACCTCTAATCTGTATGTACCAATTCAACCTTCTGTTAAACTGAGGCAGTCAAGGCTGGTGGTGCATGTGTGTCTTGTTGTCCTGACTGTTCTTTCACCTACAGTTCTAGCGCATTCAGGCTATCATTTGTCTTCCCAGGACATTTGCCTTGCAATCTGGCATTCCTTGATTACCTCACACTCTGCCTCATCTCCTGCCAGCTTTGAAAGGAAGCTGAAATTCCCACCTTATATCAGGCATGTAGACCTAGGTACCGTATTCTGATAGCCAGAGCAGTTGAATGAAACTGGCCATGTGTTGCTAAACTGAGGCATTTTTCTCCTCTGGATTCATGCAGAAGAATGATTTTTTTTCATAGTGCGCGTGACATTTAGGTAATGCTCTCTATTTTAGCAGCTCCCTTCCAGAAAGAAAGAGTGTGGAGAAATGGTACAGCAAATTGTAGCTTTGATGTTCATATAGACGCAAGATGTAGAAAAGACTTCAGACGTGGCTGCTGGCCTCCGAGCAGCAGAGCATGCGATAGAGCTGCAAGCCCTGGGGCTCGGGCACTGACCAGCTTTTCCCCTTTTCTCCTTCTCAATTGCTATTTGAAAGTTGCACAGAATTTTTTTTTAAGAAGTGACTAAATTAATTGGCACAAATCCCCTTGCCCAGTCAAACACACAAGTGAAACGGTTTATTTTTACACATCCAACACATTTAGATGCTATTTTGAGGACCTGGGCAGCATGTGGGCTGAGTAGTCAGGACACACAACTTTCTACATTTGGTTTACTGGTTACCGGCCAGCCCAGGTTGATGGAGACTGACATTTCTTCCTGGTGCCTTGTGACAGCTTATGTGAACGCAGCCGCTGATCTTAAGTGGGTATCAGTATCAAAACAGTCAATCAATATTGGCAATAAGTGGTAGCCTTACTGCAAATCCTCCAGGCAGAGAGACTAAGGTGGGGGGAATACACTGACTACTTAGTCCTTATCTCTTAAATACACAGCACAGCTTGAAGGATGGGCCGTGACGGCAGCCTCAGTGTGGTGGTTGATATCAGTACCTACATCCCAGAAGCTTGCCCCATCTGGCTGGGCTAACAGAGCTGCCAGGGGCTCGGTGGCCTTCCCAACGACAGGGCAGGACTGGAGCTGGGAGCAGGATGGCATGCCTGGCTCAGCTGCCACACCGGTGGTGAGCAAGAACAATTTGCATCACAAGAGGCTGTGACATTTATAAAGAAGAAAAAAAAGATAAAAAAATCCACATATCTGGACAGCCAAAGTGCAGATGGCAGTGGCATTTAAGGGAAGACACATATAAGCTATGTCTTTCAAAACCCGACAGTCATACATAGATAGAGACGGGCCTGTCACAGCAGCTAAACCTCGAGACTACTTTAATAATACTTGCATGATTAAAGATACAGCAACTGCTATGCAAGGCACCAGCTAGAGGGAAAAGACATTTTTTTGAGACAGGGACTGAAAAAGACAGATGACCCTGGATCAATTTATTAAGTAACAATCAGGTGAAAATGTGTCTGGACAAAGGAATCCCCAAAAGCTTGGGACTGTAAGAATTACTAGGGTAAGACCTCAGGCAAAGGCAGTGGAGGACAATTACTGCAGAGTTAGTAGACAGTGTTTGCAGTTCTACAATATATCCTGGCTAACACTGTATTACTTGTTCTAGTTTCTGAGAAATTCAGGATTCCATAATAAAATACAAATGGTTATAAAGACTGATAGTGTTAAAGTGAGAAGCTGTAAGTCAGAGGGGCTTCTAGGCGCTTATAGACAAAGACGTTCTCCATTTCTGGCATGCGTGTGGTTTGCAGCTCTGGCTTTGATTCCCAAGGGGACTGAAGAAAATAGTGTCTCAGCAATGAGATGTAGGATTTTTATAAGGTTCCTTGAAATAATTAAACAAATCAGTGATAGTGTCAGCAGCAGACTTTACCCTGTGGTACCCACTGGGAAAAATATTTGTCTAAAAAACTTATAAATGCTGTAACATGAAGAGGGCAACATACATCACAAGGTGGTTTGCTAATCTGCCACATTCATTTAAGTATCCTTTTGAACATACATATTTTTAACCACGCAATAGAATTATCCAAAGTATTACTATAATATCACAGCCTTGTACAGATTGTGCTCACCAGTGTTTGAATTTAGAGATGAAATGAGTGTGGAGGAGGAGAAGGGAAATTCCAGCATGTGTTATAAAGCATACAGGCAAGCTATTTTGAGAAACAGGCTCATACATCTTTGACACATGGCAAAAAACCTAAAAAAGTTATTTAACTTCTATACTTCTACAATGTTGTGGCTAAAGTTTCCAGTTTTGCTATCTCCTGTGATGTGTTCAGAGGGAATATTTCTCTTCCAGACCACTTTACCAAGGAAAATGCTCTTGAATTTTTGTGGGAAAGCGCAATATTAATTCTGGCTTATTAAACTGTTTCAGATAAGAGTTTCATAACATCACAGAGATGTGAAATCTCAAACATCTACATACCATATCCCATCCTTCTGCAAAGGCCCAGCTATTCCCTGTGCTATGCAGATTGTGTTGTAACCTGCGCTTATTTGACCCAAGAGACTGGGCTTGCCATACTATTGAATGAATATGTTTTTCCAGTGTTCAGTCTCCATTTTATTCTGCCTTATGTTCCTCAGTATCAAGTTGCCCCTCCTGGATGAAGCCTTGCCCAGCTCAACTCCCTGCCATCTCATCATCTCACACAGTGCAAGAACTTCCCCACCCTTAAAAAGCAGTATACTTGAGCTGATGAAAACACCAAGTTCACCTGGAAAAGCAAATGAAAATTGGCTCTATTTATTGAGTGGAAGCATGGGGACTAGCTCGTGTGCCTTCCGTGGGGAAATGTGGCAGGGTCCGTGTGCCACAACTGGGCAGAGCCAGCTGGAGCCAAGGACGGTGCACTGCCAACCTCCTCCCATGGGACAGAAACACCGATTTCCATGTCCTGTTGGCTTGTAAAAGTCCAAGTAAACACAAAAACTTCAAAATGCTCAGTATTAAAGTCACTGTTTTGTCCAGGAGAAATAATTCTTTTATATGTTCAGTTCAGAGGAAAAAAAAAAAAAAAACCTATACTTTGGGTCAAGCCAGATTTAATTTCTTGTCTTGGCCAATGAATCAAAAAACTGGTTCATCCAATACTCCTACTTAAACTCCAGCATACTTAGACAGTTGGCTTATTCCCCAGTGTAGCTTCCCAATCACTTCCCTGTGATGAGTATTTCTTCCTTTATTCAGTCTTCTATTGCCTGTGGCTGGAGAGAGGTCAGATAGAAACACTACAGATCTGACCTAAGATTCCTACTATCCTAGTGAATATCAGACAAACAAGGGTCTCAGAAATTTCGATTTTGAAAAAAACTTTTAATTTTGAAAAAATTTTGATTCAAATTGTTGCAGTTTGAAAAGGTATAATTAATGTTTCAGTGAGCTGGAAGAGTTCCTCTGACAGCCTTATTTGACATTGATTGAATAATGCACATCTTGGGGCACATCAAATTTATTTTACTAATTAGTGAAGATGGTAACTAAATTGATGCAGTTTAAAACGTATCAACATATCGCTCTCTTGTCTCAGAAAATGAAGCCTTTTGAAGCTGAGATATGTTAAGCAGAGCTCTGTTGTAAGTTCTTTACTTTTTCTGAAGGTCTGATTTTCTCATGGACTGACAGTCAGGGCCGACATGCCTCCTGGTATGAAGCCTCCTGGATTCATACCAGCGTTCCTGCCAAGTTCAAAGGTGGCAGGTCCCTGACTTGTTTCTCTATCATTAAAATATTAAAAAGAGCTTTTCACTCCCTGCTTGTGGCTAGGCAGAACCAGGAGGGATGGGGTGCTATGAACGGGGATAGAGAGAGAAAGAAGGTCCTGCTCTTTTGGTGGTGGAGCTGCATCCCTGGAAGACAAAGTGGAAGTGGGGGGCATCTCTACAGTCCTTGTGCTGCTTCAGAGCCATGATTTGATGCTCTGGATGCTGAATGACAAGGGAATGATTCTAGCAAAAAATGGTGGGTTCTGTGGCAATTATGATTTTGCTCCGGAGAGTGCTATGAGATCATCAGAAACGCTGAGTGTTGTGTCTGGAGGGCTGGGCTGCAGGGGACAAAAAACATCTCATTTTATGGGGAAACCTAATAGAGGAGTACATGTGGGAGGGGAAGAGAAGGAAGAGATGGAGAGTCTAAGGATGTTTTTTTAATCATTTCAATCTTGTCTTTGCTTTGTTTATTTTTTAATATCCCTGAGGTGCCTTGTCTCAGCTCTTTCCTGGGACACAACATGACCTCCCTCAACATTTGACCTGTGGAATGAAAAAAAGAGTGAGAAGACACCAATTTCTACATGCAATGTTCCTTTCTTGTCTCAGGAGATCCCACATCAATGAGGAAAAAAGACACTCCAGCTTCTTTTCCTTCTAACTGATACCAGCAGTGTAAGCACGTTGCCTGGGGCTCCCGGAAGCTGCTCAGCAGCTGACCTTGGGGCTCCCCTATTTTCAAGACCTTTGTTTTAGTCAGAGCATGGGCATGGTGGTGTTGCAGGGAGGACACTGTTCCCACAGGGTGGCTGAGGGGTGTCCACACTGTGGCTGCCAGATACAGGTTATCAGGGGTGTTAGTGACAGGGTGACAAATGATACTGGTTGCTCCAGGGAGATGAGGTACATATAAAAGGCAGAGTTTTTAGCGGTATTTCCTTGGCTTTCCAAGTGCAGTCCCTCTGCCTTCTTTCCTCTTTTTCTCTTTCTTGTCATATGCTACGAACAACTGAGGCATCACATTTTGCTGTATTTCAAGCAGTAATATTGAGCTATTGCTTTTGGGTTAAGAAATAAAGAATGTGATCCAGAAAAATTTGGCTATGAAACACAAGTGAAGAAAGACAATGCCTGTGTAGTAGCAATGAGCTCACAGTCAAGTCAGTGGCCATTTAAAAGCAATAATAATAATTAGATTTCATGAAAAATGCATACTACTGTGGAAGGGAAGGGAGAGAAACTTTGGAGTCGTGTCCTTGCTTCAAGAAGGTCCTGCAATTGCAGGAGGCACTAGCTGACGAGTGATGGCTGGTCCCAATGCTGGCACGGCCAGGGCTGGGGGGAGCGATAGGACTGGGGGGAGCGATAGGGCTTGCGGGGGGATGTTGGCGCCAATGGCTGGGGCCAGAGCCAGCCAGTTCCAGCCAGAGTGAGGTGGAAAAGACAGCAGAGACACCAAATTAAGCTGGATAAGTGCCAAGCAGCCAGCTTCTGATGTGCAGAGCAGCAGCTGCATCCACCGAGCAGCACCCGTTCACCCTGCTTCCCACCCTCTGGGGTCCTTTGAGTTTTGTCTGGGGGCTGGTTGTATGCAACAGGGGTCAGGACTTAGATTTCCAGGATATACCAGCATGTTGACATCAGTAGACAGACCGTGCACCACTGGAGGCACCTGGTGGTGCTGCCAGGGGTGAAGGAGAACGGTGGCCGTGGGTGCTCCTCTGGTACCTCCTCAGGTAACTCAAAGTGAGAAGATGTAGGGTTGTAAGTAATCCTGTCAGTGCCAAAGGAGATTTGGGTGTAATTGCTCTCTTTATAGATCAGAGCAGCATTGGCTTGAACAGCTTGTCCTTTTGGTCTGTTTTAGGAGAATCAACATATATAACTGCTTCCTCCCACATCACAGCCGTCATTGCTCTCACTGCATTAAAACAGCTCCCCATTTAGCTGCGCTATTCAGAGGGAGGATCTGCAGGCTTGTCTTGTGCGAGGATTTAGCTGAGACACCAGAATAGCAAGCTCTAGCAACCAAATGGCATTGCTAACCCGCTGCAAGAGCCTACTGTCACCAGTGTGTGGGAAAAGCTGTAGTTCTGGAAGAGGGGATGAAACGATCAGTGGTGTTGTAAGAGGATGAAGACTGTCCTTTGCCTCCCTTAGTTTCTCATGGCACAGTCACAAACAGGGGACCAAACCCAGCCTGCTTTTCTTCTCTGGTTAACTAGATGGTGTGTCCTGCTAGGTGCAAGAGGAGTCCCTGTATGTCAGAGATGGAAACAAGGATTAACTGAATACAAGGATTAACTGAAGAAAATGTTGGGCATTCAATGCAGTGCTGTGCAGGGAAGCCTGGGTCAACTCGGTTCACCAGTGGCTGCTGCAGGGAGCTTCGTACTGCAGTAAAGGAGAAGCCAGAGAGGTATTAAAGACCTGAGGTCTGCAGTTCAGAAGTGTCAGACCTCCACTCCCTCAGTCAGTAATGTGTAGAGTGAGCCCAGGTGAGGCATGTGCAACCCCACAGTGTCCACCTCCCCATCACTCACACAATCCTTCTCATTCTTCATGCAGAGTGACTTTTCTAGGTAGAAAACAACTGGGTTTTTTTCCTCCTCCAGTTCTGGGTCTACTGAGCCCTGACACACCCCGAGAAAAGAAAGTTAGATGGGCAAAGACCGAGGTCAAATCAGATGAGTGTCATGACACTTCCAACACCTGGTTTTGGTGCAGCTCCTGCAGAGCATGTGGCTCCTGGCTGCTGGGCACCAGGCTGGACCCTGGCAGGACCAGCCTTCTACTTCTGGAAGATGCAGGAATGAGATTGGGCAATGTCTGGCATTTATAAGGGCCTCTGTCAATGCAGGAAGCTCCTGTATCTATTTTGCCCTACAAACAAGCACTGCAGGAGGTGAGCTGTTGCTTGTCCTTTCGGAGATGCAGGCAGGTGCTGCTGTGGGAGTGCCACCCAATGCTCAATCTGGAGAGATTCTTCTGCTACCTTCCTCCTGCAGTTGGCCACATCTTCATGAACAGGAGGTCTTTTCCCATGATTTTCTCCTGTAGCAGATTTCTCTGTATTTTCTCTGAACAGGTGTGGCCTGGGGTCTGAGTATAGCGGGCTGCTTCCTCTCGTGACCGGCTGCAGCAATTCCTGTGTAGTTAACGTGACTTTTGTGGGGTTGTCCACCAGCCACACTTCACCCGATGAAGGCCGAAGTAGCTGTCCTACCACCATAAAACACTAAGCTGAAATAGCATCCTCAGTAGCACATCTCAAATTAATAACGCGGAATATTATTTTATGGTCCAACTTAACACTCTTCCGCCTTCCTTTTCCTAAAGTTATACCTGACAAGTAGGTGAAAGATCACAGAATGTCTCCCTTGAACTTTCCATCCGACCCTGCTGCCTGTCAGCAGCTGGCAGGGTTGGGAAAGCGAGGAGGCTCGGGGCCCCGTCTGGCGGCATGCGCATGGCCGGGGACGCGGCGTCTCGCATGCCTTCCCTCGCCCTGCGGTATGCCGCAAGCCGGACCATGTCAATGCTAGCTTGTGGCATGCCGCGGCCGTAAGGCAGGTGCATGAGATGCCTTTCACTTGGGCAGCGAGCACGCCACATGCCATAGCCCCTCGCTCCCTGCCTGTGGTAGCGGCTCCCCCTCTGCTGCAGCTCCCCTCGCGTGGACCCCCAGAGCCTTGTGAGCAGCACTGAAGCACACGTAGCTATAAGAAAACTTGTTAATGAGGTGCAACTCCATGTCAGCTCTTTGCTGTGTTGTATTTTCCAATCCATATTCAACTTGATGTATGTTTAAATTCTGAATATTGAGATGGAATTAAAACTTCATAGCAATAATTTTTAAATGTATTGCAATGAATTGTGGCATTTCTCATTCTTCATGATTCTGCTTGTGAGACCAAACTAAAATGTAGAGTAGGAAAAAAGTTAGGAGATATACTCTGGAAAAAGCCCAAAGCAATTGCCAGAGAGGGCAATCAGCAGAATTATGCAGACAGGGAAAAACAAAACCATCAAACAGAAATTGTGACCTGGAACTAACCCAGATCTGGAACCTACAATATGGGGTCTCACCGTGGGTGAGTGAGAAGGAAAAAAGGAGAAATTAAAAGGTGAAGAAAAGATGCAGTGAAACAAAACACTGGGTTTTTTTCAGTACTGCTTTCTCCCCCTCATTCTTTAAAACAGTCATTAAATAAACTTTGGCTCTGCAGAAAATTAAGGGTTCTTCACTGTTAAAAGAAAGCTCTTAATAGAACCCCCCCCCTTTTTTTTTCAGTACATTATCAGTTTAAAAGGGGACTTCCCTAAGAAGTATCTTGTCAAAGTTAGACTCAAGGGAACGTTTCACAGTGAATAATTTATTCAGAACATTTTGTCACATTTTCCTTCCCAGATTGTCCAGGAAGCGATTGAGATTCATTTGAATATATTGGAGTTTACTCCCAAAAGGTTTAAGGGTATTATTTTTAGACCAGATTAATGACTGAATATGATACTTGCTATTTGATCTCTGTTGGCCAGTTATTATTAGAGTCAGGCAACTATTCACAGTTGAACTAGACACAACTTATTTGAAAAATGCAGTCTAATTTCTGTTTGCAAATTATCCCCAGCAAAGTCAGGTTTTTGAGGGGTTGTTTATGCTTCACCTTCTATGAGCTATGCATGTAACCAGACACAAGCAGGAAGGGCCCCCAGTGAACGGTAAGTATAAATATTTGGTATTCATTTCTTCTCATTTCAGCAGGACAGCACCGTCAGCTTACTGATCAGAGAATGAGCATCACATACAGTCTGTTTGCATTCATGAATTATCAGCTGATCTTCATAAATGTTGAATTATTTTACAATTCAGACAATAAACAGAATGCCAGTTCTGGTGCAAAGGCTCCTGCAAACATCCATCTTCATCTTATGAACATCCCCATGAATATGATTCATTCATTTACATATTTTGAACCATTCTGGTGAAAGGAAGGATGGATACCAAACCAGTGAATCGCAAGGTTTTGCGCTCAAATGCCTCTGGTCTTTAGCGGGGCGTGCCATTGTGCCGTGATACATAGGTGTGGTCATATACCTGATGGGATATTGCTGCTGTTCCCTGGCTAGTCAGTAATATCATTATCTTATTTGGGAAGCTGCAGGGGATGGTTTCTACCTGCAGACACTGGGGTCTTCCTCAGGTCTGTTCCAGGGCCCTCTTGTGCCCAGGAAAAGTCTCTCATGGGGTCCTTAACTCCTGCTCATAAACTGAAGGTTGGGCATTGAGCTGAGAGAAGACCAATGTCAGCTCCAACCCATTGCCTTCTGGTGAGTCTGTGGCCTCATGTGATACTGGTGAAAGCTCCCCCCCATTCTCAGTTTTTCTCTTACTCACATTAGCCCAGGCTGTTTCAGAGGCAAATATTTTCTCTGAAGTACCTTTTATTGCGTTTCTGAGAAAAGACTAAGCACATTCAGAAAAAAAAGTCTCTGGAGCTATCATAGCAGTGGTAAAGCTGGCAGGAATAAATGTTTCAGCTGTGCAGTGCCCAGAACATCAAGGACAGAGTCTTCTGTTGAAAGGAATAAGTGGATGCTTGTAAAAAAGGCAGACCTATAAAAGTATAAAGGCTCCACATACTTTATACGGGATGTGAACTCACTTCAGAATGTAGCTCAAAATGCTGCACGTGGTCTGTAATCGACCCAGTGCTTTCGGCCTCAGGTGACTCTGCAGCTGCTGTTGCTGCTGCAGAGAAACCACTGCTGTGGGCTGTCCTCACCTGACATGTCACTGCTAAACATTTCAGAGAGACTCCTCAAGCACCTTGTCCATGTGGCCATGCTTGGCCCAGGCATCGGGATGGCTGGAGTCAATGCCCCACCATGGAAGAGAAATGTCCTGAGATGGGGAAGCAGAGGAAGAGGCTTGCTGGAAGTGGTCTAGCGGGTAATTTCACCAAGCGTCAATGTTTACAGAAGTTCTGATTTCAGAAGCATGCTGGGAATTGGCATGGCCAAATCCCCATGAAAACGGGTCACTGCCACTACTTGCAGTGGAGCCATACCAGGAGTATGTCCCCACCGTGTGTCTTCATCAGCAGCTGAGACGTGGGATGGGTGGTGGTGGCCGGCACACCCACCCACAGCTTCACCAGCTGAGCCTTGCGGGCAGGTGAAAAAATAGGAATGTGTGCAACTAAACATGTATTCACATTTCCCCAAGTCTTCTGTTTACAAAGAAACCCAGCAAGCTGCTGTCAGTCAAACCTCCAGCCAATGCCTCATTTATTATTGGGATTGTTTGCAAAAAGAGTGAATTTCTTATGGAATCAAAACAAGTCTTCCTGCTGAGTTCAGTACACATGAATCAGACTTCCATTTGCCTTTGTTTCCCCCTGGGTGCCCATGCTTGATATAGGCTACAGCTACAATAGCTTTGTTCAGATACTTGGCTTAGGCACTATTAATGCCATTATCACCCTTGCAGACATCCAGAGTTCTCTATCTCTTTGAGAAGTTCCGTAACATTTATACATCTGTCACACTTCTTCTCCTCTGGTAATTAGTGGGTGAAAATGAGAGAGCTTCACCTCACTGTCCTCTGAAAAGAAGTCACAAATTTCATGGTAGTTCAGTTTTACAAACTATATGACACAAGAACATCTCATTAATACTGTTATTTCTCAAAGAGAAATGTTCTTAGTAGAACAAAAAACCGGCCTGTTCAAAAATTACTCCAGAAAGTCAAGCAGAACGATAAGCTAAATGAAGTTTTGATAGAAGCAGGTGCCTTGCCACAGTGGCAGAGCTTTTTAATTGCTTCTGTTGAAACAGTACTTCTGTGGAAGAATTAGGTCTTTTTAAGTAAGTAGAGGTACAGTAATTTCTGAGACTAAACTGCACTTAGCGACAACAAGATGCCTACTCCAGCCTAGTGTACATGAGCGCAGTAGCCGTAAACACAAGGCTGAGCAGCAGACTCCTCAAGATGGAAACTGCAGAGAACTTTCCAATCAAAGATTACACTCTGACATCCATTCAAGGCTGCTCTTGTTTTAATGAAACTTTTCTTCTTGCCACCAGAACTTAGTTATAAAAATAGTCCAAGCCTGGCTGAAGTTTCAGTCCAGGAAGACCCACAACTTCGCCTGCAAAGGTGACGTTAGGCACTGGTCGGGGGGCGGGTCCTGCATGGCCAGCTGTGATGCCCCAGCCCTGCTCATATCATGCGCTTGACCTGGCCCTGAGCGTCTGCTGGGAGCATCGAGGGCCAGGGGACAGGAGCAGAGGGATGCGCATTTGTGGTGCTGACTGACCCCTTACTGCAGTCGCACCTGCGCGTTATACCAAAAGGCTGGAGTTCAGCTGAAGCTTTGTCAAAATAGGAATTAATACTTCTGGTGCATTTTTTTTTAACTTTTGCCCCAGTCCCAGTGTGTCCTGCTACCCTGATCTCCATGGCACAGAGCAAGGGGCCAGGGTCATGGGTTGAGACATGGGGTCAGGTAGCCAGTTCCCAAAATGCTGGGAGTCCCCTCCGGCTCATGAGTATCCAGTTCGTCCCTAACTGCCCCAAGCCATTGCAACACCAGAATTATTCATTGGAAGACTTTGCCTTGAGGGAACGGCAAGCTCTATTTCTTTAACGATTTTAATGGCCAGAATTGTGCCAGGTCAAGCCATTTAACTGTGTATTTAATTAGTCATCTGTATGCATGCAACTTAAAGGTGTTCAGCTGTGCTATTTTATAGAGATTAACTAAGTGGGCAGTAAATCATCCCTGCCAGCGATAAAGGTATTTATAGCTGTACTCCTTTTTTTTTTTTTACTATTATTGCTGCATTGTTTATACTGGTAGAGGTCTGCATAAGAACAGTCCTGCTCTAAGAGATGGGAGAAGCACAGTTTGGCTTTTTGATTGACATCAACTAAGAACAACAGTGGGCAACACAGGAGGAGCTGAAATGTGAAGTACACAGCCAGACAACCCAAAAAGTTATTGCCAGCTGCAGGCTTACCGTGTAAAAGAAAATAAACACGCAATCAACTTGGCCCTGTGGAAGCTCATAATTTAAAGAGGAACAAGGGAAGAAATATGACCTGAACTGGTAGGTAGTGGTACTCTGGCTTGAATAAATCTTAAGAGTATTTGGCTGCTAACAGTTCACAAGTTTGCACTGGCAAAATACTGCCTGGAATCTGTGCAGTTAGCCTCCCGGTCTTGCTTGTTCTGCGAGTGAACAAACCATTTTCTATGTAAGTGCCATTGAAATGCTGCAAGGAATTATGGGACCATGATCCTGCATAGATAAAATGTGTGTTTTGAAGCAGGGAAATTTTTTTGCACCTACATCACATGGAGAGTCCCTCCTAAAAGAAGAAATGTGCTTGTTGTTCGTTTTGCACAAATGTTTTCTATGCTGCCTTTCACCATAAATCTTTCGGGAGAACACTGGCAGTTTATAACAAGCACTGACCTGTGAAACAGAGGAAAATAGATATTGTTAAAAAACTTGGCTCGCTTGCTCGGAGGTCATGTGGCAGGGCCAGGTAACTTTTGAAGTGGTGCACGGGGAGTTGTTTCAGCAGTACAAGCTGCAATAACAACACAACTGACCCGAGTGTGTAAGCCTCTTTGCACTACTTGGCATGTTTAGCCCAATAAATAACATCACGAGACACCCATTCCCATCGCGTTGTTATTCCAGCGTGACTCAGGTGGGAGGCCAAAGGCTCTTCACGTGTGTGGTTTGGTCTTGGAGAAATCAGGCCATGGATCCTGCTGTCGTTGAACTGTTGCTGTTTACCGCATTCTTGCCACTCAGCTCGGGTGGAAGCAAACAGCAGGAGATGTTCTTTTGGATCACAACTTTTCATGAAGTTCTTGACCTCTACATTTCCCCCTCATCTTTCAGTCAGGTCAAGTGCATGTTTGCTGCCTTCTCTCTCGTTTTTCTGCTATTCCTGTTACAGACACTGGGAAAAATGTCTGCAAGCATAGCACATAGCCTGAGGCTATGTAGTTCAGCTTCTGCTCAGAGGTTGTGTCCTACGTGCCATACGTGGGTGCTTGCCTCTAGGAGCTGCCTGTGGGGAGGGAGGGCCATGGGCAGGGCGTGAATCTGCACAGGGGTGCTGCAAAACGCTTCTGGCTTCCTCAGCAGCCAAGAGCTCAACATGCTGCCTGGTTCGGCCGGGGACCTGGGCTTGTGCTGTTGTGGGAGACGACTGTATCCAGATATTGCGCAAGCCTGAGGAGAAGTTAAACCAGGCCATTGTTTCTGCCCTTCAGCCATAAAATCTCCAAAAATATTCAGCTGTAAGTAGGATAAAACACTTGATAAATTCAGGTCATGCTTGGCAAATACTTCTATCCAAACAGCTAATCCTGAGTAGGGAGAGACAATTTTTGAAAGTGTGATTCTTTTTTTCCTTCTTTATTGAAAAAAGGAGAACCGGCTTTGTGGAGTAGCTTCTGACTAAAAATATGCTTGGTTGAACAAACCATTTCCTTTGTCCTGAACTAAATGAAACAATTAATTACAGGTAGAGCACAAATAGCTGCTGTTCAGCCCTGGAGGATCATCTCAGAAGGGTGGGCATCTGCCTGCGAGTGATGCCTTTCCCCTTGCTCTCCAGCTTTCTTTCTGGTCCTGTTTACACAAGTTTGTCCCCCCTTCCCAGCTGAACCATCTTTCACTGTGTTTGCTCTTCCCCCCTATTTAATCAACCGAACAAATCTGCTCCACTTCTGAACAGAGGGAGGAGTGCCCTCTCCCTCACCATCCTGCAGCCACCAGGTCAGCCCTTGGCTCAGACAATCTGCTGGGCAGAGGTATGGTGGGTAGGGGCACATAGCTGCTGGCCAGGAGTACACTGGCCTCTACTTCTCTGTCATGAGCCAGCCAGGATAGCAAAAGGCTCTTTGACAGATCCGTTGACGTGCCGCCTTGCTGGTGGCTCCTAGGCATGGGTTCAGACACCTGCTTTACTCCTCAACCCCCGTCCAAACACCTGGTCCTTTGGAAATGTAGGACCCTTTCCCCTGGTCAATGCTGAGAGAGCTCTTTTGTCCCTCCTCACAACTGCAGGGGATCAAACCAGAATGGATGAGTTTTCCATTTCCCCAAAGCCCTTGGAAGCCCTTGCCGTGTCTCGCTGTACTCGCACGACGCCAGCCCATGCAGGAGCTCTGTTTGCTCTTCCTGCCACTGCAATTACCAGCGCTCCCCTTTGCAGCTCTCCCGCCCTGGTACATTCCTTTTTGTATGCTAATAGACTTATAACTAGTTCCAGCTTCTGAGACTGTAATACACCCCTTTAGATTCTCTAATCTACTTCTCTCCATGCATTAGAGCAAAGAGCTGTTTGCCAAGGGCTCAGCAGAACGTGTTTAGCTGGCTGATTCTGGTTGTTCCTATTAGATCCTGGCATGCTTCTGAGATTTGTCACTTCCACTCACACTCCTAATCCTGGGGTTTAGCAAAGTTTGGATGGATAGGGATTCTACTACATCTTTTTTAGGGGAGATGATAATGCTCTCTGATGAAAGATCTCTGGATGGAAAGCCTCTGTGCTAAGTGCGAGCACAAGAAGAACACCCTTTGGGTCCAACGTTCTCTCTTTTTTCAGTTTAAGGATGGGTGCCTGTGTTGAGATGGCAGTGTGAGTGCATTGAGGCCCTGAACTTGTACTCAATACCTTGGGGGTGAAGATGTGTTTTACAGTTGCTGTAGAGGCATGTACAAACATGGACATAACTTAGATGTTGCATTCCACAATGTGGCCCGCACGGAGCTGATCACTCAAATTACATTCCCAGGGAGCTGTGCTTCCTGGTGGAAACCCTTTGAAGTGTTCAAGCCTCATGAGCCTGTCTTTCCTCAGAACAAAACATGAGTATTTTCATAAGTCTCGAACAAGACTATGTGACTGAAAAATGTTTCAATCTGATTTTATAGCCATATTCCTCTTTCGTTGCAAAGATGGCTGGCCTTTGGAGTGCCAGTCTTTAGCATTTGTACCACTGTACTATTTCAGAGCTGTCTTTATTTCCCCCACTGATGCAGGAGGAGCACCTGGATTTATGGCACTACATCTAAAGGTCACATGACAGCCAGTTCACTGTACGAAGTTTGGACTGCAGTGTCACGTGAGAGATATCACACCGTTCCACATCTAAGCAAAACACATATCCTATCATAGACACCTATAAAAGAGGGGAAAACGTAGCCCAGTGTGCAAGGGAATTGTGGTGTGAAACACAACAAAGACGGTTCCACTGAAAAACATTGAGGGGTTGGGATGGTGTTTTTAAATCCTGCTTCTAACAGTAAAGCCCTCACCCTTACTTAAAAACTTCACCATGATGATTGCTGATGAGGCTGTGGTTTGAACCTCACTGAGAAATCGCTGTCGTTTGGGGATGGAGAAGTTGGAAGGGAAAGATTCCCACAGAGTGCCTAACCTTGAAGGCATGGACATCGATGAAAGTTCATATGCAATTTCTTTCTGTGTGTCAGAAGATGTAAACCATCCCACCTCCCTCCTCTGTGTTCACATGTGATGCCCTGGTTGCTAGTAGCATGAGCAGGGATGAAATGGCATGGCTGGCATGGGATTTCTTGTGGAAGACAGACTGCTGTTGCCTCTGCACAGATTGTCGGGCACTCCCTGGGGTTTGGTTTGCTTGTTTAACCTCTCTCTGACAGTAAATAGGACTTGGAGGAGCTTCAAGTTCTGGGATAACACAAGCATTGACTTGGTACAAAATAGGACACCTTTCAATGTGTCGTGGTGAAGCAGGTCACCAGCCAAAGCTGAAGAGCTCTTCCACAAAGTGGGTCTTTTCAGCCACCTCTCAGGATGTGAGCACCGATTTTGAGCTTATCCGGGTCTCAGGGGGCATGATACTATTTGCCTGTAGGAAATCCTTCCTTTATCTGTGTCTAAAAGGAAAATGCGGGCTGTGCTGCCCTCTGAAATCTGCAGCAAGATGCCTTTTTTACTGCCTTCCCCAATTCTCCATAGTTCTCCGGTACAGTTTCACGTGGATTACATTTAGTGTGCTCGGTGGCTTAACAAGAAACTGTTATTGCAAGGGAATCAGATGCATTTTGTGTTTGGAAATTTGCTTTGTTGTTGTTGTCTTGGTCTTAACTTGCCTCTGAGAAGGCAGCTGTTCCCTGCTCCTGCCCTTAACATCGCAGAGGTCTGCTTGCTCCCAGCTGCTACAGTGCTTCGTGCAGCCAGGGAAGAAAAACATCTGCCTGACAGACTATCAGCAGGACAAGGCTTTCTCACTAGGCATCCTGCCCCGATTATTTTTACTGTAACAGCACAGTAATTTTAAAAGAAAAAAAAAGGGAGATGCACAAAAAGGAGCCAGCAAAAATTACTATAAAATGTTCCCAATATGTCAGTAACCCCCTAATAACCATTAGTGTAACAAGGCGGGGAGTAAGTTAGGTTTTGAGAAAGAGTCCTTCAAGTGGTGGAGAAACTTTTGCCAGGGTAGTCCAGCTACCCCGTACAAATCAGGTTTCCAAAATGAATGTGTCCCTGCGGGCACTGCCAGGTGCTCGGTTTTCCAGCATTGCTTCCCACCCTCGCAGGGATGAAGCTGGGGCAACGCACAAGGCGCCTGGACCCCTCTCTCTCTGCCCTGCCCCACAGTCCTGTTCTCTGTGGTAATCATTCACCTGATTTGTGCATGTAATCAATTACTTCGCTTGGCAAGAACGATGTGTCCATGTGCATGTGGTGGGTACAATCACTGGGCTAATTGGCATAACGACTGCAGTTGCTTTTCAGTCGTTGGTTACATCATGCTTCGCTTTTTTTTTTTTCAGACAGTACGAAAGTCAGGATATGCTGCAGGTGGGTTTTAGGTTTGTAGCAGTCCTCTCTTTTCAAAAATAAAAGCATTAGCAATCCCCAAATTTTAAAAAGTGGTAATTACAGCAGGGAGGGGAATCCATGTTGGAATATTCAGAAAACTAACAGTAACAAGAAAACATAAACTATGCTTTTATCTGATCTTCTGAGGAGCCTGACCTCCACTTGGCCTGATGTAACGCAGCCCTGATGAATGCATACTGCCTGGGTAGTCCAGCTGAGCTATTTCCAGCGCAAGCGAGAGGTGATTAGAGCAGTAAAAAGCCCCCTCCTGTAATTTTTTTTTAATGATGCTGGAGGGGGATGGGGGAACACTAGCAACCCTATAGTGCAAGGACTAAGGGAATAGAGCTTCATTTTATTTCTCTGTCAGGAAAAACTCACAGTCATAGTCACATAAAATTCTGCACATTAGCCACTTTTCTTTTACAATCAAGCGTCTCTTCAAGAAAGACAAAAATGGGGAAGACGGCCTAAGCCATGATCACCTCATAAGCCATTATAGCTAAGAAATACACTTAATTCCCTTCTGTGATAAATCTGGAATTGATCTTCCATTTATGTTCTCTTCTTAATAGCAGCGTGGTTACAGCTCTGGGGCCATGAAATGATTGCCGTACACATGGTAATTTTGTAGTTGTTGCTGCACTTAATTTTGTGAGTAGCCAAACTTCACTTTCTGTTTCTCCCTCCCTTTCACTCTGTCCCACACCTCGGATGCTGATACGGAGCAGCTAACCACCGTCTTGCCCAATGGCAGTTGACACCTGTGTTTTGGACCAGCTCGGACCGTAAACTGCATGTCCTCCCACGCTGGAGAGACATATGTGATGGGAAAGGAGGAGGTTGATGGCCTGGCAGATTTCCATGCTTAAAGTGCTCATTTACTGGAGGGATGAGAAGCAACACTCCTTCCCCAGTGCAGGAGAAAACTTCCAGGTCCCAGCTGCAATGCACATGAGGGGATGCTGTGCCTGAATCTGTAGCGAGCCCACACAACACAGGTGTGTGCCAGTTTTCCCAGCCCGTGTGAATTGCCCAGCGTTCCTCCCAGCCACTGCACTCATAGCGGGTGCCTGGAAACCGTCCAAGCATCTAGTGTTCCTGCAACCAGGGCCAGCGCTGGCTGCGCTTGGCTTTTTGAAGCCCTGTGTCAGGCATACTGTGTCTATAAACCAAGGTGGCCTGTCACCAGGAATACAAACTATGGCATACTTTGCAAGCAAGACCTTCATGTCGGAGTGAGAATGCTGTGTGCCCTTCCTTCTGAGCCTCCTTGCAGCAGGTGAGGCAAAACATCCTCCCAGGGCATGGGGGCTGCCAGTTTGGTGCAAGGACAGCCCTTCCTTTCCTCTCAGTTGTAGGGCATTACAGGCTCAGGTGCTATGTGAACACCCAAATCTAGGCACTGAACAGGACTGCGTGGCCCCACACACCATCCCAGTGCAGATTGAGCCTCAGTTAGACCTTACATGGAATGGGGGCCTTCTGAGGAATACAACTAGAGAGACACCGGTGGGGACCAGGGGGAGTAATGGGGTGGCATGGCCAGCGTGCATGGCTGTGGTGGCTGCAGAACAGGGCTGGAGAGTTCAGTTTTCTTCTGAGCATTGCAAAGGAAAGCTTTAGTGAAGGTTTAAAGAAGGATAGCATGTGAGCTTTGGGTATATTTATGGGGTGTTCCTGCCAGCATTGAGTGCAGCAGGAGAGAAAGCATGGGAAGGCTTGTTTGAACTCCTGTAAAGCAGACAGTTAAGGCAAGCATCACTGACACTGCAGAGGTCAGTGCACCTGTACCAAGTAGGTAGTGATGAGCCTCGAAGGAAGGATAAAACACTGTTCCCCCCTAAACCACTCTTCCAGTCTGATGCAATGGGAACTACTTTAAGCCTTGCAGTTGGTACAAACTTCCTGCTGCCAGTGCCAGATTCGCAGAGTATCACAGGGTCCGTTACTGCCCTTCAAAGTGATGTTAAAGAGAGCCTGAGATAATGATGAAGATCAAAAAAGACAGGTTTGTTTAAACAGTGTTTTCACAGGCAATATAGTATTTCAATGGGTAACAATGTCTAACAAACAGGAACATCCAACAAACTGTGTGAAGGTGCCCGACAAAGTTCGTCTTTCATCCTCTGCATTTGAAATAAATGATTACATGGGCAATACTGCAAATCAAGAGGGAACACGCAGGCACACTGGAACTTGAACGCTGGAGCAAAATTTTGGCATTGCTGCAGTCAAATCATGCACTGACCGTGCTGAGGTTGGGATTTTTTGCAAGTCTCTAATGAATAAATGGGACAAATGCAGTTTTCAGACTTTACTCAGACTGACATGAGTCATTTAAAGATTCCAGTGGCTCCTCTGAAACACGCTTAGTTGGAGCTCAGACAAATAAAACGCTGATGTAGCCAATTAATGAAATACAGCCTTAATTTTACTTGTGGGTTGAAATCAGTGCAATCATTAACCTGTTTGAAGTGCTTTGCTAAGTTAGGAGCTAAGACTTTGTAAGTAGATGAATGCAGATTGAACTCCAATAGCATTTTGCATAAACTTGATAAAGCTTAGAAAAGTAACTTTTCTAGTCGATGCGTGTCCACAGTCTTGCGGAATAAAAGTAACACTTGGAATATCTGCATAAGTCACTCCCGAGTATTGGGAAGGCATAGCATAATGTGCTTTCTTTCATTAATGAATGCAGCCACTTGCGGTGCGAAATCTAGGAAAGTGCTGAACAGAACACGGCAACAGCACCCAATATTTCAGGAAAGAAAATAAAGATGACAAACTACAGGGACCTGTAAGCATCTTCTGAATATAATAGCCAAGATACGGATTTTGTTCTGGACACCTTGATTAATATCTCCTACTCTTGTATAAGGTGCCGTGGGACCTTTTAAAGAGCACTTTCTTTTACAGAGCCTCTAACAGCATAGCTCTTTCTAATCATCTGCTGGAGCAGGATTTCAGTATTGACTTGGAAGAATACTATATACTAAATCACCAACACTATTTTCTGGAACAACTCGCCTTTATTTTGGTGATCTTCTATCCAAGTAATAGCGCAGGCCAACATTTTATGACAATGGCCTGATTTCTTTTCTCTGTTCAGTTCTGTTCCTAATATACTTGTAGTTTTGCCATCAAAGCAGATTAATTTTCACTCTCAGTTCACTGGCGGAGGCATCCCATTACACCACACATAAAACTCTGTTTGTGCGTGTCTGTGGGAGAGCACACGTGAGGGTGTGCACAGCCGAGCTATTAAGAATTTGGCCCACTTGCCTGTTCCTTGGCTTTAAAGAAAAATAAGCCATCTTTAATTTGCTCCTATTTCTCCCTCAAGCTGTTGTGCAAGCTAAGATAACAGCTGCCCTTGGTCTAAAAACCCCCGTGCCCCTTTGCAATCTCTTTCTGTGGACACCAGCCTGTGCTGCTGGCACATCGCCGCACATTACAGCCCCCGTGCAGCGAGGAGGCCACGGGGCGAGGAGGCAGAAGCACGGGGATGTTGCCAGAAACAGAAATCTCCAGCAGAACATGGCCTCGGTGGACAGGATCAGTAGCAGTTAGCAATGCAGCTGCCACCTTATAACAGGATACTCTAATAGACTGCGTAAGAGAGCTGCAGTTCCTTCGGAACAACTCTCCATTCCACTAAATGATTACAGTATTAAAGTTGGTGGAAGTCAGCAACAAAATAGCTCCATATACCATACATCTGAAATAGGCCGTATGAGGCTTCAGATTTTAATTCTGTATCTTTTACTCTCTATGCAGATCGGGCAGGAGAAATCTGATTTCTCCTTTTCCTGATTTTGGATACTTATGTACTTTTTTTTTCTAATGGATTAACCCCATTCTCCATCTGGAGGCCTGGGATTGCACCATATTTTCTTTGCTTTTACAGTCAGCTGGAAAATCTCCAGCCCTGGATGGGGCTGTATGCCCTTGGCTTTGACATTTGGTTTCTAGTATCCGTTAATAATCAGGGTTAATTCCTTTGCTTCTCCCAGTGATTTGTGGGCTTTGAATTGCCCTAATTTATACGATGCTTCCCTCTCTGCACCAGCCCCCTGTCCTACAGCTGGCACTCCGGCAGCATCTCACTCTGTGTTGGGAATGTGAGAAGCACACTCTAAAATAGGTTCCTCTCTGCTTTCCTATTCTCTCCCATGGGGAGGACGAGAACGTGCAGTCTGTACACGCAGTGGGTACCTGAGCTTATGCCTCTACTTCCTCCAGAGCTCAGGCTCTCTCATCTTCCTCCTCAACCTGGACCTCAGCTTTTCCTGTCACAACCAGAGGGATATATTGGCATCATCTTTCACTGTGTATATGACTTTCTTTTCCCTCACAGCTGCCCTGTCCAAACTGAGCAATGGAAGTAAAAGCAAAATTTGCACGATCAAGCAGCAACCCAAAGTTTTGTTAAGGCCTGAACCTCCCTCTTCTCCCAAAATCTCCTTCATGTGTAAGAAGAAACACCCATCCCAGCACAACAAGTACCTTGGAATGGAGCAGACGTTGCCACATTAGGCATAAAAAAGAAATAGAAAGGTTAAATGAGTGTTAGAGAGCCAGAGATATTAGGGTAAATAATAGCTACAAATTATTTCAGCCTCTTAGGAGCAAGAGGCAGTGTGTGTTGCCCCTGCCAAGAAGACCATTTAAGAAGCCTAGCAAAGGGAGAAGGGAGCTGTATCATGGTGAACTGAGGAAGACGATACAGAAAGTCATCTTTCAGGGCTCTTTTACAGGAGATCGGATGACTGATACCAGCTGATGTATCACAGAGCTACTTGAAAAATGCAGTGGGTGGTAGATCCTCCAGATCTCCTCTAGAGGCTGCCACTGGGATAAGACATTACTCATTCAGCAACCCTAAAATAAATTAAATAGACGATAGACTGAAAGTAAGAAATATAAATTCTCATATTCACTGTTCCTACTTCGTCTCTGTAACAGGACCCCAGAGCAGCTATAAATAATTTTTAAATCCTTTTATTCTGACAGCACCCTGCCAGGCTATGTTCCTGTAAATGAGGATCAGGTACTTCTTCTGAGGAGAGGGCAGCAGGGCGTAGCTGCAGCAGTGGGGTACGACAGACAGTCCTGCAGACTGGGATAGCATGCCCATGGAGAAACCATCAAAATCTCATTTGCATCTTGACCAATGCATGCTACTAGACCAACAGTTTCTGGGAAGCAGAAAGCTGTTGGGCTTTGCTAGAAGAGGTGATCAAAAGCATCATCATTTGCTCACCTTCTCAGTGAGCTTTTGATAAGACCTTCAGTGAGGGATACATGGAAGCACATAACTGACCATGGGACAAAAGGGAAAGTCATTTGCCAAGTAATATGTGGGTAAGCAACAGGAAAAGAAAAGATCTCAGGGTTTGGTGCTATTCGGAGTGAAATATTTCAACTGAGGGATGGCTCAGGGAGGTATGGATATTTGGAGCTTGTGAGATTTAACATATTTATGCTGAAAAGGGGGCAACTCTTTTAATATGCCTTATATCTGTGAGCAATCGTATACTTTTCTGAAGATGGTAGATACAGTATCTAAGGATTAAATGGGAGAAGAGTTAAATCCCCCCAAGTTCAATGGCAATTGATCTGATAGGTGCTGTGATACCCACAGAATCGAGGGGGTATCAGACGAGGGAAAAGGATAAGGGGCAGTAAGTATTTTTGAACAGTTTTGGCCAGCAACAGCCTTAGAGGTTTAAGCAGGGAAGCGCCCCACAGCACTGCGGGAAGCAGGACATTTGTCAGTGCTTTGTAAGAAAAAATCAGACCTTGACAGAGAAAGTCTCAACTAAAACATCAATTTCTCCTCCTCATAGAAGCAATCTGCAGCACCCGGAATTGAGGTTAAGCATTTGGGCTAATCGCTTTGCAATATCCTACTGAGCTGGGAGAATTAAAAATGGTGAGCGGGGGAAGCTGGCTGGGAACATGAGGTTGCTTTAAGCAGTAACAATCCTATGCTACACTTTCCCCCCCCCCCCCCCCCCCCCCCCCCTTCTCTTTTACCCCTCAATTACCAGCTTCCAAGTCGTGCTGGTCTGCAATACCTTGTCAGCAGGAATATAAAGTCCTCATAGACCCTCGGTTTATGGAAGACCTTGTATAGAGCCATTGCCTCTGGTGGAGGAGGACCATATGCTGCAAGACAGGAGGCTTTTCCAAGCCTTTGCTTCTACATAAAACTCCCTAGAAATATAGGCATTGGAAAACTGGGCATTGGCTAAAAATTTTTTAGTTTAAAAGGGAAACAGTATATCAGTTTATCTCCCTGATGTCCACAGCCTAGGGCAGGGCAGTGGTTGACCACTGAGCACGCTTTACTTGAAGGGAGAGACCAAGCAAGGAAATATTAGTGCATTTGGAGTAAGTTTCCTGTGTCATAGCGAGTCCCACATGTGTTTTCTATGAACTTTAGCTGGGAGAAGGGACAAATGAAACCCTTGCCATAGATGAACTCAGCAAGTCCCATCATGGTTTAAATATGCAAGGTTATTTTGGAAAAGATAAAAAAAGCCCCTGTCAAACCAGAGGTACGTGTGGGAGGGCTGCTCTGCCCAAAGGCAAAAATCTCAGTTTTTTTCTCTGACCATTCACAGTGGGTTTGTGTGATCGTTTATTTGGTTATTTAATAAATAATGGAACACCTCCCTCGTGCAATGCACAGTACTTACAGAACCTCCTGGGAGGCAAAGATGCTTTCCCAACAGGCAAGGACTGTCAGGGGACCCGTGGCAGTTTTTAAAATGTCCTATGTCCCTTTCAGTCAGACACTCCTATCCTTCAGCTACACAAGCTGCAAAGAGCAGAATTTGTCCCCAGGGATGCAGCTGTCTCTTTCTCTACTCTAATTTAAGCATTAATCCTATAATCGATAGATCAAAATGGAGTGGTCACTGGGTAACTGACTGTAGACAAATTATTGCCGCTTAACTCTTTAAAGCACAGGTTATCTGAAGTGCCCCGGTTTGTTTTTTAGTGATGGGAGAACTGGCTTTTATAAAGCAGAAGATAACTTTTGCCTGAAGTTCAGACTGTTTTTGAGTGGGACTGTGAAACAGTTCACTTCATTTTCCTCTCCAGTTTCTGGTTGGTGGTACTCCAAGCTTTCATTCTGTATCTATTCCTACAACTTAACAAATTAAACTCCCCAAAAGTCCTGAGAAAAACCTCAGAACTGTTAGATTTACTGTTTTTCTTTGTCATCAGGTATTTGGTATTTTCTGTTTTATAAGCTGGACTTTTAATTTCCTGGGATGTGTGAGAAAAAAATACAGCCAGAGTCAGAAAGCAGCCAAACAGACCTTGTTCCTGAGATTCCCTCCTTATTTTCTGGCCCTCGGATACATGCCAGAGGCCCAAAGGTTGACCAGTCCAAGGCCAGCTGATACAAGAATGCTGCTTAAGTAGTGCTGTAACATTTACCCTTATTCTGCATTAGTGCATAATGCTGTAGATTATAAATAGCATCTTGCCCTGTGATCAGCCTAACATACAGCTGGGAAGTCCCCAGGAGCTTATAGTTAAAATCTCTAAAAACCTCTGCTACAGAAAGCCTAAATTATTGCTTCAGTGGTCAGAGGGAGAGGAGTTCACCTAGCCTGTACAGCTCTTTTGGGATGGGCTCCTCCTGACAAGCCCCAGCTCAGGGGCATGGTGGCCCCTCTCCTGGCAGGGCATTCCCATCATCCTGTTGCACTCTCTCTGAACTGCATGTCTCCTGCAAACCAAACTACAGCAGTGTTCCTAGCTGGAATAACTGGCTGCAGCTTGGGATGCAAATCTGGGGTAGGGAGACCTAGTGAAACATTTATCTTGCAGGGGTGGATACACATGGAGCCAGTTTTGGGGTTCAAACTTAGCCTTTGCTGCATCCTCTTGCCTCCCACTCTTGTGGATGACAGGGGACTCCCAGGCAGGGACATGGGGTAGGTGTCCTTCACCTGGGGCAGTCCTGACTTTTTCCCAGACCCATCTGGGGAGGTGCAAAGGCAAAGAGAAGGCAGAGCCTGGGCTGGGACCTGAACTATTGCCAGCTCTTGTACTATCCCCAAGAGAAAATATGTGCTCTGTGTACAGGTATCACCCTGTTTCCTTTCCTTTCTACCTCCCCTGCCTGTGCTTTATTCAGAAAACTTCTGGGAAGTCCGATAGGGAGACAGTCCAGTCCCCAGTGCCAGGAGGACGTTCCTGCTCTGGCTCCATGGCTCTGCAATTCCCAGCAGCTGCAGTCCTGGTCCCATCCCTGGACCCTATGAGGCCTGCAAAAAGGCATTTTCCAGGCCCATAGGTCAGTTTCCCATCAATCCCTGACACTCCAACAGTCCAGACTCTCAATCATGCTGGCAGCACCCTCACCCAGCCACCCTACCTGCAGGCAGCAGAGCCTGCCAGTACGTACACCGGATACGTCCCATCAGATACTGCACTATAAAACACAGGGAGGCTCAGGCAGTGACCCCACCTGCCTGATACCCCTTGAATGGCTGTGTGACCCTTCTCCAGTGAGCACAATCCAAGGCATTCCCCAAGGTGTAGCCTGGGTCAAGGCTGTTCCCAAAAAAAGGTTTGGATTAGACTGCTCTGTTTTGCAGAGAAGGGCTTTTGTGAGCTGTACTATGAAGACCAGAGAATAAACTGTTTTACTTATTCACTGTAATTTATCTATTTCTTTATCAGTACAGATATAGCTATAGGGACCAGAAGAGCCCCATGAAGGCATTTTGAAACAGCCTGCATATGTCTGGGAAGGGGCAATTTGTGCAGGTAAGAAGGCAGCCTTTATAAACCAGAGATCCTGAGGCTTTTATGCTGGGAGAGAAAGAGGGTAGGCAGATCCCATTCCCGTTGCTGTGGGAGCAAGGAGTGCAGCACGGCTGGATTATCTGGAGGAGACTGCATGGAATTTTCCTAAAATTTAGGCAGCATAACACGCTGGGACTGCAAATGACTGGAGGCAAATGATTCATTGTGCTAAGAACCATAAAGCCAAGAAAACAGATGTCCTGGCTGGACCAAGGACAGAACAACACATTGTATTTAGTAGATTTATCAATAGGATAATGAATATTTTGTTCAGATTGTTGTAAGGGCTTTTTTTTCTTTTCTTTTTTTTTTTTGATGTCCTAAAACATTATAACTAGATAAAGCATGAAACCCTCCAGTAATAGTTACCAAAGTTCTTTCCAGACTGAAACATTAACAGCATGAAAAATGTGGCTTTAAATCTGAATATACTGAGATTATTACCCAGTACTGTACAGCTGATCTATACCTATACATTGCCATTGACAGCAGTGGGATTGAATGGATCTGAGTAAATTGAATATATGGCCCGGTTAATATTGACTGGAACACAAGACTCTTCTGGTGTTACATGTTTTCACATATGGTTTTACAACGAGACAGATGAGGGTTTCCTCCAGCCTGCACAGAGCAAGGCAGTGGCTTGTAGGGACAAAGCTATGCAGACATGGCCTAGGTGTCCTGCAGGTGGCCAGTTGAGGTATCCACCTTGTTCCCAACACAGGAAGGGTTGGAGAGACTCTTCATGGGAACATTCCTGGACTACTGCATCCAGCTCTGGGGCCCTCAGCATAAGGGAGATATTGACCATTGGAGTGAGTCCAGAGGAGGCCACAAAGATGCTCAGAGGGTTGGAGCACCTCTGCCTGCTATGGGGACAGGCTGAGAGAATTGGGCTTGTTCAGCCTGGAGAAGAGAAGGCTCCAGGGAGACCTTATAGCATCTTCCAGTACCTGAAGAGGCCTACAAGGAAGCTGGGGAGGGGCTCTGTACAAGGGTCTGTAGCAACAGGACAAGGGGTAATGAATTTAAATTGAAGGTGGGAAGATTTAGATTGGCTATCAGGAAGAAATTCTTCCCAGAGACAGTGGTGAAGCACTGGGACAGGTTGCCCAGAGAAGCTGTGGATGCCACATCCCTGGCAGTGTTCAAGGCCAGGCTGGATGAGACTTTGAGCAACCTGGTCTAGTGGAGGGTGTCCCTGCCCATGGCAGGGGGATTGGAACTAGATGGTCTTTAAGGTCCTTCCCAACCCAAACCCAGATGATTCACATCTGCTTTCTTCTGGGAAGTGTTCAAGACAGACCCAAGCATTGGTTACAACCCAAATATAATTTACCCACTGAAAACTTGAGAAAATGTGCTTTAAATAGCTGTTTTCCCAAAGGATTCTCACTGCTATTAACATCCCACAAAATACCTGGAAATCTCCATTTTTGGGGTAGCTGCACATGCTCCAGAAACCTCTCTGCTACTGTAGTGCCCAGCTTCTCAGTCATGGTACAGATCTCTCCTGGATGGTCCACCAGAGCCTTTCTGCAGCCCTTTGAAACTACCAGGCACTCTCAGAGTGGTGGGAGACTAGAGGGTTTGATCCTGCATGTGAAGCTCTTCAGGAACTTTCCTAAGCAAAATACCCTTTGAGGTTAAGGAGTATGACACACCGAAGCAAAGCCATTGTGAAATAGCCTGTGGGATCCACTTAGTTGATACCTATTGCTGGTGTGCTTACCTCTTGCTGCCCAGACCAGCAAGAAGACTTTCCCTAATGAAAGAAGTACATCCCCCCACACACCTGTTTTTAAGTAACAAGCAGCCACTAATCTCATCATTTTGTGAGCATTATTGCTTCCACATGTTCTAACGAGAGTACAAGAAGGAAACACAAGCCTGTGGAGCCTTTGTCTTGAGTAGATAGTTACTTTAATTGCGTGGCATGTCCTGACCTCATCGCCTCCGCTCTGCGCATGCTGATCCATTACTGCATAACTTGCAGGTCAGTTTGAACACAGGCTTGATAGCTGTGTGTTTTCCCTGGTCAGTAGCTGGAGTCAAATCAGTGCAGTGATAGCAATCTTAAAATAATAAAAATAAAAGGAAGAAATGCACACGATAAAGTTTTTGGAGGGTAGGTGGGGGAGATGATGGTGGCTGAAGTGCATTGATAACTCTCCATAATACTCCTGAAAGGATCTTACCAAGGCATTAATTTCAATCTTTACAAGTTGAACAAATGCTGCAGGGTGCATTTAACTTTTCACCTCTGTTGGAGCAGCCCATTCCCAGAATTAAAGATCTTCCTGCTTATTCTCTCTGTGGAGTCTTGCTCCATTTCATCTGTGCAGTGCACTGCACAGTTAGCTCTGCTGGTTGGGGGGGTGGGGGGGAAGAAAAAACAGAAAAAAAAGAAAAAGAGGAAAAAAAAAGATCACTGTTACTATCATGAGTTGTTTTTTCCACTTGAAAGGGAATCTTTGCCCCTTTCATGACTCGATGTGCTTTATGAATCCCACCCCCTCGACAGAGCATTCAGGCCTCAACAAAGGAGCTGCAGCTCTATTTCATCCTCACCAAACAAGGGCAAATTGTTTAAAAGTCTTCCCTGTCCCAGAGATGCCTGTCACTGCGACTGCCTAAAGACATGTCAAATTGGGTTAACTGCTGTCTCGTTATTGTTGTAAACTGCACTGTCTGATAATCAGACTGGTTGAGATAAGCCAGTCTGCTGAACAGGCAAAACACTGGGAAATCCCACTTTGGGACAGATTATAGCAAAGCAGGGCATTGTTTCAAATGAAAGCCTCCAGATGGGACATTGGCAACTGCAGGGGATGGGACTGGCAATACCCAAGATGGTCTGAACATCAGCATCATATGACATTGTTTTCTGCCTGTCTCAAGGGTTCCCAAATGTGACTGACAATCCCCCTCCTGCGAGGTAAGCGGTTGCCACCAGTGTTTGGAAGATTAGGATCTGCCAAGGGCAAGTAATTTTAATTCCCTTGTAGACAGATCAAAGCACAGACACAAGCAAAACACCAAGTTCCAGTGGCCCAAAATAGCACACAGATTTTGGGTTAGGATTAGCATCATTCAGGCTGCTTATTACAGCTAATGTGTCTGGGGAGCTGATCCTTATTTCTCCTTTCTCCTTCATCCCTCGTTTGGAGCTTGATATTCAGGAATGCTTTACTGACATTTGAGAAGCTCAGGTAAGCGACCAGGCTTCCAAGAGAGCTCATTCAGGGTTGTAGGGTGCCTGCTGCAAACCTCTGAAAGTTCTTTTGAAATATGTGGGCCACACAACGCAGGACAGCATGTTTGGGGGGTGGCAGCTCGAGGGGTTCTGAGTAAGGAGTGTGTGAGGACCTGGACCTACTTCTTTCATTCTTGTTTAAAAAAAATATTCTGTTGATGACAAGATGGGACATTGCTTCCAAAAAACCCTAACACTTCAAAGACAGCAACCAAAAAAGGCATCTATGAATCCCGAGCCACAAACCCATGTAATTTCTTTGTGCTTGGGGAAGAAACAACTTTTCCCAGTAGGAACCACCACATTATTGTGGAAACTATTTCTGTCAGCTGGAGCGCTTCTCCTTATATGCCCTACAGTGAGTGGGAAAGAGACGGAGAGCAGAGCAGACCCCTCACCTGGCCTTGCCGTGCCCCCAGCCACCTCCTCAGGTGCTGCAGGATTAGGCAGGTGGAAGCAGTTCAGGCCCCTCTCTTATTCAGTAGACCTCACCAGGGTGGTATTCTGTGGCATTTGAGGCCCACCTGGGTATGGTAATGCAAGACATTACTGTAAAAGACTAAACTCCCACCTACTCTGTGCAAGCAGGAGGATTCCAGCCCTTTGCATTTCTTACAGATCAAACCCAGTGATGACCTCAGAATATTTTGGCATATGAACCCCTGTGAACGGGAATGTTCTTGCTGCTCACTGGGACTGATGGTTTGGCAAGGAATAAATTCAGGTCATTGCCCCCAGGGAACAGGGGATTTTCCTCTGCTGTCTTAATTTAGATAGAAGCACAGAAAAAATTTAAAGTTGTATGTGGAGACAAACTGCAGAGTAAATAAGAGATAGAGAGGCTGGGAGAAGGCACTGCTTGGCTAGGAATTTGGAACAGTGAGAAGAGGGGCTGGTAGTGCTGTTGGGTGTGCACATGTGTGTGCATGCTTGTGTTACACGTGTGTGCTTTCTGTTTTTTCCCCACTCATCCATAAATAAGTCAGAGGTTTTCCTTGTGTTGTGTGCAGCCATTGGGCCTGCTCTCTCCATCTAGCTGGTCTGAGCTTTACTGTGGTAATGTGCACCTAAGTTGGGTTGGCCAGGGTTTGGTTCTGAGTGCGCATGACCAACATGGTGTGCCAACACGTGTCACTGCTGCCAGCATGGTGAAGGGCAGTTGGTGTTGGATGTGCCCTGACGGTGTCTGAAATGGGAGAAGATTAATTACTTCCACAGCTTCAAAATACTAGCTTAATCCTAAAGCCCTGTTGATTAGCTGGTGATGGAGCTGCATTCAGACTGTGGTGTAACATAATGTGGTGTGGGAGAGCGCACACCAACAGCATGAATGTTTCCTTTCTGCACCCACCTGGGTCATTCTTCGCCTGGGGCTGGACCCTCAGGGCACTCAGCAGCACCCTGAGAAGAAATGTCCCTGAGCAACATGCAAAGAGTACCTTGGTAGCGTGAAAAAGTGATTTGCCACGCTGAATGGACAAACTTCAGTCTGCTGGATAAACCCTTTCTGATCTAGTCACTAGGGGGTATATTTCTTCTTTATGTGAACACACCTCTTACGTGGTATTAATAGGAATTACATGTGTTTACACCAAGAGAATAATATACCCCTACGGAAATTACAAATAGCCCTGAAATCTTTCAATGCAACACCACTGTAGCTGCTGGAAGTCCAATAGTCCCTCAAAGCTTGGAAAAAATTTTATATGTAGGTGTGAGAAGTACTAAGAATGGGACTCAGTAAGGGGCTCAAGATTGAGCGTTTGGGATTTTTTTTTGCTTGATGCAATTTGCTCTGCTGCAATTGCTGACACTCAGGTCTGTGACAGGAGGTTTGGGCTGTGGTCTCTTTGTCTTTACAGTCCAACTGAAAGACTGTGCAGGAACAATTTTGAAATATGGAAGCCTCAGCCCTTCAAAGGGGTAGATTCAACAGGTATTTGTCCAGAGGCTGTGGAAATGTCATTTATCTATAAAAATAGTGACTTTTCTAGAATAAGGTCATCCAGAAGATCTTAAATCAGTTTGCCTTCACTTCAGTGCATGTCCATCTCTCTGTTCAAGCCAATACTTTGTCTGTAAAAGCAGTGATTCCCTACCCAGGAGACACAGTAATATTCTGAATTCCCTAACCAGGCTAAACTATAGTTAATCCAGGAGACTTTTTTCATCTCACTCCTCTACCCATCCCTGCAGCAAGGTTGGCATCTCAGCCTCAGGACTTCCAGCAAAGGAGCAAAGGAGACTTGCTGGTTCTTTTGCCTGAACATGACACTGAAAAAGGTAATCCAAAGCCACAGTCAAACAAAATGCACAAGCAAGTGCATTGTAGGCTATTTTGCTTCAAGATCTCCAGGCTGGTATGCGTGAGCGGTACCTCCACAGAGCGTAGAGCAGTGTCCCATGGGCCAGGTCAAGGTCTCAAACCCAATAGAGAGGCCTGGGCAGATCAGAGTCCTGTTAGTTCTGGTGCAGCACCACGTAGACATGTCTGTGCTACTGATCTCACCCGAACTACGTGCAGCCAGCTCAGTCGTCTCTGCTTTCCCCCATCACGGCTCCCAGCTGTGGGGTGAGAGCTGGCAGAGCACCAACCTGATCTCGGTGCCCCCTTGGTTATGACTCTCATAGAGCCACTGCAACTCCAGGCATGCACTCACTGGGGTGGAGGAAAGTTTTATACTGTTTTTTCCCCCTCCTACATGTCATTCAGTGGCACGACCTCTTCTATTTTGATATGACTCCTATTGCCCATTTAGATCAGGACGCGTTTTCAGCTTTTGGTGTTGATTTTTTTTTCCCCAAACTGTCGCTGGATGTGCAATGAGGGAGGCTCCCACATTCATTAAGGAAATATTTTTTGTTGACCCTATGGTGCGTGCAAAAGGTACAAGCTAAAAGATCAAAATCAGTAAGACACAACGTCAAATTTATGAGAATTTTCAAGACACACTCATGATTCTGACTCACAAGGTCTAGATATTTGGGGCTGGCAAGCTGCTTTCTGTGCCCTCCACCCCTTGCCTTTCACTCCCTCTCTGGCCCCAGCTTAACAGCTGCATCAGGAATTTACCACTTGGGCTCTCTGTTGTTACTGTGATTGTGGTGAGCTGATCTGGGGGGGGGTGGGGTGGGGTGGGGGGGAGTGGTCTGGGTACAAATTTCCATGGCTATTTTTAAGCTGCATGAATTGCCAATAAACTAATAGCTGGTGATTTCTGAGTTGCTGATTTGTCTGCATGTTCATAAGCAGGAACGCAAACTGGCTCCATTTTTTCCAATTCAATTTTGCATGCTCTTATCCTCTGATGTGGACTAGGGGCCCTGCTATAATTCAATTTAATTTGAAACAGCCAGCCCATTAGGACTGGAAAGCTGACTACTGAGTCACTTATGTTCAGAACATTTTAAAATGCTACTCTGTCCTGGTACTAACCCTCACAGTGGCTTTGTGCCACTCACTGGCAAGATACAGCAGGCAATGAGAGTAAACATAATGTGTTTTTTTAACATGAGATGTGATCCCTGGGGGAATTTATGTTAGATTCTGACCTTAACAGAACCTGGTCTAACTCCATAGATTTTTCATGACATCATTCTGAAATTATTTGTCTGCAGTGGACTGAAAAATGATTTTTTTGAGATGGACTTTGGGCCCTCGAAGTGACTTTCTTGTTCACAGAAGGTGCAACACAAACCCCAGGTTTGTGCAAACGCACTGAATTGTGAGGAACGGCTTAAGGCACTGCAAGACAGTAGTCTTTCTGTGCACAAGGAGAATTAAACAAAAGAATTGTGAAAGTAACAAAGAAAATATTTTTTACATTGGCAGAAACCCATGTTATGTGGACAGATTCTAATTTGACTCACTCAGCCCTTGATGGCTCTAAGAAGAAACCTTAATCCACAATTCTAGTTAATTTTTTTACACCTCTTGAAAAGACAAGATCAATGAAACCATCAGGAAAAAAAACAACCAACAAACAAACAAACAACCCCATGAAATTGATTACAAGACAATGCTTTTTCACACAGCACGTGAACAGAACTCGTTGCCACAGGATGTTTTATGGCCCAGATGCAAAGGTTAGAAAAAACCTAAACCACCTGGTAAGGTAGAAGAAGATTCCATCAAGAGCTGTTGAAGCTCATGGGCCTGGGTGTGATCTCTAGCTTGGGAAATCATCAAACCACTGGTGGGTGGACTGTGGGTAGAAAAAACAACAAGGATCATGTTTTTCCTTAGCAGCTACCAATAGCCACTGTCAGACAGTATACTGGGGTAGATGGCCCTCTGTTGTAAGTGTGGATGCCTTATATCCTCCTGAGAAAAAGATGGAGAGTCAGATGGAAAGGTGGCCTTCCTCTATGACTTGTGATGAACTTTAATAGTATTAGAGCTAACTAATTTATCTTTAAATTATTACACCTGGTTTTGAATATTTAAAATTAACTTTCAGAACGAAAATATCAGCATTTGTCTTAAATTATACAAAAATTCAGTTAGCTTTCTGACTTAAAAATCCAGAAGCACATTCATGGGTATGTTTCCTTAAAATATTTTTTTTTTCCCATGAAAGAATAAATTTTAGATTTATGGTTTTTTAAGTAAAGAACTTTTCTAACTTTGGAAAATTTTGGGATCTCTGACCAGAAAGCCACCAAATGCCTGAGTAGTCTTACTCCATAAATATACCAAATCATAACATATTTGGAGACAGCTTTTGCAGATCAGTGTGGATCTAAACATTAGCCCAGACTCTGTGTTATCCTGACTAGTACCATAAACAATACTGTACATTCTCTCTCCCTCTAATGCCCTATCTAGACAAATTTCACATGGACCTAAAATGGCACACTCCTCTTCCTTCCATGGGAGTCAGACATCTGTAAAGACTTAAGGGGTGAGGTCTTAGACTTAAATGGCCTTTTGCTGGCGGAAGTGATACTCCTAAGTGATTTTTAGTCTGATGCAATTCCTTCCAAGGGATGAGGAGGATCCCTTCAGGTTTTGGCATAGTTAAAGTTCCCTTTAGTGTGAATCTGTAAGAGAGATTTCAAAAGCTAAATGGTAAATTATACCATAGTCTCATTGGCAGATGAATAAAAGAGAGTTAGGTTGGCATCCTTTTCTGTTTTTCAATAATCTTTGCTGAACTTAATTACCTGTAAATTATACAACCCCAGGGCAGGTTGGACAATAGAGAGGAAACCAAGTTAATACACATACACTTCTCTGTTAGCAATCACAATAGTGATCAAGGAGCCTGATTAATTTTGACTTGGCATCAGGCAGCAGCTGGCATTTTAAATTCTCCAGCTTGTTTTCATCACGTCTCTGTGACTCAGACCTACTGCATAGTCTTTCCATTCAGCTGTCGACAATAAGGACTGAATAGTCCCTCTCCAGAGCTGGGGAGGGCAAAGAACGGGCAGTGCATGCCGTGCTCAGCACTGCTTGGAGAGGATGGAGGAAGGACCCTTTCCTAATGATGCTGGGCAGAGGCACGGCTGTCACTTCAGACGGGGAGTGTGGCAAAGCATGGGACAGTGGCTGATGTGCTGGCTCCTTGTGGCTGCCAAAATACCATCCGGGTCTCCTCCCTATGTGGGCTCCCCCAGATGCCAGTGGGGGAATATGACCACTCCCCTCCTATAATAAATAATTTCCCTCCATTCTCCCTGTACCCGTTCCCCACTGACTCAGAGCTGTGAGATTTGCCACAGTATTTCCTGCTTACCATAAAACATGAAAAAGTGCATTGATCTGATCTCCATGTCTGATATAATCAGTTCCAAACAATGAAGAATTAAATGTTTGCAGAGACTGTGAGGGCTGGGAACTTGTGCCTACTCTTGCTGGAGCACTGGGAGCCTTTCTGCCTTCTTCCTTGATTAATGTGAGGCACTTATTTCAAGTCCTGGCTGGGTGTGGGCCCTAGGCTCGCACTACCCTGGTTGATATGATGGCTGGTTTGTATCGCTTCTAGAGCTCCTAGATTTCCCCAAATCTCTCCTCCTCCCTCATGGTTCTACCAAGAATCCCTTGGAACTGAAGCGGTTTAGCTTTGGGTGAATACAAAGATGTATGGAGAATATCCATGTTGACGTATAACTTTTCCTGAAGGTGTGGCATAAATACAGTCCATGTTGGTCTGTGATGGTGTGACTGTAGTTCTGGCTGTCATTTGGCCACAGCAGTGCGTCACCTGGCCGGTGCATGCCGATGAGCTCTGTGCGCTGCAGTCCGTCGCTTTCCTCTGCGCAGTGTCTGCTTGTGCGGTCCAGAAGCCCGGTTCTGCACCCTTCTAAAAAGTGCCTCTGGCGGAACCTTCAGCCTTGCCTTGCTGCTGCGGGAAGGCACTGGGCACCAGAGGAGTCTGGGGGAAAAATAGTAGAATAATAAATTTCTGCTTCAGAGCAGGCAGTCAATGAAGTCAGGGCTCCGCTCTACCACAGCAGATCAGTCCAATGAGTTTACAGCTGGAAAATGAGCTCCCTGCCTCCACCCTGCACACTACATCCATGAAGGTGGTTGTATCGGAGTTTGCAGGTCCTTGCCTCTGGTACCTCTCACACTGGGGACTGTGCTCGAGGAAGGGAGTCTGCCTTTTAACACCATGAAGCACCCCAGTGCTTACATCATCAAGAGGAGCATCCCTTTGCATTTTTTTTCCAAGTGTCTGCCAAAATCAGCAGTCCAGATGCAGAGGCGGGCAGCGAGGCCAGGGAGCTGGCTGGTAGCATGCCCAGACACTGTGACGGCCAGGGTTGACTCCAGCGTGGTCAGCTGCTGATGGCCCACCTAGCCCTGCCTCTCTCAGTTTTTTACTCAGGTCACGTGCACCAGCAGCAATTTGGCACTGCCTCTGTTCCCAGCGGTGGCCAGGGGCTGAGCATGGTTCCCCCCGCACCTGCAGCACCCTGGGCAGGTGGCTGCCCTTGGCTGGGAGAAGTGGCATTCTCAAATATCTGGTTCCCTTCCAGGGTGGGCCCCTTTCCATTGACACGAGGGCACTGTGCCCTTGACGAACATTTATTTTGAAACGCGTTTAAACAAACTGGCCCTGCAAAGTTCTCCATGGCTGGCTGGTGCCTGGCACCCCTCCAACAAACACGGTGGGACAAAAGTGGTGTTGACGGGCTTCTTCCTTTACATCCTCACGGATCCTGTCCCTTTGACAAATGAGGTCCTTGCAGCAGATGGTGGAGAAAAGGGCTGCGATACAGTGCAAGGAAGGGTGGAGTGGATAGCCAGAGATGGAAACAGCAGACTCGGAGAAGAATACATGTGCACTATCGAAATAGAGATCAGACTGTTTATGGAAAAGAGCTATGGAAACCCAGCATGTATGTAGAGAACCAGATGCTCGGCCTGCCGTTACTTCACGCCAGGCTGGAAGTACACGACAGCTGGAGCACCAATGTTGTAGGGGGCCCTCCAGGACCTGAGGGCTGATGCATGCACAGACCGTGCAAAGCGTCTTCACTCTCTAGTGTCATTGACCAAGGTTTGCCCGAACCGAATATGAAATATTCCTGAATCATTGCGGAGTACTGCCTTGATGCTGGCAATTTCATCCTTGCGGTTTGTTGTAGGTAGCACCACACTGGCCTACTGAGTTGATGCCAAGTTGAATTCAGTGGGGTGCCTCACCTTTTGCAGGAGTGTAGGTGTACTGGTCATTCAGATTAGGGAGTGGTGAGAGAGTTAGTACAGCATCTGTAACCAATGTGTGTGCTGCTTCAGGATACGCAAGGCAAGGGGATAGTCAGCCTGTTTCTATTCTGCTGGGAGTTCTTTTCTTTAGTTCCACCTCCTCTACAAACATGACAGCCCTAAGCAGTCATGAACATAACTAAGAGATGCCAAAATCGTGTGGTTTGCTTTGAAATTACCAGAGTAGAAATCACTCCTTCTTCTTCATTATTTTTTATAAAATGTGGAGATTTTTTAAAACTCCAAGCATTCTGAGAGCATGTTTAGAGCCCTTTTTTCTCCTCTCCCATCCCTCCTTTTCTAAGAAAAGTAGAGATACACATGCATCTTTGTTTTTTACTGCACAATATGGTGTTTTCCTCAGTATACCAAAATACTGCAAAGACCTGTGTCCAGACTGGGAGACACAGGAAGGCCAACTTTCTTACACTGTGTTTAGAGGGGTACTACCAAGTGTCCTAAAGACCAGATGTTTTGTCAGTCCAGAACACAAGCTGAAAACCTGACCTCATGCACCGACAGAGGCCAGTCTCTGTGGCCTGCAGATAGCTACTGTGAGGTGTGCAGAAGCCTAAAGCTGGGAGGACACCTGGACATTACTCCATCTTGGTACCCTCCTTGCCAAGGCAGGCAACTGACAGGCTGCTCTGGAAGTCCTCAGGTGTTTTCCTGTGACTTCAGAGAGGGTGTGGGTCTACCTATTTCACCTAAATATAGCAGAGTCTTAAAGCCATGAATGTCAGTTAGTTTGAAAAGCTCGTAGAGAGGTGATGTGGTGGGACAGCAGGCACTGTGTTGGAACCAAGAATAATGTATCCAGCAAATATATCACACTCTTTCTGACTAAGAGGAAAGGAGTTTTGCAGGGAGCGTGCCTGGCTTTCGCCATGCTCCAGCACCGAGAGAACGTCAGGGAAGGTCGGATCTTCCCACACATACTCTTTCCTGCTTGAGTTAAGGCACAATGACCTTAGCATACACCGAGCAGAGGTGGTGGTGGTGTGGGATGACACAGTCAGTGTCCTTTCCTGGAAGTGGGTCTGAGGACAGCTATAAACTCTATGCTGTGATATGTTGATTCAAAATAAACCTCGACCATGTGTGTAAAGTTACAGGGAGGTGTTGAAAAGCAAATGCCAACATCTGTGCCCTAAAGAAAGTGTCGCTTGTCGGTAGAGACCTTGCAAACCTATCCCCCTGTGTGCAATTGCTGAGCTGGGATCTGGAGTCGACGCAAGATGATATACGTGTGTATAATAAAAAAAGTCATCTCCCAGTGCCTCTGTGACCCCAGGGCCCCAGCTGGCAAGCTGTGCTGTCAAGAGGGAAGCTGAAGGCTGCTCAGGGCTGTGCAGAGCAGGACTGCACCCGTCACTTTGGAAAGAGGTCCTTTACCTATGCACTGCCTAAATAAGCCGCTTCCTGCAGGGTAGCATCAGGGACCCTTGCGGCATCTGGTTGTCCTTCCCCAAACCCTGTGCTTATGGTCTCCATCTCAGGAGCACCTGAAACCTCAGTGAAAAAGTGACTAGAGTGAAGGCGTCATGAAGGCTTTCTGCAGCAAGTGTAACGGCACTGCCCATTACACGCTTAGCACCATCTTTTTGTCCCTGTTGCTTTGAGTCCTTCTCAAGCAGATTTTGCAGCTTCAGCATGATCATTTTTCTTTGGTGCTTGCCGGTCATGAATAATTAAATATGATGAAGATTTTTGTATAAACTAGTCCCGATTCAAGGAAAAAGTAGAGCCCATCTCGTGAGTGAAGAACTCTAGCAAAATACTTAAGTCAGAGATTTAATATGAAGCACATGTGCAGTCCTGCTGAAATCAAATAAAACTTATTAAAGGCTTTTCTAAAGTACAGCCAGCTGATCTGCCCAGGTACACCGTGCAAAGGCAATGGGAATTACTCACATGCTCAAAATTAAGCAGTGTGCTTTGTCCTCTGGTGGATTAGGGTCTATGTGCTCTATTTACAGAAAAGTTGTTTCTGAAACAGCTTGCACGAATGTTCTGTGCTGTCTCCAGGTGCTCTCACTTACGTACATTGTCTGGGTAACTGCATATGCAGATATTTGGGCCTCATAGGCAACAGTTAAATTTTATCCAAGTACGAGCTTAAAATGGGCTTTCAGGTGAAATTATATCCAGTGTCCTAAACTCTGTTTTCCTTATGTAGTGTGCCTTCTTCCATATTTCTGAAGCAACAGCTAATGTCACAGCATGATACATAACACACAGTAGCAGGAAAATCACTTTGAAAGATCTAAAAAATGTCATCATGAAAGAAGGTGAGACACCCATGAACAGCGAAGACTGTATCCTTGGACTGTCTTCTTTTTTTCCATTTCATTTATTAAAGTGAAACATAATTTTCGGTGATTTCTTTCATTCTGATCCCCTAAGGTATTCACCATTCCCTGTCTAATCCCTTAGGCCCCTGAAGGTCCTCAAAAGATGTCACTCTGACCAGTCTACCATCCTCAGCCACCTGAATCACTGCTTGATCCTTGTGGCATTGATCCAGGCTCATTGTGCTGTTGACGATACGTAAATCTTGAAGCACAGTTAAATCCTTTAGCCCACATACAGGCATTGGAAAATAAAATAAAAAAAAAAAATGGTATGAATGCAATTTAAACTCTGATGTAGCATATGTCCTGGAAAAAAATGTGGGTGTTTGGAAGATCTGTAGGGTCGAAAAGTTTGGGACCACACGTGGGTGGTGACTGTGGTTGAGCTCAGTGACGGGTTGGACTTCACCGAGCTGAAGGAGAGTGCTCATTTCTGTGGGTGTAACCCTTTCCCCTTGGGATGCGGTCAGGGAAGACAGTCTGCACATTACGCTGTGGCTGGGCAATGGAAACATGTCTATCTGCCCTGGCTCCCCACCGAAGAGCATAGGTGCTCTGCTCATCCCAGGCAATCACAAAAGGAGTGGGGCTGGGGCTGAGCACACCCTCCCGATTTAAGGATTTCTGAATCCTCGGTTTCATTAGCCACAAGGGGAAAAAGCGTGTTATCTTCTCAAATGACACAAAGCAATCGAGTTAATTTGAAAAATGTTCAAGCCTCTATCTTATCTCATCTTGCAGCTCCTTCTGCCCATATTTTATTGTCTGCTTCTGGCAGACACGCTGGAATTAAAAGAGAAAAATAATTGATTAGTGTAATATGATGGAGCTTACTTAAACCCAGGCAACTGAGAGCTAAGGATGAAACTCTGTCTTTGGGGTACTTGTGATTTTGCCTAGATAAAGTAGGAAAGCGGCCACTTCAGATCAGATGGGTCAAGCCTTCATCATAGTGCATTTCACGGTGCAGATCAGTTTCGTGCCATTTGTTCCTCCCTGTGGTACAAGCCAGAGATCTGCTCTGTTCTCCCCAGGCATGGCACTGAGAAAGAAAGAATGAAAAAAGGAAAGATGAAAACACAGCCACACTAAAGTCACCCCACTGGGTTTGAATTCCACGCAGCTCTACAAAGGGTGTCACGAGGTCTCATGCTGTGGTATGGGGCACAGCAAGATGGGATGCCGAGGACATTGGCCTCACCAGACATGAGTCATCCTCCACATGACTTGGAAACACCGAGACCCACATGAGCGCAGTCCCTCGTGCTCTTGATGAAACTGGGATTGCCCCTCCCAGAGACAAATTCACGTATGGCCTTGAAATTTCAGTTTGCCAGCACTGTGGTTACAGCAAAATCCTTTTCCTTTAAAAGACAGAAATACAGCTAATGATCTTTTCCTTTCCTCAGAAGAGCAGAATGAGTTATTAATTTTAAGTGCAAATATTTATAATCCACTCTTAATTGGGGGTTGAGTCTCAGAAAGCAAATGTGAAAGGCAATGAGAGCGTGTGTTCAACGAGTGCAAAGCCACTCATTTCACACAGCTGAGGGTGAGGTAGAAATCAACCTGCTCCTGATGCCTCGATCTTGAGAAGAGTTCAAGACAGCAAAGATTATTAAAATGAATAAACTCAGCTCCCTGGTATTGAGCTCAGATGCAATGCTTCTTGGATTTTTCAGCCTGGCAATTATCTGTATGGTCAACATGGTTTTGTCTTGCAGTATAGTCAAGCTCTTTTACTCTTTTATGAGTAGGCAGGGACAAATATTAACAAAGATAGATGGTCCATTGAAGAGATTATTACAAATGAGTCTGGAGTCCTGTGGGAGTAACACGGTAGTTGCAAATTACAGAAGAAAAGCCCCTCACAACAGAAGCAGCTAGTTATTTCTTCTGCATTTACATGGAAGTGGATTCATTGTGCCACTTGCACACAGTTAAATACATGAACTAAAGACCAGCACCACAAAACCTCCATGTGTTTTAGTTCTGTTTAGAGTGTAAACTTTTTACTGTTTCCTTTCTGAAAGTCTCAAATACATATTAAGTCTCATAATGAGTATAAACTTGAATAAAATAATCAGCATTTCCAGAAGTTGTTGCAGTTTTGAATACTCAACTTTCAGGCATTCAGAGCCAGATTTTCACAGGTAATTCTGTCCTGTGTTTGGAACATGAGTCTGAGCTCACTGGCTTGGACATAAGATGCATGCAGACATTGGCATTAGCAAATTTTGGGGCAGAGTAGATGGGAAAGAGGGGGAGGTTTGGATGTCACCGTCTGTTGGCATAGCCCGAGATGTGATTCTGTCTGGTTTGGTACACTTAACACCAGTTTGCCGTCTTACTGGCCCATGAGAAAGAAAATGGCCACCAGGTCCCCCTTCAGAGGGCTGTGCTGCAGGGATCCCAGCCAGCCCTGTGCCTTGTCCAGCAATGCAATGCACCTAGAGCAAGAGCTGAGGAACATGTTGGGCTTAAACATGCTCCCTGGTGCACTTTCCTAAGGAGACCACAGATATTTAGGCTGACGTCTAAATTTGAACATGTAGAGTTATTCAGCATGTAGGCCCCAGTTGGTTTGGTTTTTTTTCTTCTCATTTATACTTTTGACTGTTGAGTCCATCCAGGATTTTCTTCATTTTATCCTGTTACTTCATCATTGACACCTTCATCCTGCTGCTGTCTGTTAGGGAATGGGGAAAGGATGGCCAGACTGACTGCAGTGATGGTGCTTCAGTTCTACTTCAAGTAGCATGAGATAGCCTCTGTGGTCAGCTGGATGCTGCCAATGTAGGTAATGCTAGTGAAGAAAGGTAAATTAAATGCTTACATAGTAAAAGTAGGTATTAACTCATTAATCCATGAATGGTTGAGAATTAACAGTGTCACAAATGCAGAGATAAGACTACGCTGCTTCAAGGGATGGGTGGCTGCGTGCCTTCCTTCATTAGTACCACAAGGCAGATGAAGCCAGCTCTAGGTAGACCAAGCTGGAGCCAGGCAGGTTCCAGGAAAGCCCCCCAGCTCTGTTGATATCAAAATACTGGCAAAAGCAAACTCATTCAAATGTGGCCCAGATTTTCTAACATACTAAAACATTTTTCTGTGTCCTTTCAAGGACCAAGGACAGCAGGCCTTCAATTCCCATGTGTGGCAGTAGGAGTTAGGGACAAATTTTTTGTCTGGGTCTGAGCAGTAGGAGCATAAATGCTCCCAATGTCTGATTCAAATGAAATGTAATCATCTTAAACATTTAACCAGATATTGAAACCAAAGGACAGACACTGATTTCAGTTGGATCCCAGGGTAGGAGTGTTTGATATCTTCACAGCTCTGAAGAATGAACCAGCAGATTCTCAAGCCAAAAAAGAAAAAAAAAATCAAAGTGAAAGGATGCCTAAATTCCCTAGGAATATTTTTATTTTGATGCCTTCAGTTATATTCCAAAACAAATAGAAATTATGTTAGAGTTCCTCATTCCAACAAGGATGGATTCTCCCCTCAGCTGAGCTGTGGTCTTTGCAAAAAAAACCCACAAAACCCCAAACCCCACCAAAACCTAAACACTCCCACCCCCCTTAAAAACCAAAAAGACCCAAAAAACCACACAAAAAAACAGTAAAAGGGGATGTTTTAATGCTTTAGTGCACGAGGAAGCTAAGTCAGCATGAGACTGATGGAATGAACTGTGAAACACTCCTGTCTCCCTATGGTGATTAGGCATTACTTGGAAGGGATTTTTTCATTTTACAGGAAAAGAAATTATTTTCCTCATTGTTCTATCTTTCATCTGTATAGTGAAAGAAAATGTTTTAAGTATCCATTTTGTGCCCATGACCAACTGCTCTCAACTTCCTCTAGCCCTGGGAAAGCCCTAGTCATCTTCTTGGCAAAATCCTTGTGGGTAATTATTTGTTCTACATCCTTGTTGTATTATGTAGACTGGAATCAATCCAGAAGCAAAACTTCTACACCAGAAGAAATTTCAGCACCTTAGTCCTACCTCTTGTCCTTGCTCAGCATCAAAACATAAAAAAGCTGGCATTTACTACCAAATTAAGTTCTTCATGTATTTAATGTTGGAAATGCTAAGAACACCTTTAAATGAAATATTCTTTTTGGAAAAGGCCCCTATGCCTTATATAGATTAGGCTAAAAAATCTTTGTCTGACTTCCTTATTGTTTAACTTTTAGGTGAAGACAACACAACATAAATTATACAGGGCTATGATATAAAAAGCATCACTAGTTTTCCATTCAAAACTATAACCAGTGACCAAGTAATTTCTCTGCTGGCCTTTTTTTTTTCTTTTTTTTAAATTAGATCAGTGTTTTCTGAAGGAACACCTGGAAAATTTCCAGCCAGTGTTACTGGAAACAATGTTCGTGCTGCTGTGTCCAACTCCTTTGAGGTCAGCGGGGTGGTTATTTATCGTCAGGGATGTATGACAATGAATATGTCCTTATGTAAGGCAGCAATTTCAGCTGTTTCAAAATCAGCAAAGTTTATTTAGCGCAGACATGAAATCCAAAGCTAACAGGAGCTAAGCAGAATATAACCCTGCACAGGCTATGATGACTATGATAAACATTACTAGCCTGGCTTGTCTACAAAACTGGCTACAAAGGATTTGTTCAATGGGCCTTAAATATGGGACCCTTCCCAATAAAAATGGGAGCCTTAAATAGCATGGAGGCCAGGCGCAGCAGGGCATGTCTTCCCAGGGATCCCATTCCAGCCTGTCTTGCAGCTCTGTCTGTCAGAAACCACTTAACCGCATCCAGTTGGAGCGGGCAGCAGATCTCCACCTCCCCTTGGGATGGCTTTTTGGGGCTCCCTCCCTCCTGCAAAGGGACGTACAGCCTATGCCCTCTCCCTGGCTTCATGCTGAAGTGTCATCTCTCTTCATTAGCTGCAGGTCTTAGTGTGTCAAGTAGTAATCAAAGTGTGCCCTGTCAGTGAGCTGCCTCGTTCAGGGCCCTTGTGTCAGGGGACACATGTGTGGGCCAAAAGCCCACTGCCATTGACTGTTTGGCTAGGATAATGTAAAATATTCTGCTAAAATGCTGTTTTAATCAGTGTCAATTAAGGTGGATAATGAACAGGGAAATAGTGTATTTGCATCAGTTTCAACACAAGAGTGAGAAAGACCCCTTCCAGCAGAAAAGCCCACTTTTGGGGTGCTGTTGTATCTGCTGCTGAATGCCACCCTGCACGCTCCATTAATCACCCCTGTAGCGTGATATTGTGGGTGGTGATCAGTGACACCGGTCGCCAGGGATGCAGTGCCAGCGCTGGCAGCAGCTCGAGCCCGCAATCCCGGGTGTAGGCAGCTTTCAGGGTGCTGGCTAACAGCCACACTGCAGAGGTTGGCCTGAGGGAAAGCCAGGGGAGCCAGCAGTTACTAACGCAAGGTCTGTGCCCCACAGGACAAATCTCACATGGATGAAGCGTGAGGATGCAAAGCACGTTCCTACCCCGTGTTGGAGGCATGGAGCACAGCGGTGATCCTGTCCTTGTGTCTTGCTCTGGACTTGTGCAGGCTGTGGAGCAGACCAGTCCTGAACTGGTATCAAGCTTGCAAGGACAAGTTACTCTTTCACAGATTTTTTTTTTTTCGAGCAAACGTGGGCGGGTAAAACAAGTCTGTACTGGTTCAGAGCTCCACAGCCCTGTGGAGGTGATTGATCTGAAGTAAGTGCCAGCAAAACAGGTTTAGCACCTCAAACTCTGAGGCAGTGACCGCTGGTTATTCCTGGACAGACATGACTATGAATGCCTTTGCAGATCTCGGCACTTACAACTCTTTGCTTGCGTATTTCCCATCTGGTCATAAGGCTTGAAGGCCAGTTATCTATTTATATATATATATATGTATATATATGTACACATAGATGAAATCCCTTTATCTAGGAGGAATCAGCCTATGTCTTGCTATTATACCAGTGTATTATTTTCTCTGGCTGAGAGAAATGGAGCTTTTCTTTTTGAATGCTGAAGAAACCTGGACCATGCTGTGTACTGACAGGTATGGCTGAAAGATGATAAGAAGACCAGGAATGCTTTTGTATGCTAATGCCTCAGTACTGTGCTGACAGCTTTATACCGAGACCTGACGTCCCTCTTGTTTGCTCGGGACTGCCTGGTCTTTCCCTTGCTCTTTGCAAGGCTGCTTCATCCCCATAGGATGGAAACTCTCCTCCTAAATCAGATTGTCGTGGTGTGACAGCAAGTGATCCCACCACGTTAGTCCCTAAAATACGTCTGGAGGGAAGTGTACATGTGTGCAGAGCACCCACACTGCTTAATTTGGGTTCATTGCCCCACTTCAGTAACTGTCTCAGTCCCTCCCCCCTCTACCTTGCTCCTATGTGGTGGAACAGGCTTCAGGGGCAAAATAAATGGGGTTCTTATTAATCAAGACTGAATGTCAGGCTTTTCATTGAAAGACTAGAAATAAATTACAAGAAAGGACAATGTAAATAATGGCACTCCAGATGGAAACTGGGTAGTTTTCCAGTGCCCAGGCTCTGCTATGCGAGAGCCCAGGGGCAGGGACTCAGCAGCAGCTGAGTAGTTGCTTCGCTTTCTAGAAGTAAAGCTGGGTGAGCTCTCTGTGTCACATCCCTTTGGCTATAGCCTGTATCAGCTTGAAGGGCCATTGATCATGTTTTGGTATGCTCCTCCTTGTCTTTAAACAGCCACTTTCCCCTCTCCTTCACTACAAAATCTCACTTCATTCCCACACACACCGCACATGCTGGATTTTAGGTAAAGATACAAATTTCACAGACGGCTCCATTAGGAGGTGGGCTGCATGGGTGATGGAGGATGCCTGCCTCTGGTTCATCTCCATCAGGTTGCTGTTTAGTTACTGCTGCCCAATATGGGACGTTTGATGCTTGTGGCTGTTAGATCTACATGCACTGCATACTGAATAATAGCAACAGTATAAAAGCAGTTGACTGTGCATGTGTCCTTGAAGGCTGTGACCTGTGCTGTGTTACCAACCTCATGGAGACACCACACAAGGTGCGTGGACAACACTGATGACAGACGTGAAAAAATTATTTGCCTAGTCCATCTCTTACCTGCCAGCAGTTACTAGTATTAAGAGCTTTGGTTTCACAGATGGTCAAAAAAGTTCAGAGTAAACATTCTTCCACTGAAAAATTACGCTCTGTTATGTTTAGATGAAATATTGGATGCAATTAGGTGAAATATGTCTCTTTCAATAAACTTACATTTAGAAAAATGAAAATTGATTGCTTGGATTCATTTTTGACCTTATCGAAACAGGGTATTTTCATATTTCATTTTATATTACTTAGCTTTGAATTAACATGTTACAAATCATAAAAGTTTATGTTACTTATGTTTTCATGGGATTCAGGTCTTGTCAAAGAAAGGCAACAATCTTGTTTGACATGATTATGGGTCTGGTTGACACAGGTAATTTTATTGATACAATAGTTGACATCTTCAAGGCATTCTGCATGACAATTTGATTAAAACACTTGAATTATGCAATCTATGAGGATCATGCTAGAGGGATTAAAAATCAACTTACTGATGTGTCTCAAAATGTAATTGTCACCAAGGAAGTAACAAAGAGCATACATGGGGCTGATTCTGGCGAGGTTCCTCATACATCTGTTCATCATCATAAAGTGTTTTATAATCCATATACAAATATAATCTCGTCACAGCGTCATCATCAAAGTATGAAGATCAACAAATGGTCCAGGTATTGGTATTATGGGGAACACATTTGGATGTTTAACTGCACACTTAGATCTTTACTCTTGAAGGATGAATTAGTCTTCTGGACTGAGATTGGTATGACTTCATGTTTGCAGGAGGTTTTTTTTAATAAATTGTTGTATGGGTCTGCATCTAAAGCAACAGCGTGACTGTGGACACATCTAAGCCGTATGAGTGGGCAGGGGATCTGCCAAGGAAGTTTTAACTTCAGTGTGATCAAATTACTTCCCATAAGAATGGCTGTCAGCCCCTCCAACAGGTGTAGCTGAGGTGTCCTCTCTAGGTCGTTATCAGTCACACTGTGGTCTGTAAATCTATTTTGTATAATTTTTTTTTCTTTTACCAAAAAAAGAAAGCAAGTGATCAGAAATTATCTTACTGCTTTGTTGTATGTTTTTGCATGCTGCTTCTGTATGATTATGTCTGCACGTTGTCAAGGGGCATGGAATGAAGTTCCAGCCCTTGGCTCCATGAGGGCAGCAATCTAGGCCCCTCCATCAAGTTCAGTCCTATGGTAAGAGTAGTTGCAATGATGTACTTTTAAGTGGGACAGAGTCATCACTGCCATTCTCAGTAGCATTTCGATTTAATGAACTCATTCGCACTTGTTGCTTCTACATTTCAAATTGCTCCTTTGAATATTTATGCATGGAAAATATGTCAGCCAAAAGAAGCACTCCTCACTCTTCAAAGAAGTGTTCTTCTATAATCTGCAGTAAACTATTAAGGATGAACAAACAGACAAAGGGGAAAGCTAAAATCTGACACTTTTCCCTTGTCCAGATGTTCCTCATTAAAACCTGGACAATAAGGGGAAGAACAAATCCCCTTTGTAACTGAGCCACACACAGGACCTACATGTAGGAGCCCTGTATAACAGGCACACACATGCACCTAAAAGCCTTGCAGCTGCAGTGTCAGCTTTTTCTGCCTTTCGTTTGTGCAAGCCCGTCCTCTGCCTTTGGTTATCCAACTATGCTTTCTACTTTGTTTATTAAGAGACCTGGATATGAATCTTTCCATTAATCTTCATTACCAAATCACCGGCTTCTAGGTAATGCTTTGAAAACCTGCCTTCATCAAGACAGCAACAGTACCATCACTACTGGTGCCTTGGTCTTCTCTAATCTAGCCCCTGCCATCTTAGAGCTTGACTAGGTTCAAAGTCACAGATATTTTTGTGGGAGATTTGTGACCCAAAGCATTGTGTCTTCCAGTGATCTGGAAGCTGTAAGTATATGTTTTGGATGATAGAGTCACCAGCTGGAACAAAGGTGTTTAGTCTCCATTCGAGGCTTGGGCATGGCTGATGAAGGTAGGGTTTGACCACAATGATCTGTGCTGTGTGGTGTCATTGGTAATGACAGAGGACAAGAGAGCTCTCAAGCTATTATTTATTTTTTTTTCTGTAATGAGCCCCTCAGCTCGTGTGGCTGGAGCCAACAGAGTACTCTCCACAGAAACAACACCCTCATGTTGCATTTCCATGAAAACCTACCATGCAAGGATTGACGTCAGGCAGTTGGAAGGAATTAATGAGATTTACACTGGCAGATCTTGAAACATTCACCCCACAGGTGTGAACTCCTTATCTTGGAGACCATAGCTCTTTCCTGGCTTACCAAAACCTGCATACTCACGCAATAAAATGACAGATATTCCTAATTGCTTTTTCTTTCAGTGTGATGTGTTAACTGGAAGCAGAAAGTTTTATAGTCAGTGCAGTGATGTATAGCATACATTCATGTATATCATACATGTATTTCAGAAATATCATGGAAGCCACATATTATTTTGAACTCTACCTCCAGCTGAAATTCAAACAGAATTTATATGTATTTGTTTCCCAAAAAAAGGTATAGCCAGGACACAACATTTTTGGGTGGTCTTGAAACATTTTAAGTATCCAAGGGGACCCTCAGAAGAATGGAGATGGGGATCTAAGAATTAGACCAGCACTGTGCATAGGCCTAAGGTCAAGAGTACATCAAGAAAAGGTCAAATAGGAATAAATATAACACAAGAGTTTCAAAAAAACCAGTTTGTGGCTTACCCTTCAAGTCTTTCACTGAGGTTTTCTCACAGTAAATAACAAGACAACTCCCATATAGAACTTGCTAAAAAACCCTTTAGAGATGTAAACATACATTGACAAGCACAAAACAAGCCTTTCCTTTACGACAGAAATGCTTCTGGTGTTAGGTCATACCACCATAGATCCTTTGCTATTTTATTCAGTCTTATCAGCTGGGTTTCTCTTCATTAGGAACATGTATTACCAGTGTCAGACTTGCTGGGAGGTTCTTTTTTAACCTTATAGGACTTTGTTATCTTTTCATGAGTACCTCTCATATTTTAAGTATAAGAGCTGAATCCAGCAGCATGCTGAAAGCAGATAAATGCCTTTAAGAAGTTGAGTTTCCATCAAAGGTACATTAAAATAGTTGGATATGAGTCAGAGAACTTGGCTTCTTATTTTCTTATCTAAATTTATGACACATAATTTCTGTCTACTATGCATGTTCTTGTGTCCAAAGCTGTGGATCAACTTCAGATGCTATAAAGTGCTCCACTCTATAAAGATGCAGAGGAAGTCACACATATATTTATTCAAGGAGCTTACAAAACCCTAGAACTGTACCCTGTTCCTCATCTCTTGCCCATTGTGGATTTCCTTCACAGCCCAGGAAAACTCTTTGAGCTCAGCCTGAGGGATGGGGCCCTCACACTGGATGACCAAAGGGACTGAAGACATCCCTCTAAGCAAATAGCTGTTACCTGAGGTGACTTATTGGTGTCTCACCCATGGCATCACCAAGCAGGTCCTGCTGCTGCTAGAGTCCTCCTGGATAGCTGTCTTTTTGCTGTCTTGCTGGAGAACCGTGCTGTGGCCAGGGCCAAGAACTGATGCAGAAGCATTGCAGGAGATCCACTTTCTATTGGCAAGCAGGGGACACAAGGGTCTGGTTCTTCTTCCCCAGGACAGTGCTTCCATGGAGATACCAGCCACAGGGAAGGAGCACTGCACTCTCTAGCACAGCTGCTCTGAAGCACGGACCTTGAGGACCTCCAAGGCTGATGTAGAACACACAGATCTTGCACACCTGATATCTTTTGTATAGCTGGGAACAAGAGCCACAGAGGTCCTACGAATGCCTACCTGTAAAGAAGCAGCTGCAGCGAGTCTGTTCCCTATGAAGTACTAGTTAAAGCAGGATCAGCTCTGATTGCCCTGTGATCTGGCATTTTATGCAGATGTCTCATGGAGGAAACCTGTCACAGCCATCTGGCATTTGAAAGCTGTGGCTGTAATAATCATGCCGCTAGTTGGTTGGGCTTCACTGAAATTTTGTAGCTGTGGGGACAGAAGTACCACAGAATACACGGATAACTAGAGATAAAAAAGATCACTTATTCTGGGACATTGAACTTTTTCGAGGACTGAGGGAAAGCAGGACTTGCAGAGTTTAGTCTGTGTAGAAATTCTGTGAAGGAAGACAAGGTATCACCAGGAAAAAGGGCTCATCTGTTTATATTGGAGACGTGACATCTTGCAAATAGGAAACTGGCACTGGATCAAGAAGTGATGTAAGTAGTAGAATTTTTCTCCTGGAGCCAAATGATTTGGGCTGAACTAGTGCAGGTAAAAGAGATTTTTTTAGAGGCAACATCTATCCCAATGAGCCATGTCTGTGTCCTGTGCCTGTGGTCCCTGGCTTACTGAAAACCTCAAGAACTGAAGTTTGGCTGCTTCCAACTACCTGAGCAGCTGAGAGGTTTCCAGTGACCCTCTTGACCAGACCTCCAGAAGGAGCAAGCACAGGTCCAGAAAAGGCTCATGAAGAAGTCTCCCGTGTGGGGCAATGTAGGTGCTGCACCTGAAGGGTTCATGGAGAAAATCTTGACAATCAACCACTAGCTGTCAAGTGTTCTGGGTGAGGTTGGGTGCCTGGCAATTTGAGTTTAGGACAAGAAAGGATGAGGAATTTGTAAGAGCAGCATCAGTGGGTGAACCTGTGGCTCTGTCCTGCAGGGTGTTCTAAAGAAAAATTTGCTACTGACCCACAGAGCTAGTACGTGTTTTGTGTTCAGGGTAAACACAAGAACAACCATTGGCTGTGAGAAGGAGGCATCAGTACATTCACTCAGAGCTCTCACGCAGCCCATCGCACTGTCACTTCCCTCCAGTTGTACAGCTGCTGCACGGGAGGAAACCAACAAAGCACCACCTCAACCATTTAGTCACTTGGAGGATGTGCTCTGCCCACTCAAGATTCACGCACAGATCTCAGTCCTTGGGAGGAACAAGTTCATGTGCGTCAGCTGAGCCACAATAACGAACTATGTTTTCTCTCAGTGCAAAAGGTGGTAGTTTAAACATCAGTGAAAAGCATCTGACCCCATGTATTTGAGGCAAGAAGTGTGCAACAGGGACCTCAGTACAACCCTGCAGCAATGCACATTTAACCCAGGCAAGTCTTTTCATCATCTCTGCCTGCCATAGACGTGCCAACCTGCATCCCCTACACACCCACCAGAAGGCTGCTGAGGTCTCAAATGCTGACTTCCCCTGCCTCCTCCCCCAGACCTACTCTCCTTTGGGGCTGAAGGGAAAGTCCGAAGGGCTTAAAGATCCTGGCTCTTGTGAAATGCCTTTTGCCTGTTGCATGCTAGACACCTACCCCTACATACAGAGTACAGACAGGAGCCTTAACTATTCATGTTCTTTTTTGGAAACTGTTTTTGCTAGAGCATCAGTCCCAGAATACTACTGTCAACTTTATCCCTTCCACACAATACTGAAACAAGGGCTCTGCAATGTGTATGTAATATGATCTTCAAAACTCACAGAGAAGAAACACACACGCTCACATTCGGGCTGGGGGTCCAGCCTACCCAATGCAGGCATTGCTTAGATCCTCTAGGTTTATACATGAAAACAGAGCAGCCCTCTCAAAGTAACCTGACTATGCTGCTCATCTAGAAATAGAAATGAGTAAGTGCCTCACAGCTTGTCCGGGGATGCCTTAGGCAGACCCATTCACCTTCTGAAGGTCCATTAGACATCAGATATGTTTGTTCTGTCCTAATATTACGTTCCTTTCTGTATTGTCCCTAAAGAATGGTGTTGGATTAAGAATAGAAATGTCAGAAGGGTCATGATATTTAGGGAGGACCACTGTCATCGAAATGGTGTTGTTTGTCCCCTCCTGCGTGTGATGCGTTGTCTGGCTACTAATGCTATTGAGGTACCTTAGTTGCATTGTGGTGTGAGGTGTCAGGTCCTGTGCAGGACAAACAGGATGTGGCCCCTTCTTCAGAAATGTCAGAGTCTAGTAGAGTGGAAAATGACCAGGACATAAAAATAAATTTTCCACCAACTTTGATTATGTCTGTGTGTGTGAAGTTGCACAAGCAAGAACCTTTCTGAGCTGCAGAGGTCACAACTGCAAAATAACCGTCCCTCACAGAGGTTATTAGCAAGTTATTGTTATGTTTTATGAAACGAGAGTGAATAACTAATGGATACTATAACGTTCATCATCGGGATATTCATTCCACTCTTTAGAATACCCCGTTTTATTAATTTTTTGTTTTATTAATTCTTTGGATTGAAAGTCATGCTGGGCACCTTTTTTTTTTTTCCCTGTACTGTTCTTTTTGACAACTTAGCAGTTATTTCTTAACCATTTTTCATCAAGACCTTTCATCATACTTCCTAGTTTCTGCTAAAGCTCATGCTACATGCTTCCTCTTCTCATCCAGCTACTGAAATTCCTTTAGTAAGTTGTGTTACTTCACTTCTTCAACAAACTGGTCCCTCAAAAAAATGAACTTCCTGAATGTAATTCATTGTAATTTCTTCCTACATGATACACTGAAAATTAACTCTCAACAGGTTTTAAACACCGATACTACATACCATATGAAGTCCAGTTATAGCAAAGTACATTTATAAAGAGATTCCTCAGCTTTTAAGACTTCATGTCACTTGTTGCAAAGACTAAGGCTTCAAGTTCGCAGCAGCAGATGAAACAAGTTTCTAACAATAGATTTTATTTTTTTTCAATGTCTTCTTTACTCATTGGTTTCCTAGGACACAGCATTAGTCTCTACAGACACGTAAACTGCACCTGATCTTCTTTGATTTTTTCCTGAGTTTAGTTCTAACTGTGCCCCTGAATTTTGCTTGAGGCAAAGAAAATCTGACCATTTTTATCACTTTTTTCTCTCTGTAATCCATTCTGTTCTAAATAGCTGATAAAGCTTGACTTTGCGTTTCTAGCTGAGCAGTTGCAAGCGTGGCAGCAAAACATCAAGAATGGGTCAAGTTGACACATAAACATAGTTACATATGAGGTTTATGGTTTGAAGACCTGTTGTGAACCCATTGCTAACCAGGGGCAGCTGGATAGGCTGATCAGCGGCTTACTCCCTTGTAATGATCTCACGTACAGTGCTTTTAGTGTTGAGAGAAGGGATAACAACATTCCCCATTCATTTATTACTTAGCTTTAATAACATTTTAAACTTGGTAATTGGCATATATCTTATTTTACAGTTAAAAGTTTAGCTTTCTTCCCAAAATACAATATATTGTCTTGCACCTGTTAAGTGTAGTAAAGAAGAAAGTGTAGGTATGGATCACAGAGTACACTGTATTGGAGAGAAGGTATATTTTAAAGAAACCCCTAGAATAACGAGGCCTGCAGTCAGGAGTCAATCACTGACTGCCAGACAACGTCAAGAAACAGTGGGCACTAAAATTTCAGCTTTACAGTTCAGCTCTCTAACCTAAGACAGCATTTCAGACCAGGTGTACATTGCATTTAGCCTCTTCATATCATGCCACATAGGGCCTTTCTGAATATTAAAAAATACCTCTTCTCGGGTGGGAAGCAAAAAGATTAACAAGATTGCTTGTGGGATTTGTGTGTATTATCTCGCTACAGACTGACGGTTTCTTCCTTTGGTGATGGGCGTATGTGCAAGGCCGAGCAGATAGGGATTTTGTATTGGTACTGCCCGATATTGTTACGAGGGATAAACCCACTGAAATGTGTAGTTCTGTGACCATTTGTAACTCTTGTGGGAGTGTTTTCCATAGCATGATTTAGTGTTACATGGATTGCCACATCAGTTTGGGTAAGTTTTACTTGTCCAACATGTCTGTTTGTGATGTGGAGAAGTACTCTGTAAAAACACAGTTTGACTGATGGCTGTATATTCCTCCCATGTCACACTCACCAGGACAGCCGGATATTTCACACTAGATTTTAGTTAAGTTCTGCCCACAGAGCCATTGTAGCTGCTGGAGACCGTGTTCTGTTGCAAGACATATTCTGTGTCCCCAAAATGCCAGCTAAATTTTCTTTGTTAATCACATGCTACTGACAAAAGCCCAAGAGTGCTGCTTGATATTAAAATAAAAATTGAGGTTCTGGCTTGCAAGAGGAATTACTACGTTTTGGAAGACACAGAGAGTAATGTAAGGAATGCTATTTTCAAGTCAGACTTCTTACATGAAGCAAGTATTATATCGCTCTTGCATGATACTACAGGTGGGAAATAAATGGTAGGGAAGAAATGGTGATATAAAGACGCTACAACTTCTGCAGCAGGCTCCTGCTCTCTTGCATCTAGGTTGCTCCATTGCAATCGGCAGTTTAGACACTGCAGGCGAGCAACTTTTCTTGGCTTTGGTTGTACTGGGTCTGGTGGGAGTGGAGTTAACTTTCTTCGTAGCAACCTCCACCACATTCGTAGCTAAAACCTTGTTGGTAATGCACCAATGTGTTGGCTATTGCTGAACAGTGCCAAGGCTTTCTCTCTTCTAGCCCCCAGAGTTGGGGGTGGGCAAGAGGTTGGGAGGGGACACAGCCAGGAGAGCTGACCACAACTGAACAGAGAGATATTCCATACTATATGACATCACGCTCAGCAGTAAATACTCAGGCAGAAGAGGAAAGGGGGATGTGTTGTGGTTATGGCACTTGTCTCCCCCAGCAAGCCTTATGCCTAATGAGGCCCTTCTTTCTGGGAAGTGGCAGGACATCTGGCTGCCAGTGGGAAGTAGCGAATTACTTTCTCTTTTTGCTTTGCTTGTGCACGTGGCTTTTACTTTCCCTAAGAAAAAGCCATTATCTCCATCCAAGACTCTCCTCACCTTCTGTTTTCCCCCCATTCTGTGGGAGATATAGGAATGATAGAGCATGTGGGTGGGAGTTTAGGCGGTTGGCCAGGGTCAGCCCACTGCAGTGGTGGTAGGGAGTCTTCCTGGCACATGGTTATTAACACATCAAGATCTCAGAAGTCACATTGCTTAATGCAATGATGTATAATGGACTGGACAGCACATACTGAAATACATGGAAAATTACTTTCAGCTGTTTTGCCCAGAGAGTAATTGGTAGACTTATTTAGCATTGTAAAACTGCTCACACTTAGCACATCAAATAGTAGTATATATGTGATGGTCCACTTTTTAATCCAGCAATTTCAGAGAAGAGAAACTAACCTTCAAATATACAGCAAGAACAGATTGTTCAAGTTGTGAATATTGTGCTTCAATTGAAATATTTCTTCTCCCTGTGGTAGTTAGTTACAATGTACTGGGGCTCTTCAGCTGATGGGGAGAGAGAAGATGACTTTTCAGATTGTTCCTGCCCATATGCACCTTACAGCTAGGTGATTTTATTTATTTATTCATTTATTGTTAACATTAATTACAGTAGACCTGCCAAGCTGGTCTACTTTCTGTTTCCTACAGGCATTTATTGCCTGTCATGCACACCCGCTCAGCTCATGTTAGCCATCATTTTGTCACTGACCAACAAACCCACAGACCCCATGTGAGGACCTGACGGCTCACAAAACACTGCTAATTGCCATCAGATCCACAAAAAATCCTTCTGAGTCCTAAGAAAAACAGCTTTTCACACGATTTCCCGATTTACAGGTACTTCAGGTGTAACTGACACTTCTAACATTTACAGAGAGGTGAGCGATGGGTGGTGTGACCATCTGGTTTGCTCAGTATTCATGACACCAACACTCAAAACGCTCAAGTGCCTGTGGAAAGTGAGTATGAAAGTCAAAGGTGGCTGAAGATACATGAGTTTTCAAACATGAACAAGTTTTCAGATGTTGCTCTTTTCGCCTGTGTGGGTTTGCGGTGCTGAGAAAGAGAGAGCTCAGTGAGTGTGCTGACCTAGGGGAACTGCAGGACCAGCTTAACCAAGAGCGTTGGAAGTTCAGCTGCTTCTTCTTAGGGACTTCTACATCCAAGATTTATTTTAATTTCTGTGCAAAACCACAAATATTTTCAAATTTCCTCTGTAATGTGAATTCTAAACTAAATATTTTTGTTACAATACTTATTTTTCCTAAACTGTATCTTTTAATTTATTTGCATATGTTCTTTGTAGCACAACATTATGTACCACTACTGACTTGTGAGGAAATACAGGAATAAAGCAATAAAAAAGTTTTTTAAATCTTCCGGTAACAAGATAATTGCATTCCAAACAAATTCTATCTTGAAATTATTACTTGGAAGGTTACAAAATTTTGTTTCAAAGTGTTTTCCCTCTGCTGAATTTTGCTACACTTTATGGGGAAAAAAAAAAACCCCAGACATTTTCAAATGGAAAAATCTTGTAACTGGAAGACTCCGATCAGTTGTTACCTAACAGGTTCGCTAGATGGTGTGAAGATGGTCTTTCCTAATTCTTGTGGTCATCCTAAGATCAAGGCGTAGTTCAGGTTGTTTTCTGCTCACATAACATGTAATTAAATATTTGCTTTCCTTGTCACTCAGAGAACCATTGGAATTTGTTATGGGAATTCTGTATTATTATTTTTGTTAAAACAGCTACTTACATTTTATAACGAGTCCACAAAGGGCACACCCACACTTGCAGATGGAATGCTTTTGACTTTGAGCTGAAGTGACTTGCATTTTGAGTTCTTACTGAGTTAGGCTGACCTGCCGTCCACATGTCAAACTTCTGTCAACAAGACAGGAGTGTTTAGATGGCAATACAAATTGTTTACAAAACATGAATTTTAATCATGGTGCAGCAATGACTTCTAGTGAAAGAAGGTATTTTTCTTAAAGTAACTTTTGGATGATCTTCTGTGTCTATTATGAATGGTTGAATAGGTGTTGTGGGTCAAAAGATGCTACAAGTGTGTTTCATATACCAGCTCCGTTTTCAACTACTGTATTCTCACTTTAACTATTGCCTATGACTATTGCTGTTCTTTTTTAAAGTTTCCATATGAAGAAAGTCGGAGAAGTTCTTCTGGATGCTTGCCTGGATTTAGTTGCCAATTGTTTGCAACTTAACACTGTAGACCATGATTTTGGTTGCAAAGAGGATTGCAGCAAAATGCCTCCAACTTCAGTGAGCCAAGGACAATACCTACGGGGTCCTGCACATTTGAGGTGTAAGAGCATTGCTGTGATTTCAAACCAGTCACCATTCATCCCATAGAGGTACAGTGGCACAGTTATGAAGCAGATCTCTATAAAATCATTTTGCACTTCTCATGTTTCCTAACAAACATACTCATTCTTAAAAATCCACAAGATACATGTGCTGCAACATTCCTGGCTGAGTATTTTGGGTTCATTTCTTGTTTTTTCTTCTCTTTGGTTTGGTGTGGTTATGGTTTTATTTTGTATTGGGTTGGGGGTTTTTGTTTGGTTGTTTTTTTTAATCCAATTACATGTTTTAGAAATAAAAGGTTATAAAATAATGATACCATCCTACCTGTCTGAATAGTGAGTTGGGAATTGTCTGTATCACTTTTCTCACTGTCCTTGTTTGAACAAAATATTGTTCATGATCACCTCAAATCTACTTCCTTGTCTCTGAATCAAGCATCTCACTGGCAATAGCAGAATTTCTAGTAGCAAATGAACGACTCTACAAACAAGTTACCTTTTGGTGGGAGCTAGTTTGCTAAGCATTACATGGCAATCGATCAATAAGATATTCCACCCTCAAGAATAACTGTGTAGATGCTGATAAAGGTGTTTTTCCCAGTGGTTAATGGCCATGACATAATACATAAAAAAACCAAAACAACAAACAACAAAAAACTTGGCCATGACCTTAATCATTTCAGTGTAAACGTAAAGCCAGTTTAATTAGTTACTCCTAATCTAACTTAAGTAATGAACACCCGGATGGACGGCCTTAACCAAAGATTATTGATGCCTGTCTGCTCCTATCAAAGGATGGTGAAGCATGTTTGTTTGTTCTCTGCTGAATTATAAAGATTTTCTGCCTTTTAACTTGAAGTAAGTGTAAAAACGTTCTTACTACGAAGTTTCCAGAAATGTTTGTTCATTAGCTGGTCCGGTTGTAGGTTTCCTGGCTTTTCTTGGAAACATACCTGACCAGATTAATTTCCCATAAGGTGACAAACAGTTGAAGCATTGCCATTCACTTCCATGGGCTTGGAACAAGACGCCATGTTAGATTACCAATGGCTGGAAGCATCTTATTCTTTTATGTGAGGTGGAAAATCTGATGGGTCCTTAGGGAAAAGCTCAGGCAAAAAGTGATGTGGAGCCTGCTGAAGTGACAGTGGTAACTTAGGAGCAAAGTTGAGTGCATCTCACATGACGGAAGAGCACCATACCCTCTGCCCATGAGTCCTCATTCGTCAGAGATTATCACACACTAAGGTTAGCAGTATATTCCTGCAGGATCTCCCTATCCTACCATGTCATTCTACTCATAGAGAACTTCAATGGAGCCCTGACTTCCATATAGGTGTTAAACAGTGTTTTCCTCACTATGGAATTCCTATCTGCCTTCACGAGCTCTGTGCCAAGGAAACCCATGAGTGAAGTGCAAAGTTTAAAAAGAACAAGAAGGAGCAAAACAGATAGAAATCTGCAAAACCAACAGTGTTCCTAAAGTTATCTTTGTAAAAATAAATAAATCAGAAACGATCCCCTCCCAACCTGTGGCATGACACTCACTTCCCTGGGCAGAGCAGGGGCAGCCAGCCAAAATGCAATTCATGCACATTTCCAAAAGTACTTTGTAAATATAATCCCTGCTTTGAGCTGAAGGAACAAAACTGAATTCTGATTCTCAAAAATCCCAAGCATCAGCTGCAAGAGTTCTCCCCCAGATGCAAATGGAAAATGGCTTTTGTAAGTAAAAATTCTGAAGATGTGAGATAGATAGAAGACTTTAGGAAAGAATTCAGTAGCAAATAGTCCATTTGTAGGAACATAAAGCTATAAACGGACCAACAGTTTTCTGATACCACGGTTACTTAATTACAAAATGCACAAGTGCAATAAAGAGCACAATTTGAATGTTAGCCCACATGGCACAAAGTGCTTAAGATGATGCTATATTTGCAAACAGGACATTAGGTAGATTAGCACAATGCAAAGCAATTCAATTAGAGGCAGTGTGACCTTTTGCTGCTTGTGTTCAACAGCAGCAGAAGGAACCTCGCCTATAATGAACATTTAGCTGTCTCTACTTTGTTGCTGTTTTCTAGCATTAGCTAAATGAACATGTCTTTTCTATATTGCAGATGAATCTGGAGCCTTTCAACACAACGATTTCCCTTTCTCAGCTCAATGTTCTGAGTATTGTCAATGAGGTCATACATACGTTCTCAGTGGCATGACGGTAGCTTCAGTTTAACCATCGAGATATTGATTTCACCCTTGGGAAACTACCAAGCTGAGCGTCATTAAAATAGCATTTGCCACTTCACTGTGATTGCAGTAATGCAGTATCTCCTCTGGTGCACCAGAGAACAGCATTCCTCCCTTACTGCCCTTCCTGCAGTGAAAGTTGAGGATTAAGTGGTGCCCGATGCAGGTAACAACAGTGTTGCATGCACTAACTCACCTTAGTACATTTGAAATCAAAATTACAACGTAGGCTAAGATGTGGTTTCTCCTAGAAACAAAGGAAAAGTCATTAAAAAACCCTACTGACTTCATCTAAGAAAAATAACAATCATTTATACATCAAAACTAATGAGCACCATGTGATCAAGATCTCAGTTTTATCTCTCTTCTGTAAGATAAAGTGCTATGACCCTTTCACATCATGCTGGTAAATTGGTTCAATAATGACTCAGAAAATGCCACCTGCACTTCCCACCCAGCAGCTGAGTTTTACTAGAAGTCCTTTAATTGCAAGTACAATTTTTCAGCTAGGCTTGCTTTTTTAAAAAAGTTATTGTTCTTGCATTTGAATACCTTGTACTTGCTTTGTTTTAAAATGTAATGCTTGGCACATACCACATGTGGTGCTGAATAATATCCTCCAATCTAACAAATACAGCCAAGCATGTAGTGTCAGAGCTACAGTTTGTAGAGGGCAGGAGTCTGTTTTAGCTAACATGGGAGAAAGGCACCTTGCTGTGCAGCATTGGATAGTCTTCAGGTACATCTGCTTGACACTAGAGCAGCTCTCAATGCTGCAGGTGAAACAGTGAGAAGAAATTAGACAGCGGGTTTAATTATAGGAAAGTAAGGGAAATGGCCTAGGGGAGTGTCTCTGGTCAGCCAGGCTCTGCTGACCACCTGGGTTTCTGGGAATTCAATCCAGTGCCAGAAAGCCTGGACAGTTAGTTAGTTAGTTAAGGAGTATCTCTGCTGAGCCACCACAGCTGCCCCCAGAGGTGCAGAGGGGGTTAATGAGTGCCCCTGGTCTCAGTCGGGTGGGTGTCAGGAATGCAGCTGAGTCAGGGGGGAAACCATGAACTCACTGGGTGGACTCACCAGAGAGACCGAAAGGAAAGCTCTGTCCGTCTGGAAATCCCCGGCTGAATGCGGCACAGGGAGGGGGGCAGCGCTTCTGCTAACTCTGCAGACAAGGAGTCCATATATGTACATCCTCTTGGGGTCATTGTTACAAGGAATATTTCCATCCCACTCCTCACACAAGTATGTTCAAAACAGGAATAGCTAAACTTTTTTCCAATTAAGGCATTGCTAGCTTGTGAGGGACTGGAGACTAGATTTTCAGAGGGAATGAAGGGTACTAAGAAGGCACATAGAATCACAGAACGTGTCAAGCTGTAAAAGTCAGGTGGCCAAGGATGGACAGAGGTAAACAAGCCTTAAATAAATTAGCCCTTTACTCACCAAGGCCTGACTTTATAACAGCATAAGTTTAAGAAAAACGATTCCATCTAGTTGATTCCTCCTCACCAAAGCGTGAGGCAAAGCAAGAAGGAGTGACACCTTCAGTCATTTCTCCATGGGTTTGTCTGGACCTCAGTGCCTGCAGCCACCCTGCTGTGGTGACTGCCTAGCCAGCATATATGCTAGTTTGCTCCTGAGCTTCTCTGTGTCATGGACCAACTAATTCCTCCTGAAAGGAAACTTGGAACTGGTGGATGAGGATTTCTTTCCAGGATCTGCTCCACAGAGCCAACGAGGATGTGAGTTGTGCAAGGGTTCACCACTCAGCCCACCAGACTTTCAACATTGTCTACGTTGATAAGTCATGCCAGTTTGCATTGCAGAAGTTGAATCCAGCCTTTACCAAGGCCAGAGATGTCATCAAAAGGTCTGGTGCAACTTCACATAAAAGTGCAAGCAGCACTGAATCTTTGGTGAGGAGTTCTTCACAGACATGCGTCTCCTGTACCATGTTCAGTGTCCCTCTGGTCTGGGACAGAGGCTCTGTCTTGAGCCCAATAGACCAGAAAGTCAAGCGGGCACCTCCACATCCTCAACGCTCAGTGCTAAGCAGGAACCGTTGGATCTTCAACCCTCGTGACCCTGAGGAGATGGTGCTCCAGATGGAGACCAAATCTCTGGGAGCAGGTGAGAGCTGACACTGTGTGAGTCAGACTCAGGGGTTATTTGCTAGGGCAGTGAAGCATACACAGGTGACAGTAGGCACTTGTCGCCCATGCAAGAGGCAGTTCCAGGGATGGTCCTTGTGACTGAACTTGTATAAATCAGCACTCTCCTGCAATGGCCCACTGACTGCAGCATAGGCATGGAGCTTAGCAGCAGCTCCTCACCAAAAATGGGTAACCCTGACTGTGCAATGTGTGGGTACGCAGACTCCAGAATCTGCAGAGTGGCACTGCAAACACCTATCACCTGTGTGACAACAATGGGGTTTTTCAATCCTTAAATCAATGGCTCTGTTAAGTCTGACACCTTTTCTGCGGGAGTGGCTTTGAAGTGTGGTGATGTGGCTCTTAGAAGCTCCCAGTTCCTAGCCAGGCACCTTAAAGGTGGCCTTCCGTCTGTCTAAATTTTGCATCCTGGATTGGCAGCCTCACATGTTTAGTCCCAACAGTGGCAGACACTGGTGTCCATAACCCCAGGCTTTCTCCATAAAGGGGAGGACTGTTGTTTAGCAAGTGGGGCTGTGTTGGGGAAAGCTGAAAGGAAGTGTGGTCTGTAGATTTAGGAGCTAGAGGTGCACCCTCTCTGGTGGTAGCCCTCACCAAAGCCTGCCCCACCTCAGCTGGGCTCCACCAGGCTGAGGCCATCCCAATGAAGGGCTTCTGCCATTATGTGCTGAGAAGCCGTGTGTGAAAGGCTTTGACGGGGAGTAATGATGAAGGTGCGCTGCCTTTTTTGGGTGTGCTCTGTTGTGGCCCTGTGTGGAGAGCAGCACAGACAACGAGGAGTGAAGCTACAGGGGCACATCGGTGAGTGAATATGAAGGGCTCTGCAACTGAGACTGCGACAAGGTTTGTTTCATTTTGCTGCAGTTGGTCTCCTCCAGGGGGGCTGATCATGAAGAGCATGAGCATGAGTCATCCCTCACCAGCTGATCGGAGGCCCCAGGCTCCCTTCATGGATCACAAAGGCTGCATAGATGTAGCCTAAATATCTCTGTGAGCATCAGAACCCAACTGTCAGGCACCGCTATTACTCACAACTTGTCATTTGACAGGGTAAGTTCTTCTGAATCTGGTTTTCCAATAAAAGATTCTAAGTCTGCACATTTTATTTTTTTTTGCTGGTGGGTAGACATCCAAATGATAGTGCTGTCCAGGGAGAAACTCATGACTAAGTCTTCCTGGAATTCACAAAATTTAAATCCTCCTACTTATTCCACTTTGCAGCTCATTGTCACACACAGTACCCTGAGCCTACTGAACACAAAGGACATGTGGAAAGGAGGAAGAGAGACTGGTGGCCGTATCACCTGCTTTCACCTGCTGCTGAGCACCCCCTCAGAAAGGCCAAAGACCAGGGTGTGCTTACAGATGGAGTGGCCTGGTGTCCAGGCTGGAGCCTCCATCAAGGTCAGGAGTCTGTAACTGCCTAGGTCAGCTGCTGTCCAAAAATACTCATCCTTGGATGCTCTGAAGTAAAGGCTCTGACATCAAGATCTTGGCTTGTCCCCATGCAAGACAGGAATGACACCTTTCCTCCACACTAGTTATTTGAATGAAGGGTTTAGAATGCTAAGATCAGGACAGTGTTCATGAGTCAATAAATCATCAATTTTCCCTGAAAAACTTTAATAAAAAAAAGCCTCCCTCCCAACTGTACTATAGATCAACATCAGATCAATACTGTAAAATAATACCTCCAAATTCATGTTTCTCTATTAAATATGGTTCTGACCAGTTTCCATTTTGTAACAAAAATGAATACCAAGACTGCTGTAGATAGCATCTATGTGATTTATGGAGGTCTGAACTGCCCTATAAATTTGGGGTGAAAGGCCGTGTTTTCTAGCATCATTACAAGCAGGCAGAGGGGGAGGAGAGGCAGCAGGTGAGCTAAAAAAGGGTCTGCAGATTTAATGTATTGAAAATACTGGAAGTGGCATTCTGGTCTTCTGGGTTCACTGGAGCAGAAGGGGAAACCTGAGGAGCTTTTAGCACTTTGAGTGGAAAGGAACAAAGATTGTGGATTTTTTAACAAAAGCTTTCTTATTTCATCTGTTAATTAATACTTGATGTTACCTAGGTGTTAATAAAAGAAAACAAAAGACAAAGAGCTTTGAAAAGACCGTCTTGAAATCCTGTCACTCCCACCTGTTCATACTGAGCTCTCTGCCCTACGCAATCTCACCATTTCATTACCTCTTCACTCACCCTGCTCTCCTCAGTCTGCAGGGTTTTCTAGCCTGCCTTTCTCAGGAAAAAGAACTAGAAAATTCTAGAGGAAGGGACAGTCTTTTGCTATTCTTCAGGGTAAAGCCTTGCTCGGTCACTGGAGTCCTGATCTAGAAGGTCCTGACCCGTAGCTACCATGGCAGTGTGAATGATGTGAAGGGCGAGAAGACACACCCTTGTGTCTGGGCTGGGCAACCCACAGTGCTGAGTCTCTACATGGCGCTGTGCACCACTGCCATGTCTGTGCTGCTGCAAGTGCTTGAAGCAGCAGATGGAGTCACAGTGCAGTCAACCTCTCCTCACTGAAGCCTAACTCCATAGGTGCTGAAGAGTCAGCTCTTAACAGAAAACTACATGTTGTCTTTCCTTCTTTACAGCCACAGGCCTGGGCAGCTGCACCTCAGCCCTCACTGGGAGGGCTCACATGCAGATGCCGCTAAAATCTAAAGCTAAAGAAATGTTGCTATGCTCACTCCCAGTCCTCCTCACTGTGGAAGGTCAGGCCTGTTGGCATGCAAAGGTAAACATAAATGATATACACTTGTTAATTATTACTTTGTTCACTTTTACTTTAGTCAGAAATACTCCTCTAGTACTACATTTTTACTCTCAATAACGTTTGATGCCAAATCTGTTGTGAACCTATGTTATGACTTGTTAAGTTCATACTTTATCATTCTTCAGACAACAACATTAATATTTCTCCTCCTCATTGCACCAGACCTTGAGTTTTCAAACACTTAAATGACCTTTCACTTTTGTCTTGAAAATAGTTATTTAGTGAGGCTAGAGCTTTCACTGGGACATTACCTTAAATCTAAAACCACGTGTAAGATCAACTACATCCTTTTCATGCTGACTATCATTCAGCTCCTCCCTTCACCTGGAATGTTTGGTGTGAAGCAGTGAGAATATGCTGAGTGAATAAAACCGTGTCTGAGATGGGTGTCATACCCAGCCCTTCAATGGTTAAGTAAAGATAGTTCTTCAGTCGTGCTGACTTCATCCCTTCGGGGTTTTTCCATCCCCTCAGACACGTGGTACACTCTGTCTTTCCTTTTTCTGATGCAATGCAGCCTACATTATTGAAACACTCCATTGCTGATTTACTAATTAGCCTTTATTACCAGAATTGGTCTGACCTTATCTACCTTCAGTACTGTTCTTCCTGGCTCTGTTCCTCCAGAGTATTCTCATCTATTCCCATGTACAGTGCACATTCAGGAGCTTGTTTGGGTTATGAGTCAGAAGATAAGCCCGTCTCCTAGTCTGCAACTGTAGCTTGAAGGCTCCTGAGGCTTAGCTGTAATCTCCAATAGTCTTTACAGTAATTGTTATTTTCCTTACAGGGTAGATTGAGGGATCAATATCTAAAAGTAGTAGAGATATTATTATAATTTGCCTGGCATTTGTAATCCAGACTACAGGCTATAGAGAAAATTTTACATGCGTAGAAGTGCATGCCCTGAATATCACAGTGTTTTTTGCTTCTGTTAAGTAGAGGGGGGGTGTCAAGTGTCTCCAGCATGAGGTGAACACTCTCCAGAGGCCGGGTAGGGCTTGTTCTACCATGTACTTGTCGCTCTGACAAGGACAACGGAGGTTGGTGGGAAGCTGTTGGCCCACTTGCTCCTTCCTGAGCAGCTGTGCCAACGGTGCCATGACATAAATAAACAAAATAACATTAACCTAAACCAAATTCTAACCAACCCAGAAAATGCCTCTGTTGGAGTAGGTGGCTGTATGCTGCAGTTTCCCACAAACATGCTTATCTGCTCACCAGGCTTAGGTGGCATGTAGGAAGCCTGCCCAGGAGAGCTGATTCACTAACAGCCAGCAAGATTACACCAGATTACAGTCAAGTTTAGCAGAAAGGCTAGGGCTGTCGTCAGAAGCTGAGGACTTCAGCGCAACAACAACTGTGTAAGCACAGTGATGTGCAGGGCATATGGGAGACTGCTGGTACTTGGGGTTTCATACAGGCAAAAGAGCTGGAGCCTTTCTCCGTGAGGCTGAGTTGCTGGTTCCGCAGAACTTGACTGATTCCTTCAGAACCCTGAGCCTGCTGCTGTCAGTGGAACAGTAACACTTTACCCCAGTTCAGGGCCTAAGCAGGAAGAATTGTATGTTGTTAAGTAGCTATTCATACCCGGCACTTCAGGAATGTCACACCACACACACATGGCAGCCTTAACGTTTTGCTACCCATATGAAATGTAGGAGGAATTCCCGGCGTTACATGCATGTGACTATATCACTCCAATCACAACATGATTTCTTATAGAGATTTGGGAAAGAATTTCTGTAAAATACATTTTTGCCCTGGAAATGGAACAATTTCCCACGGAGTGGGATGCTTCTTATGGAAGGTTCTTTGCCTTGAGGCTCCCTCTCATATCAAACAGATGCACGTTATACTGTTTTTTAATTATGCTTAACATATTTTTAAGCACAATGCATAACACTTACAGTGGATCACTGTGGATGTACCTGTCGTGTAATGTTGTCTTCTGCATTTGTAATACAGACTGTGCAGACAGCTGGTACATGAAGTATACTGCAGGCAAAGAGACAAAACTCTTTCCTTGTGGGGTATTGTTAAATTATTGACAGCATAGAACTGCCCAGTTATGAGCAGGTTGGAGCATATTGTAGTGTTTGGAATAACATCTGCAATTTTCCCCTTAGATTTTGTCCTAAGAGAAGATGGTGCAGTCATTATTCATTCTCTTTATAAAGCTATAGCAATTTGGCACTCAGTCCCTCAGTTGAGGGAGAAGAAGGGGACTGTGGTCTTTATTCAGGCATAGCCATTTTTCAAGAAAATACAGCTGACAATGACAGAAGACTTCCCAATAGAGAACACACATCAGGGACAGAAAAAACCAAAAAAAACTCCAGTGCTCCCAACAGCGCAGGCAACCCTCTTCAAACAAAGAAAATGGTTCCTGTGGTAGTGACCAATTTCCTGTTCTCAAGCAGATGCTCTTGAAAAGGGATGAATTATCAATTCTTTTGGCAAAACGATTTTATTTTGATTGTGCTGGAACAACTAGAAGATTGAAAGAGGCTGGCTAAAAAATAAAGCAAAATTAGGAGCTAGCTATAGTATTAGCATGGTGGGAAAGACCATCACCTGCATCAGCAGCCTCCAGCAGTGGCAGACTAGGAGGTGCCATCCAAAATCCTACAAATGCTCAAAAAGCATACTCAACTCCTCAAAGACATAAACCAGTAATTATCTTTTCAGTGGGAGTACTCACAAAGAGGGAGAACAAGACACTGATCAAATTGCAATGCATGCAAAAGGACAGACTTGAGCAAGGAGCAGCTCATAAAAGGTGAAGCAGTTTGGGCTAGATTCCTAATCAGGGTGAAAGGCAACGGCATTCGAAGGAGAATGATCCAAGTAGCCATGTAACTACCAAGACTGACAGTCTTGGGCAAGGCTAATGGAAAATCTTCCATTTGAAGAAAGAGAAAAGATTGGATAGGCAAAGGGGCTACTGCCAGAAAATGTGGTAGCACCAACAGGGATAACATGCCCAAATACAGAGGAGACAAAGTACAGAGAGAACACTCTGAATGCTGTGATGAAAAAGAGTACAAACAAGGGAAACAAAGGAACAAAATCACAGAAGCAAGCAGGCATCCAAGAGGTGAGCACTTGCACATACATGAGTTCAGTGCAGCACTAAACAGCAAAGGAAACCACAAAACACACAAATGAAGAGAAGATACTTGTAAAGCTTGGTGGAGTACCAGATGCTAGAGAAGTGCTGAAGCCACAGATAAACTAGAAGCTAAAAGCCAAGCAGACACTGGGACATAGCTTGGTGTTTTATGTCACAAAGGCACACTGAGCCTCTTGCAAGGCAAGAAAGTGAAATTGCAGCAAAACAAAGCAAATTAAAATCATATGATGGCCTGCTCGCAAAACCAGAAACATAGTGTAACTTAAAAGCAGGGTGTAGGGAAAGAGGAAGGCTGGGATTTCAGGTAGAGAACAAAGAGAACAAAGAAGCCTCTGCTTTTATTAAAAGATATGACCCTGACAACCCTGAAGCCAAAAGAAATGTTCCTCTCATAGACAAACAGCAAACTGAAGGTGTAGCAGAGGAACTAAATCTTCTGTTCCATCAAGGCAGCCAGAAGTCTTGTAAATTACCACCATGTTATGTTTTTTGATGGACCGGGATGTCTTCCAGACTTGTTATGTGTGATAATAGATAAAACAGTTTGGCTGTTATAGGAGCTGACTCCCAGAAAATCAATTCCATTACAAGAGCAAAACAACTAACAATAGGAGCTGCAAAGAGAATGGAAAAGGAGATCGTATTGTCACAGAAGCCAAGAGTTGAACGAGTAACATGGTACTTCCTTAGAAACCAGGCAAACTATTTGCCAGAGACCCTTAGTGCTTCAAACAAAGCACTAAAAAGGGCTCAACATCAAAGGCCTGCAAAAGGAGAAATATAAACTGACTTGACATCAGCAAGACATGTCGGCAAACAGTGCCAAAACCGGATATTAATAAATGTCATCAGAGCTACTTCACCATATTTGGGATGTCATCAGGTTGATAGAAATGGCAAAGAATGACATTTGGGGTAAAAATTAAGGGCAAGATTTCCAGTGTTACCAGAAAGATGTACAAACAAGATTCTTCTGAAGTAGCATCATAGCGGATGGCGTTCTGGTGGCACAGATACAATGATAGCATGGGGAAGGCTGCTGTGAATTATGGCAGAAATCCCCGCTGGCTTCTGAGACCATCCAGGGATGCAGGACTGCAGTTGGAGTGGCATCACATGCAGGACTCCACTGACTGTGCAAGTCTGTGACCTGGCTTTGGGGAGGCAGAAGTAAGAAAACACACACCCACACTAAAGGGATTCAGTCAGTTTACAGACTATTATCAGTCTATTTTTGCCCCAGAATATTTAGGTGTAAGTAAGCTTTCATTTATACTGTTAACAGAAATGTGGTATATAGATACCTCAACATGGCATAGCTATCACATTCCTCAGAGAGTGCACACAAAGATGTGACAGAGGCTGCAGAAGTGGCAGTAAGTGGCTTCTGTGTTGAAGGCCACACTGAAATAGGGGCTTGCAGGACTGTGCCCATGTGAAAAGTACATGGGAAAGTACGTCCAAGTGTGTGACACCTTCAAAGAGAAGGTGGCCACGAATGACTAGAAAACTTTCCAAAAAGGCATTACTATCAGCTTCTGGAAGGTTTCATCACATGCTGCTGATATTGCAGTGCCGGCATTTATTGCAGTCCTGGCTTCCAGAGACTGAGATGTACCTACCCGGCTTCTTTTCCAAAGGGACAGTGTAACATGGAGCATGGCAGTTCACCAAAAATATGACATCATCAACTTGAAAGAAATACAGGCAACAGAATGACACAGAAAACATCAATCAAGGTAGTTATGAGGCAATTTCAAGACAGAGGTTAGAAAGAGTCTGAGAACGAGCTATAGAAAACAACAAATGCCTAGGGCTCATGCCAGTCATTCTGCTGGAAAGGTGAACAATCAAAGTGATGCAGGATCTGCCTCTGAAGGCTGATGAGATGGGATGAGCAGACCATGCCAACATCATATATAAAAGCAGTAAAATCGCAGAAAAATTTTTATCCAGGACACATTTAAGCCAATCTGGAATACAAGCTGGGAAAGCAGAGATGCCATAGCCAGCTGACCATAAAACCCTGTGGTCACTTCTGATGTAGGTGGGAAAATTCAAAGTCAATCAAAATAAACCACTTTCCTAACAGATCTGGTGGCTTTGCAGGGGTGAAATTTTTCACTGCAATCATCTACTGTCCTTCCAAGAAAAAGTGCTGCTCAGACTCCTCAGGACCAGAGACATGGACAACCTAACAACAGCAACTGGCCTGGACAGCACAAGGAAGATGTGGTGGACCTGCCAGCTCATATTGTGGTTACACAGGGGAAATCCAGGTTACTCAAAGATTCACTCCATTTACCTGCGGCTGGGAGTCCAGCTGTGTCAGGTCACCACTAATGGAAGAGGCCTAGGAATGTTTCTTTTTCATGTCCAGCAGAAAATTTGTCACTTCCACAGCAAATTTACCGAAGGCATTGTGAAAACCATAGGAGAAAAACACACATGTAAAAGATGGAATCTGTAGTCCAAAGCTAAGGGTCACATTCTTGACTGAGATGGACTCAAGATTTAAGTTCTGTGCTCAACAGTGAGGAAGGATTTTTAGCTGAGTCTTCCATATTACAGAACATCTTTAACCAGAAATGTATTCTGTACTGAGATAATTTGGATTTTCTCCCAAGTTTCTTTCCCTTAATCCTCCCTGTTTCTGTTCATTTTTTATTTTTTTGGAGGGGGGATGAGTGTGGAGATGGGTAAATGAGGGGAGGAAACAATTCATTTGGCTGGGGATAGGCCTCAGAAAATCAATGGGAGCAGTGTCCATAGCAGGGTGGCAGCCCATATGACACTCCCTCAAGCACTCTCCCATCCTTGACTACTTCATCTCAGGGTATCCTGGCTTAGATGTGCCTCTGCCTATATTTTTGTTTGGTGTTCTGTGGTTGGTTTTTTTTTTTTTTCCTTTTTTTTTTTTCCTGGGTACTTCTTCAGTGTCCCCTTGAGCCCCTGTTAACCTTCAGTAGTTACTGCTTTGTCACGCTCTTGTTTTATGCTCATACACTGAGCACAGCCAGCTGCCTTAAACATTTTCTTGATTCCTCTGTGTGGAGAGTTATAAAACAGCCTTTTCAGTAAAGAAAATCCTTGAAGTGGCAGAAGCCTCATGGTCTGTAGCTGCATTAATTTATAGAAAAGTCCTTGTTGAAGACAAGAAAAATAAAACACTCTAGATTTTTCATTTTATCTGATCATTATACCAGCATCATCACTTCCGATTTAGATCATATTCCGAGTAAAGATAGTTTTAAAACTTTATATACTGAATGGAAAGTTACATTCAACAGGGTGTATAATTAAATTACATTAATAGCTTCCTCGTGAATTTCAGTGCTCTGGGACATGAGCCTCACACTGAATTTTTCTGAGAAGTCCTGAATGCTAGCTGATGTGGAAGTGTCTGTTGGCACTGACCACCACTCTTCATCCGTAGGTGTATGCAGGTCCTTCCTGAACCTGCCTATGGGCAGCTATAATGCTGCCTTTAGTGATTGCCAGAGTGTCTCTGGGCAAAGCACAGCCAGCTGGCAGGGCACCCTTCTCTCCAGGCCATCCCATCTGCCAACACTTGTGCCTCTTCTCCCAGGACAGGCTTGGGGACAACGTTTAGACCAGAAGGAAGATTGGCCTGACATTAAGAGTTAAAAAGCCAGAACTGGCTGCCACTGCAGACAAGGGGTATTGATCTGAGTTCATGACACAGAGATGTTGTTATTAACTAGAGAGTGGCAGATTTTTTTTTTCTCAACCTTTGGGAATTTTTAAGCTTTCATAATTTTTCTGTATCTCATATCAAAGCAGAAAGTTGAAATACTGAGAGCCATGCCAAATCCTCTTCCCCCCTTTCCTTCTGGATTACGTTGTTCAAAGTGTCTCTCAATTTCAAACATGTTTTTCCTCTTTTTTCTATTTTTGTCTTTGGGAAGAAGTCGTGTGTTGTCTTTGATCTGCTCTCCCTTTCCCACTGCCTTCCAGAAGGCATACCCTTGGCAGTAAGTGTCCACACCTCTGGCTGTGTCCTCTCACTGCCTCCTTATGAACAGCGGGGCCAAACTGATATAAGGGTCCTCAGCACTATACCTCAAACTACTACCATAGGACCTACCCAGTACGATAGAGCAAGTAGTTAATATTTTTAATTTAAAGAGACTGAGCAATCTTATTCAAAAAATGTATGTTAAGCTTAACAGTTCCTGACACATCCTCTCTTTGCTTGTACCTTTAATGACACAGGATATACACACCTGTACCAAATACAAATGCCTAACATGAAGAAGGAATCTCATACCATCCAGGTAGAGGTGTGCAGAATATATCTGTGGCCAGATGACATTCCCTTAGCTTGTTGCCTCCCTTTTCATTGCTCTTAAAGTCATTTGCATCTCAAGCAGATTGTAAGGGACCCCTTTTTTCCACAGAGACAGGGGACAAGTTGTCTTCCTCTTGAAGAGTGCTTTTGTGCACCGTTACAACTCCTGTATCTTTGTATTGCTGTGACATTTACAAACCTTGGTCAAGGCTCACAGACACTTGCCTTGGGGCCACATGAGCGTATTAACTCCTTAGTGCCATGTCATATTTCTTTGCTCTCATTATGCCTCTGTTAATGATGGGACACAGCAGGCTGGGCCATTCAGTCCAGTTAAGACCCATAGGTTGCACCCTCTCTTGCCCCAGCAGTGGCAGCAGTAGGGTCAGTCAACATTATTACCACAGGAGCGTTGTTGTGCACTGGGAGCCACAGTGCCAAGCAGGGAGCAACCACAGAGCGAAGGCACTTGCCCCTTTGGGAGTCTGCAACGTAGCAGAAAGAGGACTTGGGCAGATAGAAGAGCACAGGGAAGTGATAGGAGGGCACCGGCTAAAATGACAAAGTATTCACGTTCACAACAGCACATGGGCAGTCTAATGCTGTTGGGTTGCCCATGGACAACTTCAAAACCAGCCATACCTCCACAAGTTGCCTTGTGGTTCTTCCAGCCATCACTTGAGTGTATAAAGATCAACCAGCAGATAGTGAAGAACCAGAAGTTGGCTTAAATCCATCCTTATAGATGCAGAGATGGGAACAACTGAGTAGGGCTGGTACCCAGGCATGGGCTGAGCTCCTTGCAGCCCCAGCCACCTGGCCACCATGAACCATGCTCGAAAAAAATCCTGGAGAAAATAACCGTGGTCCTAAAAACCCTTCTGGCCTCCTGAGTGGGCAGCTACCAGGAATTGCCACTGCCCTAGAAAACTCTGTCAGTGACACCAGAAATAGCAGTTCGAAAAGGGATCTGATTCATTGACATTTGTTCTGTGAAATTCCACACTGGTGCAATTTTGTGTAAATGCACGCAGTTGGAGTCAACTCACTTTTACTTCAGGTAGATAGCATTTATTTATAGCCTGTGCCCACACACAGGAGGATGTAACTGCTTTCTTGTTTAGCCCTGCATGGCAGGCCCAATCAGCTGATCCAAAAGCAAGAGGTGATTGCTGCAAATCGACACAGTTAAGTTTTTAAGCCAGCTCCATTTCTGCAAGAATCCTAAAAGACTGAAGCTGCAACATGAGAAAGGTAAAGGAGATGACAATCAAACTGAAAAGACAGTAACTGGAGACTCAGTAAAAGCCTGATATAGACACAAAACGGCCTTGGCTTAGTGCTGTGTCTTAGCGGACAACACAGGAAAGCACTTAGCCTTCCATCCCTGGCTCTGCCCCAGATCAGTCCTTGATGTGAAGAAATCCCTGGAAGAAGCTGTGAAGAGGAGTGATGGCAAGGACATGGCAGTCCTTGACAGATCTGCTGCGTGGTGACTCCTGGCAGCGACTCACAACGCACATGCCGCAGGTATACAACATGCCGTGTCACTTGAGCTGTGGGGTGGGGTGAAGACAGCATTGCACGCCTTCAAATTGCTCCAGTCTCTTCCAGCTCATCCACTGCCTTCAGGAAGGGTAGGGAAGCGCCAGAACTCAGCGTTAGGGTGCTGCACGTCCCCTGGCAGCGACATACTGTTACTGCTTCAAGTACAAAAGAGGACTGTGGCGTTTGCATGCGAGGCGGCTGGGCTAACCGCAGCAGTGCACGCTCTCACCTCCCAACCCAGTCTTCAGCAGAGTTTTAATTTATTTGCTCAGAACTATTTATCTACCATTTTTAAACCTCACACACACAAGGTTTCAGCAATTTAAAACGTTTTAAACCATATCCACCTCTCCGCTTCATTCCAGTGTTGAAAGAACAGATACCTCATATGCATTATTGAACACCGAAGATGGGGACAGAATTGAAAACCAGACAAACTAAAAAAATACACGTGGCGGTGTGTCTGTTACGTTCTTGCTCAGCTTATGAAGACGCAGCCAAAATTGCCCCACGATGCACGACTCATGCTATGTACCATTTAGAAATCAGAACCTAAGGAAGATCTTTGGCAATATTTCGTCAGCAGATAAGCCAGCTAAACATTAACCTCTTTTTTGCAATCCCTAATCAGAGGTTTCCATTCATACGGCTTCTCTGTACTCTGAACCTCGAGTTAATGTGTCTCCATTTTACAGGAAAGCTTTGCTCACGTCGCTTTTGGGCTCTGCAGACTTCACAATGTGACCTCCCGCTGCCGGCTCGGGAGGGAACATGCTGCTGCCTCTGCTTAGGTCACGTTAGTTAACGAGTTCACGTCAGGTCCAATATTTAGCTTGTTAAGCACGACTCGTGGTTTCTGAATGAAGCACACCATCCTGAAATTAGAATTTTACAGACTGAGAGAAAGCACAGTGATTTGGAAATTCACATTGGATGGGCAAAGATATTTCCAAATCCCTGCACAGGAGTGAAGCAAGGCTGAAACAGATTGCTCGCATGGGAAAGCAGACCCCACCAACAGAGCACCTACAAGCCCTTGGGATTCTTCTTCCATGAAAGAAATTCAAATGGAAAACTAGACATTTTGGTGTTTCTGGATAGTCTATTGATGTGGTCTATTTCTTAAATATAAAAAAGAGAGGGGCATTAGCTCACTGTTATCATATATCGGCACTAAGTATTAAATAGGAAATAGAGATAAGGGGCATATGAGCAGCAGAAGCATTACATTTGCACAATGAAGGTTGAATTTTTGTTTTGGTAATTTAGGATTGTTTCGTGTTTTTTTGGTAGTGTGGAGCTGATGCAGTTAAACTAGTTGTGGGGCAGGTGCAGGGTCCTGGGGTAAAAATGTTCTTGCAGAGCAGCTCAGTGTGTCCCTGAGCTGTAACGGTCAGCAGCATGGGGTGAGGAAGAATGGAGTATCTGAAGAGGGGAAAGCATCTAATAATATCCTCTATCTGTCCCAGCCTGCCTGGACTCTGGAATGTTCTGTGGGTAGTGCTGGGCCAGCATCCCCGTACAACAGAGCCATGTCCCCTCTTCCCTCCCAGATTCTGCATCTCTGGGACTTGCTGAACTGCAGCAAGAATTTGGGGCAAGCCTTCCCCTCAGTATCCTGGGTATTGGGGCTCTGACCCTCTGTGTTTAAGAGTGCCACTGCAGACTTAGCCTGTGTCTTCAGAGTCCTGAGAACCTAGCTTTGAAATGCTTTTCCTCAGCTCCTGCTTAGACATTTTATTTTCCAGACAAGAAATATAGCTGGGTCACAATTCAGTAAACCATCCCTATCCCACACAACACTTCATCACATACTTAACCGTAACTTTAGCACTGACCTGAAGGGGTTGTGAGCATATACTCAACTTGCTGTCCATGCTGAATTATTTTCCTGAGCAAGGACTGGCAGAAGGATCAATCCTAAGCTGAACTGGGGCGTTGCCAGATTTTATTTTTCAGACCTCAGCTGTTTTTTGCTATTGTTTAGCTTAAATAAAACCCAACAGCATTGCAAGAATTTATTTTACACCACAAGAAAAGACGTATTTTTTATACTCTGCTGTAACTCAGTAACAATTGAAGGGATAAAGCTTACTAAAATAATTTATTTCTGTCCAGAATGCAGAGATGAACATTTTCAGCTCGAAAAGGGAATGTTTTTCAGACTCACAAAAGGTGAGAACTCAGGGTGACAACTGAGACTGCCTTGTGGTCTTTTTGCAGCCTTCATGCAAAAGCTCCTGGGTGAATCGTTTCTTCTTACTTGCAGTCTAAGGCAGTAAACTTTTTTGCAGAGATCCTTACAGTAGTGCAAAGCAGTCCGGCGGATGCAAAATCATCAGTACAGGGATTATATTTATTTTTCCCACTGTACAGCTCCAAGCACGATCTGACATTAAACAAGTAATGGACAGTAGCAGCTCACAGGGACAAACACACCCCCGCATTAAAAACATAACAGAGGTGATTACATTAGCTGTGCACATGGGCGCAGATAAATATATCCTCCTCTGACTGCGTTTCAGCTGCGGCCAGGACGAGCTCTCCACCAGCTCTCAGCAATCACAACTCTTGCCTGAAGATCTAAATTCTAGACTTACGCAACTGACAGCGGTAACGCAGAAGCCTCCCCTCTCTCCACAGCCTTGATGTGTACACCACGCTGTTGAGGCACGGTGCTCGCTGCAGTGTTGGTAACGAGCGGATTATAAGTAGGTCGGCCCTGTTCCTGCCCCGGGTGTGAAACCTGGTAGAACAGGGGCAGTCCCACGGGGCGTAGGGGGAGCAGAGCCCGCCATCGCCGCACCACCCTGCCTGGCTGCCTGCCCACCCTAACGTGCCACCTCTGCTGACGCTTTTCCCAGAGGGACTGAGGCCCTGCAGGGTCCCTTCTGGCAGAACCCTGCAGAAAGAATCTCTCTTCTGAGTGTCCTTCCCTTCTGCACCTCTGGGAAGCCTTCCTACAGCCTGGATCATCTCACCTGGGTGGATCTGCTTCTCTCTGGGATCTTCTGGGCTCGTCTAAGAGAGTGGGAAAATAATTTCCTACTCAGAGATCGTATACAGCTTTACTTGTAAATCCCCTATGACTCATCACTGTCATGAGCTGATTTCTTTTACCATTTTTGATGTCAGATACAATCTAAATTATATTTACATGTGTCCCAGGCTTCTGCTATGCAAAGGATTTCCAACATATTGAAGCAAACTCTGATAACTGCTTAGGACTAAGCAGTATTATCTGATTTTTTTTTTTAGTGTCTCAAGAATAGTAATCATACATTACTCTGCAGTAAAGCCATTATATAATGACCCATCTGTGGAAGAAAAATTCCCATGAACCTAGCGGTAAAGAGTCGACCCATTTTAGCTGCCTGTCACTTCCACATGAAGCAGGAGAGCGTGGCTATATTGACCAAAACTGCCTCTCCAGGAAGGCTGGTGAGAAGGAGAAACCCAAGAGTGGAGACTCGTCTGCTTGAATAATATTTAGTATGGATAGGCTGCATAGTTATAAATATCTGTATCTGTTTAGATTTACCTCTGTGGTCACTGAGGGATCGCAGAAGCACATAGTGTCATGTGCAATTACAGACTCCATCCCTCTCCATGTGAGAGGAGGCAGCACAGCTTTCATTAAACATCTTTTTATCCCAGGCTAAGAACCATACACAACTGATCAATACACTGGAAAGTAAAATATATCTTTTATTCAAATTAATAAAAACTCAAACTGAAGTATAAGCACAAAGGGTCAGACTGTGACGTCCTTATGGGCAGAGAACAGCACTAAACGCGGTTTGGTGGAAGCGAATAGCGAACGCAAGGGAGCTAAGGGGTTAGTCAGTGTCACTGAAGCACCACAGTCAGACAAAATCACGAGCAAAAAGAAGTGAGAAAGAAGGACAAGTGCAGGGAAGAGGTCTGATATAGTACCACCAGGGTCCTACGGAACTGCGTGGATATTCCTCTGCAGCAGCGTGTGAGAAACATTTCCTGATATGGGGCACCTTGACACACTGATCCCCTCTCTCGACAGATTTTCACAGAGATGTCACATTTCACTTGAACCCATCTGAAGCTGTATGATTTGCTGCTATATGTGTTTATTATATGCATGCACGGTATACACAGCTAGAAGATATATACTAGACAGTATATAATACATACCATCCATTTTACAGTGGTCAGAATAATCTGTAGAAAAACATCAGTGATCCTTTAGGGCTTTCAGTCAACTGGGTAAGACAGGAAAAGGTTTCTTCCTGCCCTTGCAGCACATGGAGGAAGGATGCAACTTCTCGAGATTGAAGTGGTTTTGCAACTCTTATTTTCTTTGCTACTGTGAGTTTCTATGGGCAGGTTGACTTACCTCTGACTTGTGCTTCTGGCGAGTGGGTGGTGATGTAAAGAGCTGCGCTGTGAGGTGTTCTTTGAATTGGCTGTACTTTTAGGTGATCACAAGATTTTCATTTTTTCATTACAAGGGATATTTTTTGTTTTGCAATTTCCCTCTTTTGGCTTGCAGGTATGATTTATAGCTTGCTTTATTTTTATGCAAGAACAATTATTCATTTCCTTTCTGCGTGAAAACTTTCATCTGCTCTTCTGTGCCTGCTTTCCTCTTCAGGATTTCTGTTTCAGATTCAAGAGGTCCTAGCAATAATAGTTAAAACTGCTAATTGCAGGTCAGCAGTTAGAAGACACGGGACACTAGGGCTAGTGGCAAGCTGCAGTGCTGACTGGGGAAAACAACTGAATAAACAACGCCAGCAATCCCTTGCTTGCTGCTATGCAAGCCAGATACACACAAGGGCAGGGAGGACAGTCTGGTGCATCTCTCCCTGGATGTGTATCTTCCTGTGGAGAAGGCCTTAGAGTGATTATTTACAGGACTGGATAAGCCTTCATCTGTTTGAAGAACTATTCTCTGTAACCAAGAGAAGATGTTAAGGCAGGCCCTCAGTACACAAACAGTAAATGATGCTAATCTCCCCTGTGCTTATTTTACACCAAACAGACTGCCTTCCTTTTGTATGATGTCAGACATCCTCCATGCCTACCCAGCTCGGTATGCACCGCCAGCGGCCGCCAGCATTGCCCCTCAAGGTAACTGATTCATCCAGAAATCTTCTGAAACTGAGTCCCACGAGCTTTCTCCTTTGCCACAAATCATAAACCCTGATTTATCTTCATGACTTGCAAATATAATTTCCTGTGGCAAAAATGAACCCCTACCATCCATCCCCAGCTTTTTAACTCTGCAGCCATTTCTGAATTCTCCTGCTGCAAGGTGGGGTCTGGAGGTCAGTGTGTCCTTCTTGGTTATAGCATACACAACCCAAGAGAAGTGAACAGTTCACCCTTTCCTAAGAAGAAATCCTACAGAGAAAAGAGTCAACAAGGGACCTGAAAAGGTAGATCTGGGACATGCAATTGAAGTTGAATTTGTCTCTAGTAGCTCCAGACATGTGCACCATGCTTGTAAGCCAATGGAAAACATATATGGACACCAGCAGTTGTGGGTGATAGACCTGAGGACTTGGCAAACAGGGTTGGTTAGAAGTAAGGTACTAGCATTTGCACAGAACTCATGCTATTCATATTCATGCAATGCAGGCTCCCTTCTGCCACTTACAATGCACTTCGCAAAAATTGCATCCACAGTGTCCCTCCATGTGAACAGGAATTCTCCTGTTTCCACAGATGAGGAATTTGCATCACAGAGAAGTCGAATGGTTTTCCCTCAGTCACACAAAGTCAGAAGCAGACTGCAGCAACATCTGATTCATCTTCCTGGCTCCAAACATCAGATGGCAGTTCCTTGGGATGAAGAAAACAGGCAGCTTTTTCAATAGCAGGTCGTAATTGCTCCACCACAGGGAAGATTGTAAGGCCATTGTTCATGGGGTTTGTAACCACTGAGGACACCATTTTAAGAGGTTAATAAAATGTGAACCATCATTACGAAATGATTGTTGCAGTCTCTGTTCTTATTGGTGCTGGCATTATCACTGTGATCCTCTGTGCCTTTCTGAAACCACGCCATTTTTCTCCCTCTTCTCTCTCTAAAGACTTCTCCCACAGGCTCTGTAGATAGATTTGCTATTTTAGATAAATGGTTTTGTGAGAATAAATGCAGCAGTCAAATCTTACTCCCTGTATATGTGTTTCCAGAACCTCTATAAGTCAGCATAATAGAGTTCTAACTCCTGACAAAGGCCAAGATTTGACTAACCAACTTCTTTAATAAACTTTGAAAGACACTGCATGGAATATAATATACTCTTTCTTTCCCTAAGTGCTCAGATTGAGTCAGACGTAAAACAAAGAAGGTGGGGGTAGTAAGGAAAAAAAGCCCAAACCCATGACCTAAATAAGGAAATAAAGTGAAACGAGTAGAGCAAGGCAAGTTTTTAATAATGCAGGGAGCCAGTTCTTCAAGTAGGAAGAAGTTTCATCAATTTTAAAATATTTAAACTGGGAAATCTACTGTAGGAAACATTTCAGATAATTCATTCCATTAAAAGAACCCCACACATTACCAGAGGGGTGTGTGTATGACAGAAAGCCGGAAAGATACAAACCCAGCATGGTGAGGACTTCATAGTAGGCTCCTGGTTATTTTCTGGGCCAATGCTTTCTGTCATTTCTTGGATACAACTTTTTTCTAATTCTGCTGCCAGCTGCACTGTAAGCATTAAGGGTGAGCATGCTGGGTCAAGGGGGCTATAGGGGTGACAGGGCCAGTCCAGCCTTCAGGAAGGTATTGCTATGAAAAGGCACCGAGGAACCAGAGCACTTTCCAGAAGAAAGCATCACCTCGCAGACAGAGAGGAGACAGGGAATGACTGCAGGGACACTGGTGTTTTCCTTGGATGAGCTGTCCAGGACTGCTTAGTTCTTCATTTCTGTGTGGTGATAGATACCTAATTTTCATATCAAAGATGGCTGTGGGCCTTTTAAGCTGACCATCTGCCTTTCATCTGGTCTTTGGTGTTTCTCTTTTTTTCCATTCTTATTTTTCTTCCCCTTCTCTATTATTTCCAAGAGAGAGAGGATAGTATCGTTTTGGGTTGAGAAACTCCGGTCTTTGAAACTCATATCAGTTCCCATGGTCCCCTCAAAATTACGACAGTTATCATCAGCGGGAGCAGACCATGGAGCCACATCACAATCTAGGGAGCTGCAAGCAGCTTTTTCTGGCTCTGTGCATATAACCGTGCATCACTGCTCCCTGGATGCTGTGGAAACCTCTCTGCACACCTAGCTATTCAGATCAGAAGGCAAGGAGTGAGAGGATCATGAGAGGATCACTGTCTGCCCCTCTTCCTCCACAAAGGGTTCATTTCCAGGGTGTGTAAGCTGCACAGAGGATAAACTCACCCTGCAGAAGGGGCCATAATAAGAGTCATCAAGACTAGTTTGGCTATGAGAGGTCATAGTCTGAGGACCCACTGGCACATGAAAGAACAGCAATGGCCATTCTATTTCTGGGACACACTGTCCTCTTCATGTTTTCCTTTAATTTCTCATTGGCTGGGCTAAGAAGGAAAACATTTGGACATGGGTCCACTTCAAATAATGCGTTTTATTCACACGTGCACACATGAGGCCTGGTGATTTCTGCAGTGTAAGAAAAAACTTGGTCAGGGTTCCAAGGTAGTAAAAGGAGTGCAATGCTATACCTTTGTACCATTGGAATAATTGGTGGAAAATCGTCCCCAGAAAGTACAAATTTCCTGGAGGAAGGGAAACCTACAACTTCCTATATGTTCTTCTATGGAAAGTCTTGGGCCTATATGGGAAAACCTTTTTAAGGACACACACATAAAACCCCACTTACCTATCAAATGTAATGCCATTTTGCTTGTAATCACTGTATTCAGGAGCCTTCTTTGCTTGCTAACATCTTCTGCTAGGTTCAGTTATTTTTGGGGATGAAGTCATCTACGTGAGGCATGTGCAAAATCATTAAGTCATCGGCATTTCCCCAAACCTTTTGCTTTGCCACCCTGTGGCACATCTGCTGCCTGGTGGCACAGTGAAGAACAGTTGGCATGAGTGGAGTAAAAGTCTCTTGTGCAGTCCTGTAGGATTGTTTCGGTTTGCCAGCTTCCAGATGCGGGAGGTTAAATGCATTTCAGGGTTGCCATTAGAGGCTGAGCGCTCAGCACTCGCAGCTCATCGACTGAATCTACTGCTCAGTCTCTAGCTCAGGCAAAACAGCCTGCAGGAAGCAGACACCCTGTTGAACTGTAATCTATTCTGATGGTGCAGGAGCAAATCCTTTGGTGTAGAGACACGTTGTGAGGATGTTTGTTCTTTTACAGTGTTTGTTACTCAGGTATTTTTGTTACTTCCATTTGGTATTTGCTCACAGTTCAACCCTTCCCATTATTTTGGTGCTAATAAGAACTAATCTCTTTCAAAAGTTTCTTCATCAACCCCTTAAACAATTTCTGAACAGTTATGAGTATCAAATCCCATGAACAGGTACAGATTTTTTTCCTAGACTATAGGTAGACACTAACCTGTAAGTGTTACCGAAGGTGTGGCAATACCGTGAGTTATTCTCAGGGGCTTGCCTGGTGGTCAAAAGATTTAAAAGAAAATATTTCTCTGGTTACTTCATAATCCCATTACTCAGAAGTGCTTTAGAGCCAAGCATAATTTATAGAATCAGTCAGGTCTAAAAAGTTCTCCCAGGAGATGTCAAGCTCTGGTTTAGGAGAATCAGTGACCCACCTTCTCCATGTGTTGACAAACTCTGTCAGTAATGGTGCTTATAGGTATTTTTCATCAGCTATGACCGGAATGGGTTTGACTTACATGTGGTGACTCTGATTTCTTTCAGCACTTCTCTGACACCTGGCTCTGTTAATGTGCTGAAATCTGGAAGAAGGTGAAACATACCCTCTTGTGTGCTTTTGGTGTGGCTGCTCCTGCATGGAAAGAACTTCTGCAGTGCCAGGGATGCCTGACGCATGCGTCTGCCAGTCCCTGACATTGTGCGAAGCTGAATTCTGGAGAGACTCGGGGGCACTGAAGGCTGACTAGTGGATGTAGAGGTTGGGACAGTCTGGAGTGTGGGAAGGAATTTAGCTGCTGCAAAACCAGAACTAATACAACTCCGTGTCTTTGACACATCCATGATGGAGGATTTGGGGACGATTTGAAGGACGTCTGAATCTCATAATCTTTTCCATGCCTTCTGTTTCATTTTCCTTTTTCATGTTTAAACCTAATGGTTTTGGGACAGTTTGCACTCCAGTGACAGCAGTCCTCCTTGGTATCTAGCTATAATTCCTTATCAGCTTTTAGGTGCTCCAAGGAGGTGGCAACATTCTTGCAGAGTACACTTCAGCTGTGAAGAAATGAAGGGGTCTGTGGTAGGCTGATGATGGAAGAAGAGGTTAACACACAGAAAAGATGTGCTACTCTGTTGAGTTTTAAGGTACAAAGGGAATAGTGCTATATCATAAAATGAATTTACATCCCTTCATTCATTCTGCCTGTAGTAAAAAATGCCCTAAATGTCTCTGTGTTTCTCTTCTTATTGGAAAGTATATAAAGAAGAACGGCAATGATTAAAAGAGCTCTGGTGCACTAAATAAATAACAACAACAAAAAAAAAAAAAAAAAAAAGAGGAAAATTCTAACACACTAGAATTGTTTTGCGATAAACCACATTTAATTCTTTAGTGTGATGCATTGCTGTGTGAGGTTCTCAGCTTATCTGCTGTTAGGACATTTTATGCTGCCTGCCCCATCATTATGAATACCAATCCTCCCCAACACACAGAGGAAGGTTGGCAACCTGCTTGTTCGAACAACAAGATTTTGGGTTTGTCTGGGTACTTAGGGTACTTCAGTTTTCCCATTCTTAGACTGAAAAGGGCCATACATAGATCCTGAGAGTCCAGTGAAAAAACAAAGAGTGGACACACACACATCATAAATGAGATTTGAATCTTAGGTTTGAGGGTTTCTATACAGAAAAGCTGAACAAGCGCGATGATTGCAGTTAATGAGTTTGTGTTTCTCTTCATAAACACAGGCTTAAATACAATTTTCACTTAAGAATGGCTTTCACAATAATGCCTCTCATCCTGCTGTTCCTGTGCTGTTGTAGCAGAGGCTCTAGTCAGCTGTGGTAATGCAATAATTCATAGCTCATCTCTCTTGGGCCTGATCAAGCCTTTAGCACAAGCACTAAAGCCTCCAAAACACAATTCTTCCCTTCCACTTCACCCAAATGTAGTTCTTTCCCACATCATCAGAAAGATTAGCTCTGTCCTCCTTCAGGAGACATGGCTTTGGGCTGTTCATCCTGTGTCCTCTCTCCCTGCGACAGCACTTTGCTTCCTGCAGTGAAGGTGAGTTAAAGGTCATGTATCTCAGAGACTTGGTGTAAGCAGTGCCGGATACCTTCCTCAGTGACAAATATCTGCCAATAAAGTGATGCACCTGTTGCCTTGTGAACAATAAAAGATTTGTTTATTCAATATCACATCAATTTTTAGACAGAAGACCTTATTTAAAATTAAGTAATTAAAATGTAACAACTCCACCATGGATTTCTATTCAGAAATAGAGGTGTCCTTAGGAGACTTGTGGCCCCTAACCAGGATACGTGATAGCAAAGGAGAAAGCCCAGGCAACATCTTTGATAGCAAAGAGGATGAGTGATCACAGAATTCAGTGGAAAGGCAAAGCAGCCTGTGCGATCAGTCTGAGCAACTCAAAGGTGAAGTATCCATAACCTTGAGTTGATTAGAGAACTGCCCTGTTACTACAATGCCTCACTATTTTCAAGAGGAGGAATGGCTTGATCAGGAGCTTCCAAGAAAAAATAAACACACAGGCAAAACTTCTCTCTGAAGGACTACAGGTGGAGTGGGCATACACTTGGAAGAGGGAAAGATGGCTCCTTCACTCTGGGTTCAGCGGAGCCAGTGCTCGGTCTGAGCAGTGCTGGGGGAAGGAACGCAGTGATAGGGAAAGAGCTAACGAAGAAGTGGTCTTCAGACGGCTGTAGGCGTGGGATTTAGAAGAGCAACTTGAAATGAATACGTAGGCAGTTTCTGGAAGGAAATCCCAGGCTCAGGAGAAGCATAGAAAACACTGGGAAAAGAGGTGGCAAAGGCATTTCTCCCTCAGCACTGGCACAGCAAGCAGTGAGCAAATGGGGAGCAGTTCTGGATAAAGACCATTTTTGGCTCTGTCACCAGCCTGTCTGTGTGACGACAGCTGAATCATTCTATCTTTCCTGTGCTTTTTTCTCCTTCCCACTATGGAAGTATCTCTTGCTCCAGGTTTGTATGCTTCTAGCACAAGAGGGCCTCAGGTTTTCTGGGGCTTTCAGGCACCATGGCAACGAAATATTACCTAATTATAACAGAAATAATAGAAGAAGTCCAGGTCCAAGTATGCCCTGGAAAATGAAAGTAATAATGCAGAGGGAAAACAGAAAATGTCCAAAACCTTTACAAGGAAGGAGAAGTGCTCATCGGCTTTGAAATCTCTGGGTCTCCTTCCCTTTGTCCATCCCTTTCCCTCTTGTCTGTCCTCTTGTATTGTGCCTTCATTTTTATAACTATCAGACGACATCCAGCAGCTAAAATCTACATGTGTCATTCCCATCTATAGCTTGCACATTGCTGCAAACTGCCTCTCTAGCCCTGTTTCCATGGAAATGGAAGCTAGCAGCATGACAATAAAATAAGAGAAAATCATCAAAAGAGAGCAGTCTAATATCTTTATTGTACTTCTGCTTAGTAGTAGCAACAAGGCAACTGCTTTCTATCTAAAGAGCCATTTTCAGGGGTGTATCTCAAAGTGCTTTCCAAACCTAAATGTACTTAGCCTCAAAACATCCCTGAGGTAAATAGTCATCCCATTTCATGTTGGGTAAATAGATTTTTCAGGCTGGAAGCTCCCTTCCCAGGACATATAGAGGCCTTCTTTCAGGCTGGGCCTTTTCGGCGTTGCAGAGCAGTGTCACATAACATGTGACATGACACGACCATGTTTATGTGTTTAGGAATAGACCCCAGAGCTGCCCATCACTTCACTTTCCTGGAAAAACTATCTTCTTCCTAGGTTTAGAAAGAAGTAAAATGGCCTTTCCTGGCTCCCTAAGATTACAAATTTAAATTAAATACCACCAAATATAACAAAAAGTGAGTGTCTGGCTTTCATTCCCACTACCATTCTCAGAAAAAGTGAGATCAAAGAATAGAAAAGCTTTTCAAGCACCTTTAAAACAATTGTCTATACCATATGTCTCACCTCCTCACTCCCATTTCCATGGAAACAGAGCAGAAAAAAAAAAAGCAGTAGAATGGGACAGAGGACAGTTGCACACACGTATGAAATAGTTCTCACTAACAGGCTTCAATTTCAGGTTGGGTGCATTGTAAGCAGGGAAATTTAAAATTCGATAGACACCTGAGGGTGGATCTCTGCCCAGTACAAATCTTCACCAGCTAGTCAGATCTATTCTCTCCTAGCGTTCATATCACAATAAACGTTATTGCATTGATCGATAGGTCTCTTCAGCTTGGTTGTTGGTTGCACCAAACTTGGCCCTGTGGTCCTATGGAACAAATGCATTAGAACAGGAACGTATGAACACCACAGTCTTAAAACTAGCCTCAGAAAGGAAGTCTGTCTGTCTATTTGTCTGTCCATCCACCTTTGCATTACCTGTGCACTCCTGCGTTTCTAGTGTGCCGAGCAGGTAGTATTGACTTCATATTTCATTGTAGTGAATTATATTATTCATTCTGCACGGTACCACAGCTTAATGGGAACACAACAGCGTTTTTCCGGTCAGTATTTGTTTGACTTGCCTTCAATGATGATTTGTATGTGCATCAACAAGTCCTTGGGAGGCAGCAGGCTTGGGATGTAGGTTCCTGGAGAAGAAGGTTCCCAACTTTCTCCTTTCTTTGGCAGAGAGATGAGACAAAGTGGCGACGATGGGTTCACACACAACTTGTTTATTTTGTGTTGTTGACAGAAGCGATGACAGAATATTTCAGAGCAATCTGTAATATACAGCTGGAGTACTTTGAATGAATCAAACTAACTTTGGGAAAAGGGAAGGAAAAAGTTTCCAGAGCTTGTTGATGTTATCTTGGCATGGAGGTGGTCCTGCACATGCATGAGGGGACACTGCTGCATGGATTGACTGTTGCAGAGGTTTGTCTGGGCTCAGAAGTTTGCCTGTGGGCATCATTTTGCACTACAAATGGGTCAGAAAACTACCAACATACCCTAAATGAAGTGTATCCTCCAGCAAAGTGTCTCGTCATATAGAGAAGTAAGAGGGGGATAATAACTATTAGGTCTTTCCCCAATTAAACGTAATTCACTCTCAGGAAAGACTTTTTGAGCAAGTCTGTGCAACCTTACACGAACATTTTTAAGATGCTGTAATTCTTCATTAAAGCTCTTTTAGAGCTACTTCAGACTCTCCCCTGCCCTCACTATGGACTATTCAGACAGAAAATAGGGAAAAAAATGCCCTGAAGCCAGTAGCAGCCAGCTACTGGAGGTTCTTGTTAAAATACCCGAAGGATCTCAGAAAAAGAGACTGAGGGATTTTGATGTGCAAAGGGGAGTCACTGAGGACAAGAGAGGGGGAGAGACTCAGGGAAAGAAGAGTCATTTAAAAGACTCCTACTGGAAGGAGGAGGCGGGGGTGGGGGTGGGGGTGGAGAGGTGGGGAGCAGGTCATACAGTGTAATCAGTCTTGTAACAATTGGGAAAATGCAAGTAAAGAGTAAATGAGGGAGAACTGGGGTCTGCTTATGGATATTCTAGAAACAAACAAATAGACTGACTTAATTGGATAAGTTATTAACCATGAATAATTCATTCCACCTGGATGATTAGCAAGTCCGTTTATTCTTGTAGCCCATTTTATATTTCTTCACAGATCTCACACGTAAATGCAGAACTGGCTACTTGTGTAACGCATTTTGATAAAGGAGCAAGGTAAACTAGTCAACCTGCTTACAATGGCTTCCTGCCCAAGGGCACTTGACACAGATTGTATTACACAAAGAAATAATTCAGACATGACTTTGGAACAACCATATGACTCACACTGAATCCATATTAGAAATCTTGTTAATTGTGTACATGTGCAATTAAAAAGTCTGTACCTCATTTTGGCATGAATAGAGCCACTTCAGTTCTCCTTGAACTTTACTCATAATAGCCTGAGTTTAGACCAAGTAAAGCAGATGTACCTTTATCCATAGAGCTAAAATGTTTTGGCAAGGTTGACCTGAACTGTAGAGAGCTGTTAAGTGATGGTGCACTTCCACTCCAGAAAAGGAAAGCAAGAACTGCCTTATCCACTGGATAATTTATTAATCTTCAGATATTGCATGGAAAGAGGATTGCTGTCCTGTGAGAGCCCTGCCTTTCTGGTGCTAGGAAACAGTCAGGGCAAGCTTGGTCAGAAAAAAAGTTGCAGCATTAAAATTCAGCTTCTCTTTGAACTGTTGGGAAAGCTTTGCTTTCTGGCCCGTCTAACTTTTCAGTAAAATGAGATCACCACAAGTCTGACAGACTTTCTGCCTAGTGGGCAGGGCCCCCAGAGCAGTGTGCTTCTTATGAGAAAGGGAGGACAAAGCTCTGCTCTTGGTCATCTATCTATGGCCATCTGCCCCAGGCCTGCTAGGTCATCGCTACGGTCATCTGCCCCAGGCCTGCTAGACCTGCCTGTACCTTTGTGAGGCCAGGACTCACCGAGGGACACTTCAGATCCAGATTGAAACTCTCCACATGGCATAGCTCATGCTAGCTCTCCCTCTATTATCACAGCTCTGCTGCAGATGTGCTTCCTTTGTTCCTGTAACCCACACAGAATGGCTCCCTCACCATGTAGGTCCCATCACCAACAGTGACAGGATTTTTAATTTGCTGATCAGAATAATTGGGGCCTGATACCAAAGGTTCTTTACATATGAGAGATGAGGGTGAGTGACTGATGATAGCTCCTCTGCTTCCCAGCCACCCCACTCTTTGCTCTATGCCCATCTTCCTGTTAAACACTTCTTTGGTTCCTAGACCAGTTGTTCTTTCCAGGTCACTTGTCTCCCAGCTGCCTTAGGAGGAAGGTGCAGGGGTCCAGGTACTGCAGGGAGGAAGGCTGATGTCCACCCTTAGCAGCTTGCTTCCTCCTTAGTCTTGTTTAATGCACAGACACAGTGGTTACCTTCACACCTTGACAGTGATGCCCCTTGTCCATTTTAGGAGAATGTGAACTTCTTTGTTGTGCACAGCTCAGGGACAGTTCTGTGGGGAAGGGGTGTCCTGTGGAAGGTCCAGTGCCCCAGAGTGAGGCTGCTTTTGGCCCATTAAGGTCACTCTGCATTCATACCGTACTCATGGTTTTGGGAGCGAGGGACAGGTCCCCTTCTTAAACATTCTCTTCAGCTCTAGCTTTCTCCTATGACAGCAGCTAATACACAAAAATGACAAAGGTGGCATACAGTGGGGTGAGGTATGGTAAATCTGATGGTATTTTTGGTTGTTCATTGGGTTTGCGTGGTAGGGTTTTGGTAGTGGAGGAGGGCCTACAGGGATGGCTACTGTGAGAAGTTGCTAGAAGCTTTCCAGTCTCCTTTGATGGTAGTAGAACCTCTGGGATAATGGATTTTAGGGGGGTGGGGGTGGGGAAGCCTGCTGGAGAACCAGCAGAAGAAGTGAGGAGTGGGGTGTGAGAGAGATAAGCCGGCAGACCCCCAGCTCAGTGTGGAAAGGCGAGGAGGAGGTGGGACAGAGCAGAAGTTCCCCTGAAGTCTGTGGGGAGAGGGCAGGCTGAAGCTGGGGGAGGGCCCCACACCAGAACAGGGGGATACCTGTATAGCCCATGACTCCATGGGATGTCCACGCTGGAGCAGGCTGCTCCTGAGGGAGTGCACACCATGGAAGTGACCCACGCTGGAGCATTTTGTGAAGAACTGCAACCTGTGGGAAGGACTCACATCAGAGAAGCTCATGGAGGACTGTCTCCCATGGGAGGGACCCCATGCTGGAGCAGGGACAGAGTGTGAGGAGTCCTTCCCTGAGGAGGAAGGAGCAGCAGAGACAACATTTGTTGGACTGATCACAACCCCCATTCCCCAGACCCCTGTGCTACTGGAGGGGAGGAGGGAGAGAAATGTGGAGCAAAGCTGAGCAGGGAAGAAGGGAGGGGTGTGGGGAAGGTGTTTGAAGATCTGGTTTTGTCTCCCATTATCCTGCTCTGATCTAATTGGAAACAAATTAAATTGATTTTTCTTCCCCAAGTTGGTTCTGTTTTGCCTGTGACTGTAACAGTTGGGTGATCCTTCCCCATCCTAGTGTCAACCCATGAGCCTTTCCCTGTCTTTTCTCCTCTCCACCCCATCGGGAGAGGAGAGAGCAAGTGTCTGCCTGGGGCTTTGTTGCCAACACAGCCTAAACCATGACAGGTTCACTCTTTTTTGGAAGCTGTGTGGCTTGTTTACCAGAAATCCTTCATGTCTTTTGTGGAGGGAGTCATCCACTTACAGACAGTCCTGCTCATCCCTGGACTTCAGGATCTGCTTTACACACTGTCTTTCTGTCACGCAGAGGAACTCAGTTCTAACTCCATCACACCGCTGTGCCTCCAGGATGCTGTGAAGTGTAGGGTGGTACTGCTGGGAGGTAGCCCCAGGGATGCTCTGTGTATGCCCTGCTTGGATATCACAGCTATCAGACGCTAGGAAGAATACAGGTGTGGGGTAATCCATTCCCCTAAGCAGATATTATAGAATCATAGAATCACAGAATGGTTTGGGTTGGAAGAGACCCTAAAGACCATCTAGTTCCAACCCCCTGCCATGGGCAGGGACACCCTCCACTAGACCAGGTTGCTCAAAGCCTCATCCAGCCTGGCCTTGAACACTTTCAGGGATAGAGCATCAACTATGGCCTGCTTACTTTGCCTTTCCTGATGATGAAGTTGGGAATGTAACCTTGGAAATGCACTTCAATTTTGCAAATATTACTTTTTGCTTCCAAACATTCTTCAGGAATCTTATCAGCAATGCTAAATGGTTTATGCATTGAGCTAAATTGCCAAAATAGCTATTTAGTTCAGTTGTGACTCAAAAGATTTGGCATCTGTTCAGTGCTCTGCTACCAAGTTCATCTGTGGCCATAAGCAGATCCCTTCTTCTGGCTGTAATGCAGAGAGTCGTGAACTAGCAGGGAAGTGAGGAGATTTAATTAGCTAATGTTTATCTTGTTCAGATGCAGAAATTATCATGGCCGCATAACATGTTAAGAAGGAAGACAGTGAGTGAAAAAATTGGTAAGGTCTGCAAAGTCTCAACATAGCATCCAAGAGCAGAGAAAAGAAAGAAATAAACTTCTAGAAAGTTCCAGCCAGTCCTGCAGCTACCTGGGACCTCTGGAAACGTGTTAGCATTTATCAGGTCACAGTGTTTGTCGGTCTAATATTTGAATTTATACAAAAAAAGGAAAGCATATGTGTGTATGCATTTATATGTAGTTGTACAGTAATGTAATTATGACTGTAGATTACAGTTGCATAGATAGCTTAAAGTTATACAATTTTTATATATAACTCTACACATACATGACTAGAAAATCACACATACTTACTTTGGTTTTTTTTTTCTGGTTTAAAGAAAGAATGAAGACCACTTCCATTATAGCAAAGGTCTCTCCTGAACAACAACAACAACAAAAAAACCAAACCAAAAAACCAAAAACCAAACCAAAAAAACCCAAAACCAACCAACCAACCAAAACCCATGCAAAATCAGCTCAAGTCTATTTCTCTGCCCTTCTAAATGTGGTAGAAATCAAATAATCTATTCAAAACTATTGGAGAGGCAGCCGGTCAACAACATAGCCTTCTTTGCCTTAGAAAACCAGGACAAAAAACAAGCTTAGCATTCGGAAACATTTCTATAGTCCTCACACTTTACCACTGGAATAAGCAGAAAAGATTCTTTTCAAATGTCAACACAAAAAAAACCTCTTTTATCAATTTGTTTACCTTTTTACACTCTAATTTCACTGGAGTACGTACTATGTTTTTCAGACTTGCCTCCCATTATCTGCCCTTTTACTTTTCCTTGTTTAAAACAACTTACGAAAGAGCCAGGCAAATGTCTGTATAGCCTCAGTCTCAGGTGAGTGATACCTTGGACCAGCTCCTCCTTACCTCGCAGCTTTATCTTGGTCTACAAGTGACTGTACCATCCTGTGAGCTGATTTATGTCCAGCTCCCATGTGACTTCAAGTGTTTCCTAGTGTGTTGATGTAGCTTGTGCCCTTAGTACCTCAGCCGTTGTGTCATCCATACGTGCATTCACCGTCCCTGAGCTGTTGCTGCGTCCAACTGACCGGCCCCCAAATTGACATCCCAGTTTGGGAAAGATTGGCTGGAGCAGGACTCAGCCCTACATGAACAACCCCTCAGTTGTCTTTCAGCTAATGCACACAAAGGTCCTTGTTCCTTTCCTCCCATTGCCCCAAGAGTCCACTAAAGAATACTACAGAGCTTGGGCACGTGGAGGAACATCAAAAGAGACTTGGAAACCATGAAGAAAGTGAGAAAAGGGCAAATGGCTTATATTATCCACTATTTAGTTTTGACTGAGTGTTTATTCCTTCTTGTTAACTCTAATTACAGAAGTATTTTGTGTTATCATCTACATGAAGTATGAAGCTTGCTTGTTCTGAAGAAGAATGTGTATATGTTGCTTGTTGTCACCAAGGAAGCTTCTCCAAAGTCTTGCTCAGACTCTCTGCGAAAGGAATCGGAGCTGTTCCCTCAGCCCTCCAACCCCAGACTGCTAGCAAATCCTGTCCAAACACTTTCAGCAGTGGTCACAGGGCTGACAGCATTTTCTGGGAACACTCTTATCAAGAGAGTTCCAATGGTGTTAGCTTCTCTGCTCTACAGAAGGATTTTATGAGCAGCACTCCCAAGCATGGCCAAAGATGCAGGGCTGAACTCCAACAGACAGACTGCTTGTGATCTTCAGGTGCTCCTGAGCATTATCCTGCCAGGGGCTCCAGCCTGAATCCAGTGATATTACAGAAAATTGAAGGAATTTAGCACCATGTATACAGGGTTGGGTCCAAACAATGTCTTCATTACTTTTGGGTGGAGCAGTTAATTTTGAATGCTCTCAGGGCATGAAAGACACTCTCTAAACAGACTCTTACAGATGATGCAACAGATACTAGACTAACCAAGAAAGCTGGGAAACATTCTGCTAGGGAAGGATTTATCATCTCAAATAGCATCTCAAAAGTTTACATATTAATCAAACTGTATTTTATCTCAGGATCCATCAGTTTTGTATAAGAATTTTGGGTGATCACGTCTTGAGTGTACTTATGACCATTTTTGACAGGTTCCTGTTTCTTGTGACATCTGAACTGCAGGCACCAGTGCAAAAGATTCCTTTGTGTCCCATTTAGACATGAATTCCCTTCCTTTCCTCTCTCCACTCCACCTCCATGACCCCTATTACCAAACACAGTTTAATCTTCCTGGGCCTCTTGCTCAGCAGCCACGTTTCCAGGAATAGAAGTCAACTTTTCAGCCTCTTGACCTCAGCATTTACTAAACCCTGTGCGCTGGCACTGCTTATGTTCTAGGAGGTTGCTTATGTGCGGTGCAGGCACTGGCTTTTGGTCACACCAATATCCTGTTGTAGCAGCCTTTGTGCTACTTGCTCTGCCTGTTTCTCTCCTTTCCTACTCCTCCACTAGCCTGCCTTAACTCTTAACGACTTAAAACATAGCAGTTACCAACATTTACATAAAAGCTCAGTCTGCTGTGGAACAGTATAGCCAGTGGCAAGCTCCAGTACTTTACTTACTTTTCCTGTGTTATATTTCTTCAGTTCTTTCTACTTGATAAATTACTTCCGTAACCTTATAGGAATCAAGAAAGCTTCACCCTTCTAGGTTTTCATCTTGATGATCAGAGTGGCCTGTGCAATAATGATGTGATAGATTTTAGTGTAATGGCAATGGTTTTGGACATAGTAGGACACAAGGAAGTTAAACTGTGTAAGCCTGAAATAAGCATCATGGTTTTTAAGTTTACTGGTAGTTTTTTATCCAAGTGGTTAATTGATTGGAACCACTAGAATAAATGAATTATCAGGTTTTGTGCACCTGTCAGTGCTTCAGTAGATGTCCTGTCAACTGCAGAAAATGAACTTTTGCCTGAAGGTATTCAATTGCATAAATAACCTATTAAGCCATCAGCATGCAGGCTGGGCTAAGGCAAAACATCCATGTGACACTTCATTTTTTAGATCATGTCTTTCATTCTTCTTGGTTATATTATTAGTCCTGGAACTGATTTTTTCTTTTTTTTTTTTTTTTTCCCATGCAGTGACAAAGGGAAAAGGCTATTTTTTCATCAATTCCATGCAATGCTCTGACTTACTTCACTGTAGTCCTGTTTCTCCTTTGTACAAGAAACCATCTGCTCTGATTCTCCTTGTGAGTACACATGAAGTCTGGGAAAAAACCCGGTGATCTTCAGATTCAGTTATGGCTTCTCCCACTACATTCTGATGGAGTTAGAGTATAGTTCAGTATCTCTCTTCTTTAGCTAAGAGTCCTATGGGGGAAAAATTCACCAGGAAAAATGTTTTTGAAATTCTGCATGCTCTTAGATGAATTTAGGTCCACAATGTTTCAAGAAATCCAGAAGATCAGATTATATTGACAGGGAATGAGGAAAGGGCCATAAACATGGTTTAACTCAGTGAAATACCTTGAAAGATCTCAATCACTGAGTGGAATAACACTCAATGGACTCAGCATGTTGTTGAAGGTTATTTTTTGCAGTGCAAACTTAGCCTAAATACACCCTCCCTGCTCCTGTAATCTGTATTGGTTGGCCACAGATTCTTCAAAAAGATGAAACACTGTTCTCTCCTGAATTTCACGTTTATTAAAAGATTTCATCTTCTCCTGTGTAATGTTTGCATCACAACACAAATCATCAGCTTGCTTTGACCCTGACACCATTTTATAGGCTTAATAATAATAAATCTATGTCCTGAAATAGTTTCTGCAGATTATAGCAATCAATCAAAATTCAGGGAGCCTTAAACCATTAATGTCATCGGCAATGATCCAGCACCCTGGGAATCCATCTAAATCAGCCATTATTACTGAAAATGCTCCTTAAGAGCCTTAAGATAAAGGTAGTATTTGGGAGCATAAATTGCAGTTCTATTTTTATCAGCCATTGAGGGATGATTTTCATAGAAATTTTTTTTGTATGTGTTTTGAACAAGACAAAGCTGGAACAATTCTCTCTTTTGCCTCATGCAGCTGTTTTGGTTAATGTAATAGAAAAATAGAAGCCAATACATAGCAGATTGCCTTACTAGAGTGAAACTGAAGTATTTGTTATGTAAAGGAGTCTCTATGTTTTCTGAAGGAAAAGGGAAGAGCTGTCACCACGAGTCCTTAGTGTATTTCATGTAGAAACATTTCTAGTTCAAGGCAATGTTCCTAAGAGAAGCTGTGCCAAATTTATTGGAATACGGATATCTACAGGTTTCGTAATTTCACAGCGGAGTTTTGTGACGTGGAGATACAATGGAGGAGTTGAGGACAAAGCAAATCCTTCACCTAGAGATACATCTACAACTCTTTGTCTTGGGATTTTCTGTAGCTATCCATTAACAGAGTACCTGAAAGCCTATAAGGTAAAATCAAAGGCAACAGAAATCAGATACTTTTCTATTTTGTGGGTAAAACTGTTTACTTTCTGGTGTGTGTAGATATTTTTTTTAATTAGTTTACTTTGAGCTGTTTTAATTGCATTTGTAAATGATTTTCTAATTTTATTTTTTGCTTAGCTGGTTGGTATGAGGATGCTGGTGAAACAGAAGGGCCACGTGCTTTGGGCTAGAGTCTTCTGAAAGTGCCTAAGCTACGTCCTGCTGTTTATTGTGCCTAATGTGCTGATAGCTTGTTCTCACCCAGCTATGAGCACATCTCAAACACATCAGTGCAGGCTCTGTGATCATCGTTTTCCTGAGAACAGCCATCAGGTTAAAAAGATCAGAGCTCCATCACTAGTAGGAGTGGATTCAAGATGTCATTGAAGACTAGGTCTAGTCTCAGATTTGCTAGAAGCTAGCTGATCTCCCAGCAGCCTAAACCTGATGGAGAGTGTTGAGGCAATCCAGGAGTCTCCATCTTCAGCAATCAGTATCTCAGCAGAGACATAGGCAGATAGCTATAAAACATGCCAGCAAAATTAAAGTCAGAGGAAATATGTTTAACTCATGTTGCTACAGACAGGAATTTAAATGAGCTAATCATACTGTCCCTATCACAAGGCATCTCTGAGAAGTGAAAACCTTTTTTTTTTTTTTCCCAATAGCTTAATTTATCCACACGTACAGCTACTGATTGGTTGTTCATGCCTTGATTTTTCCCCAAAATACAGCAAACATGAACTGCATGGGTGGTTTTGAAGCTTAATACCTAAAAAGAGAAGAAAAGAAAAGAACATAGACAAAACCTTGTCTCAGAAATCGTGTTGTGTGGTTCTCACTGAAAAGCAGCTTAAATTTTGATCTAATTCAAAGGATATATATCTACAGACAGGCTTTCAGCCTTCCATTTCACAATGAAAAGTGGAATATGTAAGACAATAATTTTCTGGTTCTCTACTTGTGAGAAGCACTCTAGTCTCACTTGGTGCCTTGCTGTTTTTGCAACTGCTATAATTCCCTGATAAGAGATTAGCTGCTGTTCTGCACTTGAAATATGACATTGGCATTGTTGTCTGTTAATGGTTCAAACCAAGCTTCAGGGAAAAAAGATTTCCACAGCTAACTCATTCTCGGTGAGAAGACTCTAAACTTTGCTCCCTATCACCACAGTGGTCTATAAAATTCTGGTCCTACGAGAAGCATGCCAAGTTCCTTTACTTAAAGCTGGGTTATGGCCTGTGGAGTATATGCAGTAGAGAAAGACTGATGTAAGGGGAAAATAAACAGGTAGTGTTCTTTCTCATCTGTTCTGTGACCTAATGGAGAGCAATCTATGAAAATCATAACCTAAGGAGCATGCAGCTAAATCACCTTCTCTTGTTCTCCTCTTAACCTTGTATTTCCTAAAATGATACACTTGACCTTTTACGTCTTTTAAATTTGATAGCAGTATCTTTCAAAAACAGACAGGCAATTATGACCTCGACAATGTCAAATAATTCTATCTACCATTAGATGCCAGTCCTTCTCATTTAACTGATTTGCATTCGGGACTGCAGCTCTCCCTGTGCTAGGTGGCTGTTAATGGGGCCTGCTGCTGTGGTTGGTGATGCAATGAGCTATAAATGCAACCTTTTATTTTAGCTTTTACTATGCAAGTAAAACCAGTTACTGTAAAAGCTGTTTGGGAAAAAGGGTGATGAAGCCCATCAATTGAATAATGTAGCCCACTCCATGCCTGAAACTTTGCTACAGGAACTGCAGTTAAAGACTGAGAGTGGGAAGCAGAAAAGTCCTGAGGCCAAAACTTTGGAGGTGGATAACTACTACTTTTATGGAGTAGAAGAACAAGTAACAAAGTTTTTATTAGGTTATTTCTGAGGACAGTTTCCCAAATGTACTGAACAGGCTAAAGAGGAAAAGCATGTGAGAAGGAGCCATATAATTTCTTGAAGTTCATGAAATTTCCTAGTGTCATGATTTGAAGGATGGTCTAGGCTCCATCTCATGGCTGCTACCCTCATGGTACACAAGACAAATGCAGATTTCTCTGCGTTCTTCCTTTTGCCTCTATTTTTTGTCACACCTATGAGGCTGCATGGGGTTGCTTCAAGCTCTCCTCTCCAGCTCTAGCAAATGGTCAGGAGATCAGTGTAAAGTGGTGTTACGGTGTAGGAATGAGCCATAACAAATCCCCAGACAATGATGAAACCCATGGACCTGGGCAGTAACAGAGCTCAGGGATGTGCCAGATAATGACCTAATCATCAGCTGAGGGTAAAACCAGCTTCTTTCTGACCTGCATTTTATCTTCAGCAGAAGAAGCAAAGGTTAATGAAATACCTATATTCTCCAAACAGGTTTGGAAACATTTAAATCCCAGGAAGCTCTTGGGAAGAACTTACGGACTCTGAACAGCTAAGTCTTTACACAGTATCCCTGCTCTCCAAGGAGTGTTATCTTATCTGAAAGAAGTGTTAATTTGCACTGAGTTGTATTCCTATGCAATCTAAACAGGAAGAGGGTATTTCAGAACTGGGATGTCTGGTGTGTGTGGACTCCTTGTACTTCTGAACATTTAGTCTTTTGCTTAACTTTTGACCTTCCAGTTCTGGCTGGTTCTGGAATTCTGAGAGCTTTGATCTGTGAACTCTCATCTTTCACCTAAACTGCAAATTGAGACATTGATATCAACACATCAAGGGAGAAAAGACCCACGGGATCACCTTCACGCACAGTCTGTTGTTATATGGCATAGACAGTCCTTACGGAAACTAATGCCAACTTGGAGATTTCTGACTCTCTCTTGGTTCTTCGGAGGAGCAGCCCAGATTCTGTCACGTTGCTCTCTGGTGAAAGTACATAAAAGAGATTTGTTGTATCAGTGACAGTGCATATACTACAGTACATAAATTAGATCGTAATCTTACAAATCTACATCTGATTTTTACAAATACTTACATGTATTCAATAGTGAGTTCATCGCATTTAGTTAACCATATGCATAAAGTGTCTCTAAGAGCTGAACATTAATTATGGCATGTATTTCATCCTGTTCTACATTGTCTCAGATTTACACCATAAAGGAGAAATCAGTGAAAAGCTCGCAACAGTATGACCTCATGGCGATTAATGAAGTCAAATCAGTATAGAAAGACCTGGTTTAAAAGTATATATATATATATATATATGGCTAAATAAATCAAACATGATCCTTCTGAGTTTGAATTAGTTAAATCTTAACAGATTTTGGGTTCCTCATTTCTAAATTCCACACCCAGAAGATTTAAAATCATTCCACAAGTCCAAGAAGCTCTGGGGAGGGGTCCCAGTTCTGCTGGTCCCAGCACCATTGAGAAGATATGCCTTAAGGCAGCCCTTTCCTCCAAGTGCACAGCACATCCCTGCATCTAGTGAAGGTTAAGAAGGTCCTCAGGAGCATCAGGTATGCTCTGTAGGAGCTGCTAGAGGTGTGAGGTCTTGAGGGACTGGAAATAAAGAGTATGGCTCAGAAATGACCCTGGGATACCCAACCACTAATCCTGCCTACAGGTACTAGGTCCTTCAGATCTGCTACAGCTCAGGATAAAGTCATACAGCCCTCAGATTAGTAGGGTCTGTTGAAGGGAAAAACTGGAAAGTGGGCAAACAGATAAGCATAGTCATACAAAAATGTACATAGAAAAATTCTTCAAAACTTCTGGATGCTTTTCTGCTCCTAGTCTGCAAGCCTAAATCTCTTCCTCAGTGAGCTGGTTCTCCCAAAACCTGACTCAATCCCTCTGAGTATTTCCTCACTGGAGGACAAAGCAGTAGGGTGACTTGGGAGAGAGCAATACTTACACTACTGGTTTTCTTGAGAGGATAATGTAAAGACTTAATGCTTACAGCTTATTGCTTATGAGGCTATTTCTGAAGCTAAAGATGGAGGGAAGGATTATTATTTTAATTATCAATCTGCTGAACATCTGAGACGGGCATTTAACAATCTACAAACTGTCCATGAGGAAGTGTTGGTGCTCCCTGGATTTTCAGGAGATTAGGCAGGCTATCTGGTGTCTGATACTCCACAGATCCAAGGTCAGGGGAAATGTAGTACAGTAATGAACAGTAGGATTACAGGGTTTGTTGGGGTTTTGGTGGTTTGTGGGTTTTTTTGTTTGTTTGTTTTTTGTTTTCCCCCCAGAAAAGTAAATAAGACCTTACAGTAAATATTTTTAAAAGTATTTTTCATTCTTTCACTTCTGTGTAGACACGTGCTGTCATTCTCATGAGGTTGAGAAAGAGTCTGGATGGGAGAAGAGAAAACTGGGAGTACAAAACAGTGCTGTCTGCTCAGCTGTAAAGGAATGGTCCATAGTTGGAAAATATTTTAAGCATTTAGACTTGATGTTGTGATGAGGATCAGTATACCCAAGGCCTAATGAGGCCTACAGAACAGATTTGCCATAGCAGAGAAGGAACTTCCCTGATGTCTTTTTTTATTCAATTCTTTCTGGATATAACAGGAAGCAACCTCAAGGAGTAACAGCTCTGAAGTGTCTAATAAAACATCTTAGTCACGGAATTTGAAATGTGAAGTTCTTACTTCTTCAAGATGAAATGTCAAGTGGAAATGTTGTCTGTATTGTAGTTGATGAATTCTGAGTGCAGTGAGGGAGCAGAGAGCTGACAACTATACGGTGGAAGATTTCTGAAATGTAGCTGTGGTTTTGAGTCACTAATTGTACAGCAAACCTGTGCTTGGCCTGACATTATGCACAGCAATTAGCAGAGATGTAAGAAAAATATATCCCATTCCACGTTTCCTCTTTTATGGCTTTGCCAAATGTGTAATCCCCAGTGGTGGTGAATGCTTTTGAATCCCAAGAAGTCAAAAGGATTGGAAGGTGCTCAGCACCTCTCTGTGAGTACTGAGCCAACGGACTCATTGCAAATCAGGTCCCAGAGCAGTGACGGTAGGAAAGTATGCATCTGCTGTCTGGCAGAAGTTGTTTGAAAGGTCTGTAAGTCCCCAGTCAACACCAGCCCAGAGAGGCTCGGGCTCTCTTCATTATCCTGGGATAATGAAGCAGTTTGACTCTGTGTAGCTGGACTTGGCTGGACAAGGAGTGCTTGATTGAAATCTTATCCATCCATGATGGTCCCATGCACGTCAGCTACAAAACAGCTGTTTTCCAGGCTTACCTGCTCTGCAACACTACAAAGTGGGTTGTGCTTCACTGGCTGTGTAAGGATATGGCTGTGCTCTGGACCAGAAATGCCACTGGGGAGAGGAAAGAGCAAGTAGCTTTTGTACTACACTTATATCAGAGCTAAGACAACATTCATGGCCATTCAGGATTTTGCCTGATTTTTTTGCTGGCCAGAAAAAAAAATGATCCTCAACATAAGTTTATCCTTTCATTTTGAACTCTGTTCCTGCTTCCTTAGAGATTCTGTCTCAGGAGGATTAAAACCATCATTTTTTACTCATGTTAGCTCAAGCAATGCAACTCATACAGTTCAAAAACTATGTTAGGCTGCAGGCTAATATGCTTAAAAACTTGTTAGCTGCCCGTATTTGGCCCTGGGGGGAGTCTAGGCTACAGTGCATTGAGTAATACACCTTCACAGTTTGCTTTGCTCTTCACATAATATAAATAAAACCAGGAAGTCATATGGGTATAATTGGATTCCACAGAGACACATCCATCACTGATAGGTATGCAGATAGATGTACATATAGATTCACCAACTTCTCTAGCAAGTTTCCAGTGGCATTCACAATAGTGGAATGAAAGGCCATGCAAAAAGCTACTGGATATTGGAGAGACACTGAAATTTTTGCAAGTTACAGCTACGCATGGTACTGGGCTTTTCAGTCGTCTTAAGTTAACTTAGCTACACCTTTTCTAATCCTAAAGAAGGTTCCAAGACACATCATCAAAGACAACTTTTCTGTATCCCCAGCTTGTGGTGAATGAGATTTATCTGACTGCCCAATAGTTCACAGTAGTTCTGTTTTACTTGAATAAGTTGGTACAGGAAATACATTCTCCCATTGTTCCTAAGGCACACAGCAGCTTGATATAAGTAAATTCATGCAGGGGCACTGGCTGCTGATTTCAAAACACAGACTGAGAACCAAGCCCCAGCTTTTCCAAGGATTTAGTTTTAGTTCAAGAAAGACATGAGGACATTGTGGATCATTATTCATTCAGGCCCAGGGTATCTAAACACACAGGTGTATTGGTACTGCGGCAAGCCCATCCCATGTTTATGGAATGATATGGACTTTTTGCCTCCTAAAGCCTTCTGGCATATGACAATGTTTGCTGTTGCAGTGGTTCTGTTTCTGTCTGAGGTAAACAGCAACCATAATACGTTATTGAAACTAAGAAAAAGGTTTCCTAGTTCACACTGGAATAACATCCCATGTGAACAGGGAATTTCCTAAACTATATGCCACCAAGCACCCTCTCCTGTGAGAGAGACTCTTCTGCACCAGTCCTTTGGGGTCTGTTACCTCTGCCCTGCTCCTTATGCTTGTGCTCACATAACCTCTTCCTCCACACAGCCTCCATCACTGGCAAATCTTCTTGAATCCTTACTTTGAAAATCTAACCAAAAAATATCCAGAGCGCTCTCCCAGTCTTTCCTATTACTCATAGCTTTAAAATATCTAAGCAGTTTATTTTAAGCCACTCCTTCATCTAATTCCATGTCTCTAATCAAATTATCCTGCTGTTAGCTGTTCTCTCAGTAATCCTCACAAAATTGTTTCTCAGCTAAGCTGATTTGAAACAAGGTCTCCTCCACAAGCTCAGTTCTGGGGCCACAGCTCTTGGACCCTCCACCCTGACCCTGAGCTTTTAAAGCCTTGAACGTTTCCTCTCTGGGTTGTTTTGCCTGGAAATAGATGAGACAAGGTAATGCCACACTGCTGAACAGCTCCACAAGAAAAGCCTGTTTCAGGTGACTTCACAGCCTGTTTGCAGTGGTCCTTGACTGCCTTCTACACTCCAGAAATCACCGAAAAGGCATCAACTGAGCCGAGGCAACCTACCAGCTGGGGTGCAGGTTTTTTGCCACATCAGTGGCAGGCAACAGTTTTCTTCTTTCATGGAAATAAATGAAATATAAATAATACTACTGTTGTTTGGAGAGAGGAAGGGAGACCAGTCTTCTGCTCACTAGAATGGCTAATGAGATTCTGTCTCTGTGTCAGTTTAAGAATAAAAAAGCACCTTTTTCACGATGTAGTGGAGTACTCTCACCATGATGCTAATATGTACTTGGAACGAGTATTTTTCAAGTGAAATCTCTTGTTAGTGCTACTAAAGTAGATAAAGAGTGTCTATTGGGGTATATAAATAACTAAATAGATGCCAGAGTAGGGTCTTGAACCTTGTTCTCCTACATCCCCTGGTGAGAGACCTAGCCACTGGGTCACCATATCCCTCCTAATTGCCTATGCTTGCTCTGGGCCCGTGAATGTTTAATTATTTCTATAGAGAGTAATAACTCCTACAAAAGAGATTGGTATTGATGGAGTCTGGTACTGATACTGGTTTCCTGAACTTAGTGCGTGGTTACAACAGCACAGTGCTCTTCCAGAAGTGTAATGTCCTTGGTTATTCCTCCCAGACACTGAAAGTGGATGCTTGTCAATTATGGAGCCTGTGGAAACTGCTTCTCTTAACTTTCAGAGGTTTATTCTTTTGTGTGTGTGTCTAATTTTTCACTTTTCATTTTGTATGGATTGAGTGCTCTCTCGTGCCTTTCCTCCCCACCTCAAAGAAGCTTGTGGCAGAAAGCTAAGAGATAAGGCTTTGCTGAAACAGAGAAAAAGAAGAAATGTGACCAATTGCAATGACAAGCTTGCACTGGGTAATTTAGCACATACTGAAATGAATTCTTGCTTGCCTAATACACTGTATTAGAGAGTGTAGTAGTCAGAAGTCCACAAGAAAAGACAAAGCAAAAGGAAAAAGAAAGAATCTGAGTGGGAAAGCATTCTCCCCTATTCCCAGTGAAGGATTAATACATTTTTGATACACAAGTATTTTAGGTGAATTGTATCCATTTCTCCAGAGAAGAAGAGGCAAACTGATGAGTCATCAGTGTAGCTCCCAATGAACAGCCTGGTCTGACGGGCAAAAGCTTTCTCACAGCCTCCTGTCAATGAAGTGCTATTCTCACAAGGCCAAAAATGAAGTAAAACTTCTGCAAGGCTACTGAGTGAAACTGAGGAATCAAATAGTGGGACAAAGTTAATCAGACCCATGTTACATATACTTTCCTATGACAGGGAGTGCCTGGAATGAATTCCAGATGATTCTTCAAGTACTACTGAATAGGAGGGATTGGTATATTTGCCTTGAAAATTATTCAGAATGATGTAGTTTGGTACTACCGTGATTCTACGTCTAAAAAGCTGGAGGCCAAAATTGGTTTGTCGGTGTCTTCATCTGAAAGAGTGTTTTTGGTTTGGACATTTTCTTGTATTTGCATTATTTGGAAATGGAAAAAATATCCCACTTTACTAGTACTTGTTCAAGAAATGGAGAGTGACAAAATAGACAGAAGGCAGGAGGGAATACAAATACAGAAATGCATCAGATGGAAAAGCAATGACTGATCTATGATAATTCGGGGAAGAATGGGGTGAATCTGGCTTGATCCTAGGGTTTTTGTTTTCTCTCCTTCCACTCCAGGAGAAAACTTCCCCTTATGGCTAAACACTGGGCAATAATTTAAAAAATCCTAATTTTTTATCCTTTTTGTGGTGGGTTTCCCAGAACGGAAAGGAGGAGGAAGCACTATTTGAATGACTGGAAATAAGAAGGACTAAATGATCAGGAACATGTTTCTAACAAGGCGAATATTCATGTAATATGAGTTCTGAATATATGGGCAGGCAATTACCCAATCTATTACAGGCCACTGCATATTGGATGGCAGCTACTGAACTCTTGGCTTCAACATGTTTGGATAGAGCAGTACCTTAATTCTTCTTACCCTTTCTGTTAATGGGAAGAACAGCAGCTGGGAGGAACATTTGCTGTGGGCAGAGTGTAGATTGCATCAAGGATCAAACATTTTAAGCAGAACATTTCAACAGAGATGCAGAACCCATTTAGGTTTCAGCTGTGAACATGTTCAATCTTGTTTAAAACTGAGCCTCTTAGAATGCCTCTGCAAAAACTGAGAAATACTAGAAATTAAGCTTGCATTTACCTTTGAAGTGAAAGGTCATAAGAACACAGTAGAAATATCCCTTTATTTGTTTATGTTGACAAATATTTGGACTAATTTTAGTATGTGTAGCTATGGTACTGTACACCCCAGAGTTTGAGATTGAGCCTTGCATCCTTCTGTGGAGACTGAATTCTGATAGACTTTTCCAAAACATTTATTAGATCAGTCATGAGCTCCTGGAGATTAAAAAAAAAAATAGTAATATTCATGAGACATAAGCTTGAATCAAAATTCTGAAAAAAAGCCCCAAAGCAGAACGATACCCCACATTCTTGAAGGTAGAAGTTTAAATAACTGTGGAGCTGAACCTTGTAGCTGAGGTTATGATGAGCTTAACCTCCAAATCCTTCACAAATTTGGAGTCCAGGTCTGAATTATTTCAGCAACTTTTTTTCAGATATTGGATTAGTCCCCATAAAATATCTTCCTTGGTTTATCATTGCTCCACTTCTGCCTGCAGTCTAAAGATTCAGGCAGTTGACAGTTGTAGCTGCAGGATTTTGTTCCTGATGGATTAAACTGCCATGAATTTGTCTAATCACGCTTGGGTATTCACAGTTTCCCAGGTCAAAGAATTTCACAGTTCACCTATGTATTATTTATATTCTTTTTTTTTAAAGCAACCACCTGTTGAGTTTATTTGATTCCCTTGGACCTTATGTTCTGAGCAGCAGTAATGTAATTTTATGTTTGCCTCCTCTCTGTCTTTCACAAGTAGTTGTACCATCACACCTCCTCATCAGCATCTTTTCCAAACTAAAGCACCCTAGTCTAGCTATCTCCCTTCTCAGTGAAGCTACTCCACACCTTCAACCATCTTTGTTGTGCTACCTGCTACTTTTGCTAGATTTTTAATCTGCTTTTCTGGATGAAGGAGACCACAACCATATATAGTCTAACATTTCCACTACCTTTGAAACAGCTGTGTTATTTACTGGTTTATGAACTGATCTTCTTTGGGTCGGGTACTGTATAAAGGCTTTCTCACAGATTCAAGTTTGATAAGGCAACAGGCTGAGGTGTGAAGTTCAACTGACAAGCTGAGAAAAAGGTATGGGACTCCTAAGTGATTGTGCTTATGGTGCAAGCTGGTGCTGCAGCAGTGACAATTACTGATTTGCCCTCTATGCCTGTCTACACACACACAAAAATACCCTGAGCAGCTTTAGACTTTGCACTTTTAGAGGAGGAAATGTACACCTCCCTTCGGCCTTACCACTAACGAAAAAACCACTTCCTCCCTCCCCACTCCCAACTATATCCACAGTGAAACAGAGACAGAAAAGGCTGAACTTGTCTGATTCAGGTGACTGCCACAAGAGTAGTTTTTCACCAGGCCCTGTGAATTTGCTCTCATATCAACTGTTTGTCCCATTCTGAAAGTGACTGCTGGTGACCAGGTAAACCAACCATCAGATTAGGCTGTCAATTTGCCCTCCCTCTCCCCAGCTTAATTGTTGGCAGACAACTGAACATGCAGAAGAACATGAAAGAAATCTCCCCTGTAGGGACAATATTTAAACAAAGTTTATAGTTCAGATTCAATAGACAAAGAGCTCAAGAAACTCAGGCATCTGTAGGAATAGTCAGGCTGTCTAATTGGGAAATACAAGTTCTATTTTCCATTGCAGGTATTATTCTGGTACACTGGGTGCAGCCCAGTGTGCAGCCAGGCACAGAGGGAGAACAGGCTTCTATGACACTAGTACAAAAGCACAGCAGCTTGTGGCAGCAAAATTAAATGAGACTGAAAATCTACACTTTCCCGCTTACAAATGCAATATCAATGCTAGATAAATTATTGAAAAAGTTGTCAAATAAATTACCTAGCGGATATGATCACCATTTCACTGGTAGAACAGCATTTGGGCAGGTGTTCCTCAAATACTCTCCAAAAGGGATTGTTTGAGTGAAGTTTTAATGTGACTCTTCTTCTACTGAACTTTCTTTAATGAATACCCTTGGTGTAATTCTATCAGCCACTCAGGATTTTTGTACTTTGACATTGCTCCCATGAAAACAGTAGGAGAAAACTTTCTTGTCTTCAAGGCTAGGAGACCTGAACAGTGAATTCTGTTCAGTCACCATTGAAACTGTTGGTAAAGAAAGCAGAAACCCTTTAGGAATATTTCAGCTTAGCAAGTAGGCAGGGCTAATCACATTAATTTAACAGTAAAAATAGTAACCTGAATGGCAGCCAAATCTATCTATAGGGAAGGAAGATAATTCTGGGGAGATTCTTGTGATGGGATTAGGGAGAGTCAGTGAACCTAAAGAGATTTTTGGCACACACAGCCATATCGTGTATATTTGTCCAATTCTAGTTCAAATGCATTTGTGCTGGGTTGGAGTAGTCTGGAGGGAAGGGGTTTGAAACAGAGAGCCCAAGGATCTTTTCTGCTTTGAAGCTTCCAATCAGTTAACAGTTAGTTATGCTGTGGTACATTTTCAGAGCCATAAAAACTTCTAACACATTCATGGGCCTCTTTGTTACTGCTGTGTTCAACATTTCTGATCCAGAAGACTAGACAGTATTGAGCTTTTCAGTAAAGATGTGCCAAACCAAAATAGAGGACCTAAAATATCAGTTCAGTCTGGTTTCTGTGTCACTGTCAGATCTGGCTGGGTTTGGTTTCCTGTTCTGTTTTTAAGTTCTATCTGTTCAAAGCAGAAGGTTTGTGATTTCCACAATTGCATGAGATTGTTTCTCATGACAGAAAACCCACCCAAACTTTGGCCCTTTAGAATCCAAGGCCAGAGTCACATCACAGACCCATTAGGCCTTGAAATGCGAGCATCAGTCTAAATGTAGTTCTGACCTAGGTGTCACTTCTTGAGCTGTAATACTCAGTAAAGCACCAAGAAATGAAACTGCTTAGAGACAAACACCACCATCTTTATGGCTATACAATTACCTGTCTCAGCCTAAGCCTGCTTAGTTTTCAAGAAGCTTGAGGCTTCACGCTATATGCATGGAGTAACCATTGAATCAGGAATGTGAATTCAGCCTTCCCGTGTCTCTCGTAAGTGCCCTAATGACCGTCACTATAATCAGTTTTCTTTATCTCCATGAATATTTTTATTTATATGGAGTGAAACCACCAGTAGATTGAAGCTAAGTCTGTAGTCTGGTGGGAAAAGCATTCACCTCGGATGCCTTACCCCTGACTTCAGCCACTGCTCACTGGAGACTCTCCTAGACTTCACACATGCTAAGTGACTACTAGCATGGCCACTGTTGGCTAAGAGGCTGTATTAGACGGGAAATGGAGTCCTGTTTTTAATTTTGAACACTAGAAAAAGTTCTGCTGAATCCACAACCCTTGTGAGGATTTCATATCAAACAAGTGAGGGTTTTCTTAATGTGAATAGTGCTTGCAGAGCTATTCTTGATCACCTCTAGTATGTGCATGATGAGCCTTACATTCCTAGTCCCTTTCAAGGTCCATGACTAGATTAATTTCTAGGAAAGGATGGAGAATGACAACCTCTTTTGCTGAGTGGGCCATTTATCTGACACAGGAATGCAGCCTTGGATTATCAAATGCATCAGCACTAGCAAATGCATCAATAACTTTAAATTGATAAAGATGCTGGGCTGGAAAATTTTGCCCTTAATGATCTGCAGAGCAAAATTAAAAAGATAACTAAATCTGAGGTTTTACAAGACTGTGAATAGAAAAACTAGTCATTAACAATCTTGTCATATATCTCAGCCTTGATACTTCCCCTTGCCTTCAAGTAGATTTCCCAGGAAACTGATTCAGTGAAAATGGGTGCTCAAGAATATGCCGGAAGAAAAGCTTTTTTCCAGGACTCATGGTCCCTCTCCTTCTGTGGGAGCCAGTTCTCAAAGCTCCAGACCCAGGTTTGCTTCAGAAGCTACAGAGTTGAAAGGGTAGAGAGACCAGATACGAAGTATCTGCTGGGACTGATACCCACAGCTAACAAATGCTTTTCTCGTGGGGGGCCTACAGTCAGTTATTTCAGCTTCAGGATGGTACAGAGCAGAGCTGACATTAAAAATAAAAAAATAATCAGAAGAAACGGGCGACCGAACTCATGCTGATGCTTTTCGTGAGCTAAAAAGCTTTGAAGATGACAGGTCAAAGAAGAAAACGTGCAGGTTAAATTGGACATGGACATGCATCACTCAAGGCCTACATATGCTTTACCAGGGATGGGATTACTTTCTTTGAGTTCTGAGATCAGGCACGTTCCTCAGATGTGTTCAGATATCATACCAGAGCATAAACTAGCCAGCATCTTCCTTTGCAGCCCTATTGCCACAGAGAACAACCCACGTGTGTGGGTGTGAGCAGCTTTGGCCTGCTTCAGATGGTTCCCCTGCTAGGGGTTGGAATATTTAGATTTGAGGACAGTCAAAAGACTCCAGTCTTTGGTTTTTGACTGGAGATTAATCCAGCACATCTCTCTAGAAATCATAGGTACGTACAATAAAGATGGTATGCAGTGATGGAGCTGTCGTAAACTCACCAAGCTCCAGAGCATCTTTTCTGAAAAACTCCTACAGCAGTCTGTTTCACTCACACAGAGTGGGTACTTTACTTATGCACTGACATGGATTTCTCAGGCTTCTCAACATGCTTTTCACTGATTTTATACCATTTTCAAGGGATAAATGGATCTTAAAAATGGGGAGAACATGGCATTTTGAAATGAGGACTCCTCATTGGCACAGCCTGTCTAATAAGATGAGTATGTTCTCCATTAGTCAGCTTGTCTCCAGACCTGGGTCCAACTTGCCGGTTGTATTCAGCTAAGAAATGTCAGGTGCGCACAGGTGTGCCTGTAGGTCTTGTAGTCACAGTGTCTGCAGCACAGACATGCTGAGGGACTGTGCATTCACACTGCTAGAGATGTTCTGAAAATAAGGGGAGGGAAGCCTGTTCATTTCATTGCCACAGCTAACCACGTTCTGCAGTAAAAGGAACCATCTTGACAGAGGATGTGCTCTTCTGTATGTGACACCAAAAGGAAGATTCTTGAGAAAAAATGTCTTTAGATGTTAATAACAATCCCCTTTGCTTCCCCTCTGCTCCCTTCCTCTGAAAACGGCTCTTTGGAGTCAGCATCACCCTGGAGCTGTCACACACAGCTGGCCAGAAGAGCACACCCGCAGCCAAGGGACTTGCGCTGAGGGACACAAACGGGGTCCTGCCTCTGGCCTCACCCTGCTGGAAGTCCATGTGGCCCAGCCAGATAAGAGGCAATTTCTCCACTGGAGAGCCATGGACGAGCCATTGCTCGACTGTGCCTGCCAAGAATAGGGTGGGGAAGGGGCAGAAGATTACAAGATTTCGTTTTTTAGAACACTGTTACTGGTAACGAGGATCAAGACGTTTTGAAACATCATCATCATTTAACTGTGTGTATTTGTATGCCAGTTAGCTTTTTTTCTTTGTAAAATCGTTTTGTTCCTCTCATCCCCTCTGAAATACTCACAGCCCTGCAGGAGAGTAGTTGTGCACATTTATTCACCTGCTAGGTCAGTCTGACTTCACCTTGGAGCATTGTTCTTTTGTCCTGAAACCTACAGTGCCTACCATAAAGAGATACAATGCTGTGAACATATTCTGAGGATCTTATTCACGTATCTCGAGGACTCCTGGTGCTCATGGGTTGTTTGACAGTCCATGGCTTTCTTGTTTACATTGCCTGTTATCAGTAGAGCAACAGCTGTTTGCATAACAGCTTCTGCTCTTGCATCTCAAGCTTCTCCCCAGAATGTTGGTCCTGCCTTAGTTTCCCCTGGATAAGAAGGGAAGCACAGATGTGGTCAAACTGACTTCACTTATAAAAAACAGAAGCATCTTCCTCATCCACAGCTTTGCAGCTGACCACGTGGCTAACACGAGACCAAATTATTCTCCAAAAGACAGGTCTACAGCTTTCACATAGACAGGCCATCTGAAGGCACGGATAAGCCAGGCCTGAGGTCGTGCAAGGTTTTGCCCCGGAGTAGGCAGAGAAGCTGGCAGTCTCCTTGCATTACTGCTTATCCTCCTTCCTCTGCATGCAGTCCAGCGTTACACCTCCAAGGAGGATACGACCTAGCGTATTTTTGAACCTGTCTGCCACCTTCATAATTATTATGAAAGACCCCAAATCTATAAACCAACTGAACTTTTTGCCCCAGATTAATTGTCCGTTATCATTATGCCTAAGAGCAAAAGATATCGTAGCTGGTATTGGATGGACTAAAAATGAAGTGCCTATCAGCAGGGAAAAGACTGAGTTCATCTAAATTCAGTTGCCCTAAAGTTGCATGTCTAGCATAAGCCATTTATTTGTCTGGGTTCCCCTTCCAGTCAATGGAGTGACTCCAGAGCATGATTCACTGCATCCTAAGAATAGTGCCTGAGGTAGGTGGGGTGAATCACCCTGGGGAATTGCTTGGCTCTCTGTGAAGAGAGTTTTGCCAGATAACTTTGATGACAAGCCTTTCTTTTAGGTGCTTAAAATTAGACGAGAAGAATCCCACCTCTAAACGTTCAAACTCACTGTCTTCCTGAAACAGGGAAGCACTGCGTATGGCACGAGCCTGCAAAAAGCCACTGTTTTCAAGGTGCAGCCTTTACCCAACAGAATTATAATCCTGCATGGGTTTCACAGGGAAGGTGATAGGTGACTGGAGCAGTCTGTGTCCTTGCCCAGAGGGTGCAGTGAGAGGTGCGAGGCTGTTCCCTTTGCCTCTGCCCCCTGGTCTGGCATGGCTGGTTCCAGCTCTGGCAGCTACTGGAGCTGCATTCCTCTCATATTTCCGCTTCATGCTCTTTCAGGTCTCTACTCCCATTCAGCCTCACAGCACCAGCTGCCAAGGGTTGCTATACCCGCCTTTTAGATAGGTAAAGCTCATTCCCCTGGGTACAGTGTCCGGCCCAAGGGCAGACGAACACCAGCACCTGTATGAAGCACTGCCATGGGCACTGGACACCCTGTAAACAAACCAGCCACAAGATTCCCTGCAGGAAGGTCACCAAATGTTGACTTTTGCTGCCTCTGTTTCACCTAACACTCCACAGACAAATCTGAAGTACCTCAAGTGGTTGCAACATAAGAAGAAACAGGAAAGGATTAATCCAGCAACCTTCACAGAAAATTTGTTTTACACCAACACAACATTTGTGGAAAAATAAAGTAAACCATGTAGGAAATAAACAATTATAGAGGAAGAAATGCTCTCAAGTACAAATTGTCTTTCTTCTCAGGCTATAGTCTTCCAGTGAGGTAGGAATACCACACACATGACAGTGCAATCATCACCTGAATTAACTGTATTCATGTCCGGTTTTCTCAAGATTGTTTGTTCAAAGACCTGAGGACGGCAGGCTTTAGATTCTGTTGTGTGCTGCCTGCTACATTTTTCTCCTGTCAATATTTGCACATGTTCAAATCAGTGGCATAAACTCCTTCTTTTTTAGTATGCAAAGGTAATTTCTTCACAAAGAATGGTGCAACGAGAGATGTCCTTGCAATGCTGTTCTGGCAGGAAACATGGCCTGGCACAGCCATGGGTAAAATCCAGCTTTTTCAAAGAATTGTCAGGATGTTTCTGGTTATCTGATTGCTGTTCAGAGGTTAAAGTGCTGGTCCCTGCAAAGATTATCTGAAGTTTGAATAGTGGCAGATCAATTGATATCTGTTTACTCAGAAAGTCCCTATGGAGTTTCTATTTTTGGTGGTTTATGTGTTTGAGGACACAGGTCCTCAAAGGGATTAGGGAAAAAGGGACACCAGAGCCGTGTCCTCAGCAGTGCTCCCACAGCTGGTGCTTTTTTGGTGTTTCAGAGGCGATAGGGGAGGCCTAGTGCCTTTTGTATAGCCTACATCTGACGGGAAGTGCACCTGACCCTGCTCCCCCGCGCGCCACCCTGTAGGGAAAGCAGAACTGCTTATTTTTAGCCTCCTTTCCAACCAGGGGCACTGTCAGGACCTCACTGTGTGCCATTTCCTCAGTTCCCACCCTCCAAACGAGGGCCCCTGTGGGGTGTTGGACCCCTGGAGTAAACGTCAGCTGCATCTTAAATGTAATCCTCTTGACACGGTCCCTCTGCGAACAAGAGGGGCTCTTCCCTATGGCGTAAGGGAGGGCCACCATGGGCACCAAGGGGCGGCCCACAGCCTGGGCAGGTCTGTGCCACAGGGCTCCCCTCACCGCCGCCATTTTCTGTCTGGCAGCCCCGCCTCCAGCCGTGGGAGTGCCTGTCTGTCCATGCAGAGCCATCCGCAGGCACCCACAGCCTGCCCCCTGCCTGGCCCTCTTGCTTTACAGAGACCTCGGCCTCTCAAAGCCACCTGGCTTACTGGCCAGCAGATCAGTGCTGGCATAGGATTTACGGCAGGCCTGGTCGGTGGGCTTAAGGAAGCTCGCCCTGGGTGGCAGGGAAGCCTCATGCTGGGTGTGAGGTGGGTTGCTGGAGTCAAGTGGCCTGAATTGGAAACAAAACCCACAAGCATTCCCAAGCCTTTTAAACTATCACACCCACTTGTAGCTGCACAAACCTAGATTTAAGCAGTTTTTCATATTCCCTATGAAAAATGACCATCACGCCTTAGCAAGAAAGCAGAGAGGAATGCAGGGGAGTGTTTGTCTGCAGAGAGTAAAAACAGACTGACATTTTTGCAAACTATTTTTCCAACCTGCCAAGCGCGATTTCTATACAACATATGATACCGGCAAGAAATCTGCTGCTCTGTAGATTTCTGCAGCTTACAATCATCCAGTCATAGCTTCTCTCAATAGCTGATGATGGGCAAGGAGTGATTGATGACCTAGCTAACCTTATTTCTTTTAGCTGTTGGGCTCTACAGCTGCAGAAGAGTTTGCGTTGCTCAGCACTGGTTCAGGGAGCAGGAACGAGATAAACTCGGTGTCTGTTTAAAAGAATTAGCTTGCTGAGTAAAATTGCAAGAGAGACGCTCATCGGAGATCTAGCCCCGCTTTCTATTAAGTGGGCTAAATATACGACAGTAGCCTTTAATTTGTGTTTCTTGCAAGGATCTCTAAGGGCCACTGGCAATGTGTGATTATTAATAATTATTTGAAGCCCGTGCTACCCAAGTACCTCAGTCTGGGGGTATTAAGTGACTACGAGCAAAATGTGGGCAGATTATGAAATGGACAGAATGGGATTAGGAATCTGCTTCTGGAGTGGCTGGCTGGCTGACCTATCCAGAAGACCTTTCCTAGAGCAAGACTGTGGATGGGCTCAAAGGAATCAGGTACCACACACCGATAATGAGGGAAAGAAAACAATGCTCAGAATTGGTCTTGCCCAATCCTCCCTCTTCTTCATTCTCATGTTGGTTTTCACAATTAGATGCACCCATGAAGCTGGTAAATGGCTTTCAGCTACAAAGGCTGACAGGCTGGCCTGTGGAAATCAGTGACAAAATCACACCGATTTCAGAAAAACGAGAACTTGTCTGCAGTGTGAACGGCAGATCACAGATCATAAATACTGTACTGTTTTTGCAGAAGTATGAGATGGACAGAATTGTCATTTTGGCACTGTTTGATATGAGAATATTTTGGAGCTACTCAACTGCTCTATTCAGTTCAGTACATAGGATGGCTGTGAGTGAGCTGAAATTATTTTTTCCCTGGTTTTCCCTAATAGTATGAGCATTTGTGTCTCATTTTTGAAGTAGGCCACATATAGACAGGAAGTATCGGCCAAGGATGCTGGTAAATAGACAACTCAGTGCTTACTGAAGCCTCAACAACTGAAAAGCAGTTTCAAAACAACCTTTATTCTGCTTGAAGACTTATTACAATTTTTAAAGCAACTTAAAAACAAGACACAGCTCCATCAACTCTATAGCTTAAACAAAACTTCAAGGAGGCATGTTTTCATTGTTGCCTTGTAAAGGCAATTTACAACCCACTTTACTCTCCACCTCCTCAAAGACCATTTTAAAACAAAGTAATCTTAACGTTTTAAAGACATTTAACAGAACAGAGCTTTATTTTTAAAAACAAGAATAAAAAAAAAGTAGCAGCATCTTGGGCAGCTAATGCAGTCTCATCAGGACAAGTGCAATGTAATGTTACCAACTCCCACAGTCCGGCTTAGTCTTCATCTGCAGTAAATACAACATGATTCTACATAATACGTTGCATTTTGGAACCTTGTCCCATGGGAGGCATTGTGCTTTGAGCTGCCCATTTCTAAAGTGACCCCGAATAAAAAAAAAAAATATCGGGATTCACTTTCCCAACTTAATACCATGCATAGCAAAAGCACTGTGTGAAAATCGGCAGAAGTTTTCCCCATTAGAAGCATCTGAATGTTTTCCCAAGCATTATTATTTCATTGCCAATTACAAGACAAAGCCATTTCTTCACTACAGAACAGTTGACACCAATAGAAAATTTGAAGATTTGGTTTTACAGATTGATTGACAGGATTTCTTAGATAACCAAACCATACAGACAAGCTTTTTTTTTATTTTTTTTTTTTTAAAGAAAATATCCAACAACACAGAAACTCAGTTTTCTAACTGCATTTGGAAACATGCTGCACCCACAAAGGTCTAGTGTGCATGTATGTGTGTCTTTAAACAAAGTTAATATCACTTACTGAATTCAGCAAAATTATCATGTTCGGTGAAAATGCACCTATACCGGGATCTATTAATACATAAACACAGCAAGTCTGCACACATATGCACAGATACACATCCCCAAACTTGCAAATTCAAATTGCAAATCAGAAACTCCTAATTTTGCTTGTGGGTTTTGTTTCCCTGTGTTATGCCTCATACCTTTCAAAGGCCTTGTGAAAGTGCTGCTGCAGTACAGCATAACTCAGGGATTTCAAATAAAACAAAAAATGCACCAAACCAAAGCAACGTAACAAAACAAATCCCAACCTTGAATCATATTAGATGGAAAAACTATGTGTCATTTGAAATACAGAAAAGCACCATGTTTCTTCAGTTATATCCCCGTGGTTTTTTTCTGTATGTATTAGTCTGAGATCAAATCAAAACTGGAGTGAACAATATGGTACGTTAAGGACAAACAACTCTGCAGTGAACAGGGCCTTTGGCAGGACACAGCTCTGTGCGTTAAGGAGGGAGGGCAATGCAGAGGCCACACAATACGTAAGTACCAAAGAAAACCCACTCATGCCAATTTGAGGGCATAAGTGATTCTTGCAAATTGCACAGACCCTGTGCAGGCAGAACTTCCCCTTAGGAAGCCCTAATCACTCACCCTCACAACATAGTGCTTATTTCTCATTGTTGCTTGTGCAAGAAAAGCAAGTGCCAAATCTGCACACACACTATTTTTTTTCCCTCTGCTACAACCACAGATGAAGAGAAGTTGTACAGCATGACAGGAGCAAATGATATCCCATACTGGGCTGGGCATGCTAAAGATATGGCCCACTGACATAGCAGAGGTTTTCTTAATATGAGGAAAATCAGATCCAAATGCCTTAACTACAATAAAATTCCTTGACAAATGCTACGTGAAACATCAATTCAGATTACATATATTTTGCTTACAGAGAAAAAAAAAAATACAATTTTACTCTTAAAATATTTAACATTCAAAAATTAATATATGTCCAAAGAATATCTTGGATTGCTACAAGTGTTAAATTGTTGTATACTGAACTAATTTGTAACTTCAAGCCCAGTAGCATAACTGGCATGCTAGAGTAACTGTTGGTGCTTTTCATAGTAAAAACCAGTTATTAGTAAACCAAATTTACATGGTCCTACAGGCCTGAAAAAGAGTGTGGAATGAGGAAGGGAAGGAATGAAGACTAAATTTCTATTCAGAAAAAATACTCAGAATAATTTTTTAAGTGGTGACTATCCCTAAACGTTAACGTTGGTTGAATCTTGTTTCCTGATATAAATTCTAGTAAGAAAATACATCTATAGGAATGCAAAGACAACCCAAAAAAAAAAAAAAAAAAAGAACACAAAATCAAAATAAATCAAAAGCCTTACAGCCTCAGAAATGATGGAATAATGTCAAATGAAAAGATAATATAAAAACTACTGGAGACCGGCAAACTTGTTATTTCCAACAGCTTAATAAGCACTACATAATTTGAATTAAAACGCATGTATCTCTAAAACAGAGCTATTATGAGGGAACTCCATAGGTCTTACTCCTTTGATTGTGTGTGAAACTCCCTTTAATAGTAACGGTCTTGCCTTTGCACCTTGGGGAAGAATAACTTCATATGTTCACTTAGTCAAAACTTTTCCAAGATTTCTCTGAACTTCATTACTTTATCCATTTGCAATGTGTGAATTTCCTCAGTGGTCAGGACAATAAATAACCATTGCAAACCACCCACACGGGTTTGTCCCAGAAATCTTAGTAAGTTTGCTCTAGTGGGATTCATGCATTTGTTTCCTTTAACTAAACCCTAATTCTGTAAGTCTCTGGTGCCTGAAATTATAGAATTGTTCACTTTGATACTGCCTCAGCCTACAAACTTACAAAAATAAACACAAAACATTAAATATGATAACCTAATCGGTTTAAAAACAGACATTTTCCAGTCTTAATTAGCGCTATGTTGTATCCAAATGTTCTCAGTAAAGGTTGGAGAGTTTTTTTTTCACAATACTAATACAAAAAACAATCCTAGGCAACAGATTAGAGAAGCTTCCTTCATATGAAATGAAAATACCTTTACATACTGACAAAAATTCTGCCACAGTAGGTCAAGAAGTCATTTATTTACTATAAAGAGTGGATTCATTCTGAAATCCAAACTATCCCCAGTAGATAAATTTCACCTGTTTTATCTGCAATCACTATCAGAGAAGGATACACATTTTTTTGTGCTCCAAATACAAAGACAATCATGATAGAAGTTCAAAATGCTTCAAGAAGCAAACATACCGTGGTACCGTATTCTAAAGATATCTCTGAAACAATATTGTTGGACTCAGTGATATTCTGTAATGTTCATATACTTTTTTATTGAATAAAGCAGCTTTGAAGCTTATCAGGCACTGCCCAACAAAATATTTAGTCAAAAAAAAAAAAATTATGAACTTTCAAAATTTTGAGCTAGTAGCTCAATATTCTATACAAAGAAAATTGTAAAATATTTCATAGTTTAAGTTCTGAAACCAACTCTTGCTGGCTTCCTGTACATTAAAAAAAAACAAAACAAAACTAAAAAACAACAACCAACAAAATGAGTAACAAAAAATGATCATCAGGAACAATATTCTCAGGCAAAAGAAAGAAAGAAAAAAGAAGACAATGAAACATGAAAGAAAAACAAGCTTAACCTGTAGATATGCTTGAGAGAAGACTACAGCCTAAAGAAAATTCAGTATTGCATAGCACAGTCTAGGAATTCAGCTTTCAGCAAACAGAACAGGGAAAAGAAAAGCAGTTTGGTATTGATAGTTTCCATCAATGATAGTTAGTCATCCAATACTATGTACATTATTATATACTGTATGCCATTGAAAGTCCTGTTGTCTTCAGTCTTAAATATATTCTTAAAACAGGATTTTTAAACGTCTAAACAAAACACTTCCTGGCACTTTGCTATTACAATTACTCTGAACAACATACTGTTACTGAAGTCCTTTTAAAGTGTCCCTTAGAAACGAAAGTGCCATTCTGCTACATATCATTCACTAGAAACCAAAAAATCCACAATGCTGTATGTCTGGATCCACTGAGTGCAGCAACACCAAATCCAAGCCAGGTCCTGACCATGGAATCCCAATAACCGAATGACAAAGACCTCTTACACCTTGTGTCTGGAGAATCCAAAGTTCTAGCTGGTAAAGCTTCAGAAGTGGTCGTAAACAAGCACCATGGTTAAAGGCCTCTATGTCCCTGCAGGGAAATCGGGTTAGGATTTCTCTCTCTTGTGTTTTTCTTTCGATTTAAAAAAAAGAAAAAAAAAAGCACTTCAGATTAGAAACATACGTTCACAGCTTAATACTGTGATCTCTCCCACTGCAGTTGTGAAGGAAAGCTCTAGTCCCATCTGAAGACAGACGGCTTTAATACTGCAGCTCAAATTCTTGAGTAAGGCTGAAAGGAGCCTTCTCTCTCCAGAGGCCTCAATGTTGTCAGATCTTTTCTTTAGAAAAAAACCGAACAACCCGGAGTATTAAGGTCTTCATCGCCTCTGCTGTGCATATACTGGGTAGGCTAGTGTGACATTGAGAGAGTCATTGTGCTGCACAAGTGACGTGTGTTGATAATGTAGCACCAGTTCTTTGAGCGAGTTGTACAAGTTATATGGCTCTGCAAATCCATACCCAGTAGGTGTTTTGTTTATCACACAGTGCTTTACTTCTCCATCCACCCTAAAGAAGAAAAAAAAGCAACCAGTTTTTAGTTTGTCAGTACAGTAAACTTAAGCTAGAAAATAAGGTATTGGCAATAAATCTTAAGATGCTAGTCACTACACAGAATTCCTGTCTTCTGTGGCAGAATAATGGTAACAGCCTAGGCTTAAACCAAATTCCCAGATATTTTGCTAGCTCAGGGGAGGGAGGACATAGGCAGGACTTAGCAGCTGCACATAAAGGAGCGCATCCATGCTTTGGTTTCCATTCCTCTGTGTGAGGCTCCTCGGTGGGAGTGGCACAGCTCTGAGCTGTGTAGGAAATGGAGCAGCAAGAAGAGTGGCCTCAGGACTTGATGGTCCGCTTCTAAACCCAAAGGTCCAATGGGATCCATGCACATGCAAGTATCTACCCTGGGTCAAGGTAGGTGCCTCAAATGTTGATTACATCATTCACAAATTAGGATACGTACACAACAGAGCAGGCTACATCATTCACAAATTAGGATACATACACAACAGAGCAGGCATAGCAGCCTTGTTTGCTGCTCTCTCGAACAAGGAATGTTCCATCTCGCTTTCCCCGCAGCAGATTTTCAGCTTGGCTTCTATTGATATTTCCCACGTTCCATGTTCTCTCATCATGATGGGGCAAGTCCTCATCATCTTCCACCATAGAGTATTGGCTGTTGAAATAGGACAAGACATGTTTGTGAAACAAATGGCTGCGCAAAATCCATTAATTAAGTAGTCCCCATTTCATATTACTTGAGAAAAAAATACATTAGTAGTTAAGTAGGATGCCTCCCTGGTAAAAACAGGGATGTAAATTGTGTGATACTGCACTGTTTAAACCACTGAATAAAAACAAAATGTAAGTTCTGGTTCCTGTTTCTTTTAAAAACACTCATGTAAATCTGAAGACGGATGTGAAAGGATGCTGCATTATCTTTCAGAATCTGCTGCGAGCACTTCAGTACTTCTACCGTTGCTCACTGTTTTGGTAAATAGCAAGCCCAACAAAATCAATACCCTCTGAGTCAGCTTCATTTCCAAAGATCAGAACACTTGGTCAGCAGTGAAAAATCATGCAATGTATGAACTACAGCTGCTGCTTGGGAAAGCTATGAGCGGTTGTACAGGTAGACAGATTAATTATTGATACAGGAGATGGCTTTGGGGAAAGGGTGGAAGAGTAGAGTGCTGTCTCTCCTTATAACCAGATTATGAAAAAAGCATGTAACATAGGGTTTTCTCTACTAAAACAGCCACCAACTATAAAACTGATTCAGAGTTACAGAGAACACTCTGAGCGAAAGCGCACCACAGAAAGATGTCTCTGGTTTAGCTGTGTGTACACCACTTTGATACTCTGCAGTTCCAGAGCTCCCCACTCCCTCAGCAGCGTGCACTGGTGGGCCCTGCCTCTCCTGCTCAGCTTGCAATCAGCCTGCACTTGGCTAATGTATTTATTCTCTCTGTAGCAGGTTTTGAATCAGTTTTTCTTGGTCTGAGAAAACATGACTTCTCACTCATCCACAGTTCTGCCTTAGAAGATTGTCAAGGTAGTCTACTGAAATCAGCAATCTCACACAGAATTCAATTTTTCAGAAAGATAGGTTCTCTTGTTTCAGATGACACTCACACTAGGTCCCTCATGTCAATGTACTCCTTTGTCCTACATGATATTCAAATGCATTCAGCAGTGGCTCTGCTTTCAACCAGCACCTAGACAAAGTGATTCCTCTTTTTTCTGATGATCATTATACTGATATTTTTTTTCCGCATTCCAACTTTTTTCCTAAAGTCATATTCTTCAAGTTTTGTTTTTCAGCAGAAACCTGAGCACTTACCAGATTCATTGGCAAGAAGAGTCACAGAGTAAGAGAAAAGGAAGATTTTCTTTAAACAGTTTCACTTATTGTTTTGATGCTACATTGAAACTATGGCCCGGTATTGTTCCTTCACTACCGCTCAAGCGATGGGAGTACTACTGGAAACAGGCGCCTGTACATTCTCCGCCATATCATCTTTGAGCTCTGCTAAGGCTGAGTGAACAACACAGCTTTAAAACGTGTCTGTGGTTTTTAGCCTCTGCTTCTACCAGTGCAGCCACAGCAGAGATGCACAATTTCCAGTATAAGAGTAGGAGACAATAAACCGAGCCAAATTAAAATTGATGCGGACAAGGCTAGAATGTAAATCCACAACACAGTCATTGTCAGTCTACTGCTTCTGCTGTATGTTCAGCCAGGCAGTGTGAAAGGCACGGACAGGAAACTACGTAGGCAGAAAATGTTGATACGAGTATTACTCAGACAACTTTGGTTTTCTATTTGTTCACTCTTCACTGTTACCACACTTTTGATAGTATTTTGTGGCTTGATTTTGTTTAAATTTGGTCTACCTTCACACCACTGCCTTCTTCCCAGGACTGAAGTGAAAAGTGTTCTTTAGTCAATCCCCTGTCAGAACCTGGAGAAAACTGAATTGCTCAAATGACAGAACACTATCCGGCTCTTTTCCAGAAAAACTAACTGGACCACAAACCCATCATTATATATCAGCATATATAATTATATAATCTCCAACAGCAGTGTGACATACTGCTATTGTGCTAACATAAAGCTTGCCCATGCCTAAGTGACCTTCTGAACAGTTTATCCATCCATACAGCATCTCTGTAAGATACTAACACCTTATGAACATCATTTTGCTGGTAAGAATAAAGACACAGGTTAAATTCCAGTGCTTTGGTACAGTAACTTGATTACGTACTTCCCTGAATAATGGAGAGGAGGTGGTGTGACAGAGTCCTGTCTAATACCTGCATGATGCAGGCTGCCATGTGTTAACAGTGTGTATTGTTGCTGGAGAACTAGGCTTGAGATTTCCTCTGAGTGATCCAGGAATGAAATATGCTTTATCTCACTCTTGCGTAAGATGTTTTGAAATATCAGAAATATTTAAATCTTTTAATACTCACTCTTCTGTATTTTCATTCCCAAGCCATTCATTTAGCTTCTTTTGCCGAACGCCTTTTTGAGTCAGCCACCTGGACAATAATTGGAAATAAAATCAGTTGTTAGTCACAGGGTTTGGATACCAACTAAAAAAAAAAACCACCTTAAAAAACGTATTTTTTAATTCATAATGATACTCACATCAAGTACTGATCTCTTGTCTTCCTCAGCTGTATGAGGTCTGGCTTAATGCTGTTCATACGTTTGTCTATCTCCCTGTATTCAGCTGCTTGCTTCTTTAAATCCTCTTCTAATCTACGCCTGCTGTCCACAATTTCACTTATTCGAGACTTCAGTTTTTCATAGTTGTGCATAATTCTGAATGGAATAATGTGGTAGGTTACACTCTGATGATGTCTTATTCATAACTTTATAATCTGCTACTTACCAGTGTAGACACTTAAGAGAACAGATTATTTCTCTAGACACAGCTATACATTTTGCAAGTTCATATCTACCCCAACTGAGGCTTGCTTTGCTTATAACTGAACTTTAAACTTGCCATCTTGCTTTAGTTTCAGGCAGATGTATACTTGGCACTGTTTCTTTCCTCAAAATCATACAATTTGAAATGCAAATACAAATACTGACCTTTGTATTTCTTTCTCATTTCCTTCCCGTTTAAATTTTTCAATGTATTCCTTACTGTATCTTTCTTGCGTCTGGCACTGCTCTTCAAATATTTTTATTGTTTCATTAAATGCCTCAATAGCTGTTTTTTTCATTTGAATTTCCTGAAAATAAATAATTGTTATTACAGTAGTTGTCAAAAAGATGGGATGATTTACTGGCTTGTATCACAGAAACACTTCACTATATTATAACAGAAGCCTTCACTATCCCTTTACCAGAACACATTCTGTCTGCAAAGCCTTGTAACACAGAGCAAACTGGCCTGTGCAAAAGGCTACCATGATGAGGCTTTCCATGATGAGGTTTTCCAAGAAAGAAAAACCGCTAGACAAAGAGCTAGCTACAAACTTTGTTTTGCATAAGTAAGTTTTATTAGTGATGATAAGAGCCTTATGGCAATGCACTTGGCCCTTCATACCAACTACTGTCCTCAGAGGCACATCTGGCTTTCTGAAACAGAAGTGTAAGATGTTGGTCTGGTCAGGTTTCAAGAGGCCGTCTAGCCCATCCTCCTGCCTCTACATAGCTAGTTGACAGCAAAGTCTTTTAAGTCATTAGTTAAGTTGCCTGGACATCTCCACCTTTCTTCAATTATTTTTGGTCCTATTTCCCACACATTTTAAGAAACAGTCTTGATTCTGGGTCTGTAAAACATAACTAATTCACTGGCACTTCAAGACTTGGCTAATAATTAAGCAGAAAGAAGGACAGAGGCAGCTTTTCATTCCTGCACTGTATCTATATGTGTCATCTCTCTACCCTCCATAGATGAAACCAGACCCTTCAGAAACTAGTAATAAAATACAATGCTTCTCTGCAAACGTGTCTTGAAAACCGTAACTCAGCTTGATGAGGTCAGTATGCAGAAGACAGTTCTGTGCTTGCTTTGGATGCTGCTGTCAGACTTGGTCACAGGGTGGGTTAGGTTACAGGTGGTGACTTCAAACATGAGTAAGCGATTCTACTATACTGAGCAAGCACATCAGATATTTTTCCTCTTTTGGGCAACAGTAGTGGTGGCGGAAGGGAGGGGGAGGAGGATGGAAGATCACAGTATGCAGTTACAATACCGTTCTTCTAAATCTACAGAAATCTTCCATTCGCCCTTTGGTTTCAAATCTAGCTCACCTGAGATGTTCTTGTGTAGTCTTCATAGAGTCTATCATATTCTCGGCTTTTCTCTTGGAACTGGGTATTATATTCATGTAATTTCTTTCCCACTGCTTCAATGCTGTCCTCTTTTACAACTTGATCCTGGAATGCCGACCAGAAGGAAAGATACTCCATAAAGAAACAATCATATTGCACAGATTTTCAGGATAAAACTGCTTAAAATTGCCTAGGTAGTTCCATTGTCAATATCACTGCTCTTACGTCAATATGGAGATACACTAAATGCATAATATGGAAATGATAAATTAATGACAAAAACCAATTTTGCATTGCAAGTGTTCAGCTTTATACTGAAAATTATATATTTCATCATTAATGAAAGGGGAATTTATTAATGTAACTTTATTTCTTAATAACGTATTTGCAGTATTTAAAGTTTTAATTATTTATATACAAACTGCGGAGTTGGTTTTAAACAAAATCATCCATTTTATACCCACTTTAGTTTTTCAAATATTAACAGAGCTGAAGTTCTTAATGACAAATGGCTCCCCACCCTGCAATATTTCTCTGTATTTAAGTGCAACCAAAGAAAATAGACCAAATTACCTGCTGGTACTTAGATACTGGGTACAGTAATTTTACATCCAGTTTAGGATTATACTGGGCTAGAGATTCATTCCGGTAGTGGTTTATTAGCTCGACCACTGAGTTGAAAGTTAATGGGTCAGAAAAGCCGTATTTTCCATCTCGATGAAATATTTTGATTAGTTTGTTATTTCCTCCTTTCCTGCAAATAAAGTTTGTTGAAAAGTTAGGCATACTTCAAGTACTATTTCCTAAAAAACATTGTAAATGCAACATTGTATTTTACTGCCACGTATTACAGACCTAGCCTAACTAATCTCACCTTAGCGTAAGCGTGTAGTCCCCATGCATTTTGGTTGAAGCATCTCGCACCAAAAAGGTACCATCAGCAGTATCTCGAAGCTTCTCATTTACTTCTTCTCTAAAACGAAAGCAAAAGTAACCAATCATTTCAGTTACTTCTTACTCATTTATCTTCTCACTGTGCTCTAAATTATTCTGTTTTAAAGTAAGCGTTTTTTATAAGCCTCTTGATCTCTGCATTAATAAACACAGTTATTTAATAGCTTATTTAACATTGCTGGAGAACAACTGTGACACAGAAATGGTATATCCTATGTTCTCTCACTGCTGGACAAAATTATATTAATGTAAAGGTCTTTCTGCTTGTTCATACAAGTCTGAACAATTGGAGCAGCCATTGCTGGTCTAATGTACCTATATATAGTACAGTTAAAAATGTTGCTAATACATTGGCACTTGTTAGTCTGGCTTGCTAACTATTGTGCCTACAGTTGAGGTTCTGGATGAAAGACAAGAAGAAAATACTTATTTCTTGGTCCTGTCCTTCCATACTAGCATTTCATACAGTTGTCTTAAAGTAACAGAATAATAATTTCACGTACTACATTCTAACTGACTGTCAGTAACTTTTTAGTCATGTTTAGAATAAAACCAAGAGTAACATGTTTGTGTTGGAAAATATCCTAAAAATGGCTCTTATAATGGTATTTTTTCTATACTTAAGCATAAAACATACACACAGCATAGTGAGAACATAAAGCAAAACATAAGAAATATATGTCTTGAGCTGATTTACCTTGAGATATCTCCCCAGTACCATTCAGCATCTTGCAATGACATGTTGTTATTCATGCCGTTGTTAGTTACAGTATTAGGTTTTGGTGGCTTAGGAGGCAGTGCTGCAGATGAAAGGGAAAAAAAAAGTTAATTATAACTCACTGAAAACCTGACCATATATTCCTTGAAATTAGACATTATTACATGAATGAGAAAAAAAAAAGAAAAAATAGTTACAAAATAGTTTTCCGTTACTAACAATCTTTAAAAGACATTACAGGAATCAAGATATTTAACTGAAAACAATATAATCCAAAAAGAAAGAACTACTGTTTCGAAAAAGTATGTTACTCTTGCAATAATGTATTTTAAGCAAAATATAACACCTACTCATTTCCTCCCCCTGTGAAGAAAGCATTTAAAAAAAAATTTGGAAGTTTTCCTTTACCTTCTTCCATTATCTTCAGGTGAATATAAATAATAAAACATGTAAGATTTCTCTTCCCTCCCCCCCAATGTAATGATCCTAGAGGAATGCTCCTGCTTCCTCACCTAGCAGCTGAGTAATAAAAGATGCAAACCCACAGCATATACTGTGTATTTTAAGAAGAAGTGGGTTTCTGTGATCCTCAGCATTCTGTGCGATGATTTGCCCAAAAAAAAAAAAACCCATCCCAACAACCCACACTTGAAGAAACCCATCTGTGACCCAAATATCCCGTGTTAATCTTAGTATTCTACAGAATAAATTGTGTTCCAAATGCCAGGACTGATTAAAAACCACATCCCCCTTCTCTCAATGTCAAAGCTGCACACATATACCAGTGGGTGCCAGAGAAGATACTGCAGCACTCCAGACTTAGTAGCAAGGGGGACTACATTGGATTCAGAATTAAAAAATCAACCCAGCTCTTTCAGTTCTCCAGTAAGTACATCGTTCCTTACGAACGTCCCTGCCCTATACATGATGACTGGCTACAAATGACGGTATTTTTAAAGTTGCAAAGAATATCAAGAAAGCACAGTATCTCTGTATGATATGAAAAAAATGATACAGTATCAGGTATTCAATTAATATTGTTAGGTTTTAAAACCTGTTTTTCCTCAAACAATCCAAAACAATGATTTGTAACCACTGTTTCAGGAAATGAAACTGTTATTACAGCATTGCCTTTTAATCACAATGTGGAACAGAGATAGCAAAAATAATAATAAAATAAATAGAACATTTTTATGATATAATAGCAGAACTAGAACTACATCTGACAGAATAAAAACAAAACAGAAACAGGTCAGTTCAGTAAAAATTCAGTTAAAGCAGCAGACAGGTATTTCTACAGGTTATGACTGTAATTACTATAACCATGCACTAAACCACAATTTAATTCTAATTTATTAAAAAAAGGAAAAAACTATTTGTATCAATGACAAAGTAAAGAAATCCTGCATATCCACTAAGACTTTTTCAGCAGCTATTTAAAGACCAAAATGAATTAAGTCTTCCATAATAAGACTGCAGTTTTACCTGGTGGATCCATTTCTATGTAAAACATCAAGTCTGTGCCACAATTTATATCTGTCTTAGGATATTCTATATCCAGTTCTTCCATATTCCAAACAGTATTGTACATTTGTATGAGTTTCACTGAGTAAGCTCAGATACAAGAAAAGAGTCAGGCTCTCTTTGTAATGGTGTCTTGGAATTCATTTTAAAACCTATAAGGGGCTGCACTGTAACCTATTACATCATAATCCTCAGCCAATCATGTCAAAATAATGTCACCAGACCACTCCTGTTTCATCATTTTGTTCTACATTAATCTTAAAACAATTTCACTTTCGGAAAGAATCTACATTTAGCAGAACTGCAATATAAACCTAGTATTACAAACAAAAGGAGTGAGCGGTCTCTCCTCGCCCGCTGTCCCGGCTCGTTTTCCTGACTTTGCAACATGGTACAGTCCAATCCTGGCAGGATGACAAAAGGCTGATATGCTGCAGCACGTAGCTCTTACACACACGCGCACACAAGGCTCACACACTCACACACAGGGCAGCTCCCTTTAGAAGTAGGTCGGTCACAGCTCAGTTGCGTTCTCCTGCTTGGATGTCTCACGTTTAGCATTCAAAAAGCTTTAAAAGGCTGCTGGACCTACTGCACATACTAAGGATGCAGAAGGGAACATAGCACGACACTGTGTGTGTGTGTACCCATTACACACCTATTTTACACATATATACACATAGAGACATATCTACCTGCATGTGATGATATATAAATTGTTTTTACACTGTGCAGTTTTCTGTTATTTTAGCGGACACACAGGTCTGATATACTTGGCATTATTACGTAAAATGTGCTTACTGCAGAGATGTCTTCCGCCCGTTATCATTTTGTAATGAAATACAATTCCAATCGATCTAGATTAACTCATTTTGAAATCCAAAACTCAAATACTGTAATCTTACATTCAGCAGACTTGCCTAAACCGTGGAAGAAAGTCAAAACTGAGCAAGACCTTGAAACATGATTTTGCTGAACATAAAAAGCCAGCCTGTCAGGATGCAACAAGATTTAGTCTGCCTTTTCACACTGTTTCTCTACCCTATTCTCATTGAGATATTTATCAAGTTAATTGTTTTTAAAAGCAAGAGTCCCTTGTCAGTGTCTCCTTCCTTACTCGAGTTTATGTCACCTGTATCCTCCTACCATTTAGGAATATTCCTTCCTAACACAGCCTCCCCCCCTCCTCATCCCCCGGTCACTGGCCGTAACACTCTCAGACCTCTTGGAAGAACAGGCACAGAGCACACTATTAATTCCAGAGCGGAACGCTATGTAAAGCAATGCGAATGCTTTATACTCGCTATAATCTACGGGGGCAGAAAACCAGATACCAAAAATAACCACAACAAGGAGTAGCTGTAGCAACTATCTGTGCCTACATCATAAGAAATCCTGGTGTAGCTGAAATGTGCTCTAGCTCACAAATACTCATTAAAAAAAATTTATACAATTTACATCCTTCCCAAGTATTTCACACATATCTACCCCCCCGCTGTGCCCCTCAGCAGCTTACCCCTTTTAGACAAGCATTAACACACAGGAACATGTCTGGAGTACCAACAACCACAAAGAAATGCATGAGAGTTCGCTTTATACGTTAACAAGCTTAAATCCGTTCTGAAGTAGACTCTCCCCCCTTCCTGTTTAGGTAGACGTGCTCTGAAGATTCCTTCCATTTCCAGAATGAAACAGGACACCTAAAATCATCCTGGACACAAGTCCAAGCACAGAACTTTGGAGGTTTAGCCCACCTGCTATCCAAATAGTTGAGTTGCCAAAGCAATTATTTAAATTAGGTTATAAAGATTTCCTACAAAGACCACGCTGCTGCATTTAGGTCTCATGTGCGATCAGTAAGATTTTTTTATTCTGTTGAATAAAGGCTTCCAGGAAGAATTACTTCTCCAGGGTTTCACCGGTGGCCAAATTCTGGACTGCCCACACTTGTATAATCAGGTTAGTGCGCAGCTCGAACTAGCCTAGCTTTCAGGCAAGAAAAGACAGCAGGCAGATAGGCACGTCCCTATTCCCTGTATAACCTGGAAAGCCACTGAGGTACTTGACTTTCCTTCACGTATCTGAAGACCACGAAAGCTGTACCTGGTAATCAGTTATAGTACAATACATCCACGAGGTGATGAAGAAAACACACACAGAAATAAAAAATGTTACTTACTTTGTAAATTATGCATCACAAATGCTTGCCCTTGTAATACAGCCTGAAAATACAATCCAATAACCTGAAAAATTAACTGGCTTCCTCTGTTAAAAAGCTTGCTTTAAAAAAGCCCTGAAAACTCCTTTTACTAGGAAGCTTCTGTGAAGCAATGAAGAAAAAAAAAAAATATTGCAAGAAAGAGATTGCTCTGCTTTCCAACCAATGTTCCATAAAAATCCCTAAAAAAGCTGTAACATGCAGTGAGAATATCCAAGCTTTCTCTCTCTTCTTAACTGCTTAAGGCTCTGTGCTGTGCAGAAGGTATCCACTTACTCTGGTTCATCATTAAAAAGTGAACCTCACTTTAGTACTGTAAAAAAAAAAAAAGAAAAAAAAAAAGAAAAAAAAAAAAACCACCACCCTCAGTAGGTTGCAGTCTCTCTCAGATAAAGATCTCAGTTTCATGATTAACTTGGGCAGGTTCAAATATTTGCTGAGCCAGGGATTTCAGGTGGGGGAGGGGGAGCCAGATTCAAAGTAAAAGTTGTCATCAGCTAACAAGTGGCCAATGCAGGGCTAAGTTTCTCATTTTAGCTAAGTAAATGAGAAGACCATTGTGAGAGGCCTTAAAATAGTCTCTGTCGCTGGCTGCTGAGTGCAGTATTAAAGTCGAGAAAACACCATGAACAGGCAAGCACAGGAAGTGGCTAACTAACTTACTGCAGGAAAAAACCCACAATCAAAATCTTGTTTAAAAAGAGCTACACCTCTCAGAGCGGCCCTGTGCAAGCAAAATGGCCTGCTTGCAAGCACAGCATCCTCCCACACACTCATGCTGGATCACAAATACAGGTGCTGCCTGAAGACCCTTAGCATGATGCTGTGAGGCATTTTATCCATTTTCTATAAACTGAAAATAGTAGAAAACAAACACCTGTCCGTATCCATGGTGTTTTCCAGTACGTCAGGACTGTTCATTTCTTGGGCAGGCAGAGGGGAAAGGGACTGCTTAGAGAGGGAGCAGTTTACATCAAATATATTTTCCTTGCCTTTGTGGTTGGTGGAGATCAGACTTGGTAAAGGCAGACAGCAGCAACTGAAGAGCCTGCTCCGCTTTGCCTACAGAGGTTAACTGCCTTGCCAGCTATACATTTACAAGGTAATAAATTCAAAGTGAAAGAAGCAGACCACAAGATTTAATTCAGAGAAATAAGAGAAGGGGATTAATATTTTCCTCCCACTTGTTGGAAACTGCAAGAACTTCTAGTAGCTGTGTTCCTTGAGACCAGCTTGTGGTCCTTACAGCAGTCAAATGGTATTGAAAAGTTCTCACGTCCCGAACAACCCACCTCCCAAAATCCTCCTGTTACAAAATGCTAAACCTACTTGTACTTCATAATGAAATCCCAAATATCTGCAGTTCGTTTTTGAAGTTTTACAGTTGATTGATTAGCTTCGCCTAGAACCATCCTTTGCTTTTCTGGTTTCAGCCTTTGCCTACTTGCACAATTGTTCTATATAGTTCTATATATAATTTAAAGCAGCACAGCCATAAACCTACCGCCTACGTCAAATGGAGATGGTAACCTGCGTTTCTGAACTAATCCAACTTCTGACAGTAACTGATATGCCTCCTATTTACTGTTAAAATTACAGAAGGCGTTGATAACAGTTTACAGGGCCATAATACAGAAGCATATTCTCCAAGAAGAAAAGACAACCCAAACCTGATTCGCTGAATCGTTTATCATTTTAAAAAGCACAGGTACACAGACATAAAAGGTAAGGCTTTGTTCCTAAGTCCTATTTTCTTGGATTCCAGTGCCTTGTGCAAAAATGAATTCCTAATCATCCTGCAGGAGGGAATCAAATGTCTTGTCAAGAAAAGATACCAGCAGGCACACACCTGCATTTTCACACAGTTACCCTATCTGGCCTTTTTTTGCAGTCATACTCACAGAGCTGTTCTACCTATAAGACATGTTTTTTCTGACAAACCGTGCATGGGGCAGGACGACAGCTGCTGGGGTTTGACAGCCTTGCACGTGCGCGTTACACAGCTGAACACGCACACGCACCAGTCTGTAAAAAACCCTTACCACGTCGCACATGTTTCGGTTTTACCCACCCCTTTCCTCAGGTACCGAGGAACACAGAAGCAGAGGGCACGGCCGGAGCGCCGACCAAGAACCGCACTGCCGGTGGCAGCGGCTGGCGGCTGCCCGCTACACCGCGCCTGCAGCCCGGCCTCATTCGCTTAGGAGGGGAGCCCCCTGCCGGGCGCGCCGCGGCCGCGCAACGACCCTCCCCGCCGCCTCGGGCCTGCCTCGGGCAGGCGGCCTTCTCCGCGATACCAACCGCGCTGCCCGCCGTCCGACCGAGCCTGCGGCACGATGCAGGGATGTCCCCACGGCAAGGGGCAGCGTTCCTACGTATTTCGTTTGTGGCCCTGAGACTCTACCTACAGGCTGAGCCGGACAACGGCGGCAGCCCAGGGGAGCGCAGAGTCCGACCCCAAGAGGGATGCTACCATGCTTTCTAGTATTTTGCGCAGCTAAACGTGTCTGCAGCTTGGCAATACTGCCAGGACTCTCACGCTGTCACCAGCAAGTGCGCAGTGATGTGTAAGGCAGTCGTGTTACCTCACTCATTCTTCGCTATGAACCTGTGAGTAATAAAACATACCTTTTCATGCTTAAAACGGCAATGTTTCACACTTGAGCCATTATTTACTATGTTATTTACAAGCCTGGGAAGGTGGAATAAACTGGGATAGACATTCCAGGCGAGGCAGCCCAGCTTGAATTAGCGTGCTGGCTGTTACAGGCTTCACTTCATCCGTACAGGATGGCGGCTCCTTCCCCCTGCTGGAGTAGCTCTTCCTCGTCCACCTTGCCAGTCCCCTTGCCCATAACGACCCCAGCTCCCCACATCCCCTCGCTCTCCTGCCACGTCCCACTTCCCTTCTGCCTTCCTGCAATACGACACACTTTATTCTCAAACACCCAAAGCCACTCCATGCTCTTTAATTGCGAGAGGACCCCTATCTCCCTGAGTTTCCCAAGAAAATGCCCTCCCAACTTTCCCATTGCCTTGACCTCCTCTGTACCACCTGCCTTCCCACCTACCAGCTCCAAACTGGATGCGCTGCCCCGAGCACCCACCCGGCCACATGGACCGCTCTGGGACCTGCATCCAGGGCAGGCCTCCTCCAGACGGGAAAGCCTTCCTGATCCTTGCAAGTTAACTGAGAAAAACATGCAGTCTTCTATACCTACAGGATAGCCTGTTTTTCAGTGTTTACCTCTAAAAGCACACGTTTTACATCTCTGTATGGTATGTGAGATTCTGAGAGACCTATGCAGCACCGTTAGCTGTAATCTGTTACAACTGAGGTATTTGCTTCTAATGCTACTCTTCGATAGCATATTTAGAGACATGCACTTTGCTTCTGCCTGTAAGGTTAGCATTACTCCTGTAATTAAAGACTGTGTAGCTGTTCTTCGAGTTGGGGTGTTAAAACAGGATGCTAAATCACTCAGGTTGCCTACTAACACCTTCTTTCTGGCTCTCCTGCTGATAAACTTGAAGAATGAGACAGGAATCAGAAAACAGATCTGGTTAAGAACACCAACCATTATGCCAATCTTACTTCTCCTGCAACATTACTTTGTCTTCACCTACTACACACATAGGCACAACAGGTATTTTAACTTCAGTACTTAAACTTTTGTGGAGGGGTAAGCACTACACTAATTTACAAACTGTTGAACACACTGACAGAAAAAAAAACCACCCACATAATCAGTCCAGAGTTGTTCCGTGATAATCAAGTAGTGGCCTAGGAGTAACTCCTGTTTCTGAATTATGGTGTGCAAAGCATCACTCTAGATATAAGATGTCCAGCTAAAGATGCCCAATTTAAGATACTAATTTTAAGATATATTAAGATACAAGGTCAAGTTGTATACTTTCTGTTGCTTTGAGGCAAGAAGGATAATTAGTGGGTGATGCAATAAGGAAAAAACCCCACAGTTGTGCAAAGCTCTTCTCCCTATTCAGACCAGTTATCTCCAACACTACCACTTAATGTGTCTATGTACTGCATAAGATACCACTAAATTTCATGCAGAGCTGGTTTTACACCAAATGTTTTCATCTAGGCTTAAGCATAACAGAAAAAAAAACCCAAACAAACCAAAAACATAGGAGGAAGCTATCACTCCAATCTCTGAGAAGAAACCTCGCATCAGTGGCTTCCCTGTTATGGCTTAGTTGTCATTACAGACAACACAGACTCATGCCCTAATCCTGTAAATTTACATAACATTCTATTAAGATCAACTTTTGGTACTATTTCTATACCGGCCTAAGAGCAGAGGCCAGCTAACCACAGACTAAAAAGCTCTAAAATTTGTAGCTGAGTTTTTTCACAGCATATTAATAGATGTGCAAATATTCTTCTAAAACCATTCCACTGCCCAGTATGCAACAGATCATATGAAAAATCCCAGGAGGACCCTCAAGCTAAAGTATTGCATTACAAAATATTAATTAATGCAGAAGCAGTATTAAAAACAAGCAGATGTTAGATTATAATTATTAATGTAGTGTCAAACCCTGTAAAACTGATACAGCCACATTTCTTGAAGCGCCCTAATGATACTCTCAAGATGACTAGACTCTTTTTCCTCATTAGTAGTTGTAAAATCAGCACATTTCACTTTTACACTTTCCTCATATGAAGCAATTCAGGATGATATGCAACCAACTGATCTCTTAAATGCAACTTAAGAAACTCTTACTTGGAAACTTAAGTAACTCTCACTGTTTACCCCACCTTTGTAACCTCCCAATCGGTGCCTCTAGCCATAAAAATTAACATACTCTAAAGCATTTGCAAACATACAATTTTAAAAATGCAATTAGAGAACTCTTTAGGATATCAGAGGATTCAATAATGTATTTTGCAGTTATTTTCTTAGTAAAATATGATTTATAAAACAAATACTGCACACCACTATGGAACATACAGAAAACTTCTACATAGTTCTGTAATTATGCACTTTTGCATTAACTTTGGTTAAAAAAGAAAAACAACTGGTATTTACTGTTCTTAAATTGAATTTTAATATTTAAGAAAAGAACAGTATATAACTTTTTAAAGTAAAAGTAGTTTTTACCTGGCACAGTCTGTCTCTCACTCCATTCACTCGTGATTAAAACCTCTAGGATTTTGATGTGATGTTCAATATTATCAGAGCTGCAAAAGATGCATTAGACAGTAAGAACTAGGAAAAATGCAAAAGATTACATTAAAATTATTCAAAAAACATTAGAAAAATTTATAACAATGCACTTCACATCAGAAGTAAGGTCAGAAAATTAATTAAATGTACTTTTGTATATAACTAACCCATATTAACTGTATGAAATATAATAAAGATGACCCACGTACCTTGCTACCGGGAATTTGAAAATCAGAGGGCTGAAAATTTCAGCCAGAGACCTTGCATTCCAGAGATTTTTGCTGGAGGCTTGACAAACTCTGAGGAAATGTTTAAGCAAATACTGGAGTGTAAGCCAATATTGGGGAGGTATATTTGGAGATATGATGAGCTTCTTCAGCAACTGAGCATATTCCTCTGAGCTCGGCACTTCTGCAGGCAAACAGATAAAAGGCCTGTGATATCAGCACAGAACATCCAAAAATTAAACTGAAACTGTATGAGACTCCTATGGAAGCATCAATTTTGCAGAAAAAAAAAATTCTGCCCTTCATTAGTGCTGTAAGACTTACTTCTTCTGAAAAGTGAAATGCTCAAGGAAGAGTAAAGAACAAGTATTTAAAAGTCAAATGGAAACAGACCGCATTTTGTTAAAAACCACAATGTGTTCAGAGTGTACTGGTAGAAGTCTGTCTTGTGTTTAGCGTCACACATGATTGGGTAATTCTGAGATGCACTAGATAAGCCTCACAGGTGCTGTTCTAACTCTGAAGGTTACCAGTAACAATATCCTGTCCTGAGATATATAACAGAATACTTGGCCCACATGCTGAAAGCCTATAAGCTGTACTTGTTTGAAATGACCACTATAGATGATGAATCTTACATGCATGTATTTCTCACTTCATAATCTGCAACTCCCAATGTACTGCAGAACACCATGACCTCTAATACATTTACTTTGTCAGCACTGATAAAAAGTTAAAAATTAGCTTTCTGCATACAGTTAAGTCCTTGATTTCCTCCCTCCCCCACCCCCCCAAGTTTTTCTATAGTCACTCTACTTACTAAAATGGAGAGAACTGTGCTGTCCCTTATATTTTCCATTATGGTTACCTAAATAGGTAAGTAAATAATGCATGTCTAGATCTCAATTGAAAGAGCTTTCATCAGAAGCGATGAAGGCATGTATGTTTTCTGAGATGCCGTCAGGTTGTACAGATTCCTCCCTGTTCTGTGGGTGACAGCTGGACCACTGTATGTTTAGAATCCTAATAAAAGGTTTTGTGTTTCCTATTTGATCATCATACCTTGAGCTGCAGAAATCATGTCACTGTAAACAGCTGCTGGAATGATGGGATTTGGCAGGTCCAGGAGATACCTCTTGAGAGCATCTGATAAAGTGTGCACATCAAATGTCTCTAAATCCAGTGAAGAGGCATCTAAAGGGAAAGAGCAATGTACTTTTTAGACATGAGAAACTGGAAAAAATAAACAGGTTCATGTTAGGCTTTACAGGCCTTGCACCAAGCCCAAACTGCCAACTTGTATTTGGCTTACAGGGAACCAATTGTAAGAAAGAATGTGAGACACCAAGAAACATCGCTGGGGTGAAAAACATACAGTGCTCAACACCATGCCCAAACCTGTGGCATGTGATGAACCAAACGGCTTCCACGGCTGTGTGTGGCCTTCTGTCATAGACAGTGCAGGGCTGAACGCCAAAAAACGGTAGTGACTTGCTGCATGTTGGCAACACTATGGGACATCAGAATATTTTTAACAAGTCTCTGTTTTACTTGTAAATAGTTTGTGTAAAAAGTAAGTATTAATCAAGGCTTTGGGCAAATGCAGTTTCTCTGCTTGGAAGTTTGATCAACAACCTGAGGCTCCAAGTCTGCAGTATTTATATAAGTAAGTCAAAATGCACATGTGCAGAACTGGGTGCTTGGTGTTTTATTCAGCTGTTAGGATTTATCTAGTAAAACCTGATATCCTTCCAGGATATTATGACTTGGACCAGGGTTTGGAAGTGTCACGTAAAGGACTACTTGCTAGTATTGAAGCAAGGAATATCATCAGCAAAAATAAAAATAGGAAAATACAGAAATGTTTACTTAGTGCAAGCAAGATTAGGGTTCATCTTAAAGCATGAAACTCTGGTGCATTAAAATCCTAAATATTTACAAAGATCCCCATTTTGTACAAGAATTTAGAGGTATTAATGCTGACTAACTTTCTAGGCTAGCCAGGTCCCCTGTAAAATAACTTGCTGAACCTATTTGGCCAGTTTAAACCAAATTCAACAGGGAGATAGAGGAATCGAATATGTGGTGTGTCTACATGTACTGTGAAAAAAATGACTCAAGAGGAGGCAGTGAGTAACTTAGCGATCTCCCACCTCCTTTCTGTTTTTCCAGAGGAAAACTTGCAGTAGGAGCTCAATTCTTATCAGACACCAAAGAATTCACATGAAAAAAAAGGAATGGTTCAGATGACAAAAAACTTGCAGTGTGGGAATGAATTCTACCAGAGCAAATATATGTCAGAGTATCCAACCACAGATTCGTAAGAAATAGTTTTCATTAGTTACAGAATATTTTTTGTTTTATAAGCCAAGTTAAATCCTGGTTCTTTCAGTGTTGACCCATTCTCTGAAGTATATCCCAAATTTTTATAATAAATACACGAGTAAGAATAAACTTGTGGTACTCTGCAACTCTCTGGGTGTAATGTCGTAAACAGCCCAGAACTCTTCCATCTGCTGAGCCGGCCAGATGCCAGTCAGCTTTGACTTTGGAACTAGACAGCACTATGTTGAAGCTAACAGTCAGTTACCCAGGTAATATGGAGAGCATTTTAACCATAAGCAGAACAGCCCACTAATGCAGTTCACAACTTTTGATACCAAAGCCAACTTTGCTGTCTGATTTAGCACTCTGCTAATTCAAAGATAGTAGGCAGAGGAGATGCCATCCTGTGTATCTGGAAACCCACTGCAACAACTCTGTTCGGGAAGATTCTGATCCTATCTTAAAGCAAACTCAGAAAGAAAGAAACAGTGTTACTAAGGGGTAAAGTCCTGTTTTCTCAAACCTTACTACATTTTAAACAAGAACATATGCAAACCACAGGTTCTTGATCTCAGGAGATAGAGATGAACCTTTCATAAAAGTACACCTCACTTTAGAGACTTAAAGAGGTATTCAGATAAATTAAGAGATACATTCATATTGGTGCCATAAAAAATCTGGATTTATCTGGACTGAAAAATAAAATTACAATACTGAAGATACGGTTTAGGCTGCTAGCACCATCTGCGTATCTCCTCTCCCTGCTTGCTGCACTCATACTTCTTCCACCACAATCAGCTGAGGACAAGATGCTGTCTTGATTTGGGGGAACAGACAATCATCTCTTGTTCATTTCGTTAATATTTGCAATTGCTAAAAATGAAGAGGGTTAATTCACAATTTACTTCCTTTGTCCCTGTGGCAGCACGGCATGTAACCAGTTTAATTTTCTAGCCTAGTATATTTTTGCTTTTTTATGCAAGTGGAAGCTCACATCCCACACTGCACCTCAGCTTGCAAAGGTGTGGTCAAGCACTCCTCCGACAGTATCTCCTGATCTCTCATGGTGCAACTGAGTGCTGCCATGCCAGTATATTCTGGCCTGAAGTATAAATAAAGAGTATCAAAATGAGAAGGAAACTTGAATGGCTGTGTGGTTTTAGTGGTGTAGCTGCATTTTATCATCCAAAGCCCGAGAACCCAGCTTACTGCAGCAACATTAATTCAATTTGCTCTTTCCAGCATCATCTCGGTAGCAGGCAGGGAATGTGCAGCTATTGTCTATCCACCTACTAGACCAAAACACACGCACACACAGAATGGTATGTTAACAAATGGCCATTTGTTTACAAAATAATAACCTGCAGCCTTACAGGAATAGCCTATCTTGATTCTGAACAAAACACCTTGCTTTGCTCTGCACAGCTAGATTGTCAGTTCTCGAACAAGCAAGTGACCAAGAAATGATTAAAATAATTATTCTTGGGGAAAAAACCCCACAGTAAAGCCATGAGAAAAAGACAAGCTGTAAGAGTGAAAAATACCTTTCATATTCAGTGTAGAAGTTAGAAACCTTTCTTTACTTATATTTGTCTTTTTAATAGTATATTATTCAGAACCAGCACATATATATAAGCTGAGTAGGGGAATAAAGAGGAGCAGTCTAACCACGAAATCTGTCTAGTGCTTTAAGGAAGAGAACTGTACTTACCACATTCAAGAATTTGCCTTAATTCCGCAGAGCTGCTTGAGCCTTGTGTTCCATACAAAGTTGAGCACTCCAGACCTTCAAAACAAAATCAATGGGATACATTAATATTGCAGTGACTGTTGCCATGACACAAAACACTTCTGTATTCTTCAAATAAGTACTTACAGCATAAATTAGCAACATTCTCCCACCACCATCCACCTACCACACTACGGAATGTGATTGTTTTGTAAGGCTGTAAGACACCTCTTTGTACACGCAAACTGCTGGGTCTGCAGAAAGAGTTGGCTAAGGTAGATCAGAGATGCCAGCAGTCCCACGTACTCTGTACAACTCTCCATGGGTTGGCTGCAGAAGGCCAGGACAAGGAAACAGATTCACATGCCCAAGGGAAGAAAACAGCTTGCAGGAGCAACGTAGGAGCCAGATCTTCCTTTACACAATACATGACAGCTGGAAACACCATGTTTTTCAGGTGGATAAGAAATGAGCAATCTGAGTCAGGCCACCCCACAGGAATGGGACAGGGACATGACAAAAGTTCTGACACATCCTAATTAGCTTTAAAGATTTAACCGAGACTACTAAGTTACAAGTGTCCCTAACTGTTGGCACCCTGTGCAGTCAACTGGGAGCCACTTCTATGGCACAGGTAACCTGTAGGTCCCTTTTGACTATCCTGAGTCCCTAACATCACAGTGTATGTAGGGCGTCACGTCACTGGTGTGAAAGAAAATCTGTATATATCACATAATATTTCTGATAATCCACCAGAAGGAAAGACACTATTTCCCTACTTCAGAGAAAACACAGAAGACACAAGGAAAGAGACCATACGCTGGAATGAAGAGCACCAAAGATTTAAAAGTATCAGTGGCGCTACCTGGAAGCAGTGGCTGCCTATGCAAATTGGTGCTAAATAGTGGTCCTTCTCGTTGATATTAGCAAGCCCCTACTCCTTCAGGAAAGGCTTATGCTCTCTTAAAAGTGTCAGAGCACAATGTGAGAACCTATGTCCCCAAAGACAGGAGCCTGAGTCTGATCAGGATACCACTTTTCCTCTTGCTCCCCTGCTGTAAGGCCACAGAATGAGCAGGACCCACTGAGCTGCTCCTTACCTCACCAGGACTATGAAGAGATGACATTAGAGGAAGACCCAGGAGGAGAGTAATAGCGAGAAAGAGGCAGAACATACTAGAATAAAAGGCAAAGCCTCAGAAGGATGAAGACATATCAATACAGGAAAGCAGGACAGCGAAAGACCCGTAAAAATAACACTGGCTCAGCATGCAGCAGCAAGAACTGGCTCCTGAAACATAAAAACAGTTCTTGCAACTTTTTCACTTTTAATTCATTTTATTCCTGCTTCTGGGCAAAACATTAGTTGTTTAACTGTGTATCCAGTTCAATGTAACGATGGCATTTCCTTAACCAACTTAAGGTGCTTATTGGTTAGAGCAAACAAAGCAATACCAAACCCTTCTCCCTTACATTTCAATAATACCTATATTAGTTGAGTTAATAAATGTCATTTGAGGTATACTTTATTCTAGCTCTTACAGTCCAAGTAGCCTCTACTGAGCAGAAACCAACGCAACAAACTTAAATGAGATTATTTCATATCTGTTAAGTAACATGATGCATTAGCAGCTCTAGAAAGAGATGACAGCTCTGGATCTGATTCTGCAGTCTTGGCTCACATAATTATAAAAACCCTTGGCAGATCATTCTTCAGCCTACCTTTCTTTTCAATTGTCTCCACTATCTTGATAAGAATCGGTGGAGCAACATCAGGAGGTGCAAACTGCTCCGTAAGATCTGGAAGTGAAAAAGCTGTAAAAGAAAAATAAGCCAAGTTACAGTTGAATGCAATTTCTATTTATGAAAATGACGACACATAACACAACCAGTTAATTTTTATGTACGGAACAAACATCCCACTTGTCAGGCCTAAATGAGAACACAAGTAATCAGAAAACTGAACAAAAATTATGACAATTGCATTTTTATAGCATTGTCAGTTAGGGACCTCAGTCAGCCACTCTCCATACTGCCTAGGAAAAGAAAATGCGATGAAAGTCTGCAGTCTATGGATGGGCAGAAATACCATGCAAGGATGAAAAGAAAATATCTTCTGGTCTGAAATACTGACATCCGGTGTGCACTGTATGAGGGAGCTAAGCACACCACCACCTGGGAGTTGCTGATCCCCTGGGTAAAACAGACTGACCGAGGCCTGAAATAGCACACTCATACAACACTTCAATAACTTCAGTTTACTTTCAATTTTCAAGTTACAGTATTCAACAATACTGTAACAGTATAGCTTTCTTGAAGCAAGAACATTTCTTTTCTACAATGACTGGTTAAGAATAAATACTGGTATAATCAGAAAGGGACATTTTGCAGATTCAAACAAACCTGCATACAGATTTTATACAAAGTCAGTTTTCACGCAATCCAGTTTCTTCACAGAGAAAACATACTGTATGAAGGAATGTTCTGGGTCTGTGATGTGAGGGATGATCTACCTCTAAACGCACTATTTTTGGCAAAAGAGTAATTCAAAAGCTTTAGAGTTGTCCTGTTTAACACTTGGAAAGCAAGAACGTTTACATAAAGGCATTACTAAATTGCTGCCAGAAACATTTGGCATAGTTTGATGGATCATGATTGATAAAGAAAGCTTAATCACTGAAGTAAAAGTTGCCAGTTGCCTAAGCGATGGTGATCTCTGCCTGATTAAACTCACCATGGACAAATAGAGCGCAATTCTTAAAAGCACATGCGCATATGTGCGCATGCACACATTGTACTTCTAGAAGACTGAAATGGAACAAAATTATGAGCATAGCTAAGTAGAAGGAGAAAATAAAAAAAAAAAAAACAAAAAACCAACAAAAAACACCCAACCCCTCTCCCCCTCAAACAAAACACAACAGCAAAATATTAATAGAGAGTTTTGAGATTAAAAACTTTGAGATGATAGCAAAAAATTTAAATATATCACAACTGAGAAAGCAGACAAGTTTGGCTGAGAATTCATCCTATTCTGGAAGCAACAGTTATATAACTTTCTAAAAATACAAACAATTTCAAAGTGGTAATACAGCAAAGAAGGTGCAGAAGAAGTTTGGAAGTACAGAAAACTGAGGAGCAAAATGAAAGACAATAATAATTCTTATAACCTAGTAATGGAAGTGAAGCATACTGGGACATTAAGACATATATCTTGCAAAAGAAGAAGAATGATGGTATGATACTGACAGAATACCTTCCAGTCCATTCATAACTGAGAAGAACATTAGGAAAACATGTTAGTCATAACCGTTTCACTTAGGAGGCCCAGAAAATGATCATTCAGGAGTCCCAAAAGAGTTGCCTGAGCAGATCTCTCATCTGCTGATGTTACTTTTTAATGACTCATGGAAAATCAGAGCAATTCCAGAGGATCAAAAGAGTTCTAATGCCCCATCCGCACTGTGAAAGGACAAGATGACTACATGCTAGTTACATTATCAGTCCTGGGGAAAATAAAGGAAACCCTTATCCTAGACTCATATGGTAACGCAGTAAGACAGTACTGTAGCTAACGATCGTCTGCATAGCTTTTCAGAGGATAAGTTCTGTTAAAAAACGCATCACTTCCTTCCTCGGTGGCACCATACTTAGCTGAAAAATGCAAATGAGTAGACATAATAAAATCTAAAGTTTTGTCAGATAATTGACTTAGTATAACACTGGTTAAAAGCTAAATTCAGGGTAAGTACATGTTATATAGGTGTAGCTAAACAGCAGATCTCCAAGTGTTCATGCAGAACAACCTATTCAGGGAATGAATGGACTTTTCATCTCTTTACATCGTCAGACCACTTTCAGGTTCCATTGGGACACCTCTTTCAGCTTAACATCATACGTGGTTTATCAGACACAAGTTGGGCTCAAACAGAAGATGTTGCACTCTAAGCAGCCTCAGCATGCTGAAATAGAAACCACTTGATTTGTAATATTCAGATCAAATAGCTCCTTTTGACCCCAAACTATGAATCTCTCTTGTGAGGAGGGCAAATCTATTGACAGAATCAATGAAGGATCACGTCGGTCATATCAAGTGCATACTATGAAAATACACAAATTAGGAGACACTAGATGACTCACAATGCTGAGGCCATAAAATGCATCCCTTACATGGCAGCAGAGGAAGCACAGGTTTTAAGAACAGCTTACATACTTTTACTTCTGAGAGTAACTTTCTGGTCCTTTAGGTAGCTAGTTACATTAAGCACCTTTCTCCCTCTTGTGTAACAGCAATGAAATTGCATTGTTCCTGAACAAAGATGCTCATGTCAATTCCAGCTGCAGGCAGCATGCAGCAACAGTCTAAACTGAAACTGAGGAAAGAAGGAAGTGAAGGAGGAGACATAAGTCAAACCTGACAGACATGTGAAACATTTCACATGACAGCTCAGCAGTGCAGGGGTGGTCCATCCAGGCTACTGAGCAGCAGAAAGAACGATGCTTTCTTGCATTAACCAAACTGTGCCTTGAAATGATGGCAAGAGATACACTCCAAATGCGTAAACCAAGCTGTATTTAGAAGAAGAATTCAATTTCCCAGTAGATTTAGATTTTCTACATGAGGGATGGAGTCCAAGCAAAGCAAAAAGGAGAATCCAATGTCAGGGGAAGACTTCAGTTCATGGCAAGAAGCCCTTGCAGGGTAAAGAAAGACACTACTACAGCTTGTCTTCATAGGACAACGAATGAAGTGGATGTAGGCCTTACCCAGATTACCTAAAGACAGCGTCTATTCCTGCAGCCTACTTGGTGCTGCATGTTCCATCTACACTTCAGGCAGGATCTTACCTTATCAAATAGGTGTGTATCATAATCTGTTACTGAATCTCTTTGCACTGTATTCTCAGATAATAATATTCTTAGTGAAAGGCTTTGGGAAGCCATGCATTTACTTTTAAATTTACTCAAAATATGTCTACATAACATATGCATGTAAAGCAAACATTATTTCTGATGTCTCTTATTCCCTATACCCCATTCATTTTCTCCTAAATTGGAAATTTTTATCTACTGGAGACATTACTGAACTTTTCGATATGAAGAGAGCCTTTAGAATAGTGACAATCTATTTTGTAAATACACAAACTCTAAAATACTTGTGTATTTGACTGAAAACTCAGGAGATTCACCTCCCTTGTAATACTATGAGCACAATGGTGAGTATAAGCTCTATAGCAAAAGCTCTACACACACAGTGCAGTTATTTTCAATGCAGCAGTAACAGAAGAATATATCTAAGTCATACACTTATAGTCCTCAGCAACATTGTAAGAAACATTCACTTCCTCAGCAAGTAGGACATGGCATTAACAAATTAAAATCACTTAACCTCATGAAACACATATCTATCAGGAAAAAAAGACTTAACTATACTTAGAAAACTGTAGCCGGTTTATAACATTTACACAGAAGACATCCAAATTTGGGAAGAGTGCCCTTCAGTTTCAAAATGCTGAGAGGAAATGGTAGAGGCTAAACTTAAGAAAACTACACCTAATTTTGGGAAAAAACCCAATTTGACTCCCAGAGCCAGACTACCAAATATTCTTGAAGAAGTCCCAATTCTAGATTGGGTGTTCCAGAAGAAAACTCAGCATGCATGTTAAGATCTACAAAGGGAAAAGAAAACTTTCCACATAGGTCAGTTTTAGTAAGAGAAAACAGAACTAAAGCACACACGCAACCTGCATTTAGTACCTGATTTCAAAAGTATCTTTTGCTTGGAAGCATGCTGTATCACAGCACAGAGGTTTGGAGAACCAAATCCACTCTTCAGAATCTGAGCAACTTTATTGATCCCTTTGCTACAATCCAGTATCATTTTTTCACTTAAAGCAATCATTTTCCCCCCAAAATTACTGTATTTTTTTTTTTAAATTCCAAGGTCTCCAAAATATTAAGGTTCTGAAAAGCTGTCATATGGTTCTCATGTCTTCTTTCTAGTCACAAGTCTGGTAGTGGGTCTCCAGATAGTAAGGAAGCTTCTGATGACACATGATAAAAGCTGGATTTTCCACTAGATCTATTTTTACCTTGCCACAGTGAGAGCCAACGAGATGAACCACAAGCCAGGGTTCACTCCAATCTGTGAACTCATCCCTTTCCCTGATACAGAAAGGCCTGAGCAGCAATAAGGCAATGCCAACGTGTGGGAGATGAGAGCATACCTTATGTTTCAGGATTGCCAACACAGCTACAAAGTGCAAGATGAAACCAGCACACAGCTGCACCTTTTGGAAGGGTTCTTAGTAAAAAGAGATATTTTAGATTTAGTACCTGGCAATGACAAGTGGAAATTTAAAGTTGAAATTTGACTTTAGATACTTCTGTGCCAAGTCTTTCATTACTGCTAGAAGAAGAATGAAAATGAAAATTAAACAAACAAAAAAACCCCAGTACACACCACAGTTTAATTTCTAAATATTTTACAGGAACTATATACTAAACTTGAATTTAGCTTTGAGTCAAGATTACTCCACAAATGTTCTTTTTTAAGAAATGCCATTTAAGTTTGTGCATACATATTGCATTCAGTGACAACACAGCTCTACATAAAAGTCTAAGCTTTGAGAGCTAAGGTCTAAAGTTGATCATAACTGGCTTATGTGCTCTTTATGCATGTGACTGCATCCACTAACACAGTGAATTGTGAATTCATAAATTTACACATATCTTTGTTTGAAAGTCATACAGTATGTCCAAATATGAATGGTTTGACCAGCACTGAAATTAACACAAGCCTATGAATTAATACAGAAGAAGAAATGCAAAAGTAAGGGTCATTATCAAGCAACTTGTGATAATGTCTCCAACAAGATTATCCGGCAAACTACAAAGAAACAATGGCTGATCAAGCACCTAAAATACTTTAGCCATCAGTGACTTAATGCATGACATGTTGTGGACAATGGAGGGTTTTCCACAAAGTTCAACACCCAAGCTTACTATTGAACACTCTGGGAAACATGGGAGCTTGCTGTTTTGAATGAAATGCTGGTATTTCATCAGTTATGTACTCTACTAGGTATGGGGAATGGAATTAAAGAAATGTTCCACTATTATTACATATCTTCCCTGAAACAGAATCTGAATTTTAGTAAGGATCCATAATGGATAAGTTGGATAAGTTTAATCACTTGTCAGTATATGATGTTGTATTTGGTTTGTATGGCAGGGGTTTGGTAATGGGGGAGGGGCTACAGGGGTAGCTCCTGTGAGAAGCTGCTAGAAGCTTCCCCTGCTCCAAGCTGGACCTGCCACTGGCCACAGCCAAGTCAGGCAGTGATGGTGGCAGCACCTCTGGGATAATGTATTTAAGAAGCAAAAAAAACCTGCTAAGGAACCTGGAGTGGGGAGAGGAGTGGGGTGTGAGAGAGACAACCAGGCAGACCCCCCAGTCAGTGCAGAAGGAGGTGCCCGGACCAGAGGTTCCCCTGCAGCCCATTGTGAGAGGGCAGGCTGTGCCCTTGCAGCCATGGAGGGTCACAGGGGAGCAGAGACCCCCTGCAGCCTGGGGAGGACCCCACGCTGGAGCAGGAGGATGTGCCCGATGAGCCTGTGACACCGTGGGAAGTCCATGCTGCAGCAGGCTGCTCCTGAAGGATGGCACCCCATGGGAGGGACTCACACTGGAGCAGTTCCTGAAGAACCAGCCCGTGGGAAGGACTCACACTGGAGAAGTTTGTGGAGGGCTGTCTCCTGTGGGAGGGACCCCACATTTTGCCCATGACCATAACTGGTGAGCAATCTCCCCCTGTCCTCATCTTGACCCATAAGCCTTTCCTCATATCTTCTCCTCCCCATCCCAGCAGGGGGAAGGAGTGAGCTACCGGCTGCCTGGGGCTTAGTTGCTGGCTGGGCCTAAACGGCGACAGATGTCAAATTCAAGTGAAGATGCACTGGAAACAAGGGAAGTTTGGCATTCCTGCACAGCCTTTAAGCAGTGGTATGAAGTCAGGTAGTCCCATGTATTCCTCCTGTGTGCTGACTGCTAGCGACGCCCAGACCAGAGACAGCAGTGCTACAGGAGACTGCAGTGAGAACAGACCCAAAGCCACGCCTGCGGAAACAGTTCAGACCCTGTAACACCGGAAAGCACCGGGAGGCGCCTTTTCAGGGGTGACAGCACAGCCCAATGCTTCTCACGGCACAGCTCAGCCGTCGCAGCCCCCACAGCACCTGCTCTCATCAGCTGGGGAAGAAAGGCCACACAAGCCTCGCAACCTATCAGAGTGAAACAACTCTTATGGATGCAAAACTCCTAATTTCAGCGAAAGGGCATTTCATGGTCTGTTACATGCTTCTTTATAGTCTTAAGAAGCAGCAAGTTCCTGCAGAAACTGTCAGTCGAACCATATGAAAGATTAAAAAAACCCTCAAACCCTATACCCTATGATGAAAGTTGCTATAGAGATCTGTGCTTTGGGTTCAATGTCAGATCGAGACAGAAAAAGATGAGTCTGGTATTACAAATAAATACCAGAGAGAAATTCATTCTAAGATTTGAGGATGATAACCTTGCCTTGACATTTATAATTTCAGAGAGACTAACAAAAGAACAGGCACTGCCAAACTGCTATTAGCTAAAGTTTTTCACTGGTCAAGGATGAAAGACAAGACAGTGAGAGCGAAGACAAAAAAGCTGATGTGTCTAAGATAAATCGAGAACTACAACAGATAATAAATTCAGTTGCAACTGCTGAAAGAGAATAATACCTCTCCTTAGACTCTACTGACGAGAGATGATTTAGTTTGGCTATAGTTAAATTCTCCTAGAGGCTGAAAGCATCACTGAAAACAGCAGAAGAGCTGTTCAGGGCTCAACCACTTTCTCCAGTATTGGTTTCATTAGAAAGGTTTTAAAAGACAACACTGTTCATGGAAAAATATGAAAGATTTAAGCTTCAGTGAATCTGACACGTCATTACAAGTGGCTTAATAAGTCTGTCTACTATTACTTGTCTTTTATTTTTATCAGATGTCATCAATCGGGCAGACTGCAGACTGAGAATACCACAGAAGCCTTGGCAGCCACAGAAGACTAGGTCCAGGAGAAATGAAGAGAGGTGAAGGCTATCCCAGCTCTAGAAAAAATAATATTCTGGCCCACCAATACTATCAGCCTTTGGGCTCACAAGAAACCCATTTTTATGGAGGCAGAAAAATGTCTGAGAGTCAAGATTTATTGTGATATGAACGACCCCAGAGCTATGGAAAGGAATAGGGAAATTATGCCTGCCGGTGACTTCATGTGACTGGAGTACAACTGAGAAGCTGGGTGGAAGTACTGCCAAATCTAAAATCCTTCAGTACTACACAGACAGCACAGTCTGCTTCTTCCATTGGTCAGTAGGTGTCGGGTATGATCTAGCGGACAAAGTAATAACTTCATTGAGATGTCCTCTGCTAATGGTACACAGAAGATTTTAGCCACAGAAGGAAATACAGATCTGTATTCAAAAAATGGTTTATCACATCAGCTGCCAGTCCTCTTTTTCTGTCTTCAGTGGAGAAACACCTGAATAAAGCAGAACACACTTTCTAGGCCATCTCAGCAACAACATTTAAGCCTTATGGATAAACAGTACTCTGTTATTACACTTTTGGACTTCAAATATCTTTTTAAAGCATACATATTTCTGCTGTGATCCTACATCAGTAGTACAGAGTGACAAGAATTTTTCCAAGGGACTTATTTCAAAGAATGATGACTGCAGAAGTTCCCACCAGCACAACCTTCTGAAATCCAGTCAGTCCCAGTGTGCTGCCCAAAGTGCCAAGCCAGCATTTCCAGAATCCTCTGTGTCAGGTAGGTACTGCCATCGACTATAAGCTTGAAAAGGGGCATTTCAAACTGACTTTTGCAGAAAAATGTGTACAACTTGCTGTAATATATGTGGCACTTAACAGAGTAAGGCCAGGCAGTCATTTATGCAGGACAACAAATATATGTATATTATCATTGGGCCATTTATAGTCCAATCCATCAAATCTAGGAGTGTCAGAATAAAAACTGAATGTTACTTCATTTTATTGTGGCTACACATAATATGTGGCAAAAGACACAGTCAACTGCATAAATCAATGCTGTAACTGTCAACTACTTTGCCTAGATACTTTCCAGGGTTATCAGCACGTATATGCAAGCAATGATTTGATTGATAAAATACCATGTTCATGGTGATTATACAAGAAGTCTGGGGGACCAGGGGAACTAATTCCATCCAGAACTTCACCCACATTTATAAAGTTGCACCAGCTGCACTCTCACGGCTAAGGAGAATGAGGGGCAGCTATGGGAACAGAGGGGAAACAAGCTCAGGCAAATACTGATTAGTGCAAGAAAACGATCTATAAACAATAGATGGCAGAAAAAGACAGAAAAAACCATTGATTTCATACAGAAAGTCACAACGTATACTATAACAATTCTCCTGAAAGAAATCAGGGGTCTCTTTACCCTTCTCTGACACAAATGAATGCTTGTTACAGAGACACAAAGAATCCACAAAGAATTCCCCTAAGACAAAGCAAAATTAAAGTGCAGAAAGAAAGAAAGAAAGAAAGAGACAATGGTGTTTGGCTTGAGAAGTTCAGCTGCACAACCAAACATTAAAAAACAACCATCAAGCAACATAGTGTAGAGTACTATATTCCTTTATAATAGTTTAATACTTTTAATAGTGGCTTCTAATTATGTTTCACACCTATTAATTTAATGTTTCATAAAGCCCTATTTCTATCATCTGTTGAAAGGGAAGTAATACTGTCTGTACTGGGAAGGAATTCTGTACATAATATTCTATCAGATTAAGCCTCAGTAAGTATGAATTATGAGCTGTCAGGCACTTTTCTCATCTGCTACAGAATATACTTCTTAGAAATAGGAGCTATAAATAAGACAACAGATGTTCTTTGTTGGCTTCAACTGAAGCACAGATAATTTTTAAAAAGCGGCCTGTAGTTCAGACTGTTGTAAAGACAGTGTTCTGCCTCCCTCTATGGGTGAGCTTTTGCAATACCTCTTTTCAAACTAGAACCAAGTTTAGGATTTGAAATGGCTGCAACTATTTACAATTAGTATTAACAATTAGAGAAACACACAACCCTGCTCTGAGTTAAAACTGCAAGGCTTATGAAAAATAAATTAATTAAGTGCAATATACTGCCATGCAGTGCACTGCATTGTAATGCCATATGGAATGCATGAACTGTTGTGAAAAAGAAACCTCCCCAAAAACCTAAGGAAAGAAAGGAAAACCACCTGCTTATTCAACTGTTCTTTCAAAGAGCTGTGAGAAAAGCAGAAACAGTAACGTAAGAAATAAGCAAGAATGTAGTAGCATGTGCCTTTCTGCTTCTAAGTAGAGGAGGGCACTCAACAAACTGAGGAGCACAGAGAAGGCCCATGAGAGACACCACGGGAGCTGAACCCCAAGCAGGCTGGCACCAGGGCTTCATTACTGCTGGTCTTGGGGAGAGGTGTATCTCTCCTCCTTCCTGCAGTCTGGAGCATGGGGCACAGCTAGAGGCTCCCCATGGTTTTCTCAGGGGTGGCAGACTGATGTGCAATTCCCTCTTACCCCTCATTCTCAGCGATCATGCCAAGCCCCGTGTGATGTGCGGGAGCACAGCAGATAGCAGTGTTCTCCCCAAGAGTATCACTTTAAATGGGAGGTCAGGTTAATGTCTCTAAACAAAAAAGGCCAGCGTGGTCCTCAGAGCATGATTCTGAGGACAAAGAAAGAAAACATTTTAATAAGCCAACACCTATTTTTCCTGTGGTGTTGGTGTCTGCAGGCCCCTTGCCAGCAGTTTTCAGTCAGAGATAGTAACAGATCAGAGGTAGGATGTGTTGTGGGTACAAAGTTACTGCATCCCCACAAGAAGACGACAGGTGACAGTAGGGAAGTGACAGGATGACAGGACAGTGCCAACCAAGAAGCTGGACCCCATGCAGTGCAAAACAGTCCTTTTCATCAAGTATGATGAAAGGCTTGTTATATCACTCCTCCTCCTTCAGGATTGCTGCCCCAAGGCTAGAAAAGAGCTAAGCTCTGCAAGAATTTGAGTAATTCTGCCCGATTCTCCTTAGATATATTAACTGTGAATGAAAAACTTACCATTCCAGCTTTTGACATAAAATCATACATGGTTTGACATGAAACCATACATGCTATCAAGAAGGAAAACACATGACACTGAATATTCAAGTGTAGCGTGGACAGCACATGTGTGAGGACAAACAATGTGTTCCACTGGCAGCTGCATCTTGTGATCTACTTACCAGGTTCCCAGTGCCACCTTCAGGGTTATGGTTGCCATTAAGCATCCAGATTGCAGTAGTAGTACCTAGAAGCCCTTATCAGAATTGGCACAAACTTGTGACAGTTCTCTACAAACAAAACCTACCTTACAGGCCTTACGATTAACTAAGAGATCTCTTACAATTGATGCCAGCTGCCTTCCCACAAACTACCTCATCTTTCTCAAGATATTAAAGCCATGATATTTATTCTATTAACTACTGCACTCTGTAAACTTTTTTTTGAAACTAACAGTGAAACGCTAGTACAAGTGTAATTTAAAGAGACTACATGTAAGTTAACACATTTACATGGTACTTTACTAGTCACTCTAGAACGAATCATCAGCAAAGCTCCCTCTGTCTGATGCCTGCTATATTACACAGACACATGAACAAAACTACATTAAAAGAGCATCAAGACCACAAGGTCAAGCACTCAAAACTTAAGACAACAAAGAACTCGGGCTGCATGTGCAATTTCAGTGCTTCCTTTTGTCTCTTCCCACAAAATGACATAGCATTTTTCCCATGAAATTACTCTGCCCATTCCAGCACACAAAATCTAGTGCTCTCAAGGAACAGAACCCAGCTGAAGAGTTCAGGTATTTATTACCTGCAGCATTATTCAGATTGTACAATGACACATGATGGTCTAGTATGCTCATATTCTCCTGTTTACTTTCCTCCTCAAACCTGAATTTTCTATTTGCTCATCTCTACTCAGCTACCTATGAAAGCGTAATTAGCGCCGCAACTTGTTCTTGAGTCCTTCCTAGCAAGTAGGGACGGAATCACATACTCAGTTGTTCCTGGAAACCTTTGACACATAGGAGAGAGACAGCTGCCTATCTTTTAAGGGAAGAAATGCCAAGGTCCATCTCAAGAGGCACTTGAAAATTTTGGTTCTGCTCAGCCAGCATAGAGTCACTGTGAGATGATTTCAGTGACCTCAATTCCCTTTCCACATAACCATGGTGATGGTTAGTAATAGTGCTCCAGCAGCATCTGCTCTTTGGAACTGAGACAGGACTGCTGGATGGATGTTCACTGTGAGATACTAGGAATGCTGGAATTCTCTCCAGAATTACGTGTCCCACCTGTAAAGATCCCTGTTCCTTACTGTTGTTTCCTTTTTTTGGTACAATGAAGTTGATTCTTACAGAAGGCCGTCACTGCTTTGTGACAATAACTCTGCTTGAGAAACATATTTAGAAAAAAATCTTTTTCTTCAATAATTGTAGCACATAAAAGTTCAGGACAATATGCTATTCTGCTCTGAAAGAATACTTTGTTTTGCTACCTTTTTGCTGTGGAGAAACTAACGGAGGGAAAATGCCAAGAAATCCCCCTCCAAACTATTCACAGGCAAGCAATCTAAAGGAAAAGAATAAGCTCTTCACTACTGCAAGAAAAAGATAGTGTGTATTACTGTGCTTGAGAAGTCAAGTTGTTTATATATGCAAGATTTACATAAAAGTACTGGCAGAGACTGGTGACAGATAAAAGCCAAAACAGCCCCTTCATCTTCTGGGAATTATGGGAAACACTTATAAGTACACAGAAAGTTAAAAATAAAGACTGTATAGCGTCACACAGAAAAAAAAAATATGCAAACAGTGGTAACAGCAATCCAGCATCAGGAGGACATTTTTATTCTGGAAACTAACGTATTTCAAATCAAGCTTTTTTCCTTCCTCTAAGTGGGGGAGTGGGGGGTGGAAACCCAAACCTTAGGGCTCTAGCTGTAGTGACAGAAATACAGCAATGCTGAAAGGCAACCTTAGAAGAAAGTAAAACTGGGTTAATCCTTACAGCCATTAAAGCATGGGCTGATCTGACATAGATACAGAAACAACAACATTGCTAGGAAATTCCTCAGCTGGATCTACAGAGTTAATCCTACCATAGTCTTCAGTTTCAGATGAAGAAGAAAACTCTCAGTCTGAATGTAGTTAAGACTTTTTTGACCCATATCATACACCTGTTGAGATTTTTCTGCACAGAAATGTCAGCATTGATTTCTCATTCCAACATATTTTACCCTATGTAGATGTTATACAAAAAGGACATCAGTGAATATGAAGTACATGTACTTATTGCATGGACTTCAAGACCTCTCTTCCAAACTACTGTTCACACTCCACTGCTGAAGTAACTTTAATTTGACCTTAGCAGTTAAAGTGGTAAATGAATTTCATGGACCTGTACAAAGCTATCAGGGTCTCAACAGCCTTGTTAACTGCAACTGGACAAAGACCTTAATTTGTGTACTGTCTAGCACTCTGCACTGCAATAATTCATATAGTGCAACACCTGTTTGTAGTACTGTAAAAAAAAGAATTGAAAATAACAACAAAGATGGTGCTAGTCTGAAAAACTGGCTATGTTTTTACACCACCACCTGTAAGCCAAAGATTAACTGAAGTCAGGGCAATGAGGTATGGAGCAGGATTTCAGTCTGCTTTGGGAGTATTCATTTGCAGAGACTAAAGGCAAGACCAAAGCATCTCTTTAAGAAAATGCAAGCATAATTCTAAGCACTTAAACTTGGAAAAATCCTTTAGCAACCTTCATGCAATCCTACAGTGTTAAAAAGTTTTTTGTGGGCTAAAACAAAGAAAAATGTGTCACAACACAAGCAGTGTGTTGTGAAGGACTGAGACTGAGCAGAAGAGGCTGAAGTAACTGCGCTCATTATTTTTTAAGTGGGACTGAAAAGACTAAACTGCCGAGAGGGTGGGCAAACTAAGAAAAACATACGCATCTGGTTAAGAACTGACAACATGTTCCCTCTAATTTTTAACTCGGGTGGATCAAATGAAAGCTGCTCTTCTAGGGAAGAAGCTGGGGAGACAGAAGCTCTTTTTATGTCCTCTACAAAGACTCAAGAGGTGAGCAAGAAGCACTCTGACCTGCTGCTTCCCTTCCTTGCCTCTGCCACTGGGCAGCTGCCCTACAGTAGCCTACTCCAGCACAGGGGAACGTGCTGTGGACATTCTGCTATTTCTCTGTAGAAAATTGATGGGGATCAGGATCAATGCTCAAGCTGACTGCCTCTGAACTTAGGGAAATACTGAGGTTGTAAATGAACATGCCAAGAAATGCTCATCTGTTGAATACTTTAAGTGCTGCAAGTGTATAGAGCTTCTACAGATCACAGACACAAAAACCATAAAGCAGTCTTCCCACTATCCTGGCTCCTGCCAAGAAAGTTAGCTACTCTTCTAACTAACCCATCCATATCTGAAAATACAATGGCACTACCTAGCTATAGATCTATTTCCACATACGTACAAACAGAGCTTAAATCTACAATCACGCGGTTGTTTCAGAATGTTGATTATAGGATGCAGTAAAGGAGTAAAAATACATGCCTGACTTACACAAGATGTGATCAAACATGTGAAAATGTCTTCCAGTTATGACTCACGAAGAAATGGGCAGAGGTTTGCGAGGCTGAAAAGCTGCTGGCTGGAAGGACTAAGCCTTCTTCCACACCGGCCAGCAAGGACTGGGAATTGGCTGCCATTCTGTCAAAAGGCCAGGTATATCCTGGTGGTTTTCTTGCTATCCTACTGGGGGGAAAACAAAACAAAAAACCCCAAACAAACAAACAAAACCCTACACACATGCACAAAAAAAGAGAGAGAGAGAGGAAAAAAAAGGAAAAAAAAAAAGGAAGCCTTGTATGTCTAGCTGTGTTATTGTGCTCCAGAGGAATCCCTTGGTCATCTCGCCAAAAGAAAGAACCAGAGTTACCTTTATTTGACCCTACCAGAAGAGAACACCTTTCTCCATTTATTTTACATTTTTAAATGAATGTATTTATTTATTTAAATGTGGGCCATGCCAAGAAGGGAAAGGATGTCTCACTTGACTCCCAGATGGGGAGTCATTCCAAAAAAATCCAGTTCCCTGTCAAGAACAGAAGGAAGATGAATGCATTAATTTTAAACTGACCTGATTTTTCTAACAGGCTTATGACTCCCTGTTTTTAAGTGCAGAATAAGCATCTTTCTATCTATCTCTCCTTCTAATTTTACCCCTCCAGACTTGTGCACGAGGCTAGAAAATCTTCCTAATTTCAGTCCTACTCAGCTCAGCCATGGTATCTTCAGAGAACTTTATTGAGGCTTTTACAAGATAAAAACTCCTCAGAAATGGTAGAGGCAGCAGACTGCCTGTGTAACTCACCTAAGCTCTACTACGCTACCACCAGGTACCTAATCCTTGCAGGAGCCAGAATTGCTAAACAGGAACCTGTCGCCTCTCAGAGGGTTCTAGTATTTCATAGTAAACGTGTCTCTAACAGCCTCTTGTAGAGATATCACTATGAGCAATCATCTAAATATAGGTCTTGTTTTAAGGGAAATGCATTTTGTTTGTTGGGATGGTTTTAGTTTTTTTTTAATAGCATATTTCTTGATCTCTCAGGGGAGCCAACCCTTCTTCTCTTCTTGTTTCAGTACATCAGCCAGCTTTCCACCAGTCAGCTTCCCACATTTCAAACCTTGCTTTCAAACTGAGAAGTCTTAGGAGATGGAGCGAGGTGGCCAGTTATTCTAGTGGTGTTCAGCTAGGAATAAATAATGCAAAGGACCATGTGAATATTCTAATCTGTGCTGCCTGAGGTTGCAAAGGGACCCAACTCAAGTGAGAAAGTGCAAGGCCACAGGTATAGACTTCTCTAGACACACATACTCCACTTGTTCGGCTGCTGCTACCAAAACCTTGCAGGATAGTTTAGTTCTAAACTACTGTGTATAAAGGCTGGGTTGTTTTTTGGTTTGGTTTGTTGGTGTTTTGGTTTTCCCCCCACAAAATAGCTACAAGTTACATGCCACCAAACTGTTTGTGGGAATCAATACAGCAGTCTTGCACCAAGCTAATCAAGACTAAACAGTTTCAAAGCCTATTAGTGTCCAGTTATGCCATGGTTTGACAGTGCTTTGCAAAGCTTTAAAGTAAACGGGGTTTTGGTTTGGGGTTCTTTTTGTTGTCATTAGTTTTTTGGTGGGGTTTTTTGTGTTGTTGGGGTTTTTTTAAAGTGGTTTTTTTTTTTTTTAGTTTTTTTGAGTCAGGAAAACAAGCATGGAATAAAGATTTCTGACAGGTTGCAAACAGATGACCAAATTGCACTTAACATGACAGAAGACTATTTTCCAAAACAATACATTCATACTGAAATGAGAGAACTTCATGCCTTTATTCTGCATGGCTATCAACTTGAGCCCAATAGGACAAATTGGAACCATGTTTAAAGCCTACTTTTTCCTGCTGGCTTTGCAGCCTCCCCATGCTTTGTGCACATTACACGTCTTCTCTCTTTCTCAGCATTTGGTCTCTTTCTCCTTCTGGCATTCTGTAATCCTGCCAGCCAAAGAGCTTTGCTTTTAATAAGTAGATCTGCCAACTTAAACATCAGTCTCCTAAGGCAATCAAATAATGAAACACACATGTATATACTTGCACATAATCTGTCAAATGCCTCCCTAGCCCACTACAAACGATTTTTGCAATTCGGGGGTTTCATAGGAGCAATGCACTCCTGCTTTTCAAAGATCAAATGCCACATTTCTTCAGAGTCCTGTGTCTTGTTTGTACATACAAACCCAATGACCCTGCAATTTCCATATCGATATCTAGAAGACATAAAATATGAAAAACCTGTAAACACAGAGATTGTGCAGACAACTTTATATGGAGTAAGCATATCCTTCAATTTCTCCAGCACGGTGTAGAGGTCTGGTGCAAGACACCATAGATTCCTCATGGCAGAACATGCTTCCCATGTTTCTAGTGTGTCTGGAAAGTTAATGAATAACCATTCCAGGTGTCAAGAGTATTTTTCATACCTCCTCTATTACTCATCTATTGTCCACACTGAAGTCACCACGATTTCCACTTTCTAAACTAGTATTTCCCAAAACAGAAGTGTAATGCATGACACTAGCAACAGAGTAATCAGGAAAGAACTTTGTCACACTAGGATGAAGTTCCACTGCCACACGGCAGTTTACAGCATGGCAAAATAAAGATGGTAGCAAAAGAATCTTTCAAGTAAGCAATTGATTGGTATTAGAAAACTAAAATCAGGTTTCAAGGACTTTGAAATTTACAATATAATGTCACCATTTGTAAAAATTCCTGCATTGTGAATCAGAACTATGATACAGTGAAAAAAAAAAAAATCAAAACTACTAGAGATGCACCATAAAAACATCAAGCATGTCCCTGACACGCACGGTTCTACTGCTAGACATGTTTTACACGTACAAGACAGTACTGAGAACTTAATAAATTCTCAGAATCAAGACACAAGTGAGACAACACTAAATTATGACACCACACCTGCTGAATCTGTGCACTCACATTCTAATATTTCTTTTGGTTTTGATGCTCATATTTGGATTCCAGCTGGTGAAGCTGGATGACTGCAGACAGAAGTATGCCAGGAAGATTTGTTCTGCAAGGAATCGTCTCGGACACCCAGTACTTAGTAACTGACGCCAGCCATGGAGTGAGCAGATGGTACTCGCTCCTTGTGACAAATAAAGCCTTACACTGTCAAAACTAATGTAATTCTGGTTCCTGATTTTAGTTATCTCAGTGAAAATTTAAGTGTTAAGTGTTCTTTAAGTTAAGAGTTCCATCCCCAGATTAAGCTTTTTTAAGTGTTTTTCCATGTGACCTCCCTATTACGAAGAGATTAACCTTAACCTATCTTAAAAATAAGTAGTTATTTTTTTCATAGCTTTTTTTGGTCTACCTCATTCCTCACAGGAATGATGACAACGCCTCACAACAGCTTCCATGAAGCTGTTACCTGCCACATCACTGGAAAGAAGAGGCAATGAAGAAACCAGTTTCCAGAGAGGAGCCTGAAGGCTGTGAAGGTGGCTTAAGAACACAACGAAACCGGAGTGAAGCAATTCTCATTCAGTGAAGACCTTGACAATGAACAAAGAAAGGATAAGCAGGAAAAGGGGTCAGGCGACTGTGTAATTAAAACACTGTTTCAGATGGCATACACTGCAAGGTGTAATTACATGTACAAACACAACTTTCATATGAATAGTTTTGAAATCTTAACAATCTTCTACTATAGTGGGTAATTCACTGTATATATGCACATGCATCAAGGTAATAAAACTCTATTTATTGTAAATGTAATAATTGGTTACAATAACAGAATATACAATTAAAACTGCCACTATATAATTCCTGCAATTATAAGAAACCCTCATCACTATCACACTAGTTACCCAAACAGGCAGCCCTCAAAAAAAAACCACACACCTAAAACAAAACAGCCTCAAAGTATCTAGAAGCATAGAGTAAAATTTTGTGTCCATTAGTGAAAAGGACTGAATACAATGAAAGAAAATTACTTGGTGAAATTAATCTCTATACTGTCATCACCAAATACAATTGAACATGTGTGTGTGTCCCAAATTAAGACGTTTATGCTACTAAATTTTTACTATATAATGGACATACACATGTCAACATTGAAGTCATCTACATTAGTATCTACTAAAGGGAAGAATTTGGACTAATTAGGAACATGCTTTAAATCTACCCAGAAGTTATGAATGAGCTCAATACAGTAATTACCAAGTGAAATTCCTACATTAGACCTCAGAAGAGATGATCATAAGTGTTTCCCTTCCATGTCTTCAAAGTCCATGAGAACCAGACGCCATTCTTTACATCAGTGCTTATGCTGTAGTATTTCATGCACATTCATATTTTATGCAATCTGGCATAATGGATCTCAGAACAGGGCTAGCATTAGTGCTCCAAACCCTAAAGGCAATGGGAACTCTGTCTGAAAGAAGTGAGAGTAAGAACTGTGGGATTTGTCCCAGTGCTGCTAAACCTTGATTATAGGTCTGATCTTGATCCTTCTGAAGTCAAAATGGGTTTTGGTACCTATTTAAGGGAAAGTAGAATGGGAGCCTGCTGCTTCTTGTATGAACAAGTCTTAGGTAAACAAAAAAAACTCAAAACCATGTATAATGTTTTCAAGAACATCAGTATTTTAAAATAAACTTATTTTTAGTTTGCATCCCAAGGGATTTTGAATAAAGCATTTTAATACTCTGTTAAGCAGAGAGCAGCTCACATTAACAAGCACTGGCATGTTCCATCTAAACTACCAGACAATTTACCACAACATTTGATTGAGTGGCTATTTAGATCAAACAGACAATGAAAAGCAAAAAGAAAAAAAAAAACCAAAACCCACCCCATCATCTTATTGGCGCATTCTTACTGTGTCATAATAAAACCCTAGATATTTGTCTTAGAGGAAACATCTGGAGAAAAAGCATAACAGTTGGTAACTGTCTTCCCCTTTTCTGCTAAACTGTGCATGCAACTCAAAACCCTGCATCTTAAATCACTGGGGAAGGCACCCACAGCCCACTGTCCTTTTCAGTTCAAGTTTTAATATCGATGGTATGAGACTTTAAACTACCATCACGAGAGTAGTCCAAAGCAATTATTAGCGTTACACACAACAGACGAGCACCAAATGTTCCTCTAGCAGATAGGCTTTTCTTCCGAAAGCCAGAAGGCAGCTCAAAAGCAGCAAGACTTCATGCTAGTTGCTCAGTAGTAAACGTTAAACCAGTCATTTAATATAACCCCCCCAAAAGTGTCCTGATAATAATGGGATTGTGAAAACCTCTCATTTCACGTAGGGAGCTGCAGCACACACAGAGTACCGGAAGGGTTTTGGAATTGTCAGCACTAAGTTTGACCCAAGAGGAAGTTAGAAAAACATGAAAGCAGTGGGGGATGCACGCTAATCTTTCAACCAATGGTAATAAATTATAAATACAGCAGAGCAAAGAGAATTCAAACATTCATCCCTCTGTGCCCTGGAGGACCCCTCACTGAGGGAACAGAGGTCCTTTATTCCCAGATAGTTGAGATTAAGTTTTTGCTGCTTGCTGTTTTGAATATACGTTCCTTAACACTTTCTCTGTTGATCAGGCCAGACTGTGAGGACCACTGAAAAACCCCTTTATTCTCAGAACTGGCTTGCACTGAAACAAACAAACAAAAAAACCAAACCAGCCCTCCCTAAATCTTTCTCTTCATAAGAAAATTGCTTATGTAGGCTAACGACTAGCTACGCTATTCTGGGTTCAGAACAACGGAGTAGGTTTGGACTGGCAAAAATATATTCTAAATTATACTAAAACATCTGTACAGATTCAACTCCACAGTACCCAAAATAACTTGCTTCAAAATGTCAAGGGATGGCATTTTCTGACGTTTCTCACAAGGAAATGGCTATATTGCAAACAGTGCAATAAATATCAAATGAAGAATGAAAAACTGTATTACAGTAAGAAGCACAAAGCCTGGTCAGCCAGGAGTGTCCTAGAGGAGGTCTCAAAGAGCACTGATGCCTGCAGAAGAGCCACGCATCAGCGGGGGAATACAAAAGGAGCAGGTCACACCTCACTGCACCCCAAGGTGCCCTGAAGCCTCACAGCCCTTTGCGGATCACAGCAAGGCAGATGCCCCTCAAGTGTTCACCAGTCAACTGAGAAGAAAGCAGGAAAACGATGGAGGGCTCCACCGTGGCCTCTGTCACACCTCACCTGTGTGAAGCAGCTGTGTCTTGGCAAGATGACCATTCAAGGGTAAGTTCATAAACACAACAGCCATTTTCTCGTCTCCATGCAAGCGCAGCCCATGAAAAATAGTGAATTAGCAATTGAGGACTGGAATGTGTGGTCACAGGGTTGAACACCATGTGCAAGTAGGAAAACGACTGCAAATCTTTGCCCTTAACATGCTTATTTCTGGAATGCTCCTGGATAGAAAGATAACGAAACCAGACACAGCTGTGCAGCCTTATCTACCACTGTGCATAATTAGTGGTTTCTTTCATTAATTCCCTAATTTAAGCACTTTGGTCTACCTCCAGCCAAAAAAAACTTAGGAAGAGGGCTTGGATATTAAAAGGTTACCTCACAAACTAAAAGCCTTCCCTTTGAGGCAGACTGTTGGAGATGCCCTAACATGTTTTGAAACATGAGTTTGCAGCATCTGATACCATTTAAAAGTTTCTTCGCCAAGAATAATCCTCCATGTTTATCTGCTACCTACCAACTTTGTCCAAGTGGGATGAGGAGCTCTAGGAAGAAACCGGTGACAGCGCTAAAGTTTTCTCTCCTAACCCCAGAAAATAAATTCCACTGTTACATCTATAATCAAGACATGTGAAACACGGTGCAGCCATGCCTCCTGGGATGTGCATTCCTGCCTCAGACTACAGATCTCTGGTGGCAATACTCTCCCTTCCTTCCCAGCTGGTGAGCAGGAGGTTGTGGCATAGGAGTGCTCAGGCATGCCACATCCAACAAATCCGGTAACACAGCGAAGCAAACGCATGGAAGAGACCCACTGAATTACACCAATCTGGAGTGTTTAAGCAGTAGTTTACCTTTTGTCCAGTATCTTTACATTGTTGAGTGTGCATGTTTTTTAGAAGGAAGCATCAAAACTTTAAAGGAAAGCCGAGTTAACTCTGTCTGGTTTTCCAACATGTAAAAACTTAATAAAAAAAATAAAAAGGCAAAGAAACCACATCTAGACCTTGCCTGTTTACTGAAAAATACAATAGCTGCTCAAAATCTTCTGGAAGCTGAGTGGACCAGAAGTAATTGCTCTTCCTGCAGCACCCTAACTCTTCTACGGAAGCATCTTCCTACCCCAGATACCACCAAGTCACCTGCCAGGACGGATGGAAACTGGCATGTTCAGACCTGCCAGGGACAGATCTCATTTCTTGTCCCTGACATTCACCATCATCTCAGCCATTAACCTCTGGAAAATGCTCTAACAGAGCAAACGATGCCAAGTGTGTACAAACAGGTCTAGCAAATTGTCTGACACCTAACTGTAGCTAACAGTACAACTAATTAACAGCTAGTAAGTAGTTACTAACAGTCAGACCTTTTTAATCATTCATGCCATAGTTTACATAGCAGTTTTTAAGCACAAGATAGCCTTACAAGATATTTTTGAAGTCTAGAAACAATATGCAGTTGCTTTCTCTAGCTCAGGGCAGTAGTGTGTTTTTGAAACTGTCCTGAGGATTTTGATATAGGTCCTTACTACCTGAAAAGATGTATTCTTAAGTATTATTTTTTAATGCTGTCTTACATGCAAACTGTTGTATGAAGCAGATCAGCGTGTGAAAATGAAGAATAGTGTTTGGGTGTTAGTCTTGTGGATTGCTGCATACAGGGTTCATAAAAGACTGAACAAAAAGCAGTCAAGTTAGTACAAAAAATTACACCTATGAACACTTTACCTAAAGACTTCAGGCAATGTCCAAAGATGCAGGCATTTCTATAATAAAGTGCAAAAAATTTAATACATAACACAAAAGCAAAAAAAAAAAAAATCCAAAATCCCATCTCCTCTATTGTTGAAGCCACAAAATAGGACTGTATTTTAGACATAACTTTTACCGACAGCATTAACAGAAGTTAGCAAGTATTAATCACAGTTATTACATTTATATTTTTTAATAAAGCCAAAAATTCTCTTTAAATTCTCCTAAGCACCTAGATTCTCACCAAAGTATTCTCAGGACTTAGAATCCTTCTCCAGTTAAAATAAATATTTCTTTAAAATCCTGTAATTTCCCTTGTCATTCGTAGCTATGAAAATAAAGCAGTTCTTTGTATTCTAGCCTTCAGATTGATTTCATGGATGTTCATCACGGAAAGCAGCTTTGGAGCAAGACGCAGATGTGAAAGAGCACACAGCCAGCTGCAGTTACACCACCTGTGTTCTTTCACACAAGAAAATCTGGATGCGTATATGGCATCACACAAGTATTTAAGTGGGCACGGTTATTTGCTCGGGGTGCAGAATGATCCATTCTTGGCAAATAGTTAGCACCATGTGTTGCTGAAACTCACAATCTGATGTTATCATATGCAAGCATAAGTAAGAACTATTTGCTAACCAGTGGTTTTTTTCAGATGTTCCTGGATCACAGCTACAGGAACAGATCAAGTTGTTTCCAAGGGAGAGGAGCAGGCTACTTCACCTTTGCCTTGTTTAAAATCTGCCCCAGGAGCATTCATGTCAGCAGGAGGTATTAACAGACTGAATCAGTATTACAGGATGCTAAAGCAAGGTAAGCAAAGTCACTCAACATAATGCCACCGTTATAACTATAGAAAGGCATATTAAAATTGGTGTGATACAAACCAGACAAATACTTCTTAGAGCATCAAAATAGGAGAGTCTTATTCTTTCAGTTTCTTAAAGCAAAACACGTAACAAAAGGCAGTATTTTTTAGACTAGTTGATACAGCTGGGGAAAAAAGATGCATTTTGGACACACAAACCTTTTGAGGTCTGAGGTAATCTTTGAGGATCAAAACGGTGTTCTGTGTGCCCAAAGTTGTGTATTTTTCCCAGAAATCCCAAATGGTCAATTAAAATATTTGTCTCAAAACCTCTCTCTCACTTTTACCCTGTGACGATTAAAACACAACATGGAAGATGCTAGTTTTGAAGCTCCTTCATCCCTCCTCTACCAGCAGGTGGGGCCACGCATCAACCATGAATCTGCCCGGGTCCAGTTAACGTGCAATTTGTGCAACCGTATCCCTTGTGCCCTCTCTGGTGCTTACAAAGACTTTTTTTTTTTTTAGTTGCTATCATCTCGATTTTGTCACTGTGAATAAAATGCTCTGCCTCACTTTAATGCAGCTTGCAATATTGCAATAGAGCAGGTGGCAAAAACTTTGTTTTCAGAATAATGCATACGTCTGGCAGCTAGAAATCTGTCTTGTACACCAAAAAAACGTGACCACAAGTAGCTGGCGAGGCTCTCTGGCAGAAACCTGCCCCATTTCTCAGTGCAAGTCAAACGCAATTGACTTGTGAAGTTCATGACTGCAGGGCAGTTCTGATGACTGCAGCAGGACGAAGGCTTATGCTCAAACTGGGCTTTTTTAGAGTGAATCCAAGGGCTCTGGCTTGAATGGCAAACATATCGACAAAGTGAGCTAGTGACTCATCCCTTCACCCCATTATTTCCTTTTTCCATTTGCCTAAATCAGGAGATACGATGACTGTTTTCTTCCCAACAGAGGCTCCAGGTTCCATGCATTCCACTCACTCTTATATCCCCTAATTAACAAATGTAAATAATTTTCAGAAACACAACTGCTCTACTGGCTTTATAGCAAATAGAGAAACAAATCCTACAGCATAGTCAGCTCAAGCATGCACAAACTGTTTTATGCTCTCCGTCAGTCTGGATCTTTGTCAGACATTGCATAACCTGGTCTCTGAGAGGAAAGAGTTTCCAAATGTTCCATGACATTATCTTTGCTTAATTTGCTGATCTGTATCTGTTCTAGGAGAAAAGCATAAAGAAAGGTGTTTGGTTTTTTTTAAAAAAAATCTAGGTTACAGTTTCATCACAAAAAGGAAAAGGTTCAGATTATTTTTAGGCTCTAAACCAGCTGAAATGGCACCAAGTGTCAACACACACAACCCTTTTAAGTTACACAGAAAGTTGCAGGAAGCTCTAAAACATCAAAACAGACAAATTATTCATACAAAGTTCTGGTCTGCCCTCTGCAACCTGACCTTCATTTCAAAGTGGGAATTTAGCATTCCAAGTTAAATCTGAAAGTATTCCTGCTGATCAGTCAAAGCTTTATGCTCCAAAGCCTGCTTAACATCAGCCTTCACAATCCAGGTAGAGAAACAAAACTGTGAGAACCAGCTCTAAACATATGCAGCTGTATCAGGTAAGCTGAATCAAAGTTCAGCCAACTCAGCTGGACTCGCTACAGTTCATACACTTTTCATTTTCAAAGGGTTGGGTTAGACAGGGCTAAGTGAGAGGAACCAGCCCTCTGTAGCTCCAATTCAAAAAAGCATATTTCAATGGGGGGGAAAAAAAACCAAAACCAACCAAAACTTTTATCAAATCTTTACTACTTTGTGTAAACTCCAGATGTCTAGCAGAGGACATAAAGATGACCCTGTGCTGCACGTGCCTTGATCCCTCCAGCCACAGCCAGTCACCCTTGACTGGTTGGAGAAGAAACCTGGGGAGATGGCAGGTTGGGCCAGTGAGAGCCTCACACCAGCTCCAGGAATTAAAAACTGCCTTGCCATGGATCTGACCTGCACCAGGCCTGAAACTAAAAGAGGATAGAGACTTCCTGGGGCTTTTCTATCCCCTTCATTTTCCCATCTTTTTAGAGAGAAAAAAAAAAAGCCCCACAAACTGAGATCGAATCTACTTCTTCATTGACAAAGGTAAGGGGAAAACAGAAAATTCTAAAACTTGAGTCAAGGACCCCCAGTTCTGGTCTTGACCGTTAGGTCTAGAAATTTAACTGGGTCATGGATAAAATAGAAATCTGGGAAAAGATTTGGCCTAAGTGTTGTAAGGAACAAATGTAATAAATGAGCGTTTTAATAGAATTTGAGACCAGCAGCAGGTTTGAGTTTTGTTGGATTTTTTTTTCTTCAGATTGGCTTTCAATATTTATAAATAGGGAGCTTTTAAATAAGAGTGGGAATGCACAAGACACTAGCCTGACTTGCAACTCTGCCCATGTTACTAGCCACTTTGCAAAGTCTGTTCAAATGTCTGTGACATTCATGTAGGAGTACAATAGCATTGTGAATACTGCCAGCATTGTGCCTAAATATTGCAAATTTGATTTGAAACAATATGGACATTGATGAGTAACTGATGAAGCTTAACAAGGCGAGGAGGAAAAAAACCACATTCACAATACATAATTAAGTATTAAAGAGTATTGAAATTATTAGAAAGTATTTTCTTAAAAAAAAAAAACTATATGTGTGGTAAAATTAAAAGAACTGATAATTATATATATTATTTTAAATCTCCATTTAAGTGTCTCATATTCTTATTTAACATATGCACAACAATGGTGCATACCGAATTATTTCTACACAGAATGAAAAAGTAAATGAATTACAAATAACTGAGGTACACTTAAGATGTCTGCTTCCAGTTCCCCATTAATTTGTCATTTTGATCCACAGCAGTTTCAAATCATCAAGTACTGAAAATGTAAACTTGACTGTATTTGGTCAAGCAAGTTTCATATGCATTAATTTATTTGAAATACACTCTAGGGGTGTAGAGAGAAGTGTCATCCTGGGAAGAATCTCCTGGCTCACTGCCCGTTACATTGGCTGCTGTACAATATTAACTGTGCTATTCCCTGCACCAAATCTTACATATAAAAATAGTGAAGCCATCTGAAAGTCAAATGTACATTGCTACATTATTCTTTATCTGAACTGTATTCCTGCCTGTACCTCTGGTTTCACCATAGCTATGATTTTTTGCATCATTCTGCTCAGTTAAAAATCTCACCTTCATTCTGTTTTTATAATATTCTTTCAGTGCAACATTTCCCAAATTTGTTTCCAAGATTTATAGTACTCTTAGCTCTTTACAATAAAAAGATCCATAAGGAGACAACTTACTGTTACTTTTCCCCGATTTATTTTAATTAAACACAAATTATTTGAAAAATAATTAAACCACATTTGAGCTATTTGGAGTTCAAATTTGAGTATTTCTCCTGAATCTGTTGAGGGGTTCTAATCCCTGATCCTAGGGCACTACTGAACATGCCTAGCTTTTTACATTAAGCTTAAAATCTTTAATTCAAAAGGAGTTATGGGAATGTAGCTTTTTTTTTTTTTTTTGTAACCAGAAAACTACAAAGCTGGATTGCAAGCTCCATTCTTAAAACATTTTGGGGGATAGCAGGAGCGTGTGTGCAGACTCTGAGGTTAAGATTCCCAGTTAAATTAGCAGATTTTCTTGCTGCTAATCCCCACCGTACCAAGCTATTAAAAATAAACACATTGTAGGTAAATAGTGCACTGTCTAGAAGCAAAGAACTTCAGTTTAGATCTAGTAACTAAGGCTCGGGGCACTGTCTCATCCCAAGGAAACATGAAAGCCTAGATTTAAGCAGAACCCCCAAATCTGCTGCAGAACTTCCCAGGGTAACTCCCAGCTGCTGAAACTCCCATGAGGCCCTGTTACAAGCGCAGTCCTGGGGCAAGCTCAGAAACTGTGATTAACACCAGAACTTCCCAGCACAGTGCTGTGACCAGCTCACAGCATGGAGCTGTGAGCAAGAGCATCAAGCAAACATGAGTATAGAGACCAAGCAAGTTACAAAGCACCACTCCAAGTTTAAACCAAGAAACGCATACAAGCCTGGGGTGCCGGTTACTTCACCGCAGCCTGCATATGTCAAAAATGAGATTTTCTTTCCACCCTCCACCTCTCAAAATTACCCGTCAGCAACGAGGTGTCTATTCAAACAACCATGTTTATTCTGCAGTTACGTATGGTGGAGACAACCATCTCCACACGCGGGTTAAGAAAAAAAAAGACCGTTACCTGATCAGAACATATTAATACCCAACACAAGAAATGATCAAAGAAGTAACAGCATTTTCTTTCAAAAGCAAATACCCCATTTTCAGAATTAATCTAATGAGAAGCCATGAGACTAACGACCAGAGGCTGAGAGTTCAAGGACTTAAGAAATAGGGACAGTATAACCTAAAATGCCACTACACCCTCACCTGACCCCACCTTCATTCTAACAATGGCGTACACCTATTCATGACACACTTGCAAGCAATTCTTGAGTGCTCAAGGACATTGATATAAAACAGTTCAGATTTACTCCTTATTAAACCCCTACCAACCTAGAAATGCTTCTGCCAGGTTTCCACTTGGTTGTCACATGCAATTTTCTCTATTTCCGTTCTCATCTTCATTAGTTATCAGCACAGCTGATTATAAACTAATAATAGGCACAGTGGGATGGAAGCTCATAAACTGATGCCACAACTTTCAAGTGATGCTGCAAACATTTCTGTGGAGGCAGAGGGTGATGGTACTATTCAGGACAAGGGCATCACTGTGAGAATCAGGATCACATACTACAACTTGTTATTTCCTACAGCTAGAAACAATGAGAATTTAAGAAGCATTACATGTTGAAGCAACATAAGCCATTCTAGACTTTTGAGAAGTCAAAGACCACTGTAAAATCTATCCTAAGATGGACTTGGCTTGTTACACGTAAAACCCAAATAACTGAATGTCAAAAAGTAAAGGAGACAAATGACGTGAAGGCAGGAGGGTGTCGTTTTTTCATGGTTTTTGTTACCCTTAAGTTTTTCCGAATTAAAAGAGAAGACTCTTTCTGCCATTAACAGAAAAGTTCTGATCAAATTCTGAGTTCTGCCCAACATACAGTTGGAAATGTAGGTTAGAAAGCAACTTATGTTTAAACAAAGGAAATATCTTCCTTCGTTTATGTTAATGCCATTTTTTGCGCTGTGTGCCCTGCACTCAAATAAAGCATCAAATCAGAATTTCTCTACCATAATTCCATTGTTCATTTTTAAATACCTCCTCTTACCTTTAATGCCACAGGTAAACCTCCATGACCAAGTACACATTTTTTGCTGTTAGTGAGAGATTTATGATAGGAACATACTGTTTATTTGGAATTTGTACTGTTGGATTCACCAAGCAGTTTCTCAATCGTTAAGTTTGATGAACCACAGAGGGAAACACTTCCACCAGCTTCTTAGAAAACTAAAGTAAATGCTACCCTGCTCACTCTCCATTTAAGTCTTTACAGTTGTGAATTACAAGCGTACTTTCCAACCTGTGAAATGTACCTCACAGTAAGTTACTGGTCTCTCTGGTGCCTGAGATAAAGCACATGCAATTACAAACCGAGTGAGCTTAATATTATGAAGTAGAAACAATTCTTAATTGACTGAAATGAGCCATGCGCTAAAAAAGCTGACCAGCAGGTGTTATACACATAAATGTACAGTCAAACAAGTCTATGAAACACAAATATCTGAAAAACATGAGACACGTGCATTCTGAGAACAGTACTGACCTTGTTGCTCACTCTCTGCTTCAACTTTCGCAGGACTCGGTGCTACAGGAAGGGGTCGAGGAGGACGAGGCTTCGGAGTTGGGGGAGATATTTTTTTTCTTCCAATGTACTCTACGTAAGTTCCTGGGAAATCCCCCCTCTCCCCGGTGGTTTCATTAAAGCCATTTAACCAACCAATTTCCTCAGGCTTCGCTTCTTCCCCTTCACTGAATCCAAGTGCTAGTAAGGTACCTTTACTCACAGTTAATATATCTCCTAAGTGCAAGTCAATGTCTTCTTCTCGCTCTTTTTTGTAGTCATATAAAGCTCTGTATTGATATCCTTCAGCACTCATCTTGGCAAACGATTTAACATTCAAAAGTGTTATTAAACAGTATCGAAATGCAATTGTCCAGTTATATTTTTATGTACAGAGAGATTCAAGATGTATTAAATGGGATAATAAAAACGTCAATAGCAATGTCTAAGTAATAAAATCCACCAGAGAATCAAAAAGCACCAGGATCTGTCATTTCACTGCTGATGGTTTTACTGGTGTATTTATTCTGAGTCAATGACTGCGGCAGAAGTATGTGGTCCACTTCTTCTGTGTCTAGCAACACTCTGCCGATTAGTTCCTTTCCTGGGCTTGCTGGCACTTCTGGGTCTCCACACTCAAGTTCAGCTGATTCTTGCAGCCAGTCACACCTTCTTCAGATGTACTTGCCACAGTTTGCCCACGTACCTTAAATATTCTGCCACTGAACTCTGTACACATGCTCTTCCTGGAAAGAGAAGAGAAAAACAGTGAAATTGTTTCAAATTCTCTTGATGACTGTGGGAAACTTGGGATTCCACTTACGACTTAAGCTTTCTGCAACCCTGGCAGAGGTTGTGTCCGACAAAAGAGCCCTAGATGACAATAAAACAATGTGACCTCACAAAAAATCTGCCAGCTAACGTGTTTTTGTAAACAATGTATGTCTGATGACTTGAACCAAATTTGCAGTCCTGCAGTACAAGGCATGCTTCCTTCTCTGTGGCTTATGGCTATTGAAGTCTCAGGGCAAGAGGTCTAAAGCCCTGGAGCTGTCCCGGTAGTGCTATATCTAACCTGGCAGCAAGATTTTACATGTTATCTCCCTGAAGACACACCACCACAACCCTTCCCCACAAGTGGTCTGCCAGGACAGAGTAATTAGCACTGATGCTCACTACTGGGGTATTCAATCCCCTGCTGTTTATGCAGAGTGAGGATGGGCAGCAATCTCCAGCCCAAAGCCTATGTTCCCAATATCTGCTGGAGGAAAGGGTCTTTTCATAATCTGCACGAGAACTAAAAAGGCCAAAATACTTTTACTTCAGGAGTACCATATTTCTGTTTTCTTAAAAAGAGGGGCTTCCCCACTCCCCCATCTTCCAGATGTTTTTCTAGTATTATGCCATAAACACATTAAAAAAAAAACCAATCAGCAACTGAAACAGGCACACCCAGACCACCTAAGCAGCACTAGGAGAGGAAAGTAGCAGGGTGTATGCTTAAATTACACTAAAGGCAAGAGAATACAGGCCTGAATATTTGACTCAAGGTTGCCCGACCATAAAGTAAAAATATGCCTTAAAAAAATCAATTTAGAAAACAGTAGCTTAAAGACATATAGAACAGTGAAAGTTTTCTACATATTATTTCAAGTGTTACTCATTTTCATCTACTTAAAAAGACAAGCCCAACCATAAACTGAAATGCTACACGGAGAACCAGAAAGTGCTAACTACTCAAAGTTGCATTGAAACCACCAAACTACAGCTGAATAAAAGACCTGAGGGAGCTATGCAATACCAGCAGCTAAAATAGCAACTGTGTACTTTGTGTACAGAAGGATGATTTTTTTGAGAAACACTCCCTTTCACACTGTAAAGGGACACCAGTAGACAGTGCTGGAACAGGGAACCTCTGACCACTCTTTTCCACACCATTTTCTCTAATGTGTCAGTCATCGAGTCCCTGGAACATGACTAACTGACAAGCTAAAAAGTTTTTATAAGAACGTATATGGGCGTCCTCTGCCAGTGAATGACCCTGAACCCTAATTTGAATGTGGCTCCTCTTCAGACCATCGGGTCTAAATATACTTCCCTGCAGCCTATTGTGCAACATCTCTTGTAACAGAACACAGAAGAAAAATCTTCTAAGTTCTCGAAGAACTTCCTTATCATCCCCTGCAAACAATTTTTCCTGTAGGAAAGAATTATGTGAGCCTGAATTAGACTTCTTGGTTTCAAAAAGCCCGCACACAAGTACTTATTTTAATAACCTGCAAGTCTATCCACGTGGATTAGGCATCCAGATCCCACCAAAACTTTAATGAGAAATTTCTGCATCCACTTCTGAAAAACCAAACTCTGCTGCTTAGCTCACAGTGGCAAAGATCACAGACCTTGCAGTTAATGTGAAGAGTTTCACTGATATTTCATTTTGCCTTTTCTACCAGAGGACAGCATGCAGACAAGAACTGGGGGGAAGGAAACACAAATCTAAAGCACAAATATCAATTACATTGTACAAAAGCCTTTTCAAAAGCACGGGTTCCTCCCATTTCATACAGCAAGGGAACAAAATGCACTTCCACACCTTGTATCTAAGTGTTGGAGTTAATCTGAATGTTTCCAATCAAAACCAACTATGCACAGCAAAACCTGCTAGAAAATTACCACTTCGAATATATTAAATATTTATTTTCTTTTTATGAAAGGTTCAACAAGTGCTTTGCTACAAATACTCATTTCACTCCTACTGCCTACAGGCATTTTGGCAGTCAACGAAGTCAGTCTTCTAAACACTGCATAATTTAACTGACTTGACCTATTCCTCTCATCTTTTATTATCAACTGTATCATAGCAGCTTTATGGTCAGATACTTAAAGCTGAGTACTTGTGTCTCTTACACTTGGTCTGACAGTACAGAATTGGAAATGTCGTAATAACATAAAAAAAATAAAAGGGCTTATGATAGTTTTTAAGCATATTTTTAAAACTCAAAACCTGAATCAGATAGGACAAAAGGTCCAATTTACTTGCATGTTGGAACAACTCAGTGCAGTTATGGTAGCAAAGTTTCCCTAAATCCAGTTTCCCTGGGGCTCAGAGCTGCAGTACCGGTTCGTACTCACTCCTCAGAACTGCCCTCAGTACAAGGCCCCCAGCACCCTATCTCCTGACTGATCTACAGTTCATGTACCTGGAGACACTCCCATGGGTGAACCATGCCAAATTTCTTCTCGCTGTATCTGTCAGGTTTGGGGATGGAGAAAAAATTCAGACTCCAAGAACCTTCCAGACAGCCCTAATGGAAAGACAGACACCGGTTCTCCACACCAGCCCAGTAACACTGCAGTGCCTCCGAAGAGCCCTCTTTGACAGTTCTTTACTTGGCGCTACGTTAAGATCCCGTATAAACTGACTCCCTTTACTCCAAGTGAAGTTACATGGTCTCTACGCTCAGACATTTTGACTCAAACTGACTTAAGCTGATTAGTCTTAAAATACATAGCTCGGAGACCGTCTTAAGTAGAGAGGAAAAAACCAACCCAAACACTTTAGGCAAGAAACATTGTTACATGTGAGATGATGTATTACTGGATTTCCATTTGGCTGGTGGAATGGAAAAGGAGGAAGAAGTACTGCAAGAGAATCAAAAGCTCATTTGTTTTTTATTTACTGTCGAAGAGCTTAATCCCAATGAAAGATTCCTGAGTTCAGACAGAATTCTGGTCTCTCAGCAGTATGTTTTATGTTGGACATTTCAACAGTTACAAAATTTGAAATTCAACAGAATTAAAGAGACCCTTTTCCACTTAAATTTACATGAAAGTGGACCTGAAAGCTTCCCCTCCACTCCCCGCTTCTCTCCCTATTAAAAATGATGTCTGGCTCGCACTCCACTGGTACCCAAGCATTTCCTCCCATACTAGCTAGCATTCCTTTGGTAACTGAAAATAAAAACTTCTACCCTGCAAATCCATGTTACTACCAGCCCAACCAGAGGGGTGCGCGCATGTTACTGGTACGGCACCCCAATACGTGACAGCAAAGATTTTCTTCACCTTTGTACTAACATATTTAATAACCACATCTCCTCTTGCTGCCATCTCTCGTACTTATTCCAAAAAAATCCCTAAGGAAGCACTGCCTAATACAAACTTCCCTTCTGCTGCAATTATGAGCTTCATCAACAGAAAAGCAGACTAGTGTACTGAGGGAGGCACTGAAATGAGGACTGAAGCATAAGCGGGGAATCTGCTTGGAGACTGACTGTCCTCCCCACTAGGTGTCTGCACACCTGTAACTCACACTGCAGTTACCTCTGAAGTAAGATGCGATGCTGCCGCTCTCCAAATGGAGATCACCATGGTTAAGTACCACATCGGAACTGTGTTTCTGCAAGAAAGCGGGGTCCATGATACGTTGCGAGGAAGGAGATGCATACTTATAATACCTTTTTGCCACTTCCAGTCTTTGAAAGAGTGGTTTTGAGCCTGAGGAGATTCTGCTGACGAACAAGTTCAAATACACACACGCAGAAGTACAGTAGCTTCACTGGGGACACCGTAAAGCACGTTCGGTTCTGAAACATCTCAAAGACTTTACACTGACTGCAAAGCTATGGAAACAGGGAGGGGAGCATCGAGACCACTTCCGACAAAATCATTAAAACAATAATTTAAAAACCCAGGAAGGCATTACAAACCGAGCTTCCGTCCTGTTAAGAGGCCGGCAAGTTAATCGCTCCGGGAGCCCTTCGCCGACACGCATCCGGGCGGCGGTCCCCGCCGCAAAGCAGCCGCTCTCCAGGCGCCGGAGCTTGGTCCCCGCGCCCCTGCCCCGCCGGCGGGGCGCAGCCCCTCCACCGCCGGGACAGGGCTGCGCGGAGCCGGCGCTCCCCGGCTGCGGACGGTCGCGGAGCCGCCGAGACGCGGACACAGGAGGACAGGCGGGCTCCCGCCCGTTCTACCCCCGGCGACGGCCGCCTCAGCGCTCCCTACGGGGACCCCCTCCGCCGCCACGGGGACGCCAGCCGGCCGGGGACATCAGCCCTGCTCCCCGCGCCGCACGGCGGGGCCGGGGCTCCCGGGCAGCCACGGCGGACCTCACCCCCGGCACGCCGCGCCGTTCGTCCTGCCCGATCAGGAAGCGCCGGGCTGGGCTGCCCCCCGCCGCGGGGGGAAGAAGCTCCGCCGCCGCCGGGGCTCGGCGCCGGCCGCAGCGGGCGGCCCGCCCGGGCCTGCCGCGCCGGAGGGCTCGGCGGCGCCACAGCCGGCCCCGGACGGCGGAAAAAGTTGCACGCGGCGGCGGAACTCCCGCTCGGCCTTTTACTGCGCGGAGGCGGCCGGTGCCCGAGTCCGGGGCGGCCGGTGCCCGAGTCCGGGGCGGCCGCCCGGCCCCGCACCGCCCTCCTCCCCTGCCCCGCGGGGCAGCGCCCTGCGAGGCGGCTGAGGCTACATTCGCTTTACCTCAGCAGTAGCAGCGGCGGCGCCACCGTCTCCGTCCCGCCGCAGCAGCGCCCCGCTCTCCGCCGCGTCCGTCCCGTCGCGCTCCCGGGCTCCGCTTCCCCGGCCGCGCTCACCGCCCCAGTGCCTCAGCGGCGCCGTGCCCGCCGCCGGCGCTGCCTTCGCCCCGCCCCCCCGGCGCCGCCGCCAATCCGCGCCGTCGCCTCTCTGCCCCGCCCGCTGACTGACGGCGGCCGAGGGGCGGTGCCCCCGCGCTGCTCCGGCCGGCGCGGGGGGCTGGCGGCCGGCGGCAGTGTCGGCTTGCCCGCAGATCCCGCCCGTGGCGAAGGGGGTCCGGGGTCGCCGCCCCCGGGCGCGGCGCCCGGCGGAGCTGGCGGGGCACGGGCGCCCCCTCGGCCGCGGAGGGCCAGGCTGGGCAGTGAGAGGAGCGTGCGCTTCTGCCTAGTTCCTCTTTGGGGATTTCACTGCTCTTTTTTCCCTTCCCCCGAAATTAACGTAATACGTTACGTTGGTGCACTGTGCCCTGAACAGAACAGCCGGCTCTGCGCCCCGGTACCCGGGCCGTGGGTGTGTGTCTGTCTCCAGAGCAGGTCGTGGCGTGCAGCACGGCGAGGGCAGCCAGCCGTCCCTCGCTCGGCTGTGTGGGACGCCAGCCCTGGGCCTGCTTCCCCGGGGTAACACAGCAGCGGCGTGACAGGCCAACACACGATGGGCTCCCCTCAGACCGTTCCAACCCTGTGCCATCGCAGCCCCGTGCCCCGCTGAAGGCCTTGTGGCCTGGCCAGAGCCGCAGGCCAAGTCAAATGGGTGGAGGAAATGAATGGTCAGTTGATACCATCAGTTAGCGTCGCACGGCACCCAAGTTTGCTTGGCTCCATGTAGTGCAGAATAAAATGACATATTCCTGTCCCAAGGAGCGCACAATCTCCGGTGGATCTGACAACACCAGGGTGTGACACCACACCACAAGGTTGCAGCAAGAGCGTCGTGCTGCTGAGGTATGTGCCGTGTTTGAACAGGTCTCTGTTTAGATGCTGAATGTGTTACCATGATTCAGTCTTTGTAGGTGTCGCTGTGAGAGAGGAGAAAGTGGTTTAAGAAAAGATACAATGCATCCAGGCTGGCAGGGAATGAATGCAAGGGCAGCTGTGCAAGAAGAAAGCTAAAGGTTCATCAAGACCCGTGCTGTGGATGCGAGGGCCAGGCGTTGGCCTGATTAATAGAGGCCAAATGAGAGATACGTAGAACATCGTAAGTGTTTGGCATGGACCGAGTGCAAGGACTAGGCCTTGAAATACCTTGTGAGAAACTGCAGGACTGGTAAAGTAAGACAGCCTTATGATCAAAAGAAGGATATGTGCTGGCTGAAGGGGAGGGAAAAGTCTGCTTGGCTTTAATTTGGCAGTTTGACATTCTGAAACAACAGACAACAGAGAGAAAAAGTGGTACGGTTTTACTACAACAAGGTGTATTTAGGTTTTACCAAGTGCAGTAGATCAGTGAGCATGGTTTTGGAATCCTTAGACTTTTGGAGGTATTCTTCCTGAAAAATGTATTAAACCAAGAAATTTGGTTGTACCAAGTATGGGGGAAAAGTAAAAATCTCTTATCAGCTATAATTTCTTTAAGTGGTACTCTTCCATGGCCTCTTATGCTTTGGAGAGGATTTTACTTTTCTCCCTGTTGAGTTTCCAACTTTGCAAGCTTCCAAGACACACTAGAAGGGGAGGTTTCCTGACACCCATTAATCAGGTCTGCATTGATTCATCAAGAGTGAGTTTACTTCAGGACTGCAGATGAGAGAAGATGACATCTCCTAAGGCCTCCGGGGTGACAGTGTGGATCTGACCCCACAGGGGCAGGACAGAGCCCTGTGAGGCTGGAGCCGTGGAGTCACAATATCCAGTCGCTGGAAAATGGTAAAAATGCCCTCATTAGCCCATCATCTGGCACTCTGAGCACACAGAATGACTTTTAAACTAAACACTCCTTTTGGAACAGAGACTGGTGTTTGCATGTAAGCAAAAGCTTTGCTGTAAATTAAGTACTGAATAGTGAAATTGTTGAGGGAAATGGCAGCTCTCATCTCATACATTTTTTTGTGGGATTGAAAACACAGGCAGAAGCAGAGTTAAGAAAGAATGTTCCATTTCTTCTGTCCAGACTGCTGTCTCTGGCATTTGCTGTTGCTGAGGGCGAAAACAGCATGGATTTTGAAGGGGATTAGACAGACTGGCTGGTTGGAATGCCAGTCCTGGGCACTGGCCTGACAATGGGTATTTAAAGGAACTAAAACCCTCTTGAGTAATGGCTCCCAATTGGTGAAACTAGACTTGTCCCACAGGTGAAATTCAGGGCTAGAGTTGATGGCTATGCACTCTGTCTGCTGGCATGGTGTCCCTCACTGGAGTGGAAAGTGTCCATAGCAGCAGCCAGGCCATCCTTCCCACCTCCCTCCGTAGTAGCTGAGCATCTTGGTCTCTGCTTTCTTAGTTTTCCTCCTTGAACATGACTTTCTAGTTCACCTCAAGCACCTCACTTGCTGCTTTCTCTGTTGACCAAGGAGAGAAAGGGTCCCATAAAAGAGAAAGTAGGCAATAGCAGCAGGTTGCTTTGTTGCACCCCTTGCTGGCTTTACTGTCATGCCTGTTGTGACTTCTGCCTCGAGGTCACTCCAACTCACTCACACCTCTTTTCCCATAGAACCCAGCATTATCTCAGTGTCTCCAAGAATAATTTCATATGTCCAGTCTTGGTAGGTGAAGGCTATGCAATAATGTTTGCTCTAGGAACATTGCGAAGCCATACTCTATGCACAAGTTGAAAATCTGGGTTTCTTCCTCAATCAGCTACTTTTTGGGAGGTCATAAGGACTGCATAAAGTTTTTGTATATAAACTTACAGTGGGCATAAGGCATGTAGATGTGTTTTAGTACCTGTAGATTTGTTGAGAAGGATATTCTTGACCAATTGGAAGGTTAAGACATTGAGGCAACATGTAAACAGGAGGGATTGTCAAGGTAATTGTCAGTGGAAAGAAGATGGAAGGGTGAAATATGGGTAGAGGGCAGGATTATCAAGGTACAAGCAAGAACACTTGTTCTTGCTAAAGAAGACAACTGTAACCTCCATCTGTCAGGAGATCTATTGAAAATTTCTGCCAGAGGCTGCTTAGGGGAATGCAATAAAAAAGTGAGCACTTCTTTTGTTCAGTACTAGTAGCAGTCAGGTGATCTGAGCCTTTGCATCTTACCTCTGGGTATGCTTTCTGTGGTAAAGGTCATGCAGCACTGGAGAGAATCTACCCTGGAAGTTCCCTTGCCCCTGGCAAAAAGAGCTCTGCTTGATCTTAGAAAGGAAATTTTAAAGTATGGAAACTGAGAGGAAAAAGCACACTCATCAGAAGATCTGTGGGGAAAGCAGAGTTCCCACAGCATCAGATCTCTTCCACCACGACTGGCAAACTTTAATTTTTCTTCTTTACTGGCTCATTTTAAGTATGGAGATTTCCTTCTCTTTCTTCTAAGATATCAAGGCAAATCCATTTGTAAAACAAGATACCTAGATAGGTGGATTTTATCAGTGCTGAATTTGATCTCCTGGGATAGTGTGGGCAAAGGTTGAGGAGACTGTGCAGGGGAGTTTTCTTGGAATATACCTTAGGTGTGATGAAAGCTAATGGCATATGTCATTTACTAAGTTCAGAACAGAGTCCTGTAATTCATGGCATAATACCTTACTGTCTCGCAGCAGTGGGTTTTTCAGCCAGCTGATCTGAAGGTTGAAGTTGGAAGAGAATCAACACTTACATTCTTTCTTACTCCCAAAGATGAAAATGAATTCATACAGTGTAACTACACTGTTCTACTAGCACACATTGTTAAGTGACTCATGTAAAATTCCCAAAGGAGTGACCGTAGTGGGAAGTCAGGAAGACAACAGGAAAAACTGTCCATAGTTGTAGATATGAATTAAATACAAAATAAATATAATGGATCACAAGAAGGACTGTGAATGGCGATGTTTTCCTGCAATAGCTAGGACAAAGAAAATGTTGGTGTTCAAAAATGTGGGTTTAAGTGTGTTTCAGAAGACAAAACAGTAGCATGAAAAGCAAGTTCCTTCACTGCTTAAAAGTATTTTAGCATATAAAAATATGAGCTAAAAATAAGATAGAGGAATCCACGAAAGGAAGAAGCAAATCTTGCTATCATATTAAGAATCAAAGAAGTAAGCCTGGCAACTTTCATGTTAAAACTGGAAGAAAACTGATTAGCAGCATGCCAGTCATGCTGGGCATCACAGCGTGCTTTGATCTGAATTTATTTCAGTTCTGTGGAAGGTTAGAATGGCTTCTATCCAGCCAGAAACCTGACATCAGCAATAAATGTCAGTATCTCAGCTAATCAGACAAATCTCCCTCTATAGAGATTTCCAGTGTATGATTCATTTCATGCTATAGTAGGCATGTAAGCCTTTTTTTTTTTTCAGTCTTCAAGATGCAGAGCAACTGAGGAGGAAGTGGAGCCTCCATCACTGGAGGTTTTTAGGAAGACAAGTCAAGCAGCTGCCTTTCTGAGGTACTGGTTGTCCTGCCTCAGCCAGAGGAATGGGATAGATGACCACTGGAGGCCTTTCATAGTTCTGTAAGTATATGTATGTGTGAATTATCAGAAGAAGATACAAGCCCTGAGAAATCATACTTTCCGTTAATTAAATTTTCCTACCAGAAGCAAATTGACCCCAAAATTACTCCCCTGCTCCCACCTAATGTCTGAAAACCAGACAACTGGAGTTGCAAAAGTCGAGGGTCTTACCTCTGAAATATAATCTGTTAGCAAGGAGTTTCTCCAGTTTGCTTTGGAGTACATTTCTAAAACACAGATCTAGAGGAAAACAAGATTTCTGTGAGCAAATTGCAGCTGGAAAATACTTGGTGTTTGTGAAAAGTCTTCAAAATATTTCACTTAAAAATACCAAATTATTATTAGCCATCTGAAAGTAGAGTTTTTATGTAATTTTTTCTGTAGTGTCATAATTTTGACTAACTAAATATATGAAAATTTATACGTTGTCAAGAGACCTTTTTACTTCTATAAGAATTTTTTTTAGATCTACGGACTATTAAGACAAATAAATAGACAATGTTTTTCCATGTCTGAAGCACAACATAATTGATAAAACAGTCTTATGAATACCGTATCTGCAAATGCAACATCTGTGTTTATCTTTCAACCATATAAAATTACATAAACATAGATTCTGCTTTTTATGAAATCTATGAGTAATTCCTCCTCTGCTCTTTCAGTGCTTGTACTCTGAGTGATAGATAAGTCTAGGTTTGACAGCCGTGCAAGACTCATGTCATGTCTGATGTGAACAGGAATCTTGGAAGTTTTCAGATGCCCTGTATCACTTGTGCTCCGACCTCTATCAGCACCACATGAATAAGACCACCAGGAGTAATAAGACACCCAAGAGCAATAGTGTATCTAAATTTCTAGGGCCGTCTATAGATGTGTGTTCCACTGAGGCTGTTTTGCTAAAGATGCCATTTGTAGGTGTCCATATTGACATCTGATTACAGTGAAATTTGCATCCTGCAGTTGTGAGCTTGGTCTGAGAAGCAGATGCAGCTTAATTTAGATTGGGACCATTTAGTAATTTTGCATCAATTTGTGTAAGTTTCTTTCAATGACATGGAGGTGGAAGAGGTCACATCTTATTACCAATTGTCTGCATCTTATTACCAATTGTCTGAGATGCCCTGGACCCTTAAATCAAATATTCATAGGAGTCACTCGTCACAGTAAGCCTCAATATGGGTAACTGATAGATGGCAACTTCCCTTCTCTTGCAAAGTGCGTAAGATGCAAGACCAAGCCTTGGAAACCTTGCCAATTTAGAAGTGTTTTGTAGAGCCTGCGAAATTCACTGCAATATGGGCATGAATAATCCAAATTCTGCCAGGCAGGAGCATGTGCTGTTGCTCCTACATAAAATACATCTTGAGTGACATCTCTAACAATTACAGTACTAGGAAGCAAATACAAAATTAGGGCTCATCCTGTGAAGCTAGTAGGAGTACAGGGCCAGAAGAAAAGTGTATTCGGTTTCCTTTTGCTGCCTGGGCTGGGAAAATAGTTCTTTTTATTGCAGCAATAAATGAATGAGTCTTTGCTGTTTAATATGGTGGGACAGAGCTATCTTTTTTTTTTAACTTTGAGACAAATTTGCAATATTTCTAATTAGCTGTAAAAGGGTATTCTGTGCTAACTAACAGCACAACAAGGCTTCCAGCTGCTTGTTGCAAATATTGTCATATGGCATGACAACTGTCATTCTAGCAAGGTCAGAGTGATGACACAAGTGCTGTGAGCTACACCTTAGAAAGTCAGGCTTCCTTAAATCTGTATTACCTGAGAAGGCTGAGAACATCTGCCTCTCACTTTTTCAAGGGGAAATGCATGGCAGCAAATTGCCTTTATTATTCCTGCCTACTCCTCTTCCTTGGTAGGAACAGGAAGTGGAACCAAGAGTGCCAGTTCCACCTTACAGCTATAGGACAGGATGATTCATCATGGGTCTCCTCGGCGAACGTGAATACCAACACGTATGCACATGTGATCTTTACCTGTGCCTGTCACCCAGGCAGGGTGCTTGTGTTGTTTTATGGCAACAACGTAGTTGCTATACTACAAGAAGAGATGTCGTATTGTAAAAATATTATAAAACCATTAAATGAATGTCAGTGTAAAACGAGCAGTTACACGAGCAGTTAGTTTTGTTTACATGATCTAACTCTGAAGCTAGCCTTGATTGTAACAAATTGAAAGACTGGACTAGATAGTCCTCAGACATCCTTTCCAACCTAAATTATTCTGCAAGTCTGTCATTCCATGAAATTTGGATTGTTTTTATTTCCATTTGCAATGCAGTAGAGTCTATATATTATATGTGATGTTTCTAGAGAGATATTTCGGAAGTATGTGCTACAAGGACACACTTTTAAAGATGAAAAATAGGGTTTGACAAATGCATGTGAGCTAGCATATTGAATCGTTGTTTAAAATTTACTTTCTTTAAAAAAAATTAATAGGGAAAAGAAGAATATTATTTTGGGGAAAAAAAAAAGGATGTTAAAACTTGGGTTCATATCAAGACAATTCTGTCAGGAATTTGCTAAACTGAAAAACCCAACCAAAGAAGGTCTCTGTTACTAGCAGAACAAGAAAATGCTATCCTTGGTGTTCAGTTGTCATCTTCATACTATCAGCGAGCCTCAGAATAACAGAATAATTTAATGTTTTTACATGCAGCAAAAGTGGTGAAACCTCCTCCCATGCTGACATTATCTGTTAAACCACAAAGAAAAGGGGGAGGTAGCGGGGCAGGGTGGGGGGTGGGGAAGAAAACCACAGTTTTAAAGTAAGGTTTGGGGTCTGAGGAAAAGAATGGGAATTCAAAGATAAGGATGTTAGTGTCTGTACATTACCCACCAATTTGTACATTGTTGCTGCACGTTTCGTCTGAGAACAAGTATTTCACTTTTTTATGGCTTTGGAAACTAAATGCATTTTGGGAAAGGAGCACCTCCCAGTAACCTTTACAAGAGAGGGAAATGGACCTAGAACAGAGCCATGTAGTTTAAGGCAGTATTTGTTACTGTTGTAGGAGGTTGTGGTTTTTTTTGTTTGTTTGGGGTTTTTTTGTTGTTTTTTTTTTTATAGACATAGGTTTGGGTGGCAGACAGAAATCAGTGGTTGTTACAAACATACTATGATCCCCCTCAGATCATGGTGAAAGTAAGCTATGTCATCTAGACCAGGGTTTGGTCTCTCACTGCCCTTGTTTGAATGTGCTGTCTGCCTGAAGCAGAATCTATGTTATTAAGTGCAAGTATTAATGCAACTTGCTGCTGAACAGAGATCCCTTGATGTGTTGCAACCGTGGCTTATGGTAGAGTCACCAGCTTCTTAAGAGACAGGACTGCCCTCTGGCTTGTTTCTTGAAGCATCACTTTTTAAAGAAAGGGAATTCGGGGAACTTGTAGTTCATCAGTTGTGTCATATCACAAGGCAGATCTCAGAGGGATCTTGTGACAGCCTCGAAGATGTAAGAAATAGCTGAACTCAGTACAGAAATGGATTGAAAACGTAGCCAACAGAAAGTCTTGAATGTGACACGGAAAGAAAAATGGTTTGACTTTTGTGAGTTCTTCTAGTGAGAAAGTCTTAAGATGTTGATGGCTGAGTATAGGAAAAAAACCCGCAAAACTTACAGACTGTGGGAACAGAATGATATGGTGAGGTACGCTGTAAGAAACATCACGGTTAAATGCAGGACAGAAGAATTGCTGCTACAGCAAAACATTTTCTTGGAAACTAATGAGAGGAAGTGCTATTAAAGCAATGTGACGTGTTCTGAAACTGTGTCTGTTCTTGTATGTGACTGCACGCAAAACTGCCCGGAGGCTGGACTGTGGGAAGCAAATCCCCCATCTCTGATTGCCCCACAGCAACTGAGGACTATTATCTGTTTTTTCTGGAAGGCCAGGATGCAGAAAATGGTTGTATGGCGAGGACCAGTATCCCTGCAACGTTGGCTTCACTCAGTGCTTGTACAGCACTCAGCACAGAAGCCTTTAGATATTTACATAATAAATACGATTTAGATATTCACGAGTGAAGTGTCACCCAAAGAAACTTGCAGTTGGGTGAGCCTATGATGTGCCTTTCCTGGGTTAGTCTAGCCACAACTGGCTCTCTGTTGCTTGTAGTAACAGCAAAAATGGAAGAAGCTGGAAAGCAAATATGTTGCTAACATAAGCCACATGGAAATAGAGTTATAGGAGCATGTGTGGTAGATTCACCTGTGAAAAAAGGTTCTGAGCAAGTGTTCTTCTGCTTTCAGTAGAGAGAGACAGAGGGAGATCTGAGTGACCAGTGTGTGTTGTGTGGCACATGCTGTGCTGTGGTCCTATGCTCAGGAGAGCCACGGGAACACAGGGCCTGTTGAATTCACAGCCAGTGTCTCAGTTGTAAATCACTGGAAGTTACCACTTTTTTTTTTTTTTTTTTTTTTTTTTTTTTTTTTTGGTGGTTGCTAACAGTCTAAAAATAATGCAGAAAATGCTTAGATACCATTTCAGCAATGGAGTAATGAACTGAAAAAAAGTCTTATTTAAAAGAAAGATGGAGGAGCTTACAGTCTATGGATATTCTCCACTGTGAGCTGGGAGTCCTACCTTATTTCAAGTTAGAGATTATTATATATCTTGCATTTTTAATAAAGCATTACAATTATATGTAAGGCCCGTGATCATATAATACAAGTTTGATTTTCTTCCCCTAGCTGAAGTGGGAACAGGGACACACTGGATGGATGTCTGACCTCTGTATCTGGGTCCCATACAGTAATATAATGAGAATTAAGTAATTCCAGTAAGCCTGGTGAACTTGTTTCCTGCACAGTGCTGTATTTCATATCATATCAGCACTGCATGGAACCTTAGTGAGCCTTGGCAAGAAAAAGCTGAAGAGAGACAGTTTTTGGAGGTACTCTGAAAGAGATTTCACTTCCCATGCCAGCATTCATTCTGAAGCCTCAGCACTTCTTGAAAAGTCCTCTGTACATGAAGACAGCAGGATATTCCGTACGTTGCCCTGGCTGTCTCAGTCGAAGGAGTTCTTCTCAGGATAGCTTATGCTGGGTGATGAGGCCAGTGTGAAAAAGGAGAAAACTTCTGTTACAATTTCCAAGTAAAAAGACAGATCCCTTCAGTAGTGTTGCTACAGGGATGTCTTCACAGCAACAGATGTAAACCATAGCTCTCAATTTTTGTTGGCTTATGTCCTGTGGATAGATCCATCAGTGGGATCCAAGCCCCAGCTGTGCTTGTCTTTGGAGCAGAAATTGCAAAAAGCGGTCCACTCTGGAGAGCTGTGTGGTGAGATGCAGGTAAAGGGCAAGCAGTGCCTCCCTCTGTGCTCAGTGCCATCGCAGTGCTGTTTCTGCTGCAATCTTCAGTCTCCCTGAAAACTGCTGCTGGGATTGACTTCCACACGCGACCTCGATTCAATGGTGCGGTGTGGTAGGGCAGGGAACAGTGGTAGCCCTCAGTGTTGTTGCTAGGAGTGGACAGTCAGATTTAGGATTAAGCTGAGGACTAACAGCCTGAGTCTCAGTGCTTTTCCTGCTGGAGGAGAGCATTGCAAAGCTGAGAGACCTGTGAGGGGTCTGCATAGCCTGGTCTCTGGCAGGTGAGCTCAGACTTTGCATATTACCTTTATCCTGCACCTGGTGTATAACAGCAAAATAAGTGTACAACTTCCTTTTTCTCATGTGTCCATGGAGCATAGGCTTGGGTTGGTAGGTCTACATCTTGGCCAATTCAACAGTGCTGGCTTCTCACTAGCCTTTGTTTATACAGTAGTCTGCGCAGAAAGTATGAAGTTCTGTGCTTGCAGTCTGTTCTGTCCAACTCATCTGGCCACAGCCTATGTGCTGCAGACTTCTTATCTGTGGAAGAGCTGCGCAAGATCCTGCTGGGGCACTGGGATGGATCACCAACTCAGTCCAATGGGAGCTTGATTCATGAATAAAAAATAAAAAGAACATTATCTGGGATGGCTCTAAGGTTTGAATATAATTTTTAATTTTTAGAACTGAAGATTTAGGAGGCAGGTTCAGCCCACTGTCATGCCAGAAAATTGCTGTCTGATACTTAATTTACATGTGTCCACTACCTTGCATGATAACTCTAGGTGGAATATATTCCACTGAACATTCCTTATAATTTCAGAACCTACCCTACCTGTGTGAGAAGATATTTTACTCCTTAGAAAACCATTGACATATCTAGTCACTTGACATCAAGATGTCTTGACATCACTAGGAAACTCCCTGGTCTGGTACGGCCCTCGTATTATCACCTGCTACTGACCATGCTGGTGGGCATGAGCTGATGAGGTTGTGGAGAGAAATCCAAAAGACATCAAAAGGGACTTCAGGGCACTGAGGTGACTGGTTGCAGGACTGGGAGCACAGATAGTGTTTTCCTCAATCCATTTAGTGGCAGGGAAGGATACTGGAAGGAACAGAAAAGCATGCCTGATCAACACATGGGTGAGGCGCTGGTGCCATAGGTGGAATTTCAGGGTTTTTGACCATGGGGAGGTTTACAGAGCACCAGGACTGCTGGTGACAGACAGCATGCAACTGTCTCCATGGGGGAAAAGGATTCTCGCACAATGAACTGGCGGGGCGCATCAAGAGGGCTTTAAACTGGGTTTGAAGAGGGAAGGGGGCAAAACTGGTAGTGCCACCAACAGATGCCCAGAGCCTGGAGGACAATTGCAGGTCACCATGACAGCACCTGGCAAACAAAACAAGAGAATTCCAGCTGCTTCAGTCAGCAAGCCAACTCTATAGGGGGCCCATCTTAAATGCCTGTGTGAACACATGGAGCATGGGGCATAAACAAGAGAAGCTAGAGGTGTGCACACGCATGAGGGCCTATGACCTCATTGGCCTCACGGAGACGTGATGAGATGGCTCCTGTGAGTGGAGTGTTGGAATGGGAGGATACAGGTTCTTTAGGAAGCACAGGCGGGGGAGATGCGGATGGGGTGTTGCTCTCTACGTTGGAGACCAGCTGGAGGGTGTGGAACTCCACCTTGGTATGGATGAGGAGCTGTCCAAGAGCTTATGGGTCAGGATTAAAGGGAGGTCAGGGAGAGGGAATACTGCAGTAGGAGTTTGCTACAGACCACCTGGCCAGGATGAGCAAGTGGGTAGCAGACAGATAGCAGCAGCCTCACATTCACAACTCTGGTCCTCATGAGGGACTCCAACCACCCCGGTATCTGTTGGAGGGACAACACGTCAGGGCACAAGCAAGCCAGGAGGTTCCTGGAATGCATCAGCGATAACTTCCTTCTCCAAGTGATAGAGGAGCCGATGAGGAGGGGTACCATGCTGGACCTTGTTCCCACCAACAGGGAGGGGCTGGTGGGGAATGTGATGCTCAAGGGCAGCCTTGGCTGCAGCAATCATGGAATGGTGGAGTTTGAGATCCTTAAGGAGGCGAGGAGGGTGCACAGCAAGCTCTCTACCCTGGGCTCCAGGAGAGCAGACTCTGGCCTCTTCGGGGAACTGATTGGCAGAGTTCCATGGGATGAAGCCCTGGAGGCAAGAGGGGCCCAGGAAAGCTGGCAAGTATTCAAGAATCTTTTCCTCCAAGTTCAGGAGCTGTGCATCGCAGTGAAGAGGAAGTCAGGTAAAAATGCCAGGAGGCCTGCGTGGATGAACAAGCAGCTTCTGGGGAAACTGAGGCACAAAAAGGAAGCCTACAGAGGGTGCAAGCAGGAACAGGGAGCCTGGGAGGATGACAGAGAAGTTGTCTGAGAAGTCAGGGATCAGGTTAGGAAAGCCGAAGTCCTGACAGAATTAAACCTGGCCAGGGACATCAAGGGCAACAAGAAGGGCTTCTATAGGTACCTCAGGGATAAAAGAAAGATCAGCGAAAATGTGGGCCCTTTGCAGAAGGAAACGGGAGAGCTGGTTTCCCAGGACATGGAGAAGGCTGAGTTGCTCAATGATTTTTTTGCCTTGGTCTTCACTGGCAAGGGCTCAAGCCATACTCCCAGAGTCAAAGAGGGCACGAACAGGGACTGGGAGAATGGAGAGCTGCCCATGGTTAGAAAGGATCAGGTTCAGGAGCACCTGAGGAACCTGAAGGTGCACAAGTCCATGGGACCTGATGAAATACATACACGGGTCTTGAAAGAACTAGCGGATGAGGTTGCTAACCCTCTATCCATCATATTCTAGAAGTCGTGGTGGTCTGATGCAGTTCCTACTGACTGGAAGAGAGGAAGCTTAACCGCCATCTTTAAAAAGAGGAAAAAGGAAGATCAAGGGAACTACAGGCCAGACAGTCTCACCTCTGTGCCTGGCAGGATCATAGAGCAGATCCTCCTGGAAACCTTGCTAAGGCACATGGAAGAGGTGATTGGTGACAGCCAACATGGCTTCACCAAAGGCAGATGGTGCCTGACGAATATGGTGGCCTTCTATGATGGGGTCACAGCCTTGGTGGGTAAAGGATGAGCAACTGATGTCATCTACCTGGACTTGTGCAAAGCATTCAACAATGTTCCACATGACATCCTTGTCTCTAATTTGGAGAGACATGGATTTGATGGATGGACCACTCAGTGGATAAGGAACTGGGTTGATGGTCACACTCAGAGACTTGTGGTCAACACCTCAATGTCTGAGTGGATACCAGGGACAAGTGGCATTCCTCAGGGTTCGGTACTGGGACCGGTGCTGTTTAACATCCTTGTCAGCGACATGGACAGTCGGATTGAGTAACCCTCAGCAAGTTTGCTAATGACACCAAGCTGTGTGGAGCGGTCGACCCGCTGGAGGTAAGGGATGCGATCCAGAGGGACCTTGGCAGGCTGGAGAGGTGGGCCTCTGCCAACCTCATGGAGTTCAACAAGGCCAAGGGCAAGGTCCTGCACCTGGGTCAGGACAATCCCGAACACAAGTACAGGCTGGGCAGAGAATGGATTGAGGAGCCCTGAGGAGAAGGACTTGGGGGTACTGGTGGATGAAAAGCTGGACATAAGCCGGCAGTGTGCGTTGGCAGCCCAGAAAGCCAACCACATCCTGGGCGGTATCCAGAGAAACGTGTCCAGCAGGTTGAGGGAGGTGATTCTCCCCCTCTACTCTGCTCTCATGAGACCCCACCTGGAGTACTGCATCCAGCTTTGGGGCCCTCAACATCAGAAGAATATTGACTGGTTGGAGTGAGTCCAGAGGAGGCCACGAAGATGCTCAGAGGTCTGGAGCACCTCCGCTATGGGGACAGGCTGAGAGAGTTGGGCTTGTTCAGCCTGGAGAAGAGAAGGCTCCGGGGAGACCTTATAGCACCTTCCAGTACCTGAAGGGACCTACAGGGAAGCTGGGAGGGGGCAGGGGGCACTTTTTACAAGGGCCTGTAGTGACAGGACAAGGGGTAACAGGTTTAAATTGAGAGCGAGTAGATTTAGATTGGATGTCAGGAAGACATTTTTCACTGAGAGGGTGGTCAGGCACTGGAACAGGTTGCCCAGAGAAGCTGTGGGTGCCTCATCCCTGGCAGTGTTCAAGGCCAGGCTGGATGAGGCTTTGAGCAACTGGTCTAGTGGAAGGTGTCCCTGCCCATGGCAGGGGGGTTGGAACTAGATGATCTTTAAGGTCCTTTCCAACCCAAACCATTGTATGATTCTATGATTCTATGATCTAGTCACTCAAAGGGACCAAAACACATAATCCCATGTCCATTTTTTGAGCCCTGTTCATGCCTGCTTGTCAATCCTCACCTGAGGTGAACCACGATATATTTGTTTATGCCACTGGGTTATTTATGTATCTGGGTTCATTGCTAGTAAAGGGGTGCAATACAAGCAGATCTGTTTAAAGAATTTCCTTTCTGGAATGTTTGGATGTTAGTGTTAAATACTCTTGTCATAATATTCATCTGAACAATAGGTAAGGTTTACTTGGATTTTGTCATTAGGCTACCACACGGGTGTCTTAAATAGTCACAAGTGCAGGTAACCATATTCCTGTATCTACCAATGAATGTACTCTCCATTATAGGAGGGACCAAAATATAGTCTTCGTTATAAGTGATGGATATCACAGAAATAACATCTTAAATACTTTGATCCATTTTTATACTACCATGTAGGGAAATGAAGTCTTCAGGAAATCTTTTTTGTATTAAAAGTCATTCCTACGAAGAATTATTCCCCAAATCGCCCTGCTAAGAGCTAATATTGTTTCTGGTAGAGTCCACTTTATATACTTGAATGCTAACATTTACAGTACATTTTCTCATTTGTTTTTAAGCCATGCTCAAATTAGCAATTAACTAAAATAGTTGCTTTTGTAAATGGAGTATAAGAATAGTTAATAATTTATATTTTTCTGATTCCAGAGTGCAACAGTGTGAAAACAAATGACTAATTAGTTGTTGATATGGGAAGCAATTTTAATCTTTCATGAGAACATCTTGGCTGTGGGTATGCTTATCTCAGAAAGAGAGCTGGAATTCTTCAATGGGCAATGTATGCAGATTATCTGAGGCAGCGCTGAAAATAAAAATAATTGAGCAAGGAACTAGTAACAATTTCCTCTTCTGTGTCTAAGATTTTTATCAGCCATTTTCCAAGCACATTGTTAGCCCATATGGAACTGAGTGTTATTTCATCATCATAACCATTCATTTATTAATTGAGCATTTATCTGTTCTGTTATAGGATTCAAAAGTCCATTGTTACAAATAAGCTAAGAGAGAAATTAGGCCCATTTTTTAACAAATATTCCTAAAAAGGGGGTTTTATAATCAATATAAATGTCACTGCTACTTCAGTTAGTTAGGATTTCAGAGGAGCTGGTTGTCTTGCTGAATTCTAGGGCCACTTCCCTTTGTCCTGCAGTTAGGTTCATGCTTCCATTTAAAGATCAGCAGCGTGACTTTAAGTGCAGAACTGGTAAGTGTAGGGGCAAATCAGTGCTCTGTCCTCACCACTAGCACTCCCTGGTGCCATGCCATAAGGATATTTTTATGCGGCCTCCCTTTTCATAGATGCAATTAGTAGGCAGAAAAGAATGAAGTCTTGGTCAGCTCCAGCAGCCTCAGCTCTCTGCCAGGTGTACAGGCCAGAACCCCCCTCCCACATGTGTATTTCCAAGAAATAAGTAAGACCTACTGATACTGGATCTACTACCTTATTCACCTGGTGAAACAGCAGACAGAGACTAATTAAGTTAAAATATCATCTCTTGCAGACTTTCGTTACTACTGTTGATGATATTGGGGCCAGTAAAGAAGTGCAGGAAGCAGCAAAGAAATCTTCCTAACAAAAGCCCGAGAAAAGTGACATGACCTACCCCTCACACACATACACACACACACACTACTTGCATCACTTTCACACTCAGCAGTTTTCATGGTCTGATTTTCCCCCTTATGAGCCGGACTCTTGTCCCAGCAAGGAGGTTAAATGACTAAATGTGCTGCTAAGCCCGTGTACAGTATAAGTTGTCTAAGTGAAGTGGTCATTATTGTCTTAGGCAGAAATAGGACTTGAAACCTGTTTCTCAGCCCCTTTCTTTGGTGTGTGCTTTAACTGCTATCTTCCTGTTCTTCTCTTTCACCTCAATGGTTACCAAATCCTCATGACGCTCACTGTACCTTACATTTCCTGCCCCAGGGAGAGGATGCTTTTCTTTGTGCTTACATAGCACTAAAGATTACAAAGCTACAGTCCACACAAACCTTCTGAATGATATTGTAGTATAACTAAACAATGACTGCTACCTTAGCTAGCCACCGGACTAACTCCAGTAGCTGAGGCAGATTTCTGTTCTTTTCGTATCTTGCATTCCTGGTATAGTGACAATATCAGGACTTTACAGATCCCTAGATGTAGTGGTTCATGAAAAGTCATTTATTGGTTCTTCTCATTACACTCATCTTCTTTTGTCCAGGTAGGGAATGGTGATGAGTGTGTTGAGAGTCAGGAAAGCAAAGGCAAATTAAAGGAAAGGGAAAATAGGTTTAACATCCTTGTGTGACTCTAAACTGCCATGGAAGAAACTTGTCCAGGGGTCTCACGCTATTGCTGTTCCTATTTTTTGCCTTCACTTCTCATTTTATTTGAGGTAACATGATATTGTCAGCTTTCTATGACTTTCTTTGTTTTTATTTTGCAAACAATACAACTGGAAATTAAAACCATTTTAGAAAGAAAGCTAGCAAATATTAACGTTGGCAGTGACATAGATTTGTATTCTTTGCTTGCTCCTTTTTTTGAGGCAAGTCTGCTGTTCCTTTCTTCTTGCAGTCTAACATAATTCTACCATAATTGCCTGGTTTTAGATTTAGTGCTTCTCTTAACTGATTTCATAGCATTTCTCTCCTCTTAACAGAAGTGTAGAAAAACATTCTGTACCTTTTACCAGTTTTTCTAACAAAGCATCTTCAATTATATTAGATTATGGTGAAAATAGGGATGGAAAGGACACATTATACTCCCAGTTCATGCTTTTCATACAGACTGTTCCCAAGTGCCTTGAGCAATTGCATTGTAAATGGTTCTCCCACTCTTCTATTTGGGGTAGCATTTCATGTTCCTATAAACATCACTAAAAAAACTTTCCTTGATATGTCACCCTTATTTAGCTCCACTTCAGACAAGTCACATCCCTTTGGCAACTTTCTCTCTACTTTTGTTTTCAGGAGTCATGCTTCAATAACTTTCTGGAGTGAACTGTCCAGTGCCAACTAACATGCACGAAGAACTACCAATTCAAAGAGTCTAGGGTCCTAAGCAATCCTGAAGTCAGATACCAGGAAGTTGTGAGGGTGACAACTTCAAGTGTGCTGGAACGATTAGGTGTTTGTGATCTCGTATCAGAAGTATAGAAGTGGTGTGCACCAACTTTTCTATGGGACAAATATTCTTTTATTTTCTTGTAACAATGTATCTTTTCAATTTCTGTCTTTTTTGTGTGCTTCCTTATAATGGCTCCAGAGATGGAGTATGACACTGAAACAGGGAGAGAAAAGTAGAGTGCCCAGAAGTCCAGTTCCTCAAGCTAATACGTTATCTTGATTCCTTCATTCCTCACTATGTATACCATACTGTGCTGCTTCACGTTGATGAAAAGAATTTCCCTAGGAACTGGGCAGAGGAATTACTCAGCTTCATTTTCTTTCATTATTCCCCAATAGTTTGGTGAATGATTGGAGCAAAAAGCCCTAAACTGTCCGGTTGTTTTTTTGTTCGTTTACTTTCTTTTTGCACACACCAGAAAAATGGCATCAGTGCATGTACAGTATACGAGTTTTTTGTGCTTGTATACTACACATACCAGTACGTATATTAATACTGCTGCTGCCCTGTTGGTTTTACGCTGCAGAGTGGATGCTGTTGTTGGCTACAGATTCAAATGTCATCTGGGTTTTGAGTCTTCCAGCTTATGATTTCATCTTTGCAAATGCTGATTTTCAGAAGTCTGTTTTTATGCACTGTAAACTGAAATGCTCAGTCTGAAATAGTTTCAGACATTAAACACTAATAAAAAAATTTTATGGTTGAATTATACCTGCTTCCACTGTCTTAAAAATTTTGCTAGTGAAATCACATCATAGCATTTTAGATTGAATGCCTAACACTTGCTTGTGCATGCACTTCCTTTACACGGACAAGCCACCATGTTCAGCAAGCAGGACTTAGATCTCTAAAAGGCACACATTATTTCTGTAACAAATCAAGCAAAACAATGCCATTAGTATTACCGTTTCCATGACAGGCTTAACGTTGGGGAATTTGTTAAAGTCAGTTGCCACCTTTAATTTGGTAGCTAACTTTAAACGTCACACAATACCTTTAAATTCCAGGATGAATGCCATTATACGATGTTACAGTATGGGGGTCAGTGATCTTTTGAATGTCTCAGTTCGCAAAATAGGTGGTGGGAAACAGTTCTGCCCACTCAGAGATTCATCCAAGTCCTGCTGTAAGAACTGGAAAGACACCCATTGACTTCACTGGGAACTGGATGAGGCTCTAAACGTCAATAAAATCAAAGAAGTCTCACAGTGAATCGGTCTATCTGGCACACATTAAAAAAAACGATTGTAAATTTTGAAAATGAGTCTTCTTGCAACGTAGGCCAATTGGTCAGCTGCAAATTTGGCACAGATGTGAAGCATGTGTCCTGGGCAGTCTGCAGGAACATGATGTTCTTTTTTGCTTCTGAGAGCTTTGGAGACAGAAAAAAAAGGACTCAACTCAATGCTGAGGACTAAACACTGAAATAATTGAGCTAGATACAGAAATCAACAAATACTTTGCAAAGGTAACACTTGTTTTGGAAGAAAAGATATTAACAAATTCACCAAAAGTTGAAATATTTTTAAGGCAAGTGGACGATTTCATTGTGTGTCCTGGAAAAAAGAACAAAATTCAGAGAATTCTCTGGCAGAAGCTGATGGAATTTGACCTTTATATGAATGCACTGTAGAAATCAGGCAGAATTCCTGAAAAAAACTCCACAACAAACCCTAAGCATGTAATTTTCATCCTTTAACCATCTGTGCAGGGAGTGAAACTCATCCAAAGATAGGAGAAGCTACTGAGCCCTAGGCATCCAAACTGCTGTGCAGAAATGTTGCTGTTCTGTCTTCAAATAGAAGTATGATTTTACAGCACAAACTCCTAGCTGATGCTTATAAAGCCTTATGGAGTAGGTACAAACTCCAGAAAGAACACGTAGACTCTTAACTGCATACAAAGACACAGGAGCAAAAATGGCATTCGAATACTGTGGTTGATGTAATGTGCAAATAGAGCACAACACATGCACACTTAGGCTTGAAGACAGCTACTGCAAAACTGGTTTTGATTGCCCCGATTTCCCACAAAGGAAGCTTCTCATGCTTGGAAAGCAGGAGTAATGTCATTAATGGCAAAGGAGCTTCACCACAATAAAAGAAATGTGAGGTTCAGTATCTGCACCATGCTGTTAAACCATAATCTCGAGAGACCTCAAGTCTAGTGTTCTTACAGCTCAGCATTCTGCAATTACATAGCAAAAGATACTCTGGAATTCCTTCTTTCATGTCTTTGGGGGTAGAGTGCACTGGTAAAACAACATATCACAGTACATATGATTAGTAACTAAATATCCCCATGACCTAGATAGCTGCTTCCCTCCTGTAATTGTACCTTTCCAAGGAAAGTGAATTCCTGAAGAGTACACTTGCAGTTGTTTAAGGGACTTGAGATTATGGTTTTCAAACAAAGATATTAAAAGGTCACTGTTCAAAAAACAAGTCTATGCAATTTTAAATTAGCATTTTAATTTCGGGGGCTTTAGAGCTCCAGTTTCTTCTGCTTTTTGTTTTGCTTTTTACTTCCAGCTGTTGCATGTGATCTGGAGTTCTCATCCTCCTCTGCTTCCCTGCTGGCTCCGAGTGCCTTTGTGACTGTTCCACAGAGACCCAGTCTCACAAGTGCAAAAAGATGCACTATAAGATTTTTTTTAAGGGTCATTTTAAACCTCCCATTTTCACTAATTCAAGTTCTTTTTTTCAATGGTAGAAATTGACCACCAATAGCATAAATTGACTCCTGGATTCTAATGGTCCATTTCAACCTCAGTTTCTGTGGAAATGGATGTCAGCTGGGAGAGGAGGAATGATTCTAAACATATACTTCATAAAAGCTGTTATATACTTGATGCCCTTTTTATCTAAAACCTGACTTAGGAAGGTTTCTAGTAGCGAAAACAAAGCTCTGCTTACTGGTTTCATCTGCTGGTTGAGAGGACTGGGCACCAAAATGCATTTTTCAAACATATACAGAAAAATTGCCAGGTCCACTGGCTTCTAGTTCCTAATTTGTTATTGTCTTGCATTCTATGCAATAATTCACCATGTCAGAAAGTGTGTATAAAATGCTGTGAAAGTTGGATGGGAGTATAAAGCATTACCAATGTGGGATAAGATTGCTTTGTTCCTGCATTCAGTCTCCTTGTAAAGAACAAGGCAAGGTGTGAAGGGGTGCAGGCAGAAAACCCAGCAAATTTTAAATAACTCCTCCTAAAGGAGCACAGACATTGTTGGGCACCTTGGCTCTCCAGAGAGGTTTTGCAAGTAAAGTCTAATGCTACATTTCTTTCTAAAAGGTGTTGGCTTGCAGCAACATTTTCTTAGGAAGAGGTTTGGGGTTTTTTTCCCTATTCTGTTTTGTTCAACAGATGCCAGTATTTATGTAACAGAGAGCAAAATTTATCCTAAATATAAAGGCTTCTCCCACCCCCTCCACCCGAGGAAGATTGAAAGAATATAAAACTGATTATGCTTCACTGAAAAAATCCCATTCATGTCTCTGATCCATATATATGTGTGCACACATGATCATGGTCTCATATAAAATACTGAGGAAGGATAACATGGAATTAGTATTTATACAGATTAATATGACAAACAGAAGTCACTCTTCCACTTTTCTAATTAAGTTCTCTGGTGCAGTGTGCGGAGGCAGCAAACACCTGCCCTGGCATGTGTACTATTTCAGCAGATTTTGGAAAATCGCCATACTCTTGTTTTCATGACTCTCTGATGGGTTCTTCCATTGGCCATTACCTGTGTTTAGGTTATTTGAGTCAGATGTAATCTATCATGCAGCATGAGTACTTAACATCTGTAATTGGGCATATTATGGACTCTCAACAGTGTAGCTCCTGATAGATTTAGCACACTGAGCATTTTGCATAGTGCATGAATGTGCTTCTCATCATCCGAGGTCCTGCCCTTCATGCCTCTCTCCTTGTGTACTTTGTCCATCCTCTACATTGATCAAGTGGCAACATACTTCATCGAAAAGAGAGCACTGAGCAGTTTGTACCTGATTTGAGCAGTTGACTTTACATTGACCTTAATGCAAAGAAATCCTTTCTGCAGTTTATCACAATGATATTCTCTGAAAAAGACCTTTGTCCTGGAACAGTTCCCACTTGGAAGAATGATGCACCATTACATGTAAAATTTGGATTTTCAGATTCACTGGAATGGAGAAGAGAGAAAATTCTTTCCTTGATGGATTTTTTAAAATGCTTTTGGAAGTGGGGTAACAAAAGGAACCTTGATTTTTTTCCCCCCAAATGCTGCAGTATTATCTGAGGTAATGTCTTTTCACAAGCTACAGTTCCTCAAGAGCTCACACTTCTCTCACTGAGCTGCTTGGATGCATCACAAGAATCATTGTTCATATTACCACGCAGAAAACTGAATTCCCAGGGCATGAGCATGCTTAGCATCTATCGGATCAATCAAATTTGGAATGGTGAGGAAAGGAAGGCTTAATCTGAAAACCAACAGCGTATTTAACATTATGTTGAAAGATTGTATTACTTGAAAAAAACAGTTTTCTGTTGAAATGTTGTACAAAAAAAAAAAAAAAAAAAAAAAAAAAAAAGAACCTCTCAACCAGTCGAATCAGAAAGGCTAACACTCTGCTGATGGCAAAGTATTTGGTTGCTACTTTCGTACAGATGGCTGTGTAACATTCACAGAAGGAATGATTCTAGGAACCAGTTTTTCAAATGTCATCTTCTACATATGTAAGTGCAAATGGGTCCCTGCATATCACTTGTGCATGCAAATGATAGACCTAGCATTTGCGCATCAAGCACAGATCAGCTTTGGGCATTATCCTACAGATGGACAGATAAGGTGTGAATTACACTTGTTCAAAGAAAGGCAAGCTAAAAATCCCTTCAAAAAGGTGGTCTCTGTGCTTGTCTACTCCCAGCAACATAGAACTGCTGAGGTGAACAGTTATTCCTACATATTTTTGTTAAGAGAATTTCTTTCATCTTTTTGGATCCTCTTATTACCCTGTTTTCCAAAGATTTGATTTGATGAGACTTTGCATTGCAGAAACAAAGACAGTCTTTTAAATTAATATTGGCATGGGTTGTCAATAATTACCCACTTACCTCTGCATAAAAAAAGGCAGGAAGAAAATATGCTTCGACCATATTAGGAGACTGGATTATTTTAAAACATTTTATGATATTCTTGTCTTTAATTTGTCATCATGTTATTAATGATGCTTATTTGGCTGGGAAGTTGCCAGTTCTCAGTTTGCTGGAGTGTGTGGAAGATAACTTCCTGACACAGCTGGTGAGGGAGCCAACTAGGGAAGGCGCCCACTGGACCTGCTGTTTGGAACAGAGAAGGACTGGTCGGGGATGTGACAGCTGGAGGCTGCCTTGGGTGCAGCGATCACAAAATGGTAGGGTTCTCAATTCTCAGAGAAGAAACATAGGAACTAAGGATGAGGAAAAAGATGAGGTACTTAATGCCTTCTTTGCCTCAGTCTTTAATAGCAAGATCAGTTGTTCTCTGGGTACCCAGACCTCTGAACTGGAAGACAGGGACAGGGAGCAGAACGAAGATACCATAATCCAAGGGGAAGTGGTTATCAGCCTACTACACATACCCAAGTCTATGGGGCTACATGGGATTGACCCAAGGGTGCCAAGGGAGCTGGCAGAAGTGCTTACCAAGCCACTTTCTGTCATTTATCTGCATTCCTGGATAACTGGAGAGGTCCCAGTTGACTGGAGATTAGCAAGAGTGAGACCCATCTACAACAAGGGCCAGAAGGAAGGTCTGGGAAACCATGGGCCTGTCAGTCTGACCTCAGCGTCAGGGAAGGTTATGGAGCAGATCATCTTGAGTGCCATTATGTGGGACATACAGGACAACCAGGTGATCAGGCCCAGTCAGCATGGGTTTATGAAAGGCAGGTCCTGCCTGACTAACCTGATCTTCTATAACAAGGTGACCCACTCAATGGATGAGGGAAAGAATGTTGATTTTGTATATCTGGAATTTAATAAAGCCTTTGACACTGTTTCCCAGAACATTCTCCTGGAGAAACTGGCTGCATATAGCTTAGGTAAGTGTACTCTTCACTGGGTAAAAACCTGGTTGGATGGCTGAACCCAAAGAGTTGTGGTGAATGGAGTTCAATCTGCTTGATGGCTGGTGACAAGTGGTGTTCCCCAGGGCTCAGTACTGCGACCAATTCTGTTCAGTATCTTTATCAACGAACTGGACAAGGGGATCGAGTGCACCCTTATTAAGTTTGCATTCGACAAAAAGATAGGTGGGAGTGTTGGTCTGCCTGAAGGTAGGAAGGCGCTTTAGAGCAGTCTGGTAAGGCTGGATCGATGGACCAAGGCCAACTGTATGAGGTTCAACAAGGCCAAGTGCTGGGTCCTGCACTTAGGTCAGAACAACCCTATGCAACACTACAGGCTTGGTAGTGTAGACACTACGAGTGGCTGGAAAGCTGCCTAGTGGAAAAGGACCTAGAGATGTTGATCAACAGTCAGCTGACTATGAACCAGCAGTATGCCCCAGTGCTCAAGAAGGCCAATGGCATCCTGGCCTGCACTGGGAACAGTGTGGCCAGCAGAACTGCCAAGCACAGGCCTCCCCCTGTGCTTGGCACTGGTGAGGTTGCACCAGAATACTGTGTTCAGTTTTGGGCTGCAAGAAAAACACTGGGGTGTTGGAGTATCTTCAGAGCAGAACAGCAGAGCTGGGGAAGGTTCTGGAGCACCAGTCATATGAGGAGCAGCTGAGGGAATTGGAGTTGTTTAGCCCGGAGAAGAGGAGGCTGAGGGGAGAACTTATCGCTCTCTACAGCTCCCTGAAAGGAGGTTACAGATAGATGGGTGTTGGTCTCCTCCCAAGTAACAAGTGATAGGACGAGGAAATGGCCTCAAGTTGTGCCAGGGAGGGTTTAGTTTGGATATTAGGAAAAATTTCTTCACTGAAAGGGTTCTCAGGCATTGGAACAGGCTGCCCAGGAAAGTGGTTGAGACACCATCCCAGGAGGTGTTTAAGAGAGGTGTAGATGTGGTGCTTAGGGACATGGCTTAGTGGTGGACTTGGCAGTGCTGGGTTAACGGTTGGACATGATGATCTTAAAGGTCTTTTCCAAACTAAGTAATTCTGTGATTATTTGTACTTCTGATTAAATATAGTCATTGTGTGATGTAAGGGTTTTTTTTTAGTCTACTTATCAGTAAGAATAGATTTCTTACCAGCATGAGCAAGACTAAGAAATTTTGGGCCAGGGTCTCAGCAAGTGTAAACCTGGTTCCATTGACTTCTACACCAATTATTTAGTCATAGACTGAAAATAAACACCTTAATTGAGACTCAGAGTAGTTTGGAATAGTGTTAAACTGCTAACAGGCTGCTATATATAGATGTGCAACTACAAATGTGCTAGCTGGACATGCATCAGATACCACATTGAAAGTTTTTTCACTGCTTCACTGAGTACTACAGAAGTAGCGAGGTTTCACTCTTACTGACTGGGAGTAGCAGCAGTTCTTCAAATGGTATCACTTTAAATGTGTAACATGCAAGAAATTCCCTTTTGCCTGGCTGATTTTACTTAGTATTTATATTTCAATGGAAAATCCCATACACCTTTTCTCTGTCCAAACACAAGTTTTTTCATGCTGTCTTTCTGAATTTGATGAGAAAAAGGAGGCAGAATATATAATTTTTAGTTTTTATAGATATTTATTGTTAGTCTTGCTTCAATATTCTTAGTAATTTTTTAAGGTACTCAGTTAATTCTGTTTTATTAGTTTATTTGCCAGCTATCTGACAGCAATGATGTTAACACAGGTGAAGTAAAGTTCATTGAAAGTATTGTATTTCGGAAAAAACAGACAGCTTAGCAAGTTCTCTGCCAGTCCAGTCATATGACAAAGGGGGACTTATCATGACACACTTGATTTTCTAATTAGAGCTAAACCTTTTAGTAAGAGGTGAGCTATCAGACTGTTATAGTACTACATTTTAGTTAGTGAGCCATAAACATGCTTGTTGGGCTTCAGGTGTGTAAACAATTAAGAGCATATATAATCACACATGAAGAAGAAGAACTGAGTGCAACTTTTGTTTGGATTTTATGGGAGCACATCTCACATGAGTATTAGCTTTCTGATTAAAGGCAACACAATTGTTTTTACTGGTTTTAGATCTTTGCATGTGCATGGCTAACTTAAAAAAGATGATGCCAGAGAGATGAGTCTCAGAAGCCTTGATGCTCTTTTTTTTTTCTTTTAATATTGGTGAAATTGTGTGTCTTAAACAATGTAGGGTGTGGAAGACACTGAAGAAAATCACCTTCTTTTGAGTCCACGGAGAACAACCAGAGGACCTAAAATAGTAGACAGTGAGTAGTTTCCTAGAGGTAGTAACACACTAACTACCAAAGCATGCTGCTGTCAAAGCTAGGTTCAGCAATAACTAACACAGCTTTCTGTCTTCTGAATGAAAGGGATTAAATTAATAAAATGAACATTTCCTTCCTCTCCTCACCACAAATAGATTCAGAAAAAGAGCCTTCGTTCTTTCCTCTTCCCCTTTGAACTTAAATCTTCAAGGAATGTTTTTTTCTGTCTTTCAATTTCTGTAGCCATCTGTGTAGTAAATATCACATAATATATGCTCATAAAAGTACAAAGAAGAGAAACTGGGCCTCATCTTTAGTAATGAATAATTTTGAGTGGGAAAGAAATGGACCAAAGAAACACTGCAGGCCAATTAGCGTTAAGACATGAGTTTCATGCTTCACTATAGAGTCATCTCCAAAAAGTGGAATTTGCAGTGGAGTGCATCCTGTAATTCAGTTCCTAGTCATCATCTGAGAACAGCATTTCTTTCTGCCATTCTCCCTAAAGTCTTATCCCACCATGCATTTTATTGAACATGGAAAGCAAACATCTGACATGAAAAATGAAATCATGTTTCTCCTGCTTCAAAGCAAAGTATTAGACTAGATAATGTCTTGACATCCCTTTCCTATCTCATTTTTATTGGTTGTATTGTAGCAGACACTTCCCAGTAATCATAGTTTTCTTTGAATGATGGAAAAGCAAAATTAAAATTAATTAAAATGAAATTTCTATCTAATTTTCATTTAGAAATTCAGTAGTCAGAAAGTAAAATGCAGTTGGAAAGAAAATGGCCCCTGTCTCTGCTTGGATCAGTATCATTCTGTTGCTGACAAATTCATTCCTGGATGAATTTGATGCAGTTCCTTTTTTACTCCAGTGCAAATCCTAGTTCAGGTCTCTTTTGCTGTCCATTGCCAGCGATAGGTGACTGATGAATTGGTATTTGACATATTTGCAGCTAAGTAAATTCAAGACCAGTTTGACTATAATGTGGAACTGTGCATCAGATCTGAGTTCTGTGATGGGTACATAATTTTCAAGATAGAGACTCATTTAACTTTGTTTAGTCTACCTTTTGTTTATGGCATGTAGGCATCCTCTTGCAAATTATCTACCGAAGATGGAAGTGTATCCAAGAACTGACAGCTATTCAGAAGGGACAAAAAACTAACATGAATTCATCTTGAAGTCACCAAATGCCAAGATAAGTTATTGTAAATCCTGCCAAATTTACTGGGGGCTTAATACATATGTTAGACACAAACCAGGCAGCATTCTGCAGGCAGACATGCTTTTAGAGAGCAAAGACTACTCCTCCTCTTTCCAGTGCCGTTGCTCCATGTGGTGGCTATAGAAAACACTGAAGTCTCAGTGACATTTCAATGTGCATAGCCTTCCCACATACTGGGGCGTGCCAGGTTTCTTACAGACAACTCTTGAAATGGCAGGTATCCTAGATCAATAGTTACTATTGAGATTTCTTGAATTCTGGTTGACTCCCAGGTGGCTATTAATGACTTCAGGACAGTTTCAGAGAGAAACATTTGTGGTAAAGTAAGAAAGAATGATATTCTGAGATAAATGTGAAATAGGTCCTGAAGAAAGGCAGGAGTGGGTCTATAGATTGTTCGTTCCAACAGCAGTTACAACATCCTTGTCGCCGCTCTTCAAATATGAAAAAGAAAATAATGCTCTAGCCTAAAAGTTTGAACTGAGAAAAATGAGCAGCAGTTATTTTTTCTTCATCGGGTAAGGAATTCTACCAGTCTGTATGGACTGTATACTGAGAAGTGAGTGCAGATATGGAAATTTTACGATTGGCTAAGAGAGAAACTCAGGTGTGGAAATGCAGCAGAGGACAGATTGTAGAAAATTATTTTTTTTCCTTTATATTTCCAATATGTCTTGAAGGTACAAGAAAAATGTCATGTTTTGTTCTTGAATTGTTAGGTGGATTTCTGCACGGAGGTGAAAGAGGCAACAGCCAGAATGTTTAGGCTCTTACTGGGATCAATCTCACTCCATATAAGAGTGACTGCAAATGCCATTTCCTGAATTTTATCACTCATTTCTACTACCTGACTTCTGCAACTTGCGTCTTCCATATTCACCCTAGTTTTACTGATTGCATAAGCCTTCACCTTTCTCTCACATACATTGTGCTGCATTGCTCCTCTAAGTGCAAAATGAACAGGTCTCTCCTGTTTCCTCTTTCAGAGGGTATCACCCCTCATTCAGTGGCATGACTTAATAGTCCCTCTAGTCAGTCCCAAAACAGCAGTCTCCTTTATGTTTTTCTGTACTCCTGGAGTTCTTTGGAACTTGTTCCTGGGAGTGGAATGCAGACTAATAAAATTCCAGAGTTTGTGAGGTTTATAAATAAATTAAAATACTCTCTTCTGAAATACTTGGAAGGGTATGTGCAAACACTAGGCATGCACAGATATATACCCCTTACCATCTCTTTTTATATTCTTTAAACAGTTGATACGCCCACTAGAATACATGAATAAGCCACTAGTGTAACACTTTCTCTGTTCACAGCACGCATTGCTCTGCAGTTTAGCAAACACCATTTGGAATCCTACTGGCAGATGCTTCTGGAGCCATGGAGGTGAGGAAATGCCTACAGTAGGCTTCAACTTTTCCCATAGAGTTTTACAAGCTTTCTGGTGGGAAGACAGTCGTATGTTACTTTCACTGCCCCATGTCCAGTTTTAAAAGCATTGTAATAAAAGAGGACTGAAAGAAATTCACGTATCCAATCGCAATCAAGCATCTTCACTTAAATTTATATGGATCTTCCAATGGTAGAACAGGAACTGTCATGTAGGAACTGCTACCTTCCTCTTTCACCAATTGATGTCCCGCAACTACTTCAGACTTATAAGCCCGTCTATCACTTTGGAAATGGAAAAAAGAAGTCAAACTGCAGATATAATAATCACTGAGTGATAAGCAAATATTTTAATGCACTATAGGTTGGACAAAGAGAAAGCCTTTCTTTTTCTGATAAAGGACAGCTTTTTTTGGTCCTAAAATTGTGCCAAACGTGGTCTTTTTGGTTTTGTTTTGTGTAGGTTTGGGTTTTGGTTTTTTTTTTTTTTTTTTTTTTTTTTTTTGTTTGTTTGTTTGTTTGATTGATTGATTTTTTTTGGTTTTTTTTTTTCTTTCTGGTTGGTTGGTTGTTGGGGTTTTTTTATTGGGTTTTTGTTTTTTTTTTTTTTTTCTGTCTGTTTTAATTTAAGTCAGCTCTTTCAAGTCAGAAACATCAATTGGCCAGTCTCCTCAATTTGGCTTGCTTTTCCAAACCTGATTATAGATTCTACTGTGCGAGGTCTCTGTGATCCTGTTGCAGGGCATAGCTAAGACAGAATGAAGCTTCTGGATCTGGGAGGGTGCCGAGCTGTACACGTGCCCCACTGTGTAGGTTGCGTGCTGGGCCGGTTTCAGGAGGTACAGGAAGATGCAAATCCCACACCTGTTCACTCAAGCTTTGTGCATAGAAGGGTGAATTTTTATTAGAAGCAGCTGTTTGCTCTAATCTGAAGTGTTCAGTGCCTTATCCCACCTTCAAAAAACATAGAGCCTTCCTTAGGTTTCTGCAGCAATGGAAGGACACCGAATCTCAGCTCCCAGTGTAGGACACTGTACAGCTCAGTCTACTGCTGACGGTATTTCTGCCTCAGATATGCTACTGTTCCATAAGTAGATATTTCTCTGGTTAGGGTTTTTTTTTTTTTTTTCCCCTCTGGCTTTGATCCCATCACCAGGAGTTTCCATTTTCAGTCTGTAGCAGAAGGCTGACACAAAATACGTTCAGCTTTCAGGACACGTAGAATGTGTGAATCCATCAAGTTTGTCAGGTGGAAGAATGGGACTTTGATAGGTTTAAATAGATGCTATAAATACTACTCATAAAAAAGGCTGCTCCTATTTAAAAAGTTTGTTTGAAAAATGTCTATGCTTTACTGGCACTAAAAGATAAAATTACTGTAGAATTAGACTTTCAAAACAAAGTGGACTACTGCTGTTCCATTCTGCAACAGGGCAACTGTAAAGTTTATAGAGTTTTATCCACTGAAGAAACATATGACAAGACAAGATGTACTAACGAGACAACTAGAAGATGGCTTTTTACGTGCTGACTCTCTAATTGAGTTTGGAAACATCCCCAATAAAAATAAAATGGCCAGAGGCCAGAAGCACAGCTCAACAAGAGGGGTGGGTATCAGTCTGTAGAATCAAGCAAGAATAAACATGTAAAATATCTTGTGGATTGAATTCTTAAACCCAAAAGGGTTGCTTTCATCACTGTGTTAATTTCAGTGTTATCACAGTCTTTCATTATAATTTGGATTTTTTTTTCCTAAACTGAAAATAAGATGCTTAATACAAAATCCAGTTGTTACAGCAGAAATCTGCAGAAACATAGTGAACTCCAAATGCAGAATTTTGCTTTCATTGAATTGGCATGTTTGGACAGAACGTAAGTCAGCGAGGAAGTTTCTGTAATAGCCAGTGTACTAGTAATCATTTTTGTCTTATGTATGTACTCTAAAAGCCAGAAGGCACAAATGTGGTCTCCTGTTTAACATGTGCCCTTTTTTCTGGATCAGACTGCTCTGATCAGTTTGCATCAGTGAATAGCATACTCCAAAAGCAGGACTTCTTTTACTTCTTTTTATAAATTGATTTCTACCTTAGCTGGAGTAACTTTTGAAAGTCAATCTTTCTAGGCTTTTAAAAGGTCTTCCATTATTGAGCTATTACTGATATCACTAACATAAAAGAAAATTGATGCAGAAGGCGAGAAATTTCCTCAACAATACCAAGCACTGGGCCTCCCAATTGCAATGATTTTTGTAGCAGTGTAGTTGCCCCAGCTATCAGAAGCAATTGATTCCAGGATGATTAAGCTACAATAAATATCTCTTTGTAGTTCTGGATGCTTCCAGTGAAAGCCTGTTTGTAAAGGCAAGACAACTCCCATTATCTGCAAGGCACAATACACTGATCTGGCTGTTGCAAATTAATCAGAATGGTGGATAGGAAGTACATAATCTCCATTATTTGAAAAAAAAAAGAGTTGTCAGTGAGAACCTGACTTGTTCATTTGTAGGTAGAACTCATAAATGCAACTGCACAAATTGGAGCTCAAGAATGGAGATACAGGGTCCAGTCCCCACCCACTGAAGTCATTGGCAAGCATCCCATTGCGGTTGGAGAAAGTACAGCTAGACACCATCTAGCACACTTTGTATCGTGTTTAGCTTTCCCAACTGAATGACTAACAATGAATGGCTTGAGTCCCTGGCTTAGTCAGTTCTGAGGTAATGTCCAAAATTAGCGCACTCTTCCTGCCTGTCCATAGAAAATCAAAGAACAGCTACATCAAATCCAGTCACCATGAACAATTCCTTGATGACTGAATGTACAGGACCTACATGGCTAAGTGGATGAATCTGGCTATACATCTCGACAGAAATTCCAGATTGCAGATGCTTACATAAATTCTGTCACCGCTATCAGTGTAAAGTACCTATAGCTCTGGGTATCTGGGCCCAAGTCATCTAAACTGGGAGTTGCAGCAAAATCCACATATGTAACTAAGGCACAAAGCCTACACCAAGTAGATTATTTAAGCTTCCACCCTTAGTACACCTGACTTCAGTATTTGCACATCTTCTTTTTCCCAGGTCTAAATCAAGACAGACACAATTTGTAACCTGCATGGAGATAATTGGATCCACCTAGCAGCATGACTTACCAATTACTTTGTTGACATGACGCAAATCCACATCACCTTCTTTGTCCCTGGACAGAGGCAATGCTAGTTAAGCATCAAAATACCTTTGGTGTCCAGGCATATGGTCCTTAGCTGGTGTCCTTTTAAATACTACCTTTACTCCAGTACAGACATTAGCCTTTCTACATGCTTGGGGCATTTTGTGCTGTAACTCTAAGTGGCTTGAGCTGAAGTCAATATTTTTATTATTTTAGAGCCAAAATACTTTGAAACACTTTCAGATCTTCTGCTAGAACCATCAACCAAAGTTGCTCATTGCCTAAAAAAGAAAAGGGTCTTGTCTTCAAAGCCCAAAGATATAATGACGAAGTTTAAATTTTCACCTGTTTTTCTCACTATCTCTTATTAAAAAAGACATGTTGACAAATGTCATTTACCCAACTTCTCTTCAAGAAACTTTTGAAAGTTAGCTAATAGGAAGTATACTTGAAACTTTCATATGCTTTGTTTTTCATGCTATGGCATTTTAAATTAGTCTTCAATTACAAAATAAGACCAGCAACGAAATACAATTTATTTATCATACTTCTAAGCCAACACAGCTCTTTCCAGTCCTACTTCCAAGTATTTCACTCATTTTTAATTCTGTTGGAGTTAATAAACCTTTAGTAACCCAGTACTGTCAGCTTCTCACCATTTCTTGTCTGCTCCATGCAGTCCTTAATGCAGAATTGCAGAAGCATCATGAATAATCACATCAGCCAGTCATGGTGTTACAATTTCTTGGTGACTTATTAATACAATTCGTCAGCAACGTACATTCCCTAGCTTTGTTTTCTTTGTAGTAACAGCAGTTAAACAGGATTTGTGGTGTGTTCTTGGTGAAAACCATTGGGATTTTTTCTGGGAAAAAAAATGCAATATCACTTCTTGATGTAAGTAAAAACTAGACTTTGAAAATGCTCTGAACAATGCAATGAAGTTTATTGACCATCCGAAGTGCTTAGCATTCATTTTAGCAGGGAGCAGGATGACAATGTGAGAATTCTTCAGGCAGAAAGGGATGGAATGCGAAGTGTTCTTCCTCACTTTGTGTCACACATAAATTATTAACATCCCTAAAAATTTCTCCCTCAGTCATCTCCTGTTAATGCAAGAAGACTCATATTTTTTCTAATGCTTTCCTTTTATGCAGTCCACAGTAAGGGACTTAGCTGTCAAAATGGAGGGATTGTGCCAGCAGTTAATTGCAAGTACAATACAGTTCCTTGCTTTGAAGAATGACCCAAGCTCTCCAATCTATTCTATACTGCATAATGTTGATTCCAGTACCCAACTCAGCACACAATTCAGGAAGTAAAAACCATGCCCTAGTACTGAACTTTCAACTAAATCATAAACTACGCTTTCCTGCTCCCTTCTTCTCTCCACCCTGCCAAAAAAAAAAAAAAAAAAAAAAAAAAAAATCTGATGGGGAAAGGTATATTGCTGTTTCTCTACCATCAGTAGGCACTTGTGATAAACACTGTTAGAGCATGCATCATTACCCCTTGTCATCCTGTATGTGGATGAATGGTAACCTGGTATGGTTATCAGTTACTTCAGCAACCCAAGTGACTGAGCAGAAGCCTGCTGTGGGGCAAGGCTTTCCAAGCTGGCACTGTACCCAGAAGTACTTGCAAAACAGAACGTAAAAACCATTTGATATTGCACAGTCAACGTTTTTGTCCTGAACTAACAACTATTTTCCATGCTCAGATCCGTGATTTTGTTTAGTCCAGGACCTCACTTTACCAGGAATTTTTCTTACTGCTGTTGAGTTGATAATGCTAATTACTTGCAGTGTAGTTAAGCAGACAACTTGAGATTAGACTTAAAAATCTAGGAATCAGTCTCCATGTAATTCAAGTATATGAATTACATGAAGTTGGACAGGTAGGATGAAAACCTCTAGAAAGCTGGAATTACAGCTGGAACTGGCTTCAGGTGTATCCCCCAAAGCTAAGGCCATTCTAGATTTAATCATTCCTCCTAAACTTCAGTTCGCTATTTGACAGCATACCACATAGAGCCTAAAGCAATACGCAAAGCGATACCCTCCAAGATGTTTTGATGTTCTGCTGTGAGTACAGTTCGCACTGCACTGCTGCTCAGCACAGAAGGGAACTCCCTGTGTGCCAGCTATGATGATATATGGGCAACAACACTTCTCATTTTGTGGGTTTCCTATCAACAGCCAGCAGTTGCCCACTGGCCTCAGAACACACCTCACCAGTACTGAGCCACACGTCTCCATGAGAATACTGCCGCTTATCTCAGCTGGCAGCAACGGCAGCTGGTTTCCCAATCCAGCTGCAATCAAATGGGTTGTTGATGAAGTATTATAATCACAAATATGGCAGTTAATGGTGAAAGACCCTGCAGATGCTGTTCCTTTTTTCCTCCTTTTGTAGCTGTGCCACGGGGCAAGGTGATTTTTTTCCCTCAAACACTGTGAACCCCCAAGTACAGTTGCATCCTCTTTCTGCATTTCTGACTGCTTCCCTAGGCATCCACCTGGCCTCCTGATCATCCTTCTTCCCCTGCTTATATTTTCTCTTGTTCCACACCAGTAAGAGTTATTCCTTGATCCTTTTCCTTAGCTTATTCCTTGAAAGCTTCCTGTAGTATTGAATATATTTCTCTCAGTCTGTCCTATAAAGACTGTAATTGGCTTCCCACACAATCTGGTCTTTAAATGAGAAGGCCTTAATGCCTTTGAAGTCAGTCACAGGGATCCGATTTTCTCACCTGACTAAAATTTGTTTTTTATTTTTGATTTCACGTACACTGCATGAGTCTTTCTGTACTGTCCTTCTGTCCAGGATCACAGTATGCAGACAGACACCTATGTTGTCTCTGAGGGCTGGTAGCAGGGCCTCAGGCTATCCACAGTCTTTCCTAGTCTCTCAGCAAGATAATAAAATCTTCTGGCTCTTACTTTTCATGATTCATCTACATCCCACAGCTTGCTGTCAAGGAAAGACACAGACTTCGATGGGGACAACTCCTTTCCTTCCCTCTTACAGTTCCTACAGCATGGCTCAGGCAGGAGTTATTCTGTGTTCCTGGTAGATGCCAGCCTCTAGCATTTATCAAAGTAAGTGTTCCTTGTAATTTACTTGGTGGCATAATGTGGTTCAGTGACAAGCATGACATGCCTTTCCCCCAGCCAGGTACTAAGCTAGCTGAAGCAGGCTGCTGAGACACTGGATATATTGCAACCATCATGCTTAGGAATTTATCAGGCTCCTGCTTGCAGTGGTAGCATGATGCGACTTGCTACAGACCTGTGCTACACACTAGCTACAAGCAAGTTGCTGCTAATTAATCATATTCTTTCAGAGAATTACAATCTCTGATCTTTGTTTCCCTTACCTATGGCTCAGGCAGAAGGCAGGTTCCTTCGTCTGCTTTCCTTAGGAAATGTCTTCATCCATTCCCCTTTTAAGAAATCGCTCCTAGAACTCAGCCTACACCCCAGATGTAGTTACAGTCCACTAGCACCTTCCGTTTTGGGGGAAAATGGACAAAGAATCTCCTCTGCAATTAGTTAGTCTTGAAGATATGATTGCTATATCTGTTTAATTTTAATGATAAATATCTTTGTGTTCTGTTCCATCCAGTTTGCAAAGTGTAACATTGCAAAGTAATGATCCAAAAACCTGTAACATCCTACATATTTTCCCATCCATATGGAAAAACAATTCTCTGTGTTCTTTGCCGCTGAGTTCTTAGAAAGCCACAGTAAGAGAAGAACACTTTTCAAACATATTTTGCATCTATGAGTAGTATGAAACAAAAAAATCTGTAGAAACCCTTCATTACAATGTGAGATCAAACCCTGCCCTTTGAAGTTCACCAGGAGCTGTCTTCCTGTTTCTCTCCTTTTCTGCTGCTGCAGGCTGCTTCCTAGGAGACTAATGAGCCACAGGTGACCGTGACCTTTGCCAATTGACCTTTGTCTCTCCAGCCTGTAGCCCTAAGACCTTTCACCCTGCTGATGCCCTGGCATAGACCTTGCCACATGTAGTTAACTCATCAACCCTATAGCATATTTTAAATCCTATTATTAGATAACAGCATTAAAACCAGCACCAACAGCAAATTCTTTCAGCAAATGAACAATAGATTCAATTTTAATTAATATTGATGATCTCAAGGAGTTTGATTATTCCTGGAGTGGAACATGCAAGGGTTGCAAACATGGCTGAGAAATTAGTTATTGAATTGTAATAATATATTGGTGGGAAAGGTTTCTGTTGCTTGAGCTGCACTAGACATTGTCATGGAATATTATAATATACTTCCTATATCACATATGGTAACCATAAATGTGCTGGAAGAGATCTGTATCTATTTTGGTCATCCTTTGTGCTTGATGGCTCTCAAGGTGACACCAAATTATTCTTCTGATCTTATGGATTCCTGTGGAGCTGCTTCTCATACATTGATCTAAGACATGTGAGAAGAGTTTCTCTTGAAGTACTCTTGTCAGACAGCATATGGAAGTTGGGCTAAATGCAGCTCAGTTTTACCCTATGAAATCAGATTCATTAAAGGATTATTCAAAAATCTGAAGTATCTGAGTGCAGGTGTTTGAACTCTGATGTATACATGTTGTGAATACATATGGGCAGCCAGCTTCCTTCACAGAGAGTGAGGACTGACACATTTCTTGAATGAAAGTACAACCTCTAGAATAACACATGGTCTCGAAAATACCTCCAGTTAACATTTTCAGAAAACAGATGTGGTGTGTGTGGTGTACGCTATGAGGAAGCATGTGTTTGAACAAGTCTTACTGCCTCTCAGAGGTCATCCGTGACAAATGGTAGGAGGTGTGCGCATCTGGCCTTAAATATGTTTCAGAGTAGGAAGGAGTTTCAAGAAAAATGAGATAAAATTTTCAGTTCAAAATATGCATCACATGGAAAACTGCATATCTGACAGCAATCTGTGTTTAATGTTTCATGTGTATTCAGTATGAGATGTGCTGGGAAATTTGACTCAAACGTGGTGAGATTGCCGATATAAGGTGAGGATTACTAGAAAAGCTGCTTTAATGCGGAAAGACTGCACACACCATCATCAGTCACTGACAACCTGTTGATAACCAGAAATAATTTATCAGGACTCCAAGAGGGGCCTGGCCTTTTGGTAATGCTAGTCAGTTCAGAGCATGGTCCTACATAGCACAATGCTCATTAGTCAGCTGAGAGCTGCACCTTCCCTAATTAGATATCTCCGAGTATTTTTTAGCATTGCTTGAACAAGATGTACGTAAAATTAACTACTCTAACATTGTACCTTGAGGTGAATGTTCCTCATTATTATATTAGGAAAAACTTCTTCTCTGAAAGAGTGGTCAGGCATTGGAACAGGCTGCCCAGGGAGGGGGTGGAGTCACCATCCCTGGAGGTGTTCAAGGAACGTGTAGACGTGGTGCTTGAGGACGTGGTCTAGTGGGTATGGCAGTGTTGGGTTGATGGTTGGACTGGATGATCTTACAGGTCTTTTCCAACCTTAGTGATTCTGTGATTCCTGACCTAGAGAATGTAAAAAGCTTCTTAAGAACAGGAAGGATGGTTAGTACTTTCAAGAAGCAGCAGAATTAGTTTGGGAGATTAGCGAGGGAAAGAGATTGGTCAGTAAAGACCAAACAAATGGATGTGGTATCAAGGACTGAACTGGGAACTCAAGCTCAATAGGAGTTGTGAAGAAAGGGATGTGAGAGGTAGCAGGATCTAATAGGCTGTCTACAATGAAATTGAATTAACCCAAAAGAAAAGCAAGAGAATCTGAAATAAAAAGAAATGGGAATAATACATGATTTTATGTAACCAATTTTAGTAAAACTGCTTAGAAATTTACAAAACTGTTTTTGTTGTTGTTGTTTATGGGTTTTTTTGTTGTGTTGTGGTGTCTTTTTTTTTTTTTTCTTTTAATTAAAAAGTGTGAAATAAATAGCATGAAATCAACTTACAGGAAAATACTTATCTGTCAATCTGTGGACAGACTGGGAACTTTTCTACAAGGAGACCTGCAAAAGTTGCCTGCCAGATAGATTTCTATGAGAAATTTGCCAGTTTGCTCAAGTGACCACCCACCTATAATGCAGCCTTAAGGTCATGACCTAAGTTTTAATAGGTTGGCACCTCTGGAAGCTCCCAACCTGTGTGCTGCCCTAGAGGTCAGCAGTCCAGTAGTTTTTAGGTTTGCTAAGTGCAGCTAAGTTGCACCTAAGAGCTGTGGTTGCTTCTGCTATTGGTAGAAGTTTGGTGTGAGATATCTGAAATTAAATGCTTGTCATGATTTCAAAATGAAATGTGGTAAGAATTTTCCCTTTCCAAAAAAGCTTTGAAATGTCTGAAGCCATTTTGGAACAATGTGCAATATCTTTCTCTTCTGATTTTGCAATACCTAATGGACAGGAAATTCTTACTTTTGTCCTCTCTAAGAGTTTTGTAACAGAATGGCCAACACTCCCCCACTCGCTTGCTTTAGCAACAAAGTGGAGTTGTATCAGAAGATGTACTTGGCAGGGTTAGCAATACAGGCCATGCTTGACTTCACATAGCTTGGTATTTTATTTCCACTTTTAATTTGCTTTTTCCTTAATATACATCAGTCATGTCAGATCAAAACCCTTCTTACTGAAAAGTCAACGCATAAGCATTGGCAAGCAATTAGCAAACACAGGAGAAGACAAAGGCACCAGAATGGGGAAAAGGTGAGTTATTCAGGGTAAATGTAGAACAGGAAGACAAGTTGCTTTTAAAAAGATGCTATGATGGTTTATCAATCTTAAACAAACTTTCTATCCACTACCAGCCAGTACATGTTTCATGTTCTAAGCACAACTTCCTTTCCTAGATTTTCTTAAACAACTGGAGAGTAAATGGTAAGGGGAGATTGATGGACTGAACTTTTCTGAATGGGAAAAGGAAAGGGTAAATATCATTACCAAAATAGTTTTACCCCCTCTTTCCCAACAAAACACAGAAGAGTTTCACAGATATAAATACTGTACCTTTAAATAAAGAAACAAGACAAGTGAAATGCTAAATAACTATCTTTATATTTGGAAACCCCTCCCCTAAATATATCATATAATCAGTCACAGGATCACAGAATGGTAGGGGTTGGAAGGGAACTTCAGAGTTCGTCTAGTCCAACCCTCCAGTCAAAGCAAGTTCACCTAGAGCAGGTTGGACAGGGACACATCCAGGTGTGTTTTGACTGTCTCCACAAGCTCTCTGGGCAGCCCGTTCCAGTGCTCTGGCATGCTCAAAGTCAAGAATTTTTTCCCCATGTTGAGATGGAATGTCCTGTGTTCCAGTTTGTGCCCATTGCCCCTTGTCTTGTCGCTGGACACCACTGAAAAGAGTCTGGCCCCATCCTCTTGACACCTGCCCTTTAGATATGGATAAGCATTGAGGAGATCCCCTCTCAGTCTTCTCTTCTCCAGGCTAAACAGCCCCAGCTCTCTCAGTTGTTCCCCGTAAGAGGGGTGCACCATTCCCTTGACCATCTCTAGCCCTCTGCTGGACTCCCTACAGTAGTTCCTTATCTTTCTTGAACTGGGGAGCCCAGAACTGGATGCAGAACTCCAGATGTGGCCTCACTAGGGTGGGCAGAGTAGAGGGGAGGCTGACCACACTCTTATTAATGACCCCCCGGACACCACTGGCCACCATGGCCACAAGGGCCTGTTGCTGGCTCATGGCCAACTGATTGTCCCCTAGGTCCCTCTCTGCAGAGCTGCTTTCCAGCAGGTCAACCCTCAGCCTGTATTGGTGCCTGGGGTTATTCCTCCCCAGCTGCAGGACCCTACACTTGAATTCAGCAACTGCGCCCTCTCTGCATGCTCCATCCCCAAGGCACCCTCCTCATTCAGCAGCAGGCCCACATTTTCCCTGGTTTTCCTTTTGCTACTGTTGTAGTTGAAGAAGCCCTTCTTATTGTCCTTGACAGGTTTAATTCCAAGTGGGCCTTAGCCTTCCTCGTTGCATCCCTGCATACTCTGACAACATTCCTGTATTCCTCCCAAGTGGCCAGTCCCTTTTTCCACATTCTGTAAACTTCCTTCTTCCATTTTAGTTTTTCATGGAGCTCCCTGCTCATCCATGCAGGTTTCCTGCCTCCTTTGGCTCATTTCCTACCCATAGGGATGCACTGAACTTGAGCTTGGAGGAAGTGGTGTTTGAGTATTACCCTCTTGCACTCCCTCCCTTCTAGAGCCTTAGCCCATGGGATTCCTCCAAGTAGGCCCCTGAAGAGGCCCAAATCCTCTCTCCTGAAGTCCAGGGCTGTAATTCTACTTTTTCCCTGCAACTTCCACTCAGGATCCTGAACTCCTCCATCTCATGGTCACTGCAGCCAAGGCTACCCCCAGCCTTCACATCCCCAACTAGTCCCTCTGTGTTTGCCAGCACACAGTCCAACAGCACACCTCTCCTTGTTGGTGCCTCCATCACCTGCGTCAAAGTTATCACCGGTGCTTTGCAGAAACCTCCTGGAAGGTGTGTGCCTGGCTGTGTTGCCTTTCCAGCAAATATCAGGGTTTTTGAAGTCCTCCAAGAGAACCATGGCCTGTGACTGTGAGGCTACTTCCAGCTGTCTGTAGAAGGCCTTACTGACTTCCTCTTCCTGACCAGGCAGCCTGTAGTAAACAGCCACAACCGTGTCTCCCATATTTCACTGCCCCTGAATTCTTAACCATAAGCTCTCAACTCATTCTTCATCGACCCCTCGGCAGACCTCGATACATTCCAGTTGCGATGTCACATAAAGAGCAACTCCATCACCTCACCCCACCAGCCTGTCTTTCCTAAAAGTAGCCATCCATGAGAGCATTCCAATCATGCAAGCTTTCCCACCATCTCTGTAGTTGCAGTGGTGTCATGGCCCTGCGACTGCAGACAGACCTCTAGTTCTTCCTGATTGTTCCCTGTGCTGCATGTGTTGGTGTACTGGCGTTTCAGAGAGGTAGTCGAGCATGCAGGTTTCCCTGGCGGCGTGCAAGAGGATCCACCACAGCCATAGACACCCTTGAGGTGGTTGGCCTTACAGATCTCATCTTGGGAGTCAACTAAAGAACATTGGTGACCGCTCTGGTTGGCCTGGGTTATTCCCCAGTTGGATACGATGGTATGAGCGTTGCCACCTTGGACGCCACCCCCTGAGTCCTTCAGTTTAAAGCCCACCTCACTCAGTTGGCCAGCCTGCTGCCAAAGATTCCCTTGCCTCTTCGAGACAGGTGGATCCCGTCCCTCTCTAACAGCCTGTACTCATCAAAGAATGCCCGTTGTCATAAAAGCCAAAACCCTCAAACGCTGGCACCAGCCACGTAGCCAGGAGTTGATATGCATTATCCATCCATTTCTGGCTGCTCCCTTTCCCCTAACTGGTAAAATGGAGGAAGAGATAACTTGGGCCCCAGTTTTTTTTCACTTGTACCCCCAGAGCTTTATAGTCTTCCTTAATTCTGCCCAGGTTCTGACTCACGGTGCCATTCATGCTCACGTGAAAGAGTAACAGCGGGTAGTAGTCTCTGCTTCTAACAAGTTGTGGCACCCCCTCAGCAACACCTTGGAGCTTAGCTCCTGGAAGGCTGCACACCTCATGTGACTCCCTGTCAGGCTGGCAGATGGGTGCCTCACTGCCCTTTAGCACAGGGTCACCCACTGCTATCACTCGTCGTTGTTTTTTTGCGATATCTACTGTGTACTGCTGGGGCAGCCTCTCCTGGCAGACCTTGTTCTTGACTGTCTGTAGCTGTTAAATCTTCATACCTAGTTTTGGTCGTGATGCCAGACGGCTGAGGCAGAGTCCTCCTTTTGTGGGTCACCAGGGTCCAAGATGCCTCATTCTCAGTGGTGTCTGCTACATGAACATGGTTCTAATACCACCTATCTGTGTTTTTATCAGCTCCTCTGATACTACACCATCTTTTAACTGTTTCTTACAACAGCCACCTGACGCAACAGATCAACTTGCGCACGCTGTGTGCAAGTACTTACCTTTCCACCAGGATAAGGAAAAGGAGAAGGGTCTGGGTGCTCATGGCAACCTACCAACTGTACTGGTCTCCCTCCTTACCAGTTCCATCTGGGTGGATGCATCAGACATCTAAGGGGCTTTCCATGTAGGAGCGCTGGCTTTAGCTCTTCCCAACAAAACACAAAGGAGTCTCATGTATATAAATACCTAACGTTTAAGCAAAGAAGCAAAACAAGTGAAATGTTAAATAAGCATAATTACAGCTGGAAGCCCCTCCCCTAAATACATCCTATAATCAATCAGAATAGCAGAAACCTTTGAAAACCATCATAGTTCTCTGTGATGAAATCATACATTCCGTATCATAGCATTCTGTGAGCTGATTACTCATGAATGCATGAAGTTTTCTGCTACGTTAGTGCAAATTTGTTTTTCTGTTTGTATGCCCACTGAGGATCTGGGGAAGTCCCTATCATTTGAGCATCCCTCTGGTAGGTTGGACTTCTGACTCAACACATCTGATACATTTGTTACTCAGTGATATAAAAGGGTGCCAACATAAATCTTTTTTTTGAACGAAAAGAACGGTGGGGGACTAATTCACCTGATTTCCACTTATCTACACATAAAGGGAAACACAGTGGAACATATATATCCTATGCATTACTTTAGTTGGGTATGTTTATCATTAGGAATATGCAATGAAATTAAAATTGAAAAACAATTACAAGGGCCTGAGGACAAGGGGTAATGGGTTTAAATTGAAAGCTGGTAGATTTAGATTAGATATCGGGAAGAAGTTCTTCCCGGAGAGTGTGGTCAGGCACAGGGACAGGTTGCCCAGAGAAGCTGTGGATGTCCCATCCCTGGAAGTGTCCAGTGCCAGGCTGGATGAGGCTTTGAGCAACCTGCCCTAGTGGAGGGTGTCCCTGTCCCTGGCAGGGGTGTTGTAACTGAGTGATCTTTAAGGTCCCTTCCAACCCAAAATACTCTGTGATTCTATGATTCTGCTATCTCTGATCTACACAAGGGTCTTTCTTAAAAATTGTGAAATTTTGTCCAAACAAGATGAGTATCATTTCACAGAGTGTAATTCAGATGCTCATCTCTCTCACTTCACCACTGGTAATACAGAGAATTAAGGCATGAAATTGACTGCAGTATAAATGTTTGTGATCTTGGTTCTTTTCATAAACCTGAAAGAACTTTAGTTTCACTGTCTAGGAAAATAGATTTGCTTTGTATTGCCTGTGCAAGAATTTTTATGTTGTGTCACTTTGTTATGACACTGGAAACACAGGGCTGCGTTGTCCAGCTTCTTCACTGAGAATTGTGTTGGTATTTTGTGATTCTGGACTCTCAACTGGAAGTAGAAGAAAAAGGACAGAGCTGTTGTTACAATTTCTAATTTGTTGTTTTCAGCTTCACAGAAAACAAATCCAGTGTCAGCGTACACAGATGAAATAAGATTCACAGGCTAATAAATGCTTTTGTTTGCTGTTGCAGTCAGGCACGGAGCACTCCTGCAGGACAGTGCAAATATAGGCTCTGTGTCATATTATTGGCTTTCAAGGCACGAGTATAGGATTCCTCATAGTGTTAAAGCTTTTCACAGTAAATGTCTACGCTATAAATTTTGATGTGCTTCCCAGCTGAATGGATGCTTTGAGCGGAGACAGACTGGCTGGAGCTAAAGTAGTTAGCTTTGATTTACCTCTTCTCTATTATTCAGTCCTATTGAGAATTTGGAGTAGTGATATCAAGCCATGTCGATTGGCTTCAGTTTATGGATTGAAATAAAATGAGTGCTATTTAACCTTAGTCAATACCATGCAACCTTATAATGATATTAGTGGGATGATGTAATGTGTAGATTTGTAAAACAGAGACAATGAATCTTGATGTTTGCAAATAAATCCATTGACAGATGAATTTTCCCTATTAATCATTCAGTGTGTGCTTTTTGTGCAAGTCCTTGAGGGGTTTCCAGAATTAGAAGAGTACTTGTGAAAAGACTGTGTGTGTGCTATTTCTTAAGCACCATTTATATTTAGGCTGATTTGTAATGTTTGGTTTGCATATGTTGGCCATATTCATGCAGTGCATCTCAGCTGTGGCTTTTCCTAGGGCTAAAATAGTTCTTGCTCTCCAGCATTCGCAGGATATTTCTCCGTGCTACAGTTTGTTAGCTGCATATGTACTGGGAGTGAGATAGTTATTCATGGGCCTAAAATGGGTAATTTAAAAGAAATGATCAATTTTCTAAATCCTGTTCTGACACTTTAGGTTCCCTCAGAGATATCTGGGTGCTTCTGATATTTCTTCTCAGATTAAAGTGTAGATATTTATGGAGTTGAGTAATTTCCTCACTGGTGCTACCTAGCTTCCGAACTAAGAAGAAAAGTATGATTTCTCTTTGCTTCTGGAATCAACCAGAATCAGGTTTACTTTCCAGAAAATTATTGAGATTGATTAACAGTTTTTAAGTCATTAATCCTGTGCAAAGCTCCTCTGTTCTGCTAGAAATCATTGATGATTTTAAAAGGGATATCAATACTGACACTTTCAAGTACGATGCAATAAAAAGGGAAAGTAATGGTGGGGGGAAAAAAAGACGGATGTGCAACTCTCCTGAGAAAGATCAGTGGTCCTAAAATTGAACAATTCCTTGCCAGCCAGATTTTGGGGGGAGGTGCATTAGCTATGTGTGAATCCTTAGGGGCCTTCTGAATGGGAATGCCTGTCAACCGTGGCAGCTATAAGTTATAGTCCTGCAAGCACATATTTGGTCCGTTACATATTTGTCATGCAGTCTGGTGGCCCAGGGTTAAGCCAGAATTAGGTTATTTATATCCCGAATATTATTGTCACCAACCCACGCCAGAGTTAGACACAGTTAAGCCGTATTTGGCCATTGCATTAGACACCGTGCACTCGAGGGAAGTTTCCAAAAAGAAGAGAGTAAGTTTTAAGTGGTATCAGCTGCTACCATGCAGCAAAGCGACAATTAAACACTCATGTATAATTCTGGTTAATGTCTTTGCATGCAGAAATATGACCAGCTCTCGCAGAAGTATCTGTTGTTACTGCACACCATGCCTTGCTGTTCTTGCTCAGGAAAAACTGTCAGCAACTGAAGGTGGAGCATGATCCCATGCTCTCAGGCCTTATTTTTTAATCTCCTTGTCCTAGAAATGAACTAATGTAAACAAGGTGAAATATAGAATCCTTACAGCCTTTCATTAAAATAGAAGTCTATAAATGAATCTCAGTTTATCCTTTCTCATCTCTGTCAATATTCTCAGACCCACCCTTCCCATAGACTGACAAAAATGCTTAACATTCAACTGCAGAGCTATATCAGGCTCCAGCTGAATTTGGAATAGTAGCAACCCTCAAACCTCCAGGTTCTTCAGAGACTACCAAAGTCCAAAGAGTGTGCGCAACACAGACCCCGCAGAGTGAACCGACAGCAGGAGATTTAGTCTGCCTCACGTGTCCCAAAGCCTAACACGTTCAGATACATGCTTGGCTTTTTATTCCAAATGCGGAAGGTAAATGGGAATAAAGACAAGTCTGTAGACAACTGGAAATTTACAGAATAGAAGCAGATATAGCCCACTGAGCTACTGAAAGATTGTGGTTCCCATCCATTAGTTGTAATCGATGGGAATTCCCTTTTAAAAGACAAGTACTACAAGCCTTAGATGATTTGCTCTGATTCGTGGCTCTGCGTTTTGGATGATGTATGTCATGCTGGCTAGAAAATTCTTACGGTGGTACCTAGAAAAAAATAATGGAATAATTGTGTCTCTTCTGTAAAAGATTCACACGTGAAAAGCCATGCAGCCAGGTTCCAGTGTGCAACATCCAGCCCGGGAGAGATTTTGGGGAAGGTGAGGAGGGGAGAGCCCTCACAGATGCAGCTCCACAGATGTAAAACCAAGAGGTGTGCGCCTGACCACATCCTTTGAAGTGGTTTCTGAACCAAATCAGCTTGAAAGAACCCGGGAACAGCTTTCATCATCTATCTCCTTGGTGCCCTTCCTTGATTAGTGTCAATGAGCTTGAGAGTGAGGGCTGAAAAAGGCTTGCCTGTGCACCACTCCTTGTTCTGTCCTGCAGGCAGAATTCAGAGAAATGCAGGCAGTGAATCTTCTCTAAGTATTTTGCATGTGAGACTAATATAACCACCTGACCAGTTGGCTACATACAACACCTAAAATATATGTGTGGTTGTGTTGCAACTGACATAATTATTGCTCTGGCAAAGTGCCAGTACCCAGCATAATCTGAATGTCCTGGACTATCAGTGCTGTGCAGGAGCTCGCCTCTGAGCAGATAAACTGTGCTGGTAGTTTTAGGTGGTTCTTGCCGCAGTGTTAAGTTTTAAATCTAAGATGGTCCTGTTTTACACAGTACAGTAGATCTAGGTTAATGTAGTTTACCTAACATTTCCAGAATGAATAATAATTATTCAGGAGGGCGGTTGTTCTCATTTCTTGGTGTGTCTCTGAATCACTTTAAATACATCTTTGAATTACCAAACTATGCTGTAGAGGAAAAAAGCTAAAGTATGACTTTATGGCCTTATATTGATACAACATACTCAGAGTTTTGTATGTGTTTTAGGATATCACTGAGCATTATGACAAAACAACACATTCTCTCCTTGGTCAGTCTTGTCTTACACGGGATCTGGTTCTAAAATCCTTCCATTACTGATTAGTCATAGTTGGGTATAATTGGTCACTTAATACAGTTTCTTTTATATGTAAAGCTACTGAACTGCAGTGTTAGTGCAAATTTAAAGTACTAACCTCACAGAAGCAGCTAGTTGAGGAATTCCCAATTGTATATATCAAAATACCCATTCAATCAAACCAAAATTGATAGTAGAATGCTTTTTTAAAAAATCTGTTGATTCACAAATTAGCCAAAACATCCTCTGATGTCAGAATGAAGTTAAAAGAAGTGAGTTTGGGGTTAGAATTGTTTTTCATTTCAAAATTTTTGTCAAATTACAGTAAGAGGGAAGGAAGGAGGATGAAGCTAGACAAAGCTGTTGGATGAGCAGACTAAGTCAGGTAAGCTAAGAAATGGGAGGAATGTCTCCTGTAACAATTTAAACCTTCATTCACCACATTAATACTTTAAAAAATGGCTTAAAATCAGTGAGCTAGCATGGCTCATGCTTCGTAATGTGACAGTCAGGGGTAGCAAAAGCACTTTCTGGTAGCTTCCACCATCAAGAATATTTTCCCAGAGATTGCCAGGATTTGGCCTGGTGCATGTGAGGCTGTTGGAAGCCTGTCATTCAGCATTTAAGATCCATCTCTATGTGGCTGATCTATGTCAGGATGTGAAGAGACCAGCAACTCAGAGAGAAACTGGCAGACTCATTGCCTTCCACAAATCACGCAGGGTGTTCTTGAGAAACTGCTACCTCGCTGTCTGGAAGCAGCCAAACTCCATCATTTTTCTTTTGCGCTCCTTAGCTGTTGCTCTAACAGTACTGTTGATCAGCTTGTCTGTTAGCAAACCTCATACCTTTGGATTGCATTGGACTACTGGGCATGGTTCAGAGGCTCTGCTTTCTTAAAGGGCGTGCTTGTTAGTCTCCGTAAGTAATTCTTCTGTGTCAGTAGCTGCAGTCATCTATTCTAGCGCCAAGCCAATTGCCCATATGCACTGTATCTATACTGTTATTAAGAGAGAAAGTCCAGCATCACATTGAGCCACTAAGTGCATCATATCTAGCAGGCTGGCATTCCACAGCAATGTGAGCGTGCTACTTAGTGGGTGTACTTGTGTACTCGTCTTTCTAATTCTGGCACCCTAAGTTTCAGAGACAGTTGTTACTGTACTTTCAATGATCTACTTTAAATGACAGAAGTCCCTCAAAACTGGATAAAATATTCTCAGGTCAGTGGTAATTACACACCATTTTGACAGGTCTCACAGTTTAACATGTCTCTTAAGGAATGAGTAACTACATCAGAAGCCCATCTTTCACTAAAAAATACATACATAAATAAATAACACTCCACGAACTGGCCTATTGGGCAAAATATGAAAAAAGAAAAGTGCAGGTTCAAACATCTTTAGGTAAATAAACAAGCCCCAACATGTATTTTTATTTAAAATCCCCTTGTTTTTAAACCAACATATTCAGCTTTTTGTGAACTGGATTTTTTTGGTTTTTTTGAACATTTGAGGCTGGCAAACATGCCATGCTGTTCCATGGCAAGAAGAAATTCTAAAGGCATTCCTACTCTCTAGTTTTATCACTGAAAAAATGTCATCCAGTAGGGAAATTTAGATGACCACATAACTTGCACCTAAGAATGTTTCTAAATCTGTTAACAATTTGCTGCTTAAGAGTCATTATCTTTGTTGTATATTTGATGAACAGAGAGAAGCTGATCAGTATAGATAGATTTTGGTAAGCAAATATATAGGGATACATGTACCTGCAACAGTAGCTATCAGAAATACTTGACAGTGTTCTTATATGCAGGTATTGCCATTTTCTTTGGCATGGGATTTTTTAGTTTAAAGTAAGACTATTTTACTATGGGCAATTCTGAAAACTAGGCAAATACTGCATTCATGCTCCTTCAGCAAAATGATCTCTCACTGCTGTGGTATTAAAAATACAATTGCAGAGGTTGTTCCTTGATGTAGAAGAAGTAATACACCGCATTTTGTCTGCATTACAGTTAAGAATTTTGCAAAACTTATACCCAAGGCACTTCTATGCAGTTGTTAACAAGTCTCATGTCAATCATCAGAAAGAATAGGACAGGATGAAGGATCAATGGAAAGGAAAAAAATGGTTTTGTGAATTTATTAAGGTTTTTACATTTAGAGAGCTAAACTTTAAGAGAACTTTCTGAAATTCCTTCAATTCACTGTTAGTTTAATTTGGATGTTTTTCAGAATATCCTTTGTATTTTTGGTGCAGATTCAGATGTAAAAAGATCCAAATGAATGATGTGCAATTAGTAATACCAATGATATGATATGAAATAGACTTTTTATTGGCACAACTGTCCAGCATTTTCTGTGCATGGCAAAGCCACAAATTACTTTTCAGAGCCCTGTAAATCAGCCCAAGTTAAAAATTCTCAGCACCTCATACTGTCAGGAACACTGCAGTGAAACTACTCCACATTTTTAGGGGAAAAGTAATTCTTTTCCCTATGGAAATTCTTTGTACTTGGATTATGAAGCATTTGACCCTGTAGTGACTTGTAACAAAAATATCAGTTGGAAATGACCTGTGAGGAGTAAGGGCTTAGTATAAAGCTGGCTAAAGGACAGCTATAAGCTGCCAATGCAATGCAGTCAGAAAGAAAGGCAAACATGATACTAGTGTGTAATAGGAGAAGTACTTCCAGCAAAAATGGAGCGCTGCTACGTTCCGTGTACCAAGAACACGTGAAATAACTTTTACACAACTAAATTCAAACTCGGGTGTCATATTTGAGAAAGATTAGTTCAGCCTATAATGAGGTAGGAATGGAGAGAGAGGAGATTAGAGGAGGCCGCAGGACACTAAAAGAGCCTAGTTTGCTATAAATTGTAAGACACAAACTGTGAAGGAATACGGTCATTTTCTAAAGCAGGGAGTAAGAATAGTTATATATAACAACAGATTACTCTGACAGAACCACAAGTGTAGCCATGGCTCATAGGTCTTAAATGAAGGGGTCCTTTTAGCCAGAACAGTGAGGCAAATCTCCTAAGTAATCCTTAATCACTACAGTGTGTGCCGTAATAGAAGTCTGGGTTTCAGCACTTAGGAGGTAAAATTCAGCAGGTGCTGCTAACGAAGACCCAACGGGGAACTAAGAGCTGATTTTTTTTGGTTGGTTTTTTGTTTGTTTGGTTTTTCTTTTTTTTTTTTTGTGTTTTTTTTTTTTTGTGTGTGTGTTTTTTTTTCCCGTTTTTTTTTTTTTTTTTTCCCCCACCCCAATGAAATCTGTTTTTTGTGGGAAATATCAGTTTATTAAACAAAACATTTTCCAATCTGTTTTGGAATTTCCTTTTACTCTGAAACTTTCAATTTTTGATTTTTTTAGAAATTTTTTACCCCAAGATTTCATGCTTCACCTTGACTGGGGATAAGCATTTTCAGGTGAGAAAGGGAAACACTTTTCTTTGGAGGGTTGTAAGCAATCATACTTACACGTTGCCTGGCTGTACTGAGACGTACTGATTTACACCTCTATTCCATTTGCTCTACAAGATCTTCATTCTGCTTCCCAGTAAGTAGAGCACTGCTTTGCGTACCCTCTGTAATAGCAAATAAACCTTTTCTGCTTCATGCTGACTCTAAGCCAAAGCATGTAGAAGAATACGATGAAACCAAAATCTTTATGTTATGGGAATTTGATCAGTGATGATAGGATATTGAATACTCAATCTTCAGAAAATAACTAAAATGAGAAACACCACAGTAGCTGACAGAGCTAACAGGTTTAGAATCTCCCCCTCCCCAAACACAGGATCCAAACAGACCTTCTTCAGCCCTTTTCAGGACTCCAGCTTTTGCTTCAGTGTAAGATCAAGATGCTCTGCCTTGCATTACTCAGTGAATTACATGGGGCAGTTCTGGTCTGAGGTTTGCAGCCCTTTCTGGCTTGTACAGATAACCTTAACATATTGAAAACACGCTTACTTCTCTAGTTGTGCTGGAGCTAAAAAAAAATGAAATAACAGCACCAATAGCTCTTTTATCCATTTTTCATGCTAAAATGTTGTTTTAAACGTACATTACGACAGGCAACAACAGTTAGCTGGGCAGAAATGTGCAATAAAATAAGACCAGGTGATGCGATACAGTCAGAGTTGCCTGCCCCTTACTGTTCCCAGATTTGGATTCATTCTTAGCTGTCTTCAGCAAACTGTTTCAAACCTCTGATCCAATTTTCTGTGTTTCTGTTCACTGTCCCATCTTGCCTCCCCATCTCCAATCCCACTTTAGCCTCCTCCTGTGTTTTCCATTTCCTTATCTGTAGGTTGGATGCAGTGTCAAAAGAGGCAACAGTGAAACAGGAATTTTTCCTGTGGCTCTCTCCTTGCCCCATCCTCCCACGTTTGCCTGCCAGACTTGTTACCATGTTGTGCTCATCCAGATCTCAGCGACATTCCAGTGTTTCCACTCCACGGCTGTCAGGAAGAGCTGCAGGTGCAGAAGCAGGGCAGGCAGAGCAATTTTCAAAGGAGCAGCAAAGCTGTAAGGCTTGAACAATACTGAAAATAATCATCGTTTCTGTAGTCAAAATGACCAGTAGTGGCAAATGGCATAAAAAAAGATAGGAAAAAAATCTTGGTAGAGCTGGTTAAAAATTTTCTAACCTTTTTCATGTCAACTAATCAAAATGAAACTGCCAGGGAGAAGGGAGTTATTTCAGCAAGTCTGCTGATTTAAAAACTATCCTGAATTTCTAAATTAATTGGAATTTATTGACACCATTCTCAAACATTTCAAACACAAACAAGTTTCAATTTACCTCTTAATTTTACAATTTTTAAAAAACTTTTAACTCACCTGTAATAACAAATAATCACATTAAAAAACCCCACATTCAAGATGAAAGGTTTCTAACAAGCTTAAGTAAAATGATGCTGTTCATCTGGGCCGAGTTCTTTTTCCCCAGTATATCAGTTTATGGTATTTTCCTACCCTTCAATTCTTCTTTACATTTCAGTACGGGAAATAAGTTGCAAAATCTCAAAAATCTTATGGAATGGGAGAATAATTTTACATTTAGATTTGGAAAGCAGATACAACATGGATAATACTGTTCTTTCCTCTTCTTTTAGTTTGCCTTTCCCTCAGTTTTTCTTCTGTCACATGAATAGGGCTAGAACTATCACGGTATGGAGTGTCGGAGTTCACTGACTTGGACAGAAGGCATGCTTCTTCTTGCTAAATGATGAGTATAACATTTTTATGTAATTTCTCTACTAAATACCTGTGATTACATCACACGAAGAGCTCTAGCATTGTAAAAAGGAATGAAAACCTGGGAACACATCTAAATATAATGCTCTGTTCAGTCCCAGAATGGCAAATTTGAAATGGCATCTCACAACATCACTCATGCTTTTTGTTATATCTGAGGTCTTTTGGTTAACGTAAATGGCTGTGCAGCTATTGAAACTGGTATTCACGAAACAAATAATTAATTCATGATCTGAAAGAAGAGAAAGCTACTGCATTTTTCTCCTCTGACTAAACTGAAAGTTGTTGTTGTATTTACAATATGCAGTATTCCAGAGAGAGAAGGAGGTTTGTGTGGGACTGGCCTCCCAGAAAGATCAAGCAGCAATGGCAACAACAACTTTGTTGTTTAGTGGTTTTCAGAGGCACATTCAAAGCCCTTACAGTAAGAGTACATAAAAACCCTTTAAAGAAACACAGCCAAATATTACATTTAAAGCAGAAGTGAAAACACGGTTTAAAATAGACTAGGAAACACATTCCAAAGAGACACCCTTCCAGGCTCTTGAATGATGCTAGAGAAGAGATCTGCGTTAGAGCTGAGAGTGGTTTTGACAATAAAATAATCAAACATTATAAGAGTAATACTAACAAACGCTTTTAGAAACTATTTTTTTCTCTAATTTTGCATAACACTAAGTACTTTTGTACAGTGCTAGAGCACAATGTAATTGCTAATTAAATGTTCTTCCTAAAACTTTTAAGAATAGCCACACAGGCTACCTATACACTACTAACTAAACAGGGTCCAGGAAGCAAGCAAGAGTGTTGGATTCCTGCTTGCTGAGACTGGCTGGTCACTAACTCTCTCCTTTTCTCTATTTGAGACACTGTGACTGGCCTTGACCAAGATGAAGCTACTCTTGGTTCTAGGGACAGGTATCTTCAATGACCATTCCCCCCAAAGATAAGAATATACTTATAGGAATATAGTGTAACAGCATGCAAACCAATCATACAGTGATACTTCTTTTCTTATGGCCCAATACCTTGTCCTCAAGGATTTTCCGAAGTACAGATGGTTTACTCCTGTTTAATAGCTTCTACAATGTGAATACTTGTCTATAATTATGAGAAACTGAGCATGAACTTTGATTTGCCCAAATATGTGCAAATGATACTCCAGCCCTACTCCTCATGCTTACTGGGATTTAAAAAAAGAAGAGATTTTAGCTGCCTGTACAACGTTGAGCCTTAGGAGTTTGTTTTGAAGACACCTTCCACTGCCATGAAGGCCACAGTTTTTTATTTTGTTGACCTAAAAGCTGTATTTCTCATACAATCACTTGACTCTAACAGCAAAGGCTTTAGGAAGTTAACTGAGATATCATGAGACTTGACCACACTGAGAAGGCCACAGACCATCTGACCATAGGACCAGGATTTAAATTCTGAGGTTTCTTATTCCAGCACTGTACTTCTTCTACTATTTTTTTAGCAAAGATTCTTTAGGGCTTGAGGGCTTTTGAAACAATAATATCTTATAATCAACTGCCTTTGATAGCTTATGAAAAATACTATAATCTGTTAAAACTGTCATTGCTTTCTTGCATGAAATGCTAATACTGGTAAGAGTATTTCAAGCAAGTTGAAGCCTGTTTATCGTCTTTCTTGGCAATGCCTAAGTCAGGGCAATGTAGCAATCTATTCTGGAGAAATGCTGTTCTTGGATGCAGATGAAGAAATTGAATTTATGAAAGCATTTTGTGTTGATGAGTATAATCTTTGTCCAATCTAGCAGTCTTAACAGGCAATGCCAATCAAAATCAATATATTTTTTATGTTTAAGGGCAAGAAGAAAATATTACTGCAATTCAGGAATAACAACAAAAAAAGTACCTGTTTTGGTTTAGTTTGTCTTTCATGATCATTTGCCTGTTCCAGTCTGGGTAATGCTTTCTCTCTTTGTGGCACACCCAACCCAGGTAGATTATGTGTGTATTTCTCTATTTATAGCATGGAAAACACACACACTTAAGTGTTCTGTAGGTTATTATAACTCAAACAGAAGCTGTGGGTGAATATTGAAATTACTGACTGTAACTCTCCAAAGCGTTACTATGCTGAAGATGTAACTCTATCACTGTGATGGTCCTTTCTGGTTTTAAAATTCCTGACTAAATGTGGATTGCTAGCAGGCTGTTCATTGGTGTACTTTAAGAAGAAAGGTGAATTCTGCACAGTTTGCATAAGTGAAAAGCATCTAGCCTCAAAGGGCAAATTAAATCACCATTAAACCGAGCTATAGCCCCACAAAGTAGACCATCCCCGCAGACCGGGTGCTGATTACAAAATCGGTTTGATGCTTTTTGGGAATGGTGCAAGAAATGGCTGAAGAGATTCCTTCGAACCACAAGAAAGGTTTTGTTTGCATTATTTTCCCTGACTGGATCCAGGTTTAGACTGGTTCTCATTTTATCTGCACCCTATTCCCCACCTTCACATGAGTACACACAAAGCGGGGGCTTCAAAGCTGACAGCACTGGCCTAACTCTGTTCTCATTAAAAGCACTGGCAAAACTCCCAGTGGCTTCAACAGCAACAGGATTAGGCCAACTGTGAGTGCTTTGAAAAACTCACCCAAGGCAATAAATTTAGCATTAATTCACAAAAAAGAAAGCAGACAAAAAAGGTATGAAGAGAGGGAAAATAAGAATCATCGTTCGGTTACTCAAAATCCTTTAACAGAAGAAGGACCCTCATTATATATTGCTGTGTAGGGTCTCTGTGGCTGGTACAGGAGGGTTCACGCTGGATCTGCTTATCTGCTCAAGCCTGTGCATGAAAGCCAAAAGAGCGAGCATCCTTTCCCTGGACACCAGAAGCTGCTGGTAATCATGCTGTCTACACGGTGCAAGAGGAAGGAGAGCTCCGAGCTCACAGACCCCACTCACCCACCAGCACAGCTGGGCTGGCTGAGGCCGGCACTTGCTTCACCCCTTCCCGCTGCAAGGCATGGGCTGCTTTGGCTTGCAGTCTCCCAAGGCACTTCGTTTGTTGGACATACCTGCATCCTCTAGTTGTTCACTCAGCTCGCACATCATCTCTTTTATCACTCCAATGATTACCTGTGCCTGCCTTTGAATTAATTCCATTATGCTGGTCCTTTTTTGGCACAAAGATAAATCACATTGCCATGAATTTTGCCTATAATGGGGAGCACACAGGAAGCCATTCAGATGGCACCTGACATTCCAGTCTCAGGTTACTTGCATTTCATGCATGACTTGGTATCTTCCTCATTTTATTTCATGCATACCAAAGAGATGGAATTATGAGGCCAAAACTGTAAACATGTTGTTTGATTGCTTTAATTTTTTTTTTTTTTCACTAGAGCCATGAACCTTGGAGAAATGGGAAAATAATTGCAATAGGAAAATAGTTTGGGTTTGAATTCAATAGGACTAGTTTTTTTCTGCCAGCATTTGCACTGAGTATCAGAACCTGCATCCAAACTTCCCTCTTTTCTTCCACCCTGAACATCTCAGGAAGCTTTGCCATCTTCTCCAGCTAGGCAGAGAGCTGTAGGTTCAGGTCTGCTCTGTCACAGATAATGCTCAAAGCATTATCGACAATGCTCTTTCATGAAAAGGTAACTTGGGAAATTGTCCAGACCCTTCTCACTTCTCAAGAATGGTCATGATTTCTCACCTTTCACAAAGCGACTTACCTCTTACACGTGGCTGACTTAGATAAGTGGTATTTCCCCTATTGTTATTCATGAACTCCCTGCGCTGCCCTGGAAAACTGAAAGGGCTGTGCATAGTCCCACAGCATGCCAGTATCATTGTACAAGGATTTGTCCTAATTTTGCGGAGGAGGAGCACTCATATGTGCCATCTGACAGGAGAACAAGGATTTTATGTAACAGAGGCGTTAGTATATAACGTGCCTCAGGCACCTGATGGTCCATGGTTTTTATTTCAACTTATATTATTATGATAATCCAAGTAACTTGTATTTGCAAATCCTTCCAGTCACCTTGTATGTGATGAGGAGTTGGGTTCAAACCAGTAAAACAGAGGTGGAAGATTCTGGCATCCCCTCAAAGCCACCAAGGCCTTCATTTTTGCATTGCTGTAGATTCAAAGCCAGATAGTCCTTGGCCTCACATTAGCATCATTGTTGCACTATTTCATGACCATGAGTTGCATCTTTGTACATTTTCAATGCGAAAGCAAAACTAGTGATGCATGATAAGCACAAACACGGTATTTGGGAGAACAGTCACTTGAAAGCATACCATTCATCTATCTGAAAATAACCTAGGAGTTTGACACTCACACAAAAATTACAGCTGGTGTTTTTGCCAAAGAACTGCTCCTGACTAGACTGCTGTACCAGAGCTGGGCAAATAATTGATCTGGGGGGGCACGCTGGCTGGTCTACAAGCATTCTTTTTGCGTCAACCTGAAATAAAGTGTTCAGCCAAATGAAAAGTAGGAAAAATAATAATTTTCGACTGAGAACAGTTTTGGGGTTTGGGAAGGGTTACTTAGTTCCTTGTTCATTCTTTCATAAAACTGAAGTTGATTTCAAATGCTTTGAACTGAAAATCAAAGTATCTCAAAACTAAAATGCTGACATTTTCCAGACTTCCCCCCCTCCCAGCCTTAAGCATCTTACAAAAAATAGACATCACTGAATCACTGTTACTCAGGAAAAACGTTTTGCCTGAAAACTTTTTGCCCATCTTTAGCTATGTGTCAGATATCTTCACATGGTGAACCTCCACTTTTTTAATATGCAGTGGGAATGTGCTGAAATACAAAACTTAGTGCAACTTCAGTGAAACTATGCAAAAGGGCAAGTCAGCACAGGAGACAAAAGGAACTATGATGCTCAGCTTTTAGCCAAAGCTATTAAGCTAGTGGATATTTGTGTTCATATGAACCTTATTAAACCATGCAGGACTGCATAGGGTTTTTTTTCCCCTTTTCTTTTAGTACACCCTGAGATACTTCTGACATATCTGCTTCTCTGTTCAGAAGCCAGTTGTTATCTGGGAGTGGGAAGAGGTAAATATTGTTAGAACAGAAAATCACACATGATATAAAATAAATGCATTGCCATTCATTTATTTCCTTGATATTCACAACTCATGATTTATATTAGTGACTCGTTATAAAGGTAAAAGACAGCCTTATTCCTTGAATAATTTAGGTGGCAGTTTGGATCAAATACGCGTTTGAATACCAATAAAGTTCAATTAGTACATCAAAAAACATATTCATAGATGATGTTTTAAATTGTTAATGTGTGCTTCAGCTTACTTTATAACTTTTTTCTATCCACTTTCCATTAATGTTCTAGCAGCCAAATTTTTACAGAAGAATACTCTTGAAAGCCGTGAATTTTAAAGTATTATTAAGAACATTAATGAGAGTAAATTTTAGATGCAGAGTAATAATAACCTGCACTGAAAGTATGGTGTTTTATTTATTTAGTTGGTGGTTGTTATTATTATTATTGTTATTATTCCATCAATGAACATGACCTACTTGTTGAACCATAGCAGCCTGAAGTTTTAATGGCAACTATCACATAAAGGTGCAAACAACAAATACCTGTAGGCTAACACACTGGTTATGAAAGCACAGAATAATGCTGAAGAGAGGATGAATTTGGGGAAGTTTTTGTTTGTTCTCTGATAATTCACAAGTGAAATATAAATAAACAGTGGAGAGGTGCTGCAGTGTACTGGTCACTGTTAGGACAACCAGTGCATAGTCAGTACGAGAACAGTGACAGGCTAAAGGGTAGTTATGCAAAGTGGTTCCCTAATTTGAAGGAATGCTAATGTCAGTGAGAAGTCTTCCATTACTTTCACTGGTCTTCAGACTAGGCCAGGTGGCAGCTGTAGCAGATAGATAGAGAACTGGACTTTTACTGGCAATCCTACTTTGAAAGGGAGGTTCAAATCTCACCGTTGCCATGCTATGACTTGTTACAGGGAGACACCAGAGTCGCTTTACTGCATTTCTGCTTTCTGTATCAGAGCATCCCAAATGGTGGCATAAGATAGATTTTGCAAGTGCTGATGCTGACAGTATCATCAAAGAGTTGCAATACCCAGAGCCTTACTGGAAACCAGCAGCACGTGTGCTAATGAGCACAGAGGTGACATCGGAGCAGTAGGATAAATGGTGTGGACTGGAGCGGCTGTTGCAGCTGGGCGAGACGACCAGTGAGTACCAGTAGAAAAGGCTGATGCTTCAGTACTTGGTGTGTTTAATGATCTGGTAAAAATTCACTGGTCAGAAAGGTGAGTGGAGATAACTGCGACTTCCATAGGTGTGGCTTTCCAAGGCATTGTTGATCACTTACTGGGGTATAGATGAGTATTTCTTTTGAAAAAAACGGAAATTCGTCTTCAGAGATGTGAGTGAAATTAAAAGTTATTTTCTGCCATTGCATTTGGATTGTAAAAGGAAAAGGTATGAAACCTTGAAAAAGGCTGAAATGCTCTGGCCTGATTCCTCTATGATCTTCCATGAGATCTGAAGCTGGCTTTTGGTTCTCCAGACACTCTATAGTGTGCCAATCCAGGAAAAACATATTTGAAAACTATCCTACGTTCCTTTTCCAGAACTGAACTTGGTTTTCTGCTGAAGTGGTTTGAAGTAGGGAGTGCATATCTCAGCCCTTTGCTTCTGAGCATGAAGCACAAAATCAGAAACCCCCTAGCTGAACTAAGGTAACATTCCATCGTGGGGCACTGGTAGATAAAAAAGGGTGAGTTTGGAGTTTCCTGACTCCATATGAACAGCCAAAAATTTGAAGTTCAGAAATTTTGAGCTAAAGATGAAGTATGTGGATTAAAGAGCCAGACTGATACTGTCTTTGAGAAACAGTCTCTTGTTTTAATGATATCTTAAAAAAGCCTCAAACAATCCCAGAAGGCTGTGCCTTCCCTGCCATTATGGAGTGGTCCCAGGAATATCCAGAAGAACAAGGTGATCCCCGTGTCCTGTACACGTCGATACCTTGCAGGCAACAGGAACTTTGGGTAAGAAACTACAGAAGAAGTTGCAATGTGCTAAGCCACTAGGTGAGCTCAGGCACCAGCACAGCAATGTCCCTTTCAGAGCAGCGCATGCCCATACTTTATTTTGGCTGTGATTCCAATCGAATATCTGGAGAGGGTGTATGTCCTGCAGGACGTCCTAGAAATGCCCTTCACACTGTAGTGTAGCTGGGTCCCTTTGATCTTTCTCATATTTTTATACATGTAGTTTGTATTTGCTAACTTCAGGCAAGATTTCAGCCTTGCAAATGCACATAATCATTTTCTCTGCAGTCAAAAGTAGTTCAGACACATATGCTACAAGCGATCTTAAAACAAAGTGTTCATTTCATAAAGCAGTTGAATGACTACCTGGCATGTTGAACTATGGCTGATAACTGCAGTATTTATTTTGATATTTTCCTGCTTCCAAGTTTGTGCACTTTGATGAAGTCCTGACCACTTCATAAAAAGCATATTGTTGCCAGTGGGAGGGTGTAAGCCACAGCCATTCGAAAAAACTACGTGGCTCTTTTTAGCTAAGCCTCCCACTGAGAGCTGATTGCTAGGGGAGAGAGAGGTGGGAATTAGCCACTTCTGTTATGAATGTCAAGGTTCTTGGAAGGTTTGGGTAACAGGAGGTGCTGAAAAGTACGACAACTAAATCCCCATCTCCTGACACTAAGCTTGTCACTTCGGTGACATTCCTGGCCTCTTCTAACCCAGTGTCTGGGAATTTGAGACTTAATCTTTGGTCTACCACATGTTGGTGCAGAATATAGCTGCTGCAAAATGAGACCAACCTACAAATGGGGAAAAGATCTATTTTAAAATGAAAAATCCCAACCCCCTCATTCTTTCTTAGCACAGATTTTTTTAGAACCAAATTTCAGTCTCGTACTGGCTATTTAATACTGCATGGGCTGTGTTTCTCACTCCAGACAGGCAGGAATGTTTTGCTGTTTGTCTTGACAGCCACCATGCATGCCTCTGCTGGGAGCATCTACTCATCATATACCAGTATACGGTTTATATTCCTGTTCTTCACATCAGGAAAAGTCTCTCTGGGTTTATTTAAATAGTAGACCATATGGGAACTGAAAAATTATCATGGCAATTAACATTCCATCAAAGTTACCAAGACTTTCAAATTTCATTGCTTTAGTTCTGTAAGATCATAGCCCAGGGCCTGAAAGGTTGTGAGCTGGTAGCCCTTGTAGTCCATATTGACTTCCCTTTTGGTCTCCACTGCTGAGAGCTTAGACGGGGTGGAGATCCCAAACACCAGCATGCCCTTCATTCACAGGCTGTGCAATTTATGGTGGGACCATGGTCAGGGCAATAGAGGTGCATTACTGCCAGTGTTCCCTAAGGTCCCTTAGCTTGTGGGGGCCTGTAGTGCTCCAAGAAGTTACCTGCTTCTTCTTAGTGCTGCTTCTTTAAGGTACGAGGAGGTGGCTGTACCAGCATAACATTAGCGTTACATGCCATAATAGCTGACACGTTTGCAGTGTTGCTGGGTAACGGTTTCAGACTTTATATATTTTTTATTATTAATGAAGCATATCATACCTTCGGCACAAGATATCTTCCTGGAGTTTTCAGTGTAACTCTTTGAGGTAAAGTCTGGGAACATGCATTTTCCAGCTTGCTCGGAAATTAAGCTCATAGACTTTAATATCAAAAGCTGGGCTGCTCCCTGGGAGGCTGAGATACTGGTGTAGTAATATGAAATGATCATGTCACCTCAGACCTGGTCTTAGACCTCCACCTGCTCCCAGTGGCTCTGCCCTAAGGTGGCTCTTGTTTAGAGCACCTGTTGCTTCAATAGCTCACCCTCTGGGACTCCCTTACACTTTCCAGTTTATCCTACCCACCTCTCTGAGGGCAGGAGATGGGATGTAGTAGTGAATGTGTCCAGAGACAGGTCCCTTCGGCTCCACTCTTGCTCTTCTCCCAGTCCTGAAGATTTGTTAATTCCCCACACAAAGTACAAAAATGGATAATCCCAAATTGTCCCACTTCCTTGTTTGTGAAGAAACTATTTGTCTGTTAGAGGCCTCAACAACTGCAGATGGAGGCCAAGTGTTGGTACTCTAGTGTACGAGGTGCTTGTGTTTTAAACTCACATTCAGAGCAAGTTTCTGTCTCTGCAAAATGTGCCTCTAGCATGCTGGATTTCACCCTCATGCTTATCGTGTAAGAAAAGCAAAAGTGAGGGACGAGGGCTCAGCTCACTGCCTCTCATCTGGCAGAGTGCTCTTGGAGAGGCTGGGCCTTCTCCCCATCAGGGTGACCTAATTCTGCATACATCCATATTGATCTGATCTGCGTCATCATCAGTTCAGCGTTCATTAACGCAATTGGGTGCAGAAAGCTTTCAGGGGAAATAAAGAGAAAGAACAATATATGCTAACCTCTTGGAGTATGAGTGGAATTAGATTATTTTCATGCACTTCAGCTGAAACCTACTCGGTGACATTTTAAAAAGGCTGTGTGCAAAGGCCCGGCATCCCTCCCTCCCTCCCTCGGCTGCCACAGCCGTATGAGGCGATTTCGATGGGGGTGTGGTGCAGGGCTGCCTCCCCCGTGCTCCGGCTGCCGGCACGCAGCCTTTGCCGTGGGCAGGCAGGCTTGCGTGCAATTTTGGCACGAAGGTTCAGGCCAGTAGTTTCTCCCACTGGGCATACAGGTCAGTGTGGGAGCCCAGAGCACAGTTCTTTTCTTAATTACACTATTACTCTGGTGGAGTCATTCCCAGTTTTTATCTGTGTAAATGAAAGAGAGCACAAATGCTGAATTAATCTCACAGATTCCACGCTGTGGGTTACACAACGTCAGGCATCAGATGGTCCACAGAGGAGGAGCAGCCTTCTTGTGCATCCCCACATGCTACTGAGAGGCTGCATTTGCTCACCTCCTGCTTTGGAGGAAAAAGGCTTGTCCCTTCTTGTTCCGTTTCTGATTAGAATCAGAACTGCTGTATTTGTTCATGTTAGAGAAGATATTCGGGTGTAGGGCAGCTCTTGACGAGCATGAAAAGATAATGAGATTGCTTTGTGCTAGAGGCACCAACAGCCATACACTCCCAACTGAGGCGGACAGGGCACACTTCTCAGTCGAAGACAGAGCATGTAAGAAGTGTGTAATGGGGTGATGTGAAAGCTTCATGGGTGTTTAGCTGAGAACATACACTGTATGTATCAAAACACACCATCATGCATTTTTAAAACTGCTAGGAGAAATCACAAAGGATCATGCTCTGAGATTAAGTGCAGAGCGTTACTGTATGCCGATCTCATTTGTTGTATTAGAACTCTCTGTTCTTTCTCCACACAGGCGCTGTCTCTGACTGTTGCTTCCGTCACACAACCACTGAACACAGCAGTAGGATATGTAACGAATAGAAAATACACTGAAATTAGGGACATGTAAACAATTCACAGATATTTGGTTTGGCCACAATACAGCAGTTATTTTGTTGCGTGATTTTGATGTCCTCACAGAGACCGCCTTGGTTTTATCACCTTGCTCCTAATTGCAAGAGAACAATGTAATAAGGATGATGCATGAATGTAGTTTACATAAAGGAGACTTTTATAAAGCAGAACTGGAGAAAAACCTGAGGGGAACTGCTATTCAGTTATACTAGGCAATGCACAGCCACACTGAAAGAACAGCAAAAATGAAACAGAGAACAAAGATTTTTGAGTGCCCTGTTGTAGCTGACATTTGGTGTATGTATCAAAAAAGTAAGCTCTCTGATGCAAATTCCCATCCCTCTCTCAGGAATTCGCTTTGCATGGTTAGTGATTCAAGACTGCAGTTGCCATGAAGAATACCTGACCCCTCAGCCACACTGAGCCCCTCCCCACATGCGGGCATACAGTTATTAATAGAAAAAAAATACATGTTTCAGGACAAGAGAAAGGAAGGAAGAAAAGTTTTATCATGCTGGCTTTTAGGCAATGGAAGAGGAGAAACGCGTATGTATTTCTGTATTAATACATTGCAATAGTCTTGAATACTTCTGTGAAATTTAGAAATTTACTGAGATAAAATATTTTGCCTAAGCTTCTAGTTTTGTCATTAAAGCTTTTCAGTTAACCAAACAACAGAGAAAACGTGGAGGGGGGTGGGTGCGTGGGGAGAGAGGAAAGTACTTTGTAGGTGCTGTGATCAATTTACCAATGCAGCTGACATGAATATGCCCTAAGTCCTACTTGATCTTCTTAATACAATGTAATCCTTAATTATCTATTTTGACACCTAATGAGCACACACACATGTGTGTACTCCCAAGGCATGTATCTGTCTTGCCTTGCTAATCCCGTTATCCGAGCTGTGCCTCTGCTAACTCTACTGCTGTGAATGACTCACAGATGTAGTGTCTCTCTGTGCTGCTGTATCCCTGCTATGTAATCGTAATAATTACTCTCCATCGTGAGGAAGGTCTGGAAACAGTAAAATCTTCCACCTGTTGACATATGGTGAAGTCTGTGCATGCTTTTAATCCAGGGTACAGTTTGTCAGTCTGGTGTTGAACCTGAAAGGCCATTGCAGACCTTTTAATGATATTGCTGTTCTTGCTGAGAGGAGGCTCTATTTGACACAGTACGGAGCTGTGGCATTAGGGTGGGGGAAAGGACAGATGGTACTTACTCATCTTACTCATGAGCAATCAGGCAAGGATTTTTCCTTGAAGAGAAAGAGAAATAATCCTTTCCTTAACACCTCATGTTGCCAGGTTAGTCTACCTGAACAGCAGCGGGGCTGTAGTCCTGCAAAGTGTCCCTCAGCAACAGATCTGTCCCTCAGCAACAGACTGATAGAGCAGTCCTAACACTTCCTCAAGTACAAAAACAAATTTGGAAATTTATCCTTCTTAGATGACTTGTTCTGTGAGGGCTGAGCTTCTGAAAAAAATAAAATCTGTATAAAACCCAGAAAATTAACAGTTTTTATGAAATATCTTAGCTCAGGAAGTTAAGATGTGGTGATTGCAACTAAAATCTCTGCATTATTCACGTCTAGATGGCAGACAATATCACCATGTGTCTTGCTACATTCACCAGAGTGAATACTAGGGCGAATTTGGTTATGGTGGCATCGGTGGGGTAAAGAGTATCTTTCCAGATCCAGCTGAACCTGCAGTAATTCAGAGGGATAACTAACCTCTTTGCAAGGCACTTTATCTCTTAAATAACTCTGAGATTGACCCTTTCTCCGGCTCCATTGGGAACAGAAGGTGAGCAAACCTTGGTAACAGCAGTAGACATCCTGCTTCTGACTCCATCAGAGCCCTCCATTTTAACAGTGGCAGGTGGAGATTCAGAGCTCATGAATTTGGGCCAGTGCTCAACACAAATCTAACTGAATCAATTGGAATAAACAGAAATTTTGTTGCCGAGCAGGAACAGCCTTAAGCCAAAGTGTACTATCAACGGGGGAGAGCTAGTGGTTTCATGAAGGACAGGGTTGTGACAGTGGTGGCTGCTACAACACACCAACAGCCTCATGGAATTTGGTGTCATGTGTGATGATGCACCCGTGAAAGAAGTATACTCTGGAATGCAGAGGGCACATCAATCTTCACTGAAATGTCCACACTTTGCAGAAGTTACTACAAGAGATGTTTGGGGCATATCTACCCAGTGCAATGGAAACCGTGCAAGCAGTTCAGTCCTGAGAAATGATACCAGTTCAGCCTCCAAAAGCAGTCCTGGAAACAGGTGTGTTTTCTGTGCTTGGCCTAAAATGCTGAAGTGACTGTGCAGCTCTCTCTTTGCAGTTATCATGTGTCATGTTGGTTTGAAAATTTCTGCACTGTGTTCCACCACGCAATGTAGGCTGGCCCCTGGGTATCAGTGTCTCCCTTGATTAGAGATACGGATAAAAATGGTGGCACTTCCACAGCACCGCTATGTTTGCAGGTCACTTAGTGTTGAGCTGTTATTTATTTTGAACACCAAAAAGTTCCTCGTCTGCTTCTGGGAAACTACCATGAACCCTCTGGAAGTCTTATCTCACTGTTTGATGAATACTCAAATCAAGCACTTCTGCGGGTTTTAAAGCCACATTTTGAAGAGCTTTTACGAGGAAAGATTATAAAGATCTCGGTGTGAATAGGTGACAATATTCCCTATCAAGTTTATTCACCTCGTTAGTTAAGCACAGCTTGCATCCAAACGTGGATTTCTAACTCATCAGCCATGCATGGCTTTGACGCTCCTCTGACACTCACCCTTTCCAATTGCTGAGACTTTCCTGGAGCCAAGGGCTAGGAGAGAGACCACCCTGCTGGGCAACTGTGAGTTCTGGGTGCTGTCTAGACAGCAGATGGTGTCTATGCAAATCACACGGAGACTCAGGCTAAGATGCGGGCGGCTAATAGCTAAGAGGCAGAGAGCAGAAGGGGAGAGACCAACCTCGTTCACTGACTAGTCTCTACAACTGATCTTGTGAGCCAGCCTAATCCATTCTGGAGCAAGGCAGTCAGGTTAATTCACATCGCCTCCCTGTTGTGGGTAAGCTAATCTCTTTGACTTTGGGCCGAAATGGGAAAGAAGTGCTTAGGCTAGCAGCTTCAGCTGAGCGGTCGTAACAAGCAGCTCAGAGTTCAATCAAGAGCCCACATCCAGCCAGTTCTGGTAGGGCTGCAGAAGCAACTTCTGCAGGGCGAATCTCAGTAATCACAGCTTCACAAGAACGGCAGATCTGGGATGTATTCCAGAGTTATGCTGGTGCCGCAAGAATTCTTTATCCTAGTTTTCTAAAGATCTAGAATTAATGGCATGAATAAGATAGTCAAATTCAGGATTAAATTATAGGAATATACTGACAGCAAGCTTTACTGCACTGACAGATAGGTTCCCTAAACTCAAGGTAAAAGCCTTTATTCTGGTGACATTTATTTCTGGTTATTTTTAGGATTCACAGCGTGTTCTGAAATGGACAAGACAACAGTAGGTGTGAAAGAGATTCATTTGCAGGAAGCTGGGCTGTATGACCTTTTGTTATTGGTAATCATGGAGACATAAGAGCTTTCTAGATCTCTCTCAAGAGATAAAAATACATGATGCATGCTCTGAATGGCCACTGAAAGGAATAAACAAGATAGTTGTGGGCAGCAGAGAATAATAATAATAAAAAAGATTAAGTGGTGCTTGTAAATAAGAATTTTGCACCTTATGGTAAAACCATTGCAATTCTTGCTTTGTGTATGATGAAAAACACACTTTAAGATACAGTAGATTTGTTTTATTGTGGAGCCAAGTGAATGAGTCTCAGAATCTGGTATATAAGAGGCTGTGTAGAAAGAAAATTAATTCCAGCCCTGGAAAAGGAACTTGAATTAGGAAAGCATTATGCGTGGCATTGCCAAATCAGGAGGGGCACACCAAGCACAAGGCTCAGGGAAAGCTTCCATTCCTGGTCTCCCTGGCACTGTTGGATCTGGGCATTAGTTATCTCAGCTGTGAAGACCCTTATTTCCCATTCAAATGTCTAATCCTTTTCTGAAGCTTACAAAGCCGCCTTAGAAGCAATCCCATGGCAAAGATTTCCTCCCACTATCTATACCGTGTGAGATGAGTTGTTAAGCTGGGGTGATTTTCAATAGCATTAAAATAGGAAGTAGAGCATACCATTTTTGCATAGCAAAAACGTATGCTATTTTTGTATGGTGTGTTTGCTTTTGAGAGCTTTTTGGATACATTTCAAAGAGAATATAAATTTCAAGCATGTTTTTATCAGTTGGAGCTATGTGCTGTTCGACTGGCGTTCTGTTGGTCATGTTTTGAGGTGTTACTAACTCTGTCCTACACAAGCACGTTGTGTTGCGACAGCGCGGGAAGATGCTGCTGCTGGACACCGGGAGGACGGAGGCATGAGGAAATGTCAGGAGTCGAGATGGGGAGGCAGAGACAGGGATGATTATAGTAGTGAGCTGGAAGTTACAAAACAAACAGATCCACGTGTTTGTGGAGCTGCTGCTTTTTTCTGCCATATGCTGCTGTACGGTGGCAAAAATATAATTTTGCCATCACCAAGACGAGGAGGAGAGCGTATGAGGGCGTGCAGGGGAACAGCCCCTGGCCCAGACTAGACACAGCCATCCAGGCCATGCAGCTGCGATGCCGAGGGCCTCGTGCGGCACCGCTGTTTCTGTGGATAACCCTCTCGCTGATCACGAATGCCCCCAAGTCCATTGAATAGGACTCTGTTCAGGGAGAGCATTGCACTGCAGAATTATGGCCTGACTCAGATTTATGTCTAAACCACATTACACCATTTTGGCAGCGCCAGCAGGTCAATCAAGTGGGTATAAATGGGAGTCAGCGTCTGAGGCAGCTCTAAAAGGACAAGGAAAGCTCTGGCAGCTGAGCAGTGAGTATTTGGGCTGCAGTACTTTCTTTCCTTTATTTTCATTGGCACATTGTGTAATTTATATGGCAGCTTGAGTGTTTGTGGTGCTTTGTAACAGATAAAACATTCTACTAACCATGAAGGGAAATAGGACGTGAAGAGACAGAGAACGGTGCAGGTGGAGAGGATGCTTCAAACATATAGAAAAGAGAAAAATAAAAGCCACTGAAGAAATTAAAGAAGTTATTCAGCTGCGTGGGAAATAGAAAGGCAGCAACACTGGAACAGGCTTAAGGAGAGAAGTGCAAGAGAGGGAAGATTGGAAACAAAGGAGCATTATCTTGGCAGCAGACACAGAAAAGGAGAGGGAAATGCAGGGTAGCAAATAATTTGGGAGGGAATTGGCAACTGTGGTTGCCAATACTAAAGACAGGCTGTCAGTGATGGACAAGTATGTACTGCTTAAGTCAGTTTCAAATCCGTCATTGCCACAGAAAATTATTTCCTGGACTTATAGTCCAAACTGCAGAGCTGGTAGAGCCTGGACATCCTTGAAGAAGCAGGTTGGACAGAGGACCATAGGACACAGAGGTCTCTGTCTGTTCAGCCAAAGTGAATAAAAGGAAAGGGCGTACAACTTATTTCTACAACTTGACATAACAGAAAAAGGATGGATGATATGTAAGAAAAACAGTCTGGAAAGAACAGTTGTGGTTTTTTTTTTTTTTTTCTTCCATTATATCTAGAGTTTTCTCATGTGTTTGTAACAAAAACATGGATTCTAGAAAGTTTGCAAAGTCCAAACTACCCTGATGTGGCAATCCTGTGCTATTGCTAGGAAAGGTGTAGGAAGCGGGCTTTTCTAAGGAAAAGGAAGTGTACTAGTGAATGTTATGTATATGGGCTCACTGTTGTGGAGCCGAAGTCCTGGTGTCATCAAGTTTGTTGGGAATGGACACTACTGAGAAGTAACGGTTTAAGATTTCCTTGTCTTGAATGCATTTGTATAACTTTTGGTAGCTGGCCTGCAGCCAGTGTGGTAAGAATGGATATTCCTATGAACATTCACAATGGAAAATTATGATGCCTAATTGTAGTAGGATGTTTGCATAACTCTCCATAGATCAGTTTTATTTGTATTAAGTCACCGCTTAATATGATTTAGAGTTCACATGGCATAAAGTGCTGTTTGTTTGGAACAAAATTTGGAATTTTGTTGTATGCCTCATCCTTTCAGAGGCATTCTGAGCAAGTTGCCATTGTTCCTTGTTTAGTTTTAAGGGGAATAAGTCTGGTTTTGATCGGTTTTCTCCCTGTTCTGCTGGGGAGTTCTGATTGACAGTTACATTCTTCTTGATGAGTTTGAATGAAAGATCGTCTTAAAGCATTAAAGCTAGATACAGATTGAAGATAGCTCCACCCACATTCAGAACAGAGAGATGTTCAATCAACTGTTTCAACAGTGTTGAAAATACTCTGCTTCTGTCAGGGTGACTCAGTTCTCTTTTTCAAAATAGACTGAAGAAGCTCAAAGAATTTAATTTAACATCTCTTACTTAGCTGAGACTTTGCTGATCAAAATTAATTACTTCTGGCTTGTACAACTAGGTCACCTTAACATTTTCTCAGCTTTAAATCTGCTTTGAAGAAACCACACTGAATCAATTCAAAGTAGATAAGATATACACATGAGCTATTCATCTCTCAAAATGTGTTCTTTCCAAGAGATGGCCATTTGCCTATCAGGGGAAAGTCAAAGCTGCTTGTCATCTGAATGTAGCAATGAAAATGTATTCCACTTAAGAAGGAATAGAAACTGAGTATTTGTGATCTGTTTCACTGTCTAAAAAATCAATTTGATTAAATCTTCTGTTAATTCTAATAAAGGAAAATGAAACAAGACTGAAACTTTCCTGATGCAAGCCATACTCGCATTTGTGCCCAGCTTCGCTTTCCTACGGCATGTTGACACTGGAGGCCTGGGAATTGTTCATACTTTTTGGTAATGGTTATTGGTGCAGTATTACACTATAAAAGTTTTTTTTTTTAAGTTAAGTTGTAAAATGTGGAATATTCATGAACCATTTCCCTGCATTCATCTTCACTTCAGCTTAATGCTTTTAGAGATGTAAAATTGTAACTATTGCCAAGTGTGCACCAGTTAACTTCATTCCACTCTGCTTCTCTTTCCTCTTCTGATGGGTGAGGTAACTAATTAATTAGCTAATTATGCTTGATGGGTTTAATATACTTAGACTCAAGGTCTGGGTCATGGAATATACAGCTGGATCTCTGTTGTAAAATACAAAAGGCAAGTCAAACTGAGATCATCTGAGAGAAGGAAGGTTGAAGTCCACAGCTAAGAGAAAATGATGGAGGGAAACCTTGGTCACCGCTGACCTGGTCCTTGAAAGTCTGCAAAGGAATCATGGCATGCCTTGTGGGTCCTCCCTGCCTCACTTACATTTATGTGGCAGACTGTAGTGCATCGAGATTACAGTACGCTGTCACCCAGCTTTTACTATAGTGTAAGATGGAATGAGGCTTAGGGAGAAGGCAGAGAGAAAGTCATTCTCTCTCAGCTGTATTAGTGAGAAGAAAAGTGGTCTCTTTAACGTTAGCCCAGTGTTTAGCCTTGCCATGGGGAATACCTTCTTGCATCATCTCAAATGGTTGCATCTGAGGGGTAGGGGCGCTGGTCCTTCACCTCCTCTTTGCTTTTCCTCTAGCCTGTCTGACCTTCTACATGCTGCCTTAATACAGTTAACCCTGTTACATAGAAACAGGTCTTTATTAAGAGAAAACGTGTTAATGTGCCATCCAGGATTTCAGAACTGTGGTCCTTCCATTTTCCCATGGTGGTTCTGAGGAGTCTCTGAACAGGCTTTTTCATGTACTGTTGTCTGAGACATTCAGCATTTCTTTGCACATGGAGGTTCCATTTCGAATGGTTTGGGGTTTTTTTCTGCACTTAAAGCAGAATAATTTTGTAAATACAGGAAACATTATAGAACTGTATTAATTAAATACTTAAGCTTCTAAGTCCTCTTCAGGTTTCTAAATTTCTAGAAGCCATAAATACTTTGTTGGTCTGGACATTTGCTGGCATAGGGCCTGTGCTCTTTCAGATGGTAAAATTAATAGATTCTTGACTCCCACACCTTATTTTGGGAAAACATTGTTTCCTTGTGTCTTGCAGTTTCTTAGCTTTGAGAGCATACCTCATTGACGTGACCCATGCTGAATAAATAAAATGAAGAAAACAGTCTTTCTGCACTTGCTAAGGAGGTTGAATCTGTCCAAAGTCAGATTATCACTTCAGCAAACTAGTTCTAACTCCAGTGGCTTCTTTTTAGTTTGATTGGTTGTTTGATTTTTTTTTTTTTACTTTCTTTTAAATACTGGTAGCAATTATGCACTGTCTGAATCTTAATGTTAAGTATGTCCTTAAGTCACAACATATGTAAGCTTTAATGTACATTGCCATACGTTTACACTTAATTTTAGTTACACTTATTTTTTAAGAAGAGAAAACAGTGTAATTCAATTACACATCATGTATATTAATATAACATTTTTTTCTTAGAAAGAAGGCATCCACTTTTCTCTGCCTTAACAGTCTTTCAAAACGCATGGTTCTTATGCTACTTCAAATTACAGGTGAAAAAATAGAACAAAGGCGCATTACTGTCCGTACACTAGTGCTCTTAGATACAGGAATCTGTTGATATTTAACTTTGCTACAGTGAACTGTCCCAGTAAGAGTCAATTTTAGTGTGCAGCTTGTAAATGTCAAATTGATTTTGTTTCATTCCAGTGGACGATCATTTTAAAATTAGATCTGTGCCTGTGTAATTTTACATGGTCAAATTATGCTCCTTAAATGCTGCACTTTCCAGCCCTCATGGATGAATACAGGACAGCACATTCTTTCTTTCTGATGTTCTTAGTGAACTGAAAACCATGTACTGTGGAGAATCTCTTTCTAATCGCAGTGCAATTACCTCACACGGGAAAAAAGTTGCACCCTTTGCACTTGCTGAAAACCAAAAAGTGCCTTAGAAGCTCTTCCCAAAGCACTGCCACAGACTCCTTACTTAAATCCCATGAAATGGAAGAAGGCTGTAACTACTCACAGGACTTGCTGGCCAGGTATGGCTGCCATTTTAAGGAGACTTGCATTAACATGAGTACTGTTCAAAAGTTTTTGCTGTAATCTTATAGTGCATGTATTGGATTTACAGGCTGGAGATAGGCTTGAGCATCATTTATAAAATGTCAGATTTTTCTTTCTTTTAACAACTAAACTGTCATCAGTTTACACTACCATTTTCTCTTTTAACCTGAAACTTCTCCTTTTAGTACTACATATTTCACAGGCTCCTTTGCACATCATCTGGAACTTATGTCTCTTTTTCTCTTACCTACAGCAATAGCATCTTCCAGTTTCATCTTACAAACCAGTAAGAATTCTGTGTTATCACAACATGAGAATTTGAAGAAGCAGTTGTGCTTGGTTTTTATGTGCTTTTCATCATCACATCATCATCAGAAACAGGAGCAAAGGGGCTGGTGGATGGGTGCTGGGGGTAAAGATATACATTCACTGTGATTTTATATTGCTGAAGCATATTCCAGCACTGGACACTTTCATTTCTATGGGGTGCTGAATCTGCTTTGTCTGAGCAAACATCCTTGTCCTTGGGCTAGGCAGCTCTCTTACTGAGTAAAATGACTCTGAAGGCAGGCAAGTTTTAAGGGTTTTCTGCACTCTCTTACTCTTTGTGTATTTCTGGGATATTCCCCACTCCAGAGCCTGGGTAAGCTCTTGAACTCATGGTTCTTTACTGGTGTCTGGACAGCCTTCAGTATGGGCTGAGTCTATGGATCACAAAAATAAACAGACTATTGAAACAAGCAGAAGATTGTTGACACAAACAGAAAAGACAGGGTAGCTAATCCCGTAGAAGGGCACAATAAAAGAGATCTACAGAGAGGTGTGTTTCTTCTTTCCTATTATCTAAAATTTGTACCATCAACCTCCCTTCACACTGAGTGGTTTCTTTGCTACTTCATTTGTAATTCTATTTCTGTTCTTCTTTCAAATCAACTGCCAAAATCTCCACACACAGAGTAACCTTAAAATACACATTCCTCACTTAAACATTACTTGTGATTTTTGAGTGGTCCGTTGTGGTGCATGCTCATTGTTCTCTGTGTAACAAAAGTTCCCTGCAATTTAAAAACAATGCTCAAAAAAAAGATGCATAAAACTAAGTGGAAATGCAGTGTCAATAAGAAGATGCTGTCCTAGTGAAAGATGGGGAGATGCAGACAGTAGCATGCTCAGGTACGAGTTCAGCATTAGGCTGGACAGTGGGTGTCTGCTGAGTTTAAACAAAAAATATCCTAGGGAGGAGGTGTGGATGAAAAACCTAGCAGGGACCAGAGTCAGGAAGATATTCCTAGTGTTAGGAAGGCTCCTTTTTACGTCCATCAAGTGTGAGGGTAAGACAAGTGACAATCTTAACCTTTGCTACTTCCTAGGTATCATCTTCCTTTTATTTGATCTGTATGTAGATTTCAATTTTGCTCCTAATGTTTCTGACCTAAAGAGAAGGATATGGGCCTTGCAAGCTCGGTCTGCTTTTTCCAACTGTTAACTTGTTGGCCTGTTAAAAGAAATTCTGTCCCTTCCCACAGACCTCTCTTCGTCTATGTCCTCAGACCACCACAGCTACTGCAACACTACAATTACCACTGTGACAGGTATTTGAAAGGGCTTTCAACCAATAACAGGCAAGGTAAGTTTTCACAAGGCACTCCTTGGTGACAGTCACCTTTTAATAACCTGGAAAATGACTCAGCAGATGATAAAAAGTGACAATTACTGTAAGATGCTCAAAGCAAGATTACCATTATCCTATCACATTGTTCAAACGCTGCAGCAAAAGGATTTATGGTACATTTGCACAGTAAATGAACAGGAGAATACACATGAAAACTGGCACACTAATGGCCAAAAAAAAATTATTTTAAGCCTGTTATGCCACACTTAGTATAAAATGTGGCTCACAAATTACATACAGAACTGATTTAGTAAACTGCAAATTGTCCTCTGGAGCTTTAAGGTTTTTTTCCCTGTTTGCTTGCGAAAAATTTGTTTAACTTTTTCTTGTTGCAGGGTCATCTCAGGCAGGGTTTTGTTCTGATCTTACAGTTCATGCATGTGCCAAGAGAGGCAAAATGCCCGTGTTTCTATGAGATGAGGAGGAACTTTTGGACTTTTTTTTTTAGAAGTAACATAAACAGCTTCTTCAGTACTGTATATTTTTTGTTCCCATCAAAGCTTGTCCTTTAAATGACCTTTGAGATTTCTGCCTCAGATTGGTTACGCACCTAATTAACATTTCTTAGAATTTGAGCAAAATGTGCAAAGAGAATCGAATGTTTCTGTGGGTGGATTAGGAAATGCCACATTCAAGAAATCTGAAAAGGTGTTAGCTGTCTTTCTGTTACAGTTATACTCCTACTACCATCATTCACAAGCCCAGCACTTTTTGTATGTGTACTGGAATAGCACAAACCCCCAGAATATGAGGGGGAGTTGCCTAGTTACTTGTGCTTTTAGCCCTATTTCAGCTGAAATATATCCAGATGCAAATTACCGAATGCAGTGACATTGATGAAACTCTCTTGAACATGGAGTCCATAACAATGAATGGTTTGCATTCATCTGTGGTCATTTTTATCACATGACAGAAGAGACACAAGTGATATTCTTAATTCGTGTAACTCAAGACAAATTATGGACACAAGATACTGCAGATATTCTTCATTTTATGTAATTGTTCACACTGTTTCCTAGGAAAAAGGTGTAATGGACGTTGCTTCTCTAAGAGCAGAAAGGAGTCTGTCTTTTATTATGATGTACTGTATTTCTCAGTAAAGGCAAAAGTATTTCACGCTTTGTTGTTTTGACCGAGGCATGACAACTAATCTGTGGTATGTAGCAGCCAGACAACCAGCTTGTTATATGCCTATCACTTCACTATGGAGCATGCCTGGCAACACAGATATCCTGACTGTAAAGTATCACAGGGGCTATTTCTCAGGAATGTAATACTTCTGGCCCATCTTTAACTTAAGACTGCAACAGCTGCAAGCAGTGCATAAGACGGTGCAAATACACGTCAGAAATACCCTGGTAAGGTAACTAAGCCTATAGATGAAGGTCTATTATTAACTGCAAATTATTAGACCACTGTGGCTGTTAAAGATAGGGAAATAGCCTTGCTTCCTTTCTCACTAACCTCAAAAGCTACATTACATTCAAAGTTCTTGAATCATCCTATAATCAATATCCCGATTTTCCAGGTGGCAGGTCAGGGAAACAAAAATCAGAGGGGTCAGCGTACAGTGAGGGATAAAATAATGGGCTCAGCAGCAATACTGATCTTGTTCTCCATGTGGTTTGAGAACCCCGCTTTCACCTCAGTGAGTGCCTCTGCTGTGCTGGCTCATAAATACAGTCTGCTTGGTTTTAGCAGACTTTCTAATGGAAGAAGACATTTCCAGTCTCATTGACTATATGCCTGCCTGTCTGTTTTTGCTGGCATGTCTCCCTCTCTCCGTCCCAGTAACTGGCAGTTTGCAGATTTCAAGCAAGTGCAGTACAGGAGGAGACCACTGAAAAGTGAGCAAGAGCACTCCTACAAGTTTTATAGAAACTCAGGTCCTGGGTGGAAGAGAGGGAATCAAATGAATACTCCACTGAGGGAACAGTGGGCAGAGCTTCACTGTTACATATTGCCTTTGGCACTGGCTGTCTGAGTGACACCACCTGCCCTTCATGGTGTGGAGGACAAGGTGGAGGAGGAGCGGGTTGTAGGGATCTGGGTTTATTTCAAGGAAAATACTTCAGTAGAAGGTTATGGGGCAAAGCATACAAATCCTTAAAAGACAAAGCTTGCTTAGTTCTAGCTTTCATAGGACAGCTTATAATTTCCTCAAATCATTTTAGATTATGTATATACTTTGTGCTTTAATCTTGCCTGCATTTTCTCAGCTTTTATACTGGAAGCCTTTTGAATCTGCTTTGAATGTAAGTTTGATTACATCAAAAGTACATCCTACAAGTAAAACTTGCACTATACAGGAACATATTTGTTAAAAAATGCATTTACTTTGCAGGAAGGCAAAATACAGCTGCACTCAGATAGGGTTGCTCCTTATTTCAGCTGTAATTTCCAGGATTTCACTGGCTGTTACGTGTGTAGCTAATTAACGGCAGTGTTCTTTCATCATGGCTAAAGGGAAGTGTGACTCAAAGCTCATTTACTAGCATGACTATTTTAATTACAGGGAATATAACATAAGGAAACATAAGATCTCTGTGTCTCCTCTCTATCAGGCTGATAGCTCTCACTGACACTTGCAGCTATGACTTCAAATGAATGCTCTAATCATTTAAAAGGCTTGTTACACACTAATCAACATCATAACAGGGAGTCCCCATCCCTGGAAGTGTTCAAGGCCAGGCTGGATGAGTCTAAGACTGTCATTGAAAATCACACGTAAAAGACAATACTATTAGGAAATGGAACGTTTTGTGAGCTTTCCCTCTGAATAAACAAGCACCCCATTCTTGGCTTTGTGCAGGCATCATGCAAACCAGTAACTTGACATGCTAAATTTCTGTCCAGGTTACTGTCAGGATTTAGTTTGGATATAAACTGCAGCAGGCCAGCAGTCTCACGAAATATTGGCTGAAGAGGGTGGTTTTACCTCACTGGAGATCTGATTCTATTACTCTCTAGAGGGTCCTGGAAGAAGACCAAGTGCACACCAGCTATGATTACTGTATGTAATCATGCTGCAAATAAGTGGCAAGCAGGCTGGACACATGTTGTACTGTCTCCCATGCTGTGGAAGAATATCACTGTCTGCCTCCCGGTGCTTGGTCACATGTATAAACTGCTTCTTGGGGAAGAACAACTGTCCTTGTCTCTGGTGACGTACCTAGCTCAGCAGATTTTCCTGGACTCTAACTGAAAAGGACCAGCAGGGAGTCTGCCTGGTCTTTCAGCGAGGTTTATCCTGCTTTGCCATCTGACCTTGGCAAGCTCCCTCCCCTCCTCCTTCCCGGTGTCAGAGGAGTGCTGTTATCTGGTAATTGCACAAGGCACAGGTACAGCAATGGGTTTGAAAGCTGGAACCAGGCCTCAGATCACTGCTCATCATGCATGCTGACACTTCTCTGTCCCTAGCAACATGTAGTATTACTATTCTTTTTTATTCAACTAGCACGCAAAAGTCCAAAATGGTGTCAAGATACAGTTGTGCTGGGCACAATCAAAACAGGCTTAGAGACTGTCCCTGTTGTTGCCAGGAGAGACGGAAATGGTGACGCAGAGGCATTATTACTGTCTGTATTTTGTAAAGGGTGATGTGAGGAATAGACAGGACAAAATGCCAAGCCAAGGAAGTATATAGCATCTCAAGCTTTTTCACCACACTGTATTCCTGAGAAGGACTCAAATCCCAGCTCTGGGCACCTAACCAAGGAGAACTGTATCCGCCAGCCACCGTACATGGGCCGGTTCTCTTTGCAGGGCTCAGGCATGACTGGGTGTCACCCCTATACCACTAAGGGACATAGCTAGGTCATCCACTGGTGTCCCAGAATGGGGAAGGTTGCCTAGAACAGCTGTAGCTGTTGTTATTTAGGTCAGCCGGATAGAGAAATGCCCTGCTGGCATCCGTGAAAATGGCAGCTTGGTCAAGGGGATCCTGTCAAGTCTAAACTGTCCAGACAAGCTTTGGACTACAGTGTGGGAGAAAAGTCCTCCTACCTCTTTTTAAAAATGCACATTATTTTTCAAATCCAGCCCTACAGCCAAGTCCCAGATGCAGTTTTGAGTACCTTGCTTCACTGCACGAACTGAAGCTTATCCTCCTGCACATATACTCTGGCTTTACCCGAAGGGTGCAACTGCCGGGGTGTCAGACCTGCTCAGTGAGGAGCACTAAAATGAGCATGAAGTGGTGATGCCATCAGAAAAGCAGCACGGCCTCCTGCCAGAGCAAGGCCTCAGGGACCTCATTAACTCCCCTTCTGTCCATTTTCCTGCCTGTTTCTAAGCCCATTGGTCAGCTGCAGCTGTATTTGGAAGAGGAGCGGAAGTCCTAAAGATAAATAAATTCTTTAAAGTTTCATGAAAGTGAGCAGCCAAATAGAAGAGAGAACAGAACTAGTGATTCTTCAGGGAGTTAAAAGATAAGAAGTCCCCTTAAGCATTTGGCAGCAGCCTGTTGGTGGAGCAGCGAGCCTCCAGCACCGCTCTGACTGACGCGCACCAACAGGAGGCCAGGGCCCGCTTGGACCAAGTGCTGAGCGTGCTCTTACCTGATGAGGATGCACACAAGACTGGGGGAGCTGGTTTGCTTTGGTAGTAGATGGAGATTTAGGAGACAAAAACCACAGACCTTCAGGAAAACAGGCTAAAGTAGCTGCTTGAGCAATGCTCCATAAGTAAAAAAAGAAAAAGAACCAGTGGCAAAATGACAAGCTGAGCTCTTATTTATTGCTGGCGCTTCCCATGGCTACTAACAGGATTTCAGTGCTTTGTTTGTGGCAGTAAATCTGTTTCTCAAAGTCTGTGTGCCACTTTTTTTTAACTTCTCTCTTCATCTTTATTTCCTTTTGTTGTATTCCTACACTTTTACTTCACACTACCCACCGAAAAACAAAAGGCACTGCCAACCCTTGCTGAAGGAAACCACCTGCATGCAATAATCACCATTATAAATCAGACTTTTGTCAAAATTTACCCAAATTTAAGAAGCTGACATTTTTTATTTCGTCTTTACAAAACTGGAGTATATAAAAGAAGGAAATAATCAAAGGAAGCAAACAATTATGTCTTACATTGCGCTGTGAAGTAACCCTTGCAAATACCAACTTTTCAAGTAATTTCTGCATGGTGCATGTATTTATAACATCTTCCCTTCCATCAGCTGTTACCATGGTACACAACCTAGTACCTGCCTGCCAAACACTGCTTAAGACAGTAAAATACAGCATGATCTCATCTCAATCTGTACGCCGCCCGATTCAGCTAGCTTTCTCAAACACTTTGCAGAACACTATAGTAATCCTTCATTTACAGCCCAAAAAACAGTAGAGGGAGGAAAGAAATTAATCATCAAGGGGAAGATAAGCTCCTCGTGTTTAGGAGGAGGCGTGCAGATAATCTCCTCGAGACAAGTGCCGTGGGACTCAGTGGAGCAGAGGGCTGCGGGTCCAGATGGCTTGGGCAGGCGAGCCGGTGGTGACTGCTTCAACAAGGGGAGATTGTGCTTCGGCGCAGCGAGGAGGCTGGTACCGCGTGAGCGGGAGAAACGCAGCGAGGGCGAGCATAACGGAGCCCAGTGTGTGAGGAAAGCAAGTCCTCGGAGGGTTTAAATGTATGGATGGATGGGGATATGGATACCGATCTGGAAATGAAAGGGGGAGACTAGTGGGTGAGTCGGAGGGATAGGTGTAAATTCAGGGGAGAAAGGAGCAGAGGAAGGCAGGAACGGAGATTTACGAAATTAGAAAAAGTAGCCAAGCCTGCCAAGTATCCAAACCAAGCAGCCAGACAACTTACAGAGAGCCATTAACTTCCACGAATGACAGATAGCTGTAGCAGGAAATAAAGACAACGTGAACTGGAAGTTGTTTTTATAACTTGCAACAGAAATGACTGTCAAATTATATATAGCACGGGCTAAATGTGCTTTAGGGCAACAAGGAAGTATTTTCTTACTCACACAAGGAATGGTCTCAGTGTGAGGCGGGTGTTGCCATCAGCTGAGAAGGCGAAGAAGGGGGCTGTGATGCAGAACTTGCAGACTTTCTTATGAGCCTGACACCTGCTTCCTTGACCAGCTGCCTGGAAAAACACATTTCAGTGGGGTTTTTTTCTCAGATGAGGAAGGAAGTCTATACTACTTCACTTTCCCAGGGGAAATCATTACTGGTAAAGTATCTGTCAACAGCATACTTTAGCAATGTATTAAACAAGAAAATGTCCTTATGTCAGAAATCTTCTGGACTAAAAGGGGAGGTCTAACCATAGGTCTTTCTTTAATAAGAATAAGGACATTTTTCTTTCTCTCATAAAATGTATTGGCAGTAGAGATTTTTGAACAGAAAAAATGCATTTAAAGAACCTCCTGAGGCACTTACATCATATTTCTTCTTGAAGAAATGTTGGCTGATTATTCAGAAATACACTGTATCTGCTGCAGACTTCTGTGGATTAGTTACCATCTTTTCAAAAGCGGAAATCCTTTGAGGAGTGCTTGGAGCAGAACATAAAGGAAAGTTAGGACAAATCTGTCAGTCTGTAGCGATGGAGCACTGGCTGCACAGAGGCTGTGGGGTTTGCTCCCGTTTGGGGGAGTCTGCAGCAGCTGCCGGTGCCGCTCACTGGAGAGAGGCGCCCTGTGCCAAGGCTCCCACTATCAATGCCTGGCTTCAGACACACAGAAACGGACTGTGAAAAGTCAGTCTGGTCAGAAGGCAAACAGCCTGGCTTTAAACATTATTTTCTTCATTTAAAGCTGACTTCCTCTGACTTCAGTAAAAAGCACTGCAATATTCCTGTGAACAGAAGTTAGTGCACAGTCACCACAGGCACAGGAGAGATACACTTCCCTCCTCTCGCTTCTTTTTTTGCTGCTTCAGACCACTTTACCCAGACTGGCTGTTGTTGTGCTCGAGTAGAAGGGAAGGTAGGGGCTTTGTGCAGAAAGCTGCCATAGCGTGGGTACAAGGGCCAGGAGAACAGTTCAGCCACCGGTTTGTGCAGGCAGGCACAGTTTGCTCTTGGAGTTTACCTGTGGTGCTTACCTGGTGTTATCTGCAGTAATACAACCTGGTTGTTTTTTTAGTTTGGAGTAGGAATTGACAGAGCTGGCATTTGCCCACGCTATAGTGTATAAACAGTCTCAAAAAAAGGCTTATATCCATGCCATGTGGACTGAGCTCATGCGGGACACACTCACTTAGATCACAGCACTGGATGGCTTGCTTTGTGAAGAAACCAAGATATTTACGGTTTCTACTGACTACTATTTAATGTTATTTTCCTCTGCTTAAGCACAGCAGAACTTCTTACCTCCTTATATAGGCTCCATTACCATAATAACTGTACCTGTTACGGTAATTAACAGGCTTAACTTAAGAGTACCCTTGAGACATAAGGCATATTTAGTTTTCTTTTATAGCTAAGAACCCGAGGCAAAATGAACAAAGTGGCTCAAGGTCACTAAAGAGGTGATGAGGCCCTAAATGCTTTACCACAGCTTCACGACTTCATCTGGCTTCTCTGTGAAGTGCTGTCTTGGATCACACCAGGGAAACACCCAAGTGCACATCTGGGAATAAATCTCCAGTCTTATGGAGTCCCCCTAAGTATCAGCCTTGGGAACAGCCATGTCAGAGCGGCTGTGATTTACCAACCCATCCAACAGAACAGGTCAGCACAGCATTTATCTCCATGCTAGAGCATCTCTATGACCTCCATGAAGCCTCCACAGAACAGAAGCAAGAGTTCATGTGTGCTGTTGTGACTGGGATACTTGGCTTCTCTCAGCTGGCAGCCGTGCAGCCCAGGCCATTCCCAGCAGCCATGGCTGGCTTTGTGCATGCTCAAGGCACCCCATTTTCTCCCTCCAGCTTCTGTCACTGCCAAGGCTGCTGCCGCACCACCATCCGGCATCCTGCCTGTGTGCCCTCACACTGCTGAGCAGTGGTGCGGGGCCAACCCTGCCACACAAGCTGGGAGCAAAAAGCGCAGCTGCCAGCAGCTGCTGCACTAGAGCAGACATGCCTGCATGTGGAGGAAAGCCAGGCACCAGCGCTTTTGTCAGGACAGCAAACATCCTTCAGGGTGAACGGACCTTGTCATCCTCACGAGGCCTTCCCTTGGACACCCTTTTGCTCCCCTTTGCTCATCAGAGCTGCTTTGCTGGAGGGTTAGGATTGCTCAAGACCATGCAACGCATGCTGCTTTCATCTTGTCACATGGCCCAGCCTGCCAGGTCCTCAGTGAAGGCAGAGAGGTGATAGCACCACACAGGCCTTCCCTTTAAAAAATACCTCTGTGCTTCGAAATCAAAACCACGGGTGTATCATCTCGCACAGACAAACCCTCCCACACCCCTGCTTTTGTGTTCTACACTGGTTCCTTTTTCCTTGTCAGCACTCCCTCAGCTGATGTGCCACAGCCTGCATTTGTGGCACGGGTTGGAGGACATGACTGCATGGACAACTGCGAGCAGAACCCGTCACCTTGTCTGCACCCTCCCCACGCTCAGGCAGACACTCCAGGCTATGAGTCCACAACTAGGAACTTCCACCAAACCACTTTGTCATGGTTTGATATTTGCTCTTATTTGGTTCTTCACCCTTCTGGAGGCGGTGTGGGATGCGTCCCTTTTTCTCAGTCACCTGGATTTAGAAGACATGGGTGCTCATCAGTGTTAGACCCAGAACTGTCTTTGGGAAAAGTCCTACCCAGATTTCCTTGGATCACGCCTGGAGGGGGTCTCCCATTGGCTTGGTCATATGGTGGTCCAGGAGCTGCAAGGATGGGAACACTAGGCAGGTGATGGTGGCAGCTGCAGACAGGCAGGGCAGCCACAGGGAATTTACAGTGCCACTATGTTCTTTTTTTTCCCCAGAATTTCCCTGTAGTAACTACACTGCCTTTTTCTTACTAGGTCACATGCCTGGATCTCCCAGGCAGAGCACTGTCATTTTGATATGAAGACCGATCCAATGGCCTTCCAATGAAGGCCATCATGTTCATATGATGACACACAGCTTTCTGAGGGCCTGGTGTTGCCTTAAGCAGAACACACACGTTTATTTGGAGGTGCCCAGTCCTAGGTAAGCAGCTTTTTAAACACTGCTTCTCTTCCTTTGCCATCTCCATCCCAGGCATTTAGACCTAGCTTCCCATTAGGTGCCAGCTCCAGAGCACGCAGGGGTGAGGTGAGGGACTCGAGGCAGGAGCTCACCTGCCCAGTGCTCCGTATGGCTCTGAGAATGTGGGAGCTGCGGAGGGGCTGGCTCTGGCACCTCTTCTCTGCCAACGGCATCTGCAAGCGAGGAGGTGAAACTGGTCTGTCCTGGAAAGCGATGACTGACTTTGCCTCCTGCTGGGGATGAAGCATGGTTTACCTCACAATGAGTGGCTTGTTTCCTGACTCAGCACCCAGGCAGGAACCTTCTGTCTAAAATTAGCCTTCTGCATATACATATATACATATGCACATGTGCACATAGGCACGCACATGCACATATCCTCGAGACCAGGTGCCAGCATACCAGATCTGTGTGGGATGCCAGGTATGGGTGCAAACAGGTACTGCTGCTGCACAAGAGGGGCCATGGGTATGAGTGGTTGACAGCTTGGAGAACTGGTCTCTGACTCACATTCCATCTCCCTCTTTGCACCCCTCTTTTTTTCTCCTTTTTTTTTTTTTGCTATGAGAGGCTAGAAACAAGTCACAGTGGCTTGTGGGACTGAAGTGGGAAAACTGCTTGCAGCATGGACACGTCTTAGATGCTAGGGATGTGCCCTAAGGGCCTGCAGTAGAGAGTGAACAAGGATATTACAGCCCCAGGGTGGACCCGGAGGGCAAACTCGAAAAGCAGCATAGATGGGAACAGCAAGTCTACAGCAGTCTCTCTGCTTTAAGTCTCCCCATGCTTTCTTATTTTGCCCCAAACTAGTGTATTAGCGTGGTTTGCTTCTGCAGGTGACGGATGACATTTTATTAAAGGTGAAGTGAAAGAGCTATATTGTTTGTCCCAGCTTTGAAGGAGTCTAATCTTGAAGTTTGTCCTGGATAGCAGTCTTATGAGCCTGTAAAGACTTTCCTTAGTCTACTCAGAAATGTACTCTGGCACAGAAAATTTAGATCAGCTGAAGAAACATATTTCAGGCAGAAATCTGTACTGGCCATGGAAGATGCAGTTTAGCCTAGAGGCTCAATACAGAGAAAGCTTGATTTAACTCTGGGGAGTTTTATGTTAGTTGTATGCTGTTTTATTAAGAAGTTGCTGTAGGAATCTTTATGAATTGTTTCAGTTTCTATGGAGTGTTACTACCAGAAAAAAAAATTATTCGTAGTACTTCTTCTCTTCCCTGCTTCTTCTGCTCTTATACTGACATATAAGGGTTTGCCTCTCCATGATTGCTAAAGCCAAATAGGTGACAACATGTATCCAGATTCCCTGGTTTGTTTCTTTGCTGTCACTGACAGTCCTTGGAAGTAGAATAATCACATATTAAGAACCTCTCCTTTGAGATGTACTTTTAGTCCTCTGCAGATTTGTGTCACTTCTTCGAGAGTTTCTCTATGATCCTAAACATACACCCTACAGAATGACCTAGACTGTCTTGAAGGCAGAACCATATTTCCTAAAAATAGGAGATACTTTTACCTCCTGGCAATCTCAGACAAATCCATTATCTTCCAAACAGCTTGTGTCAAGCAGGCTTGAAAGACATCTGTGAAGGAGGGAAATCCATGAAAAACCAAGCTGGTTGATGTGAAGGATAAATTCCATTTTTACTTCCTATTTTTTCCCCCATTCCTCCACTGTAAATTTTTTTCCTTTTTTTTTTTTTTTTAATTATTTTTCCCAAGCCAATTAGATTTTTCTTAATAATATTGCTGAGCACCTACTTCCACCCATCAGGCAGCTCTCTGCTCATTTTCCATATTTGTGCTTACATGTACTGTTCCATCCCTGTTAGAATCTCAGTGTCCATGGGTATGACAATTTTCTTTTCCACTTCTACTGTTCACCTAGCCATTCTACTTGTTATCAGGCAATGGTGTGTTGACAATCCAAGTTAATAACTTACCTTCCTAAACTTATCTTTCTTATCTTGTACCTAAGAACTACCAAATGCCAGAGGGAACATCTATCACTAGATTAGAAAGGGCGGGATAATAGGAGCCATAATTACAGATCCAATTTTGCATATATCTAATAAAAGACTGTCAGATGTGGTAAAAGCAGATCACCAAGGAAGTCAGACTAGCCTTGTGGCCTGTCTTCCTTCTGGGAAGTCGTGTACTGTTAGAACATGTTTTAGCATACATTCTGCACTGGCATTTTCCCTAATAGAATGAAGAAGAGTGACCATTAAGAATATACAGACCTTTGACCAGCAAATAATTAACCAACATGTAGTTGTACAGCAAGCCATATAATTGGGACTCCAGACACAGAATACAGATAAAACTAGAATTGGATTCTGGGAACAGGGCTAAGTCCAGTCTTAGTTAGTAGACATGCAGAAATTGAGGACATCTTACACAGAGTTTCCAGAGACACACGTGAAGAGGATTGGGAACAGAACTGCACTGGGAAATCAGACATGCATACAGAGGGATAGAAACACTATATGTTTGCTATATGTGCTATATAATCTTAGTTATAAAACAACACAGCGAGATAATTTAAAACAATGTTAACTAAAACATGTGAGAAAAAATAATCCCAGATACAGATATTAATTCTCCAGGTAATATGGCAGATATAGCTGTAGGCATTAAGCAAGTGTTACTGTGTAAATGTTAGGTGGCGCAGTAATAAATACACAACGTTGTCTGTAAATTGGGGGGGGAAAGATAATTTTTACAGCCCTCTGAGATATAAGATAAAATCTTATTTCATCAAAATCAAAATTTTTAAAGTCTTAATGAATGCAGAGGGACCAAGACTTTACCCTTCCATCTGCTTTTGGACAGCAGCAGAAATAATAGAAGAAAAAGTAAAATGATTTTGGGATTTAGAGGTGTTTTAATAGGGAAGATTAAGCTTTAAATATTAATGATTACTTTCAAGATAACAAAAGGGAATGCTTCATATATTTGAAGCTGTAAAGCTCAATTTTGAATCAAATAATAACCATCACATGAAAGCTTACCATGAAAGAAGAGGGTGAAACTAAGGTAACAAGTGCTTGAGTATTAGTAAAATCTTTGACCCACGAATTGAGCAGTGCCACGTGGTAAGCTTGTTCTTAGGATTTGCTCTGGGATGCAGCCTGGCGTGCCAGCTGTGCTGAGGGGTGATGCTGTGGGAAGGATGTGGGGCCGCTGCACCGCAGGGTAGCTGAGGGTGGAAGGGGCTCTGTAGGTCATCTGGTTCAGCCCCTTGATTCAAGAAGGTCTGATTTCAAAGCCAGGTCAGGAATTTGTTCAATCACATCTTGGCAATGATGGATGGAGGTTGCACAACATTTCTGGGCAACCTGTCCTGTCCTTAAACTACTCGCAGGGTGAGATTTTTTTCCCTTATTTCTGACTGGAATTTCCCTTGCTGCAACTTGTGACTGTCTCTTGTCCCTCTGCTGTGTGCTTGATCCCATACATCTCTGTATTTCTCTAACTATCCACAAGTTCTATGTTCTAATTTTCCTGTGTCCTCAGACAGAATGGCAATTTTCTATATAGGATACTAGAAGCTTGACACACAAATATTAGTAGAAAATAATTTTCTAGAAAGCTGAAAGCCTAGGAGGGAAAATGGCTGAAAGCAATGTATCATGAGATGCTTCCTATCTGTTGTCAAAATATGCTCCGGGCATGTTCTTGTTTGGGATGTAGATTTGAAGGTCACAAGTAGCAACTTTTTTAAAAATCATGGCAAAAATAATTCATGGCTCTGAAATAGGCATCAGGGAGATTGCAGCAATTTCCACAGCCGTGTGAGTTCCTGTTCCTCGTGCTTGCACCAGTGAAATATGATAGTGTTGCTGCAAATCAGCTAAGGGGCATCTGCAGTGTGGGCTTGCGGAGCCATGCAAGTGGAGTGGTTAAACTGCCCGGACAGCTGGGGTTGTGAAAGGCTGGGGTTGTGGATATTTTCATTATTTAATGAAAATATGGCCACCAAATACCCAACACCTTCAGAAGTCCTCTTGAGACAACCTTAGGTTACACATGCTGGTATGCTGTCTGTGGTACTTTTTCTCTTGCTGTTTTCTCTCCCAGGGATCCTTTTAGCTGGAATTATGCTTATTTGCATGCAAGGGAGGTATGTTTTTGGAATCCACAATCTCTCTCCTTTTCTACACGCCAGCCCACAAGTGGTAGCTCTGTAGGAGGGAGGTAGAAGCACTGCACTAAGAGACAATTTCTATAAATGTCCTAAGCACCTTTTTCAACATTGCTGAAGATTTAGGTACTTAATGAGGATTTTGATACCCTGCCCTGAATGAACAGACTTTTGTCATAATGCTTGTTAGATTTGTCATGGCATGTATTTATTGTTTCATAGATAGTGTAACGTCAGGTCTGCCACACATATTTTTTGAAGTGCTTAGATAATACTTTGTGTATACAACCTGAAAGTTGAATCCTCCTGTCAGATACAAGTCCAGAAGATTTCTGCTGCTTTCCCCTAAGAACAAAACTCCAAAATTAGGTATTGTTATGACCTTCTCCACCCTACTCTGAAAGATGCAGGCAAAAGGTATTACAAGACATGAAACTAGAAATTTTGAAGTTTATGAAAGTTGAAAAGAGTTTGACAAGCCAACTTGACTAATTTGTTTATTGGTTCTATTTCTATTTTTCAATATTCTCACTAAGAATTTATCTGAGAGTTTGGTGATAAACCATATTGCTGGATGACAAATAAAAATTAGAAACTGTAACTTAACCTTTAGAATTTTAGGATATTTAGAGTTAGGTAGAAATTATTTTAAAATAGTTGTGTGGTTTGTTTTTTTTTTAAATCTGGACTAATTTATTAGTAAAGGCGAACTGCTATGTGATTGTAAAAACAGAACATTAATATTTTTATTAGTGTAGTGAAAAGCACAGGGTCAGTTCTGCAGCTTTCATAGTTTCATTTAGTTTTATAAAAATCTCCTTAAATACAGCCAACTTAAAATTTATGAGCATTATGAAGTTTCAAAACATGAAAGCTATTCATAACTTACTGCTGTTCAGACATCAGTGGAGTGGAAATACTTTTCTTCTGTCTTAACTTGCGGTTGTTTACTTAGCAAAACGTGTTGCTGCTAAAACTTTTCCATCACATACACATGCCTGGATAGAATGGAATTCTGGGGTCTTAAGGCAGAACTTTCAAATCAAATCCCATCTTTGCTTTGCCCTATTCCTTGCATTGTATTTTTGTGCAGCACTGAGTGGTAACGGCTTTCCAAGTTTACAGAGGAGTGTTATCTTTTGATTTTCATTGAGGCATAGATGAGGCTTAGCTGTTTCTCTTTTGATGTCAGAAGACTGCCAAAACATTATGCCAGGCAGGGAAAAAAGTCACAGTATTGGCAGATACTCGATAAACATCCATAAGCCATAGATAATACCACATTATTGGCATTGTGCGTGTTGTACTGCCTACACCTCTCTAATTAGGAAATAAAGTCTGATAACTATTTGAGAGCAGTCATTGCTATAAAGTGGAAAAAGAGTCTGACTGTGGAGCTAAAAAGAAGCTAGAAGACTGGAGTAAAAACTGTAGGATACAGGGCAGTGCAGGAGCCTCTGGAGAAGGATACCTGAGGACAGCCTGGAGAAAGAAGTTGTAGCCTGTGGGGAACAGTTACACAGCCACAGGACAGCCACTGTGAATGAGACCGATTGCAGCAGTCCTGTGCTGTTTGCGGGGTCAGAAGGGCTGGTTTGTGCTATAACTCTGCAATTCTACTTAACTCCATGTTATCTTTCTTAAGAAGAGGAGCAACCTACTGCTTTGGGTGATCCTTCAGTGGTGTTTCACCGTACTTCCCATTCTGTTGTTCCACTGAAGAATAAACAAAGCACTCCATTTTCACTGCAGCTGTAATAAAGAAGTGCAATCTCTAGCTTAGCAAGCTGTGGAAATCACTTAGCTGCCTGCCATTTGCTTCATGGACTGTCATGTTCCAAGGAACTAGTGCTTTTATGTGATCCCATAGTGAAGAAGTGATACTAAATGTATCATGCAGATGCTTCTTGATTTCTTCTAAACAAGATAATGTGACAGATAGCAAGTGGGTCTCAGTCTACAGTTTACTGGTGCTTAATGTCTCTTGAGTTGAGCACAGTTTTAGTCTGGAAATTACTAAATTATCTTCTAAGAAAACATATGATCTAGGCCTTTGGAACAGACTGTTTCTCAGCTTCGTCTAGGATAAGGTATTAGCCAAATGGTTATTCAAGTTTTAGATGAAACACTTAACACCTAATGCAGTCTGCTTTTTAAACTAAAAATCAAATAGCGAAGAAGTCTGTTCTGCCATCCTGACCTAAGTCAATGGACAGCCAGAAGTGTATCGGCAAAGCTGCAGCAAGGAATAATCTTTGGGTCTCAGCTTTTCCATACAGTCCCATCATCCGCAATTAGAGTGAGTCTTGACCTTCTCTCCAGGCTGCAAACTCTTCTGTTTCTCCCACTTACCTACTCCATCCTGCTTGCTTCCCCAGCTCCTCCTCACCAGCTCTGGGGATCAGAAAATTAAAAAGAAAGCCTAAACTTTCACCTTAAAAGCTAACAAACAAACTGAACAACAAGGACAAAGAAGGTATTTCTTGTCCTTCTCCTTGGGAAGACAGCCTTGAGTTTGTGAGCCATGACAAATTAACGTAAGCAGTTGCAGGAAACAAATGCTCATTGCTGATTGTTGCTAAAGATCAAAGGCTGTTTGTGTCTCCCCCTAAAAGCTGGATTTTGCAGCCTGGCTAAATATGTAAACAAGCAAACAAACTAACTGACTGTTCATCCTTGATCTTGGGGGAGAGCCCAGATTGAGTGAATGGTGTAGTGACATCCAGTCTGCTCTAGGACATGACAGGATCTCTTGCTGAGGAGGTTGCATGGAATGAAATGACATGAAATGATGAAGAAATGGAGGATTAAGGGGTAATCCCAGATTCAAATCTAAGTGCAAGTTGAATCCATTCAAATCCAACCAAGTTGCAAAAGCGGCTGTGCAAGGTTAGCTGCCTGACACGTAGCTTTTAATGTAATTAAAATGATCACTGTATTTGCTGTCCCTCCAAAATAGATATAAGGATAATTCCCAATTGCATTGCACTTTTCTGGCTTGCAGGCAAAATGACCAGAACTCAGCCCACGAAAGGCTCAGCAGCTGTTTACACAGGGTGCTTTTTTGGGCTTGCCTCTTTCGGGCTTGCTGCTCACAGCACCCACTATCTCATCTCACAGACCCTGGCCCTACAGGTGGAGAATGGGCTGGCTTGTGTACCCCATCGCTGGGAGGTGTCATGAGGCTGGCAATGGCTTAGCTAGCTAACACAAGCCTGCAAAGCTGTGCCCTGGTCACTCTATCACCAGCTCAGCCACATCTGTCAGGAGCCTGCCTCCAGGCAGCTATTGGAGCAGGAACAGTCAAATCCCTGTCTTCCCTACATCTGACAAGGATGAGCCCTGAAGATGCGGGCAGTATGCAAGGCGTGTGATCCACGCTCAGGCAGGGAGATTTCCCCTGGCTGGGATCACACTGTGTAATGCAGGGGAAAGGAGCGGCGAGGGTCAGTCTGGGCTTATTTTGTGTCAGGTTCATAAGTATCTCAGATGGCAAAAGAGAAGAAGGAGGAGGTTAGTGAAAATCTCTGAAGGGGACATGAAATGTCCTCCTCTGTTCCCCGGGTCACAGATCCAGCAGTGGAGCCATGCATGGACCTCCCTACTACCATGCCCTGAAAGGTCCCATCTCCACAGCAGGTGTGGAACCCATTAACAACCCCACATTTTGACCACACAAAAAAGTCTCCTTGCCTGGCAGTGTCAGTAGTGAGCCCAAGGTACCCTGCTTTGCATGATTTCATACAGATTGGTATGATTCAAAGGCATTTTGCCACCAGCAGTTTTCCTGGATCAACGGGGTGTTGGTGGAATTTTTTTTTGTTCCTCAATGCGCTTGCTTGTTCTCTTTTCTGGTGTCCTTGAAAGCCCCTGAGAGAAGGCAGGATGTACTGGCAATGAGCTTCTCTTTGTCTGTGCTTGCCGTGGGTTCTTCGCTTGCTCTGTTCATCTCTGCATGTTTTAACACCTTTTTTTTACCCTTGCTTTTGGAAAGCTATCAGGACTTTCTTGTGCCATCTTGAGTTCTCCTTTTAGCCAGGCAGCATGTGTAGTCTTGACTTTGCTTTCTTGCACAGCTTTCCTGCTTTTCTCTTTGGGTTTTCATTCTTTCTTTTTCTATCCCCCATCCCTTGTGGTTTTTTTTCTTTTCTGCCTTCATTTTCAAATGTTGTGCAGAGGGGAAGCTGCTCACATTGGGAAAACACAAGCAAACCCTTCATGTCTAGCTGTATTTTCTGGAACAGTGGTCAGATGCTGCCATTTTTTTGGGAGACAGTGCCTGCCTGGGCTGTGTTCATAATGTCAGGTTGGCTTATACCTTGCTTTTTTCCAAGTCCTGATCTCCACACATTCCAGAATGCATACTCTTGTCCTTTCCCATCCCACATGTGAATTCTCCTTTGTAAAAGCAAAATTCTGTTACACACAAGTTGATTTTCAAGTATGGTCAGATTGTATGACAGTGCACCATCTGTGTGTTTGCTGTTGCTTTCTGTGTGTATTCTTTACTTTGTGGTCCCTTTTGCAGGCACAGTTGCTGGCTCACAGGGAGATGCTCTCCAGTACTTCTTGAATAAATCTAATTTGGATTATTCACAAAGAACTGCAGAGTGTCTCCTCTAATGCTTACTGTACCTGCTCAAACTCTGATGCTCTACCTGTTGCCTTCTGGTTTTGGACAGATGTAATTCCCACCGTGGTATCTCTATATCAGTTTAGTTTTACTGTTAAGTGGATCAGCTTTTGCCTCTCCCACTTGTATAGCATGACTGCTGCTGCTTCTTTTGATGGCCTATTTAAATGGAAAGAGTTTTGTAAGTAACCCACTTGATTTCTGATGAGTTTCTTACCTCCAGAGTTTCTTACATCCAGCCTGCTTAATTTTTCAAGTATGCTGTCAGATCTCCCAGTGAAAATCATGTGATCTTGAAGATGCTCAGCTTTTCAAAAAAATCAGCTAAATAGTCTTTCAGGGGGGTTTTCAACTAGCACTCAAACATGTACTTTCACCAAAAGCTGAAGTCTAATTTTAGAAAAAGGTATTGGTATACGTGCAGATTGAACAGATTTCTGAGTCTGGTTATGTATTGTTTTCAAGGTGATTGCTTAATCCTACAGAATGTCAAAACCTGGAGATGCAAGCTGTTAACATCACTGTTTCATTTTTAAGCAGCTCTACTGTTATTGTCCATTTTTGTATAGGTTTAGTTTTTGGGTTTTTTTTCCAGTTTTTTGTCTTCTTACTTATAATGCAGTATATGCATTTACTGTAGGTTAGATGAGGTGAGATCATAGAATCATAAGATCATAGAAACATAGAACCATAGAATCTTACAATCATAGAATATCTCAAGTCAGAAGGAACCCATGGGGATCATTGAGCCCAACTCCCTGCTCCTTGTAGGACTACCTGAAACTAAACCATGTGACCAAGACCTTTGTCCAGTTCCGCCTTGAACTCTGACAGGCTTAGTGCCGTGACCACCCCTGGGCAACCTGTCCCAGTGACCAACTCAGTGACCTCTCAGTGAAGTACCGTTTCCTGTTGCCCAGTCTGACCTTCCCCTCACGCAGCTTCATCCCACTTCCTCGTGTCCTACCACTGGTCAGCAGAGAGGAGATCAGCACCTCCCCCTCCACTGCCCACCTTGAGGAAGTTTAGCTGTGATGAGGTCACCCCTCAGCCTTCTCTGCTCCAAGCTGAGCAAACCGAGTGACCTCAGCTGCTCCTCCTCAGTCTTGTCCTCAAGACCTTTCACCACCTTGGTCGCCCTCCTCTGCACACTCCAACAGTTTGATCTACTCACACTGAGATGCCCAAAACGGCACACAGCACTCCAGGCAGGGCCCCACCAGTGGGGAGTAGGGTGGGACAGTCCCCTCCCTTGCCTGGCCTGCTATGCTGTGCTTGATGTGCCCCAGAGCATGCTTGGCCCTTTTGGCTGCCAGGGCACGCTGTTGGCTCATCCACAACTTGCCATCAACCCAACCCCCCAGATGTCTTTTCACAAGGCTGTTCCTCAGCTCCTCATCCCCCAGCCTGTACGTATAACCAGGATTACCCTGTTGCAGGTGCAGATTCTGGCACTTGCTCTTGTTACATTTCACGTGGTTGGTGACTGCCCAGCTCTCTAGTCTGTCCAGATCCCTCTGTCAGACCTCTCTGTCTTTGAGGGAGTCCTCAGCTCCTCCTACTTCACTGTCGTTGCCAAATTTACTATAGGTACATTCAATTCCCATGTCCAAATCATTTATGAAAACATGGAAGAGAACTGGCCCTAAAAATGAATCCTGGGGAACCCTACTGGTCACTGGCCACCAGCCTGACGTAACCCCACTTACGACACGTCTTTGGGCCTGACCCATCAGCCAGTTGTTCACTCAAAGTATTATGGACTTGTCTAGCTGTGTGCTGGACACTCTGTCCAGAAGGATACTGTGAGCGATATCATCAAAACCTTTGCTAAAATCCCCAAACCACACATCTACTGGCTTCTGCTGGTCAACCAGATGGGTGACCTTGTCATAGTAAGAAATGAAGTTGGTTGAGCAGGACTTTCCCCTCATTAACCCATGCTGGCTGTGACCAATGGCTGCATGGTTTCTCATTGTTCTTCAGCAGCTCCCAGAATAACCTTCTCCACAGTTTGAGCAGGCACTGAAGTGGGACTGACAGCCTTGTAATTATCAGAGATGGCCTGTGGTAGCCCTGGCACTCCAGTCCTGCCTTACCTGACTACACAACACAGTATATGTTTACACTGACGAAAGAACTACCCCTGTGGGATAGAAAAGTGCCTTTGTACGAAATAAATGGGGAAGTAAAGGAGCCTGATGATGGTAACTGAAAGTTGGAATTTCCATGCAAGAAAACCCCTAAATTGCCAAAAATAATTATTTTCAAAAGAAATCCAGTTTTTATTTTCTGAAGAGATATTTGAAAAACATTATTTTTGAAACTGATAGCTTTTTGACCATCTCTAACTGAATTTTTGCCAGGAATCCAAAGTTCTTGACTGCCAGGGCTCTCATACTTTCTGCCAAGGAACCAGGAGGGCAAGATTGGTCTTCTTCTGACAGAGTCAGAATGTCATCAGCTTCTGGGTCTCTGGATTTTTGACATGGAGCTGAATCCCTGGACATCCCACAAGGAGATGTTGCTATTTTTTTTCCAATATTCATTATTCTTACAGGTCAATGCAAATAATCAAATAATCAAAGGAGTCCAATGTAGATTTCCAGATTATACCCAAAATGTAAACATCTGCTACAAAATTGAAGATGCACCTAGGCCAGATTCAGTATCTGGAAAAATATTTGTTGGAAGTATTACTGGAAATAAGAGAAGTTTAATGATTATAATGTAGCACAAAATATTTTTTCATATAGCCCACATCACATTTCTGTTACCAAAACAAACTTCATTACATTGTTACACTCTCTTCCTGAAAAGAGAATATACCTGGGAAGTTTTTCTTTTTCCACTGTAAAAACAGTCTAAACAATCAGTGAGATGAACTGGTGAAAAAGTCACCAATAAGGAATATGATTAACGCAGTGTCATGTGTCTTGTTTCATAATATGACAGGTGCAATATACAGAACCACCCTGTCTCTTTTCCTTAAACAAGTACTTTAAATACAGTGGGAATGACAGGACATCTTTAAGTAGTGTCTCCATTATACTTTCATTATCTGCATAAAAATGACAGCCTGTCCTGATGTTTCGTGACAGAGACAATCACCTGCAGTGGTGGGAAGTTATTCCTCCCCTGCTCATCCATTGAATTGTATTTTCAGGGGAACACATAGGACTAAATTTTGTCTGTCTCATCATAAACTCATCTAAAAGTGGAGATAGGTTTAAAAAATACAATAAACAAAACAGTATTTGAGCCATGTGAATAACCATTTTTCTGGTTTGTGGCAGTTCTTCCAACAGCTGGGTAAAAAATCAGCCTAGGTCAACAACAATTATGGTTTTTTAGATCTTCAACAAGCTGAAAGATTGCGGAAAATATTTTTGTTGTAGTTTAAACTCACAAGAGCTAATGTGTTGCTAATATTTCACACAATATTGCATTTCAGTTGTGAATATTTTTCAGAATTGAATAAAACATTGGAAGGAATTTCCCAGTAAAATATCAGTGAACAGAGAAATAAATCCCTTCTGCAGGCAAAACAAATATAAACACCCTTCTTTATTTCTCTTTCCATGCTCAATTCCTTCATCGCTGGATTCAAGTTAGCTTCTTTGAAATTAATTTTAAATGTGGGAAATATTGCACATTTTCTACCAGAAAAGTTTTGGCCACGATATCTCATCCAGTTCCCTTCGGGCTATTAATGGAATATTATTGCCAAGTGCATTTAAAAAATCTGTCCAGGCATGTCAGACTGGAAGCTGCTACGGGCAGAGCACATCTGAACAGGCACTCATTCGTGTGCGTTGTTGGAAACAGAGGTTTGAAAATTTGGCCACAGAGATATTCATTACTTGGAAACCAGGAGGCAACCAACGAGTACACAGAACTATTGATATGAGCTGTCATGCCATTCGAGCCAGATGGCCTACATATGAAGATTTATAGTTTTTCACACATCTCCAATGTTCTTAGCGCTGTATAATAAACAGAAAAAGAAGGCATGGTCCTGCCCCTGTTTTTCCTGGAAGCCTGTATTTGAAACAGCATGTCATATTCAGGGATGTCCACCTGACTACACTGCCTGTCACCTGAGAATGTTAGTAAATTTTTTATTCTACTCTTGTTTCTAAATTTATTAGAGGAACATATCTTCCAAGGGTACACTTTATTTTTGAACTGAACTTCTATTTAAAGCCCCTCTTTTCTAAATTTGATCTTTCCCTGCATCCTGGTTGAGAATGCAGTGTACTCGAAAATGCTATAGCATGGTAGCTTTATGTGGTGAACTTCAGGCTAATCGATGCTGCTGTCATAATGCTATTTTTAAGAGTGAATTTTCTCCTGCTGCTTATCTTTTTACTGAGCCATCTGGCAGATTCAGGATGCTAACCAATGGAGCTGTACTGTGCCATGTATTAATATGGATCTCATGAATCACCAAACAGGTCAGATTTAGAAAAACAAGACTTTTGCAGCAGATTTCCACTAAAAATGCAACGTCTGGCTAATTAACAGATCCCCTCTGTGCCAAAATGTGCAAAAGGAGTACAGGGGCAATGCCTCATTAGAATAAAATAGAGGGATGGGAATGATGAGGGCTTGTGGCTATGTGAGGGAGATGGTGTTGCAATACGACTTGGTCAAAAGTGTTACTGCCTTTCACTTCAAAGGTTCGCAGTGCAAAAGCACCCGTGATGAAACTCTGTGCAAGGAGCTAAAGCTGCCAAAGGGCAACAAGACTTTCTAGCTGGTAAAGACATTCTGTACATGTGAACACTCCCTTTGTATTGTCTGGGTCTTCGATTCCTTTGGTCCAGGGCAGCTGCAGAAAGTGGAGCTGAGCTCTGTGTTTAGCTTCTGGGCTGTGAGCTAGAAGCACCCTCAGAGTTCAGGAAGGAAGGGGAAGTGTGCTGCAAGTAGCTGCTCTTGAATAGTCATGACCGAGTGGAGCTGCTCCCTCGTGAGAGGTGCAGTGATGTCACTAGCGGGCTTTTTCTGAGAGGTGAAATTGCCTCTGTGCCCTTTCAGGGAACCAAGACTGCCATAAATACCCAAGTGACCACAGGGAAATATTTTGAGATGTCTGTCTTGATTCCCATCGAGATACTGGCCCAAAAGCACTGTAGTTACTGATGGGAGGCAAAAATATGAGAAGGCAAATCCTAGTTCCTGCCCACTCCTCCCCTCCTCTTTCTCTGGAAAACATCAAACATGCACACTCCAAACATCAAACATAAACACATCCAGTTCTAGGGTGAGAAGGAGCCGAAGCCAAGTTAGGATTGTGCTCCATCTCTTTTCCATCCCTGTCTTCCAAAAAAACACAGGAAGGACAGTGGTGCTGATGCTTCTTTGTGGCGCTGGGGTTTTGCTACAGGGCCAGCATTTCCCTGCCCTGGGAGGGAAGCATGCACAGTGAGGGCAGCATGGCCATGGCACCGCCGTCACCCCTGGCCCTTTGGCTGGATAGGGAATTCCTTTCCAACTGCTGCACGTGATGGGCTGAGATCTGACTGCTCATAATTTGTGTCACCCTAAGGACTATGGATCATGAAATTGCACCGGCAAAACTTCCAGTGTCAGCTGCCTCAGCACACTTTGTTAGGTGACCCTGAGAATGGGAATGACTCATTCTTTTAATCTGTTTCACATTTGCAACTGCTATCTATTGAACAATACAGTATTTGCGTCCTTAGCCACCTCCCTCCACAAAGTGGCAAAATGAGACATTTTTATAGTGCTCAAATAACCTAAAAGAGGCCTTTTTATGCATACAAACATACACATATAAAGATTTAAATGGTTTCATGTATTTTGTGCATAGCCAGTGTTGCTATTGCTCCATGCCCCTTCCTCCCCAGGAGAGCAGCAATCCTCTGTTGAGCTCACAAGTGGCTCAAACGTGGCAGTACCTTTTTGCTCACTTTTTCCTTTTTGGCGGGTGATGACGGTGAGCATGAGTTCTTCCTTGTCTCTCACGCTGCCTCTAGGAAAGCATCCAAGTTATCAGGCTGGGAGTATGAAAATGAATATAAGTGTTGGCACATTAAGGAACTCTGCTAAAGAGAACTGGGGGGATGGTTTTTTCCTCCAAAACCATGTGAGGGCTCAGGACTACTTTTCCTCTCCTATGTGAAAATCCCTCTTTTCCTGCGTAGGTACATCAGTCAAAGTCTTTCTGGAGGTGCTCTGAATGCAAGGTTCATTTCCAGAAACCTGTGGGAGCAGTAACACCCTTGAAGGGAAAAGAAGCTGCTCAGCAGTCACATTTCCCAGAAGCGAGTACATGCTCTATAAAACTCTTCAGTATAATAAAGCCAGATAATGGAAATGCCACATTGGGCTGCCTCTTTTTGATGTTGAGCAATTGCCTAATGAACGGTGTCATAAACTAGCTTGCTAATGTGGGGGTTTATGCCTTCTGCATGGCTTGATTCTCATTAACTATCAACCTAAGCTCTGCAGTTGCAGAGGATCTAGTACCTGGCAGGAAAGGCTAAGAGAGGCTCAACAGTCCTGAAGTCCTGAGTGTTGTCTTTGGCGGTCCTGAGGCACCGGTCACCGCAAGTCCCGTCCCTGCACCTGGGCCGGCAGCATGGACAGGGCTTGTTCCTGCCTCTTTGCAAAGGGCCTGCACAGGCTCCCTGTCATGCCTGGGTCTCTCCTGCCTGCTGTGGTCTGAGTGCCCCCAGCCACTTGGGCAGCTAACCTGACCATTTCTGCTCCCTGGGGACACAGGAGGTTCCTTCCACGTTGTCCTGAGGCCCCATCCTTCCTTGCATGCTCAGTTCTCGCTTTCCTTTGCTGTTTTCAGCCAACGGAGGTTGTTATAATCTGTGCAAGATCTGTACTCCCAAAGGCTTACAAATGACAGTTCCTGCAGTACAGACCAATGTGTGGGTACATGCTAAAACAAGGTAGGTAAGGACAGGAATGAGGTGAGAGCAAGGAGGAAGACCTAGAGCAAGAAAAAGAACATACAAACCAAGGACAGTGTAGTTGTCCAGGGTAGCTGGGCAGGGTAGCCAAACACACAGCTCAACATCTGCTTTTTTTGCTCACATCTATGGGTGCTGGAAGAAATATTAAACTGCTGTACTATTCACTCCTAATCCTGCTCTTTGATTAAATGCCACATGATTTGGTTTTGAAATGGGCAAACAAGACTGAATCAAAGGAAATAACTTTGCAGAGGCTGGTTTGCTTATCAGAGAAATTGGCTTGCTCTACCTTTAAGCGAGCTTGTGATTTATAGTGTTTATCTAGCAGATAGTAAGTTGAAGCAACTTAAAGCATTTGGCTAAGAAAATCCCCAGCATATTGTACTTCCCTACTAGTGGAGAAGACATGTGCAAACATGAATGAACACCACTTAAGGCCTTCTTCCTGATCTTGTGCATTCCTGCACAGAGTCGCTCTGCTTTACATGTAGTTGAACTGAATAAATGGCCTGTCTTGAATTACATTTTGGATAAACTGGGTGTGTAATGTATCCAGCCAGCTTTGGTGTTCATGACTGTCACTTGTATAACTGAGCAGCCTGTTTCTTAGGCATTGCCAGGTTCAGAGACATCTCACAAGGACAATCTGTTCTTATAAACAAATAGGAAATGTGGTGGAGGGAGATGGCAGGGAGGAGGAAAATCAATGCTTGATAGACATATTGTCTATATTGTGTAAGCATTTCTGTTCTGAGGGCAAAATAAGGGAAATCTATTCAGGTTTTAATTGTCTTCTGCATCTCTTCAAAACATTGTGTGATAATAACAAAAAGCAGAAATTATTCTACTCTTCTGTCATCCTTGGATTACTTCCTGCCTTAAGGCTCAGGGGAATGGAGTAGCTCACAATTACTACCACTCTTTTCCCAAAAGTGTCTGTCTCATTGTGTCAATGAGTAACATCCTCTTTCTTTGCATGCACTAGACTAGAGTGTTCCTCTCCCACCTTTGCAATAACACTGTCTGGCTCAAGGAGTGAAGACAGCAGCTTTTCAAGCATTAGAAGTCACAGCCCAAGCACATCAAAATATCTGAGCAGTGTGACTGTTGGTTGTCAAAATCTGTGGTAATTTCTCCCATTCAAGCCCAAGTTCAACAGCCCGGCAGAAGTACACAGAGAGGCTGTACTTCAAGCCAGTCACAGATCTATAGCATCAAAACTTGACCCACACAGAAAGGAACCTTTTCTCCTCCCAGTCCCCACTCCAGTCCTGTCCTTCTTCCCCAGGCCTCACAGTTTTGCATCTGGTTTGGCAAGATTTCTTCTTTTGTTGCACCCAAACCACCCCAGACCTTAGGAGGTAGCTTAACTGCTTCTTCCTTCTCTTCCTTGTCCCACCGCTCAGAAAACCATCACTGGAGGTCACAACTATTACCGTCATGGTTCTTTATAATGCTAAACTTCCTGTCTTTCTCCTGGTGCATCAGAAAAGTCAGAAGCAGTGGCCTGTCTTTCTCCTCCCAGGAAAGGGCCAGGAGCACAAGCAGAGCTGAGCCCTGCACGAGGGCAAGCAAGTCTTTCTGTTCATTTTCATTTCCTTGAAAAAAAAAAGGCACTGATGTCAGAGTGAGAGCTGGCATCATGGAGCATCTTCTGCCTTACATGAAATCTGGATTATTTCTGTCAGTGCTTAAGTCTCAGCAAGGTTTAGTTTCCATGGGAAACGTGAGTTAAAAAAAGAGGTGGGTAGACAAAAAAAAAAAAAAAAATAAAAAGAGAAAAATTAAAATTAATGCATCCTCTGCTTTAGATCTAAGATCCATACATCACTTAAAAACTGTTTATAACCTCTCACTGGTCCTTGTTCTTTAATGTGTTTCAGGGTGTATTTGCTCATGTCCGTGGGCAGTACTCCAATACTCAAACACAGACCAGATGCACTTTCATATCTTGGGATGAAAAGCTTTAAGAAGACAAAGCTAGTGATTCTGATTTGCCTGTTTTGACCTCCTCTGTGCCTGCTTGTCACTTTGTTCGCTAATGTGATCCTTTTGCAGGACCTTTGACCTAACCTATAGGTGACTTTGTACTTTTATTACTCAGCAGCTTAATATTTTCAGCTATGTAGTTGGTTCTTAAAAGAGATGAGTGCAAGTGCAGGAGTCATGAAAGAACCTCAGGAAATTTGTACCACATTTTCTTGAAGCGTTTGCAAAACCGCTATGAAGATCTCAACCAAACACTCTATGTCTCATTGCGTGCAACAGCAATTGGTAGAGCTCACAGTGAGGGTTCAGTCCATTTCTTCATACCACAGAGGACCTGGGACTCTTGAATTTGCTGGTAATAACCCTCAAGTGTGTTATTCACCTAAGAGCTCATTAGAAAGAGTGATGGGCATGCAGGCAGTTGGCATGGCAAGGAGTGATAAGGTTTGTGCTCTGTGTGACAGCAGGATGAGTGAGGACATTCCTGAACCGGTGTCATTTTGGTGAATGCTCTGACTGATTTTACAGGAAAATGAACCTACTGCCAAGAAAAGTTGCTTTATTGCAAAAGCTTTCTGCAGCACACGGGCCTCAGAAATTACAACGCAAACTCCAAAGCTTTGTAACACTACAAAAATGGAAAATAAAAAGTCAGAGATTTGAAATGGCATAAATGCATACCCCACTGGAATAAAGAGGTGGTATTGTTTAGCTTATTACTCACTTCTGGCATTGTGCTTTTGCTAAACAATAGTATAATTGCTTCTTCTAAAGGCCTGCACAGATTGCCCATACAATTGAAGAGCAGGGGATGGAAAGCATTAAGAAAAAAGCACAAAGAGGAACTTCAAGGTGGTACTCCAACTTCTCTGACCTTCTCGGTGTAATACATCACAGACAAAGCCCTGCTACAAAACATGATGGGTCTTCAAACCTTCCTGAAACAACAGCCAAAGTAAATGAACACAGTGGGCCAAACTCACAGGTAGCTTGAAAGAACCGAGTTTACCCTGGGTCTCCCACGTGTGACTGTCTAAATGGACGATGAAACTCCTTAGATTTGTGTCTTCTTACCAGCGAGTGGTTTGCAGCCTCACACACTGCCTGGGTTCAGCCCATCTCACTGTGCGTAAGGCCCTTCCGTAATGCTCCAGCTGCCTGCGTTAACATGTCAATCATTATTCTCTGAATAGCAGGCACAGGCCACAGAGAGCTTTATTTTTTTTTTTTGGACAGGGCTTCTTGAAGCTAATGTCAGCAGGTGAGAACATTCTTCCCTGTATTTGTGCTCGTAATAACACACTCCTGCTGACAATGAGGCAAACCTAGTTTGCTCGTGCAGTATTTTTCCTCCTAGCATGATGAGAAAATGCCAGCATTACCAGCGTGTTGAGGTGCACTCAGACGGGCCATGAAAATGCTTACCTTTCGCTTCGCTTTTTTATGTGCATTATTGTTTTTCTAGCAGTGCTACAAATAACGAGGTATTTGCGGCAGTTCGAGTTTCCTCCATTTTCAGGGTAAGCCCCGATGTTCCTGGAAGACAGTCTGTTTAATTAGGTGGATGGGGCCTGTTCGTGAGAAATGTGGGGAGGGCGTGGGAGAAGGAGATTTTTGTGGCCTTCAGCTCCCTGCGAGGAGCAGATCTCAGAGATCAGTGGTGCATGAGGCTGCTTGGCACGGCAGCCAGGCTCAGCTCTGCCCGGAGCCATGCCTGCACTCGGGCCGTGCTGCCAGTACATATTGTTCTCGTTTAGATATTCACTGATTCTGCAGGCGGAGAACAAAACAGAAAGAAGGTTTTTTGCCTTGATTCCAGGTTCCTCTGCTCATGGCCCAAAGCAGAACTGTTTTCATTATTTTTTCAGTAGCCTTCTGAATGTTTCTTCCCTGCAAGAGTTGAAAGGACTAGACAAGTCTGGCTTTCATTGATACTTAACTGCTTGTGGCTGCTTTGCAGAGATGCTTTTTCAGGTGGATAGAGGAAGCAATGTGAGGCTGACTGCATCTTCAGTGGAGATAAGCGAGCACATTTGCTGTTCTTACATGGCACTTGCCAACATTGTCCCATTCTATAATCTCGTAATTCCAGCAATCCCTAAAAACAAGAATTCCCAGTGATGCAGCCCTGTCGCTGTGGGTGCCTTCTCAGTAAGGCCAGCATTTTCTCTGGGTTAGGGTACTTGCCCAAGTATTTGCAGGGTGTCGGAATCAAGTTTCTTGTAGTGAAGTGATTAATTATGTCAGATGAAGGCACAGGAAACACTGAAGCAGGAAAGCAAGTGAAGGCATGCAGAGGTACAGATTACAGCAGATTCACAATACGTGTGTATAACAATAGATGCAGAGCCTAATGGACAAAGCAAGACTGTGTAGAACTATAGCTAGGACAAAAATAAATGGTAAACCTAACAACAATGAAATGTAAAAATACCTGGAGAGCGTGTGGATTAGGACCAACACGATTTTCAGGCAAGCTTCTAATTTCTTTGTCTTTAAATCTTTTGCAAAATGCTACCTGTAAGCCGTTCTGTATAACTGCTGAATGTTAATATATTTTTATTTAATCAAAGTCCAATGTAAACACTCAGTCAAACAACAGTCAAATAAACAGTCTGCATAGCAAGCCTCCAAGATAGGAAAACAGGCTGCAAGAACTGGTACCAAATGCAGATTCTATGGTTCAGAGCTCCCCTTGCCAGGGGGCAAGACCCCACTGTCAGCTATCCCCAGGGCACACCTGAGGAAGACCGGCTCATCATGTCTGTATCTGACCCACTGGTCAAAAGATAAAGGGAGTCTTTTCCCCGAGGAGGCTGCCTTGCTGGTGCCACCACCGTCTGCCCGTCTACCACTGCTGGCACACAAAAATTGAACCATGACTGCAAGCCGTTTGCCATACTCTGCACTGTTGGATCTAGTAGCACATGGGAAAAACATCCCAGCGATGCCATGACCAGATGCAGGCTGAGGTGTGGGGGTTTTAACTAACTCTTAGGCTGTGCTGGACTTCTAATGCAACTAACAACCCAGACAGAGGTGGGACCTAATGCAGAGATGTGGGCATCTGTGCAGTCACACAGTGATATTACCTATGTTGCACATGCTACTAATTCAAGGCAAAACCTAATAAATGAGTGAGTAAAGGAATTAGAAGAAGCAGGGGGAAGATTAAAGCAGCAGTGATAAGGAAGTCATGCTTACAAAAGTTAGCACATGTGCACCTGGGCGTTCGGCAATGATTTGTGGTTTAATTGTATTCAGACTTGTCAAAGAAGTTAATTAAAATAGGCAGTAGTACCTTGTATCTTCTAATTAAAGTTTTGCAGAGTGGGCTTTAAGGAAAGGTGTGAGATCACACAGAATAACAGCCTTAAAGGACACCTCTGGAAAGCTGTGCATTCAAGAAGGACAGAGTGAAGAAAACCTGAAGGTATCTTTTGGGCAACATGTCAAATGGACAGTGGAGACTGATGTCACTACAGAGATGGGAGGATATGCATAACAACAGAGGAACTGGCTGAGCTCTTGCACTGTGGGCAGTATTAAAGGGAATATCAGAAAATTCGAACTTTGGAAGCCAGGTGAGGATCACAAAAAGAAAGACAAGGCTGGAATATGATCTCAGAAACTTCTTTATATGTCTGATGTGTTTTTTAGATCCCCAGCAGGATGCTGTAGTGGGCATGTGTGAAGAAGATGAAGATCTGAAAGTTTCAGAAATATGAACAGAAAAAGAGAGCTGAATGCTGATGACGGTACGTAGGAGTGAGCGTCAGCACTTTCACACTGGTTAGATGTTAAAGTGAGTGGAAGGAACACTGCGAATCTATCAAGAGATAGAGAGTAGGAACAGAGGAAAAATATGAGGGAAGTGAAAGGACTGCGTTTTGACAGTACTAGGTCATATCTTCAAAGCATGTTTAATGGTGAAACTTCACTGATGTCAGCAGAGCTCATATGATTTCCCACAAGCTGAGAATCTTAGACTGCTAAGAGAGATGTAGGTTAGAAAGTGGAGGCTGTGAGGACAGACAAAAGCTTGCTGGGGTGAGCTGTGGCCTCTCCAACATCAGAAATCTTAAAGAACAGGTTAGACAAACTAGTGTCATGATCAACAGACACAGGTGTGGCTCAGCCTGCCATGGGGCAGGAAGGTGAACAGAGGTTTCTGCTCATGTAGTTTGGAGAAACGGGATATAAGTGGGGCTGAGGAGATGGTGGCTCAGTTTAGCATCAGATGACTCAAGTCCGGCTGTTCCCAAGCATAGCATGGATACTTCATGCCAAGGTTATTGCTAGCCTAAAGCCAGTAACATGAAAAAAAAGTTCTCCTCTCCTATGGACCTTGACCTGCAGGAATCTATTGTCTTGCCTACATTTTGCCCCGCAGTGACTAAGAGTTGGCAATAAAATCCTTTGCTCCCATTGGACATTAAAATCTTCCTGTAAACAAAGAAAATCTAGATGAATTAGGCTGCCGACAACTCAAAGCAATTTCTTGTGGTTGGGAAGTTACATCTGAGACTGACTGGAAAAGCAAATGTGACGGAGACTAGAACAATAGCAACATTCAGATGGAAGTCCACCATTTGCACCCCCTGATGCAAACAGATTTTGTGAAGGACCTCTTTCAAAGACACTCCGCGCACACACATGTCATTTGGAGTTAACCTTAACATCCATGTGGAACAGATTTTTTTTTTTTTTTAATGCAAGGAATTTGTATTGCTTCAGAGGAATACAGGATTTTTTTATGAGGCAGGAGAAGGCAAGCTGCTTTTCTCTGAGAAGGTTTGTTTTGCCTGAATGATGCTGCTGGTTCCAAGTGAACTGTGAGGATTAGAAGGGGAACAGGAAAGCTTAGTTTTTTTCATAGATGTACACAAGTTCAGACACATGCAGTCCAGAATAGGTAGTTGGATTGCAAGCGTAACTGTGTCCCAGTTCTGACAATAAAATATTTGGACCAAGTTGTCAAAGTATAAAATACACACCCTGTGGAAAAATTCAGTTACCAAGGACAGTTAAGGCAGATGTTGAGGAAGTAACTTGGAGCAAAAAGGAAGACAGCCAGTTCTCTGAATTGATTTATTCTGTTTTAATGCTTTACTTCCAGGGATCCTGACCATACAGTCCAGGGCTTACTGCATGTTTTCTTCATAAAAAGATATACAATAAGCCATGAAGACTTGAGCCACACGGGTCGGGTCAGGATCAAACATTCCACAAAACTCCAGGGGCTTTCGAATCCAAGGCTTTGGTCTCTCCCATTTCATACATAATAGCTAGATTTGGGTTTCAGCTCTGACTTTCTTAATCTACAGGAAAATCTTTGGCTGAATGGTTTTCCTGTGGTGTCTTCTCCCAAGATGTCACCCAAAGAAATGAATGCAAGTTGGCATGTATCAGAGATAAAAGAAGACAGAAAATTGTAGGAAATATCTGTAGAAAAAAGACTTAGTTCAGACTGAACTTTATCAGTGTTTACAGTTCAAACCTTCATTAGCAATATTGGTTTTGCCTGGCAACTTTCAGAGCTTTATTCTGGTAAGTCCTAATCTGGACATAAGAGGAGAGGACAGCTGCATGTCTGAGTAGATGGGTCTCTGACACACCAGCCAGATGAAGTCTCCTGGTTGAGTGACTTAGTGGACAATCAAGCTCTTTATACAGGCTGATGGAAGAATAAGGGAATGAAATACCAGTCTGGGAGCACTTTGTGAAGGGACAGGGTAGCCCTGGGATCCATATGGCTCTTGGTTATCAGGAGTTTCCCAGAGAACTTGACCGGGCAAAGACCTTCCCTTTGGGTAGCCAGTCCAAGACCTGGACCACAGATGCCGGTGCATGCTACCCCTCTTCTTTCTCTGTCTTTCCCCATACTGAGATGACATGTGTTGTGAGCAATGGTTCTCCTGCCCCTGGTCATGCTAGGGGGGCAACATGCCACTCTGCCTAACTTACAGTGTGGCAAGGCCAGCACTCACGTGCCCACCCATGTGGAGGACAGGGCTTGCACTCACTGCTTAGAGAGCTGCTCCTCACTCACCAGCACCAGCAAAGGGAATCTATGGTTCCTCCATGCAACCCTGGCCCTCTAAGCAGCCACAGGACATCCTCCTGCAAGGCTTCGTCTCTGCCCTGAGAAGCACATGGACCCCAGTCATCCCAAGCAGTGTCCTCCTCAGCCAAGGTCACCCACATGGTTTTACACAGAGGGAGGACAAAAAAGCCTTCCAAAAGGCTGGCTAATGTGGGAAAGAGGACCATTTCTCTTGGCTGAGAGTCTTGCTCTCACCCAACAGCACTGGGAAGAGAAAGCAGCACAACCTGTCCTGTGAGGGTGGTGTCAGAGGGTCTCCACCTCAGACACACTTCCACATCTGCTCAGCACTCATTGCTGTGCGGTAGTGGGCTTATGTGGGAAGTGAGGAAAAAGGGTTGTGTTGATTCCTTTGTTCCCTTTTCTTGGGCTGTGCAATATGACAGTGACATTTCCCACCCCGGCTTGTGATAATGAGCATGTCTCCACCAATGCTGACCCCCAAATCTCCACCATGTGCTTCTTAGAACCAGCACGAATTAACCAGTGTGGAAGGAATGCTAAATATCAGGAGGACTTCTAGCCTAATAACTCATGCACAAAGTAAGAAAAACCATGAAAAACTGAAAAAAAAAAGAGATTCCCTGCTTTCAGTAGAGCATTACTCAGTCATAAGCTATGTACTTCTGAGCTTCTTTTGCACCCCTGCCAAGACTCTGAGAGAGGGAAAATCAGGACAAATACATGAAAAGAAGGATAAGGAATAATATAAAAAAAAGGGAAAAAACTAGTCGTCTTAGATCAGCCTTAACTCCCCCCACTGCTGTTTACCCCTCTGACATTTTGCCAGTGACAGCAATAGAAACTATGTGCTTAAACTGTATTTCAAAAAATTGACAGCTCCAGAGCATCTCCATTTTCTCCCCTCGCCTTGTCCTGTTGTGTAACTGCGTGTCAGGCCAGGAGCCAGAGCTGACATCACGTTGCAGAGGACTGCCCTGGGTCTTGCATAACCTTAATAGGACAGCCACTTGGAAAGTGTTTATGTGCCATTAGAGAGGTTGCTCTTCTAGCCACTCTACTGCATTAGGGGAGCAGAGTCATTATAGACCGGGCAGAGGTATTAATTGCGTTTGTATCACTGACGTCCACCATGAGGTATTTCAGCGGGCCCTGACACTTCAGGTCCTGTTCCCATCCCCCTAGGAGCAAAGCTCTAGCCATGCTGACTGAAACTGACTGCAGCACTGTGGCGTTTGCTGCCAGGAGGGTTTTGTTACCTCAGAATGGTTTGTGATTACTCTGTGGGGTTATGGTCAAAAACATGCCCAGTGGGCTGCAGCTAGGTTCAGGGTCCATGACCAACACCTTATGGTTTAGGTCTCTGAATAACAACACCCCTGTTTGCCAATCGTATACGTTCCGGGTCCTAAACCTCTAACGTGCTTGTTCTTGCTGGCTGTTGTCGGTGTGGCAATAGGTGGTAGCAGCCTGAAGAAATCGAAGTGTGAAGGAACTAAGGGGGCCAGGGGGGTAAAATGCAGGCAGCTGTGCTTGAAAAATGTGTCCTCCTCCATTCCCACTTGAAAAATGTGTCCTTCTCCTCCCCATTTCCAATGTGACACTCAGACCCGCTTCCCTGCCCTGTAACAGGCAGAGTCCGGGTAGATGGACACTGGCTCTAGCACATGCTGCTTTCCTCACCACTGCTGGGATGAGTCCTGAAGCAGATTAAGCTGATTAAATCCTGATGCAAATTAAGAGCTGCCAGCCTGTATCTGCCCGTAGAACTGCCTTTCCCCTCGAAAGGAAGAATTCAGCACGTGGTCATGGAAATGAATCACAGCAGATGGCAATGCTTCTTTTGCAATGCAGAAGGTGACAAGCAGCTTCCTCTATCTCTGCTTCCAGGCTGGCTCCCACCTTCCTGGCCTCTGCATGTTTCATGGTGATTGGACACATGCACCTTCTCGTGTTCCTGAGGAAGATAGGATGCTGTTCAGAAGGAAAGGGGGGGGGGGGGGGGGGGGGGGGGGGGGCGTGGGGGAAGGAGGGGAGAAAGGGGGAAAGCTAACAGAATCCTCCCACCAGCTGAGATGAGGCTCAAGCTGCTACATCCTGCACTACAGTTTAATCTCCTTGTACAGGTACAGATGAACTCACTCTGAACAGTATCCAGAGAAAAATCACTGCCTGTTTTTCTTCCAAATGTTGCGTTGTGTCCCTTCTTATTTAGCAGGGTGCTGGTGTTATTTTTAGGGTATTAAACAAGATGTAACACTTCACTGTCTCATTTTCTTCCTGTATTGTATCTAAACAATTTTAAAGATGACAGCTACCAACATTCATTAAGTGAAGATTTCTTTCGGTAAATTTGTTCCTGCCATAATTATGCTGACAAGTCCTCGAAAGAAAAATCTCTCCTAAAAACTTTGATTGAGATGCTTTGATTGTAGTTTTAGTCTGAGTGAGAGGAATTCTGCTTTGCTGCAGAAACCTTTCATATACTGCAGGCTGTTGCCATTCTGCTTCCATATGGTCCCATCAATTCTCACTTTCTTAGCAGAGCAAGTTGGGGCAGAGAAAAATATTGGGCAATGTATTCTCCAGCATGTCCCCGCATTTTCTCTTTTTTAGCCACATTTCTTCTTTGGCAGGAGCAAAGAAAATGCTTTTAAAATGGATGAATTACCACACCACAAGAAATCAGTTCACACAAGAACAGTTTGCCCCAAGGATCCTGATGATTTTATAACCAACTGGGTCACTGTAAAAGGTCATGCTACCAAAAAAGCCAAACACACACAGAGTAGCTTTGGCTTAAAGAGCTCTACCTTCAGTTGCTTACCCATAATGTGTGCAGGATTTACGAGGGCATTAAGTATCTAAACAAAGTACTCCAGGCTCAGTAATTTTCAAATAACAGCTGATTTTAATTTTTACTCTGGCACTTATACACACATCCTATTGCGAGCTTGATTCATTTCTTTTTGCACTGGAAAAAATGTTAAAGCTGGAATAGGAAGTCAAGAATGTGGGAATTCATACATTGCGTGCATATGTGGTTTAGTGGTGTGTGCCATTTGTACACATCACTTACTGGGGAAGTTAAATCACTTTTGGATACAAATTTCAGCAACTGCTTCCAAAACTCCATCGACTTCAAAACTTTGAAGTTACATTCTCCACAACCTGTTATTGAAATATTTCTTGCCAGCTCAAAGCAAGCACCATTTTCTGAAGCAGAGATTTTTCTTCTTTTGCTCGGCGGGCTGCAAAGTGACGCTCTTTACTTTGCGTTTACAGCCTGGATCCCCCAAACTGGAACTGACTGTCTTCTCTCTATGTTACAAACACAGCGGCTCTTGTGTATCAAAGGTTTTTGTTGGCTGGTTGTTTTTTGTTGTTTTTTTTTTTTAACTTCTCAGACTTCATCATCACTGATGAAAATGAATGCAGTGCTCTTCCACGTGCAAACAGGACTTCATTCATTTATGCAATTATTAAGGAAGCCTCGGAGTTGTGGACATGCACACAAGGCTCAGTCGGTCTCAGCAAACTACTGTTCCTTTGTGGTGGGTGCCTAATGCAGTAGTGACAGAGAATTTACATGACAAAGGAATTAAAAGATATCTTTAGCACTGGCTTCCAGATGAGTGAAGAGCAGGTTTCAATAAAAGGAGTCATGAGTCATACACCAGTTTGCAAAATTGCCTCCTGTCGCTGGGACGAACGGCTTTCTGTTTGCTCCTTTGAGGCTGTTTCCTACACTGGGAAGCAGACCGGGCACCCTAGGAGCAACTGGTCTCTTTGCGTTGGGAAGCTGTGTCTCCCCACTGAATCTGCTGTTTCAGATGTGGGCCCAGTACAGTCGTACTGCCCACTGATGTCCCCTTGACTGGGCTTAGTGGCCCTGTGCCATTTGCATGGATAACCTTCACCAGGGTCAGCACAGCCTTGGGGTGGTGGGCCCAGGAAGGGTCCTGGGCTGGCATGACCTGGGAGAGTGCTGCTGCCTTGGAGAGGTCTCTGGAGCTTGCTGAGCTTGGTGGCCTCCTCAGCTCACAAAAAGCCCATCTCCAGAGAAGTTGCCTCCACCAGCAGCTCGGTTAGGGAAAAGATGAATTTAAGAGCTTATCTCCTCTCCCTCCATTGGTGCCGCTCCGGCTGTAGTCCATCCTCCCTCACCCCTGCCTCCACAGCTCTTGCCAAACATACAGGCTTTTTAGTCCATTTCCCCTCGTTCCCATTACAAAAAAATACAGCTGATGCAAAGATTGCCTCTCTAGGGGAACTCATCTTTGCTCAGCAATCATTGTCACTGTAACCTTCCCAATGGAGTTTAATTATGTGCTTGCAATTAAGCAATTATGCATTATCAGGAACAGAGTAAATCAAGCCTTTTATCTCCACTAACAGGATATTTCCTGTGAGTGTTCCTGCCAAAAGAACCTAGGGGAAGGATGGGACAATTTCGCATGTTATGTAAGCATGTTTATGTAGGGAGCTCGCAGCACCCCGCGTTGGACGCAGCCCCCTCTGCTCCGACTCCCACACGGCCGTCTGGCTCCCACCCTGCATGACCAGGAGACCGGACCCACGCAGTGGGTGCTGAGCGGCTGGGTGGGCTTTGACGGCGGGCTGTCAAACCCTGCTGAGAGCAGGCACATCGGTCTAAAAGACACTACTCACCCGCAGATAAAATTCTTCAGACTCAGTCGGATGGTTGTCCTGTCGGAAGGCACTTCGTTTGCAGAGAGGGGGGATCTCAGAGCTGCTGCAAGCTTTGCTGTGCAGATAAAAAAGAGAAGAGGCCACCCATGCTCTCGCTCGCTCTGCATTCAATTAGTTTGCTCACTGATGGGCTAGCACTGCGGAATGGGTTTTCCCACTGATTGATCCCTTAATGTAAATGAGCTCTGGTTTTAAACTCAAACCATACATACTTCTGGAGCTGCTCTTCCCTTGCATTCTGCTCAGAGTACAGTTTCCCTCTAGTTAACAGCTGAAATCCTGCGTTATCGTTATTTGTATAAACAGCCCTGAGACAACCATTTGCCTCAAAATGTCTGTATTAATCTGTTCTTTTTCTTGCCTCGTACTATTTGAGAAGACTCTGAAAACTCATCCCATGCAGCTCTTTCCTCTTGTTCCTCCAGGCTTTTTGTGCAGGAATAATTAATATATAATATGTGTGAAATTCTTCCATAAATATCTACAAAAGCATGGCAGGCCAATAATAGTGATGTTTTGAGCAAACTGAGATTCATTCATGTATTATAAATTTAAGTTTAAAAAGAGATTGTCCTTTTATGAATACAATAGTGTCTCTGTTTAGGAATATTTCTCTTCTTTGTGATTCATGTGTTCTCTGTTGTTTTTTCAGACCTTGATCAGGAATTTTACCTTCTGAATCTGCAGGAAAAATTCTTTAGTGCCTACTGACTCATTTCTCCATAGCCAAAATGTCACCTGAATGGAGCCTTTGGGATCTGCAACGGTAAAAAAAGCAATAATTATAGTAGAAGCCCTTAGCAGCGCTAAGAGCTACTGGGAAATAAGGCTTAGATGGTTTTACACAATTTATTAGCAACAGCTATGCCTAAGAAAATGAATCTGATTTAATTTAAGGAATTTAAGCAGAATAACCTTTAATGGAATTATGCCCACCTTTCAAAGCAGACTGGGTCAGTACTTCACAACCCAGAATATCTCCCAAGGTCTAATTTCTGTGGGCTGGGAGAAACAGAAGAAGCTAGGTAACATGGTAGCAAGGCATTGATTCTGAATATTGTTATAGTTGCCTTCTTACAAAAAGGCACAGACAAATGCAACTTTTTAAAACTTGCTGTTGTGATAAAATTGAAATTCTCCTTAGCCAAGTATGGTATTTCAGAACACTGCTATTTAACATCTAATCACATTCAAATAGAAACTTTATAATAAATATTTATGAAGGCAGTAACTCATGAGTTTTAAAATTATTTCTATTAAAAGCAACATAATAACTCTGCCACTTTCAGTTTCTGTACAAAATCTGTCAAAAAAATCCCTCAGGTATGACTGAAGATACTGTACATTCTTGCTGTCAGGAATAAGTCCAGTTGCATTTGGGTATATAGGTTTTAAAATAATAATTGGGATTGTTTAGATTGAAATTAACCTTTGGTGAACTGAACATCTGCTTAGGCTAATTTGTACCTTGTTTTCTTTTGCATAGCCACAGAGGGTGATTGGAAATAGTGAAATAACCCCAAATCAGTGAAAGAGGGGATAGTTTCTGGAACGATGTGGTGAGAATCTGAGCTGCAACAGGCCGAAGCGGGAACTGATCTTCAGTGTGGTCCATAGGGTATTATGGATGTTGGTGGTCACAGACAGTGTGGTGTCTCCTATTCAGAGCTGACTACATCTCCCATGCAGCCTTCCTCATCATACCTGGGGGTACCATTTCTTCAAGACATGATTTAGGACCTTCTGGAATTTTGAGGGGCAATAGGTCAGTAATCAGATGGTTATTTAGGACACCAGTGTTGTGCCTTAATTGTTTCTGGAAGAAATTAAAAATTAATGAAAGAAAAATTCTTTAGTATGATCCCAAAATGTCTGGTGATAGAAATTCTTGGGCTTCAGTTAAAAATATCAGGCTGGCCAGATGGTACTTACAGAGGCATCTGTGGAGGTCTGCGATAGATGCATGTCGACCACAATAAGAAGTGGCATGGCACAGAGGATCATGCCCTGGCAGTGGAGTTCCTCAGCCTTATGGGGCAGAAGGCTCATGTGAGTGTCCATGCAGAGGGCTTGAGAGCTGCCAGTGCTGCCCAGAACCCTCCCCCACCCCGTGTCCAGTCCTTCTGGAGCTGAGTGTGAGCTTAATGGAAATAAATCCAGCATGAGGGGTTGAGGAGAATGAGCGAGCAGACAGCTAGGATAGGGAAAACTTCCCTCTCAGTCATGAAGCAGTACAGTCCCTGTGTCAAATGCCCTTTTGCCCCAGAGCTCGCCCACCCCTCACTCGTATTGACCACCCCCAGCCACCTCCTGACAGCGCTTCACTTCAGTGTCCCCTTCTGCCCCCCATGGCCCTTGGGAACTAAGCCCTTGGCTCATCTAGAACCGCTGGACAGGGTCCCAGGGCCCTGTGGACAACCCTGCCCCTCCTCAGTGACACCCACAGGGGTGAAATGTCATAGGAGTTGGAGAGTCAGCATGCGCACTGCCGAGTTGTTTGATTTCTTTTACAGCAGTGCTCATTCCCATGGCTTCTGCTCGTCCTGCATGTCCCCAAAATAGCTGTGAGGCAACACGCATTGTGCTTGTGGCAAAACGGCACATCACCCTGCCGGTACCAGACTGAGAAGCTTTACTGAAGGATGGGGAAGCTTGAGAACACGACCGCAAGCTGTGACAAGCTGCTCCCATCAGCCGCAGAGAGGAAATCCGTTTCGTGCTCCCAAACAAGGATTTTTACCAAATTTTGTGTTAGGGCAAGAAGTGTGTGTGCAGGAGCCCCACAGTATGGTTAATCAATAAAGTGTGACTAAGAAATCCTCTGCAAGTCATCATCTTCTCCTTGCAGAGGCTCTTGACAACCGGTTGATTTTCATGATTTCAAATTTCAGAGCCTATGGTCTGTTATCTATTTGCCTTTTTGATTGCAGATGAAAAATCTGCACTGTTTACAAACTGCTGGACACGCAGTACCTCGTCTAAACACAGAAACCTCAGTACTTGGAGTCTCTTGAGGCTGTTCACTTGCCCTTTGGAGGCATTTATTCCATGTTTTAATTTCTCTCTGTTTCCTTCCTCATACAGTTTGGATTCAAATACTTACTTTAAGACAAATATTTAAAGAAATGAAGTTCTCTTGAAGCCTGGGAGCAGCAAGTTCAAAAAAATGAGAGAGCAGTCAGGGAATGAAGGGAATGAAAGAACAAAACCTCACATGTTACAGCAAAGAGATAATTACAACTGACTATTTTTACTGTAGACTGTAATATTTCACCTTACGAAAACCAAAAGACAGTTGCAAATTTCCTTGGTCTAGTCAAGATAAGAAAAAAATTGCAAACACTTCACTGAAGAATAATAATGGAATTAGGCAGTTATCAAGAACATATAATTGGAAATTATCAAGAAAATACACTTAGAGGGACAGGAGTTCAAGCAAGCTTCTTGCACAATAAAATGGTGGAGTGCTTAATTATAAGCTGCAGTATCAGTAACTTGTTGACCAGAAATGCAAGGAAAATCCACTGTGTTTATTACTCACGCTCCCATGACTCATATAACACATTATCTTATAGCAACATACAACGAACACGCCAGATTTTCTCAGGATCTATGGTATGTGTATCCCAGTGGAAGGATGGGACAACATCTATGAGAAGAGCAGTCACATGGTCAGATACAGGCCATATAGAACCTTGGTTTCCATTTATTTTTTCCCCAGACTTATTCTTACCAAATTTCTATCTCTTTCCAATCCAGTTTTGTAAAGACTTCAGCAGCATGCTACGTGGTCAGTAGTTCGGAGATGATGGGCAAAGGGTATCTGGTTTTTCACAATAAATCTGTTGTTTCTGTGTTCAGAGCACCTTCAGGGAAGCCACCTGTCCTACCCACCCAGAGCACAGAAAGGGCAGGTTTCTCGCAAGATTTTCCTTGCATGGTCCCTGGCCAAAAGTAAATATATTAAAGTGGTACCTCTGTGCATAAAATCATTTTATGCCTTGTAAAGGGGTAATGCAACTGCTCCCATGTAGGCAGTGATGCCCTGGTTATTTTAATATTTCCTCTGAAGACAGTACTTAATTTCTAGCGCTGTTGTGAGGTAGGTCCGGTTTCCTGAGCACCCATCACTGCAGAAGGGCCTGCAGAGGCCAGACTCAGGGTCTCTTCAGTTCTGTAGGTGCTAAAGCTGGTGCGAGGGAGAGTAGACTTGGGATGGCTCATCCCCTCTTTGGTGTGAAGCGATGGCAAGGGCCAAGATGCACCTTGCGCTGCCTTTTTTCTTCTGTCCAGGCTTGTGCTAACATGGTTTTGAGCCTTCAGGAAGGACCATACATGATAATGCGAAGGAGTCAGGGCTCATTCACTTGAGAACACAGTTTAAAAGAAATTAAAAAAGAAAAGCAGAGATGTTTTGGCTCAGATATTCTGAATCTTTTCAATTAGTTTGAAAAACTTGAAAAAAATATTTTGCTATTTTGGTACTTCCAATTCCAATAAGAAGTTTGATAATTTGATTTCTTGTCCAGATGCATGAAAAAATCCCCAGTCCAGATGTAGTGTCAAAACGGTCATGTGTAAGATCTAATTTGGCCATCACCGTTGAACATAGCACTCAATGGAAAGAATAAGGTGATATTTCCATGTTACCCCAAGAGACTGCAATTCCTTTGCAAGAGATCTCCGCCACAATATCACCCAGTGTCTGAGCTCTGGACTTTCTGCTTGGTGAGAAGTCCAGAGTTTTCATGCATGATCTTTTCCCCAACTTTCCCATGCCAGAAATCCATGCTAGGATCCTCCTCGCTGCATCACACTTCTGTCTGCAGCCAGGGTCATCCTAGTTTGGGTTCCCATTGTCTCTGTACATGGGAAGAGGAATAGTGGGCTCAGCAAAATGTAACTGGTACTACATGGCACTGCCTTGGGTTTCTCTTGCGAGAATTCAAGGCAAAGTTTAATAGCTGGATAGCAATATGAGCAGTATTTAAGCCAGAGACTTACACGGTGAAAGGCTCCATAAACTGTTACTAATTTCCTGAATCCTCTAGACCTCTCATCATGCAAGGAGCTCTTGAAGGTTTGCAGAAGCCGTTGGAGTCAGAAGTCCTCAATCAGAAAGTGGAGGAACCCCAGAACTGAGTAAGTCATACAGTATTTTTCTTCCAGTGTTTGTCTGTCTGGCAAAAGCTCCACATATGTTTGGTTTCTGTGCTGGACCTTGGTTATCCAAACTTCCCACATACTAGACACATCCTCCTTCTGGTTTGGCTGTGATGGCTTCCACTGAGTGCTCTCTACCACCCTTATAGATCATTACATAGCCAGGTAAACATAAGTCTCTCTGCTCTGATCACCGACAATCACGAAGCCTCTCCCTCAGAAAGAATAACTTGATAGTTAAAAAAATGATGAAGATGCACAACTTCACCACATACTCACATTTTATTACTGCTGTTGCTGCAGAGCTCTGTGGGAAAAGCAGTCTGGTGCCCTGGAGTTCAAACCTACAGCAATGCATTCAAGATGTCTGAGCTCTTGAGAGCATTTGCTGGCATAGTGAATTAAATTTAGAGCTGTGCAAATCCGGCTTTGGATTTAGATTTGTGAGATTCACCTTTGGCCTGGCTTTGGATGGAGATTTGAATGCCTGTCTTCTGCAAATATGTGGGCAGTGTGCATTTTGTGCTACCTTTCAGCACCCTGAAAGGGTGTAATTTCTACATGGAATACTTTATGTACGAGTTACCATTTCAGGGTATGGCATCTGCATATGGCTTTGTCCCCACTTTTCTGGAAGTTCTGCATTTAAAGTGCCTGCAGTGAGAATAATTGCAGTTGAATAGCTTTGATGCAAATAGGGAGCATACCATCAAACACTGATAGGTTGTAGACAGAGGTCTGGGTAAGTAGATTATTGTATAGACTTCATGTAAACCGTAATAGACAGTCAGCGGTTAAGACAAAATACAGATGCGTCTCGTCAGGAAAGGTTAGATTTACACTGTACTGTGATGTATTTTGTGTTTTACCATTTCTTCCACTGAGGAGACAGGTTCTGGATGTCCAGGAAGATGCTGGAAAATGTTGTGTCAGGAAAGACCTTCCTGGGTTGTTTAAACAATTAAGGACCGAACCCAATCTTGTGACAAGAGGTGCTCCACACAGACCAGATGAAAGAAGGAGAACCTCTCTGCATCCTATGTGTCACTGGCACCCTCTGGCTAGTCGTTTCTACCTGTAATTAGCACCTAGACATGGGCATCAATGTCAAAAGCTGCATCGCTTTCCTAATCTGGTTTCAAAATACTCCGCCATCTCAGCTGTCCAGACTTCCTGTGCTAATGGTTGCCATGACAGGAATTCTCTCTTTGATCCATTTCTGGGGACACCCTTCCATCTGCAGCACTGATTACACTGGTCACAGCTTCCTGCTGAACACTGCCTGTCTGCTAAAAGGAAATGGAAAGAAAAATGGAAAGCCTGCCAAAGTCCCTGCTATTTTCAATGCAGAGTAACACTACACAGGGGCAAATTAATAAAGAAATTTTAAAAAATTAAAATTAAATAAAATAAGATAAAATTAAAATGAAAATGCTAGAAACAAATTCTAGCCTTGTAAAAAATGCAAAATTGGTAATATGATTTTTTGGATTGTATCTGTATCACGGACTGTGAGCAATAAATCCATCTCATTGAATCTAAGAGGAATGAAGATGAATTAGCAGCCTCTGATCTTGATTTGAGGAGAAACCCTTTGAGACAAAAACTGAAAAGGACATACACTGCAAATTTCTCAGACATTTAGAAGCAAAAAGACACCTCCGGGAGCAGACTGGAGCCCATCAGCCACCAGCACCCATATGTTTTTTGCCCACTCTGGCTGCACCACCCTCCAGCCACAGGACAGGAAGTTGAGCATGGCATCAGTGCTCCCTGAGCAGGCAGGTGTATGCCTTCCACCACTACTGTAGCCTTTTTTTGGTCACCAACTCAGTCTGTGTTGAGACCCTGAGCACTGGCAGGTCCCAGCAGTGTCTTTGTAGTTGTGTTGAGCCAGAGCTGGTACTTGCAGCTGGTGAAGGGGACCAAACATTGTCTATACCGTTGCTCAGACCCACAGACCTGGCATGTGGACTGCTCACCCCTCCACATATGGTCTTTTCTCTATTGTTGCTTTGCCTACACATTGTCATGTGTTGTTGTATAATATTCTCTATATATTGTTATAGTAAAACACCATAATTATAGGCTTCAGGTCAGGCTGCAGTTAAACAAAAACCACTGCAGCAATTGCCAGGATCCCTAGTGCTGTGTTTCCAGGCCCTGTGACTCTGCAGAGCACAGTCTGCACATCCTGGAGAAACGCAGCAGGAGAAGGTGGTAATTAAGAGCCTGGTGATACAAATAGTCAGAGGGCTCTGTGGATTCACTTTATCTGAAGATCTGGACCTATTTCAGCCAGAAAACAAGACAGAGAAAGGGAAAAACAAAATGTGTGTGAAAAGAGCAACTCATTGAAATTATATCCTTCTCCACCTATGATGTAACAAAAGGACAATGCCAAATTTGGGACTGGGTTCCCCTCACTTCCCTCCTAAAGTTGATACGAGAGTGTGTCCCCCAGCCCCAGGCAGGAATGCAGAGCTGGAGAGGATGCGGAAAGCATTCGGTGGGCTGGTCTAAATGGAAAATTGGAAGAGATGCGAACACTTGCTGTGGTTCCCAGACATTATGCACTCACAGGGGCACACATACAGCTGTAGGCAGAAGATAGCTTTTGGCATGCTGAAAGCTGCATATGTCTGTCTGAGCTTCCTAATTCTACCAAAAGCTCTGCTACTTCATAGCCTGCTGCTTCTATGTCGTTGCTCCCTTCCCTTCCCAGGTTTTTTCCTGCCCTTCTTGGTCATGGACATACCCTACAAAGGGTAGAGGGAAAGGCTTGCAGGAGGTGGTGACTGCAGCTCCTTCTCTGTGGGCCTAGGTCTTCCATCTTTCTCTTCCACCATCTGCATGTTTCCTGGGTTTGCATATCCAGAGCCATCTTTGTTTCGAAGCTTAGTGGTATAAGAGAAAGATCATAAGGAAATCTCCTAATCAGAGCTTGCTGGGAAGAGAGCTCGAAGCAGAGGATGATGTAGTGCACATAAAAATTGTGGAACTGAATATAGACTTGAGAATAGATTTTGGATATCTCAATCACCAGCTAAAATGCCAAGAGCAATATGAAATAAAGCAACAACTGTGAAAATGAGAGGAAGCAAAGTACATTTTCCTTTCTTCCTGATAGACTCGGTTTTGGACTCTTCAGTGACAGTCTATTAATTTTCTGTGTGTTTTGGCATCAGAAACCTTATGAACACACAGAGACATATATTCTGCTGAATCTTAAAGCTTAGATTTAATGTTAAGAAGTCAAGGGCTTTCACATCAACAGCTCTTTGTACACACTGTAAAAATATAGATATTTTAAAATGTCCTTAAAGCTCAAGCTATTACCATCCCCATCTGGATTCCCCACAGTGAAGCAGAAATGCAAGCACTCATCATCGCACATCTGTGCTGGTCGAATCATCTTGCCAGAAGGAGCTTCTGGGGAGCGCTATGGATTCACACAAGACAGGGCAGACACAGTGGCTCTGTTGGGTTTTGGACTGTCACTCAGCCACTCCCTCCCTTTACCAAGGGCCACACGTTCTGTTTTTCTGGCATGCTACAGACAAAGTTTAAACAAGCTCCCCGAGAGCTCCTTCTTCACTCTCTGAAGTTTAAATTGGGGGCTTGACCCTGCTCGAGACTGGCTGGTGGCTTCCCCAGAGTTCCTTTTCATGTGCTTTGCTACGGCTCAGGCATCCTACAGGCTATCCCCCAGCCTCTCCCTCTGCATTCATGTCTTGGCTCCCTGCAAGGGTGTAAGTCCTCATGTCTGTGCTCTTTTGTTTCTTCATTCGCTCTGCTGATCCATACCCGATTTCCCTTTGTTTGCTGAGGCATTTTCCGCTCCCCCCCTCAAAGCCTGCCTGCTGAGCTGATGCCACCGCTCGTGGACCTTGGCCATCTTGCACCTCCCATTCCCACGTGGTACAGAAAATGGCATGCCCAATGCCGGAGCAGGGTGTCCACAGACTGGCCTCTGTCTGCTGCCGTGGCTCTTGTGAGGCCCCAGGAGCGGCTTTTCCCATGGCTGGGCCTGCTGCCTGCCTGTGCCTGGGGCAGGGAATGGCATTGCCCAGCACACCGGCCCTGAGCACTGCTCGTCATGCCTTAGTTAGAAGGCTTGAGCAACCATCCCTCAAGTGCCACAGAGGACAGGCTGTGCCTGTGCTGAGCGGGGAAGAAAGCCAGCGTGGGTCAGGATAGTAGGCCTTGGGGAGCGGGGCAGCCAGAGAAGACATGTGGTGACTGCCTGTGGGAAACAAAGACTAACAGAGCTGGCTGGACAAAACCTTTGCCTCTTCCAGAGAGCTGTCTTTTCCTTGGATATTGCATGAGGAAGGTAACGCAACTCGTAGTTATGCTGCAGAAATACCCTGAGAGCTCATTCAGGTTCAGACTGATCTTTGTCATGGCTCACTGGCAGTCTGAGGACAGCGATGAATAGGCCTGCAGTCACACACACCTTTCACAGACCTACCTTTGTTTGCTGTTTTGCTTGGTAGTTTGACATCTCTTCCTGGCTACACTCAGACATGTTTGTAAAGGCTGATTGCTTTTAGATCCTATCATCCGGTCTTGATACGGGGTAGGATTGTCTCTCAACCTCACAGAGCAACCTGGGAAGGACCTTTTGTGCACAGGGAGCACTGCGCAAGAAGAGGCAAAGATCAGAGCTACCTTGGCTTAAACAAAGGTCCCTTGCATTATGTTCTTCAAGTTTCAAAATAAATAAATTTATTTCAAATTACAGCAAAAAAGATAAATTCACAAGGATAAGCAGAACTAGAAGCCTCACGGGTGTTTTTTCAACTCAGTGCCCCAAAACAAAGCAGATTAGATACCTTCTCATTCACCAGTAGCTAGCTGAAAGGCAGTCGTTGGCATCTGTCTGGGATGCCACTGGGTACAGAGGTGGGCACCTCCGGGTGCCCCTGTGGCAGGTGGGACTCTCCACTCAACCACACAGCTGCCTCTTCGAGGGCTGAGGAGCCCATTGCAGGGGGCTTACAGAGGGAAGCACAGCCTCCTCCATGTGCCACTACTGCAGGTGGCTTGCACAGAAGTCGGCTTTTGCTTCAGCAAGCAAAGGCAGAAAAACAACTGTCAAAGTAGAAATATAGTCAAGAGTAAATGCCAGAAATTTCCAGTTTGGGCAGTGCTGTGTTTACCTATTTTTCATTTATGTGGAGCAGGTGAGTTTACTGCTTTCTTTATCACCCAAAAAATCTCTATTCAAAAAGTTGCTTCCAACCTCCTAAGGCTCATAAAAATATTTATTTCATGCCCATTTTTCTGGCCTTTTTTATTACCTGCTTTCTACAGACACGTTTTACAGCTGTAATCAATCAGATATCCTATTGCCTATTTCCTTATATAAAATCCCATATACAAAAAATCCTTAATAGGAGCTGGATTGTAGTATGTGCTTGTTTACTAGAAAGCCAATCTCTGAAAAACGTAGTCATGACTTTCAGCTACTACTGCAAAATGTGTCTCCAGCTCTGCCAGTTAGGAAGTCTGCCTGTTCAACCCATGAAGCTGAGGGTACTTCAGGACCCATCAGACCTGTTCAATAAACTGTGCTGGTCTTTTCATCTTCTCGATTTCCTGAGTCATCCCAGCTCTGGACCTCAGCTGCCATATGGAATCCTGCTTTGTAATACAGTCTGAAACACACTTTCAGCTCATAAATGTGTTTGTGTTTAGAGCTACAAAGGACACTTCCTGACTGTTCAGTAGGGTGCTTTTTTTTAAAAAAAAAAAAAAAAAAAAAGTATGTATTTGTGAATTAAAATGTCAAGCCACTTGGCATTTTATTGTGTTCATACTAGCTTGATTCTCCTGCAAGTTCTTATGAATAATAACGAAAGTGCTGCTTTAAATAGAATACAGATCCTGATCCTCAGTCAGAATTGCTTTTAATCACTTTTTTCCTAGATAGTGCTTTGCTGAATATATTTTTCTGCTACTTTTAAGAGAAATTTTAAAATCTTTAAAATGTGTGCTACCGCATCACATTGAGTTAAAAAAAAAAAAAAAAAAAAGCTGGCAAGTAAGGTCTCATTCTCAACATCGGTTTTGTACAAGATTGTTTTTTCCTTAGACTCCACCTTCTTTTGCATTTTCCAGCAACACTGAAATGCTGTTTTTCATTAGTTAGCTATAGCTGCTTGCATATTGGTGCCTTCAGAGTGGGGTGGGAGATCACATCTGCGGTGCTTGCATATCTCGGTGACTTTGTAGCTTGGACTTCAGTGAATAATTTGAAAATTGCATACGCATAAGGCTGGCTTACATTGGGTTTTTTTCAAAAGCATTTCAGGACTTCCTGTGTTTCAGCTCTGAAAGGATCAGCTTATTGTCTTTATTCTGTTGTACACATCAGACAGAGGTCATGAAAAATGGAGAAGGGAAAACTCAGTGCAGGCTGGACTAGCCCGTACTGTATGCAGGACAAAGTGAGTCCTTAAAATCTCAGCCTGTAATAGTGCCAGGAGTCTGAGGGGATGTTCCTGCTGCCCCCCAGCCTAGCTTTGGCCATAGTTTGCTGGGGCTGAGGCAATACTGCAGCATGATGCAGGACTGAGTGCTGATGCCCCCTGGACAGAAGCATCCAGCCAGCCTTGGAACCTGCCTGGTTGGCAGCAGTGAAACATGCCAAGGACTTTCCGCCCTTGTCTGCCATAAAATAGACCCAGCAGTCTGGCAACAGGGAGTACTGTGTGACCTGGAAGCCACACAGAGAAACCCCCAAGCACCAGAAATGCTGTTCCATGCCCAGCCTCACTGCCCCTGGCTGAGGGTGATTCTTGGGCTGGAGCCAAGGAGGCAGAGATGTGCCCAGCAGCAATTTTGCCAGCTTTTGTGGAGCATCCATTTCTTTCTTAAGTGGCTGCATCAAGTAGTTCAAAAACTTGCTTTTCATCCTCTGAGACGATGCCAGTACCTTGCTTTTGTCTGTCACCTCTGAGGGACCAGGCAGGTTGCTGTGAGGAGTAAACAGGGCTCCCATTGCTGTCTGTCCATCTGGAGGGTTTCTGGAAAATCAGAGGGGCTGTGCTGTGGGAATGGGGGGCACGCAAGAAACCGTGGTCTCCCACCGTGAGGGATTGGGAGCAGACACCTGGGTGGGAGTGAAACAGGCTTTGCTCTGGAGGGGTCCTTCCGACCCCATCCTGCCCCCGTGCCTGTGGGTCCCCAGCAGCAGTGGGTGCCACGGCATGTCACGGAGGTGCTGGGCTTCTGCAGCGCAGATGTGGTGCTGCACCCCCCTGGACCCAGAAAGTATGGAAGGACATCAAAAGAGCATATGCCTCGGCAAGGGTCCTTTCCAGCAGCCAGCTGTCCCGCCTGCTCAGAGCCATATGCACACCCAGCCCCTCAGGCCCTTCTGGAAAGGAGCTTTATTTGAATGGGATGGGCTGGGCCCAAAGGTGCAGCCTGCTCTCCTGGCACACCGCTCGACTCGGCCTCACTGCCTGCGCCTTTGCACCCGGTGAAGTGTTACAGCACCAGTGCGGGATGCAGCAGTACAACTCCAGGCAGATGTTTATTTGCACCTTAGAGTTCACACAGAGGAAGGGAGCAGAGGTGGTCAGAGGTGAGGAATGGTTTTCACATAAGGAGAGGTTAAACGAAGGGCTTTTCAGCCTGGAAAAGAAGCAGCATGGAGGCAGTGTGGCAGAGGCCTCCAAAATAGCAGACAAAGAGGACAGGGATCACTGAATTCATTGTGGCTCATAGCAGAAGTACCAAGTGGCACAAAGGACGAACAAAAACCATGGAGCAAATCCGCTTTCAGCCAGCACAGTCAAACCCTGAAACCTACTGTTGGAGGACAATCTGTCAAAAAGCATAAACAGAGTGAAGTGTTGGACAAGGGAGAAATCAAGCAAAAACCATGCAATCTTAATCTCGGGAGGTCTTTAAGCACTCAGATAATAGGGACAGGTGATCCATTGTTTATAACTTCGTAGGCTTCCAGTACTGTTAGAAACAGAGCAGTGGGCTAAATAGATCTGGGGACTGATTGAGTACAGCTGTTTTGCTGGCTTGTTCACAGAACAGTTGCGAGATTATTTAATATTTGTTATGGATTATTTTATACTTCCAAATCATGTTTTTTGCAAGTGTATATAAAGGAACTAATTTACGCCCATAAAAAATAAGCCACGCTCATGTGTTTGAAATCATTGTGAAGTTAATGAGGAAGAAGCCTATTCCTCATTATAAGTATATCAGGATGAGGAGAGAGGAAAACGAACACAACTGCAAAAGGGTCTAATTCCCAAGGAGGTGGCAAATCACAGCAACTTTTTTTATTCCTGATCAACAAGTAATGTTATTTAAACTCAATTATAATAACTATTCCAAAAATGTCATGGAGTAGAAAATAATATTTTTTATTCCAGACTATTTCTTGTTCCTAAACTGTAGCTTTGAAGCTCCAAAACCCAGGGAGTTGGGAAGCAGCTATAAGGATGTGCTGGTCAGTTGCTGACGAGCGACACATTTTCCAAGTGTTTGTCACACTGAAGGAATAGAAACTATCCTGGAGAATTTTTTTTGAGGCACAGAGTTTTGAACAGGGGGAAAAGACCTGAAATTGTGCTAAACTGAGTGGTGAAAGCCCCACACACTTGGAGCAGACTTCAATTAATTAGTGAGCTGAAACTGGAACAGTTACAGGGCCTTAGTTTATAGGTGGTGTTTAAGGCTCGGGTTCTGCTTTCATTAGCTTTCTTTTTTTGTGCTCTTTAATAAAGTGGTGCACCTCTGTAGATTATTCACTAGTGGCAAGTGAATCTGAAGCCACACAAGTAGCGGGGACCAGCAGTCAACTTGGTACTGCATTAAAGGTAGTTCTAGGTAACGTTCATGTTAGGTAAAGGCACTGAATAAATTTCCCTAGCATGGAATGGCCCTGATCTCTGTAGCAGGGTTAGCATCACAAATCTGATGCTTACACACCTCTAACCAGGCAGGCACTTGGCAGAAAAATGTTCTGGAGTAGCCACAGAGCAGTTTCTCACTGAGGCATGGCTTCTCCAACCCATGGCATTAAAGCAACTGCATGGAAGAGGGTGTGAGAGTGTAGCTGTCCATTTCCTCACCATCACTGAAGAACCCCCACTAATCCACATTTGAAGGAGCAAAACATGATTTTATGAATTATGCCTGGGCTTTACCTTGCTTTTGAGGCACTTTCATACATCACCCATATTGAATTTCTGTATCAGAGGCAGGACTGGAGCACACAGTCCATCTGCACTGAAGCTGCCCAGAAACTATTTTGCCTGGGGAAAAAAAAACATCAGCAAGAGCAAATTTTCATTGTCAGATTTCTGAGCAACATATCTGAAACTTGAAAGTTTTGTGTGAGGGCCAAAACTTTTTTTTGGCTTTGGGATGTCAATCTGAACAGAAATTAAATAGATGCCTTGTGGGAAGTTGATGATTCCTGTGCCATAACGTTTATTGACCAAGGGTGCCACAGCATATATTTTAGAGTGAATTTCAGAGATGGTTTACCAGTCCAAACAGTGTGACCAGCACATGGCTCAGACATAATCCCCCAGCAATGAACTGAGCTCCAATATTACTGCAGACAGGGAGCCCAGCTAAGCCATAGCTCTAAGCCTTGGGAACAATATCTATTTCTCAACCTTAAATCATCTCCTATAAAGCAAAGGGTGGCACTTCCTTTGTGCAAGAAGTGGTAAATCCCTAGCTGCAATTCATTAATTAAGTGAAAAGTCTGTACTTCAGGACAGTGGAAACTGTCTGCAAGTACCATATCCTCCTTGCCCATGACACATAAAGTGACCTTTTTGGTTGGAATAATACCCCCTGTAATTCACCACTCTGACACACCACATTTTCAAAAGAAGTTGGAGGGAGGAAGAGAAGGGGAACTCTTCTGTGTGCTACTCACAAAATACAGCCATCTGTACAGATGACTAGCCAAAACAGGTCATCACTCTTTTTAGACTTGCAACGAATCACAGTTCGAGCACATTTTATTATCTCCATAGGGATCCTTGAGCTTGGCTTTCCCACAGTGGGAAAATGTTAGGCTTTTTGAGTTCAGCTCCCCACTTTCCTTTCCTCACTGAGGTTAACTTCCCTACCAAGTCATTTTAAGTTCCTTTTGCCTGAAAAAAAATCCACAGAATCTTACAATCATAGAATATCTCAAGTTGAAAGGGACCCGTAGGGATCATTGAGCCCAACTCCCTGCTCCTTGTAGGACTACCTGAAACTAAACCATGTGACCAAGACCTTTGTCCAGTTCCCCCTTGAACTCTGACAGGCTTAGTGCCGTGACCACCCCTGGGCAACCTGTCCCAGTGACCAACTTAGTGACCTCTCAGTGAAGTACCGTTTCCTGTTGCCCAGTCTGACCTTCCCCTCACGCAGCTTCATCCCACTTCCTCGTGTCCTACCACTGGTCAGCAGAGAGGAGATCAGCACCTCCCCCTCCACTGCCCACCTTGAGGAAGTTTAGCTGTGATGAGGTCACCCCTCAGCCTTCTCTGCTCCAAGCTGAGCAAACCGAGTGACCTCAGCCGCTCCTCCTCAGTTTTGTCCTGAAGACCTGTCACCACCTTGGTCGCCCTCCTCTGCACACACTCCAACAGTTTGATCTACTCACACTGAGATGCCCAAAACGGCACACAGCACTCCAGGCAGGGCCCCACCAGTGGGGAGTAGGGTGGGACAGTCCCCTCCCTTGCCTGGCCTGCTATGCTGTGCTTGATGTGCCCCAGAGCATGCTTGGCCCTTTTGGCTGCCAGGGCACGCTGTTGGCTCATCCACAACTTGCCATCAACCCAACCCCCCAGATGTCTTTTCACAAGGCTGTTCCTCAGCTCCTCATCCCCCAGCCTGTACGTATAACCAGGATTACCCTGTTGCAGGTGCAGATTCTGGCACTTGCTCTTGTTACATTTCACGTGGTTGGTGACTGCCCAGCTCTCTAGTCTGTCCAGATCCCTCTGTCAGACCTCTCTGTCTTTGAGGGAGTCCTCAGCTCCTCCTACTTTACTGTCGCTGGCAAACTTACTTTATGTACATTCGATTCCCGTGTCCAGATCATTTATGAAAACTTGAAAGAGCACTGACCCTAAAACTGAGCCCTGGGGAACCCTACTGGTGACCAGTGGCCAGACTGATGTAACCCCACTTACGACACGTCTTTGAGCCTGACCCATCAGCCAGTTGTTCACTCAACATATTATGGACTTGTCTAGCTGTGTGCTGGACACTCTGTCCAGAAGGATACTGTGAGCGATATCATCAAAACCTTTGCTAAAATCCCCAAACCACACATCTGCTGGCTTCTGCTGGTCAACCAGATGGGTGACCTTGTCATAAAAGGAAATTAAATTGGTTAAGCAGGACTTTCCCTTCGTTAACCCGTGCTGGTTATGACCAATGGCTTCATTCTCTGAGTGTTTTTTCAGGAGCTCCCAGAATAACTTTCTCTGTAATTTTACCAGGCAATGAAGTGGGACTGACAGATCTGTAATTACCAGGGTCTTCCTTCTTACCCTTCTTGAAAACCGTGACAATAGGTGCCAGCTTCCAGTCAGCTGGGACCTCCAGATTCCTAAGACCATTGAAAAATAATAGAGAGAGGGACCATGATAACATGAGCCAGCTCTTTCCGCACCCTGGGATGAATCCCATTTTGTCCAATAGATTTATGTGCATCCAGATGGAGCAGCAACTCTCAAACAACCTCAGAGCTGGCTGGGAGTTTATCAACCACCAGTTCATGATCCTCCAACACAGGGATCCAGGAGTCCTGATATCCATCATCAGTGTTGAAGACAGAGGCAAGGAAGGCATTAAACATCTCTGCTTCACCTATGTCCCTATTTGTGAGCTGACTCATCTCTTCAAGCAAAGGACCAATGTTATCTTTGATTCTGCTTTTGTTGTTAATGTATTTTAAAACCCCCTTTTTGTTGTCCTTCACAGTTCTCACCAGCTTTAATACGGATTGACCTTTGGACTAATTAATTTTCTTCCTACAATGGTGAACAGCACCTCTGTAGTCCTCATGTGTTGCCTGTCCCTGCTTCCAATGTCTGTACACTTTCTTTTTCTGCCTTAAGTTCTAGAAGACCTCTGCTCAGTCAAGCCAGCCTTCTGCCCTGCTTGCTGGACATTTTGGAATTGCCTGGTCCTACACTCTTAGGACATATCTTTTAAAAAGTGACCAGCATTCATGGACCCCAGTATGTTAAAAAGCAGATTTTCATGGGACCTACCTAAACCATCTCCTTCAGCAGCCTGAATTCTGCTCTTCCCATACCCAGTGTTGAACTTTTGCTGGCAGTTTTTGTCCTATCGCCAAGAATTTGAAACTCAACTACTTCAGTGTCACTGTGACCAAGAGAGCCACCAATTACCACTTTACCCAAGAGACCCTCTCTGTTTACAAACAAATCTAAGAGGATACCTCTCCTATTGGCTCCCTTAGTACCGGCACTAAGAAGTAATATTCAACATGCCTCTTTGGGTCCAATAAATGTCAGCGAAGTAGAAGTCGCTCATAAGGACAATGGCGGTTGATCTAGACTCATCCCTTAATTCCTCACAGAATAATTCATCGGCGTTGTCATCCTGTCTGTGTGGTTAATAATAGACTCCCACAGCAATATCTGCTTTATTTGCTTCCCTCTTCATCCTTACCCAGCGAGTCTCAACCATGTTGTTGCCCACTGAAGCACCATACAATCCAACCCCTCCTTTACATACAGCGCCACCCCCTCCAGCCTCGCCTGCCCTGCCTATGACTCTTGAAGATTCTATCCATCATCCCAGTCACAAGACTCATCCCACCAGCTTTTGTTTAAGCCAATGATATTGTAGCTCTGGGAGTGGGTCAAACTCCTAGCTCACTTTTTTTTTTTTTTTATTATTATTCATGCTGCATGTATCACTATAAAGACATTTCACATATGCTCCAGTGTACTTAGCACGTCGTGGAGCAGATGGAAGGACCTTGCCAGCACACCATCCCTCAATCATTGGCCTGCCTTTCCCAGGCTTATCTATAGTGAGCCTGGTTTTATCCCTTTGCTCCTTCAAATCTAGTTTATATCTCTTTCAGTGAGCCCTGCTGCCTCCTGCGCAAAGATCCTTTTACCCCTTTGAGACAGGTGTACCCCATCTGCTGCCAGCAGGCCTGGTGTTGTGTAACTGACCTGTGGTCAAAAAACCCAGAATTCTGCTGGTGACACCAGTGTTGGAGCTGAGGATTGATCCCCTGGCTCTTCCTGTTTCTTCACCCATCATCCCCTGCTAGTGGAAGGTTAGAGGAAGACACTGCTTGTGCTCCTGATCCCTTAAGCAGTCATCCCAGGGCCCTGAACCCTCTCTTGATTGTCCTTGGACTTCTTATTGTAGCTTCATCACTGCCTACCTGAAAAATCAATAATGGGTAATAATCCAAGAGCTGTACCAGGGTAGGAAGCTTTCTCTTCCATCTTTAACCTGAGCCCTATGGAGATAGCAGACTTCTCAAAGACGTGGGTACAGTCTATGAAACGGACATTCTTTTCCCCTCAGAAGAGAGGGGAATTCTTCTAGGACAATGACCTCTCTTTTTTACTTTATGGAAGTGGTTTGACGCAGGGTGTAGGCTGGCTTATCCTCGGCGACACCTCCAAGTTAGATGAACCATGGTCCTCATCATTGTTCAGTTCCACTTGCAGAGCCTCGTACTTATTACACAAGGGCACCTGAGCAGGTGTGGTAGCCACGGAGGAGATGTGACCGCTGCCCTGGGCAGGAACTCATCACCATCATCCCCTGTCCCCTAAGTTACCGCATTCTGCTGGGTGGAGAGAGGGTAGGGAATGTTCTGTATCAACCAAAATATCAAAGATCTCCCACACTGCATGCACTCAGTGTGCCCAAATGATCACTTGATTTTAAAACTCTTTGATTCCCTGTGTACCATCCATTTAGCTGCCACCAAGGAAATAATTTTAAGTTTTTATATAAATTACTGCTGTGCTAAGATGTAAACCAACATTTTCAGCTGAAGCATGCAAAATATGGTGGGTACACCTTTGAGACAACATATCCTCTGGAGAAATAGCATGTCTGTTTTTCAGAAGTTGTCTCTAGAGTCTGCAGAACCAAAGGAGAGACCCAAGTGTTCATAGGATGAGGGGATAAACCTGCAAGTTGTAAGGGCTGTGACGGCTCCTCCTACCTTAACAGCAGAGTGATTTGGAGAAAGCTCCCTTCTCTGCACACACAATACTAATTTATTTGAAATAAGCAAATGAATAGAAAACCATGAACTTCACAAGACACTGTCAAAGATGCACAGACTTTGCCCTGGGGATTTCAAGAGACTATTGGATGGTTTAGCCTCTCCTCCAGGGGACTGGGTTTTAGCCTCTGTGATTGTGATCATTCTTTTCTACAGGGAAATACAAGTTAATCCAGAAACATAAAAGGCTTTTTGCCTTTTATTCCCAACCTCAGCTTTGACTGCAGCAAAGTACTAGAGAGGCAGAAAACAGCAGCAATTGTGACTGAATAAACTGATTAGGATTGGCAAAGCGCTGTTGTGGGTACATCTGTGCATGCTTCTGTATGCAGATACAGATTCATGTCATTGGGCAGCACCTGACCAGATGCTCTTGTTCAACCAGGACAAACCTATTAGCTAATCTGTTGGGTGTTTTTTCAGTTTTCATCAGGAACCTGTGCTCTTTTATACCATGATCAAAATTGAAAGCCACCAATAAAAGGCAACTTGCCACTTGCTGCTCTGTACCTAGTATTTTGTCTGTGGTTCACACAGGCATGGTTGCTACAGAAGCAAAATGAGGCATTTCCACTGTAAAAATGTATTAAATATTTATTTCCTGTGTGCTTTTTTTCCTCCATCAATGTTGCTCCTTTAAAGTTCCCACCTCTCTCACTGTTTTCCTTTTTCAGCTTCCCTTGCCCTGGTGGAATGAGATTTTTCCTCTTTCTCTCACTGTCCCCAGCACCGGTCATCTCCTTCACTAAATCAAGATGACATAAATACACATCATTTGTACTTGTACATGTAGTTATTTTGAGGGGGAAATGCTGATCAGGGACACTAATACCAAACTGTGTTCTTCTTCATACAAACATGAGAGTCTTGTTCTTCTCAGCAGCTGCATTCCTTGAGGTCACTAGATGTTGGGATTTTTTGGGGTGGTTTTTTTTTTGGTTTGGTTTGGTTTTTTGGGGGGGGGGGGGGGGGGGGGGGATGGGGGTGTCAATAAAGAAAGAGATTTTCCTACTCTTTCTTCAAACACAGAGTTTGAGCAATCTTGACAAGTCCCACAATACCTACAAAGTACCACCTTAGCCAAAATGGGTGGCTGGATAGCAGCACTACCACAGCTGAGATCAGCAGAAGGCCTGGGGCCGGGTGAGCTGGGTTTTCAGATCTTCCCTCTACAGTTTTGATTGAGTTTTATGGAGCCTAACTCAAAATCACCAAAGATTACCAACAGTCTGAATAGCCAGAACTTCAGACTGAATTTCCCAAACTTTCAAGAACACCAGAAAAGTGGGACTAGAGATGGGTGGTGCAAGAATGGGGAGGAAGGGTGACTAGAGTGCTGAGACGGGACTTTTTTTGGTGAGTGAACAGGTCTGCTGCATTTTAGCTCTGCTGTGGGAATTGCTATCAGCATTTCTTTTTCTTAATCCCAGAAGAAATGAAGTAAATGTCAGCAGAATGCATTTACCTTTTTTTTTCTCTTCCCCTGTGCTCTGTGCCTTCCTCACACATGCTGAACTACTTCTCTGTTGTATCCTTCTGCCTGAATGGAAAGATTCAAGTATGTGAGTCTCGGGGCCAGTCTCCCAGCAAGGCACTGAAACAGGCTGACAAACTTGTGTGGAGTATCTCCGAGCCAACCACATACTGGCTTTGGCTCTCTGGAGCCTGCAGCCGTAAACAAATTCTTGCAGAGAACCTTTGTTACATTGCACTTGATTTATGTTTCCAGTTAGAGTTGATTTTTTTAGCTCATTTCCCAGCTCTGCTTTATTGCTGTTTACATGCCATCCGTAGTTCCCAGTTGCATTTAATAAGCAGGTTACTTTTTAAGGATATCTTTGTCTTTTGTGGAGCCTGGCTCGGATTCCAAGATGAGAGGCAAAATGAATACTTAGAGGGCTCCTCGGTCCTCTGCTTTTAGGGTGTGAGGAGAGCTTGGCCCTGCTCGCCTGAGTGCACTTACGGAGCAGACTCCTCTGTGAAGAACTCCAAAGAAATCCCTTTGTGTTGCACATTTCTATTGTTTCTTCAAAAGGTCTTATGCACTCCATTCACCCCGGAGTTCCCATAAAATGCCTCATGGTATATTTCACAATAACCAAGTAATAATCAGTATCATGATTGTGTCTTTTGATAATGAATAGAATTCTTCACATATACACACACTATTAGCCTAAGCAGCAGTATAATTATCTGACTTGTTGAGTCAAAGAACTGGTCTTTCAGGAACCCTCTGCTGCTAAAACAGCAGCCAAGCCTCACCTTTCTCACGGCCAAGTGTTTTTTAAGGAATGTTCCAGGCCAACCTCTACATAGGTAGGTAGGTAGTAGGGGACAGACCTGTATCAAGGGCACCTATAGGCGCTTCATATATTTCCCACTGCACCTTTCCTATACTTTTTGTAAGTACTATTGTGTAAATTGCTATGATGTTAGATATGAAAATAAGGAGGAGGTCATCACTAGGGATAAATACAGTGTTAAAGATTCATGTAGAGGTGGTTTAGTCTGCAGGTAACTCAAGATTGCTGTCTACAACTGGTTTATGAAAGATCACTGCACAGCAGTTGCTAATAAACCATTCCCCAGACCTGTCAAAAGGAGCAGGGGAAGAAAAAGGTTTAAGCTTCAGTAAAGGAGGTTTGGGTTGAGAGCGGTAGCTTCTTTCCTCTACCTGTAAGGAGAGGGAAGCAGGCCTAGGAAGGTCATGAGGTCCCATCTGCAAGAACTTTCCAAGAACAGGTTAGACAACTGTTAGAAATGATGCAAGTGTAATTGCTTCTGCCTGTTGGGCGGGAGGGAGGACTAAATGACCTCTCGAGACCCATTCCAGTTCCTCTGTCTCTCTGTGTGTGCGGGTCTGCCATTTAAAGAACTGCTTCACCCTGGAGTGAAACAGCATTCACATATTAAAAGCATCTCAATGTGTGAACAAAACTGTACCTGTTTTGGTGCAGGAATCAGGTCTGATCTTATCAGATCATGTCAAGCGCTGCAGAAACAAGGAAGTCTGACTTGCAGTTGTATGCAGAAACAGAAACTATAACAATAATAATTCTACGTTCAGTCAGCTGGTGTGTTTGCTTATCTGTATGTCCTCCTCCACACATTTGAAGAAAAAAGGACCACTGGGAATGTGTAAAATCCATAAGTAACCAGGATGCTCAGTACTTCCATGGAGCCATGTCACTTCTCCATCAGCTGCCCTGACACACACAACTCTCTGCCAGTTTGTGGTGCTCTGTAGTCTCCCTGGGAGGGAAGTTCACCCCAGGGGAAGCCCTCCTGCTCTTGCCAGGCTCTCTCTGGCTGTCCTGCTTTACACCTTTTGCTTAGGTTGGTGAGATGAAAGCAGTGTCTATGTAAAGGGGTAGGTCTGGTTTAGTTTAAGGAGGGACGAAGATTCAGTACATTTGTTACAATCAAATCCGCATCTTGACTACTGTTAAATGTAATCTTACTGGTTGTCATGGTAACACCTAATGACATTTAGATGATGTATGTCATTTTTATCATCAGTTACAGTATCTGAGACTTTCAAAGGAGATCATGGAGAAGGAGCGGTGGGTGATGATAGGGAAGGAAGGTCAGGAGAAGTGATTGGGATACATCAGTTTCTCTGGGGATTGCAGCTGTAGCTTGTCTGTTTATCTGCTGTTTATCAGGCTGGACACATTCATTGCTACCTGTTACATAACAGGGAAACTCCACCTGCTCCCTGGTTTGAGACTGAATCCTCTCCAGGACCACACACCAGTGAAAAGGAACCTCCATTTGTTCCTGCAAAGCCTCCGCTGCTGGAAATCTCACAGATGTGCTTTGTTTGCTCTGGCTACTCATTAGCAGCTACAGGCTACAACTCACGTTATCTTTCAGGTTTGAACATGGTTCACCAAGGTGCAGAATATGAGACAAGACACATAATGAAAATCATATGGCACTTCCCTGTGATCTGGATTGGCTAATCTTACTTCAGGCTGTGAGCAGGATCAGTTCTCCTCAGTTCATTGGAAACTAGTTCCTCTGAGAAAGAAGCTGTATGTGAAATAACCTGATCCATCTGGAGAGACTCAAGTTAAAAAAAGGAAAGAAAACAATGATGTTGTCCGTCTTTGAGTCAGCATCTTTCTCACACAGACAAACAATGTCCTGAAACATACAGTGCCTCCTGTAATTCTTGTAATTCCTCCTGGTATTACAAGAGGAAATGAATTTATTTCCTGATATCTAAATTCTCTCATGCTATCAGAGGGGCCTGAATTATCTTTGAGCAGGGGCATATATACAACAGACACTTTCTGAAAAACCCCTTGGCATGAAGTTGCTTAATATTATCATTTGTGTGTTGCACTGTTTTCAGATTCACAAGGACAAATCAATAGTTTTAATAGAATCCTAGTGCCTTCCCCATAAATAGCACCCTATTCCTGAGCAATGACTACACTATAGTTCAACAGGTCTCTTATTTAGCTTTCTCATATTTGCAACACAAAATTTTGGATAGAGCTTATCTGAAGTATTTAAATGACTTTTCTGTGTTGGACTTTTTTTATCCATCTTGGAACTAAAAATTATATTGTGAGAACTGTGTTTAATGAATATTCAGAAAAAAAAAGAAGGATGCAGATAGGTAATGCTCTAAAAAAGACATAAACACGAAGTCTAGCATGAGCTGAACATAGTAAGAATGCACATTGCTTCACCTTTGCCACCTTAGTTGCTCCCCTTCCTATTGCTGTATGGAGTTTGATCTACTCTTTCCCTGAAGCCTGGTTTTGGGCGAGAGGTAAGATCCTCTCCCCCTTCTCTGGAAAACCACATGCCACTTCTGTCTGCCAAGTCACAGGATCTAAGCTCCAACTGTGGCATGAATACAGGGCAGCTCTAAGCAAAGTGTGCACATATGTCAACTCTACAGGCTGGCGATGCAAAGCCAGAAACCTGCGATCAGGCAGATAGAAACCTTTTGCATTGTAGAGACTCTAAATGCAACATTCATCTTTACAACATGCAGCATTCATCTTTGACCTGATGGTTTTGCCTAAAACTCCATGTATCTAGGTCATTTGGTGGCTTGAAATGTCTTTTTTGAAACACTGTTGTTTCAGACTCCTGCTGGCACTGATATGCCAAAAGCATGAGTTTAACACATGTTGGGAGCACAGAAAATCACTGTAGCAGAAAAGCAAATGTATGAGCAATGGTGGCACTGAGGAGCATCATATGTCAGCCCTGGCATCAGTAAGATTAAAGTGTCAATGAAAAAAAGGAGGAGCAGTGGGGTAAGAGAAGAAGGCAAAAGAAAAAAGGCAGTGAGATAGGAAAGAGCATGCACAAATGTGACCTATGTTGACATCATTTGTCAGTCACTATAATAATAATTCTGGCAGAACTTTTCCGAATAAACACATACTGTACGCTTTTGATCAAATTGCACCCCGGAATGACAAGTTGTAGATAATTTCAAAGACCTTAGAGCACAGCCATACATACATTATATGAGAGTACATATAAATTATTTCTGTCATTCTCTTGCAAAAGGCAGCTTCCTATAGAACCAGACCTGAAAGAAATGGCATTTCTTTCCCTCCTCCTGCAAGGTCTAGTAAAAATTAGCACTCTGAATGCAAACTCAGCTTCTAAAGAGGTATCAGTATTCATGGCTCGGAATGAAAAAGTGAATTACAGCTGAGTGCATTCAGTATGCCAGCTGGTGAATAAAGAAAAACAGCTGCTGGTGGCCGCCAACTGTGAAGCTCATGTGGACAGTGTTATGTTCAGAGCATAAAATGAACAAGTTGCATGCTGGCATGGAGTCTGTTGCAACAAAAGTGCCCAATGCCTTGTAAAACTTTACAAACGGACTCCAACTGTACAGCTTCACTGTCTTTTAGAAGCAATGCAGAGAGAAATACTATAGTTGTTGCTACACAACTGTTGCAGCTAACATGACCTTGTCTTGCACTAGAACCAAATGTGAACTATGCACTTCCACTGTAAGGTTTAAATCTGATTGCAACTAACCTGCCAAAAAGGTTACACAGGACTGGAGTAATTAAACCTCTCTTCAATATCCATGTCTTAGCCTGAGCATGGAAACTGCTAGTTCACGCTGACAATTTTATAGGCCTTTCTTATTTCAGAACACTTTACACCAAAATGGGGATCCATAGTTTGGAGTGAAAACATGAGTCCACATTAAGGAGAGACAATACATATACTTTCCAGCATGAATATATGGAGTGGTAATCAAAAGACTTGGAAGCCTGTTCCAGATTACTCCCTGGCCAGCTCTGCCACCCAGGCAATTTCCACCTCCCAGTTACACAAAAGAAGGGTTAGCCTCTACCATACTTTTGTTGTGCTTCTTACAGGGGAGCCCAAGGTCCACAGCACTACCAGGGATATCCTGTGAGTTCAGGTCTTCTATGATCTGCATAGGAACCATGAAAGCCCATGTGTCTAAATCTCAAGGTGGTGGCAGTGTGCAGGAGGATGGGTTCACTTGACAAGTGTATCTTGCCATGGGTGACTGCGACAGAAGCATCCCTTGTGGCACAGCCTCTTCTAGCACAGAGATTCTCCAGGTAGAAGACCACATCTCAGCATCTCTTTTCTATTGTCCGCTGCTATGAACACAGCCCTCAAAGTCTGTAAGCCCTGAGTGCTCTTGTGGGAGGCTGCGAGCCTCCTCTTCAAGGACAGGAATTCATTGTTGTAAATCACTTGCATGGGGCAGCACCTCACTTTCTCCTCACTTCCAGGGGATGAACATTTCTTCCTGGCATTTATTTAGCCTCTTCTCCTGGTTGTGGGACCCCTTGTTAAGCTTTTCCTTGCAGGCTGCTACAGGCTAAACATTTCTGAGTGGTTAGCTGTTTCTCACCTCTCCCATTTCCAGAATATGGTCTCTTTTCTCCTCAGAAGGCCATTTGTTAAGCTGTTTCAGATCTTTCCTGTTTCAAATGCAGCTGTCAGCTGCCAAATGGAAATATGGATGCTGTGTGCAAGGGCAGAGACCTTTCTTTTTGTGTACACAAAATGCATTTCCAATAGACACCTCTTCCAGAGACACTCACTGCACTTGGAAAGATCTTCCCACCTGGTACATTTTCACTCATTAAAAATGTGTTCCCTGTTCTAAGTACCAGCAATGTGTCCCACCAGAGCCTTCTTGGAGGATCATGTGACCCTCGTGACTGCCACATTTGATGATTCCAGCACTTCTCTTGGATGTGTCCCTGTGGGAGGAGTCCAGGCTTGTTTCACAGACATAAGAGTAGAGGTGCAGAAGGGCTAATGGTGGGATCGAACTCACCTCACTTCACGTACCCCAGAAATCAGGTATCTAATCAGAGCTACTCATCTAGGTTCTCTCTACAGTCAATGAGGAAAGACAGGTACCTCCAGAACATGATTCATTCTTTCTTGGACAACTATCCTAAAATAGGTTGAATCGTACTCTGGAGATGCCTGTCTGTCTGCCTGAATGATAGAGGACACTTAAATAACTAGCTTAGCTGAGATACCTATCTGCAGGGCAGCTTCAGCTAAGTGCTGGGCTCCTGGTCCCAGTGACACACCCAAGCTCAAGTGGGGAGTCTGAGGCAGAGACAGGAGTCAGACCCTTTCTTCCACCTCCCAGGCACCTGCCCAGCTAGAGGATCCTCCTCCTCCTCCACAGAGACAGTCTTTAAAGCAGAAAAATATTAAAAACTTTCTTCCAGTACCTCTGACATCATGTCTCTGACACCATCATTGTCCCATCCAAATCCTTTTGAAATCTAAACACTACCATTAAAACACAGATGTAGAGTTTTATTACTGTCTTTTTGTTCTTTCTTTAAAACAGCAACAACAACAACAACAAAAACCCACAAGCAGGAAAATTCAGGAAAGAAAAAGCTCAAGGCTAAGGCACGGTTTCTATCCAATTTGAATTCAAATAAGTTTTTCATTATTTTTAAATTTAATTATAGCCTTCAAATGTATAAAATTACATGAGAAAATAGAACACAGAGCTTAAGTATACCCTAGAACACCAGACAGAATCACAGACACTGCTAATTTCCAGGCATATTGTTGTCTTGATCAGCATAACATCACGATACCTTCCCTTGTGTCCTCGGCCTGACTCAGCACATGGAGAAACGTCTTTTATATACCTTACAAATGTATATAAATATGGCCCTATCTGAGGTTCAGTGAGCAGATTTGACCTTCGGAAGAGATGGTGGGACCCATTCTCAGTTATAAAGTGCCCTGGAGAATGTAACTGGAACCAATAATTTTCCAGAAGTACTGTTTAACTAACCATAATAGTTCTTATATCACATATATAATTTCCTAGCGAATACTATTGAGGATTTTCAGAATCCTCTGTATCTCAGCATTAAAATACAGTGCAAGTGTTTCAGAGGCCTTTCTATAATATCTCCTTTCAGACCTGTTGAACCCTCTTGGCTCATTCCCATTACATTCTCAACAATGTTATTCATAGTAATAAGGGCCCAGGATATTATCTCAGTGTGGTGACTGTTTCTCCTCCTTTGTTCAGTGGTTTCACAGAAGTCTATCTTATTTCTCAGAGAATACAAGCAAGAGTGGGGGTAGTCGTGAATTACAGCAGATTTTTCTATACAGCTCCCGAAAGGAATTTCATGCAACAAATGAAAGCTATCTCTTTCACCCACAGCCTTTCAAGGTCTTTTGAGAGCAGTAAAGATGTCAGAACCTCTTCAGAAGTTCTTGAAATATATTATCGTTGAAGAATTAGGTGACTTAGTTCAACAGGTCATTAATAGGTCTCACAACAGCATACCTGGAATAATGAGCAGCTATGGAGCTGAATGGGGAGGTTCACATCTTTCCAGAGATCTGCACTTCAGTTTGTTTGTTTGCTTGTTAAATAAGACAGACCTGCAGGGCTTTGAGATGTACCCAACATTTAACTTGCAGCCAGGAAGGCGAAAAATGTACAGCTGTTTCTTCTTCTTTTTTTTTTTTTTAGGTAATGGGGATTCAGATTCTTGTTCTGGGCTACACTAGAGCACGTTTGACAAGAATTTAATGATGGATTGTCAGTTAATTCAAACACCAAATCTGTGTCATCCCAGACTAAGAAAGTTTGTGGTTTTTTCTTCTGCTTCTAGCTTAATGTTGAATTCTTTTTTATTCTCACGGATATTTCAATTATTTTGTGTGAAGGCTTGTGTATAACACACACCACCTCCAGTGACAGTTTGCACACGTAGTTTCTGCTTGTTCCTTGGTGCTTAGACCTCAGAATTTCTCACACAATTGAAGCGTGGCTGCGTCCAGCTCTGGTTGTGGAGACTACATGTGTTGGTGCTCTGAAGAGGACACAAACGGTTTTTCCTGAAGTGGCTAATGTATACAACATATTTTTCACCTAATTATCAAAGAAAAATATATTACTATAGTGGGTTTGCATGGTCAGGTTTTGGTGGCAGAAGGGCTACAGGGGTGAATTCTGCTAGAAGCTGCTGTTAGATACTTCCTCCATGTCCAATATAGCCAATGCCAGCTGGATCCAAGATGGACCCATCTTGCCCAAGGCCAAGGCCATCAGCGATGGTGGTAGCACCTCTGAGATAACATATTTCAGAAGGGGAAAAAGAAAACCAGAGAATTGCAGCTGGAAGACAAGAGTGAGACTATGTGAGAGGAACAACCCTGCAGACACTGAGGTCAGTGCAGAAGGAGGGGGAGGAGGTGCTTCAGATGCTGGAGCAGAGATTCCCCGGCAGCCCGTGGTGAAGACCACGAAGAGGCCAGCTGTGTCCTGCAGTTATGGAGGGTCATGGGTAGCAGAGACTCACCTTCAGTGTCGGGATTTTGTGTCATAATAAAATTAAACTCATTTCCCCAAGTGGAGTCTGTTTTGCCTGTGACAATTACTGGTGGGTGATCCCTCCCTGCCCTTGTCTTGACCCACTAGCCCTTCCTTATATATTGTCTCCCCTGTCCAGCTGACAAGGAGAGTGTTAGAGCAGCTTAGGTGGGCAACTGGAGTACAGCCAGGATCAACCCACCACAAATATATTTCACTGTAAATTTATAGCAGTACACTGCAAAATTAAGGAAGTACAGTGTGTTATTGCCACCAGGAAGTGCAATTACCTGCCTACAAAAATACAGAAAGGAGGTAAGGTCAAGCTGCCCACTCTTTCAGGCATGGACAACTGAGCATGGCTCCATTTGAACTGCTTCTAGCCTGTGGGCCAAGCTGCCACTCACTGGAGACGTGGTTTTGGAGGTCTCTGATTCAGTCCCTTACCCAGCCACTGCCAGACCTGGCCCCTTGCTGCTGGTTTCCATCCCATCCCAGAAGGGTCAGCTACCAGCTTCCAAGACGACAAGCAGCTACCTGAGCCCCATCCCACCACTTAGGGCCTGCAGAGACTCTACCCGGCCAACTCAATGAGAAACAGAGGCAAAAAAAGTACATGAGCCTCCCTCATACTGGCACAATGTACCACCAACAAAATGGCAACCTGACCAAGCATTCGTGTCTGGGTCTCATGCTGTCTGTTGCAACATTTTGCGTGCTCAGGATTTTGGTTTCACCTCTGGGAAAACATCTCCAACCTACAGCCAATGTACTCCATCCTCCGTTAGTAAAGTTCATGATAACTTGGCTTTGTTCCCACTTGGAAAATGTCCTCTACACTAATGAGCCACTGGCCAAATTTCTCCCTGGGCAGCCTGAAACCTGCCAGACAGAAATGAGATCTGTAAAACTGAGCTGACATCACGAGGTCTATATAGACTTTTCCAGGCCATTTGCCAGGCCCTAGTGGCCTAGTTTTAGAAAGACAAATTGAATCCATAACTGGCTAGTTAAGCTCTCTTCAAACCCTTTTAGAGTGACAAAACTCTTCCCTTGCCAGGCCTAACCCCTGGTACTGAAATAATTGCCAATGGCTCTAAAAAGACATAACAGAAGAAGTCGGAAATGTTGGTAGAAGCAAATCTAAGACACCCCCCAGCCACTTCTCCTGCTGTGTGAGGCTGCCCAGAGGGATGGGGCAGTGGCAGGTTCTGGGATTTTCCTTCGTGTGTCCTGGAGGTTATCAGCTGGGTAATGAAAAGGAAGAAAACAAGTTCCTGAGATCCAGTAGCAGTGCAAGTGCATGACTAGGAGACAGCACAAGAGAAAAACTATCCCAGAACCCACTCTCCTCCAGTGTCTCTCTGGTTGGGATCCTGCAGCCTGCTCCTTCACCCCAAGCAACCCTCCTCTTGGCAGTGCGCACCACTACTGCTGCCCCTCATGGGCTATCCGGGGTCCAGCTTGCCTAGGGACCGATTTTCAGAAGCCAGGACTTTTATAGAACTATATGTCATCTGCAGATGGTTTTGTTTGCATGGAAATTCATGCAGGACTCAAGCCTAAAACAATTTTTAGGTACTCATCCTAAATACCATTTGGAGGTGACAAAATATTTGGGTTTAAGTGAATAACATGTCCTTTCAAGAGTGGGGAAGACATTGACATTGCTTGACATCAATTAACATTCCTTTTTTTCTTTTGAATATGTGTAGGCAGAGGAATTACTAGGGCCAGAAAGCTGAGTTTTTTTAAGTAATGGCCCTCTTCTGTTGTTAATGTGCTATATTTCTTGTAAATGTATTGTGGAATAAAGGGGAAGTGCAAGTACTTTGTGTGCTCAAGTATTAGTGGATATCAAACAGAAAAGTACATGAGATCTGGTGTTTGCAAAAGCAGACTATGCTTATGAGCTATACAAATGACTACAGAGCCCAGCCCTCTGAAGACTTAATGCATTTATTTATAGATGACTGATTTGGGACTAAAATATTGGAACACATTCACATATTCTTGTTCCTCCTGCCTCAGCTTATAGTTGTTTTATCATTTTTTTGCCAGCAACCAAAGGAGAGTCTTTTTTAACCACAGCACTTGTCTCCTTTCCAAGGCATAAAAAAAATAAATAAACGTTTACTAAGCACAACCCACAAATCAAGGGGAGGATCTATTCTCTCCAGCAGTCTTTCATCCTGGAAAACTAAACAATAATATTGACTTTCTCTTACACAAAATCTTCTATAGTGCAACTTCAGTGCACTATAGAAGTCTTTCAGTATAAAGGGGTAAAGGCAACAGAAGACCACACAGTCACGGCATCTTAAGGGAGACAACAAGACTTTGATTCTTCAGCATTCAGTGCAGCAGCCCAGCTTGGAACAGAAAGGCTTGGGAGTAGAGGAATAAAATAATACATAATCTCTGGACAGCTTCCTTACCTTAACCACAGTTCCCCCAGTCCATAATTTTATACTCTTGAACTCTTGCCTTGTTCCCTGGTGCATAAAACACATGTATGCTGTTAGTGTTTTTTCTGCAATTAAAAAACAGTTCTCAGTGTTGATTTTGATGTTAATCTGTGATATCTGGGCACATGTTGCTGCATATCTTGTAAAATCCCTGGCATGGAAGTAATCATGGCTTTTAATATGCTCATCTGCATATTACCTAGCTTGGTGGAGAACCTTGCATAAATATTTTCCTGTATGTCTAGGTTTGTATTTTGGATAGATTATCCTTCCCTGTTTTTTGACAAAGCTTTGCAGTGTATCAGAAGATGAGTCTGTTTCTCAAGAGTACACTTTGTGCTATGTATAAAACAACACTGGTGACAGGGTGTGCTTTTTTCAGTTGGAACTGACATTTGATACATTAGCCAAATGGGAACTGCAGCCAGATCATAATTGGATATGTATTTTCAACATCCTCAGCCCTTCAGCCAATTGGCTGGGACTCCAGGAGGTTTATTAGTAGAAATGCAGGTTTATCTTTTTTGCTAATCTGACTAAAGTGAAACCATCAAAGAAGGAGCCAAAATGAGGGAAAGGGGGAAAGATAGAAATACCAGACCTTAGGCGGCAAGCTGCAGTTCAAGAAAACTATGGATCATTAGGCTTTGCAGGCAATGGCAACGTGCAGAAAAGGTAACACAGAAAGGCTTTAAGATGAAGAATCTTTTCAAGCTCTACATATCTGTCATAAACAAATATTTAGTGGCCTAAAGGAAGATTCCGTAGGGGAATATTGTCCAAAAACTATAGACTTCTATTTTGTTTTGCTGCTAAAGCAGGTTAAAAAAAGGCTGACATGGAATTCATTTGCAAAATCACATCAAGTCTTTTTCAGGCACATCATTTTGTGAAGTTCTGTCACTGTGCATCTGGAAGAACAGTTTAGATATGATGTCACACAGACAAGAAATTGATTAAGCGAGATTTAATCCACAGATTTTGTTGACTGTTCAAAATGAAGTAGGTTAAAATCCTTCCCTCTTGCATGGTTCATCCTGATGAAGAGTTTAGTCCATTTTAGTGAGAAAGAATTACCATGACTAGCGGCCGGCAGGAACAGGGCAAATGGGTGTTGTGAAAGTCATGGAGCAGGAGAAGTTCTGCAGGAAGGTTCGAACAGTGTGCAAATTATAAGACCAGCATTTCTGAAAAGAAATCCTCCAAAACAGATCTAAGCAAAGATTCCAGCTGAAACAAGGCAGCACATGGATACACCCACAAAGACTGCATTACAAAATAAGAGCTTGCATGTTCATTTAGCAAACTTGCTTCAGCAAACTGCGCTCTCGCATGCCTGCTTCCAGCTGCTATCAGCTGATGCCTTTGCCACGTGTGAACGGATAGGTTCTGCCCTGACTTCACACATGAACTTCAGCAACGAAACAGAAGTAGTAAGTGTTAGAAGTGGGAGCTGGAGCAAACATGGAAGGGGCAGTCAGCCATCATTCACTGCTGGACAATAGTATGGATACTAAAAAGGAAGATCACTACCCCAAAATTTCTCATTAACAGTACAGCTACCGTAATATGGAAATCCTTAGAGAAGGTTTATCTGTACTTTTTTGCTTTAAGCAAAGCAAAAATTATCAAACACAGATCAGACAGTGGTCTAAATGCTTTAGTGTTTTGTACCTGACAATGATCAGTACCAGGTGTTATCTAGAAGCATAAGGAGTTGACTACACTCCTAGGTTTTCTTCTTAAGTAGTTAGTGCTAATATAAAAGTCAGAGAGATATGTCTGAGAACTTAGTTGATTTTAAAGCCAGTAAGACATCCATCTTTTAGCCCACAGCACAAGGGAGGGAATTTGAACTAGTTTTACAAAATGCTCAAAGAATCAAAGTCAAGCAAGTTTAGTTTCACCTCTCTTCTACCACTGGTGAGTTTAGTCACACAATGACCATCAGAGATGAGATGAAGTGTGGTCATTTGTTCTTCTCTGGTGTTTTTCCCATGTCTGAACCGCATGTGGAGTAACTGGGAAGGTCTGTCTGAAGGTCTCTCACAGCATTGCAGGCAGTGGGGTGCCTGATTTCCTCCCAGCCACAGCTCTGGGATGAGAAATGACAGACCTCGGGGTTTTACCCCTTGGAGAAAATCCATGTGGCAGTGGCTGTTTCATCTCTATCTGAAATGTTCCATTTCCTGAGATGTGTTTCATGTATAAGCAAGAGACTGAAAGGGTATTTTTAAACCAGAGCAAATTCACATCTGACAACAAAATCCCCTGCAAAGCCCCATCACTCTTCCCATGGTATATTACTGCCTTCCTTCTCTTCCCCTTCTCAGCTGCTCCCAGTATTGCCAGTGAAGCCAATGGGTAACCTCCCTCCCCACAGTCAGAGCTTTCTGTTTTGCCCTGCTGCATTGCCCCCATGGCTCTCTGGCCACAGGGTTGTCCTCACTGGGGAACGGGGACCCTTCCCAGACACTACTTTTCCACTTCTCATAGGGGATAAAACCCTGAACCTTCAGCCGCTTTTCATGGTTTAAATAACAAGTCAGTCTTCACAATTAGGGTGGGCTAAAACCAGGCAAGCAAATATTTGGTCACTTACAATCATCTGGCCATACCCTTGGCTAATTTCTAATCCATCACAGCATATTACCCAGCCAGACAATATTTACAGTTTTTCATTAGCCTCTGGAGATGAGGTAACGGGAAGGGGGGGGGAGGGGGCTAAAGTCCAAAATAAATTGGTTTGCACCGTTACACTCATATTCACAAGTAATTCAAACAAGCCCTTAGATTTAAGCACATGGGATCTTTAAAAGGTAAGGATTTAAGCATGTGCAGAATTGACTTTTTGCAAAGTATAATTCCTTTGTTTCTCTCTGCAGTGTTCCGAATCTCCTAATGCTGTCTCATTTTATAGATAGATGCTAAAATTATTTAAGTATGTCTGCTGAAAATCATTCTCTTAAAGGGTACAAGTGGCTGACTAGACATCATCTCTGGTAAAATATCTGTGCAACAATGTGCTACTCAAGAGTTTCATTGTTCACACCAGAGCCATAAGAAGCCAGCACTGGCTAAGTCACAGGGGTTGTAGGTGCCAACCATATTTCTCACAGATTTTCCAGGATAAAAACTCAGTGATAACTTCCAGATTTTTCAGGTTAAATCTCAGTGATTCATGAGTTGTCCAAATTGGCTACTGTGAAATATCTTTTTTAATTGATTATTTTCCTAATTTTTTAAAAAATTGTTCATCTGTTCTGTCCCCTACAGATGACTTTTGTTCTGCTGATGAACTACCTGGCCTTTTTATTCATCTCATCTAGTGACGATATTCAGAAGAGAAGGATAGGTGATAGATAGCAAATGTAAACCACATGCTTCTGCTAATCCATCATGCTGAAATACATGAAACTTTCGTGATACACTAAAATTATTCATGATCACTTTGTTAGTCATCTGTATTTAATGCAGACCAACTATTAACAGCTAAGGAAGTAGGTGCAAGGGTCAGAATTACTCCAGGAAGCCAAAGAAATGAGGGCAGCAGAATGTCATCTCCAGGGAGAGTATAGCATAACGATGAATTAATTTACTGTAAGTCCACGCTCTAAGTACAGTGTTGGTAGCCTGCAAACACAGCTTGGAAGGAAAACCTCCATATGGCTACTTCATTACAAGATAAAAGTTGAAATTCTAGTCCCCATCGAAAAAGCCCCAAACCCCACAAAACTCCATTTCTAAGCCTGTGAGATAAAAGCGTTGTGAAGAATCACAGGAGAAGGGACCCTGCAAACGCATGAAGATGGTTGCTGCCAAGTGGGGTTGTCATGGAGCTGCATCTTACCATAGGGGCATATACATTGCAATAACTGCAAGCACATGAAACGAACACATAAATTTTGATAACTGCACAAGATTGTATCTTCAAACACTGAGACGGGAGGAGATGTCTAGTGAATTATGCCTTCTTTTTCAAAAATTGTCTCTCTGCCTATCTTTGCTCTTTTGTGGCTCCTCTCCTTCCTAGCAGAGCTGGAAAATTCCCAATACAAAGCATATTTAATTATCTTTGGCTTGTCTTAAAAGCAAAGGTCTTTTGTCAGGTGAACTCCTGTTGACTATAGCTGAAGTTTTCAAAAATCTCTTTCGATATAATGGATCTTTGTCTAAAAAGGAATGCAGGAAGCAAAATTAAAATCTCCAGGAACAGCCCTCATGATTTAATCCTTTGCCATTAGTGTGGCTCTGGCCCGATGAAAGACTGCAAGCAGTCTAACTGGATGTAGGTAAGCAACATCAGGATGCAGGTCCCCATGGCTGGCTGCTAATGTGGCCCAGTGAAACTCAGGGAGGAAAGCTACAGCATGTCACCTTGCAGGGACACATAGGCACATGCCAGCCTTTTTGCCTTTAAGGTGATTGGTGTGTCAAACAACCTAGTTTTAGCCATTAAAATTATTGCATGCTAGATTGTAAAGCCCTACGAGCTGGCTGCATGCAAACAATGGGAAGGCAATATCTGTAGGATTGTTGCTGCTGGCTGAACCCTACGGGTCCAGAGTTGGGAAGCCTCAGGGATTTCCTGCAACACAGGACCCTGAGGAGGGTCTGCGGTGCAGGCTGAACAGGTACAGTGAGCTTGCCCTAAGGGCTATGCCTCTCATGCTCGCACGGATGGCAACAGCAGGGAGAGAGTAGAAGCTCCAAGGGGAAGGGACTTTTGTTTCTTCACTGGTGTAAAGCCAGTACAGTGGCACTGGGTTTGGTGTTATTCATTCAGATTTGGCTGAGGGCTGAGAGCCCAGCCCAGGCCTGGGGTTCCAGAAAAGCTGTGTGAAATAAAAGGAGGGTAGGGGAGAGCGAAAGGGAAAGGCAGAAGAGTATGAGATGGTTATCACATACATCCTGGGACCTGTGATGTTCCCAGCTCCTCTTTCACTCTGAGGTAGGTGGGAACACGCAGGAGTGAGGGACCAATGCCCCTTTCAGGACCCTTCAGTTGGCCTTAGGCACGGTCCCCCTTCCCAGCTTGTGCACGTGGCCTGCAAGCACCCAGAGAAACAGGTTGACTCTGCAGCCTTTCTGAAACACTGTCTTCAATTCCAAAGATACAAAGCCTCATGTAGCTCTCTGAGAGGCAGAACAGGCGAGCAGTCCCATTGTCAGCTTCACTGGTGTTTTTCATGTGCTTAAAATCAAGCATATTATTGCATGTTCTGCTCATTTGTAGCCAGGTTCTTCTGCCCCAGACCCATAAAGTGGAGGAAACAATGGTGCTTGGACTTCACAGGTGGATGGATGTAGGATTTGGAGGAAAGCTATCTAAGAAAACACTGTCCGGTCCTCCAAAGCACATGTACTAGACATAGACCTAGTCCTGTTGGGAGTGGTGCAGGTCCAGGCTGAAAGACTGACCGGCAAGTTTACAACCTAGTTAAGAAGTAAAAGAGGATGTGGAAAAACATCACATCCACTTCAAAGTACCCGGTAACACCTTGTTAGTTTGGCAGTTGACATCTCCATGAAGCAAGCACTCCTGTCAACAGCTGTCCTGGCCAGCATAGCACATGCTGGGGTTAGGACAATGCCCCGAGACAAGAGCTGGCAGATCGGCTGGAAAAGATACATGTCAGTCCATGGCATGGTTACAGACCCATGATCAGGGCACGATGGTGAGGTCTGCAGAGCGCTATGGCTGGCTTGCACAGCTGAACCAGTCCTCCCTTCTCTGCTCCCCTTCACTGCACCAGTGCAGCCACCACACAACTCCTGATTCAGCATGTTGCATTACAAGCTATCTTGTGTGCTGCAACAGAATTTAGGCTATAGCAAGATGTATACATAATTGTTCTCAACAGCGGTGTAGCTGTAATAGCTGCCTCCAGGAGCAACCCCTCTGTATGCGAGGTTTATGCCAGAGACTCAGGAAATCAAACATCTGGTTTGCTTTATCTCCCTTCTCTGGGCTTGCTGAGGACTAGGCTGTGGGTTTACCCTCTAGCCAGGAGTGAAGGACAATTTACTCCCCGGGACAAGCTAGGTGCTGAATCATAATTCAGCCACTGTCCGAACCATGCTTCTCTGCAGCTCCATGCCCAGCCCAGCCTCCTGCTAGTGCAGACTAGCCCTGGGAGCTGGCAGGGACTCACACCAGCACACCACTTTGGAGTCCTTCCCTGAGACCGTTCCCCATGGTCCCAAGTCAGTGTGGGCCACCAGAAGCATCCCTGGAGCAGCAGAGACCATCACCACAGATGGGGAGAGGTGGAAGTCTGTGCAGTTGTTACAGAACAGGCTCAGCCTCCAAAGTTTCATTTACAATTAGTGTCCACTGCTGGCAGTGTGCTGAGAGACAAGCCAGCTTCTGCTGCTCCAGGGAAGGGACATGGCACCCACCAGCACTAGCCAGTAGCAGTTCCTCCTGCTCCCTCCTGACCTTGCTTCTCAGGGCAAAGTGGCTGAAACACGGATGGCATTGGGACGAGATGTCGGAGGTCCCCTTCTACGCAGGGTCTCACAGAAGTAGGCTGAGTACCCTGGCTGGTATTAGAGCAATAGCCAGGCCCTGTTTTGTCTGTGTGAGCACCACTGTTGACCCCAGTTCTTCATTTCTGCAACAGAAAATAGCTTTTTAATGAAACGTGAGTATGAAAGAGAGAAATGCTTTCACTAAAAATGAAGCATTCATGGAAAGTAGCAAGGGCTTGGAAACTCAAATTGTTCTTTTTAAAGACAGCAGCACTGCAGAGGAGAAGGTTAATGAACACTGATTTTTAGTGTAAGTTTGTTACAAACACGGGTTCCCATGCGCTCCTGAGAGCCAGCTTATTTCTGCCCTAATGAGCAAGCTGAAACACAGCCTTGTGTATGCTGCCGAAGGCAGAGCCAGAATACTCCAGCACAATAAAAATTACCCTCAAGCCTACGTCTAAAATTATATCCAAACCTGAACTGAATTATTTCTGAAAGGGTAATTACTTCTTGATTACTTTTTACCAACCTCTAGGCTCCCAGGCTCCAGGCAGAAGTCAAACTGTCAGATGTTGAAAGAGAAAGAGAGGGAAAGAAAATGTTCGTACAGCGACTCCAGCCCAGCTGGAAGAAAGAAGCACAGTAAATCTTTCCTTGTGGGAGCTCCAGACCGCTTTCCAGAGGCTGTGTTCCTTCTGATGCATTTCCGATAAGCCTCCAAACCCTGACAGGACACTGACCTGCCCTTGCTGCACGGTGCAGGAGAGGAGGGGAGAGCTTGGCACCGGTGGTGCGTTACAGAGTTCAGAGCACACCAAGGGCACACCATCTCCACCGAGTCACTCTTTGTCCCCCTGTGGAGGTGGGCTGGGAAGGGATCTGGTCTTTCTCTCCCACCCCAACCACAAGCCAGCACAGACCAAGAGGTCACCTGCCCTGCAAAGCGCTGCTCACCACCAGTGCGTTGCCCAGCGCTGCTGCTGGGGCAGTGCAGAAGGGAATTGGAGTGCACTCCCCTTGTCAGGAGACACATGCCAGCCCTCCGTCACACCAAGTGGCACATTTTCAAACTCTCCCTCCTCTCTGAACCTCACTCCTCAAGCGAATGTTTCAGGAAAGAGGGCTTGAACTTTTTCCCATTTGGCCGTGTCTTGCCAACACCTTGACATGACAACAACCTTGCACGCCGCCCAGCAGATTTTCTACATCATCCTGCGCAGCACGTGCACCACCCACATCAAGACATCCCCAATGGGGCCAGACAACAGTCCATGCAGGCTGGGGATTTTGTAGCCCAGCACATCACCTTCCTGTTGCCTGTTTGCCAAGTTAGGGAGTCCTATCGTTGATCACATTCTCCACACAGAAGCCACTTTGGATTCCTAAACTTTCTTTATCATACCTTTTTTTAACCTTTTCCTTTCTGAGCAAGAGTAATGGTATTGGATATGGTATTTCTGGAATAAGGAATTTTTCTATGGTGACATGTGACCCTTTCTTTTTGTCTTGTTACTCCTTTTAACAGAGCCTCACATCCAACTTTCTTAGTATGGAGGTAGTGCTAGTAAAGAATTGACTTCTGTGGTTCCATTCTTCATGGATTTCTTCTTGAGACACATTTGCTCATTTAGAGTCTATCCATATGCATATAAGGCTAGGGTTGTTCTTCCCCGCGTGCGTAATGCAAAAGACTCTTTTAGACATTAAGTTTCATCATGAAGTTTATCGCCCAGTCATTCATTGTCAGAGAACACTGAGAATGCAATTTTTCCCCAGCAAAGCTAATGGAATTATGTATGGCTTTTCCTTTGTGGAGAAAATATCACCAGTGCTGCAGCCCTTGACCAGATGTCTTGGTTATAGCTGGTGTATTTAAGTGAAGAATGCTTCAAGGAACATGAAGCCTAATTCATTCACAAAAGAGAGAGTCTGATCCTGAACATCTTTTATTCCTTTAAGTGTTTTAAATGATGGCTTCCTTCCTTCATTTCTCTTTGATTCAGCAGATGCTATGTAGCATCAGGACTAGTTTGGGTAATATTTCATACAAAGCCACCATGCGCTAGTTGGGTTGGGTTTATTTCCATAGGTTCCTTCAACCACAAGGGTATCATATATTTTATATTATTCAGTATATCAAAGCCTAGTGGCAGGATATGAAGATTCTGTCTTTGTGTATGTGTGTGGGTGTGAGTCCGTTTCTAGGATGAGAAAGGAAGAGGGGACACAGCACAAATTGCTGTGTTATGTGGGACCTCAGTTTTCCATCTCACACATCAGCCCTATCACCTCAAAGAGACTTTAGGGAGAAACCACAGAATTGTATTTTCACAAAACAGTAGAGCACAGATAGGTCTGGTTGAGGGAAAGCAAGGCTCAGATACTGACTCTACTGGGTGTCAGGCAGGACAAAAGGGAGCTTTTAGACCAAGAATAAAGTCAATGAGGTACTTAAGAAAATTAAAGCCAAGAAGAAATCTCAAAGGAGATGTGTGTTGTGTTGTTGTCCAAATGGTGCAATTCTAATAGAAAGATGTTAATTTGGGTTTTAGTCCAGGTTTCTCGTGTCTGGGTGATGATTGGCAGACAATTCAGCATGTTCATGGATCCAGAACGACAATAATGTGTAATTAACAGGAATAATTAGTATTACTAACTGTGAACCATGCAAAGAAACGTACAGAGCTCAAAGAGGTGCCCATCATCAAACCACAACAGTTTCATTTGCCTCAAATAGCATGTGTATGGGCAAGCAGGAATTCAAACAGGAAATCATAGGAAATAGGAAGTGCAGCTTTGACCAGAAAATTACAATATTCAATGTCTTCCAATTCATGTAGCTGTATTCCAGTGGTATCAAAGTATTTTGTGGTGGTGTCCCTGCATATTTCTTCAGTCACTGAATTTCCTTCTCAAGCAAAGCAGTTATTTTGTTAGCATTCCCTCTTATTTTTCAAATAATCTAGAGACCTATCTTCTCACAGTAGGTCATTCCTGTAAAAATTATAATCTCAAAATCCATTTTTGAGTGCATTATCCCTTTTTATTTTATAGAAGGTCTATAAGACTTTTGATGCCCTGTGACTGTTTCTCATGCTTATTATTAATTTCATTTAGAAAGAGTTAAACTCTTTAAAATTACTTAGTAGGTGAGTATTCATACAAACTAGAAATACAGGAAGAAAAAGAACGTGTTGAAAAGCTTAAACTAATATTTTATTTTAATCAGGCCCTTATTTTTCCCTCAAAGGGTAATATAAAGAATACACACAGTCAGCACAGTTTCATTTCCCCAGGAACTGCACAGAACGGGTGTTGTATCAGGTGCTGCATGGGCTTCTGTGGGAAGTGTGGTTTCTTTCTTTGTTCGTTGTACCTTGTCAGGCAGGAGTGAAATCTGAGTAACTTCTTGAGACATGAGCTGTGAGTTTTTCCCTTCCAGTTTTCTACTAAGGCTAGGTGGAGAGGCAGATGTTGGTGGCTGTGGGGAGAAAGCCAGTGAAAGAGGAGGGAGTGAGGAAGGAGGCTGAAAAATCAACCCCTGGAGCAGGTCAGACCAGGACTCTAAGGGATGACAGGGACAGGCACCACAAACAGGCTTGATTTCAGCCATCTCCATTTTGATGAGAAATGAGCAGAAACAAGGAACAATTTTGATTAAACAACACCTCTTTGTCCAGTTGCATAACTCAAGTGGTTTGGACCAGAGAGCTCTTTTATTAAAACCAACCACGTTTGCCTGGGTGCATGTTTCAGATAGCTGGCTCTGGTTTGGGCTCATTTTCATGTGCAGCCACAGGCTCACACTCCCTCGCTGGCTCCTTTTTGCAGCTCCCTCTGCCCTAGCCTGTGGCCTCTGAAAGCATTCCATTGTTGGAAAACCACAGAATTGGGTTTATTTACTGGGAGTGACCGAGTTAAAGCAGAAGTGGATGGGGGGAGAAAACGCTTCTAATATAGTTTATCATTTTGAATAAGCACTGAAACAACTGCTAGCCATCCCCTGCATACTTCACTCCTTGGATCAACAGAGGAGCCTTGCCAGACGTCAGATTACATATTCCACAGCTGAAGTGTTTGCGTAACTCTTCAGTGGCTACCATTTAAAGAAAGAAAACCACTGATGGCCCTTTTCTTAATATATTCCCCCAAGTTTGACATGTTCACGGTGTACTGCCAGCAATCATTTTGTACTTGGAAGGCGAAGTTACTCATATCTCCACCATGGACCCTGTGCCAGCTAGCAAGACAGGACCGGCCTTCCTCATTTTCACAATCTTGGCATGCAACTGCGGGCAGTGCTGGGGGGTGCCCAGCCCTCCGCACCCATGAAGGGGTCCCAACTCCCAGCACGGGAGAGGGTGGACTTGGAATGTCAGTCGTGTGTTATCGATAATGATATTGAGAAAAAGTTCATTTGGCCGCTTTGGTTCGTTGTCCAGTGACTCAAAAGAAATTGTCTGGTATTTCTCTTTGGAGGAAAGGAAAACGTGATTACATCCAATTTCAACATTAGCTTTTGCAGCATTCCTATCACTGCCCAGATTTTGCCTTTACTAAGGAATTATCCAAGAAGCAGATTTCCTTTTCTGAACAGAAGGTGCTTAGATAAGCCTTCCCACTCTGTGGATATCAAGCACGTGCCTCAGTACAGCTTTTCTACCTTTGAACCCAGAGGGTTTATAAACTCTTCTGGGGCTTTCTTGACACCACCACCCTGCTTGTATTGCTCAAATTATGGCTTGGCCAAATCTGTGCAGTCCACGTTCCTTCCCCTTGCAGGGGGCCAGTGCTTGGGCAGCCTGGGCCACTCTCCCACGGACGAGAGTGAGCTGAGTTTTTCACATCAGAGAAGGGCATTTTCTTTTTTGCTGCAAGCCAAAGCTACAGAGTATTGTCTCTGGAACAACGGGCTCTAAGCCAAATGAGAATTCACAAATGAACCTTGTAATTAGATAATGCATTGCAATCAGTGAAAAAAATGGGTCCAGGAAGATAATTATCACACTGTTTAACTGGTTTTGATTGCTCTGTTAAAGGGCAGAGTGAGACCTTTGATGTTCTTCCACAGCTAAGACATACTAAGACCATGTGTACTGGCTTATATTTGAAGACTTCGTAGAGATTATTTTTCCCTCCCCATTTCTCTTCTGTTCCATAAATGAAAGCAGGGTCTGGAGTTAGAACAAACAAGCAGTTTTTCCTAGATATTTTTTAGAAAATTGCCCTTTTTCAGAATGCTAACCACCTCCAGTTTTCAGGAAAAAGATAGCTTTATAATGCAAGTTACACATAATGAACAATGAGATGGCGTACATTGGAGGGAGATGAATGGTTTATGAAGAAGAGAAATTATATAATTTTTTAGCACCTTTTAAACTGGTAAGAAGTTTCTCTACATGTTCCTGAGAAGTTGAACATTTCACCCCAACACCCAACAGTACCAGAAGTTCGTCCCCCAGGGATTTCTGGTAGTGGATGTAGTCATTTATGCACATGCATTGTAAAATTCTCAACTCCTAAGAAATGAAACGTTGTCATATAAATGTGGGATATTCCTTATGTCTGCTGACACTAACTTTGAACATTCTGCTTGGAGCAGGCTGTTAGGCTAAATGACTCCAGATTTCTCTTAGAACTGAAATTTTTCTACAATTTTCATTAGCTCAAAAACACATTCTGTATCTGCTGTTAGTGTCAGTCAGTTTCTTCAGACAAGCTATTGCATATTGCTATATTTTTCTTGTCCTGTCTATCCAGATATAAACACATATTTCTCCTTTTATTTGTGTCTTAATATGCACACTATGAATATAGACTACTAGAGCACACTTTCTACAAAAACATGCTTTAATGCCCAGGAGATCCATCATTCCAAACATGGGATGCTGCTCTGAAGGTGGCAGGCTTTTGCCTACCCTCAGGTTCACCCATTCCTAACCCTTGCAATATCAATTCTTTTCCATCTTCAGTACAATAAATTTTGGGTTAGGAGGGTACTACAAAAGAGTCAGTGGCAGCACTGGGGGTAGTTGTGCAAAGAAACAGCTGGCTATGACACAAGAGGTCGATACTCCACTGAATGGTCATCCGAACACAGCAGCAATCCAGCTCGACCTCCTTCTTGCTGATGGGTTTACCCACATGTTCTGTGGCATTTGAGCATTGTTGTACACCAAACTTCATTTCCATGCCAGTTTCCTCAGCTAGATGGTTTTGCACCAGCTTTCCACCATCTAAGCAGACTTGAGGATCAGTGCACCACCACCATGGGATTGGTAAAGGTTGAAGGCTGCTATTGTGCCCAAATTCAGCAGCTGCTAGACAAGGCAGCAGGGTCCCCAGACAGCCCTCTGCTCTGTAAATGATGAAGGGAACCCCAGCATGGGGTTTCTAAAATCTTTGCCCATTCCACGTAGGGCAGAATAAGTCTCAGAAACAGATCTAGCTATTTTATGTCTGTGGAAAAGCATGAACGAAACCTAACTTTGGGCAAAAAGTCTGTTGAATCCCACATAAATTGACTTTAGGTACCATGCAAAAAGTCAAAGCCCTGGAGCATATATTGGGTTGGGATTGAGAATCCCTCTCCTTCACTTGCAAACTGTGCTTCAAAGCATTTTTTCCAGGTTAAACCATCTAACTTTGGCTGTGCTCCATTTTTTAGGCTGTACAGTATTTCACTGGATTCCTTTTCACATGTGGTTTACCAACACCCCCACACCAGCTCTGAAGTGCTGAAGAAATCAGGGAGTGGAACAGCACAAACAAGGGTGAACTCTGAGGGAGGAAGAGCTTGCAAGAGGGCTTATGCGGGGGCAGATGTCAGGTAAATATAGATTCCTGTTAACGTCTTTCAAGAAAAAATAAAAATAAATCCTATAAAAATAGAGTATTATATAGCCTAGCTGAACCTAGAAGCTTCATCAGTTCTCATTATCAGTGGCCTCCATCACCTTGTTAACAGCTATGCAACCAGTGTTTTTATAAAAAGTTATTTTCTCATGGCCCATGTGACATCCACCTCCTCTGAACAGACACCCTTTACACACAGGCACGTACACGCCATCTAGGTGGTACATTTTTACAAGTTTTTCTTCTGTCAGGTTTACACAGAACCAGGGGATTGCTGTTAAGATCAGCCTAATAAAGCAATACGTCATACCTCCAGATTGTTCGTTAAGAAGCATGGCTTAAAGTATCCTTGAGAATACACACTTTCTTAAGATTAAATTCGTTCAAAAAAAAAGAGGTCATGAAGGCAGGAAGGAGGGAGGGACTAAGGGCACAAACTCAGATGGTGGGACAAGATATGCTGATGCAGGCAGAGCTGCGGTCACTGCTGTGCCACTGTGGCCAGTGGCTCTCCAGACTTCATGCACTTTTGCAGAATGTCTGGCCAATCCATTTGCAACAGCCAGGGGCTTGCAAAAGGATCATGGGCTGTTTTCAGGAGACTAGCTTGAGGTATCAATTTATAAATAAGAAGTCCAGCACCAGCTCATCACTGTGATGGTGCTTCACCACTGATCTAAGGAAAGACAAAATACAGGCCTAGCCATAACAAGAGTTTAAAAAATCGATGCTACATTTTATTCTAGCAAAATCTTCTGGCCTGAGTGCAAACCACAACAGGAATGTACCCATGTTTGAAATCAGTAACGGCTTCTCTCTGCTGGGCAAAGAAGGAGCCATGCTTCAGCAGCCCTGGGTAGTAGGCAGATGTGTTAGCATTGTGCATTGTCCTCTCAAGCTAAAATACTGAAGCTGTTGTGGCAACTGAGTCAGGCAGCTACTCTAGGTGGGCTCTTAACTGACTAGAGGCAGGAACTGGAGAGGCAAAAGTCAGTTCAAAATCAGTTTGGCTCCGAGAGGATTTTCAAAAGTGCTTGCAACCACTGATGGATGTTTAGAGAGATACAGAAAACAACTGACTTTCCAGGACAATAAACTTTGATTTCTGTGGAGTTAACAGTGGAAAAGACATTTAAAATTTAAATTAAAAATAGATGAGGAGAAAAGCTTGAAGAATCTAAATCTATACGCAAATTTAAACTTACAAATATAGATTATATATGTATGTTCTGAGAAGAGTCTTACAGGAGTTAAACGGTGAGCTTACTAAACCACCTGCAGCATCATTGGAAAAACCTGAGTTCACAGGTCTTCCCCATTTTGTCACACTCAGAGGCCTTGAGGCCAGATGTCACCACCGTCACTAGCACTGAGTCATCTGTCACTTCAGCTGTGGTCTTATTGGACATGAGTGGAAACACAGTGAAATCAGGCAGCTTCTTTTGCTAAAGAGGTCGTCTTGTGGCTACTGATTGCTTTTTCATCTAAACATGCTTGAAGATATTTATCCTGTATTAGGTTTTTGGCTTTAGTTTTCTGAAAATTGGCTATAGATGGCATATATACAGCTTGCAAATTTGGTTATTCTCTAAGAGTTGGCATGTGCTGCATTTTTCTGACATTTTTTGTGGTAGCACTCACTGCCTTATTCATCTGCAGGAAGGAAAGGGAGACCAGCACCTGCAAGTCTGCCTCTGAACGGGCAAGGTATTAAAAACAGTTAACAAATAAATGGTCCGTTTTCCAAGCAGAACAACGAAGCCATGGCTATCTAGATGATAAGAAATTGTTTTTCAAGTCTGGCCTCTTGATGGCTAACCTAACAAAAGACAGGCGGAGGGAGCCCTTGATTATTTGATGGGTGGATGTTGAGGTTGACCTGTCAGAGGAGGCTGGAAGTTATAAAAAGACAAAATCTGTTGAGACGTGGCGGGAAGGTAAGACCAAACAGGAAGGAGAAAGTGAGTGAATGTAGCATCTTCATTGGCTTCCCACACAGCTATTACCTCCTTGTGGTGAAAAGCAAACTGAGTGTGTGGGGTTGTGCTGGGGTTTTGGTGCCACTCAGGTGCCATCTGCGTGCAAAGTGTAAACTGCTCAGGCTGCTTCTTTGAGTGGTCTGTACATTCCTGCTTCGGCCACCCTCTGCTCCCTGGGGTTGCAGGCAGGTGGGCAGGTTTGGGACAGCATGAGTGTATGGCTAGTGCCCTTTGGAGGCCTAGGCTTGGCACAAAGGCTCCCAAAGGACATCGGGCCACAACCTGCTGTGACAGGGGCCAGATTTGGTGACCCGAGCAAAAGTCTTCCAATGTTCAGAAGCTGCTAATGCAGATTGGCCTCAGGTTACCCATCTGAGCACAGTCACATGGAATAGCTGGTCTGGACTGAGACAAAGAATCATTGATGTCTGACAGTACCCCTGGCTAGTAATGAGGCTGGGCTGGGCAGGGGTGTTTGAATCCCATGGCTTGGCATCGCAGCTGCACTCATGGTTCTTCTCTGGGGGTGACACAGCCATGCCAGGCAGGACCAACGGCAGCAGGCAGTTGCTCTGCAGAGTTAGGAGAGGCCCATAGCCCTTGCGCTGCCCTGGGGCCAGGTGGGCAGGCACCTCTTGACACTTTCTTACCTTACTTTGCATCTTTCTCTGCCAGAATACAAAGAAAACTTTCAGTGACAGGGAGTGAAGTGTTGTTTCTCCTTTCCATATCTTAGCACACACATAGATTCCTGTGAGCAGCTGTGCATGTGGTGGATCTCTCTCCAGGAGCCCCTGCTGACTCTTCCTTGAAGTAACAGTGTGCCCACAGCACAGTTCCTGGTCCTGTACGGCTGAGAAAGCACCAGGGTATTTTCATTCACAGAGAACACAATCAAGGGAGGCTAGTCTGGACATACACCCTCACCCTGGGCTTTTCTCATGTCGTCTTCCACCACTGTTAATGCTTCTATGAATTTCTTGCTTTGTTTCCAACTGAAATTCTCACACAAGAGGGCATTGAATGTCTCCACGGACAGCCTGCTCCTGCACCCATTGCCTACCATCACATCTACATAGCAGGATGAGGCAATCACTCCTTGCTGTCTCATCCTGGATAAGCCAATGTGAAACACACCCTTTCACCTAAGTTCTCTGGATCTTGAAGCTGATAAATATAGAGTAAATAAGTATTTTCTGAATGAGCTGAACTCTCTCAGTTCCTGCTTTTTCCTCACTTGAAGCTCTCTTCCACTGCTGCATTTTTCATAGCTCTCTTGAGTTCCTGAATTCTGGAGACTATCACATCCTGCTCCACTCACCACCTGGCCTGATGCAAAGTGAAGACTTCTGTCCTAGCATCACCAGTGAGACCAGACTGCCAATGCTGGCATGCCTACTCCTGACCCAAGATGCAGCCAGCTCTGCACAGGAAGGCACCATGAGGCTCTGACCCAGTGCACCACGTGGTGTGATGAGGACAGGAAATACCCCTGCATCTCCCATGGGTGTGACAAGCAGAACAAGGCACTGTATTTGCAGTTACATAGAAAAATGTCCCACACAGAAAACCAGAGAGAGACCCTGGACCATGGATGGGCCAACCTTTGCTTGTCTTGGATGGCTAAGACTGGCAGAGCACCAGTGCTCAATGAGGCACACTTGACCTTCCCACTATGCGTGTGACTGTGACTGACACTTCCCCAGCGATGTCTGTAATCTCATCACACATAATGAGACCACCCAAGCATGACTATTTTCAGCAATGATATGGCTGGGAGATCCCAGGTTTGCTGGTGACTGAGCTCTCTCATTGCTGTGTCTGATCCAAGCAAGTCAGGTATATCTGACCAGATTTGTTCTCCAACTGACATCTCCAAGCTTTCATGCTCTGCAAGAAGCAATATCTGCTTCAGATATCGCTGATTAGTATCATCACTTTTATTCTGGCTTTTACCATCACAACTATACCCTGTGCATCAAGTGGGATTCCAAAGTGAGAGAGGAAGGACCATGGTGCATTTAAACGACCCCTCAGCTTTTCTGCAGCTGCAGATATTCTACCCAGTCTAGTTTTCCAATAATATCTCAGTGATGCCAACATTTCTTAAAGGTGAGGTATAACTTTGGGAAGTAACATATACTCCCTGATATGTTTTCCAATTCAGTGCCATAGCCCAGAAACCACATGCCATGGACTGCTAACCCTTTGTTTAGAGCAATGTTGGCCATCCTAGATTAATATGATCAAAGTATCATAGTCCAAATCCCAGATTTATCACTTCTTCCTGAGCTTCCACTGAATTAATCTCAAATGTCACCACTGAAAAAATAATCTTCTTCAGAATAATGGAGCCCTTATCCAGCTGTCACATACCTGCTGCGTATAGTGCAGCAAGGCTCTGTATATGCTGCTGCTTGGATATTTGATATCAAGTACCCAAATGTAGTCAGGACTGGTAGATTTATTTTATTTTATTTTACTTTATTTCATTTTTTTAATTTGATGCACTAGCTTTCTTTGATCACAGTATGTTTGAGGCTCGGTAGTAAGTTCATTTCCCAGATTTTCTTTGCTCATCTTCTCAAAGCTAAACATGAGCATTGAACTGGAGCAATACCAGAAAAGTCCTGCAAAAATTTGCCTCAGTAAAGCAAAATTAGTGTTATCTGCCTGTGTTGAATTCACTTTCTAAAAACACTCCAGTAAATACTGGCAGCACATTATAAAAGAGAAGTGAATTTGAATTAATCCTGACAGAACTTTAACTAAAGTTAATTATAAGCTCATGATTGTACCTGTTTGCAGCCAAAATCTTATATTAGGAACTATATATATAGAAAGACAGCAGAAACATTTCTATGCATTACTTTGTGTCTAGTTAAGTGTTAGTAATATACTTCAAATGTCAAATGCTTGGAACGTGGAGTTCGTTATCACCGGGTCGATAATTTTTTGTAGGAACTGATTTCTTCTGTAACAGATTTTGAATAGCAAATCCATTCAGTAAAGCCTCAGGCATGAAGAGTAGCTAAAAATTTAATAGATTGCAGGTTGTATCCCATTTGTTAAATTCTACATAATTGCATTTTTTACCATGCATGTCAAAAGCACCAATGTGCCTGTAAAACAGAAGACCCTGGTCCACAGAAAAGGTGAGGAACACACGAATCTCTGGGCATCCACTGAAATGTTTGCAGTAGCTCAATACCCGAATTTAATTGTGCATGTATTGTTGAGTGACTATATATTAAGTGGGGAGCGGGGTAAAAGAATGACACATGTAGCATGACACATTTAGATTCTAGGTAACAGTTGTGCTTTGGTAGCTACAGATACCCATAGCTCTTCAGAGCCTTTGCTTTACAGGTATGCTTACGCACACAAACACACACATATATATGCATGTACATATGTAAACTCCTTTCACGTTATTAGCTTCTAGGTTAGCCCTGAATATTTCTGTGGGAGTAGGTCAAAGGAGTCAGAGCTTGAGTTTCTGCTCCAGTGGCCTCTCCAGGGGAACCCATGCGGTGAGCCCAATGGTCAGGAGAGACGAAGGAGCCATCAGCTGCCTTTCCTGTGGCCAGCCACGAGTCCCCCTCACCACAGCCCTACATCACACCAGTGCAGGTATCCTGAATGTCTTTCTGTTACATTTTTAGCATTATGTGCCCTGGTTGCAGCTTAAAACTGACCGAGCAATCTTTACTCTAAATGCAGGAAGTACATTTCATTTGCATAGCTCTGATGGGATTAAAGGAGGCATTAGAGTAATTAAGGTCAGAGGGGTTTGCCATTTACTAAATCCTTAAATCCACCTCCGCTCCAACATAATTCAGTAATATCACGGGGCAAAAGGTCAGTGCAACAATTTATGCCCGTCTAGCCTTCCATCACAAAGAGATAAACCCTTTCTTGGACAAAGAGCTTTTTTTGGACACAACACATACACATTATTTTCCACATGGGCATCACGAGAACCTTTGCTTCAGCTACCATCTGAATGAGCCTGTATGATTACAATTAAAAAAAAAAAAAATCTTAGCTGATACAGATCTTAAATATGCATTCCAATAAATTTCTTCCTGAGTTTAAAATATTAAGGTAGCCCTCTGTTAATATGAGAATAAAAAATGCACAGGGAATATGTGGAAGATGATGTATTATTGAATACTGTGTGTTCATATGAGTAAGCTTGCGGCAGTTATTACTTTTAATTAAATGCACACACACTTGACACTGCTGAAGGCCTTAGCTCCCAAGGCTTCATTGTTATCTGTAATCCAAAGCTGCTCAATTCAACTGAAAGAGCCCTGAAACAGAATAATGCTGAGCAAAGCTGCTCTGGGGACCGATACACATGCATTTATTGCCTTTCTCAAGTGCAGTTATCTCCAAGCCAAACACATTGTGCTGGTGTCCTTCTCCACTCACAGCCTTTAGAACCAAATCACTGTAAGCTACATCACCCCAAATCACTTTTGGAGGGACCTGCAGTGCCCCATGCCAGAGGAATAGGTGCCTTTCTAGACAGAAAAGGGGTTTGCAGAGCTCTCAGACAGGTAATTGCTACGTAATGATATTTTAGTGACAATCCTGCCCCTGAGATCTCCTAGGTGTCTGGTTCAAATCTCCAAGCGAAATAAAGGGAGTTGAAGGATGGAAAAGATGGTTTTGAAGCTGAGAAGAGATAAATTGAAATTGCTTTAGCTGTACTATGGATAAAGAAATCATGGATCCATGATGGAAATAGTCAAAACTTCTTCAGTCCTGATAAATGTTGTCAGAAAGTCATCAAGTTTTCTTGAGACAGCTTTGGTGACACACTTGTCCTAATGGGTGACCCCTTTGTCCCTCCAGCCTTGCAGCTGATAGAGTCGGTAGTGGTCTCAGTGATGTGACAGCATGTACAAGTGGGAATTAAACCTCAAGCAACATATTTCATGCCAGAGATAATCAAGAATTAGAAGGAATTGATTTGCATCTAAGCATTGAGGGGCAGTGAAGGTGCAATGCACATGTCCCCATGCTCCTTCTCACTGGAGGTGGGTGCAATGCTGATTTCAGGAGAATCCCCATGGGCAGGAACTGATCCTGCTGTGCTGGTCCAGGGAGCATTGGCCAGTCAAGAATAAATCAAGTCATCCTTGGCTATAAATAGGCCAACATGGTGAGAAGAGACAACAGAGCTGACGTGGCAGCTAATGCCGACCAGCTGGCACACAGGCTGTGCTGGTGTTTCATCCCCTGGCACAAGGCAAAAGTGTGCCTTGCTCCGGATGAAGGAGCCCTGCATGGCCACACTGCCTCTGTGCCTGCTCGCCCAGCCTCACTATCACCCACCCTCCTCACGGAGCACCTCACGGCACCTCTTTGCTGAGAAGCCCTGACACTAGTGACCTGAACTAATTTCCAGATGCAAACAACGGCTGGATCTGCAAATAGCTGGCAAGGTGTTGCCCAGGACGTCCCTCCACATAGCAGCCTCCTCGTGTCCCTGTCCTCGGTGACATGGAAAGGCACGGGCTGCTCTGCTGAGGGTGCTCTGGGTGTGGGCCCGCTGTGCTGAACAGACTAGGCATGATTGCACTATCCCAACCACATTATTGCAACACTTTTTCCACCAAAGAAGCCAAAGAGACAGGTATTTGGGGATTTTCTTTTTTTCTAAGTAAATCTTCCAAGTGAATAAAGAAGAAAGAATCTGCTTGATGTCCAAATGGATGCAATTTCACAAAGACAACATAAACAAGGAGAGAAAAGCACACTATGAAGCAGGGGACGCTTGAACATTTCTTATAATCAGAGGGACCAATACGGCTTCTTGGCCACTGACTGTTCCCAGCACCACTAAAAGAGTAGATGAGACGTCTGCGCTAAGTAAACAGCATCTGCCATCTCCATGGGTTGTTTGAAAGTGCTGACTAGCTGGTGAAGAGATTAGCACCGTCTGACTCCTCCACTAATAACTTATTCGTAACCCAGGCTTGGCAGTGTCTTCCTAATTGTCAGTTAGAACTGCTGACATTCCCGATTATTGCTCTTCAGATGTAAATAATATTTATTTGAGGGTACTGTGGCCTCTGTTTTGATCCTGCAAGTTCAGGTGAGTTCACCCACCTGGAAGGACAAAAACAAGTTTTACCTCAGACGGTAGATCCATTTCTAACTAACATGTCATTATAATTGTCTCCCTTACAAGGACATATTTTAAATGATAGGCTTGAAATTTTGGTAAGTATCCCAGTTGGGCTGGGACGGTGTGCTGTTAAAGATGCTTCACAGTGGGTTTGGTTTTAGTCTTTAGGAAATCATTAAGCAGCTCTTCTCAGTGCTGAAGAGTGACATTTGAGTAGTTGTGTCTGAGCAGGGCCATGATTAGAAACAATTTTTTGAGAGGCAAAAAAGTAGATAATTCCACATTCTTATCAGAAAAAAATCAAATGTTGAAAGGTCACGGCTATGTTTTGTCTATGATTTGTTTATATAGATTATATACTGACTAAAGAAAGTGCCTTTTCTGAAATTCTCATTAGGGTTATTCATGCCATGGTCTTTTAAAATAGTCTGGGAAAAATGTTCTTATGAAAATCATAAGCACGTAGTTGTTTTAATTTCAAAATATGAAGTAACCAAGAGTTGTGTTTTTATTCTGCTTTCCCTATTTTGATTTCTTTATGCTTTTTTACTACATCTCTGCTGAACAGATGGCTGCTAGCTCCTGACAGCCATACTTCACTAGCCTTGGCAGGATGATGATGGTTCAATCACCCATTAATCCCATGGCAGATAATGGCTGAAAGCATCAGATCAGGTCACTCTTATTGACCAGATTGTGCAAATCTCTACGTGGGGTTTTTTCACTGATTCTTTTGAAAGCTTTTTAATTTGAATGTGCAACATTCGTATGTCAGTCATTTTGAGTCTCATCACAAATCCTCACCTTGTCCTCCTGTGATCCTCCCATATGGTGAAAAAGCCTTTACATTTTTCACCTGCAAAATAAAAATCACCCCCAGAGATGATGGTTTTTCAATGAGAGACAGTCACACCAGTGGATGTGATACCTGATCTTGATTCGCAGTTGAAGGCCAATACGCAGCCCAGCACAGACGCTGACCCAGGAGGCATTACACCCTTGCTGGCAGGTGCTGCTTATCCCGGAGTGCTGGGCAGGTGCCAAGACAGACAGTCATCCTTCAGGGTCTGCCATTGGGAAGCAGGCAATGAGTCCTGCAGGCAGCACGCAGCAGGAATGGGAATCACACCCTATCTTGCTCCCCCTTCACCTGGCATGCAGCTTTGAAATGTCCCCATTTTCTAGATACCATAATTCCAAGCAGTTTCTCCATTTAAAAAAGTAGTTAGTGAAAAATGAAAACAGCAAACCACTGATCAACACTGCTATTTTGATTGTTCTCTAAATGAGAAAAATACAGAATAATTTCACTTACCTTAATTTCTTTCCTGACTGCTTGCATTTTACTTTTTTCCTATGATTGTGTGGACATGGAGCAATCTGTCTCCCTAATGAATATAGACTGTAGCAGTAGGTGGGGAGTTGCTTATTTGCATCCTTTGCACCTCTATGTGAAATTCATTACTAGATTAAGTTATTCTGAAAGGCTCTTGGAAGTTGGTCAAAACACTCGCAAACCTGTGCTGTCAAAGCCTGATGAATATCACATGCAGGTCCGAACTGTGGAGTTGTTACTCAGCCCTTACCGAGGCAAAACTCCCCACGCAGCCAATGGCTGGGAATGGGTTGAGGTTTGCAGAGAGAGACATTCAGCCAGGAGACATCACCTCCTGTGGCAACAGCTGGTTGAGAAACACCCAGATTTAGCAATTGCCCCAAAGGGTCAAGTAAACAGGTGCTTCAACTGATGATGCACAGGTGAAGAGACTGTGGAAAGGGATTTTTGAGGGTGTTAGGAGACCCCCAGCACCAGTCCCAGTGAAGTGAAAGGCTAATGTTAGCAGCAGTCAGAGGAGGTTGCAGCAGTCAGCAGCAGCCAGAGCTCTCCCTGGCTTGGCGCTTCTCTTCAGTCACCTCCCTGATCTGGGCCTGGCTGTTGTCAACACCTGGGGAAACAACAACAGGAAAACACAATGAAAAAGCAAAAAAATATCAGACAGGTTTAGCTACGCATAGAAAATATTTGCAACCTCAGGGCTTGCTGCACAGCAGAGGCAGAGGAGAAAAGCCTTCTCCCCAGAAGGCACAGAGAACCTCCCACACACAGCCATTTGGTGGCCCAAAGCCTGATATCCTTCTGCTCTAGGACAGAGCAAAAAAACCAGGTGCATTCTCATTGTCCCCCTGGGGAGACAGGAGAGGATGAAATACCATGACTTTTCTTTCATCAGCTATGTGCTAGCTGTGTGTAGCCTGGATGTTTTTCATTAGGCTTGGCATGTCCTTATCCTCCAGTTGTCTTGTAGTTTCTGATGACTGGTCATCTGATGAGTGGTTGTTCTGTTCCTAAACCATCTGTGCTCCTCCAGCCCTCTGGATGCTCCTGGAGAAGGAGTCAGCAAAGTCCCAACCTTGCAAGCTCAGATAACGACTGGGACTTCTTCAAAGGTCAAAGGTATTGAACTCCAGGCCTAGATTAAACCTCTCTTTCGTTTTTTAAGATATTCCACCATCATATTATGTTCCTCTGAAATAGTCACCCCCAGAGACTGCCTACCTAAATTGAGTCAAAGCCAGATATTCTCCAAATATTTTTCATGAGCAGAGCAAAGAGGCATGCCTGACAATGCCTGGGATCTAGCCAGCAAAGCCCTCAGCTGTAGTCCTACTACGAGGTAAGATCAAGCCCTAGGCATCACCCTGACAGGAGCAGCACCACCACCAGACCCATCACGAGTCAACCACCTCTGCTCACCCCCAGCCTGCCCAGCGGTCTGACATGGGATGTTCAAATGGATGTTTATGGAAGAAAAGGCACCCTCTCTCTGCCCCCAGGGCTAAGGGTCACTCGTTTGATGTGTTTGTAAATAAACCTCTATTTCCAAGGAGGCTGTTTCCTGTTAGACCCTATTAAACACTCCTCCTGGTACCCTGGCTTCCTGTGTTTGAAGTACCTGAACGCTGTTTGTCATTTCACCCTCTCTAAATACCCTAACTGAAGCAAAGGCTCATTTACAGCTACATGAAATAGATGTAAACAACGACAGATACACTAACAAGCAAGGGGAGAGACAACCAGAGGGTTTGGATTATCGTTATGGGTACAGACTAGACCAAAGCAGTGCCATTGTGTGGCCAGGACATGTACACAGAACCAGTGTTATGGCACTGAGAAAAGTCTGAAAAGAACAGCAGTAAAATATTTTCCTTCCACAGCTTCAAAATGTTTGGATAGCTACCCTAGACCCCTGCACAGAGGAAAACATCTCAAAAGATGAGTAAACCTAATTTTATTTATAATCAGAGCTACTACCTGAGGTACAATCTCCATTTTCTGTGACTAATATCTTCTCCTTCCTATTCCCAGCTAGAGCTAATCCCCTTTATATCATAGACACTTTCTGCATGTGGGGATACGTGTTTCGGCACAATGAACAGGTCGAGCATCAACTCAGTTTTTCTTCCTAAATATTTCCTTGCCATTTTTTACAAAGGCTTTTCTGTAGGGCTTCTCTAAGAGATCTCTAAAACCACCCCAGTGAATTGTTGATTTGCTTACAACCTTTTGAATTCATCACCATGCATGACCAGGTTTAGGTTCTGTTAGTCACAAGTTCACATTGTACAGAAGAAGGTACAAGTGTCACGTGGCACATAACATAAATTAAGTTGGGTATCGAGTTGGACAAATCCAATCCTTCACTTAGGTGAAAGAACATCCTGTGACATGCTCACTCATGTGATCTGTGAGTATTTATAAATCATTTGTAGCTCCAAACCAATTTCTTGGTGGAATTCATGTCTGGTTTAGAATAGGTGTGAAATTCAAAGACTTCACAATGTGTTACAAGCAACCTGCAAACAGTAAAGAGGGCCAATGTGTGTACCCATTGCAATTAGCTCACAACTGATATCTGTACAATGGACTTGCACAGATAGTTTTAATTTAAGTTTTCAAAAATATCATGACCTTGAAGTCTACAATTATCTTCCACAGATTTTCCATTGAATAGTTATCTTGACAATGACCAAATAATTTGAAAATATTTAAATGTCATTGCCTTATATAATCAATGAATAAAATGATCATTGCATAAAATATGCTTACATGGAAAAATCAGTCTGTTTTACTCTGATACAATTATTTCCATCATACATAAACGTCGAGTTCATTGTCAGTTTTGTCACTGACTTCAACAGAGCTCAGGATTTCCTCCTAAGAACCGATTAGTGGGAAGGTCAGATTTCCTACCGAAGATTAAAGACAGACATTACATGTTGGCATTATGAAATCCTTCATACTGCTGAATGATTAAGATTTTGCACCGTATTTCTTTTCAATGCTGTGTCAGCCTGCTTACTTTGTTCAGACCTTTAAAACAAACCAGTAAGACAGGAGTGAATTTAAGTTAAATATTAAAGCAGTTCATCACAAGGCCACAGGCATTTATTACTAGGCCCAGGGATGAATAGCTGTAAGAATGTGCTTGGAGGATTATACAGGATGTGGTTATAAATATGCCTTTCTTTTTTTTTTTTTTGAGATGGAATGTGTGGAAACTTTGATCTGCTCAAGTTATCAAATTTCTCTTTCCACACAATCCAGATCATTTTACTTCTCACCTTGTGCAGCTACGTCTCAGGAGGGACAAGGATCCGTATTACACCAACAGAAGCAGTTTGTCTTATACAATCATTTAAACTATCAGTCAAACTGTCCTGAGTGTCAAGTATTAGAAATATCACCAGATGCTCATGTTTCCTTTCCTCTATTTCCCTTGTTCTTTCTGTCCCAACATGCTGAACGCACATCAGATGGTTTTTACTACTAATCTTAGAAGCAGCACCTAAATTGCACCTCAGTGTAAAGTGAGGAAAACAACTTCAACAGATATCTTGAGGTACAAATCTTACTGAGTGCTTGTAAAGGATCTGTAGCACCTACACAGTGCAGAAAAAGGACAAGGAAGCGAGAGTGCTAAAGAAGGGGGAAGCTTTCATTTTCATCCCATCGTTTTCCAGAAGTAAGTTTGCAGTGAGTCTTTTCTGTTGAAAGCTGAAGAGGATTCAATTGCAGAAATGTCCTGACTTGAGAACAGTTCTTTTAGGGATTACTCTTCCACTTCCATGTTATTAATGTAGTATAAGTGATGTTACACTCAAGTAACTGATGAATGATAAAAGGCAGGGACACCGTGCCAGAAGGGCTTCTAAACAGAAATAACAGTTCGAGCTATTTGTTGCTGCATCAAAAAAGATGCTTGCGATAATTTTTCTCCAAGTAGAGAATCACCATCATTAATTTGTAATGGCACTACTATTTTGAGGTCAGGTTGCCAGTCAGAAAAGAAGGATGTAAGAGTACCAAACAGGAAAACAAGCAGTCAGTGGAGACCCCTTATTAACAGCAAGCACATTGATCTAACTCAGAATCCCACTCCGATGAAAAATCAGTTCTGGAGTCCTCACATCTGCTGAGGTTATTGTGGAGGCAAAGGCCACACCTTTCTTGAAATCGTGCTCACACACAGCCTGCTGCAGGTAGCTCATGAAGGTGACGTCGTCTCCTGAGCCATAGACACTTTTCTTGTTGCACAGCTGTGCTGACTGCTCCTCAGGAATCCAGGATGAAATCCAAAAGCAAGCAAGTTTTCTAGCAACCTTAGCAGCCTGTTATGATTCACGATACAACAAAACCTTCCAATTAGCAGCTGTAACAGCTAGGAGGAAGTCAAACAATTGGAAAAAAAACCAAAACAAACAAAAAAAAACCCCCCATAAATACAAGGATCCCATTTTATTACATATAGATGTCATTGTGCATGACATACTGATAAGTGAGTATGAAAAATACAAAGGCAAATACAGGACTAAACTCTGTCAGGATTTAATTTTTGCCAGGAAATCCTGTGTGAATTGCTGCTGGCCTGACTAAAAGGGCTGGTGCTGATACTGTCTTTTTTATACCTGCTTATAAAGGTGATGATCCAGCTTCCCTGAATGTCCTATGCAGATACAAAGCCATAATCAAACACAAATGCAGACATCTCTTTTTTGAGTCTGTGCCTAATTAATTTCCATGTAAGCAGGAGCTCTGCATGCATGGCGGCCAGGCTCCCTCCAGGCCCCCAGCCCCAGGCTCACCCTGAGCACCACAGAGCAATTAACGTGTCTGAACCTGCCACCACTTGCAAAGGTGTAATCTTGCCATGAACTCGCTACATCAGGAGATCTCTTAGCTGTGCCAAAACAGCTGCAAGGTGCAGGAGAAACTTGAGCAGATAAGATTGCTATCAAGAAGGTATTTCTAGTTTAGCAGCCTCACCACAGGCTAGCTGCTTTCTCTCTCTAGCAGGAGAGTGAAGCCATTTTTCTCATGTTCTTGCAGTTATTGATGTGGTATGTTTCTGAGAGTTTATCTTGATTTGAGCATTGCCCTGAATTGTTCTGTCTGCATCAGCGAATGCAGACAGCCTCCTTTCTGGCCTCTCTTCCAGCAAATACTGTTGTTCAAGTGCATATTGCTGGAAAAGTTGGCTTGAATATAGCATATTCATTACATACACATACTTCTCCCCAACCTGTTCGTGAGTTCAAGCACTGTATGTTTCAATTCTTATTTACCGCAGATTGTCAGATAACCCCTTTTTTCATCTGTATTTCATTTGAAAGGCCTTCTGACTTAGACTTTGTCTCCCCCAGGATCTTCTCCATTTCTTTACATTCTTGCTTTTCCAAGTTATTTTTTACAGCTTAACTCCAGCAAAGTTATCAGTACTCCCCTTCACTGTTGGCAGCAGCTTCCTGCTACAGGGCACTGCACTGCTTCCCAAGTTTGGGATCCAGCCCTACAGGCTCGGTTTCTCCCAGACCTGCTGAGCAATGTGAATGACTTTGTTCCCACCTCCTTCAAGAATAACAACCCAGTGGACAGCCTGTTCAAGGTTAAGACAATACCAGTTCAGAACTTCTCAATTATTTTTCTATTAAAGTACAAACTTGCCCAGTTCAGACTGGGGGAAAAAAGTTTGCTTTAAGGCAACAAAACCCAGCATGAAGCATTCTCTTTTTCACCTGCATTTGATTGTGGTCTGACAACACTGGCAATTAAAAATCATGAATTGTCTTCTGGACAAAGAGCTTTTTCTCAGTCACTTGAAATAAAAGCAACTCCCTGTATTTGACTGACAACAGAGGAAAGCCAGTGCTGGCTAGAAAGTCACCCCCTTCCTCCCTTCCCCACCCTCCCTAAACCCATGCTCTAGATGCTCACTCTCTGTGCTCTTAATCTAACCATCAGCAGCAAGGGGAGGAGTACCCCTGCAGCAACCCTAGCTGGGTCCAACCTGCACTCAGTATGCGTGAGAAGAGCTTTCCCATGTGCTGGGGCCAGGTCTGAGGATTCATCTCACTAACACAGAGTCCTTAATTCAGAATTTATGGCAAAGAATGAATACACAGCAGGCCAGGTAAAAAAATTCAAAGGCTTCACTGATGTTCGCTTTGCAGTAAAAGACATGGAAGATGTTGTGTCGAGGGATAATATGTGTTACCTAAGTGCCCAAAGCTTCTCAGTCAAAAGAATCATAGAATCACAGAATGATTTGGGTTGGGGGAAACCTTAAAGACCATCTACTTCCAACCCTCCTGCCATGGGCAGGGAAACCTTCCACTAGACCAGGTTGCTCCAAGCCCCATCCAACCTGGTCTTGAGCACTTCCAGGGATGGAATATCCACAGATTCTCTGGGCAACCTGTCCCAGTGCATCACCACCCGCTCCATGAAGAATTTCTTCCTTATATGTAATCTAAATCTACCCTCCTTCAGTTTAAAGTCATTAACCCTGTCCTTTCATTGCATGCCCTTGTAAAAAATTTCAGTACTGATGGCTCCAAGTTAAAGATGGCCGAGCTCCCTGCTTCCCTCCTCAGTTCCTGGGAGCCCAGGTGCCCTGGGAGCCAACAAAAAGGCCCGACTTCCTCCTGGAGTAGAACATCCTGAGAGTGCTGTGAAAGTCACATCTAGCTGGTGCTTGGCATCATCTGTAGAAGAGAGCAGATCTGCTAGCTCATTGCTGCCTTGAGATATCTCAGGTTTGGTCAAGGCTGAGGCAGGACAAAAATGCCAAAAAATTTTATAATTCTAGCTGGAAAGATGTTTTATAAATTCCCTGTGCCTGAAAAAAAAAATAGAAAAACTGTAAAAGCAGGGCAGAATGCAATTCAGCAGCATCCTTGTTAGCATACTCAACACTGTAGCCCAGGATCCCTCTAGGGAAGGAAGGAGCTTTTATCTTCTGAGACTAAAATACCCATTACTGTCATCATATGGAAGTTGGTATCCAAGACTAAAGTTCAGCCAGTGATGTCTGGCAAAATTGCAGCACTTTTTAAACAGCAAGGATGCCAACTCCAACGCTTTTTGCTTAAATGCTTTTATGTTTTAAAGTAGCAAACTCCGAGCATAGACACAGTTTATACACATGCATATGTATGTATATGTGTGTCTAGTTACGCATGCTACTCCCAGGCATGTGGGCTAGGAACCGGCCACATAACGGCCTCCTGGCAGCAGGCAGCGCACGTGGGACCTGGGCAGGCAGGGCAGCTTGGACATGACCTGCAGCCTGCGTAGGCCTCTCCTCCATTGAATTTTTTACGGTTCCTGAAATCGTTACCACAAGCTCTTTTTTGTGCCACTCTGTGCCCCTAGAAACTCTAATCAGCAGGGAGTATTGCTGGGTGAAGTGATGTACCAGTGCTCTTCCTAACGAGATGTCAGCTGGGATGTGCCTTTCTCTGGCATGCCTCAAGCAAGCCCACACCTGGAGAAAGCATGCCTCTCCAGCGAAGAGGGGCCTCTCTTGCCACCCTACAGTCCTGCCTTTTTAACAGGTATGCCTGAGCTGGATTCCTCCTCCAGAAGAAACACTCTGGTAAGAACATCAGAAGCAGCCATGAGAAGAGCTGGACTAAGAGATGCATCTCTCATCTCTCCTTTCTCCTCTTTGGAAACAGAATTTCTGCTCTTCCTGGACCTAACTAGATCCTACAGCATTTTCTGCTTCATTTCAAAGCCCTTTCTGGTGCCCAGGCCTGAGTGACCCTGCAATTTTCTGCCATGGAAGCACATAATCTACCCCATAGTCTAAGCCATGAAAGGAGAAGGCGACAATGATGGTTCTCCTTAAAACTGGGTCACACGTTTTCACCATACCCTGCTTGCCTGTGGGATATCAGACTTTAATTTATTGAGTTTTACATGCACACAGCCGAATTTAATCTTGCTAACACCATTCAACTGAATGCAGTGTCGCTGAACCCCTGGCTCAGGGCTGGAAGCTGTCATTTAGACCATAAGCTGGTATAACATTTCACGGTATTAAATGTCTTGTGTAACCCAGTGATGCAACAAATGGCATTTTAATCCACAGACAACCAGGGCCCCAAATGCCTCCCCAATCAAGCTGGTTTTATGTTGTTGTGCTACTACATCTTTGGGAAAGCCATTCCTGAGCTGAGTCCATGGAAATGAGATATGACAAAACAGCACTGCTCCCGCGGGTTACACACCCTTTTCTCTTGCACTGAATCCTTGCAGACCTCCCTTGAGCTGTCGCTATGGTTCAATATATGGAAGATGACCTTTCAGTCTTGTATCTACCTTTTCTAAAGTAAATCCATGGAATGGCCCTGAGTTGGATGCTAGGCAGTGCCAAATATCTCAATGCATTGCAATGTGGGGAAATAGTCCCAAGGTGTTCAGTAACTAACAGAGGACTGTATTCGTTGGTGTGAACATACCTTTGCTCTTTGAGCCTTCAGGTTTGTGTAGTGATAGCTTTTACAAACAACCAGAGATGTTCAACCTCCTAACCATCTGGCAAAACTATTTGCTGGCGGGAGGCACAGAGGACTTTGGCACAAACCAAATCCATCCATTCTAACATAACCATTTCATTTTGGGTATATCTTAACCCCACCTTCCTGTCTTTTTGCATGGCTTTGAAACACTTGTGTGTTTATATAATAACAGTTTCTGCCAGCCTGGTTATAATTATCCCTAGTGCTAAGATCAAAGAGCGCACTCTGCCTTTGGTTCTTCCATGATACTGCAATGCAGGGAAAATAACGGCAAACCCAAACTAGAAACGTCCTTTTGCCTTGCTATCTGTGCAGCAGGAAGTGAAGTGGGGAGGAGGTGGAGCAGCCCCAGGGCTGCACCCCTCTCCCTGATGATAGCTCTGGAGACCACATTCCAGCTGGTTGACCAGGCTCCTGATTCGCACATGCACGCACCAGAGGAGGTAATACAGTATCATACAAGACTAGTAAAAGAATGAAATCAAATAGCTCTTTTGAGAAGGCCCCTCCAAATGCTACAAACCTGCACCCATTATTTCATCTCAGAGTAAATTAAAAAATATTCATCTTTTAAAACTTGGTGTCTGAAGCCAAAGTGGGACGCTTACTCTCTCAGGAGCCAATGCTAATGTGGAGATGGTCTCTTCAGAACAGCCAGTCTTACCGGAGACACCCAGATGCCTGCACATTTTGTAGGTGCTGCTGGGGCAGGGAAGAAATATTCGGTGTATGAATACCCCTGGTGACATCCCTTGCTTAATAAAGCTTGTAGAGCATAAAGCAGCTGAGATGAGAGAGTGGTTGAAGTGTCAGAAACAGCAGAACAAGTAGATGAAAACCAAAAGTGCTGGAAGAGGTGCTCCAGCAGTCCCCAGGTAGCTGCCCGCTGCCGTAGACCTTGGTGCTGGCTCCTGCCACAGTGCTCTGCCAACAGGCCAGGCTGCTCTCCTACACTGCTAAAGAGGATACACCTGCCCCGGGTGTGTGTACACGAGAAAAAGTGAAGGGAATTGGCAAAACTCTCACATTATAAAGACTGCTAGCATATAATACAAAAACACTGGAATAAACAGGGTTGGAATTGGCATTCCTTCTTCACAAAATGTGCCAGCTTTTCTAAGACTTGGCTGCCTGAACTTTAGCCTTCGTTGCAAACTTCCATATAACTATGGTAATGAGTATTTTTCAGGCCAATAACAATAGCTCATGGGATAAAGAGGAGTATTTCCCCACGCAGATTATCTCAATCTCCAGTGCCGTGCTGGGTATGTTTTTGTAGGAATGTAGCGATGGGCTAGCTTTCTAGCCTCAAACTCATACACTGCACAAGGTTTGTTTGCACATGTTTTTTATAGCTTGCATGCTTAATTACTTAATGATTTATGGCTGTCATTAAACACCGCTGCTCTGCATTTGAGGGGCTCCAGAAGCAAATGAAAGTGACTTGGAATGGCTCCACCTCTTTGCCTGGTGAGGAACAGAAAGATTCAGAGGTTTAGGTGTTCTTCCATGTCCTCATTGTCTGCTGATGGGCGTCTTACAAAGCCACTGCTCTGTCTAAATGGGACAAGAAAGCTAGGACACACAGGACTCAGCTAGCTCCTGCTTCATCATATCTGTCTTAAATTCAGTCTCTTCCCAAGAAAAGCAAGGTCTCTCTGTCCTCCTCACAGGACTTCTACACGTTCCCACATTATTCTCCACAGGTTTGGGAATGGGGCACTCTGGTGAGCTCTCACAGAGGCTAGATGAGCATTTCACACAGGGAAAGAGTTAAAGTTGTTGTGAAAGTGGTATTGCAGAAGCAAAGTTTAAAATTTCCCAGTAGTGGGAGCATTAAGTCAATTATATTTCAGTTCTTTAGCACTGATTTCACATTCTGTAAAGTATCAGGAATTACTATCATACTTACCTTATAGCAATTCAATTTTTGAATGCTTCAAAGATGTGGCAGCAGTGCTACTTATCCCATGCAGTATGATGTCTCCCATCAAACCAGCCATCACATCCCAGTGCCACCTACATGACCTGTGGCAGGGAGAGGGCTGGGAAAATGGCACCATGGACACTTGGGGCAGCTGTCCAAAACCTGGATGTATGTGCACCCTTCCCTTGCTCACACCTCTCCTCGGTACTGCTCATTCCAACAGCGAGCTTTCACATGGGGGGCAATCCCTGTGCTGGGCAGGCTCCCTTTGAGTAAGGAGGGAGGAAGGCAGACCAAGGCCAATCCCGGAGGAGAGCTTGCTCCAGGGCAGGGAGCATACAGCTCTGCCAGTGCCGCACCATGCCCACATAGGCTGCAGGCATGGATGGGCTCCGTGGGAGTTCACTGCTGGGTCAACGTCCCTCAGCAAGGGGTCTCTGAAGAAATATTAGAAGTCAAGCCTCTTCAAACAGAGGCAGTGAAGCATTTGGACTGTGAAAACACAACATACTTGAAGGCTGGTGCAAAGCCAGAGAGCCTATTTGTGGAGGGTCCCGTGGTTGTTGTTTTACCCTGCTGTGCAGTGCAAAAGTTGTGAGAGTCTGGCAAGTGCTGTGAGCAGCTCTCTTTCTGTGGTCCACACCTCAGGGACCCTTTGACAGAAGCACTCCTTATTTCTACCAACAACGTCTGCTACAGCAAATCAGTATTTGGTCTTACTGGGGTTGGGCATGTTGGAGGTTTTAGAGCAATCTGGATATGAAAAGCAGCTGCACATGTGTGTGGAGCAGGCAGTATCTACAGAACATGCTGTGTCAAGTGGCCCTGACTAAATTTATCTTCTCACCCTGCTAAGGCACAGCAATTTTCAGAACAAATTGAGCATGCACGTGGGTTTCAGAACCCATTGAAACACTGGCTCTCAGAACAACAGCTTTGCTGTCAGGGCTGAAGCGTGACAAGAAGCCCTTGCAGCTTGCAGGGGGAAAGTTAGCAATGATGCAATTAATATCCCCAGAGGTACCAGCAGCCCCACAGCTGTCCATAAACCATGTCCTGCTGTGCATGAAACCCTAATTCCTTTACCTTGGGAGAGATCCAATCTGTACCCCCATCACTTCTTCTAGTGTTACCTCCCTAAGGGTCCTTGGGTGTCAACCACCATACCATACCAAACACCATACACCAAGTAGATGATCTGATAACAGCTTGGAGAGGATCAGAGCCACAGAGTGATATCCAGATGTGTGCAACCAGTAAATGAAGTACTGTAACAGCAGTAACATTTGGATGGCATATGACTTTTTTTTAAAGAAAGGCTTGCATCTCAGGAGTTCTTTGCTTAAATTACCTCAAATTTGGCCTCTAATCCACAACTTTCAAGGGAATTCTATTCTGATTAATTATATGGGTATGTCCACATTGCACAATGCAATGTACTGCAGTCCTCCTCAGTCTATTGCTGGATGATCTGGCTCCCAAACCAGAAAAAGCACAGCTGTCACAAACAGAAGAGATGTTGCCAACATTCAAACTTATCTGCATGCACGCTATGTCACTGACATGAAGGTTCAGTCGGAGCTTGCTCAGGCCCCATTGAAGCACCATACCGCCCTGCACAGACATGCCTTCAGAATACAGACAATACTGCGCAATAGTATGCTAACCTCGTTTTAAGCCTGACTTCCGAAGGAAACTAGACTTCTGTAACAACAGTGTTTATATCTGTCAATGCCACGTCCCTCTCAAAAGTTTTTGCACCTACTGGCTTCCTTGCCAGTTAAATTGGATAGAGATGGAGGCAACATGCGTAATGGCATTAGGTGGCTACATAAAAGGAAGGAAACCCAGATGAATATTCCTGGTGAGGAAAGGGCTACAGTGTGAGCTCACCTCCAGTGCTGGAGAGCAGGGAGGGTGCATGGGAGAGAGACCCAGAAAACCGGGCTGGCAGTGCACCAGGATGGCTCAGGATAGAGTGCAAACACCAGCCCTGAAGAGCAGAAGTGGGGAGGTTTGAGCAAAACCTCCTCCCACACATTTTAGCATGTTTCAGCATCCAATAGCACTACTTAAGATAACAACATTAGAAGTCAGGGGGTCTTCACTACCTATCCTGATAAGCAGTTGTATTTTTCACATTGCTTTCACAGAGTGCAGCAAAGGTGGGAGAGGCTGGTTCCCCAGCCATCATCGTAGGCTGCTTGGAGTCTCTGGTCCTTGTACTGCAGCAGCCAGGGCCCAGCTCTGTGTGGACCTGCACTCATGCACAAACCTTAAAAAAACCAAACGAAATTCAGTGGTTGAGTAAGGAGGAATGCCAGTTTTCTAAAATGCATGCCTTGATACAGAAGACAGGGTTTAGTGTAGGTGATTTATGAGTGCCTGGGCCACTCCTGCTAGGCTGGGACAGAATTTCTACATCGAAGCAGGAAGGGCTGGGTTGTCTCTGGCAGCTGCTTCTAAAAATGTCCAGAAAAATTATAATGGCCATTTCTAACAACCTCCTAGCAAGTGAGAGACAGGGGGCATGGGGAAGCAGGGCCGGCACAGCACAAGCCAGCACAGGTCTGGCTAGACTCACTAGCCTGGATCCAGCACTTCTCCGATGGTGAGACTGCAGCTCAGTTTGGAGGCCACCTCTGCAGCTCTGAAAAGGGGCCCTCAGGCTCCAGAAAGATGGATAGAGAAAAACAGGAGTGTAATTTATGTCACATCTTCTTATGTTCTCCAATCGCCACCAGGATGCAAATTAGTCATAGCTTTAGTAAGTGATTACATAAGCATCATATTAATTTTGTTCATATTTCCCCAAAGGAATCAGCAAATTGTTAGAACAACTTGGACTCACAGATTTATTTTCCAGGCATCACGGACTATTGGCAACTGGGGTGAAGTATTTATCATTTCACAACGAAGATAATCTGGCTAACAAACCAAATTTCTTCCAAAAGAAAGAAGCAACAGTAAGTGAACAGGCAGTGACAATCAAAAAACAGGAGAGGGTTTGGAGGAGAAAGCAAATGTGGCTCCGCCCATTGTTTTTTGCATTGCATTCTCTAGAGCTGCCTGAAGATTCATTTCTTCCCATCCAGCATATTCTGTTATACAAAGCATTATTCAAAGACAGAGGGAGAGACTGCATATCCACAGATGGAAAAGGTCTTGAGGGAGTTCAGTACACAAAGGCCCAAACCCCTCAATCCTGTGAGCTTTCAATAGTCTCAGAAGGCCCGTCAGGGTGCACACCCCCCACTGACTGATGCCTCGTGTGACTCTTGCTGGATGAGTCTCACAATGGCTTGATTGGAAGGAAAAATAGGTCTGATGAAAAAATTTGCTGCTGCATCCATTTTCTGAGTGTGACAATGGTACAGAGGGAAGGAGCTCTTGAGTGTGTGTGAAATCCCCTTATCGCAGCTTAGAATGACTTGAAGTATGACAGTGAAGTAGATCCATGGGGGCTTTGGCCAGCCCTGGCTCCGCTTGTCCTCATTGCTAAGTGCCCTTCTGGGAAGAAGTAGCTCCTTGAATTCCTGTTTGAGCTGAGGCAGGACCTGCTCGACGCCTCTTCAAGGACTGGGCTACTCCTGGCTGCAAACCTGGGGTCCAGAGCTGGTAAAAGGCCAACACTTGTCTCATATCTGGGAGCAGGAACAGGGCTCATTCTGTATATAAAGGGAAATTCTTTTATCTTCCCAAGGAATATTTTCAGCCATGAGCACTCTGACAGGCTGATAGATACCAGGAATCTTAAACTGACATTTTTATTATTTGTTTCTTGCGGCAGACAGCCTAACACACAGAGGGGGCAAAAGACAATGTCTGAGCATGGGGCTGCCAAAGGTGTCCAGCACACAGCCCCTCACCTGTAAGCACTAAGACCCACTCAAGCTCCTACATCTCCCCCCCAGAATTTGTCACCCTGGGGCTGAATGATGCCACCTTGCAATTCTCCCATGGAGACAACCATCTGCAACAGACCTGATGAGGTGTCTGCACAGGACACAGCAGAGCACACAATCATTACAAAATAGAAGAGAAAAGGGAACATAAAAAAAGCCCTTTCAAACCAAACAAATGGAGGAAAATGTTCTTCTCTGCAATTCAGTGGCCAAGCAGTCAGAGCACTTGCTTAGAGCCAGAGGAACAGTGGTCTGCTCAGTTTGGTAGGATTTACCCCTAATGCTCCCTGCACAGCATCTTCCCAAACTGGTGTGTTCAGGAAAGCTGTGGCTTCCTATTCCACAGCCCTTCTGCTTTGTGTCAACAAATTTTTGCCAGATTAAACAGAGAGAGGACATCATTCATGCCCATGTCACCTTCCCTTCCTTCAGTGGTATCCCAAAAGAGCACCAAAAGAAAATGACACAAACACCAACACCTACACACACCTGCCATCACTGTATCACACAACACCCTCATGCCAGGTCCCTGTCCTGCCATGTGCGGTTTCCAGCAGGAGTGCCCTGAGCCCTCCTGTCTTTTGGGGTGCTACCAACAAGGCCTGGGTGTGATGGGGGTGGCTGTGCTTTCCTCCATGCTTGTGGGGGGAGGGTGTGCGGTGAGGGGTGAAGGGGAGGGAATCATCCAGTGGATGCCTGCTGCACCAAGCCCCGTGGGAAGTGGTGTGACGAAGTGGGCTGGGGCAGAGCCACCCATGGTGGGGGATAACCTGGTGCCAAGGAGCAGGAAATGCTGGAAAACCCCTATACCCCTGGGGTCCAGGCAGCCCCCAGCTCAGAGGAGGGTTTGTTCATGGAGATGTCAGACCTGGGAGCTGTCTGTGGCAGCCAGGACCTTCATCCTTCTTCAGATAAGGTGACCATTCACTGCAGACTTACAAGAGGCCGTGACATTTTTTGCAAGCTGTCTTACAACCATCAGCTGGAAGCAACACCGTCACAGCTAGCCTGAGCTGCATGTGAACCACATACAGGATTTCAGGTACTAAACAGCTATAGGTGAATACAGTAAGGAATATTTCTACACTGGTGAGATTATGAGCATAGCAGCCCAGCTGACTCTTCCTCTCTTTTAACTTTCAGTTATTCTATACCCAAGAAGTTACTGCAACAGCCAAAACTGTATTCTGTGGAGCCGGAGTGATTTCTACATTAAATTAAGAGCCACAGTAGATTTCCTAGAGCATGCTTGGCCTCTCTCTGTGTTGAATGATTGCAGTCCTTCCTCTACACTCATCTGAGGAGTTTAAGTCCTGAGACCTTTAAGGCCTAATCCAGCAAATCACTTTGGCATGTGCTTACCCCTAACAGCACAAGAAGTTCTGCTGGAACCAGTAATAAGAGAAGCCAATTTGAATTTTTTTTTATTTAGGAGATATTTATTTGATGTAGTTGGAGAAAGGAGCAATTAAAAGAGCTATAAACTTTCACTCTATGTATCTAGATTATGTTACAGCAACATTCATTTCTACATAGTTCAGCTGCACCAGCCATTTTGCTGCACATGCCTGCAATTTGGAAGTTAGCTACATCTAGGATGTTTCATGGGCAAAGGGGGTTGTTTAAAAAGGCCTGAAGCAATTTCACTAGCATAAGATAGTCTTTTCCACTTTGTCATATAAACTGCAGTTGCTGTACAGTGAAGCAGCTCAAGAGAAGCTGCTTTTCATTGACAGGTAAATTGTTTCACTTAAATTATGGAGAGATGATGGACTATATATACTATATATAAGCAACGTTTAAATTATACTTTTAAAGACCAGAAGCACAACGTATTCTTAAGTAACTGCTAACCTCCAGCCAACTGGCTTTCTTTGCAATTTTGTACAAATAGTTATTTTTTTCCAAGCTGAGTTTTGATATACTGAGTTCCAGCCCCGAGCACAATTCTGAGGCCCAGCTTGAACTTCCTGAAAATGAAAATTCATTATGAAACATAAACAAGTCTTTAACCATGACATGGAGAATAGGAACAAGAGGTAAAATCATTCTGCTGTGATAAAAATATTTTTTCCCTGCAGGTGAATCCATTGTTCTAGACTGAACATGTGAAAAGCATTAGGTTAGCCTTACCTTTTCTGTCTTAGGTTTGGATGAGTAATTAAAAGTTGACAGAAGGTAGACTAAAATTATCCCAAAATGCCACAGCCATATAACCCAGAAATACAAACCACAGACCTGTCCACTGTGATTTAAATCTAAACCAGAATGGGACTAGACCTAAAATGGTTCCCAGTGCATTAGCTGAGGGTCTGTCTGCTCTGCTTGCCTGCCTGCTGACTGCTTCTCCATCCTCTGGAGGAAGCCTTTCCCTGATCTCACCTTCTCCAGCATTACAGTTCCCAAATTTTACCCACAGTCTTTCACAGTCCTGTGAAGACTCACCCCTGCATCTGGCAATTCACTGACCCCATAGCTGCATGCAGGTGCCAGGCCAGACAATAATCCCTTCCCAGCAACTCCGGCTGGTGCTGCAGCTCCCAGTTCTGCATGCTGTGTCCTGGCTTTGCCCAAGGGACACACTCAGGCTATTCAGTCAGCAAAAGGAGGGTGAGTTGCTGCCTAATTGGGGTATGTTGATTGCAGGAGCCTGCCTCTCTCCACCAGGCACAACCGGAGGCTTGGCAGATGCCACCAGCACCTTCCCACAGCCAGGTCACATGTCTGCCTGGATATGTCCAGAGACAGGGATCGCTGTCTCCAACTGCATCAACTGCAGGGCCAAGACAGCTTCCTGTCTTTGACTCAAGCAGGGGAACCCCATGAGTGCTGAGTGCTAGCTCTGCAGTGATGACTAGGTGTCAACAGCCTTGACCTGAAGTTGCAGACAGGAAGACTGAAAATGACCCTACTGACATGGGGGAGTAAGACTCTCTTTGGTGCATATGTGCCCGTGCATGCTTACTTAGACCCTGACAGCAAGGTGGGACAAGTCACAAGCACGGCGTGGCCTGGAGAGGTGGCCTGCTGCTGCCATCAGCAGTGGGGATGGCATGATGACAGAGCATCCTGGGCCAGTGCAGCTCCCAGAAGCAAAGGGGCTGCACCTCCAGGCACCACCGCAGGCTGGAACTGCCCATCACCTGGTCCACTGGTACCCACACATGAGCAAGGGTCAAGTACCAGGAACATCTAACGCCTGCTTGCAGCCTGCTATGCTGTTTACCGGTCACTGGCTAAGCAGCCCCCTTTCTACCTAGCTTGGCATACTTTGGTGGCAAAAATCAGGGTCTAACACGGCTTTTGTTCCTAGCAGGGAAGTGAGCAGTAGGAAGGCATGTTTGCAGAGCAGACCAGAGCATGCTGGCTGTCTACACTCACTCATACCCACTCATCCTCCCACAGATGAATAAGAATAGTACCTGATCACATTGCACATGTGGCTTGCCTTCCTCTGATAAAAGCACAGCAATTTTCAGCACAAATAATGCTTAAAAACTCTTCTTCCAGTCCCATGAATGGCAGGCTCTTACATCACTGAGTTTGTGAACAGTAGGTTCATTCCTCAACAGCAGCCAACGGGACTGGTGAGTCCTGAACAGTGCTCATCTTCAGGCTGTGAACAGGTAACTCAGCTGCCCTTTTGTTAGGTAGCCTAGAATTAGGACTGCCTGTGGGATATTAGAGCAACAGACTATAGGACACCCCCAGTTCTGCATCTACCTTCTAGCCTCAGCCCACCAGGCCCTGTACGGGATCCTCGGTCCATGATGCCTTTCCCTGCAGGGTCCTTTCCCTTCAGGCTCACGACTATACCTTGAAGGAGACACTTTTGGGTACTTGCTATGTGCAGCTCAGGCGATGTCAGTTCAGAAACGTCTGGGGCTCTAACGCCCAGGCTACAGAGAGAAACTTCACAGCAATCCCACGTTACATTTGTTTCCTGCAAGATACAACACCTTCAGCTTCCCAGACACTACAGTTTGAGTGTGCAACTTATGCACTGCTTCCAGCACTGGGAAAAAAAGCAGGGCCGAGGAGAAGATATGCAAGTCCCTGGGAGACTTCACAGGGCCCCAGGAAGGTAGGAAGAGAGGATGGACACGCCCTTTGGAGCTGAAAGAGTCATGAAGATGGGTTCAGGAGGTGAAGGACACACGTAGTACTCAGCAGTTGTCATCCAGAAGCCCATGGAACGTGTCACCATCTATCTGGATGGGAGAGAGATGGACATCTGCGTAACGTATTGCAAAAATAGCCTGTCTTGCTTAACAGTCTCCAGTTCATGCTCTCCTTATTTACTCTTCCCTTGTACGTGCCCCCCTTGCATGTCCTTAAAAGCCAATATTATCTGTGCACTGCAGAGTTAGAGTCCCAAAACATCCTCCAGCCCTGTGAAACAGCTTCTCCTCGGGCAAGGCAAGCTGTGCTTGGCAGGCCTCTGCAGCCGCACGAAACCTGGTTGTCCTTGTGTCTTCTTCTTCAGCTTGTCTTTCTGGCAGCCAAGAAATTTCACCCCCTTGCAGGCACACAGAGGTGTGAAGACAGGATGATCCCGAACTTGTGGCTGTTTCAGAGCAGCCAGACTGTTGACATATCTGCAATGCTCTGAGTGCTGAAGATTTCTTAGACCATGGCTGTAGAGGGCTTTGACCTCCCTTTTATTCCATTTTATTTTATTTATTTGCTCTTTTGACCCTTGGATAAATACTTTCCCTTCCCATCAAATTACTTGCTGCACATTTTTAGCTCAACACCTAGAAAACGGTGTGTTTGCCCTACTGAGGGAGAGCACAAAGCACTGGGATAATCTTGCCACTTATTGCCCAGTATATCTGGGGAGTGTAAGCCCTTTAACCACATATGCAGCTTGCTGATTGTCTGAAAAGCATGTCGCTTGACCAAATATCCATTCTACAGCTATGTGTGCCTCCTGGGAAACAGCTTCTGCTGCTGATTTGATAACTCTGACCTGGTTGCTGGGAAAGCACAGGCACTCTGAGTAGCTCCATGCTCAATTTCATGTCTTCTCCACATTCAATGCAGAAATGGGGTTAGATTAGCACATTTTTTTCCAAGGATTTTCTTATCCTCCTCTGGTGCACCTCTGTCTTTCTCATGGACACAGAATGGTCGTGGCAGTGCAGAGCAACCAGGTTCCCCAGCACAGTATCATCCTTGCTCTGTGGCAGAGCTGGGTCCTGCTCTGCTTGGATGCTACACAGGCCAGGCAAGACAAATTGAGGGGCACCATCACTTCACCCAATCTCCTGCAGTGCATGCAGCTGAGGTTCTAAACGTACCCATGAGTGTCACAGCAGGAGGCACGTTCAAAGACACTACCTTCTTTTGTCTGGTGTGGTCTTGGTGGTTGCATGCTGGTAAATGTCCATGCTGCTGGGCTGATCACTCGTTGGCTTTTGGAAAACTTTCATGGATTAGCATTGAAAAGAGCAGGCCCTGGTTTCCAGCTCAGCTTTAGTCTCACAGTATCCTGGTGACCCACACCACCGTGACAGAGGCCTGCCGTGGGTTTGGAGTTTACAGACCACATAAGTCCCTGGCATGAATTTGCCTGGAAGAAGACAATGCTACCAATCTCTGCATTAAGACTTCATTAATTTGAAATTTACAACATATCTTTGTGGAGGATCAAGTGTGCTGACCGTCTGTTTTATACCCATAGAGTTTTGGAGTTCTGTTTTTATTTACAAAAACGCTGCTTGTGATAAACTAGGAAATGCTTGTATTACCTTGTGGAAGAGGGAGTGTGTTGAAGCATGTCTGATTCTGGTGCTTTTGTGCTGTGGATCCAAAAGCACTGCTGACAGAACCAAGCAGGAAAGGTACCACATGAGCCCAGATAAGGAACATCTATGCTCGTCAAGCAGAAGCAGGATTATAGACTTGAAAACTTCCACCTCAAGGTCCCACCCCATGGCTTGTTCACCAGTATCGAGGAGAGAGGGATCAAAGAAAAGTGAAAAACATCACAGACCTGCACGTGTGGAAAGGGAGAAAGACTGACCACACTGGGAGAGGCTGTCCAGAGGGTGCTGGACAAGCTGGGCAGGTTAGTGAAGGTGGACACAGTTCACAGGAGCATGTGCTGAAGGCTGGGGTGCTGCTCCTCCTGGCTGGTGGTGGGGCTATCCAGGAGCTATGGATACCTGAGGTGCTCAGCACTGTGGATGGGCTCTGGAACAGAAGCTACATTCGTATCACTGCCTGAGGTGTCATAGGACCATGACATGAGCACCTAACCCCCTGTCGTCGTTTAACTTCAGCTAGCAAAATACCACGAAGCCGCTCTCACAAATCCCCCTCCCCTCCTCCAGTGGAGGGGAAGAATCGGAGGAAAAAGAAATAAGGAAGCTCGTAAAATTGAGATAGGAACTATTTACTAATTAAATCTAAATCAATATATACAGGTACTACTACTAATAAATAATTAAAATAGTAGAAAATTAAACATATGGTACAACATATACAATATGATACAATTTCCCACCATCCACTGACCAACACACACCCAGATGTTGAGGGATGAAAATCAGACCCAGAGAGCCTGAGAACCACAGCCCGAGAGCGATCGCAGCCCGAGAGCCGCGGCCTGAGGGCCGGAGCCCTGGAGCCTACGCAGCAGATTCCGAGCAAACCTTATCACTGATAACATGGCCAGAAAACTCAAAACAATCCACCAGCTCCCACACGAATGAGCCAGCACAGGAGTTGGCAAAGCAGCTGACACAGGAGGGTTAGCAAGTGCCCGGAGAGATGAGCAAGGGAGTAAGGGAGAGAGAGAGAAGGGCAGAGTAATGGCTACCGGACCCTCTTCCCCACCCAAAGAGAGACCGGAACATGACATACTATGGGATGAAATACTTCCTTGGTCAGTCTGGGTCAGTTACAGTATCCGAAGCGGACAAAAGACCTTGAGTTCAGTACAAGCCATCCCCAGCACCAGCTGAGGCCTTATCAATGTTTTCACTTACTGTCCAGCAACACTCCCACACCCAGGAATCTTTCCCACTGCACAAGTCAAATAACTGCTTGTACCTCTGCTGAATAATTTTAAAAAGCTTCTCTGTGACGTTTACACAGGTGCTTCTAGGAAGTCTTCTTCAGGCCAGCAGTGCAAAGGAGCTGGTGTCCTGCATGTAGCAGCAGATCAGAGCTGCTTGTTGCCCTTTGCACTGCACTGCTCTTTGTTCTGACCAGCACGAGGGGACAACTGCCCCTGAGGCACTATCATCAGCAGTGTAAGCAATAGTTCAGTGCTTAAAAAGGACCTTTTCAGATTCCTTAGCTTGGCCACTCTCTGCGCAGATGAACAGACACATGCAAATACCTGCTGGGGTATTGCAAAAGCAGAAACCATCACTCAGAACAGCAGGTCATATGGATGTGTGTCAGTTCCCAAATCTCATGCCCTGTTCTCCAGTTTGTGGAAACCATGGGGTAGGCTGGGGAGGGGAAGAGAAGAAAGTATGTGCGTGATGGGACACCTGGGTCACACACCTGGACCTCAGACCTGGAATATGCTCTCACATGCTGGTGTAAAGATGTAGAAATCCATAATGCCCAGCAAGTTTAATAGGTAGCAATTTGCCACTTTGCAAGTGCTAGGTAATAGAGAAATGATGGTTAAGATATTCCCCTGTCAGATTCTGTACAAGTCATGGGGAAGGGGTCTGCAGGACAGTTTGGACTGTAAGAGGGAGGGTTTGGGTGTCTCTGCTCTGCTGGGTCCTGAGACACAAGGAAAATTAGCCACACTCCCCACCAGACTGCCAGTTCTGACCCACACTCCAGTCCAACCTGGAGGTACCCAGCGAGTGCTGTAGTCACACCAGGGACTCGCTGCCCTAAGCCAGAGCTTAGTTGGTATGCTCAGCTGATGCCAGCACAACATGGGCACTGTGGCTACTTTGGTTTGTTTGAGAGAGTGTGACAAGAAACCACCATTTTCAAATGCCCTGTCACTTCTGCTGGCTGGCATGGGGGTCAATACTGAATAGTGGGCACTCATGTAGGAAACATGGCTTATGGCACATTGTCGCTGATGGGCTTTGGCCTGGAGTAGAGGAAGCACAGCAAAGTCATTCCCAACGACCACAGCAGGACAGGGGTGAGGGAGCAGGACTATCTAGAAGAGGTTAAAAGGGATGGGGAACACTGGTTGATGTGGATAAATGGCTCCTATCTCTCACCCCTCTCCCCATCACTTGGGGTTTCACCCTCAGTAGGAACTAATCTAAAGTCAGCCCATGCTGCCTCAATGCCATGGTTCTCTACCTCTAACATCTCTATGGATATCCCTTTCTGAATGCCAAATCATGCAGCTTTTGAAGCAAGTTCTTTGATTTTCTTAAAAGCATTTGATGCATGACTCTTAAATCACAGACTTCTGCACTTGCAAATAACTTTCAACACAATTACTGGGTGCAAATGAGGATACAGTCTGCAAATTATCAATTACTTGATTGCAGCAAATCATGCTGGTAGGTATCTGTGTAGTCTCACTTGAATCCACAAGGAGTTGCAGGTCCAATTATTGAACATGTTGAAATTATATCATGTGAAACAGGAAGCAAGATAAAGGATGCTTAAAAATTAGAGAAAGCGTTTTGTGGGCAGTAAACTAAAAGTCTGCTGTCCTCTTTACTCCAGCACGTAGGAATTATTACTATAGCTCATTAAGATACTGACTAATACCTAGATTTCTTTGTGTCCATACTTTCTCCTCTGTAAATGTCCAAACTAAAATGTTGCACTGTTATATAAAATTAACTGTACTTTATGGGTTTAATGCAATTGTGGCTGTCTCTGAAGAGAGTGATACTTATAAGACTATGACTATCTCCCAGCTAAAGCTCTTCTTCTGTACATGCTCCTCCAGCACACTGTATCCTCGAGTACTTACACAAACCCACAAGGATGAAGCACTGGATGTCTCAGGTGTAGCTACATACTTACCTTATCCATACTAGCACCGAACCCAAGAGCCCTTTAGAAACGCTCTCAAGAAATGCCACTTTTTATTCACCGCTAGATCAATAATGTCTGAAGTGCAATTGTGGGTTTTTTTTGTAAGTATGTGTTTCTTTGACAAATACCTTTTGCTCACTAGATTAATAGTGAATATGTAAGACAAAAAACACCATTCCTCATGCCCTGAGCCGAAGCAGGAGTGAGACTTTACAGTTATGGGCGTTACGGAATCTTCTTTTTTGGAAGAACCCGTTTGCCTCAATTGTTTGTGCTGGAGTGTCTTGGCCTTATGAAGAGTTCTCTGTTTCTTTTAAAAACCACAGTAGCACACAGGAGAATCAAATCCTCCAAGTGAGGAATGGCTTATTAAAGGGTAGCAATTACTTCTTTCCAAAACATTTTTTTTGGGAAGAAAGCCACAAGGTCAGAAGTTTACCTCCAAGTACAGATTTTTGGCCAAGGACAGTGCAGATTCGACCCACAGGGATTATCACATTATGGAGTTTGTCGGTGCCAAGCCCAAGAACAATGCCACGCCAGTCTGACTCCTACCCGTGGTGCTGCAGACAGAGCCGAGCCCTCCGCACGAGGAACAAAGCGACAGGCTCAGGAAAGCAATATTCAGCATCGCCCCTGCAGCTGGAGTTCACAGAGGCTCTTAGACATAGCTATCAGGAGGTATCTACAGGAATGAGGTGTAAGCGTGTCACTAAGACTCCTGTTCAGGTAGCAGCTCTCTGTAAACAGCTGCCTAGGAGAAACCTCGTCATACTGCAGCCATAATAACTATCACAGAGAAAGCCCCAAATCCAGACGTGGAAATCTTTGTTTACTGGTTACAAAGGAGGGACATGCAGTCACTCTGAACACCCCCTTTGAACAACCATGACAACTACAGTGTGGGGCAGAGGTGAGAAAATGACATTTCATGTCTTTCCTACCAGTTAAAATAACAAAGGACCCTGAGCAGTGTAGCAGCATGTGTTGCCTCAATTCCAGTGAGCAAGCAAGTAGACCCCCTGATTATCAATACAGTTTCCCCAAAGATGCAGCCCTCAAACAATTTTCTGCAAGGAATTCTTCTCCAGGAAACTTACCATTAAAAGAAAAGACAGCATGTGGGTGTACCCGATCATTTGGAAGATATTTATAACTCTCTTGCTAGAGGTTTATGCTGTTGAACTCAAGACATTAAGCAATTCTAGCCCTAGAGATTGAATAGAAAGATGGCAATAACCCACCTTTGTCAATGTTTAATGTTTTTAACTGTGGTAAGACATGAAGAGTTTGCTGCACACTTGCCTTGGACTTTCATATGTGCCCAAGGATTTCCTTGCTCTGGATAATGCAGCCATTCCCAAATGAATGGAGCTTCTGTTCTACATAGAGGTGTTCACTCTCTCCGCTTCTCCACCCAGGTACATGTATTTGTTAAATACACAGCCACATTGTCACTACCCCTTTCTGGTCCTCTGTTGACCTCAGAAGACAGAGAAAACTTCCCGAGATGGTCTCATCTGCTCTGACCATCATTGCCATCCTTCATCCCAGGCTATTGCACTTCATCTAAACAGGCAAATGATAACAGCTTGGCAGTATTTCGATGAAATTATCTTCAGCCCTCTGAACCCTGATGTTAATGTCACTTCTCTGGCAACTTCTGCCTTCAGAGGAAAAGGGATGGCACTTTTTATATTAGGATAACTAACTCGTAATAAAATGTGATCCATTAGACCTTTTCCTATCATAGCTAATCTGACAAACACTAAGAGCATGCATGAGTTTGCCATGAACTTTTACAGTAAGAACATGGAAATGACTGCCCAGAGACACTCTTGAACCTCCATCCTTGTAGGTTTTCAAGGCAAAACTGTGGCTGAGTTTAGACAAAACAATTCCTCATTTTGAGCAGGAGTTTTAACTGAGTGATCTCCAGACATCCCTTGCAAGAAGTGTTTCTAAGCTCCTATGAATTTATGGGTACAGAAAAATAAAAACTACATGTACATTGTCTCTAGAAGTCTGTTAGTCATCTTGACATAAAAACCAAAACATTTATATTCAGGGTAGATAATCTTGAGCAAGGAATGATCAGCCGTGTTTAAAAAGTGGTGGCAGCAGCTGTTCCATTAACACAGCAAGATGGCAAATGAATAACTGCACCATCTTTGTAATCCTGTTCTATCTATGGAGATAGTTGATTGTTTCTTAATGGCTTGTTAGTCAGCTTATATGAAATAAATTATAAGCAGGAAACCTCAATAGGAACCTCAGCAATAAAGCAGGAAGAGATGCATGTCTGCATCTTTGGGTTGCAAAGGAATTTATGTTGATTTATTGGATGTAATTCCCACTACCTCATGCCTTGCACAAGCATGTGCAAAGTGGGGGAAAAGGAACTGTAAGATCCAGCCATTCCCATTTGGAGCCACCTAGGCCTGAACAGAACATCCATCCACATCAGCCATGGGAAGGCACAGTCTTCCCCAAAGCAGCATGTCTCCCCTCACATGCCCCGTGCCAGGCTGACAGGCAGGGCTGCTCTGCCTGGAGGGAAGGGTTGCCGTACAAAGACAGTAACCAAGGAAACTTTTCCTCTGATTTCTCATAAAAAGCACAGATTAAATATCTCAGACTGCTCTGACGTGAATTTATCCTTGTCTACAGTTGAAATTATTATTTGAGATTAGATGCTGAGAAAAATCCCAAATGAAGAAGGCTTGAAAAGTGTGGAAATTTGGAGGATAATTTGAAAAATAAAAAAAAATAAAAAAAAATCCTCCCAGGTAGGCTTTATAAATCCCAGAACAACCAATACGCTATTAATTGCTCCAATTCCACAGAGCATTAAGGGCCCATCTTTCTTTCTGTCTGCCTGAAGAGCACAGTGTAACTGGAAAAAAGTTCTTTGCCACTCAAGAAAAGTAAAAGATCAGTATTGAATTGCTAGTTTTCCTAACTCCACCTCTAAGAATAACATTTACAGTAAAGCACACACAAAGAAACTTCCTATAACACTAAAGACAATATTTAGTCAGTCACTGAGAAATGAACAAAGAATTTCCACTCATGTTGTTGTAGCTGGTGAAGGTTTACATCCCTTTATGAAAGTTTTACATTCGGATTCTTATAGTGTTGTAAATTTACAAAGCACTTTTGAAACGTAGATAAGATATTCCCTGTCAAAAATGTCATGGAAGACAAACGGAAGAGGTGATGCAGCAGAAATCCTTAGAAAGAATTAGAGACTACAGAGTCTTGAAAGTGTGTATTGAGTGGATATCACTGCTCTGAAAAACACACAGCCTGATTCTTTGTCTTCTTACATCAGCTCATACAGGCACAAATCAATTTCTTGAGGGATTTGATTTTTGCTCAACACCAATAAAAGCAGAAAGATCCTGCTACTTTCATTTTGGCACCAAAAAAAGGATTTAGTAATTAGCTGAAGGTAGAAAACTGACCACTAGATTTGAACCAGAGACTCGAAACTGGATATGTTATAAACCAACCCAAAATCTTAAATAACGTGAACCAAAACCCAAACCCCAATTTTGTGACAAAGACCATTTTAAAAATGGGCTTTCCCAGAATTATAAATAAAAATATATTTAAGAGATTCAATCTGGTGTCCAGTCTTGGATGCAGACTTCTGACCTAGACCAACTACAGTAGAGATTTAAGGATGCCTTCCACGCTGTCCCATGGTTGATGAGACTTTGGAGCCCAGGGCTGCTCAGCTCCATTGATCTAGCAGAAAACAGTTGCGGAATTCTGCAAAATTAACACTACAAATGTTTGTTAAGACAATGCTGTTCAAGCTGTATATTTTCTTTCTTCTTACTGAATTTGCTGCTGTAGCAATCCTTCTTTAAAACACTCCATTTAATTCTACATGAGTAAATGAACAGCTAGAACCCCATTCCATGAAAGCTTGTTTAAAAATCTCACCTTTAAAATCCCTAAAACATTGCTGTTAAGCTCTGTGATTTATTCCCAGGACCTGGGCTTGGGCCTTAGGCTGAGAAACCTTTTCTTCAACTGTTAGTATAAATATGAAACTCTGCTTGTGCAATCACAGTATCTTCCAACAACACAGAAGGAAAAGAAAGTGCTTCAAACAAGCAAGCAAGCAAGCAAACAAGCAAAGAAAGACTGAAAGAGAGATGAGGAGAGAAAGAGCGCCCTGAATGTGTCTTTTCTGCATCCAAATCATGATCTGAAAACCACATTTCAGTTTAAAGCAGCCTTTGCACAACTCTCACTTATTTCCAAATTGGGATCAGCAACTAACTGTGAGGATCACATCCATTTTCTGGTGTATCAGTATTTCCTGAGAGCCTGAAGGTTAAAATTCAAGTCTGTGTGGTGGATAAAAAAAAAAAAAAAAAAAGAACCATAATAAACATTGTCAGAGCCCTTTGGATCGCTCACTTCCTTTATTAACCTTTCTGTCAGCAGGAGCCCTGGCCAGACTTCAGTTAATGAAAAGATTCACAATTTCTCATGGGAAAAATATTGGCTTTTCTAAGAATATTAAGAAAGAATATTAATATAATTATAATTCAGATGTGCACATTGGGGCCAAACTCTTTTACAGTTCTGCAGCAATCCCTGGGCTCCTCAGACCCTACATTTTCAGTTGCATGAAGCAAACACCTGTGGGGTTTTGGCAATCTGCCGTGCTGAAATGTGGAATGTTGAAAGACTTCCAGGGCACAAAGCCACAGTCTCATCCTTTCCTTATCGCTTGCCTCCTTCACACACACTACTTTTCCAGTTCTCCTAACCGTACTGCTACTTCTTTGGTTATCTTTCAAGTCTTCCAAACAAGGAGGGTGACAGTGGTGCCACCTGCCTCTCCACCCACTCTCTTAGACCCTCTGTATTACACCTCAGATGCTGTCCCACCTCCTCAACTGTGCCCAGAACTGGATTCAACATTCATGGCTGGCTTTTAGGCAGTTATCTAGCACAGGTAGTCCAGACAATGGCATGGCTTGCTTCAGTCCAGTCAGCATGATTGTAACTTGTGCCTTTCTTCTGACCTTCTTTGGAAAATGAAAGGAAAACGTTAGAGGGACAAGGCATGCAGAGCAAGCACATGATATCTACCTGATGCTGAAATTTGGACATTCAGAGACGGAGAGGATCCTGGACCACATAGAAAGGCAAGAGGAAATCATCAGAGAGATAATAATTCAACAGAGATTGAGTGGGGGTTATCAGGCTGTAAAACTGAAGTATCTGGTGAAATTAGTAGGTGGATTTGTTGTAAATAACTTTATCAGCAATTCTAGTGCCCTCTATCCCCTGTAATATGTCCGCAGTATAGAGATTTAACTGAAAATAGTCTCCAGTCTGGTAGTATTAAATAACTAGTACAATTAGTATACATTCATTAGCATCATAGAATCATAAATTGATAGAAACATAGAATAGTTTGGGCTGGAAGGCACCATTAAAGGTCGTCTAGTCTACCTCCCCTGCAGTGAGCAGTGGGACCTCTTCAACTAGGTCAGGTTGGCCAGAGCCCCGTCCAACCTGGTCTTGAATGTTTCCAAGGATGGGACATCTACCACCTCTCTAGGAAACCTGCTCCTGCATTTCACCACCCTCACTGTATAACATTTCTTCCTTATATCTAGTTTGAATCTACACTCTTTTAGTTTAAAACTATTACTCATCCTATTGCAAAAGGCCCTTCTAAAAAGTCTGTCCCCATCTTTCTTATACACCCCCTTTAAGTACTGAAAGGCTGCAATAAGGTCTCCCTGGAGCCTTCTCTTCCCCAGGCTGAACAAGCCCAACTCTCTCAGCCTGTCTCCATAGCAGAGGGGCTCCAGCCCTCTGAGCATCTTCGTGGAGTCCTCTGGATTCTCTCTCCAACCGGTTGATATCCTTCTTATGCTGAGGGCTCTAGAGCTGGATACAGCACTGCAGGCGGGGTCTCACAAGAGCAGAGTAGAGGGGGAGAACGACCTCCCTCAACCTGCTGGCCACAAATTAACATTGATGCATTTGTAGCCAAGGCAGCTGCTAATGTTAAAGGTTGGAGGAGAATTTAAAGACCAAGTTCAGGTTGTAAGGCTGGCCCATAGTCTAGATGAGTGAAGTCAGTAATTAACTAAAGTTTACCTCCTCTTCTTCAAACTTTTGGAGCAGCAAATGATGCTTTTCACAGTACTCTGTAGCAAAACAGGCACAACAAGAATAGTTTCAAAAACAAGACTTGCCAATTTTTTAAATAAAATTCATGTAACATTCAAAATGCCTGCTGTGTTTCTAAGTGATCTGCCAGCCTTCACAATCGGGAGCTGCTGTGCAGCTGTGCAGCATCTAAGCCAGGTTTTCAAAGGCATTTTCATGTCTGAATATGCAGAGAGTATCTACAAGGCTTACAAAGGTGGCAGTCACTAATTTGGATGGCAATTTGGGATTAATGGCACCCATCTACTAGGGTGCTCTTAAAATTCAATGAAGATGTTTTCTGCATTTTAGGACAACAAGGTGAGTTTGAAAACCTGGACCTTTTACTATCTGGTGAGATGTTCAGTTTAGGAGAGCATGTGGCCAATGCCTATATATTCCTGAGTATCTGAGTTGGCAGACCCAAGATCAGACTGCACAAAGTGCTCAAGAAACCTCCAAGCTGACTTAAAATTACCTTTTGTCCTGGATTCTAGCTAGTATTCATTTTCTTTTGTTAATGAGTCTTGTAAATGAGTCCTGCCTGTGCATGTAAGACATGAATATCCTCTTTGTTCTGCTATATCTAGAGTTAGAACTTGATTTGGTAATCATCACATGTTTATCACACTAAGAAGCAAAGAAAGTAATTGGTTTTCTGTAAACCTAGCAGTATAAAATAAAGCTTGTGTTTCTAAAACAAACCATTTTAGAAATATTGAAAACAAAAAAAGCATGTATGGAAAAATCTTCCCAAATTATTTGGCCTGTCTGTTTTATTATGAAATATTTCTTTCACTCGGCTCCCAAAACCTTTGTAAAGAAACCTACTGTCACTTGGCCAAAAGGTTTGGTATTCCCAGCGAGCTGGTTCTGTCTAGGATTAGCTGACAAGGCTGCTGGAGATCACTTAACGGTCATCAGAGAGATTCAGGTTACTCTGTGATGCCATTGAAGCCGAACGTGTTCCTTTAGGTTGATTTTGACCCTAAGCAAACTTTGAAAATCCTTCAGGTTAACAAAAAGACTCTTGTGCCTCTGTAGAAACTTTTTACAAAGTCCAAAGGAGCCTCCAAAGCGCAGTCTGTTGGTATTATTTACCCACATCATTGTATGCAACCATACCTTTTATTCATCCCTTGAGCCACATACCATTGATTTTTACATGGTGCTGCAGGGGGTGAGATGTTTCTTACTTATTTTCTACAGCTTAGCCTGCAAGAAGCACTGTGCTTCGGCTCTTTTACTTAAGTATTGTTATTGAAGACAGGGCCAGAATGATCAACATTTAAACACCAACATAGTTCTACCTCAGAGGGAAAAAAAAAAAAAAACCACACACACAAAAACAAACAAACAAAACAAACAAACAAACAAAAAAAACCAACCAAACAACCACCACCACCACCACCACAACAATAAAAAACTAAAAAAAATTCGATAAGCCTTCCACATTCATCTTCTCCCAAGTGTATATTAGTGCACCCATTTACAGTAATCCTGACTTAGCTTTTAAAAGTATTTTTGCCTGTCACAGTGGTAGAGGAGATGTCACATTAAAAGAAGGCATAAACCTGCAGGCATCCTTATTGCAAACTTTTCTCTTCCTAGTGACTGTATCCAGCACCGTTTCACTGAGTTACAGCAAGTTATAATTGTATCACACCTTTGCTCTGCATTGGCCCTTTTGGAGAGGAAGCACCTTGATTTGAAATGTACAAAATTTTATTGGAACAGAATCAGGACTCCAGTGTCTTCCCTCCCATCTGATAGTCATACCCTCCCATCCTTGCTCATCTCCCTCCATCACTTACCTATTGTTTTCTTGAATAAATGGTTGCTGTAATTAATTTTTATGAGAACATTAATCCTTTTGTTGCAAGTTAGGCATACCCTGAGAACATGTTCTGGACTGATTTGAAAAGACCCCTGGTTCTCTGTTCCAGTAGGCTTGGGTAACAGCTCAGTTTTAAATTTCTCTGCCCTGCCAGAGTTGGGGTCCATTGGCAATGAAAAGCAGCAAAACATGAGGCATCTAGGAAAACTTCCATTAAAAAGTGAGATGCCAGTGGAGTTTAGATGAGCAGAACATTTCAAAATGTTTTGGGATTATATATCTAAGTTATGCTTAAATCTGAGATGGACTGCGTAACTCTATGCCTGGATGTAGCTGTTAGGACAATGGGAAAATCTGTGGGTGTCAGCCTTGATGTGTATGGATACCAGGCACCTCTGGATTAGACAGCAATCTCAGGAGCTTAGAGAATACTTTAAGAAGACATGTCAGTGCCCAAAGAGACAGTTAGATATGAGCTGACTAGTGAGGCGTTTTGTAGATCTATTTCCTTGTCTGTAATTTAAAACCCTTATGGCTTGTCGATTACACAACTCGCATTAAACATTCTGCAGCAAACATTTAACATGCTTTGTTTTTCAAGACAGTGCTATCATAGTTGCACTGTGGTTGATTGCTTCAAAACAGCAGTAGCATACATTTACTTACATGTGTGGAGATATAAACACACACATATATATATGAACACAGACACATACATGAGCACTGTCAGATTAGAAGTGTTAAAAATACTACCACATCATATTTTTCAGCTTGCCTCTCACCAGTAACTAGAAAAAAACCCAGTTCTGGAGTGATGAAAGAATCAAGTAAAATTAACAAGCCAAATTCTCAAATGATATAAAATATCAGAGCTACTAGATGAAGGTTGGGTCAATATACTTAAAATAAGGGAAAAATTCAGTGAAAATTCTGAGTATTATATTATTCTTTCTACTTCATAGTAATTTTCCAAGTATGAGATTTCAGACATATTCCTTGTCATGGGTAATTAAGAGATTGTAAGCAGCATCTCATTTGCTTTCTTTTATTTTTTCTGATCTTTCCTACACTAGCATTATCTCTGCAGCAATCCACCTGGCAGTCTTGGTCTACTGATAATTCCTGGTTACCTGTATTTACAACTGGGCAGTATTGCAAATCTCAAAGGTAAACTCACACCTGTTTCAGTACGCTCTTCAGCATGTTAATTACCTGAATATGGCTCTGTCTACATCAGCAATACAGTCTGCCCTCTTGTCGTGGTTTAACCCCAGCTGGCAGCTAAGCCCCACACAGCTGCTTGCTCACTCTCTCTCCATGGGATGGAGGAGAGAAGCAGGAGAGTAAAAGTTAGAAAACTCACAGGTTGAGATAAAGACAGTTTAAAAGGTAAAGCAAAAGCTGTGCATGCAATCAAAGCAAAACAAGGAATTCATTCACCCCTTATATGGGCAGGCAGGTGTTCAGCCATCTCCATGAAAGCAGGGCTCCATCACGCCTAATGGTTACCTGGGAAGACAAACACCATCACTCCAAATATTCCCCCTTCCTTCTTCTCCCCAGCTCTATATGCTGAGCATGACGACATATGGTATGGAATATCCCTTTGGTCAGTTGGGGTCAGCTGTCCTGGCTGTGTCCCCTCCTCACATCTTGTGGACCCTCAGCCTACTCGCTGGTGAGGTGGTGTGAGGAGCAGCAAAGGTTTTAACTCTTCCTAAGCACTGCTCAGCAATAATGAAAAACTTCCCTCTATTATTTATACTGTTTTCAGCACAAATCCAAAACATAGCTACTGTGAGGAAAATTAACTCTTTCCCAGACAAAACCAGAACACCTCTGATTCCCAAAAGCATATTAAATTGTTCAGTGTCCTTAGGCAAAATTTGCCGGTTCCCTGAAAACTTGAAAAAGTTCTTGTGCTCTCCAGGGATATGTGCTCAAGACCAGTGTCCTGGTAGTGCTAAATTCCTTTCCTTTCTTTCCATGCTTTACAGAGAAATGGGTAAAGTTATTTTCCTGCCCTTTTCTATTAACATTGCAGATCTGACTGCTGCCTTTGACCATTTAAAATATTTTGCTGCAAACTTAAAGGAATGCAGAAAGCACCTGCATCCACTTTACTACTATTTATCAAATTGCATAGCTGCACTGTCAAAACATTTTGAATGTTGTGGACCTCTGTGTGTAATACCATGAATAACACAGCTCCAATTGAATAATTACACCACCGAAGACAAAAAAAGTATTTTGTATGACCCCTATTTTACTTGGGCCACAAATAAAGTCTTACACAAGTTATGATCACTATAAAATGGAAAAACCTAAGCGTTCAAACAAGTCACAAAGCACACAGTGTTCCAAAGAACAAGCCAAAGTCCCAATTACAACATGAAAGGAACACATAATTTGCCTATACAGAAAGGAACCCTTGTCCCCAAAATTTGTGTAGTATCGTAAATAGATGGAACATCACACAGACCAGTTACAAAACATGTACTTCAGGCAACCAGTGGAGAACCAAGATGGCAAAAAGTCAAGTACACTTGCTGGCCACAGGAACAGTGAATTTTTCTGATTCCTTCTTTTACCTTTTCAGAAGCTTTGGTTCCACATGAAGACTGTATTAACTGTACTCTTTGGGTTTTACACAAGCTTCCTTGCTGTGGTGTCTACACACCACAGGTATCTGTGGCAACTATAGGTAGCTTCTTTGATACCTGATTATTGTAAGGTTTTCATTTGATCAGAGAGTTTAGAAAAGAAAAAGCAGTATTGATTCAGCTTTAGCCAGTCAGGAATTATAGCCTCTGTTCAACATGGTTCTTTACTGTGGAGAGCAGGAATAATTTCCAAGTCCACACAGCCATTCAGAAAGAAATTCCTTGATCCACAACCATCCCAGTTTTTCAACATCTGACCAATAGGTCATTGGAGATCCATTTTTTTCTAGTTCATAATAATGCCAGTTTGCTGATTACACCCCTCTCTCTATGCTTCTTCCAACAAATCATCTCACTCCTATGTCTCCTCTTCCTTACACAATTACGCCAGCATTACTAGTCATAGAGGAAGTTCTGATGACTATTACTTGCAGTCACAGCTGATCTTCTTTCTCTGTAGCTGCAGCTTATAATGAACATATAAAGCAAATTCCAGGTGCTTTTACCAGGCAAGAAATAGAAAGTGTGGAAAGAAAGGAGTCAGAGACATGTCCTGCCAGCTCTCTGCACACCACAATCAAACACTTTATGAACCAGAGGAGAAGCAGGAGTGGGAGCCTGAGCCTTTAGCAAGACTCCATTCCTTCTAATTACAAACTGGTTTTGCCCCACAGATGTTTCCCTTTCCTTCTGAGGGGACAGGATGACTAGAAGACAATCCTCACCACACCTTCTCTTGAATAACTCCTATCCAAGTGCACGGATTTTTTCCCTGGAAAATTTCCCCATAAGCCTGTTCCTCCAGCACTTAAATATTTTTTGTGGTTCTTTTAATAGTACAACAGGAAATACAACCAAAGTAGACAGAGTAAAGTTGAGCTGACTTCAAGAAGTCCAGATGTTTGGAAGGTATACAAATGTCTAGATCAAAATCACTTCTTGGTCTAGAAATCAATCTGGAAAAGCTTGCCAAGAATATTAACAAAGCTAACTTTGGTAGGGTTTTTTCTGATTTTATCTCTCTTGGAAATGCTAGCAAACCAGCCTTTGACATTTCCATTTGGAGTCCCACAAAAATCAAGGGAATGGAAAGGCAGAGGAAACAATAAAAGTCAATGGTTGATTTGTTTGAGGCTTGAGAAGAGACTCATGGCAGTTTGTATCTCTGTCCATTTGTTCATTCCTAATTTAGGACTCCTGTCAAGCTCAAGTTTCTTTTAAAGCACAGCTCTTAATCAGCCTTTCTGCGATACCTGCTGTGATAAATTGAAGCTTAATCTGGGACTTGAACTCTTACTTGTCCCCTCTCTACCAGATCTGACTGTGGTCACCATGAAGAGCAGCTCCAGTCCTGTTTGACACCCCATGTAGCTGAGACAACACCTTCAACCTGGAGACACTGCTCAGCCCATGTGTCCAGAGCAATTCAGAGTCTTCCAGCTGTCTGAACCCAACCTGTCTAAGACACTGCCTGTGTCATCACGGCTCTCACAGCATAGCCAAACTATGCCATTTGCAGCTCCTTTCTTGAGGACACAATGCGTTTTTCTCCAGCACTGCCAAACGATGCCATGTCCTACTGTCAGCACTCATAACGTTCCTGTGAAGATCATTCATATTTATGTTATGTTAAGCCACCTCCATGGACTACTCCTTGCCTGCCAAATCCAGGATAAATGCCTCATCTCCATTTTAAAGCCCCATGTCCTCTACCACAAGGCTCATGCACCTCTTGCTTGCCCACCCTTGCCTCCAGGAGGGCATTTTCAAACTGAAACTTTTGCTTTTCCTTCCATATATTCCTTTCTGCCAGACAACTTACCCTAAGTGAATACCTATAACATTATCTCCTCATCTTTCTTTGAATCCTGCCTTAAACTTCAGACTTTGCTCTGAAACCCACAAAAATCTATGCACTGGCCAGGGTGCCTGTTTGCAAACACCACAGCCATTTTTGCTGCCCAAAGTACAGCAGAAGGGAAAAAGAAGCAATCCCTCCTTTTGTGAGAGACAGAGCTGGTGGGTGAAATCCTGGCACAGGCGAAACACAGGCTGCCTCTCCTCCCTTTCTCTCTTTGCCCAGTCCAGGCACTCTGGCAGCAGCATCTTTTACACAGTCTGTGAGGTGCAGGGATGGTAGGAGGTGGCAGCAGGACAGCTCACCAAACCGGGACAGACCTCATACAGCAGAGCCACAGCTCAGGACTCACTCCATGTTGTGGCCAGAGCTCAGCAGTCATCCCAATCCCTTTGATTAGAACATCACATTTTCCACAAGCTCCTTCTTCTTTAGCCTTCCCTGATTTTTCTACCCAGCTCTTTCTTATGAACAGAAGGAGGTCAAAAATGCATCTCAGAGGGGTTTTTGAAAACCTGATCTGAAGCCCACTGGAATTTTTCTACTGATCTCAGACAGGATTTTTGCTGGGGACCACGAATAATGTGCTGTCTCTTGAGATCCCATAAGGAGTTTCACTCAGAGCATGACCATAAATCGCCATGAACATAGCTTCTACTGGGCTAGTACACACCTCATTCCCAGTGAGTGGTCCCTGTGTCAATTGTCCATTAAAAAAATCTGTAATTTACGCAAATTTACATGCCAGGTGCAAGGCATTTACTAGAAATGTAGAGTATACATCTTATTTTTATATGGTTATAAATTAAAAAATAAGCATTTAGAAATCTGTATACTTTAAACGTATACACACAAAGAGGGCTTTATAAGCCTATATTTTGGGCAACCCAGGAGACAGGATGCCAAGCTATACACCCCACAACCTTCTATTTGTATGACACCCTCATGCTTAAAAGGCATGCAGTGTCTTTAACTGAGAGGTGACTGTATGAACAAAGATATGAGGGAACTCAAGCAGGAGATGTAGGCTTTTCTGGGATACTTCATGAGCTCCTGCTGACTGGACAGGGTGGTGGCAGTTTGTAATACTCTTTGCAATCCTTAGAATTGCATTTCTGGTACAAGCACTCATAATTGCACATCGCGAATAACTTGTTTCTCATTCATCACAGTGTATGCTTCACAGACATCAAAATTTCACCTTTTTATGAATTGCTGCCTAGAATTTATTTTCTTTACTCTGGAGACAGATGGTTGCTCTTAGAGTCCTGTAGCCCTTATAGAAACACCCCACTGATTTCCATAGGAGATCTCCCCACACCGCGAGGGCAGGCTTTCATATGCCGCAAGCCATGTGAAAGGGCAGAATCAATTACAAATTGTTCCCCTCTGCTTTACTAACCTCTCAACCTTGAGGTTGGAGGTGAGGGGCGTGGGGGGACCAGCATTCATCTGCAACAGCTGGGGATGTGGTACAACATCCCCACTGCAGCAAGGCAGAAACGCTGGGTGAGCCTCTCCTGAACAGGGAGCTTGCAGCCATGCCATCAGCAGTGCTGGGGATGCCCTGGCCATGTGAAGCCCATCGCCCATACAGACAGAGGTTTCACAGAAGTTGAAACTACAACTATGAACCGGGTAAAGAACCAAACAATTTCAGTGGCATTGCAGTCCCAGACTGAGCAGGAAGCTGAAGGCAATTCTCCCTTCTGTCACCCCCCAGGACTTGGGACTAGTTGCCCACCCTCTCTCTGCCCTAAGTTTCCATCTGTGAAATGAATTTCCAGTTTTTTCCCGTTAAACAGGAGGAGTAGAAGAGGGACATTTGATAGAAAGGTATAAATACATAACCATACTGTGCAAACCACTCAGAAAACTATAGATTGGATTAATTTAATTGTTTTGGCACAGACAACTCTTTCTTGAATAGTAAATGTTTAATTTCAACATCCTGTAAATGAACTCCTTTGACTTTATAGGAAACCTTTGTTTAGGTGTTTACCTAAGATTTATGTTTTTAAATGGTTAAAGGAAGAGGAACAAGAAATGTTTTCTGCTGAGGCAAAGCAAAATGTTTTCTTCACTTGACACGACCTTACTATCACCTTTTGTTTCTATTCATATGAAAAACCCGTCTGCTGACCCAGTGTCTATCCCTCCTGCCTTCCCCTGGTTTTACAGTTAGGCCAACAAGTGTCAGAAGCAGCAACATAGTGCTTCAGGAGCTGTCAGCCAGGTGTGCAGAGTCCTTGCACAACAGGACCACGAGCGAAGCACAGATCTCCAGGCTTGAACAGAAAACTACAGGGAAACACAAATAAAAATCAACAGCGCCAGTAACGTGTGCTTCATAGGAATAGTGAGGCTTAGAAAGGCATCCCTGTAAGGAAACAAGGCTTTCAGACTAATATCTGGCATCAGGAACTGGAAGAAATTCACGGCTTTAGCAAGCTAGCAGTAAAAATACTAAACTGAAAAACAAGATGATAAAATCGTGCTTCCTACATCACTGATATTCAGCAAAAATGGTATAGACAATCAGTCTTTCCCATTTTAATGTTCTTACTCTGAATTTAAAATGTTAGATTATCACACATATAGACAGTTGGGGGGTTTTAGTTCTTTATGATCTCAGGGAAGCCATAGGCCATAGGAAAGGTAAGGATGGCTCAGAGCTTGAGAGCCGAAAAGAGGGCAAAATGAAGGGTGAGGGGAAAGGACAAGCAGTAGCCTGCAGAGACTACATGAGAGGGTGAAGGGAAACATGTACATTTTCTGTGCATTGCTTTTCACACCTGCCATTTAAACACCTAGTAAGCCTTCCTCAAAAGTTCAGGAAAACATAGTTTCCCGCTGTTTATCTAGAAATTGTAAATAAAGTCATAACATTTTCAGGAGAAAATTATTAGTTAATTTTGTATCTGTGAAAGATGTTTTCAATCCTGAACTCTCCTTTTGAAAAATATGGGAAGACATGAAAACTAATAATCCCTGATACTGGAATTCTACAAGTTCTATACTCCTGGGATTTTTCTTTTTTTTTTTTTTTTTTTTTTTTTTTCCTGCAGGGCTGTGCCTGTTTCAATACCTCCAAGCTGTTTCCTACCTATCTTTAAGCAGAGCAGATATGTCTGTGTGTGCATGTTTATTTTGGAATATGGCTACGTCAAAAGGAAATTAAAAGTTTTATTGAAAAATCTCTTTTGTAATAATGCCATTTTGGAGGATTTATTTTTCTCTTTCATAGGATAATCCGATCTGTCTGATGCTGAAGACTCTCTGCTGGAAATGTCTGAAAAGGTGCGTGGTATGGGGTCTGTACTCATTACCTAAAGGTAATGAAAAACCCCAAGTTTCGCTGCAAACCACCTTCAGGGTTTTCAGGTGCCCTGGGCCTCAGCTCTACTTTGAATTGCAATTTTTAAAAGAGATTAGTGTGCACTGTTGCACAGATTGTACTAAGCTAATCCTGTGGGAATACATTTGGTTTTGATCACAAAAAACTGAATACATAATACAGTTCTCCAATGCCCTCCCAAGCAAACAAGCTTGCCCTTCCAGCCAGCACTGGATCCTGCACCCCACACCCTGTGGTGTTCGATGGGGTGCGCAGCTCCGGTGCAGCATGAACACATGTCCCTGCCCAGGGCTGGCAGGGGAGATGAGGGTTTGCAGTGACTCCTTTCCTACTGCTTTCTGCACAGTCATCACTGCCACTGCTGGCACTGCAGCAGGATGCACAGGATGGGAAGAGGTTGTGGGTCAGAATGGGAAGGATGGGGGGATTCAGCCACAAAGAGGGCACTCGTTGCAAATACGTGTTCACAGAAATACCATAAAGCAGGCTGCCCAGGGCATTTCATGTTTAGTTCAATGTTGTGAAGAATAAGAGGCAGTATCTGAATGGGTTTAAGTAACAACGCATCTGTGAACTCAGTATGCTCCAAAGGCTCAAGTAATATAAACCTACAACATGACATTCATAGTGACCCTCTAAATAATCTTCAGTTCATAGTAATTAATTCGCAGGTGTCAGGTATTTGCTAATGTAAATGGTTTTAATGTAATTAAAGACCACAGTTCAATACTTGAGCTCAGCAGTGCGGTTACGCTCACAATGGCACACACAAAATCCGGCCTGCGAAGAAAAAAAGTCTTTGCAATGCTTTATCCTGCAAGAGGCAAACCCAGGGCTGTGGCACGCACAGGTAAAAGATGATCAGAGAGAAACACCTGATGTACCCTGACCCACTGGCTGGTTCATCTTCGCTCTGTCCCACCACAGAGCCAGCATTTAGCAGGGACCGGAGGTCTGTTGCACTGACCAGCAGCACCCCATTCCCCGTGCCTGTTGCCTGCCATAGGCACACTTGCTGTGCGGGGGAAAGAGGCTACTTCTTTAGCCTGGGCCTGCAGAGGTGCAGGGGTCCCCTCATAGGAGTGAACCCTGAGTGTGGGGGTAGAGCAGGGCCGGTGGAAAAGCATGGCCCCTGCTCTGTCAGCTCAGCCCACCGCTTCCCCTGCACTTGGGGACACCCCACTGGCACTGTCTGGCTCCTGCAAAAAAGGGTGGCTCTGCCCCAGTGATCCCATCTCCTCCTTGTGCCAGAGTTACCCAGCCTGTGGCTATGTCAAAAGTCAGAGCAGGGAGCTGATCTGGCAGAAAAGTAAGGAGTAAACCCAAAGCTTCATTTTCAACCAAACCAGGTCTCAAATCCAGCCCAACAGAGTACAAACAGAATGCAGAGGAAAAGAGGCAATGACAACGAGGGGAAGGACCATTTCTTGTAGCAGCAGCACCACCATACCATCAGCATAAAGTGCCTTAGGTTATTGATAAAGGTGGGAATAAATGCTCCTCTAACCTCACCCTGCAATCTATGGGTGGGTTATGCAACGTAAGACCAACAGGGCAATAACATTAGGGATGTGTGGTGGGCTCCCTAATGATCTGAGTTCAGTAACTAGCTCACATCCACCTCGCTGCAGCATGTCAGCAACCCAACCACATACCTACTTCCCTCACTTAACCCCTGAACTATTTCTCCCTTGCCTACAAGGGACAAAACTTCAATAATCAATGCGCTAGAAGAATAAGAAGAAAAAAATATTTCGTCTAGTTTAATGGGAAAAAAAAATATTCTGAGTACAGCAAAATTATCTCAACACATAAAGCCAAACTGTTTTGAATGGATGTGCCATCCAAGGTTCCCTCGTGTTGGCAGTCCTGTGAAACCTGTATAAACAGAGAAAACAGGGTTGAATACAAGCAATTCTAGATCTGCAGCACTGTCCTGTACAGAATCAATAAAATGCACTTGTGCAGAAAACATCTATTGACATATACTCTACTGCTTGCAGCTTTCACAGAGCAAGGGTGGAATTTCTGCAAACACATTTATCTTCATGGCACCAGTCAGGGTCCTCGAGCCCAAACCTTTGCTCAGGGCACAGCCAGCTCTGAAGCTGGATCCAGCATCAATGCTCGGCCAAGTTGCCCAGGGCATTGGAGCATCTTAAAGTCTGGGAATATCAGCTCTCCCTGGTCAACCAATGTTTGATAGAGGCACTTCAACTATCATATAGTCCACCCAAAAGCCAGAGGGGCCAAGAATATAACACAACCTGCTATGGTTTGTGTTAACTGGTGGCAGACTGGGAGACATGGATCAAACTCTTCCTTCTTTTCAGCCCCATTCCTTGTGCCTGAAGTCAGCTTTTAACTTGGGCAGATGCTGGGCTCAGATGCTTGGCCCTTTCCCTGCCCAGCTGAGCTCCTTCCAGGAGAGGACCCCCTTTCCCTGCCCAGCTGAGCTCCTTCCAGGAGAGGACCAAGCTCCAGCCACTGACACACACACGGGGTAGAAAGCTGCTGGCTTTTGCCTTTTCCAGCTGAAGCCTTTGCTGAAGAGCAACTGGTAGCACACACCTGGAGAGACACCTCCTCTCCCAGCAAGGAAAGCCACAGAGGGTTGCCTTCATGGTTTTAACAAGGCTTATGCAGAGCATGTTTCAAAAGGGACACCAAGGTGCTGGGCTTGTCACGGGTGTGATGAAAGGAGACGCTAGAAAAGAGCTCTGAAAATGCAGAAGGAAATGAGAATTAAGAAAACAGAGTAAATACTGAGGTGTGCAGGCTTGCCTCCATCTAAATAAACAGGGACTGTGTTGTTGGCTCCGGTGAAGTCAGACTTTCACCCAAGCAGTGGTGGTGCCACAGGAAGGGGTAGCAGCAAGATCTCATTATCCAAATAAACAGAGTGATCCAGTTTCTTTAACTTAACTTCAAACTGGAGTCTAGTGTTCAAAAAAATTAAGAAGCTATTATGCATCGGTCATCATGATCTGTGACTCATGTTTTTCACAGTTCAGTCAAGTTCCTTTTAAATCAGTCAACAGACTTACCAGGGATTGCTGGAGCATGTCAGGGCTTCCTACCCATTTCCAGAGAACATTTCACAGGCATGCCCTGCTCTCATTCTCAAGGTCTCCTAATACAGCTTTCTCTGCAAACTTAGCACAACTGCACTGAGACTGTAAGTCTTCAGAAAGGAAAACAACATTTGTGGTAGCAACGAGGTATTAGAAGGGGAATTTAAAACAAAGAAGCCACTGCCTCTGTAACCCCTTATAACTCCCTTGTCTGTATTGGTGGGAAGCTTTCTCAGGGGTCCGTTTCAAACTCGGCAACAGCTGTCTTATGGAGACTGAACACAGCTAACAAAAGAGAGATTTCATAACTGTGCTTCTGCAAGTAACAACCCTCTGACATCCAAAAAAGAACACCTAAAATTGCCATAGACCCTTTCCTCAGGTACACAGCTAAGTGGTCAGATTTTCAAAACAGGGAGCGTTTCTATGGACTCTAATGGAGTGCAGTGAGAACTACTTCAAATTATCACCCAACATACATTTAGCACCGTACATTGTGCTCCACAACTGGGTTCTGAGAAAAAAGTTTGTTATTGAATATAGTTAATATCTACCTAATCATTAATGCATAATGGCTGTCATCATATACTAGGAATCCTAGATTTCCCAGGATCAGTTAGCCTACAGAAGGCATGACCAGAAGATATCACTGATGTCAACAATTGAATATGATTCAAATACACATTAATAATGAGTATGTTCACAATTATATTGTACAATAAGCTATTTCCTATGAATTGGGGGGAAAAATATATATACAGAGATTGTAGTATCCACCATGTGTTTGGTAACAGGGGTTAATCAGAAGCTTCCCAGACGTCTGCCTGTTTCCTGACTGGCCATTACAGATTTATTTCTCCCTCTTCCTTCCAATGGCGAGGTGCTGGTCTCTCTACTCTGGACTGCTGTGCTGGACGGACCAGTTAAGATATCTGGCAATTTCCAAGTGACTATTAAATTATCCATGCATATTTTTGACCTAGTTATAAAATATAATCGCTGGGCAATATCCAGGAGAATGCAGAAGACTGATAATAAATTGCAGATCCTGTGTCACTAGTTCAAAAATCCAGCCCTGGCAGTAAGCTAGGCTAATTTTCTGAGAGTTGTTTTCACAGTCTTTTTAACCCAAAGGAGCAGGGACCAGCAGAACACACATCCCTGCGCTGGAACTGGGCAAGCAGGCTGCCCTGGCAGCACTGGGACTGCCTGCTCCATAGCACCATCGAAAGAAATGTAAAATTCTTCAACCAAACGCTCTCAAAGAAATGTGGTAATTCAGCATGAACTGGGAATGGGGATGGAGTTCAGAAAAAAGGTTGCCCTTTTTTTTTTTTGTTACATTTCAAATATTGTTACTCTATTTGGCACTGTCCAAATACTGAGGGTTTTTCACCAGCCTTGTTTTCGTTTTTTTTTTTCCATGCTCACTTCTTTATCTTTCCACAAGCAAAATGGAAAGAAAGGAGACGTGAAGTGGAAAACAAAGATTTATTTATTTTTTTCTATGAAAAAAACAACATTCCCAGCAAAATTTTCTTTCTCTCAAAAAATGTTGAGTGAATCTTGTGAGCAGTTCTTACAACCATTCGATTCCCTACAAAGAAGAAAGTGAGAGCTTATTGCTGTACCAAAAGCAACAGGGCACTAGAGAGTCTCCCATCCAGCAAATTCACTGCATGGGACACCATGGTCTCCTGAGGTCTCCATTGCTAAGTCTTAACTTTCTCATGGACGGGGTGATGCCAAGACTCAAGTTTTACCATCCTGCTGTGAAAGGTAACTCCTGCAAATGAAATCCCTGACAGCAAAAAGCCTCCCATTCAAATGCTGCCATTGCCAAGTGTGCATGTGAAAACCTGCTTTGAGCCCTCCACTGTCTGCCCTATTATTCCTTTTCCACTGCTTGTGAAATTCAGACTTCATTTTCTGTGTGGTCTCTATTGTGTCCCATGTTTGTTTCCGGTGAGTATGGCCCAGCACAAGTGGCAACTCACTTCAGCAAACAGCAGGCAACACAGCACACCTCCTTTCCAGTGGGAAGGGCCCCTCTCCCATCAGGGAAATGTTCCAGCTTTAGCTGGCAGAGCTTTCCACAGTGAGAGCAGCCAGCATGCTCTGGGCTTACTGCATCACTATTGTACCACGGTGTAGGCAAGACCGCTGAGCAGTGAGTGGGATGAGTGCCTCTGGAAGCCCCATCTCAGCAGGGCATTGTCCTCTGCTCAGTGCTGGAAGAGGCCCAGCACTCAAGCCTCCATGGTCACTTCTGCTGATACTCAGGGATACAGATGCCATCATGTATTCTCTCGACAAGGGAGAGGACTGCCCTCTGACATGTCCTCATGACTGTTAAAAGGACTGAAATTTTGGCTACGCGTAGCTTTCTCTGAAGTTTGAGACCCCAACCACATTAATTCTGCCACAGTCATGGGATGGCAGAACAAACATGGGAGCAGGGACAGGCTCAGTAAAAAGGAAGAGAGATGTCAAAGACAAATATTAATAAAGACGATTCCTACACACGGGCTTTCCACCCATTCAGACTAGCTAATATGATACTCTGTACGAACACGCCTGCTCCAGTTTAAGAGTGCCTTTTTCCACTTTATCTTAAACCTGTTCCCAATCAGCTAATGCAAAGCTGAGATAAACCTGGATTAAATCAAGTCTGGAATGTACAGAGAAGGACTACTTGGAAATTGTGTCCCAAGGCACATGCTTACTTCAGCTGGCTGAAGCAATGATTTATATGATGGTGTTTTGGGATGGAAAGTACATATTAATAGAAAAGGCATATCAACATTTCATTGAATGTACGGGACATTTTGGAAGGCCTTTCTTTGGTTGTTTATTTATAAAGCATTTCAAGAGACTGCAGTCTTTGAGAAATACTAGAACCAAGAAAAATACTAAACAATACTAAAATGATGGCAATAGTTATTGTATCTAGATGAGAACAAAGATCTGCATGCAATCTGAATGACCGAAGATCAAAAAAGGGCCTGATATTTTATAATCTTCATGCTAAAATCCCCAGCTATTTTTCGGCTTAATAACCAACATTTCCAATATAATAGGATATGCCAGGGAAAGAATATATCCTGAAGCAGTGTTGGTGGCTTTACAAGTCCTGTAAGATCAGATAAATAACTCATAGCCCAGCAGCTGGAGAAACGAGAGACACTTTCTGGACCCAAGACCACTTATGCCAATGCCCAGAGAGACAGGATGTCTCAGGATCCTGGGTTCAGGGTGCCCAGATGCCTGGTGTGAGGTAGGCATCTTGAAGTCAGCTCTGATTTGCGTCAGTCATGACCTACGTACAATGAATGTAATGGCCTGATTCCATCTGCAAATGGAATTGTGCTATCTGGGTTGCAAAACATGCTTCCATTTATGTTGGAAGGTATGCCAGAGAGATCAGTTGAAAAAGTCAAAGATTTACCACCTTTTCAGAGTGTACCCTTCCCTGCTGAGATCACTGTGACAAGGAAACAGGAAAAGTTTGAACTTTCTCTTCTAATATTATAAAAAAACCTCCAGAGGGGAGGGCAGAAGCAAACAACCCCTCTTGATCTCCTTCGGATGAGGTCAACTGAGGTTATATTGAGTTTCACTTCAGGGCAGCAAGACATGCTGTTCATATCATTAATCCTGCATGCTATTCCTATGCCCCAGACCTGCTTGGAATTCATTCCATTTGCGAAGAATAATGATAATTTTAGGCATCTTCAGTCCAAGACATACAAATCACAACTATTAGTTATTTCATTTCAACTTCATACTGTCCCAGAGTTAACACTAAAACTAATCTTTTACATGGACATTTTTTAAATTGCCTGTAACTCCCTAGCAATAGATTTCACCATTTTAACTTCCAGTTCTCAGAGTACCACTAAGAAAGACTCATGTGAGAAAATAACCTGTAATTAGGTTGGCCAGACAAAATTACGGAGAAATCTATAAAAGCATGATCAAGTTTGTTTGGGACCTTATGCCACGGTGCTAGAGCAGCAGTGAGAATATTTGAAGAATTTAGTCTTTTCCCATCTTGAGCAATGTCCTGCTCCATCTGTACAACACACTGCCATCCACTGAGTCCACTTGAACAATTTTGAAATGAACAAATGTATGTGAGAGCAAAATCTGACTGCTTAAATGTTCGTGGAAAGAAATTATAAGGGACTAGCTGGCAACTTCAGCCTTAGCTCCTTTCCAACTCCATATGCTTACTTCTAGGAGAGGGTATGCAGTCATTCTATTTCCAGCTCCTGCAGCTATGTCACAATTTGTGGTTTTCAAAATTAGAAATTAATGAAGTATGCTGGCATTAGAAGGAGTCCTTAGGAGAAAAATCCATCAATGAAAGGCTGGTAATTGCCGTTGAACAAGGGACTGATGGATAGCACACCATGCTGGTTGCAGGTAGGTAGGCAAAGTGACTCATGAAGTGGGCTGTATAAAGGGATGAGTAATCAATGAAAACAGAATGAAAGAACAAATTGTCTCGGATGAGAAAAGCAGCTGCTGCCGGAGATCACCCGTCCAGGACACAGAAGCAGTAATGAAAAATTTGTTGGAATAGAATAAGGAAGGGTAATGGAAGAAAGCAAGAGAGCAGCAGTTCCCAGTCCCAATTTGCTCAAGAACTAACATTACTCACAGCAGCTGCAGCAATTCCTGGCCGTGGGCAGGAAGCAGTGAGTTCTTTAAGCAACATACTCTGACCCATCTTGCACCTCCACAGCAGCATGCAGTGGGGATGGAGGCAGACACCTTGTAGCAGATGGTAGGTAGAGGTGCATCTGTTCTCAACCCATTGATAGAGCCAATCAGACAGTGCAGGCTCGGACATGGAGGAGCAGCTTTTTGAGGCAGAAACACTGTCATAGTGTTTGGATGTTAAAACGTGAACATCTATGTGATCAGCAATCACTGCAGAGGACAGCAGAGCTCCAAGTTACTAGGTGGGCTTCTTCCCAGACCGCAGTGAAGCAGCCAGGTGCTCCAGTGCCTTGGAGACCCTGCTTCAAGGAGTCCCACTGTGGTGCACTGCCCTGGCTGTGCACAGCAGCAGGGAAGCCTGTCACCACTTCTGCGCACACCCAGAGATGGGGAAAGACGAAACCAGTCTCCCTGATAAGGGGACCCCACATGGAGTTGTGACATGCCACACATGCACGCGGATCCGGGACCTCAGCAGAGGTTGCACCTCACTGTGAGATAGAAGGTGCCGAGACTTTCCCCTCATTTGGATAGGTGTGGTCCATTTCAGTAACAGAGACAGGGAATACTCGGACACTTCAGCCCTCTGATATGTTGTTTCACCAATTCTAACAGACTCTGCTAAATCTTAGGTTATCCCCCCAGTGATTTTGTATATTTGGTCTGTATATCCAAGTAAGGCTTTGGAGTTATCACACCACTAGTCATTGGGACTGGACAGGAATGGGATGGATTTGTCCTTGCTTTCAGACACCATAAGCCTACCCATCAGGAGAAAGTTTCCCGGTTTGCGCTCTTGTATTTGAAAAATGAAAACTCCATATCTGTGTTATCCTTGCTTAGGCTCTGATCCCATAAACACTCTCACTAAACATTAGAAAAGAAGAGGAAACACAGCCAAATCCTATCCAAGTTATAGCGAGCAACAATCCTATTGCAGGACGTTTATGTTTTCTGCATGTTCCACTGGGAGAGAGGTCTCTTTAAAGCTTTCAGTATGATTTAAGCACAAGTGCTTTTTATATAGGTCAGGAAAGAGAAATGTAATTTCCCCTAGTTTTGTTTGGTTGAAGTTCTCTGTTCTAGCACTTAATTAATGACTCTGGCAAAATGTTTTGAAAGCAGCAATGTTTCTAACCCCAAACGCATTGCCAAATTGAGTACTTCCTGCTCATTGTCTATTTTGGAGAGGAGGCTGAACTCACATCCATGCGCTGCTAATAAAACCAAGGAAACTATTTTTATGACTGTGGAAAAAAAGGTATTTCTTCCTCAGTACCCATCTTTGTCAGTTATAGCTGCAGTAAAGAAAGAGGTGATGTAAGAAATGTGGAAAGCAAGGGAGAGAAGGGAAGGAAAGCCACACAGGATAGTGCAACATTATCCCAGCTGGAACAGTCTGCTTCACCAGTTGACTTTGACACGTAACTTCCTTTCTTACATATTCACACTTGAAACCCAAGCACTCCAATGACAGCCCACATAAGGACATCAGCACCCAGAGTGGAAATTAGGCAGAACTGCATCCAGAATACAGTCCTCAAATCTTTACCTAATCCAATGAGTGCCTGTTTTTTCACCAGTACATTTCCCCAGGTTTTTAAGCTTTCATGTCTGTTACAACCCAGAACCTGCCTCAGGTCTGAGACACAGCAGCCCAGAGGGCCTGTGGCAGTACACATGCTCAGAGGTCCTATAAACTGTGTCCCCAGGTGTCACTGCAAACCAACATCATTGCCATCAAAGACCTGTCCAGAAGAGGAGGGGACACCCTTCCACTGTGCCATGGCCTGATGACTGCTTCTCCAGGCAGCAAGATGCCAATGTAACTCCTGGCAGTGTGAAGGGTTTAAGTTTGCTACCCTAACGGCCAAAGTTCAGATTCATTTCATCTAGGGGATTTTGCACCAAAATGAGATAGGAACAGAAAGAAAGAGAGACTTGCAGCAGACACTGAAGCCCAGCTGAGTTGCCCTCCTTGCTGAGCACAGAAGGAGCCTAAGAAAACACCTCCTGACACTCTGCAGCAGCAGTGGGATGTGCAAACAGTGTGGGGATGGGGCTGAGCTTGGAGCCAGCAGCTGCTCCACTCACAGTGGATGTTGCAAAGCCTCCTCTCCTGCAGGTGCCTCAGCCCCTCCACCTTCAGTTGCTCTGCTGAAGGAGCAGCAACTACGACCTGGGCCCCCGGCAGCACTCAGGAGCTCACTGACCAGCCAGGTGCAGAAAGATGCCCATGGGATCTGTTGCCTTTTCCTCCATGGGCGGATGGTGACAGACATCTCTCTACCTACACGTACTTTTCCCATAAAACCTGCAGCAACTTAGGCAGCTTGTGTTTTGCAGTTGTATTTGGCTGGTATTTCAAAAGAAGAAGCTTTTGCAGAGGGAATGGGGGATGGTCAGGGCAATTACATGAATCTCATTTTCTCAGACAGATGTAAGCATTGGAGCATCTGCTGAGTCAAAGACAGTAATTTCCATTTGGAAAGCTACAAACATGGACATTCTCTCAGATGACTATCCTGCTTCTCCCAAGAACTATTTCACCTACATGCTCTGGCCAGTGGAGTCAAGGACAGCCACATCTACTCTGAGAGATTCAGGAACAGGAAGAGTAAATGAATATGAATTGCCATGTCTTGGCCAAAGTGTCTCCATCTCGGAGATCTTGAACTTTTCAAGGCAAAACCATATCACTAACTCCCTATCTATCTGTGAAATAAGTCAGAATTTAACACTGGCTGTTACAAAACACTCTTGGTCTGCAATGTGTTACATCTTGGAAACAGCTTAAACAATGCAAGAGACCTTAAAGCACCAAAAGCATCATTCTTCTTACAGGCACTACTGCTCCAGATGCTTTCCACTTGTCATAGCTCTGACTGCCATAGTCCAAAGTCTTTGTGCTCTTAGACACACTGATGGGACTGACTTGTCCTCAGGCAAGGCCAGACTTTTCATCCTGCCTCTTCAGCTCTTTTGTTACTAGACCTACAGCTCAACAGTGAAGAAAAGCTTGCTGATAAAATCCCTTCATTTTCTGGAGGATACCCTTTGCAAGACCCTGCTGCACCATGATATCACTCAAGCAAACATAATGTTGCTGGAGGAGGCCCCAGTGGGAAACACTGCTTGGCTGCCACCAAGGTGAGAAGGTCCTAAGGAATACACCAAAAATGTTCAAAACACTTCAGAGCTACAGCTACATCCTTACTAGGAAAAGAAACTCTGTAGAAGCTTCTCAAGGCTGTAACCATGAAAGACTGAACCTACATGGTAGGCAAAGCATGGAACAGCATCTGGCCTGAATTTAGTTTGGGTGACTGGAAAAAGTCCCCACCCTTGACACTGATCCTGGCAATGATCAAACAGGCACAGCAGAGCTGAGATTTCACTGTTCAGTGGGGATGGCAATGATTTTGGTTCTGATGCAAGAAGACAGCCTTCCCTGAAATAAGACTTGGTGAAACAGATCTGTGCACAAGAGATAATTGTGTGGATATTGAAATCTCAGGCAAAGGTAATGATATGGATGTCACCTAACAACTAAACTATAAAGCTGCTACTGAAGTATTTGATGGGTGAATTCACTACCTTTAACAGCATCCCAGCACAAATTCTGCTCATTTAATGTTGTTTCACAGACTCACAGCATCTAACAAAACAAATGACTGTCTAGGACTTCTCATTTGGCATTTCTGCTTTCTGCTGGAACAGAATGATATTGGCTAAACGTGTCTTGTAAACATTTGCCTGCAGTGTTCCTGCTTTGTGTATTTACACAACCCATGTAAATCTTGTGCTTCACTTTTGAGAGAGAAAACCTACCATGACTTTTTATGTTTAATGCATTCATTTTGAAGTTGTAGCTTCACCTACTGCCAATACGGGGTTTTTTTGAAGAACATTACATCATACTAAGAAAACGTATTTGTACATGTAACCCTCACACTGCTGTTACTTGCACTACAGGTTTCAGTGGCCAAGAAAGTGGTGTATTTTCAGGTTTTGGATCATTGAGGCTTCTCTGCATCATCAGAGTGATGGCAAGGCAAAGCAGAGCTCAAAAGACCAGAACCATGCATTAGCCAGTCAGTCTGGGAACAAAGATGTCAAGGCAATGCAAAGTCAAAAAAGTCACAAATGTTGGATTTGTAAAGCTGGATGGTGCTGGCAGGATGTACGACACATGGATGAAGAAGAGAAGAGCCCAGGTCTGAAGAGCAACATGCAACACCTCAAAAGAAAAGGGACTAGACTACCAGTCTGGAAACTGATCTCTTCATTTTAAGATGGGTGCAAGCTTTAGGGAGACTGATGATACTGTTGAGAAAAAAAAAGACACAGAATATAGTAAAGAAATTAAATAGTGATATTGCAATGCTCACTCGCTCCTCACTGAAGGAATATGATAACTAAAGTTATTACAAATATTTACAAATATAAGCGGTCAGGGATTGTAGCCGAGGTATTAAAATGCTCATTTTAAAAACAGATCACACATGGATCTCATCAGACTTGACAGCCCTAGGAAGAACAGGTCATCCATGCAGTTAGGGAAAAGTTTGAGGGCACTGGGGAGTCAAGAAACCAATAATAACAGGCTAGGGCTGAGGGAACCCAACTCGTCATGAGTCAAGAATTATTTCGCTGTCTTAAAAGCAGAAACTGAAGGAATTTCTCTCTCAGGGAATCATTGGGCAAGTAGAACTACAACTAGGATGGTTAAAACAGAAAAAAGGGCTTTAATGTGAAATCGTTACGTCTTTTTTAAAAGAAAGTCGTTACTAACTGAAACTGATTTTAAACCAAGGATTGCATTTTCCAGAAGGGACCCCACAAATATCAAACATCACAAACATGTTCCTGCCCTACAAAAAAACACAGATCCTGTCTACAACTTCAAACATCCAATCTGCAAAGCAGATAAAATTCTAGGAAAGTGTAACTACTTTTCTGGACAGGACAGTCAGAATAGTAAAGTCCAGAAGTAGCATTTCAATCTGATCTAGACAAGAAACCATCATAGTCCTGGACAGATTTAGACTGGGATTGCCAGAGGTCACGGAGGCCTCTTGCAGAAAGATGGTCAAGACAAATATCAGCTCTTCCAGATTCTACTGGGAAGATAAAAGGAAAGGAGAACTCTCATTATTAGCTAGTAATTTCTTTTAAGATAGAGATTTTTAGGATTGGCAGGATGTGAACCCCTCCACTGCTCTCCAATAGCTTTGCTAGTTCTTAATTTTCTATCTGTAAAGCAGAACAACTTTTTGTTTCTTCCTGCAACATTTTGGAGAGGGAATGAGGTCTTTTAAGGACTGGCAATGCTAAAAACAACAATAATAAAAAACAATTAAAAAAGGCCAAGATCCTTCATGCTTTCTCCAAAGGAAAAAGAAATTGAGGAAACTTTAAAAACTGCTGTGTGTCAAAAATACAGGTTAAGTCAGGCAAAGAGTCCCAGCTGTAACATGGAGACCTTGCAGCGGAGCAGACATACAAATTCATGTCCCAGACCAGACTTCTCTCCTCTTGGAGATAATCTCAGCAAACACAGGTAGGTGGGCAATGAAAAGCTCACAGAATGGGTTTGCAGTGGTCATTGGGCAGCTGACAGAGGAACAGGGCCTGACCAAGCTCCCTAGGTAGGGAGCAGGAATTGAAGCAGTTAACTGCAGTATTTAAATGTAGTTATCTATCTCATTAACAGCCTTAATCCTTGGTCCAGGGAGGACGGTGGAAAACAGGGCCAAAACTGCAGAGCCTGCACGTAGTGCCTCAGCTCAGACACGTCTGTCTGCTGGTTACTGCAGAGAACAAAGATGAAAACCTTCACTAATACAAAACCTCATGAGAACAAAGCAAGTGTGTGAAAAGAGAATACATAAAAAACATTCACAAGGAATGGCTAGTGCCAAATAATTCTCTGTGCTTGAAATGTCAGCTAGGTCTGACAGGTGCCTTTGGGAAAACAGCAAGTCAGAGAAATAACTAATGGCTCCCCAAATCCCCGCTGTCAGGCACTGGCATGCTAGTCATTTCCATACTTCTCCTTGCTGACGGCTGATGGAGAGCCACGTCTTCCCAAGACACGAAACCTTGCTCGTCTCCTGAATAGACACTGAAGGCCCACATGCTCTCAAGGGCTGCGATGCTTCGATGAAGATGCAAGCACCATTCCCGCATTGGACACCCCGCTCCTCCTGCCTCCCACCATTACCCTGGGCTCTTCATCACTGGAATGATTTGACCAAGTTGTGTTTTTGCCTGCTCCTGCATACCCCTCTTAGTGCAGTGAGGACAGGGTGTCCTGTGGATCTCATGTTCAGCAGGGTTTTTTCTTTTTTTAAGACTTAATTATCTCATCCGTTTCATATCCCAGATCCCCTGCAAATCACTTACTCTCCCTTTGGAGTAATAGAGCGCTATTGCCCACTGTCACCCCCAGATCCTGGGAGGATGCAAAGAAAAAAGGCTATGAGCTGCTCACAAGTGAAAAAAGGGGTCATAGAAAGATGGTACCCAAACGTAACATAGATTCCTGTCTGCCACTTCGGTTTCGCAGAGTAATGGATTTCAAACATTTCTGCCTGCTTTAAAATACCACAATAAAGTTAACATAGGCTCACCAGGAGGATGGACTAAACTTTCAGCAAAATACTAGTGTTACCATGAAATACTGATTCTGAGGTAACCATTTGCCACTGGTAGAAAAATAATTTGAACTGGTTGCTTCAAAGGTCTGAAAAGCATTCATTCATCTTTGGTCAGCAGCTGGACTGGAGAAGATAAACCTGAGCTTTTATTTTGATGCACTTGCTTTCTTGAGCTCATGCTGTTACAATCTCTACAGAAATACAGATCAGGGGAGTTCGGTCTTACTGTGCAGAAAGAAATTTTTCAAAACAAAAGTATGAAGTAAGCAACACATTGGGGTCAGGAGAGGGAGGAAAGCAATGGAATAAATGACTGATGAATGAGGAAATTATTATAAGAGGCTTAGCTGACTTCCAGAACACCAACTGGGGAAAGAAAGATGGCAAGAGAACAAAATTGGTGCACACTGAGACATGGATAAAAAAAACACATGAAATAATCACTGTATTTTTGTAAATTATGCTGATCCCTTGCAGATAGCTCTTGCAAAATTAAGGGTTGATTTTAGTGCCAGAAAGTCCATAGATGTTTTGACACAAAGGCTAGCAGGAACAGGATCTGGCCTATGGACAACATATGAAAAACAGAACCAAGCCAAAGATTATTTTCTTTTCATTGGTTGAGATTTTAAAAAGGAACTAGACATTTACTGTGTTTACCACAACAAAGAACATTTATAAAAGTTCTGGTTTTCAGAAGACTATTATCCAGCACCCCCTAACAAAATCAGATTTCTTTAAAAATATCTCAAGTTACGACTGAAGAAAGTTTGAAAAAAAATCACCAGTTTTTTTCTGGAGATTTCATGGGAAAAACAGCTATATAAAACTAAAACCTAGTGGTTTCCCTTTACATGGTGGCAAGTTTTTTAAAATTTGTACTTCTTATGTGTTCAGTGGCTGGCCTAAAATATCATTATATGACCAATACGATGTTTTAAGCTTATGAATATCAAAAGGAAGATTTAAACTTTATGGTTTTCACTGCATTTCTCTAAAGGCCAAAACCAAAATCATGCATCTGATAACCTCAGTCTGTGGTAAAGTTCAGTTCTTACCACGTATCTGGGCCCCAAAATCCTTTGTTCTTTCTTACCTTTAGTTCTGCTGTGTTGACATCGTTTTACGGAAAAAACCCACAGGTTTTAGAGTCTTTTATAACAAAATCACTGCTTTTGAAGCCTGAATAAATACATGAAAAGAACACCTGAAGGAAATACATATCATTTAAATGAAAGATGTATGGAAACATGTAACATCTATTAACCATAATGCCTACTTGGAGAGTTGCTATGTTTATGGTGGTGTTTTACTATTCCAACAACACTAAGAAACTGTTGTCTTGTACATTTTAATTAGTATCTTACTGCCTATGAAACACAACACCCAGTTTACCTTGCTATCTCTTTTTACTAGGCTGTGGAAGAGTTAGGACCTGATATTCCCAGAACCTCTGTCGCTTGTGAGGGATTCTCTTACTTAACTGTGTTTATCACTAGCTTTAAATAAACCTGTGAATGACATGAAACATGGCAATATACCTCCACTGCCAACTCATCCAAATGCAGTTTTCAAGCAGAACAGATCCCAGGACTTTATTTTAAAACACCTGGCTGGCTTTGCTGAGATGCTCGCTCACTGCAGCTAGCATGGATGAGACCTATGGTGTGACCCCTCTGTGACTCAGATCTTTAGGAGTACCTCCAGTTATCTCCACCAGTTGTTGTATTGTAGCTATGATGATGCTGAATTATAGCCTTCCATGGGAGGCTGCTTAGGGACGCAGGGCCTTTGTTCCCACTGTGGTGTTTTGCAGGTGCTAAACTCTGATGAGATGGCAGTAGTGTGTTGTATGCAACAGTAAGACTGAATTACAGTGATTTTACCCAGCAGTGGGTGAATGTTTAAGGGGTTTATATTGTTTTGAGGTTTTTAATATAGTCTTTAGAAAGGAAATATGAGTGCTACATCAGAAGTTGCCTGCTGCTGTTGGGGTGCAGCAGGTTGGTTGCATCCACTGTCCCTCCCACATGCCATCCGTCCAGCAGAAACCCTCCTCTGCCTCCATAGACAGGCACTTATGCAAACAGACTGGTTGCTGAAACCCACTATCGCACAGCTGAAAACCTGGGAAGGGCCAGAGACATGGGCAATGATGCTATATTACAGCCTGAAGGCCGTAGATGACAACACCACGAAACCAAGAAGCAACTCAGGGCTGTGACAGCCCTGGGCGCAGAGAGCCTTGTTGAAGCTCTACTGTGGAGAGGAAGTAGGTCCAGCAGGTGGGGGGCACATCTGCTTCCTCAGCAGAGCAGAAGTGGCACTTTCCATGCCATAGGAAATGACAGAGCACTGGCAGTACAAGCCTGGGCCTGCATAGCACAACAGGGCGTGCAAGGCCAGGCCAGAACATACTGCAGTTCTGGGGGTCTTCACTTTTTCTTCTCTTTTTAAAACAAACAGCTTTTATTTACATGCAAACATTGCTGTATATTAAGGGTAAGTTTTCACAATAGCATCAAACATCTACAGCAGCTTACTGTCAGGGCTTGGCAGTGAATGTTTCCTTGACCACTGAGCATCCCTGACCATCTCCTGGAATAGCCTCTGACTGAAAAGCCAACTACTTAAACCATAGCAAACTACCACAAGAGATCCACACAGCGTTCACACACGTACACATTACCTGAAATGAGAAACCTAAAATGGACTGGAAATACTCATCACTTTAAAGCAGTAAGAAAAGGCTCCAAGGGACAGGAGACAGATAGATTCAGGTTATTGACGCTGCCAAAAAAAAAAAAAAAACCAACTAAGAAAATGTTTAACAGTCTTGGAATCTACTAATTGGGAAAACTCTCTTCCTATACCACAAGAAGGATACGCAGCTATTAAAAAGACTACCTTCTCCTCTTCCTTAAACTGCTGTGCCCAGGAGTCTGTTTGATTAATGGGCAGAGGAGAAGCCCAAAGCAGGTCCAGTCCTATAGGGAAAAAGAGTGCCCCTTCACAACACAGGGTTTAGCAACATTCAGCTGTGGGAGCTGATTTTTGTTTCTGGAGCCTTCAGCCTTCTCACTTCAAATTTAATCAGAATTAATTGGCCCTTTTGAACAGCAGGAAACTTGGCTACGACTGAAGCCATGCTATGCTGCCAAGCTCTGCTTGTCCGGCAGGAGCTGCAACCCTGCTGCATGGATGCTTCTCACAGCCCTCCAGGACAGCCACCTCCTCCCTGAGCCCAGCATTCCAACAGCCTCCTTGGGATCTAAAGGGAGACTGGTGCCCTCTTCCATTGCGTTAATTGATAAACAGGGTGAAGTGCAACAGGAGAATGACAATCCATATTGCATCAGCTCTGTAAGGGAGATGCTGAGGATCAAAGGATTCCCAGGCTGGTCTTCAGGCTCTGAGACCTGTCTTTTACCCTGATTTACCCTAGTAACTATTTTAATGGGATGAACCCTGCATTAAACCACATAAAATGAGTATGCCCTTTAAAAAGTTTCAGTGGTGCTATTAAGCATGTTGGCACAGAGAGCAGGTGTATGTGCACATGGCAGAGTCACCTATGAAATGCCATGGACCCTGACGTCAAACTGATGCCAGGGACGGTACCAGCCCTGAGGTAGGATATTGGCTTTCAGGAAAAATGCCAAGAGCCTTTCCCAAATAGGAACATGCAATTAGGAGATGACAGGGAGTGCCTTTCAAAATGATACATGGTCCTTTTGTACCAGCGATGGTCTTGTGCAAGAGATCTCAATGTTGCAGAAACCTCAGATAATGGGAAAGAGGATGAAAGGGAACTTGTGCAAACATTGTCTGGAGCACAGGAATGACAAATGCCCTGGGGAGGGATCCTTTAACCACTCTAGCAAACTCCATTATAATCAAGGTGTAGGGGGGAAAAAAAAAAAAAAAAAAAAGAAAGAGAGGCCATTGTATTCACAAGTGAATCAAAAGAAGTTTTGAAATGCTAAGAGGATTTGGGGAGGGGGAAGGGCAGGGAATGGAAAAATAGGAAATTTTAAGGGCAGGCAGGCCTCTCATTTCATATGGTTGACAAGGAGCTTTTGTACTGGGATAAGGGACATCGTAAATTTGTTCATTTCTTAATGTGGTACTTCCAGTCAAATAGCATTGTCAAAGGCAGGATGCTTTGTTAGTAACACAGTACTAACGTGGTAACTGCCCTGCTCCAAACTGCCCTAATAGTAAGGAGGTTCAGACACATTTCCTGATATCAGAGGAACAGAAAATATATCTGCAAGACACAAAGAAAAGACTTTAATAACCTGGGTGGGGCGGGGAGGGGGAGCGGTGTTGAAGTCTAAGCAAATTATATGAGCTTCAGATTTCTCTTCAGTTTTACCAAAAGCTGGCTAGGGCATCTCACTTTTGTGTCTGGTTGAGTTAGTTTGGCCAAAAACACTTGAGTGAAAATAAAATACACCAGTGCAGTAAAAGGAATAGAGGCAGATCATTTTCTCATCCCAAGAACTGCCCTTAATATACTGTTGAAGGCGGATAAAATGAGGTGGATGAGAGATGAGGTACGTTACAACTTGCAGTGAACTAACCACACATGAACAATAGCTGCCACACATGAACAATAGCTTAAAGATTAATGCTATGTTAAAAAGTGCTTTTTGTTCCACATCTCAGAGTGCGCTTCTTTTGACTTGTCAACTGCATTTCCATTTCTTGGCTAACATGACTAACTGTATAAACTGACAAAACTCTTATGACTGAAGCAACAGACACAATTTTATGCTGTATAATTTTAGCTTTGCATTGTTCACTGTGTTCTCATTGTGCTGTACCTTATCTGATATACATTGCAATTGCTCCTGGGCAGGGGCGATAATAAATTATATACACATTCCATAGGGACAAAGGACTCCGAAGGAACTAGTTAAATTAGCAATAAGGATGCAAAAAGCACAGTAGTCATTAATCCAGAGAAAAAGTACTAGTTGCTGTTCTTACAAAAAGTTCAAATTGTCACAAAACATTTGCAAAATATTCCACTCTCAAATTGCTTTGGCAATTGCAGTGGAAAATCTCTGGGGTCAGAGTCTCTGCTAAACTGGGCAGAGAAGCCGAGCCAAGGCAGCAACATACTTGAGGTTGGGATACAATCTTTTGACGATTCCTGTAAGGAACTATCCTTCTTTTTTGCACAAGGGAACCTCCTGCAGTAGGATTTTGCAACAGCCAGTTTTCTTTAGCCCTGAATATCAGAAGGGGAGTCAAACATATGCTGGAATGACTCGCCACTGCAGCCTGAGACTAAACAACAGGTAATGCTTCTCAATTAGACATGCTAATCCTCCTTACAAAACCCAGACAACTATGCTGTGTATTCATACATTTAGCCGAAGGGCTTGCTACAGCAACCGTCTTATGGCGCACAGCTGAGACAACCCAGCTGTGTCCTGGCCTGAAGGGATCCTAGGTGATAAATGGAAAGTAATCCTTTTATATCCATACAGTGAGACTACAGGTGTGTAACCCCTGCAAGCCCCTTTGTTCCACTAGAAGTGGTGGTACGTGGGCAGTAGGATGGGTTATTGTGTAAGGCGAGAGAAAAATGGACGTGTTTATCTTTTGCCAAAAGAAATGAAGGCTGACGGGGATGCAAGCCTGCTCTTGGGCAGGAAGCAACAAATCCATTTGGGTCTTTATTCTTTAGAGGTGCTTCCCCATCTATTGCTCTCCTGTGTTTTATAAGCCCCGGGCCAAATTCTGAATGTCATTCTATTCAACTCCACAAACACTGTGGGACTGGACAGACTGTGGAATGGAGCCAAGACACTGCGGCACTGGGAGCAGAGGCCAGAAAGTGAGAGCTAAACCCAGACTGGATTTGATTATGCTGGTAAAGAGAGAAGTGAGGGAGCCTGGTGTCCTGCCCCTTCACAGCTCACCATGGCTCCCTCCGCTGCATCCCTCTTCCCTACGTCTTTCCAGCGTGTTCCGGGCACCTCATCTTCACACGAATTTGTGATGACATCCTGCTTCAGTCAGACTTGCCACACAACATTCAGAGAGCCTGGAAGGACAGCCTTTAAACTTCTATTCAGCCTAATTGCACCATTTTGCATTCACTGTCATTTAAAGCTTTTTAGCAGCTGATAGGTCATAAAAATAAAATTCTTCTAATAACTTCTTCTTTTACCTGCCTGGGATTCATAGAAATAGTAATCAGCGTTGAAGAACTGTTGCTCTCTCAAAACCGAATTGCAGGAAAAGACTTGAACTAAGGAATACATTTGAAAAAATATAGGTGTTTTTCATGGAACAATGTTAATAATAGGAGGACTTTAAACCCTATTGAAATATAATTAAATACATGTTCACCTCAAAAATGATTTTAAAGAATTAAACTTTCCTAAAGCCATTCAATAAAACCCCTTGGAACCCATTATGAATCCTTTCAATAACATTTTACAACTATTCAGTTTGGGGCTTTTTATTATTTTTCCTGTTGGCTTGGTGGATTTTCTTGAGAGCAAGAAGTCCCAGTGCCATTGTGTTAGCTTTGGGGAAAAAATCCAGTGCTATAAGCAAATGCAAACGCTCTTTTGTTTTCCCCTCATTACCCAACAGAATAAGAATAGGGGTGTAATTGAACAAGTGACCTCACATTTGGACACACATAGGAAAGAATGAAATGTATGTTACTGTAAGTTCTCCAGAGTCCACATAAGCAAACCTCTCCAGATATTGCACTAAATGTCAGATCCTGCTCCTTACAAAGTCAGCGGGAGGTTTGCCATTGTCTTCTGTGTCAGCAGGATGGAGCCTCTAGTATTTGTCTTCAGATGTGGTGACTTGTCCATGTCTGCCAATGTCAGTAGAGCTCTGGCTACTTAGATTAGTTGAAGATCTGCCAAGACATGTTTATACTCTATCACTATTGAAATCACAGCATGCAGGAATTAAAAAAAAAAAAAATTAATAAATAAATCAACCTAAAAATCAACAAACAAACCCAACCTCTTTGTTAAAGGAAGTCCTGGAAGACTGTCCTGCACCTTTGGGAAAGGCCTGTGCATGCACAGAGCTGAAGAACATGGCAAACGTGGGTACGGTAGCAGCCAGAGCAGGGGAGCTGCTGCGGGGAGCATGCACCCCCTTTGCTCGCTCCTGGTTGTGCGCTAGCTGCAGCTCCTCACAGACAGAGACATGAGACCTGGGAGGGAAGATGCACTGACCTCTTCTCGTTCTCCCTAGGCCCTGCGGAGTAGAGGTGGGAGAGGGAAGGTGTGAGTGCCAGATGTCAGCAAGGGAAGGGGAAGGCCATGGGACAAGGAACACCAGATGGGCCTCGGGGAACTGAGACAAAATTCCTGTGACCAGCAAAGCCACTGGGCCAGCTGAGAGCAGGGAGTGGTTGGCTGGCAGGGCTGGGGAAGGGAATGGCATACAAACCCTTACACTTTGTCTTTTTCTTTTATTCCCTCCTGTTGCCTGCCTCAGTCACTTTGAGTTTCCTCTCATTCTTTAAAAGCCTAAACATTCTCAAATTACATTTTCAGTTTAAAACGCTTTCAGTTTTCCTGGAGAAACAAATCGTAGGAGAAAGGCTTGGCAGATCTGCCTCAAATCTCTGGTCATTGGAGTCCTGTCAGAAATACCAAGAGATATCATCTGCAGTGTTTCATGGAATTTAAGGTTTGCTTTTGAGGCTGTTTTGTTTAACCAAAGCCATTTGCCTTGCTATCACCTAAGCTGGAGTATAAACATACTCTTCTTAAAATTTCAGTGCATCATTGTTTTGTTTGAATGTGGCTCTTTCAAGAAAAAAAAAAAAATTTTTGCTGTTGTTTACGTCTTGCTAAGTCTTTTTATTCAGTGCCAGGCAAAAAGCAGGTAGGGTGCAATGCTTAATAAGGACAATAACTACACTTTATTTTGGAGTTAGCCCACCAGAGAGAAGAGATGAAGTCCAAACAGCCGTGATGAGATCCATATTTATAAGGATCCTCCAACAATGTTTGAATTGCTGTAATGCCATTAACGCCATCCACTTAAAGAATATACTCAACAGCCCAGTGAGGTAAAATAAAAACAATACATTCAGTAGGAAAATGGAGATGTAGGTAGTTAGTGGCTTTCCTGAGGACTTGTATGTGGTGTAGACATCAACATGACCCTCCATTCCAGGACTTAACCAGAAGATCAAACTTCCCCCTTAGCTACTTAATTGTTGTATGCATAATCACAGTACCAGTGACAGGGAAGTCCAGAACTGCTGTGACAACAGACTGTGAAGCCACTCACAATTACAGGTGTCTCTGCTGACCTGTCAGACAAGAGTGAGCTGCTGACAAGCAGCAGTGCTTGGTCCTGGAGCTGCCATCACTGAGATGGTAATGGGATCACCATTCATTGCCATTAATAGTCACTACCTCAGACATAGTAATAGTTTTAGATTTTGCTGTGTTATATTTCATCGCAGATACAAACCCACAGTAGCCCAGAAAGAGCTGAAACATAACTGGCTCCACTGAAAACCATCTGTGACTTAACTAGCCTGTCACTGAAGACATAAGGAGGGGTAGATGAATCCTAAGAGCTACTGGCTGACCACCCGAAGAGAAGGAGCACCCTGTCCACACCAGCCACCAACGAGGGGACCACGTGGGTGTGCACCAGCGATGCTCCGTGATCAGCCAGGCAATTCACATACCTCTGCCTGGGAAGGATCATCCACATCCTCTGGAGAGCCACAGGAAGATAAAACCATTTCCTTACTCCGGAGCATCCCAAGCCCTTCCAACCGTGACCCACTTCCAGGAACATGTCTCACCTCTGGTAACACAGCCGGTGGCCTTCCACAGGCTCCTATCCTAGACACCATGGTTCCACCAGTGTTTGTGACCCGTACTGTGCAAACCACTCCCCAAAGCAGAGCCAGCTCAGCAACCAAAGTCACCCAACAGGGAGCTGTGTCTTGACAAAAAATGGGGGGGGTGGTAAACACAGAAGCACCAGTTTTTCCCTCCTCTGCTGAAGGGACCCAAAACAATGATGGCAGTGACCCAGACCATCATCAAGGAAAGCTGATGAGACTGCTGAGGAGATGGCAGAGGACTTTCCCTGCAATAGGAGGTATTCAGGATTACTGGGGCACAGGGTCACCATGTTAGCCCAGCATTTCTAGCTTCAGGGAGAAGAGATGAAAGGAACAGGAAGAAAATATTTAGGCAAGTATATTGCTGTGACAAAGGACAGAGCTAAAATCAGGGAGGGAGTCAAAAACATCCATCAGCTTTTCTCAGATTATCATTCAGTGAGCTCCATGTCTCGGCTATGCCGGTGTCATGTGTCCAATTTTTTTCTTTTCTCATTCAAATGGTGGAGAACCTGCTATAACTATTAAATGGATTATACTTAACAATGCAAGGGTGTTTCCTGCTCATGCAGTAACTCATTGCCAGGCCAATAAACTCTTTGGCTTTTGGCCTCACAGTATTTATTTGTAGTGGATACCCCTGTATTAAGTCATTTCTGCACTTTTTGGGCAGTAGGTGGCTAATCTACTTGAGATGACTTTTTCAGAGCAAGATGTGTGGTGTCTGCCCGCTGATTAACAAGGGAGCTTCAAGTGAGCAGGTCAGCCGCAGTCATCCATGCTTGGGAGGAAGGAGGACTCTTTTCCTGAGCTGTCACTGACTTTTTTTTCCACCTGGGGTAGGGAGGAAAGGAGTCTGTCCTTTCAAACTCACAGTGACTTCTGTGAGTCACATCATTATTTTAAAAGCAACACCTGCTATGCATGTCTTGCTTCAACCAAGCTCACAGATTTTCCTGGAAAGGGAAATGAGTAGCAATCGCTCAGCATAACTACCAGGAAACACAGAGATTCCTTTCCTGTGAAGCTCTCTAATTAATATCATCCTGAAACAAATTTGAAGTTGGGATTAAGTAGGCTCTTAATCCTTTGAGACAATAAGAAATATACCCACAGCTTCAGTGTTTTGCAATCTGACGTATAAAGGGTTAATCCAAACACTGCAGTTGTCATCATGGTAATAATTTATAAATAACTGTCTTCAGCTTTGCAGGACAAAATCATTGCAGTACTGTGAAACCTGTGCAGGCAGTGACTATACCGTATTTGATTTAAACGATTTATTGTGGGTGGGCTGTTGCCTTCACTGGTACAGTTCATCTTTTTTTTGTTGTTGTTAGCCCAAATTGTTTTCTTAAATCATCTGAATAAAAGCAGTGTTTTCCATCTGTTTCAGCAAACCAATAGCTTTTAAATATCTTAACTATTTGGATTTACAGCTGCAAAATTTGCATGTGAATACCTCCAATGATCAATTAATTCTGCACAGGTTTTAGCGGGCTTAAACTCCCATCCGTATTTGATGTGAATTAGATTTCTGAAACCCTGCAAGCAGGACATGTTCTTCCTGCCAAAATATGTGCCTCTGCAAAGACACTCCTCCGCTACTAGAGGAGTTGGTGTTTACAAATATTTTTGTGCCATTTTGCTGTACTTTGAAGAAGTTACTCCTGCAAAGGAAAGGCACTCAGTCACATCAGAAATGTAAACAGCTGCCAACAATCTGCTTGTAATTAAGGTCCAGAGTCAGGAAAGCATCCCTATGCAGAAAGATTAGTTGAGCATGTGTTTAAATTTAAGCACATGTTTAATTCACATGAAAGAAAGTAATGCTTCTGCATTTCTTCTTGCACTGACTGACATACACACTCACTCTACTGGAGAAATCAGTGGTTCACCCTACGTACTCAAGGCAGTGCCTATATTTCCTGAGGAAAGGTGCCATATGCGGTTAAACATTTCCTTAGGTAAGGGCGAGATTTCAGTCTATGCTTTGGTGAGTTCCTAGGCCAAGATCTAATATCAGAAGACATGAAGAAATATGAAGGAGTTAGCTATCATTCCCAAAGAAAAGACCTTTCTTTAGAACGCAGCTCAGACTTTTCAGGGAATTGCTGTTCTCTATAGTTCTGGAACAGCTGGGCTCCAGCTGGCAAGATTTAGTTTGAGCAAAGTCAAAGGCTGCCACCTGATAAAATACACTCATTTCCCAGCATCAAAAATTAGCAGCCTGCACAATGTTAGGTTTGATGTAAATAAAAGGGTACGTCATTTCAAAAGCACCTACTAATTTGTTTTAAATTGGTATAATAATATTTATGACAATAAAATAGCTTCCATTTTTTTATAAAATCTAGCCTCTTTTTACTGCAGGCTCTATTTCCACCGGTATTGTTAGTTTATTTTATATAAGCACATCTCCACTTAATTAGGGGTAGTAATTTCTCTGCTTTGTAAAAACATTATCAAATTATCAAATTCTGATGGATTAGAATAATAAACATCATGATGTTCTATAAAGGACCTCGAATTATTCCACTTGAGAGTCTGCTTCCTAATGTTGTTTTCTTAGCTTGTAATCTTCCCATAATGTTTGTTGGCCCAAACTGTATTTTTCCTTACTTGGTTTGAATTTAACTGCCATAAATCACTGACCTGTAAGAATTCCAAAGATATAGGGACTGATTTCACTTGATCACAAACTTTATGCAACTGTGACTCCACTAACTTCACCCATGATGTTCAGTTCACCACCATACACAGAGATGTACCAACTTTACAATTGTTTGAAAATTATATTTTTTTGCCCATTTTGACCAGAATATGAGTAAATTTGAGAATAAAGTGAAACTTTTCATGCAGCTTTACTTTTCAAAGTTGTCTAATTCTTTTGACAATTGGAAGGGAGAAAAATCCTGTCTTATACAAGTATGTCCCCTAAATACAACAGTTAGTTAATAATATAGCTGATCAGTTAAATTCATGGCTTTAATGTTTGAAGAAAACGCATGAGTGAGAAGTTACTTCCGCATTCGGATTAATACCATATTTTCACTTTATTCATCCCAAGACTCAGAAAGTGAAACAGAAAACAGGCACATAAGGTTTGCTTAGTGCTATATAGTATCAACATCTGGTCTGAAAAACGCACATTCATGTGATTTGTACATACAGTCTAAGGCTCCCCCTGCCAATTGCCCAAAATATCATGACTAAGAGCAGACAGTCACAGATACACCAGCACAGAAATAGTCTTGTATCAGAACCCTCTTCCACAGCACAGCTTCCACACCTTGTTACATGGTGCATGAGCAGATTTGGAGACTGTCCCTCTCAGGACTGCCTGTTCCCATTCCCCGTCAGGTCTTCTGTGCACAGCCCACAACTAATGTGGGGTTTCAGCAGTTTCCTGCATCACTGTCTGCAGCTCACCGGCATCCCAAAGGTGATTTGGCCACAGTGGACTGAAAGCTGAGAAGACACGTACAGTGGGAGGAGGAAAGGAAATAAAGCACCAGAAGCAGGCAGCTGAGTTTTCTCACAAAGTACCAAAACCACACAGAAAGATGAAAAGCTGATAGGACAAATTATTTCCAAAAGCATGATCTGACCTGTTGCTGATGTTTGCGGGGTTTTATTGGTGATAAACATGGTCTAGTAATTTCCCTTAAAGGCAGAAGTCTCTGCAGGAACCTCTCTGCAGACATCTGGGTCTGACTATTGCAATCCCATCCTCTGACTTACAACCAAGGTGTTAAAAGTTTTCTCTGGAAGATGAACAACTTGTTTGCTCCTTGGAGTTTTGGTCTATGTTAAGACAGTAATTCAGCCCATAATTCCCTCCTTTAGCACCAATAAGAAACATATTTAGTACGGAAAAAAATAAGGAAAAAAAATCCAAGTCAAACTTATTTCCAAAGACCACTTTAATTTCATGTGCTGTGACCAGTGGCCGGATCAACACTGCTCAGAGAAGGACACACGAGCCTTGTAAATGGGAGTTAAGGATTTTTGCCTGAGCCAGCTCTTCCCAGATCCAGCATCTGGTTTTCAGCTTGTAAACAAACTCACAGTTTGGTTTATTAGAGCACAGGGAGGTTAAGTGACCTGACAGAGGTCTCAAAGCGAGCGGTGCATAGTTCCACCAGTTCCACCTGGTTCCCAAACGTCTGCTCATTTGTTTGGATGCTTCCCATCCATCAACCCTGCTCATCTCTGCCTGCTCCCCAACCACCAGACTGACCAAAACTTTTTCCAGGTTTACAGGTGGAGTGTTTTAAACATTCATCCAGCATGTATTGAATCTGGTGGATTCAGTTAAAACATGATTCTGTACTGAAACTGTGGGTTCGTGCACTGGAATGGGGGAACAGTACCAAAGCCCCTTTTGCAATGCACCCTCAGCACTCTTACAGACACACTTAGGGACAAGAAAACTTCTGTAGTGTGTAACCAAAAGATGTCCAGAGCTGGTACCTGCAAGAAGGATCAGTGCTCCTTTTTTGAGTCTGGCATGAACTCAGAAAGACTCAGAAAATGCTGCAGAAATACATGTTTTCTGTTTCTCTTGGGCAACCTGCTTCCCCTGTTGCACCTGCAAACATTAATAAGTCAAATACCTGCTTCTTGGAAGTGGTACCTCTGTAAGCTGATATCATCTCTAGTATCATCTCTGGTATCATCTCTGCTCTGACCTGCACACCATTATTTCCTCACTCCTCAGAGCTATGAGTGCACCCACCACAGGCCCAGTCTGAATTGCTTTTGAAATCACTAAGAGCTTTTAAAGCAGCACATTTAAGGGGAGTAGAATAAGGAACAAAAATAATTGTTGTTGTTATTGTTATTATTATTAGCAAATTTAACAGTAAAATACACCTGCTCCTCCATCATACAGCCCAGGGGTCTTAAAAGAGTTGTGTTCTGGGGCTTTGCTCAGCCCAAAGCAATGCATTTCTTTCTGGAAATGTAGAAATCTTTTCTGCCTTGGCAGTGGATATAGTATCGGACTGAGAATCAAAAAATCAAAACAAAATCCAAAATTTCCCATTAAAACACTTTGCAGTGTTGGATAGTTCACAGCATTTCTCTGTGCTTTATTTCCCTCTCATGCAAAGCAGAGATATTGAAAAATGCCTGCCTTCACCAAGCACTGGGTTTTCCAGGTAATAAGGACCATACCAGGTACAATCCTCGTGAAAGACTACAGGGTTTGAAGTACTTCCTCAAATTTGAAATCATGTTCAAAGGGCTGGTTTTTTGACTGTCTAATTAATGACTTGATTGTGTAGGTGCCCAGTGAAAAAAGTAAATACAAATGTTTATAAAACGAGCCTGGGCATGGGCACAAGCACAAGAAGGACATATTGTCCTTTGCATGGAGTAGTAGAGCATGAGGCCGAGGACAGTCCTGCTTGGCCCCCACCTCCATCACCACAGCTGTGTGTAGGGCTGGGCTCTGACAATGTCTGGGGGGCTGAGCCAGCTCAGAAAAGAAATCTACAGGTTCAGTTGTGCTAAAGAGTTCATTTGAGCCAAGATAAGAGTTTACCCCAAAGCAAACAGACTGACATTTGCTGAATGACTGAGTTGTGCACCATATGGACTTCTTCTCAGCCCGAATCTTGCAAGGAGAGGTCTACAGAGCTGCTCTCCTGGTGGGGAAGAACACTCGCAGTGGAAACACCAGTGCCGGCCTCTGCAAAATACTGCCTGGGACCACCTTTGTGATTACCAGTTCATTTTGAGTTTATCAAGGATGGACATGTGGCTTTGGAAAGTCCTCCTAAAAAGTCACCACAGCTGCTGTTAATGATCCCCTCCTGTTATTTTTGGTTGTGTTCACATTTTTGTCTAAAGCACCTTCTAACAGATGTTATTTTACAAATGCTGCACTACAGAAGCAGAAAAGAAGACTTCAGGTAGTTTCCACATCCCAGGATGATACTAGAGGCAAGTGAAGCCTGTGTGTCTAAGAAAGCCTGAGACAGACACTCTTCCTGCCAAACAATTTACTCCAATAAAACCTATTTCTGACTGGGGCATATGGGGACCCATGTCAGAATGCTCTTTCCTTGACAATCCTGATTCAAAAGTGACTCTAAAGTGACAAATTATTAAGGCATGAAAACCATCTAATTCAGTCTATCCCTAACTTTATTTTAAAACAAACAAACAAACCAAAAAACCAAAACACAAAACTAGACAATAAAACAAAATAATCTCCCCTAAAACTTAATCAAATTGTTGAGAGTTTTTTTGTTGCTACATTCGCACCCAAATGAGAGATCTTGTTCTACTTTGTCACAAAGGATGTTCCAGTCCTTCAAGGTCACATAGCAATCACCACTTTTCTCAATCTGTCCCCAAGTGAGCTGTAGCTCCCAGCAGAGGTCAAGCCTCCTCCTGAACACTCACTTCTCAGTTCACGTGGTTCAGACAGCAAGCAGCAAGCAACCTTGTCCATATTGCAGCATGCTGCCATCAGATTATGCAGGACAAAAGAATTCCTAATTTGGATTACATAGGAGGAAAAAAATTGGTCATTTCATGGCAGCTTTCAAACTGGCACATGCTGAGACCCTGCATGAAGAAGCAGTACCACTCGACCCATTCCAGTACTACGGATGGCTGTGGCAGATGGGTCTTGTTAGCAGCAATGCACAGCACTAAAAGAGCTGTGTGTCCTCCCTTTGAAATAAGCAAGTTTAAAGTGTAAAACATCTTGCAAAATAAAGCCTTAGAAACAGAAAGTGTCTAAAAAGGCTCAGTGTTTGACATTTTTCAGTTTTAGATTACAAATAAAAAATCCAGGTTTCTCTTCAACTCAGAAAACAGAAGCTTTGCACATGCCTTTGCCTGTATCTCTGTTTGCTGTATGAGGGGAGTTAGGTGATGCATGGCCTTGCATTGCTCATAACCATCTTCTGCTTGAGTTTAAAAAAAAAAAAAAAGAAAGAAGGGTACATTTCTCCTGAGTTCAGCTCTGGACTTTGAAATATAGATTTTTAGATGAGAAAGAAATAATTCTTTTCCTAACAAAACTATATTTTTTTCTGCAGAGGAAGTGAACATCAGCCAAAAAGCAAAAATATAATCCACAAGTTCCTGTATTTTAACTGTCTCTCATCTTGAAGCAATAAACAAAGGTTAATCAAATACTTACTAGCTAAGTAAATATTTTTGCTCATATGTATAAACCAACCTAGGTCAGAATCTCATGTTTTGGCTCTGCATTAATACATCTTTGAAAAGCTTTTCAAGGTTGGTAGATTCAAAATTAGTTTTTTCCATCTTAACTCCATATGCTAAATTGAGGAGCTATGCATATATACATACGTACGTATATACAGACACTCTATACACATTGTTTTTTACAGACCCTCAAAGAACTGTTTCTTTTTCCTCTAAACAAAGCCCATCAGTATGTTCATGAAAGTGTCCCTAAGGATCTCTGCAATAAAAAAATCAAAATGCCTTTGACAGAGGGCAGCATGTTCCAGCAAGGTAACACATCCCAGCTGCCTACAAACTAGGTAGAAGGATCTTTCCAGTCCACCTTACAGATGGTGGGGCCATGCCAAAAGCTCCATTTAGGACACACACTCCCATACAACACCCTTTCTATGTATGCTCACTCCTACCCAGCTTTCAGTAAGCCCAGGCCCTGTATCTCTCCTACTACACCAGCACAGAGCCCTGTGTTGTGGACACTGTTAAAATTCATTATTTGCTCCAGCTCTGTGGAGGTTGTGCTTTAAGCCCTCATCTTTGTTTTCATCAGCCTTTCAAACCTTCCCATTGCCTCAGAACTATGTTGAAGACCCCAGAGGGCATGCCCCCACCTTTTCCCCAAAAGCTAGAAAGAAGGGAGTGGAGAAGTAACAGCCTGGTCTCAGAGGACCTCCCACAGGAGACCTGACCTGCCAGAGGGCAGACACCCCGTCACTGCCCTATCCGGACCACACAAGGATAATGTCAAGTAGTATCTGCCAGCACAATCGTCGATGGCTTCCAAAGCTGTTTTGATCAGCTCTACAAAAAATGTGGCCATGCTTTAAACCTTTTCTTTCCAAGGGTAACAGTTTCAGGTTTATTCCAAGCTCTTTCCACGCTTTGGCAGGATCACATATATTGTGGTTGTGCTGAACTGCCTTAAGCTAACAGTGCTGCTGTAACCTTTGCTTCAGACAAGCAATTGCTTTATGTCCTGAAAAATACATAGGAGGCCAGACATTACTCCTGGGAGTCCTATGTGCCTCCCTGATCCTCTAAGACTCAATTGCCTCGTGGAAAAGAAAAAGGGGTGAGCACTTGCAGGCTGAAAAAATAAGTCTTTCCTCTTCCCTACAACAATTGCTAAGAGGTATAGCAGTACTGTAGGTAGTAACAGCCTTCATAGAATCACAGAATAGTTTGGGTTGGAAGGCACCTTAAAGATCATCTAGTTCCAACCCCCCTGCCATGGGCAGTGACACTCTCCACTAGACCAGGTTGCTTGAAGGCAGCTAGGGATGGGGCATCCACAACTTCTCTAGGTAACCTGTGCCAGCGCTTCACCGCCTTCTCCAGGAAGAACTTCTTCCTCATGTCTAATCTAAATCTCCCTGCTTTCAGTTTAAACCCTTTAGCCCTTGTTCTGTCACTACAGGTCCTTGTAAAAAGCCTCCACCCCAGCTTCCTTGTAGGCCCCCTTTAGGTACTGGAAGGTGTCCCCGGAGCCTACTCTTCTCCAGGCTGAACAAGCCCAGTTCTCTTAGCCTTTCTTCATAGGAGAGGTGCTCCAGCCCTCTGATCATCTTCGTGGCCTCCTATGGACTCGTTCCAACTGGTCGATAGCCTTTTTATGCTGAGGGCTTCACAGCTGGACACGGTACTCCAGGTGGGGTCTTAAAAGAGCAGAGTAGAGGAGAAGAATCACCTCCCTCGACCTGCTGGCCACACTTCTCTTGACACAGCCCAGGATACTATTGGCTTTCTGGGCTGCCAGCGCACACTGCTGGCTCATGCCCAGCTTCTCATCCACCTGTACCCCCACATCCTTCTCCTCAGGGTTGCTCTGGATCCATTCTTTGCCCAGCCTGTCCTTGTGCTTGGGGTTGCCCCAACCCATGTGCAGGACCTTGCCCTTCGCCTTGTTGAACTTCATGCAGTTGGCACAGGCCCACCTCTCCAGCCTGTCCAGGTCCCTGTGGATGGCATCCCTTCCCTCCAGCGTGTTGACCGCACCACACAGCTTGGTGTCATCAGCAAACTTGCTGAGGGGACACTCGATGCCATCATCCATGTCACTGATGAAGATGTTAAACAGGACCGGTCCCAACACCGAACCCTGTGGAACGCCGCTCGTTACTGACCTCCACTCAGACACTGAACCATTGACCACAACTCTTGAGTGCGACCAGCCAGCCAGTTCTTTATCCATCGAGTGGTCTTCAGCTTCCCCAGGAAGAAATCAAGCGTGAAGTTCTGCTTGACTCTTTTTGCGGGGGGGGCGTTATGCATTCCCTGAATATGGTATGTGCTGTGTTAACTGCCACCATTTTCCCCAATTAAGCGAGCTCGTTAAGGATCACAACCTTACACACCGGCTCCAACACTCCACCAGCAAGTGGGTGGCCCTGGGCCATACCTAAATCAGAAACTTTGGATCCTAAAAGCAAAAATGCACAGCAAGTGTCATCAGAACAGCCATCAGCAACTCCCAGTCTGCTGACCAAACCTCTTGGTAATCCATTTCAAACACAAGACCTTCTCGTCTACATCTGCAGGGCTATTGTGCCAAATCCATGGAGGCCAGATGGATCAGACACATTGATATCTGGGACGTGACTTCACAGAGAGAAAGTAGGGATGTTTCTTCTCCAGGAGCCAGCTATATTCTTTCATTCTTGGTGAGGAGGAGAAGACGTGTTTTGTCTTACAGACAAATTATTAAAACATTTTAAAATGGAAGACTAGACCCCAGACAGTATTCTTGTGTTTATAAAATATAACATGAGGCAGATCGGACACAACAGACTGATGTGAATCTCATTTTTTCCCAATAATCACCAATAATTTGGGGCTGGGGTAAAACACTCTCACAGTTAACCCATTCCTTCCTCACCCATTACGCTCTGCTCCTCCTGCATGGGCTTCAGTAAATACATTTGCCCCAAGGGACCCAGAAGCCAACTTTCCCTGCAGCTGTTTTTACTAGACTAACCTTTCATGGATCCAGGCCAGACCACAGGGAAGCAAGCCACGGCCATCTGCCCATTTTATGCCTTATCCTGGAAAGATACAACATTGCAGGTCTTTGTCAGCAGTGGTCTAGCTTGGCTTTATCCCCAGCCTGGGATTTATCCAAAAGCCACTCCTGGGAAACCCTCACATGACTTCTCCTTACAGAATCTCAAATTGAGCCAGATTTCCCTGGATTTTTTACCCTCCTTTATTTATCCACCTATTGGTTGTGGCTTTGGTCTTTTTTTTTTTTTTTTTTTAACCTTGTAATTTCCCACTTTGTGGCCATATATTTAGGAAGACATAACTGCACCTCGTGAATCCTGAGAACTGACTTCTGACTGCCACCTTCTCTGTGTGGCCTACACCACCACTGAGACTGAACCCTTTCTCTCCTGATATTCCTTTTACAAGTCCCAACCCTACTCCAACCTCTAACTATAAGCCTATTTAAACAATCCATACATACATTAATGATGTTTCTTTGGGCATCAGTAAGTTAATCAGCAGTGGAGCCTACATGTAGAGCAGTCTAGCACAAACTTGGTGGTATGTAGGTCTCGAATGGAGACCAGATGACAACATGAGTGAACAAAATGAGTGTGTATTGCCCTCTCCTCCTCTCCTGGCTCTATATTCTCCTTCTCCCAAGCTCAGTCTCTGCTTCTTTCCTCTCACCCAAAGCCTCCTGCTTCTCAGCTACCGTTTCTTCATTACTGCTCTCAGCCAGAAGAGCAGTGTTAGGGTGATACCAACTCTGCCCATCATGGGCAACATGGGTGTACAGGACCCTTCCCAGGCTGCTGTCAGGGTGTGAGTTGCAGCTCTTTGCCTGCATGTTGCAGGGAAGTGCTTCTGCCAGGGGTGCCTTTGGCAATCCTCAACCCCCACTCACACAGCACCTCTTAGGAAGTCAGTCAAGCATGGCATTTTTCCATTTTTTCTGTCGTTCTTGCAACTTGCAAGTAAAACACTTTTTTTCTTTCTGACTTTTCTGATGAATATAGCTTTGTTTTCTACTGTGGTCATTCTATGGGAAGGAGTGTGGTTGCAGAGAGATCCAGTCAGAGTGAGTAAACTGGCTGCCACGGCTGAGAGGGAGGGGTTGTTTCTGACCTTTACACAGTCCCTCTGTGAGCACAGCACCTCAGCACTAAGATTATGGGCCACTACTTTTTCTCTAAGTGAGCTGCATTTTCTCCAGTGGTTCTTCCAGTACTTTCTAAAGAAGCTGAGCTGCTACTAGAGTCATAGGCCCTTTAGGGAGACATGCAACCAGCAGGTATTTGCAGTGGGACAGTGTAACATTTTCAAAACAAACTAGCATCTATTAGCCAATGTTAATGTATTTCTAGCAAGCCCAAACCTTTAATGTTATTTCTCTCTGCTCAACAATGACAAAAAGTTATTTTTATCAATTTAATGAGCATGCAGTTTTCCTTCTCTGGTCCCAACACTTCTGATTTCATGCTCCAGTTACGTTATTTTAACTGTTTCTGAATCTCTTGGCTAGTAAACATGATGCATGGCCTTAGGATTTCCACTGACAACAGCCCTCTGGTCATTCACAACTCAATTTAGGCATGGGATCTCCAGCAGATCCACTTGACCAGCACCTCTGCTACATCCTACCAGCCCAGGCGGTGGAGCCAGGTGAGGGTCCCTGTGCAGGCACACCATGGGGCAGCAGGCATGTAGTCAGGAGTAGAGCACCGCTTGCCAGCATGCACCCAGGGCAGCCTCACCTGGACCTCCAGCAGCTCCTCCAGGAAGGTATTGCAGCTCTGCCACCCTGGACATTCAGAGAGGAACCTGCCATACAGTGCTGTCATTTTTAACAGAGGTTGAACAACAAGATCAGGGACACATTTTTACAAAAGCTTAGGCAGCCACAGCAGTGGCAGTAGGGGCTTGCTGGCCTGCACTGTGAACAGGGTACTTTCTTCTTGCCAGGTATTTGACAAATTTGTAGAAATTTGAAGAATCATCTTTCTGGAGGAAACACAAAGACAACTTGTATTCTGTCCCTCCTAGGTGCATTGTCCCCTTCATGCCCATGAGAAGCCATGATCACGCCTCTCACAATGAGCAACCATTGTGACCACATTCACAGCAAGAATTCAGGACCTCCTGGAAATGAGAAGGACATAGCTCTGGCTGAGCACCTGACTGTCTCTGAGCTCAGCACTGGAGGCTGAACGCGCATTCTCATGCACATTCAGTCTCACAGAAGACAGATTCACTTCACAGTCACAGATACCTGGAAAACATACGGTTCAGAAGCACCATTTCCCTAGGCATCAAGAGATTTTCCATGCATTTACAGAGTTTCCATTGGTACTTGAATGACCGTCACAACCACAGGCCCTGAATCAGAGACCATTATGTATATATCACATTATATATATAAGTGTTCCTCTTAGGATGGATGTTCATTATAGCTCTAAATCCATTCTGTGCCCACAATCCCTCTCTGGTCTCACATATCTGTCTTTCTCTTTTCCTAGCCCGGAAAAGAGAAGCCCTCCTCTGAGGTTTGTCAGGCAGTAGAAGCAGTTAGAGGAGCAGTTAGTAACTAAATTTAGATGTGCAAAAAAAAGCCTTATATCCAAGACACCAACGGTAGCTAATTTCACAATGCTTTCAGTTATGTGTTCAAAGCTATCTCTGCAAGATCTTCTCTGGATTCTACTGTGTGGCTGAGAAGATTTTCTTCTGTTGCTGCTAATTAAAATTATAATCAACATAAACTTGTGTACAGTCCTGCAATTAAGGAGTTTATATCTGTCTCATCTAGAGATTTCCTGAGGCGTGTTTTAGTTTAGATACCTCTCTGGTAGGGAGGTGACATTTCTTCCCACACAATCCCCTCATACATATCTCCTTTAATAAATCTCCTAGACTCTCTTCATCTTTCAGTTGCTTGCCTTCATCCTTTGAAATTCCCTTTATATACCCTCTTTAAGGAGGAATGTTTCCTGAAGCCACTAGAAGCCTTTTCTTGTCTGATACTGGCTTGGAAAGGAGCAGTGTTCTTCACCTCAGCAAGGTTTAGCATAGCTCTCCTTGCATTTCAACTCCTGCTGTGGTGCATGCTGAAGCCCCAGTGTCTTGATTCAGGTTTTAAGTGGGTTATGCGGCATGCTGAGTAATGAAAGCTTTGCTTCTTGCTCTCTGTTCCTCTCCCCTACCCTCACCCAGCACAGCTTGGAGTTATGCCTACACAGGCTTGCTCTAGACCCTAAGCCCAGAGGGAGAGCTTCAAAGGGCAACCTGGCAAAAGCAGTCTGTGCTCAGAACTGATGCCTGCACATCCACTCCACTGAGATGCCTCAGCACCAGAATCTTTCACTTACTGTAAAAAAACCCTGACATATTCCATGATGTTTGCAGTTATTTATATAAGGCGGTATCAGCTTCTAAAAGAATATTAAATCAATCTCAATACAGTGTTGAAAATGACCAGAATAATAGATTGAACCTATATCCAGCAGATGCAAATATCAGAACTCAACTTTGCTCTGCCTCATGCTCAAGATGCCTTTGCTTGACAATTTAGTCTGCAAACTAATCACTATCATTTGGCACATTCAGAAAAGTTTCAGACACAGAAAAGAGAAGAGTGAGGACTGCTGTGAGAGCAAGGGACACAAACATAGAGAGAAATACAAATCTTGTACTCCTCTTTGCCCAGCTGTGTTTCTGAGTCCTTGCCAGACGGCCAATCAAGATGCCATTTGTCCTCTGCAAACATAGGAATTATAAAGTTCTACAAGCACAAAGTGTGCAATTATGGCTGGATTTTGCATACAGAGCTCAAGGGACCATCATGTGGCTTTCTATGGCTTCCCTGGTGCATTTTTTCTGGAATCAAGCCCTTCCAATCAGGAGATTACTGAGCGCAGCAGGAAGACGCAGTCTATTTTGGTCAAGTGGGAGGTTCTGCCACCATTTCACAGAAAGGGATGGAGAGCTGTGGCTGAGTGCCTCAGCTAGCAGCAACAGCCCCTGTGGAAGGCAAAACCCCACAAGAGCTGCCACAACAGCCAGCTCCCAGGGGAGTTTCTCTCCCAAGGAAGGAGGCAGCCGCAACAGCTTTGCAGCAACTGGCGTGCGTCACCTTCAATGTACATAATGAAAACTATTCATCCTGCCCTACAAACACACCTTTGCCTCGTTTTAAGACAGAGCAAAAAAGTAAATAATGGTCATGACATCATAAAAAATTATTAAGGTGATGTTTTTCAGAGACAGCTGTTTGATATGTAAATCTGACTCATAGAATGGTTTGGGTTGGCAGGTACCTTAAAGATCATCTATTTCCAACCCCCTGCCATGGCCAGGGACACCCTCCACTAGACCAGGTTGCTCCAAGCCTCATCCAGCCTGGCCTTGAACACTTTCAGGGATGGGGCATCCACACCTTCTCTGGGCAACCTGTTCCAGTGCCTCACCACCCTCTCTGGGAAGAACTTCTTCTTCATATCTCATCTAAATCTCCCTGCTTTCAATTTAAACCCATTACCCCTTGTCCTGTCACTACAGGCCCTTGTAAAAAGTTCCCCCTCCCCTGCCCCAAGCTTCCTTGCAGGTCCCTTCAGGTACTGGAAGGTGCTATAAGGTCTCCCCAGAGCCTTCTCTTTTCCAGGCTGAACAAGCCCAACTCTCTCAGCCTGTCCCCATAGCAGAGGTGGTCCAGACCTCGGAGCATCTTCCTGGCCTCCTCTGGACTTGTTCCAACCGGTCTATATCCTTCTTATTTTGGGGGCCCCAGACCTGCATGCAGCACTCCAGGTGGGGTCTCACGAGAGCAGAATAGCAGGGGAGAATCCTTTCCCTCAGCCTGCTGGCCACACTTGGAAATAATTCAGCCAGGATACGGTTGGCTTTCTGGGCTGCCAGCGCACACTGCTGGCTCATGTTCAGCTTCTCATCCACCAGTATCCTCAAGTACTTGTCCTCAGGGCTGCTCTCAATCCATTCTCCACCCAATCTGTACTTGTGAATATAGCCATGGTCCACACCAACTGGGCTTAATGAAAGCCATGCAAAATCTAGACATCGTGACTGAGTCTCAAGAGACCATGTTTCAGCCTTGCAAAATCTCTGGATCGTGGCTGAATCTCAGAAGACCCTGTTTTGTGATTGTGTATACACACCCACTGGAGAAGGGGTGAAGGCAACAAAGACAATGTCTAAGAGTCAGGAAAGACCTCCTACAGAAATCAGATCTAGAACAGAAGTGCCTTAAGAGTTATTTCTAGCAGTAATTAAGACAGAATTAATAGAGTAATTAATCAGGAGACAGAAAATACGAACAGATAAGAAAGGGGGACAATTCAGAAAGCACTGTTAGCACTGAAGCAAAGTTCCCTTCTCAGAGCTGTTACAACAAAAGAAACTACACATATTTAGATATTGCACTGAAACACTAGAGAGTCATCTGCAAAACTCTAATAATAAAAAAAACCCAAGAGTTTGAATTCATTGGCTTGGTTCTCAAAAATGACTTTCACTGAAAACCACAAAGAAAGAAGAGCTATTAAAATCAGCTCTTCAGAGGGTCGTGCCCTAGTAAAATAAATATGATAAGATGAGTAAGACTTTATGACCATTTTGGAATTTGATTGTGATGTTTCAGGATCACAGTGAGTATAAAAAAAATTGCATGTTAGATTATGCCAAAGGATTATTCCTTCTAATGATAGCGGTAAACAGTATGTCTATTTGAAACCCTGAATAAGAAAGGGCAAAGTATACTGTGTGACTCAAACACACATTGCTTGCCACAAAAAAAAAATCAGCATTATTATATCTACAGCAAGCTGAGGCATCTTAGGAGAATACATCAGAGTGCAAAAACTTGCCCACCAGTCTATTGTTAAACTGGGTTGTCCTGTCCCCAAAAGTCAGAGAAAATCCCCATCGAGATCCAAACCAGTCAGGTGGCTCCCACATCTACATGTCCGAGTCAAAACTCACGTTCCTGAATTGAATTTTGAGAGACATTGCATTTCGCAGTTTGGGTCCAGCATTTAACAGCAGGGGCTCCTCACTGCTGCCGGGAAGTTCAGATTAAAGACACATGCCAAATGCACCGTGAGAACCCGAGGGGAGAGGACATGGGAGCAGCTCAGAGGATCACACATGATGGGAGCAAAACAGCAGTGGCAACCTGTTTTTGTGCACAGGAGCCTGAGACTCATGGTTCCGTGGTACGCATAGCCCAGCACCGGCTGCCACCACCACCACATGCTCTGAAAGCATGGTGCTGAAAGCATGACCAAGACCACAGCCAGGCCCTGACATTGTCCGTAACAAGCACAGTTAAAATAAGCCTGGGACTGAACTAGCTGCACTGGGTGCACACAAGTATCCTCTAACTGGGGCCGTTCAATGCATTACGCCAAGGGCTGCTGGGTAATTTCAGTGAGGCTCAGCTGCAGCTTTTTCACCTTTTCGGTCAGCTGCCTGGGCAGGTGACAGGAGCCAGACCAGGTTTGCTGGACCTGGGACCACCCCTCCAGCCAGCCCGTTCTGGAACTGTCCCATGGGCTGCTGCGGGGTGAGCACCTTGTGCTCTGCCCATGAGCCCATGCGTGTTTCTGCTGCTGCATGGGCCCAGCGTGTGAACACTGTGGGAGGAACAGACAGTTCTAAAGCTTTTTATGCCCCAAATTGCTTACTTTTTGTAACAGGTTTAAAACATTCACTTTTTTACCACTGAAATGCTTGGCTAGTGAATTTTTTAGTAACCGGTACTGCTGACTTTTGATGTGTACTTTCCAGCTAAACTATTACTTTTTTTGTTGTTGTCCTTACCTTCTGCATGGGCACCTGGTCCCTGCTGATACTGACTACTCAACTACAACTTCACATCACTGTGTTGTCAGGATCGTCCTGTGTTGTAAACTCTCACCACTCACTGTACTGCCCTAACCCAGAGTGCTCATCACATTTACAAGGGGAGAGACTAAAGAAATACACTTTTTTTTTTTTTTTTTTTAATCTTTCCATTTCATTTCTGGAGACCTGCAAAAAATGTGGAAGGAGAAGCCAAAGTTGCAAGGAGGAGTTGAACGGAGGTGCAAGGAGTCCGCATGGAGGGGAAGGGCTGCAACACCAAGTACAGTTACAACATCTCCTAACTGCCTTAATGAGGACTCAGTCTATTTTTACAAACAAGGACTCATATCTCGAATGTTATTATTAAACACACCGTGACTGATAGCATCCCCTTCATACCTTTGGAGATATCTGCCTGTATACTTTTGATAACGGAGAGTAGCCAAGCCAATCTCTAAGCAGGTCTTTCTCATGCGTGGTAGAGCAGCAGGAGAACTCTCGAAGGGCTCCGTGCCAGCTGGCCACGCTTCAATCTAATAATCCCATACAGCACTTTCCTACAGTGCACTGCAGGGTGTTGTAAGGCTTCATTAGCTAAGGCTTGTAAAGCGTTGTGAATGCTTAAATAAAAGGGACTGGTTTAATGTTAAGTGTTATGAGGATATTTTTTCATAATGCAAAACCCAGTTCCAGCCTGGAGAAGTCATCTCTCACCCTGCTCTCTGCTCTGGTAAGGAGAGGCATCTGCCACCAGAAATAGTATCATCATCACCATCTATGAACAGGATTGACTGGGATGATATGAAAGTAACAGTGGTACACTGTTTTTTTTTCACTGCTAAAGGAACATTTCTCTGATTTCCTAACAGAAATCTTATTTTTTTTTCCATTGGCAACAGTATAGCAGCTGAAACGATTTGCAGGAGAGTCATGTTTTTACCAGGACATTTTATTAAATTATACTTAAAGCCTTTATAAAGAGTCATTTAAAAAAAAAAGTAACAAAAAGGAGGTAAGAAGGCTATATCTTAGTGTAAGTGAAAATTATTGCTATTACTATTAGAAGAAAAATTCACACCAAAAATCAGTAATCTTTTACTGGTGCATTAAATAAATAAATGACAGTTTAAATTAAAACATTAAATTAAAACATTTAATCAACTGCTAGCCTTTGCAAACCTTTCTGCACTTTGTCATCAAAGCTACATACCCATAGACAACAAGGACCTTTTTGTCCAGAAAATCAGTTCTCAAGAGCAGAGGAAGCAGCCTACGGACTGTGACCCTAGTAAATGGCTGTTCTGCATTGTACCCTCAAAAAAACCCCAAAAACATGAAGCCTGATTATTATCAGGAGGTAGATCTGGAAAATTAAGAGAACAATTCTGGCACCAAAGAAGAACCATTCATTTTACTATCATTTCAATGTACTGGAGATTACTACTATAAACTACAGGGGTCAGTTTTCCCCTTTGTTTTACCAACATATGTGCATTCATTTCCCAACAGTCACCAAAGTACACTATGTTTGCTTTCCATAATACAAAAACCTGTCAGCTTAGAAAGCCAGGCTTGCTACAGGGGTGGAGACAAGATGTTTCTCAGGAAGGAGGGATGACATGAGCATGGCCAGACACCTGGGTTGGGCCAGGGAGCTGTAGGAACAGGGATGCTCCATGCTGAGGGGTACAAGCAAGGCACAGCATCATGTGCAGAACAGTATTTTAGGGAGCAGAGGTGTGGCCAGGTTCCTCTTTCCATGTTTCTCTCCCTTTCTTTGTCATTCCTCACTCCTCACAATCAAATTGGCTTAATGAAATCTGCCGTTAACTGCAAGAGCCAATTTTCCTCTCCCTCTTTCAATGCCCAGCAGCCCCTAAAAAGATCCAAAAATGCTGATTCCCAATGAACTTTACTGTAGCTGGCATTTCTGCTACCTCTGATATGCCTAAGAACTTGTCTGTCAAACAGGGAAGAAACACTCATTTGTTCATATTTCTGACCCACACAGTGATCCACACATCTACCTTTCAGCAGCCAGGATGGCTTCCCAAGAACACAGTCTGGGGTGGGTTAAGTCCAGACAAACTGCAAGGTTGGCCCCATAACCCACATTCTGGGAAAATCCATGTGGCAGCTGAAAATACTGCCCACATTGTCTCCCTGTCTGTGGGGCTGCCTCTTTGTTCCTTACAGACACTCAGACTTTCACTTCATTTTACCCCAAACACTTTTGTCATGGTTTTATGCAGCAGAAGCATGTCAAACAGAGTAGTCATTACTTAATTACTCAATATCTAAATCAGAGAGTTTAGTCAAACATCTCAAGTTTTCTTAATTATAGCCAACTTTATATAAACATCTGCTAGCAAACACCAGGCTCGCAGGCTTGCAGGAAGTACACCACAAATGACGGGAAGGCTTGGGAGAATAACCTGGGGTAACAAAATAAACACAGTGGTTCATCTCAACTTGCTAATCTTCTGAGTATTTTCATTCTCGAGTGATTCTGACAAGCATTTCTGAAATTCAACCAGAAGTCTGTTTCATTGGAGTGTTTTACTTTGCTACTACAACACACCAAGGACTGAGAGAGTATTTTTATCTTACATCTGGTTTCTCAAGTAATTCTGTCACGAACATTATACCAACCCTTTCTTCCATAAAGCGTAGTTAGCAAGACCTTAGTCTGGCAGAAAAATGTATACAGTTAATTTCTATATGTTTTAGTTTGGCCTCCTGTACAGGCAGGGCTAATTTTGTGGCTGATTGGCCTATCATAAATTTTTTCCATTATACAATGACCTTGACCATATGTGTCAGCCTCCAGGCACTTCCTTCAGATAAAATCAGGCTTTTTTAAATGGAAGAAGAACCTTGTCCTCTGCCCTCTCTGTTAGATGCAGATCTCCTACCAAGACTAGACCTACATCTTCCTGGCTGACTTTTCCTTCCAAGAAGAGACCTTAGATGTCCAGCATAAATAGGCATAGGTGGCAAAACTGTTCCTGACACATCCAGTCTCTGGAAAAGATGTAATTCCAATGGGAAAGAGCTAAAGCTTGGTCCCTCTCACATACTTTGGTCACCACAAGATACCTACAAGGTAAGTGACCTGCATGGCTGGTCCATGACGCTGAGGAAAACTGGGCGCTAGCACAGCAGTGAGGGATTGTGGAGAGAGCTCTCATGGGATTAATCAAATTTTCAGTAGAAGGGGCCATCAGAAAAGTAGATGTCATTCTATTTTGTGATTTCTCTTTTCTACCCTGACTGTCCTTGATGGTAGCTGTGTCGCTCTGAGGAGTGCAGGCAGAACACAGAGCATTACCAGCCTAACTTTCGTATTGTCTTGTGCTTTCTTGCAGCACTAGTAAGAAATTATTTTATCAATCCCTTTCATAAATCTAAGGACTTTCTCAGGGAATCCTCATGGCTTTTTTTTTATTTTCCTCCAAGTAAGAGGATGCTGTACAGCCTTAATCCATGTTTTTATTTTGAATTTCTGAAGTTTAGTGCCATCTCAGCCCCTTGTAGCTAGTTCTCCTACAGTCAGCTGTGTTTCTTCTGAATGTACTGTCTGACATTTTTCCCTTGTAGCACGTGCATCCTGTGGAAACCCCTCATTCCTCATTTATGGCTCAGGGGGATCCTCACCTGTCTTTCCAGTGGGAATAGAAGGCATATATTGCTATGCCTGCCAAATTAAGCATCGAATAGTCCTCTTATTCTCTTTTGTGGGATGGCTATGGACATGGAGTGTTTCTGTGTGGTGGAGGTGCCCAGATTCCTTGGAGAGTGGGATGGCTGCTGTGTGTTTTGCCCAGTTGGCCATGGCATATTCACAAGACTGTCTCTGTGTCTATAGCAGGGGGAGAAGGAGACATGAACTCCCCCATTGCTCCATGCCCTGGCATATGTCTATCCCAGTTTATAAGTGTATATGAAATTAATTGACTTTCTGCAACCTACATAATTGTTTACACTTGATAAACAGTTACAGAAAAATATATATGATCATACTTACTAGGCATATGAGTGTCAATACACCGCAATATATAGTATTTAATTGTGACATACCCATTTTTTTGTAATACCATTACACAATGTCCCAAGGGACAGTTGCAGCTACACATGTAATTCTCGTTCTGGTGTAACCTAGCTCTTGTCATTGTGAAAGGTAACCTCTCCTAGTATTTTGCCTTGTGGAATTACAGTATTAATAGTCTATAAAACTATTCACACCAAAAATAATATGAAAGCAGTCTTGACAGCGTAAAACAGTGGAGTCTCTTAAATCACCCACCAGGGAGGAACATTTTCTTGTTTGGCATGGTTTAATGATGGCCCCAGAAAAGAACTGATTAACCTAATGCCAGGAAACTTAATGTGTAATACTGAGCACAATATTATTAGCTGTGCAAGTGACAAAGAAGTTTGTTTGGTTTGCCTTATTTTTTTTTTCCAAATTATTATGTGATTTTTGTTACTGTTGATCAAGTTATGCTGAAAGACTGTTAACATACCTACATGATCTTGTAAAATTTATATCACTTCTTCTATGCTTGATCACCGAATACCTTAACAAAAGAATTATTTACAGAGGTGGAGAGACAGATAAATTTTTATACTCAGATGGAAGGCAATCAATCTGTAGAAACACGTGGGTAAAAATCAAGCAAAATTTTAAATTCTTTACGTCTGTCATGTCCACAGTGATGCAAGGTGGAAGAGAAATCAATTCGGTCTCCTAAACCTCCATGGGCTTCATCTGCTATGAGTGTAGAGAGAAATTTTAGTACATAAATTAAGTAAACATTTAAGAAAAAGAGTTGAGTGTCTAAGATGCAATTTAGCCCCTGCAGTCTCCTTTAATTGACTGAAGGTTTGCCGTACAGCTCCCTGCTATTACCTGTCAGTGAGCTTAAACTCCTTCTTCAAATATTGTCCTGAATAAATAAACCTCTAGGTTAAATCATTGTGATGGACACATAAACACACATGTGGAGGAAGAGGAAGAATTACAAATACCCCCATAAAATTAGTGTCTCCCATCCTGGGAAATCCTTACTTGGGAAATCCTTAATGCTTCAAGGTTTTATCCCAGTAACACTGCATCAGAAATGTGAATCTAAGTGGCTTTCTCTCACCCATAAAAAAAACCAAACAACCCAATGATGATTTAATATCAAATCAGGTAGCCAATTACTTTTTCTGTGAAACTTGCAAAACTACTGCCAAACTGAGTTACACTCACGTAGGTAATGGTGGTAATCTGCTTTAAAACATTCATCAGCTTACTGTAAATTAGGTAACTTCCACCTACAAAAAGTGTCAAATTCATATTCCCAAGCTGATGTATGTGAGACTTATAGAAATGTATAAGGTAGGTAAAGGCAGGAGTCCAAAATGTGTTCAAGGAATTAACTATTGAAAGCACATCAAATCCTCAAAGAATTTTTCTGGCCTCCATATCATGAAGGACAGAAAGTCTGAATAGCCCTAAGCGCTCTCCCTGCTAAGAAAGAAGACCTTTTCAACCTAGGATTTTTTTTTTTTTTAAATACTTTAGCATATCGATCAAGTGTTAAATTATCACCCACTGGTCAATAATTCATTACCTTGGCTAATGCACTTAACTGCTAAACTAGCTGTGGTAGACTCTTTATCCTGAGCATTAAAGCTCTGAAATTAAAAGGGAGCAGGGCTACTGAATTCTGATTGTGTCAGAAGCCTGGAAGAGTCCAAGTTCTTTCCTGATGAAAAGTGTATAAAGCTATTAGAGTCTAATCCTATTATTTTATATTTAATTTTAGAAAAATCTTGCAACTTGGGTGCCCACCTAATCACAGCTCAACCTACTTCAGTAAAAAAAAAAAAAAAAAAAAAATTACAACAAAGCAGGGGGAAAAAACAGTAAAAAAAAAAAACCAAACAACAACCACCCAACAAAAACCACTCTTACTGCAGCCAAAACCCATGTTCAGGCACAAAGCTGTTCAAATGTTCAGCAGTTCTTCCTGGGAGCAGACACAGTCAGAGCCAACACCAGAGCAAGTGTGTTGCTGGGGTAAGCCCCCTACATGGTGAGGATGTCAGAGTATCAGCCACCACAGGACAATCACAACATGTGGCTGTTCAAAAGCAAAGTACTCTCTGTCACATTCGCATTACAGCATGGCATGAAAGGAAAACACTAACTTTCACATGACAGAACTTAGGAGAAAAGGAAAAAATATTACACAGTTCTGAAAAGCAAAGCTAAATTGTCTGGATTTTTTTTCTTTCTTTCTAGTTTAGGCAATGAACCTCTATGACCCCTACCATCCCCCAAATCACTTAGTCAGGAAGACTCACTCCTCCCCAGGAATTAATCTGTGACAATGAAAGAAGAGCAGATTGCTGTGCTTTTGTGTTAAGAGCTTCCTGACATGTCAGGGGCATTTAAGACAAGTTGCTAGTGACATTTTCAGACTTACTTTTTTTACTATTTTTTTGTCAGCTTATTTAGGGAACCTGGGGAGAAGAACATGCTGAATGTGGCTAGAGTGTCTTTTTGCTGACCCCATCCAGAGCTGTATCTCCTTGGGAAGCCTGATTAGTGTAAGGGTGTTCTTGGACAACTACAGCTTTGATGAAAAGACAGTTTTCAGAAATAGTTTCTTCTCATAACTTTTCCCATTAGCACTAAGATAAAGTTGCCTCCTGGTTTCTGATGCTTTTTCAGCCATCAAGTTTGGTTAGACATGTGCCTCTGAGAAATGAGGACATTATGAGACCAAATCTATTCTGTAGCTGCAGAAGTCTTAACCCATCCATCTTTTAACAAAGGCCCATCTCTAGCAATGGAGATTCCAGTTACACTAAGTATTTCCAAATCACCTGGACAACATGCCTTAGACGGAGCGGAAGGTCTCTTTGTATCAGTAAAGTACTAAATATTAGAAGAACTCCGACTTTTAAGCTGAATATATAATTAAACTGTAATTGTGTGATTCCATTCCTTCAAAACAGAGGGAACAGTTTTCCAATCTGACATTAGTTTGCCAGGGACTTTTCAGGATTTTATCACAGTAGAGTTAGAGTCTAAAAGTATAATGAATACCGGTCAGTGTGGTTTCATGGAGAATAGGTTCTGTAAACACTTGTTCTTTTCTTTTTAAAAAATATATATTTTAACTAGTCCATGTTGATGTAAATAATTTTCTTACTATTACACAATATTTTGACTAAAAAGCTTGCCTTGTGTGGAATTAGCAAGTATTTTCTATGGATCTGAAAGTGTCTCACTGATAACTCTTCAAACTGTGAGGTGACTGAAAAGTTATCAAGACACAGGGCTATTAGAAAAGAGACATTCCCAAGAAAATGTCTTTGGTCCTACATCAATTGACATTACCAGTGATTCAGGTGACTAGAATGGCAGGATAAAATCCTTGTCAGGTGAATATGCAGGCATCGGAAAGGCTGGTGGGATGGCAAATAACAAGACCAGGTTGGTCTTATGGACTGTCCTGAATCACCTCACTATATGGTCTCTATACCATATAAGGATAACGCTGCACTGCATTTCATCGAGAAAAAATTATGAGAGAAGGGCTGGTAATTATGTGCCCAGCCAGGTGCTTCCAGGAAGAATAGAGAAAAGGCAAAGGTAAAGGGTTTACCTAGTCTTAAAATTCACAGATGGGAGCTGAAAATAGATAACTGTGACCTTGCAATAAGATACTCCTTTATGGCAGTGAGGGTAATTAAAATGTAGAGGGGATTACTGGAAGAATCGGTAGACTTCCAGTCATTTAGCTTTTAAACAGAGATTCCCTGCTTTTCTAGAGGACTTTAATACTTTAACCCACTTCTAGAGAAATTAAATGGCCTCTATGCATAGCATGTCAAGAGTAGATGGCCATAGTTGCTCCATGGGGCCTCACAAGCTGTGAATAATTTATTGACAAGTCAGATGTTAAGTTACAACACGGCAGAGGCAAAAAAAACCAAAGTCAGCTTGGCCGTTACGAAAAATAAACAGACTGGCTTTAGACATCTCTGAACACCTGCTCAGGCTTCCACCTCTCCAAAAAGAGTATCACAAAAATAAAGTCCAGAGAGGAACAACAAAAACCATCCTGGCAAGGACTGATTTTTGAGCAAAAATTCTGGTGTGTGACCAGATTGGACACAATGCCACTATAATATCTTAAGACAGGTCAGTGGTAGGGTGATGCAGAAGGACTAGAAGAAATACACTGTAATTAAGAAAAGCTAGGTGTTAGGTTTTGCTGTGGACTTGTAAAACTGCATGAAAACATGACAGGATGTTCTGCATTTCAAGGACATGAACCCAAGGGTTTAACAAGATTTCATCTTTCACTTGCTTAATAAATGCACCATTTACAGCATTTCTGAAGCCCCTGGGCTTCAGCAGTGTCTCACACTCCCCGCATTGCACTGACAAGGGATGTGTGCATGGAGCATCCTCCTGTCCCATGAGGTACTACATGCTACACCAGGTGATACCCATGAGTGTGGCTACAGCCCCTGAATCCTACTACTCACTGATATTCAAAATGCAAAGTGAGCTGCACAGGCCCTAACAAATGAAATCTCTGAGAATAAATGACATCGAAGACACAGCAGGGCCCTTTGAATGAGAGATAACGCTCACATTCAAAGAAGTGTAAAAGAGAAAAAGAGAGGATGATGTGCCACTGAAAGGGAGGCAGAGAAACACAATGCATGAGGCTTGAATAAAAATGAAAATCCAATCACACTACACTGAGGCCATGGATAGAACATTTCATCCCCTTTTTTGTATTCTGATCAGTCAGGCAGGCATAAAAATGACCTTTCTTGCATGCATGTTTTCAGAAACCCATTTCAAGCAGATGTTTATTTTATCTGACTGGACCTCAGCTGGCCTTCAGCACAGATTATACCAGATGTTTTCTATTTAAGGACTGTTCTCTGAAAAGTTAAGCCTGGTCAGTACAGCAGGTGTCTGTGTGTGAGCACTTCAGCTTCTGCATCCCCAAGATCATTCAATGCTTCATGACTTCAGCGGAGGCTGACGGTGGTCAGGAAAGTTGCGTGTTCCTTGGCTGCTGTTTGACATGTATTGTCTGAGAGCCCTGGGTATGGTTTAAAGGGTCCTGTGCTGGTCCCAGGCCCCTGATAATCAGCATCAGAGGTGCCCTCTGACAGCTTGTTGGTGTGGCCTTCCAGCCTTGTCACCACACAAGCCTTTGAGCCATCCTTTTCTACTACTAGAGCAAGGTTTTCTCAACAACAAACAGAACTTAAAACCAAAGGGTGTGTCAATCCTTCCAGTCCCACTGTAACCGACTCTAGACACCTTTCCTACTGTGTTTTGTCTGAAGTCCAAACCCAGAGAAAGCTTCCTGATGAAACTTAAAGAGTGGAAGACCACCTCTTGCTCTTTAGCTTAACTAGTACAATGCATGGGACCACCTGAAGTGGGCCATACCGAAAAGTCTGTCTGGCTCAATATCTTCTGACAGTGACCAAAATCAGATGTCCATGGAAGGGTGGCAGACACAGGTGCACCAATAGGATATGTTACCCAAACTAATATCCCAGCATCTGGCATCCTGTGGCTGAAGGCCACAGTGAGCTGGGAACGGGTCCTGTATTTTGGGTAACTCACAGTGCCTTTACCGTTCATTAACATATTCATTCTCCACATGAACTTGGGCATCTACAATATACCTTGGCAGAGTTCATGATTGAGCAATACAGTACTTGAGTAGATTAACAATGAGCAGACAAATGTTCATATTGTGAGAATCATGACATTTCTTTTGTACAACTGTCACCTGTTAACAAGGGGCTGTATAAAAGAAAGTTCTTGAAAAAGAGATGTACATACACCAAAAGGTGGAATGCCATGATGAAAAAAGAAGAAAACGAAGTATTAACTTCAGTACATTGCTGGCCTCTCGCTTGCCTTCAGTCCTAACTGAGAGGTACTGGAAAGCTAGAAAGGTAACATCTGCATTTTGAGTTGCTTATTTTTATTATGATTATTATCATTCCTACAACAAACACCTGCTCGGTTTGCATCAAAACCCTAGGACTTAATGGCACTATACAACCCAGCTACCATAACTTTATTTAGTTGGCTGGCATCTTCCACATTTTCTTGAAGAAAAGGTACTTATTTTGTTAGGAAAGTTTAAGTTAAGGATTACAACATACGAGGAAGAAACAAGACAACATTCAAGGGAAGAAAAATGTTTGAAAACTGAGAATGATGGCCTAATCAAAGATGAGAACATAAATCCTAAAATCATAAGTATATTGATGAAATTCGAAACAGATGAGAGTGAAGTTGCTACTACTTTTGTACTTCCAAAAACTTTGACTACCTCTTACTGTAACTACGTGCCTGTAAGACATGCAGCAGTCCCAGCGACAAAATGCCAGCAAGCAGAAAGGTGGAAGAGAGGCTTTACTGGCTTCTCATAAGTGAGTAGAGGAAGAGTGCTAGGGAGACATCTGCCAGCCCTAATCCACTTATCAGCCAGGATTTTGACTTTGAGGAGATTTCTTAGTCTGGGCAGACAGAGGAAGGAAAGTGAAGAATTAAAAGATGTCTGTACGCTCAATTGCTTTGCTGTGGATCCACAGGATTTGACTGGAGGAACACATTTGGACTTAGATTTTTCCAGAACAATTGTCTTGATTTGTTTGTGGAAAATCATTGTGCACAGTTCACGGAGCACTCAAATCTCCTTGCACATGTCATTGGGGATTGTAAGGTTCTTTTCAAGACTTCTGTAGCCCTCTCGAGTTTTCCAGCCATGACCCACATCCTCATATAATGAGTCATTACCACTGTCGTATCTGAGAGCCTGTAGGCAGAATTGAGCACAGGCTAATGCATCCAGAGTCAAGTTGCGTGCTTGCAAAGAAGAAGCATATATACATACAGACAGATGCATAATCAAGCGACAAAAATAACTCTGAAGATATATCACCCCTAAAAGGCAGTTGGCTCCTAAATAAGATCTTTTTCATCAGGATATTCCAGGATTTAATTACATTACTATGGATGACAGGAAGTCATCCTCCTTCATCCGTCTGAGGATATAGAGATTACTGAAGGAGAGCTAAAGACCTGATTGTATTGAAGCAAGAAAACTGTTTTATGCCCCATTAATGAACCTAGTTTTAAGAGAATAAAAAGAAACATCTTTAACTATACAGAAAAAAGACAAAAGCATCAATATTGAATGATACTCAGCAATAAGGGGAACTCACACACCCCTGTTGGCTCATAAATGAAAAGAAAGAGAGAGAGAGAAAGAGAGAGAGAGAGAGAAAGAGAGAGAGAGAAAGAGAGAAAGAGAGAGAGAGAGAGAAAGAGAGAGAAAGAGAAAAAAGAGAGAAAGAGAGAGAAAAAAAGGAAGGAAGGAAGGAAGGAAGGAAGGAAGGAAGGAAGGAAGGAAGGAAGGAAGGAAGGAAGGAAGGAAGGAAGGAAGGAAGGAAGGAAGGAAGGAAGGAAGGAAGGAAGGAAGGAAGGAAGGAAGGAAGGAAGGAAGGAAGGAAGGAAGGAAGGAAGGAAGGAAGGAAGGAAGGAAGGAAGGAAGGAAGGAAGGAAGGAAGGAAGGAAGGAAGGAAGGAAGGAAGGAAGGAAGGAAGGAAGGAAGGAAGGAAGGAAGGAAGGAAGGAAGGAAGGAAGGAAGGAAGGAAGGAAGGAAGGAAGGAAGGAAGGAAGGAAGGAAGGAAGGAAGGAAGGAAGGAAGGAAGGAAGGAAGGAAGGAAGGAAGGAAGGAAGGAAGGAAGGAAGGAAGGAAGGAAGGAAGGAAGGAAGGAAGGAAGGAAGGAAGGAAGGAAGGAAGGAAGGAAGGAAGGAAGGAAGGAAGGAAGGAAGGAAGGAAGGAAGGAAGGAAGGAAGGAAGGAAGGAAGGAAGGAAGGAAGGAAGGAAGGAAGGAAGGAAGGAAGGAAGGAAGGAAGGAAGGAAGGAAGGAAGGAAGGAAGGAAGGAAGGAAGGAAGGAAGGAAGGAAGGAAGGAAGGAAGGAAGGAAGGAAGGAAGGAAGGAAGGAAGGAAGGAAGGAAGGAAGGAAGGAAGGAAGGAAGGAAGGAACTATGTGATACAGTCTCAATAAATACTGTGGAAAAAAAGCCCAAATGCTTTTTCAAATTATTTCTGTAAAACTCATTTGGCTTGCCACATGCCACTGCATTTACCAGTTCTAGAAAGAAACCATATACTTTCACATCAACTACTAGATGTCAAAATAACTCAGGCAGTTGCATAATATTTTCTGCAGCATAGAGAAAAAAAACCCCATCATCTTTTTGTACACACAATATGGAGCAGAAGGGCTATTTGTGTTTAATTCCTACAATACTGTGAAAGGACTTCAGTGTTTCTATGTTGTGCAGTACATTTTCCCAGTTTGTTAAGGATCCTTTTCTACTTCCTTTCCTTTTTCCTGTGTTTTGCTGACAGCTTAATGCTCAGCCAATTGGACCTTGATACCCAGACCAGGGACATATTTCTTCTGATCAGCACTAGGTCATGAGCCAGATGCAACCGTCACTGGTTAGGAGCCGTGTCCCGCAGTCAGCAGGTCAGCCTGGGAGTTGCACGGTCCCTGTTAGCCTGACCCAGAGGGTGTGATTAATGCAGCCCTCACAGCACACCTAGCTCAGGTCAACTTCAGCTGAAAATACTTTTTACTCCTAGCTTGCAAAGACTGTCTCTAACCCCAAAACCAGCCTTGAAAACAAGACTAATGCCACAGACTTGCTTCATAAAGAGCTATCACATGCTACTGATTTTATCCACCAATATTGCTATCCATGTGCAGCTTCTTATAACCCAGAGGCAAGAAGTAGCTTATTTCAGGCTCCTGGAGTAACAACCCATTACCTAGAAATGTTACTTGCTGTACAGATTATTTGCTGAATGAAACCACTGTGCTGACCTACAGCATGTACGTGACTATTTCCACTCACCCTCTTCTGCACATAACATGAGGCAAAAGTCCAGAGTTTAACTTCCGTTAAGAAGTTTACTCCAGAAGTGTGACCATTTAATAGGATCATGAAATTGCTTAAAATACACAGTGAACCTTAGCATAAGAGAGCATGGATTTTTATACAGACACATTTTTGTCATGTTCTTTAACTTATTAAAAGTTTTAAAGAGGAATTAGAAATCTCTCTCTACACTATCTAACAAGGCAAATTCAATCTTTATTTAAAAAAGCAGATTTACCAAATATAACAATGCTAGCAGGAAGTATCAGAGCACAGAATTACTGACATGTCTAGGTGCTGTGCCCTGAAAATAGGGCAATAATCCCTGGTAATCCCTAGGTATTTAAGATTACCATGGAACAAAACTAGAAATAGTTTAGCAAATTATTTAAGAATGACTGAGACTGTAATTATGTGCAGATAAAGGTCACTGGGTAGAATATTATTGGTGTGGTTTGGAGTTCATAAAACAGTGAGGTTCTTATTCTAAGGTACTTTTAATTCTATTCTGCATAATTGAGGAGGAAAAGTAGCAACATGACAGTATCTGACTAAATTTCTAGTAATTGGTACACCTCTAATAGGATTTTTCCACTGAACAATAGGATAGGCAGGCAGTATGTGAAGCAAGGGTCAGGAAAAGAGAAAAAAGAAAGTGAGAGTTCAGAAAGCTCAGAGGGAGAAGCACATCTTGAACTATTTGCTTCTCTTCAATAAACTAAGAAGGCAAAAACTTTTGCCAAGACGTGAGGAAACTTCATTGTGCTCATCCTTCTTACACGATTTCCCCTCTTACCTTGAGCCCTTCCCTCCTGTGACACGTACCCACTGAATAAGGTCCCTCTGAAAAACAAGTTTGAAATGGATGCTCCCTCCCTTTGAAAAAGTGAAGCTTGTCTCATCATTAGGACACTGTCTGGGGATACTGGGATTTTGTTTCTTTGCTGACAATGGCTTTGTGCAAAGGCAAATCTGTGTGCAGACCCTACATCCTCGCACAGGCAGCTTCCAGCCTGAAAGTCCCCCACTAATGTCAGCCTCTTTTTCCCTCTCCCCCAGTAATCACAGTACAGGAACAAGGAGAGAACGTTGTTTACAGACAAGTTATGAACCAAAAAAAGATAAAAGTATCAATGAACATGGTGTTCAAAAATCAGCTGAACAAGCTTTAATTATTAGAAAACAGCTACTGTTACTGTGATCAAGGTTTGGAATGAAGCTGTAATTACAGCATTAACTTCCATTCCCAAAAGACGAATGAATCAGCAAATGGACATGTAGACGGGTATTTATCTTTTTAAAGAAAACCAAAAACAATGGCATGCAAATTTGCCTTTTTTCAAGTCACAGGGGTTTCACTAAAACCCAGGGTCCCCCTGGAAAAGAAATAGAATAATCTGGATTTACTATAAGGAAAAGAATTCATTATAGTAAAAATAATGTTCTGAGAAATTACATGTAAATCATATTTTGCCAGGAAGTCAAAACTGGCAATTGAATAGAAATGTCTTGAATAGTCATTATGGTAGCACAGATGTTCTGCTGCCACATTTCACTTTGAATCTTTCTATTCAAGTTGCTTTAAAATAGATAATTGAATAAAGGGCTGTAACAGCAGGCTACAGACCTTTTTATCCAACTCGGGCTCACAGAGCCTTCCTCTCCAGCTTTATCCACAAACCTGTTATTGCTGGGCCATATTTCCTGGACGTTGAATGTGGTGAACACTATTTTAAAAGAAATATGTTATGCAGAAATACAAGCTCTGCAGCTGCTACAGCGCCTTTTTTTTTAAGCCCTCTGCACTGCATACCATTAGCATTTCATAGAATTCGACTGAGAAGTTCAACATGAGGGCAAATCTGCAGTTCTCAGAAGATCAACTAGTTCAACGGCTTGGAGAGAGTAAGTGCTCCAAGAAATCACATTAAAAACTGTTGAAAGTGCTGAGTCAACAGCAAACTTTGCATAGAGAGTCTGTTAACTGGTTTCATGGAAAATTTATGCCTGTGCCTACAAAACCTTGCTTTTAGTTCATGACAGTTACTGAACATTTTCATTTCAAATAGGACTTTAGAGATCAGATAGATCTCCACAGCCCTGCTGAAAGTCCCTGGGGTTCTGGTGCTATCATTTGCTTAGCAGTCATATGATTAATTGATTTTGTCAGTTTGCCATGTCATCTCAAAAAGCCCCACAGCAAACAAAAAACCACCAATCAACCCCAAAAAATCAGCTCCCAAAAAGTAAGAACTGGGAAAATACCAAGGGCAATCAAAAGAAATGTTTCCAATGGCCCAAACTGGAAGCATCATTTTTAAAACTAAATGCAAGCAAACATCATAGTTGAAGGCTGCTTGCACCACTACCATTAATATTTCATCATTTTTCATGTAAATCCTTCCATTCAAAACTATTTAACAACTCTGCAATTATTTTCAACTCACACGAATTGACTCCAAATTATTTTGCCAGCAAACCATGCAACTGGCAAATTTCAACCATCTTGGGGTCTTTTGGGAATGGCCACATCAAGTTCTGCCTCCACGTGGATATTACCCTCAAATACTGCTTTAGGATAAAGCACATTCATTTTACTCAGACTCTCAAAAACTTTTGTGACTGACAGAGCAGACCTTTTACTCTTCCATGCTAGCAGAGCTTTAAGCATGTAAACCTCTGAGAAGTAAACCTCTGTCCTAAAAACCACCCATGGCATGGTTCTCTGCCCCCAACACCTTGCACGCAACCCAAAAAGCAGCTCACCATAGCCTGGAGGGGGCAGGCAGCTCTCTCCGAGGCGTTATGCACCCCAGTTTTGATCTCCACAGCCCGGTCAGGATTGAGCTCATCCATTTCTACCAGAGATGGACAAACTGAGAGTGATGCCTTCATTCACCTAAGATGACACTGCACTTGATCAAGACCTACAAACAGAAAGGCATGAATTGTGCACATACGGAAGCCACCCCACATGAGCCAGACCTCACATCAGGAAGTTAATACATTTGTGAGCAAACCATCCCCAGCCTCAAACTGTAGTCCACAGAGGTCACCTCCGTAGACCCAGAAATGCCAGACCAGTGAGTGGCCTACAGGGAGCTTTGCATTTAAACCCATTTGGGGGTTAGGGATGGGACTGCTATTTCTGATGGCTACATATCATACATCTGCAATGATTTGTTCTCTACCTGCCACACCTTTAAATGAGAAAAATCTCCTCTCCTTGCCTCTAGTCACCAGTCGTTTTATGCTTAGATGCAGTCCATTACAAAAATGCTCTCAGATTCATTATTTCTGCTCCTTCTTCCTTTAATTGGGGTAGCTCTTGTGGCTGAAAGAGAGCATTTGCTCTCAGCTGCTTAAACAGGGTAGCATGTTACTTGCCAGCACTTTGGTTTGGAAAAACAGAAAGCGACACCAATTAAAATTTTAAAGGCTGAACTATGCCATGGGTTGTTCTTAGGACAGAGTTTTGCTTCTGAGCAGTTCCTGGTACTATATTTTTCAAAATTTCACTCACAGCTGTTTAGTTAGATTGGTTTTTAGCTTTCCTCCCGAGACATCCAAGTTCCAACATTGCCCTTTGTACTTGAGCAAGAAGCCCTGAGACACCCGCAGTCCTGTTATCTGAGGAAAAGTCAGGCTAAGTCCTAAATAGCTTTTTTGAACCCTCCTTGCCTGAAAAGGAGAGCATCTGAGGAGTCTGCCAGGAAACGAAGGCATAGTTTAGGCCATAAGACACAATCCTTTTGGAAACAATTTCCATCATCTAAAATAGCTAAGCGACATGTCATGCCAGAGCTTGATGGTACGGACCCAGCTTGCTTATCCTACACATCAAAAAAACAATTTCCCTCAACTCAGTTTTTGTAGTTTTTCTGCTTTTCATAAAAGAATTCAAGAGCTTCCCAAGGTGTGAGGCTGTGTTATATTTCCAAACTAAAGGTCTTCTAGGGATTGCTGGAGAATATTTTCCTGCTCCACCTAAGAAATCTGTGTGCCACACAAATGGCTGATGTAGGGAGAGGATGTATATAGCTTCTTACACTTCCTCCTGTGATTTGTGTCTTCAGGTTTCCACGGTGTGGCCGAGGGGCTCGTGGCTGAGGGGCTCATGGCTAGCAGCTGCTTGTGAGTGCAGAGGACTTTGTGTCCAGCGCTCCTCACAGCTTTTCACCCACGAGCTGCTGTGCTTTTTTAAATATTCACCCAAGTGAGAATTTTAGGGGTTCTCCACAGCAGTCACATTCTGGCCCAAAGGTCTCTGATCCACAAGGCAGATAAGTGACCACTGTGCTGTTTTTCCTCTCACATTTCATTACCCAACTACCTCCGGATACCACAATTCTCAGTACATTTCCTGCCAGAAATAACTGCAGCCCAGGCCTTCTAGAGTGCATATATGTGCTTTTCTGCCACCCATTTCAGCCAGTGCATCATTCAGGACAGCTACCAGGGAAAGGCATATCCAAAAGACTGTTTGCTACTTAGGTCCTTCTTTCTCCTTTACTTTATAACCTGAAGCTGTCATGACAAACTTGTAAATCTGCATCCTAGTCATGACTGGAGCCCTGTTTCCCAGTTTGGAGCACACCACTGCAAACCAGCTAGATTTTAGTTATTTTTTCCCCCCAAGTTCTCTTCTTCAGGGGCACTACAAGAACTCATGCTCTGGACATCACTGCTAACAGGGAGAAGCTGCAGGATCTAGCAGCCACACGGGCACCAGAAAAAGGCACCTTTCACCTTCCTGGCCTGACTGTCGGAACAGCAGTGGCTGCACCAGGGAGCAGCAGGGCTCAGGAACCCGCAGGAACTCCAGAGCAGCACATCCCCAGCACGCAGCCTCGGCTGCCAGCAGCCACTGGCATCGGCGCTTCCTGAGCCACAGCTCACCGCCCATTTGCCTATCTGCCATGGGCTTGACTAACCCTTTTTGTGACCCCATTCATGCCTTTGGCCTCCCAAACATCCTGTGACGATGATTTCCCCAATTTAAGCATACATTGTGCAGAGAAGGACTTCCTCCTCTTTGTTTTAAGCTCACTGCCCAGTATTTCCACTGGGTGTCATATTGTGAGATCCCAGTGAATAGTCACTCCCTGGTTATCTTCTCTATACCATTCATGGTCTTTTTATAAACTTTCAGCACCTTTCTCAGGCCCCAGAGTTCCCTCCCATGCTTAACACAGCTTACCTGGACCAGAGACAAGCACTCAAATCCTCAGTTCAATTAAACAAAAACCCTCTCATTCTTTTATTTCTGCTTTGTTTATACAGATTCCTGAGTTACTCATTGCACTCAACTAAATACAACATATTTGAAAAATACAAGGCCAGGTGTGCCAAACCTGCACCCAGTCCAGCTGGATCAGCAGGACTGCTGCAAGTGGTACCAGGGATTTCCAAACTGAAGCCTGCTGAAACCCCATGAACACACTCACAAGGACCACATGGCTCTGAAGCACTCAGCACACCCCTTCAGGACCAGGTGTCTCACAGGTCTGCTGCAGCTCAGACACCAGAAACCAGCAGCCACATGCCCTTGCCCCATGGCAGAGAAAAAACCCTACTATGTAAAACTGAGCTTGGACCATCGTAGCCAGAGTTTCTGCACCTGAGTGGTTTACCATCTGGACCTCATTCTAGGGCCTTCCAACACAGCACCCTGGAATGCTTGGTCCCAGCTATGCACGTGGAAAAACACACCCCATTACTTTAAAAAGGTCTGTCTCGAAGGAACTGGCCATCAATGGTTAAATATAGCAGTATCACCGTGGGGGTAAGCAGCAACTGAACAGTGACAACAGAAACATCTCACCACAACCACAGGGCAGAAAGAGAGGTGTGCTCTATCAGCAAGGAACAGCAGGGGAGTCCATGCAGATGTAGCATAGTTAGGAGACATGTCTGGTTTTACGAGAACCATCATAGGCTTTTTACTGCTAGACACGCATTTGAAACTGAGCTTTGCACTTAGTTTCTTAGTTTCCTTTCATTTGAATCTGTAGAAAAGTCGTAAATATTATGATCCTAATCTCATTTTATGGGAATAAGCACCATCAGAAACTCAGCATAGCTTTATTGCAAGAGCAAAACTGTATGTGTGTGTATTTGTACGTATGTACTGAGGCAAAGAGAAAAATACATTTAAAGTGGTTTAAGATCCTTAAAAATATTAAGTAGTAAGAGGAAAATACTGCATTCACTGAACAGGATTTAAGCTCTAAGCGAAAGGTAGCAGACTGTTTTCAAACTGTAACTGTGCCACTTGGAACCCAACAAGTCGAGGTGATACCCGAAGTGCAGTTAAGCTAACCCAACTACTTCAATGCAGATGAGTAGTACATCTTGTGTTAATTGTTAAAGCGCACCTCATTCAGCCATCACAGGATTTCCAGCCAGGAATACCCAGCTGGTTTATTTCTCCTTTTTTGTACATTTGCCAGATCCTTGCTGTACTCAGCACCACACTTCCTCCTCCCAAGGGCAAATCCTCCCTGAAAATAAGCAGCAGCAGCAGCAGCACCCTGAACGGAGCTGTTGGAGGCATTGAATTCAACACGTGAGGCTGGTGGCAATGTGTTGGGGAGAAGCCTCTTGCTCAGCTCCCGCCTGCGGTGCTGGCAGTGCCGTAGGGGTATTGCTGCCAGCCAGGACTAGGGGAGTTGGTGCTGGTAGGTGCCAGCACTGCTGAGACCACCTCCAGCAAATCTGCCTCCCACTGTCTCATCTCGCTGGTTTGCGGAGCAGCCCCTCCAACACTTGTCACCTGTCACAGCGAGTTGCCCTGCAGGGGAGTGGAGGAGGCTTGTGTTAAATCAGCTTCCTGGAAAAAGAAGGCATCAGTCTCTGTATTCCAGCAGTGACTGGATTATATTTAAATGGTATTTTGATATCAGGACTAGCAGAAAAGGAGGAGGGTCTGGAAGAGACTAGGCTCAGCCATGCAGTGCCCATGGCTGGCTGCGATGCCCTTACTAACACATTTCCCAGAGCAGGGTCTTGCTGTGTAGCCCTGCCTGCCTCCTGTACTTGTCCAACAAGGCCCCCATGCAGGTCACAGCCAGGTGATGAAATACCCATGGCAATGGCAGGTTCCTGTGGATCAGATTCATTGCAACTACCTTAGGATCATATTTTGACACTGGCATAGGCATTTATTTTGAAAGGGATTATCCTATGTTTCACCTCTATTACTTAATAACGACCTAGCTAAAGTTATGATGAATATGGCAACGGAGAGAAGATCGCTATGCAGATCAGATACCCATCATTAACTTAGAGAGAGATAATGAATAAGGTTAATAGCTCTGCTAGCTGAGAGAGTTCAATGTGCTGAATGTAGATGAGATCTGCAGGCAAACTTCGGGAAGATTTCACTGGGGTATGTGCCTTTCCTTCACACACAGGGGATAGGAACCTGCATCCCAGCTCCAGGCTGAATCCAGTTGAGCCCATCACTAGGACTAGTATTCTTCAGTTCTGACCCTTCTTCTCTGCTCTGCCTGAAGACTCTGCCATCTCAGGTCCTCTCCTCTCCACGACAGTTTTATAACACACACACGCAGTGAAAGCTCTTTAAACATCTCCTATTGCTTCAGCGCATAGCAGAATAGATAAATCTCCCAAAGATAGGACTTGTAATGAAGCTAGCAGACCAAAGAAATGTAAATGCCAGAGCCATCAGGAGTAGGGGAAGGTGAATATCACAGTCTACTGATTTATGATTACACTGGTTGACCTTGCTAAAATTTTCTAGAAATATATGTTAGTTTAGGCAAATCTCAACCTGTCTTCTGGCCAAAATGTTCCTCACAGGACAGCAGGTCTAAACAGGCATTATTTATTACAGTTTAGTTCCCAGTGAATCATTCACTGTAATTTCCAAATGCTCACTAATAATGTGTTGGACCAAAGTAATAACTCCCTGTGGATACCAAGGAAATAAAATACTTTACAGTTCTATCCCACCTTCCACCCAGAGAGCGCCTAGCACTTTACGCACTCATGAATTTACCCTTACCGCCTGAGAGGCCTGAGGAAAAAAAAATATTGGAAAGATTCACCTCTAACACAGAACTGTAACTTCATTTTAAACATATACTATAAACATATTTTAAATAAGATTTTTTTTTCCACAGAGATTTTCCATTACCATTTCTCTCCTTGTTAATTTTAATTGAAAAATATATTCTAGGTTGACAAGATAAGTTTTAGTAGTGAAGAGGCTTAATAATATTGATCCTAACAGAGCCTTGAGTCACCTTGATCCTTCTCCAAAGATAGGGCATACTGTAGCAAGACTAATATTCCTGCTTCCACAGTGTGTTTCTAGTTATTCACTGCAAAGCCATTAAAATAGTTGTATATGGCATAACGTGACATGAAACAGTAATTCTCCAGCAACTTAAACATAAGCAGCCTCTCCTTCCAAGGAGAAACCATCGTTCAGCTGCCTTTGGGTCAGTGGACGTCTTGAACATCTTAATATCCAAATGATGAGCACTATGGTTCAACAACAACAAAAAATAATCTCGGATAAAAACCCATTTGCCTTGCAGTAGACACCTGAGGGAGATTTAAATCATTCCTACCAGTGATCAGTATTCCACATGACACTTCACTAAGGAATTAAAGAAAATCAATTTCCTTCAGACCTTCCTATTTCTGAGCTTTTTTTATGAGTCAATGACAGCTGAAGTGTTTGCATCATTAATGAGGTCTTTCAGCACATAATACCTCAAACGCTGCACAAGGGCTCTCTCGGGATGGATAAAGCAAACTCGCTAGTTCTGATGTCCAGACTTCAGAGCAAGAACCAGGAAGCATGGCTACATTACATCTCTCGTACGTGCATACACATATATTCTTTTTAAACTGGCTTGTATTATGCAGGGTAACATTTTTTGCTAGCTCTCTCAGCCCAGCTGCATTCATATGAAATACCCCAGACTCCATAGGAATCAAGAAAAGCAAAGGCATGACTACGTGCTACACATTTTAAATCTTGGAGGCAGCGCCTGAAGTAATAAAAGTAGTTCTTCAGTGTTTTCCAGAAACGCTGTGTGAATTGCAATGTATATTATGGCTGTTCTTTTCCTCTATAGCACTTACATTTATCCCAAGATTGGAAGATTTGGCTTGGGAGGTCTCCAGCCTAGAAGTATAATTTAACATAGCAATCATTAGCAAATTTCACAACAGAGATGCGCAGGGAAAAAATAAAATGAAATAAAAAATTATGGAGAAGCTGTTATTTGTGCTCTCTGCTTCTCAGAATAACTAACCAATAACCCCACTAAGAGGTTTCCCTTGTTGTGGTACCCTGCCTTTTGGAAAACAACTCCTGGTGGGACCAATGTCTGTGGGGCAGCCCTGCCTGCTCAGGAGCATCTCCCATGGGCTGCAAGAGCTTCATGTGGACTGACAGGCAAAAGAATCCCAGAGTGTCTTTAAATTCCATTTCTTACTGGGAGAAAACTACATTTGTACTCACACCCCTCTGCAGCCTCCAGCTCTCTGCGTGTCAGGGTCTGGGATCCTCCTCCTGGTCTCCTGCACATGCTCCCCTCCGGCAATCTGCTCTTTCACCTCAGTTTCTGAAGACAGTCTGCTGTGTCCTGGATCAGTTTGCCAATAAAAAGTTCACTGTCGTCCTCTTAGAAAACATACTTTTGAGTTTCCCTCCTAACAAACATCTTAGTCGTTAAGAAGCTCTGTACCAATTCGGGCATTTTGTGCAATACTGGGCAAATTTCTAATATTCAAATCTCAAGGCTCTCAAAAAAAATTCCTCTGACAACTACCTGCACTGCAGCTAGCCCTCAGCTCTGCAACGCATGGCTTGCTCTGTTGGTAATTTTTCACGCCACTTGCCAGCTGACCAGTTGTGCTGTGCCCCCCATCCTGTTCCATGGCACAGGGCATGCACAGATATGAGGTGGGAAGCAGTTCAACTTGCAGAAAGTTCAAACAATGTTCATCCCATGTATCCAAGAAGTTGACCGACACAGGGAGCTGCCCCAGCGAGAGCAGTCAGGCTCTCGTCCATGGTGGTTCACTCTGTCAAGCTCAGCCACAGGTCAGGTTCCCAGCAGATCAGTCACCTACAAGGTTGCATCAGTAATTCCCTTTGCAGGCACCAGGCAAGTCCTACTCTTATGTCATTCGGTTCCCTTGAGTGAAGTTTTCAGTCAACGTTATTGTGACTCAGCTGAACTCACCTTCTGGGCCTGACTAACCACATTTCTGGACCCACGATATGGCAGAAGAATGCTACAGAGATATGCAAAATTAGTGAAGAAAAAAGGCCCTTCAGACCCAACAGTAATCAAATTGGGCTTTGGGGGTATCACCTCTCCCTCAGTATTTGGTGTTTGCATTGCTGTTTACACAAACTGTGGGGTTTGATTGTTTGGGGTTATTTTAAAGAAACCTACAACCAAAGAATGTTTGTATAAATCCCACTTAACTGAAGGAAAGGCTGTCACCAACTATGGAAGAAACAATTGGCACCCAACTGTTGAATGGGAGCTTTACAACACAAACACTCTCTAGATAAAGACTTCTGTTTAGGAAAAAGCCCTTGCTTGCTGATGCTTGAGTTAATGCACTTCATTACAAGAGCCTGACCATCCCGTTAATTGGCTAGATGATGCAGTCATTAAAATAAATGAGCTACATTTTTGCAGGGCTAGCAGTTCAGAAACCCATACTACCCTATTATCTTACAGTGAATAACAGACTGTAAATAATGCAGACATGCAATTAAGCCAACAAAACATTAAAAGAAAAAAAGATGAATTCTAAGGATTCTCTTGTTTTTCACCTTCTGCCAAAAGTCATTACCTATCAGATATCCACAGGTTCCCCAACAAGCCCTCCAGAACGACTTGCATGAAAAGAGTCTGTCAAACATCATAATTAGTTAGATTAAAGGTTTTAATGGTTTTTTTTCTTTATGAACTGACTAAATTATAAAGGCACATCTCAGGGAACACAGATATTCCTGCACAAGAACTTCCTGCCATCTTTACAGTTTGATTATCATCTGTCTGCTGTAAAAAGGTGAGACAGTGTATGTAATTTAAGAGATGCCAGACACATGTAGTGAAACACCTAACACAGATCTACACTAAATTCAAAATGCAAAAAATAAGCAAGAGTGAAGTCTCAGTCTTGCATGCAGTTAGCCAGAATGTACTAAAATTAAGTGTAATGTGTACTCTGTGCAGGGAGCTTCTGCAGGCTAGTCCAAGCTGAAGGCACACAGGTTCCACCCTCCTCCACCCTGCAAAAAAGGATGTTTAGTTCTTTCTCTACAGGTCCAATGTCATCACTGACACAGATCAAAGGCTAAGGGTAAGGAAACACCCTGTTCTTCCAGGGCATATACTTGACTACCAGTTACATCACCTGCTGCCATCAGCTAGGACCAACATGGGCTCAAACCAACAGCTTCAGTGCGAAAGCCCCTACCACACAAGCTAAAGGACTAAAGTGGTTATTATTAGTTAGGATTGTCCACCAAAGAGGTATGTATTTGGATTAGAGCTGGTTTTGAAGCATTTTATCATGAAAATTTCACACAGTGAGGGAAACCTGACTGTAACCTAATATAAACAACTCAGTTCAGGGAATGTGACTCCAAGGAGAACATTATCTAAGTCCAGAATTAATACTGTCGTGAAGGTAAGACCCACCCTACAAAGTCACAGTGACTTCAAAATATCTTTCTGTTGCTGTTTCTTAGGTGGATCTGCAACTAGCACTTGAGGATCTACTTACTTCAGGACCTACATTTTTTTTCCTTTTCCTTTTTCTTTGTCTATAAGGCTCATTAGTTGAAATTCACAGTGATTTGTGTGAATCAGAAGGTGTCTGTTAGGGCCTCCTATACAGAAAAGGATTTAAGAAATTCTTTTTCACTACCTCTTCAGAACTTGATGCTGACCTCCTAATCCTGAATAAGCCTTTCCTTCTTTTAACCAGTCAAATCACAGATCTAGGAGATGTATGCTATTTGAGTATATCCAAGACAAGTATGCTGTTTGGCTAATAAAAGTTCTCTGGATGAACTACTTGAGACAACATGTGCATGAGTAGGAAATGATGGGCAGGCATATAAATATGCATAAGTGTATATTCAGACTTCATTTCTCATATCCTGAGGCTGAGCATTACCAGCCATGGGGTGGGAGGAGGAGGGAGAGGAAATAAAAACAAAACCCCCCATGGGTCTGAGAACCTTTTTTGCTGCCCTTCTATTCAGTATGTCTTCTGATCTGAAGGAGAGACATCTATCCGTTTCTAGGAAACACCCGATCCAAAGCCAGGAATAATGTATATATCTGAGAGCAATAACCCACCATGAAATGTTCTTGCATCACTTAATAAACGACAATTATCCATACACTGTCTGTTGTAAATGAAAAAGAAGAAAAAAGCCTACATAATGAGGCAAGTAGTATTCTCAATGGTTTGCTGAAAAAAGAGTCTTCTGGGAAGTATCAAAAATACACATATTATCCCTGAATTCTGGGAAAATACATACATCTGATTTAGCTGAAATTTGTCTAACAATATGTAGAGGCAAATACCTTACAATTGAAAGCACATTTGAAAGATCACAGGGAATTATTTAGTCCAGCAGAGGTCAGGAACAAATTGTATTCCAAAACATGTGTTCCGTACCTGCTTGTATCATAGCTTACAGCTAGCTGACATGCAGAGCTAAAAGCTCTCACTTCCATTCAAAAGGAATCTCGTTTACAGAGCAAACCTCATTTTTAGGTCTTTAAGCACAAGCAAGTTGGACAAGCATGTCTTTGCCAATTTATTTTCTGGAAAGGCAATGATGTCCTGGAGACTATACAAGACTTTATGCACCAATTGCTGATCAAGCCCTTAGACATGTAGAGTATGCCATTTTGATAGTGTTTGCTGAAAGCTCCTAACGGCTGCCAGGAGAGGAATTTCAGAACCAAAGACAATAACAGTCCTCATTAAAACACTGGATTTGCCACGCTCATTTTAGATTCAGCTGAAGGAACAATGAAACTGCTTTCTATATAATAAAAAACATTTTATAGCTGCCTCACAAGGCATTAAATTGCAAAAGAGGTCGGGGCTAAGCTGTTTCACCTGAAAGTTTCTACTCGTTGCAAAAGAAGGGGTTGGAATATTAGTTTTGCGGGATTTGGACTTTGGTGACACAAAGTCAGGTTAAAGAGTTTGGAGACGAAATTGGAGAGAGATGGGGTTTTCTTTAGAAAAAGTCTTTAGATACACTTAGAGCTGTACTCAGTGTGTACTTTTCATACTTTGTTAAAGTACATTTTTAATTAACTGAGAGGGTAATGCCAACAAGCTCAGTTCATAATCTTAGTCTCCATATGCATGATTCATAATCCTGTAAATTCTCTCTTTACAGGCTGCAGTTTCCAGGGTTTTCAAAATTTCTGAAGAAGGTGACTGGAGTTTCCAACTCTTCACAAAAAAAAAAAAAAAGCCCAGCCCATCCGGGAATTTACAGAATGATGTGACAACTACACTACAAAGAAACCCCAGCAATGAGCCTGCAGCACTCCTGACACTGTTCTTTCTGATTTTCTTCTGGTTCTGAAAAAGGGAACTGCCCAGTGTAACGGCTGAAGAGAAAATGAAAGAGTCTGCTCTGATAGATGAAAAATTCCTGTGGATGAGAAGGCACAGTAAAGCTTCAGCGAGATGGAGCAGAAGTCTATTTCCATGTAAAATACACATAACTATATATATTCCTGTTCTGGTAGGGGATGCAAGTAATACTAAGGCAAAAAGTAAATGCATCTTTTCAATCAGGTCTCTGCTGATTTGGTGAAGTATCACAATTCTGTGCAGCACTTGGGAACTGAGGAAAAGGATGGGAACTAATGAATAAACATCACCTGTCAATTATTTTCCACTGGAGCAGTACTAGACCATCTCTGCAAATTGTAGTTCTTAAAAATAAAAAAAAAAAAAAAAAAAAAAAAAGAAAAGAAAAGGAATATTATCAAGATTTAATGATTCATCCTTCAGATCCAAAAAACTGCTCATCTGTCCACCTATTTCCCACTCCTCCAGGCTCAGAAGGCAAAACATCATGGCCCATGCTTTCTCATCTCTCTTTGAACTGATTTCTTTCAAAATTTTATGTAGATTATGTATGAAGTTAGGTCTGCCTGGTTATTTAAATTTGCACTCTAAACTGGCCATGTTCTCCTCTGAAATCCCTGGCAATTCTTGTGCTCTCTGCTTTTCTATTTATAAAATCTTGTGCTGAAGTTCTGGAATTTTCATTTGCATTTTGCATTTCAAGGCTTGGAGGATGAAGAGGGGATTATTTTGGAGTGGTTTTTCTGCCTGTTTTCAAGATCACAGAACATCTTGCAACTAGGTTACTTGTTTTTCCATTAAATCCTTCCATGATTTTTAGCCAAGTGTTATTTTACCTATCTGAGGGGCTGCACTGCTCTGCTTTTGGATGGGAACATGCTATCATATTCCCCTCAAGAGCTTGTAAGAACATCTCAGGGTTAATTTAGATGCTAGTCCAGGAAAGGGCACTATTCATTTGCTGTGGTTACAGCTGGTAAGTAGTTATCAAGGATTCTTTCTTCTTTTTGTTTCAGGAAATATGTATTGCTGCTTTCAATATATCCTAATCATATAAAGGTGCAACTTAAACAGATCTGCTCTGGGCATTTGCCCATTGCACGTCTGAAGATCACCAAATAGTAGTCTGTACACTTACTTGTAAAATCTTGGGGTTTATATTCATTCCATATGTGCAATAATAATAATGAATTGACAATATTTTATATCAGACTGAATACATTTATGAAGCTATTGACAGAGGTCCTCTCATTAAATGATATGTGCTCCCCAAATAATAAACCAAATCAACAGCTGGAGGTGTAGATGCCCATATTGCTCAGAAGTGCTCTAGCTGACTGCATCTTATATGCAGGAGTTTTACTTCTTGAGAATTTTGTATGTGTTAACTAGCCAACTACCCAGAACATAAAACAAGCACGTCCATAAGACCCGATACACAAGCATGGTTAGATTCAGACCCACATAGTGTCAATCTGTCACAAACTCCTCCTCCTGTACAAAACATTATCCCAAGAGGAATCATCCACCACCTCAGGAAATACATTAACACCAACTCCATCCAAATAAAAAAGTTTTGAGTCAGGTCTATGCTGCGCGCTGGGGTTGCGGCTTGTTCTTATTCCGAAACTCTCCCCTTCCCATGAAAAAGCCAAGGTAAAATGAGAACCCTCCACATGGTTAGGATACAGATTTGTGCTCATTAATAATATTTGGCCATGTATTGATGCACCTCATTTTTCACTGTTGTTCAATGTGAGCTGCTTATTAGGCTCTGTGGGGCTATGGAATATGAGAATTAGAAAGACTAGGTATGAAGGCTGCATGGGAGAAGCAAACCATACTGGATGCACAAGCTTGCCCTCCCTGTAGACGTTGTTGCTCCTGCTGGCCCTTTCCACTGCCCAATCTTTGTAAACTTGGTAGGTTTCCTGCGGACAGTCCCATAGCCGGTGTGATCCAGGAACCCCACATAGCTGTGCACGGACTGGGAGAGACATGAAGCACATAGGCCAAAATAACCACGTTCAGTCTGACTTGTATGGACTGAAGAAGTGGTATTGCTGCTCATGAGTGCCTTAGCCACCACAGCCAAACCACAAAGACCTGTGCTGATTATCAAAGTAACATAGATTTTAATGTAAATTATTATTCATAATAATAACACAATAACAGTCTAAAAATAATATGAAGGATATGGATTCATTATCACAGTTTTGCACAAAAATCCTTTGATTGACAATACTTACTCCATTTGAAGTGGTCCCTGCTACACACTAAGGAAACAGGCATTACACCACTGACCGCAGCTGACCGTGATGCCAATGACCAAGATGAATGGCACACAGAGTCCACCCTCTGAAAAAGCAGTTAACCGCACTGCTCACTCTGCAGAAGTCTGGCCAGTCCCTCCATGAAATAGTCAGTGGCTGGTGCAGACAGAAAGCACAGGATGTTAGAGCAGGCTTTGTTTTACGCTGATGTTAATGTCTTCTCACCTCCTGCCAGTCCAAAACCTTCTCATAGAACTAGAAGACAAAGAATCAAGGTTCCCAGACCTGCTGTTCTTCAAGACTACCCTTTACCAACTTCTCAACCTCCCAGGACACCTGGAAAGCCAGTCCTGTGAGACTGGAAAGCAGCATGACATCTGCTGTAGGGGTTATTCAACTTCACGTGTACCATGTGAAAGCTCTCCATTTGCAAACAGGCTTTGCTTCAGATATAAATGAGTTGTATTCTCCCATTTTTACACTATCTCCATGTTAATTCTCAGCACACACACAGAGCTGTGGGGTATAGAAGTCACCAGAGAAGGTCAGCTGGCAGACTAATGTAGAAATCAGATTTACACCTTAGAGTGACTGAAGAGAGAAGATCATTGTAGCTTTACTGGGAATACCAGAAAGGCCTGGGGCATCTCAAAATGTGACATCAGGGCCATCAGGGAGCAATAATATAGGCCTAAGAAACTGGAGAAGGAAGACAGAAGTAGCTTAGGGTGTACTTGAGGCAGTAGATCAAAGAGATGACTTGTGAATGAAAAAAGTCAGATCCAAAAATAACTGAGTAAAGGGAAGAGCAGACAGAGACAAAGACTGAAGCAAGTCTGGTTTCCTTTACTATCTTCTGTTCAATCTGGACTGTGCTTACAGTAGTTAGCATGATTATCTTGGGGATATTACAAGTAGGGCGCTGGAGGAGACAGTGGCGTTAACACGCAGAATGATTGTATCAGAGGTATTGTTTATTAGAATAAGCTCTATCCTCTGCAATTGAAATGGCACTGTTATTACTCTCTACTATTCTCCTTACCCGTTCAAATGATACTCAGGCAGGGATTACAAGAGGAGGAGCCCAGGAACTTTGAACCTGAGATGCTTTGCATTGTCCTGCAGGCACAGAGTCAGAGGTCACCCACTGAGGGCACTCAAAGGAAGATGTTCCACGGGACACTGAGCTGGAAAGGGGCCAAGGAGACTTCCAGGCGCTTCACAACATAAAATTGTCTCTAAGATTTAAACCACTGAGGAGTGGGTCTCTGTAAAAGCAAAGCTGTTTCATCCAGATTTTTTCAGTTTTGACACACAGTTACATAAATTATGTCAAGAGATGAAGCAGCAGCCAATATCAGGGCCTCTTTTTTCCCCTGTAACACATGAGGATGAAGGGGGGAGGGGTGAACGAAGACCATTACTTTAGTTCCTAAAACACTTTTTCCTCAATATCCTGCTCATGCCTTTCCCTAGAAATCTTCAATTGTGGTACAGAAATATTTTGTCTTAACTATCAGAAGAAAAAACAACCTAAGAAGCAAACCATTTAGAAAACATAGCAATAAAACAGTGATAATAGGAATAAAATCTCAACAGCTTTTGATCTACGCTAGACTAAGTGAGGTTTATAACGAAATCCGGCCCATATATTAACAGCGGGAGAAGGTGAGTCTTCCACTACAGAAGAGGCTTTAAGGAAGAAAGGACCCCCACAGACATCAAAAAGCCTGCAAGGGAGAGACCACCCCTGCAAGGCTAGCTGCCAGACCAGGATGGCTGTGATCTTGCAGGTCCCTCCATGCATGCTTAGTGTGAAGCATGTTGGTTAGATTCTTTAAGTGCCCGAAATCAGGAATGTGCTTCCTAAACAGAGATGCTGGTGAGAATTACAGCTCTCAGAGCTTTTGCCCCAAGAAAATCATGTTACTTCAGAGCCAGGCATCATCCAGGCAGATTCCTTGCAAACACTGTGGCAATGGGTGAACATTGCTGCACTGAGTGCTGCAAACTGAGCAAGATGAAAGCAGGCTGTCTATACTGTAGGCAGACTAGAATAGGAAACACCTTTTTTCCCATCTCACCGTGTCTCCCTCCCCCAGCTCCACAATGCGTACTACCACACAGACATCCTCCGTTTGACATTTCATCCATAAACGTCCTACAAGTTGATTGACATGCTTCTCATATACCACACACCCTACCCCAGCTCATCACAGCAGGAAGACAGAAATAGGTATGTCAGTATGGCTGCATCTCAGCCCCATCAATCAACTCAGCAGTGATGATGGGGCCAAATGAAGTCTTTCCACTCATTAGATTCCTGTGGTCTACAATGTGCCAAGAGTTTGACCACAATTCCCTGACGTATGTAGATGGCTTCTGTGATTCCCAGGTGGTCTCTCATCAAAATATATCCCAGGCCTGAGTCTGGTTAGCTTCCCAGAACAGATGAGATTGACACATCCATGGGCTCCAACCATAATTATTTCTTGAAGAATACGCTGGTTTTGGTGCGGGAACAAATGTTGGTAAACAATGACGACTTGCAGAGTCAGAGATAAGAAGTCATAGCAAACCTGGAGGAAAGAGCAGAAAAGGAAAGCTTCTATCATCTTTTTTCTTAACCAAATCAATTATTTAAAAATAAGACCTGAAAAAGCAATGATTTTCTTTATTTGCAAATAAGAGATACATTCCCATATATCCCAATCCCCCAGCAGCTCTGCTCTCTCCCTCCCCTGTTCTGGCCAGCTCTGCTCTGGCACCCCTCAGGTCCAGGTGACCGCAGCATTAAGACAATAATTCTTACTGTGACAGAAAGATAAATCTCTCTTTCTCACAAAAGCCCCTTTCAGTGGAATTTGATACAATTTCATTATTTGATTCTGCAGAAGAGCACCCAGCTGAGCCAGGAATCAATACAGAATTCATTAAAGGAGCTGAGTACTGGCTTGATCTCTAGGCAGAAGAACCAGGTCTCTCTCTTTCCCTCTCTTTTTACCACACTGCCAGCACAAAAAAAAGGTACGAAACATGCAGGGAAGATTTAATAAATCAGTTGAAGGACTTACAGCTTTTTTTTTTTTTTAATGGAAGGATGAAATATAGGAAAAGGACCACAAGAAGCAGGGAGGGAGAACTAGGGAATGGCAGCAGATGTTGTAAAAGATCTGCTTTCATGTTCCCTGTGCACCAGAAATGTGCAGACGTATGTTGGCAGAGCTACAGTCAGAGTCCATCGCGAGGCTACATCTTACACATCTGGAAGCTATTTGGCAGGGTGTAGAGTTCAAATGCTTTCTGCTTCAGCTGGTTTCAGACATACCTTTCAGTGCCGAGCTGAGCTCGGGGCAGCTCAACCTACAGGCTCATTAAAGAAGGCATTCACCGCAGCTCCAGCGCTCCCTTCAGCTGTTGTCAGAAGCAACATGGGGTTGGGCATATCTCTGCCCACTTTGGCTACAGGGTGCCAGTTGCACTCAGCAATGAGAATGATAATAGAGAAACAGGGAGGAGAGCAGGGAGAAGAAAACGGCACCACAACTGAGCAAAGCCTGGCCTCCTATCAAGAAACAAAATGTACTTGGACAAAATCCAGGGTGTGAGTTAACTCGAGTGCAGAGCAAGCCATTCAGGAAATAAGAAGGTCCGTGCTGCACAGGAACACGGAAGGGTCACATTAGAGCCCATGTGTTTTTTGCAGAAATCCCTCTATTTTAAAAAATACAGAAATACAAGCAGAAAGGAAAAGTTTAGTCTCTCTGCCCAAGAAAAAAGGCATTCCGAAGCCAGCAGGAAAGAGGAGGCACGTTGCCGGGACTGAGGCTGCTGACGTTGCACTGACCCAGCATGGGAGCTCCCAGCAGTCACCAGAGGTTAACTCTGCTTTGGTAAGGAACAGTTCCCAACAGAGACGCACTTCTGAGACCACCCCATATTACAGCTAGCACTATCCAGTGCCTGCGCACTACCTACTGTGCCTGGTGAGGAGAGAGCAAAACCACCAGCCTGGTGCATGATTTACCTTGTCAGGATGGGGCCTTTGGGAGCAGCACGACTTGCGTGCGTGGAGGTCGTTGTGACCAGCTCATCGCCCACTGAGCCCTGCTGACGGTGCCCACCCAGCAGGTATGCGACAGACCGCGGCAGAGTGAGGCTTACCCCGCCTCACAGCAGAGGTCCTGGCTGTGCTGCTGTGGGAACCAAGGGGCCAGGGGCCAAGCTTCACACCTGTGAACTGACCTTGGACCACCCAGACAAAGCTTCCCCCATTTTCTCCCCTCTGAGTCCCAACCATACCCAGGAACTTCAATACATTGATTCTTTCAATGCTTAACACACTTTAGGCTTACACATCTGCTTAATTTAGATGTAGAGTATCTTACACACTTCCAATTCTGCCTACATCTTCTCTGTCCAGAGCCATCCTGGATTTAAAACAGGGAAAGAGAGGAGGAACGGGACAAAACAGCATCTAAAAGTCGCATGCCAAGACGCTGTCACTGAATGACGCTGCCGGTGGCAGGAACACTCTGCAGCACAGCACAGCCCTTCCAGCACCTCCACCTCCAGCACCCCCACCCTCACCTCAACTATTTTTATTTGCACTCTTGTGCTCTCTGATGGCACGTGTGCCCGGCTGCAGATGATGCTGTGCTTCTGTATCTTCATTTCGTTTAGAAACTTGGAAAGCAGTGATGTTTATCCACTTATTTTGTGGCTATGGACACTAGAGAGAGTGACCCAGAGCGCACGGCGCAGAGGGGTCAAGAAATCTCCATGCCGTGACCTGTCCACATGTCCCCTGTCGTCATTTCTACGCCCAGTCCAGGTGCCCGGCCATGTAGCCCCGGTTTGGAAATGTCTGGCAGCAGGGTCTGTCAGCTGGGTTCATGCTCGGAGGGTGCTGCTTATCTGCCAGTCCAGCCATCACTGCACTGACATTTTCCCTGGGTCAGCGTTTCCACATGTTTTCTCAGCCTGACCCTACTGCCTCTCTTGCTCAGCCTCCGCCTTTCCTGGCTTCTCCCATGCCATCCCCCCACGTCCCCTGACAGCTCCTCCAAAACAAGCATCCACCCCATCCCCGTCCCTTGGCTACCCATGCCACGACCCTGCGCACCCACAGCCCTCCTGCCTCGGTGCTGATGTGGAGAAGCCACGCTATTTCTTTAGCTGACATAACAAGAAGGTCAGTCGGGGATGAAAAAAGCCCAAGAGAAACACAAATATATTTTACATCAACTTCAAATGAACAGCAATACAGGACTTTCAAATCACTGGTCCCATACGTCAAAAATACAGCCAAGTCGGAGGAAGAACCTGCACTTGTGGCATAACAAAAGTTGAACCCTGGAACAAAGTTAAAATATATCTGAATATGGTGACTGGAAAATGACAGCAGACTGTGACCCAAATAATCAGTCTTTTCCCTACAAATAGCTTTATTAGAAAATACACGTGAACCATAAGTACCAAATTGACTTCTTTACAACCTGGAGTACCTAGGTTAAGGGTGCTGTGGAGCTAGATGGCCTGCAGTGGTTTTAACCAGGACATCAAACTGTCCTGCTTCCACAGGGTGGCTCGCCTCCACTATTCCCAACCTAATGGAATAAAGGAAAATGGGTTTGAAACAGGAAACCAGCCACTGGAAACACCTGCAGTACCTATGTTTGGCTTATATGTAAAAGCTCTGAATTACAGAGCAAGACGCAGGTTGTCACCTGGCGATTTTTGTCTAAAAGAAGCAACAGCACCTGCAACCAGGGAACAAGCACCGGCCTTGCAGGTATGGAGAGCCAGGTAGGAGAAAACAGACAGACATTCCAGCCCAAGCTGGGGCCAGGAACTCTGGGACAAGAATACAACATGACCTTAGAAAGGTGCGACCTCTCCCAAATCCCAGAAAGGGGAGAGGCACTTTGGACACTAGATGAGCTGTGTTCCTCAAGACCACTTCAGAAAAACCATAACGCCAGCAGGCTGACATGCCTGAGCTCTCAGCCATGGTACAAAAAACAGTTACCCCAGCTTGGCAGTGTTGGTGCTAGCAGCCATGGGGTGTAATGTTCTGAGAACATAAAGCAACAAGGTCTGTGGACAGCAGGTAATACCTTTTATTAGACCCACTAAAACAGTTGGAAAAGAACAATCAGCTTTCAGCACACAAGCTTTTTCTCAGGTCTGAGATGGAAGTGTGTTATCTCGAGGGAGAGCTGTAACCCACGGGGAGCACAGAACATCTGAGAAAATAACTGGATGCTGAGGGGCAGTGGATTATACACACATATTTGAAATATTAAGTAGTAGGGTGACTCTTGACTAGTGCAGCATTTGGCCAGGGGAAGCGGGCACCCAGGCACCTGTCAGGGGCTCTCCAAAAGCCAGCTGTAAGCAGCCATGCTGCGACGGGCAGGGCAGACCGCCCCACAGACGGCCATGCTGGGGCTTGGCCTGGGAACCCGTGTGCCTGGCACAGCAACCCAACCAGCAACTGAGGCCTAAGTGCTTCCCAGGTTCCTAGGCTCAGAAGGATTTCCCAACAACATGTCCATGACAGCACATAGCCTTGGTCACAGCCCCAGTGGACGTTACATTTTTCGGCAAAGCTTCCTGGCTCGGTGAGGCTGCAAAGCCCAGTGCCTCGCTTGTATTAAGGCTGAGCTGGGAGCCTGTAAGGAGTTGCAGCTGCAAAATGCACAGTGATGGGGCCCTTTGTGGGTTTTAGAATTCTGCAAAAATAAGGTTTACAAGAGATAATGTTTTTTTCCAGCTGTTGACAAAACTTGCCACATATCTACAGAGCAACTTCTTTGAAAGAGTATGAAAGCCTCATAGCCAGTCTCAAGTACACCAAGAGAAATACATGCTTTCTTGCCACTGAGATAAAGCTTCAGTGGCACATAAAGAAAAGCATATGCTCCCTTGGAAGGATGACAAAACCCAGTGCATTATTGTTGTTTTGGCTGTGCACAGGCCACTGAAGCTGCCCTGCCTCATTCTGCAATCTCTTTCTTGCAGCCTATACAGAGGGAAAAATGATGAAAGCGCAGCACAGACCTGCTCCCACAGTCGGAAGATGAACAAGAGCATGGGTAGAGAGTTTGTGCTTGTTTTGAACGCCTGTTGTCAGCGAAAGAGATCTGCATGTGACAAAGTTTGGCAATACTTGGTCTGGTACAAATGTTTAAGTATGTATCCTTCAGATCAGTAGCAGAAACTAATTGGAGAAGGAAGGGAGGAAGCAGCAAGTGGTAGGGTTGAACACATGGAAACTGAAATTCTTGCCATTGGCATTGAGCAGCTCCAGATCCACTACTGAATGCTGCTTTCTATTGTTCTTCAGTAGCAAGAAACATCTCAAAAATTAAAAATTACACAGTCAGAAGTAATATCTGCAGTTCCAAGAAAATGGAGGAATATGGATTTTTTATTCATCAGGGTCTCTGGAAGAAGAGAGGAAAGGCTATAGTGAGTGAAAGATGGACTCTTGAGTCGCATAGTATGATCTTTATCCATCATCTCTCCACAATACGTTTGCTGCTGCAATGAAATCCCACGACCTGATGAAAAGGGAAGGCTGGCTTCCGAAACGAGTGAGGTAATGTCATTGCAGAGTGGCCTGAAGTTCCTGGTGATCAGTCACGCTTGCGAAGATCAATAGCTCAGGTAAGTTATAGCTGACGGCTGTTTTTCTGTGAAATATGAACCTTAAAAATCATCTTCTTCTGTTAGGATCACAGGAAGCCAGGCTGCCATTTTTAAAACGATGTATCTAGTGTTAACCAAATCAAAAATAGAACCAACAACAGCCTTTAAGTCATGGGGATTTCTTGGACAACCAGAAGACATCAAATGATCTTACTGTCAATCTTTTATCCTTTGTTTTTCCTAGGTTGTTATCAGCTGCGATGCTCAGTGGCATGTCCTCCTCCAGAGGAAAAAACTGGCTCAGCTCAGGAAGAAGATTAAGTGCCAGATAAGCTACCGTGGACGCAATCATCCACCTGCTGCTTCATGAAAAATCAAGGGGAGATTGGAATGCAAGTTTTGCTGTAGCCTTGCTTTCAGCAGTCAATGCGCTGGCCAGCTGGGGCTCATCTTCAGGATTTTGTAGGCAAAGAGGGTTTTTCTGAAAATGGAGCACAGACACCATGGCATTCAAGCCTCATGATTTGTCATTGCTACACTAAGTGATTTCCCCAGAGAGAGATTGAGAAATTAGGACACATTGCTTTTGCTTGTTGCCAAAATCCATGTGGGAAAGCAGTGTGGCTCTCTGCACAGCTGAAAGATGGAGAAGAAATGCTTCTCTCAGCATAACAACCAAGTTTTCCCATCACAGCTGAGATGATGGAGCTGAGAGGTGTACTGGGAAGGAAAAGCAGCTGTACTGAGCTTCAGTTGCCCTCCAGCTCTTGTTTTGTCTGTTCTGCCCTCTTTGGCTCAATGAAACCTAGGGCAAGTGCCTCACAGACACAACCCATGGTCATAACCTAACTTGAGTGACTGCCACAGAGGAGACACCTTATATATGATTTCTAGTTTCAGTGTTTGCTTCACAGCCAGTGAAGTTCCACATTTTGCCACACAATTTTACCCTCTTGCTTCAGACATGCTCAACACGGTTCATTCCTGTTTGGAAAGAAACAGCCTGACTGAATCATCATTGAAAAGGAGGGTTTCCTTCACTCATAGAATGGCCAACAGCACGATATCATGGTGGGAGTCTGTTATAGACCACTCAACCAGGATGTAGAGGCAGGTGAAATATTCTATAAGCATATAGATAAGTCTCACAGATGCTAGTCCTTGTGCGGGACTCCCAGTTACCATGTCTGCTGGAAATACCATACAGCAGAGAGGAAACAGTCTCGGCGGTTGCTGGCGTATGTGGAAGATAACTTCCACACACAGCTGGTGAGGGAGCCAACTAGGGAAGGTACCCACTGGACCTGCTGTTTGGAACAGAGAAGGACTGGTCAGGCATGTGACAGCTGGAGGCTGCCTTGGGCACAGTGATCACTAAATGATAGGGTTCTCTTTTCTGAGAGAAGTAAGGAGGGGGCCCAGCAGAACTACTGCCTTGGATTTGCAGGGCACAGACTTTGGCTTGCTTAGGAACCTGGTAGAGCTCCTTGGCAGGCAGTCCTGAAGGTCAAAGGAGTCCAGGAAGGCTGAACGCTCTTCAGGAACGAAATCTTAAAGGCACAGGAGCAGGCTGTCCTCATGTGTTGGAAGATGAGCTAGTGGGGAAAACCAGCCTGGCTGAACAGAGAGCTTTGTCTGGAACTCAGGACAAAAAGGAAAGTTCATGACCTTTGGGAGAAGTAGCCTTCCTGACTCTCCTGTTCCAAGGAGGTTGTGAGGTTATGCAGGGAGAAAACTAGAAGCACCAAAGCCCAGCTAGAACTTAATGTGGCCTCTGCCTTAAAAGACACTAAAAAATATTTCTATAAATAGATTAGAAACAGAAGAAGACCAAAGGAGAATCTCCATCCTTTACTGGATGCGGGGGGGAACATAGTGACAAAGGATGAGGAAAAGGCTGGGGTACTTATGTACTTAATTATGCACTAGATTATGTACTTGTACTTGATTATGTACTTGATTATGTATTTGATACTATGTATCATAGAATCACAGAATGGTTCGGGTTGGAAGGCACCTTAAAGATCATCTAGTTCCAAACCCCCTGCCATGGACAGGGACACCCTCCACTAGACCAGGTTGCTCAAAGCCTCATCCAGCCTGGCCTTGAACACTTCCAGGGATGGGGCATTCACAGCTTTTCTGGGCAACCTGTGCCTCACCACCCTCTCAGTGAAGAATTTTTTCCTGATATCCAATCTAAATCGGTCCACTTTCAATTTAAACCCATTACCCCTTGTCCTGTCACTACAGGCCCTTGTAAAAAGTCCCCTCCAGCTTCCTTGTTGGCCCTTTCAGGTACTAGAAGGTGCTATAAGGTCTCCCTGGAGCCTTCTCTTCTCCAGCCTGAACAAGCCCAACTCTCTCAGCCTGTCCCCATAGCAAAAGGTGCTCCAGCCCTCGGAGCATCTTCCTGGCCTCCTCTGGACTCGTTCCAACTGGTCGATGTCCTTCTTATGCTGGGGCCCCCAGAGCTGGACACAGCACTCCAGGTGGGGTCTTAAAAGAGCAGAGCAGAGGGGAAGAATCACCTTCTTCGACCTGCTGGCCACGCCTCTCCAGATACAGCCCAGGGTACGGTTGGCTTTTTGGGCTGCCAGCGCACACTGCCGGCTCATGTCCAGCTTCTCATCCACCAGTACCCCCAAGTCCTTCTCCTCAGGGCTGCTCTTGATCCATTCTCCACCCAACCTGTACTTGTGCTTGGGATTGCCCCGACCGAGGTGCAGGACCTTGCCCTTGGCCTTGTTGAACTTCATGAGGTTGGCACAGGCCCACCTCTCCAGCTTGTCCATGTCCCTCTGGGTGGCTTCTTCTCATGCCTTCTTCTAATGCCTTCTTTGCCTCAGTCTTTAATAGCAAGACCAGTTGTTGTCCAGATACCCAGCCCCCTGAGCTGGAAAACAGGAGTGGGGAGAAGAATGAAGCCTCCATGATCCAGGGGAAAATGGTTAGTGAGCTGCTGCGCCACTTAGGCACACACAGGTCTATGGGTCCAGGTGGGATCCACCCATGGATATGGGAAAGCTGGCAGAAGGGCTCACCAAGCCACCTTCCATCATCTATTAGCATTCGTGGAAAACTGGTGAGGTCCCAGTTGACTGGAGGATAGCCAATGTGACACTCGCCTGCAAGAAGGGCTAGAAGGAGGATCCAGGGAACGATCAGTCTGACCTCAGTGCCAGGGAAGGTTATGGAGCAGATCACTTTGAGTGCCATCATGTGGCATGTACAGGACAACCAGCTGATCAGGCCCAGCCACCATGGGTTTATGAAAGGCAGGTCCTGCTTGACTAACCTGATCTCTTTCTATGACAAGACGATTTACTTAGTGAACAAAGGCAAGGCTGTGGATGTTGTCTAGCCAGATTTCAGTAAAGACTTTGACACTGTTTCCCACAGCATCACAGATGGTGAAGTGTCTGGAGCACGAGTCCTGTGAGGAGCAGCTGAGGGAACTGTGGTTGTTCAGCCTGGTGAAGAGGAGGCTCAGGGGAGACCTGAACCTGAAAGGAGGTTGCAGAAAGGTGGGTGTTGATCTCTTCTCCCAAGTGACAAGTGATAGGACAACAGAAAATGGCCTCAAGTTGTGCCAAGGGAGGTTTAGACTGGGCATTAGGAAAATTGTCTTCACTCAAAAACATTGTCAAGCACTGGAACAGTCAGCCTGGGGAGGTATTTAGAAGACATGTACATGCGGTGCTTAGGGACATGGTTTAGTGGTGGACTTGGCAGTGCTGGGTTAATGGTTGAACTTTGTGATCTTAAAGGCCTTTTCCAACCACAGAAACAATTCTATGATTGGAGACCAAGACCTAGAACATACATCAACACCAGGAAGATAACCAGAGAAAATGCAGGACTTCCAAGGCAAGCTTTGTTACCCACAGTACCACAGATTACTGTCCTCATCTAGTAACATAACCTCGTGCTACAAGCTAGCTGCAGAAGACCAGAGCGTGTGTAACCCAGGTGAAGCCTGCCCTGCCTGGCACTAGGTGCTGGGTGCTGTGTCACAGGAGGGGCAGCATGTGATGTCAAACCCATGGAACAGCCCAGTGTCCCGTGCGCTTCTCTAATTGATGCCAGACTGATGGTTTAAAGTTTATATATACTATGTCTGCCAGACTATTTTCTTTGCAGTGTTGTGAGGGCTGTTTCCATTTAAAGCATGGCTCATTTTGCTATTGTTTAAGCCAGTCCTCTGTACTATGACATTTTTCCACATTAAATTATATTGGACCATCTTCACTGAAGCATGGAGGGAATCCTGCTGTTTTACCCCAGTTGCTGACTATCATCTTATACACAGAGGATCTGCTATTTAAAAGCAGCCGGAGCAGCCAGAAAATTTTCTGTAGAAGCACCTGAGGCTTTGCCAAGGAGCAAGGACCACAAATCCTCTCTGGATGTTGAAGCAGGATGACAGCTACACCAAGGGCTCGTCTGGCTCAAAGAAAAATCTCACTCTCTTTATATAATTCCTACAATGGGACCTCAGCAGCATTGTAAATAATTGTAACCACTCTTGCTGTAGGCAGTCGCATTGCTTTTTTGTTTCTGGACTTTTTAGTTTCAGAGACCACAGAAACAGAGTTAATGGGTGCAAGGGGTGGTTACAAACAGAGCTGCAACAAAATATACACATTCAGAGATGAACAAAATTCAACTGTTCATAACTGAAGTCAAATAGTGTTAGCACAACAAAGGTGGGGGAGAATTTTTAAACAAGCTGTTTCAGTGTCTCCAGAGTGTAAAAAATAGAAAATTTCATTTGAGAAAAACTAACACATTTGGTAGCTCAAAGGTAAAATTTTCCTTTCTATTACCTTTTACTGGAATAAAAGGACATCCAACCTGTTATTTTTTATCTTTTTTTTTCCTCCCCTCCTATTTGGCAACTGAAACATGGTTCAATCCAAGCTTTCATTACTCAGGCCTTTCATATTCCCTTCTCACTATTCCTATTGTCTGTGTTAGTACTTACACAGTGGTTAACATTTCTAACCAAGATGTAGATTTCTCATCACATGAGCCTCAACAAATACATAAGACAACAAGGAGGAAGCATATCACATCAGGTTTATCAAACAGTGGGGAAAAGTGAAAAGGAATTGAGAAAGGGAGCACTGACAAAGTTTCACTAACGTATTTCCACATGTGAATTATCACTTGGTCACTTGATAATGTTTTCTGTGTAAGTCAATACCAGTTATGACCTCATTTGTCTTAATCATTATCTGATAGCTCTATCCTCATCAACAACTCAGAAAATTGTCTTCAAGCGAGCCACATGGGTCCCTTCCAAAAGGGCACTGCACGCTTTCTCCTTCCTAACTTCTGAGTTTGCCAAACACAGGCTCAGGTCTTCAGGAGCTGCAGAGAAGGGAGAATATGAAACCACGGAGAAAGGAAAAAAAGAAAAAGTGTATTTTAGGAAGCAGCAGCTACCGAGAATTAGCCTGCCTCATTAGCCACCTACACCTTTCCCTGATCACATCATGTCTACTTGCAAAGGAGAGAAGACAGGACTGTAACAAGCATGGAGGATGATTTCTCTTTATCTGAAATGCTAATTACCGACATGGACCTCTCCGAGGCCCTGGTACGTTTCTCTCACCGTGAAGCTGATCTACAAAACCACCTCCTGGGGCAGCCAGATAGAAATACTATTCCATTAAAACATCAAACATTTGCATCCTGTATCAGAATGAAAAGTAGACCTACAACATTTCTGAGAGAAAAAGGCAGAATACTGCAGTCTGAAACTTTGCTTAAATAATTACCAGAAAGACAACAGGCTGAGGTTTAGGTCTTGTTTTGCCTTGTTCAGAAAAGGGTCTGAAATCCAGATCTCCCACACCTCATGTGAGCCCAGTGTGACACAAGCATACCAAGCTCCAGGCTTGGCAAGGAAACCCCAATGTGCAGACAAGAAACCTTTGTGCAACGGCTACTGTTGAGGGAACCAGATTTCAGGGTGCCTTGCAGCAAGCATGGGGCCAAGATTACAGAGCACACTGCAGGACAGACACAGCCAGCATCCTGCTTAGCCTCTGTGAAGCTGAAGAGCTTCAAACTGGTATTCTTTGGGTGAGAGAGAGAGAGACTTTGCCCACTATTTTTTTTTCATTCAAGAAAAAGGTCTCACTAAAGCAAACAGTCTACCAGCTCCAGCTCCCACAGAGAGCTGCCTTGCCTCTTGCCTGCAACAGTAGGTCAGCCACAGGGTTGTGGTGCATACCACTGCATGTGTAGGTCTGAGTTCTGGTGTTTGAACACCTGGGAGACCAGGGTGGAAGTGCTGCTGCAAAGGCAACCTACAGCTCCAGCTTGCAGCTAGCTAGCTCTTCCTCTTGCATTCCTATACATCCAGGCTGCAGTCTTCAGCCCTACTCTACATCCTCCTTGTCCCTTCCCCTGAGGAATAACCTGATCTTACGATGCCTAGCCCCACTCAGGGCATCTGGAAGCACCCCAGGCATCTAGTCTGCCCAGCCTTCACTGAAGCAAGGTGTTGTGGTTAACCTGGGAGGGCACAGGCAGCCAAAGACTCCTGGGGCATTTCTGCTTTAACTGCAGTGAAACAAATGGAAGATATTAACATCATTAAACTTCCAGTCAGTTACACAGATACAGGCAACAGGCAGCACAGGCTTATGAAGAAATAATTGGTTGGACAACTACAATTGCTTGATTGGCAGAACTGCAAGCTTAGTGGAACATAGGAGAGGTAACATGAAAGTGCATCCTAAATTCAGCCTCTGTGCTTGGAGGCAAACAGGGGACCTGCTTTGTCTTGTTTAATGTCTTCAGCAATCATTTGCCAGCCAAAGGAAGCTGCAATCCCCAGCTAAAGAAGGAAAGCGGTGCAGGAGAATTAGATCAGGGTTTAGATCCACTCACTTCAAATGCATGATGTGATGAAACAGTAACTGTGTCAGCTCCACACAGCCCCTCTCTGATGAGGATCTATGGGCTGGAGCCAGTTCTGAGTAACTGGTGAATCAACTGAACGGTGCTTTCTTTTACCAGCTTTGCAGTAAATTCTTCTTAGGGAGGAGCCTGTGGTTGCAAATGAACCATTCAGTTAGTAAAGATGAGGAAGGAGTGGAAGTGAGATGCCACAACTGTCAACTAATCCTGTTCTGTTATGGGACTGTTTTTTTCAGGTTTGGCAGCCCCCACTGATCCCATCACTTTTTGAGGGGGGGAAGTGCTCTTTGAGCAGAGCATGGTAACATGCTGTGCTACAGTGGCAGTAGAAACTGCACACAGCTCTGCACGCAGCAGAGAAAAGGCATCACACAGACTCTACCACTTCAGGAGCAGATGCATAAGAACAGACGTCCACACTCTGTCTGATGAAATATTTCTGGGAGCTGTGTGGCAGTTCTCCACTGACCACTTTCAACGAGCAGTTGCAGGCAGTGGGGATGGCCCAAGGCATTGCCAGAGGAACAGAGGACAGCTGGAGGAGGAACCTTGTTCTTTGGATGGAGCTAGTCACTGAAGGCTTTGGAAAGCTTCTCACCATTAGGCTTCGTTTCCTAACTATGTGGTTCAAAATCTGGCTTGCTAGGACAACTTTGGTTCTTCCCTGTGATCTTTTTGATGGGAAAAAGCCAGGAAGTGAGGAAGCTTCCAGGTAGAGCTGTGCATGACCTCTGTCTCCTCTTTCAGGCTGGACACGACCCTCAAGTTACCACTTCTTGAACAAGGCAGGTTGTGTAACAACATTTAGTTTCCAGTCAGCCGAACATTCTCTAATCAACAAAATCAAAGCATCCCAATATTATTCTGACATATTTATTTTAATGCAATATTCAGTGTTCAGTTGGAGGAAGGGTGGGAAGCTTGTTGGAATGTTTAAAAATAATTTCAGTATCTTACCAGAAAAATGTTAAACTCTTCTACCATTCTCCATGCTTTGTGAAATTTCGGGAAAATCTACCTGATTTCATAGAACTCTTCAACTTTAATGGAAATGGAAGACATTTCTTCCTCCAGCTGATTGTTTCCGTGTTCCACAGAAAAATGTCAGAAACTCTTCAGCATGAAACTCCAGAGCAATTGCACTACGGCTGGAAGCATCATATTTCAGATGCTTATTTAACATGTTTGACTTAGTCCTAGATAACCGCTTGAAATTAAATTATAGTACATATATGAAGAGAAGCAGCTTAAAAAAAAAATATGTATTATGTGAGAAGGCAATTTCTGCTTCAGCTACAGTACAAAGATGTCCTTGGTAGTGAAGAGCTAGCAAATCTAGCTACCTCAAAGCTAGCTACCTTTCCATATGCTCAAACCACTAGATCCCGCCTGGAATTTTCAAAACTCATTATCTCCCTCCCCTATACCCACTTGCCTTTTCTTTCCTTTTGCAGGCTGCGTCTTGCTCATCTGTCTCTTTACTAAGAAAAACCACCAAAGCCACATTCCTACTAACACTATTCTTAGCTTTTTATTTCCCCTGTAGGAGTCACAGTTCATATGTTACCACAAAACAGACTTACAGAAATTTAATTGCCAAACGAAGCTGTAGCTTGAACCAAGTTCCCAACCAGTTGCATTTGATAGTTACCCTTGTTTAGCCAGGCTACATATAATGAAGTCTAGTATCACCTTGGCCAACAGACACACAAAATGGGAGCTGACGGGGAGCAGTGACATTCAGAGTTCATGTTGAAGTCACGTTAGAAGAGGTGAGATTCCAAACATTCAGCTCCTGTCAGAATTAATTGCAGAAGAAACTCATCCCCAGCATGCAAACTGATTTTTTCTTTCATTTTGAGCCACCATTCCTGAGAATGAGACAAGACACCTATTGCAGGGAAAAGAAAGCTGTACTACCTGACACTGAGCATACAAAGCAAGGGAAATCTGCAGCCAGGTTGTCTTAACTTTGTTTGCTCAGTGCAAAATTCTTTGAAACATTTGTGTATTTGAATCATGAAACTATATAGCTCAAAAGTATTTCACGTCCTTGAAAAGGGTATGAACATATCACTATCCCAAAGTAGAATTAGATGCTCCAGTGTCATTACTGGGAGATGCTTCTCCCAGTTGTTCTTGGAAACTGGCATCCTATTCCTACAGTTCACCATCGTTACCATTAGAAAGTGTTTCCCATTTTCAAACCAGAAACACCTACACTGCTTTTCACAAACTGCCATTCCTTTGCTCCACAGCACTGCTGCAGCACCAAAGCATTTCTCTCTTCCTTCCTCAGTCTCCCATTCCTTGGGCTGAAAAGCCCACAGTCTTTCACCATCAGATGTTATTTGTTGCATTCCTGAGGACTCTTACTGCCCTTTTGTGGATTTTCCTAGTCGGTGCCTGCCTTTGCTGCTGTCAACAGAGCTCTTGTGTTGGCTTGTCTGGCCACAGGCTCAGCACATCCTCCTACAGCTTGTACTGCTATCACCAATGCCACTTTTCCCCTGTTCCCTGCAACTGGAGGATAACATTGCCTCATGCTCACCTTGCAACTAACTACACCCCCCGGATCCCTTCCTGCCAAACTCCGGCCTGTTTAGCCCTTCCCTGCCTGTGCCCATTCATCTCACTGCTTCTGAGAAAGCAGAGCTTTGGTCTTGTCTTTATTGAGTTATGCCATACTTTTTCAGCCCGAAGCTTTAATTTATCGAGATCCCTTAGAATTCAAATCCCTCCTGAGATGTGCTCACAGAACTCCCCCCATCGGTGTCATCTGCAAATTTAATAATCTGTCTCTACTTTCTGAAAAAGTTGAGGAGTGGTGGACAAAAACCAACCTCAGCCAAATCTCTTGCAACAGTCTTCACTTGTGATTCACCAGTTTTCCAGCCTCTGTGTTGACTAGGGCAGGTTTGTTGCTAATGGCTTCAACTACACCTCCCCTCTGATTATTTAACCCCAGTCCAGTCTTTCATACCTACTTATGGTGAGAGAGTTAGAAATAAAGATATCACTGAGGGGTGATATTTTCCTCAAACATAAGCCATCATGTGTAACTGGAGAGAGTTGCAAAGACCTGTACCAAAGGAATTGCCAACCCAAATGAAGAAAGACCTGGCTCTCTCACAACTGTTCCTCCTTAATTTAGCATTACAACAGCTCCTTCACACAGTTTATTCCCTGTAGCACTAAACACAATTAAAAGCATTAAAAAGATCAGTGTATGTTTCTAGGGTAATCTTCTGATATTTCTCCATTGGCTGTCTTATCTCTCTCTGTTCCTCATCCCTCTTTGTGTAAAACCTGACAATAACTACGTATTTGAGAGTGTCTTGGAGATCAATGCCTCCACAGAGAATAATTGAAACTCTTCATGAACATCCCCTTGGAGTGAAAACAATAAGAAAACTAAAGCTACAGACATCTGATGTTTCTACAATTTTTAGGTTTTTTTAATAATAGCAGATTCTTGTGTGCTCCTTGGCCAAAGCTTCTGGTCAATAACAGGTCACAGAGCTGGCCAGGCTGGCTCCTGGCTGCTGCACGGGTAGTCCAAGCAGCTACTTCCCTGGTCACCAAGCAATCCAGATAAGCTGCTCAGGCAAACTTGGTCCCTGGCTGTGGCATGGCCACGGGTAAATTTCCCCACTCCAAGTGTGGATTTACCCATCCTTACCGTCAGCAGTACAGCGTTCACCTATTTCCCACAGTCAAGACTGGGTCAGCAGATGAGGGAGTCAGTCTGTCCTTCCCACTTACCACCACGCCACTGGTCTTTGCCCCGAAGACTTTACAGTCTACTTTGAAGCAAGGCGTGAAAGCGCATACATAAATGGGGGAATCAAACGGAGATCAGAGGCGACCAGGGCAATGAAGATAAGATCAAGCAGTGATGCATATCTGCCCTTACCCAATGTAATGGTTACAAATCATCTTTAAAATCAGCTGACTTTCCATCAGGTTCAGGGTTAATTACATTGTGTGTAGTCTGGTTTTCCTATTTTAATCAGATTTTTCTCTTTCCTCTGAGGTGTCCCATCAGAAGTAATTCTGAGTGGAAACTACCTGTAAAAGGTAAAAGCTTGTGACCTAGTCCAGAAAAGGAAGTCTGAAAACAAGCATGGGGAAAATCAAGGGAAATCAAGATAAATGAGTCATTTAGGGTGCCAGCCCAAGGAAAGAGGGGAACAGGCAAGATCCCCTCTTTTAAGAGAAAGTCACAGGCAAAATCAAACTAGTAGCTGGTGGGCTGAGACACTTGGAGATCTGGGGATACAAATCCAATCCCATTTTGCTGACCAAGCAAGATGGTCTTGTGGCAGAGCTTCCCAGGTGAAAAAGGAAGACAGAATTGTCCTTTTTTTCTACCACAGCTATATAAAGAGAAATAAGAGACATTAAAGAGACTGATGTGTTCGAATATGGCAGTTGACAGCACAGTACAGGAATAAGGGCAGGAGCCTGGGGACAAGGGCTAGCACCATGAATTTGTGAGCCCAGTGCTGCGCCGAGTCCACAGAGCTGTGCAGAGCTCTAATAAATAACAAGCTGGAGACAAGGAAAGCTGGGAATTCAGAAAAACCATAAGGTGACCCTGTGTGCTGTGACTCACCATTTAATAAAAATAAGATTTAACCTTCTCTGTAGTTTCACGCAGATAAGTCACAAATGTCCAACACAGATTCAGCTCAGCATATCTCTACTATCATTTCTTGCTGTGAAATCATATTATTCCGAACGCTTGACTTCATTACTATGGCAGACAGATCACTGCTGTGACAGCACCTTGTTATGTATGATACGCACACCATCGCTTCTCTGCTCTGTTTACTACCCTTTTTCATTGTCTCCACCAGGCACGAGTAACAAGAAACCCTACTGGTGTAATTTACTCTGCTCAGTGTGCACTTTGGCTGAAATATTTTTTCTTTCATACGGCACCCCAAAAAATAAATAAATACGAGAATATTATTATGGTTGAAAAATCCAGCTAGTTAGGTAATGTCAAATTGGCAGACATTCAGCATCCTTCAATTACCCCCCTTGTACATATGCATTCTGGCATAGCCTTTAATTAAACGTGATCATACAATTTTTTTTCCAGTGAAAACATGTCATTAACTACCCTGGGTGAGCGAGGACCCAGTACTGCGCATTCTGCTTTCTCCTTAATGTTTAACAGGCTTATTTTCTATAATCCTCAAAACCCTGCTCTGAAGACAGACTAATTAATTTCTGCCTGTTTTTCTCCCATGCCAGTACAGCACACGAGTGCTTCAGAAACAACACGTTAATTTTCACGGCAGCCAGGGGAGAGGGGCAAGGGGTGAGGAGGTGTGGGAAGTAATAATTTTCATTTTTACATGAAGCAAGCCAAAACTGTGATCCTAAGTGGAGACCAGACCTAAAGACAGTCCCCCCTGTTCCCACCCCAGACTGGAGAAGCATAAATCACTCATCCCCAAGCTGGAGCATGGCACCAGGCTCCACACAGACAATGCATGCTGTGGTCGGTGGCAGAGGCACACGGATGGGCTCCTGCAAGTCCCAGGACACTTGGCTCCTCTGAGCCACCCCAAGGGATGCAGCGAGCTTGAGGAGCATGATGTGCACCAGGATTTATGTGAAAAGGATTTGTGCTCAAAAATGGCCAAGCTCTTTTTGGCTGAAGTTTTCCAGCAAAATCAGCTGGACCTAGAGACCAGAGGCCTCACTCTTTATCAAAAGCTACAAACTGACTGAAAACAGAATTTGACAACCAGAAGCATCAGATAACTGTAAAAATAAGCTCTAATCCTCATAATGGGAAAAGAAAAGTAGCATTTCTGGCCATATCCAAAATTGAGATTGACTTTGACAGTCCAACAGCATAGTTTTAATTGCTGTTTATAGCACAGCACTTTTGTGTATCCACATCATCAGTTAGCAGAACTGCCAGCAGCTAAACACAGTGGCGTTTGCACACCAGCTCAGGGAGGTGGACCAAGGCAGCCATGCCTGCTCTGGGCTGCAGATTGGTTCCCACCGCTCTGACCATCACCACCTCTCCCCAGGGCCACCTCCTGCCCTCTCCAACATCAGGGGCACAGACGACAGGGTCATATGAGCATATATATCCATATGCACCGGAAAACCTCCTTACAGGAGTAACAAGCTCAGGGCCACGTCCAGCGCCAGGGCCTTTCCGATGGACACATCAACCTGCAGGAGTTTGAAGGACTCCAGTCCTGACAGGGGAGTGGAGCAAAGCGGGCCCACCCTGTCGAGCTGGTGCAGCTACGAGGAAGGACCCTGGGCAGGATGCTCTTGCCGACATCTTGCGTTTAAGCACCACAGCCTGCCACAATGAGAGCCCCTTGGTACGCTGTGATGACTGAACAGCACTAACAGTCAGAGATCCCAGAGCACAGATCATTTTCTGAAGCACTGACATGAGACTTTTACCCAGCTACTGTGAATAGAACGGACATAACTAGTTCTGAAATGCATCCGCTTAAAAATAAACTCAGAAAAATGCCTGTGAAAAGCTGACAGCTCTGGCACACAGTAAAGTGATAACCAGGCTCAGCTATACACGGCAGATCTGTGCCACGGAGCATGTGCTGTGTGTGAAGCCCTCCCTGCTGCACCTGAGGGGCCTTACACTGAACCACATGAGAATGTGGTTCATTAAAAATCCTGCATCGAGTGACATTCACTGCTACCACACTCTAAGGCATCACAATGCTGCCCCACCGCTGCCATGTTTTGCTCCAATAGCCAAAGACTGGAAAGCCTCTGCAACAAACCTTTGTACGTCCATCTCTCAGAAACCTTCGCGATTGCATTCATTAACCTGGTGGCAAAGACACCCCTCTTTTGCAGCCCCTCACCAGGCAAAGAGGGTGCCTTGAAGACATGCTACACTTACTCTTCAGGAGAGAGGGTTCAGCACAGGCTTCAATCAGCACCTTCCCCTTTCTTCCTGAAGCGGCACTGGAGCATGGACACGTCCTTCTCAAATTCAATGGAAAACCAGATGGTCCCCTAAGTTAAAGACAGGCTTATAGGGCTGAATTGAAAAATACACATAGATGGTTTTCTGAGTCAGAGACAGAAACAATGTCCCCAGTTCTCCCCTTTTGCCTGAGACTCATCACAGCGGCAGATAGATGGCAGATTTCATTAAATCCTTGGTATCATTGTGAGGCTCAACACACTCTTAATTACAACACTGACTGGCATCCCCACGATATTTTCAAGGAGAATTCAAAATCCTAGTCCCTGCAGGACTGTACCAGCCCACAGCAAACAGCCCTGGGAATAGCGCACAGCACCCTGTGAGACACAGGTAAAACAAACTGTTCCACATTACAGAAAACACCAGCATATTTTAATCCTGCTCTAAAACCAGCCCAATGCGAGGCATTCGTTTGAAGGAATTAATGTAACTGATTAGATTCAAACACCAAGGCAATCTGTCTGCAGTTCTTACCCCAATTTGCTAGCTAACAGGTGACTGCTTGTGCTCTAAGCAAGCACAAACTCTTACTGAGCAAAAATTAGCAAGCATCTGAATATTCTCATGGTAAACAATCATTTTAAATCTAAAGACAAAGCAGAAACTTTCTTTAGAAAGATCTGTCTGCCAAACTCCCTGAACACATGTGCTTTTTAAGCAGGCTTGGACAAAGTATTTTATATGTATTGATAAAGTGACACCAACTGGCTCAAAAAAATCTTTTACCTCTACTTTATGAGCTAAGAATAAAGAAAGTTACATTTTGGAGGAAAGGAGAGTAGCGAACCACGGCTACCAATATTCAAATGACAAAAACGTCTGAGTGAATTCCAGATGTCGGCCATGTGTTACGGTTTAATAGTTCAACTCTGAGTCACAAGCTCAAAAACCTGTTACAAAACACGTGCCTGCCCGCGTGTGTGCGTGCACACACTGGTGTAAACTACTTTAAAAAGTCATATTTTTTGAGGCGTTAGTAGCACTGGAGAAAAGCAGTTAATTTGAGCTGATGTGGGAGAAAAATAGCAAAGTTTGTGCTATGTCACAGACCAAGGGTGTGATAATTTGTAGCTTTAACATTTAGAAAGAACGAATTAAAACTGAAGAGAAATTAAACACCCACTTCACAAGCAAATGTAATCCTTTCAAATCCTAAAAGTCCAATCACACCCTGTGTCTTGAATAATCACTAGCCTAAATCACCCACACCCCTGCCATGTGAAACTCATGGAAGTCCAAGTAATTCCTAGCCCACATTTTTCAAACAGTAATATTTATGTTGTGGCTTATTAGGTCCTTTTAATACTTCTTTTCTTCTCACATACAAGGAATAAATATCTGTGGCACCAATGTTTAGTAAGAGCTATCACATGGCTCATCTTCTTTCTGGCAAAGAAACATAGAGAAGAACCACTTGTTGCTCTCTGTAGGGTTTGTAGCCGTGAGCAGGCACTCTTCGCCGGGTGTTTCCAGCTTTCCCTGGCTCTGGGCGGTGGGCATGCAGGCAAGCTGGCAAGCAAGATGCTCCCTCTCTGCTGTGCTCCAGCTTGGCTGCCTGCCCACAGCAGGGACCTGCACGCAAGGGGAATAATCTACTTTGGCTCATCAATTTTTCACTCATCCCTTCACGCTGAAACCAGCATTGCCTGTGCTGCGCTCCCACGCGCTGCAATCAGCCTACTCCCTCGCTCCCTTCCTCTCCATCTGGGCAGCCCTCCCAGAGGCAAAGTCAGGAACTTTGGGACCGAGACCTGGGGTATCTGCACAGCAGGGAAATCCGTAAGGAGCTGAGGACACTTTGCTGCCGCCAAACACCCACGGGCAGTTGCATATTGCAGTTTTCTTGGCTGATTTCAAATGCCCGTTTGTATCTGGACGTGCACACGGCAAGTCTATGTAAACACGTCTGCAGACCTGAGCCAGACAGGCCAGCATGTCCAGTGCATGCACAGGAGGTGTGCCGTAACTACATGCTAGGCATGCACAAATAGACCCACGCTTTTATGAAAATTAGGCCTTTAAAGCTATGTTTAAATAAGCTGTATGAGAGGTTTTTAATGACTCTTTTCAAGGACAAGAGGGATAGTGACAACCAACTGGTCCAGGCAGAATCACTTCAAAGAAGTAGGCTGGAGAGGGGAACAGGGACAGCAAACTTCAGCCAAGGGAACCACGGCAAGGCACTCCTCAGCTGCTGCAGGAGGGTCGTCAGACTAAGGAAACCGAAATTATGCTGACGGTGCTCACTAAGTACCTGTGTGCCAACAGGGCATCAGAGGTTTCAGGCTGCCGCAGGAGTGCCTGCAAAGAGGACAGCCCTCTGCCTGGGAGCTCACAAGAGGGTTTTATATTTCCTCCAGGCCTCCCCGCACTGTAAAGCATAGGCTTGGGGGCAGGGAAGGAGGGAAGTTAAACCACACTGGAAAAAAAAAAAACAAACCACCAAAAATCCCCCAAACAACCACCAAACACATTTACGCTCCGGTCTTCGCAAATTAAGATTTCACGTGGGAATTCGGACAGGTGCGGTGTTACCGGATCTGGCAATGGCAGCCCCCCGCCCTGCATAGCTGCCCCTTATTTGTGTTGCTGTGGTTTCCACTTAGCTGGGTCCCAGGTCAGCGAGGGTTTCAGGCCCCGTGTGACTGAGAAGCAGCAGCCGGCTCCCTGCTGCAGCAGGCGTGGGGAGGAACCCGCTGTGGGCGCTTGCTCGGGAGGGAAACCTCTGCCCACCGGCTCCATGCATGGCTGCGCGCTCGGGGACAGGCACGTGCGGCCAGCAACACCTCGTCACAGAGATACCGCTTATCTCCTGTGTGCAAGCAGAGAACACCAGCTTCTCGTGGCAATGCCAGCACAGCTCTCAACAGCTCGTAACGCAGGCAGCAAGTTTGCAGGACGCCCTCTGTTCAAGCACTACAAATATTGCATATAAACCTATCCCTGGATTTTAATAACTCCTACAGAAAGTCCCCAGATAAAAACCTCTCCCTGAACTGCTGCTGTTCGTAGGGGCCGCAGTGGGAAAGCGTGCCCCAACGACAAGGGCAGGAGGAGTTTGGCTCCGTGGGCATGACTCGGACAAAGGCCAGGTCATGCCATCAGGTTTGCAGACATACATCACACAACAGCAGCATCTGCACGATCTTTCATCTGCAGGGTGACTCAATGGGAAACAGGGCTGGTGGGGGCGAAGCAGAGCTTCTTGGGGAACAGAGTGCTGCAGCAGGGAGAAAGCAGCGCGTGGAAACAGACAAAACCAGACTAAAAAAAGAGATGAAAAAAGGACAGAAACGCCACACAAGGGAGTCATCATAACTCAGCGAGGGCAGGCAGCTGACCCAGCGGGCTGAGGAGCGCAGACTGGGTCTGAAGGCAAGGACCGATGGGTGTTGAAGGGCCACCTCCCTAGGAACGTACAAAGTGGCCGCCAGGGACATGGGCATTGGAGTTCCAACAGCTACGGGAAAATGAGCCCTCTGAAGAGGTAAAGCTGGATGCACACCCCACCAGCCTCCCAGTACCTTGCAAATCTGCCCTGCACACACTTGATCCCCCTCCTGGGTACAATTTTTCCAAGGAGCCTTTTAACAATGCAGCCAGACAAAATGGGCATCGGAGTCCAGCAGTTTGTTGGGCTGGGTTTTTTTGGGGTGGTGGTTTTTTGGGTTTAGTTGTTTTTTTTTTTGGGGGGGGTTGGGGATGATGAATTTTCATAAAAGCCTACCCACTTCAGGAATACTGTCATGGAAATAAAATGTGCGGTAGAGTCCCGTTCTCCAGGGGCTGCCGCCAAAGCCGTGTTAGAATAGCTCCATCTCGTGGAAATCAGCAGCAGAAGTGGGTGCAGGCAACGGTGAGCCGGGAGGCAGAAAAGCGCTGGGAAAATGCTGGCAACTCGCTCCTCAGCTGCATGTGCCCGCAGTGGCTTTGGTTCCCCTCCACAGGGGTTTCGCTAGTTCCGTCCCTGCTGGAGTTTCACTCTGATCGGCAGGTTTGGAAAAAAATGAAAAATATCCTTCTGCAAAGCCAACAGAAATGGTAATAAATAGAAACCTGACTTTCGACATGTAACAGTAATATTTACACGGTTATTTCACGATCGCACTCAGAGCTCACTGAAAGGTCTGGGGTTGTGTGTTGGCTTCATGCTCTGCCACACAGAGCTCCACTTCAGACCACCTCCCAGAGAGACCCCCTCTCCCTCCGTCACTCCCTGCCTCCATCTGTTAATTTACAGCTGCGTCTGTACCATCTCTACCTTGCTCAGCATTTCTTTCTTGCCTCTATCATCTGTATCATCTTCCTCTTCTCATTTTGCAGCTTGTTCCAGGAGTGTCTGTACCGCTGCGCGTGTGCTCGTAAATCAGAGGGAACATCTGTACTGCAGAGCTCAAACACGTTCCTGTCTTTGAAAGGGTTTCCAGTTCAGATATGCAACACTTTCAATTGTGAATGTGAAGCAAACACACAGCACTAAAACCATGAGGTTACATTTTATAATAATAAATACTCCCTCTTTCCTAATGTGCTGGTGGATTTGTTCTCTTTATCCAGACTCTGAGTTTTACCCTTTGATAACAGAGTTTATCCTGCAATCCTACTTAATCCATGTCCTGGGGGACAAGGGAGAAGTGGGTTTCAGCATCAAGGATGTGTCCTTTTAGTTTTGCATGGTTACCAACACTTAGAACTACCTGAGAAAATACAGAATCTTTCAGGCTTAGGAGGTCTGACAAACACCCCATGAACTGCACAAGCCACCAGCATAGATCACGGAGCACAGGTGCAACGGTCTCCTTGGGTGAAGCTGCACTCACCCGCCGTAACGCTGAGAAGATGGATTACCCTCGGGTTTCAGGGGAACTCCGCATTGCCCTGCCATGCTCAGGGTATCCGGGGGTGCCTTAGCAAACATCGCCCACCCAGCACTTGGGCACGGGAGCTGGAGCTCACTCCCAGGAGGGGCCCACAGAAAGGCACAGCAGCGTGCGCTGCGGAGAGCCCGTACCGCTGGCCACGGTGATCCAGGCGGATGGCAGTCTCGAAATGGGACCTAGAGGAGAAAGGCCGTGGGAAATGCTGTTAACTGTAAATCCAGACACAGTCATGGTTAAAGGAAGGTGCCCTGGAGTAACTGGTCACGTTTTCCTCTGGCAGCTGACTCTGTTACGAACGCCAGCTCCTTCCCCATCCCTCTGACCTCTTCTCTCTGGGCAAGCACCTGCCCAAGCCCCTGCTTGCTCCGCAGTGCCAGCTGTGCCTCCGGCACACCAGATCATGCAGGATTTGGTCCTGTAGCCAACCACACATTTCTGTTTGTGCCGCTTCGGCACCTGAAAACCAGCAGAGAGAAGTGGTAAAAGTAAATAAAAGGATAATATGGGAGGCAAATCGTCATGATCACGTGGATCACAGGAATTTCACTTTCTGCCATTGTTCACCCCACCATGCTCTTACAAAGAGGTATTTCCCCTTGTGTAAAAAAGGCCATTTACACAGTACTGTTTCCACCTCCCCCACCCCCAGCCTGTGTCGTCTAATCAGGCCAGGCAAATGCTGCCCAGGGAAGGCTTACTGCTCACAAACAGCCACATATTGAAAGACACTGCTATTTCCGTCACACCAGCACAACTTCAGGAACCGCCTCTTTGTTTATTAAAATAGAGGACCAGTGCCCAGCCCCTTGTATTTCTTCAGGACCCGCTTTTACGTGTTCTAGGGGATATCCACGTCCTGTGGGTTGGTGCACACTTAGAGAGATGCGTGTGTCTGCCCCCAGGCAGCGCAGCTCTGATCAGCACGGCAGGGTGACAAGCTAGCATTCACACACCTGCTGGGAACTCTTCTTTAAACATGGTTTTGACTCTGCGAGCTGGACATGATGGCCCTGACCAACAGCCGCTGGAGCTGAACAGGTGGCGAAACAACAACACGGCGGAGGCGACCGAGGGCTGCCGCCCGCAGATGCTGCAGAGGATGTTGGGCAGAGGAAAGGGTCAATTGTTCTGAACAGTCAAAATAAGAAACGAGTTAAATTAGATCAAAGAAAATGTAACTGCACTAAAAGGAAAAAGCCTATAATTGATGGCAAGCGTGATTAGGCAACAGGCCCGGGTGCCAGAGGAAGCGCTGACTATCGGCCAACACCATCCTGGTGAGATTTCGTCATCATCACCCGTGGGAGGAAGGAGCCTGGTTATGGGAACGGGCTGTGTGACCCACTGCTGCTCCCTTCCTTTTAACTTAGGGACATTAGCCATCCCAGGCCTTCCCTGTCACAGGACGACTAGTGGGGTGGTTGTTCAGCTGCTCCCAGCGACCTCAGGAAAGCCTAAACCACTGGGGTACAGTTTCTCAAGCACTTCAGTGCTTTTTACAGTTATTCCTTATGGCTTCAATATGGAAGCAACTGATATTTTGGAGGGATGGCAACAGGCAAAGGATTAACATCAAGCCAAGTCACCGTGCAAAGCTCTGATGCGGTTTTTCTGGTCGCAGTGAAACTTTGCTGAAGACTGAGTTGCCAAGTGAAACACTCTCAAAAGCCTAATGACCAACCCGCAGGCAGGTACCCACGGCAATACTGTGGGACATTTCAGCAATATTTCAGTGTTCTGAGGAGTCAAACAGCCTGTCTCTGACCCAGATCTGACAAACTCATTGAGTATAAACATTTGGTGAATTCTTCTTGCACATACCTTTGCAAACAGGGACTAGGTATTTGGCATATATAAAAAAACACATGTGAAAGCAGATGTTGGAGCAGGTGGGATTTCTGGAGTCTGATGGAAGTAGTGACCTGCGGCTCCAGCCCATTCGTATCTGCTGAGGCAAGCTGCAGAGAGATCACCCTGCACACACAGGACCCCTCGCCTCATTTGCACCTCATTAGTTCAGTTGAGTGGTAAGAACTTCCCCTTTCAAACCCATCTGAGAGAAACAGCTCATTAACAGCACCCAACTGCAGCCTTGGCTTCCAGCAGCCACACTAAGAACGAAACCCTGAATTTTAGCAGTGAGATTGGTTTGTTCCTCCCATCAGTAAAACCAGATCTGTCAAGCACTCACACTTGGCAAGAAAGGCAAGATCACTGCAAGGATAGGGACTTCAGGGCCATGCCTCTGGGGAGGAAGAGGAAAGAAACTCAAGAACTGAACTGAAGCAGTGAAAACTGCCGAGACATCATTTCAGGTTCCCAAACCATCTGGCTGACTCACGTTTTTTCCCTCACCATGGCAGTTTGGGATTTCTCCATCACCCTCACTCACTCTGACCAGCGGTGCTGCCTACTGGTGGGTTTCAGCACTCTGGAGATGCCCAGCTGGAGGAGGAGAGGCGGTTCTTACCTGCCCACGCATTCTCACTACTGCCCTCCACGCTCCACAGGGCCATGGAAATCCTCTCTCAGCCGGGACCTGGCTTGGGACACTTCCAACCCACTTTGGAACCAGCTATGGAGCCTGGGTCACGGTGATCCTTACCAGCATTTCTTACTTGGAAGTGGGGGAGAGGTTTCTCTCTTCCTGGAGCTCTATACACGGCAATTAATATCACTTAGCAACAGAACTTCCTTTTAAGATGCTCTTTTGCCATGTCAAAGGCTCTGTGCCAAAAGTTCTTTAAATAGCCTGAACCAACACCGTCTCCCTCAGTTTGGCTCTATATCTCTACCCGGCTTTCTCCCATTGCAGGGTTAATACCTGCGGCCAGTCAAAGCAAACCAAACCCAACAAAAATTTGACTCCCAGGGATCAGTCCAGCTTCTCCATGCAAGGGCTGGGAAGGTCATTTTCCCCAAGGCTGTGGAAGAAACACCCAATAGAGACCAGCAGAGGAAGGGGGAAGCTTGGGCGGGTTTTAATTCTGATTTTTTGCTTTCTACTTGAGTCAAACTTACAGATACAACTGATTTTCTCTCTCATCATTCTAAAATCCAGCATGCAAGATTTGCACAGCCCAGTTTGTCAGATTCTGTATTGTTTCACAGAATCTTTTATGCTGGAAAATACCTTTAAGATCATCAAGGCCAGCCATTAACCTAACACTGCCAAATAAATACACCAAACCATGTCCCTAAGCACCTCGTCCGTACTCTTTTAAATCTCTCCAGGGATGGTGATTCAACCCCTTCCCTGGACAGCCCGTTCCAGTTCCTGAAACCCTTTCAGTGAAGAAATTTTTCTTAATATCCAATCTAAACCTCCCACGGCACAACTTGAGGCTGTTTCCTCTTGTCCTGTCTCTTATCGCTTGTGAGAAGAGACCAACATCCACCTCACTATGACCTCCTTTCAGGCAGCTGTAGAGAGCAATCAGGTCTCCCGTCTCTGGACACACTGCAGCATCTCAGTGTCCTTGTAGTGAGGGGCCCAAAACCGAACACAGTGTGGACAGAGGAAGAACAGCTTGTTAGTAATAGTTGAAATATGCATTTTATCTTGGCTTCATAGTACTGATACAACCCTCATGGAGCAAGAATACTGGGTATTTTGCTTGCTTAGCAGGAATAGAGCCTGCATTTTTGAGATAGGGAAAAGTTTTAGAGCTGTTTCACAGAGCGATCCAGCACTGAGATCCTCAAAACATTTTTTAAATTTTTGAAAAATCACAAGCTACTCGAGGAGGATAACACAACAGTAGTTAAGAAACAGTATCTGCAGGGAGAGTGTAGGAGACATCTCCCTTTGCAGAGAAACACGGATGTACAAGACATCAGCACTAATTAATCAGTTGCTAATTCCCATCAGCAATTTCCTTCCCGCATAGCGCCTTTGTCCTGGCTATTTTTGGTTTGTGTTTGGTAGGGCTTCACATGCCCCAGCCGTGGCCAGCCCAGCTTCCTGGCTGGCAGGCAGGGTGCAGGGTGCAGGCGTGGGGGGCCAGAACGCCGGCGACCCCCTGGTGTCCAGCAAGCTGTGGCCGTCAGCTGAAAGTTTGTTCATCCTGCCTACTAAAAAAACCAGCACCTACGCTCCCCACAAAAGCCAGGGGTTCCAGGACCTGGCACAGCAGCAGCACCTGGGCTGAGCACCTTCGCCACCAGACCTTTCGAAAGCTGCCTCCAGTAAAATCCACATCGGAACAAGCCATCCACAGAGGGGCAGCCAGAGGAGCGCTCACTTTATCTGTGTGGGGTATTTCCATAGGCAGTGCTTACATCACGCCCCTGGTCACACTCTCTCTCTTTTCCAAGGGGCATTTAGGTAACATGAGCAGGTAGTTTGCTATGGTCATGGAAATTCTGGACTGAAGCTGTGGTGTTCTTTCAGCATTAACCTTAACCATCACTGCCAGAGGACAGAAGCTGGTGGTTTGGTCCTGTGCCGAGGAGCAACCACAGATCAAAAGAAGAGGAATGTCTGGGGTGGAGGGATGCTCGAAACACACACTGGACAGGCTGGTGCCCAGCAGGGGAGGGCATCGCAGGCACAGTGCTCCAGCTCCCGTCCCTCCTCTGTCCCTACCACCCCCGAAGGCAGGTGAAGTGGCACTGCTCACATGCATGGAGAGCATGGGCTGGAGAGCACATCTGTCTGCTGTCCCCTGCCCTCATATAGGGTTTCAGAAAGGTCAACAGCTGCAGCACAAAGCACAGGAGTTTCACACAAAGGCTGGTAAAGTCAAACATTTTTTATGGCAGCTTTTTCTCCCTGCTGGTGATTTATGCTCTTGCTCTATACCCATTTTTTAGGCTTTTCTTCAGAGCCCAGGCTGAGCTTGCAGCACATCCCGCACCAGCAGCAGAGCCTATCCAGGCTGTTCGTGCTGGAAAACTTGTGTGTGTGGCAGGGCAGGTAGTTCCAATCTTCTCTCAAAGCACCACATGGTAACGGTCACAGCCCAAACCCCACTGCCTCAAGGCAAACTCCGGTCTGGGTTCTTAACACTCAGCATTTAAAGCAATCATTTGGGTTCCTATCTCTTGATTGTGGTATCAAAGAAGAAAACAAACAGGGAAAATCTTGAAATCCATACTTGAAAGTAATGATTGAAAGTTATTTTAAACCTTTGGCCCCGTATAGACAGGGATTTTGGAAGCCCTGCTGTATTAGGTTGTCAATCCCTTCTTCTTCAGAGCTATTGAAGACCCAGAGATTTATATGATTCATCTCTTAAGAGAGAATTAACATCTTACAGGAGTTCTGAGGGTGCTAAAGTCTCTTTGATATAGATCCACACCTTTTTATTTTTAAAAAAATGTCTTAGATTGATTCCCACTTACCCCTACAGTCATTGCACATTTTTTCCAAGGCAACCCCAGAAGAGGAACAATTTCCCAGGTTCATCCCACTTGTGGCACCCCTCGGGGGTCAGGCTTTTTGGAGGTGCTGGAGTCTCAGTGCTCCAACCAGGAGCCTTTCCCAGCACAAGGGCCAGGCCAGGCAGGTGGATTTGACACCAGACAGGATTTCCCCTGGACCCAACCAGCCGCACTCCTGCCTGGACCCAAGATCCCACACAGAAACGGGACCCACCTTTCTTCAGCAGGCATGGGGACTGGCATCCCGTGACCAGCGTTGTGCCAACAGCCCATGCGATGCCGACGTCTGTGCCGCTTGCCTGGGCTGTGGAACATGCCAGCACTTCACCATTGTGGTTCCCGCTAGGACCGGCACCACGTCAGGGGTGGTTTTTAGGTGGGGGAAGAGCCATGACCCATAGGCACACGCCGTGGGTGACTCACAGCATTTCAGTGAGCCTCGCGAGCTGTTCCTCCTGTCTAGCTCAGAAAACAGTTTAAAATGGGGAACCTTGGGGGGGATGTGCAGCCCTTCCAGAGGACTTTCTGACTGCAGGGCAGTGTGACTTGTTGGTGGGGCTGGCACCATGCCAGAGGGTCACACACAAGGAGAGCAACATACTTATCCCTCAGCAGCGTTCAGCATCTCACGAGCGCTCAGGAGCAAGCACTGCAGCACTACAGCCAATTTTTACCACTCCAGTCCACGTGGTCTTAAATTTCCCATCACCAGAGTGGGAAGAGTTGCGGCCAAACGCATAGAGTATAATATTATGAAGAGACACATATGCTTGAGGGCACTCTCCTGGTGAGCACTATGGTCTGACAGACCCCCAGAACACAGACCTCCCGCTAACTACTGCCACCAACCCTTAGCCCTCCCCATTCGCTCCTTCTCGAGCGCAGGGAGCTAAGTTAATCAGACAGGCACACGTAATGACCACCTCAGACACCTCTAACCTTTGGGCGTTTTTAGTAAGCGCGGGGATCGCGCATGGATGTGAAGAGGAACTTCAGTAGACCAATGCCAATTTCACAAAGCATTCTTCATTGCTCAAAATTGAAGCAGGCCGATATAAACTGATATCCTCTCCTAACTTAAAGGCTTTTTCTTCCAAAACAACACATTCATCTTAAATCTGAGGTTTCCGATAGGGGTGGGCAGAGGAAGCGTCCGTGCCACCAGGCCTCGTAGCCTGACAGAAACAAGACACAGGATCCAACCGCGAGTCCAAGTTGCCACCAGTCAGGAAAGCATGGGATGCCCCAGGCCTCAGCCTCTGAGCCTTAGAGTGACAAATAACAAATAAACAAGGAGCAAACATTCCAAACCACAGATTCCTCAGACGTTTTTGCTGCCAGCTGCAGGGGGAGCAGGATTTCCAGCAGATGCAGAGCTGGCTGGAAAAGAGGCAGAGCTGTTAGTGCGATACGGAGTGAGCTTTTTAGCTTGTCATTCAGATATTTTCTTTTATGTTTTGTACATTAAGGAGGAGAGAAAAGAAAAAACAATCAAACCACCAGCCAAATCGGATCAGCACAGAAGCATCCCAGTAGGAGACAAATACAGCAGCAGGGCACCGGTGCCATGGCCTCTCCTTGCCTGCCGGCCACCACAACCACCCAATTGGCTTCAGCAGAGATGCAAAAGGTATTTGGGTCTGCACTGGATTTTGAGCTTTGCTCCTGCCACCCTCGCTTCTCCCCTCTCCCCAGCCACCTGCAGCGATGAGCAGAGCAGAGCACAGGTCAGGTATAACCCAATGGACACACCAGCTCCAGCTACAAGCGCAGCTATCGCCTTCGTAAGGCTATTTCAGAGCCGAAGCCACTGACTTTGTGCGTGTTCTTGGCAGCGGAGAAGCCCAGATGTCTCTGTCCTCCCGGATGTTGAGCCTGATGCTCGCCAGATGGCATCTTGATTGTTTGAAGCTTCACTGACCGAGTTACCGGGGCTGGATCGGCTCTGTGGTTCAGCTCACCCGGCCTCTCCCCATTGTGCTGGGGCATGTTCGCTGAGCCCAGTATGTTTCCATCATGCCTTTCCCTACTAGGTGGTGAAGAAAGAGTGCCAGTGAAGCCTGCTGAACACAAAGTTATCAAGGTAATAACTCAGCCGTTTACGAAGGGAAAGGTTGATCTGGCTGGCTGGAGTCGGCGCTCAGCACCGTCTGGGCAGTGAGGCCAGACCCCCTCAGCTGCCACACATATGCCCATCTTCGAGATGGTTCGCAGCATCACCCCCCTTCAGAAAACCAATCATTACCTGTAATCTGAACACGAGGAAAAGCGTTCATATTCCAACTGAGCTATCGCTTTTCGGCTTTACCAACGAGAGAAGCGTGTTTCAGCACTGCCATCCTTTTCGCAGCAACATAGGCACAGATCTTGTGCCTGTATTTCAGTTGTTTTACGAGTTCTTGTGACTTTCACAAGCGATGCACCAAAATTCGTTTGACTCAAACTTTCCATCGCATCGAATTCCCCTTCGGTGAGACACTGTAGTCTTATCTGCCCTTTTCTTTTTTATGCTGAACTAACTCCACTGTACTTAGTGGAAATGTTTCGCTCTACACATACAGAAAGACATTTCCCTCGCTTTCAATTTAAAAAAAAAAAAAGTTCTGCCCCAGAAGAGTATCATTGCACAGTCATTTGACTATATTTAAAGCAGGGAAGTTCCTCTTTCACTCCAAAGCTACCGTTTTGGTCACAGTGAACCCGTGAGGCTCAGCAAGCGTTTCTTTTCCTTACGACCTCCTTTCTAGCCAGCTGGCCGGTTTGTCTGACCTTTGCTGCTCTGTCTCGCTTTCAGTAAGGGAAGATAGCGCAAGATCATCCATTTTAACAACCCACCTCACTCTGTAATGGGCTGTGATCTCTACTTTTTGATTTTCACAACCCTCGCCTGCGTTAGCTGCAGAGCACCCAGCGCCGCAGAGACCATGTGCACGGAGGTGAGTGACAGCCGCCGGTCCCTCTCGAGATACAGGAGCTGTAGAGGATCAGTCTCCAGTGAATACTTGCCTGCTGCTGTCAGCCTGTTTTCAGTTCCCAGGGGGTTTCTCTCAGGGGGATCTGAAGGCCTTTATTGGAGAAACGAAGCAGGTGTCTTGGGACATGCTCAGGGACGTCAGTCACTGTCCCTCCTCACACCCGTGCCCCCTCACGCTCTCTCCTGCTGCTGCTGAGGTCTTTGGGAGCCCGTCAAACCAGCACAGTGCTTCACCTCCCAGGAGGACAGTAAAGTTTCCCAGGGATGTTCAGCAGACATCAGAGCTAGACAGGGGACAGATGTAAGGACTTTCATCTCATGAGCTCTCCGTACAGGAATGTGTACACAGCAGTGGGATGATGGTGTCTCTCTTTGTCATTTGGTCAATATGTGATACCACATGAGAATAAAGTACCAGGGGAAAAAGCTGACCTATAAGAAAGATTTCTTTTTTTTTTTCAAATGAGAGACATGGAAAAAAAGTAAAGGAATTTGATTAAGGGAAGAAACACCATGGAAACAGCCCTGTGCAGCGCACATTTGGGGCCAGTAGCAATCTCCTCAGTGCATTAAGTGTAGAAATCCCTGAGCAAACCAGGATGCTCCAGGGGATGGTTGCTCCTCAGCTCCCTGAGAGACCTGCTCTGTGCCCCAAAGCACACAGAGAGAGCTTACTCTCTCATTTATTTCAATGGAAAAATATAGACACTGATCTCATTTATAGTGACAACATTTTTTTTGTCTGTCTAAACTGCACATCACATCAACCAGCTCCATGGGTGCTGCTCTGTTCATCAGTGCTGAAAATATAATTCTTTTAAAGTCAGAATTCTGCCATTTCTACAGTTACCAGTGCTGTATTATTTCAGTGGTTCCCGACTGGAGCCACCACGTCCCCATGCCACAGCAGGTACGAGGCTGTCTTGCTGTCCCTCAGGTCGTGCCAAGTGCCCAGCCGTGGGCAGCGCTGGTTCATCCCATGCTGGACCCATCACTGAGCTCCAGTTGGGACCCAGCACGCTGAGGGGGAAGAGGGACGCCGGGGGAGCCGAACTCCCCACCCGCATAGGGCGTTTTGGTGTGACAATCCCTTTCCACTCCCTCCAGCTCCAGCCGCCACTGCCAGTGTTTCTCTGCCCCTGCCCACTGGCTGCGTTGCCTGCGGCACCAGCATGAGGCTGTGGTGCTCCCAGCACCCGCCGGTTACAGGGCTTGCCCCGATAGGAAAGGAATCTTCGCCGTGTCCAGCTTGTGGCTTGCAACAAATAAAATCCCCCACAGCAAGGTTACCAAGTGCCTCTGCTGCCTGCCTGCCTTCCTAAGCCACAGGCCAGCAGAGACGGGGTTTGGTCTCACTCACAGTCCCACATGAACGGAAAGACCCAAACCTGGTGCACCATTCCCCAGGGTCCACACGTGCACCTCAGCAAAACCATGGTAGGTCACAGGCTCCTGCCCCACAGGGTGCATACCTGCCCTGTCCCTGCTCGCCACAGACTCCAGGCATTTCTCACTGGACATCCTGATGGCTGTCCTTGCTTTCTTGGGGTTAATAGAACAGCTTTGGATCTCACTGAAACGGTCAGGTTGGTCAACTGTGCAATCCATGCTTTCGCTGCCCTGCAAGCACGTCTCTCAGCTTCCTGGCAGGACATTGCCAAAGCAGCAGCTGCTACGTGGCCCAGGGACCCCGTCCTTCCCAACCTGGCCTAGTAACCACCCAGGGTTTCCCCTGAGCAAGGCTGGGCGAGGAGGAGGGTGGCACTGTGCTGGCTGCTCCCCGTTGTGGCTTGGCAGCTGGGACCAGTGCAGTGCTGAGCATCTCCACTGCCTTGAGTGGCTGTGGCATGCTATTCTGGGGCAGCGTTTCCCTGCGTGTCATAGTCCCAGGCTCTGGTTGATTTTCGTGTGATCACCAGGCAAAGGCAGGTCAAGCATGTAGATTAAGATTGGGTATCAGGAAGAAGTTCTTCCCGGAGAGCGCAGTGAGGCACTGGCACACGTTGCCCAGAGAAGCTGTGGATGTCCTCTCCCTGGCAGTGTTCAAGGCCAGGCTGGATGAGGCTCTGAGCAACCTGGTCTAGTGGAGGGTGTCCCTGCCCATGGCAGGGGGCTGGAACTGGATGGTCTTTAAGGTCTCTTCCAACCCAAACCATTCTGTGATTGAATTTCCCTGGTATCCACACAGAAGACTTCTCTACAGAATAGGTTGATTTATCTTCAGTTAAACCAAAAAGCCTTCATAGAAATTTTGAAGACTCAGGGTATCAGCTATGATCTTTGTCTCGCCTGAGCTAACCCTCCCGCCACCCTCTCACTGCAGCATGTAACTGCAGTCCAGATCCAATTAATTTGGACATATTCCTTCTAGAAACATTCCTTAGACCTGCTCTTTTTTACCCCCTCTCTGCAAGGTTTTCTTAAGACATCTCTTAGAGGAAGCTTTGTTACAAGCCTCATGAAATTCAGAATATAAAACTACCCTGTGGGGATCCCTTCTTAGGGATTAATAATTCATCCAGAAGAGTAAACAACCCTGATATGTGCTAACTTCTGTAAGAAAGTACTACAGATGAGACACACTTCAAATTAGTATAAGAGAGATCCAAGGCATTCATTTTAAAAACACACTCCACGAAACCCCAGGGTTGTGCATTGCAAGCCTGCACTAAGGCTTCCTAGGGCTCTGGCTGCTATGTTTTTAAATAATTCAAAATTCTGTTTTGTTTGGGGTTTATTTATTTATTTATTGAAGTGCATAGTTTTCTATTTATATTCGCTGCATATTTATCTCAGTTTCACTCTATGTTTTCCACAGATTACAGTAAATAAAAGCTATAGCTGTGAAGGGTTAGGACTGAAGGAGATTCCTGAAACACTACCCACCACAACCGAAATCCTCGACTTCAGCTTCAACGTTCTCCCCTCCCTCCTGAACTCAACCTTCTCTGACCTGAAGGCTCTTCTCTATTTGGACTTAACAAGGTACAGGAGAGCGTCCTCACTGCTGCACATCAGGCCCCTGCCCAAAGCCGTGTTCTGGAGCATGCCAGAGCAGCATCCGTCTCCCTGCCTGCACAGGGAAACCCCCCGTAACACTTGCAGGAAGCTGTGAAGTATTTTGCTAAGCAGAGATCAACACGCTTGGGCAGTATCTAGGCTTCTCCTCTGGTGACAATTTGCAAGACGGTGGGTAAAATACACGTTTTCCACATGTTACTGCTGCTAAGACAGTAGTGACAGCAAAGTCACTAAAGCAATTTTTAAATTCACTGTTCTATAATGATATTGCTCACTAAATCCTAGAGAGACACCGGTTTGGTCCTGGACTGGCATTTTCTACATGAAAAGAGATTTTCATTTTATTAAGATGGACACTAAAAGCCCTCGTGTCTCCCTGACTTCCACCAATGCCTCCTCAGACCCATCATTTCAGGGCAGGTTTTCCTTCTTGCCAGGACCCTGTAATTCAACACGAGCTTACAAACACCTGGCACATGTCACTGGAAAAGAGACACTTTTATCTTGGTGAAGGCAACCGGCCATGAGTTCATACAGCTGTGAAGGGCAGTCTGAGTTATCACGTATGCCAGGAGAGTTGTGTGAGACAGGTCACTGATGCTGGTTTCTGTTGCTTTCTCAAGGTGTCAGATCAGTTGGGTGTACGACGACGCCTTTCACAACAACAAGAGGCTGAAGACAATCGTGCTGACCGGAAACCTGCTCCTGTTTCTGTCCGACACAGCGTTTGCTGGCCCATGGTCCCTGAAGCAGCTTGTCTTAACACAGACAGGAATAACCCATATGTCCTTTATTCCAATGACCAATCTCGACAGCTTGGATACGCTCATCTTGGGCAGCAACCACATCTCTTCGCTGCAGCTTCCTCCCAACTTTCCCACTCAAAACCTCAAATACCTCGACTTCCAAATGAACGACATACGAACAATCACAGCAGAAGATGTCCACGTTCTGCGGAAGGCCAGCAATATAACTCTCATCTTCAGAGGCAACAACAATATGTACATTGAACCTGGAGCTTTCCAGTCCCATTTCTACAGTTTGGACTTTGGGGGCTGCAGTGACATCCCTGGGATCCTGGGAGGGATACAGAACTCCACAGCTCAGACCCTTTGGCTGGGAACATTTCACGGTATGGAAAAGGAGCCCTACATAAGCCCAAATGTTTTACAAGGCCTCTGCAATATCTCCATCAAGGATCTCTATCTGCAGCTACGGCACTTCAGAAACCTCAACGCCGACACGTTTCAGTGCTTGACCAGGCTCCGAAAGCTGGACCTAACCCAAACGCACATCAGCGCATTGCCCCCCGGGATCAGCGGCATGAGCTCGCTAGCGGAGTTAGTTCTCAATGCAAACTACTTCGAGCACCTCTGCAACACCAGATCTGCTGCCTTCCCCTCCCTCACCCACCTCCACATCAAGGAGAACTCGCAGGTCCTGCAGCTGGGCTCTGGCTGTTTGAAGACACTGGCAAAGCTTCAACATCTCGATTTAAGTAAGAGTCACATTGAAAGCTTTGACTGCTGTAACCAAGCGCTGAGCGGTTTGAGCAGTCTTCGGTACCTGAATCTGAGCCACAATATAAAGCTCCACCTCCAAGACTTGCTCACTAAAGACAGTGTTAACCTGGAGCTGCTGGATTTAGCTTTCACTCCTCTTCATATCAACACTTCACAGGGTCCCTTCCGAAATTTGCATCTCTTGCAAGTGCTAAATCTTTCCTCCTCCCACATTAATACTAGCATTCAGCATCTCTTTCAAGGCCTGGAAAACCTCATGTTCTTGGACCTTAGTCAAAATAAATTCGAGTCAGGGATCATGGCAAAGGACAAACTGTTCCAACAGCTCTCCAATTTAGAGGTGCTAATTTTATCATCCTGTGAACTGACAGCAATAGGAGGTCAAGTATTTCACAGCCTCAGGAAGTTAGGGCATGTTGATCTGAGCCACAACAAACTCGCTGAGTTCAGCACAGATGCGTTTTCAAACCTCAAGAGCATCTATCTCAATTTTGCCCACAACAGGATCCGTACTGTACCACGTGACAAGCTAGCACCCCTAGCTGGCCGCTGCGTAATCAATTTAAGTTACAACCCTCTGGACTGCACCTGCTCCAATATTGGTTTAGTCAACTGGTACAAGCAGAATCTGGATAAAATTGAAGACTCTGAAGGAACAAGATGCTCTGAACCCGAATTCCTAGCTGGGGCTCAGCTGGCCACCATCTTGCTCTCCTGTGGGATCCACACTGCAGCAATCATTGTAGTTGTCCTGGCTATTTTAGCCTGTGGTGCCACGTCCATTTGGGGTGCTCACTATTTCAGGAGAAATTACCAGCAAATATAAGTTTATGATGGAGATACAGAAAAGATCTACAGCAATTGGACTGATGAAAGACAACTCAGTCTTTCTTGTTTGTGTCCTATGTTCTCTTAACTCTTCTAGTACCCTTGCTGTTTGTACTATGGCTTTTACAAAAATAGCAATAAAAAATTATTTGAGAACCGAAAAAAATAAACTATGACCTCAGCCTTAAACACGAGTAACTTCTCTTACAGAGAAATCCCAGTTCAACTCCACGTTAGCCCTGGTGTCCCAGCCACTATGACGAATGGACCTGTAAAGGGAAGATCCAAGGGCCAAAACGGAAACCTTGTTCTCTTTAAAAACCAGAAAACCAAACCACCACCACTCCCAACAAAAAAAAAAAAAAAAAAAGACCAAAACCAACCAAACCCTCACCCTCCATCCCATGCCCTTGAAAAACAATGTTGTTTAAGAGCTGGCAAGTAGCCTAGCCCACTCCACTGAACAGAGTAAAAACAGTTCTGTGACGAACTGGCGCAACATTCGCAAGTCATGTAAGACCCACTCCTGCAGGACTTACAGAAAGAGCCTGTGTGATCTCTCCAATTGCATTTTTGATCCTTAGATGGTTCCTGACCATTGCACCTCTGTCCCTCTCTCACCCCAGGGCAGTCCCTGCTCCTGTGCTGTTTACTAGACTCCACAGCATGCAGGGACTAGCAACAATTTGAGTTTTAACTGTGAAACTTGTAGATTTGGTCAAGAATCTGTGGGTGCCTGGCACTACACCGAGGCGTTCCTGTGCTAGCCTAGAGCGGACAGTCTCCTCCAGCAGCAGCCCAGAAGAGGAAACCAGAGACTGAGAAGGGGCAGTGCATTGGGAGCAGCAACCTCATCCCACGGATGGTCCCGGTGCCGACAGCTACTTCACATTGCTTCTGGCGTGTGTCGCTGAAGTCAGAGACTCTTCAACGTGATACGCAACAGCTAGCCAGGAAAAAGACAATGACTTGTTTACTTTTGCTAAACAACCCAATCCTTTCTCTGGCATCACATGTGAATAAACCCAGTGGCAAGACAGAGTACGTGCACTTGACCAAGGGTTTGACGGGAGCTTGCTGTGCCTGCTCAGCTGCCCTGCGGTACCACAGGGTGGCTGATGGCACCTACTGCTTTAGGAACAGGCTAACCTGAGGTGTAGACACATTATCCTCGGAGGCTGCGACCCTTCTGCCTCCACAGCACAGCAGGCACCACACTGAGTCTTGCCCTGACCCAGCAGAGATCCCCGGTTTGTGAAGGTGAGCTCTCTCTGCTGTCAGCTTCAGCTCCTGCCCCAAAGGCATTTCCTTGACATCTTCCTCCGTGACATGCTGTACTAGGTAGGATTTCAAAGATCCCTCCTGGACTAGAAAGTTTTAGCTCATTTCTGAAGGCACTGCTGACAAGAATCCCTGCTTGGTCTTCACAAGTAAGAAACGCCTCTCTCACTTGAAAAGTCCCTTTTACCCAGTTAGCAGATCAGACTAACACAATGTGGACCGCTGCAGCTTTTGAAGGCTGCCCAAGGGCACCCAGGCAGGGATACTCAATGTCTCTTTTCCAGTTGCCTATAAACACTCCCAGATTTTGGGTACCAGGACACTGTCTCTCCTCACAACTCCCTGCATTGCTGATCTGTATTTCCTGTTTCTGTGGCTGCTGACACGCTCGGCACAGAAACCTCCTCCTGAGCCTGTCCACTGGGGCTGTGCTACAGCCACACAACACCACCGCTGCACAGGCTGCCTGCGCCAGGCCGGCCCTTCCGTGAAGGCTGCTCTAAGGGCGAGCAACTAAGACCCACAGCTGCTCGCTCCCTCCTTGCCAGCAGGGCTGGGGAGAGAATCAGCAGGGTGAAAGTGAGAAAACTCACAGGCTGAGAGGAAGGCAGTTTAACAGGTAAAGCAAAAGTCACACACACAAGCAAATCAAACCAAGGAATTCCTTCATCACTCCCCATGGGCGGGCAGTTAGTTATTCAGCCATCTCCAGGAAAGCAGGGCTCCATCACGCCTAACAGTTACCTGGGAAGACAAACGCCATCATTCCAGTCATCCCCCCCTTCCTCCTTCTTCCCCTAGATCTACTTGCTGAGCATGACATCATATGGTACAGAATATCCCTTTGGTCAGTTGGGGTCAGCTATCCCACCTGTGCCCCCTCCCAACTGCTTGTGCACCCCCAGCCTACTCGCTGGTGGGACAGTGTAAGGAGCAGAACAGGCCGTGACCCTGTGTAAGCACTGCTCAGCAACATTGATAACATCCCTGTGTTACCAACATTGTTCTCAGCACAAATGCAAAACACATCCCTACGCCAGCTACTGTGAAGAAAATCTACCCCAGCCAAAATCCAGCACATATGGCTACAATGCACTAAAATGTCCAAATTATATATTAAATCTTCTTGCAGTCCAAAGATTTAGTTTTCTGGGATTAGTTAGCAAGGATGGAAATTGAAAGAGACACTACATTTATTTTTCTTTATAGAACTTGTTTACCCAGCCAGGCTCTGACCTGATGTGGTCCTTGGTTTCCAGTCTGGCCTTTTATCTCGTTTTTTCAAATACAGCTGGGGAGGCGGCGCGCAGAGAACAAGGGGATCACCTGAGGTGAATGGTACACTGGTAAGCACTCATCTTCATTTCATTTGCACAACCCAAAACTCAGAGCCAAGTTCTTCCTTCCCCAGCTGTGCTCAAACGAGATGCTATCAATAAAACGCAAGTCAATTTTTGAAAAACGATTTTACTATGAACAGTATGGTTTAAAGAGGTCAATTTCTAAATCTGACCAAAAGGAAAATCCTAATGTCAATGACACATTTTTTAAGAAGTCTCTCATTGACTAGTTTTGTCTGTACCTGGAAAAAAGCAGGGGATATCCCTTCCCGACCACTCACTCATCCTGTACCTCCGTGTCTGGCAAATACACGGAAAATTATTCTTCCCTAGCAGCAGACAACATCCTTCCCCAGCGAATCTCTCACGCATCCTCTTGCCCGTGTCTAACCCACACCTGCATTTTGAAGGGCTTGCTGTGTGCTAGAACTTACCGATGTTGTCACTGCCTTCTTACGCTGCAGCCTTCTCCACTCTTCCCGATGCTCCCAACGCTTGAACCACAACCTCTAGCATCACTTCCTACCCTCAGTCCATTCAAATCCATCCTTGGCAGATGCCTGGGAAATTCAGCTGGTCAACGTTAATCAAACACTCTACTATGGAGAGTCAGTGGAAACAAAAACCGTCGCTAACCCACCACATGAACTGGGACATACATCCATATACTCTCCAGTATCTTCCTGTCCTGTGATTTATTATTTCTGAGCTGTCATCTGAGCCAGCATCCAAATCCAAGCTTGACGTTCCTCGTAAGTCTTGGAAACTATTTAAGAGAAAGATATGGGCTCTAAGGGAGCCTAGAAAACCGGGAATTCAGTGCTGAAAAGGGGAGCTCACAGTTTCACCATGAAAGCATTCCCGTCCCAAGGGAGGTGGCTGTCTCATCTTACAACAGTGTGAGGATGGCAGGTCAGATACAATACTGGTAACCTTTCTCTCCCTACTTCTTCCTCAACGCACACCCCTTATGCCACCCCTTCCTCTGCTCCCGAGCACTATGGGGCCTCGCTCTGGGCATGCAGATTTTTATGCCACCCCCCAGGCAGAGGTAGCTGCTGCTGTCCACAGCCAGAGACAGTACAGCAGGCAGAGCAGTTAGATCCAGGGCCAATCCTCAGGTTCAGCAACATCCTTTCCCTGAGCTGCCGGATCCTGCTCTCCCCTCGACTCATCACACCCTTGCAGTGCACTCATGTTGCACTGGCACTACCTGCCTTAGGCTGGGATGCAGCAAGTTGGAAAGGCTGGAGGTGACCTGCAGATTCCCTGCACCTGATTTCAGAGAGCAAAGCAGCTGAAGTGATGGTGTAACATGGCTGCCTGCACTTGTACAGGGGAAAAACACAAAGGAAAAAAGGCAACAGTACGTTGTCAACAAAACTGCCCCCGCCGCCACGTGCCAGCCAGCTGTGCAGAGCTACTGGCAATGGAACAGTAAAGACATGTTAACAGAGGCTGCTCCTCTGCAAGCAGCAGAAAGATGTACCTCAGGGAAGCAATAGTCCTGCCCTGTTGCTCCTCCTGCCAAAAGAATTCTTCTTTGACAAAGCGGCCAGTGGGTACTGAAGTGCTCTGGTCCATCTCCCCTGTCTGGTTCACTGCACCTATTTTATCTTCTGAGAAAAAAAAAAAGAGTAGAGGGAGATCTGATAACATTCAAGGGGTAAAGATTTTAAAACTGAAGAAAACTTTGCACTTACACATGCCCCAGGAATTTGTTAAGGATGAAAATGTAGAGTGCATTAAAAAAAAAACCCACCAACCTCAAACAATAAAGACTGGGTATTTAGAGAAGGTACTAAAAACAGTGACTTACTGTGTTGAATGATGGCACGTTTTGGAGGGAAGATTTAAATGTTGTGATACAGCCCACTGTTGTTATCAGTTACCAGTCACCCATCGTCACGCCGTGCCTCCCCACCCAGCAGCAGAGCAGCGGTTCCAGCCACTGCCCACGGTGAGACACTCAGCCACGCAGACCACCCTGTCTACAGGCTGAATTCATTTCCTCACGGAAAACCCTCGGCCAGCATGTGCCCTGCCACCGAGCTGATCCCAAAGAACCCCACAGCTGCCTGCCTCCGAGCAGAGCAGAGATGTGCCTTACGTCACAGGAACGTGAAATGATAACACAGTAACATATCATGCTGAAGTTTTATTTCAGTGTTATGCAACTGCATAAGTATAAATAATCGTGTTCAATACACAACAATTATAACATTCATAAGGAGTTTCTTAGAGAAAATAAGACTGCAAACACTTTATTGCACAGACCGTAACAAACTTTTTTTTTTTCTGATAAGCCGAGGAATCTACAGCAAGAGGTCTACAAAAGAACACATCAGATCTACAATCACAGGAGGACTGACCAAGTAGAACACAGGCAGGAGTATCTCTAACAGCTCACTGAGAAGGTAAACACCAAACAGGTACTACATAAACAAGCTTAAACACTATTACACTTCCAAAATGCAAAGAACTTATTTGTCAGAAGTGATAATACAAACTATACGTAATGCTATACTGTAAACAAATAACTAGGTGTGCTTTAAAGGAAAAAAGGGGATAGCTGGAAAAATGCAGAAGACTGTAAACTAGGAGATACCTCCCAGACAGAAATGTTATTTCAGAGTGCATTAGCATTCATTTGTTGTAACTGCCAAAGCACAGATGAACTGTAAATGTTGAGACCATTTTATCTTTAAAACTGCTCAAAAAACATTATCCACTGCTCACTAGCTCCTCTGTGAACACATCAAAGGCAGTATGAATGTTCTAGTGCCACATGAAAAATCGGGATGACTTGTTTGTGATCTTTCCATGACAAGTTTGCTGTAATCCAACTCAACTAATCAGTATCATAAAAGTTTTCACCAGAGGGAAATTAATTCTGCACACTGTCAGTTGTCATACTAACCTCCAAGTGAAGACTACACTGTGCTTTTATGAACAGTTTGCTAGCTTCTGAGACAGAAAAACAATCCGTAAAAGCCCTGATGAAACAGGTAGGGGCCTAGCTCTACTGTGGGTACACAAAACAAAAATAAGCAAACCCACCATTCTATTGATCCCAATCATTAAACACAGGCATCTGCAAGGGTATTTTGTAGTGCTTCTGTACATGTTACAAATTCTACCTTTCATCCTTCAAAACAAACTAAATATCCCCACACTAACATAATGAAAGTCTACATGTTCCACAGTATATAAAATTTAAATAAGGCTTAGCAAAAGTAAAAAGACAGTCACATTCTAGCACCAAATAGCTCCAACAGGTTCCCTTGTTAAAAAAATGCTTCTTTTACAATTACAGGTTTGGTGGGTTTTTTTTGTTCCTTTTTTTTTTTTGTGGGGGTTTTTTTTGTTTGGGTTTTTTTTTGGTTTTGGTTTTTTTTTGTGTTGGTTTTTTTTTTTTTTTCCATACAAACCAAAAGATTATGCTATGAAATGTATGGAGCTATTCAATGCATTTAGAAATGAATGTGAAACCCAGAATTACTTGCTAAAAACAGCAAGTCTACAACATAAGGCCCCGGCTATGTATTAAATGTATCAGATGTCCTCAAGATATGATACTGAAACTGCTTTTTATCCTTTTTACCTTACTTGTCATAAAATAGAAAAAAGCTATGGCTATATGAAGCTAATTATGCAGACTTATATGCCACAGTAATACTTACTTCCTACATGTTTTGAAAACAGGGATGAACATACTAGTACTGCAAATCATGTGCTTATATTTATGTCTCACACTGTGAGGGCCTGAATTTAGAAAAAGCTCAAGGAACTCAAGAGAGGCAGCAAAAACTAAGCACAAGGCATGTGCTTCAGAGTCTCAGCCTTGTCTCAGGTGAAGGACACAACACACACCCAGTAGATGAGAACCATCTTTTCATCAGAGAACACGACACTTGCCAGGATGCCCTGATAACCAAGTGGTCCTCCCGTAGCTCTAATGACACCCACGCTAGGAGACAGGCTTTGTGCAGTAGGGAGATGGAGTTGGGTCTTGAGTTAGGTCTGGTAAAGCAGTCAGACAGGTACAGTACTATCAAAATTGGATTATTAAAAATACATGTAAAAATGCCTAAGTCACCATATTTATTCTGTACTAGTATTTTTTTTTTTTAACCTCTAGGTACAATTTTTATTAAGTAAAAATGTGACCTGTTTTTGTTCTCTAGTCAGCCCAATGCTTGTGCATGTCTATGCCAGGTCTGAGTCTTAATAATTCAGTTTCATATTAGAGTATGACAAGTAAGTGGCAAAGCAACTACCTTAAAAAAAGGGAGAGTAAACAAAGCAAACAGTGGCAAACTATATGTATCCTACATTCAAACCCCAAACACATCACTTATTTACAGAAAAAAAAAAAAAACTTTTCTTCAACAGCTCTCAGCTGTAATCGTATTTTTGTACAAATACTATATGGTAACAGTTTTACCGGTTACAATTGGGAAGGCATTTTGAAGAAAGAGTCCTCTATTTATATATCCCCTGTCCTCTTTCTTCAGAGACACAAAAGCTATACTACAAAAACAACAAAACAAATCAAAACAAAACAAATACACAACACAGTGGTAGTTTAAAGGCAATCCAATACATTGACATTGCTTCAGCTAGTCTTGAATTCACACCTGCCAGGTCTTTTATTTAATAGGATTTTTTGTGAGGACTGCTCCGCGAAGCTTCCTTTCCTCGCCTCTGCCGAGCAGAATCTTTGTCGTTAGAAAGTGCATTAGGGCGATCAGATGCGGTTGCTGACCTGGATAAATCTTTCCCTACATTCTGTTTTCTTGAAGCAGGCTGCTGAGCTTGAAAGGCATCTTTTCCCTTTACATCCACAGTGTTAGCAAAGGACTTTTCTTGATTTCCAGGTTTCCCACCAAGGTTTGAAGCAGGGCAGTAGGCTTCAACTACAACAGCAGCACTGTGCAAGGCCATCAACGAAACACTTTTACTCATTTCTGCCTTAGCGCTCCCTGCAGAAGAGGTGCTTTTCTTGTTCAGTTCCTTGCAGGTTGCAGGAAGATCAGGTGAGCCTGCTTTAACTTTAGCTGAAGAAGCATCACTTTTCGCTGACGACAAAACAGATACTTCTGCTCTACATTCAGAGAAATTGATGGAGCAAGACAGCGGCTTTCCTGGTGTTGCAGCCACACGAGAAGAACTCTGCCCGCTGGCAGCCGACACGTGTTTTATTGCATTCTGCTTGTTTGCATCCTCTGGCTGTTTTTGATTAGCTTGTCCTTTCCCTTTTGAATCTTGAGGGCTTTTGCTACTTGCGGGGGCTTTTTCTGCTCCTTTCCCTCTGGCATCATAGTTTGCAAGGCAAAGGGTAGGCTCTACTTTCCCACTGTCAAGCTGGACATAAAGTGCATCGGTGCATATTTTTCCTTCGGGTCTTTTGTCTGCAGAGATCAGCTGGTTACTAGGACTTCGGTCTGCCTGATGGCTCTGCAAAGGACAGTCTTTCACAGTGGAAAACTTTGAAGACATGGTTTGCTTCTTACTGAGGTGAAGTTGCTTTTGATCAGCAGATTCCCCCAAGCCTCCTAGTTCTTGCCTCTGCATCTGCTTGGAACTCTCTGGGCCTGCTGGTACTGGGCCGACAGCAGAGGATTTGGGTTTGGTGTCAGGAGTGATGTTGCTCATTTGGAGGGTGGCTACTGAGCCATGCTCCAAACTCAGAGGCCTTTCAGCCTGCACATGTTCATTATTCATTTTTCTTGAAGAGCTTGAAACAGAAGAAATGGGATCTAGCACATTTTTACTGGCATGTTTCCCATCTTTCCGGGAGCTGGTAGACACCTGAATAATAGTTTCTTTTTCTTTGACGGTGGGAGTGCATGGTTTTTGTGAGGATGTCTGTTTATCCAAGTACTTAGACTTAGAGGAACTTGTATCAGAGACTGGCCTGTGTTTATTACTGCTGCTTTCCACATAGGTGGCAGCAGGCTTCACGTGTTCTTCATCACCAACGTGATTATCTACAGCACAGTTTCTGCTTACAGTGTCTCTCACCGCAGAAGAGCCTGGTGCGTTCAGCTGCTGCGGAGGCACCTGGCTGGACTGGTCTCTCTCAGTAGTTTGAAGCCTTACGTCAGCAAGCTGTTTCTGATCTTTCTTTCCTAAATCTTTGGCATTATCCTTCTGCACAGAGGAAATCGGTGCAGACTTCTCACTTTTTGGATCACAACCTATTGAGGGTTGCATGGGCCGTTTGGATGGAAGAGCTTCACTTTTTGATTCTGTCACCACTTTCTTAGACTCACTGAGAACTTTGTGCTGGCTTATGTCCCTTTCCACAAAACTACTAGCAACACTGCTGTCATCTTTGCCAAGCTGTTTCAGCGACTCTCTGCCATCCTTAGGTGGTGCCTTGGGGCCAGCTGCCTGAAGTTTTCCTTGCATGTGAGGTGGAATGGCAAAATCAGCACAATTTTTTTCATTGCTTTTGGAGCAGCTCATTATCAGGACATCGGAGACACACACCTTCAGAGACGACTCCCTGATCACCTCCACTTTCGCAGGCATAGGCTCACAACTCCTCTGGGCTACTGGCTCTTTGGCAGGCAACTCCTCCTCTATTTGCTTCTCTTTTCCTACAGCTTTTCCAGGAGTGCTTTGGACAGCAGAAAGTTTGGAGTGTGTCTGAGTAGTTTTAACACTCTGACTTTGAATAACAAAAGACTTTGCCTCCACTGAGTTCTCCTTCTGTTTTGTAGAGGAGATGTCTGTCTTTGGAACAGCTTCAGTAACAGAATTATCGCCTTTAGTAGCTGGACTAGAAACCTTTTTCTCTGTCAGTACTTCAGCAGCCACAGGGATCACTGGCAGATTTGGAGAATTCTTGCCGGTTTGCAGAACCTGAGGCTCTGATACACTGACCTTGCCTGATTTTGAATAGCTGAGCAACTGCTCTTTCTGACAGGCCAGTTCTGGCTTCCCAGCACTCCCCTGTGGTGCTGGGGCTTTAGGTGGTCCCCCATCACCGCTGGCGACCTGTCCTTCTGGCAGCATGCACAGTGGCAGTTCAGTCTTCGAAGCCTGTGGCCCAGAAAGTAAGGCAATGTCCAGCGTGCCTTCTATTGGTTTCAAACAGCTAACAGACCTCCCATCAAGTTTATATTCTGATGGACTTTTTCTGACAGGAGCCTCAGTGGAAATAAGGGCTGCTTTTTCCACACCCATGTCTGCTCGGCCATTCAAGGTCTTGAGAGGAACAAAAGAAACCGAATTAATCTGAGCAGCATGTGCATTGCCCATAAATGCTCTGCCATCAGCAACTGCAGTGGAGTCCTGCTGTATGTTTATGGGTCTGCCTGTATTAAGTTGAATACATTCATGAACATTTGATGTCAATTTGGGTTTTAGCACTGGACAGACACTGTCATCTTTTTCTTCAATGGACATTTTCTTTCTAAGATAATCAATATTTGCAAGTTTACCATCTAATCTTTCAAATTTGACAAATTCTTTTGTTGGTACATTTTTATCGGTGTTTTCTCCCTTTCCATTTAGCATCCTGTCAGAGGACTGAGGTAGAGTATCTTGCAGTGTACAGGGCGGGGAAATTCTTTTGAAGTCATAAGAAATATGACTGAGTTCACTAGGTTGAGGCCCATGGCACAACATCTGTGCATCCAAAGCAACACCATCACTTGATCTCAAGTTTGCATTCTTCTGAAGGGTGTCTTTCAGTATGCCACCAGCTGACTGGGTCTCCAAAGCAACAATTTTTGTTTCAAACTGATTTGATCTTTCTAATACCTTCTGGAATGCTGTTTTTTCTCTTTCTTCCAATCTTACGGTGTTGGGATTTCCTGGTTCACTGGTAGGTTCACGTATAGCAGCATTCGCTTTTTCAGAAAATTCTTGCTTTTTCATAACGATCTTGACCTTCAGCTTCTCTCTGTCCAGCTCATCGATGGATTCCTGCCTTCCTAATTTTCGGGAGATAGGTCGCTTCAGGCAGCCCTGCTCTGCAGGCCTGACCCGTGTGAGTGATGGCATGTCACACACATTCTCCTCCAAGCTCTGAAGAGTTACTTCCCTTTGGGACAATTCTTTATTCACTTCTTCCTGGGTCACTTCCAGGCTGTGTTTTCGTGAACATAAGTGCTTCTTATCACTGCCGTAAGAGGGTGCAAGCTTCTCTTCAGACTGGACTCTCTTTAACAGTGGAGATCTTGGTGGCTCTGCACTCTTTGGCCTAACAATATGCCTTACAATAGTTGGAGGGGAGTGCATTTTGTTAGGAAAAGATTGAGCTATTTTTGTATTTCCAATTGAGTGTCCTAGCAATGGCGATGGAGATCGCTGAGGGGATGTCGGCTGGGGTGTTGGAGAAGGTGTCCGTGCAAGAGGAGAGAGAGGAATGCTGCCAGCTGATTTGCGTCTTCCCGATCTGTATCTTTGCCCACCAAGCTTTGGACCCAAGCCATGAAGAGTGCTGGGTCTTATGTGTCCCGAACCAGCTGGAGAATTGGGAGCACTTGAACTAGGGGAGCTACTCTGGGAAGAGTTAGTACCTACAGAAAGAACAAACGAACATTAAGATTAGCAGGATTTTTTTAATCTTGTCTAAATGCACAGGGAGACTGGTCCAAAAAGCCTACGTGCCATCTGCTGACACACCATGTTCCCAAATTTGGAAGGTTTTGTGTGACTGGGATGTAAACCTCTCATCATTATTTTGCAATTTCTGCCTTTCCCCTATCTGTTCCTTTATCCCGCTTCTTTCTATTTACCTTTGCCAAGTGATTGTACACCAACAGTCACTTTATTAGTACACACTAAAATCATCAGCGGGACAAGGCTATGAGCAGCCAGAGACATGCGTACTTCAGCATCCAGCTGATCTTTTCAGCAATGAATGTGCATTCACAAGTGCCCATGCTAGTTCCATTATGCAGCAACTTTTTCCTCCGTTCCATTCTTTCACCAATCAACCCCTCCCCTAGCCAAGACCTACCTTTTACAGCAAAATTGGATTGTTCATGACTGAACTTTGAGTCACTGGACTTGGATTTAAGTTCCCTTGTAAGTGCTTCTGTTTCATGAAAACACTTTTGATTTAGCATCATAAATATTTTTCCCTTTTTCCAGACAGAAACCAGCTGCTCAATATGCTTGTCATAGCTGACTACTCTTACCAGAGTGTAACAGATCAGGAGTGCTCACAAAAAGTAGAATACACTTCAAGTTCTTTTCCTCTGCCCACCACTCCTTCACACTCACCAGATGGAAAATCAGGAGTAGAGCGGTAGCTTGGGGTAGGAGATCTAGGAGATAAGCTGTGGGTTGGAGAGCCAGGCAAGCTCTCCCCTGATGAAAGTGATCGGTTCAGGCAGGAGAAACTTCTGCTGGTGTGAAGAAGAGGAGAAGGTTGCTTGGCCAGCTTTTTAAAGAGAGATCTTCTCCTAGAGTGAGAAAAGCACAGCATTAATCAGAAGTTCATTTGCACAGAAGATACTATTACCACAGGCAAAACTCTTGTAAGTGTTCCTTGCTTCCCTCTTCCATTATCCTCAGAAAAGCAACCTTAAATCTATGTTTACATGAAAGCAAACCAAACTGCAGAGCGTGAAGTTTACAAAATATCCTGATGTGCTAATAGGTCGGTTTGACATTGTAACTAAATTCATCTGTACTAAAATTTACCAACTTTGTTTCAGAAGAACAATCCATTCATTATGGGTATAAATCTTCATTTTCTTAATCTAAGAGCCCACCAAAACTGAAGGATGATCTATGAAGTACTAGCGATGTATTTACAAAATACACAGAAACTTAACATCAAAATAATAAATGCCCATGAACTTAGCAGTATAACGTTTAATTGAGTACAAAAATATATACTTAAACCAAATTAAGATGCAACCTCTTTCCCCACATATATGTCTGGCACGTAAAATTTTTAGGGGTTATTTAAACAGATCCATCTCAGGCAAAGCAGGATTAGAAGGATGTGTTACAACCACAGGATGTCACAGAGGAAGGTAAAAATACACAGAAGACAAGAGAGGACTATATTTACTCCATATTTTAAGTTAATTCTTATGTATACACACACGGCAAAATATTCACCATGAAACTAGAGGATTACTCACCTCTCTAAACTCTCTTTCTTCTTGGTTTTCTTACTGCGCCTGACCATTCTGCTCCTATAGCTGTTTCGTCTGGCAGGTCCTGTCTTGATGGAAGTGTTTTCAAAAGGGGTGGTTGTTACCGAGACTTTGTTACCACTCTGCCAAAACAGAGAAGGAACCTTTAGGCATGAGTAACACAAGACAACTTTACCTTAAATAGAAGCTACACCACAAATGTGAATGCAACGAGACAGAACTCCAGCATCAGAGTAATTGCTGACAACGTAGGGAGCCTCGCGCAGATGTTGCCAGACTAATTTGTGTCAGATAAATGAAGAGTGGAAAATTCTCAAACTCTGCCAAGTTTCCTAAACTTCCTCCATTCCAACTTTGAGACAAGAAGTAATTCCAGTTGCTATAAAGGAGGAGACCAAGGCCTAACAAGCATCTTATTTTTCCACAAAGAACAGCTGTCCCTGTTCAGTGGACATTCACTGGCCATTCATGTCTCAGAATACCGGCTGTCACAAAGATGAAGTGGAGGAGAAAATTCCACCTTCATTATCAATCCCAAGCAATCCTTTCATCTTGTTCAAGAGATAACAAATATAATTAAGCCTTTTAGGACCATCTGCATGAAGAGATGACTCAATAAAACCAACCGGAAATACCTATGTTATGTTTTAAAAAACCATACCTCCAGCCTAGCACTGTATATCACTACAGCAAACTTCTTTCCAAAGAATTCCAATTGCCCCATTTAATTTTATGATAGAGCAATAAGCTCTCATTTTGAGTTTACTCTTCTAAGTAGTGTGCAGTGTTGTCATGTTTCTTTTTCTGTATCTGACACAGAAAACAACTGCACACCCATGTGCCTAAAATAACAGAATTTTCTCATGCATCTCTTGCAAAATTGGAAAACTTGAAGTTCCTCCTGGTTTCAGAGAAGGAAAAACAAAAGGCTTAAGGAAAAGTGTTTTGCATCTTTCCTCAGCTCTTTGTATTTCCCCACTGCTTTCATTTCCCCATTGCTTTCCAATCTTTCATAAATGCCTACTCCCTTTGACAAGCAAAGCTCTACATGTAACACCACAAATTGTTGATAATACAGTAATTAAATATATAGCTGTCTAAAATGGGCTAGGTTAGTCTGTGATCAAACTGTTACATAAAAACTGCAATATGATGAGCTACAAGTGAACAGCTAAGACATTACCATTCTTGAAGAAAAGTCAGGGGTTTTGTTTGTTTTTAAAGGAAAACTGTGATTTTCTAATAGGACAGACCTTGGAAAACTCCATAAGAGAAAAATATCATAGATTACTTGTAAAAGTCCAACTACAGGATCAGAACTTCACTACACAAAGCTGCTCTATGGGACATGCCTGGTCTATACAGGAGGCAGAAAACCTGTGTGCCTTAAGATTATGAAAGGCAAGTTTCTGTACAGCAGGCAAAAAAATATTTCATATTCTCTGTTTCCACTTTTCCTCATTGATTTCACTTTAAAAGGAGAAAACGAGAAGTAGCATCATCATCAAAAGCCTGAATCACCTGATGATGATGGGGTAATTCAAGAAGTGCTTGAAAATGTCCTATTTTTTGAGAGACAAACATCTCTGTGTCAGTGCTTCAAATGTACTTCAGCTATCTCAGCAGCAGTGCGAGTTTATTGCAGAGAAACTAAAACCACAGCAGGATACGTGCAGTCATTGACCTTTCTCCAGATCTGTGCAACAGCAGCTCAGCGTTTGTGACCAACCACAATATCTGCTAACTAATTTCTGAAGGAAACAAATAAAACCCCTCCATCCTTGGTGAAAAGAGCAAGCACTTTTGTATCCCAGTTGTCCAAGAGTTACCTTTAACAACAACTCAATGACTTCTGTATGAACAAGACCATGCACCGGCTCTCCGTTGATATGAGTAATCAGGTCTCCAGCTTTTAAACCTGCCTGGTTAGCTACACCTCCTTCTTCCACATTCTGTAAATCAGAGACAAAGAGAATACACATAACTGACTCCTGTTTAAAATTTGTACTTTCAAGGGTAGGTTTTGCTTAATGAACTCTTTCCATAAAACCAGTTGGCCATGAAGAACACTTTACAGATATTAAGTTATATAAAGAAAGAAAAGAAGAAGAATCAGACCAGTCATTTCACCACCAAGTACACACTTGAACTTGTTACTGGCACGGGATCTGGAATGGTTTCAAAGCTCACTGAAACACTGATTGTTGCCACTGGTATCAAGTAAGCTCTGTAGAGCAGGGCAGTTTTCATGCATCATAAAGAAGGGGTTATTCACTCCCATGGCAAAATTTCAGAATTTAATAAACATTTTTAGCATCCAACACTGAGAAATACTGATGTAATTAAGACAGAGGTCATATGCAGTAACCTAATCATGATAAAAATTAAATCCATCATTTAGTTAAGGACTATTCTCATTTGATTCAAATGCACCAGGCTGCCCATTAGAGGGAACAGTGCAGCACAAAGGTGAGGAAGGACCAAAACAAACTGAATTGCAAATTATTTTGAAGGTAGCTTAAATAATTTATTATTTTTTAAAATAAGCTTTTGAAGAATTTTAAGTCATGCGCCCACTACTAAAGCCCACAGTGGTTAAAAAAACTTCAAACATAGTATTTTGAAAAAAAGCCAATGTTTCACTTTTACTGCAATGTATCATTTTTCCTTGATGTGATGCTAATACCAGTGGCAAGAACCCCGCTGTTTTACTTACTCCATTATCAATCAAATATACCCCATTCTCCAGATTCAATGTTCTTGATGGACTAATAGGTCTGAGAGGTAAACAACATGAATGAAAAATGAGTAATACACTACCCCATCAGTAGAATTCCTACTTCAAAACCTACAATACATACTTAAAACTCAGCACTGTACACAACTTCAAAGCTTTTGATATACTTGTAATCAGTGTTTCAAAATTATTTTAAGGTAGCTGAAATAGTTTATGCACACACCCCATTTATGTATGTAGAATATATAAATTATATAAAATATATAATTCATCAGCCTCAATCATAAAACAAATATAAATATGTATTTGCATAAACAGAGATTTATTTTACAATTAAGGAGGTTGATAACCAATGAAATGCAAGAACTGCTGTCTTTTCCTTTAGCCTGTCTCCTACTTCATTCAAACCAGTAGTGAACAGAAAAAGAAAAATACATAATTTACTCAAGAGTCAGTCTTTTTCCTGTGCCACAGAATCCTCAAAGCTATTCACAGTTCCAAATTATTTACACATTTCTACACAAAATAAAGCCAGTACTTGAAATCAGCCTAGTTGTGTCTAGTAAAATACTGCTGAGTTTCATGAATCCCTTAATTGATGCAGTTTAATAAACTCCATGTGTATTTCAACAATTTCTGTCTGCAACCCCCTAGTTCTGCAGATCCTGCCCTCAAAGAGGGGCTGCACCAACCCTTTGGTTTTCTAAGCCATGGCACTCTCCTAACTTAGACATGGCTGTTCCCAACTGCCAAACTTGCCAAAAGTGGAACTGACCCACGGAGAAGGTCAACATCATAGGTAAGTACCACTGCTGCCAAAGATGGCATGTGTCATTCCTACAGCCAACACTGCTCTTCTGTACAGGTGCGAATTTAATTTTAAGAAAATGGTTTGGCACTTCATCACGATTTACACAGTAACTGTCGACAAACAGATACCACAGGTACAAAACTCAAAAGCAAATACACCATTGCAGTTTTCCACAGCTGTATATAAGGAAAAAAAAACGTATTATCTTACCCAAACAATATGGTGGACTGTGTAGATATCGCTGTCACCCACATAAACCCTGATGGCTCGGATGGTGAAGCCATATTTTTTCCCCGAACTATGAATTACTATTGGCTGATGAGGACTCACAGTAGCAATCGATGAATCACGGCTGGGAGATGAATCTCGGGAGGATGAAGGATCAGATGACAGGGAATGAGGAGACATAGGACTTCCCAAAGGAGAAACACCAAACACATCTGGAAGAAAAAAAATCTGGCTATTAGAGTACATTCTGAGCACACACAAATACAGGCACAGCACAGAATTTGCTTAGTTTTATGGCACCTTTGTGTCAAAATACGTAATTGCTTTGCATAAACACTCCACCTCAATCAATGTGTATCTTAGTGAATGAGCAGTTTAAGCAGCAATCTGATCTTAGAACTAAATTTCTTTTCCAGTAGCATAAACTGTATTTTTAAATGCAAGGGTTAACTTGTAGACCGCTTTTTCCTTTTAGGTAGAAAACACACTCACTGCTAACTTTGAAGGAACAAGTCTCAGCCTCTTCCTAACGAACTCACATGAAAAGAAAATCAAAGTTTTGTAGCAGATGTTCTTGTGAATACACCCAAACCTATCCCTCCAATCATCCAGCAGCGTTAAACAAAGCACTAGCTGGTTTTTTGGTTTCAGTTATGTATAGATACAGATAAACACTGCTGTAAGCCGCAGTATCTAGTTGGTACATGGAACAGTAACTCAATGCTTGTACCAAGCTTCCATTCCTACATTCGGCTACATCATGTAAGACCACAAGAATTTCTTGCAACAACGTCAATTACAGCTTCGTCTTATTTGCTTGTTTTGAAAGCACAATGTCCTTATGCTTGTGCAAATGTAAACACAATTGCAGCAGCACAAAACACACTTTGGTGACTGCAACAGAGTGACAGCTCCGCAAAGGAATGCCGTCCAGAAAGATTCCAGGTTTGGTGTCTGTCCCAGCCATGTCATGTGAGGGCAGACACCCTACTACCTGGATGCAACTCACCAGAGGCTCCCAGAGATCAGTACCACCGGGTTAATGCCAAAATTCCACAGAACAGCCAAGACACGAGGGGGCCCTCACTGTCACCCTCTTCTTTCTGCTGCATACAGGACATCCTGTGACTCTCAGCTACATGACTTAGGTCAGGAACACTGGCCCTCTGTTGTCATAGTTTATTTTATGGATAAATATTAATAAGGAAGTTTTTGTTCAGTATTAGGTAAGGTAACATCCAAGAATATGGTTGTTCTGGATAACGACATTTTTAAGTGTAGGCAAAGCTAACTTTGTAGTTTATAAAATCATACAGAGATTAAACTGAAAGAAAACTGTAGTTTAATGAGTACAGTAACTCAGTCTATATCATCTCTGAATTTAGTGATTCTTACTCGACAGCTGTGACAGAAATACTGGAATACAAACTGATGAATAACTCTACTTGGCTGTGTGATTACTTGTGTGTACATCATGCTCCTGCGATAGGTAATCTCAGTAATTATGGCCCGTGTGCAAAGTTGAGATATAACCCCACTTTTGGAAAAAATCCCGTAAAGTTTGGGAAGTTCAGACTTTGATTCTGAACCACTAAACAGCAAAGCACCGTTACATCTGGAAACAATACTCTTGTTAAACTTCCACTTATGACAGTATCTCTGGCTTCAAATTTTGAGCACTTCATGTAAGCCAGTGTAGTACAAATAGGAGCCTACACACTATTTCTGCTTTGGTGACACTTCTCTCTGGCTCATCACCTTCCTTATGGGAGAGGACTAGTCAGGCTGAATGTGCTGCTGTAACAGCTGTTCTTGGAGCTGTACACAATAAGCTATTTAAAACTTAAGCTACACCGCTACTGTAGGATGAGGCAGGGACTGAAGCCTGCATCCTGCTGTGCACACACATGGTAAAACACAAACCAGTCACCACTAAGCTACAATTTTGCCTGCCAGAGAAGGCCCTTCAGCTGTAATACGACCGCTTAACTCGCTGATGAGATTACACCATCTAGTAACACACACAAACAAGAGAAACAAGAAAGTGTGACAGAACCCATTCTGGACTGTCCAAAATCTTGCATTTACATCATAAGCCATCAAGTATGCAAAAAACGTAACATTTCAAAGAAGAAGATTTATCTCTACCTCCCGGGATCATGAGGGACAAAGCACTTGCAGAAAGGGACTTTGTGACTTTTCCAGAGATTATCTTTTTCTCTGTGCTTTCTAATCGCTGACGAGCCATGTGAGTTGCAACTTCAGTGGGTGGCTTTGAGGTGTTATCTGTACTGTCCACATTCTCACTTCTTCCATTTATCTGGTCTAGGTGCTCTGAAAAACTGCCAACTGTGCAAAGAAGAAGGGATAAACACGTTGAGGGAAAACTAGGGATCAGGGAGGGGAAACAATACAATTGTGAGACTGGAATTATAATTTCTGTTGACAAGTTCATAAAACATTAGAGAAATTTGAGTAATTCTTCCACATTTACAGAACGCACACACATTAACAGAATTAATTGAAGCAACTGGTTTTTTTAGTCACTGACTAAAGCAGCTGAAGCAAGTCTAGTATCTCAATATGCATCACTCACCTCAGAGAACTTAATCATATGTTTATTTTTCATGTGAACGCCTAAAGTAAATGAAAGGCTCCAATCCTACATAAATTGCTATCAGCTAAACAATATTTCCAAAATTGTTAAAATACTAAGTACAATTTTATTTTAATTATTATCTTTTGCTTTTATTCTTCAGGTTGTTTTCTACCACACAGAAGATAGATACCTTGCACCACTAACTCAGCATTACAACCACAACGGTGTTAGTCTATCATAGGTAATGAACTTCCACAGTACTGAATATACAACCAAAAAACAATAAAGGCCTTGTGTTACATGAACAACCTGCACAGGATTTCTTCAAAAATTCAAGGATGCCACAGCAAAGTTGTATGACATTATACAAGGGTAGGGACCTGTTTAAAGACACAGCAGTAATTCCTAGTATTCCTTTAAGGTTACTGAACATCTTGTTACTAATGGACCACAGAAAAAAATTATATTACTCTTAAGTGTAATTGATAAGTGACAAAAGAGGATCAGATGTTATCACTGACTGCTGTGCTAATGCCAACAGCCTAACATGGGGCTGGGAGGAGCGAGCAAGGCTTGGGATACAGCACAGTTTTAGACAAGGGAGGGAGATGGAAATGGTTAGATGGCTGGATGAACCTGAGGAAATTTGTTTTCCCAGAAACGCAGAGGAGGAAGGGAGAGCAAAATGAGGAAGGCAAGGGAAACTAGGGACATGGGAATACAAGAGGGTATCTTGAGAAAATTCAGTGAAGTACAAAAAAGAAACTGAGCACAGGTAAATGTGTAGACAAGGTAACGGTAACCTATGCACGGACAATGAGACTGATACAGGCCTAGATCTTTGTTAAACATCACGTCTTCCAACAGTTATACAGAACTATCCTCTAAAAGTACAAAACCAGCAACACACTAGGGCCCTGGATCCTACTGAAATGCATGCAAACACTTGAGCTGGGAGAGGGGTGCATAAAGCAAACAAATTATCTAAGTATGGAATGGTTACAACACTCCCTCCTAGACTCCTAATGACAAAAGTGACTTCCACAAGTCAAAGACAACCCTGCCAATTCTGAAAGGTGTACATCTTAGAGACGTCTTAATTAAAAACACACAATGGTGCATCTGAGTGTTAGAAAACAGCAAGACAGAGTGGTTTGAATAATTTCAGGATGATCAAAAGAAACCAACTTCAGTGAGGGAAGATATAAAAATAGTGCTTTAAGGCATCTAAGACTTCTTTTCTCTACAGAAGGATCCTGCACAGGCTCTATGGTCAAGTCACCACTTTATTCACTTGCCTAGCAGCCCTCCAGAGTCCGTGGGGCAACACCAAGTGCTGGCATTTCCCACGCTGAAAGTTTTCCATACATATTTTCCTGAGATTTTATTAGCTTGAGCCTGAGCCCAAACCTGACCTCTGTTGAGACGGCTTTTAAAAAAAATCAGTTCGGAAATATAGAACTTCTAAAACCATGCATGCTACTGCTAAACAATGAAGGTTCACAAATGTTTCTAGAGGCATTATCTGTCAAGAGACCCACTGTGAATCACCTGACAGTGTGGAGCTGCTGATTGTACTTGCTGGAGTGGTTACTTCAGGTTCATCTTGCACTATTTCCTCGTTCACAAACCCAGGCTTTTCCTGTTCCTCCTGGGGTCTCACTAAGCTGGTGGAATCATCTTGTTCTCCTTCAACGGATATCGCCAACTTTGGAAGTAAACCAGAACTATGTCGCTGCCCTCTACCCTCAGTGTCAGAGGAGATGGATGTAGATACTTGATGTCTGCATTAAAAATAAGCAGTTATTGAGATGAGGAGGTCTGCTGTCTCACAAGCAGGACATGCATCATTTCCAGTATCTCCTTGTACTTACATTTCAGAATATTCTGAACTCCAGCTTAAAGATTCCACTGAAGGCAATGTTACACTTTTTGTTTTGTCTCCTGCATCTTCCTTTTCTTCACCTTGTGTTTGAGTGACTCGATCGATGCTACTAAAAACCTATTACAGACAAAAAAAAAAACCCCAACTCATCACTGACATAATTGATACAAAAAGATGCACAGGAAAGCACATTTCAGGTTGAACTTTGCATGTTCAAAATGCTTATGAAGTATTTCAGGGTGCAAACTTGTTGAACCTTCTTAAATTTCCCAGAGTTTTTGTTCCTTAAGTGCTTTCCTATTTTGTTTTCTTGTCTAAGGGTCATGAATAACATTTCTCATTATGAATTCATCAGCTTTCTGCCCATTTCACTGTGTGAAATAAGACAGTACAAACAAAATCCATAGCCCTAGGGTCTCTAGGTCACAGGATTAATGTACATCTTGGATTTATTCACAACCACAGAACTAATAAAGGTAAAAAAGCTCTAACCCTAATAGACTGGCTTAGTATCTACCAGTCAGATGTGGAAAGCATAAAAAATTACCTGAATTGACTTTAAGTTAAGAATAACTTACTTTGCTAAATGATTTAGAAAACATGAACTCTGATAACTGCTTAGCTGAGAAACAGCACACAGAAATTATCAGCTGTATGTTCTAGAGACTGATTTATAACAACATTAACAAACCGAACCATGGCTGTGGCACAGAGCTTTCAAAAGGACACAAGTTCACAGAATGAAGTGGAAAGGGACCTCTGAGGGTCATGTTGTCCAACCCCTCTGCACAACCAGGGTCACCTAGAGCTAGTTGCTCAGGATCATGTCCAGATGGCTTTTCAAGACCTCCAAGGATGGAGACTCCACCACTTCTCTGTACAAGCTGTGCCAGTGCTCAATAATCTTCACAGTAAGAAGTGTCTCCTTGTCTTCAGACAGAACTTCCTGTGCTTTAGTTTGTGCCCACAGCCTCTCATCCAAGTTATCTCCAAAGAGACTCTGTCATTTACTACTATCTGAACTTGAAACATATCAGCAAGACAAAATAAGGAGTTTACAGAGATAACTACAACCACAATTCCTCTCTCTGCTCTCATGTTATCATAGATACAATGCATATGTGGTGCTGCAGAGTCAGCTTAAAATCTACCAATTCCATAAAGCATAACCCAGGACAAACAAGACAAATGCAGACCTTCCAAATAACTTTAAACGGTTCCTACAGTAGTTTAAAGAAACTTTTTAAATACAAAGCTTTTGAAAATCACTGATGCATGCTATGCTAAGACTAGCTCATTAGGCATTTCAATTCCAGTATTTTCTGTCAATTTAGCTTCCACAGTATTTCCTGAGCATGTCCACCCTGCTCCTACTGGCATCCCTTGTTCAGCCATAATTAGCTCTCAAGTACGAAACTATACCCCCCTTTGGACAGTCAGCTTTACCTTCAATTCACAGCATTCCAATCACTCCCTCAAATCCACATCTCCCCTTGACCATATCACATGCTAACCACTACTTTGCTTTTTCCTTTCAGTCTAATGTAATTTAATTAACAGCTACTACAGGCTAGCACTGTAATCTGTTATGCCATCACCTGCAAGATACCCAGGACACAAGTGGAGCCACATGCAAACTATGTACAAGAAAGGCAACGTAATTTAACAGAACAGTTTCCCTAAACTTTCTCTTAGGCTACTATGAGTTTTCTACAGAAAATAGCAACCTATTTATACCATTTTTTATTACTTTCTTAAGGATTCAGTAACTTTGCTACAGGATCTTCCCATGTTTGGATTTAATGGTATTCCCTTCGCTCTTGCTCAATTTCAGTTAACATTCCTTGAAGAAGCAATGCCCTGTACATCTCTTCCATATCTAACGTCTCCAAACTACATGAAAGTAGTAAAATGTTTATGTACACAATACATATTAACATTACAGCACTTTTTACTTACTTTTGAAAATCTGTGTGAACATGAGGAAAACTGTCTTATCTCCAAATTAAAATCTTCATCATTGGTATCATCTTCTTCCTCAGTTTCCATGTGGTGGTATCTCTCAGAGCGAGCTACAGACAACGGAAATAAAGTATTTGAATTTTGGAGGAAGAACGGGGACCAAACTTTAGTATTAACTAAAAGCATCATTTTATTCTTAAGATTATTTCTGCTGAAATGTCAAACCTTCAGGGAAATTGCAAGCTGCCAGTGGTTCTGATAAAGGAGCTTTTCAAAGCAGTAAAAGTCTAAGGCAGTGATTATTTAAACAAGGCATTCATCACGTCTTTTTAATGCCATCAGACACCTACTGTCAAAATAGCTTGTGTCATCTTCAGACTCCAACTGTGGAATAAATTCCGCTTTCTGTCTCAGCAGGCCATTCCAGTCAAGGTTCCTGAAGAACCGGTGCTGCTTTACTTCATAGGCACCACCTGGGGGAGCCAGAGAAAAACACTGAGCAAACGATACCGAATCCTCTGACATTAATTCAACTGAACCCCTGGCCAAAACCCGCAAATTATCATGGAAAGGCGTAGTCATCACCATAGGCAGGAACATCTACTACAGATTTGCACTAGTAAACCTGTCAGAGCATCTTGCTGTCCCTGTGCTGTTGCTGCCTTTTCTTTAACAGTGGTGGCATTGCTTTATCATATTCCTCCTTTTAACATTTCCATTTTTCTGGATATACTTAGTATTATCTGTCAGCTACATATTAGTCAGACGAATCAGATGTAGTAGCAGTAGTCATCAAAATATAAATATGAACAATAGATGAGTAAGTACACGTTAGAATGTAATGAATGATTCTTAATAGTCGCCCAGTGAAAATACCATTGCTGATTAGGAGCTCCTTTCAGTGTTTTATGGCAGTAATATACAATTCTATAGGAAATACCTTATCATTTATCTGCTTATCAATTACTGCCTACTTGTTACAGTGTGTGTTAAAAATTACACTAGTTTCAAGTTAAGAAACAACTAAGAACACAAAGTACTGGAATTCTTGTCCACTGAAGGTGGGGAGGATGTTAACAATAAGCACAAATCCAATCCCAAAAACTGAAGGGGTAACCTACAGCAGCAAGAGTTACTGCCCGCTTGATTGTACGGGATTTACATGGCATGGTTTTGGTAGCTGGGGCGGGGGGGGGGGAGGTGTGTGGCCGTAGGGGTGGCTTCTGTGAGAAGATGACAGAAGCCTCCCCTATGTCTGAAAGGGCCAATGCCAGCTGGCTGCAAGATGGACCCACTGTTGGCCAAAGCAACATGGGCAGGGGAAATAAACTTTGCTGGATGATACTATCTCCAGACCGTCAGCTACAATGAAGTTTAAGGGCTGTTCAGACAAATCCCAGATACGCAGGGAGCAAGGGACATGTGGTTTACTAATCTCAGTCACGTCACAGGTCCCAAAGGAAGACCTGTCATTTGGGACTGAGTCAACAGTACTTGGGGTCTGGGTTATACTCACGTTCCCTGAGCAGCTGTGGTAAGGCCCGTTATGAACTGATTCCTAAATCTCCTTTTTCTATTAGCTCTAAAAGTAAGCACCACAATCTGACTACTGGACTTGGTTTTGCCCACAATTTTCCAAGTACTCTCATGCTGACTCAACCTGCCACTTGGTTTCCTTAGGATCCCCAGTGTATTTATATCCATGGCACACAGTACTCAATATAAAGACAACTATACCTCTCAATTTAAACTCTTCTGTAGGAGGCCTTTTTTGCCATGTTTACATAGTGCTTTTCCCAGGAGGATGGCAGGCAGTGACTAGGGTTCCCATGCATTAACCATCTGCAATATTCTTCATTACTGCCTCTCACCCAAATTCCCAAATAAATCCTGCTCCCCCAACTAACAATAAAACTCTATTACATAAATGCACAATGCTTTCATTAGCCTACACAGGCTCACTGCTCCTAATACCGCATGCAGGGTTCTTGTCTTGAAGTGGAATGAGCACAGCACTGAATCACCACAGCGAAATAAGCAGACAGCTTGTTTTCTCACCAATATCCATTTACTTCCTTAACACTCACACTTTCGGTTTTGTTCCTTTTCATGCAAGGCAGTAGAGCTTGCTGAATGAGAATGACAAAACCTTTCACAATACAACCTCAGACAGTAATTTCTGAATAATTAGTTCAAGTACTCATCACCCACCCTAAAGCCTGGAGGAACCAATTTGCCAGGTGAATACACTTCTGAAAAACGAAGCATCAGTTGTGTATTGATTCCTCTCCTCCACTTCTGTGTTATTTAATACTGTATTCGTGAAGGAACACCATTCAATGGCTAACTGGGTCTGTGAGAAATTCCCGGTTTATTTGTCAAATTAAAGAGAAGAGTAAGCATGAACGTCCACGTGTGAACTCCAAAAAAAAAAGATAGTCATCGTTTTATTAAGCTCGTATTATTAGTCTGATTCTATAAAATACCCTCTGCTATGACAGCATGTTGTCATGCTACTTGCCCTGACAAAACATAGGTGAACAAAAGCTCCTAATGCCGAATACCAAAGCTATTCTATGTTCTATAGCACAATTTAAAGTAGTGCCTCCTAACCTGTTCCTAGTCGTTCCAAAGGATTCTGCCTGAGCAGCAGCGTAATCAGATCCTGGGCATCTGGAGGTGGTGCTTCATCCTCTTCAGGCCAGTTGATTTCATCTAGTAAAACAGAAAGTTGTTATTTCTGAAGTCTGATCCCAGCATTCAGCAGAAACTGTGTGAAAGCTCCTGTAGTGAGCTGGCAGTAAAGTCCTAGACTTAAGGCAACCTTTTCAAGTTGCTTTCTGTTGCATACCAATTACTTCCAATTTTTACACTCTCTACAGAGATTCCATAAACATATTGGTATGTTCCCATTTTCCTCGGAAGTATCCTTTAACCCAGTGTTTAACAACAGAATACAGGAATGATTGGCTCATGGAAACTATTGTAAAATATTAGCACAACTTGTACACTGTCCCCTCTCCCTGCCCTTCTCCCTGCTTCCCCACCAAAATCATGGTTTAAATTTTAATTCTCTTCCATGGAAACTACTGTTAAGATGGACACAGCTGGCCTGACCCACCAGCTGCTGTTCACATCTGTAATCCTTCTCTAATGGCAGTAGGCTCACTGAAGTAATTACTCCCGTGACTAAAGGCCAAGGTACCCAACTCTGCAGAGATACATGCACTGGAGCTTTTTCCCAAGTGTCTCAGAAGAAAACCACCTCACTCTGACTCTCACACTACCAAGGCTTTTGCACTTCACAGTGAGTTGGACATAATTCACACAATCAGATATTAAACCTTGCAGTACTCAGGAAAGGCTGAATCAAATTCTGCCAAACCTTCATTTAAATTAAACAATGGAAAATTGTGCCAGTTTCAGTATGACCATGAACTCTGTAACAGCTTGTATGGCAAGTTCTGTATGATTTTTAGCAGAAGCTGCCTCTACAAATGAAATATACTGCAGGTTTAGGCAAAATCCTGCAGGAATTTCTTGGGAGATACAAGGATTTTGGCATCAGAGAAACAGAATGCTAGGAGCTCAGGAAATACAGAAGGCTGTTAAGGATTTTGTTGATATTATATGATCTAGACTATTCCTTCAAAATGATCCGCACTGGACACACATTTAATCTTTGTATTTCACAGTTTAAGGAAAGGTGCTGAAATAAACAGGCATGGAATGTAACCTGTTTCTAGAGCACTATTTTTAATCCTGATCATTTTAAGCATGTAAGTGCACACAGACGTCTCCCACAGTTGTGCTCCTACAAACTGGGGGCAGGAAAGGGCCCCCCTCCTACAATGAAGAAGTGAGCTAAAATGAGGGGGCAAGATTTTAAAGGATGTAGATTTCATCCACAGAAACTGGAATAAAAGTCCAGCCTATAGTCTGGGTTCTTTAACGTGGTTTTACAGCTGTATACAAGGGGACCATATGTTTTAGCACAGGAAGGAGTTCTCCTGCAGATACTGACAGTAAGAATGATTTCAGAAAGACATTCAAAACAAAAGAAACTGACAAGTCAACATCAAAACTAGAAACTAAGATGACCAACAGTCTTAGAGAGTGAGTGGGATTAGATCAAGATTACAAACATACACATCTAGAGATAACTTCCGGAAGATAAATGGACACAGATAAAAATATTTACATAAGTGTCAGGCAGATTGTACCATATGATTCATTCTACAATTTATTTTACAAAATGCAAAACTGATGCTACATGCAAACTAAAGTCTAAAGTGCAAATTTTGTCATTAATTTTAGACTATTCCTTCCCTTTCTCCCAGTCAGAGAGCATAAAACCACATGTGCATGTGTCTGGAAATGCAATAAAAACATGAGTTATTTCCATGTTTGCGTGCCTACAGCTTCCACTGCAGTTTAAATCTGATTTGGAAAATAAAGCATGAATATGCATTGCAGCCATGAGGCATCCAGAACAAAGCCAGCAATTGCTGCTTGTGTTAATTAAACAGTTGATTCTCCTTGCCACTCAGGCCGGTGGATCACATCAGAAAACAACATGGTTATAAATCTATGAACAGCTAGGATGTTGTATAAAGAGACCACATACTGGAGGCAACTCACAAATCCATTTCATTACAGTTTGCAAACAAGCCTGGCTTTCAACTTGAGATGGAGGAAAGCAAAACCATTGCAGTGTCTCCTTAAGTACATTTGTTGTGTTCTGAGAGTCAGGAGCCAGAGGTGTGGTTAGTTTTGTTTCTGTTGGGTTTTCTATATGCTTGGTTTTTTTTTTTTTTTCTTTTGGTCTTAGCTACTGGACCTTTTAAGCAAACCATAAAACAGACTGGGAAATACTCAGTAGCAGAGGTGCCATTCTGTTAAACTTTTGGCACAAATAGAGGCCCTCTACATCTATGCATCTGGGAAATTTATGGAAACAGCAGGTAGGATAGTAAATGATTCTGTTTAATTATCATTCAGTTTTGCCACAAGCCATATAACAATACTCAGGGTCAGCCTGCAGGTTAAGATCTAAAAGGTTATTGAATTTTAAATGGAAGAAGAACAGCTGCTACAGAAATAACATTACACTACAACAATCACCAATGAAATCATTAACAATCTGTGAATTGAATTTGTTTCCTTCTCTTTCTCATTATTTATTATTTGGGAGACATTTGTTTTAGGGTTTTATTACATCTTTGTTAATTTCTTCATTGTGCCATGAGGCATTTTTCCATTTATGCAAATTTGCTTTAACCGTTTCTTCTCTGGTGTAATTTCTTTACTGAAGACTGAAATCACCCTACCATAGTGGCACTACTTCTCTGCTAATACTGCTTTACTTTTTCAAACAATGCAGCTTAGCCATCGGACCCTACATTACTTCATTTCTGTACTTAGCAACAATAGACAGTAAATTCAGCTTTTAATCCAAACGTACTCTTTAGTGCTTTGACAGCAAATTGTGTACTACAGTATTACGACAATGGTGGGTTTTTTGGAGCAAAGCTCCTTGAAAACCTAGGATATCAGTAAAGTTGTAAATATCTTTACTATTAACAGAGAAGTTTCACAGCAAGCTAAGAAATCTGTGGGTTTTTTGTAACGATCCTTACCACTGATTACTTGCCCAAACAGCTCTTCTGGTGTATCTCCAAAGAATGGTACACAGCCAACGAGAAATTCATAGAGGATAATTCCCATAGCCCACCAATCCACTGGTTTTCCGTAACCCTGTCTCAGTATCACTTCAGGAGCTATGTATTCAGGTGTACCGCAGACCTAACAGAAAGAAAGTAAGCATGATGGCAGAACAAGTCAAATTGAGCTATATCACATCATTTCCAACTCTTGAAATGTAAAATAATAGAGCAACATGGAATTCAGTAGGTCCTAGTTTGCACAACAGCTACACTTACAGGCATCCTAATCAACATTTGCCTATCTGTCATGCAGTCTGCGCTTTGTACATGGGAGTCCATCACCACAAATATTTTTAACTTAAACGTATCCTTATCTTTACATGAAAGTTGTGATGGTTTTTATCTTAAGTAACTTTGACAGTGAACAGATTGTGATCAATGGTAATGAGGCATGCTTAAAGGGAAATGGGCCATAGCAAGGATTTTAGCACCCTTGGTTGTACAATGCATCATGAGCTCCACAAGTACTCTTCTGAGACTTTTGAATTCCTTATAAAAACAGTTTTCCATTTGTGTCTCTCTTAGATTAACTTGCACACAATTAGGTTGTTCATCTTAATAACAGATCCTAATGTAGAAAGAAAAAAGCCTAGAATAGTCTGTGGGGCATCAGTAACTCACACACAACTGGAACACCACTGCAGAATATAGAGCATTATGGTAGATTCTGCTGGCAAAACATCACTTTATTTGAACACTCAATGTAGAAATTAAAAAGGATGTGTCTTACTTGTTTGTCAAGGAATTCTCTGGCATCCTTCTCCATGTGACCTTCATACAGGTTGGTAGTCAAACTCATTAGCCCCACCTTTGACAGGCCAAAGTCTGTAAGCTTTATATGGCCCATGGATGTTACCAATAAACTGAAAATTAGAATGATCTGAAGTTAGTGATATAATTCAACATTGTGTGCTTTATCATATTATTACTATTGTACTTGGAGGAAAATGTTTCATTAACACTGTAAAAATACAAAGACAGCTTAAAAAGTAATATAACCAGGTACAAAATAAACTGCTTGAAAATCTGACAGGCTTACATTTGTTACTATTATTATCAGATGTAAATAAACTTTTTATATGCAAATGAACAACATCTTATAGAATGACACAAGTGTTGAGAGCTGAATACTAGATGCTTTGAAGAAGGAGTCATCTGAAAGACTCAGAATAGAGTAAATGTCAGTTTTGAAGTGAGGTGAGCATTTTCTAGCTCTAACAAGCTAAGCCATTAATCTGAAAAAAATCCAGGTATTAAATCAGTAACTACTACCTTGGCCTGAGGTATCCTAATATGAAGGTATTTTCACTCAACAGACATGACTCCAGTTCTTTTTTTTTTTTTTTTAATATTAAACAGGAAGATTAATGGAGCTGCAAAAGCCTTTTTCTGTTGCAGCTACTTGCTGTAATGTTATTAACAGGTGTAGCAGCAGTATTGTATTTCTAAATATTGAAAAAACCCCACACCAAAGAACCATGCAACAGGAAAAGATTTCCCAATCTGGTCAATCTTGACGTCATATCTGCAAATATCTGAAAGTTGATGACACTTTATATTAAACAGTGTTTTAAGTACACTTTGAGAGATCCTTTCCTTAATGACCAAGATACATTTCCCTCCATTTCAGCCAGAAGTACATTCTTCTTTTTAGCGGTTCCAATAGCCTCTTTCATGTTAAAGACAGAAAGTTTTGTAGAGTTTTTTTGGGAAAAAAATACCTTTTTGTAACTGCAGGTAATAAAAATTCAAATATTGTGCAGAAATCGTGAATCTACATAACATTGACATTAAAAAAAAAAAATTTCAAACACATTCAACCCAAGTTTACACCTTTCATATTTTATCTAACAATTTCAAAGTTCTCTTTCGGTTATATTCTATATACATACTTGTCTGGTTTCAAATCCCTGTGTACAATGCCATAATTATGAAGGTATTCCAAGGCCAGAACAGTCTCTGCAAAGTACATCCTTGCCATGTCTACAGGTAAGGGACCCATATTCTTCAATAAAGTAGCACAGTCACCACCTGTGGAAACAGGACAAATGTTCCAGATGACGTTATAAATTCTGAGGTGTATCAGTACCATCCATACATGCTGCAGATAGAGACACCAACTGTAATCATAAATGCTTATTTTCCAGTCATATGATTCAATTGCATGTGTAACCACTTCAACTACTGTACTGGAAACACAGCGTGAAGCTGGGAATGAGTAGTAGAAGGGTTCAGCTGGAAACTAATAACGTCTCTTCTGTTGCTTAAAAAAAAAAAAAAGGTAGGGTGTGTGAAGCCTACACAACCATAGCCTGAGTATCTCATCTTGCACTGCCTCTATCCACTATTCTCCTTCAGCATCAGCATCTTCTCAGATTGCTTTCTCTTCCCTCTTTCTTTGTAAAAAATAACTATTACAAATACCCAAACATGTGCTAGTGAAAACTTGAACTCCAGAAAAGCAAACAGCATTTTCACATGAACTTTCAATGGCAGGATACTTATGATTATATTTGATGAGGAACTTATTCAACGAGCAGTTATTTCCCAATACAGCTGGAGCACAAGTGTTTTACAAGCTCTCAGCAGGAGATATTGACCGGGAAAAAAGCCACCTTGTTGTTGGATTTAGATCCTAAATCCATACTGCCAGAATATAGAGGACACGCAGGAGGCCTTTCTAAGGCATGTATCATATGGGTTATTTTTCTTTCTTGGTATAAGAAAACTCTCTTCTCCCCCCATAAAACAAGAACATTTTACCTTCTACATATTCCATGACCATACATAAATGACGTCTTGTTTCAAAGGAGCAATACATGCTGACAACAAATGGATTTTCTGCAAAGGTCAGGATATCACGTTCAACAAAGGCCTGCTGGATCTGGTTTCGGAGGATGAGATTCTGCTTATTAATTTTCTTCATGGCAAATCTTTGTCTGGTTTCTTTGTGTCTCACGAAATAAACCGCACTGAAGAAGTTCAGATGGGAGCGAAAAAGAAAAAAAAAAATCTAAGTTTTAAAAATGTATTTTTTAAACCTTTTTTTACTAATATATATATTTTTTAAACTGTGTATGTATTATATAAAAGACTTGTGTTTAATTTAATGTAGCTGACCTGTCTTTCACATTAGAGCATGGCTAAAAAACTCATTTTGTTTCATAACCAAGAGGAGTCACAGTCAACACAAACAAACAACACATACACACACACACACACACACCCCCCCACCTTCACCAGGTCCCCCCCCCCAAGCAAACAACAGATAGAGCAAATGCTCTGAGCTCAGGCAGAGTTTGGGCGTTTCTATCAACAAAGTATTATATACAAAACCCAGCCATGGCACAGTGTTATAAATCATCCCCACAAATGCTTATTCTGTAAGTGTGCTGTCAGGTAATTATGACTCAGACTCTGTCCAGGGGATTTTAAAACATATCATAGGTTTCTCATGAAGGTTGCTCAGAAGTTACTCGACGGGGTGGCTCCCTCATTGCCAGGTGCGAAACCTTCTGTTCTTGTTCAGTCCCTGACATCAGCATTGATCTGTATCAGGGGTAGGTCACCAGTAGGTAATCCAAAACAAAGATCACTGCATTAACTGCATGGTAATGGAGGATTAAGATGTAACTTGACATGCAGAATTTCCACTGGGGTGCTGGGTACAAAGTGTCCTGTAAGCTTGGTTAGATAAGGTCAAGGCAGGGGGGAAGCAAAGTCAAAGAAAACTTCATGTGGACAAGCCTTTCTTTTCAAGGTTCAGGAGAAAGAATCATCCCGCTGTGAAACACAGGACATTACTGCTCCATTTCTCCAAATCCCTTGAGGCGTATCCTGAAAAATGTTTGCCTTGCTTGAAATCTGCTTTGTAGCTTTTAATGCTTATAGCATCTCCAGTATGTCATTACCACAGTAGTGAGTGTTTATGGAAAGAAAAGACTAGAAGGAGGAAAAGGGGAGGGGGGAAATGGGACTCAATTACATAGTTTTTAAATTCAATTTCTTGTCCCCATGAGGTCTAATTATCAGCATACAATTATTTATTGAAACACAAAAAGCAATTCTTGCATTACTATTTCTATGAAGTTCTTCCCATAGCTGCCAAAGTTACAGGCACTGAAAAAATCAACAAGCTTCTGTTTTCCTTTGTGGAGGAAAACTTTTTCTAGACAAGAAAGTTTCTCTTACTGTTTCCAAAAGCTTTCATTAATCCCTTGTTCTTGTCTGAGCATGGGGCAGGGAAGAGACATTACACCATTATGAAAGCAGGGGAAAACCACCTTGGGCAAAACCCAAGACCAACCCCACCCTTCATGCCTCCTACCAAGTCTCACTCCCGTCTGCCCCTCCCAAGCTGGAACTGAGTTATTCAGCTCCGGTGCTCCTCCCCGCTGGCTTCATACCTTCTGTCCTCCTGCACCTCTTCCTACCGCTCCCCTCACACTCACTTCTCTCTCCACCCCTTCATTACAACTCTTTTCCTTACATGCTGCCTTTCCTCTCTCTTTTGTTGCTATCTCCTGCCAGTCAGTCTTAGCTTCTTCATCTCCTGTAATTTTGTCTTTTCCCTATTTCAGTCCCCTTGTGCACTCCCGGCACGAGGAAAAGCGGGCCCTTCAGGTGTCTGAAACCGCAATCCTGCGGAAAACCCCTAGTTACATGAATGAACTGAGGACTGCCTGGGGCCTCGGCAGGCAGGTCTTTCTCAGGGCTTTAACGTGGACAGTGTGCCAGGATGAACTCTTGAAAGACAGATACAGCGCATATTATTACAGCATCTTAATAAATCCCCTCTGCAGATCATGTGAATCTGTAGGGTCATTACTACCGTATTTAAAGATGAAGAACCAGCAAGTTCTAAGCACTACCTAGTCCAGTTAAGTATCTGGGACATGCTGGCTGGGTTCCTCCGGCTCTCTGAGCTGCCTTCTCCAGTCTTAGAGTCACAGGCAGGTAATTATGTAACTGTCCATTCTGCTGTCTACAATTCCTCAGAAAAAACAGTTCAGTTCAAGTGTACCAAACTTACGAGACTACTGCAACACAACTGTCTCCCACATGTTCACACATGCACACTCTTTATGCTACGTAAAGAGTTTTAAAATGATCTCCAACATATAAGAATGCCTCTGATTTCAATGTAGAGATCTCAACAGTTACTCACACGCTCTGTATTTTATTGATGGTGTATTTCAACATCACAAGAAAAGTTTACTTTTCAAGAGAAGTAAGAAAATTCATGAATCTTTGTCACTGTCCAAATATTACCTTATTCTACTTCCAACATAAATCTCTGCTTCAAAAAGTATCTCTAAAATACCTTTACCTAGGCATAAATATAAAACACTGTGCACATGTATTAAGACGAACAAAAAAAAAGCTAAAACATTTAACTGGGTTGCTGAACTGCTCCAATTTGAGTATTGTGCAATCTCCCCATCCTCCAATCATACCACCAAGATGCTTGTTTTTTTCTAAATCACAGGGTTCAGGCCTAGTTTACAGCTCTTCAGTAACTTCAACTAAGAGTTAAGAGCCACTTTATGATCTAGTCTACATTCAGTGCCTGCAGCTGATGTAGCTGTGTCACTTGCTTTGACCCGATTCCCTAATTTGTCAAAGGACCTTGAACTCGTTGTGGAAACATTTGCTGTGTACAAGTTCAGGATCTATGTTTCATTTTCACAAGCAATTTCCTGAGAAGAGACTGCTAGACTCTGTACGATCCTGGAAATATGTCTGATGTTGGTTGCTTCCGGTGAAATGGAAGCCGCGTGTTAAGCCTGAGATTCACATTATGGCAATATGGTAAAGTTTACAGATACTTATTTAAGATCAGAATTTACAAGCAGCACTGCACCACTTTTAGCCAGGCGATGCCCATGACCTGATCAAATTTATTTGGGGGCAGGGGGAAGTGCTGCCTAAAGCACTGCAGCACTCCTAACATGAGCATCCAGCGCGGTGTGGGTCTTCTGAGCTTTGGGACAGCACACAGAGTCCCCTCTCAGCAGTATTTCAGACTTATCTCAGTCTGGTTCGAAGCAAATGAGAAGATGGTCATCTGAAGACAAGAACATGATGGCTGTGATCCTGCTCTCCCAAGTGGTACAAATCCCAGTTCTTCCAACATGCCACAAATTTTGACTAATATAACCACCTCTCCATACCTAACAACAGCAATGTCTTCTATCTTTATGGCAGCTCGTAAACTCAGATGCACAATGACGAAGCTGTTGACTGGATTTCCTATGGGTAAACTGTTCTGTATTTGCAAAAGAAACACTTGAAACATTAAGCTCCTCACCACTTTGTAGCATGCTGCGCCTTCAGAATTCAAGACCTTCAACGCAGGAATAACCTTTCTCTACCAATGACAGAATCGCGTTAGCTACCAGTATTAGATTCTCACACATATACTAGCTACAGAGGAAAGATAAGGCACTTGGCCTGTGCTGTACTGGGATGGGAGGCTCACCCAAGGGCAATAAAGTACATGAGTTCAAAGTTCAAAATTTTGAGTAAGTACACAATAAATAATGAATATACGATCCCTAGCGTATGAATTGCCAGCCTCTACTATCTAAATTGCTCTTTAAAGTTATGGGCTTCTAGGAACCAAAGCCTCTTACTCTATATAGACCAGTCACCCACAGCATGTGGGTAAACAGGAAAGAAGGAAAGCAATACAGCTCTGTCATCCATTCAGAGGTGGTGCTTCTTAAGTGAACCTACAAAGCCACACATTCCCCCCTAACCCCTTCCGCTTCTGAACTGATGTCTGCCAGGCTGATGATGAACTCTACTGATTGATCGGGTGTCATCCTGGAGCTGGGTAACTTAGTCCCATTCCCAATGCAACTACACATGTGCAAGTACTTCCAAGTGGAGAAGGAATAGAAGCAAGTACTCACAGGTTAGGGACAGCAGCCACCCAAGCCAACACTGCCTCTGAGTTTTTTAATTTATCAAGCAGCACCATTAGCCAGGATGTCATGTACATATTGACATTGCCATCTTTGTGGAAGTAAAAGCATTCCAGGCAGGTGCAGAAGCGGTATCAAGTATTTGCTTTAAGCAGACACAGTTATACATTAGTGAAGAGCAACCGAACTAACATCACTCACTTCCCTGAAACCAAACATAATCTTTATTTTGTTAAGGTGGTTCAGGAAACCAGGCTGATGCCAACTTGAAGAGATGGACTACTACTACCTGCTATCTCTTGCAAGCTGGAATACGGAAAAAATGTGAATGTGATTGCAGTCAAAGTTTAAAATTTGGGAAGTATAAAAAGTTTTGGCTGGCCGAAAAAAAAGTCAGACAGCTTGTGAAACCATTAATGACTTGGCCTGCATCCTACATGTTAACAGATTCACAGCTTGTTTAACTTCTTGTATATTCCCAGCCATTCCCAAAAGCCCGATACACCCCATCTACTATACAGTCATCTAATTGCACTACAAATGAGTTTATCCAATCAATTAAAAGCAGAGAACTGCTAAGATATTTACTCAAACCTTCACAAAACTGATAGTTTATATTTAAACTCATCAAGTTTAACGTATCTGACAAATCTCTGCTACAGCATGCCAAGACCAACAATTACCCTGCCAAGCAGTCAAAGCTTTCCATTTCACTAATGAAGGCAAAAACACCACAGCAAAATCAAAGACAGCAGAATGTATGTGGGTTTTTTTTTTTTAAATGATTCAGAATTAAACCCTCCATTATAGACTCAAAATAAATATTACAATAGCATACCAAATCTTTAAGTTGGAGCACAAAATATGCCCACTGACGTTTTTGAGAATAAAGCAATGAAGCACAGGCAGAATTCACACACATTTAGGTTATTTCAAAAAATTAATGGCCTGGAAAAACATAGAAGGGGAAAAAAAAAAAAAATCCTTGTAGCAGAACAACAGTAACTTATTTCAGCTGCTTATACTTGTAAATAAACTGCAATAAATGCACAGGGGGCAGTTTATTGCTTTGTATTCACAGATGGAACAGGTATTACTGTTTTATTACCCTCTGTTTTGTAGATGGGTTAGAGCATTTAGGTTATCATGATGTGTTCCCCCTTAAACCTGATGGTAACTTTTGAGTAAATTAATGACCAATCATATTGGTGTCAACAAAAAACACACTTAAAGATTAAAATGGTCCGTTCATATTATGGTCCTACTTATCTGACCTACCACAGCAGAGATCTTCAAGACCACAGATAGTTTTGAAGAAGTGGTATCCTAGAGGATTTAGGAGCACATGCCTCCTCAACTTACAGTAGCTGGGGGCAAGTGACTAGGTGCTAAAATCACTTTTACAAGTGAGTAAATATTTTTAAAGGTTTATTGTCCCGCATTTCACTGAGTGTGTTCCTTTCCCTCCACATTAATTAGTAAGGGCCTGTACCTTTGTTTTCTTTCTTGTTCTTGATTATTAAGAAGCAACCATTTAAAACAAAAATCCAAACCAACAAAATCCACTTTGCTAATGTTGGCTTAAGGACAGAAGTAATAGTACTCAACTAAACTGATGAGATTTTCAATTTCCATTTCTAATACTACCACAGCATAACCTGCCAGCAGCCTACCCCTGTTTTAATATTTGCTAAAGACAATAATGATTCATGCAGAATCCGGATTTACTCCAAGCTGTTCACCCTCTATCAGCTCTCCTTTTCCTCACAAATTTATCAGGGTCTCATCCAATTTTTATGACATTTATATTGCCAATTTCACATATTATTGGCATCCAAAAGATGTTTCACACGTATTGATTTTCTCTGCCACAAACATGAGGGAAAAAAAATTCCTACATGCCTACATCGTACGTGCCACAGAAAGCTATGGCTTTTCACCCTTTCTCTTACAGCTTTTCAGACCCTTACATGTCTCTGGTTTCATACGACAGTCTGTATTTCTTCATGGCCCATCGTGACCCCTTCTGACTGTAATGCCTATGGAGCAAGAGCTACAGGTCTACTGAACCTATGGCTTTAGGTGGCCAGCCTTGCACTGCTGGTTGCAGCTTGCCTTTCTGCAGCTGCTTCCTCCTCTCCCCGTCATTCAGCATCCTAAAACTGCTGGGAAGGTAAGCAGGTCTAGTGACTCCGACACCCTTTTCTCCAGTGGGGACTCATCCCACATGGTGGTTCTTATCCTCTTCCAGTAAGACAAAGAGGAAATTGGGTGGGAGATAAAAGGAGTAACGGAGAGCACTAAGCATCTGCCAAGGGAAGGAGAAGGGGATGCAGCCAGGGAGGGGAGCAGTAGCTACTGCTAACTGCTGGAAAACAGGCTTTTGAAGTCCTGGAGTAATTGGGAGAAACTGGCACATGGTAAGTAATGAGTTTGCCTAGGGAGAAATTCTAAGAAAATGAATTGTGCAGAGGTTGACTAGTGAGAAGTTGTATTTGGATATTTACATAACTTTAATGTAAATTACGGTATTTCCTTCAGGCTTTTTACTGAGCTATGTAAGCAGGTCTGTACACAAGTAATAGCCTCCACACAAGCTGCTATGACCAACAGTACTAGGCAGTACTAAATGCCTCCTGTCCCAGAGCCCAGGGTTACCTTTAACTAAATATTATCAAGTATCACTGTGCCCATCAGCTTCAGGCCATCAAAGTGGCGTGCAAAACTCCGGTGGGCAGATTGCAGGTGCCTTCTCTTCTACGTCCAAGAGTGCTCAGCCCTATCAGGTCACTGGTCTTTCCTACCTGAAGCAGAGCTAGCGCATAGTAGAGCCAGTTTCCTGAGGTCCGTGGTGGCGAGCAGCACAGCCCCCCTCCGCTGTTGACTGCGATACAGTCTCACTTGGAGATGGGCTCCTCACTTCAAGATGGAAACGTCCCTCCTGGTCCAATAAGACCAATAGTTTCTGTCTTGATACATTTCAGTGCAGAGGAGGAGACAATCAAGGGTCTAGCAGATATTCTCTAATCAGAAAAGGTGACCGAAGACAGACTTCTGCCTGCTGACAGACACAATCCCTGCACGGCACTTCCAGAAAACACTCCATGTCCATTTAAGGCCCAGACAAATATAATTTTCTCTTGGTCTTCTAGGATATTTCCAGATGACTCACAAACTAGTGGGCAGTAAATTGTGCATTTTCCAAGTACCCAGAAATCAACCAAGTAACAGCAATTCCTTAAAAGCTAACTGGTTAAAATCTGAGGACAGAGGAGTGTCCAAGGAGTATCAACAAAACAGTGGTGACCTACTTAAGGAAATTTGTTTCTACCTCACCAGTATTTTTAGGTCAAGTAAGCACTCGTTTTGAACAATCTGTCTCCCTACAGATACAGTTTCATTCTGTTTCACATATGCATAAACACAGGCTGTTTCAAGTATTATAAAGCTATCATTAAATCTGTCTTTTGATTTATTCAGATTTCATCTTTGGCATTACACGATACCTACTTCTGAAAAATATTTGTGATGTAATATTCAGTATTTAAATTTACTGCAGCACACAGTAATTCATTATTGCTTAGCAGGCTTTTCAAAAAGTTTTTTTGGTGAACTTCAAGTATTAGCAACAAAACAGGAAAGCGAAATGGAAAAAGCAGCAGTGCAAACAAACTCCGCCATACAAATTTTCCTGCAATAAGAAATAATGGGAACTTAAGCAAAAATGAAATGCAAAAGAACTGCTGCCCTCACGGATTACTCACCCATAAGCTCCATTACTAATCAGTTTAATTGTTTCAAAATCACTTTCCCGAGGTTTTCTCTGCAGCTTCAGTGAGGTATTAGAGCTCTTCAAAGAAAATGAGGAGAAAGAACAAAGTTAATACAGTACTTTTTTAAAAATCGGGGAAGGAAAAAAAAAAAGAGCAACCAAACAAAACCCAGCCATCACCAGGCTGCCACCCTGATGAAAGAGCGAAAAGCTCTGGCCAGTTAGCCACACAGCTAGCACAGAGACGGACCAAACAGACTCCCGAAGCAAAGATGCTTTTTCATCAAAGATGTATCCATTACACCACAGCTATCTGTCCACTTATGTACACGCACAGCAGCCAGGCACAAAGGTTCCCGGTAAGGGAGCTCCTGGCAATTCCTATCTGGAGTAGCTACAGAGGAAAGATAAGGCACTTGGCCTGTGCTGTACTTCCTATCTGGACTTCTGTGAATCCCAGCCGGCACTTGTCGGCCACTGACTTCCCATTTTAGTAAATCTGACTCTGGCAGTACAGCCTGGCAGTAGCAAGACAGAGATGAGCTCTCATTCATTCATTCAAATAAAGTTTATCACATTTCGAGCCAATGTTAGGATACACTGTGATATCACTCAGGATAGACTGCGAATAGAGACAAAACAAAACAGAAAAACATGGGAGATCAAAACGCAGTAATTCTACTGTTACAGAGGTCACGTTCACCTACTTCTACACCAGAATGTTTTCAAAATGGAGTTGTCCCAAGTACTGAACAACCTTTTTTCTAGGTTTAATTTTAAATTAATCTTGAAGATATAATTAGAATTGGAGTGCAGGGGGAGATGAGGAGAGGAGACGGGACTCTGAATTCAGTATTCCAAATCCACATGATCCTTTTTGTGATGTTTTCCAGATTTCCAGAAGTTCTACAATCCCTATCCAGGCAGTCTGGTAACAGTTAAGGTTGAAAACAGACCTGGTGGGAACATTTTCAATTAAATGCTTGCTAAAGAAAATTCAGTGCAAGAAGATTAGTGAGTATGTTAATGTAAGAACTACATAGAGGCAGAGAGATATGATTTATTAAATTGTTTATCCCACTTGCCTGCCACTACTGGATTCTTCCTAATTGCCTATTTAGGATGATTTTGAATGGTCTTGCACTTTACTTTTAAGTTAAACACGTGAGAAGTGACAGGAAGTGTATTCCAAAGTTACCCTCAAGAAATGTTTCCAAATATTCACCTTACATTTTCTTCACTGATTCCATCACATCTCCTAGTGTTCCTTTATTACACTGCATTATCATTCCCGTATTTCTTCAACATTTACACAACATAAACAGCTTTACAACTGCAATTTCTTAGCTACCGATAAGCCAGTCTGCACTCTAGATTCTAAGTTTTGTTCTAATATTTTTTGCAAGTCTTCTGTCTGCTGAGCACCAAGGCATTAGTTTGAGTATTAACCATTGTTCTTCTGTCCAGTCTGTTCACACATACCAGGAGAAAATACAATGAGATACGGCTGGGTGGAACACAACACATTTTTCCTTGCTCAGATTCAGCAATATAAGCAACACAACAGGAACACTTACATTTACTGATTCATCCACTTCCAGAGTTTCTGCTATCCCGCTGTCACAGTTAGTGAGCTGAGCTATTTCTGGAAACAAAGATGGAAAACTTTATTTTGAACTGCAGCAAACACAAAATTTATTGAAACACAGAAAACCTGAAAATTAACACTTTTCTTTAATATTTAATAAACATTCTGTAGTACTTGCTAAATAACTTTAAGGGCATCTCCAAGCATATATTACAAAAGAAATCCCACCCAGAAATGAAGACCTGTTATTCAATGCCAATGTCATCTCCCACTGAAGCATTCAAACAGCCATGAAGCTACGTGCTTCATGTGAAGATATGTGCCATTATCACTGCCAAGACGCAGGAATTCTCAGACCTGCGTGTGATCTGAACGTTAAGGGGAAGAGACCTGATCTGCTAAAACTCCTGAGGATCTTGCACCTGCAGTCAACAGTAGCCCCATCCTTGTTGGGCTCCCCCACAGTTAGAGCAAAAAGCTTCAAGTTTAGACAGAGATGGACTCCAAATGGTTTGCATCTTCTACACTGAAATGCTGACATAACATACTACGTTAAAGGTCATTTTCTTAGAAGCTTATCATTTATGGAGTCAATAATACATATGACTTCTCTGGGAAATGTGTCTTTGAGTGTCTATAACTTGACCTGGTTGTCCCTGCCAGGGTCAACCCACCTGCACAGCAACTACCCCTATCCTGTTCTTCAGGGGCCCAGCAACTAAGAGTTCTTCTGGGTAATAAAAGCTAAACAGGACAGCTGGTAGCTAAAAGACCATGCAAAACTCTGTATTACTTTAATCACATACATAGTTAATTATATACTCCACACAGCCGAAGATACACATTTTATCATAATTATGTGCTGGTGATCAGAGACAAGACCACCTGAAATTTCTAAGGTGCATTTTTACCTCAGGACTGCTAACTCTATTTATTAATATGAAAAATAATTGAATATTCACATAGAATATAATACTTAAACTGGATTTTGCTATATAATACTGACTGTTACAAGTAAAATTCTGCACAACTTACTGTGTTGTATCGTTAAGAGCAAATTAACCACACAGGTAAATTTCTGTGTAACACCTTAAGATTTAACGAGTAGCTCTCATTTTTAATTACCATCCAAAACACATCTGTGAAGTCTCAGAAATGGAAGTAATGAGAATGTGACTTCAAAAAAACAAAAAAAATCTTTAAAGTGCTAGAGAAGCTAAAACCATTCAAAAAATCTGAAATATGAAGTCAATAAACAGTGGAAAATATCTCCACTGAGAACAAACAAATCTTAAAAAAAAAAGTAAAAGAGAGCCTAAACTAAAATTATATAGGCCAAACTCAAAATTGGAGTGGATATTCCTGGCAAAAGTCACAGTTTTGCAAATGTGTTTTTTTATAATACAAGTGGTAAGGAAACCTTTATTGTACGTGTGAGAACCAAGCAAGCCAGAATAATATACTGTGACAGCCTTCTCAACCAAAATTGTTTTTCTAAATAACAAATTAAAATGACGCATTTTTAAACAGAACTTTTACAAAATAACCTTTATCTGAGAAATACACATTATTTGTAAGCAGTAGGTAGCACTGGAATAGTATCAAGAATCAGCTTTCGAAACAAGGAGCTATGGAACCATTTTGCAATGCCTGAAGAGATTTTTAAAACTCATCTAAATACCATTAAACATCTGCCCTTTTTCTTCCATTGATTTAAACCATTTCTGAAGACTCATGATTCACAAAGGTAAAGATGGTAATTTAAAAACCATGGGGAAAAATTTCTCCCTGGGGAGCTCTTCTGAAATGCAGCCACCAGTCTCTTCAAGTGATGAATCTGTTGTGGTATTGCTTTCAGTACAATACAAATTTATCTAGCATTATCTCCAAGTAAGGCATGCATCATTTCACTCAAAGAAAGGACACTACAGCTACGACAGCAAACAAAGGAGGTAAGTAGGGAAAGGTCTAAAGAGGTAGATTGCTTTTCTCTGCAGAGGAAGTAAAATTCTTTGCACGAGCATTTATGAACACTGCAGACATCCTTTAACAGCTTAGTCGAAAATATAACTCTGCGTTTCAGGATGAGTGGTGTTACTGCGGTGGGTTTTGTTTGTCTTGAAAGATTTGGTTCTTCCACTACTTATGTATTTTAAAATACGATCTATTTTTGTATATAAGGAATTTAAAGCTCTCCAGAGGATGATCTTCATGTACTTTTTTTTTTTCTTAATATAGCAACAAATACAGTGTTTCCAAATAATTATTCTATTGAACAATTCATTCCAGGGTACAAACCCATAGTGCCATTCTTTTATTTTTACTTAGGAAATGTCCTTGTACATAGAGGCACCAATTTAAAACCAAAACCAGATCATTTAAGAAGTTATTGTACAGTGATTTGTACTGCTTATAAGTATCACCTTTTGTAGGGAGACAGGAAAGCATTAATACCAATCAGATGGCCTGAATAATTTGATCACAAATCTACGTACACATTAATCTTTAAAATTATATATAAAACTCAACTGCCCAAATCTCCAGTTGAACCAAAGATCAGTAACCCATACATCATATGCCCTTCTATATACTGACAAACCACATAGTCTATTTTTTTCCATCAGAAAAAACCAGACATTTCAATTATCCTTGTAATGCTTCAGTTTGTTATATTACTTAATATTCAGTTTATTAAAAGGAATTATAAGTAGTGTCCTAGATGAAACATGTTTCCACAAAGTACATATTTAGGCTGAGAAAAACGTATTCCTTATTCATATATAGCGTTTTTCTCAAGACCTCTCTCATAAACTGTTTAAAAAAAATTCAAATATATTATGAAACTTAGGTAGTGTCAGATCCTTGACTCGTGCTGAGGAAGACTTTTAACCATGTGGTCCGAAAAAGTCAATCAGTAAGATAAGGTTTAAGTGGCAGAAGCTGCGTCGATAATACTAAACCGTCAACCCACACTCCAAATTAAACCTTGCATACTGCATCAGTGAAGAATTTATGAATTGTCCATCTAGGCCAGACCAACAGCTCTCCAAATCCAGCAGAAATCTCTTTATCTTGCATAGAACTAAGCTACTTCTCGACCTTTTCCAGTACCACACAGAATATTTATGTATATTTTTCCAATTTATCTGGCATCCTTGCTGCACTCCAAATCCAAGCAAAAAGCATCAAAATTGTTTTAATCTGTATCTCAGATAAAAAATAATACCCAAATTGGATGAGGAAGTTATTCTGTGCAGACAGTAATAGGCTTGACTCTTTAAATCTGTTAACATCACATGAATATCATCTATAACAACATCCAATCTAACTGAATTAGATATAACCAAATTCCTAACAACATCTGGCAGTGCTGAACTTCACCAGCTGCCAAAGCTGAATAAAAATGAGTTGCCTTTTAACACACAATACGCTACTCTTGATTTAAGGAAATGTGATCTTGCTTCATAAGAACTGGTTAAAAAAAATCAGTTTTTTGCTATTATTTTGTGTTAACAAGTCCTCCTAGAGATCCCCCTTATCCTTGGTTGTAACACAGAGGACAAGCTAAATGGCACAAGCTAGACTCAGTTTCCAAGGCGGCATTTCTGCTAATTTCTTCCAAATCACCAAACTAGCACTGAACACAATGAACAAATTGCCATTTGTTATCAGTGACAGAACCTGGTTCTCAGGAAGAGAAGATGGCCTGGTTAGAAAACAGAAGTAATTTAATATTCCCAACACTCTTCTTAAAAGAACAATCAGGCAAATGAAAATTCTGCAGTGACAATGCCTCCACTGGAACCCATGTTCTCCCTGCAAAAATCCTCAACATGGATATGTAAATTACCTAAAAAATCCCCCAAAATATTTTTAAGTTTTAATAGTAATGGGAGATGTTCTTCTCAGGGACTCTAAAATGTGGGAGCCTGGGGGCACTGAAGGGCAAACAACAGCTCAGCCCAGTTTCATTTATACCTATGGTTGGATAACAGGCACCAAATTGTACCAGTAAACTTCAGCTAGAGCTGAAATAACACAGTGGTGTTGAAAGACTGGAAGAAGATGACATCACTGACACAGTGTATTTGTGAATGATACAACAGAAAAATCTCTGATGGTCTTTTCAATGCCTCTGAGCTTGTAAGAGAACTGTGAGGGTTCAGAATAACTGTGAGGGAATGCTTGCTCTGCTACTTCCCTTTGAACCTTTTGAAGTATGCACAGATTATCAGAATGATTAAAAATGTCGACAAGGAAGAATCCAGGAGGCTATAGCTGGACCAGGAGATGTACTTACCTTCCAGAGGATCTTTATTTAAGCCCAGCTGGCTAATAATGTATCGAGGGATGTCTGTTTTAATGCCTTGCCCTTCTTTAGCATGGCCTTCAGCTGCTTCCAAAAGATAGTAAAACTCTTCGGGATCAAATTCCTAGAAGGAAAATAATCAACATCATTCTCTCTGTAGAAACTGAAGTCTTAAAGCCTAATGTAAAAAATCCCTTTGCTTCTACTGCAAATATTCGATATTTCTCTTATTAAAACCAATACGTCTTTATTCTATTACCAGTAGTCTATTACTGTTATGATTCTTATACAGTGTAACATGCTGTAAGACATGGAATTTCATACCATTATTTCAGAGCACTACTTTGTAAGAATAGTAAGTTCTTTGCCCTCAAAACTTCCCATAGTATTTAGTGAAGAGATATATAACCAGCAGTGCTAATATTCCACATACAGACTATCTCCCTGAAGCTACTTGCATATAAAATTCCACTACTGAAATAAAGAAACTATGTAAATATATTGCTCTCCATTTTTACTTCCAAATGAAATTTTGACACATTTTTAATCAATATACATGCACTGGGTCTTATGGAAAATACAATTAAATAAATCACTAGCTTTAGAATGAAGCCAAAATCACTAAGTCACTGAAAAAAAAAAAAAAACCAAAACATTTGAACTTCATTGATCCAATTGTTCCAAATCTAGAAATGAAACATCCTCCTCTGGGAACCAACTATATTACAGCTATCATTTATACCATGCCTACAAGGCAAGCCTCAAAGAAGATCAAAAACTAGAAACCCAAACCCCTGCCTATCCCCCAAGTCCCTTGGAAATACATTTATTTTATTACCTTCACAGATGATAAAAATAGGAAAGCACTGAAAGGAGCAAGGAAGTTTATCAAAAGGTGAGAGTTTTTTTTAAATACTTCCTCTATCTACCAGTATGAATTCATAGGAAAACATCTCTCACATAGCCATTACATTCTTCAAGATGTTTGTGTCAACCACAGATCACAACAGGCGCAACGCTTAAGAGAGTGAGAGCCAGTCAGAGCTACAAAACACTGATGTAACAAAACAGACTTGTTGCTGAAGTCAGTCAGTTCCGTCAAAAATATCTGAGCTCTTAGCTTCCCTGACCATTGTTTCATAGCCTGCTGTAACTCCATGGGACTTTAGCCTGCATGCTGGGTCAGGAGGCTTCTGCCCTAGCTCCTCAGGCTACCCTGGGCTTGTGAACAAAATGTTCCAACCTGCAAGGATAGCGTGAGAAATTAACTATCATGTTTCTTTCTGGAAGCATCCACAATGCTGTTGCTAGCAGAAGGAGCTGCAGCGTGTCTGAAATGTCTTTGGAATTTTCTGTCTTGTGGAAACAAGCTTAGTTTTTCATTTGTCATGAAACAATTTTCATCATCTGCAGCTTATTCTATATAGGGCATACCACAAAGACATGAACTGCCCAAACTCTCTAATTTATCTCAAAGGCTCAGGATACTGTTAAACCACCTAAAAATACATATACAGTAACTGAGCATTACATGCTCTTTTAGCTTACTCTCATCTGACAAGCTGTTCCCAGCTGCACCCTCTATATGTTACTCCTTGGCACTGAAGAACACAACACCACGATGATGTGTGCTAAGACTTCTGAGCTACCTTCATCATGAAAACGTCATCATCTCCTTACCTGCTGTAGAGGCAGATAATACCGCTTCCCCTTCACTTGCTAGTAAGTCAAGGTAATTTCAAACCACATACTTTTAATCATACAAATATACGTGTGTTTACATATATCCATCTAAATATACAGACACATGTGAATCATTAGAAGCAACAAGTTTCCTTTCTGATCTCCTAACTCTTGTGTTTCATTTTCCATCTACAAATGCAGAAAAATCTTTCAATATCTGGCAGCAGCTTTTGGCACGTATGAAACTGCAAAAACTTTATTGATGTTACCAAGTGAATAAAAATAGGAATTCACATACCATGAACACCTGAGCCACGATCACCATCAGAAAACTGACAGCATTACTGCGTGGCATCTGAAACTTAACACGACAAAGGCGCTCAATTCATGTCCGACAGTGCTATGAACCTTCTTACAAAGGCTGAAGTTTTCCATACCGAGTATCTATTTCAGACATTGCAAAATACCAGCCAGTATAATTCAGAAGTTTCTGGAGGGATGCTATGGAAAAACAACAGTATTGTTTCTGTAATATTACATGTTCCAGCAGCCTTTATGGAGTAGGCTTAACATGTTCTTGCACGAGAAATGTATTGTTGTGACAGCATGCTTGAACATTTTCAAGCTACCTGCCTTTGTAGAAACATACTGCGTAGAGTTGTTATATTCCAGCTTAAACCTCCAAGATTCCATCTGAGGTCAGATCACCCTAAGGAAGCTGTGCTGGCGTTTTCTGCAACCGCTGCTCTATAACTCTCAACTAAGAGATACAGTCATCTCCTGGCCTCACACCGCCCCTTCCACTCATATCAGCAGGCCCAGCAAAAGGAGGGATACTTGGCTTGAAGTATGGTAAGACAAAGCAAGTAGCCTACGATAAAATCCCAGGGGCAGAAACTGGGAACTAAGTCAAGGAAGATTTGGACTAGCTAGCTATAAAGCTTAGCATTTAGGGAGAATGAACTAACGGGCAAATAGGTCACCAGGAGAGAACCTGAATTAAAAAGCTAAAAGACAATGATGACACTGGGGGCTGCGGGTGGTGAGAGCGAGCCAGCAAGCATGGAAGAGAAGGACAGAGCATCATAAAGAAGTCTCAGTCTGTCAGAGCGCAGGATGTATTTAAGGGCATTTCTGAACATGTGATGATAGAGCAGGACACAGACCAGGGGGAAAACAAGACATCGCGTAAGAAGTTGGGTAAAGTGGAGAAAGATTATGTGTACCCTGGGATCAAAGCAGAGAAGACCATACTAGATACCGAATGAGCATTTGAGGGTTCAGGGCAATGGACTGACGCGAGTTTGGAGTCAGTGGCAGAGGGAGGACACACAGGGGTGTCCTCTAAAGCCTGACTTCTTTCCTTTTTTTTTTTTTTTTTAAATTCAGATTCAGGGCACATACATTATTTTAGCTTCTTTCTGAACTGCAAATCATGAACAAACTGCAACTGGGAACACTAAGACATGGTGTTTCCAAAACAAAACAGAGGCAGCTCTCAAAATGCCCATGGCTGAATGAGCCAGGTTGTGGATTAACTGTGCCACCGATGAAGAGACACAGCACAGAGCCAAAATCAGGTTGGAACGACTTACTAGCTCAGATTCAGTGCCATGTAAATGCAGTTATGACACTTTCAGGCATAACTTGAGTCTAGCAGCAGGTTAGTGGCTCTCACATAAGCTCTGCCAGCCTCAAATAGCTGTATGCAGCATCAACACTGTGATCCTGTTATTGGCAAGCACAGTGGCTCAACAAAGTCAGCTCAGGCTGCCTGCCAGGCCTGTTGGACTCAGGCTGGCTCTTACATGGTATTTGGGTGTCTACACCATCCTCCTGAGTACACTGTGTTCTGCGAGGGTTTATTAGTTCCAGTGAACGACTGAAGCACATTGGCTCTGCGTAGGAGCAACTTCCCACACCTGAGCCATCCCAGCTCCCACAGCAAGGGCAGGCAAAGCAGAAACACACCCACATGGCTTCGCACAAGCTAGCCCAGTCTGGCAACATCAGTACTGTGCTCATGTATAAGTAAGTTAACTCTTCTGTTCCTTCCAGTGTCCAATATATCTCCAGCTATCTGTATAACCAGACACCCTAATGTCCCTGCTGCTGTTGCCCCCAGATCAGTTACTGCAGAGCTGACTGCAAGCTGCTTATAGCTCTGGCCACTGTTGAGCGAAACGGAATTATGAAACTTTAAGAAAAACAACAAGGAGAAAACTACCAAGCAATTATGATTCTGGAACAGTCTTCCCAAGGAACAGCAAAGTCTAACAAAACAACAGAAAAACCCAAGTGGTTTCGATCTGGAGCTTCCTCAGTTGATGAAATGGATTCTATAACATAGTATTTACAATGGCAAGGAACCAAACACTGCAGGAGGCCCCTGCCAGTCCCTTGTTCCTGAAATAAAAACCGAAAGGCACCCACCAACAATTAAGTCCTACCCCCTTGTTTGACATGATTAAAACAATGATAGCAAAGGGTCTTGAATACTAAGCCGGAAACCTTCCTACACTAACAAGTGAAAAACCTACTTATAGTAAGCATGACCTTACCAGGCACTCCAGTAAGCGAGCCGGACGAGCAATCACTATCAGAATTTTTCGGACAAGCTGCTTAATAAACACCATTTCTTCACTCTCTGATCGCTCTTGAGCCTAAAAGATTAAAATAAAGTGATAATAAAACAAACTGCATTCAGTGCACTACTCAGGAAAGTATGTACGATATTTGGGACAGGCTTGAGGGTTTCAAGCATGCACTTGAGATAAACAGCACGTCAGTTTCAAGATGCCAGCAGAAATAACAAGGATTTGAGAAACACTAACTTCAAATTGAAGCAATCCTATTTGAACAATTCTAACAACAAAATAGAAGTTTCTACAATGGACACAATACCTACTTTCTTTTTTTAATATTTAACACAGTATTATTACTGTCAGTTTTGCAAAAGGAACTACATTTCAACACAACATATCTCTATGTACAGTTGTGTTGCAATTTGTTCGTAATAGCAGGATGAAATGAAAACTGACCTAGGTATTATTAATAAACATAAGCAACATCCATGCAAAATTGATACTGATTTTCTACGGTCACATGTTTTACTAAAATGACAATGAGATACCTCCACATAAAACTATACTTGAAAAGAGGCTCTATATGAAAGTACATGAAGAAAGGAAAGCAATGAAAAAATTGAGTTGTACAAAGATTACGACAAAGGGTGGGAAATGCTATAAAAGAATACATACTGAAAAAATACTTCTAAAAGATTTGATAACATTTGCAAAACAGGCAGAACTACATTTCAAGTTTCTTTCAAACGTTCCTAAGAACGAGGATGCTAATGAATGCAAAGAAGCCATATAATTCTCCTTGAGATTAAAATATCCCTTCACTCAAATATCAAAGTATTTCTTTGTTCTGAATAGTAGAAACCATAAGCCTAAGTTTTTCATTATCTCTTGCTTATTCAAAACCACAAAGAGAATTAAGAAACTAACATTTTAAAAGTAATTGATATGGACTAGTAAGTACTTTTCATATGATATCTTGTATTTTTTGAAGATAAAACAAACCACCCCGCTACCCCCCAAAAAAATCTGAAAATACGAACCTACATATTCCTCTTAATTTAAGCACTAGAATTAAAAAAACCCACTAAGTATCTGCGAAGAATTCACCTGTGAATTTTAAAAAAGGAATAAAGAAAAAGGCACAAATGCCATCTAGCACTCTGCAATAGGTTTCAGAAGAACATTAATTAAAATAAGCGTTTCTGCTCTGCGCACTGTCAACCAATTCCAAAGAAAACTCTGGTAAACAAAACATCTGTTTTGATCAGCAACAAAAAACTGTAAAAAAAACCCTTTGCACAGTTTTGTGAACACTTGGGTGAGTACGTGAACAAAAGACTCAAGACACAATACGTTTAAGAGGGATGAAGTGGGAAAGCGTTCTGGCCCGCTTGACCTTGATCTTGGAATTATAAAAATGTTAGTTGAACTAAGCTGCTCAAACCTCAAGGGAGTCTTCCCGGTTTACGCAAAGTAATCACAACATGCCAAGTAGCAGCAGGAGATGCAGCTTTCTACTGAACGTCGCAGATGAGAATTGACACCAAACTAATCAGATGAATCCGAAGCGCAACCGAGTGCCCATCGCAGAAATGTGCGAAGGGAGAGTTTCCTTACTCTCATCTTATGCTATTAACAGGTTTTATGCAGTTGACTCAAAAGCAAAATCTGAGTATTTTAAGGGATTGTATTTTTGCAGAATGGGAAACTTTTACCTAATAAAGCATTCACATCATAGAACATGACAAAACTAGTGTTGTGTTTTTTTCTTTTTTTTAATAATGCACTGATTTATATGCAGATTGGAGAATAACTTGCTAGGTATTTTTTAGTGGGTTTTGCTGGGGGGGGGTGGGGTGGGTGTTAAGTGAATGAGTAACATGTACTCTAAACTACTTGCTGTGTAATCGTTTTAAGGAATATATTGTTAACAGTGATTCGGTGAATCTTCACTGAGAAATATTTCTTTGTATTTTGACATTATCACTAGCGTAACATAATGCACAGTCAGATATCTCCAGTCAACTGACCAACTCTGTCTGCACTTTGGCACCATAAAAATGTATTTCACAAGAAGGTCACTAGTTCAAATTTCCTTTTGACTAGTAAGCAAGCTCTACATATTTTCTTTGTTTAAAAAATAGGGTTTCAATAATCCAGAAATAAATCACTGATGTGTTAAGTTTTGTGCTGCTTTATGAAGCGAAAAAGTTCAAAATACAGTAGTTGCAGAAAACATGTACTGAATATAAGTTAACAAAAAAAAGCAGCACGGGGAAATAAGAACAATAATTAACCAAAACGTACAGCAACTGCTCCTGCACTCAAAAGAAAGCAGAAGGAAAGATGTAAGTTAAAACATGGATGGCACCTTAAAATCTCAGTTGGAAAATTCCAAGGCAGTATCAAATGTGCTGGTCTATCACGTTAACTTTGGCTCACAATGTGCTACCAAATCCCTCACGAACAAATGAGTACATTACATGCTGAACCCACTGTTTTAAAAATGAAACATTCATAAACTGCACTAATTTACGACATAGTGCATTTATTTTGTCAAGTCTCAAGTCCCTAATTCATTTAGCTTATTATTCTATGGAACTTTCAACACTTTTAGAAATGACATTATTTCTGTTAATAAACAGTTTAATTATGAAAGGAATATTATAAACATTTAAATAATTAAATAACCTCTACCTAATGGAAAGCTAAGAGTTGCTGTCTGCTTTCTCAACACAGCAGGCAATTAGTAGGGTTGATAAAGTGGAATGTGTGTGTTTCCTCATTTATCCACAGTAAATGGAATAGCAAGTCTCCTCATTTAGGGCTTATGCACACACTTCTGTAAGCAATGTATAACTTTCCCTGCATCACAAAATGCTGTTTCTGAAATCTTTACAACCCATCTATTCCAGACTAGTACACTAGGATGCCTTACAGTCTCCGTTGTGGTCATTATGACCAAAACTGCTATGAATACAACTTTGACAATTATTTGAGTGAACAGTCATGATGATTTCAAGGCAACAACTCCTGGGCAAACAGAGTTCAATTTTTCAAGCAAACAACACTAGTTTCATACCTCCTGTAGCAATTTGTCTAATTTCTGCTGTAATTCAAGGAAATATCGTGATGTGATGAGGCCCTGGTGGGATTTATCCAAACAGTCTCGTGCCAGTTCTGTGATCTGATGGTGGGTAAAACTAAGCACTCCATCTGCCAGGGGAAGGATGTTCTCTGGAGAATGATGTGTTATAATCTCCTGAAGTCTCTCTTCCATCTGAGCAGTGGCCTATAGACAAAGAGAGACACAACACATTAAATCCGCTTCACATGAAACTAACAGGCTCAAAACTTTCTTTCAGATTTTGCGATGTTTCTGTACTGCCTAAAATGTTACCTAGCTGGAATGCATGAAATGACCAAGGCAAAAAAGCAAGCAGAAAGGCAAGGTGACAGATGACATTTCCTGATATTACCAGTCCAGAAAAGCAACAGCCTTACTGTTCTCTATACAGATCCTCCCCTTTGTCTGCCACAGGTGATTAACTGTGCACTGATCTTGTGATGATCACTAGACAGAATTGAAGGAACACCCATGACTGTACAACTTGAAGCCCAAGTCAAAATAATAAAAAACAGGAGAACTCACAGGGTTCTACTTTGTTCTGCTAAAACTGCAGGTGCCTACAGAACAGAGTATCTTCCTTTTTCACACAGGTTACACCCTGAAAATATTTCACTGGGCAGAGTTTGAATGAACATGGACCGATTAGAAGGCTCACAGGTCCTGTCAGATGTGTCTGCAGGTTACTAGATGAACCAACTCTCTGGTTCTCACAAATCTGCAGATGCTGAAAAAAAAAACCCCTTAAAGATATTTTTTTATTAAAGTAATCCCACACCTCTTACTTCATATCTCAAACACTGAAATGAGTGGGTCATGCCACACTTCAGATTGCTGCCCAATTGCTCTGCAAATCCTAGCAAATCTCTCTTCATGTTTCTGTGAAGAATCACGAAGAAACTTCTTCTATTTTTAAGCATTTTTTGGAACAGTATCAGCTTTACCTTATTTTATTTCCTATGGGTCATCAAAATTCTAGGAGCAACCGTGAGTACAGTGCTCAGAGCCAGACACCTGCACCCAGGAACTCATTTGTGTCTCAGATCTCTGGACTCGACAGCAACATGTCCTCATGTGGTATCTCCTAGCTGTGTACTGAGCTTTGCAATTAAACTAAGTATATGATGAGTGTTTGGGAAAAGGAACCCCACTAAAGGAAGGAACATATTGGTATATCAGAAGATACTGCACAAGACTTAGCAATAGAAACTATCTGTTTTACTAATTCAGTGTATGTCCCAAGTACACACCACCTACTGAAACTGAAGGCACTATCAGTTTCCAATCAGCAGAACATTATTACCAGCATGATTCATTCCAAAACCAGTTCAACAGCCTTGCCAAATGAATGTCCAGTTCTCAGCAGGGACTTTCTTTATTGTGATTTTATCTTTGTAATAAGAGCTTGGTGATGCTTTATGAAAGCCATTACACGGTTGGATCATTAGTTCCCATAACAAACACCACTTAGTTAAAACCTATGCAGCCTATCAATTTTGATACTGGGTATCTTAAATATAATTCATTACCTTTGGGAATCTTTCTTTGTAGACATGGTTCATCATAATTATTTCATTGTCACAGCAAGCAGGAGAACGTCCAGGGCTGCAAGCAAAGCAAATTATTGCTTTAAAATTCTCTCAGCATGAATGACAATTAGTTATTATATTTTTGTACAATTTATTGTCAACAAAAAGACAACAAAGGCTTCACGGGAAAGATACATTCTCATCAGAGCTACACTCAGTTCCTTTCTGCTATTTCTGACCAGGCCCTAAAGATTATTATTCCATGTGCTTGACATTTAATGGCTAACTACATTATTTCCTTAGTTTGTAGCTACACTTCAGGATACAGGGCCAGTTTGCAACACTTATGAACATCACCTTTTTCTCAGAAGGGCAACAGAGATATATTTAACTGTTAATTATGGCTATACCTGCCCCACTGAAAGTTACAAACAATCAAAATAGCAAGACCTGACCAAGAACTCTGGTTTTAATTTGACTTAGCTGGAAGTGGAAAAGTTGAGAAGAACAAGCCTAGTCTTTCTGATTTTTTTTCCCCAGACAGATCATTAAAAAAAATCAAAACAATCTATTTTCCATCTGACCAGCAGATAAAGGCAGTAACTTTCTACAAATAATGCTATATACATGCATGAGTTCCATCAATGCTGAGGTGCTGCTGTCTGTGAAAAACAAAGCACAAGACTTTCAGGAAAACAATTCATGAAAGGTAGCCATGGCCTCGGCTAACCTACAAAACTGCTTTTTCCTATCATTAGCCTCACTGTCTGTTGTAAATATCTTTGAAAAATTTCCACCTGATTTCCCTGGGTTGGTGACAGTGGCCCATTCACTCTGGTCTAAAAGATGTGGAGTAGGAAAAAGACCCCACGAAGGGCATCATATCCTCTAGGAGTGACATTACCACAACATGTACAGAAGGATTTCTTGCATGAGCAGAACTACTGGCTTTTGGCTTTCTAGAAGGGCAAAACTTAATACTAAAATTTTTTCAAGGAAATCACAGCGGTGGGTTCCTTTAACTGTTATGGGCCATCTGTCATGGACATTTACAAGCAAATCCACTGAGGACAGGGTAGTTACATAATTGCATCACAACATCTCTGCAGCCTAATCCCTCTTCTGAAAATGCTTGGCTCTTTTTTTTCCTGGAGCATTTGTATACATTCTGTGCGTTCAAATGGACGATTAAGTGTTAAAGGCCTAACAGTAATAGAAAAAACTTAAAGATGTGGCAATAAATACAATACAGTTTCACTCTGTAACACTAATGAAGAAAACGGATTTCTTTTTTTTTTTTTTTTTTTAGTAATTATTGTGCAGTTTCATGTAGGTAGCTTCTACACTTGCGACAATAGTCTACATAGATTTTAAAATAATAAAAAGAAATGTTAAAGTATATAGCACTAAAAAACCGCAATCCTTAAGATTTGTATACCTGTGAAACTATTTCTGATCTTCTAAAGGATGAATATAGCAATTAGAAATATAATACTTTTTTTTTTTCCCCTTCCAGTTCTTGCAAACTTACCATAAAATTCATCTCAATTTTCAAACCTAAACTATTCTGACATTTTAGAACTGATCTTGGATAAAACACATCTTACACAGCCACTGCAAATTAGTTGCAGAGGCCCTGTCTTTGGGAAACAAGAAACTGAAGAAGAAAACAAATGTGTGCCTGCCCCCCCTGTGTGCCCATTTGTTCTTTATCACATTTCTTTCCAGACAGTCCTAAGATATAAATACATTTTGAATTAGTTTGGCAAAAACAGACTTTATTCTGTAAACAGTTTGAACCCTGGAAGAGAACCAATGCTACAGTCAGATCAGTAATGACCAGCTCATCGAGCCAGTTCATATGGGTTAGTTGCCTTCATGAAGACCTTACAATGTTTACCACTGAAGTAAGCCATGATCAAAACCAGGAGTGGGAATTTAAAAGGACTATTCCTAATTCAGTCTCAGATACTTACTTCTTGTATTGTACTTCAGCAAAAATAATGAATGCCCCCAGTGTATAAAACCATGATGATCCAGAGTATGTCAATTTAGATCCAATCCGTATTTCCAGGCAGGCAAACTCACCTGAGACTTCGGGACCGAGGGCGCATCGGAGTGGTCCTGCACCTATTATCACTGGCAATGCTCTCAGTGGTACAGAAATGTTTAGACAAAAAATGTAGTTCATCAGGTGTTGGTTGGTATGGTAGCTGGTGTAGCTTCTCATGGGATGAGCAGGATGACTGCAAGAACAAAACAGTAAACAAATATCTATTAGAGTGAAAAAAAAAAAACCAAACCAAAACAAAACAACATTTTCAAGACCATATTCAGTGTTCATGAATAAAGCCATTTAATTTAATAATTACAGTTACTGTTTCTCACGCCTCACTACCAATTTAAAGAAGAAAATATTAGTCTCAATTTAATAAGCTAAATACAAAGTATAAAAAAGTTATTTCCCAGAGGAAAGTACCACTGCACCTCAAAAGTTGAAATATCTCTAAGGCAAAGATGACATCTAATCTCAACACATAAGAATACACCAACACATAAGAATACACCAACACATAAGAATACACCAACACATAAGAATACACCAACACATAAGAATACACCAACACATAAGAATACACCAACACATAAGAATACACCAACACATAAGAATACACCAACACATAAGAATACACCAACACATAAGAATACACCAACACATAAGAATACACCAACACATAAGAATACACCAACACATAAGAATACACCAACACATAAGAATACACCAACACATAAGAATACACCAACACATAAGAATACACCAACACATAAGAATACACCAACACATAAGAATACACCAACACATAAGAATACACCAACACATAAGAATACACCAACACATAAGAATACACCAACACATAAGAATACACCAATACATAAGCGTAGTTAAAAGGGAATCTGCTGAAAATTAATTGAGTAGGTCAGCATATGATAACTGTGGAGCACAATTTACTGCCACAACACAAAATGTACATTTACATAATGAAAGTACTTCAGTATCCATATTTAAGATGCTATTGATGCTTTTTAAAATAAAATGAAACATAATCTAAACTTGCTGAAAAAAATCATGTGCTATTTTCTTATAAAACCCTGTACATTCAAAATGAAGTGAAAGAATTTAATGTATTTATCAAGACAGGTTCTATGGCTGAGAAAACTGAAAGGGATTACACTAAAACCATCAACTTACTATAAAATTGGAAGACACAGACAGGTATGGTATTGGAAGTGCTACCACAGTAACTAGCCTTGCAAAATTGCATGTATAAAGCTGCGCGACATACAGGGGTGCAGATGATCACACCACCATATCTTACTGTCTTTTATGCAGCGCAGCTAGCTACCTGAGCCACACCAAATGTTCGGAGGTAGAATTACTTTCCTGTGCCTGGATTTGATGTACTTGTAAAGAACAGGTACCAGCATCGCTAATCTGGACTGGCGAAATGCTCTACCGTTTCTGGTACGCAAATATCCTTGTATGACTGCTCAGAGCTGCTTGGTATCATGCAGACAGTCCCTTTACCTGGGGTGGGGAAGAAGTCCAAAAACCTCTACATGTTTCTAGAGCTCTTCAGTCTCTAGCTGGCTTTTTCAAGAAAATGAGGTTCTTTTGTATGTCTATCTTCATGCATCCATTATTGTTATCTGCCTTCTCATACAGGACACCAAGGTGCCTGCCCGGCTTCTCTTTTATTGAAGACCAACACGCTAAAAGCTTCTTTGCTACATCATCCCTACTGGGGAAAATCGATAAATTTTCGCACTGTACAAACACTGCCCTACACTGCTGAAGTCAGCAGGGAATATCCAGGCTGGTAAGCACAGAACCTAGACAGTCTTCATAATTTCCTGGGAACTTGTGTGGTAAAGGCTGAATATATTCTAATTCCAAGGAACGCAAGAAAAGGTTACTTATAGCACTGTCTCTCATGAAGTCATCTCTCAAAAGCAAAAATGGAAGAAATCCCACTGCTGGGAAAAGTTAACTCACACAGGACTGGTCTACGTGGGAAGGCTGCATCACAGCACAAGTTAACAAGACTGTATTACCTTGCTTTGCTGCAGGCTAAGAAGCCTGCACACCAAGAATTTACCACTGTTCACACGACAGGTAGTAACTTGTCAAGACTGGGAAACTCATTTATGGAATTCAGCCGTAGCACATTACCATGTCTAATTCATCACACAGCACAGATAAATTCCTTCTGACCTCACAGTATGGCAGCTAGTTGCAGTGAACTTCATGGCGCGTTTCCTACAGCCACGCTCCGTAAGATACCCGATACTCTAGCACATGGAAATTTCCCAATACAAACCATCCCAGATGACTTTCTATAAAATCCATCTCTACCTCTTTGGCTCCAGGCGATATTAGGGAGATCAGGAGGACAATAACCCATAGCACACTTTTCCTCATGTATGGTATCACAGCATCCAGAGCCAACAGGATTAAAGCGAGTCTCCCTTTCACTAACAACTCTCTGTTGTATCAGGACCATCACAGGCACAGAGAACGCTCTCTTGGAAATATAAATTCTGATCTCCATACAAATCAAAATTCTCACCGCAAAACTATTTAAAAATAAAAAAAACCTCTCCTGGCATTCTAGAATAGCTGCTCCAAAATTCACATAGGACAACATATTTTTAAAAAGCACACCACAGTGCATCACGGTAATGCAAATTGTTCTTCTAACACAGAAAGGCAAATTTGCAGCCAATACCAGCTAATGTAATCCCAAAGTCTCTTTCCTCATCGCCTTACCCTATTTGTCTACTCAAATAAGCTTCCAAGAATATAATCTACTGGCAAAAACGTGTATTCTCTCGCTTTATCATTTTTATAGGCTTGCTCTCCTAGAAGACACAATCAACGTAATCTACTAACTGGCAAGATCTGATCCAACTTTGCTAGAATACGACACACCAAGAGTTTCTTTTCACATTTATTATCTTAGCAGGAGAGATTTTCATTTAATTTCACCTTTGCTGTGAGAACTGGTAGATGTGGTACCTGTACCACTTCTAAAGCCATAAATTTAATTCCATTAAATTGGTAATTCCATCAATCTCTTCACTTTCAATATTAAAAAAAAAAAGGAAAATATAAAAACAGACTGACAAGAAATGATGAGCTACATTCACCTGAGAATTACCGTGATCACCACAAACCCTTCTGACCCTGCTCTAACTTTCAGTTGCTTGTAAAGAACTAAGTTGTGCTCTACTGTAGTGTGTAAAAATTATTTCTGGTCTCCAGTTGATAGATATATGGATTAATGTGAATTTTACTTATCCAGCACTGAAAAGCAATTGTTCTAGATGTATACTTAGGCTATTGTGTGTCAAGTGCTTTCTCATGGCCTCTTAAGAGTTTGTAAGAATGTGGAGGAGGAGGTTGCATAGTACTAGCTGGTTCAGATTCTGAAAAAGCACATGAAACCGGTTAGATGGGCACACTTCCAGTTTTCATTTTGTGAACCGCACCTATCGTCCAATGGGTAAAAAAAAAGAGCAAAGCATCTCTACTACAAAGAAAGAAATAGTGGGCTAGGCTTAAAATTCAGAGGTTGCCCCAGTGTTTCTGCAGGGCTCATCAGCAGTAACGAATTCTTGGAGAAAAAAAGAACCCAACAAACTAACCATAAGAAACATAGGGCATGAATTCTGTACTGCTGGTTTCTTCAACAAAATTTAAATGTAATCATTGGAAAAACAGGTTTCTTTCCACAAGTAAGAAACTGTTCAGTCCCAAGGAAGACATCTATTTTAATATTTATACGATGTGGTCTAGTGAGGAAGTATCAAGGGAGAACTCGACAACTATCTGTTACGGAAGTCAAGATATCTAAAGTCCGTAAGTGACACAGCTATATTTTTTAAAGAAGAAATGCAAAAAATGATGTACCACTCCTCCACATTCCAGCGTACATATGCTAGTTACACTACTTTCCCACTGAAGTTTGCTATGAAGTGGAGATACTGTTTCAGAATTGTAGATGTCAAAGAAAAAGCATGAGTATGGACTGAATATAAAAACTGTGTTTTGATATGTTTCTGACACAGCTTTTCATTTCCTTTCTACCACAAGCCTGTTTCTTCTAACAAGGATGGGGTTGCTATGGCAATTAATTATCTGACATAACCTCCTTTACGTCAATATATTCTAATTGAAAAGCACAGCAGATTTGATCTAGTTCCAATGAGAGGTGTACAAACAAGCACTATGGAAAGTGGTTAGGGAATTAATGTGAAACCAAGCAATTTGCTTGGCAAAAGTACGATGTACACAGGAAGGAAAGCAGAGGTCAAAAATCAGTGCTGCTGAGGAACATTTCTTAAAATACATGAAATCCCTTAACCTGGCTTGAAGTCAGCCAGAACTGACTAGACTTTCCAGAAGCCTTTGTGAACAAAAATAAAATAAGAGTTGATCATAACATAAAATGGTCCTGTTTCATCAGTGTACAGGATGTGGAACATTTCATAAGAGAAACAGAACACATCCAGGGGAAGACAGAGCTTACTTAAAATGTAAATTTTTTTAAAAATCTGGTATCACATGTCCAATAACATGCATCATTCATAAAACAGCCCTTTTGTTAATGTTAATTACCTAAAGGTAATAGACAAGGCTAAAGACACAAAACAATCTTTAAAGAGTCATATTTGGATCTACAAGGACCAGACCCTTTACTGCACAAGAAGCAATGTAAGCAGGCTTCCTCCACAGCTCTACCTCCCCACTTTCTCACGTGTGACTATCACAACAGACAGCTTAGTTCCAGACTGTAACACAACCCAGTACTTCCTCTCAGAAAGTGCACATGTATACTTCTCCCACTGCCTAGGCTCTTACGTACTGAAGCAGGACCTCATGCACTGCCATGGTGCATGTCAGGACTCAGAAGGTACAGCAGTGGGCTGAGACAAGATCATATCAAAATGATTGCTCTAACAGGCAAAATTTAATAAATTAGACTTACATTTAGAATCATGGAATGGTTACAGTTGGAAGGGACCTTAAAGACCATCTAGTTCCAGCCCCCCTGCCATGGGCAGGGACACCCTCTACTAGACCAGGTTGCTCAAAGCCTCATCCAGCCTGGCCTTGAACACTTCCAGGGATGGGGCATCCACAGCTTCTCTGGGCAACCTGTGCCAGTGCCTCACCACCCTCTTCAGGAAGAATGTCTTCCTTATATCCAGTCTAAATCTCTCCACTTTCAATTTAAACCTGCTACCCCTTGTCCTGTCACTACAGGCCCTTGTAAAAAGTCGTCCCCCCCCCTCCCCCCAGCTTCCTTGTCGGCCCCTTCAGGTACTGGAAGGTGCTATAAGGTCTCCCCAGAGCCTTTTCTTCCCCAGGCTGAACAAGCCCAACTCTCTCAGCCTGTCCCTGTCCCCATAGCAGAGGTGCTCCAGCCCTCAGAGCATCTCTGTGGCCTCCTCTGGACTCGCTCCAACCGGTCAATATCATTCCTATGTTGGGGGCTCCAGAGCTGGATGCAGCACTCCAGGTGGGGTCTCAGAGGTGAGGAGAGTGGGAGAATCACCTCCTTTAACCTATATTTATCCTTTTAATGCATCCCAAAGGATTCTTCTATTCCAACTACAGCCATCTAAAATGCTAAATATCTAACCTATTATTATGCACTAACATCTCACTACTGCCAAAGAAAAAAGGCAGGCAAATGCATGATTCATCCAATCTTAAGATAGCAGTCTAAGTGAGGATGGAAGAATCATGTCACTGAGTGGTTTCTCCTTCCTTTCATTATCAAGGCAGCCTCACGTGATACCGTATGGTTAAAATTAAGCAGTATGCCTCCTCTCCTACTGCCCCACAGAGCAAAACGTGGCAGTTAAGCAAAGCACTCTTTGCCTGAAGTTTTCCTCTATCTCAGTGAAGTAAAGCCATTTCATTTCCCATCTTAATTCAAAGCCTATCAACAGTAACAAAGCCTGTATTGCCTTATCCTAAGAGAAGCGAGCTACATTTGAGAAGATACAGCATGTAATAGAAATCTCTCGGCACAGCGAAGTGGATACTTACAGAAACAGTTGAGCTCGGTGTATTTGTACCATAGCCAGAAGAGGGGAGAGAAGCCAAAGACCAGCGGCGACCATCAGTCCTGTTGTGAAACAGAGGTTAGTCAAATGAACACTGCTATATCCTACTACAGAAACATCTGCAGAAGTATTACTGTGCAAAACGGCATTCCAAAAGCATGATACAAACAGGGTTTTTAATAAAGAGTAAAGTTTTACAGGGGACCACAATAAACAAGCATTCCGCAAGGATGACAGGCTTACAGATTTTTTTTTTTTTTTTTAGTGTGTTTTTCTAGTTAAATCTATGAATTGAAAACCAGAAAGCAAATGAGAAGCTCCAGAGAACTGGAGTTTCACTGATACACACAGAAATGGACCACAGGGAGTCTTCACAACACTCAGGTCCATCAGATGAAAATTAATGAGAAGCAAATTAAGAACTTGTAAACCAATGCAAACCACAATGCTCTCAACGACAGAAAAACTATCAGTGTCTGCTTGAAATACAAGGGTAGTGCTTTCTTAAAGAGACATGAGACAGGATACCAGGAAACTAGCAGGCTAATTCAAGTAACTGCAAAGAATGATTATCTAAAACTAAGCTTGTTAAATGTTAGATATGTGAATTCGAAAAAACAATTCTGCAGCTAAAATCATGCTCACTCAGAATAAAAATTAAAAAAAAAACCAATCAACCAAACAAAAAAACCCAACCCCCAAAACATAACTAACCCCAATTTCTATTCTTCACCGCCTGAGGTGAGTTACACACAGACAACATGCAACTTGAACATTCAAAGTGACAAAACAAGAAACAACTATGGGAGCCACATCTGCATTTTTGAGGCGGTTACATTTACCTGTCATTTCGGTGTCCATGACTGGAGTACAATTGTATCAAATGTGTTAAAAAAAGCAAAATAATATATAAATAACTACGCAGGGCAAGTTTGTATTAACAAACAGTATGATAGTGGAGGAAAGCAGAAAGGAGAACTGAAGCTCTGTTTTATAGCTAGTACAAAGATCACCTCTCAAGTCTGATTTACACAAGTATAATCCCATAAAGTAGAACTGAAGTTATGCCAAATCAGCAACTTTAAACCTCTTGATGCAGCTTTAAGTTAACTGTCTATAGAAAGACTTGCTTCTCTCCGTTCTGATGCCTTATTTCCTATTCCCATTTATCCATCCACGAGCAAGTACCCAAGTCTCGGGGACTTTGAATACATACAGTGTGGAAAGAGATACAACAGTACATAAACAGTGTTAAAATATAAAGAGAACTTGGGCTAGAGAGACTGCTGACTATGTCAAAGACTGAATTCTCGAAAACTTCCTCCTTCTCCATAATTTTTTTAAAATTCATTAATTGTTTTCCCTTCCCCCAGGTATGCATGAACTATGTCCAGATGAATGAACAATTCCAAAAGTATTTTTCTCCTCATTTTGGCTCAGCTGTGCAAGCTAAATATGTTCACAGTTGAAAGAACAAGAACTCGGAAGGTGCTTAAACACGGGTGAGACCCACATATTCTGCAACGGAGAGACAGAATGTACTTCCCTAGTGAATAACTCCTACTGAACAGTGTTCCTGCATCGCACAGCAATTCTCACACGGAAGGGCCATTGAGGGTGGGGATGGGATATCAAGGAAAATTACCTGGGAAGCAAAGATGGGAGAATAGGAGGTATCCGTAAGGGAAGAAGGATAAAAAAGGGGTAGCAAGTCCCTACAGCACTTTCCCCTGGACTGTCATACACCACTTGTTCCTGCCTTACAGTGCGGTCCCACCCACTTCCCAGCAGCTCTGGAAAGCAGGCGTGACATACCCATGGGCATGTAGACACTGGACTTGTATGTACCAGCAGAAGAGGCCTAAGCAGCGGCTACCAGAGGCAAAGGCTCTTCCCAGGTATTGACCACCCTTCCAGACGTGGGCAGAGGAAGGCCACACTCTGGCTCATGGCACAGGGGCCTGGGAAAGCTGCCACCAGCCCCCGCACACCCACTGGCAGCATGCCAGAGGGGCCACCTTCCCACTGCAGCTCCCACTGCCAGTTTGTGATGAGAAACAGCTGCGCTGGGAAGCTCTCCTTTCCCACAGGAGGCTCCCAAACCATTTTCTCTGCCTTCCCTTCCTCACACTTCCTCACCTTTTTGGTATCCCCACTGAGTGAGGAGCAGTGGATGGCAAAGGAATATCCATGCACCTATACCACCTTGCCCCTGCTCCTTCAACGTGCTCTATCGCACACACATGCTGTCCCTTCCCTTCCTCCGTATCTTTATTACATATACAAAACATTAACAGGAAGGCATGAAGTCAGAAGTCTGAGAACTGCTTTCATTAACCACAGGCCATTTTACTACCAAAATGCATCCCATGACAGGTTATGTGAAGACAACCACTACACACATAACCAAATTCATAACAAAATTTTACATTAACACTGTTTTAAACTTAAGTGTCATCAAGGATTTTCACTATAAACATAGAGCAAAATCAGTTTCCACAGAAAATTCCTCTATAAAGAAGATTCTGAGTCCCACTGAGGTGGTGAAATATTGTAAAGTCACAGAAACTTCTTGTGTTAGCATTACTTCAACAAAAGAATTTCTTTAAAGCCCATTACAGGGCTTCAAAAATGGTCAAAATCCAAATGAAACAGTGGTAAACAAATTCATTTTTTCCTCCTGAATTTTGAGGTTTGCAGAAACTATGATTTAAACATTCTGGTGATTACAGGTGGGAAAGGAAAACTACTTCCTGCCTTCTGTATTTCTAAGTAATGCTTGGTCTTCCACATCTGCTTTTTCCATTATAAGCTATTTCTGGATTTAACGAATCTTTCTAAAAATATGCCCACTAACAAATGTAATCTATTAAGACATATATTTCCTTTATTTAACGGTATTATCAGGAGGAAGTAGATTTAAAAGAAATACCCAACTTCCTTAAGGTGTTGATTAAAAAAGTGACATTATATGCTATTGGAAAGATTGACAAGATTGCTGTCACAGATGAATTAGATTCAGATAAAAGGCATACACAAGTAAAGTTTTCTCACCTTTGCAGCTTTTAAAAAAGAACTAAGCCACTTCCTTGCACTTGAACTTTTGAGAGCTTGTGTGTGCTACTTTAACTCCCAAAATAAAGAGAGTAAAACTACAGCTGCAAGTACCATCTTCACTGCTAACGCCACAGTTGCATGCCTGGCACTACTTCATGACAAAGAAAGGCACAGCATTCCAATTTCATTTTTTGTGTATACAGTCTTGGGTCAACATATAAACTCTGCCTACCCTTCAAGGCTTACGAGTTAACGAGCATGTTCTTTTGAGACAGGCTGACAAGGTGTTAAGTGATAGGGAACCACACTAGCACAAACAGGCATTCTCCCGTGACATGCTCTCAACTTTGGTTATGGTTCACTGAATAATAGCTTACTTCATAGATCACTTTAAATTCACTTTAGATATTCAAAAATCCTACTAGCATTAATTAATGCTCACAATACTCCTGTGACACAGCTGTCTCAGTGGTACAGAGAGTGAAACAGGTCAAGGTCACGTATTAAAGGTATGGTGACACTACTGCTGCTGTCAGTAAAATCCAGCCCTGAACTCAAGACCTCTAGCATACTGCTCTTATATGTGATGCATTTCTTATATTGTTAAGAAAAAAACCCATGAAAACACCTAGATGTGGCTTAAAATTTTCTGGTATCTCAATGGATGAGGACGTAGTATCTGAACTGGATCCATTAGAGTGAAGTAATTAAAAAATATTTTTTCCCCTTAGATTCAAAAAGGTATGACTGCTTTGTATCAATCATACAGCAACTTCGTTGCAATTAAGGAGTGTTTACATAAGCAAGGTAACATTTGTCATCCTAAGTGATAGACTTGACAGATGTATTTGCATCAATCCTCTAACCTCTGGCTCCAACAACATTTCCTTTATGCCAAATGCATGCAGTATACCACAAAACACGTCTTACCTTCGTGCAAAAGAAAAGTGGGCAGAGGCACTGGGAGAGAAATTTCTAGGGCTATCTTGAGGACTGTTTCCTAATGGGAGGATACAGAAAAAATAATTATTAGGTGGGTGGGAAGAAACTGCTAAAAAGTTAGACATACTAATCCAAGCATTTCCAGGCAGATAGGAAACTAATTCCAGAATTTCTTGTCTCACAGTCTCTGAGAAAGTAAACTCTGAAATAGAATCTTATTTCAACTCACATTTCATTTGTATTTCATTTTTTTGTTATGAGATTTTATAACTCAGAAAACATTCTATTTAGACCTATACTTTGAGAATTCTCTAATTTGAGAAGTTAAAAAAAACCAAAGCAGTAGCATGAAAGAAACACATTTTTGTCAGAAACAAGGCAGATTTTTAAATCACACAAAACATTTGAAAGATAGAAAAATCATGATCAGAGTGATTTATCCCTTACACAGTCTCTACAGCATTTCCATAGGAGCTTTATTGTGATTTTCACTGTCCTTTTTTTTTTCCCTAGCTCCAAAACAAACGAGCAGACAAAACACACAATGAAATTTTCTCCTTAGTTCTGTTAGACTAAGGCATGAAAAGCCGATCACCATCTGTGATGAGAAGCAGCAACTGCTCATTGCGAGCAGGCTGTAACTTAAGGGTCTGTTACTTCTTCATGTTGAAGTACCCGACCTCCTGCAGACCAGCGCAACAGCAGAAAGCAGCTGCGGAGAGCTGCCCTGCCACCACTGTCCCTACATCCAGAGGGGACACAGTATCTAAAGAAGAATAAAAACAACAAAGCAAATCAAACAAAAAAACTCAACACCCCCCCATGCCCCCAAAGAACGAACAAAAAACCCACTGAAAGCTAAGAGGATTCGATTTAAAGTAGCACCAGCATACAACTAAAAGTCAATCTTTCCTTACACAGACTGCAACAATACCTTAAAGGAAAGTAATGCATTTGTTGTTAACATTTTATTTTTGGACATGAGAACGCAACACAAAGCAACAGTTAAAAATTCTATGTGCCCAGTCATAAGCAACATTTAATTTTTGAGGAGAAAGTTACTATTTTCGTGGGAAAGGCCAGTATAACAGAGTGAAGCCCTAAAAGGACTTCAAGTGGCCTTGATTTCTACTCAAATTTTTGAATTAACCTTGCATTTATCATAGTGGATCCCTTAATAGAACACATTAATTCTATATGAACAATCATAATAATGGGGCCATTAGGTAGCAAGCGCAGAGAATGCCCCAAACCTCCTCCTTTTTCTGGCTGGAATCAGATGCAAGATGCTTTTTGAGCTGTGTTTAAACCACATCTTCACAGCTGCTCTTCCCAAGGCCCCAAGAGACAAGAATTCCACTCTCACTGACCAACACCTCCAACTTTTTTTGCCCACTTATCTATCACAGCTGAACTAAGTCCGTCTGACATTCCCTCCTCCCCCTCAGGACCCCAGCTTCTTCTTTACCCTTCAGACACTTCTGAGGGCCTCGATATTTCAAGGTGGCAAGGATGCTCACTCCCTGAAGGACAGGGGTTGGAAGCAGAGGCAATCTCAAGCCACACATGTGGCACAGATTTCAATCTTTATTTGGGGACCAACACAATTTATTCTTGTCCTGCATAAACTGCAAACACCAAATTACTAAGAGCAACAGTTCATTTAATTTAACAGCTAACTGGATTTCTTTTGCTGCTACCAGAGATTATTTAATAAAGATAAAGAAAAAAAAAAAAAAGTAACACTCTAGAGATAAAAAATGGTCAAACTTTATACTGCACTACAAAAAATCAGGTGTAATTTGGAGTGTGTCGTGGACTTACGGAAGAGGAAAGAAAGTAAAAGCAACTACCTTAAAGTCTAACAGAAAAGCAGAGTATTAGGCTTAATGTGGTAAGACAAACAGCTTTTGACAGGAAACAACTTGACCAACCAGCACATGGGGGTTTGTAAACTAATTCCTTTCCTTTGGTAACTTTTTAGAAGTTATATATGGACATATACACATTATACACATGTCCATCAGTTAGTCAGAACATATGCATAAACCACAGAAAATAAAAAACATGGTGGGAGAATGCAGTAATTTTATAGCTACTGCAGTGAATGTGAGGAGTCACTATGCTGCAAACTATCTCACCAGAATAAAAAAAGATCACTTCCTGCAGACAAAACCTCAAGAAGTCAAAGTCTTACTCAGGAAGAGCATCAGATCCTGTTACTAGTAAAATCCATTTGCAAACACTGTTTCCAATAGCAAATGAGCTTTTAAAATAACAAAACTAGTAAAGCCATATAGATAATACCTGGACACTAAATCCTACAGGTTTTTCTGGAAGTTTAAGAACCCAGGCAAGACTGGAAACAGAGGACAAAAATCCAAACGCCAAATGACTTTTGGGTTTAAGTTGTGGTGCTCCAGAAAAGCAAGACAGGTTAGAAGCACAGTCCTATGTGTGACCTTCATCCATCACAGCATTCATCCACCCATCTGCAAGGCAATACCTGGGAGACTTTCAAATAAAAACCAGTGCCAGTTAATTCTCTGTCCATATGTGCAGTGCTTGCTTATTAGTCAAATCCTGCCGTTCTTGGGGACCTGCTGCCTGTCGGTTTAGTCCTGGGGTATCTATGCTGCTGAGATTACTGTGGATGTTTCTGACCTGGTAAAGTAAACCTGACCGGTGGTCAGGCATGAGGTAAGTAATTAACTCCAGCCTCCTCTGGGGGACACAATGAACAGGCAATCAGCATACCAAAACAATACTCTACCTCATGACAACACACAGGGTAGCTCATTTTGCAAGCAGCTGTTAAGAAAACTGCACTGAGACTAATTAAACTGTGATTGTTTTCTAAGTATGTTTAAGAAGTCGTCCTGTGTCTTTGCCACAGAGGGAAGATGTTTTAAATCTTTTAAAAAGGCGTATGTTACAGCCGCTCTGTATTATTAATGCATTTTTAATAGCTGTCTACTTACAAAATAAAGTTTCAGATGCAGTGACTTTCTGTGAGTACTGAGGGAATAACAGAGTAATGATAATTGTTATCCCAAATTCCTGATGGATCAAAGACAAATCCAACTTGAAGTCTTGAGGTCATGCTTTGATGGTCTTTTAAAACGAATCACAGTACATCAGCACCACAGTAAGACAATACAACATTCCTTCAAACACTCCGTGTCAGTTTACTTGGTGATGAACACACACTGCAAAGTGAACAGTACACAAGAAACCATCCACCAACAGCTGCAGGTCCGACTTGCACACGGTAATGGCAGAACACAGAGCTGGGCAGCAGGATCATTTTGAATACTTCTGCAGGTGCCTTCCACTGCAAACCACTCAGACATGAGAGGCTCAAGCTATTTCAAAACTAGGGTTAATTATGCTTCACATCAGTAAACGACTTTCCCCCAAAACAGCAAGGAAGGTCTACATGCTCCTTAAATCTGTTTGCCAGGGTGCTTTGCATGTTCTGACCACGACTTAAAATACTGGCAGTGCTATGTTTTAATGGTATTTAATTTAAAAGGCAGTTCTACCTGTGTAGTTTACCACTCACACTATCTTCTCCTGCCTTTACACTAGTAGAAAATGCACTGAAATTGCTGTTTCACTTTACCCAAAAGCAAGACTAAATAAAGTTTCATTTTAGCAAAACCATTTCTGTTTTACTAAAATACAGGCAAGTAAGATTTACAGCAGTGCTCCTAACAGCTACACCTTGTTCCTACAGCAGACAGATTTAAACAGCACCCCATGTGTCTATAAATCATGGAGGTATCACCCACAAGAACAAGCTCCTGCAAATATTGAGCTGGGGACACCTGAATGCCCTGACTTGCTGAGACAATAATCATTCACTCTGCAGTCTGGGTGGTGCAGATGACCTGCCTACACAGCAGCAGGCAGCCAGCTGGAAGACCATTAACGACCAAGGCACCAGATGTCCAAGCTGATGCTGCAACCCTTCGCTTCCCTCAAATCTGAATGTACCCACAGTTCATGCACAAGTTAAAAGGATCTTTCCAGCAGGTTTAACAGCTTCCAGCCCAGATACTAAAGGCAAAGGATGTCCGAACAACTAACCCAGGAAGGTTACTAATAATGATGAAGGTTTGAACCCAAAGAAATGACCTGGTACACATCTGTTTTCTAATTTTGTAAGAAAGATAAAGACTTTACATAGTGAAAGCTTACACCGTTCTTGAAATCTTTTAGGCTCTTTACACATATGCATAAGGCATAGTGACAGACTTCAGCTGCAAACTAAAATCTGACTTTCCACCAACACAAGCTATCTCCACAGATAGCTATAGGTACTGCAGAGAGGAAGAGGCCATTACATACATGCACTGATTACTAATAGAACAGAAAGACCACATATCTGCTGTACACACTGTCTCATTCCTATCCCTTCTTTGACCCTCAGTCTCAGACCTCATGCCTGTCTGTGTGCTCCTAAGCCTTGGACTACTAACCGTTCTAGTAACTCTTCACTGCAGGCCCACCAGCTGTCATGGTTACTGCCTCTTACAAATGAATCTACCCCTTCTTTGCAGGTGCTACTCGTGCACTGTTGGTGCCCTGCACAATACACTTACTTCATCAGTGTGGTGCTGTCCCGTCTCTCTCTCTCTGCCATCCTACCACATGAATCTGAGAATGGCTAAGGCTAACAATTAAAAAACTTCACAGAAGTATTCAGTGTTTGCCCAATTCAGCTTCATCTGTAAAGACTAACAACAGACTCCTCTGCAGGAACAATCCTCCATTATCTCCAGAGTAAACAAAGAAAACTGCAGAGGGGGGCAGAAATTTGCCCAAGGCCCCGATATGACTTCCTCATATGGGGCAAGTATCATCATCCTAAACTTGGGCCACAGGTCCTCCTGAACATCTGTCTAAGAGACCAGCCAGTGCCTTCAGTTCAGACTGCATCTATCTGAAAAACAGGACCACAATGAAGGACATAAGTATAAAATGCACCTCAAAGAATTACAATTATGTTCAAGAAGCTTTTCTTCTAAAATAGAGCAATACTGCTCACATCCAGGCTGTTCTGGCTAACGCTAATCCACATTGTTATGATTACCCCGGAGCAACCTGAGCCCTTTGGGAGGTCTGAAGTAATGGCACATTGTTTCCGAAGACGCACCCAGACCTCTAAATGATTGCTCTGCAGATATCAAACATGAAAACATTCTCAAGCACAGCCACACATATTGGCATGACAGCTAAAGCAGCACACGCTAAGAGAACTCCAACTTGAGATTCATAACATGCCTTCACGCACCTTGCTTCGATTGACAGAGAGGACGTACAGCACTTTTTCACCCTCAAGAGATGTGAGGTCTTAGGGGAAAACAACAGGTAGCTTAAACTGGTGGTCCAAATAAAACTCAGCTCAGATATGAGATGCAAGTGAAGGTAACCAAGTATGTATTTTGCCTGTTCTCCCAACAAACAATGAAATAACGTAGAAGGGAACAGGTTGTTTGTAGATCCAAGGGTGTCATCACAAGAGACAACAATACTGACTTCAGGTTACCTCTCGATTCCCAAGCAATACCAACAGTCTTATTAGGACTGTACAAGAAGGGCTTAGGGTAACACTGAAGATTCTAAAGATGATAATGAATTGTGAAGTTGATCCTGGGTGGCTTTTGCAGTCTGACAGTCCTGATTCCCTTCAGACTGAATAGCCTTTAATAAAGGTATAAGGAACTGCCGTAACAACTACAATGGTACAAACATGAAGTCAAGAAACTTGTCCATTTATATAAGAGCATCTAATAGAACTACTTTCAGTGAGGGCAACAGCAGGCTCTCCCCAGAGATAGCTGGAGTCCCCTGACAGCAGGGAATACAGTAGTGGGATGCAGTACCCCACTGCAGGAAAGGATTGATACTGTGAAACCAGAAGCCAAAACGTTTTCAAAAAAAAGCGTGAGCAAACAGGGCCATGTATAATCTATCCATCTTCCCATCCGAATTACACCATAGAAGGTTAAGTCCTTCATTTATGTGCTTCACGGAATCAGGAAGATGCCCAACAAGGAACTTCTGGGCACTGCCTTTCCAAAACCAAAGCAAAGAGACTTCAGAGTATGTCCAGACCTTGAAAGAAGCCTCAGAGATCTGCCTTCCAAACTCTCACCTTCAAGCACATGTGATTGTTCTTAAAACTATGTCAGAAGAAGGGCTTGATATGTTAGGCCAGCATCAGATTGCTCTGCCACTGCATAAGTTCAGTTAACTTTCCAAGATATAAAAGACAGTAAAATGCAATCTTGCAACATATGGACAGAAACAATCGAATATCCTAAGTTGTGACCTCAAATGCTCCTAAGCATACATCACTATGTCCAAGCATATTAAAGTCCCAAACTTGTGTTTACAGTCACATTTGAAAGAGAACCACAAGACAGACTTCCACTTGAGCTAGGACCCAGCTGGCTGTCAGATGAACATGTTCTGACTCTCGAAGCCCAAAATAGCTCATCTTCCTGCTGAAGTAAAGCACTACCTCTCCTTGACCCAAAGCCAGAAGAAAAGTTTGAGCAGGGTCTCTGAGGTCCCAGTGCTTCCGATTTTCTTAAAACTCAGAGAAGCACGTCAGGCTTTTTCTAAAGAAAGGTAATGAAGACAGACACAACAGAAACAGAGAAAAGTGGAAAGAGAATAGCTCTCAATGCACGTATACAGATGCAGAGAAGATGAAAGAGAACTGAAGAAATTAGGAAAGCTGACAGTCTGGGTTTGCCGCAACCACCTCCTCCTACAGTCAGAAGGACTGCTACACACAACTGAGAAAAGAAAGACTCATCAATAGGTGCGATGTGAAGGAGCTAAATGTTTCTAAGGTCAGGTGGGACTGAAAGAGTCCTCAATGGCTCAAGTTCTCAGCTCTGTCATCAGTTAGACTCACCCCCTTGAAAGGGAGATCCAAGAATCAGTCTTTCGCATCCCAGTGGCAAGCAATTGTGCAACGTCAGATGAAGTTAAGTTAGCTCTTCGCATCCAAGCAGCCTAATCTGCTGCATCTGCACCCACCTGGACACACTCCTTGCATGAAACTGAACTCTGACAACATTCAAGAAAAACTTTTCTAGAGCAGGATCTCTCCAATGTCCTCCATATTCTGCATAATGTTACTAGGACATTTGCCAAAAATGCATGTTATTACCACATTCCAGCCAAAGATGATCTAATGAATAAACCTATTTTCAGTGAATGTGAGCACTTCTGCTTCTACTGTTTCCTCCTCCAACAACAAACACTGATAAGAAAGATGTGAAGGTGTTAAAGAGGGTCATCTCCAGTCCCTCTGAGCCTTAGAGCTTGTAGCACATGCTCCTGGCAGGTCTGGTGCAGGCTGCAAAATAAACACTTCCGATTTACAGAACTTTACTAGGAGAATCTCACCATTCCTGGCTACTTTCCAGATACAGTCAAAAAAAGACCCCAAAATCATCTAGCTGGACAGGAGATGTATCAGGTTCTCTCAATGGAGTCAAAGAGGCCTCTCTGACTTGGGAGTAATCCGTCCCAGCCAAGAACTGCCGAGAGGAATAAACCCAGCAGGCCGTACAGGACATGCTGTCTCCTGTCACATCCCTCTGCTGCACTTTGCAAGAATACCAGGCCTCCAGTACAGGCTGCCAGAGAAAGCAGGGAGGTGAGCTGGGTGCGCAGATGCCAGTGCAGGTAAGACCTGGTGGCTCTGACAACACAAGCACACAGCATCACTGAAAATCCACAATGTCTCTTAAGATCGAGGTTATATAGAATTTATATACACTAAGCTCTGGACACACTGAATTCTTAACATATATATGTAGAAGAAAATTCATAACTTAGGTGGCTTTTCTGTGCTTTTAACCACAAAATTCGGATCTTGTTCATTTGTGTGAATTAGGATGACATTCAGTGATTGGCAGTACAAATTAACAAAAAAAAATTGCCTACCAAGTCGATTTCAGACACTACCTAATTGATTATTACACAAAGCAGAAAACCTGTCAAGGGTGACTCTGAACACGCTTCAACTTCAAATTGCCCCTTTAGGGGACTAGTCGATGCACACCAGCCAGCTGAGCTAGGAGCCAATGGTTGTGTGAATATTTACTGTAATTAACTACACATAGAGGCAAGCTAATAACAGAGCCAGCCATACATATGCAAATCCTCATCACACATGAAAGATTTCCTAGTGCTGCTGAAGTGTTCAGCACACAAACCATGGGAGAACGCATCAGCAGTAAGAGAACCTACTGTATCCTGGCTAACTGGACGGCTTGTCAAATTCCCACAGTAAGTTTTTGAACACACAGTAAATACTGCTGCATTTAAAGAACAGCTTACACTTGAGATGTCTTAACCCTTAGAATATCAGTTTTCTACCTTCAGAGCCACTTGTCAACAGCTGTGACATCAGCAATATTATTTTTAACATTTTATGGTTTGAGAAACTGATTCAAAAAGATGGGAGCAACTTGCTGAAAGCACGAGTCCACTACCAGACAGGAACCCTTTGGCATTTATCAAATACACAACCTATATTCAGGTCCCAGGTAACACGTGCTGGTCACTTAGCACTTCTGAAGCCTGTCAGGCATCAACAGCCGAAGCCACCAGTTTCCAGGCAGGTGGTATTGTCCGTCACAGCAGCAGACAGCCTAGTTCTCACAGCAAGCGTTGCTACTGCTCTCATCAAGTCAGCACAGCACAACCAAAGCCACTTTCTATGTTGACCACAAATCTGCTGTTCCAAATGGTGAGTTCTGCATTTGGGGGACACAGAGAGGGATCCCAAACATTCCAACACATCACTTTTCAGTTTTAAAATAGTCTGAACCATGTTTTAGTTTGTTTTAAATGCTCTGCGGCCTTGAACTCTCACAAATGTCCACATTGTCTGGATTCCTTGCTGTAACAGTGTGCTGCTCAGAGTGAAAAACACCATGTTTTCTCTGATAATGTTGCCTCCACAAGAAAACTGGAGATGCCTCACTAAACTCACCATCCTCTTCAAAAATTCAATTGAAAATCTGCACCTTCTCCTTTAACATCCATCTATCAGTGTCATTGCCTACATAAGGACAGGTGTTGGACTTTCATTTTGGCGTGTAGTTACAACCAATGTCCACAAAACGTAGTGACACAACAAACCTTGGAGGAAATGTGGGGGTTTTGATATGTTAAAAATGTTCGGTTTTAAAATTAAGACAATAATTATCAATTAAGTATTTATTTATGGACATCCCTCTTGAAGCGCTTCAGGTGCTTTAGAAACCAAACAAAATGGACATGAATTTACTGCCATGTAAAGTGACGCACAGAAATTTCCAGTGACAGGCCTAACACCACAAATCCTAGGGAACAAAAGCATTAAGAATAGAATATAATACACCGACTCTCCCAGCTTTACCACCTATACAAGCTATTTAGTATCAGTTTCCCGCTGAACTAGCCCCAGAAAGGAAAGGGGAGGGGACAGGGGGAGAAAATGCATCAAAATGTCAGAATGCAAGGTGGGGAAATGAGAAATAGCTACATGATCCATGGTAGGTACGTCTGGCCTGCTTCCCACTATAAGATAGGATTTATGGATCTAAACGTAACACATGTGGATAGAATGATACACTAGTTTTTGCTACTACAAACACCGAAAGGAAGAGTAGTGCAATACAGACTTTCTTTTCCTTTCCTCATACATACGTTTTAAGAGTTCAATAATAGCAGTAGTCATATAGATATAAAATCACCTGTATGACCAGAGAGCGGTGAATGAGGCCGAGGCAGAGACGGCGACTGGCCATTGCTCATCAAACTCTTCCTGTTGCTCGTTCTACAGCTGCGGGCAAAAAGAGAGGAAAGAAGACATTAACATCAGAAATACAGCCCTTGCCGCATACAGGCATTTTGAGATTTAACTTCACTTCTCAGACTCCTACTAACAATCAGAGCTATTGTTGTGTGTGCAGGCATGTCCAGGAAGTCCAAGATCATACTGGATAATGGCAAAGACAGCAGTTTCCAATGAAAATGCACCATGGATACTTTTTAGGCTTGCACGTTTGCTGTTCCGTGCAAAGACCAGAATTTCCCTGTAGAGCCAGTTACAAAATGTTTTTCCCTGACGACAGCTTATTTCTCTGCTATACACTTTTTATAATACACAAAAATATACAAGAATAATGTGAAAAACAGTCTCAAGCTTAGGAACAAAATTCAGTGATTAAACCTCTTTCTGTTGCATGAACTGTAGCTCCAAATCACATGAAGAGCAATGATTTATCAATCTGAGAATGACACAATAATTATAAATCTAATTATTGAGATAAATTTCACATCTGTGCCTTTTGTCAATGAAACAGATGATGCCTAAAAAGATGAATGCATTTTTTACTCATACATTTTTCATCTGTAAAACCTCTAATTTCCCATATCACAAGATCATTAGGCAAGATAAACTGTAAATTAACACATCTATTAAACTTGAGAAAGGAGGTATTTTTCTTAAATACCTCTTACAGTTTTTAAATATTTGTTGGCTAAAGTGTTTTTCTTATTTCCTCCTTCTACTATAATGAATACTCTCACAAACATAAATCCCCAACACTGCAAGCATTCATGCACAAGGAAAATGGTATCTTGAAGTCAAAGACCATAACTATGCATAAACTTAAGTGCATATGCTGATGTTTATGGCCCTGCAATCAGAATCTCTCTCTGTAAAGGCTTAGAAAAACTCAGCACCTAAAGAGCTTCTCCTAAAAGGGGAAATATCATATACAAAACCATTTTGTTAATGCAGTACCTTCAACGGAAGCAGATTCAGATCATATTTGCAGATGTCTCCAAAACTGAATTTTCTAACATTAGAATCTCTACATAACAGCCAGAAAGCAAGACTGATTAGTCTTGATGCAGTGGAAATTGAATGAAATGCAAAAGTAAGGATGGCATTTAAGAGCACAAACAGCTAAGAAAAACAGACTCAAAAGTAATTCAAAGTAATACCGAAAACAAGGGAAATAAAGAATAACAAAGGCAGAGGACATGTTGAATATGAAAGCAGTATGGAAGTTACTTACAAAATGGAAAGAAAAAAAAAAAAGTCAAACACTAAGATCAGTCTTTCCTTTAAAAATGTTTTGTAAAGCAAGAGTGTCATTCCCAACTGTTTAATGGGTTAATTCAAAGTTCATTTGCATGAACTGCACAATGAATTGCCGTATCAATTATTATAATCAATTGAACGATGAGTTAACTCATGACTATATACTTATAATCACTGCAGGCCTGTGTAAGAAAAGAAAGCATGAAATTATTCTGGGGGGTATGACGGCATTACCCTCAATATCCAGATCTTACGTAATGAGAAAACTTTCTCTCAACAGTCATTAAAAAAAAAAAAAATCTTTGATCAGACAGGGCTGCAGCTGTATGGAGATTTACCACACTCAAATGTTTTACTGATAAATAGAAAATAAAAAAAAATATTGTGTTTCCTCTACTTGTCTTACCAGTAAGGTAAGATGTAAATCACTGCATGAAAGAACAAATCCATCCTAGAACTCTTGCTGTAGCTTTGTTTTTTCACAAAGATTTTGAAACAATGTTGTCCATCCTGTATAATCTGTGAAACACAACTCCTTCCCCAGAATAAAGCTATTATAGAAGAGGCTTTTTGTGGGTGAAAAAAAAAATCTTCAGGGAACACTGAAAGACGATCTAAGCTACTAGAAAGCAGCAAATAGGAAGCAGGGTCTGAGGAAGTATCAAAGCATTACTTACTGAACTGTATTTAGCCTTGAAACAGCAATCTTCCATATACAAAAGAATTTCAGATGTTAAAGCCATTCTGCAGACAAAATCGTCCTTCCCAGATCTCTGAACACATCTAGTAACTTTCCCCTTCTATTGTCTTCATAAAACTATTCTTTTCCCATTCAAATCTGACAAGATAAACCAACTGATAGGAGGCAGCCCTGAAAGAAAGCCTCTTTGTCTGCAGGAAAGTTATAGCAGTGCAGGAACCTCTACAGGGATTGTGACTTAGAGAAACATAAACCCTGGTAAACCACAGGGCGCTACACCCTCAAAATGCAATTCTTAGCCTTGGATTTCATGCTGCGATCAGGTTGCATGGCAGAGAGACAGACTAGCAAGCCAGGCAGCCGATATGACACAGGGTGTAGAGCACTGAAATAAAGGAGAAAGAAAACCATACTTTTTTCCGAGGAGGAGAGTAGGGAAAAACAACGAGAAAAATATCAGTCATGTTCAACAATAAACTTTGGGGTGGACACAAACCTGGGACAGAATACAAAGTTTGTGTATTTTGCCCTTTATCACCATCTCTGCCCCAGGAATCTCCTTCCTGGGCTTTTAAAATCTGTTGCTCACAACTTAAAAGCAGATGACTACCTATCTGGAAGTGGTTGGCATTACACCGTATGCCAGGGGTCCACGGCGCTGCTGACTGTTCCTTGTTGTGGAATCCAGTTCACAATTTCCTATTTGGTTTCCAGTTTCCCCCCTGACTGGTTCTGCCTTACCTCCTGCTCTCTGACACTGACGCTCCTGCCCACTCACCACTCGCTCCTCCCTATCCTGACTTCTCATCATGTCTCACTGCTGGGGAATTCCTCCTTCATCCAGCCCCAGTATCAGGCCCAAGGCACCAACTTCCAAGCCACATCTCCTCCAGATGATCAAATACAGGACATTACATAAAAAGTGCCCTGTGCTCAACTTCGTTAATAACTAAGCAAGGGCGAACTACAGCTGATGAAAGATGCAATCCAGTTGCATGAAGCTTGACTACCAGGCTCCTTAAATAGCCTCAATTCTTCCCTTAACAGGCAAAAGCCATTTGGGCAAGGAATGTTGGGAGCTGCTAGATCAAAACCAGCAAAGCACAAGACAAAAGTACTAGTATGGCCATTAAAATAGAGCTGCGCTCCACAAGCTCTAATAAATAGAATAAGAAGTTGAAGCAGAAATCCAGTTCTGAGACAGGCAGTACTTCACATTTCAGTACTTCACTGAAACATTAAATGCAGGTTTCTTGTTACAGTAGACAATAAATGGCAAAAATTGGCAGAGGTATTCACTGAAACAGAATTTTCATCCTCAAAATGAGGACTAGTATATGAGCAAATTACTGCCAATACAGGTTGGGTTTTTTTTCCCCACAGAAAAGTAGGGAAAGGCGGCTATATTGGCAGAGATTATTACCCCTTGCCATGCTTTCCATGGGAAATTTGGCATTTGCTTAAATAATTGATAATGACTTTATTTCAACACCCTCAATTATTAATATTTACACTTGTAATGAAGATGGATTTAGACTGTAAGCTATTATGACAGTTCACCGCCTTTCACAGGCTATGCTGAGCACAGCAATAAGCTGCAACACAGCTTCTTAATTTTGATATGTGTAATACAGTGTTTTAGCTGAAGGTAAAGATTAAAAGGGCACTCCTCCCATTTTAAAAGAGGCTGCAAACAAAATGTTTTATTGGCTAATGCAAGTGCAGAGAAATTAAGCTACTGCCATCGCAGAACACAAAGTCTGACCATGTGGACACAAGAGAGACTAATAATGCAAACCAGCACTCCCATAAAGGCTCCAGGGATAGAAAAAATGGTTATAATTTCTCTGGTGCTAGAATTGCATAGCTGAAAACCACCTCAGGAGGAATACGCTGTCACTTGCAAGACTTGAGATGTGGCCACTTTGTTTACACAGGAAAGTTAAATTTAAGTTATATTTCAGTTATATTTAACTTGTTATGAAACTAGCTAACCTATGACTTCATAGTTAGTTATTATCTTCATGAACAGCATGAAGAGTCAACAGTGCACATAGCACAGACTTGAAGACATCTACAGTGAGGAACTTAGCTTGGGTTTTCTTTTTTTTCTTTTGTTCTAGTTTTTGGTATTTTTTTGTTTGTGGTGATTTTTGTGGGGTTTTTTTAAGAAAAAGAAACCTTTTGCATTAAAAAGCAGTTTGGTGAGTATTTCCAAGCTCTCCAGAATTCAGGCAAGTTCTGTGGAACATTAATTCCAACACATGCAAAAGTCAGCTGCCATGAAGAGATGACACACACTGCTACTGCAGCAGCTTACTTTAAGATTGTATTTGATGAAGCATCTCCTGAACTGGAAAGTCAGTCATGTCCTACAGTTAGTGGTAGTTTCACACGTAGATGGCTTTATAAAAGCAAATGAATCAACCAAGAATGTTCCTCTCCAAATACAATGGAATTAGGTTTACATGAGCAAAATCCACAGGCTCCATGCAGTGCTATTTGTTGCTCACCTATTCTACCCTATAGCTAACAGAGACTGAAGAATAAGGAAGCAAAGGTTTTAAACTTTCGCTTTTACTAAGATCAAACTAAGACATTTCCTGGACTGAATAAATTCTCAGGGTGCTGCAATCTTTGCAAGAAACATGCAAATCATCTGAATGTGACTAAAATATATGATCAATAACACCCATAAATTTATTTCTATTCTTCTAATGCCTTTGAGTGTTGCACACTCATATCCATTTAGTATTGCCTGGCATTATTTTCTGATATATTTTTACTTGACTGTATGTGTCCATATATACTGTCCAAATTTAAAGCATGCATATAGATATGTACATATATACGTTCATACATATATATGTATAATCCTACATTTAAAACATTACACATACAGCCAAACATTCCATTTATTATATATCACTCTCCCTGTGAGGAGTTATTCCATATCAGTCCTTAATAAGTCATAATAATCAGTCCTGGAAAAGAAGGGTCTTGGGATTTCAATCTTAACTGCTGTAATGGAGGGATTCAGGTTTGCCTCTCTTGTATTTAAGGTTTGGTCTACTTAAATGAGACCAGGTTTAGTCTGAAGAAATGAGTGCGCTGTCAAAAATATAATGACAACAACACACCAAGATGAGGCATGCAGGGGTTGGCAGTCCTAGTTTGGCTCAGTTTGCTCTGAATCTTTCCAACACTCCAGTGAGCATTTTAGTTCTGGCTATTGGTCAGGTATGCACAGACAGTAAGCTAAGGGTCCTCTCTAGGTACCCACACATTTTTGTCCAACACCCTTTTCCCTGTCATTACTACCACCTATCAGCACCAGAAATTCAGCTTTCCTCAACCACAGAAAAGACGGCACCTCAGTCTTTTCCTTCATCTTGCTAACAAAAATCTACAGAGAAAATAAAACTTAAAATGCAAACAACCAGATGCACAATCTTCCTCTGCACATGTTGCCTGAAGGGTTCAAAGGCATGCAAGACAGCATCATTGCAAAAACAGCAACCAAGAAAAATCACAGAATTGCAAAAATATCTGCCAGATCTCTGTTCAGACCTGAGAAAGACTGTTGCAAAGACAGACTTCTTATGCTGTAGAAGGCCTCTCAACCTTCATCCATCCAGTGTATTACAAAACCAATAAACAGGTCCTTCATTAATCCTTCTCAACAGTACTTACTAGTTAGGTGTGTGTTCAGTGTACACAACTCAAGTGACTGCTCTCACTTCTACTGTAAGCAATTTTGATCCAGTTTATTCTATCTGTTCTGTTTCTTCCTTATATAAGTGGTTCAGTTTTAACTTCCACAGAGAAATATTTCATATATGTAACAAAAAAGAGTATTAAGCTAACTACTACCAGCACAGTTGCACAATATTCATAAAATAGTTGCATACAAGGTAAAGTGTGCAATGTACCCAAAGCAGGCAGGCAGCGGGGGAGCAGACGGAAAGAAGGTTCAGGATCATAAACCAGCTCACTGCACAACTTCACTTCATTATTCACAAAACACAGTTTTTGCATCCTCGTGTCATGCAACCTATTGAGAACATACTGATGGGATCATTTAAATCCCAATGCTTCTTGAATTTCTTTTCTAATCTTATTTGTGTTCTGGGAAGGGACATAAACCAAGTTATTAGGTGAACAGCACGTTTGCTATCATACTGAGACGTTTAAATTCCTCGGTGCACAAATATTACTCTTAAATTAGAAATGTAAGTAGGAAGCTAGTACCGCAAGTAGAGGGAAATTACACAGGGCTGGCCTAAATCATTGCCAAGTATGACTATCTTTATTCTACATAATTCAGGAGATGGGGGAAGGAGGGGGGGGAGAGGAGGGCAGAAACACCTCACTGGAAATAAAATCATCAGGAGCCACAGTGATGGGTTTATAATATTTAACAAATGCTATCTTAAGAAAAAGTGTCATACATCACACCTGGGAAGATCAAAGCATCAGTAGTTTGGAGATGTTAACCAAATGAGGTAGCGCCTTGACTTGCACAGTAGACAATCCCGCAGAAACCATTTGCATTAGGCAAGAAATACCCTACTTACTGCCACATGCCTGTGAAGGTTGCAGCGCAGACAGGAGGGTTAAAACACAGGTCTCACTGAGCTCCTGGCCATCCCCCGCAATTTCACATTAACCCAGATCACTTTAGACCACAAACTCCCGGTGAATCTCTTGGGATAAGAGGATGCAGCCAGCTATTGCTTGTCAAGTTGCGATGGTCAGGCTGGGGTCAGGGTGTTTCTCCCTCTGATCCCCTGCTCAGTTAACAGCTTGGGAGAAACTGCAGGACTGTGGGGCACAGAGGGAGGTGAGTGGGGGCTGCTGGATGCCATTCAGTGCTGCTGCTCCCTTCAGAGCCTCCACTCCACCCCAGGATAGAGTGCTGTCTGTCAGCCTGCAGCACAGACATCATCGCAGGCAGTGCTTGCCTCTGTCTCTGTCCCCAGTTTGGGAGCTAGGCCAGTGCCCCGTGGCAGCTGCTGCTGCTCACACCACCCAGGAGTCAGACTCAGGCTAAGGAGACAGCTGGGCCATCTCTTCCTCACCCTTCCACCCCAGCTGAAAGGTAAGGTATAGAGCAAGAGCCTTTTACACGCTTAACACTGAACAGAGCAGCTCATCTACTAGCAATTTTTACCCAGGCTGGCCCTTCAATAAAACCCAAATGAAACCAATAAACAAATGGGTCTTGTTCCAGCCTTATTTCCCTTGAACAACATCCATCCAGACTTGAGGAATAACCACAGCCGAATCCCCAGGCCATTTCGAGCACTGCAAGGGAGCCAAGCACAGACTCTAAGCTTTCTGTAACTTCGGTTGAAACTGAGTCCAGCCTAGTTCAAAATTAAGATAAAACACAGGAGTGCCTCCAAACTACAGACAGAAGACCTGTTTATCCGGGTACCTACCACAGCGAAACCCTGTCCACCTTCTCCCCTGTTTTCTCATTCTCTTTTCCAGTTTGACCTACCACCCCTCGGCTTTCTTTGAATTTTCATTGCTGGTGGTTGTTCCCAACAACCACAGCTCGGAGCACCACTATTCATCGTTCAACATGTCATGGAATTAATGGGCCAGGATGGTAAGCCAGACAGACACCCTTCTTAGCACTGAAATCATTCCCCAAACAGCACAGAGAGTAGCTTTATGCAGTGCTTCTCTTGGACAAAACAGCTTGCATCGCCAATACCTGACAAAGTCTCACAGGGTTACATTCTGCCATGGTCTGAAATTATCACCAAGTTATACATGTGGGCAGCTGAGAACGTCTGGTGCCTCAGCAGACACCTAGGAGACACCTCAGAAATGATAGATCCATTTCCAGCTTGAGAAAGGAAAGAAGAAACAATTTAGTCTGCTCTGTTCCTTGCTACAGATGTTGTGCTTCATCTTCCTTTCAACCTTTTCAATTTGTCTGTTCCCATCAAAATAATTCATGTTGCCAAGGCTACTTTCACATAAAAAGAATCAGAGGCTTATTAAAACAAAATTCTACACAGTACCCTTTATCACATGAAACGCTGTCTGCTCTGCACTGCACTCCAGGGACTATCCCCAAGAGAAAAGCCACTAAAAGACAAGCTCCTAGAAATACTTTTCCCCATGTTGCTTCATGTTTATTTTAGGACAGTTTTAAGCTTTGTTTTCTTATCACCCCTCCCCTTCTCCTAACAATCATGAAGTAGTACAACTAATTTAATCATATCCTAAAATTAAAAGGTAGGAAATTGGGAGCTGCCTGAAGGAGGAGATTTTACATGGTTTCACTTTCAAACCCAATTGTTCTCTTCTGGTTTAGACCCTAAAATAATTTATATTTATACCTGCCTTGTTTCTCCTACAGTTAAACAGTAACAATTCATTTTTACCCAAAAGAGAAGTGAGTCCAGACAGGACTGCTTCTTTCCCCCCTTGCTAAATTTGGTAGCTCTAAACCTCTCAAAACCATAAGGGAGCACATGATGATTAAATGTGTTGTCTTTCAAACTTAGCAAAGACTACAAGAGACTCAAGGGGTGAATGGACAAGACAATGGCAGAGCAATGCACCTGACTGAAGAAAAACTACATTCCCAGATCAAATCTACTAGGAACAACAGTCTGAATGTTTTCATTCCTACTTAGGAAAGATCCTAAAGCTAAACCATACTTTTTCATATTAATGTTTATTTTCTGACTTTTTTATTTTAGACTAACTGCTAAATAACTAACTCTCCCTCACTAGAAAGGATCTACCACCAGTACACAGTACTGAAACAAGCAGGGACACCGAGTGCTTTCTAGTCAAGGGACATCTTCAAGCCTCCCTCCTCCCATGTACTCCGATGGCTCAACGGCCAGGACCACATGACCTTTAAAAACAGCAGGAATGACTGTGAAATAGTGCAGCTGCACGAGCTACCACCTTAAGCAACTTAATTAGGCAGAAAATTTCTGAAAGTAGTTTCTGAAACAACAACAAAAACAAGACTTCCTTTTGCTGCAGCCGGCGGTGGGGAGTGGAGAGGGAAAAGCATTCAAGGATGCTCGCCTCCGGCAGACGCACTCTCCCAGCCAGAGCGGAAAGTCCGCAGCACTGACATTCTTTAACCGCTGGAGAACCAGAAGTGAGGATACATCCACAGGCTAGAAAGCACTGCAACGATGAAGCACAGCTGCCTACTAAGCGTTTGACATGCAAGGGAAATGAGCTCCATCCCTTCTACGGTGCTTGCTCCCTCTCCTTTCCTCTTACATGAGAGCTGCCAAAAATGGGCAATAAATGCCCAATATTAAACTAAGCGATATGAGGTAAAGTTTTCACCCTTTCTTTAGAGGAACCGATACAAGTAACCAATGGTCCTGTTTATTTCGGAACTTTTAAAAAAGCAAGAGGCAGTATTACACAACTGAAGCATCACAATTTCTGAACAAGTAACCAACATTTTGCAATTAATATTCTGCACTGTCTTTTGCTTGGACATATGCAGTCAGCAGTGCTTAAGCAGTTAAAACACTGGAATCAAAGAAACAAAGACAACACTTTAAAAAATAAATAAATCACTCTTTAGAACAAAATACAGGTGTTCAAAAACTATGCCCTTCACTGGTTAGAAGCCTGAATATGAACTAAGCATGAGGCATTCAACCTGAAAACGTCTGTTCCCATCAGACCTCTGGCAGCACCATCAGTGCCCCAGATTTCAGCATGCACACTGACTGCAGTTCAGAGATGCAGTCCGCAAACAAAAGACCCCCCTCTTTACTGAGACCGATGTTCTCCTTCCCTCCTACTGTCAGCTGACCAAGTTTTTAAATTAAATCATAATTAAGCATCCAGCAGCATTATTTTCCCAGGAGGAGAGGAAGGGAAAAAAAAAAATCCTTTCATTGTGCCCATTCAGCTGTTGGTGTCTGCTGAGCCTGCCGAAGAGGGCATCCATTAATGCCAACTATGGTGGCTCTCATGAAGGGGCTGTTTGTTCAGTAGGAACTGGCTGTCTGCAAATTCATGCTGAAATGAGTGGCAAACACTCCACAGTCACAACATTAAGGCATCACTGGGCACGTAAGTACAGCCAGCAAGGTGGCATTCCCCATCAGTCATATGCAGCTATAACAAATTAGGCTTTTTGAGCTTCGGGTTCCAAAACACAGCTACATCCTTTTAATAGCAAAACAACAAATAACCAATATAAAATCCCTGCATTTCTGGTCTGTCTTTTTCCAGATGAAAACTGAGCTTATGTAACTGACATAACATTATTTTTTATTTAACAAAGCTTCGTGAGAAATTTACAGAAGAACTGAAACACTTGATACCACATAGCTGACACCATTTACCAAACAAATTTCTTCCCACCACAAATTATTAGATATTCAGTATCTAAGCTTAAGAGTTAGCTGTGTATCTACACTGGCATAGTTTCATGACCGTATTTTGCCTTCTACAGATGTAGGTACACCATTTTCTAAAAGGGTGTCTTTTACTGGTTAATTTTTTCCCAGACAGAAACAAAAATAAACCATGAGAAATAGAAACTTTCCCAACTGTAACTGTGTACTAACAAAGCTAAGTCAGCAAAATTAACTGATTAGCTATAGCTCAAATATTTACCCCTGTGTAAAACCCAGTGTGTAGACTAGGTCTGGAAGCAAACTTCAGCTCCACACAGCAGTACACCTACTGCGAAAGGCAATCTATTACACATGCAGATCACACTGCTTTGCTGCAAAGTCACAGTGAGGTAATTGGAAACATCTGAATAATCTCCAGTGAAGCAATTCAAACATCTCCAGGCATAGTCATCAGCAGGGATGACAACACAAGGCTTCTGACATCCACTCGCTCTCCTTATTTTTTATTTTTTTTTAATGCTTAATCATCAAGCACCACACAAGCCAGGAAAGATCAGATGATTTACGTGTTTCAGTTTTCTGCCACAGACCTGGCACTTACATATACATACACATTATGCTATTAAAAATAGTATGGTGCAGGATTAAAAAAAGTTTGTGGCGTACATTTCAAATGACTGGATTACTCCATGAGGTCAGAAACAAATTATCTAGGTCATCCCAAGTAAGTACTGATAAAGCGTTTCCATGTTGTGCTAACAAGTGTTCCCTTCCCACTGACATGCTATGTCACTTGAGTGATCCAAGTATCCAAATCTCCAAACCAGAAATACTGCACAACTTTAGAGACACTTAAGCCTACCCAAGATTGGTTTTCTGGAGATCAAAACACAGTAGCGCTGGGCTGCAACCTGGCATACAGGCTGTGAGAAGAGATGACACATTAAATCAGGGAGAGGGGAATTTTTCTTCTCTGCAATGGTACGCTTCAAGCTCTTTCCCACAACTGGTGACCCAGCACAACTACAACACAATATGACCTTAAATTTATGCACATGGTTACATCTAATGAAAATCTGCTGAGTGAAACTGGAAAATGAGTAGCATTTTCCTAGCAATAGGAATTAATCTGGTATACTAAACCTATCCATAATCTTCCTGTAATGTTTTACAGAAAACTGGAATTTTCAGACCAAGTAGGCTTGATTTCTCATTTACAGTTGTCCTGATCCCTTCAGTGGCCAGTAACATCCTATTTTCTCATGAAAATCCAAGAACACATAAATAAGGTAAAATAACAATTTAAAATTAACTATTATCCCTAGGATATTTTTCTATACTGGACTTAAATCTCTACGATGATACCACATCCTGCAAGAATATAGAGAAAATACTAAGCCCATCTTAAACACAGCACAGAGTATACAAGCATTTATGAAATGAAATTTTGCATATACTTTGCCCTGTAAAAATTGGCAGTAAAATATTCCTTTGCTGGTATGGACAAGTAATGTGCTAATTGCTCACAAATAGAAGTAGGTCACAGAGGATTCATGAAAGCAAATGCCAGTGAGTCAGTGTAGAAGAAAGAAGAAAAGGAAGAAAACGAGTGCAAGGATATGATTTACAGCAAATAGCTATGAGCTAATATTGTGAAGAGGAACAATTTCACAATGAAGATTTGTTTAATTCATCCTGGTGTGTCAAGAATGAAGTATCATGTAAAATTACTAGCAAAGCAACATACACTGTAGTGACAAAAAAGGGAGCAGTGATAATTATAGCTAACATTTTAATTTTGAACACCTCAGTTAACTTACTGTCCACAGCTATGAAAGCCTACAACCTCGGCTGACGCAACAGCAGCAATAGCTTTAGGTGCTAGATCTAGCAGTGCTGCTAGTAGTGACAAAACCACCCGAGATGCTACAGGAAATACTGACGGTCAACCTATGCGACACAGGATGGCCTACATCTGAATTAAAACTTCACTGTTTAAACAACATCTGCTCCAACACAAGCAGGATTGCAGGTAAACTAAAGGAGGAAACCAAAGTGAGTGTGTTGTCAATTGTTATAACTCTGTAATACGTGATTTTATTCTTCAAGTTCTAGCTTCTGGATTCATACGACAACTTGAGAACTCCAAAGTCTTCAGTACTTGAGACCAGGGTAGTTTTGGTTTTTTGCTTTGAGTTTTGTTTGGCAGCTTTGAACAATGAACTGTGCAATTCAGTGTACAGCCCTTCTTTACACACCGATCCCTGTGAGAATTCTAGCATTAAACAGTTTAAAAAAAATCCCATAATTTCAAAATCCTGCAAGAACAGACCTGCCTGTTCAGTTAAAATTCCACCTTGCAGCAGCATCAAGGACAGCAGAGACAGGATGGTGGAATGAGTAAATCTGAAAGGGAATTTGTGTCAAAGTTGTCAACCAGGAGAGCTGGAATTCTTGTACAAAAAGCAATTTTATGTAATAAATATAAACTGAACTAAACTGAATATAAACTGTTAATTACACCAAAGCTGTTACCACAGCCATGAGCAATGTACTTACAAGAAAAATTAGAAAAAAATCTCCCTTTTTTTGCTTTCACAGAGCACAACTGTTTTGTATTAGAATTTGTGCCTATGACTTACATTGGATTTAGACCTAAGAAACACCAAATTTGTCATTAAAACAGTACAATGGGATCCACAATGAGCAAATTTCCCTTTTTCCTCAACTACGTCTTGAAGTACAACATTGCATTATGTTCCTCAAATTCTCTAAGACATACTACTATGCTAGCAATTAACTCTTACGTGGACAAGCTAAAAGCAAGACTGCCCACACATCTGTAAGCTGTACTGCCACGAGGTTACGCTATCATTATCGTTATTCTGAAATTCACACCAGTGATTCCATCACAGAAAGCGGTCTTGATGACTACCAATCATCTTAAGCAGCCTGGACAAAAAGAACCGAAACTTTAACCTACAGTTTAAGATTAATTTAGTAGTTTCAATACACAACAACTCTATCCCACTGAAAGCTTGCTTTGGCACAACATCCACCTATAACCTGATGTAATTGAGACAGGTTCAAGTGGAACTACAAGATGGAGCATTCTGTGATCTTCTAAAATTCTCAGTAGTAAGACAGCACATACTAAGAGTCTGAACATTAATCCTTCATTTCCTGGATTTTACAAAATAAAGGCCCCAACCTCCAATTTGGCTCAGTGGTTTAATCAAACATTAGGCTTTCTGTTAACATAAACTCCAGCTCAGTTTTTCAAATAATCATTACAAATTACCTCAAACACACTACGTGGAGCTTGAAAGCCAAATGTAGGCATATACCTAAAAGACAAAATGTCAGCAAAAGCCACTTCCCAAAGTGTCTTGAACATGAAAGAGTAGAGACATTCACTGGGATTATTCTTTCTTCAAATCCTAACTACAAATATTAACACTACTCATGTAAACAGATTTTACCTTTGAAGACATAAATTAAATAAAGCATTCACATAAATCAATGTTAACATAATCACATGCTTTTTAATAATCTCCCTTCTACAAATGCATAACTAAACATTAAATCAAAATGATTTTTCAGTCTTTCAAAACCTCGAGAAGGTCTGTGCAGGCAATAGCACTACACAGTTTAGAAGGGCTGGACAACTAGTTTGATGTACATATGGGTGTGTGACCAATTAAAGTGACTGATTGTTTTGTCAACCTTGCTCAAATTGATTAGAGAGCTCTGCCTTGCTTTTACGGGGATGTATAATCTCTTGCCTCATTGTGACTAGCATAAATTTAGCTGATACAGGAAAGTAATGACAATGAAATTTTAAAAAGTGACCAGTAAAAAACCCCAAAAATTCTAATTGGTAAACTGGCATTCAACAACTGGCATTTCCTCCCACAGTTTGGTGAAATAGCAATGTAATCTGATCATCTCCTCCTTCCACCGTGTTACATTAGATTTCACAGGACTATGCAGACTGATTACTGATTGTCACCGTTCTTTATTTCTTCATATTCTTCAAAGAAATAGCATAACTTACCCACATTTTTCTTTATTCATTTTTGCCCCCAGTAAACAAAGGCAAACACCAGAATAGTAGCTTCACACCTATTTAGCACCAGAGAGGTACAGTATAATTTTGCAAAAATCTGCTAAACTCTCAAGAAGTTCTCTAAGACTGAGGCTGAAATGAACACTGCATTACAGATACTCACAGGTTTGATATTACAGCTCAGCCACTGAAACATCCCCCACTCAGAGCTCTAAAAACATGTTATGGTAATAATTCCAGACAATAATATTCTGCTCTTAAACTCTGATTCTATTCGGTATATTAGCCATATCTTCAAAACAGATAATGCAGTCACTCTCTCCAAAGGACAAATTCTGGTGTTTCTATTCACTAATGTCTCCCAGCACACTTTATCATTGTACAAAAGTAGAAGCGTGTCATTCACCAGTGGTGGAGACAGGAACCATGCTGCAATGTGATACAAAGCTACACGTCATATCCTTTACAAGTCTAGCTTTAATAGTCCAAATGCCTGCAGCCATGTCACCTCGTGCTGCGATTTTGTCACATCTCGGGCTACGCAGCATTAGGCTAACTAGCCGCTGCAGGAAATTATGACGATCTCTGAGTCAGAGCTAAGCACACACCCCAGTATGGTGCTGCAGGGCACGGTGCTGTTTTGCAGATGAAGCTGGGCCGCAACCCCGTGAGATCATCAGAGATCCCTGCTTTTGGTAAGCGTAGGGGTAGTCAAGCACGCACTTGTGAGAAAACGTACCGAACATTCAGAAACACAGAACAAATGAATGTATTTGCTTCAGTCCTGGGTTGCTCTTCCAAATCTCGACATGCTAATTAAAGAAGTTTGAGCACTCTGACAGAGCATTTGTGTTAGGCAAATCCCTGGTTACCTTAAGATTTTCTCTACCAATACTTAACTTAAAAACAGTGTCTTTTGATGGAATCAAGCTACTGAAAACTACCCAAACTAACAAAAATAGGTCTGTTACGTACTATGCATACACAATTCTATCATTCCAGAGAACTTAACATCCCTGACAGTAACGTGCAATGAGGATGGTTTGAGATTAAGTTTAGCAATACATAAGTATCCAGTTTAACAAATCAAATTCTTACCAAATCACAGGCCAAGTATAAAAAGTAAATTACGCTGATAACCTCTTCAGAAGGTTATCAGAAGCGTGGTTAAGAGAAGCGTGGAAGTTCACTCATTTTGCTGAGACAAACAGGTGCTGTGCGGCCACAGTACAGGTTAGAGGGCAGACTTTCACATTCAGGCATACCCCCAACACAGGTACAAATATATGCAATACAAAAAGTACTCAGTATAGTTAAATATCATCATTTTAAAAATTTGATGAGCTGGGAAAAGGGAAGGGGGAAAAAAATCCAATACAGCTTAAGTAAAACTATACAGTGTTACAGTAAGGTGCTTTCCATCTGACTTCAAACAAATCGAATCAACTGAAATTAATCATACATTATACATCAGGAACTTGCTTGAAAATCTTGGTAACCACTAAACACACCAAGTACATTAATGCCCTTGCACATTTTGTATTCCAATATCAAAATGTAGCAAGTATGTGAAAAAATAATCTGCCGCTTTTGTTTTCTACAAATCTTTTTTGTTCTAGAAGGACACATGAAAACAGACAATTGTAGGTACTCCAATGGTACGTCCCTACAGCCACGCAATTTTCCTCCCAGCCAAAAAAAAGCTAACTATGCCACTACAGGTAGATACAATGGTGCTTTTTGGGTGAAAGTCTTTGGAATAAATTATAATTTTACACTTTCTTAATCCAGATTTTATCTATAAGTAATGACTTGATTGTTGTTGCTTAAAACTGTACAATGATTTCAGACTGTAGCCGTCCTCCTTCAGGCTGCAATGGATCCAATTTACAGAAACTGGGAAACTGCAGTAGGTCAGCTCTGTTCCAAGACATCTCAAGAAAAAGTATTTTGAGGGAAGGTCTGTCGTGAATGAGAAAACCCCATATTTTCTACTCTCAAGAACACAACCACTTGGTCCAACACACAAAAAAGCCCAATGGTGAGCAGCATTATTACTGCTTATATATCCATTAGTGCTAGGAGTCCTCACTGTTTGAGACCTCATACGAACACCACAAATGGGAACCTCTTATGGAAAGAGCTTACACAGCCCAAAAACCCAGGCATAACACATAGATGAGACAAACATCTCCAACAGGTTAGAACAGGGTGTGGATGAACTAAGGTGACAGAAAAGGGTGTGCTACAATTTCTGGCCATCAGGAAGAGTAATCACCCCACTACTCATCCAGCCCATTAGCCCATTAGCTAATTTAGGGTTCCTATCTGCATCACAGCAGAAGTATGCCTGAAGAAGTGACCTGCAGAGAGGACAAAACCACCATTTCTGCTGTCTTTGCTTTGGTTTGGAAAACGTCTCAGCCTTCTGAACACCACTGTCAAAGGACTCAAGAAAAAGAATGTGAGACTGGTCCAAAAATCTACTTCAGTTCACCCACAGTCATAGCTGAATCACAAAGCCAGGAGCAAATTTGCCTTCCGCATCTGTTTCCCTTGTCCTCTAGGATTTTAATGAGGCAACAGTAGCCCTCACTTTTGACAGGACTTATAAAAGAATCTATTGCTTAATAAATGCAGAAGTCAGTATATTAATGGGAGTAGTTCTCATAAAATAATGACAATCTAAAAACAAGTGCCCTAAAAGCAAAATATCTGATACTGCACACTTCTTGAGGATAAGAACAAAGCACCACATCCCTTCCAAATTATACTGTAAATAATTGCAATTTAGCTACTGTACTTGAAGTGCAAGTCCTACGCTTACTTGCCTTCACTTATCTTGAGTGATTGTCTTGATAGTATTTACTGCCTTTGCCCTCATAAGTGATAAGTGAAGTCAACCACGCATGGTTTATGAGTTTTATGTTTACAGAATCTTGGTATCTATCAGAAAACTGGTTTTGTAAAAATACAAAATTTGCAAGGAAGAAAAACAACTTCCTTTTGACAGCACAAATTGTTCAGGTGAAGTGTCTGTAAATATGTAAGAAAACTCAAATGGAAACTGTGTCTTCATCCTTGCTTTTGGTTGTGCGACACTACGTACATCGCTACTGTGACTCTAGAAAGGCTACTGTGTCACAGACAACATTGAGCCCGTTCTCTGATCTCTCCTCTGGCATTAGCTGTGTCTGTAACTTAAAATTCTTGTTTTCCTACGAGTTTTTCCATAAAAAGGGAAATGGCAATTACACTGACTTTCATAACTTTGTATCTTCGGTTACATGCGCGTTTAATATCCATATTTTTATTAGAATAGCAACACCTTTACGAAAAAAAAAGCTTAAAACTTAACATTATCTAAAACTTGGCAGACATTCTACACACTACCTCTGTACCAAAACTGTGCTCAGCAATGTCTCATTTCACCTGGGTGCTGGACTTATAGTATGCACCAGGTGTTCCTGTCACTTACGATGTTCTATGTCCTGGACCCTGGTCCTCTGATCATCCGTACTGCACACGCTTTACCTCATTCCTGTACGCTGTTGGATCATTTTGGAATGATCCAACTATTTACCTACAAGATGAAACCTGGGAGCAGCTCTACATGGTCTGTCATACAACACACAAACACTTCCACCTTTTCAGAGAGTCTGGCTGACCCAAGTGAGAAAAGCAGCACACCACTCCCCCCACGCAACTCCCCCATGCCCTTACACACGCCCAAGACACACCCACAGGGACCTGGGCCAAGCGCTCCTCGCATGGACAGAATGCAAGGCCAAAACCACCATGCTGTTGGCCCATAGGCCAGCTTCCTGGGGCAGGTGCCATTTAGAAAACAACATTATGGTTCCCTCAGTAGGACGTGAAGGGAAAAATAATTTTTCCATACCAACTGAGGCAGAAAATGCAGACAGTCCTTTGGACCTCTCTTCAGATTGTTTCCTTCTATTAATACCCACCTGTTGACCCTTGGACTGGATTTCGGCACCACCCCAAAGAACGTACAGAACATTTTTTTGTGTTTATAAAAAGGCTGGCACAATGTCTCCGGGGCCATTACCAAGGTTAGTGGGAGGGATAATAGCATCAGCAACAAATTAGGAGTGGTAAAACACAGCTCATTTAAGTTACAAGAATCAAAAGCAAGCTGGACAGAACAATGGCAAGCCTTTCAGATTTTCTCAAACTTGTCAATGATTAAACAAACCCATTACCTTCACTGGGAGGGCCAAATTACTAATCCTGTACCACTATTACTCTGTGTCGTGCTTCCTGTAGGCTGCCAGAGTAGGTGATCCTACTGGTTTCTTGCCTTATAATTTATGAATCAGAAGAAGGAAACACATGATTGTTAAAAGGTATTAATTTATAGATCATGCTGAATGCTTAGGTCTGACCTACGCAAACAATTTACATATTTAATAAAATAACCTGGGATATTAATGTACTCTAGTATGTTTTGTACTTCCTTTGAAGCATTTCCTTTACAGAAAGGGGGAGGGGGAAAGTAGTTTGTTGTTCTAAGATTTGAGGAAAACACATAAGAAAAAGTGTGAAGAAACTTAAATTTTCAAACTTGAGTTTGGGGGAAGAAACTAGGTTTTTCAATTTTTTTCACCAACAGAAATCAAAGCCTTGCAAAAGATGGTAATATTTTGACATTTGGCAAGACAGAATAGCATATGTGAGACACAATCAAGCAGGAAGAAAAAAACTAGGTAGAAGTGCATTTCCCAACAGAACTCATGTTCTCTCGTTAGTCATAGGTCACAGATGCGGAGCAGATGCCTCCAAACACAACAGTTCAATCAGCAAAACATGGTAGAAGGGCCAGGGAAGAAGCCACATCACCAAGACTCAGGTAAGGGAAAAAAACCACCAAACCAAAACCAAGCTTACTTACAAAATGTGTTACATATTGTCTTTGTCCATTATGTGGGGGAAGCAAAAGGAAGATGTTCTGGTAAGACCTGATGGTACAGTGAACTGACAATCATCCTTTTGCGTGGGGTGTTCGCAGACAAGGTGAATAGAGCACAATGCAGTTGTCCGACTGCCTTTGCTTCTACTATTACAGCACTTATGGAAATTCCCTTGACATACCCATTCGTAAGAACAAGTTAGACAGGTCCAGACTCACTGAAAAAAGCAAATTTGTAAAGCAAATGTACACAATCTACTTTTTCCTTCATAAACTCCAAGAGGGTTAACAGAATTAGTACAAAGGTTTAGTTAATTATGACCTCACTGAACAGCATTGTTGGATGAATGAGTTAACATTCAAGCAGCCTCCTTCCAGTTTCCATAAAAGGGAATAAAAAAAGGACATGTGTTGATTTACATTATTAAAACTGTCCTGACAACATAATCTGGTAAACACCAAGGCATCTGTTGGTAGAAACATACGTCCAATTTATTCCTGTCATCATTAACTTCCATTTCGTCAAGGACTGGATTATTATGTTTAGGTTTGAATTACATTAAATCTGTAAAGATACATTTATCAACTAAAGATTCTGATAAAAAAAAGATTTTTGCCTTCTCTCAGACAGCATGGACTGTGATCAACAGGAAAGGTCCATGACTGAAGGCAGAATTTCCCTCTAGACTGCTAAGGTCGTTGATATTAAGCTACGTATCGTTAAATTAAATCACACACATCTGTTACAAATGATTCTGCCAAGAGAACCACCCCAAAAGCTGTGTTTCCTACAGTTTCATATCCACTCATTGAATCATAGCTCTACATCTTCTACAATCGTCCTGCAAAATTTTCATCTCTCATGTTTCCTTCCCTCTCCAAAATCCCTCTGTGGTCACTTCTGTGTAGCTATCCAGAGTGCAAAGAGCCACTTGCAGCCACTGCAATGCCATCCCTGGGACATGTAGCCTGAATGCCACCACCTCTTGGCTGGAAGAAGGTCCTGCCTCACAGTACAGATAGATCTCTGTGTCAATCAGGCACATCAACAAGTTCTCATGTCCCACTGGAGTTTGGTTTGGGTGTGAGGGGAGGTTTCAGAGCTAAAGAACATATGTATAAAATATGCTGTTCTTAGAGCTATCCGTCTTTTGTTTCCTACTTCTAAGGTGTCTATTTCTATACAGAATACCTCTACAGAAAATTCCAGCAGCTTATTCAAGAAAAAGTGATAAAACCAATTGCCCAAAGAGAATTTTAAGAATAAGAAGAATTTAAATTAGAAGCTGATTCATTATACTCAGATTTATCAAAGGAAGCTCAGCTAGTTCAAGCTACTGTAACCACTTTCCCTAAAACAACTTTAGGATTTAAAACTGATGCATAATAGCACCATATTTAAATGCATGTCAAAACCAAAGGCTTCTCATAGAAACCCATCTCTGATGAAGAGCTTTAATAAAACAACTATTACGTAACATCCCCCTCCTCCCAGGTATGCATGAAAAAAAGCAAAGGGTCAAAAAAGCACTGCAAGTTGTTCCGCATGTGCAAATCTACCTATTGTCAGAAGTGGGATTCTGTTCAGAAGCCTGTGCCAAATCTCATGCAGGCTGAGGTCCCAGCATCCCAGGGGGATGGCTGACTACACAGTGTTCCCAAACACATGCAGGAAAACAGCTGGGCAAAATAAGGAAAAGTCTATCCTCCACTACTGTTTCAGTTATTAACATCTTGAGTGCTACTTAAAACAATTACAGATAACAGTTCTAATTTATTAGCCCTTTCAAGTTAAGCTCTAGACAAAACTGATATCCACAGAATTGCTAAAAAGAAAAAAACCAAACAAACCCTCCCTTCAAAAAGATCTATAAAGCAAAACCTTCCCCTATTTCTTAAGGGGAAGAGATAGATATATTTCACAGTGTAAATTCTATACTAGTTCAAATTAGTCAAGTTCAAAAAATTCAAATAAATAAAACAGCTTCTTCCAGTTGTGGAACAGAGCTGAGAGTCTTGTTCAGTTCGGGAAGACAAACCACATTTCCCAGAAACAAGATTACAAACGGCTGCACTTGGGGAATTTTCAAAAGCTGTTACACAAATGCACACTATAAATACCATAAATACCCTCCTAGATGGGAAAGTGTCTATCCTATTTATGCCTAGGTACGCCTCTGAAGAAAGCAGAAGTAAGAAAAAGGTTTTCTGACCGCTGAACTGGTCTCACAGTATCGACCTCATTCAGCTTATCAACAAGCATTTTACAGCCATTGCTTCACTACTTATGTACACAAATGTCTGTGCACCCTTGTGTGTGTGTTTATTTACAGCCTGTACAGCTGTATACATACACACTAGTACATATGAAAAAAAATATTTATAACATTTCTTCTCCATCTTCACAACAAGTTTACATTCATGCAAGTCTCCTGAAAACAAAAACATGAGAATTTTGCCACACAAAAAATGTTCAGACTGACATATTCCCTTACTGACACACGAAAAAAACACCAGTTTGATTTACAACTAACTTATTGCCTTGAGAGAAGTAATGGTTATTAAACTCTACAATAAAATACTATAATCGAGCACTAAGGGAACTGAGGGTATATACATTTTCATTAATGTTATTTCAATGCATAACACTCCACATGATTATTTGTTTCAGCAAACTTGGGCAGTGTTAGGAACAGTATTTCATCAATAATCAACAACTTCGACTTTACGTAGCACTACCTTAGTCTACCCACCATTAACACAGATTTTTAAAACTGTTCACATGTAAATGCTTACATAAACTTTTTCTTTTTAAAATAAAACTGCATATATGTATCCCTGATTTCCCTGCAATTTATTTGGATGTTAATAACTATGTTTTAAACCAGCCTAGTTAAAAAGACAGACACTTTGATCACGTATAAATCGCCATTTTCCTACCAGTAAACACTTGACATCACCTTCAATTGGTTTTGGGTGGGTTTTTTTTTGGTTGGAGGGGCAAAGGAAGGAATCCACTAGTGGGTAACCTTTTAACAATTTTTAACGTATGATTTTAAACCTAGGTTAAAGCCAAATGATAGTGATCAAAAGCAGGCTATCACATGCTAGAACATCTACATAATTACTGCATATGCAGAAAAAAGAACTGGTGGGATAAGGAAATTGCAGCAGTTTTTACTTTCTAATCACCAAACTGAACGTGCCAGTATTTCATGGGAATAACAGATTCTACTTACAATAATAATTATAATCTTTCCAGAACAATAAAGCATGACGGTTTTCCTTATTCCTGAACAATTATTTAGGGAAGACCATTGCTAAGTGAAAGAAAGGCTGAAAAAGCTGATATATTTATTCTGGCACAGCCCCAATATTTTTGTGCTCATCTGTCAGTGGCAGGAACACCAGAAACACGCAGTTTGTAGTTCTGAAGTCTCTCTACTGGGTAGATCAATCTGGGAATAGTTCCGGTTTACAGTACTCCTGACATATGTTTATATTTACTGGGAAACAGGCCAAAAGGTGTTTCCTAGTTCACTACTATTCAATTTAGTTTGAACATTTTAAATAAAACCATAGAACTGACCTACCATGGGATTTAAGGCTGCATTGGAGGTGCTGGTGGTTTTTTTCAGATCTCAGCTTTATTCAGCTGGAAGAGTCTACTGAAGTAGATCTAACTAATCCTAATATGTATCAAGAGTATATAAAATACGCACTGCTACAAAAAACCCTCAATAAACTGAAAGATTAGTACTGAGAAGTATGTGGTCTCAGAAATGGGTAGAAGAATGCCAAGAATATTAAGTGCACATGATCTCCTTAATCATCTCACATATGCATCTGTCCTGATGCCACCACAGTGTTCCTTCCAACAAATCTACCTCCTGCTAAACCTTTTCATAATGACATCCTGATCCAGGTCTGCAGCCTACAGATAATGTGGCAGTAGGCACAGAAGAACTGCACGCAACGTTACAACACTTTTAGAACCCTTATTAAATTAGTGTTGCACATTTAATAAGCTTCGCAAAAAATGTTCAGCCTACATCAGTTAGCAGTATCTTCATATCCTAAACACAGTGGCTCAAAATAGCCAATGATTTCATATTTTGTAACTAACCAAATAATTGCCACTCATGTTTCTTACTTTGTAAGCCATGCACACTGACAACTGCAGCAAATTTGTGGCGAACCTACCCTGAAATCCACTTAACTTAGCACCATTTCCAGCTTTGACAAGGAACTACCAGAGGCAAACCCATCAATCAGTATGTGCAGCCACACAAGTAGGCACATCGCTTACGGATACCTGACCTTTGAAGGTCTCCGACAGACCAGGCAACTATTAACCACTTCATGAGTGACCTCTTGTGTGCTTAAAAACTAGCTTGGAGAAGGATCAGTCAACTGCTAATACAGCAAGAACCGTAACAGCCCTGCAGACCATTAACAGCAGATGTAAGACAAATTCAAATGGAGTGGGAGGACCGAAGCTGTGTAATGTGCCCACATCATGTGATGTGTCCCAACAACCACAGCTCATGAAGGGATGTCTGGACTACTGTCCTTTAGATACCTTGGGTAAGAAAGACAAAGACTGTCTCCTACTGTGTAACAGCAGACACTACCCACAACAGTTAAAAAAATCTAACAAAAAAACAACAACAAAAAAATATTACAGCTTTTTTCCCCCACATGTTAAAGCACTGCCTTAAGGTTTGTTTTTTATTTTGCTCTTATTTCAGCTTTCCTGAGGTTTTCTACAGTAAGAGCCTTTGGTCAAACCCTAAATATCTCAACTTTTCTAATAAAATAGGATTTTTTCACAGTAAAAACTAAGCAAAAAGCAGAAATAACCAAATGAATCCTCACCAGACTGGCTGAAGCTAGGAAACAATGACAGCTCATTGGAGAAAACTGATCATTGCCAACATTCAGATTGTAAGCAGAACTTGAAATACATTAATTGCTTGAACTAAAAGATCGGCCAAGTGAAGCAACCAGCATAAAAGCAACACATTCACTTTGATGGTGAGACTGCAAGACTATCCTCCTAACACACAGCCCTTGCTGTGAATGAAAGGAAATACAATTACCAAGATACATTAACACTGCACTATGCAGCACAGGAAGCAGTGGGATCATTAGTCCAACAGATTAACTTCTAACAAAGCATACTCAATGACAAGGTGTTTTGAAAGCACAGATAGGCTGCATGGGCCTATTTCTTATCCCCCCCAGTTCTGGGATAAGAATCTTCTCGCCAAACTTATTAAACATCTATTAGGGTAATAGCTCCCTCTCTACTGCATGCAGGAATTCAGGTGAACGAAGAGGGTTCAAAGTAAGGAAGAGGTAAAGCTCTTCAAATTTCCACACTCCAAAACATACATTAAAAATAACACAAATGCAGCAAAAAACAATCATTTTTTACCTTTTACTGATATTTACTCCTATGTAACAAAAGTAAAATAACTCCAGTTCGAGCACTGATAAATTCAACTGACATCGACCCAATTATACTTTATTTCCATGGCTGCTTTTATGTTAGTAAGTGTGCTTGGTTTTCTTATGTCACCAACAGGGCCACTTTTAACATCTATTATTAAATAAAACAATCCATTTTTAGTACCTTTACACATAATACTATGCTGACAAAGGAAAAAGACCAAGAACTATACAAGAACCAACAGTCAAAGTTCATACGGTAATTGTAAAATCTACTCAAACTAGCAACTCTGAGGAGTTCAAAAAGCCTGTTCAACATTTTCAAGGAAGCATGCAGTCCCAAAATTAATGAAACTACAACAAAGTTTGACAACTGTATTCACTTTCCAATAAAAGTTATAATTTTCCTTTGTTTTTAACAGTTCAGAAATGGGTATGAACCATTAGAGTGTATGAATTATTACTTGATGATTGAGGAATATGTTAATCCTGTATCAGGAAAGCCTCAATACTGCTTCAGTGACTGTACACATACAACATGAAGTTTCAACACAGATCATCCAGGAGCCTATGCTGGCTGAAAAGCAATTATGCAAGCACTCATAATCCCATGCCTTTGGTGAAAAAAAAAAACCACAAACACAAACAAAAAAAACCCAAAACCCCACACCACCAAAAAACTCAATTGTAGCATCACTGCATCAGTGCAACTACCACAAACAAGCAAGAGAAAAGCACATGAGAATCACTAGCATGTCCGTTTCGTAAAAGAGAAGATCAGAGACAGCAGACAGGAAGTGGCAGAAGAGAACTTAATACGTAGCACAGAATGAAGCAGACAGTATTTAGTGATTTTTCCACATTAAAAAAAGCATGTGTGCACACATGTATCCATACGTAAATCTATAAATTTACCTATATAAACATATACACAAACACAGACTCCCTCCCTTTATCATTCTCTCCTGCCAACAATGCCATTTTAGGCAGGAACCTGAAGTTACTACTACGAAGGGTCCACACACCTGTAGCAATAGAAAAAAAAAAGTTAACACCTGGTGGTATACATGTTTCTTTCCCGTAAAAGCACATGGTGTGATCCATGTCATATACAGGCTCAGTAATTTGAATACCAAACGCCTCCAATTTATAATTGGAGAGGGCTTTTTTACCCGCCAGTCCTGAAAACCCACTCCATGACTTGAAAGTCAGCCTGGGATATTCCTTTTTCAGGTATCGGTTCCAGAGAGAACTGCTTCCAACTGAAATTAATTTGTCTACTTTTGGAAAACAGAAGTAAAAAAAAAATTTAAAAAAAAAAAAAATCAGTGAAAGACTTCAGTCAGCAAATAACACCATAAACTAAGTTTTATGTCCATTTACAACTTAGTTGCCAGACTCAACACTGCAACCTGAAGGAGAATAGACTACCTTCTGATTCTTTACTTCTTAGAACCTCAAAGAGAAATAAATGCCTACATTGAGTAATCTGTACGAAAATTCTTAGTACTAGCAGACAATTCTTACTATCCTAAGTATCAAAAAAGTAGGACAGTGCTCACAGAAAGGACAGGGCCTAGCAGGCCACAAGAATCCTGCTAGTTGAGGTAAAAGTAACTGAGCAGGCAAAACAAACATATCCAAGAAGCAAAAATCCCCAGTCAAAACAAATAAATGCTCACACATTGACAATGAGTCCCAAAGCCAACCGTGGATACAACCAGAAAGAATAATGAGCATCCCTTGTAAAGTTTTCATGAAGCTCCAGGCTTGTCATTAGCTGGTGGACAACGGTTTCATAGGCAGTGCTGCTATTAAGGAAACAGAAAACACAAACCTCCTGAATCAGTGGACCCAAAGCTTTCACTTAAGCACACCCAGGAGACTCAGATCACAGGAACTAGACTGCCTTCGAGCCTACTCATAGTCTATGCTTTGGTCCTCTAAAATGCCTGGAAAGCCATAGAAAACATGAGTGGCTACCACTACCCAGCAACACTCTTTTAAAAAGGAAAGGCATCCTGTGGGCAAGTAAGCAGCTATCCTGCCAGTCTTTTCACGTAACATCTGGGTCCAACTGTGAGTTTGTGAAGGTAGTCCAGATGAGGTACAGCTCAGAACGTGTACATCCAGATGGTACCTTAATCAACCATCAACAATCAAACATTTCTGCAGCAGAACTAGGAGAATTTGCACTGTCCATATTTATTTATTTTTTTTTAATTTCTTCTGACAGCTCTATCACTCTGGGATCTACTATTTACATTAGCAGATGAGTTATGAGTATAGCAGTGCAGGGGCAAGGCCCACCTTTAAGAAGAGAGATGAAGAAGTAGGCCAGTCGGCCTCCCCCTGGATGCTGAGCGGATGCTGGGCAGGTGCTGAGCTCCCCGTCCAGATGAGAGAACCAGCCTTGGGAAAGAAGGGTATCTGGGCTCATTAACAACAAGCAACCTTGAAACTCCACTGGTGGCTTTTTAGTTTCACAATGCCATGACACACTGATTTTGCTACAGAGAGGACAGTAGATACTGAATATCCCTGTAATATGTAAAACATACTGCACATATGGCATATACTATTCACTGATATGCCACATATGTGACATGCTTAGACAGTATTTAATGCTGCTTTAAAAATTCGTTCAAATATTTCAACAAAGCCAGTATAGTATTACATATGTTTGAAAAGCAGGAAGGCGTCCAAAAAAAACCAAAAAACAAAAAACAACCACAAACAAAACAAAACAAAAAAACCCAAACAAGTGGTACATATGCATTTCCTGCTTCTTGTGAAGTATGCCAAGACTGCCTCCTCAACATGCCGCGCAGCCATACGCTTTATAAAAGGTACTTTTACGTCTTAAAATAGGTGCAAACCTATTTGAGTAAGAAAAGGGAAGATGATTTGAAAAAGCCCCAGCATGTTCCCCTCTTTAAACAGATGTATTTGCAGCAGAAAAATGCGTAAGGCCCATTTGGACACTCGATGCTACGTAAGAGTAAAAAAATTATTTACAAGAAAGGGATAAAAATTAACTATAAAATAGCTCAGCACTTACAGCTACCCCAAGTTAGGCACATGAAGACTACACTGAAGGAACAGTTTTGCAATGATGTGACATAAGCCACTATATTTCTTTATTTTAACTTTCTGCTATTCAGACAGACAGACTTTTTTTTCCTTTTGAAAAATACCAGTAAATACTTAAGGCTTAGGAACAGCCAGCTCTGCTGTCATGGTTTAACTCCAGCCATCCAAATACCATGAAGTCGCTCTCACACCTGCCCCCAACCCTTTCCTCCAGCAGACGGGGAGGATCAGAAGGAAGAAGACAAGGAAGCTCGTAAAATTGAGGTAAGAACTAGTTACTAATTGAATCTAAATGAATAATATATATGAAACTTAATATAAACAAATACAACTAATAGTAAGTAAATAAAATAATAGAAAATAAAACATGATACAATTGCTCACCACCTGACGCACAGACAGGTCCCAAGAAGAAAGAGTCAGAGCCAGAGAGCGCAAGCACAAGAGCTGGAGCCCAAGAGTGACCACAGCAGAGTCCGAGCGAACCCCATGAGGCACAGCACGACTGGGAAAACTAACAGAAAACTGGGAAACGGGGAAAACTAACAGACCCACCAACTCACTCAAGAATGATACAGCAAAGGAGTTAACAAAGCAGCTAACAAAGGAGTTAAGAGTGTTAGGAAGCCCAAGAGAGTAAGAAAGAGTAATGGCCCCCAAGCCCACTCCCTGCTTAGGCACCAAGCATGACATACTAAGGAATGAAATACGCCTTTGGTCAGTTTGGGTCAGCTGTCTGAGCTGTGTTGTCCTCTCCCACTGCCTGCAGCGAGAGAGTTGGGAACGCAGTTGCAGCCTCAGAAGCTGAGAAAGACCTTGAATATGGTGCAGGCATTCCCCAGAGCCAGCTAAAAACACACCTTATCAGTACTTTCCTCAGGTAAATCCAGGAACACAGCTTCATACCAGCCACTGTGAAGAGAGTTAACTCCTTCCTGACCAAAACCAAGACATCTGCTAAGCCTGTATCCTGCTTGCTTTGTATCAGCTTTTCAGCCAGCAGGAGAAGGAACATTTCACACACCTTCTCCAAGGAGAATACGTAAGCTCCAGGTAGTTTCACAGATGGAAATACACCATAATTTAACACCGCCCTGGTCTGTCTCAACCTGGCATACAGGGTACTAGAGAACAAAGCTACAAACTTCTATAAACTTTTCCTACTCCTTGTGATAGACACGTACACTTAACTGCAAGGGATACATGGCACAAAAAATGACCAAGATGTCGAATCTTGATGGGTTTCTATCCATTTATGGCACAGCCCTTTTTACTTAACATTTACTATTTCTAAACCTTTTTTCCCTTCTGGCAATAATGAAAGTGCTACAGAAATACAGAGGCCATTGCTGTATGAACAAGCTAGCCTGCCTGAAAAAGTAGTTACACAAACCTGTCCCTTTAAGAACACCGAACAAAGTAGGCTACCCCGAGTTGCCCATATAAAGTACATCTGCTCTGGATAAAAGGTCAAATATTTGAAAGCAAGCTGAAAGTGTCTTTAAGGAAAAAAAAGGGGAGGGTGGAAGGGCAGGAGAAAACGAAACATCTTATCAAAGGAGGCAGAGCAATAGGCAGCGTTCGGTCTGAAACACACCGCACCAGAGGGTCCCCGAAGGACCCCGAGCACAGCCTCGCAGTTCACGGCGGGGAGACGCCGAGAGTCCCGCCGCCGTCACAAGGGCTTTCCACCGCCGCCCTGCAGCCCGCCCGGGACCAGGAAGGCCGGCGGCCCGGGCCGGCGCCCCGAGCCGGCGCCTCTCACCTGGCAGCGGCCGGAGCCCGCCGCCTGCCTTACCTCTGTGTGCGGCGGAGGCGGCTGCCGCTCCTCAGGTGGGGCAGCGTGAAGTTGGACAGGACCGTCCATAAATTGGGGTCCGACATATCCATCGCCCTGCGTCCGCGTCCCTAAAATCCCGGTGCCATAGTGTGGGAAGCAGGAGGAGAGGGGAGCGCCCGCGGCCGCTGCCGGGAGCCAGAGGAGGCGCGCGCGAGGCAGGCAGCCGCCGGCGGGAGGAAGCAGCGCTGGGGTCACCGCGGCGGGGCCGGCACCGACTGTCCCGCGCGGCTGCTCCGCGGGGCGTCGCCCCGCCCCGCCCCGGCGCCGACCATTCGCGCCCGCGCAGGGGTCGCGCCGCGGAAACCTCCATCTCCTCCGCTCGCCGCGGCCGGCGGCTGCCGCGTTTCCTGCCCGCAACCCCCCCGCCCGGCGAAGGTTGGTGGAGCCGCGGGCGGGCAGCCGGCGGTGTGCGAACCGGGCGGTCCGGGACCCGCGGCGCCAGGTGCGAGCGCCGCAGCCCCAGCGCCGCGTAGGTACTTAATCACTGCTTTTCACGCTGGCTACCTGCCACCCGGACACCAGGCGTTTGCCGCAGGCAGCTGGGACACCTGCCCCCATCACCAGCTGCCTCTTCTGAGAAAGGTGCCCTGAAACACAGGCTGGGCACAGGAGGGTACGGAAAGGCTTCGACTACCTTTTCCACTCAAAACAGTGACCTAATCGATCAGGTACTTTTAGTTATTTCCTCCTCTTCCTCCTCCCAGCTTGCTTCCTTTGCTCCTCTTTGACATTCTCCAGCTGCCTCCCTGCTCAGCTGGTTTGCTCTCTAGCTACCAGTGAGTCTTAGAAGAAACCTTAGAAATTGTCTAAACTGCATAAATTCCTTGTTTAACTGTGTGGTGAGCCAGCTTTGTGGAATTACCACCCTGCACCCATCCCTGCGCAGACGTGAAATAAAACAAGTACCCCGGCTGTGTGTTGGATCGGCTCTCTGCACAGCCGGTCAAGAACCCAAATTTGGGACAACCGTGATAGGAGGAAAATGATGGGAAACGAAGGAAAACCCGAGGTAAAGACGGGTTAGTCAACCACTTGGGTGAGAGGAAGCTCGTGGCACAGAACGCTGCGGCACAGAGCTGGACGGGCTCACATGACAGTCGGGATGAGAGAGCTCTCGGGATACGGCTCGGCACGTAACACAGCATAGCCCTCCTTTTGAAAAGCCCACAGAAATACACACTGCTAAGAAGGCACTAGTGTTCCCTAAACATACATCTTTGGGGTGCAGAGGACCATTTTCTTGGGATAGTTTTACAAGTCACAGGTACAAACTTTATCTGATTCAGGAACTGGGGTTTGACAGGCATTTAGTGAGGTGTTCACACAGCAGTTAGCACCAAAGGCCTTAGTACAAACCCCCAGCAGGCACACTCTGTAAAGAAGCCAGTTTAACACTCATCAGATGTAAAAGAGCCATCTAACATCTCTCTAAATATGTCCTAATTTTAGAAAATACCAGTTCCATATGAGAAAAAGGGAAAACAGCCCCATCTAGGCCTCAAGTCAGATTTCCTTGGATGACGAAGTCCAAAATGGCTGCAGAAGCTGGTACTGGGGCCAGTCTCCTCACAGGGCTCAGCCGGAGGGCACTTCCCAGCCAACCTGCACACCTGCTCTTTTTACATCCCCCCTCCACGAGTGTGGGAAACTTCATTTCACATCAAGGCCAAGAATTAGCTATCTTTTCTCCTGCAGTGCCAGCCTGTAATCAATCACAATTTCTTTGTGAAAATCTCCACCACTTTACCAACAATGATGTGAAGCCTCAAATTCTGAAACATTCCCTTAAAAACTTTTAAAAATTAAGCAAGGCTAGTCTATCACACTGTGGGCAAACACACACCTGAAAAAAAAAAAACAAACCAAAGGAGACTACTGCTCACAAGTACACAACTTCTGAGGGAAAAGTAGCTTAATCCTTCTATGTACATCCAGAAAGATGATTATACCGAAAGCCATGGCACAAACCTGGCTACTGCAATATACACTTCACGATCTGACAAGATGGATTTTTGCAAAAGCAGAAAGGAATGAAAAAATTCTAGGTAAAATTTCTGTCTATTTGTACAGCAACAGAGGTTATCATAATCCCATCACTGTGCCGTTCTACATTCAGTGATGAACACTACTGACATCAAACCGTGGCTTCTCATGGTCAAAACCCTTGCAATTCCATCTCTAGACCTTGCACAGACTATTCACAAAGCAATAGCTCCCTGAGTTACATGACACGTGGATTCAAACAGCTTCATCTTGGTTTTCTGAACACAATTAGATACACAAGCAGTCCTCCCAACTACTCAGGCTGTTTCTAACATGGGCTCAAAAGCAAGGAGACTTGAGTAATTGTTTTCCCAGAGTGCTTGGTGAGACTAGCACTAGCAGAGACTTTGACAAAGGCATGGAAATTAAGAGACAAGTTGTAGTAAGTCCAGCATTATCCCACAACCACCTTAAACAAATTAATATGCTTCATAGAGGGAAACATAGGCCTTATCCTTAAGAGCACAAAATGTAAATGAAGACTTTGTAATGCCTATCATCAAACACAGCTTTCAAAGCAGCGCCTGCAGTTTGTGACTTCCCGTGCCACAGAAATGCCCGAATTCAAAGCAAGCCTCTCAAGGCAGAGTGAGGTTTTGAGAACTGATTATGCAGGTATTACATGGCTGCTAAGAGGCCACCTTCTCTCCCAGTTTAGTGAGCTGAATCAGCTCAGTGAGAGGCAGCTCAGTACCAGCCCCAGTACAGAAGATGGACCGAATGGTCAGGCAGAGAGGCAGGGGCAGCAGGACCACTTCTTTGGCAGCAGCTATCCCTTAAATTGTAGCCTTTCTCACTATCAATACCTCCACAAACACAGGCTCAACAGCCAGATTTTGTCTTGCTTTGTAAACCAGCACAATTTACTCACCTCTGCCCTGTTGAGCTGAACAAAAAAGTGAATAATGTAGATGATGGTGTTCCACCATATGTATACCTCAAATATTAGGACAGATCTATGGCATACTGATAAATGCATACTTGACAATTAGATATATTTCCCTGCAACAAAACGTTATTGATACGTTCAGCGACTCTAAGTTATTCTCACTCAGTATCCAATTAAAACCACTGCATTCTGTAGTTGTCAAAAACAAATAAAATACAACAGTTAAGGACATGCAAACGTGTCCTTGAAAGCATCTATTGCTTTACAGCTATACAGCCACTCCTAGAACAACAAGCAACTTCATCACTTAGGAGATGCTTTACTTTGTAACTCGGGTGATGTTTTATTTACCACAAAGCATTACATAAAAAAGCACATAACACAAGAGTCACAAGGACCACAGAAGTTTTCCCTTTTATATTCACTTGAAGAACATCACTCGAGTCAGAAAAGGTGACTAATCTACCTTGCTTTGAAGAAAAGTACATTTCCAAAAGCAAACTTAAACAAGGCATCCTTGTAAGTCTCATTCAATGCATAAGAAAACAAGGTTTCAAAATGTCAACATTTACTTCCAGTAATTAACAGCAACATAAATTCTTCTCCAGAAACATTTCAATTAGTAAACACAGATTACTGATTTTAAGTACCACCACAACATAATTAAGTTGAAAAGCATCTTCAAAGCAAAACGCAAACCAAAATGCAATACCAATATTAAATCAGTATCTTGCACACGATATTCTAGTGCAAAAGTTATCTAACCTGCCTTCTTCACACCGATAATTACATTGATATGCATTGGAATTTATCAAAACATACATGGAAATGGTCTGGAGTCATTGCCCAAATGCGTTACGGACTGCTCAGGTCTTAGCAATTTTATAGCAAGATGCACGTCGAATGCAGTTCACCAGCAACATTAAAGATAATAAAGAGTTCCTCAGAGATGCTAAGACTAGTAAAATCCTAATAGCATAGGCCTCATACTGCGTAAGAAGGGCAAATTTGTGAACCATGAAGGAAAAAAAGTTGCCTTAGTGCGTCTTTTCTGTTTTCATGGGAAATGAGTACTTTGGTCATTCAGTATGTGTATCCCCATCAGGAAGAGATTTTGGGGAGGGGACAGGTTGTAAGGACAGTGAACTCCATCCTGTCCCTCCTTCACACATAGTACAGTTAGGGGTTCAAACCACACAATTCAGACAAGAAAGCAGTTTTAAATCCTTTCACCTTACCCAATGTAACACAGTGGATTTCCGATCACTGTAAATCTTAGATGTTGCATGCCTTTCTACCTAAGCAAATCATCACACTTCAAACAAGAGTTAGAGGATGGATAACAAACAGTAGACCAGGTTCCACAACCTATTTTATATAGGAAGTCAAACTAGAACATCCTATTTGTCTGTTCAGGCCTTAAAATGTACTAATTAATAATTATTTTTATATTAATTACAATAATTGAAATCTTGCTCCCTCTAGCGGCTGATGTTGACGTTTATCACCTTGCCCTACTGACTTCACACGACTGTCACTGTAGGATGTGCTGTGCAAAAGTAAGTTGAAGAAATCTCAGAAAGGAAAGTAGTATTTTGTGGGTGTACAATGCGTATCTGCCAAATTTCTAAGTTTACTTAGAGCTGTTTATAAACACACAAACACTATGGCTCTAACCAGTTCTGAAATAATGTGCAAAATTCAAATTAAGCTCCCCTTGATCTGGCTTATTATAGCTCATTTACTATAAACATATTTAGGTAAAGCAATGGTCCCAGCATGTCTTCCCATATCTAAAAGCTTATAAATAGATGCATAATATTAATTGGAAGTTAAATATATTGTGTAGCCATCTGCATTGGGCATCAAAATTTGCACCAGGCAACACTATTGTTAACCCAACATTTTGCTGTCTCTAGTGGAGTGAGTCAGCCATGCTAACAACTATGCTTCCTATTTGCTCTGTTCCCAGAGACGAGCTTCTCCTGTGAGCTAATTTAGCAAACAGGCAGACTAATGAAAAAGTATAGAGTTATTTCCCATTTTTATCACTGAATTTGCATTTATCTTAGCAAGTAGCGAAAGCATCACTGCAGTTCAGAAGTGCTACTGTATGTGGTAAGCAAGTCCAAAAAGAGAGGGAAAATGGAAAACATCTGATAAAAATGTCATTTTCTGGATACTGTGGTGCTTTGACCTCAACTTCTTTATCACATACGCCAGAGTGATAACTGAAGAGTTAACATGTACTAGAAAATCCTGCTAGGATAATATTGTGCAAGCTTGGCTGAGTTATAAGATATCCTTTGCTAAACCCTTAAGAAAAGAACATTGTAAAATCAGAAACTTGAAGGTCTGATAAAAGGAAACATTTGGCCAGTTCAAATGTTATGGGACAAAAGTTATGCTACAGGCAGGGAAGTCAGCAGAATCTGCGGCCAACTGGGTTAAAGGTGAAACCAGCGGGGGCGATCATGACCACCGACTCAACTGAAGATGGGACTGACTTATCCCCGCCATGTTCCTTGAGCATGGGCTGTAGGATACGAAGACACTGTACCTTTAATTCAAGGCAAAGAAAACTTTAGGCTAGTAAGAATCATGTTAGAAAAATAGCTACCAATAAGTCTTAGGAGAAACCTTAGAAATTGCCTAAACTGTATAAATACCTTGTTTAACTGTGTGGTGAGCTAGCTTTGTGGAATACCACCTAGCTCCCCTTTTTGCACAAAACAGTAATTAAAGAAAAAAAAAAAAGTACCTTGACCCTGTGTGTATTGGCTTTGCATAGCAGGTGATGAACCCAGAGGTGGGACAACAAGAGGGGGAAAACACACTATTACATAGCTAGTATTAACCTACCTGCTTTGCTTTTCTTCAAATGTCTTTTTGCCAGCTCTAAGCAGCATCCTAAGAGGATCAGACCATTTTTTTAAAATCAATAATTAACCATTTTTGTGGCTGCAGTAACACTGATATAAATGTGAAGGTAGATGGTCAAGATACATAAAGAGTCACCATGAAGTTTACCATGGGTTTGGGCATTCAGGTGAAGCAATCGCACACTTAAGAGACTCACTGCATTGGCTGAGACCTACTCTACATAGTTAGAACTTCTCCTGACCTCACACATCCAGCTATATTTTACCATGAACCTTTTAAAATCAACTTATAGGGCAAATGGCATTACCTTTAAGGGTCAAGGTGAAATTCCCAAAAAGTTTCTTAGGAAAATGTGGATACAATCATTCTTCTAAACCAGTACGCACTTAGCTATCATACATTCTGCTCCACACCTGCAGTCAACTGACCCATATTTATTTTTAGAAAAATGCTGAAGTCAAAAAATTCTAAATTTAAGCAGTTTATTTTCTATTATTTTTAACAGTAAACTTAAATTGTGTTCTTTAACATTTAAAGCCAAGCAATTCTGGTAGACTGTATAAAGAGTACATATAGTATATAGTCTTTCTGTACTTGTTTTAAGATGAAAATATTCATACCACTTTTTTTTACTAGAGGAAACTTACTCTTTGAAACAGTTTGAGATTCATCTGCAAAAAAGACTGTTTGGGATTTTTAAGTTTTGTGCAGTTTTGTTTTAATAACTTGTTAACATATGGAAGAACTGAAAACCCAACTGCCCTGAAGGCTGTGAAGTGGAACATTTTGTCATTGTACCACCACATTCTGATTTGGAGGAGGAACGCTGCTCCTTACACAGAGCCCTTTCCTCGTGTTCAGCTCCTCCCAGAGCCACCCCACTGCCGAACTCACCTATCACACTAACAGGCTCAAGGGATTCCCTGTGCAAAAGCCGAATGGAGAAGGGGAAGAAATCGAGCTCAATTCGTGTTCAATAGCACTCAACCCTGTTAGGTTTGGGCAAGCTGTCGGCATGAGTTGTAACTTTTTTCATTTTTAAAACGCCTCTTGGGGCAGTGGGAGGGGGAGGGCAGTTTAATGGAGGGCAGAATAGTGAAGCACTCAAGCCTGTCAATCCAAGTCTAAATAGATCGATGCCGGTGATACTGAGTTTAAAAGCAGTTATTGAGTATAAATGCTGCCTTCAGTGAGACAGAAAACTTCATCGGCTGTAATACTTACACACTGAATGTCCTAAATTAATCACCCCATCAGCACAAGACTGATGGCTACAGATCTATTACAGCTCTCCGTCAGAGCAAGGAAATTAAACGCTCCTCCCCAACACTGGCAAGTACTGTGTTTATTTCAGCTATTTTAAACACACAACTTATTTCAAATCCTGATTTAAATCACAGTGAATAAAAATCAGGTGCTAAGAATACAGAGCTCTGCAGTACATATGCACCCAAGTAGTTGCATTTCCCTGCACTCCTCTGGCTTCACGCTTCAGCTGACCTGCGTGATGAATCTGCTGTCAGCAGACGGTGTGAGATGGAGCACCCCATGCAGTGCGAGCTGGCAAATTGGAACTCGGGGGCATCGGAAGTTAAAAGGGGAAACATTACGCTTAAAAGAATATTATGTGGACTGCCCATTAACATTAGCTTTGGTATTTCAAACAATGAGCTAAGCACACAGCCCCGCAAGTTGATAACATCCTTAAATATCTCTACACACATCACCCTTAATGCTCTCCTACTCAGAAGGCTAAATAATAAATAGTTCTGTTTCAGCTCACACTCCACAGTTTAAATCTGAATTTCTGAACAACCCTAATTACATCCAGCTCAAACGCTTATGTCTGTGGGGTCTTTTGAACAGTTAACTGCCCTGTCCCTCAGATGGTGCTGCAGCTGAATGATCTGAACTGTATATGCAGATACGGTTGCTGAACAGAGCATCACTGGAAGCAGCAGAATTAACTACACAGAAGGTAATTTTACACAAACAAAATGGAAACCAAGCACTTAGAAGTATGAGTGGTGAAGATTATTTTAGTTAGTTGTGCTTGTCAAAATGTGAGAGAAAACGTGCAAAATGAAAGACAAAATCCTAAAAATGATCTCACAGCTAAGGTGCCTCAGGGTCTAAACCTAGTGTTATCTAGTCATTTCATCTCTGTGCTTCAGTTCCCCACCTGTGAAGCAAAGATAGTAATTACCTACTACTACGTGGGAGTGCAGTGAAGATAATTCCAGAAACATTTGCATTAAATGCTCAAATACTATAAAAAAAAAAAAAAAAAAAAAAAAGAAGAGTTAAGAGCAGTGGGGAGACCTTCTTCAGGCTGACCACTCTGGATTCAGAGGTACTGATTTCTACAATCCTCTCCTCTCTACAGGCAAAGACCATACGAAAAGAAGTTGAGAGGGATCAGATGAGTTAACAAATAGTCTTAAATCTTTCTCATGCATATCAGGAAGAATGACAAGAATCAGGGAGCATGATGTGACAAGTCACAGGCTTGTACTTTCCACCCCCAAAGACAGGCAAACACATTTCATTTTAGTTCTGTAGGAGCGAGAGTGCATGTCAGCATTCTGTAACACACCGTCTACAGCTGGCACCACAGTCATCACCAACACTGTCAAAACCATGTAAAACAAGGAGTGCAGGATCAGCACAACCCATGCTAGTTCTTTAAACCTCCTGCATCCTGGAAAACTCTATCAGTCACAGTGGAAATGAGGGAATTAACTGCTCAGCTTTGCAATAGCAGTTCAAACCTCTGCCTAAGAGTCCTAATTGCACTGATATCAGACAACCTGATTATTCCATTCATTTAACTGCAGAGGATGTTAGTTTATGGAAATATCAATATCCTGATACAAAAGGGACTTAAAGACATTTATCACTGCAAACATACATTCTTTTTCTGCCATCAACAGAAGAAAAAAAATAATCTCAAAACCCCTTCACCATTCAATCAGTCATGTCCTCACATGGCTTACAATGGATTTCAATGACCCTGAACTATGTGTATAAAATTATCTGCTTCTTTCAAATCAGCATACTCATTTATCTTGGTATTTTGAATTTTATTTGGTAGAGGGATTGGTTTTTTTCAAAAATTATGCAACACTAATTCTGCAAAATTTACAAGAAGCTACACTTAATACTGATAAAGGATTATGCCAACATATTCCACCAAAGGCCTATCCTCTCTCCTACTCTTTCTCAACACACACGTTTGCACACTTCTGCATATGCACAAGAGAAGATTTCACCCATCCAATGGCAGACAGGTCACGCACAACCTAAATGTTCTTGGCAAAGAAATCACAGTATGGAGGTGAAGGAAGAATATATCAGACCGCTCATACTGAAAGAGACCGGCTACAAATGATACCTAGCTACACCAGCACTTGTAGGGATCCCTTCCTCTCAGGTACTACAGCAATTTTTAGAGATATTTCCAGGTTTTATCGGCCTAGAAGGTCACAGAGCATTTTCTGCCTTCCCAAACTCAACATCATGTTTTCCAGCATACATACCAACAAAACTACAGCAATCAGACTACAACAATTAAAATATAACAAGAACTCCTTCCAGGCTTTGTGGCTGTACTTTGGGGTCTCACAGACATGTCTTTTACAGTCTTTTTGTTCACTAATTGTCACTGTTTACTTTATCAAACTGCAAATTTGCCTTCCTGGCCAAACAGCATCATGTTATCTCTTATCTGAGAGCCCCTCTTGGAGCAATTCCTCTCAGTTCCTTCAAGGTACACAAGGTTCTGGCTGTAAGACACACTAATTCTTTTACTAGGAAGCCCTGAGGCTCTAAACTCACATCAGCTTTGCTCTGCTCAAGTGTTATCATGCTTGAGCCACAAACTGCAAATCACCTACTCTTTTCGAGCCCAGAGAGGGCCTTGCTGATTTCTCCTAGCAGCAGGTCCTGAAGAGGAGAAAAAGTAGCCTCCATCAAACCCTGGTATAAAGAGAGGATGAGCCATGCTTTTTGCTATATGACAACAGTTTTCTTACTACTAGGAAAGAATTTTGCACCTACAGGGAACAGTTACCACATACTGACGAACACAACAGTGTTACCAGAAGGAGACAAGAACATATTTGAGCCCCTGTCATTCCAACATCATTGCTCCTCAATGCCTCCTGCTTCCCAGTACTACATACTAGCCCAGAACTATCTTTCAAATCCAAAAAAACCACGTATCCCAACAGTAGTTGTAATCACTTCCTTAGAGCTGGTGAGGACTACATTCATTACATTGGTTCTGGGACCAGAGACCATTTTGTTTTACAGCTCTTTGGATGAGGAGTACTGGCCATCCCTGCTCTAATCACGAACACTTCATGGATCAAGACAACACATCAGCCAAAACTGGCACCAGGAAAAGGTCTGCTGAGTCTGAAGTATGGCAGTTTGGTGACATTCTTCAGTTTTCTACAGCTGCAAGACACTGCCTCTAGGAACCTACATGTTTACTTTTCTTCTGAAAGGGTTAGTGGCAAGCAAAAGAAGCAACAAGATAGTAGAAAAACAAAAGATCTGAGAAGATTTCTTTTTATGGGGGAACTGGGTCTCATACTTCTTCACTCCTATTTACCATTTTGTATCCAAAACATTGATTTTTAGAGGTTTTTTTGAACTTGCAGTTGTGATCACCGTAACAGTATTCCATATTAAGCTAATATAACAGCAAAGCAAGATGCTTTCCCCTAAGGGATCACCAACATTCATTCCAAAGGGATTCAGCCTGCAAAGCAGTGCAAATGAGCTGTGTCGTGTACAGCAGAAATAATAAAGGGTCTTGCAGTGCCTTTCCGATACACACCTCCTCCTGCATTCCTCAATAAAGCTGCGAGTCTCAAAGCATTTCTTCTGCTGGAATTGTGTGTCATGGGGAAGGCTGATGCGTACAGCGCTAGTTTCTGTTCTGCGTCTATTTTTATCAAGGTGCGATAAAATGATGCAGATGCAACATAATGCTGCAGTGTTGACACTGAGCAAGGTTGAGAATTTCCATCTCAGGAATTTAGCCGCAGGATTGTTTCTCTGGCAACTCATACAACGACCAGCTGAAATCGGTTACTGTGCTGCACAAAGACTGCAGAATTTCTGAATCTGGGATAACAGCAATGGAATTACCTCAGGAAATACCTCTCCTGGAAGAAATGAGCTGCTGACATCCCGACCAGACAAAACTTTCGAAAAGTAAAGGACAACTGTCAGGCTAACCTAGCAGTTTCTCTGCATCTGCAAGAATGAACTGGCAACAGACTAGGCAGTAGTCGTACTCTGGGTAACAAACGGACCTTGAATTCAAGATATTTTAAATGCTTTCCTATTAACTCAGATTAAGCCAATTATGCAGGTCTGAATTCTACATGCAGGTTGAGACAACTGAGCCTCAGGACATTTACAGTCATTACTAATAGATATGTCACCATCTGACAAGCAAAGCCTCTAGGTCAACAGGTACAGTCACCACAGAGACGAATGATTGCTGTTAGCAAGTAATTTGCATGTGCGTGAAACTGTGGTATGACAGCGCCGGGAGAGACCAGCCTGCCCATTTTCAAGCATATTTCAAGACTGGTCTAGAGTTATTTTCACATATACAACATGGATCAGTTATTCAAAATTCAACCACCTCCCTGGCTTGCAGTGATTCCTTAACACCTCGTGTACACGACTCTCTTTAGTCCCTACACGGCGCCAGGCAGAGCTCCATGCAGTCCTCCCTGCCATCCTCCAATTTCTGATTTAGGTACAACATTTTTTGTCAATGTTAAACTTTCACCATTTTGTTGGGGTTTTTGTTTTAGGTTTTTTTTTTAATTGCAAACATGGGGAAAAAGAAAGATTTTCTACAGAGCTGCTCTCTCCACATCTTGCTTGCATTTCACTCTCTCGTCTTTCAAGCAAGACATAGGGAAAGTGATTAAAAGCTTGGACCAGTTCGTTATTATGGTATCACGTGTAACAGTTGAGAAACCTAAATTTGACCCAACGGTAAACAAAAAACTGCCCAAAAAGTAATGGCAGGTTTCGGGTTCAAAAGGGGACCCTGCCAGGACATTTGTCTTCAAGAGCTGTATGTCAAACACAGATTAGCCAGTGAACACTTAAAACGTTTTAAGCTTCAAAACTAAGTAATCCGAGCAGCACATCAATTAACATTATGAGGGTATATCTAAGTGGAAAATACTTGTAGGAGACTTTCAGTCTCTGCTTTAGAAAGTAGTAAAGCAGTTCCAGAAATCTCCATTCAGGTCATCCCTATGACTGTGCAGCCTTCAAAGACACTAGAAAGACATTTTTTTCAAACAATATTTTTGACAGAAAATAAGAAAATCTTTACTGTCTCCAGACTCAGTGTTCCTGTGTTACAGCACCACTCCACAATTACTGTCATTTGCTAACTCAAATTAGTATTACCTCCTTAAAATGCTTAGAAAGCTTAGCCCAACTTCAAAATTTAACATTCAGCAGTATATACAAAATAGAACCCAAAAGGCCAAAAGATTTAATAAAACTAGCACACAACTGCTTTGGGAGGATTTTTATGAGAGTTAAGGGAGAGGAGATCAACAAACTGGCATTTAAAATGATTCAGATCAGCTCTCTCCCACAAATGAAAAAAGTAGCTTTCAGACTACCACAGGAAGTAACTGTCACAAGAACTTCCCTTGGTTTCCTAAGACACACTTTGCACATACAGGAAATAGAAAAAAAAAAAATCAAACTAAAAACCACAGTTACCTTTGCTACAGCAAAGAACTGTATTTCTGGTAAGCTTTCTAAAATTCTGTTATTCATACCTGTAAATTGGAATATGCTGTAGGGAGAAGTGGCTGCTGTTCTTGTTTACTTGATCTAAAACGATATGTAAATAAAGCTTTCTTCTGAACAACATCAAGTAGCACAAACCACATATCAAACTGCCTTATTCCACGTAACTTTTTCTAAGACACACACAAGATGGCAGTTTTCTCCTGGGAATTTCCAGAAGTATACTTAAAGCTGTATCTTCATGATATCAGCAAATTAAGTTTTATTCTTACTCTATTCCAGAAGCTGTACAAAACACCACTGTAACAACAGAGGCTTTGCCTCTGTAGTTCTGCATCAGTGTGTGGCACGTAAAACTGCTCTTTAGCACCAGCCCGTGGGATGAGAAATTCATGTCCCCATATCCCTCTTGGGTGGCAAACCAACAGTAAAGATGCTCCGAGGGACCCATGCTCACAGATGACAGCTGTGCAGCTCCTGCAGCTCTCAACAGGACCCTCATTGACACCCGTGCAACTCGATTAAGACACTAAGAGGATTATACAGATGTAACTGACTGTTACAGTAAAATACTGATGATTCACAAACAAAAATAGAAACAAAATCTCCTCCTCTGCTGTGACGCTACAGGGCTCAGAAAACCTAAAAGCTTTGAAAGTATTTCAAAAGCTGAAGTCAGTGTAGTACATTCAAGCACACGAGATCAAACCTGCTGAGCAAGGGACTGCTTTGACTTAAACACTCCTCAAAACCCAGTTCCACACCACGAAAATCTTATACACACAATGAAGTTGTTTCTCATTTTCCATTTTCTGCAGTCCCAACGGAAACAACTCTCCCTTTGACCCGTCACAAGTCTTAATATGGGCAAGTATGGGAAACTGCTGAGGAAAATGTGTTTTGCATGGTTAAATAAATGCTCACAGAAAGAGTTAAAACAACAGCAAGGACATAACTTCGGAGGAGACAAATTACTTTTGGAGGAGAAAGCCAAAGATTAATTTATTTCACCTTGAGGAACTCGTGCTTTATGGTAGGTGTTCATGAATGCTAATCAGATTATTCTGAGAGATGAAACAGCAGATTTTCTTCAGTTTAAAGAAAACGCAGTAATTTGGGAAAGAAAGGGAGCCAAATGATTCCTTACCTCATCCATGTCTGCCCTTCTCGTGACCTTCCTGTTTCAGGGTAACAAATCAACAACTTCATCTTTCAGCATAACCTTAAGGTCAACATCTTTTGTACTGATCTCAGAATGCAAAGGTGGGAATAAGTTTCAGCAAAAAATGTTTGCTTTGAGCATCCCAGGGTATGGCAGCTGTGGCACTGAGACACAGGGAAAGGAGACATCCTCTGACATATGCTCCTCCTGTGTCTTTTATACAACCTTATAACCAAGAAGTAGCAGTTCTACAGTAGATTACACAGAAGTAAACTACTCTGAGACCAGAAAAGTCCAAATTTAATTGCTAACTCTTCTACAAGAATTTTGCTCTAACTTGAGAGGACCATGTCATGCCTCTACACAAGTCACTCCCCATCACAGAGGGAATACTAATGCTTCCTTTTCTACAGTATTCACTGTCTGGTCTGTCTAGACTATACGCTTACACCAGCTGTAATCATTAACCAGCATGTACTACAGCAGCCACCTTGGCTGCTGCTCAGGTCAGAGCGGGTAAGCTCTCAGAGCTCCAGGGCAGCGCTGTCCCCCACCAACCCTGCAGCTGCCCCAAATGCCCCAGCCAAGCTACCTTGCACCACACAGCAGAAAAAAAGACTGGCCACACCACTTTCCTCCCGAGTGAAACACAGGAATATCAGTAAGTTTAAAAACGATACTATGGCCTTCTGTAATATAAAAGCCAAACCGTAATCTAAATTCCCACTGCCAATTTTATTTTTCACGTGCATGCACACACAGCATCATACAAAGCTAGAAAATATTTAAAAGCTCTTTAAACATGCCCACTTTCAGAACAACAACAAAAAATTATTAGAAACTTTCCTGCTCATTTTTCTACAAGATACATTGATTTCATGGTGGGTTTCATGAAACAGACCAGTACTGCTGTTAGAAAGTCGCTATTTTAAGCTTCCTGTCTTTATCTGATTCAGGGATTCAAAATTTCTTTTACTGACAACCACCATCTCCACTAATCATGCTCAAATTCATGATGTTCTACATATTTTTCATTTATTATGTCCACTTCCTTTATCGTTTTTATTAGAAGTTACCACAACTTCTCACAGGTGCCATTTCCTTCTTGTCTTTTTCCAACATTTCAACCACTCCATTCCCCATTACTACCACAAAGGACAGCAAATAATCCAAGGCAAAGAAAAACACACCCTAAAATACTGTTAGAAGCATGAGCATCTTAACTCTCTTGAGTAGCTGTGCTCAGCTATTTGTGTTATCTTCACCTTCTTTCTTTCCTTGCAAATCTGCTGCTTATATTAATTAGTACTAAAATAGTTCATGCTTTTCCTCCCCGCAGAAGTTCAAAGTTTCCAGCTGACCCAAACAGCAGATATAAATTTGATGGGAAATGTGTGCCTAGCTGCCTAAATTTGAAAAACCTCTCCATCCTCCATCCTCTGAGAAGTATCAGTAAAATCCAGAGAGCTTCAAGCTGCACCAGCAGGCTCTGCTACCACAGGTACTTCTATCCGCAGGATGGTGCTGTTTATTTTGAAAAGATCCTCATCATCGAGCTGGCAAAAGGTTCCCTTTAGTCTGCTACTGTATGCGACAACTGTTATAAGCAGAATTCAACAAAAACAACCGCCTAAGGAGCAGCTGTGCAAGTCAAAGGCCACGAGGGAGATGAGCCAGCATGTTAGAGAGAGACGATACCACAGGAAAATCCTATCCATTCACGCTGGTAATGCTGCTAGCATTTCTGAATGCGAGCAGAAGTAGTCACACTAAAATAATTCCTCTCCTCCCACATACGGGAGTACTCAGAGCTAACGGAACAGGAAACGCTCTTCCCTGTTAACCCAGGTCAAGATTGAATGGTAACTAATAACTAAAACATTTGCTGTTCAATACAGCAGCAGTCCTCAACTGCCATAGCTGTGCATAGCACAAAGACTCAGAATGAATCAAACCTTTCCAATTTCTATTCCAGGGAAAAAATTTGACCATTCTGGCAGAGCTTTAAACACATTTCAGGTCAAAACAACCCAGGACAAAATCCCCAGAAATTCTGACATTTTTCAGTGAAGTCCGGGGAGGAGGCTTTACATGAAGCAGTATCGATAATTTCCACTGTTTCTTCAAAAAGCATCTGAAAAGTCTGCTCCCAGCGTCCCTCATCATAGGGCAGAAAGCTCAAACTAGTTGCTGGGAGCCTCTGACCCTCAGCAAGGGGAAACAATGGTTCCAAAAACCACTGAAGGTCGTGTCCATAGCACAGTTTGCATGGCAGGACATTCATGCACCTGGAGATGCAATTCAGGTTACACAACTTAGAAACTTCGTACGCAGCTTTTTGATTCCACCAATTCAACATTTTGGAAAGAGCACTTCCTCCCCCACAAAGGAAAGTGGTTTGTTCTGGCTGTATAAAATAAAGACCTGATTAGAAAATGCTAGTTTTTAATCCAGCATTCCCTACCAACATGATAACCTCCACACAACATTCTGATTTTGCTCATGACAAACATCACAAAAGTGTTTTCACTGAGGAAAGAAGGCGCATTTATTTAAGTACCTTAAATACTGGAAAATGCACAAATGAGAGATTCTCGCCCCATCTCCTTCCCAACAAAACAGTATATATAGAGATTACAAAATTTCTTCTGAAGCACATAGCAAGTCACAAAGTTATTGCTCCATTTTTCAGTGTCACGGGAAGCCTTGACAGAAGGACTCATAAGTATCAGTTTGCTTTTATGTGTAAAGTATGCTGAAGCAGAATAACGCACCCAAGCAACTCTCTCCTCTGGCATGCTACATTCAAGAGGTGGCACCACATGGGCACAAATTTAACAAGATAGTAGTTCCCTAAGAGCCCTTCATCCTCACAGTACCAAGTGAGACCTCAGATCAAAATTAAATGCTTTTTTTTGGTAATTCATAAGGCATTGATAACTCATACATAACTCGTTTTTAAAACTACTTTCCCATGGAGTAGAACCTCAGTAACTCAGACCTATGAGATCCCTGGCTTGAATTTAATTTTCTACAATAGAAAGGCTATGAAGGCAGCAAAAACATCTTTCTGTATCAGAAACATCCTTCAATTATTATTTCATAGTTTTATCATAATATCAGTTGTTAGAGTATTTTTTAATCAACTGGTGATTTTCTGATCTCATAAAAATAACTACTTTTCTGAAAAGTACCAAAAAAATATTCTTTGGAACAAACTTGGGAGTAGGAGAAAGAAGAGAGTGAGAAGGATGTTGCATGTGGCTGCTGAGGGCTCACCTAAAACATTAGTGTATGAGAAATAAGGCCTAAAATCTTTCTAGTCCTGAATAAGAAACAGTCCTACCTATGTACTCTACATGTATTCCCCTAAATGGATGTGCATCTTGGATGCTCAACTTTCCTCACATCTGACATCACTAAGCATTACACTACCTCTCAGGAAAGCAAAAAAATTAGCCTATCTTTCAGGAAACACACTCATTTCTGCACCCTAAACTTTTAACACAGCAGCATATGGTTTGAGGTACAATCACAGGAGAACTACAAAATTTCAATGGCAGATACATTCCTAAGGAAACAGTCAGAGCAACGCAGAATTCTGCATCAGTATCTTGAATCTGTGTACCAGGTGTCAAAATACAATTACCCTGTATTTCTTCCATAAAATACTTAACTTCAAAGCAACAGCTGGTCAAATAAAACATATTTCAGATTGCAGGGCCATATCTCATTTTTTTCAATTTTCCCTTTGCAATATGTTTTGATTGTCAGGTTTTGGACGCAGAAGGAAAAAAGAATGGAACTGTACTCGCTTACCTCCAAAAATGAAAAGCAAACAGAGGACTGCATGGACTGCAGGGGCTTGTTGGGGTTGGGCTCAGGCTCCTTGGGGTGAGACTGCAAGTTAAAATAATGTCATCTCTAGTGAACAGAAGGTTTAGCAAGAGTCACATGTTTCAGCGTAGGAGTTATGAAACGAGTTTTGGTTAGAACCAAAACATTGCCGTCCTCCTGAATGAAGTGACTGACAGTAGCCACACGTTTTTTGACTTAAGATGAAATTGATTTAAATAAAAATAAATATGAAAACTGGTGCATATACTTGACATGATATGTAACTGGAACTTTTTTCTTTTAAAAAAAAATCAGGGTTACTTTTAAGCTTTTGAGATGCAGAACAAAAGGAAAACTAAGATTGATGATGACCTTTAATCACCAATAAGAAAACTGCAATAAAGATTTCCAATTTGAAAGCCTAAAATTCGTGCACTTACTAAAAACTAAAAGTGCCCTAGCTAGGTAGCATCAATTTCCACTGATTTCACTATGAGATGTTCCCTCTCAAATATCAAGTCCTCCAGCTAGGTAATCAGATATGGATATAAACAAGTTGTCAAAAACAAAAATTATCCTTGGCTACAAAGGTGCCATCAAGAAGTTGCCCGAAGTGCACCCTCCACTCAAAAGGTGTCTCAAAACAGCCAACTGACAGATTTTACAGATGCTCATTTAAAATACATGCATGCAGTCACATGCACTTGTCCCCAGAAAACTTCCAGGACAGATTGTGTTTAAAAAAAAGTTTAATGGCATGCCTCTTGTTGCAATTTGTCGAAGTTACCTGTCAAAAAGAGCGTGCAGGTCTGCCTTCAGTGCAGACTGAGCAATGAGTGAAAGTAGAACCTTACAGGGAACTTTTTCCAGATCACCTTCATACAGGTTTGTTCTGCTACGGACCAAACCCTTGCAGCCAGCCAACGCCAGCACTGCTGTCCCATCTCCAGCGGAGACACAGATGGCCAATGTGCAAAGCACACCTAGCTCCAACTCTAAACCCTTGTTTCCAATTGTATGACACTTTGCCAGATTTTAAAACATTTCCATCAACACCTTTCAAGGTGAATACCTGATTCAGTTCTTTCTAAACGTTTCAGCAATGCTACTGCTTCTACAGCAGATTAGGGGTGATATTTTTTTGACGTTGCACTTTCTTGCAACCTGTCCTTCCTGAGATGCTTTGGAGAAGACACCAAGTTTGGCAGGGACAGGCACACTGATTCAAGGGTGGGCCTGCCGTTACTGTCTGACCAGGCTGCTGCAACAGGGCCAGTTCCTCTGGCTGTAGGCTGTGCCTGCGTAGTCCTTAAACTGGACGCACAGGTGAGCATGCTGCCAACACAGCCCAGCAGCTGGATATGAACTAGCTTGATTTCAGTTGCAGACTAGCCATGCTAGCACAACAGTATGTCTGAGCTCCATTAAGAGCCAACGACTCAATATATCCCTCCGAAAATAGCTAAACTGAACCCAGGCTCGTATCAGTCAGCCCCTGCAGGCCTGTGGAGAAAGGTGTGGATTAACTGGCTCAGATTTCTGCTGTTTCACTGGGGCACTCTCCATTGCACTGCACCGACCTGCCGCAACATGCGCTGGAAAGGTCTTTGTTTGCATATGACCAGTACAGGCTTGTATAAAGTTTTCTTTGTACTTCTCAACTCTATCTGCACTGTCCCTTACTCTCCACTGCAGGTCTGCGCCAGCAGAGCCGGCCGTTCGTCCCCTTTGCGTGCCTGTGCGTCCCGCATTAGCTTGTCAAGTCTCCTGTGCTGTGCCATCAGCACTCACACTGCTGTTCCTGGGATGCACAGCAAGGGAAGAGATGAAGGCAGGTGATGCAGAGACCACCTTCCAGCAGGATCAGAAGCAGGGAGGAGAGCTGACACTGATCAGAAGAGAATTCAGGGGGAGAGAGAAAGAACTGGCACCGGCTGGCCAAAAGGCTGCGAGCGGCAGGGAGAAGAGGGAGAATGCAGGGGAACTGCTACAGAGTAACAACTAGGGCCCTACTAAAGCTAGTGGGAGAAAAGGAGAGGGGAAAAACAGGTCTGGCACTGAACAGGAAGAATGTATTAGCTTCACACCCCAGAACGAGATTTCCCAAGTCCCTTTTGCTGTGAACAAATCCTGGGGACACCAGTGGCAAAGCACATCACCCTCCCTATAGTGGGTGGCACATCCACAGCAGGGGGAAGTCCTACACCTGCTAGTAGTTACTCATTCTGCTTCACGTTTATTGCTGTAACACATCAGAGTCTCAGTCATGGAGCAGACTCTTGGGGCGTTCAATCAGATGTGCTTGTACTATGGATCTATAAATTCCCACCAGTGATGACACTGGAGTGTCAATCCAGTTCTTTTACAGAACTTTCTTTCCAGCTTTGCTTTTTCAAGACCTACAAATTACATGCAAAAACCTGTTAAAACAAATTATCACAGTGCATATGCACAAGGCTGACAGGCAGCCTTAAGTCTTACATTTACTAAATTTGGAGTGCTTCATTTCGGTTCCTTAATATCCTTTGAAAGAGCTTTCTGCAAGTAATGAATATAAAGTAGACAGACTGTACTCATTTCTCAGAGAGACAACGTAATTCTAGTCCCAACGTTTAAACTTTACAGAAAGAAAATTCCTGAGAATGTGTGCAAAGAATATTTTGAGGAATAAGCTGGATTTCTCTCCCCCTAGATATGTTTTTTTTTACAGATAATGGAAAATCAGAATTTGAGAGACATGAATTAAGCCTGCATTGACTGAACTCACAAATCATGAGAGAACAACTCTATGGGAATCATTAAGTGCCAGCAACCAAAATACGATGCTTTCTTTTCTCTACAGTTAAGTTTAGAAAGTTAGCAAGTGTGATGGCAAAAGAAAGTCTAATATATGGAAAAAAAATATATCCAGACAATGTTTTAGGAAAAACAATGATCAATGCTGAATTTAAAATGTAATTCTTATTTTTATCAGTATTAAATACAGTCAAAATATGGCAAAGCAAGTGCAATTATGTCAGGTTACCACGAAAAAGGAGGAAGCAGTAAATGATTACCTCACATTACAAAAACACACACATATGTTGAAAAAACAGTAACATGAATCATTTTACGTCCTTTGCAGTTAGTGATGTTATTCTCATATTATGATTACATAATTCACTGAAGACTGATTTAAAAGTATTTAAATTGCCACATCTCAAAAGGAGCATAATTATCAATTATTCATGGAAACCATTTTAATGAGCTGCCTGATAAGACCCCTCCTCCAAAACTCCTGAAAAATTAGCAATGCTATTTTTTTTCAGAAAAACATCTAGTCTGCTCACAGCTAACACTGCTCTCAGCAGAAGATGACACACTGAAATGCAGAATTTCTGACATTTCACAGAGATAGTTCTGGGAAACCCAATATAGCGTCTGTACTTGTTACTTGGAATAAAGTGCTCTGTCACCTTTGTGTGATTATTAGAATAAACTATTTGCTACGCTGCGTACTTACCCACAGCCTTCCCTTTAAAAAATGGTATCTGTCAGAGATAATACCTTTCATAGCTAAATAACTTTACTGCAGGCATCTGCAGCACTGAGGTTGTTTTTTTTTTTTTTCCAGCAAGAATGGGGAAGTCCCAGGGAATACTGAAGGATCTGACGTAACCATATCTATTTACCCAGATAAATTTAGCAAGTTCTCATGGTGACTGTAACATGCATACATACATGCCTGACATGTCAACATAGACAGTCAGTATGTGTGTACAGAAATAAATGTTTCGCTTTGACTCACAAATCTTGGGTAAACACATGTTGGCATTTATGAATAAAAGACTATACTCACTATCAGTACACTTCAAAATTATATATTTTCATGTAGTTACTGTCTAAATAGCTGAAAGCATGCAAATGAGTTAATCAGTTTTAAGCAAGCACCAACTAAACATACAGCTATATTAGGTAAACATACTTACTGTACAGACTATCAAGAATCCTCCAGAATGTCAATACAGTTCATTAGTGTATTTATGTATGTAAAATACGGCTGGTTCCTGATGGATTTTCACCAACAGCATTTCTACAGTGCTTTAATCTCTCACAGTGCTATTATTCAGCAGAGACAGAGGCCTTTCTAAAAGGCAGCACTGGGATAAACAAACAGTAACAGAGCTGGAGAGAAAGACAGACACCATGGCCTACTGACAGATTCCTCCCCTATGAGCTGACAGGATGCTCCATGCACTCAGATTCAGTAACTTTAAATATGCAGAAATGCTTTCTTTCCGAATGTACTGCAATACCCCGGCTCCGGGCTCACACATTTGCTGAAACCAACTGCAATGCATTTAAAACGTGTTCCTTCAACCTGAAGCTGCAGTGCTTCCAGACTGTCAGCACAAACCTATGTTAAACAGCTCCTGGTTGCACACAAGCCGGCATCATGCAGAAACCATTAAAATATTAAAGACAGACAATACTTACTCCAAGGTCAGCCCTGGAATTTGTAGCCTTTCCCGCTGGGCTTTCATTGCTGTTACGTGTTACCACACTCTATTGTAACCATGACACAGATTCCCTGGCAGCATTCTGGCGATGACAGAGAGCCAAAATGAACCACTATAAAGGAATGGACTAATGATCTCTTGGGGGCGGGGGGGAGAACCGCAAGTTTGGGTCCTTCCACCTCTAGCTGTCACGACGAGGTGCCGGCTGCCTCTCAGGTTAGCAGCTGTGCACGCCGTGCCGATTCCGCGGAGCAAACGGCACCTTCAGTTGCGCACGCCAAGTAATTCATCGCCGGTATTCCGCAGCGGCAGCCACCGCGCTGACACGCGCACGCACGCGCTGCACCTCGGAGAAAGGAGAGGTCCCCCTCGCTACGCCAGCCCGCAGCGCAAAATAAGCCTCTATGCTTCAGACAGTTCCTCTCGGCAAATGTCAAACATTCACCACCCCCTCTGATCCTGCCGAATAGGATTTAGCCATCTTGTGTAAGTCACATTATCCCTTTCCTTGGTAAACAGGCAGGCAGTTTCTGCAGTAATAGAACAGCAAACGGCTGAATGAAAAACAGGCTCTTCTCCTTTAACAGGGAAAATTAATTGCAAACGTATCTGAAGAACAAATATATTCTTGTAACACTGAGGTCAATACAAATGGGAAAGTTATCATTTTATTCTGTCATGATTGCACTTGAATTTTAAAGGGAAATAATCTAGAATATTCATTTAGGGTGAGAGCCAGACCCAGAAATTGCAGAAAAGCCTACTGATTTCAGGTTTAAAGGTAACTTCACTTAAAAGTAAGCCAGCATAGAAGACTTTATAAAGACAGTTTCGTATCAGTGCCGCTGTGTGGGATGCTCGGTTTAATTGAATTATATTCCTGGGTTTATGTACTCTTAGTCTGAGGTTATCCTTTCAATAAATAAATACTGTGAATTGTTCCACAAGGGCTAGCATTTTTTTTAATGCTCTATAAAACACCATGAAAAGCAATGGCCCCGTGCAAGTACTTATTTTTAGTAATTTAAGAGCTAGAATATTTTATCTCACTCGTATAATTTTCCAGTGCGATTCTTAATTTGTACCTCTTGCACAATATGATAATGTCAACCACGTGATTTTATTTTTTGCCAGCGCTCTGGCCCTGCTCTGGCCATGGAAAACTTCTACAGACTGTCAAAGCACAGGACCAAATGAAGGAATGATGCTGAAGCAGCTGAGTGCAACACTGCTTCTTGGCATCACCGAGAAGCAAAACACAGCACTAAAGTGGGGTGAAAAAACAAGCCCACCCTATTCTTCGCGTTCTTTCCAACACAGCATGGGCACATTATTAAGTAGCACAAAAGAAGTCTGAAATATGCAGCTACCAGTTTGTTGCCGCTGGCTGAAGTCAACAGACTGAGCAACGCAATGTGTATAAAACAAACCTCATGCTTCAGCTTTCTGCCAGAAAAGGTCAAGAAGTGTTTTTCTTATCAATATGTAACTGGCCAGTTTATTCTGGGTTGTTTTGTTATTTAATCACGTACTTTTCCCCAGAAGTATTTGAGATAGGCCACAGCTAAGGAAGCAATACCAGATGGTGAAAGGAATGTTTTTTCTTAGATCCCTTCCTGGTGTGTCTCGCTCATATGCTCAGAATCAAAATAATTTCCAAGTTTGCAATAGTAAGGAATTTTTCATCTTGGTCAGATTATATGAAGAAGAGGTGAGGTGCTGTCTTGTGTTTGTTTCCCTGGGGAAGGGAGAAGTGGGTGAGGATGACGGAAAGTGTTTACATGTGCCCTTACCCAGGAACTCAATTTGCACAATGGGCTTAGCGTGGCATGCTGAGTTCCTTGTCGCTGCGGGAAAGTGGTTAGGACTCGGGTAGAACCTGTACGCTCCTTGGTTATCTGTGTTCAATACGTGTCAGCCCACAGCACTATGGGCTCACGGGGTAGGGGGACAACTGTTTGGTAACCCACGACAAAGACATACTAGATGACTCTCTTAGTCTGTATTTTGCATCAGTTGGTCTATGTTTCGCACCAGTTACTCTATACTTGGCATCAGTTAGTCTCTATTTTGCTTCACCCCATAACACATCAAGCTGGATAGGTGGTGCCTGTGGCACTGCAGGACCGGCAGGGAGGGGGTGGGGATATGGATGGAAAGAGTTACAGTTGGGCACGACCCCAGAAGGGGGAAGGGTCCAGGGGGCTACCGGCCAGGGGGGCTGGGGGTTTCTTTGTTGCTGGGACCTCGTGGCGAGTGCTCAGTGCAAAGAGAGCGTCTTGCCAGAGAGATCAGTCTAGGAGTCTGGGTTTCAAAGTTTCTTTTTCCTCTTTTCTCCTCCCTGCTTCCGGCTCCTGGGCTGATTGAGGCGGGGGTTTGCTCCCTTCATGTTTGTTTCTTTTTTTTTTTTTTTCTTTCCCAGGGTTTTTGGATTATTTTCCTGCCTTGCTCAGGATCTGGCTGTGTCCATCCACGTGTGGTGAGATCCTGTATCATTTGTTCTACCTTTTTTTTTTTCCTGTTCCTTAAATTACTTATTAGCACTGCCATTGTTAGTAACTCCCTAAGTTTCATTATATAATTAACTAGTTCTTATCTCAACTCCTACGGACTGTTCCTTGTTTTTCCTCCGACACTTCCCCACTGGGAGTGGGGTGGTGGAGTGGTAAAGCAACTCATGCTAAAACCACAACATAGATGACCCCTTCCAGATCCACTAAACATCATGGATCTATTAACATTCACAGACATATCCATAAATCTGACACAGGTACGCAATCTACAATAATGCGTTTTATTAACGTGTCAGTGTAGTATACAGTAGATGCCCAGGTGGTCTTATAAAACACTTTGCCAGCGACTATTTAGAGCTGTAATTCTTACTATTCTGCAAGGGATTTGTTTTTAAATTATAGCTTCTAAAAGCACTCTATTAAATTCAAATGTATTTTTCTATAAATGAGTTGCATATTCTGCCAATAGCTGTATGTTGGCTTTTCGTATTACTAAACAAAGGAATAGATCAAAACTTGTTTATTAGCAATGTTAATTACACACTAAAAATAACAGAACTGCTGTGTAGACCTGTGGTAAATTAACACAGCATCTTGTCACTTTGAACATCTTAACTAAAAACACTGATCCTAAACTGCAGGCAAAAGGAATCAGTAACTTGCGCCAGTCAGAATCTGGCAAAATCTCTCCACAACTTCGCTCACACCCACTCATCCACAGCGAGTTTCAACAGATAGTTCTGAAACTTTCCCTGCAGTCAGAATAGCCTCCGCACATGCAGGAGCGGAAGACTGTTGAAGTGGGACCGATGCTGACTGGTCCTACAACACTGAAGCTCAGTAGACAGACAAATATGATAAAGATATCTGGCCAAAAGGTAAAAGAAAAGTTCACTGTGAAAGAAAAGCTCACTATTCTATGTTATCATAGATGAGAGAAAAAAAAAAAAAAAAACCAAGATAAAGATGTGCCATCTAACACAATTCATTTATGCCTACATAAAGGCCTATACACATTTCCACAGGGAATCCTGTCATTACAGACAAGCACAAATGAATAATGTTGTCCATTACAAGACAATATTTTCTTCCATGAAAGCAGATACTTAAAGTATGGCATCAAGTTTCAGGAGAAAGTTTTGGCTATCAATCTCATGAAAGCAATAATACATTATAGAGTGAGCTAGAAGGAAGTCAAGAGGTCATCTTCTCCTTCCTCAAGAGAGACCCATTATACCCATATTACCCCTATCACTCCAGGCAGCTGTTTGCCTCATCTATTCTTAAAAGTGCATAGCAATTCTACAACACTCCCAGTACTTACTACCCCCTGAATCCCCCTTGTTCCAACTTAAAACACAGTATGTCTTGTTTTACACCCCAGTACCACAGAAAACACTTATTTCCTACACGTGAAGATTTTCACAATTACCACTCAGCCTTCCCCACTCTAGAGTTAAATAACCCCAGCTTGGTAAATGGTCCTTTCCCTAGAACATGTCAAGTTTTCAAAGCAGCTGACAGCAATCATTTGTTGTCCAGCTGATCCATCTCATTCGACAGAGCAGTCAAATGCAGCACTCCAGCATAAGACCCTATACATTCTGTGTGGGACAGAATAATGCCGCGTGCCTTGCAACTCAAAAACATCAGCTTCCCATCACGATGTACCCTCTGTCCCTTCCCCACGCACCCATCATCACTTAGTGGAACTATTATACCTCTCAGATCCTCTTATGCGAACTGACACCCAACTATCTTGCACCTAAAAAGCTGAGCACTCTTTCTGCTGAAATAAGAAGCCTCCAATCTGTCCTATTCTATTCAGCATATTTTTACCAGATTGTCAGAATGATTTGAACCTCATTCTTCAATACACTTGTATTCTCCACGGCTTGTCTGCTGCAAACTTAATCACTAACATTTATTCCATCATCTAGGTCACTAACAAAAAGTACTGACTAAAGCCAGTCATTCGTGTTTCCTACACCTGCAGCCCAGTTAACTTCCTGATTAGTGTTTCTACACTACATGACATATAGCAAAAGGTTCTCAAAATTGACAACATCCCCACCTCACACCCACGCCTCCCCCAGGTCAGATCATTGGTATGGCTTAGTGATAAAACTTGTCTAATAAAAGCAAAACAAAGTTTAGATTTATGAAACAGAAATCTAAAAGCTTTCTGGATTTAGATATATTCTTGGTACTTTTGACACCTATTTCGACCATAAAACCAGACATTTTTAAATGTAAATGAAAACATTTTGAGTGTCTCCTAGCAGAATCTAGCAGAGAAGCATCCACAAAGTATGACAACAATCTACAACCCATGTATAAATGGGTATACAATCTACAACCCATCTTCAGCAGCATCTCGATACCAAGAAGAATCAGTCCATAGCTGGGGCTGGGTCTCAAGGTCATACCCACACACTGGTGTAGAACATGCCTGGTTTAATGCCATTTGCATCGCATGATGTGTTGAAGTGGGATGTGTGTCTAGTTGCCTGACTGCAAAATAATACCGTGTAACAGAAGGGAAAAAATCACTCCAACATCTATGTTTCCTGCACAACCTTTACAAACACACAGGTGAGCTTTTCCTTTCAGGCTAGAACACCAAGAACTTGTTTTCAGCAGAATGCTTGGCCCCACGTTAGGGACATCTGGGAGAACATGTCCATCTCAGATGCTGTGTTTGCCTCCACTGCCTAGAGGCATGACCACACCAAATATTCATGAGTGAAGCCACTGGGACATGAGGAAATGTGATGGTAGGCAATTACACTGCCTGCCTTTCGCACTGCGGCAACCAACATACAAGGAATGTAGACTCCCAAAACCTGTGTCAGCCTTTCAGACTGTCACTCGCTCCCCCTGTGGCAGTTATCTGCCATCCCTTTCAGGCAAGCTTGGCAGTATTATGGATCCACTTATCCCCAGTACTCTTTCTGACCTTTTCACATGCCTGTGAGAGCTGTCACAACACACCTCAGTAAGCCTCACAGGTCTAAGCTTGACTGGCTTGCTAAGAAAAAAGGTGACAGAGAAGCAGAAACACTACAACATTTGGGAGAAAGGACAAGAGGACAGAGATGGCAGAGGAGAAGAGCACAGGCATGGTGGGAAAGCATGCTAATGCCACGTTAGCTGCTGTTGCAACTTACAGAGCCAAAGACTTGTTAAAGACTAAAGAGACAGAACTGGCTGATTAGCCCTTGCAGAACAGAAAGCCCTGCCAAAGCACCATTTTCCTTCTCCAGACCTACAAAAGAAGAGCTCTGTCCTGCTGCCATCCATCTCCCCCTTTCCTTTTCAGCCCACCATAGAAGCCACTCACCTTCCTGCTGCCCACACTTTCGGCTGAAGCAACCTATTCAGTTTCTGCAACCTCCAGTCTCAGTGAGCCATCAACCCCGCCTCAAGCACTGACCATGGTCTCTGCCCCTCATTTTAGTTCCAGGAGCCATCACCCATCCTCAACGCACTTGGCATGCCTGTGCCCACGAAAGCTACGTTCACAGAGCAAGTCCTGCAAGTCCAAACCTGTCTCAGAATCCCTCTCCCAGCTCTCTACTCCTCTACTGCAAGAAAGGAGCTGAGCTTTAGGCAAAGGCTGAGAATACAAACGGACGGAAAACCTCCAGCAACACCAAAGTGTGTCAAGAACTGCATTCAGTCAAGAAAACTTCTAAGAGCGTAAACATGACCCATAAAACCCATGAGGAAAGGGAGGAAGATGGAAAGAAGCCAACAGGGCCAAGAAGTTTTAAGCAGAGACAGAAGTGGTGATAGTGGCAAAAATGGCCAAAAACATTACGCAGTATGTTCACAAGGGACTAACAAGAAAGAGGCAATGTGACCTTAACTATAGCTCAGGCACCACTCCCAGCTGTGCATAACAACAGCCCTGTCAGTCAGCACAGGGTGCTCCTGCTAACACACTGTACTCTGGCCGCTTTAAAACATTCCTCACCAAGACCAAAATAGCCTTCCTCCTCTTCCAACTCTTCCTGAAGCTCTCACCCATTGCTGTCTAGGAACATAGCATCAAGCCTTCAGAGCTTCGTGCACCAGGATTGTTAGCATCTCCCAGTTTGTTCACAATCCCTGCCAGCGAGGACACGCCTGCTTTGCTGCTCCTGAGATCCAGCTGTTGTCCATGGTCTTCCAGAAGGAATTGTTCATCTTCTGAACTGTTACCTAACTGCCAGTCCCTCTCACGTCCAACAGCAACCTCCCGATACTAACACTGAAGTAGCTTTTACTCTCCTCATGGCACAGGTTAACAAGGAGAATCTACTACTCAGGGCCCCAGGCTGGCAGTTTTAGGAGGGCAAAGTATTTCTGGGAGGGTAGTCATAAAAAGAAAAGGGGAAAGGGAGACAATCATGAACAGATAAAAGTTTCAGAAAGTGACTCATTGCGGGGAGACTGACAAAGAAGGTAGGCTGGATATGTTAAAAAAAAAAAAGACGAAAAATAGTAGCAGATAGGAAAACTTAGTGAAAGAGGAAGGCAAGAGCCAAGAAAGCCTGTGGGCTCATGGAAAACAGCCAAAATGAAGGCACAGATGCCATCCAGCTCTTGACTTAGCAAAGGAAGCATGTTGAGGGCATTACACAAACACAGCGGCCCAGGCGCATTTTCTGAGTACACTGGTGCTTCATCCAAAATATATCTCTAGGGTGCATATTAACAGAACAGTTCAGTGTAAGAAAATGTAGTCATACACTACTGCAAACAAAGGCTGATATTAGAAAGTATCCACACAGCTGCTTTTTCAGGAGGTCTTTCTAACAACTTTAGCTATGAAGCAATTAGGATGAAGATCTTGACTTAGAGTTCTGGGGGAAGCCAGCACATGGCAGCAGGTTTCCTTCGCTCCTCTGAAGATACCGAAGCATTCTGCCTATACAGGAGTTTCCCAAATGCTTTATGCCAAGGCATGTAGCATTGTGGTAGTCCAGCCAAACGACAAAGAAACTGCAGATAACAAATACATGAATATCCTTTACGCTAAGCAACAGTACTGGCTTAGAATACTGACAGTAATAAAAAATGTTCACATCTGCATTTCATAAGAATGAGGGAGGGAAAAAGACTTCCCTCCTCGAAGACAAAACAGAACTGGTTCATTGGGATTTCATAAACCTGACATCTCTAGAAAGTCAGCCTATACTTTACATAATGGAATAGCAATAATACTGAAAATTTCTAGGAGAAAATCTGTAATGTCAGAATGCCTGCCAGAAGACTTAAGGAAGGCAGATCCCTGCCATTCAGCAACTGCCTCTTTACCTGAGAGCAGATATTTACAATACAGGTGATATGTCTATCAGAGGAACAAATATATTGTGCAGCAACATGCTTGCTTCTTCCTTAAAAACCCAAACCTTTATTTGAAGGTTGTATCTCAACTTTTATCTCCACCACAAAAAAAAAAAAAAAAAAATAAAGCAACAAAAAGGTAACATTAGAATTCTTTAAGCAGAGCATAGGTTCATCAAACGATCACATAATCTCTCCAGAGCCCCACCATGACCCCAATCCTACAGAGGCTAAACACGTGCAAGCTAGAAATTGCACAGCCTCAGAAATCGCTCTCTGTAGATTAAAAGATTATTCAAATCTTTGTAGCATCGGTGCCAAAAAAAAAATCAATTCATCAATACAGCATAGGGCAGCCTAGATCATGCAATTCATGAGGCTGTTACAACTCCTTTGTGACAAACAAGTCTTTCTGACAAACTTTAAATTTTCCTTAACTGAAAAAAATTGGACTTCCCAAAATTAATGTCACCGGGAAAAAACAAACAACAACCAAGTATCTGTCTCAGTATAACAGATTTTTGAGGTTTACTCTTTGAAATTCAAGCTGCAAGAATGGGAAGGGCAAGAACAGTAGGTTAGAAAATCTGTCAAACCTCCATCCCATTATCCCTTTTTGCCTCTCTTTGTCACGTTCACTATTCAAGTTTCAGTAGTGAACTGATGAGGTCTTCTCTACTGCTTTTTTTGGTGGAGATTCAATTTTTTTAGCACCGCGGCACCTGCTTTCACATGGCCAGCAATCCATTAGCCCTCAAACATCTAGGCTGAACGTCACGCGCTATAGAAATTATTTGCATATGTACAAATATTTAAAATTTCATAGTATTTATTCTACTGCACAAACTTCTATAGCTTTAGGCAAAGCACAGAGACACCCAGATGTTTGATTCTCTTTGCTCCCTCCAAGAATTATGTGATTCCCCCATCCTGAAATTCTGCGCCATTCTTACAGGAGCACGACTTGACACTAGAAGCTGATTTAATTTTGCTTTTTCCCTGTGGCTTAGTCCGATCACAATTTTGATAAAGAATTGCTTGAGATTACTTTCTATTCTTGACCCTGTCCTGTCCTTGCCTAAGTAGTCGAAACAAAATTTCAACAGGGCATAGCACACCCAGAGCACTGTGAAGAAGCATGGTACCCAGTCAAGCATCAGTCAGGTCTTAATTTACATTACTCAGACACCACAGCACTCACTAAACAACAGTAGTTAAATAACGTATTACACAATTAAGCTTTAAAACCTGAACACCTCATTTTCTGGACATCAATCCTCCAAGTAGCCATGTAATTTCAATAAATTCTGTGATGTTCTGGGCCTTATAAACATATCTACGTGATTAAAGAACATAATGCTGTATGAACATATGTCCCATTAATACAACAAGGAATAGTTCTGAAATACACGGTCATCATTACCTGACTTTTTTTGGATATATACATAAAGATTGTGTGCATGCACACACAATTAGCATGAAATTACCAGTAAGAAGGTTTCACAAAGGTTTAAAATATCCTCAGTGTGTACCTCCTTCACTGAAAAGTGACATGATGAATTAAATTAGAACAGATATTTCTTTTCTCTAACATGTGATGTGATAAAATCACAAAAAGAGCACATCACTGTAAAACCCATATGTATATTAATAAAACATGAGCCAAGAGACAACATACAGAGATATATGATAATATTGGTACAAATGAAGCAGGAATGCAAACATGCATGTGAAAGCACCAAAAGAAACAACAGAACAAGATTAAACAGAGCTGCCTATAGTAACGGCCAAGAACACAACTAACAGCAATAAAACACCAAGGGATGTGTTGTTTACACCAAGATCAGGCCTGTGCTCACCACAGCACAAAAGACACATTCACACAAGACCCTGGACTGACAACAGGAAGATGGCAACAAGGCTACACAGCATGCTGCACGTGCCATTACTCTTCCCGTTAGTCCAACACAGCTTTAAAACAAGGAAACACAGACAATGGGCAGCAAACTTGTGTAAAATTTATGGACGCTGAAATAAGCAAGATTGTGGGGGAAAAGAATCATGCTACTGTAACCGGTGGCTCCTAAAGCTTACAAAAAATAAGTCCAAAACCAAGTTTTCAACAGCTGCTGGACCTTGTCCCCCATGTCATACACAAACTACGTGCCCAGACCTGTAGACTTCATGAAATGTTTTGCATTCCTTCTTCAGGATTTGCATCAAAATCTCAATAAAGTGTACATTAAACAGGTTTAGAGTTCACTAACATCTAAAAAAGTTGTCAGTGAAAGAATTTCCTTTGTACAAAGGGAGACTTTTTTTTTTTACGAGTTCATAATGTTCTGAAATCAAGGGTTTGCTTACTATTTAGCGTAAGACTTCCCATGTGTCAGAACCTAAAACAAGGAAAGTCTTTTCCAAGTCAGCCAACGTCCTATTAAGTACACGTTTCTGGTATGCCATTTAAGGCAGAAGAACAGAACACTTAATTGCACTTTCCCATCAATTAGTTTCAGTTATTCACACACCTAACCTCACTGTCACAAAAAGCTACACCACACTGTCAAGTTGAAAACACACAGAAAAATAAAACTAAATAACGGGCCTTTAGTGCAAAAGCTTAGGGTTTTATTCACAACGTGTTCCCACATTAACACAAGCTCATTCAAGCACAGTGATAACCTTAATATTCCTAAGGTATTTTTTGAAAGAAAGTAGGAAGTGAACAGAGCTTGTTTCTTAAGACATTTTGCTATGTTCTTACCCCAATATTTTCTCAGTAAAATACTAATAAAGAACAATAAAACAGATACAAATAAAAATACAAGCTTTAAAACCAAAGAGCGCAAAACCACTAGAAAAACAAAACCAACATACAGAAATCTGAGCAAAGCACAACTAAAACACAGTAGCTGAGTTCATATTATTCTAACTCCATTTTGACAAAAATATAGAGTCTTTACTTCGAGTAATCACAAGAGCTTAATAACCCTACATATTTAGTATAACTCATCTATTCTTTGTTCCTACCTTTTCATCCACAGGTCTGATCACAGAGTTTCAAAGGAAACAGTTTTACTTACCTGTCAAGTTTCATTTGTATCATGCATGAAGAAACTAAATTTCTTCCTTGATTTTTAACAAGAGAAAACTTAAATACAAAACAAAAGCTTCAACAGAAGAACTTTCTGTCACTTTGAAAACCCCTCCCAACAGCTCCTCTGGAAGAGGGGGATGGGCATAAAAAAGGTCATTACATTACCCATAGGTTTTAATTGACAATCTTGATTTCTTTCACTTATTTTAAGGCAGATCAACTGCCACATTTAACCTTCATTTTAACCACCCTGAAAAGACAACTAGCCTACTCAAAAACTGTCGAAACCGCATACTACACTGTGAGCACAATATAAAAAAAATTGATGTACTTACAAACTTCCTCTTCTTGGAAGGCTCAACTCTTTCTGCAACAGAAAACAGTAACATTGCATTAGGAAAAAAAATTGTCTTAAAAAGACCACTTCCAGTTAAAACAAGTACTGTAATCCTTCCATCTCACCAGTAGCAGACAGAGAAAAGTGATGCATTTAGACTACAATAAAAGATGATACAGATTTTACATACAATGCCTTTCACTTGTTGCCTTTCGTTCCTATTTGAAATACTAAGATTAGCAGTGGGAAAAGTCTCGGCCTTTTTGAAGCAGCAATATTAAAATATTTCAGACTAGAGATAGGTGATATAGAAAAGCCTTACAGTAAGAGCCATGATGCATTGGCATCAGTATTCAAATCTGCACATCAGTGACAAAGACACACTAAGTTCTTTCCAGCATCACAACTACCCTCGCATTTTTCCATTTCTCACATGAACCTATATTCTGAACACTAGATTAGTCCAGTTGTCTTTCCAATCACGTCCAGCAGGGAGTACCACCTGCATTTAAACGAAGGGACAACTTGTCTGACCTAGAGGATGCACAGACAGATAACACTGAAAGTTACATAAAGATACGTAAAAGACAAGGTTGCGTATGAGAACCACTCCAGTATGCTGACAGATGTCTTTAGTCACTCAATTGCATTACTTCATGTTTACTTTCAACGTCCTCATGAAAGTATGTTTCAGGAGTTTTAAAGTATGTAACAGACACTCAGTTTCCATTCTGGAAGTTACCAAAGCGAATAATCGCAAAATTCCCTTTCAAAAGTAAGCATATATATATATATATATATATATATATATATATATATATATATATATATATATATATATATATGCACATGCTGGGTATGTGTGCACATGTGTTTATTTCACACGGCACATGAAGTTATAGGTATTGACCAGAAAATGCACATGAAAATACAATTGAATGGGTAAAAATAGTTCAGGCAGGCACCTCAGAAAAGGCCACAAGGGAATGAATAATTATGTATTCTTCAGAGACTTTTAAATGGTGTGCAGTAAATAAAACCCGGGCTGCTAACTGAACGATAAGGATTAAAATATCAAGTAGCTGCTCAATTCCTGAGGACCGCCCATCCTGTTCACTGAATGAGGCAGGAAAAAATAGTGTGAAACAATGTAATTAGAGATCATACCACAAAGGCACTGGAGAGCAGAATTACAGGCCTTGGTAACAAATGCTGGCACTTCCTAGTAAGTTCCAGCAACTGTTCAGAATTTGCAATTTAAAACAACATCTTCTAGCATACCATGTGCTTGCATACAAAAGAACAGTTACACCTGCATACAATATTGCGCTATGAAGCTGAGTAATTCCCCCAAATTTAAAATGTCACATTGATCATGAAAAAAATGTAACTGCAATTTAGAACCCACGTACTTCCTTTTTTTCTTTAATATTTACAGCTATCATTCATCAGCTCAAACTCTATACGCCGTGCATTTTACTATCAATAACATGGTTTTACAAGCACAGATGCTTTTTGATTATATCAATAATTACGATTCTTCCTCTGGTCCCACACATCTACGAGACACCAGTATGGACAAGTTCAGTCAATGCACCAGAGCGCAGCTTTATTAAAAAACAACACTGAACAAATAAAGCACATTTAACTTTATTCTAGGTCAAAGTCTTCACCTCAGTAGCTAGAAATATGGTCAAAGTAACAGAACTATATAAAAAGGTTTAAATGACAGAGGTGACTTAGAAAACATTAACTTAATCTCATTTCTTGTAAATGGTACCAGCAAATTCCAGAAAATTTTAAATATTTAATTTGTCCCCTATACAGGAGAAAGAAAAGATGTCATTAACTTATTGTCTCTTGCTGGGTTCAATTTTAAAAAAATCAATAAAAAGCTGACACATTCATAAGTTCCTAAAGACAAAGCTAATGTTGTCAATACAGGTTAATTTTAGAACCACAGTAAATTTGCTTCATCTTTCAACAACAATAGCAATGTTCAAATATTCAAAAAGCCTCATCTTTCAAACCTTTCAGCTGTCCATGAAATCTGAAAAAATAAACCTACTCAAGACAAATTTCAGTAACATTCTTCAGCTGGGAAGGTATTAAGTGTGAGAAGATTAATATGATGGGGTTTTTTCCCCACTGGTGCTCTACCCATCCCTCATCAGCTGTAAGCATCTGCAAGCTTTCTGGTAATGTGTGTTAGATCTTAATACACCACATTAAGAGTAGGTTAATACTGTAACCTTAACACTGCATTAATAACAGTAGGAAGAAAAAAAAAATTAGCAATGGCACATAATTCACCCCAGCATAATCACCGACAGCAAGAGTTACTGCTTTGAGGGATGAATTTGAAGGATTGTCTTTTTAAGCAGTTACTACAGTTTTGCTGCAGAAAGGCTGGGGGATGACAGCAGATAGTGCATTTCGACATGGGAATAAGAAAAAAGAGCAAGTAACATAATATAGGATCATTTTGATCCATCAGGGTAAGGGATTGCACTGTGCAAGCTTTTTACAAGCTAATCTTGACCTCTTTATAAGATTAATTTATCAAGCCATTGTATTAATCCATTCTAAGTATCTTCTAAGCAAGGCAGTGGCAAGTTATGCTTTTTATTTGATTGCTTCCAACTTTGCCAACATTTAGTGCTTCAGATTCAGAGCACATTACCAAGGGCCTCAGTGTGGAGACAGATCAGCTACCTCAAACGCCCAGAGTGTTAGTGTCTCACACTAGATGTGTCCCTCCTGCTGTAATTTTGCTTCTCTGCCAAAGCTGTCCTTTCTTCATATAACAATTTATGTTGACTAGTCTTTCAAAGTAGAAACATATCTGTGCATCAGCTCTACAGGTTCCGAAATGTGATGTAACACGAATACCCAGGTGCCTGCTTAAAGCTAGGCATTTATCAACTTAAATGCAAATTAACTGGACCAAAAAGAATGCCAAACAGGCTACATATACAACAACATACTATAAAACCAGATCAATAGCTTTATCATGTAAAATACAGAAGCAACTTAAATAATCTATTTGTATTTTCCTATAGATGAACCAGATAGAACATTAAGATTTATAAGAGACTGGACGGAACTAAGTAAACAGCACTTAAACATGTTTTGCCCTGCACAGTATTCTTCTACAAACTCCCTTACAGCATTAAAAAACACTGATGCCTATAGAAGAAGGTGAAACATTGCAGACTGATTCCATGTGATAACAGAAAGGATTTTCCTATGAACTATACACAACAGCCCCGTCTTTCCAATGTCATACTAACATTCAGCAACCAAAAGAACTTGCTCAGAAAGAATTAGATCAAGAGATACAATACACATGACTCAAGTAAATTTTGAAATAAATTAACAGAAATCAAAGAACAACTCCTACACCAGAATGCATAGGCTTTAACTAACTGCATAGTGGGGGAGGGTTATTGGGGTGGGTATTCTTTGTTTGGTTTTGGAGGGTTGTTTTTTTTTTTTTAAGTACCACAGCCATTTCTTCAGAGACAGTAGCAAGAATCTAAATTAATGCCAGGCAGCCAAAGATATTCTCTGAAAAGACAGGATACCACAGGAGTAAGTCACTGGAAGAAGTTTTGAGTATCATCTCTTTAAATAAAGAGGGGAAAAATCCAAATGGCTTGGCCAGGAAAAAAAAAAAAAAGTGCTTCAAACATACCCTTTATGGGAATAAAATTCATCAACACAGAAAATTTGGGGAGGAAATGCCAATAAAAAAAAAGAAAAACAACACATTAAAAAAATCCTATTTAATGGTATATCTCATTTACATCACTGAATCCATAAATAACGCTTCAGGGACATATCAAATCGAGCAAAAAAACCTGAAACTGTATCAGTAACCTATTGGTCAAATGAGAAACAGTAACACAGTTAATTATTCAGAATTATACAGACTATGCTTAAACAACATAATCTCTGCTATATATCAAGTTTTCAGCCAAAAGTAGCAGTGGCAGAACACATCAACTCGAATTCCCTTTAACACTAATGCAGTGTAACTTATTTGGAGAGTAGCTACTGTAATTAGTAAAAGGTAAAAATTCAATTTAATGAGAAGCACAAAGCCTTCTGAAAGGGCACAGTGACAGTTGCCAACATTAACTTAGTAAACCTTTGTATTCACTTGCCCGTGCTCTGATTTATTTCAATATTTCCTAGTAAATATATAGCAGAAAAATATTACTTAAGGTTTTGTTTGCTGCCTACCATGTTGTATTCTTAGCTCAGCTTTTCAAAAATCAATAATGATGTTTCTTTAACAAAAAAGCATGAAAATTCTGAATTAACTTTCCACCTCGAAGTACACAAAAGCATTTCATCTAACACAGTGTTAGAAAATCCATGCTCCACTCTGACCTGCTGTCATACAGTCTATTTCACCCCTTGGCAAATTACCACATGGCTAATGGAGAAAACTCATGGACTGCTAAGTGTTTGAAACATGAACACTAAACAGATTCCAGCAACTAGGGTCCCACAAATATTCTGATCTTTAGAGGTTAGAAGTGCTATCACATACTAAAGGAAAAGAAAATGGGGAGGGAAATCACACAAGACAAATGCCAGCTGCTGGTACAACTGTTCAGCTGAGCAAATATAAACAATGATAGAATTTACCAGAATTGGAAAACCCTGAATCCACTTCACCAAAGCCAAGGATTTCTCTAGGTTCTGTCTGATTCTCTAGGTTCTTTCATCCAACAAAGCAGTGGTTTTTATATGAGCATACCTACACAGGATTTTGCTCACTAATAAAAAGCAAAAGAAAAAAGCAACATCACAGCACACAGCGGCCAGCTTCAGCACTTCTTGACAATGCAGTTGCTGGAGACTATTATGCCCACAGGAATCCAGTTGCCTTCCTTTTTCCCACTGCTGATCATGTTTTGTATTACACAATGTTTTGTAGTATACAATGAGTATGTTCAGCGGCTGCTGCTAAACTGCTGCTGAAATCAGTAACTAGAAGATAAAATGATTAAGCTTGCCTTCAGCATGAAGAAGACTTTAGGCTCTGATTGCAATAGTTTTTGTACTCATTTTGCCCATGATAGAAGGGGCTAAAAAAGTCCAAACACATTTATGTTTTTCCCAGGACTGATTACCACTAGCAAAACACAGGCCTTCCTTTACCTTGACACCATCAGCAGGAAGAGACCATGTATGCTGAAAGGAAAAAGTACACTGGAGCCAAGTTTTAAGACACTAATCAGAGGAACTGAGTCAAAACAGTCTTGCCAAGGCACTCCTGTGCCCACCCTAGTACCCACAGAGCTGGGCTCTGCAGCTGCTCTTCACACACAAGGGTAAAGAGAAGATTCTGGGCAGGCCAGGAGGAATGGGCACAAGTAACTCACCCTCCCCTTTCGCCCTCCCCCAAACAATCACAGTGGCAAAACACTATTTTTTCCCTTTCAGCAGACAATACAAATAGATCTCTTTCGCAGAAAATGGCTAATTTATATTTGCCCTATTACTGCATCCAGACCTTCTGCCCCTTACGCAATTAAAGGTCTCAAAATCAGAGGTTTTGTCTAAAGTTGACATTTTAATCAGTATTTATAAATTCAAGTATGAGCAGTTCAGCTGACCCCACAGCTTACTGGTAATCTACTCCACTGACGTGGAAGAAAGGTTGGAGTTCCAGGGCAAGAGTCACAATGGAAAAAAAGTGAGATTCTGTAGAGACCAGAAAAGTAAATATTAACCCCATTTATGAAAAAGCTTAGTCAAAATGAATGCTTTATCCTCTCACTCCAAAACCGCAGTCATATGTTTCTCCCAACAAGGTGAAATTTGATTATTTCCTACAGGGCTTTAAATGCCCTAAAAAATTTGGAATATCCACACTAGTGTCTGCCACTCCCAAAGGAGAGCCCATTCTAGCTTAGGGAGCCACTTCTCATGATCTTCTGTCTTTGGCATTATTAGAAACCTAAACGTTGCTTTTCATAGGCCCTCTGAACATATGTTTCCTACCTTGTCTCCTGCTTGTTTGCCACACTTGCTAATGAACTGAAAAAAGCTAGTGTCACTACTCCTCTTCCGACATGGTATGCAAGAGGACACCCCCACCACCCGATGTTGCATAAATCTTCAATTACTAGTCAGCACTCCAAAGTAAGAAAGGTTTCAACCTCCCCAAAGACAATACAGCAAAAACGCCATGATCCTTATTGATACTACACTGCTCTCCCTGCTGATGTCACACTGTTTCTCTAATGAGCTCAAATTCTGAGTATCTGCTGCAGAGAATTCAAGAAGGAGAAAGGTAATTTTTCCTTGGGGATTTGAATGTTCTTTTTAAGTATTCCTCTCCTTATCAGACAGGGAGAGTAACAAACATCTGCAGTCTGCTACTTTTGTTTTCATACCAAAGTCTCAAAATGTGTGTAACAACAGATATCTGCTGCATCAATCACTGGCTTAAAACCTCTGATGCAGACAGGAGGCTGATGTTCTCGGCAAAACCCTCCTTGAAGCACAACCCCAGCTTCTTAATACTAACCATTTGACTGGAAAACTCCTTGACAAAACAATGCAAATTACTAGACCTGTGCTGGACCACCATGTACAAGACTTCCTGAACTCATGACATGAAATAAATATCTGTAAACAGGCTAAAGCCTAGGCAAGGTTTTCAGCTAAAAGCCACAGCAGACAGGCAATCTTTCTTACCTAGAGAAAGCAAAAATGTAACCGTGATAAACCCTTTCCCACAATTTGTATCATTACCAGGTCTCTCTGTATCTGCTAACAGGAAGGTCAGGTATATTTTATAGTTTTTGTTTGGACTAACGTTCTAGGTAAGCTGAGATTAGAACTCAGATAATTATTTCATTTACTGCCATTTTATAGCCAATTTCACCCCCCTCCTTGTGCAATATGGCAGATGAATTGTCCCAAGTCAAACTACAGTAAATCACATCGGCAACTGTGTTAAGTTTGTGCAAGCACCACATTTTTTTAATTCCCTTTTACCTTTGACTGATAATCCTACTTATGCTGTTTTAATAAGATCTAACAGGATAAGTGAAGGTTATTCCAATTTATACCTCTATCTAGTATGTTTGTCTGCTAGTTTCTGTGGTGAAATAACTACTAATTAATGGGAAGAACTTTCCAAAGGCACAGAGGTTTCTTGTGTGACTAGTCTCAAAGACCCTCCAAAAAAAAGAAAAACAAGGTTAGGACAAACATCTTCATTTGTGCAACTTGTCAACATGGAACAAAAGTTGGAGTGGCCAAAACCAGCTTCTTCTCAACCCTTTCTAGCTGATTGCCTCCTGATGGCTTAAAAACCAGCCCTGAACAGAGTCTGCACTAGGGAATAATATGAAAAATTCCTCCTAGTTCCTGTACAGATTCATACGAGTCATTTGGCAGGCTAAATGCAGCAGCTTTCACCTTTCCTGCAGTCACAGCACCAAGATATTTGACTAAAGGAAAGTACCAGTGTATCTTCACTAATAAAATTACCATGGAAAATAAGTATATGAAGAGTAAGTGCTTTGGGGGGGGGGGGGGGGGGGGGAATCTTTTTGATGACGTAAATTGTAATTCAGCATGGCCGAGGTATCTCTAACACAGGTTTCCCCACCCCCCCACCCCCAGTTCTTGGTAATCATTTCAAATTCTAGCCCACAATTCAGTCCCCCCCCACCTGTTTTTGTGTCCATACTATGCACACAACCCACACCTAAATGAGGATGTTTGTCCACAATTTAACCATATCTTAAGACTAACTTTACGTTCCTGTAATATTCCTTTTGCACATATACTAGCATTTACACTACCCGAACAATTTCTATTGCTACTTCTACCACAGCTACTTCTATTTTTAATCAATTGGGAGGCATGCAAACACCATCGGGACAGAGGCCACACATTTTAAGCAACAGCTGCAAACATCTACTTATAACTTGGTATTACTTTCTACAAAACTAAAGTTTTAATAGGGAGAAAAGGGAGTACTCTGGTTTTATTTTTGTTTACGTTTTAGGGTAGAAGGTAATAAAACCTTCCTAGAACAATGAATATTACAGTACTACAGACTGACTTGTTCAGGAGATTTAATTTTATAAGGAAGACAACCTTAACTTGCCAAAGAGAGGATCCATTCGTAACATCTAAATGCAAACTATGTTCTGGTTCTATATATATGTCTATCAGGCTCTCTAACCTTTGGTAAACAACTTTCTAGCTATCAGTTGGCCATCACATCAAACATACACCAGATATTGCCAGACAGAAGTGCCAGAGAAGCTCCTCCGCACATCCCTGCCTCCTGGACGCTTTCTTTTTCAAGTGAGCAGATCCTGTGATGAACAAGTTTAAGGAACACTCTACTCTTGGAGTAGACTTTTCAATTTGTGTTGGCTTTATGGAAAAAAAGCAGTAAAATTCTAAGAATGCATATGGGTTTAAAACATACTTCAGATGTAGCCTAACAAGACACACAATAGCATCTGATCTATCTAGTCATCTACTACTCACAGCCATAAATAAATAATTATTCTTACTGAGACTTCACACCTATTTAAAGCTTCAGACTAGGTTTCTTCATAACTCTTACCTACGAGTGCTCCCAGTTTATACTGGAGGCCTACATGTAATAGAGCTTTATTCTCAGTATGTACTGAAAAGCAACAAGAGTTTGAAAATGGTCTGAATGCTTTCTCTTATAACTTCTAACCTCCACGCTCCCATATCAAATTGATTTTTATTTGACCATCACCTTTACCAGCTTTATAAATTAATGTTTTATTTCAGACTTCAGATCATTACTCCTGCAGCACTTTCCTTAAGGTTGTCTACCTGTGTCCATATTTGTTACCCACAAAGAGATTCTAGCAAATGAATTACCCAGCAATCCTTTAAATTAAGCTTCTGTTTCAAGGCACCATCAAGTAATATAATATATACAGCAAAAGATCCGTAGAGACTACATCAATTCTGTCTTTATCTGTGTCTAAGAACAAACCCTGCCCTGTGGGTCAAAACAGACTAGTTAAAATCTACAGTGTTTCCACATCTTTTGCACTATCTATACTGCTTATCAGCTAGAATATTCTATAGAGAAAGGCTACTTGAGAGCTCTGCATCACTACAAACCATGCAGAGGCTATTATGCAGCAAGTACAATACCCTTCAATCAGAGTAACTCAGGCTGGAAAGGTCCTCAGGAGGCCACTTGGTCCAAGTCTCCAAGGCAGGGATAACTTCAGAGTGGGATCAGGTTGTTTAAAAGGCCTTTTCCAGTCAAGTTTTGAACACCTTCAAGGATGGAGCCATCCTGAGTAACTTGTTACAACGCTTACACACCTTAACTGTGAAAAAATTTATTGTGTCTATTCAGGTTTTCCTGAATATACACACACACACATATATATAATATATATCCCCATCTATTAGGGTGTAAAGACAGCCATTAAATCCCATCCTGGCCTTTGCAGCACTACACAAACCTTCTCCCCAGCTCTTCCCTGTATACCATGAACCCCAGCATCTTTCTTGTATCAGTGGCCCAAATCTGGATGCAGTTATTTCAGATACAACTCAAGTTTCAGAGAATAATCACCTGCCTCAAACTACCACATTCTTTGATTTTACCTACTTTCTGCATGTCCTACGATTACACCAATATATAAAGGACCTGTTTATACCTTCAGCAGCTGTTTAGCACTAGTTAGGCACCATACTAAATACTCCTGCCACTGCCTGGTGTTGCTCATTCTTCTGTCAAATGGTCACTTTCACACCCAAAATATGAGACAAAGCAAACCAGTACTGAATGGATGAAGGAAGTACTTCCTCCAACACCTGCAGAAAACAGAGTCCTCTCTCAAAACTTTTTTTTACTACTTCCTCTCTCAGATGCAGGTATCAGTCTCAACCGCTTAGACACTTGACCCAAAAAAGAGTGAAGATAGAGCTTTCACAGTCGGGACTAACCTAGGAACCTACAACCACAACCAGCTGTGGGCCTTAAAATTGAGATCCAAAAATAAATCTATAGAGAAGAGGCACATCATCATTGTCTGAAGCTCAACTTCCCCTGACCTCCATCAAATCAATCAATCAATCCTAAGGCTGGACACAAGCTCATAGTTGGCCGAGTTCACCGCATCATACCTTTACAACTCTATTACCTTTTGCCAGGACAGGCCAAGATCCTCTCCCTTGATGAAACATTAGACTACACATCAGAAATCAACACAGCATGTCCCTTGGTGTTTTGGGTCACCCAAATCACTAACTCACAAACACACTTCATCTGGGTCCAGGATAATCTGCAAAATGCATAGTGAGATGCAGGTGAATCACCTGCAGTCAGCTGACCATAGGGGGAGAATCTTCTGAGCAACCTGTACCTCAGTGTCCTCTGAATCACTGCTGCTGCTTTCATGAGGTTCACTGCCTTGCTTCCCAGTCTCCCAAATACAGTTGTTTTCCCATACCCATGATTAGGAGACAGATGGAAGAAAGCCAGGGACCAGAACAAAACACCCCTAACAAACCCATCAAGACACTTTCCTAGGCACAAAACCAGTATTCCTTTACCAGTCTTGGATGGTCTTCCCCCACCCCTGTCCCTGACACAGGCAACAGTCTCTGTAAGCTGTGCAGCCTGGGTTTCCATAACATCCTGCCACCTGGGCAAACAGCTGCTACACGGGAAGGCAAAACGAATAAAAGGGATCCCACCAGTCTTTACAGAGCCAAGAGACAACATACCATTTCAAAGTAACAACTTTGTTTGGTTTGGGTTTTTTTTTCTTTTGTTGTGTTTTTTTTAAACTAGAAAAAGCTGAATCAACAAGCTTAAAGAAAGGCATGTCAGCTTTGCTGATGGCAATTTGCCATCATCAGTCTAAAAGCAGCAGGCAAAGTAGCACTTGCTTTAGGATGGCAACAAGACTATGAGACTGCTGGCTTCTGTGCACCTACCACCAGGAGTGACTGGCAGCTCTTCCTGAGACTTTTCAGACCAAATAGTATGGTAACACAAGCTGCTGGGGAATCTCTGCTAGTTCTGTTGCCTTTCTACAGCTTCCTACTTCTGGAATTACCTGCACAGCTGACTCTCGGCCCTGTCCTCCTAGTCTCCATCAGGAGAGCTTCCCTGGGCCACAAAATCCCAAGAATGCATGATGCGAGCCCGAGTGTTGGAGAGGGAGGCTAAGAGGGCTCTGCAGCACGTGTATCTGCAGATACAGAGTAAGCAGGTTAAGTCTTTGGTGGGACTTAGAGACAGGCTGCACTGCTGTTGTCTTTTGAGATGACTGGAGTCCAACTTTCCCAGCTGGATTCACAACTTTTGTAGAAAGTTGCCGGCTTTCTTCTTCGGCTGCATTGCAAATAGATCCCTTCAAGCAGATCAGCTGATCAGGTTGTCACAGCAACTACTGATAAGGGTCCCTGATGCCACACAACAGGAAGGAAGAAGGGTGACAGGCCTCTGATGACACTCCTACTAACTTGCAGCAGTCTGCAAGGTAAGTCTGCCAGAAACGGAAAAGGACAGTTCAGGAAGTGCAAGCAGGAGTACAAGGGAAAGATGAGCTTGTCTCTCAGAGGGTATGTACTAAGAGCACTTTCCTACGCAGCTTACATAGTGATCTGAATGGCAGAGAATCTCACATTGCCTTAAGTATGCCTGTGGAACATAGATGGGCCTTCAAAGAACACAGTTTATCACCCTTGCTTGTTAATGCAGCAGCACCATGTGCTACTTCTCCCCAGCCCAAATCTGCTCAGGTAACCTTGAGCCACTGCTCCACCACCACAGGACAGGTTTGTCTTCATGCCTCTTTGAGCAGTCTCAGTCCATGGAACAGTAGTCCAGTACAGTCCCAAAAGTCCTGAGCCAAGGTGTTGGACACAGACAGCCCTCTCACTGCTTTGAGGTCTGCTTCCAGGGCTTGTCCCATGTAAATCAGCAAACCATACCCTCCCCATCCCAGAATCATGAGCCAATATCCCTACTCCAAAAATTTCTGCTGACGGGCAGCTGCTGAGCTGCCAAAGCCTATTCCAGATCCTACCTTCCATCAGCTGGATCAGCATGAGTGTGGTCTGATCATGGGTGAACATGACCTTTCCCAGACTTGAGATCTAGAGAATTATGGGGCAAAAGCACATAATCCAAGCTCCTGAACTTGACTGAGGCGCAAAACAAGTGAAAGGCATGTAGAAAGGATTGGGAAACATGCAGAAATTACCCCAAGTTACTTCAATCAGATGAGGAAAGTACAGTCCTCTCAGCTGCAGCATTTGATTCCAGGCAACAGCACCGGTGGTGGGCGAGAAAAAAAGGCATATGTTTCTAGGACGTAAAGCATGTCAGCTATTCTTCACTGAGAAGTGTGTACAGGAAAGGAGGAATGGAAGGGGTGGCTGTCAGCACAGATGGGTGAAGGTGCCTGTCAGAATTAGCTTTCCTGTATTGCCATGTGGAAATACTACCCACCCAGTGGAAGGTTCTCAAGAACAGGACTCGGGATACTACTGTTCTAGGATTTCATCATTCTTTGGCACAGACAGTGAAGAAAGATCAGGTGGGTGATCTGCAGACTGGTCTGTGTCCACGGGAACTATGAACTTGCTGTTTTTCTCTTCTACCACACAGTATTGGCACTGAAGCAGTGCTTCTTGTTTGTCTCCTTTCTCTTCCCTACAGACACTTTTTAATCAGAAAAACCCCACTCAACTAGAGCTACTGTTTCTACTGTTTACTGAAGAGTCTTCTCCAGGCAGATGATCATTCTGAAGCTGCTGACAATTACTGCAATGGAAAAGGTGGAGGGTGATGTGGATGTTGGGCTGGTACCCAAGAGCAAAGTTGTCCTCCCAGCAGCTAAGACACTGACTGAAGGGCAGTAGCTAAGGGCCCTGGAAACATCAATCAGGATCCCTTCTGGTCCTTCTGACGCAAGTGAAACAGAAGTGCTACTACTACGAAGGTTTCTGTGCAGCTTTTTGAGGTTTTGAGAGCACATCTACCTTCTACAAGGTGCATCTAGAGCTACAGAAGGGCACTAGGGTATGGTGGAAAACTGCTGAAAAACCAGGTAAGAGGAGGGAGCAAAAGCTAGCACAGCTTATGCCTGCACAGAACTGCACTTCGGTATACATTTTTTCTTTGACTTTCCACACTGAGGGAATTACCTGGAGTGATTCAAGTGTACACTAATTCACACAAAGTGGCTCATCAAGAGAATGGGCTCCTTAAGAGACAATACTCACTCCAAATTAAATCCTGGTCTTAACTAATCCTTAAAAAAAACCCCAAACACACACAATGTATATTTCACCCACTTTTGCATCTAACACCCCCCAAAAAGCCCTTCCCCAGTCCCCCAAAAGAACAGCTTAGAATTGACAATGCTGTTACAGGCCAAAAGGAACAAGCAATACAATCGATCAACAGTAAAAGTTAACACAAACTAATACTTTATGAGTCAACACACTTAGCAACAGAAATAATCAGTCTGACAGTGATTGGAGGTGTAATTTAGAATGCAAGACAAGATATGCCTACTCTTTTTTCCCTTCTTAAAACCACGGCTTTTCTTTCAAGACCAGGACTACTACCACTAATCCACTTTAAGCTGTATCAAAGCTTGCATGTAAATATTGCTATCACCTCTGCAAGTAATCTAAATCTAAAGGAAAGCGGAGAATGAGATTTCTGGAAGGCGGTAATAATGGATACAGTTTCATTTTTGGTGGACTCTCACCAAAACCAGCACAAGAATCAACACAGACGAACAGTTACTGAAGCGCTAAAGAATGCATTACAGTACATTTTATTAGCCTACAGAATGTAAGTTGCATAATATCACACCCACTGAATGTCTCCAACTGTTTTGTGTACGGTTAACAAAAATCATGCCTCTAAAAAGGTGGAACAACATCACAAACTAACTGGTACTGATATTGTATCTGCTAATATCATCTTTTGATGCCAAAGTGTTGGTTTTTTTAATCTGAAGCTTCATATCACAGCTTGATAATAAACTATTTCTTTTCCATTTCTGTTTTTATGCAATTAAAGCCTTTTGTTTAATAAGGCAAATGAATTGCGCACATGTTTAAGAAATTAGACACCATGCAAAGTAATAAAACTAATTAGGACACTTCATACATTTTCTATTTCCCTTTGCAGACACAAAAAAATAACCACCTCATCCTAACTTTTCCAAGAAAGTACAACAGCTGCACTTGAATAGGAATCTCTCCAGTTCATCTTTAGAGACAGTGATTTTATCACTTGCAGGAGAGCAAGAGTAACTAAATTTCCCACCAACTACACAGAAGAGCTTCTCTTTAGTAACAAATATTCTGCTGACATGACATTCCATTTCAGAAATGGTCCTTCAACAAAGACACTCACTTTTGTAGCTGCTGGTTCCACTAGTCTCTGACGGTGGCGTGCTGAGCTGAAATGACTCTTCTGAGGCGTCCCTTCCTGACAGCGAATGAAGAAAGTGGAGGAATAAGAATAGAAAAAAGGGGGGAAATGGATCATGGAGGGGATGGAATGGAGGATGTTGGAGAAGGGAGAGTGTTTAACTGAACTGCATTTTCACTAACTTTGTAAAAGCTTATTTAAAACAATTTCAATAATACCACTGTACAAATATCAGAAAGAAAACGAAGCTTTTGCTAAAAGCGGCCTCATGAGGCTCTTATGTATGTACCACCCATACGACGCTGAGTCCTATAAATACATGTACACATGCCTACTTCATTTCTAAATACACATATATTAAAGCGGAAAATCCATTAATTTCACTTTTCCAAGTATATACATTATCTTACATTTTCTTTATCAATTTAAGAAGTTACACACTGAAGAACCCAACTCGCTAGCCACCCCACATTCGAACCCAAAGACCTGCATCTCTTCTAATAAAACACAACTTTAGATGCATATTCTCCATCAAGAACTTTTTTAAAAGACGATCAGCCACCTTATGTTCTATAGATTTTTACCTAGCAGAGATGGATACGTTTTCCTGAGAAATAACAGGTTCACACATGTAAAGGATACGCATTTTCTCCTTGAAAGAGAAAATTGAAAGAGCATTCAAGTTAAAAAAATAGAAGCACAGTAGTCTTCAACACGTGCAAAATTATTTAAGATAATATCTCACTGGGACATTATCCTAAATATTATTTAGGATAATATCTCACTTAAAACTACCTGGATTTGCTGGAGTTGTGAAAGAATGACTGCCTCCTAGGCTTCAAACAGTGTACCATCTGGCTGCCTATTCTTGCTATTTCCTGTGATCCCCTCTCACTGATTAAAACTTATAGCAAGAAACCTCTAGAAGAGGGACCAGTCAGTCCCTAAACCTTTGCTACATGGATAGAGTTGCCCACCTTTCAAGAGGAAAAAAAAATTACATCCACATACTCCAACTGCTTAAGTACCAAAAAAAAACGGAAGCAAGAAACAAAGTTTCAGGGGAAGAAAACAAAACAAAACAAACAAAACAAAACAAAAAAAACCACACCACTGTATTTTGAATAACTATACTGTATAATGTGAAATTTTACAAAGGAAAAACTTAGTATTTGTAACTCCCTTTCCTACAACGAAAGGAAAGAATACTACAGACTTCTATTTCTTTTGCTGGTCTTCCTGCCCCTCAGGCTTTCAGCAGATCAAATTAGTTTTGTTTCTCTTTCATATTCACACTTTCTCCTTTGCTGAAATTATCTTGATACTCTTCAGACATCACAAAGCCATACTGAAGAGGCGCTACTCTAACACATCTAAGAAATACTCTCAATTAAGGCATTAGGATAAACAGCTTTCCTGGAAACCGATTCCTTTATTCCCTACTTTTTGATAGCCTAAATACATACTTTCAATTAAAAGCATTGAAATGTTTCAACCACCCGAAACAATAGCACTTGCCTTGTTTGCTTTCAAAATTAAGAATACTTCTAAGTTAATTTTCTGTATGAATTCTACCAAATATGGCATCTGAATTTTCATTATACAATTTAAGTTGTTACAAACAGGAGAGAAGGTGAAGCATCTACTCTGTCATCTCTAGAAACCCTGGGGAAACCACAAGAATTAACATGCTTATTAATTTCAAAAACATTATTTTTGATAAAAAATAAACACTCCTTGCAATGAACCCTTCAACTATGTTTCAGAATTCAGCATAAAAACAAATCATTATCTGACCTCACCAAACTTCTGGCATTAGAAGTTATTAATATCTTAATATGCAAAACACAGTAACGAAATGCCTAGCAACTTCAATAATCCACCTCTATCAGCAGCAGCAGTGTTGGAATTTAACTGGTGGTATCATTCCATCCCAGAAACAGGAAAAAGGTCCATCACCATCACTTTACAGGCCTTTTAAAGAGAGGCAGATTGCAGGAAAAACCTAGAGGATTCAATGAACTATGAACAGAAGATTGCCTTCAGGAGATACATTTTTTCATGTGAATAAACAGCTGTATCTAGCAGAAGAAAGAAAAAAAAAAAAGGAGCAAGAACATTGTAAAACACTAAGCGAAGAAGCAGCAAGAACCATGCAGGGAATCAGCCAGAATGCTGGCTAGGAGCGTTGCTAGTCCAGGAATGTTATGGTTTTCTGTCATCAGTTTCTAGAAACTCATTCCTATACACTCAGTAAACCACTAGCTGCAGGAAGTGCCAGTGGATATGAGAGGATTGATTACTGGTTTTGCTGGGCAACAGTAAGGAAATGAAAAAAAAAAAAAAATCCAGAAAAGGGGATAAGACAGATACTGATAGAGAATTAGATCATTCTCTCGATCATATGAGACAATTTGACTGGATCATATCTGCAGACTCAGTGTCCAACCAACTATTACCGTGTCTTTGGCAATAACCACAGACAATTGGCAATAACCACAGAGGTCTTCTAGCAACAGATCTGTGGGGATTGATTAATCACTTGAGTACCTCAACTTAGCCTGCTCACTGACATTTAAATGGCGTTACGGAATTAACTGTGCCCAACCGTACTCAACCTGTGGAATACCCTGAGGTAGGCCCTGGAGAAAGAACCATGTCAAACCATTATTTATTTGTTAACTCTTCTGGAGAGCAAATCTATCCAGAAGTCATACAGAATGGCCACAGTTACGCGCACCAAACAAGGACATGCAAAGCTACACACACGGCTCTGCTGTCTTCAGTACATATAGCCCAGTACTTCCCAACTCAGGCTTTTCACTGTCTGTGAAAAGCCTTCAATATTGAACATTTCCTACAATGAAATGAAGAGCCCATTTTCAAAAACTAACTTCAGGTGCACAGATTGAAACATGGAGTCCTTAGCATTTAAATTCTTTACTAACAGCTTTTGTAGAAAAATATTTTAAAAGAAACTACATTAATTTACATAGATGTATAAAAATTATGGTCACTACTGAAGGTCAAATATACTGCTACTGAACTACTTAATCACTTCTTCCAACATACTCCACTAAACATAATGATATATGTTGAATAAAACTTCAACTGGCCTGTGATAAAATATGCATGTTTACTCATGCATGGAAGGTGGAACAACAGACATCTTGAACATATTGGCTATGCCTCAGATCACAAAAGACTATCAAATCACAGAACTGATCATTTAGATGCATTACTTTTGCCAGCATTACTTCCGGACAGTAGTGCAAAGTACTAGCAAGACGGGAAAAAAGGACGGTTTAAGCAGGCTGTTAAAAGTCTTGGGAGAACACATATAATTCCAAATATTAAAATATGTCAGAGGCAAGAACAAAACACCAGAGAAAAAACACCAATTCTTGTGCCATAAATATTAAGAACTACTTACACTTTAACAGGTGATGACCACAAACACTTCTACACACCACTACTTCTGCTAAAATTCATTGAGAGTATTTTCTACTAAGATACACACACAAAAAACCAACGTAGTACAGGAAGAAGTCTCAAAACACTTATCTGCGTAGTTCTGCCAACCAGCCAAAACTGAGCAAATCTTGAGTTTGCCTGTAACTGCTTTTTTTAAGCTAGTTTTAAAATATAGCGCCTGTTTCTTGTCAAAGCACTTGAATTTAACCTTAAGAGCTTTTTGGCTTTGTGCTTTCTTCACCACCGTAAGTATGTACAGAAGAAAGCAAAGTTTTAATTTATATGGAACACAAGCACCGTTATCAAAATCAGGAAAAAAAGACAACAGAAGATATTTACCCAAAGTTGTCTATATCCCACACAGCACAGCCGTTGAAAATTTTTGCAGAATATGGGATATACTGGTTCAAAATCCTCCCTATTGCCTCCCAGGGATCAAGACACCATAATCAAACACCATTATTCAACTTCTGATAGCAGTAAATATTGTGGGGTGAATACAGAACCCAGTCATTTCACATGACTGAAAACTTAAGTAGTAACAATGCAACACTAATTCATTATTACTATCAAGTTATGATTTTGTTAATTGTATGCCACAGTTCAGGAAGTCAGCATACAACATCAGCAATAACATTTCTTCATATGCACACCTTCCTGGTACTGGTTACCTGTTGAACAAATCTCTGAACACTACCAAGACCATGCCTACCAGACAGATGCTTGATGAAAAAGACTGGGGCTTAGATAGGGTCTGTCCAGGTCTTACAGTCATTTCATACTGAGCACTGTAAGGTCTTGAACTGTATTAGAATATAAAACTTTGACATCTCTGTATTATGTTACAGCTGATACAAAACAAAACAGCCTGTTCAAAAGTTATGAGTTCATGGTTAACAAGAAACAACCAGGAAATTCAAGATGACCAGTAGTCTTGCAGTCTTCGACAAACAAACTTCTCTGTACTTCCACTTACCAAAGAGATAATAACATGCTATCCCTGTTTCAATGATAAAGATTACTGGGAGCAGGAAAACCGAAAGATCTAGAGAGACTCAAAGTTTTAATCGGTTTCAAGTCTTCAGCGTTACAGCTGCAGACTGGTTAATCAGCTTTACACTTCTATGAAAAAGGGGAAAGAAGTATTGCCTTTACAGGCACTGGAACCCCTTTTCCCATAAAACTTAAAGCATTAAATCAATCTGGTTCTATATAGGCACAAAGAGGTACCTAGGATGTGCAGGTAGGGAGGGAGACTGGATGCATTCTGTTTCAAAAAAAAAAAAGAAAATTCACAAAACTAGAAGAAAAACGATCACAACATTAATTTAAATAAATAAATTAATGTTAGAAAAAAATACTCTACTTACATGAAATGACACTGAAAACTCAGTAACACTTAAAGGACATAAAGTGTGGAAAAATCTAATTACGCAAGGTGACATGCAAGAATGTAACAGATTGATGACAAAACTACGAGGATTAATTTAGGCAGAGCCAGACAACTTTAGCAAGGGTTCAGAAGCTTGGAACTTACCATTATAACAATATGGTATAAGACAAAAATGCCTGCAAGCTTTACACTGGCATGAGAGGTAACAAGTAGTACCTTCTCCCATTGTTGTCTCCTTGACTTCAAAGTACTCCGAATTCAAATAATTTATTGTTGTAAAACAGAACAAATTCTTCAGACAGCAGGCAATTCAGTGTGCCAAGTGTGGGGGCAGGACCAAGTTACAAATTCTAGCACAAAGCTCCTCCCTCTCAGCTTTACATTCAGGAAAACGTAAAATGCTTTGGGTCTTATTGTGGGTGGGAGAGGTTGGTCGGTCTGGGGGTTTGGGAGGGTTTGGTTGGTTTCTTTTTAACAAGTAAGATGTTCATTTCTTGCTAATCTTCCCTGTCTTAAATTTAGGTCTTCAATGTAATATTTAACTAGGCTCTCTGCCAAGCTCTACAGGCTGATCCGGAAAACTCTTTCTGTGAAAGAGCCATCTCACAGCACACCCGAAGCATAATAAGTACAAAAGATTTCTAGCTAGTTATAGAATTTAGAAAGAAGTAACATGTTGCCAGTTATTTGACAAAGCTCATCCCATTATGGTACCTCTGGCAATTCTTACAGCCAAGGCCAGAAATTAAGTCACTAAAAAACAAAGTACAGGCGTAGCTTGAATTTTACACGGTAAGAAAACAAATCCTTGAAAACAAACCCAAAGAGAACAGAAATCAAAGGCCAGGACTGTATCTTGAACCAGTTAATTTGTCCAGCAACAGAAGCTACTGGCAAAGGAAAAATTCAGCTGAGGTAACTTTTTGTATCCCATTCTTGCAGCACAGCCATGGATGTTCAATTTTGCTTAACAAAACGGTGTGACTAACAGGTTTGCTCAAACTGCTTGGCAGTTTAACAGGTTAGTGTGTCGGATACACAACCATTAGCACTCCTAGTTATGGCACAGTCCTCCCTGACTGTATTCTGTTGGACACAGGTCTTCATTAGAGTATTTGAACAAAGAACAATGGGGCATTTTGAATGAGAAAAAGGCAAGAATTAATCTGACAGGATTCTCACCGGTCACTGCATTACCTCAGTGATGCTAGAGAGAATACACATGAAAAATACGTGCTTTAAACATGATCTTTTTTCTGGAATATTTCCTTTGCAGAACACATCAATTGAAAAATGCCTGAATCTTCTTCCTGCATGTCCTTAGAGCCTGAATACACAACCATACACTTCACATACCTGTAAGCCTAACCAGCTGTAGTGGATTCAGTGTCAAAGAGCTCAGTATTGATCTGTCAGCTAGACTCCACATTAGACAGAAACGATATTGAAATAACCGAAGGTGTCTTGAGGGTGAAACAGGCAATCAAAAAGCATACATTACTATGTTTTGCAGCAGTGGTAAAGAACTAACTGCAATGTTCCAACCTTACTGTTAAAACAAAGCAAGGAGTATAAGGTGCGACAGAAACCATTAAAAAAACATCAGTCCTAAACAAACACAACTAGATACATGGGGACTGAAGCAGAGAAAATAAAATGCATGCACAAAAAAGGTGGCTGTTTTGTCATAATTTTATCTTAAAACATCAAAAAGCATGCCCTCAGCTGCAATTTCATTGACAACAAGGTTTTGCTGTGAGCTTAAAGAGAAGGCAAGAAACACAAAAGACAAACAGCAGGGCAACAAAGTTGTCATTGCTTGCAGAGCAAATAGTAAGCAACAAACCAAAATCCAAAGATTTGTGAAAGGGAAAAGAAAGGTTTACAAGAAAGTAAACCGAACACGATTTGAGAAACATAACTGAACCAAGTTAACAAGATGTTACGCCAGCTTAATAAGCACATTCTCACACCACTGAGGTGGAGGCTGCTATCTTCGGGGGATCAGGGAGAAACACAATGAGGTCTTTGCAGCCATCTCATACAAATAGCTTTGATAGTTAAACATCGTATCACTACTGCAAAGTAAAGCACTTAAACACAGTAACACCCCCTATCTACTGGTAAAAGTGATATGGTTTACATTATATCATCTCCCCTGCTGCCAACCAATCCAAGCAAATTGTAAATTGTGGTCGCCTTGTCCCAAGCACAATTTTGAACTGTGGCTTACAGACTAGAGCAAATACTCAGGGCAAGAGTGACAAAATATGACAAAGTTAATCAGCTTCATGCTTGAATGTTAAATTTTGCTCTGTATCACTGTCAAAGTCACAGATACAGTCTAATAACACAACATATTTGATCCCTACTCATCTTACACCAAAAACTGATAATCTTTTATGGTTAAACACGCAGCACTGTCTCTTGAAGAATCAAATAAGGAAATAGTACTTGAACTAATAAAGAATTGGGAGTACCATAAAATACAGCTTTTACCTGGTCTTAAACACTTGCTCTTCCTAGTTTTTCATTTATATTACTCCTTCCTCTCTTGCACTTCTACACACTTACTAAAATCCTGAAAAATTGGAAATAATTTAAAACCAGGAAACCCTGTTCACAAGGGGCACTGGAGTCCTGAAAATCAATTTCCCACTCATAACCTAAATTTTCCATCTGTGCCCGTGAGTGTTGTATTCAAAAAACATAAGAGGATAGGGATTATTTTCACGTTCTTCTGCACACAGATTCTGACTGCTGAATTCCCTAAGGTACTGACAGAACTTGTGTACAACTAGGCTTTTTTTAGTAACTGAAATTGTATCATTCTACTTGTGGCATAATTTAAAGCAAAGGGATAAAATATATTAAAAAAACCTTTAAAATAACTCAAAACAGAAGTTAATGCAGGCACACACCTCTTACACTTCTTACAAGTCCCCCTTTCTTTTCACAAAGAAAGAAAAAGTTACATTGTGGGACAGGAGAGGAATTTGCATTAACTGCAAAGCACCTTCAGATACATTTCTGTATTTGGTATAGCGTCATTTATCTGTAGAGAACATCAAGAATATGCGCATGCTTGAAGCACTAGCTTCCTAGGACTAAAATACTATCAGAAGAACTGTAACAGGACATGTATCTCCATACAGCATACACCCTTTAATGCATTGTACAAGCTAGGTATTTAAAAAGAAAAAAAAAAACCACCCACCACCAAAAACAAACACACCACCACCCTACCAAGCTCCAAATAGCTGAAAATTAAATTCTGGAAAACAAGCTGTTTGGTAACAGGAATTACTCATTACCAATAATGCGGCAAGTCCTATCTTTTAACTAAGGGCCACCTAACAGTTTCTTCAGGATTCTGGTTTTGATTACTGAAACATTTCTTTGAAATCTGATCAGGTGAAATTTTTACTTTCACAGAACCTACACAAGGATGACATTTTTAGTATAGTGCTGCTAAACTGGATCTATTTCTGACAGTGGAGTTTAAAAAACCACCCCCCAATACTTTCCAATGCAATTGCTCCCTTGCTTTTACAGGGTCTCAGCCAAGGAAGATACCCAGGTGTCAGAGAAGTATTATTTAATAGCCCTACAAAAACAAGCCCATTATAAACATAAAAAAAATTAAGGATTTTCAGAAAGGACAAACTACTCTAAACATAACGTGCTCTGTAGAAACTCAAGTTTAGCATCTAAAGTCTCTGAAGAGCTTGCTGCTTCTCAAGGGCACAGACACTGACTGCAATTATCCTTTCTACCTCTGATCCCAGTTGCTGTATGCCACTGTGTAGTCCCAAACTTGAGAACAAAAATCTAGGTGGACGTGAATGAAGAGGCAGGGGGAATCCAAGTGGAACAGAAGAGTACAAGCTGGGACCAAGTAATTGAGTAAGATTAAAGACTACATGAGTTGTTGACAAGAAAAAATGCTGCTCTGGTTTGCATTAGATAAAGCAAGTATCACATAAAGAACTGGTAGGGTTGCAGAAGCTACTGCTGTATGAAAAGGGGCAAAAGTTAAAGTCAAGAAAGTAAAATTTAAATTATGAAATTGCCATTTTGAATGTTTTGCTTTGTGATCATAACAATCATTTATGGATTTTTAACATTCAGATAGATAACTGGCATTGCTGTAAGCAAAAATGTTTATTGCTTTAATCTTTTAGGAAACAATTAATAGCACAGCAAAGCCTGTGGGCAGTGTTGATAAAATACCTAACTTCAGAAATGAAAAACTTAAAAGATTTTAAAATCAAATACAGTATATCAGGAGGTGAAAATATACCTCAAATCATTGTTAAAGTTGACACGTGAAGTGGCGTCAAACTCTAATGAAGCACCTTACAAAAAAATTTCAAAAAGAAAACACAGAAAACTACTGGTTTCATTAACTGTCACAGTGAGTAAAAGCCAGTGCTAACAAAACCATTTGTCAAGCCAAGAACCACTCATGGAATCCAAAGAGAAGAACACCTGTTTCAATTAGAAATTACCATTCTTCATGCAGGTATTATTCCTATTATTGCTAAACTGGCAAAAAAACCCAAAAACCAACACCAACACAAACCCTCACAGGCTCTGGGAATAAGCCAAGTGACTCGGAAACAGGAGCTAACAAGTGCACAGAGGACTCCAAAACTAGTTGTTATGACTCTCAGAACACAACCACGCTGTGTTCAAATCACTGGATTCCACCACTGAATGATTTGACATTAAGCTTACGCTTTGCCTTCCACACCTAATACAAAACAGTCGGTCAGCTTTGTGACATATTGAGCAATTATTAAGAAACATTACTGCAATTATCAGAAGGCATTAGTGAGAAGTGTGATATGGGCTACAGACTTCCAAGTTTGGCCCCGCACCAAATATTTTAGCTCTGAGTGCAGCAGGGGGTTCTTCTCCCCCTCCGCCCCCCATTTTTTATTTTAGACCCTGAAAAAGTGACCTTAAGACCAAGAGAAGCAAAGACATAAGAAAAGGTTAGCCCTTTCAGAAAAGCTTTCATAGATCAAATAATGGCAAAATATGTGTCTGACACAAAACCCCTTGGAGGACCTGACAAACATGTAACAATGCATGAATGCCTGGAAAATAGAGGTAAATTAACTGATCAAGAGATTGTACACTCTATTAGGCCTGCAGAAGTGACAGCTAATGAGAGGAAAAGTGTTCTTTACATCAGTGTCTCTTCTCTCAGAAGGCTGGTCCTTTGCTTTCTAAAGGCAGCTATCACTGCCTACCATTATTTACACAAAGAAAGCACCTATTTTAACCTGCACATCCCTCCTCCTACAACAAAAATAGGTTTAAAATCCTCTGCCTCCTATAACAGTGCCTATAACAACTGAAAAATAAAGATGGCGCTATCCAGGAAAAAAATGTAATAATTGACCAAGAACATACAATCTTTTATTTCTTTTTTACACCTACGTATGCTGCTCCTGCAAACACCTCATAAAATTAAAGAGCAAGTGTCACAATTTAAGTAGTTCTGAACGTTACTTCACAGATGTGGCTTGTGTAGAATATACGACACAGGACTGGACACAACTACTAGGCAGGGGGTGAATACAGCATGCAGCCACACAGCTATTCCCAGACAACACTGGAAGCCATATACTGCATCTTCTTCTCAATTCCTAAATCTGAACCTACTGGAAACAGCAATATCGTAAAGGTTTCCTCTTTTAGTCCTTCTCTGGTTCCTCCACATACTTTTCCTTCCACGCATGCACCAAAAGGCAGAGACTCTTATCAGACCTGATCCGCTATTACACAACCTCTCTTTCATACTGTAAATCCACTCCCACAGAAACACCAGCACAGAAAATGGATCAGGTCCCTCTTGCCTAGTGGGAGGGAGAATGCTGTTGTAACACAGCATTCAAATCAGTGAAAATTATTAAGAACCCTTCCAGTATCCCATCTGTAGAACTGACTTTTCCACCCCTTCTCTTCAGTCTGCAGAGGTCAAAGTCTAATTAATATTCTCCACCTTCTATCATCGTTTTTTACTCAGGAGACCACCCCAAGAACACATTTCCAAGCATGAACTGCATCCACAGAAGAGACAAGTTAGGGTATTCCCATTTCCTTTCCTCTGTTATGGAGTATGGCTTCCCAGCTGACCCTTCTACTTCACATTTTAATTTTCAGTATTTTGGAAAGGATTGCTTTCATGAAGAAATTGCACCTGTTTAAGAGGCACAAATAAGGCCCTTTTTCCCTTGAAATTCCTTCCTTTCCGCCCGACTTCTCAGAACACATTTTCAGGTGAGCTAATAAGCAAGGACTTAAAAATCTCTAAGATTTTACTTTTTGCAAAGATCTGGACACTTTATATATCAAATTTCAAAATGCTTGCCTGCAAAAGCCAGCGATTTTCCTGTGCAGGAGGAAAGGAGTAGTCCAAACTACACAATGACTGTGGCCCTTCCCAGCTTTTCTCGAAATATATGGATTTGGTATAAACTGACTCCTCAGTTCCACCATGACAGCAAGACTCGTTTACACCACACTTTCATTTACACTCTGTTTCCATTTCTACAGAAATGAGTCTGAATTTTGTGATTAAGTTCTTTCTACCTCATCCCCCAAATGAATGCATGAAGTAGAGTATTAGAAGATTTTCAATTGGAATTTTCCATGTTGGCTATAATCATAGTTCTGCAAACTTAATGTAATGCAGTCATCCTGAATTTACAGAAGCCTTAGATCTCCATGAAAACTTTCCAGCATTTACAAAAATACATACCTAGAGACAAGAAAACACAGTGTTTTCTTTGACATTTGGGAGGTTTCATGAACAGCTGATTTCTCTGCTGTTGGTCAATTCCTCTGCAAGTCTAATTAAAAAAGCTCATGTAATTACCCTAAGATTTACAAGACACTCCTTACTAGCCACTTAGAGGCAAAACTGAAATTAGCAAGAAGGCCCAAAGCATCCAGCACATCTGTTTGACAAACAGAAAGCCTCATCAGCTCTGGAAGCATGACTGAAGCTGGCTGCATCTGGCAACCGAGATTTCTCCCACATACCCATATCCTGTTCTTACAGAGTTAAGTATATAGGCCCACACCCAGCTTACACCTGAGTATGATGTGCTAAGGTACACAATACTCCTTCAGTTAGTTTGGGTCAGCTGTCCGAACTGTGTTCCCCACCAGCCCCCACTGCTTGTAGTGAGAAGGTTGGGAACACAAGTGCAGCATCAGAAGGAAGAAAAGACCTTGAATTGGTTCAAGCACTCTTTAGCATCAACCAAAAAACACCTTATTAGTACTATTCTCTCAGCAAATCCAAAACCACAGCCTGATACCAGCCATTGTGAAAAAAATTAACTCCGTCCTGACTAAAACCAGCACATTCCTATACCTACCATCATGTGTGTTTGGAGTCTTTGCTTTAAGGCAGTATAGAAAACACTGCTCTGAAAAACACCTACTAGACAAATTCATGGAAGAAAGATGAAACATAGCCTGTTAGCAGAATACAATCAGGAACTGTAGTGAAGAATATACGAGCAGTAGTCAACATTTTCCCTTTTTTAAGCTTATTTTTAAGAGATCCCTATTTCAACTCACACTAAATTACACTTAGAATTTTTTGAAATAAATGGTCAATTTTCTCATAATGTTTCTTACAAATAAAATGTGTTCTCTGTAACTACAGCCTCAGAATCTGCTCACTGAAAAGAAGCACATGCTACAGATTCAGAAGCTTTTATTCTACTATGAATACAACTAATGTATGTAACTGGACATCGAGGATAAGGTTGTAGTAGGATGAAACAGGTGTATGTATTTGGGATGCAACAAATTACAGGCTCAGTTTCTGTCTTAGAAGTCTGAGCACCAGAAAAACCTTTCTTGCACCCATTTGGCTTTTAATTTAAATGTGTTGTTTCTCATTAAATGACTGGTTTAATTTCAATGAACCTGCACCTTAGAAAGCACATGGTTTTTAAGCAGATTTAATTGCTTTTCTCACTTCTAACCAAAAGAACTGACAAAGTCATACAAAGTTAGCTGACCTTTCACTGAAGATCACAGGTATTTCAGAACAGTCTTAATCCTCTCTTTTTCTTACTTTTTTTTTTTTTTAAATCCCTTTTGGAATATTTTCTATAGACTTTAAATGAAAATATATGAAAAAGAACAGGGAACAAAAGTACATGGATTACTATAAAAATCAAATGTCAGCTAAGCAGACAACTCAGACTTCATCAGCATTTACTAACAAGAATTAAACAGGGGCTACACTCCTGTTTAAAGCCTGTCATACCATCTGCTTTACAGCGCACAAATTCATCACACTAGTCTTTAGGCTAGTTGCATGTCCAACAAGGCAGCAAGAGAACAACACAAAGACAGATTTAATTCAGGGTCTAATGAATACACCTTGAGTGTAAACAGGACTTCTCCCCCTCTACCTTTCTCTAGACGATAGTATGTCAGCTTGAACACTTCACACCATTTGCTATGTTTCTCCACACTAGGACCAGATTCTAATGTTAGTCAGGAGGTACACATCTTTGAAAACAATTTACTACTGCATGTGCTGCAAGTGTGAATTGGTCTTTCTGGTACTGGGACTATTCACCATACAGCTTTTAATACTCTACAGTGACAATGTAAGAAGATGCAGGAGTAAGCAAGTATTCTGTGAAATATTCTTGGTATTCATTCAAAATCACTTTGTTCAAAAAAACACATTAAAACAAACACCTCAAAAACAAGGTTTGCAGACCTCAACAATAGGCTTTCCCATTAAGGTTTAAGTTGCCCCTTCATCAGAACAGACTGCTGCTCAATTCTTGTCAAAAGGCAGAAATCCGGTTTACACTACTCAATGGATTAGAGCAGGTTTAGCAGGAGGAAATCCGGTTTCGCTGTGTAGATCTACCTCTTGAAACTCTACAGTCTTCTCCTTTACAAGCTATCGACAGCAGTCCCAACACGTGGCAGAGATTCTCCCTCCCAGTTAACAACTAATACACAATATTTAAAGACTAAATAACATATCTCAGGATGTCTTTATGGAAGTTATTCCCTTTCCACAGGCAAATGCTATCGCACAGAGAGTTAAAGATTAGCTAATGGATTCTTAAAGGACTAAAGAGGCCCCAGAGGTTTAGGACTTCTCTATGCTACGTAACATGTGCTACACATTCTACTTCATCAGTCTAATCGAAACTGTAATACTTCATCTGCACCAAGCAGTGATCAGAAAGGGCATAGTTGTGAAAAGTTCAGAACTGTGCAAGCTCAGTGCATTTTAAACATCATAAGCAGCATTGCACAACTTAAGAATAACGATCCCAAACGTAAGGAGGCTTTCCTCTTCACCCTCCTCCCATTCAAACACTGCGGATGTAAAGGAAAACAAAAGAAAGGAAGTACATTCATCGCCGAGAGCGACTTGAGCAAAGGGGCTTTATAAACAATGGGCCAGAATAATGTGTTTGAGGTGGTGCTCCATTCTGGCTAAATAGTAAAAGAAAGTAACTACACCCTATATTCGACTGTTGTCACATGCTCTTTAGCACTGTAACAGCCGCTGGAAAAAACAAACTGTGAGCGTTGTATACATTATCCCAAAAGAGTAAACCGCTCGAGTCTCGCCTTCCAACACCACAGCGTACCAGGCACCTGCCACAACCCGCGCTCCATTTGGCACAGGTCATTTTGAGCTGATGAACGCCAGCAGAGAACCGCCGCCACTCGAAGAACGCCGGCAGACGCCCACGGAGCCGCAAGACGGCCAAACTTTCTCCCCCAGGTAACGGCCGTCCGTTCCCCATCTTCAGAGCACCGCTAACGGGGAGAACCGGGCCGCACCGCTCCCGCAGCTCTGCCCGCCGGGAGCGTCCGGGCGCAGCGAACTCCCCAGGGGTGGCGCCGCCTCGCCCCTCCCCACCCACAGGTGTGCCCCCGCCGGCGGGCCCGCCGACACGCCTCGCGGCAGGCGAGGCCAACTTCGACGGGCCGCCGCCCGCCCCTACCTGCAGCCCGCGTCTCCGCAGAATTCCCGGCTCGTCCATGGCGCCGCTCCCCGCCGCCCTCATGCCGCGCGGCGCCTGGCCATGCCGGACTGCCCGGACCCCGCGCTCCGCTCCGCATCCCCGCAGCTGCCGAACGCTGACATCACGGCTGCGCCGATTGGCGCCGCCGGGGCACGTGACCGGCCGAGTTGTGCACCCCGGCAACTTCGGCGCGCGCCGACGGGGCAACCCGGCGCCCGGGTTGGGGGGGGCGCGGCGGCACCGCTCCGCTCCGCCTGACGGGCGGGAGGCCCGGTCCGCCGGCCGCCCCGGCCCTCAGGAGACAAGGACGGAGCGCGCCGCCCCCGCCGCCGGGCCCGGCCCGCTCACCGGCACCGCGTCGCGGGCCGGTGGCACTGACGGCGCTAGCAGCACCGTGTTTTCGCCGAGATAAACGCTGCCTAAATGCAGTCATTAGGTGGAGCGTTAGCCCACGGCATTAGGGTAAGCAGCCAGAAAACATCATTCCCATCACGCGTAATTTCACAGTCTGTTCCAGCTTGTTTACCTTGCTCCGTCTCATTTTCTCCCAATTCAAGGCAGGCACGAGATGAATAATAAGTTTTCGTTTACTTGCAAAATGCGACAGTAATCACGTACTACAATGGCACTTGATAAGAAACTGCCCCTACAGATTTTCCATCTGAAGCAGCTGAGAGACGGCGGAGAGAGGACGGGCTGCCCCAGGGGTGCAGAAAACCGCAGCCACGGACTCAGTCGGTGACCTTGGGCACCTCGCCCGGGCGCCTCCATCAGCTCAGCTGACCTGACTGAAGCAAGTCCTCTCCGTCAAAAACGAGGTGCTGTATCCGAAAAGCTTATGTCTGAAAACACAGATTCTAAGGAGGACAAAGGTACTGGGCTCTTCTTACCAGCTAAGCTGCTGTTAAACAAATGGATTGATTTTCTACTCCAAAAGCTGTCATCACACTATTAGCCACGGTATCAACTGATTAGAAATATCTTTTGAGATTTAAGAACCCAGTAACTGAGTAAAAATGGTTGCATTTTATGATAAAAAGCAATCACTGCATACATCTGTAGATATACTAGGGGTAGTCTTGGCAAATACTAAATATCGAGAAAAACAGCCATGTAAATATGCCTTTATATTCCCCAGCTAGGAATCCTCTCTGACCTTAAAACTAGAAAGTCTTCAGTCTATAAAATTCAAAGGCAAAGCATGCTTCCCTCTTTACAAAACCAAAAGCATAAACACTAAAACAGGCTGACAGAAACTGTAAACAAAAGATGTAAACACAGATGACTAGTATTCCTACTGCATACATTTAAGACATGGCACCAATTCCATTTAGCTTTTCTTTGCATAATTAAACTTACTACTTCAACAACAGAGCAGTTGCCTTACCTAGAGCTAACATCCTGATTAGATGGCTTTAAGGAATTTTTCTGTTTCAAATGTCTAATTCTATGGAAGACGTCACAACACAACAGCAGAATCTATACACAGGAATATCCAATACTTTATATAGATATACCTGCAGATAGCAGCCAGTTCTAATACATACGTGTTGGTTTTCCACTAAAAGCAATGCACCCCTAAACCACTTCTAGAGAGCAGCAAGCAGGAAGGAAGAGAAAGGTACGTTTCTTACTAAAGGATATAAATAGAGATAAAAATCAAGGTTAGTATCCAGCCATTAACAGCCTAAGATGAGGATTAGGACAATCATACCCTCAAATCTAGTAAGAAAAAAATATTGATTTCCTGTCAGATTGCATCATTTTGAGAAGTGGTCCCTGTACATTCCATAGTAGTAAAACCTGCTAGGGGCAAAAGCATTCAGAACAAAAAAAGTGGACTGCTGAAAGGATAATGCTGAGCAATAACAGCTTGTCTGAAGAGCACAGAAAGAAAAGGTGGCTGTATTTGCACCCCCTGCTTTTCTTCACATGACTGGAATGCATTAACATCATTGGTTTACATGTTTTACAATAAGATTTCAGCACTCTACGCTACATTTCTGAGAGACCTCCAACATTATTATTTTTAAAAACAGTCAATTTCTATCAGAATTACACAGTGACAAAGTGGACACGTTTCCCCTTTCCTGTCTCTGTGTCCGCAGCTCCAAATGTGTGTCCACATCAGGCCAAAGGCTTAAATTGAGACAGTGCATATTTCAGTTACAGAATCAGACCTGTATTTCAGTGCAGAAGGAGAAACTCATACTGAACAAACTCCAGTTCCACAAGAGGGAGACAAGAAGAAAAAAAAAAAAAAAAAAAAAAAAATCACACGCACTGATAGATGTATATATTTACAGGCCAGAAGGGAGCATTGCAACTGTCAAGTGTGACCTCCTCTGTAACAAAGGTTACTCAAATCCCCTGAATTAATTTTTTTTCTGTATAACATCTCTTTAAACAGCATGCTGAACCTCATGAAAACTTTCTCGTTTTACAGAATCGAACTCTAAGTTGGCTAGAACCCTCACCCCTGTGAAACAAAGAGAAAACAGCGTTATGTTAAGGGTATACAGGTATCTCCTTTGGGTTCCTCCCAATATTCCTCTTCTCCCATTTCCACTTCAAAATGTCTTTTATTTCTTCTTTGTTAACACTTCAAAATTTTCTCCCATTCACATCCATGTGCTCTCACATCCTTCCTTTTCTACGTTTCTGTTTCCAAAGACTACACATGCAAATCACAATTAAATGCTGCTGTTAGGCTTTCAGGAAAAAAAAAAAAAAAAAAGAATTTGAGGCAATAACCAAGGATTGTCAGATTTCAAGGGTGAGAGGCAAAACCTTACCCTTTGTATTTCAGGTTTCAGCTACAAGGCTGTTTGCATTTATATACCCAAATACATATTTACACACGTTTTAGTTTACCCACTGAAATATAAAACCTCAGCACACAATTTATCACTTCCTTTAAAAGTAAATGATACTGAAGTGTAGTGGGTTTTGTTCCAACAATCTTTTCAGCATATTTAACTATACATAACTGACTAGTGCAGATGTATGAATTAAACATGTACCATCCCATCTAGCCGAGAGGTCTGTAAGGCATGAGAAATCCTTTTAATTCATTACTTGGACAACAACAGCACAAGAAAGTCCTAACACCAAGAAGCAGTGCATCGCTGACAGGAACAGATGCAAAAGGTCCACAACCTAACAAACCACCTCAGGTATCACAGAAGTTATAATTGTGTACATGGACAATTTACAGAAAGAAGTGTAAGTAGGAAAAGCAAGGATTCATCTGCACAAAGGAACTTTCCAACTGCAGACAAACAGGGTACAGCTACCTAAATACTACTGAAAGGCAGAAGAATGAAACAAAGAGAAGACTGCCTTCCAGTGGAAGATGAGATTAATCCCATGTAGAAAAGTACAAAACTACCTCTCCATGAAAAGTGCGTTCACTGCCAATTCTAAAAGTGGCATTTTCCTAAGCTTATGCTGCAGTTTATAAAGGAGCATCAGAAGGTACTGAAAGGCAGCAGTTTGCAATCAACACAAGGCAAGCATCAACTGAATTTTCTCCCAATCTGTTAATCTTTTTAGATATAGCCAAAGAAAAGTGCATCTATGTGTTTAAAATAGCATAAAGCCTGCTATTTTTGTCTGGAGGCATTCATTACTTTTCAGCCTATTATTTCAGTAACGTTAACAATCAAAACCATGGCATTGAAAAAGTCATGTTTTAGAAGGAAAATCATTAAGTGTAAACATGTTCTTTGGAATATTTTTCCAATACTATCCTCACATACATATGAAATACAGCACACCACCTTCCAGATTCCTTTGCATCACCTGTAGCAGAAAAGCACACTTCCACGGTACACACACCAAAAAATAGAACATGTATACAGAATATGAAGAAGGAAACTTCAGGGTTTTTTCCCCCCTATCAGGAAAAGCAAAATTATTTTAAGAAAGATGATAAATAACCTCAACTTTCGGGGGGGGAGGGGAAATTAAAACCCCCTTTCTTTGCTATACATGCAACGTTTGACCTGATTAAATGCAAAGGATGTTTCAGAATTAATTTAGATACACACCCCTAAGTAGATGCTTATTTAAAGCTGAAAAGAAACGTGGTAACAGATATTTTTCAGGACAAATACACAAATTTAGGAAGTTTATTTCCTTGTTCAACTGTTATTTTTTTGCATTTATCATATTGCTTCACTTAGGATAGAGTACTGACTGAGAACTCAGAGAATTTAGAAATTGCTGTGATTACTGAAATCACCCAATTAAAAGATAAAACCTGAGCATGTGGAAATATATATGAATATGTAACTACAGTTTTACAACGCAGATTTAATTTAATTTTAATTTTATGTATACACTTATCCCACGTGTGGCTGCTGCTTTCATATTACACATGGTGGCAGCATATGATAAATCATATTTATTATGCACTGTGGAACAACTCACTTGTACTCTGCTCTCTAAATCTACGTCAGCACTATGTCCTATACCTTAAATAGTCTACAGCATCAGATCACCATCACCAGCTCTTGAAAATAATTATTTTCTTCCCAAATTTTATCTATTCTAAGCATTGGATTTTTCACAAGCAATGCAATAACTGCCTTACGCGCTGATAACTTGCAATCCAAAAGAATAGGAACTGGTTTTCTGCAACACTGCTAAATAGAGCTTTTCATTGTATTTTTGTCCACTGATAAGCTATTCAAGTGACTGTTAGTAGAAAAATTAAAATATTGTGACATTTTCAGAAGTCTAGGTAAGTGGGCACACTATAACTACAGATACCTGTTTTAACAAGAACAGAAAAATACTTAAGTGTTTAGTTTCCCTGCAGCCTCTCTCTAACAACACTGGAGATGTCCCACTGGATGTTGTCATTATAACTCATGCAAACACTGCTTTTGCATATGTGATAGCGGGAAATAGAAGCAGTCCAAATTAACTTGCCAACCACACGCATACATAGCGCACACACAAAAATCCACGTATCAAACCAGACCTAACCTCTTTAGTCAAGTTAAAGATCTTCACCCAATCTTCATCCATGCCTTTTCCATGTATTGTGTCTTCTCATCACCACAAATCAATCCACAATTACTATTTTATCATTCTAATCATTCGACTTCATGCTTTAAGAACCAGGTTTCAATTTCTATAGGTCCCCAGACAGCAGAATTGTGGCAACACATGATGATGGATAAGGCTAATACATGACTAACAGGAAAAGAAGGCATATGAGAGAGCTTTTAAAAAAATATTACTGAGGTAGAGCACTGAAGAAAGTGGGAGAAATGTGTGGTTTTTCACCCTCACACCCCCTCCACCCTCTAAAAAAAAAAAAACACAAACCAACCCAAACAAACCCACCTCACAGCACTGATGGAGACCAAACCAGAGTAGAGAGATTCATATTCCTTGTAAATGGATCAAAAACTGCAGAAGTCCAAACTAGAAGAGACCATCACTATATTCCTGAGTCTTATTCATTGTTACTCACAGATTACAACATTTTATCCAGTTATCCTCTAAGCTTAGAAAGCTTGTGCTCCCAGAAAGGTATCTAAACTTCAAACACTATAAATGATTACTCACCAATTCCTTCTAGTTGTACAGCTCATTGCCAAACCACCGTAACTCCCTTGTCTGGCATGTGGCTAATTTTACAAGTTCATGGCCTCACTTTTCTAACACTTTCCACCTTTTTCTTCTTAAGAGATACTGGCAACACAAGTCCAGATGACACTTTAAGATAACCATCACTAACACCACACACACAGAACTCAAGTATCATAGCAGGTGAGCAGAGTAAGCCCTTTTCCAGAGACACTACTGATGTACAGTCAGCAGCCTCAGCTCTGGGGCCGAAGTTCCACATTTAACCTACTTTACTGATCTCGACAGGGCAGGTCCTGCAGACCAAGTAAAAATCTTTCTAGATTTTTAGAGTAAGGCATTCTAGAGTAAGGCATGGCCAGCTGACAAGGCTGGCTAAGGAAGATAATTTTAACAGCCCTAGCTTCTTCATTATCTAGAAGTAGAAACTGGGCCTAGTGAGCATTTTCACTGTTTGGGGAAACTGTCATAAGGGAAGAAGACAGTTATATGGGATGCCCGGAAAACAGAAGCATGGTGTTCATGTGCAAAACTGGGATGTATTGCAAGCTTCTACACACATTTGATCCCTAACGGTTTTGTACCATTAAGAGGATACAGAAGAGGATTATACCTACATTCAGCTCTAATGCACCGTGCAAAGTACTTGGAGTCACATCCCCTTTCAGTTCTAGAAGATGCTCAAATACATCCTGTCAGACGGAAGCTATCTGAGGCTGACAGGAAGAGACCTACTTCACTACAAAGTGCGTATGTTCGGAAAAGGTGTTGTATATGCTTGCAAGACTTTTTAACCTATGTCAGTCTTCAATGACAGACTATTATTTTATCTAGTTTTCTTTCCCATTATTCTTTAACTCATGATACTCTGCAGCACAAAACGTGTTCTCAACACTGAGAAATTGAAAGCTCTCTATGGGAGAAGAGTTAACCCTGGCCAACACCACTTTTGCATTTCATCCACCAAGAATGAACAAAACAAGCATCAGAATTTATAAAGCCATTAGTTTAACCAGACAATTTAAGGAGTCAGTCATCTAGAACTCTGTCAAGTAATTGAATCTACAAAGGTGTTTTAAACCCAGATGTACAGTGACTATTTTAAAAATAATGATAGGGACAAATAGAGACATATTTATATTTGTAAAATAGAGTGCCCAGCCATCAGCTTCTTGCATCAGTTTGTCAGAAACCATTACAGTTAGTGGCTCTGAACCAGCTCAACTTCAGCCTTTTGCTGTGTACAAATACTGAGTACAAAGGAGTGCTTCTGAAGATGGGTGCTCATTTCTCTCTCTGCTACTACTAGATTAGAACTAACTACTGAATTAGAACTGCAATTAAGAATTTGTTAGAAGGCAAATACAGACAAAGAAATATGAATGCAAATACACATTCATGAGCAAGGAGTTACTGAAATAAAATACACCAGGGAGGACAACTCTCTAGTCTTAAAAGCTAGAAGCAATTGAAGCACAGAAAACCCGCTACCATTACATGGCAATTTTATAATTTCATAGAAATAAATACTTTCCATTTTAAGATTCTTTGTGATTAGTCTTAAATGTTGAGCTGGTTTTAAGTCAAACAAGAATATGTCATTCAAATCTATATAATGGCTTAGCTTTCAAATAACTTCCTCAGTTGAGATACATTATTTCTGGAATCTAACTATTTTGGGGAGATTTTGGAGACAGACCCAAGATTAGCGACTTAGGCAACTTTATTATATCATCTTCTTCGTGTTTCTCACAGGTGCCATGTTCATTGACTTGCGGAGTATTAAACAGCTGTTCAGAGACAACCAAGAATCTCAGGCACTGAAGACATGAATTCCTGGACAGAAAGAGCTAAAATTTAAAGGAATCCAAGTTCAGGAATCCAAGAATCAGGCACAGATTCTTACTGCTGTCTAATAAGTTTATTTAAAAATTATTTCAGCTATGCCTGATACTCATTAGATAAAAGTGAATACTGACAATTAATGATATGAAAATATCCCTACAATTCTAAAATAAAATATTATTTAAAAGGCCTTTCTTTAAATATGTGGTTTGCCCAAGCACAGTTGATACTGTCATTCACTTCTCTAACTAATTAGTGTTTCTAAAGAAAGTATTTTATTTGTTTGCAGTCATTTATTACCTAAGCTATAATTTTGCAGCTTCTCAGGCAACAAATGGCTGTCTTGCATCTGGGAAATAAAATACACAAAAGGGTGCTGGTGTGCTGTTTGAATACATGCAATTACTGGTAGTTACATTCTAATTAGCATAATTAGTTTTGAAACAGTTCTCATAATAACTGTCAACATTATGTCAATTTAGCTGAAGTTAATGGCGTATTTAACAAAGACAGACTTACTCATTCTCAGGATTCTACTATTTAAAAGAAAGGAGGAGGCAAAGCCCTTTCTGAAGTGAAACTGCTTTTCATAGACACTGATCATTTCTCATTTTGTTTCCTTTCAGCAATCCATCTTATAAAACAGCGCTTTATATAATTACCATTCTGCAGTGTCCGTAAGACCATTCTTACAAATCAACACCGATAAAATGGCAATAAAAAGCACGTATACCAAAGTACAGATGCTCACAAATTAAGTCTTGTGTTGTTTTGGGGAAGGCAACAATATTTTGGCAGTTGGTGTTGCAGGAGGAAGTTGGAGAAAAAAAAAATTAAGAGGTAAGGCCTGAAAAAACTAAAGCAGTAAACAGTATGCTAAAAAACAGCAAATGCTTCTAGTCATACCCAGACAAAATATCCCTTCAGTACTTACTCGGAAAGGGCATAAGTCATTCATAGAGGCCAGTTTTAGCCTTTTTCTTGTTGTGATGAGTTACTAGATGCTATTTACAAGTAGTCAAAAGATGTTCCATTATTAAACAAAGTAAAAATTTAGTCATTTCACTGACACCTTTCAAGTTTCCAAGAACAAACAATATGTCTTTCAGAGTGTGCTTTACTTCCTATCATGAATATTCATCTTCCACAACAGAAGGAATCACCAACCTATGTGCCACAAAGCTGAATTTACATAACCAGTCTTGATTGAATTTAAAAGCCAAGAGTGTTACAATGCACAAGTTTCATTTTATGATCTTGCTTATAGTATATTTTTATTAAGTGGGCATTTCACTAGCATTCACTAGTCATGACATACACTGTTTTAAAAAGCTCTCTGGTCAGTGAGCAGTCTTTCTTACTGGGGGTTTGTGTGTGTGTGTGTTTTTAAGTTATTATTTATATAAAACAGGGGAACAAAATAAAATACTTCATACTCCTTGAAGTAGATTATTTAAAAAAAAAAAAAATCAAAAAACCCTAGGAATTTTATATGAATCCATGGTGAAAGACAAACCAAATCTATAGAAGTTTTACCCAATTCATTTGGATAAATTCTTCCACCTACACATTTATCATCACATATCATAAAAACAGTAGAAACCTGAATATAAAGTGTCTTGATGTATGAAGTTATTCAGAAAAATTAAAATTGAGAATTTTACTCAATCCATGCGATTCAGAGACAAAATATCTTTCTGCCTATAAAATGGTAATCACTGATAGTTTCAGACTCATTATCATAAGTACATCAGCCCATTACAATGAAATATTAACAACAAATGCCTTTATTTCCATTTATTTTCAACTATTTTCCCAAAATGCTGCTAGCAGTAACAAAAATGGACAACTCAAAACAGTAAGCAGTAATGGTATTTGTAAGCATTTGTGGAGTGGCAGGGGCACTGGGAGAGGACAGAATTACTCCCAAACTTTGGACACTTGAATGAGGCAGCAACTAAGTTAACTCCCAAACCACTTCAAGCAGAAAAGAAGCACTTTTAGAGGCTGATTCATCCTACCCTGAAATAAACATCTGAAATGAGACGAGATGACTGTCGCCCTATAAGGCAAGGAGAGTGAAACAGGCTAGCTCTACCACAGTTTCCTTACACCCCCGCAAAACTCAGTGCTGAGACACACTCTAAAATGCCTTCTAGTAGCATGTATTTTTCTCCACAGACTATGACTATAGAGAGGAAGACACTGACCAGACCAACACTTAACCTACAAGAACATCCTAAAGCAGAACTGCTCCACACCTCAGCTTCACATTTCTATTTAGTGTCAAAGACATTCTGTATCATTGCCTTAACGTTTTTAATTCCACATTAATACTCTCTGCAGACTACCACTGTCTGCGTGACCACTACAGAATCTGTGGTGGACAGCTTAACATGCTCCTGCCAGAAATAGAAGAGTAACAAGACTATCACTTAGCTACCTCTGAATTTAGAGCCCCCAGCAAATCCAATACACTGCCCATTCATCTGAAAATCAGCCTTCCACATACACAGTTTAAACCCATCTACATGGTTCTCCACGGAAACTGTATTTTTAATTTATAGTTCGACTGCCTATATTAGAGGAGTGAATCCTGCTGAGCTACTGAACTCTAAAGCAACACCTGCAGCCCATTTTTAATCAATATTCCATAATTCACTTAATCTAGAATTTCCCACAGAACAGATTTACATCTGTGATAAGTAATCTAGGGAAGTTTTTACAAATTATTGACAGAAAAAGGAAAAAAGTCTTTTGTGCCCTGTTTGCAATTTCACTAAAGACTAGTATCTATCCCTGAGCTATCTATCTTGCTTGTCATTCCTGACCATATTGGCACATAATCACTGTTTACAGCCAGGTCCACAACAGCTCACTATCACAGAATCAAGAATGATCGATCCTAGTAAAGGTAATAATAACAGGCTAAGAATTTTTCAGATGAGTGAGACATTACATGTAAAACAATTTCAACTCAGACTGTGAACAGCTACATGGAAATTCTTCATACAAATCTCTTCTACATAAGGTCAAACTCTTTCCTATACATAATTAAAAGCTCCCATTACTAGAACAATACGCCTCCCAAACTCAACCCTGTCAAAGCACAGAACCAAGACCAAAAGAAAAGGGAAGGACAGGGAGTGACTCCTAACTTCTGGCCCCTTTTACAGAAAGGCCAGAGTCTGAAGTCTCACAGCAAAATATTTGTCAAAGGAGAAGAGCTCTGTCTATGTGACAATGTAACATTATCCTCCTTAGGAGGCAAGTCTGATCAGCCGTTCCAGATAAGAAATAAATACTTCCGAGGAACCTGCATCTCCACCCTATGCACAATCTGCTTGGATCTGCTTAGATCTATCTGCTCTCGATAGATTTTGCACCAGGCGTGAAAAGAAACTGCAGTCAGGCACAGATAAAAGCTATGGAGAGGCAGGAAAGAAGTCTGTGGCAGACAAATGTGCCATAAAACTCTAAGCGATGAGTGAAAGGCCCTTAGGGAAGCATGGCTCACTAAATATTTTGTTAGTCTGTTGTTTCACGACTTTTTGTCAAAATGCTGCTGAATCTTACTCTTCTGACAGTTTAAGCAGTACAATGAAACAAAAGCACAATGCTGCTAGTAGTGTAATACCTAGTAGTTGTGCAAACAGAAACAGAGAATCAAATAGCAACACAGCACTTCCTAAATTTTGTTAATTTACATATTTTTTTCTTTAATCCCAACTACAGAAAAGCAGGAAAAGTTGTTTCAATGCAATTTAATTTCCCTTCTGACCATTCATCTACTTTCCTTGTCATTTCAACTATACCTAATCCAAATACTTTCTTCACAATGAACTATGTTTCTCTAGCAAACTAGAAAAAAATAATACATAGGTTGATACTTAGTTCCCTGGAAAATATCAGGGCTTAAAGCAGAGAACTTCCATAGAACCAAGTGTTTGTGATAAGCATGGAATCTAAAAAAAAAAAAAAACCACACCTGCCCCAAAGAGACACACACCATTAACACCACCACTAAGCAGAAACCACGATTACATTTTTAAGTGTTGCACTTGAAGTGAAATACTATTTCAGATAGATTCACAGAGAAACCAGTCATCTACATACCGATACGATATGAAAAACTGACATGGTGGTATCTGTTCAGCATGATCATTGCTTTCTTTAACCTTAACATCGTGTTAAGAAAAGCAGGTTTTCCCTAGGAAGTAGACACAAACTAGCGAAGTCTTAATAGCCAGCCGAAAGACAGAAGCAGGGAGGAAAACATTAATAAATATTTTCTGCTTTTTATACAACATGAAATACATTCTTTAAAGTAATTCCTGGAAGAATTCTTAATATACAGAAGCACAAAGCAGCATAATGGATGCTTGAAAACAAAAAGCTGAAAGTTCAAGTGTACAGGGCATCTCTTCCCTTATCATTTTATCCAAAAGACTTAATTAAGCTCATGTGTCATACATATATGTTCTCCTGAGGACAGAGTCCTGTAGAAAATGGAAACAAAGACACTGATAGAAAAGAATAGTCAGGAGAAACAGCAGTTACCTTCCACTGCTATCTTTAAAAGCGTGCTTTTTTTTTTTTTAAGAAAAGATACCATTTAAATGCAGACATAGTAGTGCAACATTCATCTCAGACTTCATGCAAAATCCAGTAACCTAATTCAGAGTTACTGCTACAATGAACATTATTCAGCTGCACTCAACTCACCAATCCGTGTTGTGTGCAGGAACGCATTAGGTACTTTAAAAATGCAGCTTACCTGCCCCACCCATCCCCAAACAGATGTAAAGATGCAACAAATTTTTTTTTTTTTTTTTTTTACATATTCTGAGGTGTGAAAAAAATTACTCACCGAACCAGCAGTAAGTGAAGGTGCTGACTGCCCAAGCATTTGGTAGCGCATGCGAACAAGGTTGGAGGTTTCTGCAGGTTGCCACAGCTGTTGGCCAGGTCCATTGGGAAGCAGATACTTGCCTGTCAAGTTAAGACACAGTGTGTTAAAATATTAGATGCTGCAGATGAGGTAATGCAATGGACAGTTTACTATAAGATAACACTTCTACCACTCTAAAACATCTGTTTCTTTCACTATAGGCCCAAACAAAGGACATTCCATCAAAATAGAATTCCTACAGAATTACCTATAATGGGTAATTTGTAGAGAGTCCAAATGGAATCTTTGTACTTCTCACTTCTGTTGCATCCAGTGTCTGCATGCTTGTGGCATGCCTTAACGTGTAAGGCCAAAAGAGACTAAAAAACCACATACACTTCCTCAAAGATCAGTCACGGAAGGTGGGCTTTGCTTTTTTCTAATTATAAAAATATTTCCTACTGCTAAAGTATTACTCTGCTTCCTCTCTCCCTCCCAAATCCATATCCCAATGGGATGGCTGAGAATTACTAAATGAGCTTAAATCTAATACCTGTAAGTCTTTGATTTCTAAATTATAATGGAAAATTATTCGTGTCAAATCTCCAGCAGCCTGATGTTTTAGCAAGTGCATGTGACAAAGGAAACCTCCTGGCATCCAAACAAGTATTTGCCTTTACAAAAGTACTTAGGACAGTGTAGGCTGCACTGCTGGGAAGTCTGTCTTGTAATCAGACAAAACGTAAAGATAAAATACAGCAAGCATCTTAAACGTCTTTGATGCAAATATTTTGTAATGAAAGTATTAAAAGCAGTTCTCTGTTACTCAATTGTAATTGGGAGATAGGTACATACTTTGCTAAAACAGAAGCATCTGGATTTGGGCTGACAGTAACTACGGACACTACTAGTCCAAAGCACAAGCTGTCCATACAATTACAGTGTACTGCAGACTGAACTCAAGCAAGCATCAATGTGTTTGTGTTAGGTGCTGCGAAATAGCAGCCTTCAAAATAGCTTCTTGCCATGCTGACATCTATAAGGCAACGGTCAAGTGGTACTTATTTCACTTCATCGTTTTGATAAGTCAATTATACATATTTATGACCTAAGTAAGGATTATTTTAAAACCATTCAGAAAGCTAGATTCTTCTCCCTCGCTACTCTGAAGTAAGAAAATAACTGACCTGCCTCAAGAACCGATCTCTGTGGTCAAGTGAGACTCGCCAAGCATGGTTTCAAGTGGGTTGCTCACTCCACACCTCTCCCTGGGGAGCCTTATGAGCGTGAGCTACCTCAGAGCAACCACAACCTGGGCAGTGGGAGCAGCAGGAAGTGGAAACCATAGCTGGAGGCAACATACCATCACTTTCACTCCCACAGACAGGTGAAGCCTCACTACAGTTTCAGAAACCTGACAGGAAAGAGCCTCCCACACTAGTATTTCACCATCAGGTTAGGGCACTCTGCTCTACTGCGTCACATTTAACTGCGGCAAACTTCCCAGCTGCAGGAAATGTGGAAGCTGTAAATTCTCACATGGCAGGATTGGGGGGCAGGGGGGGAGGACTGGGGTGGAAATTAAAGCCCGTAATTCATAAAATTATAGACTGGTTTTGGTTGGAAGGAACCTTAAAGACCATCTAGTGACCGGCAATGACAAATACAACCTAATGTCATCTCAACCACCAGTGCACCGTTCGAAAGGGTGTATTTCACAGCAGAACATATTTACTTCCTCTGAAGAAAACAGCTTTATACCGCATGCTTTTTAAAAATCCACACATTTTCTCAAGTGTGTAATTATAGAACAGCTCACTTCGAACTTCTTCAGAATTAGTAGGAGAAGATAAACACATGGTGCCGTGCTTTAAGGAAGCCTTTGAGGCAGTGAAGAGACACCAGGACACACTCTGGGTAGGCCGTGCTACTGAATGAAGTATGCTCCGTGTGACTCCATGCACACCCAGCTGTTGAACCATCCAAGCTTTTGCACCCAGGCACCAAGCGGTGTTAAGCGCAGGTGCCTGGCTGCTACCCTCCCTCTACTGCTCTGGAGGGCTCTTAGGCAGCTGTGGCCGAAAAGACTTTCTAAACTGAGTATAATCAGTCCTGACCTGCACCACAACGACAAAATCCATTCTTAAACATACCTCTGCCCTGATTCGTGAGGGAAGAAAACACAGGAAGTAAAATTTCCTACAAAAAGTCACATCTGAGAGAGCTTCCATGATGGCAGTTCATGCTTTGCCTGCAAGATGGCTTCGGGAGTGGCGACATGGCAACAGGGCCCACCAAGCTGTATCCATGCACGCTCCAATGAAAACACAGAGTGGCACATGCATAATTTCTTAGAACAATAGACTCATGGGATGGTTTCCATTGGAAAGGACCTTAAAGACCACCTAGTTCCAACCCCCCTGCCATGGGCAGGGACACTCTCCACTAGACCACGTTGCTCAGAGCCTCATCCAGCCTGTCCTTGAACACTGCCAGGGATGGGGCACCCACAGCTTCTCTGGGCAACCTGTGCCAGTGCCTGACCAACCTCTCGGGGAAAAAATTCTTCCAATCTAACTCTCCTCGCTTTCAATTTAAAGCCATTACCCCTTGTCCTATCACTACAGACCCTTGCGCTTTCTTGTCGGTCCCTTCTGGTACTGGAAGGTGCTATAAGGTCTCCCCGGAAAATTCTCTTCTCCCAGTACCGACCCCTGAGGAACGCCGCTCATCACCAGTCTTCACTCAGACATCGAGCTGTTGACCACGACTCTTTAAGTGCAACCATCCAGCCAATTTCTTATCCACCAAGCGGTCCATTCATTAAATCCATGCCCCTCCAATTTAGACATAAGGATGTTGTGCAGGATGGTGTCAAAAGCTTTGCACAAGTCCAGATAGAGGACAACGGTTGCCCATCCTTTATCCATCAAGGTTGTGACCCTATCGTAGAAGGCCACCACATTTGTCAGGCATGATCTGGTGAAGCCACGTTGGCTGTCACCAATCACCTCCTTCTTTTCCATGTGCCTTAGCATGGTTTCCAGGAGGATCTGCTCCATGATCTTGCTGGGCACAGAGGTGAGACTGATTGCCCTGTAGTTCCCCAGATCCTCCTTTTTTCCCTTTTTAAAGATAGGGGTTGTGTTTCACCTTTTCCAGTCAGTGAGAACTGCACCAGACTGCCACGACTTCTAGAATATGATGGATAGAGGTTTAGCAACTTCATCCGCCAGATCTTTCAGGACCCGCAGATGTATTCCATCAGGTCCCATGGACTTGTGCACCTTCCGGTTCCCCAGGTGCTCCCAAACCTGACTCTCTCTAACCATGGGCGGCTCTCCATTCTCCCAGTCTCTGCCCTTGCCTCCCGCAATTCGGGGGGTAGGCTTGCGCCCTTGACAGTGAAGACAGAGGTAAAAAGAAAAAATCATTAGGCACCTCAGTCTTGTCTATATCATGGGCAACCAGCTCTCCTATTTCCTTCTGCAGAGGGCCCATATTTTGTATGATCTTCCTTTCATCCCCAATGTACCTATAGAAGCCCTTCTTGTTGCCCTTGATGTCCCTGGCCAGATTTCATTCTGTCAGGGCTTTGGCTTCTCTAACCTGGTCTCTGACCTCTCAAAAAACTTCCCTGTAACCTCCCAGGCTCCCTGTCCCTGCTTCCACCCACTTTAGGCTTCCTTTTTGTGCCTCAGTTTACCCAGGAGCTGCTTGTTCATCCACGCAGGCCTCCTGGTGTTTTTGCCTGACTTCCTCTTCATTGGGATGCACAGCTCCTGAGCTTGGAGGAGAAGATCCTTGAATACTCGCCAGCTTTCTTGGGCCCCTCTTCCCTCCAGGGCTTCATCCCATGGAACTCTGCCAAGCAGTTCCCTGAAGAGGCCAGAGTCTGCTCTCCTGAAGCCCAGGGTAGTGAGCTTGCTGTGCACGTTCCTCACCTACTTAAGGATCTCAAACTCCACCATTGCATGGTCGCTGCAGCCAAGGCTGCCCTTAGGCTTCACATTCCCCATCACCCACGCCCTGTTGGTGAGAACAAGGTCCAGCATGGCATCCCTCCTCCACAGCTCCTCTATCATTTGCAGAAGCAAGCTGTCACCAACATATTCCAGTCCCATAACTGGAAATCAGTAAAGAATGGTACATAGGAAATAGGGAACACTTCCCCTTATCTATACCAGTCAGCCATAATTAATAAAAATAATCTTTTCTAAGTGTTGCCTCTAAAATAACCACAATATAATTATAATAAGCAGTTGTATGGAATAGGAAGGTACTATTTCCGAAGAGGTTTCAAGGTATAATTCATGTGATTTTATGCACAACCTTGCCCATCCACCAAGTTATATCAAATATTTAACACTGTAAGGCTTAATGAGCTAATCTGCATTTTCAACAATATTAAGAAAAAAATCTATACAGCATGATCTTTGTGAGAACCACTGCCAACTGCTCCCATGGATGAACTGGGAACACCTCCCCTTTCAACTCCTGCCCACACATCCATCCCATGGATAAGAAAACAGCTTGTTCTTCATGGCCCATAAAGCTGTTGATCTTCCTGCTAATTAGTGTTAGCAGAGTGATGAATCTCTGATGCAAAAAACAGACTGCAAATCCTCAAATTAATTTCAAATAACCACATATTAGTTATATGGGAATAGCAGTAATTGCTGACCATATTTGGATGACTGATGACTTAGAGGTAGAACACTGATCAAAGCAGGAATATTAGAGAAGAAATGTATACATCCCAAGATACGTCAGTTTTTAGCTCTTCACTAGACCATGAGGTAACTGCATTAATAAAACGTTCTTCAGGATCCTTGGATTAAAGATGATATAAAATGAAATCTGTATGTGTTAGGTCACCAGTATTTCTGTAAGACCAATTTAAGGTTAGCAAGATAACAGCCCTAGCACAATTAGAGACAATTAGCCCAGCAGGAAGTCTGTTTCCAGGCAGTTATTGATGAGATAACAGCAGGCAAGATAAGAAGTTCAAACTATAGGTAACAACGTATTTTTTTGTCTTTGTAGCTAACTGCAGAGCTTATCAGTACAGTATAGGGACAACTGAGCTAGCTGCAGTGCTCTGCAAAATACAAACTCTTTCCACCAATACGCTCTTATACCTTTCAGAAGTAAAAAGGAAGATAGCAATCACGAAATGCTGCACCAGAGCAACTGAGCAGACTGCACAGAGCTGCACCGCACACCACAGCACAAACTGAGGAGCAGCAATAGGACATGAAAGCAAGGCCAATTTGATTTGCTTGTCCAAGTGATTTGCCAAGTTAACCCCCTTGGCTGTAAAAGCTCATTTAATTTCTCAGCCTTTCACATTACTTTCTGCCATGAATGATATTTAAGCATCTCTGAACACAGCAAACTAAAATCTGTAGACAATATAAGTCAAAAAACCTCCTGACTGTAGACAGCCCTTTGAAGTTTGTGGAGATCAAGAAAACCAGACACCACAGAAAAGCAGCTTTTTAATTAAACATCTTTTCTCCTGATTAGAAACAAGTTTTAAAGCTCCAGTCTGTGCACTGCTAGGAATCCTTAAGGTGGCAATCTAAGGCTGGGGGCTGAGGCATTTAAATACACTCATGGGCCCCAAAATCTGTTGTTCCAAGAAGAACAGAGCCATCCTCACCTGACCACACTTTGCTCTCAGTCCAGCCTGGCACTCCGCCCACATCCCTGCACCCAGGGGCCACCAGCGTCCTTCTGAAGCAATAACCTTTTCCCTCTGTATCTGGCCTGTGGCGATTAAATGAGTAGCTATAGCTCAGCTTTGCCACAGGGCTTATTCTGCAGCTGAACAAACTGCACAAGGATTCTGCTTTACACCACCTGTGGTACAAGCAGAACTTTCAAAGCTCCAGTTTACCTCCCAGGTAAAGGATGTCACAAGCACTGTGGCAGGAATGCGTGCAGGCAGGGACGGGGAAAGCCAGAACAGGAGAGGAGTTACAATGCGAAAGCAGAAGGGAAAGGCAAAAATTTATGATTGTGTAAGTGTTTTTGCCATCCTGAACTTTATAATCCTTCTGAAACCCAACATTTTAAATTAAAAGAGGAACCAGACATAAATTACTTTCAAACACTTCTACTCTGAAGTTGTTTAATCTCAGGAATGCTTAAATTTGGCAACCCCCATTATGACATATTTTTCATCCTTTCTTCCTATTAAGCAGTAGTGCTAGCACTTCACATCAAGAACTATTAAAGCGGATTTGTTAGACTAATAGCAGGTCACATCCAATAAAGTCTTTTCATTCCAAACGCAGTCTTCCTCCAAAACTCTCCTTCCCTCCCGCTCCCTCCTGGGGGATGAAGATTGAGGAAAGCAATACTGTTGCAACAATTAGACTGAAGTGATTTTTCCAAAACTGTAATAGCATGGTGTCTCCAGGAAGCAGTATTCGTTTCTTTTATTAGCCAAACTTTATTTACTATCTGTGATTCCCCAGCAATTTTCAACAGGAAGCAATAGTAGATTTATTCTCAAAAACACTGATTTAATTTTCTTCAACTCCAAAGAGTGTTCTTTGTTTGTCACTGAAAACATAGGGATGCTAGATTGCTTAAAACCGGGAAATTCGGGGGGGGGGGGTGGAATCTGGGTTCCAGGTCCCCAGAAGCTGTGCAGAATCTAAGTTCAGATTCTATCCTACATCCCCAAGTTTCCAAAAATCTCCTCTCCCCTGTGTTGATTTCCCACTGGGAAAATTTTGTACAAAATTCTCAATTTTTCTCATATTCCTATATAAAGAGTTCTGTAATTCACTGTCGCCAATTCAGAGTAGTAGGTTCTCAGTAACTGGAATCCTTCAGGTTTTGTAATTCTCATAAAATATACTACAACAATGTAGATTTTATTTCTTCTCATATGTCATGCATGACATTATTCCCTCTTGTAAAGTCCAATAAACCCATTTATTTGGGATCTATTCCCAGAGCAAAAAACCTTATCTATTTACCTCTATTAGTATTCAGCCCTGCAGGATTTGAACTATCAGGTTTTATATAAACAAATTAAATTTTAATTTTTGTTTTTATCTTTAATACTACTTATGTTCTACGGTTCAATAAAATTGTGTTTTTAACAGCAAAGGGAAAAAAATCAAAGTAACTCACAAAGCACAATTCACTTATTTTCTAACATTTGGAGTGAGCATCAAGCATCAGCACAGGAATACTCTGCAGATTTGTAAGCTATGAGTCTTCACTCACTTTACTTATTCCCACTTAATGTACTTCTAGGAGTTTAGCAAAGGTAGCATTTTTGAACAACAGAGACAGAGACTGTACCATAAACAATTTCAAAAAAACCTTTCTAAACTATTTTCTAATGGACTGATACCCATGGTTAATCTAGAACTCGAGTATCAAAAGCAACAAAACAGAAGAAAGAACAAAGGAAGACAGTAATCAGTATAAAGTGGTATTAAAGATCAAGTACTTTTCCAAATGACAGGTCTCCAAATACTGTTTTTTGCCTGATGGACCATGAGTATATTTTCAGAAACAAAGAGTCAACCAGAAATTAAGGAGGGGATGTGTAAGCATAGAAATAAACCCAAACCAAGGACATGCCAGTTCACTCATTTTAATAGAAAGCCTTTTTGACAACCCCCTGCTCTTTATTTTTTTTTATGGTGACTCTTGTAGTTTCAAACCAGAACAGTGAGTCACTCTTAAAGCATTACCAATGCTAAAAAAAAAAACCACCACGCCAAAAACCACACCACTTATATATGTAGAAAAATGTAGGTAAACACAAGTCCAAGGTAACACTGAGATTATTAACTTCAGATTACCGAGTATTTGAAAAAATTCTAGGAAATAGTTCTCTATCTGCAGCGGTGGTTTTAATATTTTTTTTTAAATCCCAAAAGAATATTAAAAACCTTCTGTCATCAGAATGACTTTGATTAATCAGTATCATGAAAGCTGTTAATTTATTTAAACTATTTTAAGATACCAAAGCCTTAGGGCATTCAGGTTCATTTAAAGTGCATTAGTAATAAAGCAGTTTAACAACATTGCACACTATATTCCCAAATCCTGACATGAAACCCTGCACACCATATTGCAAGCAGACAAAAAGCATATCCATTTCCCTTTATAAATACCTCAAGCAATAATTCAAGCATAGAGATAAAGACCTGAGACTACAGCAGCAGAGCACATTTGTTTCATTTTTTTTTTATTAGACTGCCTTCTCCCTCTTTATCTGCAGGGCATATGCAGGATAATTCAATTTTTAAAAGACCACTACCCTACATTAAAATTAAACAAAAAATTAAAAGCACACACCAAATCCTGCTGAAATTGTAAGTAGTGTGCTGACAATCTTAAGTTTCAGTAAAACACTACGTTGGTCTACACTTCAAGTTTTCATAGTAGTAACACTCCAGAAAAGCCAGAGAATTCACTGATAGGGTTAGCAAAATCAACACTTCAGACTGATGCCAGTCACTTATCTTTCACTAAAGCTCATAGAGGTCACGAATACTCTAATATTTCTGAAATCTTCACAATACAACTCTTGATAACAACTAAGTTTTGATCAATCAATATCACTTGAACAGACAAAACAAGATGATGAGTCTCAAATTTATCCTTTCCACTACATCCACTGGAATCTCTTGTTCCTCTCACGAGCTACTTAATACCCTGTTCTTGACCACAAATCCTTCAGCATTAGAAACTGTGCACTTCAGAAATACATTTAATTGCCAGATTCTAGTGAATTTTAAAATTATTTTTTCTTGAAATACACAAAGCAAGTGCCAGTTAACCATCCCAATCTTTTCACATTCATTTTACTCCACACTCAAAAACCACTCTGCAGTGACCACCGTAGCCATACAGAACCCAGAACACACCACGATTCCAGCATGTGGCATCTTCCACAGATGCTTGAGGGCAGGGAGTGCCTGAGCCTTCCCTCAAGCATCCTGCTACTTTTGCATGGCTGCATGGAGGAAAAGTTGTGGTTCACAGCCCTTGGCTAGCTGGTAACATCCCTCCTCTCCTGGGCAAATTCCACCAGATGAAGAAAAAGCAATTTGGCCTCATGTAATGAAATCAAGACTAAAGGGAGCATCTGTGCACTTTGGCTCCTTAAGGAAAGAAGATGTATGTCATCCCATGGATGAATGCATGCGAGCACATTCCAAACAATCCTTTAGCCACCAAACTAAGTCAGCAAGATAAATGCCATATTGCTGCAAATTTCAAGAAATAGGTAAATTTCAAGCTGTGTATGGCCACCTATCAGCACCCCACGGAGGTGACATTCCATGACAATCACAGAACACACGTGGAAGAGACTTTATGAAAATTCTGTGTGGAGCTCACACCTCCTCCAAAGAGACCAGCCACAAGCCAAGGTGACATCACCTCCACAGCTGCTGAGCCTCCAGGTGGTATATACACCTCAAACTCACCAGTCAGAGCTCCTCCAAGGCTTCCTCTTCTGAACTGTCTCCCATCTTCACTCAGCTGCCTCTTAAATTTAGACGATTTCCCAGGGCCAGGAGAGACTTCAGGAGTACTCCATTTTTGAAAGGGCATAGGTGGAGGGGACAACATGTGATCAAGCTGCAAAGAAACAGAGAAAAAAGTGTGTATATATCCTTTTTAAATGCTCACCTTTATTGAAAAAAGTCTAAGCTACTTTTACCTCGAAATTATGACAGCATTAGGGGGGGAAAATGTGTTTATAAAGGTGTCAAGGTAAATAAATTGCTAACTGAAACCAAAAATCTTGCAAGTGGCAGATCTGTGGCTGCTGAGTAACAAAGTCGTCGTCCTCTTGTACGGTTCGCACCACCTTCGACCACACACGCACGAGTGGAATTTTTTTGCAGTGGTCCCGTCTCAAGGTACAAAGGATCGGATTTCACCTTATTCGACCTGCCAGAAAAGTTTTTTTGCAGCTGTGAACCATCTGACCTTGCAACCTACGCCATCTGCTCTTGCCAACATTTTTCCTCCCCAGCCTCACGCGAGCAGTCACTAGATGGCACTGTACTATCATGAAAATGCAAACCACTGCCCAGGACTGGGAAATGCCGACAGATTTATCTACATCAAGGCAAACAAAAAAAATATCCTGTTTATAAAACAGCCATTCATTTACACTGACTTTGAAATAAGCGTAAATACAGATCCTCATTCTTCAAAATCTGTTCCTGTCACCATTCCTCACAATATTTTAGCCCTCTGGTTTTGATAATACACTGAATGTCTCATTTGATCAAATTCACCAAACAAAAATGAAAAGCAAGTGAACAAATACAGGCAAAGGAAGAAAAAACAGAAATGTGAGTAAAGCAGGAAGAGTTTTACAAGCAAGCATCCTTCTCCTTCAACTGGTCCAGCTGCATGGGGTCACTATTTTGCAAACCACGCAAATGTTTTTCTAGAATATTTAAACCCTGATCCTTACCACAATGTTTTTAGGAACCCAAGCACAAGGTCTTTTAGATTTTTAGAGTTCATGTACTGAGACTTATCACCAAACATTCTACATATCAACTGCTTCATCCTCTGCCCACTGAAAGGAAGGAGTTAAAGTCACCAATGAAGATGCACAGGGAAGTCCATTTTTGCTTAGAATTAATCCTACAGCAAAGTACTGTTGTATGCCCTACAAAGCATTTCACACCCCATGTTTAGAGTTTCTTCTGTATTTAATATTCCAGATCAGTTAGTGCTGTGGGTTTCTTGGGGTTTTTATTTGCTTTGTTTGTTTTAATCAAATCTACATGATATTAGGACTCTTTTCAGATAAAGACTTCTAAAGCACCAAGAAACAGTGGTTTCTGAAATCCGCTTCTTTAGCGTATTCAGACTCATTCATGTTTTGCGACGATGAAGCAACTGATGAACTCACAGCCCACACCTTTAATGACTGCCAAATTGGCAGGTTTTGGGGTCACAAAGAATATTTAATTAACCAGTTACCTTTGTCTTTTACAAACACAGATATATCACAGATATTTCTATTTCCAAGTCCTAAGGTACCTCACAAGGTGAGCTGACAAATCAGTTAAGAAGGAAATGACTGACAACAGCTGGCTTCTAAGGAACATTATTTTGAGACTTTCACGTACGTCCTTAAGCAAATACTCAAAATGCTCGCTGACTGATGATGGATTGCTCAATACTGCCCTCCAAATGACTCCAAGCATCTGACAATTACGTGATCCGATCAAGGCCTTAGGCGGGTTATTGGCAAAAATTCATGCACTTTAAGACAAGTTCACACTTTAAAGTAACCAATCATCTTTAGAATCTAGTTTTTCCTAGCATACGTTCATCAAAACTTTAAACAACAGCAAGGTCAACAAACGCACTAAGTTCCCTGTACACTAGCAGCCTGTCACCTATTCCCCTTACAACCAGGTATATAACCTTTATGGCTGTTCAAGTCACTCCCGCAATGAACAGATTTGTGCATTCCACAGCATGCAGTCTGACTGCAAAATTCATGACTTACAATTAAGCTGTGCTCCTTTTCCACAGCTTTCAGGGTTCCAGAAGAAACTTTAAGATGGGGCTACAGTACAAAGTAGCACAGTACCATCCAGGTCCCCTACTCATATTTAAGATGCTTTTCCACTGTCCAAACTGGCAGCTTCAGAACCGTATGACTTCTGAAGGCTAAGACAGTTTAAATATCAACCCTCGCTAACTCACTGCTGTGTTAACAGCAACGCTCTGACAGCATTCTCTTGCAAAGGTGCCTCCTTCTGCTAAATGAAAATACCACAACTCAAATTTCTTTTTGATTCAATTTCAGCACCAAACTTGGGCACTGAAGTTCTCAGCAACACAAACTTCTTCAAGGACTTGAATGGAAACGGAGGAGACCCTGAACAGCTGGGAACTGAGTCTTGGACACTGGGACAGAAGTTACCAGCCAGAAGGAAGGAGTAAGCTTGACCCCAGGTGAACTGGCCTAGACTGAGGTCCTATACATGGAGGTTCTTAGGAAGAGGACTGGGGAGGAAAAATGGAGGGGAAGAAGGGAGACATCCTTCCCACCAACACTTTTCAACATGACATCCTCAGTTTGAAAGTCCCTATTCAATCCTCTGACATGAGAAACACAGGAATGAAATGCAATTACTGAACTTCTGCATTTTTAAAAACAGGGTGAAAATCAGATTCCGTTGAACACGATTCTATTACATGAAGATAACAAAACAAAAATAAGCATTCTTGCATTGGACAAATCAAGGCTCAAAATATCACAGCAATACTAGGCTTCAGTAAGTGTTTCTTGGAGCAAAAGTTCATCTTAATATAGGAACATCTACATTAAATACAGTAGATGACACTTAAACAGATCTGTCAGCTGGGTTTCAGCTGGATGCAGAGAACCATATCTTATCACCTGAAGCAGCTCTATCAAAAGCCATTATATGATCTGTCACGACAAAGAAACAATATGGAAATACCAGATTTAACATTTTCGTATTAATGGCCAACTCCTGCTTCACGTAAACAATGACAGATACATCAACAACTCATCCCTGGAAGACATACAAAAGGCTCACTTTTGCTTCCGAAGGTCAAAGTAAGACCTACCAGACATACATGGTGTATTTGAATGGAATCTGTACATTGTAACTGCTGCCAGAAGAGCAGAACTGAACTGACAGAAGAGTAGGCTGTTACATCCTTTAACAGCCTTGATGGAACAACTCTGGAAGCAGGGGAAACAGGAGAGAAATTGACTGCAAAACGTAGGTAGGTTTGTAAGCTCCCCTTGAATAACTGTCCTACTCTTACAGAATGGACAGCTAGTTGAAACAATTTGACCCAGAGGGGCTTTTAGTACCCACTGAGACCCTACTTCAAGCAAAAGCCTATGCAGCAGATGAAGAGGCTTTCTGTCCTCAACAAAACAGCCTTCTCCTCCTGCCAGGCAGAGCATTCAAGTCCAAGTAAGTGAAACCAAGAGGACATTTTATTAGGTCCTGCTTCCTTGGAACACACAGCTGATTCTGAAGGGGTATAACATGGCACATACTCAAATCACACAAGGCGGTTACTTCAGCCAAAATGACACTACGATCATTCATTTGACTGACAAGTTTAACTAAGTAATGGCAACACCCACTCAAACTTATTCATACGTATTTGAAAGACCTCCTGGAAACCTGAACACTATGGAGTTCAGGTTCTGTGTCTTACCAGGTACAGATTGGACATTGCTGTCCACAACACAACACCAAAACAAGTACCTTGAGGAATGAGGGTTTCTGAAAATCTACCAGAGATGTTCTAAGCAATTTTATGCAAGTTGCTTATACTCTGCACAAACAATTTTGCCCAGCTGCAATCATCATTCTGTTGGTATTTACTTCATGCTTACTAGCTGTACGAACACATGTCGATGTTGGATGGCATACAAGCACAACAGGAGAACCGGGTTTGGTTGACTGCACCTTTATTTTCAATGAAACTTGCCTGACAGCAAGTTGCAGGAAATAAAATACCTGTATCCCTGCAGGCAGTTTCCAACAGGCTGCAAATATACACTTCTCCACACCATTTTCAAAGAAATGTTAGTGATTTAAGGAGCAATGGAATAACAGAGAGCAGTTTTTCCACTTGTCTATGGATTGCAGGGCAGGAGAATGGAAGAATTTCAGAAGTTACTTCAGAAAGTCACTACTTCAAAGACCATTACAGCTAAGACAAAGTGCATTTGATTGTCCTCTATCTGTGGTACAAAGGCAGTTAAGTTAGCCATGGAGTGTATACAGGCTGCTCAGAGGGGGATTTTTAATCAGCACACATCTCACCACCAGTCTCTGCTGTTAATATTCACCATGCATGGATAGTTAACTTACGTAAAAACCTTCCTCCCCCAACATTAAATACTGGATAATGCCTTCTGTCTTTCAAAGCGCCTTTGTCAGAAAAACACACGGCAAACTCCAAGCTAGTCAGAACATACTGTTCTGTAAAAATAATTTCTTCCAATCCATTTTTCCATATATTTCATTAAAAAATCTGCCTGTTTTTGTTGTAGGTATGATTAATTTCTACAGAAGCACTGTAAAATTTAGGAGATAACAGCTTTCACAAACCCCTATTCCACCCCCTCCCTCCCATGAACCTTACAAAAAGGAACAGAGTATTATTAGGGGAGAATGGCTTGAGAATTACATAGAACAGAACCATCAAAGTATCCTTACCATAGACTTCTACATATAGATTTAAGGATCCCACAGAAACATGGATGAAACCAGAGTGACAGTCTCCCCTCCAGTTATACTGCAATTTCCTCCAGGGAATCAGGACTGAATCAATTTGTCCTCAATTTCCCCCTCCCCCATATTTTGAAGCTATTAATTTTCTGTGTGAATAGAATCAGCTACATTCCTCTATAGAAAATTATTCTCACACTGTACTAACCACGGACTTCTAACAGCTCACCTACTCAGGATTATCTTCATGCTTTTAAAAACCTCAGTAGCATTAAATCCAGCCGACTACCGTCATGTATTCATTCTACAGCTAGAATGAATTCTCTGCTTGGTAATTATATCATCAAGTAGTCATATCAAGTACGTCAGCCAACATGTCCTTATGAAAATTAAGGACATAACTGCTTAAAAAATAAGACCTAGCATCAGTGTTTAGAAGTACAATTCGAGGCAAGCACATAATGAGGTGTGAGGCAATGAGAAAGAAAATAATGAATTTCAGGATAGGAAATCCATGCTACAAGAAGGTGAATGAAGGTAAGATAATGCAATCACACCGGTAACACCAGGATAAGGAAAATAAGCTACAGCAAGCTGCTGAGATTTGTTGCAATGTGGGGTGTTTTTGTCCAATAAAAATGAAATTGAAATGAGAATTGAACTCATCTCCACCTTTTCTTGAAACACCCACTATGTTTTTCTTGTCCAAAAATACTTCACTGACAATCTCTACTAATCGCTCCACAGGCAATATTTCTACTTCCCACAGAAACTGGGAAATACAGAGCAAGTATTCAGTCTTAAAAACATGAACAAAGACATTCTAGTAAGCATTTTAATGTCTTCCTCTTGAACGCTGCACAACTCCACTCTACCTCAGGTCATGTTTCATAGGTACATTAAATCCTGAACATTCCATAAAAAGGCTGTGTGCTGTCACCCATTCTAAGCCTCCCCCAGTCAGGCACCAATCCAAAAGAGATACATCACCTGAAAACTCTTGCATATAGTGCACCGAAAGCAGAAAATATCCAGCATACTTTTACTGCTGGGTGATAATACAAAAACACTAACAAGTCCCAAAATAAAATTCCTCTCAAGTATGTTGTCATCAAATATGCCAAATCACATCATACTTATACAGATGCGTAAAGAAGCAAAAATGAAAAGCATCACACTCCAGCCCCACACAGACAAAACTATAGGAGCCTACCTGATGGTGAAAATATATTCAATTGTTCAGTAAAAACGCTCATCTTCGTAAAGCTAAATGCTTAAGGGGAGCATGGCTTCACAAACCTAACAAACCCATCCTGTCTCTTGCATCTTCAGATGTAAGCTGTGCCAGAAGCAAGCGTACTTCTGAGGCCAGTTAAGACTCACCGCTAGTTCAACACCGATTGACCCTCTGTAGCAAAGCAGACTGCTAGGAACATAAATCAATCTGTTTCTTCACATTATTTACACTGGGTTCCTCACAGCACGCTGTCTCTCTCTGACTACTTTGCAAGCATTTTAAACACAGATGCTGAAGCATAATAGGCCAACAAAGCACTTGGGGTTTTTTTGAGGCAACTATACAAACTTACTTCAACTGGGTATGGAGGAGAAGTATGTTCTTACCACTTAAACATTCTCCCTATGTTTAATTAAATTTGGCACAGATGCATGCATTTTGATGAGCCACGCTGACACAGGGAGCAACTCTGAATATGATCTTAACGGATAGGATTATAACTTCCAGAAGCCAAAGGACCTTAGAATTTAAAAATCCATTTTAGCCAATTAGCAGCATAGTGCACTTCAGTTACTCCAGAAGCTTGGTGAGAGTTCAGTAGAACAAAAATTAGACTTGAAGACAGTACAATAGGGTAGTGTAGATGCCCAAGAGGTCTAGTCTTACAGTACACCATCACAAGCAGAGGTGCAAACAAATTTCCAACAGATATCCTGCAGTAACTCAAGTCTGCTGGGAGCAGCTCTACTGCTTTTGGTCACAACATCAACTTTGGAAGGATCCTGCTGGGGGTGCAATCTGAGCAATCTGCAGGTACACAGGCATCTCTGTGAACCCGCAACAAAACCAACAGCTGAACGAGGTCATTAGCAGTTTCAATTAAATCAGCTGATGGTTGGAATATTCTACATTCCCTTTGCCCACAAGCAATATTAACCCACCTCAGTTTTGAGAAGGGTCCAGAGAACTGTGCAATTATTCTGAATATTCACAGCTCTTAGAGCCACCTCTGCTTTGCAGAACAGAGAATCACAAATAACCTAGTTCTGCACAGAGATACAAGGAAACACTTCTCCAAGAACTAGCACCGCTTTTAAGAAGCCAAGGATAATGAAGGCAACGGATACAGCAGAAGTCTCAACAGGCCACATGGATTTCACTGGACAAGGACAGATCCCATTTCTTGCCCCCTTTCCTATCACACTTCCTAAAAAAAAAAAAAAAATAAATCAGATACTTTTTTCCCCACGACCACATGCCACAGGCCAAGTAGAAAGATGACTGCTCATGCCACCTTTTTTTTTTTATTTATTCAGCATTGCCTTTCCACTCCCCCTCCATTGGAATGATTTCCCTCAGCTTGGGCTGAGCAACGTCACAAGTTCTTGAGTTGAATGGCACCTGTCATTCCTGTACTAGACTTCAAGCCTTGGACTATCTCACTCCCATCCACAACCTCCAGTTTCCTCTTTAGGACAATGACTCCAGCCCCGCAGCTACTGCACAGACAGAAAGTCAGTCAGGTCCTAGGCTCCCTGTTTAAGCATAGGGTAAGAGGTAGAAAAGGTCTTGTTTACAGTCAGATTATTATTTGCAAGTCATTCATACAGCAACTCTCAATTTGCATATGAACACAACCTGCAGCTGACATTGCAAACATGTTCTTACCAAGGTAAAGAGGATAAACCCACTGTAAAGCTCTGCTGTTCACAAAGCATCACTTCTAACCGTTTTATTTCTTAATTTTACATCCCACGCACACACAAATGCAATGTTTAAAACTCGTCACTGTTCAAAACTGCCTAGAGTATTATGCTGAATATATGATGATGTATAAATAAACAGAATGAGCAAAGTTCATGATGCTTTTCTACCGTATGTTCTTACCCATCATCTCCTAGGTAGTACAGAAACATTTTAAGAATCCTGCTAAGGAACAACAGACATATACCCACATTATTTTGCTACCCACTACACACCCATTCTAGAAATGCAAATCTGCCTTTAAAACTATTGCATTTTTCTTGAAAACAAATCTTCCCTCTGGTTGATCAAAAATTAAAAAAATAAATAAAAACCTCAGAGGAACATGAATCAGCTATAGCTATGTCAAAAAAAAAAATCAGCTTGCATCCAACACTTTTTCACAAATATATTTACACATGATTGCGCAGAAAATGAAGCGCAGCCTTCACAGTATTCTACAAGGCCGAGAAGCGGCCTATAAATATGCATGCACACTGCTCTCTGAGCCAATTATTACTTTACTCTGGTTAAGATGGAACAGCTTTGTTACAATACAATCACATCCTTCACTTCTCGAAAGCCTCCCGCATGCCAGCTCCGTACACAGAGACGCACAGACTGCTCCCTTTCCAGGAAACAAAGGCAGCAACAGTATTTGTACTGAAGACACTTTTTCCAGCAACTCAGGCTGACCAAAGCCTCCTTAGATTTACTCACCTGGCTTTAATGAACATAAGAAAAAGATTAGCAAATTGTAGGTTCTGCAGATCCCTAAGGCCCTACAACAAGAGCCAAAAAGCAGAACATAGCTCCAAATAAATATACATAGATATAGCTCAAAACACGTTTAAAGGGGATCACATAGGGCATTTTACTTGCTGGTAACGTGAAGACTTCCTTTTAATCTGAGAGAGATACAGGTATCTTTTCAGGAGCACACATGGTGTACAAAGGACTTTGCTTCCCACAAAACAAAAAAAAATCACTTCATTTCCGACCTAGGGAAGACTGCCAAAGCTCTCAAAAAGCAAGAGAAGTCAAAAGCATCAAACACAGGCTGCTAGCCAGGGTGACGCTGCAGCAGCTCAACAGGTCAGCTCTACTAGGAAGGACACAGAGGGACCAGACTCAACACAGCAGATTCTGTAAGGAAGTTTGTTTGATAACTTAATCCAAAAAAGCACAAAAACAGAGAGTAGGGTTCAAGGGGTCTGTCCAACCCGCTCAGCTCTGCTCTGAGTGCACCATCTAGAAAATATACCCCTTTCTGCAGGGGTATGGCTCCTCCAAGCTTAAATATCACATTTTGCCTTCACTTCCACAGTTTTAAAAGAGATCTGACAAAAGATGAAAAGACAAAACCCACCCTTTGCTGCCCAGATGTGCAGCAGTTCATGCCACCACTACACAGCAGGAAGGATACTCCCTTCCTGCCCCTGTCCTGCTAGCCATCTTGGCAGGAAAAGGTATTTCGTAGTGTTGAAATTTGCTGTCGGTGACTACCGCCACATCTGCCTGCTGCAAAAGACTCAGTGAGTAGCAGGGAGGCAGCAAGAGGAAGCTGGCAGAAAGCTGCTCAAACACCCCCACTTCAGTTACGGAGGAAACCAGAGACAGAACCTGACTCCCAATCCTGGAGGGCAGCTGCCAGGGTCTGGGAAACACCTTTGCTGGGACAAAGCGACAACAACTAGAAACCTGCATGCTTGCAGTGTTAAAGAAGAAAAAACTCCCATACGCACAACAACATTTCAGGAATGGCAAGACGCTGCAGGTTTAAGGTGTAGGCACTGGCACAAAGCTTTTCAGCATCCCTGCTCCTTCCAGCAGGACCACGGATGCTGAGGAGCCATGGTGGCTGACCACTGCTGCATCCCCACGCAGATACAGCCTTGCAGGGCATGGCAGAGTGCATTGCAAAGGCACACCTTCTCAACACACAGCACACACTCTTCAGGGGGGTGTTTAGTTTTCACTGATTTATCTACTCCTGAGAAAAAAAGAACAAAGACAACCAAGTCTCCAGCTGAACTCTAAGAACCAAATGTCAACAAGTTTAAATGAAAGTTTTCAATATTGTGTATCACTACAAAAAAATTACATGACCCAAATTAGTATTCTCTTACTTTCCCTTGCACAAAGCTTTTTTGGCAGATTTTTATTCTTTCATATTCTATGGCTGTATTCATTTTTGCACTACCATATGCAGAGCTATTAGTAGCATTAGCAATACTATGCTCTGCTGTAAAGAAGAAAATATCAAACTAGCCACACTGAGTATTTAATTTCTCAGTGAAAGGAGAAATTAGCTACACAGCTGTAGTGGGTTAACCTTGGGCTGGAGGCCAGATGCCCATCAAGCTGCTCTATCACTCCCCTCCTCAGGTGGACAGGGGAGAGAAGATATGATAAAAGGCTCACAGTTCAAGATAAGGACAGGGCGAGATCATTCAGCAATTATCATCACGGGCAAAAGACTCAGCTTTGGGAAACAGAATTAATTTATCAAAGTTAGTATAAACAAAAACCAAATCTTAAAACACCCTCCCTTCCACACTCCTTTCTTCCCAAGCTCAAATTCACTCCCACGTTCCTCTATCTCCTCTCCCTGAGCAGCACAGGAGGACAGGGAATGGGGGTTGCGATCAGTTCATCACATGTTGTCTCTGCTGCTCAGGGGGAAGACTCCTCACACTCTGCCCTTGCTCCAGTGTGGGGTCCCTCCCATGGGAGACAGCCCTCCACCAACTTCTCCAACACGAGTCCTTCCCACGGGCTGCAGCTCCTCAGGAACTGCTCCAGCATGGGTCCTTTCCACAGGGTACAGTCCTTCAGGAGCAGCCTGCTTCAGTGCACCTCCTTCGCGGAGCTGCAAGTGCTGCCAGCAAACCTACACCAGCCTGGGCTCCTCCTTCCACAAGCCCTCCAGCTCAGAGCCTCCTTCAGGCATAGCTGCCTGCTCTGGTGTGAGGCCCTTCCTGTGCTGCAGGGGTGTCTCTGCTCCCCCGTGACCCTCCACGGCTGCAGGGCACAGCCTGCCCTCTACCACGGGCTGAGGGGAACCTCTGCTCTGGCACCTGGAGAACCTCCTCCCCCTTTTTCTCCACTGGCCTGGGTGTCCGCAGAGTTCTCTGTCTCTCATCTTGCTCTGTCTTCAAAACCTACTCTCTTTTTGGGTTTCTTCCCCCTTCTTAAATATGTTACCCCAGATGAGTTATGACTGCGATTGGGTCGGCCTTGGCCAGCCGCATGTCCTGTCCTGGAGCCGTCCAGCACTGGCTGTCAGACACAGGAGGCTTCTGTCAGCTTCTCACAGAAGTGTCCCTGGTATCCCCCCTGCCAGCTAAACCTTGCCATGCAAACCCAACACAATAGCGAATGGAAAATAACTTCGATATTCCTAGACACCACAGGCAGAATTTTCACCCTTAATTATTTTAATAATCCTTTTTACAGCACAAGAAAGCCATGACAAATGCATGGAAATACATATTTATACTCCATGTGTGCACAGGCATTCACATGCACACCTAACTTCAAACATTTCCCATGCTCCTGCTCATGCACAGATTTTTTTAAGAAATATTTCTCCTGGCTCTTTAACTAGGAGGATGAAAAATTAGTAAAACTAACCTTCAAAGTCACTTTCAATAGCATAAGAAAAAAAATTGAAATACATAAGAGACCTATTCATCTTCATCAGCTGTTGACACCATCATCATTCGTCTTGCAAGAAAAAAAAATAATTCAGAGGAGAATATATATCTCTGGAAAAAGGGGTTTTTTGTTATACCGTGAATACCAATGAAGTGAAAGCAGTTTAGTCCTTTATAAAATCTATTTCCATTCACATTCACCAATGAGTTCCTCGACTACCTATAAAGGTTTCATTTACTCTATCACATTGGAGGCCTCAGAAAACTAATTGTTTATTCAAGTGTATCTGCTCCATCCATGCTCAATTAGGTCTCACTTTTCCCTCAGTTAGAGAGAAATTAAAAATAAAAATGCAAGGTGAAACATTCCTCATTCCACTGACCAGCTCCCCATAACTAGCCACCCTGAACAAACACTGCCCCAAGCGCAGCGAGAGCTTCTTGACCGTAAAGCAGCATTTGAGGGACCTACCCAGACACTCACAGAATTCCTACTCGTTAACTTATTCCCCTGACTAATGGAAAACACAGTTTGTAATGCAGTTTTCTAATAAGCACTACCGAGCACTGTTAAGTGAAACTGGGCATTCCAGCTATAGCAACTCACAAGCACCCCAGTTTTAAGAACAGGGAGCATAATCTTCACACATAGTAAGCAAAAAATATTCTCAATTTATTATTCCATATTTAGACAATTAAAATATTAAACAATCCATTTCACCACATAAAGCTTTAAATCCCACGCCACTTTCATTAGGAATATCATATCAAAGGGAATCACAACACATTTATGCAAGGCAGGTACAAAACAAAAGACAGAAACCCATGATGAAATGAGCTTGGAGTAAAAGGTTCTCAGCATGTAATGGAGCTGAAGTTGATCCATAAATCAATGCAAGATGAAAGCAAGATTATTTATGTGAAGGGGTTGCATTGTTAATTTATAGTCTGATTTAGAAAAGAAATGCTTTACTTGATCAATGTACCAGTAATGCGCATATGTGTACTTGAGCACAAATTAGTACTAATTACCAGGAGGTGTATCTCCTCGTATTTTTTAATTACCCTTAACAAGCAGCATATACAGTTCCAGAAAACGCAGGTTTTCCGAGTTTGCCTTTAACACACTCCTGAGTTTTTAAATAATGCAGTCTCGCCACAAGAGACCTTGCAGACAAGGGCTTTTTGATCTCTTTCTTCCCGTTCTGTGCTGAGAAAGATACCACGCACAGTTATCGAACAATAGCTGCCACGAAAAAGCCTTTTCCTGAACTGTTTTGAAAGTGAACTAGAATAAGGCATTTGATAGCTTTATAGTTTTACCCTAGACGTCTAACACAGAATTCAGAGATTGGGATGCTTCTCCTGTAGTCACACCAACACAATTAGCAGAAAAGTATCAGACGGGTAAGCGTATCTAGGGAAGGGGGGGAGCACAACCCAATTTGCATTTGGCAGAGATTTGTAGTTAAGGACAATAATCAAGAACCATCTTTGTAATTTTAAGTGCCTCCACTGCATGTCACATCTTCTGTCAGCTGCCATTTGTCAGTCTCAGACAATTTACCTAGGTCTATCATTACCAGAAGTGTTTATTAACACCATCTGGCTCAAGGAAGCATTTGGTGGGGTTTTTTTAGCCTGAAGACTTCCAGAAGTATTACAATTCGGAAAAGCCATGAAGACCATGTGACAATAACCAAAAAGCTGATAAGGGATTATTTTAAATACTCTATCCCTTTGATTAATTCTTTGTGTAATCTATGCAAGTAACTGTCCATGCTTTCTAAATATCCTCATTGTGAAACATACGCTTACTAGGTAGACTTCAGTCAGTCTAGTCTGAAAAAAAAATTCAATGCTTTTCCAACTAAAAGGGCAGCTATTTAATACAATGACACTGATGGGTGGGAGAAGGAAAGATTCCCACTTAGATTTTAAAAAATCCTATATAAAGTCCTGTTTGGCAGGAAGATGATAGCAGAATGTATCACACTTTGTATGTGAAAGCACAGACATCAGTATGTCTGTCAGTATGCCCCATAGCTGGCTCCAAGACTGCTGCCTCCAGCAGGATTTTGGGTTCGCTCGCCACAGGTCAGTCTGTAGGGCATCAGGCCTGCTGGCAACAGACAGGAAACACCTGTCTCCAAGGGGAAGAAGGATCCTGGCACAGGAGTCAGCAGGGCTCATTGACAGCACTTTAAACTGGTTTTGAAGGTGGAGAGGGATAAAACCAGGCTCACTGGAGATAAGCCTGGGAGTGGCACACCAGTGTTGAAGGGACAGTGTGCTGGCAAAGACCTTAGGTCTGCTGCAGTGGAGGTAAGGGGTGGAGACCCATGTAGCAACAAAGACACAAGGATTACTGATGTGCCAGAAACCAGGGAAGCACCTGAGAATGGTCACGTAGGAATTAGGGCTTCTCCCACCAAAAAGGTGGCAGGATCAGTAGTCCAGCTGAAGTGCATCCACAGCAATGCACACAGCATGGGCAACCAACAGGAGGAGCTGGAAGGCATTGTCCAGCTGGAAAACTACGGTACAGCTGCCATCATGGAAACATGGTGGGACAACTCGCACAGGTGGAGTGCCGCAATGGGTGGCTATAAACCCTTCAGAAGGGACAGGCAAGGAAGGGGAGGTGGTGGGGTAGTCCTGTATGACAAGGAGGGTTTCAGTTGTCTAGGGCTTAATGATGGTTGAGTGTTTGCAGGTGAGAATCAGGGGAAAGGCCAACAAGGCAGATATCATGGTGGGATTCTGTTACAGACCACCCAGCCAAGACAATGAGGCAGATGAAATTACCAGCAGCTGTGAGAAATCTCACAGTCACTAGCCCTTATTCTTATAGGGGACTCCCATTTACCAGATAGCTGCTGGAAATACAGCAAAGAAAGAAATATAATGTCTCGGAGGTTGCTGGAGTGGCAGGAAGTCATCTTCCACACCCAGCTGGTGAAGGAGCCAACTAGGGAAGGTACTCACTGGACCTGCTGTTTGGGACAGAGAAGGACTGGTTGGGGATGTGACAGCTGGAGGCTGCCTTGGGCACAGTGATCACTAAATGATAAGGTTCTCGATTCTCAGAGAAGTAAGGAGGTGGCTCAGCAGAACTGCTGCCTTGGACTGGCAGGGGGCAGACTGGCCTGCTTAGGAACCTGGTAGACAGAGTCTCTTTGGAGAAGCAGTGCTGAAGGGCAAAGGAGTCCAGGAAGGAAATGTTAAAGGTGCAGGAGCAGGCCATCCTTGTGTGCCAGAAGATGAGCCAGCGGGGAAAACAACCAGCCTGGCTGAATGGAGAGGTTTGGCTGGAACTCAGTAACAAACTATATGACCTTTGGAAGAAGCAGGAAACTGAGGAGGACTACAAGGATGTTGTGATGTTTTGTGAGGAGAAAACTAGAAGGGCCAAAGCCCAGCTACAACTTAATGTGACCTCTGACATAAAAGGCAATAGAAAAATTTTTCTATAAATACGACAAAAGGGGGGTGGAGATTCTCCTTCACCCTTTACTGGATGTGGGGGAAACATAGTGACAAAGGATGAGGAAAAGTCTGGGGTACTTAATGCCTCCTTTGCCTCAGTCTTTAATAGCAAGACCAGTTGTTCTCTGGGTACCCAGCCCCCTGTGATGGTAGACAGGGGTGGGTTGCAGAATGAGGCCCTCACAACCCAAGGGGAAATGATTAGTGACCTGCTGCACCACTTAGACCCACACAAGTCTATGGGGCCGGGTAGGATCCACACAAAGGTGCTGAGGTACCTTTTGGAAGTGCTCACCAAGCCACTCTCCATCATCTATCAGCACAACTGGGTAACTGGGGAGGTCCCAGTTGACTGGAGGATAGCCAATGTGACACTCATCTACAGAAAGGCCCAGAAGGAGGATCCAGGGAACTACAGGCCTGTCAGTCTGACCTGTATGACAGGGAAGGTTATGGAGCAGATAACCTTGAGTGCCATCACACACAGGACAATGCAGCGATCAGGCCCAGCCATCATAGGTTTATGAAAGGCAGGTCCTGCCTGGCAAGTCTGATCTCCTTCTATGACAAGGTGACCCTGCTTAGCAGGCAAGGGAAAGGCTGTGGACATTGTTTACCTGGACTTCAGGAAAGCCTTGGACACCTCTTCCCACAGCTTTCTCCTGGAGAAACTGGTTGCTTATGGCCTTAATGTGTGTATTCATATCACCTCAGTGATTTACACACAATTTCTTTAAAGTACAGTATGACTTAGAACTCTCTAATTTACAAGGATTATTCATATACGAAGTTGTAGTAGTTGATATCACCATGAATCTCATGAGTATAAGTGATTTAATGCAAGTTTCATTAAAATGTCTAGAGTGTACAACTTGGCACAGAAGCACTACAATGCCTGCAACATGGCAGTAACCTCTGATTTAGAACAGTTTTCTAATAATGTTTTGCCAAGGACTTGATTTAGTAAAAATAAAGTGTATTTTTTTCCACTATTGAAAGGGGAGTGTTGTCAAAAGCAGGACAAGCACCACTCACACCCCTCCATTATCAGGGATACGAGGGGTCTATTAGGATTCCTCATGTGTGTAAGGCACTACGGACTGTGTATCTTTTAACTGACTTATTAGCCAGCTTTGTGCGCCCACCTCAAGTGAGCAACATACCATATCCTGTATTCTCTGGGTTACATCATCTTATTTAAAATAATGGGGCCCCGCATATTTCATAAGATAAGTTGTCTAAGTTAGCATTGAAAACTTTAAATCACACATAGGCCATTTCCTGTGCTCAGTTACAGGCAGATGATGGACCAGAGGAATTCCACACTGGCAGCTTCAAAACACAGAAGTATTTTTACCATTTCAAAAGCTGAAAACAAACTATAGCTGTTAGGAGGCAAAGCTACTGACCTTTCTGTGGTTTAGAAATTTGTCAGTTTATAGAAATCTAACATCTAAGATGTAACAGCACAGATTTCAAAATGGACATTTTATTCAAAAGTACTCAAAACCAGTGTAAAAAATGAGGATTCTAATAAAATAATGAGATTCAGAGTCAAAACTGTCTGGAAACCAACTATTTTCCATTTAAACAGCTGACATGCTCTATTAACCATATGTCATACATATAAAAAAGGCCCAAGACAATTTCTTTCTTAAGGCATACAAATCTGACTTTTCAGGCTCTCTCAAGTATAGGGAGAAGCAGTTTGGAACTATCTAATATGAAATCAAGGACATTTCATTATTTTCATCCATATATACAAATAGCATCTTGTTTGGATATAATCTGTATTCTCTATTGTACAATTCAACTTAATTTTAGTTAATTTCTTTTATTCTGATAGCAGACTGTAATCCAGAAACCCACAGCCTAAACTGCAAACAAAACAATCTTGCTAAGCCATACTAACAGGAGTCCACAAGGAAAAACATGCAGTGCTAAAAGCTTTGAAATTTATGACTTGTATGACTATGTACCACTGTGGGAGTTAACCTAGATTTTTAGTGATGTTCAACTGCTCTATTAACTGGACATTTTTAATACTGAATGTAAAAGTTATGTAATAAAACCACTTCTCAAAAAAACCCCAAACATTGAATCATCCTATGCCAAAGAACAGCTTTAACCTCTAAGAAAACCTCTGCTTGCTTCATCTTATATCAAAGAAGCATGGCTAGGAAATTCAAGTTCTAGTTGTATCATGTGTCTATTGGACCAATACCAATTAAAAAAAATGCACACCCAACACAACCCACCAAGAGGGCTTTTTTTTCTGAAACTCATCTGCTGATTTTTCTCTCTAGGAATCATCCTGTTTTTCAGAAAACCTATTCCCAATGCAGGACACACTTCTAAAGGTTTTTTCCTTCAATGCTCAATGCTTAAGAGCATACTTTCCCAGAAGGACCCCAGCAGTACTGTATGTTTTACCAGTAAACTTCCCAAGAGTAAAAATGGCCAACAGCGTCCTCTCCTCTGACACAGAGCAAGTCACTAGCTGTAATGGTCCTTCAGAGTTGTTTGTTTCACTGAGAGATGCACTCCCTTCTTGAAGTTTATTCTGAAGATACAGCAAGAGTTGTTAAGCAAAACCAGAGCAACTGGGATACACAAATTGTTTTCTCAGTGACCTCACCTTTATTTGCACAGCAGCTTCAAAAAACGATGGGTAACATCAGCCTCAGTAAGTAGCATATGGACAGGAGAACAAAAAGCTCCGAATTCCAAAGCTACCCCAAAATTAGTTGTATTGCAGTAATTCACTAAGCTTCCTTGCCTAGACTTAAATGTGTCCTTACTTACAAACAATAGTTACCAGTTTCCAAGATAAGCCCCATTTGGGAAAGAAAGACCCTATTCTGTATGTTGAAAAATAATGTTTGATTATGCAATTTCAATAGAACAAAGACTTGGCAGAGTTTAGCTTTAATATTGAGTTTTCCTGAAGACTACCAGCATCTAATTGATCAGCAGCATACCTTACCAAAGTTACTTAGCAGGGCGTAACTCCATGCAATGCTTCTGCAGCACATTGCTTCCCAGGAAGGAACCAATCCCAAACACCTCAAGGCCCCTTTTATAAAGCCCAACTGCTCCATAAAGCAAGGAATCCAGATTTCAGATAGGGATCTACTCTGTACAAACCACCTCCACAGGGTTTAGAGCTCCTGCCCTAAGGAGAATCCAGAATTCTTTCCTGTAACAAGTACACACTATGCTGTCCAAAAGCAATAAAATGAACAACCTTGGCAAGGTTTTCCAACAAAAGGAAATGCAGTTTGCATGCATGCTGTCTTTTTACAAGAACATACAGGAAGTCCTGCAATTAGCCTATCTATTTAATAAGAAATGTAACCACATTAAATAGTCCTTTATATTTAGGCAAGCAGCCTAGATCCTCAAAGCCATCCTCTCCTCAGTAATATTACTGCTGCTTCTATTCTTGCAGATGCAGAGGTGTAGAACCGTATGCACACGGCAATACCCGGAGTGTCACACCAGATTTGTTCATTCCCCATACAAAGGCTGTCAATTAAACTGCCTTTCCTACAGCTTCACATCTCCCATTGCTGGCATACCAGGAGGTCACACAAGAGTAACAAGAGCTTTCCAGGAGTGACTGGTGAAGGATGAAAGAACATAAATCTCTTCCAGGCTACTACCATGCTGTAGTTGCAAACACACATTATAGCCTCATTAAGAATTACAGCACTGTAAGAAATCCTGACTCAACAGCAAGCCAACACTAACATAAGCATTTTCCCCCTAACAGCATTTCATAAAAATAGTAACCTTTAGAAGTTCCTAACACCTTAGCTCAGGCTCTTGATTCAGTGTTCCCATACTCATACCTTCCCCAAAACAGCAGGGAGGGAGAAACTGTACAAGTGCCTGAAGGAAGCAGGGAGGAAGCAAAGAGGGAAGGGACGAGGCAATTCCATCCCTACTACCCTGCTTAACTAGAGCCCATTTTTCTCCCTTTTCAGGCAGCCCAGCTTCTGTCAGGCTCTCCTACTGCATCCAAGCTCTTTGGCACGTGTCCTTACAACTACCTGCTGTGCTACCATGGAAGATGCTACTTCCTGTGACTAGAGAAATTAAATAAATTTACTAGAAGCGGTCTAAGTACAAGAAAGGAAGCAGCTTGAGGCCAGTGTTAGGCAAAGAACAACAACCAGGGTGGAAGTAATACAAACCTCAATGTTTAATAACTTTTTCCCCACTTTCACCTTAGTATCTGAGCCATTGTAATTCTCTAGTTTGTATTGCAGATACGCTTCTCCTCACTGCTCTCATAAGACAAAATACCCAACACTGCCAGTTGTCTCGAGAACAATGACCTCAGGGTATGCAGCTCCTGATGCACAGCCTGTAAACCACTTATTTTTTATAATGAAACATACAATAGAACCATAGAATGGTTAGGGTTGGAAGGGACCTTAAAGATCATCTAGTTCCAACCTCCATGCCATGGGCAGGGACACCCTCCACTAGACCACGAATAGAAATCTGCTCTCAGATTTCTTTTCCACTCTGCTCATTTAGTTGAAGTTCAAGCCCACTTATCCAGCCTGTCCCGGTCCCTCTGGATGGCATCCCTTCACTCCAGCATTTCAACCACACCACACAGCTTGGTGTCATTGTCAAACTTGCTGAGGGTGCACTCAATCCCAACATCCATGTCAAAGATGTTGAACGGCTCCAGTCCCAATACTGACCCCTGAGGAACATCATTCACCAGTGCTCTGCCCTTGGACTTCAAGTTGACTGCAATTCTGAGTGCCACCAGCCAGTCAATTCCTTATGCACCAACTGTTCCAGAATCTGTAACACAACTTGTTGATGGACAACATAAAGCAGAACTATACTAACAGAAGTTTCATAAAAAAATATTTCTTCTACTTTAATATTTGTTTCAGAACAAAGAAGCAACACCGCCCCTCAAAGGAGCTGATCTGAATACACAACAAAGAACAATAGTAGTTTACGTCATAAGCCCTCCTAAAAGTGGCCCAGACTTCTGCATGAGGTTCAAGCACCTTTCGCACATCTTTACTATTACATCATCTCTTCTGAGTTTTAAACATGGGAACAGTGAAGTTATGCATTCTTTGAAAACATGGCCACACTTGCAGATTAATCATCTGCAAGTTACAGTTAATCACCCATTACCTACTCCTTCACATGTTTGTCCTGGATGAAAACAGACATTCAGCAAGCATACCAAAAATATGAAGGTTCAGACTTCGCTTTCTTGCCGCTTTTCCTTTAAAAAAATTGTTAATTCTTCTGTTAACAAGGGAGGATGACAGGGAAGGAAGCTTTCAATTACACAGGTATACACCTCAAATATGTATTTACACATACTGAGGAAGCATGATGTAAGAGCAGAATAAAATTTAACTGCCACCTTCGCAGATCACATAAGACAATGAATCACAGAGAGCCCTGGTTTTGAACCGCTGCTACCAGCGCAACTGAAGGTAATGTGCATCTAGGGGATACATTTTGCTTTGCATTTGCCACTCCATAACATTATGGATTTATAAAAGCAGAGCCTCAGAAAGAAAGATCAATGTACGACAGTTCTCTTTGATCTCTTGGTTTACTTACTTCTGCAAGTTGGATCAGATTTTAAAAGCCACAGGAATTTTTTGAAGTATTTAACTTTTCATTAACTGGAACAGGGGTACCCGATTACAAGACAAATTCAGAAGGTAGAGCTTATTTTATTTTTGCAGACTTAGGCCTGTTGCACAACTAATAGGAAATCCAGTGTTTAATTCAATTTTCAGGTACATGACTTGCTAGTAATGTGGGAGTTGTGGGAAAGAAAAGGATACTTTGAGAGATGACCTATTTTGCTCTGGCATGACTAGTGCGGCATCCCCTCGCGAATTCCAAGAAAAGCCACTAGGAAATAAAATATATTTTCCTTTTCGTGTTTATTCAGCTGACAAGAACGACCCTAAGCACTGACCAAATTAAGAAGAGCCATTTTGCCCTTTCGCAAACAAATTAAGATTAGCTAATGATGACACGAAAGGAAGACTGAACTGTGCGCTCTGAATAAGACTGGTGGCTCTTGATACTGGCATTCTTTTATGTCCTTAAAATGACAGCTAAGCATAAATACAGTGGAAGTGCCTAAAGCTAACAAAGGCGTAGCTTTTTTTCAACAGTTAACTTGGAAGTAGATCTCGTACTTTGCAGATAATCCGCTACGAATTCAGTTTCCTGAGTGGGAAATATGAACTTATATCATGTACACTGAGTTTCTGAATATTTATTTTGAAAGATTTAAACTGTGACTCTGAGACAAATATGGAAGGTGACCTTATAAACCTGCTCTTTTTTGGGGCAATCTGTGTATGATTTATTATCTCTTCTTAAGATCTGATCATAGTATCTAGAAGGCAAGACAGCAGAGAAAGCTAGAGATTGCAAATTAACAAACATACTCTGGCCAGAAAAGTTTCCCTAAGGGGAATACAAAAACTTCACTGCATGACCACAAGTCTGGACAGAAAGTTACTCTTTACTCTTCCTTTTTTGGGGAAAAATCTTAAAATTTGAAGAGTAAGAAAAGAACAAAAAATTACTTGCCATGTTTTCAAAAGAAGTAGTCCTGTAGTTCTGCTGTCAAATTGTTTCACCTTTCATGCGTAAACTCGGGGCTGGCGGGGGGTGTGGGGGTGGTCATCAACAGAACAGATGTGCTTGGACTGGTAACCATGCAAGGGACAAAAACCACAGATACCTTAGTAACGCTCTTTTCAGATTTGCTTACTGAAACAATCCATATGCTGCAAGATAAAATTGCAGTAGCAATGCTGACAGAACTGGTGACATCAGGGTTAACTAGGGAATTACGAAGCCAAGAAACAGCTCCGCAACAACAGACAAATTATTATGAAGTTGTCTTTGCCTATTTATACTCCATTTCTATTTCTGCCCCCATAATCAATCCACACACAAGTTTACCAAACATGATCCAAGATTTCCACTTTATCATCTGGAAACCTGCACACATGCTAAGCAAAGGAATAGACTTCACTTTTCTTATAAACTGGTTACTACTTCATTACCCCAAAAATATCAATCTCTTCCCCAGATAAAAGCTTACTGCCCCTAAAGTAAGTTTTCTCCATGAAGATGCTGAACCTGAAGTAACAGAGCCTCATATGAAGGAACAAGGAGATGATGTACTGAAACAACTTTCCAGAGACAAACCCTGTTGACTCATACAAGGGCAGCTTGAAACCAAAGCACCACCTCATGGAAGAAGGAACTTTCTTGATCAAAAGACAGCCAAAACCTGGGCCAGCGCAGGGCTTACCTGGGGAGGTATCAAGCTGCAAAGAAGCAGCAACTGAACCCTCACAAATCCTCAGATTCCCAGAAAAATGGTCAAAGTCAAAAGGACATCAATCAGGAGCACCAAATGACAGAAGGTACTTCTCTACTTTACACTACCCAAAGAAATCGCGTTAGAAGCTGTTTGATCTATCATCTCAATCTCTCATTGACTAAGGGGAGGAAAAGAGGGCATGAGACTGCAGAATCACTGCGCAAAGGATCTCAGTACACTGTCCCAGGGCTTTGCGCTCCAGGAACACAGTCACGGGGTCCCAGCACAGGGACGCACATGGGTTGGGGTTGGAGATGGAGTCGCAGCAGCCCTCCCACTTCCCACAGATGCTACTGACAAGGCACATGACAATCCTCAGTCATAACACACGCTTTCCCAGCACGGGGTCAAAAGTCACAAGCCACATAATACAACAGGAAAGGATGACAAGAAACTTTTTGTTTAGACAGCAGACAGTTACTTTAAAAACCAACCCATAAAACCCCAGGCAGCTCCCCATCCCCTCTTATTCCCCAGAGAGCAGCTGTACAGTCTGTCTTCTCTAGCATCTACAAAAAAACCCAGAGATTATAAATGCTGCTAAGGAAATAGCTTTAAGACAACCCTGTGGGAGAAGGAAGCTCATTTTGGACTATTGCTACACTTCCTGCAGACCAGCTGAAGAGCTGAGCAGCAAACAGAGAAAGAATCAGAGACTCTGCTCTTCATTAAAAGCAGGAATATTCACCCTGATGGTACCTCTCCTAGAGGCAGCACGGGGAATCCAGCTGAATGGGCACCAAGCAGCAGGAGAGACAGTCTGAGTGAAAACACACGGGTGGTGTCAAAGCAGGTACCACAACAAGCTGTGTTAAATAAGTTTGTGTAGTTCAATCCTAGAAACACAACCCTGCTTTACAGAAAAATCCCAATGCCTGGCAAGCCAAAACGCACTTACCGAAACCCAAGAGTGGTGGAGCACACGTTACATACCAATGGGCACATCCGGTTTTACATAAAGTGCACCGTTTTTCCTATGTTTTGATCATTTATACAAACTGTTCACTGATTTTAAAATACCTACATCATTAACTAACATACAGGACCGCAATTACATTCAACTTTTCCAGTGACAAAGAAACTCGTTAGGTTTTCCTTACACGTACTTACAATGTTAGTTTTCTAAAGTCTGTATATACCACAGTTATAAACATTTTTTGGACAAAGTCCATCTTCTTCCCACAGTTTCAAAAAAATAACATTTGCTGCTAGGCTTTAAAATTAACTGTTTTGCTGTTGCAGATCAATGTTAATATGAATATAATTCATTACATATGACATAATTTATTTCCATTTTCTGAATGGTGACCAGGTATTACAGGTCGGGATATCAGGTGTTTTCGCGTAGTGTGAGGACTGTCCCACTTCAGTTAATATGAAGTCTATTAGAAAATACCATCTTTTCCTGCCTCATCTTTAGAAGCAGAGAGGGAGTGGGGAGGGGGGGAACAACCAAAATCTTCCTGCATGTCTGCACAGATTATTTCTTTGCCCCAGCTCTGCCCTCTTCCTATTACTCATAAGAAAGCCTGCGTTTCCTGCTTGTGTCAAGGAAATGTGAAGGCAGCATGGCTGGTGCTGCATGAAGACAGAAGAGCAGCAGGAATACAGAAAATGACAAAGAAAAAGGCACCAGGCCAGAAGGTACCTCACAGGTCATCCAGCCCAGTCCCTGCTTCCACGACCCCCACCACTGCTCCGTAAACGCAGGTCTCAGACTCCACTCAACACTCACTTAACTAAAACTGCCCATCCCGTTTTCCAGCCTGCACAGTAACTGTGCATGGAAACAGCCCCTGGAGCAGAGACATTTTTGAAGCTGCTGTGAACCATTTCCCCAAGGGCAATTCCTCCGATGTGCAGTGCAGCGCACCCCGAGTTAAGCCTTGTGCCCGGCAGGAGGACTAGACCAGCCCCTGCCACCTGACCACTGCCCACCTTCCCAGGGCTGCCAGGAGCGCTGGAGGACCCCTCTGGCCATCCAGCTTCCTAGGGAAACATGGCTGAGGACAGAGGCTTGGGCTGAGTTCAAATAAATCCTGGAAAGTTTGCAGGTGACGAGGAAACCACAGATAATGAATGCTTTGCTTTGTTTTGAAGCTTAGCAGTGAGGAGACACTGTGGAGAAGCACCTTCCTGGGCAGGCTTCCCCACTTTCTGACCATTTCATGGTGATAGCTTTAGAACTTGAAGTAGTTCTTCTAAACACACATTTATGACAAATCTGAAACAATCACTAAAAATGTCAACATTACTCATATCAGAAACTGAAGGCACACCTTCTTCATAACTGCTGATTGATAAGTTCTTACCAAGCTGGCTTTTAAAACAGCTATGGCCACATCTTAAGTTAGTTACCTCTCACAGCAGGCTCCTGTCAACCAAGTGGTACCTGCAACCTCAGCTTTTCTTTCCTTTCTCTCCAACCAAACCCCCCCTTCCCCACCCCCTTTTCTTTACTTTTTTTTTTTCCCCTTCTTTTTTGAAGGTGGCACAGAGGAGAGGGAATAAAGAAACACACAAAGAAAAGGTCAGCCTGTCAAGTAGGAAAATAACTCCCTAGTTTGATCAAAGAAAGCACTGAAAGCTACCATGACCTTCCAACTAAAGGCTTTTTAAACACTTTGGTTACATACTATTTACTCAACTATCAACGACTTGTAAACAAGCTGCTTCAGGCTCATAAGGAATGTAACTTTTTGATGTCAGCCAGTGACCCACCGCATACCCCTTAGGTAATTTGTTTATTTTACAGCACTGGGATGCAGAATATAAGTGATGAGAAAAATACATTTTCAAGTCACCAGTGTGCCCACACTGAATCATTAGGGCTTGGAAAAGACTTTGCAAACCCTCTTTTACTCACACTAAAAATTAAGCAAAGCTGGTACAAAGACAACACTGGCTATGTTCAGTAATTTCGTTTTTCTGCTTTCATGCAATATTTCAGTTTTCCATAAAGACAACCACCAACAATCATGTTTAACGACATCTAATTTGAGTTATTTGAAGACACGTAACTGCTTTCTCCAGAAAAACTACAATATTAGTTACCAAGGTTACGTAAGATAGAAAGCAAGACTTACCTAACACATGGAGAAAGCACGACATGTTTGCAGACAAGACAAAAAAAACCTACTGTGATAAAAATAATCTGAAGCCAGTTTAACTTTTAAAGAAGAGTTTGCTCCTTAATAGACTCAGAGGTTATCATGTTAAAAAAATCCTATCTTGAATTTCATCAGCTGGAAGTCCAGCTTTTGAGCACTATAAAACACACAGGTAACTTCATTAACGTACCAGACAAGCCAACTAGCTTGTCTGCATATCTGACTAGCAGAATCTACAGTTTTCCTTGAATTTACTACCTAAATGTCACACGAATGATGAAAGTTTATCAGATGCAGCTTCCTCAGTCTCTGGAGCTCCAGTCACAATGAAAGAGCAGCTTCTGTTCTCTATCTTGTTAACAAAACTGCATCAAAATCACTACTTTAAGTTATGTTGAGAGATCTCAAATCAACACTACATGATTTGACCGATATTTTCTTTTAATCAAGTATGCAATTCGACAGCTACCATGAGGATATGAACATACAGCTATCATTTTGCAATTGTCCAAAGGACGCAAGGCATATCAAGATGAAACTATTGACTTCACTCTCGATCTAGCACACAGAGGTGATTCATCAGGTAGATGGGCTGAAGAAACACTTTCAGAGTGCTGTAAGTGTCTTATGTAGAGAAGATTGCCTCTCTCAAGTGTATTCAGGTAGGAATGACATTTAGCTCATTTTCTAGGAAAATAACAGCTACAAATTTGCTTTCACATTTGCAGTTACCCTTAAATGTTTGATGCAGGCAGTATTCCTGGGAAATTCATCCTTCCTGCAATAACTTGAGAAAGTGTAAGTCTTGCTTAAAAAAAAAAAAAAAGAACACTCCACACACTTACCTTCATGTACCAAAACAATTTAATTACATGGAAAACTGCGTCAAAAGTGAACGTGCCCTCTCGTAACATTAGGAAAGTCAAACTGACTTCAAGCACAAATCCTCTGCCAGCAGTCCAAGGCAAAGTTTCATTTATTTTTTTTTTTAACCAAAATCTCTGATGTTACCCTGATCCCTCTTGCAATTTCCCATCAACCCTGTAACACAGAAGGCCAACTTTTTTTTTAAAGGAAAAAAAATATCAGCAATGCAAGTGTAAATATTACTTTAATAATTTATTCCATATTCCTTTCCACCAGTGCAGCAAAGTTCAAATATTGAAAATTACATGCGTGAATTTTCTCACTCAATCTCCTGAAATTATTATTTTTTACCCGGAGGACTAGAACTAACATATTTCTAAAAATTTACTCAAAAAAAAAAAGCCCTAGCAGATTAATCAAGACACTAATTACCAACTAAAAGGGAGCATTCCCCAGTTAGATTTTTATGAAACTGTACTGTCCATAAACTGTGGGTCCTCAAAAGCAAGTTTATTATACATGACTAAATTTGCTAGCAAATCTCTCAGCTTGCCCTGGGGGACTTCTCCAGAGCTATTTGCTCAAGAATGCAAATAAATCTTGCATCAGACTAAGACCATCCATAAACGCAGAGGAAGGGAGTATGAAGGGAAGGCTATTCAGTCCAGCTGAAGTTTAACAGGACACTTAAATAGCTATATATAGTGTTAGCATTCAAAGGGTAATTGAAAACCAAAATAATCCAACCATAGCAAAGGGGCACATGCGCAGACATATACAGTTTTATGTAAGCCATCAAGCCACCAGCCTATGGAATCAATTAGCAAACATTCAACTGGAAGCATCAAAGATTATCTATAATATAAAGAAAGCCATGACTAACCAGCAGACTTCTGTTGGTGCACTGCCGTACAACCAGCAACACTTCAGAGTACCACTCTTGCTGTGAAAAGGTACCCCACAGCGAGACTGGCATGAAGCTGTGTCCATGAAAGGAGAAGTCAAAGGTCCTTACTACTAGGAAAGCCAGACTTATGAAGAAAAAGCTAACACTGATCAGCTAAACCTTATTACAGCCCAATAAGAATCTAAGATTTAACTCTGATCCCCTCTTGTGCTGTTTTAACACAGCCAACTTTGTGATTGTTGTATTGTATTATCATAGGTGAGAAGCTCATTTCCTTCCAAAAGCAAACAGAACCTAATACTGTTCACCCCCTCTTAGTACAGCTTTTCTGGAAAAAGCAGCCATTGCCTCTATCAGAAACAGTGATGCATGTTAACGAGATGTGTCTTGTCGCCAAAACAGGAAATACTGCAAGTTTCCATTTCAAAACAAGCATCTTTTTTCCTATAGTCTGTGGCCAACAGCCATAACTTGACAAACATGGCATACTAACGCAGTCAATTACGGAACACAAATCTGTAGGAAAAGTGTAAACTCAATCCACTCCAGTAATGCATACCATGTAATGAAGGACCTTTTCAACTTCAGGCATGCTTTCCTGCATAAGTGGTAAGGAGTGGTTGCTGGAGGATGGGAAATCAAGGCACTCTAGGAGGAATAGATTCCCTTTCCATTCTTTGTGACTGAGCAAGAATTCCAGCTCTCTCCATTTATTTTTAATTACTTCATTTTGCTGTATACACAATCTAATATGCTATTCTACACCACGCACTCAGGCTAAGATTTGATTTCTGACAATGTTTGATAGCATTTTTGTGAGCATTTGAATCTGACTGTCATCAGCTTCATGCGTGCACTCAAACTAAGTAACATTTATGTTGAATTGGCTTGGGTATTTTTCTGGTTTTAAGTCACAAGTTTCAGAGCCTGAAAATGTCTAATTCCTCAGGAGTAGTAATTAACCACTGTTACTTCTTGCTCATGTAAAAAAAAATGTATAAAGAAAGGATTTTTTTTAAATAATTAAACTCCCTTCCTGAGCAATACAAGAAATAACTGATTCCCAAATATATTTAATTGAACATACTGCTGTTTCAAATTCATTTTTTCTTTAATTGGTAACTGTAGTACATGTGAATTATTAACTAGCAATCCCTGAGAACAGGATATAAAATAAAAAAGGTTTCCAATGTAGCTAGAAGATAAACTCACATTTTTCAAGACACTGTAGAATTCTCCCCCCCCCCCTTACTGCTTTTTTTATTACCATCTACCTGAATTTCTGCTGGAAGGTTTCCTCTAAGGAACCTACAGAAATCAGCTTGAGGATGACAGTATTATGGGACTTGCGTTCTCTGAAATGTTAAAGATTTTTAGAAGGGCTACAGGCACAAGAATCTGTACTGTGACTTCTAAAGAAGCTGAAGAGTAAGCAAGAACTTTTTAAAGGTACTTCTGCTCACATGTGCAATTGTGCAGCCAAGAACCGTTAACGCCACAGACAGTCAAGAACCGGTCAGAGATACCCCAAGAAGACACACAACGAACACAACCACTTCATGCCAGCAGGGAAAACCACGTATTACATCTGCATAAGCACATCCTTGAACAGCAAGTGACAACTATTCTCCTACATTTTCGCATGTTATGCTGTTAAGATGCCTACAGTCCTTTCAACTTCCCTGTGTTTAAATAAGGTTATTACCCCAGTCACCAGCACGACAACAGTAACTGCAGGCAGCATTACAAGCTCTCAATTTTATTCCAAACCTTATGCCACCTGTCATTTACCTGAAAATGCTGATGAAAAGACATCCTATTTAGATAGCTGCCAGCCAAAAGATTTCAGAAAGACACCAGCCTTCACTGCAGAGCTGAGTTCTGAAGTACCAAGTGACCAAGGTACACCTGGTACCATTTAATTTTTTTACTTCTGTTATTTAAACTAAACTCCACTGGATAAGAGGAGCTCTGCTGGATGAGGATCACCTCCCCTGAGATCACACAAGTCTGAAGAATATGCAAAGAAGGATTTTTAGCAACCAAAGCAGCACTACAAAGGTCCAACAAAGGCATACACTTCTCCCACTCTTTGGAAGGAAAGAGTTTTCCAGGCAAAGAAACGCAAATCCAAAACTTAAGGTAAGAAAACCTGAGACCCAGGCATATGCATCAACTTAGTGTTCATCTCCTCACCAGCCACACATCCTTGGAGCATCAGTTCACCTTCCTGAGCAGCAGCACTGTCAGTACCTGCTGCTGCCGCTACAGTTCTCTAGGAATTTTCATGGTTAACACTGCATACCACACCACGGAAGAAGGTATACCGTTTGGTACTAGACATCAGTGTGGGCTCAAAGATTCCTTTTCCTACATACTCATAAAAAAACATACAGGAAAACAGTAGAAAAAACATGAGTAGCAGAGGCAAAGCAGGCAGGGATTGCTCTGTAGAGGAAGACACAGTTACCCCTTGCAGGGCATAGCTAATGCAGTAAAATAACCTGATTTCCCAGACAGACTTGCAAGCAGTGGTCTTAAGCTGAAGTATTATGAACATGCCATGCTAAGAGAGCTGCCTACCACCGAGGAAGCCAAACGCAAGGCTGGTCCAGCCAGGCACCAGAGGCAGCCAACACAGCCGCCAGCAGTCCCACAAACATCCGCTGTGGAGTGGCAGAAACAACCGGACAGTGTCTGGGCAGAAGGCACAGCATGAAATCATGCTTGACTAACACCTACCCCAGGAACAGAAGAGATTATCCTCCATGCTCACACCTATTTCATAAAAAGAATTCTGATTAGGAGGAGAAAGTAGCACAGCCTTCCTTCATATCAAGTGAAAACATTTTTAATTAGCTAAAATGTGGGAAATGTCTAAGTTCAAGACTTTATATTGGCATCCTGTCTTGAGTAGCAAGTATCCTGTGAGGAGATTCCTCTTCCTCTCTTACTTCCTCTGAGAAACATTCATCATCTTCTACGTAAAGCAACAGGAAATTGTTGAATACTTACATACAACTTTTCTAATTATTTTTTTAGTGCAGTTCGGACAGAGTTTCCAGGAGGGCAGCAGTCACTCCTGTCCAACCAGACAGCATTGACATGGGGAGGTTGTGCTTGAAAACACTTTTTAGTCAATTATGAAACATAGCAACTCATTTGATTAAGAACCTGAAATCTGATTCTTCTATAATTTTGATAAGGTTTAGTTTCTGGAAATTGCCAGCCTGCATTTAGTGGTCTATTTAAGACTGACTCTTTTCTCCCAAAAAAAAAAAAAAAAAAAAAAAAAAGACTCCTTTGCACCAATCCAGCACCAGTTTTCAGCATTTTAATTCTTCACATAATCAAGTAGGAAAAAATAAATCCTTTTTTTTTCAAAACAGATGCACTGTTACTCAAAGGAAAACTATTTAAGAAAGCCCTGTGTTCTCTGTTACACAGCAGGTCGGGTGGTATCATTCTCTCATGCTTTAATCTGCAACAATACCAAAAAAGTTGCCAAACCAAACTTCTTCATAAAGATATCATACAGATTTGTCAAGTAAAACATCTGTCTCCTATTAAGGGCAACAGCAAGCTTGCCTGTGGTACTAAAACAACAATGAAATAGCTCTGCAGTATATTCTTGTGCACTAAGTCTTACAAAGATTGCCCCAGCTACCTTCACCTTGGTTAGGACACAGCTACACACATGCACTAGTGTGCTCAGAAGCAGAAGCACTGAGACAAAGTCCATGTGAAATTCTTCAGCAAACCCACAGTGCGGTACTTGCAACTGTCAGACAAACACAGCTGTGCAAATAAAAGTCAAGGATGCCATGCTGCAGTCCTCAGGAGGTGGCCTCGGCTGTCACACAGGGAGAGGAAATACAGAATATGCCTATGGGTCAGCCCTGGAGAAGGTACCACTGATGTCCTGAAAGGGCCCACCAGTTCTGTATTGGAAGCAGGGGTTGCTGTTACTACCTCATCTCCCAGTTAAACTTAAAGTTTTTAAATAACACAGTACAGAAAGTCATAAAATTTTCTCAAAATGTTGTATGCAAGACACTCCTTTGATACTTGCCGGTCAGAACAAAAATCCCTTTCCCAAGTTACTTAAAAGAGAACCGTTTCATCTCCATCATGTATATTTAAAGTAACTATCTGAGCACGTATCCCCACAAGCACTGCACCTACAGGGTTTACACATCCAGTCTGCTCTCAGTTCACCTGCGCCCAAAAAGATGGCAAATTTCACTGTGCACTATAATCCCTGTTACAGGTCTGTGCAGAGACAGGAGAGCACAAAAGCCTATGAACCCAGGACGGGGAGGGAAGGGACAGGACAATGCAGTGCCCCCAGGAAAGGGGCCATGCTGTAAACTGCATCTGCTATGAACTGAACTTTGGCAATTCAATCAGAGGAGTATCGTTTGACTTTCAGACAAGATGCATCCTCCTACACAGGAGAACATCTCACTTATCTTGGGATTACAGTCCGAGAGAGAGAGGCCACATTACGTTTGACAGTAAAAAGCCACTCTGCTGGAGAGGTTTGAATTTGGAAGATAAGAGAAATACCATGAAAGCATGACCACTCCACAGGAGACAGCTGCCACTTCTTCCACTCAGAAATCCACAATGAGGTTTCTGGAGTTCTGAAGAACGGCAAAAAAGGATGTCTTTTGAGGGTAAATTCTTCAAACGCCCGTATCTGAGCTTTTGAAATAACTCTGTATTCAGCTATAATGAACACTAATATTTTACTGAGAATGGAGTTTATGCAAACTAACTCCCAGCATTAATCACACCCCAGATTTAGAAGGGATGGGGAGTTACATTCTTCGCTCTTTACGATGCACACGCAGGATAACATTTCTAAAAGGGTCTCTGCAATTTTCACTTTAGCTGCAAAACTGCAGGAAACCTCATAACCATCCTTTAGAATACGTACATAAATATACTTTAAATCCACAAAAGAAGACAACTACATGTATGAATCAGTGTATCATTTTCTTGCGTGAATCACTGTTTTACAAAATTGTAATCAAATGTTTTCCGAAAATTCCGTCATCATATACGGATTATACACTGGTCATGTAAGTAGCTTTTGTCTTAATTTTATAAGCTTTGAGGGATACATGGAGAAAACCCTAAATACCTGCTGCATCTTTTTTTCCAGTTCCAGTACTTTAATAAGCATTGTGCCTTCCAGTTAAAAAACCAGATTAATATTTTCACTGAGCACTATAATTACCCTGTGATTTCATCTTCCTGCAGAAATTCTGTATCCTGCATTATTTACCCCAAGCACTTCTTTTGAGTTCCTTAGCTGTGCTGAAAATTCAAAAGGTTACATTTAACTGCTGCTCAGTATCCACTGAACAGTATTTTGGCATGTGACCACCTATTGTGCCCAACTAAGCATCGCAGAAAGAGTCTTGCTTGATTCAATATGAAGTTATAACTTGGATTAATTTTTTGCTAGCTATATTAAAACATTATGGATTTAGAAATCTATTTAGTCACTCACAGATAAAAAAAAAAGTATGGCCAGTGCTGGAATAAGAGGCTGCTTAGAAAAGAATTAATCAGCTGTAGGAGCCCTAAAATGCAAGATGCTTAAAGACACCTGAACATGTGCAGAATAAAGGCAATATTCCAGAATTGCTCTGTTAAATAAAAGTTGCCTAAGAGAAGAAAGTAGTGGTCAGAAGAAAGAGAAAAAAATTACTTTTTTACTGCATCACTTCAACAGCTCTCAACACTAAAATATATCCATTGCCCATAGCAGAGTCTTAATTACACAAAATAAAGACCTATCATCAACCCTCTTGTGAAGAATTTCCAAACTTTCTGAAATTCTTAGAGTAACTAAAACAAATGTATAACAAATCAGTATGGCACAGTATCACCTGGGGGATGTACCAGGCTACTGGATTGGTATATCTGCAATTTGAAGGAGTAATCAATCTCATTTACCATCTACTCCTTTAACTAAACAGGTACTGAAACATATTTAAAATTATTTTGTACATTCTCACTTTTCTCCAGTTTAGACAGCACAGGGAATATACAGAAGTATCCCTATTTGCATGCCTCTGCTTCTCTCTCAGTACTAAACTTTTCTTGAGCATTTAGACTTTAAGAGCCTTGAGGCCTCTCTCCACTCCTCCTCTCCTTTTCCACTCAAGCACAAGTTCAATGTTTTCACTTTTCAGCTTCTTCCTCACCCTGCACTGCAGTACAAGCCACCATCTCCTCACTCACCACTCAAGAGAAGCATCCCAAGAAACACCTCCAAGGTTGCTCACCTTCACTACATCAGGAGTTGCACACATGCAGGCCCCTTCCTTGTTCAGCTTGTGTGAAGTTTAACAACCTGTCAGCACTAGCTCCATGCCCCACAGATGCGGAATTTCATCTCAAGATTACAGAGATGCAGGTGACAGGTGAGACCCCATTCAAAGCAGAGCATGCACTTAAAGCAGACTCCCCCCACCAGACAGGATTTTTAACTCGTAAGTAAGAAGCTCTCCAAATCACTCCACTCCTGTGGAGCACTCCTTTGTGCTACCACATAATACATTTCCAAAAAGAGTACGTTTATCTTCCTCCTCCCCACCTTTAATCAAGATGAATCTGATTATTCAACAGATAACCCTTGCTTGGCTCAGAGTTCTTTCACATTACAAAAATGGCAAGAGAAAAAGATACAGCCAAGTTTTCACAGACCCAAAGTCATTTACATACACAGGAGACTGACAACTATTTTGCTAATATGCCTTCCAATAGACCAGGTGAACCCCTCAGTTTTGTCTGAACAGCAAAACATGTCAAATCGTTTATCTGCTACACCTGAAGAAAATCACAGGAACCATTCAAACGTTACACAAGTGGTAACCAAACAATACCTGAAGTTAGCATACAGTTCTGTAACCAACATGAGAATGGAACATCAGACAAAACTGAAAGGGTAGGTAACTCCTAAGAACCGACACTCCATGTTCACCTAAAACAAGACTACTATGGCAGACTGCTGTTTTAAAGTAACAAAAAATAAATAAAAAAAAACTTTGGTATTTAATGCAGAATAACTCAAATTCATAGAAGTCCTGAAATGCGTTAAAAGCTTCACACAGAAGAAACTGCTTCACCTTACAAACTACCTACTGACAGGAGTCATACTGTAGGAACACTTTCCATTTCCCAAGTTCCACACTGGACATGTGCTGCTCCTCTTCAACTTCAAAGTACACTTTCCCAATACAAAATAAAATACCAAGACACAACCTTGCTGGGGAGATAAGGTCAAAGCACCTCCAACATTTTCACATCCTATATTAATATTTAAGTCAAACTTAATCTAAGGTTTACCTGCTGGAAGCTTCAGTTGCCAAATCTAAAGAAGTCAGCCAAGGCCTACCACCTAACAAGCAGTAACACTTTCATCATTCCATCACATTGCTGTATCTCATGAAAACACAGCCTTTTCTCATCTACATGTCCACAAGAGCATGAAGTATTTTGCAGCCATACGTATTTCCATTGGTTGCATTCAAAACAGCCTCTCCTTTAGGTGCCACTGGACATACATCAGGCTTCGCTGCTTGTCTTTTTACACATTCACAGTATTAAGAAATGACCTTTACTACTATAGCAACCACCATTTTATCACTATAGATAAAGATGGCAAAACAATTTGACCAGAATTTCTAGGTGTAGTTGAGCTTCCCAGAGCTAATCTGAATGACAGCTTCAGTAAAATGTACATTAGAAACTTCAGCATCAAGGCAGGACATTTTCCATTTCCAGAGAAATGCTTAATCATAAGTATCTGTTTAAAGAATCACTAAGCAATAAATAGATTAAAATAATTTACTACAAACTTAATGCTTCACGCCGTCTTTAACAAGTCTATCCAAGAGATAAAATCAAAATCTTTTTCGTTTCATTAGCAGCAAGACAGAATTCATTTAAAAAGGAAAAACTGAACATTTTCAGGGCTTATTTTCTCTTTAATGCCAGAAAATAATTGTCATTGATAATGCAAATCACTGTCTCTGGTCTTATTCCACCTTAAGCATGACAGGAGAGCACCACATTGCAGCGAAGTGTCTGTTCTTTCTCTCATTCCCCAACTCCCACGCACTACGCAAACACTGCCTAGCAAAACAGAAGTGAAGGTAGTATTTTACAAAGGCAACTTCCTTGGCGCATTGTGGTGAAAGGAAGACTAACATTAAAGTACAGTAGATTTTGATTTTTTAATTAGGTCCTATAGATGAGACATCAACTGCCCTAAAAATGCTCTGAATAGCAGCATAAAGTTTACTAAGGCAGCTTTTCGTCCTTCCTTGAGAAACTTCCTACACAACATCTCTACAATTAAGATTTAGATTTTGTATACAATCTACTTCATTAAAAATTTGAAATGCTAGTTTACAAATCTAATTTGTCACAATCTTGATGATGGGCAAGGGAAGGTAACTGGAGACTGCTCACACAGGTTGCCTGCAGCAACGGGTGGATGACCAAATGGATGTCCAGAGACAAATTTTCTGACCAGCTCCATTACACTTGTTTCTACGTGGAATTTTCACAGAAGTAAGAGATAGACACAACTGAACTGAATGCTTGAAATCCTGACACAATTTTAATTTGTCTAATACAATAATTTATCTAAATGATAACTAACAATTACTTCTACAGCCTTCGCTTCATTCTTTGAACTGTTATACACTGGATGCCTTTAGTTAAATTATTAAGAGTGAGAGACAAGAAATCAGGTACAGTATGGAGTGGGCCCAGAAGTTCACTTTCATTCATAACGCTGATGAGGTTTTATCACTAGATTACAGTTCTATTCTGGTACAATCCCTTGATCTCATCCCCTTAGCCTGAAAGCAGAAAATTTGATTAAAAAGGAAGATAACGGAATTGAATTGTATAAGAGAACTAAAGACGCCTGAAAGTTAACCTAGCTAGGAATTTTTTTTTTTAAGTTTTTATCAATAAGATCCTATATTTCATTTCACTTTTTAAATAAAGAATTTGAAAGCAAAAGTTTCTTTGGTCTTTCTCAAGTCACACAATTTCCAGTGTTACTAGAAATCATAGGTGCCTAGGTAAAAGCTGCAGTACATGATTAAATCATATGCCCTGCGCCATAATTATTATCAGAAAAAAAAAATAATTCACCCTGAGGTGAAACTTCCACCCGTTAATTTTATATACAAGTTTTTAAGCTGCATGCACAGTTCAGTTGTGCAAGAGGTGTGAGATGTTCAAGGATCACTTCAACTTGCTAGAAGGAATATATTTATGAATGTTACTCAGGGTTGAGGGTGTTGTGTTTTGTATTTTTTTTACCAAATACAAATTACCTGCAAAACAAAGGATTAGCAGATCATATAGATCAAACCTTCTGAGCAACCTCAATTATTTACTGAGCAACCATATTCCAACATGGAAAATAAAGAGTAGTAAAAGCACTCAAAACCTTTGTGTGTGGCCAAAAGTTGGGGGGAGAGGATCCCACGCACGTACAAAATTTAAAAATTAATATTTATCCAGGCACATAATATTGGCAGAGGTAAAGTATAGACTTACTAGTTCATAAACCTCAGCTTTCAGTCACTGCAGATTTTGGGGGTACAGCTTCTGAATAATTGCTACGTGGAAATAGCGTGACAAAGTCATAGCAGCAGCATTACAAAGCGGGGATTCACAGCCTTCAGTCCTGCTGCAGTCACCACACTGTCCTGTGTTTTCACTTGACACCACACCCTCACACATTTCTTTGCCCCTTGCATTATCAGAAGCCCTCATGGCATTTCTTACTTGCAGCTTGATCAGTGACTAATGGGTTGGAACTAGATGATCTTTAAGGTCCCTTCCAACCCAAACCATTCTATGATTCTATGACTACCCCACTTCTGGGAGGCAGGCAGGGAATCTCATCTCAAACTATGACCTCAGCCCTGCCAGGCTGTCCAGTTCTTGCGACAAACTTCCAGTCACTGAACAATTTGACAGCCTGCATGTTAAAAATTATACTAAGATTGAACTTCATATTTAAAAGGCTTTCAAGGCTTGCACAAAATGTTTCATAATACCACATCATGCAAAGTCCCTCTCTGTCTGGCTGTCATGGTTTAGGCCCAGACAGCAGCTGAGCACCACACAGCTGCTCTCTCATTCCTCCCCTCACTGGGATGGGGAGGAGAAAATACAAGGAAAGGCTCATGGGTTGAGACCAGGACAGGGCGGGATCACTCAACAGTTATGATCATGGGCAAAACAGGCTCTGCTTAGGGAAGAAAAATCAATTTAAATAGCTACCAATCAAATCAGAGCAAGATAACGAGAAATAAAACCAAATCTTTAAAACACCTTCCCCCACCCCTCCCTTCTTCCTGGACTCAGCTTTTGCTCCCCATTTCTCTACCTCCTCTTCCCCAGTCTTTCAGGAGCAGCCTGCTCAGGCATGGGTTTCCCATGGAGTCATGGGCTCTTACAGCCACATCCCCCTGCTCCAGCGTGGGGTCCTCCCTGGGCTGCAGGGGGTCCCTGCTCCCTCATGACCCTCCTTGGCTGCAGGGCACAGCCAGCCCTCTGCCACAGGCTGCCAGGGAACCTCTGCTCCAGCCCATCTCCTCCCACCTTCCTGCACCAACCTGAGGGTTTGCCTGGTTGTCTCGTATCCCACTCCTCTCTCCTTCTGCAGATTTTTCAGCAGTTTTGGGGTTTGGAGGTTTTATCCATCCCTTAAATATGTTATCCCAGAGGCATTACCACTGCCACTGATGGGCTCAGCTGTGGCCAGCAGCAGGTCCAACTTGGAACCAGGGAAGCTTTAGCATCTTCTCACAGGAGCCACCCCTGTAGCCCTCCCCAATACCCAAACCCAGTACACTGGCTTAGCGAACACTCAATTGGATGTTGCACACACAACAGCTACAAAACCACAAACATTCACAGCACCTTCTCCCAGTATAGGGAAGTGACACAACAGGCAAAGCAGAACACCCATGACTTGTTTCTTGCCTGAATTTAGCAAAGAAAAGTAATGCAGAACCAGGTTTGTCATGACCCTGCTACACACAATCCCAGTGCTCAGCTGCTGCATGTACAGTTTCATCAGATGCTTCTGGGAAGAAGGTAATCTCTCCTTATTCAGAAAAAAAATATTCATTAACAGCATTATTAAGAATCTGCTGCTGCAAACAACTCAGTTTCATTTCTCAACAAGACCAGTATAGGAAAAGACCCCAGTACAGAACATGGAGGCTTTATCAGTGCAACAGGGTCTACACAAACTAACAGCCAGGAGTTAACATCATTTCTTTTTCATTTAGTTCACTCCAGTTCAATGAGTAATTACTGCAGCATGCCTTTCATTAAGGATGTTCAAGATGCAATATCAAGGTTCCTAATTGAAAATCTGCAAGCTCGCAATACGTGCTTCTTAGAGGGCATCTTGTAGCAAAGTCAGCCAACCAAAAACCATGTATTTCAACATTTCCAAGGTTGTTGGGCTTTTGTGTGTAGATTTTGTGTTTAAGAAATCTTTAAATCACATGACCACACTGTCAAATGCCTTAGTTGGCAGGAATAGAGACTACAATGCTAGCTGATTCCCTCTCTGATTATCCCTGCCATCAAAATAAGTCCTTTTTAGTGAGTTTATTCTTTCATTAAGCCCAATGACTACATATTTGCACGTCTGTTTCGATCAACATTCAAAAATCCAGTGTTAGGACAATTCTGTAATTAGGTGTTATACTGTCATCATCTGCTGATTTCTGGTTTGAGCAGCGGGTTATTATTACTAAACATAATTAAAGAAACAGAGGGATCACTTTCATGTCAAAAGGCACAAGCCCAAATTCCTACTTAAGTGTACAATATTACCTCAGAGAATGATTCAGAGCTTTGATTTAGGTGACAACTACACCTCCTTAGCACAACACCGCAAATGAATTTCTGCATCTGACCTGTCACTGCAGTAACCATTTTCCCCAAAATAGGACAATGCTATCCTGAGGCACAGGAATTGGGGTTTTTTTCTGATCTCCAATTCTGTAAACAAGATGGAGTGACTTAGAGTAGACAGTGGTATACAAAGTTTATCTAATGCATGCAAATACTGTTTTCAGTGGTCATTAGCAAGACAGGAAGTGCTTTAAGTATTATCTTTTCAAAAGGACTACAACATGTTGGAGGAAACATAAAACACCATACAGTACTTTGATACTAGTATGCACCCGTTTGGAAAAAGACACATACAGGCAGGAAGACACATTCATAAAGTCATTTATAAAGTCATTTATGGTTTAGCATCACGACAAGAAATTACATGCACTAATAAGCACCAGGCTTGCTTCCAAAAGCAACACCTTTCCATGAGAGAAGAGGAACATTCCATTCAACCAGTGTAATCCCAAGCACAACCACGCAGATGAAACCTGGAAACCTCCAATGGCTCCACAAGTCTTGCTCACCTCTTCCCACCTCCTTATTGAAAACAAAGGAGAAAGGGATGGATGGTTACACGCTGTCAGTAACAAGCCCTCAGGCACTGAGGGCAGTGTTACGGCAGACTGGATCACCAAGCACAGGCCACTGAGGAACCGCTCAGAACAGAAGGAAGTTCAGGAGTAAAACGTACGCTGAAGGAATAGCTACAGGTGTTAAGTAACACTTGAGACCGTCTGTATGGAACATATACAGCAAATTATAATTGCCGTATGCAGCAGTGTGAACCACATGAGTATTATGCTGCGAGATTCAGATACTCCTAATTACTTTAACAACTCATGCAAGTGTGTTAATGGAATACCCTAAAAGTATCTAAAAGGCAATATTGATACACTGTTCCAAAAGCAGCATCCTAAATGCCGAGTTCAATATAGATCAGACTGCAAGCCCTGTAAAAATTATAGTAAAAGTAGTCATTTATACCGAAGTATTTCACAATGCAAGAACTCAACTTTTTTTAAAAGTGGAAGTAAAACAAGCTATCTGACAAAGACTTTCATTAGTGCTATAATCAAGTGCCAATAGATTTTTACAACAGCAACTCACAAGGCATGTGGGACAATACATCTCAATTACAAAGACCCAGGCTAAACATCTGCTGTTATAAATTCACTTGGGGAGAAGGGGAGAAACAAATCAAGTTGGACTACATAAATTTAAAGCCAAGAGGCCTCAGAGAGCTTATTTTCCATTTATACTGCCAGATTAGCAGCAGAGACAGTGCAGATCAAAACCCTCTGAAAAATGTGGTTTTCTGCTACTATCTTTTTACAGGTGATTCTTTGAAAATTGTACGAAAAAGAACCAACCCACAAAACAAACTCTTACATGGCCCACAAAAAAGGGTTCCAAGTAACTTATTTGACTAGCATTGATCTTTACCTTATAAACATGCAATTCTGTAAGTGGAAAGCTATGTCATATACTACCTAGATATGTTATGTTTGATAACTTTCTGTAAGGTTTCTGTTCCACTGTTGCCCTGTAGCATAGTATATAAGCATTTACTGAAATTTTCTCTATTCCTGCATTGTGACCATATTTTTCCTAGATAGTAGCCAAGAAGATATAAATTCAAACCAAGTCTCCTGTTTCTAGCTACTGCTAGATTAGAAAGTGAGTTTTCTTCTATATTTGGAGCCATTAATTTTTTTAAGGTATTGGAAGGCCTCAATTTAAAACAGCTCTACACTTGTTAAGGTAGACTGCAGCTTGCTTAAATTAAACAACTAACCTTCAGCACATTCATAAACAGGTTACGGAACGATGCATGTAACATTTAACCGCTTTGGAGCAGTGACCAGGCCAGTTTAGCACAGATGTCTGTGGAATGGGGTGCGTTAAAGAAACCAGAAATCACCAAGACAAACTGCATTTCTTTACAAAAATTTGGGTGTTTTGATGTTTATTCTGCTTATTCCTGGATACTCAGTCTTAGCGTACTGAAGTTTCCTATGTTTATTTCTTAACAGTTGTAGTATTTTTCTAATTGTCTTCTCTCCCCTCTTAAGCTTTCCATCGCTAAAATTACAAATACACATCATGATTACTAACATCTTCGAAAGAAGGAGAGAGAAAATAAAATATCACAACATATCAGCACGCTACTTCAACACCAGGAAAGCAATCTCCTAATCTAACTTTGAGTACACACAGTATACACTTTTTATTTGTGGATTTGGCTTTGTTTTACAGAAAACACACACCAGGCATTCCCTAACATCAAATATCAGGCATGTGTGCAACACTTCACCATTAATTCTAACAGTATAATAACTAACAAATCATTCAGAGTTCATATACAATGCAGAGAGAAACAGGATAACCGATTTACCTTTTGAAATTAATCACCAAAAAAGGGGAGCTCATTTATGTGGCTGCACCACTAGAATTATCCATGCTTTTTTCTAACTGAAGATAAATGTATTAACAAAGCGGTCATGACATTTCTGTTGTCACATGCTGCTGCAGAGAGACCAACAAAGCATGAACCTCAACTTGTCAGATCAAGAGAAGACAATTTTCAAGTTTCTGCTCAAAATCTGCACATCTTGAAAATATAGTTTAAATACTTGCTGTTAACATGAACTCCCGGATCTCCTGCCTTTGTTCATACAGTGTAACCCATCATGCAGACAATCCGGTCGACTTCCATTCGGTTACCCTGCCTGCAGTATTACTCCATATATACTGTAAACTCAGGACCAAACCATTTCTCAGTGCCCAAAACCTACCCAAAAATACACTTCATCTTTTCCCAGCCACTTACTCTCAAGTGAAGTATCTAAACACCTTTACATCAAGTTTTACCTTCACAGCAATATAACAAGCAACAGTGGAACATTGTAAGGGGGAAAGAGGTCAAACAAATGCTGAGTTTCTTGCATTTGTGGAAATTCAAGGTTTAAACAGATAATTAGAGGTGCAAGACTGAAGTCTTGCTGATGTCTGCTCTTAGGGCTTTAAAGGAAGAATATTTTAATGCTGTCACTGCTGTGTTTGAGAAGTCTGCCACTAGAAGCACACCTCAAAACACTTCAGCTTCAGAATTATTTACTTCAAAAAAAGTGCGCAGAGCTGTATTCTTTTCCCCCTGTGACTTCATGATCAAACAAATTCCTCGTAGGCAGCTGCAGTATGACAAGTACAATGGCTTAGAATATTTAATAGCTATCTAAGGTAGCGTATCATCAAAACAGTCATGGAAAACTAAGAGTAGCAAATCATACAATTTTTTATGGCATTCTAATTAAGCTAGACAAATATTAAAGAACTTATTTTGCTAACATTTGTCTAGAAAAATCCAGATTATTGGATTCTAACCAAGCTTTCTTGACCCTCCTCTCCCCTAATATAAAATGAAAGTAATTATGACTTTAAAATCTTGTCAGCATAAATTGCTTCATAAGGCCACATGGGATCAAGTCTTTGCAGCAGCCACACAGCTACGCATGTTTACACTCTTCCAGTTTAAAGCCCTTACAGCATTTAAAAACCAGATTCTCCTTCACTGGTCCAATACCAACCTAATGCCTGTACTTGTACAATCCATCTGTACCTGATTTAAAGCATGCAGTCAAGGTGCTCCCATTCACTTAAAATCCCTGCATTTCAACTTAAACATTACCAAGTCTGAATGAAGTTTCTGAACATGGCACCTATGATAAGAAGCCTGAAAGGTGAGCAGAACTTTGCGTCTGCATCCGCAGCAGGCTTTGATGAACAACATCAGTAGAAGACTACATGTAATATATTTTCTGCCTTCATTATGCTAATCCATATCTTGGAAAGTAATTACACTGTACACAAGATGCTTCAAAAATTAACTAAAAAAATCCAAAACACCAAGGAAATCCCATAACCTTCTTCAGACTCCCATGCTATGGGTTTTTTTTTCGGGCTGCTGGTATACCCACACAATCACATAGCTTTAAACTGTTGGACAGCAAAATATCTGCTAGCTCCCGCGTTCCTTCTGCTCAAAGATCTACTTTATGGGTATGTAAGAACTCGCCACCAACACTAAACATGAAGAAGCAGTGTTCCATGGAAATCATTAAATTAGGCCAACACAAATAAGCCAACTATTCTTTTTTCTGTTTTTCAGTCAGGCTACCCCTTTCTTCACTTGCAGAATTTTTACACCTGTACAATATCTTTTAAATAAAGGCATCCAACTTCAGCATCCAACTGAACACACATCTCTGAAATAGAAGCCTCATTACAAGAAAAGAACTTATGTGATTCTTCTAAATAAACATACACTGGTGGCTGAACTAAGGCAAGAACCACCACTCACAGACAAGAAAACTAGCAACAACTACAGTGGGGAAAATAAAAATACAGGGGAGAAAAAAGCCATCTCTACAATACCAATTCTGTAAAGTCTTAAACCTACACCAGGGCCATAACACAGCTGATAAATCAGCCATGCTAGTAAGTGCTCCAGGCTGAAGCCAGGCACACGCAGAGTAATGAAATGAAGGCAGCAAATCACAACTCCAGGTGCATGGCTGCATATATTCATCACGCCACGTGAACACAGAATCAAGCCATCAAACCAAACAACCTCAGGCTGGCATGCTGCACACCACCACAGACAACCTCAACACCAGTCGTGTGCTGCAGGCCCCTTAGCTTACCAGTGCAGTATTTTGTCAAACCTGCCCCTGCCCTTGTGCAGACAGCCCATTGTATAATCAACAGAACAACAAGAAAAGCAATGGGTTCCTTGTGTTCCTCAGCACACAACTTTTTGGAGGAAAAAAACCATACCCTAATCTGATTATATGAAAACTTGAGAATTCCAGGACTAAAATATAGCATGATTCCAGCCTCCATGCAACTCAAACCCTAAACTCACATTCATTCAAGAGCATGACTGATTTAAGATGACCAAAAGGTTTTAAAACCATGGTAATTAGAAGACTAGTGAATCCAATGTCAGAACAGACAAACCCTCAACTTTTACCCTATTAAAGGCTTTTTCCTGGCAATCTTTCTTCATAAAGCCAAAAGTAATGAAATAAAAGTTTTAATTAATGCTATGTTTCCCTGCCACATATTCCTACCCTTAAAATACTGACAACATCCACCTTTGACAAATTCCATTTTTTTACAGAAATATTTGTTGAAATAAAAAGGTACACTAAATATTGATCTGATTTTTAGACTTCTCAAGTGACTCCATTACCAACCTAATCTTCTTCCCTTGTAGAAGAAAAAGTAGTTACACCTCTGCTCAGATGAACAAAGAGGCAGCAGTGAGGCTGCAGTAGTAACTAGGAGAGTAGATTGTGTCAGTTACTCCAATTTTTTCAAGCTCTTTTAAATTTAAATATTCCATCTTATCCATAGACTTATTTTACCTTCTCCCTACATAACACCAAACAGTCCTACCTTCCCATACAGTAAACTCTCTTCGGAGACACAGTTCAAATATAACACTCAATATTATGAAATCAGTATCACTGTTACTGTTTACACTTACCAATTTTCAAATGACAGATTTTTCTTCTTAGGAGATGATAACTGACAGATATACCTTCCTAGTAGTACTACAGGGATGGATAGCTGTTAAAGCTCCACACCTGAAGCCACTTATGTTTAGCTCTGCAGACCACAGCAGCACTACCCTCTTCCCTATACACATTCAGGGAATTCAGGGTGAGAAAAGCTAGAAAAAACATTCTACGCATAACTTAAGTGACCTCTAAAAATACTATTGCATAAAGAAGCGATGCACAGCTTTTCCCCCAAGGAGCAGCGCCATGACTGCACACCTATTGCGAACAACAACACACCCACGGAGCCACTCCTTATTTTGATGGAGGAGCTGCCTTCATTTGGAAACCAGCATGATCGGCCACTTCAGCAACTCTGCAGACATGCCTTGTTTCACCTTCACTGTTTATAAGGTACACAGGTATTACTATGATTTTAATTTCTAGGCATTGCTACATGGCAAGCCCACCAGGCACATTTAGCAAAAAGGAAGGTTAGAGCTGAGAAGCCAACAGCCCAGCACCAGTTATCAGAGGTAATGTTTGATGTGTTAAATGCACTTAACCATAAACCCAGCATCAGCTTACAGAGCTGCATTCAGGAAAGAAAAAAACAATTCACCTACGAACTAAGCAGAGCTGCAGCTGTCAACCCATGTCAGCTAAAAGCATGTGGGGCTGTATCTACATTCAAGTAACAACTATCTTTCAGACAATTTCCTTTCAGAAAGTTTTTGAAATGCATTATATACATAAATTTAGGTCTGTGGTGGCCTTGGCCAGCTGCCAGCCACCCACCCACCCACCAGCTCTCTCATTCCCCCTCCTCAACAAGGGCAGGGGAGAAAAGATGGAAAAGCGTGTGGGTGAAGACAAAGACAGGCAGATCCCTTACCAATTACCACCACAGGCAAACCAGGCTCAACTTGGGGAAAACTAACTCAATTTACTGCCAATTAAAGATAGTTGCTTAGTAAGAAACAAAGACTAATTAAAACCACCCCTTGCCTTTCCCAAGCTCAACTTTACTCCTTCATTCCCACTCCTCTACCTCTTCCCCACCCAGCAGGGCAGGGGAACAGGGAATAGAGGTTGGAGTCAGGCCATTAACAGCTCCTCTCTGCCACTCCTTCCTCCTCACACTTCTCCCCTGAGTCACTGGGGTTCTTCCCACAGGGCACAGTCCTTCACAAACTGCTCCAGCATGGATCCCCTCCACATGCTGCAGTCCTCCTGCTCAGGTATGGTCTCTCCCATGGACTGCAGCTTCCTTCAGCAAATATCCACCTGCTCCATCATTGGCCCTTCCACAGGCTGGAGGGTGTATATCTGCTCCAGTGGGGTCTCCTCCATGGGAACCTCTGCTCCACCACCTGGGGCACCTTCTCTCCCTCCTCCTTCTCCCACTCTGTTGCTCACCAGGCCATTTCTCACTTTTTTTCCCCTCTACATTCCTCACTGCCATCCAACACTTTGCCCTTTAATCTTAAATACACTTTCCCCAAGGTGCCACCACCTTGGTTGAGGGCCCAGCTGTGCCCTGTGATGGCCCTGTTGGGCACCCCCAGCTTCCTCTCACAGAGTATGCCCCTGCAACCCCTGCTGCCCGCATCTGGCCACCTGCACCCAGTACAACTGTACCTGCTGAATGGAAACAGGAACATCTGAGAAGGACTTCACTGAGAAAAGACACACTGAACTTGCCAAACACGACAGATTTACACTGGCGTTCATGAGCACCAAACCTGGATTCCAGCTTCAGCGAGGAGAGGAAGGCAGACAGCTCACCATTTTGCAAGGCTAGACAGGTTTTTATTTTTACAGATGCTGTCAGCAAACTGGTCCTGCAGCCATTGATACTGGGCCTCTGCCACGCCACGCAGTCAGTAACAGCCCAGGACAGGTAACCAGAGAGGAAAACCAAAACGTCATTTCTTTTGACAAATTCAGCCAGATTCAACAGCTCAAAACCACCAGGATTACATCTATGTGTAACCAAAAGCCAACTAACGAAGGCTTGGCTCAGCTGTTGTCTACGTGCAAGACAGTTTTTGTCTTGTGACGTTTTACATGGGCTTACATTTTATGTCTGCACATCCACATAAAACACTTAGAAGGATTCACAGATTCACACAGTGTTAGGGGTTGGAAGGGACCTCTAGAGACCACCTAGTCCAAACCCCCTGCCAGAGCAGGATCACCTAGAGCAGATCACACAGGAACAAGTCCAGGCAGCTTTTAAAAGTCTCCAGAGCAGGAGACTCCCCCACCCCTCTGGGCAGCCTGTTCCAGGGCTCTGGCACCCTCACAGGGAAGAAGTGTTTCCTCATGTTCAGGTTGAACCTTCTGTTTTCCAGTTTATAGCCATTGCCCCTAGTCCTGTCACTAATCTCCACTGCATAAGCGTACTCGAGCAATGTATAATGAGTACAGTATAGCAAAATGGACAATGAGAGTTCTGATAAAGTCTGCTTATAAAATCTCTCCAAGTGCTTTAGTAGTTAGTTGTGTAGTGCTGTGTTACAACTCTAAACATGAAAGAGCTGCGCTGAAGTGATCGGCAACGTATAGGACACCTCTCAGACTTCAGAAGGCCTCCTACCACGTAACCTGCAAATACAGTCAGCAGAATTAAGTGCTATGTCTGTAAGAAAAAGCCTCCATAGTCAATTCTCCCATACTTGTATAATTTGGTTCTTTAAACAATGTGTTTGTTTACGTTTCTAAAAATCTTGCAGGAAGACAAGAGTCATAATTGTGCTGACACTTAAGGAAATTCATATATCTATACATTTTTACATACAACTTCTGTCAATACACACTCCATATATCAAAAACAAATTCAAGCATCTTCTGAAGGTTTTGGTACGTAGGTATCTTTAACACACTGAGGACCAGATATCTCCTACCTGCATGTACTGAGACTGCATGGTTTCAGTGCAGCCCTTAAACCGTGGCACCTAGCTTTGTATTCAGAGTAAACAAATATCTATTGTTATGGGAATGTCTTTTGCCCACAGGTTTATTTAAGCAGCTTAACTGGCTTTATTTAGATGCTATCTGAACAAGTACAGACATAGCACAGTTATCAATACCAAACTGCAGGAGGCATCTGTTAGCAGTACCATCAGAGATGAAAACAGGCCAAGCCATTCTACTTGTTCACATTCCCCAAAGGATAGAGAAGACTATGTACATTTCCATGTCTGTTTATGTACGTATAATATCTTTAAGGATTAAAAACATGCGCAATGGTATTGCTTTGTCTCCTAGGAGACAGGCAAATCTGGTTAGAAGTGACTATACCTATACATAGGAGCCTGCAAGGAGCCTGCATGCCTGCCAAGGAGCAACTGCATGTAGGAAGAAAGTTCCAATTCAAAAAAATTAAGGCAGACTGAAATCCCAGACTTAGACAGGGAAGACATCTAGGAGGTGGACTACCAAACTCAGATCTAAACAGAAAGGATTAACACACCAACCATCTGTTAATTTTCTCATGAAAACACATGACCTCAACAATAATCAATGAGGACAGAGGGATTAACAACTAATGAAAAAACACCACACCCAGACAGAAATTTCAATTGAAATTATTCTGTTTACAGTATAACCAAAGCTGCAACTGCAGCTCTCAAAGACACCCTCAATTTAAGCTTACCCAGAGAAAACTTCATGAATTAACAGCTGCATGAAACTCAAAACATACTAGAAAAACTTGTCACCAGCCAAGAACTTCAGGTGGCTAAACTGGGCTGATCTGGGGGCAACACTATCAGTGCCCAAGCCAGCAAGGCTCCTGACCACCCTGCTGACAAGCCCTAAAGCATACCCAGCTCCTGTGCAACTAGCAGCGTACAGATCATCGCCCCTTGGGATCGGACTAGAGCTGGTCTGTAGTCAGTTCCCCCAAAACACAAACAATGCAAACACTGTCTTCAACTCCAGCCATTTCACCCCACAAATCCATTCCCCTTGCACTGTGCTACTTGCTTATGTAAGCAAGGGGCTTTCTGCTACCTCGTTTGTTTTGTAAGAATGAGATTTCTGTGAAATGTCTTTCTTTCTATCAGGATCATCATCAGACAGCTCCAGGATCATTTTTCCAGAAGCTGCACACAAAAAGTTTTAGTGTCAAAGTAACTTTTCTGCAACACAATCTATTAACGTTTCCGTATGGAAAGAATTAAAGGAAAGGCATTAATGTCATTACGGGTAGATCACTAAAGTAATTTGTTTATAACAATAGCAGGGGTTTAGTATGCTTTAAAAAAAAAATCAAAAAGTATGCAAGATTTCAGTAACTGCAACTAACTACAGGCAAGACACTAGCACACACTTACTATGAAAAACATTCCCAACTTGTCCTGGATTAGAGCCCAGGTCCTCAGAGATGTTTAGTTTCTTAGTTACAACCCTGCCTTTGTTTTCCAGTGACAGATCTACGACTTAATATATCTACATTTGTCATCCGCACTTTCTGCAATTTACTTTTTTCTTAATTTAATTACCAAACCAAAAACCACTACTTAGAAGCATCATTCTGGGAAAGCAGACCTGGAATGAAAATGCTTTAGCTCCTACAGCTACAAAACCTGCCTCTACCTGCTTGTAAGCCACCAGGGCACATACAGCTGTGAGGCTATTCCTGTGTTGCGCACCAGGTACAATGCCACAGTTCCTGGCACAGCTGCTTTTAGGCAGCACGCAGGTGAGGTAATGCAGGGCTGAAACAGCAGGACTTGCACCTCCACACTGTTTCAGTGCTTACCAAACATACCAAAGTTCAGATGCACTTTTCCTCACCATCAAACAAGCTCACACCTAAAGTGCCTGATGCTGTGGCTCTGTTTTTACATATTTTTAACATACTACTAACCTTCATTGTGTCTCATGGCCTCATTAACACAATGCTAACAGTAACATACTTAGAAGCATAAAGATTACTGAATACCATTGAGAAGGTTTTCCCCTAGTGCACATCATTATGCCTCAACCAAACCTCCCTCCTCCCCTCACACCCTTACCTTTTTCTTTCAGGAGCGTTACCTTTCACCGCAGGAACACTGCTGTCCAGGTGTAACCCTTAAAGTTTCAGTTGCTTCAATTTTCAGCCACTAGTTTGATGAGAATTTAAAGCCAAGCATGCTGAGTTTGGATGGAAGCAAACCAGGGGAGACCACAAAAACAGGTGCTAGGAGGGAAGGTAATACTCAGCATAGAGCAATAGCATTGCTACGTACTATTGATATTCTTTAACTCATGTCTTCTTTCTGAGAAGACCAGATGCCATGCAACTAATTACCTTAACACGTACTCGCTGTGAGCCTATATACACTCTCAGCAGAATTCAGTGCAACCCTGAGCCCACACAGTAATTCCAATACACAGTCTGCGGTTCAGCGAACTCAGGAACTCAATGAAACTCCAGATGACAGTCACTGCTCTGCAATGACCAGTAAGCGATATGTCCAAGTATACCTCCTTGCTGTTTCAGCTAATCAGTCTGTGATTTGGACACACATTTTCTAAAAGTATGTACAGCCAACTCAATATGCAGTACACTGCTTACTGCAGATCTGCTCCAAGAAAATCAATGGCATCTTTAACTTTGAAACGTATCCTCCAGTGGTATAATGTGTTAACACTACTGGTATTTGAACAAATGGGAAGGAGGAGGAACCACTGATAACAGGCTAAAACACATCAAGAAGGTTTACATTATTCCATAGACTTAGCAAAATCTATAGAGACCCAATTGAGAGAAAGATTTTCCTTGTGACTTTTTGTAAACAATGTATTCTGTTAGCTAGCTCAGAACAAAACGAACGTGTCAGGCACATTTTGACCTGCCCTTCCCTGTCATGTACTATGCACAAAACCTGAAACACAGCATGAAAGACAGACATTTTTGTTATATGGCCAGGATAACAGCTTTACAATGGAGGCATCCACTGAGCCATAGCCTCAGCATTATTGCATTCTAGTAAAAGTTTCCTGAGGTAACAATGAAAATCAAATTAGCAGTTTAGTGTCGTAGTTCATCTGCTCCATTCATCCACAGCTCTATTCCTCACGATTGCAAAGCTATTAAAAACCATGGGATCATTAATAGTCCAGGTGCAATTAATTACACAGTCCCACTAGCATGGCAGCATGGCCTCACGAAGGAAGTTTGTCACTCAGCATATAAGCACTACCCTCTAAAGCAAAAGAAGTATTAAAATAATATTGAGGCATACACAGTTCTTACAATAAAACACTGAAAAATGTGTCTAACACACAAGTTTATCTGCCAGGCAACAGGGTTCTCATCTTTCTTGGCTGTACAGGTTGCCACTCTATAATCAGTTATTTTCATCAACACTTGATCATTTTGGAAGAGGCTTTTGTAGCTTGCACGTGGCTTCGTTTTTTTGCTTCTCCTGGAAGTTCAGAGCTGTTTGATCAGAAAGGCACAAAAATTTTCTTATTCGAGTTCAAGACTAAGTGATATTAAAGTAAGAAAGTACTGCATTCATCCCCGGTTCCCACTTGAAATGTAGAGGCTCTCAGTAAAGAAACCTGTGGAATGGGCTAACAAGCTATTTATACAGCAGAACACTTGAGCTTTAACCACTGACATACTTGGACTTCACCTCTGAACAGCGCAAATCCATCAGCTTAGTTACATGTGTCCAGGAGGGCAAAGCATTCATGGCACTGCTCCCTGGCTGGAGAGGGACAGTCTTTCAGCTGGGTAGCTTGATGATAGGTTCCCATCCAGTCAGCAGAGGGTAACTAAAATTTCACTAGGCTCAGTAAACCAAAAGGCAGTTTTCTGGCTTCATTTCAAAGCAGAGTTTGTTTGCCACCACTTCCCTGCATTTCTAACCTTTTCAGCTAGCTTGTCCTCAAGTACCTGGCACGCTTTTCCCTTCCCCTCTATCACTGCACAAAGAGCTACCAGCATTTCATGACTTTAAGCACAAGTCTCTCATTAGTCACACATCTTAAAACTCAGTACCACCCAACTATTAAATCTTGTTTCAAAAAGAATTTTAAACTCCACAGCAGCAAGAAAGAGACCAAAAAAAAAGACAAATCTGAAGGCTGAAGCAACAAATGATAACAACTGGGCAGAGGTTGGACTGCATGCAGAGTATCTGAAGCCCACATCTCTGATTTTAAAGGGGCTTAGCAATGGCATGCACTGTACTGCCTGTGATACCATAACACTGAGAAGCACGGTGGCATTCTAGCAAGAACAAAACAAAACCAGAAACAAAACAAAAAAGACACATAAAGAATATTTGTTCTTCATCCTTTTCTCTTTCACTCATCAAGCTATTTAAAAGACTGGTATTTCTTTCAAGTCAGAGCCTGAACAGGTCATTTCCCAACCCAGTAGCAGAACAAGCACAGCCTGCCTCACTGAAGTTCTTAACAGGCATCTGCTTCGCCACACTGGGCATAAGGGAAAACCTTCAGCATGGTGTCACAGCAATTCTGCCTGAAGAAGCTGTAATAGAAAACTGTAAGGACTTTGTTCACATGGCTCTTCTCAGATTCACCATGCCCCCTTTCGTAAATCCCTAAATTCTGCATTTCAGATTTTTGCCTCTAACATAACAGTAAGTATCTCCTTCTGACGCCTTGTACAGAAGAGCATTGCTGGTTAATGTTTGCCCGCTCCAGGTAACCCAAATAGCAAGATCAGAAACCAAGTAACTGAAATGTAATACTGCTTCAGCACGGTAATTACAATTGTGCTTTGGGGGTACGGGGAAAGTGTGCTTAACATACATACAAAGCAAGAGGGATGCTACCCCATTACACAGACTGTCACAGTGAAAGGCTGTCTAGCTGCTCAGGTGGCTAACTCAAGGATCTTCATTTTTCACTGCATTTGACAGTGACTGTATTTCATGCCTCAAGACTTAGGACTCTTTCATCCCTTTGTGTGAACTCAACTTTACTGCTGTTACTGCTACCAGAGCAGCTCCGTAATATGGAGCCTCTTCAAGGTACATGAGTGGCACCACACTTACGTTTACTCACACTGACTTCAAAGCAGCTTACATCTAGCCAAAATGATGTCTAAGGCAGCAGCCTATGTTGGACTTAGGCTGTCCTCCTACAGAACTGCAGCTTTTCAGAAAGGATGTTTCTCTCCATTTGATTTCTCAGTTGAACATACAGACACTAAGGGATCTTGAAGATTAGCCTCAGGACTATGTCTTCCTGCCTGTAATATTTAAAGGGTAGAAAAGGCCCACTCAACCATTTTTGCAAATGCATTTGAATTTTTGGTTGAAGACTGTAATTAAGAGTCTTCACCCACCTGCTTTCCAGGAGTTTTAAGTATCTAAATAGTTCTGGCAGATGAAATCAGGTATGCAACTCAATGCATTAATCTGCTTCTTTAGCTCTCACTTATTCCAAGTGAGAAGGAAGATCTAGTTATAGGCTTATTTATACCCACCACATTGTTTTCAAATGTCTTGAAACGAAGCTCCAAAAAGCTGCAAACATTACTACTGTACAGATAATCTAAAACCTCAGGCAACAGCACACAGCTGTATTAGATAAAGCCCCCAACCACATGTGTTTCCTCATGCCAGTGTATTTCTGAGATAAGAAGGGTGCCTATCAGCATGCACCTTAAAGGCCTATCCTGCACACAAAAACTTTAAAGTAGGAGACAAACTTACATTTTTTTCATACCAAAAGAAAATCAAAGTTTTACATGACTGAGACAGCCCTACAGACTTAAAAGTGCTAAGTAATTAACGTTATAGGTAACTTGGCAAAACCATATCTCAAAACCCAAAATCAATGCTCTTTCTCTGGCTCACGTGACACAAAAACAGTTTTGTGGCTACTCTAGGCTAGATTCCTGTTTTCTAATCCTACTGCAATCATTTTAACCCTAAGAAGTACATGTTACAAGTTCATTACCGTTTTTTAGAATGACCTAAGGATCACACTCTAGCAATTAGACAATTCATCTTTAAGCAGCTGTAATATTCAGGGTGTGCTACAAGGAATGATCCATCACTGTCAGAGACAAGAAAGTCTGAAACAATTAAAAGAAAAAATTATCTATGGCATCTCCCCCATGATCTAAGCATGTCCCATAGTTGGTACTTCAGCTGGACAAACACACAGGGAAAGAGAAAAGTAACAGAAACATTACTACTAGTTAGGTCACAGTAATGTTTTGACAGAACAACCACGGTCTCAGTTGTTAAGGACTACTAGTTGTTTAGTTTAAATAAGTTTTAAATAGAATGAATTGCTCAATCATTTAGCATTAGGACGCAGGGCTTACAGCATAATGCTGAGTAATTTAGTATACTGCTTGGTTGTTACTAACTTAGCACAAGTAGCTAGATTTGCTAAAGCCTTAGGCCTCAAGCTGTAAATTTCCACTTAGCTATGTTTTCAGCTGGGACAAAGCTGATCATCTTCTTTGAAGCTGGTACAGTGCTATGTTTTGGATTTAGCATGAGAATAATGTTGATTACATACTGATTTTTTTGGTGTCACTAAGTAGTGCTTATCCCAGGGTTAGTCTGACAGCAAACAGGTGCACAAGAAGCACAAAGATGGTAACAGTCAACTGCTTGTCTGAAGACAGAAAGAATCCAGGAAAGCGTTAGAAGACCGCTGCAAAGAGACTTGGTTCCCAGCAGTTAGAATCGGGTGTTGTGCACAACTCCTAGGACGGTCCCTCCTTTAACATGTTATACATGTATTCTCACATAAACATTCTCATCATTTCACACACTCTTTGCCCGCTTTATACCAAAGCATTTAGATTTCCACCCCTCTCCCAAATTACACAACAGTTTTGGTGGGGTGAAAATCTGGCAGACATGCTGTAATGCTGGAAGTACTGTTGCTCTCTGGTGGACATATGCTTAAGGATAAATGTGTGAAAGAGCAGTTTTTAGGGCAATACTTCCTTTACCACCCTCTTCACCTTGCTGTAAGCACTTTCATGACAGAATCTTAGCTTCCCAGTAATTAATTCCCATCATACAGTCCTCCTGACGCCACAACAGATTGCACCATAAACAGCAAGAACACAGATTCAGGCAGAGTCAGAAGCAACAGAAAAAGCTTTTGTGCTTCTCTGTGCAGTGAAGTATCTTTTTTAATACATGATACACATCAACTAGAGAGGAGGAGAAAATATAGAATAATCAACTTCAAAGGTCAGTGGACGTTTTCATGAGAAATCCTGTCTTTTCATGTTGTTCAACTTTTCAATACAGGCTCAATGCTGATAGCCACTTCAATGCCAAACATTTAACTTACAGAGCTGAACTGAAGTTATTCAAGAACACAATACCGTATTTTCCTCCTTATTTTTATGGTGGTTTTGTTTGAGGGTTTTTCAAAGCATTTAAAATGATGAAGAGGACTCGTTATGGTAAGACAGTCAGAAGACAGTGGCAGGCTGAGAAGTTTCTGGATCCACTTCAGACCAAGACTGCTGTGTTATATGACAAACTATTATTCTCTCTGAAAGATTACTGATCCTCCCTGGCTTGCTACTCTGCCCTGGTAAGCCATGCATGTTCCCAGCCACTGTGACGAGGTTTGTGGAAAGGAACTCTTTCAGCAGGTCAGCTCACAGATACGGAAAAGACAGTCAACTCCAAGACTTGCAATTTAACCTGCAGATCCCTGAGATTATTGATGTAGGCAAGGAATCTGTAGCTTGCCTTCCTCCCCTTAAGAAACAAGACTGACCCAAGTGAGCTTTCACCTGCTCTGTGAAACACTATGGTCTGGAAACCACCATCAAAAAAGCATATCCCATGCTGAACTGAAAGATCGTTAAGACATTTTGAACGGGAGAAACTAAAGCAGCAGATGACATTTGGCACCATTTGCCTCAATAAACCTTGTAAAATATGTTTCCTGTTTACAGTACTTTTTTTGCCAGGAGGAAGACTACCATAAAGAAGACTGAAATGCAACAGAAAGGAAAATGGGAAAATCCTGTGGGTTTTGTGCAGTTATCCCTTCCCCCATAATCCCAGGCTGGTATTGACTACCCACAGACTGTAGAAGCAGTCATATTGCAACAGAAAAGATGCTGTTGCCCAGCCTCAACTTCTCCCTTGACAGTCTGGAAAACACTTCCCAACAAGAAGAGTTCTAAAGAGAATATGGAATAATCCTTAAAACAAAACCTGAACAGTCACACTGCGTTAGGAAAGCAGGGAGCCGTCCTCTATGTAGTGTTCACCTTGAGTGCCCTTCACCATGCAGCCCCATCCTGCCTGCTTCTGTCAGCAGTGAGCCACTCGCTTCACAAGAGCATCAGCAAATAATCTGCTAGAATCCGTTTGCGTTTCAGGTGTTTGCTGATGTTCCAGAAGCGAAGTATTTCCCGTATGAAGTTAAAGTCATGTTTAATTCTCACGTGTCTAAGATTTCAGACACCAATAACACTTCACTAACTGATGGCCATAATCTTGTAAACTATAATCTGTTCTTGCTTACATGAAATGAGATTGCCTTTCTTTGGTTATTCTGAAATTTTTTTTTAAGTTGAAGTTTATAGAACAGTAGGATGAAGTCATAATAATAGGGGGAAAAAAAAAAAAGGTGATGTACATTCTCTTCCTACCTTGACACTCCCCATTCCCCCCCAGGAATTAACTCTTTCAGATATGAGACTCAGAATCCAAGTTATCAAGCTTTCAATTGTACTATTTAATTTCTGGACAGAAAAGAAGCAGCCCTACTCTAAGTGGCAGCAATGTTTCCTTCACTGAGCTGGGGAGATGAACCATTCTTTTTGGTACAGCAGAAATGTGCACATCATTCTTCAGGAAAAGACAAAGCTCAGAAGGAATCACAAACTGTAGAAGTGCATTCGGGGCTATGTAAACTAACACTGCTTCAGAGACCTCTGAAATAAGCTTTCTGTTCTAGTCAGCTCTGTCAAGGCCTAAATCTGAGTATGGCATCCTGGTTTTTGGTGTCATGCTTCAAGACAGATGTGACCAGTTGGAAAGGGTCCACAATACAGCAATGAAAATGACTGGATGTCTGGGAACACATTCCATAAGGGAGGATTAAAAGCACCAGGGTGGTTGAGTCTAACTAAGAAGTCTAGAAGGAGATAGCATCAGAGTTGTCAAGTATGCCACATGAGACAAAACAGTCCTACTGGAACACCACATGAAGAGGTAACTCGTATGGGAAAATACGCATGCTTTCTAATTACCCATTTATAGATTTAGTTTGAATATATTTTAATGTCATGGCTTTGAAGAGTTTACTGACAGCTAAAGTAGCAGCAAGAGAGGTATCACAACAATCTGTTTCACGGCTGTCTAAAGGATACTAAACAGTTGTGACAACAGATTCAATTCTGCTATGTTGGCAACCGGAACAAGGACACGGAAGAGGAGAAATGAAACCTGGAAGAGCAGGATCAAATGCTGGGGATCCATAAAACCAAAAGAACTCAGAAACAAAACATTGCATTTCATTATCTGACCATAAATAGATAGGATGTCGATGTGAAAATGGTGTCTTCGAGCACTTCTCTCAATGCTGAACCTTTGACAGTAACACAGATGCTCGCCGTTTTAAGCTAACATGCATTCATTTATTTCTGCACTCTAATGTATTTTGTGGTGTCCTTGCACAAAGAAAAAAAAATATATACAGGTGGATTTGCTCTGCAGGTAGGCAGAAATTCAGCTGCAAGCACTGACTACACCAAAATGGAAGGATGGGCAAAACCAAAACACAAAAAACACAGATAATGGTTTCAGATAATGAAGGAATCTAGCAGAGGGCAATAAAGGGGAGGGAAGAGGGCTTCATATTCACAGAATCATTAAGGTTGGAAAAGACCTGTAAAATCATCCAGTCCAACCATCAAGCCAACACTGCCATACCCACTAGATCATGTCTTCAAGCCCCACATCTACACGTTCCTTGACCTCCAGGGATGGTGACTCCACCACTTCCCTGGGCAGCCTGTTCCAATGCCTGACCAATATATAACTGCTCTTTAATTAGGGGAAAAAAGACAAAACTGAATACCTTTGGACACACTAATTGTATGGGGGACATAAATAGCCAGATAATGTCACTTAAATATTTTATAAGCTAATTCCATTAGGATGGACTGCACAAAATATTTTCAAATCATCTTTTAAAAATAAGGAAGGGTAACCAAATCTCTTCTTCCTTTTCAGTGTATTGGAAAACAAATCAAAAATCAGCTACGTAACATGGAAATTAACTGAACATCTTAAAAAAAGATTTAGATAAATATGAGCTATGTAACATGTTCTAAGCAACCGTTCCCACTACATTAAAATGAGTTGATGCTGGTATCTTCTAGCATTATTAAACTGAAGGTGAGGTATCAATTGCCCACGTAGAATTCCCAAATTCCAATGAATGTAATGTTGACTTCTTCTTGGGCTTAACTTTCCTATTCTTCCAACTTAAAAAGTGTCTGCAATTCATCTCCAAGGCACACACAGAAATAACCAGCCTTAACCAGAAGTTAACTGGTCTTCCAGCAGCTGTGAGTTCATCTAAGTGAACAGCCAGCCTTTGTGTATTTCTACACGCTATTTTGTGGGCTTACCAACTGAGCACCAAACCAGCTACAGATCACATAGTTGTGGTAAGCACAGCCCCCAGCCCACACGTACAAGACCTGCCGAGAAGCAGGATGTATTAATTACCTACCAGTGAGCACCATGCTAACAGCAGCTACAGAGCTCCTACTCAGTTCAGTGAATAAAGCCAGTTCACATCACTAAAAAAAACCAAATTATGTGGATATATGCACATTCATTCTCCTGCTATCATCAAATGCACTTTGGTGTAAACACATTCCACCCTTTGTGGGCTCATTAAGTTGAAACAGATCAGGAACCCCATCCAAGTTTGAGTAGTTGAAGGGAAAAGATTGGGATAAAGTTATACGTAGATCCAATTCACCACACTGTCCTATGTCAATTCAACAGAGGAGGCATCAGGGAACGAAGGGGAAAACAGGAGCCACATAAACAAGACATTACGGTGGAGGGAAGCATTCCTGGCAACCACGGCTTAACTAGCTCTAACTAACTTCAGCCAGGGCTTCGCGGACACTTCTTTTAAAATGACAGTTTCTCAAAAAAATCTTTGCACATCCAGGCACATAAAGCCACAGAATAAAGAAACACCACCTAAAAGCAAATTAAAAAGTTGAAAAGGCAAGTCAGCCACTCAGCTACGGTATACAAGAGATTACGTGCAGACGTGAAGTAAAGCAGCAGCAGCCAGACAAAACAATGCGCTTCGACCGGGGGTCACGGTGAGAAACACCTTTGAGGAGTGGAACCATACAACAGCCACAAAACCCACCAGTCTCAGACGCAAATTGGTCACTTCACTGTAACGTAGTGGGGGTTTTAAGAGTGCCGTTAGAAGGTACTGCAGCTAGATCAGGAGGGGAGGGGAGGGGAGGGAACAACACGCGTATCACGCTACAGGTCTATCACCCACAGAGCTCCTCCATAATCACAGCCTGTCATTAGCTCTCCCAAGAGGATCAGCGTAGTTTAGGGGCTCGCCAATCACTTCCGTCTGATTTGAAGAGTTTGCTTTAGAACAACGCTATCCAAAGGTGACACCCTAGAAAAAACCAAGGTTTCCTAAAAGAAAGAACACCCCCTCCATACAAAAAAAAACCCCAATCCTCAATAACGGCAGCCAGAACGGGCGACAGCCGGGGTAGGAGAAACGCGAACGCCCCGGGTTTAGCAAAGGAGACGAAGCGAAGAGGCTGAGCACGGATGGGCACGAAGCGGGGGGGCTCCGCTCCCCCCGCCGCGGGGAGGGGTCCTCCGCTGCCCACTTCGGGCGGGCCGCCCCGGGCTCACCCGGCGCGTCGCCAGTGCCTCCGGGCGGGAGAAGCAAGCACGGCCCCACGCACCTCCTCATCCCGCTCCTCCACCGAGGCGTCGTCCTCCGCCCGCCCGCTGGGGCTCGTCCGCTCCTCGCCCGGCCGCAGCCGCCCCCCCGCCGCCGCCGTCCTGCCGGGGGCCGCCGCCGCCGCCGCCCCGCCGCCGCCGGGCTCCCCCTCCTCAGAAAGAGTTTCCGAGCCGGAGGAGGAGCTGGAGCAAGAGGAGACGACGTGGCCGGCTCCCCGCGGCCGCTCCGGAACCGCCGAAACTTTCTCGGCCATAGCCAAGGACCCGGAGCCGCGCCGCCCCCCGCCGCGGCCCCCCCCCCCCGCCGCGCCGAGCGCAGCGCCGCCGCGGCAGCAGCGATCCTCGGGCCCGGCCGGCCGCCGCGCTCCCGGGCGGCGGGTGGTGCCTGCGGGCGGGGCCGGGCCGGGCCGGGTCGGGCGGAGCCAATGGCGCCGCGGGGGCGGGCCTGCCGCGGCGGAGTGGAGGGCAGGGTTGCCGGAAGGCGGCAGGTAACGGGGAGGGGGGGGAGGGAGGAGAGGGAGAAGGGAAGGGTTGGCCGAAGGGAGCCAGCGGATCCGGTGGCGAAGCGGCTTTGGGCCGCTGCGGGCAGTGGCGGGCCGGGTCTGCAGGCGGGCGAGGGGAGGGTGCGAGGGACGGGGGATGCCTCACGCCGACCCTCGGCGCGAGCGGAGCCCGGAGGTGAGGGCGAACCTGCGTCGCCCCGGGGCCGGCGGTCCCTGCCGCGGGCAGCCCGGCCCCGCCGCGGCGGAGGCAGGCGGCCGGCGGCAGCCCACGGTACGGAGAGGGCAGCGGTGTCCGCCAGAGCCCAAGAGCGGCCGAGAGCGGCCGGGATCGCCCCGCCGGGCGGTGCGCAAGGTGCGCCCCGCTCAGGGGCGATGCCGCGGGGCTAAGTGTGGGCAGGTATTTCACATGGCAATGGCGTTTTCTACGCCCCTCGCTTGCCTTTAAAAACGGACATCGCAGCGGCTTTGCCAGCTTCGTACCGTTTGCAAAAGGCCACCGACGCCTCGTTAGGCTTTGCCAGCACAGTCCCTTTGGGTGTTTGACTTTGAAACGGGCACTAGCATGGGGATTTGTGGCCAGGCTTTCAGAAGCACTGACACCAAAGCAGATCAGGGGAGTTAGGCACCTGAGAGCTTTCGCAAATCCTCCTAGACAACTCCTTCATCTTTAACGACCTAAATGGCTTTTAAACCTAGCTGCCCTGCCAAATTTTTAAATATTCTTTTAAAATTTTCCCCTTAAAAAAATCTTTTTTTGTCCTCCGGTGTCTATAATGACAACATAGAACCCAATCTAACGTACTAGTATTATATATAAATGTATGCCTGTATACACCACAGCCTTATTTGCTTATGGCTGCACAGCCCAGGATCCCCTGGGCTAATCCAATTGTGGAATCAAAACAGATTAAGCGCTTTGGTAATGAATAAAGTCCCACCGCATCACTACAGACCAGATATCATCTCCATTTCATGAAGAAGAAATGTAAGCACAGACCAGTTACTGATGTGCTCTAATTAACACAGAACGTAGATAATGAAAGTAGGAGCCATAATGCAAGTCTCCCCTTTTTCAGGTTTGTAATTTGACCAGTTCATCCACTGTTCCCAGATGGTAAATTTGAAAAACTTTTTTTTTCCTCAGTGTTATAATGACTGCATGGATTATCAGATTAATAGTGGAATGAAAAATAACTATATGAAAATCTCCAAATTTCATTCCTTCTCTGGAATGAGCTATTAAAGCTGGACATCAGGTTGTAACTGTGCTGGTAATTCTCTGTGGTTTCTTGGCAGTACTTACATCAGACCCTTAAAATGCCCACAAGTTAATTTATTGGGGAAGAGGATTACAGTTGTCACTAGGGACAGAATATGACCCAGAAATTGGCCTATACGAACATTTTATTATAAGGAAACATGAGATATATGCAGAAACACAACAAAAAAAAAAAAAAACAAAAAAACCAAAAAAAAAACAAAAACAGTTTTGGCAAATTATACATATATACTTCTCCAAACCTAACTGTAATAATTTTAACTAATCAGAGAAAAGAGTTCCTCCTCAGTACCTCTGGTTCTGCACACAAGCTCTTCCATCTCCAAAACCTGGACTTACTCATAATACCTGAGTCCTCAGATTTTAAACCCAAACCTCCTCCAGTCAGATGCTGTCTCTGGTTGTGTCATTCTCACAGCCAAACCACCTAACAGGGATGTAGGAAACTCCCAACTTATCCAAACACTGTATGTTTAAAAGTCAAATGTTACATTTTTATTTTTATGTCCCAGATTGGAAGGAGTGGTCAACACTTGAAAAAGTATATGCCTAAAGTCAGATTCCGAAGCAGGTACAAAGGATCCTTAAAGGCCACTTACAAATCTGACCAGGTTAATTGTATGTACTGAGCTAACCTGAGGCAGCCAACTGTGAAAATAATAGACACTGTTGCTCATCTGGCCAACATGAACTGTGAAAAAGATAAAGGGCAAGTGCCAGGTAACTTCCTAGCCAAGCAGATAATTCTAGATTCTGGAAACCCACCCAAACTGTCAAATGTATTAAGGAAACAAGTTTTTCTTCCAGGCAAAAATGAGTAAGAGCTTCAAAATTCTATTACTATTAATAATAAAATATTTTGAATTAATGCAATGTTTTTATGTATAAATGCAGTTTTCTACAGTAGACTTAATAATTCAGCAGTTTTCATGTCAACAGCACAGAGCGAATTTGCACCTTCTCAATATGTTATTCTCTTTTCTTTTCCAAGCAACTCTCTCTAAATAGTAGGTTTTGTGCTCCAAATCATCTTTGCATATGTGACATTTCATCTTTCTAGCCTGTTCATGGCAACAACCTAATAAACCTGCCACGAGCCGCCCCGCCCTGCCCGCGCCAGGCCTGAGGTACTGCGATGGCCCGCTGGGAAGGGCGGGAGTCGTTGGAGAAGGGAGGAGAGGGTTTGGGGCGGGAAAGGGAAAGCCTGGGTCCCGTTCGGCATTAACAGGGCTTGTTAACGTGAACATTAAAGCGTGTCCGGAACGAGGAGGGGGCTGCGAGGCCGCGGGCTGGAGAGAAGGCAGGCAGACATTGAGGCCACCTCAATGGAGGAGCCGCCATGCCGAGTGAGGGCAGGCAGAGCGGTGGTGGGCGGCAGTGACCGTGCGAACGCGCTTTGCTTTCTGTGCCTTTGCTCCTTTGCGTTACCTAAACAGTAAAAGTCTGTGCTTGGCGTTTTTCCAGTGCTTTACTGCACGAAGGCATTTCAGAACCCTCCGTATGCAACTTTACGGAAAGAAAACTGGAAGCAATTGCAAAAATAAAAATTGACCCAGAACATCCTGGAGAAACGTCAGGATTTTTTTTTTTTTAATTTTTTTTTTTCATTTCTTTCTCAGAGTTTAAATTCACTCAGAACAGTTGAAAAGAAATTTAATTGGAAAAACCCACTGGACATTTTTTGATAAGCCTTACCGAGCGCTTCAAAACAACTGGCCTGTTGCATCTTCAGCCAAGCTCACCCAATCCCTGTGTCTGGCACCTGAAACTCCTGTCCACCCTGAGTAAAGATAACATCTACTTCACTCCGAACTGCTGCAGTAAGAAATTAACTCGTTTATGCAACACTGGTGTTACAGCAGTGAATGCCACAGGAAACACTGGGCAAAAATTAATAATCCTGTGTTTATCGTGAGGACTGGGGGTTATGAGGGAGGTCAGAGGCAAGGGAATACGAAGAAATATAAAAAAGCCCCTCAACAAGCGCTTGACATGTAACCTATAACGTGAGTCTGTTTTGTAATACTACAGTAATGCACCCAATCATGTACAATTAACCAGGAAACCTTGATTCTGACGTATTCAAAATTAATTAGCTGATTTAGTGATTTTCAAGTCCTTTTCATTTTTTTAAAAGTCCTTTTCATATTGTAGTTAAACAACACAAAAGACTCTCAAGTAAACTCGTGAGATGCTAAGGTGAATCAACTATCTCAGCCACCACTTTAAAATGAAAATAACCAATTATTTCCAATAATGCAATCAACAGTTGAACAAAAAGAGGTTCGATGCCTTCTTGAGTAGCAGTTTCAAAGTCTCCTTCGACAGCCACACTTTCTTCTTTCAAAAAAATATGTTTTCAAGTTTTCAAAACCGTCTATAATAATTGTGATGTGCTACATTTTTTCTGTCACTGCACTGCATTTAATGTGATAATTACAACTGCTGCCAAATATAGGGGAACTTTATAAGGATATTAAATCACTCTAACACAGCTCTAGGTCCTGATGGATTTAGTAATGACTTCTAAAATGAGATTCCAGACAAACCAAACGATTAAATGCTTGATCCAGTCAAAAAAAAAAAAAAAAAAAAAAAATTGTCAATGACATAAAAGCTAAAGAAGTCTTGGAAAGGATAATATGTACACATCTCTCAACTCTGTGTCATGATAATTTGTTGAATGAAAAATTTACCCAAAGCACATAAGCTATTTTTCAGTTCAGCTGTTACGGTAGGATTTAGGGAGTTAACAATAGTAAGTCCTCTTACCCCTGCAGCATTTTATTCAAACTCAGGAGGGTCAAAGCCATACTTATTTTCCATAGGGAAATTATCCTGCTATTAACTCACCATTATATTTTATGTAGCACAGTTAATGCAAACACGCTATAGTGCTGTATAAGTAAAGCATAATTCATGAAATGAACACTAATTTAAAGGAACACAGGTAATGTAAACTAATCCTTTAACTTTTCTAACACACAGAAAACAGGTCAGAGGGTTTGCTGGGGAACAGAGCGTCAGTCAGTAGAAGTGGAAAGTGTCTGCCCTTCATGGACTGCATGCAAGAGACTGGTACCATGGGAAGACTTCGTCAGGAACTCAGTCTGGCCAGCTGTGATACTGCACCTCTGACCCCTGTGACAAGTCTCCATGCAAGAGTGAGGAAGTGAGATACATACGTTGCTACGCTGCATCAAACTTTGCCATTCATAGTAACATAAACTGCTGAAGGCTCATAGAAATATTTATGCGTCTTTTAAAAAAACCCAAACCTCAATGTATAATCAGTGTTTGTATCTATGAAATAATCGCTTCTCGTGGTACAGTAATTTTTTAGCTGAAAATTGTTCTTTTTACAGTCACAGTATTTGTCCAGATTGGTAGTTGGGTAAATACACTGAAATATACGTAATTACCATTTGTCTAACTTGAAATAATTGTTTCATTTTTATTTGCCAAACTATTTTGTCTATGTGAGTAAGACTGTGATATTTAAAACCCATAAATAGAATTGAGAGGTCTGAATGTGCACTAAGCTTGACGTTTTTCTTTCTGCTTTATGGAGATTATGTACATTTAAATACTAACCTATATTTTGGGACAGCATTCAGTTCTGAATACTGTAGAGATTAGACTGGTGATTTTTAAGTATGCAGTGTCATATCACATTAATAAATAGTACGGTTTGAAAACACAGATCTCAAACAAATTACTACTTATTCTGCCACAGAACCCAAGTTGACTAAGAGTTTTTAAAAAAGAAACAAAATCAAAAGTGGAAGGTTAAAGTGCCTTAGTCCAGGAGAGGACTGGAAGACAGTCAACCATCTGGAAACAAGCACTCCTTTCGTTGGCTGGCTGTCAGGTCCCAAGGCCTCAGAGAAGAACAGGATTTATTCACTGCATTTCTAAATAGCATCTAAGGTGAGTGTTAGGTTCAGTGTATCAGTTCTGAACTATCCAGTCTGTGAACCTGGATGACTGCACTCCAGCTTTTTTAGGACCAAGTGCACAGGATTCCTTCCAGCAGAAACCATGACAGGTCTTGGGGGTGTGAAGAAACAAGGGTGTACACCGTGATCTCACCCAAACATGCAGCTGGGACAGAGCCAGAGCACATACCTGGACCTGGGAAATGGGAGCTGCCATCAGCTCCCACAGTAGTCTTAACATCGCAATTACATCTAAGGACCGCTGTGGGTATAGGCTCCATTGCCATGCAGTGTGTTAGACAGATAGAAAAGATGCCAGCATGGTCACTGGAAAGAGTGAATATAAGGAATGTTAAGTTCTTTAGCAAAAATATAAAAACTAGAATTGTAAGTATTTGCATATACTATGTACAGTAACATTAATGTAGACATGTGTCATAAATCTCCATAATAAAGTTTGCAAACTTTCCTCATTTATTTCTGCACATGCCTCAGTGTTACAGAGCAGGGAATGAGACAGCCAGACTTTCTGATGAAAAAGAAATAAAATAATAGTTCAAGGATTAGATGGGGCTCTCCTCACAAATTGGAAAGATACCTGGAGGTTCAGTGCTATGTTGTATCTATGGAAGCTAGAGCTCCTCAGGCCGTATTGGTTCAAATTTGCAGAGAGGTAGAATGCCTGCAGCCAGGCCACGTTTCATGTTGGGTCTCTCATATCTGCCTTACTCACGTTTAAAAGAGTCTATTTTGGCATTGTTTCCATGGTGGGAAGCCAAGTGGGTGCGAGAAATGTTATATACACTTGTGTATTTGTATAAAGGGTTTTGATACATTATGCTTAGAAATCATCTCGTTTTGCATTTATATCAAGAAAGTGATTGCAGGTATAACACAGGAGTCAAGAATGGAAAAGTGACAGAACAAGGAAGAAGAAGGGGAAAAGAAAAACAGAAATAAGAAGAATCTTCTGAAATTCCAACATATAAAGACCGTTTCCTTCTCAATGATGGTTTGGGGTTTTTTTGGCCACCACATCACTATCACTCCATCTAGACTATCCACAGCCCGTTGGAAAACAACATGGCTATGGGCCCCCTTATTCTCAAAGACTCAAGTGTCTCAAATATCCACTTCTTTCTATCTGTTCAAGTAGATGTCAAGGCATTTACTTCCTGGCAATCCCTGGTTTTAATCTTCCATTGTGTCTGATCAAACTCCCGCAAAATTATAGTGAGCCACAGAGTCAACTTTAGGTATGTCCTGGAAAATAAGGGAACAGAGTAACTCGGTACCTGTGTCTGCTTATATCATGGGAGGGTCGAGAACCAAAACCAAGATACAAAAGCCAAACATCACAGAACCAGGCTTAAGCCACGCAGCTTCTTATTTCAGCCGGCTGCCTTGCAAGATGAACAACTCCAGCTAGCACTTCAGAACCTCAAGGCACCCTGGTGGCAGATCAAGTGGCAACAGACACTGTGTAACACTTTAAATGTTCGTCTAACCCCCCAAGCAACCCTCAGCTAAAGGCTGGGAGTTGCAGTGGTATCAAAGCAGTATTTTTAACACTACTAATGACTAAGAGAAAACAAAGAGTGAAGGCTCACAGTTGTCATGTTATTTCATACTGAAAATTGCATAGCAACATCTCAGTTTTAAAGTGTGATCTTAGCATAGGAGCCTTGCCACCTGGTATTGATGGCAAATTCCTCCTCGACTGAAAGGCAGTTGCACATCTAACCTAGCTAAGATCAACAGCAGTGAAACCGGAGAAAGAAGTTTACCTATTTTTCAGCAATGTTTGGTTTTTTTTTTTTTTAACATGCAGATCAGAAAACAAATCAGTGACGTACTTTGTGGTAAAACACTGAGGATCTGGTATTACTTGAGAAGGTCATTTGGAAAACATTTTTTTAAAAGACATCCATATTTATTAAGTTTTGAGCACCTCTGGTCAGGCATTGGATTCCTATGGTGGAGAGGAGGAAGAGAACTGTGCAGCTAAGCGGTTCAACCTCCGCCACAGCAGAAGCCAGGCTCAGCTTTGGGAATATTCACCCATTCACACGAGTTTTTTTCCACCTGCACGTTTACAAGCAGCCATGCCCTGATCCACTCTTCCTTTCTGTCCTCTCCCAGCACACACAGCAGTCACCCACTCTGCACTGCACAGCCGCAGCAGGGTACTCCTACGCCACTGCTGCTCTTTCTGCCCTCCACACCTCAGGCAAGGAAACATCCCTTTCCTCCCCTTCCTTCCAGCAGGGTCATACCACCTCTCCACAAGTTGTTGTGAGCACTGCACAAATTGGAAGTGAAACACAATCTTCACATAATTTATAACAAAGGAAAATAGTTTTGTGGTTTGGTACTGCTGTTCACTATGTGCACTGCTCAGTGCTCTTAAGTTAGCTAACTGAAAACAAAATACAAGAAAACAAATAAAATGCATCTAAAGACTCCCTGATTATATACCCGGTTGTTAATGCTTGGAAAATGTTTACACTCTGCGTGGTCTTGAAGGACTGAAGAATGACGGGCTCACAAATTTATTGACAACTTTGGCACAAGGTTGCCAGGTGTAAGGGAAACAATGAAAAAGGCATGAAGAAATGTAGAAAAATGGTCTATAAATCACAGCTATACATGGGACAGCATGAAAAGACGCATAGGAAGATGATTGGTTTTGTAATTGGGCCTTGAAGGTATGGATCAGGGTCTTTACCAAGAAATGATAGCGAGGAATCAAAAGAGCATGTATATAGTAAAAATGACAGGCAAAGAATGTGAACATTGCAGCAGTGTGTTGAATAAACCAGGGAAAAGTCAGAGAGAAAGAGTATGCAACATAAGACAAAAGAGGTGGAAAAAGGGTTTAGCAGGGCAAACATCTGTCCCATGTTATAGCTTTAATGGGTCAAATGCAAAAAGTAGCATTGTATAGCAGCTATCGCATCACTTTTATGGCATCAGTTGTCTTCAGATTATTGACTTTTTGAACTAGGCAGTGTTCCATCAAATTCTTTTTTATACTGCTTAGAATATTATTCTTCTCCTTTGATCCTGTGTATTTAGGCAAAAGTCCACATTTGCAAGAACTAGTTTTCAAAACACACTGGTAGAGTGGGATTAACGCCTGAGAAAATCTGTCCACAAGACTGACAGATGTGGCAAATGCAAGCCTCTTCAAATAATACAGTTACACTACCGGTGACAACAGCACTCCACTTCCCTTTCTGAATAGTAAGTGTCCATTAAGCCTGGCCTGGAAGAACCACTTCTTTGGATGAGTAAAGTCTCCATGCTTACTCAGTTCTTGCCCTGCCTGTTGAGACTGCCAAGAGCATTGCCAGTTAGTGCCAATCCTGAAAGCAAATTGTAATATGAATAGGCCTTTCAATTCTTAATTCCAGACTTTTGCACTGGTGGTGTATAAATGTTTCATTAGCACACTCCTTTCTGTAAGAGATGGTTCATTCACTGATACTTCTGCCTTACCTCTGGGGAAAAAAGCTGTCTACCTGAAGTATTAGCAGAAAATGGGCAAACAGGAACTCATATTTTGGAGTGCTCCTCCCAGCAGTAGCAGTACACTCTGAAATCAGAGTTCTTTTATTGGAAATCTGGATTTATTGAAAATACCTATTGCAGTACCATGAAGACCACCTTAAATCTTTCTCTGATGGGCTTTAACTCTACACTCACTCACAATATCCAAGATCAGCCACTCAAAATCTTTTCTTTAGTGTTACTGGCAGGAACGCCGACTAATGCCCTCTGCAGCGGTCGGTTGGAAGGAGGTAAGACAAGGCATAGTAGCAACTCTCATCTCTGTGCTGGGGCAGGCACCACCAAACATACAGCATGGTTTGGTGATCCTTTGTTATTGTCCTTGAGGGTCACCTTAGACCTTGGGATAAATTTCTGACTTCAGAGTAGGCAGAACCCACTTCATTCCTTCCTAAGAAGTCAACTCTGAGAGTCTTTTACACAACTGAAAATATTTTTGACAATGAATGCATGCACTTACAGAGCATGAAGCAAAAGCATTTGAACATGATTAGCTTCAGATCATCTCAAAAGATGTTAACAGGCTGGTCATGTTACAGTATAAACCCAGAAATATCCCATTCAAGTCAGTGGAACATGGAACCTGAGAAAAAATATAACATATCCTCTATTAACTGAGTATGTTACCAGATGTAAGGTGTCGCTGCCAGGGGAGGAAAAACAGCTAGCATAGGCTTCCACCTGCTGCAGGCACTTTTATCAAGTCCAAGTAGTGCCACCATCTTGTCAGGTACAGATAATGTGATGTGGACTAAACAGCATAATTGCTAAAGACACTTTTCCTGATTACTGGCACTTGAGGAGCTGCATGGACACTACATGAATCACTGTCAGGAGACCTGCAGAAAATCACACTTAGAAGGAACCTCTGGCAAATGTTTATATTCTGACATCCACAGTTCTGATACATGCAGGGTAAAAAACAAGAATTCTGCCCAGCACTCTTCAAGCCTTTGTGTATCACAGAGCATCAGGAGCTTGTACAGGAAGAGGAGGAAGCGTAACCCACTGGTCCCCTTTCCAGGTCTCCCTCAAGGCATTGCTGTGGGGTTATACCACTGTGACTAAACATCAGAAACCCCTGTCCACAGTACCAGACAAATTCAGAGAAGTTGTGAGGCTGTGTGCTGGCAGGGAGAAGTAGAAGCGATACCGTCTTAATTTGATTTCAGAGACAGAAGTGTACTGCCAGGACATTGCGCCGAGTTTTTGCACAACTCTGCTGACAGAGGTGCTATGTTTCTTGATGGATAACCCTTGAGCAAGGAGCCTTCTGCAAATTCTCCCTCCCCTTCACAACATCTGTCTATCAGGGACTTACAGCAATGTGCCAGCAGCAGGGAAGAGCAGTGTGAGCTTGGCACAGGCCTGTTACCAACTGGCCTACAACAGGAAGGTTATACACCTCCTGAGAGCTCTGTTCTCAAATACACATTCTGATTTAGGAGGTCTGTTTTTTGTAAAAAATTCAATGTTATGACTCATAAAATTATGGAAAAACTGTTGCATCTCACAATGCATTTTAACAGAAGTTATCACTGTTCCTTCACAGTGCTGTAACCAGAGAATTAGCAAGGAGACTGTGACTGTCATTTCCCTGTGCAGTGAAATGACATCCTAGTGCCCAGTCATGAGCTCTTACCAAGGAAAGAGAGGAAGAGATGGTCCAGCCTTGGGATGGCAATTGGAGGTAACCAAAATTCCAGCGGCAGATAGAGTGGGGAGAAGAAAGGAGCTCTGATACCCTCTCCGCCCTGTGGTTATGTCACCAGCCTCATGGTCAAGCTGAGAGGTGTAGTTAGCTGTGGATTGCTAAATATAACCTACACCTGCATGACTGCATCCTGTGGTATATTCTGATCACTGTTTTTAGCATTCCCAAACCATGTTTTAACCTTGAGCTCAACAGAGAGAAAGTAAACCTAATTTACGTTTGCACCCTGAGAAATGCTGGATTTTCCAGGTTCCAAGGGTTAGTGGACTTCCCTAGACAAGTTTAGGTGCTCTCAGTTGTCTACGCAGCATCCTTTCCTTAAACGTTAAGGTCCTGGTTGACAGTGTCAGTACAGGCTGCAAAGTTTGCGAGAGAAATCCTCCTCGGCAAATGTTTAGTCAGAGCCTTTTTGAAAAACATGAATATGGGGAGCCAATACGAGATCCAGTGATTGCCCTGAATTGTCAAACCCTCCAAAGCTCCATGGCAACAGTTGAGGCAGAAACAGGTTTGAGGCAGCCCACAAGGTTTCTGTAAGCTCTGCCTGCCCTCATCCCAGGCCTCACAGTTCCCAAATAGAGCAGGCACAGTGTTTGGGGAACAGCTGTGATTTTCTGTGAGAAATCAACTATTGTGTGGGAGCCCTAAGAACGGTGCCACAGTTTGTACATGCTACGGTTTTGTTTGTGCAGACAGTCTTGCTCACAGAAAGAGTAAAAGCTAAGTCCCCATTGTACATGTAAATAGGATTAATACTCTGAGTTTCACTCTGTTCTGATCTCTGTCCCATTAATAACTAGGGTAATCTCTCAAACTGAGAATGTCATTACTCTAGGAAGATATTACATGCTTAAGAAGACGCATTCAATTTTTAGTGTATATGCCTTATGTGTAAACTATTTGAACGCTAATTTTTACTTGCTCTGTCTGCCAAAATTAGAAAACATTTTTGGTTTGTTTGGGTTTTTTTTTCCGAAGTACTGCTTTACTTATTTTTTTCTCCCTGTAAAATTTTAATAGCAAAAATTACATATTTTGTGGCCTACTTACCATTTTTGAAGTAAAATCATATGACATAGGGATTTATTTTACTTTAATCTATTAATCTTATTGTTGGTTGACTACATTTGTGTCCTACAAAATATCAGAACTGAGTTCTGTACTTCCAGGGAAAGACTGAATAGGGAGGAAATTCATTACTCTAACCATCATCCTCACTATCATATAAGCACTTAGGTGAGTGGAAGGTGTCCTATAGATGACTGAATTCTCCGTTTACTTGACCTCCACTGGAAGCTTGTTCCTGACAAGAGGAATGCTTGGCCTCCAGGTCTGACATATCTTTGCTCAGGGTTTATGAATGTCATGACATAAGGATTAAGTACAAACTCAGTGGATTCTACATCAAAATTTGGTCTTTGTTTCATCTGTGGCTCGACAGACATCAATAGTACTTTTCTGTGACCATTTTGCTGAAAATATTACCTAAAGCATGCATTTTTCAACTTTCATTCTATGTTGTATTTGTCTGATTGGCAGTTTCATAGTCTGACAGTTAGGTCTAAAAATAAGTATTTTAAAGTAGTGTTTTGGGAGATGAAGTTGACAAATCCATATTCTTAGATTCATTTACTGCCAAAATCTCAGTGCTATTTATACCAGTAACTGCCACTTTAGAAGAAAACCTCCACCGAACAGGAATGTAGGAAACTCCCAACTTATCCAAACACTGTATGTTTAAAAGTCAAATGTTACATTTTTATTTTTATGTCCCAGATTGGAAGGAGTGGTCAACACTTGAAAAAGTATATGCCTAAAGTCAGATTCCGAAGCAGGTACAAAGGATCCTTAAAGGCCACTTACAAATCTGACCAGGTTAATTGTATGTACTGAGCTAACCTGAGGCAGCCAACTGTGAAAATAATAGACACTGTTGCTCATCTGGCCAACATGAACTGTGAAAAGATAAAGGGCAAGTGCCAGGTAACTTCCTAGCCAAGCAGATAATTCTAGATTCTGGAAACCCACCCAAACTGTCAAATGTATTAAGGAAACAAGTTTTTCTTCCAGGCAAAAATGAGTAAGAGCTTCAAAATTCTATTACTATTAATAATAAAATATTTTGAATTAATGCAATGTTTTTATGTATAAATGCAGTTTTCTACAGTAGACTTAATAATTCAGCAGTTTTCATGTCAACAGCACAGAGCGAATTTGCACCTTCTCAATATGTTATTCTCTTTTCTTTTCCAAGCAACTCTCTCTAAATAGTAGGGTTTGTGCTCCAAATTATCTTTGCATATGTGACATTTCATCTTTCTAGCCTGTTCATGGCAACAACCTAATAAACCTGGCGTGCTTCTCCAGTGATAGCTTTTCTCTCTTGTAACTAATGAGTATGATAGGACGTGCACAGATCCCCAGACCTCAGAAATTCAGTAAAAATATTCAGGTTGAAAACTATAATCGTACACATTAAGGGAAAAGGTGCCTGTATGAATTACTGCCCCAAACTAAAATTTGCCCACACAAGCAATTCAAGAAGTATATCAAAATTAGGAATGTGTTTTGGAAGAGTGATCCACCTTTCATACCAGACTAAAATGTGGTAGCAGTGTGAACCAACACTTCCAGTATTGGAAGTCTGTCTTGGGCTGCTTATAATTATGCAAACCAGAACCAAAATTTGGTGGATCACCTTGCTGTCAGGGATTTGATTCTGCCACCCTTTAGAGAGTCTAGCCTCACTGCATGATAGGCCACCATAGTTCATAGAGGACCAGTAGAAACATCTTTGTCTATAACAAATAAATCACACAAATTTTGTCTGAAACGAGCCTGACATTCACCCACGTGAGAGTCACAAAGCCCAAAAGAGGCTTTTAGCGACACCGCTTTTCAAAATGCTGAAGTTTTTTGTGGGTCGCCTTTCCTGTGTTTCCATTGTCTTTGCTACTGAGCCCATGTAGTAAAGGCCATGAAGATCCAAACTGGAGGTAAGGGAAAGGAGCACGAGCATGGGTAGCATGACTAGACACCAGAGACAGGAAGGCGAAGAGTTGAAGGTGGGTCAGAGCAAGAAGGAGGGAGTGGGTCAAGTGCAACGAGTAGTGTGCAGAAACTGTTGGAAATGAGGAAGCACAGGATCTCAGGGAAGAATAAATGAGAAGTACGGGGCCAGAAATCCTACAGAACACAGGGACAGGGGAGTCAAGTCCCCCTTGGGCATAGCCTGCACTGGCACCTGCAGGTAATCCCAAAATCTCACACGCTGTGCTCACGGTTCTGCCAAACAACTGGGGTGAAAACTTAGGACTGGACTGAGAGCCAAGAGCTCTGGCGAGCCCTGGCTTCAGCCACACGAATGGCGACATGGATTGCCCTTGTCCCACAGCCAGCCCCCCCCCCCCCCGCTTCCTCATGGCAGGACGAAGGCAGCGAGGCCACCCCACAGCTGAGGTGACAACAGCCAGGGCGTGAGTGAGAACGCAGGCAGTTACTGTCATCGGCAAAACAGGCCCGACCTTGAGTATCTAACTTCATTTCTTGCCGCTTAGTGGCAACAGTTCATCACTGACTTGGGAACTGGGAGGAGAGAGGTAAATCCCCAAACCCCTGTCCTCCCCCTCAGTGCCCCCTCTGCCCTTCCTCCCTCTTCTTTTTCCTCCCTTCTGCTTTTCCCTTGCAGTGCTTTTAAAAAACTCACATGTTGACAGAGGAGGAGTATCCCGGCCGATACCTTCAGCGCCATCCTGTCCCATGTCTCTTGCGAGGCCGGCTGAGGCCGGCTGTAAACACCTGGCTGAGGCCGGCTGGGGCTGGCTGTAACCACCCGGCTAAGGCCGGCTGGGGCCAGCTGTAACCGCCTGCCACCAACCGCCTGCCACGAGCCGTCCCGCCCTGCCCGCGCCAGGCCTGAGGTACTGCGATGGCCCGCTGGGAAGGGCGGGAGTCGTTGGAGAAGGGAGGAGAGGGTTTGGGGCAGGAAAGGGAAAGCCTGGGTCCCGTTCGGCATTAACAGGGCTTGTTAACGTGAACATTAAAGCGTGTCCGGAACGAGGAGGGGGCTGCGAGGCCGCGGGCTGGAGAGAAGGCAGGCGGACATTGAGGCCACCTCAATGGAGGAGCCGCCATGCCGAGTGAGGGCAGGCAGAGCGGTGGTGGGCGGCAGTGACCGTGCGAACGCGCTTTGCTTTCTGTGCCTTTGCTCCTTTGCGTTACCTAAACAGTAAAAGTCTGTGCTTGGCGTTTTTCCAGTGCTTTACTGCACGAAGGCATTTCAGAACCCTCCGTATGCAACTTTACGGAAAGAAAACTGGAAGCAATTGCAAAAATAAAAATTGACCCAGAACATCCTGGAGAAACGTCAGGATTTTTTATTTTTTTTTTAATTTTTTTTTTTCATTTCTTTCTCAGAGTTTAAATTCACTCAGGACAGTTGAAAAGAAATTTAATTGGAAAAACCCACTGGACATTTTTTGATAAGCCTTACCGAGCGCTTCAAAACAACTGGCCTGTTGCATCTTCAGCCAAGCTCACCCAATCCGTGTGTCTGGCACCTGAAACTCCTGTCCACCCTGAGTAAAGATAACATCTACTTCACTCCGAACTGCTGCAGTAAGAAATTAACTCGTTTATGCAACACTGGTGTTACAGCAGTGAATGCCACAGGAAACACTGGGCAAAAATTAATAATCCTGTGTTTATCGTGAGGACTGGGGGTTATGAGGGAGGTCAGAGGCAAGGGAATACGAAGAAATATAAAAAAGCCCCTCAACAAGCGCTTGACATGTAACCTATAACGTGAGTCTGTTTTGTAATACTACAGTAATGCACCCAATCATGTACAATTAACCAGGAAACCTTGATTCTGACGTATTCAAAATTAATTAGCTGATTTAGTGATTTTCAAGTCCTTTTCATTTTTTTAAAAGTCCTTTTCAGTTGCACATCTAACCTAGGTAAGACGAACAGCAGTGAAACTGGAGAAAGAAGTTTACCTATTTTTCAGCAATGTTTGGGGTTTTAACATGCAGATCAGAAAACATTGCTTTGTGAAACAGCATTTCTAGCCAGTGGCATCACCTTTCGTCTTCTTTGCATGCAGCAAGCACAGAGGAAATAAAAAATAAATTTTTTTGCTTTCACCAAGTTGCCATTCATGATTTGAGAAACATGCAGCACTAGATTGTCTGTCTCTTCCAAATATATCCTACAATTGCATCCACAGTAACCCAGAATTATCACCCAAATCTTGCCAATTTCTATTCTTTCAGTAGTAACAATTTTCCAGGCAAGGGCTTCTGAGTCAAACTTATTTACATCCAAACACAAGACAGACACTCTGCTCAATGTTGTTATTTTAGAAATGGACACTTTTTCTACTGAGGTTCATAGAATTTTATGTTATTTTTCTTCCACACGAGCAGATGTAGCCAATAAAAATGTTTTGACAAACACTTGGAGTTTGCAGATTTTTGTGATGCATGAACATGACTGACTTGCTCAGAGAGGCGCATTCTGGCCAACTCAGTGCTTAGTACATTGGTAAGATTTTATTTTTGTGTCTTTATGTCTGGGTCTGCAGAAAGAATCCAAGGTTTTTTTTCCTGCTACTTTGATTTTAAGTCATTTAGAAAAAAGTGCTGCGCATAAAAGAGGTTGTGTAAATGGCACAGAGGTAGGCCGCTTTCAGGATAAACCTTTGGCCAAAAATTCTTGTTTTAAGCTGAAAAAAGTTTACTTTTTAACATAATTTCATGGCTTTTTTGATTTATTTCTACTCTGTAATTCATTTCACCAGCTGTACTGGCATAAATGGCGCTTTTATTGTACTGTGATGTGGCATCCTGTACGATGCAATACAGCTACCAGAAGCTTAAAAGGCAGACGAGAGCTGGAACAAATTAAATACTAAAAAGTGTTGAGCTATTCAATCAGGTCATTGCAGTGCGCATGTCTTTTTAGCTCACTTTATATTTATGAAAGTAATTTTCAACGCTAATAAGTCACATGTATTTTGACACTGCTAGTGAAGAGGCATGATAACTGGAAGAGGGTAAAGGGGCTCTCTCCTGTAATGTATTTCAAAATTTGCTACAATAAGCCCACATGCTTCTTTAGACACAAAATGAATATCCACCCATTTCACGACAGACCGTACTAGGTGTTTACATCTGTCATGCAAAGGGGCAAAATACCTCTAGTCCTGCACTTTAATAATCTCTGTGCCAAAAAGAATTGAAGGACCATAGGAAGATTAAGCAGTGGAGGTTAGTAGTTCAGAATATGCAGTACACAGAGTTTAATTTGATTCACAGCGGGCTCAGCAGAAACCTGGTATTTTGTGTACCTACTGCAGGGAGGTGAACTCTTTTTCTATAAGGAGCATTTAAACTGTCAAAAATACAAAACAACAATCAAAATCTTATGTTATTCAGTCTCTTCAAAATTAAGAATGCAAAGAATTTATGGAAACCACTTTCCAGAAACCACAATCACTAGAATACTTACTGACTTTTGGAGCATAGCTAATTGTTCACAGTTAACTCCAAAGAACCATGACAAATGTGGAACTTTTTGTCTTCTCTCATAATTTGACGCTTACACCAAAGCACAACTGGAGCAATCTGATTCAATGCCATCACTAAAAAAAAAAATGCTGAATTTATCTCTGTGTGAGACTGTAGAACTGCAGAGGTGGGTAAGCACTTTCCTAGTCTAACTGCCTGAGATGGAAAGATGTATGTGGCCCTTTCTTTTCCAGGTACATTACCTCTCCATGCAGTGCTTCATTTCCTCTGAAGTCAAAGCCCAGCTAGGCAAAATAACATCTTCACTGTGGAAAATGAAGTATCACCCACTAGATGCACATCTATAGCACATTTATACTTCTGTAATCAGAACTTCTGCCAGAAGCGCTGAGATGGTGTTTATCTTGAAATACGCACCTAGGTTTGCCTATGGAATCACACAGCACTAGAAATGCTGGTACAGTATACAGTTTTTAGTAGAAAAGAAACACTGTGATATATTGTTCCTACATTGCCTATTTGAATTAAAGTGTGGTCAATAATTATTCAACTTTCTTGCTTTATGTGTGGCAGGCTGAATTATACCTGCGGTGGGTAGTAGCTCCAGTACAAGCTTACAAATGGTCCATTTCCACAGGATGCAAGAACAATCTTAGTTTTCTGCAAGAGAAAGTGACACACAGCAACTATTGACAGTGAATTACAGTTTTTTATGAATTTGCTGTTTGAGTAAGTGGCAGGCAGCTTTTGCATAGCAAGTTTTAAGCACAGAATGAGTGTCTTGGCACTGAGCTGAGTAGGGCAGTGGGTAAAGGGCTTAGGTGAACAAAGCATCTTGCTTTTGGATGCAGTGTTTCTACCCAAGTCCTTGTTCCTCCACCTCTCTCAAACGAACCTGACTGGAATTTAAAACCCGGCCTATGTCTCCCAGAGAGCTGAATTTGGTACATATCTTCTCAGCTTATTTAATGTGCAGGTAGGCTCAGGCTCCCATAGAATACAGTTATTGCATCTTTCTTTCCAAGTGCAGCAGCAGTACTTGATTCTTTGATAAAACAGCTGGAAAGCTAAAGCATTCATTTAGGAATCAAGAAAGCAGATTACCACCTCACTAACATGAGGGAAAAATGTATGTGTCCCGACAATGTCTCCTTCTGCCTGCCATCCATGGGGCTCACCCCACCGCCATGGCTGAACCTGTGCTATTAACCAACAAGGAGTTCAAGACTCACGAGGAGAGTGATGAGGGGAAAGAAGCAACCTAGCTCCATAGCCAGGTGTTTAGAGCACAAGACGCAGCTTTCAGCCACTCCAATGGCCATTTTGCTTTAAATTTTCTTCAGGCATAACATAGACACAGATCAAGAGTTAGCATATTTTCCCTTCCATGGGATGCGCCCTAGACATTAGCTTTATTGTGCAGAAGCTGACTTTCAAGAGTAGACACTTCTTCTGAGTGACAGAAACAGATGTGCTTCAGGAAAAAAACAGGTTAGAAAGAGGAAAGTGAGTCCTACTTCTCTGGTTCCTTCTTGAGGGTGGCTTTGGGCTGTAGATCTCAAATAGCAATAGTTTCCAGCTTACTACCTCAACATCTGCAGAAGAGACAGGGTGAAAACACACGTTGTTGTCATCTAGCTACTGGCTACCTTTACTGGGTTTCCTTTGGCCCTGGGAGGTGTTTATGGGAAGCACTTTGCTTTACTAGGCAGGATATGGGAAAGCAACACATCTAAATCAACAAAGCACAGGTTAGTTTGGTGCAGACATTGGACTTCAGTGCACACTATTTCAAATGTGTGGTTTACTTTCACCACCAGACTGGCCAGTAGCTTTTCATCATCCTCTTTTGAAACTACTGCGGTGTAGCAGAGGGTTGAGTAAGACAAAGATGCAGGGCACTCTAACACCTACCTTTCAAATCTCAACATCTTTGGCACTAGCCCAGGGTAAATATGTGATCCTTATTCTTCAATGACATTGTTCAAACACTGAATTAATATTTGCTAACTGCATTAGATTGACTGTATCCATGAAAGTACATAGACACTATCCATAGGACATATAGCATAGGAGCAAGCTGATGGACGAATGTTATTTTGCTCTAATCCCCAAAGTGTCATTTCCTTTTAGGTCTCCATTTCACTTCTGGAATTACAAACAAAAGCGCTGTTTCTGATTGATAGCTTTGGCCACAAGGAACTAAACTGAGATCACCATTTTATTTAACCTAGACATTAAAATCTGTCTCTGTCATGTTTTCTATATACTCAAAAAAGAACATGTGGCCCCCTCTTGCACACTCAGAAGTTATCTCAGCACTGTCTGTCTGATCTGTCTGACACCTCTCATCAAAAGGTTGGACTGAAAGCTCACTGGATCATTTTATATTTATACAGTATCTGGAGGAAACAGGCTAAAGTCTGGCACCTTGCCAGCATGGCTCTGTATATATACACACACACACACACACACACACACAGAGGCACACGTTGCTGCTGTAAGTTGCCTCTGGTTTAGCTACCAGCATCCCTTTCCTGTAAAGACACCTTGAGATCAGGCCACAAACAAATTCAGTCTATCCCTATGGCAGGGAACTTCAGGATCCATGTGGGCAAGCACAGGTGGGACCATTGATGGCACTTGCAAGTACATTACTGCTCCAGTGCATGCTAAGTGATAGGGAGGGTCTAAATTTTCCCAGTGGCCTTCTCTGAAAGGCACCTCAACAGGATTTACAGCCCTTTGGAAATAGAATGAGATTAGGTTGATGTAGAGCCTCAGCCTTGCATTGAAAATGCAGTTGATATGGTATGTTTGTATATCATGTTTAACACAAGAGGGGTAAGACCTTTTGTGAATACTTGAACATTATATGTGATTGATAATTGATCACTGTTACCCAGTATCAGTAGTTTTCTGGTAACAGAATTGGTTCTGGAATCTTGAACAATGAAATTATGGGGTTTTCTGGACTAAGGAAACCTAAGCGTATTTTATATTCAGTTACTAGGTTTGTCGCCAAGAGGAAGAAAGTACATGTTGGTTGCGTTATTCAGGTCACAAACAGCAACTTACTTTTCAGCAAGATCCTTCTGTAGACAAGGTTTTATTGAATTATTTACACTTAAATATCAGGTATAAGGTGAACTTAGTCTGTATGCATAAATAGCCACAACCGGAATACCAGTTGTGCACGTCTTTCATATACAAACGTAATCTATACAACTCAAACAGGTTGGACTGACTGCAGTCATTATCTCTACACAGGTGAGGAACCCCTAAACCAGTCTTGAGTAAGTTACCTGTTACAGAGCAGTGATACCTAAAGATACGTGTTAAAAATATTTGGGGGTCAAAAAAGAATGGCTAACGCCAGAGGCAATCCCTCCTGAAAAGTTCTACTTCCTACCACTTCTCAGGTGCTGGCATTCTCAGTATCAGGCTGTGATTAACAAAATGATGAATTCCCAAATGCACAACAGGCTCGATCCCCTCTTTTCCCACCACTGCTCCATGCACACAAACAAACCAGTGGTACTCAAGAGTTTTGGGTTCCAACTCCTCATTTTCAGTTGTTTTTTCTAGGAAGCAATTAAATGTAAGCAGCAAAATTAACCATACCTTGTTCATTTACTCTGCCAACGTTTCTTGTGAAGGTGACAGAAAAAGACATGTAAACTTTATGAGAGCGAGAGAGGCCTGATTTTTAATAATTTATAATAATTAAATAATATGTATTCTACTTTATTTTTACTAAGCTGTTTGCCATGTACATTGGAATAACTTCAGCTGCTGATTCGTCAGGAAATGAAGACAGGCAAGGAACAATTGCAGAAGTATCAGGCTATCAGCAAATATTCAGGACCATTGACTTTTGTGTAACACACGTTGATTCTGCTAAAGCACCCAGACTGGTTTAACCCAGCTTCAGAAACCACAGCAGAACAAAATTTCAGCACCTTTAATAGATGGTTCCAAAAGGTCAACTGAGCAGACATGTAAGACAAATAAAATGCAAGACAGAGTTTATAGCTAGAGTAAAAGATCAATACTGACTGACAATAAGAGGAAAAAGTATTACATTAATTCAACAAGCCTGTTTTGCATTGGTTTGTTTTCTTGTTAAACTTAAGTCCTGTCTTGAACAAAGTTGTTTGTGGGTCCCTTGTGAGTGGTCACAAGACCTTATAAGGCAGAACTGCACATACCCGGAGGAGCTAGATCTGCTGGAGCGAGTGTGGTTGATCCCCAGTGTTTTGTAACCTGGAGCAATCCAGAAGATTAGAGGAGATTGCAGAGGAAGGTCAAGGTGTAGACTGCATTATACCATGATGAAGGGCACCCATTTTCAGTTCATATGCAGAGGGATGCCTTTGCAAGCATGAAATCTTAAAACCTGCAGCTTACAAGAGCTGCACTAGAGAGAGTTTCTTACGTGCAGCTGTATTGAATCTAAGTCTTTTGAGAATTTTAGTTGGTGTCTTTTAGCAAAAGCATTGACTCTGACTTTATGCTTAATAAGAATGAAACAACAAAATAGCAGCTCTTCATCAGTACTGGCACATTTTGTTACAAACAAACAGCTTAACAAAATCCTTCCTTAGCTTTGTTCCTCCAATGCTGTGCCACATTTTTCCCAAAATGACCATGTGAATAATATGCCACCAGTATTGGCATTTAATTTATTGGAAATTACTTAGAAAAACAAAAATATCACAGCTAAAACAATAAATGTTTTTCATATGTTTCTTACTTTACATTATTCAGGGAACCTGAATTTTCATTTTCCTATCAGTTAGACTTTATTAAAAATCATAACATTTTTGCTTTATGACATCACATTTGACTGCTGCGGAAAAGTCCATTGTCTCACAAGCATAATGTTTAATGACTCCAGAATAATGAGAATGGGACAAAGAAAACTCTTTAAATTAACAATATTGGCAGTAAAGATAAAAGGAAAAACTAACAAGGGTAATAATAGGAAATGTTGAAAGAAATGCAACTTATGAAATACTTAGGCTAGATGTTTAGATATAACAGATGTAGATAATGTTTTCAGTTGTGCAAGACTGGTTCTCATAAAATTTACTTGTATTAAAAACAAAGGCTGAAGGAGAGAACTATACTGAATGCCTCTGATTTCTAATTTTCCTTTTGTTTGCAGTCCTTTATGCATACAATTACTTTAATAGTGGCAACTGGAATCAGGAAATTCTGACCTGTGTCATACAATTAGTAACATCTTATAATTCTGCAGTTTTGAATAGAATAAGTTTTCATCATAAAAAATTATTGAATTCCCTTGTAAGTTAAATGAGAAAAATGAAACCTTGTGTAGAGCTCTCAGATGAATATTGTTTGAGACAAATTTGGTCTTCCAGCTCCCTGGCTAAGACTACAAAATCTGTCTGTAGTGTAACAAATAGTCTTGTTTATTTTGCTGTCAGAAAGTCCTCCACATTTTGAGGTATAATCAACAGTCTCATCAATTATTAACTGTTTTGTCTTGTCAGTCTCTTTCTCCTAGTATCTTTCATAATATTTGTTTTTGAGAGACACATTTAATGTTAATTTTGGCCAAATTAGTGATTAACTTCACACTCTCCAGCTCTGTGATTTCTTGCTAAGTGGGACAATTTTCTGGCTGCTTCTTCAAAAGGAATGAAAACACTTTATATTCACATTTCCTTTAATTTCCGAGTATCACCATCCAGTATGTTACGCGTGCTCTGAGACAAGTCTCAACATTTAAAGAATCCCAGCTATTCAATGTCTTCTCTCCAGCTTGCTTAGCAATATAACCTTTCCATTTCTTTTCTTTAAGTGCAGACCTAGCAAAAGACTATTAATTTACAAGGGAAGCCTCAGTTACAGCTGGCATTCAATCCCACATTTCTCATGGACATCTTCTAGTTAATGTATTTGAAACAGTTACAGAATAATGATAACAAAGCATTTGTTTTTACTAGTTGCTGATTTTTACCCAAAAGCTTTTGTGAGAAACCTAGTAGCAGAGGGCCTCATTTTTCTTTGGCATACTGTAATGGATAACGTTCTAATGCGTTTCTTCCCACAGCTTTTCCCCGCTGTATTGCATTTTGCCTTTGTTGTATAGGCACAGCTGAGCCAGAGTTACTATTGGCTTAGCTTCAGCTTGCTTTGAGATTATTCTCACGTGGCTTGGTTTAATTATTTTCTGATTTTCCTTTTATGTCTTTGAACCAGTAGCTCAATTTATCTAATTTTCCCTAGTTTTTTTAGCTGAAAATCAGATAAAACAGCTCAAGATTATCAAAACTGTATATGGAATTATACTGTACTATTATTAAAAAACCTCAGCCCTTCAGCCAATAAAAAAAAGAAACCCTCCCCCTAAACAGTCAACCAAACAAAAAAATTCCCTAACCAGTTATTGTTCTTTCTCATATTCCATTTAGGTTTGAAATTTACCATTTTGTCATTATTTTGTGTTGTGATATTGTTTTCTTGTTGAGTGTTAGGGGTTTTTTTAACATGGAGCTTAGAGCTTTCCTGCTGTATCATCACATTTTCCCATGTATCTCACCTGGTGCATTACTTTGTTTCCTGAATCTGCAAGTATGGCCCTATGTAGTTTTTCTGTTGAGCCATATTTTTAATATTTTCTTGTATTTCACTTTTTCTGGTCCTTCTTGAAGAATATCTGATTATTTAATTTTAAGAAATAGACTATTGGGTAATAACATGGTCCAGTGTATTGTACCTGGCTATGAATCCAGTTGCCTATTCCTGATTCCAGTAGTGCTTTATCACAGTGGATAAGACTGTGCCTTTTATTGCCCTTTTTCTTTTCCACTCAAGTTAAAATTTTTGAGGGGAGATTGTGTCCTTATATAATGTGGCTCAGATATTGGGTGACCTCTAAGAACACTAACAGAAATTATTCAAAATAATTTAGCAGATAGATTAAGACACATTCCAGCAGTTTGTGACCATAAATTAGCTCATACAAACCATGTTATTTTCTGTTTCCTCAGAGAAAAAGTACAGCAAATGAAAGCAAGGAAGCCATCTCACCTTCTGGGGCTATATTAAAGGGGCAGGAGAGTAATGCTGACTGTTAAAAATGAATAAAATAAGAAATTACACAGGCTTAGCCATTTTTAGAAACAAGTTGTTATAATTTTTGCTTTTTCCTGATCTTCAAATCATTGAACCAAGTTTTAGAACAAAAGCTTTTGGCAGTAGCATAGGGAAGTTTGCCTAACCATATCTCATTAATATGCTGCTAAGCAATGAAAAAAATATTGGAAATTCTCCCCACAAGTTAACACCAAACACTGTAACTTGCCAGAAATCAGATTAAATAGTCAGGGGATCTGGTCCTCAGTATGGAGAATATCTGCCCCTGCTTTAAAGCCTTAGTGGTGACATCCCCTTGCACCAGTGAACAGCAAGAACATTTCAAAGGAGGCCACTTGTCCACCAGAACACTCAAAGTCATGATGCAAACCATGAAACCTAAGCACGTACCTGAACTGAATTCAAAGAGAGTCCATCAAACAAAACAAATAGATATACTTTAAAATGGCACCTCATGTAGGGCCACAAACAAAGCCGTAACTTGTGATAGCAGCAGGTAGAAAAATAGAGGTAACAGCAGGGACTTGGGAGAACCTTCTGGAGGTACCATGAAAAATCACCTGTCTGTGAAAATTACAGTGAAACAGCATGCTTCTGAATTTCAGCAAGATTTTTATGCAGATGGGGATTTACTTGTTCTGCACCTGCTGTCAGTACACATTAGACCATAAACATCAGCAAACATTGATTAAGCATATTGCCCAAATGAAACATTAGGCAAAGAAGGAAGGAAGCATCTCAGAAACTCTAAATCATCAAAGACAAATTACTCATCCTGCAGCAATTTAAGGCGGAGTAGAGTCATTGCTGCTTATCAAACTCAGCTGTGTTGAAAGTTTTGTAGAACCTTTTTTTTTTTGTAGTAAATGTAACCCAACTTTTTTGTGTAACGACTCTGAGAGGTCAGTAGTCATCAACTCCAACAGAACTTTGGAAATCAGATTGCTGGTCAGCTGCACGAAGGGGTAGTTCTCATTCTGGAGAAAATATGCAAAAAAGCGCTTCCCTGGTAGCACGGACTGGAACCATGGCAGATGAAAGACCAGCAGGAGGCTGTTTTGACCCTGGAATCAACAGGCTAAAACGTGACTTCTCTACTTCTTACCCCAATGTTTGCTGCCTGGAATTGTTTTTGGGACAATACAGGCATCAGGAATTCAACTGTCCCCCACACTCTTGTCTCATTATTGAGCATCAACAGCCAGAATCTGGTCAGCAGTATTTAAAGCGGTGTGACAGACAGAAAGGCATGAAAGCTACAGATAAGCAGTCATATAGTCTCTTTCTCCCTGTGGAACTCAAAATTTGACATCTAATATTCAGTGACCATTTTCTCTCTAGTATCATAAATGGTTCATGAACAATTGCAAGATGCATGGGCCATTTTTGTCATGATTTAATCCACGTTCCAGCTGTTATTTTCAACAGCAATGAAGCACTATAGGTAAAGGTTACCTATCAAAAGGCTTGTTTCTGCATGTTAACATGTTGCAGGAAGGTTTTATTGTGCAGTTAGGCTTAGTTACAGATGAGCTTCAATAAATAATATAAATGTTAACATGTTGCTCCAATAAATAAAATATGTGTCATATGGGGCTTGATTGCTGAATGCCTGTGTGACTCCAGAGAATCTTGAAGTTAATGGCATTTACAGGGGTCAGACCTGTTCTGTTTACTGAGAAGGGAGATCCTGATTGCCCCCGCAATGATGCCCACCTTAGCTGTATGTCACAGCCAGGCAGTCCAGTTGAATACAGACTGTCTCCTGTGATGGGACAGGTGCTCCAACTATCATACTGCAACCTGTTAATTATCCACAATCATTGTGAGGCTTAATGGGGCTGGGCAGAGGAGCTAGCTATCCACATCTGTGTACGCCTGACATGCCAGTGTTCACCGACTTCTCTTCAGGCTGAGCTTTAATGGATCTTCACAAGTAATTCCAACATAGTTTTCATCCATCCCAGCTGATCTGTAACAAAGCAGTAATGATGCTGGAAATTCTTTAAACTCCTCAGAGCAGATTCCTCCTAGCTCACATATAAATCCTAGAGAATATTTAGCCTTAAAGAAGGTTAACTGGAAAGTTTTGGAAAGGAAAACTGTCAGTGTAGGGAGTTCATGGTAAAATGGGAAGAAAAAAAGAAGTTATATTTTGACTTTTAAACTGTATTATGTACTGATGAAGTGTGTAACTTTTAAGTCACATTTGTTATTACCTGCAAAGCTGACTAATGTAGTATGGCTCTTAATAAAGTGAAAGACAGCATCTTAGACGAGCATTTTGATTTGCAATATTTTAACATCTTTTCACAGTACATACTGAACACAAAGCTTACCTATCACCAATGCTTCAGTTCTGTCTTCTCGTATGCAAACACATTTTATACATCAATCTGTTTGCTACCTAGCTTTGTTTTCAGGAAACAGGAAGAGAAGTAATATTTAGCATAGTAATTATCCTTTTAGCCAGGCCATTTTTCTCTTGAAAATCGGATCTCATGCACATACTGCAATTCAGTTACTAGAGTATGTCACAGCTGAGCACCTGGCCTTACTAGACTTATTCAATCTAAATGCCATTTGATAAGCCTTTAGAAGAAAATGAATTATATACATTGATGCACTGAAATTGATTTTATTTTAATTCATCTATCTCATAACTAAGAATTTATTTTGCTTTTCTTTTTGCATTGTGAAAGCTTTGATAAGAAATATTGTGAGGTTCCAGAAACTGGAGTTTATTAAGGAGAGCACATCAACTTCGTGTTCAGATGACTGACATTCATTTCAGTGCATATAATATCAGGTGGTCTGATCCTTAGGAGCTTGACCATCAGCTTATTTAAGAGCAAAATAAATTGTGTTTCTTTTGTTTGATTTTTTTTGTTGTTCTGTTTTTCTGCCAGCGTGAGTTGGTAGTACTTACTTAGTTCCAAAGCAGGGTTAAAATAAATATTGAAGTTCCAGAACCCAGGAGGAATGAGATACAGTCCAGCCAATGATAACTATTTAAAAAGTATATTTTGAGATAAAAAAGCTGAGGCATTTTTAAGAACTATTGATCTCCTTAAATAGCCAGAGGGAAGTTTGGATGTATATACTACATGACCAGCTATTCCAAACAAAAAGACTCAGTATTCAAAAAGCCTTACCAGCCCTGAGGGGATCCTGCTAGCATTGACAGCAGTTGGAAGCTCATCACTGCCCAAGATAGCTGATCAATTCTCATAGGAAGAGACTTTTTGCATGAAGGCAGGGCTGATTTATTAAGTGCTGTTGGGCACCTGGTTTTAAATAATAACCCTTCTGACAAGTGCTGTAACTTCTGTGTTCTAGAGAGCACTGAGGATGCCCCTGGGGCTCTGCAAGGAGGGAGGGGAATACATGGGGCCCCCAACTCCAGTTATATGACCGAGTGTAGAGAGTACTCGCAACACAGGTTACTTATTCAAAATCATACACTGCCTATACCCTTTGATAGGAATCTACTCTTTCCACTCATCCACAGAGCAAATGCCAAGTTCTAGCAAATTGAGAAAGAGAACCACAAAAGGCTCTTAAAGCATTATTGTCTTCCAGCCAGCCCTATATTTCATGTGTTTGCAGTGCAATTATCTAGCTCCTCACTCTCTTGTTGCAAGATCCGTGACCAAGGGCCAGCAAGGAAATCTGCTGGGCTTTTGTGAGAGAACAAAAGAAGGTGGGAAACCCTTGTGCCATTCAGTTCCCTAGCACTGGGAGAATGCAACAGAGTGAATAGTGACCTGGAAAAAGCACTTCTGAGCCTGTGCTGGTTTTTGCTGGGATAGGGTCAGTTTTCTTCACAGTATCTGGTATGTGGCTGTGTTTTGGATTTGTGCAAAAAACAGTGTCAATAACAGTCATGTTTTCATTGCTGCTGAGCAGGGCTTACACAAAGTCAAGGCCTTTTCTGCTTCTCACCCCACCTCACCAGTGAGTAGGCTGGGGGTGCACAAGATGCTGGGAGGGGGCACAGCCGGGACAGCTGACCCCAACCGATCAAAGGGAAATTCCATACAATATGAAGTCATGCTCGGCATATAAAGCTGGGGGAAGAAGAAGGAAGGGGGACATTCAGAGTGATGGTGTTTGTCTTCCCAAGTAACTGTTATGTGTGATGGAGCCCTGCTTTCCTAGAGATGGCTGAACACCTGCCTGTCCACAGGGAGAGGTGAACGAATTCCTTGGTTAGCTCGGCCTGCGTGCACAGCTTTTGCTTTACCTTTTAAACTGTCTTTATCTCAGCCCACGAGTTTTCCCACTTCTACTTTCCTGATTCTCTCCCCCATTACATAAAAGGGGGTGAGTGAGCGGCTGTGGTGGCTTAGTTGCCAGCTGGGGTTAAACTGCAACAGAGCCCAAGTTCACATTTGTACTGGTAATAAAGATTCTTTAGTCTATACACAAAGGTCACAGTTTAGGATAGCTGCAGCCAATTAATCCTATACATTTCAGTGTTTTCTCATATTTTTACTGTTATAAAACATGAAAAACACAAGAGAAGAATTAACCAAAAAATGCAGTGGAAATGGTCAAAAAAGGAAGCTAGAGAGAATGGAAAGGAAGGGAAGAGAGAAATCAAAGCATCTTGCAGACCTTTTAAATCCAGCTCAGGAAGAGGGGGAGGGAAAGGAGGTTCAGGCCATAGAGATATAAATCCAAGTAAGAACAGTAAGGAAGGTTTAACGAGGAGAGATGAGAGACCAGGCAAACCTCAACAGCCCTAAAGGGAGCCATTGCTAACAAAGGGACAGAGGAGACGTGTACACAGAATCTGATTTAGGAGAGGTCAGCCCTAACAGCAGGGGACTAAGCTGAATGTTTCCTAAACCAAGTCACTGGTGCAGCTAGGAAAGATCTTATCATTAAATCTTATGTATACCTATCTTTAAATGCTTTTTTTTGCAACTGTGTTGGCAAACCCATATAATAGCAGTCCAGACAAAATAATGCAGGTGTCAGTGCATCAGACTGTAATCCCAAGGAGGATTAAGGGCTCTCTGGAACTATGACGGATTGTATTGGTTAAATCACATTGTCAGAGTCATTTGAAGTAGCTACACATTAGCACAGGTGTCCTCATGCCTACAGGAATGACATCACGTTCCTGACCCCACCTTCATCTCTGAGCTCCCTTGTCCCTGCTGTGGAACTGGGACACAGAGACCGAAAATCCTGGGACCTGAGGTTTTCCCTGACCTTCCAGAGCAGCAAGACTCACCTTTTATAGGGGAACACGCTGCTGGTTGCTCCATATGCTGAGGAGGATGAAGTCACATGAAGAGCTGCTGATCTCTCTTCTCAGGGCCTGAAATTCCCTGAAAGACAGAAGGAACACGACTGTGACCACAGCCAAGTGGAACCACCCTGATATACGTAACGAGTGGTATGTTTGGATTTGCATCTCTAAGCAGCACTTCTGGTGTTAAGTATGAAATGGGAAGGACAGAAGAGCCACCTGGCTGTCCATCCTCCAGGGTACCCCACCTGGTACAGTTTGCACAGGAAGATCCAAACCTGTTTCCTTGGCCATACTCACACTCTGTGCATCTCACCAGAAGCAGGCAGAAAGCAACACAGCTGTCCAGCCAGTTCAGCGTGCTGCATGCTAATTGACTTCAGAAAGGCAAGCCTTGTCTATTAATACTTCATCTTGAAAAGTCATAGGTTGTGCGTGAGGCGTAATAACCTGGAATATTTGCAGGAAGTGCTTGATACAGAGGGGCGCAGAGGCAGATGGGATAACTTAGCAGCGGCGATGTACTTCTGCCAAAATACAGTGTGAGCATGAGTGGTCCGAGACTGAAGGCAGGCAGTGTGAAGTCAGAGGCCCAAAGAGAAGGCTGTGGCAGGGCTCAGCCTTACTGTGGCCTGGAGGTGACAGGAATGCTCAGGGGTAGCAAATGGAGAAAACAGATAAATGTTATTATGTGAAAATAGATTTTCTTAAACTTAGAGTATCTTTCCTTACCACTGCATTCCTCTGAGGTCTCATCTGCCTCAAACATTGGATCCCTTGAGTCTAGAGAGTCTAGAGAGACTCCCTATGTTGAGACCTATGGGACACAGGCAAGAACGGCCAGCCACAGTGCCTTCCCACACAGCAACAGATCCAGTGGGTTGTGGAGGCCTTTGATGCTTCATGTACAAACACAAGCTGGTGCCATTCAAAACCCAAAAATTTCCATGGAGCCACCAAGAGCAAGACCAATGCAAACAGCAACGGTGCACTTGTTTGTACTGGACCAGGAGCAAAAGGCTTTGGTATAAACCTCCCTTGCCGTTTACACAAAGCACTACAGTTCCTCCATTTTATGCTGTTTGCTCAATATTTGCAAGTTTGTGCATCCACATTAATTAGGAAAGGATGATATTTGTTGCTATTGAATGACATTTCTATAATGCCATATACCTACTATGCTCTATTTTAAAAATCCTACACAGTCATAACAGCTTATATAAAAAAAATCTCCCATACAGACAGACCACAACCTCTTTGTACTCCCTTCCCTCTGACATAGGAATGCTCTATCACTGAAGTAGCTAATTCCATAATAAACACATGCACTCTTCCAAGGATTTGGAAAGATAGCTTAAATGTGACTCCCTTATACAAAGTTTGTTTTGCACCTCACCGCCCAAGGTATGTACCAGCTCTGACAGACCCTCCACAGCAGCTTCATGTCGACTGTTCTACATAACATTAATGAAGGCTTACAAGGCTCATTAGGCAAATGCGGCGTGGCACAGCCCAGCAGGCTGTTCCACTCTGCCAGTGCTGCCCTACCCCTCAGATTGTGACTAGCAATTTAAAGAGTTATGTTAAGTATATATCCAAAATAAAACATCTCACTTCAAAGAAACCACTTTCCTCTCTTCCCCACTAGTCCCATCCATTTCCCAAGAACTAGAAAGAGCTGGCTGAAAAGCAGTCTGTGCGGTATTTGGATGCAGATGCGATGTAGCTTACACAGGAGATGCACCTAGCATCTCCTTCAGTGCCAGCTTTAAATTTTTAACAAAAAAACACATTGAAGGTACATGCTTCCTCTTCCTGAATGTAAAATGCATCTACCAGTTTGTAGTGGATGGAGCTAGAATATGGATGCACATCTGCTACTTCTCAAAAAACCAGACTGGCATGAAGATGTTAAATACTGTTCCTGCCTGGAGAGACCAGAGAAGGCACGAAAGCTCTCTTTTCCTTGCTGTGTTGGTTGCCCTGAAATGACACTCTCAGACCTTTTCACCTATACACACAGGGACCAGACATGGTCCTGTACTTTTTGTAATCTTTTAAACAGTAGCAAAAAGGGGTTAAAGCATTGTCAGATCTGAATAATAGCATTTCACGTACACTTTACCCAGGTGTAATTGATTGCAGAAAGGGCAGGTTGATTAATACGATTCTCAGTAATTTTAATCAGGTGAAATTACAAAGGCATGAACATGAATCAGCACCATATGCTGATAAGTTTTTGTTATTTCATGGGGAGCCAGATGTTTCTGCCTCTGCATAATATCTATGATAAGACTATTTTAGCATTTTTTTTTCAGATAAAAAAAAATTTCGTTTTCAGGAGGCTACAGGAGAGCTCTGGTTATATGCTTAAATTATCCTTCTGTGTAAAGTTCCTAACTGATAAAAATTAGGAACTACCAATCCAAGTTTCAGTGATCTCATTTTGGGAGGGACAAAAATTCAAAAGCATCCTCACATTGAACACGTAAGTTTGCTGTGATCCCCGCAAAAGATGGGACTGAAATACTGGCTGGACTGCAAACAAAACTGATGATAAAAGTCACGTAACTGCACAAGCACCATTTTAACTTAATTAAATTGAAAGTGAATGCACAAGCGGAAAATTTTCTAGTCTGCAGGAGAGGTTACTGATACAAACCACTTTTTTAAACAGGTGTGATGTATGCACACATATATCTGCAGGTACTGAAGTATCTGTGCTTGTGCACCAACACATAAATTCACAGAATGTCATTGTAGACCAAGTTCTGGGGTATTCAGAGATTTCCATTCAAATAGGAATGTTGGTTAAAAATTTGATTTGCTTGGTTTGCAGATTAGCCCTAATTTTTTCCTTAGAAACTCGGTTTGGTTAGATTTCTGATTCAAGTTCATATTTACAGTCCTGCAAAAACTCAGTTAACTCTCTGTGGTGATTAATTTCACAATATTCTTTTTTCTGATTGGCTGTTTGCATCAAATAGTGGTTCCAGGAATACCCTCCCCATCTTATCGTTTATATGTTTGCCAACAAATCCTTTCTCTTCATTCCCTTCTGTCCCCAGCCTTGTTGGGGGACTCTGTTTGTTGGACACTTCTCTGGGAGTTTAACTAATTCTCCCACTTTAAAAAGACCCCAATAATCTATCCTACCATTCTGTATCCTTATAGCTTTTCTTATTCTGTCTTTTTGGACTGCAAGCTCAGTGGACACTGATTATATGCGTACAGGAACCACCATTCTATGATTTGGTGCTACAAGTATCACAACCAAGAATATGTTTTTGCTGGAGCTAAGACCAAAGTTGAGTGCTGTCTCCCTTCTTAGATTCTGACTAATAGAACACTCAAACATGCAGAAAGCCATTTAGAGAAGAATAGCACTCAGAACGATTTCAGAACCTTAGACCTGACTATCCATGGCTAATTACCAGGATGGGATTTAAAGTGTGCCGATGTAAATTGAGTGTACAAAAACCCATCTGGAGTTCACTGCTCGCTGGTTTGGATAAACGCAACATTAAAAATCAGATAAATCCCTAAGCACTATAAATCAAAAGTGCTATGCCTAATGTGACAGATAAAAGGACTGTAGTAATCCTTCCAGTATTTCTATAAGATGTATCTAGAGGAATCATATTTCAGGATGTCTAGAAATGTATTTTTAAGACAGCACACTTCCTTATTTGAAAATGTTTTCTCCTTTTCTCTACCTAAGCTTATGTTACTATGGAGCCAGGTGGGAGTTAATTCTTTCATACAACAGTTCTACTTGTACTACTTTAAACACAACAACTAATGACCACCAGCAGTACCATAACCTCAGAGTATATAAGCAGTGTCTGGTGATGAGAACTGCTACTTAGTTGTATTCAGTGTTGTTGGATATGGAAAGCAAAGATAATTTCCAAAATTGCAGGGAAAATTTTGCAAAATTGTGGGAAGAGAATGGAATTATACCTTTAATGGCTTGAAGTATGACTACTGACAAGTGTATCAGAAATTCCATTACTTTTGCAAAAAAATTAAATGAAATCTCAGTTGAGGACAACAGCTGAGTTTAAAGACGGAAGTGTAGAACGTGCTTTGAGCGAGCTGGGGAAGGCAGTAACCTTGCAGCAGGGGATAAGGCATGCTTTTCTTAATTCCTTACTACAGGCATCGGTAGAATCTGACATTAAACTTTATTCAAAAACTGAATCTGTCTGATAAAGATATTTTTTATTAGATCTTTTCATCATGACTTCAAAAGGCATTTGATGTATGTGTCATATATATGAACTAAATTACGTGTTCTGCACAGTACATTTACCACTAAAATAAGCATTTTAGGCCCAGTCAATCATCCTCAAGACAGAATAGTATATTTTCAGGAAGTGTTGATGAAACGACTAAAAAAGCAGCAAATAGGGTTTAACAGGGAAGTTACCTAGCAGAAAACCAAGAAAATTCTATAATTATGGCTGTTTGTTCAAATTTTTTTGTCTCCTAAAGCTTATGTACTCTAATTATCCAGTCACACACTGTGTTTCCCACTAGCAGTCTTAATTCTGGCTTTTCTATCTTTTGAGTATGGGTTGTCAACACTGATAACAATCTCTTAATAAGTTTGTGATGTAAATATATAAAACACAGGGGTATCTTGCACAACACAGAATATTGCAGGTTAAATAAATAACCTAAACCATAGTATGCTTTCAGATTCTAAATGATAATACATTGACTGCTTGTGTTTAAAATCTCATGGGTGGAGAGCTTGAAAGGGTTTATAAAGCTGGTTTGTGCCTTTTCATCCTTAGTCAAATAACTTCAGCTGCAGTATCGCTGAGGTTATGTCATGTACATGCCTGTGTGTAAACAACTGAATAAACAGAGGAAAGGTCTTTCTTGAGACTCCATTCTTTCCATTAAAAAAAATTCGGTGCCATTAATCGTTTAATCTGGTCACCCCAAGTGAGATCTTAAGCCTTTTTCGAGCTTTGCTGCCAGGAAAGATACCCAAGTACACAGTTGGACATATAAGTAGCAGTTTGACAGCTCTAAAATGCCAACATGTCTTTAGATTTAAAGGACAGTGGGAATATTTAAGTTATTTTCTACTGAAAGCCACCATCTAAAAATGCAAATTTTCATATAATTAATCAAAATCAATGAACATGAAATCTAACAAACCCAAACATACTAAGAACTTTGCATTATGCATACATCAAATGCTTGATTCTGTAAATATTTAATTTGGTTAACAGGAGTAGTCCCTTCACATCATCTGGTATCTTCCTCAGATGAGTTATGTTATTGACCTAACTTAATTTTCACCTTTTTCAGGATCAGTCCCAACACGTCACCTTTGATCCTCCCTTACTGAAGCTCTGTTGAAAACCATGGAGACACATTTCATTTTCCCATCATTTTCACAACTATTTACCCTATTTACATATCCTAGGATTCAAAAGCACCTCAAGGGATTTTCAATCAGAAGAAATATTGTTGTAGGCTTGACTTCTTCACCTTTTTTCTTTGCCATCACACAGGAAAATAAACATGTTCTATGCTGAAATTAATCAAATTCAGTGATCTTTTGACAGTAGTGCTCTAGCTTCTCCTTTCACTGCTTCATCAATCACAAATAAATCGTGATGGCTGCTGAGGCACCAGAGGATTGACATGGCAGTGTGTCAATATCTGTAACTGAAGCATTGTTGTTGCCTGGTAAATTATTAGCAGAGGGGATTGTTGGCTGAGCAGCAATTCCCCAGAAGTTTGGAGCCATTAGGGCACATTACTTTCAAAGACCATTGGCCTTGGAAGACTATAACAACAGTTTAACCTCAGCAAGGGTGTAGCATTTGGGCTGGGCTATCCACATCCATGTTCGGGTCCAGAGCATATTCCTCGATGGGTGTGGAGTTTCCTGCTGTCTCTCAGCTGGGGAACCATCACCAAACAGACAAGCTACTAATGCAGTTCCCCAGAGAACCTATGGCCCTAGGACAGGTCACATTTTTTAATCAATGACTTGAAAAAAAACAAAGTCATTACAGATAACATTTCCAATGGTCACAAAGACTGATGGAAGGTCAAACAAGAGAACAGGTCCTTAACCCCATGTAATTTTAATGCCTGGAAGCTAGGCACAGACAGCTCATTTAATAAAGCTAAATGTAAAGTCACACAGTGTCCAAGTGATGATTGATGACTGATCTCCTCTGTGCCCATTAGCACCCCAACATGATTACTTGTTATCATTTTTGGGTTGCAAACAAGAGCCAGTATCGAGCCACATGCGTTCATATGGTTATGGAAGGTGTGGCTGACAGAAGACAGGTTTTCTAAGTCCTATAGATTCAGCGAGTGAAAAGGCTTTACACAGAACTGGAATACAAGGCTACTCAGTTAGAAAGAGCTCAAACAGTAATTTATTTGGGGGCAGACATTAAAGGGTCACACTAAGGTCATGCTGGGTGACATGAGTACCTGGCCAATCAATTGGAATGTGAAATGATTCAAAGCAAGGCTGATTGTGTACAGTTTAGTTTTACTAACCTGTTGAGGTTGGGAGTATGCAAAACAAGAGTCCCTTGCCCTGTGGTCAGGTCACACTGTTTGCCAGCCTCAAACTCAGAGAGAAAAATTTGGCCTTAAACTAAGCAGAGATTGTATGGCTGTTCTGTCTCTGATACCTGTAATTGAATCATCAGTGAGCGATTTCACAAATGAATACTTGAGTTTTCTCTTACCTTAGCATGGCTGAAGCTAAGGGCATTTCCATGGTATTTGATGGATACTCACTGAATACTCAGACATTCGATTTCTGGGGCTCTGATGATACATACGTTGAAGTACCTAACACCATGAAACATGGCTCCAGAATTTCCATCTAGGTTTGTGAGTTGATTCAAGAGTTAACACTTTTTACAAGGGGTCTCTATAAGAATAAAATTCTAGTGATGTTCACCAATTAATTAAGCCTTTTCTTACAGTATAATAATAGAGAATATTCCTGCTCCTCCTGGGAAACATCTAAACCCAAAGAAAACAGGTGTGCAATATCTAGAGAAATGTGGTTTGGGTACCAATAACTGAGCAAGAGTTCTAAGAGCCAATGAGAAGCATTAAATATTAAAAAACTTGGCCTATTTTGATAGATTGTGGTGTGACAATCCATTTTAACTAAACACAGAGAAGGCTTATGGGAAACTTGATTGTACTGTGTAATTACTCACACACACGACAGCAATAGGATAACAGAGAGCTTGTCAGTCCATCAGGCTAATATATCAGAAGATCAAATAGATCGAAGCTGAAGAGAAGCAGTTCAAACTGGTTATTAAATATTATTTTTTAAAATGAGGAATTATTTATTAAGGAATGATTGTAAAGATTGTGTTGTGATATGACCTTTCACTGACAACTTTCAATTAAAGCTTCAGTTTTTTGGGGGAGAGGCATTGTTATCGAACAAGAACTTGTTTATTTAGTTATACAGCCTATGCTGTAGAAATCAAGCTAAATAACCACAGATTGATTCATTCTAGCTTGATAATCTAAGCCTCTACAACACAAACATTTCTTCAGTTGCAATAAACAGAAAAAAGAGTAATTTTTTTAATGTATGGAAAATACAAATTCCAAATCTTGTAACACAGCACTGAGCCAGTATATTGGGTTTGTGGGGCAGGGTTTTGGTAATGTGGGAGGGGCTAGAGGGGTAGCTCTTCTGGGAAGCTGCTAAAAGCTTCCCTGGCTCCAAGCCAGACCGCTGCACCTCTGTGTTTAACATATTTAAGAGGGGAAAACACAGAGAACTTGGAGAAGGAGAGAGGAGTGGGGTGTGAGAGACAACCAGGCAGACCCCTAGGTCAGTGCAGAAGGAGGTGCCCGGAGCAGAGGTTCCACTGCAGCCCATGGTGAGAGGGCAGGCTGTGCCCTGCAGCCATGGAGAGTCACGGGGGAGCAGAGACCCCCTGCAGCCTGGGGAGGACACCACGCTGAAGCAGACAGCTGCACCTGAACAGCCCGTGACCCCATGGAAAGCTCAATGCTGGAGCAGGCTGCTCCTGAAGGATGGCACCCCAAGGAATGGACTGATGCTGGAGCAGTTCGTGAAGAACTGCAGCCTGTGGAAAGGACTCACGCTGGAGAAGTTCATGGAAGACTGTCTCCTGTGGAAGGGACCCCACGCTGGAGCAGGGGCAGAGTGTGAGGAGTCTTCCCCTGAGGAGGAAGGAGCAGCGGAGACAATGTGCGGTGGACGGACCACAACCCACATTCCCCGTCTCCCTGAATTGCTGGGTGGGGAAGGTAGAGAAACGTGAAGCAAAGCTGAGCAGGGAAGAAGGGAGGAGTGGGTGGAAGGTGTTTTAATATTTGGTTTCATTTCTCATTATCCTGCTCTGATTTGGTTGGTAACAAACTAAATTGATTTTTCTTCCCCAAGTGGAGTCTGTTTTGCCCATGACCATAACTGGTGAGTGATCCCTCCTCGTCCTGGTCTCGACCCATGAGCCTTCCCTTTTGTTTTCTCCTCACCATCCCAGTGGGAGAAGGGTGAGGGAGTGGCCGCCTGGGGCTTGGCTGTGGGCTGGGCCTAAAACACAATAAAAGTAACTGTATTTCTGCTGGTGAACCTTAATGTTAACTGGAGAATATTATCTGCAGTTGCTTTAAATTTAGTGTGGGGGTTGGGGGGTGTGTGTGTGTGTTCTTCTTTGTTTGTTGGCTGAGTTTGGGTGGGTTTTTTCTGGATGAAAATGTATCTGTTCCTGCAGAGTAGCTTGGGCATAGCTAAGAAAACTGTCATTTCTCCTTACCAGAAAACACAAGTGCATTGTGGACAACCCCAATCTGTATCCATTCCATCAGTCTTTGTTTCTCTGCTCCACTACCTTCATTTTAATGAAACCTGTCCTTGTGCTTCTGCTCACTTTGAATTAGCTATTCTTCACCCAGTCAGGTTGATTGACTTTTTTATCTCATGACTGCCCAAGTATGGAATAAACTTATTTAAAACCATCTATACCACTTACAAATTGTTTTCTGTTTTATTTTCATTTATTCTTGTAAACACTGAAGCACAAGAGACTGAATGCTTCTAACTTTACCATCATTTTACCTAAGAAAACTCTGGTGAATCTCATGGTTGTTCCCTTGTAGTCAAGACCTACTGCTTCAACTGCTTATACAAAGCAGGTTCCTCTTTGAGCTAACTTAATAAAATCTGTTGAGGGATTGTTATACCTTTTTGGTTTTGTTTTTTTTTTTTACTCCATGTTATTCTTGTTTAGTTATTACTCTGTAATCACTAAATCACATAAAGCGTACTATGCAATTGTGCTTATTTCAAGCAAATTCACAATACATTTGTGGATGATTTGGAAATCTTTTATAATATTATGGTGATATGCTGCCTTTAAATATTTTGCAACAAATGACAGGGCTTTGATTTTTAGTAATTTTACAACTGGAGTTTTCTTATGGTATTAGGTACTAAGTCCACTTTTTATATTCCATATTATGAGTGGCTAAACTACTATCTATAAGGGTTAATCAAAGTTTAAGAATGAGTACCAGAAAGTTTAGTGTAAATTGACTCACAGTTAGAGTTAGTAAACTCAATTTCCTAGTTATTGTGTCTTCGGTTACTTCTGTTACTGAAATCAGAACTGTAGCATCTTCTACATCCTTCCACCAAGATATATTTTACATCCAATATCTCTCTGGAGGCAGAGAGGGAATCTCAAGATGTCATTAAGTCTATTATAGCTTTTCTTTAGAAAGAACAATTGTGCCATTGTAATTTCTGACATATATTTCACTAGTTGGTTCTTAAAGACTTTCAAAGATGGAGATTCCACTGATTTATTCCAGTGCTTCACTCTCCTACCAATTAAGCTGTGTTTTTTACCCATCATTTCTAGACATAGAACATGAAGAATGGATTATTCCCCCCCTTTGCAACAACCTTTTATGTATTTGAAGATTGTTTTTTTTTCCTGCGGTTCTTTCCTTTCCAGGTTAAATAACCCAATTTGTTCAATCATTTTTAATAGGTCACATTTTTAGGCTCCTGAACATTCTCATTTTTCTCTACTGAATTCTCTCCAACTGGTCCACATGTAATTGGAAAATTGCTCTGAGTGAAGCCTTTAAATGCTGAATCAATAGGAAGGATTCCTTCATGATTTGCAGGCTACGCTTGGGGTTATAAATTCCATTTGATCCCAAAGATCTCTGGTCTTTTTTCATCAACATGACATTGTTGAATCATGTTGAGCTAGTCCACTGTAAGCCCGGTTTTAAACCCCTATGTCCTTTCCTGCAGAACTGCTCTTTAAATTACTTTTATCCATCCTGTCTACAAAGTAGACAACTCCTGCCTAATATATATGTCCCCCTTGAATAGTACCTGATTATTTTCAGATCATATCTCCAATTTGTCAAGATCACTTTAAATTGTTATACCATTCTCAGTATATTCATCCCTAGCTTGGCTCCATCTGCAAATTTAATAACCATACTCTGTACTCCATCATCCCAGTTATTAATGAAACTATTGAACAGCATATGGGTTAGAAACAGATGCTATTCTATGAATCCTTCCATTTTGACAGTGACCCATTGATAAATACTCTTTCAGTATTGTTTTCAAACCAGATCTGGATCTAGAGTCACACAACTCACAATGTTTCTTTAGCTAGAATATCACACTGTCACTGCAGAATGCTGGAAGTCCTTCTAAAATCAAGGTACAGTATGTGTGCATGCCCTTGGTCCACAGACTGGTTTCCTGCCACTGATGAAAATTCAAGTAATAGCTTACTGAAAATATCACATATAATTGGTACAAAACAAAATCTAAAGTCTGACTGGGAGAAATCCTTGAAATGGATTGTGATTCCCAGATTGTTATTGGGAATAACAGTAACACCCAGCGGAGTTGCCTACACTCACAGTTTGTTTTCATTTTCTCTAGATGGCACAGTGTCCTGGGAATCTGAAGCACTTGGTGTGCCTCTATGAGTAGGAGAGATGTTTGAGCTGCAAAGGCTTTAACTTCTGTTAAATGCAACAAATATTGAAAATTGGGAAAAAAAATAGAAACATATAGCAAACAATTTATAGCACAAGGTTTAGAATGTAAAAAAAAACTGATAAGGGAAGCTAAAGATGACAGAAGACTGTGGATAGAATGACTGAGTCCAATAAAAAATTGTGTGTGAAGTCTATTTTGAACCTTTGAAATTCTAGCAATGGTATAGGCTCATTGCTCAACAGAGATGGTAAATTTATTCACAAGAGTGCAGAAGTATTTATGAAACATTTCCATGCTGTATTGGAAATGAGAGATCACAGAAGGATGATTCTGGCATGATGAAGTACTTTCTAGGCTATTAATGACAAAAGACATTAAATAGCTACTGCATTTATTAATTTTAAAATTAAAAGGCTGGGAAAACGTGCATCTAATTCCTAAAAGCACCATTTGAGAAACTCTCTGGCTCACTTATCCTAACACTTACTAAATCCTGGGCTACCTAGGAAATTCCAGAAGATTGAAAGAATGATAATGATGATGATAATGCCAAGAGTCCAAAGGGGCAAGTGGGATGAGCAGCATAAATGCAAGACAGGAAGATCTACTAGCGAGGCAACATATGGTTTTAATAGATAAAATTTCATAGTGCAACAGATTTGCAACAGATTTATCAAAATTACTTTAAAAATAAAGAAAAGTCTGAATTTTTGCCCAGTTAAAACAGATGGCAGGCACCGCAGTGTTTCCAGACACCAGCTTCAAGTTTTGAAGGAGGCTCAAAATGAGGTAAAACAAAAACGTAATTGAGATGTCTGACATATTCTCTAGTAAACAGTTATTCATACCAAACAACTTGTCACAGCTCCATCAGTTGTATGAGGTGCAGACAGGGGTAATTGGCAGCAGTTATAATACTTTACCAAATTAGAGAAAATGCATATCCTCCTGCTGATCTATGTTGGTTATGTATTGCCTTCTCATGTTTATGCTTTTGTGACCACTGTCGTTCAGCAGCTGTCTTCAAGGTGACGTGCTCCACATAAGCTTTCATTTTGTATTATAATCAGGCTTGTGCTCCTACCTGTACTCAGATGTGCAAATTTACAATTTCTTTGTAACTGTCAGAAAAGCCAGATCATATCAATGCTGAATCAGTTTGCATGACAAGAGCCAATGGGGAGCCAGGGAGAAGGCTATTGCTCTTGTAAAGTCCCATTGAAAATTCTTCAAACCAAGAATAGAGTCAACAAAACTGACTGTTCCCAAAGATTTGGCCATCGATTTTGATAGTCTAAGACACTCAGCTTGCTAACCTTGAGTTCAGCTGGAAACAGGGCGGGAACAGACATTAGGAGTTAAAGCAACGCCCAACCCAAATTACTTTCAGATAGAAAACCAAACAACTCATGAACTCAAAGACAACTATTGAGAGCCAGAGGACTTATTTGAGAGTTTTTGTGGATTTAGTGTGTGGCAGACATCTTTACTTGCACTCTTTTTTTTTTTTTTTAATCCATACAATACATTCCTTGAGGCTAGTGTTCCATCCCTCAAAGCCAATGTCATAAGCATCTAGCTCTGTGGTTTTTTGCACAAATGTGTCCTTGAAGGACTTGGACACAGTACTGAGACTGACGTACATCTCACCACAGAGGCGTTTCTAGGGCACGATTTGCCTAATCCTAAAGTAGGCATATAACTCAGATGAATCAGGATTTAACCCCCCTATTTTTCTCCCACCAGATGCCAGTGTCTTCACTGTGGATGTCTGAAGGTAGGAGAGAAAAGTCCCAAACTTCTGCTATCACAAAGTAGAAATAGCCTATGTGATATCATTTTATCACCATTTCCCCATCTCTAACAACCTCACACATTAGTTTTCTAGGTCTGTTTGCAAGGACTTTTCTCATGATATCAGTTTATTGTTTTGAAGGCCTGAAGTTCGGGTCAGTATAGTGTATGTGTATGTCAGTATGTGCATAGTTTTCCCACATTCCAAAGATTTAAGCACTTGTTTATTAACCACAGCAAGAATCTCTAGACATCTGCATACATAGGTCTATTAGTTGCAAAGATTGCAGTGTTAAGGTGGATCAACATATGTGCATTTTTCAGCCCTCTGTACAAGATCAACTCCAATTCCTCTGCACTGACACCTAAACCATTTTTGGCTCCATTCCATATCCTATTTTAAGTCTCATTGTCCTCGAAGTCATAAATGAAGGACATAATACTTTGTTTCACTTGTAAATGTCAAGAGGTGTAGCATTATCATCTATGTTACCAGTAGCACTAATAACGTTGCAGACTAGACTGCTCTATCTTCATCAAAGGCTATGCATCAGTTGAGACACAGTGCTGATGATAACCTGAGCCGGCTACCAGTGAAAAGAGCTCTTTATTATGTAGGTCACTACCAGGGTTCATTTCAGCAAACACCTGCAAATCGCACTTCACTGAACAAAAAAATTTCTTCTTGGAAAAAACAATGAAAAGCACTGTGCAGAGAAGACACACAAATGTACTCGTATCCTCATGCCTTAAGTATGCGTACAAGAAGCTACTGGCAGGTTGGTGAATATTTCTACAACCCCTCTCCTCCCACAGTTTTGGTCTATTTATGCACTGATTTTTTTCAGGCTGTTTCCAAGCCATGCTTCGACTCCATCTACTGAGAGGCTGTAAGAAAGACAGCAGATCAAAACCTGCCAGACACATCAGTAAGGCAGCATAAACACATTGATATCTATGGCAGCAACAAAGGACACTACATAAAAAGACCTGGGGCTGAACTCCAAGCATAGATGTACTGGAAGGAAATTCCTGCATGTTAGCAGAGTAAAAAACTACTGTATTCATCCTCAGTTAACTTCTGTCCTAGATAGACAGCTGTACACAGGATAATCCCGTGTTGGAGGGAAGAGTGTTCTGAGTGACCACCTAGGTTCACCAACCCTTCAAGTACAGGTTTTCCTCATTATCTGCACAATATTAAATTAATCTGAAAATTTTAGATTAATTTAAAAAATGTTTAGACTAATTTTTAGACTTATCTGTAATTAATCCGCTTTTTTTTTTTTCCCCCCTTCACCATAGTTAGCAGAGTGGGAAAGTATGAAAAAGAGCACCAAAGTATTGCTCAGCACTGAAGTCTAATTAGCTCACTACACAACTCTTACTCACAACTAGTATATTTAAATAATGCATCCCACTTCTGTTTGTCTACCGGAGCTGCCACCTTGGAATTACTTCTATCTGCTTTTCGTATGCAAGGAAGGATTCATTTAGGGCACCCACATGTTTTTATGTACTGAAATTACACAATTTATTATAAATTCATGTAAATTAAAAATATTTTTGTGTATTAAGTGGACCTTCCCCACTGGAATCTTCTTGCTCAGCTTTTTCATAAGTAGATAAATAAAAGAAATATCTTGAGCTACCATGCACCATCTGGGTAAATGTCAGCTATATCCCTACCTAGAGGGTTTGGGATTTATTTCTCGGGAGGGCGGGTGTTGGTTTTGCTTTTCTTGCCTACAGTTTGCACAGCTGAATAATTTAAAAAGGACTCAGTGCTGAAAGATAAAATGAAGATGGAGTAGATTGTTTCTGGCTACAATCCCCAGTGCTGTAGGTGGCATTTTCTGCTAACACAGGTTGCAGTAGTATTGCTAACAAAACCAGAGATTTGAATCATCATAATTAATGCTGCGTCAAATCGGATTTTTCTTTGCAATAAATACATACATAAATAATACTAAGCACATGTGCCACTAGTATATATTTATTCTATATATCAGTTATATCCCTAAAAGAATGATTTAGTCTTTCGGTGAGCTCACTAAAATTCCTGGGTCCTAAATATCAGACCAAACTAGCAACTAGAGAAATGTTCTATGAGAAATGTTTCGTGCAGACATTCACTGCCTTTGAAACTCCCCATTTTTCCCCTTAATTAGTGAGCTGGCAAAAGGTATCAAACCTCAAATTCTCTTCCCATCAGTACAAATAGGGTCGTGTGTAGCAGGGCTGACGTTGATGAAATTCCGTTGCAATAGATGCTGTGTAAGCATATAATACGGGGCTTTGTTGAAATCAAAGCATTTGCAGCATAAATAAGAGCAACAGAAGTTTGGAAAGGTCAAAATGAAGAGGCAATTTGCCCAAGGCCATACATCAATTAAGTGTTAAAGCTTCAAATTGACTCAAGATCCCTGAGTGGCATGCCTTCTGTTTGTGTGACAGTGCAGGGGAAAGTGTCTCTTTTGAAGAAATGCCATGATTCTGTACCAGGTGCTAATTCCTGAATTTGTCTAATGAGCGTTTGCTCTTGCCTGCACTCCCTATTTTGCATGCAACTCCACTCTGATTTTTTCTGTGCAAAATTCAATCTCTGGCAAAAAGAGCTGCTGCGTGCAGCTGCACATTGTAGTTCTTCAGCCTGTGTCTTCCTGAACTGTATGTAGTACTTTATTAACAGTGACAGTATTTTGTAATTGAATATTCAGATAAATTCTGCATCAGGTCAAAATGGTTTATCTACGATCAATCTCCGATTGATTTGCCTGTACAACCAAAGTATTTGCATACCTCCTCAAACACTGAGATGAGAACGCACTGAGCAGCGTGGTGAGGCATCGCTGAAGAGCCAATATTGAAGAAGGGTCAAGGTGAGGGTCAATACAATACCTGCTAGAGCAGCAGTGAAGTCATCATTTTGAATTTATTCTCAGCTGAGGGACAACCTCATTTGCTCCTGTGTATTGAGGGAGGGTAGAAAAAGGGAAGAAAGAAGGCATAGGTGGAAATAATAGAAAGGACAGGGAAAAAAAGACTTAGGGAAAGAGGGAAGATGCAGAAGAAGCTGTGTAAGAGTAGTGAGAAAGAAATCCCCCTGAAAGCGACATACTCTGAAGCAATGTCAAGAACCAGCAGCTCAATTGCACTTTGCTATCTCAGAGTTCTTCTCCTGCCTTCATCTCCCAAAGGCACCACTCATGCTGGGGCTGGAAGAGGCCTCAGGAAACCATCCAAATCACCCCCCTATCCGAACAAAGATCAGCTACATCTGTGTCTCTGTCATTCCTGGCAGATGTTTGTCTAACCTGCCCTTAAAGATGTCCCCAGGTAGACACTGCACATCATTCCCAGGAAGTCTGCTCCAAACCATTACAAACAGTTTCTAACTCAGTGGTTTTAAACCTTTAGACATTTCTGATTGCAGGTGCAGGATCTAGGAGAATGAAACCACACACCACAGCTTGCTTTCTGTAATTACTTGTCATGAATAATTTTAAGACAATCCGCATCACAACTTTTGAGAGATGTGAATACTAAAAATAATTTATTTAACCTATTTCCTCTTAAGTAACATCTTCTAGGCCATCCAGTGTTTGAATCCTCCATATTCTCACTCCAAGTATTTTATTAGACTGAGGCAATACTCCAGTGGGATACAGCAGTGCAGTTGAGGGATTGCTGGCCCCAAGGAAAGAAGGGGTGTGACTTTACACATCCTCACAAGCTGAAATTTGCATTATTGACTGCAGGATATCTGTTCTTGAGTTTGTTTGGCAGAGGGGGAAAGGCAGGGCATGGTGGTGTTGACTTGCACTCAGTTTCTGAGCCATAAAACCTACAAATAAGGATCTGCTACTTAAATAGTTCTTCCCCTCTTCTATTTGTGCTGCTGATCATTCCTGCCTAAATACAATTCCTTATATCTTTCCCCAGTGAATAACATCCTATTTATTTCAGACCATACCTTCAATTTGTCAAGATCACTTTAAATTCTACTCCTGTCCTCCAACATACTCACGGTCCCTTGCAGATTAGTGTCATTAGAATATCTAATAAGCATGCTATCCTTCCTTTCATTTTTGGAGATCCCCTGAGATTACAGCACTTTTATGACCTTGCTAAATTGTAAGGATAAGGTACATACTTTCATGCAACACTTTAAAATAGCAACAAACAATCACAGAGACTTTGAGGATATTTGTCCTCAAGAATTCAGTGCAGGTGTCCAGGAGGACAGCGCATGTCTACACAGCCTTTGAAAAAAATCCCAAGGCCAGTGCCCAAGTGTTTTCTCCAGCTCCCCCACTGACCCTCCACCACAGCCTCAAGCATGCCCAGCTGCTGACAATCTCTTCTCACACCAGAAAGGTCCCATCAGGAAGGCACATCCAGGGAGCGCATCCACTGTCCCCCTTCAGGATATGCACCAGCTGCCTTTGAAGCCCCTTTGCAAGGGCTTTCTTAAAATGGGGAAGGTACAGCAATTCTGACACAGCAGGGAGCTAAATCTAGAACAGAGTAAGAGTATCTAAGGGCATTTGCCCTGCACCACGAAAGGGCTGTCGTTGTCTGCTGACTGCAGAGGTGGCCAAAGATACCAGATGTGACCTGCTCTGGAGTCACCAGTTCCACTGGGGCTGGGAAAGAGCCCGACTCCCCACTGGGAACACACAGAGCCTGCAGTTCGGAGAAGCACTCCTTCACTGACTGATTAAAATTTAATCTGACTCTGATTACAACAGCAAGCTACAGATCCGGTCTGACACCAGCCCTGGCAGAAAGCAATAACTGGAACAAGGCCTGGCAGTGGTCCCTGCCTCATTCCTCATCAGAGCAATGGGGAATTAGGGAGTTTCAACAACATAATGTCTTAAGATACTCGCCCTGCAGAGAAACACGTCGTTTTAGGCGGTCAGAGACTGGTTAACATAACTGCTAAATGCTACAGACAATCTCAGTATTGCTAAATCCCCTCCCCTCTCCTTGTGGACTTAGACATGCTCAGCTTTTCCAAAAATCAACCCCCCACTCATTTTACTTCCACCGGTATGATTCCTAAATATAAAGAACTGTGATCTCGGATGAAATTTAACTCACTGAATGGTGTCTGTTGTATTTAGGTGTTTGTGTCTTTATTTATTACTGATTTTGATAAAAGGAACAGACAACTTTATTTCCAAATAGCAAACTTACAGCTGTTTCCAACACCTCCAGCTACTTCGTCTGCTTCAGTTTAAACGGAAGTTTGAGAAAAAGAAAAATAATATGTGAGAATCAGCCTACCCAAAAAAAAAAAAAAAAATTTAAAAAAGTCTTTATCTGAGAGATTTCTGTAACCCTCAACACCACAATGGGAATCATGCAAACACTGACAGATCCTGGTAACACTGACAACAAAAAACACCTCACAAAACAAGTGAATGAGTATAGACTCGATAGACACATCCAAATAAATATCCTTAAACAACAGCTGCTGTAAGCTAAATGTGCTGCAAATAGACTTGTTCAAAAGTGCTGAGGAGGATGAGATAATTAGACAATTAGGGGACTATCCCCTTCTTTCGTTTTCCAGTTAATCAACGGAGCAATGTTAAGGGTCAGAATAACTTCCTCATGCGTACACTAACGGGAGAAACAGGAGGTTCTTGTTAGGCTCCTGATAATGGAAATCAGCAGATGACTTTTTGATAGAAGGAGATGGATTTCGTTAGCTGGAAATGGAGGGAAGTCATATTAGCATTAATAGATCTGTTCATGGAAAGCCCCATCATAATTAGTGATCATCATTTATCATCATTATAATTTCACCAAGAGATCCTAATCGCTCCTTCCCTCAATTACTCACAGAGAAAGAGTGGTGTGTTAAAGTGTTGAATGCAGGAGACTGCTTTATGCCTGGTAGAAGACACAGAATGCCTGTGGCAGATTTGGACAATTCATTTTACTTTTCCTTAGTCTTAGGCATAAGAAGAAAAAATTATGGCCATTTTGCCTTTTAAATCACAGCAGTGTAAAGGCACATTTTTTGACAGAAACTGAAAAGGGAGTCTTGTAGGTGGAGAGACTCTTTATCTGTTCTCTGTTTTTGTCTTTTCCTCCCTTCACCCACATCTTCCAAATTCCAAAATCTTTTCTGACACTGGATACATTTCTCATCATATATTTATTACATGAGATTAACCTCTCTGTCCTCCATCTAGTTCAGCTATATCCAACTGGCAAGAGACGCAGAGTATGTGCAGATGAGTGTGTACAGCTCCAAGATCTGAGACACTTCTGTATCACCAGCACCTGAGGCAAATCAGAGGTGGCACACCAGACGAGACACCTACTCATGCCATTTTCTGTTTCTTCTGTCCCTCTGCCTGGCACCATAACACAAAGCTGTTCCTCCCTGCTAGAGAAAGTCACTGATTCCCAGAATGTCTGGGCTTGGAGGGGACATCTGGTGGTCATCTTGTCCAAAGTCCTGCATTGGATCCCCACATTTCATGCTGCTTGAATTCAATGAAACAAGAGAGACTGGGAAAAAAAGCATTCTTTGGCCACAGTTCTGTTTGTCACATATTACTGAAAATTATAAAAAGGAGATACATTTATTCATCCTTCCTATTCCACGTAACCTAAAATTGTCTTTGCTCTGTGTCCTCTAGACGGTGCAAACAGCTGGGAATCAGCCCGCTGGGACAGGGAAAAGGAGTCAGCTCCATAGATTATTCCTATCACCTTATTGCTACCTGCAAACTAGTCCCTTTTTCCTTCAATCACTGTGGCACACTGGAGGCAGGAGGACTGAATAAGTGCAAAGTTCATAAATATGTTTATATATGTTTTTATTGCCAATAATAGCTGACCCATTGCTAAGAAAGTTAATGAGAACATTGCAAAGGTTGTGGTGCCTAACTGCCTGCTAGACTAAATACTGAATTCCAGAAGGAGATTATAATACATTATAATATACAGATGTGTGCCACATCTGAAAATAAATGAGTAAAACCATTACTTTAAATTAAGAGACCAGGGTGTCACCAAGCCCTCTTCTCACTGTTCATCTCATACTGTCAGGTTGCAGAAAGTGTAGTTACGTTAGGTGCTTTGACCTCTATCTCTTTTATACGGATTTTATACCTGATGGTTCGATAATATGCTTTACATGATCTGGCTCATGTGTTTTTTACCATTTTAACAGATTATTTTGAGCTTTGTGGATTTTTTATTCCTAGTGTTCTTTCCATGCATATATTGTCTTGGCTTTGCAATTTCTGCCATATATTGTCAGTATTTTCAACAAAATTTCTTCCATCCTTTATAGCAATGTATACTCAAGAGATTTTATGTTAGTTAGCACAAACTAGGAAAGTAAATCAACATCCCTTATTATGAAAGCATAAAAAACAACTACATAATTCAGAGATCATTGCATGACTGTCTTTGCAGTATGATGTGCAATTGCTTAAATCTTGTCTGGAAAGCAGAACAAAAGATTAAACACCCTTCTAAGTTGAAACAGGAACATAGTTTGTATGTATGGTGTCACCACCTCTTTTTGTTCTATAGAAGAAAATTATGTAAACATTGTTTGAATGCAATAACATTTAGCGTCCCTGTGTTTGTTCTAACGAATTCATTATTTCCTTTGCAGTCAGTTTTAGCAGTGATCTTGTATTGGAACACATAGTGTATGTTTTCATTTAATTTTCTGCAGGCCTTTTTTGTTTGGCTCATTTATCTTTCCTTATCCCTTGAAACCATCTACAATAATTCAGTTCACTACAGCTAGACCTTCTGACAGAGCCAGAAATAATCAGCTCCAGGCACTGCTGATTCAAAGTCAGCTAACAAGTACCTCATGATTCTGATCATTTTATGATTTTAGGTTAGTAGAGACTTTTGGACAGCATTTCTTTCTCCTTTGTCCGTCAGAGTTCCTCCTTACTCTTCCTTTCTACTGAAACACAGTTAGAGCAGTGGTACAAAACCAGATCACACACAGATATAATGAAATTAAATTCTCAGCTGGTTTGTTGCTCCTGATACTAGTTAATGTCTCTCAAAACATTTTCTTCCAAAGGACAGTGGTGTCATGGAATATTTCAATATGGAACAATTTGCTACTTAAAACCTTTAAAAGTGTAAGGCAAACTCATGTAAATACAGTATCATTTCTCTTTCAGGTTAGTTAAACTAATGGTTCTTAAAAGTTATATTGTAATTTATAATCAAGTTAGGGTACTTAGTGCAAGTGATTTGAGTAATTTATATTTTCCTACCAAAGGCAACATTCGTGAAAATTTCACAAACGACATGTATACAACCTTGGTAGTCACAGTCCAAACTCTCTGTGCTGTCTAGTAGTGCGTTACAGGTCTGTTCTAGAGTAACATTTTATATAGGGAAGCGCTTTTCTAGTACTAGGATAAGACACTGTACTTACAGTTTTTTTCTTAACTGCACCTAAGGATGGTGCTTTGCTGATTACACCTGACTGGTGTTTCTGTTGTATGGGGAACCTAAGTCATAAGTTGACATTAATTTTTGCTGGGAACAAGAATGAAGACAAAAATAATGGAATCCTAGAATACTTTGGGTTGGAAGGGGTCTTTTAAGGTCATCTAATCCCACCCCCTGTAATGAATAGAGCTATCTACCACTAGATCAGGTTGCTTAGAGCTCCATCTATCCTGGTCTGGGATATTTCTAGGGATGGAGCAACCTGTTCCAGTGTTTCACCACCTTCATTGTAAAAAAAGTCTTCCTAATTTCTAGTTTGATTCTACCTTCTTTTAGTTTAAAACCATTACCCCTTGTCCTATTGCAACAGGCCCTGCTAAAAAGTCTGTCCCCATCTTTCTTATACATGCCCTTTAAGTACTAAAAGACCACAATAAGGTCTCTGCTGAGCCTTTTCTTTTCCAGGCTGAACATCCCCAACTTTCTCAGCCTGTCCTTATAGGAGGGGTGTTCAATTCCTCTGGTTATTTTTGTGGCCCTCCTCTGGACCAATTCCAACAGGTCCATGTCTTTCCTGTGCTGAGTGCCCCAGAACTGGATGCAGCACTCCAGGTGGAGTCTCATCAGAGCAGAGTAGAGGGGAAGAATCACCTCCCTTGACCTGCTGGCCACACTTCTTTGCACTTTTTGCACTTGGCCTTATTGAACCTCCTGAGGTTCACATGGGCCCATTCCTTGAGCCTGTTCAGGTCCCTCTGGATGGCATCCTGTTCCTCAGGCGTGTCAACCACAGCACTCAGCTTGGAGTCATCTGCAGACTTGGAGAGGGTGCACTCAATCCCACTGTCTATGTCACTGATGGTGTTAAACCATACCAGTCCCAGCACAGACCCATGAGGGACACACTTGTCACCAGTCCCCATCTGGACATTGAACTGTTGGCCATTACTCTCTCAATGCAACCATCCAGCCACTTCCTTATCCACCAAGCAGTCCCCCCATCAAATCAGTATCATTGCAATTTAGAGCGAATGATTTTGGGGGAGACTGTGGTAATGGCCTTACAGAAGTCCAGAGAGATGTCATCTGTAGCCCTTCGCTTGTCCACTGATGTAGTCACTCCATCATGGGTGCAATGTTTCCCTTTTTCCAGTCACTGGGGACTTCACCTGACTGCCATTGGTTTTCAAATACCATGGAGGGTGGCTTTTCAACTACATCAGCCGATTCCCTCAGCACTCTGGGATGCATCTCGTCAGGTCCCATAGACCTAACTTATGTTTGTGTTCCTCAGGTGGTCACGAACCTGATCTTCTCTTCCAGTGGGAGAATCTTTGCTACCTCAGACCCTATCTTGTGATCCACCCACTCAAAAGGTGGGGGAAGAGGGGTTGCCAATGAAGACTGAGTCGAAGTTGTTTGCTACCTCAGCCTTCTCCTTATCTGTTACCAGTTTTCCAGTCATATTCACTGGGGGGTACACTTTCATTGACCTTCCTTTTCCCAGCAGGAAAGTCTGCCAGCAGGATGAGAGCCTGCGAGCATGATGCCTCCTGTAGCCCCAGTAAGAAGGTTTCATCAGTAGGCCCCCCTTGACTGAGCAGCCTGTAGTAGACACCAACCACAAGGCTCCCTTTGTTGCCTCGGTTGGGCGCCGAAGGCGGCTCAGGTCAGGTCACTGCTGCGTTCCTGGCTAGGCTGGACCTCTGTAGGGTGGGGTGGTTTTCTGCCAGAGCAGGTGCCTGTAACATGAAGCTCAGAGAATAGGGGTTAATGGCAGCAATTCATGTTCCTCATGTAATTATGGGCTGCTAAAGACCACCCTGAGAGCAATGGGGGGTGGAACACTCAAGAATTGGGATGCCAACTTGGCAAAGGCCACGTGGTTAGTTAATACCAGGGGATCCGTCAATCGAGCTGGTCCTGCACACTCAAACGCTTTATGGACAGTAGAAGGAGATAAGGTCCCTGTAGTACATACTAGAAGCATGCTGGGAAAAACGGTTTGGGTTACTCCCACCTTGGGCAAAGGCAAACCCATCCGTGGGGTTGCTTTTGCTCAAGGACCTGGGCGCACTTGGTGGGTAACGAGAGAAGATGGGGAAGTCTGCTGTGTGCTCCAGGGGGATTTGATTCTGGGAGAAAACAGCCCCTAATTACATGAGGGACATGAATTGCTGCCACTAACCCCTGTTCTCTGAGCTTCATGTTACAGGCACCTGCTCTGGCAGAAAACCACCCCACCCTAGAGAGGTCCAGCCTAGTCAGGAACGCAGCAGTGACCTGACCTGAGCTGGCTTCGGCGCCCAACGATCCCACACAACCCTTCGGCCTTTGCCTGTCCTGAGTGACCCCACACCTGATGGAATCTGAAGTCATGGACTAATGGATCGTTTGCCAAGATGGTCCATAGACTAAGGGAATGATATCCGTGTGGGATGGGATGGGAAAGGGGAAGTGGGCTGATGAGAGATTATGGAATACTGTGGGAGGTGAGCTTGATGTGGATGTGGTGAATCAAAAGGGGTGGATTAGTGTCTTAGCTTTGCACCAGCTAGTCTGTGTTTCGCTTCACCCCATAGCACATCAAGCTGCATAGGTAGTGCCAGCCCAGGACCTGCGGCACGGCAGGACCGGCGGGGAGGGGGTGGGGATGGGGGTGGAAAGCCTTGTGGTTGGACAAGACCCTGGGAAGGGGAAGGGTCTGAGGGGGCTTCCGGCCGAGGGGGCTGGGGGTTTGTTTGTTGTGGGACCTCGTGGCGAGTGGTTGGTGCTCCGAGCAGAGCCAGTGTCTTGCCGGTCAGATCGGTCTGGGAGTCGGGGTTTGAAAGTTTTTTTTCTCTCTCTTACTCTCTTGGCCCCCGGACGGTTTCGTGGGGGGTTTTCTCCCTTCGGGTGGGGTTTTCTTTCCTTTTTTTCCCTTCTTGGGGTGGGATCCTGTATCACTTGTTCTACCCTCTTCCTCTGTTCCTTACATTACTCATTAGCACTAGCATTGTTAGTAACTCCCTAAGTTTCATTTATATAATGAAATAGTTCTTGTCTCAACTCCTACGGACTGTTCCTGGTTTGTTCCTCCGACCTTTCCTCACTGGGAGGAGGGGGGGGGGGGGGGGGGGGAGGCGGGGCGGGGTGGTAGAGAAGGCTTGTCGTCAAACTACGACATACACCCACTCAAAAGGTGGGGGAAGAGGGGTTGCCAATGAAGACTGAGTCGAAGTTGTTTGCTACCTCAGCCTTCTCCTTATCTGTTACCAGTTTTCCAGTCATATTCACTGGGGGGTACACTTTCATTGACCTTCCTTTTCCCAGCAGGAAAGTCTGCCAGCAGGATGAGAGCCTGCGAGCATGATGCCTCCTGTAGCCCCAGTAAGAAGGTTTCATCAGTAGGCCCCCCTTGACTGAGCAGCCTGTAGTAGACACCAACCACAAGGCTCCCTTTGTTGCCTCGGTTGCTAATTCTTACCACTATGCTTTCAGCAGGCTGGTGGCTGTTCTTCAGAGACAGCTCTTCACACTCTATACATTTCTTGAAGTAGAGGGCAATGCCTCACCCCTCCTTCCTCGCCGGTCCCTTCTGAACAGCCTGTAAGCATTGATAGCTGCTGTCCAGTCAAGGAATTCATCCCACCAAGTTTCAGTAATGGCAACCACCTTCAAGGTGTATGACAGAACTAAACTAACAAAACATAGTTTCAGACAGAAACATTCAGTGTGATCAAAAGTTTCTTTCTGATTTTGACCTTTCAGAATTTGTTTGGAATCAATATGATTCAGTTTAGTTCTGGCCTGATAATTGCCACTGATTACCAAGTGAAGAATGAAATACAGTCACAAGATCTTATTTTTATTTTTAGTTTGTCGCTTGTTAAAATCACTCCTTGCTCTGCATTTCTCCAATAGTCTTCCTTTATTTCAACAAAGATAAATTATTTGTCCCCATCTTCAAAGCACCTCATGGACAATTACAACCCTATTACCATTCTGTGTTGAGGAGTTAGTGGCCATCGATAAATGCCCCACATTGTTGTCCATCCTTGAATATTTTCATCTGTCTCTTTATATGATCCTTGTACTTGACAGGAATTCACTGGACATATTTGCAGACGTAAGAAATCATTCCTGTTCAGATTCCTTCTTCAAACTCGCTGGAAAACTTTCAAAGAAAGTTTGTCTATCGATCTAATATTGCTTCATTACATTTTTTCCCCCTCATCTGGCTGTATTCATACACAGTTTTGACATTTATTTATTTGTAGGCTTCCTGAGATAGTGCCTGGTTTTTTTTTTTCCTTTTGTCTGGACTATACCTAACAAAATGAAGTCCAAGTCCATGTAGGGGACCCAACATACAATTTGTAAAGACAGAGTGAAAGTAACTCTAACTGTAATCCAGCAGCACTGCACTTAATTTATGCAATATTTTGAAGTATCTGATATACTGCTTAATGAATTCAGTAGGTCTCTATATTTCCCATTAATTTCTGTAGGATTTGCCCTGATGCATTAGAAAGAAATTTGCATGATGAAGAAAATTAACTATGTCCCAACAAGAAAACCAGCACAATGGATTGACTGCAGGTAGCTGTAAATAGTATATTTTTAAATTTTTTACTTTTGTGTGTTGGACACTATAAACTTGTTGTGGCATTAAGGTTAAAATGTTGTAATGAAAAGATCTGAAAGGGATACCTGCTGAACTATGGGACTGTGCAACCTGGAAACAAATTATATTCTAGTCCACATCCTTCTGTAAAACAGATGTCATTTAGGAGAAGCCCTTAAAAAGAGATTTCTTAATTGGAAAAACATCCTTTTCAGTCACAAGTGGCTGAGCTGAAGTGTGTCCTCAGAATATCAATATGAGCTGAAGCTATTAAAATGTCATGGTTAACCTTTTTAAAAAGCCTAATTTAATTAGAAAATAATAATTAGAGTATTCTTACCCATAAGAAATGCCTGTCTCAAATGAGCTTCCTGTAAACTCTCAGTTTCAATGAATAACACTACTGGAAGAGATTCAGCATATGAGCAATGAGATTGAGTTTGCAAATACTGTGATTAACTTACAATTTGTGCTATTGGTGGTAATTGCTGGACCATGCTGGAGGGCAGGGACAATTTACTTCCTGATCACACCTAGTAAAATGTTTTTGCACATGTCAGCAGCTCTTAAGCATAATATATATACTAAAAAAAAATCATCAGACAAAACAATGTTCTTATACACAGTGTAGTTTTCTTCCTTTTCCTGAAATTGATGAGAGCAGAGACCTCACGAACTGAAGGAAAAAGGCAGCATGGCACCCTACAGGGTATTTCTTCATTTAAACCTGTGTGAGTTAGAGCCTCGCTCTAGCTAGCATTTTGCAGGTACATTTTCAATCAGATGAAAATATTACATCCCACGTCAGGGCTGGAGAGATGCTTGTTTTTAGTGCAGAGGATGCTGAATTAAAGCCATCATATTAAATGGAACTAGATTATCTGAAGCAAATTGTGGGTCTAGGATATAACTATGGTGGTATCCCAACCTGAGGGGTATTTGGAGATCAGCTGATGTAGCATCATGGAAAGATTGCTCAATAACTTCAATACTTAGAAATAAATATTTAAAAAAAAATCTCACTGGATGTGGGACTGGAGAACTACTGTTTGGGAAAAACAACACAGGAAAGTTGTGACAGAACACTTAGGACCAATGAGTTTTAAGACACAGAGGGACAGTTCTACTGTTTGCTAGCCAGGGCCAGTGACATCACCAATGCCAGTCTGCACAGGATGATACCAGGCTACAGCAGTAGTTAATTTATTTGAAAAGTGTCTTTTGTCCACATTCAGGTTGTTTTTAATTGGATTGATTCTTGGTTGTGGAGTTACCTTGACTGGATGTCACGCGTCTAATCACGGTGGGCAGCCAGAAGTGCCCCCTTCAGTAATGATCATTTTGGCTACCCATATTTTCTGACAGAGGACCTGGCCTTTGTTTCATCCTTTGTGTACTTGCACGCTTACTGTGTACTTGTACTTTATTCAATCTTGTTGGGAGAAGAGACATGGGAAAATACATCAGGAAAAGGGTTGACCCTTTTCCTGCAGAAGCTCAGTTTCTCACTCCAAATGTTTCATTGGATTTCACCAGGAGGGGAGTCACTGTAAGAAGCACCATAAGTACACCCTTAAGATCTGGATCCTGCACTAAAACCCTGATAAAACAGCCATGCCGGCGCTGCTATGGAGGGCAATGTCACGCATCATATTACAAAACAAGGAGGGACAGGAAGGACATGAACTGGGTTGATCTAATCTAAGCATGGCAGAGATAAGACTTTCTCTCTGCCTTGGTATCACTGAGCTCCCTTCACACAACACAGCTGGTGTAGGAATTTCTCTGTACTGTGAAATCCCATGGGCATTTCCTGCTCTACCCAACCAGCCCTTTCTTGTATTACTCTCACCTTGCTGTCTTTTCTCACTTCAGCAGGCTTCATACAACTACAAAATGCTGGCACCAGACGGGTTAAAAGATAAAATGCAATCAGGTCTTTATACCTCTGTACAGAGACACACATTATGCTTTTTGCCTTCACGTACAGAAAGCTTAAAAAAATAAAAGATGGATAGAAAAGGTACCCTAACTTATAGCTGTGAGAGTGCACTCAACCTTCCCTAAAGTTGAGATTTCAAGAAATAAGTGCCTCAAATCAGGCTATGGAGATGTGTCAGAAATCATGGCTCTTTTAAGGCGTGATTGCATACTGACCTCTGTAACAATTGCTACAGAATGCAACTAATTTTTCAGCTCTCTTTATGCTGATTTATAAGTAGTATATGAAAAAAATTGGAGCAAAAATAGGCTTTTAATTCTAGCCTGAACCTGTATAGCAGAGCAGTGTACTCAGGACTGCCACAGCGCCTGCTATTTCCTTCTTTTCCTATGCCACTTGTGAAAACCCTGGACGGTAGCACTGCGTATCTCCCCAGTTCACCCCATCTTTTTGAACAGGTCACTCCTGCAGCTCAGTGGCCATTCACAACCTGTCCAGGTATACAGGCACTGCCCTTGCCTCCTCTGCCAGCTGCCCAGCACAGTGAGCGGCGCTGGCAGAGGTCCCTGCAGCCAGCCAGCCTGTGGAAACTTTGATTTCCTCATCTGATCACACTGGGGACAGCCAAGCTTTGGCTAGTGAACCTGACTGGCATTTGACTGTGTTGTTGAGTATCTGAAGCAGCCTCCATCTACTACAAGCGGCTCTGAACTTTGCACTTCATCACTCACTGTTGATCCAGATTCTTGTTCCTTCCTCCTAAATACTTGCAAGCACTCCAGATCACATTAATTCCCATCTTGTCTCATTCTCTGTCCTGAACTTCATTTTGTAGTGGCATTTTCTAATATCCTGACTTTTAAAGTAGACTCCGATCACAGCCTCATCTATCTTTAGTGTTTCTTAGTCTTAATTCTGTTGTCTTGACAGCAGTTGCTATATCTAACCCCAGTCCAGTCTGGATCTAATCGCTGAATTGCATAGAATGGTTGTGTAAAAACAAACACATTAGACACCTTCAAAATCGCTGACCACCCCTCACCAAAAAGAAAATGCAATTTCAGCTTCAAACATACAGCCTTTGCTGCAGGATGCCTGTGCTAAGGGAGACTCAAGGGGTAAAATAGGCTTAAGAAAGATGGTGTCCTTGAAGGGTGGGAAGGGAATATGGGGAGATGCAACACACTTTTAATGGCAGAATAACCCCCAGGAGCTGATCTCTCAGCCAGAAACTGTTGAGTATTACCCGACTGCTCCCAGGTGCTGCGTGTTCCCAGGCTGTGGCTGCAGTGAGAGAGGGGCAGCTCTCCTATCAGTGACCATCACTGCAGGTCCATGAAGATTTTTAGAAAAATTACTTCTGTCTTCCCAGTGCTCAGCTGCCATTGCAGGTTATCACACTCCTGCGAGCATACCCTGTCCTGCCAGTCCCTGCTGGCTGTGTGCTGGGATATGTGGTCAGACTGCTGAATGATTCTTTCAAACAAGAGGAAAGCTATACCAGTGTCATTATTAACCATAAACTGGCATAACAAAGTGATATGAAGTACACATCAGCTCAAGATAGCTGAAGTGTTGCTCTTAGAGCAGATAAATGAATTGATGCTTCCCCACAGTGCAAACAGAGTCTGAGAGGAGGAGCAATTTCTCAGGTGTATTGGTTTAAAAAGCTTCTCTAAGCAGCAATGCTTTGAACAAGGCTACACCACAGTAACTACCCCAAAGTGTAGTCATACCTAAATCAGTTTTATAGCAAATAATGGAGGTTCTTGTAGTAAAGTGCACAGGAAAGGTTATAAAACCTACCTATGAAATCAGAGAAGTAGTTGGATGATTAGCAATATTGCTGCCACTTCCCGAGCTCATTAATTTCAAGCTGTCTTGGGTGTGTCTGTGCTGTAATGCAGCCACAGAAGCAATTACAGACCTTGCATCAGCTGTAAGCAACCGGCCTGGTCTTGTGAGGCGCAGATACGTAGCTGTTAAATTCTGCATCTGTCTTGCAGGGTTACAAACAGGTAAGGATTATAGTTCCCCTAAACAGTTGTGCATTTTTATGCTTGTTCATGACTCTGCTGAAGACTATGGAATTCCATACAATATCATTAAGCCTCAAGTTTTAACTTGTTGTGACAAAACAATGCTTCCAAAATTCATGAGCTGGCTCTGCACTGCTCAGCACTTGCGAACAAGGCACCTGTTTAGAAAGATTTCCCCCTTGACCTAGCACTTGACAATACCAGCCTCAAAGTTGTTTCTAGCTTTGTGGGAGATGCAGTCCCACAGTCTTTTCATCACTTTCAATGCTAAAATGGGGATGCAGTGATTTGTTCCTCTGTGCATGGCCCTCTGCCTTAGAAATAGGAATCTCTTTTTACTAAATGTAGCTAGGAAACCACACTCCTTCCCTTGCTTTCTGAAATTAAGCTTCTTCTCCCTCTGGGTTTCTCTGGCTTGAGTTGCAAAATGCAGCTGTGGCTAGTAGGGTCCTTAGCTATTCCTAGGGGCTTTACTGAGATGGCAGTCTAACCAGTGTTCTGTATTTACAGATTATGTCGACTCCCTGGGGATTGCAATATTTTCAAGGCTGTCACAGTATTTTATACATTAAATACAATAAAATGTATTCACAATACAGTCACTTATTAATCTTGCAATCTCTTGGTCACCTCCAGCTCTTGTTGCAGACCAACCATGATATTAATACCGCAGAAGACAGATTTCGTAGAAGACGTACTAAGTCTTCCCCAGACAACCTGTGTCAGCATTAGCCGTTTTTGCTGTCCCAGTTATGCATATACTTAAACTCCTTTGTTCACCTCATGCCTCTGTGCTGCAGTTTCCTCTCCATCTGACAGTCTTTCCCTAATGCTCTCAAGACTGTACTTTCATCTTTCTTTAATGCAAAGCAGGTCATTACCTTGAAAAGCCTTGTAGGTCACCTGAACGCATTGTGCAAGTGGCCGCCTATGGGTAAAGGATGCTGGCAAATTACTGTGGTAAAAAATAGTTGTGAGACTATGCTACACAGCCTGAAGCAAAAGGTTTAGCAACATGGCATTATTTGCAAATGAAAGTTACTTCTAGTTGAAGATAATGTCCCTTCTGCTACTACCCTGGAGATAGTTCACATTACTTAGCTGTCATTTGTTTTGTTTGGGGGGGGTTATATTCCATACTCCTGGGATCATGAGGATTTGGATACTTGAACACTGCTCTGCACAAAACACTATTCACAGAAGTTCTGATGCACAAACCCACACAGCTTTTGAGTGCTGTATGCAGTTATTTACCCTGTACATGGATTCAGACAGAAAAGAGGCTTTTGAACAGGAAAGCTCGGGCTATTGGCTATTTTTCTCTCAGCAGAAGAGGGTCAGATAGCCAACTGCCAGGTGAGCGATGTCTTTTAAAGAGCATTTGTGTGTATCAGACACGGAGAATGCTATTACAAGTGTCTTGTTATACTTGTCTTGGCCATGAAAAACACAGCTGTAGCGAGTCTTGGCAAGAACACAGAACTCCACTGCTTGGAAAAGAAATATAAAACTGCAGTCAGCGGGTTTGAATAAGCGACACAGACTGACATAGCCCCCACAATTGCTGCTTCAGTTTCACACTGGAAATTACTAGTATGGCAGAAGCATGGAGGAGCGCAAGTCAAGGACTAGACCCTACCATCAGGAGGGTTGTGGAAGTGGTGATTAAGGACAGAAGCAGTGACTACCTTATTAGCACCTCTGTGAAAAGTAAAGATGACAGTGAAAAAAAGAGGATGTTGATTCACACATGTGCACAGCAGTAACATTTGCAATGAAAGGCCCTTTTTTTAAAACAGATCTAAGAGAGGCATGTGGATTCCTTTGTGAAAATGACCAAATCAAAACTATCTTTTTCCAAAACCTATCCTTGAATATATATGTACACCTGCTTATTGCAATGGGTGTGGTTTTTTCCACATTGTGAGTCATACGTAAGCTACTCTATCTCCTTGGTATGTGATTTCCTACTTCCACCTGTTTTTAAAATTAACTAACATAAGCTCCAGGATAAGTGCTGGAGCACAAGGTTTTCGTTTTGCAGCTGAAGACTAATGCATAATAATACATACAGAATCTGTACCAGCTCACACTACAGGGACCTGGAAAACAGGATCTTCCAAACAGAAGTGCTAGCATAGTGTAGCTTTCAATATCTTATAACTTGCATTGTGATTCTAAGTGGAAAATCCCCTATGGCTCTCTGAAAGAATATATATAATGAATTCAACACATTATTTATGTAAAAATCCATCCTGTTGAATATTCTGTCCTTAGAAGACATGGCTTTCAAAATTAGATTTGCCAATAAAACTCCTTTCCTTCATTGGTAATCAGCACACTATCCCCAGTCATTTCCTTCAATTTATTCATGACAATGGTGGAGAAGGGGAGGTCTCCTTTGGAGTAAACTCTGCTCCACACGATCGTTAGAGAAATCCGTTCAAGGGACAGGAAGAAAAAGGGATTATGCCATGTGCACATCAACTAGAGATAAGACAGATGCTACTTACACTTGAGAATTTGCTAAACAGAATAATCATTGTTTGAAAGTTAAAGGAAGACTGGTAGCAATGAACAGGCAGGTCTGGGGCATCTTTGAGCATCACTAAATTACCAGCAATGCTAATGCATGGTTTTCACATAATTTTGCTCACCTAGAATCCCTTCTGATGAGATCAAATTGGATCCCACAATGACAGATGCTCATGCAGTGACCTCTCTTCCTTTCCTGAAGGGCAGATATTAGCCTGGTTGCATACAGTAAATATTATAAAGTCCGCTGAAATTTGTCTTTTGAGATGTAAGCTAGGGGACATGGCACTAGAAGAATCTTCTAGATACATTTAGTAGAAGTAGTCAGGAATTATTCAATACAGTTGTAGTTACCATTACAAAGCTTTCCTGTCTTGTTATTGCTATTGGGACCAGAACTGTTTAATATTTTCATCAGTGACACAGACAGTGGGATCCAGTGCAGCCTCAGCAAGTTTGCAGATGACACCAAGCTGCGTGGTGCGGTTGACACACCTGAGGGACAGGATACCATCCAGAGGGACCTGGACAAGCTCGAGAAGTGGGCCCCTGTGTCCACAGAATGTGACTCAGAGCTGTTAGCAGTGTGAAACCTCCACAGGCAGAGCGTGGCATGGTGACAACAGCAAGCCCAGCTGGTGACACTTGTTTACCGGAGGAAATCTCACTGGTGAGATACTGCTATAAGATTAGAGCTGCAGGACTGTATCTCCCTGGAAGGGTGGCTCAGCATGACTAAACCTTTTCTAAGATGGCAACTGCAGTATATTTCAGCACTCACACTTCCTAATACAGGCAGTATAGAAGAAGGATTTTAAACCATCAGCATTTCTGGTGCAGTCATTTGCTCATGTAACTTATTTAATTGAAATTCCTATGTTACACTGCAGGTTTATGGAAACTTTACAAAAATTTTATTTTTTTTGGACCATGTAGCAATTAAGAATTAGTGATTGAAGCCTACCTGTTACATGCTTTATGAGGTTTTTCTAGTATGTGTCTCTGTACTAATACTGCAGTCGTTCCTTATTACAAAATGCTTTGCTCTGTTGCCAAGTACTCTGTGAAAGGTACATGAATCAGCCACAGCAGATCAAAGATATATTTTTAAATTTCCAAAGCAGGTGTAGCAGTTTATCAGGATAATCTATTGTATAGCTGTGTTTTGCAAACACGTGGAGGTTTTTAAAAACGAATGCAGCCAGAGAGATCTGATTTTTTTTTTGTTTGTTTTGTTTTGTTTTGTTTAAGTGCTACTGCAAGTTTTGTCAAAGTTACAACTGAGGTTACACAGTGAAAACTGATCCTCCAGGACTGTTTTCACTAAAAAAGAAAAATCATGGTCTTTACAGCATATAGAGCAGTTAGACAGCAATTCATTAATCTGATTATACTGATTCAAATTAATATATCTTACTATTAACCATACTTCTCTGACTGGATATAATTCAGGCAAAATACGCTATGACCCCAAAAGGTTAAGACAAAGACATATTTCTGCTGCAAAAGAAGGCAAAATGTTCTGTACCATGAGATATACATTAAGCTAAGCATCACTCAGGTAAGCAGCACTGTGTGCACACAAGGGACTTACTCATTCCCCATCTCAGCTATTATTTCTGAGCAAGCTGTTGATTTAATACTACATGAAGAAAGCAAGACTAATATTCAGCAACCATGATGCAAATTAGCTGTATCTTTCTGAAGTCTAATGATTGCGGAATCTCTCTTGTTTTATTCAAGCAATTGTCAATATCGTGGCTGCAATACAAAGTTGGGTTTTCACTCCCTTTACTTGTGTCAGCTGGATGAGCTCACAGGGTCATGCAGACCTGATCCATTCAACCATTGTGTCAGGTTACTTCCTTGACAGTGTTTTTCAGGATGCGGATTTTGCAGAGTAACTGTGTATATTGGACAAAATTATCAATACCAGTTGTGGTCTAGGCCCAACCCACAGTGAAGCCCCAGACAGCCACTCACTCACTCCTCTCCCTGCTGGGATGGGGAGGAGAAAATACAAGGAAGGACCTGTGGGTCGAGACCAGGATGAGGAAGGATCACTCACCAGTTATGGTCGTGGGCAAAACAGACCCCACTTGGGGAAGAAAAATCAGTTTAACTTGTTACCAATCAGATCAGAGCAGGGTAATGAGAAATAAACCCAAATCTTAATACACATGTCCCCCCACCTCTCCCTTCTTCCCTGCTCAGCTTTTCTCCACATTTCTCCCGCTCCTCCCCTCCAGCAGCACAGGGGGCTGGGGAATGGGGGTTGTGATCGGTCCATCACACGCTGTCTCTGCTGCTCCTTCCTCCTCAGGGGAGGATCCTCACACCCTTCCCCTGCTTCAGCGTGGGGTCCCTCGGGAGACAGTCCTCCATGAACTTCTTCAATGTGAGTCCTTCCCACCGGCTGCAGTTCTTCACAAAGTGCTCCAACGTGGGTCCCTCCTGTGGGGTACCGAGCATCAGGAGCAGCCTGCTCCAGCATGGGCTTCCCATGGGGTCAGGGGCTCTTCAGGCATCTCCCCCTTCTCTGGTGTGGGGCCCTCCCTGGGCTGCAGGGGGTCTCTGCTCCCCTGTGACCCTCCATGGCTGCAGGGCACAGCCTGCCCCCTACCACAGGCTGGGGGGAACTTCAACCCATTTCCTCCCCACCTTTCTGCACTGAGCTGGGTGTCTCCCCAGTTGTCTCTCTCACAGCCCACTCCTCTCTCCTTTTGATGGATTTCTCCATTTTCCCTTCTTAAATACATTAATCACAGAGGCGCTAGCTGGCTCCATCTTGGCCAGCAGAGGGTCTGGCTTGGAACTAGGCAAGCTTCTAGCAGTTTCTCTCATAAGTCATCCCTGTAGTCCTCCACTACCAAAACCCTGCCACACAAACCCAATACACGTATGAAGGCTCCTTTACTTGTTTGTAACACCTTATTTTCATCCATATTTGCTAAGGTCCAGCTGCTTGCTCGCACGCAAATAGCAAAGGTACAAAAGACACTGGTCTCATCCACAGCAGTAATCTACAGTCAGCAACAGGGTGATGAAAACTGAGACATCAGGGCTACAGGTTCAAAATATTCCACTTATTTGTACACGTCACTGAACACAGAAATGCACACAGATTTAGCACTTTCACAGGATCACATCGCTCTGAGCTGTGCCTGTTCTCTGCACCGCTCAGCCCATGGCCTGTGAACCGCTGCCCACCTGCAGTAGGTCAGGGGGTGCACAGCTGCACGTTTTGGTTAGAAAAAAGCTGAAAACATACACATTCCCATGCAGTTAGATGGTTTTCAACAGAGCCTTCTGGTAAACATGGTGAAGAACTGATTCCTGAATTCCACCAGCAGCTCATCAAGATGTTTGCGATTAAAATGGTGAAATCATGGTTTTGTAACTAGTGTCCTCTCATTTACCTTTCTTTACAGTTAAACATCTATTACCTCTTTCTCATCTACCAAACGCAACACAAGATTGTCTATGAGGGATGGGGAATTTCCACAGAAAATGCTTCCTTCTTGCAAAGCAAGGCAAGGGCAGACATTCAGCTATTTCAAGGGCACACAGAAATCACCCTGCCAGTCCTGCGTTCTGTTTGTGATACACCATGTTGCTCAAGAAGGTGGGATGTGGGTAGGGTGTATTCAGGGGAAGGAAGATAAAAAGCATCTGAGGCATAAAGAGGTAGAAGGACTTGCAGTGGCGGGGACACATGAATTTCACTTTTTAGACTAAATTAGGATCTTACCCATATCTTATCTAGCCCTGGAATTTGCACAGTACAGACATACAGCAGCATGGGTCAGGTTCTTTGGGCAAAGGTGTCACCTGCCAGGAATGGAGTACTACAGCAGAGATGTCTTTGTTGCAGAGAGGGAAGGTACTGCGTGAGCCACAAAAGGCATTGATGCTGATATGGAATATCCCTCTGGATAAAGAGGGAATAAATTGCAGGCAGAAGCAGAAAGTGTCAGTCTGAGACAGCTCATCTGGTCACTGGGATTTGCTTTCCGCACTAACATCAATGGGGAAAACTTGTCAGATGTTCTGCTCATGAAGCAGGAGGTGGCGTTTTGCTCTGAGGGCAACTTCAAACGGAGCAAAAATGTTGCTCTTTTCTTTCACTGAAAGAAACTGGTTAGAACACAAAAAAAGGCTGAGTTTTCCACCGGTGAAAGAACAATGACAACCAAGTGATGCTTAGAAAAACAAAGAATCCTATTGGAAAACTGTGTTTCTCTGGGTTTGGCAAAACGTGACTTTGTGTCACACTCAGAGAGCAGAGAGCGGGAGAGAGTGCACAGGCTGGTCTGTTCAAACAGAGAGGGGCAGGGACCTGTGGAGAAAGCAGGCGGATTCCTTCCGAAATATATCCCACAGCCTGCCCACAACTCAGTATTAGCTCTTTCTGGGGCTGATTTTACCTCAATTCCTAAAAGCCTTTATTAAATGTCACCTAACAGACATATGCATCACTTACGACAAACATTTTTTTCCAGTGTCACATTGTTCTGACCCACCGGCAATCTCAAAGACAGTATTACCAAGCTGTGGTCCATGGACCACAGCCCTACAAGGCATCACAAGATTCATCCTTTTTTAATGAAAAATCAGAAAACTGACACTACATACGCATATTCCCATGTGGCAGGCATGTGACTGTGCCTACTGGCAGGTATAGTCAATGCCCAGCTCCCTCACAGAGTTTGAGGAATTCATTGGGGTTCCCCCAACACTGAGTATTCAAAAGTAGCCTCCAATTTTCCACCAAAATCCCAAATTGATGGACAAAGTTGTTTTCAAAGTTAATCATTTATCAAGAGAAAAAAAATTAGGACAAGTGAAAGGACACTTAGATTGTGTGCAAGAAAGGTGACATTACAGAGACCTATACAAAAGATGGTAACGATCTTGTTGGCTCATCACTTTTGACTGTAGAACAGCATGGTACCAACATTGTGGCAAAGGAATATTACAGATTAGTCCCATACATTTTAATTCCATACAGATCCTTATGTTATGGTCACTTTCATAGCATCCAAAAAGCCTCAGGCGCACGGCATTAGGCAATAATGTCTCTCGCATTCACTCTCTCACTCGCCCTCCAGAGCCACTTAGCCCTTCTTGCAAACTGCAGAATAATAGGTATCATCTTATTCAATATAAGTACAAATAAGTATTCAGATTTTTTTACAACCAAATAATGAAGATGGTAAACCAACCATCTTGCTTAGTTACCAAACATACTTATTGTAGTTTTTATCTGCAAGGATAAATCTAAAATTATCATAAGTAGCATTATTAATCAAAAAATTCCCTTTGGTGTCTTTATCGCAGATTCTGGGGAAAACATAAAATTGTGATTCTTTTTATTTTAGCATATTATGGTTTCGGTAGAGACAAAAATCTGCAATATAAACGTATTTGCCAATGTCATGACAGTAGTATAGAAGTGTTTCATATTAAAGATTTACCTTTCATCTGACAGTCACAGTTTCAGTGGTGCTGATCTCTTTATGCTCTTTTCTCTCTTTTTGGTGAAATTCCATTTCTTAAAATAACAGCCTACTTTTTGAGATGACTGTGTTATCATTACCCTGGTAATCTCACTTTGAGATTTCACACTATTCATTTGAACACCAGTTCCAATCTGCCTTTTAATATTCTTCTTTTCCTCCATTCAAACAGGCTTCTGATTGCCCTGGCTCATCACTGAGGGGGCTAACACTGAAGACAAAACCAGCTGACATCCCACAATGTCGCTCAGCACACCACACGCTCCTCTCTAGCAACAGCTACTGACAAGGAGGTGAGCAAGCGGTCACAACATATTTTACTGTTAAAATCTTTCAGCCATTATCCACACACTATTTTTAATATGTACTTTGGGTCAAAATACGGTCGTTTCGGCATAGAAAGGGACACTGTAAAATCTTCTCAGATCTCAGGCCCCTGTGCACGAGTATTGTTTGGAAACAGAAGAGAATGCCTTTTTGTTTCCCTATTTGTAGTGCTGGATGGTGCCTTTATAGTGCAAACTCTTCTCCAAGCACGATTAACTTTTTCTATTTTAACAGCTGATTATATGTTTCATAGCTGTGCCTTTGATTTCATGGTTTCTTTGTGATTTGCTGTAATAAGAGGCAGTGTAGTTTCACAATCAACTTTCAATGAACCTATAGGAGTGTTACTCAAAAATGTATTTTCTATTTTTATTCTTCTCTATTGTCAGAAACTTTGTTGATAACAACATATGCTCAGGAGCTTCTTTCTGTTGTTTTTTTGTTTTGGTTTGGTTTTTTTAAGGAAATTTTGTTTGCATTATGAAAGTGCTGCATACTGGGAACATGGTATGCTTGCTGTTCGCTCCTTAAACCATCCAGGAAATAGGGGAAAAGGTATCTAGCGTGTATTTAAACAATATCAGCTTCCTTGAGCTGTGCTTTTGTGCCAGTTAGGATTCATTCTCAGCAGGGGCTTATATACAAAGAGATGATGCAGTTCACACACAGAGCTTCCATGCTAGTATTGCCAGGTAGGGGTGAACAGCTCTCTTCACCCTTTTCAGTCTTGCTAAAACTTGCTCTGCCTTTGAAACTCCTTTAGAGACTTTCAACAGCTTGTGAAAGGCCACTCACAATAAAAACAAACACTAAATTTATCCCCTTTGCCACATTTCTTGGTTTCTTTACTGTGCTTAAGTAGCAAAGCAGGCTGGTGAGGGCTGACTTTAGTTTGCAGCGTGCATACGGTGCTGCCGTGTTCCTGGGAGCAGTGAGCCATCCTGGTGCCACACGGCGCAGCGGGCTGACACGGGCACAGCCCCTCACTGCAGCAGCCAGGTTGCACGGTCTGTGCTTGAAGACGTCATGGACATGCAGTAGCAATCCATAGATGTACAGGCATGCTTCTATAGATCTCTTCATCTTTCAAGTACATTGATGACACCTCAGCATACCATTCTGGAATATCCTGATCTAAGTCAACTGGCATGAAAAAGAAGAGCTGTTAGGCATCAGAATAAAGGGAATAACCTTTTATAGAGCACCTTGATAATAAACTCGGTTGCAATGTAAGCTGTTTATGGGTTTAGAACTTGTCTATTTTACCTTAAGTCAGAGGTTTGAAACTGTTTTTTTTTTCCTTTTTATGATGCTGCACTTCCATTGTTTTTGTGAGACATTAGGCCATTACTTCTTGTCTGTAATACAGGGCTCAGTTCACACGTCTTCGGTGCCATGGGAGTCCATTCCAGGTCCAGAGGGTCTCACTCCCCTCTGTACTTACGTGCAGCACTGCCCTCCAAAGCTAACTAGCACAGCGTGTGCACAAACTGGGCAAAGGCAGCCAGTTAGGACCAAAGAACTACTTTGCTCTTAGCATCTCTGCTGAGACGTTTCCACATCACTCTTTACACAGATCTTTGTTTTGCAGTGTACCTCAACCCTAACCAGCAGAAGAATATAAGATAAAAACAGCCACAATGTCAAAACCAACAGGAGAAAAAATAAATACCAAACAGAGTGTACACAGAAAAATACAGGATACCTGTAACCCTTATAGGTGGAACCCAACAAAACGGTTTTTCACACCTTCCATTCAATTATAGGCTTCAATTTAGAATCTATTTTTGTGAATTTATCACTCACAGTTGCTGTGGAAAATTCTTGATGCTCCTCCAGGAGAGCTAGAAGATAAGAGTGAGAGTGTCACAACTGAAGCCATTTGATGGGAAGTTCACTGGGGCAGTGCTTTTCCTCTCTGCCTACCTGAAGAGTATTGGTAATGCTTATGGGCACTGTGCAAATATTAACAAATCAGCTGAGGATTTCTGAGCTGGCTGGAAAATGAAGAACAATGCAAATAAGCAGCAGGGGAGGTAGAAAATGCATGCAAATCAACCTATACTTTCTGGTCCATAGGTCCCAAGCCTCATTACCTTTGAAACTTTTGCTTGCGCTTAAGCTGCACTCTAGCTTCTTTCTCAAACATGGAAGCAGGGTCTGCCATCCACGATTTAATGAGCCTCAAGGAGATCAAAAGAACCTAGTGAGAGAGATTCCAATTGTCATCTTAAAATAAATTACTTCTGTACTTGTTTATTTATAATTCTTTATCTTTTTCATCATATAATTATTTTTCTTCCTGTTTTATAGATATATTTTTGATGCATGTCTAGGAAAGGACAGCATTGCTGCTTATTTGAGAGATGAGGAAAAGCCCTAATGCTCCTTTTATGATCAAAGTAGTATAAAGTAATATTTATCATATATTGCTTTTCATCTTCAATATTCTGCAAACATGCATGTATTAATCCGTAAAACATTCTTGTGAGGTACCTAATATAAGGTCATCTTCATTTTCTGTGTGGAAGAAACTGAGCCAGAGAGAAATCTACTGCTCTGTGCATGAGAAGACTACATCGGAGATCAAAATTAGCAACAGTTCGTCTGAGTGGGGAAGAGAAGTACAGGCAAGCTGAATGATCGGAGCAATGAGAGGCTTATTCTTATTATTCCCTGTCAGTGAAAATTGTAATTATAAAATCCGGGGTGCTAGAGTGAGATTTTTTTCCTCAGAGGAGGAGAGATTGAACTGAATATATATTGAAAGAACTATTAAAAGCAGCGTACCTTTGGCAAAGGAAAAATTCAGAGAATATTCCTATCATGTGACGAAGAACAAAACTTGGGCAGGTAGTCTCAGCACAGTTTCCTTGCATGCATTATGAAGCAGTCATTACCAGTAGGCACAACTGCTACTTTTTATTCTGCAGAGCTTGTGTTTCTTCAGCAGAAGGAATGATTATTCAGTATTCACTTTGTTATTTCCTTCTCTAGCATACACTTCCCTGCTGCCTTTGGTGCCAAATATTCGACTGAAGAAACACAAATGTCTTCAGGCATTTTCCCAGGAGGTTCTCACACTGCCGGTTTAAGGAAGCTGTGCCTTGCGGAGCTACACCTGGGGCCACAGGTCAGAGCTCAGCATCAGTAGCTCCAGCACAGACCCTTGTTACTTGAGACACTTGGCAGATGCAAGAAGCAGAGCTAGCCACATACTCTGCGGCTGTATCTGTCCTGCCGTGCAGAACAACCCTTAGTCCTGCTCTCTGGTTGTGCACGACTACGTCCTGACTCTTCATCCTTCCTTCTTCCTCCTCAGACGGTGGGGCAGGGAAGGGAGCAGAGGTTGTTCTAAGACCTCTGATCCATCTCTCAAAATCAGCTCAGCCACTCTACTCAAAAGCTTCTTTCTCTACGTGTCCTCCCAAGGGAAAAGCCGACTCAGTCTTAGGCAGAAACAACATGAAAAAAAAAAAAGATCCACATGATGCTTGCTCAACAAATTAAAGGAGGGTTGGACAAAGCGGAGGTTGAAGCTACGTTGCCAGTCTCCGTGCTAACACTTGTATACGGGCTGAATGCGCACACAATAAAACATTCTAAAAGCCAATGCGGTTGGGGCAGATTAACTCTGTGTATATGAGATGATGAGGAGAGTCTCACTGGGTGCCACCTCACCGAACGCACACGGCAGGGAACGCCGTGTGTGAAATGCCACCGTTGTCTTAACCCTGAGACGGGAGCAGCTCCTCTCAGCTGCAAACCCGTGTGATCGAACAGCTGCGGCAGGCCAAGATTATCTCACGCTGTACGTAAAATAAACTGTTTCAATTAAAATTAGAAAGCGGTGTGCCTGCGTGTACTCCTGAGAAGCCAGAGGTATTTCCCCAAACGAATGCAAACCTTGCTGAAGGCTGGCGTGACCTGGCGCTGTGGCCGTGGGAGCAGCGCTGGCTGTAAACCCGAGGTTACCGCCGTCCTGCACGTCCGGCGGGACCCGTGCGGATAATCCCCGGCGTTTACTGACACCTAGTGGTACTTTCTCGAGCAGGAAAAAACCGTGCAATCTTAATTTATTAAAAGAGACGCGTGTGTTAGAGGAATAGCTGCTCTGAATGCCCTGTGGCAGATTTCCTTCCTCTTTCTGAATCCCACGGGAAGCTGTGCGACCCCCAAGGACTGCCAGTAAGAACTACACGCTTTACAAATGAGAGAACGGTTTCATAACATATGGAAATGGGAGAAAAATGGTAGTTCCATCCATATATCAGGCACCCCCCCACACCCCCGAGATGTCTGGGGGAGGACATGAACATCCTCAGAAATCATGGTGCAGAGAACGGATGCACATTCTTCTGAGGGCTGGTCCAGGACCCAAGTGGTGCTGGACTTCGGATGTGAGACTGTGCTGAGTCATTATGAATGGGGATAAGCAACAGGCTGCTTGATGGGGTTGCAGTCATTCTCAGAAGGTTTGCTAACACTCTGCTGGTATTTTTCACTTGCACTAGTCTTTTCTGTGATCCGTCGCATCCTGTTCCTACCATCCAGTTGTTTAATTTGTACTAAAAATACATCTTCCCTGCCTAAATAAAGGTCCTTTTCCAGAAGATGTCACTGCAAGGTAATAAACACAACATCCAAGACCCTCATGGGGGTGTGGGGAGCTGGGTGGGATGCAGGACACCCCTAGTCTGGCCAGGCAAAGGGCCCATGGCTCGGCATGGTTGAAGGAAGAACCCTGGCTGGTTCCTCACTCCAGCACACACCACAGGCTGCCAAAAATGTGTCTGGGAAGAGGCAGCCATAGGCCATGTCCTGTACTGGGTGGAGGAGATTTTGTAGGGTTTGCCTCATCTGGGCCATGTCCTGACCCTCCAGCAGCTCCATGAGCTGGGTGGCATGGGTGGAGAGAGCCACTCGAAATTCATCAGCAACAGAGCACCTACTTTTGATTGTAAAAACGTGAAGTCCTATGGCGGATGAATTCTTGTAGGCTTCAGTAGCAGAGCCTACATTTTCAATCATGGGCTTCTGCAGCATCACAAAATCCCTAATTTGGCAACTGTGGGACTGATTTTCCCAAGCAATAAGTCTGTAACTGTATAGCTGTTTACCTAAGGACCAGATGCAGGGTGTCAGGAAGCCAGATTTGAAAACGTCAGCATAATTTCATGTTTTGTTGCAGCCAAATTGAAAAATTAGTTGGGCTGCCGAATTTCAGCTCAGGTTTGATAGATTTATTAACCCCTGTAGTGGTTTTATATAACAATTCAATATCTTTGTGTCTGGAAAACTCAGTCATAATAGCCGATTCAATTATGTAAATTATTACGTTATTGTTATACAATATAAACCGCAAGTAGATTTAGGTATAGAAATGGATGAGGAATTTTTGATAGCACTTTTTCTCTGAAAAATGTTACCACACAAGAACATTTTGTGTAACTATACCAGCTTTGCCTAACCTTCCCTTAGAAGGGAGTGAAGGAGGATAGGAGCACAAAACAAGAGAGTATCCAGAAACTGGTGAGGGGGGCAGTCTGATGGGTTCTGTGTGACCTGCTGTCTACTCCAAACTACACTTGACTCTGTGGCTGTCACTTTCCAGAGTGTCAGGACAATAAAGCTCCTCTGAGTTGGAGTGTTCTCTCATTTTAAGTTTTTTGTAAGAACGTTCAAATGCTCTTTATTTTGTACTGGTTATAAAGAAACCAGGAACATTTCTGTGAATATAAGTAATTTCCCATCCATCTCTACTTTAAGACCAAATATGTTTTTATTTAAGGAAGTCTTAGAAAATTCTAGGTTTTTATTTTATTCTTTTTCAATAAATTATTTTCTATTAGATGTTATGGAAAGAGAAGCTTAATGTAATTTTTTTATCAAAAAACCACCTACTGTCAAGCAGCCCTTCAATCTACACAGTCTGTCCACACCAACAGTGTTACGTGGACATAAGGGTTACACAAACAAGACTTTTGCAAATAAAGCGATTTCAGAGCAGCACAAGGTGTTTAAACTATAACTTCACAATTCAAACCACTGCTGGTTCCTGTAACTGCTGCTGTGAATTATGGTCTGTGTCGTGGTTTAACCCCAGACACCAATTAAGCCCCACCCAGCCACTCACTCACTCCCTCCCCCCAGACTGGATGGGGTGAGAATCAGGAGAGTAAAACTGAGAAAACTTGTGGGCTGAGCCAGTTTAACGGGTAAGGCAAAAGCTGTGCACACAATCAAATCAAAATAAGGAATTCGTTCACCACTCCCCATGGGCAGGCAGATGTTCAGCCATCTCCAGGAAAGCAGGGCTCCATCACACACAGTGGTTACTTGGGAAGACAAATGCCATCACTCCAAACGTTCCCACCTTCCTTCTTCCCCCTCAGCATATGCCGAGCATGACTTCATATGGTATGGAATATCCCTTTGGCCAGTTGGGGTCAGCTGTCCCGGCTGTGCCCCCTCCCAGCGTCTTGTCCACCCCCAGCCTACTCACTGGTGAGGTGGGGTGAGAAGCAGAAAAGGCCTTGACTTTCTGTAAGCCCTGCTCAGCAGCAATGAAAACATGACTGTGTTATCAACACTGTTTCGCAAAACGCAGCCCCATGACAGACACTATGAAGAAAATTAATTCTATCCCAGACCAAACCTCTACATTCTCCACTCCTTATTCCATACCTTTTACATCATGGTCAGGTCCCACACTATCCAATGCATCCTCATTAAACTCCATAACCCTTATAGAATCACAGAACGGTTTGGGTTGGAAAGGACCTTAAAGACCATCTAGTTCCAACCCCCCTGCCATGCGCAGGGACACCCTCCACTAGACCAGGTTGCTCAAAGCCCCGTCCAGCCTGGCCTTGAACACTGCCAGGGATGGGGCATCCACAGCTTCTCTGGGCAACCTGTGCCAGTGCCTCACCACCCTCTTCAGGAAAAACATTTTCCTGATATCTAATCTAAATCTACCTGCTTTCAATTCAAAGCCACCCTTCCCATAATTTGATATAATACACAGTGTATGGATCTTAGTATATGGATCACCCCTATAAAATGTCTTTAAAATGTGCACAAATGTCCTTAAAATGTCCATCGGGTTCTTTTAATCCGTAACTTTGGGTTCTTTCTGTTATGGTGGTCACTCAGCACAGGAGAGGTGGTGTGTTGTGTAGAGTTACTGAGCACCAAAGCCAGCTCAGGTCACATCACCACTGCACTTCTACTGCTTCTTGTAAGGCTTTTCCACTAGTTCAGGAGGTTCCTGCTATAGTAATTCCCGTAACATGCAGTTCAAATCCCAGGTTACAACAATTGGAAGGTATTTCTGTTATGATCTCCACCCTTGGTCCCTTTGGGCTGGACTATAGGGTTTAATGTTGCAATGAACTCCTGCCCTTGGCCCTGCTCTGGCTTGGATTTATCCACAGACTGCAGTCCCTCCAGGGGTGTACCTGCTCTGCCATGGGCTTACCCATGGTCACATGTTTTGACATGCTCCAACATGGTCTCATGCACAGCCACTGTTGCTTCAAGGTGTACTTGCTGCAGCATGGAATTATCCTTAGACAGAGGTGCTTTGAGGCGCGGCTTCTCCAGCGTGGACTTATCCTTCGGCTACAATCCCTTCAGGTGTATACCTGCTGTGGCAGACATAGCCATGGCCACAGACTCTTTGAGATGTACCTGCTCTGGTGTGGGCTCATCCACAGACACAGACACTTCAGTGTCTCCTGCTCCCACATAGACTCATCCACAGGTCATGGTCCCTTCAACTCGAGTTCACACTGTAGTTCCAGCCTGGCCAGTACAGCAGCACAGAAACAGCAGCGATGCCCTGGCCATCTGCCAGCCCAGGCGCATCACCATTGCTCTTCTCAAAATGTTCCCAGGCACAGCAGAGGAAGGTGATAAGCAGCAGAGCAGTACAGTGAGCAGCGTAAGCAAAAAACAGCCACTAATGAGCACTACACACAAACATACAGTGAGGCAAGCAAGCCCCATGGCAAGCACAGAAGCCTGCCCATTAATAGCAAAACAGCAATTAAAGCTATACATTTGATGTAGCATATTTCGATCAAATCTGTCGTTATCTTGAATCCTTTGAGCCCCATGTTGGGTGCCAAAAAGGATTGTCATCGTCTAACCTCAGCTGGCAACTAAGCCCCAAACAACTGCTCACTCAGTCCCCCCACAGCAGGATGAGGGAGAGAATCAGAAGAATAAAATTGAGAAAACTCATGGGCTGAGATAAAGGCGATTTTATAGGCGAAGCAAAAGCAGTGCACACAATCCGGCCAAAACAAGGAACTCATTCACCACCTCCCATGGGCAGGCAGGTGTTCAGCCATCTCCAGGAAAGCAGGGCTCCACCATGCCTAACTGTTACTTGGGAAGAGAAACACCATCACTCCAAACATTCCCCCTTTCCTTCTTCTTCCCTCTCAGCATATGCTGAGCCTGATGTCATAGAGTATGGAATATCCATTTGGTCAGCTGGGGTCAGCTGTCTTGGATGTGTACCCTCCCAACTTCTTGTGCACCCCCAGCCTACTCACTGATGGGTGTATGTGAGGAGTAGAAAGAGCCTTGACTCTGTGTAAGCACTGCTCAGCAACAACGAAAACACCCCTGTGTTATCAACATTTTTTTCAGCACAAATCCAAAACACAGCTCCATGAAGAAACCGTGCTTCTATGAAGAAAACTGACTCCCTCAGATAAAACCAACACAGTGTGTTATATGCAGTGAGAGTCAAGTGCCTTTATTTACAAGCAGTAGCTGAAATCACTCAACATCATTGTGCAGTACTCTCTGAAAAGATGTTCTCAGACAACAACATTTTGGGGTTTGTCAGTAACTTAGAAATGGCTCAGTAGATTTTGCCTTTTTGTCATGAGTTAATAACAAGTAGTAAAAATTTCTTGGTATGATTTGCATATTTGAAGCTACAGTGAATTTCAACTCTTGCACCTTGTATATCTATTTCCACAAAGTTAATGCTGGCTCCATCACACTCCCTAGAACCCCTAAAGAGATATTTCAACATGAGCATCAGAATCACCCTCAGCTTGAAGTTTTGCTCTTCAAAGCATGGAAGGTGACGTGAGAGAACATATTTCTGAGTCTGACTTTTGTCTTTCAATCTCTGAAGATCAACTTCCTTGAGGTGAGCAGATTAACCAGTACAGGATGCACATTAATTGCTTCTGGCCTGCAATATAATTTTCACTTTTACTATTACTTTTAATGAAAAAACCCTCTCCTTTAAATTAATTGTAAGAAAGTAACGTTAAGAAGTGTGACCTTTCTTGGATTTTTCCCTCTATTAACTGCTTCTTTTCTTGTGCTAAGCTTATCCAGTACCATGAGTGAGAACTTGATGTACAAAGCCTACACAACACTACTCAGAAACTTATCAAAGTTTCGTATCTGTGATGTATGTGGGTTTCTTTTCTTACTCTTCATGATTCAGAAACTCAGTTAAGAAAAAAGGCATTACTGGATTTGTGTCACCATGAGGCACTGCCAAGTTTGAGCAGTCTTCAACAGAACTCATAGTCAGATTTTGTTTGGGAAAAAATTGGTGAAGGGGAAGAGAGAGGGACAAGATCTTCTACTTTCCACCCAAGGGGGGATCACTGAAGAAGTGCTGGCAGCCACATGATTATTCAACATTTGGCCTGTCAACAACAGCCCCAGCTCCAAAACTAGCCCATGTGTGGTACTTGGAGCATAGCTTTTTAGACACAGCTGACAATACTGCATCCCATTCACTGTGGCTTACACAGGACTGTGGCCAATGCTTGAGTATGTTTATTTTTAATGCTAATGATTTCCTAGTCAATGGAAAATTCAAGGTACTTCTAGGTACTGAAGATTGGGAGGAACTGAGGAAAATAGCCGAGAGTCATAAAGAGCCAGTATCAAAAGGTTGGTGTAAGTTAAATTTCGCATCTCACTGCCTACCCATGCTTGCTAGAAGATGTCATTAAAGATCATTAGTAAAAGTTATTGAATTGTGAATGTCTCTTGTGCTATGCACTTGTGCTGCCACTCCTAACATAGTATAATAAAATTAAGGAAATCCAGACCTTCTTTACTGAGCTGTGCAACAGAATGATTCCATCAAAGGATGCTTCAGTTTCTTTTTATCAAATAGAGAGTCTGTTGTGTTTGGAGAGAATATTGCTAAACCCTGAGTTACCATTAAGGATGGAACTAGAGAGCCATTGCCACAACAACTAGAAAGACAAGGGATTAAACATAGTAGTGTCTTGCAAGATTGCATTCCCCTCTAATGAATACTGGAAAGGAAGAACTGAAAGTAGTTTGTAGCATTTCTTCATAATTCTGCCTCCAAATTATTGCAAAAGGAAAAACAAACTAGAGACTCATATGTTGTATCCCAGATAGCTCTCAGAAATGCATAGTTCTGGAATAACTTTCCATAAGGTGTAATGGGAATCAGAGAAACAACCGATTTTAGGTTGAAGCCTGACCAATTTACAAACAGGCTGACTGCAAGTGCCTTCAACAGGACTGGACTTGGTGACTCAGAAGCTCCCTCTCATTTGAGAGCCTGAGGCAGAAGGGGAAAGTGAAATAAAAATTGTTCTAAATTTGTTGCAGTGGTGTTCATCCTGTAAAAGAGAATTTCAGTTCTTGAAAGCTGAATTTATGGCAAAGCATGGGCTTAGTTCTCCAGCTTCTTTTACTACTGAAGTAATGCTCACAGCAAGTTGGGTCAAACAAGCCAGGCCACAGCTTCTCTCTTTGAGAAGCAATAAAAGGTAGTTTTCATAAACCACCTCCATCTTTCTGCCATTCAGAGTCGATGTGTCACGTTCCCATGGCAGTATAAGCTCCTGTCTTAGGTGTCACAGGAGACAACATTGCTCTTTACATGACCCGACACTAACTGATGGTCAGCGACTGCTTTTCCCAGCTATCAGGCATACTCCCCTGCTCTTCCAGGCCCTGCTTTTCTGAAAAACAGGGTGGTATATAGAGATATCAGATTGCATTCACATCCTCTTATAACCACACAGTCAAAGCAAACATCTCAAACAAATCTATCTCAAGTATGATTGTCCCTTGCCCTCCACCACCGCAAAGTGTATTATGCCAGACTGACAGCACTTGCTTTGCCTGTGTATATAGCCACACACAACAGAGAGCTGGATCCCTTAATACTTGCATTGTTTTGCAGGGAAAATATATCTTTTTTTCTCTGTGCTTAGACTTTGTGGTTTATATCCATCTACCTCCAGGCATTCAGAAAGAAGGGAAAGATCAAGAGACCCACAGACAGACCAGCTCACTGCTCTTTCTAGTTCTTACTTTGCCAGTAGTTCAGGTACAGGACCTGCAAACAATTAACCATTTTCTCTTGAGTGCTGTTGCACCTCATCTTGCAGCAATCCTTTCTGTAACCCGCAAGGCCGATCCTTCACGTACTTCTCATATTCTTCTCAGCTGAGTGCTGGACTCTACTGATTGACCAGATGATAGTTTTTTGTTGCCAAGAATCAGCACCTGAGAAGGAAACAGAGCGCTAAACCATTGATGTCAATTCATTATGTAAATGGGAAAAAGCCACAAAGATTAGATCAAAACTTCCCCAATTTCAGGGTTGCTTATACCCTTTTTACTTCAGTTTTACTCTGTAGCATGTTATTTCACTCTTAATATGATTCCTGTTTTCCTGTCATGGTCCCTCCACGGCCTTCCCCTCCCTTTTATATGAAAAAAGGAGCTTGCAATCATGGTAATTATGCAGACTTTCACTGTCTTACAAAACCGCTTTCACATCATGTCCCCTTCCACATTGTTTCAAGGTTCTTGCTGAGAACTTATTAAGTAAATCCACCACCACTTGACAGATCTAAATTCGCTCTGTTTTTCATCAGAAAACAGAAGAAAATCCTATGAAAATTTTTAACATAAACTTTTGTGACTGAAGAGAGCTAAATAGGTTTTGCATTCTTCAAAATGAGAGAGGGAAATTTGCAGAGGGCAGTTTGATGTCACTGTATCACAAGGAATCATCGGTAGCTTTGCTTGAAAGGTTTCTTCTTTAACAAAGATATCCCTTAAGATATTTATTATCATGTTGCTTGTCTTTTTAATCACAATGCATTTGGTTAAACCACAGGGCCATGCCTGCACTGCTTTGTTAGGGTTCCTTCTGCAGCTGTGCCACAGAGGTGCATTGTGCAGCTCCACGCTCTCAGCTTGCAAGTGAAGGATGCTCACGCTGCAAAATGCCCTGTGCCCATGCAAGCCCTCTCTCCTCCACTGGTTCTTGCCACACACCTGCAGACAAGCCCAAATTATGACCTCTCAGTGCCGTTCCACTCTTCAGCATCAAAGTCAGCTTCTTCGTGATGGAATGTCATAAAGTTTTTAAAATATAAACAAACCTGCCACTTCAGACCCAGGCTGTCACACTCCTTGGCTGACCACTGAACCACACTTTGCCAGCTCAGAAATGAAAACATGACCCTTTATGGTCAGCAGGAGGAGACTTCACTGACAACACCCCTAGCCAAAGGGATATAAAATACGAGCAACAGCAACAGCCTAAGCAACTGTTTTTCTTCAGTACTATTTCATTAGCAGCTAAATCTCAGAAAATCAGGCTGTGCAGAGACAGGCTAATGAGATAACTGGGAAAATGGGGCACTTTTCATGTAATGATAGACTAAAAAAGAATGACTTGTTCAAACCTAGCAAAACACAAACTGATAATCAGTATGATGGATGAAAGAATATATTTAAAGTAGGCACAAAAACTTAGAACTATAATCCAGCCAGCAATAAATATAAAGCTGAAAGGTAGAAGAAAGTCGCACCAGTGATTGCCAAATAGAAAAAAAGATTCCAATATGAGGGATGAGGACAAAAACCCCCGCTATTCATAAGTTAGCTCACAACAGAGGCTGTGAGTTGTTACCCTTGATGGCAGGGCAGAAGCTTCAGGCAGCCCCAACACCACTGGTACTTCTGTGTTCCTAGCAGCAAACCTCAGCTGGAGGCTAAGAGTGAGTGTGAACATTCACACTATGTTATAAAACAGACAAGAAATCCACAGATTCACACAGTTTATGGACATACAGGTTTTTTCTCCAAAGGGGCTGTAATCAGGGCTGTGTGAGTCATCTATTGGCAGTCAAATCAAAACAAAAGTTGCAAAAATATTTGTTTCAGGCCTGTATTTTTGTCCAGGCATACAAGAAATCTGGATTTGTCAGCTGTCAGAAGAGGACCCTACCTGCTAGGATCTTAGGTAGGGGCAGTCTTTTGTCACTCTTGCTGTCATGGGATGCTCTAGGTTAACTGTTAAAATGTTTAAAAGGGTTGTGAAGCACTAGATACTATTCCTTACCCGAGCGATTTTTGTGAGTTATTCTTGATATAAAGCAGAATAATCTTGATTATTCTGAAGGGTAGATTCAAAACAGGCCCTGTCAGGATGTTTGAAAGCACAGTGGCTAGTTCCATATACAAAGCCCTCATGCAGTGGAAGGACATTTAACTGATCCCACCCTCTGAGCAATTGTTCTAATCACTGAGCTCTGGAAGATGCAGGGGATAATAAAAATCATGACACTGTTACTCCAGTTTGGAAAATCTAGAGCTTTCCTGGCTTTCTATTCTACACAGAAATTACAAAGAGATGTCTTTGAATTATTTTAAGATGACTAAATAGCTTTTAATAAAGCTAATTAAATGATTTCTCAAAAAAAAAAAGAATCCCCCAGGTTATCTATTGGTTAATAATAAGTCAAGGAAAAAGAAAACAGCCAAGAGTAATAAAGCCACAACTGAGCATGTATACAAACCCCGATGATTCAGTTAACCATAATTACTACTTTTAAATCTCTTTGTTCAAAGACAGGAAAGACTCTTGAAAATATTTGAAATAAGAAAAGGTACTGACTTGGAAGCCCAGTTATGCTGGATAAAATTCTGAGAGAAGAATTACCATGGAGAAAAGCTGACTGTGAAGGAGTTACACTAACAGCACAAATACATGCACTGTTACTGAAGTGGAAAGGACAGGATAATATACCATGAACACAGAACAATATGTTACAAAAGTTCACCTTCTGACTTCTACTAAGTGAGCTTCTTCATACCCCTTCCTTGAGCTTTCTCCAAATACCCTTTCTACAGTGGTTGTGTTTCACTAGAAAGCATTTTGTTGTCCAGGAGCAATCCAGGGGCGGGGGGAAACAAAAACAAAAACAAAAACAAAAACCCACACCAGAGTTAAAAATAAAAGTCACTCAGATATTTCTCTCTCCTCCCACTTGCCTCAGGGATATAAAAAGCAGGCATTAAAAAAACCAAAAAGCCAACCTTTCCTGTAGACTTTATAAAGGTAAAGCTTACTCCCACCTCACACAAGTGTGTACGGGGAGAGCATAACAAGCTTTTGATCTACTCTGTTTCCACACCACATATCCCAGAAGAACTCCTTGTAGCAGATGCATGCCCACTGCGTAAGCCAAACAGAGTGGCAAGGAAGAAGGCTTATTCTCTTGCTCAACTGCTTGTGTATTAACAGCACTGTGTTCCCTTCAATAAAGTCTTAAATGTGACAGAGAAAACTAAAAATGATCCTTGATTCTTCTCTTGGCTGCATAGGAAGACATAATGAACACATATCTAAACAGACACTTACTTTATATTTTCAGAGCAGTCAGAGACTACAGCTTAGTAAAACTAGTAAGATGTGCTCAGGGGTGATCTAGCAGAGGTGAAGATCTTCCTTCCAATTCAAATCACAATATTGAAGACTCTGGTTCTACACAGAGCTCAGCCAACGGGTGCCTGTTGAGTGCTGTTTTCAAGCCACTGGTCTCAGCTTCCCCAGGGATCATTTCCTCCCATTATCCCACAGACAAGCCTGTAGCGCTAACTGTGGTGCTGCAGTAAAGAGAAGTTGCCTGTCTCATCTAATTATACTGCCTCAGCTCTTATAAATATTCTAGCTGACACACTAGGCAAAACTCTGCATCCACACTTAGGGAGATCTAGCATCCCATCACTGTCAGAACCCAGATCTACTCCAGTATAAGCAGAATTTAGTCCACATTTGGTCTTAGTGAAATCAATTTAGTTTCCTCTATTTTTTTTTCTTCAAAGCAATCTTCACCCAAATACATAGATCTCCGGTTCTGCATTCTGCGTTGGCTCTCTAGTTTATTCAGTGACATTTCTGCTTTTCCTCTACTTGGATTTTTTTTTTTTAAACCTTCAGGGCAGATCTCTCATACAAATTTTTGTATGGTCTCTGCTCAGCCGATATGTTAGGTGACGATTGTGATTTTCATTAAGATAGCATAGAACTGTTTGAAAGATAAGCTGCTTCACAATGTAACTTGAACTCAGAAAGGATGAAAGAGTGTGTGGTGGAGGACTCTTCCTATCACAGCACATTTCCCCCAGGGGGTGTGGCTGCATGCTGGGTGGGATTGGTTTTTTCTCCCCAAAGACCATAAGAGTCTTTGAATTCAGATATTCATGTATTTCTCTGACAAAAAAAAAAACCCCACTCTACAAGAATCTGTCAGATCTTTTACAGATCTGGAGGTCTGCTTATCAGAAGCAGAGTTATACTAGAAATAACTTCTGAAAAATAGTGTAGCTGTAATTCAGATTCATTGAAGGAAGATACGGGACGTCAGCATGTACAACTAATAGGCCAAAATTTAATTTGAATTTGCTATCCTATTGAATTTTTTAGAATATGCCTGAAACAGAACAACTCTAGTCAGTTGGAACTGAGCTTTTCACCACAGAAAGAGCAAGCTAGCAAAAATACACAGAGATTCTACCAGGAGAAAATGAAGACCTCAACTATTTGCACTTCCGACAAGGTAAGACTTCAAAGTGTAATATTTCTTTCCTGATGCCTTATCTCTTCAGTCTAAATTCTATTTCAGCTGCCCACCGGGTTCTGAGTGCACTTTAATGAGGCTGCTGGTCCCACATAACCCAAACTGTCATGGGACATATTTAGGGCTCTGAGCAAGCACCCCTTCTGGTATATTAGCATTCATGGGCACAAGGGCCGCCCGCAAAAACTGTATTCACAAGCTCACAGTCTGACTAGTCCTGCTCTGATGTGCAAGGCTACAAGTGACAGAGCTTGACAGGTATGGAGCAGGGGAAGGGGGCCAGCAGCATCTTCCTCACTGTGCCTGCCTGTCCCAGAGATTATTTTTCTTTTGTAGTGCAACAGTTTACAGATGCAGTTGGGACAGGGAAGAGTGAAAGATGCAGTGGGTTTTATATTAATTTATTAATTTACATGATGTAACCCAGTCTAAATAGAAGAGTTCGTTTATTTCAAGACTGCAGTCTGGGGAGACTAAGAGCCTGCCCTGTCTTTTACTGCAGAACTTAAATAAGCAAGTGACAAGGAAAAGCATTCAGAGAAAACCACATCTATAATAATGTATAAGCCTAGGTCTGAGAAACCATTTAGCCCACAAACAAAGCAAAGTAGGTGGTGTCCTCCGCTCGTTCTGCACTTTTGAGCATATCACAGAAGATGGCATAATTTACCCTCATCTGAATAACAGGAAAGCTTCAGGCATTTACAATTCTGATGCAAGTCCATAGCAGTGAAAGAGCTGAAACATTAAATATTTGAAAAAAAATGGTTCTAGGCAAAATTTACCTCAAAAATATTAATTCAGCTTTTGTTATACATTAAAAGGTTACTATGGCAACTTGATAACTGAGCTATAATTAAAAATTATTCTATGACAAATTCCAGTTTTCGAGATTCTATCTCCTCTGCTGTTTTGATTGGCAATGTATTTTCTGTACTTGTTACAATTGACTTTCTTCTTTAAATGACAATTGCATTCACACAGAGTGAGACCTAGAGTTCCAGCAAAGACAGTATGGACTTCCTCTATTGGGTTTATTTCTCTCCAGAATTTTCTGTCCTAATTCTGTGTATGCTGAATCCAGTTTTCTGCTCTTCCATTTAGTTACTTACACGATTTCCATTTAGGATAAGTTATTTGAAATGTGATTATCCTGATCATGTCAAAGCAATACATATAGATCATGTAGCTTTCTCCAACTCTCAAACTCTAGGCTATTCTGTATCTCTATCTTCAACCCCCAGTGTCAAAAATCTCTCTACGTGTGATTTGCATTTTTTTCTTTGTCAGTTTTTCCTTACTGCTCATAAATTAGCACTATCCTCCTGGCTATTCTTTGTGAAAAACATTGTCAAGGCTGATTTTTGTGGTGTTGAGGGGGTTTGAACCTGCACACACACACTATCCATTGTTCTTCAGCATTTCAGAGCTTACTCCCAAGCCCAAACTATTTCAGCACTAGGAAACCCCCTGTAACACTAATTAGAATTCCTTGTTCACTTGCATTTCATGACTATGCCCTTCAGAAAATCTGATAAGATACAGTCAGTGCATTAGTCACCCAAACCTACTGTAGGCCAGGCTCATAAGCATGCCCATAACTCTTTTAGACAGTGATTCATTTTAAACAGAATTTTTTGTTGTTGTTCAATACTCAACCTGAAATATGCCATGGTTGCCAAGATAAGTTAATAATTTGCCTATCACCGGCTAGGTCTGAATCCAGTCTCTGATTGCAGCTATCTAAGCCCAGAGGGAAATTTCCCACAGTAGTGAAATTTTTTGAGAATTTCCCTTTACTGCTTCAGCAGCAACAGCTCTGGTGGCTCTGGTGGCTTCTGTACCCACCGTTATTTTAAATATTCTCTGACCAGACAATGGATGTGGAGTTTATAGTCACACCTGATTTACAGCTATGGTGATTTTTGTTTACATCAGGGTTCCCAATGTTGGTGCCAGCAATGTAGATGCAGCATCTTGGCAGTCGTGAAATTACTTTGAATGAGGGAAGAAGTCAGAAAGTAAAGACAGGCAGAGCCTTCTGCTGCTATTACTTCTGCAGTATCAAAGCATTTGTACTAGAGCAAGACAAACACCTTGACTTTTATTTCTATCTCCATTTCACACTGACATTTAGGCTAGGATTTTCAAAGCAGTTTGAAGTACCTATATAAGCTGAATTCAGTTTGCACTGCTGGTATCTCAGACACTGCTCAGAATCTCACTGTAACTTCTTACAAATACCAAGGGGGAAAGTTTGTGATTTTCAGAAAGTTTGTTAGGATTTCATATCTAACAACAGAGCTCAAGTGTCCCTCAGATTGCTGTTAACAAACCTATTGCTTGTGTTAGCCTGTAAGAGTACAGGCGAGGGAATGACCAGGACCTTTGAAGAAAAAGTGTGAAAAACAGACTGGAGACAGTGTAACCTTGACGGTAATCATTATGCTTCTTTGCAGAGAAGATGAAGAGCTCTCTGCTCGCAGCTATCTTTTTATTTGCAACAGGTGAGTTCACATTTGCTCCTTAACTTACTACTGTTCATAAAAAGTTCTTAACATCACTCAACAACGAGGCCTTATGACCAAAATCATGACCGAATTAAGTTCTGTGGCTAGGAGCAACAACAGCCAGTGATGTTTTTCCCTACTCCTTCTACAGCTGCCTTGTTAAACGATTCCTTTTTATTCCCCAGACTCCTGCCACTGCAGAAACTGGGATTTTCCAGTTTGCCAGCAGCTCCCAGGTGGGTAAATATTTCTCACGTAATACCTAATTAACGGCGAGGATGAAACATCACTGCTGTTGGACACGCGCCAGCCGGCAGGGCATGGCATGCCTTGAGGCACCACCATCACTGCCTCCGCGGATACTGTGGAATCTGTCATGTTTATATGTGACAATTATTTATGCTTTACATTTAACTGATACATTACTGCTAGCAGCATAAAGGACCAGTCCAACGCATTTCAGCTGCCCACAGCAGCTGGTGGGCATCTCGTCTACCTCATGCTGCGTTTACTGTAGGTAGAAATATCCCAGTACTAAGAACTGCGGTATGGAAGACAGGCCATTGTGTACATGATGACACTAGATAAGACATCATCAGGAGGGCTATACTTTCCTGAAATTAGCCACAGATCATTTTCTACCCCTTGTTACTAGCCAATCCGACTAAATTCTACTCAAGCATTACCGAGAACACTAGATACACAAGAAGAAAAACATGAAGTTATAGAGTGAAAAAATTAAGTGTGCCTTCTTTTTTTTTAAGAAGAAGCTGGATTATGGTATCTTTAGAACCGGGAAAATTTTATTCCTTCCTTGCACAGTTCTTGGAGCACAGTCATGGTACAGGACTAGTGCTATTCTAGGGCTGCAAGGAACTAATAGTATGCATTTCTTTAAGGGGAAGCAGTACAGTTTAACAAAAAGCACTAGGATAAAATTCATGTGCATGTGGACACTAATACTCACAAATAGGACAAGTGAAAAAAAGCAGTGAGTAACATTCATTATGTCCAACTGGAGAAGGTAACATAGAACTTCAGTGTGCTGGCAGCAGGATGGTGCACTGGGGTGTGTGTTGAGCCAATACATTATTTCCACACACAAAATCTACTATTTATTCTTTGTTCTAATAGCATCATCTCATAGAGAAAGCCAGAGTTTTTTTGTAAGACTGAGTGCATGAGGACCAATACAACCCTTGTTCTTCCATAAGCACAGAGAGGTCTACAACTGTGATCACCACTTGGACCTCAATTAATAGAAATTATTTGAGGAAGAGGATATAGAAATCTAGCAGAAACGTGCAAAAGTTCACTTCTTGTCACTCTCTCCAGAACTGTTATTTCAAACAATTTCAGGAGCAGAATGTTACAGACATATTGGCATGAAGCATTACAGCAGTTCCAAAAAGGTTTTGTTTTCAGGTGTTTCTTTAAAACAACAACAGAAACACCAAGTAAATAAAAAGCTTAATTCAGGGTAAAATATGAGAAGAATTTGAGAGCAATTGCTGTTTTCCCCAGCTGTTAAAGCACCATGTCCATGGGTGAAATGACCAAGATTTGGTTTGGTGTTCATGCTAGAAAAGCAAATATTTCAAAAATTATTCACATCACTGTACAAACAAAGAAGTTTATTGAAAGGAAAATTCACACACCTAAACTGATTCAGCATAACTTTATTTAAAAAGCACATTTATTTTAGTAGAAGAAAGGAAGAGTCGTAGGGTGAGGATATTAAAGTCTGAGTTATACACATCTGACACATTTTTTGGTGCAAATCAGCTTTTAGTTTAAATATACAGCTGCCGTCAGAATGATGAACAGAATACCAAAGATACTTTGTAACTCAGTTTGTAGGAAGAAATAGCTCTCAATGAGGAAAAGAGGAATGATCTTTTAGCTCGTAACCTAGGTTATGAGATACCATAGCCATGCTGTAACTCCAGCCACAGAGACACACATATTTTCTTATCAAATAGCAAAACATTTCTTATTCAAGATTGAGAGGCCTTTTTGCAACTCATTAAATCTAACAGATATAAAGAATGTGTAACTCTTATCGTCAGGAAAAAAATCATTCTTATCACCTTAAGTATCCTGTACCTGTTGAGATCCTTATCTACTTTTCTGAAGAGAGAAAAAAAATTATCTGGGTCTTTTTTTAAAAGTGTGGGTGGTACTTTGAGATATCATGGCTGATTCTTCTGAACTAATAGTTCAGACAGTAAGTGAGATGCAAAGCAAAAGCAGAACAGTCATATATTATCATGACCGTTTCTGATAAGAGATTTTTGAAATACCGAAATAAGCATAACCTCTAGAGACTAAAAATGAGTTCCCTTAAGAACGTCATCTGTGCTTAATTTCCCTTCAGTGGAAAAATATACATGTTCACTTGCAAAAAATCCCCATATTTTTCCTTCTAAAAAATTAATCACTAGCCATTTTTTTATAGAAACTTATGCTCCTGCTTTATAATGTGATCTTTATGAAGCTGTTATTATAAACTGCATATTGTTTTTCTCCAGCAATAATACCTTACTCTGAACTGCAAACAGAGCAGACTGATGGTTCTGGAGTAATTCTGGAGTCTAATGGATCAGTTTTACTGTTGATAATTAGCCCTACGCTGGAGTGTATAATGCTTTACAAGGAACTCCGTAGTAATTCTTGCCAGTTGGACTTTACTGAAACTTCACACTGGCCCTTGGTGTTACTCACTAAAATGTAGTTCCTCTCTCCTTTGTCCATAATTTAACTGCATGGCATTAATTTCGAAGATATCTCACAAAGATGTGTGTGGTCAATCGTGGCCTATATTTTCAAAAATGTCTATCAATTTGTGTTTAACAGTTGATGAGCTGCTCCAGGCAGACCTGTAGCCAACTCAGGTTTATAATCCTGGGTGTGAGGAGTGCCACTCTCACGTGCAAGGCAGATGTTCCTGTTTCTCCAGGGTTCCCAAGTCACAGCGACTGCCCCTGGGAAGGGACTTGCTCCCCAGATCCAGAATAACCCACCAGAAGCTGATGCTTTGTACAGATTTCAGCAAACGGTTGGGTGCTTCCAGAAACACAATAGCAAGGCAGGTACTGTCTGTCAGATGGGAACGATGTGAAACCAGAACAGAGCTGGGAGAGGAAGATCTGAGGTCTCATAGGGGAGAGGTCCACAGTGATTTTGTCATCTGGTTTAAGACTACCTTGCAATAGCTTTCCTCAAAGCAGAGGCCAAAAGCTAATAATGCTTCCTTGAATATATGCAATTGGTTTCTGCAATTTTTATGCCAAAGAACGCAGTAGTGTTTCCAGTAGTATAAAAGATATTATGTTCAGAATTGGAAAGAAAGAATTTAAGCTTTAAATAAATGCAGAAGCAGGCAAGAAGCAATATGTGGCTATTATAGGAGAGAAGCACAGTTCAAAGGTGTAATGACACCAAAGCTGTAGGAAACAGCATATCAAGCATTTAATCACTGTGTTGTTGGGTACATAACAGCTGGTAATGGCACCATAAAACACAGGAAGAATCATCCTTTTCTACCTTCATGTAAGAAACCTAGGTTTTACTTGGAAACATTAGGATTGATAAGGTTTAATCTTTCTAAATGTCTCTGTCACTTACTCTAAGCATTAGTGAACTACTTGCCTAGAGAGTAAACATGGCGTAAGGACTCACACAGCTGGTTCTTATTTTATTGCACAAAAGGGTGTATAGCCTGTTTTGTATTTGTTTCTCATAGTCACCTTGCACCTGTTAACAGTAAACAGGTGCCTGTGATGTGTCTTTTCTGGCCCACATGTTTTCATCTTGCAGACTGGGACAATGAATTGGTATGCTACAAGGAATTAAGTGAGGATCTAACCTGCAACTGGCTGCCAGTACCCAGTGCTCCCAATATGATTAATTATATTGTGTTCTTAAAATGGTAAGTCTAAAAGTCATTTCAGAAACCAAAGAGCTAGCATTGCTGTTTGACATGATTCCTACCTGCCAGAGATTTGCTCCAATGTATGTCATCACACTGTAGGTTTACACAATACTGCTCAAAATCTTTGTTTACGTCTCACCCATACCTATATGGGTAAGAGCTTGGTAACAGTCAATATACATCTTTCCACGCCTCCAACACCCTGTTTGAAACACTACCACCAAAGATGACCTTAATCAATTAGTTTTATTTGCATCTATTGACTTGCATTGAATATTCAACACTAATCCATTCAAAGCAAAAAAAAAAAAAAAAACCCCACCAAAAACCAAAAATAAACAACCACCAGACACTAAACTGGCTTTTATTATAAATTCTGTATTATGTTATTCTGTGTATCCAAACAGATATCAGACATGGCACAGAAGAAAAATAGATTTCTAAGTATTTTCTTGCAATACTGAATTATCAAGTATTGGCTTAATAGATGGAAAGAGCTTGTAGGGTTGATATTAAACTGATTACCTTAAAATATGAGTATCTTTAGTTGTGCCTTTTTTGAGAATGCTATAATTAAGCAGCGAAGTAAAATGTAGATAGACAGATTAAATCAACAACTGCCCATTGGTTTGTTAAAAAGGGGGGAAAAAAAAAGAGGCAGATTTCTGTCTCAGTATCTGTATTGCAAAATGGATTTTCCTCAGTTTATATCTACATATTTGGGATCTCTCCTGAGATTGAGGGTATATTTAGAAAGAGAGAGGTGAGATCAGAAGACATGATCTTTGCAGTGAGACTATATCATGGGTTACACAGCACACAACACTGTATGCTGCTAGCAAATTCTGATACTCATTGCTGATTATTTTGCCACATAATCCCCCACCCTGCATTAAAAGTGCTGTGGTTAGGAGCATCTCCTAAAGCTAAGGAAACATCAATACACTGGGAAATTCCCCAGGGTGATCTTCTGCATGTTGCAGAGGAGCAAAGCAACCACCTCAGAGCTGAGGCTACTTCCTCCTTTAATATTTTCCCACTGGAGGTAGCAGCAGGTGCAATTAGCATCAGACCCCACTGCATTTGCTGTCTTGCCTCCTGGGTCTTCCAGGAGCCCATTTCTTGGAAGGGGAAAAGCACCTGTAATATAGCTCTGCTTCTGCAGAGATGCTATCAGCTGAAGGCTTGGTGACCTAGTTGCTCTTAGAGTCCTCAGCCAAAATCAGACCGTGCTGTTCCTAGGCTGCAGGGTTGATGTTATGAACAGAGAAGAAAGGAAAAGACTGAAACAGGAGGCGGGCTGGGGAGGAGAAAGGCAACTGAATCACAGAGATACTCATTTTCCTAAGCCAGAATCAGGACTTGAACCTTGGTCTCCTAGGCTTCCACCCAGTGGTCTGAAAGAACTTCCTTACTTCTTTTATATTGGGTTAAAAGGAAAACAAAAACTGTTTGAAAAGACTTTTTGCTTGCCTAGACGAGGATATCGGTCCTTTCTGCAAGTAACCTGAGTTTGACATTGAATTTTTTTCTTATCCTTGCTCCTTATGATTTAGTTGTCAGGAAGAAAAGGATTAAAGAAAAACACTCCCACAGAGAAGTTCCAACCAAGCATTCAAAATCAAGCTTTGAAATATTAATGGCTGATTCACAACTACTCGGCAGGAGAAGGCAGGGGAACCTTCAAGTGGATTTGCTCAGTTATTAAATATTGTATCATGATTAACACATTTAATACTTGAAATATGTAGGTAGGCAATTAGTATGCCGTCCCATTTCTTCAAAAACATTGAACTGGCACTGCTATAACCTTGAAAAAAAAAAAGATGTCCTGTGTATGGCAGAGATTAAAGAAAAGATCAGCGGGGGAAAAACACCCAGGCAGAACAGGAGCAGCCTCCAATGCAAGGCCTTAAACCTCTTGGACTTCTTGTGCTGTGTCCGTTTGGTATACCTGGAGAAGTTTACAGGGCTGAGGACTGAGGTGGCATTTAAATATCTCTGTCGAATTCTGATGCTTTGCAGGAACAAAAGTCAGAAGACAGGCATATGATTTTTAAGAAGTTTTTCATACTGCTGTGGTAATTTAGATTCAGGCAACTGGGATATTTTGCTGTTCAAAAGGAATTTATGTTGCCTTATGGTAGGTGGCAAGTAGACTTTATAAAGTAATTTGTAACCTAATTTTATACATTCTGAATGTGCTTTATATGCCACTGTAAGTACAGAAGGGGGCCATACAGATTTTGTAAGGCACAGCATGACACAATGACAAGTTTAAGGAATTCAACCGTTCTCCAGCACAATAAGGACTTGCATGTTTAAATTTGCTAGAGCTACCAGGATACTGGAATTACACTTGCTGTTTCAAGCTGCTAGACCTCATCTTCAAGATTTCAAGATGCTGAATTTTGTATATAGGTGCCTGTAAAACTATCAGTTGCTGTAATGATGCTTTCTGGGGTAGGGGGAGGAAAGAGTAACTATATTCCAATAACGTTTTGTTTTTCATTGTGCTGTCTTTTTTCCAAAGGCACAAGATAACAAAACTTTTTAAGCGAAACACACCATCATCTTCCATCACAATAGCACGAAAGAATCTCTACATGAATCGAACTGCATTTATTTGGATAGAAGTGCATTACGCCCATGATACCTGCATGAAAGGAAAGAACATCTCAGTTACACCAAGCAAAGCAGGTACAGCATCTTCACAAGTTGTGTTGCCACAGAGTTCAGCTGAAGCAGTTGTAGCATTTTCTTAATGATTATTTCCAAAATTGTAACTCAAAACATACTCTGGTTATTTTTACTGATTCAGAATTTGGCTGCAGTTTGGCTTCTTGGATGAAATCTTTACTGAAGTCAATAGCAGAAGTGTATCAGCTTTTACGAGAGAAGGGCTTTACATTTAATCATTTGCAAGACTATAAAATAGTCATAGCCAGAAAAAAATATGTGATATTTGTGTACAGTACTTAACCAGCTTCCTGTGATCTCTTTGATGGGTTTCTGAACGTCTTTATTGGATTACAAAGAACAGATTGACTCAGCTCCCTGCACTTAAGGAATCCTTGTTATAGAACATTAACACTTAGAGAAACCTTTCCAAAGTTCAACTCTTTCTGAAGGACATTTACTCATTACACAGTGCTGCAGGGAAGGTATGAAAAAAGAAATCCTATTAACCATGGCCTTTAGATGTTTATGTAAAGATTCCCTAAAATATCTGATCACAAAGATAACTGTAAGAAAGTTCCCAAAATTTCACCTCCTCAGAGAAATCATGGTCCAAGATAATACAGTGCTTCTCACTTCTGGGAGGCCCTACCAGTACAACCCAAACCGTTGCTATGACCTCTTCTGGAGGCTTTTGGCCACCTTGTGTTTATTGGAGGAAAAGACAAAAGTGTATTTGCACTTACAGTTATATAGCTGAACACAGATGCTGAAATTAGAAGACGTTCTGGAAATTTTTAAACAGCTCATGATTACAGCTACGCTTGACATTTTGATTCTGCCTTTCAGACTCACTGAGAATAGCACCTGCTTAGAAAAACGGGTCTTCCTGAAATCAGTAGAAGCATTCAAAAAAGAAAGTCAAAAGGAACAACCCTACCTTGTTGACACTATAAAGATTTAGCAATTGTTTATTTCATCTTTTCAAAGTCATTCAGTATTCAGTATTTTCTGCCAAGTCTTTTATTATTTATAAACCACACCTGACAGATATAATTACCAAAGCTTTCCTGCTTCTCTTGCATTTGTAACAGCTGCATGTTCCCCCTTTTAGGGAAGTGCTTGATGCCACCTAAGATAGATGCTCATCAGATCAGAAACCAATTGATAGTGAAGTGGGACCTGCCTGCGACTGATACACCATATGAGCTGAGATACAGAGAGGCACTCGCAGAATCCACTCACTGGACACTGGTAAGTCCTTCCAGATGACAATGACTTGAGAGCGTGAGGTGCCTTACTATCAGCTCAGCAGTATATAGCATGTACGACAGGATGTCAACAGGGTGCTGCTGAAAAGCACACACAACATGGCTAGCAAGGAAGCACAGAATGCACACAGTTTGTAAGCAAATCTCACAAAGACCTCTTAGTTTTGTTCTAACAGATCCTAAATTGTTTGGGAAAGAACAATTAATAGTTTTTATACAGAAGAAAACCCCAACAGAATGGCATGTCAACTGGTTCATTAACCTATCAGTGATATCTTACAACCATCAGCAATGTAAAAGCTGAAGAGCATATCAGAAATGCCATACAAACTCAAATCCTGATTATACTTTCAGTGATGGGCCGTATTACATTTTTGCTAATATAATTAAATTTTCAAACCAATTAGAGATCAAGTTGCTGTGATTTTTATGGTAACAATTCATACCTTACACACTTTTGTTTTGCATCAGTTTTCCAGAATTCCCTGTATGACAAGAAGGGAAATAATTTCTCTGTGATACAAGATCAGTTCCAGAAGCGTTTTAGGATGTGTAACAATGAGAATATAGTGCAGCAAGAGGACAATATCTAAAACTGAGAAGCAGATGGGAAAACAGTCATAATTCCAATAAGATCTGCATGCAGCAGCAATGGCTGCTTGTCCTGCCCCTTGACACCCAGAGTATCATGCAAAAGCTTTGCACACAGGCATGCACATACGCACGATTTGTACCACTGAGTCCCTGAAATTATCAGTTTTCCAAGCTGTTATCTGTATTTGGATGAAGAATACCTGTTTATCAGGTAGAACAGAACCCCAAGAAGAAAACAGTCTAAAAAGCAACTGGTCCCACTCCTTGGGCATCGCTGCTCTGCTCTCTTAGGATTCTCTTCCCTTCCTTTATACCACCAGATATCCCATATTCTTCCCTTTATATCAGGAGACCTATAGTATTTTTTCCATTTCTGTCATAGCTGGCTGCCACTTTGTTTATCCACTTCAGAAGGAGCACTATGAAAGGCCCATGTAAGAAAGGTTTAATCTCAGTACAAAGAATGTGCAGGTCTTGGAGGGATCGCCCTGTTCATTGACATACAAACCCTAGACCATTCTGGGACAGGCAGATATGCTCTATATACTCTATACCCAAGCATACTCTACTGGTACTGCAATGGATAGATAGCCATATGCAGATAGTCTGGTAGGCAGCACGTGGAAGAACAGAGAGTTAAGAACAGTAGAGATGCATGTCCTACAGGTTTTGGAGGCAGGGGACGTAGGAGATTCAAGTTAGCAATGTGAAGGACTGGTAGAGACAGCCACACTGGGTGATGAGAATGACTGAGTATTGAAAGACTACAGGTCATGAATATTCATTATCCCCCACGTTTCAGATGATCCTATGGACTTAGGCTGTAAACTCTTCATAATCACATGAATGTAGGCTGCATTTACAGATGGGAGAGTGTGGGCACACAAGCACAACATATATATATAAAGCTAGCTGAGAAATGGTGTTTAACCATGTAATGTAATTTAACACGTGGGTTTTAAGTTCATTTCACTCCCTTCTTGTTCTGTGGGACATGTGGAGTCTGTTTTGTAAAATTATATGTTGTGGTGTATTTTTGTGACCAAGCTAGTTTTATTCGCAAAAGTCTATGAAGTTAATTGGAATCACAGACTGGTTTGAGCTGGAAGGGACCTTAAAGATCATCTAGTTTCAACCCCCCTGCCATGGACAGGGACACCCTCCACTAGACCAGGTTGCTCAAAGCCCCATCCAACCTGGCTTTGAACACATCCAGGGATGGAGCATCAGCAACTTCTCTGGGCAACGTGTTTCTATGCCTTACCACTCTTCTCCATGAAGAATTTCCTTATATCTAATCCAAATCTACCCGCTTCCCATTTAAAGACATTATCCATTGTCCTGTCACTACATTTTCTTCCTTAAGACTCCCTCCAGCTTTCTTGTAGGCCCCTTCAGGTAATGGACGGGTACTAGAAGGTCTCCCTGGAGCCTTCTCTTCTCCAGGCTGAACAAGCCCAATTCTCTCAGCCTTTCCCCATAGGAGTGGTGTTCCAGTCCTCTGATCATCTGCATGGCCTCCTCTGGACAAGTTCCAGCAGGTCCATGTCCTTCTTATGTTGAGGACCCCAGAGCTCGACACAGGACTCCAGGTGGGATCTTACAAGATGGGACCAGAAGGGGATAATCACCTCCCTCAACCTTCTGGTCACACTTTTGATGCAGCCTGGGTTACAGCTGGCTTTCTCAGCTGCAAGTGCACATTGCTGGGTCATGTTGGCCTTCTCATCCACCAGTACCCTCAAGTCCTTCTCCTCAGGGCTGCTCTCTATCCATTCTCCACCCAGCCTGTCCTTGTGCTTGGGATTGCCCTGACCCAGGTGCAGGACCTTGCCCTTGGCCTTGTTGAACTCCATGAGGTTGGCAGTGGCCCACCTCTCCAGCTTGTCCAGGTCCCTCTGGATGGCATCCCTTCCCTCCAGTATGTCGACCACACCACATGGCTTGGTGTCATCTGCAAACTTGATGAAGGTGCACTCAATTCCAGTGTCATGTCACTGACAAAGATGTTGAACAGCACTGGTCCCACTACTGACCCCTGAGGAATGCCACTCGTCACCGGTCTCCCCTTGGACATTAAGCTGTTGACCACAACTCTGAGTGCAAGTATCCAGCCAATTCCTTATCCACCAAGTGGTCTATTCATCTCTCTCCAATTTAGAAGAAAGGATGTAATGTGGGACAATGTCAAATGTTTTGCTCAAGTCCAGGTAGATGCTGTCTGTTGCTCTTCTATCAACCAACTTTAGTAAAATGAAAGCACTGCAGAGAACCAAAGAGTAGCGCTGTTCACCTAATAGTGGGGGATTTGGGTGTGGCTTTGTTGGGTTTGTTTGGGTTGGGGTTTTTTTTAGGAAATATATGTAATTAAGAAAACAAATCTTCACTGCAGTCAAATGCTAAAACAACTATTTGAATCTGCAATAGCACTTCTACCAAGAACGTCGTAACACCTAGAACTGATCAGACCAAAGGTCCATTACTGCAGGATACTGTGCTCTGATAGCAGCCACCAATGGACATCTGTGGACGAGTGTAAAATAGTTCAAGCATATAGCAAGTTTTCTATCATATTTTCTCTTGCCGTTTTCAGCTCAGGGATTTCCTTAGACACAGGTGTCTCTGTTTCAAGACACTACATTCCCTGTACTGGAGCTCCAGTGCCACCATCAGATGCCCATTACTTCTGTGGTGCTAAAGCATAGGCAGCCACACGTTCGGCCCAGACACACTCCTTACCACATCAATGACATGGATTATTTTAGATATACTCCTACGTTTGAAAATAAGGGAAATTTTTAAATATATATATAATACATATATTTAATGTATTTTATCTGACCTTGACATCTTATCCTTTGGAATGCCAAGTCTCGGAGTGACTGGCTTTCAGTATATATAAAAAAGAGGGTGTTACCTTGAAAGAATGAAAAGACATTGGTTAAAATGTGTAGTAATTCCTCTCTGATGGTAGGAACCCCTACTTCCAGCTGCAGTCAGGAGACTGGTCCTTGGCAGAGAAAACAGTTAATACAAGGTTATATTTTATTGCTGCCACATAAATTAAACATCATTTGTTTTCAGGTGCCTGTAGAAAGCAATGCTGTCAATGTCACCGTTTCAAATTTAAATGCTATCTCTTCATACATTGTTCAGCTCAGATGCATAGCCAAGGATGATCTTCCCTGTGTTTGCGTTTGGAGTAAAGAGATTTTGGTCCCTCACAGTAAGTGAAACATAGTTTTGTCCTACTGAGAATAAGCATGAATGTAAAAGCTTTTCAAATCTTGCATCATATGAAATAGCATTGTCAGATACTGTTGAAAATATGAAGATCGAACTGATTCATATGAGCACGTGTCCATCTTTTTCCACATTTACCAGAACTCATGAACAAGCCAAGAATATCATATAATGCAACTACAGAAGTCTCTCTGGGCAGAAGAAGCGTTCTTCTGAAGTGGGAGGTAACGTTCACTTTGAGTCTGGGTACATTACATTATGACCATGCTATTAATTTGTTACTTTATAAGAAAAAATATACTTTCTCATTGTATTGAGACTACACTGTATAAGCAAAAGGCATTGAATATGGTACTTTTTTTCCAGATTCACTGCATTTGTAGGGTGGTGTCTTAGGTGTTAGAAACTAGTAGGGAAAAACTACACCGATTTATAAACTTGAAAAATTATTAAATGAGCAGTCACTGGGCTCAGAATCATTGACTAGAATAAAGATTATTTCCAGCTTGCATTAAATATTGGTCTGCCTCAAGTTTGTCTCTTAGAATTAAGCTTTCCTTGAAAAATCCTCATAAGTCTTTAGCACATACAAGTGACACACCTTGTGTTTCATGTGTTCCAAAGAGGCATTCACATTGTCGAGAGACCAAAAACCTTTTAGAAAAGCTTGGGAAATCTACTAAGTTACTAATTCAGAAGTGCAAATACACTACATCAGGATGAAAAAAGAGAGTCTGGCTTTCTAGTTTCATGCTTCCCATAATGACAATTAAAGTTCAAGCCTACATGTCAGAGCCATCCTCGCTTCTGCAGCAGGAGTCGTTGTCAGATGACTGACTACAGCAGGTCAGTCAGTTTTACCAAGTTCTCTTGGTAACAAACAGACAACTGGCTTGATTGTATCATCAAGGGGCCCACAGGCAATTTCAATGAGCAAGGTGTTACTAGAGGTGTTTTGTGTGGAAAGGAATAAATTTTTTCTAGAGTCTGAGAGAAAGAGCATTTACAGATTCCCAGACATTTCCCATAGGGGATATCCCTGGCAGAAATGACAGACTGTCAGAGTTTTGAAATATCAGAAGATGTGGAAAGTTGTGTAGTTCGTCCTTGCTTCTGGGTTTGTTTGTTTGTTTGTTTGTTTGTTTGTTTGTTTGTTTGTTTGTTTGTTTGTTTTTAAGGAAAGAAAAGACAGCAGAGGAAATAAGACATCTCCTGATAAGGATGAGAGACCTCCTTTTCCCCATATCTCAAGAGAAGTAGGCAAAGCTGCAGAGTAGATGAATCATTTTGTGATAAAGCAATAGACCATACATGCCAGTTTAAATGTTCAAATAAAAGAAGAAATTGTTCTTCATCTAAATGCTTTATTAAAAAAACTAAAGTAATATTAAATACCCTATCAGGGCTAGGACCTTCATTCAGGATAACACACTAGCCTATTATATGAAATAAGGTTCAAATCAATGATTTAACAAACGTTGAAGTAGCAGAGGGAGAGAGTGCACCCAACAATCGACATGTTAAATACAGAGGAAAAAAAAAATCTTTATCTCTTCTTATCTCTTGCTGAAGCTGATCTGAAACAAAGAGAACAGCTTAAAGATGTTAGAGGCTAGACAGTTCCTCTGCCTTTGCAAATGTTCAGTGAGTAACCTCTACATAGCTCGGATCAACAGGCACAAGAGATCTGCCTTCAGCTCTGAACACCTAACCAGGCAACAGGTATTGCTTTCCTGGCTGCAGATAACACAGGACCTCCTGCAGGACTGCGCAACATAGAGCAGTGCTAGCCTCGTCCAGTCTCATTTTGCTAAGAAAGCTAAATTCTGCTAGTTTCTCCTTGTGCCATGGCCATCATATTTCATATATCCTAGGAATTATTTCTCCTACACAAAAACCTTTTCCAGTTTCAAAGCCTGGTGAGAGAACCCTAACACTATTCCCCGAGCAGCTTTAGCAGAGCTTCAAATAGTGGCACAAATTCTTCCCTCCCTGTACTGGGAAAAACATGTTTCCCTTCTAAGAGCTTCCAGCTTTACCAGAAATTGCTCTCAATACATGTGTCTCTGTCTTTTAAATGACTGAATATTGTACTGCCTATTTTATTCTAAAAGTATCTAATTATTTCATTAAGATAACCCAATTTCCAAGCTTTGTAGTATCTTCACACTATTAATTTTGTGCCAAAAAAAATAACAGACAGGCTTGATATCAGAAGTAATTCTTGCAGAATTCACAGACCTCAGTGTGTTGAGTTTAGTTTCTATCTAGATTGCAGTAATTTCCATTTCTGTGCATTCATTTTCCATTTTCTCAGGAAGATTAGTACAGCAAAGTAACAAGTGAACCATCACCACCTAAAAATTTGTATCAATGGGTATATAACATGTTCCAAAGTTGTAGTATAATTACTACCATTTATCCTCAAAGAGACCAGATGCCTAACAGAGCCTAGTAGATGAAGATTCCCGGAGGCATAAATTGCAATTAAACACCTCTCATTAACTTTCAAGTTGCTAATTATGAGGGGTATGTTCCAGTGAAATGTAGAGAACGTTAGAGATGCTTCACTGCAGTTATTACTAATTGGATACACATAACTAAGATCCCAATTAAGTAAAACACTTAATCCTGTGTTTAAATCCTCTCAGTTTAAGCATGCTTTTAATTTTAAGGAAATGCTTTGCTTCATCGATTCCTAATAACCTAATTAAAACAGTATGATTTTATCCCCATCATTAAAGGTGACATTTTGTTTATACAATTTAATTCCTCTTGATTTTCTGCACAGGACGTAATAACATTTATAGAATAACAATCTTTTTCCTCTTGCTAGGTAACACAAAGTAAGAACATCCTTGGATATCACATTCGCGTGGAAAGAATACCAAACAGTTGCAGGGATTCACCACATCGCATCTTGCTAAAGGACAGAAAAGTTCTTCTGAATCTCTCCATGGCTCATTATAGGGTTAATATTTCTGCCTATAACGAAGCAGGAGAATCTCCACAAGCCATCTACATTGTTCCAGAGGTCTCTGGAACAGGTACTTAGCTTATAATTCATTTGAGCACTGGAGAAGTTGTATGAGCAATCTCTAGGCTACCTTTTGACAGTCTTTGGGATAGGGTTAAGCATTCTCTTGAATATTTATTAGTTTGACATTTTTGCATAGTGAGAGTCAGTATTGTTCCTTAAGGAAGGATTTTGATAGACATTATCTAGCAGACTAAGCAATTTAATGTTCTGTGTAACATTTCTTGTCTTCTGAAGCTAGAGAAATAACTATGTGCTAGATCTACCTATAAAAAAGAGTGTACTCAAAAGTTAAGTAGATGCCAGCAGTTTAAACAAAGTTTGAGAGTTATGTGCAAATCTAAGGGGTTTGAGCTAACTATTAAGAGACCAGCTACTACCCATTATTTCGGTATTGCCCTTACTGGCACCTGGGAGGAGAAATAGATAGGATATATATGTCATATTCCAAAGAAGACGTAAGTTTTTGTGAAGCCTAAATACTCTTTTTTTTTATTTAAACAATACAACTATTTTACATCTTTTTCCTATAATGTAATCTAATTTCATTTGTTATAGTCTTGACATATAGTTATTGCAGAATAAGAAAAACCTCTCTCTTTGAAGTAAAATTATTATTTTTTTCATTAAGCTATAGCATGCACAAGTAAACAAGTGTGCAAATACCCTTGTTGATCTCCAGACAGCTGCAGCTAATTGATTTTCCAGGATCTTTTAACACAATCTCCTCATTCTGTTCTCCTCTACCCTGCAAAGACTTAACAATTTGCTTTTGTCTTTACATTTGACTGCTGTAGCTCTCTTCTGGTTAAACATATGCTATCACCTCAAGCCATCTTTTGACTGACAGCTACTTGTTTACTGAACTCTCAGCCTGTTTTTTGTGGTTCTCTCCAGGCACCCATTTCAGATTTGGTTGTACTTCTATGCAGCTTCTCTATACCTGTTGTGGATTACTGGAAAGATAATCCAGTAATCATCAAGTGCACTCCCAAGATAAATTCCTTCCCAGCATGCACAACTTTTCAGTTAGCACAGCCATTTTCTTTAATTTTACCTTATTATATTAGTTTTCATTCAGGAGATGAAATGTAGGATTTTGACTGCCTTCCACAAGATCCACTTCTTACCCCAAAATGACAGGTTACTCTTCTCTCCCCAGTTTGTTTCAGTTAGGCTTTCCCCTAAATTGATTAACTGTATTTAAAAATGTCAAAATATTTAAGATCCTTGCAGAAAGTGTAAAGAATATGAAATTCTATAGCTATAATCTGTAATTAGCCCCTTCTCCTTGCTCCCCAGGTAAGCACTATCTCACAGTTGCTCTATAAATAGCAGTTAATAGTGGCTCACAGGAGATTATTTAGCAACTTCATGCTTCCTCTTCCTGAGGCTTCGAACAGCCATTTACCCTTTTCTGATTGTGAGAAATTAAAGGTCATGAACAGCAATTAACACTGCAGTTCCCAGAGGTCATTGCAAAGCCTGAGATGTTATGTTTCCTTTACTGACATACTAGTGTAAGTCGTTCTATACACTGGTCACCTGCAATAACCACTCCTTAAAGAATCACGTTTGGAGAAGAGCAAAAAAGACAAAGCAAGCGAGAAGACTGCTTTCTTGTTTGTTGATCTCTAATGGTATGTTTGTTCACAGACTTGCCTGGCCAAATCCATGTTGAACACCAGCGAACTAGTGCAGTTTTCACCTGGACTCCAGAATACAATCCAAAATGTTTTGTGGTTGACTGGGGCACTGGTAAAGAGGATATGCACATGAAAATAATAACTACAGCTACTGGAAATTTCACGCTAGGTAACAGCAGCCGCCATATCTACTTAGGGAGGCACCATTTCATTTATTGGTTATTTTTGGTTGATGAAGGTAGGATTTTCATCCTGTTTTCAAGAGCAAACTGAAGATCCAGATAAGTGCAACTCATCTTTGTCCAGCACTAAGACATTATCTAGCAATTCTAGCAACACCAAGGCAGATAAAAAGCCAAATTTTTAGTGGGAAACTTCTGGTTACAGTTGGGCAAGAAAGGTACCCTAGCTGCTGCTGCTGGTATGCTGTCTCTCCTTGCCCACATTTCAGGCAGACATACGCACTACTGTTTAAAAAAAAAAAAAAATTTAATTTCCCATGTCCCTGGGTAAACTTAACTTTGAATATAAACTTCTGTGTTAGTTTCCCTTAGATTTATTAAACCATTTTTTTTGGTATCCCAATGGCTGTGCTGGTCAAAGCCTAGGTTCTCAACTCCAGCATTCTGTTTACCAAGCTAGGCATGATGAGCTGCAGCCAGGGATCACTTTTCGGGACAGTCACTGAATATCTGTACTAAAATCATGTAGGTGACTCTTGGATGGGCCATTCAGGATTGTTTTTTGTGTACAGTAGGGAATACTTATCTTCCGAGTTCTGTGAATGAATGCACTGTTCTCCTTGGTCCTTCTGCAACGTCTGCGCTGCCACATTACTTCTAGATGTTTTGCTTGGTTTTAAATGCACTAGCTGAGGGGGAAATGTCCATCCTTGAACTAAGATACCTACAGCCAATTTCATTCCCTACCCCTCCTTCAGCAGCTCAAGCATTCCAGAGGGAAACTATGAGCAGATCTGTCATCTTTTAAAAGCAAACTTATGTTACACCTTGTTCCGGTTTTGAAATAGTTTGTATTAGGTGTCTAGAGACAATGAATAAGGATGTACATATTTTGTACTCAGTGTAAAGCACTGTAAACTTACATTATGTTTAAGTCTCAGAAGGTAAGAACTATACAGGAAAGCCATAAAGTTGTTGTCCCTCCTTCCCTTCTTTATCATTTATAGCTTTTCAGTAAATCCTGATGTACCTTTATTTGTTTTCCAGACAATTTTCAGCCATATAAGTTGTACAAAATAATGCTACATGCATCTGATGTGTGTCAGTGTGAAAATTTCACAAGACATGAAAAGACTTTTGGAGTGACCCATTTTTACTCAGTTGAAGGAGGTATTTCTCCCCTTTATATAACCTCATCCTTTCTATTTCTTCTCATTTCCTATCTGCAGCAATAACATAAAATCCTACGCAAAGTTTCTTTTCCAGGTCACTTAACAGCGTTCTCCAGTTAGCATTGCCTTTGGTTCTAGCCATTATGCACTGGCAGTGAATGATCTGAATGTCATTCCTTACTAACTCCACAGAAATATTACTATTACACATATCATTACCAAAACAACAGAAAGAGGGTCTCAGAGTTACTATTCCATGTAGCTCAAATTTAACTGTGGCCAAAGTCAGATTTTCCAATCCCAGTTCAGTAGTGTCTTACGTTGCAAGTTGAAATGAGTACAGCTGTGCCTGCTGGAGTAAAAGCGTTTGTAATGAAAGTCACAATTTCTACCTACTTCAGTACTGCTAAAGATGAAGGGTGTTTACTCTCTGGGATTTCTCCTTTCTCTTCCACTCTTTATGTTGTATTTATGACAACTTAAATCAGGCAAGGAGTTCTCTGGGAAGCAGCTAGGTTTTAGTCTTGTATGTCTCTTGCACAAGTATGGATGTAGAACCGAAATTATTATCTGATTTTTAAGTTCCTCAAACAGGTCCCGCTAATGTGACAATCCTGAATATCACAAAGAATTCTGCACTTGTGAAATGGACTGAAATACCTGCCGAAGACTGTTTGGGCTTTCTCCAGGGATACAAGATCATCTACACAGATTCACTGAGAAAAAAGTCGCTGGGTAAGTCACCGTTGCTCAGAACAAAGCAGCAACTGAGACCCACGGCAGAAAAGCTTCATAGAGATCATTTGGTGCTTTTGCAGCATGGTATTGAGTTACTCAGATTTCTGTGGGAACTGAACGCTCTCAAAGGTCACCTCCTGGTTAGAGTTTTAATGTTTTACACGATCCTGTGAATATCGAGGATTTTCTAGATATAATCTGAAATCAAATATTGAATTAAATATTGTCTTACACTTCCAAGACTACTGCAGAATTCTCTAGTAACACTGGAAGGAAGATGTACACTCTCAGTAATTCTGAGGTATTAAGATTTCAGTCACAATACTTCTACGTTTCCTTGCAACTCAGCCAAGCCTGACTGAGCCTTTCTATAGGACTTCAGAAATTATATATTTATTTTATTTAAACTCAATTAGCAGAAACTAAAGTTTGAATTTCTTACCTGTTTTCAAAGACACTATTATTAATTTAATTTTAAAGAACACTTTCTTAAATTGGTAACTTTTGTGTTTAATTACAAAGGATGAAACTTTATACATGGAAATAAATGGTTGTGAGCCCAAACCACCTGAGTTTTCAAAAAATCTTCAGATATGCAGTGTTAGCAGGAGGTTTGGCACCATCTTCAGGGGGCTCTATTCCACCTCAAATACCTATCAGAAAGTGCAAGAGGAGACAGACAGGAATGTCCAGGACTGATTTCCCCATCACCCCCACACACACAGCCTGTGCCCTAATCAGTCAATACAACAGTGACATGACACCTAATTGCCATGTTTTCCAGGCAGGAGGAATAATTTTGTTTGTGAATTTTGAGGAAGGGATCCTATGGGCTACAGCACCATTTCCACTTCTATGAAGGCCTTAAATTCACAGTGGAAGATTTGAAAAGTAATTTCTGCCCTGTTAAAGGAATATACAGCATCCTTGGTTGCATTATTTCGGCCAGTGGAAAAAAAATTACTGCACCATCAGAAAAGAAGGGTTGAGCTGAAAGTCCTACAAAGTAGGTGGACAAAATGCACAACCCTTTTACTGTACTGAATGATGAGTAATAGCACCGCTAAGAATCGAGGTGAATAACTACTGATTACTGTAGTTAGGGTAAAGCATGTGATAGGGTCTAGTCCTTACACCAGCTGTTAAGCCAACATGAAAACCACTGTTCAGTGTTAGGGGTTTTTTACTGTCATGCAGTATACACAGCCTTCTGCACCCACCACATCCTCGGTGTGTTAAAAACTCCGTCTTTTTACCTCTGGATTTCAAATGTACGCAAGTAATTTTGAGAAATGCTGTACCTATCCAAAAAACAACTGAAAGTGTGGCTTCCTCCAGGTATGGGTTAGGGCACAGAAATTTTGCCTTTTCCCCAGATAGCTGATACAGTCAGCCAACAGAGTTCATTCAATCATCTTCCCCAACCCTTCTTGCATTTCAGCTGTTACTGTAAATTCTACTACCAGAAGTTACCATCTTACGGGACTGAAGGAAAAAACCATCTACCTTGTGCAGATATCTGGATTCACTAATGCTGGCGAAGGAACTCCGACGCTCTCACGACCTTTCAGCACTCTAAAATACAGTACTGTGGAGGCTCTATGCATCTGTGTTACCCAGCATCAATCCTTGCTTTATGCACTGTATATGGCATTATTCTCTACTGTTTCCTGCTTTTCAAGGAGTAACAAGGCGTTCATGCACAAGATTTATTATTCGATCCTTAGTTACTGCTAGCAAACACACAAAATTGTTCTTCTGTTAGAGGTAAACTCTACATCACACAACAACTCTGCCTGTATTTCATTACCCAATATGCAGGGGAGACTTAGCTGGGGTTCCTCACCTCTGGATGAAGAAACAAAAAACCAGCCAGCTGTTCAAGCTAGCTATATCCACGTATCTTTATTTATTGCTGATTCCTGTAGCAGATTTCAGCAGTTGAAGTATTCTGCCTGTGAACAGTTCAGTCCAGAATGATAGGCTAAGAAGATAAATACAGTTAGATTTATAAAGTCTCATGTATTGTAATCATACAGGGTTGACTAAACATGGTCTCTCAAACACCTTTAACACCTCGCCATTTAAACTAAACCTAACACCACAGTAGACCCTTTTTGGTTTGACCACAGCTTCATTCAGTTGAAGCTTTCTAAATACAAAGAACAGAGCAGACTAAGATCATATCAGCCACAGGAAAAGTAACCTGTGAAATTCAGAGAGAGAAGTCTGAATTGCAAATGGCTTCTCCTCACTACAGCTTTTTTGTATTAAGTGAAGGAGGCATAAACACAAACAACTGGTTTTACAAAAAACATTAGTTAGGCTATTAGAAGAACCTCAGAATTCTTTGTCATAAAAGCCTTTTTCAGCAACAAAGAAATTTGCAGCATTTCAGACCCATTTTTAGGTAAAATTAGTATCCATTTGATAAAGAAAAAAAAAGGTAGTTTTTGTTGATAGGTGACTAGGAAAAGAAAAAAGTAAGCAACCTTTTTGCAAGTATGGTTTGTCGGTATCAGCAACATGATCATGTACTGACCACGCTTTCCTGGTGCTATTTTGAAACTTTTGATTTAGCTGTCTGTGAAGAACACCTCAACCTCAACCCCAACCCCCTCATCACATCACAGACTGCTTTGGTTCCTGTGTTTGCAGCACTGTTCTCACTGCCTGAGCACTTTGCCAACCTTCATTAACCTTTCAAGCATTTTATCTCCTGCGGGGCGGAGGGTGGGGTGGTGGTCTTGGGAAGCATCTCAAGCAGGTATTAACACAGGCAATAGGAGATGTAGGTTAACCGCAGGAGTTGACAAATGGCTGACTATAGATAAAATGGTCCTAAAGTGCCTATCATCAGGTGAAGAATGTCACCTACCAAATACACAAACCATAATATTGTTATCAGGATCAGGTGAGAAGTCACAAAAACCCCCTCCAAACTAGTAAAACCTGAAATAGATTAAAAGCCATTTTCAACCAAATAGTTTCTTATGAAGTCAGACCTGCATCAGGGTCCTGACCCATTAAACAAGCTAGATCTCATATACTAGCGTGGGGAGTAGGAATATTTACTTTTATTATAAAATGCTTGTCTTTGGATGGTGGATTTAAGAATTCAGTACATATATCTAGGTATCTTAAACATATAAACCTGAAAGCCTCAGACCCCCCAGAAATCTTGGGTTTTGTTTTAACTAGATTTCAGTTACAGGAATCCCAGAACATGTGTGAAGTTTGACTTGACTTCTGTTTCAAATAGTTCTCTTGTGGAGTCAATATATCCTTTCTGTACCTGATACTACAAGTCTGATTCAATCTCTCCATTTCCCACCAGATAAAGGAGAATTTGAAGGTGTTGTGACTGGCCTTTGCTTCAGCATGATGTTCATTCTGGTTTTCACACCTCTCATTTGTTCTCTGGTGCTTAAAAGGTAAGAAGAGAGTATTGGCTGAAGTTGTTAGCAGCACTTCTGTATAGCTTCACCCTAAGTTTCATACCACTGGACAGTTTTTGTCATTGAAAGCAGCGCAACTCAGAAAGCACGCAACGTAAAAGCCACCCCACTCATTTACATACTGAGAGCAATTGAAAAACACTGTAAGCTGATGAAAACAGTTTGACAAAAATCTGTAAGATTTTGCTTTTGATACAGTTATCTGACTACCTCCTGTCTCAAACACCCTTGAAAAGAGCAAAGACCATTTCTCACAGTGGAAAATAGGTTATATATATGGAAAGAGCAGGCATTTGATTATTTTTGCTCGTTCACTCCAAACTGATGATCATGTTTCTTCTATCAAAATACAAAAATAAATTCCAGTAACATACACAAATTGATGTTGCCATCTAAGCAGTTTCCTGCAAGCACATTTGGATGTTAACTGTATAAATTATGCACATAAGCACATAATGAGAAGGAGTAACAGATGGATGAGTAGGAAGAAGAAAAAATAACAAGGGTGCCTGTAAGACATGGATGAGGTCCTCTTATTTTAAAATAAATTGCTCTCTGCAGTAATAAAGTACACCCCCCTCAAATTAATCTGAGGTATAACATTAAGGACATACACTACCACTCAAAGAAAAATTACTTCCATAGTAATAGACTCTAATATCCATCTTCTGATAGATATAGTTACATACGACCATTCACATTACTATTTTGATGTCTTAGAGCACTACCCTCCCTTTTTCTCCTTTTTACAAAGCGCCAGCCTCAGAAGCTGAAAGCACAGCTGCTAAAAGGGCAGAACAGGCAGATGGTACAACCCAAGGCCTGAAAGCTGTACAGCACGATGTAGCTCGCTTCAGCTTATGCATCAGGCTAAACGCCTGCCCTTGCCATGAGGAAACAGACCTCGCTCCACATTAAGCCTCCTGTGCATCTTCCTTTTCAGATTTTACTTTAGGTTGCTCCATATCTGAGTCAGCCTTTTTGACGAGAACTTCTGAGACCTACACAGAAGTTTTGACATAGAGCAAACTTCATTGTGTTGAACATAAGATAATACTTCTTTGTCTGGTCCCATCAGGAAAGAAATTCTGGAAAACAGCACACAGAAGCTCGATGTAGCACTACAAAGTAGCAATTAAATACACAGTAGTATTGAACTCCCAAAACTGAGACGAAGGGTCCCAGTGATCCCCTCATCTCGATTGCCTGCTTGATTTGTAAACAGGACCCACCAGCCAGCCAAACACCCATCTTCATAGGCTCAGCAAGGAATTCCAGTAACTAGAGCTTCAGGCTTCACCACAAACCATAGCCTAAATAGGGGCAACGTCCCTCACAGCTAACAAAGTCTAGAGTTGATCTGAAACCCAGACAATACTGAAACCAACACTGCCAGAGTGATGGGCTACATAACCTCTCACAGCTGTGTTGGGTTTATTTCCTATGAAGGTGAGTCATTGCCCAGAGGTCCCAGGGAGGCGATCAGCTCAAAAAAGCCAAGAGATGCCCTCCCTCTGCTCCAGTCATGAGCAGGCAGGGGTGACTAATGCCAGTGGCATCAGGCAGCTCAGCAGAAACTCCTTTTGAAACTCCCACCCCACCACCACCCCTCCGCAGGGGACTCGCTGCTGGCCCCTGCCAGAACCAGCACCCCAGGGTGGTGGGAGCGATGGGCAGGCCACCACTACAGACTGTCCTCTGAGGAGGGCCCAGGGAGGACAACGTCTGGGATGGTGCACATGGTGGGGTGGCCCAGGGAGGCTGGAGAGCATAGCAGCTGGTTGCCAGTTTTGTTGTTTCTGAGTCCCTGTGTGCACGGAAAGAGCTTGAAAGAAAGGGCTGTGATGAGAGGTCTGTGGGCAAGCAGCCAGCTGAAACCTTACAAACCCCTTCCTCTGCAGCAGAAGCAGCTGGTGTGACTTTTTATTAAAGGTGTGTTTAGGTTCACGTAAGTTGAAACTGTGAGATTCTGTATGTGGTAGCAGAAAGAGTCCAAAACAATCAGAAAACAGCAGGAACTGTGGTGTTGCCTCTGTTCTGGTCTGCAGGTCCCAGGCAGAGCCTCTTCCAGGCCACCGGTGCCATTGCACAGAATCAGCAATAGCTTCTGCTTTGTTGGAGGGAAAGTAAGCTGCTAAGTAGAAGCCCAGGAGCAAATGCTTACTAAAACAAACTCCCTTCTGCATGTCCAAGAATGCTCAAGGAAGATGGAATTTTTGTGGAAATGATAGGAAATATACAATGATTGAACATACAAAAAGAGACATTACCAACTCCTGTCACAGCTCCTTTGTCCTTAAAGAAAGGTGCCAATTGTCATTATTGCAGCATTTCAGTGTAGACTACCAAGCTTAGGCTTCAGTTTTAAATTGGTGTTCTGCTTAGTAGTCATTGTAAAACATCTTGTTTTGACAGTCATGAAAATAATAATAAAACATTATGTATAAATGGTAGATAATCTAAATGCATGGGAAATGCCAGTCATTTAACCTGACAATAAATTTAGAATATTTCTTTACAGGCTGAAAATATCATGCTGGCCCAGTGTACCAAGTCCAGGAAACAGCAGTGCACTCCAAGATACGGCAAGTACTCTTCTCATGGTGCGAAAAAAATATACAAAGAAGGTCTTTCTTACCAATTAGTCAGTAATGCTAGTTATTATTCTTTTCACACTTCACCCTAGTAGGTGTCCAATATCAACAGCTGGGAAGCTAGGGTAATATTAGAAGTATAGGAGAAGGGGATGGTGTTGTTTTTTAGGCAGAAGCTGTATGCACTTTTAAATTTAATAAAGGTTCTCAGACTTTTCCTGAGAACATTATAGGGCATATTTAAAGGCATGATTGTTAAAGAACAAAGCAAAGTTGAATGGGGGGAGATGGACTCTAAAGACAGAAATTCAGCTTTTATATCCAGTCAGTTTTCACTGACTGGAACAGATTATGAAATACAAAATACAAAGTAATACATTGTGGCCTAATTCCACAGAAGTCTCACAAAGGAGGGCATGGATATGGTGTTTTCTGAAATCCACTCCTCATCCCTCAGTCTTTACCCACTTCCAGAGCAAACCAGGGGCTCTGGCTGATCAGCTGGCTGAGGAACAGCAATTAGTTCAACAAGCATCAAGGTTCAGCTGCACGTTCAAATCTTGCCCACAGCTTTGGAAAGGATACCTGAATTTCAGGACTGAAGAAATGCCTGGAAATCAGGTGCTGGAAGGAGGCTGCTGGAGACCATGTTATTCACTTTTGCCCATCAGTGGATATTCTTGTATCTTCCTCTCCTTACCTCCTCCTTTTCAAACAAGTCTCTGCCCCGGTTTTGCTGACACCTGATACAAGAAGCCCTTCCTCTAGGACCCCTCAATTTATCTTCCAAGTCTCAAACAGCCAACCATTATATTTTTGGAGCAGGAACTTGTACTGCTTTCCTTTTTGAGTCTTCCTGATTTTTCTGGCAGAGCTGAACCCGCCAAACTGGCACTCACAGATCTAGTTTCTCAAGCCAGCTTGTGGGCTTTATCAAAGAAGACCTCTATCTATTCTGTCAAAGACTGGGCAAAAGCTGGAAGGTATCTACAAGCCAGACACTGTCCAAATCTAGGACACAGAATGAAATGATCAATAACAAAATTTCAGAAGTCCCTGACAGGCTGCTGGTAATCAAACGTTTTGCAGAACATCAGCACGGCTTCCGCTGGCAGAGCAAGTCTGAACTTTCATATTCCAGATCAGGACTTCCCTGCTTGCTTTCTTTCTTTCACCTGGACATAGATGTAGATAAAGGAGTGGTGAGCTCAGTGGTCATTTTGCCAAAGACAGATAATGCTGAGGGTCAGATGTATAAATGTACAGTTGTACAAAGTCAGCATTTGAAGAGTGACCTTTTAGAAGATTCCAATTTCACTGTTATGTTCATTTAAAGAAATTGATCTGGTTATGAGCAACAGACAACTTTCAGTTCTCAGTGCTGGAACTCAGATGTCCCTCACTAACCACTCCAGCAAAAATAACTCCATCTAATCATCTTGATTTTTCTCCACCATGCATTTAAAAAGTGGGAGGTCTGCAGATTTAATACTTGTATAAGTGAGATTTCTCAAAGGCAAAAAAAAAAAAAAAAAAAAAAGAATCTAATAAATTCAGGATCTGGGGAATTTCTGCCTTAAATAAAGCACAGGACCTGAAGCTGTCTTGATGTAACAATATGCTTAGGTGGAGCTGAATTGCAGGACAGAAGTTCAGCAAGAGTAAGAACTGCCATCTAAAACAACTACTATGTTCCAAAGAATAATTTGCCATTGTGAAGAAGTGCAGGTGAAATAGACTGAGGCTGCATGTTACAGAAAGGACAAATAGGTTTTATAAAACAGATTGCCACTTGACCATAAATACTTTAAAAGAAAAAAATATACCTATTTAAAATGCATTTAAATGTTCCTGCAGATGCAAAGCAACTGTAAAAGGAAATGCATGTATTAGCCAAGTCTGGTAGAGAAATACTGCAGTATTAATAACATGGCAGAAATAGAAATAACAGATATCAGATAAGGGTTTTGGGGAAAGCAGAATAAGCTCTATATGAGGACTCAGGACAATAAAGCCATTACCAGATATGTTGCCTGGAAGTGATCTGACATTATGAACAGTTCATGAAATATGGAGAAAGGTATTCCCCAAATGAGCACTGTAAAACACAGTCAAGGAGTAATCTTACCATATTCCATATATTTATTCTATTTGTAGCTTGTTTCCAGCCTGAACCCCATCACGTTAGTTGAGCGATGTAGCAGCTCTTGACAGAAACATATATAGCCCAGATAGGTGGCAAGAGAATTTTTACTTTAAATCCAGACAGATCATTCTTTATTGCAATCCAAGGCACTGATACATCCCAAGATACAGAGCAGCAAGAGGAATTGGAGACACTCTCAATTCAGTCAGCACACAGAGGCCAAGAAAATGGACTGTGGAGTCTAGCATGGCTAGCCAGCCACGCCATCAGTGTTCTAGTCTTCGTGTTTCAACAAGATTCATCAGAGATTATGCTGCTTCTTCACCTCTAAATGCCTGTCTCAGACAGAAGCTCACATAGAGCTTATTTTAGATTTGGTAGGTGTAAAGTTGCGGCTGCTGTTCATAATAAATACAATAATGGAGGTACATACCACACAGGTCTTTATTCAAAACCAGGCAAAATCTGACCATGCAGATGTGTCTACTCATCCCATTGCAAGAGAAAATAGAGATATTTTGTGGGGGATTTCTGATATTTCAGAGAACAGCATACTCATTTCCAAGTCAAAACACAAATTGTAAGAAGAAAGAAAATAGAAAACAATACATGCTTATTTATTTATTTATTTGTTTGTTTGTTTATTTATTTATTGCAAAAGAACCATAACAGTTAAAACAAATTTAGAGCAACTGTGGAGGGGAAAAAGAAAAAAAGCTAAAAAAAAAAAAAAAAGCTAATCGTTCTACCAAGAACATACCAGCCTGGACATTACTTAAAAAAATATTATGGCAAAAGTGGGCAAACCCAGCAGAAAAGTCTGTTCTCCATTTAAGCATCCATAATTGGCAAAATCTTGTAACCCAAGGTATACTTATATCACAGCATGGCATTAAGTTGAATAACAAACTGCTTGCAGCAGCTGATAGCTGAAGCTGGTTTGGCTGCTGTTCAGTTCAAGCTGGTGGCTTTTTATAGTAACTCATTTGTTAAACTTTTTCAAAGCTGTGGGTCTCAGAGCAGCACATCGTGAAGACTACATTTTATCACCACATTTTTTCCAAAGCACACATAAAAGCAGCACAAACTTTGCTTAAATACTATGAAAGAGGAAAAGATGGTCATCTGAATTGGGGAAATAAATATTTTCATTCATGTCTCTAAAACAAGTGAGGATGAGATTAAATGGATTACTTAGCATATTGTATAGGCAGGATCAGGCTGCCTGTCTCCTAGCTTTATTCTTTTCTTATTTGTGTCAGTAAATTGCCAGTTACACTTTGCAAAAACATATACTAAAATTATTCTTTCTCCTTGTTTTATCTTGCAGACTAATTGGAAACCTGTTTCAAGGTCACTGCTTCAGGCCCTGTCAGACAATGATACCACCAGCCTTTATGTCATAGAGCATGAGGCAAAGACTCCTGTGAAACTGGACCTCTTTACAGATGGGGGAGAAGACAGCAAGTGTGACCCTTGCCACTCAGAAGAACCTAGCAGCAACACAGACACCAGCCTAAGGCACAAAAAAATCCCTGAAGAAGCAGTTACAAGTGAAGAAGGAGGAATGATTTCCATTACGGTACCACTCTTGAGTGACTACACCAGCATGGAGTTCAGCCAGAAAGCCGTGATGAGTCTGACAGTGAAGCTGCCTGCAAGAGCTGCTCGTCCTCATCTGGACGTGGAACTAAGCAGTAAGCCAGCACAATCTGAGCATCAGGTTTCGTTTGCTCCCCAAGACTACCTCAAACAAAGCCAGGTAGTATTTTTGCCCTCTGGACCAACTTTGATGGGACAAGTCAGTTCAAACTGAAGCATCTTCATAATTTCCCATGCCATAAAATGAAGTCCCAAAACCTCTGATGCTTGAATGGAGCCATTAGGACCATATAGGACAGTGAGCTTGTGACAATAGTTAGTCCTTACTTCAGTAAGCTTCCTTGATGAAAGAGACTAATCATATAATTAGATGAGGTATTTCATCACAGTCGTCTGCAAGAAGTCCTGCTGTCTTCACACAGAAAGAACTTTCAGGGAACTGTATGGAAACACCTCCCAGTAAGGTAGCTCTTGCTAGGTACTTAGTCCCAGGGCACTCAGAAAGCCATTTAAAGGCTTCCACCCTAAGCACAATGTTGTTCTAGTCGTCAGGATAGTTCTCTAATCACTGCAACCAGCTTAAGATTTAAGATTTTCAGGTCTGGCAACTTCTTCAGTACAAAGTCCAGCAAAAGTGTTTACTGCTCCAAAGAAACTCTCCAGTTGGTCAAAGCTGGCCAAAAAAAAAAAAAAAAGGGTGAAAAGCCTTGAATTTTGTAATAGAAAATGGTGCTTATCCATCTATGTGAAGCAATTAATAGTGCTTTGCATCTTAGATCTTTACACCTTTATTCATCTCAGATGAATAGTGCCGTATAAATGAAGATGACAATAAGCATTGTTATTAGTACTGGAGTTTTCACTTGCATTACATTAAGGCTGTTTCTTCCTACATTTATCTACACAGACATAGGAATCTATTCAGGTGGTATCATGAGATGTAGTTGCAGATATGATTTCACACTTCACGCAACGACGATATCAGTCAAACACACTTCAAGAACTGAATAGATAGTCATTCCTCCAAAGTTTGCATAGAGGAGTTGTCATTGGAATATAGGGGGTAAAAGGGCCTTCCTAAATATGCTCTCTGTGTGACTCCATCATGTATCTCCACGGTGCAAGGAGTCTGAAGTGCTTTTCCAGTTTACAACAGCTGGAACTGTTGTAAACCCATGAACTCTCTAGGCATTAATGGTTTGCAGTTAATATAGAAGACCCCATTTATTGTTGTCACCTCTAGTTTATGGAACCTTTTAATACAATCATTTTGTAGAGAAAGAAATTGATCAACTGTACCATAAGACAGACATCTTTTAAAATTCTCTCATTGAAAGTGAAGGATGATTCGCATCCACACAGATATTTCCATGCATATTAGGCAGCATGACTTGTAGAATAGCCATGCTTACAAAAAGCTCAAAGAAATTACATATCCCCCACTTGACTGATTTAGTGAGGCCCCATAACAAAACCTGTTTTATTCACTTGCTTTATTTGTATTCACCCTTTATTTATATCTCTTTGCGTCGGTTAGGACTGGCAGGAACTAACCTGTATTTCACTGTGGGGATTGCATTGTTTTTTCTTAGCACTTAAAATGCATTATTTTACCACAAAGCAGTGTACCCGTTACGCTGTTACCTTTGCTCATGGAACTAAGGGATAACTGGAGCACTCCCCAGACCACATTAAAGGTTTGAGCAATCTTTTAAATCTCTTTCTTCATATTTTTAACTTCAGACATATGACTGCCTGATTCAAATTTAGGAGAACACAAATGATCCTGCTGTTAGCAGAGCTGTTGGTGCTTGCAATATCTACTAGAGGGCTGAAATGAAAGCTGTTAAGGACAACAGAGCCCTCAAATGATATACAATCATTATCAAGTAGTCATGTGAACACAGCCTAATCTGTCCATTGCCCAAATATAAAATATCCATGCTCCTCATCTATAATATTTCTTCATTTCTGGTCAGAGGGACTTATTTTCCTGGTACAGTTGGTACCTTAAATAACTTACTTATCCCTGTAAACATTGAATTCATCTTTTCTTACTCTGCACCTGCCAAACCAGTACATATTATTATGTTACATATAAAGTAAATAAGAATAGAATCAAACCAATGGCTTGTCAACAGTTTCAGGATAAGAAGTAGCCTTCATACATGAAATGCAAAGACAGTTTGGGTTTTTGACCTGGTCACTATTGACTCCACGATATTAGCCATTCTCTGACATTTTGCTAAAAAAAAATCCTTTGGCCAGGCTAGGAGAATTTCCTTAGAAGTAGACATGGACCTATTTGCCTCAAATAGAAGCGATGGATGTATCCCACTTTCAGTCATAAAGCTCACAGTATATGTAACTCTTAACCGATCTCATTAGAGCAATACCACACTCTACATTGTATAATAGCTGTAAATTGTACATTTTGGAGAGTAAGAAATACATGACACTTCCTGATATGGAGATTAGATATAAATGAAGGAGTCATCCCATCATGATGGATCATTTGAGAGCAAAGAAAGAACATTTTATGTGGAGAGAACTAGAAGAGTACACTTGCTAAATAATTTCATCCAGCCAAAAAGGAGGCTTTGGTGGAAAAATGCACCTCTCAGGGCCACAGAACGAGACACATAATGTTTAGGTCTTCGGATTAGGGACAACTAGTTTTTTGTGGTTTAGTTCGGTTTTTTGGTTGGGTTTTAGTTTTTTTTATTTTCTTGGTTCTTTTATGGGGATTTTTAGTTCAGTTGGAAGGGACCCACAACAATCATCTAGTCCAACTGCCTGACCACTTCAGTCAGTTTAAAGTGTACACATATACAGGTGTATAATGACTGAAGAAGCCTACCTCTACTAATAAACATGTTAGATTTTTCATTCCATGTGCTAAGTACTGTTCAAGTGGTTTCAGTGATTTTCTTCAGTATTCTTAGCTTTGATACGTGTTACGCTGAGTGAAATTGCGACTATGAACGAACGACTATAAAAGTCAAGGCATTTTTTAATTTTATTTCTTTTCCTATTCAACATAGCTCTAGATGACCACTGTTAGCATTACTGAGAATTTAGATACTGTGAAAGTTTAGAGACTTAACTGTAAGCCTGGAGGCACATAAGCGTAGTGATTTATAGCATGGGGTATTATACTGCAGTTACAGTGTTCTAGTATTTCATAGTTACAGAGAAAGGGATGTAATATTTTGTCTCTAATATGACCTCTAAAAACATGCACAAAGAAAAGTTAGTACATACTCATTTTTTCTTTTATCCAGAGTGGATGATTTTTCCTGTGTAATTTAATGTAGTATGGACATGGGGATTTTTTTTTTTAAACACCTTTTTCTTTTTTTTTTAATTACGGTCAGATTACAGTGCAGTAGCTAGACAGCAGTGAAAATTATCACAGTGTTTCAGAGACAAGATAAACAGCTACTCAGCCTGGAACGGGAGATTGCAGCAACCACAGTATTCCAGAGGTGTTTTTCACTCTGTATTAATTACCAAACAGAATAACAGTAACTACAGAGTATCTTCAAATCCCCTAAAAACCTAAGCCTTGAGAATACTGTGGCAACCTTAAAAGGCACCTTTACGGCACAAAGGCACCTGCAATTCAGCAGAGTCCTCCGAAAGCAGCAAGCACAGGGGCATCCCGTGGATCTGAGTCAACCCCGGTTACTCTACAAAACTTGTACCAATGAAGCACTTCATTAAAGCCCTCTGCTTACAGAAGATACTTGTCTCAGAGCTCTTGGTTTGCCTTTTCCTCTCTCTCTCGACAGCACTGTGTCTACTGCCTGATGTTGTGTGTCCTGGTACTGTGTTATGGGATCTGTTGTGGGTAATAAAACTAGGGACAGCTGACATCAGTCACTTCTGATCACCATTTACAGAAGACTACTGCTAAGACAAACCACTCCATGCCAATGTGGGGGTATAATCTTATCCCCACATCTATTTCATTTCTACAGCATAAATACCAGCTTGATTAATAGAAGTGAAACAACCCATTGTGCTAGAAATGGTCATTCACAGCACCCACCCTCAGAGACACCTTCAGCCCCTAGTAGAATCACAGATTCGTTTAGCCAAATGGCAAACCCAGCACTGCCAAATCTACCACTAAACCATATCCCTAAGTCCACATCTACACGTTTTATATTCCTCCAGAGATGGTGACTCAACCTCTTCACTGGGTAGCCTGTTCCAGTGACTGACAACCCTTTCAGAGAAGAAATTTTTCCTAATACCCAACCTAGACCTCCAATGGTGCAACTTGAGGCTGTTCCCTCTCATCCTATCACTTGTCACATGAGAGAAGAGACCAACACCCTCCTTTCAGCTAGTTGTAGAGAGTGATATGGTCTTCCCCGAGCCTCCTCTTCCCCAGTTTCTTCAGCCACTCCTCATAGGACTGTGCTCTAACTTCCTTGCACAAAGCCTTTCCTGGGCCAGGGCAGAAACTTTACAGAAACAAAATACCCAAGGAAGTAATCTGGATTTGTTGAAGTGGTAGACACCAGCAGGACAAAGGAAAATCCTGAAGGATGATGGGCACAGCAACAGACAGCAAACTCGTGATGAAATGGGTTCTGTCCCTTACCGGAGACACTGGAGTTTAGGCAGGTTGTAGAGTAGTAGACATACTATTTTACCTGAAAAATTGTAGCTTTTGGTAGATTGTTGTTACGCAAATGGATAGCAGAACTATAAAGCTCTTCGGTTGTTCTCTGACCTTTCCCAGACAACAACTGCTACTGCTGACCTTTGCTGGTAGTGGTTCAAGCCAAGGTGCTCAGCTATCAGCAACCTTCACCATTCTTGTGACTGCAATTACATTCTGGCATTCGTTTCAAGTGTACCAGACAAGTGTTTCATTACTGGGTACCGCCAGAATTAGGATTCCTAAGGCTCCGTAATTCCCTTTTGGTATGACACCTGTGGCTGTGCGTTCAGTACCTGGATGGCTTTGGTGGGTTATATCTATCTTGAATGTGGCCACTGTTGACTTCTGCGTGTTATACTCAAGCTCTACATGTTCACTTCTGAAAAGGCAGCTACCTGTCTTTCTGCAATTCTTAATTATCACAGCTGTGTCAGACCTGTTGTAACTGCCAGTGCCTACACAACAGACACCGATGACCTGTTTATCTAGGCACAGATTGCACTGTAGCGTCTCAACACCACATGGGCTAGTACCCCACAGCTTAAAAAGAAACAGCACATAGTCATACTGAAGTTAATTAATTTGCTAACTTTGGTTACACTGGGTCATATGAATGTCCTTCCAGCGCTTACAGCATTTGTGGAAAAGTTAAGATAGAATTCACATAGATTGGCTACTAACACAAGAGATTTTGTGCATGCTGAGAAAAGCCATACCTCCAAACCCAGACAAAATGCAATCCAGTGGTACGTGATTCTGTTCGCTCTGTTTCAATGTTCATTCTACCTTGGCCGGAAGACCCTTGGGATTTCGTAAAACATAAATAAAAAAGGCAAATCTAGGGCAGTGTACTTAAATACATAGGCCATATCTCCACTGGAATGATCGAGGAGTCTGGAATTCCAAACAGGACTGTGGGTGTACTCATAAACCTATTATACAATTGCTTTGATGCCTTTTGCTGTAAAAATGTTTCTCACTCTTACATTTCTTCAAGCATCAGGGTTTCTCCTCTCTGTTTCCATATTTACGTATTCGAAGTTGCAAGGTTGCAGTGAACTTCAAAATCCTGTGTCCATCAAATATCCTACTGGCAAATAGTCAATCTATTTTGTTTGTAATACTGTGACTCAGTTTCTGCTCTCCAGATCTGATAAGGTGTCACTAGCGTGACGGTGCACTCCTTGCCCCCAGACCTGACCTCTTCCCATAACCCTGCTCAGGCCAGAACCCCCAGTGGCAGTCGTGATGGACGTGCCTGGTGGGGATGGATGCATCCGGCTCAAAGTTGATTCAAGGGAGACAGATAACAACAGCTAACTTATGGCAATGTGCCCACCTAGCCAGGGGGCTGGTCAATATCTGACTCAAGCCAAATTTGGAAGAGCTAGTATCTGCAACTGGTACGTAAATATGACTATGAGTCAATCATCTTACACCCATAAATTGTGAGCAGCCCAACAGCCCTTTGAGCTCTCCTGCACAGCAGCAGGCTGCACACCTGGATCTCCCCATGAGTAGGGAGAGGTTGCTCCTTGCTGCAACAGATTGTTGGTAGGTGACTAATAGCATGCTGAAACTTTGAAATTTTAGCTAAAAGTGATATAAAGGATTGATTGCACATATATAATCCTTTAGATGTAAACCATTCACCAAGGCTGGGAGTCGAATTGGATCCAGATGCACTTAGACTCCCGTCCGAGAAGGAGCTTAGAAGGCAAGGGGGTCCTTTCTGAACCTCATGATTCACTGGGAGGGTGTCTTTGTCTGACTCTCTCCTCTACGCAGTAAATAATCTCTTGTACCTTGCCACCGAAGTTTGTTAAACCACCATTTACCATTAAGGTTTACTGTAGCAATAAAATGCATAGTTACTTCTCTCTTGCGAGGGAAGTGCGCTTTCACTCTATCCACAACTGGTTGGTTGCTGGAAAGCTTAGAGCAACACAAGGGAAGTTTTGGATGCAGAGAGCAAGTTGACTGACAGAGCTCCAAGCACTAGGAACGAAATCGAAGATGCACTGTTCATTTTTCCTTATACCCCTACACTTGCACAGTCTGTCCTTCCAGCAGCCCCAATATGTCTGGGACCTGGAAGCAGCCGTGCTGGCTGGGAGGCCCAGTACCGCATACTGGCACCACGGTACCCTGCCTGATGGTGTGTTAGCAGAATCCAACCTTACAGTTCCCATCTCTTTTCTACGTTGGCAAAGCTCTCATTGCAGTCATAGGCTGAGTAAGAACTGAGAGTTCAGATTAAGTAAAAGCACCTTCCTGCTCCCAAGCATTTTAAACCACCTCCCCCCCTCCATGAAAAAAAAGAGATACAGTTCAAACAAATACATTTTGTCAGCTAATTAGCTGCACATAATCAAATGCAAACGTCCAACATACCTCAGCCTTAGTCTCCTGGTGTTGCTCCAGGGCACCAGGAAATGAACTGGGCATGACCTCAGTCAAAATGAAGCTATTTCAGATATGACTGAAGAAGCCCTGTAACCCATCCGTGGAGTATCTCCTATTAACGTATACATAGCTACATCACATTCCAGTGCATTTCAGCAGATTAATACTGCATTAGGGTACTAAACCAGCAGGGGTAGGGTACTAAAAACAGTGGCACCATGTAGCCAATAGTACAGTACCATGTAGCTTCTTGAAGATGCTCTTCCTACACCAGGTATCAACACTTTTACACAACAGATTCTGGCTTGAACATTTCCATTCCTCCACTGTAATTCCCTTCAAAAGCCTTATGGGGCTTGAACCTTTCTTGGAGATTTCTCTCTCAGGACATACAACCAGCCTGTGCCCACAGCAGTGAAGGACAACATTTTCAAAACAAGGTATTGCTATAGCAAATCCCAGACTGCAATTTGCAAAGCCTCAGTGAGCAATACACAGAACCATATTAAAAAGGGGAGGTTTCAGTTTCCTGGTTCAAAGTATTGTGCTGGGAAGTGTACATTGTCCACAGTAGTGCAAAGATCCAAAAGCAAGAACAAGTGTGAGCTTTCTGGAAGGCTGGTGCTAAAGGTTAGCAAATCACAGGGGTAAAGCCAAGTTTTTGTGCAAGCCCCAAACCAGCATCCTACCTAAGTACCCATCTAATAACAGGGCCTCATTGCAAACTGCTTTCATTCCTCTGTCTTACACTGCAACCAACCCACTCCCTCACCAGTCCTCTTCAACCAGTACAGCCATTAACCCTTCATGAGTTACGCACCTGGTCTTCCACTCCGTCTCAAAGTTACCTCCATCCACAGTACACAAGTTCACCCCTTCATAAACCAGAAAGGAATGGGGATACTGAGTCATACAGCTCTCACCCCTCGACCCAAAACCCCTCCTCCACCCCAGTATTGTCACAGCTTCCAATTAGCGAAGCACCAAGCAGCAGCAACCGTATAAATCATCATATTGTCACAGCCAGAGATGTTTGATCACTAAGTTGGGCATTGTACATCTCGTGTGTGCCCGTAAGTCAGGAGCTGAATTGGCAGTGGAGACAGCAGGCTTACGCAGTTACTCACCACTTTATGCTCTTCTCAGTTTGGGGAGGACAGGGAACAGGAATGATGCTTGACTGCTTTTATAAAGCTCTTGAGAACTGTGATCTGGAAGGCTGATACAGCCTCTAAAACAGGTTTTGGGGTTTTTTTCCCCTTATGCTCTTTATAGATGTCTATTAATCTCTCTCTATAAAGAGCATACAGGCAAAGATTTTTTATTTTATAGGCAGAGAATGACACAGAAGCCATGAAACATGACCACTTCAAACGAGATATACCACTCTTTCCAATCGCAGTTATGAGCTACTATTGGAATAGGATTACACATCTGACAGAAGAAAAGAAAGTTCTTAAATAAAAGAAGTAGAATTTCTATGTTTTATTATCATCTACTGAAACTACAGTCCTCAGAACTATAAATTACCCCAGGTAAAAATGATCAAAGGGAGTCTGTTTTATTAGAATGAATTAACTTATGCAATACTTGGCTACCACTTTACCCACAAAGACACAACAAACGCCAATTTCTACGCATTCAGCGCAATGCGGTGACCCTGGTCTAACACTTTGTTCCTTCAAAAGATTCTGAAGTATACTTGAATAAATTCAGCGTTGCCACACTTCAGTTGAACAAAGCAAGTGATCGAAGTCCTGTCATAAATTGAGAAGAACAGAGTATTTCAGTGAGTTACTGCGTGTCCCACATTATCTGAGAACTGGCACAAGAAAGCAGTCTCCAGCTCTCCCAGGCCCACACCATGAAGGTTCAGCTGTCATCTTTCCATCCTCTTTGGAGGTTAATCAACAGAACAAACATACCACAGCTTTAAGGATCTTTGACGGATCAAAGGATCTCCTTGGTGATACAAATGAAACTTGGACAGATATAACCCCTTACACTTAACATCATAAATATCCAGTTGGCATCTTTTGTAAAGGCCAGCCTCTCTTCTCTGCATCCCAATAAACTCTTTAGTAACAGATCTACCCAAAATCTCCTTTGGCTAGAGAATTTTACTGGGCACACCAAAACAAGCCAGAAAGCACTGCATGTTTGCTCCTGGTCAATATACACCTTCTCATAACATCTTTCTATTTGTTCTCTACTACGGTTCATTCAGAAATACTCATCGTTTTGCTTGAGGCGGAGCTGTGACATGGGTTAGCGTGGCTTACACTGCATGGTTCAGACACGCCTGGCCCTCACCAGATACTCAGTGTGGATTAGGTCAGGCAGGATGGCTGGGATGAATCAGAGTTGAATTCCTGTGAGGAAAATGCCAAGCTCACAGAAAGACAAGCATTTAACCCCTCAGAAGAATTATTAAATGAGTCTTGGTAAAACAGGAAGAGTATCCCCTTAAAATTGAACAAAGCAGAGGAGCAACTGTGGAAAACATTACCTCACCCCAGTAAGACACAACTCTGGTGAAAGCACCTAATTACACATTCACGTAATGTTCACGTTTTATGCGGACCAACACATCTGCTTTGAACATCTAAATCCAGTAATAGGAACCAAACCTTTAAAATATTACTTCAATAAAAATTAAAGGTTTTGTTTAGGCTCTATCTTTAAAAAGAAACCTAAGACTTGTAGAGAGGAAAAGAGTCTTCCCCAAGACTGATACTGAAGCAGCACACTTAACAAGAGACTAATAATAGTACTCATGCCTGCTTGTTTTCTTAAAACAACTAGGCAAAACAAGCCATGTACACAAAAAAGCCTGATTTTAAGCTTCTCACTTTTCAAAGAGTGGTCAGGCACTGGAACAGGCTGCCCAGGGGGGTGGTGGAGTCACCATCCCTGGAGGTGTTCAAGGCACGCGTAGACATGGTGCTTGAGGACATGGCCTAGTGGGTATGGTAGTGTTGGGTCGATGGTTGGATGAGATGATCTCATAGGTCTTTTCCAACCTCAGTGATTCTGTGGTTTTAGTTAATTTTTAATCACCTGCCCTAAAAAGAATTTCTTTATGGTAATTATTTAAGGTAGTATATAATATAAATAGGCAGTATACAATTTGGAACCACTGCTAAGATACCTCAATCTATTCCTCTCTTTCCCTGCTTTCAAATTCAGAGGAGCAGCATGGTGAAATCCAGTTATTCAGACCACAGGTATGTTGAGTAGATCACCTGACCAGTAGTTAAACCAGCCACCAGTCGCACTGTGGACAGGACTGCTCTCAAAAATCACAGTAGCAAGCTGACATCAGTTGAGAGGCGCATCTCAAACATTTGCTTCTTGACCACTGCTGTGTATTTATAGAGTCTTACACGTAACACAAAGCAACAGAATCACTGAAAACAGTGAATTTTAATGTGGAAATATCCATGGCAGTAAACTGATGTGTACTGTTAATGTCAGAATCTCTGCATGAACTCCCGATCCTCAAAATAAAAGGGGAATTTTGACATACACTTCTATACATCCACATTCATCGCTCACTGTTTGGAAGTGCAAGTTCTCCCTAGTGGAACTAAGGCAGTTTTCTCTGGAGAAGAAAATCCCCTGCTCAGCCAGGGGATGCAGAAGCCTCTTCTGTAACTAAACCATGACACATTCAGTTTCTTAACTGCTCACCACCCTTCCCGTAATTCCCGTCAGTATCAGTCCAACAGCCTTAGTTACCGAGCTCCTAACTCTATGGGGCAGACGTAGCCTGAAAAAAATAAACCCACAGAATTCCTTCATAGCCATTTGCTGTACCTCATCCAGATTTAGCGGGAGTGAGTTTATGACACCATTAAAACTTCAGGGTGTTGTTTATTTACAAAAATAGCAACAACATAGCAGCGTTTGGCATTTCTTCACTCCTACCACTTCACGGGTGCTTCATTAATGCACAAACATACCAACATGGAACAAGTTTGGCTGTACGTTTATTACAGTCAGAAGACCTAATTTGTTAAGAGAAATATCAAACGTAGAGAAGGGAAACAGTATTTTTGCTGCTCCGGAGCTCAGGTTCCCCAGGCATACCTGAACGCAGACTGCGACAGGCGCACACGGTGTCGCACATCAATCGCAGACCCTGTGTCAGCGGGAAGAATACCATAGAAGGATCTACTCGCAGACTACACACTGCGCACATCAAGGTGTTTGTCTTGGCGTTTCCAGAGCAGATCACTCGTTCTTTTGATTAAATTATTATGAAAATTATGTATTTATGAAGCAGCAATTTCTCTGCGGCCCACGATTTACTCATCAGCGCAGCAGGAGTTCTAAATCTTTGCACGAAGGAAGGTTTTGGTGAGTAGAGCAACACGTACTTCTTCTAAGGAAGCTACGTAGCTGCCAGCCCCATTAAAGACATCATGGACTGAGTGAAAGGCAGATGAAATAATTCTTTCACCACTGCTGATCACCGTTTTTCAGGGCAAAAATGACACATGTAATCTTCGGAGTGGCAGAATTATTTCATTCGCCAGATCAGTACGCAACATTCTTCGTACACCAAAAACCTCTAGTCTCGTGTCCAATCTGGCGCTAGCTTAACATAAGAAAGTAGTTTTTTAAAAAAGTGTAAGATTAAACTTTCCAGAAGAAAATGTACAAACAGCTAAAAACTCATTTTTGCTGTCCAGGTTCTCCTGCATCAAGCCCAGCAGTCATAAAACTGTTGTGAAAACTTGTAAGAAAACTTAATTTTCCCTCTTGGACAGCCAAGAGTGCACGGTGTCAGAAAACGCTGTGAAAACTGGGGTTTGTAGCTAGTTTCTGAACCGTGGTATTTGCTTAATACAGAAGCTAAGTGTTACAGCTGTGTCTCCCCAAACTAGGGGGAAGTAGCTGCTTCCCCATAGTGTCAGACAAGGTTATTACACTGTTTTATACAGAATACAGAAGGAACACCTCTAGTAATGTGCTCGGATCCTGCAACAGGACTTACCTACAGATGGAGCATTCTTGAATTTGAAATAAACACTGCATGCAAAGACAGGTGTTCAAACACAATTGAGTGTATTTCTCTTACATGAAAAAAAAAAATCCCCTTTATACAGTGCTTTTAGTTTTCAATATTATTTTAATTACACTTTTCAACATATAAAAATAAACCTAAGGTACAGGCTGAAAACTTTTTTTTCTGTTTACATACTAGCCAACAAAATTTAGATTCTCTTTAGGTAGTAACACCAATCATATCTACATATTTCAATTGTCTACACTCCAGTCTCTGGCAAGAAATCTACATGTCTCTGAACTAAGTCCCTACTGATTTACATTGTTTTAGCCTTTTACAGATCTCAGCATTTGTGTCACTAAGTCAAATTCTCACTTTTAAAATTATGACAACACCAAAGGCAATAATTCATTCCTAAAAAACTGAAAGTACCACCAAGTAGCAGGCAGTACCCATAATATCCCCCAGTTTGCAAGTCACTGTTCAGAATTCACATCTTTAAGATTATTATGTGTTTTACCATTATAATGCAGTTTCCACACTAACATTTACAAAATTCAAGACGATTTTTGTCTGCTTTTTTTTTTTAAACTCTAAGCGAATGGCTAGCAAAATTAAAATACATGAACTCTGTGTTTCAGTACAAACTAACAAAAATACAGTGATGCAGAGCTGCTTCAGACCTAAAAGTAGAAGATAAACACATCACTATGGCATTACTGCTTGCAACAGTCATACACACATGAATGAAAAAAATCCCCATAGTATAAGGACAAGTATGAAGCATACAATAATTTGTTTCATACAAAGCAGTCTACTTATTTTCTCTTCCTTAGACCAAAAAAAACCAAAAAAAAATCCCAACCAAAAACCAACCCACAGAAATCCCTAAATCTAATAACTATCATGAAATAGCAGTACAAGCTAGAAGCTACCATGTAACAAAGACTTGCAGAGATTCAAAGTACTTTCAGGTATTGCGTTAGATGTAACTGGGCCAGAAAACACTAGCAAAGCATGCTACGGACTACAGCATTTACCTTCTTCGCAGCACAGTAAACACAGCCCATTCCAGAATCCAAGCTGTGCACTGGTGCTGCTGTTAGCCAGCTAATGTAGAGCTAATTCAGATGTATCTATCTGAAACTGCCATCTAAAAAAATTAGCTGGTGACTAATGAGTAGGCAGAACCCACGTCTCACTGATTTCTCAGGTATTATTCACATGCCCCTGGTTTCCAACTAAGGGCTTTTTTCCCCTTAACTCCAATTCTGAAATACGAACAACAACATTCTTTACATACCCTACTATTATCAGTGTTTGCACACAAAATTTCATCCTTCACACCTGTGTAAACCTATGGACTTGGATGAACTGATGTAAGTCACAGACACCTCTGTTTTGAGCCTGGAATCCTGTTTCACCCACCAGCAGTTGTCTCCTGCTACTTTCTTTCAAAATCCAAAGAAAAATCCCACCCTGAATCCAGAATCAGTGTCGCGAAATACAACTGCGGTCACTAATGGAAGCTTACGTGTATGTGCTATATGGCGAAACGACAACACGATCATCACTTTTCTGAGCAATTACAAGCCACAACGTTTCCAAATAAAGGCTGACTCAACCGAAGTGACGTTAAAACAATACAGCTGTCGTGAACTACACTGTTCTCACAACCTCCGCTCAGTTTAATCTCATTTGTGAAGCGCAACGCCAAGCAATCCGACACGGCAGCTCAGCATGCAAACTTGTGAACGACGAAGGCGACGGACTTCCGGGGGAAGACGGACACGTTTAACGGATGATGCACGCGGTCCTGTTGGAGCAAGCAGGAGCTTCGCTACCGTGCTACGCTAGCGGTTTAAAAACGAGCTACCCTCTGCAGAGACAGGCGTTTTACAGAACACTAGTGCTCTAGCAGGGAGACCATGAAACACCTGATACGAACAGACAGAACTTAACTACCACACAGATCCGCACAGTATTTACAAAGCAAAACCAGAAATACAGCATTTCTAAGAAAATATGACTTGAGGTGGGGAGGAAATGTGTGTTTGGTGGTTGGCTGTTTTGGGGTTTTGCCTTTTTCTACAAACAAAACTTTTTCACGGGAACCATTAATTGACGTAGAACGTAACGACGTGCTGTACACAGACTTAGGCGTGTCGTACGTTAGCTAGTAAGGCTGCCACCCGTAACTGTTAATTTCCAAAGGGATGCTCCTCAGGTAACTGTGCACAATCCTTCGCGTACTGTCACTGACGTACAGCAGAGCTTTGCAATTTCAGGACAACACCACTCGAGAAATCAAACTGATGTCAGCTGAAACGCAATACTCTGCAAGAATTCTAATTCCTCCCGAAGGAGGAACTTAGCTTTTCGAAGGTATTATTTGTAATATGTGTATATTTTCACTGGTATCCACATTTCAAATCAAAGAAGCTGCCTGAATAAGGCCAGATCAACTAAACCCATGCCTTTAGCAAGTATGTACCAGCAAAAACTTCCCTCTAAAATACCTGATTTTATTAGTGAAATGGTACCAAAGATAACAAGTACACAATTTCTTTGCTCTATGCTACTTGAGCATCATAAATAAGACAGCTGTTGTTCCAAGACACAATCCTTCACAGACTCCCTGTAAGCATACAGATCTGTCATTCCTTTATCAGGATAAGATGTTTACCAGCCAACAGCATGTGGCTTAAACATCACAAAAAAGACTGTCTACACTTTACATGGTAAAGCATTTCCTGTAGTTTTAAATGTACACAGTGGCAAGAACATTAAATCCTACTGAAAATGAGGAGTGATTAAGCAGCTTTGCAGTCAAACTGGGTCTCATCACCTTAGAAACCAGGCAAAATTTTTCCTTCCCCGTAATATGCTCCTTTTAAAAATTATTTTATTTTGGAAGAATTAACTATGCAAAGGAAAACAAATTGAAAGCAAATGCTATTAACGTTTGTTGTTGTTTTTTTTTTTTTACTGAAAGAAATAACCATTTCCCATGAGGTAAGGCAATTAAGTCATTTGATTGTATTAAGTTGTATTAAAAATAATCTACCCAATTGCAGGTATAAGTAAGTTTAGAGGTATGACTCTTCAGAAATCTCATGTAACTGATTAAATTACTTCAGAGAACACAAGCCATGTTTTACCTTAACAAAAATATCTGCTTTGCCGTTCTCTTCTTACACTCTTTCTCCCCAAAGAATGAAAAAGGAATCTCTACCATATAACTCCTGTGTAAATTAGAAGCTTTTCCCCCACATTATTTATTCCCCCTTCTTTGCATACCATTCTTTTTATATCACCCAAAAGATATCAGAGAAGACGGAGAGGTAACAATTAAGGCCATCCAAATGCAGAATAAAATGTCTAAAGGACTGTCTTTGATGGGGGTGATCAGAAAATGCTTTGTATTCAGCTACTATTTTTGTACAGTGGTGGTCCCCAAATTGCATCTTCGCCTTCATCTATAAATCTCTTCTAAAAATGAAAAAGTAAAAATGGAATTTTAGTATTCACTAACAAGTGAATCAAACAACTTTTCTGACAAATCACTTGCATTCTTGTCTACAGTATGGTGGTGGCAAAATAGCAGTAAGATTTAGCTAAAAATGAGTAATAGCACATATACATTTCTAGAAAATACCACATTTTAAGAAGGCACTAAAGCTTCTGCTTGTGCTCCCATGTTTTTTTTAAACAAGTAATAAAAATTTATTTTCATAATGGCACCTGTACTATTTGCAGCTGAACAGACACACTGCAGTACGGCTCAAAAACAAAGCTGTAAGTTCTGATAATATCATACAGGTGTGCTCACTTCTAGAAGGACGAAAGAAAACAACAAACAAAACAACCCCGAAATAACCCAGTAAGCTAAACTATTATCTATAACATTGCAATGTTCCTTTTAGAAACAGAAAAGTAGCATGCATTTTTCAAATACTGTAAAAGAAATATTAATTGTAGGGCTATTAGTAAGAAATCATTTTAAATAACATAACCCAAGAATCTCAAGCAGTGAGCAAATTCAAAACAAACTATTCAGTGGGTATTTAATATAAGAACCGTAAAACTGTGTTTAAGAACCCTTTCCTTACAGTTATCATTTACAACAAAAGAAAGTGTGTATATTTATGCACCATCTTCAAGCACATCTAACAGTACACACTGAAGTTTTTGTGGATTTTTTAACCCACACAGTAAAGCAAAATAAAACTCATCAACAAGCGGTATTTTAAAGAACCTTCAATGCATATCTTCAGGGTTTTTTGGGTAGTACAGGTTTACATCTTTCAGTTTCTACTTATTTGTAACAGCTTATGGCAAAACTTAACATAAATCATTTTACAAATAAGTACAGCCATCATGGAAATGCATGGATTTTCAGAGATGAATAGTTCTGATGGCATCTGCCCTTTCATGGTATAACTACTGGTCCGTGCTCTCCTGCTTTACAGCAAGAAGACAACAAAGCTATCACAAGAATTGGAAGAGCTACTAGTACTATCAACACGTTCAGGTTGATTGCTTTGACATTTTCTTCCTCATTCTGGGAAATAAAAAGCTTTGGATTTCATTCCTTAGTTGAATCGGAGGTCAATTCTTTCGCCTAAACCTCCTCCATTTTAATGGAGAGGTTTTCTTCATTTGGTTGACAGTTCCCATTCTGCTGTAGTTTGACTTCATCTGTCCTTTGTGTATCTCTGTTGTCTACTTCCTTGTCAGTTTCTGAATTCTGATCCTCTTTAGTCTGATCTTTGTCCTACCAAAGAAAAAATTATTTCACACACACACAAAAAATCATACTCTTAGCATTACAGGATGCCTTCCAACCAACTCTTGGCCGTTTTGTTGTCTCAACTTTTACATGCCTATCTTGTCTCAGCAACTTTTAGAATAGAGTTGTCAGCTTACCTGCTTATTTTCTTTTAAACAAAGCGAAGCTTTCTTTACACCTGGCTGAAGTTAGGGACATGTAACAACCCGTCATCTAAGAAATCACTGCCAAAGTTATATGTCTATCATCAATACTCAGAAAAAACAGAACAAGCAGCATCATGAGGCCGATGAGATACAGTTCCAGAATTAAGATTTCACTGTATTTTCTAAATGAAAATGACGTTTTTCTTTCATTTTTTTTGTCAGCTATGTGATGCATTTTTAAGAGAGTTCTTGGGAAAGATAATTACTTAAGCATGTGGACAAAGTCACCTAAACCAGCTATTTTGTAACAGTCGAATAATTCTGACTACAGACAAACTACTCTTCAAAGACATTCTGCTTTTCAAATTCTAAGATTAAACAATTTGAAGATGTTTCCTTTCTTAATCATACCATCTTCTATTCTGCAGGGGGAAATCCCATACCACTCTGCCCCAGCTCAACTTTACTCCCGCGGAGTCCAATATGCAGACCAGAACCAAACAAACCAGGGAGAGGCTGAACTGCGGAGTGAAAATTATTAAAATGTAATCTTTTTAACATGGTAGCCAAGCTGTCCCTGAACGTTGCTCCCTAGTTACACAGTCGGACTCCTGCTTGCTCCTACAGATAGGCAGCCAGTCAGGTCCTGACATGGCACAGAACAGCAAAGAGAAACCAAAACAAAGTGTGTCTGTGATCTATTCACACCAACTCCTATAGGTTCGGTGAAATTCAAACATGGAGACTTATCAAACTGCCCACTAGCACCAACTGGCCTCCAACAGGTCTCCAACTGGCAAACGCTAAACCCAAATGGTAATAATTTGGTAAGGAAAACAGGACAAATAGAAGAGAGGAGAAAAAGAAGGGAGGGAATTTTAATAATGGCTGCACTAGTACCACTTCACTCTGCTTATCACTTGGTCACACAGCTTACCTTCAAAGCAGCGCTGCTTTTGTCAGGTTTCTCCTTTCCCTCTTTCTCTTTACTGCTTTTTTTCTTGGAGGTGGAGCGTTCTCTTTCTCTTCCTTCATTATTTGTATCCCTTTCTCTTTTTTTTTCTTTCTTGTTTCTGTTTAAGAAAATTTTTCCTCAAATCAGAATTTGATCCAACAGCAACAACCTTCAAGCCATTTAACTGCAAACTAGACTCTCATCTCAGGGTTTTCCAAAAAAAAAACCAAACAAAACCCCAAAGTTTAGCAAACACCCCTTCATAAAGACTGAAGAGAGCTAAACAATCCGTGTATTTGGTATGCACGGTGTTTGCAAAGAGAAGACCAAATTAATCTGCATCCGATGAAGGGTTTTTATTGATTTGAAGAAAATTTACATTGTTGACAGATTTGAAACTCTCTCGCTGAAAGCATAGCAAAGCTCAAATCCATGAAGGTTTTTGTTCTGTTTTGGTTTTGTTTTAAATTAAAACTGAATCATACTGCCCACCTGAAATAATCTGAGATGATCAGTGCAAAGGCAGTAAAACAATAAGAATACTATAAATTTTTCCCCCTTTACAGCTCGTTTACTTTTATGTTTACATCAAACTGACCTTCTTGGAGAAGGAGTTCGTGAAGACTTTCTTTTTGTCGTTTTGGATGTTTTAGGAGACTTGGAGGGACTTCTACTCTTCCTTTTACGCCTCTCTCTACAGGACCAAGAAATGCAAGATCATAATAAACTCAGGAACCAGATAAAATCAGAAAGCTCTGAAAATGATCTGACAAACAACTAAGTAAATATCCCTGAATTCAACATTACACAGCCCCAACCATACATGAACTGCAAAAAAATTTTGTATGTTTCAGTTTGGTGGGAAAGGGGAAGCTAATAGTTGGAAGAAAAAGGTTGTGCCCTTTCAGATTTTAGTGTTTTGTTTGTCCTCACATGCCTGTACTTATACCTGATAACAGTGGAAACACACTGAATTCACTAGGCCTGTATTAAGTTTCTCCAGTAAGGAAAAGAATCCAATTGAATGAAGAGCCACATTAAGACAAAAGGCACAACTTGAGTAATATGAACTTCAAAACCTAACATTACAAATGGAAGATCACTGGAATTTCAGTTCAGTCTGGCTGGAATTTAATCCTAAACACATTAGCTAGCATTCCTATCAGTTTAGAAGCAAACAGTGCAAAAGGAAGCTCACGCTGTTGTCAAAATCAGAACAAGTAAAGTTGTTACCTATTTTATTTGTGGCAGGCCTTGTTCAGCAAACAGAATGTTATCATTCTGTAACACACTGAAGAACTTGTAGCATTTTACGTAATGGCTATTTTACACAGATACATGGAATTTGCTGAAGTTACTATTATGGAGTCTGATCTTGAACAGAAGAAAGCATGAAATAACTGGTTGCAAACACACTGAGCCACATGTTAAATTAAAGCACAAATGGAGCCAATAAAGCTTCATTCAACATAAAAGTAGAACCTATCTCTGTCAAAGTGAGACAACTTTTTTCTATCACCTCTTCACAGAGCATGAAAAGCAAAGAGGAAGAACCATCAAAGAAAACCAGGGAATTTAAAAACTAACTGAGAAGGCCCTTCAACATATGGCACAAAAGTCACACATAACAGCTTTTGCAATTCACACCATTAGTCGTGAATATTTACAGCTCTAATATTTAGAAAGGCCATAAAATCAACAGTTATTATATTACATTACAAACGGATACATTAAGATATGCCTATCACCATCTGGATTGATATTCTGACAATATAATCTACCATGACCTCCTGAAGCTGCACAGGCCAAAATTTCATAGCTATTTTGTTCAGCAAACTCTAAATTTTGATTTGATCTTTGGCAAGCAAAAATATAAAGTGGCCTCAAAAGCATGGAGAAAATAACAGTGTCACCAATCCACAGTTCACCAGTTATCAGCATCTCATTTTGAACACCACCACATTTATCATCACCTTTTCTCAAATAAGGATACTGGATATTGACATCACTCTGACAGTGCTCCCACTGGGGCTACACTGAGTACATCCCCACTTTGTTTTGCCTTTCAGCATATATATCTGTGAGCAACCAAGTGCCTTAGTAATTATTTTCAAACTAGAAACTGTTTAACTGCTTAAACCTAACGTTCAGCTTCTCCTTTTCATATGTCAAGCTGAAGAACTACGACTGTGTCTGTTCCCATCTCCATTACATCTGTCTATACAAAGACTTTTGTACACCTGCTTTTTAACAATCTTAATTACTTAATAACAATCTTAACAATCTTACTACTAATGTAGTAAAACTTCAGAAAAAAACAAGTCTGAATACTTTGACGGTGATCCTGTGTCTCTTAATCATACAGAGAACTAACATTCCCTACCTATCTCCTCTGCTAGCCTGCCTCCAGCTGTCTGCTGGATAAAGGAGCCTCATCCTCCTCTTCCACTGGCCGGTGCCACAAATAGCCATCTGATTTCTAGTACCTGCACGCTGCCTCTCAGTAAAGCAAGGTCAGTTGCCTCCTAGCTCTTACAAGGTCCTGTATGTCCTATTCCAACTGTCCTCCAAAAAAATGACTATTTGTCCAACATTTCACACTTGCCAGGTAAAGGATAAGCATCTTCAAAACCAGTCCCAACTTAGTGCTGCACTATAAATCCAAGCAGCTGAAATTCCAGTTTGCTGGATAATCTCCAGAAAGGTTTGTAACCCTTTCAACTAGGCAATCTAAATCATCAAAGCAAACAGATAACCCTAAATGCAAGCTAAGTGGGACTCTGTAGTCCAACCTATTCACAATTTCTTTTCAGAACATAACAGAGTAACAAAACAAAGGAACAGACCCCCAGGTCCTTTTCTGTGAGGCAGCCTTCCAGCCAGTCAGCCCCATGCTGTTCTGCTGCCACAGAGCTGTTCCTGCCCAGGGACAGGACTTGGCCTTTCTCTTTGTTCAAGCCCAGAAGACAAGCTTCTTAGCCCTTTTTTCCTGTCTCTGAGGTTTCTCTGAATGGCAGCACACTCTCCTGGTGTACCAGCTTCTCCCTCCAGTTCAGCACTGTCTGCGAACTTGCCAAGGGTGCACTCTGTACCACTCTCTAGGTCACTGATGATGTTCAATAGCATTGGGCCCAGTAAACAAGGTATCCTTATCTTCCAAGAGAGACACGTTCACCTTCTGAACAGCCAGCCAGCCAAGTGACACGCTTGCTGCCTGCTGTTCAGCAGCCCAGCTGAAGAGTGGCAAAGCACTATCGCCAACTGTTTGTGAGATCTACAGACCAACACTGTACAGGACGTAAGTAACCAAGGAACGACGTAACAGTGACTCCAACTTTCATCAGGACAAAATGATGTGTGATGTTGCTTTATCTGAACTTTCAGATGGTTCCAACACAGACAAATGGCATACGTATCACCCACTTACTGTCCTCAAGGACGATACTATATGGTTATGTGAAAGCAGGCAGCAGCCACCCAACAAGAAACTATGTTCTGTCAGGCATCACACTGAGCTTTTTGTAATAGGTTTTACTTTATGGGGAAATCCACAGAAAAGAAATAATGTCAATTTAATTTGTGAGAGATGTGGTGATACTGATACATAAAAACTAGATGGTGCCTCACTGAACTGACAAGTCAGAACAAAAGCATGAAAGAATTCTAAACAAACCTGCTGGAGCTACGAGATCTTCTTGAAGAACTATAGCTTCTTGGGGGTGTTCTGGATCTCTTATCTTTCTTCTTTTTATCATCTCTCTCTTTTTCTCTCTCTCGTTCCTTCTCCTTATCCCCATCTTTTTCCTTTTCTTTGTCTCTGTCCTTCTCTTTGTCCTTCTCTCCTTCCTTGTCCTTATTCTTCTCTCTGTCCTTCTCCCCCTCTTTGTCAGTATCTTCTTTTTCCTTGTTCTGCTCTACCTCTTCCCTGTCTTTTTCCTTATCTTTCTCCTTTTCCCTGTCCCTGTCTTTGTCCTTATCCTTGTCCCTATCCTTGTCTTTGTCTCTGACTCTCTCTCGATCTTTGTTTCGCTCTTTATCTCTCTCCCTTTCTTTCTCCCGGTTTCTCTCTTTATCTCGCTCTCTTTCCCTGTCTTTGTCTCTGTCTCTCTCTTTCTCCTTGTCTCGGTCTCTCTCCTTTTCTTTGGCCTTTTCTTTTTCCTTGACCTTTTCTTTGTCTCTTTTCTTGTCCCTGTGAAAAGCCAAACACAAATCCATTAATTCAACTTTGAATTTTCCAATTAAAATTACAACTAACTCTTCAGCATAAATTAATTGCTCAAGATAAAGTATGCATCTCTTCAGAAAAACTGTAACTATTCAGTGTTTTCATTCTGCACCCCTGTTCACCATGAGGAAAAGGTTATATAGTTAGGAAAAATCTGGAAACCAAACTGCACAGGGGAGGTCAAAATCAAATCAAACTGATCTTCAGAGCAATGTTATTGCACTTTGAGATAATATGTCCTTTCACCGCATAGTTATTATACATACATAAATTTTCCAGATTTTGTCAGGAGTGAGAAACTCTACAATCTGTAAATCCACTCTTTACTAAAAGTGTGTCCACATAAACTGGACTGCAGATTAGCCACCCTCACACAAATAATGACAGCTGACTGACAGAAGTCTTTATTCTGGTGTCCCCTCACGCAGATATCCCAGAACCGCTTGTACGTCCAACAACAATCAATACACAGAAATAAAAAACAGGGATAAAATTTCAAATTCCCTCAAAAGGCCAAAGGTCAAAACTCAATCAAGACAATTCAGTCATCAGTAATGTCATTAGGAATTCGAAAATTACTGAGAAATTGTTAATACAGTGAAAACAGAAGCAAGGATAAGAGAACAAGTCAGAATGACACATGTTCATAAACAGAAAAATAGTGAGGAAAATTCCAAGTGATGTTCTAGTTGTCAAGCCAAATTCCAAGTGATGTTTGTCAAGCCAAACAAAAATTGATTAGATCAGAGCTGTGGCTGGAAGATTACATTTTGGTATAGGATTATTTGGAAGTGCAAGACTCCATCTTTCCTACTGGGCAGGGAGACACACAACTCCTGGACCTGTCTGAAAATGAACAACTGTTCAGAGAGAGAGACAGGAGAAAGCACAAGAGACAAAGTTGATTAGCAGGCCTTCACACATTCAAGAGAACGAGACTGACAGAAGTTACTGTGTCTATTGGTACTGGTAGCTAGTCTAGGATTTTTAAAGGTTCTCGGAGACTCCTTCACACATGTAATGTCCTAAGCATGGCCTTCCCCTTTCTTCAACAGAAGAAATGTTTGGCAGTGTCTTCTACTCAACTGCTAATAAATAGTATGCTGCTGTATGCTCTGTATCCCAACAACTTTGGTTCCCATCAGGTTTTGGCAAATACTTCTTTCGAAGTCTCAGAGAAAGAACGTAAGGTCACAAAGATGAGACAGAATGCAATCCCTGCAATAGCAAAGAGTCTCACTATGACTCAAGAAGTGCCTTCCAGTTAATTTATGACAGAGATTTCATTGGACTTGCCCCTTCCAGTAAGCTGATTATCTCAAGAAACTCCAGACAACAGTAACAGAGAGACAAGAATCCATCAATAAAGCCCAGCTAGCTACGTAGCCTAATCTTTTTTCCACTGAGGTCCACAGATCTGCAGATCTCTTTCCCACGAAACATCTTCCCTCAAAAACCAAGAGGCCACTGCACAATCTGAGTACGAAGTTTCCTTTAAAGGAATCAAGGGAATTAGAGAGATGAAATAGAAAGAATAGTACTAAAATTTCTATTCATGAAGCTACTTTTGCTTTGTGAATACTTACTACTTCATCCCTCAGAAAATGACGTTGTTATCTTACTGGAATTTCACGGTTCAATAATTACATGATCAGACTTAAACATTAATAGACTAGGTAAAATACAGACATATTAGCTCTGGACATGCAAATATGCCAGACACATGCATTTGTGCCCACAGAAATGCGTGGCCAATATGATACAGCCAAAGGCAAAAATACAAGCTCAAGTAGAAAAACTTTATACATGTTCTGAGAATACGGGATCAAGTTCCACCTAAATCCAATCTTCTCAACAGATACAGAATGAAGAAGCATCATCTACCCTTTTTGTGGGTTTGACAGGCTACACAAAACATTCCTAATCTATTGGTTTGACAACTAAAGTCACCTCTTTTTGGTAACTTGCATGTTGGTAAAAATGTACACTAGACTTTGGTAACAGGCACCTCAGTGTGGTGGTTTAAGCTGTTACTATGAAGAAAATTACCTCTATCCCAGACAAAACAAGTACGCTCAGCATTAAAATTTACTTTCTATTCTTCAGTCCCACAGACAAAGCCTAGGGACAGGCTAAAGCATTCAGAGATCCCACCTTTTAACATCCTTAAAGGTTTGTTAGTTTCTTTTTATTTTTTCAAAAACCCTGTACTGTATGCTAAGAAGAACAGTATAATTTCAAAGGAATGGAACTCACCGAGAATGAGAACGACTTCTTGATTTCCGCCTTTCCCTAGATCTAGACCGCTTTTTCAGGGGACTTCTGGATCTACGTCTGTCCTTGTGTCTTGAGAGTGATCTGTTGCCAGATCTACTTCTACATGAATAATGCCAGAAGAAAAATACTTCAGTACTGAAACTTTACAAAAATTAGGTCAACAAACAAACAAAAAAAAAAAAAAGGCATAAATCTTGCTTCGGTACATAAAATTATAGAGATACACCTCAGTGACATACTGCCTACCAACATTTTTGCAAATACGGACACTTCACGCTGCACCGGGTGCACATGCCCTCCTTTGAAACGATGCACCACTGAAGTAATAATTGTGTTTCAGTGTAATTTCAATCGTATTAGGGTAACTGTCTGTAATAAATTACAGTGCATAAAATCTACTGCAGACAATTTCTAACAGCTTAAAAATATAGTAAGTTAAATTCGGTTTCTTTTCCGGGTCCAGTCACTTACTGCACTACTGATCACCAAAGAAAGATTGCTTTAACTGGCCTCCTTCTGCTTTGTTCTCCAGCTTTCCAGTTTACATGAACTTTAAAAACCAAACCAAACAAAAAAACCCCACCACTGTCCATGGTTCAGCATTTAGTCAAGTTACCTTCTCCACTGAAAGGATCTGTTAGCATGGGTTACAAATATAAGAAAGCACAAGTACAGGCTGGGAAGAGAATGGACTGAGAACCACCCTGAGGAGAAGGATATGCAGGTGGTGGTTGATGAGACACTCAACATGACTCGACAATGTGCGCTGGCAGCCCAGAAAGCCAACTGTATCCTGGGCTGTATCCAGAGAAGCGTGGCCAGCAGGTCAAGGGAGGGGATTCTCCCCCTCTGCTCTGCTCTTCTGAGACCCCACCTGCAGTGCTGCATCCAGCTCTTGAGCCTTCAACACAAGAAGGATATCAACCAATTGGAGTGAGTCCAGAGGAGGCCACGGAGATGCTCAGAAGGCTGGAGCACCTCTGCTACGGGGACAGGCTGAGAGAGTTGGGTTGTTCAGCCTGGAGAAGAGAAGGCTCCGGGGAGACCTTATTGCAGCCTTCCAGTACCTGAAGGGGCTGACAAGAAAGCTGGGGGGGACTTTTTACAAGGGCCTGTAGTGACAGGACAAGGGGTAACGGGTTTAAATTGAAAGCAGGGAGATTTAGGTTGGATGTAAGGAAAAAATTCTGTTAAAAATCTAATTAAAGTCTTCTGATAAACATACACAGTATTGTCACAGATTTGATGAAGAAAATAAGACTTATAAAAATTACTGTGTTCTTTTTTCCCAGAATATTCCCTATTTTTGGCAGATCACGCTCACTAGAAAAGCAAAACTGAAAGCTGAAATTTGAACATTCAGTTTCAAAACACCATATAACTGGACACTTTGCCAAGAGATTAAGGTACCATGAAGTTCAACTTACCAAAGACAGAAAGGCTATCTATATTACTCAGCAAATTCTGAAGAACAGGGAGGTACAAAAAATACCAGCTCCACCTGTCTTCTACAGCTCATGATACACAGAGCAATACACACCGAGGAAAGGCAGCCATTTTTTACCTACAGCTTTGCTCCACTTAACAGCACCGAAATACAAACTAGCTACAGGGCAAACCAAACACAGTTGAGATAAAGTAAGACCTTGAATAAACTTTCTGTCATAGCGATGAAAATGATTTAAGTATTTCATAAAACAATGAAACAGGGAAGTGATAAGGATAGTTTGTTCTTAGGAATGAAGTTGCCTCAACAGATCAGACTGGCCTTTCTCCAGCATGTTCTCAAAACTGTCAGCAGCAGTGGTAAGTCGTTAAAAACCAAAACAAAGCGTAACATCAACAGTTGTTTAAAGCACAAGTTTTCCACAAGTAAAAAAATCCAAGTTCATCTTCTAAAAATCAATTTTAGATTGTATGTGCCAATACAAAATAGTACTGGGATTACTGCACCGTTACACAAAACGAAGACTGGCTTTCAGTTATGTCCTGGTTTAGAGAAACAGCAGAGAAGCAAGCAATAACAAAGTGATAAAATGATTCGTCTTGCATTAAAAAGGGACCCAATATTCTGATGTCATTAAGAAACATGTACTGTGGTATCTTGCCATTGCAAAACCGAAGCCGGTTCTTGTTTCCTATTTGGTAGTAGTTAGTTGATGATAACTCCCACTGGCCAGCTTTTCTGTGTCTGCAAGAACTCTAGTTGCCTTGTTAAAAGACAATGCATGAAAGGATGCAACACTGAACAAATATAGCAAAGCAAACAAAATCTGAAGAATGAAAAACTGCCCCTAAATCCTTTTTCTTCTCCTTTTAAAAAACCATAGCTTCTCATTTACAGTACAGTAAATAAAAATACTCCGTTTGTTAACTCAATGTTTAGAAGTTCAGGACATCAGGAACTTTTACTAGCAAAACCAGCCGGCCCATGTGCTCAGGGTGTTAACAGTAAATGTCATGTTCGATCCACAAAATACATTTTGTTCAACTATTTCTTTTTAAAATACAGGTCACAAAATGGTATTATGCTACACAGCACAAAATGTACCAGGAACCTACAGAAATGGTTATGCTACATGGCACAGAAAGTGCCTTCTAGTGTGTTTTAATTGAATGTAATCCTGAAAACATTCAGCGTTTGGAGTGAAAAAGAATCTGTTCAGAGACAAAGTTCCTGGTTACTCTGATCTGCTCAGTGTAATTTAGTAACCTTCTCTACAGCATACCTGCCTTACAATGCAGTTAAGAGATTTCAGTAACCACCACTAAAAAAATCCCCAGTATGATCTCTTAGTCCAAAATAAAAACCATACCTACCTGTGTTTTGAGTGTGATCTTTTCCTTCTAGATCGGGATTTTGAGCTAGACCTGGATTCTGAACGAGAATGGGAACGAGATCGACCGCCTTTTCTTTCACTGCTCTTTCCAGACTCTGAGAGGAAAAAACCACTTTGCAGTGTAAGCTCAGAACATTTAAAGATCCCAGTTAACAATCTGGCACAAGTGGAATGTACCACATATAGTGCAAGGGGCCTACTCTTTGCACATCTTCCTTCTTTGCAAATATCCTTCAGAAACATCCAAGAAAGTCATTGCATATACTCGTTGAGTGCAGCCATCCTGCAGCAGTACACATAAACCAGATAATTATAAACAGCTATAATTATAAACAGCTATTAGGAATGGGATTTATGTTGCTGCCACAATGCACAAGATCACAACATGTTCTCCTCTTGGTCTATTATTTCACATAATTACTTTCTTAAAAAAAAAAAAAAAAAAATTACCTGAGAAGAATAGAGTAAATTTAGAGGGCACAATTTTGAAAACAAGCATAAAATGTCAATAATAATTAGCATTTTCTATACTTTTATGTATTTCAACCACTGTACAAACATTGAAGTTTTATTCCTCAAACATTGTTTTGGAGGAGGAAGGGACAGAGAGAACAGGGTGAAAAGTTTGATCCAAAGGCCAGGAAATCAACAGAAATCAGAACAGTGACCTCACTAGACTTTGGTTCAGACTCCGGAAGATTGTTATTCTGCTGCTTAACACTGAGAAAGTGTTAGAGTCAGTTTTCTTCCAACCCTAAAAAACCAACACAAAATACCCACCCATCCCCAGCAAAAAGAACTCCATGCTATCTAACCTACATAAGAAAACGTCTAGTCTGTTAGGAGAAAAGAATGACAAAATGAAAAAGAAAGGTCTCAAGTGACAGTTTAACAAATTGAGAATTTTTTTATGCTGTGGTTTTCCAATCAGTTTAAGCAAGCACAAACCAGCGCTGAAATGTCTGCCTAACCTCTCAACCCACCAACCCCTTCCTCCTTGACCTCGCACTTCAGTGTTAACAGGGATCAGGGAACCAATCTGGATGACCAAAGTCCTTTACAATATATTAAATTTTATCCAAGATTCATTCTCTGATCCCATTTGCTATGAGGATGCAGACAGTCTTTAGCCAGCAAGGAAAAGAAAATTAACCTGCTGCAGATAAGGAAAGCATCATATCACTACTTTCAGAACCATGCTAGCTCCCTCTGATCATGAAACCATGGCATTAATGGGTGCTAGAGGAGAGCAAAACAAAATAAAAAGTATTTTCTTTCAGAAATTTGTAAGTATTTCAAATATGAAAAGCATCAAGTATTAACTTAGTATTAACTTTTTGATTTTGAAAACATTCAGTGAGCATGTATCTGAAAACAAGACAGGATGAAATAAAGTCAGCTTCGTTCCACTGCTTTGTTCATTAAAACAGTTCTCATTATTTTCCTTTCCCCACCCTCCCTAACACATTGTTCACCTTTGAGTACCCTTTTCCTGTGTCTGAAAATGCTCTTATAAGGTACACACAGAACATGCCTGTTAGGCAATGAATAAAATATAACTACCTGGCTCAATAGCAGCAGATATGAAAGACTGGGCTTCCCTTACTCTCTTCATCACCTCTTCCAGTTCCTTGGCTGCAGCTTGTGGTGTCATTTCAGGAGGCTTCACAATTGCATTATTGGAGTGATTTATTCTAAATTAAGGAAAAATAAATCCTTTAACTCCCAAACACTTGAAAAGGGAAAACGAAAAATAACTAAGAAAGGAAAACACCTAAACTCCCATGTATGACCAAGAACTTCAAAGTTCATCAGAACTACAGATTTCTCCTAACACTCATCTCTAAGTATCTGAAGCGCCTTTTATTGCTTTCAAATCTTACCACTTCTAAATAAACGAGGCATGATATTTCTGTGTTAAAATATTTTCTAGCAGAAGCGTAGGAACCTGTTTCTTTATTTCTTATCGGATCTCTGCATTGAGGCCTACTACCTACATACACATCATAGAGAAAGCTTAACTAGTACTAAGGACTTTGCAGATTCTTTCACCATTATAGCTTCCACGACCTCAAGATTAAATATATTTTACTCAGTGTCATCCATATTCTTCTTAGAGGAAGTTATGCCCAGCCTTGAAAGTGGACTTTATAAAAATATTCCAGTTTGCTAACAATAGGTCCTTATATTGAAAAAAAAATTTATCTCAGCAGTTTCCTGCACATCAAAGTCGTGTGTAAGCGTACAAAGAAATCTCTCATTCAACAGTCACATGAATAATTAATTTCTTACTTCAGTGGCCTGTCTCCAAACATAACTCCATTAAAGGCAAGAGCTCGAGGTACAGAATTTTGGTCTGCAAATTCCACAAAGGCAAATCGCGTTGGTTGCGTCTCATCCCCTGCCATTCGCACAAATTTGACTTCTCCAACTTGCTTAAAGAATTCAAGCAGCTGATCTGCTGTTGTAGTCTAGAAAGAGTTGAAGAGTTCAGCTTAAGTAAAATGTATAATGAAAACCACTTGTGCAATATATCAGGTAATCAAAGAGGTACAGATTTTGGACAGATATCTCACCATTACCACAAAGGCGACATGAACTTGGTAGTGTTACACTTCGTGCTGGTTTTAGCTGGGACATCACAGTAGCTAGTATGAGGGTATGTTCTGGATTTGTGCAAGGCTGTGTTTTGGATTTGCGCAGAGAAGGGTGTTGGTAACACTGGTGTTTTTAGTTGTTGCTAAGGAATGTTTGTATCAATACAAGGACTTTTTGGTACTGTGCCTGTGTTCCCAACTGACCCAACCTGACCAACGGGGTATTTCATTCCATAAAAACCCATGCTCAGCATGTAAGCTGGGGGTGGGCCAGAGGCCATGTTTGCTTTCTCAGTTGCTCTCTCACTTGCTGGGGCTTGGTCTGACTCTGGTGCAATCTCTCTCTGGGGCTTGGCCTAGATTTTGGGCTTGGCTCTGACTAATGAGGACCTGGCTGGGCACTGGCTGGCAAATGGTGAGCAGTTGTACCATGTATTTTATGTTCCATTATTTTAATCACATATTAGTAATAGCAGCGGTAGTGTTCTTTCCATTACATATAATAAGTAGTACTTGCTATCACTATTTTATTAATTTATATTCAATTAGTAAATTGCTTTTATCTCAGCCCATGAGTTTCCTTGTCTTTTTCTCCGATTCTCCTCTTGCACTGGAAGGATCGTGAGGGGGTGGGGTGTGTGGAAGTGAGTGAGAGGCTGTGTGGTACTTAGTTGCTGGCTGGGGTTAAACCGTCACAGTCCTCTTTGGAGCGCAACCTGGGGGTAGAAGGGTTGAGCTAATGACAGATCTGATTAGTGGGTGCTAAAAGGAATTGTTGCAAGTATTCATTACAGTGATTTGGTGGTGGCTGGTCAGGATGTCGACTTCTTTGCCCTCAGAGTTGTTGCTCGAACCGTGGGATCTACTGCCCCACGTGTCCCTTGCTATGCTGACTGTTACTGGTTTAGCCTGGCTGAAGGGTATCGCTCAGCTGGGTGACGTAACAGCACCGGTGGGCACGACCCCAGCCTGTAACCAGTACTGTCACCACTCCCGTACTTCGGGTGCCACCTCCTGGAGACTTGTAACAATTACACCTTTCACCTTTCCTCCTCGGGGACCTAGACTACGGGGAGGAAATTGGCCCAGTTTTTCCCCCTTTCTACCAGGCCAGTGGCCACGGTGTCGAGTATTTCTGGACATTTGTCATGCTCTTGGACTGTCCTACTGCTAGGCACCATCACATCCTGAATGTTCTCCTGATGTGGCTTGAAGTTAAAAAACTATTTGGAAATGCTGCCCCACCTCCTACTGGTGCTCGGTGCGAACGCAGGCACGGAGCAGGTACCTGAATGGCTGCGATGGGCAATGCAGCCACCAAAACCCCCGCAACAGGCAACGCGGCCACCCTCATGCTCACGATGGGCAAGGGGGCACCATGCTTTAAGACAGACAGGTATTTTCTCCTCTGTTAATCTAAAGAATATACTACAATTTAAAATAGCGCAACTACAAGCCCTAACGTCCTACAACTAGGTTAAAAAGCATTTGCGCAGGATTTTGCACTTTTCAAGCAGCTCACTTGAAGTAACTCATAAGGAATTTCCTTATACACTGTGTCCAAGCTACTGACTGAATTTTCATTAATTAAAAGAAATTCCAATCAATACTACCGCACTTAGCTTTTATCTGTTTTTTTTTCTACTAGCATCCAGCTTGTTTTATTTTATTGCAATCCACAGTACTTTTACACTCTAATAGCTACCGTGGCAGTCAAAAAAACCCAAAATAAAATACATTGCCACCACTCAAAAGCAAATAATTTTTCATTTATTTAATCAATTGCTGAAAAAAAATTTCTGACAGACATGCCTTGTGTTATAGGAACTCAAAGGTATTTATGCTAATTTTGTAGCTTCTACTAGGACACATCATTCCATCCTACTGCACAGTGTTGTGGGGGACAGCTACCATGATCTCACAACTTCTGAGGCATTCCTCAGCTAACACGACCCAGCTGGACATTCAGCCAACACCACACACTCTTAATTCAGCTACAGTGCGATTTCTTTGGTATCCTGCCAGAATGAATTGCAGAGTCTGGCCTCATCTGATTGGCACAGGAGCATTCAAAATTCAAAATAGCACTAGTACCAAAAATTTTTTTGGTTAAAATTCCTATTGTCATCAACAAAAGAAAACTCTTAACATGCAAGATCAGAATTCATACTTTAGAATTCTACACCTTCCATTGGTATTTCTATTACACACAAAAAAGGTACCTGGGAATTCAAATTTCCAACATAGACTGTTCTCCTGATTTCATCAATTTTGGATGGATCGACATTCCCCATAATGGGTGGCTGTGGTATTTCTCCCAGTGCTGTAATGTTAGGGTCCAATGCTGCTGCTGGTATAGCCCCCAAAGTGCCAAGTGAAACACCAAGCTGGAAAACACAAAAACAGCATATGCTTTGCAACCAAGCACTGGTGGGAGATACTTGACTTGTTAATACTTGCCTGCCTTGTGCATTTCTGTAAGAATTAATCTAATGAATATAGGCAATAATTTAAACTTTAAGGTCCCAGTGGAACACGCTTTTTAAAGAAGAAAAATCTACCCATAAATAAGCATCTATAGTTAAGGTTTCCTGTACCTCTTATCAAAAGGTGCAATGTATAAAACAGAAAACATACAGGTTTGAATTTCTAATGCTTAGAGCCAATCAAATTGAGCAAGATATCTTCAGAAACTCCTGATATTATTTTAATTTTTCCACAAGTATTAGGAGTAGATAAGAAACTGCTGAGCCCTTGCCAAGCAAGGCAAGAAGGGAATTTGCAGCGTCCAGGGCCAATTTGTTCTGCAATACATACCAGTCCATCAAAGGGACCGCCAAGGTACCTCTCAGACAAGCATATCACAAACGGCAACATTCACTACAGCTGTAATGTGGAGGGTATTAAGTCTAAGTTCTTACCCTACAAACACGGTCACTTCCCCAGAGACTGAGGACAACAAAGCTCTCTGTTTTGGAACTAGGAATTGAAATCTCTCCTGGGGAATCTTATATCAAAAAAAGTCACTTAAAATCACTATTAAATTGGTTTGCTGAGTTTCTGGTTTGAATTTTATTTCCTCCAGCCTAAAAGCAACTGCCTTTTCAGCAAACAAATTTTCCAACAGTATGAGAAATCCTCAACAAGCCACCATTGTAACAAAAGAGAAAACTTGAAATTCTCCCTGAATATGTCACAGCAGCCTGCTGATGTCCAGAAAGGCTTAGAGAGGCAAAAGGACCTGAGCAGAAGTAGCAGCAGCTAGCTCCTATGCTTTTTTTAGTGAAAACAGTTAGTCAAACAGTCAAAAAACCTGTTGTAGAGATATCAAGTAAAAGCATTCCAATGCAATTAAACTATTATGTTTTAAGAGATTTTTAGGAGTTGGATAGAAGTGCCTCTGGGTCAAATTAATGGGTCTAGGGAAGGAAAAAAAATAGACATAAGCAAGATCAGTACTTACCCACTATTTTGCAAAATCATAATCTGAAAGAAACACTCAGGAAAGGTAGTGCATGGACATCTTGTGATCTACCCTCAAAAGAGGCACCATAGCTAAATCCTCACTGATCTAGCACACAAGAGGACAATATCCATGGATGATAGTTCTGGTTCTCTGAACACAGAAAAGGCTACTGAGTATAGATGAAACCAGAAATCAAAGAGTGAACAAATTTTACTTACTGTAGTCAAAGGTGTTGGTGTAGGTATAGGAAGCAACCCTGCACCAGGCATCAGGCTTGTCATAGTAGGAGCAGGCGCCAACAGAGAGAGGGCTTTGGCTTCATCTGGTATTTTACCTGAAGAAGCAAACGAAAGCATTACACAGAGTTGGAACACTACACAGATGTTACTCTTTCTATGATTTTACAATTACCCTTTCATTTAAAAATGTAATAAATAACAATGACTCTATCTACCAGATCCTTACAAAGAAACAAATAAGAACTTAAGTTTTTCCTTTTACCCTGCTCTACTAGGAAAAACAAAAGTGAGCAAAACTTCAAAGACTAGCAATCTCATTAATGGATTATTATTTTAAAAACTGAATAATGTATACAATTATTTAACACTTTGAGCTATGGGTCACCTGTACTGGAAACTTAATGTTCATGAACCAAACGATATCAAGCATGGACGCTTTCCCAGGGCGGTGTTTTCGCGGTGATCGAAAGTTGTTTTACACATGACAACCGTTCGTGTTGGCTGCATCACTAATAGCACACAGAACATCAGATACAGAAAAGAAGAACATTTTTTAAAGTTTAATCCCCAGAAATGGCAAATAACCAAATCAGTAAAAGAAAAAAAGAAAAAAGAAAAAACCAAAGTATGTGCTAACGGAATGTGCTTTTTTTTTTTTTTTAAATAATTCCTCTGGTGTACCTACTTTGGATGCAAAAATAAATAAAAATAAAATAAAAACTACTGAACTACTGTGACTCCACACAATACATACTACAAGTGAAGTTGAAGGTGGAGGAGGGGAGGGGAGGGCAGAAAACATTTAGATTGTTACTGTCTTACATTCTAGGTCATCTCAACTTAGCTGAAACCTTGATAAATTAGATTTAAATTTACTCAGATTGAAGAAAATCATAACTGATCAGCTAAGCATGCTGTATTTTCCCCAAATACGTGTTTCCTACTATTTCAACGAGATTATATTCTCCCTGTCATGCTAAAAGTTTAAGTAATATCTAACAGGAATTAAACACAGGTTTCATTCAACGTTAGTCACAATTACACCGCTAAATGAACCCCCAAAAAATCGAAACATTTAATAGCTAAGCAATTATGATTACAATTAAATGTACATATTAAATTTGAAATGCAAAGGGATTTAAACTGGTACAAGCATTAAACACTAAACTGAAAAACTACTAAAAGAAGTTCTAATTACACTAGGTATCTACAATCTATTGAAAATTACTGGCATAATTGCATATATCCAACTGAGCCCTTTGGTATTACCCCATGCACTTCAATAAAGTAAATGCTTTTATCTAAACATTGTTCTAAAAGTCAAAGTATATAAAAATATTGCGCCAGTGGCTTTTACTGCTTTGGTTTGAACTGTGTATGTTTTAACTATAAACTCCTTCATTTCAGGATTTAAAAATGAATATATAAATTCTCTTATTAAAAAGCAAAATATGAGGTAAGTTTCAAAACACTCTGCAGTTTTAGCTTTAAGAATTCCAATAGACCCATGGGAAACATACTACTTAAAAAAGAAAGTGTTTAAAAATTAAAAAACAATTAAAAAGTGTTGCAAAGCTGTTATAGGGATCTGCAGCAAGGACTGGGTTACAGTTGGATATGACCAAAGGACAAAACAAATCTAAATGAAACTTAATTTATATGTAGCATGGGTGGAATAGAAAAGATAAAATAACAGTACCCTTTTTTTTTTCATGCTTCCTATTTACATTTATTTTATTTATGTTAACTTTTGAGGCACCTTGCTCCTTAACATGTAACAAACCACTTGATTTTGCTATGTAAAGGAGAAAAATAGGAAAAATTATTAGCACTTAAGAATTAACTGTGCAATAATTACTTCCAGGGCTTTTTAAGAAAAAAAAAAAAACCATGCATGAATCTGACTCATCATCACAATGTTCAGCACTCTTTACAGATCTCACTTTGAAGTCATGCAATGAGAGGTGTACCTGATCTGCCTGACTGCTCATGAGGATCAGGTACTTGATTGTGCATCCTGCCTAATATGTAGCTATCAGGCTTTCGAATATACAATTCCAGCAGCTGTGCATGCAAATTAGGCATAGAATTATGTATGAGTTCTTCTGAAAAATAAAAATGCCTAAGTGTTTTCAAATGACCGATGAACCAGACCTTACCCTGAACAGCTAGCAACTTGAAATTAACTCATGCCTGTTTCTACAGGATCAACAGACATGGCTCAAGTAAATCCAAGGCAGAAATGGCTCCTGAAGTGGTGTGTCTGCATTCTAATTTAGATCCTTGGTCACTAATGTACATAAGTATATGCCTAATTTAAGTATGCGCTTACATACAGCCAATTCAATATAACCAGATAAGAGATGCTTAGGCATTTAACGCTTTTGACTAGGAACTGAGTTAGACACATAACTGAACGACAATGACTCAGATTCAGAAGGGCACTTAAATACAAGCCTAAACTTCAAGTATATGGGTCATCTTACTGAAATAACTGGAATTATCCCTTTGCTCAAATGTGGCTCAAGGAATCCACTGAACGCTTTCAGTTAAGTGCACCGTTATAGCAGTTCAAAGAATGAATAACTTGCGTATCTAAACGACAAAGTTAGAAGCATTATTTCCAGAATACTTTGGTCCTTCAACAACGTAATGGTTTATTTTAAATACAAAATCTAGTTGCTCAGTTCCATGCCACAAAGAAAGATTAATCTATTTTATTCAAGAATGGGAAAAGGTCTATCTCTACAGACAGAACCCTGAAAATTTGCCTTTGTATTCAAAGATACTGATGATTGAAAATGATGATTTTCAACAAATCATTCTCCAGTTTTTAAGACCAGGTCAAACTTTGCAACAATTCTATAGAAAACAAACTCTCGTGGGGACAAAAAAGAAAACCTAAAATATCTTGAAATTTATTTCCCTGTTCTTCAGACAGTTTTGAAAAGCAAATTAATATGTGAGGCCAATCAACCTCACAAGTCGCAGGCTTTAGGTTTTGGAGTTCTATCTCCGTTAATTTATTAAAGGAATACAAACCCACAAAGATAAAACAACACATGTGGGTTATGCCACAACAAATTAGGACACTTTAGTTTAAGAGCAACTGCTTCATTTTTTAAATTGGTATTTAAAAGCTGAATGGAAATGAGGTAAAGATATTTATTTTCTAATGAGGGAAAGAGACTAAATATGTCACATATATACCACATCCTTAGAAAGATTTCTTAGGAGCTCTTGTGTTTAGTATATTACAGATTCTATGATCAATTTATTGATTCTTCACTTTGCAAAGGGATCTGGAAGCAGATGTAAATTAGCTCTGCATTGCCTGGAGATGCTTTATACTTCTTAGGAAATGTACAGTAAATATCAGTTATGATTGTTATTTTTTGTATCACCGAAATGCTTAAGAGCCTTATTCCACCTAGTCTATACCAGAATCCATTTTGCTAAATGCTGAAGTATCTGCATTAAGCAAGTACTAATCACAGTACTTATATCCCCCTCCAAGTACTCAGAAGTTAGTTCCCTACTCTTTGTACTGAAACTACATGGTTAATCCCCCCCTCCACAAAAAAACCTTGCTTCTACAATAAATAAATTTGCATGTTTTAAAAATACTTACAGTTCACATCTAGTCTAAATGTAATTAAAGGGATTGTTGTGTTCCTGGTATTTTAAATCAAGGGAAATGCACACTTACAAATAAAATAATTTCTGTGCAATCCAATTCTTATTGGATTCAGCAGCAGTGATTAAAGAGATTACAACTACTCGCAATTACCTCAACTGCCACAGCTAAATCCAACAGAGATCATGAAGCAAAGCTCTTCTCAGCTGCAGTGCACAGCCTGGTGCATTACCAGGGTGAAACCAATTGATCCCAGTGCACCTGGCTGGGAAGACCAGTGCCTGAAAACTAGACACACCACCTGGTCCACCACTTCTGTTTCAAGGCTTCCGTTTCACAAGAAGTAAGAACAACCTTTAGGGATGAGAACCTTCTCAATCACTCCAGCATGAACTGCCAGGGCTTCTGAGATTGAGATGACCAAGAAGGCACCTTTTTTTCTTTCTTTCTTTTTTAAATCCTCTTCTTGAAATAACCAGAACTGGAGCATGTCGAAGTTCAATATACACATACATACACACACACAGAGAACTGCTGCAATCTTCCCACAAATAACAGCGTTAAAAGACAATGTGCCTCACATAACACATTCCAACCAAAACCTCAGGCTGCATTTGTACTTATGAGTGGTAAACAGTTTTTGCTGAAAATTACAAAAACAAAAGGATGAAATCTTACTGCCACTGACCTCACTGGAGCAAGGTTTCATCAGAAGCAAACAAGTATTTCATGACATCCGATACTCATGAAAGTTCAGTTTCAGAAATAATTATTTTAAACTCTTCATATTAGACATAAACAGTAAGCCTTCCTTTAAAGAGATCATGCAACCTAAAATACAACTGCTCTGCTGAGAAGAGGAAATATAGCAGAGAAAGATAATGACTTTACTTTGAAAAGTTAATTTCTCCAGAAGCAAGATTTTCAACTGCCCCTTTCCAAGATAAACTCATAAAGCATAACATATGAAAGAATGTGTCTTAAAATCGATATATTTTTCACTACTCCTGTCTGGTTCACCTGTTGAATTTAGATGCTTTGGTTAGACGAATCTATTCCAAATCAAATTTATCCATCATTCACAGCATAAAAGTTAATCATATTCTAAATTCAGTGCATACCATCCACCATTCATAAGCAGCTTCAGGTTAACTTCAAAATGAAACACTGTGAACCCTTTACAAAACACCATTTTTACAGAACTGAAGTACCAGTTCACAAGTACAAGGGAAAGAGTTTTAACAGAACAAAACAAAAAAAGGGACAAAATAAAAATAAAAGAAACAAAGGAAAGAAAGCAAAATAAAATAAAAACAGAGACAGGGCGTCCATCTTCAGCAGGCCAGACTTCGATCTCATTTCCCCCATGAAGGTTTCACTTGGCGGCAGGTTTAGTGGCATGGCAAACAATGCCTAACTCAGGCAAGTGTAACAGGTCTGCCTTGGCCAGTCTAGTCATCTAATAATGCACAAATATCACACAGAGAAAACATACAAAACCAAATTAATAGTCAAAATCCATCTACCAGATAATGTGGACATAAAATTTAGAATGATTAGGGTGGCATCTTTGTTTATCTTTCAACCTTTGCGTTCTCAAAGTATAATGTTTAAAGAAAAAAACTACTGATACACACAGAAAAGCGCCATATTTTGACAGCTTAATAACGTTACTTCATTTAAAATTACATTTCTGTTAAACTGTTCGTCACAAAATTAACACTGTTCTCATTGTGCGGTGATTCCCTCCTCATGCTCCCCTGATTTACCACTGTTTAAATACACTCCAAATTTCAGATTTTATTCTGGTTTTCCAAAACTCAGCGCATGAAATGTCCTATTACTGGCACCGCTGGCCAAAGGTATAATTTTACCTCCTGGAGAATATAGCCATCACTACTTTTAAATCCTGTGATACACTCCACTGACTCCATTAACAATGTGTCGTATGGTACATAGCAAATCAAAAATCTTGTGCTGTAGTCTCCAAAGACATGTTTATTCCACACAATAAATTCCTCAGAAAGTTAAACCTATATAAAGTCACATTTTTATAAATTAAAATCAGTGATTCTGTTAGGAAGTTACATGGAAACAGCATTCTGACATTAAAAAAAAATTTGTCCTTACAACCCAATCACTTTTTCACCTCATTATGCATAAATCTCTGTAGGACCCAGAATGATTTTGAACGGTGACAATTTTTCTGTACTAGGTTTTCTCAGAAATGCCTAATAAGTCAACTGTGAATGGGACTGGGAAAAGATTTGTCAGAACTTTGGTTTTATTCTCTTTTCCATTCATTGTCCACCATCAAGAGACACAGGAAAATGTAGCTTTACCTGCCTGTTGCCACATCACGTCAGGCAGTGATCTCATCACAAGAAAAACACCAGAAAGTGTTGTTCATTCATTAGGCGGCAATCTTCCCCTCTGGTAGTACTGAACTTTTTGATGAAACGTAAAACTAGTATCCTGAATGATTTTTAGTCAATTATTTATGGGCAATTTTTTAGTAATAAGGACTCTGGTCCCATTAGCCTCTACAAAGCCTCAAGTGGATACAGCAATAACCTCTTTGTGTTTTATGAACAAGTTGGAAATATAAAGCCAAGAAGTTCCCCAAACAAGGCGTAAAAGCAACTAAAAATCCAGGTTCACAGAGACAAATGTATGTGCCATATGCCCGTATTAAGAAGGCTAGAAGGATAGGCAGTATGCTGCAGGCCAATGTAACCTTAAGCGAAAGTACTTCGGAAATTCTGGAGGCTTGTCAAGAGTTTGCTAGGAACATCCCAGACCACTATTACAGCAGCACTAATCTCAGACCATGATGTGGCAAACATGCCAAAAATGGTACGCTGGGACCACTGTTAACAAACTCCATGAGGTCAACAGTATTTTGTGAACCAGAACCTGGCTCTTGCAGTTAGAAAAGTTGCATTAACAGGAGGTATTTCTGGACTTGCTGCAGTTTATAGCTGAATCATACTAAATACTGCTGTTCATGGGAAAACAGCTACCATGTTCTAAGCAAAGTTAGGTTCACTCCACCAGCTGGAATGTGTCCACTCCGAAGAAGCAAAAAGTCCAGAACCAAACAAGCAGATGCTCAGTTCCACAATGATCCCAATGAGGTCAATGGGGCTCTGCCTAACTCCAGCACTACAGCTGCTGTAGGGACATGCTTCATGGAACTGTATTCAGATCTCGGATATCATACTAACAGTAAGAACTACCCTGTATTCAACACATCTGCAAAAGTATGGCCTCAAAGCTAGTTAAAGGAACATCAGTAAATTTAGTATTAACCAAGCTTTTTATTTTATTAAGAGTTTTAAAGATGATTTATGCTGGAAGCGTTCTGTACAGATCATTATATTTTTAACTAGGTATCTGAAAACCAACAAAGAGTATCAGTATCCATAAGAAAGCCTTCTCAGAGCACACAAAGTATTATTTTCCACAGTAACAAGAATGGAAATTTGAATTATTTTCATTAAACTAGCACATACATATTCAAACTGTAATGATCACCACAAATGATAAATATTTTAGGTTAGATGAATCCAAAATGGCCAAATGCATATATCACATGTCAAGATAAAATAGGGATTCAGTCTAAAAAAAAAAACCTGGAAAGATAATCAGTATCTAAAAAAAAACCCAACAGAAAACCTCATCACTCCAAAGGTGATACAGTAAGATTCAAACTGCAATGTTATTGGTGCCAGGGAATTGCCTAACCTCTCCAGTGCTCCACTGATTTCAGTGAGACCTCTGAGAACAGGCTTGCCAACATAAACCATAATGAAGGGAATTATCTATATAATCGGGTTCCTTCCCTCAATTTCAATTCTGTTTCAGACGTTTCCCACCCCCACCCCACCCCACCCCCCAAAAGCAGTAAAATAAAATAACAACAGAGCACCACCTCCTTACATGGAAAGCTTAAAACAATTAGCAGACATGACAAAGACCAACATTACAGAAGAATGACTAAAATACCAACCTTCTGCGCAGGGCACAACTATCAAAGCTCTGTCAATAAAAACCGTGTTAGTGAGATGCTGGGCCACACCAACACTCGATGCTTCACGAAACTTAATATAACATACTTTGGAGGAAAAAGCAAGAGGTGCGTTGCTGTAAGATAAAAGGAAAAATAAAAAACAAAAACCAATTAGTCACATTAAGATATAGTATGCAGGTATTTTTAACTACTCTTCCTTAATAAAAAATTAGGTTTTAGACTTCCTGGAAGTTAGCTAGAAGGCAAGAGCATAGAAATTTACCAATGTGACTATTTACTACGTCACTGAAAAAAGCATCGTACAGCACTTCCACCTTTTTAATGGAAACTTATGGAAGCCAAAATCCAAAATTAATAAGGCTAATTTTCTTTTATAATCTTGTTAAATAACACTGACCACTACCTTCCAAATTAGTATTGTAAGTAATTGCAGTTATTGCTATTATCACTATTATCCTGGAGCATAGGCACAGAGCAGGCAAGGGAGGCACGTGGCAAGGCCCGGCCATGGTGGCCACTCAGAAGAAGGCCACTGCCAGGAAGAACAGGGCAACTCAGACGCTGCTCCCGCTCAGCAATGCTGCTGTCCAGGTCTCCAGCTGCAGGGAGTGCCTGAACCTGTCACTCATAGCTGAGGGCAGCAGAGGGGGCCCCTGTGTGAGGGGTGACTGGGAGGGATGATCTGCTCAGATGGTGGCAGAGATGAAGGGGGAGATGGAGAGGCTGAGGAGTATCAGGGAGTGTGAGAAGGAGAGAGATTTTTGCCTCTACCAATCTACCACCCCTGAGGCAAAGGCAGATGGAGGTCCCAGAGCCAGCAGTGGATCCCATATCCTCTTGCCACAGGGCAGATGGAAGGAACTTAAGAGAGGGAGAGGAATGGAAACAGGCCCCTGCTCGGGGAAGGAGGCGCATCCCCTCCCCAGTTGCCCCTATAGAACAGAGATGGGGCTCTGGAACATGAGGGCCAGGCCACTGTGGATGCAGAGGAAGGCCTACCCAGGGGGTTGCCCAGGACAATTCTGTCAGACCCACGCATTATGACTGCCTCGGTTAAGGAAAGAAGGAAGGTCATCATCATAGCCGATTCCCTTCTGAGGGGAACAGAGGGCCCGATATGCCAATCAGACCCATTGCACAGTGAACTCTGCTGCCTCCCTGGGGCCCAGGTAGGAACATCACTAGGAAACTCCCTGGTCTGGTACGGCCCTCGTATTATCACCTGCTACTGGCCATGCTGGTGGGCATGAGCTGATGAGGTTGTGGAGAGAAATCCAAAAGACATCAAAAGGGACTTCAGGGCACTGGGGAGATTGGTTGCAGGACTGGGAGCACAGGTAGTGTTTTCCTCAATCCCTTTAGTGGCAGGGAAGGATACTGGAAGGAACAGAAAAGCACACCCAATCAACACGTGGCTCAGAGGCTGGTGCCACCGGTGGAATTTCAGGTTAGAGGTGTGCACATGCATGACGGCCTATGACCTCACTGGCATCGTAGAGACGTGGTGGGATGGTTCCTATGACTGGAATGTCGGAATGGAAGGATACAGGCTCTTTAGGTAGGACAGGCAGGGGAGATGTGGATGGGGTGCAGCTGTACAACAACTAAATAGCCTGGAAAGTGAAACAGGAAGCATCTTCACCGGGCTAAGACGACCTACTGATCAGTACACATCAGCTACTGTATTCTAACATAAGAACTGAGAGTCATAGTGCCAGAGACCAGCTGGGGATGGATGAGGAGCTGACCCAGAGCTTATGGGTCAGGATTAAAGGGAGGGCAGGGAGAGGGAATACTGCAGTAGGAGTTTGCTACAGGCCACCTGGCCAGGACGAGTAAGTGGGTAGCAGACAGATAGCAGCAGCCTCATGTTCACAAACCCTGGTCCTCATGGGGGACTTCAACCACCCCAGTATCTGTAGAAGAGACGACACATCAGGGCACAAGCAAGCCAGGGATTCCTGGAATGTATTGATGACAACCTCCTTCTCCAAGTGACAGAGGAGCTGACGAGGAGGGGTGCCATGCTGGACCTTGTTCTCACCAACAGGGAGGGGCTGGGGGGGAATGTGATGCTCAGGGGCAGCCTTGACTGCAGCGACCACACAATGGTGGAGTTTGAGATCCTCAAGGAGGTGACGAGGGTGCACAGCAAGCTCTCTACCCTGGGCTTCAGGAGAGCAGACTCTGGCCTCTTCAGGGAACTGCTTGGCAGAGTTCCATGGGATGAAGTCACAGAGGGAAGAGGGGCCCAGGAAAGCTGGCAAGTATTCAAGGATCTTCTCCTCCAAGCTCAGGAGCTGTGCATCCCAATGAAGAGGAAGTCAGGCAAAAACACCAGGAGGCCTGCGTGGATGAACAAGCTGCTCCTGGGTAAACTGAGGCACAAAAAGGAAGCCTAAAGTGGATGGAAGCAGGGACAGGGAGCCTGGGAGGTTACACAGAAGTTGTCGGAGAGGTCAGAGACCAGGTGAGAGAAGCCAAAGCCCTGACAGAATGAAACCTGGCCAGGGACATCAAGGGCAACAAGAAGGGCTTCTATAGGTACATCGGGGATAAAAGGAAGATCAGAGAAAATGTGGGCCCTCTGCAGAAGGAAACGGGAGAGCTGGTTTCCCAGGATATGGAGAAGGCCAACAGGCTCAGTGACTTTTTTGCCTCAGTCTTCACTGGTAAGGACACAAGCCATACCCCACAAGTCACAGAAGGCAAGGACAGGGACTGGGAGAACGGAGAGCCACCCATGGTTACAGAGGATCAGGTTCAGGAACACCTGAGGAACCTGAAGGAGCACAAGTCCATGGGACCTGATGAAATACATCCACGGGTCCTGAGGGAACTTGCGGATGAGGCTGCGAAACCTCGATCCATCATCTGAGAAGTTGTGGCAGTCTGCTGAAGTTCCCACTGACTGGAAAAGGGGAAACATAACTCCCATCTTTAAAAAAGGAAAAAAGGAGGATCCAGAGAACTATAGGCCAGCCAGTCTCTAGGCAGAGACACCCACCACTAGACCAGGTTGCTCAAAGCCTCATCCAGCCTGGCCTTGGACACTTCCAGGGATGGGGCACCCACAGCTTCTCTGGGCAACCTGTCCCAGTGCCTCACCACCCTCTCCGGGAAGAACTTCTTCCTGATATCCAATCTACATCTCCCCTCTTTCAATTTAAACCCCTTACCCCTTGTCCTGCCACTACAGATTCTTGTAAAAAGTTCCCCCCCAGCTTTCTTGTCAGCCCCTTCAGGTACTGGAAGGTGCTATAAGGTCTCCCCAGAGCCTCCTTTTCTCCCATTTGGATTGCTCTGACAGATCAAAATATCAGAGGGTCTGGAAAAAAAGAAAAATCCAAAGCTAGCATGCAAGGCTGCATCTTCCAAGAATGCAAAAAAGTATTTCAAAAAGAAATTAAATTGTCAAGAGCAATCCTCCAAAACAGTCCGTGTCCTTGACCAAGTTAATCCATAAATACCAGAACGAGTCATGTTAGAGATGTGCTGCCCCAACTGCATGCATATAAATCTATTTGGCCTGATGGGATTCATCCCAGGGTGCGGAAAGAGCTGGCTCGTGTTATCATGGTCCCTCTCTCCATTGTTTTTCAATGGTCTTAGGAATCTGGAGGTCCCAGCTGACTGGGAGCTGGCACCTGTTGTCACGGTTTTCAAGAAGGGTGAGAAGGAAGACCCTGGTAATTACAGATCTGTCAGTCCCACTTCATTGCCTGGTAAAATTACGGAGAAAGTTATTCTGGGAGCTCCTGAAAAACGCTTGAGAGAGAATGAAGCCATTGGTCATAACCAGCACGGGTTAACGAAGGGAAAGTCCTGCTTAACCAACTTCATTTCCTACTATGACAAGGTCACCCATCTGGTTGACCAGCAGAAGCCAGCAGATGTGCGGTTTGGGGACTTTAGCAAAGGTTTTGATGATATCACTCACAGTATCCTTCTGGACAGAGTGTCCAGCACACAGCTAGACAAGCCCACAACATGCTGGTTGTATTTCTGTACAAAGGCTAGGAAACGGGGTCCTTATCTCAGTGAAAGCTTTTACTTATCTTAGATAACACAAACACTCCCAGATAACTGAAAGCTACTGTGTCACCTTCCTCTTCTTCCTCAGCATGACATAAATTTAAAAGTTCATGTTAATATTTGTTGTTCAGCAGTCAATATCCATGAGATATGTACTTCACTAAACAAACATAATGGGTATGTTTTTCCATCTAGAAACCGGACTGAAAAGTGAGTTTCTGCTGTTCCGTGACGGTACCAAAACTCATGCTCTAGAACACATCAGCAGCCTGGATACCTTATCAAACTGTTTTTAAAGCTAAGACTGGGGTGACAAGATTTTTTGACTGATGTTGATTCTAATGTAAAAAGCAAAATTTCCCTTTCAATTATATTAATAGAAAGAACTGATTTATAAAAATCTAGGCCTTAAGTCATTAAATACTTAAGGAAAACTCAGGAGCAGAAAATAATTTTAACAAATTGCTGACATCTATTGTAGCATCTTTTTGCTTGGGACAGCTGTGTTTCCTGTGCACTCATCACTAAAACATTCTGAATTTACAATAATATTATTCAAATGTATCTTCAGAGTGTCATAGGAAGCATGTCTTTTGTTTGTTTCACACGAAGGTAATTTTTTTCCAAGGTAATAATTTGAAAGTCAGGTCAAGTATGTAACCATTAGGCAAGGAAATCCATATTTCTAAAAGTTATGCATAAAACCTGAGAATAAAACCAAGAGTAAAACAAGCAATCACAACGCCACATCCTATCTCTGAAAACTAAATCATTTGGAAGGGATGTTTACAGCACTTTAACCTTGACATTTCCAGGTCAAACCCTACTACTGCACTGGATTTTAATATTTTGTGTGCAAAGTAAGTTTTATACATAGGCACAAATGTTATTTGCCTATGAATGTCAAGAAGGTATCTATTTGACTTATAGATCTGTTACATAACTTAGTGAAAAAATAAGAGCAACAGCCATAACAAAAATATATATTCAGTCAGGAGAAAACTCGACTGTATTACAAAGCAAGCGTAGAACAAGTCTAAAGTAAAACCCTAGAAAACCGTATAAAAATCGCCATAAATCTATTAAAGATATGCTTAAAACTCAGTAAGGCTGTTTTAAGCATATCTTTACATGAACAGATGCCTATTATATATACTTTATATATATATATAAAATCATCTTTAATATTTCTGAATGGTCCTCGTTCAAATCTACTCAGATGTAATGCAGTAACACATTAAAAAATTGGATAAATACCAACTTTTTTGCTATTTAGTTTTTTAAATCTAATTTTTCTTCATCTGAACGTCTTCTCTGTATTAAAACTGAATTATCTGGATGTGAATGACTCCCTCTCCTTTCTGCTATTCCTATTTAATTTCTGTAAGAAAAAAGATACATGGTTTTGAAAGGACACATCTGTAATTCACTTCCTAGTATAACAGATAGCTTAAGAAAATGGTATTTCTTTTCCTCTCCTGTTGTTCATCATCTGCCTGCGATAAACACCGGCTGGCAAAACAGCAGTGCTATCTCCCCTCGCATACAGCCGACATTACGAGAACGGGTACAGTTCAGACAAATATGCAACATCCGTTACTGACTTGCATCTACTGCACACGCCTCATCAGGGGCATTTCCGAGCACAAGGCACGGCAGGTTCCGTCCCCCCGTGAACTGCTATTCTGGCTCCTGTTCGAGCGGTCCGTTCTCGGAGGAAAGAACCTTTCGAACGTTAGGGGAGGAAAAAAAACAAAAACAACCCCAAAAACCAAAAAACCAAAACACGAACACACACCCCAAGGAAAAAACAAAATCCCAACGCCAACAGGGTTAGTCAGTCCCGCCGGGGCCGACGGCCGGCAGCCGGAGAGCACAAACCCCGCCGCTCCGGCGCTGCCGCGGGCTGCTGCCCTTCGCCGGGCCGGGGCCGCCATCTTAAGTGCGGGCGAAGCTGCATTCCCCCGGGCTGCAGCCACACAAAGGGTGGGACCACGTGACACGCTCCCCGTGCGGCAGGCTCCGGTGCCCACACTCAATATGGCACGTCAGGCCCGCTGCCTCTCCCCCTACCCCCACCCTCGCGGCCCCTCTAGGCCTCTGCCCCCTCTCCCCAGTCTCCATCGCTGCGGGGGCCGGCGCAGGCCGCACTTACTCCGGGGGATAGAGGCGCAGCTCCTCGATATCTCCCAGGAAGCCGAAGAGCGTTCGCATCTGCTCGCTGGTCACCGCCGAGGACAGGTTCGTGACCTGGATGACGGACGTCGGGCCCAAGGGGAAGCCCAGCGGCACCCCGATCCCTCCGCTGTTCATCATGGCGGAGCCCGCGCGACCGCTCCGCTCGCGGCTGTGCCGCACGCAGATGGAGAGGCGGGCCCGGCGACGGAGAGGGGCGCGCGGCGCCTGCCAGAGCGCCCTAGCGCGCGGGCGCTCTAGCGGCGGACTCTACTGCTCCGTGGAGGACCTTGCGGGCGGGCAGCCGCTCGTCCCCTGCTGGCGCGGCCCCCGGCGAGGCGCGCGCCTCCCGGCCTCAGGCGGCCAGCCTCCCGGCGCGGCCCCGCGAAGAGATCCTCGCCTCTGACACGGGCCGGGACGCTGTTGCCAGGGCGGGACCAGCGCGGGGCCTCGGCCCCGCCTCGAACGGGGCGCGGCCCGGCCCCCGGCGGCCGGCCTTCATGCACAGGCGGCCGGGGGAGCGGCCCAGGTCTGGCCGGGGCGGCCGGGGTGGTGTGGTGGCTGCGGCTCGCGCCTCTGGCCTCTTTCCTTCTCCAAGGCGAAGGGCTTCTCCATTTACACCCAGAGTCCAGGTGCAAAGCCCTAATAGCCTGGGTTTGAGCCCGTTAATTGATTTGGCGTGACGCCCACAGGGCGCTCTGCCAGCCCATCGAAATATGCCCGTAAGAAGTGGGAGAAAACAATGGATTTCCCAGGTAAATGCTCCTTTGGCAGCCAGGATCGGTAAGAGGCAGTTTAATCACCCTAGGGGTGATAATAAACCCTTGAAAACAGCCTAACTCCATTCGAACAGGAAGGGGTTGTAATGGAGTAAGCTGTTAATGGTTTTGTTATAACTTGACTGGGAATCTATCCCAATTAACTTGGTTCTGCCTGAGGTTACGGTTCAAATTCTCTGTGAAAGTTAAGCTGACCAGAGGAAGTGAGACTGAGCGCTGTGCATGTGGGTGATCACTGTCGGTGATCTAACTGCAGACTTGCTTAGGAGGTGAACAACTGTGCATCTTGTCACCGAAAGATTGAAGGTTCCAGACATGAATCTCAGCTTTCGAGATTTTCCATACCCCAAAACTGAACTGAGAATGGACTAAAGTATTTTTGAAAGTGTCTGGGCTGAAAAAGATTGAGAATTTGTGATAGTTACGTGAGCAAGTAGGTCAGTTATTACAGCATCTCCATAGATTAAGTCTGGGTAGTGCTTCCTTTACTGATGCTTAAAATGTGACAAAATTTTAAGTAATGCCAAGCAATTGCCAGATACTTATTTAAAAATGCCTATGCATATGTTTCAGGTAGTACTTATTTCAAAGTGACAATCCCTACACTCATGTTCTTTTTCTAAATGGAATCCATATTCCAAATGTACAAGAGTTAAGATCACAGTTAAATCCTTTCTTTCAGCCATCCTGGTAGTTTTTAATTGCCCCAATTTTAGAGAAGTTTAGCTGGAGAATTCAAGATCTTTTTTTAGATAATGTGCAAAATTAAACTCTGGTGTGATTATTCTATCTATAGGAACATTACATAAAGATTTCCAGTGTTTTGACTAGTACATCTCATCCAAAGATAGTTAGCAGAGGTGTAGAAGCTATTACTGCTTTGAGCGTTCTTGCCCGTTATCCTTGCATCTCTCAGTGGAGGAACCAGAAAAATGAGCTCTAAAATTTGGAAGTAGAAAAGTTCTGTGATGTCAGGACTGACTGGGATACCCTCCTTCAGCTAAAGCCTTTAGTCGTACATACGAAATTCAGAGCTATTCGGTCGGCTTCCCAAAAGCAAAGCGCTGTTTAAATTTTGTCCTTGTCAGTGCCTGCCACAGGACAAAATTAGGTTGGAAAATAATACAAATAAATACATGCATTTGGGTTCAGAATAAGAGGAAAAAACCCACCAAAACCCACTGTCTTGGTTCACACAGGCTGCCATTAAACTGCCAGACGCAAATGATGACTCTTATTTTAGCCAAACTGTTCCAAATTTTAAAGTTTTTAAGAGTCACTCCCTCTCCTATAATAAAAAGCAGAAAGATTGAGGAAGAAAGTTAAATAAAATGGGTAGACATGCAGGAGGGGAATTGATGTACAAGCAGCACCCTAACATCATCTCTCTAATCAATGGTTAACACATCTGCATGAACATCTTCTTACAGGTTGCTGTAGGCCAAGAGAAAACTGTAGCTGTGGTCTAAGTGGATTAGTAGTTGAAGGAGCTGCTTTTCACTTTTGCTCACCTGTTTTTACGCTTTTTACTCACCGTACCAGCGCACTTAGATTTAGTAAATAAATTATTTAATTTTACCTTGATCTTGCTTGTACGGGCAATGATGTCAGGTTAACTAGCGAAGATCAAGTCATTCCATGCCAGCAGCGCAGAAATCCTTCATCTTTTCCAGGCTGGGGATGCCAGCATCAGTCTTCCAGGTAAGTGATTGTGGCTGAGCTCCAGTCCCAGACCTCTGAGGATGATTTCGGAAAGCCCTTTGCAATTCCAGAGTTTGACAGAGTTGGTGGGGTGCTCGGGAGAACAGCTTTACAGCCATCGCATTCAATTCTCACAAACGGGTGTTAAAACCTTTCTGGAAGAACTTACTACTTAAACATTCCTGTTCTTAATAGGTAAAACCAGGTGCAAACTATGCTTCAGAGATGTCTGATTTGTTATCCACCACTGTGTAGTCAGAGTTCTTTCTCTTTCCTTTGAAGTTGCTCCAGAAATCAGCCTGAGTGGGACTTTGCAATGGGTAGGGGTCCCCTGGTGAGCACAGGTTGCAAACACTGCGAAGGCAAATGATAAATTGTAAGCTCTCTGTGCATCAGCAATGCGTGTGCTCATGAGGGCAGATTGGCAATCCTTTCTGAAAACGGCAAGTCTCAGCATATGGAGCATTTGCTTGCCCTTACAACAACATACCTTTTCTGTTCCGTTAATCAGCTGAGTTTTTCCTGTTTATAGAAAATAATCTTCCCCTAAAACTGCACCATTCTCTCTTTTTGGATTCTGGAAAGTAACAGCAATACATTGCTCTTGCAGGGATCATGAAACTTAAATTTCTTGTTGCCTACGTGTAAAATGCTCACGTCTTTAAGCAAGAGAAACTATTAACCTTTTGTCTAAGGTTGTGTTGCCTGATCTTTCCACAACAGGCTTAAAAAGTATTTACTGGGAAATGTTAATTGCAAGTGCCAGTAGCAAAATACTGGTAATTCAGAAGTAGGTTGCAGTAAAACCTGTTTTAGACGATCAGGAGAAACATCTTTTTCCTTACAAGACGTCACCTTTAGAGTAGACAGTGGGTGGTCCCTCTAGGTGGACGTCAGTGGGGTGCTTGCTGCGCTTCCGGGGATAGGGAATGGAAATCTAGTGAGGTAGGATAAAGACAGAAGCACTAGAAAGCATTCGTTAGCCGCCTTTAAATCAAGCCTCACAGGCTTCCAAAAGAATGTTATCCACAGATCACATCCATTTGGTATAAAATCAGATAGTTCAAAGTTTTAAGCAGTTTATGAAAAGTAGAATTTAACTTGAGATTCAGCTACTCCCAGGGCACTGGTAAAACTTACCTCTGGAAATCCCTATCCCCTGAGACCAGTGAGAGAGTCTGGAGCAAGGAAGTCATACCCTTGGCAGAGGAGCATCGGGTTCAGCAAATTGTACACACACAAGTCCTTGGGACCTGATGGGATGTTGCTGTGACTGTTGAGGAATCTAGCCCATGCCACTGTGAGACCACCGTTAATTATCTCTGAAAGGTTGTAGTGTTTGGGGAGGGTGAATGTCACCCCTAGATTCCAGATGAGCAGGCTGGTCAGCCTCACCTCTGTCCCTGGGAAAGTGACAGAGCAAATTCTCCTGGAAGCCATTTTCAAACATGGTAAGGATAAGAAGGTGATTGGGAGTTGTGAGCATGGATTTATGAAGAGAAAATTGTGCCTGACCACCTGACAGCCTTCTACGATGCAGTGACTGGCTCCATGAATGAGGGGAGAGCGGCTAATAGTGTTTCTCTTGATTCTAGCCAGACTTTTGTGACTGCGTCCCCTAACACCCCCAGAGAGAAGCCAGTGAAGCACAGATGAGATGAGTGGGCCATCAGGTGCATTGGAAGCTGGCTGAACTGCCCTGCCTAAAGGGTTGCGTCAGTGGCACAAAATCCAGCTGGCCGTGAGTCAGTAGTGAGGGACTGCAGGGTCAGTATCGGGTCCAATACTGTTACATCATCATTACATCTTCATTAGTGACCTGGACGGTGGGACATAGCGTGAGCTCAGCAGGTGATACAGAATTGAGAGCAGCGGCTGATTCATCGGAGTGTACCTGCTGCCATTCAGGGGGACCTCAAAAGCCTGCAGAATTGGGCTGACAGGCATCTCCTCTTGTTGAGTGAAGGGAAGTGCAAAGTCCTGTACCTGGGCAGGAATAACCCTGTGCACCAGTACATGCTGGAGGCCAACTGGCTGGAAAGCCGGCTGGCAGAGAAGGACCTGGGAATCCTGTTTAACAAGTTTCACATGAGGAAGCGTTGCACCCTTGTAGCAAAGGCAGCCAACATCTCCCTGTGCAGCAGTAGTAAGAGCCTCACCAGCAGGTTGAGGATCCTTGCTCTCCGCCACATCTGGAATGCTGTGTCTAGTGTTGGGCTCCCCAGCTCAGGAGGCTTCTTGCCAACGTGCATTAGTACCAGGTGGGAGAGTGTAAACAAGACAGCCAGACTCTTCTCAGTGGCAGTGGGCACAGATTGAAATACAGGAAATCTGATGTAATAATAAGAAAAGAACCTTTGCTTTACTGTGAGGGTGGTTGACTGCTGGAACTGGTGCCCAGAGAAGTTGTGGAGTCTCTGTTCTTGGAGATACTCAAAACCTGTCCTGAGTAACCTGCTGTAGTTAACCTTGTGTTGAGCAGGGTGGGGTAGGACTGGGTGATCTCCGGAGGGCCCTTCCAGCCTCAGGGATTCTGTGAGAATCAAGGGTGCTTTCATGAACGGTGTTCACTTATTCAGTCATTCTTAATGGATGAGAAGTTTGGAAGAATACTTTTGGTTAACTTTCTGTATTAATGGAGATATTCTTAGTAATCTCAGGAAGTCGTTGAATATCAAAGAAAAGTGTTACCTTACAGCTACCTTGTTCAGAGTGTCTGTAGTCGATGCAGGCCTACTCATTACAGTTGGTGGAAAGGTTTGTTATTTGATTTTTTTTTACATACATTACAAGATTTTTGAACTATTTCACTGATGTTTTCCTTAATTATGTATCATCTTCAAGGAGAGAGAATCTAACAGCCTTTAATTCTTACTGTCATTGCCAAACCCGCTGATTAGAGAGAGCCAGCAGTGCGTTGCTCAATTACAACTACGTTGGACAGCATTTGAAGGAATGTGATCCACAACTGTGACTACTGATACTAATTCAAATGGGAGAATAAGCGTGAACAATTAATTGCTTTGTGTTTTCTGCTCTCTTTTAGTGGAAAGGAACAAGGCCTGACTTCTACTGAGATGTGAGTAAGAACAAACAGCATTTTTGGAAAGAACACCTAGCTGCCAGTTTCCCGGTTAACGTTGTAGCAAACCATGTTTGGAATTGCTCAGTAGATCCTAACAAGGTAATACTTTGCATTGGCCAAGCAGCACGTAGACTATCAGGGATATTATTGCCAGCCTAAGTGCGACTGTAAGATAGTCTACAAAAAGCTTCGAGAAACCTTCTGTGGGACCATGAAAATCTCAATGATTTTGTACCACTGCCAGCAAAACCCGCTAACCTCAGAGGCGTGTATCGCAGAGTATTTGCCTGGATGTCGGGCTGCTTTTCCCACTTGTCGTTTTCCTCAGTCACCGGTTGTTGTTTGTGTGGTGGTGTAGCACCTTCTGCTCAGCTGGTATACTGTAACACTCTGTTAGACAGAGAGAAAAGACACATAGGTACATTGTTCAGGGAAGAGCCGCCCATGTGCTGGTGGGATGGCCGTATGGCTGATCTTCATTTCAGTGGGTATTTCTCAGCTGAGCTGGCTGAGTCAAATGACTAGATGTTTCAGTGTAGGCTGTTTACATATTAACTCACGTTTGCAGGATGCCAAACAACACACTCTTTGTCCTGGTTTTTTGAGGCGGGCTTCCTTAGTTCTGCAATTATGTGCTGAACTTCAGAAAAGAACCCTAGCAGCCTTCAGGGAGGCAAAAAAAAAGGTGTCCAAACATTCAAACAATCATTGTACAATGCAGTTTGAATTTAGGGAACTTTTGACATCTTACTGAGACTTTGAGAAGATTCTGAGTGAATGGGTCAAATGTATAAAACACTGCCGTCATTTAGCCATAGCTAGCACCTTTGGTTCTCATTAAGCATCCAAGTTGTGTTCAGGATATTACTTTTGAGATGATGGATTTATTTGTTTAACTTAATCTGTCAGTATCTAAGAGTGATTAAAGTAGACATGTATCAATCTGGTGACGAGATCCAAATAAAAATAAAGGGGTTTTCTTCTGAATGTTCTTTCACAAGCAGTACTAGAATGCCACTAAAAGCAGCTTTATTTGTATAGCTTTTGCTCCAGAAGTTTGTTTCCATACACAATTACTTTACACCATTTGCCTTATCGTACAACCAAAATTCCTGTGTTTTGCATAGATGGGCGATGCCGAACACAGGAACAAATGTGTCTTGTACAACATGAATATTCCTTCTGTTGTGAATTAACCAAGAGGCATAATCTTCAAATGTCACTCTCCTACTCACAGTAGACTGCCTGTGCAGATTGGCTGCTGATAAGACTCCTATTTTCTCAGTTTTTGCCCTGACGTGTGCTCCAGGTCAGAATATTTTTCTGCCACTCCAGTCAGGAATTCTACTCAATGTATAAATTCATGCAGAGAGGCTTGCAAAGTTCTACATGTGGCCAAAACCTCCATTCTTGTAGTGTGAACTGGTTTTTGTCAGAGTAGGTGGTTAACATGAAATCTGAAAACAAGAGTGTATGGTTTGCCTACGTCTATAGTTATTTCAGCATGCTTTGGAATAAAACTGCACGTGTGTGTTGGTTTTAACTAGGAAAGAGTTAATTTTCTTTATAGTGTCTGTCATGGGGCCGTGTTTTGGATTTGTGCTGAGAACAGTGTTGATAACACAGTCATGTTTTCATTGCTGCTGAGCAGGGCTTTTACAAAGTCAAGGCCTTTTCTGCTTCTCACCCCACCTCACCAGCGAGTAGGCTGGGGGTGCACAAGACGCTGGGAGGGGGCACAGCCGGAACAGCTGACCCCAACTGACCAAAGGGATATTCCATATGATGCCATGCTTCGCATATAGAGCTGGGGAAAGGAGAAGGAAGGGGGGATGTTTGGAGTGATGGCGTTTCTCTTCCCAGGTAACTGTTAGGCGTGATGGAGCCCTGCTTTCCTGGAGATGGCTGAATAACTAACTGCCTGCCCACCCATGGGGAGTGATGAAGGAATTCCTTGGTTTGCTTTGCCTGTTAAACTGCATTCATCTCAGTGCATGAGTTTTCTCACTTTTACTCTCCCAGTTCTCTCCCCCACCCCGCCGGGGGTGGAGTGAGCGAGCCACTGTGTGGTGCTTAGCTGCCAGCTGGGGTTAAACCATGACAATGTGCAAGTAGGATTTTTGAAATACCTAATGCAATTCAGGTTCACACCTCAGTTTAATGTGAATTAACTTCGAAATACAGACAAATCGGAAGATGTTAATCTCATGGTGTTTCACAGACAACGGACTTCATTCTAAACTCCCAACAAATCCACAGTTCTTCCCAAATGCTAGAAATTGCTTTCACCCCCTTTCCATTGTGATACAATTCAGGTTTATCAGGCAGCTGCTCTCTTTTCTTTTTTTTTTTTTTTTACAGAAAACAAACTCTTAATTATGTGAAGTAATCCAGTAATCCCTAATATGCCACATCTGTAACCTCAAAAATTATATAAAATGCATTTAACAAGACCTGTTTTTCATGAAGTATGAGACTTCATTTTATATTCCTACACAGAAAAAATATAAAAGTGTTTTTCTTGTATAAAACTTCTCTAGTAGTGGTTGTTTTTCCCAGATGAAACTTGACCTAGAGATCTTAAAATCCTACCTACACTGGTGAACTCCACACAGTCAGCGTAAGCAGCTGAAACCCTTTCAGACCCCCTTCCTCTGGATGGCAGTCAGCTAACAAACCAGCACTGGTAAACTGAAGCAGCTGTGGGATTTCTTTTTGTCTGTCTTACGGCAAACACGTGAAGAAAGTTAGGGTTTCTGCATTTCGCACAGCAGAACCAGTTACGAGTTGTATTAGCAGCTATGAGTGGGTTTTATAATGGAGTTCCCCTTCTCCCCATGAAATTGCTTAAATCAAAGGTGGAGGAGCTTTTCCCAGCTTTCGATTCTTTCTAAACTTAGCTCCGAAATAAGACGAGGGACGCAGCTGACAGCCAGCAGTGTCCAGAGAGCATTTTCACCGCTCGATCTCCAAGCGCATATGAACAAAGGAAGATCATTGTCAGCGTTTACAGACTGGGGAAATGCACCAGAGAGGGTAAGAGAGGGATCTAGGTCAGACTCCACATCCAATTACTGTTTCGGGTCACTTAGGAAATCTAGTATCAGTTTTCCAGGCAGCACTACTTGGATTACAGGAGCATTTTTTCTTCAAAAGGGGTTTTTAGAAGACTCTCTTTTAAGCCATAGACAATTCTACGTATCGATTTTATAAGTTTATAATATGACACTAAAAGTTTCATGACATACTTTTAAAATCAGTCTGTGTGAATATATATGTGTGGGAGAAGGAAAATAAAATTCAGGGTTTGGGTTTTTTTTCTTTTTAATTTAATTGAGCGTCTGCTGAGAGACCTGCTAGTTGCTCTTTTTCTAGGAGAACGTGCTATTGGAATTGTTCAGCTATTTCTGGAGGAAAAAAGCATCTTTTTCCTTTGCTGTGAGATTCATCCTGGTGTGAGTCACAGGATGTACCTCTGCGTAAAGGGAAGCTGTTTTTAAATACCTGTCTGAACGGGATGGTTGAAGGAGTTGGATAGAAAATTCTGGGATTCACTGGGAAGAACAACTCGGCCTTCCAGGCAGAGTGTGTAGGTGCAGGGCAAGAAGTTTAAATACATTTAGGACAATAAATTTTCATTCCTCCAAAAGCAAATAATTTCAAATACAGTGGAGAAACTGCGGAAGTTGGCCGTTGTATTTTAGTGCCCGACTCTGGGGCGCAAACACGGTTCCCATCTACCCATCAGGCATACGATTTTCTTGTATTTGTGTGCAATAGTTGCGTTACTGTCATCATGCGTGTTGGTTTGGTAAACCGGCGTTCGTGGAGTATCATCTGTAGCTGCATAATATCACCTGGAACTGAAAACAATCACAACAGTAGCGATTTTTCAGTTTGTCTTTTCTGAAAGACAGCCACCCAGGTGTTGTCACGGTTAAAGTGGCTGCTCTGATTTGGTCTCACGTGCAATACTTCTTTTGCCTTAAGTTGGAACAATAGTACCAGTGTTGCTCTTACCGGTCAACCAAATTCTCATCTGAGACACACACAAAGTATTAATAATGGTAACTTGCATGCTTAAAGGCCACATCACGTGTGTCCTGCTGCGTGACAAGATGAGGAGGTCTGGGCACGGGCACCCTTTGCCAGTAGCTCTAGTTCCCAGCCTCCTTCATGGCATCAGAATGTAGGCTTCCACCGACAGTAAAAGGATTAAAAGCGTTGTAATTGTGAGGTTTGAAAACATACCAGGGTAAAATTCAGTGCAAATGAACGTCAGCATTTTAGTTACAGCTTTTATTTGGAAGTGGTAGAAAGCAGACATTATTGCAAAGTGGGTCGAGTTCAGTACGTACTAATGCCCCAAATCCTTTCTGGTGTCTTAAGATGTTTTGGTACAAGCGCATCGTAATTAATGCTGTGATAGAATAATTACCACTACAAACCCACCACACATCACTTCCTGCAGTCAGTCCTGTTACCCAGATCACCAATCATATTGTCATGGCTTTTTTAATTAAAAGGCGGCGGAAAACAACTGTTTGGCCGTTTTACCTGTTTGGAGGCTTTTCAGCACGGTTTCTAACCCTCGCACGCATCGACTCCAACCTCGTCCGCCATTTCCCTTCACAGGTAGCAGATGAGACAATTTTACGTGATTATTTCATCTTTTCCCAGGACTCTGTGTTATGGCAGCCAGCCAGAAATCTATCTCAGCGTTTACCAGTAAGCCTCAGTTTTTCCGTAGAGGAACTTTCAGCTGAACCGCTTCTGGCAGAAACATGCTCGGCAGAAACACCTTCTCCATATTCAAAACCAGATGTTGATTATTCCATTGTGAGTGGAAGTTCTCGCAGACAAAAATCAATCAAATATGCTAAAATGTGACGATATTAAGAGCCTTGGTACAATACTTTCAAATTGTGTGTTTTGCCAGTGCAAGCTTATAATTAAAGCTTTTCCCCTTTCTGGGTTTTTTTTATTCCTCCAGTTTCCTTCACAGATCATTCACCATCAGCAGCTGAATGAGAACTTCTCTGCGGAGCATCAGACCCCAGTTCCTCTCTTAAAAGCCAGCCCTTGGCAAGTTTGTCCCAATCCGTGTTGTCACAGGTCTGGCAAAAAGAGTGAATGTTCCGTCGCAGTTTTTTCATGCCGTTTGGAAAACACTGGCAGATGAAGCGCTCAGCAATTGGCCATGCCGATCCACGCCCGGCGAGGTGTGTGCCGCACACAGCCCCGTTCCCTTCCGCGTTACGCAGACGCAGAAATAGACGTTGCAGACTACCGTCACCCGGAATTTCATTCCCGTTGCTCTGGCGTCCGGACCGTGCAGAACAGCTGTGTCACCTCAGCAATCCGGCCTTTCATGGGGAACTGTTCCCGGGAGCCTTGCCAGCCCAGTCACACGACACCCGTCCTCTCCCACCTTTTTGTTGGATAGATCACCGAAGCGTTCAATCAGGTATTCATGGAATGAGGGGCTGAAAGTGTCCTCACCCAGCTGTTACGAGCTACGTGTTACCTGAATCTGGCACAGCTCAGCAACGTTTATCCAGAGGTACTCCATGGGCTTTTCCCTTAAGTGGGATAATTGCAACCTGCTTTTGAAATGCACGAAAGAGCATTTCTGCCGCACTCTACAGTACATAGGCTGTAACGCTCATTTCACGTTTTCTCCTCCTTTAGGCCAAGCAGCCGTTCCCTTTCCTACGCCTATTTCTCGCCCTCGGCACAAGCAGTGTTTCACACCGCAGTACGGACACCCCAGACATCTTCTGGCAGGCGACGCCAGGAAAAGCAAGAGAGCTGGAAGTTGGGGAGTGCAACAGGGAAGAGGGGCTGGGCTGCAGCGCAGGGTGATGCTGTACTCGAGGCTCTTAGACAGCGGAGGAAGGAGGGATTCCTGGGAACCCCCTGAGAAACCTGAGGGCTGCTGCTGGGTGTGAGGCCAGGGCAGCCCCGGGGCTGCGGGCCTGGGGAAGCTCTGGCGGCTTCTCGCCAGCGTGGCCAGCAGCCCTTGACGCAGGCTGCCCGGAGCCTTTGTTGCAGCTGCCCCTGCGTTGTGGGGTGACGCTCCCATCCTTTTCACTGGTGCCAGGGAGCTTGGTGGATCAGGGGGAGCGCGTGGGGCCTCTCCTCAACTCCCACACGCTGGAGAGCTGTGCTGCTCAGCAGAGCAGTTGTGGAAGTCAGCGGCTGCGCAGCATCGTGGAGAGACACGATCTCCTCAGAGACCCTACAGCTTCAAGAGCCTTGGACCCCCTGCAGGGCAGGCTGGGCAGAGGCTGGCACTCGCAGATCGGCGAGCGGAGCACCAGCGGCAGGCGACAGCTGGGAGACGGTGTCTCCTGGCACCACGTGGAGGGCTCCCGCCCCACCTCAGGAGCCCTCAGAGCTGAGAGAGCACCGTCAGGCAAAGCACCTGGATGGACTGACCCCGAGCCATGCCAGAGCACCTGGAGGCAGCGGTCGGTGGCACAGCAGTGACCCCCTGCCACAGAGGCAATGAGGAGAGGATCTTTCACCCCCGGTCTCTGGGGGTCCCAGGTGCTCTGCTCCTCAATCCTGCTCATGAGGGGAGAGGGGACTGGTACTGAGCATGCGCAGAGCTGGGGGGTCAGCAACACAGATTTGGTTTCTGTCACCATCCACCCCTCTTTGAGGATGAATGTCTGCTTGGAGCGATGGGATCCACCTCGCCAAGCGTGGTGCGAACGCAGTATTAACTCTTAAGGCTCACGTACGAAGTAACCGCATCTCTAGACATCACTTTCAAAAATGTGCCAGGTCTAGAAAGGGAAAATTAATTTCATCTTGTACCGTCTGTATGTGCTGATAAAGTGTTGTGTGCACCTCCCCTGGGCAACCTGGAAGCTCCAGCGGCTGAACTAATAGCACGGATAGCTCTAGAAAGCTTAATTTCTTAAACAAAGATGACCTACAAAGACAGCAATGTGATGTGAAATACGCTATGAAATTGATTTTTATGTTTCCAGTGGCTCTTTTTCTTAGCTCATCACTCTAAAAGCTTCCTTTCCCCGCCAACAGTCATCAGTAGTTTTCTTTAGTCTTCATAATTTTCATCATTGTAAGTAGAATCAGATGGCTTCATGTCGCAGAAAATGAAATCACATTTCATTGCTTACTTGTTGAGGATGAATAAGAACACGAATTAAAAAACAGTGTGTTCCCAAGCCGGGAAACAACTGCCTCGTAGATACCCAACGCTTAAATCAGCTGGTTGCAGTAACACTTGCGTACGTTGGAGGCCATCCGGCGTGGTGAACCAGTGACATTAGCAACGGTCAGTTCAAGTGTAAAGTTATAAGTCCCTAAAGAACTACCCGAATGGCCCCTGCCGTGGTCCAGCAGGCATCGGTGCTTCCGTGGAACAGCACGCCAGGGTCGCCCACTCCTGACGAGACACCCTTCTCAGTGGCGTGAGAACATACACGGTTGTGTCATGGACTGTACAGTTCCGTGGAGCGAGTGAAGACAAACCCGTTTTTTCCAGAATCACCTGCTGCGGCGTCACGTAAGGTTTTCCGTGTGGATGTTCACTTTCAAATCCAAGTTGTGAGGCAGAACTTGACCTTCGTTTGGAACTAGCGAATCGGTCAAAGAAAGAACTGGGGTTCTGTCATGCGTTGAAGGCAGTTTAGAAACTTACAGGTTTATCCTCTTGGGAAGAGTGAAAAGCCACCAAAAAGCCCCTGAAAAACCTGGAAATAGAGCACTTGCATGACTTGATATTCTCCCGTGGCGCAGAGGCACTTGGGGCCAGCACTGTAGCATAGTCACAGGCAATTCTTGCAGGAAAAGTGTTCGAGGGACAAGGAACTCTAGGTCCAAACTTGAAGATGATGAAGTGAGGACTGACACGGAGCTGTCTAAATCAGGTCAGCGCCTGCAATCATTGGTCCTTGCTTTCCACCTTACGGGATAGGTTAACCTCAGTGTTTTCCAAGAACCAAACCCTCGAACTGTTGATAAACCTTTTTAGACGCTGTTTCAGCCATCTGTGAGGAAGCCTCCAACCCCAACCAACCACCTTCTAAAACGCTTCTCGTTTCCTGAACAAGAGGAAAGTGTCATTTCACGAACTGTACTTCTTCTGGCTGGAACAGATGTTCCAACGTTGGTTTTTGGAGGGCGGTTGCAGGTCTGTGTCTTTATACAGAGTGCTCTATACCTCTAAATTTTCTTTGTAAGACCCTTCAGAACAAGTGGTCTCCGAGGCATCCAAAAACATTATTCAGGTGGGTCTCTGGGAAAGGTAATTCTTGATGGCAGGAGAGCAGAAATTGATACTGTGACTTGACAAAAGTTTCCTAAAATCAGCTACACCCAACAGAGCAGCAAAACATAAATAAAGGAAGATTGAGAAAGATGTTTCTTCTGTTGTTTTCTATTACACGCCACAGGGAAAACTTACTGAGGTAGTGTCCTTGTTGATGACAAAACGTGGCTGCAATTACAGACTGTGAGGAATCACGTGAAACTGGCCGAGGCGGGTTCCGACCCTACAGCAAGTAATCAATTTCTAGTCAAATTTTATACACTTCAGCCAAGAATTCACCAGTGCTGCAGGACCACAGGTAGCATCCTACCTAGGCAAGGCATTGAACTCACAACCATTAGGTCCGAGGGTTTCTTCCTGCTGACTTCAGTTGACTAATGTGTGGTCTTAAATAGAAATGTTCGCTTTTCTTAATTTGGCTACTTCGCTTGTTCGTATAGCAACAAACCCCTTTAGACAGGGGCGATCTTACAGTGCAGCTGGAACATTCGGCGCGGTGGAACCCCGGTTTCAAGGTAGTCTCAAAAATGCTGCAACAGAGTCTTCTGGACGGAATCCAAAATTTAATCCAAAGCAACGGAAATAACACACCAAAAATACACTTTCTTTCTGAAAAAGTGCCTTCAGTCAGGAACGCAAAAGTTGGCCCAGCATTCTCAGTTCCGCAGGAGTGAGGATTATGTAACACCACCCGCAAAACGGGAAAGTTTGAAGTCTGATGCATAAAAGACAAAAAAAGACCAGAAAAAAGGGCTTCAAAAAGAGAGCTCTCAGGGGAAAAATGAAGTGGGGGAAAAAAATCCTGAAGTCCAAGTAGGGAGCAGATATAGAAAGTCTTAAATAAAAAGGGGCCCAATACTCCACGGCCATCAGGGCTGTGACCTGTTGTGCTCGGTTTAGTCAGGAAAGAGTTAACTCTCTTTACCAGGGCTGCTAGGGAGCTGTGTTCCTGGATTTATGCAGAGAGAAGAACTGATAAGTTCTTAGCTGGTGCTGGGGAATGCCTGCACTGAATTCAAGGTCTTTCTCTGCTTCCGACACTGCAGCTGCGTTCCCAGCTCTCGCTGTCTGGCTACAGGCAGTGCAGGGGACACACCGTTCAGACAGCTGACCCAGACTGACCAAGGGAGTATTTCATTCCATAGTGCATCATGCTCGGGGCTTAGTCAGGGAGGGGGTCCGGGAGCCACTACTCTCTCCCTTACTCCCTTGCTCGTTTACTCCCGGGCACTTGCTAACCCTCCCCCTGACTCCTGTGTTAGCTGTTTTGCCAACTCCTGTGCTGGCTCGCTGGGAGTGTGGGTGTTGGTGGGTTTGTTTAGTTTTCCTGGTCATGCTATCACTGATGGAGTTTGCTCGGAATCTGCTCTGACAGCTCTTGGGCTGTGGCTCTCAGGCTGCAGCTCTCGGGCTCTCTGGGTCTGACTCTCACTACTCAGCACCTGGGTGTGCACTGGTCAGTGGGTGGTGAGCAACTGTATCATCGTGTATCATAGGTTTTATTTTCTATTATTTTAATTATTAATTTAGGTTTAATTAGTAGATAGTTCTTATCTCAATTTTACGAGCTTATTTCTTTTTCCTCCGATTCTTCCCCTCCACTGGAGGAGGGGGGAAGGGATTTGTGAGAGCAGCTTTGTGGTATTTTGCTAGCCGGAGTTCAACCGTGACACCTGCCGCAGTTAGAAAGTGTTTTCTGTGCAGAGGAAGTCAAGCAGCAGGTGACACACTGCTATTCCAGATCCACATACCCATGGAAGAAAGACCACAAACAGATTGTGTTACTACACCGTCAGGTGGTTTCCAAGAGATCTGAATGTAAACCTGCACTTACCGCTCCTGAAAAGTTCTGTGCCGAGCTCTTCACTTTCTGCAACACACAACCCTCCTACTTCTCACCAGAGCGCTCCCAAGCCTCTCAGCTTTGACCCTGCTCCTGACTCAGTCACTACGCAGTGTGCGCCAGAGGAAGCCCACTCACCTCCTCCGGCGAGAAGCCGCTGGCTGCCCAAGCCGGTTTCAAGGCGAGACGGGGTTATTCACAGGCGTATTTTACTGCGAATGGCCCTGTCTCGCAGCGAAAGCGCGTGGGGCAGACCCTGGAGCGCTGGGGGGCACAGAGCCAGAAACACAAGTAAGACCTGCCTAACGTGTGCCGGGCTCTACAGAGGCTAAAGAACCCGGTGGTGGTATGGAGAATTTTCTGAAACTTAAATAAGTCGATTACACACAGCTTTAAAGAGCATTAGTTTATTATCTATTCTCCATGTGTTACCTCAGAAACAGTCTAATTATATACAAAAATTTGGAATGTTGAATAAATGCTGATCAATAAAAACATTTCATAGCTGTTGACAAGGGAGTATTTCTAAACAAACCCAAAATAATCATAAAGGTTTGATTCTGTGTGTTGTTTATTGCTATGTTTGTGTTCATAGAATGCTTTCAAGTATATACACTTTTTTTTTAACTCCAGTCCAAAAAAGAAACTAAAAAATATTTACATAATAAATACGTGGGAGACTTCATCTTTTCATTCCATCAGTTGAACTGATTCTTTAATGAGCTATTAAGAACAGAAGGAATTAACAGAGTTTGCATCGACTCACGGCCGTAACTTAGGCTGCTGATGGATTTTATTCTAACCAAAATGTAGTTTAAGATGCATTCAAAATGAGAAGTGCTGCTCCCGTCTCTCCTCCTGCCGAATCCTGGCTGAACTAGTCCAGGAGACACCCTTCTCCCGCTCCCCGCGAAACGGTCTCGTTTGACACGTGTTTACCTTTCCACACAGACACTGAAGGAACAAACACACTTCATTCCACTGAAAACGCCAACATTGACCGAGTAACATCAGCATAATCCATTTTATTAGGTGGTTAATTTGCTAATTTACCGAAGACAAGCTCTGGCCAAGTACCTCCACAAGAAGTACTAAACTTCTCGCTGTAAATCTCTACTTGTATAGTTCTACCGCAGCCAAATAGTTTTTTGGTAGGATTCTCCTGTGATACATAAATGTGAAAATCAGGTGACACCACAACATTTAAAACCTCTGTTACCATTAAAGCGAAACACAATACAGTGTAATTCCTCAGTGACATACTGAAATGTACTGCCGAAGTGTACAAAGTCAGTCCAAGATCAGTAAAGAATCAGCTCTGCCTTCTGGACTTTTCCCTTCCCAAGGATACAGGTTATGTGGGAGACCAAGGCGGTTCAGGACTCGTCTGGACGCGTTCCCTTTGAAAGGCAGTGTGTGACGCAAGAAATGAGCACGTGATGTGAACGCTTTGAATTTTCAATAAAAAACAGAAACTAAACAGCCACAAAACACATCTTAGAAGGGGGACACTGAAGCTCGCCATTAGATAGCTATGTTTCTCATTCGTTTCTTCGAAGATTAACGGCACACAGAAAATAAGTGTATTATATCAAAATACAGCACATTTCTGCTAATATATATCAAAAAAATCATCTTCTATGTAAATATTACTGAAAATCAACTAAAAAGAATTAAAGTATACAAAGAGTTGTTAAAGGGTTTCAATCGCAGTTATCAGAACCATACACAGTACAAAAAGCAATAGTTAACGCCTTCGGAAGAAGTGCAATACCATCGGCGTTCGCTCACGTAAAAAGTACTGCCTGTCCACGACCACCAGCTAAGCGTAATCCCCCTCTCCCGCAGCTTGCTGTCCCGAAACCGCAGGAGGCTGGTGCTTTCACTAACTTCGTTACTGAAAGCATTTACTTTTGTACGCAGGGGTTGGGGAAAAAGAAAAAAAAAAAGCGACTTACAACCTGTCTCAAACTACCAACTTATTAAAAATGAACGGCCCTAACTGAATATTGCTGCAATGGCAGGCTGACCGTCAGCCCTGACTAGGAACAGTTATTGGTCTTCTATGGCACTTTTCCATGGTCCGTAACAACCGTGTATTAATGTTTCCACTGCAGGTTATGCAGTCTCTGTTCAATTACGAAGGAGAAAGAAAAATGTTTCCGGTCAACAAAATTAATAGAAGCATAATTGGATGCTTTACACAGTCATAAGGAACGAAGGCAGCCTGTGGTAAATCCCGATTACATCAACAGAGTTAGAAACCCTTTAATGACTCTGAAGTGTCTAGTTCACATTTAACGTCACCTGTAGGAACAGCCCTTTAAGAAACGTCGTTACAAACCGGCGGGTTGTAAGTACACCCTCCCTTCGCTCGCCATCTCACCACCGTAACCCCCCACCACCGTTCAGCTTCGCAAACGTGCTCCGGTTACCTGGCTCCGTGCGTATGGGTTCCTTCTTGATCAACGAGGCCATGCAAAGGCCGAACCCAAAATCGAGATCTTCCACAGCTCCCCCTGCGTCGTTTGTTTGTGTGTGTTTAAGTATTACAGGCAACAACCTTAAACTGGCCATTTCAGCTTCATTTTGAAAATCTACACGGTTACAATGGAGTTGTTTTTATAAAGTTAAAAGTATCACCATTTGCACAAAACTGTGGATTTCCACGGCAGTGAAAAACCTCCGGGCACATTTCTACAGTACAGTTGAAAAAAAAAATTATGCACGCAAGAAAACCCAACTAAACATGAATCACATGTGGCAAATGAATATTCAATGACTACACTAAGAACAAATCCTGTAGAATATCACAAAGTTGTAGTTACAGTCTTCCTAAAAATAAAAACAAAACACTGTAAGCTTTTATTGCATTTTCTATTGGTAGACGTACACTCCAGAACGAAACGCTTTTTCTTCTTTCCTGATTCCAGATTTAGATAGCAGACAGTTTTCACCTGACCCTTAATCTGTCCAACCAGCACCACCTTCCATCTACCCTTTCACCTATACAATGTGCACATAGCAAAGCCCACGTATTTCATATCCCCAATTTTTATCTCCAAGAAGTGGTTTCAGCATAACACATTAATATCTGGTGAATAAAAATAAAGGCAATAAACGGCTACAGGACAGACAGCCCTGCCATCTGTCCGTTGGCTACAACTGAGGCTTTGCAAAGCCTTGCACAAGGTTTAGTAATGTGTATGAATTATCCAAAAATAAACCTACCATCTGTACAAAAAAACAACACAGGTTTATTCTTGGAGGAGTGATCCTTAGATTGCTATAATGCTTAAAAACAAGTTTATTCACCATATGCATTTCCAAAATTATTTCCTGTATGTTCTATACAGTGGTTTTTTTCCCCTTTAACCACAAGTTCAGTATTTCCTGTACAAATTTTGATCGTAATTCTTTTCAAGTTCCTTTCACGTATAAAAATAGGCAAAATATTCGGTTTCCCATAAGTCCTTCAATGAATCCTGCTGGCTTATCCCCTTCAGTGAATCCTGCTGGTTTATCCCCTCCAACCACAGTATTTACGAAGAAACTTCTCGCACAATGACGAGTTCCACGGCGTTCTGAAAAGTCTTTAGCAAAGATACTGCTTGTCCGTGATCAATATTGATGAAGCTGTAGCCATTAGCCTAAAAAGAAACATTTAACGTTGAAAAACACACAGTCCCACCTGCCACGTTAGTGAAACACGTCTCATGCTGCCGGGTAGTTTATTTCAGCTGTACGGTTTAAGATAACCCAATTCTCTGTGAATGCAGACAACGGAACGCTGCAGACTTGTGGGTTACAGCTGATGCGAGCTGAACACGTACCTGTACGCTACGGGAAATTAAACGGCCGCGTTAGCCTGGGAAGATTCTTGCCCCAGCTGTACCGCATAGCCGAAAGGGAAAGCTGAACCTTAAGCCACTGGCATTGCCCATCTAATCCATCAGCCTTGAGACAGCCACAACAGAAAAGCAAATGCAGGACAAATGATACATCCCACTTTAAGTAACAGAAAGTTAATGGCATTTGTGATAAATTAAAACTATCAAAGCCGCTAACAAAAAATATTAATGGCGTTGGGAGCCCTTTCAGCGTGTGCGGCCTCCTGAGGTCACCCCCAGCTTGCATCTTCCTGACGCTAAACAACTTCGCCATTCGTGGGATAGGTTTGGCTCAGCAAACGCAGGCAGGCCTAAGTGCCCTACGAAAGTCAGGGAAAACACAGCTACGGTTCAGCTTCTCAGGGTGCACTACTGCCAATTCACGTTCATGCTGGGTGCTAGAATCTTGCAGAATGACAGATTTGTCCAGGTCGAACTGTCACTGCTTCCGGCTGCGCATCCCGCCCCTCTCCCTGAGCCCTTTATGCGGCAACAGAGAAAACGGCTTGTGCGCCCCGTTGCCTCAGCCGTGCCGTTGTGGAGACGGCTCCTTATCCCGTCACCAAACGCAGGCTGTTGCTACCAGTGGAATCTGTTGTTGTAGAGGCGGCGGGTTTTAAACCCGCCCAGGATTGCGGAGAAAGATGCACGTGCAGACTGTTCACGGAGCAGAAGTGGCAATAACCCTTCCAAATCAGCATCTGCACAGCATGTCCTAGCCCTACCCTAAAGCCAACAGTATCTCCAGACTCACGTGCTATTACCTAGTTACTGGTGATGTAGAATATTCTTACTAAACATTTGTATTATGATCTGCATGCCTAATGCCCGTTTTACAGAGAACGCTGCAAAACCAAGCACAGCAAAGCGACCCTGGGAGAGATGACGCTCAGCCCAAAACCGTGGAAGTCATCAAAGTGGCAACAAGACAGAGTGGAGAGCCACCGCACCGCCACTGGGACTATCACGGGTATATAGAATGTGCTGTTATACAAAAAACCAGCCTCCGTTACAAGAAATGAAACAGCCTGTAATTGCCTAAGCGTGCTAAAGGAACTTCTCCTTCTGAAATTTTCCAAACTATGAATTCCTCATTGAACAAGCAGCAAGGCCCAAGCAGTGCCAACGTGACAAAAGGAACCTGCAGTACAAATGTCACACAGACAAATGGAATTCCAGAGAGAGGAATAAACCATTACAGTCACCTTTCACACATGTTGCACCCTGTAAGTAACAGATATGCTACCGGTGTTTTCAAAGGTTTAACATGCTGCTTGTGCCTGCATGGTGTGTTGGAGGGTTACCCCCTGCCTTAAAGCCTTACACATCAGAAGAACTGGAACCTTTCTCACCCCTGGGAAGAAGAACAAATGCAGAACTATTTACCATGCTCAAAATCAAGCCACCTTTTAGTTGGAACAACCTGATCTCAGCTAAGTTTTCTTGGGTGCTTTTGGCTTTACCTTTCATCCAAAGGATTAGGCTGGTTTCAGTTTGGCTTTGTTTTAGAAAGCTGTTGCCACAATGTTCTGGTTTGTTGAGACACTAGTGGGTTTTTTTAGTTGGGATTTGGTTTTTTTGGGCGGGTTTGTTTGGTTGGTTCTGTTGTTTTAGAAAACTGAAATACAGCAGAGTTGTATTCTCAATTCCAATATTCTCAAACCAGTAACGTGGTGAATAATTAATCATTTTTAACAAGCTCTGCAACTTTAAGGGTGGCTAGAGCACTGTTCGAACGTCCTGCCAGGCCATTTCACTAATAAAGTAAAGCCTACGTAATCCCCTTCCCCATTTCCCTGGCCCCTCCCCAAATAGCTTATGAGCTCATCAGACCCTTCAATCAACTGTGATGCAGAAGAGATGTGAAAGGCACTGACCCCCTGCAGCCTGTCAGCTGTGGGGGAGGCAGCAGAGACCGGGGAGCTGCAGGATGGAGGGGGATGTAAGAGCGAGTGCAGGCGGGGAGAGGGGCTGAGGGGCGACTGCTGGTGTTCAGACAATGCATTACTCCAAACACTGCACGTGAACGACCCCAAGTTAAATAACGACGACAGTAAGCCTAACGAGATACTCACACTGCATCTTGAATGACAACATTAGGCCTGGTTTTTTGTTTTTAGAAGTGTGAATAATGTTCAGGGTTTGAAAAAATGATCCGACTAGTCATGCTTCAGCCTGTATCACCTACCCTAATGTTAGGTGGGAGAAAACCTAAAAACATCATTCCAGAATATGTGAATGCTTCTGGAGAAGATACTGGCAATCTATCTAAAAAGTAAAGATTCTGCTGTCAGAAAGAAGTGCCAACTGAAAATGAACGGCTGTATTACACAGGCTATTTAATTAGATGGCCACAGTACCTGAATTATTTTATCTCCAGGCTGCAACAGCTTAGATGCTGGTCCTTCCGGTTGCACTCGGGTTACAAATATACCCTTGAAAAACAGAGGTGGAAAACATTTTTGACAACTTATCTCATGAATAGCTGAGGAGCACGAAATAGATGTAATTCAACACAGTAATTTACCATCCTAAACAGAACAGGATGCAGTATTATTCTACAGGTATACTGGCTTTTATGACTACCTTCCTTTTCTGTTAAATCCAGGAGAATTGCCTTTAAAGGAGTACTGAAGGGCAAATTCTGATCTGCCTGTGTTTCATCTGGCAGATGTGTATGTCAAGATGAATTACCAACCAGCAGAAATAAGGCTGTAGGCTAAATCATGTTCTCTTTTAAAAGGCTTCCAAACAGCAGACTTCGTAACTCACTATCTCAGATCTGTTGACTGATATCTGGAAATGTGCAAGAACCACTCAGCTGGAATAATCCTCTGTGTTGTCACCTACCACCTTGACTTTTCATGTCGTATGTCCCCATTTTCATTCCCTCCAGCCCTGCAGTTTGGTGGTTTGGGGAGTAGTACTCCTCCCCACCCCTGCCTTTGCTAAACATTAAAATCGTTCTGATTATTAACGTTTCTAAGATGCATTAGTATAAAATACTCACCTCATCTTCAGGTCTGAATGGATTCCCTCTACCACCAACTCCTCCTGAAATACTAAATCCAAGTTCCGGATCCTTGTCAATTCTCACTCGAATCTAAGTAGTTACAAGCAAAGTTAGATAAACTGGCTGAAAATCTGCATTCAAAGCTACTGTAATGAAATTATTACTAAGGAGTTTAGGTGAACAGAAGCTTAAAAAAAATTCAAAAAAGCATTTGTTGCAGTTCAAGGGCGTATTATATCTATTAATTCAGAACAGGATTCTCATACAACAGCACTGTGTGTTGTACATAACTGATGCTAATATCAACACTGCACTGTAAATTCAGATACTCAGATATTACGTAAATCAATTTAATGCCCCCAGCAAAATCATGCTGCTATGGGAGAACCTGTTCCTTCTGTTTCTTTGCTACCCCTAGCTGATCTTTAAAAAAAAAAAAAGAAATCAAACCTTGTTCCTACTCTCAAGCTAAGTTCTACATAGCCAGCGCTGTCTCCATTTTCTCTGGCCTGAACGGTTGACTAGAAAACCTGTATTACACAAGAAGTGGAGATGCTTATTCTAGCACAGAAGGAAAACATGGCTCTCAGCATTTTCTCAAAAAACCCGAAACAATACAGAAGAAAAATCCTGTGTCCAAGAGCAGAAAGAGGGTTGCCACAATGAGAGAACCATTAAATTGTGTAAGAATTTCTTACCCACATGTACCATAAATAGAACTGATAATTATCAGCCATGCCCCAGGTGCTCACTTTTTTTTTTTAATGCTAACTTTTGTTTATGCATGTGCATTTCTACATTTGCAGGTTTTTGAGCCGTTCTGGATAGCAATGAATAGATGCAAATTACTCTCAGTTGTACTGTGCTTTGCATTTTTTTCAGTTACTAGATAAATGTTGTGATCATGAAATGTAGTTGAGAAATGTCAAGCTCTGTACAAAGATGCAAGCTTAAGTTTCTGGTACATTCTGTTAAAAAGCTACCACGTCTCTCAAAAAGAAAAGAGCACTTTTACTTTTTACCAAAAGTAAAAAGAGCACCAAATTTGAAGGGATGCGTGATTTCAGTAGTGGAACTGCACTGAGAGAATGCTGTCTTCCGGTGGAGATAAAATCCTGTATGATTTCTGTCACTATAAGGAAACAGTAATAAACCCAAACAATCTAACAATTTGCTGCCAGCGACAGGCAGATGTCATTATCAAGTAAGATTTTACTCTTACCTCTTGCTTTGCCAACTCATGGCTTTGTCTGGGAGAACACTGGGACTGGGTATAGGGAGGTTGGTGGGCAACTTTCAACATCAGATAATCGATTAATTGCTCTCTGGATGGATGTCTTGCTACCGATGACTGAGGGGGGAGATGATGGACTTGGCTGTAGTTTGCCTGAGGTCTCTGAGGCTGGCACATCTGTCCATTTGTCAAAGGCATCTGAATAAAACATGAACACTTTGTGTCGTACATTTTATAAGCAGCAATCCCCAATTCCTCCTTTATTATTTCAGTATTTCTCACACTTGACTGCTTTTAATTTTGGAAACATTACTAAAACGACTCTTGTGGATCGTGTACAATTACACTCCATCTTCAGAGTTATCAATTCTGACCTCCTGAGAACAAATCTGAAAACCAAAACTTAGAGTGCTAGCCTACCAGAACAGACCAGACAGTCTTTGCTTCTAGCACCTGTTTCACTGAGTTAGCCCAGCCATTATTTTATGGCAGTACTGACACGTGGTTTCCAATAAATGTTGTTCTTTTGTTAACACACCTGTCACTGATTTGACAGGCGTAGCGATGACAAAAGGCAGTAAGGCACACAACTGTCAGGACACACAGTGCATTCAAACCGTTTCACTAGGAATGATGCTCGAGATGACAATGTTTCTTACTGACACCTCGGAGTTACTGTTCAGCTCTGCAGCTCTGTTGAGACGGGACACCTTTTCCCTCCTCGCCCTGTGCACTTATCTAGCCTAAACAGTCACTTACGTGTGTGTACGATTCCCACATTCCAAAAATGATACACTCTTGAACTACAATTTATTGTTCTGCCTGCCACCATTATCCCATTATAAGGATACAAGGCTATTAAAGTAGCCTTTCTCTCAATATTATAAATAAGTGAAGTGTGCAAATTTAACCATGCTATGTGAACGGACACCTATCAGAATCTATTTTGTTGAGTATTTTATGTCAAAGTGATTCTGAGAAATGGAAATGTGTGTATATTTAAGTTTTTTAGCTTATTTACAGATCAGATGTGTTAAATTTACATAATTTTCTACGGCCTTTTCTGAAAACCTACAGCATGACAGCAAAACTACTTTTTGTTGCACTGTCAGAGGTAGGGTTTACATAGGCAACAAGTATCAACAGATATGCAAATTCCCAATACTCAAAAGTCTGTAGAAATGCAACTGAAATTACTGAATTTATAAAATCAACTGCTGCGTTGTGGTCATTTACAAGCATCCATTTAGTTTCATTGTACTAAGTCCCGCCTGTATAGATGGTCCTTAGAGATACAGAATGTCCCCTACTAATTCTAGTTTATCATCACGACACATTTCAAGTTTGTTCTTTCAAAGTTTTAGCTTCAGATTGCTTCCTTGAAATCATCTGCTGTATTCCAATTTCCTCTTCCACTTATGTCTTCTGCTGCCAACTTCTTCTTTCAAAGCCCCCGCTGAAGAAACCATCCTCCTTCATACAGTTACCTATTCTGTCTTCCAAAAGGAGGATGCTATTTCATCTACAACACCTTTGATATTTGGGTATTACAGTAGTAACACAAAATACATCCTTACAAATAATAATAATAAATATATCCTATCCACGATGTCATGTAGATAATTACCTGCACAGCTATTTTCTTCATGCTGTCCGGAGGAACATCTTTGAGACTAAGTGTGGCAGATGAGTAATTCTGCTGTCCTGAAATGAAAACTTCATCCTGGCATTGGTCTCCTGGAGTAGAAGCCTGGGGGTGCTTTAAACAGAATGAAGCCAGTAAAGATGACTGTCTCCATATAATTTAAACCAAAAAATTCCCGTAAGCAGCCCAGAATAAAGCATTTTAAGGGCTTTATCGTTCTTTATCTTTTTTTTGATTAATGAGTACATTGTTTATGTAGAAACTCTTACTAGCCAGGACACCACACCCATAAAATATTGATCGATATTTACAAAATCTAACAACTGCAGAGGTGTCTGATCACCAATAAAATAAGAGAAGTCCACAAATGCTATGGACTGCCTATTCAAGGATTCATATGATTAAAAGAAGTCTTTTGTTGACTTTACCCAGCTCACTATGGATACCATAACATCACTCAGGATACTCAGAGTTAGTGAGTCATTTCCTCACATTTTCTTACAAACAAAAATACTAATTTTCTTGAATGCCTACCGTATCTTATGGTACCGTTTACATCATCAGAATTTGGGGGAGAAAAAGCATAATAAGATTTTGTTCAAACCTTTACCAACCTAGGTTAAATTCTGAACGGTAATCTCTTGTTCACATATGTACAACGAAACCAGACAGTTCTACATATGTCCAATCACCTACAAAAGCCAATTAGAAAACTCAACTTCATGACTTCAAATTGAAAAGCACTGCAATAAGTTTAAGGCATATGAAGTGAGGCAAAGTATTTGATTAATGCCTATAAAAAAATTCCACAGCACACAGATTATATTCTATTGAAAGTATTGTCCATATGTAAAAGGATAACCCTATCAATTTAAGGACACCTCTCACAGTTTATTCTTTCCCCCTTTATATATTGCAATAGCCTCCTGTAGGTACTCACTCGAACAATGTGCACACCAGAACCTCTTCCGTCTGCAACACTCAAGGCAACACTACCCTGGCTGCCATGCAGATCCCTAGAGCTGCCATAGTGAAAGCTGCTAACTGCAGCATAATTGGAATTAAAGGACCTAGACAGCATGCTCTGAATAAAGAGGGGACAGATTTAACACAGAGATTAGTGCAGCATGCATAAACCACAAGACATGTTATACATAGACTAATACAAATATATTCCATTGTCATGCAAGATAAAAACCATGCAAGAACAGTACCACTGTGATGTATAAAACACAACTCAGTGACCCCCATTTACCTTTATTTACTGTAAATCAGCATGCATTCAGCAGATTGCATGCAGAATTACATGTAAATAAAGTCATCCAAATGTTCACGTGTCTGGAAAAAACAAGGTGCACATCTTATCAAAATTACTAGGTTTTCATTAAATTTGCAACATATCAAATATGTTGTAGGAAGAGAAGCTGGCAGTCAAGATAAACACGTGTGGAAACCATCTGATTACCAGTTATTATTTTGTCTCATTCCCCACCCCCTATTACTGGTACAGTATAACAAAATTTACATAGAGATTTGACTGTTGACTGGGTTTTCTTGCTACTGCAATGCTGTCAACCTCCACAACGTATTCAAGTAATGCTTCATTCAAGAACGTGACCAAGTCTCATTTAAAGAAAAAAGAGGCTCAGAAGAAACCTTGGAGTCCACCCCTGTACCACTGCAGGCAACCCAACAGGTAACATGAGCTCAAGGACAGAGGAATTAGTGGTCTGGGTTTGAGCTTCATGACCTTGCAAGCCTGCCCTCTGCAATAATGGCAATGGTAATAGAAAGAAAGCAGTAGACATTACTGTCTTGCCACCATGGACTTTGTACTTGTAAGAAAAAAAAAAAAAAGACAGACTGCACAAAGAAAAGCAACAGGTTCATATGATCACAGTAAAACTTAGACCACAAAGCATCAAACACAGGCAAATTCAGATTTTGGGGTTTTTTTTATAAAGTTTCTATTTTTTTCCAAGCTGAAAAAAAAAGGTACAAAATAACTATCATTTGACTAAGATACTGCAACAACTCTTACATGAATAAATACATTTTGGTGTTTGCCTTTTGACTACATACATCTAGTTGTTAAAATAGTCCCTAGTCCTCAGGCAGACGTTTGCTCTTTCACACCAGCTTTATCTTGTGAAACTAAAGCTAGAATAATAAAGTCCTATGTCTCTGCCCATTCATACTTCCAGGATGCTCTGGCAGCACAGTCATTGGAAACTCCCTTGGGAAAAGTATTTACTGACAGTACTTGGCTTTTCTTGGCCAAGGCTCTTGCATAACCTCTCACTCAGTGGCAGTGAACTGTCTGCATGCTCCTCAGCTACACCTACCCTGTTCTCTAGTCAATGGACTTTTTCAAGCTTCCAGACAATTCTCCAAGGGCTTTCCTTCTCTTGGGAGGGAAAGACTGTACTTGGCATTCAAGTCTCTCTTTACTAAACATTCGATCTGAGCTTACTGCTCCTTTAAGTTTCAGGCCAAACACGCAGATGAAACTGCCAAAGCCAGTTTCCCTTAGCTACTCAGTGTATCTTCTTGCAACTCTTCTCAAAATAGTCTCTGTAATTATCCAGATGGCCTCCTTCCCCCACTTGTACAGGCTGCCCTGAAGTCTCCTTGCAGGAAGCCTCTCAAAGGTTCCTGTATCTCTCCATCTTCTGTAAGTGGCAAAGAGGGAGAGAAACATAAAAAGAATGCATGGTGGGATGATAAAGCTAACTTCAAGGCGTGCCTAGCAGACCGTCTTACTGTGAAGATCCCTAGATCCACCAGACCGCCTCGTCGCTCAGATCCACTAGATTGACTCGTCTCTCAGAAGGACCCACACAGATGGTCAACAAATAGTGACAAATCTACCTCCAGATTTGTATTTACAATCTAACAGATCAGCAACAGGAGGTAGAACTTTGCTAAAATTTGTAAAGGCACGAACTTGTCCATCAGGAATTAAGATTTCAATTAACTCCATTGAGTGAACTTCAAGGTGATTACACAGCTTGAGAGCAGTTTTATTCAAGGTTTTATAAAATCTCCTTTCTTGGTAGAGACTTCTTTCCGAAGCGCGTGAGAAGTACTGCAAACACCATTTTTCTCCTTCTCTACAGTGGGCACAGGGTCCCAACACTAAATTAGGAGGAATCCACAAGTACGAACTGTACAGAACAAATACTATCTAAAATTACATGGAGTTGTAAGAAAGTTCTGATTTAACACAAGAAGAGATTCCTAGTGGGAAATCTAGAAAGTATTTTTCTTCTACCTATTTTTAGCCGTGAAGAGAGAAACTGAGGCATTTGGGGTGTGAACAGTATTCCTCTTAATTTTGCCTTTAAATATAAACATGATAAAGGTGGTACATTTCCCAGCAAGATTCCCAAAGACTGCTGCACCAGAAAAGACACTTTCCGAAACCTCAATATGCAGATGCCATTAAAAGCCCTGATTTTTATTCCAAGTCATTAAAAATTAAATACGGAATAAATGCATGGGCTAAACTTCAGATTAAATAGGAATGTTAATTCCAAGTACCAGCTCCATCCTCCACCCAATTTGCTACACTGTCCTGCAAAATGATAATTCAAATATTTGAGGCTTGAGAAATCTGATTTCAGTTACTCTAATATGCACTAATCAATATACATGCCCTGTTCTGCTGTATTTTTGGGAAAGCTACGTTTACTACGAATCAGTTATTCAACTGTGAAGAGCACATATTAAAAGCTACAACACATCGAGAAAAAACAGCTACGTGCAAAGTAAAAACAAACAAACCAGCATATAAATCGTGTTTTGTAATCAAAACCAACCTCTAATGGAGTCAGTTGAGATGCAGGCAGCTGGTAGCACGGTTTTGGGTTTGTTTACGTTATCTCTGAACACTGAGAGTCAGAACACATTCTCCATTTTGCGGCTTACAAGAGAATTAACAATTTCAGATTTCAAAAGGGTGAGGTTTGGGAACTGAAGTACTTAAAATATTTACTTAGGTACAAGAAAATAAACAATGGAATCTGCCTAGGAGAATTTCTGACGGATAATACTGTTGCAGTTTTAAGACTGTCTCGAGTCTGGCACAACAATCCATTAAGTTTTGGTACAGACCAGGAACTAACAGAATTAAAGTATCTGCAGAAAACAAGACTCTACATTCTACTTATCTTGGAATAGCCTTGACTGGTAAACTTAATTGTTAAGCTTAAATATTAGCTTACTACTTATTTTTTTATATAACAGTATTTCAAATCAATTTCCAGCTAAAGGTGAGAATAAGTTACCTTTCCATGCTATATTAAGAGGTCTAGAAATGCCTTCACTTTTCATTCCCACCTTGACTTTCTAAAGTTCTTTAGAAAAATGTTGCTCAAGGTATTCTGGAACACCTGAAATACCTAAAATAAATGCTTTAAGCCTTTAGGAATAAAAGCACACATGGAAAATAAAAAGTTGTGACTGAAACGAAGCAGAATTCTAGCAAGATACCAGTCTATCCCAAATAAGAACTTAAAAATTATGAAACTATTCTTCAGTCATGAGGGAAGGAAAAAAGGCATGAATTTAGGTCTCTGATCCTGCAAAAACATGTACCTCCAATATGCCACTGCATTCCTACTGAAGAGTTGCGTATGGAGAATTACATATAATTTAAATTCCGCTGTCATAAAATGTTTGCAGGGTCGTAACTTTTGTTGTTTACATTCCAAAGGCACAAGAATTTTATTCCTTTTAAAGTGTGATGTATTGACTTCTGAACTCCACAAAATACCGTTATAACACATTGATGGTTGGGTAGTCCATTAAAATGGAGAAAAAATTACAATCTAAACCTAAAAACTACTGAATGGACAGCATTCTTGTAATTCATCCATGTCAAAATACTCTTCAGGCTATGAAGTTATGAACACTTAAGCACTTAATTATATGCGTGCATAGACCCACTGAAGTTACTTTCCTTGACATACCAAAGCAAGCTTAACTTGGAGAAAATGTAAGGCCATATCAATTAAATCATTTTTGCATATTAGATATGTAGCATTAAAAAAAATAAAGAAAAACTTTCAAACTTTGATTAAAACTGCAATATCAATACTGAACCACTCAGACTTTTTTCCTTTTAATAAGGCACTTTACATTGGCAACTTCAAGAGTAAAACCACTTATTCTGATTTCTGAATTGGAAAGTAGGAATCAAACTTTAAGACCTATTTATTTCCGATAAATAGTAGATAAAGTAGATTATTAAAAATAGAGGGCTTAATTGCAGATGAAATTAGAACTGAAAACAAACACACACATGATGAACTCCCAAGAGATACACATCAAAAAAAGAAATTACACGCATGTAAGGAAAGGACAGTCAGGTCCAGTAACTCTATCTGCCTACTCAGCACATAGAAATATAATAGGTATGTGAAGATAAATGTTGCAGGTGATTATTACTGCAACTTATAGACGAGAAATTCCTCTACCACACAATAAAATGTGTGACACTAGTGTTTTTACACAGCCAGTATTTTAGTTTAAATTCCTAAGTGAAAACTTTCAAGACTTCTATAGAAGACTACTGTGACATACCAGGTAGCAAAATTGGCAAGTAACACTCAAAAAGGAAAATCCGCTGAAAAGTATTACCGTTCTTAAAAACCTCACTACATTTATGAGGTTGGGGGTGGGGCAGAAATGACTGCATGCCTTCCAGCAGCTTACATACATAACCACTAGAGAGCAGCTTGAGTTATAAATACGCTCCTTTCTCTATCCCATAATAAAGTATGCTTTGCATCAGGTAAGCAAATTTTTTCTCCTGAATATATGCAAAATTTCTATTTACAAATGGTCTCATCAACTCTTTTCACCTTCCCTCATCCAGATGGGCAATTTTAGCTGATCATCATATGCCCCCTTACAGCTTGTCAAAGGGACTACAAATGCTGGTTACTTGGCTGGGATCCATTGTTAATCAGTTTCGCTGGACTTCAAACTATCCTGTACCTCTCCTCATGCCAATTAAAATATTAAAAGTGTTTTTTCCTTACCTAAAACCAGCTAATATATGAGTAACTAGCTTCTCCAATTTGTCCAACAAGCAGACACTGTTTATTTAAGTGGGTTTACCCTCCTCCCTCTCTCTCCCTCCAGTTACTAAATTTTATATGAACAAAATAAACAAGTACTTCAGGAGCTTAGCAATAAGAAGAAAAAAAACACAACAAACCCACAAGACAACCAACCCCCCCTCACCCCCACAACACCCTCTTCCCTAATAAGCACAGGCTAGAAATAATAAACACGATGAAATCCAGTAACAGACCCAGAAGAGACACAAAGGTAGTGCTATTAACCCACACTGTTGTGTATAACCACAGGCAAGATGAGATGAATTAAATATTCATCATAAGGCTAAATTTTGTACACCTGTTTTTGTCAGTGTTGTGCCTGACGCTTTAAAAAAAAGAAAGGCCATTTTAAATCCAGGAAAGCTTTGTTAAAGCAGTTTCCAGTAACTGTGCCTTAAATGGGCTCCATAATTGACCTTGTTCCTTAAATGCTGGTTCCTCAAATGAGTTCTCTAATTACTGAAATCTTTTTTGGACTTCAAAACATTTCAGAAGTGTGGTTTATAGATTAAAAATTAGCTGGGGGTGGGGGCTTAATTACAAACAGAAATACTGAAACCATTATTTTAAAAGAACGAAGAGATATCCAGCAAAATCCTAGCAATTTCCACATTATCATACTTACCAGCTGCCATATAGGATCATATCTACATTTTTCACAGTTCAGATTTTTCTTTTTAAGTCAGTCATATCCCACAGACTATAAAGCAGACAATTATACAGACATTCACTTTTAAACCCGTAAAATAAGTCTCAGATTGGTAAGTAAAAGCCACTTTAAAACGCTTCATGGCCACAACAAAAGAAACACACATACAGACTCTGAGATCTGTTAATTTAGATGCACAGCTAAGCTCTCAATAGCAGCTATGCCGTAACACTCCAGTAGGAAACAAAAGTAAGTCTACATATAAAGCATAATAGAAAGTATGGGCAGATATAAAGGGAATCAAGTCAGGCAGTCAATTTCATTTCCGTAAAGGTGACTACACTGCTGCACTACCTGAACAGATTCCACTGGTACACTCAATACTCTTCCTAACACGTCAAATGTGGACGATTTAAGAAGAAGCTATGAACAAACTGCATGAGCAATGCACTGAAGTTTTGTTTCCCTCTGCATTCAGGGACTGCTGGGACTTCTGCTCCTCTGTCATTTCATGTACTTTGATATATGCTCCCAGAAGACTGTAAGATAATGCACCTTGTATCAGGGTTGGAGCATGGTGAAGTTTGTGACTGTCTTGTGGGACAAAGGGTCCCCACACTACAGCACAGTACTGCGAAAGCTTAAGGTGTTTTGTGTTGTACATGACTCCAACGGCACTAGAAGAATAGGTTGAGCTGTTGTGCAGGCTTCTTTAAAAAACAAACAAAACCCATCCCTTTCTACCACCACAAGTTATGCAACTTAGACAAGAGCAAACACATCCCTCCAAATACTTGTATTTCTGAAGAAAAATTATAGTTAAAAGCAACTTTTCCAATTATCTCCAATTAACTTTCTTTAGCTATCAGGGATATTGAAGTATTCAGCGCAATCACAATCCAAACTACGTGCTTTCAAAAGAAATTAAAAAAGAAAATCCATCTAGCTGGCATCATCAAAACTCTTCCCCTCCAAGGAACCCGGATCATTCCACCCATTATTTACGGACGTTATTTTAACTGGTTTAGCTGGACAGCATAGATTACACACTTCCAGTCCCTGCTCAAATTCTTTGACGATACATAATTGTTCAGCTCTACGTATCAGCTCAAATTCTTCATAGCATTTACAGTACATAAAGAATCCTGTTAATCATCTCTAGTTATATCAAAACCTCCTGTGATTTCCTGAAATGAACAAGATTTTTAAGTGTTCTCATCTTACAGCAATAAATATTCATTCAACAATCTGTCAGATACCCAACTTCAAAAGACACTGTCTTCGAGGCAAATACATGTTAATTATGGCTTTTGAATTCTGCAGAAACTGAAGCTGTAGACCTATACTTCCAAACAGATTTCACTGATTTTCTTTTCCTTGTTCTTAAAGAGAAGACATAGGGAGAAAAAAGGCAGAACAGAAAGATCAAGAAGTGTAAGGGAAATTTTAGTATACTACAAATACAGTGCTACAGTAAAAATTACCTCACCTACAAGAGCTGGTCTTGCTGTCCAGCAGGTCAACGTGACATTATCTAACGTGTTCTAAAGTCACTGAGCTAAGCTGGCAAGTGTTATGTAAAAAAACCAGGGATTTCTTTTTTTTTCTGGGCAGGAAAATTCATTTAGAGTCTACCACTTGACTGTTTCTCAGATATTCCTCACAAATAGGTTTCTCTCTTTTAAGTCCATATCAAAAGGACATTTTCAGTGGTAATTAAAAGCAGTTCAAAACACAGGGTATTTAACTTATGCCATATCCAGATAACGGAAAGTTAGGAAAGTTTTAAAATTATTAGTTACCTTTTCAAGCTTTTTGGCCTCAATGTGTCGCAGCACCTGTTCCCTCCAATCATGAGGGACTTTACTTTTTCCTGGAGGGTCTAATAAAGAGTGCTCAGAGTTAACCCTTGGGTTGGATCTCTTAGAAGGGCTAGTCCGTGAGTAATTGAAGTCACTAACTGACATAGTTCTTTCTGGTATTTCATTCACCGATGGCCGAGCACTCTGCGGTCGGGGTACATTCGGGCCATCAATGCTGTATGTCCTGGCAGAAAGAGGTCTCTGCTGCCCAGGCATTACTGGTGGAGCTCTTCCCATTGAATGTAAATCTCTGTATGTTAAATAATCCCCTTCAGGAACCTGGTTCCGCCTTGAAGGTACAGTATCCCCAACATTCATAGAAGCTGTAGAAGACACACTGCTCTGCCTCTGAAGAGTGTGTCTGGTTGCTCCTGGGAGCAGTCTGTCACTCGGTGGAATTGCCCACATATCTATATGTCTCCCAGCCATCCGCTGATGAGTGTTATACACAGCGCTGGCTCGAACATTGTTGTGATTGGAGAAATTCATATTGGCAGAATGCTTTACATAGCCAGGGGTTTCTGTACTGTCAGACCTAAGCAGACGTGAAGGAGGTAAGCTGCCTTGTTCTATTGGGGTGTTTTGCTTCTGGGGCCACAAGGTGTCTTTCGCTGCTGCGCTGCTGCTGTACTGAATATTATACTGGGGAGCACTGAACATCTGTGCACCGCCTGTCACTGATCCTCTCGCTGCATTAGCGCCTTCGGGGTTGTGATTTGAGTCAAACTTGAACACAGTTTTTGCAGAAGATACTAAATCAGATGATGATGACGACCCAGGAAATACCTGCAAAGGCTGATCATACAGAAGAGTAGCAGATTTACTCCGGACTATGTTTTTTCCGTCTGCACTATCAGATGCAGATTTTACCACCGAGTTTGGCTGTTGAGATCCGTTCTCACTGACGATATCATAGATTTTCAGGCCACCAGTATCCATACTGCTGATGCTGTGAGATTTCATCACAGGACCACTTCTCTGTGGGGACAAGTCTTCAGTGCTCCTTGAAACAGACAGCTCAGCAGAATCACCATCAACTGTAGTGCTTCTTGTTAGCTCATCTTTACTGGGATACTGTACTGCTTCCTCAGCAAGTCCATTTACTTTATTTATAGGATGTTTATTTCCATTTTCCAAGTGCTCACTTTCTTCTTTTATGCTGTTGTTCAAAAAGCCCTTTACTGAAGTTATTTCCTGTGTTTGTAACTTTTCTACAGGAACTGGCGCTGCCTCTTCACTAACCAGTTTACTGATATTCATGTTTATTTGGTCTAATTTGTAAGATTCCTCTGCAGGAGTGCTTAGATCAACACCTTTTCCTATCAGGCCTAATCTTTCTTCAATGTTTAATTCATATTCAGCCAAATTTGTAACCTTGTCTTGCACACTTATTTTTTCTTCTACTGTAACACTCAATTCACCTCCATTTTGCAAAAGATTATTCAAATTTTCATCTTCTCGCCTGGAAAAAAAAAAATAACTCTTAAAAGAAATTCCAAAAGGAACCAACATATTCCCTTAAAAATGTTTTAGAAAAAAATAATCATTAAGATGCAACACGGTCATATTGTGTATACAAAACAGGACAAAGACCAATACACAGCCAGATTTATGACTTCCTATCTTACCATGACAAAAAGATATTCTATGGAGGGCTCATTTTGGCAATGTTTGTCATCTGACTTCAGAAGTTTGTTCAATTCAACAGGAATTATTAAAGACAATTTTAAAGCGTAAAAAGTGCAAAGAGAATAACTTTTTTAAAAAATCAAATATCTGCAAGTTCCATGATAATTTTGGACAAATGTCTGTTTCTACTGGCAAATTTAAGAAAAAAAAGGCACCTTCTAACTAAAACCTTAAGTCACAATCTGTAAGTCTTTGTAAGTTTCAAAAGCATTTTGTAGTTATGTTAGTATTCAAACTGATCTTCAAAATTATGCAAATAAAACCAGAGCTTTTTAAAAAAACATATTGAAATATTTTATAGGGATAACAAATTGTAAGGATTAAATTATTATACCCCATTATTAAGACAGATAGGATCCATGCCTTGTATACTAAAATTAGCCCCTGAAAGCTATTGTATTTTTTTGAGAACTATTCCGTTACTTAACATTATTATAAAACATAAAAATTTAAATTATTTCATAAATGACAAATTAATGAATTAAGGGAACGTACCCATAATATGAAAGGCTAAGTAACATTTTTCTATTATATTTTTACAGTGGTATACAGTATCTTACAAACCTGATCTTGGATAAGACAGCAGCATGTGTTTCTTTGTCTGGAGAACAGAGAGAAATATCTTGGCTACTTTCTGTATTTAAGGAAACAGAATCTGACATTCGAGAAGGAGAGGAGCAGTTGCTGTTATTTTGATTGCTATTGTGGGTAGCTTCATCTGATAAGGAATCAGCATCTTTTGAATCATCTGAAATTAAAAAAATCACCTATTTAGTTGGATCTGTTTAACAGCCATTTAATGTGTATATGTGTACAACAAATTCTCTTGTTCTTCAGTAGTTCTTAATACTGGAAACTAAAATGCAAGCTAACACCTTTGTGAACTTCATTTAAACTTCGAAGAGACTGTTGGAAATAGTTCCTACTTTTTAAATGGTTGGCTCAATGCAAACAGCCCTCACCTGTTACTGAAATTAGACTTGTTGCTTTATTCCAAGTTGCCTTGGCATAAGCTAGCGCTACATTACGTAATATTTCCGCAAAATATCTATCAAATCACGTTACTGTTTCTGCAATGATTTCAAAGTTTTTAATTACATGAGTCTATTAGCTCCTATGAAAAATGAAGTACACTGCTTCACATGCAGAATTTTTAAAGCGTACACAGTTCCTGATTTTGAACACTGTATTACTGTTAAGTAGTTATTTATTAGACCAAGCACTCTGGAAAGACCTAAATCACCAGATAAGCTCTGTATAGCTTCATAAATGTAAAAAAACCAGGAAATAAAAATGTTTTTCTGCAGAGTTAGAATCCAATGCATTCCATGCTTTGCAGATCAATTTGGAGAGTATTTTCAGAGTAATTAGCACCTCTGATTCTTTGCATAATGCACGCATACTTACATACTACATCCATATAAAAATTATTTCTCTCTAGGACCTCAAGCTAGCCAAGACTTTGATGTAAGCATACAAACAATTTAGTTTGTTGCTTCAAGACACAGTTACAGGTGTCAAAGGCACAAGTTCTGTGAAACTAATGTCTATCTCCAGAGACAAGAAGGAAGTTTTGACTTCGTACTTCAGCCAGGCGTAAAACCCCAAAGACAACTTTGATAAACATCAATCTTTTCATCTGCATATGATTCTCAGAAGACTCTTGCCTTCATCCCCACTAAATCTCACCCTTTTACATCTAATGACCAGAAAAGCCTTTCCAGAAAGCCTGAAAAGTACTGGACTAAGATATCATACGAAACGAAATACAATTTTCTCTCCGCTTCTAAATTATGGTTTCACTGAATCCTAGGTCATTCCTTACTCTTAAGGAAATGGTTACCCAGATTAAAATTATCTTTCAGACAGTATAAAACCTGGGTAACAGTGTTCTGAAGTTTCCTGTTAGAGGCAAGAAAAAAAGTAAAAGAGAACAGTCAGTCTGCAGGAAGAGTCGCCATAAGGTTTTTCTTAAATCTTAGGAAGAGAGCATAGATTCTCTGAAAAATTTAAACGGGTGATATTGCTGCCTACAGTAGCAATGATCCACAAAATCTGGGGGAGGGGGGAAATATGGAATATTTCCAACGTAAATACCACTTCCTGCAATCCTTTTCTTAAGTGTATCAACAGTGTGTTCAAGCCAACAGTCCCTCAAAACACACGCATCTCCTTTCCCCCCTGCTTGTAAATCCTTAAGAACCAAGAAAATTAGGATGTCAACATAGCTTTCTCTACCACACACTCAAGTGTAACATATTACAGAATTATTTTTCCACTTTCATTAGAGAACTGATCATCTTTCTTTTAAAACATAAAAATTAAACCAACTTTTACATAATTTAATCAGAAGAATTAGCCACTTTGAGTCAAGAAATTACCAGAAACACACAACACTTTCGTTTCTTTTTATGGTATCTAACCTTTTTTGTTATTGCTAAGAGCTACCACTTTTGGTTGGTTTATGGATGTTTCTATCAGCGGTGGTCGCATTTCTGCCATTTTCATCTCTTCATCAGAGGAGAGTTCTTCTGACTCCTGCTAAAGGAAAAACAGCTTTACGCTGTGCACTTTGAAGAACTACATGAAAGTTAAGTAAATGTTATTTAAAGTGTCACCCTGTGAACAATAAAGGGGGGAAAAAAAAATCAAGTAACAACATAGGCATGACATAACTGTGTGGTAATATTTGCAGTGCAAGTCAACTGCATTTAGCAATACTGGTCACTGAACTGTCTTTAAGCAGCAGCACATGCATACTTGCACTTGTCACTAATGAACTCCTTGGCAATGACAGTCAAACCTGTAACTTCAGCTGCAAAAACCGACTCGGAGCAAGCAGATGCAGCCTTTGTTCCACCACTGTAGAGAACCTCCAGCTGAGTTCAAGCCAAAGTTATCAGTGTACCAACAAACACCCCACACTGAACATCTGGCTGTTGGTTTTGCAAAAAAGAGCTCAAATTGACACAGCTATAGAGTAGCATGACCGTGACAATTTTAGGAATGGAGAGAAAAGACTGAACGAGCCTGGCTCGCCTAGGCTAGCAAAAATAAGAGCAACTGTAGTTTGTGTTTGTATCTTTGCATTTACATTGGAGGCAAATTCCAAAAGGAAGAGAAGTTATTTAATTTCAAGAACAATGACAGGGGAATCAAGTGATGCTGAATATTTAAGCTCAAGATCACTAGTTCCCAACCATAAGATGGAGCTCAGTGCATTTATGAAAGAGCTTAGCTGACAAAGTTGCTGCAAAAGCAGCGATGTGACTGATTCAGTATCCTACTGCCAGCTCTATATTCCTATCATCTTCAAAAAACAATCGTTTCCAGTGACATTTGAAACAAAAACACCTTCCTTACCTAAAGTGGAAATTTCTTTCTCATAAACCTGATTCCTATTACAAATGCTACAAAATCCACACTGCACCCATGATAGTAACCAGTAACCAATCCACCCTTCCCATGATAGTAACCAGCTGGGCAGTTTTTTGGACTGCAGGGTGGACAAACCTAACCGAGATGAACCCAAAGAGGCTACGATAGTCTTAATTAAAAATAAAAATCCATCCGTCTTTCTCTGCAATCATAACAGATCACATCTTCACTGCCTCCACCACACTGTCTTTCCTCTTGGATGTGACATACAGCAAGGATATTCGACGTTAAAATGAAAAAGTTAACATGCATGCAAAGTTTAGCGATCTGGATTCAACTGCAACAGAGCTATCAGCAGGTTATGATAGCTCTGTAAGGAAGTAAGGAATTCACTGTCTCTGACTGACCACACACTGCTACATCATTTACGTACCGACATCCAGCCAGCTACAAAGAATTGCTGTCACTATTGTTAGACAACGAATAGGATTTTCTGAAATTATGTTTTTAAACTAAAGAAAAATGTCAAAACCAGTACTTCCATAAAGTATGTAGAAGCAGGAACACGCTAGGGGGGAAATAGCCACAACTGCTTGTCACAAAGTCTCTTCAGCAAAAGTATGATATATGCATGCTCCCCTGCTTACACAACACAGGCAAAAAAAAAATCTGCTTGTGAAATTATGAAAAAGGCCTTTTACAGGTTACGACTGGCAACTGGTCAAGTGACAAGTTCCAAAATTTGCCATAAGGCTGAAACACTCTAAATAAATTAATACATGGTGTTTGTCAGAGAGATGTACAAAGAGTTTAGGAGTTTAAAATCTCTGGCTTTTCGTAACAGCTAAATAAAATCCAAGTTATGTTTGTGACAGCTCACTAAAACGCAGAGGAATACGTATTTTTAAAGCCACCTTTCACTTTTCATGTGAAATGAATGTACATAATTACTTGGATATACAAGTGTTTGATTGCTCCTACTAATCAGACATTTTGTCATTTCAGTGACAATTAACATTGATTATTTAATGAAGAACTGACAATCAAGCAAATTCTGGAAAAATCTGAGTCTTTTCACACTCCGATACTTCGGTCAACTTTCAATCAAGTTTGCTTTCATTTTTTTAAATGCATGTATCTTTCATTCTCAACTTTTTGTTAGTTATTTCTACTTTTACTTAGTATAATCTGAAGTGTCAAAAATAATGCATTGCAAACCATCTGTATTCATAGCACTTACGGATGGCAATTTTCTGCTACTGTCAACATAAGTTTTCATCTTCCATAGTAACAAATTCAATACAAGACCAGCGCCATTCTTGGACTGCTACAATGCTCATCGCAATGCCATACCTCAAGTGTGTCTTCATGGTTGACAATTGTTTTCATGTTCTGCAAGGTTTTAACACGTGCAGCCATCTGTGAATTTGTGGTGCTGTGCTCAGCTTCTGATTCAGTAGGCTTCTGCACAGAGCTTCCTGCTGAATACTGCTTTCTCTCATCTGCTTTGCTCTTCACTGAAGAAATTTCTGAAGTCTACAGGATTAAGAACATTAGCAGAAAAAACATCCTGAAAGGTTTTCAATAACACATGATATTTAGAGTTAACTTTATACATTTTGGGAAACTATGGAATGGAAAATACGAGCTTTGAAGTTACCTAGCATGAAATGCAGAGAAATCTCTACAGATTGCTGAGGTACAGTCCCTACCCTTTGTCAATCAGTTTGACTCTCCTCCCTATCGGGGTCAATTTGTACAATTAAATTTCCAGTTCAGTAAAAGGCCAAGAATATCTACACAATGAGACATGTCAGCACCAAAAAGAGTAGTTCCACCACCCATCATGCTACATCAACCTGTAAAGAGACTCGCGATTCCTGTGCCAACTTGCTATGAAAGCCTTCCCAACTTATCATGTGAAAATTCCAGTCACAAAGGCAGCAGTAAGATCCTCAGAGATTACCCTGAATTTCACTGTGAAGTCTAGTGGATAAAAGAGGATCAGAAGATGACAAAGATGTCAGTCTCCAGGAACCGAAGAAGCCAGCTCCTTAACAGATCCACAGTTTGTATTTGCCTGACAATCAAGTAATTTTCCTTGTTCTTAGCCTCAGAAGAAAACTGTTACTGCGAACCAGACATTTATTACAGACTTCATTATATGGTGAAGAGGTAAGTTCTGTTCTTGCACCTGACAATTTTTCTTACTAAAGCATTAGTGGGAAGGAAGAAGAGAATTTAAAGGAATCAATGATGCTTTAAATCTTTGGAAGTTCTTGCAAAGTCAGGAGAGAATATTATCTCTAACCTTTACCCCCACATCTTTTACTGAAACTGTCTGGCCTTCTCGTTTTGACTCCTTGGCAATATCTTCAGTAGATTCTTCATCCTTCAGCCTATGTACAATTGTCTGGACTGTTTTCACCATATTCTTCAGTTCATCAGGATATGGAGTTGGATATCTCTTCAGGTTGCCTTCCTGTATGACAAAAAGCAATAATACTTTACCTTTATTTAAATGCCATAATGAAACCATCAGCTTTAAACAGACAACAAATTAGGACAAAACACTGCACAATCTAGAATCTCCACTTTGCTGTTCAAGGCTACTTGGACTGATGCAGACTTAAGTTTATAAAACCCAGAAAGATTATGAATCACTTCCCCTTCCCAAACCCACTGGCTGCAAGCAGGAAGAATTACAACAGCTCTAATTTACTTAAAGAAAAATCAGGATTAATCATTGTTTCCCTACTACTCTTCTCCACAGCACTGCCAGTTAGGTAGTCTCCTAGTTATACCCTACACTGCTTTACATCAGCTAAGAGTTTCTCTTTCGTGCTCCACTTCAAATGTTCTGGCTAAAAAAACGCCCACACACCCCCACAGTGTCTCAACCTGTTAACTCATAGGTGAAGATTTGATTTCTTCAGCACAGGAAAATTTACAGCCAAAGTAATGAAAAGGATGGGATTCAGGGGCAGGAATAAGAGCGAGGGAAACACCACATATTAGAAAATAAATCCAATACTAACCCGAGGCGGTGCCTCTCTCTCATCTTTGTCTTCATCACACTCAAATGCCACCTGAGCACGTTGTTTCCGCTGTTCCTCCCACAGAGATGGATTGAAACTTTCATTATCAGATATGAACATAACTAAAAAAAAAAAGGACTCTCATAAGAATAGGATACGTTATGCAAAATAAAAATTTTTTTCTTCTCCGGGACGTGATTGGTGTGCTTTCGTATGCATTCTTAAGGGTAAGAGACTAGGAGCACTGTTAATTGAAAACTAGCTGCACTGACCCTCCTTTATGAACCTGGCTGTGTTTTCACAGTGGTAAAATCCCTACCTGTGAAGTAGAAAACCTCATAAACACAGCTGCACACTAGTCAGCACTCACACATGAAAGTTTTCATTAGAACTCAGCTGCAAAGTGTTTTTATTCATAGATAAGTTCAAAAATATGTATATATAAAAACATAAATTATACATATATAGATTTATATAGCCTGACTTCAGTGAGGTGGTCTCACCAAGCATGTATAAGAGCATTCCCCCGATTTCATATAATGCAATTTTTAAAAGATTTGTCAAAAATGACAAATCTGCATTATTACTAATTCTGAAAAAACCAAAATAATCTAAAACTTAAGGTAAACACAGGATTTTGCAGAAGTTATACAAATGACAGGAGCTTTAAGAAGTATTTTTTGCTTAATTTTACAAGTGATAAAAAAATCTTTTGGGTACCCACTGTATCTTATTCTAGCATGTCTCCTTGCCCATGTTACATCAGCCAGGTTCTATCTTAGCATGCCAAATAATCTAATAAATCTGTCACCACCACTCCAGCAAATGCAAAACCTTCACTAGCAATGCCAAGACTATCTACTTGGGTATCTTAGAAACAAACACCTCGGTAACAAGCGGACAGAATGCGTTTCGGAACAATCTTGAACTTCACCATATCTCCAAATGTTTTTATAATTTTCACATTCTATCAGCTACTGCAAATTCATTATCTGCACTAGAAGGCCCTAAAACTGACACAGAGTTTACTGGTTTTGCTGGTATTTTTGATGACTCCTCTCTCAGTGTACTAGACACTTGCGCCATGGAACAGCAAATGCTGTCACTTGCCAGTTTTCAATTATTTCCACTGATATGTGCCCCCCTCTATTTCTGTTAAAGCAGCACAAGCTTTTTCCTTTTGCTAGCAGTGGAAAGAAAGTGGAGAAATAAAGAGATTTAACTCTTTCCTTAACTCTTAATGGGTTAATCATGGAATGTTACTTACTTTCCTAACTACTTCATAAGTGTGTGGAAATGACTTCCTGGCAAGGTCTTAATATTTTGGGTCTAACATTTTATAAACCAGTTCAAATGAAATGTGAGCAAAATGCTTTTTTCCTGGACCGATTTTTCTTTTAAAATAAAACATACGATGTTACATACTTTTCCAAAAATATGTACTCGGTAATGGAGTAAACGTTTTGTGTAACATTCTGTTAAAATAGTCAGTCTGAAGCAGACACTTGCCAAGGATAATTTCACCCCAAACCATTAAGCTCTGCCAGAATCAAAAAGGGTGTCACACTGGGAATTGGCAACCCCTGCAGAATGTGATCCCGCCTGTACATTCCCCACCTCACTCACTGAAACAGCTTCACCTAGAATTTACCAGTATGTAGAGCACGTTAAGTTACTGTTCTCATTCTTCAGATACAACCCTTCATCGCTTACAAGTTTACTTCAATCTTGTATTTAAGTATTACCTAGTGAAAATCATATTAGCTGGACAGTCGTCCCATGATTATTTTCAAAAGTGAGCATTCTGACGGTATTTGAGAAATTCTTACCATCCTCCGTTCTTGGCTGCTGAGGGAACATGTAATTAGTAAGCACTGTTTTCTGTGTGTCAGGGTCAACTTCTTTTTGAAGAGGGATAAGTGGTTTAGACTAGAAAGCAAATGAAAGAAGGATGTTATGAAAATACATATATAAAAAAATAAATATGATCTGTGTATCCGAGAACATGTCTGTCCCATTACTTTGAAGGCTGCTCTGCCTTGTAATAAACCACTTCTCCTCTGAATAATTTTCACAAAATGAAGTTATTAACAAGTCTGTCTTTGATTGAAGACTGGCTTTCACCGAAAACTGAAACTCAGTAACAGATTTAAGAGAAAAGCAAACACTGGATATTCAAAAAATAACCCAGTTTCATTCTAGGACTTACTACTATCCCAAAGCGTCTGATCTGGAATACACAGATATTTTTGGCCACTCAAAGCTGCAGACAGTCACACAAAAAGAAAATTTTTGTACTCAGTTTTTATATTGGCACCAAACTGAATATTCCCCACCCCTAACACAAAAGGGCAGGGGATTGTTGAAATCACTGTATTAGTAAAAGTGCTTTCATTATACTACATCTGAGTGTAGTAGATGTCTGGTAGCCTGCACACCTTAACGCCGTTCGGGAAATCAGCGCAGTACAGAGAGCTTCAATACACTGCAAAAACACAACCCACAGGCACATCAGTCACCCTGCATAGCTTGAAACTCGGACAGTCACAGGGTTCAAAGGGGTGGCAGGAAATCTACCTCAAAAAAGGGCATGGTAAATTTCCCCAGTGGCGCAGGCTGTGGAAGAAACAGCATGCTACACCTTCAAGTACTACCTTATCAAGCAGTAACTCTCCTGTGTAAACAAGTCTGAATTAAAAGAAACCAAAACCTCCCCAAAAATCCAACATCTGCTAAACTGCATTTCCTAAAAGCACAGAACTTCGCTAGAAGTATGGAAGTCTCCAAAGACAGGTAGGCTCAGTGTTTGCTGCAGGAGAACCAACACAGTAATGTCAAGGAAGTTTAGATGTACGTAGACAGCAGTAGGTCTCACGATTTAACAGATGGCTCTGTACATGTCAATTCCATTAGGAACAAAGTCAAAAATCATCTATATTTAATTTTTAAAAAGTTCACCTGATTGTCTGATAGCCACATAGCAGTGAGCTGTTGCAGTTTTGTAAAGGTAAATGGCAAATTCTTCAGTCTGTAAATTACAATAAGAATTTATGTAAGTACATTTATCAATGCTGTTAATATTGTTAAGAAGCAATCCCACATTAGCCTGTAAAAATGTTTAAAAAGGACATTTACAGACATAGTTAAATTAGTTACTGATATTTGAAAGACAACAGCATTTAATTAAGATTTAAAGCTATCCCTGGTATTAAAACAAACAGACAAACTGGAAACAAAAACCCCCACATTTCTGTCCAGTTGAGCCAGCAGCTTAAAAAAAAAGTGACAATGTAACTTAAATTTAACTCAGTTCAGTGACTTGAATACAACTTCGAAGACTATTAACCTGAATTAATTAATTTGAATCCTCAGCATTTTCTCTTTCAATATAAATGTACACCAGTTAAGAAAAAAGTGTTACCCTGAATTTTGTGGGGTTTTTTCCCAAAATAGATGGGTGGGAAAGGAGTTGCCCTGGATAAGGGAAGTTCTGGTATTCATGGATAAATCAAGCTACAGAGAAGCTGGGTTGGCACAACAGCAGAGAGAGATCAGACTTATGTCTCTCAACATATTTCAACGCTACAAATTGGCAATTCCCAAAAGAGAAGTGTTTTGTCAGTTTTTAATGACCAGCTCTAATAAAACACGTCTCTTTCCCCCCTTCCCCAGCACACTCAAGTACTGTATGCTATACTGTGACACTGTTTTGTGTCCTCCATAAGCAGCATAGGAAGCTACTAACTTGTAAGTAAGAATAAAAAGTTTTATGAAAATAATCCAACTAATTCCCCAGAAAAATAAATGCTAACAATCATAAATGTGCCAAGTCATTAAAATAGAGACAGTTAATACAGTGGAACTGCAAGATCCAGAGTACAACAATAATAAAGACAGGCAGCTCAGTCAACTTAACCTGTGCGTGTGAGGTGGAAAGAGAGCATAAAATATTCATAACAATACCTCTGTATTATTACTGAATTATATACTACTACCACTTGAATAAATGCATTCAAACCTATTGTCACTCAGATTGATGACTTTTAATTTCTGCATATCACCCATTTCTTCAGGGAGAAATTCAAGCTTATTAGAATGCAGAAACAACACTGTTGCATGCTTCCAGTTTCCAATCTGAAAAAAAAAACCCCGAAGAATTATTTCACCTTCACAACTCCAAACATGCGAATTTTAATTGTTTAGAAACAATTAGTATTACAGCTATTTTAGCCTGTAAAGTAGAAAGACTCCTAGAAATTAAATTTTCTTTTAGTCTGAACACACTAACAATAAGTTTCTACTTCTTGCCTAAAAAGTATTAGAATTTGTTTGAAAACTTGTATATACCCTCCTTTAAAAATATACACCAAGAAGTCTACTCAAAAAGTACTAACTTGTTATCCAAAACTTGTAGGTAGTATATAGTTTAAAATACATTAAAAATTAATTTTACATTTTTGTAATTAAATATGTACCTCTGATGGCAGCTGTGTTAAGAAGTTATGATCTGCAGCAAATGTCCTTATATTAGAGAGCTGCCCAACAGATGAAGGCAGTGTTTCAATCTCATTGAAACTACAGTCCAGTTCTTCTACTGATATTAATCTAAAAAAAAAAATTCCTCTATGCAGGTTAATTCATTCAACATGAAGTATGAAAGACGGTAATACCACTATTAATTACAAATTTAATTAAAAATAAAACTCTGAAACCAAAGGAATTTAAATTCAAGAAAAATCCTTACAAATTGCCTAAAATATGGTTTTGGTGGGGGTTTTTCTGTTTTGTTTTGCTTCTTGGTTTGTTTTTTTTCTTTTTTAAATCTCCATTACACTGCCCTCCTAAGAGTACATTCAGTAAAAATATGGAGGTCAGCAACATCAAATGTTTGTGTACTACACGAAAATGTGCTAGTGCAAGGCACCAAAACCATTCAGAATCAGACAGACCATAGCTAAACAGGAGTGAGGTTTCCAAACAAGAAAAGAATTTCAAGAGTTAGACAGTGAACCTAAGAATTTGGCAGTGAAGTAGTATTTTGTAAATTCTGACAACAAAAGATAACCTACATTACTTACAACAGAAGAAAAGAAATTGGAACAAATATCCTTCATTTGTATAGCCCTGAATTCTGAACCACTTATTTTTGCTGTTGTGAGTTTTTAATTATATTGCTGAACACCAAGTTATACATTAAAAAAAACCTGCTGATGAACAGGTGAAAATTCTCCTTATAATGTAAAAAAAATTAACTTTTTACAAACTTTTTGACAGTGGTTCAATCATTTGCAATATTTATGACAGCCACAGACGTGTTACTCCCAAAAGCCAGTTTCAGGCAGCTGACTGCCGTTTTATGCATCTCATTTTCTTTCATATTCAATTTCTCTTTTATAGATTGGTGGCTGTATTAGTGAGGAACATACATCTTTTGATATTCAGTAACACATAGAGAACATACATGCTGTGAACTAGACATAAAATATTGGAGCATTTGCCTTCGGTTTTATTAAGACATTAACATATGGAAGAAATTAAGTCAAGTAGTTGTACAAACATTCAAAAAAGTAGCCATGGTCACAATGGAATATGCAGAAAGGCAATTCAATCTTTTATATAGGTGAAGTACCTACCCTCCTATGGAGTCTGGCAAATAAATTAACTGGTTTTCATCAATTTTAAGTGTCGTCACCTTCTTCAGGGAACCTGTAATGAATGAGCAGGTAAATCAAAAAGGATAGTTCAGTTCATTAAGCAACAGTTTTGATTTTAAATTGGGGGGTGGGTGGGGGGTGGAACTATGGGCAAGCAACCACATTTGTAATCCCTGGCATGCCTGTAGTGCTATATATGTACGAAAATAAGCAGAGGAGCTCACAGAACTTGTTTGCCAGTTTACCATGTGCCAAACATAGCAGGGAAAGAGGAGGAGAGGAAAAAACACAATTTACAAACTACTGTATAAAGTCAAGAATGCTCCAAAACAAATAAAATTCTTATTCAGCTACACATTACAGCATTACCCAAAGTTGGCACTTACAATCAATTGAAGCTTAGATCTAAAATGCCATTTGTCTATTTTCAAGTGTTTTGTGTCTAAACTATAAGCTTTTAGGAACGTGAATTAACTAAAAATACAAACCAATAGACTCTGGAAGCTGCTGAAGTGCATTACTGGATAACAGTAGGTCTTGCAGGCTTTCGCAACCTGAAATACCTTCTTCAACTACTTCAATGTTGTTTTTAGAAACATCCAAGTAGGTCAGTTGTTTCAAAGTGCCTATGAACTAAAAGCAACAAAAAGAAACACATTCTAGAAAGTGCAATTTCAGTAAAAAAACCCCAGCAGATTGGACAACAAACTGTCTCTCAAGTGTAATGCCAGAGGAAAAAAGAAAACCTATTTATAGTGCTGAAATACAATTTTATGTAAAATATCTAAGCTTTATAATGAAATATTTTGTGCAGATACCCATGGCTGATGTTTTTCCACAGACACACACACAGGTCTCTCTAAAATCAGTCTGCTGCAAATTCAATGGTTTGATCAGTTATCATGAATCAACTGAAGCTTTAAAAAGGATTTCAGACAGACACAAGGACATAATTAGCCTCCCATCAAGTCTTTTAATGCTTATTTTTCACCTTTTGTATAAAACTGCATCTTTCTTAACCTCAAAACCAACAACAATGGATATCTAATTGTACTAAACTGAGGAAACAAGCCAAAATACAAGCTTGCATTACCTTACCATATGAACCAAGAATAAGCTTGAAGATTCATGCACTCTACTAGAACCTTCAAAGGGAAGGCGCAGTCATTTTCACAAATACAGTTTTACTTCCAGTGTAAAGTAGAAATGTTTAATACACCCACTCAACATTTCAAGGAAGAATTACCTGAAGTGAGGAAAAACAGTAGAGAAGACTACTGATGAGGCAAGAAAGCCTCATGTCATAAGACTGCTAGGAATTTTAAGCCTGAAAACAGACCATCTGCTTCCTGAACTCCAAATACTCTTTTACTAGAACATAAGCCCAGGTTCCAAGCACTGCAATAATAGGTCAGCCTGGACACCATGTACTTCTGAGAGATGTCAGGAATACAGACAAAGTCAACAGAACATTTTCTCAGGAACTGGCTATGCTCCCTGTATACACCGCACCTGAACAGGTACTGCTTGCTTTACAGCCGTGACCAGTAAAAATTCACACAACATACTTACCCTGTGAATTCCTGCTTGCTAACACAAAATAATCCCTTTTTGGAAGGGCTAGTCTACCCTAAATGTGATGCAGGATTTGACTTTGGATTTTTACCCCTTTCCTGAATTAGAACATAATTTTTAGATGAGAGGTGTGTAACTTTCAATGAAAGAAAAGCTGTGTATCCAACTCTCATAGTTAGTGACAATTTCTAAGTAGACCAGTTAAGCACTTGTGGCATTTAGCCTTTTGGCTCTCAGTAACATTAAAATTACATAGCAATTTCAACATATATGACGGCTGACAAATCAAATGTCACTGTAAACTAAAATGCTAAATGTTTAACAGTAAAAGGACTTACCCCTGGAATAACTGTTAGTCTATTACCATCCATCCAAAATTCCTTTAATCCACTCAGTTGTTCAAGTACTTCAGGCTGCAAAGGGAAGCCATTTTTTAAAAACTTCATACAGAAATTAGTGAAAGGGAAAAACAAGTACTATACACTTGATTCACTGGGTCTTTGAAGAAACCCCAGATAATTCACTTTCTGAAATGTAAATACATACTAGATACACAAAAATCTTAAGAACTTGATCACAGCACTAAATAATCCTTACAGAAAGTGTTAGGTTTTCAGTTCAATTAAATGCAGAACTCAATTTTGTTATACTGTAAATACACAGCAGTATGGCATAAGTTACAGTCCTGATTCCTGAATGAATGGCAATTCATTTTTCAAGATACAATTTTCTCTGAAGACTATCTTTCAGACAGATCTTTATCCAAAAAAGCAGTTTGAAACCTTTTTGTGCTTTTTCCAAAAAGATCTTAATGAAATAAGTTACCAGCAGTTGTCTCTTGTAGCTAAAAGGCTGTGAGAGATGAAGCAATCAGCCAAAAAACATACCCAAACAGGTAATTTTGCAGCCTATACTTAGTTCCTAGCTGTTACGGCTTAATGTGGGCCTGGGCACTTTAGCTAAAGGCTTCCCACATGCATATCTACCCTGTAATGAGAATATGGCAGCCATGGTAATGTCTAGGAGTGCAATAATACCAATAAACAATTCCCCAAATACACTTCTTATGTGCCAAACCACACAACGAGTCAAGTGTTCAGCTCTGCATGATCCACTGGTGGCACACAAGGCTTGACTTTATTATATGGCAGGTCAGTATGTTCCACTATACTTCTATTTCCATTCCTTTATCCAGGAAAGTACTTACAGAAGCAGAGAGATGTTAAATGATTGTAAATACAAGAGGTATTTGTCTGTGAGAGATCATGAACGGGAAACAAGTCGATCCATGCCAACAGAAAAATGTGAGCATCGCAACTATAAATGCTATCTTGAACAATATTCAAACTTAAAATTGAGATCGTTTCCCTTGGATCTAAATAGTTTGTACACAATAATAAAAGCAGGTAATGCACAGCTTATACAGAACTTGTAACATTGAATACTTGATAATCAGTAAGTATTTAGCATTTATTATAAGCCAAACAATTATAATTCAAAACATATTGCCATGAGTCTTTTACCAGTACAGTAACCACACTATACCATGGAGTGGTATTTTCAAACTGAGCAAAAAAACACTCAGATTCATCAAAATACGCACACGATTTTTAGAACAGGTTCCATAAGGTAGTATGAGGTATACTGCTCAGTAGCAGAACGCTTATACTGAGATTTACATTTTCATATTGATTAAAAATAGATTAAAGTATAAAGAGATTTACAAAAGATACAAAACTCTGCTACTAAGGCAAAACTCACCACTTCTGTGAATTCGTTACTTCCTAAGTCCAGTCTCTCCAGCTGAGTCAGTCTGGACATGGTTCTGCACAGGAAGGGGATTAGTAAGGAATTAGATTTAAGAAAATACCAGTTACATCCAATCTTCCTGTATTCATGCAAGTATTCTAATCAGCCTGAAGGAGTGATGTTGCTCTGTAACTGGAATGATACCTAAGTTAGGTCGAAATTTCACACACTGTTCAACCAGGCACATATTAATGATCACGCTATCACACAAAGCGTGCACTGCAACTCATCCACAACACAGTTTACAAAAACTAAAGACCTTTAGAGTAATCTTTGTGATAAAGAGTAACTCTGTGAAGTGTGCTGGTTTTAGCTGAGATAGTTAATTTTCCTCACAGTAGCTAAAGCGAGGCTGTGTTTTGGATTTGTGCTGACAACAACATTGATAACACACTGATGTTTTTAGCTGTTGCTAAGGAATGTTTATGTCAAGTCAAGGACTTTTTCAGTTTCTGATACCGTCCCTGTGTTCCCAGCTTCTTCTCTGCAAGAAGCTGGGACAGTGCACAGCCTGCACAGCTGACCCAAACTGACCAAAGGGACATTTCTTGCCATCAAATGCAATGCTCGGTACATAAGTTGGGGAAGTTGACCAGGAGAGGAATCACTGCTCAGGGATGGGCTGATCTTTGGTTGACTGGTGGTGAGTGGTTGTGAAATTTTGTTCTCCTTTTTTATTTTTTAATTACATATAATTATCTCTAGTAGTTGTAGTATTTTCATTACATGGTAGTAGTACTATCATTGTTTTATTTCATTGACTTTCAATTATTAAACTGTTCTTATCTCAATCCACAAGTTCTCTTATTTTTTTCCCCCAATTTTTTACCCCATCCTACTGGGGGAGGAGGGAGTGAGAGAGCAGCGGTGTGGTACTTGATTGCTGAGTGGGGCTAAACCATGCCATGAAGTTACTCTTCAGTGCTTCAGCTGTTCACCTATAGTCACAGTAAGTCTTCCCAGCAGCCAAAGGCTGGTTAACTACATGTTTCCCTCCCAAAGACAGACCACTGCCTAATAAGCAGCTGAACCAGAGAAGACCACTGCTCAATCACAGTAACCAACATCACCTTTCTCCCTCTCCAGGCTGCTGACAAAGTTGCTTTGATACAATATGGTCTGGAATCCTAATTATTTATCTAGTCCTACAACAGATCAGATTACCGAGTTGGATTTTGTGACATGTCAATACTCTTTAAGCCAACTTAGGGCAAAGATTAAATCAGTAATTGAAATAAATTAAAATCCATCATTTCAAGCTGTGTTACGGCAAAATTTTTCTTTCGTTTAAAGTTTACTGTGGGGACACCACAGAGATTACCTAACACTGCACATGGTGGTCTACACAATCGATACTCCAGTAAACAGCAGTACTACCTAAAAATATTTTCAAAAGGGCTGTGAATCCCGTAAATGACATCATGTTTTTTATTTATTTAATGTTAGATTTCAATGGAACAATTAATAGTATCTAAAACTTTCAAATATAAACACTGTGTACATACCCTAAGATTATGGAGAAACAAAAAAATAACCTTTTAACTGTTACAGTCTTTTATATATATATATATATATCAGAATATGTGTAGGAACACTAAGATCTTTAAAAATATCTGCATGAGTCCAAAATACTCTATGCAACTATTCCGAGTTTCAGTTGCTCTTCATGTACACAAGACATTACAGTTCTGAACATACACTTCAAAAATTATATTCTGTTGAAAAATGCCTTATTTATTGAAAGCAAGTTAATGTGATTCTTGGTATTATTCATTAAATAATCTCCAAAAAAGATTACACTGGATATTTGTCTACAGATTTGATTTTCATTACATTATAGTAATTATGTGGGGACAAACTAGGAATTTAGCATAATTAGGTAAAAGACATGATCAAGAGAAAAGCAGAAGCCATTTTTTGCACTGCACACATAGTATACACCGGCTTTAGGGGAAAGCCTTTAACTCACATTCCCACTGTCTCAAAGAAGGAAAAGAAAAAACTATGTGAAAAGGCTACTTCCAGAAGGATCTGAGAAACATTTATCACAGCTCATGAACCAGATGATTATCAGTAAACCAACTGCTAAGATTCATTTTCCAATTCTAACACAAATTATCTAAGTCCCTCTAGAAATATGACGTAAACTGAATTTCTCAAAGCTTTAGAAGACCACGCCCAGTACCAATTTTAGTGCCATATGTGGCTAACAAACTTACCCCAAAGCATCTCCCAGCACAGCTGAAGACTCACTTAAAGGATCTACCTTATCATTCTGCAACATGCAAAACTTCATAGGCAACACCATGGTGTACTTTTAATGATGGTTTAAATTTAAAAAGGTTTTTTCTGCTTTCAAGCTATGTTAACTAGACTGCAGGCTACTAGACAGCTTAGAAATAAACGCAAATTTTAAAAGTGAAGGAAAAAAACCCAGTTATCACCAACAAAATGAAAAAACATTTAATCTGATGTAAGTGAATTTTGATGAAGCTGAACTGAAACAAAGTTGGACTGGTTGTTTTGCTGCAGCTTGAGAAGAATGGAATTTTTTCTTTCAGTTCAACATTAACTCTTCTTTATTAAAAGAAACAAACACACCAAAGCAAAACACTGAACAAAGAAACACATAGCATACATGCACACAAAGCAATGTCCCAGGCCAGCATACTCCAAGGTCAGAGTGATTTTTTTTTTTTCCTTCCTCCTGTACGCCATTCAACTCTAAGGCCAAGCTGTTCACACAGCTAACAGGAGAGTCACAAAATCTAAGCAATAAAGTTCCTCTCCTCCCTGCTGCCAAATTACACTAGATACACAAATTCCAATCTTGTCCAACCCAAGATCTAGGTCCTCTCTTCCTCTGCTATCCTGCTGGGCTACATCCTTAATGGCTCTAAGCCAACCCGAAGTTCTCATTCATGCCTTAATCTTCACTGTTTTACTAAAAAGAAATAAAAGAAAAATACTGTTACAGTTTTTCATCAAGGGTCTTGGTCTTACCATTTGGAACCAAAGCAAGTATCTGCAAATCTCTCTCAAGTGACTGCAAAATTAATGTTACGCAACATACACAGTATAAATAACTTCAGTGGTTTTGGGTCTTCTTTTTTTTGCCTTGACAAAACGTGTAATCGAGCAAACACATCCACTCAACTTTAAAACATATGCAAATGTGTTTGCAAGACTAGGTCCTCAGTTATTTTCCTCCCCTTCCCCACTGCCTGCCTGATCTATAGCACTTTCAGCTATTCTATGACAAATACCTCTTACTGTATTTTTTATAGAGCAACTGTATCTTCAGACAAAACTCAAAGCTTCCAATAATGCTAAAGTAACAGGAAAATTCAATACTAAAGGAAAATGAACACGCGAATGGAAACAAAAAAATATCTAGAACACTGAGTTACACATATTTCTGTCTCTGTCATGGTACCACGTAATCCGTTCCATACACTGAAAAATCTGTTTCATCGTTCATATTATTGAACTTGCTGTCAAATCAATCTAACACTAAAGGACCACTAAATTATGCTTCAGGTTCTGATGTTGTAAATAGCCAGGTTCAGTAAGGTTAATAATACAGCTTACTTCAAGTAGCACACAATTCAAGAGGGGGGTGTGTGATAGCAAGATTGGGCCCTGAATCATTGTAATCACACTCCTGAATAACCTGCTTGTTCCTAAAAAGGTTACTCTTTTTTTATTGACAGGCAACAGACAGAAGCCCAACTTTCAGCTACTTATCAGACAAATGATTAAAATAGTGTATTTTTGCTCTCCCTTCAGTAGAAATATTTTTATTGAGCTGGTTTGCATTATAATACTGTGAGTTTTGCAGTCTCTGGCTGTGAATAGGCTCCAAGCAAAATGATGCATTTGGCACAAAGCAAGGTTGATTTAGTGTGTTGGCATTAATTACTCATTTTGATTAACAGTCTTCCTACTGCTTTATGCTTTAGTGTTAAAAATTACGCACACATTTAATTCAACAAGAGGGCTAGATGATTTTGTAGAAGTGTATCCAAATGCATTTCTCATTAGAAATACAAAGGAATTTGCTGTAAATAGGAAAATATTAAAAAGGTGCGAGTGACAGGGAAACAAGAAAAAATAGTTGTATTCCATAACAAAAATATTAGCAGGTACTGCTACCTCTTATTAGCTTTAAAAAAAAGCCTTTGGATTTTCTACACTGTTTAAAGCTGCACAGCATGTTCCTTTTAAAACACACAGTCAGTTTTGGAAAACTGTGTAAGTTCAAATTTCACATCAGCTTCTGTTCTAACCTAGTAGTTAAAGCCAGGCCATGGATGCCTTTGTTGGCCAGGTCAACTGCCGCACAGTTGTGTTATCCTGAAAGGCAGATTCACCTCTTGCACACTGTGGGCACCACTGGGGACACCACAAAGAATTTTTTCTGCCCAGTGTGCATCATACATAAACAAGGCATGTTTTCAGTGCTTCACTGCAGCGAAATGCATATTAATATGGTTTAAAAGAAAAGGAAAGAAGAAAGCAGTCTCTAATCTTCCCCAACTGAATCACAGGAGTATCAGAAGAGAATAATAAAGGTGGCATCTCAGTGTGTAATGTAGATCATTATGGAGGTGCTGTAGAGGACTTCTTCATGACAGCGGCTGTTTAGTTTTCCAGCACGGGTGAAACCCTGAAAACACTGAATTCAACAAAAAAATTCCCAGCAACTTCAACAGAAGTTGTGTTTGGCTTGAATACATTACAGGATTTGTTTAAATGTCTCTTACCACTACAAGAGATCTCTGTGAACTACTCTTTTTAAAATATCGCATGTAATTCATGCTATTAGTGTTAATTATGGCAATTAAGGTCAGAGTAATTTTATAAACAAAATCTGTATTAGCTATAAGTTTTAATTATAGCTACTGTTCCTCAGTTGGCAGTAACTTAATTTACAGAGCTACTACCCCAAATCACATATCCTGTGTTTTTTTTTCTACTGAAAACTAGTGATAGCAGAAAGAGGAAAGGAGGATGGAGAGTATTTATATCGCATGAATGAGTAGAATGCTTCACACTTCAAAGATTTAAATTCACACTTTCTGATGCTATACACTTCAGTCCAGATATGAGTTCCCATATCTGGAGCAGACACCACAGTACAGTATCTGGGCATACAAAAATGGAATTCCAATGGAACATACCCCTTGGTCATATAATTAGCTACAGTTCCTGAGGAAAACTGGCTGTTGAATTTGAAGGGCTGACAATTCACACCAGCCTACTGCATGCAAGACTGCTAGCACATGAGCTGGACAGAGTGAATATTCAGTTGTTGGCTCCTCCTTTTCTCCACCAAAATGTCTTATATCCACCAAAACCAGTGACTCCCTTTACCAGTTCCTGTTACCAGAGGAGGACCCCTTTTACAGCACATCACAAGACATTCAGGACCCTACAGCTTGCTATTCACATTCCATCTTTGGGAATCTCTGTTTCTCTCTTCACTGACCTTTCATACCTCTGTTAACCCACTTAGACCTCCAGGGTCCAAGTCAGATTCAGAGCATTGCTCTAGTCATAGAAACAGCAGGAACAGAAAGACCATCAGCCTGGGCTTGTTTGATGAAATGAGTGAAAATTGCAAGGCAAGGTTTAGAAAGAGGCTAGATTTTGAGACCAGGGTACAATTGGTTTTACTCTGTTAAAACAAACGCTGCAAGAATTTTCAGAACCATTTAACCATTACCAAAAACGTGTCTGAGCAATATGCTGCCATGATGTTAAACAAGCTTGTTGCATTACAAAGTGCTACGGCTAACAGATTCCATGCAACACAGTAAGGAGTTGTAACTTTCTCCAGCCCTGACGTGTTCAAGTCATGTGAATCACATTCCTTCAGTCATTCTGAGCAAGCATCCCAAACTCCGCATTTGATTCAGAGATAATGATCTTAATTACCAATGCCTACGTCTCAGACACTCAGCCATTAGAACCATACCCAGACAGGCATCTGGGCAGCCACAGAATACTGTGTGCAAGAAGCATCAGACATCTCAGCGATCATCCTTAGGCACCCACATGCTGACTTAAAAGCTCAACAGGTGGATCAGAAATCCACAGAGGTGGACAGAGACAGGAACAAAAAAATAATCTCTGAATAGGCAAATTTCTGAGCAGAAAGACCAGTCAGTCTGAATGGAGATATAATTTCAGCAGTATGAAGGCAAACTTCCTTGCAAGAACCTAGTTCTCAGCTGCACATCTTAACCTGTGATCTCTTTTTCAAGATGCACTACATTAATAGTATACCTACAGAAAGACCCTCCAAAGCAGTACAAATAAAAGTCAACCATACTTACTTTGGCAATATTTTTAACTGGTTTTCTCTAAGTTCCAATATCTGGAGTTTAGTTAATCTGTAACAGAAAGACATAAAAATTATCACAGTATACTGTATTTTACTACAAAAAAAAATCTCTGAATTTATTTATATTGCTGAATTTCAAGGGAAAAAAATCTACAAGTTCAATTTTTTTTCTGTTAGAACAAAAATATGTTTTGGGCATAAATATGCATGTTATTTTAAATCTATTTATTCACTGAGGTTTGGGTAAGCAGCAAACAACCTAGATCTTGCCCACTTTCCTGCACCTGTTTAAACACATTTGGTTTCCTTCATCCCAAAGGTTTTAAAGCACTTCATTGTATTCATTATGGGTATATATAACACTTCTAGGGATGCTTGATGGAAGTGTTCAAGGCCAGGCTGGAGGAGGCTTTGAGCAACCTGGTCTAGTGAAGGGTGTCCCTGCCCATGGCAGGGGGGTTGGAACTAGATGATCTTTAAGGTCCCTTCCAACCCAAACCATTCTATGATCCTACATGTTATCATCATACACAGGAGTACACAGGAAGTAACAGAAGAAAGGTAGTCAGCCCACAGAAGTTAAGACACTAATTCCAGCAGTGTATCCAACCATTTCATATAACAGGCCTCGTAACAGGAATACCTGTGGACTTCCACATGCTAAAAACAACCTTTAAATTAATCTTGGATTTTCTTCCATATTCTCTTTCTAGTCAGTTTCTTAATTCATTTTGACATTTCTGTTAGAAGGCAGTTTGACCTTTGTTTCAGTAAATCCTTGGTTGCAAGATAGATAACGTCTAAATCCCAATCCCAACTGCCTGGCCGAGATAAGTTCAAAGCAGTTTTGACATTCAAGCAATGTGCTGTCCCCAGTGGAATTTTCTACACCAGGACAGCAGTGACAAGACCATCTCTTTGTTAAATGAAATGCAGAAACAGAGTTTCCCTTAAATAAAAACAGGATTGTCAAGACAAGAGTTATACATGTGACCCATTAACAGCCTTCATACAACACAAAATAGGGCATTAAGCTCCCTGACTGAAAAGGAAGCTTACTGAACAGACCAGTCTTTCCTGAAGGTGTATATGTTGTAAGGACAGAGACAAAAACCTTAATTTTGATTAAGCAGTAAGAACTATACTTAAAGCAAAAATAGAAAGCTGAAAATAATAGTTATTTTTTCCTCTAGACGTTTGCTCATTTTTGGATGCATCTGAAAGTAGCAATCTGCCATGCCTACGAATAGTCTAAGAATATAACAGTCACCTTAAAACAGAGCAGAGGTCAATGTAGCCCAGCGCTGCAAGCAGTACTTGCCATCTGGTAGCAACTGCTGTAGGGGAACCTCCTCCCCCAAACCTCTCAAAGAAAAACCAACACTCTTAAAAGTCCTAAAAGAATAGCCTAATAAAAATGCAGTTCATGGTAGTATCACTGCTGTCAACCTACAACATAAGTGGAAAGGACCTCCTAGCCTTCTAACCCTACCTGCATCCTAAAATACCAATTTGTGACAGAACAGAACTTGTTTAAGCACACTCAGTTTTGAATGGTCCTTTTGGGCTTAGACCTTAGAATGCTTTGCTGATGTCAGCCAGAACTGACTGTACTACACTTGCAATCAGCTAATTCTCTGAACTTACAGACTGTCTTTGCTTCACAGCATTGTGACCTTGTTTCATGTTCTGCTCTGTTCTTCAGCTAACCCTAAGAAATCTGAGATACACCTATCAAGTTTATTACATGTAGAGCTACTCAGAGCTATCAGGGAAACATTTTCAATCTCTCCTGTCTAGGAGATCCAGGCTGTGTCTAAACTAGCAATTTTCTTACTATAATTAATCAGAAATATTGGACTGAAGAGTTGTCCTTTCTTTCATTACAACTGGAAGGGTTAATTCAAGTTTAAGAAAATAATACACCACAAATACTCAGCTTAGCTGCTCTTTAAATTGCTGGTGTAAACATCCATGCTAAGCATCTGAATTGCTACAACGGAACTGAAAAACTGGAGTTTAATTTGGAAAAGAATACAGAGAGAGAACTAGTCCACCTATACTAAAGTAAAAATAGAAGTCATAGTGGCAGAATACGTGTTTCCTGTGCAATTCTATCACAGAATTGTCACACTCATATAGAAATATTTCATTTCTCAACTGTAAAAAAAAAAACCATAACCACAGAAATATTTACACATCACCTAAACACAAAGCTGCAATAGAGTATTATTCAACTCTAAGTATACCTGGTATAAAGGTCTCAACAAAATTACTGTTGCAGTATTATTGCTTAATATAACCAACTTTTAAAATGTCAGTGAGACAATAACTGACAGTGTCAGTGGGAGTGGAGAAAACCCAGCTTCAGAATTCAAAAGAAACTGTCACATTTAATCAAAAGTCTGGTGATTTTTAGTCTAACCAGCTGGACTGGTGCAACATCACTGAAGACAGGAAGTATGTAATGCTCAAAGAAGGGGAAAAAGCACTTGATAGTCTTGACCTCAATAGTATGCAAAGATTCAGCACTATTTTTGAAGGTGAGAATAAAGCATGGAGGTAAATGTAATAAAACACCGCATGGATACTGTTTGCAATACACAAAGTTTTCTTCCCTAAGCATCAAGCTGAATGTTACTGACAGAGGTGCTCAAAGACCCATTTTAGGGTTATGCTGTTAGGTATTTTTTTAACAGCAATCTTAAAAGATAGGAAAATCGTTTAAGCCGACTGATGCCACAAAAGACAATACAGTGACTTTTTAGGACACTGCAGGGAAGACAACTGTACAACCTTAAAGACTGGAAGAAAAGAAAAAAAAAAAGGACAAAATTTCACAGCACCCAGTCAAAGTAGTCATGATTTCCTTGTAGAGTCATCAGCCGTTTCTAAGCTGTTCGATACATTAGTCGATTATGTGGGAAATGACACTAGACAGCTGCAAAAAAGGCTAATGGAACACTACAGCATAACCACAGACATTTCCAAGAGAAACAAGAAGATAATCATGACATTGTACAAGCCATGAAGAGATCTCAATTTGAATTTTAAATATAGCTATGCATGTCATCATCCTCTGCCAAAAAGCAAATTATGAATTCCAACTGAAACTCATTCCAAGATATATTATCAGGCACAAAGGAAAACCTGCCATACAGGAGGGAAACAGAATTCTGTTTAGTCTAAAACTAAAAGAGAGATATGAGAACACTATAAAAACAGTAGGTGAGAGAATGAAGGACAACACTTATGAGAGATGACAGCAATTAAACTGTGGAACAAATTAATAACAACAGTCAGAAACTGATGTGGGAAACCAGGTTTGTAACGTGAACTGTTGGAACCCAGACCCTGACACATGGAGCATAAAAACCTTGTTCACTTTAATGTAGCATTGGCTTAATTTTTAAGAGTCATTATTGGCTACAGTTGCCAGTAAGAGCAAGCAACCTAACTCAGTTACTTAATGTAATGAAAACTAGTGGTTATATGCTTACACACAAAACAATTAATGCACCAAACTGGGATAAGCTGAAGGCTTGTCCTTTATGGGAATAACCAACAATGCTCTAAATACCCCAAAGCTTCTACCAGAGCTTTTTTGTTTGTTCTTTTAATAAAAGTATTCCCATATTCTGAAGGAAAAAGGTGAAAGACCATTTGCAAGCGTCCATACCCAGTTGTAAAACTGGGGTGGCAGAGCAGTCTGATCACTTATGGAAGTACTCAAAGAGGTCTGAACCCTAAAGACATTTTACCAATTCATTGTTTTCTAATTTATTTGATCTAAAAATTATCTTCCTATAGAATAATATTTGTTCTCTGCAATATATTAGCAGGTAAACTTACATAAATACTTTGAATTCATTTAAACACAGCTAATGAGGAAAGCCTTAAGTTCAGTCTCCTTCTAGCTACAAGCTAGGATGCTGCAAGTCACTATTTGTATTTTAAAAAACAGGGCTGAATTCTTCACAGCTGTTAAAGAGAAACACTACACTGAAGAACTGGCTTTCAACTTGCCTTAAGTAACTGATTTATTCTTATGTTGTTAGTAATTAATGACTTCACCATTTCCCTAACCATTAAGCATTATAGAAGCAGACAGTAATGGAGAAAAAATGATAGAGACTTTTTTAAACTATGTGTAAGATTAACTATTTTTAACACCAACTGTGTCAACCTGAGCCTCCGATTTCATTTGTAGTGCCTTTTTTTTTTTTTATGATGAAAATTTTGCCATTTCTTTAGACTATTTAAAAAATTAACAGAAAAATGTATAGGCAATCATTAAAACAACGAGTAAGGACCATACATCTTCCAGATACTTCTTTACCTTGAATAAAAGCTTTTGAAACGGAAACTTTCTGTATTAGAAACAAGTACAGTAATTAATGCTCCTGAATCATAAGCAGCTTTTTTCTTAGCTAAGCATGTAACAGATCTGGTGCTTCAACTGTTCATTAGGAAATGACTAATAACTGGAGAGAGAAAAACAGACCAACATCTCCTATCACACATGACTATTAAGCTAATGGTCACTAATGGGACTGTACCTGTGCTCATCTTTCATGGCACATGTCCTGATCTGCCAAACCTCCACAGCACTCTATCTTGGGGACTTTTCAAATCTGTTGCAAACTGTGCTGACAACTATAACCATACAGCCACACAGCAATATGCCTGGTTAACTAGCAGCCGTATTTCCTGAAAGACAGGCTTGTTGGATTTCGGATGGGGAAGGAGAGTGACAGAGACGACCAGTGAAGGGCAAGGGTGTGGGGGAGGGAGTAGAAATGGCTAAACCAACATGAGAAGAACAGGATGAACTATGCTCACCTAGGAGTTTTCCTTTTAACATTATCCTTTCAGTTTTGCTCCCAAGATTTAATCAATTTTAAAGAGGTAGAGGTTTAGAATGTCTTGTATTTAAGCTATTACATGGAAAATTTTGCTTAGTCAGCACACCTTAAATATGTCAAGTCTTTCAGAAAGATTCCTGACAATAAGGCACCCGAGTATTATAGCTGTGTGTGAAGGAATATGTGCATTCAGGAGAGGACACTTGGAATTACAGATGTCATTATTTGTTTCACGCCAATTACTAAATGATAAACACTGTGTATTTCAGAAACACTGGTCTCCCACATTTACCACACTTGTCTTGTAAAAGAAACAAGTATGCAAATTAGATTTATTTCTTGGCTCCCTATAAGTATTCTGTCTGCCCAATTAAAAAACAGTGATAAAGATTCAGGGTTTTTTCCTGTAACTAGTATGTGGCATAAATGGATTGGCAATGTAGACTTTGTCCTCTCCTCCAGTTCACACTTTGCTTGAGAAGCAGCAGAAACTGCTCTGAGTTAATCTAAAACTAAATGTAGATATTAACTTTCAAGTTCAACTTACCTGCCAAAATTGGCTGGCAAAAACTCAAGAAAAGCATCATTCAGGTACAGCTGCGTTAGGTTTAACAGTTGGGAAAATCCATCTGGAAGCCTATAAAGAAATAAAAACGTAGTGCCTTTGTTTCAAATTATACTCAGGGCATTAAGTCCCATTTTCCTAAACAACACCACAGTAGTGAAGTCCTAAATAATGATAAAATTAAAATTAAGGTGGTACCACAATTTCTACAAAATTGTACCAGATACTTGTTATCTAAGATTAGTCTCAAAATTACTTTAAAGTATTGAGGACAATATATACAGAAAATAAAAACTACAAACAACAAATGTAGTCTTGCTATGTGTTTGTGATCTCCTGACACCCAAAAGCAGACAAGGAATTTTCTCCTTCGCTAAAGAAGGTGACAAGGAAATCACTCATATAAGCTAAATTTGAAAAATAGAGATACAGGCTTTAGAGCAAAATGATTATTAAGAAACTTTGCACATTTCTCTACATTCACATAGAAGTGATGGACTTAATTACCACATAGTATCATGCAGGTTTGCCCACGCAGACTATTAACTTGAGCATACTGTATCACAGTGCAATGAGGTTCATGAAGATGCTTCTCAGGTAACTCTGTTCCTTGCCTCCAAGGGTTGGCACATGCCTGGGGCAAGTTTGAGACTCAGCAGTGTTTGTACAAAATATGAAGCATGAAAAAAATCACAAACTTACTTTGAAATTGGATTTACGCTGGCCTCAACAACTGTCAAGACCTTACAGTTTTTTATATTTTCTGGAAACTCCTGTATGCCTGCAAGAAACAGGGAGAGGTAGAGAAACAGTCTTCAGTCACTAGACTCCATCACATTAAAATCATGCACATAAAACTGCTAGCCATAAAAACTTTAATTCATTTACCAATCAGTGAACTAGTTCTCCTGATATTTCATTTTAGATACAGTTTTCATTATAGAAATATTCTTATGCAATATCAATTCTTTTACTATTCTATTCATAAGCATTTCATATTGCAGCTTAGCTGGCAGCGCACCACGCAGCATTATACAGACACAGTACACTAACAGTTCACACTGCTTGTTACCATATATTAAGACTTTTACTTTGTAATATACTTAAGATCAGGCCCTCAGTCCCAATATTATTTATTAAAAAAAGAAAAAAGTCATTCATAGACATGGTAGAACAAAATTTCCAACAGGATCTGTTTGTCAAATGCATGGCTTGCATAACAACCAGGTGAAATGGTAAGGCTTCAGATCTTAAAGTATGTTTCTAGTGTTCATGGTTATGAATAGATATCCCAGAATGTGATCTATACCTGCTGTTAGCTTCAAATTACTTGTAGAGAAGGACTAAAATGCTGCAGACAAACTTCTGAAAATTAAAACAATAAGTAACCTCTTTTTCCAAGGTTATCTCCAGAAACTCCACAGTGAATTTGCAACCCACATACCTGCCGAATTTGTATTTGTCAGAAACTGCCCAAACAAGCCTTGAAAACAGAAGGCAGGTATACAAGAAGTCAGTAAGAAATCAGTGCTGATTCATTCCGCCCAAGACACTCACCTCAATTCTTACTATACTATAAAAAACAAATAAAACCACAGTTATCACAACTGCAGTTGTTTTTGCAATGTATCACTACACTGTTCTTGTACCATGGGATGGGTGTTTTTACTTTAAATAAACATCTGCTAAGTAGAACAACCATTCATACTGCAATCCTTCCATAGGGATTAATACACTATTCTTGTTAAGAGAAACCCATACACTAGTAAAAAAAAAAAAAAAAAAAAAAAAAAAAAAAGGTTAGTTTAAAACAACTAGGTTTCTTTGCAGGTAACTGGAATCTTAGCTCTCTGTCTTTCAATTAATGCATGTAATTGTGCCTGCTTCTGTCGTGGTACTTTGTCAGGTGTGTGGAGAGGGCAGCCTGAATCCAGGGAACAAGACCACCAAGAAGAAACTGTATTCTGCAGATGCTTGCTTTTAGGCTAGTAAGAGTGTGAAATGCCATGCTGCTCCAACTGACTGTCAGCTGAAGAGAGAAAGACAAGGGCAGTGTGTCTTCTCATTCAGAACAGCAGGTGAACTTGGTTACGTCTCTCCATGTATCTTTTCTCTGAATACCAAGGCAGAAAAAATGTGGTAAAGCATCAACTGCTAAATAATGTTTTTCCTTACATAAGAAATTACACAATTTCTGATGCTATCTTAGCGCTTGGTTCTTACTATGTTTGTTCAGTAAGAAGACTGACCTGGTCTACTAGGACTTAAAGATATGGCAATACCACCTGAGAAGAAAAGTAGCCACAAAACACATACTTTAACATTAAGTCAATTTGTGATGTTGAAGGCCAAAGTCACCATGCTGGCTTTTCCATAAATCGAACTTAAACAGAATGTCATTTCTGTCCAAGTGGACTTTTAGGACTTTCTTGACCTGTCATAATAAATGGTTGAAACTATTACTTTTGACTCATACCAGCTATTGTACTCGTATTTGAGAGGTGAAAGCAAGAAAAGCACACTAAGCCACACAGTTAATCCAGGTGTCTAAATACCTCTAAGTATCATGGATCCTTTGGGGAAGTAGCTTGTTGATCTCAAGAACAATAAAATCTAGAAGCAGAGGGGACCAGGAGGAATTGTACCATCAACTGTAATATAGGCCAAGATTCCTGACAATTCTGGTTCACTATCACGCACGTTAATGTATATACACACACACGTAAATAAAAATACAGCTTTATATATATGGCTTCAGCTGTGTGAAGTTGACTGGGGTTGTGAGCAGAGTCAAAGCAGAAGATGACAACAGGGGATACTGACTCAATTCACTTTATCACCGTCACGGTTCAAAAACAAAGCCAAAAAGGTAATAGTTACAATGCAACGAAGCTTCATTTCCGGAAAGCAGCAGTAATATTTTCAAGTCCAATGGTAGGGTTAAAGAAAGATTAGAGAACTACCATAGAAAGACTAGACACGTATCTTATCTATTGCTGTCATGCAATCTTTGTATTAAGAGAAACACATTTCCAAGACAATTTAAATACACATGGTCTTAATTCCAGTTGTAGCAAGATGCCTCTCTCGTCAACAAACATCCAAACACAGACATCTAACATTATGCAGTATACTGAAACACGGCAGATGCACAAAAATCTAGCACATAACAGGCCTGTATAGATGACGTTATGAATTATTTGTATGAAGGGGTCTTTTACTGTCTAAAACCTACGTCAAGACCTCTTTATTATGACATAACGTCACCTACTTAAAGTAAGTATCTGCATTAACAAGAGTAAACCAATGCTAAGCTCTTGGAGGCAGAGTTGTTTCACCCTCACTCTGTGCCATTACCTTTGCTGTCTAAATCACAGTGAGACATTCTCTAAGCTTAGTTTATCTCAAAGACGGTCAGACTGCTGGCCTTGGCTTGGTCCTGGGATCAAAGATTGCACTGGTCCAACAAGTTAAACCTCAAGTTTTTAATATTAATATTAGTTTCCACTGCCTGTGTCAAGAATTCATTGCAACACAGAAGACTTAAATCTGTGATAACTACCTAGAAGACAAAATACACAGCACATCTGCTAGAGAGGAGAATGTCAATGTAAACTCACTCTCGAAAGGACAGCCAAATAAAATATTAGCTATCCAAATACAGACATATTAAATCAGCATGCTTTTGTACATAACTGGAGGACTCTACAGTAGTCTCTTGTTTGACTATGCCTTGGGGAAGAGGCAGCAACAGTTTTAACAACAAATTAGCAACAAAAATTCAACTGATATGAGAAAGCTAACAATGGTGGAGCCCATAAATTCAATTTTGCTTCTTCTCAGAGCCAGGGTTGTTATGGTACACACCATTGTTATCAACCTCACTCAACTCAATGCAGACAAATGGCAGCCATCATTCAAAAGAGCGGTAAATTGGGAATGACAGCATGAAACACTATGTATGTACTACACATTCAGAAGAGGAAAACAAATTAGGAGACTGCTTCTCTCTACCACGTGACAGGAAGTTGCATTTACCAAATAGCTATACAACAACCTTCAGACCCTCACTTTTCCTCACCTATACTCCTCCTGCATGCTAGAAACATGCAGTTACTGTTGGATTAGTATTCTTTCAGTTCTCTCACCAAGAAAGCAATTTCAAAAAGCAGGTGAGGAAGAAGAGTAAGTAAGAAGGCAGAGGGACACTGGGAAAAAAGATGAGAAGGACAAAGGACCATAAGGAGAGCTTTGTAAGAGGATCTGCTTCTCCTCTCTCTGCTTTCCATCTATCCTTAGTGTCCCAAATCATCTTTGCCATTAAGGAAGCTCAGCAAATCTCGAGGGTCTCTGTGACCCCATCTTTCTATGCTCCTTTAGTAACACTGTGCTCATTAATCGACTTGATAGCCACCCCCACCCTTCATGATCAAATCTGATCATCTGATCAAATAAGCACTGCAAACTGAGATCCACATCCCTTTATAAATCCCATTTTTCTGTCAGTTTTTATACTGCTTCCTTTACACACTGATACGCAAGGATTATAGAAGAGGAAGACAGAACAGCAGATTACTTGTGGGTTATCTAGTCTGCAGTCTTACCCTGCTTTCACCGAAAAGCATGACATGGACAGGTTCTTCATCCTGCCATTTCCTACTTCATATGATAACGACCATCACCCCCAACCCATTTTAGTGCTGTAGCTCATTTACAAATCACACTTACTGTTTTCCCAAGAATACAAAACATCACACTTGCGGACTATTACCATTTTGCAGAGCATAAGAGGAGGAAATATGATTTCTTGGTAATCTTTAGTCCTAACTACCAGATCCAAACTGAATTCAGAGCAAAGTTCTTTTTGTTTTGCAGTTTCCCACGTAAGTGAGATTTGTGTATCTTATTGAGCTTTTAGTATCTTATTGTCTGTTCCTTCCTCACTGTATTCCTGAATTTCAGGCACTTTTAAACTGTGGCCAATTTCTACTAAAGCCAACACTTAAAAAGACAAAAAAAACCCCAAAAAAACCCAAAAAAAACCCCACAACAGGTGAGGGCAGGACTGGAAGATTGTTAAGGAAAATTTGGCAGTAAGGTAAGGAAGAGGAATCTAAAATTCTTGTCTAGATCACCAGCTAACCAGCCTAAGTGGTGTTTAATCAGGACCCCAGACCATCTGCAGCACATGCCCAAAGGGCATACCAAAAAGGTTATACAGGGATTACAGGTCAATGGCCACAAATTTGGAGGTAATCAACCCCAGTTCTGGATCACGTAACACAGCTGAAATACAGACTTTCACCTGATCTTTAACTCCCGGAGAGCAATGACTGTTTTGGCAGAGCTCCTCAGAGCAAATGTGCACAAATGTCACCGTCTTCGTTTAGGCTGGATTAAGGCAACTGTGAGTATAACTGGGGTCCCATTCATCGTCATGAGTTACACCAACCTCCTCCCCTACACAGCAAAATCCTTTCCTATCACCAGGGTAAGCATAACTTCGAGAGCAGGAGAGAAAATTGGGACTTTTTCTCTCCATCAGTAACATTTTTTTTCACTCAGAAATACTGGCAACTCTGGATTTACAGAAAATTTTGCAAGTCACATCCACCCCTGGCAGTATCCCTCACTGCAATGGATCCTAGAGTTGACACCCCAGTCGCCTCAGTACACTACTGTTTCAGCTCGACAGCAGATGGGGGCTTGCTCTGCTGTTCATACTCTAGTCATGCAGTCATGGTTTTTTTCCCCACAATCAAATGCTAAAACTAGCATGCTCAAACTTCTGTTACTGAAACCGTATTAAAAAAAAAAACAACCCACAACACATGGGTTCAATTCCTAAAAAGCAGAGAGAAGGAAAATCACTAACAAATATGAGACCGGTGGAAGCCATTGGGCGATGTCCTCAAATCAAAGACTTCACAGCTAAATCTCTGTTTGTGGGGAACGTGAGAAAAAAATTCTCTGAACAGCAGGCACACCAAAAAGCCCTCTTGCTGCAAAATAAATGAAACTACAGCCCACTATGCACCTGCCCCACCATACACCCTTACAAGTAAAGAGGACAAAGGCAAACATACAGGCTCAGTTTGCACAAATATGAAAGCAACCATAATTACTTGCTTTCCTCCCTCAATTAATCTATTCATCCTAGTCTCAACTTCTAGGCCAGCAGCTATTAGGACAGGCATGAAAGCAGCTCCCCCACAAAAAGAGCAGCTTTTATTTTGCCTCCTCTCAGGTCTCTGCTACAACTGTCCTTCTAGCCAATATGGATCAAACATGGCAATCAAAATATTTTCAGAGGTTAAGAATAAACGCGACAACACTACTAAGGATTACATAAAATCTGTTTACAAAGCTGAAATTGTAAACTGCAAGCCTAAACTAAAGTATCATAGTCTGTATTTTTATATATTTATATAATTTGCTTTAATTTGGGATTTCTGCATACCTTCTGAATTAAAAGCAGCATTTCTCATTATTCAACGAGCCCAATCAACTCAGTGCACAATGAGCACCCATCCATCCTTCCTTCCTTTTGCATGGTCATTCCTCTTTATGAAATTCTTAGGAGAATCCCCTGCCACTGCTGGTTTCAGGTCAACCAGGACCTTGGGTTGCCTGAGATGCCTGACCAGGCTGCAGGGCAGCAGTCACATCTTCCTGCTCAGAGCTGGAGTTGCAGCTCTGCCCAAGGTTGGCCTCCATGTACCTGTGAACAAGGTGCTAGTCGGTACACTAGTGATCGCCAAGCAGCTTAGGAGCCTTTGGCCTATTCAGTGAAAACTTGTCCTAAAAAGAGAATAATTCCAAGAGAGAGGAGCAACTATTGCAAATATTCTTTCATCTAGTTCTGCAAACAGATATCCCAAGGCATTTGAAACATGCTATATGTCACATCAGTGGCTCCTTTTGCACTCAGTGTCAGAATAGTGATGTTCCTTGCATCTTGGTTTCTTTATACACAAGCACTGCAGAAGCCATGTCATTGTTTTCTCTTCCTAAAGGCAAAAGTATATCAGCTTGGAGACCTGTGGAACAAGCCTTTCTAAAGAAGTACAACTCAATAAATCTGTCATAGACTCAACCTATCATCACTGAACTTGTTGCAGACTTAATGAAACACCAATTTTAATATATTTATAACAGCTTTTCACTCTCTAATATCTACACTTTGTTTATGCAGAAAAGTTCCCTTCTTAGAAAAACTTCTGCATTTATCAAGGAACCACTGCTGTAAAAATCTTACAAAATAGTTACAAAATGATGAAAACAAACTGCACTGGACTTCCTGATTTTTCTTTGAAGTGACTCTGCTTGCAAGTTATCTATTTATAGCTCAGTAAACAGATTCACCTCTCCATCTTCACTTTACAAAGTCCTTTTCTAGTATTCTACGTTTTGAAAGTTCTTAAGTTTCCTTTTCCCACTTGCCCTGCCTTTAATGATGGTCACTTGCAGGTTGTAAGCTACAACGATGCTGGGGTCTCCTTTCTCAAGTTTACACAATGAAAAATGGAAGTTGAATCTTTATTTAGAGGACTGTTTGGAGGTTTTTCATAGGGGAAAATAAATAACATTGTACAATGTAATGATTGATGAAAAAGTGTCAGTCAAGCTGCAAAAAAAACCTTCAGCAAATATTTCCATAGGGAAATTTTTAAACTTTTCTAATGCGTTTTAAAGAAAGATGTACTTTTATCAGTAGTGATAACTATTATAATTAGATTTACAATAAAATACAGTATTGGCAACATAGTTGGTGCTGCTCATTTTGTTAATGAGGTGGGTATTTCACTACCTACATTTATATAGCAATAAAATATTTATCCACAATTAAGTCAAAAGGTGCTTTTGCAGAACAGGTGTATACATATGGAAAAGCAGAAGCATTTAGACGTAACTGCTTTTTTATAGCTTTCAACCCATTATAAATCTGAGTCCAATTTAGTATTTAAAATTTCTGTTTTGAGGCCATAGTGAAATTCAAAATTTTAAGTCTTTAATCTGAAAGTTAAAAACGCACACCAGTACTGTGCAGTTCAGACAGTAATGAATCCTATTCTATCTTCTATGTTAGCCTTCTCATCACTTTCTCCACCAATAACAATTTGTGTTGCTAAATTATCAGAGCTGATGCAGGCAAAGAAAACAACAGTTTAATGGTGGGGGGTTTGGGGTGTTTTCTGTTGTCGGTTTTGGGGTTTTTTGATGATTTTCAGATGGCTTTTGGGCTTATTTTGTTGTTGGGTTTGGGTTGGGTTTGTTTGGGGGTTTTTTGTTGGTTTTTTTTTTTATTATTTTGGGGGGTGGGTGTTGGCTTTTTTTTGTTTGGGTTTTTTTTTTTAATTTGTTTTATACACACATACTGGCACAGCTAGGGTACTCCACCAAGGACACAAGAGTTTTCCAAGTATTCATCATCAAACCTTTTGAAGAACTTCCTGTTTCAGAGTAAGGTATCTCTAGGCCTGCTCTAGCCACGTTCCCAACACAATGTAAAGGAGGAGTGTGAGTAGCAAGACAAGTTCCTGAATACCTCTTCTCTGGAAAAAGACAGGATAGCCAACAATGGCTGCTTCTTGAAGACATGCCCGACACACTAATTTACATAAACCTGAACATGACAGGGCAGGGTAAAAATGCAAAATGTGGGACACCAGGAAAGTTGTGGGGAGCAGTTTTGTATGTAATGCTGTCTTGGACAACTACCAAGGTTCGGGTGGTTTTCAGCTACGTAATTCATCGCTGTAGTGTTGTCAAGTCTTCAGAGTAACCAGCAACTAAAATGTAAAATGAACATGTAAAGCTGACTTTTTTTTTTATCCCCATCCCCTACCACTCTGGGCTGCAAATCTGGTGTTGTCTATCCAGTCAACTTTTGGTTGACATATGACAACTATCACTCAAAGCATATACCTTCAGAAAAAATAAAGGTACATTCTGCCCTTACATGCAAATCCACATCTAAAACACTCTCATAATTACTTCTGCAATGCCTTTTCTTTGCTACAAAAAATTGAGTCCAGGAAAATATTTGTATTAAACTTAATTCAGAATTTAAGATATGTACACTCTATTTTCACATTCAAGACCTTAACTGCATTGAACTTCTATTGTTTCCATCTTCTCTTTACACACCGAGATCATTTTGTTCTGCAGGCACATATCCTATGCAGTATCTTTAATAAGACAGACAGTAAATTTAACAAAAAATACTATGAACACCTGAATAGAGAACTTAGAACAGCTGCCTACGTTTATGAAAACTTTATGACCTCTGTGTGATGATACCTTACAGTAAAGTTACAGACTCAGAAGTCAGCAGCAGATCAATTATCTTTTATTTTACTATCATGGATGATATAAAACTACTGCTCCTGCCTGCCTTTCCCCATCCCAACCGGCAGTATAAGCAGAGAAATAGCAAACCTACACTAAGTTATTTTTGTATTCAGGGTCTTCCTCTCCTGCTTCTCCCTGCAGAAAATAAAACTTGGATCTGTCTCCCTATTAACTATGAATAATTCTCAATTCCTTGAAAAAAACATATTCCAAAATGCACCAGATGGGCAAGATGAGACTAGATCGTCTCCTGAATTCTCATTTCCCAACTCCCCAGTTTCTGGCACACAGCATACTAAAGCTAGTTTGCCAAACCAGAAGACAATTTTAAAACACTGAAGAAAACATATTTGATCTAAATTTGCATCTGTTAACAAAATTCTTTAAAATTACAAAATAATTTTATAAGCAGATATGCCTGGAAGCAGGGGGTGTGTGGGTGGGTGTGCATGTTTGTTTTCTTGGGTTGAGTCTGTGTATTTTTTCATAAATATTCCTTGCAATACAGACTTACAAATTGACATGTTTAAATTCACTGTAACAATGTAGTAAAAGACAATCACTCCTTAATATCTAGACCGACAATTTCCCAAACACCATGTTTCTTAGGGGTTTGCTAGTTATTTTCTAATCTTGCTATCTAAACCTCCAAAGGCCTGAATAAAACAGAACTTAAAAATTCAATCTCTTTCTTTCACCACCTGCAAGCAGGGAAATACAGACCATCTCACTGTTTCCCACTACACTAACTCCAGAGGCACAAGTGATTTCAAGCTCATTTCCCAGGCCTACAGGAAAGCCCGATTTCCCTGGCAGTCACCTCATTGTATGCTTCCACCTCCTTTCAAATTACTTGATGCTAGTAACCTGTAAAGCTAACTCATCTTTCCACTTTTGCACGCCTTCACAGACTGTACATAAACGCTTTCCCTGACTTCAAAGAAGAGGTAAAAATATCTCCTTGACAGTCCTCCACACTGTCATAGGTGCTGGCCAAGGCTGGCATCCCAGAGCCACGAAGAAATTACTGACCCCGAAATACCAATAAACCCTGAGACAGATTTAGGGGTGAAGAGTGGTGTTCTGGGTTTTTTTTCTGGTGGGTGTGCTTTGTTTGTAGGTTTTTGTGTTTGGTTTTCTTTCCCCCTGTACAACTTTTGATAAATAACTTGGCCATAGAAGATTTTAAAAAAATTAAACGTTCCTTTAGCTTCATAAATAAAACACTCATTTTTCTACACAGGTCTTACATACTGCAACTTCTCTTTTGAATGTAAAGTAGGAGTAGGAGAAAAGGGCATCTCTTGATGTCTTCTACAATGTAGGATGTAATTTCTGCTACCGGAATGCAGTTTATTGTACCATCTGTTCAAGTACCATTTCATCTTTGTGATTAGGATACCATCAAGCTCCAGGTAAAAGCTTCAAAGGTGAAGCATACCTGGAAAGAACAATGGAATACCTCTGATATTAAGGGTCCACAACAGCTCTGGGATTCACATTAAAATGCCATAAAAAGACAACTGATGTAAGCACTACCAAAGACAGAGTTTATTGCCTATTGCCAAGGTAAAGGCAGAGTTAAAATTAAGTCTGTTCCATGACTGCTGCACATATAGCAGCAGTTTGATATTTTAGGCTACATCTATGCCATGAACTTTTCCAATGTCAGGCACTGGAACAGGCTGCCCAGGGGGGTGGTGGAGTCACCACCCCTGGAGGTGTTCAAGGAACGTGTAGACACAGTGCTTGAGGACATGGTCTAGTGGGTATGGCAGTGTTGGATTGATGGTTGGACGAGATAATCTTATAGGTCTTTTCCAACCTTAGTGATTCAGTGTTTCTGTGACCTCTTCAGCATCCATGAATAATGTATCCCAAATCAAATGCTTGTACAAAACTTTCTGTATGCTCCAGAACACACAACTGTTAGAGGTTTGTACTCAGCACATGCCTCAAAACATGCATCACTTCACACAAAGACTAGATATACTGACAGAGAAGGAGTCAGATTAAGGAATAAAATCCCTACCCTGTCTGGCTCAAGAAGGCCAATAACAGAAGATGCTGGACACTTGGAGCATACAGGGAAACATGCATGACTCCTGGCTTTCTGTATTTCCCTACATCTTTCTTAGGCTTCTGCTTTTGGTCACTGTTGGAGACAGCACACTAAACTAAATGAATCCTTGTCCTGACTAAGTATTATTAAATATTTTTAAGTATCTATACTTGTACATCTGCTGTCTCTCTGTTACACAGTTTGATATATTGTATATTTGAAATTGGACACATTTAAATCTGAAATTAAAAATGAAAGACCTTTTATGAGCTATTAAAAAATCATTAAGATTACTTTCTTGGACTAATACCTTTTTTCTAATGAATCTGCTACCTTGAAAAATTCCTGCTATTTTGATCTTTCATCTAAACGTCACATATTATGCACACACACATATATGTATGTACTTCTACTTGGAAAGTTGGATGCTCTCCTGTGCAACAAGTGTTCCCTGTGAGCCAGACTCCACAATTCAGGAGCTAAATTGAACACATTTTAAAACTGAAGCTTCATTCTTCATTTTGTGTCAACTGTTTAGAAAACTAAATACTTCTTTTCAGTCAATACATTTGATTATGCTTATGCCACAAACAGCTCAACTAACTTAAATGAAAATCCCATCATATTTTAGGTACACTGGTATTTGAAAACTAAAGTTTAACTATCCTTCTAAAATACTAACTATAAAAGTAAATTCATATTTGATCTAAAGGCATCTGCATTCCATGATTTAGCTCCATCCACATAAAAAAAACCCTTATGATGTATCAATACTACAAGAAAAAATACATGAACTATCACTTGCCACAACCACAGGCAATTTTAGAAAACATACTCTATTTTAGAATTTGGCACATCTCCTCATCTTGCATGAAGATTGGTGATTAGTCTCCAGAAATTTTATGGGTTTATAAAGTTAAGGGAAAGCAACCTCTGTGTTTCACACAAAGTTCACTTCTTCCACACTGTATTCTTTCAATATCTAACAAAGAAAAAGGAAGAACCATGGATTTTGATCACTTTTGCTAGTCTTGGAAAACTAGTAAACCCCCTCCTCTCTGGCTCTATTACAGACACACATCAGAACAATCATGGACAGTGAGGAACTGAGCAGTAAATTCTTACCAAGAGAAAAGCAGACACAAGGGAAAGGAATAGGCTTGTAGCTGTCAAGAGAAAAATGTTCCATGGTTGCAAGAGTGGTTAGGGAAACCAAAAGTGAAAGGCACTTAAGCCAAAAAACTGAACTCTCAAATAATACCACATTTATTACAGAATAAACACCACTATTTCTTACCTCATCCAACAGGGACAAACAGGGACCCTGAGTTGGTTTTTTGAGTTTTACAGATCTTTCAGGAATAGTGGGAGACAAGATGTCCCACATAAACAAGCATGTGACCTTGGGACTATTTCTGATGTGCAACAATAGGCAGAGAAGCTACCCAAACCTTGACAAGACTGAAAATAGGCACATGATAACAGTGTAAATAAGCTTGTGTCCTGCTGTTTCTCTGAAAGGTGCTAAAAACAAAACCATGCCTAGAAAACAGGGCTTCAGAGTTTGCTGGGATAGCGTATTGTTCAGCTATTGCCTCCTTAAATGCTTTATGCGCCTCAGAGAAACAAATGCTCTTTCAGCAGCTCCCTGAAGGCTTAGCTAAAGGTTACGCCATTTTGGACGGACAAGTGACTCTGTAGCTGGTAAGTGACCAGCTGCCTATTTACGTACATAAGCTAAGGAATTTGCCAGCACTAGAACTCAAATGCCCTTTTGCTGCTTTTAAGTCTTCTGCATTGAGAACTTCTGTTGGAAACAGTTAATCCTTTCAACAGTTCAGCCTAGGACAAAAAGATGATTCTTTCTCAGCTGTGTGTCAGTATGAAAGTTTAAGGCCAGTGTTCTTTAAGAAAGACTATTAATCCACTTGTACCAGGAACAGAGCAGTGACAATCAGGTCGATTTATCACACTAAATGATGCTTTCATTAGGCACAAATAATAAAGTAACAGTTTAAATACAGATTGGGCTACAATGGACAATCAAGGAGAATGCCAACACCTCAAAAACTGGAATACTTTCTTAATACAGCAGAACTTACTTATCTTAGTGGAGTCATAATTAGCTAGCTGTTCAAATGAAACAATTAATATTGTAAAACCTTTAGAATATATATGTAATTTTTATTTTCAAATATGATTTCAAGGGGAGGTACTCTTACTTCACTTTGAATTAGTAAGACAGGACTATTATATCCACATCAATTAGCATGATTGAACTTTCTTTTTCTCTCAAATAAGCCACACAAATAAATCTGATGACAATATAAGTTATTTCAATTTCCTGACTGTTGCACACATCTGCCAGCTTACCAAAGCAGCACCATTAATAAAACGACATGTACACAATACTTGGCTGACAACATTTCATAATTTATAAGTGGCTGACTCATACAGAATGACAGATTTTTAACAAGTCAGACAAGTGAACCAGTCATTGTCCACAGTCACTTTTCCCCATGTGACAGAGGTTACCATCCCCAGAGCAGGACAGCAAAGCAGCTAAGTCCTACTACAATTTTCAGACAGCTCATTAAAATAAACTGAAAACAATTCTCACATGAAACAAGACAACAACAGAATCCAGAAAAAACTCATAAATTCTTGTGCATAGTTGCTTCAGTATAGTGAAACATGAGGAAAGCCACTAAAAGGAATAAATTTGAGCATATGCATTTTTAAAGAAGATACTTTATGATCTCTGTTTTCAGCAATGAATCTCAAAGTACAAATGAATCAATTTGAGCTCTACAATTAAATAGCACAACCAGACCACAGAAGAGCATCTTTTATGTTTTTTAGGTTAACCAATGATTTAGAGTAGTAACTTAAATTTTACTAGCTGCGTAGCTTCTAGAAATTATACTTTCACTAGTGTCTCAGTACAGTCAATGGTGTTTTGACTTTTAGCTCCCCCAATATAATTAGTGAAGTGACTTACCATTCTTGCTGACATCCAGTTCCCTGAGATTAATGAGATTTGCAATGGATGCTGGCAATGTGGTTAGATCATTGTCTGGCAAACTCAGCTTGTGCAGAGACTGACAGTTAAAAAGTTGCTATTGAAACAAAGGGAAAAAAAAAAAGTGAAAGCGACTTTCTCTTAGCTTCCTCTATATAGCTTTTGAGTTTAATCCCTTTAAACTTCTGACCTCACAGCTTGAAGGCCAGACTATTTAGAGTCTTTGACTACAAAAACTTTAACTAGTTTTATTCAGCACTGACTAAGTTTACAATGCATCAGAAAGCAAAAAAACCGCAAAATGTTACAACAAGCCATCTGCTATGCCTAACACTTCCTACAAATTCCTTCCAGTATCTCAGAAATTGTGACCTACAGCTACACATAGTCCTGCAAACATTGCAAAATATTTTCCATAACAGACACACCATGTGATACCCAGAAGTAATTACAGTTTCTTCAAAATAAGAAAAAAACTAATTGATAGATGCATTTTTTAAAAGTCAGATAGTCTGAAATACAGGATTCGAGTAGGTACTATCTTCTCTAAAAGTTTAAATTTTATTCCATTACATATTACTTTTTTTTCCCCTTCCATGCTTCCTATCTCAAGTACACAAAAATCCAGCAAAATTATTATGAAAACTAGCAAAAAATTTTATCTAAGGACACAGAAAACTGCATAGTATCTTCTGTATACATGCATTATAATTCATATCACATAATAGCTCAGAGCCAGGTATGGTCCTATACGCAAGATACCTTGAAATTCTTATAAGCTTTGAAAATTGACAAAATAAGGCAAGCAATATTTGTGTAATGGAAGAAATACCCTCTAATGATACGTAGGAATCTTACAAATGGCATAAAATAAACATCTATAAGAAAGAAGTTGAATAGGTTCATCTGAACAACCTATGATGAATATTCCTTTGCCCACAATTTTGGATAAGATCTCTCATAAATATCTAGACTTTGTGTTCTTTTCTTTTGGAATTCTAAGAAAGGATCATACAAACCCAGGAAATGTTCTATGACTAAAGAAATTATGCCAATCAACATCATAGCAATGGGCTTAGTTCCACCAAAATTTCTTTGGTGCCTCTCAATTACAAGGCCATTATTGCAACCACAGATTGTTGAACAAGCCCCATCCATTTGCATATACCACCCCAGAACTAAAGCAGACTTAAATTAGCAAGATGGACAGTTGAAGGAATGTGCTTTAGCTTGCCTATTGATGCTTCCAGTTCCTCAGAAAAGTGCACCTCTTCAAACTACCTGATCTCATTAAGGTTTTGAAGAGTTACAAGTTATTAGGATATTATATGGGAAGGAGAACTTCGATGAGCTTTTGAGTTTTTAAGCCATTCCCTTATTTCAGTACACCAAGCAAGAATATATACTTCAAACTTGTCCCTGAAAACAATAATCTAGAGTCTTGGAATCATTAGAAATTTCCCTGATTAGTCAGATGAAAGCAAATGCAGCACAAGGAATTGCAAGATCTCTAAAGGAAAAAGGGGTGGGGTGGGGGAGGGAAGATCTGTATGGTCTTGACTTTGTAGTTGTTCTGTTTGTTGTTGCTGTTCTTTTTTAATGTTGGCATACTTAGGGAATAAGTAGGTCATCGTTACTGTTACTAAACACCAGAAGTCACATAATTAAGGACTATTTTATTGCAGAATTCCAATTTCTACCAAAGTTAGAAGTGAGAGGGAAAATATACTGCTACAACGAGTTTTCAGCTCAAATGCACGCTGTGGCACTTGGGATAAAGAGGGTACCTTTTCAGGTGTGATTTAGCACACAAGATTAAAGCATTTCAAATGCCTCGTCACTTTTGAAACTAAGACTGCAGACCAGCACTTTGTGTAAAGCAAAGTCCCCCTCTACCGCCACCTTTCTCCTCGCTGCGTTACTAATGCTAAACTACTAAACTAATGTAAGAAGCTATACTGTAAGAACCGACCTCTGAAGTATGCAGGAGTTCTGAAAAGATTGGAGCCAATTAAAAAGCCACACACACTGAAAGGCCACTTCAGTGATCAGGTTGACAAGACAGCCCCAAACCAGGTGTGCTGTGGCACACGAAGGGCGGCAGACTGCAAAACAGGGCTAAGAACACACACCACCGGGGGAAAGGGGGAGAGTGGGAATGTCTTAACCAGGCTACAGAAAGCTGGAGACAGTCAAGTAAGTACTGCAGCACACTTTGTCTGAGATGACTTAATTAGAAGTCTTTTTCAGAGTTAAAAAAAAAAAAAAAGAAAAGCTTGGGTTAGAGAAAAGGCATACACAGCTTAAAACTGGCTCCAAATCAGCTAGGATCATTTCAAACATTACAGACCTTCCCTTACGGAGCTTCTATGGACGGTTTTAAGATTAGTATTTCTGACAAATGATTAAATAAAACACTTTTACTACATCTTCAGTAGTCCCTAATCTCTCTTTTCTTTACAGTATTTGAATGTATGGGGTTTTTTGAAAACTGAAAGGGTAGCAAAACATGATGACCAAAATTACTCAAAAGCTAGAAAAAAAACCACCCAAAACACTTTAGCTTCTTAAAAATAAGCCTGTAAGGATGACTTCTTATAATGTACAAACATATTGACATGAAGCAAGTGTAGGCTATTACAGATTCCTGCAGTTCAGCAAAGAAAAGCAAAAAAGAACAAAAGTGTTCAAGCAGTCTTTCTGATCATGTGCATAATTTAATCTTAGACTAGACTAAGGAAAGTAGTAGAGTGCTCACCTCCCAATCCACTCATGTATCGAAACTGGTTTTCATATAAGAACTGACTCACGAAATCAAATGGCATGTAACAGGAAAGGAAGACAAAGCAGACTAATTGCTTTTTGTGGTCTAAAGCATCAGTGTGCATCCACTTGACCACTACAGTACCGTTTTTATTCCTCTTAAGATTACTAAAAGGAATTTTTTAAGAGAATTATGAGACTGGGAGGAAGATGTTTGTTTAATTCTTAGGGTTTGGGACAATTTTAATGCAAGAAGAGTTCAGAAGCTTTCCTTTTTTATTTGGCTACGAAAGTTATTTTATTCCAGTTTTTAGGCATTCAATTTTGTTCTTCTCCAATAAAGAAGAATACAGGAGTAAAGTTCTGAAATCATCTGAAAAAAAGCCCCAAAGGCTGATACAAAGTCTTGAAAATCAAGCTACTAAAATCTAAAGTGACTAAGTCTAGAGGAAAGAAATAGTGTAAGTTCTAAACTGTAACAGACTTGGACAAAATGCCTAGTTCTTATATTTTAGCCCTATGCAATGCACAAATACAAATTTGCATTGATGGCTCCTCAGAAGCATTTAAGGTTGGATTATCCAAAGCACTCAGCTGGTTTACGTCAGCTTTACTGGATCCAGGGCTTCTGATAACTGTCAAGTTACTATCCTGAATTTATTTCATTCACCTTTCAAAGAATCAAAGCCTGTAGTTGTGCAGCATGACAGTGACAATTTGCACACAGCTATGACAAAACAATTTTAAATATTAAGTCATTCAGCTAACTACTAAGTTTTTAATTCCACCACAATAGGCCCTGGTAATGGAAACAAGTCTACTGCAATGATCACACTGTACTTCTCAAAAACCTCACTGGCCAAAAAGAAAAAAAAAAATCATTCTTTTTTCTAGTACACTGCTAATTCAGCATGTAGTTTGTCTTCATATCTGAGAACAAGCAACAAATAGTAATTTCTATAATAAAGATGTAAGCAAAGTGGCATTCGAGCTCTCTAGTTTTTGACCTTCAGTGACCTGAGATACTTGAGGAAAGTCTCTTCAGTCATCTACCAAAGAAGAAAGCAGAATTTCAAGCAAATAGATACTTTGGATTGTAGTTATCTTTTGTGCGCACAGAGTTCTGAACAAGGCACTAATCTTTATTCCAATCTTCAGGTGCTATCAGACATTCACAATAATGCTGTAATTTGTTGAATACAGTTAGTCAGTTTGAGCAGGCACTGTCACAGAAACAAACTGGCCTGCCTCTTCTGCTATCTACCTCTTCTGGGCTGGATCAGTTGCTTAAGCAGTTTCATCCCAATTCAAGCAGCAAACTAGTGAAACTGGAATGCATAAACATTCCTTCCACCAGGGCTGCTGCTTGTAGGACCAACATTTACTTAGAAATATTTGACAAACTGCAGCCTAAAATCTGAAGTGAGAAGCCTGACACTATCAGCTGATGAAGTAACAAAGTTAATACATGTAACTCAAAGAAAAACCACCCAACATACCTTTGGAAGCTCTTCAATCTGATTAGCATCTAAATAGAGTTCTTCCAAGGTCTTTTCAAAAGTAAAAATCTCCTTAGGCACCTGTTCCAGGCTGCAGTGAGAATAATCAAGCGTGGTGACTGTTTCCTCCTCTCCACGCAGACAGCGGCATGGCACCAGCCGCACAAACAAATTCCGCTTTGTTGTCATTTTCAGGCACTGTAAAACAGAAATGGGTTATTTAAAAAACAAGATAATTTCAGAAATACTCATCTGGGCAGCTTCTCAAATTTCCACTGGCTGTTAAATATTTTAAATAAGAAATAGGTGTATACGTATTTGTGTGCATGTATACATATATGAGAGAGAGGAGGAAAAGAGAGAATTTACTTATTTTCTTTCAAACACAACAGATCTGCACCGGTAGCATTCAATGGGGTTAACACACATACAGACCCTAGAAACTGAAATCAAAATTTAGCCTGTAACTTGTCATCTGCTAACACAGCCCTATATTGATGAGAAACAGAATTTTGAAGTAGCAGTTCTGAAGTGTCAATTGTGTTTTTACAACATAGATTATCCCTACCTTTACAGATATTACTGGGACAATATTTTTGCTTTAATAAAATCCATCACCTACAGAGCATTAAAATGTAGCCATAGGAAAGCTAATTTTGTTTTGTCATGAATAAGATTTAATTCATGTACCTTAATTTCAAATCCCTCATTTAAAGACAGAATACAGCAAAAAGAGCCAGCATGGTTTCTATGAATTGTTCCATCTATGGTTTAAAAGGAAAGGTTTCCAAGTGCAGACAAAGAACTGACTTCTTTTTGTAATTCCATTCAGTTTGGAAACTTCAACACATCTTGCAGTGCACACTGGAACTAAGGAAACCTCACCTTGCTATGGAAATGTGTCTTTCTCCCTTTAAACTCCACCACTGCCCCAACAATCCCCTCTACTCTCTATGGCTTGAACAATATTCCTGCTCAGCAGGAGACAGCAGAGCTAGATGGTGCAAACTGACTAGTTGATTACTGGCAGCATACACCAGCCATCTTATGCTTCTTTTCTCCTCAGCAAGAGAACAAAGGTTAGGTCTCTTTGCTCTACTTAGTTTCTGAATTTTGTGAAAATTCATTGCTGTGATCTTCAAAATGTCACCTCCAGCTTGGCTGAAATAAGAGGACAGACTCAACAAATTTTCAGGAAGGACCAACATGTGCAGACAGACACCACAATCATGTAAGCTTTCATTTCCCCAGGAAATTAGTCTAAAAATACATACTTTTCCAAAACACCACTGAGTATTTATTTTCTCAAACTGCCAACACTCCAAATTAAAATATGCTTTTTTTTTGTTATATAATCTCAAATTTTCTTTGGAATTGCAGAAATTATATTTCAACTTCTGGATTAGTGACAGGAAACTTTCTCCTGAGTGCCAGAAGAGTCTTTCAGACACATTTAGCAGACTGCACTTCAACTTTCAGACAGTGTGTTAGTAATACATGGAGAAAAGAAAATACCACGGCCACTGCACTATATGAAGTCAGAGATTGCGAGACCTCTCTTCTTGCTAAAACAAGAGAAAAAGTCATGTACTTGGATTTTCCTCTATGAGCAGCTAGCTTGCCAAGTACTACACAGTATGTTTAATTTATGACAACAGGTCGAGGGATTGCTGTACTTTAGTGTTTCCACTAAAAAGAAGTACACCTTACCACTCCAGCTGGATACAGTCAGATTCTTGCATCCATCCATTAAACGGATGGAAGAAAACTCTCTCCTCAGAATAGTGGGATGTCAAGACTTCCCTGTTTTTAAACACTGCTTCCGTGCTGCTACGATTTTGTTAAAGTGTTGATTATCCATCAGAACACTTAACACTACCCATAAAACTCTTGCCATGTTATTCAAATAAAAAGTGATCTAAAAATAAAGATACGTGACTGTAGTGCAATGCAAAGAGTTTAGAGACTGTAAACTCCATGCTGGGGATTTCCACAGATCAGGAAAGTCAGCAAATGAGACAGCATAACCTCCTCCTGCTGCTCCCACAGGAACAAGCTTCAGCATGACATCCTCTAGCCACCCACAGCCAGATACCAAAGCGGCTACTAAAGCTGATGTGTCCACTGGGTCAGAACTACCCACGCCTTCTCCAAGCCTCAGAGGATGCACATGAAGACTCAAGAGGAATTCCACAGCCAACGTTTACAAACAAAAAAGCCTTTAATGAGAAGAAGTATCATCTCATTTTGTTATTCAGAGATCTGTACAGCTGCAGAAAAACACACCACTTCGTAAAGAAGAACTGCAGTCTCTTCAAACAGGCATATAAACAGAAGAACATATGCCTTGGAAGCAATAAGGACTGGAAGCAGAGATTGTACGTGTGCATTGATTACCAGAAGTCTGGCAGGGGGAGGACACGTGTACCATACTAGCTGCAGCCATCAGTAAGTTTGCTTCATCCACTCATTTCAACTTCTGAGAATTGTGTTTTGGTTTCCAGAATATGAAAGAATTCCCTACATGGTTTATATAAATAACAAAGATACGCTCTTTCATTCAAATCCCTCAAAAAGAGCATATATTACACTGTTTTCCCCCTCTCTTTCGGTGGCTCTTCTCTTCATACCTAGTTTTACTTGCTCAGGTCTCAAGTTACTGAAGCAACAAAACTCTTAAGGCCTAACAAAATGCACATACCTAACTTTCCTAACTTATTCCTGTGTTTTGTAAGAGACCTCTTGAGCTTCTGGTGGTGGGGGGAGGGGTGCAGCAGGGGGAATGAGAAGGAAGGGTTTTTAAAAGATCACATGCATCCACAGAACTGTAAACACGGATCAGTAAACAAATGCCTGCACAACATCACAGTTTTGGGTTGTATCTCCAGTCAGTTATCATTGTCAGTTAAAGTACCTAAATTCACAGCTCACGTCAAGACAAAAATAGTCAAACTCATATTTAAGTATCAAATAAATAATCCTCCCCCAAAACCACTAAGTTTACCAATTTGAGTATATATCTAATTATAACATTTCAAAAACCTGAATGAACCAAGAGAGCCACATTTAAGTAAACGTAGAAGACGATGCAATGGGATTTAGTATAAACTTGTCTTATATTTGGTCAAATTTTACTTGTACACATATATGAAGAGTTGTTTGGCACCGGTGTTCTACAACAGATGGTTGCCAATACCAGGAAATGGGTGCGGTAGGACAGTCACCACAAGTATTCCACACCACCACTCTTCCGTAATATCTATTTATATACACGGACAGTCAGACACACACATCCCTCTCTATCTGTCTGCCCACCCACCTGTCTTGTGTTCAGTTTTCTGAGCAGAAAAAGTGTAATGGAGGAAAGGAAGGATGTACTACAGGAGAGTGTCCACTGTTAAAATCACCTAAGACAGGAAAACGTGATGTTGCACAGAACACGTGCTTTTCTTATACTGCTCAAAATAAGAACTTCTGCATGGATGGTGCAGGTAAATACACAGAAGGTTGAAGGGAACATGGCATATAGCATTGTTTCCCTTCCCACAAAACATCAAAGTCTAGCAAGCAGAGAAATCTTAATTTCATAATATACCGCAACATCAGACCATCTGAAGACACCAGATCAAACAATGTAAAATTACCCTGCAGGATGAGGCTTTGAGCAACCTGGTCTAGTGAAGGGTGTCCCTGCCCATGGCAGGGGGGTTGGACCTAGATGGTCTTTAAGGTCCCTTCCAACACAAACCATTCTGTGATTCTGTGATTTTATGATCTACAACACTGCGATGGCTTATTTTTCTCCACCACTTAACTCCTCAAAATTTTTATGAGGCAGATCTACTAAAGAACTCATAGCAGGGGGAAAAATAAAATCCCACGAAACACCCTTGTTCTCTGAACCATTAAAGCCTTCACAGAAGTTTACCCCAGGGTTCACAGCCAACAAAGGAAAAATTAGGATCTTCGTACAGCTGGCGTTTTTTAACTTGTTGAAGGAACAGGAAGGGATAAACACCACTCTATAAGCAGAAGCTTTTCTTTGTAATCATTAAAGGCTCAGAAGCTGGAAGGCATAAGGGAGAATTAGCTGTGTTCTGTTTGTGAAGACTTAATCTACCATGCCAAAAACCAAAAAAAAAACAGTGTTAAAAAAATACCTAGTTTAATTTGATATATTTGCTAATTATAAACCATCAGATTTCTGTTCATGGTTTCTTTTCGCTTCATGAATCATTTTTAGCATTTATTTCATACCTCCTCTCCAAGCTTATTTGAGAATGACACTTAATGATCAGAGATGTTGTAGTAAACTAAAAAATGGGTTGTTTAAACTACACAGATGTCTGTTTCAGGGAAGTACAGTCTTCACTAACTCATATATATTAACTGTGACAGTAAGAGGTAATAAATTCCACAATTACTACAGAAAACGGGACAAAATGTTATCTACTAACCTGCTTATATGCTGAAGGTAGCAGTGACTATGCAGACAGGTTTTCCTCTAGGGGCTCAATGATGGTAAAGGCTAATTATTCTATGCAGTCTCAAGTTGGTGAGAAAAATTGTTTTCTGAGAAAAGTATGGTAGTGTAAGTATGGCATAATGGTAGTGCTTAACCAGTATGATCAAAAAGAGGAGATAAGAGTTCACCGCTGAAAGATGTTTTGCTGTGAAACTCTAAAATTCGTTTAATATAACCTATGTCAAAGCTTCATCTTATTTTTTCTGCCTTATATCTAAGTAACTAGATAGAGAGCTATGAGTTCATACTGTCGATCCCTTTTGAGACCACAAATGACTTGGAGCACTTTGAAGTTTCAGAACTGATAAGCAGGGCCAATTTGATCAAGGGGCATTATGGCACTTGTTTAAGGAGGCCACAATAACAAATTAAAAAAAAATTAAATCAACTCTTCCATTTTGAAATTGAGGTTTCCCTACTTTTAGGTACACGTTTCTCCCTCCCTAACTGATTAACAACAGACAAATCATCTACTACCAGATTCTGATTTAATTATAGCTATCAGCCTTCCACTGTTACAAGCAGCAGTTGACACTTGCCAAAAGCCAGTGAAGCAACAAGTGGAGAACACCTTGTAATTAATCAATACCCAGAAAAAAATTATTGGAGAAGCTAGGAGAAAGCAAAGATTATGATTCTATCAGATCTACACTCTAACAACAGTGGACTATATCTATGTGGTGGGTTGGGCTTGACTGGCTGGCAGGTGCCCATCAAGGTGCTCTATCACTCCTGACGGCCTCCTCTCAGTGAGTGGCACAGGGAGACAGGGAATGGGGGTTACAGGCTGTTGATCATACATTCCTTCCTCCTCACACTCTTCCCCTGCTCCAACATGGGGTCTCATGCACAGTAGATAGTCCTTCAAAAACTTCTCTAATGTGTCTTTCCAATGGGGAGCAGTCTTTCAGGAACAGCCGGCTCCAACATGGATCAACCACAGGGTCACAAGTCCTGCCAGCAAACCTGCTCCAGCAAGGGCTTCCCGTGGGGTCACAGCCTCCTTCAGGCATCCCCCTGCTACAGAGTAGGGTCCTCTCTGGGCTGCAGGTGGCAGCTCCCAGTGACAGGCAGCACAGCCAGCCTCACCATGGTCTGCATCACAGGCTGCTGGGGAATTCCTGCTCTGGCGCCTGGAGCATCTCCTCACACTCCTTCTCCACTGACCTGGGTGTCTGCAGAGTTTTTTCTCCTATTTTCACTCCTCGTTCCTGGCTGCTGTAGCGTGGCTGGTTTTTATGCTTTTAAATCTGTTATCACAGAGATGCTACGGATAGCACTGACTCAGGTTTGGAACAACGGGTCCACCTTGCTGCCAGCTCAAACTGGCTCCATCTGATGTGGAAGCAGCTTCTGGCATCTTCTTACAGAAGCTGCAGCCTCCCTGCTACCAAAACCTTGCCACCTACTCCTAATACAATCTAGAAACAGTGAAACATTTTTACTGAATAGAATATAATCACTGGAAGCAGATAAGCAAAGCACTGGTTTGAAAGACCATGGCCAATGAAAGAAAGCAGGATCAACAGCAAGCTTGGATACACTAAATATTAATCCAGAAGAGAGCATCGTCCAGTGAAACATCACTCTTTCCTGGAACTCTGATGATTCCTTGCAAACCCCCATGATCCTGGTTGCCCAACAAGCCCCTACAGATCTACTAGAACCCCATGGGACAATTTTATTTTCCCATATGGTTTGATGAGATGTAAAAAAAAAAAAAAAAAGTCACACTAAAACACACCACCAAACAGGCAGCCCCCCCAAGCACCACATTTCTTTGAAAATCCTAAACTCAGGCTTGTTACAAGTACAATTTCAGTTCATAGTAATTTAATTTCTAAAAGCAACAGTTTCTGTGTACCATTAGTCCCTTAAATTTCCTGTCTGATGCAAACAGGATGTGAGCGCTCATGCCCTAAGCTGGTGAAAGCACTTCTTCTCCCCTGCAAGCGTTTCAAGAGGGTGTTTACCAGTTACATCAGCAGCAGAGCTGAAAACGAAACCAGCTATCAGAAAGGCACAAACAACTAGGCTCAAAGATAACTGGTCACATTCTTTATAGCCCACTCCACTATCTACAAAAAAGTTCAGAATTCTGGAGCTGAGAATGTGTAAACACAAGAAAGAGGAAGATTATGGTGGGGAGCATGTAACCTAAAATGCAACCTGACAAATACAGTAAGGCTTATTTTGCCAACTGACAGAAGTCCCAACATACTCCTGTTGAAACAAAGAGCTATGCAAAACCAAAATACTGCTAGAAGTCTTATTTAATCTTCTAAGAAAAAAACCCACAAAATAATTGATTAATTCCTACACATTAAAAAATTAGTATGGAAAGAAGCTTCCTATACCGGACAGCAATGTGAATCCATCTGTATTTAGAGATGTTTAAGGGTTTTTCTCTTCTTAAAGCAGCAACACTAACAGAAGATACCAAGACACAGGCTCTTTGGCTTGTTGACGAAAGACATTATAGCATGAAAACTCACAGCACAATTTAAATTCATTTCTTCCAGATAATGACAGCACCAGTCCTCAAGAATCTGGGGAAACTGTAACATCTTAGTACTTCGAGGAACACAAAACATCCTCAGCTCTTGAAGTACAGAGCACAACTATCCTTCATTCCTTACCCTCAGCAATGACTTGGCACCTCATGCTCTATGTAAAGAAGCTGGGGAAAGAAGGGGGTAGGTGTGGGGGCTAAGTGTTGGTTCAGGCTTCCCCCTAAAATCAATAGAGTCCTCTTGGACAGGAATGAGAAGGTCTTAATTTTAACAGACAGCACCTTGGAAACCCTACCCTGGAAGTCTGTTTCTCTTTAGGAAGGTATGGCTCAAACCTGATTGCTGCTGACAAGGAGTTGAAACATGAAGAGACAGCACAGTAAGATGAAGAGATCGCCTCTTATTAATTGGCACTGGCACCCACTGGTTGAGGTGTCAAAGCCTCCTTTGGTGACAATGCCAAGTTAAGGTATTTTCATCTCACCCTCCCTCTCATCCAAGCTATTGTTTCTGTCTCTTTAAAAAAAACAAAACTGGATTGGTTATGTCATTCATTTCACTGAATGAGATTGGCAAACACTAAGTCATTACCATCAATGAACTGCAATGCTGCACTCTCAGGGAGAGAACAAGTGATAGGAAATAAAAGGGATTTTGGAATCATTTCACCATTTTAATGCGAAGCTATAGCCTGAGACTCCCTGCTCCCGATATGAAAACAATGCATGGTTGCATGTCCTCATGCGGACAGAGAACACCAAAAAAACCACTCCATACTTACTCACATACAGCATTCAGAGCTAAACAAATAAAAGCCATTACTCATGAAACAACAATGGTGAATGGTAACAACAGGAGGAGGAACATGTTTGTAAATAATAACCAATTGTTAAATACAAAAATATGAACAATGCTTGCTACATTTTTTGAGAAAATAAAGGGAAGTGTGCAGAAACCAGTTTTGCTTGTACTGATTCAGCAGCTTCTAGGATATAAGCAAAACCAGTGATATTCTACTCCTAGCTTGCTGAAACACAGAACTCAAAGCTGGCAATAAAACTAAAAAGCTTCTCTTGGGGTTAACTACTTTCCAAGCTCTCTATGCCTTCTTTAAAAAAAAAAAAAAAAAAAGGCAAACAAAAAACCCAACAACCACCCAAAAAACCCCCCAACCAAACCAACACAAAACTCAAAGAAACAAAGACACCCACCTCCAAGGGCCAGCACACCAAGATAATTTTAATTTCAGGTAACTCCCAAATCATCAGTGCCAGGTGTGTATTATTCTGGAGACATTTCCTTAAATTATGTTTCTGGTGTTCTATGAAGTAAATTCCAACTAGACTTCAATTTGCTATTTCTATTTCATTTTGCTGTGAAATATTCAGAAATTCTTTCTACAATTAAGATCTGATGTTCATCACACTATTGTATAAAACCTCTTTACTTAGTTGTTATTGATACCACCAACACCATCACATTTTCTTGGTTCAACAGCAGCATTCTCCTGCTTTATTGAAACTAGAGGCCACCTAACCAGGTAATTTGTTGCAACAGTTATTCACCAGCCTAGAAATTTATCTAACTGCATATGCTACAACAAACCTGAAGAGTTGTTATTATGACAAAACCAACCCTCGAGTATATCAAAAGAAATCTTTGGAATTTTTATTTCTATTCATTTCTGTAACTGTAAAAAGCAGCAATACAACAAAGGAGTCAGGACTTGGCCTTGTCATGCCAAAAGCTTAACAGTGACAAAACCAGATCGACTTTGTGAAAACAAAACAACAAAGGTATTATTTTTAAACTGAGGAAAGAAGCAGAAAAAAAACCACTCTTGGCAAATACCTACATAATAAAATATTCTACTTGAAGTACAGCCTCTAACTGAAATGCAGTAATATTCAATACTTTTATAATTCTAGACCAAGCCATCACTAAGGTACAGGTATCTGAGAATACAGATCTGTAATTTAAGGCAAGATACATTACAGAAACACACTCAGCAAAAAAAGATGAGAAAAATTGTAGATTACGTTTTCAGAAAAAAAAATACTTTTAAATGCACGATACCCAAACAATTACAGCAAATAAAGAGTTTAAAATATGTAAATATCCAATTGCAATTTTAGCTTTTTTTATATATATATATGGATTTTCAGTATTAACACTACATAATAACTACACAGTAGCACACACACACACAATATACAGTCGCTACCCAACTGCAGCTGAAATAGTTGCAACTTAGTTCTCACATATTTCCTTTTTTCCCTTTTCTGAGGCAGTCCCAGAAAATAACTTCAATCTGGACAGTCAAACTATCCAAGTAAGTGTCACCGTAACACTTCATCTGAAGAATGGTCCCTAATTGTATACCATTAACAAAGCTGCTGAGATTAGCATTAGATCTGAGCTTTATTTCTGATATTCAACTTGATTGCATATTCTTTGGTACATATCTGTAGTGTTACTAAGAAAACATTGAGAAATAAATTGGTTTTTAAACCCACTGTGTATTAGTCTCATCCATGTCTCCTTCCCACATCTAAAAAAGCCATATAAATTCAAGGATATCTACTGTGTCAAACTGAAGTTTGAAGGAAACTGCAGAAACGCGTCAACCCTTCATGGAGTATTAAAAAAATGAGCTTTTCTAAAAGCCATGACAATGACATTTCAGCATTTCAACACTGATGTTTTCAAATGGCTAAAGAATTCCTTTTTAGTGTTTGTCACTTCTAACAATGCATAGCCGGGAACATAAAATATTTATCCCAATAGGATACTGAAGCGAATTCCACACCCTACTAGCCACCATACTCTCCCTCCCAGCTTTTTTTTTTTTTTTAAGTGCAGTAGAAATAATCACAGCTACTGTACAGTTAGAATTCACAGCTATTCGGTACAGCTAGCTGTACCAAGCTACGTCAGAACTGCTTTGCTTTCAGAATCCACCAATTTCTATATTAAATAACTCCATTTTCTTTCATTGTTGCTGTGAAAAAGATCCATGGAAACAAACAGGACAAGTCCCTGAATTTCTATACAAAGAAAACAATGAAAATTAAATACACAGAGCAACCAGACTAAGAGATGGTAAGCCTCTGGAAGAGGTATAAAACCATATTAAACAGCTTATGCTTCGGGTTTAGTCCATTGAGGGATTATGCCTGGATCTACTGTACGAGTAAATGCTGTGTATCACATACTGTCAACATCTATTCAAGCAGAGAGGAAGAGATACTGTCTTAATTCCTCCAGTTATAACAACATAGGCAAAAGAGATGAACCAGCATAGGGGGAGTGATGGCATTCCTAATCATTTTCCCATAGGAAGCAGCAAACCTTATGGAGCAGCACACACAGCTAAGGCAGCGTGGCAACAGCAGAGTTTCTTAGCTCAGCGGAGAATGCCAAAGCACACAACGCCTACGGCCTTGCAGACTACACAAAAGGCTGGGAAAAATGAGCATGTGCACATGCCTCTGTCTTAAGTACGGGCTGTTTGTAGCAATGCCAGATAAAATATGCAGAAGATTTTCTGTGTTTCAAACTGGTATTTTATAGTAAGTCTAGAAACTGCAGTCACTGAAGTGTCAGTATTTATTAGCATTTACACTATCTGAGCAACACTATTAATAAAATCAGAGCAGATGGAAGCTGCTGTCATAAGGTTGTTGGCGGGGTTTTTTGCGGGGGGGGGGGGGACGGGACGACACGGGTGTACGTGAAAAACATCTCCTTCACAGAAATTCATAGAGAAGTTCTGAAGACAAAATACTCTACTTGACATTCTTTTTATCCAGGAGAAATACTTGCCTCTAGAAATCCTTACAGTTTGAGGCAAAAGCACCTTAGCGCCATCTGCACTGGCACCATTTAATAAAGAAAAAAAGCTGATTCTGAACATGTGTTGCTTTCCCATAGAGCTTTGAAGAGAAAATTGAACTCTGACTTCTTAACCCTTTTTATGTTCTTAAGCATGCTCTCCAGCTAAACAATGTCAAAACATCAATAAAAAAGACATGATATGATGCAGTGTTCACCTAAGCTTTAGATCAGCAAACCAGAGAGACAGTAAGAGGCCCCAGAAGCATTCAAAAACTTTTTCATGATCTTTTATCCAAGCTTTTTAAAAATATGCTTATCTTTCTATTTAAAAAAAGCAGTGTAAAAGCCACAAGCCAAAACATTTAATAATGGACACTGAGCTTTAAAACAGAATTCTTTTCCTGCAACTTAGTGTCCCATATATTCCCCTTTTTACATTTGCACACAATTACATGTAAACACATCATTCACTTGGCTCTTCAACAGATCTTTTTAACTAAAAATACCTGTCTTCAGAACAGCATGAGAGATGATGCAGAATAAAATGCAAGTGCTCTGGAGGTGATTATTACAACATATGAATAAAGAAGATTTCTGTTTTAATATACAGTGCAGTTGGTCCAGAAGAAAAAAAAATACTCACCACTGTGTTACTTTTTTCTCCCTGCTGCTTCTTCCCTGAGCTTCCAAAGCCAACATTCTGTTTAAGACAAAGGTACAACACTTTTAGTCAACCCTATCCCTACCAGACAAGAACAACATTTTATTATACTGGGTATTTATTTTGCTTTCAGAGTTTTGGTTCTGTTTTTTAAAACCAAAAGCTGTACATGTGTGTGAACAGTAGCTGGAAGATTGCAGAGAACTTGAACTACTTTCAAGACAGTAAAAATTACATATCCACCTTTGACGGAGATTATTGTGTGTGTCTAACAGTACAAAACATTGCTTTTTATCCTATTTTAACTTTTACTTTATGACATTCTGTCTACAAAGTTGTTTCATTTACACTCCCTTTTTAATTGCTGTATTAAATTATTAAATGTCTTAGACATCTCTTGCACATATTTCTGAAGAAAGTCAAGAAAAAATACATCAGAAATAAACAGAACATAAGAGCACACACTTCTATACCACTAAACTTCAGAACATTCTTAGAAAGTAGCAACACAGTCAATAAGGCATATCAGATCACTGACACGATCTTCACTAAAGTACAATGGTTATCCTGGTTTTGGTCAGGAAAGAGTTAACTCTCTTTACATGGCTGCTCTGAAGCCTGTTCCTGGATGCACAGAGAAGAACTGATAAGTTCTTAGCTGGTGCTGGGGAATGCCTGCACTGAATTTAACGTCTTTCTCTGCTTCCGATACTGCAGCTGCGTTCCCAGCTCTCGCTGTCTGGCTACAGGCAATGCAGGGGACACACCGTTCAGACAGCTGACCCAGACTGACCAAGGGAGTATTTCATTCCATAGTGCGTCATGCTCGGGACATAGGTGGGGAGGGGGCCTGGGAGCCATTACACTTACACTTTCACTGGCTTACACTCTCTTCACTCCCCCTGACTCCTTTGTTAGCTGCTTTGCTAACTCCTGTGCTGGCTCATTCGTGAGTGAGTTGGTGGATTTGTCAGTTTTCCTGGTTGTGCTGTGACTGATGGGTTTACTCCAAATTTGCTCTGACAGCTCTTGGGCTCTGGATCTCGGGTTGCAGCTCTCAGGCTCTCTGGCACTGACTCTCACTTCTCAGGACTTGGTTCTGCCTTGGTTGGCAGGTGGTGAGCAACTGTAGCATATGTTTTATTTTCTATTATTTTAATTACTTATCATTAGTAGTATTTGTATACATTCATTAAGATTTAATTCGTAAATAGTTATTATCTCAATTTTACGAGCTTCCTTGTCTTTGTCCTGCAATTATTCCCCTCTGATGGAGGAGGGGAGGGAGAATCTGTGAGAGTGTCTTTGTGGTATTTTGCTAGCAGAGTTAAACCACGACAAAGAAAAACATTCAGGGTATTTGACTGAACACGTTCAAAATTAATGTCTGGACCTGTGGAAAGTATAAATCTTGCATCCAAAACAGACAGAAGTAGAATATATCTTCAGAGGGATTAAATGTCACTATGACAGATCATCTAACTGAGCACGAAGCCATGTAGAACAGCTAAGAAGCTGACTCAGGCAGAGCATAATCCATCAAATTTGTAGTACCTAGAAAAAAAATTTACATTATGGAAAGCACAGGTAGTAGCTTGATTCAAAGGACTTACCTGAAAATGGAACTACATCTCATTTCTTTCTAAGAAATAGCAGAATCAGCTCATCATACAACCATCATAAATGTGTCCTCAAAAAAATTCTAAAAACAAATTTAAAATAAAAATTGTTCCAGGAGAGATGAGAGTTCCTTGGTTTAGGGTAAGAAACAAGCAGCAGCACAATCACAGAACAATGAACTCCTTCGAAAGTCAGAACTGTCACAACAGGATTGCCCTATATAGCAACTTTCACAATACGTGTCCTGTATTCCTCGTTCAGGAGTCACTGGTGCCAATGGTACCAAATGGACTCCAATGCACTATTATTGCATAAATCTGTACATTTATTCTCAATAGAAGGACAACCAGGACATGCAAATAGCAAGGGGAAAAAAGCAATATGAAAGCCTCAAGTCTTTCAAGGTTCCTGCTGAAAAAAACACTTCTATCAGGTTATCCAGCCTCAGAAATACAGAACAGCAGCACTCAAGACAATTAAAAAGATCAAAACAGACAGCAAGGATCAAACCAGATTCTGAAACCTGAGGTCATAGGAGAAAGTCTGTCATCTGTCATGGCTGCATGCTTCTTTCCTTTCCCACAGCACTTTGCTCCTACTGAAAAACTATTTAATTTTTACAAAAGCTATTCAGATGCACTGTACACAAGCTCTCAAACAGAAGAAATGCAGGTTTGCAATAGCTCTGCTAGGATAAGCAGAATTAATCCAGAGAATACGGTGGTGCAGGGCTGGATCTGTCAGGTGATTGTGCCTCTGAAAGAAAAAGGCGTAAGGGCAAGACTTTGCAGACAGAGTGTTCAGACTAGAAAAATGACCAAAGAAACTGCTAGCCCATAATCATCACAAAAACAATAAACAAAAAGGGACTGCTCTTGCATCATTTCTAACACCTGTTCAGCTGCCTCTGTTGAAATGCCCAGAAGAATAAAATCCAGTGGTAGGGAGCCATTACCAAATCATGAACTGTTTGCAGACTTCCAGACCGAGCACAAGGAACTCATCTAATCCCAACCATCCAGAGGGGATAATATAGCAAGTAGGATGTGTGTGCATGGAGGAAGGAATACACCTAGGTATTTCAGGCCATTCTGCTTTTAAGATTAAGCAGCTATACACTGAACAAAAGACTGCAGTTACAGAATCAGACAAGAACAATGAATCCATTGCAACCAATGTTACTTTAGTGTCTCTTGAAACTGTGACACTGAGTCAGAGAACCTTAAGCCTGTACCAGAAAATGGCGGAAACCATGCTGTAACTACAAGCGTAAGCACTGATGAGCCTTCAACAGCAGGAACCCTCCAGCCTTCCACACATTCACACTGCCAGCTCCAGCTTGCAGGAAAGCACCACCAACTCTCAAAGAAAACAGACCAGGGTATTCACAGGAGACCAAGTCTTGCGGTTTCACCCCAGCTAGCAACAAAGTACCACTCAGCCACTCGCTCACCTTCCCTCTTTCCCTCCCCCCACCACCAGCGGAGAATCATCACGGGAAAAGACAAGGAAACTTGTGGATTGAGATAAGAACAATTTAATAATTGTATACACATTAATAAAATAGTATTATTAGCACTGTTAATATTATTCGTATTACTACCACCACTATAATATGTAATCAAAATAATACTACTACTACATAATGAAAATACTGGAAAACAAAATTACACAGTTGCACAGTTGCTCACCACCCGCCGACCGATGCACAGCCAGGTCCCGCACAGTGAGAGTCAGAGCCAGAGAGGTGCCTGAGCCCAAAAGCAATCGCAGCAGAGGCCAGGCAAGCCCCACAAGAGAGCAACCGAGAAAGCCAACCAACTAACAAACTAACTAACCTGCCCCCCTGCCAGCCCTCCCCCAGTTTATGTACAGAGCATGACGTTTTATGGAATGAAATACCCCTTCGGTCAGTTTGGGTCAGCTGTCTGAACTGTGTCAACATGTCATGCATGTGTGCGTTGTCATCCATCCCCCTACACCACTGCTTGTAGCAAAGAAGTTGGTTACACAGGTGCAGTATAAGAAGCTGAAAAAGCTCTTGAATTGGTACAAACATTCCTTGACAACAACTGAAAACACCAGTGTTATCAGTACTCTTCCCAGTGCAAATCCAAACCACAGCCTTGTACCAGCTACTACTAAGAGAATTAACTGGCCTGAATAAAACCAGCACACCAAGGTAGCCACACACCAGGATCCTGACTAGCTCGGATCACCACTTTCCTACTTGTTGTGCAGAAAAGTAACAGGTGCTCTAGACAACCAGTAATAAGGTACCCTCAAGATGAAAATACCTAATGAAATCTTATTTAACCTTGCTCTAGCACATGACATCAACCACATCAGACGAGTCTCACTATCTGTTGGGTTCCTCCAACCAAAAAGGCACAGTGGAAGAGACCTAGCACTCAAAGTATGGGGAGAGTATATCTGGGGGATTTATCATGTGTTCATCCTGTCCTTACTCTTCCTTGGGTATAACCAAACTGCTGCTAGAAAATGCTTGCCAGATGGACTGCCGCTCTGCTCCAGTGCAGCTGTTCTGATCGCTTCACTGAACCCTGGAGGCTGCTCACATCTCCAAGAATTTCAGTTCCAGCTTAGCACTGGTTTTAGAAAAGCAAGGCCTGCAATTGACTCAATAAATAGACTTCTTACTAAAAATTTTCACACAAATACATTTCACCTCGAGTCCTTATCATTCTTTTCATTGCTTATTGGAGGACTTAGAGATTGATGCACCAGGCACAGCAGTGGTAAACTTTCACACAATGGATCAGGCAACAGGGTTATACTCCGGTACACTGAGTGACAATGAATAACCCCCAAGCTGCTTAAAAAGAAAAAAAAAAAAAGGAGGGTGGGGAAATCACAACATTTAGACATTTCATTTAAGGAAAGCTTGAAAATACATCTCTTAACAGTTGCTTGCTTCAGAGACATTTCTGGCAGTCTTTCAGCCCCTGACAGCCATCCTCTATTTTAAACAGTGAAAACAGTAAAAACAGTGAATTATTTTTTAAAATAATTCCAGGAGGGTATTGCAGAAGCCAGATTTTCTATAGTTGCCCTTAAACATACATTCATGTTCAGTGAGAAAGCATGTTTAGCTAGAAAGACTTTAGATTAATCAAGATTATCCATAGCAGAGAAACACATTAAGCAGTAACTGATCCCATACTGCAGCACTAAAATCCAGCTTCTAAACGAAGAACAATTTTAGGGCAATGAGATTAGTTATATTTTCCCTTCTGGAAGAGAGACCAGGAAAATAAGGGGTTCTGAAACAGATCAAGGAAGTGCAACTATACACACAATCAAGTACCACTGTCCTCAGTGAAGCAGGGTTAGCCTGCACAGGGATACCCAGAACCAAAGTATTTTTATTAAGTATCAGGGCAGTATCTACAGATGCATATAATCATTTCACACACAACAAGAATAAATAAGTTTTACCGTCCCTGGTTACTGATAAGATTCTTATTCAATCACAGCCTGCTACATAGGTGAGAAATGCATGCCTTATTCAGTTAGATTTGAAAAAAGAATAATACATGATCCTGCCTGAGGAAATAAAACACAGCTGGCAAAATATTTAATCGCCGGACAGCATACGTTTTAAAATCAAACAGACATTTTGCACAAAGTAGGCAGGTCTGTAGACCACAAAGAGTTTAGTTAATCTTGGATTGCCACACTGGGGATGAGGGAGACACCAGGATTCGTAGAATCATGGAATGGTTTGGGTTGGAAGGGACCTTAAAGATCACCTAGTTCCAACCCCCCTGCCATGGGCAGGGACACCCTCCACCTGTTCCAGTGCCTCACCACCCTCTCCGTGACGAATTCCTTCCTGATGTCCAATGTAAATCTCCCCACTTTCAGTTTAAACCCATTACCCCTTGTCCTGTCACTATAGGCCCTTGTAAAAAGTGTCCCCCCCAGCTTCCTTGTAGGCCTTCAGAGACCATTAACAAGAAAGAGCGTATCTGGTTTTTCCTGGCAGCAGATGCTGTCACCATGTCTCACTGTTCCTTGTTCCTTTGGTGTCTGAACCAAAGCCAGACATTTAAAGTGAGGCAACGAAACTGCTGCATGAATTGTCTCATTGACAAAAACCTGACAAGCTTCAGGAGCAGTAGTATCTTAATTATGACACACTACCTTCAGTTAATTATGATACATTACCTTAAGCAGCATGAGACTGACCTACTTGAGGATTCGTAACCTCCTAGTACCAATGCTGTCACAGCTGCTTGACAACCAGAATCCTTCAAAGCAGACAGCTGATGGCGCATTCTCAGTGAGCACACAAGATTCACATTTGCTTCCAGCATACCCCAAAATAACCTGGATTTGGCAACACTACCAGTATACCGCAGGGGACATGCAATTGTGAAGTGTTCTGCCAAGGGATATGGGTATGCTTATCAACAACAATGGAATGGAAATGGCACTTTTAATATTATGTTAGGAACCTATAAAATGTAATTAGTATAGCAAGAGCTTCATTGTTTTGCCAGAGTATCTACAGTTCCCTTAGAGATAGTTCTAAGTATCTTAAAACTGAATGAAATGCCTACAGGCTAGCAAAACGAAACTTTATTCATCACAATACGATCACAGGGCTTTTGGACAAGTTGGTTAAGGAAACACGTTCATAACTGCACCTCTGCAGATAAATCAGATCTGCTGAACTTTGTTGTTGATTGCTTTTCCTTGGTTAAAGAAGGGTCTCCAAGGCATAAATGAAGACTGCAAATACGACCTCCATTTTTTAAAAAGAAACTATTTCCAAATTATTTCTCTCACCTGTGTGGATACAGCTGCAAGAACTCTCACCACATAACTGTTCAGAGCGCAAAATGCGGTTTTGCAACAAAATAAACATTCCTAGATTTAGAAAAACTGCCTGAGGGTCAAAATCTCCCTTTACAGTAGTGCAATCAGTGCAGAAATAACCAACATGGCAGAGTTTGATCTAACCAGTGAAGAACAGTTATAACGCAGTCATAATAATATATGTTCCTCAACTCTTAAAACTGCAAGGAATCACTTATTAATTAAGCTGCTTGTTTCTCAAAGCATTAGCCTCAGAATGTACGCTCTGGAAAGTTCTTTCAATAAGAACAAAATATAACGTTGTTATTAAGCATAAATAACACCATCAGAAGGCCTAGCTGCTGTGGATAAGTAATTATATTGACTTTTAATTACCCATAAACCCAATATTCCCCCCTAAAAGCAGCAAGACACAGCACTATTTTCCACTGTCTGCCCAAAGTAATTAGCATTGCAGAATGATGTCCAGGTCATGTAGTCCAACCAACAACACTACCACATTAGGGCCAACTTCAACAACAGATCCAACAAAGTCAAGAGCTACTTTTGAGCTAAGGTCCATGTTAGTATGTACAAAAGGAATGTCAGTATGTATGAAAGGAAGCATGCATGTCAGCTGGCTTATGTGGAAACATTCCAGGGAAGAAAGTTGAGATTTGGTGCTTTCACGAACCATGGAGATACATGTTTGTGTGCCTCCACTCTCGCAAAATTATCCAGTCAGCATTAATTGCTGTTTGAGACATTCTTTTGCCAAGTCTTACTAAAGCAGCTGAATAATCACACATTGATACAATCATTCATGAATTTACAATATACAGTGCTTCATCTCACAGCTCCAGGGAGACCTTACAGCACCTTCCAGTACTTGAAGGGGCCGACAAGGAAGCTGGGGGGAACTTTTTACAAGGGCCTGTAGTGACAGGACAAGCGGTAACAGGTTTAAACTGAAAGCAGGGAGATGTAGATTGGATATCAGGAAGAAATTGTTGCTGGAGAGGGTGGTGAGGCACTAGAACAGGTTGCCCAGAGATGCTGTGGATGCCCCATCCCTGGCAGTGTTCAAGGCCAGGCTGGATGAGGCTTGGAGCAACCTGGTCTAGTGGAGGGTGTCCCTGTCCATGGCAGGGGGGTTGGAACTAGATGATCTTTAAGGTCCCTTCCAACCCAAACCATTCTGTGATTCTATGATCTCTCAGTAATTCCAGTATCCTTTCCCACCATGAAAACAGAAGTATCAGGAAAATTCCTTCATAGAACCAACACGAGTTATATTGATGGACGGAAACAAAATTAGTGAAATCACTATTTAATTCAAAAATTATTTCTACTTTACAGAAGGTAACAAATATTCACCTAAGCAGATACAGCATTCACAGACTTGCAAATTACTGATTTCTATAAACCAAGGTTGCGTAGCAGAACAGTAAATGTGAGAAGGATTAAATTTTTACTATACACTATTGCAAATAATTGTGCTTACAACTCTACTGACGTTTACTGGCTGTTACTGTGATGCCATTGCATTAGCTCAAATAACCAGAGACCAAGCCAGAAATGAAAATGTAGAAAATCGAGACATGACACTGATTATATACTCCCAAATTAATGCTAAAAATTAAGAATTTTAGGGGGGGCTTTAAAAACAGGCATTCAAAATATTAATATACCTGGTATCCTTAAATACTGCATTCATTTAATATTTTTTTTAACACAAAACAAACAGGTTTAGTGATCTATTTTCATATTGGTTTCTTTCTTGCCTCTGAAGTACACAGTACAGCGTGTATCTGAACTTCAGAAACCAAGAAACAAACCACCCAGAACAAAAAATTACCTGAGGTCTTCAATCAAAGAGAGACAGCTTCCAGGACCACTTACCTTGACCACACAGATAATGCTTTTGGACCACCAAACCAACAGGTCTCAGAACAGCAAGTCTGCATTCCATGCACTGTCCCAATCCTTTACCAAGCTACTTTAAGTGACATTGTGCTAACTCACTGGCTAGAAGTGAGTAGCTGTGCCAAGCTACACACCAAGGTCTAGTTAAGCCTCAGGAAGTTTGTTGTTAGTGGTAACATAAGAAATCCAACTTGACTCAATCTAGGAATTAAAAAAGAAAGAAAAAAACCCACAAACCATTCTTTGCAACTTAGAACAACTCTTACCCAACACTCAGAAATTTCAAAGGTTTCCACTGCTGCTACCAAATTGACAACTTTAGAGAAGGCTGGGCATACCTATGTCACATCAGGAGGCCAATTAGCACCACAAACAACAAGAGAGGTTGCAAATCCATGAGAAATCTATTTAGATCTGCTGCCCTCACCCTTTGCTCCTATTTGACCCCCTTCCTTTTCACTCTTTCTTTTCCCACTCCATTCTTAAGTTTCCCATCAGCACATGGATCCTAGACAGTGACAGCTCCAAGTGGTCAGGGTGTTTTCAGACCTATTATTGTTAGTCACAGCAAACCTGCTCAGACCTCAGCCTTCTTTCACAACAACGCAAGAGAGACTGATGATGGGAAAGAGAAGGAATGTGGAAAATATGGGAAACAAATGACTAAGAATAAAAATACTTGAGACAGAATATACAAATATAATCAGTTGTAAGGTTTGTAATTAAAACCTGAAACCACGCCAAACACACACACTGAACTACACCAGAACGTATACCACCATTTCTAGACAGAACACATTTGATCTAAATTAAATAAGTGGTTAACGTGTATGATGCTATTATTATGACCCTTATCTCTTTTGCCCTACTGCCATTCATCACATAAACCCTCTTCTACTTCACCACACTCACCTCTTTTATTAGATACTGAAATACCTTAGGGAGGAACATAACTCATTTTATTTGCGCAGTACTTAAAAAATACGGCATCGTGTCTTATAGTTCCATGGGTGTGTATAAAATGCTGGTGGCACCCAACACGCTTCTGTGAGCAAGAAGTGATTGGCTACACATTGCATTAAGTAGATACTGACTCACTAACACAGATAACCTGTTAACTACTTAGTGTGAGGAAGACAGAAGTGATCTAGATACTAAAGTGCACATGACTAGCAAGCATAAGAGAAAGTGTAAGCACAGGGAATAAGAACCTTTGGGAAAGATTTTGGGCACACTATTTAACTGTATACTGAATTTTCCAATAGCAACTTGTGAAACAATCAAACAGGTCCCAGGATGAGTCATCCATCTGAATGACTCCAAGACTCACAGAGTGTACACTATTGTCCTAAGACAGAAATGACCCAAGATTCAGGTCCTCTTGGACAACATTTAAGTATAAGTTTCCAACGCTACAGATGAACAACCTATTATTTATACGCCATTAATAAGACCAATAAAGGTGGTATATTTCCCTCAATTTAAAAACTATGCAGGTAGATGTTCACGCACCCTATCTCCTTGATCAGACAGACATTTGGTCAGTTTACACACAAAAATGGATCCCAAAGCAGTTCCAGATTATTAAAAAACAGAAGGCTGTTGATACATGCTGAAGCAGAAAACTAGGCACAGACATAATTCAGACTGCAAATTTTTCTGTGAGTGTTTGTGACACTCTAAATGCATTAATTTGTCTTGTGCCTGTGGCGTTTTATTGCCGCTGGCTAGCCCAGGAGATTCTGCAACACAGTTTGAGCTGCTAACCAGCTCAGGCTTTCTATTTGATTTTATCACATAATGCGTGACATACTAAAACGTTAGAACTAATAACCAGCTAGTAGCTGTTTGAAATTGGTTGGAAAATAGGTATTAGGAACTTGATGAATGTTTTGCATTTCCCATATTTCAGAAATGCAACTTTCTAGCATAATGAAGATTCAATGGAAATCTTTTTAAAAATAGCAGAAACTAACAACAAACAGTTGCTATAATTGTATACTTAATTATAGATCTCACTCTACCAGCCAAGTCATTGTTAGGCTATGTAAATTCCTGAGTTCTGTTTCCTTCCAGGGCAGAGGTGAGTGGTGCTCCGTAAGCAACACTTAAATCTATTTTTAGACATAATTTTTGCCCCACTTGTGTACAGGCACAGCTTTCCAATTAACAATTGCTATTATGCACCTTTTACTTCCTTCTGCATTTGTTTTGTTCCTCACTGCTTTACAAAGTTGAATTAGGACACATCACGGACCAGTTTGATTACAGATACAATCAGCAATCTGAGAACTTGCTTGTAAAATTGCTAAACATTAATAGTTATGGATTAAATGAACCTCAGCTGTGCTCTTAACATAGAAAGTGGTACAAAAATACTGCTTAGTTGAGCGGGTTTAAAGAAAAAAAAGTGAGATACTTTTTACAGCCTCAATTGCCTATTTATGTGCACATCAATTCACTGTCATAACAGTGTATCACTAACTCAACCCCACATGCACATTATGAAGATCAATTCTTGAACGTCAGCGTTCTCTATAAACAGTAACAAAGGGAGACACCAGGAGGAATAATACACTTCCATATTAAAAACAGAAGTTAGATAACGGAGCAGGATCAAAGCAGAATCACAGATATATGATTTTTTTTTAATGCACTGATTTGAAATAGGCATATACTCTCAAGGCACTGTCTGATATTAAAACATTTTACTAAGTGCTTAACAATTCAACAGGTGTTTTACTGGAAGTTGAAGTTTCCTGTTTGAACTGATACTAAATTAACTAACCGCAACAGCTACCGATTGTGACTAGGCATATACAACGTCAAACAAAAATGTATTTTCACTCTATTACACTCAACACAGGCATGCGCCATCTGCCACTGAGGTATGATCCGTTTCTCCGTGACATTATCACATTACTCTTGAAAAGACTAATGCTGCTGCTTAATCTCATGGTTTGAGCCAATTTCTAAACGCTAAATCTTGGCTTGCTGTCAGATCTTCTCGCTACCTGCCTGAGAATCAACAATGGAGCAGACTGTCACGTTTTACCACATAATTTGAAACTACCCAAACCCCTCCTGCGAGCTAATTTACATTCTGCAAATACTATCCTAGACATTGTTTCCTGGATGGAATGGAGCTATAAAATCCCCCTAGATTTTTGCTATGTAACAGGATAACAATCCCCTTCTAACACACTAAACCAATTCAGGACCACAAGCCACCTGAACTAAAAAGCAAACAGTTCATTAAGAAAAACTATTTCTCCCATTTGAAATAGCAGAGCTGCAAGGTAATCAACCCCCATCTCACAGAAAAACTAAGGAAATCAATATGCTGAATTCAACTGACTGGAAAATAATCCTCGTTTTCTCTTAAAAAAAAAATCTTCTGCAGATGAACTAGAAGTAACCAATGCAGAGATAGTTTCTGAACCTGAAAAAAACAAGAACGCAATTGTTATTTAAATCCCTGGGTAGAAGATCACAGGGTCTGGAAAAGAACAGGGGATACGAGTTTGCTGTCTTCTGACTGACAGTGAGGTTATACTGAGGGTTGTTCTGTCCCAGTTCTTAATGGGTTTTCATTAAACACAATCTAAATTAACATGGCATAAGCATAACATGCAGAAACTTCTGTTTGCGAAGAGTCTGCAAACCACTGGCAGGTTTCTCTGCATTCCCAATTTCTCACTCTTTGAAGGGTCGTCTTGGAGAAATACACTGCCTGGAGGAATTTGCCCTTCATGTACTGATAAAAGCGCTACCAGACTTCATGCCCTAAAATGCAATTTGAAGATTACATTCATGCATCTTCCAAAATCCTTTTTTTCTTTTTCTTTTTGCAGTTGCCCATTCCAGTTCACAGTATCTTTCCAATAATATGTGAAATGCCTTATTACATCTCATTGCCAAACAATGCAGGGGAGGTTGGTTTTTAGGTTGGGAGTTTTTTGTTTGTTTTTGTTTGTTTATTTTAGATACAGCTCCATTCTTACTTCTGAGTGAAGAGGAAAACAGTCAGATGCAAGCTCTAAAACCAACATGATATCTGTTAAATCTAATCCAAAATAAATTCTTGTGGATCTTCCAGATCTTCTCCAATAAGCCAATGTAAGATCTGGACAAAGCAATTAAGTCTGTATTTTATCCTTTCCTAGCGATAAAACAAATCACCTGCAGATTGCTGAATTCTAAATTCTTGAGAGGAAAACAACTATTAAACTGCATTAGATGACATCCCTATGCAGTATTTTGTCTAGCAATAAGACACTGCAACTAAAAAAAAAAAAAAATCAACCTTTTCCAACAGGCTGATTTTTAACATGTCAGTCATCTTTTTCCAGTATGGAAAAATCTCTGTAGTAAAGATCAGCAGTGAGATTAATGGACTAATTCCATTCTAGATACCAGCTTTCATTTTAATTCCATTAAGGGATCAGAATTTAGACAGGCTGATAATGTCATGGATAAAATCATTCAACACAGTTTTAATGCATGCACTCTATGACAACACACAAAGACCAGTCTTCCCATAAACCTACACAAATCTAGAAAACAACACATTTGAAGTTAACAGTTGTCTGGTATTTACACCATTATGAGACCAAGCTGAGAATAAATGCTAACACCATGATCTATAAAATCAAGAGACCAGAATGAGAACTAGCAGTTAGATAGCAGTAGTGCTATTAGCACTCCAGTTAAAAAGAAACCTCCTCAACAGGCAGGCCAGTACCTAAACCCAAAACAGCGAACACTGAGACAGAGCTTAACCAATTTATCTAACACCCACTAGTTTAAGACTAATGAGTCTTAAATGTTGCTAGATGGAAAAATGCCTGGGTAATCGCTCCCTACAGAAACCACATCTCTATCTCCAACCACTTATTGTTTGCTTTAAATGCACATGTGTAGAAAACTAAGGCTAAGATGCTTCAAAAGGAGGGAAATTTAAAAGACGAGTCTTTACTCTCAAAATGTTCTCTCTTAAAGAGTTACGCGAATAAAAATGAAAATAAGGAAATAAATATAAAAAAGGGAAAATAAAAACTTGGTTGTGTTGCTAACATCTCCTATTAGTCCAAGGTGTCTCAGAGACCTAGGACTGCTCTACAGGTAATCCTTTCAGTGAAAAAGTCAACAAAGGTGAGAGTCCCTAGAGTCATCTCTTGCTTCTCACCCCCTTGTGACATGTTATGCCGTTGGTTAGCCCACTCCTCTCCACTCTTTTCCTTCCTCTTTTTCAATATGTTCTTTCCCACTCTGAGCTGATTCCCCTACCTTTCTAATACTACAGCATCCCTGATACTCTTCAATCCCACAGGAAAACTCTAGATGAGCACCTCTGGGAATTGTCTACTTAAATTCACTGTGTATGAGAACAGAACTTAACCAACAACAGCTGTTTTCATTCCATGCTTTGATTACTTCTGTGGAAATCACGAGCACCCTGCCCTTTACTGTGACCCATAACTCTCCCTATTTGCTTCTCCCTTGAGTTCCTGTAGTCACACTTCCCTCCTGCCTCAAACACCCAAAGCAAAACCTTAACCACAAACTTGGACCACTTACTGCAAAAGTCATTTCTAGGACACTGTTTGACTGTGTTGCCTATTTCCCCTCTTTTCTATTAGACAGATAAGCAGCTTGTTTTTCCAAACTGTTTTCTCATTCAAAAATCAAGAGGGAGACTCCTATTCATTCAATAAAGTTAGCTTCTATCACCATCATCGTTTTCAAACCATCTGACAGCAATATGGATATATAAAATTAATTCAGTATGAATTCCTTCATCTTCTTATCTTTTGCCTTCACATTATTTTAGAATAAAACCCTGACAAATACCATGTTGCTGATGTGTCAGTATTACTGCTCATGAAGCTAACTGACACTTCCCACCACCCCCCATGTGATGTGCTCCTCTATCCATCTACATCACCTTAACCTGTCCTGGAGGACATACAATCTGTTGTCTATCCCACACTTGTGTTGAATCATGACAGGTGATTCCAGTTCATTTACTAAAACTCCTTTAGGTTACATCACCATAAAGAGCCTTCTCTTCTCCAGGCTGAACCAGCCCAACTCTCTCAGCCTGTCCCCATAGCAGAGGTGCTCCAGCCCTCGGAGCATCTTCCTGGCCTCCCCTGGACGCGCTCCAACCGGTCCAAGCTTTCAGAGGTTCTCTCCTCTGGATTGGAGGGGAGGTATTTCAGCTCCTATATGAATGAACTCAATTATAACTGTCAATAGATATTTAGAGTAATACTTTTTACTTGACATCTGTATTTTAGCACAGGGAAGAAGTGAAGGATCTTCAGCAGCCGCATAAGCATCTAAGCTGAGCAAGAGAATGGCTTGAGTTCTACATGGCCTGGTACTAGCAAGACCATTACGGAAGTTTCTTCGACTGGCCAAGAATGACAGGCAGATCCAGCAGCTTCGTATTCTCAAAAGGCAACCGTTACATGCAGATGAGCAGTGCTCCTTTCTCACATACTCAACTAGTTCAAGAGGAAGGGAGCATAAGAATAAACCATTATTTCAGATCACATACTGCAGAAAATAGGAATCCTCTAAGCTAAAACCAGATTGAACCAAATTAATTATAGGATTATAATCCAATAATTTCCTGAGTGATCAAGAAATATAGAAATTAAGCCACTTGTCTGTTGAACAAGCCCACCAAGGAGTCAGTTTAATCACGTTCTCAATTTTGCCAATTATATCTCCTGTTTCATGGAGCAACTGAAACATACTTGTTAAATATATAAAAAGCAAAGGTTTGGTATATTTTACCTCATTCTCAAGCACCTTAGTGGTCCTAACATTAGCATCTAATGTATTTTAGGGGGACTTCCTGCATCCCTCACTTTCTGTAGTCTCTAGCTTCTAACCCATAACACACTGCTGTAGCTTTTTTCCCTTCATTTAATTAACAGATGGACACTTTTCACTGCTATAACATTACCCTCTTTTAGATTTGTTGTTTTCTAAGCATCTAGTAAAACATCCTTTATCTGATTTCTCTTTAAAATCGAAGTAGAAGAGGATTTTCTATACAGATGATTTGCCAGAATGGCTTCCAAGTGCTCTTTTTAAAAAGGAACAAATAAATGCTGCTGATTAAACTTTCTATTTATTACATACAATCAAAAGCAATTCATAGTCATTTATACTTTACCAAACACAAAGAGGTTATAAATACGCAATTGGTTACTTGGCACCTTTCAACGTCAGGTGCGACTCCAAGTCCTTCCACACTGACTTTAAGAATACTGCATCCATCATCTTTTCTAATGAACATTATAGTATTAGCAGTTTAAGACCAACTGCACATAAAAATTAAGTTTCCTGCAGTTATGGAGTTACTCATCCTGTATGTGACTGCAATGATGGTCCATAGCAAGCTATTTAAGATGTGGCTTACCAGAGAGAATACTAATTAACAAGGTTTTTGATTTTGCAGTGTTTAGGGGTTTTTTGGGGCTTTTAAAAGTAACAAAATAGTTAAATAGATAAAGCTATTTTAATCAAAACAGCACTATCCTTTCCCCTTACTTTGCCTTTCATAAATCATAGGCAGCTATTGTAACCACTGAACTCATCACTCTTCCTACCAAGGGCCAGTGATGCTAAACAGACCAGCTGAGTACCTGACACTTTTTTCCTTATAAAAGTCCTTGGAATTATTCATCAGTCCTTGATGAGCAGTGTTTCTAATTTCTTGGGTTTGTATTACAATGAAGATGTTTTGTTGGGGATTTCCCCCCCCCCCTCTTTCAGCACATGTTTTAGTAACCTCTCCTCTGTAACTGATGTTCACTTGAAGTTTGTCTTGTCAGAGAAAAGTCTGACATCCTTTTGCCCTAAACCCAGGCTATTGGTTCATAATAGGAAAACCCATCCCTTTTGTACCACTTACCTAGTCAGGTAGCTCACTTTTGTAACCATCTGCCTTTGTCCTCACTGGCCCACCAGCAGGAGAAATGTCAGAAGACCACCTGAACCTCCAGAAACACTGTGCACCTGCCTGTTGTTCATTTATACATTAAAGTCTTCCAATTGTCTTGGTGTAAATTCCTTCAGAATGAGAGTTTTGGATGGCTGACGATCTTTATGGACTTAAAATCTGTACCATAACAACTTGATGGTAATTGGATATTCCTAAATACACAGTACTCTTCCCATACTAGAGCTTCCCTATAAGTCAACTCATTCTTCTTGCTTTCTGTGTACAAGATTTCTTTGACCTGAACTTGTTGCAGACTGGCTAGCAGCAAACTAGACTGCTCCATCTTCTGCTCTTAGTGACAGCCAGTAGTTCTCATACCGATACAGAGTTCTACAATATATCAGTCTGTGCAGCTCCACACCACTGTTGTATGATCCTCCAGACATAGTAACAATACTGGAAGAACTCTGTACTTCATATAGATTTATGCAATGAAATCTGTAAACTTGTATGATTTGTACTTCATATAAAAGCAAATGTTTTGGCAGAAAAACAGGATATGGCACATCTATTACAGCTCCACACAGTTGCTTAAGACATAATTGGAAATAAAGCATTTTACTAGGCATTTCTGCCTCACTGGCATTTCTTCTCATTAGCAGGAAAATATACTTTCATATTATAATGGATACAATTACATCATTATGAAAAAATCCGGGGACTGCAGACAGCCATGAACAAACAAAAGAAAAGGAGGAAATAGTCAATGAGATGTGTGAATGACACAGAAGCTGTATCTTAACTGAAGAAATAGGCACTGACATTCTTGAACCAGCAAACTGCATTGGCCAAGACCTTCAAAGACAACTGTTAAAACAAAGTTTGCTTGCACAAATTATTTAGCACTTAATTCTACCTCCACTGAACAATGTACCTGGTAAAGAGGAGGAGAGAGGAAAGATAACTGTCATGCTGTTCACATAAGTTAGAAGTATTCGCTGCATACTCTTCCTCTGAAACCACCACACACATTTATGACACTGTATAACACGTTTTTTATTTGCTAGGTCCTGAATTGACAAACAGGATTCAAGAATTGCATATGCAATGCAAGCGGGAGTTTCCCAATACCTAGCCTTTGCATAGAATTGAACAAATTTGCACAGATGCAGTCAGGATGAACATTGTTTTCCTTAGAATATCCTATTCTGGTCACGTGACAACCAGGAAGCTTACCATACAAAGCCAAACCTCCGATAACCTAATCTTGCTTTAGACAGACTCCACACACATTACGCGACAAACTAACTACGATCCTTCCTAAGTCCTTACACACTTAAACAAAAACACCATTCAGCAAAGCAGTCTAAAATATTTTAATGTTGAAATGCCCATGGGCCTGAGAAAGATTTCACCTACTGAGACAACTTGTTCATACCTCTTGTGCATTACAGGGAACACAAGGCTGAGAGAACGATGAGTTCCCAAAGCGCATTGCCAAGATAAAACACATCCTGGGCTGACTGTTTTAACCTTCGTAACTGAACGAACTGAGGTACGTTTGAGCAGGCACTTCATGCCAGAACTTGTCAACAGAACTAGGAAGGGGGAGATTTGGGCCAGCATTTATTGCAATAAGAGAAATGAATCAGCAAGTCAAGAGTGCTCACAGAGTAAATATGCAAAGCAGACCTTATATAAGAAGTTTGGAATACGTCCAAAGCCTATTGAAATAAAGGAGTCACAAGCATACTGAAGGGACGGAATACAGGGGACCCTCTTTAGCCAATGAGGTTTTGTTTAGTCAGGTGGAAGTCTTGCTGGCAAGACAATGAAACAGGATTTTCCTTAACCAGCTTTAATCACACACAGCTTCAAAACTGCCTCCTTAAACAAAGCATTTAGTCAGAAGACCAAACATGATCCACTGCAAAAGAAGCTGCAACACACTGTACAAGTGAAGATTTCAGGGACTTCACCTACAGAGAGAGTATGGATTACAAAAAGTGAAAAAAAAAAGATCTGGCAAGTTTTAGTATTTAACATTTGGTCTTAATTTTCTTTCATATATTCCACCTATACACAACAAAACTCATTTATGGTCCATATGTTCACCAGCTATTTCAGTACCTCTCAATACACATTGATACATTACCGTCACGTTTGACCTAAGCATTCAGCAGTGTGCTCATTGTGGATTTAGCAGCTTGACAAACTAGGGCACCTTTTCATTACAAAACCACAAAAACCTGGAGAACAAACATTCAATTGGCATTAAGAAGCCTCTATCCAAGAGAACCACAAAACATCAGGAACACTTATTTGGTCTCTTGTGATACCTACAGTAAATACTTCCACCACAACATGCTTTACCATTCACCATATTCAAGATCTGCTTGCATCCACCAGTCTATCGCAAAATTTAGCACTGGCTTCCCAATCCTGTTCTTTTTAGCTAGCAGAGATTTTCTTCCCCCATTAAAGGCTCATTAACCAATTCTGCTAATGAAGCAACAGTTAGAAGTGAAAAAGGGCCTAGACGTAAGAGCAAACTATTGCAAAGCAACAAAAAAATAAACTCCAGATTAACGATTATATTTGAATTATCTTAGTAAGACTTAATAAGCCTTTCAACGCAAAAACAAGTAGATCCACAATGAAACTAGGGTTATAAAACAAGATTCTATTTCAACCTAAAATTATTCTTAACATTCAAATGTGTATCAGCTTACTCTCTTACACATGCTAGGGAATGTTCTTAAACAATACAAGTAGCGTAACAAAGGAAAGGACCCTTTCTAAATCCAAGCCATGCAGTGTTGCCTGAACTCCCTGTTATTATTAGCTTGGCAGTAAATAGGACAGTAATAGCTTATTAAAAGTCTCAGCCTATCCACATAATAAAATTGCTTCTCTGTTGTGATGATTTCTTCATAGTATCACTCACTAGTTAGTGAACTGTCAAAGAAATCTCAAAAGTTTAATAGAAAAAAATGGCACTTTATCCAATTCTCTGTAACCAAGGATCTGCCAGAACAAATTCTGAAGCCCTCACACAGGATATCAAGTACTTCTAAAATACAATTAGGATTTTCCCTCAAAAAAATACAACCTGTTCCTCAATATACTCTTCCCTTTCCTCTTTACTAAACTTTTTTTATTAAAAACAACTCTTTCCCCGCAAACCCATTTTCAAGAAAGAGTTCTAACATACTATCTTTTCTTAATGGTTCTTCTTTTAAATCTCATAAGACACCTGCATTTCCAAGCACATAATTCCAAGCACTACAATGCTATTAAGCATTTAAACCAGTATTTTTTTGCTATTGAATTATTTCCCCTCTCAAAAGTCAAGCATTTTCTGTGGGCAGTTACAAATATTTGTGAGTGTATTCTACCTACATTTTTGAATCAGAGCAAGAGATGGAGAGAGCAGAGTGAAAAATGTGTGTGCTCAATGGTCCCAATTGGGACTAAGACAGTATATTAGGGCCAAACTTAGCCTACTGAAGATCCTACTCCAGTATATTAGGATCAAAACATACAGTGATCTACTAAAGATTTTTGTGGTGCTTCAATTAGGCACACATTTGCTAAAAAAAGACAGCACATCATTCTGGTTCTACTGTCACTATAATTCTTTACAAGGACCGTTGTACCTCTGCAGTTGAACTACAGTATTAAATATAACTTGAAACAAAAAAAAACCAAACACCTTCAGTCTCAGCCCCCCCAAAAACATACCACTAACAATGTAACAAGCATACAGAACCAAAACATGCTTGCACCTGAAAAAAACCCAAAGCCAACCCCCCAAAACAAACCAGTAAACCCCAATCGTATTAGCTTTTCTCTATTATAATAGCATTTAAGTTAGCTTACCCAGGACAGAATTATTTGTTTAAAACTGCTTTTATGTTTTGCAAAGAGCTACCTGAATACATTACCATAAAATGTATGCACCTTGCATATATTACCTAGTATTCAAAGTAAACAGATAATGCAGAATATCACAGCAGAAGTAATGGAAACCAGGTTGCCTATACACAAGTGCTCGTAGAGCCATATCAACAGGTTAAAACCACAGACACAGATGACCATGTTCTGTGACCCAAGTGTGACAGACTGTGCCACTGAAGTCAATACCCCTACAGTTTCTTGACAGAAAGCAACTGCAATTCACAGTTCTCGCACATCTATCCTACAAGCTACTCCAATATAAATTCAGCAGTTAAGATTGTCATTCTTCCAGGTGAAGGCGAGAGATGATACTCTTTAGTATACTGTAGAGTAACTGCAACAGTAAGTGCACACAAAACATCTTCCCCCTTCTCTCCTTCAACACAGCTAGACAGTAACCTACCCGAATCACTCCACCACTGCCAATTCACACCATAGGAGTCTGAATCAGTTTCTGAACTTTGACCACAGAATCACCAGGACACAGAACAGACTTTATTAAACCATACACGTGCATCTGTGAAAAAGAATTAAGAAGCATTTTCAAGACAACAGCGATAAGGGGCATTGCACAAAACCGCAAAAGGCAAAGAAGTGGTAATATCTAAGTTACTACCACAACCACCATTCTACAATTACTCATTTTTGTCCTCTGCCAAATCTCAAAGTAATGCAAACAGAGAAAGCAGTGTGCCAAAACACAAAAAAGGTAGAACTGAGTCCCATCTCCTCCTTCTGTGCCAGCAAAAAATATATGCATCACTAGCAAGCTTGAGTTTAAAACAGCTCCCTTTCTGTTACTAGTATGAATGGAGTTTAATGCAATTATCAGGTTAACAAAATATAACCAAAACCAACAAGACGTTATGTGCAGGACCTCAACTGGATGACTTCCTCTTGAAGCAGCGCTGTTGGTGAGCCTCAAGCACATTCTCTGAATCTATATCACCCACGCTGTCACAAATACTTCCACAGTCCTCATGGGGAAACACAACTCCTTGCAACAGATGAGGCCTTAAAAAAAGCTGCAATTATTTTAATTGGACCTGCCAGCTGCCTTTCATTTAGCTTAACATGAGGTTTTATTGAAAGTCTGCAGCCACAGCCATTGGCAGGAGTGGAGACAGTTGCTTACAAGTAGTTGGATCTATTTCTGAGGAGTTTATTCTGCTAGTGAGCTTTTGTGGAGTACTGCCATATACTCTGTACGTTAAGGATGCAAAATTTTATTATGTGGTCCTGGCTGGTAGGCTGGAATAATGCAATAAGTCTAAGATGCATAAGGAACACACCCATAGCCTCATCTCAACAACATTTATTGGAGCCAGTTCAAATAAGGTGTCAAAATACAGAAGTAAGGATGATAGATTACATAAGAATGTTTTTGTCATCTGCTTTTAACGCAGCAAATACATCTCACCAAAAAAAAAGAGGTCCAATATCTCTAGATTTCTAAGTTCTTCAGGAGACCAGACCCTGACTATCCTACTTTTTTCAGAAAACATTCAATGTACAGTTGCAAAACTGAGTTTCACGATTCCTAAAGCTTCTAAGGCTATGAGCAGCAACAAATTCATCATTAAAGTAACTGTTTCTGCCACTTCCAGAACACTGTTGTGAGATTTAACAAACCCTGTAACTTCCATCCTAATACAATTGCTTAACAGCTCTCAGCTCCACTTTACAAAAGCCTGCTGTTATCAGCTCCCCATGGTGCCATGGCCAGCACAACTAGAAACTGAGAGATGCCAGTGTTCATGACTGTGCTACTTCCCTGGCCTGCTCGGTAATAAAAAGGTTGGGTTGCTGTCCCTTACAGTGGTGGCTCTGGAATTTTCCTTCTGAAACTTTCCTACTGCTTTCCCACCTACATCCAAAATGTTTGCATGACTAAAAGTACAAATGCAAGTATCGTATTGTTTGTATCTGGCCAGCAACTCCCTCATACACACCCCATTTAGGAACCACTGCACTGTGATGTGAAGACTGAAACAGATTTCTTGGCTCTTAACTAAGAACTGAGTAACGCCCCTCTCTCTTGTCTTGCAATCTTCCACAGAAGGTTAAACTTTCAGTTCAATGTGAAATGCATCTGGCATCCTTATAGACAGTGGACTGCTGAACACGCAAGCTCCTCCAGATTACATCTTCAAGTCTGCAATACATCTATCAAGTCCTGAATTCTGCGATACTGTCCGTTAGTGCCTCAGTCACCAACTCTTCCACCATATCCCAGGTAGCAAGAAAAATAATACAGTAACTGCAAGGCTATACTAACAGTGCACATCATTACACAAAAGATGATTATCTAAGCATTATCTAAGGACTGGAACACTCCTCCATCCTCAGTTTTCTCCCTCTGCTGACAAATAAAAGTTGTTCCAAAAGTTCAAGACACAGACATCAGCAGTTTAACCCCACCGGCAACTGCAATGTATTTCCCATAACCAGCTTCTTGTTACTACGTCAAAACATCAAGATTTTTTTCCTTACTAAAAAATTGGACTACCCTGTCATACATGCTAGGAGTGCTCAGTATTAAGCTAGACCCCAAAAGTTAAGGGTTGGGGAGGAGTAGGAAAATAAGCATTACATACATCTTTCTTCTAAAGATCTTTTGCTCTAGCACTTCTTCCCCTAGTGTTTTACACACAATATGTGTGTAAATTCACTTAGAAATTAAGCAGAGTTAAGGCTACAGTCTGCTTCTAACTTTTCCATTATCAGATACTCTTAATTTTTAACTAAAACACCTGCTGCCTAATTAACACCAAGAACCCATTCCAACTCAAAGCCCTGATGGGGCACTGTATGAAAAACCACCCATGTCAATTCATTTCAGAAGACTTACGAACAACCAGGACTTTTCAGAACTACACAGATTTGTGCTGTTGAATGCACAAAATCATCCCTTGCAGACAACATCTGACAGACAAGACGTATTTTTGTGGCAGCAAAGACAATTACAAGAACAATCAACTTGTATTTTACTCCGCTACCACACTGGTGAAAATCATGCTGAATTTTAAAGACATTGTGAATTAAAAATCAGATTCTTTTTCCACTGTACTGTTTCTAGTCCTCTGTTACTGTTGTTCCTTTCTTTCAATAGCTCTATGATATGAAAGATCAGGGCCTGCTATCTAAAATTTTGTTTAGCTATTGCAAAAAAAGGTGGGGTTAGTGCTGGTATCCAACACTTCAGTCTTTGAAAGAACATAACCTAGAGCCCATGCATAAATCACTAGTACTATTACGTTATAACCCTATCGTATCCAACCACTTTGATTGGACTTACTGGACAAAGATGTCCTCTACATTTTTCTATCAGACACTACTCTCATTTCATAACACAATACAAAGACAAGAAGCATCATCACACCATCGTCTTAGTAATATAGGTGCAATGACTGACAGCAGTGAGCAGTGGAAACAATCACTTAAAGCAGCAAAATTCACTAGAAATATTCCATCAATCAAGTTTTAATACGGTCAAAAAGATTGAGATATTTGTTAGTCAATTCTACTGCATCAGCAGATCTGTGTATAAAATGTAGCATTTTGCTTTCACAAGGAAAGGAAAAAAAATTTACTACTACATGATTCTTCCCTTTCCCTTCTCTTCACATACCATGACAAAGTAAAAAAGGATATTTAAATTTCTTTTAAGTACAGTTTAGCTGAATCCCTTGTCCAAAATAAGGGAAAAAGATGAACTGATGAATTCATGAACACAATTACTAGGAGTGCACACACAAAATCAGTAATTTAGCAGCCGACTTAATGCGGCTGGGGTTGAACAGAATAAACAAAACCAACTTTTTCCACAATTACTTTCTGAAAGCAACTAAATAACTTTCTCATTAAGTGGGACAAACAGAGGATGCATATAATTACAGATAGGTTAACTAATTTCTGTGTTATATTACAATAAGTTGCATTGATGTATATTTATTCCATCTTTTTAAAAAATAGGTAAGAAGAACTTAAACATACTCAACTACTGTCCTTTAAAGTGTTAATAGGTAATTTGATTATATAGAAATTCAGGGTGCTGGAAGCTAAGTGATTGACAGGACAGGGCATCAACTTGCAAGTATTTTGTGATCTTAAGTACTTGCTGTTGAGTAGCTGACCTAGTGTTTTGGTTTTGTTGTTGTTTTTTGTTTGTGTGTGGGTCTTTTTGTTTGTTTGGGTTTTTTGTTGGTGGTTTGGTTTTTTAGTTTTTTACACAACCAAAAAACATGAATTTGACACTGGATCCCTAAATTCTTCCCCAGATGAATGACCTGAGGGGAGAGAAGGAGAGGAAGGAAACCTCCTCAGCAGTGTATGTTGATCTCACTAAACTCAGCATCACTATTGGCTATAATTTCAGCATGCAGGACTAACAGTTTATAACCAAGTATCAGGATTGATACCAGAAAATGTATGATCTTAGCAGAGACAGAGTAATTTCTATTTTGGATCTTAAAATTAGGGCATCTTAAAATACCCATTTTTCCCTCTCACTTCAAGATACATAGATGTAAATACATACACATATACCTAAAAAGCAGCGTCCAACCTATATTCTAATCACATAGGAGAATAAATGTAAAAATATCTAGTTACCTTTCATGAACCTCTTCTGACCAGCATTTCATGCAAGACAGACGCACTGAAACTAGACCCCAGTCCCTCGCCTCTCTGACTCTTCCCCTAAAGAGACAAGACTATGGCATCTAAAAAAAAAAAAAATCAACTTTGTGTTTTAAATGAGAAATGCAAAAAATAGACAACTTTGAAAACAGAAAAAGTGAATGCAATTCATAATATATCCATCACATACTCACTTGGAGGGGGAGGGATGAATACAAACATGAAGTTACACCAAAAAAAGACACACATGCCCTCAGGTTCAGAGTCAATTTTAATTTACCACACTCTAGATTCTTATGACAGATAAACTCTCACAAATAAAGTAGACACATGAAGGAAGCATGAAAAAAATGTACAGCTGTTTCATGCTCATTTGCAAGGTCAACAGACACTTCATTTTTTAATTCCTAACTAGACTGTGAATTAGTTTTTTAAGAAAATCCTAGTATGATTTAATATGGGGGGGCGGGGAAAATTACAACAAAAATTGACTGAAGTTTTGATAAAATTTCAGTCCCAGAGAATTTAGTATCATTACAGTAGTTCCTGTCAAGTACACAGAAGTTCAATATTCGGAAACTAGCTTAAGGAAAGCATTTAGTATCTCCAAATCCTGCACAGGTTAATCCTTGTACTACATAATTGAAAGAAAAACTAACATTTATCTTCCCAAATATAACAATCAAAATAATTTGGGACTCAGTATATGCTGCTGAGCTTTGTTTCCATCCTTGCCTCCTAGGAAAAGAAATTAACTTCAGCAATCACTATTTCCTCAGATGCATCACATGAAATACTTACCAGTCAGCCAGCCCACATGCAGTTGTTTTGCAGATTAAAAAGCAGGACATACAAATAGACAGCTACTGGTATGAGGAATAGCTTAAAGATGTTTTCAAAACCATCCATCTGACACAGTACTATTCCATTAAGCGAGCAGTGTCCAGCTAAGCTCCCCTGCAGAAGTAATTGTTGCCAACACTGGTGTAGCTGAAGGAAAAAGTCCACACAACTCAACTTAAATGTCTCTCATGTTGAGGCTCTAAGAAATCTATTGTTGGGAACAAAAATTTAAACTTAAGATATACAGAAACTAATTATTTGAGACAACATGAACTGGGATACTTTTCTCCCCCTTGATTAGAAAGGGGACAAACACTCATTAGTGCTTTTCCACATCAGTCCATTCTAGTCTCTTCAGAGAATCAGAGATAAGCACAGTATCAGTCTTTAAAAGTTGGTACCAACACAGTAAACACATATTTCTGTTTACCTCATGCCCATCAATGTCACCTCCTCCCTACCATATGGACCTGGCCTTTCTGGGAGACAGACGGACCAGAAGCTTTGTCACCTGCACTTCACGAGTGCAGGACAGTCAAGTGAGATTGCTATACACGGGCTCACACTGCAGTCACACAGCACTTTTATACGCAGGCGGCAAATTTCCCAGATTTTAGAATGAAGCGGCAAGCCTCCTATTCTTCCATCCCCTGACCCCTAAATTATGTTGGATTTTTAATCCCCCCCATGAATTAAGGTGGTTCTATACCGCTGATCAGAGACGAAAAGGTAAAATACAGTAATGGCATCCCACACTATCCGTGACATTTCTGAGTCCATCATTCTACCAGTGATAACACGTAACACATGAACTTGTTTACTAATCATACTGACTGCCCATCACCTGTCAGTTCTCCGTTCACACTAGCCTTGGGGTCTAATCTGAAGGCAGGGCATCCCACATTCAAGGACTGCTGACCTACACATTTCAATCAAGAGATGCCTGCAGACAACGAAAAATACGAAACCACCAGAAATCCCTAGGAACTAAAGAGACTAGGTACAAAAGTCTCAAGAGCAAGTTCTTTGCATATTAGCTTTCAGGAGAAAAGGACTTCATTGCTGCTTCTCCTTTTCCACTTTTAGCTCTTACCACAGTTACTTATTTCCCAACCCCACAGCAATTACAAACCATTTTACAGATAGGCATGAAATTCCCAGTCTACTCTCCAAAGTGTAGAAGTCAACCTGCACATGGCAAAAAATGTAGGAAAGATAAGAGGTGGTACACTTTAAATCTGCTTAAAAATAGATATAACTGGGTAAGTATCCCAGTTTTTAACTGCACTTACGACTTTTATGGAAGGATTATTGAAGATTAAATCAGTGTTGATGAAGAGCAACATTTACGGTCATCAAGTGAAAGATTATTCCAAACCAGCAACTGGAACTGAAAAGGCAAGTCCATTCCCACTGTGCTTAATTCAAACTAGAGCCTGCTGAAAAAAGACTAAGCCCTGCCTTCCCCTCACACCTGTATTTTATTAAATCGAGGGTTTGCATAACCCATCACTAACTGACATAAAATGCCTAACCCTGCAAGATAGCTGGGTAAATTTTTTTTCAAAATAGATTAGCACACTCATCAACTCGCTGGCCTTCAACATCAAGTCTTCACATATGAAGCAAAGGACCTGCACAGGAAGGAAAGCATACTGACTGCTGTCAGAGGAGATGCAGCAGAACTTAACACTGTACCTTCAGTCATAGGATTCCTAAATTAAGACTCCTTTAAAGTAAAGGTGAGAACTTTACTATTACTGATATTTTTCTCTTAGAATGAAAAAAAAAGTATCAAAAACATATGCAAACTTATTTTTATATTCACAACAGCACATGTCAGTAGCAAAATTCATTCACGGGGGTCACATTTTATAATCCACCCTGCCTTGGATTCATAGTTCTGGTGTTTTGTTTCTTGAAAGAATCAACCAGTGAAAACAAGAATTTTGTGAGAGGGCAGGGGGCAAAAATTTAAAAAATAAAAATTAACCATGCCAAATATTTCCAGGCAACCAAGAAGTGAAGACATTCAGTCAGGTCAGTAAACAGTTACAGTTCAGACAGTGACAACGTCAGTTCTCGGTGTTCTACGCTCTGGAGTTCAGAACTGAAAGAAATATTTACAGGATGTGGTCATCTTAACTGCAAGACACAACCTTGCTCAGCATACGTTTTTGCAGCAAAAATTACCTGCCTAAAAAGCAATGCTATACATTTATAAAAGGCTTCAGGGAATGAGACTAAAGTGTACAAAACAGACTGCCATCCCCAACATGGTAAGTTAAAAATTTACTTACACTTACTTCCCTTTAACCAAAGTAAAACCGCTCTTAAATTCCAAAGTGACCAGTACAAGAAGGTGCCTTGCCAAGAAGTGCTGATGATAAAGAGTTTCAGTTGTTCAGTCCAGGCTAATTGCAATATTAGGGTTAAAAAAGAACTGTAGAAAAGTATTAAATTAGTACCAACCTGTAATTCAAACCCTGAATAGATTCATAAAATAAAAAAAATTGAGATCTGCAATACACACAGTGCCACTGATCTGGATGCATTTTTCTTCTGTCTCAGTGCTCTTAAAAAGTAATTGAAGATCCACAAGGTGTACCTCAAGCTTCCTATAGCATCAGAAGGTACCACTTTATAGCAGATGATGCCCATTACTTTGAGCAGAATGCAGGCTATTTTCAAGCTTAACAGGAAAAATTTCTCTCATAAGCAGTCCATAGAGTAACACAGTTCGTGTTAACCTTCAGGTAAAGTAAGCAACAATTGGTATGGATGAAACCGTTCTCACTGCAGTGCACACAAGCTTCCCATCCAAATTCCCTGTCTGACGCCCCTCCTACTAATTGATTAACTAAAAGCCACCCACCCACACACCTGAAAAACAGACTTAACAGTAAATACTGACAGGCAGAAATGGAAAAAACTTTCTATTTTGAATTAAAAAAAAAACTTCCATGATGTTGTCTTTTGGTCTGCTGCCAAGTCAACATTATCAATGTCTTGGAGAGCTTAAGGAAAAGAGACATGTTCAGGAAGAAACTGCAAGAAAGGGTGAAACATAGCATAACAGCTAATATACTTTTAAAAGTCACATCAATTATGTGTCATGGTTAATTAAATCACACAGTAGAATTAAGTTGCAAAGTACCTTAAAAAAAAACCACACTGAAGACAACTGTTTAATGTAGAGGTAACAAGAGAGAGACTGGGTAAATCCATGAACTTGGTTCTACAATCCTATTAACAGCACAGAAAGATACTAGCAGATACTGGCATCAAGTGCACCCTCAGCAAGTTTGCTGACAACACCAAGCTGTGTGGTGCAGTCAACACGCTGGAGGGAAGGGATGCCATCCAGAGGGACCTGGACAGGCTGGAGAGGTGCGCCCATGCCAACCTCATGGAGTTCAACAAGGCCAAGGGCAAGGTCCTGCACCTGGGTCAGGGCAAGCACAAGGACAGACTGGGTGGAGAATGGATCGAGAGCAGACCTGAGGAGAAGGATTTGGGGGTACTGGTGGATGAGAAGCTGGACATGAGCCGGCAGTGTGCGCTGGCAGCCCAGAAAGCCAACCCTATCCTGGGCTGTATCCAGAGAAGCGTGGCCAGCAGGTCATGGGAGGGGATTCTGACCCTCTACTCTGCTCTAGTGAGACCCCACCTGGAGTGCTGTGTCCAGCTGTGGAGGCCTCAGCACAAGAAGGATCTAGACCAGTTGGAGCAATCCAGAGGAGGCCACGGAGATGCTCAGAGGGCTGGAGGACCTCTGCTATGGGGACAGGCTGAGAGAGTTGGGCTGGTTCAGCCTGGAGAAGAGAAGGCTCCGGGGAGACCTTACAGCACCTTCCAGTACCTGAAAGGGGCTACAAGAAAGCTGGGGGAAGGCTTCTTACAAGGACCTGTAGTGACAGGACAAGGGGCAATGGGTTTAAACTGAAGCAGGGAGATTTAGATTGGATATCAGGAAGAAATTCTTCCTGGAGAGGGTGGTGAGGCACTGGCACAGCTTGCCCAGAGAAGCTGTGGATGCCCCATCCCTGAAAGTGTTCAAGGCCAGGCTGGATGAGGCTTGGAGGAACCTGGTCTAGTGGAGGGTGTCTCTGCCCATGGCAGAAGGATTGGAACTAGATGGTCTTTAAGGTCCCTTCCAACCCAAACCATTCTGTGATTCTATGAAAGAAGAAGAAAATTTGGAAAGAACTCCAGAGAGGGAAAAAAGCTCAGTAGACTCCATAGCCTTACTTGTCTATTAAAAACTAGAAACAGCAAGGGATGTTTGATGGGAGTTTAAGCTGCTCAAACAGTGAGAAAAGACAACATATTTTAAGTGTTGCAAATATACTGCAATTTGCCACCATTTTGCAAAAAACAACGTTGTGTTAAGATTAGGTTTCGTGGAACTGTATTCACACTATGACAGTAGCAAGTCCAAGCTGACAGATGTGTGAACCAATTTCCAAGTTCCTTTGAAAATTAATTCCTGTTACTAGTGATAACGAGGACTGAACTGGGAGTAAGTTTTAAACTTGTTATTTCACTCTGAAAATGTCAGCAAACCAGGTCAAACTCTAAAGAAATAAGAGATATTTCTAAGGTGGAGGGGATGAGGTGGACATCCATAGACACTTGCAATGGTGCACTGGAAGTACATTTCAGAAACAGAAGTAGTCAGAAGGAAAACACAGACCTGATAAAACATTTCTTGGTGCTACTATTTCTGGTACTTCCTACAATTCAATAGCTACAGAACAGCGCTGCAGCCACTGATATCTGGGAGATGACTAGAAAACCTGGAATGAATTGTGCTTGGTCAGGCCTCCCTTTGGCTAGCAGGACCACTACGCTCTCAAGAAACACAAAATGACTAGAATGAAGATAAACACCACAGTTCACAGAAGAATGAAGGCTGAAAAGGAGGAAAGCTCTTCTATACATGAACACCTTTTCAGTAAGTTCTCTCATAAGCATGACACAGAAGGCTGAGACCAGACAAACTAATACACATAACCATCACGGAAGACAGGTGGTCTGCCACAACACAAAGACAAGAACACAGATGATGTGGACCTAGACACGAACAAGCAATTCCAAAAGTTGTTTTGGACCCCGTGCCTCACCTTTCAGCAGATGAACACACCCTTAGCTGATGGTACCATTTACCTTGGGACACCTAAAAGTTTCAGGAAGCAGGAAGAGTAGAATTCAAAACACAAAAAGAAACACCGGCATCTCCTCTTTCAATCCAGGAGACAGGAACATATTAATCTTCCAACTCTTCTTCACAACTAAGCTTTTAGTATAAAAGAGAAGCATGAAAATTATGGTAATTATGGCCTCTACTACAGCCAGGCTTTAGATGAAGCTACTTCAGTAATAAACGTTTGCCCTTCCACAAACCCTCACCTTCCACAGCTATGAAAAGAAAGCACTTGCGCTCACTCTCTCCTCTTTCAGGGACCTACCACTTCTCACCACAAGACAGAAAAATGAGGACCTTACGTAAGATAAATCACTGAAATTAAAAATTAACTGTGTGACTAATCATAGCGATGGATGAGAAAAAAAACAAACAAGAGAAAAACAACATTGAGAAAGCCAAGCAAAATTTCTTCAAAGATACATAATTCATTCCTTCAGGTTTAAGACAGCTGTAAAATCAAGAATTTCAAATTATTTCAGATAAGAAAAATCTATGCAAAATATTAGCTTGAAACTGATCAGATAGAATTACAGCTTCCAAAGAGACATTTTTCTTTCAATGCATTTTTTAATATTTTTACCTTCCAACTAGGAGGATCAAAGTGTGTGCAACTCCTTTGCAAACAAGGACGTAATATACAACAAAACATGCTCTGCACTGGGCTTGTTTCTTTATCATAGTAAAATCTACCAATATTTGGAGCTATTAATTGTAAATGTCCTCACTTCTTGTCTTGAGAAGTTGCTGGAATTACAGAGTTTGGGCAGAAGCAACATTCTTCACTGCGCATTTTTACCTTCATCAACAATTGCTTTTCTACCTGCAGTATCAAGCAATTACATACAACTGCCACATGTGATGTAAAGAAACATATAAGCTACCAGCCTTAAAAAAAAAAAAAACAACAAGGAAAAGGGAAAGAAATTCCCAACACCCAACCCCATGCCAAAACAAACTCCCCAAACCCCACCAGAAACCTGTATACTGTACACAGGCCCAGATATCCAAGACAGAAAAAATAATACTGTTTCCTCTACAGCAGTCCTATTGATAGCCTCCCTGTTTCAATTTCCATCTACGGTATATTTTAATCAAAAGAAAAATTAGGCTATGGGGAAACAAACAGTAGTGAAAACGCTGAAAGTGTAAGTCAGCAATTGGTATTTAATAATATCCTCAATACAAGGAAATTTCAACTTTCAGGAAAGAAACCAGATTTGAAAAACATAACTACCACATTCTGTTTCACATGAGTGTGATATTTTTATTCATTTGACATATGTTGCTTCCTGAAAGGATTCAATGTATTTTGGCATTCCAGAACAAAACTGCTCTCATCGTGTTTGGCACTTCACGTACAATGCAGCCAGGAAGCCACTCCTTAGACTATGCAGCCATCTGCAGCAGATACCAAAGGTTTTTAAACAAGCAAGCTGCACTGCTGTAAATACACAGTATTTAAACATACAAGAAAAGCTCTCATCCATTAACCAAAATCTCCATCTAATTGCCTGCAGATAAAATCAGGCACTCTGCAACACACAACAGTTCAGCACACACAAAAACTGAAGGGGGGGGGGGGGGAATATGGGAATGTCTCTTATCAGAGGATTCCTGGTTACTTAATTACTTTGCTTCCTAAATTGTGTGATCCATGTGTTAAAACAAAACAGCCCCTGATGCCCTGCTTTACATGCACTCCCTCACAGAAAAGTAATTGCCAGAATGCCAAGCTAAAACTAGGATGGATCAAACAGAGGACAGAAGAACACAGCAGGCCCAAAACAATACGGTATTCTGAGACACAATGCAAGCAGAGGCTGGATACAGGGGAGGAGGCGGAGGAACCACACTTAAACACCCTAGCTAGTAAGATAGACAAACCACCCAGAAAAACTGCTGCACAAGATCCAGACAGGTTACACAATTCAGCCTGTGGTAACAGGAACAAACATGGAAACACATCCATGGACCAGAGTTCAAAGAAAAGAGTACATGTGGATGCGTGTATTCCTTTCCCATTTTGGGACTGTTAGATTTAAAAATAATATAACCTGCCAAAAACCACACGTGAAGATGTACCCTGACACTTAAAACACTACACAGTTCTCTAATGAAGGTCAATACTTAAAGAAATTGCATACACATCTGGATTTAAAATCTGCTTTAAAATAATTCCCACTCAAAGAACACTTCTGTCTTGTGCTACCCACCACAACAAACTGGGGTGCTTTTACATTTGTTTAGTATAAAATGCAGTGCTAAAACCAGGAAGCTTTTATTTACAACGCAGCTTTTAAAATTTTACTTTAGTATACCTTTTTCACTGCTATGATAAGGAGTGTCTGCTATTTCAACAAAGAGCAAAAGTAAAAAAAAAATAAAAAAATCAGTATTTTACAGACTAAGAATCTTCTCCCCCTAGTTATACAATAATTATGACACATTAGCTCAGTATTATTTGCAGCAGTTGTAAGAGTTACCATCCTGGGCAAATAAAGGAATCCCTGAACTGTACCTCTGTTATTTTCTTCTACATTCATTTTACAACTGGTGCATAAATCCTGATCCATTCCAATTAGTTGCTTACCACTGTGATACACATGAATTACTCTTCTTTGCATTAACAATGGTTCTAACTACAAGACTCCTCACTTCTCCCATGTGGCTGTCCTCTACTTACTCAGCTTTGCTCTTAAAATACACTTTTAATTTTTCAAACTTACAATCTCTTTTCACTTCCAGCACAGTATTGAAGAGTTTAAGCTAATATTATTGTACTAAATTGTTTTTCTCTTTACTTAGTGTTGTGTTCCTCTAAGCCAACAGATGATAATTAAAGAAAAAAGAAAAGCTGTTATTTTTATTTTACTACATCAGGCATTTTGAAGATCAGATAAGCAACTGTTATAATAAAATCAACAGAAGGCTATTCTTGAATTGTTTCCAAAGTATTTTTGCCTCTTTAGATAGGGAAGAATGATAGCTTACTGCTTACAATAAAAATATTAATAATTACTTGGAATTTAGACTATTATATTGAAGTACAGCTTTTCTTAAAGTGCTGTTATCAACGTAAATTGTAATTTACTACCTAAAGTCAAAAACAAGTCTGTCACTTAACAGGAGGTTTAAGTAGAACTAAGATTCTTCCTTCCCATCACAGTGCAAATTATGGCCTCAAAACTGAATTCCAAGTTGATGTAATAATTCAGCTTAAAAGTGTTACTTCTGACATCCCGTGCTTTCTAGCAAGAGAAAACAAAAAGAGGTACAATGCTGCTTTGACACTACTCAAGCAAAAAGTGGGCCAGTGCTGTATGGATTGACTATTAACATGTCAGTCCCTTTTTCTCTGAACAGGAAGATGGACTGAACAGCACAACATGGGAATTTCACAAAATTTTCTAACCATGATTTCAAATAATTTGAATTGTCCAGTACATACTTACTTCCCTTCATACTTTTCGAATAGTAAAAACAAGTTAACACAAGTTCGGGGAAAATGAGCAATGTTCTGATTTTGAGAGAAGGTTATCCTTCTGTAGATATTTTGTACTCTGAAACTGAAATTTAGAACTTTTCCAAGATTTAACACAAATGGAATGATGGGTGAACTATGGATCTAAAATGAGCAAATATATAAATCAATTTAGTGGAAATAAGCAGGGACTTGCTCCATCTGGGACAGAAAACAGAAAAGAGAGCCCTGTCTTTAAAAGTTTAAGAAACAATTTGTTGGTCCTCAATCAGTAGTCTGATGTAGACAGAGAAGAGAAGGATGAGGAGGGAAAAAAAAAAGGTTGATTTAAGACATGTTTCTCTCCCATCCCATAACACTTTATTTTAACCTGCTCCATTGACAGGGCCATAATCTTTCCATTGAGGCATCAGAGGCTGCTGCTGCAAAGCCAACTCAGTAACACTAACGTCAAGAAAGGCTACAGGACATTTGAAATCTTGACAATACCTCTCCCACAGATCCCACAGATTTCCCACAGGAAAATCCCCCAGTAACATTTATGTGCTCCACTGTCTTTCTCTAGTAAGAGCAGCGTTGCGAAAAGCAAACACGAATGCCATGATCCTCAGCACTTTTGCTTTGCTGCAGTAAAGCGAAACGAAATAAGGGCTCCTTGAAAAAGGGAGGAGCACACTGAGAGAAATACAAGCAGAAGAGTAAATTATTCTATTCTAAGTCTACTAAAATCTATTTTAAGTCTATCTTGCTTTGCTAGTACTTGTATTGTTTATATTTTCACCTTTTTGGATGAAATCTCTGGTACTGGACCCAAAGCACTGACGTCTAGATTAAGACTAACGCACTGGAAGAACAGGATTTTTTAATAGCCACAGAAAGCACCCTCCTCCCTAAAACACAGTTCAGGAGAAAAAAAATCTTCTGAAAGAAAAGACAAATAAGATGCACTACAGTTAAACAATAGTGTAGTAAAATAATAAAAGCTCTGATAGTTTCTCCTCCATATCAACATTTCTGATCTTATCCATCAGAGCCAGACAGCTTGCCAAGTTCAGAGTTCCAACTGATTTCCCCTTCCTGCTACATTCCCAGAAAGGATGGAAATGCACAGGTTTAAACCACCTTTTTCTCCTCTTCCTACTTAGAGTCGAGTCCTTAATTGTTACCTTGGTTTTGTTTTCCAGTACCTGTATGTGAACCAACAAAAGTGACCTTAAAGTAAAATTCTAAGTTTGTTCCAAATGTTATTTTGTAGCATTCTGCACTGGATTTCCTCTGCCTGTATTTCCTCCCAGATCTACTGAAGAATTCATGAGTATTCTCCATTACTTAAAATAAATCACCCTGTGTAAGTTTACTGAAGCACAACTGAAATAAATGGTATCAAGGCTGGATAGCTATGAATCAGAAAAAAGCAAACTTTTGAATTTTCTCCCTCAGTGATGAATTTTGTTGGGGAGGAGGGTTCGCAGTATAGGGCATCTCAGAAATTAAATGACTCACAGCTCCAGGGTTAACATCACATGTGATTATGTGACCAGAAGTAACCCAAAATGAGTATGTTCTCCTAAAAGGAGCTAATTACCAAGCTGACATTCCAGGTCCCCACAGCCTAATTTCCCACAGCAAGGAAACACACCAGCCGCCGGTATCAGTGCACATCAGCAGCTGTCTGCACGTCCACCTCCTCCTTCAGGTATACATACCTACCTCACAGGCCAAAGTGGAAGCCAAGTAAATTCAACACCTGCGTATTATACTCTGTAGCATGAGCATGGAATGGAAGGTCAGTATTTACAGAGCATTTAAATCATGAAAGATTTAGACTAATATGCTGCTATACCTTCAGTTTAAATTTACTGACAATACAGGCCTCAACCTTTTAAATATTTCTGCAGCCAAGCTTTTTTTTTTTTGTTTTAACCACAAGCACGCATAAGCATGCACAGACTATCAAGCATAACATTTCCAGTGAGGGGGGAAAAAAACTAACACACAACTACATTTTGCATTAGTACCACTATTTCAGAGTTCTCTGATATCCAGTTTCAAACAGAAACTTCCATCCTAAGACAGACCTGCAGTAATTTGATCAAACTGCTGACTGTCGTGGTTTAACCACAGCTAGCAACAAAGCACCACGCAGCCGCTCGCTCACCTCCCCCCTCAAGTGGAGGAGGAGAGTCAAAGATGAGGGAACTCGTGGGTTGAGATAATAACAATTTAATAATTGAATAGAAATGAACAAAAATAGTGATACTAATTAATATTAACAATACTAATAATACTAACAACACCCCCTGACCAATGCTCAGCCAGGTCCCAAGCAGCCAGTCAGAGCCAGAGAACCTGAGAGCAATCGTAGCTGTCAGAGCGCCTCATGAGCGAGAGTCACTGAGGAAGCTAACTGACCCACCAACAACTAACTAACCCCGGCCCACCCCCAAGCTTATGTACTGAGCATGACATTTTATGGAATGAAATACTCCTTCAGTCAGTTTGGGAACACCGTATGTGTCCCCCCTCCCTTCTGCTTGTAGTAAGTTGGGTACACAGTTGCAGTATCAGAGGCTGAAAAAGTCCTTGAACTGGTATAAAAACCCATCAACAACAACTGAAAAGACCAGGGTTATCAGTGTGAACGCCCACAGTTAGAGAGGATCAGCTTCAGGAGCACCTGAGGAACCTGACCAGGCTGTGTACTTGTGAAGGTGCACAAGTCCATAGGACTTGATGAAATAAATCCACAGGTCCTGAAAGAACTGGTGGATGGGGCTGCACAACCTCTATCCATCATATCTGAGAAGTCCTGGTGGTCTGGTGAAGTCCTCGTTGACTGGAAAAGGGGAAACATAACCCGCATCTTCAAAAATGGAAAATGAGGATGTGGGGAACTAGAGGCCAGTCAGTCTCACCTCTGTGCCCAGCAAGATACTGGAGCAGATCTTCCTGGAAATCATGCTAAGGCACATGCAGAATGAGGATGTGATTGGTGACAGCTGACTTGGCTTCACCAGGGCAGATTGTGCCTGATGAATATGGTGGCCTTCTACAATGGGGTCACAACCTTGGTGGGTAAAGGACGGGCAACTGAGGTCACCTACCTGGACTTGTACAAAGCCTCTGACACCGTCCTGCACAACATCCTTGTCTCTACACTGGAGAGGCATGGATTTGACAGATGGACCACTCGGTGGATAAAGAACTGGCTGGATGGTCGTACTCAGACAGCTGTGGTCAACGGCTCAATGGCTGAGTGGAGACCAGCGATGAGCGTCGTTCCTCAGGGGTCAGTTGGGACTGGTACTGTTTAACATCTTCGTCAGTGATATGGACGGTGGGATCGAGTGCACCCTCAGCAAGTTCGTTGATGACACCAAGCTGTGTGGTGTGGTCAACACGCTGGAGGGAAGGGATGACATCCGGAGGGACCTGGACAGGCTGGAGAGGTGCACCCATGCCAACCTCACGGAGTTCAACAAGGCCAAGGGCAAGGTCCTGCACCTGGGTCAGGGCAAGCACAAGGACAGACTGGGTGGAGAACGGATCAAGAGCAGCCCTGAGGAGAAGGATTTGGGGGTACTGGTGGATGAAAAGCTGGACATGAGCCGACACTGTACGCTGGCAGCCCAGGAAGACAAGCATATCCTGGGCTGTATCCAGAGAAGTGTGGCCAGCAGGTCGTTGGAGGGGATTCTGACCCTCTACTCTGCTCTCATGGGACCCCACCTGGAGTGCTGCGTCCAGGTCTGGAGCCCTCAACACAAAAAGGATATCAACCAGTTGGAACAAGTCCAGAGGAGGCCATGAAGATGATCAGAGGGCTGCAGCACCTCTCCTGTGAAGAAAGGCTGATAGAGTTGGGCTTATTCAGCCTGGAGAAGGTTCCAGGCAGACCTTATAGCACCTTCCAGTACCTGAAGGTGCCAACAAGAAAGCTGGAGGGGACTTTTTACAAGGGTGTGTAGTGATAAGACAAGGGGTAACAGGTTTAAATTGAAAGTGGGGAGATTTAGATTGGATGTCAGGAAGAAGTTCTTCCTGGAGAGGGTGGTGAGGCACTGGAAGAGGTTGCCCAGAGAAGCTGTGGATGCCCCATCCCTGGGAGTGTTCAAGGCCAGGCTGGAGGAGGCTTTGAGCAACCTGGTCTAGTGGAGGGTGTCCCTGCCCATGGCAGAAGGATTGGAATTAGATCGTCTTCAAGGTCCTTTCCAGCCCAAACCATTCCATGATTCTGCTCTCCTCAGCACAAAGCCAAACCACCACCTTGTACCAGCTACTGCAAAGAAGTTAACTCTGTCACGACTAAACCCAGCACACTGACAATTAGGCTGACTTCCTTCCCCTCAAGGAGAGTAATGCCAGGACAACTACAGTCACATGCTGGGGAAAACGCAGCAGTTCCCAAAAAGTTTCTTAGCAGACCACCAGCAGTCTTCCAGACAAGCCTGGAAACACTTCCCACCATCCAAACCCTTAAGATGACATCCACAGTCTTTCTGAATGACTGAACCTGTGACTGACATCCACAGGCATCTGGCACTGCATTTCAGACGTTTGTTCAGATGTGCTGCTGTAGCTCAAAGCATCTATTCCCTTTCCTTCTTAGGAAGGTTGGATGTTCTGGAAGATACATGCTGAAAAACCCCAAGAAGGAGGGCAAGGAAGGCTGAAGAAGTAATTTCTGCAACTATATTAAACTTAGACCCCACATTATGGGGGAGAGGAAGAATATGAAACTTTTTTTCCAGAGCTGTCTAGGAAGACAGAGTCCCCTACACAGCTGCTACAGGAACTTCTCATGCCAGCTGGAGTTAAAAACTAAGGAGAAAGCTCCAAAGGCAGCAATAAAACCCAAAGCACATACTTCAGACACCAAAACGGCCCCTCTGCAGCTATCTTTAACATACTAATAGGACTTCAAATATTCTGAATTTAGTTATTAACACCGGTGCCTTCCCCACCAAGGAGAACAAGGCCCCGGCCACTTCAGAGGGAGATACCACCCATTCCAAATTAAGAGTTGAATTGTAAGTTTTTCATTTCAAGTATTTGTAACTTTTAATAATGCTTCAAACCACTTCAGAGCTTCTTCTACTCCTAAAGCTAGCCCCAGACAACTGACACAAGAAGCACCACCCCCTGAGCACTAGCTCACAGGAAGACAACTATACCCCCAACCATCTACCTCAGCACCGCAATTTGAAGTTAAAGAGAACAGAAAACTCAAAACTCCTAAAATAAGTATTTCCTTCTTTTTTGTTCCTAGAAAGGAAATTCTGCTCAAATAGTTGCAGTCTCTCCTACTGAAGAGTGCGATTGTCCACAACAGTCAGACCTTCTACTACTTCGGCCATGTTCATGTATCTATGCTCATTCCACCCCAGCCAACTTCACGACGGGGTCTGGAAGACGTGAAGCACAGACCTGTACATATTGAACTATACAATCTTGGAGAGTTCAGTGTGCTTACAAGACTTTTTTGTTTGGAAGGGAGCTCATGCATTCTGAAGATACCAATCTACCACTTCTTCCCACTATTATTCTCACCATGTGTATTTAAATAAGGGAATCTTAAAGAATGTTTGCTTTTAGCAGTTTTTTTACTTTAAATATATATCCTTATGCTTGCAGAATTTAATTATAAAGCATTAAACAAAAGCTTGATAAACCACAGTTCTATTTACAACAGATGAAAGAGTGTATAATACTGGATATTTAAAAATTGAGAAACGATGAACAAAGTTGTGCATTTTGGAATCCCCATTCTTCTGGTAGCTTTGCTTTTACAGGGACAGAAATTTCCTTACTACCACAAATCATCTTTAGGGTCTAGACTATGACTAATCATTGAAGGGGTAACACAACAGAACAGCGCCAGGCACAAAGCATTCCCACACTTTCCTTAATCGAAGTGGTGTACAAAACTTGCCACCAAACGTCTTCCTGGTCATTGCAAAAAACGTATAGAAAAGCATGGCCATCCCATTATCTACTGAAGTGGATAAAGAGAGGAGGAGACTACATACTCTCTTATCTAACAAGACTGAAGCCTTCAAATGCAAGAAGCTCCAAAGGCTTGGTTACCTTCTGACATTATTACAACTTCTAGGGCAGACAGAGCAGCTAAGATCGTCCACATTGCTCTCAGACCCTGCTTAAACATCAGTTTTTGTTCCTGTGTATAATTATCGCTTAGTATCAAGTACCTACAAATTAGTTCCAGATACAGAGAGAACTAATCTACTTTTCAACTTTAACTACCCTAGGGAAGCTAGTCACAATGATGATGTTCTCCAACACAAGTACACTTCAGTTTGGTTTAATTTAAACCAAATGAAAAGGTCTGTTTAGCTTTATTTCTCAATTATGCAGAGTCATGATGGATTTTTAAAGGTGGAAGCTGCAATTTAGTGCACCATACTTGTTTGTCACCCTCGAGGGACGTATAGGTGACACTAAACAGAGTAATAAGCCAAACACCTGTATTGAAATCTAAGCATCAGAGAAACAAGTATCTTAAAAAGAACTGATAACTAATGAGGCAGAGCAGCAGAAAAAGCAGAATTATCCCAAGATTACTATATAATAATTACCAATTTCAGCACAGCAATATTCATTTCCATTTATCTTAGGCAGATGATAAGATTTATAAAACTCTCCTAAATCAGCATCCTTACTTTCAAATCATAACATTTATAAGGTTTTACTCACACTACATGAACACTATATTCTTAATGAGAAATGAAGGCTGTATTTCAATGAAGTAATCTTTTTACAACAAAGAATCCTTCAAAAGAACACACACCCATCTTGTCATTAGAGCAGCTAAGTTTCTCTGCATATCACTTGTCCCCTTATAATCTTAAACTCCACAGAACACTTCACAATTAATTGTTACTGAAATACACTAGATGTGTTATTTAGGCCCACTAAGTTTTACTGATAATTACTCAGCAGGAGACAGCATGCCAGCTGTGCTGATACAGTGGGCTCTGTATGCCACCTTCACGGCTACAAACTGCAGTGGCACACTGCGACTACTCCCCAAAAGATGAAGAGAACTGTAAGGACTTCGGAAAATTCATGTTTGAAGCTCTGACAAGCCCCCACCCCTCCAAAACCAGTAGCACTTTTCCAGAACTACACCAGAGTCTGCGGTGCGAAAAGCCACAGAACTGTTCACAAATTGCCTACAACGCTAATAAAAAGATATTCCCTGTGCATTCAAAACATTAAGCAGGACACCCCAAATCAGTTAAACTTTTAGAAGCTGTAGAAGATGTAAGCTATGCTGAGCCTAGCAGTGTCGTAGGTTACCACACCACAAACACGGAAGAGGACAGGGGGGAGTTATCTACACACTCTTTACTACCCAAACCGATAAACATGTTATCTTCAATTTTTTCATTCTGATGTGAAAAGTGTTGTATGATACACTGGTTTCCTTCCTCAAAAGCTGTCAAGGTAAAATAGGGATGTTTCTAAACCTTCATTTTCCAGGTAATTTACATTTAACTACCTATGTCAACCATTAACCATCAACATTTGCACGCTCACGTAAGACTACAGTCTCCTGTTTTCATACCCATAAGAGCAACTTTTCCATCAACTAAACTAGTTACTCATTCGGAAAAGGTTAGATTTGTAATTCCTCTACTTGGAGTAAATGTCAGACCCTCCTTTAGTAGATCAGGTTATCCCACAGGGAGAATCGGCTGAAGAGATGACATATCAAACCATTTGATCTTTACGTAACATTTTCCCTAGAAGATTTTCCTTTTTGCTTGCGAGCAGGAAGGACAAAAACAAAACAAGAAAACAAAGCAGACAGCCAGTGATTCATTACACCCCTACAGGAAAGGCGAGTTGAGGAATTCGCTCCCATCCCCTTCTATTTCTAGAACATACTGCTAATACACTTCATATTATGTATGTTATGTGTGCGCATGTCTTTCCTCAGCTTTGATGTTCCAAGCATAGCTCTTTATGCCCTGGACGACTGACACCTAACAAATTCCACTGAGGACAAATCACAACACCGTTTTCTTGTACCATCAGCTTAATACACTATGCAACTTTCAAGCAATAATACTTTCTCCGTGGAGCACCCCTCAGCAATTCTACCTGACTGTGATGTGCAAACGGATGCCCTATGGAGCACTACATTTATGCCAAACATATCTACTGGGCAGCTTATCCATAAGACAAATCTATTCATATTTTCATTAATATGGTAACGATAGTCCTAACTGTAACCATATTCCATAGGATGCCATACACTGTAACTTCTAGCTCTTTGATTGCAAGAGCAGCTACTTAAAATTACAGACATTTACTTGAGCTTAATTTAATTCATGAGCAAGGAACAGCCAGGTCAAAAGAATGTTTCCCCAAGCCATCAACACGTACCTGTGAAAGTGCTGTTTCAAGCAACATGAGCAACCATGTGTATACTTCAGTCATTTTAGTCATAATGTGAATATCAATGCCAGACCGATGTTTAGTTGAGACCGTTGATCTCAAGAAAGAATACACTCCTTCATAACTCCTAAACTATGTTAATGACACGAATGGCATTCTATGAGACAACCATTAGCTGTAAGCAGTACTGAATTACACTTTCATCACTAAACAGGGCCCTATCCATAGCTACCATGGTGACAAAACACTAGCGTAAAAAGTTGTGGCTCCACTACAAGGATCTATTCTTCTACATGGCATTGAAAAATATCAAGTGCATCATGAGAAACACAAAAGGTCTGAAAAGAAACAAAATTGCATCCATTACGAACATAGTGGTTTACAACTAAATTTGTCATGCATTGCTACAATTCCCCACCCCACCAAGAATCTCCAGTCATTATTGGGACTGAAACACTGCTTTGGAAAGTGATCGTTCTTTGTACAAGGATTACTCTATTTAGACTTCATTGCTTTTCTGCCAAGCATCAGCCATATAAGGAAACCAAAGTTCACTGCCATTTATTTTGTTCAGCCCTTTCTGACGCCTAAGAATAACCCTTACTGCTGCCTGGAAAGGTAAGTCTGTAAATTGGAAGCCAAATAATTTACTTGTTATCAGCCGAAGAAGTCACTTTAGGTCAGTTAAATGTTAACATTTTTCCTCGCAGTACATCAAACAGATGGATTTTGATTAATAACAACTTTTTCCTCAAACACCACATTCGTTGATGCTGTTAAAGAACTACATATGTAGGAGTGTTAACCATTTTGTATAGAAATTACTTTTCCCAAGCCTCACAAATGCCAAAACGCCTCAGACACTTGAGAGTCCGACGCACACACATCCTATCTGACAAAATCGCTGCTTTTGAGTTTGACAAACAGGAACAAAAATTTAAATTAAGCGAGCACAGAACTATGGCTTCTAGCTCATTTTGGACATTCCCAGCACGAGAAATTCCTTGCCTTCACGGAAGAGCTAACCAATAATTGCCTCTTTGAGGCAACGCGAAATGAATCTGTGGTGAGCAACATAGCTTTCACTGCACGCAACTAGTTAGCTGGTGTAACTTAACAAGCACCAACAGTGCAGAACCTTAAAACAAAACGTAGAATTTAGTTTCCCCTCCAACAGCTTCAAACGGGACTCCTTTTATAAAGTGGCCACCAAAACCACACAAGGCTACGTTAACTCGGAGGTTCAACAGCACGTACTTTTAAGAAGCCGGATTACCAGCTAGCCCCTTTTTTTTTTTTTTTTTAAATGGACGTTCTTAAGATCAACTTGTGCGAGGATCAACGTGCCATACAGCTCTCTCCTATACGAGAGAAAATACGCAGCCCAACTCGTCATCTTGAGGACGGAGAGGGGGCGGAGGGGAGGAAGAGAGGTGGCGGCGGCAGCGGAGGAGAAAAACTGCGACAGCATTTACAGAGGACTACGGGGGCACAGTTCTGTACAGAAACCTAACAGCTGCCTCGGGGACCGGCCAGACACTACCCGACATTCCGGAAAACAAGGTGAAAGACGAGAAACGGCAGCCACCGACAGCCCCAAGCCTCGAAATCTTTCGATTAAATAAGGACGCTACCTCCTTTAGGACTTTATTTCCCGAGAAGCTGATTATACTGGCAGGGTTAGCAATCGCTTTGGAAGGGAAGGAGCTGAAGCAGCAGTCACGGAGTCGAGCAGTTTCAGTTCAGTACCTTCTCCGACCGAACAAAGAAACTTCTGTGTCTGAGGAGCTTAAAAACTTTCGGTCTCCCAGACTCTTTCCTCAGCCTCCATGAAACCAGCCACTACGTTCATACAGACACCACTTCGGCGAGAGGGGGAGAAACACAAAGGACAACGGAACTATGCAAGGCGGAAAAACACAGTAAAAATAAAGGCCGAAAACAGGATATCAAAACGAAGCGTGAACTCCTTCCTTTTTCCCCACCCCTTTCAGCAGAGGAAGCATTTGTCTGTTGTTGCTGCTGCTCCCCCAGCCTTCTCCGTTTCATTTACCTTGTCTGTCGGGCGGCTAGACCAGATCCAGCACGCAGGATCCTCCGACCCCGAGGAAATCCATTAAATCCAATCCAGTTTCCTTCTCGTCAAAGGGAAAAGGGGGGGAGAGGAGAAGAGGGAGCGGTGGGAAGATGCAACAGCTTTCGACGAGAACGGGGGCGTTCGCCGAGCGGAGCGTGCGACGTGCGTGTGCACGGGGGGAGGGCGGCAGCGCGGCCGGGCTCCTCCCGGCGCCGAGCTCTGCCCCGCGGGCCGCCCCGGCCCCGCCCGGCGCCCCGACCGCCCGGCAGAAACGACGCCCGGCGGCGAGGCCGCGGTGCCCCTCGCCCTGCCCCCAGCCGGGTCCGGCCTGCCGCCGCCACCACCAACCCCCCGCCCGCCGGCCCGCCTCCCCAGCTCCTCACCCGGAGCCCCCGCACCTCCCTCCCTCCCTCCCCGCCGCCGCTGCCGCCAAGGGCAGGAGGGGAGCGGGATGGCCGCCTGCCTCACCTGCCCGCCCGCCGCCGCCCTCTCTCCCCGCCTCCTTCCGCACACTTCCCCCTTCTCCCGCTGCCTCAGCCTCCCGCCCCTCTCCCCGGCCTCAGCGACGGCAGCGGGGACCTGGGAGGGCGGCGGAACGCCCCGGGGGGAACACACAGCGGGGGCGTGGGAGGGGGTGGGCCGCCGCGCCCCAGCGACTGCCGGCACCGCCGCCCAGGCCGGGGGAGACACTGCGGCGGGGCTGGGGGAGCGGGGGAGGGGCGGGAGCCGGGCCGGGGCTGGGGCTGGGGCCGGGCGGAGGCAGCTGCCGCGGGAGAGGGCAGGCGCGGCGCTCGCGCCCCCACTGGCCGCGACGGGAGGGGGAGGGGAGGGGGGAGGGGGAGGGGACGGGCGGGGAACGCCGCCGCCGGGCCCCACTGGCCTCCCCTCCCCCCCCCACCCGGCAGCGGTGTGGGGCTGAGCGCGGGAGGCCGCGGCGCAGCCAATCCCGAGCCAGGGGCGTCGTGATGGACGGGCCGCCGCAGCCAGTGGGGCTGGGCTCGGGGCGGGTGCGGGGGTGGGGGGCGCTGCGGCGGGGCCGGGTGAAGGGTGGGGAGGGGAAGGCGGCCACGACCCTCCCGCTGCGGCCCGACTTGAGGCCCGTTGCGTGGGCTGGGGTGGGGCCGGGCCGTGGCGGGGACCCGTCCTGACCTAGTAGACGCTGGGGACTGAGAGACCCTTGCGTTGGGGGTGGGGGTCGTGGGTTTTCCCCCGCATGTTTGGTGTCGCCTGTGGGCACGTCGGTGGCCCAGAGGAATTCAGTCCCAAATGGCAAGGGTTTGCTGGGCCATAAGCAGCTCGGCTTCCCGGTTTGATCACTGCACGGCTCACACCCGCATCGCTGAAGCGGTCCATCGCCTCTGAGGCGTTGGCTGTCTGAGCTTCGTGGCCGCCCAGGCAGCTCCCCCTCCATTGGGCCCGGCACGCCACGAATTCCAGCTGCCAGGATCTGAGGGAGCGAACATCTGGGGGAAAACCAACAGCTTGCACCCAAACACGATGCTTTTGGATAGGTCCTGTTGAACTTGGCTGTAAACAACAACCGCAGTGATGTCACGTACGTAGACACGGTTTCACACAACCCCCGGAATACAGTCGTCAACACCCGCGATACGATAGGATGTTGCTGGAAACGCTGTTAACTGTAACATACTCACGTCCAAATACTTTGGAAAAGCAGCCGGTGGTTTGGTGGTAGGTCACGCGACGTCGGTGCTGGCGTTCGTTGGATCTCAACAGAACGCTGATGGAAATGTTTTTCAGTTTAATTTCCTTGATGGTTTGCAGTGGGTACTCGATAGCCCATGGTGTACGCAATATGCCGCTTTAACAGACCTGGAGGCCGGAGCCCTGCTCAGCCACAAAGCAGTGCACAGAGCTGACAGCAGGGTGGATTGTTCGTGCTGCTCACCTTATGGTCCTTAATTGTGTTCTGCAGAGGCCACGTCTAAGGAGAGAGGCAGCTTTGCTTTCGTGCCCATTTAATCCCTGGCTTCTCTGCTGCGACTGCCACCAACCAAGCTGGCACAGTGGTTTATGATGATAATATGTTCACTGAAAAATGGACAAAATGCTAGAAACACTATTTTACCTGATCCGCTGAGGAGCATAGGAAAATGGTGTGTTGGGTTAGTATCGACCTGCCCCTGATTTTAGCATACAATTGGAAGTGAAAAGTCATTTAAACCCCCACCAGTAACTCCAGTCACTATTTCCTGTTCAGGATCACTAGTTGCTTCATCCAGTCTTAGAGGGCTGTGGATGAAGAACGTTTAATCTTTAGCAAAAAACCGTGCCGTTGGTCACATTTATAAAAGTCCACTATGTTTAGCATTGCTGTTATTTATTTAAAGCTGGGAATTGTGTGTTCGAGTATCCAGTTTGTATCCAGACAGAGAAAACAAACCTGCATTTCTGCTAGGGTAATAATATTCACTTACTGATCCTTTTCTGCACATCCTCTCTCCAACTTCTTAGAGAGCATACAGTCCTCTTTGGGCACTACGTCTGCACCTAGATTTAAATAATGCAGCTGAGTTAAGTATAACCATCAGAGTTTGGAAAAAACCAAAACCATATACATACATGTATTTCCCAAATCGTTAAATCACTTCCATTTCTTCTTGTTCAGATAAGCCATTTTCTTCAAATGAGTCAGCTCTGGACTAAGGCCAAGTATGAGAACTTAACTCTTCAAGTTAAGAGCACTGACAACAGATTTAGAATTTCTCACTATAGTGCACTACACTGGTGCTACAATAAAAGTACTAATTCATTTACCTCATGAACAATTGATCATCCCCGTCTAATACCCAATAACGTATACTTACCATAATGAACATGAATGGCTCTCCGTAACTGATGTCCTCCATCATGAACTCTTCGAGACACCTCTTTTAAGCGTGAATTATCATAACTTTTTTAACGTGAAAATGTTCTTGCACAATGTTTGCTGCAAATTGCCCAATACACGTATTAATGCAGCAGGGTAATAGATGGGTGTGGGTAATTTATAGCAACTGTCGCTCCCTGGGTGAAGCTACCCTAGTTGTAATGTTAGTTTCAATGTGAGATACTATTTCCTTACAGGTTTAGCCATCAAAAATAAAAACCTAGACAAAATCTGCTGAAACTATAGGTAGCTAGACCACTGCTCCTGAAGACATTTTACATAGGCAAGATACAACTATCTATACAAATTAAGAAAATGCCAGCAGTTATCCTAGGGGTTTAAAAGTACTATAAATATCAAGACAGTATTTAGATTACAGCTTCAACAGAGTCCCCAGCAACATTAATTCCCAGAGTTGGTATCCCAGTTACCAAATAATTACAGATTAAGTGCACAAAGTACAAAATACGGAGTTACATAATGAGTCTTTCAAGTGAGAATATACAACCGATCCCAATGAAAGTTTAAACAAATTCTTTACGCACGATTTCACAGCAGACACCAAGCCCAAACTCCTCTCATTCAAATTCCTATTTTTATATTTGAATAGGAACACTAGTAAACACTGCAACAACATGCAGCTGAACTGAAAGAAGAGTTGGTGAAACAGCCACCTCTGTGTTGGTCCCTTTCAAGAGTTCAGTGTCTGAACAATGGAAAAAACACTGGTTTTCAGAGTAACAGGGTTTAGTTGCCGCTTCCCTTTATTCTTACTACTGTTGTTCATTATGTTCCTGCATTTCCACTTTTCCAAGAGCTAAACTGAGACGCCTCTGGGGTAAGTGCTTTTGCTTATCAAATGCTCAGGTAGTGACTTGAATGGTGTATTTTAACTTGAGCTAAATTGGGACTTCTGGACATCATTGCAATATAAATATTAAATAATAATTACTGGAAGCAATAACTTCCTGAAGGACAAAGAGACAATAAGGAATCTCTGCTTTATTAAGTATGTCTTGAAGTTTATTTTAGAGAATTTAAATCTGCATATGGTCCATTGAAAACGTCTTACCATAACGTTTTCTGAATTGATCTCATACACCACTGGATTACACCACATTTATGCTGGCAAAATCAACACAAAACTGATATAATTCAGTGGCAATTAAGTCTCAGAAGTACATTGTTATGACTTCCAGAATGCATAATGCCTATCTACCATATTTAAAGAGAAGGTAAGTAAGCAACCTCTGTTCAGTCTAACTTTGATACAATCCCAAATTTACACTGGATAAACACTGCATTACGCCACACAAAGACATTTTCTCTCTATCTGTGTTATTTTTCAAATAGTAAAATCGAACAGAGTGATTAACATAAATGCACTGTGTGGCTAAGTTTTGGAGTATTAGCAAGTACCAATAGAAAACCTTTGTAACACCACAACCTATTTTGTATATGCTGTGTTCTAGAAATGGTTAGGAATGTTTTAGAGTTATTTTTAAACATTTTATTGTGACTTTTTGTTTGTATTTCTCTTCCTTGGTTACCATGGGGGAGCTCCTGAATTCAGACTGAGGAGCACTTGGCAGAGTGTTTCACATGGAGGAGAAAAGACAAAAAGGTGGTGTTAAGGCACCTTTACTCTTGCCTGATCTGGACTGCTTTGCTCCTGGACAGTCTCCTTAAGAGTGACTTTAAGTTACGCTGCAGCCTCGTAGCCTGAGAGTCTGTTTTGACAGCTGATGCCGCCACATAAATCTTGTGCTTGTCAAAACAAATGAAAAGGAATGGAAATGCAGCCATGCCATGTGAGGATATGGATGTTTGTGGATTGTAGCCATCAATCCTCTGCTTGCAAGGTCCTACAGAGCTCCTTCTGGCCACACTGCAGACAGAGAGTTAAACATGAAGCTGTCAGGAAGAGACAACTGTGAAGTTGCCTAAAATAAGCCATGTGCTCGGTATTTTGCCTATGAACAGACAGTGGTTTTGGACTGCATTTTGTAAAGGTTCTCAGATCCAAAAAGGGCAACAGTGAAGGCTGATGAGGGTATTTGTGTCCAAAAAGCAATCGTAAAAGAATACTGTACCAGCTTCTAATCAGATCTGGAATATCTGTTCTATAGATCTGGAAATCGATTATGCTAGCTCTACAGTAGCTCCATGCTGGTTATATTGCTCTTCAAAGGTCAGTAACTAGTGCTGCACCTTGTAGGAAAACTAACACTCCTCTATCTTTCCACTCTTAGGAAAGAAGAATTTCTGTAGCAAGTTTGTTTAAAATTAATTACGGTGGGGTTTTTTAACTGATGAAAACCCATGAGAATGTGTTCTAGGGTAACAAGTTGGTGAATAGGTGATTTGTAAATAGGCACTGTAAATGTCACCACAAATATCATTAAAGAATTATTGTATCTAGACACATTTATGATGATACCCATCATGCTAAGCATTAATTACATCCAGATTTCTCTAACTACAGCATAAATTGCGTTCATTTTATATTTATGGATACCTTGTCTCTATTCTGACCTTGAATTTTTCTTAGAAGGGACTGATGTTGGCAATACAAAACTCTGAGTAGTTTTCAGCAGCACTGTTGTATATGTGCACGCTTAACGGATACCTTACTTTTCCCTTGTCAGCTTATTTGCAGTGAATAATGTCAGTCATGTAAAAATAGGACCAACAATATGTGAATTCCTGGCTTCAGCGTTAGTTTAATGATATCTGAAGCTGAATTTCTTCTTTGGAACCACAGGTTCCTTTGAGGGCAAGGAGGTCCAGACAGTCCAGTGAGATGAACTATCCTGTCTCCAAGCCTGTTACCCGAATAGGTTGTTCCTTAAGTAAAGGGGTTTTGATTTGTAGAAAAGCTACTGTGGAACATTTGTAGGACAGTTCAAAAATCAATCCTTTTGTTTGTCCTCCATCTGCAAAATAGGGTTCACGATAAAAGATTACTTTAATTTGGGAAAATAATTACTTTTTGCAGAATGTGTAAAACAGTTGCAATTTTTTTCATCACAAAAGAAATTCAATTTTAAATGCAATTAAACAAGAATCAGTTTTTCTTCCTTGTTTCTCTTCTTTATGGAGTGTTCAGTTCTCTTCATTTATCTTTTCCCTTTCTTCTCCCCACCTGACAAATGTATATAACATAGTTCTGAGTGCTTAGAAATTTTCTCCTTTTTTAAGCATTTTGTCTCTTCTTTGAACAAACAAAATATAAAAGATTTCACTTGTATGACTAGCATAATTGAAAACCATTACTGACATCTTTTGGTTTTGTTTTAGCAAGAATGGTTTTAGAGTGGGTTTTTGAATATCAAAAATAGACATTTCTGAGTTATATCTGCTCTGAGTTCTAAGGCATAGTAGTTGGAAACAATAAATAATATTTTCAGTGTTTTATTTCACAGGCTTCAACTGCTGGTTTCCTCCATCGAAAGGATATTTTAGTACAAGTCGTACATGGCAGGTATGTGTATTGTGCTACATCAGCAAGGAAATGGTGACTTTCTAGGCCACAAAGGTGAAAAAGTTGTGTGTTAACTCATTTCCATGCCTGCAAACAAGCAACAGCTGTCAGCAGAGAAAGTGGGTTTACCAGGTGCTTTGAGAAGTGCACTTCAGTCTAGAGCTAAATTTACGCTTTATTATGATTTCTATAAATCTTTCAGACATTTTACTTTGTTAAACTAAGGTGGTAAAAATGCATAGATTCTGATTAACCGTGCTAGTAGCAACATAGCAGAGTTTACCACGGAGCGTCACGACAGCATCAGCTCAACACATTTTCATGAGCATATTTCAGAGTGTTGTGACTAGACGGTGTGCATTTAGATTAAAGAGACACGACTTGGTGAGAAAACTCCCCTTTGAATTTGCACAGAGAAGCTCTCCTCAAGAAAAAAAAAATAGCCTTCTTCTTTACTGCTGGTGAGACAAATCCACTTAAATCTAAATGCAGGTGGCACAGAAACTTATCAATTCATGCAAAAATGTTCAGTGTAAAATACAATTGCTGTTATGAGGCCTTAAGGGCGCTGCTTTCCAACCTTCATGTAGCAGTCTGTCTTTAGCTCAAGTTAAAATGTATTGTACTGTTTCCCTCTTCCTCCCATACCCATTCCATGTGCTGTAGAAGTAGGAGAAAGTGTTTCAATTAAAAGTTTTTCTGACTTCTGTGCATTTTGAGAGTACAGTTATGATGCCGCGGCTATTAGACTGTGTGATACAAAAGAGGCAAGGTTTGCAGAAGAGGTGATACATTTAATTAGATCGACTGATAGAACTGGAGAAAAGAGATAAACTTTGCAACTTGACCGATGTCCATTAATCAGATCTGACAAGTAGCAAAATCCAAACTAAATACAAGTGGGATGTGATTGTTCTTAGTATAATGGAATTATTTTAATCAATTAAACTGCTGGAGAGAAAACAGTTGCTAACATGAATGTACAGGGATGAATCAGCAAGAAAACTGCAAGCTTTAAAAACAGTGTCACTACTGAGTCCACAATTTGTTTATCCACCGTTAAGAATTTAGTTCCCGGGATTGTTTTTTAAACAGGACTTGCAGGTCCCCTGTGAGTACCTGGACTGTGCCAGAGATGGAATATTTTCCTTATGAAAAAAGTCTTCTCCTATCTTTTGCTGTTTTTTGTCCTTGATCAAGGACCTTGACCTTGTCTGAGCGCCTTGTAGTGAATAATGGTTGATTAGTTTCAGGCTTGCAATTCTCATAAAGGTATCTGATGTGTGTAGTGTAACATACCACATTTTTAAAAGTGTATGAAGAAGACCCATGGAAATTAATAGTTCTTCTGGGCACTGACGTCAATTTCGTTAAATACACTGGCATTCATGAATTTTGCATTTGCTGTGCCAGCAAACCTTCTAACGAGTGTTTGTTAGTACAGGGAAAATTTGCTTTGGGTTGTGAGTTTAATACTGGAACTGTTCTTAGAAAAAAGAAGTGGAAAAGTGCTCCAGGAAGAACTCTTTGAGGATGTGTTTTAGTAGATGCTGATAAAAGATTTGATAGATAGATTAATAGATTTATTACTGTTAGATAGAAATAAGAAGAGATTACTAATAATTTAGTAGTTGTTCAACAATTTTCTGCATACATGCCAGCATCAGATAGTACGTAATAGACAGGAAGACAGAGTCAGTGAGAGTTTCCATTTTGCATTATTAGATTCATAGGTGGCATTTGGGTGGCTAATTCAAATACAGAGCCTGCTCCTTGCGGGACAGTTCTAGAGACAGCTTTTCTAGCGTGCTTTGCATGGTGGCTGATTTTCTGAAGAGGTTATTGGTCTGTGGTTTCCTCCACAGGGAAATTTCAGTTGTCAGTTTGTCAGCCATGTTAATCTAGAAAGGTGATGTTCATATTCTAGTACTGGGAGGGCAGTTAGTGTGGAACTTGCAGTGGAAATCAGTGGAGAAGTTCGTGTGATAACGCTGTGTATCCTTATTGTAATAAATGAGAGAAACAATTGCACTGGTTTTCAGTTCTTTCTTTACCTTTTACAGAAACCATCTTGAATTAAGCCACCAAAAGGTCTTCGGGAGAGAAATCCACAAATACGTGAATATTCATTAACTGATTTTTTAAGACATTCACATGTTAAATGGCACTGTCCTTGTCAGGCTGTTCAGCATTTTAGATCTGCACAGATGTTCTTCTGCCAACTCTGAAGAAGCAGGAAATTGCCAGGGTATGGTCGCATTCTTTTCCATTACATATCTATTTTTACTATATGAACTATTTTGCCTGCAGTTCAGCTGTGTATTTATGTTTCAATACAACCATAAATAGATAGAGTTCTGGAGAGATACGTATACACACACACACACACGCATCAATCTGCTAAAGCCTAAATCTGAAATATGATATGTGAGACGTTATATGTGTATAAATCATATATATGGCATTTATAGATGCACAAATATTTAAGTGATAAGCATTCACAGTTATAGTGTAAAATGCCTATGGCTTAATTTTGATTACTCTTTAAGGCAAACAAATGTCGATAAATCATATGGACACGAAAGCTGTGTGAATCACACGTAAGTTTGGAAAAACTGAGTAATTTCCCAGAAAGTTAGGTAATTTAACAGGCATGCTGCTGCCACAGCATTTTTCAAATGCAGAGGTATTTTTCATATGAGTAAGCCTATTGCCTTTACTGAGACTGCTAATGGGAGCAGGGCTGCACACTTGACTCTAGATCTGTGACCTAAGGGCTTGTTTACACCAAACTGGAAAAGTAGACTAAACCAACTTACACTGAAACACCTTAATTTCACGTGATACAGTTTTAGTACATACAAGCTGTTGAGATAACATAAACCCTAGAATGAGGCACGTTATGTTTTACCGAGCTCCTGCCTTCCCGCCTTTCACGACTGAGAATATCCTGGAGGGGTTAGGAAGGTTAAGAAAGCTCCTATTTGTCCTTGAATTCTGCTTCCCCGTTACAACTTTGGAGAGTCGTGACACAGCACTGCAAGCTCTTCTCATTTCTCTGCAGAGATCAGATACAGAACTTCAGAGATGTGCCCTTGTGACAAATGCTCCCCTCATACACTGTGATGTCGAAGGAGCTCAGACCTCCTTGAAATGGGGAGCATACCTGTCTCCGGCTGCCACAGACAACTCCCCACACTTGTCCCGCTGCTCAGGAGGAGCATAATCCATTCTGGGAAAACAACAAGTAGGTAACCAGCAATTCTCCTTTCACCTGCATATGCTGGGAAAAGGCTGACTGGATTTTGTCATGGAAAGGCACAGTTGACACTAGTGTACCCAGGCAGGACTCTGAGGCTGACAGAGGCTCTTGTGGGAAGGCTCACATGAAAGCCAGGAGCACTTTGCCCGAGTGCCCGACCGAGACCCTGTGTGTTGGCTGGGTACATCCAAGGGTGGTGCACCAGGGCGAGTGTTCAATTTGCCCATTTTATGGACTGCTCGGGCTGGCAATCCTGAGGAAGGTACATCAGCCAGTCAAGCTCCTTGTTTTGCCAGGTGAATATGCCATTTCTTGCACAAGAGGTAGTAGTCTTGTAGTTCTCAGGTGAGAAAGTGTGACTTGCAGGGTTGCTGTGAGTATTTTAAATTTTGCTGCTCCTACCAAACATCTGTACCTCTGCAGATCTCTTCTTTCCCTAACTGCTACTTTCAGTTGCCTTCATTTGTACGTTCCCAGCAGTGACGATGCCAGAAGTTTCAAGAGATAGTTAAAAATAATGATGTCTCAGCAAATATGATAGTTTACTCACTCTCAGATGTTCAGTGGAGAACACTCCTTTCTTTCCCCTGCTCTCCTCCCCCACCACACACATTTTCTCTTTGCTCAGCTCCCCCTCAACTGCTTGAGCTTAGAACGGGGAAGTGCTGAAAATCTCAATATCGCAGCAAACAAGTCAAAGCTCTCTGCCATCACCCCTCACCAATTAAACACAACCCCAAAACCAAGCCACTGTTAGCTACTGAGATTTTGAATAACCAAGCTTAACTGGAAACCTAAAGCATTTCTTAAGGGAATAAAAGTTGAATTTAGGATGCCAAAATTACTATTTTACAGTGGTCTTGTCCCTCATTCCCACACTGAAAGCGATACTTTCCCAGTCATATGCGACTGTGCTTCCGGAGGAGATTAGACTGATGCTGTTCTACCACTGACAGGAACCTTCCTATGAAATCTTCCTTCCTGTAATGATTGCGCGAAGAGGGAGATCGCCTGGAGCGCAGCGCTGCGTTCTGTCTCTATCTGTGGGATCGCCATAAAAAGGGGAGTGTTTATCCACTACTGAACACTGAAGGCCGTCCTCTCTTCCCGGAGCTGAGTGATACAGTTCAAGCAACCTTCTGAGAAGGACGAGCCTTTGAAGGGTGAAAAATGGAGTGATAAACTGCGGTGTTTTGGTCCCAGGTAATGAAGAGTGCTGGCTGGGGAAGAGGAAAGTAAGCCCGGGCAGACCTGGAGTGAGTTGGAGAAGAGGCCAGTTCTACCACATGCGAATGTCATGCAGGTGGCCCAGCAGTTGCTTTTACTTTCTTATGTGCAAAGTAGGTAAAAGCAGTGGCAAATTCCAGTCATGCTGCTTGTGCACACAGGCTTCTGGAACTGGAGAAGAAAAAGCAGATGTTAGTTCTCTTGTGAAGGAAGGATCAGCACTCTGAAAACTGTGGGAGTGATTCCTGAGGAAAGAAATGCCAGCAAAGATTTGATTAGGAAGGCTGTGGTGTAGGGAGGAGGTGCTGACACTGAAAAACATGAGGAATAATACTTAGGAAGTAGTACCTGTTGGTCACTACAGAGGAAATGGATGTGAGCAGTCAAATTAAGGTACGACTACGAAGAGATGAGGGAGGTAAGTGAAAATAGATACTACCAAATAGAGCAGAAGGATATCCAGACGTCTTCTCAAAGCCCTGGGAGGACAGAGAAGTAGTTGAAAAAGGAAATAAAAGGAGGTGAACTAGTTTTCAAAATTAGCATAGTCACATATGGCTGGGAAAATACAGACGCTCTGCAAAAACATTCAGCAGCGTAAGCAGGGAAACGCAGTGAGGGTGAACACTGTGCTAGGCTGAAAGCTGCCATGTCCACTTTCTGACCGCGGTGGCAACAGCCGTACTGCCCTGTCATCAACTTGTCTGTCTTACTTCAAGGTAGCTTGCTTATTTCTCTTACGACTTTATTGAAGAGCAGAAGTGATGGTCTGATGGAAAATGAGGTAAAGACAAAGGACTGGGAGCAGAGAGGAGTCATTCAGTCTGTGAGTGAAGTAGACTACAAAGGAGAGCGCGATTATTAAGTGAAGGGATAGAGAGGAGGGAAGGGTAAGGAGAGGACAGAAGAGATGGAGAGGTAGTGAAACACCCACTCTCAGCCCAGCACATCACTCCACAAAGAAAACCCCAGACCTATGCAAATATCCGCTTAATGAAATAAACGCATATGTAACATCAAGTCTCTGGAACTTCTGGTAAAAGATTTAAATGGGATTTCAGTACTTTCCCCTTTTCAGCCTTACACTGCCCTGCCAGAGCCTCGTGGTTGCTTACAGCCACTCGAGGATTAAAGACTGAGTATGTATTAGAGACTTTTGAAAAAAAGGCTGCAACCTAGATCCAATAAATGTATTTTTGCATTTCATTCCGTAAGTTTTAGGGAAAGTAAGATTCCTAAATACTTCCTCTGATGTGGCCTAGATTTCTTGCTCACAAAAAGGGCAGTTACAATGGAGGTCGCAGAACTCTGCTAGTTTATCCCACTTGATAATTCTCATCACAGATGCAGGAAAAATCAACTATCCATGCCACAGTACAGCAAGCACAACCCATATAAGTTAATTATGTTTTGCTTGCAGTTAGTAAGATACGCTCAGAATACGTTTGTTAATTCAGTGCCCAGTTTAGAGAATTAAACTAGGATACATTTCAGTTGTTCTCTAATTATTTAAATAAATTAGTCAAGTCCTAAATATAATTTCTTTTCGCTGGAAGTATAAAGCTGAGGCATCCACATGAATCATATTGCACACAACTATTTTTTTAATGTAACTTGCAGCTTTTGAGGTGACTGAAGTATCAAAGCACTTTGTAAGTGTATATGGATACTTGTAATTTTGTATGTTTTATATTCTTTTTTAATCTCTTCTTACTAGAGTACTGAATAATAAAACAATGGATTTTCAGTTCATGTAAGCTTTGCTGTCTGGTCATTTAAATTTTAAACAGAGCAAATAATTTTTTTATATATAGGGAGTAATTTATTCACTGGTTGTTTTTAAAAAAAACGTGTGGAAATATTTCTTTTTGTTTGGGTTTTTTTTTTTTTTTTTTTTGTCTGGTTAGTTTTTTAAGGAACATTTTAATATATATTGACTGTTACACCTTTTATTAAAGAACAGTACCTTTCTGAAGAAGACTGCTAATGCTGTGTAGCTGACACCAATATAAAATCCCTCTTTTATGCATACTCTGCTTTGACATACCACTTGTTACACTGTTCATAAAGGCATTAAAATCATGGACAAGTCACACTGCAGTTAAAAAATGACCCGGAACAGCCTACATTTGTCTTACAAGTTTCCCATTTCCATTGACAGCAATTTACATAACACAAACCTAAGTTAAAATGAATTCCTTGTGCTGTTTCGGGGAATAACAACACACAGAAATCCTTTCCAGCTTCCCTCTCCCACACTCGGATATTTTTTGCATAGATTTCTGTTATAAAAGGACAGAGTAAACACAGCAGTGAAAAAATGAGCGCGGTTTAATCACGCTTGAATACAGCCTGTCCTCTCCTTTTTTTTTTCCTATGATACACAACCCTGATTTTCCAGGTGGGATGTCCCATGGTAAAGAAACACATGACAAATCTCCTGTCGGTGTATTTATGGAATATACAGAACCAGCTTGGGTAAAAAGATAGCGTTTCTAAGGATATTGTTGTACGAGGTCAATTTTCTGTTTATGCACCATACAGGCAGTTGCTTCCCAAAAAGTGAAAGAGAAAGCTTTACATGTGTCAAGTGAGTACAGAAAGCGGTTACTGCCCTGCAGCAGCTGACACCATAGGGAAAGAGAAGCAAAGGCAGAAGTCTGAAAGCTGCCAGTTCTGCTAAACACACCACGACAAAGGTCAAAGGCGGACATTTCCTGTAAGTCTACATTTCTTTCTCTTAAAAATGTTCTCAAGAAAGTTCTAAAATGGCAGCCAGGTCTCGCTAAGAAACTTCTAGAAAAACTACCCCTCCAACACAGATAGCGTCACAGGGGAAGAGCGGTAGGCTGGCCTACTAGCTGACCGACATAAAACCACCAGCAGGTTCTCACGTTTTTCAAAAATCCCAGTTTCAGTTAGAAAACAAATGCACTGTGATGAGTATTACATTAATCTTCATCCAGAAAAGACAAACCCAGTGTGCTTTAACCTATCTTTAACTTAGTTTTTTATAACAAACACGAGATTTAAATAATTGCATCTTATGTTTTCCAGCATTTTAGATTTTGTTTTGAAAAAGGTATGCCGGATTGTCTCATTTAAATCATGCTCCTGAGATTCTGAGCAGCACTTGTTAGTGCTGGAAATTTCCAGATGACCTAGACCTCAAATTAAATTAAGAATTATAGTAATAAGAATCTATGCAATAAATAATAAGAATCTCTAAACCTTATTACTAGTTGGAAGAAGATAGAGTCGTTTAGATCTCTTACTGAAAATGGATGTTTAGATTGTAAAGAACTGATTTTCTTTAGGCTAGGATGGAGAAGGAATGTGCTTTTTTAGCATAAAGAAGCTAAGGATAATACGATGGAAGTATAATTACTTTGGTTTAGCATTCTTTTGTGTGATGCATTTTGACTGTAAAACACAGGCTAATCACTCAGAAGTTAGGGGTGCTAAATGATACGCTAAAAGAAGCAGAGGCAATTAATTCATTCCATTCCATTTGCTGCTTTTGTTACCCAAGATCCAGTACTATCTTCTCCAGCAAAATGTTTTTCTGGATGCATGTACCGTTTGAACAATGTTTTATCTGAAGAAATGCAAAGGTAATTCTTTCACACCGGCTAAAGTGCCGGTTTATGGCATGTATGCTGGTGCAACTTCATATGGTAAGAACAGGAATTCCTTTTTTTAATCAGCAGAAGAAAAAAGCAAGGAGAACAAGTCAGGTTTTGTTGTTTGGGTGTTTGTTTTTTTTTTTTAATTGTAAGTAACCTGGTTTCATAGGTTATTTGGGAAGAACTGTTCAGGACACAGGAAAGCCTGTTTAAAGATTGCAGTAAATAGATACGGTGCTGTTCCAAAGCTGAAGCCCGTACATTAGTCATTCCAAGTATCACTTATGGAAAATGCTTTAAGGAATAGCATTACTGTGGCATTTTCACAGGTTTCAAAGTGTCATTTTCACAGATTTCAAAGAAATTCCAGAATCACTTTCTCAATAATTCAGCTCCATTAAAATATCAAAAGCTCACTTACAAATAAATTATAATATTTATTGGCTTCAAAAATATTTATCGATGGTTTGCTACTTCCCTTAGCCTTCAGTTCCGGAAGGCAGACAAGTCACCATTACTTTTATTACTCGTCTGTCCTTGTGCACTGAGAGTTGCTTTTTCTCAACCATTCTTCTCCTTGATTCACTGGGTGGGATTGTATCGTTTCCGCCATTATCTCCACCGAGGATGCTGCACGTAGCCTCCAAGAAAAAACAGCAGGCTTTTGCCTTAGAAACTAAGCAAGGGACAGTGATAAACACTCAGAATTATTGACCGTAACCACATTGCACCTCACCAGTGTGTTTTGTTGTTCTTCAGGAGAAAAAGACCCTGAGGGAGGGGCGTGCTGACAATTAGCATTCGATAAGCAAATCGCCGATCAGATAAGCAGAATAGTCTGAATATATAACTAAAGTGGGCTGAACTGAAGTGGCTGTAAGATTTTCTTCACTTCATGGAATTCTTAGTCCCATTGCTGTTTTGTTTTTCCAAAATACTCAGGAGGATGCGGATTTTCCAAAGTCAAACAGGTAAATACACAGTTTTAGTGCTCGGCCTATTCGTAGTACTCCCACCCCCTTACTTGTTAACCTCAGTTACTAAACATTCTTCTTGTAGGAATTTATTGTGAATCCTGACTGTATACCCACGTGCTAGATAATTTCAGAAACATATTTTAACCTATTTTCATTTGATAGCTAAGAATAATAGCTGATGAAATTCCCACTGAAAATTTGGTGGTGGCTTATGCGTTCAGCTCTAAAAATCTTCCACCTTAAATCACTTCTGTCTTTAAAATAACTCTGGCTTTTCTCCCCAGTGTTCCTGTGCCATTTTCCAGGCAGAGAGAATTTAACAAGTGAACTGAAAGCAAAAAAAGACTGACATTAAGGCATGTTTAGTCCAAAACACAACACAGAATTACCATAAAATATGTAGGGTAATTTAAGGTGCAGTGTTAATACCGCGTGTAACAATGATTTGGAGAAGAAGAAAAGAATTTTCAGGCTTCATCCAGTCACGCAGAATCAGTCTCCCTGTGCAAACAGTTCTATGAGCATAATGAGGCGAGACTTTAAAGGTGTACATGGTCTGTCACGTGATTTGGTGCAAAGACTCGTCTACCGTAGCAGAGTCTGCAGGCCCTTTTCTCTGTAGAGTCACAGTTTCCAAAGCTAGAGCACCCTGTGAAAAAAAAGCAAACTTTTCCGTGGCTCCCGTGGCGGCAGGCATCACGCGCAGAGCGTTGTCACGGCACGAGGAGCCATGGTAGGAAGACACCCGTCACCACAGCCTGTGCCCCGGGTTAGGTGCGTCCCTGGGATGGACCGGGCAGCGGCGTCCTGACTGCTGGGAGTGGGAGCGACTGAGTGCCAGCACACAGTCCGAGCCCCCAGGTCCGGAGGGAGGCTGTGAGGTCTGCACTTCGGCCCTGGACAAGGACATTTATGCTTGTTGCTAGCCAACAGGCAGTGATGGAGGTGTGAAATGGTCCGAGGCGGGGGACTGGTGTTTGGCAGCTACTCTGCCTGGAGCCCGAACCTGCTACAGGTGCGGCAGCGTGCTGAGGGCAGGAGGGCGATGTGTGAAGCTGTGAAACCCCTTCACGGAGTAAGGACATCCCTAAGGCAGTCTAGGTACTGTTATTTCTGATTTTACAGTGGATTCCATACAGGGAAATTATAAACTTCAGGAAAAATCAATGGAATAATACAACATAAACATGAATTTAAACACCTAAAGATGGATTTCAATGGGAGTTCCTTACTCTGGGAGTACGGTAACACTGGGAGATGGCCGTTAACCCTCCGTGCAGCTCTGCTTCCCCTCATCCTCATTGTCTGCCCGAGTTTTGCAGTAAATGCAAGTCGCGCGAATGAGCTAAACGATCCAGCAGTGCAGTACCACAGAACCAGGCTAGGATGGATTGTTATTATTATTATTTAATTTGACTGGACAGCATAATGGTCTTTGTCAATGTGACAAATACGGATGGGAGCGCAGATCCAGTCCCGCGAACATATTAAAGATAGATTTTCCACCGCTCATATTCGTAACACACGAGTTTCAAGCAAACACATCTGCAATTAGGTCATCTTTTCTCCCCTCCCTCCTCAAGGCCGTGCTATGCAGGCCTGGCAGCCTCTGGGCACAGCCCCTGTTGTACTCAGAAATCGGTGTTGAGAGCTGAGATGAAGCACTCCAAGTCCAAGTCAGGCCAACAGAGCCTTTTAAGGAGACACTGGAGGGACACGGGGACAAAGCTCCTTCCATGGCATGCACTGAATTTAAATTTGACATGACCAAACCCTTCACAGCCTCCCCCACATGCTGAATGCACATCCAGCTGTATGACGGGAGAGTTGCTTTTGGTCCCACCAAGGGTGCGCGAGTAGTCACAAGGCAGCGTGTGTTCCCCCCCGACACGCACCCCAGGCAGCCGGGGGTTACCAGGGTTGTGTGATGTTAACTGATGCCCGCGCACCACGTTCTGGGGCGAGAAGAAGAGCAATCTGGGCCCTTGCTCGCCCTGGCAGCTCTATCATCACGCTGACATGCTGACGTGGTTTGAGCGAAGTGAAACGGGAGCAGCTGGGTGGAGGCCAAACCCCTTGGACATCCCACACCACGCAAAGACATGCAGTGATGCAGTTTTGTTACACCTGCAAGAACCTGGTCTCAGGGAGGACACTCTGTTTCTCCAACCTCAGCAGACCCTAAAAAATACAGGAAGAAAGAAATGGGTCTGTTGGAGGAGGTGGTGAAGGGGAAGGAATAGGGGAGGACCAGCTCTGCTGCAAGAGAAGCTAGGGAAAGTGTGTGGCTGGATTTCTGTGGCAGACCAGCCGAGGCCCCCTTTGGGTTATGGACTTCTTTGCCAAAGATACATCTTAAACGTAAAGTTTGTCTGTGGCTTTTTCTTGCCCTGAGACAATTCATTATTTTGGCCCGGCTTCATCTACTACTGCTTGTGAACACAGCAATTCTTCATATAGACAGGTCGTAAATGTCAGGAAAGGGTTTATAGTATCAATTCAGAGACCAGCCTAAGCGTCTGGGCACTGGTCTGCAGCGCTACACGCACCCAGCCCTTCGTAAAAAACCTGGCCCTTTATAACTCTTGTTTATGGAAAACCCACCTGTTCTGGCTCTCAGTGGCATCTAGGACCTTGGCAGAGCTGTTGATCAGGACAAACCACTGCTTCTAATGCCATTAAGCAGAAGTCTCCAGCGTGGCAGCACTGTGCATTTAACTACAGGGACATCTGCGCTTTCATGGAACAAGCTATTTTAATTATGAAAGTATTCATAATGTCATGGGAGCTATTAAAAATAAAAGATGTGTCAGTATCATAGCTTCCAAACAGCCTCGCAACTGGCATGTGACAGAATCTGTATGATCAAGGTGGCACTTTTACACTTTACCATCAGAGTTTTGGAGGTTTTCTGCTTAGGTGGACGTGCAGTAAAACATCTAAAGTTTTACAGAGCCAGGCAATTTAATGTAACTTAGTTTTTGGGTGGCCTGCTGTTACTGAAATCTCTCAATCTTGTTTTCAGAGTGAAAGGATAATCTTGTTAATTCGGTGATGTAGGATTTAGTAGCCCTGAACTCTCCATCCCGGTCTGCCACAGACCACGCGTAGCAGGAGCGTCGTAATCCCTCCAGTTTTGGATGGTACACAACCCGGGAGAGGGAACCTCCCTCATTTAGTATTTGCAGCGCCCAGTACACCATGGTAATACAAATAATAGGTGCCGTAGCGTGAGAGGAACCTATCAAAGTCGTTGAACTCTTCTTGGTTGCCTGCCAACATCTGCCGGACCGCCGCAGGAAATGCGAGTGACAGAAGCAGCCCTGTTACCCAGCACGGGGCCAGCCCGCAGCAGCACGCCAGGTCCAGACGCCCCTTCTCGGCAGGGCTGTCTGGTGGCCCCCGTGATGTGACCAGCCGCAGCGGGGGCAGACAGGGCTGGTCCTTCAGTCTCTGGGACCTGATGAACCCGATGAGCCCTCCAGAGCTGCCGTCCGCCAGCAGGGCTGCCGCTTCCCCCCCGCCAGCCCTCGCTGCTGAAGGCCCCAGGCAAACCACAAACTGCTTACACCTAGCAGGGAAACAAGAAGAGATAAATCAAACCAAAAGGCAGTTCAGCTTGATAAACCGGCTAAGTTTCTACACTTGCAGGCTCGTGACATTATGATAATGGCTTACCGGCAGAACGGCAGAAAAACGATCATTCGTGTTTTCTTCAGCGGTCCAAAACTTCCGGGCCCGGCGCAGCTGCTGCGCGGACTTTGGCACGCCACCGGCCTTACAAAAGCCTGCGACGCTGCGCTTCGTTGCTCAGGGGTGGTGAAGGGCACGATGTGGTCGTGTTTCCTCCCCGTAAAGCCAGCCTCGGGCCCATGAGAAACAAATCTTTTGCCCATTTAGGCTGCCAAGTAAGAACAGGTGGCTGCACAGCTTCCCCTAAAAGGTGCGAAATGCCGCCCAGCCGAGGGAGCACCAAGGGAATCAACAGAATTATGTGGGGACAAACTCAAGGGCAGAAGCGGCCCAGGTGAATGGCTTTGTCTTCAGCACAATACAGCTCGAGGGCCTCATTACTGAAGGTACAAATGAGGGCAAAGACAAACTGGGGAAACACATTTCAGTGGGATTCGAGCTGCAGCGTGGGCAGGGCAGGATCGCTTTCATCTGTGAGCAGTCGTAATAGCATTTATTGGTTTGTGGACTTAAACACAAGTGCCAATATATAGAAGCAGTTCTCCAAAGTGCCAATTTGAGGCATTTGCATCATGTGCTGGGAATAGGTCCTACCTTCCCCCACCCCCTGTCCCGTAAGCTTTTCCTCTTCACTACAGCATATCCGTATTTGCTTTTCACACAATTCTCTCTCCTCTCCCTCCTGCGTTACCACTTTTTTTTTCCTCCTGTCTCCTCTGCTTCTGCTTCATGAGAGTTCTGCTGTCAAACACAGAGACTTACAGTAAGATTATCAAGTATTCTGGGCATAAATTTTAAGTGTCAGACGAACCAGATCAACGGTCCGTTTCTCCAACGCGGCCGTCTGCCGGCTCGCCGTGTTAGATTCCCCATCTCCATGTGCCGGTTGTTTGCCCACTCTGCAGAATGCTGCTGAAGATGAGCAGAGTGATGTATATTCAGAACAGCTGTCCTTTCTGTTTCTCAGTTTCAGATCATCGGTGTTGCTGTGTAGCCAATCGTTAGCTCTGCTATTTCTTTATGAAGACGTTTGTAAGTACGCTATCCCTGGTTTACCCTGTATGCTGGGTCCAAAAGTTCTGCTAAATTTCACTGTAAGGGAAATTTGGATGACAGCCATCTCTCTGCCGGGACGTAGAACAACATCGCACGCTCTCGTTTAGCCTGCTTGTTTTCCAGCTGCGGAGATCTCCCTGAGTTTTTGGGAGATGGGACATCAGGCTCTTTAGCTGGTGTGCTCAGATGCAGAGAAGCCTTTTTGTCTTTGCAGCTGTGGAGATTTGTAAAGAATCGGTTTTCCCATGTTTCTCTTCCCAGATTTCTTTAAAGCATTGTGACAGAGACAAGCGAGTGATGTGCCCCATACACCTCCTCTGCTTCAGTCCAGCTGCTGCGGGGCTGGGACATTTGTCAGACAGACGTGTCCCACACGACAAAGCAACCCGTAGCTAATGTGCAACCACACAGAGAACACAGAGGCACCACAATGGCCCTTTAACCCCAGGTGTGAGGACATTAGCAAAATAAGGAGAAGTCAAATGAGGACGAGAGGACGGCACAACATGTCTTAGCCTCCTAACGCTGCCTCCGTGTAAACACACTATTGAACTTTGATACTCAGGTACGTGGTTTGTTTCCTAAGTGGAAGGATCCAAGGAAAACTGGTGGGTCCTGGGAAGAGAGTACGTCTTTCCCAGTACAGGGACTAGTTGTGGTTTAGTAACCGTGTCACTTGTCAGTAAAGTAACTCACCGATGGGTCTACCCTTTCTAGAAAAGAAAATAAAAAGTGGGTTTGATGGCTAGCAAGCTTGGGGGCAGGGGAAGGAGAAAGTGAAATTTAGTGTCAGTTGCAGAACTGAATAAACTTCATTTAGGTTAAATAAAAATAAATGTATTAGCTAACAAAGGATTTTCTTTTTAAATGTATCAGTGCTTATCACAGAAAAAAAGTGTTCCTCGATGTCAATATTTTGCCAGGCAGGGGCACGGAGTCGGTGCTACAGAACCCTCATGATCCTCAGTGCCCTATTATGGCATTTTTAAAAAACGCCCTACGGAGGCACCTGCCTGCGAAGCCAGTCTGCTCTCCCTGCTGCCGTGCTCTTGTTGGAGCTTGTTTCGAGCTCTGGAGCTCACGCAGACAGAAAGCAGGCTACCTGACGGTTTTCCCTGGCTCACGGTTCCCCTCAGATCAGAACTTTCACTCCGGAGCACCGAAGTCTCACACTTGGCTTTGCCGAGCATGTGAATAACCAGCCACAACGGCCTGGAATCGTTGCCGCTTCATAAAGAAAACGGTGCACGTTTACAACGTGTGGGGAACCACCACAGTTACGTGCTAAAGGCCTGACTATCTAGGAAGCTGCTGCAGCTGATGGCAGCCCAAGGAAGCTTAACACTGGCTGCAGGGTGGTGACATAAACCACTCCAAATACAGCCTGTTTACGATGTCAGACACGCTCGAAGCGCTGGTGGGAAATTCTTTTCTGAAATTTGCCTAGCAGACAAGGCCCAAGAGTCAGGAAGTGGCAAAGTTGTTGTTCTCAGCCCAGGAGGCTGCAGAAAAAAACAGTTGCTGAGTCAGACAGAATTTCCCCGGAGGACTCTGGCTGCAGCCCAGCCTTCAGAAGACCTGCCAGCTCACCTAGGGGTAAAATCAAAGCTTTAGAAAAGCCTGTACAGCTTACAAAGAGGGAATCTCGGGTTTAGGACAGCTTTTTGATAGTTTAAGTTAGATACATGGCAAAGAAATCTCCGGAGCCTTGGAAAATCTATACGCGCTGTTTGTATAGTATCTTTCCAACCTCAGCCACCGCTGACGTAGCCAAGAGCTCCGAGCCGCTCGGCTGAATGCTGCTGTACCTGCTCCTGTTACCATGGAAATGGACACTGGCGAAAGTAGGATAAGAGCTTTAAAGCAATTACCAATATAATTAGCACTTTCACCTTTTTGGAGATTGGCTCCCCCAAAGCCCCCAAATACAGGAACCATCCAATTCAGACTCATCAATGCAGCAATTAGTGTCTAAAGAGGCATCAGTTAACGTGATCGATGTGGGAATGACAGATGAAAGGAAGGCATTGTTGGAGCCGGGAAACAGGGGGTTCCTGCGGCCTTCCTTGCTTATTACTAATAAGAAACTCTCCTCCTTTGCTATGAGTCACTGTTCCAGTTTCACCCTTAATTAATTCAGAGTCGAGAGAAAGGGCACCAACGTGAAGAGAAGCTCCCAGCGATGGCTCAATGAAGTTTGCAGAAGAGGGGGAGGGGAAAGAAGTCATTATAGTAACAAATCTTGAGATAATAGAGAGGAATAAACCGCAACAGAGGTACATCAGAGGTGATGTACAGCAGCCACGCTGGGGAACATAAGTACCAGCGTTTGGCTTGCTACGCTGCGGCTGCCTGAACGCCAGGCATCAGACAGTGCAGTGCTCATCGGAGCAGCGCTGCGGGCCACTACGCACACCATCAACCTTTCAGCCAGACAGCGAGCGGATCCGTTGGTACACTGCGATCTGCGTCGGCTTCTGCAACACGGCAAAAGCCATTCGCGGCTCTCACAGCTTTCCCAGCAACATCTCCTTCACCTGCATAGGAGTCAGAAGGGAATTCTGGTTTCTGATACAGAAATTCACAACAGAAACACAGTAGCCTGCTTGTATTCAGGCTGAATACAGAACTCACCCTCAGTGACCGGTGATGTGACTGCTTGCACAATTGCTACTGCTTCTGACATCAACCTTTGGCTGGATGCAGCCTGAAAGGTTTGGCTATGGTCATTTAACAGAGAGAGAGGCATTTTCAGACGAAACTCATGTTCGCCCTGAAGAAATTTAAGGCAAGGTAGTAGGTAAAATTCTGTAGTACGTTTCTTGGTGTACTAGTGGATTTTGACAATCTCTGAGCACATATTTTAATGAAAAAAGAGACTAATTACCTCTGTTCATCTCATACTGTTCTTTCAGTGCCTCATGAGGCTGTGGGCTGCCAAGGGCCAGGGCTGGGCAACAGAGCCAAGCTCCAGTCAGAGTAACCTGAAAGGAAGCTGTGTCCCTGGGGATATCTTTCATGCAAGCCTTACTAGTGAAGCCACCCCCCCCAAACCTGTTCTCTCTGGAGTGTCTTAAGTGTTGTCACAGAGCCTTGTCACTGCACAGAGGAGCAAATAAAGCTTCTTTGTACCTCCCACCCCCACCAAAAGGTAGCAAGATTCAACAGCAGTGGGTGATCTTTCACTTTACTAGCAAAATACTGGGGTTTTTTTGCTATAAGCTACGTACTGTTGTGCAGCTGTTTTGCATGCCTCGATTTTCAGGACCCTTTAAGATGACAAGTAGTTTCCTCTTACTTATTCAGTGCAGGGTTTTTTCTTGAAGACACTGAATTCTAAAGCTGCTGTTGCTGTTCATCAAAATACTCTTGAGACAAAAGATTGTATCATCCAGATGCGTTTGTCATCGTCTGCCTCCCTGCCTACTGCTGTTGAGTGTTTTCAAGTGAGTGCGAAGGTTAGGCTAAGTTCTTCCACTACAGGTGGCAAAACATGGCTGTGGGTGGAACACTTCTCTGCTTGCACCATGACGACATAGACCTAACTGGCTGGACAGCTTCCTCCCGACACAGAGCCCCTGAGATGTTTGCACACGTGAGACACCCATGCTTCATCATGGCTCTTTACGGAGAAGGCCCAGGGTTTTTCCCACAAAGAAAGGTAGGTAGGGGCAAGAGCGCTGAAGATCGCCCAGGTGGAGGGTGCTGGAGGGAGACGCCACACCGCGTGGCTCCGGCAGGAGGTATGGTGGCTGCTAGGCACTGTGTTTTCCTCCAACACTCGTTTTGGACAATTTCCAAAATGACGCCAGCTGCTCCAGACATTCTGAGAAGCTTCCAAGATTCCCGGGCTCCCTGGCTGCTACCCTGAGCCCTCCTGAACAGCTCTCATTCCCCAGCAAAACAAGGCAAGCCAAAGCCCTCAGTAATAGCTTCACTTTCTTCAAAATCTACTGCCAAATTTAGTCACTAACGAGCTTAAAAAGGTTAATCACATACGGCAAACCCACTGATACTTGCACTAACCAAGTAACTGTCCCTAGCAGTAAGAGCATCACCGCTGACACAGCCACGGCGTGTTTCGTAGGCTGGCAGAGCTGCACCGGAGAGAGTTCCAAGGCAAGCGCTCAAAGCGTTAGGAGGTGTTATAATTAAGGTACATCAGGGCAGGAGGTGCATAATTACGTTCAACCATAATTACACCCACTGGTGGCTGTGTTTTATGGTACAGCCTTCAATTACATGACCACCTCCTTTCTTCTTTTCCCTATGGGATCTTTGCCTGTGTCAGGACCGTCTCCACGGCACAGCGCAGCAAGATTGCCCAAATTGCCATCAAACACGCCACTTAGGACACTGGAAAGTGCAGTAGCATTCGCACTGCGGCCTGTCGAGGGCAATCAGCCTTCATGTGAAGTCAGGCTCGCGACAGAGATGTCTGAGGCATAAGGAGTCTGAACTCACGACTTAAAATGTTCTCATGCAGATGTACAAAAATTTACAGATTTGCATGTCTGGCTTGCATATCATTACAGCCTGTATTTATAAATCTCTGCTGATATGCAGCAGCTTCATCAGCTGCTTTCTGAAGTGTAGGATAAACTGAACTTTTTCACACAAAAGACCTTATCCAGACCCTATTTCTGTGGTAAAATTCTGAGTAAAATAGGAGCAGGATCATGCCTCAGGTACCTGCTATCCCGCCCCACTCCCTACAGAGCATTGTTCAGTTCAGCCAAACCAACGGGGAAAATCTCTGCCGGAGTCATTTCTCAGTTGATGGAACAAGCAGATGCATGTGGCACGTATATGCACCATTACCGTGCCCACACTGAAGAACTGAGCTGGTTTTTCGGATGTACCTGGCAAATCTTCACGTGCGCGCTGAAAAGCAGAACGCAGCACTCAGCTCTTACAGGCACCCACATGTCAGCATCGTGAAGAAATATTTACACTGTGAGCAGCTAATAGCAATCTTTCGTAATTGCTGCTTAATAACATCTCCATACTTTTGAAGCATGGTAGGATCATAGTTTCAGCGATACTTTTGAAATCACTAGTGCAACGGCAATACAGAAATTTAACTGTTCGCAATCTTGGGCTGTCTGAAATTAGTGTAAATAATCTATACAGTAATTACAGTGGTGGTTCCTGAACACAGTCCCAAATGACAGGCTAACCTAAATCTGATTTTTGAGGAGATACTATTAAAATGTGTACCTCCTTGTAATGTAAAACTAGATAACTAAATCATGGAGCTTTGTCTACAATACCAGTGTACTTGAAAATTCAAGATTACGTGCCCTGGGTGAGGCGCAGGAAGACCTGACTGGTTTAATTACCAGTATAACCATCTAACCTCTGAAACAGGAAGAATTGAAAAAGAAGTAAGAAATACGCGTCTATCAGACATGCAGAAGTGGTACAAACTTACTAAGGGAGTCCAAGAAGAGGCCACAGATTTCAGAACTAATTTATTTTTAATTTGCAGTGACCAGCTTGGGAAAGGTACCTCTGAAATATCTCAGTGAGGGCGCTTGCCTTCACGCAGCAGACCGCTTGGCATGGCGTTCTTGTGCAGCACCACAAATTCCATCAGTAAAATCTCAGCAAGATTTTGGGCAGCAGGAACAGGACTATTTCTGCCTTCCTTTCATCACAGTGGACAACCCAGAGCTGTTATGATTCAGTGCCCCTAGAACAACCGGAGAAGGCTATCTGATGTATCACGTTACACCAGGATAAATAGGATTAAAGATCTTATTACCTGTCTGGAAGCAAAACAAGCAAAATAAAGTTGTATTCCTTTCCCCCATCCACCCACAGCAATAAATATTTTTAACCTCAATCTCTTATTTACATCCGGTTCATGAACAGAGTTTTCTTACCAAGATCTCATTTACTCTGGTTCAAACTCCTGATGACATCTTTTAACCTTTCCACTTTTAGAAGTTAAAACATCACGATACCAGATTTCAGTATAAAGGAAGGATTAACTCTGAGGTTGAAGATTACAGTCACCTCCATGTTTACTCCTATACTACTCACTCAAGTGTCATCCCACTTTTAGTTTCAACACATCTTCCAGAGAAGTACATGTTGCTGTCATTTGGCAAGTTGCTTTCCTGCCCTTGGCTCCTTTCTTAGCGTGTGACATCCACATTTGCATCGCTCAGCCTGACATTCTTTTATCCACAGCTCCAAGTGTCAGGACATAGGGGAGAAGCCACGTGGATATCCAGCCCATTCCTCTTGCAGCAGCAGCCTTGTCCATAGCTGTTCTCAGCAGTAACTGCCAATTCTGGCTTCGATGTCTTCTCTTGCGGGTTTGCTTCTGAGACATAGCTCTACCTTCTTCACTCGGTCTTTGAGCATACCATTGTTTGAATAACTGCCTGCATCATTTCCTTAACTGAGACAGAGTATCCCTGTGTCTTTCGGGCTTTTGCTCTACAGCTTTTTCCACAGTGTGAGATTTCAGGTCTGATTGAGAACCCAGAGGGAGTACTAATACGTACCAGTTAAATAACATGATGGCTGAAGTAAATCTATCCCTTACACAGAACAGAGTGTCTTCTCTTCCTAACGTTAACCAGAAAGTTACTTTAGCAGACATTTAAATATTTGATGATCCTCACAGTTCATTTATTCTGTTCATGCAAGCTGACTAGACAGCTCACTTAACATAGCTCCGCTGACTTCTAGCAGACCTGTGTCAGTGAATGCCTGCAGAAGATTCATTTCCCTGCCACAGACACCTGAAAAGAGATACTATCCGTATTAGAGTGAAACTTAACTCTAAACCTGACCGTTCCATAAAAACTCTGCTTTTTATGGACAGGAATATTTCTCCAGGCATCTCAATTAAAAAAAAAAAAAAAAAAAAAGAATCATTTTCTCTACTAATATTTCAGTGAAAAGTCTTAGGGAATTCTTCAGCAAGTCCTATCACCGACTAAATGATACAAAACCATCTGACAAAATAAATGTTGGGGGAAAAAAAATGTTGTTATTGAAATCCAGAGCTCCAATTAAAAATACATGTCAACATTATAAATATTAAAACATCTTAACCAGTACCAGCTCTGACAAACCATATCAAGAAACCCTTTCTCCACCTACTTTTATAATTTACCTTACACGTTACTTTCTACATGTGGTAAAGTTATAATTTGGGATGTAGGCCTGCCTGCAATTTAGGTTGCCCAACACTTCCTATTATAATAACCTGTTTTCAATTGCTTTTAAATTTCCCAAACCGTTTGAACTGCATCTCTCCATGCTGAACACACTTTCCAGGCTGCTTTTAGTGAGGAAAATTTCAGCTGAATTATTTTGGCTGCTTCTGAAATCAAAGCAAGGTATTGCACTATTGTTTCAGTAATTAAAACCAGCTGGTATCCCTGCTTTAGAGTGAGATTTGAAAACTGACAGAGAAAAATTTTGGTTTGAAATATCCTTTTTTGCTGTTCTCACAGAGATACACCTACATTTACCCACGTTACATACGTCTGAGTATACGCAGTTCAGTAGAACCTTTCTGTGGTTATATACCTAAAAACCTCAGAAATCCCTCGAAATGCTTGAATCTCACACAGCTTAGAGTAGGCTGAACTGAAGATGAACCATTTTATCCCACGCAAGAGTTCCCTCCCGACCACATCCACGGTGCCGAAGCTGGGCAGGCTACAGCCAGAGCTGCTAACCGGCTCGGGCCAGGGCGAGATGAACCCGCAGCACTGCGCAAGCACAGCGTGCCCCCGTGTGCCCCCGGTGACCCATCTCCTGGCAGCAGGTAAGGAGGTGGGAGGGAGCTCCCGGGTGCTAACGCAGGAGGAACAATCTGCAAGGGGACTGACTGGACAGCTTTGCTACGTCTAAAATCTGAGACACAAACTGTAGGTTGTGAGCTACGGTAAGTCGTTGCACATAAATCAGTGTCGTAGAACAGACTACCTAGATAGCATCTCATTATTCCTTTATGTTCTCAGTGGACTGTGCATATGTAATTGAAAACAAAATGTACTTTGTGCCCTGTGTTTCCTAGTGTAACTTAATCTTTGTGTCCTTGTGAAATGTATTTGAAACAGATATTATTTCTCTCCATGTCCGTGACATTTCTTCTCTTTCCGGAACTGATGATCCAGTCCCGCACCGTCAACCACAACAGCACCAGCATCTAAGGTCTGTGAAACTAAAAGCATTAGTGTCTGTAGTGCCCAGCGTAAAGGGCCCAACTCTCTTCACCCAACCTCATCAGCTTCTTTGTTATAAGAAAATTCAGCGCTAAAAGCAATGAATTACAAGGCTTAGAATTTAAGGCTCTTTCACCAGCAGAGCATTTGCTCAAGCGCACTCAAAGCAGGGGCCGACTTGGACGCGTGTTGGTGTGTGTGCTGAATCAAGCAGAGAGCACGGGAAGTAAATCGTTCTTTTCATTTTGGTCACTGAAATTGTACTATTCAGCATAAAAGGATCTGAAATATTGCCGCTTCCCCCCAATAAAAATTAGGCCAGTACCTTGTATGCCTTTTTTTAGAATACATACCAAATACAGACGCTTTACTTTTTTATTTTATATGTATAATTAATGAATTCATATTTGTGTTTTCTGGAGAAAAGTTATATATAGCTATACAGTTCTTCCAGTGAACGGAAATTTTAGCATCACATTACTGATCTCTCCCTATTCATGTTCACCTCTCCTGCAGTCATAACAAATGTATTGTACTTACCTGGCTGAACATTATTCCTTTTTTTTTTTTTAATTTTTAATCCAAAAATTAAACCGATTACAGCACTTGAATACAGGTTCCCTAAAGAAATGGAGACGCCTTCATCCCCCATAAGTATGGCATAAGGAGACAGGCATCCTTGCTTACATTTTCAGATCTGAGAGACTCATTGTTTGACACTTGCCAAAATCCTCACCTTCTCTGGTTCTCATTTTTTATATGTAAAGAGGGATATTCTTGTTTTTGTTACATTCTGTAAAATGCTTTAGACAAAAAAAAAAGTTCAGTAAGAGAATGATAAAAATTTTTAGGTATTAGGCAAGTTACCACAGCGTGATTTTTCAGCTCCCTTAACGTCTCTCACCGAGCTCAACAGCTCCTCATTCTCTGAAAATCACCTTTGCTTAAGTAACTAACCTTGGGCTCTTCATTTTAACATGTAGAGCTGTAGCCATAAAACGCTGTTAATAAATAAAGCTTACACATACAGGAGTTACACTTTGTGCTTGGGGAAAAGTCAAGGGGTTATTTAGATTCACTCCCCCCCTGTCTGCCAGGAGAATGCAAAAAGTACTTACAAACATAAAGCATTTCAAGGGGGAAGCAGGCCGCAACACAGGTAACGAGGCTTCACAGCGGCTTTACTGCTACCAGAGACAAGGCACAGCCCTTATTTATGAAAAGACATGAGGGGAACTCGTAACCTTCATGCTCAAACTGTATCTGGGATTTAAGAAGATTCAGGTTCTCGAATAACAATCTGATTAAACGTGAGTACAGAAATGTTACTTTAAACTACTCCCCGTCCTGGAGGCTCTTTTAGATGTATTAAGGACAGACCGAAACAACCATGCATTATTCAAAGGTGAGCTGCTGCTTACGCTGAGGTATCGGTTTGCAAGTCACGTACAGAAAGTTTTCAAACACTGGAGGAACCATTTCAGAATTCACCAGCCTGAATCCATGATATTATCCAAGTATTGATAAAACTGTGCAAAAGCCAAATCTAATTAAACATCAAGAACAAAATGATACTCTCTAATGATAAACTAAGGCAATTCTTTTTCATTAAGTCTATAAAAGAAAATTAAGTCCCCGTTTTCTTAGACATCTTGTTGATCTTCATTTGTATGACATGCATCAACATTTTACAAATAAAGATGGTTTTTGTTTTATATGACAAACTGAACAACCTTCCTAGCCAAAATCTCTCCTTTGAGGATAACTAGCCTAAATCAGAAAAAGCCAATATAAAATGCCTAATGCCTCAAAATAAGGTGTCATCATACCAGTTAGATGCTAAGCTCTGGGATAAAATCCTGAGTGAGACACTCAGGGTTGGAAACGATTGAGAGATTTATGCTCTTAAGTCTAAAATTTTGCTTCTGAAAACTCCCATTCTGCTGCTGCCTTGATTTCTTATCCTTTATTTCTATGTTAAATTCTACCTTCTTATCACAATGCTGCACAAAACCAAAACTGCCTTCTTGTTAATGAAGTCTGCAATATATTTACACCTTTGATGCAAGTTTCCATTTTAATTAATGTTGTACATAATTAAATAACAGGAAAATCATAGCAGCCACTGAAACATTTTTGTTATCATGAGGAAATAATCTAGAGAGGGATAATTTTTGCTACAGATGTTGGCCAGCAATAATAACAATAAGGTTTCAATACCCATCTTTTATATTTTAGGAACTTTGTTGATAACTAAACAAATGCTACTCTAATAGACATATTGGGGATTTATTTGGCAAATCATTCTGCAGTGGCATAAGAAGTCACTCACACCTGTGCAGCTTGTCAAATAATGCACCAAGTTACAGAACTGAGCCCATATTAACCAAATGCGTGTATCCGGCAAGTAGGATTTCTACTCTCCAAGGCTTCTCCAGCTCAGAAACCATCAGCTCAGAAAACATTTAAAGTGGCTTGAGTGTCTTTTCCTCTTTTTGTTTCGAGAGAGTCTCAGTCTCAGCCTCTGCTTTGGGTGTGCACTGTCCAAAACAAAAAAAATTTGAAAACACAAAGGTACTCTGTCACATTTTCAAGATCAAGGGACCCTATCACTCTCGGACACCAACAAGAAATGGCACCCCTTCCGCTGCAGAACCCATCTGTCTCTTGTTTTCTAATTTCAAGGTGTTCAAGAAGACAGTATGTAATACAGCAAATGTAACTCTCGCTGTTCCAGCCTGGACAATTGTCATTATCATTTGAGAATTCACAATGCCCAGACCCTGTCCTAGGCTTTAGACATGCTTTTGAACAACCTGGATGGAATTTTCCACCTGAGGCTGACTTTTCTGCCTTGAAAGGTATGGATAGGTTACAGTATATCTGCTTTTGTCCAGAAGAAAGTCCATGAGACACAGTTACGTGACCAAACTGACTGGATTTTTCTGTGGTGTGTAGATAAATCTTTCCCTGTAATGAAGGCCCTGTGATCCCAGATTATGTCTTGGAATTCATTACGCAGTCCTCTGTGTTTTCTCAGTGATCACCGTTAGTTTTCTCTAAAGACCGTTTTGGTTGGTTTGTTTCTTTTTTTTTCTTTAAGATCCTATCTCATCAGTGGTTCTGAATTTTGTTTCCACGTGGCCCTGGGGGAACAACCACTTTAGTAACATGTCATTCCTTCACCACAGCAAGCAAACGCACCTTCTACACCACATTTATGTTTTAACTAAGCAAGAGTATCATCTCCCTTCAGTTTTCTCCTAAAAAACCTGACCCACCGCACGCCAATCCAGACATCATGTCATCTTTCTGTTCAGGTCTGAGCAGATCCTCCCTTTTTGTCTTCATGGCAGACAGGTTCCCAAGCACAGCTCGACTGAGAGCCTGTCACACGGCTAGCAGAGGGTATGACAGCAGTGCTGAAATGAAATCAATTCGTGATTTAAACAGCTTCCATCAGAACTCAAGCAAAGCGATGCCTACGGAATGAGAGATAAAAGCCAGGCACCTTAGACTGAATCCATGCTTTTACTAAGTACTGTGACACGAAAAACTGTGGTTCAGTTCAAGAGCCATCCTAGACCAGAAGTTCCTCCTTCAGGCTGAATGTCTCTAGCAGAGTCAACGTGCATGCAAAAACAACCTGAAGGAAGACAGATGGTGATGCGACAGTAAATCAGGAGGTCTACGGGTGTGGATTTTGTCAATATGTGGATTCAAGCTTTCTAAATCTTTCCCCTGCTCACTAAGTTCCATGAAAGTGGTGGAGGGGCCTAGGGCTGGGCTTACCCAGGCTTTACCATGCTGGGTGAGAAAGAGAACGAGCATGTCCCTGTTGCAGAAGATAAGCATACTTGGCGTGAGCACATTCACAGTGCGAATGTGTATGCAGACAACATGCCTACAACACCTTTCAACTTCTGATTATTTTCCTTTCCCGTAGAGAACGTGAGCTTACGTGTATAAAAATAAAATTTCATTCTAAGGGGGAAAATGCTATTAATGCTATTAAGTTTAATTGCATTATATTCAGTGGTATTTTACAGGTAGCTGATTTAAACCCTGTAATCTCTATGGGTCTCAGTTCTGAATTTTCAATAGGATAAAATTCATTCTTGATTAGGCTTGAAATATAGAAATACACTTTTATAAATTATCCAAGTGACTAAAATGCATTCCTCTTAGTGCTTCCTCTCAAAGCACAGTCTGCCATATATGTGTGCTTTGTGACATTTCTCATTGATGTTTTAGGCCCGGACTCATGATTAGAGTATAGAATCATTTAGTCCTTGTAAAAACCTTCTACTACTGTCAATATTCATAACCTTTTATACACTGTATGTTCGTACAAATCTAACTAGATTTCTGATCTTTTGCCAGATTTTGGTTGTAACGTATCTTAGAAGTTGAGCCATGAACAGTTCTTAGCAAATAAAGAGTTTAATAAAAGAATATGAAGAAATACAAATGGCTCCGTTTTTTTGACAAGTGCTTTTCCCAGGTTTAAAGCATACACCTCAGGCAATGGGCTGGCTAAACTCCTGAAGACAGCAACACTTCAGTGGAGAGGTGAGGGAGGGGAAGAGGGCAATTTTTTGGCCTGACAGTGAGTCCCATCAGAAAGGATCAGCTCTGCAAGAAGAAGTCACCTCTTACCAGCCTAACTGAAATCTGGAAATCCAAAGGGGACAACTTAATGAAGAAAAAGCAACTAACTGGCTAATAAAGATCCTATTTGTAACAATAATTTCAGAATACTACTCAGTCTCTACTTTCTAGAGAAAAATACTGCCGCCTTCAACCAGAAATCAAAGGATCCAGTTTATGCTCTGTCATCTGGAAAAACATTTGTCTGCTTGGTTTTCTTATAAAACCTTGTAAATCTCGAAATTATGCAGTTAATGAAAACTACTGCAGGTTTAAATGTTCACTTCTTTTTAAAAGCACCTTTCCCATCTGCTTTTGCTTTCCATTAGTGGTTTAGAAGAGAAGAAGCCCTCAGCACTAAACTACACTGGGTAGTTTTGCACCTCTGCCCTGCACAAACATTCAACCAACTTTTTTGCCAAGATTAATGGAATTGTAGAGTTTTAAACAGAAAAAGGCCTGTGAAACCAATGTGATTTGTATATCACCAGCAATTCTATTTCACTCAGTTATTCTGAATAAAGTCTAAAACATTGTCTTTGGTGAAGGTGTATCCTCTAGAAGAGCTTTCACTTGTCTTACTTTGATGACATTAAGGGCTGAAAACTCTACCAATTTCCTGAGCAGTTTGGCCCCATAGCTAGTCTCCTTCACTGTTAAATTTGCTGTTATTTTCTCTTGGAAATGACTGGCCTCAGCTTCCAGCTGACATTCTCCTACTAAAGACTAAAAAGCCTTTAATATGTAAATGGCAATACCTAGAGACTATAATTAAGTCATCACAGAATCTTCTTCTCTTTTTGCTATGCTGAAAAGATAAAGCTTTAAAAAGTCTTCCTTTGAAAGTTCTCCAGCTCTCAGGTAAGTTTTGTGGCAGCTTTCTTGTGCTCTGTCGCCAGTTTCCATACTGGAACAAACAGCAGGTTGGTCAGAAACTATATCCTATCTCTAGCCATGGCTAAAACCAGATGTCTGCAAGAAGTATGAATAGGGCTGCCATATATATTTCTTTCAATATTCTTTTGATCTCCACTCTCTATTTTGCAGGGACTTCGTGAGGACGAAAAGGGTTTTATGTATTTAAATACCCTCCCTGGTTTTCTCTTCCAAGACTGGAACTTGTTCAGACTTACTTTGAACCCATGCAAACCCTATCGTCTCTACAATATCCTTGGCAAGGAGTTCCACAGCTTATTCTACATATTCTACATACAGAAACACCTGTGTTTATTTGAAATAACAAGTTCTGCTAGCCCCAGTTAAAAATGAGGACACTGAAATTGCATGCAATAGCTGTGCCCATTTTACTGCCATGCTGTACAGAAATAGCATCATTAACCTGCTCTTGTGCAATATTCTTACACTCATCCATCATGAGCTTGTGTAACCGTGTTTGCTATCGTCTCACAACAGTTCAGATTGAACTGACTACTATAACCAGCCTCTAGATACTTTCTGAAGTCAGCACTTTCTAGAATACAGTCCACGAAGCTGTAGTTTTAACCTACGTTTTTCGTTACTACAGGCATGTTACATGTTACTTTGCTCATGCTACAGAAATTTCTAGGCTGAATGCCTAAAGCTTTCAAACAATCCAAAGAATTTTGGGTGAGTGCTTTTATTAGTCACTTTTATATTACTGGCCTCTTCTGATCCCTGACGAACTCAGATCGCTGTAAGTGATCAGCAGTAATTCTACACCAAGAAGTACTCTCTGCAAGCAGTTAACTGTTTTTAATCCATTTACATATATTCTATTGATACCATCTAGTGTTATTTCAAATGAAAATATGCAGCACTAAGTCAAACACCCCCTACATAAATCTCTCTCCAATCACCTTCATCAGCTTTGTCTGACAACGCTTGTTTCCCATGAAACCACTTGCATTGTGTGAGTTACACTCATTGATTAATTCTTCGGCAACAGAACAATATTTATTCTTTCCCACTGTTTTGCTGAAGACGGGTTTTCAAGCTACGTGATGATTAGTCACCTATTTGCTCTTTTTGAACACTGGAACTTATTAGCACTATTCTAGTACAATGGCATATGGCTGGTATCCCGAGATTAACAGCACTGGGAAAAAATCCACCACTACCAATTCTTGTAGGGCCGTTGAGTGCAAGTTCTTCAATCCTACTCATGTAAAAATGTTTATTCTTAGCAGGTGTTGCTTAATATCCTCCTCACTTAATAATGGACTGGAAAGTACCTCACTGTTCTCATATGATACGATTACATCACGTTGCTTCTTTCTAAATGCAGAAGAGAAACAGTAATTAAAACCTGTCTTTTTTGTCATTTGCAATATTAGCATTTCTATCTACTAAAGGGCCTGTAACACAGGGGGATTTATTAATTCTTCATATGTTATATTATACATCTTATTGACTCTAATCCTTTCATGCTATTTTTTTTCCTTTGCAATCTCAGCCTTCTTTATAACACTTTACAATTCCTCATTTTATAACTATTTCCTATTCCTGACCCTCCACTTCTGTTTTGTTTATTTTTAATTGCTGTTTTTAGTGGTGGTCAGTTTGGTTCTTAGTCAGAATTGTTCTCAAAAATTTTTAAGTTGTGAAATGATGGGATTTTCACCAATTGAATTTTAAAGACATAACCACTTCTCATTCACAATTTGTCTTTCAATAATTTTACTCATCAGATCTCTTAGCACTGGTATCTTTAGCCTTTTTAATTCATCAGGAGTATAGCGCAAGCAAGGGTTGGTTGAGTCTATCCTCTGTTAATCAATACTGTACAAAATTAGGTCATGATTATTGGTTTCTAGGCAACCACTAACTTCCATTTTATTTAATTAATTTGTCTTTATCGATCATAATTAGCTCTAAAATAGATTGATTGTTGTTTGGCACCGTGTCTTTTGTACCATCTACACTTTTTACACTGGCTAATGATGATCAGCTATACATTATTTCCAGCCTGGGCTCCGCATACTGAACCTCCCCCATAACATCACACTTTTTTCCTTCCACCATGGGAAACTATTACTTAAAATATATTCATGAAGAAAATAGTGGTGAAACTAAATTTAATCTCCAGATATCAGGAAGAAGCACAAGTATTCAAGCAAGAAGCTGGTGCATAATCTCATGTTCTTTGGCATGCAAATAAAAAGATAATAAACCTATTCATAGACAAGCATGTCTTGTTTCTAATTCATAAAACAATGAGAAGCATTCAGTAGGCTTTCATACATCAGCATGCATTAAGCTACTGTCTTCTTCCTGCTATCTGCCTCCGACACCCATTCCAACCCTTCTGCAGCTACTGCCAAAACACCCTTCTCCAACGTCATCCCTCCACCTACTGCTTTTCTTCCTTTTCCTTTGACTTGTGCTACCACATATCCTCCTGATGTCTAGTCCCACTAACCACTCATTCATGCAGCCGGCTCCACACTTCTGGAAAACCCCTCCAGGAGTCTCCATTTAACCCAACTGTCCCCCACGACCTCTGAACGTATTTGGAAATTGTTTCATTTTTCAGAGAGGAAGCTGAGATCTTGACCTTGTGATTCACTTCTGGTTGCAGTAATTTTACTTCTCTCATACCGAATGACTACAACCATTAGAATTAACTGCTGCCTCATTAGCCATTGAAACAGGCTTCAACAAAGCTGTTTGTCAAACAAGGCCAGTAGTTGACTGATTACAGACTGGAATGAGGAAGTTTTTTTCTGCAGCGTTGTTACACTAATAATATGAACACACAACAGAGGACTGTTTGTATAGGAAAACCAGCTGCAGTAGTATTAGAAGCTCAAGTGACAGTCAGCACTCCACCTATCTCTACAAACACTGACTCTCTATGTTTTAATCTCTTATTATTAAGTCATCATAACAACCGACAGCCACCACACCTCAGAGAGCAAAGTTTAAACTTTTCTTATGACTGCTTTTACCATTTAGGCTTTGCCACATGACTTGAAAGCAATCCAGAGACAGCCTACATGCTGGACCTATCTCAGACAGCTGGCATCAGGGGCTGCTGAGGCCTTCACCTATCCATCCACCTGATGACTCAGCTGCACAGCCAACCCATTCTATCTTTTGCAGTGAGGCAGCAGAATGAGAAAGCCATTGCCTGTTATCCACTTCCTGAGTGGTCACCACCACTCTCTCCCGAGTCTCCCATTCTACCCTTTCCTTTTCATTTGAAGCTTTGTTGTGAAGCCAAAGTCCGTTTTGAATTTCTGACAAAGGAAAAGAATCAATCCTAAATATGATGAAATTCTAAAAAGACACACATTACTAACTTGGAAAGGCAGCTGTTCATTACGGACTGAGATAACAAGTCACTTTTTCATTTATTACCGTGAATAGTTAAGGTTGGCTTGGAATAAACACTGCCTTTGCCTTTTTTGAAATCTAATTCAGTGGAAGCATGGGTGTAGCAACTCCAGAATAGGCTGGCTTTTGCCAGATACCTACCTCTTGGCACATTTGAATGTCTGTGATTGTTTCTGTGCAGTGTCAAGGCAAATAACTCATGTTTCCAAAGTGTAAGGGTGTTTTCTTGGGGACTTTATGTCACAGCCTTGGAATAGTGTCAGAATAAGTTATTTCCTATACAAAGTTTCGTGCCTATGATGGAGAGCTGCAAAACCAGAAAAGATGTCTTTCTCCAGGTTATATTTTTCCATTCCAAGACTGGACCTTTAAAATAAGGAATGTGAACATGAATCTGATTCAGAAGGTCTCACAAAGACAATATAAAAATTAGCAGACAAGTTTGGTATGTTACCACACTGAGATGCTTCAGAAGCACTTCAGAACATACATATTAGCCTTCTCGTTGAGTGCAATTTTAGCTGATGATCTGCATTAATTGTTGCCTGATGCAGACTGAGGGAACTGAAGTTCTGCAAAATTAAAAACTCCTATTCTTTTGGGCAAGTATGGAACATAACACTTCCATGTATGTTGCAATGTGGTTTAGGTTTTTCTTCTCACTAGACACGTGGATATCCAGCTGATGCTAACATAACTGAAACAAATCATGCCATCATCATACAATCACAGAACGGTTTGGGTTGGAAGGGCCCTTAAAGACCATCTAGTTCCAGCCCCCCTGCCATGGGCAGGGACACCCTCCACTAGACCAGGTTGCTCCAAGCCTCATCCAGCCTGGCCTTGAACACTCCCAGGGATGGGGCACCCACAGCTTCTCTGGGCAACCTGTGCCAGTGCCTCACCACCCTCTCTGGGACGAATTTCTTCCCTACATCCAATCTAAATCTCCCTGCTTTCAGTTTAAACCAGTTATCCACTCTCCTGTCACTACAGGCCCTTGTAAGAAGTCCCCCCCCCCAGCTTCCTTGTAGCCCCTTCAGGTACTGGAAGGTGCTATAAGGTCTCCCCAGAGCCTTCTCTTCTCCAAGCTGAACAAGCCCAACTCTCTCAGCCTGTCCCCATAGCAGAGCTGCTCCAGCCCTCGGAGCATCTTTGTGGCCTCCTCTGGAGTTGCTCCAACTGGTCAATGTCCTTCTTATGCTGGGGATCCTTACACTGAATCCAGTACTGCAGGTACTATCATGCAGGCATTTTCACATACGTGTAGCAGCAGACATTCTCCTGCACTTCAATATCTTAGTTACTATGTAGCACACACACTCAGAACAGGAAAATAAATAAGTCAAAGAAATTATCATCATTACCATAAGTATTGTCCTAAATCTAACTTTTAAATCATCACTTATTATCATCGAATATTTTTGTTTATAATTACTACATTTACAATTATCTACCTTGATCTGAGACTGCTGGTTTATGCAGAGAAAGGTCTCCCTCATGTGGAAATCTGCCTACCAGCTGTAAAATAAAAACTGCATTTTACTCCTTGATAGAGCTTCCATTGCTTATATTTGCAGACTCATTTTTTAAAAGTATTACTTAGTATATTGTTTACCACCTTTTATTTCATCGGAGCTATCATTACAGTGTGAAAGGAAAAAGCTTTGATAGGATAGGATCACAAGAATTTAAACACATTTACAAAGAAAGCAAAACACTTCCAAATCAGTCAGAATGTAAGGGAAATTAATTCAGGCAAAATTCACAGGTTTTAGGATAATCTCACATCCATCACTTTCCTCAGCTTTCCTTCATACCTGTTCCAAATACCATTCAAGATGTTCTCATATACGTGATTTTCATCTACCATATTTTCAGGACCCAGCAGAACTGGGGTCTAAAATCATAACTGTCTATGATAGTTACAGTTGACTCAATTATGTGCTCTGGTAAGACTACATAGTTAATACGTTTTGGCTACAAATATTCATGTTTCTCCACATCCATAACTAGTGTGGTTCAAAAATAAATCCTGTCAAATTCTCCATTTCAGAAACTAATTAAGATCCTTTCTTTCTTTTTTTCTTTCCCAGTTCAAACACTGTGCTGGTTGCAGGCAGGAAAGAGTGAGTGTCCCTCATGGTCCGAGGAAGTGTTTCATTCCAGGGTACGTCAGGCTCAGTGCACATGCAAAGTACCTGGGCAGGAAACGGCTTGGAAGGGTTGTTAAGACTTTGGCTAGCTTGATAGCTGGGTCATTAACTCTTGGTGCGGTTCTTAGCGGTGGGTCGGGTTTGTTTGTTAGTGGGTTGGGTGTTGTTTCCCTGGGGCTCTGGCTCTGGGGGCTCTCAGGCTCCGACTGTCTCTAATCGGGACCTGGCTGTGTGTCGGTCGGTGGGTGGTGAGCAATTGTATCATATGTTCTATCTTCTATTATTTTAATTACTTATTATTAGTAGTATGACTATAATTTTCATTTATATTCAGTTATTAAATAGTTCTTATCTCAACTTTATGAGCTTCCTTTTCTTTTCTTCTGACTCTCCTCCTCCACCCGTCAGGGAGGGGGGAGAGGTGAGCGAGCAGCTGAGTGGTTTCTACTCCTAGCCGAGGTTAAACCACAACAGTTCTGTTTTGGTGCTCAGCATGGGGCTCAAGAGAGTTGAGATAAGGACAGAGCTGATTAGTGTGTGATAAGTATTCTTTACAGTGATGTGGTGCTGGCGGATCAAGACACTGAGTTGGGGGCTCTTTAAGTTGCTAACAGAACGGTGGGATCTACTGCCTTATGTGTTCGTTATTATCCTGATCTTACATGCTCGAACCAGGTTGAAGGGTTTTGTCAGGCTGGGCGGTGTATTACTGGTGTTGGGAGGAATCCTGTGTCTGTATCTGTACTTACTTCTGTCAGCATCCTGGTACTTTGTGAGCTATCTCCTGGAGGCTTTCAGTAATTACACCTTTCCCTTTTTCTCCTCTGGGACTCAGCCTACAGAGGAGAGATTATTTGGTGCTGGGTTGGATGTGGAGAAATTATTCCAATTTTTTCCCTCTTCTCTTGGGCCAATGGCAAAAGCGTGTGAGCATTTCGGAAATTTTTCATGGGCTTGGGGTGACCTATGGCCAAGGATCAGCACGTTTCTGAATGTTCTCGTGATCTTGTGTAAAGTTAAAGAACAGTTTGGGAACGCTGCCCCATCTGCTGCAGGTGCCTGGTGCAGAGGCAGGCTCTGTGCAGCCACCCGAATTGCCCTAGCATGAAGGAGGGTGGCGAGGACCCGCGCGGCAGGAAGGGCCTGAGCCCACGTGGCTGCAACTGCTGCTACACCACCTCCCATGTCAGTTCCACCTTTCACCGCACCTCCAACTGCTGCACGGTGCAGTGCAACCATGCAAATCCCTGTGTGCCAGTGTCAGTGTCAACCGGCACCAGTTAGTAACTCCAGTACTAACTGGAGTCAAAGGCAGCCAAGTGTACGCCACAACTGACATTGGTAATGCCTTTTTCTCCATGCCCTTGGTGGCAGAGTGCAGGCCACAGTTTGCTTTCACTTGGAGGGGCATCCAATACACCTGGAACTGACTGCCCCAGGGGTGGACAGCCCTGTCATTTGCCATGGACTGATCCAGACCACACTGGAGCAGGGTGCAGCTTCAGAACACCTGCAATACATTGATGGCATCATTATATGGGGCCACACAGCAGACGAAGTATTTGAGAAGGGGAAGAAGATCATCCATATCCTTCTGGGATCCGCTTTTGCCATAAATTAAAGTAAGGTCAAGGAACCTGCACAGGAGATCCAGTTCCTAGGAGTAAAATGGCAGATGGACGTCGCCAGATCCCGATGGACGTGATCAACAAAATCACAGCTATGTCCCCACCAACAAGCAAAAAGGAAACTCAAGCTTTCCTAGGTGTTGTGGGTTTCTGGCGGATGCATATTCCAAATTACAGCCAAATTGTCAGCCCTCTCTATGCAGTGACCCGGAAGAAAAACAATTTCAGATGGAGCCCTGAGCAGCGACAAGCCTTTGAACAGATCAAGCAGGAGATCGTGCATGCAGTAGCCCTTGGACCAGTCCGGACAGGGCCAGAGGTAAAGAATGTGCTCTACACCGCAGCCGGGGAGAATGGGCCTACCTGGAGTCTCTGGCAAAAAGAACCAGGGGAGACCCGAGGTCGACCCCTTGGATTTTGGAGCCGGGGATACAGAGGATCTGAGGCCTGCTACACTCCAACCGAAAAAGAGATACTGTCAGCTTATGAGGGAATCCGATCTGCCTCGGAAGTGGTTGGAACCAAAGCCCAGCTCCTCCTGGCACCTCGACTGCCAGTGCTGGGCTGGATGTTCAAAGGCAGAGTCTCCTCCACTCATCATGCCACCGATGCTACATGGAGTAAGTGGGCTGCCCTGATCACACAACGATGCTGTACAGGGAACCCCAGTCGCCCAGGAATCCTAGAAGTGATCACGGACTGGCTGGAGGGCAAAGACTTCGGGATGTCACCAGAGGAGGAGGTGACACGGGCTGAAGAAGCCCCTCTGTATAATCAGTTGCCAGAAGACGAGAAGCAATATGCCCTGTTCACGGATGGGTCCTGCCGCATTGTAGGGAAACATCGGAGGTGGAAGGCTGCTGTGTGGAGTCCTACACGACAAGTTGCAGAGACTGCAGAAGGCCAAGGTGAATCCAGTCAATTTGCAGAGGTAAAAGCCATCCAGCTGGCTCTGGACGTTGCTAAACAAGAGAAATGGCCAGTGCTTTACCTCTGCACTGACTCATGGATGGTGGCAAATGCACTGGGGGGGTGGCTGCAGCAATGGAAACAGAGCAACTGGCAGCGCCGAGGCAAACCCATCTGGGCTGCAGCATTATGGCAAGATACTGCTGCCCGTCTAGACAACCTGGTTGTCAAGGTGCGTCACGTCGATGCCCACGTACCCAGAAGTCGAGCTACTGAAGAACATCGATACAACCAGCAGGTGGATCAAGCTGCTAAGATTGCAGTGGCTCAGGTAGACCTTGACTGGCAACATAAAGGTGAGCTGTTCGTGGCTAGGTGGGCCCATGACACCTCGGGCCACCAGGGGAGAGATGCCACGTACAGGTGGGCTCGTGACCGAGGGGTGGATTGACCACGGACACTATTGCGCAGGTCATTCATGAATGTGAGACGTGCTGCCATCAAACAAGCCAAGAAGGTAAAGCCCTCTGGTATGGGGGTGATGGCTGAGATATAAATATGGGCAGGCCTGGCAGGTTGACTACATCACCCTCCCCAAAACCCGCCAGGGCAAGTGCCATGTGCTCACAATGGTGGAGGCAACCACAGGGTGGCTGGAAACATGTCCTGTGCCCCATGCCACTGCCTGAAATACTGTCCTGGGCTTTGAAAGGCAAGTCCTGTGGCGACATAGCACCCCAGAAAGGATTGAATCAGACAATGGGACTCATGTTGAAAGCAGCCTCACAGACACTTGGGCCAAAGGGCACGGCACTGGGTGGGTGTGTCACATCCCCTACCGCACACCTGCCTCTGGGAAGGTCGAACAGCACAAGGGGCTGTTAAAGACCACCCTGGGAACAATGGGGGGTGGGACTCTCAAACAGGGGACACACAGTTAGCAAAAGCCACGTGGTTAGTGAACACCAGAGGATCTGTCAATCATGCCGGCCCTGCCCAATCAAAGCTTTCACACACTGTAGAAGGAGATCAAGTCCCTGTAGTCCATGTTAAAAATATGCTGGGGAAAAACAGTCTGGGTTACTCCTGCCTCAGACAAAGCAAACCCATCCGTGGGGTTGCTTTTGCTCAAGCACCTGGGCACACTTGGTGGGTAACGAGAGAAGATGGGAAGTCTGATGTGTACCTAAGGGGGATTTGATTCTGGGGGAAACTAGCCCGTGAACTAAATTGTATGACGGACATTAACTGCTGAAACTAACTCTTGTTCTGAGTTTTGTGCTGTAGGAATCGCTACAGCAGAGATCACCTGAACCTACGGAGGACAAGCCTTGCCAGAAGTGCAGCAGTGACCTGGCCTGAGCTCGCATTGGCACCCAGCGATCCCACATGACACTCCACCTTTCCTGTCCTGAGTGACCCCCACACCTGATGGAACCCAAAGTCATGGACTAATGGACATTTTAATGGACATTTTGTGAATATGGTCCACACACTAAGGGAATGATATCTGTGTGGGATGGGAAAGGGGGAGCTGCTTAATGAAAATTTATGGAATAGTGTGGAACGGAGCATGATGTAAGTGGTATGAAATAAGGGGTGAAGAATATGCTGGTTTCAGACAGGAAAGAGCTCCTTTTCTTCACGGTGAGGATGGCTGGCCCAGGGTGGCCAAGGGAGCGTTTCATTCCATGGTACTTCAAGCGCAGTTGTGAGGCTGGAAGTGGCCCTGGGTGGGCGGGGTGTCGTTAAGACTTCGCTAGCTTGATAGCTGGGTCGTTAGCAACTTTTGTTAGCTCTTTGCATGGTTGTTAGCAGTGGGGCCTGTTCCTTTGTTAGGGGGCTGGGGGGTCGGCTGGCTTTTGTCTTGGTTGGGTTGTCGGCCTGGGGCTTTTGGTGGCTCTCTGGCTGTCGCTACTCAGGACCTGGCTGTATGTCAGTCAGCAGGTGGTGAGCAATGTGTTCTATTTTCTATTATTTTAATTACTTATTGGCAGTACTGTTAATAGTATCACTATAATTTTCACTTATATTGGTAAGTAGTTCTTATCTCAACTTTATGAGCTTCCTTGTCTTTTACTCCCACTCTCCTCCTGCACTGGGGGAGGGGGTGAGGTTAGAGAGAGACTCTGTGGTACTTAATTGCTAGATAAGGTTAAACCTTTAGAAGAAAAACACACAGAAATAAAGGTTCAAGTGAGCATTCACAAATGTGGGTTTTTTTCCCCCCTGAAACACATAGATTTGACCCCCAGAGAATGCTTTCAGTTTTCATTTGGTAGAAAAAGAGGAAATATTTTGTGCTGACCAGGCACATTGTCTTACTTCACAGTTGAACAAACAAATAAAAACACCATGTTGACAGCTATGGTTCAAATATCTAAAAATATATTGGCTAGTAACCAAAATTAAAGTTTGTTCATATACACGTCGTAATACCAAAACCAAAGTAAAGTGTGGTATCTAAAGACACAAAAGGTGCACTTGGATTGGCAGGTTTTTTTGGGCAGTGTAGAGCTGGCTTGTAAGACTAATTTTTCCTGATCTTGCAGAAAAACTGCAAAATAATTCCTTGGTTACTTTCACAACCTCACAGCTGAAATCACTGTATCTGTGAGGCTTTTTTGTAACACCTGTGCATGCCACACTGGAAAGGAATAGGAAAATATTGGATTGGCTTTTACCATTCTCCCCAGGGACAACTTCTTCCCTTCCTTCCTTATATGTGTCTCAAAATACTTCACAAACTAACCGATATCTTTATAATTTATAATGGCTCAAGTATCACTTTCCAGTGCCAGCATTGATATAATTTGGAAAACAAAAACCTGATTGGTGATCAACTACAAGAAAGAAAAAGTGGAAGAACTTCCATGGACCTATATTTTGGCTGGTTTTCCTCAATGAAGGGAAGAAAATGCTAGCTCAAATGGTATGGTTTGTTGTTTTCTTTTTAGTTATGCTGTATAAATTTATAAATGATACAAGAACTTAACATGCATCAGAATGAAGTCTAGAAGTATCACACAAGTATTTCTGCTATAAAGCTGTCTGGGGCAGGTTCTCAGACTTGAAAATTGTCAGGAAGCTAGACTGCACCCAAACCATGATGAAGTCAAACACAGTTCCTGTCCATCAGACACATTTGTGAGCCATCAATAAAACAGAAGAATACAGAGTAAGAATGAATCTGTTTCTTTTATTGCTGGTAGTGTCTTTTTTATCCCCTCCAGTTTTAAAATTCATACACAAGACACAGTTTAAGTGCATGTATTAAAAGAGAAACATGGCATCCACTCTCCATACTGATTAGTATGATTTCATAACAATTCAAAAATTTATCATCCAAATTCCTCAGTTTCTGCACATCTCAGAATTTTTTCCCCAGATGTGTTGAATTTTGTAGTCCTATGCAATTTAAAAAAAAAATCACATTTTTATTTATACAATTTAAAAAATCATCAAAAAGTGACCCAATTTCCCTAGAGTGATACACAGTTAAGATGTGAAATACACTGACAGGTCATTCCATACTTATATGCCATTACAAAGGGAACACAACTTTACTGAACACATAATCCCTTACTCAACAGGAAAGCTCTCTGGCTTGGTTTACGTTCCAAGAAATTTTGTAGCATATCCATCCCATCCAAAGATCCTCCAGGTTTCAAAATGAAGTTTCTGTATTTCATGCCAGCCTGATAGAAGGTAAAGCAGAATGTTATTTTCTTATCTTGCAAACTGCCTCTTTTCTGTATTTGCCGTGTATTTAAAAATCCACTCATTAAACACCTTCCCTCCTTCCAGATTTTAATACCATACCAGGGTACACCACCAGTATAATTTAGATCTGCTGGAAGAACTGAAGGGAGCAGAAATTTACCCTATTCTCAAAGAAACCCTTTTGCTGGTGGTTTTACGCTGTTTCGGACGTTACAACCACAGCTCGTCTGGAAGACATTCTATAAAGCACAACATATGCACAATCTCCACAGAGTCTTTAGCGATGGATTATCGCTGTGACTGCCTGGCAGGAAAAGGGAATGTAACATTAATTCTCTCTTAATTGATGACTACTCTTTTTTGAAATCTCTGGAAGACAGAGATGATAGTTCAGAGATAGATAGATACAGCATTGAGGAATGACATGGTACATCCAAACATATTATACGTGGAGTAACACATTTGATATATACAAACACATCTAACTCCCCTATTAAAGTATCTTGAAGTAACAGAGTTTTATTTGAAGGAAGAAACATTATTACTTCAAAAGGAATGGATTCCTTTGGAAAGAATGAATCAAGTTTCTGAGACAACAGTAAGGAATGAGGAGTTTCTTAACAAGAAGTCATAATTTAAAGAATGTATCTGGAGAAAGTTGGGCTCCTGAGACATGACTGTCAAGGAGAAAAATATTATTTTGCATGCATATGTCCCAGGTGCTTCTGATATGGAAGAAAACAATGTTCTTCCTTTTAGTCACTGTATATACACACATATACTTCCCCCACACGTCGAAGCTATGAGATTACAGGATTGCACCGCTTCCTGATAGCTGTACTGCAAAAACAAGCATAGGTCTTTTTAACTGATGGACTTTCATGACTCAATTGCCTTACCAGTCACATTGTCTGAATCAACAGCTGGAAAAAAACTAAAATTAAAAACAAAAAGAAATTCACTGAAGCATTGCTTATACTTAAGTACTTGTGTCAGTTTCCTGAATATCAGCAGCAAATGAAGATTTTTTTTCCTTGTAGTTTGAAAGCGTTATTTGAGTAGGCTTGAGCCTTCACTGTTGTGTCTCCACAAGCCAGCACATTGCTCAGTTCTAGGGAGATCAGAGGTTATTTTGGATAATGTGCCAGAATTGAGGAGTGTGACAACCAGTGAAGTTAGAGTTAAGTGTCTGCTGAAGAATTTTTATAGATACAGTCTCTGAAACTAGTTTATGTAACTGTTACTCAAAACAGGAAGAGAGGATTTATTCTAACAGGAAAAAGTAAGACAAAGTTCTAAAAGCCCTAGTCATAATACCCTAACTGTTTTCCTTTCCTGCTGTTCTGAAGACTAGTCTAAATCTAGATACAATGAAATATGAATAATTACAAAAATCATAGCGGTATCTAGTATTTGTTTATAAAAGACTGCTTGTCCCATCCTGTGGAACTCCATTACACGTACATGGAATGCAAATAAGGAAAATGAGCTGGAGAAAAACCGATTTGAGAAGATAGAATTGCTTTGAAGAGGGAGTGAAAATCTCCACAGGGTTACCCCTGAAGTTGTACCAACATTCAAGCAAAGTGTGTGCATGCACACATATGCTGGGAAGCGAGTCACATGCACACACAAATAATCACTTTTCTTCCTCAATTCTTAGCCTGGATAGCAGACTTCACCTTAAAAGAGTCACTAGATGCCTTTTAGCTGAACCATAGCAAATATTATCTCCTAGCATAATTAAATTATTCTCAAAGCCTCCCATATGCAGACAAAGAAAACAAAAATTCCCACCAAAAAAAAAAAAAATCAGAATAAAAGGCACTTTCATCTCTCAGGAGAAGTAAAGGTCACAGAGCAAATGAAGCTTTTGGCTATACAATTATGAGAAAAGAGTTTTGAGAGTAGGGTATACAACTACCAGAAAAAAGGTCCGTGATGACACTGGAGGCATGTGCATGTGTCACAACAGGGAAGTGACATGAAGACCCACAAGTTTGGCACCAGCACCCTTATCCATCTCTCCCAACTGCCGTTACAAAACCCCTCCAAATTTCACCCCTCCCTCAAGTGCATTTTTAAGATCCATATGAACAGCATTTTATTAAAGAGTTATTTTATTCTTTCATTTAACTTGCCATTTCTTCTCTCCTACTCTTACGAGTGACAACACTTCCACTGAATAAGCAGGAATGCTTATTGTCACATGTAACTGCCATGAACCCCTATCACTTCAAAATCAATCTTGCCTTCCAAACCTTTTGTCACCTCTCCTCTCAAACTATTCAGTTTGCTGCTTGTCTTCAGAATACCCACTTGGGTTTTTATTGGCCTAACCTCCATCTCCTCTTTGGACTCTTCTCTGTGTCCAGGTCAAAGTCTAATGTTTTTTGCTTTCTTCACCCTCTAGACGGAGAGACAGATCTACAGGTTCTGGTAGCTGTGATAAGGAAAGGGAGGAATGAAGGCAAATTCCAGGAAAGGAACAGGGAAGTCAAGCACTTTCCACTCTCTCCTTTACTTCTTTCTTGTATCTACCGAAGGGAAGAACTAATGCTGGCTTCTAAATCCGGAAGACAGATAAGAGGATCAGGAAAACTGAAAGGTCTTTCTGATGATAGAACGGCAGCATCTCAATTCACAAGCCTAATACTATAATCTCCGAAAAATAAAAAAGGTTGCCAGAATTGGCAGGACTACTAAGCACATCCCTAACTACCCTTTCTTCCTGCTGGAGGCAGATGAGGCTGGAGAATTACACATGGGAAAAAAAAGGCCAGTATATCTAGAACCTGTTGATGATTTGAACTTCAAAAGCCACTTGGGATTGAAAAACTCAAGAGGAGAAAAATTATGTTATGCTGTGCTGTGAAAGAGAAAGCTCAAAATAAATTCAGGTTTTTTAAATAACTACATAGAAGTACCACACACTTGAACAACTATTAATGGAAATGGAACATCATTATCATACAGCTTTCAAAGCAGAAGAATATGCATCTCCTCTTGCAATGGAGGAATAGAGTTTTCAGTCTAAAATAAAGAGGAAGGCATTAGTCAATGTGACACAATGACTTAAATGGCTCATATCTTAAATACATGACTGTGAGAATTGTGTTAAAATCCAAGCGCTCTTGGAAATTTTAAGATGATTTTCTAAAGTAACTAAATGATTCATCTTTTTGTTTGTTGATGTGAACTTGACAGGCACAGAAGAAGTACTTGAGATGTTATGCCTATGCATCATGATTTTAATAAATGTGGTTTCAGAGACAAAATGCAACATAAGTCTTCAGTAAAATGTATTCGTCACTTACCTTCGGATTCATTATTCCTTCTTGCTTAAAGCAGCTATAAAAAATGTCCATCGAAAACACTTCACTCCACAGGTAACCATAGTACTGACCATCATAACCACCTGCCAGATGTCCAAAAGTAGCTGGCATGTTTGTTCCTTGAAAAGCAGATTGATGTTAATTTATTTCAATCAAATGCAGTTATTTCTTTAGTGTATATAGTACTTCAACTTTAAGAATTAATTAACAAGGAATTTGTATCAACTACTTTGAAACTTCCAACATAAAGGGTCTGAGTATGCCTCTAAAAGTATTGCCCATATTCTGTTGACTACAAAGGAAACTCAATTTCCCACTTTGGGCTAGTAGCACATCCAACACAGATGTGACAGAACATCTCACGTCACTCTAAAATATAATCTGAAAATGGTTGTTTTATGTTTACCTTCATCTTCCTTCAGAAGAGATCATTAAGATTACCCCAAGTTTCAAAGTAATTATTTCAGCTCCATCAAGTAAGATTCTTTTATAAACAACTCGGGGTTTTTGTATGCCAAGCACCATTGGGAAAGGCAGACATGTTTAATCAAACCATTTGGACATGCTGTATAAAAGTTTCATACAGACATACCTGGGGTGGCAGGAATTCCTAGAATCTCCATACAGTATCTGGCATATTCATCTGCTGGGTCAACAGATGGCTTTGTATGCAGTGCCTGGTCAACTTTGCTCAAAACAATCTGACGGAGGGTTAAAAGGCCTAATTGGAAAAGAACACTTAATTGTCATCAAAGTAGATGGACTTTCTTTAGCACCTTTTGCTCAAAGATCTCAACATGCATCCTAAATTATTAGAATTTTAACTACTGAAAAAACTTTTGAGTTTTGTCATTTCCATCTGAATTGCTTCAGGTACAAGTTGAGAGGCATATTTTTAATAAAGGAATTGCCATTATAAACTCCATCTTGTCAAATGTAATTCTCCTCACAGATCAAAACCAAAATAATGCTCATAATTTTAAATACTGAAATCTGCTTTTAAATTAAGTTTTCAACTGTCTTCCCTTCCAGTATTCCAGTACACCATTTCATTCCCAACTTGCAGAGATGGTAGTAAGTGTATCTACCCTACTTCAAAGAACAGCAAGTACTGCTGCTGCAACTGCTGTAGGCTTTTTTGAAGAAGCTACAAGATAGCAATCTTTACTCAGACAAAATGCTTATGTAGCTACAGTGCCTATAGCAGGCAGAGGACAGGGACTTCCCGTTCAAGGATAGTGAAGCAGGACGAAATAAACAGTAGTGGCTGAATGGCAAAGTGTACCACAAATGGGTGAGACTATGATAGCAGGGAGTCCTGATTACAGGGAGAGAGGAGGGAGAGTGACAAATCAACAGTGAGATGATAGGTAATAGCATGAAATTACAATCTCAGTTTGGAGATGGTGCAAGACAGGGATGGAGAAGAGAATTGGAACCTTAATTTGGGAAGGCAGCGTATCTGCTGAGAAAGTAGTAAACATGGACGTAAGGTTCTAGATTGAGAATTTAAAAGGCTGTTTGAGCAAAGCAGGGCTACAACACTGGGTTATGCTATCTGCGTTCAGTAAACCTGCAAACGACTTTAATATCTGTCAAGTGCCATGTGCAATTCAGATGTAGACAATACATGTAGAAAATCTGATACTGTTTCCATGCACAGTGCCTGCCACGGGCTGCCAGAAAAAAACCACAACAGAAAACCCAGGACCTTCCCCCCTCCCACCAGTTTTAAATGAGCAAAGTAGGCAGGTAGAAAGGTCACATGGAGAGGAACGCAAAGGTATTTTAATCTTTTAGGTAGCCTGGAAAACCAGAGCTGCTACTGTTCCTGCAAATAGTGTTATCTGTCAGCATAGCCTCTACTAATGGTGGCACCCATGCAATAAGACCAGAAAGACAGTGGTAGGTATACACACCGAAGAAATCCAATGGGCTTTCTATGTCTGCCTTTAATATTTCCCCTCTCTTTTTTTTTTTTTAAATGATATATTTTTATACATATACTGGAGGGAGAGAGGGGAGACATATACCTGTATTAGCCAGCCTAGAGGCAGCAAGTTTCTCAAGGAGAGTGTCTGCAACATGGCTCTCATCTTTATAATGTCTTGACATTTGCTGTAGTGGTTCTTTTTCCCACACCCAGTTTTCAAACACTTGTGAAGGTACCTCTACGAAGTCTGTTTCCACATTAGTTCCACTAAACCTAGCGAAATCAGTCTAAAAGGAAAAGCCATTGTATTAAATGGAAATAGAAGTCAGGATTTCTAGCAGAATATAAACTTCCAGATGCCAAAATTTCTGTGTTTATCACAGCAAAAGGAATTATTTGAACAGGTCAATAAATAATACTAATAAAAAATTAATTTTAAAGAAAAGAGGGCAAAAATTCAGATGTAAGATTGTTACCAAGGAACAAAATAAATTAATCTGTACTTACTGCATTCTCAGTACTTATTTACTACATTACTGTGTGAAACAGTACTACAGTTTTCTTAATATTAGCTCAATTTTTACCTTTTAGGTAAAAAACCTACCTTTTAGGTATTGCTGTCACAGCAATATGAATGTTTCTGTGATGTCTTATGTTAATGATAATTTGCAAATGTTACAAAATTTTGTTTTAGTACCTCAAAGTAAAATAATAAACTACAATTATACATTTCTAATTTATTGCATTAGACCCTACTACACTGATTCAAAGATTTTACTTGACCAACTTATCCTATTAAGCTTTGTCTCAACTGTCTTCATTCATAAGGCATATGGTTAACATATAGCACAATCTTTGGGGCCAATAATAAATGGCCTGAAATAAAAGAATCCTAACAACTTTACCTGTGAAAATTCTCCAAGTCTGACAATCACTGATACCAATATCTTTCTTCTTAAAGCCAAGCACGAGACATTTTTATATTTTATTTTAGTATCGTCCCCTCCCCTCCCAGTTTTGAAGAAACGTACTGCACAGTTAAAAAACTTCATTAAAATATATTCCAAACCCAAAAAATTTCTAGAAAGAAAGAGTCACTTTTGAAAGACAGTTGTTAAAATAGCAACAGAAATAATTTGGTCTCAATCCATGCCTGTCCTGCAGTAAGTCTATCTCCTCCTGCCAATGCAATTGTATTGTTCTTTTCTCGGGAATGTTCTGACAGAACGTTTCAAGTGCTACAAAAAAAAGAGAATTCTCAGTTTACTAAACTCCCTCTCTAAGAGCTGTAGATATCGTTATATTCCATTCTTCACTGGGGAATAGATGCCCACAGGAGTACTGGCTTTTGAACTTACTTTCTTGCAGGGTTACAAAAGAAAGAGCATATATAATACAGAACACACATTGAACTGACAGCTGTGTCACATGTACCTATCTTCCTTTCATGTCTTCAGAAGAACAGCAGAAAAGAAGAACATTTGCCTTGATTTACATTTGTGGGTTGTTGTGTAACAGGCTGGCCCTTCTTACTGTACTTGCTGAACAGCAGCTATGAAGAAAAGCTAGGAAGCATCAGCTGGGAAGAAATGGTGATAGAAGCAGCTAGAGCAACAGGCAAAAGGAGTACCAGAATTTGTTGGCCTCCAGATATCCTCATTTACCCATACGTACGTGCACCACGCTAACAAGAAATATGATGACATTTGGTTCAAGGTACTTGCGTAGCTCTCCTTCCCTTACAGTATGAACAAAGCCTCTCCCTGCTCTGAGAACTCACTTTCCAGCAGACCCTCACTACATTACAAGGAGTATTAGTCTCCAAAAGCTGGCCTTTACCAGCAGCTCACAGAATCCCACCTGGTCCGATCCCCACACACTCTTTAAATGTCAAGTTTTAACATGCTTAAACAAATCGTCATATGAAACACGATAGTGCTTTGCACACACAGATCCCAGAGCAAAGGACGTTCTTATGTGGGACTAACAAGTTATTTGCAGGCGTGCAAATAACAAGTTACATAAAATACAACAGCAGTAAGCTATGCACACAGAAACCACCGCAGCAGTGGGAGAGACAACGGGAAGGCAGGTCTCCCTGACCCGTGTGCAATTCCACAGCCAGTGGAATACATGAATATTGGAATTGTTGGCTTGGGATGCCCAGAAGTGGCTGTGCAACACCCAGGCACATCCTCACTGGTTATCCAAGTGTTGCGGTCAGTGTTGTGCCAGTGCTGAATGTATTTCATTTATGAACACCTTCCAGGTAGTTTGAAAGAACAGGCTTTATTTCTCAATTTTTGACCTCCGAAACACCTGACTTAGGATGAAGATGATCAAATAATAATTACATTTCTACCTTCAACATAATGCAAAAGTATCTAAGCAAGCCTAGCTACTTGTTCTGAAGTTTGCTTGAACATAATTTGTTTAATTCTAGATTTAATAGATGGATTTCTATGACTTTGCTTCTTTATTCTGCTGTCCTAGTCTCAAGGTCAAGAATTAAAGTCGAATGTGTGTTGTATTTCTCTGATTGTATTATTTGGTAGTTGTTTATAAAGAAGACGAAAGCAGTGCTGCACGACGTCTGGAATTGTAGATAATTATGCAAATTTTTTTGTGAATGATTACTGGACTTGTCTCTCTCTGAAACATAAAATTTTCATTAGACCGATAATAAATTTGTCATCTGGCAGAATCAATTTTACACGTAAGTAAACATGAAACCAACAACTTTATCACTTTATTGACATATTTCTTGATGCAAAATCTGCAGGCTAGCTTCAGTTCTTTATGGTGACTCTGAGACCCCTGACTGTCAGACAGGAGAGCAGAAAATAACAATAGCTCAGGCAAGACCTGTTTTATGCTTTTGATGTCAAGAGTGATAGCTCTCAATACAACTGAACGCCAAACACTGCAGGTGATCTGGATTCAAAAATCACATGCATTCCTTGGTACAGCAACCTTTTTTTTGCTTCTAATATCTAGTATGCTATTAGAAGTAAAAACAGCCCTCTGACAGCTCTAACAGAACCCACCACTAAGCACCTTCTTTAACTCACATGTGGATCCATTCACTTGTCACAGGTACCTGCATGGTGCAAATGCAAATGTATATGTCCCTATGAACATGTTTTTCCTAAGGTGTACTCATTGCTGTATTTTTAAATAAAAATTTAAAACAAGCAAAAAAACCCCTACCGAACCTGTAACTTTAAAAAATAACCAAGGAACTGCATATGTACTTTACTAAAATTAGAATCCACCAAAATAGACTTACACCTTGCTTTGAGACAGTGGAGAAAGAAATTAAGTCTTACAGCAGATCTGAAACATCACTAACCTGTGCACATATCTGATGCATTACATGACCAAATTCATGGAAGTAAGTCTTTACTTCATCATGTTGCAGCAATGACGGGTGATCCGATGCTGGTTTTGTGAAGTTAGTTACCAGGGCGGCTACAGACATCATTCTGCTGCCATCAGAGAGAAGACAGCCGGGTTGGAGACCAAAACATGCTGCATGTCCATACTTTCCCTCTCTGTGTAAGAAAATATATCAGACACTATCTTCAAACCACAAGCCTGCTCACCAGAATGGCGAAGCCTATTCAAGAACAGGGACAATCAGTCAGTGTCTCTTTAAAGAAAGAAATTACATCTTTTCATGACTTCTCAGACTCACTAAGTTTAAGATCCTGTTAAAAGCACAAGTGGGAAAAAGGGTACTTAAATAGCATTGGTTTAAGATTCACAGCAGCATTTACAAGAATCTGATTTTTACTTAAATACTGAAAGTATATGTGCTTCAAATGCCAATTCTATTTTAAACTGCTACCATAACAAGAAGCCAATTTCCTCTGAAGCAGTAATTTTACTTTCATTACAGGAGACAGAAGAACAGAGTTTACTGCTTTTTCAGTGTGATCCAAAAGTTTAAAGAAAAGTTATTTTGAAATATTTGCCCCAAACCTGAGTAGTTACCTAGGTAGATGTCAGAACAGTCTTACTAACAAATAGTTTCAGCAATTCACAAAGGGGAAAGCGGGTAAACAGATGAAGGAGGTAAAACACGCTTATCTTAAAAAGACCAATTTATGTACTATTGTATCGACTAACCTAATTTTCTTAACCCAAACAAGCCTTAAATCAATTTATATTAATAAAGGGTATCAGGCAATTTATAAATTGCTAAAGAATAATTTTTAAAAACACCAAAACAAAACCAAAACTAGTGAGAAACAGTCAAAAAGGATTAGCTATAAATCTTGCCAAATCAGCCTAGTTTCCTAATCTGTGACAGAACACAGATGAAGCTGTAAGTAGCTTAAAAGAGTCCTGGAGAGACAGAGAGATCAACCTGGAAGTACATTTCAAGGTGTGCTCAACAGGAATCTATTCTTGGTCATGATCTATTTGATACTTTCTTTAGTAGTCTGGACAACAGGGTACAAAATACACATATAAAATGTAAAGAGGATCTGGGAGAAACTAGGAACACTTGGCAGATAGGAATATAATTGATCTGAACAGACTGGAGTTCAACATAAATGAAAAATAAAACACAGTATTACAGCTAGGAAGGAGAAAGTTCACAGAGGCAAAAAATTATGGACAACTGACTCGACAACAATTATACAGAAAATGAACAGAGTAATAAAACTTCATAAACCAAATATAAGCAAGAAACTGGTACTACTGCAAAAAAAGAAGTGTAAACAACCTGAAAACAGTCCAGAGGGCAACTTAATGAACACAGTAATAGTCTTGCCAGTGAGACAAATATTTACTTACAAAGACATTTAATTTCAACCATACCAGCTCACTAAGGCCAATTCCATTTTAAACACACAAGTAAAACACTAAGTCATAATTACCTGGGGTAAAGGTCCAAATAGAACTGCCCTAACATTTCTCCTGTTGAATTATCCTTTACTGTATAAAGAGTAACGCTGTCGTGCCAAACATGAGCACTTTCCACGCGCTCAAATACAAGTCCCAGCAGCTTCTGATAAATATTCAGTAAGCCTTCTGTAACAGCCTCAATTGGGAAGTATTCCTTCAGCTTTTCTTGATCTATTGAGTACTTCAGCTCTTCTGTTTTGTTCATATAATAATGAAGATCCCATGCATTGATTCTTTCATCATAATCGAAGTTTCTTTCTTTACACTCCTTTTTCTTCAAATCTAGAATGAATTCCCTTTCTTCCTCAACCAATGGCTTTAGCTTCTTACTCAAATCATCTGAAACAAAGATTGCCTTGTAATCAACCTCTGTGTTCCTTACTTCAAGGTGTTTTCCTACAAAATGTACTCATAACTTTAAGCACATGCTAGAGTTTTCCATTTGTTGAGTAACAGCAAGTAAACGGTCTGCTTTCTTGTCTTAGTGAGTTTTAATTACAGGCATGCTGTAAATAATACAGGAGTCCACATAGGCCTAGCAGTACTGTGAAGGGTTTTGGTAAATTTAGACTTTTTCAAAGACATCAGAAATGGAAAGTAATACTAGACACTTTTGCTTGAAGCCTTTGATTTTATTTACCTCATGTAATCTTAGTTATCTTGATGTGTTTCTGCAGAAACAGCCAAAGACTACAACCACTATTAGTTACTGGAAGCGCAAGACAAAATTCAAACACTGCTTCTTATTTCAAGACTTTTCAAAACAGATTATGACCTACTTCTAGCTAAAGTCCTATAAAAGAACAAGAGATTAAAGAGTTATTGCCTATATGATGACTAGCTTCTAGACCACCAAAGCCACTGGATATTAATCTCTATGATCCGGTTTTTTTTGCAATATAGCTTTTCTTGCACAAGAAAGGGTCACAGCCCTATGAATGCAATATATTGAATATAAAATACTTAAGCTTGCTGCAACTCCCGAAGTACATACTGTACTTACTCTCTTCTAAGTATTTCTGGACTACCAGACACATTTTTCTTCCTGAAGAATTCAGGTTAATATTCACTATTGGTATCTAGAGTCTAAAATATAGGAGTTGCCACTCTTGCTTCTAAGTAGCAAAACCCGCATTACCACTAAACAGACTTTATTGCTGTACTAGATGTTTTTGGGGTCAGGGGGTGTATTTATACGATATATCAATATACAATCCTAAGTGGTATTAGGACACATTGATAAAGGAACACATACTATTCTGTGGAACTACATAATTCCAGGAAGTAGAGGTTAACTGTATGCACAAATGTAGGCCCACTGAGGTCAACAGGATGACCGTAAATTTGTAAACTGCTCAGTTCAAAATTTTCAAGACATGTCTGTTTTCAGATCAAATTCCATCAGGAAGCTTTTGAATGTCAGATTCAATCTATCATTCCAGATTCCATTATTTAATTCAGCTCATGGAAGTTGCATCATCACATACTGTAATTATTCTTAGCGCAGTTCTATCAGAAAAAGACACTAAGGCTACAGACGCAACAATTTGCAGCTAGTTTCAGGGAATGAAAAGCTGCAACTGTGACGCAGCCTCTTGAACTGACAAAATTGCTTATGCTGCACATGTTATCCTGGTTCTAAACTAGGATAACTGCATTTTGAGACAGAGAAAGTTATAACTGCTTCCCTGTATTTGCTCTCACAAAGCAGTTATTTTCAGATTTTTTCTTATGCTTTGTTGTTTTGCAACAATTGCATTTGTACAGCTATGGTCTAAAAAAAAAAAAAAAAGCCAGGAGAGGCAACAGGGAGTTCCTTTTCTATCTAAATGTGGTGGACACTGTGACCCAATTATGTATTTAAATTCATCTTGGCTGAGGAGTCATGTTGACACAACAAATATAAAATTATTGTTTATAAATAAGAACAAACCTAAGAAGGCCGTTACGTTATCTGTGCTCTTTGCAGTGTTGACCTCCAGAACAAAGTTGGCATGTGTATTATAACCAAGAAGCTCTGCTACTTTTGCCCTTAGTGGAAGCAATTGCTGAAGAATTTTTGTGTTCTCCTAAAAAAGAAAGGAGGCAAATTTCTAAAGTGAAACCAGAAAACACCTGTCATCAAAACAATTACCTGAGTAATATCTGTAATCATAAGAAACAGCAAACATTAAAATGAAACACTCTATGATGTATGTATAGAATATGTATTCTTGTAATTTTTTTGTCACAGCATTTGATTGCAGGTAGCTAGTTTTCTAGTCAATCTAAGTCATTAATCTCCCTATTATAATTTATCTGTTTTAATTAATCTAAAGATATATAATTTCCTTTTACAATAATAACAATTCTTTCACTGTTGCGAAGAGTTTATTTTCTTTATCAATCATTTAAATGTAAAAGATACCAGGAAAATGGCTGACAGCACGCTTAATTGCTTGTTAGTGGTGAAGACAGGTTGCAAAACTATTGTGCCAACATTCAAAGTTGGTTGCAAATTTCCCTCTTCTGCCACTCTGACAATAGCAGTCCGAGAAAGAGATCTGAAACACAAACCCCAGGCCCTGACCTAAATGTGTGGTGGAGAATCCCTGAGAAGCTGAAATGTACTGTATTAGCCACCAGTTCTGGAAAAGTGAGATGTCTCAGGGAAAAGCGAGATTTCTCAGGGAAAAGCCTTTTATTTTTCTCGAGCAGTAGGTTTGAAGGTTGTCCCACAGTTGCAACAGAAACGCCTTTAAGCGTGCTGACACGCAGAGTGTTCAGTTCTTGGCGCCACTGTCTCATGCTGTACTATTCACACTTCCTGGCACTTCGAGTACAAAAGCTCAACTCTGCCATTGTTCTCTAATGAATGGTTGGTACAATTACCTGAATGACACTTCTAACCTTTCTAACCTTTTCACTATTTTTGCACCTGTCTAGCTGTCTGGTCTCCTCAGTATCAAACAAATTATTTGTGAAATTATTTCTTCTTTTTATAAGGCATGTTTCCAGCTATTTTTCAGATAATGAATAACTTATAAAAATAGGGGGTTTTAACACCTAATTAAAATTCTCATTAAGATGCAATGCATTAATTTCACATTTAATCAGCTGTATTTCATAATTAAAATGTGTGCTTAAGTAACCCCTCTCATTCTGGATAATCCCGAAGTACTACAGAAGCTACAATCCGACATCCTTCGCTGGGAGGAAAGCACCAGGAAGCAGCTGCACCGCAGGGGAATTCGGCAAAAACCCTACTTCTATTAACAGCACAAATGAAACTTTAAGATATGTACATACACACGAATGGACAATCAACTTTTAAGGTCTTTAGACATCAGAATAAACTAGAGGAAGGAACTGTTAAAGACCACACTGATGCGTTTGGTTTTCATAGTACTAGACAACATACACAACTCAAATCTAACATTCGAATGTCTCGCTCCATTTCTCAGCTCTGTCATTACCCTGTAGGACAGTCAATATGTGACATACCTCTTTGCATCTTGAGTTAAAGGCAGATTCCATTTTTCTCCTGGTTTCTGAAATGCAGCACTTCTTCATGACAGGAAAATAGTGGGGATACTTTAAAGTAATTTTATATTTGTCTTCCTCAGTCTTCTCTAAACTCTTAATAAAGTCATCAGGAAGGCCTTCTATGGAACACAATTTAATAAGCAATGTTTACCAGAATTACCTATTCCCATCTCTTTTTGAGAGACTGTTGCATTTGTTTTGCTGCAATCTAATTTGACATCAGAAATACCACATACAACCCCTCTCTTTACAACTGTTTGCTAAAACTTCTTCAAATCACAACCAAGCAAAATAAAAAGTGGAAACACTTGTGAGGAAAAGAGAAATATATGTAAGGCTAGCAGATAAAAACTGAATATTACATAAAAATATCTCTGGTGTTAATAAAGCACATTTTATGCAATGCCCTTCTGATAATGAATCCCCAAATTCTCTGACATATGAGATCTCCAGGTCACTTTAAATCATTGAAGTAGCTAAAATATATGGTAGGACAGAAAAGTTTTTCCAATAATGCAATGAATATAATACACAGAGGATTGTCTGATGGTGGAAACTGAGAAAAGAAGCAGAGAGAAGTACAATTATGAAAAAAAAAAAAAAAGGCCTGATAGGCTAACTTGATGCAAGGACAACACTTCAGGAAGCACAAATCTGTGAAGAAATCAAACACCTGCAAAGGGTAGTTCTAAACTGACACTGAGGAAGGATTAACAAGGAAACAGAGATGATTGGAAAAGTCAGAATTTCACTTGATCTAACTGTCATTCACTGGGCCAAAAATTATTACTCCAGTAAAACTGGAAGGTTGAAAAAATGGAAAGAGCAAGCATACTACTCACCAAGTTCCTCCTCAGAAAATACAAGAAATGTATTTTCCTCATTCAGGTTTTTGTTAAAGTCTATGCACAGCTCACTCAACCTTTTCTTCATCGTCTTTATTTCCTGTATCAGGTATAAAATGAACATAGTGGAAAAATGAAAATAAAACTTGGCAATTACTATCCTCCAGATGAATAGTATTTACTTTTTCCAGGTAGGTTCTCTACTAGCTGACAGTGTGTACCAGCACTGAGTGAGTAACACGCTGCAGGTAGTGTCATACTTCGCTCTGCCTCAGCCTCCTGTTAATCTTTATTTTGGTTCTGAGTAATATTGCTGGCCATGAACCCTGGGTTGGGGCTATTGCTCTGACAACATTTCAAAAGTATTCTCAACTCAGAGGGGACTGAACACATAAACATGTTCTCTGAGCAGCATTACGTGCTAACAATCAATTATTTTCTTTTGTTTGAAAAGCCTAAATTACAATTTTAAGTATAAAAATATCCACTAAAACCAGTGAGAATCACGGGAGTAAAAATGCATGCAACCTATTGAAAAACACGTCTTTGGAATTGTACAGGTATGACAAAAAGAAGAGAATACCCACACAAGACCATTCCAAAACCTTTTTTAAAATCCTGATATTCACCCATCTGAAACATTTTCTAGTATCTCTACTCCTTACTGTCAAGTTCACATGAACACAGTAGTTACCAGTAGAAGAATACACGCCAGATACAAAACTTGGCAGAGACTACCATCAATCAAGTTTTTACTTCATTGTAATTCAACTACTGTCTCCTTATAAAGTATTTCAAAATTCCTTTAGAGGCATTAGCTGCCCTTAAGCAATGCAAATATACATTAAACTCTTCCCACTAACTGAAGGATGTGGATGAAGAATGATTATGTTCTACAAAGGGGTGAGTCTACTGAAGAGTCATAAAATGAGACTGTTATACAACATCACTCAGAATTTTAAAAGAATTAGATGCTGACAATTTTACTTCATGATTTTTAGAAGTGACAAGTGTTTTTATATGCTTGAGTAAATTTCCCCTTAATGGAGCCAAAATTCTCAGTGGGGCTTCTGATCTCTTTAAGCTACCTCAAATTTTTAGTCAAAATGCTAAAATCTGGGACAAATTTTACAACACTGGTTAATAACTGACATTAAAATAGCTGTCTCTGTAACAATTATACATACTTCTGAAGCTTGGACTCACAAAATAACATTTTTTTTGAGGTCCCTTGGTTAGGAATTTATAGAATGTATGCATTCTCTGTAATAAGAATATATAACAAAACTCTCCCAGATAGGCCTTCTTTTACTCTGGCAGGGTAAGAAATGTGATGCATACCATCTCTACTCACTGACTACTGTGGATGTCTAACAGTAATTTAAAAACCTTAAGGTGATTAAAGTTTAAAGGACGGATCTGGAACTAAGAACAGTTAAGATTAGAGCAGTAATTGCAGGTCTGAATTCACAGCATTCAAATATATGCTTAGTACAGCTATACAACCATAATTTCATCCCTTCAACAGTTTGTCACCTTTGCTTTACAAAGTAATAGTCCATATTTACATTCTGCACTTCTTTAGGAAGATGGAGTCCGTTTCTTTTTCCCATTTGAACTGATTTCTCTAGATACCGCTTTGTTTCAGGCTTTACGTTTTCAAGATCACAGGTTTGCTGAAATGACAATACAGAAGAGCTGAATTTACAACATAGTGTAAGACACACACCAAGCATTAGAAGGGTCTGAACAGTTATTCTTCAGAGCATCAGTATAGTCAAAAAGGAATGTCTCGGATTTTAGTGTGAAGGGCTTTCCAAAAACAGTTACCTTATACAGTAGCGTTCTTATATTGATACAGCATGGTTTTAAAATAACTTACTTTACCAAGTATCTCGCACATTTACATGCTGGCATAATGGCAAGCCCCTTTAGTTTGTATTACAGTTCACTTAAGCTTTTTCTGTAGAGATAGCTTTCTTATACACACTTGAGAAAATCAGTGCTATAAGGTAACACTGCACCTTAAAACCTTGAGGGATTTTAAAACCTCAAAAGATTAGATGTGTCATTGCAGGTTACCAAATGGCATAAAATTTGAGCATAGACAGCTTCTCTTTCAGTACAAATTGATCAGTGACAACAAATAAACCAGTATTTCTGTGTCTGGTTATGCCATCACGAAGGTTCTTGAATGCTCATTTCCTAAACCGACCTACGTTAAGAGGCAAGTTACTTGTTAAAAAGGACACGTTCTCTTCCAGTTCACCTTCAAATATGAAGCTGTTGGAATTAGCTCTGACTTGTCTTAACAACCCTCTCATCAGCTTACCTACATACAATTAATTCTTGACTAGCACCTCTGAAAAGGACGTTGAAACATGCAAAGTTTATGAGTTACACAACTGTGTACAGCTGTCAACTAATGACCTGTCAGTGCAAATTACCTCTCGTCCTTAAACTCAAAAAATAAGAGACAGGAACCTAGTTGTATTCCAAGAGAAAATAAAGAAGAATAAAAACCCTGAAACAGAGGTTCCCAGCTAAACAGTGGAATTTGGCTTTTAGAACCAGGAAAGAGCTTAGAAGAGTTTAGCTTTGTTATTACTCTGCAAATAATCACAAGTCCCAGTAGCATTATGCCACACCGGGACTGCTAAGGGACAACTGTGTCTAAAACTCTTATGTATATACTAATAGTTCATATGCGAGAATTTCCACATCCAGTGAAAAAAACTACAATCACTTCACTTTGTGATTAACTCTTCTGATGCAACAGGCAAATTTAACTTAGTTTACCAATACTGTCATATGATTAATGATAAACAGTTTTTTCTTTTTAATACTACCTCTTTACAGGTAATTTTTAAAAGGACACATACATTCGTGTGTATGGGGTTTGCATGGTCAGGTTTTGGTAGCCATATGGGGCTACAGGGCAGGCTTCTGTGAGAAGCTGCCAGAAGCTTCCCTCATGTCTGACAGAGCCAATGCCAGCCGGCTCCAAGACAAACCCACCACTGGCCAAGGCTGAGCCCACCAGTGATGGTGGTGGCGCCTCTGAGGTAACATATAAAAGAGGGGTGGGATGAGGGAACAAACAACTGGGCAATTGCAGCCAGGGAGAGGAGTGAGCATAGTGAGATAAACAGTTCTGCAGACACCCAGGTCAGTGGAGAAGAAGGTGCCACAGGCACCAGAGCAGAGGTTCCCCTCAGCCCGGGGGGAGAGGGCAGGCTGTGCCCTGCAGCCATGGAGGGTCACGGGGGAGCAGAGATGCCCCTGCAGTACGGGAAGGGCCCCATGCCGGAGCAGGCAGCTGCGCCTGGAGGAAGCTGTGACCCCATGGGAAGTCCGTGCTGGAGCAGGCTCCTGGCAGGACTTGTGACTCCATGGGAAGCCCAGGCTGGAGCAGGCTGCTCCTGAAGGACGGCACCCCGCAGGAGGTACCCACGTTGGAGCAGCCCGTGAAGAACTGCAGCCCACGGGAAGGACTCACGTTGGAGAAGTTGGTGGAGGGCTGTCTCCTGTGGGAGAGACCCCACTCTGGAGCAGGGGCAGAGTGTGAGGATCCTCCCTTAAGGAGGAAGGAGCAGCAGAGACAATGCGTGATAGACTGACCACAACCCCCATTCCCCATCCCCCTGTGCTACTGGGAGTAGGTAGAGAAATGGGGTGCAAAACTGAGCCCGGGAAGAAGGGAGGGGAGGAGATGTTTTTAAGATTTGGGTTTGTTTCTCATTACCCAACTCTGATTTAATTGGTAATAAATGCAACTAATTTCCCCAAGTGGAGTCTGTTTTGTCTGTAACCACACTTGGTGATCTCCCTGTTCTTATCTCAATCCATGAACCTTTCCTTCTATTTTCTCTCCCCTGCCCAGCTGAGGAGCGGAGTGCTGGAACAGCTTTGGTGGGTACCTGGCCTCCAGCCAGGGTCAACCCACCACATCATGACTGGATAATCTGACCACTATAGGTCACCATAAAGCTAAAGTCAGTGATGACTGAGCCATGGGATTGCATGGTATACCTTGGCTATGATTTTTTTCAGCACTTGGCTGTTGCTTTATTTTTCTTGGTTGGTCTTGATTTTAGGTTGTGGTTTTATTTTTTTAATTAATAAAAAGATGTAAATGGTGAAAATCTCCTTTAGGGAGAAAAAAAAAGTGAAGAAAATTATGCCCTCTGTCCTCTCCAAGTCAAACCTCCCATCTCCATCCTCATTTGTGATAAATGCATAAGGCAAGCCACACAGAATATTTCCTAACACCAAGTCAAAAACAATGCCATCACCCTGCTCCTTGCGACACTTGGGCTTTCTGCTCTGCAAAGAATAGTCCCTGAAACTGTGCAGCTTCATGAAGATCTTTATGCTACTAAGCACTGCATTTAGGAGTTCAGTGCTGTGATATTGAGTACAAAAATATTTGCATCAGAATTTTCATGTATTGTTTTTCCACTGGACAACCCACAATTCCAGGGTTCTGTGTTTTAACCTAAGACTAGTGTGACAGAAGAAACATGACTTCAAAATGATAGAGGTGAAAAATGCAGATACTGTTACTACATTAACATTTATGTTCTGCTAACTGTGCTGCAAGGCTCAAAAATAGAAAGGCTGAGAAAAAAAAATGGAGTGCTCTCATCTCTATAAAAAGCCACTGCTTTTATTACAGGAACAGTTAAGGACAGAGGATTGTGACAAGTCTCACTGAGTTATTTAAGCATTGTGAGGGCTCTCCCAGCCCCTCCACTGGGCATATGGAACTGTCATGCTTCTGAAAATCTCCTGGGCCCAAACCCAGCGAAGATGTTAGGCAGAAGAAAGGAATTCACAAACAATAACTTTAAGCCCTTAAAGCCCGCAAATACTGCCTCCTTCTAAAACTAAGAAAGGTTCTTTTGGGAAAAAGGAGGAGAAAACAAAGTTAGTGTTCTTCATCCTTCTCTTGATGACTGTACATCTCTCCACACACTTCAAAGAAGTTAATGTTAAATAGCTCCTCGTCTTAATATTGGCCTGTGTGAAGTTTATCTGCATCACAGAAACACGTAAGGATGATACACATTCAAAAAGACCTGTCAGGTCTTTAAGGACATGCAAGCATACAAAGCCTTACAGGCACAGGAACCAAGGGTGCTCTGTGTTCATCTCTGACCTTTGGTCTCATCAGGATGGTCTATGTCGCCTGCTGTTTCTCTGATGAACCATTTCCACAACAGTGTTCTGATACCAAATATACTACACACATGAAATTTTGGAACTTTCCAGAAGTTTGAGAATAGTCATGGTTGATGATTTTATCCACCATTTCATACTTGTTTTGGACAACCATGCTACCTTATTCCATGAAGAAATCTTCAAGCAGAATAAGAAAAAAGTGCAGCAGCTGTTTACATCAGGCTGAGTTTCCTGAGGGCATGTGGGTGGAGAAGATCTGCAACATTCTTAAGCATGCCTCTGCTAGCCAACATGTGCAGATGTCAGGAGTAATAAGATTAAAAATTATAGTTTCACTACCAAAGTCACCCCAAAACAAAAGTTTTCTAAAGAATAAGATATGAAGTTTATTTAATAGCAAATTTTTGCAGGATTTTTCCCCCTAATGTGTGGGGAAAAGAGACTATGTTATTTTCTTCTTTTTTTTTTTTAAATTAAATACAAAAACCTTACACATCCTCCACCATCAACAGCTCTTAAAACTGAATTTATGAAGAATACTAAGCAGTTGCTAACTTGGAAAAGTTTAGTCCTTGTTCAAGGGAGGAAAAACATTTAGGATGTCACTGAGATGCAGCAGATTTACTCATCTTTTAGTGCACTGACTGTATTATAAATAACACGCAAGAGTGAGGGTACTCAATCTCGTCACCATGTTTTAATACGGCGCTTGTGCAGGATCATGAAACAGAATTCATATACCTGAACTATTAAATCCTCAGTGAGACCTGATTTAATCAGAATGTTTTACTGGCTCATTTAAACTGATAAAATTATTTCAGAAAAACATTTTTTTTTATGGGAGTCTTTTTTTGTTCCCCATGTGCTTCGGGAACTTGACTTTTCAAACAGGAGTTTCTAATAGGAGAAGGCATTAGAAATGAAACAAAAATGAACAAGAACTTTGTGATTTGGAAATAGCAAGACTTGATCAGTCTGGCCCTATTACTTCTGTTCTACAGCTATAACTGCTACTGCTTTCATAGTTACGCTCAGAGGTTGCATCTCTGGAAAACTAATACTAAAATATGCTTGCATGCTGCAGTTAAGCAAAGAAAAATCTCTAAAAAATTAAATAGATTTAAGAAACAATTATAACTGTTATAAAGGCCAAGTATTGCTGCAAAAGAAAAGTAGGAAGTAGGAAAGTACCAAATGAAAAAAAAAATTGTGAGAAGGTAATACTAGCTAATTACAGCCATCAGTTTTCACTAGCTACTACCAGAAATTCCTGTAAATTAAAAATAGATTGATACACAGATATAGCAGATTAGCCCTAAATGTATCTGTGTATACTGTACTGCAGAGTGGGGAAAATCACAGCAAATAATAAATACACATCAAATCATTTAATTAACAGCAACAGAGCAGGGTGAAAAAAATAATCAACACAAGGCAATATCTGCCAAAACACAACAGAAGGTTCTCAAAATGGGGCTATTAAATACCTTCACAAACACAAACAACAGCACCCAGCTAGAGGGCAACACTTCAAAATATGCCTAGAAAACACAATTAGAGAAAACAATGGTATTGAAAGGCACTTGAGTAAGGTGCTGCAACTATTATTGTGGTTCCCAGTCAACACTGCAGAAAGCACAAACAACGACCTCAAGAAACAGGTCTCCAACTTACTATCAGCATCGCAAGAAGCTTAAAAATTGGTGGGTTTGAAAGGCAACATTCACATCTGGAGCATGGACAAATGTATATATTCTAGTTTTCACATTACATAGCTTCCTTGCATTACCTTTAAATTACACTTTTGGAAAATCATTACTAAATGTCACTAGGTGCATTTGAACAAAGCCAAATGTCCTTCTTTGAGCTACAAAGTGAAATGAAGAATACAATACAGTAAAAATGAAGAATTCAAGATACCTGTAGGTGCTCAATTAGAAGAAAAAATAAACAGAAACACAAAAGGAACTAGCTCAACAGTAAATGTATCTTTTGACTTAGTTTTATTTTGAGGCTTAAGCAACATATTATGAGGAGCGTACAATATAGCTGTCTATAATTAGCAGATCAAAAGAGGTAATTTCGGAGTTCACTCCCAGTTATACTTTATCATTAACTTTCATAACTTAAAACTACATTTTAAAATTCAAAATTCTCAACAACTTCAATAGAGCACGATTTTGGACACAAATTCAAAAGCAGTGTAAACCAACTTAAATATATTGCTGTGTTGCCTCTTTTGTTCTTGCTGCCTTGACGATGCTCTGAGCCAGCCAGCTCAGGGGCAAATCTAGCAGAAAACAATTTTTCTTTTCCCCCCTCATGGGCTTCCTCCTGCTAGTTTAGCTTCCTTGCACCAGTTCACTGGAAGATTAAGTCAAGTCAGAGCCATTCCAATGGAGAGGGAAACACACACACAGCTAGACATGAGAGGCAAAGAGTAGGAGCACCAAGTTACACTGCCTTAAGTTTTTGTGGAACCACAGACTTCTTGTATAGCTGTGTCCCACTGGAAAGATTTGACTGGTATGGACACAGGAGAAACACACACAGCAGCGGGTATCTTGAAAAGCTCTGCGGATACCAACTTCTTACGCGAAAAGTTTTCACTGCTGCCATTTTATCTACATTTCCGTAAGCTGTGCAGACATCATTGTGATTTACCTGTAAATAAACAATCTTCTGAAATACATCTTCTCTCATGCTCATCTCCACATCAAAATTAGAAAGCTTTTTGTCAGCTTCTGTACTTGCTAAGCGTACCTCTTTGTCAGGCGAGACATGCTGGGGAAAATCCAACATGCTTCTTTCCACTGTTTAAATAAAAGGCAAAGAACACTTACACAGAAGGCTAGAAATGCTTTACGGATAAGGAACTTCCCCCCCTTCTGCAGTTTATATAAGACATAAGAAACAGATACCCAAAGCAACCTGACACATCAGATCAGGCCTGAAGCAAATAAAGTGATTAATACATAAACATGATATATGATTTTTGAAAGATACACCATTTGTAAGTGAAGACTGACATAGTTTCATAGCTGGCACAGAGGCTTCCATGTTAGCATTTAAAGTGAAAAACTCTGAATCTTTCAAACAGGCCCATCTGTCCTGAAGTTATTTTTACATTATTATGAGAACAGTGTCAAATCCCCATCTTCTCTTCTGTGTTTAAGAAGAAACAATAAGGCAAACACGGAAGATGCTGTCTATGCATTCTGAACTTCTAGAAATCACAAGCTGACAAATACTACTATTTCAGAATACACTTTCAAGAACAAGTGAATCCTTGCTTTTAAAAGAATATTGCGTCTCATGATGACATTGAACAGAAATGCTAACATAGAAATAGATCATTATGACCAGCTGAATTAACTTAATTCAGAACCAATCAAAATTTCACTCCCGTCCACCTCCCCAAAAGCACAGGTTAGAGTAATAACACTTTAGGGTAATGTAAATTGTAGTTTTATGTAATTTGAAGCTGTTTTATCAAACCCTGAGATACTCTCGGCCCTCCAGAAATATTTGGAATACAAACATGGGCATATGGTTCTTCCCCACAGGAAATTTTTTTCTCCCCTCCTCCTGTGCTCATGCCAAGATGTTTCAAGATGATGAAGTGAGTTGTGGCAGCTTCCAAGTGAAATGTGAGGTCTGTTGTCATCTGTGACTTTTCAGATAGTAAGTTCCAGTTACTGGGGTAGGTCTTTCATGTATACATGAAAGAGACACACAGAGGACTTAAAAATCCAAGGTTCTAATGGAAGTCTTGCTGTGACAATATATCATATACACGTGCTGTTTCACAGGTAAGTCACGCTAATTTCACACACAGCTTTGAAGATTAGCACTGGAAACTTAAATATGACTCACAGTAGCATGTAGGAAAAAAAAGTACATCTTGAGAGACACCAGTCTTGGTGGCTATGCTGAGAAGCTGACAGCCACTATCTCATGAATCTAACATAGATTTTTGCTTCTAATGTAATTTAAAGCAGAATTTTATATCTTGGTGAAAAGGCTTACAATAATTATACCATATACATTGGTACAATTAAAACTGAATCTGACAGGAAGCTGTTTGGATGAAGATTACTCAGTATTTCTGCCATCAGCAGTTCCAGTCAACTCACTGGATGTTCCTAAACTGTAATTCTAAGTAATGTGAAAAGCGTAGATTAATATTACAGTACAGTCATTTGAGCTGCAGGTGCCCTTCTTTGCTTGGCAAAGATTTTGCTCCAAGCTAAGGTGGCTGTTTTCAGCACCTCTGTTGCTACAGTGGATTTTTCAGAGGATTTAACAGAACTGTTAAACTGTTAACTGTTTTATTACACTCAGAGTCATGCAGCCACCAGGTGACAGGTTTTTAAAAACAAAGCCACCCAAGACAAGTGTTTATTTTTCCCATCTCTGTTAACTGACAAGTATTAACAAATTAACTGGATTACCTATATTTGACCACTAAACTCCATCCAGGTATTGGCATAATTATTCATTGAGAACAATCTAGAAGTGACTGCATGACCAACACCTCTGGATTCTACAAGGCCTGTCAGGCCATAATATAAAAGTAAGCATGTAAAGCAGTCTTTTTTAAAGAAAGCATTCAAAAATCGTCACATTATCAACCATCACATTTTCTCTGCTAGAAGCTTATGAGTCTTTCAATTGTTCCGCTGACTTGCTTGTCTCAAAGTCTTAAAAAAGCACTGCTTATCAGATTTGAAGGTACTATGCATACCACAGACCTTGTAGTCTGCACTGTTGCACACAGTCCCTTAGCAGTTGTACACAGAAAGGAGAACGTAACCGTGTGTAGCATCACATGCAAAAAGAAAACAGGTGACCAATGCAGTTCTCTGGATGAGTCAAAAATTAACAGCACAATTTTGCCAATTCTTAGTTTTGTCTCTAGAATGAAACAGCAGAACTTTGTAGCTGACCACACTACATATTGCTGTGAGGTCCTGAAAGATTATTATTACCAGAGGAGCCTTGAGAGGGCTCTAAATCGTCTACACAAGAACAGCATGGGTCAGGATTGTAAGCAACAACTATCTTTTCTCAGTGTTTCTTTATGTACAGATGGAATGCCCTATGGAAAGAATCACTGAAAGCGTATACTAACCTGCATATTCCACTTCTATATCTGCCAGGGCTCGTACAGTATTCTCATGTGTTACTTCTCCAATATCAAGCAGCCCCACGCTGTCATATACATGCTTTGTCTTCCTGATCAGTTCTTCTGTTCTTGTTCTAATTTGCTCTGGTGACAGGTCCCATCTCAAAAGGTTTTGGCCTGATGCTGTGTATGAAGAAGCCTTGAGTGGGCTAGTGATTTCGGCTCCTAATGTCATTCTCAACACAAGCCGTGGCCCAACGGACCTGGAAGTATAAAAGTTATCTTTGTATAGCAAGATTCTAGTTTAAGAGATAGTTCACAGTAAACAAGAAAAGGCAACAGGCCTTTAATAATTACAGAATATTTTTAGAAGCAAGAATGAAGTTCTCTTCAGAGCCATATCTTGTCCAGCTACCATATACAGCTGTTACCCTTACCAATTAAGTCTTATTTTAAATAAATCAGAGGTCTGTCTCCTATCTTTTCCATCTGAAGGATGACCAACTGCAGACAGGGATAAAAACTTTGGTATTGACAATACCCGACAGATTAATTCACCATTCAATCTTCTAAGAAAAGTAGAATTACAATTACTGAAGCTCTAGAGAAACAGACAGTATTTACTTTCTTGAAATAAGGAAAAAAATTGCACATAGTGATTTGTAGATTATGAAGACCAAGAACTGTAAATATACATAAAACAAGACACACACAAAAAGTAATCTGGTTGTGTTCATGATAACAATTTTATATTTCTACAGGATGTCTGCCACAATCGGCCACGGGAAGAAAACTTCTAAATATTTCTAAGTTGAAAATTTATTCCTTTAATTGTTTTGAATTTTAAATAGACAGTCTCACTCTATTGCTAGAAGAGGTACAGAAGTTTATTACAAGTGATGTAGTATTAATCCTGATTATATAAATCAACCATATTTCAGCTTTAGCTAGCAGAAAAGTTTACGTCTGTAACCAATCTTTGTGTGTTGTGCAATCAATGGCTGCCTTTTCATTAATCTTTTTGACAATATTAAAAAAAAAAAATTACTTGAAGCAATGAATCCAAATATCATAGAATCACAGAACAGTTTGGGTTGGAAGGGCCCTTAAAAGCCATCTAGTTCCAACCCCCCTGCCATGGGCAGGGACACCTTCCAATAGACCAGGTTGCTCAGAGCCTCATCCAGCCTGGCCTTGAACACTGCCAGGGATGGGGCATCTACAACCTCTCTGGGTAACCCTCTCCAGGAAGAATTTCTTCCTGATACCCTATCTAAACCCCCCTGCTTTCAATTTAAACCCATTACCACTTGTCCTATCACTACAGGCCCTTGTAAAAATAAGCTTATATGATGGTGGCTTCAGAAATGGAGGCTTCTACCCTCCCACTCCAACAAACCAACACTCAACTTGGTACAAATGAGAACGATACAGACTCAGACAGCTGACCGAAGTGGGGCTAATAGAAACTCACACAGTCAACAAGCTGTCCACTTGGTGACTACATTAATAGCTCAGCTATATGAATTAGTTGCTGAGGGAGATAATTTGAAATAGTAATTAAAAGACAGTTTGTATTCGAGGAGTAAAACTTGCTGCAGTGTTTAGTATCACAGGAGGATAATAGGAGCATCAAAGGAGGATCTCTCTATGGCAGAGACTTGCTGTGTGCCTCCCTATTTCAGTCACATAATTTAAAAACAATCATATGTTGCTATGGTAATAATGACAATTTAAAATTTTCAACTGTAACTACAGAAATGTAAGAACACACACAGAGAGCTTGTTACTAAAAGGGGTGTTTACTTAACACTATTTTATATTAAATACCTCTTTATCTTAATGCTAGCCACTGTACCTGTATTAATTTTATTGCAAAGCTAGTCTGGTATGTGCATAAGTGCTCAGATGGGTTTTGGCATACAATGCAGGGAGTGTACATAAAAGGACAGGCAATTTTAGCCTGAAGGAAAAACAAAGCAGAAGAGCGAAATGCCAACAATTTGAAAGGACCTGTATGCAGGATTTCTGTTTCAAGGCAAGACTTTTTATTAAAAGTCTCACACATCTTTAAGAGGCATTCTATAGAAAGAGGCTAGCCAAAATCATTTTTATGCAAAACAAAAATGAAAGGCATTCCTATCTACACTTTACATTGATAATGTTTTTTCCTTGTATTAGCACAGTTTCTTCAAATCCTCCCATACCAGTGTGGACAAGATGTTTACTTTTCCCTCTACTAGCATACAGAAACATCAATGTCCAGCACACTGATGATTTAACTCTGAAAATGAAGCCTGAACAAAGAATAATGCTCCCACCTCTGTTCTATGTCTCTGACACCAACCCAGTTCTGACATTAATGACTCAGTAAATTCTCCACCGGACTACTGAAACTTTGAATTTCAGTTGGAAGTTTGTGATGAATGAAGCTGCTTTCATGAAAGCAAAAGGTTAAGTATTAGCATTCTCAGAATGCATTAGTTTCCCATCACCAAACCCACTGAATTCTACCCTGAATCTACCAATCTGTTGAAGAACAGTAGCTCATTCAGTCATGAACAGCTTCCCACTGGGCTTCCCTATGTCTAGTTTTGCACATACTACTAGTGCAGCTCTGGTACAGTCTCATGGAAGCTGAAGGGGACCCTCCTCAAAAGTAGGTACAAGGCTCTGAACTCTACCTACTTCCCCAACCCTGCCCTGAGAACATCAGACAGAATATGGAATGTGCCAAATTAAGGTCAAAATAAAAGTAAAATATAATCAAAGGAAAACAGCAGCCTCAACAACATAAAAGCTGGCAACAATGCTAAAGTGCAGGATATGAAGCAAATAGTCTTTCTTAAAGGGAACCTACAGCTTTCTGTCATTCATTACCTTCCCCTAGACATGCAGAAAACACAGCTGTCACTGACCAACTACACGATTAGCAACAAACACTAAAATAGTCACAGCGCCAACAGATTATACTAACTTCAGCCTGTCCAACAAGTACAGTTATTAACTAAAGATGGACTGATTTAATGAACTTGACTGCAGAGTCCTTGATTCCTGCAGAGCACTACTTTTAAACACCAAAACAAGATGCCACCTCATTTTCTTAGTACGTTGGCTAGTTACACATATAAATTTGACAGCTGCATAAACAATTGCCATAAATGCCAGCAAGTGGTTGTCTATCTGTTAGAGACAGGAAAACACAGAACTGAGTAGTTTTGCAATCCTGATACCTTGTCTCCTTCTACTGATACAAGGAAGCAGTCATTTATGTAGAAATGCTCTGCTATTACACTTGTCATGTTATTAGAGAGAAAATACTACAGTAGATTCTATCACTGTGGGAAACTAACTTCCCAGGTATAAACTGGAAAATATATTTTATTAATAATGTTAAGAACCACGTATAACAGCTTTTTTCAAACAACAGCTGAACCAACAAGATGCAATTATTATTTTAGGCTTGCTTTTGCTCAATGGCAGCAACATTACAGAAGAGCCAGCCATTGCCTGGGCAGAGCAATCAGAAGCTGATTAGACAGAAGGATAAACAAATGTAAATAATGTTACCTGTATGCTGCAATTACCGCATGTGGCCATGGGTAGGCTGTTGCCCAACTGAGTGACTCACAGCCTGAACTGACTAATTCAAACTGTTGCAGATATTACACTGAATTTTCTGCAGTGCAGTGCAGAATGGTAGATGTATCAAAACAAGCCTGGGTTAAGGATAAGGTTCATGTCCAGCAGCAGCATGACCTTAAGATATTCTTCTTTCCCATTCCCCTGTGCTGCTCATTTCTGTCCTTGTACATCATTCCATCAACGACAGCAGCCTAACTTTTGGTAGGGTCAACTTTGAAAAATGTCAGGGCAGCACACAGTTGAAAAATGAAGTGGACCAAAAAAATGCAAAGGGTCAGCTTTTTGTCAGCTTATCAGTCTCATCATCTATTTGTTATGCAACTTCAAAACAGTTGTGCTGACCTAAATGAAGAATCTAAAGTGTCGATAGCTACCTAAGCCTACACCACTGCTAGAAACACATACAAAATGCATGGATTTAGTCCAGCGAAAGAAGTCTAAAGATGATTGCTGTCATCAAAGTAACATTTAAATGCCCTGAAGTAAAAAGAGCTATTGATGCTAAAAGGCAATAATGACACAAGAACAAATTAGAATAAATTGTTCAGGAATACAGGTAAGCTAAAATTTTAAGAGGCGCTTGTAACCACAAGGGCAGTTAGATTCTGAAGCAGCTGCCGAATAAGCACCAGGAAGTGAAAACACCCCTATTTATAACATGGAGCTTGACAAGCTTATGAAATGTATTATGTTACCTGGTTACCTAAGATAGTACAGGACTAGACTCAATCACCCCAACTGTCTCTTCCAGTCCCTATGTTCTGTGAGGTCCTTCAAAAAAGCCTTTACTTATACTGCGTTTTTACTATGAATAGCTAACCGGCCTCTGTTGGCAACTTGCACTGGCATTTTTCTTGTGCGAGTCCTGTGGCACCTAATGACAACAGAATGACATACAGGGCAGACTGAAATGTATTATGCATTTGTGCACTGCTTCATCCATCTATAAGAAGCTCGGGAGTAAAAGCCGAGAAAGTTTGGTTTGGACTTTCAGCTACAATTGTAAGTATGGTAGAAGCAGCTGTTTTCACGATTTACAGTATTAATCTGCCAGTCTCCAGAGCAGTAAAAGTGGTAATTTCTACCAAAAGCACTGTAAATAGAATAACAACTTAAAAGCTTAGTAGCTACTTCTAAAAGAAGATTTTTAAGAAGAAAACAAAGCTTCTAAGTTACAGACTGCAATTACTGTTATTTCTGCTACCATGCCAAGCAATTTATTTTACCAACAAATCTACAATTTGATTATTTGCTGCTTCTGGAAAATATAAATTTGATTTGATTTTAGAAAGGAGAAGAACCTTAATAATACTCTATTACAGCAATACAGTGGCCAACATAACCGCTGCAAAGACAAACAAAGCAATCAAATTTACAGACTGATTTTTAACTTGTGCAGTATTTTAAACATATTAAACATTTATGCAAGTCTGGTTTTGTTTAGAAACTTTTTCTGTGACTGGAACATGCCAAGCAACCTTTTGTTGGCGTGTTCCGTTAATGCTAATAAAATAAACCCAGGAAACCACAATCTATGAAGCAGAAGCAGCAAAAGGTAGTACCAGCTTTAGAAAATGCAAACACAAAAACCTCCAAGCTTGTCCACAATATGCTCCTACTACTGATAACCACTTTATAATACAGTCAAGGTTTAAGACTGCTGTCTCATTTAACTCTTAGTACGTATGGATAGCTATGAGTCCATCCCAGACTCTTAAATGGTACTTCCAGTTTTCAAATTAATCTTCACTTAAACAGTTACTCATTAGTTACAATGACAAGGATCATTTTACGCAATAAAATGTATTAATAACTGTATTTCTGGGAAACGTATATACAGACCAGTCTATTGTGCTTGCTAATGCATCTGACAGTTCCATGCAGCCACACAAATATCAGAGTATATCAGCTTCATGTAGGATGGAAAACTAAATTCTCTGCTGACAAAAGTTCTGAGATAACAGCTTCGGCAGTAAAGCGGAAGCCAAGATTTTAAAAAGGAGAGAGAGAGAGAGAGAGAGGGGTCTCAAATTTAGACAATATAGTAATCCTTAAACACTCTAATGGCAAATATATACAATTTAGTTTTTCTTGATGAACCTTATTTATACTTCTGGGGACGTTCCTACAGAGGAGACTTGCAAATCACAACCAGTAACTTTCTCAATCAGTAATTTACTGCATGAAGCTTTGTAAAAGCTGCCATTTAAAACAATGAACAGCAGCAAGACCATTTTGTCCCTGCTATCTTTTGAAACAGCTGATCCGAGTTAAACACCACCTCCTAGTCTCCCAGGATGCAGAAAACTGGCGTTGCAGGCTGAGAGCCAGCCCTGTGTCTGTGTTCATCAGGCCACAGCAACCAACGCCCACCGAGTCACGGGGTTCACCCTCTGCCTTGTTAAAAGAACACCCAAAAATCTACACCTGGCCTGTGAAGGCAGCACAAAAACTGACAGTTTGCCTCAGGACAAATTATTTAATACTTGAATAATAGGCCATATGCTGGCATTTCCCCGAAAGTAAGGCTCAAGTGCTAACAAACCTATACAAAGGATGGTAGACAGGCACGGTTCAACAAAAGCTTAAGTAGTAACAGTCAAGCCTCACATGGAATGGAATAGTGGTTGTTTGGGGTTTTTTTTCTCCTTTAAATGAAGAAGTTAAAAAGCATTTCAGAAAACCACAGTGAGTATTCAGCATCATATAACATAATGAGATACACTGCTGTTGGTCTGTGTTCTCAGAATGGAATTTAAGACAGGAATTTAATAGGCTAAAATTTTTGTATTATTCAGAATATTTGAATTTTAAATATATCTCCATATTGTTTCACTCTTGACTCTCAGTCAGGAAGCAATTGTATATTTTATGGTAAAGCAAGTACAAATTCAAGCAAAGGAAGCAAAGGACTGAGTAACCTAAGGCAAACCTGAAAATTGGGGGGCAGGTTGGGTGTCTGAGACAGAACAATCAAAGTACAGTTAAATATCTCAAAGGTTATCACAGGGCAACGTTATGCCAACTGAACCAAAGGAATGAGACTTCAGCCCCGCAATATAAGTCATCATTTTTTCTTACTGGAGAAATCCATTTGATGTCCTTGTTACGCTTCGCTTCTCAGTCCTTTCATCTGTTTGGCTCTTAACAGTGTATGAACAGTGAATACATGCCTTGAATTCCTGGGCAATTTTCCTTAGAAAAGTACTTGGCCCTGTGTCATAACTGTGTTTGGCACAGGCACATCTCACTATAGCAAGAGGATAGCACGTTTAGTACTTCCTAATTTAAAGCTCCATAACTGCCATTAGATACTGAGATTTTTTCTTAAGCTGCGTTTAGAGGAACAGAAGAAAATCTAGTGCCTTTTAACATTAAACCATCAATTCTGTCACTACCTCTTTCAGAAAATCAAGGATTCACTGCAACTTAATTCCCTGTACACTCTCCATTGATCTGAAGAGCTAAAAGTATATTTATTATAGGAGTATAATCAATGTGAGCGAGTCAAAATATCTGCAAGTTATACAAACATTTTAAAATCTTTATTGACACATACATTACCCTCAGTGCTGCTTTTATGACCTTACTATCTGGCTACAAATGTGTACTGGTTTCTCTGATACCAATAACATCAACAGCAATGTAATTGAAAAAGGCACCCTGTGGCAAAACACCAAGAAATCCAGACCTTGAAAGCAGGAACTAATACGTGTGTATAACATGTTACAACTTACACAATATCCTCTCCCCTTCCCCCACAGCTCCCTCCAGCGGTCTTTAAACAAAAAGAATTTGGAAACTGGTCTGATTGACTTTCACACTAGGAGCTGATTTCCACACAGTAATTTGGAACGCATAGAAGTGTCAGGGTACTGTTTCTGCAGTGTCTGATTGCTAAAATTATGGTATCCATGATTCTAGGGAAAAAATACCAAACCACTCAAACCCCAAACAAACCCAAACCAAAACCCAAAATTGCTAGGACTGCTAAAGCTGACTTCAAAGCCATTCTGTGAACTGAATCCAGCCTGTGTCACAGCAAACCTCCATCACAGCACAACTTGCTTGGAGATCTAGAAAGGAAGCTCGAAGACTTTTCAACAGTCACATGCAGACAGCAAATGTACTAGACTGAATTTGACACTCACTAGGATTATCTTATTGTTTCCTTCTACCATCAAGTGAACCATGGAAACAGAGTGGAAAAATTTTTGTCTAAAGCCCTACAGCTCCCTCAGGTTCTGCTGCATAAGCTTCTATTTCATGTTTATCATGGCAGCAACATAAACAGCAGGTAAAGTGTATGCTATTTAGTGCAAACACCACACACTATTACTGCCAGGGTTGCTCAGTACTTGAATGCAATCAGCTAATGCATGAAAAGCAGCTTGCTGACTTCAACTGAAAAAGAAATGCTGCAGGACAGAGAAAGCTATTGAGGAGGATTTGTAAACACAGAATGGTTCTTTGATTTAAACCCACAGTTCATGAGTTCAGCCTTTACCATGGAAATACCCTTTGATTTCCCATGGATCTTAAATCTCATACAGTCAAAACAATGAGAAATGTTCTTTGCCAGCCTTAGTTTGTTGGAAAACGCTATGCCTCCTTGGCAGATGATGACCTAATCATGCTTACTTTCACCATTTTAAGCCACTGTTCTTGAGAGGGCAGTACATTCTAGCATGCTGTGCTGTGTCGTTTCATTGCCTGAAAATCCCAGACAGCACAGTGCTGCAGTGTGCCCCCCCAACACCACGAACTAGGTGAGCCAAGGAAGCCTGCGTGCTGCTCCAACTTTTGAGTGGATTGTGACTTAACAACACTGAGAGCTTCCCAGGCTGGTTCCATGCTACATGAAAGATTGTTCCAACATAATAAGCATGGCCAAGAACGTCACTCATTTAACACTCTACAGGAGAAATGTGTCTCTGTTAAGACGGAACTCTATTAGAGACAGCACAATGAACATATACACGTGCTAGTATTTTGCCCAGAGAGAAGTGTAATCCCCCATCCTCACCTTGCCTTCCCTAATCTAAATACATACAACATGTACTTCTCTACAGAGGGAAATTTTGACTCACAAGCCTACCAGAACCCTTTGAAGGAGTCACAATATAATCTATTTAATTTCCAAAGACTGTTGACCAAGACGCCCTAAAGAAATCATGCTGCTGTGAGATGAGAAAGGAGATCTTCTTATGGACAAAATGGTTAAAAGCTAGCAAAGAAACAGGTTGCTCATTTTTCTGAATGGAGTTAGGTGACCAGTGGAACCCTACAGGGCTCTGTGCTGGGTTCTGTATTCCTTCACATATTTATACCTCTTCTACAAAAATTATGGTATTAACAAAGTGACAGAATTTACTGATAATGATTTACCGATGACAATTCAGTAGTACTACAGGCAGTCACAAAAAGATGTGAAAGAATGTCACGACACTGAGAAAAGTTTAAAACCACTAATGAAGTGAATTTCAGTCTAAATAAATGTGAAATGACATGTGCTTCTGACTTTACACACACAGTGATGAGCTGTGAACTGATCTAATCATTCTGGAGACAGCACTTTAATGAAAACGTCAGCCAAGAGGCAGCTGAAAATAAGGAAATGATAGGATTCAGTAGAGGTGGAACTGAGAACAAACCACAAAAATTCATTATACCACTCTGAAATAACATGAAGCACACACACTGTGTGTAGTTATGATCCTCCCAAGAGTTACAGACTCTCGTCTTCTGTTCTCCCGCACGCTAAAGCCTTTTCTGGCTTTACCAACCAAGTTATGATGAGTTAGCAATGATCAGCGGCAGTGAGCAATGGACTCCATTCAAAGAACAACTAACTAGACTGGGATTCTTCAGACTGAACCAAAAAAAAAAAAAAACCACCCCACCAAAAAAACCCAAAAGGCACCGAAGAGGAGGTGCTTCAGAGATATATAGAATCATGAAGATGGAGAGAATAAACAGGGGTCAATTTTCCCTGCATTGGCTCCAACATAGCTCAGGAAGAGATAAAACAGTTTTAGGAGGCAGGTTCAACATAAAAAGGTATTACTAGGACAAATTTTTGTACAAGATCATACGAGACAACTGTTTTTGCGTTGGGAAGTCGGCAGCTACTAGACTGTTCAGAATGTTCATCCTATCTTACATGCTTTCCAAGGTACCTGATCCTGGCTCCTACAGAAGATAGACTTCTGAACTAGCCCAAACCATTTGAAAGAATCCAAGCCAGGCACTTCTCCCTTTATAGAGAGAATGACAGAACAAGTATGTCCTCAAAAGACATTAATGCATTGCTTAGTCCAACTGGTGCTCCATTCAGTCAAATTCAGTCTACCAAATGCTTCCAAGTCCAACATCTTTATCTCAGCCAGTCCAGGGAACAATTTTGTTCTGCAAACTCTGTGTAACAGACAAATTGTTCTTCTGGCACCTGCTGTGGTTAGAGAGGTATCAGCTGTTGCTTTTGACCACAGGAAAAAATTGCTGATGAAGTACACAGAGGAGGCTGTGCAATTCATGGAGCACAGGAAAAGGGAAAAACATTCCAAGTGACCTGACTGGCCCTTGCCATTGCTGAGGTGTTGGACCTGATAGTTTAATGAAAGCGTATGCACACACTACCGCAATAAGTATGATACAAAAAAGTGCCTATAAGTTCTTCCTGTTTCTTTGCCCTTCAATATGATGCCTCCTCCTTCCTCTTTGCCTCACCCTGTTTCTTTCCAGCTCTACAATCAGATCTTAAATATAAATTCTAGTTTTTCCAGAGTCCATGTACATATGTTTTACTAGTCAAAACCTGATTTTGAATATTTGCCAAAGAAAGACTCCAGAATTCAAGAATCCTAGAGAATTATTTTAGGCCACAAATTATTTAAATCAGTGTGTCTATCCTTATTCAGGTTTTTTTTCCCATTTCTCAGAATATCCTTGAAAAGTAAACATACTACTGAGCTTACTTAATCTACAACTTTGCCTGCCTTTTTCCAAGCATTTTATTGAATTAAATATTAATCTTTGAATCTCTTGTATCTGAATAAAAAAAGTATTTAATTGGAAATAGACTCTCCCCCCAAAGCTGCCTATTTTAACCAAAATATCAAATGCTTAATGTTGTTTTATTACATGTAAGGCATGATACTTGGCACCTCCTAAGAACTGCCATTTTTATCACGTTAAGATGCCCTTGGGAAAAACAGAAGATGAGAATCTTTGCTCTTCAACATTTCTGCGACCAATTGCTTAACTTTTGAAAGTTAGAGGTCACTATTAGGCATGTTTCTCTTTTGCGAAACAATTATTTGGGCACACTCAAATGATCAGTGGGGAGGGGGAAATAAACCACAGTTAACAAAATGCAATGATTATTCCCTGTCGTACTTACAAAAAGTGATGACAAAAATTATTTAAATCAATACTCAATACTTTATTGTTACTTAAGAAGGAGGTATATCTAGTTTCCAAATGCAAATTGCAAACAAAGATAGAATTTTTTTCTAAAGAAAAAAAACCCTTTCATCCTTTTCCTTTCCTTCCTTTTGATGGAAAGATCTCTGGGACTAACAAGGACAGTCAACAGAAAACATGGAGAACAGTGAAAATGACTATACAAAAAGGAATGTAAATGTGTATCAGGAAAATAAAATATTTGTGCGCTTTATTTGACAACTGTAAATTGGTCCATCAATTTATAACATCAGAGTCCTTATTAAAATAAAAGATTCTGGATCTTATTATCTAGCTGCTAGTACCCCTCAATCCTAATTCGACCTGAACAAAGGCTGTGAAATAGGACAAAAAAAGCAGTTTTATGCAGTTAGGACGACTGTCATTTCTCGAAAGTCCACAAGAGGTAACCATCTTCTTCATGATTCTGGGATTCATTTCACTCTCATATTCAGCTCCATTCCCATCACCACGAAATATTCACAATGGGACACTCCCACTATTTCCACGTTTCCTACTAAACCTGGTCCTTTGCTTACATTGTTCTGCCCTCCCGGTTTCTCCAATGATGCTCGTTTTTCTGGCCCACCTAGAACTGCCTACAAGCCTTCTTCCTCGCTGGTTTTCCGGGACCGTTTAGGGCTGGTATTCATTACAGGGGAAATCATTAATCCCTTGTTTCAAAACCCTTCGGTGGTGTATCCGTACCTGTCCCACCTCCCACATAACGTGAAACAGGGACACACCCCTTCAGGACGCTGTTAAAAACACTCTTCCCCGCTCGCTTCACATACAGCCCGCTGAAGAGCCCCGCTGCCGCAGCCCTACCCCTCACCCCATTGTTTTCCTGCCCACTTCTCCCGCGGCACGTCTGATCCTCGGCACAGGAATCGCAAGGCGGAGACCTCGCCTCCCCCGCCCTGCCCACCGGGACGCTGCACACCCCGGGGGGCTACACCAGGGAAGGCGGACTGCGGGAAACGCGCCGGCACCTGAGGCAATAAAACCCACAGGCTGCTGAAAGTTCCTGCCCTATTGTCTGCCCGGCGCCTCGCAGCACGCCCCGCACACCTGCGGCCCACCGCTTCTCTCCTCAGCGCCGCCCGGCACAGGGCTCGGCCCGGCGCTAGGACAGGACGGCCGGACGGCCACCGCGCGCGCCCGGCTCCCCGGAGGACGAGGGCCTCGCACGGCTCCCACTCGGGCGGCCCCCGCCCCGCTCCCCGCCGCGCCGCGCCTACCTGCGAGCCGCGCCCGCGCACCGGGCCAGCATGGGGGAGGGAGGCGGGGCCGGAGGAGGAGGAGGAGGGGGAGGAGGAAGGGCCGGCCGCGCTCCTCCCGCCGGCACGGCCCCCAGCCTCGAGCCGCCGGCCAGCGCATCCGCTTCCGCCGCCGCCTCACGCCCTTCCCGCCGCTACCGAGGGAGCGCGCGCAGCCACCGCACGCGCCTACTCCCGCCCCGTTTTCTTCCTCCCGCGGCGACGCTGACGGGGACGGCGCTTTGCCGCGGGGCGCGCACGGTAAGGGCGATGCCGGTCTCGGCGGCGAGAGCAGCCGTGCGGGCGGCGGGGAGGTTGCGCACCGCCTGCGGGGAGCCCCTCGTCCCCGCAACTGTCCCCCGCCCCGCCCGGCTGTTCGGTGGGCCCGAGGCGACGGGAGGGGCCGGGCGGCGCGGCCCGTGTCCCCGCGGTGGTCCGGCGGGCGGCTGGGCGGCCCCGTCCTCCGGGCCTGAGCCAGCGGCCCCGGGCCTGCCGCGGGACTGGGAGGGGGGGCGCGGCCCGTGGCCGCGGGGACGCGCCTCGGCAGGCGGGACCCCGTGCTGCCCGGCCGTGGGGGGCGTGTGGGCGGCCGCTCCCTGGGCCTTGAGGTGCCGGGGGCCGGCGCTGCGGGCAGCACCCGCCTTTCCCCCGTCCCCGCCGCGGCGGCTGCTCGGCGGGGGTTTGGCCGCGCGTCGGTTTGCTGAGGGGGGCTGTAGGGCGAGAACGGTACAGCGAGGGTTGGCCCTGGTCCTGCCATTCCTTTAACGCCCTTCTATTAACCTGCTTGCGCTGGCCACGGGATGAGGTTGTGTCCTTTTAAATCCACATTTCAGGGGAAAAACAACTCTGAAAGTTGGAACTAAAATTTTCCCTGAAGTTATGTAACTCCCAGCCGATGCTGGATGCGAATCGGACCGAGCCAGTTGTGTCACTAACCACGAGTGTGCGCTGAGGTCACAGTGTTCCAGTTTTTCGTCCAGGTTGGATACACGCCGCTCAGCAGCACAGTGTCAGAGAATTGAAGTGTGTTCCTTTATGTCATTCTATTTAACAGTGTGGCGTTTTAATCGATTCTGATTTCAGCATGCGCTTCTGCTTCCAAGCCTGTATGTCTCGGAAGTAAAATCCAATCTGTAAAAAACCAACGAAAAGTGAAAAACAAGTTTTGCCTCTGAACTGTCCTGCAGGAATGAATTGGAAATCTCTGCCCGTTTGCTGACAGTTAGATAGATTATTGTAAGACTTCTCCCTAAGCCTTACAGTTTAAGCGCTCGTTTCAGGCATCGCTTTTGGGGGCTTTCTAGTGAAAGATCAGGTTTTTGTGTATTGTATGGACTGCTTATTGAGGTCAGTGCGAGGTTCGAGTACTCTAGGAGTTCATTTTTCTGAAATAAGAGATGCTGGTTTTTTGTTTTTAAGACATAGGAGAAACTCGTCAATTTCAAAATGTCATCAGTCAAACGCTTGGTTTATGCAGTCATCCATTTTTTGAGAGAGCAGAGTCAGATGGATACTTTCACTCCAGATGAACAAGAAAGCTTGGAAGGTAAGCGGTAAAGACGCTAATATAGACACGAGTAAAACCTACCCGTGAGTTACTTTCTGTGATAATATATATCAAGCAATTTAACTGGAGTGATCTGACTGAAACTGCCACTAAATATTATCTGTGAATAAGATCACAGTAATACTTTTGAGATTTTTAATTCTAAACCATCTTTCGCTCACACAACGTTCTAAAATTACACAATGTGTGCTACCTTAATTTTGAGCAACAGATACTTCAAATCACATTAAGCAGTGCTGTAATGCAGACTACGGTCATGATTTGTGTATGTGTCCCAAAAATTTTTGCCTTCTGATTTTCTCTTTACTCTTATGTTTGGTTTCTTTCTGCGTTTTCTGTCTGATAGTTGCTGTGGTGCCCATGGGGGAAGTAAAACAATTACCATTGGTTTTGGTATATGGGAAGAACTCATGTGTCATACTTGTAAGAATCCCATGTATTTTATGGGGGAAGACTAAGAGATCCTACAAATACAGAAAATAAAACAAATGCATTGCTTTTATTTTTCACTTGAATAGTGATCCCAAAATGCGCATGGTAGTGAATATTTTCAGGATGGTATAGTTTCTGTTATACCTCTGTTGCAGACATGCGTAAAGTCTTTGTAACTTCATAGTGTCTGTCTTTCTCCTTCATGGTGTTCTTACTCCTCTTCCCTAATTCCTGCAGATTTCATGGCAGGTGTTATCACAGTGAGGAATTAAGCAAGACAAGAAAAAAAGAGTATTCATTCTGCCGTAAGCTTTTCATAGCATCTATTTAACAGACCGTTGCACTATTTCAAGCAGTCTTTGGTTGTATGACTCAACCAGAGGAGGAATTCTGGGGTGAGAAGGGGAAGTCTAGGACCAGCAGTGCAATACACAACATCTAGTCAGTTGCCCACTGACTTACCTGAAATTTGAGTTGTGTAGAGTAGACTTTCCTGAGATGCAGAGCAAGTCCCACTTCTCAGAGGCATAAACTTAAAACGATAAATGTGGAGTGTGCTTCCTCCTTGTCTTAGAATGGTCTTAGAGCAGCCTTAGCCAGTGTCTGTGTAAAGGAATTGACAATTTCAAGATTCTGTTTTCTGAACAAAAAATATTGCAAAACCCCAGTTGTTCTTTAATGCTGATGTAAAACCATTTTAATACAAATATAAAATCCTAATTTTAGAGCTGTACCCTGCCAAAAGTATGGTACCATATGCTATGTGTTAGAGGATAGGAGGCAGGCATTCTGAATAATTCACTCAGTTGTGCAAAAATAACTTTAGTGCATGTGGAGTAGCAGTAGCCCAAGTCTCATCCACTGAAGTGTTTAATGTTAGCTGGAGACATGAGGGATGAAAAAAATTGACTAGTGTTTTTCATTGGTACCCTATGTACCTACTTGTTGCCTATGAAATGATAAAACACTGCATGATTAAGTGTCTGTACCAAGAAGTAATTTAAACAAGTTGCCATCCCCCACAAAACAAGAAAAATAGCTACAACAGTACAAATAAAATTGGGACTTTGTCTAAGTAGAAGTCTAGCGTGTGTTCAGACTCCATTTATAGTGGTAACCTGCATTCTGCATGTTTAAATTACATAACGATGTCCATGGTAGTGTGAATTTCCTCTTTTCTATGAGGAAATTTGTTCATGCACGATGAATAAAAATGCCTTAATTTGAGAAAGTAGAGTAACCAGAAGGTAGAGTGGAGAAGTATACTCCCCTGCAACCTGGGATCTAGAGCAGTGATACAGGTCTCTGGTGGTTAATGCTCAACCCTATTGTATGAACTAGAAACTTCCCTGCTTCCAGGTTATACCTTCAACAGTATGTTTAAGTGACAGTTACTTCTCTTGGCTGTTTAGGATTTCTACTGTTTTTTCCTTGTCTATAGCACCTGTTTTTGTGGGACTAAAGCAGAAACTCTCTACAACGTGCACAAGGCTGTAATTTTTTTTTTATCCTCACTTCTCAGATCAATGTACCGTGATGAATTTCTCTGAGGCAGTGTTTCCAAAACAGTGGAATGCCACCCGTTAAGGTGTGGGATGCATGAGATGGGGAAGGTTGTGTGTCAGATGAAGCATGGTGATACCGCATCTTGCGGTTGTGACCTGACTAATGGTCATTATTCAGTGATCAACAGCTTGCAACTGTGATGCCTTGATGTTGCTTGCAACTTGTGTTTGAACAGAAATCCGGGAGGTGTGTGGCACTGGGCATGCTGAGCTGGGCTCCAGTATAGCCCAAGTGCTCCTGTTGCCAGGTGGTGGGTGTTTGTGTGAGCCCCATCTGTTCAGCAGGCAGGTGCTGTGCTGGTGCTGTGCTGGTTTGCAGGGTACTCAGTACAGGCTTCAGGAACTGCTTGGGCCTCTGAAAGTGTGTGTGATGGTGGATGTAATAGGGAGAACAGAAAACTTCAGACTTTAGATTCAGACACAGGAAAAAATCTTAGATTAATAGCTCACATGGTGCGGCAAGCCTTTCCCAACTTACTGATGTGTCGAGCTTGTGGCAGTTGACATTGCCTCGCTTGGATAATGGGATATTGAGTTGCTGGCGGTCTAGTCCCTCGAGATACTTTTCAGATGAAACCAAATCCTCACTGCTTTGACTTTACTGCAGTCAGATTTAAAATAGGGTAGTTATTGATCTCGTCACAACTTAATACATACATCTTCTGATTTGGAAAAGTTTCTTGTTTTGTCTGTTTGTTTTTACACAGGTTGCTGTTGTTGGCTTGCATGTTAGCCAGTGGCTATTATCCTAACATATATATTCATCCCATAAAAGCTTCTGATTTTGTTATACCTGTGATAGATTATAAGGATTATAAATTCCATTTTTCCGCTAAAGGAGAAATGAGGGAGTTCACTGATTATTTCATTGCAATGATTACTAGTAATACTGTTATATTCAGGATTATTTTGTTTAAGCATAATTTGCACTGATGCACTTTGCAAAAATCTCTTGTATCACAGACTGGTTTGTGTTGAAAGGGACTTTAAAGACCATCTAGTTCCAGCCCCCCTGCCATGGGCAGGGACACCCTCCACTAGACCAGGTTGCTCAAAGCCTCATCCAGCCTGGCCTGGAACACTGCCAGGGATGGGGCATCCACAGCTTCTCTAGGCAACCAGTTCCAGTGCCTCACCACCCTCTCCGGGAAGAATTTGTTCTTGATATCCAATCTAAACCTACCGATAGAGGGTTGGTGTCACAGACTGAATGCCTTGAGAAGAATAAAGGAGGGGGTTGTATTTTAAATGTATGCAAAACTACAAATCAGGTGAGGCATTCAGAAAATGGAAAATGCCTTTAGGTAAAGATGAGTTTGAGGGGAAGATTGGCAAGTATATTACGGCATGTGGGGACTTAGTAAGTCATACAAGGAAAACCGAGATACGCAGTTCCACTGATTTTATGATAAGCCTGGTAATAAGTAATATTAATATATAATTTAAAATTCAGCATAATCAGCGCTTCCTTCACAAGACTTTTTTCCTACATAGCAGGAGACAAAGGAGTTTAGCCCAAGTCATTCAGCACTCTTACTGGGTAATACACAAGCTGTCAAATGGATAATTTTTTAGCATTTGTAAGTTATAGGAGCAAGTGGTATACATGTAGCCATGTATTCAATTGTTACATGTTACCAACATTAATTTTGTATCAGATGACTTTTTCTCAATAATTTCTGTTGTGTATTATCAGAGTTAAAAAAAAATTGCATCTTCCAAGTTTTACTATTTATTTTACAGGTGTACTTTTCCCCTGTTTCTTCCAGCTGTGACACAGAAAACAGGCTCCTCAAACTGACCTTACTGTTGTTAACTTTCAGTAATTTTACTTTTATAATTTTGGGTCAGTGTTCAGGTTCATTATAATGCAAAAAAGGATTCAAATTGTATTTATTAGATTAACACAGGACTGGAATTCAATTTAAATGCTAAGATTCAGTTCTTACTGATACTTAATTTGAATTCAGCTGTCCCTGGTTATCTATATTTGAGTTTAAAAAGTTATTTTTCTGTTCAAACTCAGCTTCCAGAGACTCTTTGTTCCTCCTGGTTTTCGGTCTAAAACACTTAGGTGATATATTTAATAAAAAAGTTCTACTAGAGTCTCAAGAAAAAGGGAAAATGATGATATAATTTGTGATACTATAATTAACAATAAGTATATATACAGAATTGTATATAGTAATTGGTGGTGATCTTCTTTTGCCTAAAATAATGTGAGCACATTTAAAACTTCATTTAGGTATTTGGCTCTGTTACTGTGAATGTATTTGCATTATTGCAGGTTTGAGGGGACTATTTAATCCTTACACAACAGAACATGTAAAAGGATACTGCAGATACATTTTTTTTAAAATAGGATAAAGGCTTGTGATTTAATGAAGCATTTTATTACTAAACAGTCTTCAAATGAATATATTTAGTTTAAAAAAAAAAAGGTTGGAGTATCTTGCATTTATTCTTTACAGTGAAGATGAGACATTTTCTTCCAACTATTATGCCATACAAATATATGGCAGTGGTGTTTTGAGGCTGGGTGTGTGACATGTGCATAGTTGTATTATGAATTGTGGTGCTTTTGTTAAATTCTTGTGTTTTTATGTTAAAAAAATACATTAAATGACTGAACGAGTTGAAATAAAAGTTTTAAATTAGTTTAGGAATAATGGCTGATCTATGAATGGATTCTATACAGAATGATTGAATAGCATTGGGTTGGAAGGGGTATTTTAAGGTCATCTAGTCCAACCCCCTGCAGTGAGCAGGGACATCTTCCACTAGATCAGATTGCTCAGAGCCTGGCCTTCAGCATTTGCAGGGGTGAGGCATCTACCACTTCTCTGGGCAACCTGTTCCAGTGTTTTACCACCCTCATCGTAAAAAAAATTCTTCCTTATATATGTAGCCTAAGTCTACCCTCTTTTGGTTTAAAACCATTACTCCTTGTCCTGTTGCAACAGACCCTGCTAAAAAGTTTGCCTCTAGCTTTTTTATACACCCCCTTTAAGTACTGGAAGGCTGCTGTAAGCTCTTCCCTCTCTCCTCTGGGCTGAACAAGCCCAACTCTCTCAGCCTGTCCCCATAGCAGAGGGGCTCCAGCCCTCTGAGCATCTCTGTGGCCTCCTCTGGACTCGCTCCAACCGGTCAATATCCTTCTTATGTTGGGGGCCCCAGAGCTGGACACAGCACTCCAGGTGGGGTCTCATGAGAGCAGAGGGGCAGAATCCCCTCCCTCAACCTGCTGGCCACACTTCTCTGGACACAGTCCAGGATAGGGTTGGCTTTCTGGGATGCCAGCGCACGTTGTTGACTCATATCCAGCTTCTTATCCACCAGTACCCCCAGGTCCTTCTCCTCAGGGCTGCTTTTGATCCATTCTCTGCCCAGCCTGTCCTTGTGCTTGGGATTGCCCCGACCCAGGTGCAGGACCTTGCACTTGGCCTTGTTGAACTTCAGGAGGTACACATGGACCCACTTCTTGAGCTTGTCCAGGTCCCTCTGGATGACATCCTGTCCCGCTCCAGCTGGACAATGACCCATTGACTCCTACTCTCTGAATGTGACCATCCAGCCAGTTCCTCATCCACCAAACAGTCCACCCATCAAATCTCTCTCTCTCCAATTTAGACAGAAGGATGTTGCAGGGCACTGTGTCAAAGGTCTTGCAGAAGTCATGAGAGGTGGCATCTGTACCTCTTGCCTTGTACACTGGTATAGTCACTCCACCATAGAAGGCCACTAGGTTGGTCAGGCAGGACTTGCCCTTGGTGAAGCCATGCTGGCTGTCTCGAATCACTTCGCCATCCTCCATGTACCTTCCCCTACCTTTTAGGTGGATCTATTTCATGATCTTCCCAGGCACACGGGTGAGGCTGACAGGTCAGTAGTTCCCAGCATCCTCCTTCCTACCCTTTTAAAAAATGGGTGCAATGTTTCCCTTTTTCCAGTCACTGGGGACTTCACCTGACTGCCATCATTCTTCAGATACCATGGAGAGTGGCTTGGCAACTACATCAGCCGATTCCCTCAGCACTCTGGGATGCATCTCGTCAGGTCCCATAGACCTAACTTATGTTTGTGTTCCTCAGGTGATCACGAACCTGATCTTCTCTTCCAGTGGGACGGACTGTGCTACCCAGCCCCTGCCTTGTGGTCCATCCACGCGAGAGGTGTGGGAAGAGAGGCTGCCAGCCAAGACTTAGCCATATAGTTTATACTGTTTTTCAGCAAGTCAAATCAATGGGGATCCGGTAGCCTTTTTATTATTATTTTCCAAAGATCTGCGTTTACTAGCTGAATAAGGAAGTGAATCACAGATTTAGTGAAATTACACGTCTATTGAGAAACTCATGACTTACATTTTTTATTTTTCTCTTGTAAGTTGCAATTCAGTGTCTGGAGACTGTGTTTAAGATTAATCCAGAAGATACTCATCTTGCACCTCCACAGCATTTGATAGAAATGTTCACGAATTCTTTTCACAAGGTAAGAATTTAATTTAGATTCTAGAGTTACTCTGCTAATATGTGCTAAGATTTCATATTGTATACCAAATCTTGAAGTGCTGTATAGGTCAAAATGATGTGGAAACTTAAGGAAAACATGAAAAAATGTGAATTTCCATTAAAGTTAGCAGAATAAGAATCTTTTGGGGCAGTGGGAGGAATTAATTTAAGATGGACAAGGACAGTTCCATATAGAAAATTACTAAACAGTGGATGTCTCTTTCTCACTTGGAAGGATTTTATTATTCAGTTGAGCACTTTGCAGTTCCCAGAGATAAATGTCTGCAAAATGCATCAGGTCACTCACAGTTTGCTGATGCTTCTCACTTCCTTCTGGAAATAATTTAGTTGTTCAGTTTCAAAAACTTGGTCCGTGAACCTTAAAATGAGGACTTCAAAAATGTGTACTAATTATACGTGTTATCTGGGATCTCCAGTACAGGAAGCACTGGAACCACCAGGACAGCAATTAGGAGAGTCAGAAGTAAGAAAAACAAGACTACAGAGACATCAGTTCTCTTCCTCTTGACTTCCTTAAAATGTGTGGTGGGCCATAAGGCTTTTTTAGTAGCAGAAAGCAAGCTATCTTTCTCTTCTAGTATGTTCCTCTAGTTCTTTCATACTTCCTGTGTGCTACAGAAAATCTGGTTGCTTGCTGTGATACCATGATGCTCAGGATGAAAGAAATTTTTTATAAAATCAGGGCTTATATTTTAATGAAAAAAATCTCGATTTGTTTACATACAGAATGACATGCTGCCTCTCTCAGATTCTTTACCGGAGGATGTTGAAAAGGCTGACAAACTGAAGGATGAAGGTTTGTAATAAACAGGAATAAACATCTTGCCCTTTTATAGAGACTTGTGCGTTTTCATGGATAGTGACACAGTGTAGCAGCTGGGCAACACAAACCCTGCACAAAAACTTCAGCTCATGTTCTCCGGTGATTGTTACGTTGTAAGAGGGCTAAGTGATGTGCTCTGTCTGGGGGAACTTAAGAAAATACAGTCTATTCTCTTCCTTAAAGCTAAAAACGATAGCACATGAAGTCCTGGGCAACATTCCTGAGGCATTAAAGAATGAACAGATATTGTTCAGTGTACTATAGATTTCTCTGTTTGTCCATGGAATTTCTATACAAGTTTCTACTTCATAATGTAAAGGTTATGTGATGTCAGGGATTATGTGCTAGCAGAGTATTATAACATCGGTAAAAAGCTGACCCAACTGAAGCCATTGGAAAAACTCTTGTGAACTTACTAGGATCAGTATTTCACATGTGAAGTAATTTGTGCGCTCTATAAAAATTACAGGAAAGGGTGTTGTTTACTTTCCCTTTGATAGATGTTTTGCTGTTATGTGAGGAAAAGCAGCTGTACCACAGAAGTCTTCACTAATGCTATCCAAGAAGGAATCTGTTTTATTTCCCTCCTCAAAAGGTGGTGGTGAGGGAGAAGCAGCACATAGCACTGATAACTGAATCAATCAGGATTGATGCTTTATTAATACATTTTTTATGATCCGCTGGATTTTCAGGTATTTGAGTCATAGAAAAAAAGTTTCTAATTGGAAGGCAGATGTAATCCTCTCAAAAATTTTAGGATAATGATGTGGAGAAAGCTTTACTGGTTTTGAGAATTATTTCCCTATCTGCCTGGTAATTTGGAGTCGTGAATGCAGTCCATTATTGGCTCTGAAAGTAAATCTTTGTAATTGCTGAAGATGCTGATTAGCTCTTTAATTCTAAGGGAAGGAGCTCAAACAAGGTTATATCACAAGTGAAAATAATTTGTAAGTTGTAATATACCTGCTGGGCATGCTGGCTTTTCATTTTGCTGCCTGTTACTGCAAGCTCATGGAGAGTGAAGAGTATCCATAGCGCTCAGGATGGTTACTGGACCATAGGGTTATTCAGCACTTTCCAGGTGTGGGTGTTACGGCAACGCCTGGTTTCAGTCTGTGAGTTCTGTCTTGTCATCTGTCGCACGGAGGTTTGTGAAATAGACCGAGGAAATGAAGTCGTGTGCTATGTCTTTGTGTGGTGTTACTAACGCGATTCCATGTCTCTACTGAAAAAATTGAAAGGGTCTGAAATTTGGCAAAGGGCCATTTAAAGTGTCAGCTTTCGGGGACATCAATAAGCAGTTTGGAACTGCTTGAAGTGCTTCTGGTTAATTTCCCATAATAAAATTAAAACTTCCTGTCCTGTTGTCCTGGTTTAGCCTTATTCAGCAACCAAGTACCACAGAGCCGTTCGCTCCCCTCCCCCTCCCCCTTCTCCCCCACCCCTCTCAGCAGGATAGGGCAGAGAATTGGAGGAAAAAAAATAAGAGAACTTGTGGGTTGAGATAAGAACAGTTTAATAATTGAAAGTAAGAGAAATAATACACTACTACTACTACTGTGTATTGAAAATACTACAACTACTAATTATAATAATATGTAATTTTTAAAAAAAGGAAGAAGGGAAGGAAAACAAAATGATAGAACCGCTCAGCACTGACTGACTGATGCTTAGCCAATTCCCAAGCAGTCATTTCCCCTCCTGGCCAACCCTGCCCCCTTATATACTGAGCACGATGTCTGATGGCATGAAATGTCCCTTTGGTCAGTTTGGATCAGATCTCTGGGCTATGGCATCTCCTGGCTTCTTGTAGAGAGGAAGCTGGGAACACAGGTGTCATATGAGAAACTGAAAAAGTCCTCGATTGGTATGAACACTCCTTAGCAACAACTAAAAACATCAGTGTTACCAGCATGCTCAGCACAAATCCAAAACACAGCCTCATAGGAGATACTGTGAAGAAAATCAGCTCTGTCCCAACTAAAACCAGCACACCTGTGTCTAATGCTGCTCTGTCATATTAAACCTCTCATTTTCACACATGTATTACTGGTCATCTCTATCATGCTTTTCAGTTATGAGTGTTTTCTGCCATGAAGTAAATCACATAACCTGGGGAAGTCTATTTGACCCATATCTTCTACAATACTGTGTAACTCTTGTAATTTCCTCATTTCTATCCATATTTCCTTACCGATGGAGTATGTTCCCTCAGCTTAGTGGCCACCAGCCTGCTCCTCCTCTGCTCTCAAACCAGCCACAGTACTTGTAGAAATCGGCTAATGAATGGCAAAACCAAACCAGATAGCTGCGTTTTCTTTCTTGGTTGTTATAAAACCAGGAAGTAACATACCCTCCAGACTAGTAAATACTTGAATTTATTTGCCTACCCTAGCATCACTTGACACCTTGGCTTAATGTAAGCCGTGTAAGAGCACAGATTACGCGCTGGGTTGTATAGTGTAACAGTGGCTTGGTCCTAAAAAGATCTGGGTGTTACCACAGTATAAATTATAGCAATAGGTGCTCTTTTTGTTACAGAGGATATGCATTCAAAAGTATAACCATCTGTACGGGTGGGTTTTTGTCTTAAGAATTTTTGTCTGGTATTAACATGAAATATTACGTTGCTTTTCCTTTTGTCCTCAATTGCTTCATCTCGGCAGAAATAGTAGGTCTAGCAATTTTTCTGTTTTCTTTTAGCCAGTTTTGAGCTGGAGAGAGTGCGAGCACAAGAAAGGTACCCACTGATAGTAGTTCCAACTTAGCCCTGTACCCCAGGTCATCTTTAGTTCAGAGCAGCGTCAGCCATCCCAACTCCAGTTTTGTTTCAGGGGAATGTTAACTGTTGAGATCTCCTTGAATACGCTTAACTTGCAAGTCTTTAATCTGACAACAGGATTTAATGTACAGACCTTTAAGTTAGGTCAAAGGAAAGATGTGTAAAGGGTGAGCCTGTGGAAATGAGACAGGTACGGTTACGTTCTGTGTATATTTTGAAGGTACACATGCAATTACATTTTCAGTTTGCCGTCTCACTGGCAGGGATTGCTGAGTACAATTACAGTCTAGTGTATAACTGTTGGGAAGAGGTGATCTTGATGATAATTAGTTGCTTAAATCTGGTTTTGTTTATTAAGCTCTCCATATTCAACAGTGTACATAATGAACTTTACAGATAGAGCAGATATTTTTATTTGCATTATTCCATGCCAGCTCTATTTAAAAGTATGTATCTCAAACAAAGACGGTCATAACTACCTTACATAGATGCTGTAATGTGGCTGCTCTATTTCTTTCATACATGGTACTGTATCTTTTAATTACTAAAGAGCTTTTTATAACCTTTTTTCAGGTAATAATCATATGAAAGAAGAAAATTACGGTGCTGCAGTGGACTGTTATACTAGGGCTATAGAACTGGATCCAAACAACGCGGTCTATTACTGCAACAGGTAAAACCAAAACAATATGCACTTTTCACTCCTAAACTTCATTAACATTGTTTTAAAGATAAATCATGTAGTAGATCAAAACAATCTACAAAAACTAGCTAGGAAACCCCACTATTCAGAAATTAATCATGTTAAATTTGCAAGAGCTAAGGTGGAAGTGAGCTTATTCAGCCTATCTGTATCAGTTAAAGGTGTCATATGGACTTTAAAATTACTTGTAACACTTGAGATCATGTTTTTCTGAGTTAGGTTGTCTATATTAAGTCATAGCGTAGGCTGTGTATTCCAGTCTGTTGAGAGTAGTAAGAGCTTTTTTTTTTTTTCCCTGGTGTTCTAGTGACTCAGCTGCCACCTCTACCTCCCTTAGTAGTGACTTTTCCTGGAGAAAATATCATTGTAGGAATGCCATTTTGGAGATCTCAAGCACTGTGTAAATACTCATCATTTTTATGCATGACCTGTTGAAAAATAACAAGGCTGTTGTAGTTTAATTGTATAATCTGTTCTTCACTCTAGTGAAGACACGGTAGCAGAAGCGTGCTCTTTCAGCATACTGCCCAGAAGACCAGTGTACGAGCAAAGGCAGTACAGTCTATGGGCCCTGCTGGAACTAGCCTGCCCCTAGAGCCACCCTGCTCTGCACTCCTCAGTGCCTCCGTTACCGGAAGGATGCATTAACTTAAGTGCTGCCAGTCTGGCCTTGTTGCACTGTACCTAGTGGATTTTTCTATTTTTGGAGCTGTGATTCCATTACTACAGAGTTTAGTTTGTGATAAATACAAGATAAAGATCCACTGGTTTATGGTGAGCATAAAGAGAAGGGAAACACACAGTTTACTAATATTTTATGTCCTTAACACAACAGTTTAAAGCGTAAATCATCTATTTGCCTTCAGAAAACTTACCACATAAGTGATTTTAGGTATAAAATGGAAATCTGAAGAACAGTTTCAAAAGCCTCCCAAAATCACTGAAAGTTTCCTCTGCAGAATGGGTTTAAGCACCAAATCCGTAATGGGCAAGAGTAGAAGTACTTCAGTCTGCGTGTTACATCACTGCTATCACAGCTGTGAGGAAGGAGGCGAACCCTGGTGTCAGTAAGCGCAGTATTGTGTAAAATTATTTAAAAGAAGACAGGCCGTTGCTTGGAGTTTTGTGGGTCATGCAGTGTTTACAGTATCCTTATATATTTAAGCTAGTTTGGGGCATATATTGCCTTCAACACTACTCCTTTTTACTCACAACAGTGAGAAAAAGGGGACTGAGATGCCCTTGAAGTTTTAACTGGCCACACACATATTTTGTAAACATCTGTTAATCTGTTCCAATACCCTTTTTAATTTGGGCAAGTCTTTAACCTTACTGTGTAAATGTCCGGAATGTTTCCTATTTCTCTGGTGTAGAGATGCAACTGTAATTTGGTAATTCAGAGATGATTGAGAAATGCTACTCTGATTTACGTGCAAGCATGCGTTGCCTGCTAAAAAAACTGAGCAGGGAAAAATAATAGCAGTCCTTCCAACGGCAGTAAAACTATACTTCTTGCTGAAAAAGGCCAATTGTATAAAACAGTTCTGCTTAAACAATGATTTTATGTAAACTACGACTTGAGAGTTTCACTTCTTGCAATAGGTTTTGTGATGTGCTTTGTGCATAGCTGTATGCGGGATCTAAACCAGTTCCTTAGAGTTATTTATCCGGTGTGTCCTTCAAGGTGAGTGCACGTTCTCCAAAGCTGTAGCCTAGCAGTGCACTTAAGCACGTATTTCAGAACATTTTCTTGTCCTAACTAGTTGAGGCGCTGCCTAAATAGTGAATGAAAAGTCAGGAAGATTAAACGAGTCTGAAGTTAGTCATGGACATGTGAATATCTAAGCCTGGGGTATTATTTTTCTTTTATTGTTCGGGGTTTTTCTGACAAAGCTCTCTCCCTTCCCTCCTGTCTTCCTTTTAGGGCTGCTGCTCAAAGTAAGCTCAACAACTACAGTGAAGCAATAAAGGACTGTGAGAGAGCCATAGCGATAGATCCAAAGTACAGCAAGGCATATGGGAGAATGGGGTAAGCTAATACCAATCTGGGTGAGCACTGAAGACCCAAGCGTGCATCACCATAGATTTTCTGAAAGAAGTGGAGCTACCGTGCCTTACTTGGCTGACATTCTGGTTCTGAACGCGTGCCCGTTTTCTGAAGATGACCCTACCAGGCTGACAGCTTTAAGTTTTATACATGTGGTTGACCTTGGCATTTGCATGTCAGATTGCATCAGTTTGCAATTTTTTTAAAATTTCAGTTTAACAACTTTGCAAATTTAGATAGTCATGATTTAATTTTTTCCCACCTAGTTATGAGTAATCAAAATTCTGCAGTTGGAACAGTGAGTCTGTTAATGATGCTGTTAGAGAACAGAACACTGAACATACTGGGGCTTCATATTTGCGGGAACGGAGGCTCAATTTTTCTGTTCAGCAGCTCTTGGGAAGCATGTATCGTAGCAAGAGGAAGCTGTGTCCCTTTGGTAGTTTTCTCAGTCGTGTGAGAGATGAGCGCTATACCCTCTTTAAGTGCTCTCGGAAAACAATGTCAGGAATGTCCGACTGGGATATCTACTCGAGTGAAGGGCCGTTCTTCCAACATGTGGCTTTGCATTTTCAATAACCGAACATATCGTGGGCATGGACTGGATGCTGCATTAGGCTTTTGAGGTTGTGTCTATACTGGTGAATTAAAAAATGCTTGGGATTGTTCCTGGGGTCAGCAGGCACAAAATGGCCCGTGTCCGTGTTATGAAAGTCTAATTTGCAGCATGGAGCGGTCACATCCAAACTGCCTATTGCTAAATTGCATTGGCCTGCGTCAAATTCTGAACCATGCCCCAAAATTGTCTGGGATGTTGCTTGTTGGCCTGGGACAAAACCATGCCAGGGGGCATTTATTTAAGATCAAAGATGATGGGATTTTATCACTTGAAACTTTCCATGATTCAGTTTATTTTAGTAAATCAAATGTAGGCTGACTGGCTTTTGGGATAATTAATTCACTTGGAAATTTTAGGGACTGTTGGTTTTGTCCTATTGTTTCTTCATATAGCACAACCTGCAATCCCCCTATTTCAGTGAGATGGAGGGAAGCTACAGGCTGATTTAACTGGAAATTGGAGGTTACTTTAAGAGTTTTGGGTGGAATACCTGTGTGCCTTTTGATACACGGTGTTCAGTGGAATCATTCTCAGGCAATCAAGCTTCTGGTTTTTTTGATTGTCTGGTTGTTTTGACAGGGGCGGTATTCTGAGCTAGAAACCATGACTTAACTCAGCAGATGGATATAAGAATACATTTGGCATAGGCTGAATGAGGAGCAGTGCTTGTTTAGTAGTAACTAAAAAAAACAAGTGCAGAAGGCACCTTCTCAACAAAACACCCTCATGACAAAGCTGTGCTTTACGACTGCATTATGCAGGCGTATCGGTTTTTCCTAGGATTTGACAGAAGCTCATGACAGGTCACAGAAAGATGCAGAAGTGCCACAGAAGTATGCAGAGATGGGATCCAGGTAGACAGTTAAAGGGATACTTGCAGCGTGACCCTGAGCGAGCACTCGTCTGGGTAGGAATTCCGAGCAAAGAAACTGTCGCCCACTGTTCTGACTTGTACTGTGTTCCGAGAAGCAGAATTTTACATACTTTCTCTAAAAAATGACGATTGCCTCACAGAAATACCGGATTGTATTTCTTGTCTCAACAGAAACTGTTTTGGCAAGTTAGTGGGCCAAAAGGGAGAATGTTTTTTGTGCGAGTAACTGTGTTAAGAGAAGAACTTCGTATTGCATGGGTTCCTCCGGGAGCTTTACTGGCGACTCCTGGTGTTTGGTACTGCTACTAAATTGAGCATCACTGAGAGCGATGACTGTGACTGAGGTATCTCACACGCTGAGCTCTCTCGCCTGAGGGAGGAGACGAAGGTTTGTTAGTGGGCATTAGCACAGGCTCATCTGTGTCGCCCAGCACATACCACTGGAGTACTAAAGAGCTGAATGTGGGCTACGCCGCTCGTTCACAAAACGTGGAACGGATCTGTTTAGTTTTGTGGTCAGTGTAAGTTGAAGATACAGTAGAAGATAAATTGAAACTGCAACCACATGGAATAGCTTAAAGAAAGATGATGTTCTGAATGTAGTAACTAATTGAATTTGAATACAAATAGTGTTTCAAAAGTAGTAGATCTGTCCTGTGCTTTCCTGAGCTGCTGGAGAAGAATCTTTTTCAAAATATTAAGGAGACCTCCCTGATACAAGGGTTTCTTACAGCATCTTACAGGTGTCACTGCTATCCTGTATAACCCATTTGTCAAGCTCTGGAAGCAGAAGATCTGAAAGAACCTTGCACTGACCTCAACACAAAAATCTGTTATGCTGAAACTTGTGGTTCCAGTATTTGGTTTACTGAAGCTGCAGAAGTCCCGTTAAGAGTATCTTTGCTCTATGTACCCTTCTGAATAATCTTTTGGATCAAAAGGAGTGGAGGAAACACTTAGAGGGATTTCTGAGCTTATGCAAAAAGCCAAGGATGCTGGATGCAGCTTGTGCTCTCACATGCAGCCTAAATCACTTGATGGCCAGGGAGCTTTTAGTGCAACTTGCATATACATGGATCAGACAATGCAAGATCATTTCTTGAGGGATCATCTCTTCTGCAAAACCAAGTGCTTACACTTACTAATAGCAAAACTTGCTTCAAGTCAGTGCTCAAGATAAAGATGAGTTGTGAGATGCTGTTTTACTTAGAAAATGTATCACTATCTTTTGATGGTCATTTATGTTCTACCCAGGATTTCTTTATTTCACATTAGGTTGGCTCTGACCTCTGTGAATAAATATGAAGAAGCAGTTACCAGTTACCAAAAAGCACTGGATCTTGATCCAGAGAATGACTCTTATAAGTCAAATTTGAAAATAGCAGAACAGAAACTAAGAGACATGTCCAGTCCTGTAAGTTAGCTCTGTATGTGTTTATTTACAGTAGTTTTAACTGTGATTCTGTAGGTAAACTTACCTTCAATTGCAATTTGTTTGTAGACTGGAACTGGACTCAGTTTTGACATGGCAAGCTTAATAAACAATCCTGCCTTCATCAGTATGGTGAGTATATTTCAAGCTTTACATTGTACTGGTCTTAAAACTGGAGGTTTAAGAACAACTCTTGTTTAATAACACAAGCAATTTCAAGGCTTATTCCAATCACAGTGGTTTCATTATACTGAAGTTAAACTTTTCAAAGTCATTTTACACTCAAACCATGAAGTGAAGCACAGGTCTCCTATATTGCCTGTCTTCTTTCCAATTGGTTCTACCTTACGAGCAACAACCTGCGTAGATAAGCTGTGCTGTTGTTATCGGTGACATGCGCAAATTGTGGTTTTGTCTCTTAGCCGTTTTTCACCATACATGGCTTGCTTAGCTAAATGGTGTTAATTAACTACGAGGAATGTAATTTGGAGAAAAAAATGCAAAAAATACTTCTTTCCTTTGAGAACTCAGGTAAAACTTCACTGCCCTTTCACTAGGACAGGACATTTCAACCAGTATGAAAATGCACAGCATGCAGGAGAGGTCAGTCCATCTGGTGTGATCCTGTGGTCCAGATCACAGGGGTGGTAGGCAAGGAAGAAGCGAGCGCGTTCTCTGATGGCATTAGTGCTGAAATAGCACTGGAACGCTGCGTACCGCTTCCTTGGCCACGTGACTTACGTGTACAGTCTGCGTCTGCTTAGAGTCGAAGACGTACTCTTCAGTATGGAGCTAACTATGGGGAAAGGGTTTTCTGCATCACTTCCAGAAGATGCCTGGGGTCAGGCGAACAGAACACAGGGCATTCAGCCAGGAATGAATAAATGATTTTCTGGTGGTGTCGTTTTTTGATTTGGTTTTAAGGAAAAAAAACCTGACTCACTGTCTGACCTTGAGGAAGTTACTGCTAGCCTCCAAGTTGGGCCGCTGACCTAGATCGGACTTGTTACTGATGGAAGAAAGGGGAAAAAACTCTCTAAATCCATAGAATTGACCTCCAACTGTAGAATAGAGAAAAAAGTTGGTTTACTTTTGAGATACATATATATGAAGGTATTTTGATCAAAAAAATGAATATTGTACTACCTGTTTTTTGTAGTACCTTTAATAATTGTGAGTAAGCAGATACAGTGTTGTGCCCATTGGTCTTGTATTCATACAGGCTCTGATTTCTGTAGGAATTACACTACTAACTTTAAACCATCACCTGGTTTATTCTGTAGTATCTGTTCATACACACCCGTACACTAGGGTGAACACCATATAGTTTATGAAGTGTCTTATGAATGAGAAATTTAAATAACCTCATGCTTCCTACAAAGTAAGCAGATATGCAATTAGCACAGAAAGATATCTTTTACCGCCAAACCACGCTACAAAGAAGTCCATACTCTGGTTTACTCTGCAGTATTTTGTGGACTCAACAGTTTATACCCAGTAGCAGTAGTAGTTACATGACTGATTTACCCAGGCTGGCAATCAACAAAATACAGACCCTTCTCCAAAAAGCCCAGAAGAGGGGCTTGTCTTTGGAAATCTTAGGGGGTTGGGTTTTTTTGCAGTAGTTTTTAAGTTTTCTGGTACTGGGTTTTCGTGTTTAATGTCTGTTTCTCATATTTTTCATGCCTGCATCTGTAACTAGCACTTCTTTAGCTATCCTTGAAATCCTTTAGATATCCTTGAAATACGTTCCTGTAACGATTCTTTTTGCTGGAGACCATATGTCTCTGTGCACATACACTTAGCTTCATTTTGTCATAAAACATGGAATACAGCCTGTGGGGTTCTTTTGGTTCTTTACCACATTTTCCTCAGAGATACCCAAGTAGTAAATGTGTTATAATTCAGCTATATATTGTCTGTTCTAGGCAGCAAGTTTAATGCAGAATCCTCAAGTTCAACAACTGTAAGTATTAAAATGGAGTACCATTGGGAGAAACGTTCTTAGGGGGTTCAGTTAAGAGAAGGTGTACAGTACTGTATCGCTGTAAATACTGCTTACTGTACATAAAACTGCTGCAGCTTCTGCCTCTTGCAGTTTTACTTTCTGCCAGCAATTCAAAAAAGAACTGTGGTTTATTGCTTCCTGGAAATGCCCCTGCATACCCCAACACTGTGCTAACTGTTCCAGGATGTCCGGGATGATGTCAAACGCCATTGGTGGCCCTGCTGCGGGTGTTGGTGGCCTGTCAGATTTGTCCAGCCTGATCCATGCGTAAGTGTTATGAACTGCACAGTTTTAACTGTTCGTAGAAGCACTGTTGTGCAACATCTATTTAAAAGGGATAATGTGAAGCCAATTACACTGCGGCCTGTCCCCACTGTATGCCCGATTATTATTAAAACTGCAAATTTAAGACTTTTTCCACTATCTTTTTTGTTTGCTTTGTACATTTCCATCAATTGGAATGACTACACTGTGCGCTCAGTTTCTGGTCCTCATACTGTGTTTACTTCCTAAATGCCACTTACTAGAAGTGCTCCTTTAAACTTTTAAGAACTCCTACACGTGTTTTCAAGTTGTGTTGACAAATTCACTACCTGGTATCCCAGACACTAGTTAGAAAAGCTACAGCTTTACTTAGCACAGGTTGCAACAAGCTCTGCTCTGGCATCCCTCCGTTTAGACTAGGAAGGCTTCAGGGAACTCAGCGTAATGAGAAGTAGCTTTTGCAAAGAACAGAACCCAAGGCTTTTATCGTATAATAGTAACCTGTCTGGAAGAGTCTTCACAAAACCATGCAAATTGCTTTTAGGGCAGCACCTCTAAAAGGGCACGCTGTTTCACTTTATTTCAGCATTCTAACCTGTTTCAAACTATTTTTGAGTTTTGTCCCTTGAAGAACAAAGGTTACGTATAATCCACATCTAAGACAGGAATTGTGCCCCCACAAAACCAAGGGCTGTTTGCACGAACAACATGCGTGACGCCTAGATGGGTAGAAAGGGTGGCTTTCCTTCCACCTGCAGGGTGGTGTAAAGGAGCCTTGATAATGTGCTGCTTGGGCAAAAGGCAGGAGTTCCGGAGAAGCCACGCCAGCCTATTCATGAGTGATGTGTTTTATTTACTTCCTTTTTCTAGTAAACCAGGGTCATGCTTATCATGGAATTGGTCTCACCTGGTAATTTAACTCTTAAGCTCCGACTGCCACAGAGATGGATCGGTCATTGCTTGAGTCATTCGAGACATAATCGTTTGCTTGCGCTCTGCTAACGACACCTTGCTTGCAAGTACAAGTTGGCAGCCGCACGTTGTACTTCTGGACAAACTAATACAACGTTGCACTTTAAGTGCATTTATCTTAAACAATTAGGATGGATCCTCTCAAAAAGGAGGGAGCAAATCACTGGGGCAGATGTGCTCCTCAATTTTAGTTTTACCAAGTAGGGTAATGCTTTTTCCTGCATGGTACCAAGTAGAGGTGACAGACCTAAACAATGGAAATGAAAAGCTGATGGTAATCCTCTTTGGAGATGCTTTAACTAGATAGTCTCAATACTACAGATGCCTTGCTTAAGACGATACAGCAAACTACCTTTAGTCTTAACTTCCGTATAATGCCCGTTTCAGTTGTATTAGGATATCCTGTTTTCTTACGAATGCTGCTTGTCAGGCTTTTTTCACTTGTTGATTTTTCTTAAAACTGTTCAACACAGGGGGCAGCAGTTTGCACAGCAGATACAGCAGCAGAATCCAGAGCTCATAGAGCAACTGAGAAATCATGTCCGGAGCAGATCTTTCAGTGGCAGCACTGAAGAGCATTCCTGACTTACAGGAAGCATGTGAATTGGAATGGTATATAACCCCAAAACGCATACCATAGTGAGTAGCAAAAGCACCATTGTAACTCTTCTGCTTGAATAGAAGACAGAAAATTCTTCGTGCGTGTTTGCAAACAAGAACAAATCTGTTAAACAGATCTGCTGCACATAACATGGAACATATCGTTTATGTATAGTTACTCCTCTGAAAACTAACACACTGAATAGGTGGTTTATTAAAATCCCTATGTACGAGCCATTTTCAGTATGTGCATTAGATTGATCTCCAGGGCTACTGAGTGGGAAGGAGTTTTGCAGTGGGTTGATCTTGAGTAACAGCTCCATTCTAACCCTAGTGTAAAAGGCACGTTATTCTTACGGTGAGAACCATCACAGCTGTACTCCCTGTCAAATACTGAAACTGTAGGCCCACCTGATTTGCCCTTGTAGAATGAGCATAAGGAGCGTTGGAGTACACAGTATACGTAAAACTAACGCTTGGAAGGTCTGCTTCCGTAATCCTGTGGAGGGGCTGTCATCAGTAGCACGAAATACTTTTCAGCTTCATTGGAGAGGAGGGAGGGAGATGTTTGCCTGTGAAGGAGTACCGCACGCTGTGGGGGAAGACGCTAATCCTGAGTAAGATAATACGCAGAAACTGAAATGGAACTTGGCTTGGGAAAGGGAAGAGTATTAAGAACTTCTGGGTTTTTCTGCTGCCACGTATACCCTTGAATCATAACGGCAGCCCTGGAGGTCAGCATTATGGCACTGTTACCTAGGCATGGCAAACTGTATTACATTCCATATGTATGCAGTATTTAACATAAGCTTCAAATTCTTAACTGTAATAAGCTGAAACTGTGACTGTACAAATAACTAGTACCGAAAACTTACTGAAAAATAACTGCCTCAGAAGGAAGGATTCTCCTTCTATTCTTGTGTGGTAAATCACTAGCTTAAACAAGTAAGGATTACTTTTTAAGCTTCATTACACATACCTATCTTACCTGCTGGTTATGTGGCCAAGTTAAAGATTTTTCCACTCTATCGTATTTCCGTTCCTGCCCTGGCTTTTCTTGTGCAGTTCATCTTATTCTTTCAGAGACCGTTGCTTTTCAGTAATGTTATGATGTTAGCTTTGTTTTTTCACTCCGCTTACTGTTCACGCTGCTTTCTGGTACAAGGTACGCTCGGTTCTCAACCTTCAGACACGTGACCCCTGCTGGCCAGTTAGACTGGAGAAGGTACGTGGAGGAGAACAATAGGCTCCCAGATGGAGACACACACAGGGGCTCCTGGACCTCAGACATTGCATCTGCTTCAGCTTGAGGTCAAAAAAGAGCACCTCGGGTAGAAACAAATGCAAAATTTGGGCTCTAACAAATGCTAGTTGTGCATCTGTTGTGCGAGTCTTTCCCTGTTAAAACAGTGTGGGGAGGGGAAATGCAGCTGGATCCAAGGAGAAAGGAATTGGAGACAGCCAAAAATAGGAAATCTGTATTACCATCTGTTGAATAAAGACGTAAAGCTTACTAGAGCACCTTAAAGCCATTTCATGCTTTATTCAATAGAGCTTGCCAACACACAGCATTAAAATGCGTTTTAAAGTTATCGATGTAAGTTGCTGTAGCTGCCTTTTTGAGGCTGTGGGGATACTTAAACTTTACATTACATACATTTCCAAGGAAAAGCTTCTGACTTAACATCTGATGACAGAGAATAAAATCCCTAACAGGATCTTTTTTCCAGAAGTAGTTCAGGTCCTGAATCTAGCCCCTTCAAGAAAACTGCCACTTCATCTCAGTTACGTGTGATAGGACAGGATACCATTCACAAGAAAGATCGGTGGAGGCTGTAGGTGGGCTACAGCTACTGTACAGACATTGCTTGGAGTAGTGAACTGCGTCAGGAGAGAAGCACTGCTCCTAACATATCTCCTGTTAAACTTCACCATTCCGCCTGGTTCTCCTGTTCATGTTTTCAACCGCTCAAAGTGAGTTTTACTGACTTTGGTAAGGGGAACCAATAAATCCAGAGTGGACTGGGCAGTGCTGCAGGATCTCTATCGCTCCACTTATCCTTACTTTGTGACCGCAATCTTCATGCGGTGAGCTAGCTTTCTACGTTGAGAGAGAAACAGTGTCAAGAACCGCTTAAGAGTTCCTTGAGAACTACAGAGTATGATAATACTCAACAACTGGCTGTAGAAGTTGCACTGTCACGTACAAGCCCTGTAACTTACTGGATTTATGGAAGAACTATCCCCAAGGTTAAATGGGATGGAACGTGGGTTAGTTATCTGAAAACTACCCTTGAAGTCTATCTAAGTGGTAACTTTCATTTCACATGCTACACCATTGTCACGATTAGGTGTTACTCCAGTACAGATCATATGTAACCAGAGTATTATGTTGATGGCATTAGCTAACCCTTTAGGGGAGTGTGCTACAACTGGCACAATACTGAACTTGTAAACATTCTCTGTTTCTTGTATATGAACAGAAAGGGCTTTACAGCCTGAATAAAACACAGTGAGATCAGTAACGGGATCTGTCGTTACATGCTTTTCCATTGAAACCGGGAACAGAGGCATCATTTATGCTGAAGTCAGTTTTGTCTTGAATAGGCAGATTGTTTCAGTCACGCAATATGTCTTAATCACAGGGCAAGGAAGGAATCTTTTCCTGGATAATAACAGCACTTTATTTTGCACTAAAACTTTTCATCCCGCAAGATCGAGCGGTAAGCCGCAATCCCTACAAATACTGCTTTAATTTAAGGTTAATTGCAGTTTGTCCTTCAACTGAGCATTTAAACCCTAACTGGTTTTGTATCATTACTGTTCTGTCAGCATATAAGCGTGGTAATTGTTAAAGAAGATATTTTACACTCAAATTGTAAATTACTGTAACCTGCTTGCATGAAAATATAATCTTCTAACTATGCCTGATCATAAAAACACCTAATGAAATCTTCAGCCTAAACGGTTTCAGTTGCAGTTTTTGTTTTGTAACAGGTACTGAGTAAAACCACTCGTGCACACTGAGAGAGAACAAATTCTGCAGCTCTGGGTTCATGCACGGTTTCAGGGCTACGGAAAGTCATGCTGGCAAAATGCAACTTGTCTACCGTTTCTGTATATATCCTACCTCTTACTACCATATGGTTACATCTCCTTCCAGTCGTGTCAGTTTAACTTGAAAACAGACTATAAATAAAGTTATTTACATTTTTTGTGTGGATGGTTGTAGTTTCACTGTCTTAGTTTGTTACATGTCTAGGTTAACAGGTAAACTGCGTTCTTTAACATACCTGTTTATGGTGGTTGCTCTGTATTTTATTAGATGGATGTGTTGGTTTGTGGTTTTTTTCCCCATTCTGTGGACTCATGTGCTCAATTCTGTAAGCTGTTCCTGAATCTATTCAATATTTTAGAACTGAATTGAACCTGTGCTCTCATGGATGGCTACAGACTTTTTAGGAAAAACAGGCCATCAGGGTGAGGTGTGAGAGAGCATCTGGAAGTCAGGGAGGCCTCCTACAGGCAGCTGGAAGTAGCCTCACGATCGCAGGCCATGGTTCTCATGGGAGACTTTAACCACCCTGATATTTCCTGGAAAGGCAACACAGCCAGGCACACACCATCCAGGAGTTTCTGCAGAGCACCGGTGATAACTTTGACACAGGTGGCAGAGGCACCAGCAAGGAGAGGTGTGCTGCTGGACAGTAATAATAAATAATAATATTTGATAATACTCAAACACCACTTCCTCCAAGCTCAAGTTCAGTGCATCCCTATGGGTAGGAAATTAGGTAAAGGAGACAGAAGACCTACATGGATAAGCAGGGAGCTTCTGGAAAAACTTAAATGGAAGAAGGAAGTTTACAGAATGTGAAAAAAGGGACTGGCCACTTGGGAGGAATATAGGAATGTTGTCAGAGTATGCAGGGATGCAACGAGGAAGACCAAGGCCCACTTGGAATCAAACCTGTCTAGGGATTTCAAGGACAGTAAGAAGGGCTTCTTCAAGTACATCAGTAGCAAAAGGAAAACCAGGGAAAATGTGGGCCTGCTGCCGAACGAGAGGGTGCCCTGGGGATGGAGCATGCAAAGAAGGCGCAGTTGCTGAATGCCTGCTTTGATTCAGACTTTCCTGCTAAGGCTGGCCCTCAGGAATCCCAGACCCTGGAGGTAAGAGAGAGAGCCTGGAGAAAGAACACCCGCCCTTGGCCAAGGAGGAGCAGGTTAGAGATCAGCTAGGCAAACCTGACACCCACAGATCCATGGGCCCTGACGGGATTACACCCAGGAGTGCTGCGGGAGCTGGCAGATGGTATTGTGAAGCCATTCTCCATCATTTTTGAAAGGTCATGGGGAACAGGAGAGGTGTCTGAGGAGTGGGGGAAAGCTAGTGTCACACCAGGCTCCAAAAAGGAGAAGACCTGGGTTACTACAGGCCAGTCAGCCTCACCTCGATCCCTGGAAATGCTGTGGAAAAGCTCACCCTGGGTGTCATTTCTAAGTGTGTAAAGGGAGAGAAGGTTACTGGGAGCAGTCACATGGAATCACCAAGGGGAAACCATGCTTGACCCATCTGATAGCCTTCTACAACGGCATGACTTGCTGGGTGGATGAGGGGAGAGCAGTGGGTGTTGTCTACCTCAACTTCCACCAGGCTTTTGGCACTGTCTCCCATAACATCCTCTTAGGCAGTGTGGGTCAGGCGCATGGACAGTGAGGTGGACTGAGAACTGGCTGAATGGCAGAGCTCAGAGGGTTGTGGTCAGGGGCACAGAGTTTAGTTGGAGGCCTGTGACTAGTGGGGTTCTCCAGGGGTTGGTCCTGGGCCCTGTCCTGATCAACACATTCATCAATGACATGGATGAGGGGTCAGTGTACCCTCAGCAGGTTTGCTGATGACAGAACTGGGAGGAGCAGCTGATACGTCAGAAGGCTGTGCCAGCACACAGCGAGATCAGGACAGGCTGGAGAGGTGGGCGGAGAGGAGCCCAGTGAAGTTCCAACAGGGGCAGGTGTGGGGTCCTCCAGCTGGGGAGGGATAACCCCAGGCCCCAGTACAGGCTGAGGGTTAACCTGCTGGAAAGCAGCTCTGCAGAGAGGGCCCTGGGGGTCCTGGGGGACAATCAGTTGGCCATGAGCCAGCAACATGCCCTTGTGGCCAAGGCACACAGTGGTGTCTGGAGAGGCATTAAAGAGTGTGGTCAGCCTCCCCTCTACTCTGCCCTAGTGAGGCCACATCTGGAGTCCTGTGTCCAGTTCTGGGCTTCTCAGTTCAAGAAAGACAGGGAACTACTGGGGGAGTCCAGCAGAGGGCTAGAGATGGTCAAGGGAATGGAGCATCTCTCTTAGGGGGAACGGCTGAGAGAGCTGGGGCTGTTTAGCCTGGAGAAGACTGAAAAGGGATCTCCTCAATGCTTATCCATATCTAAAGGGCAGTTGTCAAGAGGATGGGGCCAGACTCTTTTCAGTGGTGCCCAGCGACAAGACAAGGGGCAACGGGCACAAACTGGAACACAGGACATTCCATCTCAACATGAGGAAGAACTTCTTTACTCTGAGGGTGCCAGAGCACAGGAACGGGCTGACCAGAGAGGCTGTGGAGTCTCCTCCTGTGGAAATACTCAAAACCCGCCTGGATGTGTTGCTGTCCAACCTGCTCTGGGTGAACCTACCTTGGCAGGGGGGTTGGACTGAATCATCCCCAAAGGTCCCTTCCAAGCCCTACCATTCCACGATTCTGCAATTCTACACTTGAACATTTTATACACAGGAAACCCTGAAGTAAAATACTGTCAAAACTAAGTAAGGTTGCCAAGTGCCGATATGGTAGCTGAGAAATACAACAAGCCACCGAGTAGAATCTGTAGCACTCGCTGAACTAGCATTAAAGCCCCAGTAAAGCCAGTCACCATTTTCTGTATTAACTGCTACCTTTGGGTGACCTTAGGTATTTTCAGCCAAACCTATTTCCATCTTTTGTCAAAAGTAAGCTAGGGAAAAGCACATTTCAGTGCTTAACCAAGTCCTGAATTTCTTCCTGCATATGCTCTGAGAAACCTGAACTAAAATAGCCATGCAGGGTTTTTCTTCCTCATTTTCCTAAGAATCTATTGAAATGCCTCTGGCAGGGGAAGAGTAATTTGCAGCCCTTCAGTTTAACAATACAAAAAAATGCCTGAATTCTGCTAATTTAGTTTTCAGTTCCCTACTGATTAGAAACAACATGCCTGTTCACAGAATGCCCTCTACTGCAGGGACGCATAAATCTGTGGAAGACTGCAGAACTGGGACAGACGTGCTGTCTTACTCCTTTTCAAAGACTGAGCCACAACCAGCACATTCTTTGCCTGACACTCTCCTCAACACTGCCAGCTTCACTCACTCACCTTATGCCTTTATCAGGATCTAGTTCTTGGAGCTATGCATGTACCATGCAAACGCACCTCCATGCCAACACTCCCAAGTCTTTCTTCTAAGGGTCTGGATTCCAGGAACTCCTCTGCAAAAGGCCAGTTCCCTCAAAGTGAAGCAGTTTTAGCAAAACCACAATTTAGAAACTAATCAAAATAACAAAGTACAAAGTGCTACTATTTCATGCAAATCTCACTCCACTGCCCCGAGATGATGTTAATACAATACAATTTGCTAGAGCTACACTCTTCTCAAAGGCTTTATTTTTAGTAGAAAAAAAAAGCATATGCATGTTTTCAGAAGACTGTAAACCATAACAATGCTCAGAAAAATTAAATAAGCATAATTACATTTATAGATATATAGGGATTTGGGTTTGTACACATTTTAATGATTCCTCTGCAAAAACATCAAGAAGTTGGTCAAAAATAAAGAACAGAAATACAGAATTTTTTCTTCAGCTTTGTTTGACTTCTGAAGAAACTACACAGACTTGTGCAATATCATCATACTCGTATGTTCTCTTCAAAAACGTGTCTGTAAGTCTTAAGCCAGAGACACTCTAAAAAGTGAAAACATTTATAAGAGTTGTTATTAGAATTACTAAGCTTTCAGGACAGCTATTTTATAACAAAACTATGCTGTACAGACTTACTTGCAATCCCTGCACTGAAGACAACAATGTAAGTGCAAGATGGAGGGATGAACTTGGGTGCAGCTTTCCAAGTTGCCTTCCTGAAACTCCACACCAGTGGATGGAATTCGTATTGCACATTTCTAATACCAGATCCATAGTCCTTTCACTGCTGGAGGAAAGCAAAAACGAAGAATAAACCTGTGGGCTTTTTCTAAGCATTCACGGACTGCAGACATGTAAAACCTTGATTGTTTTATTATCCAGGTTATAAGTATTACATACAATGCCTGATTAATTATATTATGTATAGCTTGCTGCAAGATTTACTGTGATGCATGGTAATTAAGTTGCATATAGCTCTGTCCGACAGGAGCATTCTACCATGGGTGTAGCAATACTGGATAGCGTAATACGTGCTCCATCCAAAGTGTGAGCAAGGATTTTCATGAGCAGTCTGCAGACCAGACACACGCTTTAGGCCCTGTCTTCCAGTCGTATTCAGAATTACTTTAAACGTCACACTTGCAACCCTTTCATCAAGGGCTACTGTAGATCCCAGTGTACACAGAAATCGAGTCAATGCATGTATAAAGATGCACAGAAGACTACAGATGACCGTGTTTCACAGACATTCCAGCAGTGGTGCAGAACCAGTGTTAGACTGGATACAAATGGCATTGTTTATTTTGATAAAATCACCTATAGTTTAACAAGTCCTATACACACATTCATTTAGTTATTAGAAGAACTATGATGATTCGTGATTTAAGTTTGGGGTGCAGTCCTCAGTTCCACGGAATCCCGCTAGAATTTTTTGGCAGTTTCCTAGTTCAAACAGTAGTAACAGATCACGATGCAAGGTTTTTCGTTAGTTCCTTTTTTTAAAACGCTGGTATCTGAAAGATATGTTTCAAATAATAGACCAGTAGCTTTCTGTTGCTACAACTCATAGTAAAAACCGGGTTTGAGTTGTTTCAAGAGAAAGTATCAAAGACAGAAACAAAGGCAGCCAACACTTACCCACTCAGGAAAAACCTCAAGAGTCACATGACATCATTACCTGCAATTTGTTATTTTGCATGTGATGTCAAAAGGTTCTTCCAAATTCACTGTGTCTGGTATTGTCTCCAAAGAAAGCCTTACATCGCCGTAACCAGGAGCCTGAGAAGGTGAAAGAATGCATATTCTCAGGTGCTGCACAGGAAAGTTGAAAACTTGAGTAGTAAAAGCTTCATTTACTGCAACAAGCTTAGAATAAGAGAAATCTAAAGAAAGAAGATGCTCTCTGTGCTTTTGATTTTTACCCAGATCACAGCAGTGCTCCATCCAACTACCAGTGACCACCTTCTTGATAGGTTTAAAAATTCATTAGACAAGGATGATCTGTGCAGTTTGTTTACAGGCAACGATACACACTTTGTTACTACGCTTTTCAGATAGTCCACATCCTTAACGTCTGAATACCTGCATATGGTTCCTGAGAAGATCAGCTTTATTCTACGACCTCTCTGTCAGAGAGATAACAGATACTCTATGGACAATGTAAGCACAATTTTCCCACATAAACCCACCACTCTTCCACATCCTAAGAAATAAGAGATTGTTCCTTCTCTTTCCCATTTCAGTCCTTCAAGCCTCTGCCAAAATAATTAATTGTCGACAGTTAGAAAGGCACATGATATGAACACTTGTCAATTATCCCATTCGGTCAAGAGCTGAACACGTTTCATATGGTCTGTGAACAAACCCATGATAAGTATCATAGTTACCACTAACCAGGGCTGGTTGGAGATGGTAACCTGCAGATATAAGGCTTTAGATTTACAATCCCCACAAATTATAGATAGTAAGGAAAAATACAAGGGAAAACTTTGTCCTGCCTGACAAGGCTTAGTCATCGCACATGTTCCAATAATGCTGATACAAGGATGCTGTAGTAAAAATTACATTTACAGCTTGATTAAAATATATTCCCCAAGAGATCCACAAAACCAGTCACTGGCAGGTTGGCAACAGGTTTTAGCCATACACAATTCGTTACGGGCTGAAGACAGATGACACTTTAGGAGGAGTATTAAATTGGACATCAGAGTGAGCAAAGGGATGTCAAATTGATGGAGACTTCAGACCAGTTGAGCAACCTATGTCTGGAACCTTTCAAAAAAGGGAAGTCGTTGTCCAGCACAAAACCCGCCACATTTTCAGCTGTATTACATGACAGGAAGGAATCTACTGGAAAAATTATACTCAGTTCCCCAACAATGAGTAGTTTTGCCATCACAGACTCTTAAGAGCGATATATCCAACAACAAAAGAAGTATGGCTAGAGGTAAAGTCCTTACAGTAACACCAAAAGGAGGAACGTGGTTTTCATCCAAAAATGAGATGATTGCTCAGAGGATGGAATCAACTAGCCAATTCCTTGCTTGCGCTACTCAAGAACAGCGTTCTTTAATTTCAGGCTAGTTCTAGTGGAGTCCTGGGTTCAATGCCCATCAGCAGGTGGAGCCCCCTGGCATATTGTGGAAATCTGTCTGATGTCACCCAAAACCACTGTAGTTGTGAATTCCAAGATCACTTCACAAAAAAAACCAAGTTATGGCACGTGGGGATGATCCAGGATACTTGTTTTAGAAGTTTATTCCTAATCTGAACAAAAACAATGACAGAGGGGCACAGCACAGGTAGAATTCTTGGCCTGCAGAGGAAATAGTGGTTATAAGGCTAGTGAGTGACTTAGAAGGAAAGTGATGGAAGGTGAAAGGACTCTAGGAATGAAATAATCTGATAGCGCTGAAAAGATGAGGAACGGGTGAGAGAGTTGCACTGCAACTCAAGGGGAGGGAAAAAACAACCAACCAACCCGACACAAAAATCTTTTTGCTGCTTTTCCAAAGACAGATGTTGCTCAAAGTACACAAAATGGCTTGTGTTCCTCTGTTACTCCCTAGCATGAAACAATGATGAATGACTAAAACTAACCCTGGAATGTGGAGTTGAGTTAATCCCCTCTGTTTCAAGTGCCATTATCCAAGGTTCAACCAGAAGGGAGGCAGAGTGAGAGAATACAGACTGAAGACAGATTCCCACCCCGCAAAGAGAAATGGCAGAAAAGGTGAATTGAAAATGACACCATTAAAGGAAAAGCAACAAGTTTCCAAAGTAACAGGAATAAGTAAGTTTAGCAAAAAGGGCAGTTTCCAATTTGATGGGGTTATACATACACTTAAGAACTCAATTAGAAATGAAGAGACATTTTAGTGACCTAGCTCTGAACTTCCAGGACCCAACTTTGCTTGCCCAGTTCCAAGGCAACATGATTTGCCTACAGAATTGCTTGATTTAGTAGAAGATGGGAGTGTGTGTGGACAGGAGAGGCAGAAACCCAATTATAAGCTTTGTAAATTCAGACTAAGATTCAATTGTCAAAGCTTTTTTACTTCTCTCCCATATTATACCATCCTCAATTCAAAAGGTGCAAGTCAAGTTTAGACATTAGGGCAGACAAGCTGTGCAGCTGACTTAAACAAGCTAGTAATTACAACTTAAAATTCATGAGCAATTTATAACTCAGCCAGAACAGAACAGATTCAATCAAAACTGTGGATGTGCAAGATGGTTTTTATGTTTTATCCTATACAAAAAAACTGCTACTAAATGTCCGTTGGAATTACAGAGCAGAATTCTGTGTCAACAGTTGGCATACTTCAAGGAGTTACTTTGTCAGTGTTTTTCAGTTTGTTGCCAAATGTCTTCCAAGAAGTTAATTTTATTCTAACCAATGTATTTCACTACACAGGTTACTTGATCCTGACAGCCCACGTGCACAATCAATTAAGTTATGTTGTTCAGTGCTGTGTAAAAATAAAGAGCCATGTTAAGTGCCAGAAAACAAATCCTCAAGAAAACAGAAAAATGTTGCCATCCACATGACCAAAAGGAACAAGCTTTTGTTCAGCTACAGTCCCTTGGAACAGTGTTGTTTCCACACCTCAGTGAACAAATGTATTAAATAACTTTCCCAAATACATATAGGAACACGTGAATTCAGAACGAGGTCCAGAAAGTAAGCAGCTTGAACTTTTCCTTCGAGCAATTATTAAATTGCCTTAAAAATGGATGCTAAGTTAAGCTGACGCTTAAGTTAAACTTACCATTCTTTGGAGCTGGCTAGTTTGCAGCCGTCCTTGTTCACCCAGATTAGTTTTCCATACAATGTCTAGTTTACCAATCACTGTTACACCTTTTATTACTCCAGCTTTCTCTGCAAATTCTTGCTTTGGTTTTAGGCAGTATAAGTATTGGCGTGTATCCATAGGTTGTAAGTAAGTCCTTGAGCCAAATGTAGACTCACTAAAAGAAAACAACACTGGGCTTTAAACAGCTATTTTTAAGAAGACTTAAGAACCCAATCTTTTTTCCCATCCCTCACCAGTCTTACACCGTGTGTGTATTTTTTTCCGTGGCAAAACACACAGAATGCTTTTGTGTTTTCACAACAGAAAACAATTCTAGAATTTATGTAGCGTTGAGGACCAACAGGAAAAAAACAATTCAGCTGAGACGGAGAGAATGGAGATGGAAATCCACTTTGCTACATTATAACGTATTATCTGGCATCTTATTTAAACAACAGTGCTGGTAATTTTATTTCTGATATTTGGTTGCCTCCCAGTAAACCTCAGTTACATGAGCCTAAGATCCCCATTAAGAGCAAGAACCGTTACAAGGGACGCAAACACTTGTAAGAACAACACTCCACTGCGCTGCAGGTGAACCCTTCACAGGCAAGAAGGCAGAATATTCACTTCAGTCCGCACTGCAGAAGCACACAAGCATCACACCTCCTCTACAAACCCAAGCAGCTGTGAAGCACAAACAGCCAAAGTTAACTTCTACCCAGATATCACAATCTTTCATATCCACAACAGTTTACTGAATACAGTAGACAATTCTTCAGGTATTTGGTGTTTTACTAATCGACACAACATCACATTTATTTCGGTGTGACAAATTTTTATGTTCCAAGATCCTATACGGGTGTTCCACCATTTTGCCTTAAGGGCTGCTTTGCTAGATCTTCATTAGAACAACCCAAAACAGTTACAAGTGCACTAGAATGAAGCAAAGACAAGTCAAATGGGTCCCGTAAGGCTAAATACACACAGATCAAGTCAGAACCAGATATGGGCTAAATTTTATATAGGGGACACTGAAATCGTAGCATCTTATCATGCTACCATGTCACCCTTGTTACCAGTTATTTGAAGATTAAGCTGGGGATTTCTCTACTAGGTAGAATTAAAGTTTTGAGAGCAGTTTCTATAAAAAGAAAACGGTAAAAGCTTTCCCAGCTGAATATGTAACAGGAGTTTGACATTTTTAATCAAGCAATGTAGTACAATTTTTCCACAACAGACAATTCAGTAACAGTAATGCTTGTATCTCATGAAATCACAAAGAATTTCCAAGTCACATATCCCAAATCTGAACATACCTCTCCCCTGCTGTGTCTATTGTGTTCAGTTCTGCAACGTTGTACATCATAGATGGCTCTAAAGAAACCTTCTCCATAAACATTGGAGAGGTAGTGATATTCTGAATCTGAGCTTCCAGAAACACTTCATCTGTCTGAAAAAAGGCAAAAGTGCAAGTTCATGAAAACGTGATTGGTGTTGTTAAAAAGTAGACAGTCCTATCGTTTAAAAACAAAAAAAAGTCACATGTTTAGTTCATGCCTGCAAATCAAATTAAAGTAATTAATGCAAGGAAAAACCTTAATCCCAGTAACAATAGGAGCAAAAGTGTTAGTCAACAGATATCTTGCCAAACAATGGATGTGGGATAATTTTGCTGTGTTCTGTCTATTGCTTATTTGTAATGCATCAGATCACCACTTCAAGACTTTCATCCACTCAATAGCAACTCAAGTTTTAATCCAAATTATTAATAAAGAAAAAATTAGAATAAATGGTAAGGAATTGCAGTGCACAACGACATGCCATGCCAGATTACTAGTGCATCAAGCTGCATAAAAAAATGAAAAGAAGTTTGTGTGTTGTTCTTTAATTGAAGTAAAATAGTTCAGGTACATGCTCTGAGATTCTATTATTATTATGAAACGTTGATATACTGGCTGCAAAGCTAAAAACCAGCCTCCTCCCTCACTCAGCTGCCTCATGCCAATGGTTACCAGCATTATATGCATCCAACAATTTAACTGGTACTCTACCTTCAAAACATCCTGTAAGACTATCTGTTAAATGAAGGTATATAAGGACCAATTCTGGTACAGGAATGAAAGCTACAGACTTTTAAACTTCAGAAGCTGAAAAAACATGGAACTAGAGGTGTTTTTGCCTCCCCGCTTCTATGGAATTGCGGAACAATGAAGCCATTTTGCACCTGTAACATCTCAGGATAATTACAGAAGGCTCAGTCTAGTAGAGAAATGAGCCCCTGGAGAGGTAGAAAAACAAAAGCAAGGAAGTGCCAAATTAAAAAAAAAAAAAACAACAAAAAAACCCCAAACAGAAACCAAAGGAGGTGGGATGAGGGCAACTACCAAATCTGTGTTACAAGAGTTCTTGATTCAGGCAGTTGGACTAGATGATCACTATAGGTCCCTTCCAACTGAAAGTCTATTCTATAAATTCACTGTGAAGAAGAGTTTAGGTATTTTGTTACAATAAATTTTAAAAATTACTTTTAGGGAAAAGGTGGAAGGAAGCTTACAGTTTCTTTTTAATTGGTGTAAATAAATGACTTCATTATACACATGAAGTCCTGCTTGTAAATTACAAAAAAGTGGTACAAAATAGCCAAACTATTTTTAGTCTCAAAAGGCATTGTTTTAGAAGGAGAAATAGAGAACCATACTGTAACTATTTGTTATGACTTATGTGTTAAACACAAACCAGAAGATTGCATATATACAGCAATGAAAACTGTGCAAGCTCCATGGGTTACAGACCTCGCACTTGCAGAAGGAGCTAGGAGTAACCCCAACTAAAACATGGCTCTCAGTAATCATTACTACTACCACCTGACTGTCACTTAAATTAATACTGTTTATATCCCATAGATCCATTGCTCAAACTGTCCATTTACCCAAATTTTAGTTGTTTTCAATGCAGCAACCATAGGCAGAAATTTAGAAAGAGCTAATTTGAAAGGGAAAAGAAAAAACAAGCAGCAGCATAATGAAAAAGCAACTTAGTTTTGTGTTATTTTTAAGTTGGTTTAATATCACATGGTTTAAAAAGAAAAATCCTTAAATACTTCAGAAGAATGCAGTTTATTTTAATACAAGGCACATCTTGACGTGCAATCAGCCTGTAGAAGTACCATACTAACTCATCAATTATGCAGTTAAAAGGTGGAAAGCGCAGTTCCAGCTAGCAAACAAGGAAGAACATCCAACCACTGCTCTCTCCTCAAACCCACTGTCTCCACCAACCAGACGTGAAAAGTTCTGTCACAGCTTACACAAGCAGTGCTCTAGTAAACCCTACCTTTCTATGGGTCAAAAGCAGGAAAATTTTAGAAGGGATTAACCGCTGTTTTCAAATAATTAATCTAGTCAATTTTTGGTGAGGTGTTTTGCAGGAGTACCCCCCCCACACCCCAGCAAGCGTCTGTAATAATCAACCTCTAGTTTCAACAATGGGTATTAAAGAAAGAGCTAACCATTTAAATGATTAGCTGCGCATATAAAGATGAGAAAACCTGAGTTCAAGATAAGCAGAACGAACATTGCTTTTCCATTATGTTTTTAAAAGAATGTCAACAACAAGCACAGAGACAGATAAGCAATTAAAAAAGCATACATATTTATAAAAAAATAAATAAAAATTACCACAGAACTGAGGTCACTCTAATGGGAAAATAAAAAAAGAACACATTAGAGAAATTAGGGTTAAATGTTAAAGAAAAAGGAGGCTAACTTTCAAACAAAATGCATTTCTGCATTTTTTTTGCACCATCTAAACAAGATAGCATTAGTAAGACAGAAACGTAAATAAAAATGGATGCAAACAAAGATGACAACTACATTGTACATCTAATAAATTATAGCTACTGTGTTTACATGGTTTACTAGCTTTGCTTCAGAACCATTCCAAAGTAGAGCCTAAGGCACGTAAGTTTCATAGAAGATACGGTAGCACAAAACTGACCCCCCAAAAGAGAGTTTTTGAGTGAGTTTAAAGTTTGTCCTGAATTTAAATCCATGCAATGGATTATGTGTGAAATGGAAAAAACATTCCTTGTCATCTTACAGGTAATTTGAAGTATCCACGTATATAAAGTCTTGAAATAAAAATAACGTGGTTGTGTGTTCTATCAAAGCTGCAATACTGCAACTTATAACTAAAATAATCAGGGAAAAACTTGTTTGAATATACATCATTCCAAAAACCCAACTTTCAATTGCAAACTTCATTTTCTTAACTGCCTTCACATTTGTCTCCCTGTGCAAGTTTGCAGGAACAGAAGGTTTTACAGAGCCTTTTCCAAGGCACACCGACGTTGGTAAGAGACTTTCTATACACCAGGGTGGGTAATTCAATTTCATGATTGCAGCAGGTTAGGGCGACAGGGCATGCGTTCAATGCACAAATTTCAGTGATCAGCTTGATTTGGGTGCTACTGCAATACGAGCAACAAGCAAGAAAATTAAGGTTCAGTATCATTCCTTGTCTTCGAAAAAATGAAAGTATGGATTATAATTTCTAGTAGAAAATAATTTTAGTGACAGGCTTCATTTACAGATAGCATCACATCTGTAATATTAATGGTAATGATTTAACCGGTTAGTCAACCCCTAAAGACCTTTAGCTAACTAATAACTGACACATACCAATTTTTTTTTCCTCCCCTTATCCCAAGGATAACAATCTATCTTAATATTCACAATGAAGGTCTTGGTGCTTTGAGAGCAGTGCAGTACCACATACAGCATCTAACCAAAGACTTATTTCTAGGTTTTTACATTGTATTTGACTTCTGTGGTCACAACACATATCAGAACTTTATATACCATCAGATATGAAAGCTGACTGGTACTATACCAGTTTGCTAGGCAAGTGAAAATTGCTCACTTAAATTAAGGTTTTGGATGTTTTGGGTTTTTTTTTTTTTTAATCCATCATATGGATACTAAGGTCATCGGAGTTGCATAAATTCCAGAACAGGAAGAATGAAAGGCATCAAAGCAGGCTTTTAAAACCTCTGGGGCAGGGTTGGGGGGAACAAAACCAAGAAGCCACAAATACTAGCTCAGACATCAAAGCTTCTCTAAGGTCTTTATCATGAAGAATTGCAGCTAATGGAGGAATGGAGTTTAGGTTTCGTAAGGCCAGTCAGTAAAGCAATTTTATAATTTTATAACATTTTTGACATACGTCAAAAGTTTGCTCAGAATTTATCCTAAAGTGGTTTTTATGACGTTGCCATTTAAGCACATCACCAGTTCTAAAAAGCACTCGCCCAGTGGTATGTGCTTACGTGCCAAACCTACTCAGGCACCTCACACCTGAACAATCTAATGACTGAAGCTTGTGGCCTGGATACCTGTACCAAGATATTTAAGAAAATATTTTTCTCCTCCTCTGTACTATGATATTTAAATCACTTATGACCTATGCCTTGATTTATCCTTATTTTAATATATAGTCGCCAATTTATTTCAATGTCTCATAATTTACATGCTATTCATTCACAGCACTGAAAATCTTCATGGAGAGTTTCCTGCACAACTCTGAACAAGACAGATCTTTACATGTGAAATCTTAATTTATGTAACAGAAATTCTTATCTGTTATTTCTTCCTTCCGTTTTCTCTACTGCTACTGTCAGGAAGAGAAAGAAATATACCTTTCACACCTCTATAACCATAATTTTGCATGATGAAACCCAGGTGCAACAATGAGAGAGAAATAATTAGAACAATAGATTTGGAGACTCTCTGCTTTTCTACATGCAAGTTCATAGCACATATGTCTGCTTAATTAAGAACTAAGAGGAAAGCAAAGTATTTTCTGCTTTGCTTAACACAACTTATTTTTCAAATTGCCAAAATTCCATGTATTTTCTTCCCCTCTCACAGACCCTTTGGTCTTACTCCCATCTACTATTCACTGCAACGTAAACCACCTACGCCTTCACTCTATCTTTTAAACTATTTAAAACAGTTTATGAACACTAATGAAGGTTTTCAATCAAATGACTAGCAATGTAATAATTGACCATATTTTAGGGGTTACAGAAAAACTGTAGTACTCATAATGGAAGCTCTCAAAGTACTTTGCAAGTATCAGTCTGAACTTTGTACAAACAACACAGAATATGATGCTCAAAATTTGCTACTTAGCCACTATCACAAAGCAGGTATGTGATAACGACGGAAACAAATGTCCTAACTTCCTTGTGAAAGTTTATACCCTACAACAGACCTACAGAATACATAAATATCCACAGTGAATATCCACAAATAAAAAGAACACTGTTTGTAATTTGTAAAAGTTTCCAGTATCTGTGTCACCTTCAGTTAAATTTTTTCCCATAAATAGCCAAAGACAGATGCCTAAGAATGTCCAAATAAATACACAAGGCATGTATGTTTTGAAGCGCTGTGTATAACTGTCACAAACCTAAAACTTAGGTTGTTGAAGAGAGGTGTCATACTTATATTAGGGAAATTTAAATTTAAAATTTACCCCAATCTGGTAAAATATTAACTGCTTTGTGAACAATCGATCTCCCTTACAGTAAGTACCCTATCAGCCTAAATATACAAGCAATAACAGAGTATTTGAGTTCATGTGAAAGCGGAAAATAGGCAAAATTGCCAGTCAACTGCACTACATTTCTGCCATGTTGTCTCAGTTACCATACCTTTCCCACCCTTAAACAAAAATACATCTGTTTTTAACCTAAATTATATAAAACCACCACCTATTTTTTTCCCTTTACAACTGATCATCTTTCTCAGAAACATGTACTTAAGAAGCTATTTGAATTTAATTTAACTACCTAATGTGAATTAATAAACCCAGCACACCAAAACAAATCCAAAATACACACATCTCTCGCTTACCTCAGCATTGTAGAATTTGGTTTTCACATCTAGTGGTTTAAGAACCTGAATGAAATGGAAAAAGGACAGATTAACAATTGGTTTTTCAGACAACTTCAGCATAAACTGTTTGTGTTTTCTTTTTCATCTTACAGAGAATAGGTACATAATTGAATATATGATACAACCAGCTCAGCTAAAAACTCACAGTTCAGAGTACATACTTGCTGCTTCTTATTTGCACACTTGACTGCTTTCCTACTAAGCAGGTCTCAGACTGAAAACAAGTACTTGTCCACCCAAGCACTGGCCCCTTATGAAGCCAGACAAATTCAGTGCACTACATAGATATGTGTCTTTAAAATAACATTACATCCATCGTGTATCCTGAAGTGGTCTGCACTTGCTTTCAAGAATGAGCAAGAACCATGTACTATTTACAAGTCCTTCAATATTCTGCAGCAAACAAAAGTTGCTGAGGGCTTCTCTAAAAATAAATGAAATGGAAAACTATTCATGTGACTAGCTTAAGCAACAGACCATTACTAGGCTTCACTTCCTTCTTGAAAAACGCAGCTGTTGCAATCAATAAAAAGCCAATATATCATTTCAGGAGCATGATATTAAGTCAACAAGAGAAAACAATTTTATGATATAAAAGGTGATAATAAAGTGTTGGTTCTTAAGTGCCTGAATTTTGTGCATAAAACCACTACAGTTAAACACATTCAAATATGAAATGGATATACACTGATAGAAGATTATTTCTTTCACTTACATTACACTTGCAAGGAAATAAATTTAAAGTTATCTTGCTGAAAATACTTATTTTCCTTTACACAGGGAAGTTTTTCTTTTGTTTACATCTAAGTGTACTGTATCCTGAGAGATGCCTAAAGTTCCAAGCAGTGAACAAATTTTTTAGCACCTAAAGAATTGAAGATTAAAAAGCAGTCTTCATAGAGATTTTGGCATTACAAAAGGCATCATGTTAAAATCTTTCAAGTAATCATCTCTCTCACTAGTCAGAAAAAAGTCAACATTTTAATTTAGGTGTTGGTTGAGTGGTTTTTTTCCTCCAAGTATTTTGATTCAGCAAGCTTACTGGTTTCTCTAAATGCTGCTGTTTTCTCTTGCTTTCTTGTAAACAAAGTCTGTCCATTCACTCCAGTAAATTTCAAGTGGCATTCCAGTAAAAAAAAAAAATCAAATACTGAGGTTCACAACCTTCTCTCACAAACATAAACCCCCCACCCAACTAATTCCTAGAAAGGATCATTCCTTTTCCATAGAAACATATTGATGTTAATTAGTTCAGGGCAAACTTCGGAACAAAAAGGCACTACTGATCAGTATTAAACTACATATAATAGTTGAAAAAGAAGCTGCATTAAAAACCAACTGCAATGTCAGTTCAGCTTAAAAGATCCTAGAAAACAGGACTGAAAAAGCTGAGAATCTGTCAAAGAGAAAATTGGGGTGGGGGGGTGGGGTGTGTGTGTGTTATAAAACAGCTGGTGGCACCTCAATCACTAGCAGCCATCAATACCCAATGTAAAGTCATCATTCAGTTTCCTGTAACATTTTTGTTTGTTCTCGGATTTTCTAGGTGGCACCTCCACGTCAAATTTAAAAAATGACATCCAAAATTGCTCAGTAGAGTGTTTTTCTCATAATGAATCAGAGTGTATTTATAGAATGGTGTTAAAGTGTATATATGTACTTCCTGAGAAGTGTTTATGCTTCCTTCTTTGATGGAAGAGTTTCAGATCTGACAGATAGCAGGTCTTAGCTATTTTGACACCAAAGTTGCCTGTGTTGGATTCAGTTAAAAATATCAAAAATTACAATATCCATGTAGATCCCTGAAAAATGTGCACAAGTTTCCATATCAAGTCTAAAGGAGACAAATCGACATCCTGAACAAGGCTCTGGCAAGAAGGAGAGACAACTGGGAGAGAACTGGGAGTCTGCAAACATGTACACAAGGGGGCAGAATACCAAACTCCCTGGGGGACAAAGAATGGAGAAACTGAAATGCAGACAGTTTCACAAGAAGGGCAAGACAAAACACAAAGATGAAAATCAGCTTCAATAAAGATGAAGAAACACTGCAGAGATTCTAGGTTCAGGGGAAAGTGCAACATGAAAACTGATATGGAATGATTTTCCCTAGGACTGTCGAAACAAACACCTTTGACTAATCAATACCTGCTATTTCAAGGCCCACAAGTGCTAACAGCACTCGTGTGTTCTTGTAGTGCATGGCAATTTAGCCTTCTAAAGAAATGGAATTTTCCTTCTAAAGAAAAATGCTTTTTCCTGAATTATCCAGATAGAACACTAGAAAAGAGCAAAATGAAATCACCTGAAACTTGCAAAGATCAGGTCTCAATCATATAATGCTCCTGTACTGCCAGACTCAGAGTACCTAAAAATGTACTCAGTTAAGCAAGTCACCTAAACCCCATTCCATAGGAAAGAGCCCACAACCACTGAGTATCAGCGTATTTCTCTAAAATATCAGACATTCATTAAATACACAGCTAAAATAGACTCTTTCCTGCCAAAACCAGCCCACAGATAACAGTAAATTCCTGCTTTCCTCAGTTGCTCTAAAGTCTTGAAATCTGTGCAGTGGAATAGGCGGTTTCAATTATTCCTGTGGATATTAGTCAGATACAACACATTATTGGCTTAGCTTCTGTTAAAAACCAAAGTACTAAGTTCCAATTTAGAAAAGGTTACACGTACTATAAGAAAAATCAGAATTTTACAATCTAAACTCAACAGTTAGATGTGTCAAAATCAGAATGAACAATACTTGTTCTATTTAAAAATAATCATAAAGATGGCTGCTATAAAAGGTGTGTTTTTTTAAGAGATTTTTTTCTCAACAAATGAATCAAAATAAGATGTAATATTTTTTATTTCTGAAAATGTTTAACTACATGGTAATTAGAAACCATCAGTTCATGTGAAGTCTGAAGCAATGTTTTTTATGAGCCCACTTTTTAAGAAGCCAAACTGATTTCTAGCATGTAAAAGTGCTTTTGGAGTATCAAATGTTTTAAAATTGATTTTCCAGATTCACTCACTTACTAAAAGCAGAGTATGCAATATTCATGCAATACCTGAAATTTGAAGAACTTTCTGAAGTACATCTTCTCTCCTGTCTGCGTAGTGTAACTTACTGCACAAACTAAGCTGAAAGAAACAATAAAAAAAATAATCTGTATTTCTTGAAAATTTGTGCCTGTATCAAAGCATCATCAGAACAGCATGCATATGCTGCAGTTTCATTTAAGCTTATTTAATCACAGAAAAATTTAAACCCTTACATGTGTGTTCCTATCTCCTTTACTTCATGATGAATCACATCATCAATGCAACAGTCAGGTTTAAGTTCTGCCACTGCAGCACTGGAAGCTGAAAGATTCAAGCGCTGAGAACTTGTCTGAAGATCAGCCTGGGGACAGAAAAACAAAGCACGGGTTAGAACTGCAGCTGCTTAAAGCAACCTAAAGAAAAATAACATGTTATTAAGCGCTAGGTTTCACTGTGCATTTTGTGCCCTACCTGCTTTTATACATATAACTAAGATAGCTTTGACCAGTATCTCATCATCTTAACCTGAAGACAAGTTCTAAAACGTATATATAAACAATCCAATCCTTTAACATGCAGCTTAAAAGCTCTATTGTTTACACTGAGTTCCAGAATTTCTGTTCTCAACATATTATTTGTTCAGCAGAAAAATGCAAAACAAAAGATGCACTACAAGAAAACTCATTTGAAATACAAGTAAAACACAAGTCAATGCATGCTTCAGAGGCTTGTTTTGGTGGCTTCACTGGAAGTGCAAGTAAGCAAATATATCTCCAATTTTTCAGCTGTAGAGGTTTAGCCACACCGTTTCTCCAGAAGTTTTAACACATCTTTTTTTTTGATACAATCCTAGTTTTTCATTTTAGTCTGTAAAGATTTCTGTTATGATTTCTATTTCTACATCTGATTGTTTTCAATTTCCAGGTATATTTTCTGGATTGGAAGAAGTGGCAGGTATTTCCTAAAGCTTTAAAATTACAAGATACTGACAGAACACATACTCAATATATTTTAATTTTTTTATAAATCCAGTAAGTAGATTTATCTTTGCATACCTTCACCAGTATGTCTTTGACAACTTGATTGCTATCATTGTGTACACTAATGTAACTGGAAAATGTCTCTCCCAGAAATATATTTCTGTTTTAAGAAAAAAAGAAGTGTAAGTTACTTAAACCCAGAATATTTCACTGAAACCCCATTAAGTTCCAATTAAAATATATATATACACACATGTGCACACACGTTTGCCAGACGAAATCATAAAGCACATAGGCATTTTCATACCCATACTTCTAAATGTCATCCTTTTAAGAAAAAAACTTCAAAAAGAGAACAAGCAAATCAGATCTTTTTCTAGATAAAAATAAGATGATGGCTTACGGTCTCCACAAAAAATCCTGTAGTAAACTGTTAGTGTATGATGTGGTTTATAGTAGTGCATTACATTAGAAATTCACCCATAGCTGCAAATTTCTTTCAACTCTCAGTCCTCAGTACATTCAGGCACACTACCAACAGGGAACAGCGGATGGCACCCATTTATATGTTACACCACATTATCAATCAGGCCAGAGATTATTTTTTAAAACAACTGAATATCTTACTGCATAACGATGATGTTCAAAACAAAAGAAATAAAACTAATAAACACTATCATTAAATGAAACCTAAATCTTGCATGTTACAGTTAAAATAATTCATTCTTACCCAAAATTTTGAGGCAAAGTCAGCATTTCTCCTAGCATCAAAGTTTCTGCTCCCTTTACAGTAGAAGGATCATCTTTCATGAGCTGGTTAAATAGATTACCTGTAGAAATATCAAATTGCTGCTATCTAAATATCTGCTAAGTCTAAAGTTTTGTTGACATTTAAGTTATGACACTTAATAACTTTGGATGTAATTTATTTTAGACATACATTTTTACAACAAATTTATTTAGTGATGAAATACATTATCTATAGGTCTGCCTATAGACAACTTACTTCCAGGCACTTGTAACCAATGAATCATTCGGTTTACATACCAAATGGCACAATCCCAAAGGCACTGCTCGAATTAACGCTGAACTTTAAGAGATATTCTGCCCAAGTAAAGCACTTTGCGTTAACAGAAGTCACCAACCCCACTTCTTCCCTTGCTTGCTTTTCTCAAGAAAATCCTCTTTTCTTGGATCTTTCCTTTAGCTCTTTCTTATACTTGACTTCTAGACTGCAACTATTACTGCGGAACAACACAGGTATTTCCAATTTACAGGTGTACACCAAGCATAACACAATTCAAAAGCAGTAATTCCTGCAAAATAATTTTCCATAGAACATTCCTACGTTGGTTCTAAGTACCAGGGCATTTTCTCCAGACAACGAAGATAGTAACACAAAACTTTCTACAATCACACATTTCTCTATCACAACTGCCTGCCATCTTGTGTGTTAATTGCTCAGACTTTGAGGTCACATGCTTGCAATATGATCACCAAGCTTTCAAAGCTGCAGGTCAAAAGTGGTAGTGTGCACCCTGGTGTGTTCCCAGACACATTACCAAAAAAAAAATCTTGTTGCTTCAGACTACCATCTATGGGAGGTTGTAAGATGCCTCTAATATCTCAGATGCTCACATTGCTTAAACTGGTAATAGACATAACTGGTCAGTAGGAAAAAAAAACCATACCTGGCAAATCTCTTTCTTCACAAGTCACTGGGATATTAGTGAATAAAGTAGGTTTGGTTAGCCTCATCACTGCAAAAATCAGAAAATAAACTGTAAGTCAATGAAACAAGTGTTTTTAAAATACATTTTTTTAAGTATGATTTTGTCTTGACCTCTTTCCACCAAAAAAACAAAACACAACCACCAAATAATAGCCTGAAAAAGGGTAACACCTTTTTGAATCACCTGGCCTTTTTCAATATAAAAAATTCCATGATACTCAGAGATCCAAGAGCACTAGTGATGCCATTGCTCCCTCTTGCTTTATTCTCCTGGCACACTAACATTTACTGCTTCCAATCTTAGGTGCTGATGGTCTTACACCTGTAACAGTGTTAAGTACATTGTGGACTTTGAGAAGCGCACCAAAGCGCATTTTTTTGTGGACTCATGTAAGTTAAACGCCTAGATATTGTGATCCTGGTTATTCTAGAATGAGACATGATGACTAGTACAGACCCTTCCCGTGAAACTCCAGGCTGAAAGGAATTGGATTTACACCCTAATCTACAAAACATATTAAAGAGAGTTAAAAGTCTAAAAGCTTACATTATTTATACAGCTGCTTGTCACAAACTTCAAACTCAAACCAGCAAAACCATCACAAAAACCTTAGGAACACAAAAAACGTTCTTTTATCAATACTGACAAAATCAAAATCATTGAGATCTAGCTATTTAAAAACTTCTGCTTCAAGAAAGTAGTATTTTCAAAGACTACTTTAACTCAGAATACTCAAAGTTACATTATTTTTTATTTGTATTACAGATTTAAGGTGTTGATTCTAAAAATAATTCCTCCCTGTTCATATAAACCAGTGGCCCTAATCCTGCACATATGCTTCTTATGGAAGCATTCACAAGAAAAAATTGAGCATTTGAAACCTTTGGAGTTGATCTGAATATATGAAAATCTGTTACGTTTTCCTTCAACACTCAAATATGCTTTAGCCACATTTAAGACATAAATAATGAGATTGTGGAATAAAGTTAAAACAAATACATTATGTAGATTATATTTAATACTACTAAATTAGAAAATATTTTATCTTTGCAGGACAACCTCTCATCTCTTTTCTAAGATTCTTGACACAAAATACAACATTAAATAAAACTCAAATCACCCTGCATTTTACTAAATCATATCTCTATAAGTGCTGACACGCGAAGAAACTTTGTTAAATTAGCATTAAGCTCTGAAAAATAATTTCAGTGAAATAACTTGGCCATATAAGTTTTAAAACTAATAAATGACCCTCAGTTACTCAGACAGCATTTTACATGAGTTTTGCTAAGAAGTAATACTGAATGTCACAAACACTCCAAATGTCAATATAAGACCCCCTTAACATTGTCAAAGTTTAGAAATACGTGGCAATGATCCAAACTGAGCAATAGCCTTAATTTTAAACTGCAAAAAGTATGTAATACCTATAATGAAATATAATTACTCTAACACAGAATCACAGACCGGTTTGGGTTGGAAAGGACCTTAAAGACCATCTAGTTCCAACCCCCCTGCCATGGGCAGGGACACCCTCCACTAGACCAGGTTGCTCAAAGCCTCATCCAGCCTGGCTTGGACACTTCCAGGGATGGGGCATCCACAGCTTCTCTGGGCAACCTCTTCCAGCGCCTCACTAAGGAGAGGATGGCATCAAAAAAAAAAAAAAAAAAAAAAGTAAGTAGAAGCCCAAGGGGATCTTATTTAGATTTCACACAGAGACCTCCATTCCATTATGCTCTGCTTCATCAGTGTTAATGATAATCTAACAATCTACAGATACTTATTTCACCATTTTCCAGGTGCCACAGATCTTGACCTCCAGCTACAGCAAAATTATTTGGAGTTAGCAGGGGTCCCCAAGAGAAATAAATACCCTTGCAGTCATATCAATCCCAGTTTAACAGCTCTACTGACCTTTCAAACATTGAATTGAACAGGGACAAGCATGACCTTGAAACACTTTATTCTTTCAGGTGATAAAAGCCATGCTGAACTCAGCATTTTATCAACATAAAATGCATTCAAGTCCTCAGACCTTTACCTTTCGTAATGATAACAAATAAAGGTTTACAGATAGAAGTCTGATTTCGTAATTTCCTGACCTTTGGCTAGAAGTTAGTGCTTTCTTGTTCCCCAATATAATTAGAGACAAAATACGAGACATCAGGAGAAAAAAACCTTCTTACTACCAAAGTCATAAAACAGCAAATGCTAAGTTGATCATTATTTTTAAGCATTCAACTTCCACTGAAACATTTATTAGTATTTCTGGGCAAGTATTGATAATATTACTAAGACAACATATACATACAATAGAAATTAAGTTTGTCTTTCATGTGAGGGCTATGCCTTTATTAAAAAAAAAAAAAAAAAGACACACACAACTTTCAGGAAGTAATCAGATCTTGAAAGTCTCAGTGCCAAAACCAATTATAGATCCTTACAGTGATTATTAACAACTGGCTTTAAATTTATGGTTTCATTCAAGCAAAGGACATGCCTTACTGTGCTGCTTTGAAATTAAGAGAAAGAAAAATACTTTGTAATCTGACACAGCTTGCCATAATAGTCCAAAATGTTTATTTTTACGTTTTTTCCTTTAGACAACTGTGGTCCATATAAGCTACACAACGCAGTACTAAGCCAAACAGAAACTTACTAATCTCAATAGAACCATTCATAAGTCTCCTGGCAAAACAAAGTTAAATATAATTACAGTCAAAAAACTGTAGCAAAGTAATATTAAATAGTTTTCTGCTCGTTAATTCATCAGTTGTTATAAAGTTTGTATATTCTAAGCTGCTTAAAACCTGTGATACTTCATACAGCAATTTTATTATGAAACGCTATCTTACAATTATAAGCTAAATATAATTCCAAATTTATGTACAAGCAAATTCATTTTATCAGTAAGGCTTAGCTTTTCCCTAAGAATATTTCTAACATATTCACAGTATAATATATCACAGAAAATCCATATCTGTCCCACAGATCTTTGGATAGTAGCGTTGCAAGATGGCAATTCATTCTGCTTGATGAGTTTATTCACTTTTATCCAGATATCCTCCAAATTCTGATTATTACAAATAGACTGTTCAATTGTCCACTTTGCTCTATAAAATGCATGCAGTTTTAGTCTTTCCAAATTACTTTGCAGTTCTTGAGATAAAGGAAGAATCTTCTCTTTAAGCTTAGGGCTAGGGAGAGAAACACTCCAAGACCTTTTCAATTTTTGCTTTCCATTAGGTGGTAGTTCTTCTTGATTCTCCAAGTTAATTGGTTTGTGAACAGTCTGTGCTTGGATTAAAGTCTGCCCGTGTTTCACATTAGACTGAAACTCAAGGAGATTTTTTGTGCAGTCATAATCAGGAGATCCTGTAACATATTCTGAAGGTGAAGAAAGTTGTTTCATTTCTTCTGCTTCCTCGTAAGAAATAACAGGTGGCTGTTTTTTTGGTTTGAGGGGAAGTCTGTATAAATCATTTGGAAACCAGGGTGTAAATCTTGGTAACTGACGAATGGGAAACTCCTTCACTGCCTCTTCTGCAAATTTCTGCAGTTTTATTAGATCTCTCTGATGTGGTCGATAATGCAAGACCACTTCCATGCTTGTGCAGTAGGAGTCCAGTTATTCTTAAGAAATGCAACAGTCTCTTGATTAGGATTCTCAAATCTAGACTGAAACATCTTATTTACAAGAATTTCCTTGCCCCATGCTGCAAAGATCAGTGGAAAACAGGACCTAAAGCAGAAGTATTATAAAAAAATAAGACACTACCATAGTAAGAAAAACATTGCTAGGATATTTTAAAGAAAAACAAACATGTAGTTAAAATAAGCACAAGAGATATCAGAACATTCTACTCTATCCAGGCAGAACATTAGCATCTGCATTCCATCATTACCAGCATAACTTCAGTACACTGAATATTATCTATATGCACACAGCTTACTCAACACTGTCCCTCCCAGGGTTGTTCTTTTTCTGCCACCATCTCATACTTGCCATCAATCTGTCCTTATTCTTGTTATATTGCTGTGAGGCATATTAAAAGACATACAATTATTACTGTCAATTTTCTAAAATTTACCGGACAAATATATATATATATATATATATTTTTAACCCTTCAACTTTTTAAGTCAGGGCACAAAGTAACTAGAAAACACGTTTGTTGCAAAAAATTTTCCTGAAATAGTACTGAACAATATAGCAGTTTTTAAAGTCACAGGTCAAAAGTGAAATGCTATAGGCAAATTAAAGGTCTTTGCTTCCATTTCATATCAGAACTACACATTCAGTTTTAGCCTCAGAGTTTCCGAGCAATACATGCAGCCACTCTTCTAGTCCTTAAGGGCCTGATAATTCCTTCATTTATTAGTTTTTTAGAATAACTAAAAGATTCATTAAGTCTTAAACACTTTATACTTTCATACATCCTTGCTTTTTCTCAGGCAAGGATTATACTAAATGGGGGGGGGGGGGGAGGGGAGAGGGAAGAACTACAGATACTACTATGAAACATAACACGCACTCCTGCTCTCTTGTTAAACCCACTCCCCCACCTCCGCCCCTCCCCACAAGTCTGCAATTATTTCATGTTCCCTGCCAGAGATCAGCAATATACAATGACATTAAAATCACTAAAATACAGGATTGCTTAATTGTTACACTGTCAGGATTTTGTTTAAATCACAAAGCAAAGAAACCCTGATAGCTTTCTCACTTATTTTGCAAAATCTACAGCCAGGACATTACACCAAATTCAACACAAGCCCAAGGATTTTACTGGTTTCTTACAAAGGCAAAATAATCCATTATAAAACTTTTGCTTTAAATTAATTACTCTCAAAATGGGCTTGTAATAGCAGCTGATGATGTTTTGTGCTCTCAGGTTTTTCGCTTATTTGATGTGTGTACATATATGAAAAATGTCTAGCTGGTGTCTGAATTCTGGTTAACAGATTTTACTGTGACATGCAGATACCATGAACAACTCTGTCCAGGAGCACTGTAAAACAAGTACATGGGCAGAAGATGGGCTCTTAAGTCATCTACACAGCTGCACTATTTTATCCGAGCCACCCTCTGATTGAGACTGCTTGTAGAATTAAGACTTTAGCCAACTGTTTATTACTCCTTCTTAACTAGCAGCTTTTATTTCACCAATAAGCTCATTGAGAAAAAAAAAGTAAATATTATGTCTATTGACTGAAATAAAGTGAATATATTCAGGCTTTTCCGTGTTTCAATTGCTGACTTACTGGTACTTAACTGCAAGCAGAAATAATGACATTTGTTTATTTCTGTATTATTTCTATTTTATTAATTTGAATTAATTTTATTTTCACTATTCATAAGTTCTGAATCAAGGATGTAAGACCAGTAGCTGTGCATTAAGCATAACGTTGTAGGGGCAAAAACCATTAAAAGGGAAAAAAAAACCAATCCAAAGAGCCAGCGGAGAACTAGTAAGGACATTTTACAACAAGATACTCCTGTAACTGCTGAAGGCTTTGTGAAAAGCGCAAATACACCCAACAGCCTTGCTAAGCAAGGTGCACACCCTCTGCTACCTATGGCAGCTGGCCCACCCCAGCCTCCTCTCGCCCCCAGTGCCTCCCACCTTGCGCCCCACCGTCCGGCCCTCCTGCCGCACAGCCTCCTGCTCGGCCTTCTCCTAAATCGGGAGCAAGAAACGGCCTCGCCTCGGGAACGGACACGGTGTTTCACGACCGGTTCGCAACCCGAGGCCCGCGTCGCCACGGCTCCCCCTGACCCCGGCCGTGACTCCCCACCTCTCCCCCGGGCCCGACCCCCCTCATCCCTCAGGGCCGGACCTGGGGCAGCGAGGGGAGGCGAGGGCAGAGCCGGCAGAGGCCCTGCTGCCACAGGAGGATCAGCCCCGGAGGGCAGACAGACAGAGGCAGGCCCAGCGGGCAACGCTCTCAGTACCTTTCAGAGCCAGCAAGTGCTCTTGCTTGGGCTGGTTGACGTCCATGACGCAAGCCTTCACCCCTGCAAGAAGACAGGGCGAAGACGCTCAGTCGAGCCGAGACAGAACGAGCCACCGGGCCAGGTCCCGACCTCCGCGCCCGGACCCAGGTGCCCCAGGATGCACCGCGGCACCGCCACGGCAAGGCTCCAGCACGGCGGGCGGAACTACAGCCCCCGCTCCGGGGCGGCCACCACCGCCTCACGGGACATGTAGTCCCCGGGGGCCCTCCGCGGGCGGCGCGGCACGACGGGAGCCGCAGTTCTCTGAGGCGAGGGTAAGGGAGGGGGTGTCAGAGCGGCGGGGCGCGCATGCGCCTTGCGGGGCGGTGCCTGCGGAGGGGGCGGTGGCCGCCGGCTCCCGGCCTCTTCCTGCCGGTGGACGCGCCGCTCCGCCCTCCCCGAGATGGCGGCCCTGAGCGTAAACAAGGTCGGGGCTGGTGCAGAGCCGGACGGCAGTCGGGGGGCCGGTGGCAGTAACCGCGGCCCGGCTGGCGCCGCAGTGAAGGTGAGGTGGGCTGCTCGGGCCTTCGCGGCTCCGGCTCGGCCGCCTCCTGCGGCAGGGCGGGCCGGGCTGTGGCGGCCGGGCTTGCGCCGTCGCTGCCCCGGTAGGGGGGAAGGGCTAGCGCGGGTGCGAGGGGTCTCTGGGGCAGGAGGCGTCCCCTGAGGCTGCTTTGGGCAGGCCCTTTAACCTCTTGGTCTGCGTTCCGTGCCTCCCGCTGCAGTTCCTGCTGCGTCGATGCTGCACTTGTAGCTTCTTAAGTGGCTGACTGGTTCGACCGATCTTTTTATGTGCGTCAGCTGCGCATGGAAACTCTCCACCGGCAGATAGTGTGCTTTGGCAGGGTCTTGCTCTCCGCTTCCTTTTCCTGCAAGGATGTTTCTGCCCACTTAGCTGTGATGCTTGACCAGTGGGCTCTTCTTCTGGCTGTGCATTAAATAAAGTAGGCAGGAACTGGCAGCGACCGGATGGATCACTGAAATGTTGAAATGTTCTGTTCCTGACTATATATTTTGAATATAATTTGTATGATCGTTATTTGTGTGTACAAAGCAAAATTAATGACTCAGCCTATCTGCTTTGATTGCAGGAACTTCTGTAAAATGAACCGTGTTATATAGTTTACTGTATGAAGTTTTGCTTTTTTTATCAGATTAAAGCCAAATACGGTATATTTTTAAATTATAGGTTCTTGAGTGTGGAGTCTGTGAAGATGTATTTTCTTTGCAAGGTGACAAAGTTCCACGGCTGCTGTTGTGTGGCCATACTGTCTGCCATGACTGTCTTACCCGGCTTCCCCTTCATGGCAGAGCAGTCCGTTGTCCTTTTGATCGACAAGTTACTGAACTAGGTAAGAAAACATAATTTTTAAGTTCTTAAAACCTGACAGCCAAGAATATCTAGAAGAAAATGCTAATTATAGATTTTTGATGCTCCAACAGGATATTTCCAAGTAATGGATGTGCAGTGTTCCTTTTCATTCAGAGAAGCTCATAGCACAGTTAAGCACTAGTAAAATAGGTATCTTAGAAAAAGAATGTCAAGATTTTATGTTCTTGAACCTGGGCTTACAAGGTTTATACTTTAAGTTTTTTTTGTATACCTGTATTTACCTGTAGGACTACTCTGTTTTAAATTAGTGTTTAAAGGTTCCTGAATGTGTGTTAATTCGCTGTTGTCCTAAAAACTAAATAAATCGTGCAATTACATCTGTAGTTTCTTTGACAGTTTTGTCTGGATTCACGATGGAGTGATTCAGAGGGAAGTGTCAGTGATAATAAACCTGTTTTTTAAAACGTAAGGTAATTTTGTATTTGCAATAACTGATAGTGGCAGGCTATCAATGTTCCCTTACTGTAGGAGTGTCTACTGACAGTATTTGAAAGAATAGAATCCAGCTTTTATCCAACATTGGAAGTTTATTTTAGGCAAAAGATGATGCGCTTTTGGAAGGAGAAGAGTCCTCGTTGAAGAAGACCTCTAATCTAGTAATCCATGAAGAAATGTTTAAGTGTCAAATTCGCTCAAATAAGAATGTACTTAGCAGTAGGAGAATCTGCTAGATTGGTGACCAAACTGAGAGGAGTATGAAGGCACCCCGTGGAATGCTTTCGTGGAAATAGGAGTTGGGGGAGAAAAAAAATCAGCCTCATATGAAAGAGGGGTTTGTTTTCTAGGGGGAAGGAGGTGGTATGAGCATCATGTATGGGATTGCCAGTCTAGAAGATGTGGTTAAAAGAGTCACAATTTGTTTTGCTTCTTATCAATGACTGAACAGCTGCACAAGATTTCTTAAAGCGTACTTTGAAAGGGAAGGATGTTAAAGCACAAGACTGGGTCCTGCTGTCGTGAAACATTTCTGTTCAAGACCACTACTTGTATCTTACAGGGTAAAAGCAGTATACTTACTGTGATGGGAAACCTGTCAATTCTTAGCTTTTATTGTGCCTTTTTTCCCCAGGCATCTGAAAGTATGCTATCATCATTTTTTGTGGGTTTCAGGTTTAAGAGAAATGCAGTTCTCTAAAACAAAGTTTTTTTCATCTTACATATTACTGAGGAGTGTCTAATGAAACACAGTGAAATGTTATTAAGCTTGTAAGGCTGCTACAGATGGGAAGAGAGAAGAAAAGCTTCAGCTTCTGTGTCTAGGATAATAGACTTGGATCCTACTGGCTAGTACTAGACAGAAGGATGATATGCTGTGACCAGCAGTTGCTCAAAAAAACGATTAGAAAAATTCAGCAAAACAGATTGAACGTGAAAATACTTACGTGGATAAGAATGTTCTGCTTGGTGATTTGGGGCAGAAGAGGGCCATAGCCACAGCCACTTCTAGTCCTACCAGGTCCATAATAACTGTCTTAAGAAATATTATTATTTTCAGCATGTAAAATGGAGTGTTTTGTGGAATGCAGCTGCTCACGGCCCCGCTTTGAGGTGTCTACGCATTTGTTGTCTTGCTCTAATCACGTGGTAGTAACTGCTGTTGGTTAAATCTGCTATGCCTGTAGTTCTCTTTCCTTCTGAGAGGTCAGGAGTGGAGCTGGGAAGGAGGCATGGCAACTCTGGCCCCAGGGAACATGTCATCCTCCCCTCAATTTGAGGGCATGTGAGAAAGCAAGCTCCATTTTTGCCCATTTCTACAATTGCCGTGCTGCCATTTAATGACTTGGAAAGTCTCAGAAAGCTGTTTAGTATCTAAATCCGGATTACAGGATCGCTGCCAAGAGAAGTCCTGTTGAAAGAAAAGCTGTACAATCAGGGCATAAAGCTACCTGTGTTGAACAGTTCCTTAATCAGTAACTGTGGGGTTTGTGGATGCTTTTGGTTGGTCAGTCAGCCTGTACAGTGCAGCACATAGGCTTGCTGGTTTTCCTTGGCTCTTATTACTAAGTCACTTAATCCTATATCCATCCAAGTTTTCCCAAGGACTTTTGGGAACTTTTTGAAAGAAATGTACAGGGATCTGTGAATGTGTAGATATCACTGTATTTTCTGCTTTCCGAAGTGGATATGGCTTAAACTTACTAGCCTGTTTCTTTTATATATATCTATATATATACAGCTGTACAGAAGGTGTGGTTAGCAGTACTTTGTCAATCAGGATTTTTGGAGATATGGAGTCTGCAAGTGAAAATTGACAACACATCATTTACATACTCAGCAAAATACTTGTAATAGTTCATAAAATCTTGCTATGAGAGAAAATACCTAGTAATGAAGTGATAGGGTTAAAGCCTGTCCAAACCGTGTTACTTTGTGGAGTAGAATAAATATAGATTTTTAGGGGTAGGGAGATTGGGTTGGGAGTTCTGTAGTCAAGTTGGCTGTGATTAATCTAGTGAGGCATTTTAAATGGGCACGTACATACTGAAGGTATGTGAGCTGTCTTAGTGGTTATCTTTAGCTGGATTAACATTCTTTAGCCAAAAGTATGTAATAGAAAAGCTTTTTCGATTTGCAGAATCTTGAAGCCATATATTCTGGAGATTGTTGGCTTAGGCAATATACTTAGGGAAGAGTCTATTAAATGGTCCTTGTAGAAGAAGAGGCTCCTCTTAAGGCATTTTCCTTAAAATGTTTTGATTTTGGAGAAGAGGGGAATAATTTCTTGCAAGCTACTTTCTCTCTCTTCTTCCTGCATTGGACTAGTGGGTTGGATTTTTTCCTTAAATACAGGGACCAGGGAACTGTTGGGAAGGATGTGCTTATATAACAACTTTGGAGGCTCTGGCTTTTGATCTAAGCAGCTCTGCTATGGAAGCCTTTTAACAGTTTATTAGAGAGCTCAGGTGAACTCTCCCTACCATCATCATATTACAGGGCTGGAACTTTTCTGTCATTAGAACCAGTTGAACTGACGTATGCAGGTGTTGGGATCCTTCATGCAATCCACCCCATTGGTGTTGTTTACGTTTATGTATTCTTTTCCTAGTGTTTTGCATGCTAAGACAAAACATTGTGCAAGAAAATATGGCTATAGCATAGCATTCTCTCAACTTTATTCAGACATTTAGACAAAAGTTGCTCCTTTATTCCTTGCATTATTTATAATCTTCTTGCAGACAAGCTTCATGCTTTTGAAAATGACATTTGTACTGTTGGCTGGCGTCAGTTGTAATATCTTCATGCTGTCACTAATCTTATTCCTGTCTGACACGCTTCCTGCTATTCATGTCTTAGTCTTTTGAGAAGAGACAGTCGGAGTGTGTGGTGGTTTTGTAATGGGCACAAACATCCCTTGTAGGCACAAGGATGAGATCACTAGACTCTTACATTTGTGACCAATGTAGAATTTGACCTAAAGTCTGAGAGATTAAATAGATGTATTTACACAACTCATCTTTTAGTTTTTTTAATACAAAATAAACACTTGATCGGATATATTGAAAATGGGCATGTTGAGTATGTAGCAATTTTATGGTAGCTTTAGTGTAAAAAGAAGCTAAGTGGCTTTTTCTCAAATAAGTAAGCTTTATGGTAGAGACCAGTGAAGCGAGATGTGACTTGTGTATGATAATGCACGTTTTATAAGGTGCTTACTGGTTATAAGTTCTGTTTTAGTAGATTGCTAGTTGATATGTAAGCTTTGCCTCTTTTTCCATCTGTGTTCAAGATCAAGTGCACTGACAGTTTAGAACATATGTTAGCAAATCTCAGGATACATAATAAATTAAAAAATGTAAAAGCAGTGTAACTTAAATAAACAGAGTAGCTACAGACATATCTTTTCTGTTGGTTACATTTCAGTAAATTAGTTCTGGTGTGACTTTTCTGACTCTGCTTTCTCTTCATGCTAGACATGAAACAGAACTAGCACAATTAAAATCAGATATGAGACTGTAAACTGAGGCAAGTACTTGGGCTTTTTTTTTTTTTAATAAATATTAAAACCTGTGAAAGAAAATAGTAAGAAACTGTAATGACTGAAGAGCTTCTTCCTCTCAGCCTTATCAAGTGTTTGCTTAAAGGCTAAGACAATGTTTGCTTAAAGGCTAATTTGCTATAATCTGTTTCATAAGCAGGCTTATCCTTTCGGTGTGTGTGTACATCCATACATACTCTGCTATTAATGGCTGTCTAGATTAGTGTCTAATCTGGAGCTACCAGGTCCACATTAGTATCAGCAGTCATTATGTTGGTGTGTTAATGTGAGTATTTGATATGCTGTAGTAACTGAAGGTTGTGCACAGTCAGCTTGCCAGTGGTGTTTACAACAGTAAAGAGTACCATCTAGCCACTTTTCTGTGCTTTGCTTTCTGGGGTTAGTGTCTAGAAATCGGTCTAGTGTCAACAAATCCAGAGTCGGTTTACAAACTGGTTTGATCTAATTTAGATTCTAAAAGTATTTCTCTATTTCTTCAACTTGTAACAAGAGGTGACTCTTCCTTGTTCTGTGTTATAAAAAACACTGTAATCCTGCTAGGAGTGCTAGAGCTAAAAAATAGCTAACCTCTGAAGTCAGAATGTATCGAGGCAGATGACTGTGCTGGTGCTACCTGTAATTGTGGAGGACCAGAATGTAATGTCTGTGAAGTCCTTCAAGATCTGTGGCAAACAAAAGTTAAAATACTTTGTTTGTTTGTTTGCGATTTATTTTGTGGAGTGCACTGTGCTTACATGGGCTGTTGGTAATGCTGTCTGTACCAGAGAAGGCTTCCACTGTGGAACTGGCAAATGCAGAGAGCACTGACATGCTCTTGCTTTGAATCTAACTTGAAAGTTACTAACCAGTACCTTGATAGGCCCATTTCCAGAAACAGCAGATTTTCTAAAATAGTCATTTACTGATAAACATTTTTTTATAAAGAGATAGTGTTCTCTGCCAGTTGAGGCTATATAAGTTATAGCTTATATATGCTCCCATTTGTAGCTGTAGGAAAATGGTATTCGTCCATTTATCTGTTCTTTGAACTCTGTCTATTATCTATGAGGCACAACTTCTGTTTTGAGTTTGGCCACTGAGAATATTATGGTTAATGGCTTCAACTGTGGGGAAAAATGCTAAGGAAGGGAAGTTTCATATAGCAAAACTGGAAGTTACACAGAACAAGCTATGCAGTGTGTTTGGTTCATGTTCACATCCCTTCTCAGAGGTACCATAGTATTGTTGCCCTTGCTTCGTGCAGATGTGGCGTGCACTTCATGAAACTACTTGTTCCATTCCCCTTGATGGGAAAACAGTTGGCATGTGAGTATTCCAGTCTTCCATGTAAGTGTGCCTAGCCATGTAATGCAACTCTGCTCTTTGAAACAGTACTGCAGAAAAAAAATGCAGTCAGGTGGTGTGCTGGGTTCAGTCAGGAAAGAGTTAACCTTCTTTACCATGGCTGCTAGGGAGCTGTGTTCCTGGATTTATGCAGAGAGAAGAACTGATAAGTTCTTAGCTGGTGCTGGGGAATGCCTGCACTGAATTTAATGTCTTTCTCTGCTTCCGATACTGCAGCTGCGTTCCCAGCTCTCGCTGTCTGGCTACAGGCAGTGCAGGGGACACACCGTTCAGACAGCTGACCCAGACTGACCAAGGGAGTATTTCATTCCATAGTGCATCATGCTCGGGGCTTAGTCAGGGAGGGGGTCCGGGAGCCACTACTCTCTCCCTTACTCCCTTGCTCGTTTACTCCCGGGCACTTGCTAACCCTCCCCCTGACTCCTGTGTTAGCTGTTTTGCCAACTCCTGTGCTGGCTCGCTGGGAGTGTGGGTGTTGGTGGGTTTGTTTAGTTTTCCTGGTCATGCTATCACTGATGGAGTTTGCTCGGAATCTGCTCTGACAGCTCTTGGGCTGTGGCTCTCCGGCTGCAGCTCTCGGGCTCTCTGGGTCTGACTCTCACTACTCAGCACCTGGGTGTGCACTGGTCAGTGGGTGGTGAGCAACTGTATCATATTGTATGATATCATATTGTTTTATTTTCTATTATTTTAATTACTTATATACAAATACTAATAACATTAATTTGGATTTAATTAGTAAATAGTTCTTATCTCAATTTTACGAGCTTTCTTATTTCTTTTTCCTCCGATTCTTCCCCTCCACTGGAGGAGTGGGGGGAGTCATTTGTGAGAGCGGCTTTGTGGTATTTGGCTAGCTAGGGTTAAACCATGACAGATGGTAAAAGCACTTCTGTGTACTTCAAACAAATTTTGACGTCTTAAGATTGAAAGCCAGTCTCATTCTTCTTATTTCGTAGTGCTTGAAGTAAAAGAGAATGTCATAGTTTAACCTCAGTAGGCAACTCAGCCCCACACAGCTGCTTGCTCACTCCCCTGCAGTGGGACAGGGGAGAGAACTGGAAGGGCAAAAGTGGGCTGAGATAAGGGCAGTTTACAGGTGAAGCAAAAGCTGTGCACACAAGCCAAGCAAAACTGTGAATTGCTTCACAACTTCCCATCGGTATGCAGATGTTCAGCCATCTCCAGGAAAGTAGGGCTCTGTCGCAGGTAAGGGTTACTTGGGAAGACAAACACCATCACTCCGAATGTACACACACACCCCCCCCCCCCCCCCTTCCTCCCCCAGCTTTATATGCTGAGCATGATGGCATATGGTATGGAATATCCCTTTGGTCAGTTGGGGTCAGCTGTCCTGGCTGTGACCCCTTCTAACTTCTTCTGCACTCCAAGCCTTCTCGCTGGTGGGGTGGGTTGGTGTTAGAAGCAGAAGAGAACTCAGTGCTATGCAAGCACTGCTCAGCAATAGTTAAAATACAGGTGTGTTATCAGTACTGGTTTTGTAACAAGTCCAAAACATAGCCCCATATCAGCTACTCTGAACAAAAACTAGCCCCATCCCAGCCAGAAATAGTGCCGAGAATAATTCTTAAGAATCTGAAGCTAGAAAAACTTGCAAATCCAATTGTTTTGGGGTGGGTTTTTTTTGCTTTTGTGTACACTTCTTACACATAATATTGTAACATATCTAGCTCCTAAAAGCGTTGCCTTTTATGCAGTGCCTATATTTGAACAGAATTTGTGTAATTCTGTGGAGGGCCTTCATAGCAGTGTATATTCTCTGTGTGCTGCAAATCCAGACTTCTGTGGAGCTGAAAATCCATATTCTTAGAACCATGAGAAAGCTGCTTATTCTCTGGCAATATATACCAAGCTGAGGAGCAGTGAATCGTGAGTGTTTGGGATGGATACTGTGTTTTGGTGGTTCTCGTAACTACCTGCTACTCATAGTAATTGGTGTCTGTCTGTTCACTTGGAACAGACTTTTTAACTCTAATAAATCAAAATCTATGGAGTGCTTGATAAATCTTAAGTGTTGAAGAAGGAAGATTAAATGTCTGTATAGGATCAGTGGGATCACATCTGAATTCCAGAAGGATGCAGAGGGCATACACCTACCAGGCCACTACAGGGCTATATAGTTCAGGAGTTATGAAGTGACACTCATGAGAGTCAGACAACTAAAGTAGCCTGGGCTTTCTCCCTGGGAAAACACATGGGATACAATTTCTGTGAGTTCATGTCAGATGCATACTTCAGTCAGACACCAGATATGTGAACTGAAAATGTCAGGAGTTTTTAGGCATCGTCTGGAACCATCCTCAGGCTCCAGTTGCTGTTCTGCTAGTCTTTGCATCTGGATTGTGAGAGACAGCACAACTTTTTTTCAGATGTGTTCACAACGTAAGTCAAATTACGCCGTTACTTGAATTTAATAAAGAGCTGTAGCAGGTATTTTTTACAGTGAATAGCAGAAGTTCACTAAAAGTTGTGCTCATATTCCTAGATGGGTATGTTTGCATCAAGTTTGAAACAAATACTTGAATTACAAAAGCAGGGTGCATATGCGGTTTTGTCCAGGTAATGGTGCCCCACACTCTAAAAAGTAATTGCAGCAACCTTTTTTTGTCTGACAAACACAGTTCAAAAGTTCCATCATAAAATAGATGAGTCAATTTAAATTTGTACAGATTCTGTTTAAATACAAGGGGACATTTCCAGGCACCTTCTTAGCGGTGTAAATGTGCATCTGTCACCACCTTGAGCACTCCTGGTATTGTGTCTTCTATCACTCAAAGCTAGCAACCCGTCCCCCCCCCCCCCCGTCCCCCCCCCCATTTCTTTTCCTGAAGTTAGTAGCTTCTGTATGCTTGTGTAAACGTCAGAGCGACATGTGACCAAACTAATGCCCATCTCTTGTCTTCCTTTCAGTGCACCGAAGAAGTGCTCTGTTAATACTCGTCTTTAATGCTGAACATAGTTAACTAATTTCTTGAGCTTTTTGTTGTTCTAAGATATGTTGTTTCAAGAGCTAGTGAAAATAATGTTACAGGGTCATAGACATTCATGAGTTAACTGTGGTATTTGTTAGGAAAACAGGGTGTTTGGTAGGTTTAATGGGTATAGTTTAATATAATCTGTCTTCCAATTTTGGTGAACTGATGATAATAAAATCCCTGTGACAACAGTAGAAGAGCTCATCATAGCATTGAGGCTGGAGGAAAAGCCACGTGCATTTCTTCACTCATCTCTTCCAAGTTAGGAGTTGTTTGCAAGTAATTACACCCTCTACCTGGATCGGTATGTATTGATACTACAGATGTGTCAATTAGGAAATTGTGCAGTTTGGGCAGTAAACAACTTTAAAAGTTCATCTACCCCTGATTTTAAAGAAAAAAACCAAACCTAAGCACAGAAGTAACACTCATTCTGGAAATCCACAGTGAATTCAACACTAAGGTCCATTAAAAAGACCTCTTTGTTCTCAGATCATCCATTTGATCATTCCTGATTTTCAAAAGTATGTAGTTGTGATTCAGCAATGGTAGCCTATTGCAGTTAGTAAAATACAACTTTCTAGTTGTATATTCAGGAAAGCCTTGAAAATGTCAAACATACCATTTAAGGAACATCTGATAGCATGTTACTAAAATATGGGGGGTTTTGCCTTTGTATGTAACAACTCCATCGAGAGGATGTTGCCAGGTGCTTTCTGTATTAGATGTAAATCACTTTTTAAGAGCTGTCTCTTACGAGGACTGGAGCAGGCAATTCCAAAGCGTTGGAAGTCAAGTGCGGCGGAAGGATGCCTTGAGTGAGCAGGGATCTGGCTCTAGAACAACTTGGGCGGAAAAGGGAAGTGTACAGGTATTAGAAGCAGGGACAGGCAACACGGCAGGTCTACAGAGATTCTGTTTGGCAATGTAGGGAGAAAATTTGTGTGGCCAAAGCTCAATTAGAGTTCAAGCTGGCCAGCACATCAGAAGGGAGGGTATAAAGGAGACGGACAGTCTTTTTTCAGTGTGTCTTGTGACGGAACTAGCAGCAATGTGCACAAAGTGGAACACAGGAAGTTCTGTCTGCACATACGGAAATAATTTTGGCTGTGAGGATAGCCAAGCTCTGGCAGAGGTTGCCCAGAGAGGTGGTGGAATCTCCTTCCTTGAAGACCTTGAAAAGCTGGCTGGGCACGGTCCTGTGCGGCCAGCTCCCAGTGATGCTGCTTTAGCAGGAGAACTGTGTGAGGTGATATCCATGGGTCCCTTCCAACCCGCACCATTCTGCGAGTCTGTAATAATGGAGAAGTAATGATCCAGTGCCCAAAGATGATGTTCATCTTGAGGCGCCTTTACCTTGCAACAGAGAAAAAATTGTCTTTATGTTTATGACAGTGATGTGGAAAGAAGTCAAGGAATAATCACTTCCTTGGCTAAGCAATCACTGGAGTTCTCATGCTGCCTGGCCTATGCAGGTAGCAGTTAGCATCAGCCATTGGGTTGCAATTCTGGTTTTCCTTCTCATTGCACTGCTTTCTGTTGAGCTCAACAAAATGAGGTCGATAGGGGAACAGACATGAGCTTCTGCTTTGCTCTGTGTTGTGGTTTAACCTTATCTAGCAATTAAGTACCACACAGTCGCTCGCTCACCTCCTCCCCCGGTGCAGGGAGTCCGAGGAAAAGACAAGGAAAGCTGGTAACGTCGAGGTAAGAACTATTTAGAAACAAAACCTAAAATCATAGTGAAACTAACGCTAACAATACTATTAAGTAATTAAAATATGATAAAATAGAACATATGATACAGTAGCTCATCACGTGCTGACTGACACAGCCAGGCCCCAGAGCAGGAGGAAAACCTGCTGACCTCCCAACCCACTAACAAAAGAACCTGCCCCACCATTAGCAACCACCAAGAACTAACAAAACTGCTAATGACCCGGCTATCACGCTAGCCCAAAGTCTTAATGACACCCCCTCAGGCCACTTCCCGCCTCCATACTGAGCATGTGCCCCGAGCCTGACTTTACCATGGAATGAAGCAACAATTTCCCAGCCACTCTGGGCCAGCTGACAGCAGTGTGAACTAAAGGAGCTCATTCTTGCCTGAAACCAGCACGCTTCATCAGAGTATGACATATCTTTTCTTTCTCTGTTTAATAGTGTTGTATGTGGGTCTCTCTTTTTGAATATCGTTTTAAATAATTTGTTTAAATTAATTACTTTAAAGGTAATCTTATTCAAATTTTTACTCAGCTGAGATCTGCAGTAAGTATTGCATCTTGTGATTGAGGGAATATGAGGTTTGTCAGTGTGAATTTTTCACAGCTTGTGCTAGTGCAGTAGAAATGTATGTAGTTATGCAAAATATTTTTTGTGATACACATTAGAATTTGTGTGTTCCTTGTCTTCAGTTGTTAGCTATATGCAGATTATTTTACAAGTGGTTTTACTGAGTTCTTGTAAAATTTTAATTATCTTGACATCTTTTAAGTAGGGAAAATCTGCATAAATGTTAAATAACTTCATGATGGAAGGAAGAGGATGGGAAGGTAGTGTGAGCTTACACTGAAGAAGTGGAAGTTGTATAATGCTTAATATCGCTGTACTTAATGTGCTTTTAATATTTGTCAATCTCAACTGTGGTTAGTGGAACTTCTCATTAAGGTATTTACTTGTAGTTTTTCTTCCTCTCTTTCATTTGACTCTTCCTCAAAAATAGGAGATTCTGGTGTCTGGGGCTTGAAAAAGAATTTTGCTTTGTTGGAACTCTTGGAGCGGTTGCAGAATGGACCTGCTGGGCAGTGTGGGATGGCAGAAGAAGCCATTGGTCTGTCTGGAGAGGTACTGAGTTATAAAAAAAAAAAGCAAAAACTTTGTTACATTTGCTAAAATTTGATAAAGATATCTCTAGATAGGAAAAAAAAGTGAAAATCGGTTCTTTGCCAAATGTAATTTTGCTAATAATGCTGCTGTTTTCTTTCAGTATCTAGTATTAAGGCTTCAGTTAATTGCTTTATAATTAAATGCTAATCTTTATTGGCTGAAGCAGAAAATTAAAAGTTATTGAGAAGCATGCATACTCGTTTCCCCTTTTTTAGGCTTCTAAGATTTTTAGAAAAGGTTACTCATTTGGATATTTTAGTTTCATATTTTAAGGACAGGTTTTTAAAACTTCTTAGAAATTCTTCCAAAAGAGTTCAACTCTTCCCAAATAGTTGCCTTCTATAGTTATTTGATATCACTACATCATGTGATAGTACTTCATTATGGAAACTGCTGCTTTAGCTGCTTTAATCATTTTAGTGTTAGCAACTGGTGTGCAAAAAGTAGCATGCAGTACCATTCTAGGAACAGATAACTATTAGGACATATAACTATGTCCTAAGTGCCTCGTTGTGCATTGCTGTTTTGTCTGTTAAAGTTTTAATCCTTTGTTCTGTAATGACTGCTGTGGAGGAGATGAGTGGATCCTGAATTATTTATCCTCCAAACCTTTACACCTTCCACTGAAGTTTGGATTTATAAAATCACTGGTCATCTCTAGAATAATTTATTGGAGTTGATTGTAAAGGAAACAGACTTCTGTTTTTTTTTAATGCTGAGAACCTGAAAGCAAGTTTTCAAAATAGTTCAAATATTTATTAATGTGTAACTTTTGAAGAAAGTCTGTTTCAGGCTTATGTTGATGTCAGGTTTTCTGATTTTCCTCAGGTATTGGGATTAAATGTTAACTTCAGTTTTGTCTTTTTTTTGTTGCTGTTAGAGTATCATTCGTTGCGATGAAGATGAAGCCCACGTTGCGTCTGTATATTGCACTGTTTGTGCCACTCACCTGTGCGCAGACTGTTCCCAGCTTACTCATTCTACAAAGACACTAGCAAAACACAGGCGTGTACCTCTTGCTGATAAACCTCACGAGAAGACAATGTGCTCCCAACACCAAGTGCATGCTATTGAGTTTGTTTGCTTAGAAGAGGGCTGTCAGGGCAGCCCTCTTATGTGTTGTGTCTGCAAAGAATACGGGAAGCATCAAGGTCATAAGGTACTGCTGATAGTCCGTTTCTAGTCATGCCATGGGGTGGCTTGCATAATTAATTGTCCAATTGAAGTAAATAAATATTATCAAGAAAGGAGGGTAGATAGATTGAACTTTAGAGAAGTAACTTCATACTATTCTTCCATTTTCTCTTAGTTTCAGTTAACTGCCATGGTAAAATTACAAGAAAGACCATAATTTCTAAGACCACAATAAGTTATTTACACATAAAGATGGTCAGTCCCTTTATCTGATACTTTTCTGAACTTCTAACAGCATCGAGTCACCAGTTCTGAAAGTTGTTTTCATCATGCCAAACACTAGCTTCATGCAACCTGGTGCAGTCTAATCACCCTTCTTTTTTTTTATTATAATTAATCATGGTCAATGGGCAAATTTGTATGTTTATTTGTGTAATTGCTAGATACCTATATTAATTTCACCATGATCTGTAACTCCTGATTGCATTTTAAATTGCAAGATGGTTTTAAATTTTTGTTTGCCATTCCTATACGTGTGTATATATATACACATACACACCCATATTAAATATTTAATTATGTTAAACATGCAGTAAAATAGAAAATATTATTAAGGAAAACATTTATGATTGATCTTTGATATGTTGCTTTTAATTAATAGCATTCTGTCTTGGAACCAGAAGCAAACCAGATTCGGGCATCCATTTTAGACATGGCCCACTGTATAAGAACTTTCACAGAAGAAATCTCAGATTATTCCAGAAAATTAGTTGGAATTGTTCAGCATATAGAAGGAGGAGAACAGATAGTTGAAGATGGAGTTGGAATGGCCCATACCGAACACGTATGTTTTTGGGTTGTTTGGGGTTTTTTTCTCCACATGCACAGAAGTTTTGCCTTTTGCAATAACCAAGATAAGGAATTTCTTGGAAAATTATATATAGGTTTTGTAAGACAAGAGCTTAAATTCTTATCCCTACGAAGTCAGTACTGAGGCTTAAGCCAGCAGATAGAGGGGGACTTGTAGTCTGTTATAATGTTTTTAGGCTACATGAAAGTAGAGTCAGTAGGGGAAGCTGTATAACTGCTTGTACAGTATCGATGTACCATGACAGATGGCATTTGTTCTCAGGTGCTGTGATACTACTGCACACATACTAATCAACTACCTAATCGTTGGAGTAGCTTCTTGGAGGATCATGTTCTTAGGACTGATAAGGCTTTCTGTATAAGTGGGACTTGAACTGTGATGTGGCCAGGCAGATGTGAACATAGGTTAGAAACGGGAATAAAATGAAAAAATGTACTTCTGGAATCAACTGATGTCCTTAATCTTATGGCTCTCCTGACTGCAACACTGTAGGTACCAGGGACTGCAGAGAACGCTCGCTCATGTGTCCGAGCCTATTTTTCTGATCTTCATGAAACCCTTTGTCGTCAGGAGGAAATGGCTCTGAGTGTTGTTGATGCTCACGTGAGAGAGAAGTTGATTTGGCTTAGGCAACAGCAAGAAGACATGACCATCCTGTTGTCACAGGTTTCAACCGCTTGCCTTCATTGTGAAAAGACTTTACAACAGGTAGGCTGGCAAGTGACCTGTAACCTATGGTGATATACCTCGAACTGCAAATTAAGTTTAGGCAAAGGTTAGATGGTACGCTGCATTTTTATTTTCTTTACAATTAAAACAGTGATGTAACATGAGATGGAAATACGCATTACAAGGGGGTGTTAGACAAGCATAATCAGTACGGAAGGATCAACGCATCCGGTTGCTGGAAATCCTGTGACGTGTCTCGGCTGGAGTGATTTCTGGTTATTTGTGAGGATAGTGGGAAGGAGAGATGAAACTGAAGCAAAAAAACCTGAAGGATTTTACAGTTGCAAGTAAATTACCGTAGGACAGCAATTTACAGTAGGAAAAAATGTTTTAGGACCAAATAACTTTTGGTAGCACTTGTAATACCAGTAATACAATGTATTAAATGTGTGAAGAAAGTGGCTATGTGAGAGTATCTGCTTGGTCATTATTCACTTCATTTAATGATAGCAAGAAGTAAGTAGTTTATATAGCAAATAGCAAGCTGAGCAGAGAAATTACTTCATTAATGTGTTATTTGTAATTTTTGTTGTTGTTTAGTGTCTGGTTGCGTAGTCAGATGTGCTTTTAACTATGCAAATGTTCCCACCATTAATGAGTGGATACCAATCTTCTTGTGTTGAGTGTGTTGCTGTATGCTGCAAAGCAGCTGCTCTGTTCTAGCTGCTGGAATGATATGTGAATGATACAAGTATTCTTTATGTATTACATTACTGTCTCTTACAAATTAGGTTTATTCCTACAGGACAAAGGGGTCAAAGAAAATGTTTTTTTAAAACTGCAGAATTATTCAGTATTTATTACTATTGAGGAGGAATGACAAGGCCTTCACATTTGTATTGTGATTTTAAATAGATCTATTTTGTAAACATGATTTTCTTTAACTAGAATATTTCTATTTAAAATGCTTTATTTCCAGCCATCATATTTTCATTGTGTTTGGTTATTTTAAGTAATTTTCTAAAGAAAAGGCGTGCTTTTGTTTTCCTTGTCTTTTTAGGATGACTGCAGAGTAGTATTGGCTAAACAAGAAATTACAAGATTGCTAGAGACATTACAGAAGCAGCAGCAACAGTTCACAGAACTTGCAGATCACGTACAGCTGGATGCTAGCATACCCGTGACTTTTACAAAGGTATTCTTAATCTTGTGAATTTACAGCTGTCCACTTTAAATTACATTTGGGACTTCATAAAAGAAAGCAGGGGTAATACATGTTCGTTATGATGCTGTCTTTTTTGCAGCCAATTTAGGCAGTTCGGTATCAGTTAGACTCACAGTATCTTATCATACAACGAGTGACATCTGGCAGTTGAGCAGCCAAAACCACCGTGCTGTTACAATCAGTGTGAGAAACATGCATTTGACGTTGACTGTATCGGTAGTTTTGAACATTAGCTGCTTTCATCTAAATATATAAGGTAGCATTTGTGACTTCTAGAAATACTTTATTTAAAAACATCCCTGATTTTTTTTTTTTTGTGCATTCAGCTCAGACCAGGAATATACCCTTTGTTTTTCCATGTATTTTTTGTTTTTTCATGAGCACAGCTTAACTTCTGCAGAATGTTTACTTTATTTTCTGAAAATTGCACACCTATTTTTAAATTTAATAATACTATTATAACTTACATTATTTTTAATATAAACTGAATTTCTTTCAGTGATAATTTGTCATATAGTTGCTTTGTATTCCCTTAGAGCTTAGGCACAGTTCATCTTCTAAGTAGTTTTATTGCTTTAATATCATTAATCTTTGGTAGGTGTGAAGTTATTTGGAGTTTGATAATGGTGATTCTTTTCACATAGGAGACTAAATGAGTTTGAAACTCTAAAGAACAGCTTTGATTTGTGGGGGTTTTTTGGTTCTAGACAGGTAAATAAGGAATAGGATCCGTTGTTGCTGAGATGAAACTGAGGATTTAACTGTTGCGGTTGAAGCTGTTAGTATAAGGAAATGAATGCTTCCATGGGGACTCTGTCCCAGTCTTAGTTGATGTCAGAAATTCGGTTTCTACTGAATAACTTGCTTTGTAACTTCAGGGTATTTTAATTTCTATGTAATAACTGCTTTGTCAGATCAATGATCCAGCATTTTCACTTCTGCCCCTCCCTTCCCTGTTCTGCAGAGACCAGAGTTAGTAGGGTCAGGAAGACCTTTTCTGCAAACCCTTATTATTCCATGAATGCAGCGGCATTCCGCTATCACAGATGATGAATCTCGTTCTGCATATTCAGGGTTGATTGATGCTTTCATCTCACAGGGCTGAGTCAGAGAGGCATTTTGTATGTCTGGTTTTGCCTTTAGGAGCTGTTAATCTGACTCAGAAAATTTGGATTGCAAATTTGTGAGCATTTGGAAAGAGAATGGTTGCAGCCAGCTAAGCTGTAATAGGAGTTCCAAAATAGGCATGGGCTTGGGGGACCTGGAATTCTTCCCAGTGTCTCTCCATACATCAGCTTTCTTTTGAAAGAAATGGGGCTTCTGGTTTTTTTTTTTTCTCCTGTTAAATATTGTTATTTATTAAACCTTCTGAAGAAGGTGACAAAGCAAATGTCATTTTTGTGACAAAAACAGCAGCAGCCATGAAAAAGTAAGGTGAAAGTAATCACTTCAGTCTCTTTGTTTTCTCACTTCTGACAAAGTTTATAGCTCTCCTTCCACTCAAGGGTTTTTTGGTTGGGTTTTTTTTTTTTTTGAATACTGTCATGCTGTTGGCCACTGTTGTGACTTGTATTGAGGCTTCTGGTACCTGAAAGGTCTGTGCCTGGCAACAGATTTCAGACAGATAAAATCTTCTGATCAAAAACTGTAAACTGTTATTATATCACTGTAAAGGTCCTTCGCAGAAACTCTAATGTACTGAAGGCTGCATCTACTGTAAAATTAACAAAGCATTTCAAACAGTACCAGGTCAGAGGAACATTCCATGTGAAGGGGGAGAGGGAAAAGACCTTTTCACTATTGAAAGTGAGCAGGTTTTATCCACATGTTTTGTTTCACTGATGTCATGAAAATCATGGATAGTGCTGTTGCCTCCTTGTGCATCACCAAGGGAAATGTCACATATAAAGCCCTGAAGGAAGGATTTGGAGAATTCCAGACAAGATGCTGAAAATCTTTTAAGAAATATGTTGTTACTACATGATTTCCAATGGATCCTTCTTTACCTGTCTGTTTGAGAACATTGACAAAATAAGGTTGAGATGTCTTCATGTACTTTGCTTGTTGGCAAGAAAATGGCTCCTCATCCCAGCATTTGATCCTTATTTGAAGAGAGATTGTTGTTTTGTCCTGGTCAAATGAGAGCAGTGGCTGTGGAGTGTTACATATGGCAATAGCAACTGGTCATCCTAAACAGTTGTGTGTACATACTGGGGAGAGAGAAAATGATTAAAAAAAACCCCAGTAACTTTTTCTGTCAGTGTGGAAGCAACTGTGGGAAACTGCTAACTGTTACCAACACCAGGTTGTACCCAAGATGACAGTAACCTATCAGAAGGAAAGCAATTAACACTATCTCTAAATAAACCTATATACAGCTTTTGTCATGTCAAGTTTCCTTGCAAAGAACAAGGGCAATAAACAAGATCACTGTTGTGGGGGTTTTTCTTCCCTGCTTTCCATACTAGGCATCAAGAACACACCAAGTTCTGTTTGAACAGAAGTCATGTTGTCTGTTTTTAAATATGTTGCCAAGCTATGCACCTGTCAGAAATGCAGAAAACAAGGGGTTTTACTGGTCAGATGTTTTTAAATAACATGTTTGATTAAAGCTGCTGATATAGTTGGCACAGTGATGTTTTTCTTCTTTCAGTTTCTAGCTGAGGTTATGGATAGTTATTTCTGACTGGCATTACAGGTGCTATATATTGTTTCTCTGAGTAGGAACTGCTCTTGCAAGGTTCTTTCTGAAGTGACAGAAAAAAGTGGAAAGTTAGTATCTGTCACAGATTGGATTTTGATTCCTTTTGAGATTACAAACACAGGGGGAACAACCTGTTTTCACTCTAAACCTTACAGAAAGCAAACTGCAACAGGATGGCTAAATTTGACAGAATCCTTCATCCCCTCCACTTCCCTGAGGCTTTGAGTTGCACAGGCTGGCACCACCTCTGCCTTCTAACCATGGGAGCTGTAGAGGTGGCTGGTGCTTCAGGTGGGGCCCTGGGAGGATGTCTAGGTTGCCTCACTGTCGGCAAGCTCTGGCCATAGCCAGGATGCTGCTTCCAGGAAGAAACCTGTAAACCTAGCAGCTCTATCCAGAGCTGCCTGTTTTCCCTCCTCGTGCCTTTCACATGTAGAGAATAACTGGGAAATTTCATCCCCAGAAATTTTTAGGTAAAATTGGAACTGAGGTTTGAGTGTGAAAAGGGTGCTGGAGGCATGACATTTTTTTTTTTTAGACTCTTCCAAGGCTTTTGCATACTTTCTCTTTGCCTGCGCCTTTCCTGCTGACATGCTTGTCAAGAATCCACCTCCAGGTTTTTCTGCTGCAGAAGGAGATAGCATCTTATCAGAAAGGGTTGTGTTGCAATGCCATCACTGAATTTAGCAACCTCAGCTTTGAAGCCAAAACTTAGAACTTAGAGGAAATTTATTAAAAAGCAAATAAGCATGAATGTTTTATTTTTTAAATCTCAAGTATTTAGTTAGTCTTTTTGTTTTGGAGCATCTGATTTGTGTAGAATCAAAGCTGTAGTGCTGAAAATGCCCAACTTGTGTGAGTTTATTTCACAGATTCGGAGTCATTTTCTCACAACAAACAGCTTGTGGAGCTCTAAGCCCAGTATCTTCTGTGCCCTAAATGTCTGTGGTTTCAGGAAGCAAACAGACAGATTCATAGATGAATAACATATCTGTTAGTTGTGGAAGCCGCACTGTTGGCTCGGTAGTTCTGTGAGCTGCAAGCTGTTGAAGATGGGGAGAGTATTTAGGGGAGTTACCACTGTGCTTTCCCTGTTCCTTAGTTTCACATGTGTCTATCTTCACCTAGTTTCAGACAACATGCTAATTAGACCTTTTATCTGACTCTTACAATAGTGAAGTTACTGACTTTTGCGTTGCGGCGTTTGCATAATTTTTTGTTGTGGTTTTTTTTTTTTATAAAGCAGTTTCTTCAAGTGTTTTTACTCCCATTGGAGATTTCAATAGCATAAGGTCATTGAATTAATCGGTCTTGATTATTCTGGCAGTATGCTACTTTATCTGTGACAGAAGGGAGAATGAAGTTGCGTGTCACGATGACCTACATCCAGCTGTATAATGGATCCTGCCTGTCTGTTTCTCTTGTCACGTGATGTAGATGTTTATACATCTGGTTCCAGGGGTGCATGTTGGTCTCGTACCAGGCGAGGTTGCAGCATTTTTATATTCAATAAATAGCATTTCTAACGTGAGAAGAAATAAAAAGCTGTGTGTGATAGATACAGGTTTCTGTTTATTGCTTACCCAGCACAGTGTTGTCCAGATTTTGCAAAAAAACAAATGTATTGCCACATAGTTCTGATGATTGAGATGCTGATGTTTCATCAAGGTAGCAGTTCTAAGTACTTCAGAATATGTTTTGAAGGTACGCTGTAATCTTGGCCTGTGTTGTTTATTTTGCGCTGTACGATTGGCTGCTTTATATTAGTGACACCACTTGCGTCAGCTCGTTCGGTACTCATGGTAGCTTGGTCTAAACTGCAAATCGCAAGTTGATTGTCTGTACTTGCCTCGAAGCCAGGCTTGGGGTTTTTTTGTTGGTTTTCTTCACTATTTCAGATGACTGCTTAATGCTAATAGTGTTGCTGTCGTAATGTGGTAAAGGATTCAACGTGACATGAGTCAAAGAGACGTGGCCCCAAGAAGAGCTTCTAGCAAGGAAATAATTCTGTAGGTGGAGGCATTAATGATGTGACAAAGCATAGTAGAAACGCTACAAAGCCAATAGAGTTCTCTAATTGTTGTGAACAACTCCTGCAGTTTGAGTCAATTTGCAGTTCCATCAAGTGCAGACAAACTAGCATGAGATCTGCCGCCTTTCTAAAAGGTGTGTGATAACTCAGGCAGAAGTTACAGGTTCACTACAGAGATTACTGGATATTTTGGTTTATGTTATTGCTGAAGGTGATTGGTGATTGTGCCTTCTACTTTTGGAGTCCACTCGATCGCTTTACAAGCAGTGACAAGATAAGTAGCTTAAACATAAGGGTTTTCTAATCTGAATTTCCTAAACTTGCTCTTGTTTTGTGTATGCTGTTTCTTCAGGACAACAGGGTACACATTGGACCAAAAATGGAAATTCGGGTTGTCACTCTAGGATTAGATGGAGCTGGCAAAACAACTATTTTGTTTAAGTTAAAGCAAGATGAATTCATGCAGCCAATTCCAACAATAGGTTAGTAGCGACAGTTTAAATGTAATTACTTTCCTGAATGTTTGACTCATCTGTAGAATTTTATTGTTTTATATTCATGCAGAACAAGACTATAAAACTTTTATATTTTTATTCTAGGTTTTAATGTTGAAACAGTAGAATACAAGAATTTGAAGTTTACTATTTGGGATGTAGGAGGGAAGCATAAATTGAGGCCCCTGTGGAAACATTATTATCTCAATACACAAGGTGAGAGTAATACAACTTTTAAACTGTATTTTGTCTTCTAGGTTGTATTTCAGTGCCAAAAAGATTATGAATAGAAATACTTTATAACTGTAGAAAAGTGCTTACCTAATGCAAAGTACAGCTGCTGGATTCGTGAACTAAGAAATTTTAATCTGGTTGGTCATAGTGTCTGCTGCATTATAAAGGTGCATTCTCCATAAATCCGTCAGACAGTTCATGGAGCCAGACAAAATTAGAATCTCTGTTAAACTGGTTCTAGCTGACAGCAGACAAGGTGCAGAGTTCCAAAGTGTTCACAGTGAGAAGTAGTAACTTGCCAGGTATGGAATTCAAAGAGCACATGGAATGAAAATACTCAGCCTTTAGGAGCCGTTAGTTGGCAACTTAAAAAATTCTACAGAGTTCTGTAAGTTCTGACCTGGTGTTGCAGTGTATTATCTGGTCATAGACTAGATTACTGATTCTGAAAGCATTGAACTAAATGATGCCGACTCAGAAATTCATGCTGTCCTTCTGTAATTCCGCCAGTTTTCCAGTTTAGAAAGGGATTCCTCTGATTAATTCAGAATTAGCTGAAATACTTAGCAATGACATCAGTTTATGTGCTCCACTTTATGCATTATTTCAGCCTTCATTGCAATCTTAACCATTTCAAGTTGTTCAACTTTTCAAGCTTTTAGGAATTGTACTTTGGGCCTTCTGTTCTCCTCTTAAAACTTACCGTGTAAACATCAGTAGCACAGAATCACTTCTGCTTTCAAGAGTTGTATGTTGGAGAGAAAGTTTAAGCAGTTAACTTGGTGTGTACCTGCAGTAAACATTGTTTAGTTCTGGTGTTGGGGTTTTTTTCATTGCAAAAACCATTTGGTCCTCTGGCTCTGCCTCCCTGATGCTCCAGTCTTTGTCACCTTGGTTACTGTCTGTTGTGAATAGTAAAATCTACTGCTGGTGTGTTGGGTCCGTGGCATTCTACTCTGGATTCTGTAGTCTGTAGCTGAAGAAAGCCGTACCAATTTGGCTGAACCCGTAGATTTTACAGCCAGTTAAGGGAAACTGGAACAGTTGTGTGGGAGCTGATTGAGTATAAATGGATCAAGAAATGGTTTGAACTGAATCCACACACAGCAAATCTGGTTTTAGGCCTAAGTAGTTCAAATATCACAGCCTTATGTTAGGCTAGGCGAAAAACTTCAGGGCTTTATTTCCCCTGTTTCAGGGTGAGTTCTAGATTTTTGTCAAAAGGTATGTAAGGCATTTCTCAGTCCTCCTGGATTGGAAATTAAAGTTGAGCACTGCTGAGAAACTTCCCATACATGTCTGCTAGGAAAAAAAATTGTGTAAATTGAAAGTTATTTTGCAGTTTATATTTGAAAGTGTGTAAAACATGTTGTCTCTCTCTCGTTCGTAGCGGTGGTGTTTGTTGTTGATAGCAGTCACCGAGACAGGGTCAGTGAAGCCCACAGTGAACTTGCAAAATTATTAACAGAGAAGGAGTTGCGGGATGCCTTGCTCTTGATCTTTGCTAATAAACAGGTATAAACAGATTTGGTTTTTTCCCTTTTTTACTCTTTTCCTCAATTTGTGTATCAAATTCCAACTTTCTGAACCCTTTGCTATAGGTAGAGAATGGTAATGTGGAAAGTGTAAAATGTAGATGTTTTCCTTATGTTGAATGCTGGTAAAACAAGTGATGTTGAATCTACTAAACATTCTAACAACCAGTTTGTGTTTTATGGTAACAAGTAGTAAATGCTTGTGTTGTTTGGCTTTTGTGTTTGGAAAGTTTTTATGTGATCTGTAGCTTCAGTCTAAGCCATTGGTTAAAAACAAAATTATTGAAACATAATACAGAATAATTGAGTCTGTATCTGATTGTGTTGCAGGATGTAGCGGGTGCTCTTTCAGTAGAAGAAATCACAGAACTGCTGAGTCTTCACAAACTCTGCTGTGGCCGTAGCTGGTATATTCAGGGTTGTGATGCCCGAAGTGGGACAGGACTTTATGAAGGATTGGACTGGCTTTCAAGGCAGTTAGTGGCTGCTGGTGTCCTGGATGTGGCTTAATTTTACAGCAGCTGCAATTTAAGGTTGTAGTTCACTGTTTTGTTTTGTTTGCATGATTTAGGATGTTGTAACCAGGTCTGATGTGTGAAGAGGGGACTTTATTTAATACAAGCCTTTATCCTAGATTGCATAATTGGTTCAGTAAAATTGTGCCGTTATAGTGGCTTTGATATTGAATATATTTACAAGTAATGTAATGGGCTAGTTAAAAGGGTGCCTTGAAATTCTTTTTGGTGAAATTAGGTTGTTACAATTGCAGATTCTTCACTTATAATTGCATTGTCATTTATCTAATAATTATAACAAGGCTACAGTATTTCATTGGTGCCAGAAAAATTTTATGTGGTTGTCATGGTTTAGGCCCAGCTGAGGAACAAAAATCCCAGACAGGTGGTCACTCACTATTTCCCCGGTGGAATGCAGAGGAGAAAATACAAAGAAAGGCTTGTGGGTCGAGGCCAGGACGAGGAGGGATCACTCACCAGTTACGGTCACAGAAGAAAAAGCAATTTAATTTGTTACCAATCAAATCAGAATAAGGTGACAAGAGACAAAATAGATCTTAAAAACCTTCCCCCCACCCCTCCCTTCTTTCTGGGCTACTTCCTTCCCCCACAGCATTGAAGTCAGTCCATCACACCTTCTCTCTGCCTCTCTTTCCCCCTCAGGGGAGGGACATCTCACGGGGTCCCTCCCCTGGGGTGCCATCGTTCAGGAGCAGCCTGGTCCAGTGTGGGCCAGCTCTGTTAGTTAGAAATGTGGTGCTGCTCTTCAATATCTAAAGGTGGCTTTGAAAATTATTTGCAAGTACAACACAAAAAGGAAAGCTTCTTCCGTTATTTATTAAAATCCCTGTTTGTTAATGGAAGGCAGCATAAATGGGCAAGGAAAAAAGAGTGGGGAACAGCGTTGAAGGGCTGGGGGGGCTGTGACATTTTTTTAGCTAGTCATTTTCTAGTTGCGGGGGTAGGAGTTAGTTGGGATTTTTATTAATTGTAAACATTAAATTATTTATGGACAGACTAATGTGCTACTGAGGTGAAAGTGTTTTGTGCGTGACTGAGGACATAACCTGCCGTGGGAGATGGAGCTTACACCTCAAGAAGTTAAATGATGTTTAAAAAGCCCCCAACTTCTTAAAGAAGTAGTGTCAATTCAGTTATATACTCTTACATAGAAGTCATTCTTCCAGATTAAGGTAGTGGCCTTAAAATACTAAATAACACAATGTAAAAACAGTGTACACTAATTATAACTCTTACTTAGAAGAGCAGGTGCTAAAATGTGACATAAACCTTCTGTAATTAGATTCTCCATTCTTACTGTATCTTGTACGTGGAACTGTCACCAGTGCCTGCACTTTCAAAGATTACTCATGCCAAAACCCCCGAGGTACGAGTGTATTGCTGTTTAAATTTAGAGAAGGTTGCAGTGACTTAGTGATGGCTCTTTTTCTGCTGCACATAGAACTCTACTAACGATTTTATCTGTCTGGTATCTGCACCAGAATCTTCTGTCCTCCTCTTTCAGTGCACAGCCATTGCCATTTGAAGAGACCGTGCCATGAACCTCTTCACGTCGGTAGAGGAGCTGGGAAGAGCACGGCCAATAGATCAAAACTATGTCTCATCGCTTTTCTTGCTGGAATGGAGGTGAATTGGGAGAAGACAACAGTGAAAGTGAGCAGTGTTGGTTCACGCATGGGTAGATAACTTTTTTCCATGCTGAAAAGCGCGTTTACTGTGAGAGCTCTTTGCCTCACCTGGCAAAGGTGTGTCCCGTTATCTGTGGCTGTGGCTCTTACTGTAACATTACCAGTTCTGTGACATTTTCCCATTACGTACCTTAGGTCAAGCCAAGAATGTATAAGCAAATAATCTAGTACATTTGCACTTTTCTTCAAGAGGAGGCTATTGAGATAACTGCTTCCTCATGACACTTATTTGTAGTTTCCTCGTTACTTAAATTTCATGTAAATGGTGTCAAATGCAGCTTCAGATTCTGCAAGTCTAATGACTTGAGTAGTAGCTGAAAGAACACTAAGCTTTAAAGTAGTTAAATGTTTATGGAATGGGCTTCAGTGCCTGGATATGTACGTAGCTACCGGGAAGGGCTATTTACTCTTTCTTCAGACAACCCGATAAATTTGGAAATAGTTTACAACACAGTGAAAGGTGTTTTCTTGCACCTCCCGAACTAAAAACTATTCATCCTTCCCAGCCCCTAGCTTCTTGCACAGTAGGCAGTTGTCTGCTCTGGCATGAGAATCTGCTGACCCCGTATTGCAGAGCAGTCCCAGACCTGGTTAGGGCTGAACGTCCCTTCACAGCTGCTCTTAAAATATGAGCAAGTTCTGCTAAGCATGGTAGATACCTTTTCCTGGAATGTGTTTATCAGAGAAGACATGCATTCTTTCACAAAATCCTGATTCTGTGGTTCTAATGTAGCTGGCTTGCGCTTCAGTTATACATGTCTCTTAGTGTAGCTCTACTTTAAAATGTTAAAGGTGACCAGTTTGGAGTTTTTGCAGCATTACATTTGAGGGCAGAGGAAAAATTCTTACTCGTGTATCTTTAAGTACAAAGGATTGCTTGTGACACATGGAATGCTACCATAAAAGTGTTTTTAAATGGAATTTATTTAAGATGACTTGAAGTAACTGTGAAAGTGTTGCATTTGTCTGTGAACTCTTCGGTGTAAGCAGGTACACTAAGACATTTATTTGTATTGTAAATTAATGAGACACATAAACTGCTTCAGTTATAAATTTAAGCTTGTTTTACTAGTTTTTAGTGTACTGACTTACTCAATATGTAATTGGAATATTTCCTTAACTAGAACTCACTCAAGCATTACTAACTATGAGGATTATTTGAAAAGATTGAGTAACTTTTCGTAGGATTTTGACTCAGTTGTGAAAGTGAATTAAGTACAACAGCCAGTGACTGTGTTGTGGCTTTCTTTAAAGAATCTCAGCTCAAAAACAGTATGTCTCGGCTAACTGAAAAATCCATGTTTTATCACTTGGTCTTACTGTTGTATGCTACCTTCAGATTTATTGTGGACTTACGGGGTACATGAGGGTTTGATTCTGCGAGAGTTCTCATTCTGAACTGCTGGAGTAGGTGTGGATGTTACGCGAAGATTTCTTGAAAGAAAGGGCTCCGTTAGCGGAAATAATTCATGAGCTGCTGCAATTTGAGTTGCCCAGAAAATGAATTCTCTTTAATAAAGGCATCTAAAACTTTGAGGATTAATTTAAATAAACTTGCCTGTTGTTGTTGTTGTTGTTGTTACAGTCAGCTCAAGAACAGAGTTGTGCTAGATTTAATTTACTTCAGACTTTTTCTTAAGGGCTATCTGTATCTCCCTAAAGTTGAGCTTCCTAGTGCTAGCAGCTTTTGAGGGGCTGAAGCTGATGAAATGTGATGCATGCTAATTTCATGAGTGAGGTTACCAAAACTGCAAACTCCTGAGCCTTCAGCGAGTGCAGTGGTGTTGTGTGAACATAAACAGTCCCAGTTCATGTCACTGTGTTTAGAGTAGACTGTGGGCAACAGGCACAAACTGGACCACAAAAAGTTCCATCTCAACATGGGGAAAAGCTTCTTTACTCTAAAGGTGCCAGAGCACTGGCACAGGCTGCCCAGAGCGGTTGTGGAGATACTCAAACCCTGCCTGTCCAACCTGCTCTAGCTGAACCTGCTTTGGCAGGGGTGTTGGACTGGATGATCTCCAGAAGTCCCTTCCAACCCCCACCATTCCATGGTTCTGTGTGACACTATGCTGGATAGTTATAACAGGACCATACCCAGCCACAAGTTGTCTGAGGACACATCAAACGTGATGTAAGCCAGTTCAGGTAAGTGCCATCATTTATTTCAGATTTAAGTATTTCAGTAGAGGTAGGATTCTAGAAAAAATGAAGCCAGAAACAGACTCCCTAAGCTAAAATAATGAGAGAGCAAACACTGGCACTGCCAAACCATCCCCATTTCTTTCCCTCCCAAGCAGCACAGGGGGAGTGGGCATTGTGATCGGTCCATCACACATTGTCTGTGCTGCTCCTTCTTCCTCAGGGGAGGATCCTCACACTCTGCTCCAGCATGGGGTCCCTCCCACAGGAGACAGTCCTCCACCAGCTTCCCCAGCACAGGTCCTTCCCACCGGCTGTAGTTCTTCACAGTGTGCTCCAATGTGGGTCCCTTTCATGGGGTGGTCCTTCAGGAGCAGCCTGTTCCAGCATGGGCTTCTCAGGGGGTCACTGGCTCTTTGGGTATAGCCACCTGCTCTGTCTTGGGGCCCTCCCTGGGCTGCAAGGGGGATCTCTGTTCCCCTGTGACCCTCCATGGCTGCAGGGGCACAGCCTGCCCTCTCACCATGGGCTGCTGGGGAACCTCTGCTCTGGCCACCTCCTCCCCGTCTTCTGCCCTGATGTGGGGGGCTGGCTGGCTGTCTCTCTTACACCCCACTCTCTTCACTGCAGGTTCTGTTTTCCCTTCTTAAACACAGAGGCTACAGATAGCTCCAAGTTAGAGCCAGGGAAGCTTCTAGCACCTTCTGAGCTCCTCTCCCATTGCCCAACCACCACACAAACCCAATACAAAGCTCTACCCCCGTACTATTTTATAAACATTATCATGAGACCTGGTGTGGGGTTTTATCTTCAGTTCTGCATGGAAGAGATGCAAGAAACACAGTAGGCTGTCTAAGAAACATGCAGATTTTATTACTTTAAAACACAAAGTCACCAGAAATACAGACTTGGGGCACTTTAGGAACATTAAAAATAGTAGAACTGGTGCTTGCTCTGTCCTGGTACTTCTTATATAGGAATTATCCCCATTATCAAGGCCAGGCTGGATGAGGCTTTGAGCAACCTGGTCTAGTGGAGGGTGTCCCTGCCCATGGCAGGGGGGTTGGAACTGGATGCTCTTAGAGGTCCTTTCTAACCCAAACCATTCTGTGATCCTTTGACTGTATCAAAAATGCTTCTTTTCCTTTTAGGTCCCTTCTTGGGTCCCACTGGGACAACTTTTTTCTGCTCAAAGCTGGAACCTTCAACTGCAATAGCTTACTTCACTGTGATATTAATGATGCTGATATCCTCATAGGGTTTGTCCGTTTTGGGATTGACTTTCACATTTGAGATTCTCTGAACAACTTCCATTCCTTTAGTCACGCGTCCAAACACACTGTGCTTGTTGTCTAGCCATGGCTGTTAGGGGGCACAGGAGGAGAAAGCAGCGCATTAGAACAGGAAGCAAGGTGTAGGTTAGGTCCCAAAGGCCGAGAGCGAATGAACACAGGTAAATTCTGTGTGTTCAGACTATGGACACCACGTACACGGTGGCACATAAGTAAGGACTGGAGGGAATGTTTAAACCCACCTTGTCAATGGCTTTCTTTGGACCACAGAGGTGTGGTTCTAGCAATGCAGTAACATTTCACAGTTTAAAGTGCATTCCCAGAAATGCTGTTTCAGTCTATTTCATGGTATTTTCACAGCTGAATTTTAAGTGCCAGCCCAGAATACTACTTAATTCATACAGTATGCTCAATCAGCTATCTGTAGGCACTGATAAAACTTATTGAGCCTCAACATTATGGTCAATGGATGCTTTTTAAAAAAAAAAAAAAAAAGACAACACGTGCTTTTAAAGTGAGTGCTATAAGAATGCAGCTTCTCTAAGTTTTACCTTTTAAGGATTTGTTTTGTAGCCATTAGATCAACATACCAAAATTTCGCTTTTTGCCTCTGAAATTGTGCACAGATCAAAGGAAAGCTTCAAACATTAATACTGCTTTCTTTGTATAGCTATATTTAGGCAATACTAAGGAGTCACCCTGGCACCATATCCAAAAACTTCAAACAATCTAAGCAATAGCTAGATTGAGTTTACATCAGTATATTAATATAAAATGCTCTATTAACACACAATTGCAAACATGTCTGATTTACTAAAAATGTTATATCGCCCTTACTGCAATTCAGAGCAAATGGCCACTTGATCACAATGGACAAAAATCCTTTTCTCTTTCTTAACCGTTTTTGGGACGCCTACACAGTATACATCACTGTATGCAGCATTTGTTTACAAAAATAACAAGACTGTTATTTAGATAGTACTAGTGTGTTCCTCTTTCCATCAGAAAAAGGGTATTTTTCCTATCTAGTTAGCATGTCAGACCTTAAACTGAGCTTTTCTTATTACTTACAGTTGGCACTACTGTTATGAAAAACTGGGATCCATTGGTATTTGGTCCTGCATTAGCCATGCTGAGCGTATATGGTCTGTCATGTCGTAACGTTGAGTGAAACTCATCTTCGAATTCTCCTCCCCAGATACTTTCACCTCCCATTCCTGTACCAGTCGGGTCACCAGTCTGAATCATGAAACCCTGCATAGAAATTAAATGTTATTACATCATTGTATAAATAAGCAGAAGAGTTTTATGCCCAGTGACATTTTGTTCAACCCTTTCACTAAAATGTGTTAAAATGCTGTGGATAAGGGACCAAGTATTCAGGGCTTCTTTAAGCAACAATCAAGTACTTGTGAACAAACAAGCTTACTCACTGTTCCTGCTAGCAGGGGACAGAAACCTAACTATCTGTACCTCCTGCAAACACTCAGGCTGTATCAGCTTGCTTCTGGTGCTACACAAGTAAGAAGCCTTACAAGAAACACCTCCTGACATGAAACAAAGTCTTAATTCAAGCAGGATTGCCAAATTGATCATTCTCACAATGTTCAGATTTCTTCCCAGTTGCAGAACAACTAGTAAACAACTTCAGTAAGTAATAAAACTGTTAAGAACCTCAGAGTTGTTCAGACGTTACAGGGAACTCTGGAGCCATTCCAGAAACCCTTTGTGCAAGAGGGAAATGAAAGGGTTAACAGAGAGGCCTGACCACAAAAGGTACACTACCTACACCAACAAAAAAATTACATTTTTACAACTTACCTTGATGATACGGTGAAATATGTGTCCATTGTAATAACCATTTCTGCTATGCACACAGAAGTTTTCCACAGTTTTGGGGCACCTAAAATCATGTAACAGAAAATACAGGCTACAGTAAGTATTAAATTTTATGGTGGCAAGGCAAAAAAGAGATTTCAGCTGAGACCAAGATCCCGTTGGACAAAATGTTTCAGCACGCTGTAGAAAGGGCTTTCAAACAGAGAAAAACACAAATCACTACCCTCTTCAAACCCAGAGCTGGAAGCAAAATAACTTGAGTACAAAGTTGCATGATTACACAGAAAAGCAGAGCAGTGTTGATAACACAGGGGTGTTTTCCTTGTTGCTGAGCAGTGCTTACACAGGGTCACGGCCTGTTCTGCTCCTTACACCGTCCCACCAGCGAGTAGGCTGGGGGTGCACAAGAAGTCGGGAGGGGACACAGCCGGGACAGCTGACCCCAACTGACCAAAGGGATATTCCATACCCTATGATGTCATGCTCAGTATATAGAGCTGGGGAAGAAGGGGGGACATTGAGAGTGATGGTGTTTGTCTTCCCAGGTAACTATTATGCGTGATGGAGCCCTGCTTTCCTGGAGATGGCTGAACACCTGCCTGCCCATGGGAAGTGGTGAAGGAACTCCTTGTTTTGCCCATCTTGCATGCACAGCTTTTGCTTTACCTGTTAAACTGCCTTTTCACCCTGCTGATTCTCTCCCCCACTCTGCTGTGAGGGGAGTGCGTGAGCAGCTGTGAGGGGATTAGTTGCCAGCCAGACCCAAAGTGTGACAAGTCAGGAACTAAATCTATTTCCTCAAAGCCTAGTTCAAGGCACCACTGATTAGATGTTCCTTAAGCACAAAAAAGTTCACTCAAATTTCTACTGCACCTAGCAATACTATGTGTGCAAATATAGTGACACACTGGCACGAGAATTAAAAAAAGAACATCAGAAATACTGTAGCTTGGCCTGTCACGGGCTACGCCATTACTGCAGCCTATATGCCATAAGTACGAATTCCAGAAACCAGGGCCTGATGCAAAGAGAAGCTGGTGCAGAGAGCAGTGAAAGGCTAGCAGCTCTACAGAGCAGAACTGATGTTGTGTGGCCTTATGTGCCTATTCAGAACATGAACTTGTTTTTAGAGAAGCACAGACCAATGGTTCAATGGTTTAAGTGTCAGTGTTCAGCAATATAAGTGCACTGCTTCGTAATAAAATCTTCGCATATATTAGGGTCACAAAGGAGAGATGCTGACACAATAGCTTTAGCAATTATACATAAAACCTCTTCAATTATATGCCTGGTTTGTGGGTATACACAGCACTGACATGGTAAGCCGGTATAAATTTTACCTTGCTCTTGAAGGAGCTGCAATAACGAAGTGTAAGTGCAACAGCCAGGTGTGGAGGTTGCAAACTACTATTCCTCTGGCTTACAGGGACCTACTGCCAAGCAAACTGTTGCTGCCAACATCAGCATTCTTTCTCAAGACAGAATCAAACAGCACTGCTTTACAGTAATACGTAACTTACACAGAAGAGCATCCTGAACTACCCATGTCTGCAGTTCCAAAAGAGAACTACAGTTAAGAAAGGAATAACCCCCCAAACCAATAATTAAGCGCAACAATTAAAAAAAGCCAAAAAACCAAAACCAACTCACACTTGTGCTCCCCACTGTTACTTAGATCTATTTTTACCCTACTCTGGGTTTGTCAACAGTCGCATTCCTAACTTGATGTATTAAGCAACTCCAAGGAAACAAGGACAGTAGAAAAAGGGGAAGAAAATTATTTGTAGCTTGAAATAAGCCTCGGATACTGCCATCAGAAAGCACAGAAAGAAGGAAAAATGAGATAAAATAGAAACTCCTAAATACATACTCAACAGGAAAAAGCTTGATGTGAATATCTCCCATGCTTGTGTGGATGATGGCACTGTCTGAAACTCTTTTGGGACCTTCTGCCTGAGTGGCTGCCATGACCTCTTCTTTAGAAGGTTTCTCATTAAACACATCTCTGTCAGAATCTGCGCTCTTTGTATCTTCTGGTTCACGTTTCGTAAACTGCAGAACAAAAGCACAGAAGGTTAACTGCTCAGTTTGCCTTCCCCCCACGCCTTATCTTACACACAGCTCTGCACCTGACACATCAGTGTGGTTATTCAGCCCGCTAAAGACCCAACTAGACTTGAAATGTAGGAAGAGATTCATAGACAGTCTACGCTTGCCTTTGTGTTCTGCGTTTCCTGCATTTCCAGAGTCACAAATTCCAGTAAACTACACAAAACAAATTATAGAAAGTTACTTGGATTTATCTTTAAACTTGCTCCCCTTTTCAACAGGAAGGCCATAGTAATTCAGCATATTTTCTTTAAAGAAAAAGAATGTGGAATATAGAGTTGTTCTGTTATGTTCAGACAAAACTGGCAGGTTTCATCAGAACTTTTAGTTTTACTACCAAGTCAAACTAAACCCTCTTATTTCAATACTGCATTAACACACAACTATAGAAAAACAGCAAATTTAACCCAGAACAGCAGAAACCTCAGAAATGTAATTTTTACAGTGCTTCCAGGAAAACACAGAATAAACATGAGGGCACGAGCACCTGCTTATGTGAGTCATACACTTGTATACCAAATGACAATCACAAATCTTTCTGTATGCACACATGCATGTTTTCCCTAGCAGAGAGTTACATTTCCAGGTTTTGTCTAACTCTTCCTCCTCACTTGTCAGATCACAACTTTTCTGTACTACACATTAACCACACAAACCTTCAGAAAGGATCCTCTCTCGCTGCAGTGGAAAACCCCATCAAATTCAAGCACAAGTAACAACTGACAGACCGATCTGTCACTTCCACAGTGATCACATCGCAGATTGAGTACTAAGTACTCTGGAATTGCTTGCTTGTTAGGCTTATTCATTGCATCTCACCTAAAATCTAAAACAGGCAGATGACTCCTGTCTTGGTTAGCTCACCATGATGTCCTTGGTGCTACCAAGTCCTGATGCTGCTCTTAAACCTAACCTGATTTTATACTGATAAAGTAACAGTACGTATAAAATACGTAATAAAAATGAAATTAAGTGTTCTTACTTACCTCCCCCTCCCCCCCAGCTAGAACAAAAGCGTATAACCTTCTCAAAGAACTGTAATTTAGACAGCCAAACTCAAAGTTCATTTAATTACTTGAGCAATAATGAAAAACAGCTGTTTCTAGCCAATTTACAGCTAGCTCAAGCTAAAAATTGTAGAATATACTTGCAATATAAACAGACTCCTCCGGAGAAGTTGTGTTCACAAATAGTCAAGATAAATAGCAGTGGAAAAGTGCAAGGAAAAAAAATAATGAAAAAATGCAGAGGAAACATCAATACAGCAATGGAGTTATTTAAATAGAAACCACACGTACCATGTAAAACCTATTCTTTTTAAAAGCAGTGCAGATAACTGTCGGATCTGCCTGGATATTCTGAAGAACAGGATTTTCAGATGCCTTCATCTCTATAGTGATTGCAGCACGATGCTTCTTTGCTACTCCTTGGAACAAAGCTAGTTGCATCACTCTGATGTTCTCTTGTTTTCCCAAGATGCGAATACACCTGAAGTACAAGATAAAAAGGTCAGCTACTGTGAGCTGCTCACAGTCAGAGAATATCTCTTTTCTGACTGGAACACTCAGAGCAAAATTCCAGAACCCTCTCAAAATAAGTTTTTACTTATTGTTTTTTATGATGCTTCTCTATTCCATCTTGATAATTTACCAGTCAGCCTCCTTACACAATAAAATCCCAGAGATTAACTGATGACACATCTTTAATACAAAATTGGTTGCCATGCTGTCTCCTTATTTCACTAAGCTTTAAACTGCAACAACACATTACAAAGCATGGAGTATCTTATCTATGTTCTAATGTAAGGTTCCCAAATAACAACAACAAAAGATTAGAGACACCCCCACTCATATTAAGTTTTAAATATACTATAAATTTGACTGAACACTGACTTTGAAATGTATTTTTCTCCGTGTGTGTCAACAAAACTTACCTGTTGGTCTCTACATTTATGACCTTGATGCCCAACATTGTTCCATAGAGAACGAAGTGTCCAGTTTCATCAAAAATTATATTAATTAATCTTACTGCATCCACTTTCTCCAGCTCACGCTCAACTGCCATACGTCGGCCAAACTCCATGTCGGGTAGTTGCTGTCTCATCTGTTGAAGTTCAGTAAACATCTACAGGGTGGAAGGAGGGCATGGAAGTCGTTATTATAGGAACGTATTTAATTCTTAATCTTCTAAGCATGTGAGTGTATCAATGTTTTGCTGAATCAAAAGTTTTAAAGTGAGGCTACCCCACTCAAGCTGAACTAAGAATTAAAATAAATACAACTCGTGCTCTATTTTAATGACCCAGTGGGCACGTTGTACTACTAGGCCTAAGCAAAGAAAGAGAAGCATAGGAAGCATGTTAGACAGCTACAAAGATGACTAACTCATTATTATGATGTTACCTGTAATCAGCATTATCTGTAATTGCTTTCTAGTAAAAAGTAATCCAGCAATATGGAAACACAGACGAACATCAACAACTCAGTTTCACTACATAACTAACGTAAGTCGATACGAACTAATTTGGGGACAAAGCAATACATGAGGCAACGAAGAAAACACAGAAAAGGTTTTCTGCAAGAAACATATAGCAAGGAAGCTCAGCTTGAGAAACAGATCATAACTTATGTGAATGTGCTAGTAAATAAATTCAAGTAAGTAAAGTCCTGCCCTGCAACCCCCACCCCCGAAAAAAAAGAGAAGCAAGATCAAACTCACACTCAGAGATTCATCAAAGACTCTCATGAGCTTCCCTGTCAGAAAACGGAAAATTCTAACTTTTCTGTCAGACCCAAGAGTGGCCATTTTCTTGCCGTCAGGTGAAAAACTTATACTGGATGGGTAAGCTTTGCATTTAGCAAATTCATATAGATCAGTATCTGTTTTATACTCCCAGTTCACATTCTTGGGAAATTTATATTCGTGAGGAGTACCAGTCCAGTACTCAATCATTCCTGATTTGTCAGCGGACACTACTGCTTTGTAGACAGGGTTCAACCGTATCTGTGTGAGAGAGGACGTATGGAGTTTATCAAAAACGTGAAGTGGCTGGTTGTTTCCTCGTCCATCATATATGAATATTTTTCCTGTGCTCTTCTCAGATGTTGCAACAGAAGATATGGCATCTCCGGGGCAATATACCCATTCACACTGGCCAGGGTAGTAGCTGCAACAAAAAGTAGAAGAAAAAAAAAAAGACTGGTGTTAGGTAAGATTCAAGTTACGCTATAAACTTGAAATCAAGAATCAGAAGTAAATTTTGAACTTTATTTACTAGTCTTGCTAGTATCTGTCTTGCTAAAATTCAACAGTGTTACAACCAGACTTTTCCAAGCAACACAATTCAACAGACAGCTCGGTCAATTTCTGTTGCTCCCATTTTATAAAGAGGCTGTGATAGAAAAGGATGGTAGAAGTTGGGTACAACAGAAGAATAAACATGGAAGTCCAGCTAAATAGCACAAGTGGCATTAATGATTACTACTCAACTTCTATGACTCAACAGCATTTCTCTGCCATTTGTCAGATGATTAATGCTTCGGTGGAAATGAAGACGACCTCACCTTTGCCATACACTTACAGAAACGTTCAGCTAGGTCTTGCCAAAAAACACACCACAAACCTATAGTTTTACCAATTTTGTAGTGACAGTACAGGGCTGCTAAGTAGAAAAAAACAGCAAAAAAAGTCTAAGATTAACTAGAAGTTTTCCACAGCAGACAGCCAAGAGGGAATCAGATCGTATTGGCTAATACGTTACCTGCAGAATGATACTGCAACTATAACCCACAAAGCAGGTAACATAAGCTTTTATACAAGCATTCTGAAAAGCAGCTTCCCCCCCCCCCCCCAAGTTTATACTTCTATTCAGTTTCACAATTAACCAACAGTTGGCTACAAAGAATAAGTTTTCTAATTTTAAAAGGCTTGTGTAAAAATCAGTATTTCTACCACTCTTGGTACAGCATTCATTGATCCTCACACTCTCCAAACCCACCCTCATAACAGTGTGGATCTGGTCCTCCTCCAGTATTGTTATAATTCCTGCAACATCCATTCCTAGTTCTCCCACATTCTTTAGCTACATAGTGTGTAACTCCAGAAATCCTAAACAGCAAGACTACAGAAGACAACAACATTCTTTCTAACAGAAGGAAATCCATATGACAACAAATAAGACCATACATACAGGCCAAACTCCTTCTCTACTGGAAGAGTCATAAATTTTTCTTTTCAGTAAGGCAGTCCCCAGTCATTGGGTGCATTTCAGATAATGCAACTTACTCAGCTTCATCTGACCGGGGGTGGGGAGGAACCACCCAAATTATTGACCTACCTCTTACCAAAATAACCCCCATTTATAATTCCAAACGAACATTTTCAATAACTAAGTAACTTACCCAAGCTTCAGCATGTTGATCATATCAAAGTTGACTACATCAAACACCTTCATTGCTTTGTCGTCTCCAACTGAGCAGAACAACGCCCCCTCTGAACTAACAGCAATGCTCTCAATAACACCTATTAAAAAAGTTAACATACTGTTAACACACAGGAAAGGGACATCCTTCATTTCAATATTCCACAGGAAAAAACATATACAGAAGTTTAAACCTGTATCTCAGCTGTTTCTCCACCTTTTTTATTTAAAAAACTACCTGACTTTAATTTAAAAAATCCCCCCCACAAAAAAAACCACAAAAAACCCCTCACAAAACAGCACTTTGCATTCCATGAGTGTTTAGAATCAAGTATGTGATAACAAACTAGTTACCTTCTATATAAACGATGGTATTATAATAGCAATTATTTTCACTTAAAATGCTCATTGAAAAAGAAAGAAAAATGTTATGCTACAGTAAAAAAATCATGCGCCTCTTCAGTTTGCATCTCATAAGTGAAAAAGCAGCAGAACTCTATAGACTGTTAGAGTCCTGCTATTAACACACACAGTACTCAAAATTACTCTGTAAACTGAGCCTCCCCTAAGCTTATCACAATGCTTATTTTTGCTTGTTTGCTTTTTGTTCTAACAATTTTTTTCTGTATATAATAAGAAGCTGATAGTTATGATCATGCGCCCACCGTAACAATTTTCATAACTCTAATTAAAATAGATAGTAGAAATACTGTTTCTTTTTATTTCTTATTGTTATAGTCTGCATATCAAACTGGGTTTTTCCATCAGGCATATCATGTCTAATTACAGTGAGAACCTCATTTTCTGTTTGCATAGTATAGAGCTATGTGTACTTAGTAACTCAGAAAATGGGGTTAATTATTAATTCTTAACTGCAATTCAGCTGATAATGATTATGATGATGCAGAATTTAACCTACAGTTGCAATAACCTCAGATTAAAATAGCCATTTTTCCCCATACTGCAGGGAGACGAGGGGGGAAATAAAATAAAAGGGGTGACGGTAACGTTACTTGAAATAACATCTCTTTAGACTTCTCTGGATTTTATGAACCCTGTTCACTTACTTTTAAATATCTATGTCCTAGACATTGTCCCCTGAGGCAGGACACAAGGCAACGCAAAGGATGTAGGGGATCTGTGCAGAAGGAGTCCCACACATTTTATTCTCACCCCATCCCTCCAGCAGTCTGGGCGCAAACCATAACGGTAGGACAGGACAATGAAGCAGATAGGTATCATTTAATCCCTGACTGCACTAATTGAATCCCAGAAGCCCCCTCTTCTTTATCTGCACTCCTCCTTCAAATTACTAAAAGCAAGAGGGAGGAAAAAGTAAGAAGAAAAAGCAAATTCTCACCCAGATGACTCCGGAAGTGTTTAACAAACTCAATCCCTTCTTCTATTTTTTTCCAGAATTTGACATGTCCATCGTGACTGGCTGTTATGATAAAATCTGTCCTGCAATTACAAAAGAAAAATTATACAAACCCCCCACATATTATGCATTTTCACACCATTTGGGCAGTAATTTGCACTATAATTAACACTGTATAGAGAATGAGCTTTAAACAAATCACTGGGACAATCTGTCTGAATGGGTACTATCAGTCCTAGAAAAGCAGACAAGTATTTTAATGCACCGTGAATTGACCTATGAAAAGTCAACAACCTGAACAGAACTGAAGAAATATGTAAGACTACACCTTTTGAATATATAAGTCCTATTTTAGGTCTGGCTTCGAAGGAGTTAATGTGTGTGTATATACATAAAAGAGAAGAAAGCCATCTCCTCGATCTGTGCAGTTCTGCTGAGTGGTATTTTGTTCAGATGCAGTGAGTTTCTCATTCCTATATGTACTGCACATTGCAATAAGGATTTTAAGACTCTCTTTTAGTCTACTTAAACAATTTTTAATCTTGCTTCTCAGTAAGCCCTTTCCTATGCACTTAGTTTTAAAAGAAAAAAAAGCTTAAAATACCACCTCTGGACACAGTAACTTTCCATTATTAAACTTCTACAATGAAAGCTTCCTGGGATATACAAAAATAAATCCAACAAGATACAGTGGAAGAAGACAACACTTACTTGGTACACGCTACATGTGTAATGACGTCTCTGTGCATGTAACTGCGTTCATACATCGAAGCACATGGCAGATTTTCAAGATAAACATGTTCAAATTCAAGAACTAAACAGAAGAAAAATAAAGAATTATTATTTTTTTTCCATAAAGGTATATCTAATTTCTGTTCTCTCTTACTCAACCTTGAACAGCTTACTCCCTTTTCAGTCAAGAATATGCTAGATTTTTGTGCAAACATAATGGAAGTGGCTTCCACTGTGGCTTTATACTCAAATTGTCCCAAATGTGGGTGCCTCTGCCAGCGTGCAGTAAACCAATCCACACGCAGAGTCGAGATACTTGTCGATTGCATGTCTGCAGAGATGGGCGCTGGGTGGTAACTGCACAAACCCAGCACACCCTTTGAGGAATATGGTCTTGCATACCAAATAATAACAAAGAAGAAACCACCACAGCAAATGATGAGTCATCTGTTACTCCTGTGTTTACACAGGAAAGCCGAATTTTACTGTTCTCATACCTCAAGACTCCCACAGTCTTTATTTGAAAGCAGTTTGGCCTATTAAGGTCTGATGACCTGGGGCAAAGCTCCCTTCCCTGGGGCCATCCCCACCCATCCCCTGTTCATCAGCTATTCAAGCCCACCTGGTTGGGAAACCTGGAGTTTGTGTGACAGCTTACCCTTTTTGTGACAGTTCACTCTTTTCTTTCAACAACACTCAGACTTACAGATTTTTGGTAGACTAAAGTCACTCAAGGCCTGCTTTAACCAATACAGATGCCCCCTTTTAAAGCAACTATTACCTTAGCTGTCTGAATGTAATAAAAAAAAAAGTAATTACAAGAATTTTTAAGCTACTGCCAGAAAATCGAAGGTCATCCACACCTCATTTTCTTCCAAAACATGTATCCCTGTTGTTTTTAAGAGATTCAAGGTCCTGCACAGGTATCATAGCTTAAATTCCAAGTGCTAACACCTACCTATTTCATTGTGATAACAAGGATTCCCATCCTTGCTTATCAAAAGCGGGAGTATACATGCTCATTAATACCTCAGCAGTGCCTTTGTAAACTGAGAATCGTCTTGGTAAGTCAGCAAACGTTTAAAAGTCTTGTCCTTTTTGCGATCTTTGCTCATTAAAAGCTCGTTGTAACGCTAAAAATCATACCCATAGGCCAAAAAGACCCTCACCCAGGTGAAGACCCTTCCCCTCGGCATGCATAATGCGATTATTATGCTGCTGGCAATACTTGTGGTATGTAAATCACAAACTAATCATTGTAAAGGTGGTGGACTCGGAAATTTACCAATCCTGAAAGTTCTGTGTACGAATATAGAGAGGAGAACCCTGCTTGGGGTGGCAGATTTCTGGGAAGCCACCGAGCACCCAGCCCAACGCCTCTCCCGGGCGTGTGACTAGCGCCTTACTGCGCACCGGGCAGCGAATCTTCTTTCCGGACAACAGGTTTGTCTTGCACATGGAGCAGAAACACGGTGTCCCCGGTCCTTCCGCACCCCAGCGGTCCCTTCACGAGACGCCACTTAAGGCAACGGGCTATCGTCACCCCCCCACCCCCACCCCCACCCCCCCCCCCGGGGAACGGCCCGAGAGCAGCCCAGCCGCAGACACCCCCATACCAGGCCGCTCCCGTTGTCGGCGGCGAACCCACCGCGCCGGGGCCGGCCGGAGGCACCGCCACGGACCCCCTCTGGACAGCTCCCCACGACGGAGCCAGGCGGGCGAACGCTCCGCTCCCCCCGTTACCTCTCCGCTTTTTCGCCTGCACAGCCTCCGCCGGGAGCGGCCCGACCCAGCGCTCCTCTCCATCCTCCTCGTCTGCTGCTGCTGCTGCTGCCGCTGCCGCCGTCGTCGTCACCTCCTCCTCCTCGGTGCTGTCCGCCACCCCGGGCTGCTTTCGCTTGCGCTCCGACTCGGACAACGCCATGCTGCCGAACGTCACGGCCCAGGGTTACCGCGGGTGCGTCACTGCCGCGCGACATTCCCGCCCTTTAACACGCCGTGCCGGATGCCCTGGCAGTGACGCGGCCGGGCGCAGCCAATGAGCCCGCAGCGCGCGCAAAGGAGGACGCGGGCCGAGCGGGACTGAGCCTGAGCCGAACGCGGAGCAGCCATGGTAAGGGGCGGCGTGGGGGTGGTCTGCGGCTTCTGCCACGCGGTCCCCGCCTGGCAGCCCTGAGCGCCGCGGTCCCGGGGGCGGCAGCTCCTCAGCCCTGAGGCTGGGACAGCCGCGGGGGGTGGGGTGGTTTGGCGGCCGTGATGAACGCGGGGCTGGTGGAAGGGAGCGGGCTTCCTGCAGGACACTTGTTCCTGGTGCGTTAGGGTGGCTGGCCGAAGTGCCGAAGGTTAGCTCAGCGAATAATACACCAGCCGAGGTGTTTTTCTGGGTGTTGTTTTGACGATATCCCGTTTTTCACCGTGGGTTTTTTGAGTGTTAAGCTGTCTTGACAATACTCCTTTTTTCACTCCGTTTTCCTGTGCACATCGCTAGTGTAGCAGGCGAGCTGAAGGGCTGATGACAAGAGATGGGCCCCTCGCGGGAGGGCACACGCTCAGCAGTGTCCCTGTAAGCTGAGAAGTGTTCTGGTAAATCAGCAGGTATTCAAAAATCTGGTCCTTTTTGCGAGCTTTGCTTATTAAAAGCTCGCTATAATATTACAAATCACGCCCACAGGTCAAAAAGACCCTTGCCCAAGTGAAGACCCTTCCCCAAGGTACGTGTAATAGTGGGAGTAATGTGTCAGCAGCATTATAATTGTATAAACAATCACTGTAAAGGGGGCGGCCTTGGAAAATGACTCTAACCCTGAAAGCTTTGCGTATGCAGATGCTGGGAGGAGACAGCCCCCGTGCGCCCAGCGCTGCAGTGAACCAGCGCTTTCGCAACTACCGTTTGTTTCTGTACTGCTTTTATTCTTCTCCTTCCTAAGGTGAAATCCCGGGTTTCTGGGGTGTTTGGTTCGGTTTTTTTTCCGTGCTAGTTTTCCCAAGGCTGCCGTTACTTTCTCATCTCTGATTCCTGCCAGTAGTTGGCGTCTGGCGTTTGTTGGCCTGGAACGTTTCCCGTAGGGCTTGGCTGGCACTGAGGCTACAGTGCGCACTTGTTCCTGTGTGTATTTTTTTTTTTTCCTTAATCATGTAGTTCTGCAATGAGTTAAGAAGGAATAACATGTTGAAACTGGAATGCATTAATATTAATAACATGCAAAAAACCCCCAACGTTGCCAGTTTTCAGGTACAGTGTGCAAATAGAAATCTAAGTTTACCACACAAAGTAGGGAAAAGCTACAAGGAAAACTATAAGAACACGGCACTTTGGTGTATATGCTTTATAAGGTGACACAGTATTGGGGACCACACATCAGTTGCACTTATGCTACAGAGGCTTGTAGAATCTTCTCATAACATGTACGTTTTGAAACTTTGTGTGAAATCAGTCATGGAAATTTTGCAGGTCAACAATAATAAAATAATTTAAATTTTTTGTTTATTTGAGGACTACGTTCTCAGAGATTCATTTCACACAATGTTTTCATGTTGATGGACTGTATTACTGGGAGGAGGCACAGGAGGATAGGACATTTTATTAAACCCCAAGACCCCTTTCAATCTTCCAAAGGTTATATGGTTTTGGTCTTTCTCTCTCTCTTTTTCTCTCTCTTTCTCTCTCTCTTTCATTCAGGCACTCATAGCTCTGCTGCTGAGCCTTTTTGCCATTATGAAAATTAGCTGTTCAGGCTTCAGTTTGTCTCCTTGACAGTTTTTGGTCTGAGGGGAAAAAAAGTACGTGGAATCTCAGGACTGCTTGGTTTCCTTATTAGCCTCCTGTGGTGGACTTTGCTGGAGGCATTTCTTAAGTCTTCATAAATTATATGAACTAGTCGTGTTTTACGTTATGGAGACATTCCAAGGCTCTTAAGATAATGATTTCCCCTTGCAAAAACTGTGCTCGTTACACCTTATCAGATTATGGCCATCCAGATTTTCTAGTATTCTGTTTTTAATTATTCATGCAACAAATTTGCCAAGAAGGCTTAGTAAAAGTATTGCTACTTTTCTCTAGAATACTTAGTGTTCAGTGGTGCATTCTGATTTTTTTTCTCAGTCGCTCTGCTATGGCATACTTGAACTTTGGAGATAATAGTTGAAGATTTCACTCCTTTTAAATTATTTGGGTTTTTAACATAACTTTCTCAGATGCTGTGGTTTCGTTCTGTTAACGAACCAAAGGCGGAGTTAGGAATTTGTGCATCGTTAGAAAGGCGGAGATGTTTATTTCTTCTTTAGATCTTTATCTTTTTTTAATGTCTAAGTATTTGGTGGTGGAAGTGATCCATTTGTGTATTTTTAAAGGCCTCCTGCATCTTCTAAATCTAGGAAATTCTTGTGGTTTTGGTTGGTTTTGGTGTTATTTCTTAAAAAAAAAATCAATCCCTTTGAGTGCCATTTCGGCGCTTCAGTTTTTTCCCTCTTGCTTCCTGTTGTCATTCATATACCTCTTTATGGATTGAACTAGCATTAAATTTCTGAATATGCATGTTTTCTCTTTGACCCAACAGTTTCTCAAACTTTTTAATTTAACTTGTGTTGATTTCCCCTCTCCCCCCTGACCTTGGCTCTCCTGGTGCCCTCTTCCCTTTGTTGCCTGCATATCTGACAGGTTCTTTTGTTTGAGTTTTGTAGTAACCTCCAGGACACTTTAATTTGTTAATCAAAAAGATTCTGAATTCAAGTTGTCATAAAGAGAAATAGATTAGGACATTTCTTGGAAGGCAGAGCAGAAGTAACTGTGCTTAAGAACTTTGCAGATACCTGGAAGAAAAGTGCAGCTGTGTAGATGTGCGAGTCTCTTACTGTTTCTTTAATCAGGTTGTCAGAAAATAAAAAAGCCATTGCAGATAATGAGGACAGTTTTGAAACTTAAGGACTTTGTGACTCCATTTAAAATTAAAAAACCCCCACTGTATTAGTGTCTTCAACTTTTACTATTGTAATATAGTTAGCTGATTTTACTAAATGATTGGGTGCTGTGTAGAAATAAAGGTGAGTTAACTGAAAGCTCTGGATTCGGAGGGATTGCTGTGTTACATATTTGACCAAGTAGCAGGCATGATTCATAACCTGTTGATAATTATTGTGGATCTAGGTGATAACTGTTATATTTGCTCCTTAAAAGGCGGCATCTTCATCCGAAGGCAGCAATGTAGCCATTTGTACTCAAGATGCCAAGGAAGAAATCTTGGATGAATGTGAGAATATTTGGAAGGAGATGGAAGAGGTACGCAAATCACACGTGATAGACTAGATTTGTTGTGCACTTCCCGCAGCATTTTAACAACAAAGGAGGGGGCCGGGAGAAGACAAGACCTTCGGAAGGGCCAGAGGTACAAGTGCTGGCAGGGGTGAAGAATGCCTTGCAGTGTCAAACTTGGATGTTATTACTTCGTTCTACAGAATGGGAGCATATGTTGTAACTAGGGAGAATGAAACAGTTTACTTGTATTCTGGTAGTACCAGCACGCTGAGACTGCAGATCCTTCTGCCTTTAGCCTCATACAGGGTGGGATTCAGCTGCTGTTCACAAGTAGGTGGGATCTTAAAGGGAACAGTGGAGGGAGGAGGAGGAGGTTTAGAAGGATGATGATGTTAGCATATGCTCATGCAAACTGACAGTTACAACATCAAGAACAAAATTTCTCTCCATATGTGATCTGGTATGCTAATAATGTTTTAGAGGAAGTGATCTTCCCTGGGATACCTGTAAATAAAAATAAACTTTTAACTGGGGGAAACTTGCATCCTGCAAGATTCTGCTGAGTCTGATGAAAAGCCATGTTCTAAATTTTACTTTGAGAGTCGTAATTTACTCAATTTTATATGGTATTTATATGTTACTTGCTTGAGTTGTAGATTCAAAGCATTAAAAGTATCAGAAACTGAAGTGAAAGTACTTCCAAACCTAAAGCAGAACCGGGTATAGACAACTCACAGTGCAGTAACTATACAGCATTAGACTTAAAAAAAACTAATACAACTTGATTTGTTGTTACATGTAAACTTGAATTGCTACTGAAAAAGTGACAGGGAATCCTGTGTCTAGGTTTCTGAAATACTGTAATAAGTTATCAACAAAAGTTTTGTTTGGCACCACTTCAAAGGATGTGAACTTTCTTTGACATTTTTAGGTTAGAAGGGAAATGAGAATGCTTATTATTTTTAATTTAATTGAAAAATCTTTGATATCTTGTATCTCATTCCCAGCATCCCCAAAACAATACAGTGCTAATGTGTGTTATTCTTAGAAGTTGATGAAAACTGTGTTGTTTTATTACTTTGATTGTTGCATCCTGGATGCACGTATGTTTCAGCACTAAGTTCAAACACTAATAACCCCGGAGTTAATTTGGTGGCTATATGGCTTACGCTGTAAGGTCCCAGTGATTGTGTGTCAGCATTAGCAGTTTTTATTGGAGAAATTCAATACTGTGTTTGGGTTCCAACTCATTAACAGCAAGGTTTCCAAAGTACTGCTCAGTAGTTTTACAGCTTAGTAGCATACACCCTGCCCTGTCATGGGACAGGTTAAATTACTGACAGTTGCAAAACAAGAATCACTTCAGCAGGTGTCTCCTGCTGAAGCCTTGGGTACCTGTGGTGACCTGAATTTCAGACTTGATATACATCCCCTTGCAGTCATAGGAGCACTTCTAAAAATCAGACCATTTCTGAAGTGTACCGCATATTGCCCTAAATGAGTTAAAACTGAAATTTAATGAATGTTTAATTAAATGAAGTTCTGCTTTTTTACTGTGGTATGGTTTCAAAATATTTCTTAATTTACTGTTCTTGGTCAGGCTCTGAGGGATGTGGTAGGAACCAATTCAAAACTTTTTCCTATATTAAACAACTTGGGTTAGCGTTATGTTTCTTACAAAAAGGAAGAGTAAGTAAACATTGTTTGTGTTTTGTTTGTTTTCTACCAAGCATCATAAAAAGCTAAAGCTTCTAGAAAAGGAAAGACGGTTACAACCGGCAGCCAAGGTAAGACAGTATTTTTTTCTTTTATTCTCAACAAAATATTTAGTTTTCTGTAAAGAGATGTGTTTCCAAAAGAAGGATACTAAATCATCTTCACTTATTCTCTAAAGCTGACAGTTTTACTCATACTAATTTTGGAGCTGTGTTCTGAAGTATGCATCTAGCAAACACTGAGAAGTTGCTTTTGTGTATATCAAAGAGGTTACATACAGTCCTGTCACACAACTGATAAATGAGTAACACAGGCAGCAAGCTGGAGGGGTCTGCAAATTAAATACCCGTTTGGACATCAGTGTATCTGTAATTTGTGAAACTCCATATGCATCCTTTTAGTTTTACTCTGAAACTTTGTATTTGCAAAGTACAGTTGTTCCCCATTTGTGGGTATCATTATGAAACAGATGTGCTTGAATTAGAAATAAATGGAGTGATGCTGGGTGCGTGAGCGTGAGCCCCTGTGTCCCTCAGATTTTGGGGAACATGCAGTGCTGGCTTACTGTTTTGTTGTTTGTAAATTCTAAATAGGAACCTTAGATTAGAATTTAGATGAGGACCTGGAGTTTGGAAAGTATAAATAGTTAAACATTGGACTGGTTGGCTGAAATATGTAGGTCTTATAAATCATCTTGTGTGACTTCTTAAGGAATATTCAGATGGTTAATTCAACACACCTGACTGAATAATACACTTGACTACAAAAAGAGCGCTTTTCTTCAGAGATGCATCTGTTGAATACATTCACGTGTTTAATTACTATGTAAATATCAACAGTAATCTCTAGCTATTAATCTATGTTCTCAACTTTTATTTAATCAGAATAAATCAATGAAGATGCATATTCAAATGCATGAAATACAATCTTTTTCTCCTTTTAGGACTCTTGATAAAGTCCTATAAGTAGAAGTAAACTCTATCATTTTAATTTGATGTCGACTGCGGTTTTTATGTTTCTTTGCAGCTCTACTGAAGTACGTCATACCTTTGTAATCCTTAAAGTTTTGAGATATGCTTTTTTTGAAAACTGTCATAGCAAGACAATGATTAAATGAAGTTTCAAAATTGAAAGATTAAATTAAGATTGTGCTTTGTGATAAAGAATAGGGAGGAGATGAAAAGGTCATGTTATATCCCCTGTCAGCAACTTTCTTGGGATCTTACTGCAGCCCTGACATAAGTACTTAGAGCACTTAACTTCACTCTGATGTTGCCGGTCCAGTAAACATGGTTGTCCCTTTCCTCCACCTGGCTGGAGGAAGGGCACTTCTAGTACTGACATGATTCACTCATGTCTTGGAGGAATGGAGTATTGGTCAGGTCACATCCCCCATTCCGTTTGGATACGGGAGCAGCAACTTCTCTGGAAGAGTCCACAATAGATTTTTTTCCTTTCAGTTCACATACTCATCCCTATAGAAGCGAGGTAGGTTTTCCATCCCAACTCCCCTTGTCACCTAGGTAAAACCACAGGATACCCCATGAGGGATACCTGCTGTATTCCCTCCTTTGAGCAGAGGAACGCTTACTCCTAATAGCTGGGATGCTGGCTCACACAGCTGGGGAGCGGGACATCTGCTCTCAGAATTGCTTAAACTCCTGGGACACTCTCTGCAGCTGAGACACAGGCCTGTATGGGGGAAGAGAGACTTTCCTCCTATTCCTGGAATCGGCGAGTCACCTCATCCACTGTCGGTGCCTCATCCACTTCCCAAGTTGTTATTGCGAGCACACTGGCATACAAGGATGGTGCACTCCCCATTGATTTCTGCCACATGGGTCACCTGCATTGAATTTCATGTGGATCTGTGGGTGCCCGTGCATTGTTCGGGTCACGATAAATTATCCCTAGCACAGCTGGTTCCCTCAAGCACTGGATACCTTTCTCCATCATGGTCCATTTGCCTGGGTGATGTGGCACAATTTCCTTGAAAGGCTACCTTTCCTTCACACTTGTCAGGAGGCTTACATTCTGTGTCCTTCTTCCAATTGCTTTGTCAATGCCCTTTTCTCCAGCAAGTGACCCCAGCTTCTTGGCTTCTCTGCCCTCTAATTCCATGCTACTGGCCCCGTTATCCCAGCAGCGGAGCAGCCAGGTGATAATATGTTCACCTGGACAATGGCTAAAGTCTCTGGATATCCCATAGCTCCCTCGGGGATAAAGATCAAGTGGTCACTACTGCTTCATCCTCTGTCTCTGATTCTTGGGACGGCCCTGCTCCCGTCTCCTTGTCGTTCGTCTCTGTCTCTTGCGACGACACTGCTACCTCCTCCTCATCCACCAGACGGACTGATTTGCGTGTCCATTTCTTTCTCTGTATTGGCACAGGTTGACACTGGCACCGGCACATGGAGATTTGCATGGTTGCACTGCACCATGCAGTGGCTGGAGCCATGGTGGGAGGTGGACCCGACATGGGGGGTGACATAGCTGCGCTTGCAGCAGTGCGGGCTTAAGCCACCACCCTTCCCACCATGTGGGTCTGTGCCATTCCCCTTCACCTTAGGGTGATTTGGGTGGCTGCACAGAGCCTGCCTCTGGGCCGAGCACTGGTAGCAGATGGGGCAGCATTCCCAAACTGTTCTTTAACTTTACGCAGGATCACAAGAACATTCAGAAACATGCTGATCCTTGGCCATAGGTCACCCCAAGCCCATGAAAAATTTCCCAAATGCTCACACACTTTTGCCATTGGCCCAAGAGAAGAGGGAAAAAATTGGAGTAATTTCTCCACATCCAACCCAGCACCGAATAATCTCTCTTCTATAGGCTGAGTCCCAGAGGAGAAAAAGGGAAAGGTGTAATTACTGAAAGCCTCCAGGAGATAGCTCGCAAAGTACCAGGGTGCTGACAATATTAAATACAGTTACAGACACAGGATTCCTCCCAACATCAGCACTACACCGTCCAGCCTGACAAAACCCTTCAACCCAGTTCGAGCATGTAAGATCAGGATAATAAGATCCCACCGTTCCGTTAGCAGCTTAAAGAGCCCCCAACTCAGTGTCTTGATCAGCCAGCACCACATCACTGTAAAGAATACTTATCACACACTAATCAGCTCTGTCCTTATCTCAACTCTCTTGAGCCCCATGCTGGGCACCAAAACAGAACTGTTGTGGTTTAACCTGAGCTAGCAATAAAATACCACTCTCAGCTGCTCACTCACCTCTCCTCCTTCCCCAGTGGAGGAGGAGAGTCTGAGGAAATAATAGAAAATAGAACATATGGTACAATTGCTCACCACCCTCTGACTGACACAGACAGGTTCTGTATCGAGAGTCTGAGCCCAAGAGCCCCCAGGGCAACCACTTGACCAAGAAAAAGCCAATCGACGCCCCCAGCCCACTAACTAAAAAAACACCCCACTGCTAACAACCATTCCAAGAGCTAACAGCCCAGCTATCAAGCTAGACAAAGTCTTAACAACTCCCCCAGGCCACTTGCCACCGAAGTACTGCTGCCCTGAGCCTGACCATATGCCCTGAGCCTGACATACTGTGGCATGAAACACGCCCTCCACCACCCTGGGCCATCCGTCAGGACCGTGAAGTAAAGGAACTTGTTCGTGCCTGAAACCAGCACAACCGGACAATCATCAATTGCATGAGATCTAACATGTCAAAATGCTGGATTCTGTACCTGGGACAGAGTAATGCCGGGCACAGCTATGAACTGGGAGAGGAGTGGCTGGAGAGCAGCCCCGCAGAAAGGGATCCGGGGTGCTGGCCAACAGCAGGCTCAACAGGAGTCAGCAGCCTGCCCTGGCAGCCAAGAGGGCAAAACTCATCCTGGGGTGCATCAAACACCGAATAACCAGCTGATTAAGAGAGGTGACTGTCCCGCTGCATTCAGTGTCGGGGGCAGCCTCACCCTGAGTGCTGTGTGCAGTGCTGGGGCCCACAGTTTGAGAAAAGGGATGTTAAGGTACTTGAATGCATCAGGAGGAGAGCCACAAAACTAGTGAGAGGGCTGGAAGGCATGTCCGGTGAGGAGTGAGTGAGGACTTTGGGCTTGTCTGGTTTGGAGAGAAGGAGGCTGAGGGGTGACCTCATTGCTCTCTACAGCTTCCTGGGGAGGGGGAGTGGAGAGGGAGGTGCTGATCTCTTCCCCCTGGGATCCAGTGACAGGATGTGTAGGAATGCTTCAAAGCTGTGCCAGGGGAGGTTCCAGGTCATTGATAAAGATATTGAACAGAACTGGCCCCAGTACTGAGCCCTGGAGAACACCATTTGTGACTGGCTGCCAACTGGATTGAACTCCATTCACCACAACTCTTTGGGCCCAGCCACCCAGGCAGGTTTTTCACCCAGTGAAGAGCACACCCATCCAAGCTATGAGCAGCCTGTCTCTCCAGAGAATGCTGTGGGAAGCGGTGTCAAAGGCTTTATTAAAGTCTGGGTAGACAACATCAGCAGCCTTTTCCATATCCACTGAGCGGGTCACCTTGTCATAGAAGGAAATCAGATTTGCCAGGCAGGACCTGCCTTTCATAAACCCATGATGGCTGGGCCTCATCACTGCATTGTCCTGTATTTGCTGTGTGATGGCACCCAAGATGATCTGCTCCATAACTTTCCCTGGCACTGAGGTCAGACTGACAGGCCTGTAATTTCCTGTGTCCTCCTTCCAGGCCTTCCTGTAGATGCGCGTCATGTTTGCTAACCTCTAGTCAACTGGGACCTCCCCAGTTACCCAGTTGTGCTGATAGATGATGGAGAGTGGCTTGGTGAGCACTTCCAAAAGGTACCTCCTCACCTTTGTGTGGATCCTACCCGGCCCCATAGACTTGTGTGTGTCTAAGTGGTGCAGCAGGTCACTAATCATTTCCCCTTGGGTTGTGAGGGCCTCATTCTGCAACCCACCCCTGTCTACCATCACAGGGGGCTGGGTACCCGGAGAACAACTGATCTTGCTATTAAACACTGAGGCAAAGGAGGCATTAAGTACCCCAAACTTTTCCTCATCCTTTGTCACTATGTTTCCCCCACATCCAGTATAGGATGGAGATTCCCCTGAGCCCTCCTTTTGTTCTTAATGTATTTATAGAAATATTTTTTATTGCCTTTTATGGTAGAGTCCAGGTTAAGTTCTAGTTGGGCCCTTCTAATTTTCTCCCCACATAACCTCACAACATCCTTGTAGTCTTCCTGAGTTGCCTGCCCCTTCTTCCAGAGCTTGTAAACTTTCAATTTTTTCCTGAGTTCTGCCTAAAATTCTCTGTTCAGCCAGGCTGGTCGTCTTCCCCGCCAGCTCGTCGGCACATGGGGATGGCCTGCTTCTGCGCCTTTAAGATTTCCTTATTGAAGGAAGTCCAGCCTTCCTGGACTTCTGTGCCCTTCAGGACTGCCTCCTCCCAGGTTTCATACCTCATTTTTTATCAGGTTCAAAGGAACAAGGTATGAGCTGATGTTGTTGTTAAGAGTAGTGCTCCATTACAAAAGAGAAGACACCACTTGATCTAGAAAACAAGAAATGCTTGTATGGTGGTTACTTCTTTTGTTTTGGGTTTGGCTTGTTTTCCTTTAAAAGCTTTTGTTTTGAAAATGCACTTTACAAAGTTATTTGGCGTAGTAAAAAGCAAAGTTTAAGTTGTCAATTCTTGATAGTTTTATTACGAGAACTTGGCTGATGATTCTTAGCATGTTTTTCTCTTTTTAGTGATGTAAAGCCAAATGCAATCTACAGTGCTTTTTATGGAAAGCTTGACCATATCAGCAGTACCTTTTTTATTTAAATGTGTGCTTAATTTCTTACCAGATTACTCATAATATGATACGTGTATATCATTTACAATGTATTTGAAAAAGAATTGTAGGTGTAGTCCTCAGTTTTAGGAAGTAGAATAGTAATAATGAATATATTCTTTTTCCAGAACATAGTAAATATGAAAATAAGTAATTTTTTTAAAACCCTATGGTTGTTTAGTTTGGGGTTCTTTTAATAAACTTTTCTGAACTGGTGTTTTTTCTTACTGGTCCTGAAAAATATTTTCAGTGATTACAGTGAGCTAGAGCACTAGTTCTAAAGCAGTTCTGTTGAGTGACAGAAGACTTATTTGACTACTGTGTTTCTTTGGAAGCCTATCTTTTGTTTAATCATCATATATCGAGAACTGTCCATTTAACCTTAAATATGTATCAGCCATGCATCCAAGGAGGAGTGGGGATGTGAGGTACTGTCATTGATTCTAGTGGCTCATCTTCAGTTGTGGCCATTGACTGATACTGCAGAGGAAATTAGGGGAAACATTCCAACTCTGACTACTTCTGATTTCTCTCTTTTGAAAAAAAGAATAAAAATGTTTATTAATCCCTGCAAGAGACCTTTTAATTTCTTTGAAGGAATAAGTGGTCTGCTGTAATAGGTGGTCTCTTGTTTTCTGCTGTATAAAGTTAATATTTTAATTTCTATCCCATTCTATCTCATTTTACTCCAATGCAACTCAACACACTTCAAGAGATGTTTATTTTCTTGTTATACAGCTTTCCATCTTAAAGACACAAACGAATGCTTTAGCAGTGGAATATAAACAATGGCAAGACAGAAGTCCTGAAAGTAAGTAACTGCTTCCATGTAAGGTATACTCATATAAACTCCTCCAATGTCTCTTTCATGTAGGCATTTTAAACTGTGTATGTACTGAATGTCTGCTGATTGTGTTTTCATACAATAGCTACTTAAAAGTTAAATTTAATACTTCCCACAGTAGCATGTGTGTTTCACTTCTATATTCTTTTTGCGCTTCAGTTCTAAGTGAACTTAGAACTCCAAGTGAATTCTACTGTAACTTAATCTTATGATTCTGGACAAATAAATGCGTGATTCATATCACCATTCATTACCCAGTTAAGTGGCAAAATAACTGTAACCAGATCTCCTAGCAAAAAAACCCCAAAAGTTCATTATGCTGTTACCCTCTTTCAGGTTTCTCCTTTCCGTGATTGATCCGCCTCCATATTTCATTTGTATTTCCTTTTTAGGACAGCACTACTTCAGCAAAGAATTTTGTCTTCTTTTTATCTGAAGAAGCTGATTTTTTATTTTCTTTGCAACTATTGCTAATAAGCTAACAATAACTTACCCATTTCTCCTTGATTTTTTTTTTTAATTTTTAATTTTTTGTTGTTATTATTAGTTCACACAAGTGTGTTATATTATGATGTGCTAGCTGAAACTTTGAAGTAAACCTTCAGTGGTAAGCCCATTAGAGTGCAATAAAATATCTAGCTTGGATGTAACAGGGGTCAGAGGTAACAGGTCAAGTAAAGGTGGTGCAAGACAACTTCAGTTTATTTAACAATGCAGGAATCCAGGTGACTTCTTGATCCTGAGAAGCACAAACCACTGAGATAAGTGGTAGCTCTTAGAGTTGTTAGGCATTATCGGTCAAAATGTATAAATTCCTCAGTTCTTCAAAATTCTTTTTGTACATCATGACATCGTGACTGATTTCATTCTGTTGCAAGGCTGATGTGGCCAGACACTGACAATAAAACCATTCAGAATCTAAGAATGAGTAAAGCAATGTGTTTTTTCAGATGCACCATTTGGAGGCTCCTAAAACAGTTCATACTGCTATGCTATTGTTAATATTCTGGTAGCACTCCTTGCGATTGTCTCCTGTCAAGGAACTGTTAGCACCGTTCAACCCAGTAAAACTTACTCGTTAATATTTAGATGGATACATTGACTCACTTGAATCTTTTTATGCCAGAAGGGTCTGGGAGTTTTTAGTGATTACAGAATGATAGGAGTGTATTTTAGACAGCAAACGGTGATTTCCAATACTTTTGTCATTTGGCCAAATCAGCATGCATTTTCAGCTGAAAATTAAAGTCACTTTTCCAGCTTCTTTCAGAGTTCATGTACTTGCTGCATATCGTGATCAAATAATAGGAGGTGGAAAAAACTATGTATTTCTTCTTTCTTACAAGTAGGTATTGTTGCTCTAGTAGAATAAATTCATAGTTCATATGCTTTGTAAGCCTGACTGTAAGAATGGTCAGCCTGAAATGCTTCTTAAAGGTATGTAGACCAAAAGTATGACATAGAATGAATTTGAGAAATACTGGTTCTTGGCTGCTGCTTACGAGTAAGCTGCTGGCTTAAAGCAAATTAATAGAAAGCACTTACAGTTTTATTTGGGTAGAATGCTTGGAAATGTGAGGTTTCCTTAATAAAATATGTAATTATTTAAAACTTCAAGCTATTTGCTTAAAAATATTCTTGGGGCTTGATCTATTTTTACCAGCTTGCTTTGCTCACGCATTCTTCCTCGTTCCCAGGCAGTAACATTTATTATAAGAAATCTTAATTTTGTACTAGATAAATTATCTATGCATATTATAATGCAAACAATATTTTGCTGCCCAAATCTTTTTGATACCTTCTTGAAAGAAGAAAAAAGAAGTTGCTGCTAAGAACTTGAATGATGTTACAGTGCTTATATGAAAATGAAGAGCCTACTGTGCTTACATCTTCTCTCTCTATCTTGGCTCCTTTCTACTTACTGTTTGTTTTGAAGGAGGAATTAATTAATTGAAAAGGTTGTCTGAATTTATCTAAATAGGTATACTAACTTCATAAAATTTACTAGTATAGCATGAATGTCAGGCGGTCTTGTTATGTTGGCTTGTGCTTTTAGTAGTGTCCAGTCCATGTCTTCTAAATGGGGGCCTGTCAGCATTTCAAGTTTAAATGTTATTTTCAGAGGTTATAATTTGGCAGTTCTACATTTCTTTGGGCACAATATTGGCAATCAGACTTGAATCTACAATGCAAATTTTATTTTTGCAAAGCTTTTACTTTAGTCTCTTGTTCTTTCTCAATTTCTGTTACTATTTATGTAGCTCTAGAGCTGCTAAATCAGCTGAATTAAAACTTTTTAACAAGCGTTTGGCTCACAAAAAGAGAATTTAACTTTTACCTTTGCAAAATAAAGAAGTAGAAGCAACCATACTTTTAAACCATATAAAATAGCTATGGTCTCTGCATAATTGCTATTTTTCCTTGCAAAATATCCGTATTCTGCCAAATTCCTCTTATTTTAATAGGAGTTTCTGGATAAACATGTGCCTAGTAGTCGCTTTTACACTCCTAGCATCTGGTAGTGTTTTGCTTAGTAATTGTACCATGTATCACTAGTCAATTCTGTTTGACTTTTGATTTTTGCAAGTGTAGTGATTCATAACTGAAAAAAATTTAACAGACAGTAGATAGAGCAACTTGTGTTCTTCACGGCAGCAGCTGCCGTGTGTTGTCCCAGTGTCTTAGGCCTGCACCGTTCCTTCACTAAGATAGGGTGAGTGATTTCTTTCCTAGGAAGGCGTGGCCCTCTGTTCTGATCCTGCGGTGGGTTGACCCTGGCTGGAGGCCAGGTGCCCACCAAAGCCACTCCATCACTCCGCTCCTCAGCTGGGCAGGGGAGAGAAAATAGAAGGAAAGGCTTGTCAGTTGAGATAGAGACAGGGAGGGATCACTCACCAGTTACTACCATGGGCGAAACAGACTCAACTTGGGAAATTAGTTTCATTTATTATCAATGAAATCAGAATAGGATAATGAGAAACAAATCCAAATCTTAAAACACCTTCCCCCCACCTCTCCCTTCTTCCCAGGCTCAGCTTTGCTCCCCATTTCTATACCTCCTCCAGCACAGAGGGATGGGGAATGAGGGTTATGGTCAGTCCATCACATGTCGGCTCTGCTGCTCCTTCCTCCTCAGGGGGAGGGATCCTCACACTCTGTCCCTGCTCCAGCGTGGGGTCCCTCCCACAGCAGACAGTCCTTCCACAGGCTGCAGTTCACAAACTGCTCCAGCGTGGGTCCCTCGGCTGGGGTGCAGTCCTTCAGGAGCAGCCTGCTCCAGGGCGGGCTTCCCATGGGTCACAAGTCCTGCCAGCAAACCTGCTCCAGCCTGGGCTCTCTCCATGGAGCCACAGGTCCTGCCAGGAGCCTGCTCCAGCATGGGGCCCTCCCTAGGCTGCAGGGGGGTCTCTGCTCTCCCATGACCCTCCATGGCTGCAGGGGCACAGCCTGCCCTCTCTCCATGGGCTGCTGGGGAATCTCTGCTCCAGCGCCTGGAGCATCTCCCCCCCCTTCTTCTCCGCTGACCTTGGTGTCTGCTGTCATATATTCTCATGCTTTTCTCTGGCTGTAGTTGCCGTTGCACAGGTATTTTTTCCCCCTTCTGAACCATGTTATCCCAAAGGCACTACCACTGTCGCTGATGGGCTCGGCCTTGGCCAGTAATGGGTCTGTCTTGGAGCTGGCTGGCACTGGGTCTATTGGACATGGGGGAAGCATGTGTATGTAGGATATTCAGAGTCATTAAAGAAATTTTGCCCTAATAACAGCACAGACCACTACCTCCCACAGCTCTTGAACATAAGTTTAACTTGGGAGCGTGCTACTCAAAGTTTGTGTCAAGTTTTGGAGACTGTAATTCTCTAAGTAAAAGGGATTTTGTTGTGAGGAATAATTTCATGCATTTTGAACTCAATAGTTTTTCTGCTTGTCATCACAGAACACACACTGCTTTTAAAACTGCTAATCTAAGGTTTCTCAAAATTTATGGAGAAAAAAACTATAAAATTAAAAAAAGTACTTTTATAGATTTATGAAATCAATTGTTTTGTTTTTAGGAGATATTTAATGCTTTTGTGGGAGGGTTAAGGGTTTTCCTTTTTGGTAAAAGAAAAGCTTTTGTTGAAGTAATTATTTTTAAGATTAGAGATTTGGAGATTTAAGATTAGACAAAAAATATCCCAGTCATATTAACATTTAAATCTGTTCACTTTCATTTCCTCTGTTAATAGACTCAATTGCTTCACTTTTGAAAAAGTCATGTTTATGTAGATGCTGCAAGCTCACAGGGAACTGAGAATTGGAGTCTCCTGAAGGCTATCAAATACAACAAGTTGCTTTTTATTCAGAACATCTATGTGCCATAAATCACTGTGTATTGCAGAAGCATTCTGGGGAAACATTACCACATCCTTGACTAGTACCGCACTTTCCCATGAATACCGGTGTTGCTCAGGGTTGGCCTTGCTGGCCTTTCATCTCCCTGCGTGTAGTTATTCTTGTAAACAGTAAGGATAGTGGCATGCTTTTACTTCCTTTAAATCTGATGGTTTTACAATCCTGATTAAGCATTTGGGAGGCTGTTTAACAAGGAATTAGAAGACTGGAAGAATTTGTTTGCCCACATTGGTCATGTTTGGTGGAATCTCTTTCACTGAAAAAATCAGGCCTGCTTATCTTGACACATGACTGTACTTCACATTTCAATGTTAGGTACTTGAGCTAGTTCAGGTATAAAAAATAATGCAGAAGCATGAACACCACACTTTTCAGTCTAATTTAACTCACTCAGAAGTGACAGTAGGTTAGCCCAGCAGGGCACCACGAAATGTGGTTAAACTGCTGCTGACAGCCAAGCTAGCGTTTTGCAGGCTACACAAATTTCTTTCTAGCCAGGCTGCTTTTCAGTATAAACCAGTCTGTATCATCCTATGCAAAAAAAAAAACCCAATTCATTTTATTTTTCAGTAATTTCTACCAATCCAGAAGTACTGTCAGCATTAGGAGAAGAAGAGGTAAGTCTGTTTGTTTGTTAAGAATTAATAAAATTTCATTTGAGAGGGGGATGGAAGTATATATGATTGCTGCATTTTCCTATGACTACTGCTCAGTTACTGTGTATGTTTCTTCAGGTATTGTTATTGTTCTAATGTTTTTTCTTCCCCTGTGTTATAACTACTAAAATTACCTAGTTGTAATGAATGATCTTTTAAACAAACAGTTCTTATCTATTGCATTTCATACTTGGTATAAAATAATGTAGTGTTATGTGTTACAGAGAAGAGTCAGTATTCTCACCTCTAGAGTTTTTCTCCTTCCTAGCAGCTTTCCTTCCTCTAGGATCATTCACAACAGGGAACGCAGCTGCTGTTAAGAGTCACTATTAACATATTGTTTGGTTACACACTTTCCTCTGAATGTATTGCTATGGCATGTTCTTGATATGCCTTTTTGCGGTTTATTTTGTTGAGTTTTTGGGGTTTTGGTTTTTTTTCAGATGTTGCATACATAGGTCATGTTTGCTTCTCTAGAATATTTTCACAATTTTTTTTTTTGAGCTAAATATAAAAGTTCTTGTAGTTTGTAAGTGAGGACACAAAATGCATCCAAATCCTGTGTTTATATTAAAAAAAACCCCATAAACTATTAGAAATACTACATTGTAAAATACAATACACTAATGAAAGAACCAATCCCCTGAGAGTCCACTCTTCCCTGTTTTCAGCAGCACATATAACATCTGGCTGCAGTAGCTTTATTTCTCCCTCTTTCCTCTGCCAAATGTGTGCATATCACTGAGGACCAATTAATTAATAGACACAATGAATCTTTCTTTGCAACATCTTTATTTTCTGAGTGCTATACATTTTATGTTGGTGCAATTACCATGGATTCATTCTTGCAAACAGCTGCGATGATGTAGACAACACCACCCAGGTGCTGTAGACTTTTTCTCCTCCGTCTTTCATCAGATTAGCAACTCGTGTGTGTTCTGCATAATCTGCTTCAGGTAAAACGATGTTGTTTCACAGAGCTTCAGTAAGACCTGGATGAACAGCTGGTGACAGTAACATTTCAAATATCTCCAACTGGATTTAAAAATAGTGTGTCACTCTATAGCCATATTTCTTAAGAAATTACAGATAATTTTGGTCCTCTTTATCAGATATATAGCTATAACCCTACACAGAACAACTACTACAGGCTGAACTAGCTACAAACTGTAGGTTTATTTTTACTTTTTATAGTTGCAGAGAGTAAAGAATGATCTTGAAAGTATGCTGTCAACAGTTATGTTACAGAATGAACACCTGGAAGAAGATCTGAAAAGGTAATAGAGTAATTTTGATTTATAAATGCTGTAAGCTTTTTGACTACCTTTTTTTTTTTTAATTGCCCAGGAAAACTATTTATCTGTTGTGCCATTTCCTACTTTTCATGTTTCAAAGAGAACAGCAGTGGTACAAGGAACAGGAGGACATACTACATACTCTTAACAACATTGAAGAAGATACAGAAAACCAAGTTGGACAACCTTCTGTAACAAGGTATTTCTACAGTCTTGTGATTTTATATTGAAGATTTTAAATATTGGCAAGACAAAGTGAGCAAACAAACGTATTCCTTGTTTTGTTAAATAGATCAAATACTGACTTAGTAATCCGTGTTTGAAATATGGAAACTGTTGCTACTATCTTCTTGTATCCTGTAATTCAACATGTTGAACTTGTAACAATAGAAAATAAGGGATCCTTTTACTTAACAAGAACTTTTAAATTATTTTACTGAATTTCATATTCTGTTGGTTTTTTATGATTAGTTTGAATGCTAAAACATTTAAAGAACTTCAAAGTAAAATGTTGAAACTACAGGAACATAAGGAAGAACTCCTGAATGCTCTGAGTGAAATCCTAGAAAATTATTTTCCTCATCCTGTAAGCCCTAAAAAGGAGGTAAGTTTTTCTTAATAATTATTAAATTTGGAATGTTCAAATTCTTTTTAATTAGATGCAGTATCTTTTTATAGTCATTAGCATAGAATCCACAGTTATATTTTGAAATTAGTATGGTTCTTACAGCTGTAACTTTAGGTTTAATGCTTATTTCAGGTTGGTTTATATTATTTAAGGCTGTTCCCAGCTGGCTATTTTCTTTTTTAATGCATATATCCTTTACCCAGTGAGATGCATAGCAATGTCTTTCTGAACTGTAAGCTGTGGCAAATTTGGAAATGGTGAGAGTTTCACTCCAAGTTGTTCCATTTTCTTCTTCACTGAACTAGGCATGTGGATTCATATTTTCCTTGGCAAAGCAAATTTTAATCGTCTAACAGTGTTTTTGGAACAATAAGGACAAGTGTTTATAATTACACTGCAGTTTGGAATGTTAACCATCAGTTTCTGTTCAGGCAAACTGGGCCAAAAATTATCTTAAAACTTTCAGGAAAATAGGCAGTCAGGGAGTATTTTGCATAATAAATTCAGTCTACAGTAAAAATAAACATTTTACCATTACTATTTGAAAGAATAGTTACCAAAAATCTACAAAACAGGCAGGGGTTCATTTAGATTTCAGACATGCTTAAGAATACCGAAGTAGAAAGGATTTCTTTAATCCACTTCCCTGTTACGTCAGACAACCACATAATATTTCTTTAGTATTATCTTTGAGCTTCATGTTAAAACTAATTATTTTTCTTACTACTGTTTCTACTGGGTCTTGTTCTAATACCTCAGTACTCTGGTTAGAAACTGTCTCCTAAATTCCAGTCTAAATTTATTCATGTCTTAACACAGATCCCTGTATTCTTATGCCAATATTGTCCTTAGAATAGTGCTTTTTCTTTCTTGTGTTTATTCTTCCTGATATATTTATAGACAGCAATCTTACACCTTCTCTTTCTTGGTTTTGCTAATTGACCTAGCAAAGCTTTCTTGTTCTTCTCCTGTATGATGATTTTTTTCAATTCCCTGTCTTATCCTAATAATACCCATTTTCTGTATTTGCTTCCACTTGGATTCATCTTTTTTGGAAGCCAGTAAAAACTGATATTATTAACAAGACTACTGGCTCATAGACATCACAAAAACAACCGATTACACCCTTGTCTTTTTCTTCCTGTTAACTCCTACTGATAAACCCTGGAGTTTTAATTAAAAAAAAAATCCATAGAGGTACGTACTTTGCACAGAAAAATACCAAATAAAACCTTTTAGGGATGATGCCCATTTTCAAAGGCTTAGTCAACCATCTTCAAACATCCTATTCTATTCTACCATAATTCTTCTGCAGCTATTACTGTATAGGGTACATTTTGTTCCAACAGTGAAAAATTAAAGCTTCGGGGATTTAATTAACAGTTGTCTTTCCGTTACCTATTTCCACTTTGTGCAAGCTTCTTGTGTTCTCGGTAGTTCTGCACGAGGCCCAGCATGCGGGACTGAATTCTGCAGGACATGGCTCCAGAGTAGAGTGAACTCCTCCAGGCCTCGCTGCTCTGGTTCAGCCCTCCTTCCACCAGGCACCTGCGTCTGAGGTTGCGAGTGGCAGGGAAGACTGAAATCACAGCAGCCGGGGTTAGCTTCTGTTGCCATGACCAAACACCTTTAGCATAGGTAGTGATTGATGTAAGCATTATCTTGCATTTGAAATCTCTGATTGAAACAAACAAACAAAGAAACCCCCCACCACACACTCTTTTTTTTCAAGATAAGAAATGTTAAAAGTTCAGGTTAAATAAATGATGAGCATCCTGCTTAAAAGTGGCTTTATAAGCTTTAATTAATTATATAAGCATTGGTTAATTAGAGGTGCTTGTATTGGTGGAACTTAGAATATGTAAATAATAAAATTTCATACAACAATATAGACAATGCATATTATAAACATAGTAAAATAAGTTTGCTATTTCTCTGAGAGTGCAAACCTCTTTACACTAATATCCTCAGGATTTTACCCTTTGTATATCAGTTTTAGCAATTACTAAAATCATAACCTAATTTCAATTTTGATACTTGAATATTGAACCCAATTCCTAAGTTATGAAGTAATTTTTTTGGCCAGAGAAATACAACTGCTGAGCCTACAAAGTATTGTCATGATTGCTCCAAGGAAGCTTTTGCAGCTTCTTAGCATAGATTCTTTCCTCTGCCTCATGTCAAGATAAGGGCACAAAGCTAGGCATTACTGAGCCACAGCTTCCTGGTTTGCCAGATTTCCATGGAGCAGGCAGTATGTTCCCCTTGTGGCTTTCTGAAGGTGAGAGTATTAAGAACTGTGACTGGAAAAAAGGACCCAGAACTTGTCTTTCACAGATTCTTCATTGCCTGTGTTGTTCTTCTGTTCCAGAAGTGGAGTTCGTATCTGGTGCTGCACATCCGTTACTATCTCAGGACCTAAACTGACATATTCAACAGCAGTGCTGAGAAAGCAGCCACCAGTGCTGTGTTATCTCCTTTATTTTGTTGAATATGAAGAGCAAGGGGAAAAAGGATAAAATTGAAAAATGAAAGGGTCAGGTTCACCATGCAACAGTACAAGCAGTTTTATTGGCATTGCCTGCTGAAGGAATCCATGAGTTTATAGGCAAATAGCTTGATTTGCTTGCTACAAATGAAAACAAGCAATTTTCTAATAGATTGCTGTACAAGTAATATTTTATCAAGGACTTTTCTTTTTTCTTAATGATTCTATTTCTTAAGCTTAGCCAATTTTTTTTTAATTTAAAGCAGAGAAAAAGTGGAAAATAGTGGCAAATCATGAAAAAACATACTAAGACACTATGAACTCAAGTCTTGACCTGTGCTAAAATTGCATTGTAAACATTTTTCTACAGTTTAAGAAAACCTTTTTTCAGAACAGATCATATTCATAGAATGTTTTGCACAGTAGTACATTTATAAATGTGATAATTAAATAGTATGATCATTTAAGAATAATCTTTTTTTAATAATTAATTTTAAAATATTACATTTAAAGTGTATAATACTGAACTGGTAGATACATATTTAAATTATTGCCTTGTATTTTTGTCATGACTTAATCTAAGTAAGTCTTTATCTGTTGCGTACTATGCGATCAAATAATTGTATGATTATTTTTCTTAGTCAATTAACATTTTTAGTTTCTGCTAATTGGGCAGTGGGTGGTTATCTTTGCAGAACTCTTCAGTAAAGCCAACTGTAGAGCTGATAACGCTGCATGAAATTTTAGAGGTAAGATGGTTTTGTTATGTAGAGCTTTGGGGGATCTTGCAATAGTCAGATCTGATAACATACTAATAAGATAAATAACAGTAGGTGACGTACAGTTAACATCATTAATTGAGAAGTAGAATGTTTAAGAATGTTATGTCAGATTGTTCCATTTCATGCTATATTTTGTACTGTTTCAATAACAGTTTTTCTGAAATACAATACAGTAACAGTTATAGAAGGGCCAATTAATGTGTAGTCTCGTGTATTTACTGGATTATCTTCTTGTATGAGGAAATCGATGAATCTGATTCATGCATTTCTAACTGATTTTTTAAATATGCCAGCATTGCTAAGTGTATTTTTAATCACAGTGCAATTTATGAATTTAAATTGAAAAATATTCTCACTAGCATTGCTCCTTCTTGTCTTAAAAGGTACCATTTGAAGTGAAATTTCATGTTCCTCCTCCATCCTCACTGTTCAGGCAGTTGTAAACTTCTACATGTAAGACTTCCCAAGGGAAATCTTTTTTCCTGAGGGAAAACTTGATGAATAACAACCTTCTGTTATTAAGATGCTATGATCTGGTCACTATGACATTGTTGTACTTTAGTTTAAAGCCCAGACTGGGCTTACATCATCAAAATAATCTTACATGCTTCAAGTATCTCAGTGTGCCTATTATAACCAAATTAGGCAGAGCTTGAAAACAGAACAGAATTTAAAATAGCCGCATTCCCTGTCGAACTAAAATTTTACAGCTCTTCTAATGCTTTAAAATTGCCATTCATGTTTTTCTGACATTGTTAATCTCCTCAAAATGTGAACACATCCAAGTAATGTATGATTTCCATTTGGAAGAATATACTACTTCCAAAAATTCAGATTTAGTTTTAATTTTTACTGTCTTGGCATAAACTGTCAATGTCACTTATCTTTGTTTTATGGGGATTTTTTTTGTTGAGCAACTTGGTTCTAGCTTCATGTGCCTGTTAAATTTCAAAAGTGTTTTCTTAGATACAGATAATAGTCTCTTAAAGAGACAAATGCAAAGTCGAGTTTGTATTAGAAGTACAGATTTAGGATTTGCTGTTGTAAAAATGTAGTTCATTCACAGAATTACAGTAACGTAATTACATGAATTACAATACATGCGTTCCGAACCATGTTTCCTCAATCATTTTTAATAAAACCACTTTGACAAATTAGGTGTATATGTTTATATTATTTAGGTCTGTCAGTACCTACTTCATTAAATTAGCCTAAGTAGAAAGCAAGCAGTAAACCCTTTTTCTCATGCAAACCTCAGAATTTTTCTTATACTACTTTTTATTTCAGTAATGAGCTGTAATTTTTTACAAATGTAGTAATTCTTTTTCTTTTAAACAGGTTGAGGATTATTGCTTTCTGATTTGAGCATTCAGTTAACTACTTTAAGGTTGGAAAGACACTTTACAATACAAATGTATGTAAAGTTACAGCCTTAAAGGTTATTGTGGAATATCAGATGTCAAAAAGAACTAAGGAACAATTAATCTAAAATAATATATTTGGAGTAAATATTCAGAATTGGGACAAATAAGTACAAAATACATAAACTGCAATAATTCTTTGGAATGTTCTGAAAAAAAAAGCAGGTTTTGTTGTGCTTTTTGTATAGCAGTGGGTGAAAAAAATTAGTCTGTTAGCAAGGATTTTGAGGTTTTCTGTAGTGGTAAAGACACAGACAGTATTTTATGCCTACTGAAATTAGGGAAGCTATAACATTTGGAAGCTCTGAGTAGAAAGATGAAATATCTGGGATGAATAGAGAGCTCCATGGGATGGGTAAAACCAAATAATCTGCAATGTCTGCAGTATTCCCCATATGCAATATTATGAGGGCATAAATATGGTCTCCAAGAACAGAAAAAGAATGTGAAAACTGGTCTTGTTTTTTAACTCCAGTAACTATCAAAGGAGAAGTAAGGAAGTATCAAGAGGAGTATAAATTCATTGTTGTACGGTGCTTGTCATGTCCAAGCGAGAAGTGATATTAAGAATTTAGATAATCCATTTATGAGATGGCAAAATATTTGATGTGCAAACACAGTGAAGTTAAACTAGGACTATCATGTTTAACTTTTCACAGGTGCAAACTGACTTCTAGCAGTACCTGCAGAAGGACACAAAATACAAGAGAAAGAATTTTTCCCAATCTAAGAAGCCGGATTTTTTTTTTTTTTTTTTTTTAGCTTATTATTGAGATGAAATTTAGAAAAACTGTAAGATGGACTTTCTTTTCTGCTAAAATCTGAAAGAGTGAAGGATGGCAATTTGTTGACAGTCATTATGGTTTTGGGACAAGTGATTCCCAAAAATCTAACTTTCCCTCTTAATTAATGCTTTTAATCTTAAACTAACTGATACTGATTAAAAGATTATGTAAGGATTATGTAAAATAATTATGTAAGGATTTACCACCTTCACATTCAGATTTTTTAGGCATTTACAGTTACTCTATCTAAAATCCACTAAGATTTTGACAGATGGTGAAAAATCTAGTCTGGATAAAAGGAGAATTCTGGTTCTAATTTTTACAGCAAAAAAAAGATATAATGACGTTGATTGTCAAGTTCTTTGTTTTACTTCTACCTTGAACAGGTTTTGTATTTCTTCTGTAGTCTTGTATTTCATGTATTGCCTACATAAGTTTCTCATTATGATCATTTGCATAAATTCAGTAAAAGGAGATAAGAATCTAGCAGTTTTGTTAATTTTCTAAATCTTATCCTTTTGGTCTTCCAGATTCTTGTAAACAAATTAATAAGCATCCCACATGAACCCTACATAACAATCAATGACTCATTTTGGCCACCTTACATTGAGATGCTGCTACGATTTGGAATTGCCCTGAGACATCCAGAAGATCCAAAACGAATACGCTTAGAAGCCTTTCATCAATAATGTGACCTACATGCTTATTTTACAGCAAAACAAAGCACCAGTACTCTTACTTGTGGCATACTTAGGAAATACGGAAAAAGGCAAGAGTTTTAACTTTAACTGCTTTCACTCACAGTTACAGCTGGCTTCCATTTTTATGGCAACTGATGCCAAGATTTTCTTTGTGAAGGATTTTATCAGCTGTTTTAATAGCATGCAAATTCCAGGTAATGGACAAAGTAAAGATATTTAAGAGTTGGTTATTTTAAAAGTCATATTAAAGTCATTACTCTTATTTTTTTATATTAATTTTCTAGATTGCTTTAATTCTTCTCGGGTTCCTTTAGTGTTTTATTGCACTCTGTAGAGGCAAAGTTTGTAAGAGTTCAAGTCTTCCTGTGCATGGCCTTGCAGACATTTGGAACTAACAGTGAAGTGTCATGTTAAGAATGTGTTTGGGTTTTTTTCCAGACCCTTTGCAAACAAATTTATTGGGTTTAAGATAAACACTTGGGAAAGCTGACATATCTTTCTGTGCAAAGGGCTACAGATGTTGAGTATGCAACTCTGCAACTGCATGCTTCCTAAATAGCTCATATTGTGTTATGCTATATTGCCTAACAGTACCTGCCTTCACTTTTCCAGTTTTATCGCGAATTATAACAAGTATCTGTGCTGTTGATGTCTACATCAATGGTTTCTATGTTATGTTAATTGATAGTTACCATCTAATGTCTTTGTGTGATCCTAATCTGCTTTTCTGTAGCCTTTGTTATTGTAGTCTATGGCTGCATAAATGATAGCTATTAAACAAATAGTCTGAAATTAACCCCAGCGTTGGAGCTAGAAACTTTAATCTTGTGTATCTGTATTGATTGTAATCTTGGGCAATAAAATACGCCTTTTATTAACCAGATTTCAGTTTACTGAGGTGGGAACTTCAATGATTTTTCAGTTTACAGAAAAATAAAGTATTTTATAGAATATTAGAATGGTTTCCATTGGAAGGGACCTTAAAGATCATCTAGTTCCAACCCCCTGCCTTGGGCAGGGACACCCTCCACTAGACCAGGTTGCTCAAAGCCTCATCCAGCCTGGCCTTGAACACTTTCAGGGATGGGGCATCCACAGCTTCTCTGGGCAACCTGTTCCACTGCCTCACCACCCTCTCTGGGAAGAATTTGCTTCCTTATAGCTAATCTACATCTACTCTCCTTCAGTATAAAGGCATTACACCTTGTCCTGTCACTACAGGCCCTGATAAAAAGTCCCTCCCCATCTTTCCTGTAAGCCCTCTTTAAGTACTGGAAGGTGCTATAAGGTCTCCCCAGAGCCTTCTCTTCTCTAGGCTGAACAAGCCCAACTCTCCCAGCCTGTCCCCATAGCAGAGGGGCTCCAGCCCTCTGAGCATCTTCGTGGCCTCCTCTGGACTTTCTTCAACAGGTCCATGTTCTTCTTATGTTGGGGGCCCCAGAGCTGGACACAGCACTGCAGGTGGGGTCTCACAAGAGCAGAGCAGAGGGGCAGAATCCCCTCCAACGACCTGCTGGCCACGATTCTCTGGATACAGCCCAGAAAGCCAATCTCATCCTGGGCTGCCAGCGCACGTTGTTGACTCATATCCAGCTTTCCATCCACCAGTACACCCAAGTCCTTCACCTCAGGGCTGCTTTCGATCCATTCTCTGCCCAGCCTGGACATCTAGTTGGGATTGTCCTGACACAGGTGCAGGACCTTGCCCTTGGCCTTGTTGAACTCCGTGAGGTTGGCAGTGGCCCACCTCTCCAGCCTGTCCAGGTCCCTCTGGATGCCATCCCTTCCCTCCAGCGTGTTGACTGCACCACACAGCTTGGTGTCATCAGCAAACTTGCTGAGGGTGCACTCAATGCCATCATCCATGTCACTGACAAAGATGTTAAACAGCACCGGTCCCAACACCGACCCCTGAGGAATGCCACTTGTTACTGGTCTCCACTCAGATATCGAGCTGTTGACTGCAACTCTTCCAGTGCAACCATCAAGCCAGTTCCTTATCCACTGAGTGGTCCATCTGTCAAATCCATGTCCCCGCAATTCAGAGAACAGGTGTCAAATGCTTTGCATAATTCCAGGTAGATGACGTCAGTTGCTCTTCCCTTATCCACCAACGCTGTAACCCTGTTGTGGAAGGTCACCAACTATGTCAGGCACAATCTGCCATTAGGTAGGCCATGTTGGCTGTCAACAATCACCTCTCTGTTTTTGATATGCTCTGTTTTGATATGACAGTTTCCAGTAGCATCTGCTCCATGATCTTGCGAGGCACAGAGGTGAGACTGACTGGCATGTAGTTCCCCACATCTTCCTTTTTCCCCTTTATAAAAACAGGGGTTATGTTTCCACTTTCCCAATCATTGGGAACTTCACCAGTCTGCCATGATTTTTCAAATATGATGGATAGTGGCTTAGAAACTTCATCTGCCAATTGCCTCAGGACCCGTGGATGTATTTCAACAGGTCCCGTGGACTTGTGCACCTTCAGGTTCCTTAGGTGGTCTTGAACCTGATCTTCTCCTACAGTGTGTGGTTGTTCATTCTCCCAGTACCTGCCTTTGGATTCTGTGAATTTAGGTGAGCACGGCTGGAGCACTTGCCAGTGAAGAGTGAGGCAAAAAGTCCTGCAGTTCCTCAGCCTTTTCCATATTGGTTGTAGCCAGGTTTCCCATTTCACTCATCATGGGGCATACAGTTTCTTTTCTCTTCCTTTGTTGTCCTATGTATGAGAAAAACCCTTCTTGTTATTTTTCATGTCCTGGGCCAAGTTCATCTTCAGCTGTGCCTTGGCTATCCTGATCCTGGAAATATGCACTCCCTGCACTCTCAGGCCATATCGCTGTAATCTCCCCAGGATGTATATCCCTGCCTCACTCGCCCGTGGATTTTGGTTTTGTGTTTTAGTTTGGCTAAAAGGTCTTGACTTAGCCAAGGTGGTCTCCTGCCCTCCAACCAACTTCTTGCACATTGCCTCAGGGCAAAGAAAACTGGCAGCCAGCTGTTTCAGAAGTCCCTATCCTGCCATTGTTGGATCCTGAGAAGATACACATAGATATTCCTTGAGACCCTCCTTTAGCTCCACAGTATCTTAACACATTTCAGAAAGCCATTCTGCTTAGGCTTTGGATATGCTCAGAACCAAACACTTTCAATGTCGAGTTTTTTCCTTAGACTCAATTAAGTCACTGCAGCAAAAGCTGTAGACAGAGGTAATCCATTCTCTCTCATGGCCTAAAATGCATTATCGGTGTTTAAGGAAAAGTGGTTTCAACTGAAACACTGCTAGCTGGAAGCTGTTGTGCCTAGAAAAGTCTTGGCAAGTAAATGCAGTAAGTTCAAGGCTGTAATGAAGAACAGATCTTCCTTATGAGAAAAGCCTGGAATAAGATCTTCCATCAATAGTACCAACAATCAGGAAGGTTGGTGAGTGCATATAAAGACAGAAGTAGAGTAACTTCTCCATTTTTTTTCCATGCATGTCTAAGTGATGGTTGTTTAATTGGAATTAACACTTCCGAAGATGCTAATAGTGGGACTCTACATGTGTGCATTCTATAAAATAAGGATTTGTTTAACTTAATGGCAGCTTTTAACTCTACAAAGCTACCATTAAAAAAAGCCAGGAAGTTCAATGAACGTCCAGAGCTACCAGCCCGAGTAAGATGAAAATTTGATCTAATGCACAGTGTGAGCATGTGTAGCTATGAATTTTCTTAAAGGAGAGATACTTACAAGTTGGATTTGCTGGACCCCTCTGTCACCTCACAATCATTTTGTGTCTGGTCCCAGTCAAAGGCCAACAGTGAGCAACCTGCATTTATTTTCTTTAGGTAAGTATATCAAGTACATCTGCTAGTATATAAATACAGTCATAAAACACTTTATTGTGAAAAACCACGAAGTATCAGAGGAAAGAGGTAAGCTTTCTACCCATGGTAAAGCTACGGCACTGGAACAGCTTAACAGGAGCCTAGCATCCAGTGTGTTGTTGAGTTTTCAAAATGAGCCTGTGTGTACCCTTTGAGCTGCATGGGCCCGGAACAGCGACAAGACTTTCCATAATCACCAACATGAAGCCCTTAACTGAGATTCCCATACATTTGTGTAACCAATTTTTGAGCCCAAGTACTTTTTTTAATACTTAGAATGTCCTGTGGCAAATAGTTTCACAGTTTATCTACCTGTGGTGTGAAGTACACTCCTGTTGCTTACCAGACATGATACTGACCTGGGTGATATCAGTAGGCATTTTCTGTTAAAACACATTTTCACATAGATGAATTGCACTGGAGAAGCTTGCAGTATAGAGGTCTACACACTAGATCTGCTTCAGGGTGCATTTTGATACCCCTTTGTTTCTGCCTTACAGTGCTGGTAACGAAGGCCACATACCCTGTTCCTCCCGACTCACCGTTCCCTAGGCTTCCTTTCTCATTTCCTGCTACGTAGGATAAAATGTCTTGGTGGTGAGAAATGTCAGTGGAAAGGGGCAGGCCTGTACAGTGGGTTTAAATCTAACACTGAGTATTAAATCTGTCACTTGAGTATGCTGTCCTGCTTCATGGAAAAAAACTCTTTTGCATGTGGTTCGGTGCAGATTCCATTGTACATAACTTTGTACGTTAAGTACACAAGTTCATAAACTCCTGAATGTCGTTTTCTTAGAGCTATAGATACACATCTTGTACGTTAGTGCAGCCAAAAGGTCAGGATAGCATTGAAACCTTCTATTGCTCATGTCAAGAAGACTCAGTCTGCATCAGTGTAAGTAAGTTCAAATCCTACCTTTGGAGGAAAAAAAAGTACTCTTTCTTTTATAAACATGTTTTTTCTGTGTGTTAGATCCTTGCTCCCCCAGACAAGTTAGACACTACTTAGGCATAGACAGAGGTGTTCCCCCCACCCCCCTCCTCCCCCTTCAGCTATTGATAGTGACTGAAATTAGTCTCATAATTTTTTCACATCTTTAATGAACAAATATAGCAGGTAAATCATCTGCCCCAAAATAGTACACATCCCTGACAAATGCTGCAGCCATTGCTCTTGCTCTCTGTCAACCCGCACCTGAATACTCAGATACAGCAGCACTTGAGCTATTCTTATCTGTTACTGTCCTTCAGCCAAAATTTTAGAAGCTTTAACAGTTACTTCAAAATAAGGCATCTGTAATTCCAAGGGGAAAAAAATACAAGCAGCATTGTGACCATTGATACCAGCATGTTTATAATTAGTAGTTTGGAGTCTATGACATGAATTTCATCAGCATCAGCTCTGTGACCAAGAGGTCACATTTTCAGTTTCACATGCTTAGTGCCATATTTATAAATCAGTACCAATGCATCCAGCTTATAAAGACAAGTCAAGCAAAGCCAATTCATTAAAATATTGTGGAACAATAACAAAAGGCAGGGATAATAACAACAAAAGGATTTCACTGCTGAAACCAAGTACACCAGCCTAGACAAATAAGTTCTTCCTGGCACCAAAATATGCCTCTATTCTGGCATTCGAGATATGGCTGTAGTAATCACAAAACTGAAATCCAGAAAGCATCCCACAGTGAGGTCCGACACATGAGTGATGGCAAACAGACCACCTGTGAAGTTGTCAGCTTTGAGATTTTGCTTTTTTAAAGTCCTGAACTGAAGCTCTGACACACACGATGGGGGAAAAGGAACGTGTTTTCCACCACCTACAAATGATGTTTAAGCAGAGTTTTTATCATATTTAGAGGAATCTTGCTAGAGAGAAGTGTGGCTCAGAAGAAAATTCTTTCCCATTTTTTTAAAGGAAATTTAGTCAAGTTGATGATAACCTACAGATCTCCTAAAAACAGTTCTTGAAAGTTATCTAGAGCTTAAAAGTAAGGCAACAAGTGACCCAAGAGAATGTACCCAGGTTATTCATAACTTTATCATCAGCTCCTTAGTGTTCACATGAATCGTCTGTGTAATGAAAGAGGTTTTAGCATGCTTGATCCGTGGCCGCAGGAGTCACAATTCAGACACCTATTTAAAGGTGTCTGGGATTCCAGCTGGGGACAGTATCTTATCTGTCTGTTCTTAAAAGAATTAATTGCCTAGTCTGCAATTTCGTGATGTGAGCATGAATCACATCCTGGAGCTGACTTTGGAAACCTGGGTTACACTGGACATGGTCAGAGACTACGTTTGGTCAGTGAACAGCAGACATTGTCAGCAACGGCAAACATCTCTTTTTGTGTTCATACGGCAATTTTCGCACCTCACTTTTCAGTAATTCATAAAAACAAGTAGTTGCTTTGATTTATTTTGGAGTTGTAGAATAGATCAAGCAGAAGCATAGGCAGAAATTCTTATTTCCTTTATCTGAAGGAGACTTCATAACATCCTAGATCAGAGGAAACTGAACACTCCCTGTGTTACCATGGCTTCTGAATGGCAATACTCATTTCTATCATTTCAGAGTCTTGGTTTTTTCATTAGAGGTTTACATCATACTGCGATTCATCTGCGCTATGAGAACTCTACCTGAGATTCACAGCTGAGCCAATCTTACTAACACACAAAACTGCCCTTGGACTCTGAGATCTTAATTAAAAGCTCATTACACCACAAGGCTGTGCTGCCGTATAGTGAGATCAGGACAGGCTGGAGAGGTGGGCAGAGAGGAACCCAGTGAAGTTCAACAGGGGCAGGTGTGGGGTCCTGCAGCTGGGGAGGGATAACCCCAGGCCCCAGTACAGGCTGAGGGTTAACCTGTTGGAAAGCAGCTCTGCAGAGAGGGACCTGGGGGACAATCAGTTGGCCATGAGCCAGCAACATGCCCTTGTGGCCAAGGTACACAGTGGTGACCTGGGGGAGGGGGAGGGCATTTAAAAAGACCATGGCCAGCAGGCCGAGGAAGGTTATCGTCCCCCTCTGCTTTGCCCTAGTGAGGCCACATCTGGAGTCCTGTGTCCAGTTCTGGGCTTCCCAGTTCAAGAAAGACAGGGAACTACTGGGGGAGTCCAGCAGAGGGCTAGAGATGGTCAAAGGAATGGAGCACCTCTCTTAGGGGGAACGGCTGAGAGAGCTGGGGCTGTTTAGCCTGGAGAAGAGAAGACTGAGAGGGGATCTCCTCAATGCTTATCCATATCTAAAGGGCAGGTGTCAAGAGGATGGGGCCAGACTCTTTTCAGTGGTGTCCAGCAACAAGACAAGGGGCAATGGGCACAAACTGGAACACAGAACATTCCATCTCAACACGAGGAAGAACTTCTTTACTCTGAGGGTGCCAGAGCACAGGAACGGGCTGCCCAGAGAGGCTGTGGAGTCTCCTTCTGTGGAGATACTGAAAACATGCCTGGATGCGTTCCCTTCCAACCTGCTTTAGGTGAACCTGCTTTAGCAGGGGGTTGGACTGGATCATCTCTGAAGCTCCCTTCCAATCCCTAGCATTCCATGATTCATATACAGACAAATATCTGATCATAACAGGACAGTCTTAGGAAGTGTCAGTCAGGCTTCTTGTCTATTAATCTTTGTGTTTTCTATAATAACCACTGGTGATCAAGACAAATGCCATGATAGCAACAAGCAATAAGGACAGATTTCTTTGACTGTGATTGGAACTGAGTAAGGTAGTATTGCACTTAGCTGGGTTTATTCGATTGGGACCGTATCTCTGGCATATTGATGCTACTTAAAACCCCTCATCACTCTTACTCTGCTAAGCCTTAGATAAGCAGGAGGCTTCTTCATCTAGCCTGTATCTTCTCAATGTTGAGCTGGGATGCTTTAATATGGTCAAGAAAAAGAAGACTTACTCTACAGTTATAATTCTTGTGACTCTTGTGAATCACAAAAAAATGTGATTTGGAAAGACTGGCATAGAAGTTTCTGGATATAAATTTTTGGCAGAAATACAGGAGTTTTTGTTTGTGTTTTTGGGAGAGAGCAGGTGATGCTAATGGAGACGGCTATGGCTAGTCACGGGCATATAACCCTGGAAAAATAAGTCTATCTTGAAACCTTGAATATTCTTTAGTATTCTGGTACATCAGCACTACATATTCTGTATCTTACATTGTATTTGAAGCTTTAAGAAAAGTCCAATAAACAACATATAAAAGAGTCTGGTAAGATACTGTCACCTTGTGCCTGTTTCCTTTAAGTCTGCAATTCATTCTTCAGGAGTTATTTATTCACAAAAGACAGCCAATCTATGCACTTTATGAAAGTTTTTTTTTTTTTTTTCAGTGTCTTGGTGTGATTTACTGGATTTGATCTACACTTCTGCTGTTTCTCGTTTGTTTAGTTTTAAAATTTTATTTGCTTATTTATTTATTTAGCTCAAACTGTTTTAGATTCACAACTTTCTGATCATAATACTTTCACTTATTCCCAAAGATGGAATTCGAGTAATTAAGCTAGTGATACTCTTTTTTTCATGCATATTCTCAGGCAATACTGACACTATGTTTTAGTTCAGATTGTTTCCAGGTTAAACAATGAGTATTCCAAGGTACCTCAGCGGTGCCGAACTACTTGTAATTATAATCAGCCATCGTTACAAGAAGTTCTTTGTTCTGCAAACATTTTAAATTCTGTACTTCAGAAAATTTATTGTGTCAAATGAAACATAATCTTGCCTTCCCTATTTGGCAAGAAATGCTGCTTGCAGGTGCTTCCCAATGAGCTTTTACATTATAGTTAGCCAAGACAAATGTAATTTTGGTGGTATTCCTGTTCTAATTGTAATTTAGGTTGCATTTCAGTGAGTTGCTGGAGACTGTTTCAGGCAGAAAGACTTCAAATACAAATTAAAGTGGATTAATGTTGCGGGTTACTTGATAAATAACGAGTCCTTTACTATATATAATAAATCATTTTCCTGACAATCAGTTGCTCAAGTTTCTTAAGATTATGAAGTGTTTTTATTTTGTTTAATAGAACATTGCAGAATTTTGATTGGTGATGAGGTAAGCCATTATTCTTGCTGACATAAGTTAGAGAAATCTTTGCCAGAACACTAAATTATCCACAGAAACAAATTACAGTGCTTAAAATCAGTATATCTTAGAGTAGTTCATCTTTGGTACTTCTTTTATTTAACAGAATTGTTCAATGTTATATCTATTTGAACTGGCTGCAAAGCTCTTATGGTTAAATTATTAATTTATATTAATAAATGTTGCCAAAGAGCAACGACTTCCCTGGGCAGCCTGCTCCAGTGCCTGACAACCCTTTCAGTGAAGAAGTTTTTCCTAATACCCAAACTAAACCTCCCCTGGCACAACTTGAGGCCATTTCCTCTTGTCCTATTGCTCGTCACCTGGGAGGGGACCAACCCCCACCTCTCTGCAGCCTCCTTTCAGGTAGATGTAGAGAGTGATAAGGTCTCCCCTGAGCCTCCTCCAGGCTAAACCACCCCAGTTCCCTCAGCTGCTCCTCACAGGGCTTGTGCTCCAGAGCCTCCCCCAGCTGTTACCCTTCTCTGGACACGCTCCAGCGCCTCAGTGTCTGTCTTGTAGTGAGGGGGTGTATTGTATTTTGATTAGATCCAGGAACATGTTGATCACGGTCCAGTAACACTGAACTGCAGCTCTGGAAAACTGGGCAATTAATTTGTCGTATTTAAGAGAAGTAAGCAAAGGCTGGGGTCAATGTGAATGAAGTTACTTAATAGAAAGGGAGCAGATCTGTCCTTCCATCATGGAAAAGTGAAACCGTTCAGAAGAGTTGAATTTAGTCAGTCTGTTCAGCATAGTCCCCTTACCTGTTTCACAAATTAAAAATTCAACAAGGTTTTATCAGGTAATTCCCAGGTGGCTCTAACTTTCCTGACTACAAACAGGAGCTTAGTTCTGCTGCTGTTCTCACACGAAGGCTGAGGTTGCGCAGTCAATACATTCTGTGACTGACTGTGCACAAGCTTGACAAAAATAGTGTCACCTGATCAAAGTCCCTCGTATAGGACAGGATTCTGGAAATGTTGCACATAGTCCATTATTTGGGAAGATGAAATGCTGAAGAACTGGCAAAGGTATAAAAATAATACCATAACAGCATATGTCAGGGTCTCAGCAGAATTCTGGTAAGAACAACACGCAAATTTGAATGTAGCTTTCTTCCCACAGCTAGGACTGACGTGGGCAGTAACAACAAAGCTGCATTTAAAAAACATTTGCAAGTCTCTGAACGGCTAACTTTGAGATGATTAACTCAGAAAGAAAGCTCTCATATACGGGTTGCAGTTCAGGAACACGGAAAGTGAGAATAACAACTGTGTCTTGAGTTAGTCAAATAGTGACTGTTCTACATCAAGAAAAGTGTAGCTGTGGCAGCATTCAAGTGTTGTAACGTAACACAGATACTAATTTCATGAAATATTACATCTCTACATCAACTGTGAATTACTGCAAGCGAAGCAGCACTTTTTAAAGACCCACAAGTCACATAAAACAAATTAAATTGGGAGAGGACAGATGGAACCCCAGTAGCAAGTATGATAGGAACAGTCTCCTATCCCATGCCAGAAACATCCTACAGCTCATCAGCTAACTCTAGGACTATCAGGAGTTACATGTGGACCCTTACCTTAAATCAGTAGAGAGTTATTTTACTCAGCCAAATTAATTCCTGCATTTCCACTAGAGAGAGGACTGTGAGTGCGGCTACCCCAGGGATGAAACTGTCCCACTGTACTACTGCAGCGTCAACGTTTACAAAGAAATATTGGCATGATTGCAAAGTTATCTTTGCAACACTTTAGCAAGGTTGTTTTCAAGCTGCTGTTATTCAAAACCGCAACCTGGAAGGTAGTTGACGTGTACAAGGGGATACAAACCCAGTGCCAGTTAAAAAACAGTACCTAGAAAAAATCGGAGACTGAAATAATCGAACTGAAGTCGGCGTGTTTCACTTTCAAACAACTGATTTGTGGTAGCAATTCAGAGTTCAGTTTAAGATGTAATTAATAGTGAAGTAACAGTACTATGTGGTTCACCAATAAATAAGCATATGTATGGCAGGGATCGGGCTTACGTATAAAAACATTAACAGATAGGGGTTTTTAGCAAATTATGAGCAAACTACACAGTTGTCCATAAGCAACAAATCAGTCTGAATAAGATCAAATGGAATATTTTTTGTATAATAATTAAAATGTTACATTTTCCCATGAAGATATTTTATTTCAAAGATTTATGCCTGCTTTTTGCATGGTTAAGGAATTCCTTTGCATAAATTTACTGGCAATAGTAAGCGTGTTCAAAATGCCATTGACCATTAACCGTATGTTTCAGTTAAACTTAGGCAGTAAGTAATCACCACAATGGTTTATTAATACTCTACAGCAGCTAGATATTAGAACACAATTTTTCTTTTTTTCTTTTTTTTTTTTGTTTATAATCACTATTCCTTTCAAATCATTTAATAATTAAAGGATAGGACATAATCAGTATTAGCTATTGTCCCATTTTGGCATAGTGATACATAATGAAGTACAAATAGCGTGTTACTGGTTTCATATACTACTCAGTATATGAAGCACTTACATATCCTTTAGTAGCCTAAAATAAAAATAGTAATTTTTACAAGTAATAATATAACTTTTATAAAAAATAATTTTTATAAAAGTGGTTACGTTACATGCTATGATGTTAAAATCTCAGTCCATGTATTGCACATAGAGTAATTCTAGAGTAAGAATTGCCATTTTATGTTGGAAAGACTGTGACATTTCTTTTCTGGTTCTATCATGTTCACACTGTAAGATCATACCATTAATAAAGATCATAAAACAGATTTTCTTGAGAGATTTTGTGTCTATTTCTTTTTCCATCTTCCTCCAGACACAGTTTGGGTTTTCTTTCTTCATATTTTGTTCTTGACTTCTCTTTTATGTTTTCTATTTCCTTTCTTCTCCATTTCTCCTTCCAAAATCAGTACCTTCTAGGTCAAGCACTACTCACAACGGGGTGTTCCCTAACTCTACGGTAACTCAAAACAGACCTGTCTTTGGCTCTGAGCCTCTATCCAGTCGCTTTCTTTGTGGCACTGCTTTCTCTGAAGATTTTCCCTTCAAAGCTAATACATTCAAAAAATATTTTCATTTGGTTACTGAGGCAATTCTGAGGGATGAATCTCTTTTTTCTTACTGAAGTGTCCAGAGGAAGCTAAGGGCCAAAAAATCATCCCTTTCCCATCAAAGGCTACCAGACGCAGAGCTTTAGCTGCTTTGTGAGCAGGGCACTGCCTGCAGTTGTTCTTCATTCAAATTAACAAAAAATTCTCAGTTGAGGACATGTTTTTCTTTTTCAGACTTCTCCAAAAACTTCTCTATAAACATGGGCTTATTAGTATATACATTTTTCTCAGTAACAAAAGTTTGAGTAACCCATTATGTTGTAAAACTGTGAAAGAAAATTTGCAGAATCACACTGAATCGTGTTAGAAGGAAAAGCCCTGGCATAAAAAATAAACCCAAGAAAAGTCTAGATCCTTCCCACTATGTTAGAAAGCGTATGGGAATAGCATCCTTCTCCAGAAGCTCATTATGTCATCACTAGCGGAAAAAGTGTCAGACCATCAGCTACTGGAATCATCTTGGGTCTTAGGTGGCTTCTCGTTCTGATGAGTTGATCAGGATAGTGACCAGGATTCTGCTGTAACAATCAAGAAGATAAATACTTTCACTGAAGGGCAGATGCACTCCCATTTCCAGCTTCCAGGAAAACCAAAAGACCTGTTAAGTCTCCTTATGGAGAAAAAACTGTTGCATCCCGTGCAGCTACAATTTTTGATCCAAACACCGTACCAGTATCTCCTGGGGAGGCAATTCTTAAAGCATCTGTCACTTGGTGCTGACTCCAGAGAAGCAAGTCATCAGCACAAACGTCAAAGTCTCTGTGAGGGGTGCACACCTGATCTGCTAAAGTGGCAGAGGAGTTGTGGATGGAAATGAGATGTGGATACTTTGGTTAGCTCTGTGAATCACTCAGCTGCCCTGCTCCTTTCTTCAGCAGAACACCCATCAGAAGACCAGCATATGAAGCTCATAGACCAGGAGATATTTAGTATTAGACAGAAAACCTGCCTTGGTTCCTATATCAACACGGAAAAAAAAAAAAAAGATGAGGGACAACGGACACTGGTAATCATGTACCTGCAACGGGGAAGGTATCTGGGGGAAGTCTGAAAGTGCTGTGAATGAACCTGCATGCGGGGTCCAGCTGGAAAATGCTACAATACTACAAAAATTATTCCCACAGAGGAAAACTGTGGACGTCTTTTCTAGGTGGCTTCAGACTCTGTTACGCTTTCCTTCCTACCAGCCTACAGCTTGATGCCAAGACACTGACAGTAAAAGCATTTTTAAAAAAAAGACTGTGCAAACAGGCCGTAGCTTTTACTGAGCCTTCCAGTCCTTTATTCCCAGAACACAAGAATTTATTTCCATCAGAAAAGGACATTGTTTTCTCAATAACAGATTTTGATATGAGACAAACTCTGCCACAGACAAAACTGGGAAAACGGAAAAAGGAATTGCAATCGCAAAACCGAATTATATTTTGTTGGAAGAGGTTGACAAACAGTGTTTATAAATTGGTGCTGTGCACTTAGCTCTGTATTTAGTCTCCAGCCTAAGTGACAAGATTTTTAAGTGTGTTGAATGCCTAGAGCTTCTATCGCACTTTGTACACCAGGAAAACTGTGGAGCACAGATCAGGCACATGCTAGGTACCACATTTCTATTTGTTGTTCATTTTTATTGTTATCTATGCTGACTTCTAAAAAAAACCCCGTTACCAGTTAAGAGTTTGAAAGGGACCATCTTTTCTTTGCAAAGGTTTTATATTTTGCTTGCTGATTGCTGACATTCTGCAGCCCTGGCAGATCAATTTATAGGACCATAGTCCAAATTGTACTCCCTCCCTTAAGCTTTATGAAAGGTAAGAAAACTTTGGAAAAGAGCAACCATTCAAAAAGTTGAATTTAGAACACATTTTTGTAAATGTAGCGATGGAATAGCTGGAAATCTTTCAGTGTGAGGGGTGCCATTTCATCAACCCTTTTTTCTCTCCTTGTAATAGTTACACTCTATTTTAAACGGAACCAATAAGGAGCCTTTTCTTCCCCACCCCACCCCCCCCAGCTTTATGGAAGTTAAGATCCAGGCCAGAGACTATAGCTTGCATTCTTTCTATGGAAAGGTTTGTCAGCTGTACAAAGGTCAAAATGAAAAAGAGAAAGAACCACCCCAAAACTATTAATAAGAGCTCCTAGATAGGGTGTGTAAAACCTCAGAGCAAAGCAAAGATGAGAACCTTGATTGGTTTTATTGAATGCCGGGACAAGAAACCAGTTTACTAGTACAGCATGGATCTCTCTCCAGTTTTATGTTAAATCAGTTCCAGCTACTCTAAATACTATTGACTTCTCTGAAGCAAGGTCATGAAACCAAGTCTCTCCCATGTCAGCTAAGTGCTCGGGATGTACGGTTTAACACAAGACTGTATTTTGTCTCATTGTTAAATGGGAAGATGTGTAAATTTTTTTAATCAGACAAACCACTTCCTTCTCAACTTCCCCATGACTATTCCTAAACTCTTAAACCCAGAGAAAGGAGATGAAAACTGTGACCATTGTAAGACACTAATCACAGGTGGATATAAGCCCAAAGTTATGATCACAGGTGGATAAGCCCAAATTCGAGTCTTTATGCCCACAAACACAAATGGTATATTGAGGAGGAATGAAATAGCAGTGGAGGCAGTGGACCCTGAGAAGTATTTGGTTTGGGTAAAGGCTCTTTTCTGCTAAACCATTATTTTGTTCAAGAAAAATTGTGAGTAATATTGACTCTGACTTAATGTGGGGTAAACATTTGAATATGACTGTCACACAGAAAAAAAAACCCCAGAGTTCTTGGTCTAAAAACACAATGGAAAAATCCCTATTTTCTGTTTAATTTCAAGGATATGGGTAAAGATTCTGAACATCTGACAATAATTTTCTTTTCCTGTCAAGTTAGTATACATTCATCTCAATGTTAGTATACATACTCAGGTTGACTATAAGAAGTTTTAACGGGTCTTTCCATCTTACTTTGACATGAAAAGGGTTTGTAGGAAAAGCGGAAACTGTAGTCAGAGTCCTGTGTGTCAAAATTAGGTTAGTAAAAATAAAGAAGACAATCCTGCTTTAATTGAAACCAAACAAAATTACCTTCAGTTCATTGTTTACAAAACCAAAGGATCATGCTTCTGCTTCTGTAATAGTTGCCTTTTAGTACTGATATCTTAAGCCAAAGTTGTTGATATTTATTCATCATTATCCAGTACCCACCAGGCTTACAACACACATGGCTAGTTTATAACATAATGCAATTTGAGATAAAGGCACTAACGCTGTAATTAAGTTTTCTCTAGTATAAATAGACATCAGAGAATTCATAAATATGTGGGTTAAATAAATGTCTGCCAAATCACCACAGCAAATATTTGTTCACTTCAGTGGCACTTATTTTAAACAATCGTAAGAGAGGTATACAATGATTCTTCCGTATGATGTTGGATGAATCTTTGTAGTCCCAGGAACAGTTGAAAACCCTAATTAAAATTTGTTTTCATTAAGTGAAAATGACTACTCAAACTATTTTCCTCTTCCATTCCTTTCTAGAAAATCTGCATTCATTTCAGATTTGCTGGTTAAACATGCACATTGCTACAGGCGACAGTAATTCATGAGTGAAATGAAGCTGTGCAATCGGATGTGGGCTGGCGCAGGTAATAGAGCCAAAATGATTGTTGATGGCATGTTAGGTTGGCTGTATCTGCCTCTTTTTCCATCTCACTGGAACTTCCTTTTAGTACTATGAAGGAAAGGAAAGCAAAGCATCATTTTCAGTAAATTTATTGATGGCTACGATCCCTTTCTGGATCCAAGCTGGCCAAATCATAAGAGTTCAGTGTTGAACCAGATAGAAAGCTTAGTATATAGGGCGTGAGGAATTTAAATTTAGTAGCTGCTGTGTGCCAAGTATAGAGTCATTTTTCTTGAGGGAATTGGTTGAGTCCAGCACATTGGCAATGGGTAAGGGGAAACCTATTTTGCTTCCAGCTGGCCAGTCTACGACTTTATATAGCTCAGGGTTTTAAAGTATTATGCTGCCTGATGTGGGACGATTGCCTGATGACCAAGTGTGAAGTTGGGAAATACAAATTACCTACTCTGACAGAGCTGTAATATTCATAGGGAGGTTCTGATCTTGTTATCAGTATGATGAAAAAACAGTTAAGTACGTTTATTTTAGTAAAATAACAGGAAGAAAGATGGGTAAGAAGTATATCCAAAATAAACAGTATTTTAAAAGGGCAATTACTTTTAATTACTTTTATTTTTTCCTAAAGGGTAAAAGCAGTGTTTGTTAAGCATGCAAATTAACTTCTAACTATGCAGTTAATTAGCCCAAGCTAAATTTGACTGTGTTTAAAAGATATCATTTGGGTAAGGTAGACTACTTTTATTCAGCTTCAAAAGCAGAACTACTTACTGCAAGGGCCTGTACACCTGCCTGAAAAGCTGCATCTAAACTAGGTAATCAGCAACAGGAAAACCCTTCCCCCACTTTCAGCTGTAAGGACTTCTTAATTGTAAATCCACAGTGCTTGCAAGTTCACTACTCTCCAATCACCTAAACACCTCAGAAAATGCTTATTCAAAAACAAAGATGAGAAAAGCCAGGATTCTGAGTTTTGACATGGTACTCTAACGGTAAGACAAGATTAGTTTGGGGTTTTTTTAATAGCAAATCATTGTTTTATGGAAATTATAAAGCATTAATTTAAATAGTATCCCTGCCGACCCTCCCAATACCAGCACACGCACATTTTACATTTATACATACATATTGTTTTATGAAGCAAATCTATATTTAAATCTATATAAATAGACCTGAATAAAATAGGTTAAATTTTTTAACATGCATTAAAGTCACTAGCAACTAAAGTTGTTTAATAAGGTAATAGGCAATGGTCACTGCGTTGCACACACCTACCATTAATATTTCACATACTTACCATCAATATTCTTAATACATCTCACAGGTCAGGGGGGAAATACACGTTCTCCCCGAACAGGATCAGGGAGGGAGACAGAATTAGGATAGCCATGATACACTGTTGATCCCACTGCCGATGGTAGCTCATTGTCGATGGACAACGTGCAGCATTCATTACTGTTGATCACAGTGCCGTTGTCTCACCTGAAAACACTCTAAAATTCAGTAAGTGTGTATTAAATACTTCAGTGTTTCATAACTGAGAAAACACAAAAAGTAGCAATGGGCATCCTTTTCTACAGCTTTTTCATACTGACTCATACAAGATTCATTCCCGTGTTCCATGTAAAATACATACATGAAACAAGTGGAAGAACTTCTGAGATGCTTAAAAGCCTAAATGTTAGCAAGGGGCAGAAGAGACTTTGGTAGCAATGCATCCACCCGGGCACATTTACTAGGACATATCTCATGTTTAATAGCACAAGCATAATGAGTTGTTTTTGGGGTTTTTTTTGGGTTGTTTATTTTTTGGTTTTTTTTTTTGTTTGTTTGTTTTCTTTCTTTTCTTTTTTTTTTTTTTTTTTTGCCAAAAAACAGTTGCAATATCTAATAATTCATTATAGAGAGTGTGGGCATTTTGTCACCCAGAGTTCTGTTCTCAGCATGAAAATACCCTTTTCTGCACGTCAAATTCCCTCAAATTCCCCAAATGTCTGAACTAAAAATAAAGCAAAGCACACAGCCGCTGTCCTTCTTAGTTCCAGAGCAGCGATTGAACGAACAAGCACAAAACCTTTTTATCTTCAAGACTATAGTTGGACTTCAGAAGAATTATAGTAAGGAGTTTTGCCCTCCATCTTTGGTAAGAAGCCATGTAAGCTGGTAGGAGATTTGTGTGTAGTTTTACTGGGCTGCCCTGCCTATTCTGAAAGGTTTGCATCAGACATTTCAAGCTTCTGAATTTCTTTTTTTCCATGGAGTCTCAGAAAAACACTCCAGAGATAGTGCACAAAGTGAATTCCCTGGTATTCTTTTGCAGTTAATTTGTTTCGTCCCCCAAAAGAAAGACCCAAATAGAAGAGTATCCATTCATGTGCAAAGCTGAGAATCTGGGGCAGAACAAGAGCAAAGGTTACCCCTGTGCCCTCCCCCAAGCCTATTCAGAGAGAATCCCAATTCTGTTTCTCACCTCTGAAAGTCAGACATTGTATCTGGGGATGGAGAAAGAGAATGGCCCAGGGACAGCTGTTTGAAAATGAGAAGTAAAAATGCGCTGTGTCTAGACTTTAAATAGAAATGAGGCTATATCCACAGGTGATGCATAAAATTAATGATGCTTTGGAAGGGGTATGAGCCCAGGCTAGGGGAATCAGCAGCCTTGCAGTGCTGGAGGTAGCTGTAAAATAACCTCGTTTTTATAATTGCTAAAATGTACTTCGGCCCGATTTAAAATGTGCACCACCTGAACTGAAGGTGTGATGTTGCACAAATTAGAACTATTTCAGTTATGCAGATCCTTGAATTATGAAGTAACTAACGCTTGGTTACACCTAGGTCCCTTAGAGTCCCATTTGATCCCTTAGCAAATACCAACCGTATCTGGTAAAATGCAGAACTGAACTGTCAACTGCTGCACTACTCAGGACAAGCATTAAACAGCTTAGGAAACAGGCAGATTTTAAGTCATTCTTCTAAAGACAGCAGAAAAAATTCATGGTAGATACACACTTACAGACGGGATATCTCTGTGTTTGTACTCCCTGTGTGTACCTGACTGCCCTTGTAAATACACTGTTAAACCAAGGCAGCTGCAGGTACTTACTGTTAGCCACACTTTATACAGACTGGCAGTACTGGAAGAGCTGTGTTACATTTATAATTAAATCTATGCAGAAAACTCTTTGTGCAATAATTTACATAGGAGCTCCTTTATTTATTGCCAGATAACCTAATCTGTAGATGAAATTGTGTGGATTTATAGACGGCTGCACTGAGCTAAAAATAAAATGTCCAGCATTTTCAGCAAGCCCGTAGATTTCTTTAGCTGTGACTGCATTTGCGTTGAGTACTTTTATTTTGGCTGTCAAATCTCTCAAGACAATATTAATTACATAGTTTACAAAAATAATACATTGAAGTTATTACCACTAAGTGAGTTTCAAGCATGGTAGGAATACAGAGAGTGGCTTTACAAACAAACAAACAAACAAACAAACAAACAAACAAATGAAAGAAGTTAGGAGAAGTTAGTCTTTCAGGAGCTCAGAAGGTTGGTGCTAGCGTGAGCTTGAGTTTGTATCAGAATTTCCAGCGATGATCACATGAAGGATGAGGCCTCTTTTGATCTTGGCTCATCACGTAAGTACAAACACAGAAACAAGTTGCTTCTCCCCCCTCCTTTGCCCTCAAACATCTGTGAACAGCCACACATCATCATCTTGATACCCCTCTGGATGATTTTATGGTTATTTCATGTTAGAATGCAAAACTGATAGCATATACTGCACGAGTCTGTTGAACCATCCTGAAAGTTTTTGAGAAAAACTGAGTCTTATCCTATTTCAGTATAACTTGCCTATTGATGCAAATAATCACTTAATGGCTATAGCAGGAGCAGAAGTACACTAAACTCAGTTCATATTTCAATTCACAGATGTGCCCAGAATATAGGCCTGTAACCGAAATGTAATCTTTTGACTCCTTAGAAACAAAAAGTTGTTTGTGATTTTAATGCACAGCTGAAGGGTTTTTTGATGCTGGAAAACATATGTTGTGACCTTTGATCTTTTATTGGAAGTCCTTTATTTTATTGTTGTCTTTAGACAATAACAGCACCCTTTTAACAAGTAATGAACAAAAATGTATGCAAGACAATGTATTTCAAGAATATTTAGTGGAATAACAGAAGATTCATAGGACTAAGTCCTATGAAAGGGCTATATAAATTTCAACCATCATGGTGCCTGCTCTTGCTCCCAGGCTTTGTATAACTGGCAGAGGGCTTTCAGAGATTCATTTGACAAATAGCTGCGTCCATTACTAGGGAACAGTAATGGTTCTTTTTTTGGGATGTCTTATTATTTTTCTTTCACGGGAGATCACTGCTCTCACAGCAGAGCAGCTAAATACAATACATGGATGATCCTGAGATGCCTCAGTGTGAAATCCAACAAGTGATGTGGTGGACTCTTATAGATGCTTGTGAATGCCAGTGGATTACAGTGGAAATGAGGTGGGAAGTGCTTTTAAGTTAAGTCACTTTTACAAATTGTACTGAGTAAGTTGAAGACTGCTCTTACCATATAAACAGCTGCTGGGTCATACCAAAAGATTCATCTGGCTCTGGATCTTGTCTGCAAGAGTGGCTACAAGGCCATCACAGAGGTTAACTGGGTGAAGAACAGGGCAGGCATATATCACAGTTCTCCTTTCTACTCTCTGGTCTCCAGTATCTAACTGGTTCCAGGTTAGGGACATATATGAAGGTAAGAGCCCTTACAGCGGCACAAACCATCTTCACACAAAACCAGCCAATCCTAAATAAATTGGAAAGGGAAAATGCAGGGCTTTTTAAAAGGGCCTTAATAACCCCTTCAAAGCAGAACACTATCTTCGCTGAGCAAGGAGCTGTTAGTGCAGTGATAATCCTAGAAACTGAACAATGAACAATGAAGTTACTTGTGAGATAAGAGCAAAGAAATGTATTTACTCACCACATTCACGTAACACTTTACTGCATTCACAGTAAGTCTTTGCATTTTGGAGGGATACCAGAAGTTACAAGGGGAGAGGTGAGCATTGTATTTTTTTTTTTTTTATTCTTCTTCACCCATTGGCCTAACAGCTTTTATTAAAGATAGTTCCATTTATAAACTGTTGCAAGACACTGTGGTAGAAAGAATGCCAGAAAACCATCTAATTTAGACAAAGTTGTAATCTGTGTCCAAAGCAGTATGCACCGTATGCTCTAGAGTCTTTAATAAATCTTTTCCAGCTATACAGTCCAGGAATATGGAAAGGAAAGTCCAATTCTTTCCATTCAAAATAAATCTGTGCTCATTTCACGATCCAATTTTACAATCTCTGACATTAGTGTATGTGTTCATGCTTTTATATAAAGCATACCAAGAAAAGGGGAAGCACCACATAGTTCAGCAGATGCTAAATGAGCAGCCTGTGATGCTCATTAGTATGACTACCATAACTCTCCTTCAACTCAGAAACCAAACAAGTCGCTCAGGCACCTGAGACTGAGGTGCCAATTCTACACTGGGAGTGTCATTCCTAGAGCTGAGTGCCAGAGTGCAAAATGCTGCAGTGCTCTGCATGGTAATAGCCAAGTCTTCTTGTGAGTTAATTCCAGATTTTTCATTCTAAAATCAAAATAACTGAATTCTTACGTGTTTGCTAAGGTTTTCTGCATAGCTTTCATATGTTTCTGTGTACACTAATCTTTGAGGAATACCATTTGCCGAATTTTTCCATAGAGATTTTCCATACACATTTTCCACATATTGTACAATTTGTCTCAGCTTTGTTCTCCGTAAGTCTTACAGATTGTTCAGATCTTATGAACGACTGTCTCTGGAAATAGAGAAGGAACAAAAGAAGAATACACTGTAAATTATAATACATATAGCCGGAAAATGCTCCCTTTAAGCAAACTGTTATGCCTACTGACCTAATCTTCTTTCCGGTATCTCTCTCTTGACTTGGAATGCTGGAAATATACAAAGCAGCCAAAAATGCTTTGTCTTTAAAATAAAACAACTCCCTCTTCTGAGCTGACTCTTCTGCTTACTACTATCTCCTGTTCCGCTTACTACTACTAGTCCTGTTCATGTGTGGAACTGTACTGTGTTCTCTATACTTTCTACCTCAATCTTCATGAGGATAGGATCAATTTCATCCTGTTTGCCTGCAAAATTTGAGGCCAACAGCCACTCTGCTATAGGGATTTCCTAATTAGTTTGAGTAGTCTGATTCCTCATCTCAGGATTACTAGAGAGGTATCTAATCTTACCCCTCCCATGTTTTGTTTTGAGCTAGCTCTGAGCGTTACTCTCACCACATTCATATTCACTGATCCCCTCTCTGCCCTGCCTCATCTGTGTTCCACCAGGGAGGAAACGGGCCAGGACATGCTGGAGGATGCCAAGCTTACATGAAGTTTTCCAGTCTTATTTCCAAATCTTATACTAAAATAATCAGGTTGGCCAGGTTCACAGGGTCTTGCAAAAAGAAGGAGGCTTGGGGATAAGCCCCACATCAGCATAACACACAGCTGCTTGCAGGGAGCATACCAGAAAAGGATGGTCTACCTTCCTGCCTTTGGTAAGGCCCTTCGTATTTAAATGAAGACATTCTTGGCAATATCCGCAATGCTGGGCAGAAGTAGCCTCAAAGCCATACTAGAAGCCAAATGCTTTGCTGTGAACTTTGTTTTAGAGGGCCATGAAGGACAGCTCAACTCAAAAGGGGTGCATTTGCCGATTGAAAGTACACTTTCATATGCATCCTCTCTCCGAAATACAATGTGCCAGGCACAATAGCTTCTACTTCTGGCGGCAAGTGGTTGGTATTAGGGTGAACACATGGCCCAGGGTGATTTCTAGAGATGTTTTTAGATCTCTTCCCCCAAGGGGAGATGAGATTTGTAAGCAATCTGCACTCAGGCTATTGACAAGGAACCGACAGTGAAAGATACTGGATCTCAACAGCAACATCACCATCCAGCACCCCTACAATCTTTAAGTTCAGGGGACTAAAACCAGAAACCCTTGTGCACATCAAGAGCTTTTCTCCCTATAAGCGCAGATAAAGCACAGAACCTGTAGCTCATAAATGCAAGGTTATCATGCATTATATTTTTCAACTATATGGTCACCCAAAGCATTTTAGCAAGTGTACTTACGTAATTCATAATATCATTTTATACCCAATTTTTAAAAATAATTATCCTCTCCCCAGACACTGCAGGGGTATTTCTAAATGTGGTAGATTTTTATCCTCAGGTCTTCACTGACCTGGTAAAAATATATCCTGGAAAAAACCCCATACTTTAAAGCACATCCATCCGAATGGCTAACAAGGTAACAAGAATCTCATCTTACAGAAATGCACTACTCACCAAAGACTTAAAGCCTTCTCTTCTGTATTTATTTCAGTTAAAAGCAAGATTCCTGGAATCAACCCCAAATACCTCCAAATATATCTAGCAATGATAAATTGAAGTTTAACATAAATATTTATTAAAACAAAAAAGTGTACTTGCCAATCTTATCAGTTGTTGACTTACATACTGAAAGATTCAAAGGCCTAAAGCAGAGAGTGCTTTAGCTAACTGCTTCCATGGTCAGCAAAGACTAACAAGCTGGCTAAGAGATGGAGTAATGTGCTCTGTGCTCAACAAATGTGTAACCCTGTCCAGAGCTTCTGAGACACAGTTGCCCAAATGGTTTATACATATTATCAGAATTCACATGTGAAATCCCATCCTTGCTACAAAGACTTCTAGTTGTCGCAAAGAAAAACCTGTGCTCAGAATCTGCATACCACTTTCCGTGCACGTTTCACTTCTAAAGCGTTGCAGGTGATAAAAACGTATGTACATACTATTTGGGCTCATGAAACAAAAATAAGAGTCATCCAATCAGCTCATTATTTTTACCTGAGTGAGGTTCACTCTGAAAAATTATTTTATGCAATAAAGCGAAACAGGTATGTCAAACTGTACTGGGAATTCTGTCAGAAATTCTAATCACAGATGGTCAGGAATTTTTTAACTAGAGCCAAAGCATTTCCTGGTAATATACCAGTTTTGACAAAATTGCAATTGGAAACATTTTCTCAGCTCCAGCAGTGGGTGTAGGCAAGAAAATGTAGATGTCTAGGACTGGGAATAAGTAACTCGTTGGTCTGAGCAAGCAGCTGGGTTTTGTAGAGCCCACATATCTTTGTTTTGCTTGATTTAGAGCGGGGAGGTGAACCCATGCGAGGGCCCTAACCAGACAGTGATAAGCTGTCTTTCTTTTTAGCTTGATGAGTATTTAATCAGTTATACGGCGTGGAGCAGCTTCAGCCACGGAGGGGCCAATGTTGGACACCAGAATAGTCCCCAGCCTAGCCGTCAGACAGCAGCATGAGCATTCCTGAGTCTGATCCGGGCAGGGACTGATTTGAAGGCAGGTCTCCCAAATCCCATGAGGATACCACAAGCATGAGGCAATTGGCTGTGATGTGTGTCCGTCTGTTGAAAAGTTTATTTTTGGTCCTGATGCAGAATGGGGAAAAAACTTTGCCTTCACAATCTGTCCTTTCGAAAGGATAGACTTTGCCAGTTCTCCGTATATACCACTGAGCATGCAGAGGAGGTTGAGCAGAACCTGTCGCCGTGCCTGTTTGTGGAGACACATCACACAGCTGAGGTACACCTGGTGCATCTTCCCAGTGGTGTCCAGTGACAGCACTAGGGGCAATGGCCATAAACTGGAAAACAGAAGGTTCAAACTGAACGTGAGGAAACCCTTCTTCAGTGTGAGGGTGTCAGAGCCCTGGGACAGGCTGCCCAGAGAGGTGGGGGAGTCTCCTTCCCTGGAGACTTTCCAAAGCTGCCTGGACTTGTTCCTGTGTGATCTGCTCTAGGGGATCCTGTTCTGGCAGGGGGGTTGGACTAGATGATCTCTAGAGGTCCCTTCCAACCCCTAACACTCTGTAACACTCTGAATCTGCTGCCGGGCTTGCTCGGTAAGAGCGGTTTATCCCTGTGAACGTCTCAGATGCCAGTGTGCTGCAGAAGCCGGAACTTCGCGATATGAACACCACCACCACCACGTTTGTCCCACCATTAGAAACACCCGTTCTGATTAGGCAGGCATACCCGCGCAAGCGGCAAGTACGCGCGGACGCGTTGGCTGCGGAGGGGGTCACGGCTGCCCGCCGCCCCAGCCCCGGCGCTGCCCCGCTCCCGCCCCGCTCGCCGCCGCAGGATGGCGCCCGCGGTACGAGCAGTTAGCTCGGGGCAGCGAGGGGACGGCTGTGCCCCGGGCAAAGCGCTGCTCTCCCGCCGAACGGCGGTATGCCGCGGGAGCCTGACGCGTTACGGCCCCGGTTTTCAACGCCCCGGTATGTCCTTCCACCCCCTCCCCCCCGCAGCACCGTAGCGTCAGTTTGCGCAGCGGCTGTGTCGGGAGCTCACAAACGGGTGTTTGCCGTGTTCAGCGCGACGCTGACACCGCGGCCGGCGTCGCAGGGGGTTGTGCTTCCTGTGCTAGAGCCACCGTTACAGGGATTTCACACCCTCGCGTGCCGGCTCGAACTCCGCACAGCGCTGCTTCGTTTTCAGCGGCAAGCCAGCGCGCGGCGGTACCGGACGCAGGGAAAGCCAGCCGCGGGACTGACCCCTCCATCCCCGGGGGTTACCGTGCCGGCTGCGGACTCCGCAGGCTGGCCCTCTTCATCCGGCCCCCGGAGAAGCCCCTGGACCTTTCCCTGAGTCATGTCCCAGCCCAGCCAACTGGGGCAGATCCACCAGAATTACACCCACTGCCTCCGGCTCGGGGCGGGGGGGGAAAGGAAACGCGCGCCCGCGCCATTGGGGAAATATAGTTAGCAGAAGCTCGAAACCTTAGAGCCTAGATTTAAGAAGGATTTCTCTTTTTTTTTCCCTCTTTTTTTGGCTATCGGAAATTAACTTGGCGCTCAGCAGAGCACGTCTCAGCTTCCATCCTCCCGCCACCGCTGCCTTCACGGGACACAAGCGATCCCGCAGACCGCCCTCTGCCGTGTCCACCTTTCCCTTCGCTCCCAGACGGGGCTGGCGACGCCGCGGCCCCCGCCCAGAGCCACCCGCTTCCCCGCCGCAACGGAAGCGACGCCGCGGGGCTGCGCGGGCGGGACCCCCGGCCCCAGGCTGCGGCGCTCACCCAGCCGCCGCTCGCCTCCCCTCAGCTGGAACTGGGGCTACTTCCGTTTAGTTTTTTCCTTTTACTACGGCCCATCACGGGGCGCGAGCCTCCGCGTCGCCGCGTCGCCCCCTCCCCCCGCCGGCCGGTTTCCGTTACCCCGACTGGACCCCCGTCTCCCCCCCTCAACCCCCGCCGCCGCCACGTGACGAGGCGCGCATGCGCGGCGGCGGCGGCGGTCCGGGGCACATCTGCGGGCTGACGTCAGCGTGCTCCGCGCCGTCCCCCGGGCGAGGCTGCCAAGGCTGCCTGCTGCCGCCGCGCTCCGCTTGGCCGGGGGCCGGCGGCGAGAGGAGCGCCGGGGATACTTCACCCAAGCCTTCCCGAGTCCTTCCTGCTCTTCCCCCCCCTCCCCCCCCCCGCCCCCCTCTCTCCCCCCACCCTCTCTCCTCTCCCCACCCCCCTGCCTCTCGCTCCCCCCGCCCCCCCACTCAGATGATATTCACATGGTATTTTGCACAGAGGAGGCAGCTCAAGAGGAGGGCACCCACCCCCACCCCAATATAAGCCTGTTTTTCCTTCCTTCCTCTCCCCCCACCCCCCCTTTTTTTTTTTTTTTGTTGGAAAGAAAATGTGCAGGGTGATAGGTTGGGTGAATTGATGGCATCCTTCCTCCTGCCAAGCCAGCCCGTTTTCTGAAAAAAAAAAAAAAAAAAAAAGGCAAAAAAAAAAAAGCCCTTTTAGGAAGGCTAGAGAATTTTGTTCTGTTGGAGAATATAACCCTGATGGTTGCTTGCACAGAGGGGGAAAGCAGAGTGGAATACGGGGATCGTCCTGTGCAATCTCTATTGTTTGAAACTCACTTTATATGAGAAATTGAAGATGAAAACGGTAAGGAAGATTTCACGCTATTCAATGAAACTTTTTGCTTTTTCTTGTGTCCCGAATAATGGTGCGTGCAGGGCTGCGGGGAGCGGGGGGGGAGGTTGATACTGCGTTAGGCGAGGTGGATTTGGAGTAATTTCAGAGAGAGGATGGGGGAAGGGGCTGCGAGGATTTTCAGCCGAAAAGAGCAGTGATTTATGAAGTACGGTCTCGAACAGTGCATTCTTTTTAGGCTTTTTGGGTCTTTTTTTTTTTTTTTTCCTTCATACTTTTAATGCTAAATCGCGAGTAGAGGCAGGAAGGAAGAATAAATAAACAACAGATGGGAAACCAAAGCAGCCCCCAAAGCCCGAGGACACCGCACAGCTACCGGGGCTGCTTTCGGCCGAGGGAGCCCAGCGCCCGGCCGTGCCGTGCCGTGCCCGGCGATGTCCGCCGCAGCCGTCGGACAAGTGCACGTTCCGTGCCGGGGCGCGGGGGGCCGGCGCGGCCGCCGTCCCGAACCCGGCTGCCGGCGGGGACGTCGGGGCTCTCGCCGGGCTCATCAGGAAGATGGAAGCGTGTGGTTTTGATTTACTCCGAGCCGCTCGGGACTCGCCAGACTCTTAACCCGGCGGAGTCGCGTTTATCGGTGTGTGTCCGTCTGGGCGGCGGGCCGGGGTTCGGGGGGACTTTGTTCGGTGGGGGGAGGCAAGGGGGGGGGGGGGGGTCTCGCTCCCTAGCGACGTGTGCGCCGATTTTATCTTCTCTGTTTTCTTTCATTGTTGTACAAGAGAGAGAGGAGAGAGAGAGAGAGGGAGGGAGAGTCAGTCAGACTCTTGTTTTTATTTGGGCTGCCGGTGCAACGCGTTTGGGCCAAACGCCAAGTGTCTGGGTCACACGCGTTTTATCCAAATAGATTCAGCGCTGCTGTCTGGAAATGGGCTGCTGAAAGTTAACTTTAGGATCAGCTCCACCACAGCAACCAGACTCTTCCCTTCAGCCTCGCTAGGGAGGAGGGCTTTTTTTTTTTTTTTCCCCTTCCGTCTGAATTTTCCTTGAGGGATGTGTGTCTGGTGACCTCCAACTTGCTTCAATACTAGTGTGTTTTGTTGTGGTGTTTTTTTTTTTTTTTTTTAAACTTTCTGTGCTTGCAGACGTGTGTCTCTAACGTGCATGTGTATACGTGTTGGGCTGTGTGTGTAGCCATGCATTTTTCTACCCTTTTGGCTTTTTCGGAGTGGGTTGGCTTGCTTTTTTGCATCCTCCCACCCGCAATGCGGTGACAGCTGACCCCTCGGCAGGGCTGGCGGGGTGGTGGGGGCTGTTCCTACGGCCGTACGTCGGCACAGGCACGGCAGCGCTTCGATTTCTGGTTAATTCCCGGGGAGGAAGGATCCGTCCTTTCCCTTTGTACGTGTCCCCCTCCCCGCCGCCCCCCGTTTCTTTTCACCGAACCCTTCCCGGCGCTGTCTGCGCGTCGCTGTGGTTCGCCGGGGGAGCTCCCCGGGGCAGGGCTAATCCCCGGCTTTTGAAGCCCTGCGAGGCTTTTCACGGGCAGCTCCCGGTACCTGTAATTGAATTGGTGTGATTGATGCCCGTCCCCTCCCGCCGCCCTCCCCATTTCCTTAGCAACCACTCGTACTGCCGGCACGGCCGCCCGCCCCTGGCCGCGCCTTGCCGCGGCGCTCCCCGCCGCCCGCCTGGGCTGGGGACGGGGGGGAAGGCGGCGGGGGGGAGACCGTGCACCCCCCTCCATACGGGGACCGAGCCGCCGAAAAGGGGGGGGCCTGGTGACGCTTCCCCCCACTCCCGCCCGGGCCCGTTTCCCGCCCGCCGCGGAGCCGGACCCGTCCGTTGCGCCCCGAAGGGTGACCCCCTGTGGGTCGGTGAGATCCGGCGATGGGGTGTCGGGGTGTTTGGGCACCACGGCTGTGCCGGGATACCTCGCCGCCGCCGCGCGCCAGAGCCTGGCGGAGACCCCGGGAGAGGTGGGAGACGTGGCAGTCCCCAGGGGAGGCGGCACGCGTGGTGATGCTCTTGGGATCGCGGTCTCCTGGCAGCCTGCCTGCCCTAGCGCTTCAGCTGCCTTCAGTTCCAGGGATGCTCTGCTTGCCCACGGCGCCTTCGCTTAGATGGAGGCTGCAGAGGTGCCTGGTCTGAGGAGTGTAGCTGCACACTTTCTGCCCCAAAACCTTCCAGTATGTGTTTATGGCCTTTTCCCGCCTCCTTGCTGAGTTTCAGCAGGGAGGAAGCTCGTGTCACCAGTGACAGGACTGCCACTCTTGTCACTAGCGCCTCCGCAGAAAGGCCAGTCAGTGCTGGGCACCTGCTTTGTCATTGGCATCCTAGATTTTGAAAAACATCTTTTACTTTGCTGCTTGGCAGAGCTGTTGGAATTAGGCAGGAGCTGTGGTTTTTGGTGGTGGTTCAGGACACGGAGCCACAATCTGCCCTTACCAGTGGGTGAACGTGTAGTTCAGCCACGAGACAGAGGAAATGCTTATTGTAAGCCTAGTGTGGACCAAACGTGTCGTCTTGACAATAACCAAAGGTGGAATGATGAATATATGCTACCGGGGAAGATGGGTAGAAAAATGGTGTAGGTGGTGGACTCTTTCAGGTCCCTACCAAAGTTCATCCTGGGAGTACTGGGCCTGGAGTTCCCCCTGTGCTTTGTCCTTCATGTGCATTACTGCTCTTTAACTTGGACCATTGCTATAGCTACGTGTGATCTGCTTGTATCAGTGCTCAAGCTGGCTGGTATACTTTTGGAGAGGAGGTTAAAAATTCTGCTGAAACTTCCAGCAAGCTTAGCGCGTGAGGAGATTTTTCTGGTGTGAAGCTTGGGATGAGTGAGTTCATTTTACACTGCCCCCTGCAAAGACACTGGATGTGGGAGACTGTTGGCCAGCGCCCATCATGGTGGGCCCTTTGGTGTCCAAGTAATGCACACTGTAGTTTATGCCCAGTATTCTGGGCTCCCTAGCTCCTTAGGTACTACAGTGTCAGGAGCTGTTAATGTTAGGACAACTTAGAATGAACCTAACAGTCTGAACGTGAGCTCCCCGTTATGACTTTTTGGCTAAGTCAAAGCAGTGAGGCGATGTTACCTCTATATATGGCAGTAATGAGCCGTTATGGGACTACGGTGTCCAGTTCTGGTGTCTGTGTGTGAAAAGGGATGCTGACGAATTGGAAAGGGTTCAGAAAAATAACTACGGAACTATTTAGACATCTGGAGCCTGGATTGTACAGAGTGAGGTAAAGCAAATAGGTTGAGCAACTTATCAGGAAGTGTCAAGAGATGCTTGTATCGGATTATAGCTGCCCATGCAAGGAGGAGAAAGCGGCTCGTTAGCAGACAGGGGTAAAGCAAGATTCAGTGATGTAATTTGAAACTGGATGTTCTCAGGTAGGAGTAAGGCCCATTATTTAGTGTACTAATGCAGCTGAGGAGTATGGGGTTATGTCTCCTCAGAACTTGTAAAGTTCTAAAAGCTGCAACTAAATATTAGCTAGGAAATAAAGGAAGGCCAGACCAGAGATTTTATTAACTTGACCTGAGGCCTTGCCGTATGTGAATGGCATCACTAAATCCTTATGCTTCCCCAGAAGAAAGTACTACTAAGCCCAAGCTATGCTTGCAAAGTATGTTTTATTCCCTCTACAGCCCTGACTAAATCCTGTGTGCTGCCTTGAAAGATATTTAAAAAGCAGGTATTGTAATGATCAGATTAACCTCATTTACACAGTAATAATTAAATGAGCTTCAAATGGGCTAAGAAGTTTCCTAATATTCACTGTGATGTTAGTAAATAGAGCTTGCGTGTTGATTTTTTTTCTTGAGATGATATGCTACAACTCTTCTTTAACCTTTACAAATAATCCACTGGCTGCAGCGGGTATTATCTGTCTGAATGAATGTTGCAAATCATTCCCAGAATTTTAGAAAGGCAGATTTGTCTGGCACATGTGTAAGTGACTGTGTGCTTTTGGAAATCTGTTTTTAAACAGTCTTCCCTTTCTTAGGTGTTCTGTTTCTCCATTGTCTGCCTCAGCAGAGTTTGCTCTACGCACAGGTGTGCTGTGAGTGCTTAAGAGGACTGATTAGTACCAGCTGACACAACACATGGTTTGGTATCCCATGATACCTGACTGTTAGTTGACTGCATAGATCTTCTGTTTAATCCCTGGCCACAGCTGGAGCTGCTTTTTAGTATTACTGCAATAGTGTTTAAAATGAAAGAAAAAAAAAAAAGAAAAAGGAGAAAAAAAAAGGCAAGTAATGTGTTATTTGCTCAATCCTGTGACCTGCAACATGAAAATAAAAATATATTTTACTACATGAAATTATAGTTAAGGTATATATACAACATATTTTTTACAAATATTTGAAAAATGAGAGTGTGTATGACGAATGGCTTCAGATACTGAAGTTTGTTCTTTGGTATTAGAACATGCAGCATTCCCATTTAAGTGAATGAGAATTATGCCTGCATAAGCAGAACCCAGGCCCAAGTAATAACAAAATACATGCTGCAGAAAGATCAGATAACTGTACTCTGGATTCTTTCCCAGGTTCTTCCTTTGTCTACCAGTGTATTGGGTCTGGTTATTCACAGCTGAAATCAATGAGTGCACAGCATTGATTATAGCTGGGACAAGTCTGAACACAGTATTTGAGCAAGAAGAAACCTAATTTTATGAATCCTTACACCTATTTAACATAAAGTTGTTACGTGCATCTTAAGCTATATGGATATGCTGTTCAAGGTTAATGGTAATACATGGTTTTTTGTAAGATTGTGACCTTGGAGCATGAAAGTGGTAAAGATTGAATATTACTTCAAAATGTTACATTGCCTAGTTCACTATGATGGTGTCGTATAGATCTGTTTTAGTAGAAAGAATTTGCCTTGACTAATTTCTTTTTGTTTTTCAGGAAAAGAAATGCCGCAAGTTCAGTAACTGTCCAGTCTGACGTCTTACTGATATCTTAAGGAATCTTACAAATACTTATTTTCAATTGGAAAAATGACTGCAGATCTAGAAGAAAATACAGGTTGTTGGAAAAGAATACCTGTCAAAAAGTGGAACGTCCAGTAGTTAATTTGGAAATAGTGTAAAATAAATATACCTGTTATGGTACGATTCTGGAGTGGAGTTAACTCTGTAGCACGCAGGTAGCTCTCCAAGGAGGGGATAAAAAAAAAAAAAGAAGAGCTTTCTGTTTTACTAAATTATGGAAATTTTTTGGAAGACGTGGACATGGATTTTGAGCCTAGTCATGGTTTCATCGGAATTTCACAGTGACAACAGGCTTTCATATAGTTCTCAAGGTAGGGGTCTGACCTCTGTAGGTGACAAGAAGCATCTATTTTTTGCTTTGTATTTGGGTAATATTTTCTAAACCATGTTTATATAATTATTGAGATCATATGGGCTCTGCTCTTAGTTTTACCATGATTCATTGTCATGGAAGTTTAAATACAGCAGATGTAATTAAATGTTTTGTTTTAATTTCTTTGACTGCTTTTAACTGTAGGACAGTCTTGCAAATGAAATCTCGTAAGATGTTGTACTGGCAAATAGTTTAGACACTGGCCATAACATTAACATGGTTTTAGAGTAGGAAGTAAGGATCTAATCTTGCTTTGTTCCGTTAACATTTATAGGTTTTTGACGAAGTAAATAGCTATTTACATGTTTTTACAATATAATACTTTCCGTTACTACTCGTTTTATTCTTGCAGTTGGATTTAATAGCTTGTGTCTTTGAATTATATCGCTGGGGAGGGTGTGTCCTTCTTAGGTTAGAATTTGATCCCAAATGTTTACATATTTTGGGTATATAGGAAAAGATATGTAGGTAGTTAAGAATGGTTATATTTCCAGTGACATCAGATTAAGAGGAAACCGAAGACATTTGCTTGACTTAAAGAAAAGAACATTTTATTTTACTTAGTGAAATGCTACATCTTGCGTTTACCTCAAAATGACTTTTACTCATGAGAGTGATGAGATTTAGCAAGCATGGTTTATATTTATACTACTACTTGTTGTTTCCTGTTATATTTTCTTCTCTTCTATGCCCACTCCCTGGAACTGTCTTACCTTGTGATTACAAAGAGGAATTCCTGTCTTACCTTGAACACTACCAACTAACAATCCCAATAAGGGTTGATCAAAATGGAGCCTTCCTCAGCTTTACTGTGAAAAATGCTAAACCCTCAAGAAGGAGGAGAAGCACAGACCCTTATGACCAAGAACTGGCAGCATCTAAATTATTTTTTAAACTTTCTGCCTATGGCAAGCACTTTCATTTAAACCTGACTCTCAACACAGATTTGGTGTCCAAACATTTTACAGTAGAATACTGGGGGAAAGATGGACCGCAATGGAAGCACGGTTTTTTAGACCACTGTCATTACACAGGATATTTGCAAGACCAACACAGTACAACTAAAGTGGCCCTAAGCAACTGCAATGGTCTGGTAAGTGCACATTACATGTTCTAGTATAATAGTATGCTTGTCCCTTTTAAGTGATAGAAGAACAACTTAATTGGCCTATCTTTCAGTCTTTTGGGTCTCTGTGGGAAGCACCAGACAGGAAGGTGCAGAAAACCCCTAAAAGCTGATCTGGGTCCTGGGGAAAAGTAGCCATCAGTTTTTTCAAGCTTAATTGTAAGTACTAAGACCCAATTCTGTAGTCCTTCATCAGGCAACATTTTCAGCGTTTTCAGTGTCTGCACTAGGGCTGCAAGATTAGGTCTGTGCTGAGATCCTTATAGGTTATGAAAGTGTTGTGAGCTCACGAGGTGGCAAGGAAGCAGTGGATCCTTTAGGATGCTGAATCTCTCCAGAGAAATGTTAATTGAACTCAACACGTGTTTGTTGTCTTTGAGAATTTGGGTTTAGAAACCTTGGGTGGGTAACAGAAGAGGGGTTGCTTGGTGTGGAAGTCATCATTGCTATAAATACAAAAAGCATTGAGGAAGGTAGATACTTTACAAGTACTAGCATCAGAAAGTAATAATGTACCTTTTTTTATAAATATTTTGTTTACAGATTGTGAACTCTTGCATTTAAAAGTAGGATTAGAAATTCTCATCTCTTATTCTTATCTCTTCTCTTACTGTTGATCTCTTGATGCCATGATGATAGCGCTTGTATGGGAAAGAGCTCTTATTCCCAACAGAAATTACAAAACAAATGCAAAAAATTTGAAAAGCAGACTATTGAGTAACAAAATACTAAAATAGAAGGTCGTGACTAGGAAATACTAAATCAAGAGTCAGTGATTTCTCTATATATTACAGTTATTCATTCTGGTTTTAATTATAGTAGAACACTGGTCAATCTTCTTGTTTAGGAATAGACATCTCATTAATTACTAATGAAAAAAAACCCCAACAGATTGCACAGACTTGCTAAATGAATTCTTATTTATCCTTGGAAGTGCTACTGAATAATGCATTTTAGGATGTTACTTACAAACAAAAGCCAGCTGCTTCAGACCTAGATAGGTTGCATCACACCCAGATCCTTCTGATATCCCTGGTACAGTCTAGGTTAGCATTTTGGTGTGCTCTTGAGGAAGAAGAATGTAATGGGAGTTGCCAAGGCTAAGGGGACATTTTCAAAGAAATGAAGTTAAAATGGTGCTCCATTGAGTGTGGTATCACAGTTTGGTTAATGTGACTTGTAGCAGGTAGAGGCTTGAATTTAGTGCAATGTTTGCTTTGGTTTTGCAGTTTCCATATAACAGCTCTTTTTTGGTCACAGTTATTTATGCTCTCAAACTAATGATTATTTCGCTTTTGAATTTTTTTTAGCTAAAAATACTATGGATACCAGATCCCCATTTTCAGCACTTGCTTCTTTAAAAGAGCCTGCATGCCTCTGTATCTCCAGAGTTTCGGCACTGGCTGGTTGGCCCCCTTGGAGCGGGCAGTCAGTGCCGTGGTGCTCCCGTTTCAGTTCCTCTCAGACCTTGGCTCGGGAGTGAGCCAAGAACGCCTGCTCTTGCCTTAGCTGACTTTTGTTTTCCTTTCATGTTAGGAAAACGAGAGTGGCATGAAGCAGGAAAAAGTCCATGTTTTCTTATCAGCCTTGCCCAACTCTCGCTCCTTGTGGCACTTCATTTCTTCTTCAGCATGGACGGTGTCATGGTGAAGCAGAATCTTTTTTTTTTGTTGTTTTGCTTCTGTGCCTCACACCCTGAGGTGACATTTAGCATTCCCATTGCTGCGTGTTTTCCCTCTGCCCTCAGCCTTGCCGTTTTGTGGAGCGAAGCCGCCTGCTGTTCTGCGGTTCTAGGTGTCGGTATGTTAACTTAGTGGTTTTAACTTAATTTCAGTGTGGAGTGCTTGCCAGTTAAGTCGTCATCTTCAGTGCTTTTTGTTGTGGTCAACTCTTAGGCATTTTTTCCAGGTATTAAAGGACCGTTAATCCAGTCTCTGGGCATACCATGGCTGGCACTCTTGAGTTCTTTGTGGTCATGCCTCTTAGTTGGGACTGTGTGGGTCACGTGTTGGGTCCATCACCTAGAAAGGCCTAGTCGCAAGCGTGTGAGGCTCCTGTCATGCTCCAGAAGCAGCTGCAGTGGTGACACAAGGCTCTTTCTCTGAGAGGCAGGAATCCTGCAGAGGGGTGCAGTTGTAGGCTCGACTTGGTATCATCCTCTACCGTACAGAAACTCCTTTCTCATCCAGTGCTGGCAGGACCTTCCAGAGCACTGAGTATGGGAGTTAAACTCTATTCAGATAAATCTATCACAGAGTTATTTTTAAATGATGATTCCAACTGATGAATATTTTGTTATACAGCTGCTGGTTAGAACATGTTTAATAAAGCAATTGGCAGTGAATATTGAAGACAATATTACTTGTTTTAGAATTAGTGATAGTTCAGAATATGTTGTGCTTAAGGCATTCGTTGTTTTTTCCAGTCTGATTGCTGATCTGTAAGAAATTCCCAGTCACATTCTGCATAGTCTTGATGAACATCTGTATTGAAGCCAGTCATTTTAAGTAACTCTGAAACAAGTAGTAATCTTTAACAGTGAGTGTTGCTCGCAAGCCAAATTTAAGCATTCAATTTATTCCAGTTGTCCTGTTAGACTTCAGTGTTGCCACGAGTCGGATTTCTTCCCCTTATTTAAAGGTTTGAATTATTCTGTTTAGTTATTCAGGGTGGTCAGGTGAGACTATGATATAATTGGCATAAGTTGTATGACTTTGAAGAAGACTTGTAGTATCCGAGATGAGTTCTAGCGCCAGGAGGGCTTTCTCTGAGTTTCGTTATAATAAAAGTGACGAGCAGTCAGTTTATTTCTCCCTTATTGTTTCCTGTTTCAGCCTCTGCCTCTATATTTCTCATTACCAAGTGCCCCAGAATTACAGGCTGCTGCTTGCTGAAGTTTTCATTCCAGCAGTTTCCATCTGCTGGGCCCTGATTATGCTGTAAATTGTCTGAGTTAGGAGGAAAGCTCTATAATCCAGTGAGCAGTCATGTGAGGAAATTGAAGGTCTTGTCCGGCAGGCTTGCTGGCTTACAAACTCATATTTACTTTAGTGGATGTTACATTTGTTGATGGATTGCAGGTTTGGTCCTCTCATGAAAGAGCCTGTGACAAGCAGTGTTTTGGGACCTTTGGATGTTGGGTGCAAGGCAACAAGGCTGGGGCATTGCCTAAGCTGAGTATGAGATGCTGAAGGAAAGAAGGAACAGTGGTAGACTGGCTGAAGAGATGACAACAACTTCACCTCAAGGGAAAGAATTTTGTCTAATTCTGAGGGCAGCCTGTCTTAACAAAGAAAAGTTTTGGAGCTCGTGACAGTGCAATCTAGCAGAAATCAAACTCTTTGCATTCTGACCCACCTCACCCTGTCCTCTGCCAGGTGTCAGAGCTCTTAACTGAATGTTCAAACAAGGTTTCCACAGTGATGGATGTTCTCATTTTGAGCTGAAAAGCCCACTACTGGGAAACACTTTAAAATGTAGGGAAAGTGATTATTAGGAAAGTAAATGAGAGGTTAAATCTCATTTTGAGGCCCCTAGGGGTCAAAGGAAATGTTAAATATGATAGGCCAAGTATTTCCGTGGCATGCGAAGCTCCATGCACTATGTAACACCTGTGCTGGGTAGCACCGATGTCTCCATCCAAACAGAAATGATAAAGCAAGCGCAAGAAGTAGGCTGTGGCTAAAAGCATGACTGTACTTGGTTAAAGGAGGAATTATTTTACTGGAAGACTTCATGTTTCTTTCATGTATTCCTAAATTCATATATGTATGAATTACTCATATTATTAAATTAGCTAATTTGGTAGCTGATTCTACCATAAACAATACTTCTATAGATTATAAATTGTATGTAGCATAGTATTTTTGAATTGTATGTTAAATATTGTCTAGTTTATGAAATAATTCATAAAGACCAGAAATTATATTGCAAAGGATTTATTGTTCTAAGTCGGTGTCTTTGGAGTTCTCTTTGGTACTAGTATGCATTTGCCGTATAGACTTAGTATTCAGAAAATTATATATAAGCAGTCCCTGTCCTAGTTTAAGGTGTCTTGTTAGGTTCCATGATGTACTGTCTCAGGCCAGATCACTATTTTTTTTCATCTTTAAGAACACAGTAAGCTGATGCACTCTTTTCCTCTGTCATAAAACCACAGTGAAACGTATAGCCAGCTGTAGACATACTGAACAACACTCACATGTTTTCAGAATTTTCCATTACTACGACTTTATATTAAAAATGGATAAAGCATAAAGTCTAGAAAGGTTCAAGACATGGAAAAATTGTAAAACAGTGGTACTGTGTGGAAAAGGCACGCAGTTACTTGTCCCCCATAATTCAGTTTGCTTCTGTGGATGGACATCTGCTATCTGAAGGAGGTTCAGGTCCCAGCTGGACAGCCCAACAGAAAAAGATTCCTTTTCACAAATTTAGGGGAACTCCATGTGGATTCACAGATTTGTCTGAGCATGTCAAACTGCTGGATCCAGACCTTAGATACGTTTGCAGGAGTTGGCAGTCTGTAGTGGGGTTGGATAACACAGGACCTCAAACAATCTGTTTTAGATAATAATCTTGGGAATGTTGCTTATCGTAACTTACTTGGGGTATTCAGCTTGTTTCTATTTTGTCAAAATAATTTCCTGGTCCTTAATGGTGTTTCTTGTGCTTTGGAGTGGAAGTTTAATTTACAAACTGTTCAAAGACAATAATAAAACTAAAACAACAAAACAAAAGAAATTAATAATTTTTGTTTTAAAAGGCCATTATTTCAGTCTCCTTTTTCAGCTGAAATTGTGTTTTGTTCAAATAGTAGATTATAAGCCAAAACTGGTGTTTAGAATGTTAGTTTGGATAGGATAGTGTAATTACCGCTATTTATTAGTTGGGCATTGCTGAATGCATGTACAGTGGAAGTATCTAGCCACATGAATTTGCTAAACTCAGAATAAATGCTGGTCATCACTGACATAGGTACTTTTTATGTACAGAATTCAGAGTGATTAGTAAAAATCAGTCACTGAGATTCAACAAGACCACTTTAATCAGTTCAATATTGGAAGAACGGTTTTGTTTGCAAGCAAAATAACTATGTTACATTTAAAATGGTACGTTGGGCTTATGTGAATGGCATATACAGGGCAAGTGTGTTTCCCATGTTCATCAAATCATTTGGAACCGACCACATACATGTTTTGACTCCCTGGTGGTAGGTGTAAGTTAAAATTTATTTGCAGTTCCTCATGTAAATGTTACTAAAATCTCTCTTTTCTTAAACCACCGTAGTGTTTGAGGAGATACGATTAGATGTCAAGTAGGCATAGGAAAGATTAGTGATACTCCTAACCTTTTTTACTGCTGTTACCTGAAGGAACTCTGATCACAGTTTGCAGACATTCATCTTAGTTATTGTGTATTTTCTCCTGCAAATATACACAATTTGAATAGAGAATATATGCTGCAATTAGGTGTTGTTTATGACGTCTGAATCAACTCACTCCAGCCAAGGTCATCTCACTGCTTAAAACTATCATTTTTGGTATCTGACATAAAGGTCTCCTTCACGTTTAGGCTTGCTAACCTGCCTGGACTTGAGTACGGACATGAAGGATGTATACTCTGGAGCCATCGGGTTTAGGTTAAGACGCGCCCTGTTGCAGAGGCAGAGCCATAGGTTGGATGATACCTCTGTCTCTTCTGGCTTGGCATGGAGCGGACAGACTCATGGAGTTGGCCAGAACCACTCTGCAGGACTCTCTTTCCTGTGGGAACATAATACCAGAGCTTATAATGGCTCAGGATTCGCTTGAACCCAGATGTCTGACATCCAGACTGGATGCAGTCCAGACTGTCAGGGCTCTTTCTGCACATCTGGCAAACCCCGTTACAATTCGCTTTATATTTTCAATACTATTTAAGCAGCAGTGTACCAGTAAATGATTTACGTTCTAGTAAAATCTTAGACTCCAAGTAACAAGAAGGCTTTGCGAGAGGAATTTGATACCAGCATCTTCCCAGTGAATATAGATCCTGATGTTACCTTATTGAGTAAATAATTGAATTTGTAGTGAAAAATATACTGGAGAGGTGTTACAGTCACTATGTAAGCAACATGTAATTGAAAGCTGCAGTGTGTTCATACATATATTTTCAAAATTTATAATAGAGTTATATTTGGAAAACACTGTTCTTTCTGATGTGTTACACAGGATTTTTTTGTTTTGTGAGTTTTATGTTGTTACTGAAATCCGGTTATTCCAGGACTGGCGAACGTCAGGCGTTTGATGTACAAAACAGCAGCAGGATGAGAGCTTTAACCAAGAGTCAAATGGCAAGCCCTGCCTCTGAAAAGCAGCTTTAGGGTATATAGAGCAGATACGGAGCAAGTGGTCTTACGGCTGATCATAGGGGTCTCACTGGAGGAAAAAAATAACCCCCTTAAAAAAAGGTTACTGCACAGTACTTGCTTACAGATCAAAGGTGTGGAAGCAATTTGTGATTCATCAAATCAGGATATGAATGCAGAAGTTCATGCTTCCAGTCTCCTACCTGATGAGTACCTTTTTCTCCTGGTGTAGGAAGTTCATGCATTCAGAATTCTCTAGATAAGGATATCAGAATTTTTTATTTAGCAAATATAGGTGTACAAGTCTGTCAGGGCTTATTCCCCAATATTTCTGTATCTGAAAGGATCCCAAAACTGGATATTCTGCTAAAGTTCAGTTTTAATTGCTAAAGGTTCAGGAAATTGCATAGTTGGCCTGAAATCTCCCCTTTCTTCCATAAACCACTTCCTGTTTGGAAGAAGCTGAGTTCACAAATGCAAAAGTTATGAGAATAGAATATCTACTATTCTACACTGCAGTATGAGGGGGGAAAAATAAGTTAATTTGTTATGGAGAATGAGGTTTATTGCACAGTCTGCCACAACTTGGATTTGTCAGGTTTGTGGCAAGACCTTTTAAGGAATAAATGCTTTGTAGATAGCGTGTTCTAAGTTAGTGTTAATAATTGGATTTCAATAACTAGCTCAGTTTAGGAATTAAGCATCTGGATGTAAGTTGCTGAATGGTTTCCCTGAATGTGTTATAAAATTAATCCTTCAAGCCGTTTTTCTTTGATGCAAATGTATTTTAAGCACCTACTGGTATGGCATGCTAGAGGAATACTGATCTTGGCATGTGAGCAAGGCCATTTTGGCTTGGCGTCACATTTAATGGATATGAATTATGTAGTTTTGGAACATACCTGTGAAGAGATGATTTGTCAGATACTAAGAATATCTCTTGCTTTCTTACCACGTCCACCAGAAAGGATGGGGAAAAAACTCCAGAAATAGGGCAAATGATATTTTTATTCTTTTCTCATTGTGTTGCTTATAGGCACTTACTCCTGCTCCCACGGAAATGAGTGGATGAGAGCTGACTCATGCATTGTTTTCTGTGTTGGCTTATATTTGTGGATTTCTTCACAGAGAGATGATAGTGAAATGTTTTTCAAAGTCAAGCTTTTTAATAGGAGTTTTATATTGTCTTTTGCAAGTTTTTTATTTTCTTCTTTAAGCATGGAGTCATTGCTACAGAAGATGAAGAGTATTTTATTGAGCCTTTAAGGAATATAACAGAAGATTCTAGTAACTTTAATTATGAGAATGGCCATCCTCACGTTATATACAAAAAATCTGCCATGCACCAGCAACATCTCTATGATCACAGTCACTGTGGAGTCTCAGGTAAATGAGTATGAATGTAATTCCTTTTAAAAAAAATATAACTGAAGATGTATTTTAAAAATCTTGCTTTATTCATGTGTAAGACACAGTGCAGATGTAACAATGAGAATCCTCCCTTTGTGTGATACAATGTATCCTGTTAAAAAGTAGGTTTGGTGGTTTTGGTTTTTTTTCAGATGCAGATCAAGGGTGTGGTGTCTTTCAAACGCTGAGACACTGGGAATAGGTCTCGGTTTATATCTGTGTTGTGTACAGTGGTTGTAATGAGCACAGGCTTCCTCAAAATGTGCTGTAAATGTATTTCATTGTCCAACTGGAAAGCATGATTGAGTGACTGAGTATTGCAGCTCGTCCTTCAGTAAGTGTTCCATCTCATTTGAGGAAACTCGACATGAATAAATCTCTTAGTGTTATGATCAGTAATACATCTGGAACTGAAGTCCTCATCTTCCTCATTTACGGAGGTTTATGGTGTTGTGATACTGGCTTTTGGTTCAGTGGCTTAACATTATTCTGTAACAGTGGAGTATGTGATTTACAGGTGCCATAGGGAATGATTATATAGTTTTGATTGAGACATACTTTCCCTGCAAAGCAATTGTAACTTCCACAAATAAACTTTTCAACTTTTCAAGTACTCTTTGGCATGATTTTCACTTGCTTAAACTGAAGCTGAAAACTGACTTCTTGAAAACAGCATGGAATAAATCTGACAGGTTATTTAGAGCACTAAAGTAATGTGGGTTTTTTACATGATAAAAAAATGTTCTAACCTTGTCTGTTATTTAAGAACAAGCTATTTCTGAGATATAAAAGTTCAGTCCTGGGCAGTTGTATTCCATGAGATTCAGTGCACAGGGCAGGCTGACAAATACTAATCTTAAAATAAAAATAATATCACTGTACATTGATGTAACTGAATTCAGCTTCTTTCAGAGGTTGTAGCTGTTACTGGCACCAGATGACTAAACTTACAGTACTGACTGTCTGCAAAGGCCCGTGCCTGGGAGACAGTTTTTCCTGAATGTTTCAGTTAACTATGTTTAGGGAATGTTAGACTTTATGTATGCAACTTCTGTTTTAGTTTGAAATCATTATCCCATCTATGTGCTTCTAATATTTCAAAACAAATCTTCAACTATTACTGTCTGCTAACTGATTGTAAAATGAGAATTACAGATGTGTGTTCATTTTGTAGGGAAAGCAGTCACTTAAGCCTCTTGAAATAAGTGGAAGGATTATGAAATTTAGGATGATGCATTTTTTTACCATTATTATATCCCTAGAAAAAGAAAGGATATTGGCCTCTGACAGATGTCATCTTCTAGATTAATGCTTAGGGGTTCGTTCTCCTCCAAGTGAGGATGAAGCAGTAGCAGCTAGTTTGGTCAGGTTGCATTCACTTATTCCGGTGAAATCCGTCATATGGATCATCAGAGCTACACATCTTGCATGTATTTTTAGTGAAACATGCAGCAGTCTACCATTTATTCCTTTGCCTCTTGGATGCTGCCTTTGATGTTGGAAGCTCCTGTGCGTTTCCTGAGCTTTCAAAACTGTTACATCCCAAAGTCTTTAATTACTGCAATACTAAAGCACTGCTTTTTACAAGCCGGAGTCTGCTATCACGCTCATTCATCTCAGTTTCTCCTTTTCTTGTTGTTGTGTATACTACTTCCACTCCATGAAAATTTCTGAAAAAAATTTTCTTTCCCCCAAAACTGCAATGTCTTACTTTTGCAGGTGACATGCTGTTTGAAGGTTCTCCTCGTGGCTACCAAAACCTTTTAAACTCGTTCTCTGAGCACTGTTGCAGCTTTATCCCAAAGTGGCATGGCATCCAAAGCATCCCCGGAATATCTAAAAAATAAAATCAAATACTCATTTTCAGGTTCACAGCTTCCAGACCCTAGGACTAAAGCCAGTTTTACAGTAAACTTCGGGGCATTTGACCGGTTTTGGAAATACTGAGCCATCCCAATTTTGTGTTGCAAAATGCAGTCGTAACAAACCTGGAGCTTGCTTTTGGCAGTGTATCTTTTATTTTGCCTGGGGACTGATTTGAACTTTACCTTCAGAGCAGTTTTGCCAGTATACTATGCTGGGAGGAATCTGCTTGTGTAGCTGTGCCACTATGCACGGTCTGGCAAGTTTCCTGTATTGTAATCTACACCTAAATTTATTGTGTACCTGTTCGGTTCCAGGGAAGTGGTCAGGATTTTTGGTTGCTGGTAGAGACAACGGGAATGTTATTTCTGATCTTTCTGAGAAAAATTGCAATAATCGATAGAAAGCGGTGTAGGGAATTTGGTGAAAGGATGATCAGAACTGGTTGGGATGAGCAATTGATAGACACCATAATTCTATCATCTGCTATGAAGTACTCCAATACAAGAGAATTGGAGAGGCAGGGATATTCAGATAAGAACATGGGATGGATTTTCATAGCCTCAATTAGATTTTAAGTAGTAGACATAAGAATATTTAGAATCCAAAAGATGTTAAGTTACTATTTTATGTATGTATTGTCACCAAGTTAACTATGTTTTTAATAACAACAGCTGCAATCATTAAGGCCTTGGTAAGCAGTTGACCACCATCAAATTCTAAATGCTTCAGTGGGATTTGAGGCCACTGGATTATCTTGCAGAATGCTGTGTTTGGATGGGATTGAGAAACAACAAAAATTGACAGAGGAAAGCTGCAGAGTGGCAGATTATTCAGGGGTGGCTCTGGTATATGCTGCTGTATGTAGTGGTTTAACTTGTACCAGACTTTACAGTCGGCGTATTCTAAAAGGAAAGAATGCTTGTATATACGTTAAATGGTGATGTTAAAGTAGTAAGAAAAAAGCAGCACATAATGCTTCACTTAAAAACATTCTCATAGTTGCATCTTACATAAGTAGCTTTCTGTTGCGTTTTGTGATCGTTTTCTGTGTTTGTGTTCTCTCCTCTCTCGCCACCTTCAGCCCCCACCTCACTTCTTCAGAGGACAGACTTAGGAAAACTTGGGTACCGTAGTTGTGAACTCCATGTCTACACATGTTTGGATTTCATTTTAGCTGCAATTTAAGACCCAATTCCCTGCTTTTGTAATCATTATTTTGGGGTTAATTGCAATGCTTTCTGTGCATTGTTTTTTTTTTTTTTTTTCTTCTTTTTCTTTCAATTTTTGGTTTTTCTACATCCCAATAGCAATGTTTGATGTAGATGAAGTTTAATTTTTTTCATTTTTCATCTAGGAATAGGGTGGAAAAATGACTTAACTTGTCGCACAACTGTTTTTGTTAACTATACTGCAAACTTATTGATGTGTTTTAGCCTTTTAAAGAAAATACAGTCAGAAATGTTTAGTGTTTTTAAAGTAAAACAGCGTAAGCATTAATAGATCCTGGAGTGTAACCCGAAGTACTCAGGGTTGCTTCCAGCTTTCCCATTACTTTGAGATCAGCTGAAGCCTAGGCATCTCATCAGATAGGAAAAGGAAAAATGCCTTTTTTTCCCCTGATATCTTCTGAGACCATTGTTTGAAAGACACGGCCAAGATGAATCCAAAATAATATTTTTTTTTTCTGAAAGTTTTTTGCATGAGCTTATTAGTTTTCAAATGTTAGAACAGATTTGCATCAAGTGAAAAAATTGTGAATTAATGTGTGACCAGTACTGCATTTCTGAAGTACTTCTAGCACTCTTAAAAGTGTTAGAAATGCTCAAACATCACCATTTGTTGTTTCGAAAATGAAGAGTGGATTTAAAAAAATATTAGTACAGAAGCTGTCAGAGAAAATTCCGGATGTTCCAAAAATCACTGCTTGAGTGAGATGAAAGTATTTGAACAATTCAAGCAACTTTGAATTTCCTACAATAGACATGAAAACCTCAACAATGCTTGATAAAGTTTTTTTTAGAATGGATTATACCCACTGCAGAATGAGGACATTTTTGTTAAAGGCATTTTTCTCAACTACCAGGTTTATTTTAATTTTTTGATTTTTCTAAAATATGCGCCTTTTAAAGCCAACACTGCAGCCTCAAAAGTTATGAAACACTGCAATGGTGGGAATGCTCAAGCTTTGCGTTCGTGGTTTTGACCTGAACATACCTTCTTTGCGGTGTAGTTGTCAGTCTTTGAAAAAGAGGATGCTTAGTTGAGTTGCATGAAGCATTGCTTTTTCACAGAAGGTACTGGTCCTATCTCAACTCATCCTTAGCTGAACCTGTTTTAGTGGAGATAAGGATGCATCTCAGGAATGTGTCCTGCTCAGACCATTATAAATGTGTCTTGCTAGTTATGGAGGAACATAAGATGATTAACAGTAAGAATACCTTACGTATTTTGATATCCTACTTAGGTAAGACCAGACTAATAAGATACTTTGATAAACTTAAGGTTGAGATGTGTGTGGGCCTTTGCGGAAAAGGAGAAGGGATATTTAATACACAAAAAAAATTGGCAGTTTTGCAGGAAAGGCTGGGTTTAATTTTCTCCTGAAGACATGAATTCAAATTCAAAGTAAGTCTGTAGTGTTTCTTTACTGATAATTACAGCTGTTTGGATTTTTAATTATCAATCTCTTGCATGCAAGAAATATTTTTTTTCTGTATAAAAAAAAAGTTACATGAAACATGCACAAGAATCAACATATTTGAATTGAAATTGGTGTTAAAAATAACTATAGCAATTATCCCATGTCAGGCCATTTTAGAGTTCCCATCATAGCTAGTTCATGAGGTAGATAAAACATAATCTGATAGCTTTCTGAAGAGAAAATTCATTTATTAGGCCCAAAACCTATCAGGCATGTAAGCATAGGTGCCTAATTAGAGTTTCACAAGAAGGAAAAAGCTTTCTTGGTACCCTATCAGTATCCTTAGTTCCTTAGTATATTTTGATACCTTTTACCTCAATTTTGAATTTTTGTTTTCCAGTATGTTTTTTCCAAGTATTATAGCTGTCTTGTTCTTATCCCTAAAATATTGAGGTGTCTTGTGGTTAACTATAACTAATCTTTAGTAATAAAGAAGTGCAGAATAAGATCCATTAAGGGAAGATTGATGATTTTTTTATCATAAGTCAAGGAGAGTTGAGAATATTAGAACTCAAAGTTGGTTTTCCATTATATAAGGTATTTTAAAATAATAAGGAAAAAATAACAAATTAGATTTTTCTTTGCCTCAAGAAAGACTTGTTTTTAGAAGCTTGAAGATGGTAATCTCAACATAAAACAGCTGCATTTGAGTGAGTTTTACGACTGACCCCTCTGAAGTGTTTAATTATTTTGGTTCCTAGAAGACCTCACAAGAAGCAGTAAACCTTGGTGGATGAGTGATGCATCTGTTTTCCCAACTTCACTTCCAGTCAATGACACGTCAAGTAGTCGTAGTCGTCAGAAGAGATCAGTAAGCCTTGAACGGTTTGTGGAGACACTGGTGGTAGCAGACAAAATGATGGTGGGATACCATGGTCGCAAAGACATTGAACACTACATTTTGAGTGTAATGAATATTGTAAGTTTCATCCCTCTCTGTGTTCATATCAATATGCATGTACTGAAATGATAAAGTAACTGTAAAGTATTGGCATGAATAATGCTTTAAAATATCTATCAGCTTGCAGAAATTAATAGTTGAAATATGGCAAACATTAGCATTGTGGGGGGAACGTGGTACGGTTTCTGTCAGGAGGTATGCTGTGATTACTTCTAAATTGTTTGTCTTTAATTTTACATTCATATGATTACGTTTGGATTATACAGTTCTTTTGTGTTTAAGTCAACAGTCTAAGTGCTTCTTGTCTTGGATGAGTTTTGAAACGGGGTATAAACAGTTTTGATTGAAATGTGTGGACCAAGAAGTTTGTTTTCTTGAATGGTCATTTTTTGGTTCAAAAATAACTCTTACTCAGGTAATAATGATAATTAACATTCTGAAATTACCTGGAGCAAGAAATTAAGTTTGGGTTTAACCTTTTAGGAAAGAAGTGTTTCTTGTCTGACTTTGTGCCTTTTCTTATTTTCTGGAGGTCAGGTTGCCAAACTTTATCGTGATTCCAGTCTAGGAAACGTTGTGAATATTATAGTGACACGTTTAATTGTCCTCACTGAAGATCAGGTAAGAGCTGTTGCAATAAGCTTTATAACCCTGAAATGCAAATAATATTATTGCATAATATAGATTTCATTTGATTCTTGCTTGAAATGGCTGCATCTGAGTACAAAACCTATCTTGTTATCTTTCACTACTTTAATCAAGATGAAACAGTTCAAAGGAATATTCCTCATGTATCCTGTCTAAGGAATCTATGCTTACGTCAGGTGAATAGTAATATGCCTTCGGGAATGTCAGTTTTATTTTTATATATATATTCTGATATTCTGATTTTTTTAATTAACATAATCATTATTAAAGTTGGAGCAGAAAGAAAGCCTGTTCAGTCATACACAGCTGAACTTGGGGTCAGATTTTGCAGAGATAAAATTTGGCAAGAAGAGCTTATTCCTAGAAACCACTGCTTCTAATTATAGTCCCATTTTAGTTTTCAAAAGGCTTAACAACTGACCTTAGTAATTTGTTTGGAACATTTCTGGTATGCATGTTGTATTGCAGCCAAACTTGGAGATAAACCACCATGCAGACAAGTCCCTCGATAGCTTCTGTAAGTGGCAGAAATCCATTCTCTCCCACCAAAGTGATGGAAACACCATTCCAGAAAATGGGATTGCCCACCATGATAATGCGGTTCTTATTACTAGGTATGGTCATTATAATAAGTATTGTGTTTTTATTTTGTTTCTGTAGTGTTCTTGTTCTTTCCTTATATATCTATCTATCTATACATAGAGAGGCCAGTTGTAATATAATTGCTAGGTAATCTTAAAAGGAGGACAGTTAATCAATGGCTTGTCTTAAATACATAAGGCTATTAAAACTATAGATTAAGAATTTGGAAAAGAAAGATCTGCAAATTACTTGCTTCTGCTGTTATTTTCACTTCATAATTGCCAGTGCCAAGTATTCCAGTAGAATAGATGGATCCAGCTGAACTTTTTGTGCCTTTATAGTTATACAGAATTTGTAAGATTATGGAGAACAAAACACTACAGACAACTTTTTGTTAACCATATATAATGTTTTTAAGAAGAGTTTCAAGCCAGAACCTCAACTACTGTGACAGTATTTCTGCTGAAAAACAGGTTCTTGTAGATTCAGGCAATGTGAGAATCTGCTTTGTAGCTGTTTTGATTTGTTATGCTTAAGATGAGAACTGACAGTTTTAATAGGTAGTTTCAAAACCTGCATATGTGCTCATTTGTTTGCTTTTATTCCACCCTGACTATGATAAATTCAACAGAGCTTGCGCTGTAACCTTGCAATCCTGATAAATGTATTCCTGTTTGTCCTTTGCAGTTATGGGTAGGCAACTGTACTTTATTAGGAGATCGGTTTCCCTGTTGTTTAAGAACGTTACTTACTCTTTTTTATTTTGTTTAAATAGCAGCAGGTGCAACAGTACTATTTTGGAATAGGATTTTTTCATTATAATAGCTGCTTTCCAGGACAAATCCTGTACTGCTTTGTATGTGACCTATTTGTGGAATCATTATGTTCACTGCAGAAAATTCTGAAACAGTGATTAAAATAACGTATCTCTTCTGGAATTGTGTGTAAAACTGGCTGATGTTTTTTTTTTTTTCTGGATGGGTGAGTTGGTTTGGGCTGTATAAGAATTTTTTTTTAAGAGGAGAAAAAAGCTAGTGAGTTACTTGTATGTATTTTTGCATTTGTGTTTCAAATATAATTGTTCTAAGTGGTCATTAACACTACATAGTAACAGAATGATTAAATGCTGTTGTAGTCCAAGAAGCTTAAAAAAAACTTTCTAATAAAAATAAATGGGATGAATTTAAAATACAGTTACATTTAAGATCTTGGTTTTTCCCAAAGGCCTTGTTTATGCTCAATTATTTTGCATACAAGTAATTCTTTCACTAGGGCTGCTGACCTGAAATTAAATGCATCTTTACAGCTGTGCTACACATCAAGCTTTCACTAGTTTAATTTAGGCAGTGAGTTAAAAAGTGTAATCTGTAGGTGGTATGGTTGTGTCAGTTGAAGGCCCCCAATATGTAAGTATAAGCTGTGTTGGCAACACTGTATTTTTACTGTTGTGGCTCAATAACTTGACGTTTTGTTAGTGTTATTCTGGCACTGCAAAGCATGGTTGGTATTTTCTTTCACTGTTGTGCTTTAATACGTTTTATTAACTGTGTATTTGGTACTGGCTTCACTGTTCTGGTAGAAAGTTCCCAGCTTGTGTTCCAGAAGGCAGCCTAAGTCAGTGCTAACTTGCAGGCCTTTAACTGCAAAAGGAGCAAGATTACAGAGAACACGAATAATAACCATTGAAAATGACTTTTTTTTTTCTTCAGCAAGTAGTAGTAAATATTAAGGATTTATTCTATTCTTCATTATAGGGGCTTTGTAATTTATAGAAGTATGCTGCAGAGTTCCTTTGGGACTTGTGTATGCTGCCTTTTAAAAAGGACATAAATGTTATAAAAATAACTTTTGAGTTTACTTATGAGGAGGTTACACTTCTAAGTATATATCTATAATTTATATCAACAAATTGCCTCAACATAGTATCTCCAGGCTAGTAATACCTTCGTGAAGCATTGCTTAACTTTTAAGTTCAGTTATATATAATTTCGTGATAGAATGCTTGTATTAATTTAATTACTATGATAATTATAATTTCTAAAAATAATCCCAGAATCTGTACAATTCAAATGGATCAATCAGGCTTTTACTGAAACTGCTAGCTATCCTGGCTCTTACTAATGAAATGTATTGGCATATGTGAAGAATGGATTTTTCTTTTTAGGTTGGAATGAGTAAAGTTAATGGATTTACATGCTTATATTAATATAAGTTTAACATTTCAGTAATTAATTTAGAATTATTTAGTGGTAACATGCTTGGTTTCATTCTGTTTTGGATCTCTCACCTGATGAGCCAGAGTTAATGCGTTATATAAAGAAGGGTATAGCTATAGCACTTTAAACTCCTAACAGGTTGGAGAGGTCTTTAATAACCTCTTCTAACTTAAGGAATTTGACCCTATATAACCGAATATAAAGTGATTCTTTTAGCCACTGTAATAGTATTTGAAAGCAGTTTCTGGAATCTGTCCCACTGGTGCTGCTGTGCTTTGTATGGGGTAATTACATTTGCATTGAATTTGACCTGGAACTGTTTTTGCTCATTGTGTCTATCACTGTTATATGGAAAACAGGAAATTTTCAGTTCAACATTATGAATAATTCTGTGTTGATCAGAGCCAGATTTTTCAGTAAGCAATTAATGTATTTGAAAATATTACCTAGTCGTAGCTGAGTTTTTAAACTACTGCAATCTTTATCTGAAAAGCGTGACAAAGTTGTTAAGAAAATGAATCATTATCTTCATCTGTGCAAATGAGGACAGCACCTTAGCTTTCCGTAACAACAGATGGCTTTCCTCTGTGATGCTTTCAAAGATGGTATGCTCTGATCTCAGAAAAAAACCCAGGTTTAAAGGTTCTGATTCTCTAGGGGTATCTGCTGGGCTGATGTAGGCAGACTTTTGTACCCTAAACAAGCTGTGTGCTGAAACCAGGTAGCCTCACTGGCATGGAGGTATGCCCAGCTACTGTAATAAGGCCCGTGGAGACGTTACAAGCCTGCTAAGCCACTGGGCTTTGGAGAAGAGCCTACCTGCGTTCAGTGTTCCTGCGGTACAGGCTTCTCTGTTGTGGCTCTGCAGGTGCCCTGCAGTCTGCAGGGCACTTATTTTACTAAATGGGTAGGGGATTGTGGAAAAGTTCTTAGCTGATAGTAAAAAATATGGCAGGGAAGAGGCTTTCCAAGTAAGAGCCAGATTGCCACTTGGGAGAGCAAAATTGTGGTGGTAGAAATACGGTATTACTTGCACAAATATGTTAACAAAAATAATGTGCATTCTCCACTCACTACGGTGAGTATTGGGACTGGTTTAGCTTCTTTAATGCTGCCAGACTTTGTTGTAGGCATAAAAACTTATAATTAGCTGGAACATTTGTTGATACTGTTGTCAGCAGAATATTCTTCCTTCGGTTTCAATGGGAAGCTTCCGAGCATCCCTGTAATTGGTAAGAATTAGATACCTTATAATGGAAACCAAAGGGTAGATAACAGGCGTTATACAGAGGGCTTCCTATAGACTCTTGGGATACTGGGTGGCTCTGTGTAAGAATGGCAATTACCCAGAACACTGATGATACTTTTGTGTTACTGTCTTTTGCCTTCAAGTCATTTACAGAACTTTTGTTTGTGTTTTCTGAGTCTAAGTTGAGGGCTTGATGTTGTTTCAAGAGAATACTGTGACTGAATTCAAGTTTCAAAACAGAGACCTGTTTTTTTGTATAGTGATCACTCTTTGAAACGTCACCGGAATGTTTTTCTTTTGGAAACTATATTTAAGTCCTAGACTTTAATATTTTTTTCCTGTAATTGTCCAAACTGGGTTCTGGGGGCAGGCAAAAGTAAAATAGTAAACAAACAGGTTTTAATTATAAAGTTAATTAATACTGTAATTCTGTTAAGACAATCTCTTATTTTTTTTCCATGAAGTGACTTTGACTTCAGATAAACCTAGCGAATCTTTAAAATTCTTTCATATTACCGATTAATAAAAGTAGGAGAAAAAATTGTATGATTCTCTTAAGTCTTTTGGTAAACAAAAAGTCGTCTTTACATTTGATTCCTGTATTTCTACATCACAGATGTGATAATATCACTTTCTAGCCCAACGTTGGGTCATCATATTTGTCATTTTGATAAGTGTAGGTTTTGAGAGTCTCTATGTTCTCCTTTGTGCATCCCACTCCCAGTGCAGAAGTAGCTATTTCCCTTTCTGAAATTAGTTCTTGTTTATTTGCTGATATATTCCCCCTCAACCCCCAAATCCTTCATTGGTAACCTGCTCCCTTTTTTTGTTTCTTCAGTAACATCCTAGAAGTAGAGTCTCCACAGTTTACCTTAACATAGAACTTCAGTGATCACAGTACACACTGATATTATTACTTATTTTTGAAGGACACTTGAACACTTAACCCACCTTCCCTTCCATTTCAATCAGTTGCTTCCTTCTGTTGATCATATACATCATAAAGTAGGAATTATGGAATTCCTCAGCAATACCTTGGTTAACTTGCGAGCAGTATACGTTATGAACATAACTATTCCTTGTCCTGTGTACCTGCACAGAATGGTAAGGGTCAGAGGATGGCATTCTGAGTTATATTTGTAGTACGGATAGAGGAGAAGACAACATTTTTAAAATGCCTTTATTTTTTTCTTGTTTTACACCCCAAGAGTTCTCTAGTACTACATTTGTATATAGCTCAAGATGCTTGGTTTGATTTACCCAGGTACTAAATGGTTGCTTTTCCAGATGACGTGTGACTGACTCTCTGAACTTGGCAGCAAAGAAGTCTTTTTCCTGCTGGGAGGGAGGATCCAGAGCTATTGCTTTGCCTCCTGGTGTGTCAGTAGATCAAGTCAAAGGCATACCAAACAGCCCATGGAGGGGAAAATTTCAGGGCAGTGTTAAGATGCTATGGTCTGTGTATCTCTAAAGGAGCAGAACTAGGTCTTTGAGATACAAATGTTTTAAACAGAGAAACTTCTCAAAAGTCGTTATATGAAATGATGTCTTCTGTGGGTAGCATCACATAACAAGAGTTTGTTTTATGTTTTTTAAAATGAAAACCAAATTCATTATGCTTGACAAAAGCATTAAGATCTCTTTGGTGCAGCTATAGTGCTTTTATAGGAACGTGTTTCCATGTAAAAATCTTCATGAAGTTTTAGTTTTGAGACTGTAAACTTGCATCCTTCCCCCCTGTCCCAGTACACTGTTAGAGGATGCACTTACATGGTAGACACAGCTTCTGAAGTGACTTACTGTATCTTGAAAAAAAAATATATATTTTTCTTAGACTGGCGTCCACTTGTGTTAATTTTATGAGTGATTTACTACTTTAGCAACAATTTATTCTGCAGCCCCACTGAACTGATGTACTCTATTGGAGGAATCTTTATTTGCCTGAATAAAGAATCAGGGCTGTAAGATGTTTTTATTGCTAAGCCAAGTACACCTTGATCTGTAGGTTAGGCTGGTGTCAGTAAGAATATTCAGTACCACAGATGGTATAATTTTCCTGTTTCTTTGGGTTTTAAGTTGGCTTGCAATGTTAATTTTTGTGAGACAGTAAATGAGCTCTCCCTCAATACAGACTCTTGTATTTTTGCCAGGTACCACCGTATTTGTAATTCAGTAAGTGTACTGCTAGGCAGTGTGGTATGGCTGCTGTTAGCATTAACCCCGGTATTAGTATGCAACATGTGTCTAGCAACACGGCTGCAGCCCATATGGCAGGCATTAGCGTTATTACACAATGGGTGGATTTTTCAAATCTTTCAAGGAGAGAAATTCTACGGAACTGGTTTATGTTTGTTGTATGTGTACAAGATTAATTTCACAGTGCTTTAGTTAGTTGTTCCCTCATTCATGTGCCCTCGTAGGCAAGGTGTGCTTTTTCATTTGTCTTTGAGATATGCATCCCGTGTGCAGGCCAGTGCTGCCAGTTTTCCTAAGGGCGCAGAAGGTATATGTATATGGCAGCAATCCTGAACTCCCATAAATCTTGTGGTTCATAATCTAAAGAACTTCAATGTTTCTGGCATTGCTGTAGATACTTGAGTGGGGCAAAAAGTTTCTTGTTTCATTTTGCATACCTGTGTGGAGCTGACCACAATCATGCCTTTCATTTTTTAATAACATTAAGGGGTTTCAGGCAGCCGGGGGTGATTTGGTAGTTTCATTGTCCTGATAGCAGTCCTAAAAGGGAATGTATTTTATGGACACAGTTGCCCTTTTGCATATCTGTTGCTTACAGGTTAGTAATACACTTTTATTCTGTAATAACAAGTAACACTTCCCCATCAGTTTCTGACTAGTTAAAGGCATTTGGTAGTGAGGTAGGGCCAGCCAGGACTCTGCACATTCCTTTCCTCATGCAGGCCCAAGATTGTTATGCTTTTCTGAGGCACTTTTCCACTTTTTTCTGGGCTTCTGAACTTGTTGCCATGATTCCTTCTCTATGCAAGGTACTCTCACGTTGCTCTCTCAGGACAATTTCCTAGCCTTGTCCAATAAACCTGGACATCCAAAGCGCTTCTCAAAAAGTAAAGCTGATGTCAGTTGTATCTGTTCGCTTCTGACTTCCTGACCTCTTAGTCCATGAAACAGTTTTCACCCTTGTTTTTTATGCAGCCTTTCAAGTTGTCCTACTGGAGTTCCTTCCAGTGAATTTAAGCCCTTGACAGGAGGCTGTTTTTCCTTAGCTGATTTTTTTTTTTGGTGCAAAAATTGTAAGATTGTTGGTTAACTTAGTGTCCTGGAGACCACGTGTATAAGATTACTTGTCTGAGAGAAGTGTTGAAAAGCTGAGATGTATGCATTGCCCTTAATGTCTGTCTCTACAGATATTTAAAATGCAAGCAGCCCACCTTCCAAATAATAACAGTTACGTTCCCCATGCCTCTTTGTTTTCAGGGAGTTAAAAGGTTGTAAGTGAAAAATCTAGCCACATATTCCAAATTATGTGTTTGGAAAAAAACCCCCAAACCAACTTGAAATATACTAGGACTCTTCTACAGCAGATTGAGGAAAGTAAGGTGTTTGATATTGTTTGCGCAGCACTTTGCGTAACAGGAATATTTGTACCAGGGTTTCTACACATTGCGTGTTCCTTACACTCTTTTTTAGAGTCCTGCTTCTGACCACTGACGGAATCAGCATGTTGTTAGGTATGGCACCAGTAACACAGGTTTTTTATTCTTACTTTTGTGTCAAAAAATATTTTGTGGGTCTTCACACTCCTAAGGTGCATTCTCTGGAATGAGTACCCTAAGAGCAACGAAAGAGAAGCTGTGGCTGAGAGATACAGCACATGAGCCGTGTTCCAAGATTGCAAGCCCTGAATGTTCAGTGGGGCAAAAGACATATATAAAGATTTAAATGGAGAATTCTCCCTAATCGGTTCTTCTGTATGTCTCTCTGTGAGCTGAGAGACTGTAGGCTGTGAAATGATGGTAGAAAATCAAATTGGATAACATAGGCAATAGAGAAAAATGAAATGGGAATTGATAAAATCAGTTGGCATATTACATAATCCCACTTTATGTGACAGTTACTCACTTGTTGAGTGTTGTTTTTTGTCCTGGCTCCCCTCACCATTAACAAAATAAGGCCTGAAACGTTCTTCTGGTTTCCACTCTTGGCTGTGAATTTTTGGGGGTTTTGAGGGGAGGAGGTTAGTGTAAATTGTATCTTGAAAATTTATTCTTAGATTTTATAGCCAAAAGGAATCAAATAGACTCTGTGGGATTTGAGGGAACTCACATGGAACAATAAAGTAGCTAGAATGTGAATCTGAAAAACTGCTTATTGCATGGCAAATGTCAACCAGCAGGTGATTTGCAGCTAATTAACAAGCACACTGTGGGAGTGGAATGTTTTCTAATCAATAAGAAGGCTGTTATTTTTAATTTCTGATGCCATTACTTGACTCTTAATTTACAGTTGGTTAGTTAAAGGATGTGTATTCTGATTTAGTTTATAGAATTCGAGTCTGTGGGGGTGAAAGGGTGCAAAAGGTATAAGGTATACCCAGATTTTGCCTAATCCTTTCCAGATGGACAAAATGTGTTTTATTTAAATACCAAATCCAGAAGAGTGACCGGTGTCATGGAGTAAAGCTCAGACTTTCATGCTCTGACTGGAGACTTCAAGTCTGAAAGCTGTTTTTTAATATTTTTTTTTGGTAGATTGAAATACTTCATACTGAGTAAAAAGACAAATAACACTATCCTATCTCAATTGAAACCAGAAATTTCGAGTGTAATCCCGCAAACATCTCTTAAGATGTGTTCACTGAGTGGAACTGGTTATGCACCTAATGATTTCCTGAACTGGAAAACTTGAGAATGTCTACCAGCACACAACATGGACGGTGCTAGTCCTTACTGCCCCCAGTTAAAGACATTCTGTAAATGAGGCAATGAAACCTCCAGTAATTAAAAATGCATTGAAATAAATCCATAAATATCAAACTACATTTGCTGTTGCTAGTAATGGTATATTAATGCCTGTTGTAGTTTACAAATAAAACTTTTCCTTGTACACACTAGAGTTACTAGAGAAGAAGAAAAAAATCAATGAAAAATACTATTATATGCTCTATTTCTCCCCCCCCCCCCCCTTTTTTTTTTTCTTCAGGCATTTACATTCTGAGTTGCACAAAGGGTCATAAAACTATTCAATTGATAGTTTTTCCAGGAAATGTTTGGTGGTAATAGTTTGGGATATCTGTTAGAACACTCAGTTACTGCTTGGCCAGATATCTGAGGTAGGGCTTTCTAGCAGTTTGAAATGTCCTAATTTGCCTTCTTTTTAATAAAAAACATAGACTTGTTTAAAAATATATAATTTTAATTTTTCTTCGTATTAAGAGCACTTTCATTTTTTAAATTTTTTCTTTTATCCCCCCCCCCCTTCTCTTGCTGAAGTACCGTATCAGGGCTGTTACTGTTCTCACAAATTACAATGACTTACAGGTACATACGTGAGTTAGTAGTTGTGCCTGTCATTCTTAGCAATCCAGCAAAACATATTGGGCCAATTTCTACCCTGGATTTTCACCAATCTTGGATTTTTGTCTGCTATCTGTTGCATAAATTCTGTCACTCACCACACATGAATATATATTACATTTTCTAGTGTAGGGTGTCCTTACCCATGGCAGGTGGGTTGTAACTAGATGATCTTTAAGGTCCCTTCCAACCCAAACCATTCTATGATTCATGTTTTCTTCACATTCTGAACATCAGTCTGGACTGTTCAATTCACCTTGTTAGCTACATTTTATGTTTGCTTATGTATAAGAACATGTTAAAAATAGTGCTTGTAATTAGGACACAGGAGGTTGTAAATTATGTCTTTTAATGGCAGCATCCTATACATTGAATTTGAGTATTCAGTGTTTCTGAGCTTCTGCTAGTTTCCACCAGTCTGTGCTAATGAAAGGCATGATTATTTATGCTTTGAGGTCAATGGCAGCATGCCCATTATTTCAGTAGGTTCCGGATAAGATTTCAATATGAGTTCATAACTTGTTCATTTTAATAATGCAAATTATCACGTAAAACCTGAAGTAAGCAGTTTGTTCCATGCTACTTAATAACTTTTTGAAATATTTTGCAGCTTTAAAATTTGGATTGATGAAGTTAGGTGCATGAGTGTCTTAACAGTTTTTAGATCAGGATGGTGTTTTCTTTCAAGTTGTACCCATTTTTGTACACAGTTTTAGAAGTTCACTCCTTTTAAAACATGCATTATGCATAGCAATAGATCACTTACTGACTAAATTTTAAGTATATTCAGTGTATTAAAAGTACTTTCCAAAGTGATTAGCACTATGTACATTTTTTTTTTTTGCTTGCGTTATTAGTGAATTTACAGCAAAGTCCCACTTGAAAGGAAATACCTGGAGATTTTCCTGTCAAAGAGCAGGTGTGAATAGACAGGAGCAGACAATATTAGAATTGTCCCAAGTAAAGAAATATGTTGTAGTTCATGTCTGCAGTTGTAGCTGTTAAGTTTCACTTTCACAATATGTGATTAAAGACTATTAAGATTATGACAGAACTGGATGATGGATTTACGTAAAAATAGTTAAAACTCCATGCTTGAATGTTTTGTAGTTGCCATGCTGGCCTGATCGTGTGTGCTAGGTTAATTGGTACTAAAGTTGATTCTGAAGTAGATCTGCTAAACAACAGATAAAATTTTGCTTGAAACTCAAATGAAATCAAACTCTCTCTCTCTCTCAAACTTTCAGCTCAAATCAAAAAATTTTAACGAGTTAGAGTATTGATGAAGAAAAAAGAAATCACATTTGTTTAAATGTATTGTATTCAGAATTAAATTACCACCTGTCTTGCATTCTCAGTTATTTTCTGAACTGACATTTTTACTTTTAAAAAGGTATGTTTCACAGTCTTTATTATATGAAGTAAACACTGGAAAATTTGGTTGCTGAAATACAAACACTGAGACAACACTGAGAAGTAACTGAAATTCTGGTAAAACTATTTATTTTGCAACAGCTTGTGAAGGAAAGGTGGTCTGGCCAACTGTAAAGAATTAAACATGAAATAGTAAACACATTTAATGACTTGCAAGTCTTGTGTAGATTTGGTCTTTGAAGTCCTATATTCTAATTCTTCTTACCATTGTTTTCTGTTGTCTTGCCTTGACCTATTATCAGCAGGTGAAACTGTAGCAGCATGTGGGAATCCTCCAGATGGGAATATATTCAGCAAATGTAATAATTTCTGCTTTTTTATGCTTTATCTTTTATTTCGAGACTTGAAACTCTTTGTACTTCTGATGATTTGGTCTTTACTAGCTGTATTTCTACTAGTTAAGCTACCACAGGCCAGTAATTACATCATCATCAACAGTATGAGTAAAAAAAAAAATCTCTTTTAATGCTACATAATCAAATAATCTCTTTCCTAGATCACGAGTCGTTAATCATTGGCACATGCATTTACGCAAAATTCTAGATACTCCTAGTCTAAACTTTTAATATTACATACTACTATTTATAGTACTTCGAGACTATATTCAGGTAGTCCATGAACGCTATGGAGATAGTCATAGCTTGTTGCATGTGCATGGCAAGGACTTAACACTGTGGATACATATGGAAGTGGTACATAAAGTTTATAAATTTTATCAAAAATGTAATTTTATTCCTAATTATGTGTAGTAGTCTTAGTCTGAGTAATGACTGATCACTCCTTTAACAGGCAATACTCTTATTCAAGCAATTTTATATGGTTTAGTAAGTCAAAATGTTAGTTTTTCAATAGTGATAGGTATTCTAATATTTGCTGCTTTGGCACAGTATTGTGTGTAAATCCTTTGTACTGAGTATTTCATACGCTTCTCCTTTCTTGCATTTTGTAACTATTATAGAGCAAGAGAGAAGTGGCTTTCAGTTTTAAGTGCTGTTGAACTAGACTTGAACAATGGTCAAGATCAGTTGCAACTTTTTATCACAAATAGGAAAATACTCTCGTATATAAAAATACTTTTATGTTAAAGAAGTTTTTTTATAGTTAGGTTTTGTCTATTACGTATAAACATGAAGCTTTACGGAAGTGCAATGAATTGTAAAATGAGTAGGGATGTGCATCCTTTATTTTAACAAGTATTAGCATACATTGTTAGGATGGTAAATTCCAGCAGTGTGGTCATTAACAACAGAAAATATTAGAACCAGTGAGGAGAGCCCTTGGGTTATGTCAACTCAGACTGCTGTGTATATTGTTGCTGATAATTTGTGTAGTGGTAAACTTACAATCTTTCAGAGAGAGGGGAGGTATTTCTTTTCAATATGTATTTGCCTGTCTGAAGATTAAGATTTCCTTTAATACTTTCTACCACAGTACAAAATGGTTTTTTGATGGTCGGGCAATGCAGTGAAATATACTGCATTCTAACTGGAGGAAAATCACTATTTGTTACATTAGCAGTTTTCTTTCAATAAATTAGATATGTTTCTTTGTGTAATGGAGCAATTACAATTGTGCTGACCATTAGAAAAATCACAAAGCAATCTAAAAACCTTTAGATGCCAGATATCAGACGTGTTATGCAATGGGGCTTCTTTTGCTCGAAAAAGATTTCAATCTTCCTCAGCCTCATCCAAAAGATTTTTCTGCCATCAGAATAATATATAGTTTTATCTTCCTTGCCTATGACCTCTGTACATTTAACTTCTCTTTAAGTGGTTCTGTTTAGCGAGTTATCATGAGGAGTGCTATGGCTGCAGTCCTGCCTTGTGATCTATAAGTCAAACTCTCATGCTTAATGCCAAGTACCTTAAATATTAACTTGGCTCTGTGCAATTACATATATAAAAAAACCCAACCCTCCATGAGTATATCATATTGAAGGATTTAGGCCATGTAGAGGGCAGAGTACTTTCTTATTCTTGCTCACAGGTGATAACAACTAGATTATAGGAGGGAGGGGAAGGAACATGAGAACAATGTGCATGCGTGCATGGGGAACAACACCCAAACCCTCTTTTTCTTTCCATACTTTGAAACAAACAAGCCCCTGCGGAGTCCTTGGCCTGGAACACCAGAGTGTCACTCTTCAAAACTGTAGTACTTAGGACTTCTTTTGCAATGTCACAGTGTTATTTTTAAACAGCATTTCTTGTGACTTTACATGCTTTTTTTCCTGCCATGTTGATGTTGTGACTTTAGTTCAAGTAATATGACTTTTGTAGAACTGGGAAAGAAAATAAGAATGTTAACAGTGTTTTCTTTAAGCCTGCAAAATTATTTTTACTACTTTAGTGATCTAACTTTGAACTAAGCCTCTAGGTAAAGATCACTGTTACTGATCTACTTATGTGTTGCAAATGATGTGTGCCATAAGCTTTTCCGTTATCCCTGAGGTTCAGGTGCATCCTCTGCTCTCCTGCTGCATGTTGAAGAGATTCTTCTTCCACACAGATCTTGAATCACTTCTTCCCCAACTGTCTGGTGCAGCTGTGTGGAAGTATTTTCTGTGAGGTGGTCTGGAGCAATGTTTTGTGGGACTTGTAATACAGATGTGTGTTAGTGTCCTATTTCTAAAATCACCTCATCTGTAGAAATAGAATACTGTATTGTTAAACAGTCATTTGGAATTACAGATGCATAGCAGTGTAAAATAAATATGTACTGCTGGAAATATTTTTTTTTAATTCTAAGACAATAGATCTATAATAAGTATTACTTGTATTAATTCCAAGGACATCTTTCTCTTCACATATATTTCAAACTAACTAAGTTGATGGGTTCATCAAGGCCTTTTGGCTGAGAGTTTAGTTCCTGTGCTGCTCTGTAGACTTGTGGAAGATTTGGCAATGGGGACTCATGCTCCACTGTTAAGGGTTTTTTTTATTCAAAACTTTTTCCATCCCCATAGAGTATTTCATTAAGGAATTTCAACCTTTCTGTTGCTAGACCATTACCTTCACCTTTGGAAATGCTGGTGTCACTTTATTGGACGTAGTTAGAAAGTGTGCAGTCTGTAAAGTATGTGTAGAGGCACAGAGGGAAAACATTTTCATACTTAGTAAGACAATGTACAGTCCTCTGTATGAAACCTTTACGTGTATGTATTTTGTATTTTGTACACAGTTGTAAATTTATTTGATGCTTGTAAATCACAAGCATATGATGGAATTTATCAGTGTGTGTTTTCAGAGACAAGACACTTCAGTATTAGGTTTGAGGTCAGCCAGGTTGTCTTTTAGCATTATTGTGTCAGTGGGTAGTGGCAGTTCAGTGTAAAATTTGTAGGGAAGGGGACATAATAGAGCAAAGGCCATGACTATCTCATACATTGAAGGCTGGTGTAACTCTGCAAAATCAGGAGAAAAATGGGATTGAAACCTTGACTTGAGTAGAAATGCTTCCATAAATTTGCAGGATCAGATACTCTATTTGTGGGTGTTTCCTTCTCAGCTGTTAAGCATGTGAGCATGAACTATGTGGAGAAGAGAATGCTTCTTCCTAAATAACTTGTCTAGGATACATTCACTTCTGCTTTTCTGTTGAATATTATACTAATAGTGTGTTTTAAAATACAATTCTTGCAGTTCTTTTTCTTTGGGCCAGAGCTGTTGTAGTTTCATACTGATTTTTATGCCATGAACATAGGAAGTTCCAAGTCATATTGATAAAAGACTTGGATCAATGCTGAGGAAAAGGATTTTAGGTTAGTAGATGGTAAATGGTTTGTGGGTTTTTTTTTTTTAGCTTGCATTTTTCTGCCCAGAAAACTGGGTTGTTTGGAGTTACACAGTATACTTTTAAGCAGCTTAAGGAGCTGTATGTAGTGTAAAAAGATTGCAATGCGTCTGTGAACCTTTCAAACATGATCTGCCTTTTTCTAATTTAATTATCAATTAAGAGTTCTTGATCTGCTGTGATCAACTCACAGTAATATAATTTGAAAGTGACAGGCCTAGCTAATTATTCTTGCCTTTGCATGTTTACATAATGTTTATGTACCTGAAGTACTCCAGTTCTAGACTTTTTGCCTCCAGTATATCTGTATTGCATGACTAAGACCTCCCTATCCAAAAACACCCCAATGTCTCCTGTATCCTCAATTGCCCTAGGTTGTGATGGGCCATCTTCTTCTTGCAGTAAGCCAAATCTCCCTTCTGCTAGCCTGCTAGCTCTTTTGTTATAACCCCTTTCACTTAATCAGTGTAAAGAGATACAGTTGCACATGACTAAAACTTCCCAGGAACAGTCCAGCAACTTCTTGCTACACTAAAATCCTCTATAACAAAGATGATGTGTATTGACAACACTACAAGAAAGAAGCAAAAGTCCTACTGGTATCTGTTGTGCCTCAGAACTTACCTTGATGCCCATGCTTTCCCATACTCCTTTCTGCTTCCTCAGTCTCTACGCAATCTGGGTTTTGAAGATGAGAGAACATGGTGTGGGTGAGTCTGAGTGTGAGTGCAGGAGGGGAAATCATATCAGGTCAGCAGAGCAGGAAGAGAGATGATGGTTGTCTGTCAATTCTATGGCAAAAAGGAAGCCCATAATCATATTGGCTGTATGATTTTTATGAAAATGTGCATTTGTACAATGTATCTTGAACTTAATTTTTTGGTAACTACAAGGGTAACAAGAAGGGCTTCTATAGGTACATTGGTAATAAAAGGAAGATGTGGTCCCTCTGTGGAAGGGAACAGGAGAGTTTGCTTCCCAGGATATGGAGAAGACTGAGGTTTGCAATGATTTTTTTTGCCCCGGTCTTCACTGGCAAGGGAGCAAGCCATACCCCGCCCTCAGTCATGAAAGGCAAGGGCAGTGACTGGGAGAATGGGGAGCCACCCATGGTTAGAGAGGATCAGATTTGGAAGCACCTGAGGAACCTGAAGATGCACAAGTCCATGGGATCTGATGAAATACATATGTGGGTTCTGAGGGAACGGGCGGATGAGGTTGCAAAGCCTCTATCCATCATAATCGAGAAGTTGTGGTGGTCTGATGCAGTTCCCACTGACTGAAAACGGGGAAACATAACCCCCATCTTTAAAAAGGGAAAAAAGGAGGATGTGGGGAACCAGAGGCCAGTCAGTCTCACCTCTGTGCCCAGCAAGATCATGGAGCAGATCTTCCTGGAAACCATGCTAAGGCACATAGAGAATGAGGTGATTGGTGACAGCCGACTTGGCTTCACCAGGGCAGATTGTGCCTGATGAATATGGTGGCCTTCTACAATGGGGTCACAACCTTGATGGATAAAGGAAGGACAACCGATGTCATCTACCTGGACTTGTGCAAAGCCTTTGACACCGTCCTGCACAACACCTTTATCTCTACATTGGGGACAGATGAATTTGACGGATGGACCACTCTGTTGTTAAAGAACTGGCTGGATGGTTGCATGCAAAGAGCTGCAGGCAACAACTTGATGTCTGAGTGGAGACCAGTGATGAGCGGCGTTCCTCAGGGGTCGGGGTTGGGACCAGTGCTGTTTAACATCTTTGTCATGGATGGTTGGATTGAGTGCACCCTCAGCAAGTTTGTTGATGACACCAAGCTGTGTGGTGCAGTTGACACGCTGGAGGGAAGGGATGCCATCCAGAGGGACCTGGACAGGCTGGAGAGGTGGGCCTGTGCCAACTGTGCCAACTGCATGAGATTCAACAAGGCCAAGTGCAAGGTCCTGTACCTGGGTCGGGGCAATCCTAAGCACAAGGACAGGCTGGGCGGAGAATGGCTTGAGAGCAGCCCTGAGGAGAAGGACTTGGGGGTAGTGGTGGATGAAAAGCTGGACATGAGCCGGCAGTGTGCACTGGCAGCCCAGGATGAGATTGGCTTTCTGGGCTGTATCCAGAGAAGCGTGGCCAGCAGATCGTTGGAGGGGATTCTACCCCTCTGCTCTGCTCTTGTGAGACCCCACCTGCAGTGCTGTGTCCAGCTCTGGGGCTCCTAATGTAAGAAGGATATCGACTGGTTGGAGCAAGTCCAGAGGAGGCCACAAAGATGCTCAGAGGGCTGGAGCACCTCTGCTCTGGGGACAGGCTGGGAGAGTTGGGCTTGTTCAGCCTGGAGAAGAGAAGGCTCTGGGGAGACCTTATAGCATCTTCCAGTACTTGAAGGCACTGACAAGAAAGCTAAAAGGGGGGACTTTTTAGTAGGGCCTGTAGTGACAGGACAAGGGGTAATGGGTTTGAATTGAAAGCGGAGAGATTTAGATTGGATGCAGGGAAGAAATTCTTCCTGGAGAGGGTGGTGAGGCACTGGCACAGGTTGCCCAGAGAAGCTGTGGATGCCCCATCCCTGGCAGTGTTCAAGGCCAGGCTGGATGAGGCTTTGAGCAACCTGGTCTAGTGGAGGGTGTCCCTGCCCATGGCAGGGGGGTTGGAACTAGATGATCTTCAAGGTCCCTTTCCACCCAAACCATTCTATGATTCTTGATTCTAACTTAATTTATGCGATCTACCAAAATATCTTCCTTTTTTTTTTTTTTTTTTACTGTCATTTTGCCCTTAAGGCTATCATAGTATGTATTGTTATTAGGAATTATGTCAGTTTTATATGCTGAAACCAAACTTGAGAAACTCTTGATTTTCAATAGTATAGACAGAATTTCATAGTTGCTCTCAAAACAAAATCTTGATGGTCTCCTACTCCACACATCTATTTTTCCCAAATAGTTACCAAGTAATTTCCTGTTACATGTGGTGAGGTCAAATCCAAGACTGCCAGCTCATGATTGCTTCATATTTTCAAATACAGCTTTTTGAAGGAAACTTTAGAAACAAGGTCAGATGTTTCTGAAGTTTTGCTTTCCACAGATGAAATATTTGGAAAAAAAGTAGATCCTCTCCCTCCCCTCCCCCCCCCCTTTTTTTTTTTTAAATAGCCATCATAAAACTGCTGTTAATTATGCTTGAGTAAACTGTCATCTGTATGTATTTGAATGTGTTTTTCCACTAAGATAGCAAAACACAAGTGAGGCTGAGCTATTTGGTTGAAAAATGTAATGAGAGCTGAAGGACTGGAAAGGGAATGCTATGCAAGTAGTGTAATAGTCTGTGTGCAGCTTTTAGCTTCTGCAGGGGTTCCAGTAAGGCAGTTTCCTCTTGTTTTACTATGCTACATTTGTTGGAAATATGTGAAAATTTTCAAGCCAAGCTTCTAAAAATACAGGAGATCTCTACCATGCTGTTCTGTAACATTTTTGAACGTTTCCACCTCCATTGAACATGGTGAAAGCCACTTATGCCTAAGCACTTTGGAAGCTTATTTCTGCTTTTTATCGTGCCAGTGTGGAAGGTTTTTTGAGAGTTCCTTATTCTCAGAAACACTATTGTCACATAAAAAAGTAAGATTGTGGTTCTGTCAAATATGCAGTAGTTAAAATTGTCAAATCAGACTGAAGGCTTTGGTAAGCAATTCAAGCATGCCAGAGGCACTAGGATCTAAGCTCCATATCCAGCTGATCGCTCAGATTCTCCAATTAACTGTAATGTGAGTCCTTTGTGTAAGGCAAACTGTCTACAAGGAAGTACTGTCTATATGAAAGAACTGGTTTTTAATCTGCAGAAGCTGGCAGAATCTAAATTATGTCCAGGTTTCTACCCCATTGTGTATTCTTCCCCCCCTGTATTGCTTTTTCAGTGCTGAGCATTGTGTGGAATTAAAGGTTTGATTTTTGTGCTTAGGGCACTTAGTGACAAAATCACATTTTCTCTATAAACTTTTAAGTGTTTAAGAATAGGAGCCATAGTATTAATTCACTCCTTCTGAATATTGCCTTTAAAAACATCATGGAGGAAGAGGTAATATTTTTTTAGTGCTTGTATGGTAGGATGATTTTCTGTTTTAATTAATCTCTTTACTGAAATAACTTTTGTGTATGAATGAGTACTTTTAAAGACGAGGTAATTTCAGAGAGTAAATTTAAAGGAAAATTTAAGATACACCCATGCCTTTCAAAGAGACATTGGAAATGCAGATTATGCTCCATTTCTAAGAATTTTCACTGACTAGATTTCAGGTGTTTATTGTACACTGTGCAAATATATAAAGAGTATGGCAGGAATTGGTTCACCAACATCCAGAACTAATCACTTGAAATCTGAAATTTAAGTTAAAGAATTTGGAATCTGTAGATCAATAATGTCCTTCTGTATTTGCGAAGAGTGAGACACATAATACCCTTAATTGTTACATGGTTTTCTTTGACCAATATACATATTTCTAGAAGTAGTTAATGTTTCTGCAGAGGTATGCTTTAATATGTTGGAGGTTGATTATCAACACGTTTGTTAACCTAAAGGTTAAGTAAAGGTAAAGTTAATTAATATCTTCTGTAACTGGTTCTTTCCTGTTTTTCTTTTTTTAATATTTTGTCCTCCAGCACAGTTAAACCCATATTCCAGAATTAAAAAAAAAAAACAACCGAACACCAACAAAACCACCACGACTTGGAATTCTGTGCCCAAGTATGAGGTATTTTAAAGAGTCAGAATATTCAAGTGACACCTTCCCTTTAGAAACTGAAACTCTTAAATTGCTTTAAAAGGGAGGCATCAGAAGTCTTTCAGAAATATTTTAGGTATACGTATTAATGTGGCTAAAACACTAGCTCATTTGTACAGAAAATAAAATCACTGTCATGTAGTGACAATAAAATAAAAAAAAACCAAACAATTTTTTACTGTTGAAAGTCTAGTGATAAAGATTTTTCTCTTAAAACTTCCTTTATGGTTTCATGACAAATATGTGATTTGTTGGTTTTATTATAATTAAGTTATTGACTCAGTAGATGGCACTCTTCCCTCTGAGTCACCAAGGTGCCTAGGTCATCTGTTTAAGGTTTCCTTTTTTTAATACAGCATAGAATTGATCCTGGCTGCTTCTGCTTATTAGAACAAGAATATCAGCTGTCATATTCTGATAAAATTTCTGTTAAATTATTACATTCTTGCTTGTCTCAGTGTTGGTTACTGCGTCTGCTGGATAACATTTTTTTTCTCTGAACATTGTGTATGCTAGTGTTAAAATAGTTGTAACACCCCACCCATCCCCCCCCCATGTCTTCCTTTACCCTACACTCCCCAACTTGTACCTAGCAGGGCCTGATTATCCAATCTTTACTCCCATAACTAAGTCTTATGACTTCACTAGAGTCGTTTTCATACGAAGATGGAAATTCCCTGTGTAAAACTGATCAATCAGTTACCTTTCAGTAAATTTTGTGTCAGACTTTGAGGCATGCAGTTGGGATGATACTCTGTGCTCACAGTATCAAACCAGAGTCTCTTGCCGTAGCTTCCCGTCTGCTTAAAGATCTGACTCTGCTGCTACAGCCATGAATGCAAATTACCAGTAAAACCCTTTAATTGTGAAATACAGTCTTTAAATACATGCTTGACACATTATGTTGTTGAAATTCATTTGAAAATTGAATCTTATTGCCAATATGTTTGGGTCATGTAAAGTTAGAATGTTGACTGTCAGTACCTTTGTCCATGCCCTGCTGTGGATGTCTGCATCCCCTTAACCCATGGCAAAGAGGGAAATTGGGCTTCACTATCTCTCTCGTTTTTCTTACTACTTAGGCCTGAGACACCAAACTCTTACGTGATCTACAGATTTGTACACCATGCGTGTTTTCTTTTAGCCTTTTATATAACAGACTGAGGCAGTCTTTGTTATGGTTTTTTTGTTGGTTTTGTGCAGCCTGGTCACTGAAAAACAATATTCACACCATCTTCACACCTGGTTTCCACAGTAAAGAGAATTAGCTAGTTAAAGATGCAAATAAGAACCAGGTTTTGAAATCTGCCCTTCTTGTAATGCAGCTCATGCCATTTTGTGATACAGATTTGAAGTAGCATTACTGGACATCCTGACTATTATCTTGTTGTTTTCAAGAAGCCAGAAAACCCAGGGAAATCCATCTCAAGCTTTTTTTATAGTGTTCAGTGAGAGCTTCCTTAAAGCAGAAAAGAATGCTATCTTGTGCTGAACAGGCATCTGCTGCTATTCCTCATATATTTTATTGTACTCTTTAAAAGTGACTTTTTCCTTTTTCCTTAGGATCTGGTAAAATGAAAAGACAAATCCTCTTCCATCTCCTAAACAGAATGCAGTTTACAAGACATATGTTCCTCTTGATGTTTTATGGCACTTTGGTCCTGCTATCTGTGATCTGTTCTCAACCAGCGACCCATAGCTGCTTTAGTAAAAGCCATCAGCTTTCAGTTGGTGCTGTGATATGTGATGTGGCAATGGGCACTGAGGAGTAGATACTCCCAGAATCGAATTTCTTTCTGTGTGTGGTGACTTTTTAAACAGAATCATTGGTTTGTGTCCTTTGCTGTTTCAGTGCTCTTCGAATGCACTACCTGTCACAACTTCTGGTTTTCTCCAGATGAGATAATAGAAGATCTGTCTTTCTCTAGATTTTTACGTTATGTTTCTAGATTTTTATACATCTAGATTTTTTTTTTCTCTTTCTCTCTAGAAGAATGTTGCTTGTTTCCTCTTTTGTCCTAAAAATCTTAAGGAATCTTCTGTGTGACTTAAATGTTAATTGCTTGCTCATTGCCCAAGCCTTACTGGTCCAACAGATTATCCTAAAAATGCTTCTTCCCTTCCACCCCACACCCAGTTTCAACCCATAATAATTCTGAATTGGATACCTGCATGAGCATTCAGAGTTTTGACAGTTTACTGCTATTTTGTAGACTCAGCCTTTTGTTCATGTGGTATGCACCTTGCTGGCAAGATACACTGTGTTCTAGGTACTGCAGAAAAAGGATGCTTCTACACATGTGCACCTACCAATGCACATTCACTTTTTCAGTTAATGAGCCATCATTGTGACTTTTTTCCTAATTTGGAATTGGAAGCTTTTGTATTATCTCTCAGAACATAGTTACCATTCAGGACAGTTCTCTGTGGGTAACTTGATGTTTATCATTAGCGTTTCTCCAGGTAAAAGAAGATAAATGCCCATGTTGCAAAACTGGTTAGAGTGACTGTTGTTGTTAGCAGTCAGACTGCACAAACATATTAATGATCTTTGATACCTGAGTCTCATAGCAGTTTTGCAGAAGTGTTAAAAACACTTGCACTGGCATTACAGGTGTTGAACCTGCTCTGTGGATAAATAGGGAGAATTTTTTCCCCTGTAAAACCAAGTTATGAATAGTTTTTATAGCAGATTCAATTAAGAATACTTAAAAATGTAGAAACTAAAAGACCTGAAATGTTACATTGTTTCAAATAAAATACTACTTCTGGTTTTAATTCTCCCCAAAAAAATCAAAATATCAAGGCGTGATTTGCAAAACATTGAGATAACTTCTGATCTGTTGTAATTAAAAAATTCCAAAACATTGGCAGTAAGATTTTTCTGTTTCGCAGTGAGATGTAGTTTTGATAGTCTGGAATTCATGTAACCTAGTTAATCGCCCACTCAAGAATGCTGAAACTTAAGAGCTCTTTTAGTAATGGCTTTAGAATCTGTATAAGACTAACTGGAGTGTCAAATCCTGGCCTTAGTCTGTGGAGAAGGAATAATATCATGTGACTAAAGTATTTTTTCATGTGTTTTATTCTTTAGGTTCTTTCCAAAGTTGAGATATAGTTCTTAAATTAGACTTGATGTTTTGGTGTTTTAAGAGCATGTTGATCTACATGATTTTTGTGGGAAGACTCCTAGACCTACATAAAATAATACTGATGCCAGTGAAATGTAAGTCTGTGTAATATTTTAGACATATAAACAACTTCCTATAAAGTACCAGCAAGATACTACAGGTTAGCTTAGTCCTGTTTTGTCACACACTAAGCTGACTTAGCTGATTTTCCATTGACAATAAGCTCAGAGTTATGATCTTGAAGGAAAAGGTGCTTTAATGTCAGAAATAGAAGGTTAAAAACTGCCAAAATTTATTTCTTACCCATGTGGCCGCTTACAGATCTTTGGTTTAAAATTAGCTTTGTACTGAGTTGCTGAAAGGATAATACTTCATGACTATCCAGTGCTGCTGATGGAGTCAAATCTCTGTTGTAGGTATCTGTAATATTATGTTAGGGCATCAGGTATTTATTAGTAAGTGTAGTATTATGATTTTAGTTATTTCTGAACAGTTTTTTCAGGTTGTGTTATGAAAACTGTGGAACTTGGTGTTTTATAGAGCTGATCACATTCAGCTTCCAGATGAGAGTGTGATTCTTTTCCAGACTTTTTAAGATGGCTCTTTGGATAGCAGTGAAGTTGCATTTGGATGATCTTCACACTGCTTCAGCCAGACCCATAGCAAATCTCTCATTTATTACTCTGGGCAGCTTGAAAAAGGGAGTGCTAAGTGATTATATAAATAGGGAGGAAGAGGTACAGGCAGTTTCTTAGCTTGCACATTAATTTAGCTGTAATGAAAGGTATTTGCTTATATTGTAATTTTAGGACAGTTAGTCCTGCTTAAAAATTGCAAGGTCATAAGTAATGCTGACAAATATTCATTGTCCAGATTCTTTCAGAAGAAATGTCTGCCCTATGAGCTCTTTCAACCACCTGCCAAAGTGGAGTGAAATACATTATGCAATTCTGAACAATATGTTTGGAAACACTAAAGAACAAGAAATTGCACTCCGAACGCTAGCAAAACTAAGGAATTTTTCAGATGTGTGAAATGCAATCTGTTAAGCCATGAAAGTGTTTATGGGTCTTTGACCAAGATTGGTTTTGAAGCTATTCCATTTTAGTCATATTTTGGCCAAGACTGTTAATTACTTAGTGGTTAAAAAAAAGCAGCAAACAATAGCAATAGTAAGAGTTGCAGTTGGTCTGGAGAATTGTGATGTTTTGCAATTCTATTTCTGGTTACGTCTTGAGTTAATTAAATGGATTGTTTTGCAATCCAAAAAACTTTGTTCCTGTACGTGACCTTTTTTTAAAAAGGGATTCTAAATAGTATGGTGCTATGCTAGGGATAGTAACTCCACTGAAATACATGGCTCTTTCTAGTCTATACATTGCTGAATTTCCTCTCTCCCTTTATTACGGCAAGGAAACTCTGCTTCTGCTCATTCTTCTAAGTAGCTCTAGAACTTAATTACATTTTTTCATCTTAATATTTTTACCTTTTTAATTAATAGAAATAATTTCACTTAGGATTTTTTTGCTTTACAAGTTTTTCCAAACAAAAGTGGGAATTTGATTAAAGTATTTATATTTGCAAATGACTTGTATTTATTGAATAAAGCCACACTTAACATTAATAGAAACACTAAAGTAACTAAACCAGAACAAATTAAGAGCCAGGATATTTTGCGCAACAGGAATTACAGTTAATAAGTTGAGAAAAAAAAAAAAGATGGTGTATTCTGCGTGTTATCCAGCCTCTTTCCAACCATCCTTACTTCATTAGAATTCTGTATTGGGGCTTACTTCTGTATGATTCAGGTGGAAGCTAAGTGTTTTGGTTCACAAACTTTACATAGATCAAATTAATAAGAAAATTTAGTGATTTTAAAACAATGAAATTCTCCCTATTTTTCAGCCACAATGGAGAGAAATGTTTTATTGGATGTTAACTCTTCTTGTTTGCAGATCTTATGGTACTTACTTGCATTTATCTGTAATGGTATAACTACATTAATTGCCAAAACTTACTGAGCTGGAAAAAATAAGTATACTTATTTTTCTTTCAGCTTGAGCTTCTTGGATTTCTGACAGGGTTTTAGGCAGTTGTACTGGCATTGCAGAAGAGAACATGTTTTAAAGGACAATGTCAGATGCTTAAAACTTAACAGTCAACTAATTGGTGAGTGTGGCTCAGGAAGTTTGTTAGTAAGATGTAGGACTGTCTGAACACAAAGTGGGATAAGGGGATGTTTTCCTCCTGCTTTCTGTATTGATAAAATATTTAGACTGCAGTAACTATGGCTGTAATGAAGCTTCCATATTGAGTATTTAAATTACTTTCCTTTTCTGTTGAATATTCTGAAGAGTTGTATTAATGTCACTTTTATTATTCCATGATTATTAAATAAATTTGAAGATATTCAGATAACACCTACTTAGAATCTATGGGATTCAGATTGGAAGGGACCTCAGGAGGTCTTCGGTCCAATGTCCTTCTCCAGGTAGGGTGAACTGTGAGATCAAGCTGGGTTGCACAAAGCTTTATCCAATCAAGTATTGCAAAACCTGTGTGGGCAACCCACATTACTGGTCTGCTGCTCCCTCCTTATAGCTAGTCAAAATTTCTGCCATTAAAATTTTACAGGACTCTGGGGAATAATTATTTTAGTAGTCTCATTCTAATATTCAGTATGTGGTAAAAATAAACCCCATGAATTCAGGCCACTTTTACTTCAAAAGAGTAGTCTGTCAATTCAAAAAATAGTGGAATTATTCTTTCATAACAACTGTAGAGGAAACCAAGCTAGTTTTGGAAATACAACTGCAAGTGTAAATACTTAGTGGGCTTAAGGCGAGTACCGAAGAGGAATTTATTTTCCCACTTCAAGATACATTAGTTTTGAAAGACTAGTTAACAAAATTAAGACTTGAATAATGTATGGAAGTTTAAAACAGGAAGCAGTGAGGAATTCCTTTTGACAATCAGGTAGTTTTAAAATAGAATTAATAGCTTAGTTTGAAGAATTCATACACAGGGAAAGGAATCTGACAGGTGAATCCCTTTGCAAGATGAATGGCTGTTGCTGCAGTCCATTTTCTTTCCCAGCTAGAATTGAGTCTTCTGTGATTATTGGCAGAAGTACTAAAATAAATTTCACCTGCTCCATTGTTAAATTCTCTAATGTATAGGGAACAAAGTATGTATGTGTGCAGACAGTCTGGATAGATGATGTTGGCTAATCCCAACTTGTATACAGAAAGAGTAATGTGATTTGTGAAGAGCCAGTGTTGTAAGTTAGTGTTCTCATGGTATTCAGCAATTCATTCACAAGTTAGTTGCTGTTGTCATGAAAATGTTTGGAAAAAGTAAGCTAGACAGAAAATGATAATGTATGCCACAGATTTTTTTTTTTTTTTTGTCATGAATAGAGCAAATATTTCTTCCTATTGTGTTATATGTGGAGAATAAGATGAAACCAATATTTATGTGCAATTCTGGATTCTAATTTTTGATAAAGACAGACTTCAGAGACCAGTCTAAGGGGCAGGTATTCAATTTGCCAGGACATTAAAACAAAACAAACAGACACACACACACCCCACCCCCGCCCCGACGAGTTCCTTTTGGTCTTTATGTGACAGTACCTTTGGGTAGATATGCTCTCACAAATTTGGACAAGATCTCAGTTGTGTTATTCTTCTTATAGACTTACTCTATATTCACTTATTTTAGACTTATCTTTGTTACATCAATTATTGCTTCTGCTGCTGTTTCATTCTGTCACTCTGTGCATTTCTTTTCCTCTCAGTTCACAGGCAGTCTACAAAATTCTTTAACTTCAAAATTTGTCTGCTGCAACAGCAGCCTGTTTGATGGAATTTATGCGTGTCATCTGGAGAATTACCACAGATGTCTGGGAGTTGATTAGCGTTGCATTGTTCCTTAAGCACTGGCAATCAAATCAGTTGCTGTCATTTCTTGAAGAGGAGAAATCCTTTACTGTAATATATTGTAACATGCACTTACAGAACCAAACGCTAAACTTGTAAAGTAGATTGTTTTGAGTTTGCCGTTAAACCAAAAATTGCTTTTCCTATTAGTTGAGGTTAAAAATAGTTTGAATGGAACGATTGTCTTTTTGACCTTAAAAAGAAGTCAGCAAATAAATTTTATTCCATTGACTGAAGAAGCTTTTAATTACTACGTTAAGCTAATGAAGTTTAGCCTTCTGTGTAAATACAACCCTGTGATTACCCAAATACTCTGTGACTGTTTAATCGGGCCCAAGCACAGGGCATATTTTTCTCATCATGTTCAGGAAAAATAAGTAGTACCTGTACATGCTTAAGAGTTTCAATCCTTTTCTCAGAGTTTTTGTCACAAATCAACCAGAAATAACAAAAATATCACTGTTCTACTTTCCTCTTTTCATTCTGTTATTTGATAGTATGATATTACTGAAAAGATGTGGCGTACATGTTACATATACATTGTTAATCCAGTAAATTAAGTATCAACAATTATTGGGAAGAGAATAAAGAACCTTACTGTGCCATTGAGAAACTGGCTGTGATATGCTTATGTCGTGAATACTTTGTGTCTTTCTGGCCTTCATATCTCAAAAAGTTTTAGGAAAGTTGAAAAAGAGAAGCAAGGATGACCAAAAAAACGATACAAGACTTTCTTTCAAGGAATGACAAAACTGAGGAGTCAGGTTTTGGAAAAGTGAAATTTGGGAGGATATTAGTGATCTGCAGTTACAGCTTGTGTGGAAGACATAAGTAAGGAACAATCATTCAGTGCATCTTTCAGTAAAGGAACGAGAGGCTGCCCAGTAAACTTAGCAGAAAAAAGCTGAAAACAGAAGGGAAGCAAGAGTTAGCTGATGCTAAAAATCCTTGGCAAGTCACTTTATGGAAGCTGGACATATGCAAAGGTTGAAAGGTTGGCTAGGCAAGTCACGGAAGAGAAATCCATTGCAGCTTGCTAGATACCCAAAAGGACACCTGTCTCAAAAAATGTGAGCTGGAAACAGTTGAAGTTGGGAGAGTACTGGGATAATTGCCATTTTATGCTTGAACTGGTATTATTCTTTCTTGGGCATTCTCTCAGATCATCATGAAGGCAGGGTACTGGGATAGTGGAATCTTTGGTCTGGCCCATGTTGCAACTCTTATGTTCTTATTTTTGTATCAGGTGTGGTCTGTCGTCCTAATGAAATGCTACTTTCTACAACTTGCCTCAAGTACCAAGCCTTTATCCCACACACAGTGAGAGTAAGGGCAGATGAAGTGGACGTTTTGTGTATAGACATGTGTGATCTTCTGAGAGACTGTAAACTAATAATTTACAATATTCAGAAAGATAGAAAAGGAAGAAAGGCTATATCCACAACAAAACTTCTATTTACAATTTATGTTATTGCTATAATTTATCTCATTTATTTCTGTAGAACTGAACTAAAACTTGGGTAGTAATCATAGCTGTTAACTGTTTTGCCCTCCTGCCAAAGGTCTAGACTAGTGGCTTCCTATAAATGGTTTAGCATAATATTTTCTGCTGTGTGGCAGGATGCCCCCGGCCACACCTATGTAATTAGTTTTGCTAGTCTTCCTTTTCCCCAGACTTTGTGGCATTAGCACACTCTGAAAAGCGTTGCCCTACAAGCTGCTTGTGCTGCTCTGAGTGAATGTCCTTTGACCAAAGGCTTTATGTATTCATTAGTTACCAGACTTTTCAAAAATGCAACATAGAAAAATTATCAGTGTACTCAAGTAGATATGCAGAAAATTCTGTTCTGTTCTCTAGGCCAGCTTTAGTTAAACACATACGTGTAACTCCATCTAAATTTGCTCTCAGTACTGAGAATGCTATAAAACTATGGAATCACTTTTGAGGAACAAAATACAGCAAGTTAAGTATTACCTATGTTCTGGTGATAGTGCAACCGCTGAACCTCTCAAATGTCTCTGAATGGTAATGAAGTCCTGTCAGGTAGGTAGCTCTGCATTTCTGATGCACTAGCATAAAAATTTTTACTGTGGGTCAAGAGCTAACCCGTGGAAAGAAAATGAGATATGTCACAGATAAGTTTTGAAACACTCCTTGTAGTTCTGCTAGATTTAAACTCTGATTGTTTTGATGGATTCGGTCTCCAGCTTGCAAGCTTTGTGCCTTACTATCATAAATAATTTTCAAATTTCTGCAACTTTGAAATCTATTCATCTAAAGGGGGTGCTTTTAGTGATTTTGTTGAAAAGTGCCTGGTTGAGGAGTCTCAGTGTTGGTGGGGGCCTAAATCCTAGCTTGAAATAGAATTATAAAGTTCTGAAGAAGAATGGATTTGGAATGGCTTTGGAACCACAATGGCTTTGGAACCACAATTGTCTGGCTGTTTCTTCACTGCTAGAGTTTGCTTATTTGTAAAGCTGTCTCTGGAGTAATTCCAGTGTACATTGTCAACTAAAGCAGTCTAATGAGCTTGTAGAATGTTCATTTGCCTTCAGCATATTGTGGCTGAGCTGGTACTTGCTTACTTTGTAGTCATATATGGTCTACAGAAAGATTCTGGTTAGAAGAATGTGGAGATTCTGTCTTTTCCAGAGTATTCTGGAATTGTGTATTCTGTCTTTTCCAGAGTTTCAAATGATGCTATCAATACGCCAGCAGACAGGAGGAATTACCTGTATTTTTATGCTACCTAATTCGAATACGCTTAATACAACTTTCATAGGAACAAAGATTGCTCTGTGATAAGTGTAATATCTGAACCAACCAGCAGTACTGATGCTATTTGAGTTGTTTGGTTGTTTTTTTTTAGTTTGTTTGTTTGTTTGTTTGTTTGTTTTTTTAAATGCTAACAGAATACTGACATTGTTCTTTTAAGTTTCTGTAGGTGTCTGTCTAGGATACTTAACTACATTGTGATCTAACAGTTTGTAGCACTTGTTATTCTGTACTTTACATTATTCTTATTGCTGTAGCTAGTAAGGACACATTTCTAAATGGGAATCATGATTTACACTGGAAAAGAAAGCTTTTAGTCTGGATGATTGTAGAATAAACCACGAAATGTGCCAAAAATGTACAGAAACATAGATAGTCTTAGAAAACAGAAAATTACTAAAAGGCTTGAATGCATTATTTCTGCAACATAACAACATTTTAAAGCTAGTTGTCTGAATTTTGGTATGATGACTTTGTATTGATGATTTGAAATGGTGTATCATGGCCTGGGGTATGTCTCTAGCTGAGAAGCATCTCAGGGTCTTCATGTTGTCTTTAGAACTGTTTTTGACATTAAACTCAGGTATGAAGTCCTTTATTTTCATGTATTTACTAACTTTTACAATAGCTCTGCTAGAGGCATATGCCTGCATGACACATCAACACAGTGTGAAAGAAAAACCACTTTGATGTATTTTTCAAGAACTTAGTTGAAAATAGTTTTAGACACTCTAGGGGTGGAAATTGCATTGAGAAAATCTTTTATTAAATCATAATTTCAAAATTGGCTATGTATTTCTGTCCTAAATGCACTGACAATACTACTGATTACGGTAAATTTGCAACTGCTATTCCAATGTCACATTGTCAAAACTGATGTAGACAAATGACAGCATTAGAAAATTTGTTTCAGAAAAGAGTGTAGTTTTACTGTTTTGACTGCATTTGCGGTTTAGAAAAAGTTGTATGGGAATGTTTCATCTACAATTATTTAAAATACTTCTTTTCATATAAATCGGGAGAATCAGAACCTATAGCAATAATAGTTTTTCTAGCTCTAACTCAGAATTTTATTTATCCACCCAAGCTAAGTATCAGAAGAAGGTCCAATAGAGCCAGACTTTGGTTGTCTATGGCAGTTTTAAAGACATGGAAAACTAATAATAGAAAAAGCTATTTCTGTTGAGTGATGTGTAACATGTATATTATGCTTTTCCTTCCTTGGTTTAAATAGCTCTTTCTGGTTTGAGGTTTTTGAGGAAGAAACCAAGTAAGACGTGTACTTTATTTTAAGGCAGAATGCTGTTGTGGTGTACCGCTTTCTGTAAGGCTAAGGATATGCTGTAGTAAAGTTTTTAAAAAGACATCCAAAAATATTGTGTTATAAAGAGTTTTGCTTTTTGTAACCTGTGCAAATCTAATGAATGATCAAATTATCTTGAGTGATGAACTGTTGAAGAATTATGATACAAAACTTTTTATAAAAAGGGAGAAAAAGTCAGCATTTGTTTTATAACTGTTTTCCCACATGAATCTGTAGCATTACAGACATTAAAAATAACCCCTTTTTAGTCATAACCAAGTATATGGATGCAAAAAGTATATAGTGAAACTAAAAGCTACTCACTCTTTTTTCATTTTTATTTTCCACCATTTAGAAATAGGAGTGGGAATTGCCAAATAGCTGGAGGGTTTTTATTCCTCTAAGTGACACCTCAAACTACAAACTGAACGGATCCCTTTATAATTCAGTTTATAGTTGTAGGTGTTGGAACTAGGCTAACTTATTTTTTTAAAAATAGGGGCTTTTTTTAGCTGATCTTTTAACATTTATTCAAATATGAGACATACATGATTGGGTGCATAGGTGAATCATATTGCATAGCATGAAGAATGAAAAGTAAAAAAAGGTAAAATTCTAGTGAACCTGTTATGTTTATCATTGAGCAAGGGTGTATGAAAAGTACAGTATTTATTTGAATAGCTTATTGTTGAAATGTGTAATATTGAAAGCAAATGTTAAAAAAAATAATACAGTTTGGAACAAGTGAAAAATAAAACCCTTCTTTTGGAGATACCATATTTGGAAATGTTCCCTAAAAATGAACTCTTAATAATTTGTAGTAGTTAGTTCTGTTTCCTCTTAGAACCAGTTCTTAGGCTTTATTTTCTTTTCTGGCAACCTTTTCAAGCAGGTTAAATGGCAAATCCTATAGTTATATGTGAAGTACATGTTCAGCTGTCTCCAAAAGTTCTGGAGAGCTTTATGACTAGTCATACCTATTTGTCATTTTTGTCTAGCCTGAATTTTCTTATAGTCACGTACTTTTTATGTTTATATTCCAGCTATCTTGGTAGGTTTTTCCTCAGCAATTTGCTGAGATTATGTTTTTTTTTTGTTTGTTTCCTCTACTCTTTTTTCATTAAGAAATATTCTTTCAAATAACCTATTTTTGTCATATCTATCTCAAATATTGCTCAGGCATATTGGTAGTTTTCAAGTAATTTTAGAGTAGGTTTATGTGCTTATAAGTAAGTAGCTTGCGTTTGATACTGGTTTTAACTCTTACTAGAAATGCAAATTGTTCTTCATGCTTTATTTATTTATCATACTTGGAGAAAATATATGCTGTGGGTTAATCTTCTTGAGATAGTTAAATTCTTTAAAGCGTATCCAGTGCTAGTATTCATATGTTTCCAATCCTGTTACAGGTATATTTCTATCTTGGAGTTAACTTAATGCATCGTCCTTCTTTCTGGTACAGTGGATGTGCCAGTAACATACAGCTACTAATAACAATGCTTTATAGAGACTCTTTTCCTTTAGCAGGCCATTTCACATAATCAGAATGGTGAAAAGGGCAATGTTATCCTTGAATGTATATATACATATTAACATGTGTAATGGTTTAGGCAACTAGGCCCCAGGAGGCCGCACGGTTGGGATCAGGATGGGGAGGGATCACTCACCAGTTATGGTCATGAGCAAAAGAGACTTGAAGAAGAAAAATAAATTTAATTTGTTACCAATCAGATCAGAGTAGGGTAATGGGAGACAAAACCAGATCTTAAAACAGTTTTCCCCCACCCCTCCCTCCTTTCTGGGGTCAACTTTGCTCCCCACTTCTCTACTTCGTACCTCTGAGTGGTACAGTGGGATGGGGAATGGGGGTTGTGGTTAGTCCATCACACGCTGTCTCTGCTGCTCCTTCCTACTCATGGGAGGACTCCTCACACTCTGCCCCTGCTCTGGTGTGGGGTCTCTCCCAGGGAATACAGTCCTCCATGACCTTCTCCCATGTGAGTCCTTCCCACAGGTTGTAGCTCTTCAGGAATTGTGCCGGTGTGGGTCCCTTCCATGGGGTGCCATTGTTCAGGAGCAGCCTGCTCCAGCATGGGCTTCACACAGAGTCGTGGGCTTCTTCAGGCGCAGCTGCCTGCTCCGGCGTGGGGCCCTCCCTGTGCCGCAGGGGGTCTCTGCTCCACTGTGACCCTCCATGGCTGCAGGACACAGCCTGCCCTCTACCACGGGCTGCTGGGGAACCTCTGCTCCAGCTACTTCCTCCCTGTCTTCAGCACTGACCTGAGGGCCTGCCTGGTTGTCTCTCTCACACCTCCACTCCTCTCTCTGCTCCAGGTTCCTCAGCAGTTTTTTTCCCCTCCTAAATAAGTTACTGCAGAGGTGCTGCCATCGTCACTGACTGACTCAGCCATGGCCGGCAGCAGGTCCGACTTGGAGCCGGGGAATCTTCTAGCAGCTTCTTGCTGGAGCCATGCCTGTAGCCCCTGGTCCCTGCTACCAAAACCTCACCACTGAAACCCAATGCAATGTGTAATTTTCCCTTTGTGTCTACTACTGTTAATACCACTATTAGAACAACTCTTTGGGTTGTAATACACATGCCTCAAAGTTTAAAAAGCTCTAGAGCTCAGAGGAAGATGACAGAAAGGCCACAGTGTAGTGGTGTGGTGCTGTCAGAGTTCAATTTATTCATCTGATTTAAAAGCAAATTAAAAAAAATAAAAATATTTCAGCATGCAAGAGAACTCTACTAGGGCAGAGGGTCTCAACTTTGCTGATAAAGGCATAACAACCTCCACCAGATGGACACCAAAATGTGATGTGTGGGGTTTTTTGTTGGTTTGGTAGTGGTTTTTTTTGTTTGTTTTGTTTTGTTTTGTTTTTAAGATTGAAGATGAATCTAACTAAGTGCTAAAGACATTAGAAGAAACATCAATTAAATACTAAAATGGAATCTCTACCTCTGAAGTAGGGACTTTTGTCAGGGAAGATAACGGTCTGTGCTGCCCTGTTGTCATCCTCTCTCCTTTCTCTGCAACATGCAGCTAGATGGGAGAAAAATGTCTCTCTTGCCCTAAGGTGTCTGGAATTGGCTGTAGCTGCAAATAACTTTCCTGACAAGATTGAGCAGTGCTTACAGTATTTACAGAGAATTCATGTTTCTTATATATTTGACTTGTGTCCTGCTCAAATGATCAGAATTATACTACATATTGGATTTGCAAAGGAAAGGGATTTTTCTGCAAGTCAAAGTTGCAGGTAACTGAGGCTTCTTCAAGAGGTAGAGCTTGTGAAGGGTCTGGAGCACAAGGTCTGTGAGGAGCGGCTGAGGGAACTGGGGTGGTTTAGCCTGGAGAAGAGGAGGCTCAGGGGAGACCTGATTGCTCTCTACAACTCCCTGATAGGAGGATGCAGAGAGGTGGGGATTGGTCTCTCGTCTCACGTGACAAGTGATAGGACAAGAGTAAAAGGCCTCAAGTTGTGCCAGGGGAGGTTTAGATTGGATATTAGAAAAAATTTCTTCACTGAAGAGTTGTCAGGCATAGGAACAGGCTGCCCAGGGAAGTGGTTGAGTCACCATCCCTGGAGGTGTTTAGAAGACATGTAGATGGTGGTGCTTAGGAACATGGTTTTGTGGTGGATTTGGCAGTGCTGTGTTAATGGTTGGACTTGATGATCTTAAAGTTCTTTTCAAACCTGAAAGAGTCTATGATTCTGTGCATTTCCCACCTGTCTGATGTGACACTTCAGGAGCTCTGCAGGTTTACCCAGAAATCCCAAACCTCTTCCTCATCTGCCTCACCAAATGATTTTTGATCCATTTAGGGTGGGAATAGACATGTAATCAACAATCATAGAATGGTTTGGGTTGGAAGGTACCTTAATGACCATCTAGTTCCAGCCCCCTTGCCATGGGCAGGGACACCCTCCACTAGACCAGGTTGCTCAAAGCCTCATCCAGCCTGGCCTTGAACACTTCCAGGGATGGGGAATCCACAGCTTCTCTGGGAAACCTGTTCCAGTGCCTCACCACCCTCTCAGTGATGAACTTCTTCCTGACACCTAATCTAAATCTCCCCACTTTCAGTTCATAACTGTTCCCCCTCAGTCTCGCCTCATATCTCTTTCCATAGTCCACTTCTGCAGGCTGGTTACCTTTCAGGGACATATGCACCCACCTTATTAGGAGACATACGATCTCTTCCAACTGGGGCCAAGGAGTTCCTTGGCTGTCTCAAAATAATCAGGTTACTATCTCATCTGCATATGTGTATTCTTACATTCAAATTTATGTGGTGTCTGTGAATCACAAAGAATATACTCATATCTTGCAGACTGCATATTTGTACCTTTTTCGATGTCTTTGACTCTTGAAGCATTTACTACGGTCCTGGTGACAACTGTGACCCATCTTCACCTTTGTGGTGTGGGTTCTTTTTTAAAATGGCAATTAGATAAATGGCAATTTTGGCTTGAAGCTACTGTCTGGCAAGACTCTGTAGTCTTCTGCTTTTTGGAACCCAGCATCTGTGGGTTAAATGGATTCCTTGGAAACTGAAAATAAAAGTCAGAGGAAGTGGTGTCAAAACCAAAAAAACACTAGTTAGGCTGATTTGTTTAAACAGTATAGAGAAGCATATAATGGAATTCAGCAGTTTGTTACATAAAAATTGGAACTTTCCAACAAATCACAAGCAGAAACTGTCCATATGAAAGGGAGGGAAAAAAAGTGTGAAGATGATGTACATGAAGTAGGTCATTGGACACTGAAAACTTAGTTTTTTTCTGTTAAACTGAAGCATAAAAAAGCATATGAATGTTCCTTACAGGAAATGAATTATTGTCTATAAAATCTGAATATTTAATGAATATTTAGAATACATTATTACATGGGTATGATACTGCAAAAATAATTAGTGTAATGGAAAGTAAAGTGACTTTTTCCTTAGTTTGACTATCTAAGTTTCATTATAATCATGTTTTCTTAACTTTTTTGAGTAACTTCAGATTCATACTTGTATGAGATTAAGCAGATTCAGGCCATAAGGGCGAGTTTTCAGCCCTGCTGAAACCAGTGGCAACAATTTACTTCAGTTTAGTGGATTTGGCCTTTTTCTTAAACAGCCATTTTACCTAAGGATGGATGCCTTTAATGGTGTTTGGTTTTTTTGGTGGTTTTTTTTTTTTTCCTATTAGCACTGGATATTAAAAAACATTAGAAGACCAGTATTTCCTGTGTCTTGCACAGAATTCTGTGTGTTCAGTTATACATTACATCTCAAGGAATTTGAGCAAGTTTGGGTTTTCTTACTAAATAAACCCGAGCCCTCTCTGCTTTTTTTGAGGAATAATTTCGTGTGAACTTCAATAGAATTAAGTTCAGACTGTCTCCTTAATGCAGAAATAAGGAGTTTGCCTCTCTAAATATGTGAAAGGCAGGAAATATTCAGTAAAAACCTTTCTTTTTCTCTGTATCTGTATCATTTTAAAGCTCTGTGACATGCAAAGCCTGATTGTATTCCAGCATATTTTTATATAAGAATGCTGATTTGTTTACCTCCCCCTCTCCAACCAGCAAATGGTAAATCAGTGAGAGCTTCATGTGCGTATAGGATGGCAGAGTTCAAACCATCTTGATGACATGAGTGCATATGAACTCATATTTTGAGTTCAGGATTAGATCTTAATCCCACAAACTGCTCCACACTCAGTTCCTTTAAAAATCACAGGAATTCCATGTGGTCACAGCAGTCTACATGCATAGTTTACTGGATTTGTTCCAAATTTTAAGCTTTGTTATTTTGTCTGTGGATTTGGCTTACAGATAGACCTTAACCCTTTTAACGCTGAAAGGTACACCATACCTCATGATCAGACTCCTGTGTGATAACAGAGTTTAGATTATTTTTAACAGAAATGTCTGGTGACCTGAAATTAGTAACTATTCAGGTTAAAAATTAAAGCATAAAGGTGGTATCTTTTCATCTTTGCTTTCACTCACAGTATAAAAGAAGCATTGCAAGGCAATCAGTATAAATCCTTGAAGATTAAAGGTGTTGTAGAAGTGTCCTCATATCACTAGCGATATCTTAGGATTGTGTATTGAAATATGAAGGTGTAATTAATGAATTAAGTGCTTCATGACCATTGCTATTATTAGTAGCTGTCCCCCAGAAAACATTTTAATTCTGCTTCCAGCTCCAGATTCTTACATGTTAACTACATAAAACTGCATTGAACTTCTGTATTTGAAAGATTGTATCTAAAATGATGAAAATTCACCAGCTTTTTGCAAGAGTGTTTTTAACGTGTTACAGAATACGCTTAAGACACATAGTCATTGGCGGATAATGAGAAGGGAACTATAATGGCAGTTCATTAGATGTTAAAAATACAATTATTGGTGTAATAATTGGGAGTTATAGATTTTAATTGTAATCAAAGGTTAAATAGTAGGAGTTACAATTAATGTTGTTTAGTTGTTAAGCGTGAGACTGAAAGAGGATTCCAGTTATGTTCAAAAAGTAAAAGTTGAGTGTTTCGAATCAGTAGCAGCCTACAGACTTGCTGCTGTAACTTCGTAAGAGCATGGTAGACTGCTTTATGGAGCCGGTGATTACAAAGATCCACTTTAACCATTTTTTTCTTACTGGCAGGTGTCCCACTGGCCTGAGGCCAGCGGCTGCGAGTGTACTGCAGCTTGCGGTTTACACCAGAGTGTAGAAAATGCCGACACCAGCTGGCTGCACATAATTAAGCTGATTGTGGTCTGACAACTTGAACTAAGATACAGATAATGTGATAAATATACAAAGTATCTTACTGATTTGATTCTCTGACATGTTTTATCTACTTTTTTTCCTCCTTAACAGATATGATATCTGCACTTATAAAAACAAGCCTTGTGGAACACTGGGTAAGATTATAAAGAGAAATTTGAGCTTCTATTTGCTGTTTCCTTGACTTATAATCAGCTATTGATTTATTGACTAATTAGATCTTCTTAAGTTTACGCTTTCAGAATTTTGCAGCTTTATAAACATGAACAATCAAAGGTAACCTAGTTAGGTTTCAACTTTGATATGTTGATGAAAGTGAGCTGCTGCTGTGTATTCCTTGTCTGGCAGCTGTGGTTCTGATATAACCTAGCAGATGACTCAAACATACTTCTTATGTAAGAGAACTTGCTCTTTATTTTCCTTTAACCTGTCTCTGTGATCTTGTTTAAAAAAATACAAGTAAAAGACCTCAGAAAAGTTAAAAAACAACCAAGCAACCAACAAAACCTTAGAAAAGATACAGGCCTGGAGGTTTACACTGTTGCTGTTTTACACAAGGGGTACAGCTCCATGTTGTCCCTTTCAGAGGCTTAGAGAAAAATAACACAGTGATATAAATTACAGTAACATTGAAACTCCTTAAAACAGTGCTTTCAGAATGGAGAAGCCCACATAGCAATCATAGGTGCAAGATGGAGAGCTATTCTTCTCTGCATACACAAATTTGTCACCGAAGTTATTTACTATAGTATTGTTATTACCTTTAATAGTGCTTTAATATGGGAAAAAAACATTATTCAGAGACTGGTGTAATATTTATTTATTTATTTGTAATTGCATCTGATCATAAGCCTCTTTCCCAGAAGTTAAGGATACATTTCTAATTTGGCTTGTGCAGATTATTAATATTTTTCTCAAGCAACGCTCATAATTGTATCTTTCTTTGTCTCTTCTGTAACACTGTATGCTTTGATAACCTTAACTCATGTTAATTTTTCTACAAGTCCCACTCAAGTCAGCATGACACTTCTGGCACAAGGATGTAGTTTACATGGGGAAAAGTACCAGAATTTTGCCTGCTGTAAACATAAACAATATCCACAGAATGCCTTAGTAAAGGCAAACAATGCTGATGCATTTCTAATGTAGCTGATTCTCTTTGACATCTGCGTGGAAGAGACAAAACTGAAGAGTCTGTCTATACTGATGTCATAGAATTGTCTCTGCAAGTTTTAAAAGAAGAAAGTTTGAAAAGCATACATTCATGCACAAACTATTTGATATTTTTATGTGATATTTTTAACACAGATCACTAGTGGACTAGTTCTTACTGTATCAGACTTTGGCATAAAGGCAAATTCTGCTTCACTTGAATCCAGCATAACAACAGGATAGGCTTTGGCAAATGTTTTATTAAACAAAAGGCTTGATTTAAAAAAAAAAAAATCACATATGGTATCAGTTCCAACTCAGTGTTATAGGACCCATGGCAACACAACCATGACAATTTATTTGCATTATAGGCATTGAATTGGAGAGGAGACAAGGTCCTGTGGCCCTCTTTTTCAAGGCATTTAATGTGCTTAAGGCCCGCTGACCTCCAGTTACGAAAGTTAAGCACATATTTAAGGAGTCTGTGAACAAGACTATCAGAGCGATCTCAAAAGGTTGAAAGAAACCCGACTCATTGGTATTCTAGGAAGAAACAGAATTAAAGGATTTCATGTGGCATAGGCATCTCCTCTTATTCCAGTTGCCTAGTGCTGGGAATCTTTCATGGAACCTCTTAGAAGGTAGACCTCAGATGTCTTGCAGCACATCTGTGGCTCCAGTGCAGCCCAACTTCTTTTTAAAAAACTTGAGCCATAGACTGAGTTCTTGACTTGCTTTCTGTCATTTTCTGCAAGCCTCGTATAGAATTATGTTAATCTGGTCCAGTAAGTCACTTAAACAAGTGCTCATTTATAAGATCTGAAGGTAGAGATGACTTCATCGCTCAAATGTGGTGGAATTTGCAGGGGAACGTGACAGTTGGTGGATAAGTTTTGCCCTGTTCTTTTCAGAAGGTCCTACTCAGAATAGCATAGGTGAACAGTAATTACAGTATATTCTACAGGTTGCGTGCTGCAAAAAATGTACACATTTTTCTCCATTATAGTCTGTGTTTCTTCTGATATTTTATCCTGTCCTCAGGATACCTTGAGCAGTATACACCAATGATTTTTTTTATAGCAGCAGTACTGTTTTGATGCAAATTCTACAGACACACATTGTCACCTTTTGGCCATGTAAGTTTAGTTATCAAAGTAGTTTTGGTGTGTGCAAAACCCTAGATTTATTTGTTTTGGAGAAAGCGAAATCGGAAGATGTACTGCCCTAAGTCTCCATACGTGCTTATGGGAGATGTTAGGGTCTAAATCACTATGTGGGCTGTGTTATCATGATATCCTGTAATATTTCTTCCCTTTAGAAAGTTTGAACCACATGTGAAGTGAATATGTTCAGCCTGTGGGATTAAATTAGTCTCAGATAGATTGTCCAACCCAAATACAAAGATATGTGAGGAACCTCAGTATCAGTGCTTCGCTCTGCTGACCCACTCCTACGGCTCCAAATTACTTGCTAATGTGGACACAGTCAGGAAGCACTTGTATCTTGCGACTTGCTTACTACTAGTCCAAACAGAATAATTTGAAGTGCCTGCTTATATAAAGAGTATGATTCCTCTATTCTCCTCTCTGCCCCATTCCACCTATTTGCTGTCCAAAGTTATACTTTTTACAGTCATTTTTTTATTATAGTGTAGTTAACTGAGCAGGCAATTTCATTAAAGAAAGGATTGCTTCTTCTTTCAGATAAGGAATGTTAGGGAGGAATACATTAAATAAATTCAATGTTTAAACATTTCTCTAAAGGCACTAAATTGTGACTGCAATAGACTGTGTGATAATGTGTTGCTGAAAAAAGTGTAAGATACAGAAGAGCCGTATTCTCTAAACCTCAGTGTCTTTCTCTTTCTAAAGAAAGTTTTTAATGGTTCTTGTAACACAATAAGGTTTTAATTCCAGAGGATGATGGGTGATAAATGGAAGAGACTTCCATGTTGAAATGAATGCTTGTTATTAACATGTCTCCTCTCTCTTCATCGATGCATTTAGTTCTGGGTTTTTTTAAATTTTTTTTAACTTACCATGTGGGGCTTTTCATAGCTAAAAAAGTTGCTTGTATGTTTTTATGAACCCACTAAACTTAAACAGATTTCTTTAGAAAAATAATGTGGATACATTTTGCTTTCTTCAGGCTCAAGAATGTTAAAATAGAAATACTTTCTTGAATTCCCTCTGCTGGCTCAAGTTACTAGGTGGTCCCAAGTTACCAGAAGTAAAATTTATAAATCTAACCCCTAGTCTAGACATTTTCCAGCACTGACTGCAGTTCAAAAAATATTAATGTCTAGCCGGCAAAGTGAAATTCCCCCCAGTGATTTTGCAAATGACTAGAAAGTTAACCTTTTGCCAACTGCTCCTTCTGTGCATAGAGGTTATTAAAAAGAATCCAGGCATTTATAACTAGGGCTTTTAAGACTGAAACACCTTGGCATGACCCTTTGTGTCTCCTTCTGTTTATTCAGGCTTGGCCTCTGTGGCTGGAATGTGTGAGCCTGAAAGGAGCTGCAGCATTAATGAAGACATTGGCCTAGGTTCAGCTTTTACCATTGCACATGAGATTGGTCACAAGTGAGTGAGTTTAAAAAAAGAGTACGTTTTAATGCATCACCTTTTTAATATTAGTTTAATAATAGATTTATTTTTTTTCCCCTTGCATGGCTGTACCATCTCTATTCTGGTGCTCCATGTTTCTGTATGTAGAATTTATGAGTGGCAGTACATTTTATTTAGTGTATATTACCAAGGATTTTAAATCTAGAACTGAAGACTCATTGTTTAACCTTTGATTTCAGATTCCAGTTAAATCTGTGCTTTTGAGATTCGTCTCACAACCTTCCTGTTCCGTTTCATACTTTTAAATATTGGGCTTTGAAAATTCTGCCCCCCCTCCCCCACCTTTACTTTTGTGTGCTTTTCTTTATGCAGTAACAGTGGTTATAAGGTAATTCTTTTGCTTTTTGTTATTTTGTCTTAAGTATAATTCATGCTGTTTTCATTAAAACATTGATTCTGATGTCAGTATTCATACACTTTCACTCATCTTTCACTCAAGTATGAAGTATATAAACCAGTCATAGAACAGTCATAGCATCACTTGCTACATTTTAAGCATCAGTTTATCGTTGTAAAGAGCACAATGTTATGAGACTGATAAAATCTAAGTGGAGTTTGGTCTGGAAATATTTCAGGGCTTCCTTCAAAAGACAGCATTGTTAATACATTGTGATGATTCTAAAAAAAAAAAATAAAAATAGGCACCTTCTATTATCAGGGCGTTTCCTTCTTTGTTTACATGCGTTGACCGACACTGAGTTATGGATGACATGTTTTTCCAGTCATTAGCTGTTGCAACTGCTAAAAGTTTCAGTTCAGACTGAAATGGAAGTTATCAATCTGCTGATCAAATAAAGGAGTTGGAAGTAAACAGTTATTTCCAGCCCACTTATCATGTGAGGTAATCATTGGGCAAGTATGATCTCATTTATATGATATATAAAAAACCCACTGTATTTGCACTGAAGTAGATAAATTCCCAAAAGGAATTGTGTAAGATCTGAACAAAAATAATTTAAAATACATTAAATTCTTCTCATCTTGATTTCCTTCCTTCTTTTTCTTCACTTGCATGAGTTGAAAAAGATAAAGGAAAATCTATTTCCACTGTTGAGGAAAGAGCTCCTACAGATCACTCATACATAGTTCCATGCATCACCTCCCATTCACCCACACTGTGACTGAATGCCTCTACGACTAAATCAAGGAAGTTATTTCTTCTCAACTTCCTGTTTCCTATTACCTACTAGAAGGTACTTGCATATGTGAGTAAAATAATTGTTTTGGAGAGCCTTGTAAACTTTCTTCTTTGTCTGTACCATGATAATTGCTTTTTTCTTCAGATATAAATAGGAGATAGAAAATAAGCTTCATTGTCAAATGAAAAATGGAAGCATTTAAGCAACATGTCTACACTGAATATGTAACATAAACCAGAAAAGCACTCAAATTAGAATGGGAGGATTACACTTCGAAAGATCATGATTTTATTAATTATATATTTGTCATGGAATACTAAGGTTTTTAAAAAAAATGTTGAACCGAGGAATAAAATTCTCCTGTGATTAAAAGAGAACTATAATGATAATACGTTATTTGGTAGATTATCCACAGTTTTTTCAAAACTGGATTTGTAAGATTCCCTGATGGAAGTATGAGTTAGCTTGTTGTTAGTTTCTAGTAGTTTATTAAATTGTAGAGTGATGGAAGTCATTAGATCATTCAATCTGACTTTATGTATGTCATCATGTATTAGATTTAATTAATTTAGGATTGTATTGGTCCATGTAACTTTAATTTGATTGAAGAATATTATCCAGAAAAGCATTTAGTCTTGAAGACTTAAAGACACTGAGAGTGAGAGAGTGATTATTATGGTCAGTCATACTTTGTTGTGACTATTTACAAGTATTTTTAAAAATATTTTTTTGTTTCCGTTCCTTACCACTTGTAGTTTTTTATGTGTATAATGCAGTTTTGGCCCAGATAAGCTGTGTGCAATTGAGACTCATGAGCAGCTGTTTTTATTGAAGAGGGCTGTATACTGTGATTAACTTTGCGTTTCTTTCTTGAGGGCATAAAGAATGGTGTTAGACTAACGGTTTTATGGTTGTTTCACCCTGTGCATAGTTGTGAGAAAAACCTCGTATTACTCTTAATACTTCTTTGAATCAGATAAAACTCAGAATAGGCCCTTCAGCCTTCAGAATAGTGTCACTAGAAATTTGATTTATGATGCTTGACTTACAGAATTCTTACTTTCCTACCATTATATATCTATATCTCACACTGAAGTAGTGCTTAAGATCTCAGGTAAGCAAAAATCACAACCAGGGACTTCTCGTTGCAGGAGTGGGAATTGAATGTGTATGTCCTGCATTGTCAAATAAAGTTTGACTTTTTCTTAGTGAGGAAAGGAACTATTTGCAAGCTTGAATATACTCTCATGCTCAGACGAATTGTAAGATTTAAGATCCAGTCCTATTTTCTGTTTCCCTGCCAGCTGAGGTATGTGACTTTCCACTCAATGCTTTTTGATATGGATTCTTTCTAAAATGCCTGGGTTGCCCCTTGCATGATGTACAGGATGGATAGCTGAACTGATAAGGATTCATGTTCCTTATGACTGAGATATACCACTGAAAGGGGTATATCTCTAAAAAGAGGGCACTGTGCCATAGCGGACTAGGCACAGGACGGAGCTGCCCATAGAACTTGCAGTAGGAAAAGAGTTTAGTAATAATGGGTAGCTATTGAGGGCTGTACAGAAAGAGCAGGGATAAAAGGCTGGTGGCTAAAGTAATTTCTGAAAAGTCAGGATTTTCTTGACTTACAGAAGATGCAATGTGGTGAAATTCAGAGGGGTTTGATTGTCATATCTTGATTAAAAAAAAAGAGTAAGAAATAAAATAGTAACGTGGATTATAGCCTAATGGAGTAAATTGGCCTCAAGATGAAGAACAACAGAACAACAGTGTGTTTAGTTCTGGATTAGTTCATACAGCTAAAATGCGCCTGCAATTCTAGCACTTTTTTGAAATATTTTTTCAGTCTGTAGGCAAAGTAGAGAAATAAATACCTCTCCTTTCATATGAGAAAGTTGATGTTCACTGCAGGAGTAGAAATTTGTAGTCTAGGAAATCCTAGCGGTGCTTTCAGAAGCTTGTTGTCTTTTCATCATTCTTTGGCAATCAGCGAGATTCGCGTTTGATCAGTCACACCTCAGCTGCATTGTAGGACCTGAGTTTGAGTGATAGGTTTTCCAGAAGAAATGAGTGTCAAGGAATGTATGTATTGTACAACTGGAAGGAAAATACTCCATTTGAGGTAATAGGGACACATAACACGAAACCTCAAAATAGCTTTGAAAAATAGTTGCAACACATCTAGGATGAATTGTACTAGTAGTTCCTCCTGTCAGCTCTCCCATGGTCATTTTTTTTGTCTATGATGATGGTGTCTTCCATCTTCACCTATAGCAGGGCTGACAGACTGTCTCAAATCTACAGTGTATGAACACCTTAACACCTGCCAGAACAAGCTAAAACTTGTCCCTGCTAGATGCCCAGGATTGACTGAGGACATGCCTTAAATTTTTAGGGGCAGTTTAAGTAATTTTTTTTTTAGCTAAAACAAAAAACCAAACAAACAAAAACAAAAAAAACCAAAAGACCACACAACCAAAAAAACCAAGAACAAAACCAAAATAAAATCTGTCCAGACATCCAGAGATTATACATTATCATATTTTTGCTCTCTTGTGTCACTCCTTGCCCTCCCTCCCTCCCCCTTTTTCCCCACTGCCTTTGTAATATTGCAGGTATCAAAGCATGCAACATCTATAAAAAAAAGTCTTCATTGGAACTTTAATTTTAATGATGTTTTGTGCATATAAAAATAAGTATCATAAACATAAAGGTAGAAGAAAAATTCTGATTTCTGTGACATGTTTGTATTTACAGTAAGAAAAAGGCTTGTGTCTAAATATCTGAAATACTATTTGAAGTGTAGAATTTACAGTAGTAAAATAATTTGTCTAGCATTAAAACATTCTACTCAAAGAAAAGGAATGTAATGACACTTCACAGATCTTAACAAAAGTGTAAGAAGAATAAATGGGGGTGAAGAGGAAGGTTATCATAGCCTTTAGGGCATCATGAATTTCTAAAGGTAATCTGAGCTCAGAAGTTTGCTTCCCAATTAAAGTCAATACTTGTCACTTTGACCTACACTGTAGAGACCTGGTGGATTCATACTCTAACTCTGTGTAACACGGAAACCTTATTTGGTATTACTCTTGTGGCATGAAAGCTGGATAGGTATGGCAGTGCAAACCAGGCGAAGTTTCTGCTCTGTATTTTCTAATATTCCCATAGAAGTCTGTTATTTCCCTGTAAGAAAATCTGGGTTTCTGAATAGGCTTCATTTTTAAAGTGAATTAGAATTTGCTGTGCTTTTAAGAGCTTCATGCATTATTTAATCCTAAATTATGCTAATATATAAAAACTCTGTTTCATGGGGTGTTTGAACATCAACCATAACTCAAAGAAGAATAACACTTAGGAAGTAAGTGGTAAAAATGTTACAAGTATGCTAAAATTATGTTTAATTTCATGACAGGTATGCTTATTATAAAGTTATCATTATTCAATTAGTTTGTTTCCTAGGTTTTCAAGGAAGTAATATGTTTCACTAAAGTAAAAGTTTTAAATTTTGCATTACTTCAGAATAAAGGATTAGGGATGCTCCAAACCATGTAATGATCCCCAAATATAGAAAGTCAGCGGTTAAGGTTAAAATTCACATTAAGACATGAAAATAGAAAGTGAAGTAACTCATTAACCTTGATTCTTCCCTTGAGGAACAATGCAGTATCAGGTAGTTTCTTGATTTTTCAAGTTTTGTTTTTTTTTTTTTTAAATTTTAATTTGTGGAAACACGCTAATTTTCCTTTTCCTCCCTCCATGTAGATGTTCTGATGTCACTGAGAAAAGGCAGTTTAAAGCTGTGGTAACATTTACAGGTATAGGGAAGTGGATAATTATATTAGTTTTTCAATGTACGCTGTAAATAGACATTCTAAACTATATGAAATACATATATAGATTGAAATGACACCTTATGAGATTAAGAATAACATACTACAAAAAATAAATTACTACAAAGTGTATGAAAAAGCTGGTATCTAAGAAAATAAACTAGCTGTTTTCACAAGTAAATTATAAAACCTAACGGGTGAATTATATCTAATATAAGAATACTTTTTCAAGCATGCCTTCCACCTTCTCATGGTAGTACAGATTTACTGTTAGAAATCTTCAAAGTATTCTTCACTAGTGCGCTTTAGGGCTTTTCCCTGTCCTTTGCTTCGTTCTCCATAAATGCTGTCAGAGCAGTGTGTCTGATGGATATACTGAGCACCAGAGGAATGTACCAGGGTTAAGATACTGAGCTTGAAAATGACCCATTTTACTCTTAGTATGTATGTTTATTTTGTCTCTCATAGTGCATATAATTGGTAGTATAAACCTTCTTAAGGTTAAAGTTTCTTTTCTCCCTTAGAAAGAAAGGTTTATTTTTCCTAAAGCGTTACATGTAGTTATGCAGCTGTAAATAAACCTTAGATAATAGACAAGAAGATCAAGTGATTGATTTTACAGTATTTGGGTTCCTGTAACTTTGTTGCCTCACCTGACTCAAGATTCCTGGTGTCTGATATGCTTCTTCCTTAAACAAGTGGCACAGCAAAGTAAGGCCCACTGCTTTAAGTCAAATTCATAGAACTCATGAATCCATAAATGACTACAAAATGAACATGCCCTGTTGTATTTAAAGAAAAGAAACATTAGCATTCTCTGCAATTCTCAACTCTTCAAACTCTAAAAAAAGCTAGGAAATGCTTTGATACACAAATCATTAGCAGAGATAATTGGTTGGTTGTTAATGAGAAAAAGCAGTTCACTTGAGCAGCAGTTTCAGATAACTTCAGTGCTATGAAAACAATGAACTTCAGTGAGCAATACTGAGGAGCATTCAGATTGCTTTGGATCTGCCTTCTCTGAGTCTTAAGTGTTTGGATAATAACTCAGGATGGAAGCATCCTGGCTGTTTTACAAAAATAACTGCTGTCATTTCAGATACATCAGCAATAAGTGTTTTGGCAACCATTACCATCATAGTTTAGAATCACACAACAAATGAATAACCTCATCTTAAATAGAAATGATATTGTTGGGACCTGTAGTATTGTGCCTTCACAAGATAAAGGAAGATGAGAAGTTTACATTCCCATCCTTCTTTCTGCTTAAACTCCAGGGTCTCTGGTTATCTGGTGCTGTTTTATTCTGTGCAGCTGAGACTAGTTATCTCCTCTGTGATTTTTGAGGTCAGAACTTAAGTTGGATGGGTATTACAAATAATTCCCTCAGATAATTCTTTTCAGATATAAGGGAAAACAGATTTCCAAGGAAAAAAGAATCTGTTCCATTACAGATGTTAGTAAATGAAACAGGCACAGAGCACTAGTCAGATGTGCTGTTGTCTTAATATTTTTTAAGTATACAAACTGTAGAGAAACTGCAGGAGACTTTCAACCATGATTTTTAAGATCTTGTATTTCTGCTTTACACAGTTCTAAAATGTAACATAGATGCTCTTTTGGGAAAGAGGAGCTATAATGCTTGAAAAAATAGAGCTGCTGGTTTAAACAGCTTTCCTTGAGATGGTAAGCGGACAGGTAACTTCACAGAAAAATTCCTGTGTTACCTGAGAAGATTTTTTTTTTTCACTCTCTCCTCACTCATCTGTCTGTTCTTTCAAAAACAGAATTATACTGGTATTTTTAGACAGGCTTTTTAAGCCTGTGAAAGAAATAGTCTGCATCTCTTCAGTGAGTCTGAAAGAGGTAAGTAAGTCATAACAGTGGCTCCACGAAGAGTATTTTATGTCACTTTGCCTCCCTGCCTTCCCACCCCAATCTGGTTGCAAACATGCATTTGTAAAAGACATAGCTTTAATCTAATGATGGCCAAATATAACCAAAGTGTTCTGATGGAAGTAAAACTGGTACTTTGAACAGAAATGTGTCTTCATCTTCAATCCTGGTCATAGGAGTGCAGATTACTGGGCTGTAATGGCCTGCTGCCACTACCATCTTTGGAAGTAGTTGACAGTAATTGCAAAATCCCTTTCCAAGCATCAGAAGAAAATTACCTGCACCTAATGATCAGTTTCCTCCTAAATTCAGAAGCAAGGGAAAGTAGAATAGCCTTTCTGGAAGGGAATAGATGATTTAGGGGAATGAATATTTATAAAAAATGAGACTACTGTGAGCTCATGAGAAGGCATGGCATTCTTGTGTGCATCAGGAATTGTGGCTTCCATTCACAGTCATGCTTATTTTCAGGCATGCCACTGCCACCATCAGCAACATCATCTTTTTCACAGACAGCTGCTAGAAAAGGGAAAGGTATTAAACCATGAGGTTTCTTTTTTTGTTGTTTTATAGGCCCAAAAGATACAAATTTCATTTCCCAGACAGTCAAAGTCTGTTATTTCTTTGACAAATGGAATACACTAAGTAGGGGTAAGGTGGATACCAGTTACAGTCAGCATGATCCAGTTAAACTCTTTCCCACATACCCAAATTCTCATTTCTATAAAAAAGTCACTCATAGGGATTATTAAAAACTAAGTTTTTCTGTTTTAAGAAATTCTACAGAGGTAATACAGAAGGAAATGTTTCTGTTTGAAACACCTCTAATTCTAGGAAAGTATGGCAGTTGAGAACTAGGTCAATAAAGTACATTTTTCGTTGTAAAATTCTGGCTGAGTTTGTTGCACTGGACATCTAAGTTCTTGCCTCACAAAAAACATATTGATATTGAAGACTGATCATAATAATTAACATTGGACTGAAAGTTCCATTATAATACATACGTTGCTCAGATGAGTTGTTAAAGCTGTGTTTTTTATATGTGAGAAGTAGTCTTCGTTTGATTATATAATAATCTAAGGTGTCAGTCAGACCTTTCCCACGTATAATGCAGCATATTTGCATTTATGAGATACAATATGCTGCACTACACTACATGCAGGCATTGCTACAGACTAGGTATTCTGTCAGGAGACAACACGTAGGCAAGGACATGATGCTTTTTTGATGGTGAAGTCCTCCCCCAGCCTGTAGGAAACATCCATCATTCACTAATGTTCCTTTTCTTATATCCTTGCAATTAATGGAGTTTGGGAGTAATGATTAGGTATACCTTGTTTCTGTATATTTTATAAATATACAGAAATTCTGTATAAAAATATATTTATTTTTATGATCAGCTGAAGAGATGAAACCATACCCAGTGTATTGAAGCTCAGAGTAACATGAAAGTCTTGTATTTTCATACCACACTCTGGAGCAATATGTTCAGATTAATATAACACCACTATCACTCTTTCACTCTTTCACTGAAGAAAGTGGTATGAAGTGATATTATCAGTAGATAAATAACCAGTCTCTAATTTACCACCGTTTGTGTCTTCTGGCAGTTGATCCTAAAAATTTCTAGAAAATAAAACTTAGTGCCTCAAGGCATTTGTGTTCCTGAATGATAAGTAAAAATGAGGGAGTCAGTCCTTTTAGCATCTGTAATGCAGGAGGCTTCAAAGACTGACTGCTTTGTGTGACAGACCAAGAAATGACAGTTTTGCCGCTCTGTGTATGCAGAAGCTGGGTTTTGGCATTTCCTTGAGCTACTTCTCTGTCTCATGGTTAGGAAGGCTCCTGTGTGTCTCACTGCTTGTCCCTCTGATTTTATAAGCCTTGAGCCATGTTTGAGAAGAAGGAATGAATTTGACCAAAGGATAGTAAGAAATAGGTTTTTCCCCCCAAGTGATTGAATCAAAATTAATCAAAGGCAGAGTAAGAAAATGGAGTTTTAGAAGACTGTGTACTATTATGGTATACAGGTGCTTCATTTATGTCAAGCCAGTGAGGTATATGTTCTTGATTGTTTTGGAATTACAGTAATAATTTAACTAAAGATTGTAATGGAACTCTTTCAAATAGATGTTCTGTGAATTTACTTCTACTTTTAATCTGATGGTTGATGATCTATAGCTCCAAGGGTGCATTTCAGTAGTGCAGGATTTCTAAGACCTAAGGATTCTTTTGCCATATTCCTTTTTCATATCATCTTTGTTGAAAGTTAATGAATTTGTTGCCTGAAAATCTCTGTTGGACAAGTTCTACCCAGAGATTTCTTACAGTATATTCTGTTTATTTTTAGTTGTCTTCATTCCAGTGTTCCATGACAAAGCAGAGCTCTGATAGAAGGGCTTCAAGTCACTCTGTGGATGGATACAGAGAGGGAGTTTGCATACCACACAGGCCTGGGAATTGTGAAACCCATATTCTGCTTGAATTATCGTTGACTGCTGTGTACCTACACTGTACTGTTGCAGCAATATCACCTATTCTCTGTTTGTCCTATTTACTAATCATAGAATGGTTTGGGTTGGAAGGGACCTCCTTGGTTGGTTCTAGTTCCAACCTCCCTGCTATGGGCAGGGACACCCTCCACTAGCCCAAGTTGCTCAAAGCCTCATCCAGCCTCGCCTTGAACACTTCCAGGGAGGGATGGGGCATCCACAGCTTCTCTGAGCAACCTGTGCCAGTACCTCATCACCTTCACCATGAAGAATTTAGTTCTGATGTTCGATCTAAATCTACCCACTTTCAGTTTAATCCAAGTGTTAGTGCCACAATATATGTATTCTTTATCCAGGTATAATACCAAATAAGGACTTAGTGTTCAGTATTTATCTTGTGAAATTTCTTTAAAAGCTTTAGAAAACTTTCAAAAATCTGTAGAAGAAAATAAAGTTATGTAATTATGCAATTTGAATAAACTCAACAGACCTTAACTGATCCCGATTCTCCGCTTAAGAGTTCTTCTGTACTAAGTGCATCCTTTTAGGTCCAACATGATTTCTGTAAAGGTGACATTAAGTTTTGAGAGATGTCTGGTGCAGTAGAAAAGTAATGTGCTGTTTCTCTCCTCTTCTTTTGGGCAGTTTTGGTATGAATCATGATGGAATTGGAAATTCCTGTGGGACCAAAGGTCATGAAGCAGCAAAGTTAATGGCAGCTCATATTACAGCAAACACCAACCCTTTTTCTTGGTCAGCCTGCAGTCGGGATTACATCACCAGTTTTTTAGAGTAAGTAATCTCTCAAGAAAAGTAATGAGTTTTCAAAAAATGGGCACCTTTCAGGATATATAGTAGAGATACAGTGACCTGTTCTGGTGGTTTACATATTTGTAATGAACAGCAGAAATATAGCAAGTCACTTAAGATTTTTGTTTTGTAGAGCACTTTTTCTGTGTAATGGCAAAAGCTTCTTCTGCACCATTCCCCATCTTACAGTTCTCATTTTCAAAACATTTGAAGTTCTGATCATATCTCATTACTTCATTAATCTGAGGGTGAGAAATAGAGAATGGTGGAATTTATCTATGAATGATGGGAAGTATTTTTTTAATAGACGCATAATGTGAGGGAATCTAATGAAGGGAACAAGGTTGTGGTTCTCTTCCTTGTACATTTTATTCTCCACATTTTTTCATGCAGTCTTGTGAGTTTTATCTATCAATTTTCTTTGGTACCATTGTTTAGAATATAAAGATTACAGGTGAGGATGCATAGATTCTTATATGAATACCATAAAATTGTGCTAACCTATACTTCTGTGGTGATTTTTATCCAGAAGTAGATTGCTACCTGAAATTTTACTTCTTTAAGAAATAAAATTTCTTCAATAACTCAGACACTTACTGTATTTTAGGAGATAAGCTTGAACCAGTCAGGTGGTCTAACCACAAAACTACTAAGAATGAATTGAGCTTCTTCTCTTTCAGGGATACAACCTCAGAATGATAATGCTGTAAAATAATAATGTGAATAATATACTGTATTGTGACTCTTAGCTGAAGGGACCCATGGAGATGGATAGATTTTCTTTAGGTTGGTTCAAATGTACCTTCCCACACAATGTAGAGGATCACTGGATTGGTCTGAAGAGGTGTTTGAGCACCCTGTAGAGTCAAGGGGCAGAGACAGACATTTAATATTGGTGATGTTTAGAGGAAAAAACTTCCCTTCATTTACTGTGTCAGGTTAAGGCATTTTGTATCATCACACCGAACTGTTCATCCACCCAGTTTTATGTACTGGAACATTCAAGATGATTGACTAAACTAAGACACCCTGAAGAAGTCATCCTTGCATACATGTGTGATACAGGTTTCTCACTATATAAATTGATTTTCTCAGGAGAAATATGTATGTATTCATTTAACACTACCATGATAAAAAAGAATGCAGGGTAGCTTTGTTTTATCATTACCAATAATTTCTGTTAATTCAACACTGTTCCTGTTAGTAGTCTTTCTAGTATGTCATGCAGCCTATTCTGTGACAAAGAATACAGGTTTTGCATCTTTTCTGAGAGATTATTTCACAGCTTAATAGTTCTGACTGTAAGCTAACAGTTCAGGTATTTTCTTGTAGCGTTTGGGCATTTGTTTCTTACTGTTACAGTTTTGCAATTCTGTCTCATTTACTTCTGTTCGTTGCTCTCCTCTGAACTCCATTTTGATCCCATAATTGTGCTGATGATAAATTGTCTATTGATGAAGACATAATTCAGCAGGTAGCTAAGAAGTCATTTTTTATTTATGGGTTTAGAGAAAGAAACATGGTAAAAATCTGTTATGCTGCCAATGTAATAGGGCAGAACACTTGTTCATAATGTTCCTGCACAGTTTCACATTTCAGTCTGAAGAGATTTTATTTTTTCTTTACTTGATATGTATGTAGTATCTTTCAGATTTTTATTGCCAGTTAAAAGTGTATTTACCTCTTCTACTTTATGTTATTTATTTTTTTTAAATTTGCCGATAACATCTCCATTATTCTTTCCCATTTCCTAAGTTTGATTTACTCTTAAGTTTCATTTTTAAGTTTGTGGGATGCCAGTGAAATTGTAGTTACATTAGTGTAAAACCAGACTAGTATTCTGGTGAACCTGTTCACATAGTTTTAATCTCTTCAATTTTTTGAGATACTTCTCTATCACTGCCAGTGTTCCCAACTCTACTTGAATTACTACCATCTGTGAATTTCATAAAACAATAATTGCTGAAGATAATAGTGATATCTGAGCTAGGCTATAAAAAAATCTACACATAGCAGCTTCAATGATAAATTATCTTTCATAATATTTTAGCCATATTTTTCTAACCTGAAAAGTGGATGTTATTTTTTTCAAAGCCACCTTGGATAAACATTATTTTATGCATTGCAATTATGAATAGATTTTCCAATTGTATAGAATACTGTATTAAATAACATACTAAGAGCCAAAGATAACTGTTCCTCCATCTACTAATTTTGAAATCTATTTTTAAAAATGACATATTTCTCAAATGTGATCTATTCATTATAGATGTATGCTTCTTACTGTTTGTAGTCCTAATATCCTGTAAATGAACTGATACTTTTTTCTTAAAATTGTTGTTTTATTATTTCATAAAATAGGATAGTCTGCAAAACTGGTTTTTATCTCCAGTGTCTAGTTTTCTCCACAGCTTTTCATGTCATCTCCTTAATGACATCAGGGAGGTGTTGAGATAGAGTTACAAAGTGTGCTGGGGGAAGTAGAGGGAGGTGAGTGAGTGGCTGTGTGGTGCTTAGTTGTTGGCTGGGATTAAACCGTGACATACAGGTACCTGCAGGACAGCTGTCAGAAGCCTAAATCTCTTTTTTTTACCCATTCACAACTTTTCTTTAGGCAGAATAGCTTTAAGAGCAGATACTTTTCTGTTGCATGTAATGATTGGTGAGAGAGAAGCATAGAAAAATGAGTTTCATGTGGTAGCAATTCCCTGACTGCTTCTGTAAGAGCAGAACAGTCTGCATCCAGACAGGAAAAATAATTCAGGGTTTTTTCTAATACTAACTCATAACTTAGCAACAAATGAGGAAAATGCTGATTTGGAGCTTTAGAGAAAAAGCCTCAGGATGTTGTCATCTCTGTCTCCAGCTGTTTATTTGAGATAGATTGGATTCTGCCCCCTTTCTTTCCATTTTCCTCAAGTATGGGAAAACAGCTGGCACAGGGCCCAGTAGACTACAAACAAGGAAGACTAGTGTTTTTTCTGTGCTGAAAGAGTATGGTTAGTTTAGGATTCATTTAGTGATGTTTAACAAGAAAGAACATGACAGGATGAAATGCAGATACCCAAGCAGAATCCTGAGGACGTGAGTCCTTATGACATACCATGACACCTTTTAGATTTGTTGGCTTGTGTTTGGATACAAGTTTGGGCAGGGTTGTCATGGCACCTGGATAAAGCAGGTGGAATTCGTTTTTTTTAAAGCTCATTATGTGTTCACAGAATTATATGGTAAGGTAGATTAATGTGGATGTATTAGTTTACTAGCTTGGGTCACCACTTGCCACAGCAGTTTTGCACTGTGTGCCATTTTGTAGTTTACGATACCACATTGTCCTTTATCATCAGGCAGTAGCATTTTGAAACAGAAGTCATCCTGGTGACACTCAAAGTAGAGCCTCACCATCCTCCTTCTCTTCCTCAAGCCTTTTAAAAACCACACCCAGAAACAAATTTTCCAGGCTGAGGCTACTGAGGAATAACCGTTAAGTATCACTGTGGAGGTGATAGTTAAGAAAGCAATATATTTTGCGGGATGGCCAGATAGAGGATGAGTGTGTCTCAAAGGACACCAATAAGATGAAGCAAAGCTATGCATTGGTAATAGATCTATCAGAACTCTTGTGAAGGATGGCTAGCCAACACAGGCTCTGAAATGGCTAAAGAAAATAATTTTTTTTCTGAGGAAGATATTCTGTCTAGCAGATAATAGCTGCTGTCAAGCTTTATGTTTAAGACTGATTGAAATTCAGTCAATCAACTGAATTGTTAATAAATGCTTTACAATTGCTTTAAATTTCACTATTTGTGGAGTTAAAGGCAGAAATACTTACTGAGAAGTGAAGGGTTTGAGAGCAGTGTCAGAAGAAAGATTTCTGCGAGAGGTGTAGAAACCTTTAATATCGGTTCATAGGAGGAATGAACCAAGCCTAAAAATTATTGTGACTGAAAACCAATTAGTATGGATTTCATTCAATGCAGCACGTGTGTGTATATATATATATATATATAAAATATATATAACATGCAAGTTTCATTATATCCAGCATATACTTATAAGTCTGCCTGTAGCGCCATGCAGATAGCTAGACATAGGAGAACTTTCTGTTTAGAATTTTTCATTAAGTTACTTCTGTGTTTCATAACAACAAGATCTGGGTGATTTCTGGAATCATAGTTAGTTAATCTTGTCAGCATCACATAGGAGAAAGTGTTAGAAGAGGCCAGATGGCCAACTCTGTCTGAATAGAGAAGAACCAAGAGTCTTTCAACTATTTGAATAAATAAGATCTATCACAGGAAATTCTTGGAGAGGCTCTAGAATTGCCATACAGCAGGTCTGAGACTACAGATTTCTAACTCTGGAAAGAAGCCAAAACTACCTCGTTCCAAGCAAGCTCTTGTAGACAATATAAAAAAATCACCTGGTATTTGGGCCCAGATGTCATCTACCCAAGAATCTTGGACATACAAGTGGATATGCAAGATAAATATAGGATACATCTATATATACTTCATATGCTAGCTATGGCAGATTGGCTAGTCCCCTTGTACTCCAGAAATCTAAGTTAACTTCAAAAAAAAGTACAAGCCAAGACTAGTTTTGAAAGGTTAGGTCACATCAATTGGTCTCTCTCCAAATCAATGGAGAAAATTCACATTCAGTATTATTTGTTGGACCTACATTTTTATTATTATTAGCTGCTGCTTTCTTCAAAATTTAGCAGGATTTTTTTTTAACCAACAGATAAATGAATAAAAGAATATGTCCCCAATTACTGTAGACTTCTGAAACTTTGAAGTTTTTGTATTTTGCTTAAAAGGATACCCAGTTAAATAAAAATCACAACAAACAGTTTCTGTAATCATGGGCTGGCAGTAGGTTGTTGAGTGTTGACTTTGCAATTTTTACTCTTTGTCTACTACCTCTTGGGTTATTTGATTTTAAAGAAATTATAAAGGACAGAATTAGCAGCAGATTCCCATTAACTTGTATGTAGAATGTTTGATGAAATAAATACAGAACAGTAAACTGTCACAGTATTTTATTGCTTAGTATCTCCCAAACTCTCAAGGCCAGATACCAACAGACTTTGGTAGGTGGATGATTTTGATAGATGGACCAATAGATCTTTCTTAATATGGCTGCTGGGTAATTAGGCAAATGAATAAAAGAACACTTTGGAATGCAGACCATATTGTGGAGCAAAGTATACATTAAAGATATTGCAAACTATCTACTACCAAACAAAAGAAAAAGTATTATGGAAAGATTGTGCAAAACTAGCATTTTTGCAATTGAGTAGATCGTAAGACTTGGAGCCGGGCTTGCATAAAAGATTGGAAGGAACTAGAATTTATCATAGGAGAGTGGCTAAGTCTATATGAATATCTGAATTTCCCTGACATTTCAGAATGTTTTAATTTAGTAAACCTATTCTGTTTCAACATACCACTCCTAATCACATTTCCATTACTTATACCCTGATTCTGCAAGTGTTTATGTTATTACCTGTAGACTATTGAGCAATCTGCAGAGTTTATTCATTAATGTCAAGTTAAGCAGCTTTTGTAACCTGAACAGAAATATTTCCTGGTGTACTCTAAAAATCAGTTTATACTCAGGAAAAGTGTGTAATACATACCATAGAATCATAGCATAGAATGGTTTGGGTTGAGATGATAGACCTTAAAGGTCACAGAGTTCCAACCCCCCTGCCATGGGCAGGGACACCCTCCACTAGACCAGGTTGCTCAAAGCCTCATCCAGCCTGGCCTTGAACACTCCCAGGGATGGGGCATCCACAGCTTCTCTGGGCAACCTGTTCCAGTGTCTCACCACCCTCTCCATGAAGAATTTTTTCCTGATATCCAGTTGAAATCTACCCGCTTTGAAATTAAACCTGTTACACCCTCTCCTGTCACTACAGGCCCTACTAAAAAGTCCCTCTCCAGCTTTCTTGTAGGGTCCTTTAAGTACTGGAAGGTGCTATACGGTCTCTCCAGAGCCTTTTCTTCTTCAGGCTGAACAAGCCCAACTCTCTCCGCCTGTCCCCACAGCCGAGGTGCTCCAGCCCTCTGAGTATCTTTGTGGCCTCCTCTGGACTCACTCCTACCAGTTGATATCCTTCTGATGTTGAGGACCCCAGAGCTGGATGCAGCACTCCAGATGAGGTCTTACAAGAGCAGAGTAGAGGGTCAGAATCATCTCCCTTGACCTGCTGGCCATGCTTCTCTGCATACAGCTCAGGATACAGCTGGCTTTCTGGGCTGCCAGTGCATACTGGTGGCTCATGTCCAGCTTTTCATCCACCAGTACCCCCAAGTCCTTCTCCTCAGGGCTGCTCTTGATCCATTCCCCACCCAGCCTGGACTTGTAGTAGGGATTGCCCCGACCCATGTGCAGGGCCTTGCCCTTGGCTTTGTTGAACTCCATGAGGCTGGCACAGGCCCACCTCTCCAGCCTGTCCAGGTCCCTCTGGATGGCATCCTGTCCCTCCAGTGTGTCGGCCACACCACACAGCTTGGTGTCGTCAGCAAACTTGCTGGGGGTGCACATGATCACATCATCCATGTCGCTGACAAAGACGTTAAACAGTACCGGTCCCAGTATGGATCCCTGAGGAATGCCGCTTGTGACTGGTCTCTCCTCAGTCACTGAGCTGTTGACCACAGCTGCCTGAGTATGACCGTCAAGCCAATTTTTTATCCACTGAGCGATCCGTCCATCAAATCCATGCCTCTCCAGTTTAGAGACAAGGATGTCTTGCCGGATGGTGAAGTAAGGATACTGTTAGGAGCCAATTACTATATATAGGCATGTAAATAGTTCAATTTTTTATAAGTATAAAATGGACTGTGTATAGTTAATAAATTTTATTATTTTCCCCCATATTTTTATGAGTAATTTGGTAACAGAATTAAATAGAATTATGTATGCTATCCATATATTTGAGTATATGATTATTTAGCGATAACAGATAATTAAAATTGTTTAGAATTTAATTAATGATTGTTAATCATAGCTTGCATTATAGTTCACATCATTATTATGAATGAGCCAACTCTGGAACATTCAAAACCTATTTTCACTGCCAGTGTTCTGAAATTCAACCACTGAAGGACTTGTGTTGTACTGTATGTATATTGCTGAGATATTTGGGAATAGATACTGTAACAGGAGCATAGACATTGAAATGTCTACCTCCATGGTTTTTGCTTTTTCTCTTTAGTGACCTTGGATACAACAGCATTTTCTGTACAGAGGTGATGGTTCTCTGTTTTGCATTGTCCAGTCTGTAAAGATTCTAACAATGAATTCCTGGTTGCTGTTGTTTGTATGAACCAGTTAGCAGTAGTAGCATGTCTGAGATCTTTCTGAGAATGCTCTAATGTCTTTGATATCCTTCCAAACAGAAGATAAATGTGCTATCCTGTGATATTAAGATACAAAACAATGTTTAAATTACACTGTAGAGTGTTCTACAAAGATCTCTTGAAACACTACACTGGAATACTGGGATGAAATTACATTAAACGTAGTTATTTTATAATTGAAATCTGTCTCATTATGTCCTATAAACTTCATGAAATTAACCTAAATTTAGGAAAATGAGAAAGGCTTCAAGTACTAGTAGTATCTTGTGGAGTAAATATAATGTGAGGATGAGTTTGAGATTGTCTTATTTCTGTTACAGACACTAAAGATTTATCCATTACTTGTTCAAAAATGTAAGTGCTTTGCAGGGTTATCCTATGCAATTTTTTTGGCTTTGTATATGCTTCCTGTATAATATAAATTCACAAAGCACAAAAGCTATTGTGAGTAAAAATTTTCTAAAATTGCAGAGGGGGAGGTATGTGAACATTATTTTACTTCCTTTCTTCTCTACATCTATACAAAGAGCTTTTTTCACTTTCTTAGGCCTGATTGATAATAGCTACTTGATCTCTGTTTATAAAGTGCTCCAATACCATTATTCTTACAGAATCATAGAATCTTTTAGGTTGTAAAAGACCTTTAAGATCATCAAGTCCAACCATTAACCTAACACTGCTCATACTATCACTAAACCGGGTCCTTCAGCACCTTGTCCTCATGTCTCTTAAATACCTCCAGGGGTGGTGACTCAACCTCTTCTGTAGGCAGCCTGCTCCAGTGCCTGACAACTTTCAGTGAAGAAATTTTTCCTAATATCCAATCCAAACCTTCTCTGGTGCAACTTGAGGCCATTTCCTCTTGTCCTATCACTTATCACTTGGGAGGAGACACCAACCCCCACCTCTCTGCAGCCTCCTTTCCGGGAGTTGTAGAGGGCAGTAAAATCTCCCTTGACCCTCCTCTTCTCCAGCCTATACAACCCCAGTTCCCTCAGCTGCTCCTCACAGGACTTGTGCTCTAGACCCTTCACCAGCCCTGTTGTTCTTCTCTGGACATGCTTCAGCACCTCAGTGTCTTTTTTGTAGTGAGGGGCCCAAAACTGAACACAGAATTCAAGTACAGGAGGACAATCACTTCCCTAATCCTGCTGCCCACATGGTTCCTGATGCAGGTCAGGATGCCATTGGCCTTCTTGGCCACCTGGGCACACTGCTGGCTCACATTCAACTGGCTTTTGACCAACAACTCCAGGTCCTTTTCTACCAGGCAGCTTTCCAGCCACTTGTCCCCAAGCCTTTAGCGTTGCATGAAGTTGTTGCAGCTCAAGTGCAGGACCTGGCACTTGGCCTTGTGCAACCTCATACAGTTAGCATCGGTCCATCGATCCAGCCTGTCTGGATCCCTCTGAAGAGCCTTCCTAGCCTCAGGCAGACCAACAATCCCACCCAGCTTGGTGTTGTCTGCAAATTTATGGACCCCCTTGCCCAGGTCATTGATAAAGATATTAAATACAACTGGCCCCAGTACTCCATTCACCACCACTCCTTGGGCCTGACCATCCAGCCAGTTTTCTACCCAGTTTTTACCCAAGCCATGAGCAGTCAGTTTCTCCAGGAGAATGATGTGGGAAACGGTGTGAAAGGGTTTACTAAAGTCTGGGTAGACAACATCCACAGCCTTGCCCTCATCCACTAAAGGGGTCACCTTGTCATAGAATGAGGTCCAGTTGGTCAAGCAGGACCTGCCTTTCATAAACCCATGATAGCTGGGCCTGGTCACCTGGTTGTCCTGTACGTGCCATGTAATGGCACCCAGGGTGGCCTGCTCCATAACTGATGTCAGACTGACAGACTGCACCATTTTGGTTCATTCCCCTAGATTAGCAGATTTTTTTTTCTCAAGTGTCAGGGTTTTGCTTGGGTTGAGCAAAGAGAAAGGGAGAAGAATGAGGACGTAGACTAATGGGTATTACACCATTCCTGAGTCCAGTAGAAGTTGCCTTGAAAGATTTATATTGTCCTCAGCCTGTATTCATCCTTTGCACAGCTTTGGTGAGACCTTTCATTACTAATGGAAAGTTCCTGGTTTCATCAATATATTTTATAACACATGCTGTTTCTTCTCCAAAATACTGCAATTCACAAAATGCAGTATTAGGTTCTCACACTCAGTTTGTAAAATGTGTCAATTTTGTTCAGCTACTTGAGAGAAATAGTAAAACTGAAGCAGAAGGAAAGAGAGAAACAGAATTTCAGTGTGAGACGTGGTGATGTAATGTAGCGAGTAAGTGAATGACTCATTAGTAGTAATTTTCTTGCTTTTGTACTACTAAAACAATATTTCATTTTAGCGAAAATCCTGTTATTAGAGCAGAAGCAGTGTATTTTTGTATTTACTTCAAGGATTTTGACTTACATTTCTGCAATTATATGTCTTGTAGATTAGGTATAGACTTTAATTGACAAAATCAATGAATTTAAAGATTTAGATCTGATTCTGTAATCTAATCCATACGGGGGTACATGGGCCTATGGAGAGGTTCTCTGAATGTAATGAGGGCTTTTAAATGCTCTGCTTTTGTCTGTCTGTTTACAAGATCACTATTGGAATCTATGGCAATGCTCCCATCACATGCAATACTAGCTCAAGGTTATGTCAAATGCTAAACTACACACAGCTTGTTTAAGCAAAGTTCCTGTCTGCAGTTTGGACCAAACAATGCAGAAAAGTCAGATTGTATTTGAGATATTTTTCAAATTAGAATTGCTAACATGTACTCCTCATACATGAAAAATACAAGACCGAGATACTGCAAAAGAATGTAGGATAGTTTTGCAGCTGCTTCTATTAGAAAATATATATGGTTGCAATAGTTAAAACTGAAATAAAGGGGCAAGTATATTATTTTTATGCCAGAACCATGTAGTTGATATTTTAAAGGTAGATTTCAGCTGAGGGTATGTGTGTGGTGAATCACACTAAATTCATTGGGATTAGTAACTGAATATCATATATTTTTCTGTATTTACCTGGATATTGTCTTAGTTGCTGTATACCGCTTTCTGGAATGATTGTCAGCTGGTTTTTTTCTTTGGGCTTTTTTTTTTTTTCCCCAAAGGGTTTATTGTAACATTTCAAATAATTGAATAAAATAGAGTTAAAATGAGAACATAAAATGTGTAGTTGAAGGAGACTTTTTGCTTTATTTTTTTTAATCTGCAGATGAAAAATATAGAAAATTGGAGATCTCAAAAAAACAGCGTAGAACATTCACTTCTGAAATTATGTTCCTTTGGCAAGGTGTATGGAAAAGATTTGGAAAAAAAAAAGCATAAGTGCTGGCAAAATTTGTAGGAACATTGGAAAAAAATTTAAAGTGTTGGCATAAGAATTCTTTAAAAATCCTCACTTATTCACATGTGAAATGAAAGTAAAAAAGCATCTGTCCTCTTTTATGCACACTGACTAAATAAAAGTGAATAATTATATTTAGCAAAGTACAGAGTTTTCTAAACAGAACTCTGTCTGCATTTGGCTTGTTTTGTTACCTATTCCACTGCATTAAAATATTGTGGTTGAATATGGGCATATTTTGGAAAAAAACCCCACCAACCATTAAACAAAACAATGAATATGAAAGAAGAAAATACTGAAGTTTTCAAATTTGATGATCTTAGTTGTAACATGAAATTTTTAAAACTAATGCACTATAGAAGATCTTGGATCCATACAAGTTTTTTCACTCACCCTATTATAGGTAAATTTGAAGATCCTGCAGAATTTGTACCACTGTAACTATTTTTTTCACTCCAACAGAAGAAAAGCACGCATGTTAATGTCCTAATCCTATAAACATTTAACCATATTGCAGTTTAAATGTTTTATATATACCAATGGAATCACTCATATCTACAAGACTGCACTTAGATGTTTGAAAGATCAGAAAGGTCATTAAGAATTGTAAACTGAATTTATTTTATTTGCTTAATTTGTTTATTTTTCATTCTGTGACCAAATGTAGCTATTCTTCAGTGAAAACAAATAGGAAATGAAAATCAGTCTTGTGTGGCTCAGAAATTATCGCTCTTTAAAAAGGATAATATATGAAATCTATTTCACAATCTAAAAATAAGCATTTTTGTTAATAATAATGATGAAAAATTATTTTATTCTCTTAATTCCCTCTAATTATTTTTCTTTTTACTATGGGTGTACCATCTTACTGTTTGTTTATTGCAATCATATTTGTTTCACACCCAGTGCTGTTAAAAGTAAGAACTAGATACATGATATCATTACTGTGATTTACAGTCAGTAGAATTCCTAATTGATTTGGTCCTTTATGTTGAACAGTTCGGGCCGTGGTACTTGCCTTGATAATGAGCCTCCCAAGCGTGACTTTCTTTATCCAGCTGTGGCCCCAGGTCAGGTGTATGATGCTGATGAACAGTGTCGCTTCCAGTATGGAGCAACATCCCGCCAATGTAAATATGGGGTAAGAAGTCTTAATCCTTATGCTGAGTGTTCTGCTTAGTCATTTGTATATATTCCTTTATAACATAAATCCTTAGTTAGATGCAGTAGTGGGTTACAGATTTCCAATAGCATGTCGGTGTGATCATTCGTAAGCAAAGGGTATATTCTAATCCTTATGCTGCATCTTTTGCTTGAGTCATTTGTGTGTACTGTACACCAAAATGTGTGGGTAACAATGAGCTGGGGAAAGCATTCTTTAATTTTAACAAAAAAAAAGGATCTGAGAACACTTGGTCCTGCTCCTTGTGAAGTGTACTACAGAATTTTCCCTGATATCAGTTAAATGAGATCAGGTTCATGTTGTATTAATCTTGAAACATGAAATCTGTTGTGTTGGCTTTAACTTTTCAATTTAAAGCTACATTTTGAAATTACTTCTGTACTTGTACTGATTTGTCAGGTCTGGTTTTATTTTTTTTTTTTTCTTCTGACATTATAATATCTTACATTGTTCAGATATCTTTTTGGCAAGAGGAATTACAGTTATGGGAACAGAGGAACATGAAGCTAGATAGCTGAGTAAAATACTGAATAGCTAAATACTAGAAAAGCTTTGGCTGCAAGTACCAGTGTGCAATAATTAAGGAAAATAAACTTACAGTAAAAATAAAAACTTGCACACATAGGCTATTATGCAATAAATTTATAAATACTGAAAATCTTGCAGCCCAAATTATGTAGTAAAAGGATGCATTCTGCTGTGCTCGTCATCAAATAAACAGCTAAGACTAAATTAAATAAACCTAGAAGATATATCTAGTGGTTTAAAAGTAAATAGTTTTAATATTATTTTAATATTTAGATTATTCAAATAAAAGAATGTAATAATTGAACTTATACTCCAGTTACTTCTGTAAAGGCTAGCTGCAAAGAAAGTTAATTTTTAATATCCCTGGGGTGATACATGCAGTATTATTCTTGGGATGCCTCTTTGGCAGATCATACTGTGCGAAGGACTTAAAAGCTGTGTGTAGCTGGCTTGACTATCTCACTGGGTCTTCTACTCCTGATCCCTCATTAAACCTCTTTTGTCCTTTGTTGTTCCTCTCTAAGTTCTGACTTCCCACCACTGTTCTTTAAGGGCCCTGTTTCTTGTCACTGCATCTAAGTCTGCTTTTTTCTTTTTCCTTCCTTTTTTCTCACCACACGCACTCTCCTATTTTCCAACGAAGGAAATCTGCAGGTGTTTAATCCATGACTAATAGCACAGACTTTGGAGATACACTACATTTTAAATTAAACTGGAAAGTTAATAATGTGCAATATCTGGCTTTTCCATGTGTATATTTTTTTCAAAAATTGTTAAACTATATAATCATTGTTGTGATGATCATGCTGCACAGTACATTTTCTTTCTTAAGCCAGTTTCTAAACCACAAACAATTGGAAGTAATGAAGATTTGTAGGTAATCTTGGCTTTCTGCTTTCTACTTTCTTTTTGTTTTAAAATTTTTGTTGGGATTCCCGTATCGTTACAAAAGAGAGGTCGACTCTTAATTGAGGCAATAGTTAAAAGAAGTTATGTCTTCATATGACATTACCAGTCCTCTGAATTGATACAGTGTATTGTGTTCCATAAGTGTGCCTTCAGCGTGAGCATAAATCGTCAGTACCTCAGGGAAAAAACCAAACTTTTTTAATAATGGAATATAGACTTAATATATTAATACAACAGGTTATTGCAGAAGTCTGGTAATATCCACTCTGTGATATTATATGCATTTACAATAGGATCTACGTTTAAAAGTATTATCCACCGTGGCCATAATGCTCTGAAAATTCAGTCATGATGATCATGAGTGTAGAGATGTCAAGTGATAATTTTGAACGGGGCAAAAAAAGTAGTCCTTGGAAGCTGGTAACGCAGATGGAAAATATCCACAGAAGAAAGCCCTATTAATGTATGAAGGGGCTTTTAGAACTGAATAGTGGAACTAGATCTAGATACCAGGAAAAGCTAAGTTGAATGCTCTGGGCTGAACTCTTCCATTATAAAATGTAAACAGTCAGTGCTTTGGATATTCCTATTTGATACACTATTCACACAAAGATACCATTAATAGTTTATTGATCTCATTCTTACACACATGTGCAAATATGGATGGAAGGGCATAATAAAAATCCCACATTAACAATGGACCCTGTTCATGTACCATCTTCATTCTAGCACTTCTTTTAGCCCTTTTTATTTGAAGTGCCTGGTAAAAAAGTGGGTTTCCAACAGGGGCTTTAGGGACCCAGAGGGAAATAAATTTTAAACCAAAGGGAAATCTCAGAGAACATTTCTTGCCTTTTTCTCTTGCTCCTGTTCTTCACTGCTCTGTGGTAGTGAGACATGAGAAGAGAAACTGTCGAACTCTTAAATCAAAGGCCAAAATATGACAAATTTCCTTTGGGTCTGATGTAGCTGTTGAGATAGTTGGCATTCTTAAAGTGACTTGGAAAATCTTCATGTTCTTTCTGCTTTGGAGTTCTGTTCTAATGTCTTTTTAACCTTTAGAAATATTATCTCTTTCAACCATCTACCTTTAATCTTAGTCTGTGTTCATTACTTTTTTTCCCATATTTCCTCATCCATTTACTCTTGTATGTTTCTTTTAAACAGTTGATTGCTTTTGATCAAAGATCATGTCCTAATCCTGCAAAGAATCTTGCACATTTAAGTACTGGAAGATTTTCTCCCTTATATGAGCTTGAAAATAAATATATGCAGAGGTGTTTGAACGCTTAAGGCTTCACACCTAAAGTACTAAGGGGGCTGCAAGTTTCTGCTGTTTCTGTGTGTGTTTACTGACAAGGAGCCAATTTGACCTTAAAAGGAGCTCTTTGGTCGTTGTTTTGATACTACTGTAAGCTCTAGACCTGTTAAACTGTTTAGTCACTTATGGACAGAGGTGTTCCAGCCAAAACATTGTGGCCATTGGTCAGATTTCCCTGTATTGTTCAGCACGTTAAGTTGGACAAGAATTCAAAGAGATGGTTTAGCTCTTTGGGCTGTAAAAAACCCATACATGTTAGCAAGTAGTCAGTGGTCCTTCTAATGTTACATGTACATTGTTCCTTATATTATACTTTCCACCATTTCTGATCCAGGGGCAATTTTAGAGGTTTAAAGTGAAGAAATAGATACTTTGAATAAAGAATTTAATTTTTAGGTTACACTTTTAGATTCAGGAGACCATTAAATTTATGACTTACAGTGAACCAAATTGTAATGATGGAAATATGACCATATAATACTGATGCATAGCATTGACCTAAAGGCAGTACATACTTTTAGGTATCTTACTGGATTCACTGCAGTGGGAGATTTTGAGGTTATTAGGAACTGTGCTAGTTCCTGTTCATTTAGGTAGCTATTGGATATGCTACGTCTTCTCGGGTGATGCAGTGTGAGTTCTCTTCTGCTGATTGTCAAGTTGGTCTCAGTTCTTTTCTCTGTGTTTGTGCCAGTTCCCCTGATAGGTCAGAACTTATTTCAGTCTTTTTTTGGCGAGTTTAAGGAAAAGCATTTTCATTGACTCCTTACCTCCTTAACCTTTGAGCATCTGCCTAATAACAGTTGGCTGATGGCTGTCTCTGGGTTAACTCAGGAAAGAATTCCAGTCTTGACTTTGAATTTCTCTGTTTTATGAGTTTAAATATTGCCTGGAATATGCCTGACTGTAACTTACAGATTTTGTGGTTCAAAATAATGCTTTCCTTTAGAGCTGGTACCCATATTTTTAGGACAGAGGCTAAAACCTCAGACATTTTAATAGCAGTTAATACTTTATGCATATGGTTGATATTGCTTGGGTGCATTTTATGATCTGTGAACCTGTTGGCTGCTAGCATGGGTTTCAGAGATAGTGCCTTACAATTCTTCTGGTTTTTTGTTTTTGGTTTTTTTTGCATTTTATGCTTTTGCACTATCATTGGTGTCAGTAAATACTTTGGGCTGGAGGAAAAGGGGACAAACTCTCCTTTCCTTTGGCTTCACCAAAATCAGCAGGACCACTCTTTGTATTTCACACCAGAATTAGTACTTCAGGTAATGTATTTTAGCTGATGACTGGTAGCTCTCTTCTTTGTCATGGTCTTATGTTTGCAGTTAAGTTAATCAGTTTTCCAAGGAAAATAGCTTTAATCTCAAATACTAGTTTTTATTTACATTTTGTTAGTGTGCTTTGGAGGATAGATAGAGTTCAAGCTATGAACTTAGGGCTTGTAAGCAGGCTGAATGAAGATACATTCTCAGACTAAGGAGTCCTTCTGCTGTCTTCAATAGCTTCCTGGAATTAGTTGTCTCTAGGAATCTTTTAATGAGTTACAGGGAGTGGACATAAAGTTAATTGCCATTAATGGAAATGTGCTGTGAAGGTGTCAGCTACAGAAGTACTGAATTTGCAGTTCTCATACCTTCACTGCTTCCTAGTTTCCCACATGCCAGTGCAGAGACAGAATAGTTTAATTGAATTAGTAGTGACCAAACCAAATAGCATTGGTCACGTAACTTTCAAATCCAGGAGAGTAAAAAAATTGCTATACAGAACAGTTCTGCTTTATTTCTTCTAGGATAAAATAGCCTGAATTATAATCATCCATTGTAATCAGGTGATACAAGAGTTAGTGGATTAAACTATTACTTTTTTCATGAAAGACTGCTATGATTTACTCTAGTTAAATAAAGAGAGGTGTTAAGCTTGATGTAGGGTTTATATAGGAAGGTGGAAGCAGATTCTGGAGGCTGATTTTTTTCAGAAGGAAAGACAAAGAAGCCACTGGTGTGGTTTTGCACCAGAATTACTGGTTCTCATTGTTTTGTCAGCCATTGATACTATGACTAGGATTGTGCATTCAATTGAATTTGTACATAGTACTTAATAACTCCCTGAAAAGTGACTTTTTTTTCCACCAGCTTCTTACATCATACCATAGCTAAGTGGCTTTGTACTTGGTGTTTGAACATAAGTAGTTCAATGAGATGGATTTATATTACGTTGCTCTCAAATTGATGTCAAAATTATGTGTGGGCAAAGAGAGGAATTGACAATCCTGATGTTATACTCTCTCATTTTTATCAACCTTTGAATTAATTTTTATTTCATAAGGTCTTTCCAGTCAAGTGCAAACCCCCTCATCACTATTGTGCAGGCCTTTTGTGTTTAGAATGATTACAGGTGTGAGGTTTTCTTGTGAAAGGACTTACACGATTGTGCTGTGATTAAGAATATTTGGAAAACTTGTAGCTTTATTCTTGAAGTGAATTTTGTTCCTTCTTTTTTTTTTTTTTGAAGATTAAGATATGTATAGCCAAGGGAATTCCCAGTTTTCCTCCTTCTGAATCCTAAAATAAATAGTTTTACATCCTTTTTGTATCTTTTTCTATCAAGTTCACATAGTGCCCTTTCTTATTTCTTAGGAATATCTTGTCTCCAACCCCACTTTCTCTCTCTCTCCCTCTCTCTCTTTCTCTCTGTTTTTTCCTCTTTCTCCCTTTCACAAGAGACATGGATGTAACACCAATGTGCCTGGGTCTTATGAAAGTTGTTTAAAAAGTGCAAGGGGAAGCTAGTGATCAAAGCAGCAGGAGCGCATTAGATGATAGTTGAAACAATAATGAGATTCCAGATACTGGAATGTGGTTTGAATAAAGACGGGATAGGTTGCATGGGTTTGAAAGAGAAGATGCTACTTGGAGGTGATTGACCTTGTGGGGCTTCTCTAGTTGCCATAAGGTTCACATAAGCACCCAATATTTAGGAAAAAATGCTGGTAACATAATACAAATATACAACTAAGCTTTGGATTCTATTTCACATTCTTTCAGCATGTTGTGATTCATAACATGCTGCACCACTTAATGAGCATTTGGTAGTGGAGCACTAAAATGGTAACTTTTGGGTGCTTATCTGAACTAAACTTTGAACCTTCTGAAGTTCACCCATGATTATAGTGTCCTTGTTTAATTGTGCTGCCAACAGTATTTCAGCTGTGAGGCTGAAAATACTCAAGGTTGATGCTTTTCAGGTCTGAATTGTTTGTTACAATTCAAGCTAGTTATTTTTATGCTCTGTTTTAGCAAATGCTCATCAAGAGGTGCAGCATATTATAGATTGAACGTGCTGAAGTAACATAAAATCCTAATTAACATTTTAAAATTTTATGAACAAAACCCGAAACTCCCAAATTATGATAGTTTAATATGCATTATGAATGTTTTTCCCATCTTATTTTTTTTTAGTATTATAGGCCAAAATGCTAACTTTTGTTGGAGGCTTTCATTACTATTGAAAACATTAAGAACAGCACAGCAATTTGATCTTTGCTCATACTACTGAGTTTTCATTGTGCTGTATTGTTACCATTTATGATGATGATGATATAGGATGCTTAGATGTTACATACTTTGAAATGCCTATATGTAACTCTGCATGACACAACAGAAAGAGGCTCCATCATTGATAACACTTAGGCAAAAGGAAGATAATTTGATTTGCTGTTTTTTTTCTCTAGATGGGTTCAGCTTTGTTTAATTTACTGCAAATACAAGCATCCGAATTCCAAACTGAAGTCATGGAGCCCTAAGATACACCGTTACAGGTTGTCATCTATCTTGTCTTGATCTTGTGAAAGGCCTCAGCTTCAGTTTATGTTTCCTGGATTTTTAAAACACTTTCCCTTGTTTGCTTTACAAATTAATAGTTATTAAATCCACACATTTGGACACTGACTTTGAGGTCATTGATTAATCTTCAGATTATGCTTCTTTCTCTTAGACTCAGTAAATTATTCACACAAATTTAATGTTGGAAAAAGATATGTTAGTTTCATCCTGTGTCCGCCAATGAAGAAAAAGCTACCGTAAGGGTCACCTTATGTTGGTGGGTGGGTGCGGGTGGGTGGGTGTGCATGCATGCCTGTGTGTGTGTTAGTGTGTGGGAAAAAAGCAGTATACTTTCTACCAGGGATTTTGGGCCTGAGCTTTCCAAGGCAGTTCCTCATATGCTTTGTATAGCAGGTATTTTGTATTACAGTTGTTTAGATATGTCACAGACAGCATGGTGGTAGTAAGGAAATAGCTCAGATCAATAACTGTGAAACTAAGGTGGTATCAGGTATAGGGTTGAGCTGGAGAACAGAAGCCTTATGCACCTTAGTCAGAATTTCTGTTAACTTTCCAAAATCAGCTGAAAAGAAAGAAGACATAGCCATAGTAGTACCTGGTATAATTCCATTTTCATTTAATGAAATTACAGCGCAGATGGATTTTCCACTTCTTTTTAGATATCATCTTATTTGTTTTCAAATGACAATTAATGTTATTTTACATTTCATGTATGGGGTTATGGAGAATGTACTTCATATTCTGCTCCTTCTTTTAAATGCAAAAGAGCAGGGGAAAATAAACAACTTCTTAAATTTAAAAGGAATTTAATTTCTTGGTTTAAATATAAATTACTTCTAGAAATTGATACACTGTGTTATTTTAGTTAATGAATCCTCTGTGTTTTGCATAGTTTTCCATAAGGAAATATTCCCTTGATTTTGGGATATTGTATGTCTGTGTCAAACAGAAGTCCTTTCTGATTTAAGCAGAGGTTTTTGCTCAGATATTAATAGTACGATACAGCCTATAGTAATTTTACATTACTTTCATTATGTCTCTAGGGGTTGACTAGGCAAAATCCTGCTGAAATTAAGGACTAAATAAGGACTACCAGACTATGTCAGTAATAATACATAGTTTTGATATAGTGCTTTTCATTCTATCTTCCAAAGCAGTTTAGGAAGAAGGAAAATATTTTTCTGATTTTGTGGAGAAGTGAGGTGAACTGACATGCTTAGAATCATCCTGCAAACAGACCAATTATTAAAATAGTTTGTGAGTGCTGTATCCATTAATTCACACATTTCAGCTGATTATTTCTTTGGAATTAAAATGTCTGGGTGATATTAGTTCAGTGAACTTGGAGGAGTCAAGTGGCACAAAGAAGCCTGAGAGTACAGAAAGAGTCCTGTTGGAAGGAAATTGTTAAATACTGTTGTTTGTGGATGTTAGCCTGGCAATGAATTACCTGTTTTAATTATTACTTTCACTTAAATGTTAATATATAGATGGTATACTTGTGTAGGCATATAAAAAGTGAAGTTCTGCACATCAACTCTGGACCACAAACCAGAATTCTGGATTCAAATCACCCTGAAATATAGATGTTTTCAAATTCCAGACTGTTATCCAGATCTGATTTTTTTCTTCTGTCTGTAGTGGAGTGGTTGAAATCTTTCTTTAATATTGCAGTTGAATTTTTGGCTTTTCAGAAAGTTGAACCAGACTTCACAAAGTCAGCGCAGCTATTAATTTAAATGTTTGAACTTGATCAGATACAAAATAAACACGAAGTCAAAAGTAGAATCATCAGTCTGTCACTTGTAAATATGATTTGACAGTGTAAACCACACATGAAACGTGAGCAAGAAATTACAATAGTTTTGCTGAACAAAATGAGCGAGTAAATTAAATGTAAAAGTAAATAAGGCAGGATGATGATAGAAGCACCTCATACAGTGTCTGCAAGGAACCGATTTTAGATTTTCACTTTTAAATCCATACTGTATTGAAATTTGGATTCATGGTCGCTTTAGACATAAATTTCATTTGGTGATGAATTTTAGCACCTTAATTGCTGTGAAATTTGTGATTTAGTTAGATTTTTCAAGAATTTTTGTGATGAATCTTCTGTTCTTTCCCTGTTCTATTTAATATTTTAAATCATATATTTATTTGTGAGCGTGTATCTTAATCTGAGAATTTTATCAGCTGTGGGGCAAAAACAAGTGTTTTATAGAGAGATTTAAGTAAGTAAGTATTTATACTATTTGTGTTTCATCTATGAAAAAACTTTAAGGTAGTTCTACATTGGCTGCAGGTATGCTTTTACAGGTGACAGTATTTTTCCTAAAAAGAAGTTCAACAATTTGCTTAAGTTTTCATAAAGCCACCCACCAAATGGAACAAAATAGCTTAGGCCTAGTTGTCAAAAATTGGATGGAAACTCAGAAACCATCAGTACTCATACCTCATCATTTCAGACAATATGGTGTGTGTTTGATCTTTTTTTTAAATGATACCTTGTTTCTTCCAATCATGAAACTAAATACACTGTATTAACAATCCTGCAAGAATGGCAACAGCTGATTTAAAACTTAGAAAATAATTTTACATGATTAAAGAAGAGCTTGTACTGTTGAACTGTTAGTGCAGCTGCTAGTGAATGATGTATAAATAAATTTGTATGTGCAGTACAATGTAAGAAACTTGAATCTTAGGGTAAAACTTCACGGTTGTTCCTATTGACGTGTATGGAAAAGATGGCCTAGGTGCCAGATAGTCATTAATTTCCTTAGAAATTATGAACTCTGGGGATTGCTGGGAGGAATGGGGCGCCTAATAACTTTAATTTACTCACACTGTCTTTTCCTTTTTGCTCTTTGTACCACGGTTCGGCCATAGATTCTTTACAAGGATTATTTGCAGGCTATGATTTCAAGCAGCAGTTAAATAAAATAAAATAGTAATGACTATCATAAGATATTTTCAAAGGTCTGAGTATCTTTCAAATTAAAAAAAACTTAAAAATACGTAATATCTATAAGCAGGTTGTGAACACTTGCATGAATCTCTGAGTAATACAACAAAGATTATCATCTAAGTTGTGTACTATAACAGCAGAACATTTCCATTCTTCACATATAGCCGAATCCAACAGCAACTGAAGCATCTGCGAAGATTTCCAGTGTTCAGGCAAATTTGGATGATGCCCACATTATGAATCTCAACCCTTAGGTAGTTTTAAAAATGAATCTCCAGTGTCAACAGAACTGGCTTAATTTAAATGAATAAACGTGCAAAACCAAATGAGAAAATACAGTAGGAAAAATCATTTGAAAACCTGTGTTTGTTTAACACTGACAACATAGGGAAATAGTATAGGCTAAATCATCTATGAAATACCGGCTGCAAATCTAAAAAGCCTAAAAGTAAATGTTTTAGTACATAGCTCAACTAGTACTAATACACGTGCACTGTTTTAGCAAGTGTTACAGAAGGGAAGTGTACGTAGTCTGAGCTCAGTAACTTTGGCATTAACTAAAGGAATAAGAAAGAATTGTTGCTGTTTCATATTTTAAAATTAATAGTATCCTTTTACCATGTAGTTTTGAGGCAGGTAATGACAGTAGTGGAGATACTACAGCACATCTGAAGACTACTTTTACAGCAACACTAGAATATACTAAGCCCAGTATTAGCACTGACCAAGAAAAAAAGGAGCTGTAAAACATTACTTGCATGACAGGTGTGAAAAACACATTATTATTGTCCACAATTTGATGCTTCCAGAATTTTTTTTTTGGGCAGAATAATATTAGGTAAAATATGAAGGCTTTGAAATTGCTCGAGAATATTTCACAACCATCTATAAATTTCTCTCTCCAGCACAGTTCTTAGTAGTCTCTGTTCAAAACAAATTTGTTTATATGTGTGTATGAGTACTGAGGGCAATTTTAGGGTTTTATTCTGATCAACTTGCTTCTGCCTTCTTTCCTAGGAAGTGTGTAGAGAGCTCTGGTGCCTCAGCAAAAGTAACCGCTGTGTTACCAACAGCATTCCAGCAGCTGAAGGTACTCTTTGCCAAACAGGGAGCATTGAAAAGGGGGTGAGTACAAGCAGTTTATTATTTGAAAAAGCAATTTATTGTTTAAAGATTACAGGAAGAAAGAACTAGAAAACTGACGTACATACAAGCAACTCTGTGAATTCAAAAAGTTATTATTTCAGAATACATTTGTATCCTAATGGAATTGTCCTACAGAATTGTTTCATAATTATTTTATATATGTAATATAAAAAGACAAACCCTGTAATATACTCTTTGCTTATTTCTGGAGTATTTTCTGTAAAAACTCCTCAGTTTAATTTTTATTGAATTTTATAGTACTCTTCCATAAAGTGTTGTTACAACTCTAGGTCTGGTATGGACTTTGGAAATGTGTAACAGATCTAGAGCCTGAACTCTGTTGTTTTGTTAGAAGATTAAAAAAAATATCTTTATGTCTTCAGGTATAAGCTGAATCATACATTTAGAACAAATGTTACCTCAATAAAGGGTTTTCTAAAAGCCCATATTTCCCAGTGACCTTTCTGTTTTGATTTTGAATTATTCTTTTAGTATTTATAATTGCATGACTGTTTGGGTTTGCGTGCAGTCTGATAAACTCTTCTACCTATCAAAAAGTACATAAAGTCAATGTTGTAACAGATAAGTCCAGTGTTACTCTATCTGTCTGAACATGTGAATTTTTATGTAAAATGACGTCTATGTTTCGGTAGTTTCAGACAAAATTCTGAAACTTAGTTTCAGATTAAAAATAGTAAAAGTATTTCTCAATTACAAGACAAAATTTATACAGATTTTAAAGAGAGAGAAAAGAAATTAATTATTAATTTACAGGATGTGTGCTTGGAAAGAAGTGAGTTCCATATGCCTTTTTTCAAGACAATTTATTTTATGCAGGTTTGTACAAAGTGAAGAGTGCTTATTATATTAAACAATTCACCGTATCTGTCCGAGAGTTGCTGAATCTGTCCATAAGATTTACTGCTCCAGACTGGATTTTTTCCTAACAATGACTACTGACATCTATTCTCATTCTGACTTCTGCCATGCTAGCTGGGCTAGTTTCAACAAAGATTACACTGCATTTTGACTTGCAATCTGATGTTTAAACAAAAAGAATGAAAGCTTTTGGGCAGCCGTCACAGTTTATTAATGCCTGCTGACAGCTTCGTTCAGGGCCCATGACCCAGCATCGTTCTGATGGCTTTTCCATGCTTAGTTTGGAAATATTGGTAAACCATGTTAAATAAATTTATTGAAGGGGTCATTTAAAAAAAACACAGTGCTTAGAGTTAGCCAATGCAAATAGAGAGACCTTCGCATTTTACCAAAAATGTTACCTTTTCTCAGAGTAATAGAAAATGTTAGAAGCCCTAGTCTTAAATCAACAGTCTGGGTTTATTTTGGAACCACCACTTCTTGTCAGTGACAAGGAGCAATTTACCTCAATTTATATTTTTTAAACCATGCAACTACAATGAACAAGTTGAGATGCTTTAAACACTGTTGCTGTGTCCACTTGCCAGAGGCTTTAATAAATTTGCTATCTACAAAACTTTTCCAGTCATCAGTATCTTGCTTCATCAATAGATTTTAGAGGGAAATGAGAAAATCCATACTGTTTTACAAAGGTAAACTCTTCACGTCTATTAACAGCAGAGAATAGTGTCTGTGACCTGCATCTTCAAAGGTTCCTGTAAATTAATAATTCCTGATAGCATACAACCAGAAAACATGGCCTCTTTCCAAATATGTAATTCGCTTTACCACACGCTAAGGAGAAAATAATAGTTTACAATTCTATAAATGATGATGATGATGTTGATTACGCCTAAAGGCCACAACCAAATTAGGCCCTATTTTCCTGGACTCTGCCCAAATAGATAATAAATGATGTTCCCTGCGCTAAAGGCCTAACAAGATTTTAGAGTACTTCATCATATTTGGAGTGTCAATTTCTGCTTTAGTTTGTAAATGGGACTCAAAGCAAAATTTGTTGCAGTATGCATTAATATCATTGGCAGAATTGGGAGGAATTTCTGCAATTTAAATAGCCTAATACTCTGTTATAAATCCTTCTTTCAGTTGCTTATATCAACCTGCCAATCTTTTAACTCTTTGGATTGAAATTTTCCATAGTAGATGTTTGCCTGTGCCTGAAGATTTTTAGAGTGTTTTCCGTAGAAGTTACTCAGCTGTTTTCTGCATGCAGGGAAAGAGAATAAGGTGGTTTCTTGTTACTGATGGGACTTGTCCATCTGTTCTGTTTTGAATCTTTAATATGTTCATGCTTTTGTGAAGGGTTTATGTATTGACTGGGTTCAAAAAGGTACACTTTTCCTAATTTGTTGTAATAATTTTAAATGTACATGAAGTTTCTCTCTGGTATACCTAGAGATGTACTTGTGAAGGTAAACTAGGTGATAGATTTTTAAAAAGACTCCAACGAGGAAGTGATGCTTATAAAGCAATAAGGTAAAGCTGACAGGAATGTTTATTTTGTCTTTGAATTTATAATAATAAAAAAGTAACATTTTCTAAAGTTACTGTTTAGATCTGTGCTAGGGATGTAAATGTGGGGCAAATGTGCAAAAAGTGAAAACACAGTGTGCTGAAAGGACAGTTTAAATAGCTAGATTGTGTGATGATTTATGTTATTGTTGGACATCAAGATATGGTAAATTTAAGTTCTTACTAAATATTAAGTTTTCTAATTGTAGAAGCAATGATTGAAATTACATTCTTAAACTGAGATGGTAGTGTGTTATCATTAAGAGAATGCTGCAAAGACATTATTGTCTTTAGTTAATAATATCATTATCACTTAATTTATCACTGTAGTGAGAAGAAAACCAGAAGATTTTAATCTCTCATGTGTAATTGACATGAATAGTTCATTCTCCATCATAATTGTACCGTTGGAGGCATTGCAAACACTGTGCCATATGGATATATCTATGGTAGCTAAAAATGTGCGTGCACAACACGGGCTGCATTATGTGTTCTGCAGATGTTTGGTGATAGTCCAGCTTTAAGAGAAGCTCCATATGAAGGCTGTGTCCTTCTGATAGATGCCTGCTGTTGTGGTTTAACTCCGGCTAGCAAAATACCACGAAGCCGCTCTTACAAATCCCCCTCCCCTCCTCCAGTGGAGGGGAAGAATCGGAGGAAAAAGAAATAAGGAAGCTCGTAAAATTGAGATAAGAATGATTTACTAATTAAACCTAAATCAATATATACAGGTACTACTAATAATAAATAACTAAAATAGTAGAAAATGAAACATATCGTACAATATATACAATATGATACAATTTCCCACCATCCACTGACCAATGCACACCCAGATGTTGAGGGATGAAAATCAGACCCAGAGAGCCCGAGAACCACAGCCCGAGAGCGATCACAGCCCGAGAGCCACGGCCTGAGGGCCGGAGCCCGGGAGCTAACGCAGCAGATTCTGAGCAAACCTTATCACTGATAACACGGCCAGAAAACTCAAAACAATCCACCAGCTCCCACGTGAACGAGCCAGCACAGGAGCTGGCAAAGCAGCTAACGCAGGAGGGTTAGCAAGTGCCCGGAGAGACGAGCAAGGGAGTAACGGAGAGGGAGAGGGGCAGAGTAATGGCTACCAGACCCCCTTCCCCAACCAAGAGACCGGAACATGACATACTATGGGATGAAATACTTCCTTGGTCAGTCTGGGTCAGCTACAGTACCTGAAGCGGACAAAAGACCTTGAGTTCAGTACAGGCCATCCCCAGCACCAGCTGAGGCCTTATCAATGTTTTCACTTACTGTCCAGCAACAGAGTTCCCTGGCAACCAGAGTATAGGGAGTTAACCCTTTCCTGACTGAACCCAGCACACTGCTTACTGGCATAAACCTGTTTTGTAAATTGAGAACTCCAGGGAGGATAAACCCTCCTTCCCTCAGTACTTTCATGAAACCTTGTGTCTTTGGGTTTTTTCTGAAGAAGGTTGTGGTGGATTGGCCCCATCTAACATCAGGGCCACCACTCAGTCACTTGATCACTATCCCCACAGGGACTGGGGAGTGAATCAGAAGGGCAAAAGTGAGAAAAGCTCGTGTGCTGAGATAGACAGTTAAGTAAGGGAAAGTAAAAGAAATAAAGATAACAACATCAAAGGCAATCACGCATTGCCTCCCACCTGCATACTATTGCTCAGCCAGTCTCTACTTGCAAGTAGCAGTGGCTACTTTGAACCCACCCCCAATTTTACTGCTCTGTATGATTTTACAGGGTATGGGATATCCCTTTGGTCAGTTTGGGTCAGCTGTTCCTGCAGTGTCCCCTCACAGCCTCATGCACACTCCCATTTACTTGGGTGGCAGGTTAAGAAACCAAGAAAGCCTTGTGCAACCATGTGCAAGCATGGTTCAGTAACAGCTAAAACATCAGTGTGTTTTATCCACACTGGTCACAAACCTGAAACACAGCACCATACAGGCTGCTGTGAGGAATACCTGTCCTGGCCAGACCTGGTAGAAAAGGCAAAGCATTTCGAGCTTGAGACTTAAGGTAGTCTGCTTTATCTTTTCTGTAGACACATTGGTGCTTGTTCTTTGTTTCTCTAACTGATAGAGGATGAGTCTTATAAACAGAAATGTGCCGGATTTTAACAGCTGTGTTTAAAAAAAGATACAGCACATGCAGAGAAAAAATGGTCATGGAGGATAAAAACACTTTGATAGAAGGAACAAGAATGAACATGGCTAGAAAAATAATGCTACGAATTTTACTTACTAATGTAGAAATAGCAAGGAACTAATACATTAAGAAAATATTATATTAAATGGTACCATGTGTTGGTGTGCAAAACTATGTTGTATCCAGGCGCATTTGCTGATGGTAAGCACATTTAAATAATACATAATTTTAATATACATTCTTGAGAGCTATACATTTAGACTGACGTGATTGACAGTCTAGAAGTACCTCTTATTCAAAATGAAATTTCTAATGAAAAAATAAGGATTTTTGTTCATTTTCTTTAATTAACACTGCAGAATCTTTGTTCATATCAAACTTTTTTTTTTTTTTTGAGTAATGACTGAACATTAAATTCTCTTTTCAGTTTCTTTCAGAAAAATCTAGAGTAATTGAGGTCATTGTGAATGACTGTATTTACTTGTTTACGTATGTCCCACATTGCTGGGGTGAGCCTTAGGATTCATAAAATAAAATTTGGCTTTGCTGTACCCATTAATATAAAGTCAACACTGAGTCTTGAAGCAGTGCATGTGGGTGGACAGGGATATGCCTGTCTGTCCATGTCTTCTGTGCATGTATCAGTTCTTTTTGTCAAATTCATATGACTGATTTTGGACACACAAGTTGTCTGGGTTTCTTTTCAGAAAGGGTCAATGCTGTGTCTACAATGGGAATTCAAGGCAGTTAAACAGCAGATGCCCACCTTTTGGAAGTGGAATGTGCAGATTCAGGTCAAAGGAGCCCTGAGGCTGTTCTCTACTCTGTCACTTATGCCTGTAATGGTGGCAAAGGTTTACCTAACTGAGCTACTCCAGATTCTCAGAAACACAGTAGACACCAGAATGTGGATCAAACTCTGGGCTCCAGGATTATTTCTGAATGGTTTAAAAAGGGTTTCTGACTAAGGAAATGCTAAATTTATTTTAACAATTAGCCATTTGTGTGAATTGTCTGTCATTTTATATGCCTGATTAAGTAAAAATATTGCAAAGTTTAAATGTTTGCATGAGTGAAATACAGATGTTCATTCTGTCCCTGAACAAGTGGACAGTCACTGTTATATAATGATCTTCTGTACCATGTCTAATGCTTTGGCACTACTTTTATTATGTCTGTAGGGTTAGTATAAATGAAGTACTGCAACCAATTCTTCTTCCATTGTAATCTCATCCAGATTTTCTTTTTTAAAATGTAAGGGAATACATTGTTAAGGGGAGAATTTTTCATTTTGTGTAATGAAGCCCCTATATGAATCCTAAGTGGAGGGTGTCTTACTAAACTAATCTTAGAAATTAATCTTAGTGTTTATAAGAATGTAAGCAACTTGCAGTTCTTTTAATGTGAAACATTAAGGAGGATGTACGAAGAAAAAATAAAATCTTTATTTTAAGCTTGCTTTAACTTCTAGTGTGTGCTAGGGACCTATAATTCAGGACTTAGTGAAGACAATTAACAAATCACACACACCCTCACCAATGTCTAAACATGGCTAGAAAAAGTAAAATATTAGTCTTGTTATCTATACAGAGAATGCTAATGCCTATAATTGGTCATTGCCTGACCCTTATATTTTTTTGTCTTGATAACTCTGTCATCCTGGAAGCTAATTTTGTGGGTTTTTTGTGAAATCTTTCAGTGGTGTTATCAGGGAGAGTGCGTACCTTTTGGGACTTGGCCGCAGAGCATAGATGGGGACTGGGGTCCGTGGTCAATATGGGGAGAGTGCAGCAGGACCTGCGGGGGAGGAGTCTCCTCATCTATAAGACACTGTGACAGTCCAGCGTAAGTAGCTAAAGTAAGCCGGAGCCAACAAAAAGACACATTTGGAAATTATTCAGAACTGTGGTTTCACATGTTATCTGTAAAAATGTTTTGCTAGTTTGCCAACATTTGTCTTCAAAATAGCAGACAGAAACACTTAAACAGGAGAAGTTCACTAGACATATTTTTAACGTTTTTAATGTATCTTATATACTGTAAAGATAACTGGATTTATATTTAGCGGTAACCAGAATGGTTTTGTTTCTGCAACTTGCTGTTCATGCAAAATATATTTAAATTATATCTCAGGTAGATATTCCTTCTTAAGACATATTACCTCTCATGCTCATCTAGGATATAAAATAAGTCTTGCCAGTTACTTACTAAACAAACAACACAGTATTTCCAAGGTTTTGTGTACAATGACTTACGTATAAACCATAGTTAGTAATATTACGTTGCATACATTTATATGCTGTCATGTCCAATGCTTAGTTGTGACTGCCCACTGACTCTTAAAACAATTCAACTTTCCTTGTCACTACTGCCCATTGGTCCAACTGCTCTCTCAAGAGGGGCTAGCATCTTCACTACAGCTTGCTCTATTGTGTGTATCTGTGCTGGTCCTGTCATCTGTCTGCTTTCCAATGGCCTGAGCACTGTTCCAGAGAAGGTCTGTCAGGTAAGTGCTCCCCTCTCTGTCAGTAGTGCTTCTCAGATGGGGAATACTTACTTCTATTGCTGTTCCTTGCTGAATGAATCACTGCTCTTTTTCTGTTTCTGCTTGCCATGTTCTGGTTACCTCATCACAGCTATAGGATTTTGCAGAAGGATAGTTTTATTACTCCGTGCTTTGTTCTTGTCATGTCCCATAATCATAATTTTCATCACCATTATTAGTTTTTAAGACCACATTTTCTTGAAAACGTTAAGCTTTTGTGCTTCTTTCATGAAAATCTATTCTGTGGCTTTTGTCACTCCTTCCTTATCTTCTCTTCTCTGAACACTTAGGTTCTTTGTTGCCTATACCCATGTTTTGCAAGCCAGGCTGTACATCAGCTTTCCACTGCGCTCTGCAAGACAGGCACCACAGTGTCACGGTACTGCTGCTTAAGGTGGTCTGTTCACCTCCTATCATTAGCAGTAACTTTCAAATCTGGCAAATAGCACTACTTACTGAATGGATTCAAGAGCAAAAATTATCCATATGCATCGATAACATGTCAGACTATGTTACTGAGAAAATAATAAATTAAGTCCAATATTTGTTTTCACAGCAGTATGTAAAAATGCTAGTGAAATGTTTATTTGGAGCATGAGTAATTTCCTAAGATGTTTTAACTGCTCCTGTCAGCACATATGGGTTGGTATGTTGAAAGGTGGTTAAATTTTGTATGTTTAACAAGCAAATGCATTTGGAGGGGTTATATCTGCATTAGGAAAAAAACTTCATTGTGGTTTACAGATAGTATTGCCTTGTTAAATACCTGTAATGTGAAAAATAGTATTGATTTTCTTTTTAGTTAATTGTAAATTTTTTTTTTAATTATAAGACAAACACTATGTGTTTTTCCTTTATGCTTCCTGGCTATGAGCCAAAGAGCTGATGTCTGATTAATCTTCCGTTTAAGTCAGTGTTAATTTATTACTTGACCTCCGTGGAAGGTAAAAGAGTTTCTTGAACAGTTTGGGAATATAAGAACCAGTATCTTATTCACATTGATAGAAACCTGCTTACTCTGGAGTTTCCACAGATTTAATACTGCTTAATTCAAATCAGAATAAGATTCTTGAACTAGAAAATGCGGTCTTTGCTGATTCCAGTGTTTAGCAGGCAGTGTTTCTTCATTTTGTTTTATTTTCAAGCATAATATGAGAAGATAAAAAAAAAAAGTATTACATAGGTTGTTTACACATTTCTAGTTCTAATTTTACAAAGCAAACAAAAAACCAATGCCTTTCCAGTATGTTCAAAATACTGTTGAACTGTACTCCTTGGGATCTGTGCAAATTAGATGAATACTGTATGAGTGATGATTTTCAAGTGCGCAGTATTGTTTTATGTCTCCTCCAATTCAAGTCAATGCTACAATTCTAATAAAATCTTTTTAAATCTCCCTTAAAAATTCCATGTACTTTTATGTTTATTTATATATCACTTGGACTTAATAACACATTAGTGTATCTCATGAACTTGTGTTTATACTAGTACATATGCTAACACATAAAACATGTTTTTCCAGGCCTTCAGGTGGAGGAAAATATTGCCTTGGAGAAAGGAAGCGCTATCGCTCCTGTAATACTGATGTAAGTAAATTTTGTTCCACTGTAAAAGTACAGTTTTACATTTTAGCAGCAACGGATGCATTTTTTCTCAGTTCAGAAAAGCTGTGAATTCTGCATTTTAATGGCAAGCAGTCCTGTAGGACACTTCTTTATTGCAGGCACCCTACATGTTCTTCTCGATGTTAGGTTCCGTATCTCAATGTGATGCCCAACTGTTGCCTTCTCATTAAGGCCTGGACTGAGTTTGGCTTGAGCACCCATGTTAAAGGTGAACAAGTAACATTCCACATCAGAGCAAATGTCTGTCTGGCTCTGTGTCTTGTCTCACACCAGTGGCCAATAACAGGTGTTCACAGGTGTTTACAGGAAACTTTTGGTAGCCAAGGCATGACTTTTCCATGGGTATACTGAGTTTCCAGAAGGTGGGTGTCTAAAGATTTCTTGAGAACCATGTCATTTCTGTACCACATTAACTGCCAGAAATGGATGTATCTTCCATGAATACACTTTAAACCCTCTTACCCTTTTTATACCTTCATAAATTCCAGTGCTAATGTATTACAGAGTCAACTTAAAATTTTTTGAAAATTCTTTCATAGACCAATTCACAAATGAAAACGTTGAGTAACACTGAGTGTGTAAGAAACTAAGTGTTTGTTACAGTTGATAGGAAATTCACTTATGGATTCAACAGCTAAGTGATGATTCATTATTGAAATCTGTCTGTTGAAATCTTTCAGTCAATAATAAATTTAATGTATGCTTTACTGAACTAGTACAGTTTTCTCTTTTTCTCGGTCAGGATGTTGCATACTACTAAGTGCTTTATCTAAATCTAAGCACTATCCTTTTCATTTAGCTAAGAACTGTATTAAGTTTTAGTTGATCAAACCTGTTCTTGTATGAAATACTTTGTATTCTTCTTTATCTTTCTTTTAAACCTGTATCAGCCAAATCCTTGCCAGTTTTTCTGTTCGTTTGGGATTGATATCAGGCAAATTGTAACCTTGAATATTATATTTTCCTTTTCAAATAATCACCCTGTGAGCTCTCCTCCCTTAACTCTTTGAGGACACTTGTGAGGTAATTGTCCCGGCGTTCTTATTTAACAGGTTTCTCTCCAATAGATAGTATTTAACATCTGCCACAGTAACTAGTACACAAGAAAGTTTACATAACATGTAAGCCCACCCCCTTACAAATAAACAGTAAGTTTTTAATGCTTTTTTATTTTTAACTATTGTACCATAACTACCCAGCGTTACTGTTGAAATGTTGTTAGGATTTGTTTTATTCTTACCATATTTTATTTCTTATTGTCAGACACTTTTCAGTTTTACACTTAGTTGGTTTTGCTTCCCTTATTCTCTCTTTATTTGTTTATTACTGAGAGAATGCGTATACGGTCACAGAAGGAAAATGTTGAGTGTATCTGAGGAGGCCATTCAAACTATTTCCTGTCTCAAAGGCAAAATCAACTGTCATCACACCATTGTTAACTAATGGTTAAGCCGCTGACCTGTTTTTAAATATCTCCAGTCTGGAGTGGAGATATTTATAATATCCACAGGTATTAAATATTGTGTGTGGTTTTCCATCCATTTAGACTCTTATTCCAGTAAGAAGACTGCTTATACTATTCCTTGTATGGAAGCCTTTCCTGTGTTTGCGAACTACTATCATATCTTTTCTTAGTCATCTTTACAATAGACAGTCTCTGTATTAATAGACTTTGGGATCCCAGTAGCACACATCATCTTCAAGTGTGGTGCCCAAACTTCTGCATGGGATTGTAGCAGAGGCCTGTCAGAGATAAGGATAATTTTGAACTTGGTTAGTCATCTTAATGGTGGGATTCTGTTTATTCATTTCAGAATTGTGTTCATTTTTCTTCAAGGAGTCACAATATTTATTTAGTCTGCATTGATCCGTAATATCCAAATCCTTTTCTTAGAAGCTGCTGTTTAGGAAGACATTCCTCAGCTTGTGCTTGCACAGTTGTTTGTTCCTACTGAAGTGTAGTAATTGGCATCCCTTGCTTTATTTCAAACCGCTGCTCCAATTTATGAAGATCTTTTAAAATTATAGTCCTCTATTCCAAAATGTTCATTTCCTATCTACAATGATTTAAATCAATAATTTAAACAAGATAATAGAAAGGAAATTTTGCATTTTGTTGTCTAGATATTAAAAAGAAATCTTGAACAATAGCAGACTTGGGCCAGGCAATTTGGAAATGCCATTCGTACAATTTGACTGTGAATTGTTTTGTTAGCATGTATTTTGGATATGGTTTTCCAGTGCATAAACATACTGATACTTACAGAAGTTTAAATTTACTGCCTTAATGGTTTTGACAATTGTAGTCTTTTTCTTTTATAGTAATATTTAGGGTTCTACATAACTAAGAATTGCTGAGACAAGTAGATTTTATTTCAAGATTTATGATAGTCCTTAGTGCTTGACATTTTTAATGGAATGGTATGTTTGATTAATGTAAGCGTTAAGAGCATGCAAATCGGTCATTGTTCTTATGAAAAATGTGTTGTTTGTACATCTTTTCTGTTGAAGATTATTTTGCAGTGTCAACATTCATTGCCCATTTGTAATTTTCAACACAGCACTCCCCTAAAGCTCCTACTATTCTTAAGCAAAAAACCCCCTCTTTCTGACTACATTTTTTTATTAGAGATAAGTTAGTTCTGCTGCCCTTTCACTTGACCGTTTTAATTTGTTAGAAACAGCGCACACACTCCTACTAGGCTTATTTCCCATCAAACACTTTCAAAGCCATATATGACTTCTTAATTCAAAAGGCATCTGCTAATGGAAACATTGAGATCAGCAGAAAAGAACATTAGCTAATGAGTTCTGGAAACAAAAGGGTGGTAGAAAGAGCACACTCATCAGAAACTTATTTTCTACCACCAACCACACTATCTCTAACAAAATACATGTATTTTTCCCCCAAAAGTATTTTTAATATGAAAAAAATGCAAAATAGTAATAGAATTGGAAGGCACATAATTGCCAGTTAAAGTAACTCATTGTCTGATCCAAAATACATATAGGATGTGAAGCTTAATTTGATACACTATCTAAAACTGTAAAAGCCTCCCAATTTTTTATAGAAGTAACATGTTTTCCTTACAAGTTCTGTGAATGGGTTATCTATATAAAAGTGTGTGTGTATACATACATTTAAGACTCTTGTTCTTCAGTCTTTTGATAGAATGCAGGCAATTGTTTTCTGTTGGCTCCTTCCATTATGCATACAATCACAGATACTCACAGAATCACGGAATGATAGGGGTTGAAAGGAACTTTTGGAGATCATATAGTCTAACGCCCCTGCTAAAGCAGGTTCACCTAAAGCAGGTTGGAAGGGAACGAATGCATCCAGGTGGGTTTTGAGTATCTCCACAGGAGGAGACTCCACAACCTCTCTGGTCAGCCCGTTCCAGTACTCTGGCACCCTCAGAGTAAAGAAGTTCTTCCTCATGTTGAGATGGAATGTCCTGTGTTCCAGTTTGTGCCCATTGCCCCTTGTCTTGTCACTGGGCACCACTGAAAAGAGTCTGGCCCCATCCTCTTGACACCTGCCCTTTAGATATGGATAAGCATTGATGAGATCCCCTCTCAGTCTTCTCTTCTCCAGGCTAAACAGCCCCAGCTCTCTCAGCCGTTCCCCCTAAGAGAGGTGCTCCATTCCCTTGACCATCTCTAGCCCTATGCTGGACTCCCGCAGTAGTTCCCTGTCTTTCTTGAACTGAGAAGCCCAGAACTGGACACAGGACTCCAGATGTGGCCTCACTAGGGCAGAGTAGAGGGGAGGCTGACCACACTCTTTAATGCCCCTCCAGACACCACTGTGCGACGTGGCCACAAGGGCATGTTGCTGGCTCATGGCCAACTGATTGTCCCCCAGGTCCCTCTCTGCAGAGCTGCTTTCCAACAGGTTAACCCTCAGCCTGTACTGGGGCCTGGGGTTATCCCTCCCCAGCTGGAGGACCCCACACTTGCCCTTGTTGAACTTCACTGGGCTCCTCTCCGCCCACCTCTCCAGCCTGTCCTGATCTCGCTGTGTGCTGGCACAGCCTTCCGGTGTATCAGCTGCTCCTCCCAGTTCTGTCATCAGCAAACCTGCTGAGGGTACACTGACCCGTCATCCATGTCATTGATGAATGTGTTGATCAGGACAGGGCCCAGGACCAACCCCTGGAGAACCCCACTAGTCACAGGCCTCCAACTAAACTCTGTGCCCCTGACCACAACCCTCTGAGCTCTGCCATTCAGCCAGTTCTCAGTCCACCTCACTGTCCATGCGCCTGACCCACACTGCCTAAGAGGATGTTATGGGAGACAGTGCCAAAAGCCTGGTGGAAGTTGAGGTAGACAACACCCACTGCTCTCCCCTCATCCACCCAGCAAGTCATGCCGTTGTAGAAGGCTATCAGATGGGTGAATCATGGTTTCCCCTTGGTGATTCCATGTGACTGCTCCCAGTAACCTCTCCCTTTACACACTTAGAAATGACATCCAGGGTGAGCTTTTCCACAGCATTTCCAGGGATGGAGGTGAGGCTGACTGGCCTGTAGTAACCCAGGTCTTCTCCTTTTTGGAGACTGGTGTGACACTAGCTTTCCCCCACTCCTCAGACACCTCTCCTGTTCCCCATGACCTTTCAAAAATGATGGAGAATGGCTTCACAATACCATCTGCCAGCTCCCGCAGCACTCCTGGGTGTAATCCTGTCAGGGCCCATGGATCTGTGGGTGTCAGGTTTGCCTAGCTGATCTCTAACCTGCTCCTCCTTGGCCAAGGGAGGGTGTTCTTTCTCCAGGCTCTCTCTCTTACCTCCAGGGTCTGGGATTCCTGAGGGCCAGCCTTAGCAGGAAAGTCTGAATCAAAGCAGGCATTCAGCAACTGCGCCTTCTTTGCATGCTCCATCCCCAGGGCACCCTCTCGTTCGGCAGCAGGCCCACATTTTCCCTGGTTTTCCTTTTGCTACTGATGTACTTGAAGAAGCCCTTCTTACTGTCCTTGAAATCCCTAGACAGGTTTGATTCCAAGTGGGCCTTGGTCTTCCCTGTTGCATCCCTGCATACTCTGACAACATTTCTATATTCCTCCCAAGTGGCCAGTCCCTTTTTCCACATTCTGTAAACTTCCTTCTTCCATTTAATTTTTTCATGGAGCTCCTTGCTCACCTGTACAGGTTTCCTGCCTTTTTTGCCTGATTTCCTACTCATAGGTATGCACTGATCTTAAGCTTGGAGGAAGTGGCGTTTGAGTATTACCCAGCTCGCTGGCACTCACTTAGCCCGTGCAATTCCTCCAAGTAGGTGTCTGAAGAGGTCAAAGTCAGCTCTCCTGAAGTTCAGGACTCTAATTCTACTTTTTGTTCTGCTACTTCCACTCAGGATCCTGAACTCCTCCATCTCATGGTCACTGCAGCCAAGGCTACCCCCAGCCTTCACATCCCCAACTAGTCCCTCTTTGTCAGCACACGGTCCAGCAGCACACCTCTCCTCGTTGGTTCCTCCGCCACCTGTGTCAAAGTTATCACCGGTGCTCTGCAGAAACTCCTGGATGGTGTGTGCCTGGCTGTGTTGCCTTCCCAGCAAATATCAGGGTGGTTAAAGTCCCCCATGAGAACCATGGCCTGCGATCGTGAGGCTGCTTCCAGCTGCCTGTAGAAGGCCTCATCGACTTCTTCATGATCAGGTGGCCTGTAGTAAACACCCACAACAGTGTCCTCCCTATTAGCCTGCCCCTGAATTCTTACCCATAAGCTCTTGCCTCGTCCTTCATCCACTCCTTGGCAGCGCTCAATATGTTCCAGTTGCTCTGTCACATAAAAAGCAACTCCACCACCTCACCCCACCGGCCTGTCTTTCCTAAAAAGTATGTAGCCGTCCATGACAGCATTCCAGTCATGCGAGCTATCCCACCATCTCTCTGTAGCTGCAGTGATATCATGGCCCTACGACCGCACACAGATCTCTAGTTCTTCCTGCTTATTCCCCATGCTGCGTGCATTGTTCATTGCCTTCATAATTTTAAGATTTTCCAAGCCTATTTATTCTAAAATGCATTCATGTGAGGGGCTACATCTTGGAATGATACCTGAATTTCAACTGTGACCCTTCTGACTGTGTCTTTTATCTTCTGTGAGGTGTAATACAGCCTTTTGTTAATGGGAAACACAATGAATTCAGTTACTGAACTGCCTGGCTTTAAGCTACAAGATAAACAGATTTCTGTGAGATAAGATGTTTGGTGTCATGTCAGTGTTGTTTCAATGATTTGTTAACACTCTTTAGATGATTTATTTTTGCTTCAGTATTAATTTTTTTAAAATTTAAAGTAAATGCTTTTTTTATTTAAAATTTTTATTATTTCATCATCTTCTTCTCAGGACCTTCTTCAGACCTGATTTTAAGTTCTTATACATTTGTTAGTTTCCTACCTCATAGTTTGCTGTTTCCTAAAAGAGCATTTGGAAACACAAGCAGCCTGTTGCTTGACAGGCGTGTACTGTAACTGCATGAAAAAACAGAAATATCTTATCCAATAAAGAGAAGCAGTTACTGCACATTTACTTTGGGAAAAGAGTCCATGCACAAAAAGACACTGCCACAGAGCTCACATTTTCTAAATGCATATTGTATCTTAATTTGCAGTAATGCTTTTGCCTCTCTATAACTATGGTTTACTTAGAATACCAGGTTGGAAAGGATCTCAAGGATCATCTGATCCAACCTTTCTTTGCAAAAGCATAGTCTAGACAAGATGGCCGAGCACCCCAGCCAGCTGAATCCAACTGATGATTTGGACAAAGAGCAGGATTCTGAGTTGAGGGTTAGCAGTTGTCAGTATTCACTGAGAGGACTTAGGCAACTAAAATGGAAACTTATTGCAGCGGTCATCAAATCTGCCTAGGGATTGATGGATTGGCATTTTTAGAGCCAAAAACACTGGGTTATGTAAAAGCTTTGATATCATTGGCATATTAGTTTGTGAAATTAACAGTATTTACAGTATAGGAAACCAGGATTTAATCTGCAGGACCAGATAAAATGTCAAGAAAGCAGGAGTATTATATGAGAGGCTTTGTTCCCACCAGGTATTCCCAACTTGGCTTCTGTTCTAGTCAAGCAGTGAAATTGCAGGCCATGCATAACTATGTGTAGCTGGTTTTCTGTCAGACTGCCAGAGCTGTGCTCAAGAAGGAAAGAAGATACAAACAGTGATTTTAGCAATTTAATTGTGGCAAAAACTGAATTGATATTTGATATAGTAAAAGAAGGACTTTGCTTTGCTCAGAACGGAACCTGTGGACGTCATCTCATACAGTCCTTCTTGCTCAAACCCCAAACAGGTTGCCCAGGACCGTGTCCAGGTGACTTTTGAATTTCTTTAAGGAGGGAGATTCCACACATCTTTGGATAACCTGTAAAAGTGCTTGGTCACCATCACAGTAAAAAAAGCTTTGTGATATTCAGGAGAAAACTGTGTTTCCATTTGGGCCCATTGTCTCCACTCCCATTACTGGGTACCACTGGAAAGAGCCTGGCTTCATCCCCTTTACACCCTCCCTTTAAATATTTGTGCATGTTGATGATGAGATATCCCCTGCAGCCTTCTCTTCTCCAGTCTGAACCGTCCCAGCTCTCTCAGCCTTTCTTTGTATGAGAGATGCTCCAGCCCCTCTGTGGCCCTTCTCTGGACTCTCTCCAGTATGGCCATCTCTCTCGTCCTGAGGAGCCCAGAACTGAACACAGTACTGTAGGTGGGACCTCACCAGTGCTGAGTAGAGTAGCCACCTTTGCCACAAGACCACATTCCATGTCGACCAGTGCCCCTAGGGCCTTCTTTGCAAAGCTCCTTCCAGCTATTTGACCCCCAGTATGTACTGGGACATAGGCTTGTTCCTCCCCAGATGTAGGACTTGGCACTTGTTGAACTTCATGAGGTTCCTGTGGGCCCGTTTTTCCAGCATTTCAAGGTCCTTCTAGATGGCAGCACAAACATCTGGCATATCAATCACTACTTCTTGTTTTGTGTTATCAAAAAACGTGTTCAGGGTATAGTCTTCCCATTATCCAGACTGTTTATGCAGTGATGTTGTTGCCTTAAAATGCATCCAAGATCATCATCAAACACGAGGAGTACAACTGCGATTCAAAGATCAGATTGCGAGAATTTTTTTAGGAGCCTAAGTCTTGATCCTTCTTTGTTAATGGTCATATTTTATTGTTTTGTCCTAGTGTAAGTATTTAGAAAAAGGATTTCCTTAGGGTGGGGTGATTTATTTAACTTGTAAGGGGAACTTGGTGCAGTTCCATGTAAATTAGTACATAAACCAGTGGGACTGAAGAATAGGGTGTAGTGACCAGTATCACAGAGATTCAGACTCAAGCTTTGAGGTGGGTCAAGACTGATCCCTCTACTGCGTGGACGATTAAGATGCAAAGAGGCGTATTTATTTAGTGTTAGTATTATAAAAACTTCTAAAATTTCTTATTATTTTCTTTGCATATTCTTTATTTTCACTGTTATAATCTGAAGGATTATTGAATTACGGTAGTTTACTATTTTTTTCCATCAGTAAATGTTTTATATTAAAAAATGTATTTTTAATTAGGTGATAATAGAGTAATTTATAGTTAAAATTTAAATACTGTCTCTTGTCCACTAATATATATTGCAACAGCTTCAACATTGCAGAAAAAAAAAAAAATCTAGTTTCTGAATTCTGGTTTCTGGCTCTTAGAGGAACTTGATTAATGTATACTGAGAATCATAATTACTACATTAAAGTTTGCATTGTGCAGTAAATTTGCATCATCCATCTTTAGAGAGACCCTTTCACTTAAATGCATTTCAGATTCCTGAACAGATCTAACTGGCTCAGATACACAGGAAAACAAGTAAAACAGCCATGAAACAGACTCTTTCGTTGCTTATGAAATAGTAATAGTCATTGACACCTCTGATTTCTGTCCAGCAAATTATTTTCTCTTTCAGTCTGAAATAATTTTAATCTGTATTTCAAATACATTGTTTGATGAAGTTTGCAATTTCAGCAAGTACTTAAACATTGATAACAGTGTTTAATGTGCTATTTAAATTCTGGATGTATTTAATATTTGTCATTACTATTTTGAATCTGCTGATGAGGAGCAAAGAATTCTGTTTCTCCTATAATTCTTTCCGAGATCAATTTCACTTACATCTACCCTTATTCCAAATAAAAAGGATACTTTACAGTTTTTTAATTAGTAATGCGAAGTAATTAAAGTTTAATTGAAAGCATTTTTTTTGCACTTCCAGGCTGGTAAAAATCAGAGCCAAACAATATATCTGTTCTCATTTCCAGCCTTAACACAACACTTTTGCCATGGGTACAAGTAAGCAGAGGTGCTACACCTCTCTAGAAAGTGTTTTAATTTTTTTCTTGATGGCTTAATAACATGTCTCAGTACAGCTGCTTAGTACAGTACAATGGAACCTACAGCTCTTACACAAAATGATTTTGTTTTAGTTTTTTCAGCTGTTTTTAGTATGTGTTTATAAGGAGGTAGCTGATGGATTGATTATGAAGCATAGTTTGACATGATTCTGATTGTCCAGTTTTATGGAAACTGTTATGTAACACTTACCTTTGTTTAAATTATTTCATGCCAGCCTAAGATTGCAAAATAGACATTTCAACTGTAAAGCAATAAAGCAAGTTTCAGAATCAGAGTCACAAGATAAAGCAGAGAATGACCTCCTAGTCTCCTGCATGATTATATTTGCAATATAAGCATATAAACAATTCCTTTTATGTTTATACTTCGAAGAAATTAACCTTTCGTTGTATTTATTATTTTAGCCATGTCCTTCAGGGGCTCGTGATTTTCGAGAAAAGCAATGTGCAGATTTTGACAATATGCCTTTCCGGGGAAAGTATTATAACTGGAAACCCTACACTGGAGGTAATGATTAGCTTTGCAAAAATGTTATAATAAAGTCTTCAAAATTGTATAAATATTACATAGAGAGTACTGTTTGTAAGTAGAATGTTTTCATTAAAACGTAATGAGCTAAATTTGCTAAGCTTGTACTTTTGTACAAGTTGTGAAACTTGTTGCTGAAAATATTGTAGAAGAGCTGTCTCTGTTCTGGTAGAGTTTTGTTTTACTGTACAGGGGAGTGAGCATTGTTGTCCACTTTAAAAATGTGGAGCCCTTCTCCACCTGCAGTTGCAATAGAACTGGAGATTCCATAGGTGATCTGTAAGTGCCATGCTACGGTAATGAATTCAATATAAAAAAATAACACAATATGTTTTTCTTTCTTAAGGTCAGAATATTAGGAAAAGGAGAAAGAAATAATAAGATTTATGATTCTCTAAAGTCTACTTCAATAATGGAATTATAAGTAATTGCACTGTGCAATAAAATAGTATTTTACAGCAGGTATAAGAGTTGTTATTTCTCTTTGAGACTGTTTAATCAAGTTTAGTTATGTTTCTAGCATTGTTAACAGTTCATAGGTTGCCTTTGTATTACTTCATTTTTTCCTGTTCTAAATCCTGAGTTAATTAGTCCATGTTCCCTCTTGTGTGTTTGTATTTTATTCACTTGAATAGTTTTACTCTTACTTTTTTAGATTAGAAGCCTAAAAATGATCATTGTGGTCACGTGGTTGGAGCTGTAGCATAATTAAATAGGACTAAATTCCTAACTGAAATAATCTGATCTTGCTTTTGAAATTTGCCCTCATATACTTCTAGCACTACATTCTGTTATCCTTGTTTTTCAAATGGTGAAGTGGTATCCTTATTGTTTTAAATTGTTCAATAATCATTAGGGTTTATTAACATAAAGGAATCATTATGGAGCCAGCCAACCTTGCCATGTCTTACAATGCGAAATAAGCTTTTTTGCAAGAGAGTCAAGTAGAGAAATCAATAAAGGGAAGTTAAATAAAGTGTATACATTATATGTATCAGGTATAAGATAAGATTATCAGATCTGTTTATGCATATATATTTTTAACTAATTGTTAACTTTTCAAGATTTCTGTGGGGTTTTTTTGTTTGGGTATTTTTTTTTTTAAATCTGTTTTTGTTGTCCAGGTGGGGTTAAACCATGTGCATTAAACTGCTTGGCTGAAGGTTATAATTTTTACACTGAACGTGCTCCTGCAGTAATAGATGGGACTCAGTGCAATGCTGATTCACTGGATATCTGTATCAATGGAGAATGCAAGGTTACAAATGTTTTATAAAGTACTTATGGATTACTTTGTTGTGTCTGCTATCTCCTACATTTAATTACAGTACTTGTTTGTAACTTTCATGAAGCGGGAGTGTTGACAGGTCAGGTTGTTAATGCAAGAGTAAGATTGAGACAAATGATTAAAAAGGTATGCACCGCTTAGACAAGTCATTTGAATTTCAATAGCTTCTCACAGACATTCATAGAATCCTTAATTTTGTCTTCTTTTTTCTTGCTTTATGGTTTCTGTTGAAGAATCAGTGGAAAGGGCAACAGGAGAGGAACAGATTCCTTGCACTGTGCCAAGGCCTGTTCCATCATTCCCAATAGAACACCACCACTCTGGCTGAAAAACAGTAAATGTGAACATGTTAATCTGTTTCTCTCTAACTAGTTCATCCTGTTGCAAAGAATTCTGCTGTTAATGTAATTGAACCAGAAGGTTACCACTATTGATCTGTATTTCTAGGAAAAAAGTGTATGATGATGCAAGTATTTGCCATTTAGTTGTAAGATTCCTATAAAACTGCATTACATGAATTTGAATGGAATTGAAGGTCTGTGCCATGTTTTTGCTTATATACATTCCACTGCTGTTTCAGTTTAGTGTTTATGTACTTCACTCTAGACAATTGAAAAGCACTGGTGATTCTAAAGATTACTTAATTTCAATGAAACCACTCACATAACTAAAGCTTAACCTGATGCTTAAGTTTTTTGCTAAATCGAGGGCTGAGTAGGTATGTTTACTGAATAACATGGTAAGATCAAAAGCATTTGCCATGTATTGGTAAACTAACAAAAAAAAAAGCACCTGTGGAATTCTGGTGTATTTTATATATAAGAAGATTTTTAGTAGTTTTGATAAATCTTTTAAAACTAATAATTAGACTAAATCCCGTTAGGAATGAGCTGTGTAATGAAGCTGGGCCTCTGCCTTCTTGGTGAATCAGAAAGTTGAAATGTGAATAGTTAGAATAATTTATTTAGTTATTTATTTAAAGTATTTAACTTCTCTTATGACCTACATATTACCTGTTTACAAGATGGTATATAATATTGCTAGACAGTAAACAAAGTTAGGTAGCTGCCTCCTCTTTGGATAAATCCCGGCAAAAATTGGCAAGCTGCAATGTTCATTCTGTTTACATCCTATGTATTCATTCTCTTTTTTTTTTTAAGGATCCAACTGTCTTTATTTTCATTAACTTTGTAACAGGGTTGAATCATTAAGTTAGAAGGAGTTATTCATAGTTCACTGTACACAGATTTCCCAAGTACATAGTCAGAAATGAATGTACTCTTAATGATCAGTTATAGACATTTCTTGTTTCTGAAAGCTTTTGAATCCTGTCTAATACAGCATGTAATTAGCCTTTCACTGAGTTTCATTCTGCATTCACTTTTACAGTGAAGTCATTTACACTTTACATTCAAACTTATGAAAATAATTGCAAGTTTTGCCCAGAGGATGTGGAAGTACAGTCTTTGAAGCTGTAAATGCCTTTGTCAACAATAATACTATTTATGCTGCATAAATATTTAAAGAACACACAACAAATGTTTATCTTAACAAAGCAATACATATGGAACACAGTTAGCTGTTGTAATAGTAAATAAAAACATCACTTACCATTTATTGATAACTGTAATAATTACATTGCTTGTAAAATGCTGTGAGATCCTTTCCTGAAAGTTACAGTAAAAATACAAACTACTCGCTAATCAAGATTTGGTAACAACCTATCATGTGTGTTTTAATTTTCGATTTTCTTTCTCTGGTAAGTGAAAACCCACTTTTGGTAACAACTGCAAAGACAGTTGATAAAAAAAACCGGAATATCTCAAACTTGAGAGAAACACTTAAAAAAAAAAAAAATTAAAATAGCAGTACCAGACCATCATCCTGTTAAAATATTTATCCTTATCTGTTCTCAGCATGTAGGTTGTGATAATATTTTGGGGTCTGATGCTAAGGAAGATAGATGCCGTGTTTGTGGAGGTGATGGGAGTACGTGTGAAGCCATTGAAGGTTTCTTCAATGATTCATTGCCCAGAGGAGGTATGCACATATATATGTCCAGTCTGTTGCACAACGCATTTTGATGGCTCTTTAGCAAGTAACAGTGCTGCATTGATTTCCAGCATGCCATTGCTACTGGTCATTCACTTTGACTCCTTTTGCCTCATTGTTCCCTTTTTCTGTATTAATTGGCATTTATGTCAGATACGACAGTATGTTTCAGTACTGAATACTTAGTTCTCATGATCTTTAATGCATTTAAAAAGAAGTAGGGTTTTTTTTTTTAAATATTATTTGATTATGGTGGTAAGAGTCAGAATAATGTTGTGTATGTTTTTAATGTGTATGGTAGAATCTGATATTTAGTCATACATGAAATTTTAGAATAGAAAAAATACAGAAATGTCTCTTAAGTTCATCTTATTAAGAACTCGGGAAATGTATATGGGCAATTAGTTTAAAGCCTAGCGCAAAAAGGACAGTGTTACAGTGTTAGTGTTACCAGTTCTGGGCTCCCAAATACAGGAAAAAGATTGATTCACTGCAGTGAGTTCAGTTCAGTGAGGGACCACTAAGATTATTGGGGTCTGGAGTGCTTGCCCCTCTCTGAGGAGGGACTGAGAGAACTTGGCTTATTTACTGGAGAAAAGTAGGTTTGTAGGAACCTTGTATCGGCCTTCCAATACCTATGAGGAGGTTATGGAGAGGATAGATCCAGGTTCTTCAGAGTGATGGGTACATGGTGGGAGAAGAGACATTTGCTATATATTGAAACAAGATGGGTGCTGACTGCATGGAAGGAAAAACTTTGGGCCCAGGAGGACAGTCTAGCAGTGGATCAGGTTGCCCAGACAGGTTCTTCAGTTTACATCTTTGGGTTTTTTCGTGATGTGGCAAGATAAAGCCCTAAATAACTTGGCCTGATCTCCTAGCTGACTCTGCTTGTAGCAGAGTCATGGACTAAATGACCGTCTGAGGTCTTCTCCAACCTGGATTATCCTAAGTTAATTTTTTACGTTAATTACTTGTGATACACTGTGGAAAAGACTCTATTAACACTTAAAAAAAAGGAGTTCCTGACTACACGGTAAGGTCTTGCTATCACTTTGAAATTTTTGTATGACATTTAAAGAGTTTTCCTTTATAATATATGAAAGAGAATGTTTATTACATTTGAATCCCATGTCTCATACTAGTTTTTGGTAGTAAATAATTTATTAGTGATTAGTTTCATGACTAATGTTGATCAACATAGCAACAAATAAAATTTACCTTTGTGTTACAGGCTATATGGAAGTGATTCAAATTCCAAGAGGGTCTGTGCACATTGAAATAAGAGAAGTGGCAATGTCAAAGAACTATATTGGTAAGAGCATGGTTTAAATGGCAGACTGTTAAGTCAGAGTTGTGTTGTGATTTGAAGGTACATTTTCTGGTTTGACCAAGCCATACACATAATAAAAGCAGCAGAGGAAATGTTAGCTGTTGATATTAGGTTGTGATCAGGCAGTTGCAGCAGTCAGTTAGGATGTAGTCTCTTGAATGGAGCTAATCAACAGAATCATAGCACAGTTTGGGTTGGAAGGGACCTTAAAGACCATCTAGTTCCAACCCTCCTGCCATGGGCAGGGACACCCTCCACTACACCAGGTTGCTCAAAGCCTCATCCAGCCTGGCCTTGAACACTTCCAGGGATGGGGCATCCACAGCTTCTCTGGGCAACCTGTTCCAGTGCCTCACCACCTTCTCAATGAAGAATTTCTTCCTGATAGCCAATTAAATACATCATGCAATTCCTCAGTGTCCACTCAGTGCAAAATCAGTGTAACTTCACTATAGTTACAGTGTCAGACTTGAGCTGATGTGGATGAGGAACACTCAGGCGATCTACTGTCCCACTCTGAGGTAGTCTTCCATCTCGGAATTCTCTGATCTTGGAGTATTACACTGTTTTAAAACATGATTTTATTCTTAGGATGATTACCATCAACAGCCTAGTTACTTAATTCTAATAATACTGTCTCCTTAAGGCAATTTAACGTATTAATTCCACAGTGTTGATGTGTTGCAGGGACTAGATGCCATCCCTCTTTCATAGATAAGGAAAATGAGCTGCAGAAAAACAGGTGCTTGAGATCATTGGGGAAGCCTGTTGTAAAGCAGAGAATTAAATTCAAATTCACAGATTATTACTTCTTTCTTTGAATTTGCTTTCTGTTGTTTTAATACTGATATGTAGAAATCTGGCTTCATCGAACTCCAGACAATGCACATTTGTGAATGTCTCTGTACCCTGATTTGCATAGCAGTCAGCGCATAGTAGTGCAAGTAGATTAGTAATAGTCAAAAGTAGATTAGAGACCTGATGGATTGTGTAGCAAACTGACAGATTAACACAACCAAAAACTATTACCTGTTTAGGCTGTACAGCAGCTGATGAGGCTACTTCTGTTACTCTGTACTCCATGTAGATTATATATATAACACTAACATGTTGGAAAGGGCTATGATGCGTCTAAGTGTGAGTTAGAAGGGCTGTTATCCTCCTAGGTACATTAATTCCTAAATTGATTATGTTAATAATAATGGTACCTTTTGCTGTTGTATCCCTACTTTTCTTTCTGCCTGCCTTCGCCTTTCTGTAATTCAGGAGATAATCAATCTCCCTCTATTCTGGACTAGTGGCACCACTGCTCCAGCAGTAGAGTGCCTATTCTTTCAGCATCACAATCCCTGTGCCCCCTCCCCCATGTCAGAACATACTGAGGGTAAGATTGGTCATACATTCTATATGGACATTTCAAACGGGGGTGGTGGCAGAGAGGCATACAATGCCTCTCATGCTAAGAACTATACCTTGGGCAGTTTAAAACCAGAATAAAGAAGCTAACTCTTAGCTACTACAATTAAGTGTGTTGTTTCTCTGTTTTATAAGCAGAAGCAATTAGTTTGGCACCATTTTTATAAAATGAATGAAAAATGTAAATTTTTCGCTTAAATAAAAAATACAGACAACTTCACTGGTATTTAATGCGGCCACAGATCTAAAAATGTAAAGTGGTACATAAACACTTTTTTACATGCTTGTCACGATTTCAAGGGAGTTTCTGAGTTTCAGGATCTCTCGTCACTACTTTGCTTCATGCTACAGGAGCCCAGACTACACAAACAGGGGATTCCTCTCCTTCTCCAGTTTCTTGTGTTTCCAGCTTTCAAAGGTGCTATTCTATCCTAACGAAAGATAAGATTACTGAGTCACAGGGGCCATTTCACATGGTGATGGGATGTTTTTTTCTGTGTGAACAAGATCACTATGTTAGGATTATCACTTTCTGGGGAAAGGAAGGTTTCTAATTTGTCTGCTCCCTTAAAAGAACTATATAAGCACAACAATAGTTAAAAATGAGTTTATTATGTTAAAATACAGACCTCAGGGATATTGTTTAATGGATATTTCTTTAGTGGCATTGTCAGCTTCACAGCTCCTTCCCTGTCTTTATGGAGTTCCCCCTGTTGTTCCAGGACAGCTGTTTGTGTAGTGACACCATGAAGCAGATTAGAGAACCGGTTCAGCTGAAAATAACAATTTACACTTATTAGTATATTTTGTTTCATTTGCACTGCTGCCAAATATGTGACCACAGTTCAAGAAATCAGTTTTTCCATTTGGAACTATATGAAAAAAAGGAAAAAAACTCCAACCTCTTCCTCTGTAGCTGTCACACTGTCTTCAAAGTTTCTTTTTTGTTCATTGCAGTTACTAGGCTTTCAAACTAATTTGCAACATCCCATGGTTCTTTAACTAAGATTCAGTTCTTTTGCAACCTATGGCCACTAGTTTAAGCTGCAGTTAGACACTGGGCAATTCAGTTAGCTCAGTCAGCACCTGTTCTCCCTACACTGTCTCTGGCTGATCATTTCTGAACTAATATTGCTCCTAGTGTTGTGACAGAAAAAGCATGTTTTTGCAGCTGCATAAATAATTCAGTATTTTAAATTGATCTATCCAAAAAATAACCAAGCATTAACCAAATAGCCAGTTTTCAGAGTTTCTGAAAAAATGTGTATTTATTAATGCTGTTATCTTAAATTTCCTAATCAAAGGTGACATCTTCCCTTATATTCCCCTTGTACAAGAGCGTGTAGTGTGTAAATTTCCTGTGGGCTCCCTGCATTCTCGAGCGCTCAGAAATTATTTGATTAGGACATTAACATGTTCGCTTCTGTCTCATATGCTAATAACATTAAGCCACTGCATCATCACTGCCATGTAATTACATTATTGGAATGCTATTCACGACTGTGTGGCCTTCACCTGTGTGTAACAACTGACATTAGATAAATCTATTTACAGAATGCAAATGTGTTTTTCTTTGGCAGTCAAACAGGTAAAAAATGAAATGCTTTGCTTCTGGATATATATAAGTTTAAGTGTATGTGGCATGCATAGAGTTGATATAATTTAAATTTCAGAATATTAGTTATGTAAACATGTATGACAGTGCTTGATCTCTTGTGCTCATTCATGTGTTATTCGTTGTTCATATGTCTCAATAGAAATAAAGAATTCACTTCATTATTTTCTCTTAGTGGATACTAGACATACTGATAAGAAAATGTTTGAGATTGAGTGGCACAATAAGAGAGTTTAATAGGTGTTGGTAGCTTTGGAGACGCTGCAACCTTTTTTTAACTAAGCTAGATTATATAAATGCAGGATGAATAGAAATTTTGGCTGTGTTCGAAATAGAACCACTGATAAAACAGAATACTGATGTTCAAATGTAACATAGCTGTTTCATATGCCTGCATAAAATAGATCATCTAATTTCAACCTCCCTGCCATGGGCAGGGTCACCTTCCACTAGACCAGGTTGCTCAAAGCCTCATCCAGCCTGGCCTTGAACACTTCCAGGGTTGGAGTGCAGCTTTTCTTGGCAACTTGTTCCAGTGCCTCACCACCCTCTCCATGAAGAATTTCTTCCTAATTTCTAATCTAAATCTACAGTCCTTGAGTTTAAGACTGTTATCCCTTGTTCTGTCACTACATGCCTCTGTAAAAAGGCCCCCATCCAGGTTTCTTGGTGGTACTGGAAGATCCTCCTGGAGCCTTCTTTTCTCCAGGATGAAAAAGCCCAACTCTCTCAGCCTTTCTTCACAGGAGAGGTGCTCCAGCCCTCAGATCATATTTGTGCCCTCCTCTGGACTTGCTCCAACAGGTCCACATCCTCCTTATGTGGGCCTCTTAGGCCTTTTAGGGCCCCAGAGCTGGATGCAGTACTCCAGCTGGAGTACAGGGAGAGAATCACATCCCTTGATCTGCTGGTCACACTTCTTTTGATGCAGCTCAAGATACTGTTGGCTTTCTGTGCTGTGAGCGCACATTGCTGACTTATGTTTTTATCAACCAGTACCCCTAAGTCCTTCTCCTCAGGGCTGCTCTCAATCCATCCTCTGTCCCACTTGTGCTTTAGATTGCCCCAGCCCATGTGCAGGACCTTGCGCTTGGCCTTGTTGAACTCCATGAGGTTGGCACAGGCCCACCTCTCCAGCCTGTCAAGGTCCCTCTGGATGCCATCCCTTCCCTCCAGCATGTCGACCTTACCACACAGCTTGCTGTCATCAGCAAACTTGCTGAGGGTGAATCCAATCCCATCATCCATGTCACGGGCAAAGATGTTAAACAGCACCAGTACCAACCCCTGAGGAACGCTGCTCATCAGTGGTCTCCACTTGGACATCCAGATGTTGACTGCAACTCTCTGACTGCGACCATGCAGTCTGTTCCTTATCCACCAAGTGGTCTACCTGTCAAATCCATGTGTCTCCAGTTTAGAGATGAGAATGTTGTGCAGGACAGGGTCAAATGCTTTGCACAAGTCTAGGTAAATGACATTGGTTGCTCTTCCCTTATCCACCAACACTGTGCCTCAGTTGTAGAAGACCACTGAATTTGTCAGGCACAATTTGCCCTTAGTGAAACCATGTTGGCTGTCACCAATCACTGCCTGATTTTCCATGTGCCTTAACGTAGTTTTCAGGAGGATCTGCTCCATGATCTTGTTGGGCACAGAGACGAGACGGACGTTTTTTAAAATGGGGTTATGTTTCCCCTTTTCCAGCTGGGAACTTCACTGGACTCCAATGACTTTTCAAATATAGTGGGTCAGCAACTTCATCCACGACTTCCCTCTGGACCCACGGATGCATCACATTCCTTAGATGGTCTTGAACCTGGTCTTCTCCTATGATGGGCAGTATTTCATTCTCCCAGTCCCTACATTTGCCTTCTGCAACTTGGGTGGTGTGGCTTGAGCACTTGATGGTGAATACTGAGGCAATAAAGTCATTAAGTACCTCAGCCTTCTCCATATCCCGGGCAACAAGGTCTCCCGTTTCCTTCCGGAGAGGGCCTGCATTTTCCTTTTCTTCCTTTTGTCTCTGACATACCTATAGAAGCTTTTAATAGAATCACAGAATAGCTTGAGTTGGAAGAGACCTTTAAGATCACCTACTTCCAACCCCCTGCCATAGGCAGGGACATCTTCCACTAGATCAGGTGGATCGAAGCCCCATCCAACCTGGCCTTGAACACTTCCAGGGAGGGGACATCCACAACTCTGAGCAACTTTTCGTTTTGCCTTTGATGTCCCTGGCCAGATTTAATTCGATCAAGGCTTTAGCCTTCCTAACCTGATCCCTGGCTTCATGGACAATCTGTATGCTTCCTATTTGTGCCTTAATTTGTCCAGGAGCTGCTTCTTCACCCATGCAGGCCTGCTGGAGTTTTTGCGTGACTTCTGTGTTGGAATGCATCACTCCTGAGCATGGAGGTAATCCTTGAATATTAACCGACTTACCTGAGCTCCCCTTCCCACCACAGCTTAATCCCATGGGACTCCACCAAGCAGATCTCTGAAGAGGCCACAGTCTGCTGTCCTGAAGTCCAGGGTAGTAAGCTTGCTGTGTACCCTCCTTGCTGCCTTAAGTATCTCAAACTCCACCATTCCATGTTCACTGCAGCCAAGGTTGCTCTTGAGCTTCACATTCTCTGCCAGCCCCTCCATGCTGGTGAGAACAAGGTCCAGCATGGCACCCCTCCTCGTCAGCTCCTCTGTCACTTGGAGAAGGAAGTTGCCATCGACGCATTCCAGGAACCTCCTGGCTTGTGCCCTGCCGTGTTGTCCCTCCAACAGATATCAGGGTGGTTGAACTCCCCCATGAGGACCAGGGTTTGTGACTATGAGGCTGTTGCTATCTGCGTATAGAGGACCTCATCCTCTCACCTGTCCTGGCTGGGTGGCCTGTAGCAGACCCTTACTACAGTATCCCCTCTCCCTGCCCTCTCTTTATTCCTGACCCGTAAGTTCTGGGTCAGCTCCTCATCCATCCCCAGGCAGAGCTCCACACACTCCAGCTGGTCTCTGACACAGAGGGTGACACCCCCTCCTTGTCTGCCCTGCCTGCCCTTCCTAAAGAGCCTGTACCCTTCCATTCTGACACTCCAGTCATAGGAACCATCCCACTACGTCTCTTCAGCGCTCTGCAGGTGTGTACATCTGTAACTCCTCCTGTTCATTCACCATACTATGTGTGTTTGCATAGTGGCAGTTAAGCTGGGCTCCCAGTGAAGCTGGCTTCCTGGCTGGAGTGGCTGCAGTTCCTTTGTGCTGTTCTACAGGTGCTGTCCTGCTGACCTGTGATCTTCTCCAGGTTCTGGGCATCTGTTGCTGGCATCAGACTGGTAGGAGTGTGATTGGCATAGGTTTCCCTCTCCTGCCAGTTTTAAAGCTCGCTTCACCAGCTTGACAAGCCTGTGATCAAAGGTGCTCTTCCCCTTCTCTGACAGATGGACCCAATCAGCCCCCAGTAGATCAGGTTTCTCAAAGCAAGTCCCATGGTCTAACTAGACAAACCCTTGGCTGTGGCACTAGTCTAGCAACCATTTGTTGCTAGATTCGAATAGCCCTGGCAAATCAACAAATGCTTACAGTTAAATAGCAAAATACTGTTCCTTTCTCTTAGTACAGTACTGCTTGCAGTTTGTCTTGTTCTATACTCACTCCTTTTACGTTCTCCTTCCTGTAGTACAAAAACCAGTATAGACAATAAAGAATCTAAATTCAAGAATTCCAGAAAAGTGAATGTGTCAGGGCCAGTTTCTTCACTCAAAACACACGAGTGTTTCCAAAGTAAATCCAGGAAAGTCCATGGAATAAGATACATGGTATGGAAAGACATTCCTTTTCAGACCTTACGATGCTGATGGAAATGGTTACTAATCCCTGCTGAATATGTCTGTCACCAGTAAAACATTACTGCCTCTCCGTCTCCTGCTCATATGAATGCTCTCTGATCTGTTTTAAAATCCTTGAGCATCATTGAGATGTTTTCCCTAACTGCTTAAGGTAAACCATCTGTTCACACAGATGTAGTTAAGAATAAAACCTCGTCATTCCTTATGGTTGTGATGTGAGTTTGTTCCCTATGTAGTAAAGTCAGTTATTTGTCTCAACAAAAACCGACATGGGGGTTTGATCATGTTTCCAACCACCATTTTGCCTTTAAGAACATATTTTATTTAAAGTAAATATGAATGCTGAATAACTTGGTAATCTTCACCTTAAGTCAAGAAGTCAATACCTAATTGACAGAATATTCACCTTAAGATACAAAGTCAGTTTCATATTTAGAAACTTAATCTAATATTATTGATAAAATATCAAACATAAATCCCCAAATAACATCTGCTTCTCCGGCCTAATTGGTTGGTTAGCAAAGAAATGCATGTTCTATCTACAATCTGTTTATGGTTTAAGGCTGTAAGTTTGGTATAATAAACTATTTTATTAGATTAAGTAGCTAGTATTTGATTTTATAATAGAATTATTTTTGATTTCTGCTTTAAGAAGTAAAAATAACCCCAACCACCAGTAGACAAAGGCAACAAAGCAAGAGCTGATTTGCACGATACGTCAGACTCAATGTTCCGTCTTTTTTTTTTTCCTCTGCACATTATCTGTGATACCTATCCCATGCCCCAACATCTTAATCTAAAGTTTAGATTGACAATTGATTATACATTTGAGACTGACATATACCTTACCTAGAACAGCATACCTTGCACATGGGCTCGGGCAATGCAAGTTGCATGAGGCATTCTGTTTTGTTCCATATAGCATCTGCATGTTGAAATCTGCGAAGTATACCTGCACATTGAAGATGATTGCAAAGGCAATATTGTCAAACTGCATGAGGGATATTTTGGCCAGGGCTAAAGAAAAGGCTTGATATTGCTTGAAAAAATAGTGATGCTGAGCAGAAGCTCATATACTTCTAACAGATTAGTACATTAATTTGCAATGGCTTCTCCATTATAAATGCTGCTTCCAATTTTTAGGTGGCTTGTATTTTTTTTTAAGCTTTAAAATCTGAAGAGGATGACTACTATATTAATGGTGCCTGGACTATTGACTGGCCAAGAAAGTTTGATGTTGCTGGAACAGCTTTCCATTACAAGAGGCCAACAGATGAACCAGAGTCTTTGGAAGCACTAGGTCCTACTTCAGAAAATCTCATAGTCATGGTAAAGTTATAATTAATATATTTCTGAAATTTGTATTTGTATTCTGAGAAAAGACAAGGCCATGAGTGGAATCCAAATAAGTATGTAGCTTGCCTAGCCTGGGCTTTGGATTTGTGTTTTAACACTGCTTTGTTACCTTTCAAAACTAACTGGCAAAGATTGTGATGAAACAGGGATAAAGTCAGAAGAGTCCCAGGAAATTGCACAGAAAATGCCCCACCCCTGTTAAACATGGTTCAGAATAACGGTAGCCAAAATTGTACATCGGGTGTATACTATACCTCTGCATACTGCTGATACATGCAGCATTGAGATATATCATGATAGTTCCTGTCAGTTCTGTATGTCAGTGGTTTTAAGCTTGTCCTGAGTGTGAAGTATGCTCTTACTACAGCCAGAGTATAATGATTTGACCCACATTAAAGTATGTGGCTCTGACAAACATTGCTCTGAACAGAATGTACAAAATACGAGAATGTAACAGTAGATGTGACGAGGATCCTGATGCCCTATCTCTGACAGTAGGCAATAGTGAGCCTACTGTTGCACTACTGAGTTGAAGAGGAAGTGGTATTTGCCCAGTATATTCTGTCAGCTGCCAGCTTTGCAGCTCAGGGGTTGAGTCAGACAGTGTATTTGTGTCTATAGAATGATGGTTGCCTGGATATTCACATTTTAGACAGAATTTTTGAACACTGGAATCCTGTTTTTTCTGCTGTAGGTACAGGCAAATTAAAGAGTGAGTTATGCAACAATTATAGTGTCTTTCGTCATTCAGTCAGTGCCACTGACCTTACTGAAAGTTCTCTGCTCTTTTGTCTAATGGAGATAGGCAGCTATACCTCTGCAGAGTATCACTAAGATGGAAGGGAATGAGAAGCAGCTCTAAGATGTCAGATTGCTGTGCCTAACATCATATATGTTATTAACGACAGAAATAAGAAGCTTGATAGACGGTCAAAAGTTAGTGTTGGATAGGTGGTATGTTGAAGTGCAGTTCAGCAATGGATAGACAAAAACTCATGGTACTTGTTGCACTTCCACTTACATCACCTGCAGTTTCGATAGTCCTTTAAAGGAGTCACAGGTGTGATTCCACCAGGCTAATGCTGTTGATTATTGCATTAGGGGAAAACAATGACTTCAGCAACAGTCTTTTGCTGTTAGTATTATTACTGCTAATATGGTCACTGGAAGTGCAAACAAGGGCAGAGCTAGGTTCATAATGCCATGGGGGTAGCTCCTCACAAGATTTCAGTGAGAACCGCAGCATGTTTGCACAGTAATGTCCTTAACCAGCTTTGACCTTACATAATTATTCAGCTGTCAAGTTAATTTTCATTAAGACATTGATTTTATTGAAAATGGCTCTTTAGAACAATTGTGTCAAGAATAAAGAACTGACAGAGTTAAAGTTGTGTTAAGGATGGAAAAAAGATAAAACTCACCTTAGACACGAATACTTTTCTTTTGCATATGTTTTAAAAGTTAGTCCAGATTCTTTTGGGAATACCTAAAAGAACTACTATGGCTACCTTTATTATTCTTTTCCCTTCTGCAGGACATAACACATACCTGTATTAAATATTGTAGTTGCCCTCTGCTTGCCTGTTTTAATGGTATAACCAGTTGTTTTCAACTACAGATTCTGCTACAGGAACAAAATTTGGGTATAAGATATAAATTCAATGTTCCCATCTCTCGCACTGGCAGTGGAGACAATGAAGTTGGCTTTGCATGGAATCATCTGCCTTGGTCAGAATGTTCTGCCACTTGTGCTGGAGGTAAGACACGAGGCAGTCAAGCTACAGGGTAAACTGAATTGCAAGGTACACTTTACTGCACAATTTTCTAGGTAACTAATTGAAAACATTTCAGTGGATTTTGCTGTTTTCAAGTACATTTAATATGTGTAGAAGTTTTTGTTAAATACAGTGTATCTTGGCACAGTGTGTGTCTCTCTGCTGATGCTTTTTCTGAGATTCTCTTGAAGCTGGTATGTTTGCTTTTCACAGGAGCTTTCTTGATAAAGGACATCAGAAATTTTAAATAAGGAGATTAAAAACCAGAAGGCAAATAAGCCAATTGTAAATCAAGGGATGTGTCTTTTTGTGTCTGTAGGTACACTTCACATGATCCTAGTCAGCCCTCCTATCTTCCAGCCACCAAAGTTTAGGAGGCATACAGGCAGCTCCTCCGTAGCAGATGGTAACCACTGGATTATACTTCCCAGGCCATAGCAGTATCTGAGAATTGTTGCCCTTTGGCAGCGGTAGAGGATCTGTAGGTTGTCCCATGCGATTCATCGTGGGTGCCTGTTGCCCTCAATTTACTATATTCCTAATCCTCCCCCTAGTGGCCACCAATGCAATTCTTTACTTCTGGCTGGGAGAGCAGGACAGTTGGCTTCCTTCAAAGCCAACACCATTGCTGCTGCAAGGACTGGTGAGTAGCAGTGCTGTGTTAACAGATCTTTCTCCCCTCTGGAGATGGAATGCGTCATACCCCCAGCATACCTCCGTTTCAGAACCCATGGGAGAGGACTTTACATCCACCTCAGAATTTCAGTTCTCTACTGCACTGTGCACTGCCCGTAGCAAGAGGAAGACACCATATTTGCTAAAGGACCTTCAGACCAAATACTTGTCCTTTATTTCTGGCTGCTGGAGGCGTGGTTTAGAACCATATTGACTCATCTTTCTGCTTGAACCTGCTATGGCTGTTACTAGTTGTTACCTGTTTTTATACAGAGTTTTGCTTATCCATATGTCATACACAAAGGACAGCACAAATTCTCTTTTGTGCTGCTAAGCAGAGAAAGTTTTGAAACAAAATAGAGGAAAGTTCCAACTTTCTACTATTTTTATTATTCATTTGTTGGATTTCTGGCTGACAGATTGCTTTAACTGCTATTTTGGTAATGGTGAGTTTGATAGGAAAAGAAACATTTTAAAGAAGTAGTATAAAGAATGGAAGTGCCTAGCTCATAGCAAAAAACAGTTCCGAGTATCAGAACCTTACCAGTACTAACAAATCCTAATTTTATGATAGGAATGAGTTAATGATCTTTTTGAAATCATGGGAAAACTCCCAGTGATTTAGGGAGAGGCAAGATATTAGCCATGGATCTTCTGTCATGCAGGTCATAGTGATTTCACAGATTTGATAATATACAGTGGAAAAATAACTGGCTCTGAGGGAGTAGGAAATTGTTTAGATGAAAACATTTTGGTTTAATTCAGTTTTAAAGGAAGATTTGTGAATCACTGAAAACTGCATACATGTACTAATTTGAAACATTTTTGGGGGGTGAAAGTTTTTTTTCAGTAATTTATGGTGGCTAAACCAGGCACATTTCTCTCCTTTCTTTCAGCTTAGTATGAGGTTACACTATGGTCACTTATTTTCACTGAGCTCTCTGCTCAGGGGATTAATATTTCACTGTAGCTATAATTAATGTTAAAAACTATATCTGCTTTCTCCATACGAGTACCTGCTATTCCCCCCAGTTTATGAAACACCTTTCACCATACGCCAAAAGAAGACACACAATTCTAAAAAAGAGCTGAGTCAGAAAAATAAAAGGAAGACAAAGGCTGTAGAGAGAGAGACCATAACTGGAAAATTAAACCACTTCATGGTTTTGTTTATTTCTTTAGGATTCATTATTGAGATCTGTTACCAAAGTTCTATTTACTTGAAGTCTCTCTTTAGCAGAGACATTTTGCTCTGCATCAAAGGATAACAAAATATTAAACAGATAAAGAATTTTCTCACTGAAGGTAAAAAAAGGACAATGCGTGAGGAATTAGTATGGAAATTATTTTTTATTTCTGAGGTTAAAAAAAAATGTACGGTGACTTTGGGACAGACTGAACCGGTTAAAGGCATCAACATTTTCCTGCCTATTGTTGTAGATGGTGTAGCTCACCTGTAGTGCATGGACTGATCACAGTTTGATCATATGATATTCCATCTTGATCCAGGAAAGCTCTAGATGACACAGAGCCATATAAACCTTTATATCAGAGCTTTAGGTAGATCTAAATTATGCATTTATAAACACATTTAACTTCTGTCCATCTCTGAACATGGCTTTATTTAAATGTTACGTCTTTTTGTCAAGGTGTGTGTAACGCTTAAAAAGCTGTCTTAAAAGAACATCAAATTTGCAAGTATTTAGAAGCCAGGAAATGACAGGACTAAGGACGACTATGAAATTTTAAATTGTTTTCTGTAGTTGTGGCCGTTCTGTGAAACAGGGACCAAGTGAGCAAGGACCATTCTCTGAGGCTGTGTCACAGGTTAACTCATGTCCACTCCACCCTAAAGTCTAGCTCTCTCTAAATCAGACTGGCTCTATCTGCGTTACATAGCATTTGACCAAGTGTGTGACTCAGAAAACATAGTTACTACTTGATGTATGTTTTTAAATTCAAATAATCTAAAACCCAAAAAGTGAGAACTGCATTCCAGTTCACCGAAGTGATGTGTCTGTATTGTGAACTTGTTGAATGTCATGAAGTAGAGCACAAAGGTTAGAGCAGCATTTTGGCAGTGCAGAGTTTGGATAGTTTTCGGGTATTGTATGTTGCAGAACTGTCCAGTCTTTGTGCAGTCTCTCCTTCATAGTATTTTGAGAGCATTCCACTGCATTCAGTGGCTACTAGAGCTGTTTGTAGGCCTTGTCTTGCAGAAGAATAACTGAAGCAGTTAGGAGCCAAGCAGTAGGCTAGGAGCAAGCTAGGAGCAAGCTGCAATCTTTAGGTAGATGGTAATGTGCTGTCTTTTCCACTGGACTTCTATATTATGTTCATCTCTGTTGTGCTGATGAATCACATCTAAACAGGAACTGCCTTAACTTTTCAAACAGAACCTCTGTTCTAGGTCCTGTCTCAGTTTTGCTGAATAGAAAGAGCATGATAAATGGAATGGTACGAAGGAGGAGGAGGACTTCCTGCCTATGACACCTCAGTGTGGTGCCAGAGCTCTGAATTCCATTCCTGCCTGCCTTGTGTGGTTCTCATGTCATACTGGGCGACTCAAAGCATACATTACAGTCTTACTTGCTAATTATGAGTTCGTCATTATATGGGTACCTCTCTGGAATGTCTGACCTCTAAAGCATGCAGTGAATTTCATCACTGCATGAAGTGTGTGTAAAGCAAAGTATTCTGAAAACTCAGCCAGGCACCTGAAACCAATGGACTCTTTCCACAGTAGACATTATACCTCCCCTCCATTGGTATTCTCCACAGAGCAGATTAGGAGATAAGTTGGTGAAACTAATTGTTGTGTGGCTAGATGGCCTCTAAAAAGCAGTCTTTCATGAGAGATTTTAAACTGTATTTAGGAGTGTAATTCATGTTAGTGTAATTCATGTTAAAGGAGAAAAGAACAAAATCCATAATTTCTCTGCCAGTTAGCATTGTTTTCTGTACAATGAACCACACAGAAATCAAGTGCCTGAAGTCTGTGGTTTATTTTGGTTACATTTTTCTAAAAACAGATTGTTCAGATTTACCAGGTAGTTAAAAAGGCTAGCCTGGTAACAGACAACTCTTTTATTTTACTGGATTCATGTGCTCATATATAGGATGAGAATATGATTTCATGAATTATTAATATCTCTTAGTATCTGTTCTTAGGCTTGGGAATTGCAGCTTTTCTTTTTGTACACTAGAGCTTGTATTTTCTATATTGAAAAGCCACTCCTTAAAATACAAATTCATAGTATCTGAGCTAGTTCTTCCTCTCTGGGAACATTAGGTAAAACTGAGCTACATGTGTTCTCTGTATTCCCTTTTTTCCTGAAAGTTCTCTGATAACTATTCTACTCTGACTCAAAAGTTTTCAGAAGGAAAGTTTGTTACTATCTCACGTAGGTCTTTATAGCTGGTGGCAGGCTTGGATAAGAACACAGAAAACAATGCCAGAGAATACCAGCATTTATAGTGCAAGTTTATCTATACAGGGAAGAGTGGGAGAGGAGAGAACACAGGGAATTCAGAAGGGAGGGATGGATGGATGAACAGTTCATTGGAATTCAGAAAAAAATCATGTCTACAGAATATTTTCTTTAAGGACCTGATGATTAATTAATGAGAAGGGCTAAGAAAGGGAAAACTAAAATAAGTAGAAATAGGAAATAATAAATTGAGGGCTGGAAAGAGAAGAAGAAAGCGTTAAAATAGGAAAAGGGAAATACATTTATCACTTACAGATCACAGAATTGTAGTTTATTTAGTCTCATGCCTGTCTTTCCTTATATGTTGTGTTGTAGCTTTCTAAGGCAAGTGTATGACTTTGTTCAGATCCAAAAGTATTCTTAATAAGAAAGTGAACTGCTGTGCTATTGTTTAAAACCATTCAAGAAAGGAAAAAAAAACCTGCGTGTTTTTTGTATACATTTAAAAGTAAACTCTAGGAAGTGCATACTATCCTCTTTTACTTTCTTCCATGGTTAATAAGTTTTAGCAGTAGAGGTCAAGAAATTACAGCCTTTATTATCTAAAATTTACCAGGTATCCTAAGCATTGGGTTTGATTTCATTCATTCTGTTAAAGTTCATCTGCAGGTGAGTTAAATGTCTTAGATATTCATGTTTTTTAATGAAATATTGTCAATGTACTATTATAAGTAAATTGATGGACATCCAGTTTTCTTTGCTCATCAGTCCTGTAGAGTGGTGCCTACTACAGTTTTATTTCATGCCCCCAGATTAATCATGAAACTGTCTTTGGACAAATAAAACATACTTTTCTTCATGAAGAAAAACGTAAGTTTGGCTCTGTGATGAACACCATGTGATCTGATGAGTGAGCTCAGAAAGTATGTCTGGGTTAACCAGCATGCACTAGTTTTAGTGATGCAGAATTCACTATGTATTGGTACTGGCATCTTTATAATTAACTGTTGCAATTGCAAACCACAATTTTTGGGATTGTTTTTAAAAATAGATACAGCATTTACATGCCTGCAATTTTAATTTAAGAATAAAATCTGCTCTATGTAATTTAAAATTTGGCTGCTGAAAGTCATGGAGACTATTTGTGAATTCAAATCTGCAGAACGTCAGTTCTCTGGAGATCGTGGTCACTAAACCACTGGAGTTTTGTTTTCTATTAGAATTATATTGACCAGTCACGAGGACATATTATGTCTTCTACTATGAACTGTAAATCTGTAGATTTGAAAGCAGAGTATTTCTGTCTAACTGCGTGTAATTATTCCCCCAAGAGTTTAGATGAACTTGTTTAGCTGTGCTTTTTAGATTATTTGAAGAGAGACCATATACTCAGGGAAGAGTTGATAATTTAAAAAGATTTTTTAACGGCCCACAGGGCTTAACCAAATTCTAGCTCTTGTTTGGGTAAAAACTGCTCTTCTAGCATTTTCTGTTCCTTCTTCTGGACTAAAAGTTGGAATCTGAGTTTTGTTTCTGAGATTTTGTTTTAAATAAAATTGTAATTAGGCAGCAATTATGTGAAGTTTACATATTGTGTGGCCAAGATACTGCAGAACATTTTAAAACTGGATTAGTACATCTCCTGGCATGGATTAAAGATTCTGCGCTGTGAGTGAATAATGGTGAATACTGCCTTACCAATGATACGCTACCTGACGAATGTTCAATAAATAACGTGTCTGACTTAAATTTTGTTTTTGAAAATTGAGCACAATGATACTTTGTGTTCATAGTACCTCAGAATACTTTGTTATTACATAGCTCTTCAGAAATGAATTTACTGAGGCTGCCAATTTTTAGCCAAAGCCTAGAAGGAAATGTGTCTGATGCCAGTAGGAAATTCAGTGAAAACATAACATGCTGTCCTGTAAGTATATTTGCCAGAATGGTGTGCATCATTAAAATGCTTCATTCTAAAGTGTGTTTAAGTTATTATTTTTAAGCAGTTCATTTGAGGGAAATACCATTATGAAGGCATCATTCAGCCTATTTTATCAGCCACTATGAGAATTAAGACAGATAGAAAAGATAAATGATTATTCATTGGTCAGAGCTGAACATCAATTCTATGTCAATTAGAAGCGCCATGATACTAGCATTGCCGTTTGGCTAGACCTTTTAAATACTATTTCTTGTCATGGTGAAGTTTGAGCAGAAAATTGCAGAAGAAATACTCCTACACAGCATGCCAGATCTGATTTTAATTACTGTCATCTGTTGGCAGTGTTTGCATAGATTATAGAATGTAAAGTTAGTCATCTTCTCACAGCTTCGCAAATATTTGGACCCTCCATTTATTTGTCAAAAACCAAAGGAAGAGAGTATAAAAGAAAGCCTAATCTGGTAAACATTTTTTCTCTCTCTTCCATGCTGCAATCGATGTCTTTTCTCTACAAAAACAGGACTAAAGGAGTAGAGAACTGAAGGAAATCATCTCTCACTCTGTGCATGCATATATACACACATATATTAAAAAAAATAAAACAATGTTGAACTACGAACTGATTTGAAATTTTGAAGAAAATTACAAATTTATAATTTTTGAAGAAAATTATTAAGATCTAGAAATAAGTGACAAATGGGGCGAAGTGAAAAGATTAGTAGACAAGAAGTATGCTTGAAATGTAAATTACTGGGCCAAAAGGCAGTGAGCCCAGCAGGCTTCTTAAAGACCTTTCACATGACTCATGAGATGTCAGTTTTTCTTGTTCTGATGGTGGCATAAAAAGTAGAAAGCTCTGTTGAATTTTGCAGACAGTGGTGCACTAGGAGACATACGGGGAAGACTGGGTATGTTGTAGTCATGATAAAGGCAGATTTGATGTTAGGATGTATTTATTTTAAAGCATTAATGATACTGGATAAGGCACTAATAAAATTCCTTTGGAGAATTGGGCACAGTTTGTGTAGTGGCTGTAATAAACTCAGGTTTGAGCAAGTGCACAGAAGGGTTGTTAGGCTGACCAAAGGAATGGTACATCTAGCAACACAGAGACTGTAAAAGTTGACTTGGTTAACACAATGAATATTTTAGTCCTTAATTTTTTTTTATTTTTAAGTCAAAGAATTTTTATTTGATACTGGTTTGACTTAAACCTGTTTTGACTTAAAAAAAAGTTAAATTGGCAACTAATACATCGAGAATGGAAATCAGAATGCTTATAGTAGTCACAGGTGTGAAGTTCAGAGGAAAAAAATGGACCTGGCCTTAAAGTGGAGCTTGGTCAGTTTGTGAAAGTGTGCTCCCACATAGAGTGGTTCCCAGCCATAGAAGGCTGTGGCTTCCTGTTGTATGTTCCAAGTTCCCATGTTCCAAGGGCTTTCAATTGCCCTTATAGTGCAAGATCTCAGTGCATTTCAGCTTTATATAATTTCATGTAATTGAAATCTGAGGTGCTGAGAATGCTATGGATGGAACATCTTTATGTGAAGCTCTAAAATCTTTGATACCTGATGGATGAATATCTGAAAGAGAATATCTGTATGGTAACACCATCAACTGACAGCTGTGGAGGCATGTACTTCAGGCCCTTGAGGGTCCCTCATGCTAATGTTTTGAGTTGTTTTTCAATTCTAGCTGGACTTAACTGTCTAGCAAAATGGTTGTTTTCCAACATGTAAAGCATGTAATTTGAAAACTGGAAAAAAAAAAAAAAAACCAAACCCTGAGATTATATACTCTTCAAAAACGGTATTTTCTTTTTAGCTTGTGCATGTAGATTTGTGTAGGTAGGATACACTTCGATAACAGTCTGGCAGCCTTCTGCGCTGCTTAGTGGTACCTACTGTTGTCTAATGTGGCATCCAGATACATGTAGAAAGAAGAGCAAATGGAAGTGGCTGATTGTTTTACCTGGCTGGAAGACGTATCACTCATTAATCAGTATCTTTTCCATCAATAAAGCCTACTTTAAGGTGATTGTGTGTGTTTATGGATAACCTGAGATATCAGACATGTGACATGATTTACAACATCATTTTGAGTACTTACTTTGTGAAGGTTATGTGTAGCTGTAATCAAAAAGGAGATATCCCAGCAGCAAAGCTCCAGACTCTGCGTTTAGGTATTGCAGTTGAGTGAAGACTCCAGCATGGCATCTTTGGTATGGTTAATGATTTTGAGGTGAGGAGGCAGGTGATTTTGAGGGTTGATACAAAGTTCTTATCTTTGAACAGGCATCCTGTGGAAAAGTAGTATGTTGAGTGATGAATCCTCTCCTGCTTGTCAGGAACAGCAGCATTAGAGCTGAGGAAATGTGGAACATGTGCTTAAGATGATCCAGACTGCTGGATTTTTGAAGGAAGTTGAGAAGTCTAAGGCAGTAGGGAAAGGGGAGATATTTTTAGGCATTCTGAGCCACAGTGCCACCAGGGATGCAAGATTCACGGGACCCATGGCAGGAAAGCAGGAAAGGGTGTTAATTTACAACCAGAAAATAAGACATTCTCCTAGCACAGACAGGTCTGGATCTTGCTCTCAAGATAGCTTAGATATTTCACATCAGACTGTAATTGAGTAAAAATTAGAAATAATCTACAGACTGGAAGCCACAGTCTTACCACCTTAACTAAATTAACCACTAAGTCATGGAGTTGTGGTGTGCTCATGGGAATTAGGAATCCTCTCAGGCTGAGAAGGGATCATACCTACTCCTGCATCTGGACCCTCATGGGGGAAGTGCATGGCATCCTCAAGATTCATGAAAAAGGAGGCTACCATTTCCCCCCATGTCCTTTGCACATGAATTCATGCAGACATTTCACATGCCTCTTTATGTAGACTGGGAGGTTTCTGTTCATAGCCAAGCAGGGTGCTTTGTGGGACAAACTCAAGGCATCCCAAGTCTAGGCTTGACTCACTTTTGGAATAAAATACCTGAATTTAGGTCACAATTTAGGAACCAAAGTAGGAGGTTTGATTCTTGTCCATAATGAATAACAAAAGAAATAATTGCAAGGTAAGTTGTTTAGCTTGTTTAAAATGAGAAAGAGGACTACAAATGTTTGGTGAAAGAAATGCCATGCTTTTAGTGGGATATTTAGTGTCTGGAAAACATATTTATATAATTAATTTTATTACTGCACATCTACCTCCTATAAAAAGCTTGTTTTAAAATGAAGAGAGGGCTGTAAAGTAAAGTTGGCAGAAGCCAACTTTATTTGAAGCCAGGATATTTTAATTTCATTTTAACTGTATGCATTTCACATTTTGGAAAAAGTTAAATAATCGCTTCAGTTTTTAAGAAAGTTTCAGGGCATAAGGTTTTTGCAACTTCTATCATACAAATGATCCTATTGTTTCAGTATTGTGACTACTCTTGTTCAATAAGAACTGCATAGGAATTGCAGATCCACAGTCTTTTTATGCTAGCAAAGATCATACAGCTTGTTGTAAAAGCTGAGGGAGAAGGCCATGTATACTACTGTTTGCAAAAATACTCTGAGCTGCACTGTTGTTGTCATATCAAAGGTTCTTTAATGCCTTTCTTTAAACCCTGTTATATAAGAATCAGAATATCTGCTTAATATGCCACCTCGTAATGTTGCCTTGGCAGTGATACATCACTATGTTTTGGGAATAATAATCAATGCCAAACTGCCCAGAGGAGCTGTGAGTGTGAGACAAAATGGGTATTCGCAGAGACAAATGACATATTTCAGAATGAATAATACTTCTATTATTTTAATGAAGAAAATGTTTATAGGATGACATGTATAAAAATGCAACACTGTTTCCCAGTATTGCTGGTTTATTTTAATCCAGAACACATAAACAATAATTCTGCATTGAAGTGTGACCACATTCTATTTGGTGATGTTTTCTTTGGAAATATAAGTGTCTTTCCTAGGACAGGATGGTAGACAGAAAATGGATTTTGTGCAATATACAAATAAAAACAATGTGTTAGTAAATCTATAAATATATTCCCTTTGTTTTAGAAAACAACGGCAATTTTAAATCCTCTCTCAGTAGGGTGGCCTAAAATTGAAGGAAAACGAAGGATTTATTGTGGTCAGGGGGCATTCAGTCAATTGGAATTCACACCCCTGCAGAATTCATCCAATTAAAGCAGGATGGTAGGATTAATAAGCAATAGGTGAAATACACTTTTAATAAACAAGTAGAAGAAGGATTAATTAATAGTGTTTCATTTCATCCCAAGGTGTGCAGAAACAAGAGGTGGTGTGTAAAAGGCTGGATGACAACTCCATTGTACAAAACAATTACTGTGACCCTGACAGTAAGCCTCCAGAAAACCAAAGAGCCTGCAACACTGAGCCTTGCCCACCTGAGTAAGTCATTAATCACCGAGATGGACGTGTGTTTTGCATAGATGGGATCTCTAACAAATCTTGTTGACCAAATGTGTATAAAATTCCAATATAGTATTAGGTTCCTGTCTTATCAGACAGGATATTTGGGTTTGATTTTTGGTTATGGTTTCTTGTTTCTCTGAAATCAGAAAAATACATACTTTGACCTAGAGGAGGCCTGATTTGGCTAAGGAACAGTGCTGTTTAGACTACACAAAGCAGCTCAGACAATATAAGTAAAAAGATACCAGCAAAACAGTTTCTCGGGGTGTAAGTGTCAGATACGGTGAATAGTGCTCTGACTAGAACTGGGGCCCATTCTTAAAGTTACAGTAGCAGAAGAATCTTGAGGTGAGATTAACTTTGGCATAGATGTTTATATTGATACTAAATATTTGCCATATTTTTAGGTATATTATATTAAAATTTGGGTTGCAGTGTTCACATGAGAAATAGCAAACATAAAAACTGTTTAGCAGACCATTCCCTGATAATATTTTTGTCCAACAACTTTCTCTCCAGAGTGCTCTGGTGTACAGTAGTGCTATGTGCCTTTAGGATTATGTGCCTACTTAGTTACGTCTATTCTGTTTTATTTTTAAAGATAGCTATATGCTAAATATTGGAAAGATAATTAAAAACACAGCAGCTCATTTGTTCAAAAAAGAAATTTGGCAAGCACCAATAGTGTAGCTTAATCTTACTACACATGCCGTTTAGAAACAGTTGTGATATTTTGCATTAGAAAATAATTTCAGCACATGCACAACAATGCCTTCTTATGCTCTGAGACAAATAAAACTTGTGGAAAAAATGGAAGAGATACAACAGTTTATTGATTCACAAGTTCTGTTTGGTTTAGATTTGGTGATAATCTGTAGCTATATTCTAATTGGGCATGAAAATCATTAATGCTGATTAAATGTAGATACTGCACAACAAAAAATGTGGTGTTCTCTTTGAAATATCTCTGAAACTGTAAAATTGTAGCATGAAGGACACCAGGAGAAATGAGACAAGACTAAAATGCATTAAAATCCCAACAGGTCTTCATGAAGCCACTTTCTTTGCAGATTATCAGCCGTTTCTCTGGTGTGGTGACTGGTTGCAGGGTGGCAGAGCAGTGTTGTCTACACTTAACTCCCCCTGTGTCATGTACCATACTCTTTTGACATAAACAGAAGCGAAGCCATTACACTGCTCTCACCTTGAGCGTGTTTGAATGTGAATGCGCTGTCTCACAAACCGGCCTAAAGTAGGTCTAAATAATTGTCTGCGCAGTTTGTGTGTAAATATATGTTACCCTGCAAGGATATGTACTTGGATTCTGTTTGGGTAACTTTAGCATAGCTGTAAGTGCACTAAACTCTCACACCATGTAGTTGAGAGCAGAACTTGGGAAGTGGTCATATTTGGCCAGTGCCTTTTTACCAAACACATCCCTATCCCTTCCTTTGTTTGGATAACTATTAACAAATTAGCACTTTAAAAAGTAGTGTTAACATAGTTATCCCAAACTAGTTTTTGTTTTGGTTTGTTTTGGTTTTTTTTCACTGGCATAATTCAAAAACCACAACCAAGGAAAAAAACCAAGCCACAAGGTAGTACACTTCTGGATTCTCCATCCAGTACAGCAGGGACGTTGACGAACATGGTGAAACTCAGGTCAAGATTTGGAATGTGGGTAGTGTGTACTAATCAGCATCTGCTTGAAAATGTCAGAACAGTTCAGCCCACATCTTCACTCATGGTGATGTTCCCCACAGGGTGAATACAAAGTGCCAAACTCCTAAGGGAGGGTTCTTGATTGCCGGTCCTGTAAGTAGTCTAGAAGAAGGCTGTTCAAATAACAGATAGTTAGCCAGTTTGACCCTTTTGGCTGGAAGATTTGTCGCCCAGTAAGACTTACTTTTTACACAGAGTGGCCAAATACTTTCTTTTTTAATTAACACAATTCCACTTTCCTTGTGGTGTGTACCAAAAGAGGGAAAATGTTACTCTTTCTGAGTGCCAGTTACAAGATGGTTGATGTCCCTGGGCATCAGCAAAGACTATGTTTGTTCACAGTATTTTGTTTGTTATTACAGTAAGTAACTCTTAAAGTTCCAGATTTCAAGAAATGATACAGGTAACTCTCATAGTTCTAACAATTATGAATAGTATTGTCTTGTCATACAGTATAAACTTAAAAGGTACTTGAGAATGAACTTAGGCAAATCATAGTATCAACCAAAACCTAACACTTTAGCCTCTCCAAACCTCTGAAGACTTCTAATTTTCCCTACTGTGGTAAAAGTGTAAGTTTGGTGGTGAAGAATCACAAATTAATTCTCTTTTGCTGGTAAATTAGTGACAGAATATGGCAGATTTGTTTGCATCTCTGCATTGATTAGGCTTATATTAGTATATATTACACATTCTGTAACACAAATGGGACAGAGACCGCTCCAAACATGCCTTCAGGAGCATCCACAGTGACTGGCATGTCTGACATTTTTGGCATGTTGGCAACATGTGATAACATACTAGACTTCACCTTCATCCTTTGCATGGATGATTCAGGTGAGTCTATCTGATCAACATGAAATATTGAAGATCAAACGTGCTCAACAGTGTGACGAGGTATTTCCAGTGAATTGAGCTGCATTAATCATTCATCAGTACTAAAAAAAAAAAAAACAGCCATAAACCTAAAACCCAAAACATTACAGTCAAGTTAACAACTGCCTTAACCTCTGTGTCAGCACAAAGTAGTCTAAAGACAGCTCCTGACTTCTACTGTGTACATGCAAACTCTCAGAAGTTCCCTCTAGCAGCTATCATGCAGTGGTTTACATTTTTAAAATATTTGTTGAGGTCATTTTATATATGATGATTTCATGTTTTATTAGTGTTTGCTTCACTTCCTCTAATATGAATACTTTGCATTTCTGTATAGCCTTTTGTAAAAAAGTTTAGAAGTGTTTCATAGTCAGATGAGAATTAACTCTCAGAAAGCCCAATTTTGAGATCAAATTATTTTATTGTGATGGTACTGGAGAGGCAACTATCAACTTTTAACTTGTGCTGTAACCTACAGCAGTGGTTCCCAAATATTTCCAGTTGCAAACCACTTTCAGAGAAATAATTTCAGGCAAGTCCAGTAAAAATCTACTTAAATAGCTGCAGTTTTGTGGGCTCAACACACTCCTTTCTAGCTAGTATAGCCAAGGCTGTGGAAATTGCTGCTCTAGAAAAATACAAAGTAGTATTATTATTGGAAGATACGATTGCAGTGAGGCATAAATTGAAATGTTCAGTAAAAAGACCCATAAGTTTCTACTTTATTTCACTGTGAATGCGTGTATTGTTCACAATGATTTAGGTTTGGTAATTCAAATTATTTGGATTCTGGGTTTGTGCAATTATCTACTTTGTTTCTGAAATGCATTAACTGAGTCTCCTAACTTTTTCTGTCCAGATGGTTTATAGGAGATTGGTCAGAATGCAGTAAGACCTGTGATGGAGGAATGCGTTCACGAACAGTTCTCTGTATCAGAAAGATTGGACCTTCCGAGGAGGAGACACTGGACAATACCAACTGTTTAACACACCGGCCTGTTGAAAAAGAGCCATGTAACAATCAGTCCTGTCCCCCACAGTGGGTCGCTTTGGACTGGTCAGAAGTAAGGAAATTTTGCTGTGTTAGCTCATGGGTAATAGAGGAAACAAGTTCTAACCACTGAATATTAGGACATTTTCTATCACTACTGGCTAAGTAAAGGATTAATAAGAAATTGAAAACCTCATAGGTACAGTATTGAAGCAGGTTTTTCTTTTTTCTTTCCTTCTGTGTTGTCAGTTTTGTTGTTTTGTTGAACGATTATGACCTGGTTTTACTCATTACAGTAGAAAAATAGTAAAATACAAAATAGGATACCAAACTAGTAAAAACTCAAATGAAACAAACAAAATCCCTAGAAAAGCCATTTGGTATGAGATAGTTGTCTTAAAGAAAAAAGCAGTTTCCACTGTTTTTTGAACAGGCAAATAGCTGAATAGTAGAGATGATGGGTTTAAGTATTAGAAGCCAGAATAAACTGCCTTTTTTTTTCCTGAAGTAACCATGCTGATGTAAAGCATCACCTTTCTTGAAGCAAGCATCACTTGCCTCAAGAGGCAGACCTGAAAGTTGGTATTCTCTTTACAAAAGAAAGAACATTTTCCATTAAGTATGGTGATACCTGTTACAGTATAAGCCAAGCTTATACTATACCTTATACTGATTCAAGTATTAAATTTGAAGAATGTGTACCAGTGCAGCTGAAAGGAAAGGCAAATACATTTGAATGGAACTGCATCACATGCAAATCAGAGTGCAAAAACGTTTCTATGCTTGTTCAGCTCCTTGCTATCCTGAACTCCCATCTCACCCCATTTCCTATCTGAATGTAGCCTTTTAGAGTACTTATAAGTTAGGATTTCCTGAGTTTCCATGTCTGTGTCCTTGCTGTCAAATGCAACTGTCTCATATAATTGCTTTCATAAACTGATTATTTTTAAAATTAGTTAATCTGGGGTTTGTCCCACTGCTTATTGGAGAACTATTCCTGTACTTTAATCTTTGAATTGTAGAAGTGTTCTAATGTTCTGTGTCAGTTTATACCCGCTGGCTCTTATTATCTGAAACAGTCCTTCTTCCTTTCCAGCTATTATTCATCAGAAATGAAGTAATCTTGATCACATTCTGATTTCATGTTTCAGTTTGAAATCATCTTTTTGGGAATGGATGAATACAGTTAAATGTATATATTATCCCAGAGGAGGTTTCACATGTCCCTGTTACTCTCTTATTCTGCCTCCTCTGAAAATAGCCATAACCTACAGTATATCAATATACCCTAAATAACTGCTTCTGTTCCACAGTGATCAGATATTGATTGCATAAAGTCATCTTGCACTCTGTTATTATATCCAGATCCTTATACTCCTTTTTTTTAATTTCTTGGATGTTTGGGGTTTTTTTTTGGTTGGGTTTTTGTTTGCTTGTTTGTTTTTTGTGGATATATTTTTTTTAAATGCACGGTCTTGCATGTCCTACTGCCAAAATTCACTTAATTTCAATTATTAATGTCTTCATGGTTGTCCAGTTCCTTCTGAGAGCATAGGTCTGTAGCATCAAGGTCAGTTAGTGACCTGTACTATCTGCTAGTTTCAGTAGTTTCAGAAACTGAACAACTGAAACTACTTTTGTATGAACAACATTAAGTAGACTGGAATGAAAACCTGAAATACAAGTATGACTGATCTTAGAAGGTCTTTGCAGGTAGCATCTCTCAAATCCTAAAGTCTACCCAGTTTTTATTCCCCTTTCAAATACTTTACTGGAGTCCAGGTAGGTTAGAACTATTCCACTTCCTTTGTCAAAAAAAGAGGCCATCAGAATAAACTGGAATGATCTACCAACGATATACCCACGATTCATTGTATCCCATTTTCTGTGTACTTGCTTGCCTGTAAGCAGTCTTTCATTCAAAGAAAATGATGAATCACTGGATACTATAAGGAATGTTGATGTGCCTGAAGTGGCACAGATCTCTTCTCTACACAGATAATTTTATCTCCAAAAGTTGTTACAGCCTGTGGAAATTCAAAGCAGAAAGCAGAAAGCCTACTGGCATCAATGTGAGCACCCATTGAAGTGCTACAGAACAGCTGTTGCCATAATTTGTTAATAGAGGTAATGCAGTTTGTTGAATCACAGAGTGGTTGAGGTTGAAAAGGGCCTCTGGAGGTCACCTTGCCCAACCCCCCTCCTCAAGTAGGGCCACCTAGAACCAGTTACCCAGGACCATGTCCAGTCAGATTTTTAGTCTCTCCAAGAACAGACACTCCATCCAGTACTACTTAGTAATCGTCTAAGCATTATGGCAGTACTTAAAAGTAATAATATCTGTGTGTTAAGTTACATTGCTGTGAGCTGCCATGGAAGTCATTGTTGTTCATCTCCTTACTCTATGAATTTCACACTTGTATAATCTCCATCTGTTCTTAGCTGAAGAAACTGCTTCTGTAGACAATTTTTTAATTTTTATTATATACATTATATACATAAATGTGTCAGTTTGCTGTAGTTTACAACTGGTTGTGTTTTGTAAGGAATTATGAATGAAATGCCATTTTAGTGAGTTTTATATCGAAGAAAAATCTAAAATATAATGTGAAATTCTGAATTTTTTTTTTGTTTTCGTTGATATGTCAGACAGATGCTTTTGCTTGTATTCTGAATCTCCTGTTACTTGTATCAGGTTTTGGTAGTAATCCACTATCATAGAACACATAAGTCATTCCCATACTATACTTCAGTCTGTCTGTACTTTTATTCAGTTTAAGATAACAGGGTTTTTTTGTATATACAGTTCTATTAACATTTGTCAGCTTTATATCCTGAAACCTGTAGAAAAGCAATTTCAGCCATGTCTCTCAGTGTAGATCAGGACTTCAAGAAACCTAGACATGGCACAGTGAATCTTAAAGTGTGTTTAATCAGAGGGACAGATTTGGAGAAGGTCTTGAGCTTTAATTTTATTAACACTTGTCTCTTCTGCATTCTGCAGTTGGGTTAATGTAAATGACAGTTAATTGTCGGTAGCAAAAAGGAAGGAGAAGGCAGGGGGAAGCAAAATGAAGAAAGAGGAGGAAAAGCAGAGGTCAACAGACCTGCTGCTTTTCAAATTACTGTTTTATTATCTGCTTGCTGTTAGCATGAGCAGAGGAATGATAAAAAGAGGACAAACAAGAACTGTGTGTAAACAGAATTGAAATCTTAACAGGAAAGGAGAGGAAAGCATGCATTGTAGGAGAGGATACAGTACTTCTAACTGAATAGTCTGCTTTCTGTGGAGCCCACCCTTATCTTCCCGTATGTTTATTGAGGAAAGATGTATTCATTGTAGCTTAGTAGTCTGTAAGTGAGGTGGAGAAGGACTGTACTAAGGTCATATTAAGAACAGAGGGTTCTACTTTTAATTTCTGAAATGCACACTCAAGTTTTTTTCGTAACTGCTAAATGTAGCAAACCTTTCTACTCTGCAGCAAAGTGCTTTTCTTAAACTTAACCTAAAGGCTCTTATATATAAAAGTAAATACTATCACCATAGCCTAAATATAAATAGCAAAGGAAATCTATTTTTATTAAATTAAAACTTATAAAAACTTGAATTTAATAATCATCTTTCAGCTTGTTTGTGTTTCTAAACACTTAAAAAATATCATTACTATCTTATGAAAATCATGATTATGATTTAACTGTAGGATCATGAGTATATTCTTCTGTTTTCTATAATAACATTTCTGACACCTTTATTGACTTTTTACTGAGATTTTTATTATTTCTTTATATTAATATTTTCTCAGTGCACACCGAAGTGTGGCCCAGGGTTCAAACACCGGATTGTTCTGTGCAAAAGCAGCGATCTTTTAAAAACTTTCCCAGCCGCGCAATGCCAAGAGGAAAGCAAGCCGCCAGTCCGCATCCGCTGTAGTTTAGGCCGATGTCCTCCTCCTCGCTGGGTTACTGGAGACTGGGGACAGGTAAAACAGTTCATATAAGTATTTATTGCTGTTAGTCTCTTACGCATTAGCACCTTCTCAGGACAGGATGTTGCTGGAAATGAATAAGAGATGGTTCCCGAGACTGAAACAAAAGTTTCTCCCCTGTTTGTCTCAGACTGAAATGTGATTCGGAATGGTAGTTGTCTGCTGAACTATGAAAGATTTCCTGACAGCAATCTAGTTTCTACTGGATGAGTTTCTGTAGGCATGTTTTGAAAAACTAAATAGGCCTTATTACAGGTTTTTTGGAAGAGTATTTTGGGATACAGCAACGTTGCAAGGTTTTTAAAACACATTTAACTTTCTTGAGAAATGTAATAGAAATATAAAGCTAATTCCTATTTTAGTAAGATAGATAAAAATTCTAAACTATTTTATGAAAATTTTCTGTATTAACCAAATTTCTGCAGATGCCTGTTGTTTGTAAAATTTGTGCATGTGTACTGTTCCTGATGGCTTTCCTGTTAGCTTGGGTTTTATTTAAAAATTGAATGCAAGTTTTACTTTTTTATCTTTCTTACTTTTAGTGTTCTGCACAGTGTGGTCATGGGCAGCAGATGAGAACAGTACAGTGCCTCTCATACACTGGACAAGCATCCAGTGAGTGTCCAGAAACACTTAGACCTCCATCGATGCAGCAGTGTGAAAGTAAATGCGACAGTACTCCCATTTCCAACACAGAAGGTATGTTTGTCATCTTAATATAATTTATTCTGGAAAGAATAAAGTAATATGTCATTATTACTGCATTAATTTATTAGTAAAAGTCTACATGACATCATTTCTCAGACTTTGAATTAATTTTGTACTATTATTTTCTAGATAGTCATTAGAGTTCAAAGGTGAAGTCAATAAAAACCTGAATACAGGTTATTTATTTAAAAAAACACCCTTAAAAATGTATAGGCTAAGTCATGGACAAAACACTATTGTTTTTCCAGTCTCTTTATTGGTTCAATGGAAATGTCCATAATAGCAAAGGAAGCATGATATAGTTCTCATCCACTGACTTTCTGCTTGCTCCATCAATGGTTAACATAACAATGTAGTGGCAAAAAATAGTTAATTATATGCTCATTGAAAGGCTGGGGCCACAGATTTAATGCTACACAGTGCTACAAGCCTGTTCTTCTAATCTGACTTACTTGTCAGCTTCTTCTAATTAACTTCTATTTTCTTGGATTTATAATGCCTGTTTGAAATAATTACAGTATTTTTACATTATACAGTCTGATTTAATCAGACTTTTAACTAGCTTCATCATAACGTATTTTTGCTAGAGGATATATTAGATAATAATATCCAAATAAGCTTATTAAGGCTTATGAAAGGCTCCAGATCTGAACTCATAAATTATCCAAGCCAACCTATTAGGAAATGCTGTCTTCAAAGTAGACTTGGAGTCCTAGGCAGTAAAAAAAATAAAGTTTCTGCACTGATTGGAAAAATTTAGAACAGTTGCTCACTAGACGAGTGCATTTAATTTTGTGTGGAAGAGGAAAAGGAATAAAAAATTACCAAAACACACATGTCCAAAATATCAAGAAAGATTGTGCAGCAATAACAGTTCTTCTGAAACAGTTATTCCCTAGATTTTTTTTTTTTTTTTTAATTACATAAATTTTGAGTACTTGACCGCAGTGTCACTAATGCTGCTCCTTTTAACATAACTAATCTCAGTGCTGTATATAACGGAGTATCTTTTACACAGGTTCTCCAACTACGTTAGGGTTTAATATCCTATTTATATGGAACAAATACTCTGATTTTAAATTTTAAAACCATCAAATTTATGCTACAGTCTACCCTGGTTTGATGTTTATTCAATACCTACTGTATCCATTCAGGTTCGTGTCATAGATTTAAAGTTGTCATAAAAATCTGTCAAGTGGCGATGTCTGTGGTGAAATGGGAACATACTAAAAATTTCTTCCCAGAAATACACTGGTGAGTCAGTGTATCAGCACTGTAATTTACTGCTTGGAAGTTTTAAACAGAGGCTCATCATCCCATGTTGTCCTTTGAAAAACTTCGTAATAGAATTTTCCTTGGTTATTTAATTCCCACTTTTATGTTTAGTGCTCTTGAGTAATCTTTACGTGATGATTATCAATCTGGGTAACATTCTGCCCTTTAAAGCTCAAAGGATTTTGTTCCCAAACACAGATGATAACTTTTTCCCAAGTAAGGAGGGTAATAAAGTACTTTCAAGTGGACATGATTTAGTCCCAGTCTCTTCTTAATTTCAAGATGACAAAGTCAGGTTGTTATTTATAGTCATTGCATTAGTAGTTCTTCAGTATCATCAGGAAAAAGTGCTAATCTCCTATAGATGAATACAGTTGGGTTTTCTGTGTATGATCTATGTATATTGGGCCACCATGGACTTCCTTACAGTGAAACTCTGCAGGGTAACTGTGAAAAGTAACCCTCTTGATAATCATGTTTTTTCAGGAACCTACACCTTCACTGGAAAATTTTTGGGGTTGACAAACAGAAAATGTTGAAAATCACTTACGTAGTATTCCAGATGGACTTCAGCCGGCACTTTGGCCGGCACTCTAAGTGGGCCAGGAGTGAGCCAGCTCCTTACTGACAGCCATGCAGACTCATTAGCGCAGTTAGGAAGAATCAAGGGGGAAAGGATACAGCACAACCTCTTCCAATACAGTTCCCAACACATTGCCACTTAGCATCCCATTTTTGCTTATGTCCCACATTGAAGGTATTTACTAGAAACCACTGATTATTTGTGATAAAGTGGTTCAAATGGCTCAAAAGGAGACGTAATCTCAAAGTTCATTTAGTAATTTAAAGTACCTACATCCCTTCAGAAGAACCTTGCTGCAATCCATGAAATGCTGAGGGTACCCTATCCCAAAATTTGACAGAAGTTTTGTCTTCAAGGTATTTTTTCAATACTTTTGCAGGTGTTTCTTCGATATTCTAATTTATACACTTTTCAGAGGTGTTATTAAATACTGAATTTAAGCAGCACAAGCGGGTTTTACAGAATAATGTGCATGTATTGCACATCTTCTGCCTTTAAAAAAATCCTCTCAGACACTCATATTAGTAAAGTGTTAACCTTTAAACAGAGATGCATATCTTTCTCAGCATATTAGAGATGATGGAAAGCTTGTAAGGTTTCAGGAACTAACTAATCCTAAGGAGCAGAACTATTTTCTGAAACGTAATACTTTCTAAGAAAGCAGTATTTGAGTTCTGGTTTTTCCTTGTGGATTTATTTGAGAGAGGGTCTTGCTGTGCCTGTACGCTTGCTTCTGTCCCTCTCCTGGTGCAGTGTGATGTGAACTGTGTATCAGTATTTGGGTTTCAAGGACGGACTCAGGTCTTTCAGAGGGAGGGTTTCACATAGCAGCACATACCTGCTCGCATGCGGAAACCTTGTCCACGTGCCGCCTAGTATCACTGCCTCGTGCTTTGGGCCCCACTGTGGAGCAAAAGCAACTTGAGCAACAGGTCATGGGTTTGCAGCAAGGCCAGACTAGCTGAGGCGATTCCTTTCCTATTTCAACCCCCAGCAAACCTGATTCCCTTCACTTGCCAAACGCCGGTGGTCACAGCCTATGGAACCCATTCAACAATTTCTGGATAATTTCATTTTGCTGACCCAAGATAAGAACGTAAATGTTTTTGAGGAAGCTTGAGCCACTCCTTAGTAAAGTTTGGAAACACTTTCTTGGGGAAAGTACGGGTTGTTTACATAAAATAAGTCAAAATTTTGTGGATACAGAAATAGAAAGCTACAGTATATCTTGTCACATTTTACCTCTGTTTTAGCTCTTTGTTTTCTTTAAGCTCTTCATTGGTGGTTTAGAATATTGTAGATGTGGTTGTGACAGGCTGACACTGGTGAGGGTAACTGCTCAGGTAACATTTGCTGCTGGAAGTGAACTGCAGGCAGCATGTATCACACAATTTGAAATGTGTTTAAAATTATTTTATTCTCTTAACTATATATATGTGCCTGTTGAATCTAGACTGCTAAAGGCCATCTGAAACTTTACCTGAAAAACTGTTTTATCTATTTTTATGCCATTTTATTTTAACTTACATTTTGTGTGACATGTCCTTGCTGTCTTCAGCTGAAGGCATAGTAAGATTCCGTGATTTTATTACTGAAACATGATGCTAAATATAATATCATCTAGCCACAAAGTTCAGGAAGGGAAAGTTTAAAACATGTAGCTTACTGAACCTTATTAACAGTAGTTACTAGGAACAAAAAGGGCTCTGCTAAACCTCTTCCATTCAACCACAGTCCTATGAAGAATAGGCTACTTCTTCAGCCACCATATCCATTTCAAAACTGATTTTTAAAACAGAAGTTGTGGGAATTTTCAGAATATTGTCTCACTGCTGTCCAAATGGCATTGTATGAACATGGTCCAGTTTTAGTCAAGTGGAAGTATAACTGAAAGAAACATGAAACAGTATGATTTCAAATCCTACTTTTAGCAAAAATGCAGTTAGTGGCTTTACCTGTATTGAACTAAATACAATGTGTGTGAGGGTTATTTTTGGGATTGAGTGAACTTCTTAGATTTCTTCAAGATCAAGTCAACCTTTTAATTCCTCACTTCATTTATAATTCACCATCTGTCTCTCCTGTATTCCCAGTCTTCACAAACACAAGCACTTGAAATATTTCTGGAAGATATATGACCTCTTTCGGGATGAGTTTTTGAAACTCAGTGAAACACAGTGACCATGCCCGGTTGCTGATAGAGAAATATGTCTATTCCAGCCAGCAATACCCAGTGTCTTTTCTCCTGGTATCCAGTTCTGTTTCCAAATTAGGAATTAAAAAATTAGAAAAATACTACATAAAACATTAAGTAAGTGGAGTAAAAAAATGACAATGAAAGCACTATATCTGTGTTAACAAGGTGAAGTTTAAATAATTTCATGACCCGTACTTGTCTAGCTAAAAACATGCATACTGCCATTACCAGAAGTGCTGTTCAGCCTTACTAGTGCTTTCCTAGGTTCAAATACTGGAAATTCTCATCTGTGCATAAGTTGATGCTACAGTATGTTTGCAGCATGAACACACTGTCCATAACTGCCTGCTCCAGAGCAATAATAATGTATTAGGATATTGTATGTAGAAGGAAGACAAACAGGAGTAGCTGAGTGACATGACATGACATGCTGATTGTCTTTGTTTCACTACTGCTTTTTCATTTATTTACCTGTTTGGTGTGTCTGTTGTCTCATATTTGGCTTACAGACATCTTGGAGTCAAGAACTGTTGTTCTGTCAGGCCTTGGAGCAACAGCATCCTGGCCTCCAGTCATCACTTCTAGACACCAAATCAATACAAAATATGATAATGGTGAAAGTACTGCTAGCTCATGGCCTTTTTATTCACATTCTCTTTATAGCTCTTATAACTTCAGAAAGATTGTAGGAGGAAGCCACTATCAAATGCACCCTTAAAAGAGTAAAAGCTTACAGCAGTCTTTTGAGACAAATAATTTTCTGAGAAATTAATCTAATTTCATTCTTCCCATCACTTAATTTTTGTAATTTGAACTTGAGGGGTTTACTTTTTCTCCATACATATCTCTTCCGTCTTCCTACTAGGAAAGCAAAGCTCCCTGCCAAAGTCCTATTTTAATATCAGTCTGGAAGCAGCTGCGAACTCTAAAAACTGAAAATCCCCTATCAGGCATCTATCACTCCAGAGCAAAGGAAATCTGCAGCAGCAACATCTGAGCTGTGGAACCTGAGTGTACCACTGAATTCTCAGATACAGCTGTATATCCAGCTATATTAGAATAAGAACTGGGCATGGACCAACAAACTATTCCATTCCCTATTCCCACCTTCTTTCTACAGAAAGGAAGCTGAGCCAGAGGAGAACCACAACATATTCCAGCAGTGGTCCCATAATGTATCCCAAAAGTAACTATATACAACCTGTGTGGGATGGAAAAGAAGGAATCCTTCCTCTGTGTGGTTTAGCTCCTGCTCTCCCTTCCTGGGAGTTACCTGCCAGTATGACACGGGCTGCTGAGGCAGTAAGCCCAGCATATAGGGAAAATACTACTATGAAAAAAAATCTCTTACATGTATATGACAGGCATAAAAATGGCTTTTCCTCCTGTATGAAAGAAACTGTGGATGTGTGGAACCAAGCCCAAAGTATACTCCACCGTTCAGTCCAGTGACTGAACTCGGAATGTTAGTGCCTTTACCCTTAGCACTCGTCCTTTTCTCCATCCCTGTTAGCTGCAGTGCACATTCTATTTCAAGGATCCTTACAAATGCAGAGGCATGGTACCAAATAGGACAAATCATATTAGATTTTGGATAACCTCTCATGGATGGATAAAATAACTCCTCTGAGAAAGAAGCTATAAAAGTATTGTAAGAAAAATTACTCACATTTCCTAGCTGTCTAAAGTGATCATTTATCCCAGTGAATGATACTTCTTCCAAGGCAACGTGGACACACTTCTAAATATCTGGGAGAGAAGCCCTGCAAACATTTTTATGGCTTTTAAAAATATATTGGGTGCACTAGGTTGGACTAGAAAGAACAGTTATCAGGAGGGCAAGGGGGATAGAGAAGCAGCATGTTAAATGTCAAATTTTCTTTGTACTTTAATTTTTATTTCTGATTTTTTCTCTTTAATGCTCTTAATTATTAGAGTGCAAAGATGTGAACAAAGTGGCATATTGCCCACTGGTGCTGAAGTTCAAGTTCTGCAGTCGAGCATACTTCAGACAGATGTGCTGCAAGACCTGCCAAGGACACTGACCCCCAGAAAGCACAAGAAAGTGCCTTTTATTATCGTTGTGGAAGAGTGTCCATCGAAGAGAGCCACACAGCGGAATGAGATTGACGTCCTTGCAAATGCATTACCCTGTGGAAAATGTAACCACTGGTCAGCCCCAGCTGACAGGATTTCAATATTATTTTAACTTCTGTGAAGTGGGATTTATTAATCCAAAGTGCTGGACACAGTATAACAAGGGGATACCGAATTGGAATAATCCACACAACACATATAGAATAGCTTACTGTGGAACATTTATGTTCTTTTGACTCAATCAAATAGTCTGTTTACCTCCTTGGACCATTAAAATAATTTTTATTATGGACTTAGCAATGACACTGAATCCATTTGTATTTAAAACTGTTTAAAATGTAGCTGTTATGACTTGGTCTACTATAGAAGTAAAGAAGAATCAAAAAATGTTAAGTCATAGCTTAAAAATGTTAACTATTTTATCTCACAACACAGCACCACAATTTAAATTATAAAATGAGCTTGGAAATGTTATTTAAGGAGCAGAAATTAAAAAAAAAAAAAAATTATTTTTCCTTCATTCCACCTAATTCCCTTTGGAGTAATCCATATTTCCTGAACACTGCTGTGAGCCATATATAAAGCTATACTAAATAGAAACAACCATGAGGGACTTAGTTTTAAGAGGTGCAACAGTTATTGCAGTGGTGCATGAAATACAAGTGTGCTATGAAACGAAATGAAATCTGTGTTGCAGGTTTATAGCCATCTTACCATTGTAGAAGTGAAGCTCAGATTTCCGCTGAAAGGGAACATATTTCAGTATCATGGAGGAGGCAGATTCCAACAGTGGTGAGGACAGTATTGCCATCTCCTTCACTACTACCGTACAGGTAGCTTAGTACTTACACTTTGACCCCAGCTTGCCTTTGTTTACAACACCAGCCACAAAGAAGAAACAGCTTTGTGGGCATCTAGGTCTGGTTTACATGTTACTTTTGATTCTCCAAAACTAAGGAATTCCAGTGCAAAAGATAAGCCTACTGTGTAATAGCAACAATCCTTTGCAAAGCTGAAAGCTAAAATGGATTCCAGATGTTCCCTTCTTTGATACCATAGCAGAAGGGCACTTGTTTATGAGAAATATGTGAATGTGCGGTTCAGGAGACCACATCCACGTGGGCAAGGATTACAACCAAAGAATAAACGACTTGTGGAGATATCTAGGTTCTCTTTAAAGGAGAAGTCAAAACTGTGCTTGAGCCAAGAGGCCTGTTGGACTATCAGGAGTAAGGCACACTGGAAGAGGGGTGGCTAGAATGGTCTGTCTAACTTCACCTAAATGGTCAGGTACATATTTAAAGCTGGACCATATTTAAAGCTAGGGGCAGCTTTCAGCATGAGACTGGAACAAGCTGATGTCTCTGGATCAGTAGCTTGATGCCTTAACTATTGTGTTGCCATACTCCACATATTTCATATTACCATATTAATGTTCACCAAATACTTTGCATTTTTAAATGTGAAACCAAACTGCTTAGGCAAGTCACATTCATGAATCTACCATTAAAGAGTTAACTGTCGTGCTTCTCTTCCCCTTTTCAGTACCAGACTCAACAAGGAGATAAGCAAAGTACGTACATGTTTATATTAATATATTGTACTTAAACACTTGCATTTTGCAGCAGGTACTTGATGAATGTACTTTCGTGTCCAACTGCCTCCTTTGTTGTAGTGCAATTAAAATTATGTGAACAATAACGTTTTTAAATTCTAACTCAAGTAGCACTTTTAAAAAAAAGTACTCTTTTCAGTGAAAAATAATTCCAAAATATGAGATTGATGTGTGCCAGTGTAGTTTACCAATAACAAGCCAAATGTGTTGCACACTATTTACTAATGTGAATTAATGTGGAACAATAGGTATTGTTAGCAGGACTCATACTATGAAATCCCCCCAACACATTGACAATCTATCCGTGGGGTTTCATGTAGCCCACGTATTCATGACCATCAAATTCCTGTCATCTGCTACCTCTTGCCAGTATTTCCACTTCTGTACGCCTGTGACCAGTGGAATTCATTTTCAGTTGGCTTGCGTGTATTCACATACGCTTATCTGCTGCTCTCATCACCATGTAAACAACTCCTGTTAAAACTGACACCAGTAGGTAAAACCATCCCAATCTCTGGGAGTTGCACACAGGGAGTAAGGGCAGTATGGAGTCCTTCTCCGTTAAGTGAATCGACTTTCTATATCCTTTTGACAAAACACCTTGGTGCTAGCATGCCCTGGCTAGGTCAAAAATATGGCGAAAGGGAAAAGGGCTGCTATGGCATTCCCTGAGCAAGAGGCCTCTTTGTATCAGGGTCCGGTTTTCTCCAGGGCATGATTTTGTTTATCAGCTAATGTGTCTTTTCAGCTAACAAGAAAAGGGTTTTCTATGTATTCAAAAGAAACCCTTTTTTTTCCTATTTTACCTCACTTAGAACATTAAAATTGTAAGGAGTGTTTCCAAAGACACATTTTGCTCTCTTACTGGTGCTAGAACACTAGGGAGTCCAATGTTTACTCTGCAACATAACAGCACTGAGGTTGGAATTTGAAGAACTCCCCGGAGCAATGTGGAATTATATTGTTAAAGGGAACAAAACACAGAATGTACGTGGATTTGCAAACTAAGGATCGCTTCAGACTAAGACCGAAAAATGAAACCTAATTCAAGGAAAAATAATTGGTTTCCACAGCACAGTTCATTGCTGCTGCTACACTGTAGCCATCTATATATTCTAAGCTAAATAGTGTTATATTCCTAAATAGTGACAAAAGGACTATTTCTATAGGCTATAAATATGACAGGCCTAGAATCAAATAGTAGAAGACGAAATGCGGAAATCAGTCTGGTGCCAGTACTTCCACTGAGCAATACTATCAGCTGAAGAAGATCAAAACAGAAAGAAAAATCTAGAGATTAGCACCTCAAGGTGTATACACCCAAAAATAGTCCATTTCGTTAGGAACTTTGTAATGGAGTGAATGTCACATAGATATCCTTAATAATACAGACTGAAATTACCTTTGTATTATTGTGATTAGTTGCTTATTATTTTATACTCAGTATTAATGTGGTACACTGTTACTTTATTATTATTATTTTTGCTTTTGTAAATTATATTCTAATTTATTGTCATGTTTCTTAACACTTGTTCTACATGCATTCTCCTGCTTGGAATGAAAACAAAAATATTGTAACACTTGATGCAGTGAAATTCCACACCAGGCACAGATTTGTTTTTAACATAGATAATTTAGGAAAATAAAACTGCAGCTTTTAAGAATGATATCCATGGTACAGTTGTCTATTCCCTGACTTACTAGAATTCTGTATGCTTAATGTGTTCTTCATCAGATGCATCAAAATATATATAAGATGTTTTCTTTCAAGTAACATCTATGTTATACTAGAATCCTGTCCTTGGCAGCAATATTTTGTCGTATATAAGCGAAACAATAAGGAAAAGTCAAGAACATGATCATGTACATTATTAGATGATATTTTAACGTAAGCAGTAATGTCGATCAAGAATGAAATTAATGGCAGCAAAAATATCCTGTACTTCTTGGAATGATTTCATTAACAGCCAGTCAATAATAGCAATAACAATAAAATGTCCTTCTTGAATTCAGCTTTTAAGGTTTTATCTGAAGTTTATCTGAAGCCGTGATGTTTTTAAATGAAGAAAGTAATTTCAGAAGACCTGGTGCTTAGGTCACTGTTGCTGAGAGATGCTTTTTTTCTTACTTGGTATGGTAAAAATATCTTGTGTAGAAATCTCTGATCAAGTCCTATGAAATACTTCTTGTTTCTCTGTTAAAATCTAGTTTCTGGTTTAATGAAAGTAATCGCTACTCTTAGGAGTAAGATGTTAAAAAAAGTACAGAGAACCCTAAATATTTTGATAAATCATTTACTAATTTTGGTTCTTCTTTTTTTTTTTTTTTTTTTAATTTACAAATGAGGATTCAAAATCAAATTACCTGTTTTAAAGGTACGGGTATTTCTACCTGTGCTGTATCACAGTTTTATTGCCTTACAGATCAGAAGTTAAAGATGGAATAGTCTTAGTAAATAACACAGTCTAAAACCTGTTTTCTTTGTCATTCCAAAACTCTGTTGACTTTCCTCCTATACATTCACACTACAGGTACCTGATAGGTTTCCCACTATTGTTCAGTTCTGAGTATTATTATTCCTCCCTGGAGCGTTTGTTTTGGATTATAATGTCAAACTGGGTACACTGAAACAGATGCTGTTGTGCTTCCCTCTCTTTTCCTCCTCCTGCTATCTTGAATCTAACATCACCCATGCTGACTATAGAATTCCTTGCGCACGAAATTCCCTTCAGCCTTCTGAAAATGCACTCTTCCTGTGCCTGAACTTCCTTCAGGAGCCAACTCTGCTATTATAATCCTCTTTTTTATAACTACAGTTTTTCAGTTTATTCCTTGAAGAAATGGACACCATTTTTACCTGAGATACTTGCTTTACTTTTTTCTGATTTCCCTCGCTGTATCCCACAACAGTTCCTTCATCGGCAAACTCTGGTCTACAAGAATGACTTTTAAATATCCTCTGTAGAATCCTGAACAGGCCTCGGTTGTTTTGCTGACTTTCTTTATTATTGCTAGTTTTTATTACTAGGAACTAAGATCCAGGACTCTTTTGTGGACGTTTACTGCAATAGACTTCGGATGAGTCCTGTGAGCCTCATCTGGAGTCAGTCAGTCATCAATCTAAGAGTCTTAGGAGACGGCCATTACTAAGCCGAGGCTGTCATTCTGCAAGAAGTGACACCCTATCTGGCCGTCTTCCCCTCACCACAAACAACAATTAAGTGGAAGGGATGGATCATTGCTTCTGTGTGGTCCCTCCAATCTTTGTCCTAGACAGAGTGGTGTAAGAGCATTTGCATGCAGTAATCAGGATGGAATCCCAAACAGATTTATAAGGACACAGTCAGCCACAGAACAAGGTTCACTACAGCACTAGTGACTTGGTAGTTTCCCAAGCGTATTTGGCACAGATGAAGGAGGGGTTCATGTCCTGTTTAGGAAACAGTGCCACTCAGAATGCAGTATGATGTGCATTTAAGGATACTGCGTCCCTTAAACTGGCATATCACCTAAGTACCACACGTCATTTATTTTCTTTGATTTCTGGAAAGGACTGACATTTTCATTGAGCTGGACATGCTACAGGACACATCGTTTATGCCCAGAGGTCGTATAGCTGCCACTCAGAAAATTACTGAAATCCAAGCTGGAAAGGACATAAGTATGTATTTCTGCATTAGAAGCGGGAAGATGCCATTTCTATAAACAGGAAGGCCTTTTCAGAGAAGACCTAGCAATATCACTAAATAAATAATCTCACTTCTTCAGCAATCCTGTTTGGAACAAATTCATCGGATCACAGCTTGAGATAGAAAAGGAAGTGTTTTGGAAGCTACAAGTGGAGGCTCAGCCAGAGTGCTCCAGGCTTCAGTTGCTATGACCACCCAGAGGGATCAGATTTGGCCTGGCTGATAAGGGATAAGCCACGGCTTTTAGAAATTGGATTTCTTCAAATCTAAGCACATCAGTATCAGTGCATTTGTTTACTCTTCTCCCCAACCCACCTTGACATCAAAGTCTTTATAACCATACACACTTTTGCAAATTTTATAACATAATTATTGTTCAGACTGCTTGAAAATCCATGTTGCAACATGATTTATCTTTTGCAGTGAAAATCAGTCTTCTGTGTAGGATACCAGATCTCCCACCCCTTGGAAGCAGATGGGTACTGTGTAATGCTTCATCTGCAAGTAAGCTAACAGTTCTGCACATGTGGAAACATCTTCCAGTTATATCTTCACAGACACAGACCCTCAAGTTAACTGGAATTTCAGGAGACTAAGTTGAGAGTGTATTTTAAGTTACTATTGCCACATTTGATCTGAGGTCAGGTGTTCTTTACGGAGTGAATAATTTTACAGAAGTGCAGTGCACTTAGTAGGGTCACCGCCTTCTTTGAATACTTTGATAACGTTATGTCTTTGAATAACATCTTCGAATACTGATCAGAGACAGGGTCAGGGGCTTGCACACACAGGACAACATGTGTTTGAAAAGTTCCCAGTCCATTTACAGGATGGTCTCTTTCATTCCTCAGAATCCAGGCTCTGGGACAGGACTTCTCTTCGTCGTAGTCTCCCTTCTAGTGACTGCTTCTCCTCTTTCTCACTCCTTTCAAGTGTCTGTGGATCTCATCTTCAACATATAGTACTGCTGTCTTTGATATTTTAATGTGAATATTATTAAGAGTTTTCACATCTGTAACTTAACACTGTTGTATATTAAAAATGCAAATTTTAGGCTAATTTTGTGAATTTTTAATTGAAGTGTAAAAAACAAATACAAAATATAAATAAGAATTTAAAGAAAAAAATGCTGAGGATGCATTAATTTTTTTTTTTTTCAAATAACACACCAGATAAGGGTAATTTTTCACATTTTCTCTATCACAGTGAATGATTGAAAGCAATCAAGATGCATTTACTATTATGAAAAACACAGTGTTAGGAGCAAATACAGAGGGAACTGAGCCTCTCTTTACGTCTCTCAGATTTTCTTTCACATTTAGCCTTTGCTGTTGAAATGCACTATCAAAACAAGATCTTCTGCAGCAAAAAGGAATCTCAAACATCTCATTTGGCCTTTCTGGCTCAAAGTTTCCTTAGAAGTTTATTTACCTAAGATAAGATTACATTGTTGAAACCATCCTGTCAAGTAGCAGATAACATTTGACTTCAAATGTATTATTCTTCACAAGCATTTTGTCAAGGATAGGGCTGGTAAATGAGTTTCTAGGGAGGCGGGGGAAGGTAGGACAGCTATAATTACACGTATCAATTAACTGTATCTTTCTCAGAGTCCTTGTGAAACAGAGTGCAGAATACCCTACTTAAATAAAAGGGGAAAAGGATTTAAGTTGCATTTTGCACCAGTCACAAAGGGATAATACAAGGGAAGAATATTCCATCTCAGGATTTTCAGTGAGGTTTAAGATGGTGACAAGTATGTCACCCTCCCACATGATATCCTTGTCTCAAAATTGGAGAGGCATGGATTTGAATGGTGGACCACTCTGTGGATAAGGAACTGTCTTGATGGTCATACTCAGAGAGTGGTGGTGAACAGCTCAATGGCTGAGTGGACACCAGTGATGAGCGTCGTTCCTCAGGGGTCGGTGTTGGGACCAGTGCTGTTTAACATCTTTGTCAGCAACATGGATGATGTGATCATGTGCACCCTCAGCAAGTTTGCTGATGAAACCAAGCTGTGTGGTGCAGTCAACACACTGGAGGGAAGGGATGGCATCCAGAGGGACCTGGACAGGCTGGAGAGGTGGGCCCGTGCCAACCTCAAGGAGTTCAACAAGGCCAAGGGCAAGGTCCTGCACCTGGACTGGGGCAATCCCTACTACAATTACAGGCTGGGTGGAGAATGGGTTGAGACCCCTGAGGGGAAGAACTTGGGGGTAGTGGTGGATGAAAAGCTGGACATGAGCCGGCACTGTGCGCTGACAGCCCAGAGAAGCATGGCCAGCAGGTTGAGGGAGGGGATTCTCCCCCTCTACTCTGCTCTCATGAGACCCCACCTGGAGTGCTGCGTCCAGCTCTGGGACCCCCCAACATAAGAAGGATATTGACCAGTTGGAGTGAGTCCAGAGGAGGGTCACAAAGATGATCAGCAGGCTGGAGCACCTCTGCTTTGGGGACACACTGAGAGAGTTGGGGTTGTTCAAACTGGAGAGAAGACTCAAGGGACACCTTACAGCAGCCTTCCTGTACCTGAAGGGGGCCTACAAGGAAGCTGGGAAGTGTGCTTTTTACAAGGGCCTGTAGTGACAGGACAAGGGGTAAAGGGTTTAAGCTGAAACTAGATTAGATATAAGGAAAAAATTCTTTCCAGAGGGGGTGGTGAGGCACAGTAACAGGTTGCCCAGAAGAGTTGTGGATGTCCTATCCCTGGAAATGTTCAAGGTCAGGCTGGATGGGGCTTTGAGCAACTTGATCTAGTGGAAGGTGGGTTGGAACTAGATAGTGTTTAAGGGCCCTTCCAACCCAAACTAATCTATGATTTTAAGTTGGCTCAGTTTCGGTTCCTCACTGCAATCCTTGCTAAAATGTCTGTAAAGCTAAAGGAGGATGGCCTGAATTTCATTAACATGATTTTTTTTTGAAACTTTCTTATCCTGATCAGCCTGAGACAGGTCTGAGTGTTAAGACAAACATCCTCCTGTAAGGTAGGCCCCCCTCTAGATTTGTGAAATTGCTATGTCATTTTTGCCACTTCTTGAAGTCGTAATGATCACAAATCTTAATGAAAAACTACCGAGTACTATGGGTTTGGGGCCTTGGTTTCATGGCTTGGATGTGTACCCTTACTCCACTTCTCCTCTAAATGGAAAACTCTACCATGTGGCCCTTTTTCCCTGAGTATGAGGAAAACACATTTCTGGCACCACACACTTGCTGGCTGCTCCTCAGCACTCCCAGGCTGTGGGCAGACGCTCAATAAAACGTGTGGATGTGGTTTCAGACATTGCAGGTGTTTCTGCCTGTGGCGACTTGGGCAGCATTCCATCAAATCGGTTTCCATGGGACATGGCCTTCCCATCATGTGGTACACATGGCAGGGTCAGGCTGCACTCAGGAAACATACTCTTTCCAGGGTGTCTTTCAAATCTGTCCAGGAGTCTCCTCCTAGCCTTCCTGCCTATGGCACTGGGTTTCCCTCAGCCCTTTTTGGGAGTCCAGCTATAGCCTGTGGCAGCTCAGGGCCACAGCCAGGACAGGGTGCTTTTGTGTGCCTGGCTGGGGATGGAGTTTTGCCCTGGTCACTTGTGTGTGGTGGAGAGTTGCTGAGCTCCAAGTTGTGATGGGTCTCCTTCACCAGCAACTGGCACCTGAAGGGACACCGAGAGCTGGGTGTGGGTTGGCTTCACATTGGGAAGACCCAGGTCTGGGGGCCACCCTGGGTAAGGATCACTCATGGCCCTCGCCTGGCCTCTGGCTCTGTGAAGCTGCCTCCTCCCCTGTGGAAATGAAAGGGATGCCACAATAAGCAACCACACAGCTCCAAAGGGAGAAGTCCCCGCCTGTGAGTGGAAGGGCTCAAACTGAGGTGGAAGGCCCATGGTGGGGCTGGGGGTGTGATGGTGAGACCTTGGTTCTGGGACACTTGCGACAGCAGGGCCATTCAATGAGGGAGGGATGGTGCCAGGTGGGAGAGCTGTAGAGGAGCCAGGTGAGGGAGAATGGGGCTGTGAGACAGAGCAGGGGAGCTGAGAAGGCGTGAGGGGCTGAGGAAATCTCAGGTAGTGAGGGGATCCTGTGGCAAGGGTGGGATGAACTGGTGGAAACCACAGGTACCAGTCAGAGGTGCCCCTGCAGCAGAGAGGAGATGAATCTTGCAGGTAGACAAAGTATGTGAGAAACTTGTGGAAAAGCCTTGAACTCCTAGTGTCCAAGGGAACTTCCCTTGAAGATCAGTCCTCAGGATGGAGAGTGGAGGGTCTGTGCAGGTAGTGCAGAGACGGAAGAGACCCTTGGCCAGTCTAATCCCTTCAGTGAACTCCTGAAATGCTTTTATATATATATACTATTAAAAGAAAGAAGCCATGACTCTCTCGGTGACTTGCAGCAGTAAGCTGAACTCTATACACATGTGGATAGTCTGTTTTAATTGACTGTGCTGTGTTTAGCAGATGAGTAACTGCAAATGATCACGAAAAGTAGCAGTTGCAAAAATGATGTCCATAAATCTGCCTGCCGCAGAGACAGCAGTGTTCTCAAATGCCAGATGCTTGCTGAGTCCCGTGTAATTCTGCTGAGCTGATGAACAAACACTTACAGTGTTTTGTGTGGTGACTCTCAGCTGGTCATCAGGACAGTGAGGAGCTGCCAAGAGGTATGTTGCTTATTAACAGTCTGGAACTTGAAGTCTTCAAAACAATATCCTTTAAAAATAAAAGGGTAAGAGAGTGGTAACATGTTTTGGTAAACTTTGGGCTGAAATTTTGATCATTCCTTTGTGGCTTGAGCAACTTGATTACAAAAGCAGTCACCTTGCATAGGATGTCCAGAGTTGTGCAATGAAGTGCTGTGGTTACATATAAAATGTCAGCTTGGTTTTACTAGTGTTTTGCTTATTATACCATGCATGTCATTCAACAGTATATGTTTATCTTTATTTTTATCAAGTTCATACTATTCTTGGAGGTTGCTTTTAATGGCCGACACTTACCTGGACTTAGTCTATGAAGTTTGGAAAAGGATTCGCAGATGGATAGTCAGCCCTGCTGCTCAAAAGTCTTGAACTAGGATTTAAAAAAAATAATGAAACTGTCTTTAGGAAAAAACCCACACCAAGCCAAAACCAAACTTCTGTTACTGTTTTCTTATTAGCCTTTTATTTTTTTTTTTAAGCCATATGCTTTACTTGTTTCACATTTTTCTCCCTCTGTATGCTGAGAAAAGCTAGAAAATTAATTTTTTTAAGGGTGAGAGGAAAGGTAGGAAACAGCTGGATTAATGTCATTGGAGTAGTCTTTGAGTAGAAGACACAAGTACTTTCAGACATTTTAAAACTGCAAGGGATAGCAGGATAAATAAAATCCCATTCTGATTAAGAATGGAACGCTCACTACACCTTTTAGGAATTGTCAGTTATACTTATCTTTCTCAGCACAGGCAACTGTTTTATAAAATTCTAAGCTTTGTTTCCTCATTTTATAAAAGTAATGACCTGACTTAGTGAAATGCTGCTTCCTTCTGTGTCATTTCAAGGAATTGTCTTCCAGCTGGAAACTGCCAGAGCCCAGGGGTATTCTGCCCACGTTCTCTTTGTCTCTAACATCTGTGATCTGCTAGGAAAGAGGATACAATACCGGCTCTGTAGTATTGCGTAAAACCTCAGCAACAATCTAGCAGCATCCTGTCTTACATCTATTACTCCTTTCATGAAGGTGCCCAGCAAACCTGCACTTGCGGTCTGCCGAAGGACTCCTCAGCGAGTACAAAGGTAATGTCTTCATCCCACAACAGGCTTGCTCTGTCAGAGAATGTCAATCTGGCACGAGGTCAGAAACCTGATAATTCATAACCAGCTTTGAGTGCACGTACATAAGCCCAGTGCCTTTGGCTTCCTGATGTTGCCTCATGATGGATACTGGACAAAGCTGTTTGGACAGTCAACTCTATGAATTCCCATTTGGGCCATCTTTTTTTTCTTGTCCAGAGTTGAACATTTCTGAAATGAAGGATGAAAAAGGATGCCTTTGTCTTGCTACCACAGTACCAGAATATAGAACATCACAATATAATACTCTTCCTCAGCAACTCATTCTTAGTCAAGGGCTCAGTTAATTACATCATAGAACTTTGCCCTGTTGAGACTATGATACATCTGATACATCTGCTATAAATACTTGCAGAGCAGTATGAAGCCAACATAGCATTGTTCCCAATCAATTTTTAATCCAAAAAATGTACTTTTTATTAAAGGATTGAGAAACAGTGAATTCTTGGACATCAGTAAATGTAATGAGTAAAGTATGTATAACTAATTATAGTAGAGTATTTATTACAATGAAATGGCTAAAAATTTTGACAAAATAAAAAAATAAGTCACAAAGACACAATTTAAAATAAATTCTAGTAAATAAGCATGGAAAAAGCCCCTCAAATGAAAACATCTTTTGCTGTTTAGAGGCAGATAATCCATTCTTAGTCCAGTGCACAAATTTGATTTACAGTGCATTTCAAAATATTTATCTTCTTTTCAGGGTTTCCATCACTGCCTAAGCCAATAACCTGCTGTGTTTGAAAATGTCTGGGCAGTAATTGTCATTGTTTGCAAAGCTATTTTGGAAAATAGTGAGCTTCATGGCATTTTGTAGATTTAAAGAATGCAATTACCAACATTGTATACATAATCCAAGTGACCTTCTGGCTTCAGAAGCTCAAACCCACAGAAAAAAGTTTAACAACAGCAAAATGTTTGTTTAATTTTTCTTCTGTAGTTGCTCAGTCATAGGTGGATTATGTTATAGCCAGTTTGGCAAAAATATGATTAGTTTAACAATTCCATATAAGTACATAACAACGTTGAAGTAAACATACAAGGAAGAGTATGAGTGTGGATGGTCTGACCCATTTTCATATGTAAGTATTTGATGAAGTGCTACGCTGATATGATGGTATCTGGGTGCTCCTGTGATTCATCCCATTTTATTAACAAATAGTTGGAAGGATTATTTAATAATAATGTTTTCTGAAAACTTAACGAAGAGGAATGTATTGGATTTTTTATCTCATAGGTGAAAGTGTTAGATAAACGACTGAGTTTCTTTCAGTGGTATTAGCTACAAACTGACAGAAATCTTTTCCAAATTAAGTATTTTGTCCTTTTTTTCTGCTTAAGACTCTTTTGCAAACTACCGTGTGGTTACAGAGTGAATATGCTTTTCTGATAGGCAGCGGTCGAAAAAATGATGGGCACAAGGGGTTTTGAAGAATGTCTTGGAATTTCAGTTCAAATTAAAAAAACTAAAAGAAAGAGCACAAACAGCATTTCTGACTCAGAACTAAAATTATAAGTAAGTTTTAAAAGCTGTTAGCAGTTTCTTTGAAAAATACATACATGCCCTAGGAAAAATGTTCACAAAATATCATTTGGAGATACAATTTTGAAATTAAAAGATCTTCACCATGATCCATATATATTGCATAACTAACATGCAATTGCACGTTATTGACATCAGAAAAATGTGAAACCTACTTAAGGTCTGCCTTCAGGCCCCCTCTTCTTTCCTCCTTGATGATTTTACTCTCAGCTCACCCTGTTCTTCAGTTGATCTTGATGCATTTTACAGAAATCAGTTAATGTTTCAGAACATTCACCAGCATTCTCAAAATCATGTGCAAATGAACACACCCAGGAACCAAGATATTTATTCACTGATGATCACATAAGCACACACTGCCTCCGTGTTATACACAACCTTTGGGAATTTTCAGATGTATCTTACCGCTACCTCGTCACAGGTATTTTTTCTGTTAAAGAGGAATTTTTTGAAAAGCAGCTTGGGAATGATTTTGTGCCAAAAGTTACCTGTCACTCCCTTTTTGTAAACTGGCCACTAGCAGTCATATTTAAAGCTCAGAAACTATTTTATACCACTGGTACCTGGAATCAAATGACAAAGTTATAGAAGTTGCACGTAATGACATTTATTTTAACATTCTCCTCTCCTCAGACTAGTTACATGTTTTCTGGTGGTTAGCAAGAACCAATACAGTGTCATGAGGTGCTTTTACACTGCTTCTTGGTTAACGTGAAAAGTATTTTTTTGACAAATGTTTTTTAACAGAACTACTTTGCCACAGAATGAGCAGATTTTAAAATAGCCCTTTATCTATTCTGGGCTTTGTGCCACGTGATCTACCTCAAGGCACTCAAATCGATGAGTTCAGGTTGGGTCACCCACACTTGGCTGCCTGTTCCTGTGTCCAGACAGGTTTCTTCCTCTCAGCTTTCAGTTCAACTCTGGATCATTCCTTCTCCCTAAAAAGAAACAAATCTCACGCCTGAAGCAGCTTTTAAAGGTCTCTATCAATACTGAGCTCACCTTCTGGTTCTGTGTAATCCACAGCAACTCCTCTCTTGTCTTTAGGAAGAACCTGCTCTAGGAAAAGCCTAACACATTTGTGCCATGTTCCCTATGTATCAGTCAGCAGAGGCAGACACAGAGTCAGTGATGCCACAGAAAAGAAGGAATGCGCTTGCTGAATTGGCCTGCAGTGGAGGGGTTTCAGCACAAACCTGCTTTTCCTATTTCATGAAGCTCTGAGATAGTAATTCTGTAGGACTAACTCAAAAGAGGTATGAGAAGTGAATTGATATTACATGCGATGCAGTACCGTGTTAGCTTAACTTACTAACACTTACGATGTTGTGCTCAAATAGTGTCTCTGGTGTGCTACTCCGTCTGGTTTGCTGCTGTCATCGCAGCTGTGAGAAATGCCATGCACAGATAGATTTTGGACTGTATGCAGAGTCAAGTACCCATACATTTGGAAATGAGAGACTCCAAAATGCCTGTGCAACAGAAGTAGAGCTTGAATTTCTTCCTCTTGGTGTCCTGTAGGTGCTTCCTCTGCTACTGTGAGTGTATTAGGGAAGCGACTTCATCATCATCACTCATACTCCAGCTAGGCATTGGAAACACAGAAAGGTTTGAAAGAGATGCGAAATTGTCTGTGAACCCTTTGCTGACAGTTTTGAGGAACCATTAGTCCTAGGTAACCCAGGCACTTTTAAAAACTAATAGAAGTAGCGATCAGGCTGTGAAGTGCGTTGATCCATGGCTTCTACTGTTCCTCTGAAAACTGCCTTTAAGTGACTGTCCCTGTTGGGAGGCTGCTGAAAAGGAGGTTAAGGAGAGTTGTCGGTAGGCTCTTTGATGTTTCTTTTGTGTTTTGGAAGGGTTTTTCTGGAGTTGCTGCTGGAGCAATCCTGTCTGAATTTCTGTTTATTTATTGCTGTCTATCTAGCTGAACCTCTTGATGGTGTTCCTATGACCTGGGGCATACAATTCTAGTGAATAGAAAGTTGCTTCCAGATCTTTTCCAGGAAGTCTTTGTACTGCTCTCATTACTTGATTTCTTGAAGTGATAAAGCAGTCCATAGGGGTGCTTGGATTTCCCAGAGGATGCCTGATATCTGGACCTGTGAAGAGCAGCAAATCCATGGAGCTCATGGGGATCTGTGTGGAGCAAGTGACCATGTTTAGTCAATTCTAGGCATTCTGTATTACTCAGTGAAGTTGCAAATAGGAAGGCACAGAGGCAGATCCCAGGCTAGCCATGGTGTTGAGGAGTCTTATAACCTGTGATAAATATATAGATGATATATGAATATATAAATTAACAATTAGTTTCTTACCATTCAATAACAAGTGAGGATATAGGGGATGGCTGCTGTTTGTAATCCCTTTCAAAAGTTAGAAGAAAAAGTTCTTTATCACTGATGAAGAGTAACACTTTTTTCCCTAGCAAGTTAATTTTTCCTTAGATTTCTGCTTAGAAAAAAGAGGTAATACAACAGGCCTGGTCTGATAATCCCCTAGTACTGGGAACTCCTTAGTTAGTCTGCCACCAGTCAGAAGACTTTCAGGATCTTCAGTGCTGATGGTGCCAAAGCAGTCAAGGCCAACAACACCTTTGGGACTAGGTGGTTAGAGCTGAGATACCCTTGGTTTTCAGGTAGTTAGTTCAGTTTTACTGATGTTGCTTTGCAGGGTGATAAGGGAGGTTACTTTGCTGAGTGAGATCCAGAAAATATTTGGTATCTGGTAGTTTGGTGAAAAACTACCTTTCAGAGTTTGCAGCTTGTGCAGACACTAGCAAGGTAAGACTAAGTAGAGATTTCATCTCCTGACCTGACTAACTAGGTCTGATGATGTATGCCTGCTTTCAGAAGATATAGTGTCATTCTGACTGAGCCTTTACTTTGAAATCAAGCAGTGCTCTGGTGTGTTTACACATTAATGGGCGGTCCAAATGGTCATCACCGAGCTTTGTTACAGTCTAGAAGAGTTAGGTCCTGCATTCGTGCGATTAGCTATTTTGAGCCCTGTTAGCAGGGATAGAGGAATAGACATTCTATTAATACTCTATACTTCCATACAGATTTTTTTTGTTTGTTTTATAGCTGGTAATGAACTGAAATAGCAGCAGCTTGAATGTTGCTAAGTTTAATCTCAGTTATTGGATTCTTGGTGGTCAAAGAATTATAGATGCTGCAAACCCAGGTGGTAAAAAGAAAATGAGAAATATTTAAAGCCGATATCTTTCTGAGTCTTTTCTAATCACTTGAGGAGCAGGGCATTATAAAAGAGAAAATCTAGTAATCTTAATAACAACCATTGCTACCAGTCAAGCTTATGCTATGTTGGCTAGAAAAAAGCAGTTATGGTTTATCTTTTCCCTATCTCAAGGAATCTTAGGCCAAAGTCAGTAAAGTGAGATTCACCTCCTTGCCTGTTTGTAATCTGTTCATTGGCATCTCTATTAATATGAAGTCAAAAATCCTTTGGTATTATATTTACTGAACTTTGACTTACTTTAAAATCAGAAGAATAAGCTGAGGTACCTGCTCTTTGTGCCAGATCTTGTGAGCTAAAAAAAAAAAAATAAATGAAAGGCTTGGCTCTAATCAGACTCACTGTGTCCAAGTGTGGTTTCACAATGGCAGTATTTGAAACCCACAGTCAGAAAGTGTATTTATCCCATCTAATGCTAGTACTTAGCACCATGTATCTGTCCCTTGCTGTGTGATGTTGAAACAGGCAGAAACAGTTTTATGGAAAGATGAAGATAAGCATAAGATAAGCTCAGGGGAAATATATCTCAGTGTTCAAAATATGTGTTCTAAGATCTGCTGAGCAAGGCAGAACTATGATGAGACCAAAGGCAGGGGGGATGGGGGTGGTGGAAAAAGAAGGTGCAAAACCAGATGCAACTTTGGGTTTTAAGTACCACTTTGTCTCCACTTTACTTCCTTTGGCTCCATCAGTGTTTTTGTAAATGTCAGTTATTACAGCTTGAAACTGTAAGGATAAATGGAAAACTTAAATTATAAATAGCTGATTTCTTGATTTTTTTATCACTCTGAACAGCATCCTTGAATTTTTTTTTTTTTTCAAAATTATTTGCCTATTTCTTTATTTTTAAATGTAAGTGATAGGTTATGTGATAAAACACCCACAAAGGAGCTTAGAGAGACAATGGCAGGAGGGGGAGGCCAAATAATATCCTGCCAAGCACATCACAGGAGCCAGAAGCCTACTAAAGGCCCATCTGCACAAGCCCAGAGGAACTCAGGGACGCACAATGGTGGGCAGGAATCCAAATCAAGGACCTCTGAGGAATGACCACCTTTCCCGGTTCCCTCCCAAAAAATGGAAAAAATTAAGTGGAAGGGGAGGACCAGAACTATGTAAGGAGTAGTCTCACAGTGTGGTTTGGCTTGATACAACTTTCCATGTTCAGACATGGCAAACAGAAAAACAGGACTTTTCTGGATTAATCTTGGTGATGTGGAAATCTGCATTCTTAATAAACCTCTGCTAAACTGAAATGCTCTAACATTAGTTTAAAATGGAGAGAGTTTTTATTTCAGAGCTGTGAAAATTCAACAAAGGTGTGTTTTCAGCAGCTGTCTCATTAAAAAAAGTGGCTGTCTTTTACATGATGAAGTCTGTTTGGATATGATTCTTGGATGCAGATTCATCTGGCCTCTACCTAGATGCCTACATGCCTACCTAGCGTTCAGCCTAAGTCTTGCACCTAGGTGCCGGTACCTGGCACTTGAAAAGCCTTTGATCAAGTGCCGTGGCCTTGGTAGTCACCTAGACAACAAGAAATATGTCACAAAAATTTAGGTGGGATTTGATCTCTGTAAATCTGGGTCTGGCATTGTCTCTTGATCTTTGGTTTGTAGTTCAGGGAAAAAAAAGCTGTGCAGATATGCCCAGGATAAGGACATTGGAGTAGTAATATTATTACTTTATTTGTAAATGAGAGACCAAAACTTGATCAAAATTATTTTGATTTTATTTCTCTTTACCTTGTGATTCATATATGCAGATACTCTTAATTGATGACAAATACTGTACCTATTTTCCACTTCTTGTTTACCTGAACCAAGATGAATACTACTGTAACATACTACACTGTGTTACAAATCAAGACACATTTTGGGACTGAACATGTGCAAATGATGTGTCTACCATATATTTTAGAACTGTTGTCCCTAAGTTAAAGCCGTAACTTTAAAGCTGCAGCAGTTGCCGATATTGCCAACATGGAGAAAGCTTCTGTTTAAGGAGCATTTAATTAAATACAGCTTTCTACATTCAGAAGTAGCCACCTGGATTATTTTTGTGTTTGTTTACTATGTTTCCTACCTATGCCTTGAGGAAGGGAGGCAGCCCACAATCAAACATAGATATGTAGGTTTTGAGAAATGGGAGGGAACAAAAACGGAGTCCAGTACAACCCTATTAACCAGATGTTTACCTCCATGCTATGAAGTGACATCTGCAGATAAAACACAGTCTGGTGATTAAAACCAATTACCAAAGCATGCAAATGGAGAGATGAAGAGCCATCTCTTAGTCAGGGATGCTTTGTGCAAGTTTCTTATACCACCAAAACTGAAGTACCGACCTGTAATTTAACCAAGAGGCTTAAGGCATTCAATTAAAATATCTCAGGTTTTATATGTCTTTTGATGTAAAGATGAAGCATAAAATATACCAGTACTGAATGACATTTAAACTCTGTGCAGATTAGAAAGCAATTTGAGGGCTCTTAGTTTTTGAGATGTAATGAATGCACATTATATTGATTTAACCCTTTACTGAAACTGTTGAGTGCTCCATCTAGCCAACCACAATCATCTCTTCAGCAGAAAACTATGTCATCACCTAAAATGGCCAAGAACAATCCTTCCCCAATTGATCTTAAAGGTGTCCTGTACATCCCACCTGGTCTGAGCAAACAACACTGTAAAGATTTCTCTGGTCCTCTTTAGGCAGCTTCGACCCATCTGTTATCTTTCTTTGCTCTGGCTGCACTATCCCTGAGTAAGATAATGGGTAGAAAATTACTAGTTCAATTAAATTATATTTTATTCAAATAAGGGTGTTAGAGTCCTTGTTTCAGTGTGTCACTAAAGTCTAGACTGCAAAGTGTGTTTCATTCTCCATCCTAGCCTGGCACAAATGCAATGTGTTCTTTGACTATACAGAGATGTTTCTGATCATATGTGAATGTTCTAGAAATTTGAGGCTTTGACTAACCGAGAAAATAACATTCTCTAACTGTCAATGAGATTATAATGAGTCAGGAAGAGTCTTTGTAATTAAACATTGTTTGAAGTTCTGCAAAGTGCAGTCATATAAAAATACTATTTTTGTTATATGAAATTTGAACTGTAAAGAGACTAAGGAAGAATGAATTTATCACGTGATTTAATATTTTTGCTCAAAGTCTGGATCCAAACTGCATTCCATGCTTTGAGACCTGGCAATATTCACTTTCTGAATATGTCGGAATATGTCTACTCTCCTTAGATCAGCACGGGATGTTGTAGTTTTGTGGCCAAACTTCTAAGTTTTGAAGATATTACTTAAGTTACTGTACTTTTTCTTTTTTTTAATAAAACCGAATTGCAGGTCTAATTTTCATAGTCAGTGACTTTGCTATTTTTAAAAAAGGAGAAAAAATTCTGTATCCAGATTTGTTTAATGAAACAGCTTGACTCTTACTGCCATCTCTGAGATGCTTAGGTAGTCATGTCTGTTCAGAAAGAGGATTTAGGTAATACGTAAGCTAAATCAGACAAAAATAATTAAGAACAAGCTTTTTTATTATTACCTTCAGAGAGCTGGAGGGTATGGACAAAACTGTTCACTTGCCAGACGCTGTCCTGTATAAGCCACTGGAGATAATGTATGACAAACTTTTTCTATTCTTCTTCTTTTATGAATCAAGCAAGTAAAGTAGGAAAGGAAGGAGTGGGAGTGGAAGTAGTTGTACAACAGGAGAGATGATTGCCTACACTTCCTCCTCCATTTGGTGGACCTGTCTGTTCTGCTTAATTGCATATTGTGGTCTGTATTTAGTCTTTGATAGCAGAGTCTTGGGGGCAGGGAGTTAGAAAAACATTCACTCTTGCTGTGGGATGTTTAGAAATCTCAGTGTTCCATCATGTGGAAAAAGCTTCCTAAGATCCCTTGAAGACCTGGAAGAACTTGGTTACAAATAATCTTAAATGAAAGTCTCCCCACATTTTGGCTGGAGAGACCCAACATCTCTAAGATTGTGAACAAACATCTGTAAGAAGGACCTTCATGTTTTGTTATTCCTGGAATTCTGGGATTTTGTTGAGAAAAAAGCTATTTACATTATCCAAGCTCTGAGGCCAGACTAATATGGATACGTAACAAAAAGCTAGAACCCACACGTGGGCTTCTGAAGAAAGGGCTTTGAAAGAAGGGAAAAGTAAGAATATGAATGCTCATGGTCTAGCTTATGTGAATGAATATAACTTTTTAAATCAGAAATTATTACAAAGTATTTACAGACTTTCTTTCCTTAGTCAGGATTTGGCTCTGCTACTTGAGACATAGAATCATAGGATAGTTTGGGTTTGAAGGTACTTTTAAGGTCACCTAGTCCAACCTTCCCCTGCAATGAGCAGGGCATCTTCAGCTAGATCAGGCTGTACAAAGCCCTCCAGCCTGATCATGAGTATTTCCATGGCTGGGACATCTACCACCTCCCTGGGCAACCTGTTCCAGTGTTTCACCAGCCTCAATGTAAAATATTTCTTCCTTATATCTAGTCTGAATCCACCCTCTTTTAGTTTAAACCCGTTACCCCTTGTCCTACCACTACAGGACCTTGTAAAAAGTCTGTCCCCATCTTTCTTATAACCCCACCTAAAGTGCTGGAAGGTGCATATGGTCTCCCTGGAGCCTTCTCTTCTCCAGACTGAACAAGCCCAACTCTCTCAGCCTTTCCCCATAGCAGAGCTGCTCCAGCCCTCTGAGCATCTTTGTGGCCTTCTCTGGACTCGCTCCAACCGGTTGACACCCTTGTTATGTTGAGGGCCCCAGAGTTGGACGCAGCACTGCAGATGAGGCCTCATGAGAGCAGAGTAGAGAGGAAGAATCCCCTCCCTTGACCTGCTGGCCACACTTCTCTGGATACAGCCCAGGATATGGTTGGCTTTCTGGGCTGCCAGCGCACACTGCTGGCTCATGTCCAGCTTTTCATCCACCAGTACCGTCAAGTCCTTCTCCTCAGGGCTGCTCTCAATTCCTTCATCACCCAGCTTTTATTGATACCAGGGGTTGCCCCAGCCCAGGTGCAGGACCTCGCATTTGCCCTTGTTGAACCTCTTGAGATTCACAGGAACCCACTTCTTGAGCTTTTCCAGGTCCCTCTGCAGGTCGTCCTGTCCCTCAGGTGCATCTACAGCACCACACAGCTTGGTCTTGTCTGCAAACTTGCTGAGGGTGCACTCAGTCCCCATGTCTGTGTCACTAAGATATTAAACAGTTCTTGTTCCAGTACAGACCCCTGAGACACCACTCATCACTGATCTCCATTTGGACATTGACCCATTGACCACTACTCTCTGAATGTGACCATCCAGCCAGTTCGTCATCCACCAAACAGTCCACCCATCAAATCTATCTCTCTCCAATTTAGAGAGAAAGATATTGTGGGGAACCTGTGTCAGAGGCCTTATAGAATTTGGGAGAGAGGACATCCTTAGCTCTTCCCTTGTCCACTGACATAGTCACTCTGTCACAGAAGGGCACTATGTTGGTCAGACAGGATTTGCCCTTGGGAAGTCATGCTGATGGCCTCCTCCTTGTCCTCCATGTGTTTTCACCTAGCTTCTAGCTGGATCTGTTTCATGGTGACCGCAGGCACAGAGGTGAGGCTGACAGATCGGAAGTTCCCAGCATCCTCCTTTCTAGCCTCTTTAAAAATGGGTGCAAAGTTTCCCTTTTTCCAGTCACCAGGGACTTCACCTGACTGCCATCACTTTTCAAATATCACGGAGAGTGGCTTGGCAACTACATCAGCCGATTCCCTCAGCTCTCTTGTCAGGTCCCATGGGCTTATGTATATTCATGTTCCTCAGGTGGTCATGAACCCGGTCTTCTCTTACAGTGGGAGGGACTTTGTTACCCCAGTCCCTGTCTTGTGGTCCATCTACTTGAGGGGTGTGGGAAGAGAGGCTGCAATCTGTAGCTCCTTGAGTCTTTCTTCACAAAAGGAATTCCTTTTAGGCTGTTTTTCTTTTGGTGTTTCATTTGATTTGTCAGTATTCTTTTTAAGGGATCAGTAACAATAACCAGGAAAATATTCCGATAAAGACATTAAAAATTGCATTTCCTTTCCATTTTCAGTGGTCAAAAGAACATGTGTATTATCACCTGCTGGTTAATGGTAGACTTCTCTCAACAGTTTTCTTTACGTTAGGGAAAAATAAGGGATTAAATAATACTTTATAGAAATTGTTTAAATATCCTTTTAGTGTGCAGTGGTGTTCTGTGCAGTTGTTCATGTTGTGAGGAGTTATCTGACTTTTAATTACTCTATATATTGCAGTGAAACAGCTTATCACTGTAAACTTGATGCCCACTGGGATGCTCATTTCTTCTTCTTTTCAGTAACTTCTGCTGCTTTCTTTGACAGCGATGATGGATATTTCTTCAGCCAATAGATGACAACGAGGCAATGGTTTCCTTTCTGTTAATCACTGATCGAATTGCAGCCTCAGGGTATGTCCATCAAATTATGCCACACAGGTTACAGTCTTGAATTCCTGACTATACATGCTGCACAGTAAATGGAAAGAGGTCTGAAGAAGCTGAGAATATCTTATTGTGTGATGGTAGGAATCGTCTCCTGACAACATTTTTGGACAAAGCTCAGAAGATTATACAAAAACTTAAAAGTGACTGAATGTTATTTTTCTTAATATTAATTTGCTTGGATTTTTAATGAAGTATGCTTTATTCTCAGCAAGTGCAAAATATTTCCATGCCATGGTTAAAATATCTCCTTTTGCTGGCATGAAACAGTTTTAAAGATCTGGGCAAATGCAATGGAGCTGCTGTTTCAAAGCAAATCTATGTGTAAGATGGAGTTTGTAATGTTTTTTTCTAGAAATTAAAAAAAAAAATGGTGTGCATTGTTATTTGCATAGAAAGTAAAATCTAATCTCAGATCTTCAAAAGAAGGTGACAAATAAGATACTTGCAAATATGAAATATGGATATATGCCAGTTAAATATTATCATGATAAATGTCATATTCCAGCATATGCTCAAAGGCTTCTGTGTATATGAAAAAACACCCTAAAGAGTAAATAATCTCATAAACCTTGCAACAAGTTCGCCCTTATGTGCGGTCCAAAAGAACTTTTTCCTTTTAATCTAAGCCATAACAATGATATTCATCCAGAAAAGGTAAGTTATGTACCTTATATGTATCAAATTGTTCTTCTTGACCATGGGTATGGTGGCTCATGTTTTTTAACTGTCTGGCATGGTTATGGTAATCAGGATGTACTTCAGTCTAGACTCAGCAGGAAGCTTCTCAGAATCTTACCACTAGCAGACACCAAACAAAAAGTAACAAAACCAAACAAGACACACTTCACTTTCTCTTAATTTTTAGGGAGAGTTTTCTGAATTATGGGCAGCCTGGAGTTTAGTGTTGCAGAGGGAACTCTCTCCCAGACATAGTCCAAAAAACAAAACAAGGAAGGTATGAAGTGTCAAGCAAGCATAACATTGCAGGAGAAGAAACCAATTCATTTTAAATTCAATCCATGTAGGAAAACCACAGTTTGTCTGTGAAGAGGACAAAAATTACAAGGTAATTGTTTAGTGTTTTGCAATGACTTTGGAATATATGTAGTCTGAAGTCCTGTGGTCAAACCAGTATCAGCTGAAGGCAGTTTATAACAAAGGAAAAAAAACCCCAAACAACCAAAACCCAAAAAACCCCAACTTTTTGACCTTGAAATTACTTGGCAATTTTTGTAATAAAGTTCTCTGCATTTTACAAGCCACAAAGAAGGAATGTACTTTCTGTCCTCAGAAATAAGCTTTACTGCAAACTGCTGAGTTCCTTCTATTTAACATTGGTTTTCTTAAAAGTTTACATTTTAGAATGCTTTAAAGACTTTGTGAATCTTTAGAAAAGAAACAAGACTCTAAGCAGTATTTCCTTAGTGTGATCAACTTAATTAATGAAGTTCTAGTACAAGATGTAAAAACATAAATGTAGTTTTCTGTGTTTAAGATATGCTTTAGGGTTTCAGAAGCTTTGCACAGAATAAGAGAAAGTGGGCTCTTTCTCATCTTCTTCTAACACTTTGTTAATGATGGTACGGAAATAATACCTTCCTCTCCAGATCTGCTGTTGCTTTCCTGGTTTTGTAATTTGATCATGCCTAACCAGGGTGACTGTGGCAACAGTACAGTTGGTCAGAATTTTGGATTGCTGTAACAAAACTCAACATTTTAAAACAGTTTCTTAATGCAATGTGTAGTAGTTTTGCGTACAGGGCCATAATATACTGCCTGTATTTGCTGTGCTACTTCTGTATACTATACCTGATGATGAAATAGCAAGCAATTCAGGATTTAAATATGACCATATTTACTGTTCTTTCCTAAATTTATGCTAAGTAAACAGATTTATTAACTTGGTGATGGTTTCTTATGTAGCATTTGCCACAACAATATCTAAGCATTCTCAAATATATGTCAGGTATGACTAGTTTAATAGAATAGAATTAAATCTTGCAACCCACTTTGCCTGTCCAGCTTCAGAAGCCTTGGAATGACTTTATTCTGTTTTTCTCCCCATGTACTTGCCATTGTATAGCACTAACTAAAATTATAAGAGTTATACAGGGACAGATCCAGAGAAAAATGCTCCAGATTATCGCTTATCAGCTTTGACTATGAAACCAGACTCTTTCTGCAGTTTGGCTTCATTGAAATTTTTCTTCCAGGTTTTTGGCCAAACAGTACTTGCAGAAGACAGCCTTTTTTACTGCCTGTGCAGCCTTGATTCACCCTCCAAGTCTGGAACATACAGAATGGGACAGAGGTCATTCAAGAAAAATTGTTTTGTGATCATTAAAGTATGCAACATAACATCATGGACAGATGAGGGGAGTGAGGGAGTGTTGCAGACTCATAGGGAGTGTCCTGAGGTTCAGGCTCTCCCTGCTGAAATGCTGTACTTCCCTCAGTATTAGGAATTGCCACGTTCACAGGAAAGGAATGCAGTGGTGTTTGGTCTCTGAGACTGGAATCAACATTTACACAGAAAATGTTAGACAAGTAAGTAAATAGCTATTTACCCAACCTCAGTATTAACTCAGTATTAACTCCATGGTTACAAGGTTAACTTAGATGAACCCCTGAAGGACTTTTTCCTTTTTCGTCTGGTGAGGACTTTCATACTTCACATCAAGACCAAGATTCTGTGTTGGATATAAAATGATACATGTAAAATTAAACTTTGCCTGAGGTTTTGTTTCAATTCAGCCCTTCTCTTACTAATACATGCACATTCAGAATTTAATGTTAGGCTTCACACTTTGGCTGATGGATTATTCAGAAACCCTACCTGCCCTGAACTAGAAGGACCCTTGGGCACAGCTCAGACTCCCAACTGTAAGCAGAAATTTTTAATGACTGCCCTGCTGCTGAAATATATACAGACTGTTAACCTGTTGTGAGGAGAATGTAGAGCTTGTGGTTTGAGATTTGACTCTAAGTGCATGTGTAATTGCTTTACGCACTGAAACCTATTTCTCAAATAGCCAAACTGAAAATTCCAAAAGCATGCACAAAGCATTGCTACTTCTTAACTGAAACAAGACAGGATGGTAGTAAGTAAGTAACTTTCTGGATGGTAATAATTTTGCAGTGAATATTACTAGCCCTGGCTTTGAGAAGTGTCTTTGTAAAAGGCTGGTTTCCTTTTTGCTCCCTTCTTTTTTAGATCTGACCTAAGCATATGTAAACAGGTAGTCGAATTAATGTTGTATAAGGAGGTCTTGGTTTCATTTCTTTGTTACTCAAGTGTTTGGTTTTAAAAATCATACTACTTTCTTTAAGGTGCTTTTTTGGTTCTAAATAGACTGAAATCTTTCATCTATCATACAGCAAACCCTTTGAAGTAAGCAAATAACTGGCAGCAACTGTAATTTGCTGTCCTCTGTGCAAATCTTGGATGTTTTAGAGGTGGTTTTCATAGATCTTGTTGTTAGCAAGGAAACAGGGAAGTCAAAGTTGATAAATATTTTCATTAAGATCATGATATTTTTTTAAGCTTTACATTTTTTCTAACCTTTTTCTCAGAAGCAGCTAGGTCGTTTTGACTGGCACATTAACTGTTGCCTGCTCTCCTGCAGAACTGCTCCTCCCAGATCTCAGATTGCATTACTGTCTTGCAAAAAGCTGTAAAACAAATTGGCAAGGTGTGTGTCTTTTCTCCCTACAGATAGGGCCACAAAATGAAAGCCTGTCTTTTATTACTACCATTAGCTCAAGTCCTAGGGAAGTGCTACAGATGAAAATTCCTAATCTTGCTACTTAATATATATTGCAAGCAGGCATTTTTTTGGGTTTAGTGTAGTTAAACAGTGAAAAGTTAAGAAATGCCAGAATTTCAAGTTGCTTACTGCTGAGGGGAATTTATCATTTGAGGCTCAATGATGTGCTAAATGCAACAGTATAGCTTTTCATTCACAGCTGGCGTGTGTCCTGCTGGCTCTGTTTGGGTGGAATTTTCATGTGTCTGCCTGCAAAATGCCATGTAAACAAATGCTACAGGGGGGAATTTCCAAGAGTGTGTAATGGCTAGATGCACAAGAGGATGTTGTGTCAGTGTAAAGGGATATCTGCCTTCAGTGTCATATGTCTTCAGCTCTTGCTTAAGGTATCCCCTAGCTTGGTTTGGGGGAAAAAAGAAAGAAAAAAAAGCATAGGTGAGGTATAGATTCTAATCCCCAAGGCAGATAAGGGCACTGAACCCTGGTCTCTCACATCCTGGATGACAGTGTTAATCACAGGGCAGGAGATAATGCTATTTCCTTTGTGTCTTGTTTGGGCATATAGCCACAAGTAAGAAAGATTCAACATCTCTATTCTGTGAATAAGGAATAACTTAACCCCACACTGCCTGATGCATCTAAAGTGGTGTGCATTTAAGTACATAGGTAAACCTAAGTGTAATTTCTTAGTAACTTTTCTAACTAGCTATTTACAGGCATAGGTGGGGTGGTTCAGGAGCTAGGCTTTGATGGGTATCTAAATGGATGTAAGTCTTGAGCTTCCTTATGAGCCTAATATGCTGGTTTCCCCTGCCCTGATAGTGTAGCCATAAAATGGCTTCTGTTTGTTTGCCTGAAGGTCAGTCTTACTGCATTTTCCTGTGCTTATGATAATTTAATGAGATGATGAATGAGAAAAAAGAGTAATCTGGTTTACTGTATTGGAGAGCTGAATGTTCTTGGGAAACTTATGCTGCATTCAAATAATGCCAGAAACTATTTTACAGGGATAAATCCTGAGGACAAGCATTGCTTTGTTTAGTTTCTGACTAGCCAGAATATAGTAGCTGGTGTGTGTGTTTGTTGTTTGGGGTTTTTTTGTTTTGTTGTTGTTTGTTATGATCTTCCAAGGCATGCTCAGCCTCTCTACCCTCTGGGGTAGCTATGCGCTTTGGAAGCTTGGAAAAGAACAATAAGATTTGATGCATGTTTATACAAAACTATTCATTTAACAGCTGAAGGGGATAGTTCTGTAAAAGTAGCAAGATTTATAAAGCACGGAGTCAGCTCTGGAGTTTTTGAAGCCTTAAGCAATGGATGATTATAGTGTACTGAATCAGATCAGAGATAGCAGAGTTTGCACCTGCAGTTGCTTTTTCAACCTTTGTGCTCCTGTGCCACTGATTGCTTTGAGGCCCCTGAGGCTGTCCAGGATGATATGGTCTGACCTGGTAAAATTAAAAGTCAAAATATCAGGTTAAAACAGAAGAGGGAAGAAAAATTGCCCGTGCAGAGAAGGTGTGTCAGAAGCTGAATTAACAGCTAACTATTTTGTGTTGAGTCAAAAAACATCACAGCTGTTACTTACTTTTTAACTTTCTGTATATAACCAGCAAGTGTGCTCCTGATTGTTGTGTAGCACTTTTAATGCCAGTTGTGTTAATTTTTTTGTCCAAATGATGCTTGAAAGACAGGGAGAAAATGGTGTGAATAATGAGCGGAAAGCCAGTCCTCAGATTCTTAGCTTCTAGTAAGGTTAAAAGCGTAGTAGTGAATATGCAGATATTAAGTGGCAGGTGATTACTATTCAGAATGGAGCTAAAAAGAGCTGTCCTTATAAAATATGAGAGATGCTAATATGGCTATTTTTTTTTTTTTTGGTTTTTCTTCTTACAGTCTTTACATTTAAAATGTTGTTGTTTTGAACTTCCAGCATCCCTCTTACCCGTGCATCTCCACTTTCCTAATTTGGTGCACTTAAACCTTATTCCAGTGCTGCTTTTGCTATCCTGTATTTCAAGAATTCTTTTCAGTAAATACAGTTCTGCTGATTTTTTGTGTTAACTGGACTGTGACTTTGTTATGAAATCCCTTGCTGTGATCTTGGTACGTGGATTTAGTACACAAATAGTTTAGGCACTTTTTAGAAGTTGAATAAAATATTTCAGGCTCCAGTGTGGTACCAGGTTCTAATTAATTGGTGCTGGCTTCACAGCATTTTGAACTGTGTGGTAAATCTTTCTTCAGTGTTGGATTTTTATTTCCCCAGTCAATCCGGTCCCTTCTCATCTGTGTTGTTATTCTGGGGATGATGTGTATGTGGCAAGCTTATTTAGTTTTCTGATGATCAGAATTGTTGGCCATAAGAAGAAGTAGACATGGTGATTAGGACAGCTAGAAGTGCCACTTAATGAACTAAACATCTCACTGAAACTAAAAATAGTAGTATTTCTTTAAATTGTATCACAGCGATGAAGTGTGTCAGCTTTTTAACAGCCCTTCCCACAGAAACTCTTTCCCCCTTAGAAAAGATAAATTGTGTGACAAACCCTGGACAAGAGAGTGCACAGGCCTGCTGATAAGAAAGGTGAAGGCCTTTGAAGATTTTACATTTATTTAAGTATAAAAGCTGTGTTTCGGCTGTTTCTCTTCCCATAACTGTGGTTATGCTTTACTGAGCTTCATTTTGTTGAGAATGTTCAGAGTTCTGGTTTCGAAAAATATCCTCAGTGTATTTATTGTATAGGATATTTCTCAACCTGTAATGGGAAGTGGTGTGTGTGAAGTCCTTTAAAGGAGGTAGCAGGCTAATTGACTACCTGGCTCTCAGCCTAATGTGCCAGATCACACTATGGCAAGAAAATCAGTGTTTGGAGTATTTTTAAATTTGGCAGCTCTAATTTTGCCTTCAAGAATCTAAGTGCACAAATAGTAAAGTGCACCTAAGTGCACAAAGGCGTAAGTAGGCATTTTTTACCTTCTAATGCTAGAGAGTTTGCTTTTGCTGAGGCTAGTAATGCTTTAAAATAGAAAGTAGAAATTAAAAGTACAAATTCATATCCAGAGTAAATTAACTGTAGTTTAGAGGGATGAATTAAGCAGAGTGTTTTGAGGGAGAAAAGGAAGGTATTACAAGCACCAAATTACTACTTTTTGTGTTTTGACCTTAAATCAAATTAATTTTTTTGATGTTTTCCTCTTATATCTTGCCTTGACCATGCACTTAATTTCAAGTTGTGGTGTCTGCACTTACGAAAGCGTTTACTTAATAAGCGCAGTTCTGAAAGTGTCCCTTCAGTGTTGAGTTGTGACTCATATGTCTTTCAGTGGCGTTCTGCTGTTGCTCTGTAGTCTCTGAAGGATTATTTACATGTCTTCATGCCTTGTGGCACTTTTGAAATTGCTCTTAAGTGGTCAGATGTGTCTGCCAGGTTATTCAATTAACTTGTGCTTCTGCGAGACTGGAGCCTGCTGCTGGAATGAAAACATTTATGCTCCACTGACTGATGCAGCTGCCTGTGCTGGATCCTTCACCAGGAAGAAATGCTCCCTTCAGCTAAAAATTTGAATGCAGATCTGGGGGAGACTGTCTCTGGCTGCACATTATATCGTTGTCCCAATCCAAGGTAAATGACCACTACTACATAGGCCCTTTCTTAGTGCTAGGTGATCAATACTGAAGGCAAACAGATATCCAAAATAAAAAACCATAATGAGTTTTGCAAACGTGTGTTCCCTTTCTCCTTATTATTTCCATATCTCATCTCAGGCTCATACAAATTTTTTATCTTTCCTAGTGAGTATTTCCTCTATCTGTGCCCACAGCTGGACACATTTGTTCCCTGGCTCCTTTCCTCTATTAAATGTGGTAACTGCATCAATTCTTACTCCAGCCCTTTAGTAATACCCTGTTCTCAGTAAGCTCTCATAAATCTTTTCTATAAGGTTTCCAGTTCCCCTTTCTTCCGCTTTCATAATTTGGGGATTTAAGTCATCTGGGTCTAGTGCTTTATTGGCTTTCAGTAGTTCTAATTGCCTTCTTATCTGTTTCATGATGAGGGTAAAACCTTTCAGTGATTCACTCCCCCAAGCCCAGGAAAACATGCCTCAGTCCCTTGGATGTTATCTTCTTTCCTTTTGTGTGTACTGTCATGAAAATTTAATTTAGACCTGCAGCATATTAACCATCTACCACTAGTTTTCTTCTTTCATCCTCCAGTATTCATCTGGTTGTTTTGGTTTTGGTTTTTTGTGGTCCTTCTTTTATTTTTTTGATAGCATTTTGTTTCTTATTTTTGCTATCCTTCCTCTGTTGTTTTTCAGTTTAGGCAGTCTTCATTTATATGTTTCATGTTTTGGTTTTGTCCTGTATGTCTTTATTCATTTCCTTCCCCGGGAAATACGATTGCCTGACAATCTATTCCTCTTCTCCCTTGCTCATCCTGCAGATTCTGCTTTTTTATAGAATTTCATCTTTCGCTGCTGCTGCAAAATAGCACGCATAAAGGCAACTTCTCCTCATGCAGCTAAATGGGGATCTATAAAATTTCACCTGTAGCTATTTCAGTAATTCTAAGTATCTATTTCCTTGCCAAGTGAATACTGTTGCTGTGTTTTAAAATGCCTCTTTACTAATTGCCTAGAACTATAGGGCTTAGCCAAAAATCTGTTGTTCATATCACTGTCCAAAGAAAATCACATGGCTTGCAATTTTAAAAGCTCTCAATGCATGCTCTAAAGTTGGTGTGTGGTGTGTTTTGCTTGGTTTTGGTTTTTTGGAGTTGTTTTTTTCTAATTTTACAATGGCACTGGTGCTTTGTGTGTGTGTGTGTGCGGTACACGTTACTCAGTCCGGGAGAGGGAATGGAATGAAAATTGGTTGAATGCAAATGAATCCCACAGGAGACTGGGAAATGCAAAATCAATCTAAATGACCAGATCCAATTTAGGCCTATGAAAATGAACTATAGGTAAAAGTGTGAATTGTAAAAAGTTTAGTTATACTTGCCCTTTCCCTCTGAGATCTATCAAGTGATGTATAGTAGTAATCTGTTGCTTGCAGATGAAACAAACTGATTTGATTTCCAGACACTTTCCCCTTTCATATCTTATATCCCCTTTCATAAATGCTCAGCATGTACATATATTCTGCACCCTTTCAGGGTCCGCTTTTCCAGCCTCTATCCTGATTTTCTGTAATCATATTCCTCTATGGAGTGACATCCTAAAATCCCTATACTCTTCCTCAAGAGACACCAAATTTGACCATAGGTGAGCTGTCCTGTAAGGCCACTGACATGGTCTCCCAGAGGTTTGATCTTCCTGTCTGTTTAACCTGTCCCAACCTGAGGATGCCGTGAGAGCATCTGTATGCTTGGATGGAACAAGGATGAAGCCTTGGAACCAAGTTACCACATGCAGTTTGTGCAGCAAACTGTAGAGCTTCCCATGTTCGTGGTGGACGGCCCATGCGGTTGGCACACTCATATGTTGCATGGGGCCAGCACTTCAGAACATGCCCCGTCAAAGTCAGTGGCACAGATGTAATGCAGAGACCTCATCTTCAGTTTATACAGTACATGTAGACTACTACCCAGAGGGTCCAGCTGAGAATGGAGACTTCTTTATTGGAAGAAAGTCTAAAATCAACTGCTGAAGAAGAGCCTCTCCAAGGTAGAGAATAATAACATCTTACAGCCCTTCTCCTAGACTTGAGATGTCATCAGGAGGGCTGGAGGAAAAATGTCACTGCTCACACTGTGATTCTGAAAACACCATCCTTGTGGGGTGAGAAAAAACCTTGGTCACCTACTGGGTAAGGGAGGAAAAACAGTTCAAAGAACATCCATGCTTCCATCCTCATGTTGGCTTCAGCATGGATAATGGCGTGACTTGCTGCTGCCTCTTAGCTGGGCTGGTGATCTGATTGTGTGAGATTACTCTGTGGGGTGGTAGGATGGCCTCTCTTCCAACTAGGTGCATTCGGTATGGTTACTGCCCACCAGGTACTAGAGAGACTCACGGGCCCCACCCATAAGGCTGTCTGGCAGCAGGCATTACTCTCTCTGTGAGCAGTCACACTCCTTCTGCATTTGCTAGGCACCTGCCATGGGGTGTTTGGGGAGTTTCAGTGCGGGGAGTCCACGGATCCTACTGTAACCCAGACAGGGGACATGCCTGACAGCGACCTTCATCATCTGCTGGGGGTAGGGTAGGGACAAAGAATATATTTCAGCAAACCACCTTTCCCAACAACTCCAAGTGTGTGCAGGAAGGTCCTTCACCACCTTTGTTGCTCTTCTTCGGATGTGCTCCAGCACCTCAGTGTCTTGCAGTGAGGGGCCCAAAACTGAACATAGTACTTGAGGTGCAGCCTCACCAGTGCTGAGTACAGGGCGACAATCTCTTCCCTTGTCCTGCTGGCCACACTATTTCTGATGCAGGCCAGGATGCCACTTGCCTTCTTGGCCACCTGGGCACATTTAGGCAGCTGTTGATCAACAACCCCCAGCATCCTTTTCTGACAGGCAGCTTTCAGCCACCTTGCTGTGATCCAAGTGCAGGACTTGGCACTTGGCTTTGTTGAACCTCATAAAATTGGCCTAGGACCAGGTCCAGCCTGTCCAGATCCATCTGAAGAGCCTTTCTACCCTCAAGCAGATCAAGACTCCTGCCCAGCTTGAAAGTCTGCAAACTTACTGAGGGTGCAGTTGATTCTCTTGTCCAGATCATTGATAAAGGTATTGAACAGAACTAGTCCCAGTACTGAGCCCTGTGGAACACCATTTGTGCCCGGAAGACAACTGGATTAAACTCCATTCTCCACATATTTTTAGGCCTGGCCATCCAGCCAGGTTTTTACCCAGTGGAACGTACATCCATCCAAGCCATGAGCTGCCGGTTTCTCCAGGAGAATGCTGTGGGAAACAGTGTCAAAGGCTTTACTAAAGTCTGGGTAGACAACATCCACAGCCTTACCCTCATCCACTAAAGGGGTCACCTTGTCATAGAATGAGGTACAGTTGGTCAAGCAGGACCTGCCTTTCGGGACCTGCTGGGCCCGATCACCTGGTTGTCCTGTACGTGCTGCATGATGATACTCAAGATGAGCAATGATAGATATCATTGCATTACTGTCTAGACAAATGGTTGGTGGGCTGGGTGAAGAACTGGCTGACAGGCTGCACCCAGGGTGTGGTGGTAAATAGCTCCTTTTCAAACTGGCAACCTGTCACAAGTAGGGTCCCCCAGGTATCGGTATTGGGCCCAAGGCTGTTTAGTATCTTCTTTAGTATCTTCTTGTGATCTGGGTGGTGGGATCAAGCGTACTCTGGTGTAGTTTGCTGATAATACCAACCTGAGTGGGGAAGTGCACACTTTGGAAGGGGAAGCCACCCTGCAGAAAGACCTGGATAGGCTGGAAGAATGGGCTAGCAAGAACCTTATGAAGTTCAGCAAGGACAAGTGTAAGGTTTTGCACCTGGGAAAAGATAATCCAGGAGTGCAGCACAGCCTGGGATCTACCTGGCTGGGGAAATGCCTGTGGAAAGGGACCTGGTGTCCTGGTGGACAGCAAGCTTGATACGAGAGAACAGTGTGCTGCTGCTGCAAAGCAAGCCAACAGCGTGCTGGGTTGCATCAGCAAGGGCATCACCAACACAAATATAGAAGTCATTATCCCACTCTACTCAGCACTTGTCAGGCCACACCTGGAGTTCTGTGTTCAGTTTTGGTCCCCACTATACGAAAAAGATGTGGTCAGGCTGGAGAGGGTGCAGAGAAGGGCCACAAAGATGATCCAAGGACTGGGTAGCCTGGCATATGAGGAAAGGCTGAGAGAACTGGGTTTGTTCAGCCTTGGGAAAAGAAGGCTTAGGGGAGACCTTATTACCATGTTCTGGTATTTCAAGGGTGGCTACAGAGGTGGAGACTCCCTTTGTACGAGGAATCACACGGAAAAGACAAGGGGTAATGGGTGCAAGGTACTCCTGGGGAGTTTCAATTAGATACAAGAGGAAAATTTTTCACAATGAGAACAATCAGCCATCAGAATAATCTCCACAGGGAAGTGGTGGATTCCCAAACATTGGACACTTTCAAGATTCAGCTGGATGGGATGCTGAGCCACCTTGTCTAGACTGAAGAAAGGTTGGACCAGATGATCCTTGAAGTTCCTTTCAACCTGGTATTCTATGATTCTATAATTCTATGATCTGCTCCATAACCTTTCCTGGTCAGACTGACAGGCCTGTAGTTCCCCAGGTTCTCCTTCCAGCCCTTCTTCTAGACGATCATTACATTTGCTAACCTCCAATCAGCTGGACCTCCCCAGGTAGCTTGGTCTGCTGGTAGATGAAACAGCAAAACCTATCTGAAATTAAGGAAGACTGAGAGGAAAGGGGCTTTTAAAGAAAGTAGGGAAAGGTGGAAGGAGAGAGAGAAAATGAGGGAAAAACTGAGCAGTGTAATCTATTAGTTTTTTTTTTCCTCGTATTGGTTCCTTTTCTTGCTTCTGAGTGCTACATACATATCTAAATAGACCTTTTATAATATAAAGAAATCCAGCAATGACTCTAGATTTGAAAGTATGATGAAAATTATTTTGAAAGAATTACCAAAACTTATTTCATATGGTGGTTTTTTTTTTTCTTTTTTCTTTTTTTTTTTTTTTCCGCCACGCAGTGATTATGTTTAAAGGCTAGGAATGAAGATTTTTCCTCAGCGGCTACTTGGAGTGGAGCTGACTTTCCAGTCAACAGTTTCTAATAAGATGGGGAGAGAGATTAACTGTTATACAGAAATATCTTTTTTAGCACAAATATAGCTGGAAGGATAATTTAGATGAAGATACATTGTGTGAGCCTTTAGTGGGATTTTTCTGTACCATTAGCTTTTAAGCATGTTTTTATTTTATTAAACATGCTTTTTTTTCACATTAGAGAGAAAACATTCTTATGTCTAACAGTTCGAAATTAATTTTTGTGCAATACTGAGTACTAACTCTGCGATCTTGCCATAATGTGTTGATTGTGGAGAGGAGGAAAAAGCTTCCTAATCTGCCCAGAGACTGTTTCTTCATCAATCTCCAAGCTTGTTGTTTGATGATACTTTTCAGATATTCAGTGAACAAAGCAAATGCATCCTAATCTATTTTAATGATATTTGCATCCAATCCATTTAATGTATCATATGGAGTTGCTCCATAAAAATCTTCCCGGAACTCTGTTGAAGGTGAATTCAGTAAACAACCTCTAAACACCCTGATAGTGCATTATTATATTTTTTCTCAAGGTTAAAAAGTGCAGTTTAATGTTTACAAGACTATCAGTTTTGAAAATCCCAAGTACATCAAAATGGCTGTTATGTCTCTTATCTAGTTTAAAATTAAAGTACTGATCTTGAGAGCTGGTCTTCTTGAAATGCTGGGTCAGTATATACTCCATACCTGAGACTTCCCATAGATCTGTATGGGTGTAAAAAACAACCAGGGTCCAAGTACTGAGCAGGGGATATGTTCTCTTTGAATTCCAGAGGAATGAAGTTCTGTCTTCATTTAATTTTTGTTTGTGAGCACAGGCCAACGTAGCAAGAGACTACAGCTGCATTATTTTGGAGGTGATTTGAACTGCTTTCAAATAGCATTGTCCCTGCCTGTCTTCTGCCTCCCTGTAGCTTAAGAGTAAGTTTGGCATGGGTGCTATGGAAAAACACTTCTAAAGAGAAAAATGACACATTAGTAAAATCAGTGCAATAAGATGGAAGGTTTGAAATATGATTTCTGTCTGGTCTTCCTCCAAGGCAGTTTTTGGCCAAAAAGAAAAACCCCAAAACAAACATAGCTACTTCTTAACAATAACTTCTAATATCAAGAAAGTAAAAATAATATCATATTAGGTAAAAAAGAAGCAACTGTTTTGGTGCAACCAGTGTATAAAGCAGTAGTGCTTGTGATTTCTGACACCTAGTACTTTGGTCTAACAAGAAAATGACTTTTTTTTCAATGCACAGCATCAAAGCAGAAATGAGGTGTAAGCAGACAGAGGAGATAAGTTAGCACTGTATTTGAATCAGCATGTGAGTGTTTTCGCTTAAGATAGACTGAGTTTCTGTAATGTGCTTCTCAGTAGCGCAGCCCAGACTGCAGCTCTTGGTCATGGCCATGTTTTGCCTGATAGTTTTTAAGCTATGCTTGGGAGGGCAGCTGCTAGTGATACAGTCTGACTCCAGTTCAACCCTGATGCAGGACTGCTTTCATCCATTTTTGAAAAGATGAACATTTAATCTTCCTCTTTAGAACTGAAAAGAGGTTCTTTTCTCTGGATCCTACTGTGGAAGGTTTCAGCCTTGTGTGTCATGTTAAAATCTAATTTCAGAAAAACAAGTCTAGTGTGTGCCTTTTCTAGGTGACGCATCACTGACTGTTGTTTGACCAGCTACTTCTTATTGTCCTGGGAACAAAAATTTGGAGGCCTAAGGCAGAAACTGCTCTTACAATAGCCACATCTGTTCTGATTAGGTAATGCCCACTGAAAAAGAGATTCACCCTCAACCTGATCACTGACAGATTCTGTTTTCCCATGCAAGACTGAGTGTCTTCTTACAGAACAACCCATTATCTCACCCTAAGTCCAGTTGGCTTTCACAAATGTGAAATGCTGTTTTACATTCACAGCCACCACTAAGTATTTCACACACTTATCTTCTCCCTTATCTTCCTTCTCTGTAGCACGTAGGATTCCTCTCAGTGGCAGTATACTTGACTAAAGTGTAAAGAACCGTGTGGAAATCAGTCTAAAAACAATTGCTGGAGGTATTTCACTTCCTTTGTGCAGACAGGGCAGATCAGTTATCAGATGACAGATGAGAACAGTTGTTCTGACACTTTAATTCTTTGCCTTTTCACCTTTTTCCGCAGTAAGAGGAATTATAACCATTCCTATGAGGATATTAGGAAATGAAATTGTTTTAGTTACTGCATCTAGGTGACACAACTTGCCATGTCAACACAAAGAAGAAGCTTCTATAGATTCCCTTTTGTCGGAAGGAGTTCTGTAACCATGCTGACGTAAAAATATTGAGAAAGCTCGATAGGACTTATCTCCATCTTATCATCTGTTCAGACACAGAGCTGGCTTTGATTCAGTTTCATACATTCATCTAGACAGTTTAAAGGACTTGAGGTTTGGGGTATGCATATTTTTGCAATTTGCGTCCACAGGTTATATTGCTACTGCTCGTGACACACCTCGGGAAAAGGGAAAAGAAATGCCTGTGACTGAATGGGTAATCAGGCTTTAAGCCTCAACTCTGTATAAACTTGGTTCACGCTGCTGGATTTAGTGAACTATGAAAAGCATTCTTTATCTTACACAGACTATATCATATGAAGGATAAATTGCATTTCAGCAAATATTTTCCTTCCAAGGAGTAGATTCTTTCATTTCATATTATTCTTCCGAACATGATGAGATTGCACTTAGCTTTGGTATCACACATTTAATTTGATTACCTAATTTTCTTCTAGTGTATTATAACAGATTTTGCAGACAGCAGAGAAGTAATTTATGTCTAATCATTTGATAATTTGACCTGTCTCTTGTGGCATTTTGATAAGCATTCTAGGAAGTGTTGCCTAGGCAAAACTACAGCTAGGATGGTCTGCAAGGATGTTGGGTATTAAGTCTAGAATTCATGATGATTGCAACTAATTGAAAAAACATCCCCAAAAAAGGGTTCCGTTCAATACAGATGAATACAAAATACCACTCTTGGGAATAATCAACTGTTAAAATAAAAAAATAAATGCTAACCAGTTGGTTGTTAGCAAAGGGTTTGAGAATGAATATGGCTCACAAGCTGAACATCAGTAAAAAACTATGTCAATAGAGAAGAGGGAAGTGGAGCCTTGGATGAATAGACAGGGGTGCTGTAAGTTAAGATTAATTCCTCTCTTCTTAGCACTAGTAAGGCTTTAGCTAGACTGCTGTCTCTGGTGTTCTTTGGGTATCACAGGTAAAGAGGAATGCAGGCCAGCTGGGAGAAAAGCCAGAGAAGATCAGTACGGGTGATTTAGAGATATACAAAACATGACTGGTAAGGAAAGAACTAAAACATTGGGATTGTTTATTCTAGTGAAGAAAAAGTTGAGGGGAGACATGATAAATCTTACAATATGTAAAATATTGCTGCAGAGAGGAAAAGGTTTTTCATTCAGAGTACAAGAAGTTATATACTTAACTACAGCAAGGGAAATTTAGGTAAGATTTTAGGAAAATATTTCTGAAGACATGAATGTATTGGAAAAGACTGTTGGGCAAGTTGAGGCAGAGAGGTTAGAAAAAAACTCTCTCTGAAATGATATAGATACATTTGATTATGTCCTGTCTGTTCTGATATGAAATCACTCTTAATGGGTATGTAATTGTTATTTGGAAAACTTAGTAAAAAGAGGGTGCTCTGCTTAAGCACAGAGCCAAGAAAGCATGATAAGAGAAGCTTCAGGAATATTTATATCACATGAATTGCCACATGCTATTAGTGTAGGTCTGGTACTAAAGGTTCTTGATTAATTCACTACTGTTAAATGAGTCTAGACTTAACTTTTGTTCATTCAGATTTGGCCTTTGTACAATATCAACCTTCTTTTTTCATAATTAAAGTTGCTGACTGTATTCTCCCTTCCTAATGTTGCCTGTATTACTGAGAGGTATACTGCATATTTGTTGACATCACCTCAGCCTCCAAGCTCTCTTTTTCATCTCAGAAAATGTGTACTTTAGGTATTCAAGGTCAAAAACAATAGATAACTTGAGGCACTGAGACTTTGTGTGAGATGCCCTTGGACGTGCCTTTCAGCCAAGGAGTTTAACATATTTTTCTTCCGAAACTACGTCTTTCACAGGGTGACCAGGAGCCAAACGCTATCTGCTCATATGTATATGATATTATATTGTCTTCTTCAAATGCATCTGAATGCTTGTGTTTTTCTGTGCTCAAAGGGGCCACTACTCCAAAAGCCAAATGGTGTTATTGTGGAAATAGCAAATATTTCGTTACTATTGAAGTTTCTTCCCTGCCTCTCCCCCTCCTGTTTGGAACCTGAAGTAAGCCTGTGATCTGACAATTGAGAGGCCAACTGATATTTGCGAAATACAGATCAAACCTAAACACTGGAATGGCCAGATATGGGAGAGCAACACTGCATTGTCTGCTGCCAGTCTTGGTAATGTAGGCACTTTGACTAACAGCTCACAAAAAGCATTCTCAAAACAAAAAAAATTGGTGCTTACCCTTCTGTAGTTTTCCCCATATGGTAAAAAGCCCCTAATTTACAATTGTTTTGGCACTGTCAAAAAGCATGGCCTTAAATGGCAAAGTAACAGAGGAAGAATGGCAGGTATTCCACAGTTCTGTAGGATAAATAAACATTGATTTTCTATACTGAAAGCAGAAGTATCATAGAATATTATGTAGGGGATATATTATGTATTGTGAAGCCTCTTCAGCCATGCGCTTTTACTCAGAATGCCTGGCTGGGTTTTCCCATGCTTGTGATCCACAGTTGCCCGGCTAAGTTCCTTACACAGTTGCAGTATTTTCCCAGCTCCTTTCTCAACGTGTCGGGTGTCCTCCTGGGCTTCTGTTCCTCCAAATCTTACTTACACTATCCTAGTGAGTCTGATGTAGTGGGATTGTTTGGATGCCCGTTGATGTTCAAGTGCTCTAATATTCTGGTGCATATGGCAGTGCTTGTCTGGTGTGGATTTTGTAATCTCGGTCACTCACAGCATCAGAGTTAGGATCCTTGGTGTACTGAAGAGATTCTCACGGCTGGCAAGTGGCTTGCTTAAGGAATAATGCCAGTGTCCTTGATAAGAACGATAAGAGTCGCAGGAACAAACACCTTTTCCAGTTTGTAAGTGTTGAACTTTATGAATATGTAAGTATTCAATGAGAACTCCTGTTACTGCCATAAAACACTATACTTCCTGAATAAATTAGTCTTTTAAACATCACAGGTCACAGGAACCAGTACTACTATCTAGACAGATTTCACACCATAAAAATACATTGCATTCTCACCATAATTTTGGTCAGTAACAATGATGAATTTGCCATGTAAGTTTCAGCTGCTGAAGGAGTGCAGTTTACCAGAAAAAACTGTTACAAATTGTCTAGAAATAAAGCCCACGGACAAAGCTTGTCTTCTGAGAACAGAGCTTGAGGAGAAAGAAATGCACTTGTTTTACTTTGCCTTCTAGTCATGTCTTGAACACTTGGTCTGGTACTAATTACTTGGGCTATGAAGTGTGTACTGTCTTCACCTCAGTATTTCTAAAAAGCTTTTTATCGAGTTCCTGCCATTCCTCTCCTGTCTGTTCCCTGTTCTAAGAATGCAGATGAGAATATTCTGTCCTGTCTGCTTGCAAAAAGTCATACGACTGTGTTACAAATTCTCTTTTGAAAAATATCTTTTGCATTTTGAATATCCAGGTAGCTACTGACTTCAGATGGGTTTCTCACTTGTGCATTCATATTTCTGGTTAAGCTCAGGAATTCCAAAAATAATATCAGGGAGGAAAACTCAAAAGCTCATTGCTTTTGTGGCTTTTTTTTGCTGAGGCCGGTTTTAGGCTGTATTGCCAATGATCAGTCTGTACTCTGTACTTCTGTATTATATACATAAGCTGTGTGTGCTACAAATGATGTTTTCTTAGCCTCTCCATATAGCCTATTAAACAGTAGTTGGAATACTTCCATCCCTAAAGCGAAACCTTTGGCATAAATAATATTGTCATTTGGATAGGTTAGACATACTTTTGCAAAGTGACCTTGTGAAAATATTGTCTGAGGTATGACCGAGCCTAAATTATATGACAGTGAAGTAGTATATTCTGGTCCCTCTGGTACATGGGTCTCATCTTGTAGCAATGAAACCACCTGAAATTAAACAAAAAACAGTAGTGTGCATCAGATTGAGAGTTTGAAATAAGCTGGTTTGGGGTTGGTTTTTTTTGGTTGGTTTTGTTTTTTTTTTTTTAGTTGCAGGCGTTTATGTCAATTCTTTCTTTGGCAAAGGCAAACATTGCTTACTGTGGTTTTTCTGTCTGATGATTTTTGCCTTTGTGAAACAAAATGATATGAAACACTGAGATTCTTCTGCCTACATTATAAGTCTGGAACAGTTAGGTAAGAATTATTTTTGCTGTCTTTTACAGCTCTCTCAAATGTTTTTCTGTGTCATTCAGGGACAACTTCATTGTTTGAGTGCTCTAGATGACCACTCACTCTCTATTAAAACATCCATATTTCTGTTTCTGCTGAAGGGTCAGTGATACTTAAAACTGTCTTCCTCGTCTGAAGGTCAGGGATAGATATTACAGTTGACAATCCCATTTACCAGCTCATCCCCATGAAGTGTTATTCAGATGTTCATGCTTAGTATACCATGTTGCCAAGTCTATTTCAGTTCTTAAGAACAAATGGGACCATGCTCTTATCATTCTTGTGCTTAATGTGTATGCTTTTTGGTTTGTGTATTCTGTAGAATGAATCATAGAATCACAGACCGGTTTGGGTTGTATAGGACCTTAAAGATCATCCAGTTCCAACCGCCCTGCCATGGGCAGGGACACCCTCCACTAGACCAGGTTGCTCAAAGCCCCAAAGCCTGTAAATGGAAGAGAGACTATTGTGTAGCTCTAATGAAAATATTGTTAAAATGGCTATACACTCTCTGCCATTCCAGTGGAATGGCTTTAGAAACCGAACAGTAAAATACCTGATAATACAGGTCAGATCATACAGGCTGTTCACACAGTGAAGATGCAAAAAAAGAAGAAATGGGAAAAATACAAGGTGGACTATGAATCAGTGTCTCTCACTGCTTGCCAAGAATGTGGAGAGGCACCAAGTCCAAGCAGGTGAAAGAAGTATCCTTTGAGTGCAATGCTGTACTAAAATCTGACTCAAAAGTTAGTTCTGAAGAAGAGCATACATGATTTTGGAGCCAAGTTTTCAGTAACTGCTGCAACAGCGTGATCTTCCAGACTGTGTTCAATATTAAGAGCTTCAGCTTTTAATGCTTTATTTCTGCCAAAATTAAGCTGCCAAAACTAAAGGCTTTCCTAGGGCCATTCTGTAACTGTACCCTTTTACTACTACAAACAAATCATAAAGGGGAGCAAATGTACAGCTTAAATCACCTCATGAATATTGGACTGGACTTTCAAGTTCATGACTCCCATTGACTGAGGAATATGGCTGTTCTACCTTGCTTTGTTCCACAGCCAGTGCATTTCATAAATTAAAAATAGGAACCATAGTAGAAGCTCTTTATATCAGGAGATGTTTTCTCTTCCATGTGAACTTGCAAGTCGAGAACAGTAGATTTTCTCTTTACCTTCCCCATACTGCAAAACATTTATATTCAGAGAGTTTATTCATAAAAGTGCAATTTGTTTTTTCTGATGCATTGAGGTTTAAGAACAGATTTTGTGCATTTTATTTGTTTGTTTGGGTTTTTTTTGAGCAATTAATATCTTGTTTATAGTCTTCTTTCATGTCCGTAAATTGTGCCTTTTTTAATGGTCCTTTGGGAGTAGGAGGTGACTATCAACCAATTTATATTTTAAAAAATGGAAAAGGACAGGTTTGATTTTTTCCCTCAAAATAAGCTTTCAGCCCTTTTTACTGCTTTGGAGGAGTACCAGGTACCTACTGTTGGTTACGATCAGAAGATCCTCACTCTGCTGTCAGATTTTTCTGAGTAGCAGACACTCCATACTTGGTCAAATCATGTCAGTTTAGTATAACCATCTGGCATATTAGGTATTCCTAGCAGCTTCCAGCTTCATCTTTATGTATGACTTAAAGGTAGGATCAAGAGTGAACAGAGAAAGCACTTTCGGTACGATGCTATTTCAGTATGCATTTCAGGAATAAAACCAGTGAGATATACAGAGGAAGTGTTTGCAACATAATAAAGTTAAAATGTCAAGTATAACTCTACTCACTGAAGCTTTGAGTTCATTTTATTTTGTGTTTGTAGTATGAACAGAAACTACACATGCACATAATGAAATGAAATGCAGCTTCAGCTTAAGTGTGGCTTTTCTAAGGGTGTACAGATTCTCCAGCTCTGCACTGGGAAGCCAAGCACACAAAGACATAAAGGTAGTTTGAGAGGACAGTGGGGCAGAGCCTAGCTATAAATGTAATAGCTATACATTTCAAAATGGGGAATAAGGGTGTAAATCCTTCTTCTGGCCCTTCACTAGCAGCAGCTGGCAGGGAAGGCAGCAATTCTTACGTATCTGTGTGAGATACACAAGAGAAACCCGCACAAGTGTGCAGCACAGCCTTTTAAACATACTCCAATCTGTGTCTTATAAATGAAGGTGTAAAATCAAACGGAAAACCCATCTGTGATAGATATTTAGGTGAGAAAGAGAAATCCTGCCAAGAAAAACAAGTATTTGTTTCACAGTATTGTAAAAAAGAAAATGCATTCAGAAGGTTATGCTGCTGTGACAGCAGCTAAGGTGCACAGCCTGCTGGCTACTGCCAGGCTGGGTGCCACCCACCCTGGGTGCCTTGCGGATTTTGTGACCAGAGGTTATCGATCAGTGAGCCCAAGTCTGGGTATGAGGTTTCTATCTGTCTGTATGAGGAATCTGTGACTAGCAGGCTGGAATGTGGCATGCCTGACTGGGATAACTGAAGGGCAATCACTTTATGGCATTAGACTGGGATATGGCAAGCTTATGGAACTGGCAGGGCAGGCGTGTGTTATCAAGGGATGGTCATCTACATTCAAAAATGGGGTGAGAGTTGATGGACATGCGCATGCATTCAACAGGGGACCTTTCAGCCTGAGGTCCTGCCTGAGAAGGAAGGTAAATTAGCTGTTGAACTGAGCTTGGGTAAGGTGGCTGCTGAAGAGGAGGGCCATGGGAGCAGCAACAGCACTGCAGCAAGGCAGTTTCTCCTACCCAGACTGAATGACTTCACAATTATGCTGAGCAGCAGGGAGAAGGAAGGAGATGGAGGCCACACTTCAGGGTAGTGATGGATATTTGTCGCCAGTGTTCCCAGTCCTCCTCAAGGAACTCCGGTGTCATGTCTTTCCAGTGTACATCCTGGCTGTATAATACATTCAGCCTCATGTGTTTAGCTGGTGACATTTGGTAGATACTCCTTGATCTTCTAACACTTTACACCAGGATAAGAAATGTCAGGAGATATGACCTCACTTTTCAGTTTACATCCTCTGTGCTCTGTATACTTCACAGAATCACAGAATGGTTTGGGTTGGAAGGGACCTTAAAGGTCATCCAGTTCCAATCCCCTGCCATGGGTAAGGACACCCTCCACTAGACCAGGTTGCTCAGAGCCTCATCCAGCCTGGCCTTGAACACTTCCAGGGATGGGGCATCCACAGCTTCTCTGGGCAACCTGTGCCAGTGCCTCACCACCCTCCCTGGGAAGAATTTCTTCCTGATATCCAATCTAAATCTCCCCACTTTCAGTTTAAACCCATTACCCCTTGTCCTGTCACTACAGGCCCTTGTAAAAAGACCCTCCCCAACTTTCTTCAGCAGGGACCTTGTGAAAGGTGCCACCGTATGATTAGCTCATGTTTTGTTACAGTGAAAGATGTAAGCAAATGTCTACATCTTTTACAGAGAATACACATGTAGGAGTCCCCTCGTCTTCTAACGGCCCAAGTCTGTCATCATTTAAGTAATGACAGACACATGTCTCTGCCAGAATGAGGCAGAGTCTGGAGCGATCCGTTCTGTCTGAAGCTAGTTTTTATGTTGCCAAAACATAACTGTCTCCTGCAATCTTGAGGTCCTCTAGACAAAAGCAGACAACATTGGTGTCCAGTTATTTTAACCATTAAATTTCAGACATCCTTCTACTGGAGGAGGGAGACAGTATGGGAACAGCCTCTTCCCAAACCTGTTCATGCTGCAAGCCAGCAGCTCAGGGAAACCTACATAACGTGGCATTGCAGACTACTCCCCTAGTAGCCTAGGTGTAACGGCTACGTGGCAGAAATAAACCAGCTTCAGTAGTACTTCAGGGTTTTTTTAGCTCCAAAGCAGAAAGGGCACATTGTACTAGCTGTTGGCGTCACTGACAGGATTTGTGAGACAAGCCTAATTTAAGCTGTTCTTGAGGATCTTTCTATTGCCAGATGAGGCCTAGAAGGGCCTTATCTACTTGAAATTCAGCTGGTCTGGAAACAAAAATACCAACTTTACAAACAGAATGCTCTGTGCAGGGATGTAAGGCTTTTCCTCCACCTTTTCATTTAGGCAAGTTAAATTCCTTCTAACAAAACGAAAGGCCCCATTGTATGGACGGCATGCGAGACTGGAAGGACTCTGTCTCACAGACTGTCGACACTGGCCCAGTGCGTTGGCAGCGAAGCTGATGCACTGACATTGCAATTTAGCTGCCACTAGCAATAGGCAGCCCTGACCTTTGTGCTCTAGCTCTAAATTCAGGCATAGTTTGGGCTTACAACATCTTTAGCATGTTGAAATGAGTAATCTAAACAGCGGGTGATGGTGGTGGTGGGGAAGCAGAGCATCTCGTGCAATTGTGACAGTGACTTTTCCACAGAAATTACATAGAGGCCAGCACTGTGGTGTGCTCCTTCAAGCCGCATAATCTGTGTACATAATCAGGATGTTTTAGGAAGGAAAACTTCAGAAGTAAGTGTCAGATCACTGGGTTTGTGGTAGTAGTGCCTAGACAAAAGTTCCTAGCTGCATGTTACAACTGTGTAGAAATTACGCTCACATTTATGCAGAGAGGTGAGGTGCTAGCCACCAGGGTGGAACATGGGAGTTGCTTAATAAAAAGATCCGAGAAAACATTCAGTGAAAAATCTCCAACATAGAACAGCTTCTTTCTACAGCCACAAAACCGATTCAGTTTTCAGCCACTAACTTAATATAAGGCTGCTGCCTCACAAAGAGGGGGACACCTGCCCACTTTGCATTTTCCACTTGCTTTTCAGTGTTGACAAATGAAAGGTGCAATTCCAAGAATACGTATTTCAGAGTCTGTAAAAATGCTGTAGTCCTGTAGCATTCAACAGCTCGTGGAACTACAGCAACACCAGATGATGAAGGTTTGAGTTAAAAGAAGCTTCTGCCAGCCTAGCACTAAGTGAAACAGGTTTCTCTGGCAGGATTGTTACTGGCAGTATAGGAGCTGGCTGTGACACCGCCAACTAGTTGTTTCAGAGAACTGTCATCATTTCAATCTGTCTTTGAGGTTCTTACTCTTTGGTGTTGGGTTTAAGGACAGTTACTTGAGAGTGTGCTTCTGACATCAACTTTGCTCCAGACGTCTCCCAGATGAAATGCAGAACTACCTTTGCCTTAGTGAAACAAATACAACTTAAGACACCTTATTAGTTCATTTCCAGTAATTCTGGGTTGATTAGCTGCTATCATCTGTCTGCTAGTTTCAACACATTCCTAATATCTCCACAGTGCAGTGTATGCCAGTCCCTAGTGCTAAGAAAGTTTTGTCATTGGGTTGAATGAAGACAAAACAAGATCAGGGATGCCTATTAAAACTGCCCTCCTTAAAAATGGAAGGTAACTTCACTGCATAGATGTGGTTTCTCTCCTACAGGCATAGTTTCATTCTTTCCCTAGGGAAGGAATAAAGGCAGGTCCTTTTGTTTTCTGGAAGAAATGCTGATTAGCATTAATACTGGTGAACTGACAACTCTGAGAGATGCTTATTCGATGAACACTATGAAATAATACACAAGGCTGATTAGCCCTGAAGATTAGTATCACTTGTAATCATCAGAAACTGTTCAGAGGCTCTGTGTTTCTGGGAAATAAGTATTAAAAAATATCAGAATGGATAACCAAAAAGTGCCTGAATTAATTTATTTTCTGTGATGCTCCCACATGGGTAGTTCTGCTTGCACAACACTCTGTGCCAGGCCCCTGTGGCATAGGGCTGATTTTAGACACAAGTAGTCCAAATATCTTCACAAAACATCCAGGCCCTAGCACTTCCAGCTGTCCCCATCACAGTAATACTGATTTTCCATACACAATCACAATAAGGTTGAAGAATCTTAAAACAAATATCCTGACCCCTATGCATGGCTATGGCGCAGACCAAAACACAAATGGCCAGGGAAGCTGGTCCCAACTATCATTTAAAAAAACCCTGAAATCAAACTCCACATCGTTTCCAAAAGGCTTTCCTCTTTCAGTATACAGATATCCAGCCTTAGTGCAAAGCACATGCCATCTTACTATTGGGAACCTGGGCTTAATGTAGTAAACGTCTGTTACACCTGAAGTGATATTCATTAGACACAGGAAAGACCACTGCTTGGGGTAAGCATCCTTCTGCTGGGGCCAGCCCACGTGCTCTTCCAGCACCGAGTGTAACAGTATAAGTACTTAGAATTAGCTTGAACAGGAAACACATTTAGTTGCAACTGTAGCATCGATTACGTAAGCTATATTCTCTCTGGAAAAATGTTTACCGATTTTTCAGTACACGCATCAGTTATCAAGAAAATGTCAGCACATGGTTACTCGCTTGTTCCTGTGACCTTATCAGTACTGTGTGCGTGCAAGGTCCAGTCTTTAAGACCTCTTCTTACTAAGCAGAGCCCTAAACACTGAGTTAAACTTTTCTCCCTGTGCTTGTCTAGTGCTTAAAAATGAGAAACATCTAATTCAGCATACACAGAGCTGCTGCAGGTGGTCAGCAAAAAGATTCAGCTAAAAGGGTTGTTAGTCAACTTGCCCATTCACTGAGTCATGCGTCTTACTTCAGCGTACAGGAAAAATACGTAGTTAGAACATTTGTCTATTACAGGGGCAGTAGCTGTCTCCTGGAACTGATGCTGAAGCGTCTCTCTAGATCTAGCCCTCACTTTCTCCATGCTGATCTCCCTCTGCCAACACAGGCTTTTCTGTGCTCCTGTGCCCATCAGAATGGGGGTTTGATATGCTCATTTCCTGTAATGACTGTTTTAAAATCTTCTCCACAAACAACACAATGAATAGAGGTAACGGCATGTGACATGAGATGGTCTTGATTTTGCCAGTGGCAGTTGGACAGAAAATTACTTAATGATTAAAAAACTTGGACTCACTAGTTTGTGAATGGCTGCATTTAAGAATGTAACCCCTCTTAACTTCTTTACACCATGGTACAGTATAATTCACTCAGCCTAAGAGGAGGATAATGACAGCTTTATACAGGATCTCACATCACACCTCCAAGTCTTCTTCTTATCTCAAAGGTTGCACTGCGCATTAAAGCAATAGTCTGTATTAATCTAACCTCTGACATTTTGGCCATATTAACCCACCAATGCAGGTTTATGTATCTCACACCTCAGACCCTATCAAGAAATTTGGCAGTGGCAGCTTGATAAGGACAACATACCTTACTGAACTTGTTCTAAAAACAACATCAGCAAAACACTCCTCTGGTCGCACATTTTAATGACCTTGCTCACTTGTGCTCACTCTTCTTTAGCTACTGACCATGTGGGAAGTCCATGCTTCGGCGGCATCAGAAATGCTGTAAGGAAGTAGCACTAAAAATTACCATTTTTCCGTAAAAATATTAGCATCCAATGGGGGGAATCTGTGGAAAGTCTATAAACTGGAAACTTGAGCTGTTCATTTTTAGATGGTAAAATAATTGTTAAAAAGAGGGTTATGTTTTTAGTAAGATTGATGTAATTTTTTTTTTTTCCATTTCTGTACTTGACTAATTAACGAACCAATCTTCACTACCAGCTAACTTACAGTGAAAATTCTACCAGAGAGATGTTTCTGGTATTGCAACAGTTTAAGCAACCACTACAGTACATTCAGATTCTGATCTTGTCCATGTGGTACAGACAGTGAAATAACACTCCCCAAATTGTGTATTGTCCCAGTTTCCCAAGCTGGGATCTGTATTGGAATACGTATTTTGAAAGAAGGAGAAAATAACCAAATTCTCAAATTAAACTTAGTTTGTTCCAAGCAAGCGGGGACCACTCTAAGGAGTTCTGCAAGCACATCAACTTAATTCTGTGACAGAGCGGTTCAGGCAGGCAGTGCTTGCTGCTGTAATGCTTATATGCCTTTTCAAAAAATAGTACAAATCATTAAAATTATACTTTCATAAAATCTTAAAAGCCTGCAGATGGGGTTTCTATCTTCTACTTTCACTCGCAGACGCATTCTCATTCATCGAAAACCTTTTGATTACCATACGTTGATGGTGACTATTGTAATTGAAGTACGGACAAAAGTCAAGTCAGACAATTTATTAAATACATAATTCTCAAAACCTTTAGAGCTTGGATAACAAATGCACTGAGAGCACTTGACTGCACAACTTAAGAAACAAATGATAGCTCTGCTTCAAAACTGCACGACAGGTTCTTGAGAGATTCCTTTTCACACTTGTGCAGTAGTATTTTTAGGAACTACAGCTTACAAAGGAGCCAGTGCTTTATGGCAGTCACTTCTCAAGGCAGCTCTGGCTTGCTTTACATTCTTTTTATCTCCTTTCCTTTTTTTCTCTCATTATCTTCTTGCTTTCTTCTCTTCTCCTCTTAGTTACAGGATTCCGTGGATCATAGATCTCAAAAGTGTCTTCATCCTGCATGCTTGCATCTTTCACCTTTCTGCCTCTTTCTTCAAACTGAAGTACATGTGACATCCTACAGAAATAAAACACAGCTCAAACTTCATGAAAGAACATAAAGTTAATATCTGTAATTATGACAGTCATGGCAAGATTTTAGCACTGTGACTTATGTTTGTTCATAGTAAAAAACATCCAAGTTTCCGTGTGGTTTTTTTTTCTTCCTTTTCTTAGTAGACCCTAATATCACAGGGTAACCAATCTCGTGAAGACCCATTTTGAAAAATACAGCTAGAATTTGCTCTGTTAGGTTTTATTTCATGTACTCTCATCTTGCCTTTTTCTATTTAACGTATCTTCCCAAATGTACTGAATAATTTTCCCAGGGACAGGCAGTGTTTCTCAAGTTTTCCTATTAGTCACTCTGGACTTGCTTTCACCATTAGGGTTTTGCAAAAGAGGGGAAGAGCTTGTGTGGAAAACGCTTGAAGTAGATACACAGTAGATCAAAAAGGGAATGCTGCTCCTACTTAGCTTTGTTCAGATAATTCTTTTTGAATCTTTGAATACCAGACTAAACCAATACTTTGTTCAATCCAATGTTTTTCTGCTACTGACTATAATTGTTCTCCATTAGATAGTTCCCCATTTCAGCAAATTCGCAATGATCTGAAAACATCACCATAACTTGAGTCAAAAAGTCACTGGTTAGTGGTAGTCAGTGGCTGGAAAGCCTGGAGCTGGGCAAGTACAGACTTATTAGCAGGTGTCACTGAGGCGAGAATTAATATAGAACCTGTCAGAAAACTGGGTTTTAGCTCGCACAAACCAGTCTTAAAAAGATAAATTATTTACTGTACTTGAAGAAAAAGAAAGGCAGAAGGAAAAGAGAAGAAAACCAAACCAAAGATGCTTACAAGCTGACCAATTGTAAACCTACTGATCTTTACTGTCAAGTTAGTTACTTTCTGTATCACAGGATGCAGTTTTATTTTAAGGATCAAAACCTGGCTACAGGATTAACACTCTTTACCATGGCTGTAATAGTTTAAATGAAAATCCCACCTAATTATTTAACAAGACCTTTTGATACACAGTTCTAGTAAAGCCGCTACTTACAAACCAGAAGAACAAGGACAAAGTTCGTACGTCCAATTAAAACAAAAACCAAAATGGAATTAAAAGCTTTTTCAGTGCAAACAAACCTACCTACCAAAAACCCACTTATGTTTGGGTTCTGTATGAATGAACCACAGAAACATTTTTTACTTTGATGGGACAACTTAAAATAACAACTACCATGAACTGAATCTAAGCATATCCATCTTTGTAGCATTAGATGTCTTTGTTGACAGTCTGTGAAAAAGCAGTCGAGGAAAAACAAGTCAGTATCAGAATGAAAGTTTCGTGGACAACAAAATACTGCTTTATCAGTCTCTTGCAACATATGAAAGGTCCTGCATTAGCCAGGTTTTTCAAAGAGCTCTAGTGCAAATCTCCACACATAAAGAAAGGGAGGGAGGGAGAACCAGCTCAGTTACTGCAGGTTACAGTGTAGCACTATTAACAAAACCAGACAAAATTCTAAACTGTAGACTATACGGGATCTGTTTGAATGCTTCAGAGAAATCTTAAAAACAAAAACTGAGACTTTCCATCACAACTGTTTCTTGACATGTGGGATTCATGAATCTCTTATGGTACAGCACTGTCAGCATGCCTGCATATTACCCTGTCCTATGGAAATACTTAAGACTTGTTTCCAGTGTATAAAACTTGAATAGTTTGTAGCCCTGTACACACTACTAAAACCAAACCTTACTTATTTTAGTCATATCTACAATTCAGAATAACATGATGTACCATCAGAGTGACTCATGATTGCGTATTTGTAGTTTAATTATAAAAACATTGTCTCACAGTGGAGGGACTGAAGTAATCTATTTTAGTTAACATGTTTTCTGCATTTGTCATATTCTTCTCAACTTATTAAAGATGAGCATCTGAGTATTTTTTTTAAAACACATACCAAATGACACTATCCCAGTCTGAATTCAAATACAGGCCTACAGAAATGGAGTCATCCCTTGGTGAGTGGTTTTAATGTGTATTATATGAGCGTACGTAAAAGTGTAGTCACCTCTTAGCCATTTCATCAACCTGGGTTTTCAAAGAAAGCCGCACTACACTTGCAGGATACAACTAATAGGAATTAAAAATAAATACATCTCTAATTCTTCGGCGAGGCCGTACTGGGTCCCAGGTAGCTTGCAAATTAGATGCAGTAGATCCAGACCAAGCAATGTTTACTTCTCTCCAAGAGCTGAAAGAAGTCACAGTCTCTGATTCCTATTCATAACTTTCCACTGAGGTGTTCCCAGCTGTGATTAAAAACAAGCCAATATTAAGAAACTTTTTGATACTCCCAGAATCAATTTCAGATACAGCATCTCATAGGTAAAGCAAAATAAACACAGAGTATGGTGGAGATTTTTAAAAATATTTTCATGATGTGAACTTAAGATTATTTTTTGCAAGTCATACGTCTTCACAGATGGACTTGCTTTGCATCCATGGAAATGGTAAATCACACCTAATACTATTTTCCAAAACCAATTCAAATTGTTTTCTTTTTTAAGGCAGATTAGAAGTATTTAATGATTATTTCTATATGAATTATTTGCATTTACAGTAATCTTACTCAAGCTCCTCCAACAAAACTTTGCACTTGCATCATTTTCCAAGTGCCGAGTTACGGCTGCAATTCCACAAATACAGGCTGCGTGAGAGTTTTCCTAGTTGAGTTCACAACTCTTCCCTTCCGCATGCTCCTGGGCTCCATGAGGAGCTGGCTGCCCAGTAACGTGTCTGCAGTCACTACGCTACAAGGTCTAACTTCATCTTGTCATCTCTGGTCTTCAGGCACCTACTAACATGTGCTTGTCACCTTAAGACAGCAGTGTGACATACACTTTAAAACACACTTTTTCTTCAAAATTTAAAGGATGAAAGGTTGTCAGTTCTTAGATGCAAAATTCAAAAGAAAAAAAAAAGGTTTTGCAGCCAAGTGTTTCTTGCTCAAAACTAGTTTTAATAAAATAGCCTGCCAAAATGGATGATTCTGGAGTTAAAGTATCTGGGTGTGCAAACTGTTCACCTTTTTTAGAAGAAAAGTAAGGACAAAATTATTTTCTTAACCTCTTTTATTAAGATAGTGTTGCAAATCAGAATCAGCTACCTTAGCGTGGATTTATAGCTGGAGAGGGTTGATTTTTACCCTGGTGAGATGAGAGCAACCTACAGCTTAACCCCATGTAATGGGGGAGTAGCTGTTCCACTGTACTGCACTTCTTTCCTTCAGTGTTACTGAAGGACTTTGAGTACTTGGCTCTTTTTTGTATTCCAAAAATGAAATGTCTTGAAACATTAGACTGAAATACCTGAATTCATTTCAGACTGTTTCAGAGACAGCACAGGATATCAAAAGTATGTGGATGCTCTCCTGGACTGGTGATATTCTCAGATAACAATTTTTACAACAGTCCGCAAACAAGACTGCTTCTTCACAGTTACTAGCAGCGTAGCTCCTTGTCTGTCCTTAAGCTGTGGTAACCAATACATTACCTTGGAGATCAGTTTGATTACTTTCCAGGAGGTAACAAGTGGGAGAATGCTGCCCGCAGCTGAAGCTAAAAAAGAAACTTCAGCCCTGCAGAGAGCATGCAAGAACCATCACAGTATGACTGCGCGGTGTTTCTATTAGTCTAGCACAGCCAACACCGTACTTGTCAACTGTGCGTCAAACAACGAACCCCACCCAGACAGTGCGCTCCAGGCAGACGCACCGTTTATTCAGGAGGCAGATCATGGCCTTTTGAACTACTCCAGCAAGATGGTACTTGTAAGAAAAGATATGATACACAGTAATCCCTCTGATTTTGAAGATGTGTGAGCCATGCACTGGATCTGAACCATGTGCCAGCTGCTGACAGGTGGCAATCATGTTAAGTGTAGCATAAACAGAAATTTGGTATCACCACAGCTCTGGCCTGCCCAGAACTGCCCTTTTTTGAGAAACCAAAGTAGCAATCAGTGAACTGAATCATTTTAAATCTCAGCAGGTGCAGGGAAGCACTCTGCTTTCGCACTAGCGATGAAGGTTGGATCACCAGGTACAAATGCACTGCACGCACCAGTGATTTTTATACTAACTGAATGAAGGTGCTAAGCTGCATTGCTTAACTCCACACTTGCTTATCAAACTGACACTGGCGTTGGCTGCCACCAGCTCAGCTGCTGCCCATTCCACCTTCCCTGCACATGTGACTCTACACACCATGCCCTCTGGTGCCGCCCCCACCCCCTTCAAGGGGAGCATGAGACATTACCTTGCACCCACCTATGCCAGCACTTTTAACCAGCTGGCCTTTGCAGTAAATCATCAACAGGTCTGGACATAACTTACCTTCTGCCAACTCTGTTGTGAGAGTAGTAGCTCTTGGCAGACAGGCAGAAACTTCTTAAGCAGTTTTAATCAGGATTCATTTGGAGGTGCCTGCATAAAGCACAGCAGCTGGAGATATATCCCTTGTTTCTGCAGCCAGTAGGCACCAAGAGAAAGTAACACACAGCTTTTTCCTTTCCAGGTGCAGAACTGTATGTTAGTAAAAATGCACTACTTATGGACATACATCTAAACTGGTGCTCAGCACATGGGCAAACATTACATACTGCTTCCAAATGCAGATCAAGTGAATAATCACATTCCTATAAAATTTATATCACCATAATTTTGCAAATTATTATGTTTTATGAAATCACTGGTTCTCTCCATCAGGATGCTGAAAATGGACAAAGGAGGAGCGTCTGTTTCAAGAAATTCAGTGCTGCTTCTTGCACTGTACAGCCTAAAAAAAAGAGACCAATATGGACCATAACTACTAGCACTACCATTTCTGAGTTCATTTCTGAGTTCAACATCACTTGCAAGTCACATGCTGCCTACTTTTCTCAATTATCAATGCACCATATATGTAAAAGAAAAATAATGAGAGGTACTCAAGCACTACTGCTTTCTTTAAATTATATTCTATTTGCCACTAACATTTTCCTTCAAATAGTGTAAATGTGTATGTTGAACTATAAGCATTAGCACAAGCAGCATTAGAACACTTTCCTCCCACCACCCTCATGACATGTAGGCAGCGAATAAGAAATATAGCTCACGGGAACAGATGAGGAAACAGATGAGTGCATCTACAGATCGAAGCAAATGAGATCTCTCCCAGAGAAAAAAAGCACTGTGCGGTACTTAGCTGCCGGCTGAGATTAAACCGTGATTGATACTGCTAAGAGATTTCACTCTTTCTTGTTTCTTTGCTTGTTTCCATCATTCCACATTCCTTTGTTTCTCTTTTCCCACCTCCTATCCTAATGATCAGACCACTTGTCCCTCCTATTTTTTCTGCTTTCATAAAACCTTGTATTTTTCAAATTTATTAACATGCTATTTAAAAAAGAGAAGTAAGATTTTCTATTCAGATGTAGCCAAATTCAAACCATTAGTTATTCCACAGAAGTTTCTAATATAAAAAATATGCTTAAAAGTGTATTGACAGGTTTGCTGTACATACAGATATTCACCATATTGCATTCAACTTCACAGGTTATGTATTTCATTCTACATCAAAATATGATTTCAATCCATAGTAGTGACTATGGTACAGAGTACAGTTTCTAGACTGAAATTTAGGATTTCAATATTGCTATAAATATCCCTACCCCAAGCACTCTCTTGAGATTAATTTCACTTCTGTGAGACCCGAAAGTGGTGTTTTCTATCTTTCAGATGAATGGAGTACCATTAGCCTACAGTATGTTAGCATTCAGATGTTAACAACGGAGGTAACATATTATTGCTGCTGTTGCAGAGAGCAAACATCTTCCCAATTCTAAGCAAGCAAAACTGATAAAAACGAGCTTTTAAAAAATATTACACAAAGTTGGACTACACACTTCTGTTAAATTTGAATATTCCTTTGAAATTGTATTGCAGGTACTGGAGGATGAAGAAATTGGTTTAACCTCTTCAGAATAACCAGCAAGTTATGGGTCCTGCATAGGCCACAGAATGAAGTTTGTATGTGCTCTTGGTGTAGGACTACAGCATAAGGTGACCAGAACAGAACTTTCACAGATATTTGTAACGTAATATTTTTTTTGAGATATTCCATCTGAATGCTATATGCTCAGTTTTACCCCCAAATATTCACTGCAAATACAATAACAATTTCACTATGAGTGAGATGTCCATGTTAAGAAAGAAAGCAAAAGGTACTTCAGTCTTTTTCAAAGTGAACAACAAAGTAAACTACTCTTACTGAAGGCTAATGTAATAGAATATCCTTCCATTATTCAAGATAATACTAAGCATTTTTCTTCTCTTGAAAGAAGATTTAGTTGTAAGTAGCCTTCTAGGATTAGGGGAAAATCAACTTAACCGTGAAAAAACTCATCCAATTAAAAAGATAATCAAAGCATTGAAGGAAAATGTGATTAGTTCTCATAGTATCAGAATTAGAAATACGTAAATCTATGATGACTTAGGATTTTAAATTTTTCTATAAAATAATCAGTTATCAGTTTTTATATTGCAAAAATTCATATACAGTATATTTACACTATATCCTTGTCCCCTTCAAAAAGGTGTTAAGTAGTTTGATGAAAGAAGCTGGGTGCTTTAAGCAGACAACGTCTCCTGGTAGAGTGGATTGGTATGGAAGACTGTAATGCAAATTCCAGATGTTGTTCCAGACAGAGTACCAGTGTAGAAAAACTTTACACAGCATTTACTACAAGGACATGGGAACTGCCATACCGGAATAGACCAATGATCCATCCAGTCTAGCATCCCGTCTCTGGCAACAGCTTGTGCAATATGTGATAATCTACAAGTCAGCAAACTGCCTCCCCAGGTTAACGCAAACAGTACGGCAGAATTGTATCACCAGGGCACAGAGCTGGAGTGAGGGGAAGGAGAGGAGAGCATTTCTAGTACAAAACCGGATTTTCATAACATTCAGCACTCTCTGGACACCCTCTCTTGTCTTTTGTCCCTCCCTCTCCCCGTTCTGAGTATGTCCAAGTCCTTACTGTTTAAACGTGTCATGGAATGACATGAATTGGGGTGCTTGAAAAGGTGTGTAAATACGCAAGAATCTTAAGCCAGGCTATTAAAGATTTAGAAGATTATGTCTTCATTCTTCACTAGCTTTGCTGGCAATAAATAAAATGTAAGATTTCCAGACAGTAAATGTAATACTAGATATCCCTTGAGTAAAGCACGGATCATCTCTGAATTTAAGTCAAACAGTAGTGGATTCCAGGCCTAGATGCTTAGACCAAATAAACTCAGACATGGAGGAATTAACAAAAAATAAACAAACAAAAAACCCACCCCAAATGCTCTGAGTTTCTCAGGCATGCTGAACAATGAGAAGCAATAAATACACAACTTCAGCAGAAGAACACTTGGTTAACACAGAGTTACTGCCTGAAGCAGTGGGCTAGCAGCTAGCGTTTACTTATCAAGGTCTGACCACTTTCCAGCAGTAGAGGGGTGAAGGTGGAGAGAAAACAGGAGGAAAAAAAAGATTAACAGCAGAAGGTTTGGTGGGTTTTTTTGCTGTTGTAGTTTTTTTTTGTCTGTTTTTTCTTTTTTTTTTTTAATTCCTTTAAATGTTAGTGGCAATACTGAAACCCAAACAAACACTTATTTCTTCGCCAAACAGAAAAGAAACCCCTCTTTCCAATGTGTTTCTAATACAGACCTCTGGCATTCATTTATCCTTTGTAACAATCAAGTAAGTATTTTGTCAACTTTATAAAAATGTAGTCGAGTAAATCAATGGCCTTAGCAGGAGAGACCTAATACAGAGCCAGTTTTTCCAGACTAGTGGAGGAACGTTGGCTCAAGTCTGGATGGGAGGAGGGGAGCAAACATGGCTTTAATCCATCTTTGTGCCTCACTGGCATAAATTACAGCAGCACTTTTTCTTTCATTCCCCAAGCTAGCATCGGCATGTGAAAAAGACTGCTGCTTACTTTTCAGGAGCTTACTGTGTTTATCACAGTCAAGCTTCTGCAACTGAATCTGCAGACACTGGTGCTGATCTTGAGGAAGCCATATTTCATAATCCTCAGTCTGAGGTATTACAGCAAAGAAAGAAACTGCATTTTAGAAAATGTGTATAAAAGGTAGGTTTGTGAAAGAAATATAACCCATATTTTTAGGTGTTTGTCCAGAAGCCTTTCACTATGCAAAGCTTAATAGCAGATGCTGTATTAAATAGGAAATCCTGGAAATACAACGTGGGAGACATTATCAAATTTATGGGGAGTAGATACTAACTGTGTGCACTGTGATTTAGTTGTTAATATAAATGAAATCTTGCAATATAAAACCAGTCTGGCTAACTTCAACGTTTACTTGACTCTGAAATTACTATTTCAATTAAAAAAACAACTAAACCTCAAACCTAAACTAAGTCTAGTCTACTCTCTACAACACATATTGGAATGGTAGTGCCTCAACACTTTTTTTTAGACCCAAGTCTCTCTCTCTCTCAGCCACGAAGCCTGGGAGAATAAAAAAATAAATGAAGTACTGTGTGTTCCCACTCCTAACTGCACCAGATTTCTCACTGAAACCAATGCTAAAGATTCTGAGAGAAGTTTTCCTCATATTATCAACAAAAACATTTTTAAAGAAGATACAGGACATAACTATTGATGCTGGATAAAGAATACCTCCATTGAATATACAGATTTATTTTTTATTTATTCTAGAGTAAAATATAACTATCTCTACAAACTGGGTAAAAAACCATACAGTCAAATTGCAATGAATGGCCTGGCAGAAAGTGCTTAGCGTTAGCACCGCAAGTTGTCAAAATATTTAACTGGCCTCAGTGGCAATTTTGCAAAATTCAGAACGGGGAACAGATTACAGAATTTGACATATATAAACCAGGCTGCACTTATAAATGGTTAGCACTGAACTTCAATGAGGTTTTAGTCACCAGAAGCAATGAATTAAAAGAAGAGCCATTCCCTTTATTTTTCCTCTATAATCAGGTGATCAGATCTATGGAAAGCGTCACTGTGCAAATAAAAATAATATTTTGTGACCAAGAAGGTATCTTTAAAGCCTTAGGAGAGACACAAGATTTTAAATGGTCTATTTAATTGAACCATTAGATTCCCACTTGAACTGTTTTCAATCCTTGCTATCTTGAACGAGGTTTGTCACAAATAACTCAGATGACAATAGTCACGCCAAAATCAGTATTTAAGCAGCATGCACGTGAAACAATCTATTAAGCAAGATCTGAAATGCTTTTTTGTTTTAGATGGCAGACCTTTACTCACATAATTTTCACACCCACCTTTTGACTGTAAGTTGAAAGGTATTTTCATGCATTGGCTTGTTTACTTTGATTTTTTTTTTTTAAATGCCTGTTTTTCCTATCCCTCAAATCAACCAACATCTAAAATAACTCAGACTTAACAAAGGTAAGTAACCATAAGAATTTTAAACAGAAAAAACATGTGAGAAACCATCACCCCATTCCAAATTCCCATTTTACTCATTCTTTCTTGTCCCACAGTGTATTGGAAAGCTGAATGGATTTATGTTATCTTATATCAAAAGAAAGAGTAAGTTTTGGAGTCTAGACATCCTTCCAAAAACTTCAGTGACTGTGTCATTTACATTTCTTGCTTAGTTACAGCTATGACAGTGTTCCACAGGGAAAGAAAAAGTTGATCTCTTTTAAAGATTAAGAAGCTTTGTAGTTCACATGCAACACTGTACATTTCACCCAGGAAACACTGCGGTGGTTTGGTTATCAAGCAGTGGCATCACATGCTAATAGCTAAATGAACTATGCAGCACGCTGGCAGTCACAGTCAAACTCTAAATGGCTGTAGAGTGCATTACTGAGAGCAGAGACAGGTCAGTGATGAGATCTGAATCCACAAGAAGAAACCCTAAATTTCCAGCCGGGTGCAGAATGAAGGAAAAATTACTGGGCTCCATTGTAACACAAACTTTAAAATCAGCTGGAGGTCTACTTGCAGCCTTTGCTTGTGAACTGATGGATTAATAACAGACCAAACCCCTCTACAGAGGATGATACTTTGGCTGCTTCCCTAGTCACAACAATAGTTTAAATGCATTTCTCACAATCATGTTCATCTGCTAACAAATATGTCAGTATTTCTACGCTGAATATTGAAGGTCCAACAGGAAGAATTGGCCATCTTCCATCAAATCCAAACTGAAGGAGTAACAATAATGTAAACCCATACTTAGCAGGACTCAGATTACCAACATGGAAACAGTTTTAAAGCAAGAACAGAGTATTCCCTCAATGTCATGTTCATATACCAGTAACTTCTGGTGCTCTTCTAGTATTTGCTGCCTATTAGCTGCTATATACTTCAACTGAGAACTTAATATCTTTTAATTTAATCCACAAAAAAAATCACCATGCTTTGCCAGCCAATGTGTCTTCCAGGTTTTAGAAGTTACTGTATTGATAGGTTTCCTGTGCAAGGTATTTGCTTTTTCAGTGGTATGGAGTGCTGCTCCTTTTGAGTTCTGGGTTACTTGATCATGACAACTAAGCTTTGAATTCAAGAATGGTTCCGGAGTCGGTTCAGAAGCCTTCTTGTGCATTTTGTCTGTGAGAATGCACAAAAAATAGGGACCCTTCATGTAAATATGGTAAGTTGACTTGGCAACCAGGTGAGCTTTAAAGAAGGAAAATGGTGGGTTCTTTTCTGCAGAAAACTCCATTTAGTCAAAATTTGCCAGTATTGTAAAAATTCTCAAAGGAACAGAAATACTTCAACGTGTCAATAAATCTAGCAGTTTCAGGAAGCCCCTGATTGTTTTCAGAGATGAGAGAGAGCGGAAGATAGTCCAGAATTTTGGTTAAGGATATGATGGGGGGGATATTCATAGCAGAGAGTCTATTCCTTCCACAAAGACCAATATTCCATTTTGAAAAGTGTAGGTATCTATTTCTTGTATTTCATAAGGACGTAAGGCTGGTAAAAATGCAGCTGGATAGCCCTATTTTTAAGACTAGATAGCCATAGTTTAACGTGAAAGTGAAAAGATTAATGTGGTAGAGTTTGTCAGTTCACTAACTTACGACTTTACTGGAGAAGAACATAATTGCAGAACACGTGTATAATACGGAGTTTTGTGAAGAAGTGTTTTGAAAGTTTATTGGAGTTTTTAGAATCTATGTGATTTTGGTAAACAGGAGCCATAGTATGAAAAATAGGAGACAATTCAGAAAGTGTAATGGCTGAATTTCAATAAAAGCCACCAACAGCATGGGTACAGGACAGAGCGAAGTTAGTCAAGTGTTCAGTAGGAAAAGATTTGTAGCTTAGAAGGGATTGGAAACCAGTCATGAAAGAAACAATGACAAACAAAGTAATCCTTCCATTCAACACTGACAAAGACTCAGCTGAGTGTTGTATGTAGTCTTGGATTTCACACACCAAAAGAGAGAGATGAACCACTCAGAACTCTCAGAATTACTTGATGGGACGCTGTTTCAGAGTACTAAGTATCACTCACCCTATTTGAAGAGGAATATTTTGCACACATTAACTAAGGCAATCAATCTTTGAATATAGTTGACTGCATCTGAATTATTTTATATCATAGCAATATTCTCTCTATGGAAAATATGTTGTGTTCACAGGATCTGCATCATCGGTTTCATTATCTGCAGTTGCCATAACACCTTCTGGATTGAAATTGGGTTTTACTATAGCTGTTAACTATCTGATATTATAATCAGAGCCCTGAAGTGGCACTAAACCTGAGTGGGTGTCACATGCATGCAACTATATGTAAGCAGCAGTCCAAGTCCTGAACAAGATGAGGAGCAGCAGAGTTTTGTATGATGTGCAGCCTGAACAGTGTTTTTATTTTCAAATTCAGGCCTATCCAGTAATCCATCTGGGAATACCAAGTAAATGAATTATTCCAGCTGGGTCTTCTGCTGTGACATATTTGGTTTTCATACTTTAGGCAGACGACACCTCACTGCCACTGTGATGAATGTCATCTACATTTTGGGGAAAAGACTTTCTGGGTAAGACTAAGTCCAGAATGTGTGACTTGAGTTCTGCCAGATCATCTCTACCTGCCTCTGCCACAGTTTGCACAACTTTTGTGAAAGAGAAGAATGAAATCCTGCATCTGACTCTTTCTTATTTGAACTGTAAGCAACTAAAGAACAAACAATGATCAGATAGTACTGAAGACATCTGACAAATCATTCGAAGAAAAGCACAAGCAATAGTTCTCGGTATGGAACAATAGAGACAATAACGCTTCTGCCTGGAAGAACTAGGACCAAATATGTCTTCCACAAGTACCCAGCTGCTATTAAAATATATCTGTCTACTTGTTTGCAGACGTTCTTATTGTTATGAGTGCCATTTCTGGCAGTACACACCATGCTTATTTTGATATTTTTGAATTCTGTGGGGGAAATTGGGTTTTGATTGATGCGGACAGATACATATGATCGTTCTCACACAGCAGTAGAGTTCGCAACAGAATGTCTCAGCAAAGATTCTGGTATTTCATGTTAAAACTTAGTGTTACGCATTTCTCTTCAGCTCTCTTCACAACACTTCCTCAGATGCCTTCTTAGACAGTAAAATCTGGTAATAATTATCAAAGACCATACACACTGTTTACAATAGTCATATTTCTTCTTTTTTTCTTGCATGAAAAGTAGAATGCTGCTGAAAAGTGCCCAAACGTCTGCTACACTGCATGCCAATACAGCAGCTCAGCCAAATATGCAGAGAGAAGTTTGCCAAATAAAAGAAAACATAACAAATTGGTAATGGTTTCTATCTTGACAGAAAATGAAAATTATACCTCAATGTGTGGCCACTCATGTGGACACATAAAAATGTCTTAGAGGCAATCATTTTACCTCAGACAACACACCCTGATGGTCGAGCAAAGCATAGTGGCAGGCTTTCACTTCCCATAAAAACTGCAACCATGACCTACAGAATGGCTTGGAGGGATCACATAATTTGTGCATATCATACATGCATATGCCATACACTAATCATATTTATGATAAATCAAATAAAGTGGAATTATTGTCTTTTGAGGAGTAGATTAGAATTAAGAATTTTAAAACGTAGTCACTCTAGTTATTGCAAACATTCCAATAGAGCAGACACTGAAAACGTAAACTCTTATCCCAAAATATGAAATTTAACTTTCCAAGTAATACTAACAATCACTTGGTGCTTTTAGAAGACTTCATTGCTTTGTTAAGGTTGCATGTGTTTATAGCCAATCGTGTAACATGTACATTTTACAATTTATTTGGCTTCAACGTAAATTCTTTGAAAACAGACTGTCTCATCTCTAAATTTAACATGGGCACTTACTGTGCTGCAAAATTAATAATATGATGTTAATTATTAGTCTATTCTGTAGATTCATATTATTCTACGTCTGTTAGTGTGATTCTGAATGTGGTGTTATTTTCTAAACAAAAATACATCTTAATAATCTGAAATTACAACACTATTCTTCATTCAGCATGAATCACCTACAGAGAAAACAATTACTGCCAATTAGATATCGGTAGTTACTCAGAAAGGAATAGGAAAGATAGTGACTGGACTCAATAATTAAGTCTTCAAAAGACTGGTTATTTTACTGTGACAATGAAATATGAGGCATGAAGACCAACCAGTCCCTCAGAAAAGGCTGCATAAGGGAGGTTTAGGCAGGACATGAGGAAGCATTTCTTTGCCAAGAGGGTGATCAGACTCTGGAACAGGCTTCCTAGAGAGTTGGTCGATGCCCCAAGCCTGTCAGTGTTTAAGATGTTTGGCATTTGGACAATGCCCGTAACAACATACTTTGGCTTCTGGTCAGCCCTGAATTGGTCAGGCAGTTGGTCTAGATGATCCTTGTAGGCCTCTTTCAACTGAAAATATTCTGGTAGCTCAGAAGGATCTCAAAATCCAAGTCCTCAAAATGTATGCTGTGTGTTATCCCTCATTCTCAGAAATCCTGAGATAGGTAAAGACATAATGAAAGACTACTACCAAATAGATGGTGGCAAAAGAAATAATAATGGCAAGTTATTGATAAGATTTATCCTGAAAGGGGCAAGATTTAGAAAGCTATTTTCTCTACTGTTTCAAAAATAGTAATACAAAGCAAACATGTTTGTGTTTTGATTTATCTGTTATAAGAGACAAATATAAGCAAAGAAAGCAATCCTGTATTTCTGGATAATGAAATTAACTTCCAAAGCAGAAAGAAAACTTACATTTCAGAAACCTAACTTGCATTTATATTTAAAATACCATGTTCCGTTCTTCTTAGGTAAAAAAATAGGTAGGTAGGTAGGTAGGTGGATGGATGGATAGACAGACAGACAGAGGAGATAGGAGGGAAAAGGGTTGTGGGGGTGTGGTTATATTCTAAAGCTATGAGAAATGCTTAGTTCCTCCTTGAAAAAAAGAGAACATAAGCAATAAAATGAAAAGCAGAATGTTTGAAATGCTACTGTTTTGAAAGAATCACAGGACTTTTAATAGCATATTTAGTAACACAAGCACATTTTCATTGATGAAAATGCTAATGTATCTGTTAAGATGAAAACAGACCACACTAATACCCACAAAGAAACACTGAAAAAATAAATGCACTCATTACACACTACTTATGTAAAAAAGTTGCTTTATAAACTGCAAGAAGTCTTTGTCAAGTGCTATAGTACTAGTGTTGGTCTGTCTGCCAGTACATGTATCTGAAGTTTTCTGCAAATCCTAGAATTTTCCTTGTGAGATCTTAGTTTGATTCTGTGAAAACCAAGAAGGTGTGAAGGTAAAGTTGTAGAATCTGGGTAGTTTTATCTTACTAAATTAAAATCACAGAATCCAAGAATGGTTTGGGCTGGAAGGAACCTTAAAGATCATCTAGTTCCAAGCTCCCTGCCTTGGGCAGGGACACCCTCCACTAGACCAGGTTGCTCAAAGCCTCATCCAGCCTGGCCTTGGACACTTCCAGGGATTGGGCATCCACAAAATATATGCAGTGATTCATTATGTATATAATACAAACAAGATAGGAGAAGTTACTTAAGACTGAACTAAAATTTTAGTCTCATCAAGACAACTGGTCTCATAATTTGCAATCCAGCCTGTGTTTCATGTAATTTTCTTTTATTTTTATGGAATGTAACTTCAAATAGTCTTAAGATATTCTGATTCAGTATATAAAAAAATGAACATTTTTGTTACATAGCTTACTGTAAATTGATGTGTAACTTCCAGATAGTAGAAGTATTTCATTTATCAACACAGGGAAAAAAAAAAAGAATTAAGATGTAAAAAACATCTTTCCTTCCACATATTATCTTTCCTCACAGTCTTCTTTATGGTGTCTTGTCTCACTTCAGTATGCATATGTTTTTCTTTTGTAGAATGACAGTAAAAATACCTTTGTTATTTAGACAGTCTACACTTCCTACCAATACTGTCTTCTCATCTGAGAAAAACAGTTTAATTAACACAGTTATCTTACAGTTCTGTATGAGTCCTCTTAAACCAGATGCAGGATGCTTTAATCATATTTAGTCACATCATTTATTTTCTATTTAAAAGGGTGTCTCATTTACATATTTGTACATTTTATTTTTTTGCTTTATTGTAATTAATTTTTTTCAGGTCTAGTTACTGGTGCTAGCTTGGAGAATTTGGGGCAGGTAGGCATCTTCTGGGTTTCCTTCTCCCAAGAAGGGACAGAAAAGGAAGGCCTTAGGAAGATCATAAGGGTACACCTCACTTAATAATTTTAAGTTATGTGAGATGCAGAAATATTAACTGTCTGAAAACACCAAGAACTTTGTTAAAGGTTCTGTTTTAGTGGTAGTAGCTGTAGCCAATGGCTTTTGCATACAACTAAGGAAAAAGTTCTTAGCAGAGACAGCCTATTTTATTAGACCAGGTATTCTGCTCGCCTTATAAAAAAACCCCCTGACCTGTCTTTACAAAACTTTTTTTTTTCCCTCCCTAGTTATTTTATGCAGATATTTTTATTATCATCTAACAGCTTGCAGTCTAGACCTTCAGGATCATACTTCAAATCATATTGATTTTTGTCCCCTAAGTTTCATTAAATGGAAGATGAACATGAAAGGACATGGTACAAGCTGCTTCCTTGCTACGTGTTGAGGTCATAATTTTTGCAGTGCTTTATCAATTCCAGTGTTACTCTGCTTCCTTGGTGTCACCCTACACTTCAGAGGAATCTATCAATCTATCTTAATCTCATCCATCAGTTCTTAAAATATTTAGCACCCCCAGAAGAGATCTTTAGTAGGACTTACAACTGGACAAAGCCATGGGTCTTCTACTCTCCTGCCTTATTTTTCAGAGTTCTAAACCAGTACATTTTAGCTGTCTCGTGCTGTACAGCTCTCTTTACATTTGGTGTTTCTGCTACTCCTTAAATTTACACTTCACAGTGAGACAATGTTAGTGCAGTAGGATTTCCAGCAGTAAACACAGCAATCCAAATCCCCCGAACTCACCATCCTTCGTCATTATCTACTTCAGGGTCAGAAAACTCATTTTCAGGAGTTTCTTCAATTGCCTGAGTTAACTTTGATTTGAATCGGTCCAACAGTGCCAGTGTCTGAAATGAAATAGATGGTTTTAGGGAAGTTACATATATTTATAGACAACAACAGGTATGCAGAACATTTTTAAGCTATTATTATTTTGAGAAATAGTAACCGTACAATGAGATGGAAGAAAGATCTTTTGTATGAATCTGAAAGAAACACTGTAGAGAGGCCAGCGAGAGAGGGAGAGGTGGTCAGGGACAGGGGTGTGAGGGGCGAGACAGCGAGAATGCTTTGAGAGTGCCCATTGAGAGAGCAAGCGAGAGCGAATGAGCAGTGTTGAGGCAGCAAGGGCAAGCAGGGAGGTCACCCCGCAGGTGTGAGACAGCACTTGTCTGGCCATCTGGTGAGATCAAAATACGTATTTAAGGAACAAAAACTTGTGGCTGTTAACAAAACAAAACAGCTGATTAAACAACACTACTGTCACCAAATTTTACTGTTTGAACCCCCTATTTTCTTCTCATAAAGCAATCCATTCTATAAATTAACAAAACAATCAAGCTTTGAAGACCCAGTTTGATATTTATATATTTTATATTACTGATATTTTAAATTATGTACTGACATTGAAAAACAATTCAAAGCTTTTGACTGCAATACAATGAACCACCTGAACTAATTCTATATATACAGGTTCTTATGCTGCATACATTAAGCTCATACTGTTTTGTTTTCATATTTATTCTCCAGCTGACACTGCCTGGTCTTTCAGCTGGCAAGGAAGTCAGCAAACCTCAGGTGACACCTGGAGATCCTACCACAGGTCTTGTTTCCGATCACTTGGAATGAGATTTTGATTATACAAGAATTGTGTTCCTGAGCCTTGTGATGGGAGAGGGGACTCTTCAAAAAAAGGGCACACCGTAAGAATAATTTGCACAGCCCACAGCTTATTTCTTGCTGATATTTGAGACATTCCTGGAAAGGAAAGCATCAGGGAATAAGCGCTTGACTGAATTTATGCGGCAGGCTACATTTGATCTGTAGGTGATAGGTTGGCCACCTATGTTGTAAAACACCTCTGTATGGCTGTTTAGTTTTGTTTGGTCAAGTTTTTCAAATTTAAAAGAATAAAAACTAAACAAGAATAGAAAACAGAAATAGGAAATACCAGAAGTGTTCACTGGAATCAAATTTCCTTCTGGGAGCAATCTTAACTTCAGGAGTTTCCTGGCTTTTGAATTCTTTCAAAAACATATTTTAGTACTGCCAAAGGCAGGTTTTGGAGGTGGTTTTCTTTTGCATTTGTTTTCTTTATTTTCTGTTTAATCTTCTGTTTAAGATGGGAGAGAGGAAAATTTCAAAGATATTTGAGCCTGCAAATCATTCAAGTCCTATAGCTTTCACGCTTTTTGCAAACTAACCCCATACTTGCAACATCTGAGACAGCAAACCTCTGCCTAGGCCATCTGATAAGAACAAACTAACTCTTTTTACATGAAATTGTGAACAACCAAAACCACATTCCTTGTGTCTTGTCTAATTTTCTGTGGTGCCAGCATTCCTGTGAGCAGACCTGGTGATAGAAGTAATTTTGAAATACCTCAGTAGGTTTTTTGCAGTAAGTGATCAGATGCCATACTCTGGATCAAGTAACTATAAATTGACCCTTGCAGAATTATAAAGTTAGGACTTCCAATACGTAGTATTGTAGGGAGACACATACTTCTCCCTTCTTCTTTAACTCCTGTGTAGAGGATGCACAATGGTATTGTGCTGTAGCACCAGGCAGGAGGCATGCAAGGCTAGAAAAGGCTCTCCACAAGTGAAATGGATTACAAAGAACTTGATTAATTGTTGTTGAATAGTTCCCAGCAGGGTTACATAAGTAAAAATTAAGATCTACTAAAATATACATCCCTATCATCTCATCTTCTTTTCCTATGATGTGCAGCACAGGGCTGATATAAATTCATTAGAAGTGGTTTTAATTCCCCTGATTCATACTGCCAACAGAGCTTTAGTACTCTTTGATTCAAAGTTAATGGGCTTTTGAACGTACAAAGTTTCCATAAACTTCTTAGTTTAGAGCTAAATCAGCTTGCGGCATGTATAAAAGTTTGCCAACTGCTGCTTTGAACTTACTAAGCCTCAAGTTTCCAATCTCTTCTAGCTTCAACAGCTGACTATGAACATCTTCGCAGCTGAATTGACATGCACTTATAAACCAATGTGTTTGATGTACTGCACAGATCTTAAGTTAATGGTATTTTCCACTTCACAGGCAGTTTAATATATTTAACAGTTTCAAACTTTATTATTTTAGAAAAACCCCAAATATTTATGTCAAGCTTTACTTTGCTCATATTTGCATACTGAAGTCTCCATACATCCTAACTCATCTTGAAAAATAATTTTCATTATATTCAAAAAGGTTTTTCTTTTTACAGTTCGATTAAAAAAGATTTCTGTTCACTTCACAACACCACAAGGTATGGATGAATTTAATCTCTTTAGAACATAATTTAAAACGTTAAAAACCCCAGCTTGTACAGATGCCAAGTATGCAAACTTCTGCCCCAGTGTTATCTTATGGCAAGCTGCAGAGCCAAGGAAAGCATGGTATAGAAATGCAAACTCTTGTAAATGTAATCAAGGATACCTCTGCGTGGGTAGTTACTAAACTGACAGCACTTTCAAATACATGCTGAAACTTTGCTTCTATCTAGGCAATCAAAATAGGGGATCAAAGAGCACATACTTATTTTTACAAATAGTAAGATTCTTTTAATGGAAAATGAAACATAATGGATTTTAAAACTCTGGTTTTACACAAATGAAAAAAGATTTCAGAACTTTTTCTGGAATTCTTTTCCCCCAGGTTGTCAAACTATTACCTGATCTTCACGAGAAACCCCTTTCTTTGGCTGTTGCTTCCTCTTGTCCTCATATTTTCTCTTCTCCTGAAGGTATTCTTCAACAACACTGTTTGGAGCAGGTTCCTCCTCTGAATAAGCAAACGTATTTGGTTAAATAAATTAAATTTGATTTTATGATTTAGCATAATTTTGGAGATCATTTGTGACTTCTGAAATTCCATGCAAAATACTTCCATAAAATGTTTCAGTTGTATTGCTTTCTCAGCAAGTAGGAAGATTTGCTACTGGCTGAAATGAAAAACACAACACTGTATTTCAGCAGACAGCAAGTCCAAAAATGTTTCTTTCAATTATATTTTACTATGGAGCCAGGGAGAGGAGGGTAATGAAATAAAAAACTCTGAAGTTAAAATGAGAAGTGAAAACTGTTGAAATTGCTTTAACAAGGTTACCATCTTTTCTGAAGATCTTTGGAGAGCTGAACTGTTATGTTGTATTAATATTCTTCGACTGTTTATTACAGAAGTAGCCAATATAGACAAATACTGCCTGTAGAAAAATTCCCAGTTTTGCTATTTTGTAGGTGGAGGCAGCCACAAATCAAATCCTCGATCTTGCAATAGGGAAAAATACCAGTAACCTTTTTACTTTAAACAGAGTCCATCTTGTCAATCAGAAAAAAACCCTCTAGTAACAAATCAGTATCTGCACTAGTCAACAGCTACTCTCTTTTGTCTTTCTTTCAGTTTCTTCTCTGCTGAATATCCACTGCCATAACAAATTAATAATTTAACAGGACAAAAACTCAATTTGAAACTTGATCCTTTCAGTTTGTCTTGAATAGCACTGACATACGTATTGACAAAGTATACTTGAAAACTATTTACACAAATTTACAGGCTCTTTATTCCTGATAAGGAACAGAAGAATAAAACCTCCACGTGTCCATTGCAAATGAACAGAAAATATGGATAGATGAAATTGTTTCAACAGATTTCACTACATACAACCTGATGAACTGTAAATATAAATAAAACACTGTGTAATTTTTTTAAATGACTGCTGACAGCTATACAAAGAAAATTTCTTGTTTCAAGCTAGATTTCCCTCTCAGCTTCTTTTCTACAAAGTTTACATATACAGCATTTCATAATAAAAGGAAATAAACTTGTAATGGTAACTTCACATATAAAATATTTGTTAAAATCTCTTATTTCCTTTTTATGCTAATTTATATGTTGCATGTATGCATTTAAAGAATACCAGGGAAAACAATCAAACATGCACAATACCATTCACCACTGTTTGTTCCTGTTTTCCAGCTGACATGTTAGATATAATGAAGAACAGAAAATTAGAGGTACCAGCAAGATAAAGAAAGAAAAAAACATCTTTGAGATTGGCCTTAAAGATAAATGTATATACACAGGCATTTAAGGATGATTAAACAGCTGGATGACTGAAATAAAATCTGCCATAAAATCTCATGCAGCATAATATCAGATGAACTGAAGAGAATAACAAAGTACAGTATGAAACTACAACTCATAATGGCTCAGCTCCATTTTTACCCCTATTATTTCACTCTTCTAATAAAAATACCCTATCCATAATTCAAGACCAACCACGTGTGAAGACATACAGCCTTGTTTTACTAACATTTAGCCTCCAGAGAAAAAACGTGAAGTACAAAAACAACTGCTTTCTTGTAGAAAACAACCTTTTAGGCGATATTTAGCTAAAGGGGTGCTTTGAAATGAATATCATTTACCCAATGATAAGTATAATTGCTCATCTCTGACAAGCAAAAGACCTGAGTGTTCTTCAAAACTTATGAAAATGCCCGCCTCAAGCCAGCCATAAATATTTAAACCTGTGATCCAAACTTCGATATAGATATGATGAATTTAAAGAAGATGTGATCTGTAGTAATACATCTCTTCTGACTAAGATTTTACTTTAATCTACTGCAGCTCAAACATAATTCTTATACAAATAGGTTAAATTCCCCTGCAGTTGTGTGTTAGTGTATTTTTATCACACTTGTATGGTTGTCACTTGCTGTTAACACAAATAATTTAAATTTCAGTTTAAGCCTTCTCTTAAGATTATTGTTTTCTTGGGTCTTTGCCTGTCAGAGTTTTTCTAATCCTCAACTTTATTCTCTCTGCCTCCTAGGAAAGCCTTTTCATAAGTCAGACAAAAGATAATCAGATCCACCTGAACTAACTTCAGAGCGAGTCAACCAGAACAGTAATGGACTTGTATGCATCATATTTCTGCACCTTTCATTAAAATGACTTAAGGACATGCTTGTGTTTCTCCATGAGGTCTTACAGCCTATTACTCCACATTAAAAGTGAGTAATACAACAGGAAGGATTTTCAAGAACCCCTAAGTCAATGGGTTTCTAACACATTTCATAACTTTTGAAAACCCTGATCAATCATTTCAAAACCACAAACAGGGTCTGTTTTTAAAATGAAATAAAATTCTCAGTTTTGGTAAGTAGCAATTCTTGGTAAAATTATTTCAGTTTTGCCTGAAAAAACTCAGCAAGCAAAAGAAAACATCAAGCAAAAGAAAGAAGAGCTGTTGGTGGCAAGAACCCTTTTAAAATGTAAAAATAAATTGCTGGCTACTACTTCATATCTCCCAGTCAGCATCCCAGAGCCCCTCCAAATCTTTTCCAATATAGTTGGAAAAAAGAAGAACCAAAGCACTACATGATAGACTTGACCTCCAAGTTTGACAAACTTAGGTCCAGCTTGATGATCCAGCAGAATTATAAGGCTCATTACATCAGTATTAAAACATTTAAGCTCCAAACTCCTTAATCTAAGAGGATTTATTCAGACAAAAATGAATGAAACATGATATGGATGCACAGCAGTGAAATAACAGATAAATGCCTTATTTAAGTATTGCAGGGTGCAGAAGATGCTAGTTTTAAGTTACAGGGATCTTGCACACTTGTGCCCTAGAAGCATCTCACCACAAAGTGTGAATAGCATCAGGCAAAGAAAGATTTTATTTTTTTTTTTCCTTAGTTTGAACTAGTTGCTTTGTACGTTCTGCCAGTAAGAAAGATGACGGAAAAAAAAAAAAAGAGACAACCTTCTCTACTGAAAATTTTCATCCTACTTTTAACAGAATTTGTAAGTACATTGCTACTTACCTCAGCTAGCTTGAGTTACTGGCAAAGATCCTTCATCTTACTGTGACAAAAACTTTAGCATTTAAGTAATTTATTTTCTTTTAGACAGATTCTTCTATCCTGAAATATTCCTTTAAGGAGTAACAGATGCCAACCTGATGTTGTAATCTAACCTAAAACCTTGTTTCTGGGACATGGTTTCCAATGATAGCCTGAAACTAAGGAGGAGATTCAGAAGTCTTTAAACCAGAAAGGAAGAGATTGATTTAAAAAAAATACAGAAGGGTTTATTTTGCTCACACTTAAATTAGGAACAGTTCAAATGATGTCAGTTTTTAACTACAAAATAGCAGAAGTATAACAAAGACATGAGAACTTGATCCAAGGGTGTTGAACTGAGATTGAATGGCAGCCTGGATGGTTTTGGATCACTCCCTAAATAGAAAGTGGAGCAGTAAAGAAAGCTTGATAAAGTAGTTTTAAGTGTAATTCCTAAAGCACCTGGTAAATTTAACAGCATAATAAACACTCAACAAAACCAGCATCAGGCATGCTCTATTTCAGAAACTGCAACTGAATTTTATCTTCCACTCCCTGAAAACCAAGAAGTTGAGCTCTAGGCCAGCTGACTGTGGTGGATCAGAAAAGTATGATCACTGCTTATGCACACATCCATATTGGCCTTAATGGCTGGGCTTTGTTTCTAGCACTGCAGGTGGGGTAACTTTGGTTCAACACATACACCAACTGGGGCACAGATGAGGTACAATTTGAGTCAAATGTATTTCTGACCATATGCATATAATTTTCCACAGCACCAACTTTGCTATTTTATCATTTTGTTATTTGAATCAGTCTTGACAAATACTTGTAATAATGACTGTCCTTGTAACAAAGGAGGTAGAATCTGTATAAAATCTGGAGATTTTCTTTCTTTTTTTAAGAAAGAGATAATGAAGCTGTGTATAAAACATTTGTTGGAAAAAGTAGCAGTTTGGTTCGCTGAAAGTATTACCAGAAACACAGTGATCTCCAGAAGGGTAGAAAGAATACATATTGTGACAGGGAAAAATACATGCTGTTTCTGAAAGTTTAATGTCACCATGAAAAAGCAAGGGCCTACAAGTGTGGCCACGGATCAATTAAAGAATTTTGGTTTATGTTTTTTCTTTGAAGAGGTACAGCTAGCATGAAGATTTTTACACTAAGTATCTTACATAGCAAAACTTTCCTGATATGCTGAACTTCACAAAAGTAATCCCATTCACTCTTGTAATGCACTTTGCATATATAACCATGAGTTCATGCAAAACCGCGGTAAAATAACAAGGAAAGTGCACAAAGAAATCTGTACTAAAAGGCACCTCAGTCTATTTGTCAGGGTTTGTCTGTATTTTAGAGGAGATGGACCCATTAACTTTCATCAGTATCTCAAATGCATTCTTTAGCAACTCAGATGACACATTTCACATGATAAATATCCTACTGGGCAGAAATGTCAAGAAATGTATGGTATAGCTGGTCTAAATACCAAAGAGGAAAACAAAAAGCTGAAAACCCCTGGACAACTCCTTGTTTGAAATGAAAGAAGTTATAACTGAATGTTTTTATGTGTTAAAATAAGAGGCCTAAAACACATTCCTGTACCTGTGCAGTACATTTCACTTTCAGCTATTCAGCAGTATTCAGTTTATATTGCATTATTCTGGATTTATAGAGATATGCAGTACTGATTTAAAAAATCTTAATGAGATTTAAATCTTGAAAAGAAAAACTACTTTTGTTCCACAACAAACAAAACCCTTACAAATTACAAAAGAAATTCTGATATACCTTAATATTTCATGAATTAAAATGGATTTCCTATCAGAAGTGACAGATGGAGAACATAAAGCCACCTTCTGTAATTAAGATTTAAGATAGATAACACACTTCTTCCAGAATCTGGGAAAAATTTTCTTTCTGCTTTGAATACTACGCCTATGAAAATAAAAACATTAATTTACTGTAAAGTAGTATGAAAATGCATATACAAGAGAATACAATATGAAATAATGTTTATGCTTGAAAGAATTTATAACATACTCTCCAGTACATTTTTGTTTCTACTTGGGGTTTTCTTTGCACCTTTAACTACTATTCAGCTACTGTTACTATAGCTCTGGCCTGCCCAAGTTCCTAAAGAGCCACTTTTTGCTTACAAGTTAGGTAAGAGTCAGGAATTGTTTGCTAAGCACGTATAACTGAATAGATTTGCTTACAGAATGAGCTTCCAGGGTTGGACTGATTACTTGATTTTCAGCTTGCTACAGTGAAGAAAGCAACAGTTCTAGAAAAAACTTGTAAAACTAGTTAAATAAACTAGTTAGTTTAGCCAACTCAAATAATAAAATCTTAGAATTAGTTTCTAGAGCTTCAAAACATTTCTTTGAAAGAGCAAAGGCCACTGACTTGTAAAACAGTGTAAACTTTAATATGCAACAGTGTAAGTTCCTAGTGAATCTTTTCTGAACTTTTCAGGGAAACATTCCCAGTCCAAAACGTGGTTAATTGTCTAATGTCAGTTTCTTTTTAGCACATATTTAAGATTACGACTAAAATCAAAGGTAGCCTATAGTGAGGTTTTTGTCTTTTCCAGACAGAGATGAGAAAAAACCATTCACTTCAGCAGGAAACAGACTGAATAGGGATGCTGGGTATTACTTGATGAGATTAAATGAGACAAATAATATAAATAGTGGAAGAAAACATCAAGGTTTGCGAAAGTGACACATTCAAGATGCATACTTTGATAAAATGCAGCTATACTGTATACGTGGCAAAATCTTCATACTTAGTGTATTTATGATGCATAATTCCCAAACCACCACCATTTGGATTTTGTTGTTTTCATGATGTTCTCAAGGGTGCACAATTAAAAGTCTCAGACTTCAAGAAAGCATCTTTCCATGTAAGACAGGGCTTAAATCTCACCCAAAGTTAAAAATAAATAATACATTACCCAAACTTAGTAATAAAATGTCAATAAAACATAAACTTAAATTGGCATTCTTGCTAGATCTTGAGGGTTTTCTAAACACTTCAATCATTCTGTGATTTAATTCCCATACCACAATTAAAAACAAAGCAGAAAATATTTCTTACACATGAATGTTGGTTTATACCTTAGTTGTGAGGTTTCTCTGCTCAGACAGTATTTTGTATCTTTTCTGTTTTCTCATGTGCAACTACTAAATTTCATCATCCATATATTATCACAAAATTTACAAAAATGTTTTAACAAGAAAAACTACAGTAATACTTTTTAAATACCACTACTTTTTAAAAAACCAACATATGGTTAAAAAACTGGGCAGATGGTATTTGTCTAAAGCAAATTTAACTGAAGTGTATTCACAGGTTTACACTAAAGAACACTGAAAAATGTATCGTTTTCAAATATTTGATTAAGTACTTCAAAATGCTGAAGTAATTCAGCACTCAAATTATAGTGTTTGATGTAATTTCTGGCATCACCACAGCAAGTGTCACATAAAAGAAAAACATCTTATTTAAAGTAAGGTCTTGACAGCAGTCTGGCATAGTCAACAATCTTATTCACAAACTGGAAGGCTGGTTATAATCAAACATGTATGGAGGGAATTAGGGCTTTTTTTTCCTCTGTCCTCTTGAAACAATGTAAACATTTAAATTTTCACCTCCCAATCTTCCTTATTTACTCTCATATCTGAATACAGAAAAAAAATTAGGTAGGCATAATATATAACACGAACAATTTGAAGTAGCGATACTAAGTGTGATACCAATGCTAATAAAGATCTGCCAGTGGATGTGAAATAGATTTGTCATGCTGCCACCCATTCCTTAGTGTCCTCTCTGAATTAGACCTGATCCTGCAAAAAGTCCAGTGTGACCTAATCTTTATTCTCACAGTTTTGTGGTCTTCAGTGAATTTCTCCTGCTCTAGTTGCAAGTCTTGGCTGAGATGCACTGTTCATTAATCAAGCACAGAATCATATTAATGAAGTTACACAGACTCTAAACTAGCATTTTTTCCTAATGCAGCCAGCTCAGAGCATAGGCAGACACTGTGCAAGTGTCTGCATCATCTGCATAGACATACCTGATACAGCATGACACACGTCAATCTCCATCCCACATTCCCCAAAAGGACAGGCAGAGAGCAATGGAAAAACCTCCCGCTACGTGCCTATTCATTTGCTGATAGTAGTCTGTTTTAAATATATGCAATTTCTTATAGGTACAGAAATGTGGATTAGGTTAATTGTTACACATTCAGCATACTGTCTTGCATGTTGACAGCTCTATTGCACTGATGAAAATTCAGGCCACTAAACAAAAAACATAAAGTGAACTAAGTGAGATATAATAAAAGCTTTTAACTTTGGAGGAAAATAATTTGCTGAGGTACAACACTGGTTTACTGCTGCTAGACCATTATATTCAAATTGAAATGTTTCTAATGTCTATGCTGTTATTCTTCAGTTATAAATGGCTGTTTAACAGTAAAGGTACCCTTCCTTCATAGAATCATAGAATCACAGAATGGTTTGGGTTGGAAGGGACCTTAAAGATCATCTAGTTCCAACCCCCCTGCCATGGGCAGGGACACCCTCCACCAGACCAGGTTGCTCAAAGCCTCATCCAGCCTGGCCTTGAACACTTCCAGGGATGGGGCACCCACAGCTTCTCTGGGCAATCTGTGCCAGTGTCTCACGACCCCCTTTGTGAATTTCTTCCTTATATCTAACATAATTTCAATTTAAACCTGTTACCCCTTGTCCTGTCACTACAGGTCCTTGTAAAACATCCCCCCCCAGCTTTCTTGTAGGCCCCCTTCCTTTCACTTACCATCTTAAATATTTAGAGATTCCACTTTCCATCCCATTCCCTACCTAAATTAGATGTATCTTCAAGTATATCCCAATAAATTAGTTCACCTAGTCTTCTGCCAGTTTGGAGTGGTTTATATCCAATTGATCAGTATCTTTTTTGGTGGTACAATACTTGAAACTCAATGCAATAATACAACTGTTGCTTTTATAGTTAATGACTTAGTAGCAATGACCACACCACCACTAACACATCGCATCACTAGTGCTTCGACACTATCCAACAATACTACAAACCAGGAGCAGAAGTGTCATGCTGAGGCCCTGATATGCTCACTACATATTTTGGGGGCTGCTCTATTTTAGACTACCTGTTGTGCTCATCAGGTGTGCTACTGGAATGCATCGTCCAGCATGGCTTCATCCAAAGGTGCACATCTGGTCTACAGTAAAATGCTAACATAGATGTAACCTTTTACTTAAAATTCCTATTGAAATTTCAACTTTCCCCAGGTATTCTTGAAATCTGCAAGTTCTTTCTTTTACCAGAAACACACCTATAATGCAACTGTTCTTGTTCTTTCCATACATGTAAGAAGTGTTGTATGATTCAACTGACAACAGATTGACAGGTTTGTGAAGGGCATCTGGAAAATGATTTCTAAAATGCAGCAGGCAGAATCCAGAACTGAAAACTGACCATTTTAAACTTCATACTAACAAGCTTTATAACTTGATGCATTATGGAGTAAAGCAAAATATAGTTTATATTTTGCACCAGTTAGTCTAAGACAATAACTCATAGTAACTAATCAGAAAGACAGCACTATAGGAAAAGATACTTGGCAAATGCCAGTTGATGCTGCCAGCATTGTGCTATTTTTCTGACAACAGTTGAAGTCCAGACAAAGACAGCCAATAGGAAAATTTTAGATAGTTTCACCACCTAATTATTTTTGTATTAAAAATAATGTAACCATGTTATTTAATATATAGTGTTTGAGAATGTTAGGTGCAAGAAAAGTAAAACACTTTCCCTGAAAAAACAAAAATGTATTTCTATAACCTTATTTTTTCCTGTATGTCACAAATGTGGACCCAGCATTCGAAGGCATAGAATATGCTATTATGATTCTTGACTCCATAAAGACAGAAAGCTTGCTTACCAAAGAGATTTAAACAGAGTTTATTTACTAAATAAATCTACTTCCGTACTAAATAAATCTACTTCCGTACTAAATAAATCTACTTGCTAATCCCAGTGAATGAAACTTCAACTGACATACACAATGCGACACTTAAAATGCTGCAAAATTCACTTAACATTATGAAATTCCTCCTTTATTCAAAAGCTCAATCCTCCTTTTCAGGCTGCATTTTGGCAATATTGACAAGTTAGCTGTTGTCTTGATAGATTAGCAAAGACAATCTGAATCCTGAACTTTTAAGGATTGGTTGTAAATATTTTCTAAAGCTTGAATCTCTACCTTGCTCTGTTTTGATTGCTACTGCCTCTGAAGGAGTATCCAAACCGAGAGCTGGAAAAGGATTTAGGGGTAGAAACTGCAGGCTTTTAACTTCCATGAACTGACTCAATTTACCAACCCAGCACAAAACTATCCTACCAAAGACAAGAAGGAACAATTTTCTTCCAATTTAAACTGAATCAGAACAGTAAACGAGATTGAGCCACTCAGCTCTTCACTTTAACAACTGCATGTGAAAATGCAACCTTAGCATATAAGTCTTTATTTTTTTCTTTCATCTTCCCCTTCCCTGACCCATGTATTTTTTTTAGTCTGCAAATTTAATAAAGGTAATCTACAGTTTTCTCCAGATCACTAATAAATAGATTCCCAGGAATCCTGTTTCCAGTTTGAATACAAGCAATTCTCTTAAATCATATTGCTAATGTTATGTCAAAGTGAATGACTCTGCGACTGCTTTAGCCAATTCCCTAATATGCTTCAGTGAACGCCATCAGGATCAAATGATTTTAATGTAACTAATATACATAATAGTTTCTAGGTTGCTTGTTCTGTACCTGAACACTTCCTTCTATGTCACTGATCATATGTAACTGTCTGATGAAAGTTGATGGCTATGCTGAAGACAGAGTGAAAGCAAGCATTCAATTTTAGTTCCTCTTTGTTTAGCCAAAGACAACCAACTCTCTTGCTCATTTGTCTCCTATTACTGTATTTTCATTAATCATTTTGCCCTTCACCACTTGCATCTCATTTAATGTCTTTTAAATTTTGTCTTAAATTTTAGAACATGTTTATTTTTACTATTTTTAGTTAGGTACTCCAAGAACTTGTTGAATAGGTTCTTTCCTGCCATATATCTTTCTCAACAGGTACTGGAACAGATCCCTTCCTGTGCTCTGACAGTAATCACAAAAAGGAAAACCAAGATTATTCAAGATTATTTTCACCATTGACCTGTTACCTACAGATTTTCAAAAGGTTTATCTTCTACCTGCTATTTATTTCAAAGAAAGTAAAAATAACAATAACCCTGGTATATAAGATCCCTTTCCTTCTTTTTCCCCTTGAATAATAGGTATCCTTCAAAACTGTATGGTAGTAGTAACTATGAGTATTGCCTAAGCATTACTTTAGTCTGTCACTGTAAAGGTGGATTTACTCAAGTTAGTCCATAATAAGTCCTCTGACTTAACTGGCACCCAAACAGGATGATGTTTAAGCAATAGTGTTTCAACTGCCACACATGGCACTATTCCCTATAATCTATCATGTATGTACATAAAGATGACTCTCTATCATTTCTACACTTCTACTTGCAGTCCTTTTTTTCCACGGCCAGTGACAACATTCATCTTGCCAGTGAGGGTTTATATTCGTTCAGCGTTTGAGCATGACTGCTGTAAGTTTTTCAGAACCACTACTTTGTAAAATTTAGTACCAGATTTCATTTACAAGTTCAAGATACTGTGTTTTTTCTTTCGCCAGACTGGTTGCTGATCAAGCTCACCTGTTATTCAACACAGTCTATGAGATTTTCTAAAAATGATGTTATACTTTATAGATAATGTTATATGTTTCTATATGTTTATAGAAAATAGACATGGAACTGACTTTCTGAATCTGAGTTCCACTGGTGTCATAAGATGCATAAAGGTCTGAAGTCAGTAGCTTTGAGTTCAAAGTTAACCATCTGCGTTTAATCACATTCCAAGCTGCAATGTCAAGAAGACTTTCCAAGTCAGACATCAGGACAAGTACGTCCCCACCAAAGAATATGCCATGATACTTCAAATCCCAAAGTTGCCAACTACACAGATTTAATTAAATAATGTTTAAAAGGACAAATACAACCTCATTTGAAAGAAGAAATGCTACCTGTACAATTTATTTATATACTGGCATCCTTACACTAGTACCATTCTTAAAGAAAATGAACTTTCTTGAGAAAAAATAATTTACACTTCAACAACAGTGTCCACATTTATCCACATGAAACACAAAACTACTGCAAGACTTTAAAACTGGAGTGTTAACTGGAGATCTACACAACACCCGCTATAATATACCCTACCTTCCTTTTCTTTGGGTTTTAAGGCTCGCTCTTCTTTTTTCTGCTTTGCTTCCAGCAGCTCACGTTTCAGCTGTCGTGCTTCCTTCCGTAGCTCCTCACTGCAAAGAGAAAAATATTTACAAGAATTAAATCTTCTGGGAATGTAAAGTCACTCAGGAGAAACAGAATCAAAAGTTAATGGGCAGTAAATCTCTGATACAAACGAAGGGAATGTACTGACTTCACTGATGAGAATCTAAGTTCATATTTTCATTAGTAGAGACAACTAAAGAACGTAACAGACCACTTAAGACCCTATTATAAATATGTCAAGAACATGAATAATATAACAAAGAACCTGTATTTGTATTTTTAATTTATCACTGTAATATTTCACAGATTGCATCCCAGAATTTAACTATGAGAACCCCACAAGGAGTTTGAAACAGAGGCATTGACAAATAAATATTACATGTATTATAAAATTCCATTTACTGAAGTAGTAAGTCTAGGCATCCTGGATTTCTTGGATGGACAATGTAGTTCTAACATGACAAAGATACGACACGGATGTAGAAGCATGTATTATTACGTACGAAAATTCATTTCATTTTACAAATTTTACCAAAAAAAACCCCAAACCATGTGATAACATTAGAAAGAAGAAACCAAAATTTGCATCTCATTGTGTCAATATCAAATAAAATATATGTCTTCACAGAATCCCAGGTTGGAAGGGACCTATGAAGATCAGCCAGACCAGCTCCTCTGCTCAAAGCAGGGTCAGTGTAGGTTGCCAAGGGCAATGTCCAGTAAGGTTTTGAATATCCAAAGATGAAGACTCCACAACCTCTCTGGGAAACCACTGCTTGACCTTCCTCAATGCAAAAAAGCTCTTTTATATGTTTAAATGAAATTTCTTGCATTACAGCTCATGCCTATTTGTGCCAGTCTAATGGTTACCAGCAGAAAAGAACTGATGACTGCTTCAAGATTTTCTAGTGTTAGATTCTGTATTTTCCACTTTTTTTAAAAAAATTTAAGCTCTGATTGATTTCATATTTATCAAAGTCAATGAATAGCCGAAATTATTACAATGCATGAATGTGGCATGCAAGTACCTCCCTGCAGCTGTTTTATGTCCCTCAATTCTCATCTGTAATGCCATTACTCACAACACAACAGCCTATTTGAGCAAAAATCACATTGTTTTTATTTTTTTAAAGTCCATTTCCTTTCATTTGCTTTTGCTGTCTTTTCATTCAGGAGCACCAGAGGAAAATTACTAACTGGCTATCTTTAAATGGTAACATTATTTATTAAGCGTTGTTCAAAGTAAACCTATCAGAACAAGAAAGACCCCCTACTTACTAATTTTACACAGTAAATTTAAAATGTTATGAATAATAAAAAGCATGTAAATATTTTGCCATAAGCTTAATTTTTACATGAGCGCCTCATTTAAGATCTTAATAAAATAAAATGAATACTAAAGTACTTTAACATTGCTCATGTTAATTTCATAGCAGAACAGGTGATGCTAATTTAGTTTAGATACATAAAATAAAAATCAAGCTGCAGTACAATATTATCCCTTCATAATCTAAGATAATAGCCTGAAACAAGTCCTGGATTCAGTCCCCTCCTCTTCTAAGCAGTCACAGTTATTTTCCCAAATTTATTAATTCTGTAAAAAGCACATTCTATATTCTCTCTCATAAACTTATTAATGATTATTTTCACTGCCTATTATATCATTAGAACCCATGATTTATATGGAAAGGTCATTTTAGAACTGACAGCAGATGACTTATTAATATCAGGGACAATGAGGAAAAGCCCGTATTCAGATGACAGCTTTTAGTTTCTGCTAGATACTCTTGAAAAATGCATGATATTCTGTTTGAGAATTCCAATTCTAAGTTAAAACATAAGAAGCATTTCCAAACAGAGAACTCTAACATGAAACAATACGAACTGTCATGTTTGCACAACTAACTGATTTTCAGAATGTGTGAAAGGATCAAGCCAACTGTCTGCTCTACAATGTCAGTTCTGAAGCCTTCTGCCCCTTGGGGTACCTGCAGAACATACAATTCTTGGAATGGATAGTAAACTCCTCCATCTGGCATGTAGATCTAAGACTTTTCTGGGGTTCAAGAATCTTATTTTTGTCTGGATTGCATTACTGTTCATCTCTGGCACTGCAAGAATTTTACAACTGTAAAAATGAGAACGGAAATTATGGGTTTGGAATATGCACTGTGTCTTTCTGCCAGCCTGGTTTTGCTGTAGGAGTCAGACATACGTCAGCCCATCTTCTGCAAATGGTACATCGCACTGTATCTCAAACATGATGACGATATAAAAATGGTGAACATACTCAGCTAGACTTGATATTGGAAATTTGTAAACAAAATATATTAATATAGCTTCTGGACACCTGTGCTAATGCTAACAGTTAATGCTGGTTTTGACTTTGATAGTACTTGGTATATTACAATTTGCAATTAGTACTGTAACTCTTTGTTTAAAAAACTGCTGTGCTGAGTTTATGGCCCTGTTACCAGTATTTATATATTTTTATCTAGGACTACCGAAAGACTTCAATGTGAAACTTAACAGGATTTGCATATTTTTAAAGATTACATGATTAAAGACTAAACCATTACATAATTGGAACCGTCTTTTAGTGTAATTACGCATACTAGACTATCAACTACACTGTATGTCGACAGTCTCAGTACGGAGCACTGAATTCTCACAGGCTGAGACTGATAAAGAATGTTACCATTTTACCCTGTTGGGAGCAGCCTAGCAAAACAGCAGGACCGCAGACTGAGCATGAATGATAAACTTATGCAAGAATAAGAAAGATATTAAGGGAGAAGCAATATATTTCATTACCGCAACTAAGACAGATGGAGAGGGAAACAACCCCACCGTTTTCAGGGCACATGAGCTGTTCTTCAGCTAGTTTATTTTGATTCCACACCTTGCTTAATAAAAGGTATTAGCTTTCCCTACAAAGTTTCTTCGCTTACATTGTTCAGCCACCAGTTTTACTGCCAGAAACTGCAGATGTATGCATTAGGGCATGTGGAGAACTCTATATCATAGTTTTAGCTTAAGGCTAATTTTATGCATCTGTACTTCTATGTTAACAGCAGATTCTAGGTCAAGTTGGGAATATTTAGGATCCCCTATATAAGAGAAGAACCTAACTTTGGCTTATGTAAAATAGGCAACACAATTAATCTAAAACAATTAAACAGAAAAACTGGGGGAGACTGCCAGCATCTCTCCTCCAGACCAATGGTATATCTATCTGGATTACAAATGCCTAGCTTCATGCTTGACAGAAACGCATTTGCTTTTTTCTTTTTTGAAACAGCACACCACATTGGTCATTCATTCACATCTGTTGTAATTAAGAGGTTTTCCTCCTCCTGTGTCACTTCCAAATGATGAAGGATGAACGTGATCCGACAATGTGCGCTGGCAGCCCAGAAAGAAACCGTATCCTGAGGTGTATCCAGAGAATTGTGGCCAGCAGGTCGAGGGAGGGGATTCTCCCCCTCTACTCTGCACTCATGAGACCCCATCTGGAGTGCTGCAGCCTGGGGACCCCAACATAAGAAGGACATGGACCAGCTGGAGCAACTCCAGAGGGCTGGAGCAGCTCTGCTATGGGGACAGGCTGAGAGAGTTGGGCTTGTTCAGCCCAGAGAAGAGAAGGCTCTGGGGAGACCTTATTGCACCTTCCAGTACCTGAAGGGGCTACAAAGAAGCTGGGGGAGGAATTCTTACAGGGGCCTGTAGTGACAGAAAATTTAGAAGGGTGGTTTCACCACGTAAATCAGGAAAGTTCTAATGTCTTAGAAGCACTAAATGCTTTAGAAGTAACATGGATGGTTCCTGGAAAACAAAAGAAGCGTAAGATGCAACGCAAAGCTCACAAAGAAGGAACCAGAAAGGCAAGGAATTTAACAGTGTGACTAAACAACAAGGTTTAAGAGTTTATGCAAACCAAATAATCTTGTAATAATCTGAAAACCTAAAGGTAGGGCTGTCAGAATAGACTGTAGAATGTCATATGTTAGAGTATGTATAAAAGGGGTGATGATGAGTTTCAAAGAGGAAACAGCTGAAGGTATTAATGCTAAAATGATTGAATTAATTAAAACAAGAAAACATAAAAGAAAAAAGGTCATTAGGTCACATGGGATTAAAGTGAATAAAAAAGTAAACCAGAATCACTTGATAAGAAAATCACTTGATTTGTGTCAGCTTTCTCAAAAGATGCTAGTAAGATAACTTTCTAAAAGCCTGATCTGATTTGGACATAAAGTTGAGAGAAAACCAGAGACAGAGGTGTCAGAAGAAGAGGTATCAAGTAATAAAAGTATGACAAAGCTCCAGGGTACGTCCCCTAGAAGAAACTTGGGAATGGCAGTTCCACTAACACCTTAAAACCAACATTGTATTGGATGACCAGACAGTAACAAACATCGTACCTCTAGAACAAAAGGGGTGATCAAGGAATGCAGTCAACCCCATGGCAGCTTCTGGTGACTAGATTTAAGTAATTAGTAAGAAACCCACCATCTTGAACACTGAATCTCTATGTTGTCTCACTAATCTAGTAGTTTCATTCCATGTATGATGGTAACATATCTGGAAGATACAAAATGATGAGCTCAGTCAAGCCCAGAAGAAATAAGGTGAGTTTTCATGGTTTTAACTCAGGAATGGAGGATGGAACAAATGGCCACAATCAGGTCCTCAGAAATTCTGATTAAATTCTCTTACAAAATTGGTGGAGACTCTGCAGAGGGAAATCCTTGTAGGACTTACACAGCTCTAAAGCAACAGAATGAGTTCATGAAAAGTCTCTGAGAACTTTACTAGTGACACCTCAATGAAGACCTTCACTAATTCTTAGTTGTGGAAAACAGTAACATTAAATGTACACTTATTAAGGAGAATAATACCCAAAGTATTATAGTGGCACTACAAGAGACAGACAATATTCCTCAATTTAGAATACTATAAATGAAACTTGATACCCCATGTCAAAATGGCCAACACAGTAATGCAGGAAACCTCAGAAAAGATGACAAAGATTATTCCCACCATAAAAAATTGCCTCTGACATCACAGATGTCAGAGAAAAATGGAACTATTAATTTCAGAAAGAAAATGAGACAGAGGAAACATGAAAAAGGGTAGAAAAAAACATAAATACTTCAGACTTCTAATATCTGAGTCAAGGAAGCACTCAGTAAAATCTCAGTAATTTAGAAAAAACCCAGTAAAATATTTTTCAGTCTTCAGATGAGACCACACAACTCTCTTGTGGACATTTCTTTGGAGTAAAAATCTTCACATTATTGAAAGCATCTCAGGCATTTACATGAAAACCAGGAGCACCTGTTTAGAATAATTAATGCAAAAAATGAATTTCAGAAGAAATATAAGACCTCACTTCCCCTAATTATTTAATCTAATTATAAATCAGCTTATGCATACTGCTGATGGATTCCTCTCCCACATATCTCAGGAAAATGGTACTGGCCACTGCCCAGCCAATTCCACTTGCAGATTTCTACATCATCAGTAGCTGCAAAGAGACTTAGGACAGCAGCAATGCCTAACAGAAGTTTCCCTCTTCAAGTTTTACTCTGACCCTCCATTTTATGACAAATATCATCAGTGGACATGATTACAAAGTACCAAAACATCTATATCAGCATCAGAGCCTTCAAAAGAAAATAATGTGAGGAATGATGGAAATAGCTTTCTATATACTCTATTAATACCAGTATGCCATAGGACATTTTAAACACCTAAATGAACAGATTAAACTAAAAGAACATATATGCCCATTACATATCACTATTTCTTGGAAATTGGATAAAACACTTGCTCTGAGCTTTGCCTGCTGTTTCCCAACATCTGATAAAAATCTGTGACAGATGGAAATGATTGCAAAGTGTACAGCACTCCCTTCATGTTCTCCTTTCTGCTGATTTAATCACAAACACACTGAATCTGATAGCAATCAAACAATAGACTTGTTGATGAGATCACCAAATGGCTTCCATAAAAACCTATCAGACACTGTAAAATATAGTCACCACAGACACACAGAATCCTTTTCTGACCTGCCATATCACCTGTCTATACAAAATTGTAAATTCTGTCAGAGGAGCAGCCTTAAATAAAACAAATAGTCAACTTAACTTGACTTGCAATTATATTGAAAAGCCAGATTCAAAAAACCAAAATCTTGCCAAAAATGTTTCATAGTTAGCTGGCCTAGATATTTCTAGATTTTAGTGTCCTTCCCTATTACAAAATGGCAACATTATCCCCAAGTGAGTCTCTGCAGTCTCTATATAATACATATTTTAAACAAGCAAATCATATTCAAATGCTCTGCTACTGCAAACTACAACTAAGAACTGTTGAAGTACACAGTAGTTAGTAGTACTAATAATGTAAAAAAAAAAAGGTCAAAGTTAAGCAGGTGCTGAGGTGTTTGCAGGATCAATGCCAAATTGTCTGAAAGATCAGCTACACAGTCTACTCAATCTGCCTATTGTATTCCTCCAGAAGCAAGTACAGAGTCTCTTTTTGACTAAGACTCAAAATGAGCAGATCTCTGAAGAGAAACAAAATAACTTAATTCTTCTAAAACCTCAACATTACATAAAAATTCTTTCTATACATAAAAATGTCATCAACTTAATGTCAGTTTAAAGACTGATTTGCAGAATATTTCAAGTTCAGGAACAATCACTGAGCTTCACTCAAAGCTAACAAAAACCTCCTCTTTCCAATAGTACTATCTGAGTCTCAAAGGATCCAACAGGGTGATTCATAAACCCAGAGGATCCTTACTGGCTTCCCTGTCTTCTAGGAGCTCCTCTGATCCAGACAAGAGAGAGCAGACTGAAAAGAATTTTTCTGGCAGCAAGAAAAAAACCTAGCTGGAGCACTGCCATTCCCAAGACCTCTTTTGTCACATGAAGGGACCACATGTACATGATGCAAGAGGGGAGGGATGCAGGACTCTCTGGGAAAGTCAAAAGCCAGGACTTCCACAGTCAGAACAATTTCTCTGGCTTACATCATACTTCATGTCCAGGTATAAAGGGCTCCTGAAGACAGGGTGCCAGGTAGGGGCTGGATTAGATGCTCTGGTACACAAGGAACATCCTGCTCCTTGTTTCCCTTTTCCTGTTTTAGGCAGAAAACACAGGCATACACAGGCAGTACAGCACTTCATGGAACTGATCTTCGGAGATGCACGGTACAATGAATTCATAATAAGCCAAGTAATATTTCAGGATTACTCTATCACTGGAAAAACTATGTAGCTCACGCACCAGTCCAGCACCTTAGCTCAGCCTACATCTACTTCAGTATCAGAACACAAGGGTGGTTAAGAGTACCTTTTTGGAATGCTTTGCCTTATTTTTATGATCCTCTCTATCTAATTATTCTGACAGAAGGAGCAGACCACTTCCACTTGGGATTTCAGTGAGAACGGGCCATCAAGTCCTTTTGGCTGTCCAGGGAAAGAAGAGATTCCTCATGTCTCCCCATTTCCAAAGTTCATTCGTGACTCAGAGTCCAGACATTAGAGACAGGATGCAATTAGAGATGCTGGATTTGGGCATTTTGTACAGAAGGCAAATTAAAATGTAAATAGATGTTTGAATGAGCCTGAAAATATTATCCAAACAAATATGGGACGGAAATTTCTTCGACAGAATGTAAGCTACAGGTGTTATTCACTATTTTTCAAATGACAAGGACTTGAGGGTATAAAATGAAACTGCAAGACAGCAGATTTAAAACAAGCAAAAGGAAATATTGTCCACACTGCTCATAATTAAGCTGAGGAGTGTATTGCCACAAGACATCATACAGACCAAAATCATAACCAGGTTGAAAGCAGATAGACCTATTCACAGAAGAAAAATACACCAAAAAGCATTAAACACAACAGGCCAAATGAACTTTCTGACTAAATCAACCTTAAACTTGAGACTGTTGGAAACAGGAAAGTTTCCTCAGTAGTATCTTAGAATTACCCTGCTTCTGGCCACTGTCAGAGACAGGGTATTTTGCCTAAATGGATCTTTGATCTAATCCAGCACAGTTTATTCTTAAATCAATTATGACTTCTAAAAACCTGACATCTATTACTTTGGCTTAGCAGAACATAAGTGTGGAGTGATATTTTCCATACTGGAGAGGACCATGTCTAAAGGTGCACAAATATATTTAGTTTTTGCTTGATTTTTGGGTAAAATCCCTTATATAAAAACATTCATCAGTGAAAGCCATCTGTCATTTCTGGTTTTGAATGGAGGAAAACTAAACTTTTTCACAGCTCTAAGAAAGATCAAAGTTTCTATTTGTTATGTAATGCATGAATGGTTAAATAAGGAAGGAATTTAATAATCACGAAATGAATTTTGAAATACAATCAGAGCCTGAATCAGTGTTTAGCACCTGTACGAACTTCCTCCATACTGAACAGTTAACGCATGACCGTTAATGCCACAACCTTCGTAGAGTTTTCCAGCAAATTCCTGAGGGATATAGAATTAATTACACTGATGTACACATAATCAGAAAAACTTGTCCAGTTTCCCACATTGTGATCAAGCATGTATTTCAATGTGCCCAGTATATTTTGTGCATCTGATTTTTTACTTCAACTACAAAATTAGTCACAAAATTCATCAACGTATTAGCTTCACAGTAAGACTACTAAAAAATAATCTAGCAAATTAAAGTGATAGTTCCTATAGCAACTGTTATAATCTGTAAAGTCTGTAAAGAAAAATAAAAAGGAAAGTTCATTAAGTCAGAGTTATAAATTCATTAAAATATATTTTACAAGAAAAATGAAATCTTTAATTACTAAGAAGCACAAGCTGAGCTCTAGCTTATTTTACAGCAGAATATTTGAGCTGATCTGTTTCTTACACTAGATGGATTTCACGTTCCTATGAAGGAACTCCATCTCTAATCTCTTCCCTTTACCCATTACTTTCTCATGTTAAGAAAGAATGGCTCCAACATGCCTCTTACAGTATTATCCCACATCTGTACATCCATTAAACACGGACTGTATGTGAGACAGAAAAAACATTTTGTGACCTTTTTAGACTGAATAATAAGTATTTTTAAAGTGAGCTAAAGCAAGTCTCAAAAATTGCGGATCTCAAACTGAACTTGAATCATATGATGTAATAAAAGTCCACTTCAGATGATCAACTCACATCCCAATCTAACTGAAAACATTTATTCTGATGTAAAAAGAAAAGCAGGTAATTGACTAATAATATTTGTATCAAGTCTATTTTATGACGCTCAACATTATTTTTTATTCTAGTAGCCATAATACAGAGATAACAGATTGACATAATTAACCAAGTTAATTATTTCTGATAAGTACTGTCTCTAATCCTGCTTTTTTATACTTTGGTTTACATTTAAATAATCCCACTGTGTTATTCAAGGTAGTTTAATTTATTATACCTGTATATAAAAATTACATAAAATGTTAAAAAAAAAAGGCAAGACTATTAAACATGTAACGCACAAATTTAAAAATTTGAGCCTGAAACACTTCCAAACAATTAGCTGTAAGCATGCAATGAAAGTTAAGCTTATAATTTGAGCATTTATGAGACAGGTGTAAGCTGATGTGCATTTATCCCATGCAAAACTGCTTAATTCAACAAGTATCCTGCAATTTTCATATGTTTAGGTTTCAAGTCAATGAAATTTTTGTCCTTACTAGTGCAATTTATTCTAAAGCAGTTGCCTAAATGTTATATTTAAGCTGACATAGATAATATTTTTACATTTAGCATCACATGAACAGTTCTTGTAACAATGTCACCACAGACATTAATTTGAACGGTGTTGTACAGGGCGCTTATTTGTCAAGCACACATTTTATTATGTAAGGTAATATTTTTATCATGTATAAATATAATACTTGCCTAAAAAAAAATCTTCTAAATAATGCAACTGCTTTATTGTTCTTAAATAATACACTACATAATACACCTCATATACTATCAACAGCCTACATAATACTCCTCATACACTATCAACATCTTAACATGTTTTACACTCCACAAAGTAATGTATATTATTCTTTGTATAGATGAGAAGCAGAGATTGAACAGATGAAAACCAGATCAGCTGTAACACTAATGAAATATTTCTATGACCTGCTGAAGACAGTGCTCATTTGGGTTAAGAAACAAGAAGTTAGTAACTGGACTAGTGTATCCCTACCTGTGGAACAAAGCAGGCATGTGGCATCATAAAAAATATTTTCAAAAAATGCTTTTAATTAAAAGCGCTATGCTAAGCATGAACTTTGTTGTGTGAGAAATTCTCAGAGTTCATAGGAGTCTAATTGTCCAAAATGCTTTCAGCATCAAACTGTATGTTGTTTCTAAGCTGCTTTGAATTTAATATTTAATCAGCTAAAAATATTAAACTCTACTAGTAAACTAATAAAACCCTGTACTTAAGAAGTCAGACAGACAGTTGAAGTAATGATGAGATCTACACTTAAAAATCAAAGGATGCCCTTTCCTTTTAAAAAGTTTTCATTTTCCTTCTAGGATTACTGGCAAAGGACATTTATTGACAGTCAAGATCAATGAAGAAAAAGAGTACTATGAAGAAAAAGATAAAGAGATCATAGCAAAAAGTAGTCTCACTGGAACAATAACATTAAAAATTTTGCCAATACTCTTTTTACTACAGTGCAGCTTCTGTTTTCATTTTTACATTGCACCTGTTATTCACTGCTGGAATAACAAAGATCACTGAAACACAGATAATGGGTCTATCATAAAGTGCATGCATAGTAAAATAAAAAAAATAACACATGTACAGTAATTTAGGGTTTTTTAGTTAAAAAAACCTTCTGCTTAGTTATTAACAGGAGTATTAGTTACTTCTCTATTATCATGCTCAGCCTTTTGGGATCTGGCTTTCATTTGTAAATTGATCACTAAAAACTATTCTTATTTTCATCGAACTAATAATTATTATCACCAAATATTCTCAAATAAGGAATACCAGTTGAAATGTTTTATATAAGACTCTCTCATGGATATTAAGTGATCACAAACCAAATTCTCACAACATTTGTGAGAGTTATCTGATTTTTACTTTTTAAAACCAAAAATACTCCAAAGATTGTAAGTAAAACCAGACAGTTATTCCTCATTCAAGCTATCTGTAACAAAATTTTATCTTAAACGTATTTTATATCTGTAATATCCTTGAATTTTCCCCAAATCACTTAATCTCATTTTTCTTAAAAAAGATGTCATACATAAATGGAAGGATACAGCTGTGTGATCAAGAGGTCACATTCTAAAGAGTTAAATGCACACAAAGAAAGACTAAGTTCAGGGATGGCAGTCTTTTGACTTGAGGAAAAGAAATTAATGGATTTAAGAAATACTTCAGAGTTAATAAGACTATTGAGAAGAATGGAAGTTTATTCTTGAAACGAACTAGTAAGTATTAGATGATATTCAAAGAGGGAGTTTGTTGTTGCTTTTAAAAAAAAAAAAGTTAAAACATATGTGGCAGACGGCCTCAGTTAGCAGGCTGCAAAAGGAGAGCAGGGGATTCAGCACGTATTTTATTAACTCAATTTTCTTTTCAGCTTTGCAGTTCACCTTTAGAATAAAAGCTTAGATTCTGCTGAAAACAGCAAAATTTGTGGAAAATCCATAGGGAGGCTCCAAATCCTTGGGATTTGTGGATTTTCTGTTTGAACAGATTTTTATTGTTCCTGTTGATTGCCCTAACACTCACTTTCAGGCACCAGGCAGCTTGAGTTATGTTATCTGTGGGCATTGAAACAGTACCAGCAGGTAGCTTAACTTTCCAAACTCATTTTTCCTAGAAGGTAGAATGCCAAATAACTGTTTGGAGAGACATGAAAATGCAAAAAGAATGATCTTATCAGTTTTGTTAATTTAACTTGGTTTAATCACTGCCACTGATTTGTTAGATATATTAAGTTATAAAAATATTTTTATATGGACTGACACCTCTATTTTCATTCTTTTTGTTATTGCCTGGTCACATACTATAGGAAAAATGGCTCTGTCTGGGCTAGATGCCCAGAACATTTGAAGCATCTCACACTGAAACAATAGTGGTCTTTGTTGGACACCATCTGCTAGCAGAATTTTTTTTTTTTTTAAATCATTGTGTGTCTGTTAATACAGATGCATTGCACTTCCACAAACTGAATTACATTTATGCTCAGACTAAATACTGCTCATGTAAAAAGTGTTTCATTTCACATTATGACTGAACTGGAGTTATACTGATGCAACACACATGAGAGAAGCTTGTTCCATGTGGCCAGATTACTCCAGAAATATTTGATTTTGCTCTTTTGGTTTTTACACAGTCTGTATTTGTACCAGAAATATTAACCTTGCAGTGATCATCTGTGTTTTGAAATTGTTACTATTGCTCATCACTGTTTTTCTTCACTAGCTATTACAGATGGGTGAACTGACTTGGCTAAATTATGAATCAGACAGTAAACAGCACATTAATAAAATCTGCAGACACTAAATAATTATCTACAGTATGAAATTAGAAATGCATAAACAGACATAAAAATTAAAATATGGGCAGAAATTAACTCTGTCTTCTTGAAAGGGGCAAGAAGAAACTTCTGGAAAAACCAGTTGAAAGTACAGATAGACAATGGGAAGAACTAAGTAGTAACATGAAACCCACAGGTAATGCAAACAAACCTAATTAAAGCCAGCATTGTGGCTATATTCACACTTCCCTTAAAAAAATTTTGTGGAATTAATATTCTGGTCATAATAGTCCCATCTGAAATTTCAGTGTGAAGAATGACATGACAATTGTTAAACTGATTTTTGGAATAGCTTAAAAGGGATCCTTCCAAATTTGTAGCAAACGATTTTTAAAACTGGAGGAAGAAAATGCAGAAGATCTACTAGGTTACTTTGTTTATCAGCTTCCTCATTTCGACAAGATACATACCACTTTTTTGTACTTAGTTTAAATATCTGAAACAGTAATTTCCTATGCTTCATAATTTGGAAAATATTTCTGATATTCAGTTCAAATACTCTGATCCCCCCCTTCCTTTCATCATCCTGAATCTTTTCTGCTCTTGGTCTTTAGAACACCCATAAGTAACATACTATTTTACACCCTCAGACTTCAGTAGATGCTAAAGCTTTAGAAGTGATCTTGTGTCCACTGACCAGTTATAACTGTATATACACTCATGTAATCACAAATACAAAATAAAGCATGTTACCTTAGAGTTAAATTAAAATGTCAATTACAGCTACTCAGGTAATTAGTGTTGTAGTTGTACCACATCGTCTCAATTATTAACATTTTTGGCAAGTCAAGCCATACAGAATATGCTTCGTTAACACTATATGCAATTGTATTTATAAACTGAATGTAACCCAATAGATATCAAAAGACGCAGAGGTACTTTCCAAACAGAATTTTAGACAGATTAGTACTCAAGATGCATTAAAAAATTTGAATGGGTAAATGGCTCCTTTTGAGATTTTCTTATCCCTTAGGAGATAATGTATTTTTCAAAGAAAAAAATACATAAATAATGCAGGTTTTAAATAAAAGCTAGATAGCTGTTTTCATGAGTTTATGAAGCAATATTTCTAGTAAATAAAAACAGAAGTTTCATGATCCACAATTTTGGGTGGTGATGGTCATTAGAAGACAAAACCAGTAACAAAACAGTTTTACATATCTGTAAGTCTAGTACTTTGCAAGTAGCTGCTTAATATTCCATATAAATGCTTTCCAAAACATACTCCTAAATGAGTTTACTACTTACACTGTCACATTTTTAAAATACTGACTTGCAAGACGAGGCTGGTGTTCATAGTTCATGTAATTTAAGTGAGGAAAGCAGACAGTCTCTATGGTATTCTGAAGTAATGTATTAATAGACTACAGGCCTATAACTGTTTCACCAATAAAATATTATACATATTTTCTAAGTGCCCTGTGTAAAACAATAATCTCACTTGCATATGTGTTCTCAGAAATGACCAAACAGTCATGAACCATAGCACATTTTGTTTAAAATAAGCCTTACAAGAACAAAACATAGAAAGGAAAGATAAATAATGATTTATATTACTGACATTTATATTGCAGGAAATTTCGCAATTAGTAAACCCAAACACTGTTAAACAAAATTTCAGTAACAAAGCAAGCAATACACGCAGGAACTTTCTTGTAACTCATTACTTTCCAAAGAATTTCCCTGCTTCAGAATCTTGCTCAACAAGGGATTTGCATAACAGCCAATACTGTTTTCAACAGATACAGTAAAGCAACTTCTGTAATAGAAAGCACTTACAGTAGGAAATCTCCAAGTTAAAACCTGGTAAGTATTTTTGTAAAACTATGTATAATGCAGGGCCTTGAAAACCAGCAATAGTTTATTGGATTTTGGCATGCATAACATGATCAAAGTGTTCTCAAAACCATAAAAACATGGAACTATTCACTGCATGTTCGGAGCATTTTTCAAGCACTCTCCACGTAAAAAGTGTACAGAGAAAGTAAAGAAAACCTGAACTGCACACTTACCTGGAAGCTGCCATGCTGACATGTTTATGTCCCACAGCTACATAAATCCATCTTTTATGTAGGTTGCCTCCACCTACTCTTGTGGTGTTTTTGTGGTTTTGGTGGTTTTTTTTGTTTGGTTGGTTGGGGTTTTTTTTAAAGTTTATACACAAGTTATTTTGCAGGCTTTCTTTCCTCAAAAATGTATTTTTTTCCTGATAATGAACCCTGCACTAGCCTGGCTTCTAGTCAGCTGCTTTCATGCACTCTTTCTGTAGGTACTTAACATCAGCTCTGTGTAGCTCGGATGCAGAAAAACTATCCTGTTTTCCTCACAAGAGTAACACTGATTGTCTTATCCTCAACAGTCTGTCATCTGCTTCAGTGCCACTGCAAGAATATGTCCAACTCTTCTGTCTTACTGTGTTACTAGATAAGTATTAACTAGACCATTTTTTATATACAGAAGAGCCTAAAAAAGCCATGAAAAAGTTAAATAGAGTAAATCTAGTTCTAGCATTTATTTTAGGTATAAAAGTGCCTGATACTTACTTACACCACAGTCAAGCATTAACGTGTTTGGCATCAGTTTTGGCTGGTAGCTCATTAGTTTTCCAGTAGTTACTTTTGCAACAGTGTTTCATGCCTTTCTATCAGTTGGGTTTTTTTAGACAGTTCTACTATCTAATTTTTCCTTTTAACAATTCACCCTTATGCAAACTATTGCCAAATACTGTCTTTTGTATATATGCCTTATCTTTCTTGCAAGAAGATGAAGCACTTATTACAAAGAATGGTGCAATATGAAATTTCAAATTATTGCATAATTTGTGGTGTGGTATGAAATACATATAAAAAATAGAATGCATTCATTTAACATTTATGATTAGTATATGAGACACTGAAGAGCTATATTGGTTATACTTTTATCCATGCATTTACTAAAACTACTTTAAAGGTTAAAAAGAAAGGTTAATTCCTTAAGAACAATTTTTTCCACAAGTTTAAAGTATGCAGAAGAGTGAAAACAGGAAGAGTAGTTGAGTCCTACTGAAGTTCAGCCATGCCTCTCTCTTGCCAGGCTTCACATCTGCCCTTCCTACCCACCCCTGACACTAAGCAGATATGCCAGAACCCTATGATAAAATGAAAGTAATTTCTTTAACATTCTGGAGAAAGCAGTGAAACTGTCTAAGAAGCTAAGAAAAAATTAATAAATACTTTTTATAGAAAAATACTTAAACATAATTTCTTAGGTACATTTTATAAAGTATAGAATTAGAAAATAAACAGTCTTCTGAATACTTAGACATTTTCCTGCAGCTTACGATAGTCCGCATTTTCTAAGTAAAGGATTTGGCAATAACAGAGAAGACTGCCTTAAAAATTTAGGTGGTAAGCTTCTCAACCAAGCAAAGGAAGGTAGCAAGGTCTAAACCAGGAACAAATACCATATAAATTCTACTAAAATAAAGTGTCAGATCTATCAAAAAACCCAAAACAAACTAGAGAACGAATGCATTTGCAAAGAAGCCCAAGTATTAATCTCTACAGCTCTGATAGTATACAGTAATGTGCTAACCAGGTTCAGTACACTATTTAGTCATAATCTGCTGCAGAAACAGGGCCTAGGTTCGTATCTCTCAAAAACCCAAATTCTAGAGCATTTTAGGAAAGCAAAGATGAGTGGATATATTCGAATCTGTATATATTTTTTAAAATCTAAGTTTCAGAGATGCCTCCTCAAAACAGAGAATTGATTACAATTGTATTATTAAACTAATGGATCTTGCTGCTTCTGGAAAGGACTGATACCTTGAAGTTACAAAGGTATACAGAAACACTATATTAGATTTGAGAGAAGTAAAATAATTGCAAAATGAAATTTATAGTAAGTGATTAAAATCTTGTTTTCCTTTGCAGTAATAAGTACAACATAAAAAAAAAAAAAAAAAAAAAAAAAAGGTCAGTTCTTACTGTTTTTCTTCCCAAGGATGTGCTAACTGGTATTACAAAAACATATAGGGACTGCCTTGGGTATAGGTAATAGAAACTACTAGCGAAAAATGCTGCCCTGGCAGCTTTTCAGTACTCATAAATTGAATATGGCAACAGCACATGTTCACTGTTGACTGTATTTGTACAGCAGGAGATCAATCCTACACAACTGCTGTGTTTTGACTCCAGACCATATGAGCACCAGGAATATGAAAATTTGGGTTTACTGCAGACAAGTTAAAAGACTTCAGGCAACTGCCTTTCACGTATTTATTATGGTGTAAAATGATACAGGTAACCCCTTTCTCGCAGGGTTCCCATAATAGCTTTATCTAGCTCTGTACATGTCAGGTCCTCCCCTAAATATTATTTAAATATTACTGCCTCTTTTGTCTGGGTTGAAATTCCATAATAAAATCCAGAGACGAACACTTCATCCTCAAAAGCCGCCTCTGATACTCCTCCTCTGCCAAAATATCTACTCAACCTGACAACACAGGTAAACAGATGTCAGTCTATAGCCACCTTCTGTCCTCTTTACTTTTCCCCACTGTCTTTCTCTACTCCCACTAATCAGAGGAACTACATTACTTTCTAAACACAATCTTATGATGTGGTGCTCAGTATCCATATGTTGTATCTATACCACCTAATGCCCACCTTCCTGTTTGTCCAGAGCTTGGAAGTACACTAGCAAAGATTGTATCCTATTTTAAACAGCAACATTCCTGAGCACTTCAAGATCAGTGGGAATATTTAAACATTATTTTAAAAGTTATTATCATGAGACCATCTTCCAAATGTGCAATGCCATACAGTGGCACCAAACAAAGAACAACGATTTACAGTTTTAGTTAAAAATAAGCATGATCAGAATTTTATCTGTAGATTTATACATATAGAAAGATAAATATAAAAAGTACCTTTTCTTTATCTACAGTATTTAATTGCCAAATGTCGTCATTCATGAATACAAATAAAAATACTTATTTCTACAGAATTGACTATGTAAATGGAAAAAACCAAAACCTGTAGTTTAGTTATGCATCACAAAACTAAATACCTCAGAGACAAATTCAGTGCAGTGTCCAGCGCATACTTAAACCTTTATGTTGGAACCTTAACTGAATACAGCTCATGCACGAAACTAGTTTGGGGATAACTGGCAATCTTGCTTTCCATGCCAGTGCAAACCAAACTGGTTTATGCAGGCAAGGGATGGTTTCAGGAGTCCTACAAAATTATTTGAGTTGAGGGGGAAAGAAAAGTAATTTTGAAAAAAACTGCACAGCAGATAATTACACTGATTATTTTGAAGAATGAAGCAACCACAGTTTAAAGAGCAGTAAATACATACAGAATAACTTAAGTCACAGTACCGAGGGCCTCTTGAGCCCTTAAACCTTCTTCAGTTTGAGCCACAAGAACTACATTTCAGCCATGGCAATTTTGCCATGTAATCACAACAAGTAATTAAATAGCAATACTGTAAACACTGATTATTGGTTTGAAACTGTGAATGTTATCATTTATATAAACTTAATTCTTAAGTTTCCCCTCCCCCTCTACTTCCAGTCTTGGTGAGCTATTCCACCCATCCATCCACCCCACGTACAACCTGCTTTGCCTAAAGCCTGGCCAAACGAAATTGACAGTACTCTTTCTTCAGTTATTCCTTCCTTTCTGCTGTATGCATCCTGGTCTGATCGGATATACGACACTGCCTGAGAAATGGCGCAAGGGAAACATCCTCCAAGCGCAGTATGGGTGGAGATGGTGCATAACTGCAGCACCCTTGCTAAAAGATACACTCCCTTTAACCTTAAAACACTTACTGATTTCCTTCAGAATATTTTTCTGAGCCCCTAAGAGAGTTAGGGGTGGAGACACACTTGCTATGTTGAGAAATTCAGTAATCATTTTGTTTGCGAAACTATCAGTTGGAAGGGTTTAACAGCTCAAATCCAGACAGGTCAGTAGCCAGAAGAGCAAGAGGAGATGGTATATATACTTAACGCTTGCAAATGTTTACATATTAAGTGATGGACAGAGGGAAATTAAGGAGAAAATTTAGTAATTAATTAAACAATATTTCCTAACTGAATAGTCTGAGCTATAAATATACATGAAGAACAGATTCCATAAAGTATTTTGAAAATATTGCTACACAGGCATTTTGACTCATGTTTCATGGCTTTTTGAGTGAGGTTTGGTTTGGGGTTTTTTTACATTTGGTAGCAGTATTATCAAAAGTATTAGATATTTGTTCATGAATAATTAATTCACAATCCCTGATACTACTTGCCGGAGGTTTTTACTGCTTGGTGTCTTCTGTGTTCCTGAACTCAGAAACTATACTTAAACTTAATTAAACTGCTATTAGTTATTTAATATTTTTAAGTATAGAAACAACAAAACATTTGTTGTTCTAGTGTTCACTGTATTTTGAAGTTCCATAAAGATACACTGCACCATATAAAAAGAGATCAGTTGTAAGGTGTAAAGCTGCATCACTACTGTACAGATTCGTATCATTTGAAGTGCTGGACTCAAAAGTAGTGTCATTTGTTGGATGTCAAGGTTATTTTTTTTTTCATTCCTTCTCAAAAAAAAAAAATATCTTAAATTCAGAAGTATTTCTGGTATCACACTGAAATGGAAATCTGTGCTGCTCTGACATTTTTAACATTTCATGAATGGGCTAGGGATATTAAATCGTTTAGAACTGGACAATCTGATTTTATGTCCTGAGAAACAACAACATAACTTAAAAGCATTTTGACATGAAAATAAAATTCCATGTTGTTCTGTGTCAGCTGGTTGGTGTTTATAGGAATGATCTTCTCAATGCAACTTCTAAGTTTTGCTCTTAGGATAGCAAGTTTTGCAGGAAGTTGTATTCACAAAAATACAGAATTTCCTGACAGCTACCATTTTACTTACAAAGAAGTATAAGAAGACAGAAGGCTGATAGCAGTGACATTTTAATGTACTATTTGACAAATCTTTTATTCTCCCATAGAAAATAATAACCCTGTACAGCTGAAACAGTTTGACCTAATGACAAAAGAGTTAATTATATTTGTACCTCTGTATATTTTGTGCAGGTTTTTTCTTCCTGTAACATTAACAGCCTTATTGCAATTTAGCCAACTAAACTTACTCCAACTAGTTTAAGACTCTATATAGAAGACATGCCTGTCCTTGTACTTGAAACAAAAGTAGCATACGTGCTGTATGTTAAATATTATGCTAATTTACAAAAAATAAAAAGCATATACTGTAGAACCACAGAATTAAAGATGTAACATTCAACTGTCACGGTACTGTCACACAGAATAATATATGTAAGAAACTTAGAGGCATATACCTTGCCGTGCTCAACAACTTATCTGCAATTCTGAAATACTTAGTTTCTTGGTCATAGAGTAAATGTGCCTTTGCCTCTTACGGTGATAACACTACTTGCAATTGGTAACTTCTGGGTTGTCCATGTTCCTTTTCATGCCAGTGTTAGTTTACTTCAATATCACATACTTTTTCATGCTATATTTCAATACAGATTGGCAAGAATTATATACAAAGAACTTCAAGTTAAAAACCTAAAACATAGCAAACCTAAAAATCTGACTTTTTTAAAATGAAAAATGAAAACAGAAAAAACATTATATTTGCTGTTTAAGTAAGTTATATAAAAGATAGTCTGGAAATGTGTGCAAAAACTTGTTAGAGAACAGTGAATGTTAACTGTCTCAAAGCATTGCTCACTCAGACTCCCTCCCTTCAGACAGCGTTAGTCTTTTTCTGACCACACCTGTCCCACAGGAGTCTCCAGTGGAGTAGTGATGTTATGTTTTGGTCTCGCTTCCTGAAAAGAAAAAAGCACCCTTTCATCTGCTTGGGGGGGGTGGGGCATTTAAAAGACATTTCCAGCACACATAGTGAGTTTTCATTAAAATGGATCCTTTCCATATAACTTCATTTCCTTGAGATACCTCCAAACTCCTTCTCCCACCTCTCTTCTGTGATACATGTTTATGTATTTCATAAGAAGTTCTAAGACTTGGACACTGTTTTGTCTGTCTCCTGTTTCACAGTCTTAACAAGCCTCTCCTCTTACCCCATAACCCAGAGACTAGACTATTGAAATCAATGAGTCAGCAGCTTTTACCTTCCAGCGAAACGTTTGCAGAGCATTCTAGGTCTCCACCAAAAGGCAAACTGTATACACTACACAACGAAACAACTACTAAAATAAAAAAAAATTAAAAAGTGCAAACAGAGTCATTATCTGCTTCCATTTAAGATCACTGAATATTTAAAACTATTTTGTGAACCTTCTCCTCATTTTTAGAACTCAGGTTACTACAGTTGTACTGTTGCAATTTTTTACCTGCTGCCAGGCTATAAATGATGCACAGAAACTGCCAAATTTAAGCAAACTTGATGCCTAGCCTCAAAGAAGAGAAACAGATAACTACGAACTAAGTAACTTCTCATTACAAGATGCCAAGGATTTTCACTGAATCATTCATGATTAATCATATTTTTTAACAATAAAATTATAATTGTTTAAGTATTTTAAACATATTAAAAAAAACTGGATTGACATCTAAATGCAGAAATTATGATTTGACTGCAGGGAAAAGTGAGAGGAAAAGAATTCTAAAAATGGGCATATGAAACAACTTCTATCCACACACATATAAGGATTAAAAATAAATTAAAAAATAAATTAAAAAACCACACCACATTAAAACCCCAACTACTTAATGAAATTGTATTTCTGATAGGTACATGACCCTCTTCTTCCTCTCCACTAATATGATTTCATATTGATGTAAAACATCAGTACAGTAAGAAGTATTAAGAATCAACATTTAGAGATGCACTGAGATTAATACACTTTGACATTCTAGTGGAAAATACTGTGGCTAAGATACATGAACTCAGTTATGGAAGCACTCTTCATGAAACTTCATGAAAAAGCTTTCAGAATTGCACAAAAGATTCCTGCTTAGAAGAATCAATATAATCTGAATTTTAGGAAAGGGCAAACCAGTCTGTAAAAAACTGACTGGATAGCCAAGCCCAAATTGTTGTGGTGAATGGACCTAAATCCAGTTGGTGGCTGGCCACAAGTGTTCCCCAGGGCTCAATACTGGAGCCAGATCTGCTTGATATCTTTACCAAGGATATGGATGAGGGGATTGAGTGCACCCCCGGTAATTTGCTAATGACACCAAGGTGTTGATCTGCCTGATGACAGGAAGGCTCTTCAGAGGGATCTGGACAGGCTGGATTAATGAGCCAAGGCTAGTTGTACAATAGTTGGTTGACAGCTGAACATGAGCCAGCAGTGTGCCCAGATGGCCAAGAAAGCCAGTGGCATCCTGGCCTGCATCACAAACAGTGTGGCCAGGAGGACTAGGGAAGGGATTTTCCCCCTGTACTTGGCACTGGTGAGGCCACACCTCAAATCTTGTGGACAGTTTTGGGCCCCTCACTACGAGAAAGACATTGAGGCGCTGGAGTGTATCCAAAAAAGGGCAACCGTGCTGGGGAAGGGTCTAGAACCTCTGCCACAGGAAGGGTCCTGTGAGGAGCGGCTGAGGGAGCTGGGGTTGTTCAGCCTGGAGGAGACTCAGGGGAGATCTTACTGCTCTCTACAACTCCCTGAAAGGATGTTATAGCGAGGTGGATGTCAGTCTCTCAAGTAACAAGCAACAGGAAGTGAGGGAATGGCTTGAAGTTGTGACAGGGAAGGTTTAGACTGGATATTGGGAAAAAGTTTTTCACTGAAAGGGTTGTCAGGCATTGGAACAGGCTGCCCAGGGAAGTGGTTGTGTGACCATCCCTGGAGGTATTTAAAAGATCTGTACATCTGGTGGTTAGGGACATGGTTTAGTGGTGGACTTGGCAATATTGATTTAATGGTTGGATTGATGATCTTAAAGGTCTCTTCCAACTTAAACAATTCTATTCTATCTAGAAGAACAGAGCACAAAAATAATAAACAGGCAACTATACTGCTGAAACAGTTCTACTTGACCAATACAATTGCTAGGACCTTAAAGCTCAGTTACTTAATAATCTGGTAGGAAACAGAAAAGTAAGGAATTTTGCTGCTGGAAAACATATTTGCTTCTGGAGTAACTAACAGAAGCAATGGAAGTACCACTGCTCTGAACATTTTGTCCTCAACATAACTGTAGAAAAGTTCAAAAAAGTATAATCCCCCACTGATGAGATGACAGACTAGGTGACCTAGTATATCCCTTCTGCCTTTAGATTACATGAATTTACTATAATGCTCTGTTTCTGGTAGGAAAGATCTCACATTCCAAGTACTTAGTGAGATGACACTAATTGGTATAATTGGCTAACTGATATAATTGACATTACTGAAACCTACTGGGTCAATACACACAGTTGGAGTGTTGAAAACTCTGGGTAGAAATTACTGACCAGAATTCTAGGTAAGAAAAGTACTGCAGAGTAAAAGAGGGTTAGAAAGGAGAAATTAGTTTAAAATACTTTTGGAGTTCAAGGAATCCTCAGGCCTGTGAACTAGTCTGACAGCTGCTAAAAAATTAAAATCCTGAAAAAGAATATTTATAAATGTTGTCTACAAAACAAAAGCCCAAATTAAGAAACCAAAATACTTTAAAATTACCTCTTAATAAGACACTGAGAGAACAAAATCAGAAGTTGTATTGGGAGTTCTAATGCAAGTAACTTTTAAGTAGTATCATATGGCCTTTTAACATCACTGTATTGCATCACAAATCAAAGTATTTTGGATTTCACTACAAGAGAGAAAGTTTAGTCGCTTACTGAATTGTGAGCAACTGCTTAGACACCACTGATTACAAACCAAAAGAGGAAATAAGAAAAAAATGGCTCAGAAACATATGAAAACAGTGTGACATTTGAGCTAGTTTTCCAACACTGACAAAAATTGTAGGAGGACTGTAGAATTACTCCAAAATTGAGAATATTAAAATACAAAGAAATTGTTACTGCAATTGGAAGTCCTTAAAGACAGCAATCTAGTTGACTCAAAACCACAATTCTGCAATACAGAAAAAGGACAGTACTGGTGAAGACCCAGCCAGGTTCACCGTCAAAGTGAAGGCTGCAGCTAGAATTGAAAAACACTGTGTATAACAATAAGAGAGATGAACACATAAATAAATATCCCTCTCTCTTTGGCAAATCCCAAGATACCATACCACACAAAAAAGCTGCAGTATTGTTTAGGCCACCAGTTTTAAAGGAAGTTCTTAGACCTCATCTAATGAAATAATAAATACATTTCAATCTGTCAACTTCCATTTAAATTTCTAAAAGGCTTAGATTCTGTGTCTTCCCATTTTTCAGTTTATCCTATGAATATCAGAAGACAGGTAATATCATGCTAAACTTCGTAAAGTGAATTTAGGATTATCCAGGGGTTTTACTGGCCAGTTAGCATGGTATCAGCAAACTACTAAATACAGAAAAAATGAGAAGGGAAAAAAAAAAAAAAAAAGGTATTTTGTAAATAGTAAGTGGTAAACTTTCAATTATTAAAGAAGTTTATAGAAAATAGGTCTTATCTAGTGCAGTTTCAGAGGTAGCACAGAAATGAGCCAAAAAACTGCTCAGCTATGGTGAAAATACCTTGTATAAAGAGTGTAAGACTGACTGTTCTGTCTTTCCAGAAAAACAAGTTGAGAAGATAGACAGTATAAGTCTACAAATGAAATCAGAGGAAATAATACTGAGAATAGAGAAGGACCTATCATTAGCAGAGAAAGCCAAAAAGACATTATTTTCTTGTACCAAAATGGGCACAAAAGTTTCACAAGAGGTATACCCAATCACTAGAAGAAACTGCCAAAAGAAGCAGTACATTCTCCACATTTTCTTGTCTTTGCATCGAGATAGCCACTTCTTAAAAACATATTCCACAACTGAAAGCAAATTCTGCCTTCAAAAAACATGGATTACTGGGCTCATAATACGGGTAAGTGGACAAACCATGGTATACAGAAGGTCAGACTAGATGATCTAATAGTTCCCAAAAATCCATGCTACTTTTTTCTATTTCTAGTTTACATGATGGGAAAAAGGAAAGTTTCCATGTTTCCACACTCCTTGCCAAAATAAACATACTTCTTTGTCAAGCATTCAAAAACCTATAGTGCCCAAAGTTAACTAAGATTCATGGACCAGAAGACAGACCATTGTATAAAAACAAAATATGCAACTCGTAGATTTCTGACCAAAGTCTCTATCACTTACTATCCTCTTCAAACAATTTAGTATGAAGGTGACAGAATCAGGCACCATTTACTCATACACGGAGACAGCATGATCTACTCTGACATTATAATTTTGGATAGTTACCTACAAAGAACTGGAAAGAAAACATGGTGAAATTCCTTTGAATCTTCTGTACTTTCCAGAGCTGTTTTAGAATATTTGCGCTCAAGTATTTGGGCAAATTTAATAAACCCCCTGGCTACTTGAGTTAATGCCAGAATCATGCAGACCAACAAGGAAATACTCTCTTCCCAGTCTGTTCCAGGCTCTGTATAATCTATGAAGGATATGTGAAAAATATTTGGCTTTACAACAATGACTGCAAGTGAATTTCATTTTCTTAAATTAAATGGTTAGATCTCACTCCTGATCTACACATTTTATGAATGCATGGTAGACTTTTAAAAAGGCAGATATGATCTTTTTAATAAACAGATAAAACTCTTTCTATCCTCTTCTGCACAGATGTGACATATTTGATGGCAGAAATATTCCTTTGTCTAATCATAATCCTGGAGGACTGCTGGACTTTAGGACAACAAAACAGTCATTGTATTTGTAAAACAAAAGAACAAAGATTATCTCCAACATGTAAGCAGCAAATCAAGAAGAAAATATCTCTGCTTATATTTTTCTTCTTTTTGTTCTTATGATATTTCTAGCGTAGGTCACCTATGTCAGTCATATAAATGAAGGTTATAGTGACAAGGATGGCATAAACCCCTAGTCTGCTTTTTTCAGACATTCTGAAGAAAACTGTAGACTTTGAGGCAGCATGGATGTATTTAGAAAAACATGTATAATAAAGAAGTAAGCAGAGAAGCGGCAGAATAAAAGACAGCTTTGTAAGCACATTAGGGAAAGTGAACGTAGTCAACTGTCACATTATAGTTGAAGAACTCTAAAAAAGCCTAATTATATATAAATAACTAGGTTCTGAGAGAAGTCTAACATTTCTTCAGAAAATCATGTCCAGGTAAAAATCTGATTTAATAAGAAAAATATCTAAATGTAACAGTGAAAATATACGTACATGGTAGTATCTATCTAAATTAAGGGAAAAACCACACTCTTTCTAAAATAAATCTTGATAAATTCATGAATGGGATTGAATAATTTGGTTCCTGCAATAGCAGGGGCCTGTTCTCAGTGTCCTAGAAGGTCCCTTTTATACCTCTCTTTCTAGATTCCTAGACACTCCTCTGCAAGCAGAATAGAGTAAGTTTTTGTTTACACAAGATTTTCTGGCAGTAAACTTATATTCATTCAAATAATTTCCCAGGTTACAAAAGATTAAGCACAAACTTTGCTATCTTAAGAATCTAACATTTGCCTCTGACCTATTTTCATTACTCATTAAGAAATTAATGAACCTGCTTTCCCTGCACATACTGTATATGATGAAAAGCATAAGGTCTGCAGTTCTTCTAACCGTCACAGTATTAGCAATTTGGAATTAAGACAGTAATGATAATCATATATGATACTACACAAACAAGAAAGATTTTTACCCCATTTTTATACAATTTGTTGTATATCCTTTACGGAATTAGTGATTGAAAAAGAATGGGCATAAGGTATCAGAGGGGTTAAATCACGCCTCACAGGTAGCTTAAAAAAATCCTGTAAAATCTTGAGGTAAGACTCAAAATGTCTAACTGGGTGTGACAAGTGACTTTCTCCACAGGTCCTGCTGACATGAAATTTGGGTGTCACAATCTTGCTACAGATTGCAAATCCTAATGCTTTCTCTAGTATAATATGCCTTTTGAGTACTGGTGATATATCTTTCACTAGAACCTTTTGGCTGTGGCATATAACAATTTACAGATATAACAATTTACTAACAATAACTGCTTAACGACTAAAACATTAAATAATTAGTTTTAGTATTAGGTAACTATGAAAGTGAATGAGTGGTATGAAAGAAGTCAGATTACATAATCTCATAATGCTTTCTGGCCTTCAAAATCTAAGAACATAAATATTAATTCATGTCTCTATAACAAGTCACTAGTGTCTGAAGATCCCACATTTTTCTGACAATAACACAATATAGTCCCATACACTATATATACATGCTATACTGATAGAAAATTGAAACAAACAAACAAACAAAAAACAAAGAAAACCCCCAACCATGAATTCAATAGATTCAGCAGAAAAAGATGGACTTTCAAAATCAACATTTTAAAACAGTGGTCTTCTCTGAATGGACATGGTGCCTTAGTGATACTGGGCTTATGCACCAAGTAGAAGCTTGCCTTGCCTAAGTTCCCCGTACTCTTCAGGGCAACACACTTGCAAAACTCAGTTTACTGGGACAGAGACAAAATCCCCAAACTAACCCCTCATTAAGAGAAAACATGCTTTGGCTAAAATACTTCCTGGTTAAGCATAATTGGTTTTGCACCTCTTATCAGTCACATCATAAGGTTAGACCATTTGAAGCAGATTACAAAGTGCACTTATTATCAAGAACAGCATTTAACATAAGCATTTCATATGTGAATGTAAGCCTCTCTCCAAGACCAATCTGTAATACAAAGCTTAGTTGCATATTATTTCTATGTGCTTCTGAAAGCCAATCTTCACACTCAAAAATGTGTTAGGTATCAAATTATGAAGCATTGGCACATATATAGACAAGTGGGAAAGACAGAGGCATTTAAGGTAAAAACAGATTCAACTTCTAAACCATTATTTAATCCAATGCAGTTTTAATTTATGTCCCTGAAGTTGTGTGCAATCCTTAGTCTCAGCCAGATTCAAGAACCACAAAACCCACAAGCTGAGTGTTTTTGCTATTTTATCACAATTTCAAAGCAAACCAGAAAATAGAACTTACTGAGATAGTTTCAAGTGTTTATAATCAACAACCATGTGTAGGAGCTCTTCTTTAGATATTTTTAAAAGCTAATGGTATGAGCCGAAGTAAAAGGGTAAAGATGACAGAAATTCAGTTGAAAGTGTCATAAGCCATGGTTTCTTATTCCAATAAGTTCAAGTACTCAACTGCACCAAAAAAGGCAAAAATCCCTCAAAAACCAAAGTGGATTCTGTTCTGAGAACCACAGCATGATCTCAAACAGGAATTGCTATGTAGTTATTGACCTTTCTAAGCAACAGTATAAAAAAACCCCACCCTCCTGAGGAAGTGGAAGCATAGCTACCTCTGGAAGAATTAGAAGTTCTCACTGAGAGTTCACATGCCTAATCCTGTGTGTCACTGCAGAACTGCTGCTGAGCTCCTGTTCTCCACTTGCTTCCCATGGAGCTCAAAGCTTAACTTGGCAGTTCTGAAAGTTCTCACTGAAAATGGTTCAAACTGTTTACCATCACATCCTCCCACACACATGCAAAAAACCACAATGTCAAAAGTCATAGACATTTTAAAAAAACATTAAAATAATGGAATCCATAACTCTTATGACAGCCATGACAAAAATGCAGTTTTATTGATGGGTCGGCAGAAAGTTTATGTAACCCTAGACTCTTTTGTGGAGGGTGAGTTGGAGGGCATAATACGGTTCATTTCGCATTATGGAATTTTTTTCTGTTTTATTAGTTAGAAGCACTTTAAGCCTGAAAAGAGCATTGAGTGCACATGAGTTCCATTTGGCATATTTTTCAAGAAATCAGTATGAAATCAATCAGGTTTTAAAATGTCCTGCTATAAAAAAATAAAGCTTTAAAATGAAAACAATAAAAACAGTTAGAATTTGTGGTAGTATACATTTAAAATCTTAAATCAGTCTAGGCAGTGGATAATCTAACTTACCACCAACGGGATAGAAGGAAGAGAAAACAGAAGAAAGAAAAAAAATCAAGCTAATTTGTGACAATGCTCAACATGAGGTCAAAGTAAATGAGACAGAAAAATTAAATAGGAAAGAGAAATAACTGGGAGAGAGAAAAGAACTGTGCAGATATGAAAAACAGGATCATGATCTCACAGTGGCAGATTGCTACAGCAGTAGGTATGCCACAGAAAACCAAACTTTACAATAATCAGTAATTTCTCTAGCTTTCTGTTCAAAAACTTTCAGGGAGAGAGGGAAACCAACTTCAAAAAATGTCCTCATTTTGAGTCCATCTGAACCCAACAAAGTGAGCAGAAACAATATCATAGAAGTCCTAGAAAACACATTTGAAGGAGAGAAAGTATTTGATGATGTATTTGAATAGAGCATGTTAGATTCATCAAGTAAAGGAAGTTCCCAAAGAAACAGTGGGAAGAAACTTGCTGTTCTGCATCAGGCCATCCTCCTTACTGTTGGAAGAATGGTACTAATTGAAGAAGTGACAAAACATTGATCATTTAAGTTTCACTGTACTCTTTTACTCATACTGAAGTAGAAAATTTTATTAGCAACATGCTACGAGAGAATACAAGGCTTCTCGGGTTCTTACAATTATGTCCCTCAATTTCTAATAGCAAGAAGGAAACAATTTTTAAAATAATTGAAAGATATTATCTCCACACACACTTTCTTTCTATTGACAAACTGAGGTCTCCTGTCTTTTCCCGGACATACTATTAAATCCTACTACTGCAGAACTGGCCAACACAGCAGAGAGAAAACTATACATCTGATCATAAATTAGGTTTATCAATACCAAAACAACTTGTCTGACATTCTTCTTCTTTTCCAGGATGAGTGCTACAATAGTACCAGTTGTATAGAAATCACACTATTTCGTATTTTTTCTACCATAATATCAAAACAGTTCATATTTCTCATTCACAGGTAAGTAATAACTCTACCTGTAACTATAACAAAGATTTAATGGAAAGGTACACTGCAGAAAATTCGAAAATATTGAATATGCTTTAATATAATTTGACAGCTGGAAACTAATATAATGAAATACTACAGAAACAGAGATTTACCAGTATAAGTAGCTGAAGGTCTCATGAACAGCTCAGCTGATTTAATAGTCTGCTGACACTGAAAACAGAAGGTATTGCAATACTGTTCCCTCCTAACCTGCTCCTCCTTCCTCTACTACAACATCTAGTTTAGGAAGTCTTACTCCCTTTTCAAAAGCATACTTTTTATGGCTTTTTGCTCAGTTAATTTTCTTACAGGAAAGTGAAGTGGTGACGATAGTACCAAATCTCCTGTCTAGTACCAGAATGACCAATTATAAAGACCCCATGGTAGGACACTGGATCTTCCATCCTAGTGGGGAATGAAGCCTGTATATGGCAAAAATTTTCACTGGTGTGGCCAGTATGTATTGCTGAGCTCGCAAAGCTTAGGATGGCTGATCCTGCCCTTGCAGAACATACTTCACACAAGGAATCTCAGCTATGCAAAGGTTTTCACAACTCTAAGTCACATCCTCTGACAGTGCAAGAACCTACAGACTTGAGGAAAACTACAGTTTTGGGAAGATGCTCTTAGCAGATAATATAATCACAGAATAATTTAAGTTGGAAAAGACCTTTGAGATCATCAAATCCAACCATTAACCTAACTAAACCATATCTACCACCAAACTATGTCCCTAAGCAACACATCTACATGTCTCTTAAATACCTCCAAGGTGACTCAAGCACTTCCCTGGGCAGCCTGTTCCAATGCTTGACAACCCTTTGGGTGAAGAAATTTATCCTAATTTCCAATTTAAACCTTCCCTGGCACATCTCCAGGCTGTCCCCTTGTGGCCTATCTCTTGTTGCTTGGGAAAAACAGACCAACATCTACCTCGCTACAGCCTCCTTTCAAGGGGTTGTAGAGAGTGATAAGGCCTCTCCTCAGAATTCTCCAGGCTAAATGACCCAGTTCCCTCTGTTGCTCCTCACAGGACTTGTACTCTAGACCCTCATCAGTATGGCAATTCATGAAGGTCTGACCCACCGTCAGGATGTTTGCAGACAACACCAAATTGAGCAGGAGTGTTTGAGGGTAGGAAGGTTCTACAGAGGGATCTGGACAGGCTGGATCGATGGGCCAAAGCCAATTGAATGAGGTTCAACAAGACTGAGTGCCAGGGCCTGCATTTGGGTCACAATACCATGCAACACTACAGTCTCGGGGGTGAGTGGCTGGAAACCTGGGGGTGAGTGGCTGGAAACCTGCCTGGTGGAAAAGGACCCGGGCTTCTTGGCTGACAGCCAGCTGAATATGAGACAACAGTGTGGCCAGGTGGCCAAGAAGGCCAATGGCATCCTGGCTTGTACCAGAAACAGTGTGCCTAGCAGGACTAGGGAAGGGATTGTCCCCTTGTACTGAGCACTGGTGAGGCCACACCTCAAATATTGTGTTCAGTTTTGGACCATGGAACAGACCTCCTCCACTTGTTGGGCAAAGAAGGAATGGGTGATGTAATTTTGATCACATAAATAAGAGAATAGCAGAAAGTCTTTTCCTCAGTCCAGCATTCTGATTAGCCTTAAAAATCAAAGAAAGACTGTATTTGAGCTTCATTTTGCATAGGTAGAACAAGAGAATTAAAAGGTTATGAAGAGAACAGGGGCTTAGCCTACAACTGACCACTACTATTACAACACAGTATATTTCGTCATGTGGATACACTAATTTTTTTTGAAAATACAAGTTTTTGTCATGGCAAGGCTCAAGTAAGTTTCAAAGAACTTAAGCCAGAAAAAAAGTTTTACTAGACTGAGAGTAACCACACAGCTTCCTTTATATTTATATTGTTTTACACTTACCTGTTTAGTCAGACCCTCAAGCAGAAGACTTACGAATGACTTGAGTGTCCAGGTATAAGTCTGAACAAGTTTGAGTATTTAATTAAACAAAAGTATGCAATCCACACACTTCAAGCCCAGGTCATGAGATTTCAAGTAAGACTAAGTTAGCCAGGAACCCAGTATATTTGCAACAAAAGCTCTAGAACACATTCACCTGCAAGTACTCTAAAAAGGTAATTTTCATTCCACTTATTTAGATTAAAATATGCATTACTTGGATCTCAAAGTACAGGATAGCCTCACCAACTCAATGTAGTTTTACAAATGTAACCAAATATATGGCTCTGAAACTGACTGTAAAACCATAATAGGAACTTAAAATGTAAGAGATTAATTCTGTTATTCATTCCATGTCACAATAATATGCTCTTGAAAATCTGTCCAGCCACAAAGGGAACATTTGTGCTTCACCAATTTCAGCACAACATACACTGAAAATTTATGATGACAGCAATGAATGAACAATAGTAAGTGTGATGAGTTTGCATGTGAACCATCACTCAAAACACGAAAAAGGGAAATTAAAGGTTATTTACCATATTTTCTTCTTCAAATACGTATGAATCCTAGAAATACATCTTTAAGACTTATCTTAACATCTTAGTTGCTAAGAGGTTGGATTTTTAGGAGGATGCATTTGTATAACTCTATTAATCACATGTAATCAGCTTTATTTAAATACATTTATAACAAGTATTATCTTCTGGAGTATTCTAGCAGAGCCTGATGAAACAATGATGGCACAAATCCTTATCTACAGTTAGCCTGAATGTAGAAATTATTGAAAGAGTTGGAGGTATGAGAGAGGAACTTACTAATTAGGCTTTTGGCATACGAGTCCGAGTAGGAGTACTGGAAATATACCTATTTAATAAACATTACATAACTCCTTGCCCTGTAAGGATTAGATGATGCCTTAAACATTCTGGAATCAAAAAAATACAAAAGAACAGAGACAGAACCTCATCATTTGTAATTGTTTCAAAAATTTTTTATAAGCCATAACAGTACAAACAAGTAAGGTTTGTGAAAGATGCACTTGGAATTCATACTTTCTAATAGGTATTAATAGTTGAATTAGCTTGTAAATAAGAATTCTGCTGGGCAATACATTAAGTTTAATACAGTTTTTCTCACCCTGAGCCCTTAGGGATTTTTGTACTGTTGTAGTTTATCAGCAAGTTATTCCCATGAACAGGAGACAACATTGTCACTTTATCTTAGCAGGCATTCTTGCTGATCCTCTAGCCAGAGGGCTCTAACATTAACAGAACAATAGCCACCATTCAAAACTGCCTTTTTCTGTCAACAGACTGCAACTACCACTTCGGCAGTCAATGAAAAAAAACAAACAGCGACCCTAAAGGTTACTGCGTAGTGTATTTGTGGAGGAAGTGCTTGAATGAAAACACAGACACCCATGAATGCATTTTCCCCCCACCAATATTCTACAGCCTTATTGATTACACAGCTATTGAAACAGCTGCTTAATCCTTTAACTTCCCATCAGAAAATGGCTACAACTGCAACTCTAAAGCTTTGCTATAACCTTATATTAAGCTATCGGTGATGGACAGACTACAGGCACAACTTTGCAGATGCAAAAGAGAAGAATTTTGTATGCCTTTGAACAAGCTAAATTATTTGTGGAACTGTCAGTAACAGTTTCTCTTTTGCCTGGTCACTGAAAATTTCACAGGAGAAACTTCTAATTGGACAGGATTTGAGGGACAGCCCATAAAACAGACCTGGAAAGCAATTATTATAGGACTATAAAAAAAAAAAAATCACCTCTGATTAAGAATGATCATATTATTTTGATTGTCTCTTTTGAAGAATTGCCAAACAAAAATAAGATTATAACAGTTTTATAGTAATAATGATATTTTAAGATATTACTTGATTTTGATTCATATTTAAAGCAGTATGAATACTGTTCTCTTGGTAGGCATAAGTCTTTTTTCTAAAAGAAGTTTGAATTCAGTTGTACAGGAACAATAATGATGTCTCGATGTTCCTTTAAAATCCTGATAAATTTCCACAAACGACAACTCTTTTTTCAGGGCAGGGATGGTATTAAAAACCCCAACAGCTTCAATTAAAAAGATTGTTTTCATTGGATCATGCATTTGTTTTTAAAAATAATAATTTGTTTTTAATTCACTTTCTACACTTCTACAGCAATTTAATTTGATACATTTATTACATTTAATTCAATGACATTTTCCATTAAAAATATTTATCATAAAGATATTATTCCCAGCATGAACACGAGAGGCCATAGCATAAAAGGCACAGCTATTTTAAGTAGCCAGAGATTTATTTTTCATTTAAACAGTTACTTTTGCAAATGAGAAAAATATACTTATAAATTTGCATTTTAGAAGGATGAAGTGATTTGTTTGTTTTAAAACTTACAATCCGTTTTTCTCTGGGCATTTTAACAAATGGCTACCTTCAGATACTGTATCTTGTAATCAAACCTGCTATCAATCTGAATATATCTAAGAAATTGCTTAGTAACTATTTGACTTAATTACTGTGAATTAACAGTAAATTGCTCAATGCTGAATTTAAGGAAAAAAAAAATAAGAGTATATAAAGTATCTATGAAAGAATCTGAAACCTGGATCACATCTTCATTATAAAATAAATCATCAGAACACTCTAAAGTAAATTGTAATTAATATTCCCAAGTAAGTCTTGAAGAAGCTGTCAGTCTGTTTCACAGATGATATGCATTAAAGATGGAAATTAAAAAAAAATTGCCGTTCAGATTAAGCTGGACATATTAAGGCCATTCTCCTCTGGAGGTGACTATGCAACTGCTGACTTCAATTCACAATAAAAGTATTTTTTTCCATTTTGTGTTTCTAGTCACTGAAACAGCCACAAGACTTATTTGTTTAAGAATGCCATCTGAAGAAGACAAATACATCCATAAAAATTAGCACGGACCCTATCTTCTACCACAACAAAAGCAGTAATAAATGATTGATTCACTATCATCTATGCCAGGTACAGTTATAGTATGTACACATATAATACTTTCAAAGAGAATATTACCATAACACCATTCCTGTAACAATGACATGCTATATTTAAAGTTACTAATATTTCTTGTTGAATTTTTTTCAGAAATCATGAATCACAAACACTGGTACTAGGATAGTGTTTAATGTACACGCATTCAGAAATATTCTCCATTCCATATATAACCAACCACTTTCAAACTAGATGTTATGATCTCAGAATTAATATTCAGAAGTTAATTCATCATGAAAACCCTGCAAACTTATACCCTTCTCTGAAGAAACCCAATTCCTATGTCCCATGGAGCCATGAGACTCATCTCAGAACGGTGCATGTGAGAAAGAGAATGAGAATCCTGCCTTCAGTCGCATTCTCCATTACCATCTATCCATTCTCACTCTATCCTGCACGTCACTTGAATTTCCTTTCTCATTCTCCCACAAGCCCCTACCCATCAGTCCGATGCTGCCTTTCTCATGTGCTCCTTGCTGACATGGTCCTCATTCTTTTCAAGTCTTCAATTTTCCTGGTTTTGTTTGACATATGCTTCTGACTCTTCCCTTCCTTGCCTGTTTCTATTGAGATGCCTCCTCCCTTGTCGTTCCCACCCACCATCCTCTCCTGTTCTGTGAGAAGATGAAGTAATTTCAACTTCACAAGGAAGACAGAGAGGTGACATTTTTGCTTAAAGCATCTTCAACTGGACCATCTGTATAGATGGAACCTGAGCATACATAAGTCCATGAGACCTGACGAGATGCATCCCAGAGTGCTGAGGGAATCGGCTGATGTAGTTGCCAAGCCACTCTCCATGGTATCTGAAGAACGATGGCAGTCAGGTGAAGTCCCCAGTGACTAGAAAAAGGGAAACATTGCACCCATTTTTAAAGAAAGTAGAAAGGAGGATGCTGGGAACTGCCAACCTGTCAGCCTCACCCGTGTGCCTGGGAAGATCAGATCTGGAAGAACAGATCCTCCTGGAAGGTAGGGGAAGGCACGTGGAGGACAGGGAGGTGGTTCAAGACAGCCAGCATGGCTTCACCAAGGGCACGTCTGACAAGCCTAGTGACCTTCTGCGACAGAGTGACTACCTCAATGGACAAGCGAAGACCTAGGGATGCCAACTCTCACAACTTCTGTAAGGCTTTTGAAACAGTCCCCCACAACATCCTTGTGATTAAATTGAAGAGAGAAAGGGATTTGATAGGTGGACTGTTTGGTGGATAAGGAATTGGCTGGATGGTTGCATCCAGAGAGTAGTGGTCAACGGCTCAATGTCCAAATGGAGATCAGTAGTGAGTGGTGTCTCAGGGGTCTGTACTGGGACAAGAACTGTTTAATATCTTGCCAGGGATACAGGCACAGGGATTGAGTGCACCCTCAGCAAGTTTGCAGACAATACCAAGCTGAGTGGTGTGGTAGATGTGCTTGAGGGATGGGACGTCATCCAGAGGGACCTGGACAAGCTCAAGAAGTGGGCGCCTGAGAACCTCAGGATGTTCAACAAGGCCAAATGCAAGGTCCTGCACCCGGGTCAGGGCAACCCCCATATCAATGCAGGCTGGGAGATGAAGGGATTGAGAGCAGCCCTGCCAAGAAGGACTTGGGGGTACTGGTGGATGAACAGCTGGACATGAGCTGGCCGTGTGCACTGGCCGCCAAGAGAGCCAACTGTATCCTGGGCTGGATCAAGAGAAGTGTAGCCAGCAGGTCAAAGGAGGTAATTCTGCCCCTCTATTCCAGTCTTGTGAGAACCCATCTAAAGTACTGCGTCCAGCTCTGGCGTCCTCAGCACAGGAAAGACATGGACCTGTTGGAGCAGGTCCAGAGGAGGGCCACAAAAATGATCAGACAGATGGAACACCTCTCCTACAAAGAAAGGCTGAGAGAGCTGGGGTTACTCAGTTTGGGGAAGAGAAAGCTCCAAAGACACCTTACTGCAGCCTTTCAGTACTTAAAGGAGGCTTATAAGAAAGATGGGGACAGAAGTTTTAGTAGAGGCTGTAGTGATATGACAAGGGGTAAATGGTTTTAAACTAAAAGAGGGTAGATTCAGACTAGATATAAGGAAGAAATATTTTACAATGAGGGTGGTGAAACACTGGATCAGGTTGCCCAGAGAGGTTGTGGATGCCCCGTTCCTGGAAACATTCAAGGTCAGGCTGGTCGGGGCTCTGAACAACCTCACCAAATGGAAGAAGCCCTGTTCATTGCAAGGGGTTTGGACTAGATGACCTTTAAAGGTTCATTCCAACCCAACCCATTCTATGATTCTATGATATTATAACTTTCAGCAAGAACATTCCTGTTTGACAATGTTACAAGAGAATCAGTCAACTAATGCAAAATACCACCTGTTAAACTTGCTTAATTTCTTAGCAACAAACATCAATACCAAAATCCTGTTTTATCACACTTTCTATGTACTTGTAGTCTTCTGAAGTTTACAACAGAATAAACAGCAAAATACTTATAACAGTGTTTCATGAAATTCTAAGGTTAGAACATTTCTAAATTTCTAAGTTCCTAAGTTACTTTTAATGGTATGAGAATTGCTCCTCTGAAGCAAAGGATGGTAACGCATCAGTATTCTGCACATGTATGCTGAATAAGCTAATCAGCTTCTTCAAACTGTCTAAAGAAGTGTAGCAACTAGCTCATTATAAAATACACAAAAATTGCGAAGCATACAAGTTATCTCAAATGACAGTGCCCAAGATACTTAGATGTACTTTCAAAATTCATAAAATATGAACCTATGTAGAATGTATTTTCAAAAGGTATTGAAGAACTCGAACTACTTGACTAGCTGAAAAGCACACTAGAATTAAAAGATAGTTTAAGTATATAAATAGCAGGAAACACCAACTTATACACAATAATTATACTGAAAATTCAATCCCACAAATAGGATTGTGTGGTAAAAGGTAGCACAATGATAAACACCTGAGACAGCTGAGAACTCCAACCCTATGACATGGAAAGGACATACGTGTGTGTGTATATATATAGATATCTAGATATATTTTCTGTGGCTACATATGAATTTTATATTCATATTTTTTCATTACACTCTGACTTCAAGGAGAACAAAGTTGTAAAGAATTTCTCATTACAAAAGACAAACCCACAAATTAATACATTCTGTAAAAAAGTTTGTGTTCCTAAGTTAATTAAGCATTGCCTTGAAGGAAAAGAACCACGTAGTTTACTTTCAAGTTATCTGCAACATTCTCATTTTGAGAAGCTCATGTCATGATTTGAAAAGTGACAATTTGAATTTAACAAGCATAACAGGTTGCCAAACCAAGATTACATCTAACAATGCTTCCCAGTGCACCAGGCTCTTTCCTGCTCCCGCTGACCTTTCAACACGTGGTTCAGAGACTACTGGATTAGAGCTGCTAACAAGTGACAGGTGCAGCCAATTAACCAAGCAATGACGTAACTGTGACTTCCAGCCTTAAGCATGAGGCTTGTTCAGCAAATGCTGCTTTTCCATCAATGAGCTCAGTATGGCTGCTTATCAGCCAAACTTAAGAAGAACTTCAAAAGCTCTGTACTGCTGATATACTTCTCATTAAAAAGTGATTTTGCTGTGAAATTATCCAACTGTGACTATGGTATGCTTTGCTGTTCTCCAACTTGGGAAGTTGTCAAACAATGTGCATTAACCCTTTTACTGAGAGGATCACAAATTTTCAAGTACACAATGAATCAAAATGAGAACTAATGAAAATGGTGATAAGAATTGCATGTCAGTTTAAACCTCTCATAAAAGGATACCAGAAATCAAGTATCCGCAATATAGCCAAGAAATGAGTATGAACGAAGTATTTTGATGACACAATTTGGATTATAGAGTTTGGCCAACTTCAGTACTTCAGGATGGTCCAGAACATTTTCAGAAATAGTTCAAAACTAAATAAATAAATCTATAATCCTATAAATACACCTTTCCTAATGTTAGTTACCACATAATTTATAGTGATTAAAAATTTCTTGGGTTTGTCTTTTCTGTTACAATTCCAGGCAGAATGTGTAGGAAAGCATTAAAGGTCTGCTCAGCTGAGGATGTATTCCACTACCAATTTGGCCCATCCAGTCATTACTGTTTCATGTTTTAACCTCTGTCTTGTATCTTTTTATTGGATGAATAGATATTAAACTCTAACTTCTCTGAGATTGATATTTCTTTTATTTATCCATTATTTTTCACACACACACACACACAAAATATTACTGTCACATAAAATGCCTAGGTAGCAGTTACCAGATTTTCTAGAGCATGAACAATCCCTGATGTTAATTGTAAGACTACAAACACAGTCATCACACATCCAACTGAATATACTAAAAAAAGTAGGTAGTTCCATAAGCTACTTATAATAATAAGACCTCATAGCAGTCAATGGATGACAACTTGGAACAATTCAGTTATAGCACAGAATGGTACAACCAGTTCAGTGATGAGGGATAGATGGTGTTTTAGTATCTCCCTCAAAGTCACAGCAGCAACAAGCTGCGGGTATGTACCCTTTGTGTCCAGGCTTAGAAACTGACATGCCACAAAATCCACCTACCAGAGAGATGCAACAGAACAACATATAAACACTCAACATTTGTGAGTTGGGGTCATGATATGACTTTCTAGTCCAACCCAGCATCAGTCACTGTTGACCTGAAGAACCATATGAACCCAACAGCAGATCCACAAAACATGTAGCCAGACATACAGGTGTGAAGACGGCAGGCTGACAAGACTCACCTGTAACAGTCATATCGAGAGACAGATGAAGTCTGAAAAGGGCAAAGACTGCTTTAAGGAGACATAAAACCAGACACGAACTCTAATAGTAACTGGTTCTTTTCCAGGCCAGCTCTGTCATCGCTGCCTTGTGTTCCAAGAACACACATTTGATGCAAAGACAGCTAAGTTCATGGTTATCAACTCTTAGTTCAACATGACCTACCAGTGTAACTCAGCATCAGAGATAATGGACTAAGAATCATAGAATGGTTTAGGTTGGAAGGGACCTTAAAGACCATCTAGTTCCAACCCCCTGCCATGGGCAAGGACACCCTCCACTAGACCAGGTTGCTCAAAGCCTCATCCAGCCTGGCCTTGAACACTTCCAGGCCTTGAACATCCACAGCTTCTCTGGGAAACCTGTCCCAGTGCCTCACCACCCTCTCCAGGAAGAATTTCTGCCTGACACCTAATCTAAATCTCCCTGCTTTCAGTTTAAACCCATTAGCCCTTGTCCTGTCACTACAGGCCCCTGTAAAAAGCCCTCCCCCAGCTTTCTTGTAGGCCCCCTTTAGGTACTGGAAGCCTGCAATAAGGTCTTGCCAGAGCCTTCTCTTCTCCAGGCTGACCAAGCCCAATTCTCTCAGCCTTTGTTCATAGGAGAGGTGTTCCAGCCCTCTGATCACCTTCGTGGCCCTCCTCTGGACTTGTTCCAACCAGTCGATATCCTTCCTATGTTGAGGCTCCCAATGAGACACTTGCCCACCTTGATATTATATTCCTCCATATTCTGAAAGGACTTCTCCTTGTCTTGGTTGTTTGCTTTCTCCCGGTACATATATAAATCCCGTTTGGCTCAGTATGTTCCAATAAAGCCTCCCCATATTTCTATATATGCAGAGATATCCAGTAATTTTCTAGTAGTTGGCTTGGGTGCAGACTAGAGGTTGCACAGACTCAGTAAGTCATGCTGACCCCACACACTGCTATATGGTCCAAAATGGTCAACTCCATCACTCTAAGAAGATGTGCAAGACTACACAAGCTGTCTCCACCTGTCATTTGACTGGCTGCACAGGACTTTGATTCCACATTGCAGTAACTTGGTTTATACAACTTTTAAAACTGCGTTCTCTTTGCAGACAGTTAAGCCACTAAAACTCAGACTGCCTTCTGACCTTCTCTGGCAACAATACTCCTTTGCTCTGTAGTGTGTCTTAGCTAGAACTAGACAAGAATAATGAAGCAGGGCAGCATACTACATTATTCTCTTCTGCCCACTTCTATGAGACCTCTCTCTCTGATGCTTCAGAGCAATTCCCCTTATTTTCTGGAAAGGGAAGAGGCAGTGCCACTAATTGCCTGAGGTCTGGGACCCGAGAGGACTAGACAACATACCATAAGGACAGAAACAAATGGTAAGAGACAAATGAAAACTCACAGGCTAGAGCCATAGATGTGAAACCGTGTATTTTGTGCCACTGTTCCCACTGCAATTAACAGTACTATCTTTTTCAACAGAGTTCTCCCCTCATGAGAGATGCTCTAGTACCCTAATATCCCCAAATGTAACAAACTGACTGGATAGCCATCCTGTAGCATTAGTCCAGTCCTTTAACACCTTCTTAGTAATAAAGGCAGTCTCTACAAAATGCCATCCTCTACAGAAGGCGGCAATACCTGGTCTAGTTATTAGTGAAGGTAGTATGAGACACAGACCATTTAACCACAGTATTGTCCAGCAAAACAAGAACAAAATTATTGAATTCACCAAATCAGCTTTCTGTCAGGCATTTATTGACAGAGACCTATTTTCAACTTTTAGCATATTAGAATACAAACAAAACATTACTTCCTAATAACAATTTTATTTAAAAAATATAAGCTAATCATATATTTGGAATTGATACTTTGATTTTAACAGCATCTTTAATTTTATATTCAAGGTTGAGGGAAATAGAAAGAATAAACAACTGTACAAAGAAAACGGTGAAGCTGGTTATTTGTAATTTGTTGCCAAATGTCTGAATAAAAAAAATGGTACCAAACAAAAAAATTTTTTTCTTAACTTGGTCACAAATGTTATCTTAACAAGGTAAAAATACTTTTAAATAGAAAAGTGATCTTTAAATAACCGTTGCCCATTTATTTATAGCAACTGACACAGCTAAAGTTATGCAGATGAGCATCTTTCAGCACATATATAAAAAAAAATGTTTCTAAATTTTCTTTTTATGTTAGGGATTACAGCCTAAATATGGAAAAGGAATAACAATATAGAAAAAAAAAAAAAAAGATTCAGTAGCTCTTTCTGATTTCTGACAAAGACTTTGGAAGATGAGAAATTTTTCTGTCTTCTTGAGTTAACACGAAAAAGAACAGTTACTAAAAATTAAGAGTACCAAAAAAGCATCAGGGTCATGCCATTTGCAGCTAAGTGTTATTTTAAAAATGGTTAGAGATCTCTGAGCCATGGGGAACACTGGTTGTAAAGAACACAGGAGGGAAATTCTACAGAAGCAGAGGAAGAAAGAACAGGGAGGAACCGTAACGTTATATGGCTATTTATAGAGTAAATATAGTGCAGATAATTGTAAGTGTGACATTGATAAACTTTTTCTGAGCAAAACCAACAGAACCTTCAACTTAGAACCATGGAAAAATTGCTTTATTGCTTGTGGACATAAGAGACTGTCAAACTACTTTGTGTGAAGGAAGAAAACGTAATAGCACAATGTCTGAACAAGTTTACCCAGGACAAAGACTGGGGAAAAAGTAAGATGGCACAAAAAGAAGATCAGTGCTCAATCTACTTAATTTATCAAAGTCCAAAAGTCATTTGGTCACAATTTGCAAATGAAGACAAATGCACTAACAGAAGGCTATCAGATGAGTGAAGATGAGGCTCTAAGATGAGCCAAAAGGCAGACCAAAAAGCAGCAGCATTTATTTATTTAAAAAGGCACTTACCAAGGAAAATTTTAGTGGGGTATCTTTTACCATAAATCTCTACGTTACAATGGGGCTTTTTTCCACCAAAAGATAAGGGTTAGATAAAGAATTTAAGAGTCTTGTGGACTCTGTTAGGTAAAAGAGTGGATTAAATGATCATAGCAGTCTTTTCTGCCTTATCCTCTCAAAGTCTAGGCTTTTTGGATGTTTTCCATTTTCATTAGATAAACAGCTCCTTCTCATTAGAAGCAAATATACCCTTATAAGGACTCAAGTTGGGTTTTCTTTATTCTTGCTGACATAAATTCTATTCAGCATCCTGATTAATACATCTTAGATCTTTTTGCAGAAATAATCAATGCAAGTTCTTGTGATGATAATTTTCATGAAACAAATTTCTGAGAAAATATCAAAATTTTTTTTTAATGCTTATCATTATTAGGAAACTTTACTATGTTCTCAATGCTTAAACTTACTTTTAAGTCAAGTGATAAGAAACAGAAATCAGTTTGTGTACACTTTTCATGGAACACATGCACTGAAATTCATTAAAGTTACAGTTGCTGAATAAAACAACACAGTGTTTTTTCTCAAAACCAATTAATTTTATTTACATAGCTTTGCCTTAATTATGTGCAAAGGATTCTGATCAAAAAGGGAGTATTTCAGTCTGCACATATTCTTGACTCTTGACCAATAAAAAGACTGCCCAGTAATGAACCTCAAGAGTTCATTCCTCAAAACATAATTCCTAAAATTTATTATAATTCTTTTTACCATGTTGAGCCAGTTTTACTGAATTCAAACTCAGTGAACTAGTAAGAGTATTAATTACAGAAATCATGACACTTGCAGCAAAAGGTTGGAGGACCCAGCTTGTAAATTACTCCCCTCAAACTCCTGTATCCTCAAAAATTTAAGCTGCAAGAAATTATCCAATTTACCACTCATTTCAAGCAAGCAATCTCCAAACAAATTCCAAATTCCACAGTAAAATGAAGCAATAAAGATACATTCACACACACACAAATGTTTAAATTGTTGATACTTTAATATGAAAATATTTTGCATAAATACCTATGCTAAATACAGATTACACTCACAAGCACCCAGAGCACTGAAGTGTGTTTATGAGCATGTAATTTGTAAATGTAAAAATATCACTTTACAAGCAGACTATAGCAGAATATTAGTCACACTATCTTATCTATGTTCTCAGTAAGGGTGCCCTTCAGTACAATAGTACTTTTTTTTTTGCAGTGCTTGCAAAAGGAGGTCATAATTTTTGTTCTCTCTATAAACTCCATGTACAGTGCTGGATGTTGAGATCTAGTTCTATTTACACTAGTAATATTCCATATAAAATTCAAGAGAACAGCACAAAGAGGCAGAAATGAATATCATCACTGCCTGCACGTCTACATTAATTTTTTGTTAGTTGATCAGCCGTGTTTTTCAGTTACACATGCTTTTCAAGTAAAATGTTTCACTGCTTAAGCAAAGTATGTATAATCTTATCTGGGACAGTTATGATTAAGTATAGGTAATCCTAACTGGGACAGTATGAAACCCAAGAGTTGTCATTTATATCCAAAATAAATCTGAAACTGTGAAGTTTAACAAATACTGGTGAAATGATTGAATCTGAACGATATTATTAATAGTATTACTATTTCTTAGTTACCTGTATAAAGGTTTAAGTTTTTCATGTGGAAAGTGTAACACTATGTCATATAATCACATTCACCTTTGAAAAAAAAAACCCCAAAAAAGTGTAGTAGCTACAATTTTGGAGGTAAATAAAAATGTAGTATTAAATTTAGTATCAGTGATCTTTATAATCTGACAGATTTTCAGATCAAATCTGCTAATTTTACAGAGTTTGTAATTTATTTGCTTTTGTTATTACCAAACTACAAACTCCTACTATTATCTACTAATTATCAAAAACTTAACAATTACTTAGGCAAGAATTGAATTTATCTTCTTTTTATTCATAAAACACTATTAATGATAAAAATTCTACAACCAGAATCTGATAACCAGCATAGCTTGTTCTACACTATAATTAAAAATACCTATTGGCCCCTGTAGGAAGGCATGTAAAGTAATAAAAATAATTAATTATACCACCAATTGACTATCTAGAGACAAAAAATAGATGTGATGAATAGAGAAAGCGTTTGAGCATACTGTAGTCATCCTTCAGTGTTGTACCACTTTAAGATGTACTACTCATATTTACAAAAAAATTTATTTTATAATGGAAACAAAAACCTCAAAATGTCTCTTCCCATGCTACTCAACTCTGTTGAAACAAAGAAAGGAAATGGAGCATGAACATTTAGCAATTAAAAAGTACATGGCTATACCACTGTTAAATCCGTCTTGTTATGTTACCAAAAAAAAAAAAAAAATCACATGTGCAGCTAAACAACTGAGAACACTGAGAGCCTTTTGAAATGATATCTTACCCACAATATAGTGCTAACAATTCACTGTATAATAAGGATTACACATTCTCACCTTCCATCATGTTAACTGCATTTTCACGGGTCATCTACGCATCCTTTTTTCCAGGTGACTAGACAAACGCACACACAAACTTCACCTAAAATACACTGACTCTTGCCAAGTAGCAGCAGGATGAAATATACCACAGTAACAATCCTCTCTTTGTCCCAGGCTAACACTATACCTATTAACACGCTTTGATGCTTAGCCAAGAAAAATCTCAGTGCTGGGATTCTGGGTTTTGTGCCCAAACAATCTGGGTTTGTGTTTAATATAGTATAGTCTGCTTTTAAGTTGCTGCCAATCATTAACTCTACAAAGAATATGTCTGGGATTATTTTTTCTTTACAATGAATGTACTAAGGTAAAGAATACAGAAAAATCTACATTATTTTGAAAAGAATGAATCATGCAATCCTTAGCACTATGTAAAGGGCTGTGTTCAGAAAAATAAAGTTTTTTTAAAACCAATTCTGAAATAATCTTCCTTTCCTGCATGTCAGTTATACATATCCAAAATACTGAATTTATTGATCAAAATATGAAAATGCGAATGAAAAGGAACACACCAGTTCCCTAAATTTATGGATAACTGAAGGATCCATTTTTTACCACAGGGAAAGAAGATAATCCTTTTCATTTTGCGAGATAATTAAAAGAGAACCTCATCAGTCAAAAAGTAACTGATCAACAGTTTTAAAGAATGGACAAAATTTAAGATACCACAATTAGCTAAATCAAATATTATTGCCTTCCTTAAAGAAAGTTAGTCAGACTGAAGTGAGTGATCCCTCATGTAAAGCCAAAAAAAACCCAAAAACAAAACACTAAAACCAAACGAAAACACAAAAAGAAAAAAAAAGAATTACGTGTACTTTAAAAGCATTAAAGGTTTAAAAGTAAAGTGAGGTATCATTCAAGGTTCTAGTCCTAGCAAGATGCCATCTCCATTTCTCAGACTGATGTCTGTATCCCTTATGCAAGGACTGCGGGCAGAAGGTCATGCACACTTTCTACAGAACTAAAGCTTGCGGGAAGTCTCTTGTCTCTGACAGCTTACTTCTGGCCCTGCCTTTGTCGCCGACTTCCTTTTTTTTTTTAATTTTAGTTACTGGTATTGTATAAGGGATCTATTTTACTCCGCAAGTAACACACTAATTGAGGAAAACATGGCAAGAAAAAATGGCCAAGGGGACAGGAAAGGAAGGTGATAATTTTCTGAGACAGCCAAATGAAAAAAAACCCCAACAAAAAAACCCTAAAAAAACCCACACAACCAAAAGTTACTCAGTCCCAAGGGTAAGGACTTTTTCTGTCATTTTAGCCAAAATATTCCTTCCTGTCCTTTATCCTTCATACTACACAACGATTGTCAAATTCCCATCCAAAGGAGTCTCAGTGGTTCTCAGGCTTATTTCTATGAACTTTTACTTAGATTAATAGTTTCTCTGGAATCACTGAGTCATGTAAACATTTGCGGAACTGAGCAATTTCCATATGACTGTGGATGAATGGCAATTTACAAATTAGCACTTTGGTTTCAAATTCATATTGAATTTATATGCCATAAGTCAATCGAAGTATACAAAACACACACAAATTAATGCAGAAAACTAGCAAAACAAAGATCTAACATATAGGTAGGTATGACTGTAAGATATTACATGGCCTGTGGGTGAGACTGTGTATGGTATCATTACAAACTTAGGATATCAATACCAAATCAAGAGATTCAGAAACCATTTCCCTTCTTTCAGACACTCTTGAAATAAATGTGACTAAATCCCTTTCTTTCTTTTTTCTCTTATCTCTAAAGTGAATTTTTGTGTGTGCGATTTTTCTAGTTGAGCACTAGCCAGAGTTAAGATCAAGCAAGGCACCATAAAAACATCTACCATTCTTTTTCTGGGGATCTAATTTATAAAGACATTTTCACAGAGATGAAAAAAAAGAAGTTTCAGTTTATAACTCAGAAAGATGGGACATTTATATGCTTATACTGTTCGAAAGGCAGAAGTTTAAAACAGCTACTACATTACTAACGTACACAGTCAATCAGACTGGAATGAATTCTTTTAAGTACTAATTTAAAATAATACATTAAAATAAGTTCATATTTCAGATTTCTTCATGAAAGTCACATAATTTTAACTTACACCAACACCATTCCAACTGTTTTTTGGTGCACAGACAATGAATTTCCACCAATTTGTGCCTGTGTTTTTTCTCAACACCACACACAGAGAAAAAAAAATGTCCTTTTTTTATCAGGTAGCTCCAACTCACATGCATGTGCTTACCATAGCTGTGGCAATAAAGCACAACAGACGTTCTCTAAGGTAACAGAGAGTTAAGAATATTTAGGATTCAAGAGTTCCACCTGCAAATCACGGGAGGCATGTCTAAATCAGAACCAGTATAACACACTTTCAGTGTCAACTAGGTATTACGTTATACAATAATATTTCGTAGACCATTATTTTGTTTACTTAATTTCTGACCTAATCTCTAAATTCTTCAAGGGTAGTGCTCCACTTAAAGCATGTCTCAGCTCTGAGTTTGAGCTGAGTTTGGCATATGTGTGACAAGGACAGTATGTAGAAGCAACTACACTTACAGAGTAAAACCAGGAAAATGTCTGGATCTTGACATGTGGCAGCAGCGTTCTGTATTCTTATGCTGTAAAATCAATTAATAAGTAATGGAGATTACAGAAGATAATATTTTATATTATCTATATTATCAGAAGACTATATTTTATACACAAGATGTAGTATTCTAATAGATGGAACTCTGGGGATGCTGATGGTAAACTCTAGCTAAGTACCCAGCAAAAGTTCCAAGATGTTATGTTGTTTACACTGTACCTAAAAAACAGACTCAGGGGAAGGCTGAGGAATGCTGGAGGCTACTCGGTGAAGTTTTATGTTTAATGTAGTTTTGCAAAGCACAGCACATCATATCTTAATACAATGAAGCACTGAAGAACAAATTAGAAGTATTCAGAAGGAAAGTTGGGGTTTTTTTGGTCATAAAATACTTCATCCTCCTCCCCTTCACCAAGAAAAGATTACAGATCTCTAGTTACCATCCTGTTTGAAATACAAACTACACAGAGCACAATTAAGTCAAACCAAAAGTGTTGTAACTCTATAGCTGTGGCTTTAAAGCAGTACATTACACAGATAGATATCTTTGTCGTGTGTTATGTAACCATCATTACCCACTCTGTTTATAAATCAAGACAATGTACTTCAAATACACTCCTCTAGCAAAGCAGAGATACAAAAAAAAAAGTCTAATTTCATGTCACCACTCACTTAGTAACTGTTCTATTTCAGTACGTGATTAAATACTTTTGCAAAAGTTGGAATTTCTCAATTTAGTAAATTGTTTACAATAGCCTTGGACACTTAATTTAGGGTGCAGCAAAATATGGCCCACTTCAAGGAAGTTCAAATGAAACAACATAAGCCGGTTTGCTGGTTTATAACTATCGATGGTTCCTAGTCTTAAAAGAATACCCATACAAATGGATCATAATAAATCACACTGTGAATGTATCCTTTGTGAAGTATTCAATCAGTGATTTTGAATAAAATTCAAAATTTTAGAATTAACCTTCCACTGTCAGATGAAACACAAGCGTTACTCTTAATGCTTATCAATATGTACGAATTCAAATGTTCTAAGAAAATTAAATTAAATATAGGCAGCATAGCAACAAAGATCTAAAGGTACCACAATAAGAAAAAATACAAGAGCAGGAGACTGAAATTGTCAAGGCAATCTTATGCAATAATATTCTGTAGTAGTACAGTATATCTAGTGATATATATTAATCTCTGGTTCCACTTGACAGGGGGTTTTCTGTGGTTTTGTTTGTTTTGTTTGTTTGGGGTTTTGTTTGTTTTCTTTTATTCTTTTAACACCTAACGTATGTTATACATTATTCTAAAATCTGGCACTTTATGGACTTCAGCAAAGACTTTTGGATACAATGTTAAGAGGTCATGATAAGAGGACAATAGGTTTGTCTGTGTTACAATGAGTTGCAGCTAAATCTATTTGTTTCACTACATATTAAAAAATGAAAAGTAATCAATCAGTTACATGCGCTAATATCAACAGTTAAATGAATTTTACATCAGTTTTAGTGGCAATGTCTCTTAAAAAAAATTCTGGTACTGGATTAGACACACACAAAGAAAGTACTTCTTGAATCACACTAGAATACAATAATCCAATAAAACCTTCCCACAGCAAAAGCATACTACTTGAAAACCAAAAATGTTTCAGAGTAGCATATTGATTCTGACATAATGCTATCAGAGAGCTTCTTAGTAGAATTCAGTGAGTTCCTGACTGGCTGCTAACTTGGCTAATGTTAGTCATCTTAAATAACCCTTTATTACATGAAATCATGAAAAACTTCCTTCCCAGTACTTTCAAGTAAGGAAGTCCTTAAAAATTAGCAACACAAAACAGGCCCAAAGAACATTTTCATTAAGCAAGAATTAGGGTACAAGGCTACTGCTTAAAATAGTTGCCAATGAGACATTAAATACCAACTGAAAACATAGCTACTCCCTACAGGGAACTGTGTACTAACATACTAGTGTGTCACACAAACTGTCACAATAGCAAATTCTCCTATCAGGATTGCTGATAATTACTGAGCTTACTAAATAAAACAAAAGCTGAAGACAACTAATTGCCAAAATCTGGGAAGCGACAAACAGAGTAAATGTACAAAACGGGAAACTAATGCTTCTAGAGTGATGACTGAAAATAATCTGGAAAGCCCTAGCAACACAAGCAATCTCAGTGGAATATCGGTAAAAAGAGCTGATATGGTCACTGTAAAAATAAACAGAGAGGTGGAAGCAAGAAAAAAAAAGTTGTTTCTCTCTGTATACTACAGTACTAGTAAGGCTAATAAGAGATTACTGATCAAAGCTTTTCAAAGAATGTTGAAAAACCGGAGTAGGAACAAAAAAAGGCATAAAGTGATTTGAGGACTGGAAAAAGTGTCTTACTGTGAAAGACTAAAAGAACTCAATGGCTACAGCTTATCAGAAGGTCGAAAAGGATTCAATTAGTATTTGAGCAGCTGAAGTAAGAGAAAATACAGCATACCGCAGTGCACTTCAGAAAAAGGCACAACAATAAAATTCATTTGCTACAAGCAGAACCCAGATAAATTAAAATGTGAATCTGGGAGATGTTCTGTTAGGGGTAAGGTATCTAAATAATGGGATAGATTAAACTCATTTATGGACCAAACTACACTCTCTTGTTACCTATACATTACATTTGAATGCCTTTCCTGTTCAGCTATAGCCAGTGAGCTTAGTACAGAGGTAACTGGCAGTAAATTATGGCAGGAAAAACACACCTTATCTAATGGTCTCCTTTGGCTTAAAACACTATTAATGGAATACCTGAATTTTATGTATGAAAACAGCAGCAGTTCTTTAGGTGTAGTTAAGTTCAAAGTCAGTTGCAAAGAGAGTTTGTGCTCAAGAAACCAAAGCCAGTCTTATTAATGTACAACTTATATTTCCTGGTGCTAAACTGAAAAGCAAGGAGACAAGCTGTATTGTTGGATGATGCCTGAAAGTAACAGTTATACCTCATTTAAGAAAATGCTAATAGGATCAGAAATATAGTTAATAAATTGGAAATAGTAATTATTGTGAGGAAAGAATATCACAGTTCTATATAAAAACAGATAACTTTACATTTCAAAAAGAATAAGTAGCTCAAAGTGTATGGTATTCACATCACAGTCATGACTTATAAACAAGCAACATTAACAAAAAAGCTTAAAAGTAGCTTCCTGAACACAAGCTGAGATACGGGAATAAGTTTAAATAAGTAGAAGCATAAATAGAACACCTAAATACATAAACATGTAACTTAAGAACTATTGAAAAAAAAAGGTAAACAGCTGCTGGACTTGTTATTCCAGACTGTAGCAGATTCTAAGGTGGAGGGCAGTGAAATAATAATTAAAAAAAACCACACCAAAAAAAGCCCCCAAAAAACAGATCACAGAAGCATTCAGTTCAGAAGGAACCTCAGAAATTCATCTACTCTAGCCTCCTGCTCCCGTGAGGTGATAACCACTGCTCTCCCCTCGTCTTGCCTTTGCTAAACGCATGCTATATCCAATCACTTGTTTTCTCCTTCATGTGCCCAGAAATAGCCTCCATGAGCACCCAACCCATGGTTTGCCAAAGGACCAAATTGAAGCTAACTGGATCATCCGTATGATGATCGCCTTTCTTGAAAATGGGTGCAACATCCTACAGTCAGAGGATTTCCACATTGTTTCAAAGATTACAGACAGCAGCCTTCTAATGACATCAGCCACCTTGCAATGAAGGTTATAGACAGCGACTTTGTATGACATCAGCCTCAGCCCTCTTGGATACATTCCCTAGATGCACAGAAATGTAACTGTTACTTACAACAAAGAAATTACAGATTTTCAACTATTACAAGAATGACAAGAATTCTGTGAGTCTCCAAAATTATTTTTATTTCTTTTCATTATAACGCCTGCATTATAAGCACAAGCTAAGAAGTGCATAGCAAATGTATTTAGAACAAAATATTCTACCATATAATATTCATTTATGAACAAAAAATATCCAAATCTTCATTTATAACAATTGCAGATTTGCAAAGAGAAAAAGTAGTTTTGATTTAATGGTCTTTTAAAAGATGGCCATGAGATCCTTAAGAAAGCAATCTTGCATGTCTAGTGTGTCAATATTTATTCAGATGCTAAGAAAGTATTACGGTGTCTTAAGTATATGCAATTTTTATTGCATGGTCTGAAATGCACTTAGCATGAACTTGAGCATGTCTGCCTAGCATTATTAACTACTTTTATTACTATTATGCCTAGATGACAAAGTTAGAGTGGCGATGCAAATCATTTGACCAAGTGCAGATATCTGTAAGTAAACTAGTTATTCCATATTGTCTTTTATCAAATGGAGGAAAAGAAGTCAGAGGAATTACACCCCAAAAAGTCTTACAGATTTCTGCTTGAGGATGAAGCACACAGTTTCTTTTATATATACATGCAGTTGATATCTAAAGCTTCACAAGATGGTTTATTTTACCCTTGACAAGCAACATGCATACAAGAAAAACTAGGAATGCAAAGGAGTGGCAATATAGCTACTATTAATTACAACAGTAGTTAATAGTAACTACTATTATCGTTCATCTCCATATGATAGTCAGTGATGGCTTATAAGCAAAATCAAATGTGATTACTTAGTTCAAATGCAATTTGCATTTGCAATTGCAAAATATACAACATGAAATAGTTATTTCAGATTACGCAAACTGCTCAAAAAGAAAAGTCAACTTTTCTTCCTCAATAGTTTAGCTATTCTACACCTATTTCATATTGCTGTTTAATAGCACATCCATTATAAGGACACAATTGAAACTGTTAACTGTAGAGTGAAAAACTGTACATGCAGAGTGCAAGTACTGTACAGTTTTCCACTGTACAGTCAACTGTACTTACACACTACTTGCCCTGCAAACAAGCAGCAGGGAAAATGTTGAAAAGCTGCTAAGTAGAAATGTGTAGCACTCGAGCTCCACCTACAGGATGTAAACCAACGTCAAACCAGTATCTTGCCAAACTAGAAGAGGACTGTTTACTCTGAAGCCTTCAAATGATCATCTCATGTCACTGTCATTTCACAAACCTGATGTAATACTGATAAATTTGATTAATACTCCAATGATGGCAAACACTACTTCTACCTGTACACATTCCTTCATGTAAACAGCTGCTCTCTACTTTGAGGTTTAGGTTTAAGCTTTCTAATAAAAAAACCCCAACAGACATGGAATTTCTCTAAAAATGTACCAGAATTGACTAGAAGATTCTTTTTTTCCGAGGCTTCCTATCTAATACAAAGTTGGAAAGCATCTCAAATTTTTTTTTAAATTACACAAAAGGTTCAAATGCATACAGAAATTACTAAAATTAACTTCACCATTTTAGAACTCCAAGTATGATTGCACGTAGAAGTGGTACTGGTTTTCAGTACCATGAATTTGTGAAGGTGTCTATTGTTTCCATATTGTTTCTCTGAAATAGACGTACAACCTTCTGACTTTCCAAACTGATTTATAGTAAAAGAAACAGGACTAGTACAAATGAACACAGATATGTAAAAGTCATGCATGTTAAGAGCCAGTACTCTGAAAAAGTATTTTTAGGAGCTGAATTCTATTCTATTAGCACATGTAAATATCTGACAGATAACAGATGTTTCTTGACCCTCTGATATGTAGACATTAGCCTTCAAGCTACGTATGATGGATCCAACTTTGATAGTTGATATTGTTTGATATTTGCACCTCCCACAGCTCTGCCTCCTCTGATCAACACACACCTTGACTACGGTGGGTGGTGAAAATCCCATGAGAACATTATCAATCTTCTCCTGTACACTTACAAATAAGTCACTGTTCCAGACAATGAAACTTGATAATGTTTATCTTACTCTATCTCATCAGACCTCAAAGTGAGTAACACTTTATTTATAACAAACAATACCATGCCTTTGATTTTCACGCCAGAGGATGCAACATAACTATTTGGAAAACAGTAAGTCTAGAAATTGATGTTACTTGTGGTACTAAGCTGTGTCTCCCAACTGCAAAAAATGCATCCAATAAAACCCTCTTCTGAGTTAAGATAACCCATTTGGCTGTAACACTGAAGCCATTCCTGCAAAACCCAACAGACAGTTAAACTGATTGGCAGACAGGCTGTTGGACAGATAGGTAGGTAATGTACATAAGATAGATGTTGGACAGACAGATAAGTAACGTACAGGGTCCAATGTCTTTTGCTATTCTAAAGATACTATTTGGCTGCCATGTACTTGAAGGTACTTTTTCAGAAAAAGCTTTTCTTGGGGAACTTCCAAATTTCTGAATCCTTGCCTCAACTATCTGATACGACAATCTAACACTAATCTGTATCTGTCTAATCCCCAAAACAAAGAAGAGTTCATTGTCTCTGAGAAGCTTACACTGATTCTGTATTGGTGAATATTATAGGTGATAGCACAAACATTATTAGGATTAATCAATCACTGAAGGCAGAGTACTTAAATCCAGAAATTAACTTGTTTCTGCAGTCAGGAATCGGCTTCAGCACAGTTCCTGAAAGATCTGAGAAAGAAAACTACCTCATGTACTCGTCCCACATAGTGACGCATAACCATTTTAATCAACACAAGACAAATATTCATGTAATTTACCACTGGGAATATGTACAAGACTAATAATCAGATTCTGGAATCCAAGTTATCCATCATCCTCCTTGATCTCAGTATACGTCCTGTGGACCAGCTGTCTACAGCAGAGATAGTACAGCTACCAATTTCCAAAGCAGCCACACAGCATAACTTCAAAGACCACAAAAAGGAAAAACAGCAGCTAATTTTTTAGAAGATGTGTTGTATATGTACTCCGAAACAATACCTAGTTATATGTAGCATGGCCATGAAAACATAGCACTGTTTCATGTACTGTGATATAGGTGCTCTTAGAAATGAATGAAAAACAGAAAACCAATGCTAATGACATAATTTTATGCTGGTGTACGTAACACCACATGGTACTACAACGAGATCAGATTTACCTGTGGTTCCAAAAGAAATGGATTAGCATCAGTTTACATAACTGACCACACAAATCTTGTTGACTACATGAAGTTTGCCTGAGAATGAAAGTTAGTTGCCTTGCCTATCACCAAAAGTAAAATCATATGACAGGAAAAACTAATGCCCATTTAAAGTATAGATTTTGTTTACTATATCCTTTTATGCTACTGCGCTTCTTATTTATCTCCAGCTATCAAGTATATTGAGTCTTTTCTTCAGGAAACATAAAATTACAAGGAACTTTGGAAGTAACATCATCTAAGCCTAAAAAACAACTGACTGAAACCTACTCAGATTCGCTCAAATTAAAAAGGCTTCTGTACAGTACCTGATTGTTTCTTAGATTCAAATCAATATCAGAGACGATGTAGAAAAAGACACTGAATTTCCTGCTTAAATCCCATGAGTACTTTACTTTCTGGAGCTATTCAAACTTAATAAAAATCATTGTCCTGGCAATGTATTCACTGGGCTTTTCATTGCTCCAAAAAAAAAAAATAAAGGTAGACAAACAGTAACACTTACAATTGGTGTATTTTCATATACCAATGTTAAAAGATATCCAAAATAACTTTCTAACCTTGTTTTTAAAATTATACCAAATTTTCTCAGTAAAAATAATCAAATCAATATCCATTAAGGTGCAAATGTCAGGGTGGGATTTCCCTTTTCTATTAATTGAAAAATAGAACTAATTATTAAGACAGTGATTGAATGCCCAGCATAACTGACAACAGCCCCTTCTCCAATAAGATATATCTGGGTTTATTTTCAGCAGGTATATATACAGTCATATAAAAACAGAACAACTAGCAAGGAGTGCAAAACAGATATGGGAATTTCTGACGACTGTAAAACAAGTGATTTTGTTTATTTCTTCTGTTTTCCAATCAAAGTTTCAATATATACTTTACCTTGAAGTGTATTATTACTACAACAAATTTATCTTGACCCAAAGCCTTTACTTCTCAGTTATTAATAGGGACGTTAACTGCTATGGAACTTGTGAAGCATTTATATTGACTACCAGGTATTTTTTTGCCAAACTGTTCTGGATTCTTCCACGTTAGCAAAATACCTTGGCCATTAAATATAAAACCCTATCTGCAGTGGGGGTAAACAAAAAAAAAAGAAACCAAACCAACCAACCAAAAAAACCCCCAAACCTAAACAAATTAAAAAAAAAAAAAAAAAAGAGAAGAGATGGTTCACCTCAGAGGAAACTGTTGTGAGACAGAACGTAAGACAGCCACTACATATGCAGAATTCAGTACAGGCAAAGTCTAAATGATTTCATCAGGCAGTTATTTATGACAACTAAATTACCTTTGTGATGCTTCCTCCTTACTCCCCAGGAAGCTTCACTGAATAACTAAATATACACATTGACATAACATCATAACATCAAAGACTTAATTGTTCAATAACTTCTGAAGACCACGTTTACTGAGATACTGGACAATAATCCCTAGTAAGTTTGCCATCAGGTCCACTACACATCACTGGCATACATGATGAATGTTTTTATGCAATATAAAAAATATTAGGCAGAAATTCCCAAACCAGTTCTGGAAGGAAGACTGCCAAGACACAAGCTTCCAAGAAAACAAATTAACTCACTGAAAATGGTGTGCTAATCAGTACAGATGTTCATGAAGGCTGGCACAGCTATATTACATGACTGGAACCCACATTTTATGTCTTTAAAGAGCTGAATACCACTACCATTATTTGAATACAGTGTTACACTGCTGAACACAGACATATTCCAACCCACTAAGAACAACCCTAGAAGGTATTTTAAAACTGATATATCAGTTAGTGCTGGAAAAGTCATTCTTACAACTGTGTAGAAAGACAAAGTAAAGCATGATAAATACATATAAATATTCTTGATTTACAACTCATGGGGAAAAGTAAAACTTCCATACAAGGTATCAGCAAGTGCTCAGTGTAACAAAATACAACTTAGCTGTTTGGCTCAAACTCCAAATGAAACTAAAAAATAAGAAAGCAATAGGCAATTTCATCTTCCACAGTTGAAGGTGGGTGGGTGGGGGAATAATTTTAATGTAATACTAACCTGTCAATGTAGTGACTGCAAAACTGGGATTCGGCAGAAAAATCTAACTTTGAACAATGCGAAGGACAAAAACACCCCCAAAACTCCCACAGTACTTACCTGCGACTAGTTGTTTTCTTTTCTGTCTTAGTTTCTTCCTCTTGAGGTTGCTGCTTAGCATTTTCACTTGTGTCAATTTTCAACTTTTTGGCAATGCGTTCTTTTATTTGAAATCTCTCATTGTTAGCAGTCTCACCTTCCTCACTATCAGCATCTTCATCATGTTCTTCTTCCTCCTTTAGTGATTTAAAATTATAATGTTCTCCTTTAGATTTTTTTTTTACTACAGAATATAAGAAAAACTTTTCATATTCAAAGATAACCCCTCAAAAGCAAGACCAATATTTAATTTCAAAGCAAACTTTTCAAACAAATGTCTCCGTATTTTCTTCAGAAGGAACAAAAAATTAGAAAAATTATAATTAAATATTTTTTCGTAGATAAATTACCACCTTTTTTTATGGCTTAAAACACTAAACAGTCTATTCTAGACTGTAAACCTTTACAAGCCTGCAGAAGATCTCATAGCAATGTGATATTCGTCTGGTCACTGTTCATGAATCCAAAATTTGATCAAGGCAATACATTAAACATTTCTTTCATTTTTCACTAAAAGTTAAACAAAACTTATTAAGAACTTCCTGCCACAGGGCTATACTACAGCCATGATGGGGTGGCAGAGGTTTGCACATTAGTCTCCATGAAGTAATTCATAAATACCACACTGATCGAAAGAGGCTGTGGAAACCCGTGGAATCACTCACCCTCGCTTGCTATAGAGGTACTATGCTTCCAGGCCTATCAGAGGAGGCAAAAGGGGGTAAATCACCTTGGTTCAAAGACATCTGAGGGAGAATCAAGTTCTTCCTTTCACTAATGGAGAAGCAGCCTGACTGACTAGACCAAGGGATCTAAGTTTGACTACTTTCTCCATTGAAGAAGGAAGCCTACATGAATCTTAAGAGAAGGATCCCAGCCCAAAGACCAGAAGGCACACTTTTTTAATATTTATTTTGGAGCGATGCTAATTAGACAAAGAAAAAGCATAAGATGCTACGCAATTGTAATTTATCTACACAGAGAGAAAGGACAGACTTAGAAATGGTATTCCATAGGACTGTACTGAATCCAGGAGACTGTCAGATGCCAGCACTTGAAGAGGAACACTCTAAAGACAAGGTACATGTCCTGGGTGTGACTGACTGATGGGAGGAAGAATAACACAAAGAATAACACATGAAGGGGGAGAGGGAAGAAAAATAAAAGCCGCGAGAGGCTCAGTTTTTGGAACGGAACAGAACAGAAAAAACAAGAGCTGGATTTCCTATTTAGGAGTCTTCAGACTATCATGCTTAGATTTTAGACTCAGACAAGAGAAGACCAGTTGGGAATAAAAAACCAAAATGTGTGAGTATTCAGTACAGTAGAATAGCTGAATGTTTTTGTCAATGAAATAGCAGAAAGGTTGCTGTGGGAGTTTTGTCTGTTCTTTTTAAATAGAGGAAAGAAAAACCGAAAAGGATAAGCATTTCACTGAATTTCCCAGAAAGTTATTATTTGACAGAGGAAATAATGAAAATTCCCAAAGGATATGCTGACTTAATAGATTATCAGTGAGACAGGATGACAATAGACCTCAATAGTAGGGAGCAGAGTCCAGAAAAGGAATGTGACAAGATTGTGCTCAAAGTGCTTAAAAGTCAAGGATAAAGACAGACTCCTGGTGGAGATTTGGCTAGGGCTTATGTAAGAGCATTTCACTGAAACACAGAGTTGGATTGGAGAATTTCTAAAATAAAAATGAACCACCCTAGACAAACTGCAGTGGCTAAGTAATAAGCTAATTAAAAATTACAGAAATCTGAGTAACAGAAGGGGGGGTTCCATTGATGTATTTTAAAATGGGAGAGCTAAAATGGTTGAACTTGTCCAAATCAACTGAATCTCCTACTTCCCGAACCTTCCATTCCCCTCACTCTGCACAGGATTTCACCAGTTTTCTTCTAGAAAAACACTGACAAAATATATTATAACATTCCTCCTCAACCACTTCTCTCCTACAACTCTACTTTTCTCCTGCCCAGTCTCCTCCTTCTGTCCTTCTTTTGTCTCATTAATATCACCTAATCTCATATCTTTTAGAATCTCATTTCTCTGAAGTCTCATTACCAACTAATAGATTTAACACATTTCCACCCGGAGTGGAATACAGGACAACTCAGCTGTTCAGTTGCATGACAGTGTTCCCATAGTGACAAAAGCAAAACGACCATCACAGAAAGGCGAAAACGAAGAGTATCACTGATGTAACAAAAAAAAAAAAAAAAATCAGTCTTATGAATACATTTCATGTTTTCATTAATGACTTAGGCATGAAAAGAAGTTTAACAAACTGTTAAATGATGTACTGTTAGTACAAACGATCCAGTTCTCAAAGCATGAGATGTATGACCTTGATGACTGTAGTAAGAGAGACAGGATAAGATGTAATAGCATGAATAGCAAGGTTGGGTGCTTAGTGAATGTGCTGGGTTCAGTCAGGAAAGGGTTAACTCCCTTTACTCTGGTTGCCAGGGAACTATGTTGCTGGACACTAATAAGGCCCTGATAAGGCCTCAGCTGGTGCTGGGGAGGGCCTGTACTGAATTCAAGGTCTTTTTTCTGCTTTGGATACCGTAGCTGACCCAGACTGACCAAGGAAGTATTTCATCCCATAGTACGTCATGTTCTGGTCTCTTGGGGTGGGGAAGGGGGTCTGGTAGCCATTGCTCTTCCCTTCTCTCTCCCTTGCTCGTCTCTCTGGGCACTTGCTAACCCTCCTGCGTTAGCTGCTTTGCCAACTCCTGTGCTGGTTCATTCGTGTGGGAGATCGTTGTTTAGAGTTCCTGCCTGTGCTATCACTGATAGGGTTCACTCGGAATCTGCTGCGTTAGCTCCCGGGCTCCGGCCCTCAGGCTGCGATCGCTCTCGGGCTGTGGTTCTCGGGCTCTCTGGGCCTGATTTTCATCACTCAGCATCTGGGTGTGCATTGGTCAGTGGATGGTGGGAAATTGCATCATATTATATATATTGTATCATGTTTTATTTTCTACTATTTTAATTATTTATTATTAGTATTATCTGTATATATTGATTTAGATTTAATTAGTAAATAGTTCTTATCTCAATTTTACGAGCTTCCTTATTTCTTTTTCCCTCCGGTTTCTTCCCCTCCACTGGAGGAGGGGAGGGGGATTTGTGAAAGCGGCTTCATGGTATCTTGCTAGCTGGAGTTAGACCACGACAGTGAATAACACGAGCTTCTCTTATACACTAGGGACTTGCTATCTGGGGAAGTAGGGAGATCTGGAAGAATTATTTGCTCATAGGTTGGCTATAAAACTACCAACATGTTACAGCCGTGTGAATGAAAAAGTGACCCTGTGATGTGTTAACTGAAATAAATACAAGGGAGATGATAAAATACTAGTACTGCTTTACAAGGCTCAGGTAACTGCCTTACATATTAGATTCCAGCTAAGGCCTGTAGTGACAGGACAAGGGGTAATGTGTTTAAATTGAAAATGGGTAGATTTAGATTTGACATCAGAAAGAAATTCTTCCTGGAGAGGGTGGTGAAGCACAGGAACAGGTTGCCCAGAGAAGCTGTGGATGCCCCCTCCCTGGCTGTCTTCAAGACCAGGCTGGATGAGGCTTTGAGCAACCTGGTCTAGTGGAGGGTGTCCAACAACCAGAAACAGGGTAGAAGCAAGATGTTTTCTTTTTCTGGGGGTAGGGGGGTGGGTGAGGACACAAACATGGGATACATTGTGTCTTTACTTCCACAGAGCATCAACTAAGAGTGACGTACCTGCGCATGGTGGATAGATATGGAAAGCTATACTTTTCAGCATTCAGTCTGGGGAATCACGTATTACATTTCTAGTCAAATACTACATCCTTGTCTCAACAGCACCTCAAAGGGGTACTCTCACAACATATGTCTGGGGGCAAAGACATACTTCAGCCAGCAACCTCACTCTGCACCATGTATTACAATATCCTTATTCAGATTTCCTGTCTTTAAGAGGTGGGAGTGTTCATGAATACAATTTAAGTGATAAATATTCACTGAAATTTTGTTTCCTTGAAGAAACCCTTCAGGACTCTCACTTATACACAGATTTCCACCCAGACATTCAAGTTGTATCATTATTCATGACAACCTTGACGTTTGGTTTTGGTTTTTTTAAACCAGGAATTTCAGGACTTCTGTTAAGGCTTGCTGCTCTGTGGTACTAACATCCCATATACCTAAGCTACTGACCAAAATATCTGGTAAGCAGTTTTTATAAAATGCTGTAGGCAATATGCAAAAGTAAGTCCACGCTCTTGTGAATGTTGACAATGGCCAAACCTCAGAACCCTGAAAGGGTCTCCAGCCTTTTCCTTGAAATCTGACTTGATCTAGTTTTCCAAAACCTCTACAGTAGCACTTGTTTCCCTAATACAATCTAATTCACAGACAGTAAAAACCAAAGACTTATTTGTAAAAAAACCACCACATGTTACTTACCTCACTCAAATCCCTTTCTTCACTTGATGCTTCACTAAAAGAAGAAAAATAACCATAACTATTTCAAAGCACCAGATTTAAAATACTGTTTAAAAAAACCCCAATTCTTAAATAAAAAAATTGTTTAGTTAACTACTCGAAATGTTAGGCGACCTATTAATTTACATCAACCTCACACTCATGTTAAAAGTATCAGTTAACAGTATTTTCTGTCATTTGATTGTCATAATCCTTTATAATTAGAAATGTTTAAAAACACAGGATAAAACCACAGACTTCCATACAATGGATAAATTCTAACCATTATCTTGAGCTATCCAGACAAAACACTAATGTATACTGTTAAAAGAAAAAAACAACAAAGCTCAATTAAGATGGATGGTTTTGATCTCATATCAAACAATTTCTAGCATTTCATTGTGAATAGTCTAAATTTTGGAAAGCCTTCTTTATATACGCACGTTTGACATACACTATACTAATAATTAAGCTTAACATCAAAATTTTTGTTTGTTATACAGATACAGTTAGATCTATTAAAAAAGTAATCTATTTGAATATACCAAGGCTAACACATCCACTGTTACTTATCACAAACTAATAACAATGATCATTGAAGATTTTTCCATCCCACAACTTGAAAAAGAAGTTATGTTAGAGAAACAAAGAAAAGGCAATTAAAGGAGTGTTCAAAGCCAAAGCTTTGAGGTGCACTCTGAGCCACCATTAAGTAATCAGGCTCATCAAAGAAATCATAAATTTGTTGGAATAAATGACATTAATTTAATCTAAAAAATAATCCGGAAAACTCTCTGTGGAAGTATTTCTTAATAGAAGATTATAATTAAAAAAAAAACCCTGAAACATTTATAAGTATTAAAGAAAATGTTTAGAATGCATGCAGGTCTGTAATTCTGATGTCAGTCCAGAGCAAGTAGAAACCACCATAAAAAGTAAAATTACCTACTAGGGATTTGTGGCATGGATATAAAGGGAACTGCCTTACCAACCTCAGAGTGTCTTCAAGGGGCTATACATGGTTGTGGATGATTTCTCTGATTATCTGGACTCACACAGAATCTCTAACAAAAGCTTTTTAAGGAAACTGAGTAGTCCTGGAGTGATAGTAAAGGCCATGCATGAATAAGTAGATGGTTAAAAGATAGGAAACAGAAGTTAGAAGAAAACAATCACTTCTTGCAGTGGAGGAAGATCACTAGCGTATATCCACAGCAGTTTGTGTTGGGGCTTGAGCTGTTCAGTGAGCTCAGTAACAAAGCAGGCAAATAGACAGGTCACTGAGTTTTATAAATGCAAGAAAAGATTGAAGAATTGCAGAAGGATCTGAATGAGAAATAAAATGATAGATGAACTTTGAAGTAGATAAAAGTAAAGCTAGGCACATGAGGAAAAGGAGTCTCAAAGACAGAACAAGGAGCTCTCAGATGACCATCACTGAATATGGTGTGCCCTTCTAGGGTCCACACTGGGACCAGAACTGTTTAGTATCTTAGTCAGTGACACAGACAGTGGGATCCAGTGCACCCTCAGCAAGTTTACAGATGACATCAAGCTGAGTGGTGGGGTAGATGCACCTGAAGGATGAGATACCATCCACAGGGACCTGGACAAGCTCAAGAAGTGGGCCCCTGTGAACACCAGGAGGTCCAACACCTGCGTTGGGGCAACCCCCAGTATCAATACAGGCTAGGGAAGAAAGGGATTGAGAGCAGGCCTACCAAGAACGACTTACAATGTGTGTTCACAGCCCAGAAACCAACCATATCCTGGGCTGCATAAAAAGACGTGTGGCCAGCAGGTCGAGGGAGGTGATTCTGCTCACCTGTACTCCACTCTTTTGAGACCCCCACCTGGAGTACTGTGTCCAGCTCTGGGTCCCCAACATAAGGGCAGGGACCTGTTGCAGCACGTCCAGAGAAGGGCTACAAAAATATCAAAGGGCTGGAGCACCTCAAGGTAAGACAGAGACAGCTGGGGTTGTTCAGTCTGGAGAAGAGATGGCTCTGCAGAGACTTTACTGCAGCCTTTCAATACTTAAAAGAGCTCATATAAAAGATGGGGCAGATGTTTTAGTGGGGCCTGTAGCATTAGTGCAAGGGGTAATGTTTCTAAACTAAAGGAGTGTAGATTCTGACTACATATTGGGAAGAAATTTTTTACGATGAGGTTGGTGAAACACTGGAACTGGTTGCCCTGAGTGGCAGTAGATTCCCCATCCCTGGAGACATTCAAGCCCTGGCTGTACACGGCTCTGAGCAACTTCATCTAGTGGAAGATGTCCCTGCTTATTGCAGGGGGCTTGGAATAGATGACCTTTAAAGGGCCCTTCAAGCACAAAACATTCTTTGATTCTATGATAAGCAAATTCTTGGAGTTGATATATATTCATGGAACTGACTCAGCTGAATACTCAACAGTGATTAAAAAAGCAAATCAGAAGTTAAAAAGTATTAAAAAGAAATAGAGAAGAAAACAGAGACCATCTTTACATAAGAATACAGATTTATTATCCACATATTTTTAAAATGTTTAGATTTGAAAAAAAAAATTTTAGAAAAGAACCACGGTTAGAGAGAGCAGCAAGAATAACCACAAGTACAGAAAAACTTTTGTGTGAAGGGAAGTTGAGCAGGCTTTAAAAGTTAAGGCTAGAAAAGATGGCCTAAGAAGGGAATTTGGTAAAGAGAGTTATAAAGGGGACTGACTGCTCAATGTCTCTTCCAGCTAACAGTTAAATTTTATCAAATGATGCCAGCAGAAGTCAGGTTTGGAACAAAAAGGGGAGATAATTCTTCCTGCTGCCGCCAGCAGGAGCATGTGAATGTGAACAATATTACAAGAGACTAAGTACCTTGACAAGAGCTCTATTAAGGATTATTAAAAATATGAACCATATCAAACTCAGACAATCCCCTGAGATGAAAGTAGATGGAGGCTGTGAGACTACTCAGGTAAACATTATGCTTGCCCTGCTTTTATTGTTTGTTAGGCATCCACTGATGGCCAACTCTGGTGACAGTATAGTGGGTCAAAGGAATATTTGGTCTGATCCAGCAGTGCCATTCTTATTTTCTTAAAAAGTAACAGACAAACAATGAATGTACATTATGCTAATTAGGTCTATTATCCTGAAAGTAAAACTGTTCTGGAAATTGGAAACCACATATTAACCTTTTGACAGCAGGAACTGAGCTTAGATGTGGATCATCCTTTAGTAGATCGTGACTACTTTTACTTTTTCCCTTCATGCTCTGTTAAAAAACAAACAAACAAGGTATTATAAATTTCAGTGTTTGAAAGAATATATGGTGAAAAAAGATAACTTGTTTCTTGAGAGCTTTAGCCTAAACATAACATAAACACTTCTAATAGCAGAAGAATAGAGCAGGCATTCCAGAAAGAGGAGCAGCAAAGTCACACTGTGGATTTTAAAAGTATTTTTAAATGCACTTAAAGGGAAAAGAAAAAAAAAAGACATTTTATTCCTCATAATCATTACCCATCATAAAGATAGATGGTCTAGCACATATATACTTGAGTGAAAGAAGATGTAAGAACTTGACTCTCCAGTAATGATATATGACAACTCAAAGAACTACCATGTTCACAGTGGTAACTTATCAATTGGTGAAACACTAATTAGACCCCTAGGGATAAAAAAAATCCAAACAAACCCAAAAATTAACAACCATCTTTGGGCAGAAAGACAGCATTAAGAAAGCATTCCTCATGCTAATCCAAAATGTACATTTAAATTTCAGACTGAAATCAGACAGAAAATCTGTTACAGAAACAGTCTGTATTGTGATCTGAATGTCTCCATTTGAGTCACATTTTATAAAATCCTTTTAGGAAGACAGTAGTTGTGTGGTTAACGAAATCTTACTCATTAAAACAGAATTTCAACTTTTTATCACGTAGAAAAGACTAACACATTCAGCAACATTAAAAACTACTCTCTTCAACAAGTAATTCCTGTGTGTGTTCAGGAGCTAGATAAAACATAAGACAGGTTTTTATCACCTTTGTAAACTGCTCCAAACAAGTGAAGACAAATAAACCAGCAGTTTGGACACTGAAAGCTTCAGTTTAAACACTAATCAACAACAATTGGAGGCCCCAGTGACAGGTCCCCGAGTGCATTAACAGCCTTCGTGGCCTTGAGGAGTTTTAGCTGGAGCTCTTCCGTCCATAAGCATGACTTCATCTCAGGCCTAAGAACCCACTTACTGCCTGAGCTATGTCAGGGGTGTACTTCTGTCTAACCCAGTCTTCTGGATGGGCCTGTTGGACCCACATTGTAGACTTGTCTCCTGCCCTGTCTCCAGTCCCACCTCTTGCATCTCCTGGACTGGAATCTCTGGATGTAGACCTTTGTCTTGGTCACTGCTTGCTGTGTCCAGGACTGTTGATGGACCCTGTTACCACCAACCAACTCTGCTGTATCCAGAGCCTGAGAGATTGTGCCCCTGTTGGTGAGTGCACTGCCTGTGGTGGAATCACTCTTGTCCACTCGCTCGCCCTCCCTCATGCAGCCATTCTTCTGCTTTTGCCACTCCTTGACACAAACTTCCTTAATCCTGTTATCTCTGCCTTCTATAACCTCCTGGGGTACACAAATTCTCTAAGTTCCATACTCTATCATATAGCCATTTATAGACTGTCCTGATATAGAAGACACAAATTGACTTATAACATTTTAAAAGACGCCAATGGCCTTAATTCCTTGTTTAATCTCCTTTCAGAAGTATTTATACTTCTCACTTTAACCACGTTCTGTGGCATAAATGCTCACAACTTAAATTCCAAGAGGGAACAGTACTTTTTCTTTGTATATTTAATTACTCATTTATCTCTGTGTCTCAGCTTTCATAGTGTAAGAAACAGACAGTAATCATTCTCATCTTTCCCTCCATTTCCCTCTTTTTTAAAATTTATTTTAAAGTTACCATGATGCATATCCCATGTTATTCTTCTTGCCTTTCTTTGTACAATCTCAGGAACAAAAGTCTTGCCATGTATTAGGGCAAAGGCAAAATATATTCCCTCATTTAGTCTAAGTGTAGTGCAGGCTGAACAAATCCAGAGTAGAAAACTGTTCATAATGGCAAAGATAGAGAAAAGGCTTACGGAAGAAATTCTTAGATTCAGTACTTACTTGGTTAGTATGATGTGACTAAGACAAGAATTCTTATTTTTCACATGTAAACATGAAATCAACAAATACCACTAAAATTTCAACCTGATACATACATGTTTTCATTTCATTTTTAGATAATGTTAGCCACGGGTTCACTGCACCAAAAAATTAACAGAAAATGTTCCCTTTTCCCAGATCTGTTAAGAGGATTTCTCAGTTACTTGCAGACTTTCCTCTCAACCTCAGTCCTTAAAAGTATAACCTTCTTAAATAGAAACAAGCAAGACTTACTGCATCTAGCAACCAGAAAAAGTTCACAGGATCCTGAATTTCTAGGTGTCAAAGAATCCCCTTATTAACTTCAACCTTGAATTTTTCTTACCAAAACAAAACAATGAAAGTTGGTGCTGGAGTTCACATACTTCAATTTAAGCAAGATTAAGATAATGTCCAGAACTACAAAGATACTGATCTAGACCTATTAGAAACAAGTAATGAGACTTAAGGAAAAAACCAGTTCATTCTGTTGGGAAAAAACACCCAACAAAACACCCAAACAAACAAACAAAACAAACTAACAAACCCCTGAATATAAATTCTTCATAAACATTTGATTTAGTTATTTTCCCAGCTACAGCTATTCCAGAATTTAGTCAGGACAAATACAAGGACTGGATTTTAAGGCTGAGTTGCAGACAGCATGACAACACTGAAACTGGGCTTGTCATGGAGAACGTTCTATTTAGGTCATTTTAAACCAAATGGCAAATATTTGGCATGCAAGGGAAGAACACCAAGGCAACTGAGTTAAATGTAATATTAAAAATCAGACATATACTAAGAGCAGAACTGTAGATAAGCATGTTAAGGTAAAAAGTATAGCTAGTCTGACTGGTAAGTTGAAACAAGAAAGAAAAATAGTTAAAACTGCTACTGTTGTGATAAACAGTATTTTTAACCAAAGTTTTTAACCGAGCCTCATTTAAGTGGCAAAGTCAGCTAAGGAAACATTAGATCAAGACTACCTATGCAATCCTAGTTCTGTGACTTTGGACAATTCATAACAGTGTAATATTTAATTATGATAATGCACTATTTTCCCCCAATAAACCCACTCCATTTTGCACACAGAATGGATATACCTATGCAAATGGAGCTAAGAGTGCACTGGCAATGAACACATTGATCTATTTCACCTCTCAAGTATTTTACCATCAAATCGCACCCCTATAATTAAGGAGGTGAAAAAGAATAAAGTACCTATCACATCCATGAATTTAAACAGCAGACATAGATCTACAATATGAAACTTCATGTGTACAGAAATGTAAAGATAATATGCAGTAACTGAAGGCAACTTCAAAGTTAGAAAAGTCAAAACCCTGTTTTTTCAACATGGTAAAATAGTAGAATCATAAAAACTAAGGTAATTTTTAGCATTATTGTTCAAAACTCAAACACAAAAACAAGATTAAGAGCTTCAAAACTTTTAACAAACATGCAAGCAAGGTAATTTTGAGTTCAAAAGAAAAAAGGGGATGATTTGGTACAGTACCTGACTAACTCTATTGACTTCCTCCTCCTCTTCCTCAGCTTCTTCCCCAAAGGAAAGCAGGTTAAAGTTTCTTTAAGAGGAAAAACACATTTTGTAGTAAAACTTTAAATACTATCTTATTAACATTCTATAAGCATGTTACTTTCATACTGTATGTGATTTAAAAAATAAAAATACTTTCTGTCCTGCTAAATGTACCCATTTCAAACAACATGTTGTTTGGCAATAAATCATTAATAATTAGAGAAGCATATTCTATTCTATTCCTGAGACAAAACAATCAGGATAGCTAAGCATCACTTACAAAATGGTAAGACAAAATTTAAGAAAATCTGTCTTGACATAACTTTCAGAGACAGAGAAACTTTCAGAGCAGTTGCATTTTTTCCATTTATTTTTCCAACACAGCAACATTAAATTACCAAACACAAAATTATCAAGATATGGCAGCTCAGAAAGGCATCAAATGCACACGCATTTGCAGAATGGAATTAAGAGATAATTATCTTAAATTTTTTATTTTAGAAATTAATTATTTACACTATGTTGAAACCAGTGAGTTGCAACATGTTATATTTCTGTCCAACAATACTGACGGCATACACAGACTTTAGGTGTCCTATTACTTTTCACTGCATGTTTATAACTACCAAATTTCTTTCACAGAAACTGAAATTTCTTATGTCAAAAAGCCCACCTATTTCTAAGTATTTTAGCGGGAGAGCAGTCATAGCTGATAAATTCAAAAACCTCCAACAACTGAGCTACAACAGAGTTATTAGGTCGTATTAACTTCAGTGTTATCTCAGTCACAAAAGAATAATTGCATTTTCTTACCCATGGGAAAGGCTTAAGAGACCTGTTACTCTTTTGCAACAAACTATCAGCAAGCATGATACAGTTACAGCTCCGCTGATGCACTGAAACCGCTTCAGTCAGAGCGCCCAGATTTGTATGCCCTCTCCAGAAACAGAAAAAAGTTTAGAGAAGATTAGAAAACATTCCCCTGTGCATTATGGTAAAGCCCTGTATCTCAAAAGCAGAAACAATAAATTACCAAGCTGCAAATTAAAGGTGAAAGAAAATTAACTACCACTTATGTTGTATATATTTACTTTGTGCCTTTTACTTTCGACTTTTTAGTTTCTTCTTCTGGTTTGTCTTTCTTCAGCTTTCTATTAGGTCTTGGAATGATGTCATCAAAAGGATTAAACAAAACCTGTTTAAAAAAGTAACATTTTAGACACATCTTTAGTAAGTATTTTGTCATAGTTAAATGATTCAGTGTTTTAAAACAATATATAAAAATACATGCCAAGTTTTCATACTAGAACACAGTTTTTCTGAAGACTATGAACAAAAGAATTTTAAAATTTTAAACCAGAACATACACACCTCACTACTTCTTATTTTGTGTGGACTGAGAGGTCTCTCTTCCTTGTCAACTTCTACTTCAGCCAGGCGCAACATGTTATATATTGTGTCCCCCGTAACCTGACAAATTTATAAAAAAGGCTTCAAAGTTTGTGCCTATAATTTTTGTTAATTATTCTGCAAAATGCAAGGCAACTGTTATGTAAAGAATTTTAAAAATACAAATTATATAGGATTTTTTTTTAATTTAATAGCAAAAGTTGAAGGAATAAGGCAGCTAAACCTGCATTTTTGAGAGCACATGCAAGTGAAGATGTCAAATTTCTACTGTGACCTGGAAAACAGGAAAATAAAAACCACTGAAATAAAAGAGCAGTTGGCTTATTTTCTTTCAAGTAAATAATGAGAGTGGTAAATTCATTTTATGTTTTTCATTTTCCTGATTCTTCTCGGGTACTTAGAATTTATAAACAGAATTTTCTAAAATGTCACTAATATTAGATGAAGTGATTTATAAGACAGAGCCATAATGATTTTAGTAAGATTCAAAGGAAGCACAACACAAAAATATAATTTGGAAGAATAACAACAGCAAAGAAGATAATTATGGGAACAACTCATAGAAACATTTCTACCAGACATGGGAAACAAAGAGAACGGGGCTTGTAAAGCAAATTTCAAATGTACGTAGCAGCAAACAACACTAAAACAGACTTTGAATACACAGAAACTTAGGCCAAAGTCAAACTGGGACTCTAGCGTGTGTAGCAGACCTTTCCAAAGATTGTGTGCTTGTTATTAAGTTCATCTGCACGACCCAAGGTAAAGAAAAATTGACTCCCGTTATCATGGGGCCCAGCATTTGCCATAGCAACAAGTCCTCTTCGATTAAATCGCAATCGTGAGTGGAACTCATCCTGGAAAAGACAGAAAAGAACACGATTTAAGTATGTAACTATTTTTTCACTTCTTTAGCTACGGCTTATTCACATCAATAGGCACACACAGAAAATATGCTGTTAATTTTCTTTTAAATTCAGACAGTAATAAAAGTGTTTTGAAAATTCATGCCCCACTTGTACATAGAAGTTTGTATTTTCAGCTGAAAGTATTATTTTAATCAATGTTTTTTACCTGTTACATTATTATAGGCACTAAGAAGAAACCATGTTCTTTCAAAAGAAACCACAAGGACATAACCAACTAACACTGAAAGAAAAAAACCTAGAAACTAGTGTGTCAATACTAGAAAGACATATGATTTAATAAAAACTCTAAGCCTCGTTAACTTCCTTTTTTTCCAAGCATCACTAGTAGTTAACTGTTATTCATTGCTTTTGTTGGAACTTATCCCCTCTGACATTAAAGGAAAAATCCACAACATTTATAAAAGTAACAGCATTTCCAATATTTCTTGTAAAACTATCATTCTTGTTAGTCACACTATTTAGGGGGGAAATCCTAATTCGTGTAAAATACCTAGAAGCTCAATAACCGGTTGTAATAGTACAGTATTGCAAAAAAACCCCATTTTCTGAATGACAAGAAGACAGAACAGGACTTCTTTTAAAGCAAGGTGAAAGTTATGAGCAATCTATTAATTCCATGGTAGTATCACAATTCTAAATACTGCAGTACTGAGATACCACTAATTTTAAGCAGCAATGCTACTACTACACTGGTAATATCTGTTTTGTTCTCTGCTCAGGTACCAATCTCTTCCACACACTTTGTGTTTGTGTCAAATGTATAAGTCTGCTTCAGCAACAGGGAGATGGAAGGGCCAGAGCCAGACAATGGAGGTTAAATTATGAGTTAAAGGTGCCTGCACCATCTGAAATAAAACAACTGGGCAGAACAGAGCACATCTGCTGTGTGTGCGTAGCTTCACTCCGGATCTGAGCCTCCTGGTTGAGATGAACCTTGCTGGTATCAATAATACCAGTGAACACATATACAACATTCAGAAACCTTTGCTTAATAAGATCCAGTGTGCATGAACAATGTACATTTCTGCATCTGAGTTTGTCACATATCAATACCTACACTTCACTCTCCCTACTTTTCCTCATGAAGTTCATGCTAGTAAGGTTATACATTTATCACAATAACAGAACAGTTAGATTTAAGAATTCTCAATTCAAAAAGGCATATTCCAAAGTAGTGAAGCACCATGTAAAAGCAATTACTGTACACATATAATGTTGCTTTTCTAAGGTTTGTTTTCTCACAACCTAACATGGTAGGAAGAACAACTGATGGAGAATAGCCAAAAATTAATGCATAAGATATACAGATATGTACCTTGAAGGGAGCTCCATAGACTGAATCTCCACCTGATCCAGTACCAGTGGGATCACCGCCCTGCACTATAAAGCCAGGCACTACTCTGTGAAATATTGTATTATTGTAATATTCTAAAAAAAAAAAAAAAAAAAAAAAAAAAAAAAGAGAGAAGAAAAATAAGAGGATATTAAATACATGTCAGTTGTCTCAAAATCAAACTTTCATACATATTAAGAAAAGACACCCAGAGACTGAATTTCTAGAAAGCAAGTACTGTAACTGGATTCTGCCATTTCCACCGGGTTCCAACCTCCTTCCACTGTCTTGCTCAGTGTGACCGTATCTCAGCTACTGAGAGCTATCCCTGATGACATTTATGAAAAAAAAAAACCAAACAAAAAACCACAAGGTGTTCTATGTGTCTGTTGCAAAAGACACCGCACATCACCAATAAGATGATATCGATGAATTATTTTGTCAGCTTTCAAGTTTCATCACTTGAATGATACTACCAACATACATCAATTTAAAAGAATAGCTAAAACTACTATGGTCTGTCCCAGCCAACACTTCACATACATCATTAGCCATACCCATACATCAAATGATTAATATTTTCACACACCAGCATGGAACACAGGTGTCACACTTCTCACCACCTATAGCAAACCCAAACCGATCATTTTCACACAATGAAATATGTGGTGCATTTTGCTTCCTACATTATCTTCTTTCAGGTAAGGGTTAGGAGATTGTAAGAAAACAAAAGGAATGAAAACTTAACTTTGACATATATTTCTCGTTGATCTTTTTCAAATAAATCTGCAGAATGCTGCAAGACAAAGCAGGATCTGCAAATATTACAGCATAGCTAGATATATTCATGGATGGTTATATGCTAGGATACTCACAGGGGAAATACTCAAATTTATTAGACAAAGCATAGGATCCTACACAGTCGTCAGACAAACTCAGAAAGGAAATAAAGCCCAGTTCTTCAACACTGAGTGTAACTGAACTCTTAGGACTTAGAAGGGTTAAGAAATTTATTTACTATTGCACAAATTCTCCACACCAGGTGTAAGAACACAGAACAGGCTGGACCTGTGCTAGAGGCACAAATCCTAGACTGCTGTTTTCCCTTAACAGAGAAGGGCTAAAAGAACTCTTAACGGCTCTATAAATGCATAAATGGGATAATAGCAGCAGACAGAAAACACATAAAGGCAGCAGGTCCTTCAGAAATTCTTGTTACAGATTCCACAATATGGAGCTTCTCATTCTCATACCAACTGTTTTAGTGAAGAGCATTACAGAGCTTCCATCAACATAAAACTACAGCAAATGAAACATCGGAAGCAATAATGAAAAAAACTAAAAGGTATTAAAGATGCTGACACAGAAATAAGAATTTTTGGAGGATGACAGTATTGCATTGTTGCCATTTCATATATACATTAAAGAAATAGTTTGTAGAGACTTGCTGCAAATAAGCCTTCCCAAGACTCTGACATACAGGTTTTCACTAATACTGTCATCTGCTACATTTGAGGAAACCATCTAATTTTTTTTTCCACCAGGTTCCTTAATAACCTTGAAAAACATTGTCTGAGTGTTAGTTAATATTTTCTAAACAAAAATAAATGCATTCACATATTAAAGTTAAAACACAGTTACGACTTCTGTTTTACATAAAAGGCACAAAGATTGCACATGAAATAATTTCAACAACTCCTATCCCATTCAGTCATTACCTTCCATACAAAGCTGGATGAAATTTCGACATGCTTTTGGTGCTTCTTTTGACCATAATTCTATATCTATATCTCCTGCTGTTGTTCTCAGCAAAACCTATCAAAATATAGATAAAAACACCATCAGTTTTATAGCGACTTAGTGTTCTGGTTCTAGTCAGGACAGGGTTAATTTTCTTCACAGTAGCTGGTGTGATGCTGTGTTTTTATATTTGCCCTGAGAATAGTACTGATAGGTGGTTTTCAGTTGGTGCTAAGGAGTGCTTGCACCAACTCAAGATCTTTTTCAAGCTTCTGATACTGCATCTGTGTTCCCAACCTTCTCACTACAAGCAGGGGGAGGGACGGGGAAGAGGGGGCACAACACAGCTCAGACAGCTAACCCAAGCTAACCAAAGAAGTATTTCATTCCATAATAGGTCATGCTCAGTATGTAAGTTGGGAGTGGGCTGGGGGACTATAGCTCACTTGTTAGCTTGCTAGTTCATTTGTGAGGTGGTGGGTTGGTTGGCTTTCCCCAGTCACGCTGTCACTCATAGGGCTTGCTCGGACTCTACTGCGATTGCTCTTGGGCTCTCTAGCTCTGACTCTTGCTACTCAGGACCTGGCTGTGTCTGTCGGCAGGTGGTGAGCAACTGTATCATATGTTTTATTTTCTATTATTTTAATTACTTAGTAGTAGTGATGTTAGTATTATCACTATTATATTCAATTATTTAAAAGTTCTTAATTCACAAGCTTCCTTGTCTTTTCCTCCGATTCTCCTCCTCCACAGGAGGAGACAGGAGGAGGTGAGCAAGTGGCTGGTACTTTATTGTTAGCTGAGGTTAAACCATGACACTTAGTCACTGATGAAAGAATATCATTGCTAAGTTAAAAAAATATTCGTTATATTAGTAACAGTGGCAGACATTCAAATGTGCCAGGTAGCTACCGTTCATTTTGGATAGTATTGCCTAAGATACAGTTCTAAACTGATATGTATAATAAGGCTTCAAGGCCAATGACCTGGAACGTGACACTTCATAGGCACTATGTTTCTGGATAGCTCAGTCAGTAGAGCATGAGACAGTTACTCCCAGGTTCCTGGGTTCAAGTCCCAGGTTGGGTGCCAAAAAAGGAATGTATTAACCTCAGCTAGCAATTAAGTACCACACAGCCATCCGCTCATCCCCCTCCTCAATAAAGTACCACGCTATCTGCTCACCTGCCCCCTCCTCCAGCAGAAGAGAATCCGAGGAAAACACAAGGAAACTCATGAACAATTTAATAATTGAATATAAATTAATGTTATAGTGATGCTAATAATATTAATAATACTATTAATAAGTAATTAAGATAATAGAAAACAAATTATACAACTGCTCGCAGACTGATACGCAGAGCCAGGGAGTGAGAGCAGCGGAGTCTGAGTGAGCCTCACGTCACGAGAGCACAAAAGCCAAGTGCTTCACTAACGAACAACGTGCTGGTTTCAGTCAGGAAACAGTTCATTTTCTTCACAGTTCAGATGGCTGGCTGAGGCTGGCTGAAGGAGTATTTCATTCCATGGTACCTCATGCTCCGTGAATAGGCAGGAAGTGGCTTCGGGGGTGTTACCTTTTTTGGTCAGCTCCTTGGAGCAGTGGTTAGGGGTCTAGCTGTTTTGTTCCTCAGTACATTGGTGGATCAGCTGGTGTTTTCCTGGTCACGTTGTCACCCTCGGGCTCTGGGTCTCTCCAGCTCTGACTCTCACTACTCAAAACCTGGCTGGTGTGTCAGTCAGTGGGTGGTGAGCTATTGTATCATATGTTCTACTTTCATTAATTACTTATTAGCAGTAGTATTGCTAATATTATTAGTATCACTATAATATTAATTTATATTCAGTTATTAAAAAGTTCTTTTCTCAATTCATGGGCTTCCTTGTCTTTTCCTCCAATTCTCCTCCTCCACTGGAGGAAGGGGAGAGGTGTGTGAGTGGCTGCATGTTATTCTGTTCCTAGCCAAGGTGAAATCTCAACAAGTGAGCAAGCTATCAAAGGAGTTAACAAGAGACCTAACAAAGGAACTATGGCTCCCCACAGCCCTCTCCGGCTGATGTATGGAGCAAGATGTGCTATGGAATTAAATACTCCTTTGGTTGGTTTGGGTTAGCTGTCTGAGCTGTGTTCCCACACACACACTGCTTCTAGTAAGAAGCTGGGAACACAGCGAGTATCAGAAGCTGAAAAATACCCTGAATTTGGCCCAAGCACTCCTTAGCACCAACTAAACAACACCTTACCAGAACTATTCTCAGGGCAAATCCAAAAACCCAGCCTCATATCAGCTACTGTACAGAAAATTAACTCTGTCCTAACTAAAAACAATGAAGAAACCTAAATACCCTTTACTGGTCCCACGATGAAACGACATGGAAAAAAAAGCCATAAATCTGTAAAGGCATATAGCTCTCCTACAAGTAATACCACTAAACTCAGTGACAAATCACAACAAAATTAAGAACCTAAAATACTGATCAAGAAAAAGACAAAACGAGATGAAACGCTTCAAGGACTGCTCTGCGTTATGAACACACACGGCACACGTCGTGCTTTGACTCAGGTAATGTCTTTGAGGCGATGTTGTCCTTAAACTAACCAAACCAGCATCACAACACGGAAATCGCCACCCCACACATACATACCTATACATACCTATACATATGCACGCCCCCACCCGAATACCCCCACCCGAATACCCCCGCACGCACACAGCACGCTCTCCCCTCGCCTACAAAGCCCCCACAGGGCATGACGTTTCTCACCCACACCACCCCGTGGAGCGCACCCCCCACCCCCAGCAGCTCCCCACCCGCACACCACGCGTGGCTCCCTCAGCCAGGCTGCACCACAGCCCCCCGACGGCCCGGCCCGGCCCTCGCCCACCGCAGCCCCTGTCCCGGCGAGCCTCACCTTGCCGTTGGTGGGTGGCTCCTGGATGTAGATGTTGCTCATGGTCGGGTCCCGGACGATAACCACCACCACCACCCGCCGCTGGGCCACACTTCCCCTCCAACGCTTCCTACCACCCCGAACCTCCCGCCATCTTGGACGCCTCTATGAAGCCCAGGGAGGTGGGGAGGAGGTTGCCCAAGCCAGAAGGACGGATGAAGGGATAAGTGCCCGGTCGGAGTCTCTGAGGGAATCACTAGAAAGGAATTCTTTTTATAAAGACTTGGAGAATTCTCCAGACACCTGCAGTCCCTGTCTGGATCTCCCACTCGATAACGCACTCCCCCGTCCTCTCTGTGAGTGGCACGGTCCGAGAGTGCGCTGGGCAAAGCCTTCCGGCGGGGGGAGGCGCGCGCGGTAGGCTCCGGCCGGGCTGGCGAGGAGGGCGGCGGGGGCGCCATGGCTCTGCCGGGTAAGGCGCTGCCCGCTGGGTCTGCGGGGGGAGAAGGGGCAGTATTCGGGCCGCCCTAGGTTCCGCACGTTGGGAAGGGGGAATAAGCGGCGAGTTGGTGGAAGATTACGCGTGGAGGGCTCGCGACCGTGCGTCGCAGATGGGGAAGTGTGAGGCGGAGTGGCGCGTTTCCCCAAGGCCCCAGGGCAGCCGGCGGGGAAGCGCTGCTTTGGTCTCACAGCCGAAATGCCGTAACAGCTGGTATTGGTGGGGGTGAGGGAGGGAGGTGGCCGGGGAGGGGGTTGCAGGTGATGTCAGGCCGTTGGTTTACGCAGCCGTGCAGCCACTTCCTTCTAGGCCCCGGGCCTCTCCCCAGCGTTTTGGATGTGATGACAAAGTGCTTCTGTTCCTGTCCTGTGTTAGTATAAGCCACTTTCTGTAAAGTTAGAGCCAGAGAATGGTTGTTGTCAGACTTGGTTTTCCTCCTTGTCCATGGTTCTGGATTAACAAGATCATTGTTTAAGCAGATGCCTTGAGAAAGACAGTGAGACAGGACAGGCAGAAACACCTGCGCTAATTGCAAGGTATTTAGAGCTATGTTGGTCAAACATATGGTCGCTGCTTCACTGAACTTCATGTGGATCTGTGGGTGCCCGTGCATTGGTCACAATAAACTATCCCTAGCACAGCTGGTTCCCTCTGGTACTGGATAGCTTTCACCATGGTGGTCCGTTTGCCTCGGTGATGCAGAACACTGTGCTTGAAGAGGGAAACCTTTCCTTCATGCTTGACTTGAGTCATCTCCAGAGGCTTATATTTTGTGTCCCTTTCCCAGTCACTTTGTCAGTGCCCCCTTTTCCAGCAAGTGACCCTAGCTGCTTGGCTTCTCTGCCCTCTAATTCTGTGCTACTGGCCCCATTATCCTAGTATCAGAGCAGCCAGGTGATAGTATGCTCACCTGGACAATGGCTGAAATATTTTTGTATATCTTCTAGCTCATCCAGGGATAAAGATTAAGTGATTACCTGTTGTTCCACCTCTTCCTCCATATCTGGTTTTTGTGATGGCCCTCCTACCTCCTTCTTTACTAGAGGGGCAGATTTTCATGTCCATTTCTTCTTCTGTTCTGGGGTGACTGACATTGGCACTGGTTGATTCTCTGATTCAGCTGCTTTCCTCGTTACCAGGGCCTGAGCAGTTGCAGTGCTTGTCGCTGGGGCTTGATTAGCCAAATACCGTGTCATCAGGACTGGGGCAGCTGCAGTGCCTCTGGGGGGGCTGGAGTAGCCACATTTCCAACCACAGGGGTTTCGGTTGCTGCCTTGCCAGTTGCAGGGGTTGGAGTGGCCACGGAGGTTTGTGTGGCTGTATTGTCCATCACTTGTGTTCAGGAGGAGAAGCTGCCTTGTCTGTCACGGTGGTTTGGATAGCTGCACCGTGCCTGCATTAACACAGAGTACCAGTATCAGATGGGGCAGGGTTTCCAAATCGTTAACTTCAAGCCAGGTCAGGAGAACATGCAGGAGGATGCTGGTCTCTAGCAATAAGACACTCCAAGAGCATGAAAAATATCCAAAACACTGTGGCCATGGGCCTTACTAGGGGAAGATAAAAAAAGGAAAAGGGGAAAAAAACTGGGCCAATTTCCTCCCCGTAGTCTAGGTCCCCGAGGAGGAAAGGTGAAAGGTGTAATTGTTACAAGTCTCCAGGAGGTGGCACCCGAAGTACGGGAGTGGTGACAGTACTGGTTACAGGCTGGGGTCGTGCCCACCGGTGCTGTGTCGCCCAGCTGAGCGATACCCTTCAGCCAGGCTAAACCAGTAACAGTCAGCATAGCAAGGGACACGTGGGGCAGTAGATCCCACGGTTCGAGCAACAACTCTGAGGGCAAAGAAGTCGACATCCTGACCAGCCACCACCAAATCACTGTAATGAATACTTGCAACAATTCCTTTTAGCACCCACTAATCAGATCTGTCATTAGCTCAACCCTTCTACCCCCAGGTTGCGCTCCAAAGAGGACTGTCATGGTTTAACCCCAGCCAGCAACTAAGTACCACACAGCTGCTTGCTCACCTTCCCTTCCACCCCTGCTCCTGCAGTGGAGGAGGAGAATTGGAGGAAAAGACAAGGAAACTCATGGGTTGAGATAAGAACAATTTAATAATTTAAACTAAATGAATATTATAGTGATACCAATATTATGAACAACACCAATAATAATAATATTACTACTTATGATATGTAGTGAAAATACTACTACCAGTACTGATAATATGTAATAAAAACAGTGGAAAAAACCAGATGATATTAAATGTCCCAACTAAAACCAGCACATCTTAATACCCTAAGAACTGATCATTCCTGTCTGTGTATTGACATTGCTAACACAGATTTAAAAGAAACTTAAGCAACACCTGATTGATTAAATTTTCTCTTACAGGTGGAAATAAGGATAACATCAGAGCAGGATGCAAGAAGTGTGGCTACCGTAAGTCTGTAGTAAGCGATATGAAGTTACCATGTTTTCTTCAATTTATGATGTTGGAACTGCCTTCTGAGGAGGGGTGAAAAATGAAAAAGAAATGTTATGCCCTGTTGCCCAGATGTTTGTCAGTTTAAATTACCATAATTCTATTTTTTAATTTCCCATTCATTCTCTGGCTCCACACACCTATTGCAGCTTTTGAAAACTCTTGAGCTTCTCAGTTAAAAAAAAAAAAAGTGCATGCTATTGTATTCATATATACTACATTTTCAGTGCAATTACTTGAGAAACTTTGGATTGAAAGCATGATCTTTGATATCTACTGAGATGAGCATTTGTGCATCTTCTGAGTCTCGCTGCAAACTTAAGCTGGCATTTCAGCTCAAGTCTAATCTGTTTTAAAAGAAAAAATAATTTCAAATCTGTATGATCTTTTACGCTAATAAAACATACTACTTTGTGCCTTCTGTATTTCAAAAAACAGTTGATCTCATTATTTACATGTTCTGTGGTTAGCATTTAACTCATGCTTTGCACTATGCTCTGATCATATAAGCACGCCTGGCTACTCTACTGATGAATGGAGACGGGTCTTAGTGAAGATACTAATTTGTTAATCACTAATTCTTATTTTTAGAACAATGGAGGGGTGGACACTGTTTTGCAGTGAATTGTGTTGAACTTTTAACAGTGACTTAATCTGGTTTTTTTATGAGCCTTTTTTCTGGTGAAAGGAAAAACCTTCCTTTTGGAAGTTTTTGGAGGCTTTGTCTCCATGAAATTTTGTCATTGAATTGCTTTGTGTATCTGTTCTTCCAAAGGAACATGGATATCAATCTAGATTTAGTGCTTCATTTCTACATGCAGTGTCAGAAGCTTTCTGGAAGAGAAGGAAACTTGTAGTCAAATCACACAACGTGTATTTATGTTCCTGAAAGCGCTGTGTTCAAGATGTAGATATTTTAATGTAAAGAAGATGAATTTATTTTAATTGCAACTTGAATTCCTATGTCTTTTGCTTAGTTTCTCCCAAACCATATCTTCAATTCGGTTTTTTTTTTTCCTCCTTATTATTCTATTAGGTGTATTCAGAACAAAGTTTCTAATTCTTCATGATTATTGACATGTAACTTAGAAAACTAAAATTACTAGCCAACTAATAGCCTAGTATTATCTACTGGTTGTTAAAGATTATGTCTTATAAGCAAATAGGATTCTTCTATTTCTCTAGAGGGAGACAAAAAGAGCAATATAACACACTTGCTGTAGTTTTATAAATATTTCACCTCATGCTTTTAGGTGATTTCTTCAGCAAGGATCTGAGATGATTAAAAATAGAAAGTAAAGGTCGGACAAAATCCTTAACAGAAATAAGACAGAGGTCATAAAGCACTGTTAAATGGAATAACATTGCACAGCCCGTGAAAATTCTTTGAGGCTTTTTCAAAGATTGCAGCCTAGCCTTTTTTCACTTCTCAAAACTGAATAATACTGAAATGGATGTCCTGTAGTTTCTGAAATTCTTTGGTAAACTGTAATTTTTCTTTCTGATTACTTGTTTTGTTTAGCTGGTCATCTGACGTTTGAATGTCGAAACTTCCTCCGAGTAGATCCTCAAAGAGATATTGTTTTAGATGTTAGCAGCACTAGCAGTGAAGACAGTGAGGAAGAAGAACTACAGAGACTGCAAGCCATGCGTGAAAAAAAGAGTAAGGTGTTTTGGGGTTTTTTTCTTAAAATTGGATAATAGCCTTCTGAAGTACTGGAATTCTCATTTTACCCTTTTTGATAGCTACTATTTGTTCTTTTAGCCTGTGCATTAAAGTAGGTCTCTTACTTCATGTGTTCACACTTCAGGGATTTGATACACCCACATCTTTTTTATTATTATTAATTCCTGTCACAGTAAATTAATAATGTACCCATTTGGAACCTCTCAAAAAGGACTCCTAAATATAAAAGATTATAAGACTGTTACTAAGAAGCTGCGTAGGAAAAAATGACATGGATATTCTGAGTTAATATTTTGATTATTTCATGTAGTTTAAACTTCTTAAAGTTGATAGTAACTCTTAAAACTGATGGCAAATATGACAGCTGAATTTCTTTCCAGTTTCTAAGTAGTGTTTTGACTGAAGTAGCTACTTAATTGAATTTAAACATTCCTATTTGGAGAAATACTGTTCTCTAGAAGGTCTGAGCATCAGCTATTTGTCAGAGAGAGGAAAGATGGATTATGTAGCAGATACTTGAGTTATTTGCATTTGGAGTCCAAAGAGGCTCTTTCCCTAAATAAGAAGCAGAGGTGGTTCCACCATAGCACATTTTAAATGATTCAATGTTCTTCCCTTCTGCCCCTTGAAATGTCATGTTTTGTTCTGTTGCTCTCACATCTCAGGCTTGACATTCAGCTCCTGCTGAAGATGCTGTTGAAGAAGGAGAAGGGATAGATAGAACCCTGTAATTTGCTGTAACACTTCAAGGAAATTGATAGTCTGATTGTCAGGAGTGCTGAATTGGTACTGCAACAGTCCTTTCTTGGAACAAGTCCCTTTGGAAAAACTTGTTCTACTTATTTTGTACTTTTGAACATAAAGGGTTGTTTTGGCCCTAAATTGATTGAAGATGGCTATCTGCAGGAAAAAACAGATGTTTACTTGATCTTGTAATATCCCTGTTTATTATATGTTCTTTCTCAAACTGTGACTGGAATGTGTACTGTAAGGAGCTATGTCTCTTTAACTGTCAACAATCTAGGCAGGATTTTGCCATTTTTAAATGGCCTCATCTTCTCAGATCTTTGCACTGTTTGCACTTCAGTTTTTGGAACATTTTCTTTAAAATATAGAGTGCTTGTTCACACATTTTTGTTCATGATGTTTAATTGCTCCAAAAGTAATTTGCTTTTTAACTCATACTGAATTATTTCAGATTTTTCTCCAGAACATATAAACCAGTAATTTCTATTTGTGACAGCAAATGAGCAACTGCACTAGCATGCACTCTATGGAAAGTTATTTGTATGATAGAGATAAGAAGCGATCAAAATTAGCTATCTGTTTTAAGGATAAATTGTAAAGCCATTATTTTCCTGCTAGCTGACATGATAATGTGTATTTATGCAGTGGATTTGCATTTGAAGAATTCAGAAATACTTTTTGAACTGGTATAGGAAAGTCTAAGGTCAGAAATTTAAGCCAGTGTGATAAAAAATTGCTTGTAAGTGAAATGTGAAGGTACTATACAATACTGTACAGCGTTAGGGAAGGAAACAAACATGACCAGTTGAGGTGTGACTGTTCTGCCAAGTTTTGTAGACATTATATTGAAAGTTAACTCAAATTATCTTAGTTATGGCATAGCTATTTGTGAAGTGTGAAATGAGGATGTGTGAAAGTAATTCAGGGAAACCTAAGAAAATATTGGGGGTTTTTTTGGTATGTTCTACCCAAATTACCTATTTTCAGACTTGGGCAAGTCTTTTAAAGCACAGAAGAATGGCTATGAAAAACTAAAGCTGCTATAAAAGTATAGGAAAAGTCACAACTTTTTGCTATGTTTTAGAGGCCTACCTTCATTCGTAGTGTTTAGATAAAAGTTATTATAATGTAGGTTGTATAAAAAGTTCCACTGCTCTGCAAAATATTTCTGAAATTACTATACTAGATCAGAATTTGGAGGTAGGAAAAGAAAAACTTTTAAGAAGAATGTCGTATTAACCTTGCATTGCTACTGAAGCCACTTTTTAAATGCTGATCATTCAGACAAGTGCTCGTAAACTGTAACTTTTTATCCGTAGATTTAAATGAGGAGGAAGAAAAAAAGAAACAAAAAAGAAAAAGCAAAGAAAAAACAAAGTTAAAGAGACCAAGGAAAAGGTAAGTCTATCACATGACTATTCTAATTTCGAAACAGAAATGCAGAAGTATTTCTCATGTTTGAGATGTTTCTCAGAAAAGATTGCTTCTTCTGATGCAACTTTATTTGCGAGTACATCTTCGGTTTAAAAGTTTACCAGAGAGAGACAACTTACTTGATCTTTGAGTAATGGTAAAGCCACAGGCTTTCTGCTGTGGAGTTAGGACCATGGAAGTCTAGACAGCTGTAGCAAGCTGGAGGTCTGCAGGTTTGGGAAAGCAATGCTCCCTCTGACTATCCAACACTTGTCAAGATGTGGTGGGAAAAGAACAAGGAGTCAGGAGGATTATGTGGTTGGTCCCCAGCTTAGCTCATGTGGAGAAGCCTCCCTGCAGTTGAGACACCCTCAGATTCCCTGTGTGCACACGTGTGTGTAGACACATACACACACACCCTGAGTAACAGTTAACTATCAAAAGGAAAACTTCTGTAGTTGTACGTAGCATGTGTTGAGTTCTAATGTTCCTGTTATTGTAGAAGCCTAAAGGAAGTGTTATTCCAGTTTCAAAGGAAAATGTAACAATACCCAAATTGATTGTGAATCTGAGTTTCGGCCTGCTGACGGATGAGGCTATAGACTGATTAGTCGTTAGGACTGGTGATGAGATAATATCCCAGGAACTGCAGTTAGAGCTAGGAAATGTATAATGTATTTAGAAGCCACAATAAGATGTTTTTCAGACATAAAGAAACAGGATTTAACACTTCTTTACATAGTGTAGCTTATGAAGACAGTAGAAAAGAGTCCGTCTGCTGTCAGTAGTCTTTACATGCAAGTAATTAATCATGTAAACAATAGCACAAAGCTGTCCTCTTGTGTGTAATAGTCGTGACTTCTCTTTTAATGTCATCATAATTCTTGTATGGATGTAATTACACATCGCTGCTGGTTAGAGACCAATATTACCAGCTGCAAGACGATCCAAATTTCTCTCAGATTTCTGCATGAGAGAAATATGTTTAGATTTGTCTGAAGGCGTTATCATAGCATCGTTATTGATGATGCAGCATTTTAAAAGCCGTCATACTTCCAGTTTTCTGTCCATGGGTACTCTCACTCTTTTTATTATTGAAGGTTGAAAACCACACAACTTGGCTATTCCATTGTTAATTAATCTGTATTATAAACATACTGCTTTTCTGGCACAATAGTCTAATTAGAAAAGTCATTGTTCAGCTCAATATGCAGAGGTATCCTAAGCTTTCCAGTGGATGCTACTGTATAAGTTCTACATAAAATTCAATCTGTGACATTATGTAAATACTGAAATTAAAAACACCACATTATTCTTGTGGTATTTTCCTTCTTTAATTACATATCAATCTGTTTTTTTTTTCCCTAGGTCTTCTTCATCAAGTGCAGGTGAAGAGGATGGGCCAAAGTCAAAAAAACAAAAATCACACAAAAAAGAAAAGGAAAAAAAGAGCAAGTCTAAGAAAGGAAAACATCATAAAAAGGAGAAAAAGAAGAGACGAAAGGAAAAAAGTTCATCTTCTGATAGTTCAGACAGTTCTAGTAGTGACTGAGGTGCTGGCTCATTTTTGTGTTCACTTCTGCAGAGAAGTTGATTTTTCTTTCAAACAAATTTATTTATGCTTTGCAATGCTTTTGTTTTAAAATGAGATATATATATTTTTAAGAAATATGTTTGCAAATAGGATTACTTCAAATTATTAAATGGACCATTTGGGAAAAAATCTGCTCTTCTATTTCAAGTTTATTAGTACTACACCATGAAAGTTAAACTAGTTCTTCAGTCTTATTCTTAGTTCAGTTGTGATTAGTTGTGTTTGTAATCCTTTACACTAGGATATGGTAAGCTTCAGTTTGCAAGTATTTGTGTAGAAAGATTTGGACTTGAACGTGCTTAATGTTAAAATGGTTAAATCAAATTTCGAAATTAAGTGAGGAGGTTTTTTATGATGATGCTATCCTTTAAATAAATGTATGTTTTGCGTAGCAGATTCTACTTACATTAATCAGTAAGTGCAAATATGCAATAGCATTCAGATCTGGAGAAGGGAAAGAATGGACCGTGGGAGAAGATAAAAGAGATTACTCCTTCAAAATTAGCTTTTAGAATTTATCTAGTCGTAGACTGAAACACAGTTACACATTCTTTTGTCAGGCTCACTGTGAACAAGCTGTAAACAAACAAAAATACTAATTTTTCAAAGTACTTTCTTCCTAGGTTTTGGTTCTTCTACAATTAGACATTTTGTCTTTGACATGAAGTGCGACTTCCTAACATTAGATAACTGTCCAAAAGGTTGTTTGCAAAGTTCTAGGAACCATGTTAATACAGTATGTGGTGATGAACTGCATGAACTGAAACAGGAAATTCAGAGACTGACAATTGACAAGAATGGTGAAGCCTCCATTCATTCTAGTAAAAATCATATTGAAAAGTTAACAAACCAACCTCTTGTGGAACATAAGCAGTCTATCATGCTGGAAGTCAGCGGCAAGGTAACGGAAGCAATGTTAATCTTGTCAGAATTTTGTGACTGGATTCTGGGGTAACCAATTCATATCTTGTACTGTGGTAGGGTACAGGTTCAAGACAGACTGATACTTTCAAGTTGAGCAGATTTTAGGTGTATAATCCTACCCCAGAAATGCCTAAACCTCAAAGTGCCTACATTTACAACTTGAAAAGACTCTTAATGCTTGTGGTTTCAGGTTTTTTTTTTTTGCTTACACACAAAACTGCCTCCACTTGAGCAGGTTGGCATACAGCTGCAGTGTAATTCTCATGGGAGTCAAAACATGAGCAGGAGCAACACCTAAGCTTTTAACAATAATATCAATTGCCTGTGATTCTAGAGTGGGTTAGACCATTGAGTCAGTGCAAAATGTTTTATGTTTTAATGGTTACTGCATTTGGCCTGAAAATGAGATACCTAGATTGGTTCTTCAAACTTTAGAGCCTCAGACCAGTACCCGTATTATGTGGCAGCTAGTGCTGTAGATGCTATGCTAGGGAACATTAAAGATCAAAATACTCATGGAAGCCTCAGAGCAACGAGAAATAATATAACCTTCTATGGAGGTCTCCCAGTAGAGGATGGCAAGAGTCCTTGAATCTGCTCTTTTTCTTACTGGTTTTAATCCAATCTAATTTCTTATGTTGCGTATCGTGATTTCTGAGATAGGCTTGGATAATGTAACTGAAGACTCCTGTGCATACTATAAGGAACATTTTGTTCTTAAGTACTATTTTAACAGATTCTGCCACCCTGTTCAGTTTAGTCTCCTTAGTGTTTCTCTGGCTCTTGGAGGTATTTTTGACTGGGTTAATTCTCTAAGCCAGTCATTTTGTAGAGAGCAGCAGAGGAGTTATGGGCTACTTAAGCAAGTACTGTTTTCAGAGGAAATATTTAAACAAGCCACAGCTCAAGACACAACTCATTACAATTTTTGTTTTCCCTAAAATGTTCCTTACTTAATGAGATTGGAAGGATTATTTAAGTTAGGGGAATTCAGAACTTGTATGTAATTCTCCCATGATATTCCCATGATCTCCCAATGATGCCATGATGCCAACTCTGGGGAATGGGTCTTTATACCTTATGTTTCTTGATTTTTGAGAGCATCATCTGAAGACAAAGAACTGAAGGGAGATTTTACTGAGCTTTCTATACCAGAATGGCTGAAAACTTTATTAAACAACCCTTCATAGAGTTAGTGTATCTCTATGCATAAGTATAATTTATTTATTTACATCAAACTGTAATTAATTACAAGTTAGAGAATGGATAGAGGCTTAAAGCTGAGAAAAGCAACTGGTATATATTTTGGTAGTGTTCCTTATACTTTTGTGTAGTTTCACACAGCCATTTTAGATTCTAGTTCTAAATGTTGAAAGCAAAACATTACCTATCTAAATGATGGTGCAATTACCTTCCCTGTAGCATTACAGCAGCTATTTATGGTAGTTATAGTGGTATTTTGTACAAGAGTATAAGGCATAAATTTCAACGGTCATGTTTTGCCTCTTGTTACTAGGGTACATAGATTTCCATGTTAGAAAAAGGTTTTTTTAATTTGAACAATTTAAATGTCACTGTCCTCTCACTTCATGCATTTATGTAACAGAGAATAACGTGTCATCTTATCTTTCAGGCCATATCCTTATTTTATTTACAAAGATGTACATTAAAGTCAATAGATTTTGCCATAGAAGTGCTCAAGATTTCAGGTATATTAACAGCTGCATCAAGGTGATGCTGCAATAAACAGTTCTCTGCCAAGTTAGTATTTGCTAATCTTTAAAAGTGATATAAAAATAAATACTCTTGGTTTTCTTAATTGATTTAACCATAATTTTAGTGAGTCTGATGTGTTGTAACAAACGTTATTGTTCCACTTATGTCAGAGCTTGAACCAAAATGCCTACTCTGGCTGCAGAAAAAGAAGTGACATCAGCAGGCTTAGGTATCAAAACAAGACTTCTAATATTAAAACTCAGCTATTTCTTCATTGTTATCAAATGCTACTAGCTTCAGTTTTCAAGAATCACTCTTTCAAGGGCAATGCCTGACGTGACTGCCACGGTTGTACAGGCCCAAGATCTTGATTGTATGCCTGCTACTCAAAAAGCGCCAAAGTTCCTGCAATATGAAGGTGATGCCACCAGTACAAACAAGGACTGTCATTCCCTGTCAACTTCTCTCAGTTACAGAATTAAATGTCTATTTTCAGAAAGAAAGACAAAATAATGCCTATGAGTGGTATATGGGGTGGGATGAAGAAATGAAGGGCGTGCCAAATGGATGGAATAATGAAGAGTGCACAACCTCCATACGCCATGCAATAAGCTCTGAAGTGCAAATCGACCTCCATCAGTAGGCACCTGGAAACAAAGTAGGTACCTGGTGTTTCACTCGGTCTTCTTTCACAGGTGGTGGAAGAAAACGTTGCACATCTGTAATCCACCTACTAGCTGGGGAACAGACTGCTGCTTTAAAATGCACCAAAGGCTGGAATCACTGAATCAAAGCAGAATTAAGCTATTGTTTCACAAGTAGCTAAAGGAAGTACACATTCGCAGCACAAAAAAAAAAAAAATTACAGCCTCAGCATTTGCAGCATGTGAGACACCATGGGAAACCCTTTAGTCTCTTTCATGTTGCAGAGTATGCATACTTTGTTATATACCTAGAATAATCAACGTTATTTTCAGCACACATGAATTTGTATAACGTGTTGCCTGGAGTACATAGCAGATGGGCAGGGAGTTGAACAACAATGCAATCATCTTTTTAGACTTTGCTTCAGTTACACTTCCATGCTTAGTAGTTTTCATGATGTTCAGATCATTTTATTAATATGAACATACATGCTATCTTCATGATCTCTTGAACTTCTGAAGTATTTTAGTTGCTACTAGCATCAGTTTGGCAGCGTGAGAAAAGTGATGGGTACATCACTGGCCGTGTAGCAAGTTAGAACTGGTTTTCTGTTTTACCATTACATGCTCTTTTACTATCAAAATTTGTATGAATATTACACCATCACTCATTAAGTTTATGTTTTTTGGATTATGGCATTCAGTAGTGTCGTCTTGTGTTCCCAGTTCTTCCTGAGGATTTTCTGCAGGTTAGTCAGATACTGATTTTGTATCAACTCTCTTCAGTGGTCTGTGTTGGTTCTTGTGCTGTCTGCAAGGGACCATAAATGAGGGACAAACAAAAGTATGAGCTACCAAGAGGTGGAACTAAAACTAAAAGAAAAATAAATTCTCAGTAGTACAGTATTATTGCACAGCTCTGCAATGGAAGGGTTTTGTTTTCTTTATTCTTTCAGCAATAAATCGTAATGAAGAATCATAGGTAAGAACTGCAACAAGGCAATTATACCTGGAAAAAAAAATTGCAGTGTCTAACTGAACTTGGAACAAACAGAGTAACGTTACAGGTTTGATCTTTAAAACGATCAAAGCTGCTGAGAAAATCAGTGAATACTGAACTCTGTATTTACTCAGTGCTTTTATAGTTGACAGCAACAAAGCAAATTGTAGCTGCGGGTTCCAAGTAGGATCATAAGTAACAAATCTGGCATTGTGCTTGTAGTCTGTTTCATATGGTCATCAGGAATTTCTGAGCTGCGTTTTCAGCTGTTCATTTGTCGCAGTTCCTCACATCTCTCCCCAGTGAAAAAAGGGTGCAATCTATATGTATGCAGAACAGAATGCCAAATATCAAAAGCCTTTTAACTCAACTGATTATTCAGTAGCGCCCTGCAGTCTTCACAGTAGAGCCAGCAGTGAAGCTGTTTGTTAGAAAGTAGTTCTCACATTGCCATGCTTTGGGGATACACCTCTCTTAACTTGTCAAAATTGCTGTACATCAGACACTCTTTTAGGCAAAATACACACTTGGTGCCTCTTACCACAATCATTCTGCTTCAGGTCAGTAGTAGAGACTCTAAGCTGCAAATCCCAATAAATAAGAACAAAGACAGATAGAAAAATGTGCTGAAAATATTTCTATAATAAAAATGTCAGATGACTGAAACTGTTTGTCAGAAACTCTAGTGTAACAATCATGAAGACGAATTTAGGGGATGAAAATATGAGATGAGGTGGTGGTAACAGAAAACAAGAAATTGCAGATGTACAAGAGTGAAGAATCGAAAGGGGTTAGAGAAGTGCAAGTACAAGGGCAGAAAAGATACAAGACGTCTAAACCAATGATTATCCAGTACAGAAAGATCCTTTCCTGGCATGAATATGACATTTTTATGCTAAAACAATTGATAAATTATTTCAGAAATAAGATCAGAGGGAAGTGTGTGTCTAGAAATGCAAATATTCTCCTAAAAAGTTGTAGTTTATATAAGTGAAATAAAGGAGAAAAGCCTGTAACAGAAACAGGCTATTTAGGAGAGTTAATTTAAACTCTAGCGTAGTATTAAAAATATGACTAACTATTGTTAAATATGTAAATATTCCTGAGACTTTAACTTAGTGTAATAGTTTATAAAAGATCCTGGCAGAATTTTGACCATCAGAGAATTTCAACAAAAAGAATTAAGTTGAGCTGTAGGAAACATGCTGTATAATAACAATACATGAAAATTGTCTTAACATCCTTACATCCCAGTGTACTTTAAAGCTTAGGTAGTTATAAGCCATCTTTATGGATCCTTTACTTCAAACTGCCACGACACTAGTATGCAGTGATAGTCTGAAGATAGAGTTCGCAAATTACAATGTTTATCTACATAGAATTACTACACTTAATTAAAAAAACCAAACAAACGAAACCCCGAAAACAAAAAACCCTGTATCTTCTTTGGGGAGAACTCCACTACAAGGACTTACAACTGAAGACAGATGGTCGTAAGAGAATGTGAACAAGAACGGCTGGTCAACTTCAGCAACCAATTTTTATATGCACATCTATTTCAAAACATTTGATCATAGACTATTTGGTATTCAGCCCAGATCTCAGGAGAAAGGAGTTTCAAGACTGAAATACAACAGAAATACTAGTTTAAGCTATGCTCCATGCATGTAGTGTTTACCTTAAATTCCTGATTGTTGTGGTCTGACCCCAGCCAGCAACTAAGCACCACAAAGCTGCTTGCTCATCTACCTTCTCCTGTTGTGGAATGGGACAAGTATCAGAGGAAAAGACAAGAAAACTCATGGGTTGCAGTAAGAACAATTTAATAGTTGAAAATAAATAAAATAATTATACTAGTAATAGTAACAATAACAATAATACTAATACTAATAATGCTACTATTACTACCAACAATATGTAATGAAAATAATAAAAATAATTGAGAACTAGAATATTTCTTTCAAAGCAGAAAAAAGCAGACTTAATCCTTTAAAAGGTACCATTTTTTTATATATATAAAACATTGACTTAGGGAATTCTTTTCTGTTACACTTAAATTCTACTATTTTCTTTGCCAAACCTGTCCAAATCTCTGAAGTGTTCTGAATCTTAAATAATGCTTTCTTTCTGGAACAGCTGCTAGGTCTGTTCTATGTGCAAATGCTGTTTCTTCTCCTGACTGAAAGAGATTAATGGTTTGAATCTGGAAAAGGGCAGCCAAAAGAGTGTTGCTATTGGGACCAGCAACTTTCTCTCCCCTCCCTGAAACCCTGCCCCAACTTCAGAAGCTTTGTTATTTCTCTTCCAAGTGGCAGCACAGAAAAGTTTAAAAACCCTCTTTACAATGCTGACAGTACAAATTATTCCTTTAAATTTTCCCAGATGTCTGAAATAGAATTTTCAAAGTTAATGCAGAGAATACGGGAGCTATGTAAATTGAAGGAAGAAAATGCAGAGGAATAAATGTTTATCTTCCATTGGGAAATTACTATATGTATGGATTACTTCTCATTTGATGGCTAAAAATGAATGAACTATTCCTAATACAAATTTCAAAAAATCACACCCTTCATATTCTTAAATTAAAGGATATTTTTACACTCTCCAGTATGCATTAAACAGATCTTTTGTATTCCTAAACAAAGTCTTCATTTAATTAAGCTTTTTCGCTCCTAAATTTGGTAAGTGCATTGTATTAACCCTTGTTTCAATAAACTGTTACTGAAATCACTCAAAACCAGAAGAAAATTGTTGTTTACTTAGTCTTTGAGGAGAAAGGCATTTTCACTCTAAAGACATTGCTATAGGAATATTTTCTGGCAACTAGAAAAACTTGACTTTTCAATTAGCAAAATGCAAGTGGATAAGGGTATAGTCCTCCATAAATATTAGGGGATAAAATGAAAGTAACAGCAAATAAATCAGTTAAAAGATAACATATAAGAATACATAAAAATGGTGTTAGTTGTCCAGGAGTTGGACAACCAGGCCATCAGACCCAGCCATCATGGATTTATGAAAGGCAGGTCCTGCTTGGTGCACCTGATCTCCTTCTATAACAAGATGACCTGCTTAGTGGATGAGGGTACGTCTGTGGATGTTGTCTATCCAGACTTAGTAAAGCCTTTGACACCGCTTCCCACAGCATTCTCTGGAGAGACAGGCTGCTCATAGCTTGGATGGGTGTGCTCTTCACTGGGTGAAAAACCTGCCTGGGTGGCTGGGCCCAAGGAGTTGTGGTGAATGGAGTTCAATCCAGTTGGCAGCCAGTCACAAATGGTGTTCTCCAGGGCTCAGTACTGGGGCCAGTCCTGTTCAGTATCTTTATCAATGATCTGGACAAGGGGATTGAGTGCACACTCACTCAGTTTGCAGATGACACCAAATTGGGCAAGAGTGTTGTTCTGCCTGAGGGTTGGAAGGCTCTGGAGAGTCATCTGGACAGGTTGGGTCAATGGGCTGAGGCCAACTGTATGAGGTTCAACAAGGACCAGTGCCGGGTCCTGCACTCAGATCACAACAGCCCCCTGCAGCGCTGCAGGTTTGGAGACGAGTGGCTGGAAAGCTGCCTGGTGGAAAAGGATCTGGAGTGTTGGTCGACAGCCAACAGTACATGAGCAGTGTGCCCAGGTGGCCAAGAAGGCCAATGCCATCCTGCCTTGTATCAGGAACAGTGTGGCCAGCAGGACTAGGAAAGTGATGGTCCCCTGTACTTGGCACTGGTGAGGCTACACCTCGAATCCTGTGTTCAGTTTTGGGCCCCTCACTGCAAGACACTGAGGTGCTGGAGTGTGTCCAGAGAAAGACAACGGGGCTGGTGAAGGGTCTGGAGCACAAGTCCTGTGAGGAGCGGCTGAGGGAACTGGGGTTGTTTAGCCTGGAGAAGTGGAGACTCAGAGGAGACGTTATTGCTCTCTCTCCAACTACTTGAAAGGAAGTTGTAGTGATGTGGGTGTTGGTCTCCCAAGTGACAGGTGATAGGACAAGAGGAAACAGCATCAAGTTGCACCAGGAGAGGTTTAGATTGGAAAATGGGAAAAAACTTCTTCTCTGAAAGGGTTGTCAGGCATTGGAATAGGCTGCCCAGAATGCTGGTTGAATCAACATCCTTGGAGGTCCTAGAGACATGCAGATGAGGTGCTGAAGGACTTGCTTTACTGATAATATTAGGAGTGTTAGGTTAATGGTTGGACTTCATGATCTTAGAAGTCATTTCCAAACTAAAAGATTCTATGATTCTATGATTTGGACTGGAAATTAGCAGAAACGTTGTATACATCAAAGAACTGCAGTACCAGAAAAGTGAGAAATACAATTCTGAAAGAGGGAGCTTGGTACATATAATGGCTCAAACAAAGATGTGGTCACATGAGTCAGCAACAGACTGGAAAAATAGAACCAGATGCTCTTGTTGGACTCCAGAATTCCCATAACTACTGGTAACTAAATAAGTTTGAAAAGAATGGCAGGCATATAAATATCACACCAAGAATATTTACACATAATAGGAAATAAGGTGAAGTTTTGACTACTAGTGAGGAGGAGATCAATAGTTAAAAGTGAGATGAGATCGTTCAGAAAAATTAAAATTGTCTGGGACTTGCAACATGAGGCTAGATCTGGACGGCAAATTATGCATAAGCTGGGAGCAGGGTAAATTGGAAAAAACACACTAGAGAGTATAATGACCAAATAAGGAGTAAAGATATACCTCTTACTTGAAATATGACTGAGGCAGAAATTGAGATTTAAAAAATACTACAAGGAAATAGGAAAAATATTTCTAGATTTAATATAAATTATTCAGCTGTGGAACACTTTAAAGTCAGTATTTCAATCTTTGCCACACTGAAAATATTTCCTGTCCAACTGCATTTATCCTGGCTCAGCTCTTTTTGAAGCAGAAAAGTAAGATTCTGCTGGTAAAGGGTAAGTTTTGCTGCCTGTCAGTCAACACCTTCAAGGTCTTGGAACTTAAACAGGACCACAAACTTCCCAAAATAGTGCTACAAATCTCTTCAATGACTGAAACAAGTCAGGACTGAGTGGGAGCAGAAATAGATGTCTCCTTAGCTTCTCTTGCCTCTGGTCCATGAAGCTGGACAACAGGTAGGGTACCCCTTACATAGACAATGAAGAATATAAATGATTACTGCTCTTTAGCCTAAATTCACATATCGTTCTAAGTAGCTGACCTATTGTTTAAATTTATAAGGGACTTGGCACGTAAGTCATGTCTCCTAAACCACAAAGAAGCTGAGCTGCAAGGCAGGCAAAAGGGACTGGCCCAAGCTGGATTTTATCATCATAGAATCATAGAATGGTTAGGGTTAGAAGGGACCCTAAAGATCATCTAGTTCCAACCCCCTGCCATGGGCAGGGACACCCTCCACTAGACCAGGTTGCTCAAAGCCTCATCCAACCTGGCCTTGAACACTGCCAGGGATGGGGCATCCACAGCTTCTCTGGGAAACCTGTCCCAGTGCCTCACCACCCTCTCCAGGAAGAATTTCTGCCTGATATCTAATCTAAATCTCCCGGCTTTCAGTTTAAAGCCATTACCCCTTGTCCTGTCACTACAGGCCCTTGTAAAAAGCCCTCCCCCAGCTTTCTTGTTGGCCCCTTCAGGTACTGGAAGCCTGCAATAAGGTCTTGCCGGAGCCTTCTCTTCTCCAGGCTGAACAAGCCCAATTCTCTCAGCCTTTCTTCATAGGAGAGGTGCTCCAGCCCTCTGAGCATCTTCATGGCCTTCTCTGGACTTGTTCCAACTGGTCAACATCCTTCTTAAGCTGAGGACTCCACAGCTGGACACAGCACTCCAGGTGGGGTCTCATGAGAGCAGAGCAGAGGGGCAGAATCCCCTCCCTCAACCTGCTGGCCACACTTCTCTGCATACAGCCCAGGATACGGTTGGCTTTCTTGGCTGCCAGCACACACTGCCGGCTCATGTCCAGCTTCTCATCCACTAGTACCCCCAAGTCCTTCTCCTCAGGGCTGCTCTCGATCCATTCTCCACCCAGCCTGTACTTGTGCTTGGGATTGCCCTGACCCAGGTGCAGGACCTTGCCCTTGGCCTTGTTGAACTCCATGAGGTTGGCAGTGGCCCACCTCTCCAGCCTGTCCAGGTCCCTCTGGATGGCATCCCTTCCCTCCAGCGTGCTGACGGCACCACACAGCTTGGTGTCATCAACAAACTTGCTGAGGGTGCACTCAATGCCATCATCCATTTTCACTGACCAAGATGTTAAACAGGACCGGTCCAAACACTGACCCCTGTGGAACGCTGCTTGCCACTGGTCTCCACTCAGCCATCGAGCCGTTGACCACCACTCTCTGAGTGCGACCAGCCAGCCAGTTCTTTCTCCATCGAGTGGTCCATCCATCAAATCCATGCCTCTCCAGTTTAGAGACAAGGATGTCGTGTAGGACGGTATCGAAGGCTTTGACAAGTCCAGGTAGATGATGTCAGTAGCCCGTCCTCTATCCACCAAGGTCGTGACCCCATCATAGAAGGTCATCATATTCGTCAGGCATGATCTGTCCTTGGTGAAGCCATGTTGGCTGTCACCAATCACCTCCTCATTCTCCATGTGCCTTAGCATGATTTCCAGGAGGATCTGCTCCATGATCTTGCCAGGCACACAGGTGAGACTGACTGGCCTGTAGTTTCCCGGGTCCTCAATTTTTCACTTTTTAAAGATGAGGATTATGTTTCCCCTTTTCCAGTCAGCGGGAACTTCACCAGTCTGCCATGACTTTTCAAATATGATGGATCGAGGTTTCTCAGCCTCATCCGCCAGTTCTTTCAGGACCCGCAGATGTATTCCATCAGGTCCCATGGACTTGTGCACTTTCAGGTTCCTCAGGTGTTCCAGAACCTGATCCTCACTGACCGTGGGTGGCTCTCCATTATCCTAGTTCTTGCCCTTGTCTTCTGTGACTCTGGGTGTATGGCTTGCGCCCTTGACAGTGAAGACCGAGGCAAATAAAGCATTGAGTACCTTGGCCTTCTCCATATCCTGGGAAACCAGCTCTCCCATTTCCTTCCGCAGAGGGCCCACATTTTCTCTGATCTTCCTTTTATCCTCAATGTAGCTATAGAAGCCCTTCTTGTTGGCCTTGATGTCCCTGGCCAGGTTTCATTCTGTCAGGGCTTTGGCTTTCCCAACCTGATCTCTGACCTCTCCGACAACTTCCCTGTAATCATCCCAGGTTACCTGTCCTTGCTTCCACCCACTGTAGGCTTCTTTTTTTTTTGTTTTACTTTGTCCAGGAGCTGCTTGTTCATCCATGCAGTCTTCCGGGCACTTTTACCTGACTTCCTCTTCACTGGGATGCATCACTCCTGAGCTTGGTGGAGAAGGTCCTTGAATACTCATGAGCTTTCTTGGGCCTCTCTTCCCTCCAGGGCTTCTTCCCAAGGAACCTTTCCAATCAGTTCCCTGAAGAGGCCAACGTCTGCTCTCCTGAAGTCCAGGGCGGTGAGCTTGCTGCGCACCCTCCTCGCCTCTGTAAGGATCTCAAACTCCACCATTCCATGGTCCCTGCAGCCAAGGCTGCCCTTGAGCCTCACATTCCCCACCAGCCACTCCCTGTTGGGGAGAACAAGGTCCAGCATGGCACCCCTCCTCGTCAGCTCCTCTGTCACTTGGAGAAGGAAGTTGTCATCGACACATTCCAGGAACCTCCTGGCTCGCTTGTGCCCTGCCGTGTTGTCCCTCCAACAGATATCAGGGTGTCCCCCATGAGGACCAGGGTTTGTCACCGTGAGGCTGCTGCTGTCTGCTACCCACTCGCTCATCCTGAATACAAGAGTCACGCAGAAGAAAAGGTCGAAGGATTGTTTGTGAAGAAGCCCTGGAGCCTTCATCAAAAGACCCCAAAAGACCACCGCCAGGAAGCACTGCGCAGGTGTCGGGAGGAGGAGATGTAGGCAGATGAGTTCCAGGAAAATTATAATATTGCCTTCCTTTCTGGAAAATAGATGAATATGTATGTATGAAAAGGGAATAAAAACTTTGTGAATGTGATGACAGGTACACACTTTTGGTGGAGCGATCCCCAGTGTGTCCAGTGCTGCAATAAAGAATACCTGCTCAACAACTCTGGTTGTTAAGTTGAATCTTTCCTTTACGGCATCAATAATAAGGAACCTCATCTTCACACTGACATAAGACCAGTAGGCATTTTAAAAAGAGACATCAGTGTACCAGTGTGCATTTATACCTGAAATGGCATAAAAGTGATTTATACTGTTTTTCCCATTTTCTGACACAGATTTTCTTAAGTTGAACATCAAATTATAATAAAAATAAAATCTTAAAATTTAATTTTAAACTTTCCTTTTGATGGCATGATGAACTTGTTTTGGTTGGGTGATGTGGTTTAGCAATCAGCTGCTTGCTCACTTCCCCCTACTCCCCCAGTGGAGGAGCAGCATCAGAGGAAAAGACAAGGAAGCTCATAAAGTTGAGATAAGAACAATTTAATAATTGAATATAAATTAAAATTATAGTGATACTACTAACAATACTATCAATAATAAGAAATTAAAATAATAGAAAATAAAACATCTGGCACAACTGCTCACCACCCTCTGACCAACACACAGTCAGGTCCTGAGTAGTAAGAGTCAGAGCCTGGGAGCCCCCAGAGCCAGAGTCCCAGGGTGACAATTCAGCTGTGGAAAAAGCCAGCTGACTCCCCAGCCCACTAAGAACAAACCCACCTCACTGCTAACAGCCATGCCAACAGCTGATAAAAGAGCTAACGACCAGCTATCAAGCTAGGCAAAGTGTTAACACCCCCCAAAGACTCTTCCTGCCTAAGCACTGAAACAATCCTTCTGCCACCCTGGGCCAGCTATCTGAACTGTAGAGAAAAGCAGCTCTTTCCTGCCTGAAACCAGCTCACTGGGTTAATTTTCTTCATAGTAGCTCACATGGTGCCGTGTTTTAGACTTGTGAGCACAGCAGTCTTCTTTTGGTGCCCAATGTGGGGCTGGAAGAGTCTGATATAACAACAGATGTAATTGGATATACAGCATATATCACGCCGTGTTCTCAGTGAACTACACCATTATTTTTAAATCTAAACATAAAAAGCTCTAATAGCAGTAATACAATAGCAGTGAAGTCCCAAATAGCTGTGTGAAGCACTTCAATAAAGACGCCTCTTTTAGCTGGGCCAAGACAGCACTGTGATTCTGCCTGCAAAGACGCTCATAGGTAAGTTATGGAAGTAATGTTTGGATAGGGCCAGTTGCTGGAAGACCTGGCACTGCAGACTGGTGGATAGAGACTGAAACAAAGGAGGCTATGACCTGCACAATGAATACTAACAGCATGTTATTTCTCCAGTTCCATGCCTTCTCCATCCTGTTGTGATCTCAACAACACACGTGCTGCCTTCAGCTTCTGCATGACTCACAACAACCAAGTCTGCCAAGGCCCCTAAATTCAATGACTATGGAAAACCTATTCCTGTTGCATTTCCTTAATCATGTCAAGCTCGTTACAGCCTGACAAACACAGTGGCCTTCTATGATGGGGTCACAACGTTGGTGGATAGAGGACAGGCAACTGATGTCATCTACCTCACTTGTGCAAAGCCTTTGACACTGACTTGCATGACATCCTTGTCTCTAAAATGGAGAGGCATGGATTTGACAGATGGACTGCTTGGTGGATGAGGAACTGGCTTGATGTTCATACTCAGAGAGTGGCGGTCAATGGACCAATGTCTGAGTGGAGACCAGTGATGAGCGGCGTTCCACAGGGGTCAGTGTTGGGACCGGTGCTGTTTAACATCTTGGTCAGTGACATGGACGGTGGGACTGAGTACACCCTCAGCAAGTCTGCTGATGACACCAAGCTGTGTGGTGCAGTCGACACACTGGAGGGAAGGGATGCCATCCAGAGGGACCTGGACAGGCTGGAGAGGTGGGCCACTGCCAACCTCATGGAGTTCAACAAGGCCGAGGGCAAGGTCCTGCACCTGGGTTGGGGCAATCCCAACCACAGGTACAGAATGAGCAGAGAATGGATCAAGAGCAGCCCTGAGGAGAAGGACTTGGGGGTACTGGTGGATGAGAAGCTGGACATGAGCCGGCAGTGTGCACTGGCAGCCCAGGATGAGATTGGCTTTCTGGGCTGTATGCAGAGAAGCGTGGCCAGCAGGTCGAGGGAGGGGATTCTGCCCCTCTGCTCTGCTCTTGTGAGACCCCACCTGGAGTGCTGTGTCCAGCTCTGGGGCCCCCAACATATAAAGGACATGGACCAGTTAGAGTGTGTCCAGAGGAGGCCACGAAGATGATCAGAGGGCTGGAGCACCTCTGCTATGGGGACAGGCTGAGAGAGTTGGGTTGTTCAGCCTGGAGAAGAGAAGGCTCTGGGGAGTACCTGAAGGGGCCAACAAGGAAGCTGGGAGGGGACTTTTTACAAGGGCCTGTAGTGACAGGACAAAGGGTAATGGGTTTAAACTGAAAGCGGGGAGATTTAGATTGGATATCAGGAAGTTCTTCCTGGAGAGGGTGGTGAGGCACTGGAACAGGTTTCCCAGAGAAGCTGTGGATGCCCCATCCCTGGCAGTGTTCAAGGCCAGGCTGGATGAGGCTTTGAGCAACCTGGTCTAGTGGAGGGTGTCCCTGCCCATGGCAGGGGCATTGGAACTAGATGGTCTTTAAAGTCCCTTCTAACCTAAACCATTCTGTGATTCTATGATTCTTCAAAGTTGTGAAATCCACCCACACCACACGCACAGAGGGAAAAGCAGTGGGAAGGGACAGGCAGCAAGTGGGAGGGGAGGCCCCCTCAGGATGGCTTTTCCCAACTGCTCTTCACCTCTGCTCCACCTGTTGTGAACGGGGAGGGGGAGTGACAGCTTTGGGGCCATCTCAGTGTCTTTCTTGCTCAAAGAGAGGCATCTCTTCTCTTGCTGTTAATCCTGAGGGTGTTTATTCGTGGGGAAGCTATGACTGTGGGAAAGCTTCTTTTGTTTTGGGCTTCTGAGCACTGTGCTTGCTTGCTTTAGGATCTGCCCTTATCATAGGGTGCATTCATAAGTTACTTATTTACTGCCATAGTTGATCAGAGGATGCTGTCCCTCTTTATAAGGAAGCTGATGGAGCAGGTGGTTGCTGTTCTGGTGCTACACACACACACACACATATCCCCTGCCCCGCATCTGTGCCTGCGCAGTGTGGCAATGCTCAGCGCAATGAAAGTTCCTCAGGTAACCAAAGATGGGTTCAAATTCTGACAGTGTACAAGATTTTTCCCATTTGGCTTGTTTTATAGAACCCCTGAGTTACCCAGGCTTCTGCAATGTGATTGTTAAAACACAGTATTTCACCAATTGCTTTTACTCCTCACACCTCCTCATAATGTGCACTACTTTTCTTATTATTTGGATATTTCTCTTCCACAAAGAAAGGAAATTATTATTATTCTGGTTTTCGCTACATTAAGCTATTTTGGACAAGGCTCTAATTTTAATGATGTTTTAGATGTTAAGCTGCTTTGATGATACTCTTTATGTTAACCTGTTTCGACAATACCCTATTTTTCAGCGTGTTTTCCCTGTGCACATTGCTGTGAAAGGTTTGATAAAAAAAGATGGCCCCCTTGCTTATCAAAAGCGAGAGGGTACACGATCATTAGCACCTCAGCAGTGTCCTTGTAAGCTGAGAAGTTTCTGTAGATTAGCGGGTGTTTAAAGAATTTTGTGCTTTTTGTGAACTTTGCTCTTAAAAGCTTCCTCTAATACTAAAAATCACACCCATAGGTCAAAAAGATCCCTGCTCAGGTGAAGACCCTTCCCCTAAGCAGGCTTAATAGTGAGAGTAATGTGCCAGCAATATTATAATTGTATAACCAATCATTGTAAAGGGGATGGACTGGAAAGTTAATAATCCTGGAAGTTTTGTGTATAGCACAAAGAACTCAGTTCAGGGCACATGCTAAGAAGAGAAATCCTGCATGCACCCAGCACTGCAATAAACCAGTGTCGGCTTTCTATGTACTACTTTCTATTTCTATATGATTTTATTTTATTTCTGCTCTGAAAACACTGCAGATAGATAACTGACTTTTTAGACACGTATTTTTTTATGACATGAAATATCTGTGAAAAGAAGAAAGGTACTATGAGTGAATGGTGGTTATAAAGAATTTGGGTTTGCTCTGAAAAGCTGTAGCTGCACAAAGTTTTAGTGAAAAAGAGTTGATGGAACTCGATGTATTTGATGGGTATAAAAACTGTGCTTCTTGTTTCTTACTCTGTGAAAGAGTCGTGATTCCTTTATCCTATAGCATTTTCAGCTACAGTGATTCCACACCATTAAAGGGTTTAGAAAGCAAGTATAATTTTCCCGAGTATTTTTCCTAAATTGCTTGTTTCTATGCATTCAGTAATTTGTCAGTGTAAAGTTGTGCCTTTTTTTGTAACACTTGGAAAATAAATAAATAAAAGAATGGTTCCAAATTATCTCTAAGTGATTCCGTGTATCCTTTTGTTGTGGGAAGTTTCAGACTTTGATCCCACATTGCCCTGTTCCAATACACTAAAATGTAGTAATATCATTAACATCTATTGTTCTTGGATATACATGATGTTCTGGGGCTTAAAAAACGTTTCTTTTGTTTCCTTTTGAATTTTTGTGAAAGATAATACTCTGCTTTCCTAACTAAGCCAACCTGTCCTTTAACACCTTTCAGTTCAGATACTTACCAGTTCTTGTTTTGTGGCCACTATCTATTAAAAAATAACCGGTGATCATTTACCCTTGATCACCAATACTCCTTAGGCCATAAAGCTTGGAAATTAAAACATGTGCCCATTAGGATTAGTAGAAGGTATAATAAATATAAGGGGTTTGAGAGAAGCTGGAAAATCGGTCAGAAGTACGGAAAGGCTTCAAAATGAGCAAAGACTGAAATTTCAGTAGTCTTTAGTCCAGGGAGATACAACTGAGGTTTCCAGAATAACAAAAGGTACAAGGATGTGCATGTTACTGTACACTTTAAAACACTGCAAACAAAAAGGACTTTAAAGAAAACATATATAAACCTGTTTTCATCACAGAAAGTGCTGAAGTTGTGCAGCTGTGTTGAGGCATGACTGATGTCAAGAGCTTTGCATAATTAATCATGTATACACTTGTCTCACTAATATGTGTTCCGTTGCAATACATGCAATGAAAACACAGAGATATAAGCTGCCTTGTAACTTGGCATGTAATTTATGTGTGACGATATGTGGGCAGGTACTGCACCAAACAAGGTTAGTGCTTAATCTTCCTTTGAAAGTAGTTGTTAAAAAAAGACCCGATACAGCAATTTCTATGTGTGTACAAATACAACAAGATTTTAAAAGAATTAACACAGTTTGCGTGTGTGAAATGTTGTTTCTCCCCTTCTCTCTCATAGGATTGCTGTATATTCACTCTTGTGTTCATACACTGCTTTTTGGCATTTAGTCTACAGGATTAATGAAATAATGTCAGTCTGTCAATTTACGCTGAACCAAAACTAGTTGGCCAATTGTAATTACAGATTATTTCCCCAGGCAATATTTTTTAATAGCCACTAGACATGAATGGTTCTTTTTCTGAAATTTTGACAGTTGCAAAAAACCTGTTGTATCTCTGGGGATGGAGACATAGAACAAGTATATTGGTTTGTATACTTTTAATGAAAACACGTCAGTGCTGCCATCTTTTGGACATTCTTTAATGACATTATGGAAAACTAGGATCTGAATAATGAGGACATTGCTTATGAGGGATGTGGGGAAAACATTAAAGAATTAAGTGGGAAAAAATGGGGATTTTGATTCCACTCTTCTCAAAAATGCATTCATGCTCACAAGCACGCAGCTTTGTAAGGGTGTAGGGATCTCCCTGCATTAAATGCCATGTACACAGGATAGTTTGTGACCTGAAATCTTAAAACACATTGTAGTCACCTTTTTTCTGTGCTATTTTAAAGAATTTCATCATGCAGTCCTCAGATGGAATTAAATTTGTTTATGGAAACACACAATTTCCATGACAGCATTTTAGATTTATTTGTCCTCATTGCATTTAAAGTATTTATTTGGGGACCTCATTATTCAAAAATACACCTTCTGTCTGGGAGACTGAAAGGTGAAAGCAGATCACTCTAACCTGGAAAAAACCCATTCTGCTTCATCCAGTGAAAGGAAAAATATCCTTCCAGAGAAATGCTGGAGGCTCAGCTACATGAATGCTTAAAACAGGATTGGTGTCGGCTCTTCAGGTAGAAACATCCCAGCCTTCTTCCCTCTTGGGAATTAGATCTGAATTTTTGGTCCTTGCTATAGACAGTACACTAATAGTTCTAACAAAGCGAGTGTTTCCTTCCTTTTTCAGCAAACAGCATTCCAGGAGAAAAACTTGCTAGAAAAAGTAATCAGCTCAAACTTTGTAGGTGCCAGACGTATTTCAGTGAAGAGCTATCCCTAATAAACTGCTCTGGGGAGTGTACTAATATCGTGACAAAAAACCACGGAGAATTTAAATGCATGGTTGTTTCCTGTGACAAGGAAACAACAGCTCCCTACCCACTACTAAGCCCTTACACGGTAAGAAGGAATTTGGTCCCTGCCGAGACACGGGGTCATGATGGAATGGCAGAAAGGCTCACAGTCACCTTCCTCATGTATTCCTGACTACGAGGGTGTGGTGACCTGCTCTATACACCAGTTACAGATTGTTACGGGTTTCACAGCGCTGCTGACTAGCACAAGTCTGGTTGTGGTGTCTTGCCTATCATCCTGAAATACCAGTACCATAAGTCTGGCCCATTCGTATCTATTGCTGCTACTAGCTGTCCGTTTGGCATTTATACACTCATCATCGGTTTTTATCTGTCTTTGTAAACACACTTCTTGAAATGGAAACCTTATCAAAACTTTGTGTAGCACTCTGGAAACAAAATTGGAAAAATACCCCCATATTTTGGCAATATAACTAGAAACAGGACAAGAGTTAATTTAAATAAAAAACTTTATTAACAATGTAAAACGAGTAGTATCTTACAATCTGAGATAATTCTGGCATGCCCTATAAGAGTTAATACTTAGTGATATGCAGACACCATGCTTTGAATTCTATTGGCAACAAAATGGGTTGGTTTTGTGTTTCACATTGTTTATTTTAATGCAACTTGTTTTAATAAATTATTTATTTTTTTCCAAAAGCTTGTAGAGATACTATCAGCTTAAAAGGAAATCTGTCACTTCTATGCATTGTACAGTATGTAGGTATTATGATTTCTCTGTATTTACAAGTTCTAAGTGTTTTCATATATGGTTTGTGTATCATAAATTCAGATATTTTTCTATGAAGCTTTTAAATTGAGATAGAGTGGAAGACTATATATGAATGAGAGCACAAAAAGCAACTGGAGATTTTGTGCAAATTCTGTTACAATATTGTTTACATGTTTTAGAACTTTAATACTTTTGCTGTTAAATAGTTTTCTATGCTTAAAGACTGTTAGAATATGATCAAGTATTTTAATATGATACTAATAAGAGTACTGTACTATGCACAAACTTTTAGCTGCAGTTCAAACAATTAAAAAAACCTTTAAAATTATCTATTAACCATAATTCATGTGTCTTTTGTCTGAGTGGTTGAAAGTAAGCATGCAAAACATACTTTAAAAAGTTGTAAAAACATACTTAGTTATGCTAGACCTATTCCACATGTGGTTTTTGACCACCATATCTTTAAACTATTAAAACCCTTATTTTGGAAAGGGGGATGTAGCAGAAGAGAAAAAGGAATAGGCTAATGTAGAAAATGTACTTTAGAATCAAGAGTAGCAATGTTCATCTTTTCAGTGGTGAAATAATAATGGTTTAATCAAAGTTATGATTTTCTTGGTGCTTCTATACTTAATCTTCTAACTTGAGACAAGACAACACAGTCCAAAGAATCTTCGCTTCCGTCTTCTTACCAAAGGATACGGAGTCAAGTTTAGGAGGCTGCTATCATCTGTGATGGAAAAAACCCCACATTTTAATACAAGCATGTACACATGCACACACACAGAAGAGTTTATATCATTTATGTGTCCTAACAGCACTTACATGATAAAGTAATAGATTCCATTGTTCTAGGCGTACAGCAAATAAAAACCTGAATTTTGTATCTAAGAGTCTTACACAACTAATTATCAGTATCTCCACAGTTATGCAATAGAAATTTTGGCAAGAAGAATACTGGTTCAATGATGAAACCTAAAAGAAATTATACTTCCAGTCCTGGGAGACCCAAACCACAATATTCCTGCACGGATGAATAATGTTAGGGTCCCAAGTAAAATCTAAAGCTAAGTAGCTTGAGATCTTGCAGACATGCAAGTTTGGAAATGTTGATCCTAATATTAAATTCTGACTTAATTTAACCATAAAGAAATGTTTGGTGACTGTTCATGCACATTAGGGAGAATTTCCTTTTAGAACTGCACACTGGTACACTATGGCATATGAAAAGAAAAAGCACTTATCTGGGAAAGTTAGCATAATATTCTCACCCTCTTTCTGTTTAGCTTTGTACCTTCTATACCATACAAAATGTATATGTTAGTGCCTATACTTAACTCATGCACTATCAGCGAGATATCTTAAAATCTTTAGAAGTCACTTTGTATTTCAGCCCTCTTCAGGCACAGTTTCAGGCTATGAGCTATGCCTCATTATGCTCCTATTCTGGTTGCATCAGGGACCTAGTTTTGCTTGTAGGCTCTAGCCTCTTCTGCAATACAAATACTTAACCACAAGAATGTAGATAAGAGATAATTTAATAGTGTGACTCAAGCTAATGAACCACATCAACTAAATTTCTGAGCATAGTAACTTTTCTGCTGTCACTTAAGAGAATTCCATACAAAAAAAACCCCAGGTCTGTGAGCAGTCAGAAACATTATGTAAAGCTTTTGTGGACTTGCAACCTCAACCCTGTTCTGGTTCTGGCTGTCACTGAAATCAACAGCGAAACACTTGTTTACTGAAAGCAGAATTGTGTCTTGCAAAGATTAACTCATTCAATAGCACTCATTCATCTCATAATCATACTCTTAGTGCTTATAATTCATATGCATGTCAAAATTACAGTTCAGGCTATATTAATTACCTACAATGTTGTTTGTTCATTCTACTTACTTCTACTGTTACCTAGCTTCAATTATTTAAAGGTCTTGGAATGTTAAAAAAAAATTTAAGGTCTGTATGTATAAAGAGTATGACTGTCCATGCCTGAGGCATCCTTCCTCAGAGATCATCCGTAAACAACGATGTCTCAGAGCTTTCAAACTCTAGCTGACATGTTTCTCATCCTGCTGCACAGGTGATCGGTGATTTTCTTCTGGCCATTGTTGGAGGCCAGTGTAGACATCAGACAGCAGAGAAGAATTCTGTACACCTTTACCTCTGTTCTCCATTCAAGTTTCTATATACCTTATAACCCCCAAATCTGTCTTTTTCTTCCTTATTTCCACCATGCTCCGTTCTTCTGGGCTACGCACAGACTTTATGGCATTTTTCTAGTCTCTCCAATGGCACATCCGTGTCATGTATCATAAGCAATTCCCTTTCTCCTTTCACATAGTTTTCCATCAAGCCATCCTGCCGTAAACTCCTACCTGTATAATGAATTCATCCATTCTATATTCATCCCTCCCCATATTACAGTGAAAGTTAGACAGCTTAGTTACTTAGGACAAGCTCTAGGACGCATTTGGCATACTTCATCAGCTGCCACTGTGCAAGGACTACACAGCATTTAAGAAATACACATTATCAAGAAGAAATAAAAAAGGAAAATTATTATTTTTTAATGCTGGTCACACGAAGACAGTCCCTGCAGATGTGGAACACTTAACACTGCTGGGCCACAAAACGAAGCCCCATTGCTAAATATGTGCATAGGGTGGAGATCCAGTGCCATTGTGCATTTGTATATGGTGCATTATAGCTGGCTACTGGGGAAAGCAGGCTGTTAGCAGACTCAAGGCAAGTATCTTCTCTGCATAGGGTCAGCGTCATGTCACAGAAGCTACAGGTCTTGCAGGGGTAAAGCAAATGCCAGCACTCAGTAGGATCCCTACCACAGTATGTGCGTTTTTGACCTTCATTACCTTTGAAAAAAGAAATCTTTCTGACACAGGGAATTAGTTGTGGGGCTGCCTTCATGTCACCAGGAAATGTCTAAAATTTTATCTATAGAAACGATAAAATAAAATTCCACAATACCTCATGAGAAACCCAAGAGGCCAAAGTTCACGTGAAAAATTCTGTCTCCACTTAATCAGTAGGGAAGTGACTTCACCTAGATTTTACTTTTTGTAACTTTTATAAAAAACTCTCTAGATTTTTTTTATCTAATGGAAGGCAAAACCTTGAATTATCTTAATTTTCCTTGCAGGAAAAAAATACAAAACCTACCTTGATTTTTCAGTGGTAAAGGCATAGTCTCCCTGAGTTTACTTAAAAGGTTTTTCATTTCTCTCATATCTCTGTGGAAGCGAAAGTTGAAAGAGATACAATAGAACAGCAGTTGAAGAGTGAATGGAGAATGGATCACAGTATAGCTTTATATGCTGAAATAACAGAGCAATGAATACAAGAATCTATTGGGCAAGCATTTGGTTCACATACATGTAACAGAAGATGCATACCAAAATAAAGGGCAGTAAAATTAACATGGGAGCACTTTTAGCCAGTCTGATATTAACTAGCCAGATCTGGTCCAAATTTATGATCTATCCTGGCGCTAGAGTATTCCACATTAAATGAGGTGGTGGGCGCAACGTGACTGTAGTGGCAAAATACACAATATGCCTTAAAATTAGCACAAGCTAGTACTAACATCAACTTAATACCCCTTATCAGCATTTTGTAGTCTGTGCCATGAATGTGTTTCATTGTTTGTAAGGAAATTATAATACATGTAGCTAATTCATAACACCTAAACTCCCAGCACATGAAGTGAAAATTTTAGAAACAGGTTTGTCACTCTCACCCCTCTTAGGAGGAGTGTGAAATTTTCTAAAAGGCAGAAAATGAAAAACATGATATCAACATAACATCTCAGAAAGCAAGTTACATTTGGGTATGTTTTGAGAGAGGCCAGAAGTTGCAAAAAGGTTCCTGCTGCACAGAAAGATGGCAGAACGGCAATTTTGTGCGCAGGCTTGTCATGTCTTAAGGCTCTCAGGATTTAATGACAACTGTGGTCTTGCCTCATTTGTCTACATATAAAATAGTTCTTAGAAATGAAGCAGCATGACTAGTAAGAAATTGCTCAGTTATATTCTTCAGGTTACTCTCTCAGTAGAACAGAACTTCATTTTATATAAATAAGGATGGTAACCATTAAAATCTCAGCAGCAGATTAATATACAGAGCCATCAAAATAGGGTTTTTTTTGCAAGGAAATGTTGGCCATAAGGATTACTCCCTACTAAAGGAGGGTCTAATTCTTGTCTTTCAACTGCATAGTTAAGAGGGTAAGAGAAGTCTACGCTGACAGACCTGTGGATGATGTTCCCCTCCTGAGGCTTCCATGTTCACAACAATGGGCAGAAACAACTGAACAAGATTTTGTGCTTTCGAATTATGAATGCAGAGCTGCCAGCGAGCAGATTTCAGATATAAAATCAGAAACCACTTAGGATGAGACAAAAGCTGTCTCTAGCAACATCATTTCCTACCCTTTGTTTCTGACAAATGGTAATGTTAATCAGCCTAATTAAGGATTTCACATCTCTTTGCCCTTCTTTCAGGAGTTGCTCTCAGATATGTTAAATATAACAGAAATGTTAACAGGTTATTTCATTTACTAATACCTTCAATAGCAGCAACACTGGCTAACTGGAAAAGGCTAATTAAATGCCAAGCAGAAATTTGTTTTGTTTAGGAATGAAGCGCTACACATACCTTTCAGTGTTTTCAATATCTGTGGAAACCTGCCATAAATGCTGTTGAATATCTGTTGGTGATGATGATGTGTCTTCTAAAATAGGTACTTCGGAACTCTCCTCCACTTTAGTATCTACGATCTTGGGTGGGGCGCAAGGTTGTTTTCCTTTAAAATATTTAAACAAAAAATATATCCCTGTTATTAATTACAATGCATACTCAGATTATATCATTGATGCTTTGACCTTGATTTTGCACAGTATAAATGAGGACAGCGGTGAATGCAAACTCTAAGAACTGTTCAGAAACAGAGGAGGCCACACCAATCAGAGTGCTGCTATACACTATTCCTACTGAACAAAACTAAGAGGAGTCCCATGGAGGCATGTGTGAAGCTTAGAATTTTACATAGTGAGCAGAAGGGTTTCAGTTAAAGTCCAGTGGATCACAGACGACACAAGATAAGAGCCAGAGGACAAACCAGAACAAAGTAAGTAAGGAAACTACAGCACACATTCTGAAAGCAACTCCAAAAACTTTGCTACTAAAGAACATTGCAAACCATGTCTCTTAGCACTAAAGGAATACTAAGGGAAAACAAAAATGTGCAGCTTTGTACTTGGCAATTTTAAAAGCAATACACAACTGCCACCACTCAGAGCCCAATACCCATTATACTCTACATTTCCATGCTTACACTTGCCTAATTCATACTCACTACATAAAAATGAAAGGCAGTGTTGGAATGTAATGAGGGTTTCATGACATCTATCTTTTGTCAGGGAAAGAATGGGATAAAGGATGTGGACCATGATAGTGGAGCAACTAAGCGAGTTAAACACTGGTGGGATTTTTTGACATCCTTACAAACCTCCTGTGGTATTCCTTTCCTGTAGTGGCAAGCGCAGGCCTGGCACCAAGTATATTTAAATAAGAAAATTCAAACTGTAGTACATTCCAGACACGCTATTGAGAAGTTAAAGTTTTTACCCCTCTGAGTTTTCTCATGAAATGAAGTAAACAATCTCACAAAGAAACAAGAATTTGTGAAAATAGATTTAAAAAGTTCAATGTTTAAACCAGTGGTATGAGGAGTTGGAGTAGGAAATTTTCTTTTCACGTCTGAATTTTTGCTGTTTGAAAATTTTCACATCAGGACACACCTGAAAGTTCTTATAAGATTTGATAAAGAACAGGAAGAACAAGAACAGCTAACAGAGTAGTGGTCATTTCGCACATTTTTCTGGGACACTAGAGACCAAGGTTAAAGACCATGCTATAATACTCCTCCAACTCACCAGTAAGTATCCCTGCTATCAGGGTTGTAACTTTGTTTTTCTTAAAACTAGAAATTCCTGGATCTTAAACTCTTTTTTGGCCAGGTTCTCTCGACCGTTGTAAATTATTCCTTTGGTGGAAAAAAATTATATTCTTAACTACTTGCCTGAATATTAAACTTGACATTGCTTACACTACAGCACAAATTTGCTTAAAGTTTTCATTACTCTCTAAATTCAGTAGGAAGGCCTTTTCCCTGCTTCCCCCCAGCTAAGTCATCTAAATATGATTCCAAGAGATGGCATGGCCTGACACTGTAAGTTTATACTATAAAAGAATGATGGCCTGTGTCCGATCTCTGCTGCTTACTCTGGCATCCACTGCTAACTTGTGCTTTGCCAGATCCCTCTGTGAGCCACTTGAACCTATCAAATAGTAGAAAATCACTCCAATAAAAGGAAAAATAAACTGTGAAGTTTTCTGATGTTGCAGTGATTTAAGGCTGGTCAGTAAAAGACCCTACATGTTCCACAGCAAGTGTCAGAGGAGACTGATGATCATATGTCCAGAAGCAGTGGAAGTGAGGAAGAAGTGAGGGCATGATAAGGGAGGGGAGATAGAGAGGAAGGGATCAAGTTCTTTCTGGTGGTAAGAAGCTATTATGCTGAATCAATTGTTTCTGGAAAAGCAGCCTAAGCCCCACTCCCCCATTGTATGTTTTATTCTGTATCACTCTGTAGGCATAACTTTCAAATAATTCTAGTTCTTAACTGCAGCTTATGCTGATATCTTAAGGTAGTTCATATTGTTCAATTTTAATTGTTCATTTGTGTAAGCTTGATTATTTATTTCTCCCATTACAAGAAGCCCATAATAACACAACATACAGTTGTACACCAGTATCTCACCACTTCTCTGTAAAAGATGGTTGCCCCAGGGAAACCATCTAGTTTGTGACTGACATTGCAAGGTGTTACTGCTGGAGCTGGGTATTACCTAATTTTCCAATTATTCTGAAGTGTTATCTTGGAATTCTGACCTGTCCTCTGGTGATATGCTGTCAAAAACAACCCTTTCTATAGGTTCATCCTTCAGGGATGTGAAAGGTGTTTCAATGGAAACAATAACAATGATGAAATAACAAAAAAGGTTCTTTTTCACAACTTGAGAATAGAAGCACAGAGACTGTAATGTTCTTTTTGCTAGCACAAAGGCAAGCTCTTGCAGATTTTGCAGAAAGAACAGCACAGACTTCTAACCGAAAAAGCTCTTTACCAGTAATTCTGTTGTATTGTGAACAATTCATTAAGCCTTTCTTGAATTTCAGAGCATCTGCTCAATCACTTGAAAACAGTCAGAGCCAGCTAATAATAAAGGCTTTGCTTGAATAATGTGTATGACTCAGGCTTAACATTTCTACTACACGGCACAGCCTGTAGAGAAATAAAAGCTCTTTAATCTTCTCATCCTTCTGCAGGTGGTAAGGATATCTTTTGTATCACACATTCTTAAAATAAGGATATGAACCCTAAATTTTACTTTCAATTTAGTCAGCCAAGACTTACATTCATTTCAGCTGGAGTTTGATCATGCACACAGTGTTAATGCAGAGGTGTCCACATACACTTGCTGTTCTTACCAGTTGATTAGACAGAGGCTCTATTTACTGTGAAATTTTAATATAAAGCATGATGTATTCTTTGCCTTCTAGCCTCTAGTTCTGCATGATTTTTTTTTTTTAGAAGCAGAAAATGCCTTTAACATGAAATTAGATTAATTGAATTAAATAATGCTGAAGATCAAACTTGAGTGAGTATAAATAAGAGGATAGAAAATGGCCAGTTCAGTAAGGCTACATACAACATATGTGATCATGGTGCTTTATGTATCTATCATCTCAGCTGTTTTGCTCCTTACTGCTTCTGTGGTGACCTCTGTGTTTGCTTCTATCATGCTACCCTATGCATCCACCCTTAGACATCACCTACTTCCCAGAGAAACTTACGTAATGTAAAAAACACCTACTATAGGTCCCTCAGAAGTAGTTAGATTTCACTGTAGATGAATTGGAAAGATCTTTGAGGGGAATAAGAGAATTCAACAAAGGTGAGAGAACTCCTCTCGCAAAATGAAGGCAGCATTTGCATCAGGCTTCTAACCTGGCAATTAAGGATAAATGCACAAGCTATAGATCATACAAAGTGGAATAGGAAAGAATAGCGTAGGAAGTAAAAAAGAATGTGGCAACTATGGGCAACAGCCTAATGAACTTAATTCCTGACTTATACTTGGGAACTGCAGAACTCACAAGATTGCCTCCCTTGAAATATTACTAAGGAAAACGCAAGAGGAACAAGAAGTCTGTGACAGAAGTCTTGTTTTCCTGCTTCCATGCCTATTTCTGTTTTATGCGTTTTGACCTCTTCACAGCGTTCATACAAAAATGGGCAATTCTGCAGATTTTTTAAGTGCTTGCTTCTCCACAGCTGTGTGCTTCTCACCCCTCGCACCGTATCACCTTTGTGTAAGTAATATGTCTGTGTAATTACACAAATGTACCAGTCTTCAAACAGAATGCTGAGATTGTAGCCTATCTGTAAAACAATCCTTCCTTGTTTCTCCTTCAAAACTCTAAATAGCATGTAATTTAAACAAGGTCAAATAAAACAAAAATCCCTGCACTGAACTGAGGGTTTATTTTTGTAATCTGTAATACAAGCTATCACAGGTTTTAGGTACTCTTTTAAGGAAATTTATGTTGTTATCACAAAACACACTGGAAAAATTATGATTATACTTCCAACGTTTTGTATGGTACACAATACACAGTCATCTGTGATTTGGTATCATTCTGATGTACCAGCAATGCAGGAATGAGTTTAGTCTGAATTTACATCAGAAAAGCCTGATGGTTTCTGTCCATAGTACACACACAGGATTTTCCCGTAGGACTCAATTCTTCCCTTTTTCACCAAGTATTCAGCTACCTACCACTTTGGTTAGTGCTAGTACCCTTCTGCCGTCAGCTATGTTTATACAAGTCAGATTGGGGCCCACAGATCTCAGCTACAGTGACTGAATTGCAATTTTTTCTTCAATGCTTCCAAATAGGCTTGTGGTAATAATAAAGAATATGTAGGTTATAAGCACTACAATAATTTGCATCTTATTCTGAGAAATTATTTATGTATTAAACTCTTCATTTAGGAAAAAGACACAGGAAAAAATAAGACTTTGAGATCATTTCATACAAGAAACTGCAAGATTCTGGGAATCTAATGTGTCCTGGACTAATTTTTTCTCATAGATATTTAAATTCTACTAAAATGACTAGAGCTACGTGTAAATAACTAAGAGCTGGAACTACCTCTCCATGTGTGCATGCTTCTTTTTCAACAAGTTACAAAAAACATAGCAGGTTGTACTGATTGTGGACCATAAGAATAACATATTCTTATAAACATACATGAGAAGTGACTTTTGTTCAAACTCAGCATAAATGGCTACAAGTTTCAAACCTTGTACTTCCTTGACAAGGTAGCTTTAACTATTTTTACAGCATGTTTTAAACTCCGGAAAACACTTCCACTTCATTTTAAGTATCCCCTCTTGCCTTTGATTTGTTACATGAGTTTACTCCCCTAATTAATAAAATGAGTGCCTTTCTAAAATGCTGCATAGCTAGCCAATAGAATGATTGCAATCTGCAATTTAGGATTTTATGAAATTTTTCTAATATATGTAATTATATAACCAAATTAGATCTGTAGATGATCCTAAGAAATTAATGTTTCTATGCAAATATGTATTGACATTAACCTTCAGTAAGACGCACTTCCACAGTGACATGCCATAGTGACCCAGTGCTAATAATACAATTTATAGTTCCTTACAATGAAAGGAATATATTACTATTGTGGATATATGAATCAGCAAAGCTCTTCTATCTGTTATGTTCACATATTAAAAATGCAATGAAGATCTTTTAAGTTATCAATGAAAACCTTTAACCCCAAAATATCTGTGGCTGAATACAGTAATGTGTGCTAAAATTTACTTAATAACCCTGAGGCAGTTCGGGGTTTTCTCAGTGTGGAACCTTGACAACCTCAGTATTAATTTGGAAAAAGGGTAATCACATCCAGCAGCTTCCATGGACAGAATTTACATCAACTACTTCTTCTGAGGTTTTGCTAGCTAAACCAGGATTTGTTTATTTAATCAAAAGAATAGTCACTGTTGGGAACATGCAGTGTCAATAAAACAGACATACAACATTTAAAGGAATTAGAGCTGAACTTCATAAACACTTCAGAGAAGTACCTAAGCTCCTTCAGAATATCTTACTTTCCAAGAAACTCTAATTGAAATTTTAAGAAGTATTACTAGGTTTAAGAACTGTGTTTGACACTGCTGACAAAGCTGTATAATACAAATGATGGAGGGGAACAGATAAAGCAAAACCAAGATGAGGAAAGAAGCTGCAAATCCTAGGTAAGTGAACCCATCTGTTGCTTTACAACATCTGAGAAAGATGATTCTGTCTAGAGAAGTTCTGCAGAGTGTGATAACGATGCAGAAGAAAACTAGGTGAACAAATTCAGTTAGAATTTTCAGAAGATTTCTTGGAAGAGCTGGAACATGAGCTGCCATCTGCCACATCTGCCCTGATGAGTATTTGCTAATCACCCCCAACAGGTATTTGCCCTGACAAAAGGGACAGCAATATCCTTAAAACCATCATGTTAGGGATTGCAGGAAGACATAGGAGAGTTGTGCTTCATGGTCCTGCCCTGAAAACTGGACTCTATCTACACAAAGTTTTCATGTGTTCCTATCCAAGCCGCTTAAACCCAGCTCCCCAAAACAGCTATTGACAAAGTAGTTCTAATTGTCTGGCTGTTCAACCCAGAGACTCTTTGCACTCAGCTGCAAATGAAGGTACTGAAAAATTACTCTGTAAATACACAGCACTGCATAAGGTACGCTGCAATCTCAGATACTAAATTAGCAATACTTATCTTAATCTCTCTTTTTTCCTTCTTTACAATGGAAAAAACTGCTACTACCTCACTACTGAAGGTGATTCCAAAGACAGTCTCATGAGTGTATGAGTTAATGAGAAAGGTCTGAGGAACAGAAGGATTCTGCCTTCACAACAGAATTGTGTGCAATAAATACAATGTATGACACTGAACAATTAGGATAAAAGACAGACATAAAGTAAATATTTACATGTGTATTAGTTAGCCAGGACTCTTGAGACTGTGGAAAGGAGAAGTAATAAAATATACAACCAGGTAGATAAAGACTCAGTATGCACAAAGAGCTTGAATTAAGGCTACTTAAGGCTGTTTCATTGTGTCCTTTGAAAGCTTTCTGAATGTTGAACTTTGCAATCATAATGTATTTTCAACACTGTCTTTTGTGGTGCATGTATCTTGGGAAAAAAAAAATTATTAGTGAGCACTTACCTCAGTTTTCTTACTGCATAACACAGCTGGAAACATTTATGGATTTTGGCCCCACTGTGACTGTTATATCTCAAAGAAGTAACAGACTATCTTACTTTTCTAGCAGAGGTAGTATGACAGCAGTTCAGTTAATCTAAAGCACTGTAAATACGCAAGAAATTTGCAGGAAGCTTGATACTCTATGGCATATACAGGAATGTTTGTTCAGTAGAATAGCAAGATAAGGAGAGGTAGAAGATCGTTGCTGCAAAAGACAGTGCAAATACCCAGAACTAAGCCCTTCAAACTGTAGTGTGGGGTTTTATTAAAAAGCATCTGTTTCCCAGTAGGGAGCACTGGCTGAGTTTCTCTTGGGAAAAGAGCATCAGCACTGCCTTAACTTCATCAATTCTACGGTTTTCTGGACAATGTCCAGTCAAGATATCAGTACCCACATTACTATTTATTAGCTGCAGGTTGCCGACAACAGCCTGCAAGTCGTTCTACATAAGGTTTAGTATGACACCTTCATTACAGTTCATTTGTCTTGTCTTTATCTAGTATATTCTGCTGAGGTATTATCTGGGGAAAGAGTAGCTACAATTAGCACAGGTACAGTCCCAATCAGTGTGTGCCATCATTGAATAATGAGGTTACTAAGTCACCTGTTCAGTGAATTATCTGCGTTTCTGCATCTTCCTTTCCGTTGGTGGCTAATCAAATCTGAAATCATTAGAGACATGCATTTTCACTGAAGCAGGGACATCTCCTTTGTGTGTAAAAATACTCTAAGAGGCACGTTTCCATTCTGAATCTAGTATCTAGTTTTATAAAGATGGGCAGCTTTTTAACGTTTATCCATCTTTTGCTATAAGCTGGCATTCTTGGATAAATAACAACAGGCATAGTAAGAGATCAGTTTAGTACTAAAACCATGACATACTGCTCCACAAAACACTTGCTCTCAAATATCATACCCAACAAATACCTCTAATAAAATAAGATAGTTTGCTCACTAATCTCACTAACGATAGTTTAAACTTTTTGGACAAGTCAAAGATAATTTCAGACTGCTAAACTTCAAGGACATTAAGACATTTACGCTTCTGTAAAATTATGCTAATGAAACCGTAAAATGATGCTAATCAAATAGACACAGCTCTTTTCTTTCCAGTAGCTGAAATGCTTTACTGGTATAGTCCATTCTATAGTTTGGTGGTTTGTCTTTCTGAATACCCATGTACGCCCCAAAACTGTTCTTTTTTTTAAATTAGTACATTCATGCAATTCATTACCTTTCCGATGAAACTGCAGTGATCCTAGCAGACATATGGACTTCAGCATTTCTGTTGTGTACATTTCTAAGCAACACTGCAACTGGATGTATAGTCTACAGATTTCAGGATGAATTTCACCATCTTCTGGGCTGCAGTAAAACACAAAAAATTTACTTAGGGACTCGAAGGACGTGAGGGTCACCAAGTCCACCTCCATACTGCTGAAAGCAATCACATCATAATCTGTTTCATAAACTATGAAGGTATGAGTACATGACTGGTGTGGTTTAATCTTACCTAGCAATTATGTACCACTCAGCTGCTCGCTCACATTCCCCCATCCCACAGCTCAGAAGAGTCAGAGGAAAAGACAAGGAAGCTCATAAAGTTGAGATAAGAACTATTTAATAATTGCTGATAATTATAATAATACTAAACTAACAATACTACTAGTAATAAGTAATTAAAATAATACTTCTATAGTATGTAAAAGTTTTGATGGGGCAGGGCCGTGACAATTGACAGATCCTCTGGTGTTCATTAACCAAGTGGCTTCTGCTAAATCTGTCTCCCAATTTTTGAGAGTTCCACGCCCCATTGCTCCCAGGATGGTCTTTCACAGCCCATTGCACTGTCCGACCTTCCCAGAGGCAGGTGCACGGTAGGGGATATGACACACCCACTCAGTGCCGTGCTCTTTGGCCCAAGTGTCTGAGGCTGTTTCGGAAGTGAGTCCCATTGTCTGATTCAATCCTTTCTGGGGTGCTATGTCACCACAGGACTTGCCTTTCAAAGCCCAGGACAGTATTTCAGGCAGTGGCATGGGGCACAGGACATGTTTCCAGACACCCTGTGGTTGCCTCCACCATTGTGAGCACATGGCACTTGCCCTGGAGGGTTTTGGGGAGGGTGATGTAGTCAACCTGCCAGGCCTGCCCATATTTATATCTCAGCCATCACCCCCATACCAGAGGGCTTTACCTTCTTGGCTTGTTTGATGGCAGCACGTCTCACATTCATGAATGACCTGCGCAACAGGGTCCATGGTCAATCCACCCCTCGGTCATGAGTCCATCACCAAGCTACAAACAGCTCACCTTTATGTCGCCAGTCCAGATCCACCTCAGCCACGGCAACCTTAGCAGCTTGATCCACCTGCTGATTGTACCGAAGTTCTTCACTGGCTCGACTTTTAGGTACATGGGCATCTACATGACATGCTTTGACAATAAAACTGTCTAACCAGGAAGCAGTATCTTGCCTTTTTATACCTAAGAACTGGATCTTCTGTGCAGGTCCCTTGACCTTACTTTGTATTATGGCAAAAGCAGCTCTCAGAAGGATTTGGATGATCTTCTGTTTCTCAAAAACTTCGTCTGCTGTGTGGCCCCATATAATGATGCCATCAATGTATTGCAGGTGTTCTGAAGCTGCACCCTGCTCCAGTGTGGTCTGGATCAGTCTATGGCAAATGACAGGGCTGTCCACCCCTGGGGCAGTCGGTTCCAGATGAACTGGATGCCCCTCCAAGTGAAAGCAAACTGTGGCCTGCACTCTGCCACCAAGGGAATGGAGAAAAATGCATTATCAATGTCAATCATGGCGTACCACTTGGCTACCTTTGACTCCAGTTCATACTGGAGTTCTAGCATGTCCATCATAGTAGCACTCGGTGGCAGCGTGACTTCATTCAGGCCACACTGTTAGTCTCCATTCCCCATTAGACTTACTTACGCACTGGCCAGATGGGGCTGCTAAAGGATGAGTGGGCTGTGCTGATCACCCCTTGGCTCTCCAGTTGACAAATCAGGTTATGGATGGGAAGCAAGGAATCTTGGTTGGTGCGATATTGTCGCTGGTGCACTGTTGTGCTAGCAATAGGCACCTGTTGGTCTGCAACCTTTAGCAACCCCACAATACAAAGGTCCTATGAGAGACCAGGCAAGACAGACAGCTGCTCAGTGTCCTCAGTCTCTATAGCAGCTATACCAAAAGCTCACTGGTACCCTTTCGGGTCCTTAAAGTATCCTCTCTGGAGATAGTCTACGCCTAGGATGCACAGAGCATCAGAACCAGTCACAATGGGGTGCTTTTGCTACTCCTTCCCAGTCAGGGTTATTTCAGCCTTCAACACAGTCAGTTGTTGAGAGCCCCCAGTCACACCGAAAATACTGATGGTGTGATGTACCCCCCTATAGCTTGATGGCATGAGGGTACACTGTGCACCTGTGTCTACTAGAGCTGTTTACTATGTTCATCTGGACAATGGCTGACGTCTCATCGGATATCCCATAGCTCCCTCGGGGATAAAGATCGAGTGGTCACTACTGCTTCATCCTCTGTCTCTCACTCTTGGGATGGCCCTTCTCCTGTCTCCTTGTTTGTCTCTGTCTCTTGGGACAGCCCTGCTGCCTCCTCATCCTCCACCAGACAGACTGATTTGTGTGTCCATTTCTTGTTCTGTACTGGGGCCACTGACACTGGCACTGGTTGACACTGACATGGGCACATGGGGGTTTGCATGGTGGCATTGCACCGTGCTGCATTTGGAGCCGATGCGGGAGGTGGAGCTGTGGTGGGAGGTGGAGCCGACATGCGGGGTGACCTAGCTGCACTTGCAGCCGTGTGGGTGGGTGTAGCAAGACATCCATAAGAACTATTTTGTTTTGAACACTGTGGTCTGGTAAAGTGTGTCTCTGCTGACTGTGCTGCTGCAGCGCGCAGCAGATCCGAAGGCAGGACATGGTGAGAATGAGTCATTGGTGATTTACGAACTATGTGAGGGACCTTGGTGTTGCTAGCCCAGGATAAGAAGAAAGTTGCTGGATTGCCCGCAAGAAGTTCGCCCCTCTCCCCAGCAGGACCTCTGGACCACTGGGATTGGCTGGGCCTGCAACTGGCTGCAAGTTAGCACTTCTGCCCAGCAGCACTGCTGGGACTGGTGGGGCCGTGTGCCAGTATATAATGGGGAAGAAGACCGAGAGATGGCGCTGGTACCTAGAACTGGACCACCACCGAATTGCCATGGGAGCAGCGGGACACCGTTGGACGCTGGGTGGTGACACTCTTTCTCCCTTCTATCTACTCTTCACTGCCACCCTGAGTTCCTTTCCCTTCCTCCCCCCAACCCCCACGCCCCGCCTCCTCCCTCCAAGAATCCTCTACCCAGGTTTACGGTTATTCACCCTCTTTCCAGTGGCAGACCCTGTCACAATAAAGTTTACCCTTCGTGCACCCAAACCCTGCTTGTAGTTTGGACTCTGTTTGCCAGGATCCACATTTAGTAATACTTACAGGGACAATACAGCAGGCTCAGGACACCGCCCTTCCCCACGCATGGGTCTGCACCACCCTCCTTCACGCTAGGGTGATTTGGGTGGCTGCACAGAGCCTGCCTCTGCCCTCAGCACCAGTGGCAGTTGGGGCAGCGTTCCCAAACTGTTCTTTAACTTTACACAAGATCACGAGAACATTCAGAAACGTGCTGATCCTTGGCCATAGGTCACCCCAAGCCCATGAAAAATTTCCCAAATGCTCATACACTTTTGCCATTGGCCCAAGAGAAGAGGGAAAAAATTGGAATAATTTCTCCACATCCAACCCAGCACCAAATAATCTCTCCTCTGTAGGCTGAGTCCCAGAGGAGAAAAAGGGAAAGGTGTAATTACTGAAAGCCTCCAGGAGATAGCTCGCAAAGTACCAGGGTGCTGACAAAAGTAAGTACAGATACAGACACAGGATTCCTCCCAACACCAGTAATACACCGCCCAGCCTGACAAAACCCTTCAACCTGGTTCGAGCATGTAAGATCAGGATAATAACGAACACATAAGGCAGTAGATCCCACCGTTCTGTTAGCAACTTAAAGAGACCCAAACTCAGTGTCTTGATCAGCCAGCACCACATCACTGTAAAGAATACTTATCACACACTAATCAGATCTGTCCTTATCTCAACTCTCTCGAGCTCCAAGCTGGGCATCAAAAAGAACTGTCACTGTTTAACCTTATCTAGCAATTAAGTACTGCTCAGCTGCTTGCTCACCTCCCCCGTTCCCCCAGTGGAGGAGGAGAGTTGGAGGAAAAGACAAGCTCATAAAAAACTTGACATAAGAACTATTTAATAATTGAATGTAACTGAAAATTATAGTGACACTACTAACAATATTACTAATAATAAGTAATTAAAAGAATTGAAAATAGAACATATGATATAATAACTCACCACCCACCAACCAACACACAGCCATGTATCAAATTAGCAAGAGTCCAAGCCCAAGAGCCCCCAGAGCCAGAGCCCCAGGGCAACAACACGACAGGGACAAAATCCAGCCAACCCTCCAACCCACTAACAACTGACCTGCTGCACTGCTAACAATCATGACAAGAGCTAACAAAAACAGGTAGCAACCCAGCTATCAAGCTAGCCAAAGTCTCAATGACCCATCTCAGGCCTCTTCACCAGCATGGGCCAGCTGTCCATGTTGTGGCGAAAATTAATACTTTCCTGCCTGAAACCAGCACAATAATAAAAAACCTGTTTGTACCAAACTGTATTTACAAACAGTTCTTTAGCTCCATACAGCTTTATGTTTAAAACAGTCAAACCTGGGTGTTCTTTGGTAAGATTGCATGTCCTTATTTTCTTCTCTGCATATTTTTGGAAAAGCAGTAAATGAGTGAATGAGATCTTTTCTCCTCCTTAAAAGATTTGGATAAGTATTTCTAGTAGACTGAAGGGCTCTTTTGCCACCGGTTTCAGTTAGCCTTTCTCCTGGTGCAGATGCAGGAGATTGTAGGGCCACTTTCACAGTCGCTGTTTATGTTACAAATGCTGGATCAGGCATAATCAACCTTACTTTGAAGATACTCTCACGAGAAACAAGTCAGTTGTAGTCTTATAGTTCTATAGCCTAAATTCCTTTCCCTCCCACTATGTTTAATTTTGTAGTCATGTGATATTGCACTATGAGGATTATGGGACGTCCAAGAATTTTTTTCAGAAATATAACAATCTTGAAAACAAAACTTGAAATCAAGAGTAATCCTACACCTCCAAGTAATTACTTAGGACAATAAGAAAATGATTTACCCAGCTCCACAAAGAAATTCTCATGCCTGGCTGTAAAATCAGACATTAAACCTTAATTCTGTATGTTGAGAATGCTGCATGAGTGTAAACATACTTTTTTACAAGCTTAACTGTTTCTGTGAGTGCTAACGAAGTGATTTACCCAGTTCCACCTAAGAACTAGGTTTTCAATGCTCCTTCCAAAGGTGTTTTCAATAGGGCAGTAAGTAATGAGATTGAAGAGTTCTATTTCAGACACCTCATGTTCAGACATTCTTGCTATTGGTTTACTATACAGTGATGTTAAATGGTAAGATAACCACCAAAACTGTATTTTATAACAACTTCAGGAGCCTGCTTTTTTAAATGGCATTTCTGACTACTGTTAAAAAAATGAAAATAAATTTTCAGCATGATCTCAGATTTCTTGCCTATGAATAACATAAATGAAGCTTTCACAATAAGAAGATTGCTAGCATTCTTTACAGTGACTGAATTTCCTGTGGTTAAACTGATGCTCCAAAAGACCTGACTGTATATGAAATAAAATCAGACTTGTGGATTTCCTCATGGGAACAAAGCAACTTACCTGAGAAATTATTTGCAGCAATGATAGACTGGGTTGCTATGGTTAAATAATTTCTTAACACTCATCTAGGCCAAAGGCTGTGAGACCTATAGAGGACAATGTCTACTTAAACTAGTAAAATAAGTTATTTCTGACCTAAGGAAAGAGGCCATTATTTATACCCAGATGAAGGGTCCAGCAAAAATATTACGTTCAGCTCTTTTGCCAAGAACAAAGCTTAAAAACTCTATTTTAAGGAAAATCCTATCAGTTTGTTCTGATACAATGTTACTGAAGTTCAGTTCAAATGCATACTTGTGCTGGGTTCAGTCAGGAAAGGGTTAACTCCCTTTACTGTGGTTACTAGGAAGTTGCTAAAGAGAAAACACTGATAAGGCCTCAGGTGGTGCTGGGGAGGGCCTGCAGTAATTCAAGGTCTTTTGTCTGATTTTGATACTGTAGTTGACCCAAACCAACCAAGGAAGTATTTCATTCCATAGGATATCATGTTCTGGTTTTTGGGCAGGAAAGGGGTCCGGTAGCCATTACTCTTCCCATTATTCTATTCCTTACTACCTTGCTTATCAACCCGGGCACTTGCTAACCCTCCTGCGTTAGCTGCTTTGCCAACTCCTGTGCTGGTTCATTCGTGTGGGAGTTGGTGGGTTGTTTTGAGTTTTCTGGCCGTGTTATCAGTGACAGGGTTCGCTTGGAATCTGCTGTGTTAGCTCCCGGGCTCCAGCCCTCAGGCTGCGATCGCTCTCGGGCTGTGGTTCTCGGGCTCTCTGGGTCTGATTTTCATCACTCAGCATCTGGGTGTGCATTGGTCAGTGGATGGTGGGAAATTGTATCATATTATATATATTGTATCATATGGTTTATTTTCTACTATTTTAATTACTTATTATTAGTAGTATCTGTTCACATTAATTTAGATTTAATCAGTAAATAGTTCTTATCTCAATTTTACGAGCTTCCTTATTTCTTTTTCCTCTGATACTCCCCCTCTGCTAGAGGAGGGGAGAGGAATTTGTGAGAGTGGCTTTGTGGTATTTCGCTAGCCGGAGTTAAACCACGACAATACTGCATACTAAAACCTGGTAATTCTTGCATTTGAGATTTACCACTATTTCTAACAAAGGAGACCATACATTGCCTAGAAAGTGTGCACCTTCTGCCTCTGATTTCAGTGATACCAAGGAATAATACACTTAGTTATATCCTGGGGTCGGAAAACAGGATGAGTATAAGGTAGGCCCTGATACGTGTGGCTCAGTGGAAAAGAGAAAAGAGCAATCTCAAAGGAACATTTGATGCAATCACTGCCTCCAATGAAGAAGAAACTCTGTGGTTTTCCAAGGTCCTCAAGGGTTCCCGTTCCCCTAAGTGACACCAGAAACCAAATGAGACCACAAAGGTTTCACAGAATTTGCAAGAACCCTCTTCAAAGGAAAGAGCAACCTTAACACTTCCACAGCCTATGAAGGAAGACTACTGGTGTGTGTACACGCCAGTGAAAACTGCTAAGAATCACATTAGTGGTAAGTGGTACAATCAAGAATGCGTAAACAAGCAAAACATGCAGCCAAAAAAGAAAAAAAGACAAGGTTAGAAAAGACTGAATATGGAAATCATGCTGGACTTAGTCAGAAGGGACAAAGGAAGACCAGTCCCACTAGACAATTCTTTACAAAGTAGACCTCATCATAAAGGCTGGAAATGAACGGAGCACAAATTACAATTGCTGTGGCCTGTGTTACCTCAGGAGCAATACCATTCACTTGATAATAAACCTGCCCATCCTAGGAGCTTTATTTCTTTTGTCTAGACTATACTACACACATTTCCCTTAAGCCACATCTACTTTTCTACTTTTAAAGTGAAGTCTGCATTTGTTGAAAAATTACACCATGCATGATGTGGTATTTCCTTCCTCTTATGATAAATACAGAATAGAGCTATGGTTGCAAAAGAAAAAGGGTCTGCCACCAATACTCTCAAAGTCTTTTCAGATGCTTCCAATAATATTTGATATTTGATTATTTGAAATATTTGATAGCCTTAAACTCCTGAAAAAATTTCCTGAAAAATTAGCTACCTGACAGAATTCTTATTGTTTATTCAGGGTCAAGTCCTTAACTATGTATGAAAACACATACTTCCTAGAAATGGATGTGTGTTGAAATCTCACATTCTTTTCAAAACATAAATATTTTTAGTGACTGCATAAGCAGTAGTATAACAAAATAAAGGATTCTAGTTCTGAAATACTGAAAATTATGCCTAGAAGACACACGGTACTGCAACACACATACACGCACATAAAATTACTTTTGGATAAACTGAACTTGATTTTTTCAAAACTGTACTTAATTGCACACTCCTCAGACATATAAAAGTTCTACTTTGTATAGTATAATATTTTAAACTTTTTAACCTTGCATTAAGTATCTAGTATTTTTTAACCTGCATTAATCCACACTATCTAGCCCTGGCTTAACCAGAGTTAAATCTTAACATTCTCTGCTGTTGTGTTGGTTGTTTCTTTCATTTTAACCAATCTATTTGTTATATGAGTTGCAGTGTTAGATTTGTGATCACTTAGCTGATTAGAAATGGACTATCCTCTCTGCATAAACAATAACCATAAATTTAACAGCATTTATTTTCAAATTGGCAGATGGCAAGAAGAGTTTTTAATGTAATCATATTGGTATTAACAAAAGAAGATAAAACACATGTAGCCCAGACATAAATTTAATTTGTTTTAGGATAAATCAGGAGTCGTTCTTCAGACTATTATTTCTAAATCATACCAGCATTTTCGTGATCAACATCTAGTCCTTCATTTTGCATGTAACTAATGATTTAAATATTTCTGTAAAAAGAGTTACTACAAAAACTGGATTAATCTTATAGCAGAATAGGAATCCGATGTTTGATTGAAGAGGCAATCTCAGGAGCAAATGTAACCTTGCAGAATTCAACTAACCAAACAGAGCGTGAACAAACAACCAGCCAAATACAGCAAAAGTACAGCACACCACGTTTTCTTTCTCTGGAATAGTATTTTAACTTTCTGAACACTGGGTCTTATATACCCAATGTTCAGTTTTATTTCCCTGATAGCCACATTTAAGAACCATGCAATACACATTGAGATAACACATGGCCTCTCGGGAGCTTTTACTACCCTGATTTGTCCTACCTTTTAGCTTACAGGTGACCTTTTTTTATACCACTTAGTGCCACATATTCTTACATGTGCACTGAACATTATTCCCAAATTCAGCACCATGGAATTACTGCAGCAGATGGAGATAAAGCTTCCCCCGCCCCCCCCCCCCTCCCCCCCCCCCCGGCTATTGTCTGCAGAGCATACTGTTGCAGCTTTTTTCCCACTGAACACACATACAGTAATTTTTATTTGAGCTATCCTTACCAATAGAGGGATTACAAAAAGATTTTGCAGTGTAGAATTCCATTTACTTTCTATATTTAGCACCAAGTCCAAAATGCAGCTCTTCAAAATCACTGCTTATTTCACGTAATACCTAAGTCCTGGCGTCCCGCCAATATACACATAAGCACATTAGGTTTCTGCCTGAGTTTCCTAGATGCCTAAACTCTTCTTTCTGACCAGGATTTCCCCCGTCCTGAAGATGAACAGTTACACGACTAGCAATGGTTTAACGAGTCATCGGTTGCCTATGCCACCTGCAGGGCATTGCCTGGTAAGCGGAACGTGCAAAGAAACAATGCCACCACAGACGGTAAGCATCACCTTTTCCTGCTCAGTGATGAGAGCTCTTTCTGATACGGAGATAGAGATCTGCTTCACTCGATTATGCAAGTTAACCTGAATGTGTCTAGCTTTTCTGAAAGCTAGGATTCTTCTTCCACAAGTCTATATCTAAGAGGGGAATGGAAACTTACATCATGAGAAGACAATTCCCTTGCAGCAGATTTAGAAAAAACTGGATTGTGGTTGTTCTATTATTTTCTGCATTGTTTCAAATGTTAGGAATCCTTAGACTTTTTGGAAGTCAGGGCACTCACAGGAACTTTATTTACAATGCTGAATGCACTTCTTCCTTTCTAGCTGTCACTGGCAACAAGATTGAGGGTCTGCACACAGGTGTACGAAAACAGTATTTTCCTCATAGAGCTATAAAATTTGGAAAAAAGCAAAAATGGTGAAAACCCTTCTTTAAAAATTTTGTTTGGTCTTACTGACAGAATATAATTGTGCAGACCTAGAAAGAAGGAATTACATATAAGACGATTGGCTCATAAGCCAATTTGAATTTATCAGTGTCTTCATATTTAGAAATGAGCTGGCAGAGTAACTGGAAAGTATTGTAACAGCGATTTTAATTGACTTTCTTTGCTGTTGTAAATCTAACATATTTTTCTTGTAAACTGTATGTATGAATAGCATGAGAATAAGAACTTGAAATATTTATGATACACACTTTTTCTGACCCATTCTTGTTTATTCAAGTATATGGAGCATTGTAATTGGACTGCAGGAAAAATTCTTCTCTCATTTCCAAATCCAGAGTAACAGAAGTGACATGCAAGAAAAATATTTTTAATTATCCAAAGTTTATATAATGAGAATTATTTCCAGGCCACTACCCTCACTGATTTTCTCAAACTGTTTAATTAGTGTTTAATTGCAATAATGACCACAAGAATTCCATTAGTTTGCAACCAAACAATTTTCTCCTATGCACGTATATAGGTCTCTTTTTCATCTCTGAAAACCCACACTCTGATGACAATGCACATAAAGATTTCTGTTATAACCCCTGAAGTACATTCTGTGTAGTGGGCTTAAAATTTCCCTTTAAAGTGTGATCAAATTCACTTCTCTCAGTAATTTTCTGTTTCTTTTCAGTTCAGTTCAGTGTCATGTCATGAGAAATGTTGAACAGGGGAGCTGTACAGACGTAACTTCCTAAATGCTGACTATATGTTTATTATTAAACAGCTATATACCAAATTTGTATTTACTTACTAAGAAAAGTTCATGCAGACTTGTATCATTATTTCCCCTCAAAGTCAGCTACTTATGTTTCAGTTTTCCAGCTGATTTCTTTGTGAAGACCACTTAGAAATTCAAGAGAAATCTCATTTAGCATCATCTCATATAACTGCTGTGCTAAACTGTGTTCTCAACAGACCTGTTTGATAGCTTATGTACAGGTGGACAAACTGAGAGCTAGCGCAGCACTGAGCACCTGCCGGTCGAGCAAGCCGAAGACCAGTTCCTCATCACTGGCTTCTGAGCACAGCTCCCACGAGGCTGAGAATAGGAATTGTGCTCATTTGCTGTATCCACTGTGGAGCAGAAATATTCTTGCTTCTCTCTGTCCACTTAGGTAAGACAAAGAGGTACTGGTAACCTTTAAAAGGATTTGGATACACCAGCCGCGGCTTGCTGGGGATACCTCATCTGACAGGGGAGCACTGCTGCCTTTCACAAGACGAATGCAATAAATGGCTCATGCAGGAAGTGACCAAAAATAGAATTTATGGAATTCTACTGCCCTGAGAAAGCTTATTAACTTGCCAGTGAAGTGGCAAGACACACGAGGGAAATGGTGAGATGGGTGTACATGTGCTTATGAAAATATTTTGCATGTAGGGTGAAGTTTATAGGTCCATACAAGCTGGGATATTGCTTAATAACCGTCAGGCTTCCCTCCTGCCTGATCTTTACTAGAAAACAGTAGGCTTTGATTTTCAAACAGAACTAAGGGAATAGGTTCCTTCACAGAGATTTTGTTCTGAATAATAAAAACACCATATGAAAGTCAGAAGTTAGCTTATTACTACCAACAACCACATTTCCCATCATGTGGTCTGCAGGATTACTTATTTGACTTAGAAACACTTGATGTCTACAGAAAGCTGGCAGATTATTTGGTTCAGATTTTCCTTTTTTCTCTCTCTGCTAAATTATGCTGAAGTTGCATGTTAAATAGTTTCAAATGTCCTGTCCCTCCCCTATTTGGAATTTCTGTAGTTGTCATATGAATACTATAACACCAGGGTGCTAAAAAGGGTAGAAGTCCTTATTCAAAGACGTGACTACTACTTATTTGATGAGAAACTCGTACTACTGTGTGAGTCACATTTCTGCAGGCTGAGAGCTCTGATACCTACACGTATTAAAAGTAGTGACAAAGAGAAAAAGCTGATTTACTCCTTTATATAACAGTAGCTTAAGTTATGCAGTTTATCAGGCTGCTACTAAAATATAAACTTTTGGAAATACAACTTAAATATAACATTATATTTTCATACTTTAACCATTGGTAAAGTCGATGGGTTCTTTTCCATAGGATCTTGCTCTTTAAAAATCAGGTCATGTTCAACTGAGTATGTTTATGAAGTACTGACAAGAGGTGGAATTTACTTTCCTTTCCATTTTCCCACGCTGATATTTAAAATAACACCTATAGAGGGAGCTCTTATCTCAACCATATAGTACCCAGTATATGTAAGAAAGGTGAATGAATGCAGCTCTTTGGATAAACATTTTAAAATACAAGAATAAATACTATTAAAATGCCTTGCCTTAACATGAAAAGGCAAAGAGTGAAAATTCCATTTAAAATAAAGATTATTTTTTTTTCCAAAAATAGTTGACAGATTTTATTGTACTGCCAAAATGTTGATTACAACTGAAAAACACCTTTGGGTTTTCCTGAATTCTCACAGGTGTCCAGTATTCATAGTTCCATTGAAATCAGTGAAACTTCAGACTACTAAAAATGAACAAAAATTATGGTCTAATTCTAAGTTTAACTTAAAAATTTTAGTCACGCATTTACAACAAAGCAGCATTTTAGTTTTACTACCAACAACACTTAAAAATACATACTGATATATTATCTCTGGTTAAAAGAGCCACTAAGTTGTATGAAGGGTTTGATACACCTTTTTGTAAAACTATTGTTTTGAAAAACTGTATGCTTAACTCTAAGGAAAAGGATCATTTTTATGAACAGCATCACTAGTTCTAAAACATCATGAGCTGAAAGAACTATCTAGACACATGATGAAGACCGCTTGTCTCCATCAGCTAAAGGAAAATAAAACTTTGGCAAATCAGATGTGGAAAATGAATTAACTGAATTCTGCCTTAAGCTCCATATATGTACTTCCCATGAAAAGGAGAATGTGAATTGGCTTAAGTTGTTGAAAATCCCTGTCCACAAATAATACACTGTAGACGGTCTTTCAATTTAGTATGAGAAACACTGCAATTTAGAGATACATAGCAGCTACAAAGGTGATCTGGAAACAAGACCTACCTCAGATATTATGGTTCCTCTGCTAGAATGAAAAATGCAACAAACACTGCAGAGGACATAAGTCATCCAACAACAATGTTTTCTTCTCAACAGATCTTGAGAAAACATTCTTACTTGTGTTCCTCCCATCTACTGGGGTAATTTTATTTTTCAAAATGTGTTTCACACAAACTGCTGTCGGTATCAGTATCACGTATTGGTTTTTTGTTCTCTACTAATGCGCTGTAACACTGTGACCCACCTGCTACACAACATCCTACCATTCTGTGATCCTAGTCCAGCCAGAGGAAAGGCAGGGCTAGTTCTTTCTAGTAGACTCATAAATGGTTGCAATGTTGTTTTTATCAAATTAGATTGTTGTTTTCAAGCAGTTACAACAGCACTCTCAATAACAGAAGACATGTGGTCAGATTTTGTTCAGTTACACCAGTGTAAATCTCAAATTACTCTGATTAGGCTGATGGAGTCAATCTGGGTATATGATAATTCAAACAGAATAAAAACACAATGCAGTGACTCATATTGTAGAGACATTTCTAACTCCCAAGTTGATGGCAGTTTAGGTATTACCATGCTAGAATAATTCAGCTACAACTATAACAGCAGGAAATACAGTTTTCTTATCCATTCAAGAAAACCTGACTTCCACAGAAGTAATCTGATAATCCAAGGATCATGTATGGTCAACAGATTACAGTAATTTTGAACAGGCTGTTGTTTCCTTTTTCTAGTGGGCTCCCTCTTTCAGAAATAACCCCAAAGGAAAAAATGCAGCATCACTTATATTGTGGAAGTCTTCTATTTTTTTTAATGTTGAAGTTATCAAACTCTTTTGGAAACTTACAAGATAGTTACTACAGATGCAGCAACTTTACCTTTAAAGTTGATTAATTGGTAATTAAATAATTAATGAATACTGTGATTTTTATGATACTCTTGACTTCATGTTACCAGGAGAACAAGTATCACACACTGTTTTGAAGACCCGTGCATGAACTTAGCAGCATGTCCAGTATTTGAAGATGCTAGTCAGAACACATTTCTATGAAATTATCAGAATCACAGATGTGAATTTGCTAATTTGTTCCCTCAGAAGTGAATTTTACTGGCTGAATTAACTCAAGTGTGGGCAAGAAGTAAACTACCAGAGGGCTATCTAAACTATTCCACTGGAGGACAAAAACGATTACAATCGCTTGGTGAAACTTCTTGGACTTGAGTAAAACAGCACTAATATAAGAAATTTTATTCAATCTCACTCCACTTTAGGTACGACTAGGTGTGTTGGGTATAGGTGGTGAGGTTTTGGTAGCAGTGACGGCTACAGGGTTCCTGCTGTGGGAAGGAGGTGTGGGGCTGCCCTGTGCTGGAGTCAGATCCAGGCCAGCTATGTAAGGGACCCATGGCAGGAGAAAGCTGAGCCCATCAGCCAAGTGTGGGGCACCTCTTTGAAAATGTATCTTTAAAAACGGCAGAAGATGCCACAGGGAGAGAGAAAAAGGGAACAAAAAGAGTGAGAAACGAGAGGGAACATCAAGGTCAGAGAAAGGAGTAGGAGGTTCTCTGTGCAGAGCAGATATTCCCTGCAACCTGCAGAGAGGAACACACCAGAGCAGATGGATATTCCTGAAGGAACTGCCACCTGTGGAGAGCCTATACGGGAGCAGATTTTACTGACAGGACTGCAGCCTGTGGAGGAGCCCACGCTAGAGCAGAGGAAAGCATGGGGAGGAACGAGAGGAAAGCAGAACTGTTATGGACTGACTGCAGCCCCCTACACCCCATCATTCCTGCACTGCTCGGAGGGGTAGGTAAAGGAGTCTGGAGTGAGCTGAGCATGAGAAAGGGGGAAGATGTTGTTTTCATGTCTTTTTGCTTCCCACTATCCAAATTAGTAATTATTTTTATTTCAATTGGCAATACATTAGGTTAATCTTCCCCAAGTCAAGCCTGATTTGCAGGCAACAGTAGCTGGTAAGCAATACCCCCCACCCCAGCTTTCTCATGCCTGTTCTTCCTGTTTTCTTCCCCTGTCCTGCTGAGGACTGAGTGAGCAAACAGTTCGGTGGGAGTCTGGCTGCCAGCCAAGGCTAAACCACCACACCAACTAAGCTTAAAATCTCCAAAAGGGTACTTCTAAGCACTCACAATTCCAAATGACACTGCACGTGTCTTCAATTATGCTTCTGAGTTACTGTAAGGTTGTAAAAAACATAAATGCAGGGCTTGACCAACAAACCTTTGCAGAAACTAACTCTGAGCCCCCTTTCCATCATTCTCTTCTTCAGGTGGCTGCCCCTTGCCTTTACTTTAGGGAAATCCGTAAGGTCTCTTCACTAGCCAAAGATAAGCTGAACAGGGCCTTTTCCTCTGCACACTATCAGGCTCCCTGTTGAGAAGAGGTGGTGTCAGGTTAGATGGAAAAAACCTTTAGGTGAGCTCCCAAGTCAGCCTTGCTTAGATTTAGCCTCAGCTGGACAAAAAAAAAAATCTCACAGCCTCACTGCCTCAAATTATATGACAGACATTACTAAATAGATAAATTCATCACAACACAGACCTTCCAGAAAAGATCTGTGCTAACCAAGGAGACAGATTAGTTGTATATGCAGTAATTTTTAAGTTTCCCAAAGAAATTCCTATACAGCACCCTGCCTTGTCAGCATCTGCAAATTGTTCTTAAATTAGTGTCTCTGATAAGCCAGCAGTGAGAGCACAGACAGGCCTGTGCCAGCCCACAGGCTCAAGCCCAGGATACCTCCATATTGGCTCTTATAACCTGACTGCAGACTTATGCTGCCTATGGATTTCCCCTTTGGTTTTAGTTAAGCTTCTAAGTTCTTTCAATGTCCCTTAATAATTTCCTACTAATTAATAAATGTTTTAAAAACTCGGTCCTTTCAGAAGTCTGCAAAACTTAAATGGTAAGAATTCATAGCTACACTCCTGTGTAGTTCCTTTGGTTAATAGCTGGAAAGAGAATTTTGAAAACTACCAAAACAAGTACCTCATATGGGATGACCTATGAAATTTGTTCTGATCCATGTGGACAAATAGGGTCAGACTTCCCAGAACAGCTTGAAAATGAATGAACTGCTTTGGATACTTGGTGCTGTAGGATCTAGGTCACAACGAACTACTAACATAAGGGATTTAGAAGGAACTCTGCTGCAGGCAAGTGATACCATCTGCTGTAGACCATCCACAGGACACTAAACCAGATGACTGCTTTGATTTATGACACTTCTCTTATCCAGTTTTTTCTGTCTCTAGTACCTACTTTGAGTATAAATTTCAATATAGAGAAATTTCCAAAGGGCATTCTGTTAAAGCTCTTGTGAGATCTGGATACCTGTTATCTGTTTGTAACACAGAATTCTGGTTTTCCATATCCCAACATCAGAAAAACAGAGCAAATTTGAAGAGGGTAAAATGAGAGGCGGTAAGGTACAATATATTTGCATTTCCTCAAAAATAGGACAAAACATTTTGGTCTAAGGACTATTGAAATTAAAGGGAAAATATTCTGTAAAATTCACTGGGATCCATACATTCTCATAATCTTTTTTTTGTTTTGTTTTGTTTTTTCTTTTAGTCAAACAATATGACTTCTACAATTATAAACTGGAAGCAAAACAATCCACCAAGCAGATCATTATTAGGTTGCTCACAACAAGGTAGTATTTGGGATTCTGGATGTATAAAATGCTTCTATGTGTGCTTTGAATACATCATTCTTATGCCCTGGAGTAATTTTAAAGACAAATATCCAAATACCGCCATATGAAAGTATTCCAAATGAAAAAGAAATTGTGGTATACTGTCAGTAGAAGTATTTCACACAGCCCCACCAGATATTTCACAGATCAAATCTGTATGAGTAGTTAAGTTAAAAATCACAGCTGAAAGACTGAGAAAACTTGAATGTGTCAAAAAAAAAAAAAAAAAAAAGAGAGAGAGAAGAAAGAAATAGATTAGCTTCCTGAAATGTTAAATTCATATATGGAGAAAGTAATTTTCAAAACCATCTGTTGATAAAATGTGTTCAGGAAGCAGTATTTTAGCATAACGAACTTTGCATTTTTTTCACTTTGGATTTTTGAATCCTATTCTAGTTTCCACTTGACTTTGTGAATTAGTGTTACTTTTTTTCCTCTTTGAAATGACCATTTCTGCATGGGAAGTAAGAATGCCTCAACATAGTCTTCCTTAGGCATCCACTATCCTGTACTAGCAGCTGCACAGACATACTACTTATTTCCACATGTCAAATGATGTAAAATAAATAGCAAGGCTGTATACATACTACTTTGTGTAGATCTGCAGCCAAATTAAACGCCCAGACTCTGGAATGCCCATGACTTTGGTGGTCCCTTCAACCTGTGTAAAGGGACTGCTTCCTATGCACACAGCCCCACCTTGCTCAGCCTATGTACAGAGATGAGGTTGCAGTTGTCATACTTTCTGAAAGTACCAACCTCTCTTTTATTGGTGTTGGGGTATTTTGGAAGGGGGTGTAAACGCATATGGGTGGATAGCTCTGTTTCACCACAATAACAGCTCCAGAACTTATGGAAATAATTTCAGGCTGCTGTACAAGCAAGGCACTTCAAGTATTTTGCCACTTAACCATTTGCCATGCCGACAAGGTTACCAACAGTATGTGTGCAACGGTCTGTCTTGCCATGGCAGAGAGAGATACCAAGTGTCAGCTTTCCTTTGCTCATCCAATAAATGCAAACTTGTTTCCTTCTGCAATGGGAAAGCAGTTTCTTCAACAACTTTGAGCACATAATATAAGATAATATGACAGTATTTGAATTCTTATGCCAAATTCCTATGCTGACAAGAAATCTTCTTGAGCAAGTATTCCTATGAAAGATAAGAATAGAAAGGTAAAAAATGCAACACAGGAGTGAAAAGAAAGAACCACAGTGAATATTTTTTCATACACAAATAGACGAGTGTATTATTTCTCTTACAGTTAAAAGTTTTGTGGAAAATCTGAATGTAAATCTGCAAATGTATCCAGGTAAGTGGAAATAGTACTCAGTAACAGCCAGCACTTCAGTATGTGTTTAATTTTAAAACACGAATTTAAACATAATTTTATTGATAGTACTGGAAGGATTCCTGATTAAGGAATGCTTAATTTAATGCTTTGTTCAGATGGCACCTTAATGCTCCGATGATGATTTCAAATATTTAATTGTTAAGAAACAGAACTATAAAGCCATTAGAAAAACTAGAACAGATTTTATACACCTTACAGTAAATTTGGATTGGGTTGGAATTTTCCCTGCGTAAGCCTGACAGATCTCAGAACTCCCTTGGTTGGAGACAGATGCAAGTTACTGATGATGGTGTTGAGAGCAGTTGTCTTCTATCACTTGATACTTGGCATTTTACTAGAGCAAACTTCCATGACCAAAACTAATGATAAATATGAAGTCTTCTCTTAGATAACTCTGCAGGAAGTTTTGCACTTGAAGGGGCATGACAGGACATGGGTTGTGTGAAGGACATGCACTTAATTGCATGGTCCTGTCTAATTACCTTAGTAACTGCACTGGCTGGTTTCAGTGAGGGGCACAGAATCAAAACTGGTTTTTCTAATTAAAGTGTTTTGGAATGCTGAGAATACTGAAAATCAGTAAAAATATTTCTGTTAAAAGGAAAATTCATTCAAAAACTTACAAAAAAGAGTTAGGATATCAGAAGCAAAAGAACAGTATACGTGGAAGTCTAGGAGCCCTTGCTGAAGTTTCTAATGCTCAACTTCATGATCTCATGTTCTACTTCTCTTAAGACAGATAAACACATTGCTAAAATAGTCTGGACTTATAAATACTTCAGTGAGAATCAGAAGCAATTTTCTGAACAAAATATAACCAAAGCTATACAGAACCAAGTTAAGCAGAGTGTCTAACACTAAAAACTGTGGCCATGTGAGATTTCTTCACCAAACAGTATTTAAGAAAATAGTCAGGAAAGAAGGACTTAAAACTCATGACTGAATTCTCAGCTTTGGCCTCAGATGTGTTTCAGTAAAAACTGAGAGAAGAAAATTGCTGAAATACACTGGTGAGACAGATGCAGACTTCTGTACTACTAGTTTTTGTGGGCATGGAGTCACTTGCATGACATGAAATACTGAAGAGTAGCTGCACCTGTGTTTCAACATGTTTTAAATTTTGGTTCTAATTCCCTTTTTAAAACACTATTTACAGATATAAATTAGTATCATTCAAGTTTTTGCTCAGGAAGAGCTTATTGACCAATTCTACTCGTGACATGCCAACATGCATACAGGAGTTCCGATGTACTGTTATGTGCTGTGGACTAAAATTCCAGCAAACTGACATCTTAAAATCAATTTTTAAAGAAAGCGTTTAGGAAAATGTAACCTTCACATGCTTTATTTAGGCAACACTACAGCAATAATAAAATGGAATATTTTAATATTATGCCTTCTCTTGAAAGACTGAAATATGATGTAAAAGCATTATATAATACACACCGTATCTTTCAGACATAGTAAGTACTAAGACTTTTCCCAAAACATTTTAAAATACATTCAAAATATTATTTTTGTTAATCATGTTTATTACAGTTACACCACCAAGCTAAAGGTAAGTGGAATCCAGTGGGCTTGCTATAAGTACATTCAGGTCCCTGCCCTGAAGAGTTTCCAAATAGTTAATATGACAGCAGCAAATTTGATATGAATTTCATTACTGTTTGGAGATGGGCTGCAAGGAAAAAAAGGCAAGAAACAGAAACACTGAAGAAAAGGGATGACGGGAGAAAAGGGTATGAGAAAATGTGAAGTAAAGCAAAGGTAACAGTAAGAGTCAAAAAAGAGTCAACACTTAAGTTTTGTAGGCTTTGCAATATCCCCACAGTTCCTGCTTCTATAGATGTACCTAACAGCTGGCATCCTCTGGCTGATTACTCCCTAAGAAAACTGCTTTCATGGAAGTCTGAAAAGCTTTTTATGTACAACAGTTGACAGAAGGTATTCTGAAGGAGGGACAAAATGGGGCAAGAGAAGGGCATGAAGTTGAGAGTGCTTGCAGAAACACTCAATAGTCTGAACAAGGCCAGTTCTGAGGCTGAAGCATTTCTAAAGCGAACCTGCCAACGTAATTCAGTCCCCATATCTCTCTGGGTACCTACGTCGTTTTCTTTCACTTCAAATTCTGATGTAAAAAAGTTTGTATAACTCAAAACAGGAGTGTAAAACTCCTGTTTTTTAAAACCATTGCAGACTAATAGTCTTACGTACGGCTGGAATAGTCCATCCGTCCCGAGTAATGGAGAAACAAACCCTCTGGAATCTATCCAGAGTAGAATGCGGCTCGTGCATAGCAGAGAAGACCATTCCAGTGAGGGACTTAAAATACAGGAACACCTTACTTTGCAGTATCCTATTTGAGGCTGATGTTTGGGACCCAGAATGGAGTGCTGAATGCAGAAGGCATGTCAAAATGGAAGCCAAACAACCCTTAACCTGCATCCTACTTCAACTCTGCATCAAGGCACTGTGTAGATGAATTTACAGTTCACCAGGCTGAAGATGCAGAATAATGGAGAATACTCAGCATTTTTCTGCATTCTGAATCTCTGCTCCACTGCATCTTTATGTGTATTATCTATTAAAACACAGAAAAACTCATGGGAGCAAGGACCAGAATACCATGTCACAGAGGAAAAGCTACATTGCTCTATGTGTGCCAGGGAGAATGCAGCTATCTGTGGTGATCCTTGAGCTTGGCGCAGAATCCCCGGCTGCTGGGCTGGGACACTGCTTCTCTTCTGTCAGAGAACCCTTCACATAAGTGGCAGGCTCGTGTGTCTTGTTCACGCAGCATGTGCAGGCCACGAGTGTCTCGACAGCGGCCATGCTGCACTGGGAGGTGCTGTGAATGTGCTAGCTGAGTGCAAGATGGAGGAAAGGGGCATGACAAAGATGATGCCCATCCTACTTCTAGCATTTTTCTGGGAGGTAGGTGGAAGTGGTCTAGAAAGTAAGTTGACTCACCTTCAACTCTGGTTTAAAAGAAAATGGCAGGTGCCACTGTGTTTTGTGAGGAGTCCAAAATTGTGTTTGGCTATCAGGATGCTCTGACAGCACCTACGGGATCAAGCTTGTCAGAGCTTGGACAAGCAAGAATTCCTCACTTCTGCCTGCTGATGAGGTTTACAGTTAGGTGAGGTGCTAAGCAATTCCGCTTTATCAAAACTACGTTACACTGTCACTGCAGATGTAGAGCTTTCAGGCTTTTCAGAACTGGACACAAAGAAGTAAATGCTAAATTCAATTTTAGGTATGTTTGCCCTTTACTAAATCTGGCCTCCAGTTATGAAAGACAGATCTATAAAGGGAGATATTAATACCTTGTTGTTCAAGTCCCAACCGCCTATTCGAGCACAGGTCCAAAGACAAAGGTACAAAGGAAAAGTGAGTCTGTAGAGGTTAGCTATTTTGAGAACTCTAGCTTTAGTATGTAACCTTGTTTTCTCCTCCATTATTTTCTTTCTGAATTCACCTATTAGAACTTGAGACATTGGACTTAAATGATTTCTTTTTCAACCTGAAACTTAAATTGAGTAAACAGATTTTATTCTCAACAACAGAACCCAACTTAAGTCAGTTCCACAGAAATTGGTCTTAGCTTTTCAATGTCCCTTTCCATCATTTTAGATGTCTTATCCTTTTGTGAAAGGAGTAAGCTATGGTACACTTACTGTACTATTGTGTCCTAGTTTGTCCATAAAGAGTACATTCACAAAATATCCACATCTGAGCTTACTTCCCAAAACACTCCCATACAGACTAACTCCCATTAGGCAAAAATGGGATTTGAGTCACTGGAACAGGTACAGTTTCTGATACACAATAAGCCTGGAGTCACTGCGACTGAGAAATCCATGAAAACGTTCCAAAAAAGTGGAACAAACACAGTCAGAATTTCCCCTAGAATCTGATGGGCTCAAAATCACAAGAAAATTGTAATCATTTAAGGAAGCTACAGTAAATGTTTACAGAAGATGAATGTAAAGGTTGAGGGAAAACGAGACTGTATGTAATGCTCAGTAGTGAACTTGCTCCAGATCCTGAAAGCTCCTCTTTGGAGGGAGACAAAGACCTTCCTGATTGTTTTTCATTTTGGACAGCGCCAGTGAAGTCATCAGGACAACTTGCTGAGTAAGACACTACGCAGTGATTGTAAGAACTGTGGGATCTGGCCTGCCAGATTGCAACAACTTACTGAGAGGATTTTATTATATGCCTGTGAGTGCAAGTAGAAAGTTTTGTATTTCCAACAGTTTTCAGAAGTAGAGAATAGGATTTTTAAGGTCTTGCTGTTTTAAATATCTGCAATATATCGGCAAAAAAAAAAAACCCACCATATGAATTCAGGAGGCATTATGCTGCTGGTATTATCAGGTAACAGTATTGATTCTTGCAATGAATACTGATTGCTTTCTTTGTTTTCCTACATGTCATGGCACTGTTTTGAATACTTAGTTATACCCTCATCAAGCCGCTTCCTGGTTATCATGGTGCAAGCCCTGTGAAGCACTTACCTTATTCTTAACTTTCATCTGGCTGTTGAAATGCTAACTGTAACTGAGGCAGGACGCAGGGGCAGTGCCTGTAGCTCAAAACTCCGGCGACCAACTTCAATACCACGTTCCTCTGCTCTGACACATATGCTTAGAGGAGTACAATGACAGTAATTGTAAAGACACCTAGGGAGGGCAGAGATCTCCATACACACCAATTGACAGGTATCTAGCTTGGGCAGAGCTCTAGTTTGTTGCTCTATCTGCTGGCATTACCCTGTTTTTGATTCATGGTAAGAATTTTTCCCTGTTGAGCTAAGTGTTGCTACATTTTTGTTTCTGCTCAGCTATACTGCCTGCCAGCAGTGCTTTATTTAACATCTGAAACTGAACAGTTAAAATGGTTTCTCTTATGTCTGTCTTAATGCGGCTTGCCTTAAGTTATAAGCTTGAAATCTCCTTCTCTTAATTTGTGAAATATTTTGGAACAGTCTTTTTTGTTTGATTGTGTGCTTTAGAAAGCAGATAAAAATTTTAAAGTGTCATAATCTGGGGAAAATTCAGACCGTTTAGTAAAAATCTGGCCACAACTGGGTGTCAATAGAATGTTTTAGCACAACCTTAGGAACTGATATAATATTTATTAGGCCTGAGAAACTACCCTCTACTGCTTACTCAAAACATCAGAAATCTACTGTAGACTGCACAGGAAAACAAAAGCAGAAATTACCTAAACAACACACTTGAAGTGACACTATGGTAACATTTTTGTGCACTGCAATAAATATGGAAATAAAATCAGGATGCCTAGAACTAACCTGGTCCAACCCCCTTCCTCAAAGCAATGTCATTTAGAGCAGGTTACTAATGACCATGTCCAGTTGAGTTCTGAGTACTTCAAAGGATGGAGACTCCACAACCTCTTGGGCACCTCTTCCAATATTTTACCAACCTTGCAGTAAAAAAACGGGGTTTGAAAATATTTAAATAAATTTTCTGTATTTCAATTTGTGACTGCTGTCCTATCACAAGATACCACTGAGAAGAGTCTGGCTGTGTCTTTTTCACACCACCCCATCAGGTATGTTTTATACACATTGATAAGATCCCCCTCCAAGCCTCCTATTCTCCAAGCTAGACAACCCCGGGACTGCTAGTCTGTCTTTGTATGTCAGAGAGAGGAACTGACTCTTGCGTGCTCTTCATCTTCTTTATGGCCATTGACTAGAGCCACTATGGTAAGTCTCTTCCTCTTTGCTACTAGGGTGCCCAGAACTGGACACAGTACTCAAGATACAGCCTCAACAGCGCTGAGTATGTTGAGGGAAGGATCCACTCCCTCAACCTGCTGGCAACACTTCCTAATGTAGCATAGAAGGTTGTTGGCCATTTTTGTCACAGGGGCAGAGTGCTGGCTCATGTTCAACTTGGTGTTCACCAGAACCCCCCAGGTCCTTTTCTGCAAAGCTGCTTTCCAGGTGGTTGGCCCCCAGCCTGTACTGGTGTACGGGTTTATTCCTCCTTAGATTCAGGACTTCGCCATATGCATCTGAAGAACAGAGGACAACCACTTTCAAAGCTGTGTTCACACAGATGTACATTGCCACGCACCCCTGAGTTCCTCACACGGTTTCATTTCATGCAGAAAAAAACCCCACTGTCAACATATATATCAGACTGTCACAGAGATACTGCCAGTTCTGGTTTCAGTGTGCCAAGCACGCACAGAAGTACTTGCATTATGTAAGCGTATCAAGTGTTTGAGACTATGAAAGGGACATTCACAAAAGTGTGTATGCAGTTGTGCAGACCCGTGTCTTAAAATACAGTTCTGAGTTAACTTTCTGTTTACATCCCAGACTTAGTGCCCTTCACCTATAAGGCACCTTCACTGGCTCTCTCTCTGATCGCTTATGAAATATCACCAGTCTTTATCACCCCATAAAGCAGATCCCCTTCCAAAACAGAGATTTTGAAAAAAAATCATGCTGACTCATTTTCTTGCTGCTTTACTTTCTCCGGTTTTGACCATGACATCTGATACTGCCAGGGTGCACAATGTAATTAATTTGAGGTATTTCATTTCTAATAAATTAATACAGCAGATGTAATGAGAGGGCCAAACCTTACTCACTTCTTTCAGAATACAGTTCATCAGAAATCACTAAGAATTTTTAGTACAAGTGTGGTGAGCAGGAATTGACCTGAAGTCCTGAGAAAACCAGAGTTTACTGTGACTTGCACTCCTAGAAGATCATCAACTAGAACTAGGATATTCAATTTACATTACATTTATTTCCAATATTTACTCCCTGAAAGCCACGATAGTATTGATAAGCTGAGACATGCATCTGCTCTTCGATAAAATTTCACCTACTTCTACACAAAAAATACGTAAGAAAGCAAGTTAAGAACAGGATGCAATAGCTATGAGACCCTGTTCATGCTGGACATAGAATCACCAGTTTTCTTTCTCAACAGTCTTTTTATTTTGACAACTGAGTTTTAACGTTTTTAAACACACCACAGTGTAAAGATGTCCTTACTCATCCTCAGCATTTTCTGAGTAAAAGACCTTCTTATTTAGACAATTCCTGAAATATCCTGCGAGAACTCCTATTTGTCAGATACAAATCGTTCAGATAATGCCTTTAGCTCAGGAAACCCCTAAATCAGTGGTTTCTGAGCAACACACTACGCTTCTAACTATTTAATACTGAGAATGATTTAATACATTCCTGTTCCTGTGCATTTTTCTTCCTGATACATTTTTTTCCTACCAAATCAGGTTCCTATTCCAGATCCCATGCCATATGCACTACCTTGCACTTCCTGCCGAATTAAAGCCTGAACCTCTGAGACTATTTATTACTCCTCTCCTTCTATTTCTTTTCTACACTGAATCCTTGCTGCACCTTCATCTCCCATCTTTCCTCACAGATACACCAAGCAAGTTAAGTTGGCTCATGTGGATTTCCCCAGCTGTAGGAGGGTAGGGATATGAACGATATCTTGTAAAATGTCTGTCAAACCAAACAAGTAATTTCCAGAGGGTTTCTAACACCTACCAGTTGTTATGGATATCACATTATTATCACAGTTATTTAAAACAGTTTTAGATTAGCTAAATGTCAATCTCACAGCAACTGCACAACCTTCAGGACATCTTTGTGTATATGACAGACTCCCAACTGTGAAATGATTACTTAAAAAAACCCTGCATACTTCTAAATAAGCATGTATTGATGGTTTTCTTTCGGGCAGTGGGGGTAAAAAAATCCAAGCTAGGATCTGCTATTCAGATGTATTACTTTGGTTCTGCTACTAGTCCATCTCTGGAGTCTGAACATGAACATGATCAGTTTAACTACTGTTTGCATCCACATTTTCAGTGCTACCGCGTTGAGGTAGCACACACTGGTTAAAAAGAACAGTCTCTTTTGGCTGGTTGGGGGTTTTTTAATTGTCACAGACTTTAGTAACCTTACGCATTTTGTTCAAGGAACAAATCAGAGGTTGCTATATCAACTTACGAGTCTTTGCACAAAATCACATCTGAGAGTTTCAACAGTTCTACTAAAATTACGAACTGGTGTTTTCTTCTGTTTAGTATGTTAGCACGGTCTTGCCTTACCTACTAAATCTATAGCAGATTTCTCATATACATGAAAGTGATGAAAGAACTTCAACAGGGATTAGGCAGAGATGCAAAAAAAAAAAAAGTTGTTTTTTTTTTTTCCAGTGGTACACAATGGCTTATGGTGGATAAGGGAGAAAGTTGTGACAAAATCTAGTCAGAGACATGACTCGGGAAGTACGTGTGTTAATACAAATGCCTCTGTCACCATATTGTGAAGAACCCACAAATAATTAGACTTTGTGTAAACAGCATGAATTCCCATTTTGTGAGACACAGACATTTATCCTGGTTTATCTTGCACTGAGGCACAGTCTCAAATATGTCATTATACATTCCATCACCACGGAAAGGAATGTATACAATGTAATATCAAAGAATAAATGAAAACATGATATGCCAGCAAAGCTTCATCCTCATTTCAACACAAATAAGGATTTAAAAACATGTAGATTGTGAACACAAGTTTTCACAATAGTATTTGTATTCCTCCCCCTTACGTAATTTTCACCTACTAATTTTTTCATCTAATTTTGTTAAGTCTCTAGCTGAGCTGAGCTACTCATCTCTAACTGTTCAAATAGGCAGACCCAGTGAAGGACTTGGCAGAAAGCTACTGCTGTTTCACCCTGGAAAGGCAAGGCTTCCCCCTTGATCTTTAAGTTGTCTAGTGATACAGAGTAAAATCCCGTTCATCTTACATAAAAAGACATATAGCGAAATCAGTAGGATACCACCTTGGTAAGAGGACCAGGATTTGATCCAAAATTGCACTATCATAAGGATATGAGCCTTAGAATGTAGAACTTGTGGTCATACTTTTTATGCTTAAAACAGAAATGTGAGTTAATGCTGCTGTTGCAAGCTTCTGTAATGTAGTATTTAGGAAAGATGTGCATATGAGTACAGCTTTAATTAAACATAAGTAGACTCCTACCCAGAAATTGCTGCTAGCTTTTGATGAGCCTGATAGGCCATCTCACATCCCCGGGTTCGAGTTTTGTGCATTTCCGCATGCAGAGATGGGCAGGTGACTGAGACATCCCCAATGGAAATCACCAGCTCCCGATACAGAGCCACCTGGGTATTGAACTCCTGGACAAGCTGAAAAACAAAGAGGATTAACTTACATGAGACGTTTGACTACACTGATAAAAACAATCAAGCTTTTAAAATACACACCCAATCTCGGGCTTGTTCCTGCTGCTCCCAATTTCATGGTATACAGGATCAAGTGCCCAAGATCCAGTAAATGACTAGGGCCTCTGTGACAGCTGCCTCTTCTGTGAGCTATAAATGTTCATTTGCAGGAACGTAGTGTTTCTGCTTTTAATCTGCGAAAGTGTTTGAGTTATTAGTCTTAAATATTAAGCAGACAAAACCCCAGCTGTTTTACTAGTAGCATGAGGTTATTCTTTGCTGTCATAAAAGACAAAAATATCTCCAGAAATTATTGCCTTTGCTCCTCCTGCTTCCTCATTAACAGCACATTTAGGGACTGGAATGTAGCATTTGCTTTTACACTGGTGATTTTGCTAATTTATTCTCTAATGATTTCTGTTCTGTCACTGGCCTCTAACCCAGATTTCAGGCTTAAAATTGATCTGAAGTTATTGGCTGAGAAGATGTACCAGACAGGCACTTTCCAATTAAGATTCTATAAAGTACTTTTTCCAGTGTGTGTGTGGGGCGGGGGGGAACAGACGAGGAAGTAAATAAACACTTCAACCTTTATAGAAACCTAATACCCAGCAGATCTCATGGATGCTCTTGAATAAATGGGTAACTTTTACAGCAATAGAAAGATCATTATTGTTTAGTTCCGCTGATCACGTACGTGGGATTTTATTTTAAGGAAACGAAGCATTTGCTGTCTTCTGAAAGAAAGCACATCAGACCATTTGCTGCACATGGTGGCGGGGGTGGAAGGCAGTGAGCAGCCGAACAGAATATTTATTTATCTGTGTTTTGCTAATTTGACCTCAATTTCCAAACTACATAAAAACAGACAGAAGTAACTGCTCTCAATTTGACAGCCATCACTACTACCAGAAGTTCAACATATCCCAAAATACAGGCATTCCAAAAGCCTGGATTCTATCAGGTCTACCAAATTTTCAAGTCAAGCCCTCAATTTCTCATACTGTAATTATTCTGTATAACTGAGAACTAGTACCGGGACCCGCTTTTTTGGCCGTGCTTTCTTGTATGTCAGTGTAAGAGCAGCAAAACAATCCCAATGTGTTCCAGTACATCTGCACCCTCCCACACCCAAACTCCAAAAGCACACAGCAAACAAAGACCCAGGCACAGTATTTGCTAAACCTGGCTGTAACTCCCTCATTCTGTAGCTTACGACCATGCGTGAAAGAAGTGGAGGCAAAAAAAAAAAAGTAATTATTCTGCATTAAGCGAAAATCGTCTCGTCCTGCAACTGAAAACTGGTTGTGCCACATTTTGCCAGCTCTCACCTGACACCCCCTGTCTAAACAGAGGGCACATTCAGGCAAGGAGAATAAAACCACACTCATGTTGCAGCATCGAGACGCAGAACACGGAGGGGAAAAGCGCATTGGTTTTATTACCTGTATCCTACTGCATTTTGACAACCCTTCCGTGAATCGTATTTTATTCGTGATTGGGGAATTCCAAAGCTAGCACTTCTGTTTAACTAACCACGTTATGCTGTCAGGAATGAGCAAAAAGGCAGGACCCAGTAGGATCCACTTGTTGGGTATATTTATAGAGCTACTGTGGCAGCTTTTGTTCCTTGGTGCACTGGGAGTTGTTCCCGATTTTGAAGTATCAGAGTGGGTATCTGCCAGCACAATTTGCAGAATTAGAGGAAAAAAAAAGCCAGAATCCAGCAGAAGTAGCAGGTGCATTTCCAACGCTGCTGGACAGACCTTCAGCAAGATCCAGATTTCTCAAGTGAAGTAGCAGCAACTTAATTTGATTCCTACTTCTGTCATTGGTTAGAGGGGCAATTTTGGGGCCCAGTGTGCAGCCGACTGTAGCTCAAGGACGCAGACATGGGGTATATGGCACTGGTTAGAGGAAAGGGTCAGGATCCAAGCGTTTTGCACACGAATGGAGAAAAATGTCATGCCGTAAGGTGTCAGTCCAAAAATAACATGGATACAGGCTCTCGACCCGAGGTTTTACAATTGCAAGCAGCTACTCTGGGGAGACTGGTAACAGGTACCACGTCATGTCAGAGACAGAATTTCAGGGCCCCGAATTCCTGAGTCCTGCTTCAGAAGGGCTTTAGGGCAGGTGTGTAGTTGCAGCACAGGACAGACAGCAGAGTGCAGTGATGCAGCGGGGGCAACTATTTACCTATTTAGCCTGAAATAAGTGCAAGTCTGGGGACAGATTTGGCCGGATCTACCAAAAACCAGCTCCAGCCGCTTGGCGCGTGCTGGGGCGATGGCTCCTACGGGACACGGCGCCCGGCTCCGGCCCCTGCCCTGCCCGTCCCGCGGTACCCGGCCGGCTCCACACAGGTCCCGCCCGCCCTCCAACCGCACCGAGTCCGGCTACAGGGCAGCACCCCCGACGGGGACCGCAGTTTTAAAAATAGTGCAACTGCACGTGATGGGAATCGGCAAGCCGGCGGGAGGAGCGGCACCGCCGCCCGCGACGGGAACACTCGGAACCGGTGAAAATTAAGGCAAGCCCGCTGGTGGTACCCACCATCTTGCAGTCATCCAGGGCTCTCTGGGTCTGGTAGGCACCGTCGGAGCCGCTGCCCCGGCGTTCACTGTCGCGGCCGTGCGGCGAGGTCTTGCTGCCCTGGAAGATGGAGGCGGCGGAGCGGGGGCGCTTCCTGCGCCCGCTCGGTGCAGCGCTCATGCACACGCATCCGCCGCGCGGAGCCGCCCGCCGCGCGGAGCCCCGCGGACGCGGGCAGCGCCTTCTCCCCCCGCCGCCGCCGCCCCGAGAAGGGGTGCGGGCCCGCCCCGCTCGTCGCCTCGGCCCGGCCGGGACCGCGCCGCTCACGGCAGCGAGCGCGGATGCTGTAGGCGATAGCCTGGCGCCTGCGGGAGAACCCGGGGAGCGCCCTGCGGCATCGCCTCCGCTACCGCGGGGAGAGGCGGAGGGGCTGGCGCCTTCCCTCCTTCAGCAGCATGTCAGTCCCCGCGGAACCGCCCCGCCGCCGGCATGCTCTGCCGTCCTCCTTCCCGCAGCCGGCTGGGGGGACGAGCGCGGCCGTGCCCGCGGGAGAAGGGCTCCCATTCAGCGGCCGCCGACACCTGCCCGATGCGCCCAGGGACGGAGCCCGCTCCGCTCCGCCGCGCCCCTACGCGCTCCCCCTCGTCGCCTCTCGCCGGGGCGCCCGCCGGCAGCCGCTCGGAGGGGCCGGCGGGGCGGCGGGGCCCGGCGGGCTGACGCCGTCGACGGCGCACCGCCCCCGCAGGGCGGGAGCGAGAGCGGCAGCCGCCCCCCGCCCCGGGCCTCGCTGCCCCCGCCGATCCCGCCGGCGGACGCCGGGGCGTGCCCCGGGGGAGGAGCAGGGCAGGGCATTCCCCCCGGGTGGCCGCAGCCTCGGCCGCAGCCGCCCGGGGTCAGTTTTAGTTTGCAGGTGGCCCGCCCAGCGTGTGCCCAACTTGGTAGGGTCGTCGGGAAGCTTGCTCAGAAAATACTTTTCTGTTTAACGAAGACCTGGTTCACTGCTCGAATGTGTTTTCCTGCGCTAAAAAAAAATAATCTTATTTTGGGACTCTCAGAAAAATGTTTGGAGGGCGCGATGCCGCGACGCTGTAGATGGTATTTGTTCGTTGTAGACAAGACCGAGTAACTGTTGACTGCAGAAATCGTTTCCAGCACAGCAGCGCAGTTACCGTTCACCAGGCTGATGATTACAGCCCCCCCAGGCTGTGGGCACCCAGACCCTCAGTGCCTCTCGGGGGGTGGGGGGGGGGACACCCGGACTGGCCCCGGGCGAGACGCGGCCTGGGCCAGCTTCATCTCCAGGGTAACCCACTGTAGACAGGTAGCTGTGGCTGTTCAGCTCAATTCTGGTATGATTTTATTCCTTCGGGATGTGAAATGAAAGGTTTTAATGTTTCAGTAACGTTCTTGATACCAAGGGAGCGCCGGACGCACCACACAAGCAGAACCAGTCTGGCCAAGGAGCTGGAATATGCCAGCAATGGCATTCTGGTTGGGTTGGGGGGTCCTTTTCAGGCTGTGCTGTAACACAGACACACTGGTACCAACCTGAGCCCAGACATTGCCGGTTAATCTACTCTGGAACTCTCTTTAGGCATTTCCTGCTGATTTCCCAGAGATGAAAGCTACGGGATGTGTGTTGGTGTTGATGGGTTTGCAGCACTTGCAGGCACTGTCATCACGTCAGGTTAAACTGAAATGACCTTGTAATTATAATGTTACCGTTGTAAATGTGCTACTAGACCTTCAGCACCCAGAGCAGCAAGAACTTGCAGTTTGCAAGTATTTTAGGAACACCACCTTTTTTTTTTTTTTTGGTAGTAAACTTAATTCTGTTACTCATAGGAAACAAATGCTGGAATTTGGTGCCGCATGAACACCAGCTTTGAGCTAGGACATCATATTGCTTCCACGTACAGACAAACCATCACCTGATGACAAGGAAAATACTTTAATACTGGCAAAAAGCAGAATGGACACATCTTTTCCTCACATTTGTGTAGAAAAAACCCATATATTTGTAAAGGGAAATTAAAACATAGTGCAGTGCCACCTTAATGGTAGTGTTCTAGTGGCTGCTCAGGTATCGCTGTAGTTTCCTATCTTATTTTAGTCTGTTTCAGGTCTTACTAAAGGCTACTGTAACAGCAATAATGAAATAATACTAAAACCAACAACAATACCAATAAATCTACCAAAGAGTGCTGCTTGTTTGTTTGTACATTACCTGTCTCGGCTGAAGTTCTGGTCCCTTGAAGTCAATGCCAGAAGCCCCACTGACTTTTAAAAAAGGTTAGAATTTAGTTCCTGGAGATACATCTGCCAAGTATAAAGCTGAGTCACAGCTGAGTTTTGTCCTTTACACAACATCTGGAATAGTTTTGAAGTCCCAGTGACCTCCAGCGTGTTGACTCCTGATTGGCTTTGTATCTTCCGTATGTCCACATTTGGAAGTGGATCTGGGGATTATTTCTGTAATTTACAAGACCGCATGTTTTCATAATTCTTCCAGCTGACCTCTAAAATCATCATGGAACATGACGAATTTGATGGCATTCCAGTGTTACACTGGAGAAGCAGGAGAGACAGGGAACAAATCAGTCTGGGATGCATAAGAAGCAATGACTTTGGTAGGCATCCCAGTTCTTGCGCTGGGGGAAAGAGCTCCAAGCTAAGCCACAAAATGTTGCCACAGGGCAGGCAGTGGGAGCAGTAAGACTCTGTTTGAAAATATATACCACAAACCAAATTGCTTTCTTGAGAAGACAGAGGTATATATGCTGTAACGCTCTCCTGAAATGAGAGAGATGATTCTGCCCTTGTGTCTGAACTAGAGCTCCTGTCACAAATGGGCCTATTCTAGCTTCGTCTCCTGATATTTAATGGATTGCAATGAGCAGGGGCTGGTTCCACAGCAACCGCTCTAGGCCATGGATAGATGACCCTGAAGTAAGTTCGAAGAGTGCTTGGCCCATTACACAGTTAAATTCTTTGGCCGCTCCAAAGCTCATAATGAAAGTAAACATGTAGGCTTTGCCATACCTAGCCTGTATTGTAATTCTAATAAATAAACTGGGATGAACTTGTGGGTCTCTCTTGTTCCATTTTGTTGTAATCTTTGCCTAATTGGTTTATTTCTCTGGTTGTTGGCTTCTGATATTTCCCAAGGGTGAGTAGAATGTAATGGACTAGATAAGTTATGAAAGAGGCACTGATTAGCTGAGGAATGTGAGGAGATGTCTCTGGAGGAAAAAAAGCGAGGCAAAGGAATAGAGAAGGCAAAAAAGGCCATTTCTGTAGAAAGAGGTACAGAGAGAGAAGACGAGACCCAGAAACAGGTACTGAAGGCAATAAAGGAAAGTAATTCTGCATGATCTCCTTAGGACAGAAAAATAAAATATGTTTTAAAGTTAGGTTGAAAATGAAAACTTAAGAATAACAACAGAGACTCCTTCACATTTGTTTAAAAATTTTTTTAAAGAATTTTTTTTTTTTTAAAGAAAGTGAACTGTCTTTTTGAGTAAATACGTTACATTTTAATCAGAGCACAAATTTATTTCCTGGAAATGCAGGGTCAGATCAGTGTCTGGAGGTAAAGCACTCGATTTTTGTACCAGCCTTCCTGTGGAGTAAAACTGTTTAAACTTCTCGAATAACAATGTAACAATGCATTTAAGAACTGCAGCTTCAATGGCTGTTTCTTTTTTATAAAGCACTTCCTACAGGCTGGGAAGTCAGGAAAAGGGTGCCACAGGATTCACTATTCTGGCCTGACTCCCTAAGTAAGTCTTTTACGTATCCAAGGTGTTAGCTTTCCTGAGATCCTCCAGCCTTGATGGCTCCCTGCGCCCCTTCTCCTCAGCCGGTGCTCAGCGCAGGGCTCACCAGGTCACATCAGTTTGTAGCAAAGATTGCACATTAGTATGTTTTAAGTGTCTTATTAGTCTAATACCAAGATAAGGAAGTATTACGCTTAGTCTCTTTAGAAATCAATATAGTGTTTTTGATCCAAAATACAGCAATTGAGTCTTTTTTTTGATGCAAAAAAATAATTTATGTAGATACGCTGCAAAGCAAACAAAGACATCCATCCCTGTCCTGTGAAATTTATAGCCATAGTTCAACAAAGACTACCGTTAGATGAGATTGTAAAGAAAATAGGAACATTTTTCTAAGTTCCATTGTGTCAGTGTCAACAATTTCCAAGTTTGCTTAGGAAATTAATGTCCATGCAGTGTATTAGCAGTGGAGATGCTGAGGAAGAGTCTTATTTTGCTTGCAGCCATGGGTAGTTTTAAAAATATGCAGTCATTAGTGCGTCCACCTGTAGCTGTCAGCCCAGCATAGGCATGTTGCTTTCAGTTCTGAATGCATGGAACAACAGGATTAAGCTAGCAAACACGTCCAAATGGCTTAGTATGCTACACTTGCCTTCTCTGTAAGTGTTGCAAAAAACTGTTTGACACTTAAATTCTTGTGGTGAGATTTTTGGCACTTATGAACTATTGTATTCCTTAGATAATGAAAAAAAAAATCTAAATCAGATAATCCAGGCTATGTTCCCACCTGCTCTGTTTCCCTTTCAACATGAATTTACATATGTAGTTCCAATGTGAATTTGCATGGAAATACCTGTGGGAGCATGCAGGTAGCTACACAACTCTTTCAAATTTATCCAGATTTGTCTAACACAGTATAGGATTTAATGACAATGAAATCTAAGAGAATGGCCCATACAACCAGATATTTTTTGCTTTTGCCTCTGAGTATAATTTTTTTTTAACACATCATTACTAAAATAATGATGTAATCATTATTTTAGATATAGAATAAATTATTCTTTAGATAAAGAATGTCATCAGCACTTTTGTTATTATGAGGAAAAAAACCCAAATGCATACTTAAAAAATATAAACATTAACATACCAAATCTTCAAACTGCAGAAATTAAGATTCACTTCCAAAAAGAACAAGGCTAACATCAATTTCTCATTATGAAAGTATCAATGGAATAATTTACCATTAGCTCCAGTGTAGTCAATAGGATACAGAGTGGTTGCAATAAATAAATATAAACTTGCCTTAATGTTATCCTTATTATGATAGAAAATCTGTCATAAAACTGAAGTCACACAATGAATGGAAGATAAAAAAACCCACTGATAACTCTTCCTGTAAATATCTGCAAAATAAAAGCCAAGAAAAATTATCTTTAAGGTCATAAAGCACAAAGCCCTAAATAATTTTTAAATACTTACAAAAACGAAGAATGAAATGTGAGTTTTATGATATTATTTAAATCCCTTATGAATATCAAGTCCCATGACAATTTTCATAAATAACTGGGTAGTAAAATGCTAGAAGAAAGTCTTACACATATAAATCTGTACACTATGTATGGAATAGTGAAGATTAAACTCTTACAGTAAAACATTGCTGTTATTAAATGTAGACTAGGAACTGCTATGGAAAACACCACGGATTTTTGAGGAGCTGTAAGGTAGAGGAGTGAGAGAACACAGCTCTAGCCAAATGGATGCTTGAGAAATTAATGTCTATCGATGTATCAGTGCTTTGCCACTTAGAAAATGCAATGATAACATTTGAAGCAGGACAAGTGTTTTCAGATTTCAAAAGCAGTTCAAGGACAGTGAAATCTCACTTCTGTTTCAAACGTAAACGCAGCACAAGAATTATGCTGTTAGAAGGATTAATCCAAATAGAACACTCAGGGCTAGCGACCTAAGGAAAATCTGGTAACTGAATCAGACTGGACACACAGACTTAGTGAGTTTGACAAAATTCTGTTTGTGTCACAAGTAGATGAGAATACAGCTCAAAATCAGTAAACTCATTGGATGCAGCAGTATTCTGAAACCTCTTCTGTTTGCCATCTGAACCTGGCCTTTGTGAAAATGCCTTTACTGCCTAGTCTATATCTCCACTCTTCTGCCTGTCCTGATAACTATTCACTAGCTACATGTAGGTCTTGTAGCCCTACAAAGCAAACTTCGACTTAATTTCAGATCAGTATATTCTGTTGTTGCACATTTCTGTTAAATGGTCCTAAGAAATACAACATTGATTTTTGTAAATTATCATTGCTTCACTTAGGAATTAATGTTTATTGAAATGAACAGAAGGAGATCACATTCTCTTAAGAGCTATCATCTGGACTGCTATTCTGCAGTTTCAATATATTTTCATGTCTGAAAGATCATTTTAGTAACCACATTTTCATATTTTCTTTAAATGAAAGCTTAAACCACACAGAAAAAGTTGTGGTTTCCATATAAGTGTCATTATAGCAAACCACAAACAATGATTTAATCTACTTCTGGTACATGGCAAGTGTAGCACCGTTCATTTTTACAGGAAAACGCAGTATGTGTTGAATAAAACGTCCAGTGATATCAGTGGTGAAACCTGAGCTCTTATTCTTCTTTTACAAGCTTTTTAGCCTTGCTGCTCTGAGTAGCCGCACTGAAATCAAGCCATTCTTAACAGAAACATACACTGCCAAGTATCTTTGCAGTATTTGCCCTCAATCAGTTATCAACCTGCTTTCACTAAGCTCATCAGCCTTTTAATACATTCACTTGTTTTTTTTAATTTCATGGGGATAATTTTCAACTCAAAACAAAGCAAACGAAAACCGTAATCGTTCTTGATGAATGCTGTACACTGCTGAGAATCTGGCTGTGCATGTGTGACATGTAAGGACAGTAACAAGGACCTTCCTTTTTTGCTTTCCTATACTTTAAACATTACATTATCTTCTTAAAAATCTAGAAAAGGAAGAAGAATGATGGTGCTGCCTGATGTTATTCCAAGGACTCTCACTGAAAGCAGGGCGATTTTTAAGGAAAACTAGAACTAAATGAACTAGGGAATTTAAGAATATGAAAAATAGAATATGAAAAACAATGACAACAACAACAAAAAAAAGCACATTATTATCCATATGCAAGCAAGAGAAAGGTATTCTTTTTTCCCCTGGTATTTTAGAATAGTAGAATGGTGGCTTCTCAGAAGATACTGTCCACAATTTCCAGTTTTGTCATTTTATTATATACATGGTTCTGCAAACTGTAGTGAGTAGGAGATTGCTTTAATTTTCTCTTTTTACCTGTGCAGAAAGTTTGGTAAACCCTGTTGTGGCTGATTGTGCTGGTTTGATCCTGTAGCCTTTCAGTTTTACCTTGCTAGCTGGTTATTGAGTTGATGGAGAGGTACATTAATAAGAGAAGTGGCCTTCTGCTTGTGGTGGCTGCTGCATTTTTTGAAACCTGAGAAACAGTCTATGGCTGGCAACTTCCTCCCATCTAATTCTTCCTTCTTTCTCCTTTCTGCTTTACAGATGACAGAAAGAAGAACCCTTTCTGATAATTCTTGTTTGGGTTTTGCATGACAGTGAAATAAATAGCTTTGTAAGAGTCAAATAATGATTAGACATCACCATAAATACTGAAGAAGGAGAGTTTAGGGAGATATATTCACCAACACCAATGCATTTCAAAGGCAAAAAAAGCATTGCAGCTTAAATTCTAATGAATCTTACTTAGATTGGGAAAAGGACACAGCATGTGGGAGGACCTGCAGAGATTCGGAGAGATATAGCACATCCTTGTCTTGAAACATGTTTTTAAAATCCTGCACAAGGCTGTTGTGCTGCCAGTAAAGAGCTAAGGATTTGAGAGTGTATGACTACTCTCCTAAAAATATAGGACTGAATTATTATATAGAGGCAAAGAAGTGCTTGGTTTCAATGTTGTTTCATGGATTTGCATTTTCATTCTTGCCTTTTCTTTTTTCTGTTCTTTTTAACTTGTTTCTTTGCTTTAATTTCTTCACAGTTTATGTCTTATATTTTTTCATTGGCCTGTTTTCATCTTCTCTTTGTTCTTCTAGTCTGATACTATCCTTCTACTTTATATTTTGTCTTTTTCCCATTTAGTTTCTCACTTGTTTTTCTGTTGTCCACATTACCATCTGTTTTTTTCTCTGTGATCAAAGAACAGTTTGGTGTTCTGTTTTTCTAAATAACAAGTGGAACTATCATTTTGAAGTTAGCATGTCAGATCTCCAGATATGAGCAAGATTCAAAACTTACCCTGCATAGGCTAAAACTCACAATGAGGGATGTAGGTTTATTATACGAATGAGCTTTAAAAATTACATAAAAATTAATACATAGACTGTATGGTAGACTTATAGGGCTAGTCTCATCTAAAGTCTTACTTTAACCACAGGGGACTGGAGAAATCCTATGGAATGCATGCTACATATATATAGAATATATACGTATACACTATGGATTAAATCTGTGCATATACTTTTTCTTCCCTTTCTCCCTGGGGAATGGGAAACTCCCTGGGGAATCACACCTTGGGTAGGAAATTGGATTATAGACTCCTCAAGGTTATATTCAAATCTATTCTGTGACTTTCTGGAATTACAAAAATATCATCTTTAGGAATGATATACGATCTATGTTACTTCATGGAAGTTTATTTGTCAGTTCACAAGACAGATACTTTGTTCCACTGTACTTGCCACTACTTCAGCCTGTTTTCCACTTTTCAAGTTCAGTACTGCTGGAAGCAACATCTCTTAACATTCAGTACCTGGAAATGCTCTTCCCAATAGAGCACTAGGCAAGTGATTTAACGACAGCAGTATCAGTGCTGTTAAATATTCCAGAAATTTATAAGGGGCTTAAAGATCAGGGTGAAGAAGAAGTGGGGAAGAAACAAAGGATGAGAAAAGGAGAAACATGTACTAACATGAAGAAACAGGGCAAAAAAAAAAAAATAACAGCAACAGAGAATGCATGTGAATGATAAAATAAAGTAAACCAGAAAGTGGTATGTGAGCAGTTATTTAGGAGTGAAGATCAGAAGGAGAAAACATGTCAGTGGAACACAGAAAAAGACCAAGTCCACATTCTGCCTGTAGCCTTTTTCTATTTTTCCCTCCCTTTCTATTCAGAGAAGAGCTTCTACCGACATTTGAAAAAGAATGGAGAATTCTAAGCATTGTTCTTCTGCTTTATTTGTAAATATTTTCAGCTATTTTGAAGAAATGCCAGATGAAACCTTTACTAATTCAGCAATGAAAGGGAAACCACAAGTATGGGTGAACAGCAATAAATGTGTGAATTGGTTTGTAATTTTTTTTCCTTGGAGACTTGCAACACATACAAAACATTCAATTCCCTGAATCTACTGATTATTTTTAGTGAAGACTGCTTAAATCCATCAGCTTTATTTGCAGCAAAAATAGCAAAACACATGATTCCTATTTTAAATGAGCTGCCCATTTGCAGTCTTTGGTAAACAAATCTAAAGTAAGTTGAATTTCATAATGCCTGTGGTTTCTTATTTATTCCCAGTTGTGGGTAGTATCTGAAGCTTTCTGATTGCGAATTGTCTCAGGCTGGACTTTGTGTTCTTACTTGTAACGCAGCCTGTGCTCTTTGCATTGTCAACACAGCCTAAACTCTTGACGTGATGGGTAGAAAGACACTGTTTTGATGCAGTGGCTGAAGCAGTGCTCTGCAAGCCTCAGCATAGCCCTTGTCACAGCAGGACGAGCAGGCGATTTGTGCAGTGGCAGCATCTTTGTGGCTGTTCCAATCCCTGTTAGACATGTACCACAGTATATGTGCTCTTCAGAGCCACACTTCATAGGATACATCGGGAGTAGGGCATGCACTTTTGCAGGTTCTTCCCCAAAACTCCTCTCTACAAGTGGAATATCCTCTGCAGAAATGACCAAAAAGTTTGCCTCTATGATTGCAGAAATAAAAGGAAAACCTAATCCCAGAAGTATGGGCCTGTAATATAAAATCACTAGTCAACAGTAACTTCTTTAAAAAAGAAAACTGCTCATCTCTAATCTAATTGCTACTTTCAGCAACTATGGGACCATTACCTCAGGGGAGAAGTAAATCCAAGACCATTCAAGGCTATGTAAAATTCTTGGTTTGGCCTACAATCTGCTTCTAAATTAACAGGCAAACCATAGAAAGCATGCTTTTGTAAAGAAATACTGTTTAATAAACAGAGTAATTGACTTTTAGTTGAACAGACTTTGCTTTCCATGTGGGAAGCAAGTGTTCAGACTCCCAGATGAGATTGTGACAAATAATCTCAGAACTAGTAGACAACAACACTGGCTACTGAAAACATCAGTGTGGTAACCCAGGAAATGATGAAACACAAGCTAGTTTCTTTGGCAACTACCCGCATAAGCAAGGCAAAGGTCCTTTAAGGTTGCTAAGCCAGCACAAGTCTTCTTATGAGGAAAAAAAGGGAAAGCAACAATATGGCAAGTATTCTTTCTCTTGTTGGATTTGTTTATCTGTTCTGCTTTGAGTTTACAAACATATCTGTCCTTTCAGGCATGGATTTAGTTGGGTGGAAGGATGAGGTCAGCTAGTCTTTTTTCAGCCCTTACTATTTTTGGTTACTCTTTTGCAAAGCTTAGAGGCTAGTTAATTTTTAGGAAGTAAATTTCATTCCTTATAATCAAATTTGGTTTTCTGCTCCTGTTTTACATATAGTCCAAAAAAAAAAAAAAAAAAAGAATGTGTACCGAAACATCAAAAGATCATATTGTGCAAAGGAAAGAACCAAAAGTGGTTGCATCCATAAAAATCTGCCTGTGTACATGCCAACAGTCATGTCCATATTAAATAGTCCTTCTGCTTGTGCTAGTATTATTTCAAGTTTAATAAGTATGTAGAATTTTGCCCCTAGCAACTAAATCCTCTGCGGAAGCTTCTTATCATCCAGAAGCCTCTAGGATAATTCATCGAAGAGGGACCTTTTCAGGGGCTACACCAGTAGAAGGTCCAAGATTTGAACCAAAAGTCCACTTTGTGCTGCCTTTACGTAGGATTCCATACCTTACACAGATCTGAGACTGCTGTGGCCAGTATTTCTTATGCCTTTTGGCATATGTGGAGGTAAATAGTACTGTGTACTATTCAGTGGTTTTTATAGGGTATGGAGAATGAATTTTTTTATTTTCTCCATATTATTTCAAGTTCAATACAGAAAATAATATCATGCTAAGATGAGATTTTGGGTTTCTTTAGCCTCAGTTATCTGGATGTGTATTGAATGTAATTTTTTTTCTTGAGCCTCCATAAAAAAATGCTCCCATAAGGATGGTTAATGATTGTTTCGACTTAAATAACTTGTGAATTGGAAGTAATACATGCACAGAAGTGTCTGCTACAACTGTGTGTATCTAGAATACATGCAAAGAGAAATTAAATTGATCCAGCTTTTTTTTTTTTGCTATAAAAGGATAGATGGACTAAATCCCCCTATCAAGTTTATTTTAAGGACAAGATACATCCTCAATCTCTAGCTCACGGTACATGATACATAAAAGTGGTACTTGACTGAAATCTAGTTATTTGTATTAAGTTTAGAAAATTACTTTCTGAACTTAATGTCTAAGAAACAATGAATTTGATTGTGGCGTTGGATATTCTGGCAGAATATGTATGACAAATGGCAGCTTTCCAGGTTTCCTCCACAATGTATATGACAGATTAACGTTGGAACCGTTAGGTCACAGCACAGTCAAAAAAAAAAAAAAAAGCTAAATGGAATAGTATAAAAAATGGGTTAATAGGCTAGGTACCTTTGCTACCATAACCAAATTAATCTAAAATATACAGATTATATCAAAGCAGCTAATGAAATGTCTGCAAAACTCCAAGCAGAAGGAGCAGAGCTTATCACAGTTTCTAACACAAATGAGGTGTCAGACTTGCAGAGAATACCTATGGAATAGATCTGATACTACTTGGCCATGACAATGATTACAAAATAAAAAAGATTAGTGAAACACGTATTATGAAAAAGGTCCAATTTTAGAAATTTCTCAGAAAAAAAAAAACCCTCATAAACTTTGGTTCATCCTTTCAATATACTTTTCAAAGAACTGACATTGTGGGAAATTCAGAGAAATATTTATATATAGAATTAGTGAACAGTGAATATACTCGGAACCTTCATGTAGGTGTAATTTTTCTTAACAATTTCTTTAAAAAATAAGCAGCTAATGAGAATTAGTTTCCAATTTATTTTAAAAAAGTAACTGTTTTCAGTGGCCATATCAATAATATTGGGCCAGGAAGAGTCTCCATATTCCTGGATGATTTTTTTACCATGGTTGCTTCCTGACTCTGTATCCGAGTGTGAATTTAGGGGGTGGGAAGCTATAAGTTCTCTGTGTCCTATTTCTGCATAGTTCTAGATGTAATTAACTGTACTGTGTTTACATTGCAGCCATGGGATTTTCTTGATTTTATAAATACAGTTTAGACTTATTGTTAACAGGAATTTGTGAATTAGTTTGCCTTTCTACCTTGAAATAGGATTCATATTTCTTCCTGATGTAACTCAACTGACTTCAATAATTTTAGATCACAATGCGGCCTATTTTTTTTTATTGTTTCAGTTTATTTTTTTATGGAAGGTTACTCTAGTGCATCCATGAATTAATTACTATTAAAAGACATAACCCTATCAAACTTAGTTTTAAGCTCACCTATGAAAATGGCATTTAGGAATCTTGTCATTTACCCAGTCCAAACCTAAAATATTACTGTATCTGCAGAATATAGAAAAGCTCACAGTAAAAAACAGTACTACACTGTTTTTGTGTAATACACTACAGTGTGTTACTCCCTGAATTCCTGAGAGAACTAGTTGGTGATAGTATATGAATTATGTGGCATATGAGTTATATGAATGGTATATGGATTAATACAAATTAATGTATCCTTGACATAGCTGCTAATTCAAGAGTTAGAAGCAATGGCAGAGTGAAAAAATGCAGCATCCTATAAAATTCTTCTTTTATGGATGCTGGAACTTTCTAATTGAAAGATCACTGTAAAACTCCAGTCCCCAGAGCTTTATACTTAAATCCCTTATGAGTTCATTGCTGCTGAGTCGCATAGTGCATTCCTACTGCGAATAAAATATTTCTGACAAAATATTAAATTTAAATAAGGCATTTTCTCTGATCTGCAGCAGTGATAACATTTACAGTCAATCACTGGCACATTCCATACAGCAGTCTTTGTCATGCTGCAGTGGCATGGCATTGCTATATTCTCTAGTCCTGAGGGGACTCTGGAGATCACAAGACAATTTTAATTAGATCATTGTATTCACAAGAGATGCTAAAAACTAGCACACGTTATAGTAAAACTTTGAGACTGTTGAAGTTAGGTTGATTGTAAGGTTGATTGTGATCCCTGATCTTTAATGTCTTTAAACTGCAGAAATGTTTCTGTTGCTGAGCACAGGTAAGTTTGTTTTGAACATTTAACTGGGAGAACAGTTAGGAAAATTGCTCAGGAAATGCACGTGGGTGATGATTGTTCCAAGAATGGATTTTAGCAATCAGCTACAACCTGTTAGTTTGATGTACAAAGTTCTCAGCTGTTACCATGTATTCTCAAGTTCTGGCTAAATTCTTCTCAGGATTTAGGACAATCATTTGGATCCTTCTATCTTTCCCTTTGCAAAGGCAACATGAGACAAAAGAAGGGTAATTTTGACTTTTCTAAGCTCACAAGTAAAATCCCAAATATCCTTTGCATTTGAACATTCCCTGCATGAGAACAAACTCCCACAATTCAGTCACCTGCAGAGTCATCTTCTGCAGTCCAGTCAAGCTTTCTTCCCAAGGACAATGATGGATAGATCTGTATTTATTACTCTTGCGGGAATGTCTCGGGTTTATCATCTTACAGCGGCTCTTGGTCACTTCTGCTGTCCACTACCATTATCTGCAAATAATTTACATTGGATATAGTAAGAAAAAATGCTGGACTCTAATTCTCTCTGCTTAGATAAACTCCAGGGATGTATTTTGTAGCCTTGCTGGTATTTTTAAACTTCTAATAAGTATGGACGTAGGGTGGAAGCTAGGTGGCTTTAGAAGTGTTGGTATTAAGGCCAAAACAAATGATGTTTTACATGTCTATTCACATTTAAGGGTCTGAAGGGATAATACAGATTTTTCATGGTTTTATTTTTCTACTGAAAATTATACAACAATTCTGGGTTGTGAAACAGATTTCTAGAATTAAGCAATGTTTATTGCAAATAAGTGTACTGGGAATCTTACTATTCAGCAACTTTTACAGGTATTTTTTTGCCCAGCTGATACAGATCTGGATGGTTGTATAAATACTGTGACAGGAGCAGAAAACAGCCTAGGAAATCCTATAGCCAATGCAGTACTAGAAGCTGCCTATGCTGATGCAGCACTAGCTACTTCAGGTCATAATTTTAAATGTTTTTTGTAACCCAAAATGTTTTGAATATGTTAATATTTAACCTTGGAAATGTACCTTAATTATTTAGTTGGGGATAGCCCTTCCATATTATCTGAGCAAGAACAAATCCTGATGTTGGGGATTTGTGACACAAAAGAGAGTGTACACAGATAGTTATATTAGAGGAAAAGAAACCTCCAAAGAAACTAGAAACTTAAAATTAACAAAACAACAAAAAAAGTAAAAGTAAATCTTAATGCTTCATATACCAATACATGTACTGAAAATATCAGCATGTCAGCATGTGAACTGATCACACAAGCTAACTGCTTCAGGTTATGACTGTAGAACAATAACATGCATTCTGGTGCACACATGAACACACAGCCTTATGAGAAATAATTTTAAAATTAGTATATACAGGTTAGGTTGTATTGGTGATTCCCATTACTTAAAAGGTCTGCTTTTAAATGCACTCTCTGTCTCTGTGGGATTTTCTTGGTGTCGTTTAAAATGTACAGTATCAAAGTAAGGAATCAAGCATATTGTGTTTGTAGAGCAAAGATAGCAAGAGTGAGGACTGATGCTTAGTCAAAGTACAGCAGTTCTGTAATAAGACAAAACAACTTGGGTGAAATCCTGTTCGTAGTCTTGAAAGCAACATATTTTTGCAATTATTTCCACTCCTCAATCAAATAAAAAGCAATTTGAAAACACATTTCCCACATATAAACCCTTGATCTTACTAAATCTACACAGCAATTGGTTTTGCCAAATATGCTTTAAATCAAAATGCTACCGAACTGTTTTAAAAATGAAAGCTTCTACAGGTCTTCATATACAATGAATTCTGATCGTGTTGGTATCTTCATTTTCCTGTTCTTCCTAGCTAATAATTACTGTCTTTATACTTTTTTGCTTTAAATCACTATTTTACCTTGTGCCCGTGTGGCTTTGGTTTTAAGTTGGCTTTATCATTATTTTATGATGAAAGGGATTATGACTGAGATTTGGCTTCTCCATCTTCCCATGTATGCAGTAGTGCCATGGTTTAACTCCGGCTAGCGAAATAGCCGCCCTCACAAATCCTCCTCCCCTCCTCCAGTGGCGGGAAAGAATCGGAGGAAAAAGAAATAAGGAAGCTCGTAAAATTGAGATAAGATCTATTTACTAATTAAATCTAAATCAATATATACAGATACTACTAATAATAAATAATTAAAATAGTAGAAAATAAACCATATGATACAATATATATAATATGACACAATTTCCCACCATCCACTGATCAATGCACACCCAGATGTTGAGTGATGAAAATCAGACCCAGAGAGCCCGAGAACCACAGCTCGAGAGCGATTGCAGCCCGAGAGCCGCGGTCTGAGGGCCGGAGCCCGGGAGCCTACGCAGCAGATTCCGAGCAAACCCTGTCACTGATAACACGGCCAGGAAACTCAAAACAACCCACCAGCTCCCACACAAATGAGCCAGCACAGGAGCTGGCAAAGCAGCTAACGCAGGAGGGTTAGCAAGTACCTGGGAGTAAACAAGCAAGGGAGTAAGGAGGAGAGAGAGAAGGGCAGAGTAATGGCTACCGGACTCCCTTCCCCACGCCGAGAGACCAGAACATGATGTACTATGGGATGAAATACTTCCTTGGTCAGTCTGGGTCAGCTACAGTATCCGAAGCGGACAAAAGACCTTGAGTCCAGTACAGGCCATCCCCAGCACCAGCTGAGGCCTTATCAATGTTTTTTTTAGCAACTTCCTAGTAACCACAGTAAAAGGAGTTAACCCCTTTCCTGACTGAACCCAGCACAGCAATATTTAAAAAAAACCAACAAATAGCACACCTCTAACTAATGAAGTCATTAAATCAACATGGTTGCTTTGTTTTCTAAAACTACTGCACATTAAGTATGTATATACATCTTTGCAGTAACGACTCCTAGGTCACTGTTACCTGAACAACTTTTTAACACGTGCTTTGTTATTTCACAGAACCTCCTACCAGAGCTAATCTCAAATCTTTCAACAAGAAAATGTAGTATTTAGCCAAATGTTTATGGAAGAAAAATCTTACAGGAAATTGCAAACTTTCTCTTATGATATTGTATATACCCTTTGTTTAAACTGAGTATAACCAGCAGAGGATTTTACTATGAGTGACCTTTTTGGTATCCTCCCTCTTGTAGGTCCTCTGCTAGCAGCCAGATTTCCAGGGAGACAACTATTAGAAGCTTTTTAAAGGGAGTTTTACAGATAACCTGCTCTTGATGGAAAGTCTGTAAAGCAATCAGCCAGTCTGTTCTACTTGTATATTTGGTAGTGTCTTAACATAGATGACCAGCTCTGGACTGTTGGCAAGAAAAGTAACAGCTGCTCCCTCAATTACCTTTATAACTGTGGGACATTTGGTACAATTATGATCTTACTAATCTTGTTACTTTAAGAAAAATATTTTTTTGCTCTTACTGCATTGTTCTGAATGGTTCATTAATTTGATTTATTCCTTTTTCGTATCCAGTATTTGTCTTCTTAACTCCCAGATTTCCTCAGGTAGCAAGAACAGAATTTGGACTTCATCCAGACACAGAACCAGGGCACAGAACTGCAGGAGACTAAAATATCAAGGACTGCCTCTGAAGGAAGCAAGGTCTACCAACTTGCCATTAAGAAATACCTGGCTAGTGTAAGTCGTGATATGTTTATTGTTATTATTCATGCTTGTGAAGATTTTTTTCCCTAAAGTATGATCTGATTGATTGCTGAATTACCAGCGTATACTGGATTACAATTTGATTCTTTTCCCTTTTTTCCTCCACAGTTTTTGAATTTGTTCATTTCCTGATATTCCTACATGTCTTTAGTTGGATAAATATTCCTGTCATCCTGCAGAAGATTAGAAAACACAGATATCGAGCCTGGTTTTTAAACTCTCTTACTCATCTTCTAGTAAAGTTCACACATGTAAATTCTATTTTTGCATATTCAAATTAAGTATAGCTATTTGTAGCCTCAATCTCTCAGTCTTATTTGCATGCGAAATGTACATGTTCAATCTAGAAGTTGTTTAAGAAGGTAGCTCCAAGCAATTTCAACTCACTTTTCCAATGAATAAAATATTCAGACTAAACCAAAATTTTAATAGTTTTATTACTAATGCTTTTGCAACCTTACAATTCAAAGTAAATTTTTTTAAAAAAAACCATTTAAATGTGTACATTTACAGAAGTACCTTATATAAGAATGTGACTATTTATTTATCTCAGAGACTTGTATTTTGTGGTCATCTTTTGATCATTCAGTTTACCAAGAATTTGAATAATTCAAATAAATCTATATAATACACAAAATACACAATATTAGTCCATGGGAATTTCAGCAGAGTGCAGCTGAGAAAAGGCAGGAAAGATCTGTGACAGCTTCTCAGTGCTCAACCCTGTAAGTCCACAGAGCTGCTACTTTATAAATATGGTAATACTTCTTCAGATACAAGCTGCTTCACAGATTATTCACTGTAGATTGGTTTGGGGCAACCGCTCCTGCAGGTAGGTAGAGATGGGTTTCTGAAAGGGACATGGAAATGGAGGACATCATAGAAAAGCCTCTTAAGGAAGTAAAACCCCATTTTGAAATTTTAGTACCCTTGTAGGTGAGTATATTTAACATATAGAGGCTTTGGATTTAGCATATAAGTCTTTCGAGGGACAAAAGCCTTTCTGATAAAGTCCTCTCTTTGCCCTCACAAAGAGTCTGTGACAAAATTATTTTTGCGGGATGTAGGCATACCGATAAATCCTACCACTGTCACAGCTTATCTCCTTTTCTTTCTTTGCCTCTCATAAACAACTTATAAACATCCATAAATGTCTGGAGAGAGAGAAGATTGCATCGCTCTATCTCCTCCAGGCACCACTGGCAGAATTTTGTTGTACTGGGTTTTCCGTGGTTACAAAAGTTGGAATTAATTTAAAATAACTTCAATACCAAAAAGAAGGCTTTAAAGGCAGCTAAGACCATGTTGTTACTGGAAGATTCCCTTCAGATTTGATTTACATGAGATTGAAGTGGGATATGTGGATTTTGAGTCCTGATTTATTTGGGCAGGCCTGAAAAATCCCATCTAAGATTTTGTTCTTTAAAAAACAAAGCTGTTCCTTTCAGAACACTATTTACTTATAAGAAGGGATGGATGCTGATTTATGGAATTCTTTAGATGACTACAATACTAACTTAAAAGTCTTCTCTGGAAGAGACTTTTGCCATTTATTCATGAAACTTACAGGCTGAAGTACATTCTTCTTATTTTCATACCAATAAAGTATGCCCCTATCCCAAGTCTGAAACACAGAAGAAGAAGACCTTACTTACAGGCAGTTTAAGACAGTGAATAAAATCCTTTTTTTAGTCCAGGAAGCAGCTCTCCTTCACTGGAAGACACACGAAGCACTCAAGAAGTAAGACATTATTCTTTGTGAACTACAGTTTTGCACTTAAATGAACAGTTCTAATCCTGGCTATCTTGCCTCTTGTTCAATTTTTCCTACCCCCAAAAGACTGTGAATAAAATGCTGTATTTTATATGTATCGTAAGGGACAGACAAGTCAGTAGTAGGTGCAATACTGAGTATGTTTAAATGTCTTCTAGAATAGGACAGGGAAATCTAATGGGCATTCTGGGATAATGACCTGTTACATGCTTTTGGTCTGAAGAATGGTGTGAAAAGTGAAGGTCGTTGAAACTATTTCCATAGATCTGAATTACATAAACCAGACAATGGGTCACATGCTCCTATGAATGATGCTGAAAAGCACAAAAAATGTCTGTCTCAAAGCATTCACCTTAGCTAAAACTTTCTATTTGTAATTTTGCCAAAGTAATTTATAATCCCATGTCTGTAAAGGTTTGAAAAATTCTATTGGGAGTACAATGACTTTGTTTTGAGAAAGTATGAAGGAAATCAGGTCAAAGCCACAGAACAAAACCTAGAAACACTATGAGAATTTCACAATGGAGAGCTCGAGTTAATGCAAGGATGATCTAATTTCTGATGAAAATAGATGTCTTGGAGTTCAGTGAGAAATTCTTAAGTTTCCATCTAAATATTTTCATTGACTATCCTCCCTTAGGTTCGACCATCCTCCCGTAGGTTCACTGGCTATGTCTCTTTATCTCCATACAGCTGTGTAAGTTGCTTTATTCTCATTTTTTCTTTGAAAAGCTGGGGGTCTCTAATGGGGTCCCTGATACATGCATACAGTTCAAGTCAGGTTATTGGCTTGAACCCCATACTGGCTTTGAATCCCATACTGGTTCCCTCCTTATCACATCATGTTTAAACACTTTTTCCTCATACAGAAAATTAAAAATAAATTACTTTTTCACGATTCTTTCGCTCTCACTGTCACACTATTAAACTCACTGATGACTTTCTTCTATCAGAGTAATCATCGTCACATTCACTTTGCACAATATGTGTACTGTGTTCTGCCTGTGGATCAGCACGAGTTTTTAATCTTTGAAAAGACACTACATGCTCATGTGCATCCTATGCGTTACGATCTGGCATGTATGCAGAGCTCTAGTGCACTCACTGCACAGTGTGTTAATGGTATTCCTGAATGAGCAGATAGGAGACGTAGGGCTACTGTTAAGATCTTCTTTCAGGCTGTGGGTTTGAGGGCCAAAGTCTTAAAACAGCATTGTGTGTAATGGAAATATAAGAAATCTCTATCAAAAAGCCGTAGTTAAGTTGAAGCTTAACTTTTAGCTTCAACTCATCTGCATGAGATTGAAAGTAGAGATCCAGTAATGAACTGTTCAGACTACAAAAAACCTGAATAACCAGTAACTCTACAATCATGGTCTCTGCCACCTAAGAAGTTTGGCTTATTTATCAAAATTATAGGTTATAAAAAAAAATGGGGTTTAAAGTGTTTATTAAATACACCTGAGTTACCATACAATCAGATTAATATTTAAATTGTTCAAGTGATCAGGAGTTAATATAATTATTGTAATTCTATTTTTTAGAATATATAAATCTATATTACTTTATTATAACACGTTTTGAACTTTCACAAGCCTTTGAAGAAACCACAGTTAAAAAAATATCACTAAATGCAGTGCCTGCTGTAGAAGGAAAGATTTGTCACATTTCCCAGAAAATGAAGACTCAAGACACTCAGAATGGTGAGAGAGGAGGTTTTGCACATGTTCCCCATGGCTCTCAGCAAGGACTGCAGCACCTCTGACTCTGACTGAATGTGATAAACAGCATCAAGGCTAATGCAGTACCTAGGAACTGCATCTCCTATAAACTGGTAATGTCAAACACCAATTTCTTAATCATTAGTGTAATTATGTTGTGTTGTTTTGCTTTTTCTTTCCATTAACGTTGAAACATTTCATTGTTACAAACATTTATTTGAAATAAATACTGAACATGTTTTGCATTCATCAAGTGTCTTGACAAGAGAAACATATTTTCTTTTTTTAATGAGGTTTTTAAAAATTTGAGAAACAAATGTTAAGATACTTAGTAATTGGCTTCTGCTGGTGGCTTTACTAAACTATGGTTTTTACTGTTTCTTCAATATTATTGAAGAAAATTCCAATTAATTATTAAGTCCACCACCTGCTCTATCTTGGGTCCCCTGTGGGGTCACAAGTCCAGCCGGAAAACCTGCCCCAGCCTGGGCTCCTCTGTCTTTCATCAGGTTGCTCAAAGCCTCATCCAGCCTGGCCTTGAACACTCCCAGGGATGGGGCATCCACAGCTTCTCTGGGCAACCTGTCCCAGTGCCTCACCACCCTCTCTGGGAAGAATTTCTTCCTGATATCCAATCTAAATCTCCCTGCTTTCAGTTTAAACCCATTACCCCTTGTCCTGTCACTACAGGCCCTTGTAAAATGTCCCCTCCTCCCCTCTCTCACAGCTTTCTTGTAGCCCCCTTCAGGCACTGGAAGATGCTATAAGGTCTCCGCGGAGCCTTCTCTTCTCCAGGCTGAACAAGCCCAACTCTCTCAGCCTGTCCCCATAGCAGAGGTGCTCCAGCCCTTGGAGCATCTCCCTGGCCTCCTCTGGACTCGCTCCAACTGGTGGATATCCTTCTTATGCTGAGGGCTCCAGAGCTGGACACAGCACTGCAGGTGGGGTCTCACAAGAGCAGAGTAGAGGGGGAGAATCCCCTCCCTCAACCTGCTGGCCACGCTTCTCTGGATACAGCCCAGGGTAGGGTTGGCTTTCTGGGCTGTCAGCACACACTGCTGGCTCATGTCCAGCTTCTCATCCACCAGTACCCTCAAGCCCTTCTCCTCAGGGCTGTTCTCAATCAACTCATCACTCTAATATTTTTCCTTAAGACATTTAAAAGAGAAATATCTCCAGAGTTTATGTCAGGTATTTCCTTTGATATAGTGATTTCAATATGCTTAGTACTATAATTATACCTTCTCCCTATATATAGCAACATATAAAAATAACTAGTAAAACCACTCATATATAATATTGCATTAGCTAAATATTAAGAGGTTTTAAATGGGCTGTGGTTTTAGCTGCATGTACCTCTATTTCATTTTTACACAACCTCACAGAATGTTATGCAAGTAGCCTCATCAAGCTGTTGTTGCTTTTAGAACATTGAAATGTTTTGTGGGTTTTTTTCTTGTTTGTTTGTTTGTTTGTTTGTTTGTTTGTTTGTTTTTCCCAAACGTACAAACAGTAGTTGTTTTTTAGGAGCTGGATTCATGAATGATCATGATTAAAACAGGCTCAAAGTATCAGCATACTCAGATCTTCAAGTTAGGCATTTGCTAAGTGAATTGAAATTCAAAACAGGACTTAGAATTCCCTCTATCTAGGAAAGAAGATTAGATGCAGGAGAATGGGAGTCACAATATTCCTAGGGTGACTGGGGAACATAGCTCTTGAAACGTGAAAAGTGTACCCAAGGCTAGCATTTGCTTCTTTTCGTCTTCTCCCATATACCCCCAATAAACTATGTAATTTAAATTTCTGTGAAATAGGAACTTAGAAACTCCAGATTCTGCACTTAATAAAGCATTTAAATTCAGATAGAATCATTTAGGTTGGAAAAGACCTTTAATATCATCAAGTTCAACTGTAATATAGTATCTTTCTTTCACTTGACAGTAAAGTGTTGCTGCCCCCTCACATAATCATCTAGTGCTTAGGGCATTTTCTGTGGTCACGGGAAGGTTTGGTTCCAGGACGATGTGTTTAAACCATTTTCCTGAAAGCATTTTGGCCACTAAACCATAGAAAAACATTACTGTGTCAGTGGTAAACACACGCATCATTATACATAACAGATATTGCTATTCTGAGGGGAGTTAGGTGTCCAGGAGCTCTTGAGAATATAGGCCAAATTCATTCTACATTACAGTTCCTTCCTGCGAATAGAGAAGTATTTGGAGAGCTGCAATCACTTGATTTCCACTTTTAGACAGTCACCTAAAGCCTGTTCTGTCAGTGCATGGGCAGTTTGCAGTGTCATCTGACCATGCTTCCTGCCATCTGTATGGCTCCCAATGCCAAGCGGTACTGCATACAGCCAGCTATGCTGGCTGTGGTCCACGTGAGGACTCCTGCACCAAAAAGGGAGTGGAGCACAGCAATTTCAGGTGCAGTATGGCTGTTGCAGCAGTTCAGAAAAAGGACTAGTGAGAGATTGGGTTTGTCTGTAACAGTAGATTAAACACAAGGGGCTGGTGGACAACTTTGATTGCTGATTTCATCCCAACCTGTTTGGAAGACTCTCTTCTCTGGGACTTGACATTTTCTCCTTCAAGTCCTTGATTTTGGTGCACTGTGGCTTGGTTACTCTGCAGTGGTTGGACTTGCTACTCTACATTTCAGTAAGAAACAAATGAATCACAGTTGTTGTTGTATTGGAAGATTTTTTAAAAAATGCTATACCATTTATTATGTTTGAAATAATCTGCTACGCTGCTTTTGAAATCTACCCATTATTACTGTCTAAAAAAGTGAGTCATTTCAATAAATTCCATTTTTTTTTATTCACCATATATCACAATTGCACTCTGTGCTGAATTATGCTTGCAGTGTTTTTCACAGAGACAGCTCAACAGTCTTTACGACCATCCTTTAGTACAAGGAAAGATGTATGACTGCTTCGATCACACTGACGATCACTGGTGATGCTGACAGTGGAAAGTTCTTGTCTCTTAAGTTTGTGCGGTAACTACGAGATTGCTTTTATTTGTTAAAAACCTTAGATGTGAAATAAAGACATCTTTGTTGTGAGGAAAAAAACAGGAATATGTTTAATAAGCCACACTGTGTTTTATATTTTGTTGCCTGCAGCAACTCGCTATCCACACTATTTAAAGGTTTAGACATTTTCTCCTTTTCCTACTGAGGGTACTTAGCTAAGCAGTACCTGGACACTAGTGGGAATCTTCCAGCAATCATCTCCTTCAGTGGGTCACAGACAAATCCTGAAAGAGTTGTAACATTAAACTTCCTGTAAAGCAGTACATGCTAAACCAGATATTTTTTTAGTCATTAAAGAATGTAGTTATACATGCATGTATAATTTGGCCATCCTTTGTTTAAAATTATGCTAATAATGTTGCCAAAATATGTGTTAACCTGTTGGATTAACACTGTAATGCTTGCATTTAGACATCATCTTGTGCTTGTAAAAGTGCCTTTCACTTGGGAAGCTCTAAGTCCTTTGTACAATGAGCATATTTGCTACTAGACTTTGCATGGAAAATAAAAGTTCTGAAGAACTTATTTTTGCAGTTTAAAAATAATCAGAACTTGACCTGTAAATCACTCCAAAAATAAGGCACTTTAGGAAGAATAGGTAAGGAAAGAGAAGGGTATCTTGATTTCTGCTCCTGGTATCATTACACTATATTTCTGTCTTAAGCAGAATTAAAGAAAAATACCAGTATAGCTTGATAATTTAATGCCATTATGTAATTTTTTGTGGTTTGGAATTTAAGTCACAGTCTAGATGACAAATGAGAATGGGTTGGGAGCCTTAAACTCCTAGGTAAGTATAATACAAAACTATCAACACAATTTTGTAGGTCATGCAGTTGCTGTTCGTGTAAAATTGCACTATAGGCATTGGAAAAATGTGACCACATAGCAAATTATTAACTTCCATGCTCATTTAATCCACAAGTCTTAAGAAAAGATAAAAAGTGGGGTCCAGTTCTTTAAGATGGAAGCAGATAGGGCTATAAATTGCCTGTAACATTAAATTCTTGCAAATATTCTTTGCTGGATAAGACTTAAAAAAAAAATTAGCATATCCTTCCTCCCCTGAAGCCTAATTCAAATTATTTCAGAACTAGTTTAACTTCTGACAGCTGAAATGCATACATTAGCTTGCTAGAGCCATCTGCAAGGCAAACACATTCTTACCTCGTATGTTTCTAATTGGAACGTGTTGTCTTTGAGGCACCATCAGATGCCATCCTATGACTGGCAATGAATGCTGGAATCATTTACATCCCCCAGGATTTATAATCTGCATGGATTATAAATCTAAGGAATATTTCTTGGGTAGCAACCAAGCTACCCAATGGGAGAGGCTGTGGTGCAGACCACAGGCTGCAGAAAGGGCCCAGACCTTTCTCCTTGGGCAGGGGCAGGCAGCAGGCCTGCATGCCAGAGGTGTGCCCAGGGGGAGGGTCTCCTGCGGCAGGTGGCTAAGATGCAGGAGGTGGGAATTCTGTGGGACACCGGGGAGGCTGAGCAGGAGTTAGACAGCTGCTCCCAAGTGTAATGGACCCACATGCCATGGCCACACAGCCCAAAACTCCCCCACCAACACACAAAGAAGGGAAAGGAACCAATACTGGCACAGAATGGATGGTCACAAGGGCAAGAACCAGCAGGAGGAAGAGACTTCCCCTGAGGTGCCCTTGCAGAACTGCTTCAGCACTCTGCAAGTGGAAGAGGAAAGACCCATCAAGTCAGGAGAGACACTGGTGGAGAGTAAGGCAGCCCCAACTACTCCACATATAACAACTAGTGACTAAGAAAACGGGACGGGTGACAGCAGTAGGCAGCTTTTTTCTGAGGGGTATGGAGGCACCTATCTGCCAAGCCAATCCACTCTCTGGAGAGGTGAGCTGCTTACCAAGGGCTCGTATCAGGGATGTCACTCAGAGGCTACCAAACCTTGTTCAGTCCAATGACTATTACCCACTGCTGTTGTTCCACATAGGCACCAGTGATGCAGCCAGGAGCAGTCTGAGGACTATTAAAAAGGATTAGAGACCCCTGGGTGAGGCACTAAGAGTCTCTGGTGCTCAGGTAATATTTCATCAATCCTCACAGTCAAAGATAAGGGGTTACACAGGGCCAATCGAATCTGGCAAGTCAACAGATGGCTGCAGGACAGGTTCACAGATTCAGAGAGTGTTAGGGGTTGGAAGGGACCTCTAGAGATCATCTAGTCCAACCCCCCTGCCAGAGCAGGATCACCTAGAGCAGATCACACAGGGACAAGTCCAGGAGGCTTTGGAAAGTCTCCAGGGAAGGAGACTCCCCCACCCCTCTGGGCAGCCTGTTCCAGGGCTCTGTCACTCTCACAGGGAAGAATTATTTCCTCAGGTTCAGGCTGAACCTGCTGTTTTCCAGTTCATGGCCATTGCCCCTAGTGCTGTCACTGGACACCACTGAGAAGAGTCTGGCCCCATCCTCCTGACACCCACCCTTAAGATATTGATAAGCGTTGATAAGATCCCCCTCAGCCTCCTCTTCTCCAAGCTAAACAGCCCCAGCTCTCTCGGCCTTTCCCCATATGGAAGGTGCTCCAGCCCCTTCATCATCTCAGTGTCCCTGCGCTGGACCCTCTCCAGTAGCTCCTTGTCCTTCTGGAACTGAGGAGCCCAGAACTGGAAACAGCACTCCAGGTGAGGCCTCACGAGCACAGAGTAGAGGGGGAGGAGGCGTGCACATGCATGAGGGGCTATGAACTCGTTGGCATCGCGGAGACGTGGTGGGGTGGCTCCTATGGCTGGAGTGTTGGAATGGAAGGATACAGGCTCTTTAGGAAGGACAGGCAGGGGAGATGTGGAGGGGGTGTCACATTCTGTGTGGAACTCCACCTGGGGATGGATGAGGAGCTGACCCAGAGCTTATGGGTCAGGATTAAAGGGAGGGCAGGGAGAGGGGATACTGTAGTGGGGGTCTGCTACAGGTCACCCAGCCAGGACGAGACAGTGGATGAGGACTCCACAGGCAGATAGCAGCAGCCCCACAGTCACAAACCCTGGTCCTCATGGGGGACTTCAACCACCCTGATATCTGCTGGAGGGACAACACAGCAGGGCACAAGCCAGGAGGTTCCTGGTTCAATGACAACTTCCTTCTCCAAGTGATAGAGGAGCCAATGAGGAGGGGTGCCATGCTGGACCTTGTTCTCACCAATAGGGAGAGGCTGGTGGGTAATGTGAAGCCCAAGGGCAGCCTTGGCTGTAGCGACCACGGAATGGTGGAGTTTGAGATCCTTAGGTCACCAAGGAGGGTGCACCGCAAGCTTACTACCCTGGACTTCAGGAGAGCAGAATTTTGCCTCTTCAGGGATTTGCTTGCTGGAGTAATATGGGGTCGAGACCTGGAAGGAAGAGGGGCCCAAGAAAGCTGGTTAGTATTTTGGAACACCTCCTCCAAGCTTAGGAGTGATCCATCTGAATGAAGAGGAAGTTGGGCAAAAATGCCAAGAGGCCTGCATGGATGAACAAGCAGCTCCTGGAGAAACTGAGGCAGAAAAAAAAGAAGCCTACAGTGGGTGAAAGCAGGGACAGGTAGCCTAGGAGGATTACAGATAAACAGTCTGAGAAGCCAGGGATCAGGACAGGAAAACTAAAGCCCTGACAGGATTAAACCTGACCAGGGACATCAAGGGCAACAAGAAGGGCTTCTGTAGGTGACAAAAGGAAGATTAAGGAAAATGTGGGCCCTCTGCAGAAGGAAATCAGAGAGCTGGTTTCCCAGGATATGGAGAAGGTTGAGGTGCTCAATGATTTATTTGCCTCAGTCTTCACTGGCAAGGGTGCAACTTCCCCCAAGTCACGGAAGGCAAGGGCAGAGACTGGGAGAATGGAGAGCCGCCCATGGTTAGAGAGGATTATGTTTGGGAGCACCTAAGGAACCTGAAGGTGCACAAGTCCATGGGACCTGATGAAATACATCCGCGGGTCCTGAGGGAACAGGTGGATGAGGTTGCTAAACCTCTATCCATCATATCTGAGAAGTCATGGTGGTCTGGTGAAGTTCCCACTGACTGGAAAAGGAGAAACTTACCCCCCATTTTAAAAAGGCTAAAAAGGAAGGTCTGGGGAACTACAGACCAGTCAGTCTCACCTCTGTGCCTGGCAAGATCATGGAGCAGATCCTCCTGGAAACCATGCTAAGGCACATGGAGAATGAAGAGATGATTGGTGACAGCCAACATGGCTTCAGCAAGGGCATATTGTGTCTGAAAAATTTGGTGGCCTTCTATGATGGGATTATGGTGTTGGTGGATAAGGAAAGGACAACCGATGTCATCTACCTGGACTTGTGCAAAGCATTTGACACTATCCCATACAACATCCTTGTCTCTAAATTGGAGAGGCATGGATTTGACCACTTGGTGGATAACGAATTGGCTGGATGGTCACAGTCAAAGAGTTGTGGTCAACAGCCTCATGTTCAAGTGAAGACCAGTGATGGGTGGTGTTCCTCAGGGGTTGGTATTGGAACCAGTACTGTTCATCTTTGTCAGCGAAAATGGATGGTGGGATTGAGTGCACCCTCAGCAAGTTTGCTGACGACACCAAGCTGTGTGATGCGGTCAACATACTGGAGGGAAGGGATGCCATCCAGAGGGACCTGGACAGGCTGGAGAGGTGGGCCTGTGCCAACTGCATGGAGTTCAACAAGGCCAAGGGCAAGGTCCTGCACCTGGGTTGGGGCAATCCCAACCACAGGTACAGAATGAGCAGAGAATAGATCAAGAGCAGCCCTGAGGAGAAGGACTTGGGGGTGTTGGGAGATGAAAAGCTGGACATGAGCCAGCAGTGTGCACTGGCAGCCCAGAAAGTCAACCCTATCCTGGGCTGTATCCAGAGAAGCGTGGCCAGCAGGTCGATGGAGGGGATTCTCCCCCTCTACTCTGCTCTTGTGAGACCCCACCTGCAGTGCTGTGTCCAGCTCTGGGGCCCTCAGCATAAGAAGGATATTGACCAGTTGGAGCAAGTCCAGAGGAGGCCAGGGAGATGCTCCGAGGGCTGGAGCACCTCTGCTATGGGGACAGGCTGAAAGAGTTGGGCTTGTTCAGCCTGGAGAAGAGAAGGCTCCGGGGAGACCTTATAGCAACCTTCCAAGTACCTGAAGGGGCCTGGAAGGAAGCTGGGGGGGGGGGGGGGGGGAGGTTGGAGGTTTTACAAGGGCCTGCAGCGACAGGACAAGGGATAATGGTTTTAAACTGAAAGCAGGGAGATTTAGATTGGATATCAGGAAGAAATTCTTCCCGGAGAGGTTGGTCAGGCACTGGAAGAGGTTGCCCAGAGAAGCTGTGGATGCCCCATCCCTGGGAGTGTCCAAGGCCAGGCTGGATGAGGCTTTGAGCAACCTGGTCTAGTGGAGGGTGTCCCTGCCCATGGCAGGGGGGCTGGAACTAGATGGTCATTAAGTTCCCTTCCAACATAAACCATCCTATGTTTCTAAGCTTCTAATTATATGAAAAGCTAATACCCACAAACCAGGGATATTTTGGGTAGACTGGGATTACACAGGATTCCTTAAAGTATTATTTTCCACTTTTCATTGAACAGGACAGTCATCTAGGTTTTTACGTCGATATCTAAGATCCTTCATTTTATACAGGTAATACAGTGAGGCTACATGAGAATTCCCTTCTGTTCAGCCTGAAATTCGTTCTCCAGTTCAGAAAGAGTTGAGTACATTAAATGATCTGCATTTTAATACTTTTCTTTTCTGAGAGAGTAAAAAGGATTTAAAATACTTAATTTTTAATGCTTGTTTCAATATCAAATGACTTACCATGATCTTTTTATTGGTGGAATTTACTTTTTCTGCTTCATCGTCTTGTTTGAGGATAAAAGATTACCCATGAAGTATGTTTTAAGTGATTGTCTGATTACATTTTAATGCCTTAAGAGAACTGTAGAAATATTTCAACTGAATGTTTAAAATGCTTGATGGAAAATGAAATAGATTATCATTAAGTTAAAATGATATCTAGTAAAAAGTCAGAATACAATTAGTGCTGTTTTCTCATCCTAAAACCAAACTGTAAATTTAAATAAGCCATCAGTAAAACAGCATCATAGTGATATGCATCACTTGTATAACATAAATCTAGAGATCATGGGAACAGGTTTATTTCACTTGCAAATTAGAATTGAGATGAGAAGGGCATGAAACGGAAGGAATCTTTCCAATTTTTATGAAGTAGAATGGACCTTAAATAACATGGCTGAGGGAAGGCAGCACTGCTGATGGGTGCCAGAGGCGTACCTGGTTAGGACATGTTGTAGTACTGAGGTCTAGCATATTTTTCAAACTCAAAAACTACTTAGCTGAGTACACACAGAATACTGACTGCTGCTACAATATTAAAGAAAGGGGTAACAGATGTATTTGAAATTTCAAATAATACTGTGGTAACAGTAGTAACATTTCTAATTATCAGGAGCAATCCTGAATGAAGGAGCATGCCTTCTCACCTAAGGATTAATGTGTAAAGGGATTATGCTTCTGACAGCCCTTAGGAAAACAGGTCCACGCAGGCATAGCCTGGGCCTCTAGGGCTTTCATCTGCAGAGACTGAATGAGCAAGTAGGTTTATAAGCCACTCTTCTGCTTCTGTTCTCATTTCCTACCAGCCTCGAACAAAGCTGAGGGAATAGTCAGCTGTTTTCTAGGCAGTGGTCAGTAAAATGGCTTTGTGCTGTGAACACTGACCTTCTCTTTTCTAGACCAGGCTGAAAGGCATCCAATACCTGCCACTGCTATCCAGTACCTTGCTGGCAGCAGCTGCTTTGCTGTCCTTTGCTTATCTGCTACTTTACACCTTCATGGTTGGTTTCTTGCAAGAACCAAACATACTCTGGCTCCTAGAATCCTTTACAGCAAACTTCTATCCAGGGACCCAGAAGTCACTTTGAAAAGACCTTGGGGTTTTGTTTATATCTAATATTACAAAGTGATTTGTGCACTTTTATGGTCAGGTATATATTTTCCTTCTGTTTATATTTGCCACAATTTCCATTAAAGGCTGTAAAATAAATTAGGTCACAGATTCTTACCTGTGGGTAATAAATTCGGAGTTTCTGAGGGTATGTCATGCCTCAGCACATCAACTAACTATAATCGAAGAGCAGCCCCAAAGGGCAAGAAGTAATGAAAAGTAAGAGCACATCATATTGTCAACTTTAGGCAGAGTTCAGCAGTCATGGGTCAAGCAAAAGACCTTAAGAAACCTGGCAATATTTTGGGAATGTTTTAAGGAAGAAGAGGAAAACCAGTCTGCCATTGGATGCATTGGATAACCCTCAATAACTTGCAAGGGACACCTGTGCATTAGAGGACAAAAGCTGATCCTGAAGTGCCAGCGGAGACTGTCCTGCAGAGCACTCAAAGGGCAAGGAAAGCCATTTGCTCTCCTACGTACTGTCCTGCTGACAGCCTTTCCTGGAGAAGCGAGCCTTGAGCATTTTATTCTACACTGTCAATCTGCCGACTTGCCCAGAAGCACTCCTCAGCTCAAATCTGTCAGCTTGTTCAGCACATTTTCCCCAGTGTGTATCAGAGACGAAGGTCATCCTGTAGGATCTGCCCATAATAAAATAATTCTAGTGAAACTACAATACGGAATTACAGATACCTTCAGTCTTCTTTTAGGAACATTTTTTAAAATAAGAAATCACTCCGTAAAAATGTAATCAAGGAGAAAGTGTCCTAAAATTCAAGATTACATTTTACAGTTAAACTTCCACAGTGTAACACTGGGATTTAGGATTAAAATAGGATTACATTTTAATGCCTTACCAGAAATGTAGAAATACTTCAACCAAAGAAAATGATTGATGGAAAATAATTATTACTGAGTTAGTTTTAACTATGTTATTTTATTAAGTTAATTTTGACAGTATGTATTTACCAGGATGACATCAACAGCAACAAAGAAACCCTAATATATCTAAGAAACTGAAGGTTTGGTTTACTGTCATAGGGTAATCAAATATAAATAAAAATTAAATTTGAACTTGCTTGTGCAACAAGAAATTATGAGAACTCACTTCAGAAATTCCACCAGAATATCTTTTACAGGAATGGAAAAAGGTTGTGAGAAAAAAATCCAGTTGCAGATATATATGAAAAACTAAGTCTTTACAGTGATGGCTCCCATTGATGCTGCTGCAATCTGGATCACTGCTGAAGTCCATCATAAATAGGTGTATTTAAGGTTTATCGGGCTTTGGCTTCCAAAATAAGAAATCCTAAATTGGGAGAAAGCTGGTCTTCAGTTCTGCATCAGATCTCTTTAGAAGGAAGGCCTCATGTTGTGAATGCCAAACTGAGGCACCCCAAATTAGTAGGTTTTTATGGGAATTTGAATTAAAACCTTTACCTGCAAAAAATCAGACTTCAAATTTTAAATAATAACAAAAAGCTTAAACAATAAATTCTGAATATCTATTTCTGACAGCAAGATGACTCACATTGGAATAATACAACTAGATTTCTTGTGATTCTTTCCTGGGTACTCTTCTGAACTTTACCATTAAAGGACTGCAACAACTACAGGTTTCAATAAGTAGGAGGAAAGATAATCCTTAAACCCTTAAAGTTTGAATTGGTACCCAAAGAGGGATTAGTTGTATTGACTCAAGATGCCAGTGAGAGAAAAACCCCCCCGATTGTTTCAGCCACAGAATTACAGATATGTATAGCAAGGAACAGAAATAGACATAAATGTGGTCCAAGTTTTTCCAGCATTGTACTGTCTTGTGTTACTAAGGAAAACCATGATGATCCAGGGTTTTCTGGTTTCTTTGCCCCTTATTGAAGGATCCACTTCTTCTAGTCCTGCACCAGGTAAGTCTTGTGCGATCACTTCACAGAATCACTCATATGAGAAATGGTCCTGTCCCTTGATCATCTTTAGTGGACCTTTGCTGCACTCTCCAGTAGCTACGTATCTCCGTTGTGCTGTGGAGCCTAGCAGTCGACATGGCACTCCAGGTGTGGCCTCATGAGTGCTGAGTAGAGAGACAGGATCACCTCCCTTGACATGGGCCACACTCCACCCAGGATACAATTAGCCTTCTGGACTCAAGAGTGCATTCCTGGCTCATATTCAACTTCGTGTCCATCAGGACTCCCAGGTTCTTGTCTGCAGAGCTGCTTTCAGTTTGGGTGACTCCCAGTATGTACTGAGGCCTGGGGCTGTTCCCAGGTGTAAGACTTTGTACTTCTCCTTGTTGAACTGCATGAGGTCCCTTTCAGCCCATTTTTCCGGCCTGTGGAGGTCCCGCTGGACAGCAGCACAACCGTCTTGTCTGTCAGTCACTCCTCCCAGTTTTGTCCTCCACAGTCTGCTGAGGGTATGCTCTGCCTCATCATCCAGATCATTAATGAAGACGATGAACAGAATAGGATCCAGTCTTGACCCCTGAGGTACACCACTAGTACATTAAATAAAGGCTGTCTCTAAGGACAGCTTGTTGTCTTGCTCCACATCTATCCCAGAGCAATCCACAACATCTCTTGCCTCCTTTCTCCCAACATCTGCCTGGACGCAGGACTGAACACCAGCAGAATGCTCTCAATGTCCTACCTTCACCTTTTCCGTCTGCCTGCAACTCCCCTTGTACAGACCTGAAATTCCCCAGAGAGGACTGTGCATCCCACAGTTATGAAATGGTTGAGATTGCCAAGGACAAAAGATGCTGAAAACACACCCGCAACAGCAACACGAGGCACCATCAAGGCAGTTACATGTCACATGACACTACAACAGCTACTCTTTCTCGCAGAGGTTCACGTTATCAGCACTACTTCTCTCTAAAAACGACAAAACGAACATAAACGCTGCTCCTTCATCATCATTTTCCATCTCGGTAACTGTGGTAATGCTGTTGTTGACATACAGCAAAGATTTCAGGTGTGAATGTAGTGTACTGGTAAAGGTTTAACTTAGCTCTCAGCTTCTGTGGGCGGGTACAAGGCTGTGAAAGAACCCACTGTGCTTTGCAGCAGCTACTTCCTGTGGAGCTATTGCTCAGGATTATTTTTTTAAATTGTGTGAGGGAAGCAAAATGACTGGACCTTTGGCAGGTAGGACAGCTACAAACATACCCTCTGCTAGGAAAGAAACTCATACACGTCTGGGTGTGCACAAAGTCCCTCTGCCTGTCAGAGCCGAACTTAGTATAGTTCTGGATTTCTGCTGCCTTCAACAGTTAATTGGTCTGGATTACTAACAGCAGCAGCACTGAGTATTCTTCATTATCAGAATGTGTGAAGATCCACACTCTGCCCCAAGAAAATTTCTGGCAAAAGCTGACTGTTTCCCAGAAAATATCGAAACAAATAAAAGGCCGCTAGAATGAAAAGAGTTAGTCACAGTAGTAAAAAAAAAAAACAACAAAGCCCTAGCTATAACACAAGCAGAAACAGAATAGACAAGATAACAAGGCACTGATTGAATAAAAATGTTAAAATACAATGCAAAATCTAGAGAAATGACTGCAAAATATTACAAACAACTCAAATTTTATTGCAAACATTTTAATACTATTGTAGATAAGAAAGACAAGCTTGCAGAGCAGGATCACTTTAACCAGAAAATTGCTTACAAAGGATCGGTTCTTGCTCCCCCAGGTATCAAGAACATTTTACAGGCAGACTTTGAGGAAAACCAAATTTTAGCCTTCAAAATGTTATTGTAATTTTACAAGAGTTTGTATCTCAAAAAAGCAATAAAGGACAAAAATGGTATCACCACCCTATGCCTTTTAGGTGCTCTCCTATGGAGGATGTATCTCAGAGTTGCAAAAGTCTTCATTACCTACATCTGTAATCTTTTAAACCTAATTGTGCCCTGGAATTAACAACAACCAACATAAAGAAAACAATATAGCCCAAAAAACAATTTATTGTTTAGGCCTCAAAGAAAGGAAGAGTTACAAAGTTAGATATGCCATACAAAAGTGTCACTCCTACTAAATTTAGGAAAATGCAGCCACCCTCAGTCATCAATTCTTGCTGTAAATGTACTAAAGGGGCCAATATTACATTGAGTTTTTTACGCTCCCTTGTTGCCTTTTTCAGAATAAAACCATGGTAACATGCGATTAAAAATGATGCAAGTAACTCTTTCTTATATAATTAGTAAGTACCTATATTACGTTTCTTATGTCTCAATATATTTTGGAATATTTACTTAAGGATATATCTTCATCAGATAATACTGGTTAAATAAATTACATTATTACTGGAATTTCAGACTATGTCAGCTAAGTTTAAGTAATTTTTCACGGTATATTTTATTTTATTATTTTCTGAGATCAAAAAGTAGAAGCAATCTTTGCTTAACAGGTGAATTGGTCCCACATGTTGCTGATACAGGAGCATTAAATTTGTAAGATTAGAGAGACAAATGAAAATTGCATTTAGAATCACAGTCCTAGCATAGATGAGAAAAATATTTAAAATTATTTATAGTATTTGAGCATTCAGATCTAAATATCTGCATGCAGCAAAACATGAGGCTATGACCTAAAAACCCTAGCTCTTAAAATACTTGTTTATATCAATATAAATAGAGAAATTCACCAAGTGCTTTACTACAACCTTAAGGCTTTTAAAATGTTATGCCTAATGCCACCAGTAATACAGCCAATCACCTTCAGGTAGAGACAAAGTGACTACATATACTGTAATTACAGAAAACACATTTCTCTCACAACCATGACTACGTGGTGATAGTGAATTTCAACTATCTCCTTGAATTTGCATATACTGTAAGATCACAGAAATTATTGAGTCCAATCAGCGTAGCTAGACTTGTAATTTTTAGTTCTACACGTATATTGTCAAAGGCATTATTTTATGCAGCCTGTAAGAAAACTAAATATTAGTAGCTGATTTCTGCTGTTTTTCAGATTAAGTGGAAGTTTCTGGTCCTGCTCACTTTATAGCCCATAAGAGACTGACCATGCTGGCCCTGCTCCAGTAAAGAAGCATAAGCACACGCTTAATAGAAGCCCTGAATTCATTCCATTCCACCACATTTGGCAGATGGCACCTTCCACAACACATTTCTCCTTGTTCCCTGCTAGAACAGGGGAGTACACCACCTACGGAAAAACCACAGGTCTCCCACACAAATCCTGATACCAGAGGGACTACATACATACACTCACATGCTTTTCTAGATGAAACCACAGTGTACTTTGCAAGGTTGGGCCCTTGGAAATAAAAACTTCCTTGTACCTTCCTGAAAAGTAAGTCCCCTCAACTGCCTTGTACCGTTTTTCAGATCCCCAGAATAGTTTCTAATATCCTTTTTATAATGTAATAGATATTCCCTCACTTTCATTTGAAAATAACGTGTAAAACAGCGTCTGTAATGATTGCTGAACTGGCTGCAGTTTGGTACTGTAGCTCAGCAATCTATATATAGAACAACTATAAAGTGCTTTAGAATTGCTTCACATGAAAGGTGCAAATAAATACTGTCCTCTTATGTGATCTCCCCGGAGACATGTAGTCCTGGTGAGCCCACACTTGAGAATATCCCCAAATTGTTACAGCAATTTAATAATGAAACTGATTTCTGACACTGGAGAATGCTTCTTTCTCCAATATTTACTGGAGTTAGTGTCTCACAGCATCACAGCCAGCAGGCCTGCTGCTCGCCATCCATTAGCTGTCTTGCTGGATCAAACACACTCATCTGCATGGGTGAAAAAAAGGTGCAGAGCTACTCTGGAAATCTGCACAAAAATGGTCCCTTTAATGTGCAGAACTTGGGATTGTTAGTTGATTCCTACTGATTGCCATCTGCTGAAAAGACAAACTGTCAGCACACTGCGCAGTATTGTGAACTGTACAGGTCGAGGGAGGTGATTCTTCCCCTCTACTCTGCTCTCGTGAGACCCCCACCTGCAGTGCTGCGTCCAGCTCTGGGGCCCCCAACATAAGAAGGATATTGACCAGTTGGAGCGAGTCCAGAGGAGGCCACGGAGATGCTCAGAGGGCTGGAGCCCCTCTGCTGTGGGGACACGCTGAGAGAGTTGGGCTTGTTCAGCCTGGAGAAGAGAAGGCTCTGGGGAGACCTTATTGCACCTTCCAGTGCCGGAAGGGGGCTACAAGAAAGGTTGGGGGGTGTGGGGGTGTGTGTGTGTGGGGAGTGTGTGTTGCTTTTTACAAGGACATGTAATGTATCATCACAAGGGTTGATCAGTTCTCCAAAGGAAGAATTTCTGTCTCAGTAGTTTACTTAAAGGGGACAAGGGGTAATAGCTATAAACAGAAAGAGGGTAGATTTAGATTAGATATAAGGAAGAAATTCTTCCCAGAGAGAGTGGTGAAGCACTGGAACAGGTTGCCCAGAGATGCTGTGGATGCCCCATCCCTGGCAGTGTCCAAGGCCAGGCTGGATGAGGCTTGGAGCAACCTGGTCTAGTGGAGGGTGTCCCTGCCCATGGCAGGGGGCTGGAACTAGATGATCTTTAAGGTCCCTTCCAGCCCAAACCATTCTGTGATTCTGTGATTTCTCTTCTTGGTTAATAGACTCAAAATTTCAGCCACTAAGTACAGCACATATCCACAGCAGTATGCTGACAAATTGTCAAAAATTCCTAGGATTTGGATTATACCATTGAAATAGCTCTGATGAATATCTATATACTGCATGGTGCAGCACTGCAGTGCTTATAATCTGCTGCTCCCCAAATATGAGTTAAATAGGAAGCATCTTTATTGCTTTTACATATGAGGAATTGAAGCACCAATGAGTGAGCAAAGTATGTTAATGTAGAGTCAAACCCCAAAATGACTCTGTCATATTATGTTGTAGTACACAGAACCCCGCTAAGAACAAACAGTATTCTATATTTCTACAGAGCAATTACTTTATACATTAGGGGTAAACACTGTTCCCACCAAAATCAAGGCAAAACCCCCACTAAATGAAGTATGATCTGGATTGTACATTATATTTGGAACCAAACTCAAGTACTTTGTCACACATAGCGTAAGTATCAAATAACTTCACAGCATGCTTGATGCAGTCTATTACAATTTTGAATATTAAAAATACAACATCAAAGATTTTGCCTTCTTCAAGTTTTTTCTATTCACATTATTGTGGTTCAGATGACTGCTGTTTTCATTAACTGTGATTAATACAGACTAAAAAGGGAAAAAGAAATAACAAAGAAAACAGAACACAATGAATCCTATCACCCAGTTGACTGAATAAATGTAGATTATCACCATGTCCATATCAAAACGCCATCCACGGCTATCATCCTCAAAGTCCATGTAGTCCATCCTGTGAGCAGCATGTGGGAAATGCCTCCTTGTTACAGTATCTGAGCGTCTTTGAAAACCTGCTGAGAAACAGACTAGGAGATAAAAATCTTTATAAAAACAACCAGATTGAGTTAAAACCCCAAAAGTTAACCTGCCTTCACCCAGTTATTTACAGGACAAACAGAGGCAGGAAATCTCACGCCTCACTACCAGGTTTCCTCACACTGTTGGACAAGAAGCTCTCTGTGGACTTGGTTTTGAAAGATTTAAAAAGTAACTTCCATATCTGAAAAATAATATCTTTGTTTGGATTTGGCACTCTCTACTATGGTGAAGAGATGCTATGTTATCCAGACCCATCAACACCTCACTCCCGGTGCCTTCTTCCACTGAATTTGGTTCCATGATCTGGAAGTAAAAGGCTCCATATACTGCCATTAATCTTTTGAGTAATTAATCTTTGGTTTCTCTAAGTCTACTTATCTGAATTATTCAGTAATTGAGACACATCGGCCTGTGTAAACACATAGTTCAACAGCACAAATACATCTGAATTCCTATTTCTAGTATTTGAATGTTTTTTTCAAAACACTCTTCTAAATAAATCTTGCTAGCTTTAATATTAAGCCTCTATTTGATACATACCAGCTTAAAATTAATTTTTAAAATTACTGTTTATATGCTGGTAATACCTTAAAAAATATATAGGCAGAGGCAAACACCGTCTTTCAAGTGGAACTAAAAATCTTGTGACTTAAGAATGGCCTAAGCATGGGGTCCTGCCAGGTCCTTCCTCTTCATTCCTCCCCTGACTTCCCTACATAGCAACAGAAGTAATAGAAGAGCACAGACCTTGCGTATGTCGAGACAAGGATAGGGAAGTGTCTGTGCAGCTGTGTGAGATGCAGGCTGTGGCACAGGAAAGGGGCCGGGAGCTGTGCTACAAAAGCTGACGTTCTCCCCCATTCTCATGAAGGATAAAGAGAGAATGCAGTCATACTGGTCTGGATTTTCATTCCATTTTCAAGTAACTCGGTATTTATGACATATTCTTTGATTCTGGAAAACAGGTCTTTGCTGAGCTGCCCAGACTCTTCTCCTCTGCATGGACATCATGGCTTTTGGAGTCTCGAGGACGTGTCCCCTTCACTGTGCACCGCCGCACACCAGCATGCCCTAGTGTGTGTTCCTCAGTTTTAATCTACTACTGTGCTGCCTTCTAGTCCAGCTTAATTAGGCCTCCTTGAAGTTCCTCAGTCTTCTGTTTTTGACTAATATAAACAAAGGTGTATAATTGGTGTTCACGTGCCATTAAGTGAGAAAAACATGTTTTAAAAGTGCCTCAATGCCAAACATTGATGAAATTTCAATATTTTCCCTATTCAGTAGTGGATATTAACTTGGGTTTTTCTGTATTTTTTTCTAAATTAATATTTTCTCCAGAAATTTTATTGCAAATTGTTTCTATGCCTTCCAAAGAAAAGTATTTTCTCTCTTTAGCATCCTTTTTAAGACTGTTCATCAGAGACCCTTAGACTCCAATTTACACAGGTAAACTGGTCCTCCTGTATTTGTTTAATGACTGCTTTATTTAGAAACTGGAGCAGGCTACTGAAACACAGAACTTCTTTCTCTGGAGAATCACTCATGGTTAGACATCATGATATCATTGCATTTCTTTTTATTTTTAATGACAATTTGCATCAGTTTGCCATGTGCAGATACAAAGTTTCTAGACCTGTCTGCATCAGAATCTCTCTAATGTTGTTTATCTTATTTTGGATACTATACATGAAATCTTGATGCTAGTCAACAGTGTGGTGATGTTTTATGATGGCTTTCAGTGACTCCAAGTGGGCTAAGACGTGTCCCACAGCTACATAGGCTAGATTGACTGTAGGGTTGGGGGTGGAGGGTGGGCGGGAAGTAAAATATTCCAGGGGTTTAAAGCAAAAAATTCCAGGGATCTAAAATTTATAAAGAGTTTTAGAATACAATACCACAAAATTTTATGCAAGTGCATGAGTTAAACATCGGCTTAAAGATGCTGAAGTTTAAAGTATGCTCTGTTTAAAGCATGATATGGACCTCCATTTTTATCCTATGTTTTAGATTATGTTAATTTAGAATGACGTTAATTTAAAACTGTACCTTTGATTGGTGAAAAATAGCATTAGTAATTCAGTAACAAAATTCTGAAAAATGTTAGTCTTCTTTAAATAGCTTTCTGACATGATGTAATTTACTTGAAAAATGCTCATTTCAAAACCTATCTCAGTTTCAAACCTGTATTTTTCTTAATTCCTTTTCTAACACTTTTTAAACATTATAGTCAAATAGAACCCTAGATTTATGTGTTATATTCTACTTTTTAAATTTAATTTGCAATGACATTAAATTTTATCACTAATGTTATATCATTCACTTTGCCTTTTGCACGTGAATTTTAGTGTATATTATCCTCTCTGGAGGGTCTTAGTCAAGACTGCTACCTGTTCTTTTTTTTTATTTATTTCTAGACTTAAGGTAAATATAACACAAAATGCGAGAGGCTGGTTTTGGATCAACAGGGATAATCAGGGAATTAACAGAACACATTTTGCATAATGCATAACATTTGTTACATTCATTTTGGCTTGGTAGCCCTCACCTTCTACAGGATTTGGACAAATACTACCCTTGATGTGTATGTCTATGCAGCTCACCTTAAGCAAACGTGCACTGAGTTTATCACAGATTAGACTTTGTAATGTAATCATTCCACATTCAAGAACATCAATTTCAGTACAGGAAACTGGCTATTCTCTAATTGCTCTTCCGACAGAAAGCCACAGAAAAATTGTTGGTGCTGTATTAAGGGTATGTGTACAATCAGGAACTGTTTACTCTACACCATGTGTAATCCTGGTGGCTTCCCTGAGTGTGAATAAAGCTATTGAAAGTTGACAGCCAGTTATGTGGACTAGATTTCAATTCTGTTGCTGAAATAGTCTCTTTTATACCATCTGTAAATTGATTTAGCTTCAGCTGGAAATGTCAATAGTGCAACTATTACGTAAACTGAATTCTAGGACAACAGAGGCTAACAAAGAATGAGAACTGTTGCTTTTCCCTAAAGTATATTACTAAATAAACTTGTGTACAGTACTGAGATCAAGGATAAGGTTTAGAAACCCTGTGTGACCATGCCCAAAGGTTACTGTAGTCTCCATGATCCATACTGTGACTACTGTCTTTATAATAAATTCTGACATGAAAAATACCTTCAGATCTCTGTCTCTCCAACTAGAGTGAAAATAAACCCTGTCTCTGCATCTGATTCTAGCCATCTGCAGATAAAAACGGAGAGCTGTACAGTTCCTCAAAAACTGTACAGCAACATGGAGTAGGGGTTTGAATTATGAAACAGAAGAGCTGAGGGATCTTCAAATCCATTTTTTTGTATTTGCTCAATTTTAAAAAAGAAAAGCTATCTTATTTGGTGAACACAGTCCCTAAATAATTTCTACACAGACTCGTACTTGTTGAAACATATATTTTGCTTAATGTTTTTGTGCATGCCTGTGTTGCTATACTCTGAACAAGAACTTCCACTGAAATCACATGAATATGCATGCACAGTGCCAGCAGAGTCTGGCAGACTGTTAGTGGAAACCTGTTACTAGATAACAAAAACAATGTTGTGTGCAAATCACACTTCTATACTCACCAAAGCATGCAAATCAAAAAGGATTTTCACCAGAGCATCAATAGGCACATCTGTTGCATGTGTCCCTGCCAAAGTTTTTGCAACCTCCTACTGAAGTACTAGTAATGCACAAAATAAGACTACAAACAATATAAAATGTTCTCCCAATTTCATAAATTGACCGAGCTAATTTTTCTATGACTAAAGAATGTAAGACATGAGATGGAAAATTTTACTCTAAAAAAGTACCCAAATGAATAATATGCAAGCTATAATAACCATTTACATTGTAAGTGCTCATGTAAAATTAAATTACCATAGGACAAGTGTTCTTAGGTAATCAGATGTACCAAGGTCATTTTGACGCAGTCTATTCTTTCTGATTATGAGCTGCAGCAGACAGATAGAGCTACTGATAGACTATAAGAAAAAAGGCAAGTACAGACTGACACCTTCCCATATGTGCCCTTGCAGCAATCAGCAGCTTAGGACCCCAGTGCTTTGGAAGCTGTGCTCAGAACAATGTGTTAAAATGGCATTGATAGGATTTTCTTTCCTTTTGAAACAGATCTCACATCGCCTCCACTTACTGCGCTTTGTGTTCCCTGGTGGAGTTGTCTTAGAGCGAATAAACTGATTTCCTTTCAGGTGAAACTAAACCAGAAAATCACCTCCAAGAACTCTGATGTGTTCCTGTAATGTGATTCAACCACTAATGGGCAGTCAGCCCTTCAGATTGGAAGTTGCCCCTGTTCCCTAAAATGTGAATGTGGACATCTGGCCCTCTGTGCCAATTGTTTTGCGCTATCTATTATGGCTGATATAATTGCTAATGCAAGAACACACCTGAGAGCGAGCAATCTTTCCTAAAACATCTTTATGCCATTCATAATTTTACAGACCTCTTGTACCTGTCTTCTGTAACACCCTTTCCATACAAAAAACATGTAAATTTCCTTAAAAAAACTCCATGCTTCAGATCATCTGTTCCGCATTGTGTTTCACCCTGCTTTATCCTTCTTTCAGATGATGTAACCTAAATTGTATGCAAAATTGCAGATGTGGGATTACCACAAATCTAGACAACGACATAATATTTTCCATTTGGTTATGATCCTAATAATTCCTGCTTACCTTTTGACAACGGCTGTGCATTAAATGTTTTCAGAAAACTGATCACAGTATTACCCAGATCTCGTTTCTTAAGTGGTAATAGCTAATTTACAGCTCATCACAGGGAATATCGTATTACGGAAATTGCATAGCCTCTGTGGCCAACTGCTCCGCCACTTGACTGTCCTCACAGTGAGTGTTTTTCTTACTTGAAGTCTGAACCTCTTACATCCATTATTGCTCATCCTCCTGCCATGCACCACTGTGAACAGCTAGTCTGTCCTCCTGGTGGTCTCCTCATAGGTATGGTACGGTTGCCCAGAGATCCTGCACAAAGCCTACCCTTCTAAGACTGAACAAGCCAGTTCCCTCAGACTCTCCTCACAGGTCAGATGCTCCAAGGCCCCTGGGCATCCTGATGTCCCTCAGCTAAACCTGTCCCAATTTACTGCCGTCTTTCCTGTATTGCACGGGTTTGCAAAACTGCAGTGTTTTAGATATGGTCTGCTCAGTAGCAGGGGACAAAATCTTCCCTCAACTACTGCTGTTCATACATCATGCTCCTGTTCATAAAGCCCAGGATGCTGCTGGGCTTCTTTGCTGCCAGGGTACACTGCCAGCTCATGCGCAGCTTGCCTTTCATCATGACGCCCAGGTCCCTTCCAGAGATCTGCTCCCCAGGCTCTCAGTGCTCAGTCTGTCTCACTGCCAGGGGCTGTTCCTTCCCAGGCACAGGACTCGGCATTTGCCCTTGTTGAATTTCACAAGGTTCCTTTCAGCACATTTTTGCAGCCTGTCTAGGTTTCTCTGAAGGGCAGTCCTGTTGCTGAGTCTATCAACCTGTCCTCCAATTTGTTGTCCTCTGCAGACCTGTTGAGATCAGGTCACTGATCAAGAGAACTGTTAGCTATCAACCTCGTATTTACTGTTATCAGTGAACTGAATACTTTAGTATCACTAATAAACATCAGCTGTATATGCATCACTTTTCCAAATCATAGATGAACGTTCTGGACTACACCGACTGCTGTGGGATTCCAACAACAATCCAATGAAGTTTGACAGATGCTCTTTTACATCATATTTTCCATCTTCTACCTTGGTCTGGTTTTCTTTTAACATGCCCTGCTGAAAGGGCCTTTATCTGCTGAAGCACCTGCTCTGCTGTTACTGTTTCAGCCCATTTCTCCAGCCTGTCTTGGTGTCTCTGAATAGTAGCCCTGCCCTGAGCCTACCAACCAGTCCTCCAATTTGTTGACATCTGCAGACCTGATGACAGTGTGGAGAAATGGGACAAAATTTCCCAGTATTCCATGCTGGGTTTTTTTCAAAGGACACAGTGTTTTTATACTGCTTTCACAAAGAAGGTATCATCCCGAAGTTCTTGTATAAATCCAGTTTTCTCACACATCATGCGCCATCATATTCTAGTTTTGCTAAATAATAGCTAAATTGAAAGACTAGGTAGTTAAAATAAGCTATAAGAGCTGTATTTCCAACAAAATAAAAAGCATGTATTGCTAGAGAGGTTAACGAGAGTGGCACTTATCCAGTGTGAATGCCTGCAGGCATGTCCCATTGGCTCCCAATCTCACGTCCCACGCAGTAACTCAGTCTCAAGATCTCCACCAAACTCAAGTCCTAAAAGGCCACTCAAACCAATCCCCATTTTTCTCAGATCCAGAGGTTTAGCCTTTCTCCTCTTCCTGCATGAAAAGCTTGAACCACCACACCCTCCTGCCTGAGATATTACAGCTCCACACACCTACTGTCTCAGAAGTAAAAATTTTTCCCTAGAGAGTGCCCTCAAACTCCAAACTCCACTTACCATAGGATGCACATCAGAACCTCCAGCTTTCCTGTGCTAAAACTTCTACCATCACCTTTCAACGTCTTTCTCACTGCAAAGTCCAATCACCTTCCAAAACCTCCCTTGCTATCTTACTCCTACCTTCTTCTTACTTTCCCTCTGCTCAGTGTGAGTATTTCCCTGCTCTTGCCCTTCTGATTTCACCCGTGGGCTCTCACTGGCTGCCAGCAGCTTCTATCCATGTGTGAGTAAAGTTACATGATGGCCTATATGTCTCTCCATCCCTTTTCTATCCCCAAAATCCAAGTCCTGCTTTCTGCTAGCAGATGGGCTTTAGAAAACCTGGATGTAAAATATACTTAAGCTGGACATAATCTCTATCTGAAACCATTTTTATATTCACTATGATGTCTGTTTAACTAGCTATGGGACTTTTGCAGGGCTTTTGGTTTAAATGTTTAAATCTGAGACAGTCCCAGAGAGGTAAATTGTGTGTAAGCAGCTGTTTGCACATGAATAAAATGCAATTTATTGAACTCACTGTACATACGGTACAGAGTCCTTCTGTACATCAGCAAATCAGCTGCATCCAAGCAATTCAGTGGGGAATAGACCTTTTCAAGATGTCAAAGAATGTTGTCTGCAAGGGGTCTATAAAAGCAACTGATCGCTGTGAAAATGTGAAGTCATGTCTTGAAGCCTTTCATACGGGACACAAGATTTGACTGCATGAGGGGCACTCCTTTTTATAAGGCAGAGTGGTTAGAAAGCACTGTTCTCTCCTGTTACAACTAACGTTTTGTTTTGTAACTTTCATAAGGCATTGGACATACATGCTACAGACAAAACTATGCAGAAATCGCAAGATGTGGTAGTGCCACTAACTGACATACATATGACCTGTCAAAGAAAAAAGTTTATAAAAACTGCAGTCCTACAGAATCAACCACCAAGCAAATAACGCTCCTTGCTGTTCGATATCAGCATAAATATTGGCACTATACCTAAGAAACATCTCTACTCCCTTAAAACTTTACAAATTCTACATGGAACTGGGAAGAAAATAAACAAATGAACCAGAAATCACTTAGCAATTAAAAGAAGGGGAAAAATCCAAAATAATTCATAGAAGTTCTTGGATCAGTTACAGTTCTTACAGATATTTACTTCATACTGTTCTAACTTCCCATATGATTCCTTTTTTCTATAGCTACTCTCTGACTTTTTCTACAGAGATATATAACCAAAATAAGCCCAGGATTTAGGTTATATACTATACATTCATACATAAAAGCCATATTTAAATTTAGCATTTCTTTGGACCATCCATTGTTAGTCACTGCAATTAAGACCTCTCCAGGCCTTCAGGACAGAGAGAAGGCAACTTCTCATTTCAAGTTTTTTCCTCTATGCAATACTGTAAATTTAATTCGATCAAATTACAAATATTTACACTTGACAAAGAGATATGACAATTTTACTCTTGATAGGAAATGAAGATGAGATTCTTTTATATTCAAGTACAGCATACTGGATTTCAATGAGGATTATTTATAACCGAAGGTTTTTTACATGTTCGTACCATTAGTTTGGATTCTAAGACAAAAATATAGCATCTCTGCAACAAATTAACAATCACAATCTGAATATTAAGTAAATAACCAAATAAAAATGTGTGAGGGCAGTTACCTCTTGCTATTTTATAGACTAATAATTCAGTTTTTATTGATTAAAACACAATCCATAAAGTTAGCTAGTATATCTTATCAAAGATTCAGGTTATTAGAAAAGAATACAAGAGAAAGCTTTTAAAAATGAGTGACAAAAATCCATAAAGCCAAATTAAATGCATGCACAATTACATTGATTGTTTTGCATAACTAACATTTTTGAGAATTTATTAAATATGAAATCTATTTACTAATTTTATGAGAAACATTCAACAACTACTGTGCCCAGTCCCTCATATAAATTTAAAGCAAAACTGAACAACTCATATTTTCTAATTTGGGCTGTATATTTCCCTCAATGTAAACGAATCAAAAAGCCAGAGGACTGTGGGAGGGCAGAATGAGCTTAGAAAACTTACTCTGTCCAAACATCTGTGATTATTCTATAATTATCAATAATCACAAAGACAAGCTAATTGGCTAGTTTAAGTGCTGGGAAGCATACTAATCGAGGAGTAAATAATCTCACATTTCACAATGTAAAAGTAATTTCACTGTGGAAGCCATGAAGGAATTTTGATAGCCAGACTGCAAGCAGGGTTTTTTTTTTTTAAGTAAGCCAGTGAATTATTTGCTTGCTTTCTCTTCCTTCCCCTAAACACGAACACACTAAGTACCAAACAGGCAGGACATCATAAGACAGCTTTTTACAATTATCTATAGCAAAACTTTCTCTTCTCCTTTAAACCCACTTTTTTTCAAGATTCAATTAAAGGTGATGAAACAAAAATAATATACACATTAAATAAAACTAATATACAGTAATTGAAATGCATGCCCTTGTATTTCAGGATGCAAACTAGCTCTGTGAATAAATGAAACACTGGCTTCTTTCAACTGCCTTCCCCTTCACCATACCTTTTCTGACTGTAATCCATATAATTTTCAAGACTGATACCAAGAAATGAAGATGCTCACAGGTCTCCCTGTGAGATCATGTCATGGATCTAAATGCATACATTTGCATACATTCTAGACCACAAAATTTCTTTAATTTTAAAAGAAATTAGAAAAAAAAATATTCTTTTTAAAAAATAAACTCTTCCTTTAATTTTAAAGTTAATTTTTCTATGTGTATATTGATAACATACATATTATAGTTATGGTAATTTTCATATATTTTCCTTTAACTTGGGGATTTGTAACCAGTTTTTTCACATTTGCATGTAGATAAACTGTATCTTAACAATGAATTTAGCTTGTGGACAACTTCTCTCCTTGCCATGACAATACAGACAACGAAACTCAAGGAATCTCAAACAGCAACCTGACATATTTAACTTTCTGTGGTATGTGCACCAAGAATATCTATTACAAAAACTTTAAAATTATTCTGAATATTCCGACTCTATGAATGTTTTTATTAATTTTTTATCCACTCTCCATTTCTCTTTCACTGTCTCTTCACTAAATCTCTTAGTCATCACGGTCTTGAACTCTATTCATCACCAACACCCTCTTCTGTACATTTTAACACTGAACATTTCTAACAATCATGTTTTAAGTTTATATTTTCATTAAACTTGTCATCTCCCCAGCTGATCAAATACCACATTTCAGCTGTCAGCAACTCTTGCTAAATTATCATCATAAGAGCCTTCACTCTTTTGTGTCATATTGCTGTAATGGCATCACCTCCCTCTAGTTTCATTCTTCCCTACAAAACTCCGCCCTAACTACTTACATCTCTTCAGGCTCCATTTGTTCGGACCACTACAGTTCAGAATATGTAGAGGCAAAAGCTATTGATATTTATTGGTAGGCTTAATGTGACTCAAGAAGACTGAAGGCTTAAGATGACTGAATAAATACAAAATAGCATTAAAAAGGATCTCATACTGATGCTTGTCTCTAGTGTGAAGGCTACAATTCAATTCTCTTCAGATGCTTATTTCTTGACTTGCATGATTTCTATATTTTGTTAAAAAAACCCCAAAATTGAAGATCATTTAACTAAAATCTTGTAGAGTTCTGTTATATACTGCTGTCCACAAGTCTTTCAGTGCTTAAGGCTTTCATGTTTTAAGTCAATTTTTGTGGAACACCATAAGGTAACAGTAATGCAAATACTTCCTTAAAAAAAATAATGCATGAATTGGCTCTGCTCGTCTTCAGACAGGGTCAGTCGTCTGCCAGAAAAGTTCAGAGGGAATACACAAGACAGGCATGCCAGGGCCTCACCACGTCCCTCTGTAAGACAAGGCTGTATATATCTACATAAAGCATTAATTCTATTTGCAAATCTAGCTGTCTGGCAATACGCCTCCCTTAATTCTTCCAGAGAAACTGGTGAATGACCTATCCTGGAGCTATGCCACTGTATTAGAACAAGTGCATATTCAGCTTTAGCTAACGTCAACACCAAAAATTTCTATTTCTCATCTAAGCAAACAAAAGAAATATTGATTCCTCCAGAGAATGAAAAATACAAAGCATGAGACCATATATTGAGAAAGTTGGCATAATTTCTCTGAACTGAAAGTTTTCTGATGCTGACAGTACTTAACCAGTTTTCAGAAAGCTGACAAAGGTCCTACAGAAACAGCTGCCCGAAAACCCTTCATATGTGTTCAACAGAAAATAAAAAATGAATTTTCATGAAGAAAAGTTAATTAAATGATTATCAAAAAAGAAGGTATTTAACATTTTAAAACTATGTTTACAAACTGTTAAAAAATCCTTTAATTCTTCATTAAATGTGTCATGGTGATTATCTCTGACTTCTTTTGATGCCATTTCAAACATCCATCTTTATCTACTCAGCTATGATATCCACACAAAGTCTCCTGACTTTGCTGTATGGTCAACTCTTGCTTCTTTAGGAATGCTTGTTTAATCTGACTCTGATCTAAAAAAACCTTTTCTTACCTATTGTTCTCACTCACCACCTTGTGCACGTTCATGTTTTTGTCCTTCCTCAAATTCAAATGCCAGCTTTTGTTTCACTTTTAGGTGTATCTTCTGCCTTGCCTACAAAATATTGCTTCACTTTTTGTAATTATGCTATGCAAGTACCATATTCCTCCAGAAATCTTAGCAGTTTTCTACCCAGTAAGTGCTCCAAGATTAAAATGAACTCAAGTCTATGTCCAAATTTCGGAATGGTGTGGATCTATCCATGTTACTGGTACAGATGTATGAAACAGAAATCACAGGCATGTTAGGTAGCAGAAACAATGTACATCCTACTTTCTCCTGTATTAACTCATGGATAGTGATGAAGCCAACCAATACCTCTACAATCTATCCTCAGCCAAAAATTCTTCTTTATTTTTATAGTAAATGAGATTTCTATGAGGCATCGAATCAAAGGACTGAACACCAGGCAAACATAACTTTCAAGGTAAGATCTGTTTGCACCAGCAGAGTCCAGAATCTTTAGGGGCTGCTTCAGTACAAACTGCTCTCTTATGCAGTGCATTTCGGTGCTAAGTGCGGGAATGTGCTGGAGAAGCATGTCTGAAATAACCTTTACCGAACATAACCAGTTCACAAATAATTAGGAATATAACCAATTTTATTGATCATTGCTTAGTGGCTGTGATTTACCTTTTTGCCACTTTGTTTGGCAAGGATCATTCCACACTTTCACTAAAATGCATAGAAAGATACTTGCTAATTCCTAACAGTGATGAAGACAGAAGGCACTTTGGTTCTGCTTGTTCGCAGAGACTCACTATAACCTGAACTAATCTCAGCAGAATCTTACACAAAATGAAAAATTAAGACCAAGAGATATTTTATAGTCTAAACAGATTAAGTGATTAAAAACTACCAAAGCTAGTAATTAAAAATTTACCTACAGTGGTTTAACTAGGATTGTGTATGGTTCTCAACTGTGTTTAGAGGGTAAACAATAAATAAAGTAATCTTATTTGATAAATACATTAAATGCAATGCTTAAGCTAAAATTGTAATGGAAGTGACCACTGTCATCAAACTGTAGGGTATCTCATAAGAACAGGCATACCAACAGTAAACTAAAGGTCTTCATATCCTATCATTCTTTCTCTGACAAGGTCAAACAATGAGGAATTGGTTAATGGTGAGGAAAGAACATAAGAACAGGTCAAGCATACTGCAATACTTTCCTGTTATTCTCTCTCAGCTCCCACGGACTTGCAGCTCAATGATCTCCACAGGCAAATATGGTTTCTTTGAGTTTAATACACTTTACTCTTTTTCTTCCAAGAATCTGACATTATTTGAACCCATGATCTGGGGTATGATAATTCTATTTAATATCCTTTAGTTCTTTTATTATGCGACAGTGAACAACAGCAGCCCAGTCACTCCTGCCATGCCTCTCATGAGGCATTTTAATTACCTCTATCATATCCCTCTTTAGTCATCCCTTGTTTCGGCTGAAGCCTTCTAGTCTATTTACATAATCCTCATCAGGAAGTAATTTAAAACTGACATTCTTATTTATCTTCTCTGTAGTCTTCCAGTTTACTACCTCTTTTTGCGATGAAAGGAAAAGAATGTAAACATTGCTGAAGATCACTCAGTATCAGTCTTCTGCTACTGCTTGCATTTCCCTTTCATTTTTATTATCCTGAATATTTCACTACTGTAAGAAAATGTATCACATCCATTTCTAGTAATAAATATGCTGGATAGTAGAAACTGTACCACGTACCCATCTATGACCAGACTGCTAATGTCCCTCCAGTGAGAAAAATGAATCATTTATTTCCATCCTTTGTTTGGTATCTTTTAACCAGTTATTAACGAATGAGAGGACTTTCTGTCTTAACCTAAACACAGCAGTGTGTTTTTCAAGCATCTTCAGTAAAGAACTTTCTTAAAAGACACTTGCAAATTGTAAGCTGCAGGTTGAAAAGTACAATAATAACTCTTAACTCCTCTACAAGTTCATCTGGGTCCCTACGGCACAGCTGTGGGACCATGCCGGTGTAAGAGATCTAAAATGTTCTTAGTTTGCCTCAGGGGTCAGTATGAACACTTGGTTCGTTAAGCAGGACTAAAGACACCAATCTAACATCCAGCCAGGGACATGTCAGGAAATACATGTGGAAAAGCTACACTATGCTTTTTTGCCATGGCCATTCTATCACAATCCTTAGTGTTGCATAATTATAGCTATGAATATTCCCGGTGTGGCAGTCTTATAATAATACCACGGTTAAAGGGAAACAAGCTGTCCTGATGACACACATAGATTGGCTAGAATTTGATTCCATTCCATGCACTGATGAACCAACAGCAATGACTGAGCATCCATCATTTCTGAGAGCTGTATCACTCTCCTACACAGCCTAGTTCTGGATGCAGTCTTCAGGACTGGGAAAAAGCTACAAAATATCTTTTCCAATGGGACTGTTGCTCTGAAGAAGTCCCTGAAGAACAGCCTTTGCAAAGCAGCTTAAAAGATAAACAAGGGTATTGATACTTACACAATGCTTTGTACTAATGCTGTTGGCAAAACAGCAAGGGACAGAAAGTGGTAGTGCTAACAGAGCTGAAGCTTAAGACATCTCTGTGGCACTGACATTTGTACCTTAAAGTTCCTCTTCTGTTTTATTTTGTTTTTCATTCATATTCACTTCAGCAAGGTGCCAAAGTGAAGGCTTGGAGGCTAGTCGGAGCACAGCTGCCCTGTGGCACACAAGTGGGACATTGGAATTAAGAAATCAGTCTTGTGTTTCTTACCAGTGACCTGTTCGTGCTGAAAGGACTTGAGTGCAAGTGCTGACAAACCAGTAAAATGGCAAAGCTGGCATCAGTGCTGCTGACCTAAGACACACTCAACCAGCAACTCTTGGATTCTGTGTTTTCTGCCTTAGTATACTAGAGGCATAACAGATGCTCAAAGACAACACTTCCCAGTAATGTGTGTCTCCTTGAGGCAGAAATTTCACTTTCTGTGAAGACTGTAGACTGTAAACGCATCTTGTGAGAAAGGCATGTGTGTAAATCAGCTTTTTGATTCCACAAGCTATTCTGAAGAATCTGATGGATCCTGGCTAAAAAAGGAAAGCCTTCTGGTAAAGAAGCATTGCATGGTCCCACAACTGCAGTCTTGAGTAGTATGACAAAGGAACAAACAACTTAAAACAAAGAACTGAGGAAGTGAGGGAATTAACTGAAAGAAAAAAGTGCAAAAAGGAAGGATAGAGTAGTAGGACTCGGGAAAAACAGCTCAATGTAAGGATTATTCGGAGATAGTTTTTGCAATCCAGCATTACTCTTCACACATAAAACCAATGCTGCACTTTCTATTTTTGGTAACCTATCTTGTTTCTCAGTATATCACAGCATCAGAAACTTGAAAACCAGTATCACTTTCGTCTTCTTTTAAACAGAGAAGCATGAACTGAAAACCTACTTGAGGTTAATTTTATAGCTGTAAATTAATACAGCTGTTAACATCTTTCCTTTATTGCCTTGCTAGCTGAAATCATGTTATCAAGAATCTTGAATCATGAAAGTAGATTTTAAAGTGCTATACTGCAATTTTAAAGATAGAGATATACAAAAACTTTTCAACAGGTATTATCAAAAAGCTTTCACAAAATTTCTTTTTTTTTTTTTTTTTTAATATGTAGGATGTTATGCACCCTTTACTCCAGAGAGTGATTACATAAAAAGACATGGCAGATGTGACCTAGTGAGATGGTGGGAATTTCCACTGGTATTAGCAGGCATTGAAAACACTGTTTCTTGCAATCCTTGATCGATGTAGTAGTCAACAGCTTTTTATTAAGTCACTGAACAGATGAGATCAGTAAAGAACTGGCACAGATTTGATTGTATACAACACTGGGGGAATATTTTCTAGTTTAAGCATTAAAAAAAAAAACCAACCCAGACAAACAACCCAGATAAAAATAATTGCTCTGTTTCTAAATAGACTTTCCCACTTCCTATTTATTTTTTTTTTTTTTTTAAAAGGTTAGCATAAAAACAGTTGGAGGAAATTTCCTATTAGTCTAGGAATAACTGCATCTTGTAGTCACGCTGGGCTGTAACTCACAGGTTTCATAATCACTCTCTCTCATTCTGACCACCGAGCTATGTACTTATCTTCAGGCGTATATCTACAGTCTTTCCCTATTTGCAGCCAGTCAGGAACCTTTTTTTGTTGCCATCACTATCTTGAGTATTCTATCCTGTATCTCTCTTCAATGTATTTCTATATCAGATTTACGCAAAAGCTTTTGAAATAATGCTTTCAGGTCTCAGGCCGTTTTTTTAATTCCCACGTGTGACTATACCAACATCACTCTCAAAATAAGTACTGCAAGTTCAGTTTAAATGATCCTTATCACTTCTTTTACTGCACATTTCTGGTATCAAATTACTTTTCAAGACTTTTAGCCTTAGTTTGTGAACTTTCTGTGACTGTATAGCATTTACAGAATGCAACTCCAATTTAATGGCATGCAAATGCTACACTTATGATGTTACTAAATCATAAATATATGATAACAGAATTAAATTAAACATATTTGGTATTTAACTATCCTATTCAGACTGCACTATTTATTTATTTTTAAAATCTATTTAAGAAAACCATTATGTGAGATGTTACTTCTATTGAGCAATTATATTTTTAAAAAGTTACCAATACTGAAAACAATAAATAACGTAATGTCTTTATCTCATAAAAAACAGAACTCAATTTAGAGGAATATTTAAAATTACCTTGTTAACTTTCACATATATTAAAAATCTGAACAGTAAAAGAAGATTGTCTTTCATTCTTGAACACACTTCCATTTTATCATTAACCTATCCTGGACCAAACAAAGCACACCATATACAGCATACCATTTACAATGTGTATGAAACAAACAGGAACTGTGTTAATGATACTAATTGGAAAAAGATACACTGCAGAATACAGAAAAACTATTCTGGAGCAATTTTCGTCCGTCTGAAAGCACAGAAGTGCTATAGTTCTGAGATTTCTTATTTTTTGTATAAAAACTCAAAAGCTATGGATGTTTGTGTTTATTTTTTAGTTAGGGGATAATTTTACATTCCTTGTAGAAATTCTTGTGTGAAAGAACACTCACATAGTGATTACAAAATCTGTTTGGCTCAGTGCATCAGTTCAGGAAAAAAAGTAAGGAAAAACAAAAGATGCTTGATTTTATCTAGCGGTTATGCAATGTTCAGAAAGTCTGAACTCGTTCAAATTGATAAATCTTTTATATAATCCAGGCTTCCCAACAGCCATTTTTCTCTCCTTGCATCCCAGTCTAAATCTGAGGTCCGATTTTATCAGGTCTAGAATCTCTAATGAGGGGTTTACTGTTCAAAGTTTGCCAGTTTTATGTCTGGAGTATTAAAATAATATTGTGAAAGAGGTTATGGAAAACTGGAATCCTATGAAATTTGAAAAGAACTGCTAGATTCTCAGTGACCACTGAACCTGCTGGATATGAACTAGACAAAAGAGCATATGTATTTCTAACAAATTTCTTCAATAAATTCTTCTTTGACAATGGTGTACTGTCTTATAAAGATGCAGTTAAAGTTAAGTTAAAGTAGGAATTGCATTTGAGAGGCCATCTATTATGGTGTGTTTTGCTGTCTGTACATTCAGTCTTCTATGCCTGTAAAGTCCCTGGGAGCCTCCTGAGTTAGGGAACATAAAAAAAAATCAAGAAAACCAAATACGGAACTTCGGATGCTGCCAAGCACAATATGAACTTAAGCCCCCTGCCACACACACACACACCCACCCCTACTTTATACACTTACATTTTGAACTAATACCAAAATACAAACCCTGCAGTAATTTTTATTCAAATTGATACACCCAATTTTCAGATAGCACAATACTGAAGCTGTATGAACCTACCCAGATCCTCCTTTGTTAAAAAAATTATTTATAGCATGGTAGCTTTTCATATTTATGAAAGACATCATTCATATGATGCTATGAAAGATACATGAACTATTGTCACATACATAATGTATTACAATAAACCAATAAGCTCAGTACCATTATTCACACTACATTAACTGCTGTTAGAGAAAAGAAATACTCATCTTCATTTTTCCTGCCAACAGCTTCCCCTCTGAGTAATACCAAAGATCATCTATCAGTGCTCAAACTTCAAAAATCTGCCCATTTTTGACAGATAGGAACATTTCTTGTTATTTTTGGTATCAAATCATGACCTTAGGTGACACAGTTTTATAAGGGGAGGACCAGAATTTATCATTTTGACCTGCAGAAAGGCCTGGGTAGACTCACAAAAGGAATATTGAAAAGATGTTCTTTTTTTTCTCCCTCTCATACTTTTAGAAGCAATCTATGTTGTTCTTATGGACAAGAAAAATAACTAGCAAGGCTCAGCACTACAGAAAGTAAGTAAATAAGTTAGCACAGACAAGGCTTGGTGAAGAGGCCACTAGACTGAAAACAGGAAAACATGGGTAAACAGTGGATCTCATATTTCAGTTGTCTAACTTAAATGTTTTTCCGTTATCTACTTAACAAGCATGTTATCTACTTAACAAGTGTTAAAGTAGTAACTAGAGGACTAAGCTTTCTTTAATAAACAGAAAAGAAAGCTAAACCACCCACACTCTTTATTCTTTATGTACAAAACAAGCAATAAAGAATAATATATATTATATTATTACAATTTTTATATGACTTCTTTCATAGAAGACTGATTCTGAATTCTTTTTGGAGAGGTCTTTACTGATCACACTCAGAACTAGCAACTTTTTTCCCTGAGTAATTTTCTTTATTCCACTACGCAGACACTAATTTTTCCAAACAGTAAATTACATACACTTACCCTGATCAATGTGAACAAAATTAAAGATTTAAGAATAAATAAAAAGGTGCGCACACAAATTGTCTTTTTACAACTTGCAGTTTATCTTTAGATTCAGAGCACTATGTTTAAGTAACCCAGAGGAATTTAACTCAGCTCTGCTTTAATAACCATCCATCCCTGATTGCCTATGTCATTTATTAGATAGAGACTTCTTTACAAATATTACACTCATGACTGAGTGAAGATTAGGGAAAAATTAAAAAACTTACCTTCAAAAACTCTGAAGGCTTTCTTGCAGCTTGGTAGAGGCCATTTTGCAGAATTTGATTTTTGAAAATTTTCTTTTAACTTCAAATATTCCGTAGGGAAGAAAGATTGGGTAGAGTTGTTCAGTTCTACAATAATTAGTGGAAAAGAATGTATACATCAATGCTGTATATATAGCAGTAATTTGCATATGTTTACACTACAAAATAGAAATGCCTTATCTACTGTGTAATCCTTTTTCTGATTACAACATCTCTTAAATCACATAAACCCAAGCATTTCCAGATATAGCAAGAACAAGTCTTAAACATGCTGGTTCGATGAAAAAAAAGCTTTTAGGGAAGATGATGTCGAATTTTAGCAAAATGAAGTATTAGGCTATATATTAGGCTATTTAACTTACAAAACAGTGATGACTTCTGTGAATGAAAGTGACATCTATCAAACTGATTCTTGGTTCATACTGGTTTTTAGCACCATCACCAATAACAGTCAGTAATGAAGAGGGGAAGAGTCTGAAATTTTATTTAAGATTTTTTAAAAATGTTGTGCATTAGCAGGCATTAAGAACACATTTGTAGAATTATTAATAACACAGTGCAAGAGTTGGCATAATTTAGTAATATCTAGAAATCACTGGCTTCTTAGGACATAATTTGGTGAAATATCTACATGGAGTGCAACTCAAAACTGTCAAAACTAACCTATCCATAGCAGAATAGCAATGCAAAACAATTTTAAAACAACCATATTTTCCTACCACAGGAAAGAAGTGATTGCTGATAACAGACAGAGCTGCCAAGATAGCAGTTAACAGTGAAAGCTTCAAAACTCTCCATTTTGGCCTTTCAAACTACCATTACTCCAGATAAATACTAATAATAGTAGGTGCTATTGTAATTGTTTCTGTATTTTAAAAGAAAGAAAAGGTCCTTCACAGATCTTTGAAAAGGTTATTTATTATTACTTTGTCTGGTTCATTTCAATTGTACCCATTTTTTAAATAATCAGTATGTTATGAAAAGAGTGATTTTTTTTTTTCTAGCAAATTTGAGAAATTTTTTTGTGAGCAATGTCCAGAAAGAAGAAAAAATTCCAAATACTCTTTGAGTGCAGTAGCTTTTTCTACGTAACAGGAAGGCATTAGGAGATTTGAAGCAAAAAAAAAAAAAAGCGCTGGTCTTATTCTAAAAATTATTCTGTATTTCATCATGTCAGAATGAGGTGGAATGAGGCTACACAAAGTATGTGAAGTACAGAAATCTCCAAATCCTTCTATCTCATTATGTGAAATCAGTGCTACTGCACCCACAAACCTTTTGTCAGTGAAGGGAAAGAGGCCATTTTCTCTCTTAAATGTGAAAGGAACAAGCTTTGTATTTTTCACTAGCAGTTTTTAATTTTTATATAAGAGCTTTATATGCTACTGATCATATGTGGATTAAGTACTATTCGGATTCAGAGAAATAGCCTCTGTTGAGACTCTGCTTGCCTCTCAGAGCATCAACAGGGAATATTTTAGTTTCCTTCTACAGGCCATAAAAATCGACCCAGTTCTTTCAACTTTATCATACAGATTTAAACCCTGAAACCTCTGGTGAGGCATCTAATTCCTGTTTTTCAGAAAATGCAGTGGTGACAACTCTTACTGGCATCTGGGAGGTTGCCTGGTAGTGCTTTTAATGAAAGACCCTTTCAGGCTGGCCAGGCCACCTGTCACTGTATGCAGGCGACGCTTTCCCTGCCACGTGCCTGGACCTCCTGTGCACAGCCACAGCACTGCACGTGCCTTCCTCCAAAGTGGTGGATTTATTGTACATGAGTGCCGGATCCTGCCCTTCTTGGAAATACCATAAATGAAACTCTGTGTGAACGGAAGTGTAGAAGGCAGTCCCTGGCTCGCTCTTTCCCCTTATAGGAGGCGCATTAAAAGGCAGTTACTCAAAGTGGGTTGCTGCAATCACATCAAATGCTGTTGTCTTGGGTGCATCCTGGGCGCCCTGTCATCTGACCAGATGTGAGTTCATCCTGGTGGGAGAAGGTCTTTTAAGAAAGGACAGGCATGAAGGGCGCACACCATCGGAGCAACCTGTCTGAACTCACTCTCAAGGGAACCAGTGGAAAAGGCTCTCTTGATCCAAGGCAACAAGCCAGAGGAAGGATCACTGTGGGTCACATATGGCATTGTAGCTCTGGGTTCTTCATAACTGGTGGATATCTGACCTGTTAGCCTTCATCTTTTTTTGACGTTACATGCACCCTTCTATTGCACTTAGGTTCGGTTTGCAACACTGTACAAGATAAAAAGTGAACTTCTGAATATATCTTTAATGCTTTCTTTTTGAGATAACCTTGTACAATGAAATGCAGTTATACAAAAGGAAAGCTGCAGAAAGTATCCGGAATAAATTAGTGAGTGAAATAAGACAGCCCAGCTGTAGCATTAGAGAAATATGTAAAGAATGCTTCGCTTTTCGGGCTGCACAAACCGATAGCAGAAGTAACTCTAGCATAAGTTTTAAAAGGCTTAATAAATCTCCTGAGTAAAAAAAAAAAAAAATTACTACACTGTACATTGGTCTGGCACCATCCACCTTCCTTAATGTGTTGATTTTATTAATTGCTCTAAGGATATGATAATACCATCAGTGTTTCTTGGTTGATTTAAATGCTGCTCAGTATGTTTTGCACTGGGAAATTACAAAATATTTTTCTTAATATTCATATAATAAAACAAAGTAAATATAGCCTATCTATTTTCAAATATATTCAAAGTCAAGCATATATTGCCATATACTGAACAGCAATATACAAATAGCTGCTGTAAGGCCATGTGGATTTCTCTTACCAGTGAGAAGAGTCTGGCTTCCACTTGTTCATTCCCTCCCATCAGGTATTTTTACACATTGCATAGTAAGTACTCAAAGACTACAAATAATCCTGGTAATATTTCACTTGAATAACAGTACCTTAAATATGTTGAAAAGTTTTGCAAATATATTTTAGCAAGAATCTATACTCTCTCTTTGTGCTTTCCCAGTAGCCTTCTACTGCAGCAAATATGTTAAATAGCTTTTTAAAAATTTAAATAGGCCTAAACCGATTCTCTGTTGGTGAAACACACTTCATCTGTACATCATATCCAAAGGAGCATCAAACATCAAGCAAATGAAATGAGAACACCTTGAAACCACTATACACTGGCCAGGTAGGGTGCTGAAAGTTGTAAGGCTGGGTTGCAGCTTTCCATCCATTTGTTCCGCTGCAATGCTGACACAGTCTGTCCCTATCCCTAGCCACCAGCAGTTCCTCACTGAACCATCCTGGAGCAATTATTTTGTCTGAGAAAGGCCTCCTTCCCACTCAACTGAGTTCTTATTTAGGGCAGTCAGTTCCTCAAACTGGTCTGCCATCAAATCATACAACGTTGTGCCAGTGCAGAGGAAGACTATGTGCAGAAACAGAAATAGAAGACGGACAGCTCTACTGATGAATGTGAAATCATACTTTAATCTGCATCCCCAACCTGTCATTATCACAGCACTCTCCCAGTTTAAAGAGGACCAATGCAAGATCTCTGCATCATGCAAAAATAAACAACCACTCCTGCGTGGCTGAGTCATCTCCATTACTTTATGACCTGCCTATGCACAGTTTTAAGTGCTGTAAAGCTCCAGGTATCATACTGCAATTTAACCCATGTTGCTTGAATGTACCTTTTCAAGCTTCGGGCACAGAATACTGACTCATGCTGTTCAGGTATCCCATCTACAGCACTACTTACCCTCTTCTACCCCTGTACCCATTCTGACACCAAACACCACTTATCCACCGTGTTTTCCTACTGCTGAAAGTCAGGAACACTAGAGATAAGGGTGTAAGATGTTAGGAAGGGAGAATTTAAATGCAAAATCAGTTAGGAGGATGCTATAGCCTTCATTTCACTTGTAGCTAAATTAAAGCCATAAAGCAAGAAAAGAGCATTTCTTTTGTATCATTAAGTTAGTGATTTAAAAAATGTTTTTCTGGTAGGATATTCTGAGAAATGTTTACTATGTTTGGAGATTTTAATTATCTAGCAAAAGGAGACCAAAGAAATGCCAAATTTCAGAACCTCACTCTAAAAACCAAAAAGTTTTAAAATACACATCCAACATAGTTTCTTGCCACTGAAGAAAGTCTGCATGGAATAGTCCTAGGAAGAGTTAAATGAACGTACAACCTCTCAGTGGATTAACATCACTGAGTTCTGCTCTACACGCATTCTGGATATGGCCCATTGCATATTGTTATTTCTTTCTTCCTTCTTTTTACGACTATATTTGGTTAGCAGGGTTTTACTATACGTTTAACTACACATTAATTCAGACCAGAAATACAGGAAGGAAAGCCACAAATATTTTTTGCTATTTTAAAAACTTTCATTTTTATACCTGTTTGGAAAAAGACCCTGGCAATTGTAGCACGACACAGCGGACATGGAGTGCTGGCTGGATTGTCTTTGGCAAGCATCCTTAAGCAAGGTTCACAAAAGATGTGGTGGCATGGATAGCACATGTAAGGATTGAAATAAACATCCAGGCATACTGCACAGAGATAGCTTTCTTTATCTCCTCTGAGTTCATGCTCATCATCTGTATGCAGGTTATCATCTGTAGTCTGCAAGAAGAAAAATACAACACCTTTTCACAGCTCAGCTCATAACTACTTTGGATAAACCAATCAGCAGGAAATTGAATTTAAGTAACACTTAAGAAGTTGGTACACACCGGTGATATTCTTAATTTTTAATACAGGTTACTTTTAATGAGATGATGAAACATACTGATAAGACAGGAATGTCACAACAAGCACTCTGTGAGAAAGGAGAACAAAAATCATATGAGACAGTAAAAGAAAGAAATAACAAAACCAAAAAGGCGGAGTAAAACTGTACTATGATCAGATTCCTTCTTTTAAAACAATTTTTAACAATTTATTTGTAACTTTATTACCAAAATACCTGGTTACTTTGCCAAGGAAAGTGAAACAAAACAAAAATATCTAAAAATAACCTGTGGATTGTTTTGTTCTGCCTTTGAAAGGTAATTTGTGAAGGGCATATTCTCACAAGAATGACTCACAGTTTGAAACAAGACACAACTTTATTAATACAATGCAAAATCTAAACTTTAGAGCAGAAAGTCTAGGAACGCCTAACATCTTTGGTAACTGCTTGTTTTTGCCAGGGGGACACTGCTGGCCTTCCCAATGGTGTACATGCCACATGAGTGTAACAGCTTGTGTATATTGCCAGGTTCCTGCTTTGCTCTTCTAAGATGACTAAACCTTTCCAAGTAATCTGAATATTTTATACTAATGGCATCCAGGGCTTTTGGCTTAAAGCAGAATTTTTTTTTTCCATCTCTGTGGGAGCCACTCAAGAGACGTTGACTTTGCTCTAGCTCCTCTATCCATCCTCTCTGTTTTGCAGCTAATAGAACCCAATATGGCCCAATATCCAATAGACGCACCATGAAAGAATCAAGACAGAGGAGGATGCCAGATGCTGCCGAGTGTTGAAACTCTTCTCCCATGTCCCTTGTTCTAAACTCCTGAAACTTGTCTAAAGATCTTAGTTTAAGTGTCTTAATTCTAAGTGGCCTTGTAGTATCAGTGACTTCTTGCAAGCCCCAGTATACATATTTAATACCCCCATGCCTCTTTCGCAACCACTGCTCCATACATCTTTGCTAGTCCTGCAATGCTATCTTGCAAGTCCTTCCAGACACATTTTACTGACATTAAGCACACCTGTTGATGCATTTCTACCCAGTAAATACTACCCTGTGCCAGAGCAGCTTTTTGATTTGCATTTATTTTGTATACCCATTAGTTGTATATTACAATAGACCACTTCTGACACTCATAGACCATGGCAGACAACAACTGCCTGACACTGTATACCAAGTATTAATCACAATTGTTATTTTGTGCCTACCGTAGAGACGGCAGCCTCTAGATCTGTTTCAGGGATGATTACATGTACAGCTTACTGGTTTGGACTTCTGTTGCCTCTCATTATAGTTAAGTCCTCTTCTACCTAGGATACTGAACACTGCAAATAATAAATAAGCCCTAACAATATGGGTTAATGCATTTATGCAGTGTGTGGAATGCATTAAAAAATTTATCAGTTCTGGATAAACACTTGCCCTGCCAGCCCAGCCCAGCCTTCGCATCGCACTTTCCAGAATACCAGGTGACAAGAGTGCTCATATATTCTGGCCTGCTGTGACACAAACGCATTCAGTTTGGGTTTAGCACTGTGTCCAAATGTAAGCTCTTGTGCAACCCTAAGGGTCAATAGCTCTGTGGCTCTTGCAGCACTTACCTCAGCACTTATTACTCCAGCTTTTTTCCATGCCAGACTTGAGATGGGCCCAGAAAACTTCAGTGTATACTGAGATTTACTGTAGAGGCAACTAGGGTGTACTGAAAAGAAGCCAGAGGACGTCTGGCGGGGACTAGCTCTCAGCTCCTCCATATAGAAGCTTATCCCTGACAGTAACAACTGGGACTATTACTTCTGGCTCTGTGCTGTAGGAAAGAGTGTTAGAGCAGCACTGTATTACAACTAATCAATCAGTAACACTATTTAACCTAGACTGTCTCTATACTTACAGCTTAGACAACCTGCACCAGAAAGAATGGCAAAACGTAATTGAGAGCTGTTTACAGCTAGATAATTTTAGAATGAAGGAAGCCTCATAATACAGTTTCTTTGATAAGAAGTGGAAAATAATTTGGCACAGAAGGAGAGAAAAGCAGTCTCAGCTTAACAGATGACAGAGATGACTTCAGCAGACATTAGGAAACTCTAATATGGTATGACAGTAACAACTCCCATGAACCCAGCTATGTGGACATGGCAGTGTTAAGTTAAGGGTTGAACTCAGTCTTAAAGGTCTTTTCCCACCTAAATGATTGTACAGTTTTGTAATTAAAAGCTAGCACAAAACCAAAAGATTAGGAGGGGAAGGAAGCTTTTGCTCACTGTTTTTGACGAGCACAGATTGGAAAGGAAATACGCAATGTGTATAGGGAAGCTGCCTATCTCACTGGCTGCAAGTTAAACATCTTGCATGGGCCAATTAAGTAAATGAGGGAGCTAGAGGCAAAATGGCTGAAGACTCAAGGGTAATAGCTGGTTCTGAGAGAGGTTTGTAATCACAGTAAGATGCACAGACAGGAGAATCTCAGGAGCCAATTGCAATTAGAAGATCAAAATTATTCTAATGTGCAAACTAGACTCTAGTTAAGAGTAATTTTCTTAGTGGATCAGAGGAAGAGCTGTTTTCCATAGCTTGGCACGCCTTCTCAAAAGACCCATCTAGACACATGGCATCATTTAGTACTGCAAAGCTAGAATCAGAGCAACTTCCTTATGCAAGAAGCCAATGCACAATAATTTAAACAGGCTTTTTTTTTTTTTTTTTTTTTTTTTTTCAGTTAAGCAATGCTTCTATGTTCCAACTAGAGTCAGAGCTTTGGTGTTTAAGTGCTTAACCCGGAATGTTGTTCTTGCAGAATTATACTACAGGAAAAATTGAGAAAGGCCATGTAAACCATGCAGACATCAAGGACTGGTAGGAGTAAAAGACTGCCAAACACTAACAGGAAAACCTTGAAAGTGAAAGTATTACTCCTAAGAAATTAAAGAAAGTCAAGATCCTTTGTCGTGGTTTAGTCTCAGTCAGCAAAAAAGCACCAGGCAGCTACTTGCTTACTCTTTCACCCCCAGTGGGATGGGGAGGAGAAAATACAAGGAAAGGCTCGTGTGTCAAGACCAAGATGGGGAGGGATCAGTCACCAGTTATGGTCATGGGCAAAACAGACTCCACTTGGGGAAGAAAAATCAATTTAATTCGTTACCAATCAAATCAGAGTATGATAATGAAAGACAAACCCATACCTTAAAAACACCTTTCCCCCCCCAGCCCTTCTTCCTGGGCTCAGCTTTGCTCCCCATTTCTCTTCCTCCTTCCTCCCCCTCAGAGGCGCAGGAGGACGGGGAATGGGGGTTGTGGTCAGGCCATCACACGTTGTCTCTGCTGCTCCTTCTTCCTCAGGGGGAGGACTCCTCACACTCTGCCCCTGCTCCAGTGTGGGTCCATTCCATGGGGTGCAGTTCTTCAGGAGCAGCCTGCTCCAGTGTGGGTTTCCCATGGAGTCACGGTTTGCTTTGGTCACAGCCACCTGCTTCAGTATGGAGCACTCCCCAGGCTGCAGGGGGTCTCTGCTGTGGGCATCTCCTCCCCACCTTTCCTCATTGACCTGGGTGTCTGCCTAGTTGTCTCCCTCACATCCCACTCTTTTCTCCTTCTACTCCTCTTTCCATTCCAGGCATCTTTGTTTCCCCTCTTAAATATGTTAACCACAGAGGTGCTAGTTGGTGCAGCCATGACCAGTGGTGGGTCTGACTTGGAGCAGGGGAAGCTTCTGGCAGCTTCTCACAGAAGCCACCCCTGTTGCCCCTCCCCCAATACCAAAAATACCTGCCACACAAACCCAACAGAGTCTTCAAAAGTTTCCACCTTTCCAAGTCACTTGGCAACTACTAATAGTGACTCTATCACCTGATAGTAACCCCTGATATTTCACTGGTTGGAAGGCAAAAGGATGTTACAAAAATTTGAGAGGAACGGAGGATCAACTTCTGCTTGAAAAGCCTGTAAAGAATGTTAACTAACAAGGAGTCTAACCTAGTTTGGCTGGACTACATGAAAGTATTTGATTCAGTCCCACATTCAGAGAGAACACATGCACCAGGGAGTAACATGATATTTAATGTAAGATTCACCTGTAATCATGTGAAACACCTAGAACTAGTGGATGTAGACACTAACAAGAAAAGATGCCATATGTATGCTACAGTAAAGGCAAATTCAGAGTAAAATCTCTGACTATGCTAAGAACAGTGATAAGACTAAATAAAGCACGTATAAAATTGGCCCCAAGACACCAAACTATGAAAACAAACATTGCAAACCCCTTCATTTTAAACTGACTAATTTAGAATGCTTTGTAAGCTCAAAAGTGTCCACAGTTTTTAAAGGGAACAATGATCATGAAGAAGTCAGTTCTATACATCACACAATTTTCTTGCAAAGATAACTGCCTGAAATAAAACTTGGAAAAAATACATAAAACTGTATTTCATAGAAACATTAACCCAGCAGAGATCAAAGATGGAATTTTTTAAAAGGCCTTGAAGTTAAGTAAAACATTAGAGAAAGTTTTCCATATATTTTACTTTTTAAACAGAAGAATGAAAGCCTCAAGATACCTGTCTATGCATTAGCTATGCAAACATAACCCCAAGATAATGAGTATTTGATTAGTGCATAATAATTGTGCTAATAAATAGCCCTGAAATGACAGCAGCGGAAGAATTTAAATGCCTTACAGGGCTACATTCTTCTACTAATCAAGAGTTAAAACAGAAGAATGCCATGGACTCTCTTTCCCCGCCTAAATGAAATTAATTTGACAGCAGAGTCAGAGATAAGCCATTCACCATGGACATGCCATTTTCAGGTGAGTGCTTTGCAGCGTTGTGGTACCATGAATAAGAAATAATGTGTGTAGTCTGGGATGGGATGTGCTAAGCAGCACGGTGCTGTGCAGTCTGGAGGACTAGAGAAACAACCAGCAGAGTGAGATGCTGGCCTGAGTCGTAATGTGCACTGTTAAATGTCTGGGCATTAAATAGCAGAAAATGGTGCAGAAAACTGTGTGTAAGAGTGATGGAAAGCTGAGTGGAATGGAGACAGGTGAATCAAGACAAATGCATTGTGTGTGGCCCACCAAATACATCTAAAAGTCCTCGTAAAATGAGAAAGGTTATTCCACCTTGCCATAAAACTGCAGAGACCCCATTCCAGAATGCACTTGTAACAACAGTGACTACATGTTCCACTGGACAATGATAATCTTTTTTATTAATTCCTCACTAAAAGATACTGACATATGTGTTGATCAGAATACATACTCCATTAGATGTTACACAGACTGGATAGGAGGGGAAAACATTTCTTTCTGTCTTTGAATTATTAATACAAAGGTGGGTGAAACTGTAGTCTCTTTGCAGGGGCAACCCCTTCACCATTCTCTTATATGGACAGTACCTCAAACAGTACCTCAAAAGAGGAACAGTGACGTGGGAGGCTCAAGAAGCCACATTTTCACTCTTACAAACCAGGAGGAAGACCTGATTTGCAGCAGATCCACATACCCCACACTCTGAAAGAGCTCAGTATGCATGCTGTCCCTTGTTTGCTTGGAAGCTGACTCTCAGTAATCTGTTCCATGCTCTTTGTAAGCTGTACATAAATAAATCTACAATGATTTGCAGCTCTAATATGGACTTTAAGCCTTCAGTTACACTATATAATCAGAAGCAAAACACCCCAGGTCTGTAAAGTTTGAAAGAATGAATATGGATCCTGTTTTGTACAGAAATGGATCAAAAAGAAATAAATACTTGGTTGCTGATGGAAAAAACTATCAGTGGGTTTAGCCTGACTGACAACAGAAATGTAGCTTATGGGAGTGCCATGTCTATCCATCTGTCAGGTCATCTCACAACAGCTTTTGAACCCATTAGTCAATTTTAACCAAATCTGACACAAAGGTTGTGACCTCAGGTATACTGGCTTCCTGAAATTTTCATAAAAATTGACAGCTAGATTGAGTAGAGACTGAAATGAGTGTCATCATGATGGGAAAGTCTGCAGGTGCTTTATTGCTTAGAACAGAATTTATCTAGCTTAATTTCTGCAGAATAAATTGGTGACATTTTACAGAGTTTCAAAAGCAAACTCAGAAAAAAAATTCAAGTCCAATTTTAAAATGTAGGAAAAACCCTACTGAAAATCTTTAATAGCTAAACTAGCAGAAGTTCTTGCAAATCAGGCCCTAAGGCCCACTGGGGACTGTATACCTTTGAGCACTGTTTTTGTTGTCTGGTATGATGATAACAAAAGGGCATCTTTTCACGTGTCTGGCAAACCTAAGCTTGAAAGATATAAACTGTAATTGGGCAGAGGTGCCAATGCCCATGGCTTAAATGTCTGTAAAAATCAACAATTCAGATTGTACTTGTACTCTAAACTTCTCCCCATACAACATTTTAGAAAAAACAAAGGCAAGCCAAAAACTTCAAAGCAGAGAAAAGCAGCCAAAGCAGCTCTCTGGAGCTATGTGATGTCACATCCTCTGTTCCGACCCTCTCTGCTGCATTTGGGTTGGATAAATTGCTCAAGGGGAAACAACTGAAGGACATTTTCTTTATTCTTATTCTAGAGAACTTTTGTTTAAAGAGAACAGTGTATTTATTTATTTTTTTTTTTTTTACTCTGTGTCATTTAGAAGTAGCTTTAGGCAGCGGAGATTTTCATCTTGTGTGATTGCGTGCTTTGCAGACCATGGCTTCTAAGGCAACTACTGATAGGACACCTATACTTTTTGTATACAGGGCTCTAAAGAGACAAAAATAAATGAATAGAATAAGCAATGAAAGTGAAAATCGGACTGTTCTCAACAGATATTTGCACTCTAACTTCTAGTTAGCCTCTTCCATGCTCCAGAGAAAATAAATTACCTATTTTCCTGCTTCTCAGAGAAGATACGCTCCTTAACACTCCAATTCCCTCTGTCTCTCTATTTAAGCTATCAAAAGTTGTTCTGAGGTCATGTTTATTCATGAGACCTACTGCTATCAGACATGAAAGGGCTTTCTGACCCTCCAAACTTTCTTTGTCCACACTCCAGCAGTCTGTTTAATCAAATATGTTTTATTTGATTTGTTTAATCAAATAGATGTACACATACTAACTCTGCTCTATCAATCTTGAATTGTTTCTATCTTTAGGTAATGATGTCTACAGTAGTATTACTACAGTCTTTTCTTCATCCTGAATGATCTCATAGTGAACAACACAGGCAAGGTAAATTTCTAGTTTCCTGAATTATTACGCACAGGCCATAGTTGAGAAAAGTATCAGGTTTTCAATGTTTAGAGTACTGAAACATCACACATGCTACAGAGTAAGGCCAGTAACTCTACTATGAGTTTACCATATTCTTGCCTAAGATAATTATGCAGCCTATTATTTCAGTATCTGAACACTTCATGAGTGCAACTCATCATAACTTGTCTGGTTAGCTGAATTTATTTTCTCAAATAGGCATTAAAATTTCTTGTAATTGCCTGCTGTGACTTTATACCATTGCCAACCTACTCAGCTATAATAAACTTGTGAAGTTCTGCACAGTGTTGTTTGGACTTGACTAGGTGACCGCCTTTGCACAAATCACTGGTGAGTCATTAGAAGGTCCAAGTCTGTTAGCCGCTAATCAAAATGATTGAAGAAAAATTGGATAGTGTACAGAAAAGATACTAGAGTTTAAAACAGCGAGCCAATAGCCTATAGATGAGATGCTTGTAGACAGCAAATGGTGCTTCTCAGTTATGAACCTTAATGTATGAGCTGGCATTAGTACTGTTTTCTTTTGTTCAGGTGCAATAAGACACAGTTCAGAAGAAGGATCAAAGCTGTTGACAAAGCTGTGCCTAGTCAATAAATCTTTGACAACTGCTCTGAGTTCACTATTCTTCTAAAGAGTTAAAAAACATTGTGTTGTTCACCCTGAAATATAAATGTCTTCTGATATGTTGGCCTGAAAAAGTTAGCTTGAAGATATTCTTGAAGGATAAAGAATGAGAAAGGAAAGATGGCAAATTTTTTGGTCCCAGATGGAAACACTTGGGATAACTGGGAAATAGGAGTTGAGCAACTGATACACATGGACACAAAGCCTGGCTTCAGTGCTTACAAACACCGTCTGGAGTAGCTGCACTGGAAACTATTCCTTTTGAGTTGTCAGCAAGAAGTCTAGTGTCCAGAGCCCAGGAATTATGCATTTCATTTAACCCATATAATGTTGCTCCTTTGGTGAGGCCTTTCACATCATCAGCAGAGCAGATGCCTCGCCAATGGAAGATGTAGGGAAATGGAAAACATGGCAATTCTATGCAGTGTTATAAGGCTAAAAAGTTTCTTCAAGTATTGAATGCCAGGACACCTTCATAACCACAGGGTAAATTTGGATACAGAAAGCAATTAGAAGAATATATCTTGTCCTTGCCCAAAAGGAATTTCTTCTCTTGCTGCCAACATAGATTGCTTTTAAAGGCTCTCCTGAAGTTCTGTACAGGTTGTTACTGAGATGTCTTCTGGAATAACATACCCAAGTTTGAACATCTACAATTTAAAATTGACATTGAAAACCAGAGCGGGCACAAGAAAATAAAATACATTCTACAACAGAAGGAAAAGGAACTCAATAGACGTGACTTTTTAAGATCCACCATAAAAAGGAATAAGATGCCACATCTTACAGATGCAATTAATACTTCAAACAAGACACTAATGTAAGTGAGAACAGTAACAATTTAAATGGATTATCAATATGATAAACTCTCCACCACTTACAGGCTACGTATGTAGACTGTTTTTAACAAAACAGCTAATCTCATGGCCTGTAAATTAATGGAGTAGCTATAAGACACTGAGTGCAAAGCCTATGGGAGGCCATTTGTCAGTGTACAACTATTACAGCCCAGCTGCAGACAGAAGTTAACTAAGAGACAACACTAGCACTGAAATGGCTGGATTAATTCAACACTCTACAGAACACAAAGCCCATTCTCATACATCAGTACTTCACTAGAGTCTAAGTAGGTTCAGCCTGCATTTTTCTTCACTGGAGAAGCAGTTATATTCAAAAAATATCAAGGCAATCTGACCATATCTGACTTTCATAGACCTAAAACTATTACAAAGAAACATTAAAAACATCACTTATTCAGAATGAATTTAAAGTTTTACAGATTAAATTTATTTAACCTGATTGTTCAAGGAACCATGCCCTTTTTACACACTTTATTATAGTAAATTAATGAAAGAAAATTATTTAGAGCATTTTAAAAAATTCTGGTTAGAGATTCATTGAGACACAACTAATAACCTCAAAAGCCTGTTAATGACAAACATTATTTGATGTTATTTACATTCATTGTTAATATAAGTAAAAGGACACTTTGAGGAAATAACGACAGTACTTTAAGAAAAATAAATTTATAAAATGCCTTGATACATGGCAAGTTAACCAATTTTTCCCACTGAAATATTTTTACTTCACACATCTTTCATCTTATTTATGTCAGGAGATAAAGGCTTGTTTTGTGGAAGAAGTGAAAAGCAAAACAGAAAAACAGATAAGGGAGAAGAAAATGATCCAAAATACTTACTTTTTATTCCTGTACACACTTGACAGAACCAGAATAATGACTCTTTTATTGTATTACTGATTCGTATTGTTTTAATAAGATTGAAACAGGCCAACAGAACTGAATATCCCTTGTGCTAGATGCTGTACATGGGTATTATGCACACATCCGCTTTCCAAGCATCTTATATATTTCACTTTCTTGTTAAGATGGATTTGAAATTATTTAAGCATTTTTTTGTTATGCAATTTTGTTAATCTCTGCAGTTCCTTCTATTAAGTAATTGAACCTTTAAGATTTTGGAATATACATCTAAACTGGCAGCTCTACATATTACCCTCTTGGAAATTTCTCTTAGGAACATCATATTTATTGTTTAAGGAACATCTGTAAACACAGCTTTTATGAAGAACTCTTGAAAATCATTTCAAGTACTTCATTGACTTTTCACAAAGTATTATTCCTATTAAAATAATTTAATTATCAAGATGAATTCAGGGACAGGCCACTGGAATAAATACCACTCAAAGTACTTGAACCACAATCAATTTAACGTTTTAATATTTATACCCATCCCTCAACTATTACATAAGAAATAAGTTCTATGTTACAAGCCTCTGTTTATAAAAAACACACATTATTTATTCAGGCATTTAAGAGAATGATGTGAGCATTATAGCTAAGTTGGCAAATAAAGCTTCACATCAAAAATAATATGCAGAGTAGAGTCCAGGCACAGCTATTAGTGCCACTACAGCTAACAATAAAGTAAACATTAATAATCATTCATCTTCATTGAAACCAGTATTTCAAACAAAGAAGAGGAAAATTCATTTGCACAGGCCTGCAGAAACTTCTATGAATCTCGTAGAGGCTTGATGCTATGCTTAAATAACAGATAACAGGTTCTGTTGGCCCTTCTTATGTCAATTCCACACAATGGAAACATTTTCTTTACAGCTGCTTCTGTTTTTACAGAAGTTGTAGGGGAAAATAGGACAGTATTGTTCATCCTTTTGGTACTAGAGATCTTCTTTGCATTTTGGAAACTGGAACAATATACAAGTGGCAGTAACTCATGTGCGTCACCGCTGAGGTTTACTGACCTATTTGGACTGGAAGGTTAAATTACAGTCTTGAAGTAAACAAGCTGCAAGCAGAAAGATTGCTTTCTGTTAGTCAGATGAAAGCAGTTGCTATCTATATCTGAAGAGTTCTCCTCTACTATTAGAGTACAATTCCTCTCCAGTACAACCTAGTAGTTGTTCTGGTACATGGTAAAAACACAGAGTCCTGTCAATTCACATACATAAAGAGCTATAGATTCAATAAAATATTCCTATTGAAATATTAATGTTATATCTGTATAAAATAGCATATATTTAGATTTTAACAGAGATTTGCAGCACTGAAATAACAGACAATTGCATGCATTTATTTTTCCATTCTACTTCTATGCTTTGTGTGAATTTATATACTATTCCAGTGTTAGAGAAAATACTTGTAATAAAATGCCTGGAAAAGAATGTTTGAAAAGCGCTGCTGTATTTTGGCTGCTTTGCATAAATACATTCATAGTATATCAAACAAAGCATCCAAAATTCTTCTTGTCATTCAGTGTAAATCTAAAGCAAATTACAGTGATGCATGACAATCTGAGTTAACAGCATACAAAAGGCCCCTTTGAGTAGAGTACCTACTCTTATTACTAAAACAGGTCTCTTCCCCAGCACTACACAGCAGAAAGTGGAGTAGGCGACATGGGATGAGTGCTGGTCAGAGATGGAGGTCCTGTTTTGAACAACATTTACAAACTGTGTATAACTCAACATATCCCCACTTCTTGAACACTGCTTTGTAAGTAACAACATCCATCTACAGATTTTAAGTTTCCCAGAAAAGCCTCATTGTTCCTGGGATTTTACAGCTCCAAGTTACAGTTCTCTCTGCACGCAGAGTCCACAGCAACTGCATAGTTTGTCTGCTAACAGTTATTAAAAGATCAACACAATGAGAGTTACACAGAGTTTCTGGCTGCTAGATATGGTTATAGAAGACTTACTAGTAGTTTGGATAGAAAGATGGGTTTGCAGAACTTAACTCTCATCACAGGCTTTCAAAAATGTCTTTCAATACATTTTAAACAAATTCCTTAGTAGTATTACATAAGCATGACCTTCCTTTCAGTCATTAGTTGTGGTGGCTACATGACCACTCACGTTTTATAACACAGATTTCCAACACAGGCTGGGGGAGGAGTGAGAAAGTTCTTGCCTTTTATTCATCAGGTAGAAGAGAATTTAGTAAGAACCATCACATCTGTGACTCAAAGTAGGTATTTAACCCAGATAAACTAACTGTGCCTCTATCTGTATTCTCCTGGATGCACGTTATGATATGCCGAACCCTGACCCTTCAGCTTGGCACCTGTCAAATGTGACATCCTTATGTCTGGGCTGGGTGCCCACAGTGTCCTCTTCATTGGGCTGGGACATGCCTACCTCTCACCCCAAACCCAAGATACAAACAGGACACCCTAGATTTACGAACCTGCAACTACCCTGTTTCCACAGTCGAGGCACAGTTTGAGACATATCACGGTATAAGAAGGATTCACCTAGTGAGATGAATTGCTTTACAATAAGTTGCCCTAAAATTAGGAACTTAAAATTATTTTTAGACAATTAAATGTTTGTCCCAGTTTTCAAAAGTTTCCTGATCTGTATGGAGCAAGAAAAATCTTGCTCAGAGCAATCAGGCCACCTATTTAAAGCATCTTGGTCAGGTTTCTTAAGCTCAATTTAATTATTGATTACATAAGTAGACTCTACCTCTAAACGGTGTTTAAAATACCACATTCATTTTCACTGAAGGAAAATAAAGACAAGTAGAGTGATGTAAAGAAGAATTTGTTTGAGAAACTTAGGGGGAAGGTAATCAGATTTCATTACTGTTGCTTAATTTTTTGTACCTAGTAAGATCACTACTGAATAATCCTAACTTCATGAAAACTGAATTCACTTCTTATGCAGTTCTGGGATGACTTGAAAAAAAATCATATAGTTTTTCCTTAAAATGCAAACAAACAAGAATCAGTGCCATATATAAACATATGGTTTTACTTCAAAAGATCAGGGAAATGACAGTAGATTTTTCATTACTACAAATCTGCAAGGAGTCCAAATCTGTTTGATTTCCTACAGAACTAGTATTGCCTTTCTGGAGATTTTCTCTAAGTTGTAAATGACATTTTGAAAAGAAAAAATATTTATGATTAAGGCTCTAGGAGTCATCAACATGAAGCAGCAATATCTTTTTCTTGACTTTGGTTACATAGATACATTACATACATCACTAAAACTTGCAGTTTATAATCCATCTGTAGTAGATACTGTAATGCAAAATTAAAACAATAAACCACCAAAATACAAAAGGGTTTCAGATGTCTTCATGTAACAACAGAAAAAAATAATCCCTTTTGTTCCTTCTTTCCATGCAACCTTTGGAGAGTTACACTGAAATGTGATCCTGCACTGCTTAAAAAAAAATCCAGATGAATCTGCAGTAAGAAAATGCAATCCAACTGTTCTATATATTGATTTTCTGACAAATAATATCTAGATGCCAAATTTGATTAATCTCCTCAACTCCTTTATGATACTTTATCAGAAATTTTATCATAAATTATGCTTCCGTGATGGCAGCTGTCAGTAGTAAGCACTACATTCTTTCCCTGGTGTTGTATTCAGCCATATCCAAAGTCATCAAACTGTGCAAAAGATTGCTTTTCTTAAATTTAACCATTAGATGCCTCAGTCTGAGAGTGCTGAACATGGATGACTTCAAAGGGTTCAGCTGCCAGTATACTCATCCCTAAATGAATCCTCTTTCCAGATACTTGATTTAAGCTGCTGTTATCCAAATCTTTCTGACTGATAAATGGAGGAGAAATTACTGCTTATTTTTTATTTCTCAGTATAAGCGAAAAATCTTTTATGCGCGCATGCAAGTTGCCGTTACAAGCAGTAATTTCATATCCACTTCCATAAATACTTGCTTTCATACAGAGCAAACTACATTCCCTGAACAGGTATTACAACATTCAGACTATTTTGTGCAAGACATTAATTTTCTGTGTTGTACAAGCAGCATATTGCATCTTACTTCATTTTCTCCAGAAGTTACTTATAAAGAAGGTAATGCCATTTTAAATTTTAGGGTGGTAACATTTCACGTGAGCCTTCTTACAAAAGCCTTGAGGGGTCTGGATAACTACCTCTGACAATTTCAATCTTTTTTCTCTGCTATAGTTTAATACTGCAGATTTTTCTTCTAGTGAAGTGTTTCACCAAGCTTCTCAGAAACCAAATAGGAAAATCCATCTCTCCTCAAAAAATCAGAAAGTTAAATGCATTTCTTTGGAAGACAAGATGCTGAAATCAAGCTGAACATCTGCTGTTTCACATTTCTCTGCCTGGATTAAAAAAGTAGGATACAACTATTTATGTTGGTGCAACATACTCACCAAGAGAAAGATTTAAGAATTACTGTGCTAAAGTCTGTAACTGACTATAAATAGAATTAGTAACAAAAAGAAAGCAACCTCAGAGTAATTGGTAGCTGTGTAGGAGGCAACATAGAGATAAAAAAACATCCCAGACCCTCTACCCTTGTGACGATCCCTTCTCACACACCATTTTCTTTCAATAACTTGTTTGAAACATGAATGTTGCAAAGAGTCTAGATGTTCCATAAATTGAAGCTTTCTGAATTTTAAGCAGCAGATCGATCCCAAGATCTTTTGACAAACCTTGCCCCCTGTCTCTTGTACAGAAATCTCTTCACCTTTTAGCAGTGGTTAGGTATGATATGTTGGTACCTCTTTAACTGGCATGAAGTGGTTATACATGGTTTTATTCATGATACACATGCTACTCTGCTAACTATTATGCTGTAAACTTCTGTTCAAACAACACGTTGCTACAAGACTAGACTTTTGGATTTAAAAAATCAAAACATTGCTAGATTTTCTTTTCTACTTGTATTGCTGATGAAATTTTATTAGCAAAGGAAACAAGCACTTGACTACATTTGCACAGGTATAAATAATAATTCAACATTTCTCTTGTCTTTGTGTAAAGGGAATGTAGCCCTGTAGGTGACACAGAAATGGCAGAAAAGAGTTTTGGAAAGAATGAGTTGGATGAAGAAATAACAAAACTTGTCTTCTGCTCAGCATTTCAGGGTATTCTGATACAGGTGATATTGAGGAGGCTGAATTAGACCTCTCCTTACTTAGAACACCGTGGACAACAGTCTGGCAGTGGAAGCCTCACTGCCAGTTTCTAAGCTGTGATCCACTGCTTGTAACATTACAGTTTCACTCTTGGCAGGATCCACTGCTACAAGCTGATGTGGACTGCGCATAATTCGTCCTCTGTGGCTCACGGGAGTTTTGGACAAGGGACCCGTCTCAAGACAGGCTCCCATGTCTTTGTCTTCAGAGGGGATGTGAAATACAAACACAAGTCAGGGAAGGACCACCATGGAGCACTGGTACTGCAATGGTCAACAGACAACATTTTTGGTGAGAGCGTGGAGGTGAATTGGTCTTCTTGCTCTAACAAAATTAATCCACATTCTGATTAGCTGTGTAGGACAGTGGAAACATGTATATTTTTGAGACAATGTGCCTAGCAATAAGTTCTGATTCTGCTACCATGGGTGCTCTTTCATCCAAGTGTATTTTGTGTCTTTCTTACAACATTCACATTCATACTGCAAACTAACCTGGAACTTATCTTTCCATTATTAGCAAAATATAAAACAGCAATATATTTCATTAATTAAGGGATCAGTACAGAAAAGCTCTTTGTGTTCTTATTTTCACCTAAGAATTATTCTTTTGATAAAACGTCTTTGTAAGAATAAAATGTGCTTCAAACATTGTGAATTGATTGCACTGTAACAGAAACTTTATTACAGTGTTCTAATCACATCATCTCCAGAAACTGAAGCTACTCCAACACATTCTGTTATAACTGAAGAATTCCAATTTCTTGGTAATTTTATGTGGCAAATACATTTAATCTATGTTCATCTCCCAACAGAGCTCCAAGTAACTTTCTTCCTTCTCATTTTGCTTACATGCACAAATAATTAAAATGATAAAGCTTCCAGACAAAAAGAACAAAAATACTTTGGTAAATGACAGTGAGTAATAAAAGATATCACCTAAAAAAAGGTTAGAAGAAACACAGTAGACAAATCCAGTCCTAAAGAAGTGACAATCTGTATAGCTAATTAAAGTGCCATAGAAATCTTCATCAGCTTTTGCTGAAACTATCATTCAGATTGGTTAGGTCAGTCTTCTCAAAGGTCCTTTACAAACATGTACAGGAGATCCCACTTCACTCCCTGACCTCTCTAAGAGTTACAGAAAATTACGGTCAACTAGAACATACAGGGAACAAAATTTTTTAATTAAGAATAAAGAACAACAGATCTAATTAAGAATAAAGAGCAAGAAATTGTCAACCACAGCTGTAGTGTCTGAATATCTGAAACTGCTAAAAAAAGAATAAGAAGGAAATGCTCAAACATAATTTTAGCACTCCAAGAAAATCCAGCTGATACAAAATAATAATAAATAGATTTTGAAAACAATGCTTATACAACTGGCTGCAACACGGAGCACACAGAAAATTAAAGCAAGTAATTTTGATATTCAATTAACCAATAAGCCAGTATCTGGAGAATTCACTGGTCAAACAGAACCAGCAGCCAAATAAAGACTAAGTTTAAAAACAAAAAAGTATGCTAGGAATAATGGAATAAACTTCACACTGGATTTTTTTGTTATTGGATTTACTGGGAATATGCTGCTTCACAGTCAAAGGGTTCTTTTTAGGGCCAATCAAAAAAGTCATACTTGGATGTTTAGACAACCTCTTATATGAAGAATCCTCTTCAAAGCCATGTTACATTTGAACATTTTCACTGTTACAAAGCAGAGACAATGTCCATTTGGATTCTTCACTAATTCCAAAAGCTTGCTGGGCCCTATCTTTCACGACCCAAGAGAATACGAATGAAGTAAGTTAACTGTACAGAACTAATATCCTTTATTGAAACCCTGAAATGCAATACAGGATAAGACTACTAGAAACAAAGTGATATAACCCCACCAAACAGCAAGCATACATTTATAAAATGCACAAAAATCTTCTGGAATTATAACAATTCATTTTAAAGCCACAGTACTTTGGGATTTTGCTAAACAAGAGGGTAAAACCCATGTCCCATTAAAGTCACCTGGACAGGTCTAAGATTTTGTTCTGCAGAATGAGATAAGACTAAAAAGGCTAGTAGGGGTTTATTACAGCAGTATAGCATGTATTCATTTAGAACTACTGCACAAAACCCCCTGTATTTCTAAATGTACAGGTTGCAGCTACCAGTTTTATGACACAAAGGGAGGCACAGAGTAAATCTTAGCAGTTATTTCTCCTTCAGCAAAAGCAACGTTACCATAGAATATTATTTGTGATCCTTAGTTGCAGGCAAGATTCTTGTTAAAGAGGTAAATTTTCCCAAAAACTAATCCAGAAAAAAAAAAACCCTTAAACATGATCATCTTATCCTATCTAAAATGGATCTCAAGCTTTTGGATTTATCTGAAAAGCTTAGCTGCTCATGCAGTAAAACCTCCTCACACATTCATTAAAAGTCTCAAGATAACTGGATTTACAGAAGTGAATACACTGCCCTATACTTCACACATTGGACTCAACTTAGTTTTATGACAAAACGAATACTCAGATCTCACTATGGTAGCCAACATACAGATCAGTTCATCATCTGTAGTCAAGGTATCTCAAAATTTTCACTGCTGGCAGCCTGAAAGTCCTTGCAAGGCTGCCACTAAGAAAAAGAATTTGGAAATTCGTAAAAATATATAAACAAACCTGGAACACACAGCTTACAATGTTTTTATGAGAAGAAGAGTTCAAAACATACACAAGGAAAAAAGAAGTGTCAGAAAGGGTTATTTCAGGCTCATTGCTCTAAATGATGCAAAATGAACTGCAAATTATTTTTGTGGCAAAACACTGTATTCTACCCAGTTTGACATCAGAATGCACATCCCCTTTTCTGAAAAAGTCAATGGATTTACAGTACTGCCCACTACTATTAACATATTAGTTAAAGATGGGTTTATTGTTAATTATCTATACTGACAGTAAGGAAGGACACTACTTCCTACTTTGCATCTTGTAAAACAGTGAGGGGAAAAAAAGGAGAAACTATCGAAATAATCTTATTAGACTTCAGCAGAGGACAGATCTTGCACAAGAGCATCACATGTAATTCAGGACTCTAAAGTGAGGTCTTGGAAACTTTTCGATGCTAGCTACTGATTTTAATTTCCTTAATGTGGGCAGCATCCTATGTCCTAGTTTAGCAGAATGGAAAAAGTCTTTCCTAATGAGGAAACATAACAGGCGAAGACAAAAGACCCAATACAGTGAAGCACATAAAGCGAACCAATGCCATTTAATTTGATTGTGCTGGGTTGGTTGCTCCTTAATGTAAGTTTGTAGCTGACAAACTGTGATCATTTTTAGATGTATTATTTATGTCAGTTCTTCGGGCAAAAGCTGGGCATGTTTGGAGCAACAAAGCTCACACACTGTTCAAAGACCTGCCTATCTTAAAAAGAATAAAACTTGTTAGACTACATACCTTCCATTTTCTGTCTTTCACAGTGCATTCAATGGAAGGCTAGGCCTTTATTTTGGGTCTTAAAGGACGCAAACTAAAGCCCTCAAGCAGAAGATTCGAGGTAAAGTCTTTGTGAAGGGGATGATGACCAGCACAAATTCAAATCCTCTAGCACCCAACATTTTGTTCCTAAAAAGAAGTTGTTAGTCCTCGTTCTACAGATAAACTTTCAAAAGTAATAGAATTTAACTGGTGGAGACAACCTGAAAGAAAAACTCAGTGATGCGAACTCTGCCCTTCTTAAGCCCGAGTGCAGTCTTAGCTCTGAAGTCCATCACTGTCAACTCTAATCACTTAACCACGGATCATTTAGTGGATACACGGGGTATGAAATGGCAATGAAACCAACTCAGCTGGGAACTGGAGATGCTGCTGTGAGCAAAATGCAGAGAAAAGCATGAAGATGTGTCAAAAAACAACTATTGATGAGAGAAACAAGAAAATGTCCTCATAGCAGTTGATATGTGGCTGTGCTTTTTATCTGGCCAAAATAGTGCTGATGACACACCACTGTTTTTCTGAACAGTGTTTGCAGAGTCCCAATGCTTCCTTTCCCCCTGCCACTGCAAGCAGGCTGGGGTTGGTCTTGTGGTTGGGAGCGGCTATAGCCAAGACAACTGACTCATACATACCACAGGATGTCACACTCATCGATAAATCCTCAGGAGATGAGGAGGAAGGTGGGACATTTGTGCTCATGACATTTCTCTGTGCAAGAAACCATTACATGCTGATGCCCTGCTTCCCAGGAAGCAGCCGGGCATCTGCCTGCTGATAGGAAGGAGTGAATAAATTCCTCTTCGTGATTTCCTTGCACAAACAGCTGTTATATTCTCTAGTAAACTGTCACTATCTTGACCCATGAGTCTTCTTGCCCTCATCTATTTCACCCCCACCCTGTGGGAGAGGGGAGTGAGGAAGAGGCTGGGTGGGTGTTCGGCTGCTGGCTGGGGTCAGCCCACCACAGCCCTGAGGGTACTGAGCAGATTTTACTAAATAAGTGTTTAGTTATACTTTCAGTGATTGTGTCTTGTCAGGATTAAAGAAAAATACAGATGACATATAATTTTCTTTAAAAAAAAAGAAGTCACAATTAAAGAATATAAGAAAGCATTATAAACCTTCTCTGTGCACTACAGTAAATGATGTACACAACTAATAGTTCCTCAGCTTGCAACCACAGTGCATTCACACTGGTCCTTACATTACTGTATGTAAACTTTGTTTCAACAGCTGTGTTTTAAATGCCAGAAGATACCACTTCATATTAAGCTGTTTAAAATATTATATAAAAAGATCCTGTAAGAAGCTGAAAAAATACTAAAATGTAATAAAATCCAATTAAATCTTAATTCTATAATTTTTATACAAAACGTTAGCATAAGCCCCCGAAATGCTGTTATTAATTCAGTATCTCATAAGCATAATTATCCACCTTTAAAAATTATAAGAAACTGTGAAAACTATTCTTTTGCACAATGTTTCTACAGCTGCAGTAGAAAACTACAGAGTTAAACTGTACTTAAACATTCAGGGCAAGGCAGAGTGAAAGGACATTCTGTATACTACAAATGTAATTTTTGTAAGTGGGAGAAAGCAGCATGTGTTAACTGCTAAATATAAAGAATGCTTTATTAATTCCAAGTATTTCTAAAAAATATTCAGAATAGTTGAAACTATGTATCAACTATTAGCTTGCTAAACAAAAATTAAGTCCATATAACTCTCACTTCATACAATGTATGCTTCCATTTCAAAATATACAAGCTTACTAGGCAAGACTTTATATAATCAATATAAAATGCCAGCATAAAGATGCCAACAGACAACATTCACATTAGCTTCTGAAAAGCTTAGACACCATCTAAGAAAGTTAACTGAAAAATACAAAATTAGTTTAATTTGCAAAATCAAAACACTACTTCTATGTCATTGCCACCTCTAAAAAGGCCAAAGCATTTGATACTGTCCCACACATCTTTGTCTCTAAAAGGAAGAGACATGGATTAGACCTATGGGCCACTTGGCAGATAAGTAACTGGCTGATGGCTGCACTCAAAGGAGTTGTGGTCAACGCCCAATGCGCGGGTGGAGAATGGTGATGAGTGGGGTCTCTCAGGGGTCCATACTGGGACCAGTATTACTTAACATCTTTGCTGGGGACATGGACACTAGGACTGAGTAACTACTCTCAGCAAAGTCTGCCGATGAAACCAACCTGAGTCTGTGTTTGATAGTCTAGAAGCAAGGGATGCCATTCAGAGGGACCTTGACAGGCTGGAGACATGAGCCCAAGGGAACCTCATAAAGTTCAGCAAGGCCAAGGGAAAGATCGGGGCAATCCCAGACATGGATACAGGCTAGGCTATGAGTGAATTGAGAGCAGTCATGTGGAGAAGGCCTTGGGGGTGTTGGTTGATGAGAAGCTGAATATGAGCTCGCAGTGTGCACTCACAGCCCAGAAAGCCAACTGTATCCTGGGCTGCATCAAAAGAAGCACGGCCAGCAGGACAATGAAGGTGCTTCTCCCCCTCTACTCAGGTCTGGTGAGACCCCACCTGGAGTGCTGTGTCCAGCTCTGGGGCCCACAACATAAGAAAGATACTGACCGGTTGGAGCGAGTCCAGAGGAGGTCCATGAAGATGCTCCAAGGGCTGGAGCAGCTCTGCTATGGGGACAGGCTGAGAGAGTTGGGGTTGTTCAGACCGGAAAACAGAAAGCTATTACAGGGTGGAAATATGATCTGCAGTGGCTAAAAAGTCTTAGAATTATACAAAATAGGACTGAAAGACTCTCTGTATCACTGAGCCCAGTATTCTAAAATTGTAATAAGACACAACCTTCACAGACTGCCTTCTCAACAGGTACAGATCCTAAACACCATTCCAACATCCTGACACAAGTTTTAGATTTGTATCAAAAGGCAAAAGCAAAAAGGCCAACCTATCAAAATAAGAGGGAGGAAATCAATGACAGATAATACTGAGAAGGAAACTATGAACTTGTCCAGATGTATGTACTACATACTTGCTATCAGCAGTTCAACCTATGTGAAAAAAATTCTTTCTGGCAAGAAATCTCATCATTAGGTTACTCCTGAGAATGCAAAGATGACCCATCAACTCAGAATCTAAGAAATCAATGCCCAAACATTCTGCCTAGCTTATCTCTAGGTGTGGTAAATTTCCAATGCTTGGTGACTTTCTAAGTGCTTAAGTGCATTACGAACAAAAACTCAAATCCAGTGGTATAAAAAATAAATCCTTCCTACTGCTGGCATGGTAGGAATGATACTTTGAAAGAAAGAACCTCAGACATTGCCTTTGACAGAAGGTTTCTTTAGAATAGGACTTTGCTCTTATTTTTCACCAAAAGATTTTCAGTGATTATGAGAAAAGCACATAATCTGACAATCTGAATGACACACTTTTCTATGTGTGTATTTAAAAATGGGCAGTCTAGCCATGGTGTGAGGAAATAAATTTAGCACATCAGAGTCCCTTCTCTGCAATGTTAGCTCAAATACTTTTGCATGATGAACCCAGAAATGGGAGTGTGTGGTGAAGACACCTGAGTGACCCCCTGCCTGGATGGAGGTTGATTCATACAGAAGCCCTCAGATGGTCCTGCATCATGCTATTTCTTGATGGTGCAAACCATGGAATCTACTCGTATGTAGCCCTCAGTGCACTAGTGCTAATCATCCTGGGATGCTGGCAAGGACAGCAAAGAAACTTGGGAGCACCTGAAGAATTTGGCTTGCTCCCCAAGACAGGCTTATCAGACTGTTCAGTACTGGCCAGATCCAGAATGATTATATGTGCAACAATCAAAGTGCCTTGTTAGCATGGTTGGAGAACCCATTTTACTAAAGCTTTTAATAATTTTTATCCCTTGAAATACCCAAAGATTCCTAGTGCTCCAGATGAAGTACCTATGCTGTGCTCAGTATTCTGAAAGAAAAACCTCTGTCTGGAAAACATGACATGCTTGGTTTTGCACCAAATCAAATTTAAATTTGAATTAGCATACCTAATTTATTTAATCTCACAGCCCCTGGTCTGTCAGTGTTTCTAGCCACACTATAGTATGTCTTTTTTTCCTCCCACAAGTCTCTAAAACCTTTTCTCGCACTGTGACCTCCCCGAACTGTCTAATCACTATTCTCCATAACACCTAGTTCAACCACAGTAAGAAATTCACTATTTACTTTGAATTTTGTTAACTGAATTCAGATAGCCACATGCTTCTTCATATGCAAGGTGTTGTTGAGCACTGAATTTTACTTCTCCAATTTTTATTATTTACTTCAGATTTTCAGGTCAGCTGTTCTCTTCCACTGAATCTTTACTGAAACTAAACTGCATGCCCCTGCAACAGGGATTACTGAGTTTACCTACACCTAAGAGCATCTAAAACTTCTGAAGTTCTCTGAAACAAATAAAGATGCTAGGATACTCTACCTCCTAAAGTTTTCAATGAAAATGCTACGAAATACTTCTACAGAAAAGCTACACACTAAACAACATGTTGCTTACAAACAAAATAGTTTACTATGAATTTTGCCATATTTAATGGTATAGAAGTTTTTATGTGTGACTCTACACTGTACGCTGATACATTCCTACATTTAACTTCATTTCTGTTCTTCTAGAATGTAATGTCCTTTCTTCCAATTTGTGACTAGCATAAGAAAGCTTATGTACTTCAAGAAAGAATTTAATTTGTGGGCTACAAATCATCTATGATGATGGCTCTTGTTTAGATATTGAGTCTTTTCCAAAGCAACACTACTGGAAAAAAAGAATATGATAATTTTTTATAGGCTTTGGAAGGAATGTCTAATGTAGTCTGATGAAGCTAAGGTAAACCAAGTCCTCCTTATGGAGGACTCCTCCTTAATATACTGGCAATCCTTTCACTTTCAGTCATGTAATTGTTGGTATCCACATATTTGGCATCATTGTAATTTTGCATTATTGCTAGAGCAATGTTCTGCGGCAACTCTGCAGCATGGAAATAAGTTTGCTGTATACCTTTTGCTAATTTATCAATGTGCTTACTACCATGGACCATGTTTTGAAAACCTTTTATTCCTAAGAAAAAAATCATCAGCAGAAAAAACACACTTCTTGCTTTACAGAATACAGGAGTACATCATGCTACTATGTAACATAATTGTTATTAATGAGGCAGTGCAATAGCTAATGCTATGCTAGTATTCCCAGAACACATTCTCTTTTTCAGAACATATTTTTCATTTTCAGAAATTTCTACACGGCATTACAAATTTTCTACAGAGATAAAATTAAAATGCCACTGACTGAAGTTTCCTAAACCATGGCTGGACATGTTTTCTGCTATCAAATGGTAAAATGCAGTAACTTCCGTAATTTCTGATTAGTTTTAAAAATGCTTGCAGAGAGTAGTTAACTGTAACTATGTTTATGATATACTGCCATGTCCACTCAGGCTACATTTAGCACCAACGTAAGGAGGCAAACATGAGAGTCAAAATCTGTTTTCACAAGAATTAGCTGAGGACTAAGTTTGACCTCAGGGTACACGTTCAGACTTTGGCTATCCAATGTTATCAGCAAGCAGGTCACTCAGGCACAATTACTAGGTAGGATGCTCCTGTTCCTTTTTCCTGCATTACTGGGTGGAAATTAAAATGTACCTCACATTTCAGTTTCTTAGGAAAAACTGGAGTCACCAGACACACAGTTTGCATTGCTACTGCCGTTTGTTACCATGTCCATTTTTTAACCTGAGAATATGCTCAGTGACTTGTGGAAAGGGGGTTGTACATAACTAGATGGGCAATTTGTTCTTAGTGTTTCAGAAATGCCCTGTGAAATTATTGCTGTCAATCACTTTTCATTACAGAAGTGGAACAGGCAGCTGGAACTGAGGCCTCAGATTTTTCCATTCAGATTTAAGCAAATAAATATTTGTTTTAATCTCTTCCAAATTCCTCCATGTAAATGGTGCATTGTTACTGAAACTGATCTTACTGTCTCTTTCAACAGTACTGGTCCTCAGCATCCCAGTCCCATATTTTAAGATTTTGTGTGTCGCATAGGAGAACACTTAATTTCAGAGTTCTTCGCTTTTTGAATAATGTTTCAGATTCTGCTGTGGAGAAAGTAGTCCTCAAAAACCCCCTAAACCCAGTAATTTCTATAGCAGTATAAAAATGCTATAGAGGCAAAATACAAACTCCCTTATTGTACTGCAAAGCAATGTAGTGGACATGCTAGGTTAGAAGAATTCACGATTTAAGTATGCATTATTAGACATATTAAGTTATGTAAGGCTGTAAAAGCTCCAAAGCAGATAAAAAAGTCCATCTCAAAAATTTATGAAGATAAAAGATGGACCAGTTTTTATATTCACATTATAAAGTCAGGGTATCAATACACTGTGATTATACACTAGCCCTCAACTTAATTCCATTCACAGCAAATCAGTTCTGGATAATGCCTCATACATTTCCATTGAGAATAATTACACTGTTAGAGCCATCTCAAGAAACATCCATCAAGTGAAGATGATTTGCTGATAGGGAACAGTATGACTGCAAACGACTGAAACTTTAATACTGCCACATTTCTTAGCAGGATTATTAGAATATGAAACAAATGAATAGTTAGCAAAATAGTAACTATAAAGCCAGGTTTTCATGTTATAGCTCAGCTGATCTATCAGTTAACATTTCTTTACCTCCAACCACACATTCCAACTATACTTTTACGCTGGCTGCAGCAACCTACTAAACGCAACATGAGCAAAAATGATGTAGCAAAAAAATCAATATTGAGTGCTATTTAGTTTGTGCCTTTTTTGCCTCTGAACTGGGGCACTGTGGAGTCAGATGAGTCAAGAGAGAGAGATATTTGTGGCCAGAATTGTATGGGGATTCCTTTTCACACACTGTAACATGAAACCACTGCCTACGTTGCCTACTCACACTATCATTTAAACTAAAAAGATCATTAGATACTGGCATATTTTGGCTCTGTCATGTGGTTCTGAATATATTGGTATTTTCAACAAAGAACTGTGCAAATTGTCCAGAAAGTCATCCATAAAACTATGTTGCAAGAGGATATCACTGCCATGGTGAGTCACATATCTTTCTTGCTGCTCATGCTTGGCAAAAGCATAATTCCCAAAAAGTTCTGGTTCAGTCACAAATCCACTGTGCCAGTACACCATTCTGACACGTCAGTGTTTCTCAGCCTAATCAAAGTAACAAAGGAACCCTGCAGAAAGGCACAGGATTCAGGACAGTACAAGTATCATACTTTTTGCTTTGTCTTGTACCAAATATCTAGCTTGGTTAGTGAGCTAGTAAAAAGGACCATCCTGTAAAGTAGCAGGTACCTTGAACTCCTACTGACCTTCCAGAAGTATGTCCCATAGAAGATGCATCTCACACCAAGAAGCTCTAAATCAGGAAAGATGAGCTATTGGCATTGAAATGAAATTTTAACTAAGCACTGGGTTTTCCTGAATAAATTTGGCACTAAACACAAAAGTAACATAAACACAAGAAAGTTTGACATTATTGCTCTACATTAAACTAGGGGGGTTTCCTTAAAGAAGTTCCTAAAATCATAGGAAAATACAGAGGATGTTCTTGGATGAAACATGAAAATGACCGCAATTTGGTTTTTACTAGTATGTCTTAACTTACCTCTTTCTTAAAAATAGAAACATAGCCAAGTGAATAAAAGATGCTCTCCACTGTGTGTGTTCTACATCCCCTCACAAGCTCCTGGCCTCTTTCTTCAACATCTAAATATAAATGTGAGTTGACAGGCACCCTGTCTCTATTTTCTATTTCTTCGATTTCAGTTATGTGTTTGTAAGAAGTCATAGCCTCCGGAAAGCCTGCTCTGCTTCTTCCCACTCCCCTTCTTTATAGTCCAGCTTCAAAACAAAGCACAGTAGAAGCAGGAAAGGTACATGCAGCTGCGCTCCAGCTCCACTACATTTTGTTCTTCTTCTGCCGGCAGCTGCAGTCCTATCCAACACAGCAGGAGAATGGCAAGAGACAGCAGACAGAAAAACCCCTGTATGTCCTCTACTTTCTTAGGCTAAGCAGTTTCACTCTTGGACTCAAAGATTCAGAGTTTGTCAGTGCATCTCCAGCTAGCTCTGTTTGTGACAGGTCTGTTCCCTCTCTGCAGAGGACACCTTGTGCCTGGGGCACAAAGGAGTGCAGAAGGTGGCACATGAGCTACAGGTAGGGCACAGTTTACTAGTTGAGGGGTCTTGCTGCAGAGCTTTCAACACCTATGGCACTAAAATGTACAATTTTAGTGCATATTGAGTAGATCATCTAGATGGCTAGGAATATACTGACAAACATTTTTTACAGTATCCATTTTGAGGTGTAAGAATTATTTTCTCCCACTGTGTTCAAAATCCCACTTTCTGCCTGCTTTCCCTGAAGAATTACTGAAACATTTGAACTCTACCTGCAACAAATCATGATAAAAAGCATACTGCATGCAAAAATACAGTAAGTCTTCTGTTCCCACTAAACATGCACACCCATATTTGAAAAATAACACAAGACTGATGGAAGACAAATAGGAAAAAACCTTGTCTTAAAGCACAAATAAGAAATTGATGAGAAGAAGATGAGAAAACACACATGAGACTTCAAAAAAAGCAACTGGAGAGGCCCAAAGCATTTTGATGTGGTGCCACGTGTAGCTCATAGAAGGGCAAAAAGATACAAACTGATGCCCAAGGGCACAGGGAGATGAGGAAGAGAAACTTCGGACAGGTAAACAGATACTCTGAATCTCATCTAACCAGATCACTGGACTTGCTGAGATTCAAAATGATGAACAAAATCTGTGTCGGAAGCAAGAGAAAAATTTATCTTTGAAGCTGAAGGGGATGAAATAGTGGTACGGATGAAGCGAAACAGAATTCATATAACATGTTGCTAGAGATAAAATTCAGTAAGATCCTCAACTGCTTCCACAACCCATAACAGGTTCTATGGAATTTCAGTGTGGAGGACAACTGGGATCCCACCTCAGCACTCTGGCTGAGCAAGCACCTCCTACTGTGGCTCCCCATTAAAAAGTGAGGTTATATTTTACTAATAGTGGATCAAGTTAATCCCAGGAAATCCTCATCACATTCTATCCCCACTGTTGTGGGTCACATACTGTACATTTCAGCATATGTTTCTAAAATTTAGTACTGCTCACGCAGCTGTATAAAACAGTTTCAGTATACTAGTCAATGCTACATTTATCTTTAAGCTAAAGGAAACTGGAATACTTTTAGAAGAAAAAAAATCCAAAAAGCAGACATCCACAGTGGGTAATACCATTCTAAATACGGATATATTCCATAGATTAACAGATTTCAAACCAGAAAGATTCATCCAGTAGTAATTCTAATGCATTATTTATATCCTCCTAAAACAGCTTACTCTTAGAAACCAGACTGGTCTGTTGAGCTGCAGAGGGAAACAACAACATATTGCCACAGCATCTACAAAAATGGTGTTCTGTTTTTCAGTTTAGTAGTTTGCTGTAGAAGAGATCTGATCATCCAGAAAATATGTTTTTCTGTTCAGCATTTTTTCTAATGCACAAAACCAAAATTCAGTTTGCTAGTATACCACAGAAAATCTGCCGACTACGCTGCTAGCAAAGAAGAATCTACTTAATAGCATCTGCTTCTTTAAGGTGCAAGATTAAGTCTTTGTGATCTTAACAGGTATGATAAGTTATTTGCTATGCATCAGACTTGAGGAACATCAATCTGACTGAAGAACAGAACAGCTTACCTAGAAAATGCTGCTTCTGTATGTGCTAGTGCCGGCAGGTCTGCTACGACAGGGATTCGTATCTACAGATTTTTGATTTGGTATTTTTCCTTTTGCAAAGTTCATGTACAGCATTTCTCACATTATAGCACTTAGAAGTCTCCTATGCTTATTGACTTTCCTAAAATTTCCTAAATACAAACAGTTATCTGAGGATAAAACTTACCACACTATAAGTTGTGGCTGAAATGAACAGAGGGTAAAAAATATTGAGGAAAACACAAAAAAATAAGAATATAAGTTTGTTTCCATATGAATGACTGGCACACAGTTTTTACCTTTTTCCAGAACCTCAGGTGTAATGTTTCTTTCTAATCACACAAACTTCTTTTTCTTTTTTTACAACAAACCTTCTGCCATATCCAATCAGAAAACAGTCAGAATGCTCCAAAATCATCTACTCTTTCAGATTCACGGACCCCACCGAATGTAACACTCCACACTGCATGTTCACTTTCACTATTTAAAGTTTTTTCTTCCTTCACCATGTCTGCAGTCAAGCCCTTTTTCATGCTTTAACGAATGTTCTTTGCTCTGTTTCTTAAATTAAATAGCTTTCTATGACTTACTTGCTTAAACCATGGATTGCTTTGCATGAAAGCTAATATGACATGAATCAATAGTGGAGTAAGGACACAGTTGGAGTTTTGTTTTTCCACTAAAATGCATTTCAGAGTTGTACTGTAATCCTAGCTCTCCTGTTCCTGAGGCATACTGATTTCACTGTGCAAATGGAAGCTGAGATATTCTAATTTACGTCTATTTGGATCTTCCAATTTAACTTTTAAAAAAAGTCTATAGAATTGTTCTTTATTATCCCTTTTTTGTTTTGTTAGATATTTCTTAATTTTCTACACAGCTTTTACCAAACCATGAATTAATTTTTTTTGCATTTATGGAAGAATTAGAGAACCATCTTTCTTCACCAATTGCTTCCTCTCAGTCTCCCTTAGCTAAGATCACATTTTAGTTCTCAAGCTGTTAGCTAATTATTTGCAATTTGCTTCAAAATCTGTATTAGCAGTGCACTTCAGCAAAAAGTCTAAATCACAGTCAAAACTCAAAATGGCTTTTAAAAGCTATTGAACGAAATATAAATGAAATAGATAATGCCATTAAAAGTTGGGAGAAGCGTCAAAGTATTTATTTCTTTGAGTAAGCATTCATAATGTCACATATTTAATTGATTCTACAAACTTTTACTCTTCATGCAAAATTGATTAGTGAAAGTAGTGCAAGCTCTCACTCTCTGCACAGAAGAAAATGAGATATACAAAATATGAAAATAAGATCACTTAACATTTTTCAACTTTCTGAGCTACGAAAGATTAAGATGTGATTCACCTTTTGTCAAACTGTCAGATTTATTTTATAAAGACTATGGGGAGGGAAGCCTTACTTAAGGAAAATTAATATGTTTCTTTCTGACTGATGGCATTTTTGAAAATGTTCATTATTGAATCCAAATGTTTATTTTCTTCCTGTTCACTATGTCCAAATGTTTTCTTGTTCATACTCCAATCTCCAATCTTTAGAAACAACACATCAAATCTCCTGATGCTCAAATGAAAGGTGAAGTAATTTTAATTAGAAACTCAACTGCAAATTACTAACAATGGGAACTTACAGATTTCTAGCATCTTCACAAAAAGCAGACATACTCTTGAAAGAAAATTAAAAAAAAAGAAACTTCACACATTCCATCTCCCATAATTCTAAATTGTATTAAATGTGAGGCATGTTTTTACCTAAGTCATCGAAAGAAACCTTTCCCTTCTGACGTGTGACCATTTTAATTTAGGTGTGGATATAAAACATTAGGGAAGCACATGATATCAGAAAAAGCACTGTACCAAATAAAATCTTGGCAACAGCCACCTTTAAAAAATATGTTTTCCCAGCTTTACAGCCATAAGGGTGTTAGACCATACACAGGAAACTTTTGTTTTATTTAACTTATTAGTATAAGCTTGTACTTGGATGTGAAAAAGACATTCATATGCTCAAAAGACTGCCAACTTCTTCAGCTTTAACAGTAGATGCTATCTTTCCTTACATTTAACTCTGAAGTGCAGCTATCATACAGCACCTCTTCAGCATTTTGCAGTACTAAATCTAATAATTCGTTTCACTATTTTGCTACTTTAATTTTTCCGTTTCCTACTAGAATCACTGATTGCTTATCAACTTCAGAAACAGTGAGTTTGTACAAAATCTATTCTGTTCTATTCTGTTTGTGTGACATCTTTTTGATGCATACAGTGACCTCTACTTCTCAGTGACTGCCTGTAGTTTTACCTAAAACAGTTGAAGAAATGTAAAGAAAACAAACATTCTTTTCAGATAGCATTATTTTCTCCAAAATGACAAGAGGGAAAAAATATGCCTAGAATTTGGACACCATAAAATTTAAAGGGTGGTCATGAATCAGAAACATTCATAGGTATATTGACCACTACAAAGCATGAAGAAATAGCTCTTTCAAAAAAAAGGTGGGGAGCTTTATTTCTCCCAGGTGTTAGGAATTTCTCTTTTCCTGAAAAAAAAATTTTTTTTTAATTTGAAGAACCCTTGCACTCTACTGAGATCTCCATGCAAGCCACATTTAATTTACCCCAGTTTATATGTATACAGCAAGTTTAGTTCCAGGAAAGACAATTAGAAATATAAAAGTTACTTAAATTCTTAGTCACTCTACCAGTAACAATTTGTAGAACTGAAGGACCAAAGCATGAGGCACAAAATTCTATAAAATTTATAACAATACATTATTTTCTTATGTAAAATCTTATCTTAAATTCTGCCCTTACTGTGTATGTCATGTAGTCCCACTGGTAATACACAGTAAATTTCATAAATGTGAAAATACTTCTGTATTTTTGTTCATACCATTGTTGAACTTTGATTTCTATCTGCCACGAGTCATCTTAATAACTGCAATTTAGTTTGCTCTTCAGTCTTATCTGTGTAGTAAGAATCGACACTGAAATTGTCAGATGCACCTAACTGCACAACTGCAGAGCCTACCTCTATGAATGGGTCATTGTCTTTTGTAGCTGAGGGACAGCAAGTTTCATGAATGTTATGACCCAAGTTTTCTGTAGGGTTCGAGAAAAAGTAAAATAATAGCTTCTAACACTTACAGCTTATACAAGAAAAAAACATACAGTATTTCTATACTTCTAGTCTGTTTATCAATATTTTCTTGGAATAGCAATGAATTGGAACAACAGCAACGCTCTGTATATTAATTTTTAAAAACCCACTTATTTAGCAGACAGTCAACAATAAAATATGTAACTCATTTCATTGGGCTTATTCATATATATTTCACTTAAATGAAGGAATATTTTCACAGCACAGCCAGCTACTTTGGCCTTCAGTAAAGCTATAATATGACAGCATATGTACAAGACATTCTAGTCTATATATTCTAGATTCAAGATGTTAATAAATTTTTTAGAGTATTTACAGATACACTGAGACAATCCTGATACGCTGTATTTATCCCATAGGTCCCAGAGTAATTTTCCCTCCTTGCCAACAGGTGAGTGAAGTTACAATACAATCCATGACAGAAGGCAAGCAGAATTTCTTCCTGACAAATCCCTGGCAAATTCGCAAGGCTTTTCATCCCACTTGTTATTAAAAACAAATTGTGTAAAAGACATATCAAAAGGTAGGAGAGGTCAGGTCAGCCAAGCATGAAAAGACTGTTGCTAAACGTAATTAAACTCTGAAGCGTTAGGATTTTAATTCTTGCAACATTGTCCAGACACATCTCAGAAACCAGTATATTTTGTGTGCTATTTCCCTCAGATGCAACTTCCACAGAAACCACAGCTGCAATTTCACAAGGTAAGTCACACATTTAGGCCTGAATCCATCATTCTTAATACCTTTCTGTGAATCCAGTTTATGATGTTGGAGAATGAATCCCTTAATTACAAAAGTCACCATGTAGTAACTAGTTACAACCAAAGCAAAAGCAAAGATTTGGCTTTGGATCAGAAGCTCCTCATGCCTGAATTTTCTCCTCTCCCTATATCAGCTGTCTAAAAAAGACACTGCTTCTTACTTCTAACCATGCAGCCCCATAATGCAGTCCTGCGCTGGCTAGAAACAGCCTCCAGCTTTGTGCAGAACTTCGGACGCCTCTGGGCTGAGGCTGGCCATGCTTGCTCTGGCTGGACTTCCCTTGCTCAGCCTGCTGCTTGGTTTTACTTGCTTTTTTGTGACAGCAATTTCTTTAACCGACCAGATGTCTGGTTTTACTCTTGTTATCTTTGTATGGCACAACCACTGATGGTGGTTATTCCATGAAGAATGCAGTATTTACAACTCTAATACAATGATGTAAAGAAATACAGGACTGCTAGAGATAGCAGAGGCCTTGAGAAACGGAGACTCAGGATGCAACAGGGAGGAGTGCAGCCATGAGATGAGGCACTGGGTTGGCACTGGAGACCACAACAGCTATGAGCAACTTCCAAGGGTTCTCTAAAAGAAACGCAGATTTGAGCCTGGACAGAAGGACCCAAGGGTTTTAAGGGCAACAAACCAAGCAAAGAAACTGTACCTTGTATAAGTAAAAGGCACTACATAAGGTAATTTGGATGTAGCACGAAGCTTCAGACCAGTGAAAAAAGAGCAAAGGTACAGAAGTGTGTTACCAACACACAAAAAGTGACCTCAGGTGGACTCTGTGGTAATGAAAAAGAAACAATCAACATGAACATCATACCGCACCCAGTGAAGGACTCCAGATGCTGGCAAGCTGCAGACCCCAAGGCCTGCTGTGCCATGGGCAGAACCACAGGAACTGGGGGAGGAACAAGGGAGTGCGTGTAACAGTCCCAGCGGTAACATTAGTCTTTGTTTTTCTTTAACAATTAAGTCTGAAGTAATAATGATCACTCTAAGATCTCAGGCATATGAAGAATAATTTCTTGGCTTTATATACACAACCTGTGTTTCTTCTTTGCCCATGAACAAGACCTAACACCCTGCAGCCTGGTTCCTCTACAACTCTTAAACTATTAACATTACAGCACCAGCAGTGCAATACTGTTTCAGAAAGAGTAAATCACAAATGTATCAGACCAGGGACTGTGAACTCTGCACTTCATGCTAACAGAGAAGCACTTCAGTCTTCTTTATGTCAAAGTTTATTCTGCTGTAAATGTAAGTTCAACCAGTTAAGTATGTAACTTAAAAATTGCTATGTTATTTTCAGAAATTATCCAGAGCAGGTGTGGTTTTGAACACTGAAATCAGAGTTTCCACCTTTCCCAAGTTGGAAAAGTTTATGTTAATATTTGATCTCCATTTCTCTTAGTCACTTGAGGAAGTGAATGAGAAAGTTGGTGTTGGTACAGTGCGAGCTGCAGAGTCAAAATGCTCTCCCACTACCATATCCCTCAGTCCTAATTCTGGGGATTGGCAGCCGATCAGTCCCTGCAACTGAATATTACTTCATATTAAATCCACAATCTTACCATTTTTTGGTACAGATCTCAGGGTATGGGATTAGGATTATACCTTTTTCCTCAAGTTTCCTCTTTTCTTACTTTAAGCAATTTCTCCAGGGCCTCAAATTTCCCTTAGAAAGGTCACAATTGAGACCTTGTAGTTACTGCTTGCCACATCTTGCTGTGGTTTCATTTCACTTCCTTCTCGTTCTGCTTTACTTTGGTACCAACAGTAATTAATGTTTTTGGCCCTTCAACATCCACTTGAAGAATCCATAGAAGTATCATCATAAAAACGAGACTCTAATCCAATTATGTAAACGCATGACGAGACACCTGAAGATTTTACAGTTTAAATACAAACATGACATTGCAAGAAAAAAAATTATAAATCAATATACACATGAAAAAGAGACAAGCATAGATTAAGTTAACTAAGGTCACGAGTTAAACCTTTGAAGCCTAGTGCCTTCACTACAAGACTAGAGAATATCAGTATGGACTCAAAAATTCAATGCTGCAGGGCACCCAAAATGCCATTACTTAAAAGCCAGGAAATCCCAAAATGTTAGGGTTTCTCATTTAGAAGATTTGAATGTTTAGTTTTCCTTTAATCATAGTGATTCTTTTTAATGGTATTTTTTTCCAACTTCAAATTTATTACTACACCATAAAACTATACTGTGGCCAACAGAAAATAGTTATATATAGCCACTGAGGTTTGATTTTACACAAAACCCCCTGATTGGATTGAATTAGAAAAGCTACATATAGGAAGAGGTCAAAATTCTTTTTTTGCAGAATACCTGACTCTAGAAAGTACCATGCTAAACCAGTATTAAGAGACAGCACACATACACAAAAAGTTAGAATTATTTATAAAACCAAGCCAAACTTAAAAATCAGTAGCATAATTAATTTTAAACACCTACTTGCTTCTGTAGCCACCGTTCTCGCCTTCTTTGCTTCCTCCTCAAGCTTTTCAACTTGTTTCTTTCTCTCTTGCTTAGCTTTTGGTTGAAGGAAATACTCATAGGCTGTGCATGACCAACAGATGTGATGTACTGCTCCTCTTCTACAGCACTTGTAGTTGAAGAAAGGTTCATCATGAAAGGTGACCCATCAGCAATGGTACTCCCAGAAGATTGTCCGGTAGCTTCAGAATCACAGTCACTTTCTGTTTCTCTACGTAGTAATGTGGCAAATGAAGTAACTTGAAATGTTTTTTGTAGTCTGTTAGCACTGCAACTATATAGGTCGAGAAAAGAACGACCATCTTTCCTATTGGACTCTAACTGCAAGCCACTTCCTGTGTAAACTGGTGGATTTTCGTTTTGCCCATGGTAAATTGTTCCCATACTGCAAGTTTTATACAACAAAGGTGACAAAACAAGCCCCTCTCTGGTATTTAAATCCAAACTATGTGATCTTCTGTGAAAAGGTTTTACAATGCATGCATCATTCATAGAACAGGAAGCAGAAAGATTACTTTTTTGATTTAATTCCTTTAATGGAAGTTTCTTACTTTTCATCTCAAATCTGGGAGCTCTTACTTCTAGACAAAGTGCTTCTGTTAATCTTCCAGTACCATTATTATTTCTGGCCATGTATGGAAGTCCTTGATTTTTGATTTCCAAAGTTGCAGTTACCAATTCATGGCAGGTATTCTTGCTAAAACCAGATTGAATTTTGAGGAGAGGTAAGTGTTTTCCTGATGATTTTGCCAATTTAACAGGGAAAGCTGGCTGATAGTCAGTCTGACTTTTGCAGAAATGTATATTTACTAACTGTCCACAGGAACATTTTGTGTTGCAAACAAAGTTAAAGCCCCCTAAGCAGGCCTCACAGAATGGACAGTGCAGTTTTCCGATTGTCCACTGTGCCTATTGACAAGAAGAGAAAAATAAAGCACCCAACACATTAATTGTAAATAAGTGATAAAATAATGGTTACTAGACTTACTTTTCTCCTTTAATAAAAGGGTTTATTTTTTGTTTATCAAACACAATAAAAGAGACTTTACTGCAGAAGGAAAAACACACCATAAACAATGTTGCAGTCAAAACTCTACTTGCTGCAGTAATAACTAATACGGAGAAATCTAGAATACACATTTCAAAATGTAGAGGCATTGAAATCTGTTTAAAATTTGTCCATACATAGAATAATGCTGCAATACTGATGAAAATATTAGATCCTTTAAAGCAGTGAAATCAATTTACCATGTTAATCTGGAATTGGCAAGCACACTTTCTCAGCTGAGTCTTCTGAGTGCTGACACATTTCTTGCATACTAAGTACAGTGGAAGGATTTTTTTTACAAAGAGAATATAGGGTTTTTACTTTGCTTACTCCATGAAAGCTTGAAATGGTATTTGTATTTTGGTGTGTGCAGTATTACAACATAATCTATTTGCAGATATGATGACAAATCCTTAAATCTATTTATAAGGAGACAGTTACTTTCATTATTTGTAATTCCATGAATTCCATTTCACACCTAAATGCACTTTTTCGAAAGAAAATATGTATCAAAGATCTATAAACTCCTACATATTTGCATAACTATTAGTATTTTCAGTAAATATATTCATCTGTCAGCAGAAACAGTTTTGAGCATTAAGGTTATGCAAGTGTTTGTAGGATCAAAGCCCAGATCAGAAACCACATTATCAACTCCAGTCACACACAGTGTGCCTAAAGTGGGGTTGAGCCATGAATACAGAAGCTGCCCAACGTTTCTAGTTAAAGCGTTGCTTTCAGTTGCAAATGTCTTCCCAGGTAGTTTGGGAAGATAATTACATGACTGATGTTCGTCTGATTGAGGGTTCAGAAAGTTTCAGTAACACCAATTTTGCAGTTTCAGAAAAAAACTTGTGCAGAAAAAAAGGTTTTCACATGCAATGCTATAAAAAGTTCTGGAAACATTTCTTCGAGGTTTTAACTCACAAGGCAGGAATAAGTTTCTCAAAATTTCACAGAAAGTATCAAAGATGTGCCTTTGATTGGACCTATGAGAATCTGTTTAAATCTGGACATGTTTTTAACACAAACAAAAAGAAATCTCAGTTTACATTGCTCAAAGGCTTTCAAATTCCAGAAATCTCCTTGAACATCCACAGACTTAGTTTATAAGGCTGACCAACGTGTGCATATGTCATTCCCAAAGAAGAATTAGGCTGGTTTAGAAATTTACTGTCTCCCATACTCCATTTCCCAGATGTCATGGGCTATACACTAAAATTCAGGGAAAGCACTTTCTAATGCCTTTAGTGTGTCTTTCTGGAATGCAGGCACTATGGTATAGTAATCTGGACCTCTACACGGACAGGAGAAGTGATTCATGAAGGTTAGGGAAGAAGGTTAGAAGCCTGGCAAAAACGGGAATGTAAGAGACAGTAGGGAAGAAAAAGAACATCTGTAAGTCCTCTGTGCACAGAGACTAGGAGATGAGGTACATTACAAGGGAGTTTGGGACTGATTTAGCATGACTTGGCAATGGATTGTGGAAGCACTGACTCAGTAAAAGAACAGCTTACTAGTGGAGGAGGTGGTAGGGGGAAAAATCAGCAAGATCTGAATAGGAAGTGAGGGTACACAGATTTAATGTTGGAGTACGTAAAAAGGAAAAACTGGAAAGGTTACCCAAAGAAGCTAAAACAAGTGATGAATGATGGGGAAAAGAAAATGTAGGTCAATAAAGGCCACTAGCAGCACTAGCAGGATATTTATAATTATTGAAGATTATTTATACGCTAATGTGTGCATGAAAACCAATGAGATTGGTTATGAACAGGGACAGATGGCAAAAAAGAGCTGGCTGGGAAGCAGTGGGTTTTTACAGCATGCAAATAGACTCTGTGCTTATGTAAAATGATTTAGCCTTTGATTCAAGAGTCATACAGAGGAAAATAACGCATGATCACAAAATTATTAAGAGCCCAGGAGGATCTGAGGATCCGCCAGAATTGTTTAAAAACCCCACACATTTATCCATAAACCCACAGGATCTTTCTAGATAAGTCAGAAGTGAACGAGGCAGGAGTTTGCAGGATATTAAAGGACAAATGAATGCTGAAGAATTGAAGGTGTTCATAGAGAACTCAATTCTCTGTCTCTGCACCACAGGAGCATTGCTGGCCTGCAACCTTGAGCAACTACATTAAGCTTTTTCTGAGCAGTCCATGGGCTTTGTATTTCTCAGGTCCCCAACCTGACCCTCTAGGCTTTCAAATGCAGAAGGCTGGCCATTTACAGCTAAAGTTGAAAAGAATAATATCAATATCAATACTGAATCCAATTTTACTGAAATAATATAACATGTAAAGTACTGTAAAAAACTGCATCCTTGTGATCAGGCATTTGAGATCAGGCAATTCTGTAAAGTAAGGAAAAATCTCATCACCCCTAATTTTTACACACACTCCCTAAGATCAATATTTCTGAAACTGATACACTATTCTGTCATGCACTACTGAAATATAAGAGATCATTAATTTAAAAAATAGTTCAATTAATGTTTAATAAAATAAGAAATAGAGCAAAACAGTGAAGAAAGATGAAACAAATTTTCTGAACTTTTGAATGCTTAGTCTTACAGTCATAACAATTCTTGTCGTTTCGTATCACTTTCAGGGTGGATTTGCTTAAATTCGAAGTTACTTGCAATATAAAGTAAAACTTAAGACACTGAGGTCTAAGCAGAAAGAAATGCAGATACCTTTTGCTTCTCAAAATCAAAGACTCAGCAGAGAAAAACTGTAGGGCAAAAGAAAAGCACTGTTTCTGTTTATTATATCTATGCAACAATGTCAATTTCTAGACTTAAAATAACTTAAGGAAAATACTTAGCTGAAGCAATCAGTACAACAGAAAAGTTATGAGTTGCTTTGTAATTTTAAATGGGCAGTTAAAACTCAAAAGTATTGACACTGGCTTGTACTCAGACCTTTGAATTTGCAGAAAGGTAACTATTTCAATTCATATGACATTATAGCACACTAAACATCATATTTCAACAACTGATCTCGTAACAAACTCCCAGTCCAGTTCTACAGAGTAATGTGCTTCTTACTGTCACTGTTAATATATGCGTTAGTACTACAAGATACAATGATCAAGACAACATAAAACCCAAAGCCTATATAATTAATGTAATTTTAAGCATTGAGAAAAATATGCAGAGGTGCCTATGACAGTTATTTGGACAAACATAAATCCACTCATCTATAAATGAGTAGAAATAATATTTATCACTTGCAGGTTTTTTGCATACATTAAAAAAGAAAGCATTCAAGAGGGAAAAAAGGCTCTGTAAATAGTAATGATAGAAGTTACTGAGAAAAATTACGTCAGTTAGAAGGTCTCAGTAATGTATGTGGACCTTGGAAGAGAAGTGCCCTTGAAATCTGTTCCCCTTACTTATTTTACATTTTGAGTTATAAAGATTCAAGCAAAAGAAGATCTACCTTTTCAATGACACGTTTCACCCACTCTGGAATGGCTTCTAAGTTCACATGCCATATGTTGCAAGACTCCTGAGCAGCAGCTGAAGGTTGTAATATCTGCTAAAAAAAGAATTATTGTATTGATATTCAACAGTCATGTAAGCTTTTTTTTTTTTTTAATACAGCCAGAATTCAGCTTCCCAAATCAAGGAAATATTTTTTTTAACAAATGATAAAACTCAAAGATGCTTGTACATTGGACAGACTCCACTGTGGAGATGGAGGCATTTGGAGGTGGTTTTGTTTTGTTTACAAGAACAGAAAGTATTCAACTGCTGATCTTCTATTTGGAAATTGATTTCAGAAGCTCTATCAGCTAGCACAATTTTTCAGTGAAGACTGTAAAATTTACATTTTATTTTATATGAAGACTGTGGCCAGTACTGCATAACTATGCCACAAATAAATTTTAATTAATTTTCTAATGCTTGTCAGAATAACTAGCAGAGAAACCAGGGACTCTTAACAACTTCAGAGCTTTTTCTGCAATAATGAGACCAACTGAAAGAAACCAAAATGTAAAAAACTGCAGCATTTCACTAACTGATACTACAAGAAAAACAATTACCTAACTACCTTTTAGCACAGAAACAATAGAAGTGTAATTAATTCTTCCAACGTGGTTTAGAATACCAGTAAAGTTATAATATGGCTAAAAATACAAGTAAACCAGTGAGTGTTTAAGTCTTAAAATCATTTGTTAAAATTTATGAATATGGAAAATCACTGACTCCTATGTTATGAAACTTATGGGAATAAAAATTTCATTATGCTGAAAACTGAAAGTGCAGCTATACACAGAAGACAGAAGCTTTTAGAAATTCTCCATGTAATGACAGTAGACAGATCCATTTGCCATGTCTATGTGTGCTGGTTTCAGTCAGGAAAGGGCTAACTCCCTATACTCTGGTTGCCAGGGAACTATGTTGCTGGACAGTAAGTGAAAACATTGATAAGGCCTCAGCTGGTGCTGGGGATGGCCTGTACTGAACTCAAGGTCTTTTGTCTGCTTCGGATACTGTAGCTGACCCAGACTGACCAAGGAAGTATTTCATCCCATAGTATGTCATGTTCCGGTCTCTTGGGTGGGGAAGGGGGTCTGGTAGCCATTACTCTTCCCTTCTCTCCCTCTCCGTTACTCCCTTGCTCGTCTCTCCGGGCACTTGCTAACCCTCCTGCGTTAGCTGCTTTGCCAGCTCCTGTGCTGGCTCGTTCACGTGGGAGCTGGTGGATTGTTTTGAGTTTTCTGGACGTGTTATCAGTGATAAGGTTTGCTCAGAATCTGCTGCGTAGGCTCCCGGGCTCCGGCCTTCAGGCCGCGGCTCTCGGGCTGCAATCGCTCTCGGGCTGTGGTTCTCAGGCTCTTGGGGTCTGATTTTCATTCCTCAACATCTGGGTGTGCATTGGTCAGTGGATGGTGGGAAATTGTATCATATTGTATATATTGTACTATATGTTTCATTTTCTACTATTTTAAGTATTTATTAGTAGTAGTACCTGTATACATTGATTTAGATTTAATTAGTAAATAGTTCTTATCTCAATTTTACGACCTTCCTTATTTCTTTTTCCTCCAATTCTTCCCCTCCACTGGAGGAGGGGAGGGGGATTTGTGAGAGCGGCTTCGTGGTATTTTGCTAGCCGGAGTTAAACCACGACACTGTGTTACTGTCTTCCTCCTATCTGTTGAGGGTACCTATGCTTCAACACGGATGTAATTCTGATTTGAAGTGTTTATTCTGCATTCATAAATTCAACATTTGGTTGTAAGATTCGTTCTAAGATTCTTCTCTTTTACTTGTATTTCAGCTATGTCTTTGACTGAAGGTCTAAAATTCATCAGGGAAAGCTGACACACTGAAAACATTATTCTTCTCATCATAGTACAATCTTTGCCTCTCAGTGTCTTGGAAAGTAGCATTAAATTACTTTTTTTTTTTTTTTTTTATCTGCTATCTGCATAATTAGAGAAGGAGCTGCTTCAGTCTTGTGCACAATGATGGTGGATGTATCTTATGCACATTGATGGTGGTGCACTAGAAATTAAAAGTTCCATGACAGCGCATGAACAAAGATACCTCCTTCTCTTCACTACATTTTTTCTATGAAAGCAGTTGAAATTCTCATCCCCTCCCAGTCCCCCAAAATGCTTCAAACTATGCACAAAAAAACCCCTTAAGTATAAAGCATGAAAACTATTCCAGAACCTCAAGCTCTGTAAATGGAGTGATTAAAATGGGGTTTATTGATGATACTAACTACATTAAGATCTTAAAAAATAGCAACTTTGTTTCTACCTCTATTGGTTATAGCCTTTTTTGTCAGCGACATGGATGGTGGGATTGAGTGCACCCTCAGCAGGTTTGCCAATGACACCAAGCTGTGTGGTGCAGTCAACACACTGGAGGGAAGGGATGACATCCAGAGAGACCTGGACAGGCTGGAGAGGTGGGCCTGTGCCAACCTCCTGGAGTTCAGCAAGGCCAAGTGCAAGGTCCTGCACATGGGTCGGGGCAATCCCAAGCACAAGTACTGGTTGGGTGGAGAATGGATCAAGAGCAGCCCTGAGGAGAAGGACTTGGGGGTACTGGTGGATGAGAAGCTGGACATGAGCTGGCAATGTGCACTGGCAGCCCAGAAAGCCAGTCATATCCTGGGCTGTATCCAGAGAAGTGTGGCCAGCAGGTCAAGGGAGGGGATTCTCCCCCTTTACTCTGCTCTTGTGAGACCCCACTGGCAGTGCTGTGTCCAGCTGTGGGTGCCACAACATAAGAAGGATATTGACCAGTTGCAGTGAGTCCAGAGGAGGCCATGGAGATACTCAGAGGGCTGGAGCAGCTCTGCTATGGGGACGGGCTGTGAGAGTTGGGCTTGTTCAGCCTGGAGAAGAGAAGGCTCTGGGGAGACCATATAGCACCTTCCAGTACATGAAGGGGCTACAAGAAAGCTGGGGGTACTTTTTACAAGGGCCTGTAGTGACAGGACAAGAGGTAATGGGTTTACATTGAAAGCAGGGAGATTTAGATTGGATATCAGGAAGAAATTCTTCCCTGAGAGGGTGTTGAAGCACTGGAACGGGTTGCCCAGAGAAGCTGTGGATGCCCCATCCCTGGAAGTGTTCAAGGCCAGGCCGGATGAGACTTGGAGCAACCTGGTCTAGTGGAGGGTGTCTCTGCCCATGGCAGGGGGGTTGGAACTAGATGGTTTTTAAGGTTCACTTCCAACCCAAACCATTCTGTGATTCTCCAGTGCCAAAAAGAATGTTGTTGCATTTCAAGCACAGTAATAAAAAAGATCACTCCTTCCCTTCTATTTGCCTTTTCATGTTGATTCAGGATCATAGGATGTAAGCACAGTCTTCTTGGCATATTTGGAAATATTAACTCTTTATCATTAGTAAATACGATTATAAAGCAGCAGGAAATATTCTGTCATTGTTTTATTCTGTATCAATAGTTTTCTTTTTATTTTAATAAAGCTGATGTAAATTACTAAGTGGTATTTTAGCCTGGCAGGGTACTCCCCTCTCAGGGCAGGCTAATCTTCTGAAATATTTTTCTGTACAGACTATCACTCACTTTTTTCCAAATGAAGAGCAAAAGTTTCTGGTGTGGCAATATTTGACTGAGAGTTAACTACCACAATGGAAATTAGTATTTAAAACACACATTAGAAACAAAGTGTTCTCTGTTAAGAGATACTACAACAAAATCTGACTGCACTGAAACTGGCAAAAACAGAACCCATTTTTATATGAAAAACGTTAGTACTATATACTGTATACAAGCTAGTAGTCAAGTGTATCATCAATACCAGCCTCCATGTCACAGAACATAAAGGTGATCACAGCTTACTCAGCTTTACTAGCATTACTGCTAACATTAATCTCCATGGAATTGTCCACATTTTAGCACTTATCTCCATAAAAGATTAATTACTAAGTGAGGCCAAGTCTAATACTTCTCCTTTATTTAAAACCAATGTCAATGGAAAAGAGTTACAAACTCACTCCAGATTATATACTTACTTCAGATGGTTCTTTCCTGTGACATTTTGCAAGACAAACAGAATTTGCTACATATTTTCTGCATCTCCAGCAACATAGAACATCAGCCTCTTGGTTACTCATTTCTAGTTGTGATTCTTCAGCTCTGTATGTCTATCTGTAAAGACGACAAAGCATACCATTCAGTTAACCCTTGCAATAACATGTGCTTTCCTCTTGCGACCCACAGGTTTCTCCACTATAGAGGAGACTAATAATTTATTTACAAACATTCCATGATCTTGTACATCATGCCACCTGGACACTATAAAAAAAATGCTGAACAGTTATTTCCAGGTTGCATACAGAACTAGAAAACTACAACAACCACCCAACCAGACCGACACCAACCCCCCCCCCCCCCCCCCCCCAGCTACCAAAGCCCAACAACTTCCTCAGCGTTTAAATAAAAGACAAGAAAACTCCAGTTTTCCCACCATATGTCCACAGACATAATTCACTGTTCTCCTACACATTAAATACACACACACAAATATGTGACGCAACATAACAAAAATAAATGTCAGCATAAAGGCACAGAAGACTTTTCTCAACGTGCCCCTGGAGGCTTAATTAAATTATTGTTATTTTCTTGTGTGAGGACTAGTACCACTGGTGCAACAGAGCTCTTGACAGACCTGAATCAACCTCCTTGTAAAACAGAGATCTAAATTAAGACAGTCAGAAGGACAAGGCAAATATTTTTGTTTGTGCCTTGCTGTGTTCTGATGTGTCTCTGGTCTTCTCTAAGCCTTTCCTTTTCACCATACTTTCTCCAAAGGTCCTCCAACTGTCCTTTCTAGCTGCTTCTGGTTTTATCCCTTGCACACTACATGCAGCAAAACTTTTACATCTACAAACTCAACTCAAGCACTATGCTAGGTGCACGGCGCTTGCTGACAGGAAGTATTTAGTTTTCACTAACTAAAGAAGCCCTGCAGTCCTCAGTACAGGCTGTCTGAAGAGCAGCTTGGCTTATTAACCCATGCAGACTTATTAATTTTCTCCATTTCTACCATTCCTTTTTCTGCCTTGTTTTCTGAAATAATTATAGGCTACAAAACACAAACACAGATGTTATTCATTAAATTTCACTTACATCTGAGGTCTTCTTACAGCAGATTTCTTACTTTTTCTACATATGTAAAGAGTCTGAAATACAGTTTGACAAGGAAGAACAGAAACAACATGTGTATACGTTAGACTACTGTAGCTCAAATGTACATGCAGCTTTTAATAACCAGACCCACGCTAAGCTTAGAAAGTGAAATTAAGGCAAAATTTAATCTTTTCCTGAAATGTCACAATAAATATAAATGAATTTTTGTTTAGATTCCATTAAGGTATTTTAACTTAAGTTAAGATGGCCAAGCAAAAGCTCATGGAAGAGGCATTCACAGAAAAGGCAGAATTTACACCGGAAACCTGTCTTACTCCTGACAAAAATGTGATTATTAAAATGCCTTACTTTAAACAGAGTCTCTCACAAGTTTTTATTAACCTTACTATATTAGTGCTGATACTTTCCGTACCAGACACATTTTCAGAGTGGAATGTATAAAAATGCTGGACCTCCCTATGAATGAGTCTTTTGTTACATTTTTAAAAAAGTAAATTCAGGCAGTGAAACATTTTTACTAGTGGCATGTATCACTTTGCTGTAATAAATGCAGCATCAGACTTCACAGGGTATTGAAAGAATGATTACCAGTTATGAATTTGTGTGAATCACTCAAACATCTTAAAGCTGTTCTAATTAATTTATGCTTCACAATTTCGTAACACGCTTCTAGAATGAATTTAATCTTACAACAGGTCAGTGAGAACCTCAAATCTAATGACCCGTCAGGAAGGACTGAAAGACTTTTTGCATAAGGCTAGGTCAGACATGCTTTTCAGGTACAGCCACATCCCCATCTACTAAAATACATTCTTGAAAGGTAGTACTTAGTGACACAGATCCTGCACACCTTATGATTATCTGTGTATTGCAATAGTATACATTTAAGTGTCTTCATGCATTCTGTTCCCCTTGTGCTAATTAATACAGAACAAGCTCTTCTGCTATCTGTTGAACAGCTGCTTCACTTGAGGCTGATGATGTCTACTGGAGCGGGGTATAAAACAATTGGTGATAGACCTCTGAACCAACAGATAAAGGATTGATGGATAAATGCATTTGCTATATTTAAAAGACAAGGTTCAAGTCATGCAAACAAAGGCTGTCTGAGGAGCACTGGCATTTAAAGTGATGTAAACACCCCTCTAACCTGAGCAATACCTAGCAAGCAAGCACTGTTTTACTGCAAAACACAAGTTTTTTTTTTTTTATTGATAAACTTTAAAAGTTTATTCTCAGTTTGGCATATACCATTTGTTTAAAAATACACCTTTGTAAGGGAAATGAATGTATAATATATATATAATCACCTGCACAGCACGGGTTGTATTTTGTTTAACCAAGAACGCTGATAGTGAACTACATGGAAAAAACCCACCTTAAAGTGCAAAAAGTTTTTTAGACTACATTACAGTATGCTAAAGTGTTCTTCTAACCCAGCAGAATTTAAAAGGGAAAATTCCTACAGGTTTATTAAAATTCTGCATGTGTGCCCCTTTTGCAGTTCTTACAGAGGACAGAAGAAAGACTACAAATGCAGACTAAAGACATCACAGAGATTTCTACATATTTCATGCTAGAAAACAGCAAATGAGACATTTCTGATTTGACACATAAGCATTCATTTTTATCTTGACTTGCACATAACTTCAACTGGAACTCAAATAAAAGCATACAAAGCAGGATTTTGAAGTGTTTTTATAGCTTAATGCAGTTAAACCATAGGGTTATGGATATATTTTATTAAGTTTTTATTTGTCATGTTTTGCACTTAAAAATATTAAAAGGCCTCTTGTTCTCACCTTGCTCTGTCTTTCAGCAAAAAATGCCAACACAAAGATAAAATATTCCATTTAGGCACTCAGAAACTAGATAGTGTCACTCTGAGTGGGCCTTTTCAGCTTGCCACTGGGCCGTGTTTGTTGTGGCTGTTACTGCTTTAAGAGAAGTTGCTTTGTGTGATCTCATGTTTGCCTCCAAAATGCCACATAGACATATCAGAGTGTTAAAAAGCCTATGCTGCTCTGTGACTCTTGGTTTATGTCCTTCAAATGTTTTATGGTTCAGTCCCAGAAAAGCCAGGAGCAGAGGGTCCTAAGACTTCCTTTCCAAGTCAGTTTCAGTTCCCATTATTGAAAACCATTTGTATATCCTTCTCTTACAGACCTTTCACAGAGATTCCACAGCCATCCCAAACTATTTAATGACCTCCTTCTCTTCTACTATTTTAACTTTTCCCCTAACTTCTAACCTGAATTTTCTTGCAATTTCCCTTACTCGCTGTGAATACAGAGAAAAATACAGCTCCTTTTCTTCCATGCAAGAACATTTTACAATTTTAAACACCTATTATATATTAGCTCCCCTTCAAACTTGTCTTTGGGCTAAATAAATCTAGCTCTTTCCTCACAGATCATGCTTTCTTGATCTCCAAATGTCACTGCTGTTTTGTGAACTCTCTCAAATGGGTCAGCTATTCTTGCTCAGCAGTGTTCAAATCTGGATGCAGAACTCAACATTAAGTTTTACCAGCACTGAGTAGACTAGACAGGTTACATAAATTTTCAAGTGAAAAAAAATAATGGAGAATGCCTTACCAACATGGAAACTACACGTTGTTTCTTACATTTATGAGGGTGGGAAACACTGGGAGATTACACAGCAACTCCCCAGCAGCAAACAATTTTTAAGTAATTTTGGTATGAGATCCTTAAGATTTTCAGATTTATACATGCTCATTGAGATGTTAAGAGATGAGGAAACAGGAACTGTATTTTTTCCCATTGTCACATTTTGTCTGGAAAACCTATGAGCAACACCACAGAATAGTGGAAGTATTCACAATGAAAACAAAAAATAGGCGAAGGATCAAGCAGCAGACATAGCAGCCAGAGAAATGGTACAGAGCTGACCAGCTTCCTGTTTATTCATCACTCCTTGAATGGGATACTTACCCTTCTGGCATACTCTCACTAGCAGGAAGTTCCCTTTGATATTCATATCTAAGTTTCAATCCACTCTGTATAATGTATTAAGCACTGGCCATTTCTTCTTCAAAAAGATTGCTAGAAAGCGTTAAGTAAAAAGCCCAATTAAAAACTCTCACATGTTCGAAGTGAAGAACAGAAAAACCTAAACTTCTGTTGAAAACCCAGCCTAGAGTTTTTCCAACTAGCTTGCCCCTCATCCTCAAATGTGTAAAAATAAGGAAAGTAGTATAGAAGGAAAAGTGGTTTTTATTTAACTCACCTGTGATCCCTTCAGAACACTGCAGACATAAAGATTACAGTAATAATTAGGTTGCAGCAAGAAACTAGGGCACAGAAACTTGAGCATTAGTTACAGGGAGTCTTGAAAAAAGATGAGTGGCAGCTTTGAAAGAGGATTACAGAGACAAGCTAGATGAGCTGTCCTAGCCAAGAAGTGTCCATACCAGAAGTTCCTGCCCCCATAAAGGGAGGAAATGACACTTCGCTGGACAAAGAAACAATCATGGAAGGGATTCAGGTAGACAGAAAAACTTGCTGATAGCTTCTGATCTCCAAATAATTTCTGCTTGAACACTTTTAACCAGTGTTTTTCAATAAAGCAGCACTTAGGCAGGTAGGCAGAAAAGAAAGTTTACAGAACTGCCAGAGAAGCAAAGCAGCAAGATGTGTGAAGAGCTGTGCCATCTGCTCCCATGCCAGCTCCTGCTGGATTATTAATTGTTCTACCAGTTCAGCTACTGTTGTGCGATCAGGTTCCATATCATGGACCACTGGTTGATGCGAGGGTGGCCAGTGTGTGATACGCTGCCTCGTGTAGCCCACGCAATCAAAGGGCACTTGACTTAAAAATGGGGAAGAATGGTACCTGCAACGTTATTACTTACCTTGCTAAAAAATCCTACTGCATGCTGCTGAAGTCAACAGGTTTACCAGATACAGCAAGAGAATGTGGAGTGTTTAAATGGCTTTGACAGGGAACAGCCCTAACATGGAAAACCATGGATAGGCGTGTAACCCCTTTTTTGCATCAGATCCCGCAGACACCAGCCCTGCCAGTTTCACGCTCTTGCATGCATCAACATTAGCTGTTGCACAAAATAAAGGACTAAACAAGAAGGAATACGTTGCCCACGTCCCAGCGTTAATACGAGCTCCTGACCGCAAGTCAGCAGGCAGCACAGCCCCGGCAGCTCTCCCCGGCCGCCCTCGCCGCTGTCCAGACACGTCCTGCGCCCGCCCAGGCCCCGCCGCAGGGCAGCGGCGCCGCTGAGAGCCCGCCCGGCCGCCGGGCACCGACCGCCGCGCCTCCGGCTGGCACGGAGGGAGGGGGCGCCGGGCCCGGCAGCCGCCCCCGCAGCGGCGCGGGGAGGGCTGGGCTGGCAACCCCGCACGCCGGCGAGCTCCCGAGGCGTCTCGGGTGCTGACAGCCGGCGGCGGCACCGCTAAGTTAACTCCGAGAAGTCGGCGCCGCCTCAGGCAGGCGCTGGGCTCGCCCCGGGACGAGCAGCCCGGCCGCCCGCCCGCCCCCAGCTCCGGGCAGGTGTCCGCACCTCCGCCCTCACCCCGCGCCCCTTACGCCCCGCTGCTCGGCGGCGACCCAGCCCAGGGCCCGGCTCGGCACAGCGGACGGCGGCGCCTCCCTCCGTTCCCTCCCCCGGTCCCGCTGAGCTTACCGGGCCGCGCCGTGCGAGGCTGCGAGGAGAAGGCGACGCCGCTGAGGCGAGCGGGCGAGCGGGCGGGCGGGGAGGGGGTTGCGCAGCAGCAGCTGCTCCTCCGAACGGGAAGAGATGGGAGACAAACGGCGGCGGAAAGCGCTCCGCTAGCGCGGCGCCTGCCCGGCCCGGCCGGCCGTGGAAGTCACCCTGGGGCAGGCTGGTCTCCTCAGGCGGCTGCCGCGCTCCTCGTCCCCCGGGAAGCCGGGCCCATGGCCGGCTGCGGGGCCAGCCTTCCTGTCGCCGGGGAAGAGGGCAGCGGCCACGGCAGCCTGCGCCGTGCCGAGGCCTGAGGGTGGCACGTCCTCGCCTCCTGACTGGCAGAGATGGAGCCGGGGTGGGGTCAGCCCCGGCGGGCGAGCTGTGACAGGGGTGGTGAGACGCCGTGGGGGGTGACGGGCAGCTGAAAGAAAACTTCACAATAAAAATTGGGACAAAAAAAAAACCCCAAAAAAAACCCACAACGTTCCTCCGGGCCCAACGTACACACCCAGCGAGCTGACAGTCGAAGACTGGGACCCGGGGACATCGGAGGGACCAACAAGTGCCTGCAAGCAATCGCACGCCAGGCAGGGTGTCACGAGTAGGCCCTGGCTGTTCCAATAGGCAGCAAGAGCAACGAGGAAGGTTTAAACGAAACATGGAGAGAAAAGATAAAGTAGACTTGTGATCCTTTGTAGGGAATTGCTGCAAATCATGCAGGGCAGCGCGGGAGACAAGGCAGGGGTATCGCGCGGAAGGCTCAGGGCAGCAGAGCAACACCACGGGCCCTCGCTGGTGAGCACCGATACCTCGGTAGGGAATAAATCTGGGAAACAAGATGGGCTGTGTTTCCACCTCAACAGTGTTTTAGTCTTTGGTGGTGATACTGTGACTTGTTTAGGAGCTGACGTGGTTGTAGCTGACAATTTGCCAGTCGTTACTCCGCTTTGAACGCAGGAAAGGACCAGAGTTACTGGCACAGTGTGAAGCAGTGAGAGATTGCCGAGTGAAAAAAATGCAGTCTGCCCACTTTTTGGCCTGTGGAGGTGGTTTGAAACACTGAAACCTCCATTTCATTGTTTCTCTTACATTTATTATATGTAATTTCTGTGATTTTTCTTGCATTTCAATGTACATTGCCTGTAGGTCAAGACCAGGTTTTGTCAGTAAGTAACCATTGGCGAATGCAGGACTCACCGCAAGATTTGGGCTTTCACGGGTGCAGAAGGGCACTGCCACCATTTTTTTTTCCAGTGCTCTTATTTGCCTGAATTTGTTGCTAATTTTTGCCCTGCACTACCCTGTTACTGTTCTGACAGACTGCCTTGTAACAGTAGAATTATTTAATGGGGGTTTTGTTGTTGTTGTTGTTGTTGTTGTTGTTTTTCTTGGGAGGGAGTGTAGATTTATTCAACTCCTTCTAGATAGAGTTCTGTTCATGGATAGAGCCTGCCTTATATGAAGACATCAAGAGCTTTGCTTACTCCTTTCAGCACAGCAAATGCTGTTATAAGTTTTCCTTGATGGGTCATCAGTGAGGAAATAAAAGATGATGACAGCCTTATATAGCTTAGAAGATGTATGTAAAAAAAAAGTAGGTATGAATTGACCATTAAGAAATTTAGGTGGAAATTGGGAAATTATAGTTGTTCCACCAAGGAGATTACTGGAAGAACTTCCTAAGAAAAACATTGGAGAAAAACACCAACTAACTTGAAGTACAGCTGTATGATATGAAGCTTAGAGCATTTGATGGTGGGACTTGAAGATCTGGAAGGTTCTTTTCAGCCCTCTCTTACTGCACTCCCAGCTGGTTTTTTGGGTTTTTTTTCCTGCTTTTTAATCTTACACTTTCTGGGAAAAATAGATTATCCTTGGTAATTTCCTACCTTGTGACTAAGCGTGTCTCTGTGTGCTTAGTCCTGATTTTCCTGTCCCATGAGAGAGACTGCCTTGTCAGTGCTTGATATGTATATAAAAATAAAATTCCTAAGAAGGGTAAAAATATATTTTATGTTCTTCAGAAGGGATATAAATGAGTTTGGTTTTTTTCAATGTTGCTGTCATTCAAACATTCTGAACAGCTCTGCACAGTAATTTCTATTTGGCAAAGTTTTGGCTTTCATAAGACTCCAGCATCATCTGCTGTTTTACCATTGTCTATAAGTCGTCTTTGCAAATATTTTTTTAAAATTTATTCCATTGTTATATATAGTTCATGAGAACAGAATTACCTTTCTAGAATTACCACCTTTTTTGGTAGAAATTGATAGAAAGAAGTGGAAGTTTCTTTCACTTGTTTGTGCTAATGCCTGCATATAACAGGCATGTTCTCAGGCTGAAATACAAATAAATTAACTATCCTATGAAACTGAAATTTTTTTCGTAGTATATAGAATCATTACATCAGTTTAGTTTTTAAGCTATGTTTTTCTTTTCTACACATATATGTATGACTGATATTTAATCTTAAAAATGCTGAATAGAGAGGAAGTAGAGAGAATAAGCAACTTGTCTGACTGCTGAAGTCAACAATGTATTATGTTCTTCATTTTAGAAGGCACCCCAGGTTAAGTCATCGCCTTCTCCTTGAGAACACATCAAAATACTGATTTTATAAGACCTGTTTAAGTGGACATATACTGTGAACAAGGTATTTTTGCATAAATAATGATTTATACAGATCTTGCAGCTGTAATAAATTATTTTTTCTTTTCTATTAATGACATTCTGAACTCTTTTTAGCCTGTTAAATTGTTGGAATTTATCAGCTAAAAAACTTTGTGTATCATAATTCAAGGGGCAATAAATTAATCTCTAAATTACTTTGGGTTTAGCTTGTTTATGAACATGCTGCAGTTGTTATGTAATTAAAATGTTCAGTTATGAAAAACTTAACTTGTCTTATGCTCAGAGGAGGATATTCTCATTCAGATACCAATTTCAGTTGAGGACATAAATAATTTTGAGGTAATTCCTAGCTTTACTTCTTGGAAAATTATGTTAATTATTTATATTTCACAGTTTCTGAGTTAAGAATAGTTGTCTGACAAATGCTATATTGTGCTTGGTATTTGCAATTTGATGGCATAAGAAAAGCAAAACAGAGGATTTTGAAGCTTTATTTTTCTAACATGATACTGTGTTAAAATACTCCTTTGTTGCAGTCAAAAGAACCTCCTACACTTATGCCTGATTATGCATAATATTTTTACTAATACTGAAATATGATGCCTATGCATTCTCCTGCCAGATCTCAGAGATCCAAAATTTTCTTTTTCTCATATACTCATCTAAAATGTGCAATACAATAACATGCTACAGTAAACAATGTTTTCACTTCAGTTATTTTTTCTGTTACCCGATGCTATATAGTGTTACCTCACTGCTTTTGCCATGGAAGCCCTTCTGTAATCCTTAAATGTAAACTTTGCTTTGTCCCAACAGAGGGGCCTGTTAAAATGACTGTTTCGGTTGCCAAAACTAAGTACTGATGGGTTGAAAGGAAACTCCCTGCTTTAGTGAGGTGATTGAGGCCATCTGTGTGCCTTGCAGTCAGTGAAGAGTGAAGGGGGATTCTTTGTTCCAGAGCTGAGCAGGATGCTGCCAGAGCTAGTGAGTAAGAATGTGTACCCATGTAATCATGGCACTGAACTCTGTTTAGGTAGAAGCACTGATGCTACAGACTAACAGAGCAGGCGCTTTTATGGTGTTTTGCATGGTTTGGTCACATCTGCACTGTAGACTTAAGCCACAGCAAATTTAAGGATGAAACTGTATGCCCACAGCTTCTGAGCACAACACTAGGCTTAAACATCTAGAAAATGTTGTAGTTTATAATGTGGACATTATAAACTGTAGGCATTTTAAGAGCTGCTTGGCTGCGGAATGCTGGTATTCTGCATCATTTTTATGATTTTGATACAAGGCTTGATTAAGATACCCACATGTATGTCTTCAGTGCTATTTAAAAGGCTCACATATTTATGATACTAGCAGATATCACATGGCCCTCTTGAGCAGCAGCTGGAGGCTGGGTTCAGCAACTGAAAGCATCTCAATGGCTCTAGGAGCTTATTTACTGGCAGCTGAATGGAGTCACAATATTCCATTAAAGTATATCTAATATACCCAAAAAGTATCTGTTCTTATTTGTCCAAGTATTTCAGTTTTTAAGGATGATGAGTAGGAAAAGTAAGTCTGATAAAACCTTTCTGGGCATCAATTATTCCTGTAACAAATAACTCTCTGCAACTCTCTGTGAGGTTTGTGCTTCTGCCATATTCAGGGCATTTTCTGTGCAAATTGTACCTTTGTTTTTGAGCTTCCTGACATGGCTTCTTAGGCAGTAAGGATTACTGGTGGCTTCCCATCTGTCGTGCTTCAGCTATGTCATCTCTAAACAGCTTCCACTTGCAATCAAACATGTTCAGGCTGTAGAGAGTGGCTAGTTTCTAAATTCGAGGAATATGGGAATGATCACACTTTTCATCTGCCTCCATGTACCTTATGGTGTTTGTGGTATATAATAAAAAATTATGCCCATGAATTGAATCATGAAACAGATTATACTGAGGGTATGAACTTTGCTAGTGTCAAAATTTCTAATGAGTAACAAGACACTGGAAAAAAAAAAATGCTGTTAATAGCGGGAGAAAAAATCTGCAGATAAAAATCATTCCACAGAACATAATGAGAATGTGATCATGCAGCACACTGTTCTTCTGTAAGATAACAGTTGTATGCAGTTAAGTTTTATTTCCATCTGCCTTCACTCCCCTGACTGCTGATTGCTTTGCCAGACCCAGACTTAAAATGTACTCAGCATCCTGATGTGAAACAGCTTTCAATAGCACAGTAGAGCTGACTGTTATATGCCTCATTTATGTTCCACACTGTGATAGGTGTACCTTCCTGTCAGTCTCTCAGGACACAGGTACTGTTGAATGAGCCCCAAATAAGTAGTAGTTAGTCATAATGGTTTAAACACAACTCCTTCCAAATACAAAAAAATTGTCAGGATTTATAATGAGCTGATCAGGTGATGAATATTTGTCACTGTTCAGCAGAATCTTTAAAATATACGAGGTAGAAAGGTTACAGAAGACTGCACTGAAAGAAATCTTTCCTGCTTTCCCCATTCCCTGTGGAACTTGACATAATTATCATGATTACAATAAACTAAATAAATTTTAAAAGAGAAAGAAAAGGAAAAGAAAGAAAAGGAGAGTGCAAAGGAAAGAGAGAAGGAGGAGGGGAAGGAAAAAGGAAAATGAAAGAGAAAACAATTCCTGTGATCTCTGTACATGGTAGGAAGTAATAGTCTCACATTCTGGTATATAAAATGTTTCTGTATGTGTTTTGTTTGGAGTCAAAAAACCAATTTTTTGAACTTTGAAATATGAAAACTGCTACAGAGAAATAAACTTTGATATAGAACAAATATCCAGTCTCTGTAACTTTCCTAATGAATTACTGTATTTCTCAAGCCATCATAACAAAGAGACGCTTATTCTTTAAAAAATAGTCTTGACTTTTCACAGATTCACCGAGTGTTAGGGGTTGGAAGGGACCTCTAGAGATCATCTAGTCCAACCCCCTGCAGAGCAGGATCACCTAGAGCAGATCACACAGGAACAAGTCCAGGCAGCTTTGGAAAGTCTCCAGGGAAGGAGACTCCCCCACCCCTCTGGGCAGCCTGTCCCAGGGCTCTGACACCCTCACACTGAAGAAGGGTTTCCTCATGTTTAGGCTGAACCTGCTGTTTTCCAGTTCATGGCCATTGCCCCTAGTCCTGACACTGGACACCACTGAGAGGAGCCTGGCCCCATACTCCGGACACCCACCTTTTAGATACTTATAAGCATTGATAAGATCTCCCCTCAGTCTCCTCCAAGCTAAGCAGACCCAGACTCCCACCTCTCACATCTTCTGCAAGGCCTTTGACACAGTGCCTGGCAACATCCTTCTGTCCAAATTCGAAAGAGAGAGATTTGATGGGTGGATGGTCACATCCAGAGAGTAGTGGTCAAGAGCTCAATGTTCAGCTGGAGATTCATGATGAGCAGTGTCTCAGGGGTCTGTATTGGGACCAGAACTGTTTAATATCTTAGTGACACAGACAGTGGGATATAGTGCACCCTTGGCAAATTTGCAGATAACACCAAGCAGTGTGGTGCAGTAGATGCACCTGAGGGATGGGATGCCATCCAGAGAGACCTGGACAGGCCCAAGAAGTGGGCCCATATGAATCTCAGGAGGTTCAACAAGGCCAAGTGCAAGGTCCTGCACCTGGGTCGGGGCAATCCTAAACACAAGTCCAGGCTGGGCAGAGAATGGATCGAGAGCAGCCCTGAGGAGAAGGACTTGGGGGTGCTGGTGAAGGAAAAGCTGGACATGAGCTGGCAGTGTGTGTTGAAAGCCCAGAAAGCCAGTCGTATCCTGGGCTGTATCCAGAGAAGTGTGGCCAGCAGGTCAAGGGAGGGGATTCTCCCCCTCTGCTCTGCTCTTGTGAGACCCCACCTGGAGTGCTGTGTCCAGCTGTGGGTGCCACAACATAAGAAGGATATTGACCAGTTGGAGCAAGTCCAGAGGAGGCCACGGAGATGCTCCGAGGGCTGGAGCAGCTCTGCTATGGGGACAGGCTGCGAGAGTTGGGCTTGTTCAGCCTGGAGAAGAGAAGGCTCTGGGGAGACCATATAGCACCTTCCAGTACCTGAAGGGACTTACAAGAAAGATGGGAACAAACTTTCAATGAATTGTCTTATTTTAATCAAACAAAATTATAGAATAATTTTTTTGTCACTGCAGATGTCCACTTAGTCAAGACAGGAAAAACGATATGAAACACAAAATCTTCACATCATCTTTACAGTCAACAGGATCTGTACAATTTTAATAACACAGTAATACAGACAACTCCCACTTTCTACATCCACTCAGATGGCCCACTCACATTACCCAAAATGAAAATCCTCAGGGCAGGTGCAGTGATATTTTTTGGTGTATGTTCAGGACAGAAACCAGATCTGTGACTGGAACTTTTAAATGATGCTACTGTGTAACAGTGGCAATGCAATATACGGTTGGAATATAATCATAATTTTATATGAAATGGCAGTCTTCAGCCAATGCTTTGTCTTTTGATCTATGATACCACTGTTTCAGAGTGTGCCAAACACTTGCTACAGCATCTCTTTTCGTCTGCTGCAGGAATCTACGATCTGTGATGGTTTATGTTTCAGGTTTTTGTTTTGATGCACTTATTTTCCTATTTGGTTAGGGTATTAATATTAATGACATATGAGAAAAAACATTTGTTGATTTCTTTATTAACAGTGATATACTTTACAGGGGAGCCTGTGGTTCCTCATGGTAAGTGCAGCACAGCAAAATCATTGTAAATTGATACACAGTGTAAACAATGAGGATTATAAGAAGCTGTTCTTTGATTTTAATAATGACTAGTAAAATCCCTCTGTACTTCCACAAAAATATGTGATTCTTATAGATTGTAAGGTGAGGTGAATGATAAGACCTGTACTTTGCAAGCAAATGTACTTTGCTACAACAGTCTCTGTGCAGTTAATGGGGCTATAGAAATGCATGTAGTCAACATGCATTTTACTGTCCTTTGAAGCTGACTTCTCAAAAGCATAATTCTTATTATGTTGAAAACAGGGATTTGTTTAAAACATTGAGGAAAATTGTGTCTTTAAAGCACCTAAGCAGATGGGTAAAATAATCTAAATAATGTCAGAAAGTCCTTTGTGCTCTGGATGCTCTTGCGGCCAGGCAGTGTGCCAGGCACAAGCTAAGTGGTGGGTTGAAGAATCACATTCCCCACCTGGAATATTGCCTGTGTCAGGTTGCAGTGAGAGCCTCCTTGGGCGAGTGCTTGCAGAGCTCCAGGAGAACAGCTGGATAGATCTGTAGACTGGAGTTGTCCCTCCTAGGCATGCTTGCCCCAGGTTTGCTGTTCCTGAGTAGTCACTGTGTGTAGGCAGCACATCTGTCACTCCTCTGCATGTTTCTGAATGATCCTGGGACACAGGCAGCTCGGGAAGCAACCCACCTGTGGTGTGGCATTAAAGTGTCACATCACTGACCAGAAGAGGTAAAGATGCTCTTTCTGTGTCCGAGGGAAGGGACAACTAAATGTCATGAGCAGACTCATGTCCTTAATCCTGTTGGCACCTCTTCTAACCTGAGAAATCAGATGTGTGCTTTGGCATATTTTTTGCCTTAGTATTTTTTAAAATAAAGTACAAATGTCAGGAAAATTGTATTTTCAGCTATCCATAGTCTTCCAAGAGGTTGAATTGTCTGTGATCAGGAGCAGTACTGCCCTGATCTGAACTGGTGGTCCTGCACAGTTATGATCCTACACTACACAGGATAAACAGATTTCTCACATTGCCTTGTAGAAAGCGTGTGCTTGGGGTAGCCACAGGATCCACCTCTAGGTATCTGCCTCTGGGTATTTTTTGTATTTTCCACATTTCTTCTAACTACATTTTTAATGCACTTTTTGATAGCTACCTCTTCTGTGTATTTTTTCTGCAGTAATAATTTCAAAACATTTTATTTGTTTCCTTTGCAATCTTTTGTATCACTTACCTTGTCAAGGCACTAATATTCTTGTGTTGTGGTTTTTATCTACCCTTTTCTTACTTGGGTTCAATATTTTTTTTTAGCTGGCACTGCTTTTCTTCTTTTATTTTTTTGCCCAGTATCTCCTCTTTCCATTAAATCTCTCAATTTTCTGAGTTCCACAGAAACATGTGGACAGCATCTCTTGCTCACTATAAAAATCTGTCTGAGATTGCTCTATCTAAAGCGAAAGTACTGACTGTGCTTGCAGACAGTGGGCCGGAAAACAGATAGGAACAGATAAAACCGTAGTTTAGACCCCTCTGGAAAATGCTGGGTTGAGATTGCGAACTGAAAGCAACAGGATAGAATGGCCAGCAGAGGGAGGGGTTTCCACAGACAATGTCCCTCTGCTAGGGATGCCCTGGCTCCAGCCCCAAACAGCCGGTGCCTGAGTGCACAGCATAAATTTTGTGAGGAGGGGTTTAACAGAAAGGGATGGCCAAGCAAACTATGTGAACTGACTAAACAGAAAGCGCTGTCTTGAAATGGCTGTCGTTCTTATTTAACTAGTAAAAAGTTTGAGGAATTTAGGAGGTAAGAATAGAGAAATAATGGTTAGCAGACTAGAAGTGTGAGATGTTCTGGGGAAATCATTTTAATTAATGATAATGATATTTGTCTTCATGATTGCTACAAATCAAGTATTGATGAAGACAGATTAAGTCTTTAATAGGGAAATTTATTTCATTACTGGAACATGTAATTTTTCATATCAGTTCATTCGTGTGTAACTGAAGTGATACATCTTCTTGCTGAAATGCTGATTAACAAAACATTCATGAGTAACTACCAAAATGATGTAAAAAAATGATAAAAAGAAACAACTCATAAAACCCGACCTATGTAATGAGTAATTAATTCACTGGTAGTGCCTGGAACATTATGAATCTCATTTCGTTCAGTATGTTCTGACCAAGTAACAAGGTAAAAATCTCTAGATGTTTTTGCAGAGTGTTTGTTCTTAATTATTCTAAAGATTTTCTTGAAATACATTCCTGGGAATGAATGGGAAAGCCAGGTTGACTTACCCATGAGCCGTCAGCATTTTGCAAGCAGTCATTGATCTCTTGATGTGATGAACTATAAGAATAAGTGTGGACTGTGCTGAAGTATCTAGTTATTGGTTTCTCTCAGTTTTTACTGGGAACAAAGAAGTGTGAATAGAGATGAGGTGCAGGCAAGGTGGACTGACCAGAGTAACAGCCAGCAATTAAACTGATCCAAACCAGATTGTGATTATGTTTGATATCCTCCCTTCCTTCCATAATTTACTGAAATTAATTTTCAGTTCTATTAAAAATAGGGCTGCTGGGAAACAGCCTTCTTTCTTATGCCTCTAGATTAGAAACAAAATTAATGGGCTTGGTAATTAGGAGCTAAAAAATAATTACTCAAACTAATTTTGGGGAGGTAAGTGTCAAGATCCAACAAAAAGTCAGTATGCGGGGCAATACCATTCAATGTTCCTTGTTAATGATTCAAATAACTTTTTAATTTATGGATTCTCAATGTTCTAGGCTGCCATTTTAAATCAAAGCACAAGATAAAAGGAAATTATAGAATAGTGTCTTGTTTTCAGAAAGCATACTGTAACAAAGTTTATTAACTACAGGCAATACTAAATCTCAATATAAAACACAGCCAGTGGAGTTCTGGGTAAGTAATCCAATCTGTAATATGTACAGATTGGTTGAAACCTGGGTGAAGTAGGCTTACTGTTGCTGATCTTTAGGTCATGCCAAAGTAGTATTTACATTGATTGTTGTCATTGGCATGGACAATGAAAGGATATTTTGCTTTGTTGAAGGAGGGTTACTTTGTTTTGATAGCATTTTCTCAATATATCAAAACTGTATTATAAATTCTGCACATAAATTACTCATTTAATACATGGAAATACTTCTAAATTTCAAGACAAAGAATATGGAACCCCCCACCATATCCATCTGAAAATTATTAACAATGCTTAATAACTTACGATATATTTGTTCAGCACCTGCCACAATAGAACTCAGCATGGCTTTGGTCATTAGGAACTGCTTTAAGGCTGTCTAGCAATAACATTCAAAGGGTGAATACGCAAACATTTTGCTCACCATAATTAATCAGAAAATACTGGAGTAATTTCTCAGTGGTTGCCACTGAGTGAGGGATGTCTATTGTGCTTGATACCATATTGAGACAGAATGCTTTTCCTGAAAATCCTGTCTCAAGCTAGGAACCTTCAATGAGAAAAATCCTACAAGTATTGTCATCTAATAAACTGGAAGCTTTAAATCAAGTGATAGAGACCTGTGACTCTTATTTTGACAGCATGTTGCAGCCTGAAAATACTGTTCAGAATGATTTTATCAGATTTAGCAAACTGATAGCCGTTTGATAACATGAGGCAGATCTGTATTCTCACAAAATGAGGTGATACTAGGTAATGTTTTCGTCTTAATTTGTTTTCTTGACTAGAATGCATGTAATTCAGATCTTAACAGAAAATCAAAATTTCAAAAGATAAAGAGATTGAAGTTGTTGGCAGTGGAAAACATTAAAATGGGAGTATTAAGGAATGGCAAAAACTGTATACACTGGAATTCTCAAGAGAACACAAAGATTAACATAAAGATTTCTGTGTTATGTCACTGAGTCTGGTCAATATATAACATCCATAAAAGCAAACTTTGATATTGGCAGGGAAGTGATTGGTGAGTGACCCACTATCTATTTCTGGCTCCAGCTGCTGTTATTATTTTGATATAGAATTAAGGAAGCTAATTTGTGTGTATTGTGTATATGGATATAGGGTTTGAAAGACATAACGTGATATTAAATATATGAAGGAGTATTTCTGACAGACTGAATGTTCAAAAAACTTCTGTTAGCAAGTGTCATTTTTAGGATTTTTTTTTTTTTTTTAATTTGAGAGAGTTCCTTCTGTTTGGAGGCAACAGGTTTCTAGGGAGGGTTAATAGCTTATCTTAGGCTGACTGATATGATCAGAAGAAATCAAGCAGTGTTTCAGAAGGCTGACCTTTAAAAAGAGACATCATCAGACTGCAGACAACATCCCTTTAATAACAACTTGTTATTAAACAACAAGTTTAATAACTGAAAATAAATGAAATCAAATAATGATACTAATAACACTACTACTAATCATAATAATATGTAATAGAAAATACTACTAATAATAATCATAATAATATGTAATGAAAACCACAATGAAGAAAGAAAAAAAAAAGCTGCAATTGCTTGCTACCCACTGATTGATGCCCTGCCACTTGCCGAACAGCAAGAGCCAGAGAATGAGCCCCACTGCCAACTCCTTGCAAATTATATACTGAGCATGATGTTTGATGGCATGAGGTGTCCCTTTGGTCAGTTTGGGTCAGCTATCCTGGCTGTGTATCCTCCCAGCTTCTTCTAGTACAGAAGCTCTTGCCCTTGAGCCTCTTGTAGGGAAGAAGCTGTGAATACTGGTGCAGTATAAGAAACTGAAAAAGACCTTGGCTTAATGTAAACACTGCCTGGCAACAACTAAAAGCGTTAGTATGTTGCCAATCAGAAGACCTTAGCACAAATCCAAAACATAGCCTCACACTAAAACCATCAGTGTGTTACAGTCTTATCAGAACAAATCCAAACCACAGCCTCATACCAGTTACTGTGAAGAAAATTAATCCTGTCCCAATCAAGACATGCACACTTTTATTTCTAAAATGCCTTGATAGAAGGTAACTGGAGACCTTGGGTTTCTGACTGATTTTTGTCGGAATTTACCCTGTGGCATAACAAGTGCTTTCAGTTTTTATACAATATAGGAAACTTGAAAGAATAACCCTTCTTTTGTACCTCTTGGTATCTAGAATGTCTATTTTAAATACAAACTGTAATGTGTGTCAGTAATGGATGCTCCAAGTGGGGATTTACTGATTTATTGGCTCTGCCAGGTTTCATATGTAAAGTATATACAGTTTTTAGTGGTCTGTTATTGCCCTCTACAGCATGCCTGCCATAACTTTAGTATTTATATCACACTAAAGAACCAGAACAAATAAATACATAATTCTTTTGATTATTAGCTGTCCTAGGCTGTCCAAAAGTCGCAGACATTTCCCTCAGTAGAAAAAGACCATGATGAGACATCAATAATATGCAATGAACGTCTTTCATTACAGAGTATTGATGGGGGAAAAACCCCAGAACAGATCCTTGAAAAGGTGGGTTCTCCTGTTCCGCAACCAAACTAAACCAAATGAAAAACATGAAGATTATGTTTTCTATGGGTCGGCCTTGGTCACTTTATAACTCAACACGGGTAGCACCACAACCACATTTTTTTTTTAAGGACTAGATGCTGTACATCCTTCTCTTCATTAGAAAGGTATGCGGGAGAACACTGAGCCTTCGGATATCAAACAGAGCCTCTTCTTCAACTTCTAAAATCAATACTGAACTCACAGATCTTTTCTGGGCTGCTTTTATTGCACAAATATTTCTGACTTTCAGTGAGATATACTAATTCTCTTTGTTATTCAGCAACCTAGTGACCCACCCCTAATTCTTCAGGGAAAAAAAGTACATTTGACTTCATCTTTGCCGGAATGTTTTTACCTTTTGGCTGCTCCTCTACCATCTGTTGAAGTCAACTACCTGCAATGAAGAAAGAGACAGACAAGAAGGGGATGAGGGGATGAAGGGATGAAGAATAGGAATGATAGTACTGCAGTTTGGAATGACGAGACACCTGCCTAGCAGTCCACCCAAGAATGCTTCCAGAAATTGCCAGCTACCTGTGGATTGGAGTGTCTAGCTAAATGCTAACAGTAATGCTAATTAATGCTAATTTAGCATTAATGTTCTTAACAGCTTATAGTGGCCTTTAACCTCTTCTTTGGAGAATTAAAATCCCAGGGTAGAATATATCAAAAAATATGTAACTATATCAATTTGATAATTTCTTTCATGTAATTTTATCTTTTGATCTGGTACTATCTTTACATTAAGGATGAGTGCACTGCTTATTGCTCTTTTGGAACCTGACTTGGATTCATTGCACTGAGCCCTAATCCTTCTTGCATTCAAACAGAGATATATCTGTAATCAAAACAGAAGGATGATAAAATAGAAGCAGCACATATGGTAATAAACCCCATGAAAAGAACACAGACTGTAGCATAAATCTACAATCTGCTCTAAGATTGACAGACTCCTTTTTTGCTTACTAGATGACAAACAGATTACCCACACTGATAGCCCACGCTGAAAGGGATTTTTCCACTGTCTAGTAGTAAAATTAGCTGGGCTGAAATTTGCCTTGTACCTAGGCTTGCCCATCTGAACCTTCTCAGTGTATGGAAGAAGTCTAAGGTGTTAGATCTAGAAAACAATCTCCCCTCCTGCAAACAGAGGTGTTACTTGAGCGTCAACTTTAACAGCTAGTGGTTTCTCAAAGCATGGTGAAAGGCAGGGGCAAAAGTTCCTGCTAATAAGGCAAATCAGCTGTAAACCCACATTTACAATTTAAGAAGGCAACAGAATGAGAACACAGCACTGTCTTCTGTAGCTGATACACCTTGTCATGGCTGTTTTTTGCAACTGCAGGTCTGCACAGTGGGGCCCTTTTATTCCAGGTGTTATCCAGCACCTTAATTTAGTTGCTTCTGTGTATAAATAAGATTCACTTCTGTGCAAAAAGAGGTCAGTTCAGTGCTTTTTACTTTACAAAACTTCACTTAAATGTCCTTACTTCAGATCTGGCGTTTTCATGAAGCAGAGCAAGACCGGAAACTGTTTTCTACCTCTTCAGAAGTGGCAGCGATGTCCTTGCCCTCCACAGAAGCCTGCTCCCCACCCATGCATTTGCTGCCAGGACAACTGGAAACATGTGGAACAATCTCAGTTTCTGTAGAAGGAATTTGAATCAGTATCTTCAAAGCTTAACTCTTCTGTTTCTACTCTGCTAACCGTGATCAATTAACTGGAGGACAGGAGTCCCCAGTGGTAAGCAAGTACAACCTGTAACATTTATATTGCCTCGAGGTCTGGAACTGGAAGTTGTGCTCTTAGTAGTTGTCATGAAAGGAGACTGTGCTGAGTGGTTTAGGCTGCTTAAAAGGTCAGCGTCACAAATATTAGGGGAAAAGCTAATATTTTTAATAGGAATGTGAGAAGCGTGACTTAACAGAATTTGATGGCAAGGACCCCTCTATCACTTATCTGACATGGAAAAACAGACAAAGGCAAAATCAAATTAGCAACAGATTGAAGTAGTTGGTACATGAATTAAAAATTATTTACAGAGTCAGGGAAATCAAGGCAGGATTGTATTGTTGTGACAAGGATTAGGGAAAAGGGGCAAGGAATTTCCTCCCGTTCAGTCATGAGGTTCAGAGTGGACCCCCTTGTTTTCTAAGCTCCTCGAAAGAGAAGTCTAGGTGCGGCTGAATCCACCCCTAGTCCCAGACCTGGTCAACGGTTTATGTCTAAGGAAGCGGGGAAAGGATCACAGTGTGTGGAATTTATGCGTTGTGCGAAACTTTGGGACAGCAACAATCTGGAATAGCATCAATTCCAAATTCTTAGTCCCAGACCTGGACAACAGGTTGTATCTAAGGAGTTGGGGAAAAGGGGAATGATTTAAGGAGAGAGGGTAAGGAAATTTCCTCCAGTTCGGTCATGAGGTTCAGAGTGGACCCCCTTGCTTTCTAAACTCGAAAGAGAAGTCTAGGTGTGGCTGAATCCACCCCTAGTCCCAGACCTGGTCCATGGTTTATGTCTAAGGAATCGGGGAAAGGATCAGAGTGTGTGAACTTTCGTGCTTGGTGTGAAACTTGGGGATAGCAACAATGTGGGGCAGCAATAATTCAGAGTTCCTTAACACTTATTCAGGTATGTCACACACAATTAGATCACACAATTCCTCAGCAGGTCTTAACTTTCAACAAATCAGTACAATAACTTAATCAAGGACTTAACAAGGTTATCGACATAAAGTTGCGTACACTCACACAGACAGATACAGAAATAGAGATAGATATGCGTATATTTGTATGAAGGTGCCTGTTAAAATTTCCCCTTGAGTTCGGTGAAAATATTCACGTCGGATGTCTGTGCATCTCTCAACGGGCGAAGAGTTGAGCCTCAAGGAGGGTTTATTCAGCCCAGTTTGTGTCAACTATTCTCTGATTTCACAAACTTGAGAGTTTGTGAACTCCGAGAGGCATCCCACTCAGAGGGAGATGCTGGGCACAGCCTACTGTGGTCCAGGAGAGCTCAAAGGGTCATCCTTGGAACCGCTGTTTATAGGGTCACGAGATAATTGACTTTAGGCATAAATAATTTTACATCCTGGCCTTAATTGGGGCAGGTGGTCATTGGAATTCACAGCTGGTACCAATCTATCCAGACTGTGATAAGGTTCAAGGCTGGCAGGGGATGATTTCACACTCATCCCACACTGTAACCAGGCAACTGACCCCTAGTATGGCCATTCCCCACCTTGGCAGTGCAAGAGTGTTTTTCTATGATAAGGGGCGCTTCACCACCAAACTCCCTGCACAATGGCCAAGGGTTGACAGGAATCTCCAAGGCCATAAAACTTTCCAGGAGTTAAGAAGGGAAGAAGTGCACCACCACAGTAGTGAGTCACACCACCCTCAAGCCCTGATGCTTTGTCGCCCCCCTGGAACGTCCTCTCAGATTAATTTGTTACCTCTGAATAGAACACAATTGGCAGTATTGGTATTTCAAATGTCTACATTTGACTCCAGAGTTAAGACCTCAGACATAAATGAGGCATTTCAACTCTTTTCTCTGATCTCTTTCACATCACTGATCTGCCTTCTCATTTGGATTACACATAGCTTTAAAGCACAGAACCACGGCTGCAGGTAGAGGAAGCAGAATCATAAGGGCCAGATCTGCAAAACTGCTAAGCACACAAAATTTAAGCAAGTCTTGATAGAAAACTTTGAAATGCAGAAAACATAAGGAAATTGGTTCACCTTAAGTGAGAAAGCAAAAAAGACAAAACAAAATGGGAGAAAGGGAGAATTCATCTTAAAAATTAATAGATAGACTATTAATCAGTTTGGTTGAACAGGATTTCCATAACGTTTTACACTTATCTTTCTTGGAGTGTTTTCTCATTGGTTGAGAGGTCTTTTACACTTCTAAACTGAAAGCATTTTAAGTAAGATGCTATTTTATTTGTTCTTCTGCTTCGAAGGCTTCTGCTAGTAAGTTAATTTGTTGTACTTTTTCATTCTTTGAGCATTGTTGAGTTCATATGAAACTAGAATACACTCTAGAAGGTGGAAGGGAATAAAAATTTTCCATTCTGAGTACATTCTTTTAATCTCTAAGATGCTTTTTTTTAATGCAGCTTTAACAGTAACACCCCAAATGCTCTTAACTTTTAGATAAGTAGCAAGGGCATGGATCATAAAGGCATACTTAAATCAGTTAGCCTTCTCTAATATCAGCCATTTGCTTTTGGTAAGAAATTCTTTGAGAATTCAGGATACTTCAGATTAAGCTTTTTCATCTTCTGCCTTCTGAAAATTTCAAGGAAACTCTGGAGAACTTTTGCTGCATCAGAGACTGGCTGGCCCACTGGAACTCTTGACATGTGTGAATAGGAATGTTGGAAAAAGCCTTTTGATATTGTTTACCATATACTTATTATTGTTAGACAAAAATGGTGGGGCATTGCTCATGCAAGGGCTGAAATTATATATATATATGTATCACTTTCTTGCAAAGAAAAACAAGGAGCAATTCCATTTTTCTTTCAGTTTGATGGCTAACTGACACTTCCTTTGTCTTAATGATTGTTATTCTGGTACAGGAAGTAGCTGTAGCCATTATACTTCATGTGCAGAGATACTTGGATTACTGTTTAGATTATAACAATCCTTAACCAAACAAACTACCTCAGTCAGTTCTAAGGGGCAAAAGAACCTCAACATTATCATCAATTGTCTTCTTGAAACCTACTGCTAAACGGAACAGTACAAGGAAATGCTCCTGAGAACTGAGATTCCATTGTACATGCTGTGAAATTTTTAGTGTGGTTCCTAGTATATTTTTGGCCCATGCAAGCCTGCACTGTTCCAAACAATTTTCAAACCCAGTTTGTGATACACTATGGATCATTTCCACCCATGCTACTTTAGAGTCTAAAAAAATTTAGACTCTTTTCTCCTGGCTGTTGTCAGCACCTGGTACGCAGGCACACTTACCTGATCTTACAGTAGATCAAGTGACACAAGAGAGACTACATAATTTTGTTCACTGGCATAATGAAGGCCTAGTAACAGTCTCACTCTGAAAGGTTCACTTATTTCCCCCTTCAGAGTCACCATCCAGAATGACCTAGGCTCCTTGACGTCTGGTTGAGTGTCCTAAGACCAGCTGATAGACAAACCTGCTTACCTCCTCTCCTCACATCTTAGACAGAAGTGATGATGCTAACTAACTGTAACAAAATCTTTGCATACTAATGCACAGAAAATGTTGCCAGCTCTCAGTCACAGGATTTACAGTATGAAAGCATTGATCCTGTTTCTTTAAATGCATCTGTGAATGCATTTTCTCACTCAAACTAGGCAATAACAAAAAAGTTGAATGTGCAAATGCACACTAAATATCAAATGCACACTAAATATCAGACAATATACATTATTGCAGGAAACTTTATTAGGCATTATGAGATAAGTGAGGAATCCCAAAGACATACACCAGGCAGAGTACAAGCTATGTTTCTGAATATCACTCTAAAACGTGTGTCTGCTCTGTGTGTATCCATCCAGTTTAGGCCAACTGGTACAGATGCTAAAAGTGCATATTACTCTGACTTAAGGTACTCTGAAAAGATAATTTAGCTGTACTTAAAAATAATATAGTGATAAATCTGAACGAAAATAATTAACTTACACTGTTATGGACAATTTCCTACTTGTTTAAATATAAAGATAACAAAGAAAATCTTGAACACATAGAGGGAAGAAGATTTAATTGTTAATCACACCTGTCTAAGTAGGATAGATTCTGCAGAAGTCTGAGATAAGTAGTCGAACATTTCATGTCCTCACTAGTGGTGGAAATTGAATTCCCTCTTTAAGACCAATTAAAATCTATTTTGCCTCAAATCCTGAATGGCACTGAAGCACTGTCTGAAGTCTTGAGTTTCATATCATAATTGCTAATTGTTAAGGCATCCTTTATCCATTATTCTGCTATCTTCCTATATTACGGAGCAGTCTCATTCTTCTTCCTGGATAACACAGTATTCTGCCTGTCACATACTACACCTGTGGTACTGCAGATTCTAGCTGAAAGAATCGAAGAGCCAAATAATGAAGATACTGAATCAAGAGTAGCTGAAAGTTTATTGCCACAAATGAGGGAATATCTGGAAATATTTCTGAACAACATTTCTCACTCTTGTCTGGAACCAGTTTTGAAGACTTCAGTAATTTTAAGGGTTATCTGTTTGAAGAGTTTGGTTTCAAAGTTCTCTTTCCTTCACTCTAAAGGTCATAATATAAGGTATGAATAAATTATAGAATCATAGAATGGAAGGGACCTTAAAGACCATCTAGTTTCAACCCCCTTGCCATGGGCAGGGACACCCTCCACTAGACCAGGTTGCTCAAAGCCTCATCCAGCCTGGCCTTCACTTCCAGGGATGGGGCATCCACAGCTTCTCTGGGCAACCTGTTCCAGTGACTCACCGCCCTCTCTGGGAAGAATTTCTTCCTGATATCCAATCTAAATCCCCCTGCTTTCAATTCAAACCCGTTACCCCTTGTCCTGTCACTACATGCCCTTGTAAGAAGTTCCCCCTCAGCTTCCCTGTGGACCCCCTTCAGGTACGGGAAGGTGCTATAAGGTCTCCCCGGAGCCTTCTCTTCGCCAGGCTGAACAAGCCCAACTCTCTCAGCCTGTCCCCATAGCAGAGGTCCTCCAGCCCTCTGAGCATCTCTGTGGCCTCCTCTGGAGTCATTCCAACGGGTTGACATCCTTCTGCTGTTGGGGACCCCAGAGCTGGATGCAGCACTGCAGGTGGGGTCTCACGAGAGCAGAGTAGAGGGGGAGAATCACCTCCCTCAACCTTCTGACCATGCTATCTTGAATGAGATTGCATATTATTGTAGTGTCTGTCCATTGACAATATCTATGTTAGCTATTAAGCTGCTTATTATTTTTAAAGCTGTGCGTATTTCCTTCACGTACATTGTAACTAAAGTCGTGCTAAAATTGCACAGGGATGAGATATTATAAACATCTGTGCAATACAATTAATTGCTTGTGGATTTGGTAGAATTTTGGTAGAATCATTTGGCCATGATTCTTCTTACTGCAAGTCAGGTATTCCACAAATTATATGGAACACCTCAGAAAAAGTATACAATCACTTTTGTTATACAAATAACCTTGTTTGTCTAAATCAGACTTGTTTGAGTAAACCATGTTGCTAAGTTCCATGTCTAAACATCTTTATTGTGGTTTAGCTCAGCCAACAACTAAGCACCACATAGCTGCTCACTTACTCCTCCCCCCAGTAGCATAAGGAGGAGAAAATATAATGAAGATCTTGTAGGTCAAGACCAGGATGGGGAGGGATCACTCACCAGTTACAGTCATGGGCAAAACAGATTCCACTTGGAGAAGAAAAATCAATTTAAAAAGTTACCAATCAAATTAGAGTGGGACAAAGAGAGACAAAACAAAACAGATCTTAAAATCATCTTACCCTCACCCTTCCCTTCTTCCAAGCTCAGCTTTGCTCCCCATTTCTCTGCCTCCTCCCCAACTGCAGAGCTGGGGGATGGGGAATGGGGGTTGTGGTCAGTCCATCACACGTTGTCTGCTGCTCCTTCCTCCATAGGGGGAGGACTCCTCACACTCTGCCCCTGCTCCAGCGTAGGGTCCCTCCCACAGGAGACAGTCCCCCACCAGCTTCTCTGACATGAGTCCTTCAGGAACTCTTCCAGTGTGGGTCCCTTCCATGGGGTGTAGTCCTTTAGGAGTAGCCTGCTCCAGCATAGGCTGGAGCACAGGCTCTTCGGACACAGCCACTTGCTCCAGCGTGGGGCCCTCCCCAGGCTGCAGGGGCAGGTCTCTGCTCCTCTGTGACCCTCCCTGGCTGCAGGGGCATAGCCTGCCCTCTCACCATGGGCTGCAGGGGAACCTCTGATCTGGCTCACCTCCTCCCTGCCTTCCTGCACTGACCCCACTCCTCTCCCCACTTCAGGTTCCTCCACATTTTTTTTTTTTTCATCTTAAATACGTTATCCCAGAGGCGCTACCACTGTCACTGATGGGCTCAGTCATGGCCAGTGGCAGGTCCAACTTGGAGCTGGAGAAGCTTATAGCAGCTTTTCACAGGAGCCACCCCTGTAGCTCCTCCCCCACTACCAAAACCCTGCCACACAAACTCAGTAAAGTCTTTCATATTCCTCCAGGGATGGTGACTCAACCACTTCCCCAGGCAGCCTGTTCCAATGCCTGACAACCCCTTCAGTGGAGAAATTTTTCCTAATATCCAATCTAGACCTCTCTTGGCACAACCTAATGCCATTTCCTCTTGTCCTGTTACTTATCCCTTGGGAGAAGACCCTAACCCCACCTCTCTGCACCCTCCTTTCAGGTAGTTGTAGATAACAATAAGGTCTCCCCTGAGCCTCCTCTTCTCCAGGCTAAACCACCCCAGTTCCCTCAGCCGCTCCTCACAGGACTTGTGCTCCAGATCTTTCACCTACTTTGCTGCCCTTCTCTGGACACGCTCCAGCAGCCCAGTATCTTTCTTGGAGTGAGGGACCCAAAACTGAACACAGGATTGGAGGTTTGGTCTCAATGTCTGAAAGGAGGGAGACCCCACAACATCTCTGGGCAACATGTGCAAGTGCTCAGGCACCCCCAGTAAAAAAATGTTTCCTGATGTTCAGAGGGAGCCTCCTGTTTCTGTTTGTGCTTATTGGCTCTTTTCCTGTTCCTGGGCACCACTGGAAAGTGCCTGGCTTTGTCCTTTTTGCACACTCCCTTCAGATATTTACATTGGTAAGATACCCCTGTGTATTCTCCTCTCCACTGCCATTGAAAGCAATCATACACTTAAGATCATGAGAGCATGTCACACAAATAAGTATTTTTCATCTTTGCTGTTTTTTGAAAATTGTTTTCTTATGACAGGTTTAATCAGAGAGGTGCAAGTTTTTAGAGAAGACATGTATGTGTGGGCTTTTTGACAGCACTGATTAATCTAATTTCTAATAATTTTGTTGTGTGTTACTACAAACCATCTTTACAGAATAAAATTTGCACTTCTCACAATAAAAATACCTTATTTTCTCTTTCTTTAGTATTTTCTATGCAACAATGTGATTGAACTCAGAATAATAATAATAAACATGAATTTGATTTAAGATGCTCTTGAGTCCTCAAATATGCATTATGAGAGACCTGCTCGATATCATAATTCAACAAAACCTCCACTGGCTGGAATAATTTTTTGAGTTAGACAGCCTGTGCATGCCAGTTCAAGTGTGTAGAGGATTGCATATTTTTTCAGTCTGCTTTGCAGAAGTTCCCATTGGCATACAGAAATCTGACAGCAATTGTGAAATGTATTATTTTTGTTGGTAGGTCCGCTGTCTTCAATGCACTGTTACTTCAAAGATCACAGTGTGTTCTTAATCAGGGAAATGTTTATAAAAGTACCATAATTGTTTCTGTATCCATTTTTTAAATTTTATTGTACATGTTTTTCCTATCTTTATGTGCAGACACAACTGGGATCAGAAAATCCAAGTATGTTCTTTTCTTCCAGTATTCAGTAAAGACGTAGTTCTGCATAGGTCACATTTGACTGATAAGGGTTAAATCCTTCTTTCTCCTCCATAGCTGAGCAGCTCCATTGCACAAGTAGACACAGGACAGACTTAGTATTTACTTCATGTCAGTTTTTCTTACACTTCTGTGAACATGACCCTGTACAATGAGGGCAGAATTTAGATCTTAGAGTAATAAAATTGATGGATTGTATACATCAGACACTGAAGGACCTATGTTCTTTTATTGGTACTGAAACAATACAAAATGGTAGAAGACTGCATGCTGTGGCCCATTACAATAGTTTTCTTGCAGCATCTTTCTGAAAAGCTGTCCTGAAAGAAGACTTTGCATTTGAAAGTTTCAGTTGTGTTGGTACCATGCTGCACCAGGCCCTTGCATGGAGCCACTATTTTAATCCCCATGTGTAAAATGGAGAAAAAAACCCCAAACAATAAAAGAACAACAAACAGATTTGAGGACTAAGAAACAAAAATAGTTTCACTGTGTGTATACGTCATGTAAACTAAACAACATGGGTTGTAGGAACAGAAGACACATTAGAACATAATCATCCTGCTTCTACATAAAACTCTAAATATATGTAACATTAATTTTTAAATAATCTTTTTTTTCCTACTTTTAAAAAAGGAAAGCTCACAGGTTGCTATTTCAACAGTCCTGTGCTTAATGCACCCTTCATTAACAGCCATAAAGAAGTACCCAAATTAAGAGAAAGTTTCCCAACTGAGGTGGGGTCAGGCTGCGTGAAGAAAACCGTTGAAGTGGGCTCTTTTGAGGATCTTTGCTGGATAATGGAAACAATGATGAATATTTACATCACCAGTCTCTTTGTCAAGATGTATGAGCAAATAAAAATTGCTGAATTTGTCCCTTCCACTAAAGTGACTATAAAATTATATGAGAGGATTCTTATGTAATCTTTTCTAGTTTCCACTCTTTGAAAATAGTTCTGAGGGATTTTTCTCTTTTTGATATACCAATCAGCCTGTTCTACTCAACAAAACCTATTAGCATAGCTTCTGACAGAATTTCCTCTATTACTGAACTGGTCATTCAGTCTTTGCACACTTCTCTTCAAGAAGACAAAAAAGGTGCCCCAAAGAGGTAGCCAGAATCCAAAATTCTGCAGTTGAGAATATTTCTTAATTCCACAAATGGGGTATTTTCTACATATGGAAGAACATTTGGCAATAGATTTGCCTAGCTGGGTGTATCAGTGGACATGATATGCAAGAGGCTGTCTCCTGAAAATTATCACCTCTATAATTTACCTATAAAAACATGGACTATTCCTGCCAACTTGCTTATACAACATTCCTTAGTCTTGTCTACATGCTTGCACATGTATTTTAGTTTTCACTTTGTGCCTATCACTTCAAACCATTGAGTCACAATTCCTTAGCTCAAACTACAGTGATCTTGATTCTTCCAGCTGAAGAAGTCCCCCACTTGTCCTTGTGTGCTGAGCAGGAGGCAGCCTTTACAAACTGAGATCCTTTTGGGTTGCCCACATGGGTAAAACGTTGCAGTAGGTTAAACTGAAGCAGCTGACAGAGCAGTTCAAAGGCCTAACAAAAATATGCTTGTTCTAGTTTAATTATTGTTTAACTGAATTAACTTAAGTCAGTAACCTGCACAAAGCAGACAAACAAGAGTTCAATTAATTTAAGTGTCTCCACAATAAGGGCCTTTTTACGGTTTGGTGAGCAGTAGGAGAAAATCTGAAAATGCTTGTCTTAGAAAACAGGAGGCCAGTGTACATGATTTTTACACGGGCTTTAGAAATGCAATCTTATTTGGGCTACTTGGCAGTAGTACACAGGAGTAAAGTATTTTCCAATGAAAAATGTTGTCCTTGTTATTTTGCAGTCTGGTACCTAAAGATTACATGGTTATGCTTAAAGGTCATAGTTAAAGTTAAGATTTCCCTGTGCTGGTATCATAGGCTTCACTCTAATAATCCATATAAATCACAGTTTGTGTTGACACTTACAGCTTACCAATTCAGTTCTGTGCGATTCATCTAAAGCACCTGTTGAAAACTTTTATTATTGTAATGGCCTTTGATAGAATAGGATCACAGGGTATTTTTAGGCTGGTTCTCTTCTCTGGGTACATCGACATCTAGGTAAAACTGGGATTATTATTTTTTTTAACACACACTAATTAATATATTTATAATAGTATTTTAAAAATCTAGCACAAACATATTGTATTTTGAATGTATTAGGTAGACAAAATAAACTCTTATCTCAAGAATTTGATTTTACCAGAGTTCCTTCTGATAAAGTCTAATAAATTAGATTATAATTTGCCTTTAAAAAGGGGCAGATTTAAGAAATGTTAGCCAGCACCATAGTAAAGAAGCACAATCACTGACTCTTGTGCTCTGCAATGGTTTTTACACAGATACTTTAATCTGACCTAAATGACTTTTTCTCTACCTGCAGCCACATGATTCTAGTCCCTTTCTTGTGCAGATCTTAGTATTGGGGTGAGTGAGCTGGGCCTGGGAAGTGATCCAGCTGGAAACAGCAAAAGAAACAAATAGCTTAAAAAATTAATTTTCAGCTGGATCAGTTTCCTGCTCTGATTCATTCAGCGACCAAACAAATGTTCATGTGCTGATGAGGGTTACGTGGATAATCTAAATCGTGTCCTTCAGTAGCAACCTGCATTGATGTTGGGACTAAAGTAACATGAAACCATATTCTAAATGTACCCAGCAATGGCCTTAGCCAAGAATGATGGATGCCTGATTCCACTGACAATTTTTTAGAAGTGGTCCTAGTTACATCTTACAGTACTTTCAAGATTGTTTGGTAGATCTAAAATTATTATATCTTAAGCAAATCCATATGCATTATATCCAGTCATAGCAAAGTTTCCACAGAATGATAACAATTGCATTGCAGTTGCTGAGCTCGAAAGATACTCAGGAAAGAAAAACAGGGTATGAGAATAAGCTGTAGGAAATACTGAAGATGCTGTACGTGGTAACACGTAATAATTTTTAGACTTTTGTTTGTTGTAGACAGGGACAAATTTTAAGTGTAGCTGTGCTGAACAATATTTATTCTTCTGTTTTTAGGTTTCCTTATGAACAAATGCTAATAGTAATTTGAAGCATGCATTCTACCCAACTTCAGAAAAAATCCAGTTATAATTTCTACATCATGGTATCTGAAGGGTTTTTCAGTTCTGCAGAATCTTTTGTACAACAGGCAAAAGAAGTAATTATTTGCATTTCATGATAAATTTGAGATCAGTTTTGATAATAATTGTTACCAAATATACCACAGCAACTTTTATTTATTTTAAAGGGAAAAAAGGATCAAAATCTATCAGTATTTGAAAGGTAATTCCTTTTCTTCCGTAGGCAGGAAAATCTGCAATACAGAAAATGAAGTTATTCAGAATACACACTCATTCAAAGGCTGCTGATGGAATTTCTGTTCTGCAGAGTATCAGATATTGCATTACCCTCAAGATTGTATCTTACCGTATTAGGCAAGTTTGGGTTGTTACAGAAAAGAGAATTCGCACCTTTCTTGTATTCCTGATAAATCTGTGCTTTAATCAGGCACAGCTTAATTCAAACTTAATCACCGTGGTGATTTGAGGCTTACTCCCCACTACTTAAGTCGAAACCTGGCCTTAGGCAGGTGTAACTAGTGCAATCGTATGAGATCCTATGCTCAGAGGCAGCCCCTGCCCATTCACTAACAAGATCTGGGCAGGAGATGGGTTGTTGATGGTAAGCTTTTAGGAGAAATTTTGCCAGACTATTTCTCCTCAGAAAAAGAAACTGCCTTATATTTAAAATTAATCTAACTTTTTTTTTTTTTTTTTTTTTTTTCTGTGTGTGCATGCAGGAGTTGTGCAGTAAAATCACCAAATGCTATATATACCACATAATAGTAACTACACTGAATTTGCTGTTTCATTGATTTTTCAGCCTTTCTTGGCATTTTGGGACCTGGCCAAAACCAGAACTGAGTAGAGAAAAAACGCAACTGTTCATTTTTTAATGTCTTTTTTATAGTTTGTTCTCTAATTTTTTCTATGATTACCTCTCCAAGTTTCAGTGCAGTTTACTGTGTTTTTTGTCTGCTGTTTCAGGCTTTTGGGAAAATATGTCCTGTATATATTTCACTGTGATCTCTGTCCTACTTCATGCCAGACCCTTGCCCTCTTGTGGACTGGTGGCATAAAAATTTACTTGTTAGGATTTGCTGATGTTGCAGAATCTACCTAGTTGAGTGGCAGACATAGAGAGGCAGGTCTCTTGACTGAAGGAAAAACAGACCCTGAGGTTCTCATGGGAAGAGCAGATGGAATGAATTAGCATGCAGGCTAATAGCTTCTCAGATCACAGATAAAACTGGAATTTTTGTTCCTCAAAGACTATGCCACAAAATATGCTTGTGTAGATTATTGTGAGAAAACTGACAAGTATGTTTGGGCTTTCAAAGCGTTACATTTCTTGAGTTATAACTGTATATAGTTGAGCATATGACTGTGGTAAATGTCAAAGTCAAGGGCACAGTATCTGAGATAACACAGCAGTCCAGTGGTGGAAAAGGGAAGAGAGGACAAGCATCTTCCCACAGATTAAATAATTTAGTTTGAACTGGTTTTGTTAAAGATAGAATTTTATCTAAAAATAGGATGACAGGATTTTTTGCTGGAAGGGCCATGCCACGTGTGTCTGCTCCTCAGAACAGATGCTAAGGAGAAGACACACAAGATGGCGTCTTCTGGAGTTACTTATAGAATCATAGAATCTTTTATGTTGGAAAAGACCCTTAAGATCATGCAGTCCAAATTTTAACCTAACATTGCTAAATACTACCACTAAACCATGTTCCTAAGCACCTTGTCTCTTACATACCTCCAGGGGTGGTGGCTCAGCCTCTTCCCTGGGCAGCCGGTTCCAGTGCCTGACAACTCTTTCAGTGAAGAAATTCTTCTTAATATCCAATCTAAACCTTCTCTGGTGCAACTTGAGGCCATTTGCTCTTGTTCTATCACTTGTCACTTGGGTAAAGTGCTTAACTCACCTAAAATCCCCAGACACACCCTTGGGTACTAGAAAGAAAAAAATAGCTGTTCAACAGGGGTGGGTATGACTTGTAAGATTCATACTCAGACTGTCTCATAAAGATATGCTGGATTTAGAAGATTCCTTCTGAACTGACACCTGAAAAATGTTAATGACCAGGGGAAGGATTTCTCCCACAGGCTAAAACTACTGCCAACTCACTGTAGTTGGCATTTGGATTATCTAGGGCACGTGGGAATAGACTTTGGGAAAATGCTAGTAGTACAAGCGGAGACCTGTAAAGACCTGTGAATGAATAAGTTCTGTGAAACCTCTGGGCCCAGCACTCCCGAAGGAACTACAATCCAGCTGTGGCATCAGCATGGTCTTTGGGATCCTGCTTACAGAAGCAGAATGGCTGCCTGTTCTGAAGGACAACACATTGCATATGGTACAGATCTACTGAGAAGGAAAGAGAAGCAGTTTATGGGCTTTCTACTCCCCTCTTAATGTCACTGATTTCAAACAAGCTTGAGAATCACTAATGGAAAGACTGTTTACAGACTGTTTACGGTGTCTCTGGCTATATAAAGGCTACTATAGTTTTGAGAAGCTGTACCTGCCTTATTCTTTCTTGTATCCCATTGAGTCAAAAAATATATGGAGTAACAATGAGACAAATATTTAGTATTGTATCTTACAGGTTTATTTGCCTTTAGTTTCATCCTTGACTAAATATTTTATTATATTTTAGTGATTTCATGCAGATGCAGATAATTCCAGTAGAAAGCCTTCGACACCGTCTCGCATGACATCCTTGTCTCTAAATTGGAGGGACATGGATTTGGTGGATGGACCACTTGGTGGATAAGGAACTGGCTTGATGCTTAGACTCAGAGAGTGGTAGTCAACAGCTTGATGGCCGAGTGGAGACCAGCGACGAGTGGCTTTCCTCAAGGGTCAGTGTTGGGACCGGTGCTGTTTAACATCTTTGTCAATGACATGGATGGTGGCATTGAGTGCACCCTTAGCAAGTTTGCCAATGACACCAAGCTGTGTGGTCCAGTTGACACACTGCAGGGAAGGGATGCCATCCAGAGGGACCTGGACAGGCTGGAGAGGTGGGACACTGCCAACCTCAGGAAGTTCAGCAAGGCCAAGTGCAAGGTCCTGCACATGGGTCGGGGCAATCCCAAGCACAAGTACAGGCTGGGCAGAGAATGGATTGAGAGCAGCCCTGAGAAGGACTTGGGGGTACTGGTGGACGGGAAGCTGGACATGAGCCGGCAATGTGTGCTGGCAGCCCAGAAAGCCAACCCTATCCTGGGCTGTATCCAGACAAGCGTGGCCAGCAGGTCAAGGGAGAGGATTCTCCCCCTTTACTCTGCTCTCATGAGACCCCATCTGGAGTGCTGCATCTAGCTCTGGGGTCCCCAACAACAGAAGGATATTGACCGGTAGGAGTGAGTCAAGAGGAGGCCACAAAGATGCTCAGAGGGCTGGAGGACCTCTGCTATGGGGACAGGCTGAGAGAGTTGAGCTTGTTCAGCCTGGCGAAGAGAAGGCTCCGGGGAGACCTTATAACACCTTCCCGTACCTGAAGGGGGTCCACAGGGAAGCTGAGGGGGGGACTTCTTACAAAGGTGTATAGTGATAGGATAAGGGGTAATGGGTTTACATTGAAAGCAGGGAGATTTAGATTGGATATCAGGAAGAAATTCTTCCTAGAGAGGGTGCTGAGTCACTGGAACAGGTTGCCAAGGGAAGCTGTGGATGCCCCATCCCTGGCAGTGTTCAAGGCCAGGCTGGATGAGGCTTTGAGCAACCTGGTCTAGTGGAGGGTGTCCCTGCCCATGGCAGGGGGGTGGAACTAGATGGTTTTAAGGTCCCTTCACACCTAAACCACTCTGTGATTCTATGATTCTATGAAAGTGACTCGTCACTAAACATGATTTCCATTGCAGAGACTGTTGCACAATGGATGAATAAATCTCTTTTAAAAAATACACACTCTCCCCCACATGATGCATGGCGTGCAGCTGTGTAATATTTTTATAATCAGTAAATACTGCAGAGAGACTTCTAAAAGATTAGACACCTCTGAAAGACGTTGCTGACAGCCTTTAAGTGTTGCATAGCAGAAATGATTGACAGCCTTTAGGCAGCCAGAAATTACTAACTCTGTCATTTTTTTATTCACATTTAATAAATGGTGAAAGAGAATCTTCTTCTTTATTACTCTATTTTATATGAAGACTAAGTCCTTAAAAGTGTGATTCTGTATTACCCTGCATGATGTGGTATGTATCAAACCAAATGAAACTTAAAATACTGTCATCTGATCTTGGCAGCATTTTAGCATTTTCTATGTGTATTGTAAAGTGGAAATTTTTATAGGTAATAAAGAAAGAAATCACTCACAAGAAGAAAACCAGGTTCTGTATAGCACAGACTTGTGTGTATGAGGTGGTTAAGATTACGTGTTTACCTTTGTAATATTTGAGCACAAATATGTACATTCTTCCCTGTTACACTGGGCATGTATGATTTGCGTAGCATAAAGACAAAACATAAAGGTATAAAAACGTGTGTTCATCCTTTTAACGTTAGCAGAACCCAGAAGTCCTTAGAGAGATATAAGTAGTGTTTTACGCTTTCACCAGCTGGCCTATCCTTTAGATGAGGTAAAGCTTGAGTTCAAACTAGTCTTGCAGAAGACATATATATATGCATGAATGGATTTTTTCAGCAAATCTACTGCTAACCGAAGTCTTAATCTAATGGCTCCGTACAGCTGAAATGTGTAGTGACCTTGAGTAAGTTGCCACGGCTGACTTCCTTTGGGCATTGTGAGATGTGTGTTAGAGCAAAACTGGGAAGCTTACTGTCCTATCCCTGCTGCCTATCTCTTTGATAGCACTGCTTCCTCTGAAGCTAACCCACCTGCTCATTCATCAAGTAGCTCAGTTTTCACTCAGCCTACCAAATTAAGCCTCACTTCACACAAATGCAAATAGATGGACATGAGAAATACTGCCTATGTCAGACACCACACCAGAGCATCTTACCTATCAATCATGTGATTGTTCACCTAATTCATAGCATAATGCATAAGTAACCCAAAGACTACAGATCTATTATCTTTTTGCTGGAATCACCTGTGATTGCCTGAGATAGGAGATAATACAATTTTTTGTCTTACTTAATTTCTTTTCTTCCAACACATGATCCTGAATGAATCTGATACTAGTGGTGGTAAATGGAGTTAATTCCAGTTGACAGCCAGTCACAAGTGGTGTTCCCCAGGGCTCAGTGTTGGGGCTAGTCCTGTTTAACATCTTTATCAATGATCTGGACGTAGGGATCAAGTGTGCCCTCAGAAAGTTTGCAGACAACACTAAGCTGGGTGGAAGTGTTGATCTGCCAAGTGTTGATGGGCCAAGACAGATTGTGTGAGTTTCAATAAGGCCAAGGCCGGGTTCTGCACTTCAGCCACAAAAATCCCCAGCAATGCTACAGGCTTGGGGACGAATGGCTGGAAAGCTGCTCAGCAGAGAGGCACCTGGGAGTGTTGATTGATAGATGGCTGAACATGAGCCAGCAGTGTGCCCAGTGACCAAGAAGGCCAATGCCTTCCTGGCCTGTATAAGGAATAGTGTAGCCAGTAGGACAAGGGAAGTGATTTTACCCCTGTACTCGGCACTGGTGAGGCTGCATCTTGAGTACTGTGTTCGGTTTTGGTCCCTTCACCACACTGAGGTGCTGGAGCGTGTCTGAAGACGGGCAACAAAGCTGGTGAGGGATCTGGAGGACAAGTCCTGTGAGGAGCGGCTGAGGGAACTGGGGTTGTTTAGCCTGGAGAAGGCTGAGGGGAGATGTTAGCTTTTTCTTTAAATTCGTAGCAGGAGTGTATAGAGGATAATGTCTTAATAAGCATTCACTGATCTTTGCAGAATCGAGTCACGCTGGAATTCACTGCACCAAACCCCACAAAATGATGAAGGGAGTGTACATATTTTCTGAGGAATACGTGAGTAAGATTTTCATAATTCATTGAGCAACCAATGTGACCAGAAGCTATTTTTACTTAACCCAGAGCAACAAACCAGGTCGGATAGATGAAATAAACTGTGGTGAACATTTAGGAACAAGCAGCCAAGCATAATCACATGTAAGATGCATGGAGAAAATTCACAGAATTGGGTACTCTGAGGGAAGATACTAATGAGACATGACGGAAGGTGAACAGAACTGATAGAGTCCATTATTACAGAACTACCATGAAAAAGCAAATTTAAAAGAACAGCTAATGTCATATTGTACAGGCCATGTTGTTGGAGCTAGGGAGAAGATCCATAAACACACCATCAAGCTGTCTAAACGTACACACCAGTTTGTACCTCTAGAGAATAATTTCATCACAGCAAAACAAGATATTCCTGATATCTCTTTTGTGGTTTTTCTCTGTGGAAAAGGACTCCTGAAATGGACTGTGAACTTTTTCCCAGCTCTGTTTGGTATTGCAGGCTGTTGACTCCTTTTGTACTCCCCCAGTGGAGCTGTCTTAGTTTTTTGGGAATCCATCAATGGAGGCTCAGGCACGTCTGGCCATCTATTTGCTGTGAAACGGAGTAGTTACAGTCTGCAGTAATGTTGCATAAGATGTCTCTCCAGCCCCCTTCATTATAATATATGGAGAGAAGTGTATCCCTTTAATATGTCTGATGATTGGGGTTTTTTTGTGTTTGCTAGCCTGGAGGGACAAGATACTGATGGAACCTTACATACTTTCTTTATTGCAAGTCATTAGATTAGTAGAATCCTGGGTCTGGTCTTCCTGTGAGGGCTGTGAAGAGAGTGATTTGAGACCAGGAGAGCTGTGTGGCTGGACACCCTTCTTCAACCACTGTGTGACACTCCCCTTTCTTGAATAATGTGAACAGTAAAAAGATTACAGACATTTTTATCACAGGATACAAAGAATTTTTTATTTAAATTAGGCTAAGAGAGGGTAAAAGAGCGGAACAGAACGTTGTCCTGCTTACACAATCCCTAACTCAAAGAAAGGTTCCAGTTTAATATACCCAATCTGTACTTGAGGAGGCAAAGCAGTTGATACTGGAAATATATGTATGTATAGGAGAAGAGGTGATATTTGGCTTGGACACCACCCTGCAGTCCTAGTGGCATAAGGGAGGAATGAGTGGTCAGAGACATGGGTCAGATTAGCTTTGTTACTTAAGGAAATGTGCATACAACATCACTCACAACAAAACTAAGAAGGTCTTCTGGACAAAACAAAAAGGCTTCATCTGGGAGAAGGGTGTGAAACCATATATGACAACTAAAATCACCATGGAAAGAAAAAAGAAAGGAGCAGTGTAACATACTACTGAGTCTGACTGCACCCAAATCCTCAGCTTTGCGATGAGCCTACCAGTTTTCAAATTGTCTCAAAGACCAGTAGTGTGCAGATGACCCCAAATCCTCTGCTTTGCAGTGGAATTAGCATTAGTTCAGTGAATTACTGAACATTACAGATTATTTTTACTTCTTATATTTGGAGAAGTGCTGTGTATTAAATGCACATTTATAATACCCAGCCAGTATGAGTATAATTTACAAGTGGTGATAGCACCACAGGCTGGAAAAGGCTTTGTTAATGTTGAAAATATACTAAGTCTTGATTTTCCTTGAAAAGAAAAGGTGATTTTGAGTATTTTTAGTTTCAAAATGAGTGCTTTAGTGTTCAAACAATGAATGAGGGGAAGCAGCTGAGTGCTTATGAATAGATGTAGAAATCCCTCCAAAACTGCTGGTGAGTATGACTTTTAAATGGAGAAGTATAGTGAAAAAAATGTACCACAAATTTTAAAGAGTTTTTCCAAAGTGAGAGGGACAATTACTCTGAAAGTTACTACAACACTTTCATTTTTTTTTCTTTGAAATAACCTTCATCTAAAAACTCTCTTCTCTGATTGTAAAAAAAATATTTTTAAGAAATATAATTGTTGTAAATTAGAATTGCAAACTGGAATGAGATTAATTCCAACTAGATGTTAAATATGGGCTTTAACAACTCTTTTTTTTTTTAATGAACAAATACCTTCAAATCAAAATTGTACAACAAATTATTTGGATAAGTATTTGGCAGAAATAAAATGGCCTGTGCCATGTAGAAGACCAGGCTAAATGATCAGAAATGCCTTTGGGACTTAATTTTATGAATCTGTGGAAAAATTCTTTCTTTACTACTGTCACACCTGCCCTTTCTCTAGCTGAGGATCCTGCATAACCAGCTGTTGCACATTTTCTCATTTTATGGATATTGCTAATTTCAGCAATATCCCATTTCAGCAACCCTATGCCAAAGACTGGTAACTGCAGCCCAGTTTGGTGCCAGCGTCAAACAAAATGAGCAGAAGAAAATCAGGGTAGGGAAGCAAAGTAGATTAACAATGATGTTTAGAATTATATGAAATTTGTATCTGTTTAGGTAAAGGAGCAGTCCTTCCTCTTCTAGGGTCTGGGAAGTTTATCACAGAAGATACTTGAAGTGTGCAATTGTAACTGTTCAGATATACACATACTTGTGTGTGTGTGACATCAAATTCTAAGTGTAACAATACACCTGAATTCTGTGCCTACATCTAGCACAGCAGTTTATGGCTTCCCAAATTGCTAAGCACTAGCCCAGACATACCCATGCAGTAGGTTATCTCCCCTTCTACTGCATGAGCTTTTCCCGGGATGCCCTCAACTCTGGTCATTTGCCACTTCCAGTCAATTCCTCTGCTTTCTCTGGGACCATTACTATAAGACATATTGCCTCCAACTACCACCTTCTGGATGCTAAGAGAGTTTGTTAACATGGCTGTAGGCCTTTTTATGCATTTCACTTCAGTGCACATGCATGTTCCCATTTAATTGATTGAAACAGACTCTGTGAGCTGTGTGCCTTGGTCTTTACTGTATGTGGTTGCAGAACTGGCTGCTGTCAATGGCTGATGCTCCCCACACTGTTTAAATTATTAACAGGAAAGAATAACTGAAGCAGTAGTTAAATATATTAAAATGCCTACTTGTTCTGTTACTGCTATCTTTCTATTAGGGAAATAATTTCAAATGTACTCAGTGCTATTTTTTTTCCCCTGATGTCCGTGAAATTCCTAGCCCATAAATATACAGCATCTATAAAAATATGTGTTTTACTTTATATGAAGTGTGACCCTGAACTCAGAGTAATAAATAGTGGGTATGTGTAGCTAAAAATTGATCAGACATATTTCTGTCCAATTTCTGGCTATTTATCAAAACCAGCCTGGCTTGCTGAGGGAAGATCCTGGGGAGTACACACACGTGTGAGCTTGCTGTCCCGTGGTCCCTTCACACAGTTAGACTCTACAGTGTTTGACCTCTGTGCTCATGGGAATGGGAAAGGTACTAAGTGTGAGCAGAAAGAGTTTCTGGAGCAGAGACTGCTAAATGGCTATGGTTTGTCTGCTTTTTCCTCACAAGCTCCAGCACTTGCATATAAACCATATGACCACTATAACCTAGATAGAGTCATTCTGTCATTTCCCTTTAAAAAGAAAGGTTGTTTCTAAACTACCATTTTCTTTGATGGTGGATGATATTAATTCCAGACAATAATTTTATTGTACTTCTTTCAGCTCTAGCTATAAAAAGCATATGACATAAAACCTTGACCAGGGTATTAAAAGTGGAGCTACCAATAATTTAGAGACAAAGTTCTCCCCAGCTTTATTGCCTTATGTTACAAAGACTTATTTGCATAAAATATTCATATCATAATAGCTTATATTTATTCATTTTTTTCAGCATTTCCACCCTGTGTTTATGAGGGACATTTGGCATATTCCCAGGTAAATGATGACTTTTAGAAGCTCCAGTCATTCAAGATGCTGGCTTGTTTCATTCAAGTGCTGAAGAGTTGTTTCTTCTACAACGTGAAAACGGTTCTTGTTCTTTTTATTGACTTTGCACAATCGTCTTCCTGAGGTCTGTCATCAATTGGTTAGGTTCCTCTTTAAATATTTACTAAGCTATATTCCCCTAGTCCCATATGCATTATTTCCAAATATTTGTTACTTCACCAGAAAAATTCCCCCAGCAAGCCTCAAACAAGTAAAAGGTCCCTGGAGAATATGATATAAACTGAGCCAATTTGATGTTTAGAGCTATTGCAATGTGTTTTACAGGTACTTCATTGCTTGGGTCACTTCTGTTAAAACTGAAGCTGTGTGTGAAATTTCCCACATCAATTTCAACCCCTTTCAGTGTTTTCAGGTGCACATGAGGGTATTGGAAGCATTTCTGGCAATTCTTTATACCTCACTGCAGCCCTGGCAGCAGCTGAGATCTGATTTAATCTTAGGATTGCTAACCTGAACTGCAGTGAAAACTAAGAGACGGCAAGCTCTATAGGAAGCTTATAAAATGCTATTTGCCGAGCTGAAAAACTGAGTGGGTTCATCCTGGATCTGCTGAGGATTATGTATTCATACCCTAAGGCTTCTTGCATTTTACCTATTAACTGATTCCTAATCGCAGGTGTCTGAAAGAAAAATTTAGAGATACCTATCTGGAGTACCATCACATGCTGGTTCATTCTGACGACTGCTTGTACACATATATTTAAAGGGCATTCTCACCTACCCGTGGTTTAAGACTGTGTGGTCTAGTAATTCCCTCTCCTGTCCATATCACCATTTAATATGCTGATCTGATTTAGAGATCTGACAGATTTATCTGCTTCCCTGAGACAGAAACACCACTGAATGAGTAAAGAGTACTGACCTGTGTCCTAAAGCAAACATGCAGCTATGTGATTTCATTCAGCAGTACTGAGGAATTCAAATGCCTGCTACTTTCAACATTTTTTATTTTGCTGAATCAAGAGTTAACCTCTAAACTTCCAAACAGTTCCACTGAGGTCCCTTGAATCACTAGGAGGTAAAGGATTTGCCTTGCTACCATAATTATGGGCTTTAAACTCCACACAAAAAGACTTATCAAAAGCAGAATATTTACCAGTCCACTTTAGTCTTCAGGTTTTCCCTTTTTGATGAGAACCAGTATAGCTTTTGCTGCTTCTTTGCTCTTTTTCATAGCTATTAGATGACTTTTGAATGGAATTCTCAAGATTTGGATTGCCTTCTTCAAGCTGAGTTATATTTAAAAATTAGTCAGACTGACAGTTTCTGATTGCCAGCTAAAATATGTTGAAGCACATTTTCATTTAATTTCAAAAGATGGATTTTTTTTTCTTCCAGCTTGTTACCTAATACATTTCACCAACCTAGTTTCCTTCCATCAGGTAAAACTTTATCTTTCTGAGGATATGCATAGATCTAACTTCCAGTGTACATGTTTGAAATCTTGACTGGCTCTGACTAGGAGAGCTGCTCACATCCATATTTGGTGAAGACTTTTTCCCTAGTGAAAGTGGATGGGAACTTTGAATTTTGGTGGAACCAGGATTTTATGCACAAGTTTCATACTCTTATCTATAAGATTTCTTTTCATACATCTAAGTCCTTTTTTTTCCCCTTTCCTCTGACTTATCCGGATAGTTGGTGTCAAGTGTTAACAACAGTGGTAGCTACGTTTTCATATGCAATTGTGTGTTGACAACCCTTAGACTTACAAAGTCTTTGCGGAAAAAATATCTCAATGTTGTGGTTCTGGTCAACAAATAAGACATTTAGCCTTAGCTATAGAAACTACGGTGGCAGAGGTGGCAGGACTTGCTACATTATTGCTGTACATTTTAAACCTCTGAATGCTTCCTGCCAGTTAAATCATCAGTGCAGAAAACCATTGTCATTGACAGTGACTTGTAAATTATATGGGGACGGCCTTTGCTTAGGAAAAGAAACAGCAGTGACAGTGGCCTTTAAACTGGAGTGTGTGCCCTCCAGCGGATGCACAAGACAGTATATTGGGGTGTGGGGAGAAAATATTTTTTGTACCATTTTGTACAAATACTAAAATAAAAGCAAATATTTTAATGTCTTTATTTCATCTTTATATCATATTTTTAACTTCTATTTTGATGTGCATTTTATAATGTGTACAATATATTAGTACAATCATACAAGTATATATTTAATAAATAAAAAATAAACATATATATATTGGGGATACACAATCAAAAAGAAAAAGTTTTTCAGACAACTGTTGATGGCAGAGTAGTATGCAGATGATCATGCAGCTGATTTTGCTTTTACTTATTTCAAATTTAAACCAACGCGGTTCTAATTGAATTATTCCAGATTTATTGCAGTATCACATCATTGTTCTGCCATTTGTAATTGGAAAAGTGGGGGCTTAATGCAAATAGAAACACTATCTTAGCTGAAGGTTTGCAACTGCTGAATCTTATATAGAAATGTCTTAGATCTCTGAAGCATGCTGTGAGCTTTGTTTTCATCACCTGGTTGTAATCTAGGAGAAGGTGCATTGAATTATACTGGAGTTAATGTGGTGCACAGGAAAGACTCTAATACCTAGTCACTGTTAGACTATCCTCTGGAGTCTTGACAGAGACTGTGCTCCTAGGAATTTGGTTTTGGTACTGAGGATTTATAGGACAAACAAGGCGACAGCTTGATTTTTTGCAAAATACATATCCAGGTGCAGTTAGCATCCAGTGCCCAGATAGAGAGCCATAACCACAATCCTGCACTCAGAAAGTATTAGCCATTTGGTCCAATTAAGGATCCTGTTGTGAAAGATCCAGCCCACAAGTATCCAAAGCTTCTGGTGTCTCACACAACTCATGGTTTGCCAGTCTAAAATCATGAAGGTTGAGACAAGCGCTCATCCCTGGCCTTTGCAACCAGGCTGTCACTGTGACAAATTCAGAAAGGGATCTTGAATTACCCACTGTGCAACCAAACCTGAGGCTGCCAGGAAGGAAATAACTGTCTAGCCTGGATTATTCTAGCTTTTTGGTAAAACTCCTTCCTGGTCCAAAAATGCAATTGATTGATTAATCCAGAGCCTGAAAACAGTCCTTCAATCTCAGTTCAGCAACTAACAGTGTGGTCTTGAAAGCTGTTATACTGCTTAATAGTCAAACTGCCATGAAGATGTGAGAGATATATGGCTATTGAGAAAACAGTCATTACCCATGGCTACCCATGGCTACAATTATCTTTGATAACTACTGATTTTTTTCAGCTTGAAAAATGTTACATCTCTACCTGCTTTGCATTTAGGCTAGAACTTGTTAGAGTTAGAATTTAAAGCAGTTGGATTTCCATGACAGCCTAACTCCGTCTTCAGTAATCTTTCCCAGACACCAAGACTGAGGAATGGGACATTGGAGGAAAAATATTGCCACTGTGCTCGGTTTAGTCAGGAAAGAGTTAACTCTCTTTACTGTGGCTGCTAGGGAGCTGTGTTCCTGGATGCAGAGAGAAGAACTGATAAGTTCTCAGCTGGTGCTGGGGAATGCCTGCACTGAATTCAAGGTCTTTCTCTGCTTCCGACACTGCAGCTGCGTTCCCAGCTCTCGCTGTCTGGCTACAGGCAGTGCAGGGGACACACCGTTCAGACAGCTGACCCAGACTGACCAAGGGAGTATTTCATTCCATAGTGGGTCATGCTCGGGGCTTAGGCAAGGAGGGGGTCTGGGAGCCATTACTCTCTCCCCTTACTCTCTTCCTTGTTTACTCCCTGGCACTCACTAACACTCCCCCTGACTCCTGTGTTAGCTGTTTTGCCAACTCCTGTGCTGGCTCGCTGGGAGTGTGGGTGTTGGTGGGTTTGTTTAGTTTTCCTGGTCATGCTATCACTGATGGAGTTTGCTCGGAATCTGCTGCGACAACTCTCGGGCTCTGGCCATCAGGCTGCAGCTCTCGGGCTCTCTAGCTCTGACTCTGTCTTCTCAGCACCTGGTTGTGCATTGGTCAGTGGGTGGTGAGCAACTGTATCATAATTGTACCATATGCCTTATTTTCTATTATTTTAATTACTTAGTAGTAATAGTATTTGTATATATTGATTTAGATTTAATTAGTAAATAGTTCTTATCTCAATTTTATGAGCTTCTTTATTTCATTTTTCTCTAATATTTCCCCTCCACTGGAGGAGGGGAGGGGGATTTGTGAGAGCGGCTTTGTGGTATTTTGCTAGCTGGAGTTAAACCATGACAGGCATCAAGAATAATTTTGCTCCAGGGTAGCTGTTCAAATTTTAGGGCTAACATCTGTAGGAAGTATTGTAATATTTAGATGAAATTACTTTTCCTCAGAAAAGGCCTGAAACTGATAAATATCATCATAATTGATGGATGGATCATTAGGATACATCCTTAAGGTCTTGAACATGCAGACTGAAGTCCTCTACATTGCGTTAGATTAACAGGAGAGACTCAGAAGGCATCCTGGCTGTGAGGCTATTTGCTGTGCTGAAGTAAGGCACTTTTCATCTCGTGGTGGAGATATTCAGCAGCTTGTTAGATCTGTGCCACTTTGTATAAACAACTAACTTGTCATAGGATGGAGTTCTGAAACCACTTTATGACTGTATGCACCAAGCCACTGAATCATTGTCCATACAGACTCATGGATATTTATTTATTTACAGAAAGTAAAATAGTTTTAATCAAGAGAGAATTCGAGAGGCAAATACTGACACTATAACTTCACTTGCTATCCTTCCACCATTTAGGAAATGAACAATCAGCTAGTATCAACAATATATTAGTAGAAGCATCATTATTTGATTTAGGGGTGACTACTGGGTGTCATCTTCATAAAAGTTTACTTAAATGTGTTATTTGCTGTTAATATTAGTCATTAATACAGATTTTTATTAAGTGTTTTTGAATTGGGGATTTTCGTGTTCTGGGAAAATAAAAGAGAATCTGTTCCAGTAGATAAACTTGAAAACAAAATGTTGAAAGAAAGACTGTCCTCACTGAAGACAATGGAAAGAACTTCAATGCAAAAAAAAGCTTGCTTTTCACATGGCTAGAGCTTCATCTGTTGTTTCCCCCTGAATACTGAATATTTGTACGTTAGTTGGTTTGACCATATATGTCTGTGGGACATACCCATGCAAACAGACCTGTATGTTTGCTGAGTATTACGTATGTGCTTAAAATACTTTGTGAAACCTGCACCCTGAATTCCCTCTGGCAGAAACAAATTCAAATCTTGAACAGAAGAAATTGGTTTGTTGCTTGAACAAAGACTCTCATTCCAAGGGTCCATTTATGGATGGATTTTTTGCGTGCCATAATCTTTATTTTTATGTAGTTCTAATGAAAATTGGTATTGTGAAGCTGTCCATATATACTTGGTATACCTGTAGCCCTTATGATTACAGCACTTCCATTAAAATCCGTGGGGATTTTCCTAAGGCACAAGCTGCTTTAACTTATGACTAGCTGTCTTCAACCTGTGTCCATTCTGTGAACATCGTCCTGTGGAGTATTGGAACATCCACCACCTAAGGTATGAAGGAAACCAGGAGCCTCATAGAGCCATATAAGAGAGAAACTGATAAAGATCCATCTGGAACCTCAAAAGAAGACAAATCAAAAATGGAAGGAAGAGTTAGAAAAAGTGATGTGTACATACCGGATTTTCTCTTAAGATGCTCTTCATTACTATGACCCCAAACACAGTAGGCAAAGGAAGTTGCTGTACAGGAAACAACTATTATAGAGAGAGTATTTGTTAAAAGCTGATCAGAATGACATGACAAAAAATACAGCAAAAATTGGCAGATACCCGACGTCAGGAACGTAGATGTTAACAGTGGTGAACCCGTGGACTACGACTGATGGGTGCAGGGTTACAGCCATCATGCAATGGAGCAGATATTCCGTCATTGTGTCATAGAACAGTTTGCAGTTATCTTCGAGGTCCTGGATGTATGCATTTCCCATACTGCCTATATTTTAAAGAAATGACACTCTTGCATCTGATGATATCACCCTCATTTGTATCTCATTGAGAATCGTGGGACACACTTTTTGAGATGAAAAATACGCAGCTATTATTGTGGTACAGAGTAACCAAGAAACAATTCCCTTTCAACGGCACATTTTTCAGTTCATCTTTTTTCCCTCATTCAACTACCTTAAAAACACAGAATAATAGAATACTATTTACAGCAACCAAGATCTTTAACCTATACTTGATGACCAAGTGCAGTGGAAACCAGTGTTACATTTTCGTCTGTGGTCATGTGAGAGAGGATATTCTATTTTAGCTGTCAGAGACTACTTTGAATTTTACTATTTTCTTAGGTTTTGTTAAAATTTGTGGCCATTGATAATTATATTTTGATTTCACTATCCTGATTTACAGCGGCTGGGGAACCAAACCCACATCTCTAAATAATGATGTTCATTCTAACTGAATTCCACTGTTTTTAATCCAGAAACATTCTTTAGAAATTTTAATTTAAATACTGGTTAATAATTTCTATCTGTACTCACAATTAATAACGTGGCCAATACTGAAAAGGCTTAAAATCTATTTCTCTATCTAACCATCAGAAAGCTGGATGCAAGAGGAACCAAATTCTATACAGAAGTAGGAATTTGCTCCAAACTATATATGCCTTGAGTAAGGTACTTCAAGGAGAGTGAAGAGCTGTTTACAGAACTAGTTACAGATAATGCTCTTCTGAAAATTGAGACTAGAAGCAATAACTAGATTAGTTTCTCAGATGAAAATTTCACATTTGCTGAAGTGAATCCTCTCAGGAAAAAGAACAGGCTCTCTTCTCCTGGGACAATGCTTCCAAGAGACACAGCAGGCACTCCAGTTTTGAGAAGAGCTTAGAGAGCTGGAAAAGCTTCCCTATGATGTGAAGAGACTGGAGTAATTCTGTTCAGGCAGAAACTTATTAGAAAGATATATAAGAGGTAGATGAAATAAGGATATAGAAGGTATTTCAGGCTCTTCTTAATACACAAATAGAAGGCTCACTAATAAAAATGTAAAAACCCATTAATAATCTTTTGCACAAGATATAATTAAACTATTCAACTCGTTGCCAAATGTGAAATAAGGGCCAAGAGCAAAACATGCTTTCTTCTTGAACTTGACATTTTTATGACCTTAATTACATTAGGGTAAAAATGTTTGTAAAGAAATATGAATAGATTCTCTCTTGTTTTTGAACATAGATTAATCATTAACTGTGTGGGACTGCAAAATCTTTCAGTAATTTCTCCAGTATGCATATTGTGCATCACTGTCCTGTAGGGATTTATGCCTGCCTCTGAAACTCCAGTTTGTGGTCACTGACATATAAAGATGCACCACTTGTCTCAATAACTGGAGCTTCTCCCGGTTGCATGCTGCGGTTAGTGTACATGAGCTTCAGAATGAAAGCGACGAGGCCAAATCTCTCCCCTGAGTTATTCTGACAAAGTCCCTTCAACTTCAGTAATTTCAATTCAATCAATCTGACTTTTTTCAGATAAATAGAAAAAAAATAATGCACATAAGTATTGAGAAGAGCCAGACACAGTGTCCTGAACCCACGAGACTTAAAAGGCAGGATTTCTGGTGACAGAAATGAGGGACAGGCATTTGTCCCTTTTTTAAGCTTGAATACTTACCTACCATTTAGTGAATGATTGGATAGAAGCCCCCACAGAGGAGAACACAGCTGCCACAGTTTAAAATATGAATCCCTGAATGAACATCCAGGATTTGAGCCGTGTACGGAATAGAATGGGTAATTATTTTTTTCTTGTGATCCTCTGTTGTGTGGTTCAAAGCCAGACAGATTATTAACTTGAATGATATTGCAGACACAAAGAATCATAAATACCATCTTCCACAGGTCTAGTCTCTCTCATTGTCTTGTAATAATCAAATACAAGTAAATTTATCCCCATGATGGCAATGTTACTCTGACATCAAGATAAACAAAAACAGATACGTGCATTTATGCAGAAAACAATTTACTCCCTTTCTTGTTTGAAAAGACTTAACTGGCATAATTACTTACCAAAGTCCTGCAGAAACAGAAACAGAGAATAAGCAAAAGCAATTGAATTCAAGGCTGATGTCATAATATTGATTTCTTACTAAAAATGGAATAGATTCAAAAGAAGACTGGTATAGTCTTCTTCTGAACAGATACGTAATGTATATATATGGCTGTAGTGTTAATTTTCATGTAACTGTGTTTAGAAAAATATGTCAATAACTTTGTTTCGTTAGTCAATAGACTGTGTTTTTTCTTGGCTCACATATCAGAGTGTCGGATGAGGGAAAAGAGAATGACCCACAGGTGTTCAGACATGGGGGAAGAAAGAGGGGTTTGCCATACTTCTTTTCTTCTAAAGGAGTTGGACAGAAACTGGTAACAACTGGCAGTTTACTCTCCCCTCTGGACAAGTGGAAAGGAGGAAATTAATTGCCCCTCTCAGAGGCATAATTCTATGCTTCTTTACAGTAATGCAATTATGTATTGCATCAGAGTACAGGTGAAAAAAAGGTTATCTAGCCTTTCATGGTTAACATTAAATGTCTCTTAGCAAGAAAAACTGTGAAGACCTGGAGGGATGCATGATGTACTGGATACATAAACCACATTGTGACTCTTTTGTATGAAGAGTCATGAAGATAACATTATTGCAGAGAATGGAGAGGAAGGGTCTGATTTGTTAGAATTTTCTTAACACCGTGTTCTCAGATTTTGTTTTGTAGTGGTGAGGATACTGGTGCTACTATGCTGAGTTCTTGGATGTAAGTAATTGGGCACAACATCTAACAAAAGTAGTAAGGGCTGCCTTGGGAACTAAGTTCACTCTTGCAACATGTGTCTGTGGGCAAAATACGGTCCTCACAAGGTCTGCTTGTAGATGTAGATTCCTAAAAGATTTAGTAGGACACTGTGCACTACGATTACAATCTGATCCCATCTGGTCAGATAAGATTAAAAATGAGGAGCTGATAACTAGGTGAACTCAGGCAAAAAAACCCAATGCTGTTGTTACTTATTTTGAACCTAACTCAGTGAAAACAGCAATTACAAAGAGGGAGTTCAGGTGACCATTGCAACTAGCAAGGGCATATTGAGTCTCTGTGGCAGATGTGATGAAGCTCCTGAGAGTACGGAAATTTTGCCTAGCACTTAGGAGCTTATAGGAGTGACTAATGGGATAGGTGAACAGAGAAGAAAAAAACATTGAGAAAGAACTAATGTCTTCAAGGAGCAGCACCAGCACCCAAGAAATAACAAAAAAATCCCCATACTCTTACAGCGATGTTTAAGATCTGATCAAATCTCACTTAACTGAAGCTTTGTTAGCTTTGTTGCTTTATAGTAGACAGGATCAATTTGGGTTATCTTGATAGTAAACTCAACAATCAGGTTATATAATCTGTTATGCTCTTGGTTTGTAACTGCTGTGGTTAGATAAAATATCTATTTGCCCTCATTGTAGGTTTTCCCTTGCTGACCTTCTTTAAGAATCATCTGGTGAATGGAATGAAAAGGGCCGTGGGGATGGGGTGGGAAGATGGAGGGGTTGCAGCTGTGGTCTGCACTACTCATTTGTATCCTGGACTTTGCCACTGGTCTTTTTTCCGCTTGTGATTTCCCCAGTCAACTTAAGAGAGCCCACATTGTCACTGTGATGATTACACAGAACTGGTTATTTCCTGGCAGCATCAAACTCACAGCTAAACTCTAGCTGGATTCATAGACTGTGACCTCTGTGCAGCAGATTTTTTCAGGACTGGCCTAATACCATACAAACATAACCAAGAGGAGGTGGTAGTGGTGCCTCCCATTACCTTATACCCCAAAACTCGTCATCTGCAAACAGACAGAAACTTCCTGAGGTTTCTAGCTCTGATGATGGCATTAGGTATCTGAACTACTTGGGTGAAAGCAGGCTAAGTAGCACTCTTCTCCTTAGCATTTGATATTGGAAGGACTAAGAGGCTGTATGCTCAATGTGCCAACTTCTATGGATCTGTTTCTTGGAGGATCTCTGAATTCCACTTGTTAAATAGGAATCCTGGGTGATTAACTTAACACGAACTGTGCTAGCTAGTAGGGAACTACTAATGTGAATGGACAGCAACAATGAGTCAGCCCTTATAAACTGACTTCAAGTATTGCATGCTGCTAAAAGGGGAGTTTCTGCCTTATACCGTATCCTTGGCCGTGTACTCCAGCTGCCTCAAGCAATAGCATTCGTGCATGGTACAGTGATTGTACTAGGAAAACTCATAAAGAAAAAGAAGGGGTTTGCAGCTGAGTAATTCCTCAAGAGCACATTTACTTCCAGCACAAAACCAAGGCAACCTTCCTCCATGAACAAGGTCCTAGGTTCCTGGGAAGGCATGGTGGTTTAGTACTGTGCCAATGACACCCTAGGTGACGGAGATTAATAGATCAGGAAAGACAATTTTAGACCCCTTTGTCGAGGTGACTCTAAAAGCAGACTTTGTTTGAGCCTCTATGACTGCATGTGACTCGTCTCTGTGTATCGGTATCCATTTAAAAGGATAAAGTTAGCCTGCAAAGACAAGACCTTCCTAAAATTTAATGTCTACACATCAACTCTGATTTTTCCAAATTGTATTTTTAAAAATAATAGTTTTATTTTAATTTTAATGTAAGAAAATTAAAATTCGTTCATAATAACATTTTTTAAGAAAACCTTTTGGATTAATATACTACTGAACTGCAGTCAGTCCTGTCAAGCTCCAGTCATTGTGCATCAAATAGGAGAGTTTATATCCTTTACAAGCAATGATGTTCAAACTCTAGCTGCCATCTTTGTTGATTAAGAAGGCAATGATGCTGTATAATTTACTTGTAGTCTCCAGTGTGGTATTGAAGTTCTAACATGATAAGAGCAGTGGAAGTCATCATTTGCTACACTTGCAACTCGGTTGTACGATTCAAGTACTTTATGCTGAAAAATACTGATAAACACATTTAGATTGGACTGATATTTAAAGGTGAGGCCTGTGGAAGTTTAGCTAGAGAAATTAGATTATTTTCATAACTTGCTGTTATTCGAGAATAATTTGTCTCTTACTTTGTCTCCACTGAAGTGAAATAAAGGAGAAAAAAATGGTCCTTTGGAAAATAAATCTCCTTAAGCTAAATTTTATTTGAAAGTCTTTAGAATATACGTATATAAATATATAAAATACGTATATACAATTCCTTCTCATCTAGAAGCTGGTCCATAAATTGAGTGGAGGGGAGAGGCAGGGAGAACAAAATAAAAAAAGCTTGAATGTGTCCACTAAAATATGTCCATACATAAGGTAAATAATAAGGGGGAGGGAGGGGAGGGGATGGGAATTGCAAAGCTTAGGATCTATTGGCAGTCCTTGTTTAAACAGTCATGCAAATATTTAATGAAAAAATTGCATAAGGCCTAGACTTAGATGCTACTGGAAACTGGTATGTATTGTCAGCAAATGCTTTAAGCCAGCTGTGTATTTTGCTATAAGATGAATGTGAATGTTGAGTAAATAGATGGAGTAATCTTAATTAGCCTCAAGAAAAAGCGTTATTTAACCAGGAAGCTGCTCAGTGCTAGTCAGCAATTTTATAATCGTGTAGTGGATGTTATTAAGATGATTTATTTTGCAAACTTTGGTTGAGAAAATATTACTTGTGAGTTAATATTTTTAATTAAATTACAAATATCAGATTATACTTTTTAAGAAACCATTTAGCCATGTTCTGGATTCTCAGGACTGCATTGCACCACACAGGTGATTTGTAACCAGCTACAAAATGTTTCTTCACAGAAAGAAGCTCCTAATGCAGCAGCTCTGTGTACTGCTCTCCCTTGTCTCTGACAAACGAGATGTGCTGATAAAAACCTCAGCATAGCTGGAACATTGCTTTGTTCTCCACTACATGATTAGAGTTGACTAAGTAGATTTTCCCAGAGTTTCTCTGGGATGAAATCTGTGCTTAGCAACTTAAGTATCAAGAAATTGCACAAATGGTTAAGAGACAATCTTCCAACTCTTTCTTCATCACGCCTGCACTGCATACAGAAGGGGCAACATAGGAAATTCAGCGTCAAGTCTAGGTTTCCCTGAATGTCAACATTATGAGAAGTTTCTATAAATTTATGAAAACTTTTGTTTGTACAAATATGCTTGAGAGTCTCTTTTCTTCACAGAGGAATAATACTAAACTGAACATCTTTGAAAATTCATCTTAAACTTTTAGTTTTGTGTAAGAGCTGCCCCATGATTTTGATAGCAGGCACCACTAGTAACAGTTTCACTTCAGTGGTGCTGCTTGAATATACATAACATTTATTCATTTTGGATTAAATGTTTACCTACTCGTCTATTACTTCTAAGACTATAAGGGGGAATGAATTGTCCCCTTCTGTGGGTTATGCTGAGTTGTGCTATAATTTTAGTTTCTACTGTAAGCTCTTAGCAGAGAAAGGCAGAAGTAGAAAATAAATACTTGTGTATCTAAATAATTTCTTTCTGGCCTTAATAAAAATGATGAACAGGACAGTTGTTCATAAGGCAGCTGAATGGAATGAGGACAGTGGAGCTTGCAGTCACCTCACTGTTTCTAGGATGATAGTGGCAACTGGGATATCTCAGGGAATGGAAAACATGGTTACTAACATGGGAAACATTATAGACAGGCACTCCAGCATTCTGAGGTGGTGGTTATTCCTGCATCTTCCACGTTATTCTTCTGGGTTAGCAGGCCCAGGTCATTGATCTGGTTCTAACTACGCAATGAAGAGGGAACAGAACTCTGGCTGGTTTCAGTGCAGCGCCACTAGAATCTCAATTAGCAGCGTGTGAACCCAGTTGTACCACTCCCAAGACCTGTTAAAGCCATGAAGCAGCTCTGCTACTTTGGCATGACTGGCACCAGAGCTAGCAAATTTTTCCAGGCCTGATCCTGGGTGCCACTGTTCTGTGTTTTCAGAACAGGGAGTCTTATGGAGCAGGTTGAGTGACACATCAGTACGTTTCAGGACCTAACTCAGCCCTGAAGCTGAGCACTGTGCTGATGCCATTACTTCAGTTAGACCCAAGCTGATTCTTGCAGAGCTAGCGGAATGCTTCAGCGTTGCACAGCTCCTGGTGGTCCACACCTAGGCAGCCCTGAGCTGGCTGGGCAGGGTTGCACAGAGAACTAGCCAGCCCACCACCATGCCCCAGAAGGAAAAAAATACTGAGATGGCACAAAGGTGATCCAGAAGTTTTAGGCTTCCTTATTGTGCTATGGCACTGAATTTGTAGTGTGTTGATTCTCAGCAGACTAATTGTAGAATTCAAGAAGGATTTCACTCCCTTTTTCATATATATGAGTTGATGTGTAGGGCTTCACAAGCGGGCCATAGCTAGAGATAGGACACAGGGAACAGTTCTGCTGCTGGTACTGAAACTCGCTTAGGTTGAACCTGGCTGGTTCATCTTGTCCATAACGTGAGGTCTAAAGACACTGCCAAATTTATACTCACTTTGATCCAGAGCATCTTGGCTGAGAGTTATGCAGCTACAACACTAGCAATGGCCTTAAACTTTTCTGAGCCTTTCTTCTAGCTTTTGGTCTTTCACAGTACAAAACTTATATTTTTTATAGTGCTGTGAAATATTTTGTATTTTATGAAAGGTGGGAGCAGGTTTCCTGAAGTGCATCTCATAGTGCAATACGTGTGGTTGTGTGAAAGGGAAGGTTTTCAATGTTACAGTAATTTCAGCCATGAAATTCTTGTTTCCTTTTCTGTAATTTAAAGTTACAGCTGCTCTTCAAAAGGTTTTGAACAGTGTGGAGTAGTGCTAATTCCTGTTGGCTGTATTTTGAAGATGCCTGATAAACAAATTCAAGAAAGCTGTAGTTGGTAGGTTGTCTCACATCTTTCCTTCCACCTGTTTGGAACTTCTCACACAGAAAACTGCACATACTGGATTAGTTTTAGTGATCTGGTATCATTAATTTCTTTAGCTCCCTAGTAAAGCCCATTCATTTTGTAACGATTACTGAAATAGGATTTCTTGAATAACACAAATGCTGTATCTTAACCTGGTGTACAAAAAACCAAACCAAACCAAACCAAAACCAAAAAAACAAAACCAAGCCAAGACCCAAATCCTTTTAAAACCAAAGTGTAATACACAACCACATGAACAAAATGCTGCAATTAAATTACAGCATTTCAGTTTTATGTTGGCAAACAGAAAATCGTCATAATCTGAGGTTATCAAGAATATGTAGCTCTCCCTTTTTTTTTTTTTAATGTGTAGAATGAAACTGCTCAGGAAAGCATCTTCTGCCACAGTTGTTAATGCTTTTTCGTTTTGTTCTTACTGAAGAACCTCTTGTTTACTGCAGCTGTGTCATAACTGAATAACATTAATATTTTAATTGGACTTTTTAAGGCTGTGCGGTGTTAAGGCTTCAGTTACTCTCACATCAGCTTGGATTTTATGAGGCTATGTTTTCCTCAAAGAATTTCCATAGGTGCTTCACCTAGGTTATCTAAAGACATTAGCACATCATTTAGTTCTTTGAAAGTTTAACGGGCGTTTTGCTGTTTAAATGCTTAGTGGGATTAAAGACACTATCACATCAAAAGAGTGAGTTTTCCCTTCGTCTACATGTTCCACCTCCTACTCCCTCCCCTTCCTCCATGGTTGCCTAAATTGCTTCTCAATTTAATTCAGAGTGAAATGACTTTCAGTCTCTGAACAAAAAATAAATTCAAAACGTAAAGCCTATTTAAAAGATTTCAGTTGAAAAAAGACCCTGTCTACTCTTCCCTACTGGAATTTCTCGGCAAAAGGTGTTTGGGATTGTCTTCCCTTGGCTGTGTCAGTGCAAAACACCTCTGTAAACAGTCCCCAGGAGCCCTTCGTGGACTCCTAAAACCCGCATACCCCGTGACTTTGAAACGCTGATTTCAGGCTAATCTAATTAACCTAATGACTTACCCTCCACCATGCAAGAAAGCTGGGAGAATCGACTGGAGATTTTCCTGCCTCCCGGACTTGCGCTTTCTTCATTTCATCAGGCTGTCTCTAAACAGCAAGAAGCACCAATTTCACTGAAGGGAAAGGGTCTTTAAACAGGCAGCTGCTTAGAAGCCAGCCGTGCCGTGCGTTTGGGAGGACATTAAAAGGAAAATGGGTTTGGGTAGTGAAGGAGCAAAGCATACTTAAACGTCGGTTACGTATCGTTTTGCCTGTGTCTCAGCAGTGTAAGTCTTCGTTCGACACACAGCGTGTAAATGTTAGTGCGATCGGCTAACACAACGGGCGTGCGAGGGTGTAGCTCCGCTCCGCTTACTCCGCGTGTCTCTGCGCCTTGGTCGTTTATAGTGAAGACGGCAAGCCTAGAGGCGGAGAAATGTAGCCGGGTCCCCTCGCAAAGAGGAACTGGCCGTAACCTGTCCAAACGTTGTGAAGTTTTGAGCTCAGCCTTATTTTTAAGTGCTGACTGAGAGAAGAAATCTGAGCTGATGCAAGCCAGGCTCTGTGATCCTCATCTCAACTTTGATTAAGTTAGAATCTGGCAAATCTTACTGTTAAGCAATTACTTATTTGGCTTTCCGCGTCTTCTGAGCTCGCATGGCACAATTACAAAGCAGAGTGAAAGACCTCACATCGTTAAAAATACTGAGCCGTCAGATAGTAGAAAGCCTGCCACGCAAGTTGCGCCAGAGGACATTCTTTCACCTTTCGCAGACAGCCAGAGTTAAGCCTGTCAATAACGCCACTAATTTTTGTTTTCTTCAAGTGACAGATGTTCCTCGGGTTTGTGATTGTTTGTTCTGTTTGCTGGGTGTTAACTGATTTGCTTATGATGTGCCAACCGGGCACATTTTTATTCAAATTGTTCTCAGAGATGTTTTTCACTTTCAGATCCGGTCTTTGCCTGTCCTACCGGAACTGTAACAGATATTTGGCTTCTTTGTTTTCCCCCCTCTGTTGTTGTCTTGAGAGGACAGTGATTTCTATAGCGTGTTGCACTGTGATTCCCGTCTCGGCAGGGCCGGGGGGCGATGTCGTCTTTCTGCGGGGCACCGGACGGCGGGGAGCTGCGCACCGGAGCGGAGCCCCCGACGGCAGCGACCGCCCTCCCCTCGGCAGGACGCAGGGGCGAGGGCATGAATCATCACGAGTGGGACTTTCACGGCCACAACGCCCGTGAGCGGCTGAGCACCGGGCCGTACAGCACCGTCCCTCCCGAGACACCCGTGCGTCACTCTTGCCCGCGGTCGTCCCTCCGCCCGCGGCGGCACGGATGGTGCTGCTACCCGGGCAACCCCAGCAGCACCGTGCCCACTGCAGCCGGAGCAGGGACCGGCGTGCACACCCGCAGAAACTCCAGCTGGCTCCGTCGCCGGGGATGCCCGGCCGAGCCCACACCCCGGGCGCCGCCGCCTGCCTGCAGGTGGCGATAAACACCCCCAGCGCCACCCGCCCCGGCATCCCCCCCGTCCGCAGACAGCCCTGGGGTGTGCGGTGCCCCTCGCCCCAGCCGGCAGAAAGCCTCCCCCCCGCCTCGCACACCCCGCACAAACCCCGGCGCCGGTCCCGAGGGGAAGCCCGGAGAGACCCCTCGCTGCTCGGGGCGGAGCGGCGGGGTGGAGATATGCTGGGGGCGGGGGTTTGGGGGAGTCGCGGTGGGTTTCTCTGCGGTGTCCCCCCAGAGGGGAGGGGGAGGCGGGGGGTGACGGACACCGGCGCCCGCTCGCCCGGTCCGCCGGCGGCGGTGGGGGACCATAGCGACCCAGCGGGACCTCCCCCCCGCGGAAGGGCGGGATGGAGGGGGGGACGGAAGGGGAGGGGAAGGAGGGAGGGAGAAAGCGAGGGGCGAGCGGAGAGGCAGAGCAGGAAGGAGCGACGCGGGAGAGCGGCGGAGCGAGGGGCAGCAGCTCGGCGAGCGGCGGCGGGAGGGCCACCCCCGCCGCCCGGGGCTGCGCGCTGGGCAGAGGCGGCGGGGATGGGCGGGCGCGGGGCGGCTCCGCCAGCCGCCGTCCTCCGAACCGCGGCCGCCTCCCGCCGCGCTATATAGGGGAGGGAGGGGTGGTGGAGAGTGGGGGGGGGCCCAGCGTGGCCAAAGCGCACGGGGCGGCGATGCCTCCTGCCAGGGGAGCGCACAAGTGACCGGCGCCTCTTCCCATGCCTGTCTCCTGAAGCGACCCCCCCGCCCGGCATGGATGTGGCCAACAACACTACCTCCCCAGAGCGCTCCCCCGAGGGGGCAGGCGGCCCCGGCCTCGCCGAGGTGACCCTGGGCTACCAGCTGCTCACCTCCCTGCTCCTAGGCACGCTCATCCTCTGCGCCGTGAGCGGCAACGCCTGCGTGATCGCGGCCATCGCCCTGGAGCGCTCCCTGCAAACCGTGGCCAACTATCTCATCGGCTCGCTGGCCGTCACCGACCTCATGGTGTCCGTGCTGGTGCTGCCCATGGCGGCCCTCTACCAGGTGCTGAACAAGTGGACGCTGGGGCAAGTCACCTGCGACATCTTCATCTCGCTGGATGTGCTGTGCTGCACCTCTTCCATCCTGCACCTGTGCGCCATCGCCTTGGACAGGTACTGGGCCATCACGGACCCCATCGACTATGTCAACAAGCGGACTCCCCGGCGGGCTGCCGTGCTCATCAGCCTGACCTGGCTCATCGGCTTCCTGATATCCATCCCCCCGATGCTGGGCTGGAGGACGCCCGAGGACCGCTCGGACCCCGACGCCTGCACCATCAGCAAGGACCACGGGTACACCATCTACTCCACCTTCGGCGCCTTCTACATCCCGCTGCTCCTCATGCTGGTGCTCTACGGCCGCATCTTCAAGGCGGCCCGCTTCAGGATCCGCAAGACCGTCAAGAAAGCGGAGAAGAAGAAAATCGCCGACACCTGCCTCAGCCTCTCCCCGGCCGCCCTGCAGAAGAAAAGCAACGGGGAGCCCCGCCAGGGCTGGCGGCGGACTGTGGAGCCCAAGCCCGGTGCCTGTGTCAACGGCGCGGTGCGGCAGGGCGAGGACGGGGCCGCCCTGGAGATCATCGAGGTCCAGCGCTGCCACAGCTCCTCCAAGACTCACCTGCCGCTGCCCAGCGAGGCGTGCGGCTCCCCGCCGCCCCCCTCCTTCGAGCGGCGCAACGAGAAGAACACGGAGGCCAAGCGGAGGATGGCTCTGTCCCGGGAGCGGAAGACTGTCAAGACCCTGGGCATCATTATGGGCACCTTCATCCTCTGCTGGCTGCCGTTCTTCATCGTGGCGCTGGTCCTGCCCTTTTGTGACAGTAAGTGCTACATGCCCGAGTGGCTGGGGGCTGTCATCAACTGGCTGGGCTACTCCAACTCCCTCCTCAACCCCATCATCTATGCCTATTTCAACAAAGACTTCCAAAGTGCTTTTAAGAAAATTATCAAGTGCAAATTCTGCAGGCAGTGAAGCCCGCCGCTCCGGGACGGGGCAGCGGGGGTCCTGCCACTCGCTCCATCCTCTTGGCCCCCGCCGCAGTCCCGTCCCCACCCCCCCTCCCACCGCCCAGCACCTCTACAGCGCGGGCAGAAGGGCAGGGGGCTCCGGGACCCCCCTCCGCAGGACGTCCGAGTCCCTCTCTCCTCCACCCGTCGGACAAGCCCCGCGGGGCAGGGCAGGGCTCCACCGGGATCAGGGCGGGAGGGGGGGATGGCCGGCCCGGGAGGGCTCCTCGTCTCGCCGGGGCTCCACTGCCGGGCGCTGGAGCTCCCGCCTCCCTCCCTCCTTCCTCTCCATCATTCTGGGTAGGCTTAGGGTTTGCAGGTCGTTGCTTGTGGTCGCTGTAAACCACAGTGTCTGCCCGAGTAGCATCGGTAAAAATAAACCACCCTATGCAGAAAACCACCGTGGCGGTGGGGGGTGTTTGTGTTCTTGGATTCACGAGGAGACGGCGAGGGACTCGAAATCCGACCTCGGCCTGGCAGTGTGAGTATGGAGGCTGAAGAAGATGGAAGGGGACTCCCCGAGCGGAGGAAGGGGCTCTGGGCTCGTCGCTTCCCGGGCTGTGAAACCACCAAGTGGATTTTCTTGGGGGAAAAGCGACCGTGATTTGTAACCTTGCAAGGTACTTACAGCAACATCCCCGCCTGCGTTACGTCTGTCTAACAGTTCTCCTGCTATGCTAGGACCTTCCAGTTCATCGGGCTTCCCTTCGTTACAGCGCAGGGAGGTGGTGGGGCTCAGACCCCAGCCGCACGACACATTCATTATATGGGGATATTTTTTAAAATGCCTTTGACCGAGGGTTTCCGACCAAGGAAAGGCTTGGCGCTGTGCGGCTGTCCCTGAGTTCACCGCGCACGCAGCGGCACAGGGAGTTTAAGCAGCCTGTGAAGTAGCGTTTCTTTTTTTATTTATATGTACATTTTTTTTTCTTTAAAGCCGCTTGAAAGTTTCTCCGGAGACGTTGCGGTTGCTTCGGAGGCAGCCAGCCGCGGCACATTTTGCTCGGGGAAAAAACCAAACTCAAACCCAAAACACCAGAAACAAACAAACCCGCAAACAACAACAATAGGAACCAAACCGATCAACCAAAACATTGCCATGTGCTCCGTGGCGGTAGGGGAGGGGCCGAGAGCATCCGCCGGCAGCAGCCGCAGGTGGCGAAAACGGCGTCTCGGCGCAGGCTGGGAAAGGGCAGGCTCTCTCCTCCCCACGGGCCAGCCCCGGCGGGGATGAGTACGACCCTCCCCGCAAGCTGAGAGCCACGGCCAGGAGCCGTGTCACTGCGGTGCCAAGGGCACGGAGAGCCAAGCCTGGTCTGGCTGGTGCCCGCGGCGGCTCCGCAAGGGGGTCGCTCCCGTCAGCTGCTTGGCCCCAGGAAAGCCGAGGTGCTTCCCCTTCCCCGCCTGGCCCGGGGTTGGAGCAGGACAGCCTTGCCTGCCGCAGAGCCCCTCTGCCCGCCCTCGCACCCTGCCTCTTGCCCGCCGTGCCCCCGGCTGTCCTGGCGGCTGCGACCGGGACCTGGGTCCGCTCTCGGTCCGGGGCGGGGGGATGGCGGTGGCTGCGCACTGGCACTGGGCCGTGTGCCGCGTACCTCTGCGACGGGCTGCCTGAAACGAATGCTTGACCAAATATATATATATATATTTTCCTGTTTATTTTTGTGTAATCTGTGTTACCTGTAGGTAAAAGGGAATGTTAAATCTGTGCGTTACGTGAATGTAAGTGCCCAATCATTTCTGAACTTTAACCGCTTACATTAAATGACAATAGTGCTTTTAACAGCCTCAGATATACAGCTGGTTTTCTGAAAATCTTATTTGACCTCGTTTTCGCAATTAAAGTGATCTTTGATCTTATCTCCTCTTTGATCACTCCTAACCGTGTGTGCCTTAAGCGCCGGAGTGTCAGAAGGGTCAGCCTGCAGCGATTAGGGACCCGAAATTTATCCTGAGCACTCGGATACCCTGTGACCCTGGAGGCCCACCCGCCGGGGGTGCGACCTGGGTACCCCGGGGCAGGAGCCGGGACAGAAGCGCACGGCCGCGCCGAAGGGAGGGTGAGGGCTGTCGGGCGGCGGGGTGTACTCCTCAGCCGCCTTCTTCCCCCCAGTCCTGCCGACTCCTGCATGTGCCTTTCCACACGTTTTGCCCATTTTTTTTTTTTTTTCCTTTGCAAACCTTGTAAAGTTCTCGGCAGCGATCCCAGCTGGGAAAGCATCCCCGCACGACAGACCACTCAGGGTCCATCCCTGCGCCCAGGGGACTGTCGCCCAACTGCGGGACGGGGGCCGCCCGACCCCTCCGAGAGCTCCGGGACATCCTCGATGGAGGGGCTCGCCCCACCCCGAGCCGCATCAGGCAGGGCGACAAGAGGCGTGCAGCTCCTGTGCCCCCTTCATCTGCCTCCCACCCCCGCGATGCGGCCAGCGCCGGGGGCTGCGAGATGCCCCAGCCGTCCCGTGTCGCTGCAGGCTGGAGCGGGACGGGGGGTGGGGAGTGGGAGGAACTTCGGAGCTCGGGAGCGCAGATCCCTCCGGCTGGCACAGGGAGGCGAGACGTGTCTTTCTCCGTCCGGCTTTGCCGCCTGTCTCCCGGTGCGGCCGCCCGCTCTCTGCACGGACCGGACGAGGGGGAGCGGCCGCGCACCGCCGCTACCCTCTTCCCCGGGCGCAGGCTCCGCGGGAGGGGCACAGGTCACCGGCACCTCGGTGGCCGCCAGCCTCTCTGCTTCTCCTCGGCGGGGAAGGGAACTCCCCGCGGGCTCTCCGTCCCGTGGCATGGCCAAAGGGCCTGACCCCGGCGGCGCGCACGGCGTGGGGAGCAGGCACGGTGCCCCCGGCGGCTCTCACCGCATCCTCCTCTCGGGATGCTGTCCGGCCCCGCGGCGCTGTGCAAGCCCCTGCATCGGAGTGGACAGTAGTTCTCTGAACGGTTTTACAGTGCCTCTGTTGTCTCTTTCCTTTACTTCTCCTTTGTATTACACTTCTGTAATGTGGAGGAAACGGCCTGCTTCAAAAGATGGGGCTGTTTCTGTGCTGTAGTTGTCAAATTCCTAATCTGATTTCCACTAAGATTAAAATAAAAACCAACCAACCAGAGGATCTAGTGTTTTATGAGGGAGAAATCAATTCTATATTAAATCAATATTTGTGGTTGGTTGCAGTATTGTATTTGCTCCACTAACGAGCAACCTCCTCACAGTTTAGATCTTCATTTCAGTTTTAAAACACCTATGGAAGATGAAGCAATGATTAAAGGAAACTCCAAATAGAAAGCAAAGTTTTATGTTTTAAACAGAGCCACAAAAAACTGAGTTTTAACAACTTGAATCAATTGTGAATACCAAAGATGGGCATAAAGGCTTTAACCTTTTCTTCCTCTAAAAAATGCTTTAGGCTGCTGTAAAATGAAAAGAAAGTTTCATAACTTTGAATTTTCTCTGCTCTGTGGCTCCAGTCCAGGTTGAAATTGAGTCTGAATCACACATCTGACAAGATGTACTGGCAGGGCAATCCAAGCACACCTAACACTGGCCAACTGTACTTATGATTGGGGCTGGGGAGACAAAGGGGTAGGAAAAAGAGAAAGGCGTGGGCAGAATCCGTAACGAATCAAACTGCAAAGTGAAATTTGTGATCATGCAACTTCATCTGTTTAAGCAGAAATCTTCCCCATACAATGTTTAAGGATTCCCCATTTTTCCCTGACATTCTCATCCTGACAGAAACACGCTGTAGGTCTGGTAGAAACAACAGCAATATCCCCCAAACAAATGTCCCTCAATCTCCTCATAGTTAAAAACCTGGGCTTTTGAACCTGCTGTTTCAAACATTGCTCAGGGTAACATTGTGAACCTTACATTAAAACACATAACCAAGAAATTCACCCCTCAGAGAGAAGAAACAGAAAGGTTGCTCAAACTGTGCATTCTGTTTCATGGATGCACAGAGAAGCAATTTTAACAGTATGGGTGACTATTACCTCTTTGGATATGGCTGGAGAAAATCCAAAATGGGTATCATGTAGCATGTGAATAGTTCTAGTGGGGCTCTGTGAAATCTAAAAACGATCACACTTCTGATACTTTCAAAAAGTGCTGTATTTTCTGTACTTCTGAATCCCAGCCCAGGTCAACCCTTGTGAAGTATATGTTGGTGAAAGTCTCACCTTATCGTGCTGCCTACAGCTGAGCTTGTGTTCTGAGTAGTCAGTGTGACTTCGAGGCACAGAGCGGCAACTCTGCATCATGAATTTCCTTCTGTTGGACTGGAAGTAAAAAAACTTTTGGTTCATGATCCTTTCCATAACAAGAATGTAGTCCAAACTGTCTTAATGGGGTGTCTTCTTGACCTGGGCAGTGAGTGACAGAAGATTTGTTGGTATTTTCATACCTCTCTCATTTAAGAGAAGAGGCAAATGCTTAGGCACACAGAGGACTCAGACCTTACAAACACTTACATGTGGTCACAAATCCCAGCCCTGCAGATGTCTGTGCCAACTTAGTTTGGCAGGCTGTCAGCATTTTCCTGCAGAATGTAGATGAGGGACAGGAAACAGATGGATTATAAAATATTTTAAAAATTACTAAACCTGAACAAAATTTGATAGGACTACAAAAAAATAAGAAAAAGGCACATGACCATCCAGATGGTTCCCACAAGCTTCACAGACCCGCTGAAAATAGTGAGGGTCTTAAAAAGGAAAAAAAAAACCCTTACAAACAAACTGACAGACAAAGGAAAAAGGCACAAGAGTCTTGTAACGAAAGTGCTGGCCAGCACAAGCAGAGGACAGTATCTGCTCCTGCTCTAATAACATCTTGTTTTATTGTTTGTACTAAACAGCACTTGAGGCATCTTTTGTTATTAGGCAGAGTCCATGTAATCCTTTCAAATCGACTTTCACATTTCAGAGCTATTTACACCCACTCTGCTGATCCGTAATTTACACAGAAGCAATGAGGATGATGTAAGCTAAAGGTGTTATCTGTGGCCTATTTTAACTTGTACCTTGTTCCTACTACTTGGCATTCCCAACATGGTTGGTTTGGTGGGCGGACTTAGGCCTGAGGGATTTTGTACCGAATGGACTGGAGGGAATGTACAGCATACGCTATACCCTACACACATATCCTCATTAGGGAATATCATGCGCAATCCAGTCTTTAAACTGAAATCTGCTTGGTAGGACGGACTTGGCTTATACTGTAGTTGTTTGAACATGAGACTCAGAAGGAAAATGTCATTTTTCTCAGTTGGAGATCTAAGTGGCTGGTTATGACTTTGAATTATTCCGTGACAAAAGAAAATAGATAAATGTTCCTCTGCTTGAACTGTTATGATCCAAGCATAAGTCTTTTGAACAAACGTGAGTAGTGAAATATTTGGGGACTATTAAATTTGGCATGTAAACATTATGTCTTTGAAGTCAAGATGTCAGTAGATGTTTATTTCTAGACAGAGTTTGGAAGAATACTGCTAGGTGAAGTGAAACTGGCTTGGATTTGAAAACAGACACCTGAACCGTTAGATACAGCACTTGGACCACACTCAGAGGTGATGCCTGGACTCAGGTTTCGTCAGGTGTCTGTCATCCAGACACTGATCTCAGCCAGAGATTGTGGAGAAGTCATGTCTAATGCAGATGAAGAGCCAGCCTGGGCGTTGTCTTCAAATTGGTGGCCCTTCAGCTTCCATCATCTTCCAGCCTCTTTCTCTAGCTTCCAGTATGGAGAGAATAACACATGGGACTGTGCAGGCCAAGGTGTTGGGGGAGAGCTGCCAGTGATAGGATTTGGGGTTTGCCCTGGGGGAGTTTTTCTCTTTAAGGCAAGAAAGGAGCAGTCAGAAAGTGAGAACTTTCAGCTCAGCCTGCTTTTGGAGAGGAGGCTTGACACTGAAAAGCAGCCTCAGAAATTTCTGCTCCTGAAATGGAGATGATGACTCTCTTCACTGTGGGCAGATTACTGTAAACCTTGGGCCAGGACAGTGCTGAGCCAAAGATGGTCTGATCTGGTCAAACTACACACTGAAAATCACCTGCAGCACTTTGTCTTTATTGTACTAAGTCCTATGAGCTTCTGCCAGCTTTGTGGAAGCCAGTCAGGTGGCTTTTCCTCCTGCCCTTTAATGCTCATCCATGGGCTCTCCCCCAGCCTCTGGCTTGAGCCTTTGAACTGATGCTCCTGAGCTAGAGGCACACGTCTGTGAGGGGTTGTCTCTTTGTCCAAAACAGCCTTGACAGTCTGGACTCCTTGGAGTGTCTGTGGTCCTGGCCAAAGAGAGCTGAAAACTGCTAGTTGTATCCACCAAAGTCATTCACACTTTCAGAACTCATGTAAGTGGGACAGTAACACACTTCTGTGTTGGGCTTGGTTCACTACATTTGGTGTCCAAGAGCGTGCAGTGTTTACAGACTCTGGCCTTTTCTTACCCTTTAAGAGGGAAAACTATCCTTAACTAATCAGCAAAGCCCATTTACCTATAAAATAGATGCAGGCATTGTCATTTTTGGGAGGAGTTATATTTAGGATACACAGCTGTTTTCTTTAATATCACTTTTGTCTTTAGTCCTGTGATGTGCATTTGCTGTTAGATGGTAAAATTGGAAACTCCCAGGTTCAAAGCTGTCGTCGCAAAGCTCAGTACACAGGTTTAGCGATTTTACGTGCAAAGGAAGAAACATCTAGATTAGGGGAGGGGGAGGGGAAAGACAGGAAACTCATTGTATCGTCTGTCCCTTGAAGAATACTGCTGTCGTCAGAAGAATTGCAGAAGTCATGAATTTAGTTTATTATGTCTTAAGCCATCTGAAATGCTACCTTATTTTGTCACAGTTCAGTGCACGCACATTTAATCAGAACAGCATACAGGTCAAAGAGGTAATTTTCCCCACTATACTTCAATTACAGATAGTATTGTGAAAATCCTTGGGCTAGTTGCCTGAAAATGCCATTTTCAGTGGCCCTCAGAATTTATTTTCCCGTTTTCCTGTGGGAAAGTCAGCCAATTGCTCAGAATTGCTCAGAATTGCTGGGTAAAAGTTCACTAGTTTTTCAAAATTACTACAGTGAAATTACTGTGAGACCTGTCCCTAAAGCCTCATTTTCTTTTGCAGTTCTGTAAAACTTTAAAAAAAGTCAGTTTTGCACAAATTCTAGTCTGGCTTCAGCAAGGGAAACAGAGGGTAATAAGCAATTTCTGTGTCTCCATCAATCCCCTTACCTAGCTGCAGCTTCTTCAGTAGAGAGAGGCAAAACAATGCTTCCCTATGGAACTTAGGTAAGTGTGTGTGGAATATTTTTGAGACTTGGAGGTTTTCACAGCATCACAACGGAATGCTATCTGTTGTAAAAGGTCCCTGTAACAGTATGAAAAGAATATTTAAGTTATTAAAATGAAAGACAGGTAACCTAGATTTAATCATCCCCTTTATGAGTCACTCAGGGGAGAAAAATATTTCAAGCAACACAAAATAGCAGCTGTGTTTAGTGACGTGACATAGACACAGTTTATGTCCTATAATGCATTGCTAATATTGACATAATGAAATTACATGAAAATAGCCATGTAAAAGGCAATAGTCACATTCAGAATTGAAGTAATTTACCAATGTTATAGAATTATACAGCATCTCATTAAAAACATGATGTATTTTATACAAAAATGGTCTTTGGGCTAAACTGTTTTCTCCCCATCCAATTGCTGCCCAGGTACGAGAGTTTCTGACGCAGCAGTTCTATTTACAGGAGACATGAGCACTTCAACGTGTGTGTTTCCACTGCTCACCGCTGAAGCATGCAGAGGCTCAACCCCTGACTTTGAAGAAATATCACCTTAGGTGTGAACAGCTGCATAAGGGACCTGCTTTGAGAGAACAATCTCTTGCGCAGTCCCCAGCTGCCGGTAGGGTACTTACTTACCCATGGCTAAGCGTTGGTGTTGTGTTGCTATCCCCAGAAAACTGCATCACTCCCACTGTAAAGTAAGAGATTTAGATATCTGGACGTGTAATTGTAGTAAGTGACAGTATTTATGAGAAGCATGTGAGTAATAAATAAATGAATTACATTTGGAATTGAAGTATTTTGTAAATAAAAAACAAGTAGGACTTATTTTTACAAGTGTTTTTTATTTGCTTGCAACATCCAAGTCAGTCTAGAGCTGTCCTAGGAAACATTACTAGGTTGCTTTTGAAGACAAAGGTGATAACTTGCCGAGAGAGAAAACTAGCAGTGGATTATGGGGTAATCAGAAATGCACCTGCATGGCACCAAACAGAGAACTTCGACAGCCTTCTGATGACACAGACCTTTTTTTACTTCACTCAAATACCTAAAGTTCCAATCATGACTGAACACTCCAGTTTGAAACTTTTTAATTTTCAGTAGCTTTATTTTATCAAAAAAGAAAAAGCAATGCACAGTGACATATGCCTTGGAAAAAGAAACAATTACATTTCATTCTAGGAACTTCCTTCAGATTTTGGTAAATAATTAAAGGAAAAAAAAAAACCCCAATGTATTTTCACTCATAATTCAGTCAACTTCTAACGCTGTGTTTCAACAGGTAAGGATGGTTATGGTCAGCACTCTCCTTGCATGGAAAGCTTCCTGTTTACTGAGCAGTTGAATTTTTTCTTTCCTTTCCTTCATGGATTTTAGTATTTATTGTATGCAGAAGATTAGTAGCAGTAATACTAATGTGAAATAGTGTAATACAGAGTAGATTACAATAGAGAGCAAAATAATTCACATATATAATCTCCAGTAGAAGTCTTTACAGTCAGAATAAAGATTTGCATTTTCTTTCCTTTTGTTGGATTTGTAAAATCTACTTGTAGAATGTTACCATTTTAGTCTTGTGTCATAAAGTAGCCTGGTAAATCTACAGTTCTAAAGTCAGTCATTATGATTATTATTCTGGAAGGATACTGGGTTTTGGCATCACTGCTTATGAATAGGAACGGTAGTTGCTGTAATGAAAATTTGTCAGTAAGATTGTAGAGTGGATCCATACCACATGCTGCTTATTATAAACTTGACTGGTTATATCTTCTTCCAGATGTTGTTCCCCAGGAAAGCATGCACAAACATGCCAGCCTCTTCAAAGGATGTAACCTTGTCCTTGTTTTACTACAGCCCCAAAGAAAGCACTTTAGGTTAAAAGAGTTTGCACCTGAAACCAAGTGTGTTGGATGTCACACAGAGTGCAGCTCATCACTATATTCATGGTTGCTACATCCTGGGCCAGTGTTTTGGTCTTGAGCTCAAGGCACTGATATCTACACAACTGGGTGCCAATCTCCTGCAAGCTAAATTTTAAATAAAACCCGATTGTAAGAGCTCTTCAGGTTAAGACATAGGTATGACAACTGAAGTACTCCTGCCATTGAAGACTGCAAAGATCAATGATAGGGTGCACCTACTGTGTGCCTTTGGAAGAGGAAGAGAGAAAACTAAATGATTCTCCTTCCTCGCAACTTTATCCTCCTTTTCCTGAGGAAGCAGATAACAAAGCAAGCAAGCAAGCAAGCAACCAACCGGATCATGTTGGAGGAAGCCTGAATTCAAAATGTAAAAGTAGATACTTACATTGTAGATTGAAATTGTAATTTGAAATTTAAAAATATGCATTTAAGTCAGTCAATTTTGTTGGAAAAAGTATTTGCATTACTTAAAAAAAATCAGCTAGTTCTAGTTTAGGTATTACTTCATCACAAGCATGGTAGCACTTTGGGCCTTTGTTGGTGAAGGATGCTTGACTGTGCTGTGGGTCTGGTTAGACGCTCACCAGAAGGCAGTCAGCAGGGTGAGAGATCTGCAGCATGTCCAGTAGAATATGGGTTTTGACTTGAACTTACTTGAAAGACTAAAAGACTGATAGAAAGAGTGTTGTTCCTGAAGCTGGAAGATACCCTAGTGAGCAGAATCACAAAGCACGGCCAGCAAGTCATATTTAATCCTTTGATACCAGTAATTGCCAGGACAGTCCATACAGCCTTCTTTCTTTCCTTCTATTTCCCTGTCAAAATAGAAAAATTGACAGGGATCACAATTCCTCTGGGTATTGTTTGTTTGTTTGTTTTTTTCAGTGCATACAAGAGCAGTAGGAAGGAATGCAGGAGAATATCAACACTTAATCCCTGTCCCCAGCCAGACAAAAGCTTAATAAAAATTGAATTGCAGCAGGATAAAATTCAAATGTTAAACAAGCCTGGGATATAGTCAGTCTCTGGAAGAAGGAAGAATGTGAGAAGGTGTAGGGAATGCTCCTATTGCACTCAGCCCTAGCATTAGATGAAGTAAGCATCAGTTATCCCACACATCATTCATGCTGGCATTTTAAAAAATCAGATGGAATTAATTTTGTTTTAAACTTATTGACAGTGTCCTTCTACTATTGGTTTCATATGTTAAGGACATAGCTTGATAAATATTGGGAAGTTAATCATAGCATGCATGGAACAGGTCTCTGTAGTCATGCCTAAGGAAAAATGCCTGTGACTTGGTCCACCTGTAGGTATACAAATTTTCTTACAAAAATTTTTGGTGGGAAGTCTTAGGGGGCAAGATGGAGCAAGACATGTTGGAAAAAAATCAGAAACCTTTCCCCAGAACAAAATCATTTCTCTTAACATTTATGGCCATGATGAGTGGCAGAAGGTTTAAAATACTGGGAGGAAGGCTGATCTTACTCTGTTGCTAAATGTTAGGAAAGGAATTATTCAGATGCAGTGCCCAGTCTTCAGGCAAGAGAGAGTCACATATTTTAGTTAAGTGCCAAATAAAGACTGAGAGCTGTTCTATCTGCCTGCGCTGAACCAGAACCCTGCAGCTCTTCAGGTTCCCCTCTTTCTACTTGTCAGCATTATCCTGGTAACAGTTTTACGCAGCTATTTCTAGCAACAGACACAGGCTGTTTTGCAATCACTGTGCTGATGAAGAGGAAGCAATGTGAAATCATACATATATATACATGCTTTTTATATATATACACATGTGCATTTCAGCTTACTGTGTATGGCAATTATAGATGCTCACGCTTCAGATCTCTGTGGGTGTGATATTCTGCAGGTTGGAATGCATCCCTTAGAGATGAATGATTTGTGTCTGGAGCTGGATCCTGTTAGTCTTTTCCACTTTTCAGAGTTTGGGTGAAGGCTCATGACTGCAAGACTTGGCAGACAGGCAGTCAGACCACATTAATTCAAGTGGGTTCAATATAAGGTTGGCTGAATTGCATGGCTATCTGTACGCCAGCAGACGCAGACTCTGACGAATGTGCTACACTGCCCAGCTTTGAAGTCTTAACGTTTTTTAGTACAAAACTGCTGCAACTGTAAATTGCACAAGTCAGAAGCTGAATCTAAGCGTGGTGCCTAAAAGAGAAAGAACCAAGGGGCATATTTTTTCACCTAGAATGGCAGCTGAATGTAGACCTCTCTAGGCTGTGTTTTATTGTTTGTTTGCCTGGGAAGTCAAGGCACCACGTTCAAGTAGCTGCTTCATATTGCTGTATCCGGATTTACTCTGGTGTCTTCCAGCTGCATATTTTAAAGGTTTAACTTACAATAGTTAAACCTTAGCTTAAACTTCCACATCCCTCAGTTTTAATCCTTGGTAAGGCTGCTTTACAGTTCAGTGAAGGTCCTTTGTAAGGGATTTGCAGTGCCATGTAACAAGGGGTCATTTGCAGGCAGTCTTCATTATAGAGGAGGGCTGGTAAATGGTCCAACAGTTTTTCTTCCAGGAATGCTTTGTCAAGTCTGGGGTCTCTGAGGTAGTTGTGTATCAAAAGTACCTTATAAAAAACTAGGAGAAGCCAGTTGGAACGGGCCGCTTCAGTGAAGGCTGGTCAAAGCACAGGTCTCTTCGTGTATGTTTTACTATTTGCAGCTTTGGGGTGGAGGGGTAGTCTCCAGAGCAGGATGGTATGGAAACTGAGCACTTGTAGTACTTATGTGCTTCCTTATGTGCTTCCATACAGTGGTTGGAGTTATATGTATTACTGGTATTGTGAACAAATTACTGAGAATTTTTCAGTTCTTTTTTCTGCTCACAAGCTATTAAAGAACACGCCCCATGCCATTTTGATATCCACCTCTTCCTGGTGCCATACCATTGCCCCCAGCTTTGGGAAGTCACATTGAGCACTTTCTCCTAAGCGTTCGGTGGACACATTCTGGTTTTACGTGTTGGTGAACACTGGTGTTGCCCATCTCCTGTTCTTCATCTGTGGGTGCAACTTGTTGCCCATGTCACTTAGTATAGGCTCTGCTTCAGGACTGGAGGAGGCTCTGACAGCGGCAGGGGGGTAGCAGCAGCAGCAGGGCTGCTGGGATGGATATGTGGACTCAGGTGCAGTACCAACTGTTGTGAGAGGAATCAACCTTTGCCAAACGGTCATGCAAAAGCTCCACTGATACAGATGACCACAAGAACTAGTTAAGACTTGTATAAAAGCTGCTGTTCAGATTATGACTATTTTTTAAAAATCTTTTTTTTTTTTTCAGAATTAACCAGTTGTGTGTTTCTCCTTATCTGTATGTTATCTTTTTGCTACATAAAACATGGTTAAAATTAATGTTACATTTCTCTATGAGCAAAGCTATAAGACCAAACAATGGAGTTAGTCTGTTTAATTATTGTTTGTAGGTATATTATCTATAAATACCTGAAATCTTAATTCATGTGATGTTGAACAACCTGTTAATGATTTCCCTTAATCAAATGCAGATCTTTGTACATCAGTAAACAACTGTTTCTCTTAATTTAGTCTCTTTTCCTGTCTGCAAGGCCTTGTGGGTTGCACTGTAAAAAATTTAAGAGCTTTCAGAATGGGTGCAAGGACAACCGTTACCACTGGTGTAAAATTGTACAAACTTTCTCTGAACATTCTTACTAAGAAGATCTTATTAGCAATATACAAATAAAAATAAATAAGAAAAGGGAACAAAACCTTCTTTTGCTCTTGGTTATACAAATATGATGGGTTTTTTTCCCCTGTAATATATTTCAGGTACACAGTATGTTTGCCCAACACCTCCATCCCTTTCTGTGGGTATTGCTGAAAGATGTTAATGGCCATTTCAGTCAGCTAAAACAAACTGTGCCATAATGAGGGCAGACCAGTACACTGAAAAAGTAAATTCAGCAGCTCTATCTTTAACAGTCTGCCCTTTAACGTATGCCTCTCACCCATAGCATAACCTGTGTGGCAGGTGCAGCAAGATCTGAATGGAGCAAACACCTGAGCACACCTGGTCAGAGCTGCCCTTTGCCTTTGTGTTTGGGCTGCTCACCTCAAAGCTCTGATAATCTACAGGTGCTCCACCATCTTTAGCAATCAAAGGACCACCTCAGAATTTTAAAAAAATCACCTGAGATGTTCTAATTATTTTGAAAATAATCCACGTACCGTTTTTCCAGTGATCACATTGCAGTGTACATTTTCAAACAAATATAAACTGGCATGCTTTCAATGTTTATAATTTTTCATCTTCTGCAATTTGATTCCTTTCCCATTCACAGGGAGGTTTGTGTGTTTTCATAATGTTCTGCACTTGTAACATTTCATAATTTATGGCCCACCAGTGATTCACTGCATACAGATTGATAAATTGCTGGACAGGGACAATACAGGGGACATTCAGTCTTGGATTTTTTTGTAGTCTCGTGAATATATTACTTTGGCTTTCAGAAATGTGTAGCCATCCGAATTAATTATTAAAAAAGTAATAGTCTCTACTCTCTGTAGGTTTCTGAATACAGAATACAGAGGTATTTTGACTTGTTTTTCTTGAACAAATTCAACTGCTTTCTGCCATAAGCATTAACCGAAAAATGAAGCAATTTCTCTTCTGTGAAAGAAAGCATGGAACAAATAGGAAAATCAGTGGTGTCTAATACAGCAGGAAAAACTCATCTAGCAGTGTAGTTACAGTCCCTGATGTCAGATGAGATTGTTGTTGATACGAAGACAATAAGGCTTATTTAATGACGCCAGTCTGCTCTTATTTTGTTGCAAAAAGGTTATGTACAGTGTGGAAGCTTAGTCACTTTGCATAATGTAAATAGAACAGGCTATTGTCAGGGAAAAATATGTGACAAAAATTAACAGTGCAAAACATGTAATTCTCAGGCTGCGGGTACACGGTGACTTGAACAAACACATTACCTACGTACACTGGCTGCAGTTGCTGAAAAATTGGTGACCAAAGTGATTCGTGATTGCTAAAAGAACTGCTAAAGAAAATTGACCCTTTTGTTCCATCTCCTTCTTGCCTATTTCCCTTTCAGAAGAGCTTTGTGCAATGACAGCAGTGCATGTGCTGGCTGTATGTGACTCCAGGCACCTGCTGGCTTCGCCCCAGGAGCCAGCAATCCCTCCTGAGACTGCATGGGTCAGAGGATGGGGGTTTTTTTGCCCAAGGCCAGGGATTTTTCCTGCCTTTTGCCATTTTGCCATTCTGTTGATATGCATTGCTGTAGCTTAGCAAACATGAGGACCCAGCATTAAACGGTGTGGCACACGGCCAAAGAGATTGAGAGGTAGATGTTTCTTTTGTCCTGGGTTGGAACAGGTTATTTTTATATTGTTTTGTCTTTTAAATAGAAACAAAAATGTAAGTATGTGTTGTCCAGATGAGTTAGACTTTACTGTAGCTGGTTGGAAATGGTCAGGCCGCTGCTGTGAGCCACAGATTAATCTGCCTGATACAAAGCAGCTCTATGAACAGCCATTTCCATCCATGCCTGTTATTTCATTCTGCTGGCATTTGTATTTTCAGGTACCTCACATGGTAAAAAAAAAAAATCAGCAAGCCTTGCGTGAGTTCAGTGGTGACTTTTTGCCAGGCTTTGTGACCCAGAAATTGAACAAATTTTCCACTTGAGTCTTTGTGCCATAATTTCTCTGAGATTTTACTGAAAATGCAGCTTATGGAAGTTAAGTGGAGAGTTGCAATCTACACATCCGATATTTATAAAAGACTAATCCTTCATTTTAAAATATCCTGTCTGAAGTGCTTTTACTTATAGCTACCTTCTGCTTGTCTCCTTCAATACTTTCTATGGAAGAATTAGCATCATCCTCTTATCCCTTTGCTACTCCTTTTTCTCTTGTCCAAATCCATAACAAGTCTGCTGTTTGGCTGCAGGCAAAAAAACCACGTTAAAGAGAACCTTTACAAGGCATTTAGCAGGTTCCATCTTAGGTACCCCTCAGCCAGAGCAGGCACATTTTGCTCTCCAGCCGGGCATTCTTTGAACAGCCAAAATACTCTGTCAGATTAACAAAAAGAAAAGCAAAGTGATTTCATACTCTTGCCTAGTCACTTCTTCCAGCAACCTGGACTTCATCAATTACAGGTTTTAACAGAAAGAAACTGCTTTACAACATAGTAAGTTTTAGCTATATTTTGGGTATAGCTGTATAGCAGACTCCTTTTTCTTTGAGAAAACTAAGGTTAACTTTCTCCCCCCTCTAGAGAATCTATAGAACTTATTCATTAATTGAAAAGTATCCCTGATTATATGGTTATAATGCTATGGCAGCATGTTCTGTGCTAGGTTTTGGCAAGCCAGCTATAAATTGTAATTGTATTTGCAGGAGTGGGACTAGACAGAAGCAAATCTAAATTTAATCAAGCAGCTTTCATTTCTTTATGTATGAAAAGGTGGACGTGCATATTATTAAATGACTGTAGCTGACACCTCCAATAATATGTCTTTAATACATATGGATTCTTTAATTCCATTGAAGCCATTTAGAAAAGACCTCAGCAGTAGCCAGATAGTGAATCAGGTAATAGATGTGAATACTTTGTTTTGTTTGTTTTTACTTTTGAAAGACTGAATTCAAGGAAAGAGAGGTTATGCCAAAAAAAGAAGGCAATTTATATGTAGTGCAAAGCTTATAAATATAAAGACAATTTATGGTTAACAACCATCCATTCCCAGAGGATTAAGGACATAGTACAGTAGCTTTTGAGATAAGACTAAAAAAATGAAGCAGAATGTTGATGCATGACCTCATTTTTCCTTTTAAAAATCACGTTCGTAGCAATCTACTGTACATTGCAAATTTAGCATAGGCAAAACCTTTTTCGCTGATGAAAAATAAAGAACCTCTTAGAAAATTCAGGACTGAGGGGGCGCTTTGGTGTTTTTTCTCTGAATATGGGGTGGGTTACTCATGAAAGAAAAGACAAAATCAAATGAAGGGGAAAAAACCAGCAATTTTTTAGATGGACATGTGTTCAAAAGAAAAAAATATCAACAGATCCACTCACAAATGATTCCAGTAAGTGAGACTTTTCTGGAATAAAAGGTTTTGAAGAGGAAGGAACATTTTGAAAGTTCTGTCGGTCATAATTGATTCACTTTTGATGTGTGTATACGTTTCCTAAATGTAGGTTCAGTTATGATCCAGTAAAAAGCAAACAGGTGGGACATTCAAGGTGACTTAATTAAGGTAAATTGATTTTAAATCACTCACTTAAACCAGAACTGAAAATCAACATGTAGAACCCCTAAAATTGGTATAAAATTTTTTCAACTTTCAAATATGTATTTCAATAATTTTTTTAATATTTAATTTAGAAATAAACCTGTTGTGAAAATAGCAATTTTAAAACATGATAAATATATACAATTTATATGCAGTTTGATGTTTCTTAAGTAATAAAAATATTTTTCTTTTAAAAGTAATTAACTTATTCCTCAAGGAAAATTACATATGTGAACCTGACAATTGCAGTCATCACATCCTGCAGGATTATAGATTGGAAAATACACTTCCCTGTCATCACATTTATACAGCATATGAGGTAGATGGGCTGTATTTTCTTCCCTCAGTTCCTAGTAAGTTCTCAATGTTAAACCACCAAGCTGTTGAGATGGACTTTAAAATTAACCAAAATCAAGAAAACGTCTGCTTTGAACTTGTAGAACTAGGTGTTGATATCCCCAGACCCATAGGATTTAGCACTTTAACAAGCTGTGACTGTAGGCTGTTGGAAAGAAATTTCCATCAGTCTCAACAAGATTGAATTCTTCAAGTCTTCTTTGATAATGCTTTTTAATTAGGTTTAATAAGAAGTAGGTGGTCTAGACCTCCTAGTAGGCAATCAATATTTTTAATTTAAATTATGAATAGAGTGCAGGAAGTGACTTTTTTAAAGCCAACAATGCAATGTTACTGGAATGTCTTACGGAAGCACTCAGTGGCTTGTCTGGAACATGACATTAAAACTCTAAAAAAAAATATCTTTTCTATATTCAAGGCAAAATGAGGAAATAATGGAAATCCTGCTATTCTGGTTACAGTGTTATATCCCATCTGTATTGCCTGTGGGATACTCACATCCAAAGACCTGGAGGCCTTTGGAGGCTGTAAACCTGAACTAGGGCAGAGAGTAAATAAGGCACCAGAGAGCTCCTACAGGCAGTGAAATGAAGCACTGGCTTCACAGAGGACTTCAAGGAAGAAGTGGATATAGATGTAAGAATTTAAAATTATACGTGTTCTCCATGTGACTGAGGGAAGGGTGAGAAGGCAAAACATGGAAGAAGAAGGGGGTCCGTGCACCTGGCTTGCACACCCCAGCAGGCTGAAAGAGTTTCATCCCAGGGTGGCATTTTTCTCTAACAGCCAAACTTTTGTCCTTCCCAAGGCCTGTGTATTTCTGCTCATGCCTTATTATGTCTTGCAAGTGGCAATGTCTGACTGGTGCTTAGGTTTTGCTTGTTTACACACAAGAGGAAGACTTTTTTTTTTTTTTTAAATTTATGATTTTTGGGTCACATCTCAATGCCCAGCTCTGTGTGGTCTGTAACTGCCACAGAGCCTTTTACAGTCTGTGCTGCATCTTCCTCAGCCTCATGCTGACATATAGAGCCATTATCTCCTAGAAAAGAGTAAACTGCTCTGTCTTGGGAGATGGTGAGGGAGAAGGTTCCTGGAGCCCCCCGCTCAGGACATGTCCCCCTGAGCCCAAGGGGCCAGGGTCAGCTCCATGTGCCTGCCCAGGAGAGATTCCTCTCCTTTCCCATCACAGCAATCACCACAGAGTGCACTTCCAAAAGGCAACCTTGCTTTTATAAAGAGCTGGTATCTGTTATTTTTAATACTTGTCCTAATTAACACAGCAGGAAGCAGTTATGTTTTTACATTCCTTAAAAGCAGAATATCCCCAGGCCTCAGAACTGTTCTGGGCTTCCTCCAACTCTGGCTGAAGGAGCTGATAAAAACATTGCTAACTGTAACTGAGTTGTTAATTTTCTAAATCAACACTTACCCAGCAGAAGCTGGACTTCTATCCATGGTTCATCTGCAATTTTTTATGTATTTTAAACCAGACCCTGCTCATATGGCAGCACTTCAGCTTGGATAACTTAACAGTGACTCCCTGCTGCTTTCCAGACTGGCATTTGTCTGGGGGGGGGGGCTTTTTACAAGGGCCTGTAGTGACAGGAAAAGGGGTAACGGGTTTAAATTGAAAGTGGGGAGATTTAGACTGGATATCAGGATGAAATTCTTCCCAGAGAGGGTGGTGAGGCACTGGAACAGGTTGCTCAGAGAAACTGTGGATGCCCCATCCCTGGAAGGGTTCAAGGCCAGGCTGGATGAGGCTTTGAGCAACCTGGTCTAGTGGAGGGTGTCCCTGCCCATGGCAGGGGGGTGGAACTAGATGATCTTTAAGATCCCTTCCAACCCAAACCATTCTATAATTCTATGATTCTATGATTTGTCTGCCTCTTCTCCCCACCCTCACTTCACATCCTATTTTTTTAAGGTAGAAGAAGCAAGAGGAAGGATTTGAAAGCTGGTGGGGGAGAAACACATGGAAGGAAGGGCATATCCCAGCTGTGCAGCAGGGATTTGGGACAGTCATTGATGCTGTCACTGCTTGAGAAGAAAGCAGAGCCCCACAAGGTACCCAGGCCCAGCCTGCTGCGTTATCCTTCAGCCTGCCCAGCACCACCTGAGTGGGCATGTGCTGAGACAAATGCATCTGAGCTCGGCCCAATTTGGGACCTCTCTAAGACCTTCTCTAAGTAAAATTCTCATGAACTGTGAAGGGTCAGAACGTGTAAATAATGAGGAACCATGATGTGTATGGCTTCCCTGCCATGTGTAAATGTGCTGTGAAATGGCCAGGACAGGGAGCTACTTTTTCGACTTGCCATGCAGTAAGGAGCGCTCATTCCTCCCCGATGCCATTGCCAGGTATTGCCAGGAATGTTTTAAAGCCTCTTCTATATTTTGGTCGATGCTTTTTCCACAGTCAGAAATGACAAGCATCCAGCTCAAAATCAGTCATGTTTTTGTTTTCTGTCTCCTTTGAAAAGTGAAGTATTGCCGGTGAACTGTGGGCAGAGGGAGCACGTTGTTGTGGCAGCTTTCATTTAACTGCAGCTGCAAACATTATGTTAGCAAATCAGCTCTCTGCTGTCACTGAATTTGTTCTCTACAGCCCTGTAGTTCAGGGAAAGCTGTACCAACATGTGTCAAACTCTCAAAAGCAAGAAGCCATTTAGAACAGAAACAACAGTGGAAAATAATTGACCAGAGCCAGCAAAGTCCTGTATTAAATTAGTAGTGATAGATCAAAGGACAACTGCCCAGCTTTGAATAATGGAGGTTTGCATCTTTCTCTGACATTCAGACCAAGATTTGATTTAAAAACTGAGGTGTCCAATCCCTGCTAATGGCACCTTTGAAAAACCCCAGCTGCATTCACTGTACAGGCCAGGGGAATAAACCCCTCTTTTTCTTTTTCCTAAAAACCAGCTGAGGTCAGCAGTTAGCATAAGCATTTACACAGAAAATTCAAAATACTCAATATTGCTGACTACTACAGGAGGAATGAAACCCCATTTGTTCTTTGACACAATAATGAAAAAATAGGGGGGAAGGGGGCATGTAAAAGAGAGGAAAGTGCTACCATTTCAGCTATCTCACCTCTCTACCATTTGGCATGAGGACTGGTGTTCCCTTTCAGATGCAGCAGCACAAAGACTCAGGCCAGTCAGAGGAGGCATTGGCACTAGTTTTATGCTAAGAAAACTCAGAACACTTCCTGGCTCCCACCTTCTATAGTTCATCTGAACCACATCCAACATGGCCCTACAAGGCTGGGAGCTTCCGAGTGCTGCAAGGGGTTTCTCCACGCTTTGAGACCAGAGGAAGCATTAGGAAATCCCTGTGTTGATGAAAACACAGCAGCTGTTTACTTCCTAAGCCTGAGGGATGGGAAGGAAGACATATGGAGTAGGGTCAGCGTCAATTAATGGTCAGGGAGCATACTCTGCACCCAAAAAAGGGATTAAAAATTAATAGAGAAAAAAAAGTCCATTTGTGCAACTATACATACACTTGACACAGTCTTTTAACCAGGGCTTGCTACTATTTGACGTTTCAGCTCATCCTCCCTACATCAAACACCAAAAGAGATCCTTTGTTTGGTGGAATTTGGCACAGCTCCATTGATTTCCATGGAGTTGTGACAGTTCACACCAGAGGAAGACCTATTCTTAGGACTAATAAATGCTGCTAGCATTGCTGCAGGATCCACAACCTTGGTGGATAGAGGACGGGCAACTGATGTCATCTACCTGGACTTCTGCAAAGCCTTTGATACCGTCCCACACGACATCCATGTCTCTAAACTGGAGAGGCATGGATTTGATGGATGGACCACTCGATGGATAAAGAACTGGCTGGATGGTCGCACTCAGAGAGTTGTGGTCAATGGCTCAATGTATGAGTGGAGACAGTAATGAGTGGTGCTCCTCAGGGGTTATTGTTGGGATCGGTAATGTTTAATATCTTCATCAGTGACATGGATAACTGCATCGAGTGCACCCTCAGCAAGTTTGCCAAAGACACCAAGCTGTTGGTGCAGCCAACATACTGGAAGGAAGGGATGCCATCCAGAGGGACCTTCACAGACTGGACACTGACACAAGAAGTTCAACAAGGCCAAGGGCAAGGTCCTGCACCTGGGTTGGGGAGACCTTATAGCAGCCTTCCAGTACCTGAAGGGGGCCTACAAGGAAGCTGGGAGGGGCTTTTTACAAGGGCCTGTAGTGACAGGACAGGGCGTAATGGGTTTAAATTGAAAGCAGGGAGATTTAGATTGGATATCAGGAAGAAGTTCTTCACGGAGAGAGTGGTGAGGCACTGGAACAGGTTTCCCAGAGAAGCTGTGGATACCCCATCCCTGGAAGTGTTCAAGGCCAGGCTGGATGAGGCTTGGAGCAACCTGGTCTAGTGGAGGGTGTCCCTGCCCATGGCAGGGGTGTTAGAACTAGGTGATCTTTAAGATCCCTTCCAAACCTAATCATTCTATGATTCTATGATTCTATTAAATGTCAAAACTTCCTTATGGCCCATCAGATGCTGATCCTAAAAAAGGTATAGGCCAGCAGCCTTCCTGAGATCATGGCTTCTGTCTGAGAACTGATAGCCCTTGGCATCGAGTACCTTGACTGCTGTGCTCGCAAGATTACCTGTAGGTGAATACTTCAGCTGGGAAGTTTTTTTATTTATATTCTACCTGTTCTTTGTTTCTAGAAAAAATGCTGCCATTGTGGTCACAGAATCACAGAATGGTTGATGTTGCGGAGGCTGGCATTATTAATCATTAGAAGCAGTTTCTCTCGCACACAGAAAGGAACAGATGCTGAAGAAAAGATTATTTAAAGTCATAAACTTACTCATTTCTTGATTTTTTTTTTCCCTTGGACAGTTGTAAATTCTGCAGAAAGGAAAACTGAAAATAATACTGTATTATAGACCATATAAGTTTACAGAATAATCCACAGAAATGATATTCTTCAATTATATATTTCAATGTATTATATATGTGTGGTTATGTGATAAATTTATATAAAACAGGAAGAATATTCCTCTTTTTGAATACACATATTTGAATAAGAACCACATGTATGTATATATTCATATGAAGCATGCCATTAGCATCAGTTAGCTGAGTAAATGGAGTTATTTTTTTTGAGCCTCTACTTCATTAATTTTAAGTAGGTAGTCCAGAGCTATGGGATGTGCATCAACAAAACCAGATTAGTTACTGAAGTCTCTAAATCAAATTCTTCTGTCTTTCTTGTTTATTTTTGTAGTCTTTTTGGTATGTGTTTCTGTCAGTTATGTGTACCTCTGCATGACCATAGCATGAAGCAAGGAGTAAAACATTTGCTACTTCTGGATGTTTTCTGTCAGTTGCCAAAATACGTGTTTTTCTGATTACTGAGGAAGGCTTTAGCTGATGTAAGATTAACAGAAAAAAAAAAGCAAAGGCAAAAAAGCTTTTCTGCACCTGAATAGTGGGGATTATTTTTTTTCCCCAGTTTTATTTCAAAAGAAGTATGGGCATTTATTCAAATAGATAACCTATTCTTACCTTGTAGGGTTGAAAATGATTTCAGGAAGGGGAGAAAGGCATTTAGTTTATTTGCAGCAGCAAAACATATTTAGTCAAATATACAGCAAAGTAGACAGACACACCATAATATCTGAGTTTACCGTGTATTTAGGAGAAAAGATTTGCTGTGTCAAGTTTCATAGATTTAGCCAAGTCTGGATAGGTTTAGCTTTCAAAATATGATGGATTCATTACAGACTAAACTGATCTGCCGAGGGAAGCAAGATAGATAAATCCTTGAATAAAGGAAAAAGAATAAAGCTGCAATTTTTGCTTGAAACTGGAAACAAACAAACAAAAGATTTCTCATTTGCTGGATATTTTGATCTTTTTTTCTCATTTAAAGGAACCTGTGATCATAAGAAGCAGCAGATAGATCAGATAGATAAACTGTTCCAGAGGAACTAAATATCAGAGGTTATTTGTAAGATGTGGAGCACCAAGGCTCATATAGCTGTATGCAGAGAGCTCCAATGGAAAAGAAACTCATTTTGATATGCTCTCTTGCTGATAAACTGTAATTGGGGGCTGATTGAATTTGAGTAGACTTTCATTCTTTTCTATTCGTTCTGAACGGGCAGCCCTGGTCATTTTATGCCAGAGGCTGGAATAGGCTTTCTCAATCACCAGCAGATTGCATTTAGCTTGCTGAGAAAAAGCACTTGAGTAGTATCTTGAAACACTTCTCATTTACTAAGCAAAATGGGATGCAGCACATGAGGGAAGCATTTGAAAGGTGGATCAGCATGTTAAATAAGGATTCAGCATCAGATCATCAACTGATCAGTGCTGCTTATTTGATTGGTTTACCATCTCTTGGGCAAATGTTATCACAAAAAACCTCTGACATCATTGATGGCAGGACCCTTCACAACCATGTCTCCCATTGTCAAGGCACAGGAAGAAGTTCTGCATAGTTTTCTTGAATCACACAAGTACAACTGAAGCAGACAAGCAGTAAAAATGCAAGCTTTGCATTGGGTTTGCTCCTGGCCTTTGCTCCCATCCCATTTTAAAGGCTGGTGGTGAATTTCAGCTCTCCCCTCGTCTCAGGCAGTGCTAGGCTTTGAGCCACAGCCCGAGACCTGCTGGGGTTTCAGGAAGGCCTTTGGTGAAGTTCACAGTGCCTGCAGGAGACACTGGAGAGGTTACCAGATACACCACCAATGTGGCTGCTTGTTGGCTGGCTGCCAGGAGCCAAGGGGGAGCAGTGCTGTAATAGGAGAGGCAGGACCACACAGACCACTAAGGAAGTCCATGGTGATGCTGAGCTCCATCCACTGTGGTCCTGTTCCAGTTACACAGCCCACTCATCCCAGACTCCTCATCCCAAGGTATGACTGCAAGTGCTTAAATTTCTTTTTGGGTTTCATGGCTGTGCCTTCACTCTAGGGCTGAAATGTGAGAATAGTGCTTGTGTCCTTTGGAAGAGAAACACGACTGAACAAATTTGATGATCTCTTAAACCCTGTTGGAAAGTACACAGAGTTATCCTATAACATCTAGTCCTGGAGTTTTTAAAATCCTTTCCTGAGCTAACCAGGTCTTCCTTTAACGTAAAAAATAAAACATGTTGTAGACAGGAGATACTGGTGGCATTAGGGTCTCAGGACACACAGCAGTGTGCACTGGTACTATGAAAAAAGTCAGTTGTGGGGACCGTTTTGTCTACAACTGTGGAGACTGTAGATGGACCCAAGCTCCCTCTTGCTACTTTTCAATTCCTAAGAGGTAATACGGCAGTTTAATTTTTACCATCCTTTTTGAACATTGCTTTATTAACATTACTCTTCTTGTTGGTTGATCTGATCTGCAGAGGGTCCAGGTTGAAATAAAGTTTTTGTCGTTACAACTTTGTTTTGTCATCATTCCACCGAGGATCGCCAAAGAATCTGTCTCTCTCCATAGACGTGGCTGGATGGCACCATGTCTCCCGCTTCCTCTTCACTCTCCTTTATTTGCTTTTTTTGAGTCCATTCCAATATCTGGTTAACCCACAGTACTATTTCTTTTTAATTCACATAGCTTTGTATTAAACCTTTTATGAACTATTAACTGTTTCTCTCGTGCCTTTCTCATGGTTGGGACTCCCTGCCCTGTAGAATATCCTGCTGTTCCATCAAAAACAATTGCAAAAATCCATCTGTTCCATAAAGAAACCTGTTACCATTAAACACTTCAGTTTCTTGCTCTGTTCTGTTATTAGGGAGACGGTATTATACAAGCTTTATCAGTAAGTCAAAGGGAGAGACTTATTGTATATATATTCCATTTTCCATCTACAGCAAAGCATCATGCATGCTTATGTTGCCCATAAATACCATGTAATACACTCTTCTTTAGCAAAGCTTTATATTAACTAATTGGGGAAGTAATTATTCAAATTCAGTGCAAAGAGGTTGAGCTCTGGCAGTTTATTCACATTTTTATGCATAGCAGATAATACTTGAGCTTCCATTAACTGCAGGAGCAGAAAGAATTTTAGAAACTTGGTGTTGTGTGTATTATTCACTTAGACTTGAGGCTGAGCCATAAAAACATGCATTTTGAAAAGAAGGTATCTGATTAGAGCTGGGGTGGGGGGATCTATATGTTTAATCAGATTTCTGTATTCTAAAACAATGTCATCTTTTAATGTGCAAATTTTATTCAAAGATAGAAGCATGCTGGAAGAGATGGACCTAGATTCCCTTGCTACTGATAGATGTAGGATTTAGGGTTCAGAATTCATTTAGATATCTCAGAAGAAAACTGGATAAGTAATTACTGACACTGAACAGCATACAGTCTGGCTGGAGTTTAAGATCACTGGTATGCATGGAGGGAGGGAGCAGGTCAAGGCAGAAAGGGAGCTAGAGGCTTGCTTTCTCTTTCGTGTTTTAGAAACCAGATAAATCAAATTATTCTCTTGAGATACATGATAGGGAGAAAATACACTGTTCAACAACATTCTCTTGCAATGAAGATTTGATATGAAAATTTTGTTTTCTTAAAATTCACAAACTTCTATTGTTATACTTGCTAAGATGTGCATGTTAAAAACATATCATAATTCAAACATGAAAATTAAGTCAAGAATAGAAAATATGTATCTGTAGTTCAAAGTTATTTGTGCATACGTATGACTGATTGGCCCTTCAAGTCTGCCCTGTTGTCCCTGGGCTGCTCTTCCAATAATTAACACCTGATAATGCTATCTTCTGAGTAGGAATTGTTCTGATAGGGATACATGCAGGGGCAGGCAAATCAGAAGCAATTAAAAAGCTCATTTTTACTATCAGTAGCTCCATGGGATAGCCAGCTGCAGGCTTGCCCAGGCTGACCCCATCACCTCTGAAGTTTTCACTAACTTCAGCAGAAAACATGTACATTTACTCACTTTGAAATATCTTTATATGAAAACACCCAAGACTTCATTGCACAAGAAGTCCAGAACAAACCCAATCACACTCCTCATAAATTCTTTCTTTGGAAAAAATATAGAGCCAAAAAAAGGGATAAAAAAGATGTAGCTGCCATGTCACTACTCCAGTATATGATGAAAGAAAAATGTGGAAAGTGGATAAAAAGAAAGGCTGGGCATACTTGTGCTCTGCAGAAGATGCTGGTGCTGAGAACTACATGCATAAAACTAAGAATACCTCCCAAAGCAGCAGAGCTATTGAGGTGAAAACGCACTACCAATTAAACAGAATTACCTGTACAGGCAACAAAGGAAGATTAAAGACACAGCTCCTTTCTAGTTAGGAAAGTGAATAAATAAGTATCTCAGAAGGCCAGGGGTATGCATAAAGCCTAGTCTCGCCTCAAGACACACATCAGATCCATTCAGCCCAAACCTGCAGCCTTCTTCTGAACAGGCCCTCCCTTGCCCTGATGCTCTTTCTTTCTGAGAGCATCATTTAGCCCCACAAATATATGTTCTACTCCAAGAAGTTGATCTTATTTGTCATTCTTACAATGAATTGCAAGCACTGTGTTTTCATACAAAGGACATGAGGAACCTTGCTGTTTAAGACTCTTATCTGGTTCAGCATTAGGAAATGAATTCCTCTTCTAATCCAGCTGCTTCTAGGTGGCTGACTGCCCTTTGCTGTGGTGGAACAATAGATCAAGACAGTCACACAGTTGAATTTCTTTCAGTCAAACAGCTTATGAAAAAAAAAATATGATACCACTATTTAATGCCTCATACCCCTTCATTTAAAATGTATTGTGCAGCTGCCAGAATTGTGGTCTAAAATAGATTGACAACAGCAAAAAGAATTTTGAGTGCTTCTCACTTTTCCTGTTATAGGAACCTGACTTCAAGGTGGAGATTTTTGGCTTGAAACCCAGGCCATTTCTAGCTCAATTTTCCATTTGGTAACACTTGAGTGTATGATTTGCTCTATTATTTAACTAATTTTTACTTCTAACTTATAAATAAAAAAGGCCTTTAGGAACATTATTACCACAGAGGAAGTCACCATTGAAACTTAAATCCACCTATATGTCAGTTATTTTACTACTATACTGCTTAGCTGAAACCAGTATTTGGTCTATACATATTTTCTGCTGTTGAACCTTGTTATCAAAGGAGACTCTGGCCCATCATTCATGGGTCATGCTCACATCTGCATAACAGAAATGCAATGCAACAAACTACAGCCAGTTTATGAGATTTACATTTGATTTCACAGAATCACAGGATGATCAGGCTTGGAAGGGACCTCTGGAGATCATCTAGTTCAACACCCCTGCCAAGGCCAGTTCATCTAGAGCAGATTGCACAGAAAAGTGTCCAGGCATGTTTTGAATATCTCCAGAGAAGGAGACTCCACAACCTCTCTGGGCCAGCCTGTTCCAGTGCTCTGGCACCCTCAGAGTAAAGAAGTTTTTCCTCAAGTGCAGGTGGAACTTCCTGTGCTCCAGTTTGTGCCCATTGCCCTTTGTCCTGTTGCTGGGCAACACTGAAAAGAGTCTGGCCTCATCCTCTTGACACCTGCCCTTTAAATATTGATAAGCATTGATGAGATCCCCCCTGTATTCTCTTCTCCAGGCTAAACAGACCCATGTCTCTCAGCTGTTCCTCACAGGTGAGATGTTCCAGCCCTCTTATAATCTTTCTATCTCCCCACTGGACTCTATCCAGTAGTTCCTAGTAGACATAGTACTCCAGATCTGGCCTCTCCAGGGCACAGTAGAGAGGGAAGATGACCTCCCTCAACCTGCTGGCCACACCTTTCTTAATGTACCCCAGGATAATATTGGCCTTCATGCCCATGAGTGCACACTGCTGCCTCATGGTTAACTTGCTGTCCACCAGCACTCCCAGGTCCTTCTCTGCAGAGCTGCTTTCCAGCAGGTCAACCCCTATCCTGTATTGGTGCCTGGGGTTATTCCTCCCTAGGGGCAGGACTCTACACTTACCCTTGTTGAACTTCACTGGGTTCCTCTCTGCCCCAGTCTCCAGCCTGTCCAGGTCTTGCTGTGTGATGGCACAGCCTTCCGGTGTATCAGCCACTCCTCCCAGTTTGGTATCATCAGCAAACTTGCTGAGGGTGCACTCCGTCCCTTCGTCCAGGTGATTGATGAAGATGTTAAACAGTACTGGTCCCAGTACCAATGCCTGAGGAACCCCGCTAGCCACAGCCTTCCAGCTAGACTCTGCACTGCCGATCACAACCCTCTGAGTTCTGCCATTCAGCCAATTCTTAATCCACCTCACTGTTAACTCACCTGACCCACACTTACCTATGAGGATATTATGGGAGACAGTGTCAAAAGCCTTGCTGAAGTCAGGGTAGACATCATCCACTGCTCTCACCTCATCCACCGCTCTCCCCTCATCCACCCAGCTAGTCATGCCATCATAGAAGGCTACCAGATTGGTCAAACAAGATTTCCCCTTGGTGATTCCATGTGGCTGCCCCCAGTAACCTTCTTTTCCTCCAGATGCTTGGAGATGACGTCCAGAATGAGCTGTTCCAACATTCTTCCAGGGATGCAGGTGAGCCTGACTGGTCTGCAGTTTCCTGCATGCTCCTTCTTGCCCTGTTTGAAGACTGGGGTGACGTTGGCTTTTCTCCAGTCCTCAGGCAACTTTCCTGTTCTCCAGGTTATTTCAAGGATGATGGAGAGTGGCTCAGCAATAACGTCTGCCAGCTCTCTCAGCACTTGTGGATGCATCCCATCAGGGCCCATGGATCTGTGGGTGTCAAGTTTGCCTAGCTGATCTCTAATCTGCTCCTCCTCAACCAAAGGAGAGTCTTCCTTACTCCAGACTATGTCTCTTACCTCCAGTATCTGGGATCCCTGAGGGCCAGCCTAGGCAATAAAGACTGAAGCAAAGAAGGCATTCAGCAACTGTGCCTTCTCTGCATCCTCAGCCACCAGGGCAAATTCCTCATTCAGCAGCAGGCCTACCTTTTCCCTAGTCTTTCTTTTGCTGCTGATGTACTTGTAGAAGCAACTATTGTTGTCCTTAGTGTCCCTTGCCAGATTTAATTCTAAGTGGGCCTTAGCCTTCCCCATTACATTCCTGCATACTCTGACAACATTCCTCTATCCTTCCCAAGTGGCCATTCCCTTTTTCCACATTCTGTAAGCTTCCTTCTTACACTTGAGTTTTTCCGGAAACTCCCTGCTCATCCATGCAGGTCACCTGCCTCCCCTGCTGGATGTCATACTCACAGGGGTGCACTGCTCTTGAGCTTGGAGGAAGTGTCTCTTGAATATTAGCCATGTCTCTTTCCCCACCCCCCCCAACCTTCCAGAGCCCTAACCCATGGGAGTCCTCCAAGTAGGTCTTTGAAGAGGCTAAAGTTCACCCTCCTGAAGTCCCAGGCTCTAATCCTACTTATTACCCTGTTTCTTCCACGCAGGATCCTGAACTCCTCCATCTCATGGTCATTACAGCCGAGGCTGCCCCCAACTTTCACATCCTCAACTAGTCCTTCTTTATTTATGAGCACAAGGTCCAGCAGCACCCCTCTTCTTTTTCGCTCCTTCACCACCGGTGTCAAAAAGTTGTCATCAATCTTTTGCAGGAATCTCCTGGACTGTGCATGCCTAGCTGTGTGGTTCTTCCAACTAGTATCAGGGTGGTTGAAGTCTCCCACGAGAACCAGGGTCTGTCAGTGTGAGGCTGCTTCCAGCTGTCTGTAGAAAGCCTCATCACCTTCCTCTTCCTGATCAGGTGGCCTGTAGTAAACACCCACAACAGTGTCCTCCCTATTAGCCTGCCCCTGAATTCTTACCCATAAACTCTTGACTCCTTCTTCATCCACCCCTTGGCAGTGCTCAATACATTCCAGCTGCTGTCTCACATAAAAAGCAGCTCCACCACCTCACCTCGCTGGTCTGTCTTTCCTGAAAAGCATGTAACCATCCATGACAGCATTCCAGTCATGCGAGCTATCCTAGCACGTCTCTGTAATTGCAATGAGATCATGGCCCTGCGACCGCACACAGATGTCTAGTTCTTCCTGTTTATTCCTCATGCTGTGTGCGTTAGTGTACAGGCATTTCAGAGAGGGGACTGGCCACGTAGGTTTCCCTGGAGGGGTGTAAAAGGATTCACCATAGCCATGCACACCTTTGACATGGTTGGCCTTCTGGTTCTCGTCGTGGGAGGTAGCTAAGGAACCTTTGATGCTGCTCTGGTTGGCAAGCCTTATTTCCCAGATGGGTGCAATGGGATGAGCATTGCTATTTTTGACCCCATCCCCCAAGTCCTTCAGTCTAAAGCCTGACTGCCTTACATTTCTAACTGTCTGTTTGAATAGCCAAAATATAATTTGCCTAAGCTATCAGACTAGCTGTGTATACAAACGCAGGACATATGCTACTCTGACAATGTATACAAAGCTTTGGAGCTGCATGGCAAGAAGTAGCTGCTCCCTAAGTGCATGCAAGCCGGGAGCAGAAGGCAACCCCAGCACAGGACACACCTTCACCTTCACATCATGCAGAGCTGGGTGCTAGTGACAGTGTCCATCAGCAGTCCCAGATACAGTAGGGAGCTCAGTCAGGAACCAAAGGTGATGATGCCACAGATAGGGCTGAAGATAGGGCTACAACATGGGCCCAGAGTCCATCCTGCCAGCAGGGCTAAAGGCAGGACTGGAGACAAGTTACAATATATACCTGGGGTCCATCCAGGAAACACATTACCCATGAGGAGCCAGTTAGAAATGAAAGACGGTCATTTGAATGTCCCAAAAAACAGGTGTTGTATGCAACATTCAGGAGTCTGCAGGAAATCTGCCATTGTCCTTGAGACTTGAACAGTGGAGATGGCCAGGTTTGTTGTCTCTGCTGAACATGGAAAGTAGAAATCTTCCTTTCAGTAGTGACCTTTTTCTCCTTGCAGTACTTTATCCTCTTGTCATTTCTATGTTGGAACACTGCAAGGCTTAGTGTATTAGCTGTAGTCCCCACAGTACTCAGGCTCTACCTCTTTCCCATGGCGTTACTCTAATACTTGCAATCAGCAGGCACTATTACAATCAGCTGAGCTGTTTGAACTAAAAAGCTTCTCATAAACAGTGAGTTTGCTGCTTAAGACAGTTGTGGGCTCCAGACTGTGTCAGGATTTATTCATGCAAATTAAGAGATTGCACCACAGCAGGTGATAGACAGCATGGAAAGTGTCTCTTTAAATTCTGAAAACCAAAGCAGAGCAAGGAAGGGCTCTAGACGGAAATTAGACAAGACCTATAGGAATAAAACCGTTTGCTTTAACTTTCTAAGTGTTTTACCTAATTTCAGACTAAAATGACATTCCCTGCAGTTTCTTGGCACCCTCACATGACAATGAATGTTCAGTATTTCATTAACCGAAGGAGATTTGAGAACAAACTAATTGTCTTCGTACATTGAATATTTGGAACTTTGTCCACATGGTTTTGTGACAGAAAATTCAGTTTCTAACCATATTTTTCAATTTTGACAGCATCCAGCCTGTAAAATTTCAGTGATGTCAACATTTTCAACTTTCTGTTATAAAAAGTCGAAACAAAGCTCTGTTCTGTGAAAATTTTCATTTGTGTCAAGGTATTTTTCTGTACAGAAGACCCTGATTTGACTTGGCCTGTAACTCCCATTCCCACTGCAGCTTCCATTTGGGTGCAGCAGGGCTCTGGGCTGCCAAATTTACACATCATCTTCTCAGTGTTTCTTGACTTCTTCTGTGCCCTTGTGAGTGCAGTTCCCCCTTCCGTCTACGTTGTCTGCTGCAGGCCCATGGACCATTTAATGGACTGGCTTTGAAGGGCAGCCCCACTTTGGCTGGGTGAAGGCAAACAGTTTGGTTGCAGCCCCCTGCATAGAGAGGAACCTTTGTGGGTGAATGAAACTAGCAGCTGAACAGACAAACTTGGGCAACTGTTTCTGAACATCCTTATAAACCATTCATCTTGGTAACAAATGATGAATAAAAATGTTAATAAATAAATGAAATCCATGTGCTCTGCGTTGGCCTGCAATTTGCCAGTTTCCTGAGGCTGAGTCCAGCAAGTCCAGCTTTCTCAGGAAACCAATATACCTATATGTCCCACTGAAGAGCATTCTGCTTAAGTGTGCAGTGACAGACTTATTTTAAGCAGCTAGGTTTGGAAAGTTTGGAGCAAATGTTTGTTCACTTAAATCTTTTTATCCTGGCTCAACTCATCACTGACAATTGCATTGCAGGAATGAGGGGCGAATGGGAAAAATCCAATTTATAAACCCTCAGAGCTTGATTTCAAAGGATTCTTGAAACAAGAATAATCACCACTGATGAGGTATTACAGATTTTACATATTCTCCCCTTCTTTTTCACCAGTCATTTTTTTTTTCACCAGCCAGCCTCCCATTTGTAAGATAACTCAGAACAATGCTGAAGCAAGTCAATAGGAAGGGGCAAGTATCCTGCGGTAATCTGGTAACACTTTTCTGTTTCTTTTGTGGGGAGAGAAAAATCCTTGTCATAATATGTTATTGATTTTATTCAAGCAAGATCCACCCCACTCCCCCTCCACTCCCCTCGCCATTTATTTTGATATTATTTGAAGGATTTATAAAGCTGCTTTTATAAAGATTCTCTTTTTGGAGGAGGACTGGGGTGCCAAATCAGGGTATAGATGATGTTAAATTTCCTCTCTTAACTCTTGGAAAAGTATTGCCTGTGCTTAGGCCGTAGATTGTAAGCCAGTTATGTAAGAACATCTGACTTCGGTCCTGCAAAAGCCTGAGACTAGGACTGGTGCCTACAGAGTAATAAAGCTGACAGTGACATGCTGTGATCATCACTGGAACTTTGTTTCTCATCCAGGTTGCACTTTGGTACAGAGGAATTATTCCACTGATAAAAACGATGTTTTGAGAGGCAAAATTATTAATTCATTTCTTTAGAGCTGACTATAAAAAGTATGACATGAAACGTGAGTGGGAGACAACTGGGATGGTATATGGAAAATGACTGACTTGCATTGCCAAGACATAGTAAACACCCCAGAGCCTTCTATTCTCCATGCTGAGCAACACTCAGTGCTCTCAGCCTGTCTTCGTAGGAGAGGTGCTCCGGCACTCTGATCATCTTTGTGTTCCTCTGGACTTGCTCCAACCGGTAGATATCCTTCTTATGATGAGGGCCCCAGACCTGAATGCAGCACTCCACGTGGGGTCTCACAAGAGCAGAGCACAGCAGAGAGGGAGAATTCCCTCCCCCAACCTGCTGGCCACACTTCTCTGGACACAGCCCAGGATATGGTTGGCTTTCTGGGCTGCGAGCATGCATTGCCAGCCCATGTCCAGCTTTTCATCCACCAGTACCCCCATGTCCTTCTCAGCAAGGCTGCTCTGAATCTCTTCATCTCCCAGCCTGTATTGATATTGGGGCTTGCTCCAAACCAGGTGCAGGATTTTGTGTTTGGCCTTGTTGAACTTGCTACGGTTCACATGGGCCCACTTCTTGAGCTTGTCCAGATCCCTCTGGATGACATCTGGTCCCTCAAGCACATCTACCACACCACTCAGCTTGGTGTCATCTGCAAACTTGCTGAGGGTGCACTTGATCCCACAGTCTGTGTCACTGATGAAGATACTAAACAGTTCTGGTCCCAGTATGGACCTTTCTACCATTTTAAAAATGGGGGCAATTTTTTCCAGCCACCAGGGACTTCACCTGACTGCCATAACTTTTCTGCTGGTACCCAGGAGCTTAGACACAGCCCTCAGTGTACTTTTACAAGTTCCCTTCTGTGGTGAAATTGCATTTATCCATGGCAATTTTACCCATCTCTTAATGCCTGCTTCATCTTCCCTCTCAAATAGCTCTTCTCTTTCACTTGTGTGTATCCAATCAACGTACTTATAGACATCAGTCATTTTTTTCCTCTCAGCCTTCAGTGTAGCAGATCAAGTGATCCAGCCTCATTTAACCCTATCTGCATGCCAGTGGCCTTTCACTGTGTCTTCTGTAGCTTGAGTTAATCTTCATGTTCAGGACAATAGTGTAGACAGAATTCAAGAAGTGCTGCAGACAATGTCTGCAGCAATGGTGCTAATGATTCTCTCATAAAATCTATTTTGTGCTGTATATAGGAGAGATTTGCTTTGTTTCGTGGCTGCATTACTCTGATGGTATTGCAGAGAGTCTGACATCAGCTAACATGCCCTTGTCATTTCCAAATGATCTTCTGTGAGCTTATAGAGGTTCTAGGCATTTCGTTCATTTACGTTATTCTGCATCTTGTATGAATTCATTTTATCAGCCTCTATTACCCCTGACCTTGAGGTTATGTAGCAATTTCTGCATGATATTTCAATCTTCACGCATTGATAATGGCTCCTAATATTGTATCATCTGTATTTTTCATTAGCAGCTCTATGCTCTCAGCTGAGGTTTATAATGACCTTGTATTTTCTAGTTATCACTCATTTCCTACTCAGTATTTCTCACAAACATTTTGCTGGACACTGTTTTACCATCTCACTTCTAATATGCATCTTTCTGCCTTCTACTTGCAAACAGATTATCTTTATATCCCTCTGCTGGTGGGCTGCCAGCTGCTTGGATGTGACCTCCAGGCAATTTCAATTGAAGGAAATAGTGTTAATAGCAGGGAAGAAAAGTAGAGAGAGCAAGCAGCAGCCTTCCCTCCCCCTTCCCCAACTCAAACAATAACCAAGGCAGAAGTGCTAAAAGGTCAGTTGGCTTTGTGGTCACACACTTGTGTATGATCAAAGGACAGTTTGGGGATTAAAAAGAAAGAATGGCAGGAAAAAAAGTGATTTTGGTGAGCTGCTGTGCTGTTTTCCCTGCCAGTCTGCTGTATCTTTCCTCCACTCTTAGCTTAAGCCGCTTGATATGGGAACATATTTTACTGTTAGTGTCTGTGTTTATATAGTTATTTAGCATGGTCTTGAGAGTTCTCTTCTGAAGATGCCAGAATGCAATTAAAACATATATTTTTCTTTTTCTCCACCCCTAAATTATTAAAAAAACTTCCTTAGAGCAGGTTGCAGTATATGCAGCAGATGCAGAGCTTTTGGAGACGGAAACCTGCTTTGGTTCTGGTACCTAGCCTGAAGTCAGTCCTCCAGAGCCAGCATTTCTGTAATATTGTATGGAGAGGTCCTCTCTTCTCTTAGGGCCTGACTATGGTGAGTTGATGAAGGGATTAATCTAGTTTAAGTGTGTGGATACTCTAATGTCTGTGTTAATTAAACCGAAAAAGAGAGAGAGGTGTTAGTTTTATTTTAGATCTTCAGTGAGATCAGAAAAACAAATAAAACAAGAATTAAGCACTACACCCTTTCCACTGTTATCAGATTGCTCAGGATTTTTGCTTCTTTGTCACAGAAACACTCAGGTTGCAAGGGAAAACCTGAATGCAAGAGTTGCACTTGACTTGATAAGTCACATATGCAACATATATAATGTAGCATGATAGCATCAAATGTATCAAATGACTCTTCCAGATGGAACTTAATTGTTGGGCAGAAGCTAGAAAAATAATTGGGTTTTTTTCCTAACTGTTTATTGATGGAGGAACTTATAGCAACACAGTATTATTGACAAGCAGTAGGCTAAGTCCGAATCCTGGGACATTTTCACTAACTTGGTTGTTCCCTTGGAGAATGTGGCAATTTTTGTATTTATAGGAAACCTTTCAACTTGAAACACTTGTAAAGTTCTTGCTGGGAAAATTCACATGGTAGATATTAAAAGGCTCAGTCTATCTTCTTTAAGGATGAAATATGGCTTCTTCCTTATTAGTGTTACTAAAAAATCTAACCAAGAAAACTCTCCAAAACAAATGATATAGTTTAAAAAGCTGACATTGGTTTATTGCAGTGCTGGGTGCATGCAGAATTTCTGCTCCTAGCATGCACACTAAACAGAGTTCTTTGTGCTATATTTATACACAAAGCTTTCAGGGTTAGAGTAATTTTCCAAGTCCACCTGCTTTACAACGATTGGTTAGTAATTTACATACAATTACATTACTGCTGACACATTACTCCCACTATTACACATGCCCATGGGAAGGGTCTTCACCTGGGCAAGGGTCTTTTTGACCTGTGGCTGTGATTTTTATTATTATAATGAACTTTAATGACAGAGTTCTCAAAAAAGACAGGATTTTTAAACATCTGCTAATTTACCACAACAATTCTCAGCTTATAAGGACACTGCTGAGGTGCTAATGAGCAGGATCTTTTGCTGCAGGGAGACTTGAGGAAACTGATGTTAATTTTCATTATTTTGGTTCTATGGAAAGGGAACATCACTGATTTCAGGGGAGTTGTCACTGAGTTACATGAAGGCACTGACAGGAACATCAGCCCTTCTATAAATTTCAAACATGACCAATGAGGTATCACGTTAAATATAGTTCAATGAAGGAACATGAGTGGTGTAAGTCTTCTGCGGGGAATGCCACTAGGAAGCACGCCTAGTGTTACTTGAAATATAATGGGGGTCACCTTTCCCTAGTGCCTTGGAAGGAGGGGAAAGCACTGAGTGCAGCCCAGGATAGGTAGCAAGGCTGCCTAGGACCCTATCTGCTCCTTTCCAACCTAGCCCAGGCTCACTGCACCCTCTTTGAGCTTCTGCCACCTTGAAAACACTACTGACTACTTCCCCAGCAGCAGGATGGAAGAGAGAGCTTACAAGGGGCTGAACTTGTAATTAATCCATGTGAAGTGTGGCTAACGTGGCCATACCGGCAGCTTCTTCCTATAGGAGGAAAGAGCAGATTTCTTCCCACTGCTCTGGTCTCCGAAAGAAATGCAGTGCTTTTCCTAAAGACACACATCAGTTCAGTGCTAGCAGTGTTACCTGGAGTGTTCCTGAATCCAGCCCTGGATCTCTATTGTAATAGATGATTTTGCCTTCTTATTCCCTCTAGTTGTATAGGCTGGGAGCTGCTGTCCTGTACCACATTCAGCAGTCCTTGTTATTTATCAGCAGGACAGCTTGGGAGCATTCAGACCAGACAGCTTCTTTCAAGTGATGTGAATCTTGCAGGATTCAGTTCTTAAAACTGTATAAACAGGGGTCTGATGTGGAAGAGCTGGATCAGCCAGAGGACTGGCAGGGAGATTTGTAGGACTATGGGCAACCATGAAAGGGCAGATGGCAGTTCCCATTGCTCCATCTGGGGAGTCTAATCATAGGAGCTCCCTGTGTTACAAAAGGGAAGATCTGAGTGCTCCTACCCTGGTACCTGCTAAATAACGTTTTGCTCAAGGATTAGGGTGTGATATTGTGCTGGTAAATATTTAGGACCCTGAACCCTATGGTGGTGTCTAATTGGTAGGCTGCCGCTATGCCACAGACACTATTGATGGTTGAGTATATTCTTAAATTTCATTAACTCAAGACACAGAAGAGTGATGCAACTGTTGTGATTTGCTTTAAAGGGTGGGATTATTCTAAGATGAGAGTCATTACAAGTTTTCCCTCCAGCTACTCATGTGAAGGCAATTTGGACAAAACTTTGAAAAATGAGAAAGCAATATAGCACAGAGGGAACAGAGGGAGGTTATGTACATAAGCATTAAACAGTTCAAATTAAATTTTCAAGGAGGTTAATGCATCTAACCAAAGTCAATCTTCTATCCTCCATGTTTTCTTCCATTACTGATGATCAGATTATAGGGTGAATTCAGAATTCAGGTGAGGTGAACCTTATTATATTAACTTTGTAACTAAACATGGCTTAATGGATTAAAACTGTTTTGAGGAACCAATGTGTGTTTAGATGGATAATTCATACATCATAAAACTATTTTTCTGCCTAACAGAATTTATAATTGATAAGACTCAGGATCTCATTCCACTTGTATTAAATCAATTACAAAGCTGTCCTGAACTTCAGTGGAAGCAGAATCAGGTCATAACTCGTGAATATTGCAGTCTGAAATGAAAGATTTTTAAAACTAGGAATGAGACAGTGCAAGGCAAGTGCCTGGCAGCTGATAGCCTATGGCCTGGGACATTACACGGTCTGCTCTGCATCATTCCGTCTAAAGATGACAGGCTTTTTGTTGGGAAAAGGCGCTTGCACTATTCCCCATGACCAGTCTTTCTAATGGGTGAGCTTTCTGCACTGAAGTGTTAAAGAAACAGTTAGTGGCCTCACCTCTCAGGGGTCACTCAGCATTTAGGATAAAGATGAGACAAATGAAAAGAGTGTCTTGCTGGCTTTAAAGTCAGAGTAATATATTTTCCAGAGGATTTGTTAAAAGTAGAAGTCAGTCAACCGTACTGTGTCTTCAGGGCTGAAATTGTAACCTATAGCCAGTTATGAGTGCTGACAGACACTTGCTGCAGAAATACCCCAACACATATGTCAGGAATGCAAAGATGTACACATGCGGAGCGAGCGTTTGCTTCAGATGGGAGCCCTGGCGTACGACTCTCCAGCCTGTCTTCAAAATGCCTGCAGACATGACCATCTGCATGAGGATGAAAAGCAAACCTGCAAGGCTATTGCTGTTTGATTCACTTGTTTTATCTATGAGCCATCCCATAGAGGGAAGAAAAAAAACTTTTATAAACCTGGAATAAAATCTCCTCTGTTTAGCAACTCTGTCTCTCCATTTCTTTAATTATTTCATTTAAAGCCCTCCTTGGATCAAGAATATTTTCTAAAAATCTCAAATCCCCAATCAAAATAAGGTTTATCCATGTTCAGGGCACTGTCTGAGCAGGACAATGGAAAAAGTGCCAGCAGAAATAAATGTACAGTCTTGACTTTCAGACAGCTGAAGGCAAAAAACTCCCAAAGGATTTTGTTTAAAAGTATTTTCAAAAAAATAATGAGTGATAGGAAAAGTGCACAGAAAGACACAGTGCACCAATTAATTCACTAGTTTTTGCGAGCTTAGTTTACAGTAAATAACACTGGAAGCTAAAAACTGCTCAGAGGGATCAGTTTAATTCTAATGTATGGGAGAAAGTGAGTTTAAAGCCTCTGTATTTTAGAAGAGAGAATCCTCCAAGATCTCACATCTCTCACCAAGGTGGACAGAGAAGGAAGAACAATCTGGTTTTGCTTATGAACAATCTGGAACCAGAAGGACTGTTAAGAGAACAAATGCACTTGGAGTGGAGTTCTTGGACATGTCATCTAAATCTTAAGTAACCATACTGTGACAAGATAAGGATTTTAAAAAACATCTTCACTAAACGAGTGCTAGGGGGAACAGTCAATTACAGCAACAGCGTAAAAGAGCAGATTGTCAAAGGATAAGTTTCTGTCCAAGAAGTGACCAGACTTTGTGCATTTTTCAGGCAAGTCCTGGGGACACTTCATGATAGCCTAAAGCAAATGAATCAGCTCTTAATTGTAATATTGGATGGTATTTGAAAGCTTCATCTCTGAAATCCAGGAAAATACCCAACAGTGAAACAAATGCCCTCAGTACACTTCTTCCAGAAAAATCCCTGCAAGATAGAAAAAAACAGATAAGCACAGAAGTTCAGTGTAATAGGTTAGGGAAATGAGACAACTTTGTGACCATTTTTGGAGGGTTTTCTGGGAAAAAGAAAAAGCTCTGAGAAAGATCAATGCCACTGCTGTGGGAAAGACCCAACTTGTTTTGTTCAGTAGGAATGTCTGGAAATAGAAACGTACCAGAGCTTCCCATCTGTCTTCTGTTTTGGGACAGGGATTCCTCATGCCAGGAGGACAGGCTTTGAGAAAATGGCTGTAGGCTCCGGTCCTCTCTCCTCCATGGCCTGGGGCCAAGGGAGGAATTCAGGACTGGGTGTAGGAGAGGTGTCACTGTGGATCCTGCTGTCTCATGTGTGGCTTTTGTCCTTTCTTATATGCCTTGATCTATTGCAAATGCAGTAAGATTAGAATCTGGATTTGAGCCTAAATTCAGATTACTGAAAATGAAAATGGGGAAGGCAATAGCATTCATAGATCTAGATGAACAGTGTGGACATGCATGATTTTGAATTGGTGTCTTCAATTTATTTCATATTTCATCTTAATATCAGACTGCCCCACCACACTAGGGACTGTGAAAGAGGGACACGTATCCACTTTACAATTACTTTTTGTATTAAGTAGCTTTTACATTTTTTTAATATGAATAAGTCTCTTAATTCTTTCCTGTAAATTATGTATCTTGGTGCAGTTGCAGGTCAAGAAGAATTAATTTCCTACATACAGATGAGAACTCTCAATCCAGACCTGTATTAGTAAAGTATATAGGTTTAAAGTATAGCATGTTTTTCATAGCAGCCAGAGAAATTTAAATCCATATGCTACATACTTCTGTAATGTCTCTCCAATCAGTTGAACCTATTTATTAGCTGTGCATGATTTACCTAGTCAGCCTCCACAATTCTTATCATTTTCTTGGTAGGATAGCAGATTATTAAAATTTCTGCTTAGCAGCATTTGAAATCTTTCCTCCTTTATTGCAGAAGTAGCGTTAACTTTTATTTTTTTACTTAGAACGGTCTTAAAAGTCCAGAAGTGATTTTACATGTGACTTCCAAAAACATCAACTGTAACTATGCTGCTAAGTGTTACAATGTTGTCTTCTGTTCATTGTGCCTGATTTATTATCCATTTTAATAGAAAATGATGTTTTTGTAATGTAAATGTAAAATAATCAGCAGAGATCAACCAAGTAGAACAGAGTTTAAAAGCACCAATCACACTGCATATTGACCAAGGAAGAAAATCATGAGCTACAATGAAAACAAATCCTTTATGACAATTGTACTGCACAAAAGGATGGAAAACCTGATTACAGTCTTGCTTATTCCAGTAGAATTGTAATATCCCTGAGTCTGAAAAAGACATCAAACTGATGTAAGACCACAATCACATCCAAAGGCGAGTTCAATATACATTGATAACAGAACCAAAACAAGTCACAGGAAGTAATATAAAGTCATTATCACATCTAGCAGATTATTTCATTTGTGTTCATTAACTGTATTTTTCTGTATGAGAAGCACCAAATCAAACAGTTTAATAAAAAAAAATAGATACATTCTAATTGTACAGAACATTTCCAATGAAGCTACACATTATTGAAAGCTTATGTACACTGAGAATATTATGTGCCTCAATAAATAAACATTTTATCTCAAGTGAATATTTTCTTCTGCAGGATGTTATCTTGGAGACCAGAAGAAGCCAAGCATACATATTTAAAATTATATGAAATGGCTAGAAGACACTACTGTTAAATCCCTTGTAGGGCCTCACCCATTGCCATGTCCCATAACACCCTCCTGTTGAAAAATGAGAAAATGGAGGTATTTTGCTCAAATTCACATTTGTTATGTTCCACGTGGGGGGTCAATGTGTGCATTCAGTTTGTTCCTCCTGGCTGAACAAAGCCACTCCAGAATGATTCCATAGAGCCCCGATTATCAGGTGTGTCCCATGGGCTCAGGAGAAGGAAAGGTGAGTGAAAGAATTTTGGAAAGGAGGGAAATATGGCCAGCAGGAGGAAGCATGACAAAGCCACATTTTAGTCCCTCATAGTAAATTAGCTCTTGGTGTTAAAGTTTTCAGGACCTATTTTTCAGGCATCAAAGTCAATAAAAAATATTTCTACTTATATTTCCTCAGGAAAAGTAATGGTCTTTTATGTTCACATGTCCTATTTTTTGATGGGGTCCTAATTACTGTGACGTTCAGCCCATCGTTGATTTTATGACTGCATAACCCACATTTGTATTGTTATAATATTACAGAAAATTTTGAAATGAACCATTTTTTATTTGCTTTTTGTTCTACTTCTGGGCTACCAAACTAGGCCCAAGACAATAAATTTGCATATAGAGTACCATGTAAGTGAATATATTGAAATTTGTGCAAGAAGAAAGTCAACCAGCACTGCAGTCATCAGCTTTCCACTCATGAATGCTGCTTGGATGTAACAGAAAAGCTTTAATGTCCTCTTTTGGAATGGACAAATCTGATTATTCATGGGAAGAACATTCAGCACGTACCACTGCCTGTATTTTCACGTGTAATCCTTGCTCCACTCCTTGCTTTGATTTCATGTTAAAATACTGTGTTGCAGGAGGCGCTAATTATCTGTTCTATGGGCTAGTTAAAACTTCATTGCACTAAAGTAATAAAATCCTACTGAAAATGGTTTCAAGAGTGTAGCCAGCAGGATGCTGCTCTGGGATGCCTGGCTCTGCTCTCTGGAGGCTAATAACCACACAAGCATTACATCAGTGATTGTTTTTTTTCCCAAATGAGTGAAGTAACAAGTTGCATAACGCTACACACATACTCCTGAAGATATGTGCCTTTAAACATAATCCCTTAAAGGACCAACCAAGCAACTTTTGAATAGTGTTTACAAGGGAAAAAGTGTGTAGGAGAAGAGAGCACCCTTTCTATAATGCAAAACTTCCATTTGCTTCCTAATAAGAAACAAAGAAATACTTTTCTGGGAATTATTTGTCTGACAAGAAAGCATCTTTTCCTGGCAACAAAAAGCTATGCTACAAGCTCCAGTGACTCTCACTCTCTTATTAATTTATTGCATTCTTGATTACTTAGCTTTTTGTTTTTAAGTCACTGTGACTCATTTTCTGTGCGAATGGGATGAGCAGTTATATTGCTAACTGTGAAGCTAATAGACACTTGCTGTGAAACTTGTGAAGTTTTGAAACATGCCCAACACTGGACACAGGTATCGAAGTTGTAACATGGGATTTGTTGTTGTACTCCATTAAAAAGTTCAGTAAGACTTTAAACAGAGACCTAAATTTCTGTGGTTTCACAATAAAGAGCCACTGTTAAAGGTTTTAGCCTTCCAGTAGAAACATGAAAAAATAAAGAGGAAAAACCTCTGCATTCCAATGCAAAAATTTCAGCAGGCCTTTCTATTTAACAATGCCCTTATTTTCCTTTAGCTGCAAAGAATTTAATATGGAAAACCAAGCCAACCGTTTGACAGGTTTTCATGCAGTATTACAATAAAAATAACTAGGCTTTTGGGTAAGAAAGAAAAAGGTGACTGAGGTGAACTGCATCCTTGAAAACAGAACAAGAAAAATCACCCACAAATGGAAGAGGAAGGGTGATTTTACCGTGAGTCTGTCTCAGATTAGGTCTACCATTTGCTGTGGCAATCAAAGGTGTCCTCTTTGGTCGTTGCCCTCTCCCTTTGCCTGAGGCAGAAGGAAATGCACACTCACATCTTATCCCCTCCCCAAATCACAGTCCTCTGTTCCAGCTCTGGCCCACTTTTATCATCAGTTTGATCTAAGCAGCAGGCTACATACACATATATATTTCTTCAACTATCCCTGCTGTGTGGGAAGTAACCTCTGGTAAAGGAGCAGGATGAGAATTTGGGGGTGGTAATATCTTAAATCTTGACAGCAGAAATAGCTAAGGCTTGTCTTTCAGTGTCCCACTGGCAGCATTGCTGCTGGAGAAAAACTAGCACAACATGCAAACGGAGCTGCTGAAGGATTTGTCAAACTCTTTTCAATATCAGGCTGCCTAAAGGATGGTTTTTGTCTTTCTGGTCAGCAACTCTCAGTAGTGCTGCTGACCACGCGGTGCTGACAGAGCAAGACTTTTATAAAAAATCAGGAGAGAAGTACTAAAAAGTGGTAAAGGAAAAAAAAGTGAGGAATAAAGGTCCCACATTTGAAATGTTATTTATGTTGGTTCCAGGGGTAGGAGCAATATTATATGGAGCCTACTTTCTGGCTTGGTTTGGTCAAGACCATGAAGGTGAAGGCTCTGGTCCACTGAATAGATTTCAGCACCCTAGAAGACAGTGGGATTGAGAAAGATTGCTCCATCCTTCTTTCCCTTCTTCCAGATTCTGAAGTTAAGTTCTGGACTGTGGTAGAAATAAGTCATGCTCATCATTTTGTTTGCCGCTTGGGCTTATTTCCAGACAGGCTGATGGGGTCTTATGCTTTACAGTCCTACCGTTCTTCTTGCAAAATGAACCGGATGTTATCACCATGTGTGGACTTTAGAAACTCATGTTATTGTTTTGGACTAAGTCAGCTTTTGTGCCTAATTTGCTGACCAGTCTAAGGCAGTTTATGTTTTAGAGCGTGCTGCATTTTTGCTGTTTGTGCAATTTATACACCACTGTAAATAAGCCAATGTCAAACAACTTTGGAAGACAAGTTCTTCAAGTATTTGCCTAAATCACACATTTTCAAGGCCAGAGAATTACAAAAAATGACCAAAGGAGCAAAATGTAAGGTTTCTTGTTAGAAATGAGATCTTAGGGTATTACTAAAAGCTAGCAAGACCACATCAGGACACTGCAGCTTTGAACTATACATGGATTTAAATACTTTTAGCTGTGATCTGCAAATGATATCTTTGTGTAGGAATACTATTACATGTCACTTCAGAGCATTCAGACCAACCAGTTGGACTGTGGTCTTAATTGTTTTAAGGTAAGGATTTCTCAGTGGGAATATGTTGCATTACCAGAAGTGTGTTAAGATATTTCAAACTGCACAGGAATCAACACAGAGAGGGAAAACAGCTATGATCAACAATGGTAACAATCAAGATCTTTGCTGTTGCTGGTAGCACCGTTGCTTGAACAAAAAGACGGTAAGAAAATATGTGAGTCTCAAGTCTAATGAAAATACTGTTACTGTAATTAACACGTGTAAAGATCCTAGCCGTATAACTTTACCCTCAAGTACAAAGTACAGACTTTCATGTGGAGTCCTGCTGCATTAAGTACAAAAGTGATTTCCAAATATGTTACAATAATTTCATTTAGAGGAAAACTTCCTTTAGCATCTCTTTGGTAAATCACCCTTCAAAAACCGCATCTAGATCTCCCTGCCTCTGCTGTATGGTTTTTATTTTTCAAATGGGGCAAAAAGCTTGAATTTCTTACCTTCAAAGGAAAAATATGTCTTCTACCCTGAAAAGGGAATTAACACTGCAAATCCACTGTCCTCTGTCCTCACTCCATTACCTCTTTCCAGGACTCAAATTCCAGATATATCAATAGCTGGAAGGCAATTATTATCCATTGGATTTTAAAATCCAATGTTAGATTTAAAAGATTCAGGAAATAAATAACAGTACTAATACCATCTCCTTCCTTATAATTTATACTGAAAATAATTAACAGATCTACAGTTTTCTATGACTAATGTCTTTCAAACAAATAAGCACTGTCTTCTTTTAACTTATATTTTTGTATAAAAAGTTTTAAGTGTTATTCTAGTGACTAGAGGTTCTTTAGCTCTACTATCCCATAGTTTTCAGATTTTTCTCCCACTATTTAATTAGACGTTTTGAAGATATTAAAATAATTCTCTGATCCATGGATTATAAAATCTAATCTCACTAAAATTGTGTAGTATGATAGGAAAGCTGAGGCTCTAAAAGTCCTCATGTCTAAGTTTTCTTACTCCATTTTACCTAATCCTGGTTTCAATTATTAGGCAGAGCTTTGGCTGGAGTGTTTCCTTCAGCTTTTATCTGTCTTTCCTACAACCTTGGCCAGTTCCTGTTCTAAAGTAACAAAATCTCACTAATTTATGCCCTCTCTCATCTTCATCTACAAAGAGGACTTAACAGAAGTATAACTGAGATAACATCAATGTATTTGATAAAAGCACTTAGGTAACACTGGGGCACATTTATTGTTCTGTTACAATATATTATAACTCAGAGTTAATTGTGCCTATCTAGTTTATAGTCATTGTGCACTCTCATGCAGGAAGGATCCTTGTCTTCATACTGTCTTTTAACTACTCACAGGGGGTTTCCTGTGAATGAATGGGCACTACCACTACTGTTAGAAGAGCCTACAGCATTTCAGATCACGACCTCAAGCACTGAGTGAGAGAGGTCCTCTGGAATTCTAAACTTGTCGATTCCCTGAAATACCTTAAAATTAGAGGTCTTGTTTTCTTCTGCAGCATAGCAGGCTCAGGGAAATGGCTAGACTTTTCCCCTTACTAGCTTGCCTTTTTCTGATGATGAGGACAGATGGAGGGGCTCATGCCAGGGTCCAAAATTCTCCCCAGTGTAGGCAGAGTAAAGCTGCTTTCTGTCTTCTTTTTTCAAGGCAAACTATTAACCCATTTTACTTTTATTTGTCTATAATGTCACAGTGCTGAACAAGATGGTAGAAGGCTTGTTTCTCAATATGCTTGTTTTCCATCAATTGTTAGGTCCTTTTCAGGCAAATGGTGCCATTATGTATAGAAATCCTTCACAAAAAATGGATTTGATCTAAGATGTAAATGAAGGAAAAGACATAAGGTGAGAGGGGAGGGACGGATCCCCCTAAGTCAGTCAGTCAGTCTTGTTATCCAAATTTTATTCCTGTGGATAACAGTCATTATTTTGTTAAGGATGCAGATATTGTTCTTCCTTGGGGAGAAGGAATGGGTCCTCCCTAAGTCAAAGCGTTGAGTCTCTATGGTACACAGAATCTTGACTGTAAAATATAGTCAGTTTGGTTTGTGTTTTCTTTTCTCTGTTTATGAGTCAATACAACTCTTTGAGTGGTAATGGTCCTTATGTGTCTCAAACAGCACTCTCTATAAAAAGTAGTTCCACTGAGACGTCTTAAAACTTATAATAATTTGCTTACCTGTATTACTGTATTATCTTCTACTTAGCTTCTTTGTAGTTAGTATTAGAAATGGTAAATGGATGATTTTTCAAGTATTTGCTTTCACTCTCTCTCCCCATTACAATGTTATTATTCACAATGTAATAAAGGTAATGGCATAAATCTTGAGGAATTATTTTTACTGAGGGTTTTTTCTGTCTACTGGGTATTTTTAAATGGATTGCCCACCTGCCTTCAGTTTATATGTAGTCATTTTGGCTGATTACTTCATATAGTGTACTACATTTAGGACACCCCCCCCCCCCCCCCCCCCCCCCGCCCCATAACCATGGTAACTATTTTTGCTTAGGCACAGTTTTACACGTGGGTTCATTTTAATTTAGCTGAAAAAAAAAATAGAGAAATGCGCTTGAAAGCTCCTGAAATCATTTGGGTTATTATTGGCTTTCATTTCAGGTTCAACAGAGGTAGGATTGCTCATAGCCTCTCTCTATCTCGCTTTCACTGATTTTTTTTTTTTTTTTAACTTAGTAGGTGTGGGCTGTAAAGGATTTATATAAAAGTTTTGGGAGGTTTTCCATGGGCAGCTTGTCTTTCTGAAGTAAAAAATCTGTGTATGGTAAGATTTACTTAACCAGGAGCAACACTGCAGCATTCTCTTCTTTTCCCTTACACCAGAGAGAGTGTGGCCGCTGTAATCAAATTTTTCTTACACCCTGTGCTGGCTTGACTCAAAATTTTTGCAATACAAATGGGATTGGATTGTAATAAACTGACGAAGAGCCAGGAGATTCAGAGGGAGGAGAGGTACTGGTCCCACTTACCTGCCCCTTTAACTTCATGGAGACTTGGAAGAATATTTCCTGATGTTCAGTCGTATGAAGTGTTTTCTAGGACATGCATATTGAAAAAGCAGTCCTGAAAGGATTTCCTTAGCAGATGTCTCCGTGCTGTTGATACTGTGGTAGCTCAGCCATCCTAGTGATCAGAGAAAGAATTAGAAAATACCCATTTCTTTCTGAAACTATTGATTCAGTATGCAGCCAGCAACCGACATAATTTTATTCTGATCCAAACTTCAGAAAAACTCAAAGGAAGAGGGAGGAAACTGAACGCTGAAGATCATCTTTGTTGGAGGACAGTAACACCCATCCTCTGGTGACATCCTCAGGAGGCCTGTGTGCATGTCCAGTGCTCTAACTCTCATTCAGAAAAAAGCTCATGACTCCAAGGCACAGCTCACAATCACAAAGTTTTGTTTTCCTGTGCTTCAGAAGGCACAGTGCACGCTAATCAACATCCAGATGACCACAGCATGCCAGCTGAGATGGCAACTAGAACAAAGTATTCTGAAATACTCCTGTCTGGTGGTAAGCCCAGTTCATGGGACCTGGTAGTATCCTTCATCAGAGCAATCAGGCTTGAGTTCCTGTGGGTTTCTTCTCAGTAATTATGAGATACAATGTTGGTATCATTACCATAATTAGCTGTATAACGTTTGGGAAATCTGTCAATATTTCTTGCTCACCAATTGACAAAGTATGTGTAGTGATTTGACTGCTTCTGCAGATGGTTGTATAGCACGTTTTACAAATGATCTGGTTTGCTGAGAATTTTTTGTCTGTCAGAGCATTATTTATTCAGTCAGCTTTTTCAGTCTTCAAATGAATGTAATTACTATTCCAAGAGTTAATAACAATATCTGTTCCTTGCTGTCTGTTGCAAAGGACAGTGCTGCATATCAACCTCTTTGATGCCTAATGTTGAGTCTTTTATATCAATAGCGGTTTTACTGTAGAGAAAAGTGCACTCTCTGGCAGAAAGATGATGTCTAAAGACAGCCCAAGGCTAGTTTTGCTTGTTGTGGTTAGCAGTGACCAGTTGCAGCCTCTAATCTGTAGTCCCTAATTTCTGCTATTGTCTCATTGCCTGTGGTGCCTGTAAAGCACCAACTCCCTGAGAGAAGTCCTCCTTCTGCCTTCTTGCCTTTGAATACTTCAAATAGCTGCTGCCTTACAAAGGGGTGGGGAGAAATCAACAACCCTTTACTCAGTTGTGACTACTTTGCTTCTGCTGAGTGACAAGTGATTGATTTGCTTCATCTCCCACTCAAAGGCAGCCGCAGCTTTTCTATTCATACTGTACAAAGGGAAAGTGGAAAGTGTTATATGAAAGGCAAATCTGAGGGCAGATGTCAATCTGCATAGTTCATCACTTGATTTGGCTGCTGCTTTAATGAGGATGTCTAAAGAGCTAGCAGGGAACACAGCCCATACTGTTAGCTACAGAGCTTTGTCACCAGATGTTTATTTTATCAGTGCTGAAGAGTGCATTTTTGCTCTTTTATCAAAGACTGTAACTCCATTGAAAGGTTTCATAGGTCAATTTATATTGGTTATTGTATTCTCTCCTCTGGTTAGCTCAGAAGGACAAGGTAATTGTCAACACCCTTAAGAGAACAGGAACACCTTCCTGAGCATGGAGTGGCATTATAACAAGTTCTCATTCTTAAAAAGTATAGGGAAGATGGAAACAATATTACATCTATTGCATATGCTACATACCGTGCTCTTTGGAAGCTTTGTTTTGCTTATTTTAATAGCATACTGCATGGGGGTTTTTATATTATCCTTTAATCAACCAGTTGAATAAATTTTTGCTATTAGGAATATACAGAAGAACAACTAGGAAAAATTTTTTGTCTGGATCTAAAGAGACAGAAAAAAGTTATAACAGATTGGAGTACTACTTAATAAGTTTATCATTGTACTTTATCAGAGACTGATGTTTCCCATAAAAATAACAGCAACTTTTGGTACCTGTTTTTAATATTCTAACACTGACTCTATAATTGTGTGGTTTTTTTAAAAGAGGAGAGGTTAAATCTTGATATCTGGTAATACAGTTCTGTGTATTAGGACAGAAAATACACAGAAAGATAAAAGTTAGTAGCAGAACTAAAGAAAAGCATATTTTTATATGCTGAAAAAATCACAAGGGACTGAAAAATGTCAGATGCAAGTACTGGGAGATTATATTAATTTTCATTAGGATTCTAAAGAGTCAATGTATAATTTTCTGGGAAGTGCAACTTTCCAAAACAAAACAGTGTAATTTTGTAAGAGATGATTGAACTATTCATAATTATGTACAGTGAATAATTTACTGGAATATTTTTAGAGTTATCTTAAATTGTTTGTAAACACAGTGCAACTGGAGAAAGTTTCAAGCATATACTACTTTTAGGGTAGGATTTTTCTTTTATGGTATTCCTATGACTTTCACACAACTAATACTCTATTTGTGTGGCTGTGACTATTGACAGCACCACTGTTTTAAGCAGGGTATGCTCATGCTGCAGGACACCCGGCCTTGTGCCAGGGACCTCAGAGCATAAACGTGTAGTGAGACAAGACATGCAAACCATTCGTTGTTCACATGATGTTTGTGACATTTTCCATTGTTGCTGACACAGTGGTTACTGAACAAGAGAATTAATATTTAACATAGGTGTGTGTAAGATGGAAGGGTCACCAAATGCACTGCATTCTGTCATTCTCTTGCATTTGTATTCCATAAGCAGAAAGACACATGTTCCTTTCCCTTCTTGCCAGTACCCTCTCATCTCTTCTAAGATTTCTGCCCCCCATACTCAAGTTGTTGGTGTTCTCCTGAACAAGGTCTGAGTATGGTGACATACCTGCATCTTTCCAACTGCTCTGTGGGGCCCCAGGTAGCCTTCTGTTGTGCAGAACTTTCTTTAGTTGCTTCAGAAAAGACTGCTTTTTTTCTCCTTGGTTTTAACAGCCCAAAATTTTCTGTGGACTGAGCAGAGAAAAGGACATATTTGTGAATATGTCAACAACATCTCAGTTGTAAGTACGCTTCAAAGAAACCCTTCCAGCAGCTCCATCCCCAAGCATAGAGCAGCGGTGAGGAGAAAGCACACATACTATTTGAGGAGCTTAGTGAATAGCTTCTTGCATTATTCAGTCATCTCTGCAGGCTGTAAAATTCAAGCAATACAGACTGAGGGTTAGAATAATGGGAATACAAGCCTAGTGCATGCAAGACAGTTTTGTTTCCTTGTTTGGCCATGGGCTTCATCACTCCATCTTCCTATGCCCAGTTTCTCATTGCTTCTGGTCTTTGGTAAAATACTGTGAGAATAAATACTCTGCAATATTTTGAGTGCCTAAACTGGACAGGAAAATTCACACCATAAGAGCTAATGCCTGAAGGACCTTATTATTTACTTCTGATAATTTCCTTTTTTTTTTTTTTTTGAAGTTAATCATATTAATATGAACATTGCTGAGATTTCTAAGAGAGTGGAAAAGAATCCCAAAGGAGTTCAATGTTAAATTACCGCTCATTGGGACTGCTTTTCAAATGTTACAGTACAGGTGTTTGTGTAGGGTTTTTGAGATATGTCTTTTTCAATTGCAGTGGAAACCACACTTTCAAGTCCAGGCTGCCAAGTTTGTTAATTCAACAGGATTAATTCCTTTGCTTTCCGTGGTCAATGAAACAGGACTTAAGAAAGAGATGTCAGCTATTAACAAGTGTTAGTAGTGAAAACTTTTATTTACCAGGCATGAAATTTAGGATTGCTTGACGGTAATAAGTAACATCAATATAGATAGATGGTTGTCTTAGTATGTACTAATAAGCCTTGGTGGCCAAAATGCTGCTTCTGACCTCTCCTGCTCACCTCAGGTGAGCTGACAGCAGCCCAAAGGATGCTACAGAATGGATGACACCTACTTACTGGCATTGTCCTGGCTCTTGCACCTGCAGGAGCAGCTGCTGAACCACAGTGAAGAAAAGATAAGTGAAGTAAAACTTGACTGGAATCAGCTGCTAATAGCTACTGCCTTTGGCTCTTTCCCTCTTTCTCTTGAAAATTCAGTGTTTTTCCATCCTGTAGCCCACAGAGTCCATCAGAGGGAGTATCCCTGAAGCGGTGCTAATGAGTCAGGGAAAAGCAATTAAGGAAAGAGTCTGTTGGCATTGCCTGTGTGAGCTCCTGGCACTTGCTAAGTGGTGGCCTCCAGTTGATGGGAAAACTTTAAGGTGTCCACAAATCAATAGATGTTGGAAATGCTCTGTTAAAAACTGGCAAAGCTCTCCCGGATCAGATCGCGCTGTGTCAGGGTCTCTTTCTGATGAGCCAGGGAATTATTTTTTTGTATTCTACAAAATTACTTCCACCATAAGCGAAAGCCCCAGACAGCACTCAGTCACAACAGGGAGCTGGCTGTCAGCATGCTGTGTGCTTGAATGTGTTCCCAAACTTGGCATGGGTTTTGCCCCTTTGATTCTCCTATGTATGGGCATGTCATTTTGTTTAAGGTGACACACAAAAAAGCTATGTATTTAGGCACAAGTTCTGCACTAGTGGAGTAATGGCTGGATCCAATTTAATTTAGTGTGCTCAGGAGCTGGTCTTTGTTCCACTTTATGCTGTAACAGCTGGGAACATAAAACTACTTCTCTGATGATGCATGCATTCTATAAATATTTAATACTGAAAATAATTCCCTTCTTATTAGCAAGAATAAGGGGAATAGTGTGTGGATGCATCAAATATGGTCTTCTTTTTGAGAAATAGCTTTTCTGAATGCCAATTTAAATTTTATCTATTTTGTAAAGTACTGCTGAAAGGCAGCAGATTTAACAGTTTAAGATTAAACATATAATAATGTGGAGAGTACCTTCATATTGGTTTGAGACAGCTGTCTATCTAATAACTTTAAAAAAAACGCCACCTTTGGATGTGACTACAGACTTGACCACAAGGTATGCAGATTGCAGAAGTTATTAAGTTCAGACACATATTTTGCTTGGGTTACATGAGTGCGTATTTGTTTCAGAAGTGTAATGTTCAAAAAATGGAGAAGCAATCCCTGGGAATTCCTATCAGTGTCACGTTTGAGGTTTCCTCTGTAATAAAATTCTGGTGTCCGAAGCTTTGTGTTGGACTTTCCTTTCTGAATGATGAGCTCTGCAATTTCCTCCGAAAAATATCACTCATTCCTGCAAACACATATCTCCAGAAGAGAGCTGGTCAAGCTTTTGTATTTCAGCATCAGAAAAAAAATTGTTCTGTCTCTGAAATTCCTATTTGGTTAAGTTTTAGTTAGAATATGTTGTGAGGGCTGTATTTTCAGCAGGAACTGACTAGATCAGGGCCTATGAGACAATAGTGCAGCTAAGCTGGAGCAAAGAAAAATACTTAAGACTGTTTGAGGTTCTTAAATCTTCCTAAAGAAATATGAGAATGTGAAAACGCTAGGGTTTTTTTGCCTCATAGAGGTTTTTGTTTTTTTTTTTGTTTTTTTTTTTTACGCTCAAAGAATAGCATAGAAACTTTCAGATGAAACAACCTGTCTCCTTTTGAACAATATCTCATGCTGATATTTCTGGAGGAAAAAACCCCACCTTATGATATATTTACAATGATGAGTCTAGGAAAGGGTTATTTTCTTCTAAAAGTGAAGCATGTGCATTATCAGTGTGTATATCATAAACTGATATCTCTTACACACTTCTATTAAGTGCACTAAATAACTAGTGATGCACACTTGATTTTAACATAAAAGGTTTTTAAAGAGTGACATGAGTTTTAATACACGGACTTTGGCCAGATACCCCATGTGCTGCTGCAGGTCTGATTTATTATGCTTGACCTTTTAATGAATTATGTGCAGATAAATGGGATATCACAGGTATCTTGCTCATAAGTAGTCTATGAATCTAGGAACTGGGAAATGTCTATGTTATATTAATTGGAGTACCTTCATTTCTGCAAATAGACCTCTTCAGCCCTTGCTAAGAATAATCCAATTAAATATCATGCTCAGGTATACGTTTCTTCACAAAAATGTTTGTTCGTTTCTAACCTTTTCATATCTCATTCTTCCCTCTAGGAAAACTGAGACTCATTAGACCAAAAAAATCTGACAGCCAGGTTCAAAGAAGTATTTCTAGGACCTTCACAAACTTTTTTAGGGACCAAAGTTAAGGAATTTTTTCAGTTCTGTCACCGTTCTTAAATTGTAGTATTGGGTGCAGAGCCTCACATGAAGCACAGGGCATTCTTTATTTCTTCTGTGTAGTGAAATAACTTTTTATTTAATCTTGACCTATGTTTTAGTTAAAATACTGCCTTGTACCTATGCAAAGTTTGCTAAGACTGTTGCACAGACAATATTGCAGGCAGAAAACACATTTTTTCTTATACTAATGTGTACATACACAAAAGATTATGTATTTCCCTCAGGTTAGCCTCAGCAAAAATAAGTTTTTACAGGAGCACTCTCCAAAGCTTTTGTTTAATAGAACATTTGTTGTGAAAAATATAATGGATTCCAGGCAGCAAAGAAAGATCAGATTTTAAATGGCAGAAATATTAGACATTATGTAAGATTTCCACATTAATATATACAGGGAATTTAAAACTGTTACAGTCTTTTTGGCAGGTGTGATCACACAGCCAGTGGCTTGTTGATCCCCATTTTCTTCAGATGAACTGTAAGATCAGGAATCTCTGGCCGTCTTTTAAACTCTGTCTTGAATTGATCCTGCTGATAAATGAGGAAGATCTGCTTTCTGCCATTTCATGTCTTGGAAGGAGGTGATGATGACAAGAGCTGGTGTGTCAGTCCATGAATTAGTAGGACAAACTGAATAATGAAGTGAAGAAAACCTTTCTGCCAGCTGCATATCTCATCTTTGTCTCAGGTATCCCAAGTCTCTTCAAATGGGACTTAACTTGTACTCAGGGCTGCAAAAATAACTGTGTCTTAATGTATCTGAGGTACTTCTGTACTGGGCCGCAGCTAACTCCTGGACAGATTCAGCTCTCAGCTGGATTCAGTCTCAACCCAGAGGGTCTGGATACATCTGAGGAGCCTAGACTGCCCTGTCTGGATGGATTTGGATCTCAGTATGCTCTGCACAACTTCTGTAACAGCAGCTCCAGCTCCTGCACCATATTTTGGAAACAGCAGGGCAACTGTGGGTCTTAAAGCATCTGCAGATCTTTGCTTTTCTCAGACATCCTGCCTCCAGTCACTGGCAGGGGGGTGGGTGAAGAAAACATTACTTTCTGAAATATGTTCCAGCAGATGTATTGGGGAATAATGTTAGTCATACAGCAGGCATTTTGGAACTACAGGCACAGAGAACATATAAGGCTTCTTTGCTTTCCAACCCCCTCTCTAAAAAGCACTTTTAACTGGATTTTTTCACTCTGAACTTACAGTGCGTGTTATGCAGACCTTAGCTCCCATTGATGCATTCTGACAGAAGAAACACGATCAAATGCCAAAAATGAACAGTGCCAACTTCTTCTATGGAGTTGACTCACAATAGTGTCACACTTCTTTTCTGTAAGCCTGGTCTTTCTGAGTGCAAATGCTGTAATTTTTTTTGTTCATGTGCATGCATATGTAGGCATTACAAAGAATGGTTTTAGAGTAACCTTCACATACCAACAACCGCGTTACATACTAGTGCCCTCCGAGTTGGAGGCAGAATTGGCTGATGGGCTAAGAAAACCGAAATGCTGTGAACTACGACAGGAGTTTCCAGCAAGCTGGAATGTTGATTTTGCTCCTTCCCAACCCAGTGTGGGATGTTCCTCCAAAACGTTCCCCTTGAGCTGATCTGCATGCTGTTGGACAGTGTTCACTGACTCGATGGTGAGCATGCTGCCCATTTCTCCCCTGGTGACATCTGGGGCTGTTCTCTTGCACCTTGAGAGAGTGAATGACAAGGGACAGAGGGAGAAGCAGCAGTAGCACTGGGTCAAGAGAGCACGTTGCTAAAATGGTGGCAGCTTTGGCCTGGTAGTGCCAAGAAAGAAGGCATCTGTGCTGAAGAGAGCCTTGCAAAGGAGAAGGAGGTGCCCAGGGGTACTGGTGTGGAAGGAAGAAAAGAGGTGGACTAGCGGGTGGAGAGAGCATGAGCACCAGGATTCGCACGTCTTGTGGGAGCACTGGTAATGGAGAAGGGGAAGGGTAGGCAAGAGTTTGAGTGTGTCAGCAGGAGAGAGAGGTGAGGCCTACCATCTTAGCGTGTTCCCGTCCTTCTCCAATTTCAGTCACTGATGATTTGCTGCACCTAGACACCAGAGATGACTATTTAATCATGTTTTTGGTATCATTACCTCTTTTTTCTTATTCATGTTTGGAGTGATTAGTTTATATTTACTGTAACATTTTCTGCAGCCTCTACTCTAGGATGTTGACACACAGACAGGCTTTTAATAATAACTTTAAGTCCTTAGTGAAATGACAGTACAATGCTCTGAGAACTGTACAGTCACAGATGGTGCTGAGGAAATATTTCACAATGAATAATTTATCCAGAAGACAAATGTAATTTTCCAAGCTAGTTCATGAACAGATCATGAAATTATTTGTTATTCAAAATTATTCATGATTTTTTTTCCCCCAGCAAATGGTCCTCTGCATCTGGTACATTACCAGTTTCTTCCAATAATTGTGGTATGCGTTTTTTGCTCCATTGGGAATTTTATAAAAACTAACTGCTCTTTCTGTTCTCAGTCAGTTGGGTGGTGTATTTACTGCCTTGAAATATACTGTATTGAGAACCTGTCTATATGATATGGCCAGCTGAGAGAAAGATTAGATGGGTATGACTAAAAAGAGGAAATGAAAGAAAACCCCACAATGTAAATGATGAGACTACTTCCTAAAATGTTAGGTAAGCATAATTTTTAAAACAGATTTTGTTCTCATAGTGCACTATGTAAGAAAAATCAGTAGCCCCCGGTCTTTTCAAAATGAGGAGCATTGTTGAACCAGATTATTATTTATTAAAACAGATTATCTCAGTTTCCAGAAAATTACTTGATAGGCTCGAAGTAATGCTATGCATGTCTGGCTTCATAAGGGAAATCTATTCACAGTAAAAGACCTATTTCAAAGCGAGACCCCCAGGAGGACGGTGTGTATTCTAGGAGTAATATTCTATTTCACTGACTACAATAGTAGTAATCTGTTAACCTCTGAGGCAGCACAGCAGTGAGGCCTCATAAATAAAGCTGCAAAAATTGATGAAAACATATAAAAATAATAAAAGCTTCACAGTCATTGCTGAAGAACTTGTTCAGGAAATGGAAAGATCTTTTCCAGGTATGTGAAGCGGCAGATAATGAAGCTTGAGTTTTTGTATAAATACAGAATAAAACCATGCACTGAAAAGGACTTGGTGAAAGCTGTAAACTGACATGCCCTAAATGGTATGTGGGACTATGATTTAGTAATCCATGGCAGCTTCAGTTTGCCTCAGTCACAGAATTTGTCAGTTCCCCCAGCAAGATGGAAGTATATACTTTTGCAGTGGCTTGTTGTCTTACTCTCTTAGTTGGATGGTGTCACTAATGAGCCGTCTGTTCCATCATGCAAATCCATGGATATGTGATGCTACCCCACATCCGGTTGAGCTGATTTGTTTAGGATTTGAATCTTAGTTACTTAGCTTCTAGAGCTAGCCATCCCACTTTCTTGGCTAGGGAACCTTAATATTTCCCTTCTGCCCTAGTTTCCTTAGCTCTTCTATGTGCCGAAGAATGGAGATATCCTTGCACCATTTGATTGGGATTAGAGGGGCTCTGCTTCACACCACTGTGGAGGTAGAGACAAGGAAGTCCTTGTGTCTCATGGGTATGACAGTCCTCTGGGTACTTCTGCACCCAGATAAACTGTGCAATAAAAGCGTGTTCCTTGAAGCCAGTGTCTCTCACAGACGATTTGTCCCAACTACTCACTAGGATCAAACTGAGCCCTCCTAGCTGATGACAGAATGAGAGTGAGGTGTTTGGTTGTGGCAGTGAGAATCTCCCAGATATTTGCCACTGCTTCATCTGCTTTACCTACCTAGAAACAAGCTCTGCGAGCTTGGGAAAATCCCAGCCAAGTGGTGATAGCACCACCGTATACATTTGTATACAGAATGCAAAGGAAGCTGTCTAAAAGAAGCACGTAAGCCTCCTGATGGATGATAGTCATACCTGACACACGAAGACCAAATTGTTTTCTCAATTGATTCCTAACAAAGCTTTTAATGAGGTAGAATTAGGAGAAGACTCCAGCCAATGGCTATCTTTGCTAGCCACATTACAGGCAACAAAGTTTATAATTTGAAACCTCTTCTGCAGAGAACATGTCCAAAGTAAACCAGCAATATTAGTAATGTTTGGACTACATGAATAGGTATGTAATAAGTAAGAGCAACAAGGTTTTGTTAGAAATAAATATTTCTAAAATGCATCCCATTTCAAAACAGCTGGGTCTAGAAAGGGTGCATCTTTGAAAAAAAATTTTATTTCACCCTCCAAATTTTTTTGAAGAAAAAACCCCAAATTCTCATGCAAGAGGTCTGGTCTACATGCTTCTTTGTACTTCAGAACATGAGTTTGTGGACTAGATTTATTAAAAATGATTCCAGGGCAAACAAGCCTTTGAGAAATATGAAGAAACAATACACAGTAGACCTGGGCAGTAGATGATAGTTCAGACCATCAAAATCTATAACTATATCTTGTTTTGATATGAAGGGGAGGACACCCTTATGGTAAAAAAAAAAAAAAAAAAAAAGCAAAACATTTTCCAGGTGAGTTGGAATTGATTTTAAGGTAGACAACAACAGTGCTGAGTATGAAACGGCCATAAATGAGTAGAGCAGAAACGATAGCAGACAAGGAAAGTAAATGACAGTTCTGCTTTGGGGGCATGAACACTTGTATTTTCCATTAGGGAGTTCATTTATGATTTCTTACAAAACCGCTGAGCTCTGGTTTGTTTGGAAGCCCAGTGTAGAACAACCACAAACAGCTTACGAGACTGGCATTTCACAACTGGTATGACACAGGACACAACTGTACTTCTGTAGACTCTGGCAACTTAAGATGATGGCAGTCTCTCTGTCTGAGGAACATTATGTGTGTACACATCTGGACATACATCTGAACACCAGGATTACATCTTGGTGTAATGTTACAGTTGTAGCATTGTAGCCAAGTAAGCATGCTATTGCTATCACTAGTAAATCTGCTCAGATTGTACATCTACTCTCTGGGAATCTTGGATATGTGTCTAATGTGTATTGCTTATGTGGGACAAAGCCTTTTTCTCTTTGTCTTCACTGCAGGTTTTACCTACACCAGTGAGACTAAACTGGCACAGCAAAGTAGTACGTGCCGCAATTGCAGCTTAAATCTTAGCTTTGAAGCTAACCCTGCAAGGTCACAGAACTTGTCAAACTTTGAACTTGGGCTGCCTGGAGCTTTTCTTGAGCTTGTTTAGCTGTAGCTGCAATTTTTTTCTAGTGGTCAAGCAGGTGGCTATTGCCTATATTTTTACTTTTTCTTATAATCCTGTGATATAACCGAATTTTTTATTTTGCTAGTTACAATTAGTATTCAGTGTAGAACAAAGTATTTGTGCTCTTAGCATGTTGATTGCATATAGAGGCATACAGGTATGTTGTGATAGCAAATGCCTTTCAGTCAGGGACACAGTGGAAACAGCCTGTGAGTGTGGGGCGAAATGATGGGATGATAACCAAGGAAGCACAGCAGGAGAGTGGCAAGTCCAGGCTTTTTTCTTTTTATGTAATAATTAGCTTTAGACTAATAATTCTTTGAGTTAGTTATCCATTGGATGAGATTTAAATTACATGAACAATACATTTTTGGATTGCTGCTTCCTTTTTGCCTCTAACAATAATCTGAATGTAGTAAAGTAGCTATGTCTAAACCTGGGCGGAGCTTAACTGTGGCACTGAATTTAAGCCATTTTAAATTGAGCTCTCCCCTTTGGCTTACTTTAATTGCAACCCCACTACTTTCACAACAGGACTGAGTCCAGGCTCGTTAGCTCTGCTGCACCACTTTGATCCTTCCCTTACAAGATTTTCATGCTGCTGGGAGCTGGGCACATTGCAGGGGTGTGGGGTAGGAAGTGGGGGACAAGAAGGTGCTGGGGTGGCATGTTGAGTTGATGGTGGGCATGAACCTGGCTGGGATATGCGTGGGTGTTCCCAGGTAACTTCCCTACTTAAACATTTTTGGAATGCATCAGAACTTCAATACCAGCCTTATGGATGGGATAGCTGACCTTGGGCAGTCACGTGTTCACTTTCCTGAAGCAAGGGTACCACATGTGCCATTTCTGAGTAGCCAAGACCCATCATACCACCTTGCCTTTCAAAATGCAAGAGACCTTGACTGTTCACATCTCCTGCAGCATGCAGGAGGGACACTCTTCTCTTGATCTCTGCAAATACCACATTTATGCCACTGGCTATGAAAACTGATTTTTTTTTATCACTACATTTCACTATCTTCATAGTGTTTAGATAGATGGCAGATTTATCTATCACACATAAACCCACAAGCATCAACAACTAACAGGTAAGTGAATTGAACAAAAACTGAGCCTGTGAAATACCTGCACATCATAACTCACCTCACAAGTGAATCCTTGGCTTATTAGAAAGGATGAGCTTTACCATCACTTTCAACAGCCAACAGCTCTCCTTCTGGGAGAATCACTGCCCTTCAGTGGCCTCCAGACAGCCATCTGTCCCATGCACACAGCATTACCCTCCTTGGACTGATCCTCCTCTCTTTTCCCTGGAGTGGTTCCCCATCAAAATGAAGGTCCTAGCCAGTCTGTGGTAGATTTGCCCAGATAGCACATGTACTCTCTGGGAATCTCGGATATGTGTCGAATCTGTATTACTTATGTGGGACAAAGTCTTTTTCTCTTTGTCTTCACTGCAGGTTTTACCTACACCAGTGAGATTACACTGGCACAGCAAAGTAGTACGTGCCGCAATTGCAGCTTAATCTTGCTGGATGCACATAGCTTTAGACATGAGGCTGCGTGGTGCAGGGTTACTGGGCTCTGCCCCCTGATGCCTCATCCCCTGAGGCAGAAAGATTTGACAGAAGAGCAGAGTGAGTAATATGCACATTATGGTGAACCAGGACCCCATCTGGCAAAGGGCAAATCTTTACCAGGACTCAGTTTGCAGCAGTAAGAGCTCAGTGCTTCCTGAAGACAGGTGTTTTTACAGTGCCTCAAACTGGAAAAGGCAAAGTTAATACAAAGGCAAGCTACATTCATAATTTTACCCTGTCATGCTTCAGCACATCTGATCAGGGTTTAGACTGTGTCACAATCTTTTCTGTTACTGTTTCTGAGTTAGTTTCACTTCCATTTGCACTGTACAATTGCTTGCAAAGTGATGTGAGTAGTGGATTTGTTTTACATCATCCGTTTCTCCAGCTGGACTAAGAACAGATCGACAGCATTATAAAACCCCAGTGGCTTTGCAGCATTTGCATGTGACCACCGGACTGGGCTATGCAGGGTATCACGTTTGGCTTCATGGACAGCTCTAGTTCTTCAGAACAGTTACTGGTTCTCACCCAGACCACACGTTCAGCTTCATAGAGTTTGATATGTGCCATTTCCATTTATTGCATTTTGGCAACGAGTTTGAGCAACCATTCTGGACCGCTTGTTTTGTTGTTGTAAAAAGAAGGCAATTCTAGTTCTGTTGCACCCCAAAAACTCACAGTTGAAATATCAAATGAGATAACAGATGGAGACCAGATAGTTGTGGGTGTATAAGGAAGCAATGAAACAATGTTAGGCAGCATGAAAACAGGCAATTCATTAAAAGGTTTTTGTGTGGAACTAATGGAAAAGAGGGGTTTGAAGAAAATGACTGAGTTAATTTTAGCATCTATTTATAGACGCTTCTCCTAAGTATGTGCAGCATACTTAGCATGTTGAAAAAAACACAAAGGGCTCCGGAAAACATAGCAAGTGGCAGGTACTGGGTGACATTTTTGAGTCTTGAGTACAAATGAGGAGAGAGATCTTGCCTTGTGATATCAAATAGGAAATGGCTGGGGGAATAACTAACCAAAAAGGGACTTGAACACAAAGCAGAAACACTATTCATGTGACAAAAAAGAAGAAATAAAAGAGAGATGCAAAGAAAGAAAAGGTGCCATCAAGGCAACTGACTATCACAACAGTTTTCAGAGTGGACATGAGCAAAGCAAAGGTGCATCTGTGAAGGTCAGAGAAAAGGCTGCTGTAGTTTGACAATTAGTATTAGGCAATTAGTATTAAGGCAATTAGTATTAGGTCTCTGCTTGCACCAGTTATATCTGTATGGGTGGAGAAAAAAGTCATATGCAGAAATAAAAAGCAAGGCTTATGAATATCTGGGAAAGAATGGCATGGAGGGAGATGTGAGTCAAGGAAGAGACAGTTGATCTAAATTGGTTGTTATTGTTTCAGGCAGATGACAACTCAAGGTCAATGAAGATAGCATACTTGTGGAAAAAGAAGTCATTAGGGCTTTTCTGTTCTTAGACCTGAGTACAGAGGAAAAAAATTGGTTTTGCAGCAAGCCTGAAGTTATTCCATTACATTCCTTGATGAGCTGAAATTAACACTGAGACCAGGTGCTTTATAGGTATATCACAACCCTGAGTAATCTAGAAGCAGTAACTTATTATGTTTGAAGTAGAAAGTAACTTACTGACTTCCTTACAAATCTTAATTTCCATCTCTGCTTTTATAGGACACTTCCAAACCTTCCCAATGTTATGCAGCATTTTAGGTGGGATTATAATTTTTCTTTCTGACTCTACAGTGATCATATACATTAAATATTCATCATAGAACAGTAATTAAAGTGAATAATCCCCCCCGAAAATGTTTATAACTATTTTAAATACTCAGAACTTAATTAAGAAGGTTAGAGGATTAAAGGATTAAACCAAAGTTTTATGGGGTGGCCAAAGGGTAAAATTGTAAGAACAGAATCACCTTAAGCTTTTATAGTGTTAAGGCCAGGAGAACAAAATGCTGGTAAAAATAGAGAAGAAAGACTAACTAAAAATGTCAGGTTAACATAGAAATTACACCTGTTTATTTACCTTCTAATTTGTGTTATTTATTGGCCAACTATATTTGCCTACTTAGACATATCTTCCTTGTGAGAACAGTATTTTCATTGAGCCACACCCATACAGTTTGTGCTAAAAATTAGTGAGGTGATACTGTCTGAATTACCCTAGCACTGAATAAGTTTATGACAAACCTTTTGCAGTTAGAAATCACAGTTATATTTTGATTAACTAGTGAGGTATGTATGCAAGGGTGTGTAGGAAGGACACATTAGGAGATATGGCTTTTATTTAACATGTTATTCAAAATGAATCTGTGACTCCAATACATCAGTGGCAAACCTGTCACTGATTCACCAGGGGCAAGAATTCCTCCTCCAAAGATATTGTTTGAAATGCTTAATGTCATGCTTATGCTAAATGCTCATATCTGCTTAACATACAGTTTTCTGGTGCTGCTTCTAAATAACTAGCATTTAGTCAGCACTAAAGGTTTAGCTCAGGCACTCTAAAACTTCCTGAAAACTCCTGAAACTATGTATTGTAGAAGTAGAGTCACTGAAGAGGTCAGTCAAGGAAATATATGGAGCAAGGTTTTTCTTATTTATCTGTGCTAGAATATCAGAAAGTTTAGTTCGAGAAATAGGGCTTGTCAAGAAATCCAAGAGTTCCACTACTGCTCTCTTGGGTTGACCTGTGCAACTCTAAAAAGACAAAACGTTGGTCACTGCGATCTTTCACCTTGAAAACAACCATCCTTCAGTCTCTCAAGAGAGTACCACATTATGTTTTACAATCTAATGAGACAGCGGTTTGTTAACCTCTGTATTATTTTGTTTGCAGCTTTAACAAAAGTGAGACTTCCAAGCCTCCCTTCCTTGCCCTGAAGATACCTGATACGCTGTACTTTTCACACAGAAATTTGCTTCAGTACCATTTTCCACTGAAACCACTGCCAAGACTCAAGGAAACTTACTTAATGCTGCATAACATTGGGAAGTTTTGGAAATGTCCTATAAAAGCAGAGATGGAAATTAAGATTTGTAAGGAAGTCAGTAAGTTACTTTCTACATCAAACATAATAGGTTACTGCTTCTAGATTACTCAGGTTGTGATATACCTATAAAGCACCTGGTCTCAGTGTTAATTTCAGCTCATCAAGGAATGTAATGGAATAACTTCATGGTTTTGAAGCCATGATGTACAGTTTTATGTAATACCACTACTTTACATCAATTACATCTTGTACTTTGCCTCAGCTGCCTCTTCCTCCAGTGAAAATCCCACACATCAAGACTTAAGTGATGTGATTCAAATAATTGCTCATAGCATTAAATTACAGTGGAGTTTACAGATAAACACTGTACAACTGACAGCAGACTCTGGCGTTTGTTTTTGGCAACACAGCTCTATTTGAGTCGAAAGGCAATTTTTAGAGCTTAAAACCATACTGTCAGATAATGGACAAGAGATTTTCATGTATTAACACCAGTGCTCCCAGTAGGGTTTTGAGGCAGGGAACTCGTGAGCTGCTTTAATGAAAGGATATGGAAAAATAACAGCAAACAAAACAACAGCAGGGCTATCTGGGGCACAACATGTTACAGAGCCCCTTCAGCAGGCAGACATGCTCAGTACGAGCATGCCTGCCTGTTCCTGTTGCAGCTGAACCTAAGAGCAGGTCACTAAATAGGTAAGGAGTATTGTGTTTTGAATATATAGCACGCTAATTTGGAGAAACTCATAAATTCTCTGACATAACAGATGAACCTTGTGGTAAGTAAATAGTTTCAATTAATGAAGATTTCAGTGCTTTCATGTATTTACTTTTTTTTTTCTTTTTTTTTTTTTTTTTTTTTTGAGCTCCTTTTGGGAATATTGGGGATTCATGCTAATAATATTCTTCTATTTGAAAAGAATTTTGTGGTTTGGGTTTTAAAAGTTAGATTAAAATCAGTTTGTTTTGATTGGAATTACAGTTCCTCAAAGTCAAGTGCTTCCTTTAGACTTAGAAGGAATAAGGGTACATTTTAACCATGGCACATAGCACTTGAAACAGGGGCTCTGTTTATTCTCTCATCATTGCAAGCATGTAATTTCCATTAGTTTCAGCAAGACTGATGTGTTTCTATCAAAGGAAATAGTTTCTTTATAGTGTTGCCTTAAATAACTTGGAAATTAATATTGGAAGAGATATCTGATGCCTACTGTCCCTAGAAATTGATGTCAAGCCTCAATAAATATCTAAGAAAGCTTGTTGAGCATGATACAGAACATGTCCTGGCTCTGTAACATTTAGAAGCACTGTGACTCTGCAAAGGAACTAATTTCCCAAGCAGATTGTTGATGTGGGCTGCTGATTCCTTGAGTCTGACTCAAATTCCTTTGTTACATACATTATAAGATGTCTGGTATCAAAACTGTTTCTCTTTGTTTACACAAATGATGTAGCCTATCTTTGTGCGACGTTAACTACTCAAATTTAACTCTGCAAGGGAAAATCTGATTTTGTTGCTGTGACCAACCCCCTGCCTAGTCCATATTACCAAGGACATAAAACAAAGACTCAATTCTGCTTCCATTGTCTTCAGTTATTGGATTGAATTGGAAGCAATGGTGATACTTATGGATCTGGGAAGTGCATTGGCATCTGTGGCTACTTAACATCTCCTAAGATGACATCAGATTTATTTTTAGAACACATGAAAACAGAATCCAAACTGTAATGGGTGCTTGATCGGACATTCTTCCCCTATTCCATGCTCAGTGAAAACTCTCAGACTCCTAAGAATTTCTGGGCCAGAGTTTGCAGTCCTCAGTCAAGAAAACTACAGCTGACCTCCTGAAAAATTCCCTACAAAAAGACTCAGTTGAAGCTGGAGGCTCAGGCTTTGGTTGTGAATCTAATTGAAGTGCTACATTGTTGAATTCATCATTGCATAGAGAAAATAATGTTTTTATACTCTATATGACGTATATTTAGAGTCTGGTCCTCTGTTACTTTACTTTGGATATGGTGATTTCTATGCTTTGGAGGACTTTGCATCGTGGACAAGTCTATTCAGATAACACACTGCAGAGGTCAAGGGAGACCAGTATCTGAGGGTTTCATAGAACCAATATGCCAATACATACAATGAATAATGTTTTTTTCAGGGCTGTGATTACTTATCAACCCTGCTCCTGGTTTGGCCTGGAAAGGATTCTGGGTGAATTTGTGTTAATGGTGTTATTTTTGTAAAATCACATCTCAGTTTTGACTTACAAGTTTTTCTCATGGTAAATTAGTATTACAGGCTAAAGATTAAGGACCTCACTGTTTCCTTTATATGGCTTCAGATCCGGACTACTTCAATGGAATTAATCATAGAATCACAGAATGATTTGGGTTGGAAGGGACCTTAAAGACCATTTCCACTAGGCCAGGTTGCTCAAAGCCTCATCCAGCCTGGACTTGAAGACGACCAGGGATGGGGCATCCACAGGTTCTCTGGGCAACCTGTAATTGTGTATTTCAGTGGAAAGTTGACACAAGAGGGGGAAGGAAGAAATGTATTAGTAAATCACAACAGAAAATACATTCTTAACAGCTCTGGTCTGCTTTTGCAAGTCAGAAAAGTGTGGACAATATTTATTAGTACTTCAATACTTCTGGTTGATGTGGTGGAAACTGCCTTTAAATTTTGGAAAGCATTTAGGATTTTCTTGTAGAACAATTTTTATATTGACCAAAGCATATTTTGAGCCCATAAACATTGAAAAGACATGAAAGAGAACATAGAACAGTTTCAGAACCTTGAACCTTGGCAGGGTTGTGATTTTTTTATTAGAGTGATGTTGCCCAGACCGCTTTTGATTTCCATCTAAGTAGTAAGATCATCAGTATCTGCCCCAAAGCATTAGAACTCCTAATTCTGAAGGTCTTCTGAGGACTTTCTGAAGGTCATCAAACACAAAGTCTGATGTGTGGTTTTATACCCATATGTTTCAGCCAAATCAATGGAGTCAGCCACCTGGGTGGGGAAGTGCTATATCATCTGGGAGAGGCTTGCAGAGTTGCTCTAGCTTCAGGTGTCACCTCTCAGGAAAAGGCCTATTTTTAAACTAAATCAAGGTACAACACAACTCCCCACCCCCGCTCCCTTAAAACATTTTCTTCGTTCTCTTTTTTGTTCAGAAATGTTGTTTACTTCTGCTATGCTGAAGTTATGCAAATTCTTAAAGGAATGACTAGAGAACTCAAACCCTGAGATTCCGTGAGTCTGTCTGGGCTTGTATCATGGCATAATAATCTGAAACCGTAGCAAATACATAAATATTTTTCTTAGCTCAAAGCAAATCTACTCCCGATTGCCATCTAGTGAACCAGACTAGTACACTACCTAATACATTATTATCACTCTGATTATGTCCTGTCTATAAAAACCCAAAGGGATGAAATATATTTCCCGTTCTCTACGCAGCCAACAAAATCCAGGCAGAAGAACCTAAGTCTCACTGTCAGGGGATATGGAACAAAAGGGAGGAGAATCAGGGCCATGAACTTGCACTACGTAGGAACAAAACCACAGAGAAGGACAAATAGTGGCAAACAGCTCATTCTTTAGACATATGTGGTGTGGAGCATGTTCCTCTTTGTGCCAGGATTGTCTTTAAATAGAACTGGCTGAAACTTTTTCACTCTGGGTGGACACTATAGACTTCTAATGGGTAACTGACTTTTTGTAGCTGAAAACTCTATGACCCCTAACAATTCCTTCTGCAGACAAATTCTTTCATTTTCTTTTGCAATGTGTGCTTAGAAAAAGAAGTCTTTTTTTCATAGAAATTTTCAGGTCAGTCTTACGCCTTCACAATTCCTTAACTGATCTTGCCCACAGTCAATCATTTCCTTCCACTGCTAGTTTAAGACACTGCACAGTCTAGGAAAGATTGCTCTCTTTTACGCCTCTAATTCATTCATTGAATCATACTGTGAACTAAGAATAATGAAGACTTAAATGCATTTTAAAGTATTGTTTGTGTGTGACACTGAGAGCAGCCTATCGTTACTGGATAGATTTGGTCACATTAGTCACAAACAAAGAGCACAAATGGCTTCTTTAAAGTCATGATTCTTAGTTTCTAAACCAGCTGAAGCCAACCTGTGTGCTGTGACTTGTGTTTTCAGCTATCAGATCATCCTGAGCCACTGCATTCCAAGGTAACTCACCAGAAATAATAGGCAATGTTTTATATTCTGTGTATTTTTTAGTGCTTTGGTTTGGTTTCTTTTAATTCTCCAAAGGGGTTAAGCAATATATTATGCAAAGCTTTATTATAGCTTTAGGTGAAGTACTAAGTGAAGAACTTCTGTATCCCAGAATCTGGCCTGAATTTTGAGGCTATTTTCCAGCTTTCTTTTGACATTCCACAAGTCCTTTGCTACTCAAAATATCCCCTCTTACACTTGCAGTGGTGTCTCTGCCCATATTCACTGTTGTCTTGAGACTGAAATAGTCATGGGGCTACTCAGTCTGAATAACAGTTGCAAGAGTGGGAAGCTGTGATTCAGCTTATAAAGTGGTGATAGTTCGTAAGATAATAGGATTACGTAAGATAGGTAAACTCTATTAACCTATTATTTTAAACCATAAATGATGGAACAGGAATTAATATTTAAGGAAACAGAACCCTGGCCTCTTTGGAGAAGGATGACTAGATTCTGTTTTTCTGTAAATACATGATAACACCATCAGTTGTGGTAAAGTTACCCTTACCCATAAAAAGTGAGGATCTGCTAACAGTACTGCAGAACCATCCTCTTGGTAACAGGTATGGAGACAAAATCTGCTTGACACTGAAGCAAAGTCACCTCAATGTCTTGAAGAGTGTAAAGGGTGTAAGCAGGCAGAAACTGAAACAGACTAGTTAGCAATAGGATAATAAAATGCCAAACTTGAAAATATTTGGGCTTGGCCACATACAAGAACTGACAAAACAGGTGGATGTCAAACTGCCAGGTGATAACAGCATGGCCAGAGTCCCATATGGATGCTCACTGTTGTTCCTGCCCCCAAAGTGAGAGAAATAGAGTGAGACTCTGTGTACATGTGTATGTGAGAAAAAAACGTTGACAATACCCACGAGGAGCTGCAAAATGACTCTGTTCAGCTGCTTCTCTGAAGACAGCTGAATCCTTTTTAGAGCAGGGGCATCCTTCGAATGGGTGTGATCTGTTCTGCTTCTTGATGAGCTTGAAACTCTTGGGTAGGTTTCAGGAGGGAAATAGGAAGAAACAGGCATTTGATGAATTCCTAAAAATAATTAAAAATACCTTCTGTTCTGATTAGAAGTAGGGGTGGAGAGGCAAAGAGGAATTACTTCTAACAGTCAGCTTCTGCTGGAGGCTAGCAAAAAAATAATAAATGCCTTTGGGAGGAGGCTGTCACTGAAATTTATCATGAACACTCCCAAAGACTGATTTAGATTAACTTCTGGCCAAAGAGTTCAGACTTACCAGTGTTACTCAGACTCATACAATGTTTCAGCCTAACATACATGACTCTGGGCATGAACTAACAATTTCTGCTCTGTGCTGTGGTCAGAGGGAGGAGTGACTTGGAATAAGGCATCCTGAGCAGATGGAGGAACTAGTGTGCCCCAGCTCAGGCATAGCTAGTCTACGTGTCTTTATGGGGAAGGTGAAGATTAGATGGGCAAGGTGAAGCCTGGCTTAGCTGCTGTCAGAGCCACAAACATAGCAGCCATTATTTGTGCCATTTGGATTTTCAGGTATTAGTAGCCACTCTATATCATCTATTTGCTGTGCAGGGAAAAAGTTGGTTAGTCTGCTTCTGAATAAGGGCTGCTTGCAGCCTAAGGAGAAGAAAAAAGCTGACTGTGCCTTTCAGCAAAACAAACAGGAGAAAGGGTCTCTCTTTAAACACGCAAACTGTCAGGAAACCAAGTGCACACAAGGAAAAGCCGGGGGAAAGGACCTGACTGTCGTTCAGCTTCTCCTTCCACTTGAAGCCTGGTGATAGAACCAGAGTTTTTCAGTGGGTGTAAGCAGTGTTATCCTGTTTCCTTCAGGGCAAGTAGACCATTCTTCACAAGCTCAGAGTGAAAATATGTTTGTGCCTTTTCTCCCCAACTGGTGTTTCAATTGCAGGTACGCTAACTTAGGTGTAGGTAACACCTGCTTTCCCTCATGGTACCAGGAATATGCCTGCTGTGGCCTTAATGATTAATTTATACCCACTGCTGAGATGAGCCCTGGTTTCTGTTGTGAATTTATGATGTGTGTGTGTGTTAGACTCTACTAGGGCATAAGATGATACAATTTTACTTGATAAAAATAAGCACTATTTGCAAAGGCTGGGAGTTGATTCATGTCAGAGTGGTTTGGGTAATGACCCTGCTTAAGTGTCTTTGGTTTATAATATAAATAGAAGAACAACTTTATGTTAAAAGTTAAAGTGTTTCGTTTACTGGAGGGAGTGTTTCAGCTTACTCAAGAAAACCTCAATGCTTCTGCTGTAACTGTGCTTTTGGAAAGTCTTAATGCAATTGAGGTACTTTAATTCATAATAATATAATGGCCTGCAGTTTAAAAGCAGTTACTTACTCTGAATGCAGTAGACAATCACAGAAATCACTCTTGAGATGAAATAAAGCCAGATTCTGTTTCCAAGGTTTGCTCAACTGACAGCTGAGGTGCTCAGGACCTTTCAGGATTAAACTGTCTGTCAGGCTGGGCTGGATAATTTTCCTGTTCTGCCTTCATCTAATTCAGACAGGCGGAAAACTAGTCCCAGACACTGAGCTGATATTTTGCTGACTAAGTAACTGAAGTGCATTTCTCTCCAGTGTGGTTTTAAACAATTCCTACTGGAACTGAGAAGAAATTCAGACTCCTCTGCTGCTGCTACCACTGGAAAAGATATTCTCATTTCCACACGTGATGCTGGAACTTCCAAAGGTGCCTGGAGAGGGAAGATCTATTCCTTCTTGTTGCATTTAGGTGCATAACAGCTTGAGATCCCCTCAAGCTAGGCATTAAGCACCTAAGTGTCTCTCAATGTAGGCAGAGTGAGTCTATTTTCTGAAGTGACAAGTAGCTCACTTCTCTGCTGGAGGTGCACATTGTCTCTCTCTGCTTAGGAACCATGACTTCAGGCACCCAAGTTTGAAGCTGTCAGTATGGGTCTTTTGGTGACCGCATAAAATTGCTATCTGTCCCTCTTTTGTAAGGCATAGGACTGCTTAGCGGGTAGCCTGACTCCGTCAGTCTCAGGCACTTCCCTCTCTGTAGCCTGGCTTCTCCTGGATCCAGCTTATGACAAGACTCCTGAGGGTCTCCCTGTCCCTGACAGCAGCAGTAGATCGTGTGATGCACCAGCCCTCACCATGACCGGGAGTGAAGCTACTTGTCTTGATGCATATTCTTTCTTGCAAATAACAGTGACACCCTTCCTGCCTTCAGGAAATTTCTTGGATCTTGGGCATTAAATCAAGTCCCATCTCTAGCTTCTGTGTCCTGAAACATTAGACTATTTTCACAGTATGACAAGAGCAAAATTCAATCTCTTGCCTTGCTGACACGCAGATGATTGCTTTTTGGTGGTGTGGTTTGTTTTCTTTTTTTCTTTCTTTTATTTTTTTCCAGTCTGTTTCAGTTTTTCTAGCCAGGCGGGCTAACTCTCAGCACACATCACTGCAAAGGCAAGATCTCTTTAGTTCACTGTATACTATTGTATTTATTGGCTTTTGCATAGCACCGTTTCTGAAAGCTGGCAGAATAGAGAAACCATCCAGTAGGTTGTTCTTCTGCACTGCTGTACGCCTGAACATGCTATGATAAACCTTTCTCAGTGGATCAATAATCTAAATGTTTCTAAACTGCTGTGAGTCTTCTTCACAATTAGTCTATTTTCTTGTTCTGAAGTGTGGCAACAGTGCTGTTCCCAGCATTTCATTCACAAATGCGCTACTGCCAGGAGCAGCTAGCAGGGTGAAAAGGAAATATTTCAAGCTATCATGGTAAATGGGCCAGGTTAACAAGGAAAGTCTATAAAGATTAGGTCAGCAAGACGTTAGCTTCCATTTCTGGCTTCCATTGCTGCCTACAAAAAACCCAACAAAACCCACAAACAAACAAAAAACCCTCCACCAAACAAAAAGAACAACCCATAAAGAGGGAGATGCACCTGAAATATTACAGTGGATTTTCCATGCATATAGATTAAGCTCTTCGGCTGTAGTTGTTCTCCTCAAACTGTTTGGAAGGTAACACTGTAAATCAGAGATCAACATACTGACTGAGCTGACAATACCTTTTCTCTAGACTTATTGAATAGATCTGCCAAGTGGTTGAGGCAGCCAGCACTGGCAATAGAAGGGAGTCATTGGCCTCAGCCTTGATAACACTACAGCTCCTCTGAGCTCAGGGCTGCCTGAGCTGAAGCTGACATGTTGGTCACTTGTGTGTCTGTTGTCTACTGAGGACTCCAAGAGAACTTGCAACACTAAAGCTGGATTTGTGTCATAGCCACTGCGCAATTTTCATGGAAGGTAAGTCTGTCCATGAAGCCTTTTGTGCCTCACATCTATTTACCTAGAAAATAATGATGATGTAATATGCTACAGAGCATGCTGGCAGAAAACAATGTGAGAAGCTTTGTTTGCTCTTCAGCTTACAGCTTTTCGTATTTTCCAGGTCTAAACCCTGTTTTTTTGGGGAGTGTGTGTGTATCTTTTCATGAGCTCTATGGGCACACTCTGCTTTGTCCTTATATGACCCCTTAGTTACTACTGTGTCATTAGCTGACAGATTCACCATTGCTCAGTGTTAAATTTAAAGTGCACAATTATTCTTACAAATTTTATTTCTTTGATGCTTCTCCTCTGAAAGCAAGGTGTAAACCCACAGGTTCCAGGTCTACAACATACAGCACACCCACATCTGTTTCAAGATTAACTGGCAGATGCTGGAGAAGGCTGTTGATAGGAGACATGACCATCGCTTTTCTGGTAACTTCTTTATGTTGGAAAAGGACTGAGACTCCTGAATGTAGACTTAAGAGGGGAATAACAGTTACAAAGTGTCAGGAGCACCACTTCTCCACTTGTGAAAAATTAACCTCTATATTTAAATGTAAACAGCTAGAAATGAATAGAAGAGAATTAAATAGTGAAATACAAGTTCCCTAGGGATGATTTAGGGGCTTCTTTTATTAATAACAGAGTGTGTATATATATATATATATATATAGTATGTGTATATCTCCAGTAATATGTAAATGAAATTACTGGAAATCATGGAGTTTAGCAATGAAAAGAACTGTCAGTTTTTCCAGATTTATGCTTTTTGCCCCCCGGTTTTCTCCTTGAAATAATGGCAGCTCTCCCCACATCATCTCCAGCATGTCTGTTGCAGCACTCCTTCCTTCTCTATGCATCCCCAACTTCATTGCTTCTTCAGTACCTCAAAGGGTCCCTTTCCTTCATCCAGATAACCAATATTCACAAAACTCCAGTGAACATAATGTCATGGAGACTCTACCTCGATCTGTCAAATATGAATTAAATTGGCCAGCTGATTACAAAGCTGTTGGGGAGGACTGGCAAACCAACAGTGTGATTGCATAAGCCTAATTTCCTTAGGACACCAAGCTGGAAGGTAATAATATATCAACGACAGATAGTTGGTCTATGTGTGAGGATAGACATATATTATATTAATTTATATTAATTTATTAATAATATTCTGAATATTGCAAATAAACCAGCAGAGATTTATACTTCCTAAGAGCTTGTGCCAATAGATGGAAACAAAATTTATATAGCCAAAAAATCTTGAAGGCAGACTGAGGTGGGATCAGACTGAACGCTGGTTACAATCAGTGGGAATTTTTCACAGAAAAGCCTAAAAGACTGTAGAAAATAAAACTGACATTTATGAACATATGTTAAAGGAACATGGACAGGGATAAAAATTGCATTTCTCAAGAATCACTAACCTTACGCAAGCATGAAAATGATCATATATAATTTGACACAAAGAAAGAATTTTAACAAATATAATGAGACAAAGTTTCTTTATAAGGTATATAGTTGAATGTAATCTACAATACTGTAGTTAGTGTTTCTACCTTCTTAAATGCAGTATATTATTACGGTACTGTCGGATTAACACTAGACTTCTAAAATATCCTCTGTAAAAGAAGGTTATACATACAAAAGTAGTCTTTTCAGAATGAAAACTATATTCCGAGCAATCTAACTAAATATGAAAGTGTGACTATAACAACAATACAATATAAAAATGGTAGTAACTTCTGATTCAGCAGTTCATCTCCCTATGGGCCAAATCCTGATCTGATGATATAGTCAGAAAATACAGTCTTAAAATGCGAATTTTGAAAGGACTGTATTCATTCTCTTCTGAATGCTTGCATAATGTAAGTCATCAAATTTTACTCAGTAATTCCTGCCGAGAAGGTTATTATTTTCCATGCTATGTAATTGAAAACTATCAGCTTCAATAATTTGTGGCTGAGTTACAGCATATCTTTCAGAAGGACATCCAATTTAAAGCTGATGACTAATGAACCACTTCCCTTGTGTTCTAATGATTCGTTACAGTCACTGCTAAGGAGTTGGATTATATTTGCAATTTATTTTTATTTCAAACTTCATTTTTAGTCATGGGTACTTTGAACATATTTCTCTGCCGGTTTACAAAGTTCACGAAAGTTGAACACTTGTGCAGGTATTTGGAAACTCTGTTCAAATTGTCTGCTAATCTTTAGTCACTGGTTTCAGCAAGAAGGTAGTTTGATAGTCCAGGTGCTTTGAGACGTGCTTAGCTGAAAATAGGCTTGGCTGAGCTGTGCTTAGCTGAAAATAGAAAGGAAATAGAAAGGAAAAAAAACCCAGTACAGGCTCTTCTTTACTTCTTAGAGCTCCAGAGTCAAATTCTCATGTGAAAAAAAGACTCCAGCTTACAATGAAAATCAAATGCCGAATTTTATGGCTAGTGGTACAGTTTTCATATGAAAAAGTGCTTTGATGTAGAAATAACAAAACCGTAAGTTCACATGTAATGTCAGAGTATTACTAACAAATGGGAAATCTGCTGGCAGTATTAAGGAATAGAATTTAAAGCTGAAAAAATACTAGGAACTACTTTCTATGCATATTCAAGACTTACTTTTTTGATTCATCTATGACTGTGATTCTTTTGTGTACTGCTTCTGAGAAGACCAGCATAGTCAAGCATTGCTGTGCAAATACTGAGAAAATGTATACTTTTTTAAAGCTCACGTGTCAATATTTGTTGAAAGCAGATTTTAACAAGAATGTTCCAATGTGAAGTTCTATATTCATGTAGTGGTGTTTAGTTACAGACTTTACTTGGGCCCATTAAGAAGAAGAGCATATTTCTAAGGCAACAAACACACAGAGGACAGATTGTCTACTGCATTTTAATTTTATTGTGCACTGCAGCTAGATTTCTCACCTATAATCAAGTCTAAAATGAAAATTGTGAATCCAAGGATCAGAATTTACCAAGGAGCTGGGGTAAAGGCTGTCTGCTTGGGTTTTCTTCTTGTGGAGCTCAGGATGGCATCACCTATGGCAAAGAAAGAAAGAAAAGGTATAATTGAAATAGAGCAAGTTAAGACATTTTAGACTACCTGTTTCATGTTTAAATACCATTTCTTACTCTAGAAGCCAAAGAGTTTGCTTCTGTGAGAGGTGTCAAGGGTGGTGGTTTTCTTTCAGTCAGGCAGTCTTAGGAAACTCAAGGGCTCATCTCACGTTTAAAAGCTGTAAACAAAAGTGTTGCGGATGTTTACACAGAGTTCTATTTTTCCAATACACAAGAACCGAGTCATTAGGTCAAACAAAATACTCTTTTCTCAGATTCAATACATCCTGGCCTAGTTAATCAAAAACCGTCTTGCATGCAGTGAAATAAGTTAAACCAGAAAGAAAAACCCATCCATCTGGGTGAATGAAACAGCAAATCTGTACAGTCCCTGTCAAAATGGAAAGTGTGATAAAGCCAGTGAGCTTCAGACCTTATCAGTTACTGTATGAAAACATATCTGCAATATGCATCATAGATGGGAGATTTTTTATAGCCAATATTGTGACATAGGTATTTTAAAAAGTGGAGGCATACAGCCTTTGGCAAAAAATAGACAGCAAACTGTTCTTTTTATGGAAAACTTGTCTTCATCTCTGCATTGCACTGTGATCTAGACAAAAAGTTTAAACTTTAGTCACTACAGTAATAGGCTCCTCCTACTACTAAAATGTTTAATGCAATCCTGAACTTCTTCCTTTGGCCAAAATTGTTCTTTCCCAGATTTTACCACTGAGGGTTAAGAGTCTAATTAAAACCAAAATAGAGCAAACCTAAGAAAATTGAGTACATACGCCAAAACAACAACAAAACAGGAAGTGTGAAGGTTGTATTGTGAATGCTGTCACATTTTCTGCCATTCTTCCAGGTACATTTCTACTTGCTGGTACCACTTATTAAGGTACTGTGAACGCAACAAAACTATTAATTACTTCCAAGACATTTGTAAACAACCTCTGCATCTCAGCAGATGTTGACATTTCATTTGATTGCTGTTTAATGCAAACTAATACAATTGATATATCAGACCTTGAACTGTAGACATGCACAGTTAGAAATAAAGCTGTTTTTTAAGACAAATACTGTTATTTCTCTGTTATGTGTTGTCCTAAGAGCAATAAACATTCATTAGCTATTGTCTGTGGTAGAATTTACTTTAAAAATAAGCTTGCCCATAATTTTTTTAAAGTGGAAACTGCTATTTTCCACAATACAAAATGATTTTTGTCTCTGATTTTCTTTTTATAAGGAAGAACATAACAAAGCCTAGTTTCTTAAATGTATGCCCCATTTTCCTTGCACTTTCTTTTCCACTGCCTGGCTTCCATCACAGTTGTGATCTCTTCCCCAGGGAAAGCCAGTGCTTGCTGCAGGTAGTGTGGGGATAGGTGTGCTGATGGGCCAGACAATGCTTACTAGCTGAGTGGCCACCAGCTACTGCCAAGTGTGTGCCACTGCTTGTTTATCTCCCTTTTCCACCCTGAAACACATACTTCGTTGTTTTTTTGTTTGCTTGTTTTGTTTGTTTGTTTGGTTGGTTTTTTTTCTTTTTTTCTTTTTTCCATCCAGGTACTGTTTTTCACAAAATTAATGTGAAGTCAACGATTTTGGAAATATCTTTCTTGCTTTTTCAAATTTACTTGAAAATGGTCAATTACTATAGAAAAAGGAAGAGTGGCTCAGCTAAAGCCATGCAGGAAGTATGATTACACAAGCTTAATTTATTTAGAAGGCCACATTGAAAACTCCCAAGCTATTTACCATTGTTTTTCTATAGAAAATATAGAATAGAAACCAAATTAATTTTAATTTTTTTTTCCTTTCAGCTTTGATAGCAGCTTATCTTAGTTTATGCGCAATGACAAATTAACTTTTGGAAAATTTTTATCAACTAGCTTTATTTTTTGTCCTCTAAACTAAACCTAGCTAGCTGAACTTTTTAGAACTTCATCAGTTTTCACCTTGTAACAACATTTCCTTTTAATAAAAATTCCACTTCTCTTTCATCTTTCTATTTTTTGTGCTGATGCTGAGATTTTTTTTCTGTGTTCTTCTGGTTATAAAGAAAAAATCTGGGTTGTTTCCTTATTACTGTAAACAACTCCATAAATGACTTCTCTGTTTCACTTCTCTGTATTTTACTCTTTGGATTCCTGGGACAGATGTGAGTGGAGATGGTATATTTGGGGAAAAGGATAACAATTTCTGCAACGATAAGACGTGCATCAGGGGCAGAAGAAGTCATGACTGAGGTAGCCTTTCCTAAAAATTGGCAGTGTATTGTTGAACAATTTTTTTTCCTCAGAAATGAACACTCTGGGCATAAGGTAGACAAGGAATCTGTTCTTGACTAAACATGCTGGTATTCTAACCTGCTTAGTTCATGGGCAAACATTACCCTAATTTTCAAGCTGAAAATACTTTTAGAGTTTCAAATGCTACTTTTGCTTCAGATATAAATTAGAGAAAGCAAAAATGAGCAAGTCTGTAGTCCCTCTTGAAGTGTTAGAGAGACAGTCGTGATGTAGGCAGTGAACCTTATGAGCCTTGGACCTGTGAAGGCACTTCCAAGCAGTGAAGCAGCAGGAACAATAATGGGTTTCTCTCTCATGTTCTATTAACAAGCTTTGTTGGGTAAAATTTACTGTATACTCATTGAGAGGCTATGGCAGTAACTTGTACATGCTAGTGGAAATGTACCTCCTACTTTTTAATGCTTGCAGTGTGAACTTAGAGATTTTTTTCATCAAAACTAGCTGTCAGTCTGTTAGTTCATATAAAAGGGACTCAATCAAATGGCCTTCCAGGGCATGCCATAGCTTGTATACTTGACAATGTTAGAAGGCTATATTATACCTTCCTTTGTGAGTCAGCAAACAGCTATCCCAGAAAGCTGTGAATGGGTTGCATGAAAATTAGCCCAAAGTATTCTTTGTTGAGGAATGAACTTGGAGTTTGCTGGTATAATCGGCACAATAGCTTGTTCTCCACAAGACCTTGATAGCACAAGAATATTGTCTTTGGTTGAACAGTATTCAGAGATGGATGCTAGGAGTTAAAATTAAACCACAGGCACAGATGTTCTCTTTTTAATTCCAAAAATGTAATATAATGTTTTCAATCGTTAAACTGAGTCTTTCCAGGAATTTAGTTTAAAACATCAGTGTTGAATATGTGGTATGTAGAAAGATCAGCTGTGATTCAACCTTTTTTTGTTAAACTCACTTTTAATTTTGGAAGCACCGATTATGCCATTGTACCTGAGAAAACATCAGCAAACCACAACTGGTAAGTACCTAATTTACCTAAGTAAATTAGGCTTTATTGTAAAACATTGTATCTGAGGTGACTCATCTGACTCATGTTGACTTCTAGCAAGTGTATTACCAATTTAGTGCAGTAAAGTGGCATCCAGTTTTAAGACTGTATTGTCCATAAATACTGCCCTACTGTGACTTTAACACAGCAAAAGACCCAAAAAAATCACAGCAGTGTTAAAAGCAGAATTACAGTGGTGTAAACTGGAAGGCTTTTGTTTACTGTTTTTGGTAATGCAGTGTGTGCAATTCTGCCTGTGCTACACAGGAACAGAGCTCCACAATAAAAAGCAAGAGAGTTTCTAAATGAAAGACAATACTTTGGAAGAACTTTCAACTTAGATACATGTATAAAAAACGCAGTTGAAGGTAAGCTTTTCTGGTTTTACTCAGGGACTCTTGCAGTTCTCTGCTATTCCGTGCTTCTTTGTAAAATGACTCACCCACTGTTCTCACACAGAGAGACCTTTAAACTTGCTGAATCTGATGGGCTGTGTATCAGCTAAGGTGACAGCAAGACTGTGGTGACACAGTCAGACACTTGCAGGGTGTAGTTTTGCACTGATTTTCTGAGTTCTGCATTCTGTCTCACCAGTAGCACCTTGTTTCCCCCTTTGTACTATGTTGGGAGCTATATTCTCAGTGAAGATTGGGTTTAGGAGAAAAAGACACTTCATATACTAAACTCAAACACTCAGGATTCATATCTAAAAGCACGCTGGTGTGTCCATAGATGTGTAGATGTGTCTGTGGGGGACTAGGTATTTCTGCAGGCATTCAGGTGCAATGCCTGCAGCAGGGAACAAGATAGGGTTGGATTGTCTAGGGAAATGAAACTGGTTGCTTTCCTTTGGAAGTAGTTCATTAGTTTCCATGGGCAGCTTGCAAGCAAACAAGAGACATGATGAACCCACATGTATTTAGGTCTTCTGTACCCCCGGACACTTTTCAAAAGAGCAGGCTGTTTTGTGCCTCTTTACTTTGCTAGCCCATCTCAGTGAGCAGCTGAACCCTGGGGGGCTAAAGGCACGGGTGAGTGCAGGAGACCGGCTTTCTTAAATAAAGTTTCTTTCTTTAGGGTGGGATTATAGGTGGATGTGAGGTTTTGTCGTGGAGCTGCCATTTCCAGCAAGGTAAGTTATTAATCAGCTCCCCACTGCGTGCAGCTTTTTCTGAGTATTTCTGCCAAACCAGCCTTTCAGCCTGAGGGAAGGCTTGACACGAGCAAGCCACCACTCTGCCAAGCTGCTGTGACAGATACGCTCAAACTTCCCCATGCAAGCACCATCTTTTCTGATTTCTGTCTCACTGAGAATAAATGGATCATACAAGGCTGTAGTCATTGCTTAAAACATGCTTGCAGATGTTCTGCGTGGCTGTCTGTAATCTTTGAGGCAGGAGCCATTCAGACTTGGCTGGTTGCTATCTAAAAACTGAAAAATGTCAAAGCTGAAGCTGTAGAGATGCTGCATAGGGACCAGCTGCTTGCTGCTGCTTTGATCTTGTATCTGCTGGTAAATGTTTGGCATGCCCACAATAGCTAAGTACAGGGAAATGCTTCATTAAGTTAAAAGCTGTGGTACTTAGCTGTCCATGCAGCTTTTAATTAATTGATGAATCCTTCAACTATCACTTTAACGGTCCTGCCCTTTTCTAATGGAGTGTCCTTTGCCACCATGCTTTTGCTCTGGTTATCATCCACATTGAGGTACAGTCTCCAGTCAGAGTTGGCTAGGGCCTCAAGGGGCATAAGTCCTTGATGCTTGGTCACCTGGCCCGCCCAAAGTTGGACCATGAAGGAAAGCTTTTATCCCATGTTGTGCCGGCAGAAACGTTCTAATGTCACCCGTGTTGTCTTGCTACAGGGCAATTGACAAAGCAGAGGGATCACTGCTTTCCTTCTTTCCCTTCCTCTTCTGTCTTCTGGTTCTACATTTAATTGATCTTGCTTTCCTTGCAGCTTCTTTCACGAACATCACCATGCTTTCCTCAGCACAGCAGTCCTTCAGACACCTGAAATGGCTGCTGCTTCCGTAAGAGATGCTCTTCCTCTTGGGCAAAGTCACTGGTGAGCCAAACACATCGTGCTGGAGGGTGCATGACAGGGACATCGACTGGAGTGTGGGAAGTATATCACCTGGTGTTTCCAGTGGAGATTTCATGATCTTATCTTCCAGTTCCAACATGAGATGAAAAATGACATTGCAGCAGAAAAGATTTGTAGTCAAATGCAACTTCATGAATACCAGAATTCTGACTTTTCATTAGCAATAACTGAAAAAGTAAAATGAAGGCAGAGATCATAAAATGCATGGTAGGAAAAAACACTGAGCTCAGTCCCTCTGGGATACTATAGTCTGCATTTGCCCAAGTTTATAAACTACATCACACTTCATTGATATTGCTTCAGTGTACCCATTAAGCTAAAGACAATCATTGCTTTTTCAGTTTTCTCAAAAAAAGCCACAGTGTAATTTATTCCACAATTGAGTACTGACATTGGTGGAAAAAATAGCTTTGAACATCTGTGTAAAAGAATTTCTGTGGTGAGGTAAGGTTTCTTCTTCTGCCACATTTTTGCACAGCAATTTGCCCAGGAGGCTGCCTGCTCTCCATGTGGGTGTGACTTACCAGTTACCATTGATGTGGTGCATCTCTAGATATTTTCCTGAATTCCTTCTTCCTTTGGCGTTAGACTATGCTATTTCAATATGGAACAGAAACATACAAGCTTTTTATTTGAATTATTGGAATCAATGTCTTAATGGTCTGAGGCCAGTATAAGCCAGTATGAAAGAATATGGTAAACAACCATGGTGGGTTGACCCTGGCTGGAGGCCAGCGCCCAGCAAGCTGTTCTGTCACTTGCTTCCCTTACCTGGGCAAGGGAGAGAAAATAGAATGAAAGGCTTGTGGGTGAGACAAAGACCCATGCAGGGCTTTTTTTCCCACTTCTTAACCATGTTATCCCACAGGTGCTACCACTATCACTGATGAGTTCAGCCTTGGCCAGTGGTGCTTCTGTCTGGGACTGGGCTGGAACTAGCTCTATTTAACATGGGGGAAGACGCTTCTGACCACTTCTCATAGAAGCTACCCCTATAGACCCCCTGCTACCAAAATCTTGACATGCACACTCAATAAAAAAACTATAAATGGCTGTTGAACATAACTTTGGGTCATTATAAGAAAAGTGTTAGGAGGTGACTGGTCACTACTACCTCCAAAGGCAATAGCTTCTAACCAAACACTATACAGAGGTATAATGCACAGATGGCAGCAAACATAGAAAATGTGTGTTGCTTCAAAGCCTCTTGCTTTTCTTCTGATACTGTCTGGACTGATGTCTGCCACCATGTGTGAACTGACCGAGGTCAGGAATAAGTCTGTAGACTTCATACTAGTGATGTCAGGTATAATGTTGGTTTTGATGATCTTGTTGATCAATATCTGATTCTCACCACACATCTGGTTCCCAGGGGCAGTGTGTCAGCAGTTCAGTAAAAAGAGGCTTTCCATCTTCTGGCCGTTGTGGACAAGCCTCTCTTTGTCATAGGCATCAGCCCATGTAATCTCTTCCAGAAACACATTCTCCATTCTTTTGATATTCCCTTTAGCCTCCCCTCCAAGGTTTAAGGAAGAATCCAGGAAATCATAGGCCCATCAGTCTTACTTCAGTCCCTGGGAAAGTTATGGAATGAGTCCTCCTGGGTGCTGTCACAAGTCAAGTGAAGCATGTGACTGGGAAAAGCCAGCGTGGATTCACCAAGGGCAATTTGTTCTTGACAAACCTGATTGCCTTCTACAACAAAGTAACCTGCTCTGTTGGTGTGGGGCAGTGGTGGACATTGTCCACCTGGATTTATCCAAGGTTTTTGATACTGTGTCCCACAGACTCCTCCTAGAGAAACTGATGTGTTACAGTCCGGACAAGTGGACCCTGTGTTGGGTGGGGATCGGGCTGACAGGCCGCACCCAGAAGGTGGTGATAAATAGTTCCTTTTCAAACTGACAACCTGTCACAAGTGTGGTCCCATAGGGATTGGTATTGGGCCCAAGGCTGTTTAGTATCTTCATAAGAGATCTGGGTGAGGGGGTCAGATGTACCCTGATGAGGTTTCTGATGATACCAACCTGAGTGGGGAAGTGCACACTTTGGAAGGGGAAGCCACCCTGCAGGAAGACATGGATAGGCTGGAAGAATGGACTAGAAAGAACCTTATGAAGTTCAGCAAGGACAAGTGTAAGGTCTTGCACCTGGAAAAAGATAATTCAGGAGTGCAGCACAGCCTGGGATCTACCTGGCTGGGGAGAGGCCTGTGGAAAGGGACCTGGTGTCCTGGTGGACAGCAAGCTTGATACGAGAGAACAGTGTGCTGCTGCAGCAAAGCAAGCCAACAGCGTGCTGGGTTGCATCAGCAAGGGCATCACCAGCACATATATAGAAGTCATTATCCCACTCTACTCAGCACTTGTCAGGCCACACCTGGAGTTCTGTGTTCAGTTTTGGTCCCCACTATACGAAAAAGATGTGGTCAGGCTGGAGAGGGTGCAGAGAAGGGCCACAAAGATGATCCAAGGACTGGGTAGCCTGGCATATGAGGAAAGGCTGAGAGAACTGGGTTTGTTCAGCCTTGAGAAAAGAAGGCTTAGGGGAGACCTTATTACCATGTTCTGGTATTTAAAGGGTGGTACAAATAAAACAGACACTCCCTTTACACAAGAAGTCACATGCAAAAGACAAGGGGTAATGGGGAGATTCAATTGGATCCGAGGAAAGTTTTTCACAATGAGAATAATCAGCCATTGGAATAATCTCTGCAGGAAAGTAGTGGATTCCCAAACATTGGACACTTTTAAAATTCGGCTGGATGGGGTGCTGGGCCATCTTCTCTAGACCATGCTTCTGCCAAGAAAGGTTGGGCCAGATGATTGTTGATGGCCCCTCCAAGCTGGTATTCTATGATTCGATGCTTCAATAGTTCAGAGTGTTTATATAGATGCCTTCCATCAAATTGTGGGTAAGTTGCAACAGTAAAATGCACTTCAACCGAAACACTATCACAGCCCTTGCAAAGCAGTAATTTGTGATTCAAATCTTGCAGTTCGACTTGTGCTAGGAAATGCTTTGGATCTTCGTGTGCTGCATCTTTTGAAAAGTCAGCTTCAAAGATGTTCTTGAATCAGGGACTGTTTTATGAGTAAATATCTGTTAGGAGCTAAGGATAAGTTCATTTAAAAACATTTTATTTCTGCTGCAGTGCTGTGGGAATAGAGTTTCTGTGTTAGTATTAACATTCATAACCAGGAAGACGGAGAAGGAATCTAATCCTTGGCATTTTTTATGCACATTTGAGTGATCAAACGGGATTGCAAAGATTATGGTTTCTTTGTGTCATGCAAATCATATCAATTAAATGAATTAGGAGTCTGAACAACTCAAGTAAGGCTAGAACAAGACTGTCTGTGTACTTAAGATACAGTTATTTAAAGGGCCATCAGGAGGTGTGCCTGCAGCAAGAACAGTGCTGCTATGAGAAGGAGCAAGTTCCTGATCATTGATTCAGACAACTCTGAACCAGGCTGTGGTCCCTGTATGCCTCTAAGTCAGGACATACTAGTACTACTAGCTGTTTGTAGCCAGGAGCTTACCCAGGTATCACCTTTTTACCAGTGAAGTAAGAAATAGATACTGACTTCCAGCCAGAGAAAAGAAGATTTTGTTCTACCCCTGATGAGGACCAGGGATAATGTTTTTTTCCTGTGAACACCATGTGCTTTCAGAATGTTTAACTGCAACTACTGTATCATGGGACTTTAAAACACTGCAGAATAATTTAATGTTGAATGCCTGTAGAGCAAAAAAAAAACAGCAATCCAAAGGTTGGTGGCCTTTGATTTGCCATCTGACTTAATGAGAAGACCTGAGCCACGAATTCAGTTTTGGATTCAAAACCCTTGGGGAGTTCTGACCTCTCTCCCAATCTCATTCTCATCACAATAATTTGCAGCAATTATGTAATTATTCTATGGCTAATCTATTTCACTATGTCTATATCTGATCACAATTTGCAAAATAACCTTTGAATGATCAAATATTAAAGCAATTAATTTTAATTTTAAAACTTAATGGCCTCGAAGATAAAAGGCTGGGGGAGCAAGGCTATATTACATCAAAGGTAATACCACATGGGTGAGATTTCCTGGGCTGTAGATTCTAGCCCTTGCTACAACAGACATGGCTTTTTATGACCCTTCACATAATGTTTTGTAGGCATATCATGAAACCATTCAGTTTTCTTACCTAAAGTATTCCCACTAGAAAGATATTCTTACACCTTATTTCTCTGATAATTAGAAACATTCCTTTAAATTTCAGACTAGATGTGTTCATACACAACAAACATTCTTATACCAACTTTCTCTTCTTTACCTTGCTTTGTGTTTACCCCAAAGATGCCTCAACAAGAAGCAATCACATCATCTCAGCCTTCACTCTTGCAGGTTACAAAAGTGGTGCCTCTAAGCACTTGGTGGCAGCTGCACTTACCAGTGCCCCTGGCACTTCTCTTCCTGTTTCTATTTAACTTATTTTCCCTAAACCAAGGATGGATTATTCATTCAGAGTCTTCAAACCCACACAAAGCATCTATCCACTCAGGGTATGTAATTTAAAGCCACATGTGACTGTGGCAAATTTTGTACCCTCCGTTACCACCCTAGAGGCACTGTGGTCCCCACTATTCACAACACTCTGCATTCTAGCACCGCTCTTTCCTTTCAGAATTAAGCATGTAATTAATCTGGTCCTATACAATACAGATGTCTACATAAACTACTCATCCCCATCACCTGTAGGAGAAAATGGGTATTTCTGGATATAATATATTGCATTTTGAAGTAACATCTACAGTAAGATATATCATGTGACTATGAACTAGACAAGTAGCTCAAATAGAAATAGTTTGGGCAGATGAAGTTCACCTAAGGCCTTTGGTTTCATTTGCAGTACAAGTCAAACCCTGAACTTACATTCTAAAGACAGAAAGTATTTTTTTTAAGTAAAATGAAGGTTTTCCTAAATATCACACAGTACTTTTTCTTGTCTTAGTGTTATGGCTTGCATTATTTTCATGGGGTTGTATTTCCAACAGCGTCTGGCATCTGGGAAACCAACTGTGCAATTTTGTTGCAAGCTAGAAGAATCCTCCACAAGTTTGTGAGTGTATTTAGCTGCCAAGGTGGGAATAAAGCACAGCTAAGCCTTAAGCCACAGGTGAACTAATGGATTGCATGTAAGACTGCTCTAAGAAAGGATAAAACAAATATTTATGTTTTGTTATATTGAATAATCAAAAACAGAAATAGAAAAAAGAGGCAGGAAATAGCATGATATAAGAAAAAAAGTGTTAAATGCAGAGTTAAAATGTGTCTATGAGACATCAAGTGGATATGTACATTTGAATTTAGTTGGGAGAGTAATTATGTCAATATAATAGTTATGCGAAATGATAAGTCAGCTTTCTCAGCACAGTAAGTGAGCCAAGAACTGTTGAGACTCGTATCTTTTTTGATTTATGCTTGAAAACAACACATTAAAAATAAATGCATAAAAATGTTGCCTCAAAATGCAGCATTTAAAATGAACATCACAATGCCTTAGAACTAGTAAGAGATTATGCTTAAGCCACATCTCAGTCAATGTAGCATATTGAAAAAGCTGAAAGAAAATCAATCTTGAAATTTCAGAATTTTTGTCTTTCCTAGTCAGTGTACCAAGAAATGTCAAATGAAAGAAGTAAAAGAATTTTTGTTACGGTATGAATACATATTGAATCACTGGCAACTATGATACACATGGGAATTCTGAGACAGTTTATGAAGACACAGATAATATTTTGGTGAACTTCACTTCCTTTGATAAAAATTTGATTACATTTGTTGCATGGAAATGCTAGACCTACTGGAGGCTCCTAAATGAGGACAGAACTGAGAAAGATACTTTTTCTTTCCTGTTCTTTTTCAGTTGAATTTAATATATGTGAAAAGACCACACTGTGACGTCAGGTAGCTGAAACCCTCTTCAGCATAGATACTTCATAGGAAAAGTTAATAGGCTTTTTCTTGCCAAGATTTCCTAGTTTTCCTTTTGGTGCAGAGGTGGAAGTAGGTGTCAGGATCTATAGCCACCTACTCTTTGGACTCCACATTAAGCTTGGTACCAAGGTTGCCAATTAGTGTTTGTTGACAGCAGGCAGACATCTAGTAGTCAGGAGCTAGCCCTAGTTTACACAACTGGTCTGGATTAAAAAAAAAATAAAAATATCTAGGTCTAAAAGGTTTCAGGCCCTAATAGCAATCCTTTCTGGCAACATGTCATGCTGGTTTAGGATGGATATAATTCATTATGAGATATATTAACTGAATATTGTTATCCTGGAAATGTTTGGCACAAGTCTGCAAACCAGATGGCCTGTGTATTCTAGATCTTGGTTCCTAAGTTAGGCCCTGAAATTTAGAAAATATGGGACTGGGTTCTTTATTTTAAGGTGAATAACTGGTGCAAATCCACAGAACACATTCTAGGACATAAGTAACTTAACATTGCTGTTGCTAGTACAGGATGCATCTAGTGCTCATCAAAACAGCATCTTAGGAGATAAAAGTTTTCAGGGGTATAAAGAGAGGCTGAAATCTAGAGGAGTCAGCACTCTGTATTTTCCTTTCTTTTTCTTTTTGACAAAGTAATTATTAATCATATTCATGCACTTTTCTTTCCTCCTGATTCTGCAAGTTACTCTTTTTCACTCTGTCCCAGTTCCTTCCACCTGCCGTGCAAGGTTCTGTACAAACTTTCACCTGTTTTTACATTTACCTGTTTTATGCAGAGAAGTCTGAATGCTGACAACGCGTTTTCAAGTTTTTATTTTCTTCTTCCAGGGGCATACAGTGGATATCATTCTTGGTGCCCCAAGGTTTATCTGGCCTTTTGAAGGGTCTCACTGACTGCATAGCAGGAAAGGGAGGAAGTCTATTACAATATCCTTTGACAGAAAAAGGTCTGACTAAATTAACAACTCCAGTAAGCATATAGAGGTTCTTGTGGAGTTTCCAGCCCCCCAGGACAGTGCAATCCACGTAAAGTTCTACATGCCTCGCTTCCTACTATGAATGGCATAAAGGTATAGAATTTCAAAATGGTCACATAAACCATGTTAGCTGTCACCCTCAAGCTGTTATTAAAGTTTCCTGTCATATGAGAAAGACATGAATTTCCTTTTGGGTAGCTGTTATATCCTGTTTCTAAAGATTAGCATGTCCTCAAGAACTTGTACATGTCCTCAAGTCATGGATAGTGTATTAAACCACTGGGAGATGTCCATGGAAAGAGTAAAACTCTTGGTGGGTGATTCTCCACTTGTGTAGCTGATTGCGTTTGCTTAAACAGAACATGGACATTTCTGCAGTTTTTAGAGATTAAATGTCCTTTGTTCAGAACAGTTTGTCACCTTGTTCCTCCTGACAGTAAATGCAGGGAGTTTCACTTTTGCATCAGTGAAAATTACCTCAGATTACCTTACCACTTTTTCTGCTGAAAGAGCATATGGTGGAGCAGCAGGGTGAGACCCAAGCTCCCCTGTGTGCAAGCCTTTGTAAATACAGGGCAATTTGAACTAGCTTAATCCCTGGCGAACTAAGAGTGACCTACATTGTGGTTACCAGAGGTAAAAGCCTATATGTGAGAGATTAACACAGGATAAGTAATCTGAGATTCCATGGTACCTAGTTCATGTTTTCATAAGTGTCAAAGGCTGCTTGATGGACCTAACAAAATGTCAAGGATGCTTGACCTCTGCCAAGTGCCATGATGATCATAGAATCATAAAATTGTTGGGGTCGGAAGAGACCTTAAAGATCATTTAGTTCCAACCCCCCTGCCATGGGCAGGGACACCCTCCACTAGGTTGCTCAAAGCCTCATTCAGCCTGGCCTGAATGACATTCAGGGATGTGGCATCCACAACTTCTCTGGACAAAGTTTCAGTGCCTCACCACCCTCTCTGTGACAAACCTTTTCCTAATATCTAATCTAAATCTCCCCACTTTCAATTTAAACCCATTATGCCTTTTCCTAGCACTACAGACCCTTGTGAAAAGTGCCCCTTCAGGTGTCGGAAGGTGCTATAAGTTCTCCCCGGAGCCTTCTCTTCTCTGGGCAGAACTAGCCCAACTCTCTCAGCCTGTCCCCATAGCAGAGGTCCTCCAGCCCTCTGAGCATCTTCATGGTTTTACTCTGGACTCGCTCCAACTGATTGATATTCTTCTTATGTTGAGAACTTCAGAGCTGGAAGCAGTACTGCAGGTGGGGTCTCATGAGAGATGAGTAGGGGGGAGGATCACCTCCCTTGACCTGCTGGCCACGCTTCTCTGGATACAGCCCAGGATACAGTTGGCTTTCTGGGCTGCCAGCGCACACTGCCGGCTCATGTCCAGCTTCTCGTTCCCCAGTACTCCCAAGTCCTTCTCCTCTATCAAGGACTTCTCTCAATCCATTCTCTGCCCAGCCTTTGTGCTTGGGGTTGCCCCAACCCAGGTGCAGGACCTTGCCTTTGGCTTTGTTGAACTCCATGAGGTTGGCAGTGGCCCACCTCTCCAGCCTGTGCAGGTCCCTCTGGATGGCATCCCTTCCCTCCAGCGTGTTGACTGTAGGTCAATACTGCCAATAACCAAAATACTAATGAAATCACAGTAGAGGCCTAAGACTTTAAACTTGGTTGTTAAGAAACTAAGAGATTGGCTGTGCCCAGGGATACCTGTCACAGCTACCACAGCCTGTTCTTCACATGCTGAGAAGGGAAGAGCTGAGTGAGTGCCATGCATGGGTCACGTACCCAGCTGCGAGCGGTATCCCTGTGGCTTCTCCTGTGCATAGTATCCTATGGCTGCTGTAGTAAGGCTACAGCTTCAGCAGCTGTGATGTGCACTAATGCACAACTCACTGAGCTGGGCAACTGCAAGAAGGCCTTTGGCAGATCTACAGATTCTGACAAGGTAATGTGTCCCCTACCCACTGTCAACAGCTTTAAGTGCTAAGAATAAAAAGTAACAGTACCTTAGGCATGAAATGAGATCCAGCCTGCAATTTCAACACCGTAGATTTTCATACTTGTGGATCATCTAATGTACAGGGAACTGCTTGCAATTTTTCATCAGTTTCATTTTTATGTTGAGAAGGAAGTGTTTTTTCAATACATCTGTGCTGGGACACATTGTTTAAATGTGTGTGAGGAAACATTGTTATTTATTTCTGTTTCTCAAAACCTTTAAAAAATGTTGGTTTTATTCCAAACAATTTTGTTTGTTTAATATAGGTGTGGGAAAACTTGGTTCCCTGTTTCTTGTGGTTTTTTTTTTTTTTTTTTTTCCTTTTTCCCAGTGAAAAGCCTTTATTCTTGAGCATCATGAACTACAAGATAAAACAAATTTTTTTCTTCCAAAATTTCAGCAGATTTTACTTTATTGGCATGAAAAACAAGTGAGATTCTTAGTAATATTAAACAGGTGTTTTCTTCAACTTTAAAGTTTTATGTAACTTGGAATCATGATTTTGTTAAATATTGTAACAGTGAAAATTAATTTTACTTTTGGAAACAACTATAGTGCTTGAAGTAGGGACTCATACAATTTCTTTGTACTTACTTTGAAGTCACAGAAAGAGGAAAGATGTAAAGGAGGAAAATACATTGTAAAATATGGCAGCTAAGAGAGACCACAGGGAGCTAAGAACATCAGATAGACAGTATAGGCAATGGTGATAAAAGAAGACCTTTGAAACAGAAGAAATTAAGATTTTGGAACTGCATTGGGTCTGGCTGGGATGGAGTTTACATAGCTGTTACAATCATCATGCACATTTCCCCCTCTTCACTGACTAAACTCTCTTTATCTTGACCTATGAGGTTTTCTCACTTTTGCCCTTACGATTCCCCCATCCTGCTGGGAGGTAGTTGAGTGCAGTTGGGGTGTCTGGGTCAAGTCACCACAGGAACAAAAATCAATCAACATTGTTGTACTCAAACTGCGAAGAGGAGATGATATTAATGCAGTAGTTCTTACTGAATTTGAAATTACTGATATACTAAATCTTGTGTGTAACCTATTGTTTATAAGCCTCACATTAAAGGATAGAAAGGTGCTCAGTACGGAACCTAAGCATAAGTAACTTGCACTTATTTTGATCCCATACTCAGCAAAATGCAAAACTGATAATAAAACATTAATTAGTACACAGGCAAATAAGTACACTACATATTGATTCCATGCAGATAGCAGCATTAACAGATGTGTTTATACTGTTACAGGCATTGGCCTAAGGGTGAGATCCCTGGCCTCAGACTAAGCGGTGGGGTGTGGAACAGGTCTACACTGCTAGAGGCTACTGTACACAGTGATCCTGATTTAACCTTTGACCAGGAATTTCCTATTGCTTCTGCTGGAAGGTGTGGCAGGACAGGATCAGTGAGTTTCCTGTTTCTTGAGTCAGTCTATTAACCATTCACTGCAGGGTTGAAAGAATGTGTATGCTGACTGGGAATAGCTGGTAAATGTGTTCTTACACCCATTTCAGTACAGACCTATTATCTCCATTAATATAAAGTAAGTGAGTACCAAAATGTACCAAATAGAGCTTCTGGAAAATAAGAAACACGGTTGTGACCAGAATACAGAGGACAAGAGATCTGTGGTGCTCAGGAGAGAAAGAAATGATATAAAGAAGGATAACATTATGCATCAATCATATACTATCCCTAAAAAACAGGCACAGCAAGGCATGATCTAAATGCTCTGCAAGGGCTGATGGATAGCTGAAGAGTTGGTACTGTCTCTTTGGATACTTTGGAAGAGTCAACAACTGAGACGGCTTTTTTGTCCCTTGCCCTGTGGACTAGAATTTTGACATGCATATATTACTTGTAAATATGATTAGAGAGGTAGATGTTACTATATTTTTATCTCCCAGGTAAAGATTAGAACACAAGTGCTGTGAACAATGACAGAGTTTCTATAATCTTAGATTAAATAGAAAGAGGGTCACTGGGGAAGGGTTTTTTTAAAATTTATTTCATAAAGTCACTGAATGATAGAATGGTTTGGGTTGGAGGGAACCTTGAAGATCATCTAGTTCCAACCCCCTTGCCATGGGCAGGGACACCCTCCACTAGAGCAGGTTGCTCAAAGCCTCATCCAGCCTGGCCTTGAAGACAGCCAGGGATGGGGCATCCACAGCTTCTCTGGGCAACCTGTTCCTGTGCCTCACCACATTCTCCAGGAAGAACTTCTTCCAGCTATCTAATCTAAATCTCCCCACTTTCAATTTAAACCAGTTACCCCTTGTCCTGTCCCTACAAGCCCTTGTAAAAAGAGCTCCCCAAAGCTTTCTTGTATCCCCTTCAGGTACTGGAAAGCTACTCTAAGGTCTCCACAGAGCCTTCTCTTCTCCAGACTGAACAAGCCCAACTCTCTCAGCCTGTCCCCATAGCAGAGGTGCTCCAGCCCTCTGAGCATCTTCATGGCCTCCTCTGGACTTGCTCCAACCAGTCAATATCCTTCTTATGATGGGGGCCCCAGAGCTGCATACAGAACTCCAGGTGGGGTCTCAGAAGAGCTGAGTAGAAGGGGAGAATCACCTCCCTCAAAGGAAAACTGAGAAAGCTTAGATTTTTCTTAGCTAAAAGTGCAAATGTCTTATGGAATTTATATTGAATTTAATGAGAAAAGAGTTCCAAGAGTACATAAGAGACCACCAGAGAAAGAATATTAAGATAAGCAGATTGCCTACAAGGAATGCATTAATGGATTAGTTAGGAAAGAAACTCATGTCAGAAAGTGTGGCAGTGGGGTGAGAATTTCCTAATCCATGTCTGTTTAAATCATGTGCAGTCAGCTACCCACAAACCCAGGGAATAGAATCTGCCCAAATTTTCTTAAAATATTGGCTAATGAGACACAGTTTATTTTTATACACAATCACCTACCTTTCAGGACCTTTCATCTTATTTCAACTTTATCTTCATTTTTTTCTCTGTTGACTTTAATATTCAGTTTTTCAACATATTTTTACAGACTGATTATTTTTGTTGGCTACAAAATTGTTGTTGTATTCCTCTTTGTTTCTCCCAAGTGATACTTCACTAAGTGTTGGTTTTAGTTTGAAAAGGGTTAGTTTTCCTTACAGTAGCTAGTAGACTTTGGCTGTGTTGAGGAACATTATTGATAGCATACTGGTGTTTTTAGCTGTTGCTAAGGAAAGTTTATGCCAACTTAAGGTTTGTTTTTTTTCAGTTTCTGATACTGCACGTTTGATCTCAGCTTCTTCTCTACAGGAAGCTGGGAGGGCACACCGGTAGGACAGCTAACTCAAACTGACCAAAGGGATATTTCATGCCATAAAACATTATGCTCAGTATTTAGTTTGGGGTTTGGGCCAGGGTGGAGCCTCTCTCTCTGTCTCTGAGTCAGTCAGTGAGTGAATGTGTAATTTTTTTTTAAGTTATTTTCATTACATATTATTAATATTGATAGCATTACTGTTATCATAATTTTATTTACTTTAAATTATTAAACTTTTAGCTCATCTCAGGGGTTTCCTTGTCTTTTTCTCTGATTGTCCTTCTCCACTGGGGATGGGGGAGAGGTGAGGGAGTGACTGTGTGGTACTTAGTTGCTGGTTGGGATTAAACCATGACACTAAGAAAGAAAGAAAGATTGTGTCTCAAAGAGCTCCAGAAACAGGTATTGCAAATCCAAGATGTGAAATATGTGAAGATTTTTTTTCCAAGAACATATTGTGTTGGAACATTTGACCTATTGGTATGAAGATAATTTTTATGAAGGCTGCAACAAGGCTTAAACACCACATTTTCTAAGGAAACAATAGTTTGCTGTCTAATCATCCTGAACTTGGGGGATGATTACTTGTCATTCAACCTCAATAGGAATTAGTGCAGAAGATGAGGACTAGGCTATGCATGTTATTAAACTACAGATATCCCCCTTTTACCTCAAGTAAGCAAGGATAAAAATACAGTGGTCTTGGATGTCATTAACAAAGCTTTTATAATGGGGGTGTTTCTTCAAAAAGTAACAAATCAAGTTAGTAGCAAACTAAAGGAAAAATTGCGTTCTGAACCACCACAGGTATATTGATATTTGCAAAATGTCATAATGGCCATACAGGGAAAGTCTGCACCGCCTATAAAATGTAAACACCAGTGTTGAATGGAAAGATGTCAACACCTCTCTGAGATGGACTCACAGGCAGAACTGGGACTGCGCTTGATTGACACTATGACATGTCCATCTCAATTGTGCAGAAAGATACAGGGCATTGATGTAGGCTGTAATTGATATAGCAACCCAACACCAGACATCTGATATAAAAGATAACTAAATCAGATAGGTTTTGTTATGCCTCAGATCATTCCTTCAGCTACTGGCATCATATGCAGTGACTAATTGGAATGACAGAGAAGTAATTAGACATAAACTGATTGTGACAAATTCTTCTGCAGAAGAATAATATGGGAAAGGTAAAGTAAGCCTCCTCTTACAGGCTTATTTTCATCCTCCAAGGATCCAATGGAAAAAACTCCCCAGAATCACAGTTCCTGTGGATATTTCCTGGGGCACAGGGCTCTTCAAAGAGTAGAGGCAGGAGACAGAACAAAGTTGTCCATCATGATGATGACTGGTGCAGATTTGGGACAGACCCACAAACTCCTGCAAATCATGAGAAGAGGCTGGCATGTCCTGGGGAGCATTTGAAAGTAGAACAAGGCAGACAGGTCCTCTCTGTAGGTTTGGCATGTTTGAAAGATGTGCTCACATTACGGAGGTTCAGAACCCCAGAAATGACAACACGAGCTGTAGCCTGTCATTTCTGCCATGATGAATGGTTGCAGGAACACAGTGGCTGATTTTCAAGGGCTGATGGAGCCGTAGGAAGTGTGCAATGCCATAAACTGTTGCTGCCTGTAGAGATGAGATTGTTAATCTGACGGCAGTACAAACCCAAAACAGTGCCACGGGCACACTGTCTACATTCTGGTGTTCCTGACCTTCTGTCTTATGTTCAGGACATTAAACAACAGCAGCAGTAATACACAGCTGGAGTCCTGCCTAATTTTTTTTTTTTTTTTTTTTTTTTGTTAATTGAAGTACTGCGTGTTTTCTATTTTTCTTTGTGCATTTGGGACTTAGTTTTGGGTATGGAAAGGCAGCATCCACTTAACTCCAGAAACGCTATCAATGCAGCTTCTGAATTATTTTAGCAGCAGGAGTTTCAAGACTCAGTGTGGTTGGCACTCTCTGAACCCAGAACTCATGCTGTGCCTTTGAGCTCTGTTCACTCTGGGATGACAACTATGGAGCTGTCTCTACTGCAGCAAGTCATAGACAAGTTTTCTTTTACAACCTTAAAGTATACTCTTGCTTAGGTGCTCTGACAGACAAGCCGACAGAGATACATCTCTTCAGTTTCATGAAATGCAGTTGAATTGATGCAACAACCATTTAAGTTTAGCTCTTGCCAGGGTACTTTGAAGTCCCTGGGGCATTTTAACTAATATTTTGATGGCCAGTATAAAGGTGACTGTTAGTGCTTCACAGATGACTGCTGATGAAGATTTAACATCCCTCAGTACTTCAAGGTTCCTCTTGATGGGTGCTTTTAAGTAGTATTTCAGCTTCACTGTGGTGATGGTCCTCTGACACCTACTGCCCCCAGAAATGCATGCTCCTCTGCCCTGCTGTTTCTATTAAGTCTGCCTACAGCTTTGTAAATCTTCTAAAACTTGAGCATACTCCCTGTGCAGTGCCTACCAAGAAAGTTCATGAGCCCTGTAAGGAAAAGGAAACCAGTGATAATAGAAGTGTTACAAACTGCTAAAGTGCAAATGTCTGTAGAAAGTAGTTCTCTTTAAGCTTTATGTTTTCCTTCTATTCTGTTTCTGCCATACAGTATTTTTAGCAGTACCTTTTCTTTCATTATGAGTAATTAGTGTTTGAGGAGACCTCAAATGAAAGTGTCCTTTCCAAATAGCACCAATAGATGATTGCAGAGCAAGGTATTTTCATGAAAATGCATTTAGTCTTTAGTCAAACTTGATTTATCAGTGTTCTTCCTGTTTCATGTTTGTTAGACATTAGAATTTGAAGTGAATAAATGAGATCCATGAAAACAGATTTATACCAAAGCATCTTCTTGGAAAGCAAATATTTGACCCTTACATGCCAGCATTCGTGCCAGAAAGGAGGGAAATCTGGATGACTCATACCTCCAGCAAGCTTCACTTACATTTCAAACGTTCTCATGTATGTAATAAACATAAATTTATCTTGGTCTTAAAGATCACAGGAAAGTATAAAGGTCTATATAAAGAAATTAAATCCAATTTATTTATAGACTAGGACTAGCTTCAGAATGCTTCCATTTAGGAACAAACTATTATAAATGTATCCTCTGTAAACTGGAAGAAAATTAATTATTATAGAACTAGGATACTAATGCTATCCCTAAAAAGCAACAGAATATGCTCCAGTCAAGAAGCAAAAATAACTTTAGCTGCTCCAAGTAAGAACCAGAAAAATGGCACTTCTCTGTACTATAGTGCAGATCCCCAGGTGGGCAGGGAGCAGAAGGTGGGGGTGGAAAGCAACAGTGAACGTCATGGACTGCCAGCGTTGGGTGTCTGGAAAGGGGGTGGGTGGGGAAAATGCATGGCTAGGACCACCAGCTAGTTAGTGAGGAAAGGGAGTCCATGGTGAAAGTACATCTTTCATCCCTCCCTAACAATCGCCAGTGTGGCAGTGCTATCAGTCACTCAGTAGCTCTAGGGGGAGACGGAGGTGTGGTGGATGCAGAGGTCCGAAGGCTGGAAAAGTGATTATTGGAAGCCAACATGATATGCTCAAATAAGAAAGCTTAATATGAGGTTTCTGCAATTATTTTTTTTTTTTTTTTTTTTTTTTTAAAGAAAACAAGTAGGAATAGGTCTCCTTTGATCTGTGCTTATGATATTAAGAGTGCAGAGCAGTTTGGCCAAGGTTGCAGAACTTCATGAGTAAGACTGAAAGTGTGGCTTAGGTCAGCACTTTGTAAATGTTACTTCATTTAACTCTAATTTCATGCTTATGGTTTTTCCTCATTAGGCTTTCTGTTGCAGTGAGCATGAGCAAGAGGCTTGCTTGGCAGCCAAGCAATGCTCACAGAAGAGAGCAGAGGATGAAAGATGTACCCTCCCCCACCTAGGCCAGGATTGAGAAGTCACCTGCTGAACAAATCAGCAGCTTGCAAGAAAGGGAACCCTGACTGATGCAGCTTGATGTTATTTGGAAGAAATGGCAGCTGACCTGCCTCTGTCACGGACTCTTTATTTCCTTCTACACTAGCTGACCAAACCCTGATTGGTGGTAGCTGCCAGCATTTTAAGGGTACTCAGTAGTACTGGCAGAACATCTGTTGAGACGTAAACATAACTGCAAATGAAATGATGGAGAGCCATTCTTTCCATAGGTAGTGTGCTGCACAATGCAAAATTCTCACAAAGTAAGGTCTCAGGTATCCACAAATAGTGTACTTCAAATTAGTGGAATGTTTTGACATTATAGAATTGTAGAATGGTTAAGGTTGGATAGGACCTTCAAGATCATCTAGTTCCCACCACCCTGTCATGGGCAGGGACACCCTCCACTAGACCAGGTTGCTCAAAGCCTCATCCAGCCTGGCCTTGAACATTTCCAGTGATGGGGGATCCACATCTTCTCTGGGCAACCTGTCCTACTGCCTCACCATCATCTTTGGGAAGAATTTCTTCCTTATATCCAATCTAAATCTCCCCACTTTCAATTTAAAGCCATTGTCCCTTGTCCTATCAATGCCTCTTAATATGCCTCTTTCTCTGTTTTCCATCTCTAAAATGAATGCTAGGTACTTTATGAAATGTTAAAATGATATACAAAGATCTTCCTAGAGAACATGTGATTACTACAATTAATGCTGTTGTGCCCTAAGAGGCAGATTCTGAGAATGGCTGGTAAAGAAGAGGAAAATATGCTAGTAGTGTCCTTTTGAAACACGGAATGAGGCAAGTTTCTTACAAAAGAAATTTCTATGATTAAATAATAGATAATAATTTCATAACATCCTCTATAAAAATGTATTTTCATCAATGCTGAAGATTTTGAAAAATAATTCTTTAATGTATATAAATACACCGAGCATTGAGATAGATTTAGTTTTGATCATTAGAGGTGTACATTCTGCTATTCCTCTGGTGCTCTACTTGGACTGAGCCACAATATTAGTTTTCAAAAATTTTTTGATCAGTGGAAGAATTCTTCCATTTGAGCAGCTAAAATCACCACACTACATACATCTGCTACCAAAAATAAGACAAACACAGAATAATACTGTTGCTTTTAATAAAAATAGAATATTTAAAAATTAATACTAACATTAAAGCCATTGGTTCTAGTATGTGATGTATCCAGTTACAGAAGAGAGTATTTCGGCTGATGTTTAGATGGCAGCTGTATTGTGAGAAACCTTTGGTGGATCCTAATAAATGAATAAAGCCAATGGAATATTAAAATCCATATGTAATATTAAATTGGTTCCTATTGCAAAAAGCAAAGCTAGTTCTTAATTTTGCTGGAAATATTTTTACTCTGAGTAAAGATTGTGTTCTTTTTGAAACTCTTTTGCTAGTTAGGGCAAATATTAGTGACTTTGGTTCACATCGAGAGCCATCTTGCTAGAATCTGATTTTTTTCCTGAAGTTTATTTGAAAAATACAGTATCTGGGTTAAAAATAAGGCTCATAGAGTTAATGACCTACAGGGCCTCTGAAGTCCTGCCAATTTTGGAATTAGCTCTTTAGACAGAAATAATTATTGTTTGCTAGGAAATCCTACTGCAAGATAGGAAAAAGATGGTAATTCACAGCATTTACTTTCAGGTGTGCAAAGAGTTTTACCAGAGTTCGGAAAAAAATCAATGAAATAGCTTTTTATATGTACAATGTAAATAATATAAATGTGTTGTTAGTGTAGTAAGAAAAGACTCCTAAAAGACTCAAAATCAAATGCTTTTCTTTTGAAAGTTTATTAAAATCCAGCCTGTTTCTTTAGTATATCTCTAATTGCAGGTGCAGGCTGTTACTTGGGGTGGGTTCCAAATCTGGAGTCAGTCTGTGATATCTGGATAGTCAGGATTGCTTTCAGCTAATCATATATTTATTCTAATATTACTTTTCCTGTTATAGTTTGAAGTGCCAAATCCTTAACAAAATATTATTTTTAAGAGACAGATTTGTTAACATGAAAATCCCCAGACAAATATTATGCCCTGAAAATAAATCTGCAATTAACTGACACACGAGTCTCATTCTATATTCTCTCTTCAGTGGCTGATTATTTTCCTGCAGAGAATAAAGAAGCCATTAATGTGTAATGAAAGAGACAGCTTCATTATTTTCTCTTTGAAAAATACATACTTAGCCATATGGGGGTTTTGTACACAAGGATTTTCTTTTGCTAACAAGTTCAGTGCTGATGGTACGATTACTTAGCTATCACACCACTTACCATTGGGAAATACTTTTTTGAATATTAAGAAGAAGGTCAAAGGCAAAGTGTCTGTGTGTTACCTTCAACACCAGAGATCCCATGAATGCACTGCTTGTGGTAGCAAGTTGCCACACTGGCTGTGTGTGTTGTTAAATAGGGGTTTTTTGTTTATGGTATGAAGCAAACTGACTGCTATAATAAAATGATTTGGGTGTACTTGAAAGGATGCACAGCTAGTGCAGAATTCTCTCTGGGGTACAGCAGAAAAATACAGATATTTACATATATTCTAGATGGAAAATGTATGCTGTTTGCATCTGGAAAGAAGCACATTTCTTCTCTGAATTGCTTGTAGCCAGGCCAGCTGCTGCACTACAAGATACAGATGATGCTGAGTCAAAGACAAAAATGAAAAAGCAACACTTTCTCTTGCAAAGCTCCCTGTTCGTGCTGACTGTCTCAACTCTGTGTTGAGAATAACACAACTCCCATCATTCTTCATTGTTTTATATAGCTTCTTTACACCAAAGTAGTGATGGCTTCCAAAGTCATGGATTCATGCAGGCTTCTGGAATAATGTAAGAAGATACAGTTGAGTTAGATCAGCTTTTTTAAAGGTACTTGTATGGAGACACTGGCAAAAGATAATTGTGAAGTTCCCAGGCTATTCCAGTTGCATTTTCTACTTCTGATCTTAGCAACTCCTGAAGACTTTGTAGAGATGTCATCAATACATGAATTACTTCATGTCTTTCTTATTTTAATAAGGCATTACAATAAATTGAAAAATGAGTAAGAAAAAATAAGATAGGTAGGTAAGAGTAATATTAAATACTGTGCCTGGCCTTGGGCTTGTTTGAAAATGTGTGTAGTTTTACAAACTGTTTTCTCTCTTTTTTTTTTACATTTTTCTTTCATGTTATCAGAATATGAAGCCAGTAGTGAGAACTGACTGAGAACTAATTGATGACCCGATGGAGAGGATCCACGCTGGGGAAGCAGCTCTGGACTACAGTGGGGCACTGTCTGCTCTCTTCCAGGCAGAATGTTCAAATAGGAGACCTGCCACCCTGATTCATGCCAAGCACATCCACAGAAATGTTCTTTTCTGATTGGTGGCACTCAATGCCTGCCCTTACATGTGTTTAGGAAATCTGACCCTTACGCTGCTGATCACACATTTCTTATCAGTCTCAAGGTCTCAGCAAACTCAAAATGACAGTCAAGGAAATATTCTCACTTAAGTTTTATTCAGGGGACATCTGTTCTACATGGTCTTATTCAGTTCATCCTACTGTTACTCCTTTTTTCCTCTCCATCATCCTTCTTCATTATGTTTGCTTAGGCATTGCTTTTTGGGGCAGCAGGTTGTCATTTATTATATATACGAATGATAATAATATATGACCTTTGCAAAAATTTGAACCAAAGGAATATTTTCTTTCAAATCTTCAATTTCCACCATGCAGAATCACTTTCAAATCTTGATGTGCTGTGCTTTTGCCTTTGAGACCTTAGATATCATATATGTTTTCCCAGGTATTTTACTGGTCAATATATTCTATATTTGATTTGGTTTATGTCATCTTTTTCAGATATCTTTTCTTTCTTGGGTTAGGGTAGTGTGGTCAAATCTTATTCGGTGTAGGTTATGAATATTTCAGTGAAAGAAATTTATTTTTGCTACAACATTTCCACTAGCAACAAACTTTGCTGAGATACCATGTGGCACATGGAACTAATTTTATTTCTAAATCAGAAAGATTTTATCAGAAGGTACTGGATCACCAAGTTGAATTTTTGGAGAAAGTATCAGGTTTTGTATATCTTTTTCATTTTGCAAAAATCACTTTAGGAAAGATTAATTTTTATTTTCTCTTACAATGCCTTTAAATATTTTGTATACAAAACACCAGGATTCTGTCCATCTGTATTCTACACACATGAGCAGATTGACAGCACAGGTACAAAAATATCAGTTCTTAGGAAAGAAAGCTTCAAAAAAAATCAGTGTTCTAATTTTGAATTGATTTTGTTCTGAAATGTAAGCATCTCATGTAAAAAAAATTCTTGAAATAAAATAGAAGCTTCAAATATTTAAAATATCTTTTTTTTTCTGATGTAATTTGCAAGATAATTTTTTGGGGTTGTGATTGTCCTCCTTCAATTCTGAATGACAAAGAAATTACATATCTCAAATCATGGTGGACTGGTACAGTTTTTTCGTAAGTTACTGGCAGGAGAAACCACCAATAATTTCTATTCTGTGCTAATTCTTGACTGGCTTTAATGACAGCTTTCTAAGCTGGCTCTGTTCTTGGGTGGTATGATTTGAAATTGTGTATGGTAAATGTGTTTGTTCACTTAACACTAGTTTTCTTCTAGTTGTTTAATTGATCGTCATAAACCTAAATCTGGATACCGGGTAATGATGTTTCCCTCATTCTAGCCAATAACAAATGACCGTCCATGAAACACCAATGCCAGAGCTCACCGGACAGAACTTCCCTTCAAATGGCATATTGGATTGATGTTTTTGACTAGGAGCATTCACGTGTTTGTTGCTATTGTGCAGTGGAACGGTACAGCTTTCTCTTTAGACCATTGCTGTGGTACGGTGACTCCGTGATTTTAAGACCCTGAGGCCCTGAGATCACGAGGCCTACTGGAATCCTGATAGAATGCTAATAAGCTTTTGATCTAGCTGTAATTACTTCAGTTGATGCAATATTTCTGATATATTTAAACTAGTTCTAATTTGTAGTTCTTACTGTTTTTTAGCCTTTGGGTATTGCTGCCTTCTTTCTAGGTGTTGAGACTGGAATCCTCTTTGTCTTGCTATTTGTGCCTGTGTAGCTTTTCCTCAGTCCTAGGGAGGCCTGTCCTGGTGGCTCATTGTTTTTATATTTGGTTTGTTTTCCATGATTCACTTTTACTGGATTTTATTTTGAAGTACCTCTGTTGCTTATTAGTTTGGTAATGTCTATGACAGTCATTTCCTGTTCTAAGTAAAAAAAAAAAAGATTTTAATGATATTCGGCATTTTTATTATCTTGTTTCACTGTTCTCAGCATTTACAGATATCAGTTTTAATGACACTTCTACCAACATTATAATTTTATGAACTCTCTGCTATCCCTTACTCCGAAGGATCCCAAAATAAAGATAGCTGTTATTACCCATTCCAAGCAGGAATGAGAAATAATTTCCAATTTACTTGATACTGTTTAACTTTTGCAGCAGAAGGGAGAGAGGGAGGCAGTGTTCATACAAGCTATTTCAAGGCTTAATATTCAGATATGTCAATGTACTATGTAACCCCAAATTGTCATAGAAATGCTCAGGAAGTAGCAGTAACCAGAGCTGCCTCAGATCTAGGGGAATTTTGGTAGCCCAGACCTCTGCAGGACACACATACTACAGTCAGATCCTGAATAACTTGTGGTGACAGTTTCATCAGATTTCAACAGCTGGAGGAGTTGTACCAGGTTGGTCTTAAAACAGTGGCAAGCATATATGTCTGTGTTGTAAATAAGCACTTGTAAGGAATTGAGAGCAGGCGATGCTCAATATTACTGTTGTTTCCTGATTCTATTTTAACTTGGACAAAACCCACGGAAACGAGTTCGTTCAGCACAGACCGCACACGCCCCATGCTTTGTAAAGCTGAGGAAGATGTGCTATATAAGACCCCAGAATTTGACAGTGTATGTAGGGACAGTTGTGCCCTGGAGAAGCCCTGGCGATGATTCACTCCCTGAATATATCTTGTGCAGTTTCAAAGCAGTTTGGGATCCTTTGTGATGTGTTATTACTTAAGGGCAAATATACCTCTGAGGTTTATGGCAGAAACCCTGGCCACGCTCCAGTTTACAGTGCTGCTGGCAGACATCACCACAGACCTCTTCTGCTGACAACAGAAAAATTCAGCCACTAAAAGCATGTCAGACTCAAAAAGCTTTCGGCTAATTTATGTTCCTTTCAGTAGCTAGCTACTAAGGAGGAAAGTTAATGGCCAAATCTCTTCCATGCAGATGTGGTGACTGCAGAGTTGGCCTCTTTTTACATGGCAGAGTTTCTGTGGGAATCAAGGCAGAGCTGATTGATAGACAATCAGTCTGCCTTTCACACTATTGAGGACCCACAAAATAAGTAAAACACCTTCTCTTTACCTTGCACATAAGAAAGTTGGAATGCCTTCTGCAGACCAAGTGACACGGCTCATGTTTTACACTTAACTTTGTAAGGAAGCCACTGTAGAATCTTGCAGCTGGGAGAACTGAGCGAGCACTCATGGACTAAGCTATTAAAACTGGTGCAAAAACACTACTGGGGATTTGCTACTTCGCAAACCTGACTGGAGTTTTTCAGTCCTTGCCACAGAAACTGGCTATAAGAGCCTTGGTGTTTTCAAGGGTTCTGGAGGCAGTGTGCTAAATTGATTTGGATTGACAAAAGAATATAAAATGAAGAGTCTCTAGCTGAAAAATATGTGTAATTAGGTTATGCTTCAGGCATCAAAGTTGAATGTAATGCTATCCAGGACTGCAAATGAAATTAATATTCTTTCAGTTTTATAGGTTCCTCATTATGCTACCACACTACAATTATTAAAAAATATTAAAAAAAAATCTTTGTAAGTTACACACTCATATTAAAAGAATTTTTGAGCTAGAAGTAGTTATTTTGTCGGGATAGCCACCACGGTTCCATGGTTAAACTTTCAGCCTTGTTTTCATTATAGATTAATTATGTAAGTTTTCAGCCCAACCAGCTAATATGTGAGCCACTGAGTGCAGGACCGCTTGCCCCAATCACAACAGCACTTGAGGACTTCCCTTATCCCAGACAATAGAGAGAAAAGAGGACTTGCTGTAACAAAAGGCAGGGATGGCTGAGCAAACCCCCAGTGACGCTGAGCAAGAAGAAGTGCTGCCAGGTAGTCCCTATCTTAAATATGATGTTCAGGGCAGTTACAATGTGTATGAAGGCAGGTTGGCACACTCACTAGATATTACTTTGTCTAGGACCTGTGCACAGAACGAGAAAGCCAGCCCTAGAGCTCTGAGAAGGGTCAATATGGAGGAAACACCATCACTGAGTCACTCACTAAATGTGAAAGAGACAGAACTGAGGAACAATCTTCTCATTTAGCTGATGGCCTAATTGCTGGACCATCCTTCCTGTCTCACTCTGATGTGTGTACATCTTTATCGTCCTTTCAGGAAAACTGATGTTGGCACAACTGTATAGAGATCCTTAAATATTGTTTAAAAATCTGCACTCAGATATTTTAGTTACAGTAAAATACCTAGTTCAGCACTGGAATTATAAATATGAAATCACTGATCTGGGTGTTGCATGTCCAGTCCTGTTAGCCACAAAGGTTCAGATTTCTTTCCTAAACTGTTGTTCCCTGATAGAAAGTTCTGACTTTATAATAATGGGCTGGAGGACAAGATGCTCAAAAATTAGTCATAAGGTATGTCAGTACTCAGTCATTGAGGTCGTTAGATATGTCTTACACAGATGCAGTGTTAGATAGAAATAATTATGGTGTAACATTATGGAGTTAGGTTATGAATATACTAGTTACATACTTAAGCAATGAATGTTAATCACAGGCAATAAGAACAGTCTTTGACCCACATGAGCTGCCCTGCAGCCAACAACAGCATGTATGCTTCTACCAGTGTTCAAATTCCTGCTCAGTGAAAACGTTGAAACATAACTGCAATAGCTCCTGCTGATCATCCCCACCAGTGGAGGAAAACTGTCCTGCCCCTGCTGGGAAAGACTGGGTTTTTAATATTCCCAAGGCCAAGGAGGATTGACATTCAGTCAGAGCCTGTGGAGACGTTTGGACCAGTCTTTTGTACACCTTGAGCCCACTCCTCAGCTAACCATCAGGGATAGTGAGGGGGGCCTCAGACTGCAGAGAGGGCTCCCCATCCATAGTGCCTCCCTGCATTAAGTTTCTTCGGCTTAATATGCTGTTTAATCATTACTGATCCTCTTTCAAACTCCTCTGTTTCTTCCTACTTAAGAAAGTTGAGATTTAACTTTAAAAGTTTTATAGTATATTAATTCCTTGGCAGAACTGTCAGTTGCAAGTCAGCTCCCTGACATCCATGGACTCCTGATGCTTTGAGCCCTAGTAGTAAGAGAGCCCTGAAGCCTTGGAAGTCCCTTTTCTTGCCAGAAAATTGAGTTTTTTACCCCTTCAACTTGGATGTACCAGCTCTACTTCTCAATAGGGAGAGAGTATGTAAGTAACCTTTAAGTAAACCATGAAGATTTATGAAATGTTAGCTTTTTTCCCAGAATATTTTCATAGAGACATTTTAAAAATGTGGTTTCCAATTTTGCTACTTCCGTGACCCCTGCCACAGAAAATGGCCCAAAACAGGCAGACAGTTTCAAGTACTTTGCAAGTAGGTGCTGTAACTTCTATTTGCATTCACCAAGTGAATGAATGTGTTTGGTCTTCTTCAAACTGATAGGTATCCAGTGTACTGCAAAAACCTCCTGTTCACTGCTTAGGAAGATATGAATGAGTAAGAGGAGAAAGTGCAGAACAGTGTCTTCATTACAATATTGGTCATGTATGATGAATACAACTACAGACTTGTCAGCAGGCATTGATAGTTCAGATTCAATTCACTGGGATCCAATGAAAACCCCAGATAATTTTTGGACTGTTGGAGGAGGTTTATATGTAGTTTTAGGATAAAATATTTTTCAAAGTTCTAAAATTATTTATCAGAAGACAGAAGCTGGAATTGGAAAGTGTTAACCTTTCCCTTGCTCTGTGTCAGTGAGCTGGGATTTTGACGCATAAGGTTAGACTCAGAGAAACATTTAAAATACAACAGGTACATATACATATGAAGCATTCATTATAGCCATTTTCAAATCAAATGGACTTTATGATTCATCATACGATGCTGTTGGTCTGGTACCTGGTGTGGAAAGCCATGCACATGTTTTACAGTTATCTAAATGTCATAGGTGTGTGCCTTAGCTTTTAGGTGTCATAAGAATTGATGAACTAGGAATCCAGAACAAAATCTGTCACTTAGAGAGTACCTTTGTACATTCAAAAATCCTAGTGTATGTCGTAGATCTTTTGGTATCTAAATACAAATGTGATTATGGCTGAAGAGTTCACACTGGAAAATGGACAGCTGAGAACAACTCTAGATGATGACTGAGGTTTGCCATGTTGTTTAGTCTTGCTCTGTTGACGGAAGAAACAAACCCATGGTACTTATGAGAATACTTACTGTACAGGGAGAGGAACTTGCAAGAAGGATAATAGCTGGCTTGGCTCATCCATCTTACACACTTGTTACTGTGTTTATGACTTCACCATTGCAGCACAGAGAAAAAAAGATGAACAGTGATAATTTTAGCCTTAATGAACTTAAACTGAAGGATGTTGTCTAATGGCAGAAGAGGTTGCAAATTTAGAAATCTGCTTCAGATGATTCCTCAGGTGTCTGAAAACCAGGGGACTTCATGAAAAAAAAAAAAAAAGTTAAAGTTTGTAAAGATACAAGCCTTGGTAAACATTTCTTATTTGAGCAAAACTTCCAATATCTAGTTAAACCTGTCTCAAACTCTTTTTGAATTTCCTGAAGTTTTTGCACAGCTTTAACTACTTTGCATCTCCATAATGAGTTCTCTTGAGTGCCCTTTGGCTGCCTGAGCTTGGAGGCAGATCTTGCCATGTTTTTGTTTATTCTTCTGTCTTGTGGTAGCCTTCTGGTCAGAGGAGACATGGCTTACTCAGAGAAAGAATGCCACTAGAAGGTGTATGGCTGAAAGCTGGAAAATCAGCAGTCCTTGTTGTTTATAGCACAGGAACAGAGCAGCCAGGATTTCAGGGCATCATCCCTGCATTGTGAATCACATGCTGGTGTTGCCACAGTTTAAGGGAAAACTTTGGGTGGAGGTGCATTAGGAGGTGCATATTACATCAAAGACAAAAAATAAATAAAAACATGGCAAGGCAGGGATTTGTGTACAAGTGTTTGCAGAAGACAAATATCTTGGACATGGCAGGAATTCATATCTGTTTCTGGAGAACACTACAGGGATGTGTCTGTGGACCCTCCTCAGTAAAAGTAGGTTAAGAAACCCTTTGTCGGTGCTGGTGAATGCTGGGATTGGAGCACTGATGTGGTCCTGTCCCTGACACCTCCTAGGCACATTAAGTGATGCTACAGCATTTTCAGAGTCCTGAAGGACTTGGAAATTCAACTATTCTGAGCTGGACTTCCCTAAACCACAAACAACACTGAGGGTGAGTGTTGTTCCTGCCAAGGGAGTGATCTACACCGGCAGAACAGGCAGGATCTGTTGCATTAGACAAAGACCAGGCATCAAAATTATTTAATAAATCATAATTAGGGAGCACTGAATTCACAGAAGCCCTTTGTAAGTCAGAAGAAAATGTCTTCTCTGATAAATGTAAAGTTTTCATTTATTAAAGAAAAAGAGAGGTATCTAACGACTGTTCACAAATCTAATCCCTGGGTGTCAAGAAGCCACATTCATAAGACAGTGTCAGAGCATTGCATTTGCATTCAAAAATGAGAAGGAAAATGCTGGCTGCGTGTGGAATTGCTGCATTTGCTCATACTGTGACTGACTGTACACACAGTATTGGGTGATGTGTACGTTCAGTGCTTATGCAGACCCAGACTTTGCACTTTGGAAAATTCTCTGCAACTTAATAAAAATACAAAGTCTGTATTAAACATTTCATTTTCTATGGTAGCTACTGAAGGAAATTATATTGCCTTCAGTGAATTGAGAGTTAAAAAAATATGCCCTAGTGATCTTACTCAGAACCTCTTATAAATCTCAAACACTGCATTATTGCAAGGGATAATTCCTTGTTTATCCACAAATATAATATGTGGACATACTGAAACAGACAATCATTCTTCAGATAATCTGGTCTCTCTTCACCTCCAGTCTTCAATTACTACTTCAAACACTGTGAATGCTTCTGCTAACTAACTCTTTAAAGGTTCCCGGTTGCATTAACCAAAAAATGGAATACCACAAATATATTGGGTTGGATATTAAGATTTAAACAGTAATTTGCCAATCACAATTAATAGATTTTTTGAGTGGGAACTGTACCTTTCAGAATTTCACCTGCATTGACTTCTCAAACAATGAGAAAGCTATTTGAAGTCTTTAACCAGCAACACTCTTCCTCCAGAAACAGACGTCTATGCTGATGTCTATTGTGAATGACTGGAAATATTAAAAATTAATGCAGGAAGGATCTTCCAGTTGTGTTATTACTTGTGTCTACAGGAAATGAGGTGTATTCTCTTTGTGACGGTACAAAGCAGGAAGGAGACACATAGAAACAACTTCTTAACTCTAGCATAGCATAACAATGTCTCTGTAGGGTATGGACCCAGAAGGCAGACTGCCACTGCAGAGATCTGCGGGAAGGAGACCTCTGGAAGTGGCTCACACATGAGAAATATCTCCCTGTGAGTCCCCGGGTGTCATCCTGAGACACGGGTTGAGCATGCAACTGATTCACAACATTTCCCTTAGCCACCCTTGCTGCTTTGCCTTTTTCCTGACACGAGGAATTAGGATTACCTATTGGTTTGAATGTCATCACAGCACTAGACCTTTGTTCTAGCTTTGATCCAGAACTGCAATTAACTGTTAAGTAGCCCCAGACTGTAGCAGCCCTGCACACAGAGGTTCCCCATCTACCCTTCATCTCAGAGTATAGGAAAAGCACATGCAAGGACATAAAAATATGTGAACCAGACTAGCCTTTATGAATGGTGTGGTTATTTTATGCTGCTTAGCTCCTAGAATATTGAACTACTCCTAGATGATGTTCATTAGAAGGCAGAAGAGGAGACACACAGCTTTAGAGCAAATAAAATTCATGACACAGACATCACAAGCACACAGAGAAAATGTAGGGCTAGGTACATTTGCTGGGGCTTCAGTGGCATTAACTCAGATTTGAGGTTCTTTTGTTAACTAATACTTTAAAGCAGTTTATATTATGTTTAGGCCCAGCTACCCACTGTTTCAGGGAACAAGGGAATCACAGAAACTGATGAATCTCCTAGCTACAGTCCTCTGAAAAATGTCCCCTTACCTGGTAGTTCCAATCTAGTGGTGAGTCACCTGCAGTTCTGGATATCCCTTGCATGAGACATCACAGAGGTAGAAGAGACTGCTGTGATTTGCATGTGCGTGTGCTACAGAAAAGCTAACAATTCAGAATTAAGAGATGTGCTCTCTCAAAAAAGGGGTTTCCCTCTGAATTGGAGTTTCCCTTTCTCTTTGAAATAGGATTTCTCAATATTTAGTCCCTGATAGATACATTTATTACACTCAAATCCGGTTAATCTATGCTGGTAATAAAGGCAGAAGAGTTTGGATGATCCTAACACCAAGAAGGATGGGAAAGTTATTTGACCATTGATACAAAGGACTGGCAGCAAAACGAAAAAATATCTGAGTGTTTAGGGCTTTAAATCTGAAAGCTGCCCTTAAAATTAAAACCAGAAACCTACAGCATTGTTTGGGTAAAGTAAATTTTCATGTCAGAACTACATTTCTTATTTTGCCACCTCCTGTGTATGACTAACAATAAAGCCTTTAACTGCAGTGTCTCCTGTTATTATTTCCACAGGACCCATCCTTCATTTCTTCAGGCTGTATTGGACAGAGGTGGGCATATTTCTAGGAATGTATTAGAAAACAAGGAAAGCAGTTGTTTCCAATATGTACTTCCTAGAAATCATGAAAAAAGTAAAATATAGGAGATCCCAGTAGGGATACATATTTTAAAGGTGCAGGGAAGAATTTCAAGTGAGTCTATTTCTTCTGCCTCATCCTGCTGCAGTTCTACTTAAAGCAGGTCTCTCTGTGTTGATCTACAACAGCCCTAAGGTAGATATATGCTCCAGGTGGGTGAGGATATGAAGGTTATAGGGTACTGGGACAGAGATATTCCCATTTGCTTTGGCAATCCCTTTTACCTTTTGTGCTGCTGTGGGACAGTGCTTTTCTGGCATCCTGCCACTGAGATCCCCATTTCCCTGGTATGATGTTTCTAGGGCTGTCTTTCAGATAAAAATGGTGTGTTGGCACGAGGTGTATTGTGCTGGAAAATCCAGTCTGTAAATTAATTTTGCACCCCTGATCTCTTAGCATTTGCATCTCATCTGCAAGATTGTGTTCAGTTCACTTTATTCAAGCCCTGTTTCCTTTGCTATACATTTCAGCTTGTTAGAAAACTCATCAATTCCCTTGAGGCCCAGATGGCCAACGGCATCCTGGCCTCCATCAGGAATAGTGTGGTCAGCAGGAGGAGGGAATTGATATTATACCTGTACTGGGCACTGGTGAGACTGCAGCTTGAGTACCGTGTTCAGTTTTAGGCCCCTCACTACAAGAAGGACACAGTGATGCTGAAGCATGACCAGAGGAGGGCAACAAAGCTGGTGAAGGATCTGGAGGACAAGTCTAATGAGAAGCAAGTGAAGGTGGCTGGGGTTGTTTAGCCTAAAGAAGAGGAGGCTGAGGGGAGACCTAATCCCTCTCTACAGCTCCATGAAAGGAGGATGCACAGGGGCAGGTGCTGGTCTGTTCTCCTGGGTAAGTGGTGATAGGACAAGAGGAAGTGACCTCAAGTTGCATCAGGGGAGGTTTAGAATAGACGTTAGGAAAAAATTCTTCACTGAAAAGGTGGTCAGACACTGGAACAGGCTGCCCAGGGAAGTGGTGGAGTCACCATCCCTGGAGATGTTCAAGGATAGCGTAGACGTGACATTTAAGGACATGGTCTAGTTCGTGTGGTAGTGTTGGGTTGATGGTTGAACTGGAAGATCTTATAGGTCTTTTCCAACTTTAGTGATTCTGTGATTCTGTGACAATTTTATTCTAATTATGTTGGTTTAATTCAGAAGTAATTCAGTTGACTTCAGTGTAATTCATGCAGATTTACTCCACTTTAATAGTGATAACAATTTGGTTCAGAGTAAGAAAGAGCTATGTAAAACCTTAGCTATATTTGTAAATTGAGTTGCATGGTAGAGGAAGGCTGAATAAGACATGGTAATAGCATATTGTCTATAATTTAAAACTATCTTCCGTAGTCCAAAACATATTACCTGGCATTATTTATCTATGAATTTAATTCCTTGTCCCCCATCTTCATCTTTGAATGTATGTTTATAAAAGATGTAGAGAATAAACTGGCCAGAATCAAGACTGTTCATAAATAATCTATTTAAATTTTAACCATTTCTTTAGACAATAGATATTTATGTGTATTTAAAATGTCCAAATGCCTTAGTAATTTTAAAGGTATGGAAATAGTTTGACATAATCTTAAGGGTCATTCTTTTAGGGTTTTTGGTTTTATATTTTTGGAATCTCAATTTTAGTGACTTTTTTCATCCTCAGGGTTCTTATTCTGAAGTCTGACTGGTAATTTTCTCTGGGGTATCCAGACTATGCTAATCTTTCTGTTGATAAAGATAAATGCAATTAGACGCTGTCAGTCAAATGCCCCATCACCTCTTCTGTGACATTTTTTCACACAGAAACATAGAAACAGAGGTTGCAAAGCCTCTATCCATCATATTCAAAGAGTGGTGGTGGTCTGGTGAAGTTCCCACTGGTTGGAAAGGGGGAAAAAAGCCGCCCATCTTTAAAAAGGGACAAAAGAAGGATCCAAGGAACTACAGGCCAGTCAGTCTCACCTCTGTGCCTGACAAGATCATGGAGCAGATCCTCCTGGAAATGATGCTAAGGCACATGGAAAATGAGGAAGTTGATTGGTGACAGCCAACACGGCTTCACCAAGGACAGATCATGCCTGACAAATATGATGGCCTCCTACGATGGGGTCATGACCTTGATGGGTAAAGGACAGGTAATTGATGTCATCTACCTGGACTTGTGCAAAGTGTTTGACACTGTCCTGCATGACATCCTTGCCTCTAAATTAGAGAGGCATGGATTTGATGGATGGACCACTTGGTAGGTAAGGAACTGGCTTGCTGGTCTTACTCAAAGTGTTGTGGTCAACAGCTCAATGTCTGAGTGAAGACCAGTGACAAGTGGCGTTTCTCAGGGGTCGGCATTGTGACCAGTGTTGTTTAAGATCTTTCTCAGTGAAATGGATGGTGGGATTGAGTGCAGCCTTAGCAAGTTTGCTGATGACACCAAGCTGTGTGGTGTGATTGACACACGGGAGGGAAGAGATGCCACCCAGTGGGACCAGGATCTGTGCCAACCTCATGAACTTCAATGAGACCAAGTTGGGGGAATCCCAAACACAAGTACAGGCTGGGCAGAGAATGGATCAAGAGCAGCCCTAAAGAGAAGGAGCTGGAGGTACTGGTGGACAGGAGCCAGCAGTGTGCACTGGCAGCCCAGAAAGCCAGCCGTATTCTGGGCTGAATGCAGAGAAGTATGTCCAGCAGGTTGAGGGAGGGGATTCTCTCTCTCTCTACGCTCCTCTTGTGAGACCACACCTGCAGTGGTGCATCCAACTCTGGGGCCCCCAACATCAGAAGGATGTTGACTGGTTGGAGCGAGTCCAGAGGAGGCCACGAAGATGCTCAGAAGGCTGGAGCACCTCTCCTATGAAGAAAAGCTGAGAGTGTTGGGGTTGTTCAGCCTGGAGAAGAGAAGCTCCCGGGGAGACCTTATAGCACCTTCCAGTACCTGAAGAGGCCGAAAAGAAAGATGGGGACAAACTTTTTAGTAGGGCCTGTAGTGACAGGACAAGGGGTAACTGGTTTAAATTGAAAGTGGAGAGATTTGGATTAGATATCAGGAAGAAGTTCATCACAGAGAGGGTGATGAGACACTGGAAGAAGTTGTCCAGAGAAGTCGTGGATACCCCATCCCTGTCTGTCTTCAAGGCCAGGCTGGATGAGGCTTTGGGAAACCTGGTCTAGTGGAGGATGTCCCTGCCCATGGCAGGGAGGTTGGAACTAGATGATCTTTAAGGTCATTCTATGATTCTATGAAGTTCGATCCATCTTGCTTATATTTGTATAAAACCAGTGCTACATGGCACCATTTGTCTGATGGCTATCATCACATAGCTGTTTTCTGATGTAACAGTAACATTTAGACAGTTGCCTAGAGCTTGAATTTTATTTCAGTCTTCCTGTGTGGATAGATTCTTTGACTTTTTATTGTGACTATCAACAAGCTGCACAACTTAGCTTCTTTAAATGTGTGCTCTAGGCTTTTTCTATATTTATTCTCTAGAAAGACAGAGGGTATGCTGGGTGTGGGCCCCTTATATCCCAATTATGTTAATACAGCAGGCCTAATTGTATCTGCTTACTGCAAATGCTTTCACTCAGGGACCTCTGGCCAGAGCACTGATTAGAGGAGCTCCAAACCAATATCTTCAAGTCAAAACATCATTTATTTGTTTCCTCAAGATACAAAGGTGGTAATGCAAAAAGTGATTCTAAAAGGCTTTATTTGGGTCTGTCCCTGTTGTTATTAGATGCAACAGAAAGGACAAGTGAAAGTAAACTTTGGTACTGCTTAGCAGGTTAGTGGTGACCACCTGCACTGCGTATATTATTTCCTTTGCCACCCAAGGAACATGATGCCTTTAAAATCTATGTATCCACACACATATTATCCTGGGACAGAAAGAAGGGATCTAATTTGCAGACAGAGAATGTTGTTTTTGAGGGGGATAGAATTTCTCATCACTTAAAGCTTGACCATTTTTTTCTAAAAATAAACCCAACACGCTGGTGCCGGTACTCCCCAATGTTAACATTCATACACATACATTGCAACTTCTGGAGATGTGAGGAAAATGCAGCCAGTGTCCTGCAGCCTCTGCCTCTGTGGCAGAGTTGTCCCAGCAGCAGTTGAAGGTTTCATTTGAGGCCAGAGGGGCCAGACTTTCCATACATCCCTTCCTCCTCACATGAAGCATATTTTCCCACATACTACAGAATGCTGGTCCATGGTGTTGCTGTGCCTCAAAGTCCTCTGATTTTTCACATTAAAAATTGTGATCCAAAAACCATAAAAGGAAGAAAGGAAATACGCCTGTACATGCGTAAGCTGAAAGAAAAAATCAAAACTGAAGTTGTTTGGTATAACTGAAGTTTTTTCCCCCAGTGTTTCTTCTGACCAAAAAAAAAAAAAAAAAAAAAAAAAAAAAAAAATTGGCAAAAGCAATTTTTCCTACTGAAAACATCACTTTACAGGAGGTAACCCTGTTTGATCTAGCTCTCCCTGCTTCCAAACCATGGTCAGTTGGCATTTTTCCCCAGCTAAGACTGCTGTTATTGTGAACTTCTAACATGCAAGGCTTTTCATAGAAGTATATGGCTATGTCTGCTTCAGGAAGATGGAATGTATAATTACATTTATTCAATACGCTGACCCTCTTTCTCATTTTCATTCTTTAAACCAAAGAGGGAAAATGTTTGGTCATTTAAAATTCGTGCTTTCCACTGGATGCATGACAGATGAAATACCAGCCAAAGGTAAATGAGCATATTTCAGTCTGGGAATTCAAACTAAAGATGTCAAAATTATGAACTACAATGGAAAATTGAGACTGTCTTCTCTTCATGACTGCTGCAGTTGGCATTCTGAATTTATTCTGTATACAGAGATATAGGGCAAAGAAAAAGTTGGGGCTTACTTGCATTTGTGCTGGTTTTACTCTGCTCCTTCAGTTCTTTCGGCACTGAGCCACTTGTCTCTGGTCATATCAGTGGCTAAATTCCACGCTATGCCCTTTAAACATCAAGCTTTTCAATACAAACTTGTCTATTTCTTAATGAAGAATTAATTAGTTCAGTTCAGACCTCTGATCCCTAGGAAATGTGGCGCCAGGATGCTTTGGAAAACAGAAAAATCAGAAAATTATAAGATGTCTTATCATCTGTTCCTTCTCATGGCAGCTACTGTGACACAGATGACCATAGAAGCTTGTTAATACCCAGCAGGGTTTATTTCTTTGGACACAGGGTTTCCTGTGTTGAGCATGAGTTGCATCTCCAAAGCCAGCCCAAGTTAATTGGTGCCTTGCTTCAAGGAGATGTATGAGCTCAAGAGTGACACAAGAGATATGGAAAAAATTATTAGACACCACAGGAACCCTTGGAACAAGGAAGCATGGCCAAGACATGGAAATGTCTACATAGGGATCACGCTGGCAAATGCAGGTTCACGCTTTTTGGGATGACTGGACTTTTCTCTTTGTCTCAGCTGATCATATCCCAGGTGTCTGGACTGGCTGTGCTCCCAGGGAAGGTACAGTTTCATTGCTTCACACTTACACCCAATGACTACAAAACAAGCACTCTGTGTGTAAAAAATGAAGAACTAACTGCATTTAAATAATTCAGATCAAATCACTATGAAGGGATCTATGAGGCAAGTGGCACCTGTCATGTGTTTCGTTGTTTTAATAAGGAGGTTAGTGAATCTGAACTCTGTGTTGATTCAATTACAAAGCCAAACTGAATTCCTCTATTGAACTCTGCTTAAGCTTTGGGGCACATCATGCCCAATACAGATTTCCCTTGTGTAGCATCCTTTTGATTATGGGTGAAGTTGTTTCCTTTCCTGGTTTCTGATTGTCTTGTTGGTTGTGGATATGACTTACTAAATGCTATTTATTCCCTACAGCCTTTTTAAAAGAGGAAGCATATTTATTACTAGCCAGGGACTTAGATCACACATAAATAAAAGAGATCTTGAGGGAAGTAAACATTGATGAATGTGATTTGGACTTTACCTTCATAAAGATGGAAGGGCAGAGGCTTTCCTTTGTTCCTGGGCCCTTGTTCTTCCTTCTGTTTGTAGGATAGACGATGTCTCTTCTGTGATGTCTCTTTCTTTTTAAAAAGTGACTTGGTACTTGTGTCAGCATATTGAATTGTCCATGTGTCTTGAGCACACCTTTGATCCCAACACTTCTTCCTCTCCAACTCACAGGGGAAAGCTACTGCTGCTATAACCGTAGTAGATGATAAACCAGAAATGAAAGCTCACACAGACTCTCAGCACCATTTTTATTTTTCAGTGAAGATGTGTCAGGTGACATGTTAGAAGCAGTTGTCATGGTCATCTACACGAAGAAAGCATGTCCTCTGCAGCATTTTGCCTCACCCTTTAAATCCACTTTCAGCTGCCCCCCCTCTACTCTCTAACAGACAGGATGTGCACACACCATCAGGGTAAAAATATGCATAGGGAATCTGGAGATATGCTCACTGACCCTGAGATACAAGGGTTTAGCTTACTCACCCAGGATTCCACCCTCTGGAAAAAGCGTGGGTCTGGCTTTATGGAAGCAAAGTGAATGTCATTCTGAGAACTAATTAGAACATAGATCAGATTTTGGAAAATAATAGCTCTTTCAAACTGCTTCTATGTCACATATTTCTGTGAGGAGTCCTGTTAGAAATATGTGATAAGATTGTGTTAGTGCACCCACAAATGAGTGTAATCGTGACATAAAGCCTAAGGGATTGTATTTTGTAACAGCAACAGAACAAATCACTGGTTGACTGCCGTAACACTGAATGCTGTTCTAAGAACACTTCAGTGTTTAGATCCTACTTGTCTTCTCCTCAGGGTGTAATTTGCAAAGGAGATTATGAGAATGGGCATCCTTCCTCTGAAATTACTGCCAACATTCCCACCAACTTCAGTGGAAAGAAGATAAGACGTTATTTGTAAGATGGTGACTTTTCCCTATTGAAACTATTTCCTATGATGCTCTGCCAATTGTTGCATTACAGATACACCGAGCTTTTGAATAGACAGTGAGTCACCAAAACTTATCAAACTAAAGCAGAAGAACACACTGCATTTCTATGGTGGTTTTCTTCATAGTTCTCCAAGTCCTTTATAAATAGGTAAGCTTATCATCTCTCTACTACACAAAATGGAGTCCAAAGTAAAATAATCAAAGCAAAGCATTAAGATCATAGAAGAAAGTACCATGTTAACTAACAATAAGGCTGAGTTCTTTGCTTCCAGAGCTCTGTATTTTTCACTGGACATGAAGACTTCTTCCATGTTATCCATAGCTGGGCATTAACTATGCCTTGGCATTTTCCATTTAAAGTCAGTTAGATGTAGAAGTAAATAGGAAAAAACAACAGACTGTGTTTTTCAGTGAAACCCAATATATTTAGGCCAGATGCTGAACACAAGGAAAGATATTTAAAGTAATGAACCCGTTGGAGTTTTGCCTAAGTACAGAGCATGAGACAGTCCCAGTCTGTGAGCACTTCCACCAGGCTTACATTAGTTCTATTTCCATCTCTTCAGTAGACATTAATTTGACAAAATCTTTTTTTATAACCAAAGTAATCAGAACAAAAAAGAGGTTCTGCAAGTGCTCCCCTCTGTGCTCACTCACTTGAATAAAAACCCCTGTTGTCATGAAAAGTACACCAGGGATACAGAAGTGCTTCCTAATGAACTAGTTATTGTGGCAACATGTAGTCTGGGATTAGACATACAGTTCTATTAGTCTTATTTGTGTCTACCTAGTCAGTCTTCTGTATCTTTTATCTATTTTTCATAAATGTTTAAACTGGTAATGTAAATCATTCTCTTTGTCTCCCATAGTGCTCTGAGAAGCAAAAATAAAATGAAATAAAAAACCTTAATATCCAACACTGATTTGCAATCAAGCTCCAAAGCTTCAAATTGCATCTTGTTGTTTGGCCTAATGGTGATAAAGAGCTCCAGGAATGATCTAAAGTTGCAGATTACTGGTCACTGTGATTAGCTGCTTGGAAAGTCTTTGTATTAACAGCGGTGGTTGTGTGGGTGTCTTTTCCTAGGGAAGGCACTGGTTTCCAAACATGTTGTTGTGTTTCCAGTGGCCTGTGTTATGCCTAGTTTTATTTTTATTTGCATGATGCTCATATGAGCAAAGTTTAGCAGATAGGATGGTGTTTTAAAAGCTGCAAGATAAGAGGAGGCTCTACAGGGACAGATCTGCCCTGTAAGCAAAGTAATTCTCACCCCAAAACGTAGCACTGCACATTGCACTGCTGAGTGTATGTACTGTATATATGAACTTAAAAAATGAAGAGAGTTTTACTTAGGTTTTTAAGCTATGCTATGTTGGATAGAGCACTATGACACTTCTAAAATTAGGCAGCACAACTGAACAGACTTTACAGAACTAATATTATTCCTCACAAGTTATACACAATTTTAAGAGTAATGCTCAGGGAAACCCATGGGCTTCATCCAGTTTCAGTTTTCTAAGACAGTTTTGGCCAGGTTTTGTGAATATAATTTAAATTCTAGCTGTTCTTTTTGTTTCATCTAGTCCAAATTAACATGCAGCACTAATGTTACTTGCTTACATGTCAAGCTTTCAGCACTAAGACCCTAGAATATATGGTTTAAAATGTTCAAAACAGCATCAATATTTCTTTAATTCTCTTTAAAGATGACTGAACATTTGTTCTGACCAGAAACCAATACCTTGCCTGCTATGTGAAATATTTGTGCTCACATTTCCTTTGCACTTAGGCGAGTTGTTTTGATGCATTTTTAGTGACCTCCGTAGGGAACTCACATTGTGACATTAATGAGAAAACGGAGTTTGGCTCTCTTTGATCAATGGCAAGCATGGAGCAAGCTACAATGCCTTTGACAAAGTCTGAAAAATCCCCTAAGATGAACACAATTTGATCTTTTCCATGGTATTGTCACAGGCTTTCACACGTTCCTGGTTTGATCTGATCAATAACATTTGGGAGGCTCTTTTCCTGATTGTGACTTTTCCATACATTCCTTAGCTAGAAGTACAGAACATAATCACCACTGCCAAACTGCTGTTCTGTCTTTCACAAAGCTATGCTGGTGATGTTCCCTCCTGGCTTTTGAATCAGGTGCTTGCTCAGGCAAATGCATGATTACGATGTTCCCGCTGGACTCTTCTCCTCCCAGGCCAACTGCCTGGCAGACTCTCATCTGGAAATTCTTGACATGGCTTTTCTAAATCCTGCCTCCGGCTACGAAGACTTAAAATACTGTCTCATCAGTATGCAGATGTACTTCACTGGTTCTGTTTAGCTATTTTCTAAACACTGACTAATTAATTTCCAGTTTAGAGGCATACCTGATCAGAATATGCAACTGAATAACAAAGTTAAATCTGAAAAGTGTGTTGACTGCAAACTTCTTGCTTTCCAGGAAAACAGAAGGTTTTGGAGGAATGTATTTTGCAACCATTTCTGTCTTCCATTCACCTTTGCATCTGATGTTCCGGATGTCACTGGCAAACTTAACACTTCATGGACTCAACAGATAGCTCCCCCACCCCTATTCTATGTAGGGCTGTGGAAGGAAGGAAGGAAGGAAGGAAGGAAGGAAGGAAGGAAGGAAGGAAGGAAGGAAGGAAGGAAGGAAGGAAGGAAGGAAGGAAGGAAGGAAGGAAGGAAAAGGAAGGAAGGAAAAGGAAGGAAGGAAGGAAAAGGAAGGAAGGAAGGAAAAGGAAGGAAGGAAGGAAAAGGAAGGAAGGAAGGAAGGAAGGAAGGAAGGAAGGAAGGAAGGAAGGAAGGAAGGAAGGAAGGAAGGAAGGAAGGAAGGAAGGAAGGAAGGAAGGAAGGAAGGAAGGAAGGAAGGAAGGAAAAGGAAGGAAGGAAGGAAAAGGAAGGAAGGAAGGAAGGAAGGAAGGAAGGAAGGAAGGAAGGAAGGAAGGAAGGAAGGAAGGAAGGAAGGAAGGAAGGAAGGAAGGAAGGAAGGAAGGAAGGAAGGAAGGAAGGAAGGAAAAGGAAGGAAGGAAGGAAGGAAGGAAGGAAGGAAGGAAGGAAGGAAGGAAGGAAGGAAGGAAGGAAGGAAGGAAGGAAGGAAGGAAGGAAGGAAGGAAGGAAGGAAAAGGAAGGAAGGAAAAGGAAGGAAGGAAGGAAAAGGAAGGAAGGAAGGAAGGAAGGAAGGAAGGAAGGAAGGAAGGAAGGAAGGAAGGAAGGAAGGAAGGAAGGAAGGAAGGAAGGAAGGAAGGAAAAGGAAGGAAGGAAGGAAAAGGAAGGAAGGAAGGAAAAGGAAGGAAGGAAGGAAGGAAGGAAGGAAGGAAGGAAGGAAGGAAGGAAGGAAGGAAGGAAGGAAGGAAGGAAGGAAGGAAGGAAGGAAGGAAGGAAGGAAGGAAGGAAGGAAGGAAGGAAGGAAGGAAGGAAGGAAAAGGAAGGAAGGAAGGAAAAGGAAGGAAGGAAGGAAAAGGAAGGAAGGAAGGAAGGAAGGAAGGAAGGAAGGAAGGAAGGAAGGAAGGAAGGAAGGAAGGAAGGAAGGAAGGAAGGAAGGAAGGAAGGAAGGAAGGAAGGAAGGAAGGAAGGAAGGAAGGAAGGAAGGAAGGAAGGAAGGAAGGAAGGAAGGAAGGAAGGAAGGAAGGAAGGAAGGAAGGAAGGATCTTCTGCCTGTTTTGTATTCCCCTTCTTTCCATTGCTTATGTTTATGCTTTTGTTTATAGATGATGTCTGGTGTCTAGAAATTTCCCATTCCTACTGGAATTTCTCCAGTGGAACTCCTGTACATGGTAAGGAGATCACCATGTCACTCCATGTTGACTTTATGTAGAGATTAAAGAATAATAGAAATGTTGGCTGCATACCTAACTGAAGATAGAATCTGTAACAACATGATGAGACACATTGTATTTTTGAAATAAATCCTGCATCCCAACTCAAATGAAAATAAAGAATTTATAGTATTCTTCTGAAAAACAATTCTTGTTTTTTTTTGTCACGTCCCTGAATTGCTCCTCCACATCTCAATTTTTAATTTAATTTCTAAATTTTGGAATTACTACTGAAGGTAGGAATTCTCTCTGTCATACATAGTGCATTTCTTTTTTCCTGTGAAAGGTGTCAATATAATGTGCATAAAAGAAATACAAGATTTTTGAAGGCATGGAAGTCAGGGAAAGTGGGAAAAGCTGTAAAAGGGAAGGACAATTTTTAGAAATGTCAAAGTATCCTTAAAACTGATGATGGAAGCATCTTTTCCATAAGACCTGTGAGGCTTCTTTTTGGGACAGGGCACTGCAGATCATACTGACTGCTGCAGACCGGTAGCCACACAGAACCACCAATCAACATCCCTTACAAGTGTTTTCCCTCTTCAACTATGTCTGACAGGCAGTATTTTTTCACTGATAGCATTATAGAATCTTCTATTTAAAGACTGTTTCTAAGTAAGATTACTGTAAAAAGTGAGCTGGGAAATAATTAATAATCTATGAAGGAATTTGCATAGTTCATTCCCCTGAGCTTTCATAGGTCTGAATACTAAGAGGGCCATGAGAACATGCAGAGGAATGTATCTTAGAGCCCTTTGCTTCTTGCCAAGAAATTTGCAAGACAGTTAGTCACTCAACTGGAAGCCATCAGATTTTGCCTTACTAGGAAAAACAGGATTGGGTACAAGAAGACATTTCATTAAGAGGCATACAGACTGCATGTACACGCCAGTCATACAGCATTTGTCCTTATTTTTCTCATGCTGAACATGTCATACCACAATAACTTTTCAAAGAAATACATTACTGTATCTCGGTACCTAAACATATGTTCCTTTCACCAATAACTGCCTTCATGTGCAGCCTCCCTCCTTTTTTCCACCCCAAAACAAAGACCTTAAGAAGAGCAAATGTATTTTCTCCTTGTTAATTTCAGGTAGCAATAGCAGAAACAGGCCCATTTGTGTATCTTGTGTGAATATAAGGCTGAGAATCTGTGTGTGAACCCACCTAGTGCAAATGACACTTTCAAAACACTGAAGAGATGAGATTCTTTGATAAAGTCCTCCTTGTTCTGACTGATCAATGTGCTTAAAAAAGGGTCCAGGAAATGCATAAGCCAATTTTTTAATCCAACAAAGACAAAAGTATGGATTAATTCTGCTTATTTTGATAGTATCACTGATTTTTATGGAATAATCATCACACTCTGATGCTTTTACTGTAAGACAGTGGTGACCAGACCCATTTGAAATAACCCTCTCTTCTTCAGCATCAGAATTCCAGATTGTTGGTCTTTCATTGTATGCTAAACTATCCAAAACTTTTCTTTCTTCGAACTACAGAAAACAGGTCTTTGAGATTACCTTTGCAGGTAGTCTGTCATTCTGCAAGAAGAGGAATGGTGGGACATAAGGCATGAAAACAACATGTGTGTTAAACCCAACAAACCCAGAAGCCTGCAGACGCAGCAATAAAAACTGGACAACATTCATGATGGAAGGTCCACTCTAGCTGGCCCAGGAGGAAGCTCTCGCTCCTGCATGGATGAGTATTCCTGAGTGCCCAAGGGACAGAGATGTTTACGGAGCTCCCTGCCTGGACTTTGTGGCAATGTTTTAGACCTTGTAGCCTAGGTTACTGAAGAGGCAGAAGGTAAAACTGACGAGCCCTGGGACCAGCAGTGTAGGGGATGGATGAAACGATGCTTTGAGCGTGAGCAAAATTCACCAATAACCGTGCTTTGTGGCATGCAAGGACATTTAAGGGCAAGGAACAGTTGGAATGTCACTAACTCACTAACCCTGACATATTGACATCTCAACACAAGAGGGTTTGTTTCAGACACCTCCAGCTCAAGTAGCCCTCAGCCCTCAATGGAGAAAGCTACTGGCCTGTTCACAAAGGATGCACACTGGAAGCAGCTGGACTAAAATCTTTTCATTGGCTCTCCCTGCATCACATTCACTCATTGTGAAGAAAGGTGAACCAGGAAGGACCATAACCAATCGTTTGAAAAGCTGCTGACAATGTAAGGGTATCTTTTGTGTTGGTAAAAAGTAGGAGTTGTTGCATAAGACCAAGTCAGCTTCTGTACCCTTCACATATTTACAGCTTGACTGAAAGGGATAGGGAAACAAAGATTCCATCAAGAAATAAGAATTGCTCTATTATATTCTTCTTAGTCTTTGCAAAAGAAAGATTCAAGAGAGGATGATAACTGGTTGACAGAAGCTTTGTCAAACACAGTGAGGAATTCTGGAATACTTTTAAAGAATTTATGTCATGAGGATTTTATATAGTTTTATTTGCAAGAATAGGCAGGGGTCGGGGTGGGTGTTACTGCTATCATTGTTTACACGGTACAGCTGAATATTATGGGCATTGGTCTGTGACTGCCCAGTCTGATTCTTCATGTGAATAAAGCAGGTAGACTTTGGTCCTTTCAGTGCCTACATATCCAGCCACAGGATTTGCTTCAAAGATGTTATAGAATGAGGAAAGAAAGAGCAGCACACATTTCTGGAAGCAGCTTTGAAGGTCTGGTTATAGCATATTTTTCAGGATTTCCACAAACCTCCCTTCTCTTGTCCATTAATATCAGCAATACTAATGTACTGTCAAGAGGAATTACTGAACTTATGCTACTTGAATAATTGATAGCTATAGCCATTCCAACTTTTAGGCAAAACATTTTCTGCAAGGATATTTCTTTAACTGAAATCTGCAGTTTTTTTGAAACTGTTCCAATTCTTCTAAAATATTTATTTTTATGTGTACATATTACATCTATATAAATTATTTCTTGATGATGTAAGTAGTGTGGTACGCACCAACCTCTTCACAGGTACATCATATGAATGGTGAGATATTCAGCCCATTCTACTCCCACTAACATCATAGTAATATCCCTTTTAAAATCATTAATGGCAATGGCTATTTAGTAGTGACACACAACTTCTCTACAGCAAATATAATCATTCATATGATTGAAATAAATTGGGATCAGATGCTTATATAAATATTACATAAATATAATCTATTGGTTAGAAATTAGTTTAATGTCGTTCAGTATTTTGTGACAAATTTCTTTTATGTCCCTACAACACCAAATGGGAACAAACAGATGAGAACTTAACACATAGAAGTAATGTAGCGACAAGAGAGGACGTACTGGGTTAGTCATGGAAGCCATTCACCCAGCGGTGAAATTGCAATGGCTAGAAATTCTTGCAAATCTGCTTGTGTTTAATGCAAAGGGTAACAGTCAACTTCTAAGTAAACCCTGAAAAACTGTGTTTTGGTTTTCCATTTATGGACTACTAGTTAAAGGCTGTGTTCCAAAAAACATTATAAAGTTAACCACAGCTGACTAACTAATTCTCCAAAGTGCACTGCATTCGCTAAGGCCTTAAATCACTACCAGTCACAGGAAATTTTGTGGACCATTAAGAGAAACTTTGTGATGGTTGACAAGCATTATATACCATAAGTTTGCAAGTTCACAGCAATCTTTTAGAAGATGATGAAAGGTTCCTGATGTTTCAGTATTTATACAGTGCTTGAACTCTTAAGAATATATTGCAAAAAGAAAGTATGGCAAAATATGTAACTTATGAATCTCATGCTGCTCAACAGCTAAGCTCCAAATGACCCCAATGCCCTTCTGTCTGAAGTTGTGTCTACATGACATACTTGAAAACCCCTTGAAAAGTTTCATATCCTAAATAAAGTCTTTTCAGCTTCAAAAAGCGTATTAGTTTTCACCAAAACAGGTATTTTATGAAACAAAACTTAGTCAGAGGAAGAATTTTTACTGGTGATGGAAAGGAGATTTGTGTGCAGTTTTCACTGTCTTTTATTAGAGTCTCTTCAGTCCCACACTTTTTTATTTCTGGAAATGAAAAAAACCCCTAAGACCAGAATGTCCTGCAGTCGCGTCTGAATATGGAAGTCCATAGTAATCTTTCCACATAGTTTTGAAATGAAGAAAACTGCTCATTATAGAGTTAGTTTGTAATCTTCAAAAGTGTTTTCAGAAGTCTCTACCAGGGAAACATCATTAAAAATTCAGTACACAACTCACTCGTCTCATTTGTCCCCAAGTGTGCTGTGCATCTGCTGTTCTGGATAAATGAAAGTGTTTCAGTTCTTCAAAGAATGAACTTTGAAAAACATAGGACCAGTTGGCCAAAACTAGAAATAGTGCTTTGGTTTAAAGAGATTAAGGAGTAATAACCTGCATTTTCTTTAAGTAGCTCAGCTTCAAATGATGGTGAGGCTCTACAGGGTGCATGAAAAAATAAGAGGATAGTAAAAATACCATCAGGAAAATGATGTTCCTTTTCATATGCAGATACCCATCCTTAACGTGGCCTTTTAATTAGCTGATTATGGTGGTGCTTACTTCTTAGTGCCTCAGTGCTGCGATTTTGGAAACTGTGTTTTCATTATGAATTCTTGTTTTCAAAGATTTATAAATAAATCTGAGCAGCAGCAACAACAACAGCAATAAAAGATAAATTTACTTGGAAAGTGTGATAAGAGAAATACCACTTGGGAATATTTTCGAACTCTCCAGCTCAAACTTGACTTCAGTTTGGAAAGGTTAGAAATTGTGCATGTTACAGAGGAATTCTTCCAGATTTAAAGTGTGGGGTATTAAAGCATTTGGGTTTTTCAGCATATGAAATACTTAAGCAAAACATAACACCTATGTATAGAAACAATATAATTGCTATGAATGAAAAGGTCATTTGAGAGGCAAAGCCTGCAGTATGTTGAAAGAGTTGGAGTAGAACTGGTAAACTTTTTCTAAATGGTGTACTCAGGAAACTATTTTTTTGTATTTGTGGATTGTCAGTCTGTTACTCATGTGGAAATTTTTGTCAAAAATATCTTTAAATAAATTCACATAGCATGATCTTGCAAGCACCTGGGGACCTATATATGTACAATTAGTAGAAGTGAAGAAGACACAGTTTGAAGGGTTGGCTCAAAGGCAAATATCAGTTTTGCAGTGACAGCAGAAGGGATTTGAGTGGCAGAAGAATTTGGAAGCAGGACTGGGAAGAGTCTGCAGGATCTCAGAAGGTGAGTAAGGAGCTCTGGCAGAGAGAAAGATTTTCAGGATTGTCATGGTTTATCCCTAGCTGGCAACTAAACATGATACAGCTGCTTGCTCACTCCCCCTTCCCTGGTGGGATAGGGGAATGTCAGAATAATGAAAGTGAGAAAACTCAAGGACTGAGTCAAAGACAGTTTAACAGGTAAAGAAAAAGTTGTGCATGCAAGCAGAGCAAACCAAACCATTCATACACCACTTCCCATTGGCAGGCAGATATTCAGTCATATTGAGGAAGGCAGAGCTTCATTATGTGTAATGATTACTTGGAAAGACAAATGCCATAACTCCAAATGTTCCCCCTCTCCTTTTTTTTCCCACTGGCTTTTATATACTGAGCATGGCGTCGTATGGTATGGAATATCCCTTTGGTCAGTTGGGGTCAGCAGTTCCAGATGTGTCCCCTCCCAGTTTCTTCTGCAGCCCCATCCTACTAACTGGGGGTGGTGTGTGTGTGTGAGGAGCAGCAAAAGCCTTGACCCAGTGTAAGCACTGCTCAGCAACAGCAAAAACATCCCTGTGTTGTCAACAGTTTTCAACACATATGCAAAACACAGCCCCATACCAGCTACTATGAAGAAAATAATTCTACCCCAACCAAATCAGCACAAGGATTCAAGGTTGAGCTCCCCAAAGGGTCAGATGATACCTGGGGTGAGGAGGCAACAGTGGAGTTTGTGGAGTAAAGGAAGTAAATAAGACCTCTCATATATTTATTTTATTCTTCCTCCTCCAATGACCCAGCACTTCTGGGGTCTCCTTCTCTCATAACTTTGAGTATAACACTTACAACCACAAAACCTCGCTTCCTCAGCTGTTCATCTACTTCTAGACTGAGACGAGTTGTGGCCCCACTCAGGTTCTTGTGACTCCTTTCTGGGAAAGGAGAGGAAAAGGGAACACAAGGCAAGGACATTGCTATGGGAAAGGAAAGAGGAGATCAGAGGAGAGTGCCTAAATGATGAGCTCCTGCTTCTCCAGGTGCCATGACCTTGACCAGTTCTCTAGCTCACAACAACAGCTGATAGGAAAAGGTAGAGACGAGGTGTCAAGCCAGATGAGCTAAACCTTGTCAGTTCCAGTTCTCTATCCTCTGTCTATAACATTATACCAGCTCTGCTGGAGAGGATGATCTACCTGAGCACTGTCCTGTGACACACGACATCCTTGTCTTTAAATTGCAGACACATTGTTCTGATGAATGGACCACTTATTGGATGAGGAATTGGCTTGATGGACACACTCAAAGAGTTGTGGTCAACGGCTCAATGTCCAAGTGGAGACCAGTAACCTGGACTTCCTCTGGGGTCAGTTTTGAGACTGGTGCTGTTTGCTTTGTCAGCAACATGGACGGGGGGTTTGAGTGCACCCCCCGTAAGTTTGCCAATGACACCAAGATATGTTCCAAGATACGCTGGAAGGAAGGGATGACATCCAGAGGGACCTGGACAGGCTGGAGACTTGAGACTCTGCCAACCTCATGAACTTCAACAAGGCCAAGTGCAAAGTCCTGCACCTGGGTCAGAGCAAGTCCAAGCACAAGGACAGGCTGGGCAGAGTATGGATAGAGAGCAGCCCTGAGGAGAAGGACTTGGGGGTACCGGTGGAGGAAAAGCTGGACATGAGCCAGCAGTGTGCACTGGCAGCCCAGAAAGCCAACCGTATCCTGGGCTGTATCCAGAGAAGCATGGCCAGCAGGTTGAGGGAGGTCATTCATGCCCTCTACTCTTCTCTCATGAGACCCCACCTGCAGTGCTGCATCCAACTCTGGGGCCCCCAACATAAGAAGGGTATCAACCAGTTGGAGTGAGTCCATAGGAGGTCACGAAGATGCTCTGAGGGCTGGAGCACCTCTGCTATGAAGAAAAGCTGAGAGAGTTGTGCTTGTTCAGCCTGGAGAAGAGAAGGCTCCGGGAGGAACTTACAGGCCTCCAGCCTTCCAGGACCAGAAGGGGATGATGTGAAAAGCTGGAGGACTTTTTACAAGGGCCTGTAGTGATAGGACAAGGGGTAATGGGTTTAAACTGAAAGTGGGGAGATTTAGATTAGATATGTGAAAGAAATTCTTCATGAGGAGGGTGATGAGGCACTGGAAGAGGTTCCCCAGAGAAGCTGTCGGTGCCCCCTCCCTGGCAGTGTTCAAGGCCAGGCTGGATGAGGCTCTGAGCAACCTGGTCTAGTGGAGGGTGTCCCTGCCCATGGCAGGGGGGTGGAACTAGATGATCTTTAAGGTCTCTTCCAACCCTAACCATTCTGTGATTCTATGATGGAGTGAAGAGGCATCTGTGTTAAATGACTGCATGACTGCAACTTTAGATATACAAACTGGGTAACTACTTGGTTTTCTTAAAAGCTCGTCTTGCAATACTTCATGGATAGAGGAGAATCAGACCATGTAATTTAATGGACCATTCAATCAACAAACAAGCTGTTGCAGATTGGACTGCTGTGATGGTCTGTCCCAGATGCACACTGGTTTGCCTTATCACATTACATTTCTGTGACATTCTAAAACTTCTTTTTAATTATTCCAGCAAAATGTGTCTTTTAAACTGAGATACGTTACACAGGCTAAGACACGTGAAGAGAAAACAAGCCTGTTATTTTCAGAAAAAAAGAAATTAATTTGCTTCTTTAGGTAAAGGTGACACTGCAAGCATTATGGTTAAACATAGGTCTAATCCATGAGCTGTATTCACCATTCGTTAGCAAATGTCACGCTTTTGCGATCAGTTGAGGGAGCCAATCTGATGGCAAGGATGCTCACTCAGGAACATTCTGGGCAGAGCCCAGAGTGAAGGCTGATTTCCACTTACACAGTAAGGAGTACTGACTTTTTAACTTACTACTAGCAGCAGACCCAAACTCCTGAATTTTATTTGCATTTGCAGCTGTGCAGATTAACTTTTAGAGAACCTGGATCTGCAGCTGGACATGCTTTGATATCTTATATTATGACAGTGCTACTCTAATTTTCCCTCTTTAGTAGACGAAGTTTCAGCCGAGACCTTCTGACTTATCCCCAGCCTTGAAAGAAGTGGCTACAACTTCAGATTCTAAAGACAAATAATGAAAGACATCCTGGAGCCTGATTCACATCGGCCCGGACATGGTGAGAGAGGGTTTAAAAACAGAGAAGACAGCATTTGATACAATGGCTTTCATCCGCAGCTGTCAGCTGCTGTTGCTGGAGGGCAAATTCTTGTCCCTGAATAAAACACTGAGAGGAAAATAGATGAGTACCCTTTGAAAGCCAATTTGTGCTTTAAAGATATTACATACTTCCAGGAGATCTATACATAATAGACAGAAAATAGCCAGCACAAACTTTTGAAGAGCACACCTGCTGAATATTTCATAATAGTCATACTTCCAAATTGAAAAAGGTGCAAGTAACTTGTTACCAAACTGGTCTTTGACAGGAAGGGCAAAAACTCTATGCCACGATCAGTAATCAGGAGGCCTTCTACAGTGTAATATCCCAGGGCTTTCCCAACAACTCTTCTATTATGTCTCTAGATTTTATCAGCAGTGTGACAGACAAACAGGCTGCCAATAATTTGTTCTTCCACTTTCAAATGTTTTTAAATGGAGTGTATAATTTCATAGTATTGGATGCTTAATATAATTTGTGCACAACAGGAATTGCATCTTCTGCTACCTATTGGAAGACATACTCATTTAACTGGCAGATGTTTTAAGAATTAAGAAAAACAAGAGGAGAGGAAAGAAGCAGAAGTTATGTACCAGAAAGGAAGAAAATTAATTAACTTTCCATTGATGGACAGAAATATGCTGGTTATACAAAGAAATCAAACATTTGTTTTGCCTAATAGTTCACTCCTTATTCCCCACAACTTTAAAATTCAACGTAAACAAGCAGGATGTACCCACAAAGCATTCACAAAAACTACTAGTTGGAGTAAGATTGAACTAATTACTTCTTTTGATTGCAAAGTCTGGTGAATGCATGGGCAAGTGAAAGCTCCTGGTAAACTAATGGAATGTTTTTAACACCCTTCATGGTGATGTACACTACCAATGCATGGACAGTTGTAAAGCTGCCATGCCAGTCTTGGCACAGAGAAGATGCAGAGTGGGAGAGTCCCAAGACAGAGCACTGCTATAACCTTGTTGCATTTGTGGAGCAAGGGAGATTAGGAAATCCCCTTTGTCCTAAACTGAGATCTGGCATTTGCAAACACAAATGTCACCTTTCCTGGCTGCAGACCGATAAAGTTACAGTCATAATCCGCATGCTGTATGCTAGTAGGAAAGGTGAGAGAGCAGTGTCATGGGTTTGTTTGAAAGCTTTCCCTGTATGTACATGCAAAAAACAAAGCAGAAAATTTAGAAAGGCTGTGAAACACCTGGAGTCTCTTGAAACTACCAGACTCACAGCAACAGAATCTGAAGTTGTACAAAAAGCCACCAGTAAGGACTAACAATTTAAAATTATTCTCAGCCTAAGAGCAGAGACTGAGCAGGAAAAACTTTATTAGAAATGTCTGTAAGTTTAAATTATGCAAGGTTGTTTGAGAAGACTTTGCTGCAGGGAAAAAACACGCTACAGCAAAATATTTACTGCTAAGTTTACTCTAAGTAAGTGAAGTGTTACAGATGATACTGTTATGAAGAAAGAAAACAACATTCACTTGCCTTTTGTCAATTTAAACTCAGGATTTATTTTCATCTGGAAAAAAGCCACATCCTATTTTAACAGACTAGACTCTGGATCTAATTTTACCTGGTGGTTGTTAGGAGCTGGTCACTTGGAGAAGGCAGAAAGGTGGGGAGCTGTAAGAGCATTTGTCAGTGTCAGGTGGAAAGGTCAGCAAAAGGCTGGCAGGAGCCAGCCTGTCAGCTCAAGGTCATAGGCCTTATTGAAAGAAGAGATGAAAGGGATGGAGAGCATCCCTAGAGAGTCTCTGGAGGAACATTTGATGTTAACTGCCGGCTGCGGGTGGGAATCTGTTAAAGAGACAGCAAGAGGGAGCTGTATGATCCTCTACTGCAGAGCTGGGGGCCCTTATAAAGTCTATGAAAATGGTCACTCCTAAATGTTGCAGCATCTGCACCACTACAGACCTACTGGACCACGATGGAACCTGTTGATGGTTATTCAGATATTGCTTAGTACAAAGGAGACACGAGGCATTTCTTAAGCTAAGACTGAGCATTACAATTCTTCCCAAGCTCTGAGAATATCCACACAAATTAGAGCAGTGGCACAGAAAAAGGCATGGACACATGTGTCCAGTAACACAGAAATGTAATTTTTACTCAAACTTCATAGCCAGCAATGGCAGAGTGACATATACCTGTCTGTGAAGAAACAGATGTGCTATTCAATTACATTGTCTCTGAGAAGGGTTTAAACATTGGCAAAATATACTTTCAGCGGTGTACGTAGTCTACACATAAGTAATTATCAAGTAATTATATGTCAAAGTTTTCCTTAGGAGCTAACGGAAAGCTGCAATTCTTGCTCACATTTGGGATTCTGAATACCCTGTTAAATGTTTCCTTAAATGTCCTGGGCAAACATACTATCACAAGAAATCAAATGAAGATGCAAAAAGAGTGATTGTTGTAGCACTTCCTACAGAATTTCCTTTCAGTACTGATACACAACTGAGTAGAGAAATGAAGCAATGGTACTTTATACACATTTTACCTTGACAAAAACCTTCGCTTCTTCAACAGGAAAATATTCTTTTATTGCCATCTCTTCATGTTATCTTCATTAAAGTGGACAACAGACAGAAATATAAATTGCAATTTAAGACACTGTGTGAAGTAAGGGATTATAAAAAGAAGTCTAAGTATTACACCAACTGTGAGACATAACCACTCACAAGAGTTAAGACAGAGGTTTAATAATTCCAAATGCCATCCCAAATCAGTAAATCAGTATGTGTTTTTACAGCACTGATCCATGATTTTTAGCCACTGAAGTAGTTTTCCCTATACTTCTGCTGTTATCCTTACAGTACAAAAGAATAAATTGAAGGCAGTGTTTTAAAATAAATGTCCAGTATACATAAAGCTTGATATGGACTCAGAAAAAAATACCAATTGATTTATAAAATACACAGTGTCCCAGACTAAAACCACACAAAATGGAAAGCCTGTCCAAATGAGTTACAGTTATGACTTCAGTAAGGAAGATTAACTTCTAGGGTTTGTGTGCCATGTAGGAAGGCAAACAGTGGATCTCATTCCTGTAACATGGCACATGAATCCCAAGAATGTCGTACTCTTTCTCCTGGCTGCAGACTACCAGACCACAGCAGACTCTCTACCAAGTTATACAGCCACACAAAGTCAAAACCTTGTTTTCCACATTAAGATGTGGGTGAGTGTATTGTGCGAGGAAGGAAGACTTGATAGCTGTTGACTTTTGGGTCAGGTTTGGGGGACTGAAAATACATAAGCCCATAAACCTGTTTAGGCTGATAGAAGAAAGGCTGGAGAGATAATTCAATTCGTTTATTTTAAAATACCTTGTTGGCCACCTATACCAGTGGATGCTGAAATTGGCAGGAATTTATTCATTTGCCTGCAAGAACTCTTAATATTATACTATTGGAATTTAAGGAAGGATAAGTTTATTGTGTTACACTTCCAATGTGAGACTAACTTGCCCCTGTATTAAGATGCAGAATTTGTGCTGGTTAATGGATAACTTTCAAGACGGCTTCTAGGTTTGACGTCTCTAAGTTGTGATGGAGATAAAAATAATATTCCTTAGTACTTTCTACAAGCTTTTAAGGAACTTTTCTCAGTAGCTGAGAAGCAAGAATGGGTCATGGAGGCAGTTGGGGTTTGTGAAACCATAATGAGACTGAACTGGGAAGTCTAAGAACAGCTCCAGAGAGATCACAAACAACAGAGCTGCAGTGGGGTTTGGGTCCATGGGAGCATACAAAATCCAGTGCAGAAACTTAATAAATGAACAGGGTCTGGAACTTCACAAGATAGGATGTAAATAATGACAAACTTAACAGTAAGGTGCTAAAATTTCCATCTAGGTATTATCTTCGATTCATATATTCTCTGTAAGATCAGTCCTAGAGAAAGTTGGATAACTCCAGATGGTCCTTTCACAGGCAGCTGACTAAAGTACTTGATGACAGATGAAAATGAGTCTTCAGAAACAAAGGCTAAATAATTCTATAAATAAGTCTATAAATAATTAGAAAACTTGGAATAACCAGTCGGCATTGCCAATAATTTGCTATTGGTTAGGTTTTCAAAGTAAACTTTGACCACTTAGGAAGAAAAATAGAGCAGCAAATACAGCAAATTAGGTTGTAATAGGACAAGAGAATAATACAAAAAACAGTGCCATGCCACGACTTGAGATGGACTGCACCAAGATGAATGTGATATTTCAACCAAGTGATTTACCAAATGAAAATAAAATACGGTGTGCAGTCAGGTGACAAGAAATAATCAGAGATACAGAAAGCACTTCTCCTTTGGGAGACTGAGGATTAGATTTGTTTGCCTTGCAGAGGAGATTAATTACAGTTATTGAACATAATATATGCAAAAGCAGAAATAGATGAGGAAAGTATGTTTACCAACTCTTACAGCAAAAGAATAAAATATCAGTAAAAAACTAAAGGCAAGAAATGTAAGACTAATTACAGTGTTTTTTTCGTTTGATAACATAAAAGTAGTCTCTGGAATCCATTGTCATGATATGTGAGCTCAGTAAGATGTGGAAAGGTAACATATATGTCTAATGAGAGCCTTTTCAGGCACAATAGATACAAACCAAGGCTAACTGGAGAAACAAACCAGGGAAATTGTGGATAACTGGGATTGTGGATATGTAGTTAATCATGATCAGCCTTTCCTTTGTCTTCCTGAATACAAGACAATGCTTCAGGTTCCTTAAGTAAGCAGCTAATATGTTCTATAAAAAGAGGCAATCTCCATTCTGCAGCATGTGTAAAGGACATAAAAATGTTAGTGCACTGGCAAGTCCAAGGCACACTGAAAACCCAATAGGATTTTGCTAGTGAATGCTAAATGCCGGGAAACCTATCACAAATGAGGTCTGTAGCCCTAGACTAAAACATAGTGATAGCAAGCAAAGTTTGGCAGTTGGGCCTCTCTCAGCCTGTCCTCTCATTTGTCACTCATCTGTTCTCCAGACAGCTGGTGTTGACCAGGAGAAAATCAGACAACTACTGCAATACATATTAGTTATCTCTGCTCATAAAAAAACATTTAAAGACTGTGACAATTTCCCCAGTGTTTATTGAATTATAAATACTACACAGTGCACTACTCTATGCAAAAATACTGCTGATTGTTCTTTTAAAAAAGATTTTGTGATGACTATTCTTAACTCTACTGTCTTTCAAAATGAGTTTATAAATGAATGTAAATCTCTTTTTCTTCTTGTGATTTAGTAGGACTGAAAGTATACCATAAAAAAGCAAATTCTCTTAAAAGGTAGGTTTCCTGCAATGCTTTCCACTTAAGTGCCTTCTTGCATTTTACTGAAAATCATTAGTTATTGTCATGACTTAACTCCTAATAGCAAAACACCACGAAGTCACTCTCACAAATTCCCCCTTCCTTCCTCCAGAGGAGGGTGAGAACCAAAGGAAAAAGAAACAAGGAAGCTCATAAAATTGATGTAAGAACTATTTACTAATTGAATCTAAATGAATATATACAAATACTACTAGTAATAAGTAATTAAGATAATAGGAAATTAAGCATATCATACAAAATTATACAATTATGATACAGTTGCTCACCACCCACTGACCAATGCACAACCAGGTGCTGAGGATTGAGAGTCAGAGCCAGAGAGCCTGAGAGCTGCAGCCTGACAGCAATCGCAGCCAGACAGTTATCGCAGCAGATTCGGAGCGAACGTTATCGGTGATAGCATGACTGGGAAAACTAACCAAACTCACCAACTCCCTCATGAACGAACCAGCACAGGAGTTGGCAAAGGAGCTCATGCAGGAGTCAGGGAGAGTGTTAGCAAGTGTACGGAAGTAAGAGGGCAAGATGGTAACAGAGTAACAACTCCCAGACCCCCTCCCCACCTGTGCCCTGAGGATGACCTACTGTGGAATGAAATACTCCCTTGGTCAGTTTGGGTCAGCTCTCTGAACTGTGTCCCCTGCACTGCCTGTAGAGAGACAGCAAGAGCTGGGAATGCAGCTGCAGTATCGGAAGTGGAGAAAGACCTAGGAACACAGCTCCCTAGCAGCCACGGTAAAGAGAGTTAATACTTTCCTGACTGAACCCAGCAGACCCTTTAGCTACATTTTTCTCAGTGACTTATTTTTCTTTACCACATCTTGGATACCCAAATGTGTTGTAACCGTACAAACATGCTGAGTTTTGACGGATGGAGCCATTACAATTGCTTTTCTGATAATCAAAACCATTCCTACATCAAAATCTTGTTTAGGAGCTGAAGGAGTCTTTCCTGACTGAAACCAACACAGTTATGAATATACTTTAGTGGCCTTACAGGGGAGCACCACACTAAGTAGGAGGGATTACACAACATATATGTAAAAGAGCAAGAATGGACAAAGAACAGGATGCTTACAGCATGTCATGTCTGAAACGTGGGTCCTTAAACTGTCTGTGAGAGAAAACATGAAGTTAAAAATCATAGAATGATGGGATTATTAGGTTGGAAAAGACCCTTAAGATCATCGAGTCCAATCATAAACCTCACACTGCCAAGTCCACCACACAACCATGTCCCTAAATGTCACATCTACACATCTTTTAAATACCTCCAGGGATGGTGACTCAGCTGCTTCCCTGGGCAGCCTGTTCCAATGCTCACAACCCTTTTGGTGAAGAAATTCTTCCTAATAGCCAATCCAAACCTTCCCTGAACTAATTTGAGGTCCTTTCATCTTGTACCATCACTTCATTACTTGAGAGAAGAGACCAACCCCCACCTCTCTGCAATCTCCTTTCAGGTAACTGTAGAGAGTGATAAGGCCTCCCCTGAGCCTCCACTTTTCCAGGTTGAACAACCCCAGCTCTCTCAGCTGCTCCTCACAGGACTTGTGCTCCAGATCCTTCACCAACTTTGTTGCCCTTCTCTGCACACACTCCAGCACCTCAGTGTCTTTCCTGTAGTGAGGGGCAGGATTCATGGTGCAGCCTCACCAGTGCCCAGTACAGTGGGATGATCACTGGCCTAGTTCTGTTGACCACACTATTCCCGATGCAGACCGGGATGCCATTGGCCTTCTTGGCCACTTGGGCACACTGCTGTCCTCATGTTCAGTCAGCTGTCAACCAACAATAAACAAAAGAGCAGGTGCTTTCTAGTTGCCATTATTGCAGTATATAAGAACAAAACAATCCATTAATAATTGCTCTTCATGAAAAGTGACATAGTAAAATTAAGAAAGGTGAATTAGTTTTTTTTTACTGGCATAAGCATGAGGTTTTCATGGTCATTAAGGGATCAAATAATATTCTTCAAATCCTATTACTGTTCCCATTTATCTACAAATGCAAGAAATTTGATGAGGTACAAAGAAAAATGTTAGAAAAAGTTTGGAAGTGAATATTCAGAAGCACTCCAGGACAAGATTCATCTCTACCAGATATTCAAAAACTACTTTTAAGGAACTTAATGAAGAGTTTAAGACAACTAGTATCTGACATTATCAATAGGAATCATAGGATGGTTTAGGTTGGAAGGGACCTTAAAGACCATCTAGTTCCAACCCTCCTGCCATGGGCAGGGACACCCTCCACTAGACCAGGTTGCTCAAAGCCTCATCCAGCCTGGCCTTGAACACTCCCAGGGATGGGGCATCCACAGCTTCTCTGGGCAACCTGTTCCAATGTTTCACCACCCTCTCCAGGAAGAAATGAGTCAAATTCAGTGCTAGTGGAAACTGAGAAAAGAATTTGGCGGTTCATCCATCTCAAAATCTTTTGTGAGTATTTCTAAGGTGACTGTCAGTCTTCCTCAAAGCCTATCTAAATGACTGAGAACCATTTGTGCATTATTTTGAGTGTTCTTTCACATGGGAACCAAACACAACCAAGTGCCCGGGATCCTGGGATCCATGACAGGGAAGCAAAGATACAGCGGTGTGTTATTGGCATGGCAGGAAATTAAAGAGGAAATACTACAACATGCAGTCATGGTTGCAAAAATTATTATGATGCTTTCTGTATATTTGACAGCCCTGCAAAAATTACCATTAGTGTTGTCCAGACTAATTTGTACAGATTGTATGTGTTAGTCACCTGCAAAGTTCATGCCATTCAGCATAACCATGTCAGATTTGCATTGGGCCCAGTGTGCATGTGCCTACACTTACATCCAGATTTTCTCAAAATGGTATGAACCCCAACGTAAAAGAAAAAAGATATTTTATGGCTGAGAACAATATTGGTTGAGCTCAACGACTGCCACACTCAGTTCTACAGCTTGTTGCAGTACAGATAAGGAACACCTACAGCTGCCTCGCTATCACAGTCTAACCAGAAGACTAACCAGAGTTGTTGGTATACAGTGATATTGTTCAGAAGGATTCTACATAGAAAAACATTACACTGAGAACAGATCTCTGTAGATGTGTTATTTGGTGCTGACAGATATATTCTTTTTTTTTTTTTTTTTTTCCCCAGCAAATACAGCAAATTCTACTCCTCAGGAACAGGGGTAGCCCAAATGTGAGCATTAAAAATATGGGCAAGAAAATAATCTTGTTTTGCTTCATTTAATGAAATGCTCATGAAGTTAGAAAGAGTCCAATTAATGCATTGTATGCTTCCATAACTCTGTTAACATTTTCAGTTTTATTGGCTGTTTCTTCTACTCTTGAGAATATGCATTATTTCCTTTCTTGTGCTATATGAAACATCTATGCATGAAAAGTTGTTGTGGTACCAAAAATAGATCTCCACAAAGTCCTGCATGTAGTACAAAGCCAACAAGCTAAGGAAAAGGAGGCAAAACCATAGAAAGGTTTAGGTTGGAAGGGACCTTAAAGATCACCTAGTTCCAACCCCCCTGCCATGGGCAGGGACACCCTCCACTAGACCAGGTTGCTCAAAGCCCCATCCAGCCTGGCCTTGAAAACTTCCAGGGATGGGGCATCCACAGCTTCTCTGGGCAACTTGTTCTAGTGCCTCACTACCCTCTCCATGAATTATTTCTTCCCGATATCCAATCTAAATCTCCTCGCTTTCAATTTAAACCTGTTATCCCTTGTCCTGTCACTACATGCCCTTGTAAGAAGTCTTCCACCAGCTCTCTTCTAGGCCCCTTCAGGTACTGGAAGGTGCTATAAGGTCTCCCCAGAGCCTTCCTTTCTCCAGGCTGAACAAGCCCAACTCTCTCAACCTGTCCCCATAGGAGAGCTGTTCCAGCCCTCTGATCATCTTCGTGGCCTCCTCTGGACTCTCTCCAACCTGTTGATATCTTTCTTATGTTGAGAGCTCCAGAGCTGGATACAACACTCCAGGTGGGGTCTCACAAGAGCAAAGTAGAGGGAGGGAAACACCTCTCTCAACCTGCTGGCCACACTTCTCTGGATATAGCCCAGGATATGATTGGCTTTCCGGGCTGCCAGCACACACTGCCAGCTCATGTTACAGAATCCAAATCCAAAGTCCCTCCAGAAAACTGCCCCATGGCTGAGGTGTTTGTATACTTAGTCATTAGACTCAGTAAGTCCAAAAGCCATCATATGTCATGAAGAGGTGCTTGAAGTCTAGTTGTATGAAGTTCTTCACCAAAGGGAATGGGATAGAGACCTCTGCAGTGTATCTGAGCAATAACACACACCACAGAGTCCTTCCTAAAGAGTCTGAAGGCCACATAGAGTTCAAATAAGCAAAACTTTGTACCAGTAGTGATCCAGGCTTATCATGAACTAGGGTTATTGTATATGTAATGACTGAATCAACAATGTAAGAATAAACATCCTGAAGTCTGAGAGACTTTAACCAGTTTTGCTTTTGGGAACAATGCTATGATCTCAGATATGGTCATGTCCCTCAACTTGTAAAGACAAAGTTTCTGAAACCAAGATGGTTCTAGGATGACTTTTCCCCAAAATAAGTTTTACAGAAGAGTAGGCAAAAGTACCTGTAAAAAGTCCTTATCTCTTGTCACACTCTCAAATTACCTTCCCCTGTGACAGGATAAAAATAGCAGATGAAGGAGCAGCATTTGGTCCCTTGCTGTGTTCTTCTCTGGGAAGTATTCATACACAAGACTGCTTTCAACAATGAGGATGAGGATTTCAGCGCAAAGATGAAATGTCTGAATGTAAGTTTCCTTTAATGAATCTTGAAAGATCTGCAAATTGCTCTCAGGTTGGGTAAACATGGTTAGTTACTCACTTGAAGTAACTTTCCAAAACTCTGTGCCCCTCAAAAGACAGATCTTCCATTGCACAGTGCAAGCCTTGGGGCTTGCTTCTACTCTGCAACCAGAAGACATGCTGGGAAAAACTGCAGAAGGAAGGGGCAGTTGTGTGTTATTTAAACGGAGAAGCAAAAGATCTGCAGACACTGAATAGTCAGCTGCATTGTGATTCCTTTTCTCACAGAGCAAGAGCTACAACAAAATATTTCCAATTTCACTGTTGTCACAGAATAGGTTTTGACAGAGAGAATGCATCACAGCTGGAGATGGCTTGTCTGAAATCACAGTATAGCAGAAAAGTAAAACTTTTTCCCCAGTGTTTCAAAATATTTATAGCCATAAAATGGATCAAAATATTCTTAACTCCCTCACAGGGACATCACCAAGAACTCTCTCTGCAAGCAAATAAAAATTCCAGGGCTTTCAACAGGAGTACATATTTTTTGCCAATACAATACCAGTGATATTTTAAGAAGCTGATGTCTTCCCAAATATATGTGCTGTGCGCCACAAGAGGCCACTGACAAATCCCCATAAGTGTTTTCCGAATGTCTCCCAGAAGATAAGTCAAGGGCTCTGGAAAATTTCTGAAAGCCCTCTGCAGGACAGCAGGATGTGGATGTAAAGCTTCCTAAGTCAGAAACAGCCTTTCTTCTCTCCTGTCTCACCAATGCCAGGATGCTAATGACTTAGGTACATCTGTTTTATGTGCTGTGGGCACAGAGGGACAGAGTGAGTTATGTGGCTACTATCGAGGCTATGATGACCTTCTTCTGGAGTGACTGAGGTTGGGCACACAAAATGAATATGGATAGGGAAGAGACAAAATCTGCAATGTCCGTGCCTTTAACATGTAAGGAGCCAAATATGGTCTGTTCCCACATTGCTTTGCATGAGCCTATGCCTTTCTGTACTGTGGAGTTGCCATCTAATTCTGAATGATTGAAAACTGTTCATTATAGTTTATAGTTTCACAGCATCTCTTCCTTTCCATTTCCAAAAAGTACAGGAAATGACCATTATTCTTTATGATCCCAGTCCCTGCATGGCACCTACTTTTGTTAGTTTTTCTAGGAGATAACTGAGTCCAAGCTAAAACTCATTTTGTCAGGTCTTGAAAACTAAACCAGAAACTGCCCTATATATTTTGCCATAGTAATGATTTCACATAACAAAACATTGGCAGCAAGATTAAAAATGATTTTAAATTAAATGCCATGATTCGAAGAGCACACTACCAGCATATTCGTATCACAACGCTGTGAAATTGGGCACTCTAAATCTTCTGAACAAGAAGAAATGCTTTAGGTAATAGTCTTGTTAGTAAGACATTTGATTATTGACACTTCTTAATATTTTGTTATTTCAAACTCTCAGTGGCACCCACAATACTTTCTCTGACACTGATATCATAAATAATGCCAGCATTACTAGCATTGCCCTATTTTCTCCTTCTATAAGAATTTCATTAGAAAAGCTTCCAAGCTGTATGGCTGGAAAAATTTTCACAAGATTTTCATCTGCTCTTGGTATGCATAGCAGAACTTCAGCCCTAGAAACTATTAGGATTTAACTGTGTTGTAGTGTAGGCACACGAGGGGGCAAATTGAGTTGCCTGAAGACCTATAATTCAGGAATGTCATGAGTCTGCAATGCTTGACTGTGCAACCAGAATAGTCTTTTAGCAAGTATTTTGTATGTTTGGTATTACATAATGCTATGTGTACATATATGTGAATAAATGATTCTTTAAAATAATCTATATCTAGTTTAAATAATATTATTAAGATTTTGGAAATCAGTGCTTGAGCAATATCACATGACAATATATCTGTGCAGTCTTTCTTAATTGGTCTTGTACCATGATACATCTTTGAAGTACATAATGAAATGTCTAAATTTTCGTGCTTATTTGTTCACATTCCTAATCTCTCTATGAAATCCTTGTCCAATTTCCCTGTGGTTTTCCTCTCCTGGATCTTTATTCCCATCAGACCAACCATACATTGCCAAATGAATGCCAGTTCCAGTGTGGAGTTTGAAAATGTTGAGACAAGAGCAGGAGATTTCATCTGGAGGACTCACAAAGCATAGGCTAAACATTAAGCTATACAATCTCTATATGTTAGATTTTCTTTAATCTAACAGGAGGAAACGGAAGAGAAGACCATAAACCTGCTTTCTGGATATATCACATACCCCTGATGACACATTTTCAGAGATATTCCTTGGCATGATACTCTAGCTTTTTCCCACAGCATAAGATTCGTAGCAAATACAATTCCTTTGCAAATATTTCTGCTAGTTGATTTGTCTTTAACAGACTAATTATCCTGCATTGTCAGAAAATCATTCATAGTGATAGCAGGCAATAAATATCTCAATTGACTCCTTTCTGAAGTTAGAACAGCTTAGAAGAGAATAAATATATTTCTAATCCTGTCCCACTTGTCTTGAAAGCTCAGTAATACCCAGGAATGCTATGTGCTTACATGCTCACTCCCGAGGGTTCCTGTTTACTATTATTTATATTTGGATGTGTAAATTAGGGTACAAAAGAGATTTTTACAAGTGTTTAACCAAGATAACTTATGGTTTCTGAAAAATCTCACCAAAGTAAGAGACAAAAAAGAACATTGCGCTTGAACCTTAAATATTGTAGTTTAGATTGCCAGCATTGAGTTTTATATCAAAGACGAGTATAATGAGCAGACATGAGATAAAAATAAATCAGTTCATGAGGTACTGAAATATAGTTGTCAGTCATGAGGAAAAATATAAAGCAATACTAAAGAGTAGGTCACAAGGAGAAGAATTCAAGACAGTGTACAAAAATGGTTTGTATTTACATGGACAAGATAGAGTCATGATGACTGAGAACTCTTCAATAAACACAGATCTTATAATAATGCCACATAAACAGTATGTAAATTCATTCCATGATTGGAAAAAGACTAATCTCAGATAGTGTTGATCTAAAAACTTGGGTCTGAAAAACATCAAAACCATAGCAACATCAGCCACACATTGGGTATCATGGCTTGGGTGAAGCCCTGAATTCATGTTCTTCATCCCAGGCTGTATTATTGTTAGTAACCTGTCTAAGACTTTATGAACTATAAGCCGTCCCTTCTCAGTTACAATATGTTCATTTTAAGTTCTATAGGTAGCTTGTGATCTCAGTTCTTCATCTCAGTCAAGGACTAATGAGTACTTTAGTACCAGTTCATGTTTTGTTCCAGTATCTTTAAAAGAAAGATGATGGAGCATTGATTTATATCAGTGCAGAAGAAAAGAATGCCACTTCCTGAGTTATGCTAATGTTGATTCTACAATCTGGAGATTTCAATTGATATTTCCATTTCAAAAGCGAACACTTGTTATTCTACCTAGCTTGAAGACTGGGGAAGGCACAAACCTCAGCCAAATGTTTGCTATTCCACTAACTGGACTTTAAATTTCAATGAGATGAGGAACAAGCTCTAAACTTTGCAATGGTTGATTTACAACCGAGGATGACAATGAGTCATGAATCAGAGACTGTTTTCATTGATTTTGCATACATCATAAACTTCAGAAAAGCTGTGTAAGGGCTTGGAGAAGGCTTCATGAGTGATTTACATTCCAGACTTATTTGATTGTTTATGAACAGGCACAAAAATATATAAAATTTCATGGGAGATTGTTTTTTAAATTAAAAAAGAAAAGCAGTTTTGGAGGTCGTACAGGTGGCAAGGATCTTAAGAATCATCCTAGATCCAAGATCAAGGAAAATAAAAAACTGGAGAAATCCATTAATTCTGGCACAGAGAGTTTTGGCAGAGGGAATCTTAGAATTTCTGTTGCTTGTCATTAAAATATCCAAGCACACTGTATTCTTATGACTTATACTTCAGTCTTTCTGATTCCTCCTGGCTCTTTCCTGTTTTATCTGTTCTCTGAAGTTAGGACAGGTGTAGGAGCTTGATGAAATCAAAGGAAGTTAAAGATACATAGCTGAGCTCAGATGAGGTTTTAATGGCAGTTGGCAGTTAATGGTGGTTGATACTTATGCCAGTTAAAAGGTACAGTAAAGCCAAAAATATAGACTGGATCCAGAGGAAATAAAGCTTCACACAACACTTCGAAGTGTTCTTTAAAAAGACTCTCTGATGGCTCTTTGGCTTCCTATTAAGAAGTTCAGAGTTTCTATCTTGTCCCCAGGTGAAGGTCTGGATCCGTGGGTTCATCAGTTCTGAATTCATTGGGCCCTGGCAATTATTATTTTATGATATAAGATGATGAGAAAATAATCCTTTTCTTCAGCCTGTATTTTAATGGTACTAGATGATACTGTTTAAGAAGGAGATGTTAAATAACAAAGCAAATGACAGAAGAATATGAGATTGAAAGGAACATCCTGCAGTATCACATCCTGTTGTCTGCCACATTGGTCAAAGCTTACTTTTAGTAATGTTCTCAAACTACACCTTAAAAATGTATTTATTGTTCTGCACTGCTTGTGTCAGAACACTACCTTCAAACTGTACCCTAAAAAATTAAAACTTTATTGTCATTTCCAGCCTAAAATGTATTCTTGGTCAGTTTATTTCCAAATGCTGTCATAACATTATATTATTTTTTTAGGATGTTTTCCAGAGAGAGATGAAGACTTCTGAGACTGGCCTTTCTGTTTGGAATTTCTGGAGACATTCAAGAAAACATCACGAGGGGCAGGAGGCTGTCTTGCAGAGAGCAGACTTCTACTCGTCATGTTAAAAGGTCAACATTTTGCTAGAGGTGAGAGACTCCAGCAACCAGAGCAGAGGAGAGGAAGCTCAACCCTTTTTCACTGTGTTAGAAGCCTGTCAGCATGTCTGCATTCATTCTAACATGTTGCTTTTTGCCCACATGTCAGCAAGAAGATCAAGGTAAAGCATGTACCAGAGGGCCACAAGGTACTTTTGGGAGAGCTGGGCTATGGGTGGGAGAAGAAAGGGTGCAGAGGCAGGAAGAGGTAGAAAGATTGCAGTAGGAGCCTCAGCAGATGTGAAAGGAAGGAAAATTTAGGGATAGCAAGTGTGATGTTAGTGGGTGCTGCAATCATGTCTGTCCCTAGCTTTCATTTCTCTAGGCTCAATACAGAACGCTTTTGCCTTCTTTAATAAGGTAGCATGTTTGTCCTTTGACCACCGTGTTACTATTCTGTTTGTGGTACACTATTACATGTTTTATATCATGGCAGGAGAGGTGAAAAATTTCCTTCCTTTGGAAGTCATATGATACTGATAACCTGGAGTGGGAGAGAGAGAAGACTTAGGGCAAGCAGGGCTACCTACATTTTAGATATGCAGTTGACACCAGCCAAAAATAGGGTGTGCTAGCTTAAGTCAGGAAAGAGTTAACTCTTTCTACAGTGGCTGGATAAAGCTGTGTTCCTGGATTTATGCTGAGAAAAGTACAGATATTGGCTTTTTAGCTGGCACTTGAGAATGTCTGCACCAAATTCAAGGTCTTTCTCCACTTCAGATACTGCAGCTGCATTCCCAACTTTCTCTCACTACAGGCAGTGTAGGGTCACACAGTTCAGACAGCTGACCCAACCTGACCAAGGAAGTATTTCATTCCATAGTGTGTCATGCTCGGGGCTTAGGAGAGGAGGGGTTCTGGGAGCCATTACTCCCATTCTTTCATTTGTTAACATTCTCTCTAACTCCTGCGCTAGCTGCTTTGCTAACTCCTCTGCTGGCTCATTCGTGACTGAGTTGGTGGATTTGTTAGTTTTTCCAGTTGTGCTGTCACTGACAGGGCTTGCTTGGACTCTGCTGTAATCACTCTTGGCTTCTGGACCTCGCACTGCAGCTCTGGAATTGCGATTGCTCTAGGGCTGTGTCTCTTGGACTCTCTGGCTCTGACTCTCACTCCTCAGCACCTGGTTGTGCATTGGTCAGTGGGTGGTGAGCAACCGTATCATAATTGTATCATATTGTACTATATGTTTTATTTTCTATTATCTTAATTACTTATTAATAGTAGTATTTGTATATATTCATTGAGAATCATTTAGTAAATAGTTCTCACATCAATTTTTTGAGCTTCCTTGTCTTTTTCCTCCGCTGGATGAGGAGAGGGGGAATCTGTGAGATCAGCTTCATGGAGTTTTGCCAGTCAGAGTTAAAACACAACAGATTAAAAATGATAGATAACAAAAGCTTACCCACAAACCCTTTATATTTTGAATTTGTACATGCACACAGCAAAGTAACTGTGGGATGTGGGATATTCCTCATGCTCAAGTGAGGTCCCTGTGTCCTGGACATGTCAAAAAGTTCCCTTGCAGAACACCTCTTGGAGGTTTATTTGTCATTCTTGTTTTCTGCTAATGAAGCAGAGCATGTTTCCTCAATTCTTTTGCCTGTCCCTCTTTTCAGTCTCAAAAGAGTCTCTTAGTAGCTCAGGCAGGAATTGTCCATGGAGGTTACTAGTGAGACATAAAGTACCAATGTACCCCCTTGTTGATCTTAGGGGAAATGGGATCCTCAGCAGCATAGTTCTGAGCTACAACTATGCAGTCACAATCAAGATAATTTTTTTTTTCTTTTACATGTTTACTTCTTATTCTAAGGACCTGATTTTGGTCCAGGACTATAACATGTTTTTAAATTAAGATCTTATAGTAAATGTTCAATATCAAGCACATGAAAGTGCCTCAAGTGAAAAGATAGAACTATCTATCTATCTATCTATCTATCTATCTATCTATCTATCTATCTATCTATCTATCTATCTATCCATCTATCTATCTATCTACCTCCCACCCTCCCTCCATCCCTCCATCCCTCCACAGATATTAAATTCAGGTGATTCCTCTTAATAGATAGGTGAAAGTCAGTATTTAGTGTAGGTGAAATGAAAAGTAGTACTTCCACATACAAACAGAAGTTTTACCTCTGTAGTAAGATTAGCATTAATTCAGATTAATTTGAAATCAGAATTAAGAAAGCTGGAAATTTCTTCTCCTACAAAGACACCAGAAAGCAAAGCTACTTTTTCATCTCAATCCTTAGTTCAATGAAACAGTGCCTTAAGGGCCAAATTTGCACTGATACCTGTAAATAAAAAATTTAAAAAATCTCAACAAAAAAAACCCCAAAAAACTATTGAAAAGGTTAGGAAAGACTGAAGTCAGCCTTGGAAAAGGTTAGACCCAAATAGTTCACCTGCTCCAACCATTTGAAATTCACTTGCTAGGCTTTACAGAAGTGACTATTAGCACAAATGAAGGGACCATATCTACACATTGTTACAGGTACAATTTCCCTTGAGCCAAATCCCACATAAAGGCAGAATATTGCTAATTTGAACTACATCTGGCCATTTCATTTACTAATTCCTCTCCTGAACATAAAAGGCCTGGTTTAGTTTGATTACACGTATGAGACCAGTTATTCAAGGAAGTTGGGCTCAGACCTACAAACAAAATTAAGCCTGCTAGATAGATCCTCACTGAAATAGATGCACACATCTCTGGCAGTGCAACCTCTTACCAGTCCAGGAACATAAGGACACTTAAGGGAATATGGAATGTTCTGCACGGTGTGATTTAACAACACAATCTCCATCAGCTTTAATGACAGTTGCACAATTAAATCTTCACACAACACATCATTAAAAATTACTCTTCCAATTTAATGCATAATAGGTCCACTTCAAAATGTGAAAGGATAGGGTAGGTGAATAATATTTGGAAAATGCATATGCCTTGGGTTGATTAGGCACTTAAGAAGAGGGCACAAGTTAAATGTATGGTATGAATCTTGTTGAATTAGACAGTAATAGAAAAACAGGAGGTATGAAATGTTTGTAATTCTTCATTGTGAATCAGGTAGGTAACTAAGCTGCCTCTATGGCAACAGCCTATGTAAAAAGATGTCTAATTAAGGTTTGAAGAATCCTTCCACCAATTAGATATGTAATACACAAACCTTAAAAACATAAAATCCTGCTTTACGCACAGTCAACAAGCTTCATAGTAGAACAAAACAAAAAATGAACTTGTCTTCCCCTAATTTTTTTGCATACATCCCATTAGAAATGTCTTTGCCAGAAAAAGTATTCTGAACTGTTCATTGGGGAACAAGTGGAAGCTATTTTGGACAAGTTGTGGAGGGGGAGTGAATTCCCCATAACTTGTTGATTCCCCACAACTTGTCATGTTGATAAATCATCATTAAGAAACTTGTGAACAGCTCTTATATATCATTGGAAAGAGAAAGCTTCAGCATTTCAAGTCCCCTTGGAAGCCAATACAGGTTGTGGACCACTAGTAATTTTGACTAAAAATAAGATTTTCTAGTTTACCAATAAACTGCTACATTCTGTGGAAACCTTCATCTCCCAGCTGGGTTTCAAGTACAAGGAGTAATCACTGTTATAGGTCAGTTATTTTTTAATGCAACTCAATACTATATGTAAGCATATACCAAGCTTCAGTGTTTTGTTGAGTGTATATTGACAGTTAACAGCTTCCCACATATGTTGTATTTACAGGAAAGCTGTATTTTTTTATATACAGCCATTTCTATGTACAGCAAAAAGGCTTCACTCATGCATTTATTATGGCCAAAGTTAAAAATGAACATTTACAAGCCTTTCTCCTGAAGCTATAAGTGTTTGGAGAAGCACTCCAAATTCACAGAGACTACACCTATATTTGAAGATTTAAGTCTTTATTTTCCTGTAGTCTGAGCTTGTTCACTATCAAGAAATTTATGAGAGAAAATTTAACTCTCCTCCAGCGTTTCACCGTCCAACAAAGTCAATCACACTGCATGAGATTTTATGAAAGGATGAAGTCCTGTCTGTTCCTCTCAAAACCAGTGCCAAATAGGTAAGAAGAAAAATCTGAAAAGTTATAGGCTTAGATGTGATCACCATAATAAAAATACCTGTACTATTATCTTTAGTATTTCTTCTACAAGACAATGTCAACTTTTTCCTCACTCTTTACAATCTTTTTATTTCACAGCTGTTCCCCTCAGAAGCAAACATCTTGTGAACCTGTAAGAAAAAGATACTTTTTTTTCCAGATGAAATATATTCATAATGGCAGTCCTGTCTTGGTAATAGGAAAGTCAAGAAGCAAATACTTCTCCTTGTTGTACAAAGTGAAATGATTTATCACCTGGAACCTGAGTGCCAACAGTTGCAATGCTGGATGCCTGCTCTGAGATGTCCCTTTCCACGAGCATCAGCTGGGACTTTAACACCTCAGCCTGCAAATGGTGTTAAATGAGGCTGAGAAGTGATTAACAGGCATCAGTTATGAATGGTTTCACTGTATTCATGCTATCCTGTGAAATTCTTGAGCTATAATACAGCAAGTAAAGATTTCCAATGTATGTTTTCATAGTGGGTTTCTCACAGTAGGACTATAAATGGATACTTACAACAAATGGATACTGAGATTTTCATTCCTGTTTTTTCTTTAAGTACTCCAATTTTTTCAATACAGAACATCATTCTGAATTGAGTTTAAGTGATGTTAAATGGCCAAAAAGCAGACAGCAGAGGTAAATCTCATGAAAAAACCCCAAAACACATAATAACAATAAATGACTATAAAATGAAGAACACGGCCCATGCCAATGGGGTCACTGCATATAACTGATGAGAACTTATGGCAGAATGAATATAAAAGAATTTTTCAGAAATGTTTCTGGTGCCAAAATTGAATAAGAAACAGGCAAAACTGAATGTCAAGAATGCACACTTGATCCATTTCATAAGATGATTTGAGATTCTGAAATCTCTGAAGATATATCTGCAGTGGTAAAACTGTTATTCCAGCTAGAATGAAAAGCAAAGGTTTAAATGACAAATGCAGAGATAGGAAAGCTCTTTCTTAACTTGGATTATTTTGGCACTACAAATGAGAGTTCAGAAATGGACTGGTAATACTGACTCATGTTCTGAAACAAGCACTGCCAGACTAAATCATGGTCCTTGTGAATGGAGTCAACGGTCAGGTAAGAATTCAGCTGCAGAACTTGAGCTGTCAACTGGGAGTAGCTACAAGTCTCACAACATACCGGAACTGGGATCCCCAGCAGGAAAGCTCTGGAAGCATGATTAAAAAATAGGCAGTTGCGAAAGAAAATGAAAAAAATAGGTATCTTGGTCTTTTGTTCTGCATGGTACTTTCACCACTTTCTTCCCTGGTATCAAGCAGAGGATGCAACACTCACAGCTACATCACATGTCCTACAACTAATAACTGAAATGGGATTAGTCCTAATGATGAGACTTGGAACAAGCCAGTGATATAATATGTCCTCTTCAAGCCTCTTAGAATTTGAAACAGAAGCCACAACACAAAACCAAATAGAAGCAAAAAGCTCATGGTATCTGTATTTTACTGGCAGACTATTTCCACTCGCATATCTGGAGTAAACAGTCATGTTCTCCAGCAATACTTTCCAAAATGGTTCATCATTCTTGCCAACATCACATGGTGCTAGAATAATGATTCTCTGGACCTGACCATACACACTGCCATACACGTAGATACCTTCCTGAAAATTTGTGCTTTCCTGCCCACTTCCACAAATGGAACGAACATCAGCGTGGACACTCGTACCTGAGCCAGGATCACCAACCAGTCATTCAGGTGAACTCTGCAATGAAGATGTGCAGTGAATTGCCTGCTGTGATCCTACCTTGGGTCATGAATTCCCCACTGTGATGATCTGACATTGCAGCTCAAATAGGTTCTCTAAAAAAATCCTTACTGCTTTTTTATTTCAGTCAGACTTTCTATTTCCAGCTCCATGCTGTGGTGCCCATATCACATAATTGTGTAAAAATTTGTTTGTGAGGATGCATATTATGAAAAGGAAATCCTGGACAGTAATCCATTTTTCCCACTGTAGCCATCTTCATTTTATTCAAATCTCTCTGAGCTAGCCACAAATCAGTTATAAAACAGTGAATGTTATCTATTTCTTTAATAAATGAAGCATTTATAATGATTTCCATAGAACATTTTTCTTAATCTTTTATCACTTTCTCCTTAGAAAGTAATTCTCTGGGGCCATTTCTTAGCCATAGGAAGAATTTATCTCACATTGCATGCAGGGTTATTAAAAGCATTACTTTTGTTAGACACTGGTATATTGATGTCCTAACAGCTCCTCCTCAGCACATTTCAATGCTGAGATGCTTGAAGCACCAAATTGTCACTGATGTTCATACTTTCAGTTTTCTTCATATAACAGTTCACAGTGGAACTTCCTTTATATTTTCCAGGTTAAGTTAAGTAAAGCTGGTGCTTATTAACATGAAGGGATTAACCACCGTATGAGAAAAGCACTGTAAGTCAGATCCTGTACAATTTTCCATTCAGACCCTCAATCTTGAATTGCAGTAACCACTTTTATCCCATTATCCTGGCTTTTGACTTCTCCTAAGGAAATATTTGCAATCATTCTAAAATGGAGCTGAACTATCTATGCGCATTAAGGATTAAGAAAGATGAACGATCCATTGAATCCACTTTAAATTTAGGCTGACTGGGTACTAGTAAAGGGAAGTTTTCTGCTGATGACCAGCTGATGGTTATATCATCTTTTCTGGACTAACTTTTCTAGGTGAAGTCATCTGACAATTTAAATGACAAGTAATTGGAATAAATTTAAAGAGAAAAAGCCCAGAGTGAATGAGAAATGTGTAAGATCCCAGAAACTTACTTTTCTCAGAAAGTCTTTAAAAGAAATATGTCACTGCTGTCAAAATAAACAGCTATAAACAGCAATCAGGAAAATATTCCACAAACTAAAAGTAATTCTGTAATGAATAACATGAAGATATCTTTTTACATGCTGTTGTTGACAAATCTTTTGATGACAGTACTGTAGCCTTTCCTCTGAAGTTAATGATAATCTGCTGGAAAAGGAACCGCCAAGATTATTGGCAATAATATTTTGTTTGTAGATAGATATGCTGCGCTGAAGAAGCCTACTGATAATAAAGGTTTATCCCTTACATAAGGGAACATTTTCTACTGGCAATATTATACATTTTTTGAAAGGTCATTAGTGTAAGAGATGATTTAACAGAACATGATCTTCACATTTTATAAGAAGTAATAAAATATCTATTATCTATACTCAGAGAAAACATTCTGCAACCAGACAGTTCTCCAGACAAGAGGACTCTATCATTATGAACATCTATTAGGAACAAATACTTCAGCTTCCAGGCTTTCAAAGTTTCAGCCTATTTTCATTCCCTGACTTCTCTGTTCATACTTGCCAGTCATACTAACTAACCTTTCTCCTTTATGCTGGTGATGAAGTGTCTGTAAAGCTGGAATGCTGGATTCAGCTTCCAGAGACTGGAAAGAACTTGTAGGAGGAAGAAGAAAAGTCACCCCAAGATATAAAGCAGCGTAACCAAGGACCCAGAAGGAAAAACTCAACTGACCAACAAATGAAAGCACGATTTTAAACCAAGACATGCAGAGGCAAAGTGACACCTGCCAAAAGTGAAGCTGATGTTGATCTTGAGAAGGAAATTAAAAGAAGTAGCAAAGGATTTATTGCCCACATAAATGAAAGGGGAACAAAATGGAGGAGTGTAGCTACAGTGAGGATGGAATACAAGTTAAAAACAGTTTTGTTATAGTTCTAAGACAAGATATGTCTTTTGCACGAGTTTTCAATAGATATAGCAGTCCTATGATGACAAAGTAGGTTGGTCAATGTACATGAAGATACGGCACTGGATTTTATCTTAGCTGAGAGGGAAGCAAAACTTAAAGGAGGTGCTGCATTTGAGACTTCTGAATTTTAAAAAAGGTGATAGCTGGATCACAGGTATAGAAAAAATTGTTTAAAACACCCATAGTGAGCAGAGTGTAACTTTTTTGATTGTAAAATGGCAAATAAAATACCTGTATTTTAAAAGAGGAAGAGTATGAGGGGAAGGGATCCAAATAACTATTATGCCATTAGCCTATTCTGAAAAACATGCAAAGTCTTAGGACATATTGAGACAAATAATGGCTACAGATATGTAAAATAACATAAAATATCTATGATATGGGCTGGTGAAAGGTATACTCTGTCAGTATTGATCCTTCATAAGAAAACGAAAGCTTTTTCACAGAAAAGCAGTCTCTCTGAATTTCAGTAAGCATCTCATAAGAAATCACATAGAAATTTAGTCAAACCAAAGGGAAAAGGGGTAAGAACCCAGTGAAGACTAAAGTATCTTGGCTGTGAAGTAAGGCAGATTATCCTGAATTAGACTTAGAGTTGCTTTGGTTTGGCCGTTTCGTGTACCTGAGCTAACTCACAGTTGGAATTTGCACACCTGCCTGCAGGCTGCACTCAGTTAAAAATATTCCTAGAGACAGTGGCCTGGTTGATTTAGTAAAGCAAAAGCTAAAAGCAAACATGTAAATATGCCGATGTGGTAAGAGTCTGTAGGAAAAATAATTACTTTAGCTGAAAGAAAATACTAGCAAAAACCAGCTCAGAATGAACTTGCCATGGCTAGGTATATATTGGACAGTAGATGCTTCTAACTAGGAGAAAAGTGGTATCCTAGTCAAATCAGCCCATGACAAAATGTTACTTATTTGCAGGGTAGGAGAATGGGGGATCCCATTGCTTTTATCTGTTATTATATATGCCAAACTGTTTGTCACACCACCAAGTCACAGACTTTAAATCATGCCACAACATATTCCTTCACTCTAGCTGTTTATTGCAAGGTGTATTCCAGTGACACCAACATAGAATCATAGCATCATAGAACAACTTGGACTGGAAGGGATCTTTAAAGGTCACCTTGTCCAACCTCCATGCAATCAGCTGGGCTCAAAGCCCTGTCCAACCCAACCTTGAATGTTTCCAGGGATGGGGCATGTACAACTGCCCTGGGCAACGTGTCCCTCTATTTCACCACTCCCATAGTAAAAAAAAATTTCTTCCTTATAGCCAGAATAAGATGCAGCTACTCTTTCAACATGGCCTTTTGTTTTGTGCAGGCGTATCATGCCAGTACATTAGCTTCACTAGTGCATACTCATCCCTCTACACCTGAGCATATGGTATAATATTATTGCACTGCAAGTGACCATCTGCAGATTATAAAGGGAAGAATAAGGCTGTCTTCTGCTGCTTGTGATCCGTATAACTCCTACTGACTTCTGGTTAAATGATAGCTGTGGGAGTGTCGCATAGCAAGCAAACACTTATACACAAAGAGTAAGTCTCTGCCTAGCATGCAACACAAGGGTGTATTTTTAAACGAGAATTTCAGCCTGGTATCTGAGTTTCCCTTTGTCCCTAGCATGCAACCATTTCAATGTGGTGCTCTCAACCATGATGCTTTCATACAGAAATCACAGAAATCGCAAGGAAGACTAGAAGGAGGGCATAAGACCTATTTGGACATGACATTTTACCATATTGGCTTGACCAGATGTGGCTTTTGAGTAAAGCTGAATTATTTACACTACAACTGTGACAATATAGAGTCTGACATAGATACTGCCCTGTTGTGATAAGAATGGTAAGAGTAAATAGCTATATATTGTCCCTTTTAATGATAATATTGTCATTTAATTACATTTTGGTCAAATTAAAATAACTGAGAGTATTAAGTCTCTGTGTAGGTTATGAACTGTCCCTTCCATTAACATCTTTGGCTCTCTGGTGTAGGTATAACACATGTTATATTCACAGATCCTTTGGGAATGGGACCTTTTTATCAAGTACTTGTGTTTAGGAGCTATCACTATGCCCCGTTGTGAGGTTGTTCCAGTGAAAGATTATTCTTCCTCTAAGAGGTGTCCTTCGTATATCAAGATGAAATCTCACACAGATCCTCCAGGAAAATTCATTTTCTAGTGGATTACAGCACAAAGAATTGGTAAAGGTAGATGAGATGGTTAAGAGGTTTCTTTTTTGCCACAGAGGCATCAAGGCTTTGCTATGATAATTTGCTTTGGAGGGTGAGTTGAAGTGTATAGGAGACCAGATTTCTTCATAAGTCATGCAATACTTCCTGATTTAGGTCAAGCTCAATTTAATGAAAAAAGAGTTTTTGGCATGGTTTAACATATTTAAAAGTTACAAAGGCAAAATACACACAAAAACTTGGAAACAATGAAATAACAAAATCTTTTTTATCTCTCAAAAATTAAGGAAAAATGGAAGAAATGTTTTTCTGGACTGTCGTTGAAGTACAGCACTGAAGTTCTTTTAAATTAGCTGTGTTTTCTTTTTCATTTGAGTGCTTTTCCCACTTAACCACTTCAAGTACATGTGATGAGCATTGGGAACAACTGCCTTTTTTCAGAATGATCTTCCACCTCTTCCACTGTCTAAAGTAATCTTTCTGATTAGCCACCTCTTCTTTTTCAGACTTGTAATCAAAGCTCTTTGCAATTTTTTTTTTTTTTTACTGAAATCCATGCCTATGCTATAAATATGATTAGACTGGTTTGTACCCAGTCTATCTTGCTCAGTTTACTGTCTCCAACAGTTGCTCTTAAATGGATGCCCATGGGACTGGCATTAATGGTATTTTCCTCTAAGATTCTCCCAGCCCACCAATTTTCAATACAATTATTTTTCTTTCTTCTTTTTTTTTTTTTTCTTTTTTAGCTTATTTTGCTTTGTCTATTTAGTAACTCTCAATAGCTCTTTCTTCTAAGTACTTTCTCTGTCCTCACTTGGACTTATATGGCATCCACAACACCCTAAAGCAAAGATTCCACCAATCTGTCACCTACTCTGTGATGCACCACCTCCTCATGTTTGTTTCGAATCCAGCTTTGTTTGATAGCTACGGTTTCTTGACTTGGCAGAGACTAGGTGTGGTTTTCATTCTGTGCATGAGTTTCATTTATCTTTATTGAGTTTAGCTTCTCATTTATCTACACTTTTTTTCCACTTGATCTGTGGACCTGAATCATATTTCTCCCCAAACAGTCTCAATTGCAGGATGAGGAATCCCAGCCTACTAGCTTGCTTTTTGCATGGAAACTGTCCAGTGTCTCTAACTGCCTTTCTCTGACATTTTTCCATATGTGCCCATACTTCTTGAGGCAGTGATGAACCTCAAACTTATGCAACAGTATAGTGATTTCTGTTTTGTTTCCTATGCTTTTTCATAAGAATTCCTAACATTTTTTTGTTCTTTGCTGCCAGCTACTGAGCTGGTGTTTTCCTGGAGTTATAATTCTTGGTGTTTTCCTGGAGTTATAATCCCAAGCCCTTTTTTCCTTGAAATGTAAGGATACATCAGAAGCCATCACTTTGAAGGTAGGAAGGTTTTTCAACCTATAAATCTATTTTGTTTATCTACACTGATTTTGTCACTCTGTCCTATGACCTGTGATTTTTCAGTCTCCCTCCACTTCAATTATCAGCAAGCTTCATCACTTTACTGCTCACTTTTCTATGTTGTATGAGTTGAATATGAAGTAACTGTGGAAAAGATGTGGTAGAAACAGACAAATATCATTCATTTTCACTATTCATACCATAACTTATTTTATAGTTACTTCCATTTCAGAAAAAGAAAACCTTGTGTCTTTTTCAGAAAAATATTTTAATTGGAAATCTGTTATGAACACTGCAAAAATCCAGTCAACATTTCTGCAGAGATATCACCCTTGATGGGTACCCTCAAGGATGCCCCTACCGGGTTCTCCTGAGGTCATTTTTTCATGGGGTGCTTTAGGACTCTTTGAAGTACACCTTGTCCCAGATATTTTAATACCCCTGAAGGCTACCACAGTAGCTTTGATTCTCTTAGTTACTTGTTCTTCAAACTCTTTTTTGACTTCCCTGAGAGTATACCATCCTTTCTATTTTGAAAATTATTTCAGCTTTCTGAAGCATTCTTTCTCAATGCCATCAAACTCGTCTATGTAGGTGTTCAGAGACACTGGCACCCCTGTAGTGCTGTGAAAAGGAAGGACATGATGGTCATTGCTGCGAAGCAATTTTTCATCTGAAAGTTTTGGAACCAGAACATGCATGTTTCTTGTCTTCAGGGGGATGGCTGAAGTCCCTCTTGTGGGCTTGTTAATTGCCTGTTTCACAAAGTGGTAATGCCTGGTGCCTAAAAATGTCCCCTCTGTTTCATGTCCTGGTGTGAGTTTTGCCCAATACACACAGGACGACTGAAGTCTTTTAATACATTTGTATTCCTGCTCCAAAATCCTCTCTGATCTCATAGTGGGTTATAGGCAATACTATGGTCCTGTGTAGCAGGCAGTAACACACTCTGAGTGCTGTATTGCTTCTGTTTAGGCCGGTGTTTTTAATCCACGTAAATGCCATGTTGTTTAGTAATGTGGTGAGTTCTTTAATTTGCTTTAATGTTAAGATTTATAATATGTTGGTCAACTGCTGCCAGGAATTATGTGGTATTTTCTGTATCTCTCATGCTGTGATATTATTGTATTACACTGACTGCCTGCCTTCCACCCTGTTTCTGAGCTTCCTGGCATGCCAGTATCTTCACGTAAGGACAGGCATTTCAGTTCCTCCACCTCATTTCTTACACTGATTCAACAGCCGTGTAGAAGCAATTGCAGTAATGTTTTGATTTTCTTCGTGGAGTTCTATGTAAATGACAATCCATTTGTTTTCTATTTCTAATTCAGATATTTTTATCAGTTACCAGTTTCCACCATAATGAATTTCACTATATTTAAAATAATCTTAGAAAACCAACCTGGTTTGGTTGGAATTTTCATAAATTTGAACATTCACAAATATTTAAAAACTCTTGGCATTGTTGCAAATTGAAAAAGTGATGAGTTCTACAGGTTGTTAATAGTAGTAGGAATGCCTTTGTAGAAAAGGAAAGAAGAGAGAATAAAAGAATCTGAAGAAAAAAAAAGGTCTAAATTTATTGTTTATAACATTTCTCTCCATAGTTTTCATCTTGGTTTTGGTCATGTGTGTTCCAAAACTAATTATTAAAATAGATTTTTGCTCTATTTAAGATCGTGTAAGGGTTATATGACATGTATGTGTCTGTCACATTCCTATCTGGTCAACACTGAGGCACCTTCTATATCTCATCTGTCTTCAACACATGGCAGAGACAAGAAGACATCATTCCCATTTTCTTTCCCATGGCCATATGAGGTAGACAGCCAGGCAGTCAGTGTCTCAGCCAGTTCAAGCCATTACTTCATCTAGCAGCAATTCCCACAGACATGTCTCTGCATCACTGCCCAGCAGTTCTCAGGTGGCACTACTTGCAGAGTAGGGAAAGCAAAGGCTGGAACTACCCGTATCTATCAGATCAGAGGCAGGAGTGAAAGAATAAGGACACTGCCAGAGTCTTACAGAGAGAAAACCTCCATTCCATTTACTGCAGCTGCATGTTGTAACGTGAAAGGCCAAACTAGCTTAATCTACATGCAGCCTTCCAGTGGCATTGATGTTCAGGTTTCAGTACAATGCTTGTCTCCAAGGTAAACTGGTGAAACATTAAAATATTCCCTTCTACAGTTTTATTACGCTTGTGGCAATATTGTTACATTTCGTAGTCTTTATCCCCCATGACACACATTGCTACTATAAAGTCAAAGTGACAAGTGACAGCAGAGACACCTCTGATAAGTTCCTGAATGACTGTCATGGAAGCTTTGTCTTATCACTTTCTTGTTTTTTTCTCTGGTGTCCAATGTGAATGAATGTGTAGAACAAACTTCTCTGCCATGCTCTCATCCTTCTTTACTCACAAATAGTTCTCCTTTAATGACTTTAATTTTCCTTTGTGGTCATAAATATCAATGTTTGTGCTTACCTTGACTTACCTTTCTGCTTCTGAAATTGTTGTGTATACATCCTTTGCAGCTGGCTCTTCTCAAAAACTGGTACTGCCATTCTGCAGAAACTCTCACAATCATCTTCACTGTGGCCTCCATTCTTTACAGAATTACTCTTTTTTATTCTTTTTTTTTAATTAAAGCTTTTCATATATATATTTTTTTAATGCTTCATAGTTGTTGAAAAAAGACTTTTCCAGTGCAGACTCATTAATTTTTATTTCACCTGGAGTATCACAACACTTGCTTTGCATATTAGTAGAAACTATGTTTCAAGATTATCAGAAATTACTTAGAAAATCTGGGTTCTAGAGACAGGAGAGGCCTTGTTGCTAAGTCACTATCTCTTCCTCTATTTTCTATTTTAAATGAAGATAATACACATTTATAGTTATAAATTGTTTTAACATCTGCAGCTAAAAGGCACTTCCCCTTCTCTTACAAAAAATTATTAATTCAACCATACTATTTTCATTGAAACAATGGAGTCTTGTATAGGAAATGCAGTAAGAATTTTCTACCTCTTCTGGTATAAACTACATTCGTAGGAAAGCTTCTGCTGATGTAGTTACTGGTTAAAAGAAACAGTGCCCCGGACAACATACCTATACAGTACATTATATATTATATATGTAGTACAGAAAGATCATGTAATGGTTTAGTAAGTTCATAGCTGGAAATACTGGAAAAGAGGCAGCAGAAAAATATGATTGATAAACCTGGGGCAAGATTGTTTCAGTTTATCGAAGGCCATTAAATCTCCAGAACCTTATGTTTAAGCATTGTTACTAATCTAAGTTGAAAAAAAGGTCATAGTTTTGAATCACTCATGTTACGAGACTTCATTGGCTTCCTTTATTGGAGTCCCATTAAGGCAAATTAATATGATGGAATTAAAATGAACTGGCCATGCTTGCACATTGAGCTTTAAAAACCACCCAAACCCCTAGTGAAGATACCCTAGTGAATAAGGGAGGGTATGGTCTCTAAAGCAAATTTGCAAATGTGACGATTTACTGAGTTTCTAGAGGAAAAAGTACTTTGATTTTGCCTATTTGTGACTAATACACCTGCTCTTCACTGTGATGTCAAGAGAAGATTGAAAGTGCCCAAAGCTATAAAAAATAGTGGACTGGAATAGCTTTAAAGTAAAACAAATGTTATGTTTTTGGCCAGTATCCCTTATAGAAAGTAAAATTTGATGATTTAGAGCATAGATTTTTACTTATGACAGTAGATTTCTAAATATGAAGAACACTTGATTAAAAGTCACTAGTCTAATCCATTTTATTTTTTTTTTTTTATTTCCTCTCTGAAAACCTTTTCATTGCTTCATATAAGAGGTATGCTGATCTTACCTGGGATGAGTTGATTTTATTCATAGTAGCTGTCATGGGACAGTGTTTTGGATTTGTGCTGAAAACAGTGTTGATACCACAGGGATATTTTCTTTGTTGCTGAGCAGGGCTTACACAGAATCAAGGCCTTTTCAGCTTCTCACTCCATTCCACCAGCGAGTAGGCTGGGGGTGCACAAGAATTTTGGAGGGGACACATCTGGAACAGCTGACCCCAACTGACCAAAGGGATATTCCATACCACATATCATCATGCTCAGTGTGTAGAGCTGGGGGGAAGAAGAAAGGAGGGGGGGACATTTAGAGTGATGTAATTTGTCTTTCCAAGTAATCATTACACATGATGGAACCGTGCTTTCCTGGGGATGGCTGAACACCTGCCTGCCCATGGGAAGTGGTGAAGGAATTGTTTGTTTTTCTCTGCTTTCTCATGCAGCTTTTGCTTTACTTATTGGTCTTTATCTCAACCCATGAGCTTTCTCACTTTTAGTCTTTCCCTTCTCTCCCCCACCTCACCAGGTTGGGGAGTGAGTGAGTGGCTGTGTGGTGCTTAGTTGCCCTCTGGGGTTAAACCATGACAAAGAAAGAAGAATGTAACATACACTCTTCTGCTCCATACCTGAGACTGATTATGTTTTTTGGTCTAGAGGGTTGTTTCAAAACGATGCTCTATTCCACTAAAAACTATGTGTTCTGTTGTAAACTTAATGGGTATAACACATACATCAACACCAACATGAGATGCTTCTAGGCATTTTTTCATGGTCATGCTTGTCACAACAGGGGGACTGTGCTGAGTGGTTTAGGCCGCTTAAAAGATCTGCGTCACAAATATTAGGGGAAAAGCTAATATTTTTAATATGAATGTGAGAAGCATGACTTAACAAAATTCGATGGCAAGGTCCCCTCTACTATTTATTCGACATGGAAACACAAACAAAGGCAAAAATCAAATTAGCAACAGATTAAAGTAGTTGGTACATGAATTAAAAATTATTTATAGAGTCAGGGAAATCAAGGCAGGATTGGATTGTTGTGACATGGATTAGGGAAAAGGGGCAAGGAATTTCCTCCCGTTCAGTCACGAGGTTCAGAGTGGACCCCCTTGCTTCCTAAGCTCCTTGAAAGAGAAGTCTAGGTGCGTCTGAATCCACCCCTAGTCCCAGACCTGGTCAACGGTTTATGTCTAAGGAAGCGGGGAAAGGATCACAGTGTGTGGAGTTTATGCTTTGTGCGAAACTTTGGGATAGCAACAATCTGGAATAGCATCAGTTCCAAATTCTTAGTCCCAGACCTGGACAACGGTTTATGTCTAAGTAGTTGGGGAAAAGGGGAATGATTTAAGGAGAGAGGGTAAGGGAATTTCCTCCAGTTCAGTCATGAGGTTCAGAGTGGACCCCCTTGCTTTCTAAACTCCTTGAAAGAGAAGTCTAGGTGTGGCTGAATCCACCCCTAGTCCCAGACCTGGTCCATGGTTTATGTCTAAGGAATCGGGGAAAGGATCAGAGTGTGTGAACTTTCGTGCTTGGTGTGAAACTTGGGGATAGCAACAATGTGGGGCAGCAATAATTCAGAGTTCCTTAACACTATTCAAATACGTCACACAATTAGATCACACAATTCCTCAGCAGGACTTAACTTTCAACAAATCAGCACAGTAACTTAATCAAGGACTTAACAAGGTTATCGACATAAAGTTGCGTACACTCACACAGACAGATTATAGAAATAGAGATAGATATGCGTATATATGTATGAAGGTGCCTGTTAAAATTTCCCCTTGAGTTCGGTGAAAATATTCATGCTGGATGTCTGTGCATCTCTCAACGGGCAAAGAGTTGAGCCTCAAGGAGGGTTTATTCAGCCCAGTTTGTGTCAACTATTCTCTGATTTCACAAACTTGAGAGTTTGTGAACTCCGAGAGGCATCCCACTCAGAGGGAGATGCTGGGCACAGCCCACTGCGGTCCAGGAGAGCTTAAAGGGTCATCCTTGGAACCGCTATTTACAGGGTCACAAGATAATTAACTTTAGGCATAAATAATTTTACATCCTGGCCTTAATTGGGGCAGGTGGTCATTGGAATTCACAGCTGGTACCAATCTATCCAGACTGTGATAAGGTTCAAGGCTGGCAGGGGATGATTTCACTCTCATCCCGCACTGTAACCAGGCAACTGACCCCTAGTATGGCCATTCCCCACCTTGGCAGTGCAAGAGTGTTTTTCTATGATAAGGGGCGCTTCACCACCAAACTCCCTGCACGGGCCAAGGGTTGACAGGAATCTCCAAGGCCATAAAACTTTCCAGGAGTTAAGAGGGGAAGAAATGCACCACCACAATACTGAAAACCCTTTTACAGGAAGACATATCAATTATGACATAGAAAAGATTTTCTGAGGCATAAGAATGTTTAAAATGCTACTTTACAAGAGAGAAACATATTTGATAGATCATTCAGACTTCTGAGGAGTATTGTCTACTTACAGCTGTACTTAAAAAATAAAAGCATAATGTCTATTTAATTTTGTTTTCCTTAATTTAAATAAAAAGAGCCCACTTGGACTCTGTGCATCTTTTTCCACATGCTTTTAACTGAAAATATCTGTTACTGACCACAGTATACCAGGTATTCCTTGAGATATATTAAATATAGGCAGTATTCATAGAACTAATACATATATAAGCAAATGTGAATTACTTGAATCTTCAACCAATGCACAGAAGCACTCTGCAGCAGAGTTTCCATTAGAAAGTTCTTCTGACCACAACAGTAATGAACACCCAAAGGACCAAAGAATAGCCACGAGCACCTACGACATGCTTCATGTCTTTCCTCACCTAAGTAATTAATGTCACAATTTGCTTCATAGTAACCTTGTAATCCACAGCATGGAAATGTCCTGAGGGAAGCAGAGCAAGTTGGAAGCATCATTGCAAGGTCCCAGTCTTTAGCATACTGAAGCTGAAGAACATTTAGAATTGTGCAAAAATGTGCACAATTGGTGGGAGAGTAGAATGGGGAGGCACTCTAGTGCCTCTAGAGTGGGAAAGGACTCAAGCAGCCAATCTGAGAAAAGCAAAAATGGTGGCAGGACTATTAGCCAAGGTATCCACTCAGTTAACGCAAAGCCTAAGGAGAAATGAATTTCAAGCAATAACTTTGAAAGCAGGATTTGCTTCTGAAACACCCGTGACAGTTTTGCTTAGGTGGGCAGAGATTTCTCACCTTTGGGATTTTCTATGGCTTTTTACTTAGAAATAGCTCACTCTTCAAGGTTTAAAAGCTTTGTTGAGCGAGATCATGCTTTGCTTCTTCCCCTTCCCCTCCCTCACTGCTAAATTGAACTGGTTTGACAGACATTCTTATTCTGCTCATGGAACACTTGCATGTTTCACTTGTATGTTTCACATGCATTTCCCAGACACTTAAGCTCCACAGTTGCAGTGTGGGGACAGAATGACTTTGAATAGCAGATAAGGTGGAAGGTCACCTGATGGTGTCATTGTCTTTTCTGATGAACCGATTCCTAGCTGACACGTGTTGACAGATAACCATCTTGTTGCACTCAGTCAGAAAGGAACCCATGCCAAACAGACATGTGTGAGAAGTTTAGCCTTTACACTATTTCCAGGAAAGAAAAATACAACTTTCTTTTTCCCCTAGTCTTCAGGCATTGGCTTAAATATAAAAGAGAGACTTTGCATCTGCTTTAATTTGAAATGTATCCAGAAGTGCCTTTTAAAATTCTAAAAACCTTTGAAACCCATGATATATTTTAAATTCATTTCTTATTCACTGTACACATTTTGATGCTACTGAAATAAAACTCTTCTAAAAAGACATTCAGAAGAAGATTCAGCATGAACATACAAGCTTAACTGCATCACTTATAGGATGAACAAATACTGCCACTGCTAGGAAAAAAAATCACTTTTTAGATGTTTGGCTTGTTGGTGTAATCTTAAAAGGTTCAAAAATCTGCAATATACCTATATCTTCCACATTCAGCCCTTTTAGCTGTTGTCTACAGATTGTTGTTCACTGATTTCAAGGTCAGAGACTTCCAGACATTGGCTGCTGGGCCTCACATGAGGACTTTGGCCATGTACTACACGTAAGAAAAGTGAACCTGTGCTCACATAGCTCCTAGTGTTTGCCGTGATGCTTTCTTTTTCTCACCTGTAGTGCTGCTGCTGCCTATAAGGCCTACTGTGGCCTCCTCTTCACCTCAGCTTCCCAATGACTGCTGTTCCTTCTTCATCAAATTTACCAAGTCTTACATATTTTGCCATATAAATTTTGAATGCTGTGAGTCCATGTACCTGGACAAATGTACAATACATTTTGGTTTCAGTTTCAGGTAAGCACTGTCTAGAGAACTCTATTTACACTTTTTTCTTTTGGAAATTTTCATTTTACAGATAAAAACTTTGAGTAATGTGATGCTTTTTGATCCACAGCACAAATGGCATTTTCATTTTGATTGCTGCAGCAGTTGATGAATTCCTGCACTGGAGGTGCAAAATGTAACAATTCACACTAGGGACTCAAAAAAGACCATCTACTCAGAGTTTGCCAAGACTACTTCACTTACATTCCTCATTTTAGCTTTGAAAGTTAATGGGTTTGGGAAACTTTACCCATAAATGCTCATCTAAAGTTACAATGAAATTGAAGTAGACATATCATATGCTTGTCATTAAAAACAGTCTTAATTTTTAAATGATTTTAAATACAAAAGATGATTCCTTGACTTGTTTGTCCTATTGGTCATTAAGAGCTCATGGCTCCAGTGCTGAAAGCTGAGTACCAGGGATGAAATACCACAGAGCCCTACAGTCTCATTACCACACCTCAGAAGCCATGTTGTGACTGCCCATTACACACACCGTGTGGCACTCTGTGCTGCGTGCAAGATCAGGCACCCTTCTTTCACTCAAATTAGTTGGTTAACCAATGAGGAGCTTCCTGCAAGGGAACAGATGGAAGGCATCTTGGCACCTTGATAACTTGCTTGTGTCCTCAAAGGCAGCCCATAAAACTCTGAGGACAAATTACTATGCAAGCTAGATCCAGTATATACGGTTGTATTGCATCTTTTATATGAAAACATATTTCAGTTTCATGACCTCATTTCGAAAAACTCGGTCTTGGTCTATAAGGCAGATCAACAACTGAGAAACCAAATTAAGAGACAGTAAAAGCATGAGACAAGAAAATCAAGGACCAAAAACTTCTGTGCCAACCCCAGGAGAACCAAAGCTATAATTGGCTAAACAAAGATGAGAGGGAAAAAAAAAGTTTGACCTACAGAATCCTGGCTTTACTGGGGATATGAAAGCTAGTGTTGTATAATCTTTATTTTCTTGAATGACTCATGCATTTTAGTGCAAAGCAACTCTACTGAAATTTTGTTGTACAAACACTGGTGTCTAGAGTAATTTGAAGTTACCAAGGGCATGTGATCTTCTTCATGCAGCTCAAAGATATGACAGAGACCTATGGGAAATTTTCAACCTTCTAGGGAGGAAGTCAGACTAAGCAGAATACCCTGAACTATTACATGCAATGAATACAACTCCCTGGATTAGAGAGCTGGCAGATGTGATAAAGGGTGCAGAGGTGATACAAGACCTAAACCTCTGACTTTTTAGTGGAGTGGCTGGAGGCCAGGTGAGTTGGCTGAGGAAATCTCAAATGCGCTACACATGTGTGTTCAACTGAACTGAGCCAAACATCTCCTTTGATTATCATGGGACCTTTGTCACACAGCTTACATATCTACTGGAATACATTAGAAGAAAATGTGTCATTCTCTTGTATCTCAAATTAAATCTCACCCAAAATGATGGAACTGGGGTTGGAAAAGTTGAACTCTAGAGCTTCCTTCCAACCTTGACCATTCTGTGAACCCAGTTGCTGAACATCACTATTTTGGCCAGCAGGTCGAGGGAGGTGATTCTCCCCCTCTACTCTGCTCTTGTGAGACCCCACCTGGAGTCCTGTGTCCAGCTGTGGAGCCCTCAGCAGAAGAAGGATATCCACCAGTTGGAACAAGTCCAGAGGAGGGCCATGAAGATGATCAGCAGGCTGGAACACCTTTCCTATGAAGATAGGCTGAGAGAATTGTGTTTGTTCAGCCTGGAGAAGAGAAGGCTTTGGGGAGAGCTTATCACAGCCTTCCAGTACCTGAAGTGGGCCTACAAGGAAGCTTGGGGGGTGTGTGTTAAACTGAAAACAGGGAGATTTAGAATAGATATCAGGAAAAATGTCTTCACGGAGAGGGTGGTGAAGCACTGGAACAGGTTGTCCAGAGAAGCTGCGGATGCCCCATCCCTGGCTGTCTTCAAGGCCAGGCTGGATGAGGTTTTGAGCAACCTGGTCTGGTGGAGGGTGTCCCTGCCCATGGCAGGGGGGCTGGAATTAGGTGATCTTTAGGTAGATCCTCCCCTCCAACACAAACCGTTCCATTATTCTATGATTCTATTTGTTTGGTCTCACTTCAAAGAAGTGGAGGTAGACAATTGACAGGAGCACTGTAAGGACCAGAGTTATTTTCAAACCATTTAAATAGAATAACACGATTTTGTGGATGAATAATTAGTATTGAATAATTATTTTAATGCAAGACACTCAGTAAAAATACTGACAAGCTACATGGTCAAGTCAAGATGTATTTTTCATCTGTACTGCAGATTGTAGCTCTAATGAACGTTACATGATTAGGAAGCATAAGAGAGACAATGAATTATACTTTTTATTGAAGTGAACATCCATGCTTTTGAACCATTTAAATGAGACATAAATGCATTTGGATGTGTTGTTTGACATTTTAAACAACTGCTATGCATATTAAATTTAACTTGCTTGTGCTAGTCAGAACATTTCTGAAAGATTCATCTAGGAATGTCAAGATGAGGCTACTTATTTTTTCTTACATTTTAATGTAATGTTGCTCCACAATTTTACTGGTTTAAAGTCAGAGGATGCTAATTTGGGGGGGATGTAAAGGTAAGGAATACAAGGTAGGTTCAGACATACCTCTTTATCTCTAAAATCCCCACCCACAAGACAATATAAAATCAAAAAAAGCCATTCATTTTCCTCCATGACATCTCTTTTTGTCCTATTGGGACCAAGATCGGTACTATTTGGGCACCTTTTCTTATGAGAAGTCCTCCCATGCCAGCAATTTTTTTGCAACACGGCTTCCTAAAAGAACACAGTTCCTGAGTCATCATGTCTAGTCACTAGCTTTCAGAAGCATCACATTATAGAACTTGATTAAATGATAATGCCAGAAGGCAGTATGAATGCAGTGTGCAATGCTGATACACAGACTGCAAGTTCAGTGGTGTTTAGTTGTTTATTAATTAAGCTACAACAACATATTCAACAGCATTATTGATAGGTCAATTGCACTATATGAGATACAGTATATATGTTATAAGGATACAAATCACACTAGACAAAATAATAGGTAGACTAGCCCCTGAAATGACCATAATAGTTGCTGTATGCTAGAGAGGGAGAACTGCTTAGTGGCAACCAATTTATGAATTGTAGGTAAAACTGAGAGGTTCTTTATTTTCACATTGAAAACAGATTTCATTCAAGAACAAGGCTGACATTCAAGTAAGGCTGTCTGAACATAGAGTAGAATAAACTGTAGAAGCAGACCCACTACAGTTTCCAGAGTTCAAAATTTCTGGGTTTTAAACAAGCCATTTTTGACTTCAACATTCTCTGAAAACTAACCCACTAGCAGCTCAGAGTTTCCATCAATCTCTCTAATGGACAGACAACCTTTCTATCTACTATTCCTCTCTTCCTTGTTTTCTGTAACCCTTCAAAGATGAAGAAAGTCTTACTTTACTGGCAATCATTTTGGCCTCTGTGTGGTATCTCCTTGTATGTGAACACAGATTGTATATGTGAGTGCCCTTCCACTCATACAATGTAGAGGTCACTAGGAGTAACTTTACTGAAACCTGTAACTTTACTGAAATCTCATTGGCAGAAAACTGGTTTGAGAAGACAATTAGGCTCTTATCTATAAAATTTTACAATCTAGGCTTAAGAAATGAAGCCTGAAATTTTACTGTCATGGTCCAATCATGGATTGCTGTAAGCAGTATATTTATCTGTAGCAATCATATCATTTGAATGGGGGCTTTCCCCAGCTAATCTGCAGTCAAGCATACTTTGGGAAAGGGTTTATCTGGTGCAAAATGGATTTATTGGTTAAATTGGTATGTTTTCCTCATGCACCAAGCTTGCACTTGGCAGAAGATGTGGAGTAAGAAAGACTTTTTGCCTAAAGGCATATTAGCAACTCCAGAATGGCTTTCCCTTTTGCTCTTTTGTGTTTTCTGCTTTCCCTTTTGCTCTCTGGTAGAGATTATCCAAACAGGTTCTTTGCTATTGCAAGAACTACAAGAAAAGCCAAGACCTACAATTGATTCTGAGATACATGACTGTGATTCTGCCTTTTGCTGTTGCACTGAGGGCCTTTGGACAGTTACAAAGTTCTGCAAAGCTCTGTATCTATGAGGCACCGAGGCATTTATATCGTTTGGCCATATCTAAGTACCTCTTCCTTCATTGCTTCCAGTCACAGGATATGGAGCTTATGGAACAATATAGATTCTTCCAAATATTCCAAATATACACTAATTATTAGCAATCAATTATATATCCTTATCACCTACAGCCCAATTTAAAATGGAAAACTTTGGTGGCCGTGATCTTGCAGTCAAGATCTAACAGCATTCTTTAACATACACCTGAAAGGCAAGTCCTGCTTCTACTGAAGAGTTAGAATATTATTCCAACAGCAGCACATTCATGCATAAAAAACCTGACAAAGCAATTAATCAAATCTTACAAGAGAAACAGATTGTACCTGGTCGAGTGCAGCCTTCCTGTGCCATGTTATGAAAATTAGTCATTTCTCCCCAGCCATAAATGGAGGTACAGTCTTACCCAAAATGACCTTCACAGCTGTATTAATCTTACCTAAAGCTAAACTGCAAGTAACTTCCATCCCTATAACTGGACACTTCCACAAATGACCAAGCACAATCTCCCTCTATAATCTGACCTGCTCCTTCTTTAGGATGGTGGCTGTCTGATGATGCACTTTTGCCTTCACCCTCCAAGCCAGTCACTCCACCTAGATATGTCTGCTTCTACCAATGCTATGAGCAGAATGGAACATTATTCCTCCAGGATGAGAAAGAGGAAAATTGAGAAGCGATTTCAAGGTGAAGAGATTTCAAGGCAAATAAATTGCAAGGATCCCCTGAAGAAAATGTTTAAATGTGACTTTCCCCACTTGTGCTGTATTTCAGAAGGCCATAAAGGATTATACCATCTTAAGTCTCATAATAGATCACATATCATTTCAGAGGCTGTGTATCATGACATTACATGCTCATTGCCTGATTATAGCATATCAGTCACTGTAAACTCAGCAGTTTTGCTGATGGATTTTTTCAATAGCTGACTACTTTTTCTAATTACAAAGCTTTTAGTTTAAATACATTACCTTGTCCTCCTGGTAAAAACACTACCCTGGCAATCACCTCTGATACACAGGCTAGCGTAATAGACCCTCAGAAATCTGATCTGTGCAGTAGACATTGGTTGCAGAGAAACTTTTGGAAAGGTCTGAAAATTTCACAAGCATCCACTGAAACAAACTTCTTTGGTCCAATGTCCTTTGTCCAGACCTGCAAGTACGACAGCTAGGTTGACAACATAAGATCTGGCTTATCTATAATAGCAATCTTGTACCACTGTGTGCTGGGTTCAGTCATGTTCCGGTCTCTTGGGGTGGGGAAGGGGGTCCGGTAGCCATTACTCTGCCCTTCTCTCTCTCCCTTACTCCCTTCCTTGCTAACTCCTGGGCACTTGCTAACCCTCCTGTGTTAGCTGCTTTGCCAACTCCTGTGCTGGCTCATTCGTGTGGGAGCTGGTGGATTGTTTTGAGTTTTCTGGCCGTGTTATCAGTGACAGGGTTCGCTCGGAATCTGCTGCGTTAGCTCCTGGGCTCTGGCCTTCAGGCCGTGGCTCTCGGGCTGCGATCGCTCTCAGGCTGTGGTTCTCAGGCTCTCTGGGTCTGACTTTCATCACTCAACATCTGGGTGTGCATTGGTCAGTGGATGGTGGGAAATTGCATCATATTGTATATATTGTACTATATGTTTAATTTTCTACTATTTTAATTATTTATTATTAGTAGTATCTGTATATATTGATTTAGATTTAATTAGTAAATAGTTCTTATCTCAATTTTATGAGCTTCCTTATTTCTTTTTCCGCCGATTCTTCCCCTCCACCGGAGGAGGGGAGGGGGATTTGTGAGAGTGGCTTCGTGGTATTTTGCTAGCCGGAGTTAAACCACGACACACTGGCAGGCATCTGGGTACCCATTCCTCTTACCTTTATGAGATCATTCTGTCCAAATATTTATTCAGAGTCTGTGAGAGCAGATAGATTTTGAACCACTAGTTGGCACCTATGTTGTTGTGGTAGGCTCAACCCCGGTCTAGTCCCAGGCTGTGCAAATGGTAGATTGGTTCCTTCCTCAATAGCCAGCTCCTGTTGGCTCTACTTTGGCTCTCTTACCCATATTTGCAAGGGAGACAAGTGAGGGATATACCAGTTCTATCAGCACTGATGACCCTCTATTCATTTCTGGATCATCCAACACTGCCTCTTTCACAACCAAGGTTTAGTGCTATTGCTGCCCAGTAAACTGAGCAGTCCTAGTAAAGTAAATAGCTGCACAAGTCATTTTTCACAGAGACAACAGAATACAACTAGCCTTTTAAAAATAAGACAAAACCCCTGAAAGCCAACATTAGCTGCAGAACATGAATGGTGAGTAGGTTAATATGAGCCTGTAAAGTCTTGTGTTCACTTGGATTTCATAGTATAAACATCATTCCCAATAATCTTTGTTGCCTGAAGTTAGTTGACTAGATGCTCTAAGCAATTATGTATCCCATTGGATTTGTTTTTCATCCCATTAATATACAGGCTATAAAACTGTAATTGTAAAAGGAAAAATAAGAAAAAAAAAATGGGTCTGTTTTCAAGTAGAAACATCAGCGTTACGCATCAGATATCCCTGCAAAGAACAAATTCTCCAGAAAGAGAAGTAAGCAGGGACATTTAGATTACGTACCAGGAAAAAATTCTTCACGGAGAGGGTGGTGAGGCACTGGCACAGGTTGTCCAGAGAAGTTGTGGATGCCCCATCCCTGGCTGTCTTCAAGGCCAGGCTGGATGAGGTTTTGAGCAACCTGGTCTGGTGGAGGGTGTCCCTGCCCATGACAGGGGGGCTGGAACTAGATGATTAAGGTCCCTTCCAGCTCAAACCATTCTATGGTTCTATGATGATTCTATGGTTCCTCTATCATACCTTTAACCAGGATGGCTGCTCTAATTATTTCTGGTTTCTTATGGGAGGGTGTTTCTGAATGCCCTCTTTAGCTCCACTTTCTGTGCAGAAGTCACTAGCTGGGTATGTCTGTACTGGATAGCAGGAGGTTCATGGGTCTCTAGGCATGTGTATTCTACTAATATGAGATCCTCAGGCTCCCATCTCAGTCTTCCTGAATAATAGAATTTGAGTAATGAGTTACTGGAAACAAACTTTCACAAAATCACTGGGTTTCTCATGAAACAAGATTAAATGAGCTAAGGAAGGGGATGTATATTGTAAAAATTAATCAAAGTGCACACATTCTCCATAAACAGGGTGTTATTATTATTAGGCTATATTTCACAGAGCAGATCCAACAAACAAGTGGTGATAGATAAATCCCAAAATGCTGTACATATAGGGTACTAGTAAATAATGAGCTCTAGCTGCAGTAAAGTCTTCAGTGCTGTCATCTGTAATCTGTAGGACCAGCTGCTTGCACTGTAAGATAAAGGTCAGGATCTGCCTTAAAAATATTCCACTGAAAATGGAATGTATTGATTTGACGTGGTTTAAAATAACATAGTCACTGACTAACTCAACAGCATTAAGGTCGATTTTTATTCATGGTTTGCTTGACATCTTTTTGGGTCGATTTCCTATTGGTTGAGATATTTTTAATAGGTTATGATAATTTCAATACCTAATGCATCGATTATGTGATTCATAATAAGTATGTCATTAACCTCCCATTATTTGGGAGGTTATCTCTAGATCAGTTAGGTGCATTTAAAAGAGAGGACCATCAGCAGTAAAATACAAGGCATCTCTCCATAGAAATGGCATAGCAGAGAAAAGAGCAGTGCTTATAAACCTTGTAGTAAATCTAACTCTTACATTTTTACCTGTGTGTAAAATAAAAGACAGATTATAAACTTGTCATTTAAACTGGGTTTATGAATGTTTGCAGAAGTGGAGCAGTATGAAACAGTCAGGCTGTATTGATGAATGTTCACTGAAAGCTTTGCAGAGTTTATTGTCTTACTAACACCAAGATTTCTTCATTAATTTAACTCTATTAACTTTGGTAAAGTTACTCTTTATTGACATAAATCAAGAAGAGAACTGGGTGTCTGACAGGGAGAGGGATGACTGTGAGGAATGGGCAGGCTTGGATCACATCTCACTACTTGACTACTCCAGTGTAGGGGGAAGAGGAGGAAAAGAGGAAGAAAAACAAAAGCAGAGAAGCAGAAGCAGAGCTGGGAACAAGGGTTGGCTTGAACAGGTCCTCACATCCTGAGCCTGCAGTAATGCCCACTACTTATGGGTTAATTACAACACTAATCACACCACAACCCTCATTGTCATACCACTTGTTAACACAGTTTCCTTGCTAACAACAAACTAGCTAGTCACTGAACCATGGCTATCTAGGGGAGGTTTTACATGGTTACCATTTCCACAGTAGGTGACAACTGCTGAAAACGCCTCTGGTGTTGACCCATAATCTCTTCATCTTGTATTGGATGACCTGTGCTGGATCCCTCCTCAGCACAAGTCTTTATCATCAGAAGGGCAGAGCAGACTGCACTAAGTCCCTTTTGATTTTTACTACTGTGGACTGCTACAAATGCAGTTGTCACAGGGGCTCCAAAGGGCAGACAATGGTCCTGACAACAGAGTGCAAAATATCCCCTGAAGGGTTAGGGATGCACCAATAATCCTGAGATATGTTTCCAAAAATTAGAGTTCCTGACACGAGAAACTTTGTACTGCCACTTGCCTCATGTGAGATTAATACTCTGTAGTATTCTACTCATACTGTCTTCTCTTGGAGGCAGAATGATTACATGAAACTGGGATCCGTGAAAACCTCATTTCCATTAATCCCAGCTCTTTGAGAAGTGTTATCCCCACTTCAAGTACCCCTCCTACAAAATGATGATAACAGTAATTACGGCCCTGTTTTGTGTGGACAGATGAGCTATAAGGCTTTGCTACATAATATTCTAAACATAAAACCCTATGTAACTATATACAGTAAAGCCGAGGCATTTAAAACTCAATAGAGAAAACCCACTATGTTACTATCTCCAGATTTAAATTTTGATGGTAAAGTTGTATTTGCCCCTTGTGGAGATTGCTTAGAAACAGTGGAAGAATTCAAGTTTAACTTGAAGAAGTTAATGTAGAAAAGTCCATTTTTATCAGTACCCTCTTTAAATACAGTGACATTTTATTTTTCATATTAAACTTATGCATGTAAGTGATTTGTATGCACACTATGATCTTCTGCTTAAATACATGGTAGCTAAAACCTGTTAATTCAGTTCTAGTATAACCAAGATTACAGTCCAGATAAAGTTTTCACTGTCTTCTGCAGTTCAAATCTTACAGTCTGCTTTGAGGCTTATAGTGGTAGTTTTGTAATTTCTTTTTCTTTTTCTTTCTTCTTATCTTTTTTTTTTTTTTTTTTTTTAGCTTGACTCAAGGGAATCCTGGTGGCAAAAAATGGAAGGTCTAGAATACATACTCTAAATATGGGGTTTTTTCTTGTCCCATGAAGTGACAAAAATTCCAGTTACACAGTGCTGGAAGCTTCCTCCTGTTCGGTGAGATTTCCCCACCATGTAGAACAGACGGATATGTCATATGCTGTCCCAAATCACTAGTGGAACTGTAGCACTGCAGAAAGATGGCACACACATCAAGTCATTGATATCTTTGATACATGAAACTTTATAGGTCCCAGCTGGAGTCTCATTGCTATGACTACGGACCTGAAAACATGTCCAGATTTCTCGACCCAAGCATGTACTTTCTCACATATGGAACACAGTGAAATAAGATCCAGAAATCCCTCTGGGCTTTGGTTTCTTCAGAAGAAACCTGAGTATCCAAGTCAGAAGGAAGACATAATATGCTTTCAAAACATCTCCCAAATGACAGATGACCCTGGGCTACATTACTGACTGTACCCATCCCTTAACATATGTGAAGATTAATCAACATTTTCTTTTTCTTTTTACTCTGGTAACTCATGCAGAAGCCAGGTATTTTGACCTCCTTTTGTGCAGGAGATCTGTCATTAATTGAGCTGGCAGCACTATCTCTTCTAACCCTCTGTCTTTATCACAGACCTTAGAAAATTTGATATTGTTTTGAAAAAAATGGATGGACACTTGAAAACATACAACAGTGGTGTATTACAAGCAGACATCAAAACCAAACTTGAGGATTAAAAATCTTTCTAGAAAAAAGAGCAAATCTTTACCATATTGACAGTCTTCATAACCATTGCTTTTGTGGTACTCACATTCTGAGGCCTGAGTAATTTTTCTGCCTTGTAATTTTTCTGCCTTGTAATTTTAAGAAGATTAAAACTTTGGCACTGCAGCTGTTTTCTTCAAGAAAATCTGTGGCTGCAGAATTATAATACATATGGTAATGCTACATTAGTGTAGTATTATTCACATCACTATAGTTAAACTTGGGTCAGCACTTCCTTTTTATACTCCTACAAGTTAGGGTTTGTCCATGAACATTTCCTTTTAGCTGACTTGGAACATGATGCCTCAGCCTTATAGCTATATTAACTTTTTTTACCACAACCTGTTTGAAAAAGCTCTGCTCAAAAGCTCTTAATCTTACGTCTAATGTCCAAGTGTTACTATCTCACATTTCAAAATGTGTGGCATATTTAATTGGCACTGAAATCCTTTCCTGGTTTGTAGCATTAAAGCCAATACATTACTGGAAATAAAATTGTCATGTAAGGATTTCTTCACTTAAATAACTCTCCATTGACTTATCTGCCCCTACAAATGTACCTTGTTAATACTCAAAGTGCTGGTGGAAGTTGAGGTACTCCAGTTTTCTTAATCATCTTTATTCTATTTAACAGCCTTCAAATTAAAGCTCTTTGAACAGGGGAAATGTAAATATTCAGTTATTGAATCCTTTTGTTTGAATTTATCCATTGGAACCTGTCTTACCTCATGAGATTTCTGAAATTGCAGACTGGAAGCTTAAAATAGTGTTTATAAAAATCCTCATCTCCAAATACTTCCAGCTTAATTTAGTAAAATCAGAGTCTTATTTGTTTAATTAACACTCCCCTGTTCCATACCTTTCTACTGTGAGGGACAACTATAAACACTTCAGAAGGGACAGGCACAGAAGGAGAGGTGGTGGGGTAGTCCTGTATGCCAAGGAGGGTTTCAATTTTCTAGAGATTAATGATGGTGGCAATAGGGTTGAGTGTTCATGAGGAAGAACTTGGGGCGAAGGCCAACAAGGTATGTATCATGATAGGAGTCTGTTATCCACCAAGCCAGGATGAAGAGGTAGATAAAGTATTCTGTGGGCAGCTGGGAGAAGTCTCAGGATTGCTAGTCCTTGTTGTTGTGAGGGACTTCAACCTACCAGATGTCTGCTGGAAATACAGCATATCAGAGAGGAAACAGTCTTGGAGGTTGCTGGATTGTGTGGAAGATAACTTCCTGACACAGCTGGTGAGGGAGCCACCTAGGGAAGGCACCTGCTGGACTTGCTGTTTGTGAACAGAGAAGGACTGGTCAGGGTTGCGATTGTTGGGGCACAGCAATCAAAAAGTGATAGAGTTTTTGATTCTTGGAGATGAAAGGAGGGAGCTCAGCAGAACTGCTGCCTTGGACTTCTGGAGGGATGATTTTGGCCTGTTGAGGAGAGTGTTTGACAGAGTTCCTTGGCAGGCAGATCTGAATGGCAGAGGAGTCCAGGAAGGCTGGACACTCTTCATGAAGGAAAGGTTAAAGGTGCAGGAGGAGGCTATGCCCATGTGCTGAAAGATAAGCTGGTGGGGAAGAAGATGGGCCTGTCTGACCAGAGGCCTTTGACTTAACTCAGGAGAAGGAGAGTTACAGAGATATCTTTGGAAGAAGGGGTGAGCAACTCAGGAAGACTACAAGGAAGTTATGAGGTTATGCAGGGAGAAAATGTGAAGGGCCAAAGCCCAGTGAGAACTCAATCTTTCTAGTCCAATAAAAGATAATAAAAAGTGTTTCTATTAATACATTAGAACAAAAGAACGACTAAAGAGAATCTCCATCCTCTGTTGGATGGAGGGGGAAACATAGTGACAAAGGATGAGGAAAAAGCTGAGGTACTTATTGTGGTTCAGAAATGCCCTATATCCCAATGACCCCAAAGTATGCCCTATGCCTGGGACTAATAAAGAAGTACCTTGGAGCTGCCATGTGAATACTCTTCTGTAGTGATTATCTCTGAGAACTGATCAAATTAACTGTAACTAACTTGACTTTCTTCTTTGACTTCATGTAACTTTAGTCTAGCAAAGAAAATCCCAAAGAAAACCAGCTGTAGAACAGTCACCCGACCTGATATTTTTGCTCTAGTGTCTAGACTGTGTTTACTCTTTTCCTCCGAGTTGCAGAACCAGATGGACTTTACTAAACATCCAAGGTGGCAAGTATGTTGACTCATATGGTCAGTTTACAGTAACTCCTAGTTTGTATTAGTGGATCTCTTCCTTTGGGTAATCTGCATCTTCCAGACTATGATACTCCTCTGCTTACCTTTACATGTGCTACCTAGTTACAAAATCAGCACAAAATTCTATGGCCATATAAATGTTATACATAGAGTAGCACAGGAAAAACCATTTCTACCTGTCAAAATCACCGCATATATACCACAGTCTCACAGAAGGATTTGGATTTCTGTGCTTTCGATGAAATGCCTTGTTTTAAAATCCCATTTTAGCTAATGTGGAAAGATACTTTACTCTCAGATGTTTTAGATTATCTCTTTTTCTGGTTAAAACGAACTTGAGCTCTCCCTCCTGCCCTGTCCCCTAAGACTAATAACTGTTAATGGTGTTTCCACCTGCAGTCTGCAGTCATGCTTCAGAAGAAATCCCATTGCTCCTAAGGCCTGACTGCATCTGGCAAATGGTGAAGTTAATGCATAAATGGTGAAAGAAAGCAATGCAGATAGAATAGCAGCAGAGCAGCAGTGTTGGGAGAATCTGGCAAAGAAAACTACTTGCCAAACAACCTTTCTTCTATATTTTGTTTTCCTAAGGGAAGGAACCTTGGTTTTTTTACCAACCTCAGAGTCTTCCCATCACTTTTATGATTCCTCGGACAGACCACTGGTTGCAAGTCCCATCAGCATACTCTGGGCATTGGCTGTGGAATTTCTTGAGTATAGCTTTAATTGTGTCTGCTGTAAAGAGTGTTATAGATAAATATATATTGTGGTTTAATCCCAGCCAGCAACAATGTACCACACAGTCACTTGCTCACCTCCCCCCTCCTGCAGTAGAGAAGGAGAAGTGGAGGAAAAGACAAGGAAACACCTGGGCTGAGATAAAAACAATTTAATAATTGAATATAAATAAATAAAGTGGTGATACTATTAACATTAACAATACTAACAATACTACTACTAATAATGTGTAATGAAAACACTACTACTACTACTACTACTACTACTACTACTACTACTAACAATAAAGTGTAATGAAAATAATGGAAAATAAAAGCCACATGCTGACCAACATGCAGTCAGATCCCAGGTAGCAAGAGTCAGAGCCAGAGAGTGAATGCAGCAGAGTCTGAGTGAGCCAGAGAGAGATCACACCAGAGTCTGAGTGAGCCCCCATAAGCATGAACAAGAAAGCCAGCTAACTAACAACAACTATGGTCTGTCCAACCTCTGGCTTGTATACTGAGCATAACGTTCAAAGGAAGGAAATGCCACTTTGGTCAGTTTGGGTCAGCAGTCTGGGCTGTGTCCCCCAGCCTGCTGCTTGTAGCAAAGAAGTTGGTTACACAGGTGCAGTATCAGAAGTTGAAAAAGTCCTTGACTTGATACAAGCACTCCTTAGCAACCACTAAAACCACCAGTGTTATCAGTATTCTTCTCAGGGCAAATCCAAACCAGAGCCTTGTACCAGCTACTGCAAGAAATTTAACTCTGTCCCAACTAAAACCAGCATGATATATTGCTTTTGGTTCAAGCAGAACTCCACTGTTGTCCACGTAAAACACATAAAAAATGTGTGTGTGTGTCTGTGTAAGTAATCCATAACATTTCCTACTGTCCCTTACACAGTCTTTTTCTCACATCCTTTTCAACCTTCAAAGACCTCTTTTTCAAAGGCTGACAGTTGCAGAATCACTCAGGTAGTTGAAAAATGAGTATATCACTTATTGTAAGATTGAATTCTACATGGTATGTAGTAGGATTTTCTTTGTACTTGATATGAGGATTTCATTTTACACCCACGCTATACAGTATAACTGCATACTACAGCAAGTCCAAGGCAGAGGATTTCAGTATCTAAACTTCCATCCCAGTATCCTGAACACTAAATTGTCAAACAACATGTCTGTTTTCACATTAGTTACTGTGATCTACTGCCTGGCCTCCCTCACACAATTCTTCTCATGGCCTTTCTTGCCTCCTAAATGAAGTCCTTCATGTACAGCTTGGCCTACAAGGGTTTATATCTACTAGGACTTGGTATGTCCTCCGTAACCAAATCCATGATCTGAATTACATAGTGTAGGGTCTACAAAATGTGGAAAGAGAGAACTGATGTGAGAGTTATGTACAAGGACAATAGGAAATGGAAAAAACAAGTCTTTGTCTCAAGGTCTGCCTTACTTGCTTTAGAGCTTCAATACCTTACTCATCAGGGAGGCACCTACTCCTGCCCTGCCCTTGGAGCTCCCAACCCTCTTCAAGTAATTAGCACTGCCAGACAGCAAAAGCATGTTAGACTCAAATCTTTGTTGCTCTGGGTAATTAATATAGGTCTAAGAGCACAGAGAACAGCAATATTCAGAAAATCCAGGGTATGTCCAAAAGCACCAGACAGCAGAGAGGCTTAGCTTCTATTTAATACTTAGAATTTAATGGGAAAATCTGATCACAAATACATTGAATAGAGCCTTGTTAAAAATTCAGCCTCTGAGTTGGTTTAACTGACTGAACTGATTTTCTTGACTCTGACAAAATCCTCACTCTAAGGTTACTATTGAATCAATCCTGTCAATTCTGATTTCATTTGTCATGGTTTAACCCTAGCCATCAATTAAGCCACACACAGCCACTCATTCACTTCTACCCTGTGGGATGGAGTAGAGAATCAGAAGAGTAATAGTGACAAAACTCATAGGTTGAGAAAAAGATAGTTTAATAACTAAAGTTGCACACACAAGAAAAGCAAAACAAGGCATCCATTCACCACTTCCATGGGTAGGCAGATGTTCAGCCATCTCCAGGAAAGCAGAGCTCCATCATGCCTAATAGTTAGTTGGGAAGACAAACACCATCCCTCCAAATGTTCCCCCCTTCCTTCTTCTTCCCCAGCTTTATATGCTGAGCATGAAGTCATATGGTATGGAATAGCTATTTGGTCAGTTGGGGTCAGCTGTCCCAGATGTGTTGCCTCTCAACTTCTTGTGTACCCCCAGCCTACTTGATGGTGGAAGGGGGTGTGAGAAGCAGCAAAGGCCTTGACCCTGTGTAAGCAGCAATAACAAAAACACCTCTATGTTGTCAACACAGTTTTCAGCACAAATCCAAAACAGCCCAATACCAGCTACTATGAATAAAATTAACATTATCCCAGTGAAAATCAGCATGTTCTCCACCCATTTTTCCACATCATTTACATCATGCTAAGATTCCACACTATCATCTGATACAACCTAATTAACCACCTTCCTCCTTCTCATTCTTTTATATCATTCCCTTAATAGATGGACCACCCCTGTAAAATGTCTTTAAAATGACCATAAATATCCAGTGAGTTCATTTAGTCCATGGGCTTCATCTTTTATGGTGGGCACTCAGGAGAGGAAAGGTGGTGTGTTGTATGGATTTAGTGGGCACCAAAGACAGCTCAGGTCAGGTCCCTGCTGCACTTGTGCTGCTTCTTTTAAGGCTTGTCTTCCATTGGTTGCGGTGTTTCCTGCTATAGTAATCCTTATAACATGCAATTCAAATCCCAGGTTACAACAATGGGAAGGTACTTTCATTACAATCTCCACCCCTGGTCCCTTATGTTATGCTATATAGTTTAACATTGCAATCAACTCCTCCCCTTGTCTCTACTCCAGTTTGTACTTACCCACAGACCACAGTCCCTTAGGGGTGTACCTGCTCCAAGTGGAGCCTTATCTGTCAGCCACAGTCTCTTCAGGGCTATACCTGCTCTAGCGTAGACATATCCGCAGTCAGGGCATTTTGAGGTGCACCTGTTTCAGCATGGACTTCTCCATGGACCACAGTTCCCTCAGAAGTCAACCTGCTCCAACATGGCCTTGCTCTTGGCTGCAGACTCTCCAGGGTTGTACCTGCTCTGCTGTGGGCTTATCCATGCCTACAGTTTTGAGGTGCTCCAGCATGACCTCATGCACAGCCACTCATGCTTCAAGGTGTACCTGCTGCAGCATGGACTTAACCATAGACACAGGTGCTTTGAGGTGTGCCTTCTCCAGCGTGGACTTATCCTTGGGTCACAAAATATAGCCACATATTAACTACTGTGAAGAAAACAAACTCTATCCCACCTAAAATCAGCAGAACATTCTTGAATCATCAAATACTTACGAGTATTGTTTTTCTATCTCAATATCCAAAACCAAATGACATCTAGTTGATGATGTGAATATTAAAAAGCACACAATAAGTAACAAAAGTCCGCAAGGAATTTCCCTTTAAAATTATGTTTCTTCTGCCACTGAAGATGACACAGGTCAGGCACATGTTTGGACTATCCAAATATAAATTAGCCAAATTAATTGAAAATATACTTGCCAAAGAGTGGTGGTCAAAACAGTTAATGTGAGAAAGGGACAGATCCCTTTAGCTTGTTTTCCAGTGGTATGTTTGATTACCATAGAATCATAAAATTGTTTTGGTTGGAAAAGACCTCTAAGATCATTGAGTCCAACCATCAACCTGGCACTGCCAAGTCTACCCTAAACCATGTCCCTAACTACTATATCAACTCATTTCTTAAATACCTCCAGGGATGGAGAATCCACCAACTCCCTGGGCAGCCTGTTCTAATGCCTGACAACCCTTTTAGTGAAGAAATTTTTTCTAATATCCAGTTTAAACCACCCCTGGCACAACTTGAGAGAAGAGAGAGTGATACCTCTCTGCAACCTTCTTTCAGGTAGTTGTAGAAAGTGATAAGGTCTCCCCTGAGCTTGCTTTTCTCCAGAGTAAATAACCCCAGTTCCCTCAGCTGCTCCTCAGAGGACTTGTGCTCCACACCCTTCAGCAGCACTGTTGCCCTTCTCTGGACATGCACCAGTACCTCAATGTCTTTCTTGTAGCGAGGGGCCCAAACTGAACACAGGATTCAAGGTCCAGCCTCACAAGTGTCCAGTAAAGGACAATCACTTCCCCAAGCCTGTAGCGTTGCATGGGGTTGCTGTGGCCCTAGTGCAGAACCTGGCACTTGGCCTTGTTGAATTCATAAAATTAGCCTCAGCCCATTAATCCAGCCTATCCAGATCCCTCTGAAGAGCCTTCCTATCCTCAGGCAGATCAACACTCTTGCCCAGCTTGGTGTTATCTGCAAGCTTACTATGGAAGAACTTCATCCCCTTGTCCAGATCATTGATAAAGATATTAAGATGTTAAAATTGTTAAAAAGAACTGGAGGAGGGTTAACTTTTAAAGAACAACTTTTCAAATCTTTTCCATGTCATTATTTTCTCTGCCAAGTCTACATGATGACTACCAAAGAGAAACCTCAAGATAACAGAGATTACAGTAATATAAAGCCTCCTGCTTCAACTGTTGGGAAAGGAGAAGTCAAAAAGAGCATGAGTGTGGACATCACAGGATTTACAGATGGAAGAACAACGTGACTATTGTTTAGAAATGAAAATTACTACAAGATTCCTTCTTATTCTCTGACTTTTCAAATACTGATTATTCTTTGAGGCATTCACAACTCATCTAGATATGTCCTTGAACAATATGACCTATTTTTGAAGCTGGCTTTGCTTTGAACAGAGGATTGGACAAGATGACCTCAGGGGTCCATTTCAAAGTGATTCTGTGATTCCACAGTTCTACTTAATTCCAGGAAAAAAACCCGAAACCTCATGCTTCATACTGCAGAACCAATGTATACAGTATTATATGACTGTCAGCATGTGCTTTCCAGGGTTAAAAATTATAAGATCAGACCTTCTTTTTTCACAGTAAATAAGATGTGTATGCTTGAACCAAATGGATATAAGTAAACTTTATAAAGTATAGATTCTGTTTTTATTGGATATGTGTACAAAATTGTCTCTGCTTCATCAGGTTGATCGCCAGTTTCATCTCATGCAAGGAGCAGCGTATTGTATTCTTAGACTCAGTCTGTCAAGAATTAATAAGTATAAACTCATAAGATAAAATTAATTTAGTTTAGGTTTGTTTCAAAATATTTCTAATAGGCAATTTGTAGGCTTAGCTCTCCATCTTACAGTCATATGTGCTGAAGCTAAAAATAGTATTTTTTAAACTTCTCTTACATAGAGAATATTCAATATTAACAATAGTAACTCTCAGACAATACAGATGTATTGCTGTCATTTCTGAAATAAGGAAATGCCAGTAATCTTTGCAAATTTCTGTTGTTTAGAATGACACTAAGAGAAGCCTTTGCATTTAATTGTGAATTGATTCTTGACAGTGCTCCCAAAGCAAAAAGTGTTTGTCTATTTATTATAGACGACATATTTTCAAAGGGAGTGAAAAATTACTTGTGATGGTTCCCCAGTGGTGACAACAGTGCATTTTCAAAGCAGCAAGATTTTTGGAAGGACTTATAACTAAATGCCCGTGACTGATTGATAACTTTAAGATCAGATACTGATTTTTCTTCTTACTCTTTCTCTATAGGTCAGACCAAAGGGGCCAAGGAAGGACCTCACAGTTCATCAGGACCATCCTCCTACCTGGAGATCTTCCAAAACTAAATGGGTTGAGCTTGCCATTGTTCCTTACCTTACACGTTCAGTTGTCCTGTGTGGATTTTGTATACTGCACTGTCACTTCCCAGAAACTAACATTTCACTATCATGATGTAGACCCAAAACACGCTGAATGAAATCAAGGAACCTTCTGTGAGTGGTCGGGGATGCAATGCAATGGGTTGTATTCATTAAATACTGTAGCATAAAGACTCTATTATATACTCAATACATGATGTGTATAGATGTATACATAAAGGTACACACAAAAACATGTAGATAGGTCATAAAACTAACTGAAACAGGATCAGGGCAAGGGCTTGAGCACCAGCCTGCCATTTGTCTGTAACAAAGTCATTGAGGCTGCTGCACTGCCATCTCTCCCAGATATTGCACAAACTCAGTCTGAGGAACAACATGTGACGGGGTTCTTCCTAGCAGACAGTTTGGAGAGGACAAGGGACAGAACTTGCAGCAGTCTGAGCCCAAGCTGTCCATGCCATTTGCGCTCAGAACCATAGCGTAGTCCCTGAGTGCATTTACTTAGACATACACATGTAGCCTAGGAGCCCAAATAAATGTTGTTACCCATATTCTGACATAGACTCATTCTGAGATACTTGAGTTTGAAGCCTGAAATTTAAAAGAGCACACAGAATTTCATCCACCATTATGAAAAGGATATTGACCAGTTGGAACGAATCCAGAGGAGGCCATGAAGATGACCAGAGGGCTGGAACACCTCTCCTGTGAAGAAAGGCTGAGAGAATTAGGCTTGTTCAGCCTGGAGAAGAGAAGGCTTCGGGGAGACCTTATAACACCTTCCAGTACCTGAAGTGGGCCTACAAGGAAGCTGGGAGGGCTTTTTACAAGGGGCTGTAGCGACTGGACAAGAAGTAATGAGTTTAAACTGAAAGTGGGGAGATTTAGGTTAGATATCAGGAAGAAATTCTTCCCAGAGAGGGTGGTGATGCACTGGAACAGATTGCCAAAAGAAGCTGTGGATGCTCCATCCCTGGAAGTGTTCAAGGCCAGGCTGGATGAGGCTTTGAGCAACCTGGTCTAGTGGAGGGCGTCCCTGCCCATGGCAGGGGGGTTGGAACTAGATGATCTTTAAGGTCCCTTCCAACCCTAACTATTCTATGATTCTATGATATATAGATTTTGGTATGAAAATGTAAGAATTAACTGCTTTTTGTTTTCAGGTGATTTAAATGCCTTAGGTGTAGATTGGTTGTTTCATAAATGGACCACGGTCAACCGGAAGATGTTTAATGGTCATTGTGCTAAATGCCTTCATTCTTCCATAATGCCGCCCTTCCATTCCAACTTCTACCTCTGGGCTTGACAGTGCACCTGAGAAACGGTCCTCACTACTCAAATCTTACTTTCTGAGGGTTCGTCATTAATGGAACTCTAGCACTTTCATTTTCAAAATATGTGGCATTGCAGCTTTGGAAGGACTGGTCTGGGCACAGTCAGAGGAACAGAGGCACATGGGTTTAGGGCTGCCAGAAACAGGTCAGCTTCTGCATAAGGAGACATAAAAAAAGAGTGAAACAGACTTGTTGGCAAGTACCTCCAAATGGCTTTATGAAAAAAAAAATTTCAAAGGTTCATTGCACACAGGAAAATTTAATGGATACTAAAAAGATTTTCTTGGCTGGCCAGTATGAACCTGATTCCCACAGGGAAGAGTGACAGATAAATACAGAGCTATTACCTCAATTTTAAATAAGACATCAATGTTACTCTTGCCTTAGCTCTCCACTTCTATTATGTGAAGCTACTTACCTGATTTAAAAAAAAAAAAAAGAAAGCAAAACTCTTGCTTTTTTTCTGATTAAAATCCTCATGGTTTATATACATTTAATATAGAAAATCAGGAGATTAATCATGCTTTAATAACAGACTTGACTGCTGCAGAAAGCAATGTGAGACATTTAGAGATGTCCTTGAAAGGGCAGAAGAAATAAAATGACTAAAGTGCAGTTATTTCCTAGCTCAAGTCTGGCAACTGACAGGCAGTGCCTGCTGCTTTCAGCCTTCAGGCACCACATCAAGTCAGAGGAACCACAATGAGTGTTATTATCCAGCCTTGATGCAGTACTTAATCCCCTTTCTGAGACTGGAGATAACAGTCAATGTAATCTGCCATGGAATTAGCTAAATTACTATTCTATGAGCAGGTTATGCTACAAACAATCCTGTCCACTTTGTGTTCAAATGCCAAATCAACTCAAAAATGTTACACAGTAGTTAATACTTGCTATCTTCTGCAACACTTAATTCTCATAAAAATACAATCTACTACCGCATTCATCCTCCTTTTTATTCATTCTACTCTTCACTAAAAAGACATGACTTTCACCATTTTGTAACACCAAATTTCTTTTATATGAAATTATCTCTAAAATTTTGAGACCACAAAGTCTGAGCTTAAAATATAGATACTTTAGCACATGGATACATACTTATTGGAATGTAGAAACTGTGAACGTTAACCTACAAACTGAGAGAAGCCTACTTTTGGCCATATGAAATCATGCCCAGAGAAGGGCTTGAGTCACCAACCTTAGGGGTCTTTTAAAGACATGTAGATGTGACATTTAGTGCCATGGCTTAGTGGTGGACTTTGCAGAGTTAGGTTTGTGGTTGGACTCAATTATCTTAAAATGATTAACATAAATGGTTCTAAGATTCTATGATTTTGTGTTCCAGCACTGAATACAGAGCTGCCTGAAACTTTGATATTTCAATTTTGTAGAATTTTATGATGTTACACATTTTTAAAAATATTCTTCTTATTAATGGAACCAAACCTTCTTTATTCCCTATGGACCAAAGAGAAGATTTTAGAAATACTAATACCAGACATTTCCAAAATGCTCCTTGCATTTTTGCACAGTTCTTTTAGCTGCTGTGGACCAATGCCTCCTGGGTAGCCAGGTTTGAGTGCAGCTCTGCCCTGTACAGTGCTACAGAAATGTCACACCTTGGGGCTAGTTGATCCAAAAGACTTTCTGGAAGCCAGCTGCCTTGTACAGTGGGAAGGTTTGGCTCCTTGGCCCTTGGGTAGTCCATGTGGAGGCACTGACCTAAAAACACAAAGTCACTAAATCCCAGAGGAGGCTTCCCTTTTCTCAACTGGCAGGGCTTCAGGTCTAGCTTCGAGGATTTGAATCTAGCCAAGACTTCCAATTTCTCAGGTCCGTGGCAAGATATGAGCCAGGAACACGAGAGCAATCTCTCTCTCTAACCAGACATTTACCTCTGATCTGTGATTTAGTATCACCTGCTGGTTTCAGATTTCCACACTTTCTGCCCAGACTCTTAATGTTATGGATGAAAACTTTGGATGTCATCTTTACCATAGAGAATTCAGTAACACAGATCTGCAGAAAACCTGCCAGATGTGCCTAGAACATTCTAGGTTTGGCAAGATTTTGTGTAGCTGCAATTTCAGAACTGATCGTTTTTAACAAGGAATTTCTAAGAACCTGTCCACCCTTTTTTCTAAACAGAACTTGAAGCATTTGCTAGCTGAGTGACAGCTGGAGGAATAGACCTGCTGACGAGCATTTAAATTCAAAATGTCCCTAGGGGCAATATCAGCATGTCACGTAGTGTGAGGTCACTGGTGGGCAGAACTGCTAATTCTCCTAAGGGTGGGACTGGTACCTACTCTATCTTTTCCAGGCCTTGAGATTCTTGGTTACTCTCTTCAAATCAGTAGTATGGCCTAAAGCCTCCCCATTTCCTATGTCTCATTTGACCCCAAGGCCAGGCTGTACCTTCCATTTCCTTCAGCCCTCACCTCCTAATATTCTCCTTCCTCCTCTTCTACTGTTATAAAGGGGAAGTGTGGTCTCTGCCTTGTCAGAGACAATGTGGGGCCAGGCGTGACATGCATACAGACAGGCTGCTGAGTGTGGCACTGTCAGCAAACAGAAGGGATGACTAGGATGTCAGAATTAAAAGCTTTCCAAGAGAATATAATTGCAGGGGACAAATTCACTTAGTGAAGCACAAACATACTGCTTGTTGTGAAATATAAAAATTTCTTATGAAGTATAAAACTCTCTTCCTTTGCCAAGTGCAGACAGGTTACACTGGTCTGCTAGACAAGCTGGCCAGACTTAAGCCATGAAAGCAAGCATTAGTCCAAGGGATGAAGGATGTTCCTGTTACTGGGAGGAGGATGCACTTAAATTTAAGTTTCAGACTGTTATTCCCTTGTGTGCTTGCTTGGGCCAAGAATGCCTCAGGGTCTGTCTATACTCTTGACAGTAGGAGGAGCACTCTGGTGGGCAGACCACTGTCTCTAATCAAAGTGGCTTATCAGAAGAAATCTAGCTCGCAGCAAAGAGCAACACTGCAGAGGCTGCAATAACAGGGTAACTGATGTAGAGACGGGTTTTGCCTGAGAAAGACCTTTTAAGCAACAGCAGATATTTTTATGCTGTACTCAGACATTTATTCACAGTCCTTTCACACTGTATCAAACTCAAGCATCTTTGGCTCATTATTAAAAAGTCTAAAGTCACAAATAAGTTCTGCTTTTGACTCTTCAGGTAACCAAGATAAAGTTCCCTGGAGCAACAATAACTGTTTGCAACAGCTATTTCATAATATAGTAACAGCTGTAAACTAAAATGAGAACACTTTCCTGTTACCATCCAGTTCCAGAGTATGCATCAGACTTTGGGCTATTTGTTCGCAAACTCATTAAAAATCTCCATTATCATGAGCTATATGAAATGTTATCATGTATCATGGTTTAGCCCCTGATGGCAACAAAGCACCACACAGCCACTCACTCTGCCCGATGTGGGAAGGGGGAGACAATCAGAAAAAAACTCATGGCTTGAGGTAAAACCAGTTTAATAAGTCAGCAAAAGGAAACATAGAATGGTTTGGATTGGAAGTACCTTAAAGATCATCTAGTTTCAACTCCCCTGCCATGGGCAGGGACACCCTCCACTAGACCAGGTTTCTCAAAGCCTCATCCAGCCTGGCCTTGAACACTGCCAGGGATGGGACATCTACAGCTTCTCTGGGCAACCTGTTCCAGTGCCTCACCACCCTCTCTGGGAAGAACTTCTTCCTGATATCCAATCTAAATCTAGCGGCTTCCAATTTAAACCTACCTCCCCTTGTCCTGTCACTACAGGACCTTGTAAAAGGTCCTCCCCCAGCTTTCTTGTAGCCCCTTTAGATACTGGAAGGTGCTATAAGGTCTCCGCAGAGCCTTCTCTTCTCCAAGCTGAACAAGCCCAACTCTCTCAGCCTGTCCCCATAGCAGAGGTGCTCCAGCCCTCTGAGAATCTTTGTGGCCTCCTCCGGACTCACTCCAACAGGTAAATAGCCTTCTTATGTTGAGAGCCCCAGAACTGGATGCAGTATTTCAGGTGGAGTCTCGTGAGAGCAGAGTAGAGGGGGTGAATCACCTCCCTTGACCTGCTGGTCATGATTCTCTGGATACAGCCCAGGATACAGCTGGCTTTCTGGGCTGCCAGCACAGGAAATAATTTCATGCCAGCAGGAAATAATAATAATAGTAACATTACTGATAAAGGAATACAGAAAAGCAAGTGCTGCACGACGCAACAATTCTTCACCATCTATTGATTGATAACCCTGTCCCAAGCAGTGAACCCCTTCTGCCAACTCCCTTCAGCTCATATAATGAGCATGATATCTTATAGCATGAAATAGCCATTTGACCAGTTCGGGTTAGATGTCTTGGCTGTGCCTTTTCCCAGCTTCTTGTAGAAGCATCAGAGCCAGGGAGCTTGTGATAACAGCCGCTGGTATGTACCTTGACCAGAGCTAGTGTGGTGCAGTCGCTCCTTGTCAGGCTGTTGAGATCCCTTGCAGGTTAATTTCCATCTTTTATTTCTTTCACCACTGCTTTTCCTCAGCCAAAAGGCCCTGATGACATGATGCTTCCCGATGCTTGTGTTACTCTGGAGATTTGAGCAATTCTGCTCAATCATTCTCCCACTGGATTAATTTCTCCATGGTTGGGTGAAACACATGGACAGCAGATAGTCTGAAACAGTTCATGTACATAGGGTCTCACCTATGGATAAGGCTGCCATTACAATCCAGTAGCAATACAACTCTGTGGCACAAGCACTTCAACACTCCCTTGTATAACAATGCTGTCATGTCCCTGCCCTGACCTCTCACTGTGCTGCTAGAACAACATGCTTAGATTGCCAGGCTTGGGTGCTCCTCTTGGCTGTCTAGAGAGGCTTTGTTCCAGCCCAGACTGAGCAAAGGTCCCTACTCAAAAGGTCTAAAAGCAGATCATGAACACTCTGATCCTGTTCATCAACAGATTTTGAAAAAGTTTGAACACCACTCAAGCAGTTCAAGCCCTCTTTCGTACTTGCAAGTGGGATTATTCAGAGTTCACCTAGGAGCAGAAACAAACTTGCAGGGGGTGGAAGGATGACAGAAGGAAAATGCTGATGTCTGACTACCTGGTTAGACTCAGTGCTGGCAATGGAACACATTTAAAGGGTGATGACAGTTTAGTACTAAAAAGAAGTGGAAGTGACCCAGCTAATCTGATATCCAGTTCAGGTCCAAGCACTTTGGGAAGTGAGGGCATCCTGTTGCTAAATGGCCATGTCTATTGGAGAGGTAAAATCCCTTCCAGAAGGATCTATTGGTTGGTTGTCATGTTAACTGCACTGGTGGTGCTCACTGGGTTTCTAGTGTGCACAAGCTTCGAGGAAACCCAAGCCTATGAAAACTTGCCAAAACATGTTGACCACCACCGTGTAGGTAGTTTCACAATCTGGTCCATAGTTATTCTTGGAATTTGAGCCCTGGGAAGTTCCCACTTCCTCACCTGCATTAAATATTGTGAAACACCTAAAAAACTACCATGTGAATGAATAGTACTGCTGTAATGAAAGTGTATGTTTTTTTAATTAATTTACATTAGTTTAGGTTTATCAGAATAATGGAACAAGAGGTCGTCTTGGTGAGAGGCAAGAGGTATCAGATTTCATTAAATAATTGATTTCCTGTCACATTTCAGATTAAAAAGGATTTATTTTATCACAAGGCATTGTGTTTACTTTTTTTGGTAGAGATGCTTCTGTCAAGTTATTTTTCAGTGAATATCACACAAAATTTTTGATGCCTTTTCCAATAAAAGTTTTAAACAAGATTGAGCTACTTAATTAGAACTAATTGTCTATTACAGACTTCAAGCCAGGTTCATACAACTTTATTGCTTCTTCCAAAGAGGTAATTCAAAAATTAAGATAGTACATTTCAATTTTCTCCATAACTGGTAACAAGATTTGGCTTACTCAGATTATTCCAGTGACTCTTGCATTTCTGCAATAACAGGGATTTATTGAACTTGTTGAAAATATATACACTTGCAGCAAACTTATGAAGAGTGATTCTTCACTAACCAAAACTGGTATAAATCAGGACTAACTCTGCTGAAATCAATGGACTTAAAATAATCGTGGACTGGTATAAACAGCTCCTGCCTGCCAGATTTCATAGTGCTTTTCCACATGAGTGACTATATGAATGTCTCTATGAAAACCAGTGAAGTTATTAAAACTGCCTAGAGGCACAGGAACCCTATTGCTCAAATAATGCAGAACTGGAGCTATGTTATGCCCATGTCATTTATATTAATCCAGCCATGCAGTATCAGAGAGAGCTTTATTTTCTCAGGGATTGAAAAGACCTTTTTTCCCTGTGCAAATATAGAGACTCTAAGCATATTAAAAAATATTTGAACAAAAGATTGAATTAAATCTAGATTAATGTGTTTTAAATTGTGTTTAACCTTACTGATTCCCTTATTTCAATTTCTGTACCAAGAAGCAGAAGCAATAGTATGGGACACTGGAATGAGACTGTCAGTCTTGCTTCTTTAAAGGAAATTCTGGATGAAAATGTAATCATAAATTTAGTTTTCTCTGGGGTTCACTTTAGTCAAATTGTTACAGGTCATCATGAAGACCTACAATTTTTTCAGGCACTTCACTGCCTCTCATAAATGTCAATGTGTCAACATTCATTTATTGGTTACAATGAGGTGTAAAGATGATATAATGGAAATACTGTCATGTGTCAAATTATAGGAGTCTCAAGCATGTTAATGAAGTCATCAAATTTCTACAGACTTGTAGAAACCCTTGTTAAAGTACATTTGGGATAAATCCAACTCTGAATCCTGTGAGGCCCAGTCATTTGAGATTTCAGCAGGCTTGGCAACATTTCTGCAAGCGATGCCATTAAGACAGTGGAAGGGTATACTTTTTAAAATATCGCAAACATACTGGCATTTTGAAGATATTTTCATTTAAAAGAATTCAGTCATAGTTGTGTTCCACCCCCCACCAGTGGCCCTGTTTTTATGGATGCAAAATGATCCTGCAATACAGAGGCCGTCTGTTTACCAGGTCTTCTGAACCTGTGTTGTTCCTGAACATCTGAATCAAGCAGCAAAGAGCTGTATCCCAAACCAAAGAAGACTGTAGCAGGGGTTTGAACTCTTATGGCCTTCCAGCATCCACCCTTTGTAATGAACTATGTCATGTGTAGATTGAGTTTTAAATGGCTGCTCTTTTCTCCTGATCTGATCCTCTCCATAAAAGCAGCACAGGGACAGTAGAGTTGTGTCTTTGGCAGATGAGAACTGTCACCTGTATGTCACTGGCAGCTGACCTGCTGACTGAAGCATTGCATGTAGATGTTTTTTAGAAGTGGAGAGCTTGTTTTGGGACTACTGGTGACAGTGGAGTTTTACATATTCTCTCGGCACATAATTCCACACGAGTCTCTGAACACATTTCTTCTCTGCCAGCTTTTTTGATGGAAAAAGATTACAAAGATTTTAGGACTGAGTTTTCTGGATGGATGTAACATAGGACTAGGATCCAAAATCCCTGAAGTCTAGACATTTTTGTGACTGTAAGCACACCTTTAAGTACAGAAAGTCCACAATAAGGTTCTCCCGGGAGACTTCTCCAAGTGGAACAACCCCAACTGTCTCAGCCTCTCTTCATAGAAGAGGTGCTCCAGCCCTCTGATCACTTTTGTGGCCCTTCTCTGGACCTGCTCCAGCAGGTCCATGTCTTTCTTGTATTGAGGGCTCCAGAGCTGGACACAGTACTCTAGGTGGGGTCTCACCAGAGAATAGTTGTTCTATATGCTACAGCTGGGGCCAAGAGGAAAGGATTAGGTGTCTGCCCACATCTGTGGAGCTGTTAAACCAAATTTCATCCCTGTCTGATCTGATACAGACTATGTAATTATTCATTGGGGGATTTTTTTACTCCTGTAATACATGCTAAAGACCTTGTGTTCAGTCTCTGGTACATTTCTCTGAGTTCACTCTGTGTGTTTCTTTCCCTCTCCTGTCTTTAAATTCTAGGATAAAATATGCAGCAATTTCAAATGCTAGTTCTTGCCTTGGAGTACCCTCTTTACTAAGTATTTCTTGGGTTTTCTCTATATGCTATGAAAAAAATAAATACTTCCGAAAATAAAAATGTCTAGAAGCATGATCAGTGAAAGAACTGCTTCAATTGAATCAGCCCAAGTATCTCTGACAAGCAGAATCAAGGCTTTCTAGTGGTAACTGCCACCGATGCTGCAATCCAGACTATTCTTGACTATGCTGGAATGATCTCAGAAAGAATAAAAGCTCTGATTCTGGCAGGAGACAGTTCCATTGCACCAGAGTTATGTTGCAACTTAGAGAGGTTATTTTCTACTTCTGAGGTAGTATTTACTCTATTTCTCAATTTATTGCTTCTATTACTTCTAAGAAACCACCTGAAACATTCTGAACTTTGTAACTGATGGCTTCTATTTTCCTTCTCACTTTCAGTCTAAGCTTGAAGTGATAATCGGCACGATTGTGAAAGTAATCATGAATGTTTAAAATCAGTTTAGAGGAGCTTGTGTTTCTGAGAATTAAAACCAATCTTCAATCCTTGCAGTAACATGATTGTCACACTGACTTAATCAGCTTCAGTTATCATAATACAAATAACAAATCAGATATGTGACTCAGGATACCACACACAGCTGGTCTAATTTTATTTGTAAATTTGTAAACTTTTAGCTTTTCTTCTTACACTTATAAATTAAATTGCAAGATGATAACCCCAAGTCTAAGAAAATTGTCCTCCCTTACAAAAAATAGAGAGACATAACCTGTGTCAATTAAAACCTTAAAGACAATTCAGTAAAATCAGGGATACCATCAGTGTACCAGACAAATAACTGTTAACTGGACACAAGGAAGGTAGTTTTGACTATGGGTTAAAGAGAAGACTGCCCGTTGGACTAGAAAAGGCAATTTCAATAACTTGAAAGCATCCTGGGAATAGAGAGTGTTTACTCTCTGCTCTATAGTGGGAAAAAGGTGCTGCTCAGGAGGAAAGTATTTAGGACAGAATAAAAGTAGAAAAAAAGTAGGAGTAGAAATTCAGAAAAGTGTCATGGTTTAACCTGGGCTAGTAGTAAATACCACACAGTTGCTCACTCACATTCCTCCCCTCCCTGCCATTCCCCAGTAGTGGAGGAGTGTTGGAGGAAAAACAATGGGAGCTCGTAAAGTTGACATAAGAACTATTTAATGATTTAATATAAAGGAAAACTATAGTGATACTACTAATACTAACAATACTACTATTAATAAGTAATTAAAATAATAGAAAATAGAACATATGATACAATTGCTCACCACCCACCAACCAACACACCATCAGATCACGATTAACAAGAGTCTGAGCCCAAGAAGACCCAGAGCCAGAGACCCAGGGCAACAACCCGACTGGGACAAAAGCCAGCCGACCCCTCAACCCATTAATGAATATGAAGTTAGGCTAGGTGAAGCATATAGTCTGCACTTTGTGAGTTGAGCAGAATAGTTTACTCCCCCGGCCCTTTCCCTCTCACCTTCCCCAGCCATGAATTTTAGCAAAATTTTGTGACGAGAAATAAAGTCTTCCTGGAAACTGCATACAGTATTAATGAAGACTTCTTATCTAGTTTTTGAACACTGCTTGAATCAGGAGTCTGATTTATAAAACATGAACTTTGCTGTTATTGATAGACTTCATTCTCTGTCAATGTTTCCAAAATTATCAGCAATTCTAATTCTAATGGTGGAGTGGATGGTAGATCATAGTCTGTAATAACTTATGGTACAGTTAAATTATGTAAATTCTTAACTGGAATAATTTATAAATAATACATACTGGCACATTTCCAGCTTTCAGGGAGTTTCCTTAATTGATCTGAATATTTATTGCATGGAGGAATACAAGATACAAACCCAGCTGTTGTGTATTCATGTTTTAATAAACACATTCTTTTATTTGGGCATATAGCTGACCATCACAGTGGGGTGGGTTTTGAATGCTGGGCTACACCTTTGTTCTTTGCGATTTTTTTTTTTTTCCAATTGGACCTAGGGCTGATTTTATAGAGCTTCTGTTTTCTAAGTTAACATTGCAGCATAGCTTTATTCAGTCTGCTCATAGGCCTCATCTTGAACTTTATTTCCCTTATCATGGAGGAAGAGATTGCCTCTTCCCTCCAAAACACAAAACCCTACGTGCTTAAATGCTAAATCTCTTTATTCGGGGCTGGTATAATGAATCCTGCCCACAGGTTGTGAGAAATCAGAAATTATACCCTGGGGTGGTGGTGTTCAACATTGGGTGCAGCTTGCAGAAGTCAAAAGGCTGCTGCACACATCAGATGTCCAGCGTAAAGTCTGGGACATGTCTCGACCTAGCTGCTAAACCTAAATGAGGCTGGTGTTGCCAAGGTGACAAAGTAATAAGTTGTATTTTCCAATCTTGCATTTAGAAGCCTGTTCTTGGTTTGCTGAATAACTATTACTTTGTGTTTACTCATGAGTCCAGGCAAAACTTGAGGTACCTGCTTACATCAAGGCACTCTGTCCAGATAGACTCATGTGTGCTGGCCCTCCCTCTTCACTACTGCCCCACAATTTCAAGGCATATATGTGTCTCAGTGACAGTGCAGGGCTCAAACAGCAGCATTTGTCTGCTTCCCTGTAGGACCCATGCTTAAACGCGTAGTTCCTCTGTTGGCTCCCGATTTGTACCTAAACTGCTAGATTACAGTACTCTGATTCCATCGGGTTTCAGCTTTTGAAGTATATCCATGATGAGATACTTTTAATATTTCTGTTGATAATTTAATTTCACAAGATTTACAGTGTTTTCTGTGCATCAAATAAGCTAACCACACATAGAATTTGTTCCTCCCTTCAGTATGAGAACTTTCAGACCGTTGCATCAATGTAGTGACCAACTCAGAGAACTCTCTCTCCTTATTTCATGGAGCAGGTTAAGGCGTGATTTGCTCAGCCTGAGGGCCTGAAATACTATAGTATGGATGTTGTTATCAGACAAGCATGTAATAAGATTAAAAGGTTTTAAATGACAAAATGTGCCATTTAAAAATCTACTAAGGTTATGATGGATATTCTATCTCTGAATATCTTTGCAATTAAGACAGCTATTTGCTTGTTCTCCTTAAACCACTGTGGGACATGAAGTCAGAGGGGATATGAGGAATGTCATATATTCTAGATTAATCTGCACAACTGACCCTTTCCAGCCTCAACACCTTTAGATTATATTCAGCTCTCTGAATGTGGTACTCTGTTGTAAATTCTGTTATTGTTGTTGTAAGACAGAAAAATATTGATACGTGTTTGGAAGATCCAATTTTGGGGAAGAATTTAGACACACAAACCTTGTTTATGGTTATTTTAAAGTCACACTCTTAAACCTGAAAACACCTGAGGCAGTTTTCCAAATTCCTTTCCATTATGTAGCTGTTTCTGATAGCAGCTAGATTTCTTGTAAGTGGATTTTTCAGTGTGAGCACTTAGCAGTAGAAAATATGTGTTTCAATGGCAAATCAATGCTTTGTTCATAGTACTCTAAGTTAATGACTGAAGAACAACTTGGGAAACGTTTCTAAAATGAGTTCACTCTTTCTTGTTTATTCATATTAATAGTGAAGCTGCCCTAATGATGCAGTCATTTACTCACAGTGCAAGAGAATTTACTTAATCTGAAAAGATCTTTTCACATGCCTGAGAAAGTAAAGCTGCAATTATTTTGTACCTGTTATAACATTCTTCAGTCTCATTTCAGACTGGAGGTTATCTTCAACTGTATCTTTATTATTTGCTGAATGGCATTGACTGCTTTTATTCTGGACTTCTGTAACAAGTTTGTCTTTATTGTAGAAAAAAAAAAAAATCCTCAAAAAAATGGCTATCCTCTTTCTTCTTTGTGAATGGCCACTATTTGACATTCTCCAAACACAACAGTTTATGGGATTACATCTGTTTTGTCTTACCGTGAAATTTCATCCCATTCCTCCAAGGGTTCCCATGATTAAGTCAACCCTCAAGCAAAGGAAGTTGCTTTCCTTGCCTCAGTGGTGTCGCTGGTCTAAGGAAAGGTTGGCAGGGATGAACTGAGACTAAATGCCAGTCTCCACACAGGTTTTATTTTCAGAGCTGCTGTAACTACTATCTGACTCTTCCCACACCAAGAACACCCAAGCAAATGTTAATATAGTTTACAAAAAGACACCGGAGTTCAGATTTGACACATGGGAGAAGATCAGCTATAAACTTGTAAAAGGTCAATATCTTTTACTGAATTGTGCTTTTTATATCTATGATGAAACCATTTTCTGTTTCAGCTTTCTGGCAGAGAATACCACAAACATCAAATCAGCTTTCCAGATTACCCCTCTGTAATTACCTTATGTAATAAAAAAAATGACTGAACAAAATGTCATTCGATACAGTATGTGTTAAGAATACAAATCATAAGAGGATATGTTTATGGTATCACAGTATCTTCAACTGTTCATTTGAAATTGTCACTGTTGTAACAATGCAGTTGTAATCTCAGGAAAATAAGCAGATTTCAAATGGATAAGTATATAGAATGAGTCTGTGAGCTGGAAAAATGTGTTAACACATTGTTTATAGCAAGATAATAGCTTTTCTGATGGTCCCTTATTCTCTATATAGGTCATTATTTCTTAAAACTGTCCCCTAAAAGTCAGAGAACACGTTACAGAGGAGCTGAATGGAAATGAAAGTTTATTTTTGCTGCAAAGTGCTTGAAAATTCTTAGGTCTTTATTTTCATAGAATTTTGGTCAGATTTAACAATCCTCTTGAAACACAAGCTGTAGATTAGGTAAGCACTAGGCTACCAAGATGAATAATAAATATTTGCTCCTTTGCCTGTGTGAATTGTTCCTAAGACTTTCATAGGATCTCTTCTCTGTCTTTAATCAATGTTGAAGTAGCAGAAATTTAAGTATTAAGGACCAGTTCTGAAGGAATTTAACCAGCCATTCCACATCACTTATGTGTAATCAGGATAAAAAACAAAGCCTTTCATCAGCTTCATGAGCTCTTAGGTTTAGATGTCTTGTACTCATTTTCTGCTTTACTCTGGTGATAGGTGATATTATGGAATTGAATGAATCCATTGTAGAACCACAAAAATATTCTGAGATATCATGTATTTTTTTTTTGTACTTTTTTTTCAAGTGATTGGTTTTTTATTCTCTGGAACTCTACAACAGGTTTTGTGGTTTTCAGGCTACATATTTACAAATTTAGACTTTACCAGTTCCCAAGTAATGTGATTCCTCAGATGTTTCATTTTTATTAGTTTATACTACTTTTTTACAAGTCAAAACTGTGCTAAGTGCTTTCCTTCTACCCAAACCATAACCACGGTTTCCGTATGTTCACCACATTATATTCATTTTTGTTCTATTATGGTTTTTGTTTTAACAAAAATGCAAATAAGCCTTTTCACCTAGTCTTCATTTTCTTTGACACTAATGTTTCTATTATGTTAAAGAGCAAATACCAGGGTGTTCCTTTCACCTGTGGGCTGACATGACATTTTTGCTCTAGAGGAAGACACATATTTTACTATTATATTCTTATCTAAAAACAGGAAAGGGAAGGGCATGCTGGGGCATAAATGCAACACAAAAGATGATCCTGAGACATTATGGATTCACTTATTGTATCCTTGACAGTAATGAAGCGCTAGCCTATGCTGTCATCCTCTAGCTATCATGGTGCCCTTATTTTTAAATTACAACAATTTTCTATAATGCAATCTGAGAAGACTGTTCAAAGAAAATCCTATTTTATGCCATGAAAAAAAAAAAAAATTGTGGCTGTGCATTAACACTGTGCACTAATATGCAAAGCAATTATTATGTCTGCATATGAAAAATACAACCTTGATACAGCTCCTGAGAAACTAGGAAAATTCCACTGTCCTACGCCTGTGTAGGATGTACGTGATAGCTTAGCAGTAGACTTATGCTGTAGTTTAAACTGTAATTTCAATTTTTTATGTAAATTTGAACAAAACGCTTAATGCAACAGGAACAATTTCACCTACAGTGCATGGAACTTAACAATGTAGGTGTAGATCATGTCGTGAACCAGATTTTTTATATCTGTGGAGACTGAAAAACCTCACACGGTTTTTGGTACCGTCACTGTGACTGAATTCATCTTTTTAACAATAGAAGAGGGAAAGTTGGCCACAAAAAGCTAAAATTTAAAGTACACTTGATATTGATCTCTGTTGGACTAACTGACATATAAAGCTTGTATAAGGCTCCTTGTGACTGAAGAAGAGAAGGAATAATTTCCAATTCCAAAATACTACATTTCAGGGAGCAGCTGTGTCCTGGTTCCCCTAAGCAATTTATTCAGGAGGTTGTCTTGTGCTGTTGGGTGCCAACAACAGCAAGTTTAGGATAATATATTGTATTTAAAAATACCAGCAAATCTTTCTCACTCTTACCACTAGACCAACCATGGCTATAACACCATCGTTGCAAGAAAAAGAAATTTTTTAGATGATTCTTGAAGTTTTCATTTTCTGTTTCAACTTTACAAATTAAATAATTAAAGAAAACTAATTATACGGCGGACATGGTGTGCTGGTTTTGGTGAAATAGAGTTAATTCTCTTCACAGTAGTTAATATGTGGCTATATTTTGTGACCCAAGGATAAGTCCATGCTGGAGAAGGCACACCTCAAAGCACCTGTGTCTATGGGTAAGTCCGTGCTGCAGCAGGTACACCTTGAAGCATGAGTGGCTGTGCATGAGGTCATGCTGGAGCACCTCAAAACTGTAGGCATGGATAAGCCCACAGCAGAGCAGGTACACCCCTTGAGAGTCTGCAGCCAAGAGCAAGGCCATGTTGGAGCAGGTTGACTTCTGAGGGAACTGTTGCTGTGGGTGAGACCATGTTGGAGTAGGTTCATCTCTGAAGGCACTGTGGTCCATGGAGAAGTCCATGCTGGAACAGGTGCACCACAAAATGCCCTGACTGCGGATATGTCTACGCTAGAGCAGGTATAGCCCTGAAGAGACTGTGGCTGACAGATAAGGCTCCACTTGGAGCAGGTACACCCCTAAGGGACTGTGGTCTGTGGGAAAGTACAAACTGGAGTAGAGACAAGGGGAGGAGTTGATTACAATGTTAAACCCTATCAGACTCTTGAGTATGTGAGCATCTATGCAACGTACTTTTGCAAACAGATTCTCTACACGAGAAACAACTTCTTCCCATAATTCAGCAGTCCAGATGGATTCACCTCTGTGCTGTCAGTTGGTCTGAATCCATTGTTGTAACCACACCCACAGAGCATGGGAAAGCTGGCCGAGGTTAAACCATGACAGATGGTTTGCTTTGGGTGAGAAAGCATATCAATAATTCTTTTAAGTTTAATTGAGACTGGGTAATTTTTGATATGCAAAGGTTCTTACCATGCTGATGTTCCATTCTACATTTGTCTGGTGGATTAAGAAGCCAGGTGAATTAAAATTTCTTCCAATTCCTCCTTTTACAGACATTGGAATTATAAATTATTGCATCTCTTTCTGAGTTACACATCAAGGAAATACATTCACAGTTCATGACATCTGAATGACTCCCTGTAGACAGTACATAGAACATATTAATATGTTACACAGGTCAATGGCAAGACTTCATTAAAGCTGACAGTCATCAAAACAAGGGTATTCATAGTGTAAAGAATGCAAAAAAAAAAAAAAAAAAAGAAGAAGAAATAAAGATTAGAGATGCTAATAGCATGTATTTCTCTTTTAGCATGAAAGTTCGTATTTCAATTTTTCATGTTTTCAATTTTTAAATTTACCACATAATTCCTATGGCTTAGATTTCATGCACCTCTGTTTAAAGACTAGAGTCATCTTTCCCATTATTTTTGTTAATTCCGGTGATTGTGGCTGTCCTGTGCTCTTTCTCAGGTATTTAGCTTGTAAGAAAGATGTTGAATTATTAACAGGTATTGGAGAGGGTACAATCTGGCTATACAAGTGAATGAATACATATTCAATCTATATGACAATAATTATATTCTTGATCACTTTATTTAAGTCATCATGAATTTCTCCACTAGTGGTCTGAATTATCATTTAAAAAAAAAATATTCCTAATGAAGCAGGAGCATGCAATTTTCTTTTCTAATTAATTGTGTATAAAATAAAACCTGATGAGAGAAGTACCAATGAAAACATAAGCGGTCTGTAACAGAAGACATACAAAGTCATTGAAGCAGAATGAAATAAGATAGAGTTCTTAGTCAGAACACTCAGTAAGGGACCTGAATAAGTAAAAATGAAAGTTATTAACGCATGTTAATATGATTTAAATGGAAGTGGCCTTTGAAATGGAAAAACAAAGAAGTAATTAAAAAAAAAAGGTAAAATCTGCAGTAAGAAGTTTGTTCTATTACTGTGTTCAGATAATGATCACTAATCAGGTGTTGCATGTTATTTAATATTCTTTGTACCCACCAAAACATACAAAATTATCATAATAAAATAAAGTAAGACTGTAGTTTAAAAGAAGCACAACTATCTTGCGGTACTTCTAATGTTTCTGCTCCTTTTCTTAACGTGAAACTGAATTTATTGAATTTCGAAGACTGCCTTAAGGTATAGGTTTGATCCAAACTAGCTAGAAAACAAGCATTTAATCTCATAAAAAATATCATGGCTTCAGCACTGTCATATGTTATTCTGAATCAAAATGCAAAGGATGAAACTGGCAGAAGGGTCAACAACCACAAAAAAATTAGATAAAACATGCCTTATACATGGTGAATATCTTATTCACAAAACACAGTGGAGCTGAGTCTTGTTGAAGCAGATGTATTTCCATAAAAGATCTAGGCTAAGCAACCTGAAATTTTCCCATGGAAAAAAACTTTATTGAAAAACTTCTGATGCCTTTAATTTATCACTAGGGAATTGTTTTTTTCAGTGAATCTTCTGTATCTGAATCACAGTTTCAGGGAAAATATTTCATGCTGAGCAATTAGTGTAATTTTTGAAAGCAGTATTCCGAAACACTGAATTGATTGAGTTGAAACTTACATCATCAGCTGTTTTTACTTGAAAAATTTTATAGGAAAAACATTCCTATAAGCACTGATGGCAATAATGCCATATATTTCTGTTGGTCTGAAATGTGCCAGAAGGAATAGAAATGTTTTATCAGTAGATGAATAACTATGAGATAGTTAACCCTGTTTATAGTCTTCTTATCATAGGTCCTTGTGCAAAAAATGTAGGATGTGACCATTTCTTCATGGGATAGGGCTAGAGGTAGGTACCCACAGGAAGGTAGAGGGTCTGTAGTCCTGGTACTATGTTGTCTGGTAACAGAGGCAGATGCCTCAAGGTCATTTGTGGAAAAAGGTGGGATCCTGCCTTATAAAGTCCTTGAAACTTTCTCAGTCCATCTCCCTGTAACACATCCCATTTCCACCACACACTTCTTCTTCAATGGCCTTCAAAGAATGGAAGACCCTTTGTTAGATTATTCCTTCATTATGAAAGATATTCTGAATTAGTCCAAGAATGACAAATGAGATATCTCACTAGTGCAGGAGGCCAGGTTGGATGGAATTTTACCACAGTGAGGTGGTAAAATGCTACTGAGGTCCTTGGGTCTGCCATCTCAGTGGAGGTAGGGGATGGAGATCCATGTGACGGCAAAGATTCAAAGGCTACTGATGTGTTAGAAACAAGGGAAGCACCTGATAATGGCCATATAGGAACCAGGGTTTCTCTCCCAAAAAACATCAAAGGATCAGTAGCGCAGCTGAAGTGCATCTACACCAATGCATGCAGTGTGGGTAACAAAGAGGAGGAACTGGAAGACATTGCATAGTGGAAAAATTATGATACAGTTGCCATCATGGAAATACGGTGGGATGACACACACAAGTGGAGTGCTGCAATGGATAGCTATAAACTCTTCAGAAGGGACAGGCAAAGAAGGAGAGATAGTGGGGTAACCCTGTATGTTAGAGCCTTTTGACTGTCTAGAACTTAAAGATGGTGATGATAGGGTTGAGTGTTTATGAATAAGAATCAGGGGGAAGGCCAACAAGACATATGAGAGTCTGTTATAGATCACTCAACCAGGATGAAGAGATGGATGAAACTTTCTATAAGCAGTTGGGAGAAGTCTCAGGATTGCTAGCACTTGTTCTTGTCAGGGACTTCAACTTACCAGATGTCTGATGGAAATAAAAGAGAGTAGAGAGAAAGCATTCTCATGGAAAAACTGGCTGCTTATGGCCTGGATGTGTATAAACTTTTCTGGGTAAAATCTGGTTGGATGTGCTGGCCCAAAGAGTTGTGGTGAATAGAGTTAAGTCCAGCTGGCAGACAGTCACAAATGGTGTTCCCCCAGGCTCAGTACTGAAACCAATTCTGTTTAATATCTTTGTTGATGATCTGGACAAGGGCATTGAGTGCACCCGTGCTAAGTCTGTGGATGACACCACAAGTTTGGTGGCAGCGTTACTCTGCTTCTAGGGAGGCTCTTCAGAGGTAAGTGGACAGGCTGGATCAATGAGCCAAGGGCAGTTCTATGAGGTTCAACAAGGCCAAGAGCTGGGTCCCACACTTGGGTCACAACAACACCCTGCAATGCTAAAGGCTTCGGGAAACAGTGACTGGAAAGATGCTTGGTGGAAAAAAGGAGCTGAGTGTGTTGGTTGACAGCCAGCTGTATATGACCCGACTGTGCCCGCATGGCCAAGAAGGCCAGCGGCATCCTGGCCTGCATCAGGAACAGTGTAGCCAGCAGGACTAAGGCAGTGATTGTCCCACTGCACTGGGCACTGGTGAGGCCACACCCCAAATCCTGTCTCCAGTTTTGGACTCCTCACTACAACATAGACATTGAGGTGTTGGAGCGTGCCCAAAGACACAACTGATTATTGTTGCTTAAATGCCAACATGTCCCTGCTAATGATTGCAGTACCCAGCATTGCAACTGTAACAGCCACACTGCAAGCAGGCACACATCCATGGGTGGCAGAACTAGATAGATATGTTCTTTATGGTCCTCTTGCAGGATTAAGATAAAGATAAGTTTGCTTTTACTTGTGAAGGTATACGATATACTTTTAACAAACACACAGGGATGTAAACATTTATCCCTGATTTCTCATGCTCATCTGCTGAACTTTTACAAACAGTAATGTGCAGTTTTACAGTCTCTCTCCCTCAAGATGTGAAACTCTATCAATATATAAATGATATTCTAATCAGAGGAAAATCGCCTGAACTGTGGGTGTAGCAGCAACAGCAGTGTGGCAAGCACTACATAAAGCAGAAGTTGAGATCCTAGCTGAGAAATGTGAGGGACGAAGTAGGGAACTAGAATTTTTAGGTATTTGGTGGATTGTAGGTAATGCAGCAATTCCACCAGACACCCTAAGTAAAATAGAACTAAAATAATATAGCAGTATTAAATAAAAGTAAAATAGCAAATATCCCACTTGGAAATAGTTACAACAGCTTACAGGTACATTACTATACTGGAGGAAACATGTCTGGATTTTCTATCATTGCTTGCCCACTGTACACACTTGTCCTAAAGGGAAAAACATGGAAATGGAACCCAGAACATTAAGAGACAGTTCAAACTCTAATACAGGAACTAAAGACATATCAGTTACTGGGACCAGTACACACCTGCAATCCTATTATAGCACAATGGGGTTTTGCAGAACATGACACTTATTGCAATGTATTCCAGACTGGGTCAAGAGAACCAAAAAGGCCTTTAATGTTGAACTCAACTGCATTTAAAGAGACAGAACAGAGATATTCTGAATGGGGAAAGGGACTTTTGTCTTTAGTCTAAGTTAAATGAGTTGAGCCACTACAGGTAACCTGTCTGGGAAAAAAAACCACCAAGACTTGTACTGTTTTCCCTTTCCAGGAACAATACTGGGAATGATATCAGCACACCTCCTCTGGCGATTTGGACTACCATTGGAGGATAGTTTCTTCTCGCATGAGCAATCATGGTCAGCAGGGACCAAATCTGGCTTCTATGCCAACAAGCCCAATGCGCAGGGTGGAGACCTTCACTTCCTTTGTTCATAGAATCATATAATCTTTTAGGCTGTAAAAGACCCTTAAGATCACAGTGTCCAACCGTTAACCTAACACTGCTAATACAACCACTAAACCATGTCCTTCAGTACCACGTCCACATATCTCTTAAACATATCCAGGGATGGTGACTCACCCACTTCCCTGTGCAGCCTGTTCCAATGCCTGATAACCCTTTCCATGAAGAAATTTTTCCTAATATCCAATCTAAACCTTCCCTGGAACAATTTGGGGCTATTTACTCTTGTCTTATATTGGTGAGGGGGTAACTTGATGTTCTTTTTGCCCACCACATGATGCAGCCCAGGCAGACCTGATACTGGCATGGCTTCATAAAGGCAACGACCTTCTGAGCATCACTGTAGATAGAGCAGCTCCATTCTGTCTCTGTGACCATGGCTGTGCTCTGTGGTGGCCTGGGGAGAGCTGAGGATGAGGAGCTGCACCCCCTTGCTGGCACCAGCACTGACAAAGGGTGTTGCGTGCTGCAAAGGGAGAACCTTTCTGATTCCCCAAGCCCCATTGCCAACCACATGTCTACCCCATAAGGACGTTTCCCACAAAACTCGCCACCAAAACTGGAGGACTGTCATCGAAGACTGACAATGGAACCTGGGCTGAAACCCCCACTTCTGAAGGCTCAACTCTCACCCAATGCAAAGGTATCTGTGGTGAATATTTTCACTGAACTCAAGGGGAAGTTTTAACAGGTATATATATATCTGTATTTATGTGTGTGTATGTGTGTATGCAATTTGATTTTAAGAACTTTGTTAAGTCTTTAGCTAAGTTGTTGTGTTGTTTCATTGATAAGTTATCTAATGTAATCGTGTATTAGATCTTAATAGTGTTACTCTTGATCTTAAACGTCTTTACAAATTTTAAATTGTTGCCATTCCACCTTAAATTGCTGCTATTCCAAAGCTATACAAAACACAAAATTGCATGTTAAATCACCACACTGAGATCTCTGCACCTAGTTCCTTTAGATACAAACCAATGATTAAGTATGGAACCAGGAATGAATTCAGCCATATCTAAAACCCTCTCTGTAAAGGAGTTTAGAAAGCAAGGGGTCCACTCTGATCCTCGTGACTCAATGGGATGGTCTCTCATCTTCTTTGCTTAATCCCTACGTAAATCACACCAACCCAATTCTGACTTGGTTTTCCTGAACTCATGTAGATAATTTCCCTCAATCCATATGCAAATCATTCTAACTGAATTCTAATTTGATTTCCTTTTATATATTGTTTTCCATGTTTAATAAGTGATAGGGTGAACATTGCCAACAAATTCCGTTGTGCTTTTACAAATTCATATTAAAGTAACTTTTTTCCCCGATATCTTTGAGGGTGATTTATTAAAGTGGTCTAAACTGCTCATTCACAACAAACCCCTGAAACTGTGTCAGTATGTATTGGAAATCGATGTATTTGTATCAGAAGCTTTTGTGATACTGTGTTTATAGACAACATCACTGTAGAGAGAAATGATCACTCAAATATCTGCAATTTTACCAAAATTATGGGATGTAAGTTTAACTATTTAGCTCTTGGCACAACCCAACAATTGCTACAGTCTAGCTACACATTGTATCAGGATTTATTGCCTACCCACATTGGAATGACTCTCACAATGGTGAGAGAACTGTTGCAACATGATGACCTGGGTCAATTGCTTAAATGAAATCAGAACAGTGGCTAGAGAACCCTGATTACTGTCCATTATGTTTCAGAATAGATATACCTTGTCCTAGAAAGAGTGAACAAAGATGGAGAACATCACTGGTGTGAAACTCTCCTTGGATGGTCACCAAGAGCAACTGGAATTTTGAATTTGATGCTGCATTCACTTGTAGTTTTGTTGGTTTTGGCCTTATTATGTTCATTGCTTACAATCATTCTGTATATCAAAGTTTGGCAAAAGATAAAAAATTGCATCAATCCAGCATGTGAAATGTATACAGTCAACAAATTCTGTATGTAAAATGTTATATAGATAACGTTAACTATGACATGTAAACAAAGCAATTTATCAAATAAATGCACTCTTACAACTCATCTGCAATACATGGCATATTTATGACACAGATCGTAACAGACATACAAGAAGTAACCATACTACCATTCTATGCTGTCTTAGCTTTGCACCGGCTAGTCTATGTTTTGCTTCACCCCATAGTACATCAAGCTGGATAGGTAGTGCCAGCCCGGGGCCACGGCACTGCAGGACCGGCGGGGAGAGGGTGGGGATATTGGTGGAAAAGCTTGTGGTTGGGCACGACCCTGGGAAGGTGAAGGTCCTGAGGGGCTTCCGGCCGAGGGGGCTGGGGGTTTTGTTTGTTGTGGGACCTCGTGGTGAGTGGTTGGTGCTCCAGGCAGAGCCAGCGTCTTGCCAGGCAGATCTGTCTAGGAGTCGGGGCTTGAAAGTTTTTCTCCTCTCTCTTACTCTCTTGGCCCCTGGGCAGCTTTGAGGGGGGGGGGGGGGGGAGGGGTGGGGGGGGTGGGGGTGGGTTGGTTACTCCCTTCGGGTGGGTTTTCTTTCCTTTTTTTCCCTTCTTGGGGTGGGATCCTGTATCATTTGTTGTACCCTCTTCCTCCATTCCTTAAATTACTCATTAGCACTAGCATTGTTAGTAACTCCCTAAGTTTCATTTATATAATTAAATAGTTCTTATCTCAACTCCTACGGGCTTTTCCTCGGTTTGTTCCCCTGACCCTTCCTCAGCGGGAGGAGGTGTGCGGAGTGGTAGACCAGGCTTGTCGTGAAACTACAACATATGCGTCAATACAGTGGATTGACTGTAGTCAGGGGGTGGAGTGTGATGGGTGCACCTGACCCCTTGACCAGACTGGTCATGGTTTATTGCAGGCTCCAGAAGAGGTAAATGTCTGAGCCATAGCTGGCCCATGAACTCCTCCAGTTTCGGTCCGTTCCCTTAAAACCCAAGAAGGGGCAGAGTGACACAGTGAGCATCAATGCATGTGAGCTTGGAACACTGATCATGTGATTAACACATGACTAGTGAGTGGCTTTTCCAACACTTATTTATCAATGAACAAAGAGAGTAGTGGATACCAGGAGTCTTATGCATATCTTTTCCACCACAGGTACTTTGACTGCAAGCCAACCACTTTATCCCTTTAAACATGACAGCCTAAGAGAGCTTTATTTGAGCTCTCCCTGCTAGGCAGTATGACTGCATGGCAGTGATCTCCCCTTAAGCTGTGGCATCCCTCAGGGTTACTCCTTGAGACATAAAGACCCTTAACTGCTGCAGATCTTTGGTAAATCACTGATATTGCGTATAATCCTGTAGTATGATAGCTTTGATTTTGCCCTGGTAACTTTGATTGTATGCTGCATTGGTGCTAATGAAATGTTACATAAACTTTGCGTATGTAATCCTTTAGACATAAACTGTTGATTCTTGGTCCAGCAGAACCTTGACTCCTCTTGGAGAAGGAGTTTAGAAAGCAAGGGGTTCCATTCTGAACCTCATGATTCAATGGGAGGGTGTCCCCTACCCTTTTCATCCCTGGTGCCCCTATGAATCCTTCTAACTTGAATGTAAGTCATTTTTCCTTTGTATGGTTTTCCACACAGTAATTAGTAGAGTGAATCTTGCCCTTGAAATTTGTTGAGTCACACTTTTACAATGATTATATTAAAACCACTTTTGCTAAGACACTTGACAGTGGTTCTTTAAGAGATATAAACCATCCATTTGTGATAGGATTAGCTGAGGGAACTGAGGTTGTTTAGCCTTGAGAAGAGGAGGCTCAGAGGAGACCTCATCACTCTCTACAACTACCTGAAAGGAAGTTGTAGGGAGGTGGGTGTCAGTATCTTCCAAGTAACAAGTGATAGCACAAGAGGAAATGGCCTCAAGTTGAGCCAGGGGAGGTTTGGATTGGATATTAAGAAAAATTACTTCATGGAAAGGGTTATCAGGCATTGGACCAGATTGCACAGGGAAGTGGTTAGTTTACCATCCTTGGAGGTATTTAAAAGACATGTAGATGTGGCACTTAGGGTCATGGTTTAGTGATGGACTTGGCAGTACTAGGTTAATGGTTGGACTTGGTGAAGAGGAGGGGTTTTTTCCAACCTAAATGATCCTATGATTTTAACTTTCTATATGGTTCCATTAAGGGTATTGATACAGACTGAAGTGTCAAGATAATGTTTATTCTGCTCTGACCTGGAGAGGTTGAAATGATCTCATCTTCCTCCCTGTTCAGCACTACACCCCCTTTTCACCACTGTGCTGTGTAGTATCACAGTTTACACTCTATACTTGAAGATATTCTTTTGAAAGACCTATCCATGAAGAATGGTTAATTCTGAAGGGAGCTAAATAAATTGGAACATATATATTTCCATGTGCCTGTCATTTAAGCATCTCATGTTACCTACTAACAGGCACGTCAGCCTTGCTGCACAGTCAGAAAGATTATGTAGTTGAGAAGAAGAAAGACCTCTTCCTCTGAAGATGTCAGAGGCAGGAAGAAAGGAAAACTGCATTATCCATTCTCTGGGATGTGGGCATTCTGCAAAGAAAACTAACTGGTTCCAGGTGCTTTGATATTTTGATGGCCCTGAAAGATTCCTGTATTTTTCAAATGTTAGCAGTGGGAAATGCTATCTGCTTTTGTAGTCCCTGAAGAAAATGTATGTGAAATCCTCTAGGCTACGAAGAGAAAAAATTATCTAGAGACTACGTGATGATCATTAAAGGTAAGTAATTATAGGAAGTCACTACACTAAATATGCCTTGTGAACCAAGAATCACCCCTCCCTTGCAGGGACAAATGTACATAAGTCAGGACGAGAAAGGGATCATAGCAGATAAACATCTGAACTTTACAAGTGACTTTTAAAAACGTCCAATCCTGAGAGGTGTTTCATAATTATATTGATGTGTAAGCATGGTGTCATGATGCTAAGTCTTTCTTTGTTGGAGGACCAAAACACTTCCAATAAAAAGGGGTAAAAATGTCAAAGAGCTCCTTCCTCCACTGAACCCAGAATGTCATGCTAGCCAAGTTTGGGTCACCTGGACCTTCAGCTGCAGGAGATGGACTCTGGTGCCAGATTTGAGGTTGCCTGAGGAGGCATTGGATTCTACTCAGAAATAACCAGATCTCAGACCCTGAACAACTGGATCTAACTGGTCTTGCTCTGAGCAAGTTGTTGGGGAAAAAAAAAAATGTAAGAAGTTAAGTATTTTAAAGACAGGTTTGGATAAACTGTTTCAGAGAAAAATTATAATACAAGCCAATTTCTAAAAGCTTATGATAATGTATTAAGATTTTATTATTGAGATTTTTTTAGCTCTGTAATTTATGTGAAAGAAGTTACAAAAATTATTCATGCCGTAGATTTTTATATAACTTATATACTTCATATACATAAAAATGTGTTCATTAGAAAAATGCATAGCAAAGATGTTCATCAAACTTTTTCATTAAAAATGAGAGTTTGGCAGCAGCAGAATCCTTTGAAAATTCATCAGCTTTCTTTGAATTGTTTGGGGAAAATAGTAGCTCTGCAACGAACAAAAATTCTGAAGTCTGCAAAGTATTAACATTTTCCAAATGAAGCAGTTCATTTTTCTAATATGAGACAAGTTTTTACCCATCCCAAAGTGCCTTAATATTATGTACAAAATCCACATGTACCATCTTATGTCAAATAAAGTGTTTCCTTATATTTCAAATAATTTTCAACTTTATTTTGTTAAAATTTTTTGATTGACCTGAAATGTTCCTTTTGGAACTGCAAGCAAAATCAATTAGTCCAAGAGGAGAAATTTAAATATACTTTAATCAAAACAGCATTAATATTGCTCTCAGACCAAGACTAAAGCAAGCTGTGAAATGCTCTTTGATTTGCAGACTAAACAGTTAGAAGAGCACATTCTGTGTCTAACAGGGTAATACTAAAGAGCTGAATTAAACCATGAATAATGTAATCAAATATAGAAGCTGCAGGAGCTATAATCTCAGGATCACCTCTCAAAACTTAAGGTTTTGCCTTTCTTTTGGTTCCAGTAGCTCAAGTGGATAATAATTCTGAGCCTTGCCTGAACACTTCCAACTTTCTCAAAAACTCACTAACATCCTAGCCCTATCCCAAAACACATTTCCTTCTGAAATTTTGTCTTTGGGATATATGAGCAGTGAAAAATGCTCAGAGAAATATATCCAAGGGGAAGAACAAATGCAACTGAGAGAAATACCTATTTCTATGAAGGGACAAAAGCATACTGACTGTTTTTTCCACTTGAATATTCTTCAGCAATGAACTTCCCTTAAGGTTTTCCAAATATTTGTTTTGCACCACACACAAAACTCCTTTTTTTAATGGAAACTGTACCCAAGAATCATAAGCGTAAGTTTCACAGATCAGCGGAACTCCTAAATGAACGAGGAATTAAATAACGGAAAGAAAAGGAGAGAATAAGAATACAGTCTCAAAGAAAGATTGAAAATTTCATGGACCAGTCCAAGGACCTCGTTTTCAGGTCTTGCTGAAGTTCTTTATGTGGCTTCAGTGGAACGTTTGAAGCACAACACTTCTGGATAGAAAAAGCTCACTTTTGATAGTGTACGGACAGCTTATTGAACTCTGGGTAGAATCATACACTTCTTGCATGCCAAGCATGACATAACAATTGGAGTGACATGCCACTGATTCTGAGTGAATTCCTAGAAAATTCCTGAGACTTTTTGCATTAGCAGGAGTGATCAGCCAGTCCTACCTTTGCCTTTTATTCCTTTTTCACCACAGCAACACTCCAAGGCCAAGAGAGCTTCAACCATACAAAGGAGTGTTGAAGTGAATCTCTAATTGGAGTGTGGTCAAATAGATTGAAATGGTAAGGCTTTTTTACTATTGGAAATAGTAAAAAAAAAATCTAAGTATTTTAAAGTACCTTTGTTTTTTTGGCAGGTTGTACAAGCGTTTTCTAAGACACAGGAACAACCAACTTGGGGCACTAAATCTAGGTAAAAGAAAGATGGCCAAAAAAGATACTTGCAGGTTATGCTAAGTGCACAGCATGGTTCAGTGTGCAGTAATGCAAGCAGCTGAACTTGCTCAGCGGAGGGGTCAGCAAGGATGTGGAAAGCACATCAAAAGAAAACCGAAGAACCTCAAACCACATACTCAGTGGTTTCTGCTATGAAACTCTGAGAGGAAAAGTGTGATGAAAAGCATGAAAAGAGATTTTTCTTGACAAATCTGAATACTCTCATGGAAGATATGAAAAAAAAAAATCAAAAACCCTGAAGCAGTGTTTTCTGCCCTGTACACTCAAAAAATTACAATTGCTTAAGCAACCAGAATGCGATTATCCTGGGATATCCAATCATACCTCACAGGGACATTGCAAGTGGCACAGAACTGGATCCAGTGATACAAGAAGAGATGTTATGCAGCAGAGTAATATATCAATCGTTTAACAACAGTACCATGAAAACAAAGAAAAAGAGCCACTTCACAAAACTGAATCTAAACTTTAAAATTAAAAATAACATGAAATGCCACAGTACAGTAAGGATAATACATGGCTGATATTGACGACTTCCAAATTATCAAGAAATCTTTCCATATACTGTAATTTTGAACTTAAAGCAACATATTTTTTCTCAGATATGTTTGGGAGTTTACACTCATTTTATTGGATTTGTTTGATAGGAAAAAATACAACTTTCTGTGTCAGAGAGAACATACAGATTTTCAAATTATGCTACCTGACAGCTAAGGTTGTCATTGATATTTTCCTGACAACAAAGACAAAAAATCATAAGCACCAGGTCAAAACCCACAAGAATCAGATGGTCCATATATTTCCATTTCCAAGTTAGAGATGGCATTTAGCTTAGTGCCTCTGGAGCAAGCCACAGAGGAACAGAAGTAAAAACAGTAAGACATAGAGAGAGGAGAAACTAGAGTTACCTCTAAATAATGTAGCTCTTACTTCTCCTTTCCAGATACAAAGTTTTACTGCGTTTCATACATGTTCTGTGAATCAACTTGCCCATGTGCAATTGTCAGTATCACCCTATGCACTAGATCCATGAGTTTTTCTCATCCAGACAATGTATATGTCAAAGGCAAGGTATTTTTTCCATGAAAATCACAGTAGATCAGACTTTTTTCCATCACATATTACTTCAAGGATCCACAAAACAGATGAGAAAAACAGTTGGGTAGATGGATGAAGATGTAAATGTTCTATAGTTAAGAAAATCAGTTACGACCACAATTTCCCTCTTGCCATGAATTCTAATGCTTTAACAATAACAACAAAACCCCAAACAAACAAACAAACAAAAAAACCCAACCAAACAAACAAACAAAAAACCCCACACACAAACAAAGAAAGAACAAACCCACGTTATGAATGGTGAGAAATTATGCTACAAAATGGTGAGAAATTACTGCTACAAAACAAGGATCCTTCCATACATTACATGCTAATTATCTTACTTTAAATGAATCTTCTTTCATCTTAAATGCAACAAAAATGAATTTGGGAAGTTCTAAACACTTTTAATGTGAATTCAAATCTAACTACTAAAATGGTTACAAACTCTCACAAGCAGACGGTTTCCATCTCTCCTTGTCATGTAATGGTCTGACAGATATGCCCCAATTGAAGTTCCTAGCATACCAATCCCGTAGAGCTAAAGAAATCACCATGTTTTTTTCCATATCAAACAGAACTTGTAAAAGCGAATGAGAGTGCAACATGCAGAGAATGATGGACAACAATCCTTTGGACTAAGTTGCAAAGCCAATATCTCCTCCCAGATCTTGCAATCAGCTCCCATTTGATTTTTCAAGATCAACCCTTTGAACATAACTTTCAACATCAAAATGTAAGGATACCATGTAAAGAAATGCAGTTCCCCAAATAAACCATCTCCAAGCGATTTATATAGGTCAGAAATGATACACTGCAAAAATCAGTGAAAATGAAAACCCACTTTATTTTTCAAGTGTAGTACATAAACTCTTCGAAATAGATATGATTTATTACTATGTTTAGGCTTTCTAGACCTTCTAGAACACAGCAGTATTTTTAGAAGAACTCAGCCATATACAGATTTCACTGGGATACAAAACAGACCTTCAGAGTGCTGTCAAAATGCTCATGCAGAGACAACAAAAATGTATCTTTTTAAATGCTGGTATTCCATGCTGTACAAACTTAGTCTTTCACAAGCTGCAAACTTTCTTTGCACACTGTCCCATGTTTAACTTTGCAAACATAATGTTTTACTAGACACACAAAGATTGGTATTTTGCAATTTATCCTTTTCTACATGAATAGGTAAACTTTGGGGAATAGTAGTTTGTATGAAAACCACCTTTCTCTTTGTAGAGGCAAAACATTCATACTTCAGGGGCAGCTAAAGCAGGAAGGTTGTACATTACACATATGAGTACAACCTCCACTCTTAGCTCTGATAAAGGGTAGTGTACTGCTATGCTAATAGGCTGCATAACCCTGTTAAGACTGTGACCTACTATAAACTGGTCTGAGACTGCTCCTTGCGTTGACCACGGCTATGTTAGCTGAAGTCCATAGTCAGCTTGGGCTGCACTTGAAATTGTAAAGACCCCTAGGACTGACTGCTGTAAAGCAGATCCCTATTTCCTAAAGTTAACAGAGTTATACTGGTGTAAGTAAAAGGATTATCAGGATAATAATTGATTTTTTCCAAGCTTATATTTGACTCACAAATGAGCTAATAAGAATGTAATGTTCCTCTGCCTGCTCCTGTTCTCAGTTTGTCCACCCAACATTTTGCAAGTAAATAATTCTGATGATCTGTAATATCTGATCTAGGTACTGTGGGTTAAAATTTGGACAGAAAAGCTTATTGTTTTGGGGCCAGCATGCCGTGAGATGTTACTTTGTAAGAAGCCTGTTGACTGCATTGCTTGCAGAACTCACCATCTGTGCAGATGAACCAATGTCTGAAATAGGCTTGTCAGTTTTAAGAACTGCACAATTTCTTCCTGCAACTGTCTCAGTTTCTTCAAAATGACTGTGTAGCTTCTGCAAAACCATTTTCTATGCAATCTATACCTTTTCTTAGCCTCCACAGAAAGATATCTTTACAACATCACCCTTTCTACTTTTCACTTTAAAAGTTTTTGTTTTCTTATCTTACTTCATAATAAAGGCTATTTAAAAGATACGTGGGTGTAGATCACAGGATTTTCTATGGATAAACAAATAAACGTTTAGAAATGGAAAAAAACCACTGAACTACTACTACTTAAGTTGCAATGTAAGGCAAATGCATACAATCTTCTGTAGGCAAATGGAAACTAATCAATCTGCTTAAAACCTGTTGGATCCTGGCTTGTTTTGTGTTGATGTAACCCTTTCCCAAGAAGTATAACCTATTAGCCTGGGCTCTGCGCCTCATCAGCCATGTCCATATGACTTCCAGTCATTAGGGATCACAAGCAGAGTTGTCCTGGGTCGGTCTGCAACAGAAATAAATACACTTTCAATATACGCAGATCCATTAGCTCTTGTATGGGACGACGTACGAATATCTATTAAAAGACAGTTAAATATTAGCTGAATTTTTCTTGCAGTAAGGGACTTGCTTTAAGGACTACTATGTGTAAGACAAACACAAAGGCTGTCACTCGGCCTGTACAGCTCAGGAAAGGGCAGAGATGTCAGAATGAAATCTTTGTGCTGGGTGATCAGTAGTTCAGACAGACCTCCTCCATATTTCAGAAAGTGGGCAGAGAGGTTGCTTGGTACAAGGCTCAGCCGGGAGACATTTCAGCATGCAGGAGTGCTGGAACAATTTCCTGATGTGTCTCTTTAGGTCCATAGGAGGACTTGCTGGATCACATTCTGAGTCTCTTGTTTCTATTCATGCCAACACCTTTTCAAATTAATTTAGTGATTTTAAATCAAATTTATTTAATCTGAAGCAGTTGGTGCCAAATGAAGCTTTGATTTAGTGTCAACAGAAGCAATAGCAAGTCCCTTTCTTGAACACAACATTTGGATAGGTACAGAGAAGGGCAAATAATACTTTTTAGAAAGGATTCTACTACAAAACCACAGCAATACATTGCAGTTCCTATCTTACCATAGTAGGACCTGTGTTTCCTTGAGGGTTTTCGCTAAGGGTGAAAAAAGGTGTCTGCACATTCCATAATGAAATCTGGAACATAAGCACTTACCTTTTCCTTTTTGAACAGTTTATAATCATGGAAAACCTGGTTTCTGCAGCTCTTTTATAGACACAGGGCATCTTACTTTAGTAGTTCTGTAGAGCAAGATCTGAGGAAGCCTTACTGTGAATGTGAAGTCCTGCACCTCATGTCTGCAGATGTCAGCTGCATGCTGCTGAGACAGGTCTCAGAGGAAGGATGGTAGATCTGCCTTCACAGCTCTGCAGATCAGGACACAATAGGGAGTAACAACTTGATGCTTTCTTGTGTTGGAAGTTTTCCTTTGCCTCAGAGAAGATAACCAATACTCTGACACTCACCCATAGCAAGATATATAGTGACACAAACAAAGAAAATATATTTGAGCTCAGAATGAGCTATATAGGTAATGATCTAGTACACAAAGTGAAAAGTTTGGGAAAATAGGTTAATCCAACCAACCAGACTAAGAATTACTGTCCTTAGGATGTGCACCAACCATACTGGGGAGTAAAGAACACTCTGGCTGTGTATTCATACTTCACAGGTGAAAACACATTTCATCGTGCAGAAATATGTGACTGTAAGAACCTGATTGAAGCCAGATTGGAGAGATCATTCTGTAAGCAGGTAACATATTTAACAAGCAATTATTTTCCCATATTCATCTTCCCAGGTTGTCTAACTGATTATGAGTTATTTTTTCTTACTTAAGGAATTAAAAAAAAAAAAAGATAATTGTTGGAAGTTTTGTCTTTTCCTTTAGAAGAGGAGAATGCAGTCACCATTTTTTAATATATCTAAAAACTGAAAAGTATAGGCATGCGATCAACAGCAAGAGAGGTGCCTCAGGACCTCTTTTATATTGAAAATAATCCTTTATTTTGAAAACTCTTGCACCATTTGAATGCTACTTACCAATGGCATGTACTTAGACATTGCCATTCAGCAGGCAGTGAAGATGTTACCACAGGTTCTTCACATGATGCTTTTGCACCAGCACTTTCCTGTGCAGTAGAAACTATAACAGAATCTATGCCTTAACTTTAGTTATATTGGGAAAGTTATAAAACATCTTTGCTTATACAACACACAATAGGAAAACCATGTGAAACTGAGTTTATGGAATATATTCCTATTGTCCAACTTTTTCTCTAACCATATACATGCGAAATTAATAGTCTAATATTATTTTTTTAGAATTATGATTTACTGACTGCTATAATTTTTTTTTTTTTTCCCCCCAAGTCATAATACATGAAGGAAAAGTCCCTGTCCTAGAATAGTTTTAACTAGCTGGCAGAGATGAAGTTATCGGCTAAGGCATAAGAATGATGCAAGTCTATGTGATAATAATGTGAACGTTACACATATTTGCAAAGGTATAGGTTTTAAAACAAGAAGGTGAAGAGATGAAGGACATTTTCTGCACAGACAGTGAAGGACTAAACTGTTCATCTCAATCAGTAAAGCACAACTTAGACTGATTAAAGATAATATTTTGCCTCCTCATAATGATACATTAAAAATATTGACTTTAACACTGAAGTTAAATACTGAGAAATTTTGGGATACAACATGCTATTTGTGCCTGTCATGGTTGAACTCCGGCTAGCAAAATACCACAAAGCTGCTCTCACAAATCCCCCCTCCTCCAGTGAAGGGGAAGAATTGGAGGAAAAAGAAATAAGGAAGCTCGTAAAACTGAGATAAGATCTATTTACTAATAAAATCTAAATCAATATGTACAGATACTACTAATAATAAATAATTAAAATAGTAGAAAATGAAACATGTAATACAATATATACAATATGATACAACATGGCACATTTTCCCACCACCCACTGACCAATGCACACCCAGATGTTGAGGGATGAAAATCAGACCCCGAGAGCCCGAGAACCACAGCCCGAGAGCGATCGCAGCCCGAGAGCCACGGCCTGAGGGCCGGAGCCCAGGAGCCTACGCAGCAGATTCCGAGCGAACCTTATCACTGATAACACGGCCAGAAAACTCAAAACAACCCACCAGCTCCCACACGAATGAGCCAGCACAGGAGTTGGCAAAGCAGCTAACACAGGAGGGTTAGCAAGTGCCCAGGAGTCAGCGAGCAAGGGAGTAAGGGAGAGAGAGAAGGGAAGAGTAATGGCTACCGGACCCCCTTCCCCACCCAAGAGACTGGAACATGACATACTATGGGATGAAATACTTCCATGGTCAGTCTGGGTCAGCTACAGTATCCGAAGCGGACGAAAGACCTTGAGTTCAGTACAGGCCATCCCCAGCACCAGCTGAGGCCTTATCAATGTTTTCGCTTACTGTCCAGCAACATAGTTCCCTGGCAACCAGAGTAAAGGGAGTTAACCCTTTCCTGACTGAACCAGCACAGTGCCTAAAACCTCTGTGCCCAACTTTTTTGGGTGACAAGTGGATCTCTTCATATTGTTAATTGATTAAAGTAAACTTCTCTGAAGGAGATGGAAGGAAAAGACAGAGAAGTTGAGAAGACTTGAACAGCTGCAGCCTTTGGTGGCACCATGTCTTCCCTTCAGATCTATACTGGGAAAGAGGACAGCCTTCTCCAATGTACATTTACTTCCAGCAGAAGCCTGGTAAAGTTATTGTAACACACCAGTGTGGACTGGAGAAGGCTTCAATAACTGCCGGATTTTAAGTCAAGCTGCTGGTGTGCTGGAGAACTTTTAGTTTGAGACTAGTGTCAGTAACCAAACTGAGGCCTCCGAAATGAGTCAGAGGGCTGACCTTGGCAACATGTTATGGCAGCATTCACAGGACCCTGCTTGTCCCATCTGCCTTGCTCTGCAGACTTCAGAGTGGCAGATGTCTAAACATAATGTCAGAGGGGGAACAGTATGGGTTCTAGAAGGTGCAGGCAGATGAGGACCCTGCCCTAGATGGAATAGAATGATAGAGTCATTGAATGGTTTGGGTTCAAGGAACTTTAAAGATCACCTAGTTCTAACACCCCTGCCATGGGCAGGGACACACTCCACTGGACCAGGTTGCTCAAAGCCTCATCCAGCCTGGCCTTGAACACTCCCAGGGATGGGGCATCCACAGCTTCTCTGGGCAACCTGTGCCAGTGCTTCACCACCCTCTCCATGAAGAATTTCTTCCTGATATCCAATCTAAATCTACCCCCTTTCTGTTTCAAGCCATTATCCCTTGTCTTGTACCTCTACAGGCCTTTGTAAAAAGCCCCTACCCTCCCACCCCCAGCTTCCTTGTAGCCCTCTTCAGGCACTGGAAGGTGCTATAAGGTCTCCCTAGAACCTTCTCTTCTCCAGGCTGAACAAGCCCAACTCTCTCAGCCTGTCTCCATAGCAGAGGTGCTCCAACCCTCTGAACATCTGCATGGCCTCCTCTGGACTCACTCCAACTGGTCAATATCCTTTGTATGCTGAGGGTCCCAGAACTGGATGCAGTATTCCAGATGGGTCTTGTGAGAACAGATTAGATGAAGATTAGATCACATCCCTTGACCTGCTGACCAAGTTGTTTTTTGTTTGTGGTTTTTTTTTTTTTTTTAATACAGCCCACGTTATGGTTGGCTTTTTGGGCTGCAAGCACACATTGCTGACCTTGTTGAACTTCATGAGTTTTACAGAAGCCCACCTCTCAAACCTGTCCAGGCCCCTCTGGATGTCATCCCTTCCCTCCAGTGTATCATCTGCACTACACAGCTTGGTGTTGTTGGCAAACTTGTTGAGGGTGCACTCAACCCCACTGTCCATCTCACTGACAAAGATGTTGAACAGTACTGGTTCCAATACCAACCCCTGAGGAACATCACTCATCACTAGTCTCCACATGGACATCAAGCTCTTGACTGCAACTCTTTGAGTGTGACCATCAATCCAGCTCTTTATCCACTGAGAGGTCCATTCGTTGAATCCATGCCTCACCAATTTAGAGACAAGGATATCATGCAGGATGGAGTTGAATGCTTTGCACAAGTCCAGGTAGATGACAAAGGTTACCCGTCCTTTATCCATCAATGTCATGACCCCATTGTAGAAGGCCACCATATTCATCAGTCACGATTTCTCCTTGGTGAAGCCATGTTGGTTGTCACCAATGACCTCATCGTTTTCCATATGCCTTTGCATGATTTCCAGAAGGATCTGCTCCATGATCTTGCCAGGCACAGAGGTGAGACTGACTGGCCTGTAGTTCCTTGGATCCTCCTTTTTTTCCTTTTTAAAGATGGGGGTTATGTTTCCCCTTTTCCAGTCAGCGGGAGCTTCACTGGAGTGCCAGAACTTCTCAGATATGATTGACAGTGGCTTAGCAACTTCATCCTCCAATTCCCTCAGGACCCACTGATGTATCTTGTCATGGACTTGTGCATCTTCAATTTCCTTAGATGGTCTCAAACCTGATCTTCTCTAACCATGGGCGGCTCTCCATTCTCCCAGTCCCTGCCCTCACCTTCTGAGACTTAGCAGGTACTGCTTGCTTCCTTGCCAGTGAAGACCAAGGCAAAAAAATCATTAAGCTCCTCAGCCTTCTCCATATCCTGGGAAACCAGGTCTCCTGTTTCCTTTCACAGAGGGCCCACATTTTCCCTGGTCTTCCTTTTATCCCTTGTGTACCTATAGAAGCCCTCTTATTTTGTCTTGATGTCTCTGGCCAGGTTTATTTCTGTCAGGGCTTTAGCTTTCCTAACCTGATCCTTGGCCTCTTGGACTGTTTCTCTGTAATCCTCCCAGGCTACCTGTCCCTGCTTCCACCCACTGTAGGCTTCCTTTTTTTTGTTTCATTTTGTCCAGGAACCCCTTGTTCCATACAGGCCTCCAGGCATTTCTGCTTGACTTCCTCTTTGTTGGAGCACATCACTCCTGAGCTTGGAGGAGGTGATCCTTGAATATTAACTAGTTTGTTGGGCCCCTCTTTCCTACAGAGCTTCATCCCATTGTACTCCACCATTCAGTTCCCTGAAGAGGCCAAGGTCTGCTCTCCTGAAGCCCAGGGCAGTGAGCTTGCTGCACACCCTCCTCACCTCCGTAAGGGTCTCAAACTCCACCATGTCATGGTCGCTGCAGCCAAGGCTGCCTTTGAGCATCACATTCCCCACCAGCCCCTCCCTGTTGGTGAGAACAAGGTCCAGCATGGCACCCTTCCTTGTCTGCTCCTCTGTCACTTGGAGAAGGAAGTTGTCATTGACGCATTCCAGGAATCTCCTGGCTTGCTTCTGCCCTGCCGTGTTGTCCCTCCAACAGATATCAACAGAAGCAAGACACTGTTGAGTTACACCTAGCAGAAATACTTCATAAACCTTGACATGTGCAGCCTAGGTTAATGGGAAGTGGTATCCCTGAGATGGTAGAGAATAAGGGAGGGTTCATGGGATTCCTGTAGGGCTGTGCATGGGATGCACACATGGTGGTATTGCAAGTAGAATCTCTGAAGTACGTCTTTGGAAAGCTCTGAGAAAGCAGGAAATTACAATAGGGTCTCAAACTAACTTTGGTGAGGATTTTTGTGTAGAAAGAATAGAGAATTGCAGTTATGGACAAGCTGAGAAACAGGGGATTGTAATAGGGTGCTTTTAGAGATCAGAAAGGTAACAGAACTTACAGCTTATGTCAGAGTCAGCAAAGGGAGGCGATGCTTACTACTGTGCTCCTAACCTGACAGATAATGAGTACTTTCTCCAATTAAATTGTATCAAAATGTGCACATCCTTTTTAATTTTGGACATCTATTTTAACAGGGTGTCATGACTGATTTTGCAGGGAGTCAGCATGGAGATTATCCATCAACCAAGTTTCACTGACCCCTACCAACTTTCCGTCCTTTTTGTGTAGAACTGCTGGTATACCCTGCCCAGGGTGTTCACTACTGTTACACTGTTGGTGCAGTGTCACAGTGGACACGCAGGGACACGGACCAGAGAATACGACCATGAAATTTATCCAGTTGCACTTAGCAATCAGTACAGTTGACAGTTTATCTTATATTAAAATAAAAGTCATTTGGGATAAAACCATGATTCCCCCTGAATTGTTCCTATGGGAACCAGTTTCAAGTAAGTTCTGCAACCAGACATTTATTTAGACAAAAATATTTCATAACTAAGGCATGGAATTACACACTGTAAATGGAAAGAAGTTCTGAAATGAAAAGAGAAATTATACTTCAGCCACAACCTGGCTTTTGAATTAAATAAAACTATATTCCTTATCTGGCTTCAAATGGGAGAGAAAATGTGACTGTTCCTACAGAAGTGTGGCTGTTTACTCACTCTTGCAGTGTATCAGAATTAAAAAACTTGGTGTTAGATGAATCATTAGATAACTCAGTATTAATAAATTCCTATGAAAATAATAAGTGGCAATTACTGAATTAAAAACAGACAGAAGCCACTCAGTATTACAGAGAATAGTGGAGAACACAAGGTGTAGTGCACACTTAATTCCTTCTGTAAAAAAAAACAAACAAACTTTAAATTTTCAACTGTAATTTCTTTACTAGTAAGATAAGTACAACGCATCTCCCTAAATATAAAACTGCATCCTGTAGCCTAGAGAAATTACAGTGATAACCTGGACTTGTTTAGCATCCTGCTAGAAAATCTGAAAACAAAGAAAATTATGCATTGTATATCAAAATGAATAATCCAGTTTGTACAACTATTTGCTGCTTATAACATTATTAATTAAATTTTCTTCTTCCTGTACCAAGTTTTAGTTTTCAGTGAACTGCAGTTTTATGACCTCACAACTTTCTGGTGAAACTTAATTAATTAAGGCTGGACAGTGATGTCTCCCTTCAAGAATCCAAATTTAAGCATAACTCACTATTTGAAAAGCAGGAAATGAAGAGTTAAGAACGTATCAGTTCCCTTAATCTCGACCCTGTTAGAGCTGGCAACTGGCAGCAGAAATGCCTACATCTGTAAGTAATTTAGCTGTTTACTGTGCTAGCTTTAGCTTCACAGAACTGACCTTCTGATCTGAGCTGTGTGGGAAATCTAAAACTCTGAGTTTTATGATTCTTGATGTTCTGCCTAACCTGTTGTTCTGCATGAGCACAAGAAACCCTCAGATAATTAACTCTATCTTAACCAGATATTTTAGTTCATTAATTTCCTGCTAACACTTTAAGAAAAAGGAAGCATTAATTGTAGGTTTTGTGGATCATTTAAACACCCAGATTACTTACAAACCTATGTGAGGAGATGCTAATGGGATCGCTTAGAAATTTCATAGCATCCATGTGTGTCTTCATTTTTCCTATAGACTTCATTACAGTAGAACAGGACTTAAAGTTCTACCTAAAAATCTTCAGAGTTCTTTGTGATGAGAAGGCTGATGCTGATAAGGTCATGAATACATGAATGGTGGACTGCTGTGATGAGGGACTGGAGAGAGAACCCTGACAATAACCATGTCAAGCAGGATGAGCAAAGATGAACAGTTGTACTGGGGCTGCAGGGAAGAAGTGAGTCTATGGACAGATTGAAACAGGAGGAAGTTATGTATTGAAACCAGGTAAAACATCCTAACTTTGAGAAGTGTCATTTTTCCCAGGACATCTGAGATTTTCTACCAGACACAGTCAATGTCTTAAAACCTTAGAATGTTTTATTCAATGTTTGATTTAAATAATGTTATCATATGTATTGAAAGTGGTCTTAAAGTCCTCCTCCACCACTATTTCCATTTCATCCCCTTATTAAGATACTAGATTCTTAGGTGCTTCTAACATTTAAAAAGTTGCTCCCTGGGATGTTTGATCCTGAGATGCAAATCAGAGCAGAGGGCCAGATGTTAACATCTCCCCCACCCCAGAAGGAAGCAGGCAGAACTCAGCTGTCACCACTCTGTTTGGCAGCTCTTCCAGAATCTGTCTTATGTGTTGTGGTTGTGTCAGATGTACAGAGAGAATAAAAATTACTGAGGATACAGATGCGGTTAAGGAGAGGATGAACACAAACCTAAAGGAAGCTACTCTGCTTTGGATTTGTTTGTTTTTGTTTTGGTTTGGGTTTTTTTTAAACAAATTCAAAATCCTGATTTAGTTAACAACACAACTGAAAATCCACTGCAAATTGTGCAAGTACAGACTTAGGCAGTGCAGTAGTCCTGGAAAATATGGCCACGGGTAAGAATTATGAATGAGAGAGTCATAGGCACTTGAAGAACATCCTGCTTCAGTAGAATATCAACTCTGTACACTGGAAAGAGACCAGTGTTATTTTGACCTCTGAGAAATGAATATTGTTTAGGAAACTAAAGTCTAATATTTGTACCTTGACACATTTTGCCAAGCTGACATCTTCTACAACATGTTTACTTTTCTTGCAAATTTTTCCTGTGATCAAATATTTTTAAAGAATATACTAAGTGGACAGCTGATAATCAGTTGTACAGTCTCAGACAGTAACAGTGCTTGTATACAAAAGTGAGCGCCTAGACAAGCATGCATAGGTATTGAATGAGTAAGAATATGCATGAGTAAGAATATTTCTTCTCCATCCATTGCATGGATTACTGACCATCCATTACATGAGATGATGCACACGATTGGGGTTGATACCTCACCAATACTAGTTGATTTAAACAAATAAATGCATGTTCTGATTGAGCTGTTGAAATGTTTTTCAAGATCTTACAAATGCTGGGAGGTCTTCAGCATACTCAGGGTAAACAGTCACAATCATCAGGAAATATCTACAATTTTCATCTGACTGTTCAGGACATTCTAATTAAAAACAAATGTAATTTTGCTGTGGGTCAGAGAACTAGGAGAGATTACAATTGGAAAGAAATGAGTAAGAGTCAAGTGACCAGTCGGAAATCGAGTTTTATTTAAGGAACTTAAACAGCAAATTCATGGCTCCAAAGCATGAATTGTATCATCACTTATTTCCATGAATTTTATGTATTAAGTATTTATTCTCTCTTTTCTGTGGCTTAGCCCTAGAAGACAGTCTGACAATAGTATGTTAAAATATCTGACACCAAACACCAGATTGAAATTATAAAGATATTTCAACATTCAGTATTGTGCAACTAGATGTCCTGATTTCAGCTAGGATAGAGTTAATTTTCCTCCTAGTAGCTAGTACAGTGCTGTGTTTTGGATTTACCATGAGAATAATGTGATAACACACTGATGTTTGGGTTGTTTCTAAGCAGTGATTATAGTGGGTCAAGGACTTTTCAGTTTCCCATGCTCTGCCATCAAGGAGGTGCACAAGAAGCTAGGAGGGAGCATAGCTGGGACAGCTGTCCCAAACTGGCGACAGGGCCATTCCATACCGTATAACATTATGCTCAAAGTTGGGCACTCAGTATATAAACCAGTGGAAGATGGACAGGCGGCAGCGATCGCTGCTTGGGGCCTGGCCAGGTGTTGAACAGCAGATGGTGAGTGGTTGCATCACTTATTTTTCCAACAATATGAGTTTTGTTTCTATTTTTTTTTTTCCTTTTTTTTCTTCTCCCTTCATTACAATTTTTAAATTTTATTTTATTTCTGTCATTAAACTTGTCTTATTTCAACCCACAGGCTTTCTTTTGCCCTTCTGATTCTCTTCCCATCTCCTGTGGGGGCTGAGGGTGAGAGGCTGAACGGTGCTTGCTTACCAACAGCAGTTAAACCACAACATTGAGTTGTAGGTGTACAAAAATTAATCAATCTGAACTCTCCCTATACATTTTTCAGGTGCAGATAAGCAATTCAGTGTTTGATCCTGACTGTGTTAATAAAGCTATTTAACTCTGCTTTAAATCTAATAAGCTTTAAAGAAGTACATCTTGCTTTCAAGCTGCCTCACAGTGTAAATAAACCCTCAGATATCAAGGAATACATCTTGTAACTATCTGTATGCTTTTACTAAACAGAAAGTAGTAACAGGTGGTTCAGTCATCACCAGCTGAAGTTTTATAAATTTGCTACTATGTTAAAATAGTAGAAATTATTCTGATTAGTAGAATTGTTTTCAGTCAGCAGCAACATTGCTGTTCTGTGGCTGATACAGAAGACAGGATGTTGGCGGGTGTAGATGAAGTTAAGGAATGGCAGAAGAAGGAGGAATTCACAATGAGAGAGGCCACTACCTATGGCTTTATTAAAGCTGCCTTTCACTGTACCTGCCATTTGCAAACCTGGCTGTGAGTCTTCACTGCTGCCCGGGCCACAGGAAGGAGTCTGCATGAGCAGGGCTGTGAAGCACCTCTGGGAAGTGAGAGAGAGAGGCAGTGTACAGTGCCGGGAGTGGGGTACAGAAGGAAGCACAGTTAGCTGAAGTCCAAATTGCCTGTTTGTTATCTGACACCTCAGTGTACCCCAGTGTGCTGAATGGGCAATATTTGAACTTCCACAAATATGGGTTTCCTACCCACTTGTTGTCCACATAGGGAAAGGAAAGTAGCATTGTCATCTAAAACCAGAAGAACCTGATCCCTTAAATTAACTGATCAGCTCCTGACAGAAAGTCCATGGAAGTCAGCAGAAAGAAGTCTACTTGCTGGTTGTGTAAATTTTTCATAGCTTCAAAAGTTAAAAAAACCCCTCAAAATAGCTCAACACAGTTTAAGAAAACATTTGGTTATAGACTTGTCAATACCTATGATAAAAGTAGCTGTTTCCAAGCTTTGGTGGGATTTTTAAACAAATATTTTCCCCTTAATACAAACTGGAGGTCCCAGTTTCCACCTACCTTGCCCAGGACCTAAGGGGATCCCAGCGCTGTGGGTTTGGCAGCCACGTCCCAGAGCAGTGCAGAGCAGCTGAAGGCAGCTCCCATCTCACTGCAGACATCAGCCAGTACCCATCCCCAGGGCATGGCAGTGCAGGATGGTGGGCTTTGCCGCACATGTTTCCACCAGAATGGCAATGTATTAAGTGCAAGGACAGAAGTAATATTCCATCTTTTAATACATTATGATTTATATAATAAATATAATATATAATCCTTATAATTCTGTGCTAAAGTTATAACAATATTTAGGCTAAACTTACTTTTTGCTAAGAATACCTAAAATTTACATGAGAGAGATATTTGATTCTCCCAGATTTTTCTTAACAAATTACTTTATTTGAAGGGGAATATGGATCTGACTAAAATTCTTTTTCAAAAGGAAAAAGTCCTGTATATACACCTGCACAAATATATATATGCAGAGTAAAAGATGCATTATTTGTAGGTATTTACTTAATTATTAAGTGGAAAGTTCTCAGCACTTGTATTGTTTGAAGAAGTACGACCCTTTTGTAATTTGTACTTTGTGGCTGACAAGCTGAGTTATGTAAAGTCATTATTTTTAAGTGAACATTGGGAAGAGTAGTGGTGGCAGCTAGTAGATAAAGCATTAATGGACAGTAAGCATTTACACAAATGCCTAGTAATCACTCTCTTTTCATCAGGCAGCAATGAAATGACCTGATAATTACAATAAGCACTTCCTTGCCTTATGCAAAAGTGTAATTTGTTTTAGTTATTCAAGTTGTACTTCTGTCTCCTCAACATCACTGCTGTTATTCTTGTGTGTTGGTTTGCAGCTGTAGTATTGGAGGAGAGAACAGAAATTTAGGGAGAGAAAAAAACAAAGACAAAATTCAGTTTAGGAACTAAATATGCCAGTGGAGTAACGATGATGAATTTAATGCTTTTTATTTCATTCCAGATGCATTTATGGCAATTAAAGCTTAAAAGTAGTATAGAAAAGATCATTACTATACATGCTGTAACAATTCATAGTCTTGGTAAGTACAAGTATTTCCACAGTGTAAAATTTATCTAATAGACAAATATACAAACACACACGCACATACAAAGTCACTCTCATTTATTCCAAAGGCTTCCGGGGGAAGCCACTGCTCACTCCTGAGTGTCAGCTGGGATTCCTACCAGTCCCCACTATGGTCTGTTTTAGAAATAGCACCAAGCAAACAATCCTGGCAGTAAAGAGCAGACTTGGTTTCGCTTTTAAACATATAGAAGCAGCCCCAGTGAGACTGGGTCTTAACTACAACAGCAAACTTGTTACGATCCAGCCACTGAGATATACTCATTTGCCTGAAATAATCAGTACAATTTTCTTATTTTTAGTAAAATTTGGTCAGTAAAGTCTGGCAGCTTATGTTACAGTATGTCATGTGTGTTACACTATATTATGTCCAGTAAAGTCTGGTGCCTTGAGAGTTTTCACCTAGGTATTCTTTTTCCATAGTTTTCTTTTTGTTTCATTATTGAAGCTACACATGAGATCAGGGAAAAACAACAGTTATTATGAACCAGTCAAAACATCCTAAACATACACATAGGCCCATTATCATTAATACCGATCTTCTCTTAACAGAAACACAATACTATATATCTGTGTCTAGATAAATGTATGGCTAACATCCATCAGTACTCTGCAGCTTTATCTTGCTGCATGGATATAAAAGGCACTACATGCCTTAGGTTTTGTACCTAACCAGGTACGAATCTGTAGTTGCTGGGTACTACTGGAACAACACAAAGGGTCCAGATAACCCACACAATATAGGTCCTCCATGTGTAGAAAATCCTAACCTTGAAAATTCATAGAAGGTAATAAATAACCTAAAGGAAAATTAAGTTTTGTAAATAACAGATGAACTCTGCTAACTAAGCAGAATAAGAAACTGGCCATGTGGATCAAAGAGGAATGAAGTAACAGGATATGGGACAGAAACAAAGGAGATGTGCCACTTCAAAGAACAAAGGGGATGTGTAAGGCCAAATTGTCACCATATATGCAAAGGAAACTTAAAGTTCATGCATCTAGCACTCTAGGAAGACCACTAGAGGCTGCCAAGACCCTCTGGAGACCCCTGGAGACCCTTCCTTATGGAATATCCTCTTGCACAGGTGGAAATTAATATAATAATTAGTTCTTGAAAAGATATTGAATATGTATAATCATTCTAAGAAATGTGATGACTACATAAGATAAGCAGAGTATAAACGTATAGCTAGGGTAGGGGTTGGGTGGACATGTTAGGAAGAACTATGCCCCATGTCCCCCACTGTTAAAAAAGCAATGCCATCCTTCTAGCACATCCAGAGTTGGAGAGATTTATTCCAATATTTTGGAAAAACAGGTACCACCTTTCCTGAGAAGGTCTGACCAAGATGCCTCGTTAGAAGACTTCTTTAAACCGAATATAAACTGGAAACAAACAAACAAACAAAACAAAACAAACAACAACAACAACAACAACAACAACAACAACAAAGAAAAAGAAAAAGAAAAAGGAAAAACACACAACCAAAAAAGCCAACTTTTGCTGAAATACGATTATCTGTTGTGGACAATTTTTTATTCAGGTAAAACTATACCACAAAGCACTGGGAACTCTTTCCTGTTGAAATACCAATGCCTAGCCAAGGAGAAAGTACTGACATTGCCACCTGGAGATGAGGTTCTGGATTGCTTATGCTGGGAGCTGGCATGGGAAGAATCATAGAATAGAATCATAGAGTCATTTGGGTTGGAGAAGACCCTCAAGATCAAGTCCAACCATAAGCGTAACACTGCCAAGTCCACCCCTAAACCATGTCCCCAGGTGCCAAGCTAAGAGGAGCCAGGATGGCTTGCACAAGGTCTGCCGCCAAGGGCAGGAAGCATAATAGAAGACTGGAAAAGAGGAACTGAGGTAAGCAATGCGAGGGGAAAGAAGGCATTGGAAATACCAGAATAAGTAAAAATTAAACAGGCTGAACACAAGGGTGGTGAAGGTATAGGACTGGGTAGAGAGAGAATTAAAGATGCACAGAAGTAGGCAAATGCAGGGGTAGGAAGAAGTGGAAAGAAAACTAGGCAAGAGTTTGACTGCTACAAAATGTGGTTTTTATCAAGAAGTTGTTGGATATGAGGATGACTCCCAGCTCAGCAAAGCAAGTTAAACAACATGCTGTAGCAGGAAGAAAATGGCAGCAGGACGTAGGGAGCAAACTCAGACATTGAAGAGTCCCATGTCCCTGCGGTGAAATCTGTGACGAAAGCGCTTACTTCGTCAGCAGTAGAGAATAAATTGACACTGATTTCAGTGATGGTAGCAGCTCAGCTGGCAGGCACCTACAGATAACAGATGTCTTTCAATGTGATCATAAAATCTTCATAAAATTTCTAGCATGTTTTTCAGTTTTCTTTTTACAAAAGAAACAGGAAGTGACACACAAAACACTGTTACAGAGAGCATAGTATTGCAAATCCAAGTGCTTAGAAGCTGGAAAATGACAGAACTGAAGTTTATGTTGTAACTTTAGTTTATCTCCTGTACATAAATGTATCATTTCACCATCCTCATGCACCTGATAATATGACTCTAGCAGATTGATCCCACCAGCACTGAAGAGGGATCAGCCTGACAGACCGCTGTTTTGTCCTCTCAACGAGGGTAATTTATGACTTACATTCCTTGATAAGTAATCCTGTAGGGAGGTGGGACTAGATGATTTCTAGAGGTCCCTTCCAACCCCTACCACTCTGTGAATCTGGAAGATCTAGAAATGCAAAGGAAATATGAAATTAAGGCAGATGAATACAAAGAAGAGAAATACATCTTTGTAAAAGGTAGTGAGTGAATATTGACACTGTCTTCTGTCTGGAATGCCTGTAAGTCTTCTGCCTTCTACTACAGAGAACAAATGAAGATCAAGGAGTATTTCTTTAGCAAATATAAAGGAATTTATATTCCACATTAAACTCATTATCTGGATTTAATAAATATCAAACCTTGTGAAAATTCTTTGAAGTTTTAATCTTCAAAATTAGGAGAGATGTATCTTTTTCCTTTGTTTGTTTCACCATATATATGTAGCTTGTCCATACATAATTCATGTTAAATTTAGTTTCATGTGGGTTTAGTGTGAAGTGTTTACACAAGGTAACCACTGTAATCCATGGCTTCAGAGACATTAATAATTTCAATAATTTACAAAGTTTTTACATAAATGACTCAGAAAGGATTTGTCTCAAAGAAATAGAACGTTTCTAGTTTAGCCAGAACATTTCTGATATGAACTCTAGGGAAATACAGGACTTTTCAGCTCCTCTGGAACCACATGTAAAATAGAGCTGCTTTCAGTTAATTCAAAACGCAGTATGAATGCTGTGTTTAAACTACATTTTTTCCCAGTAGTAGTGTGGGACCAAATAACCTGGAGTAAGGTTCACAAAGGAAAAAACCAGTCAGCTGCAAACGAAATATTTGATATTGCCAGATTTAGAGGAACAAGAACACCAACAAAAATAAAAAACATCAGACAAACCTTACAGTGTGTAGTGATGATACGATCCTGAGTTCCCAGAAAATATGTTCCTGAGAAGAAGAGCTGCTAATGTGCTGAACAAACTGTCACTTCATCACAACTCCTTACCCATCCTCTAAGCTTTTTGACTTCATTAGCCAGTATCTACCCCCTTACATGCAGGAGTATGAAGGAAGAGAGGGAATGGAGCACAATCAGCCATTTCTGTTGATTCAGTTCTCTTTCCTATTCTCCCCTCAAAACAGGCTCAAAAAATTTGTCTACAGATTAGTCTAGCACCTGCCATCACTGTCAGAGCAAGAACAAACTTGAAAACAGACCATATTAGCGCAAGCAACTGAAAGTCAATCATATTAGTATGAATTTTAAATTGTGAGAATATTTCGGAGCTAGAAATTAATCTGCACAAGTGTTCATGCTGTCTTTTAATACTTCAGTTATTTTGCACTATAGCAAGGGTGTAAGTTTTTAAAAGCATCACAAATTCTGGGTGCTTTCCCAAACAACACTTCATTACTGCTCACTGTCATAACAGAAATCAAAATTCGTGAATGCCTTTGAAAATTTAAGGAAAAAAAATATGTTTTATAGTGTTTGATACAGAAAAAAGCGTACATAGATAAATATTACTCTATTGGGAAATATATCCATAACTACTTTTTATCAGACATATATGAATGTGATCCTATATCAACTATTTATTTAGGTTATACAAATCAGGTTAGAGTTTTATTACTTCTTATTTCAACTTCTGGATAATCACATGCACACGTACACAATGAATTTCTGTCAACATGAGATTCAGTCATATCACACTGCAAATAAAACCAATGCTAAAATATCCCTGTGGATTCACTGCAGTCTCTCAGTGGAGAGCATTAGAGATGCCTTCTACTTAACCAGGTTATAGGAACTTTTTTAGCTATTGCTATGGTTCAGAGATTTGAGAATCCATATAAAGTTATAATTCTTTTTTTTTTTTTTTTTTTTTTAAGTTTGGAATGAGAGTTAGAAGTACTATTACTCATATTTCCATATCATAAGTAGTTGATGAAGAACAGGTTTTTTGCACAAAACACAAGGATTCTCACTGAATTTGGAAGCTTACAAGATAAGTAGCAGCCCATGCTTCATATAGCAAAAACAGGCAAAAAAGAAAGCCACTATGTTAATGGTTTCTGAATGTGCTGTGGTTTAACACCAGTCAGCAATTAAGCACTACAGAGCTTCTCACTCACCTCACACCTCTTCCAGTTGGATGGAGGAGAGAATCAGAGGAAAAGGTAAGAAAACTCATGGGTTGAGATAAGAACAGTTTAATAACTGAAAGTGAAATAAAATAATGATACTACTTCTAATAATAATGACAATAATATGCAATGGAAACTTCTACTACTGCAATTAATGATAATAATAGGTAATGAAAAGGAAAGTGACAACAAAGGAAAAAATAAATTATACAACTGCTCACCACCTGCTGACTGACCTGCTAACCAGCCAGTCCCTGAACAGCAGAGCCTCCACTAGCTAATTCCCTCCCCTGCCCACTCCCCAATTTATATACTGGGCATAATGTCTTATAGCATGAAGTATCCCTTTGGTCTGTTTAGGTACACAGTAGTGTATAGAAGCACACAGTAGTGAATAGAGATTTCATTTTACCACCACAGAGGCCAGAAGGAAAAAAATCATGTGTGAAAATATTAAAACACTGAAACCCAGAGATCATAGACTCCAGCAAACCACAAGAACTCCTCTTGTATCCAAGACACTCAGTTTAGCTTTCCAAAAGTAAACAAGGCATTTAAGACAAGTAGATCCTACTGTTACACATGTACAAACTTATTTACCTCAGTGGTATAAAAATGCTATAGCAGAGCACTTGTGTATATTTAGAAAGCCACAGTGCAAACCTGCATGTCTAATAATTAATCTCTTGTTAGAATATCTCTGAGAAGCAAAACATCTATTGTTAAGTATGACCATGCTCCTACTTTTATACTGCAATATGCAATGCACCAGCATAAATAATATAATGACTCGATTTTGTAAACCCTATTTATAACTGCTGTAACCACAACTTACTTGTGTTCCAGCAGTACCATATGCTCCTAATATGAACTACTGTGTACTGTAGTCAGCATCACAGTGCTTTGTGGGAAGTCACTCATTGAAATGCAAATTATGTCTTGTCTTCTTTGGCTCTGCTATGTCACTTCATCTCCACTATGACTCCATAAAAACACATAACAAGATGGAAGGAGGATTGCTCTCACCATTCCAGGAAGAGTGCCACAAATTCATTGTGCAGGTTCATGGCTTTCTGCTGTGCTGTCCTCTAAATAGCATTCTGAAATAGCTGACAGTAAAATATTTTTAAATGTTATTATTAAGCTGAGGTTTTTTTATTCTTCATTTGAGCAAAGTACCTGTCACAGATGACATAACTATTTATGGGATGGTACAATTCAATTAATGTTTTATGACCTTTAGTTATGACTGCAGAAAAAGACACGTATGTGCAGTATTCTCAATACAAGATATTTTGCATTTGGAATGCTCAGATAGATCAAAACATCTTAGTCTCTGTATCAAAGTCAGATTTCAAATAACATTTTCAATATAGGAGGTCCTGTCTGTTACCATAAATATAAGGAAGACAGTAAGTCGAATTGTTAGACTGTACAAATTGTTTTCTCCCAGCAACCTTCACTTAGGGTATGTCCTTACTGACTTCAAGGTCCATTTTATTCAATGATTGCATGAGAAGACACAATAGCATTAGGCAGAGGAACAGAATTCCTTCCTTGTAAGGAAACATACAATATCAGTGTGATCTTTGTAGAGGTTGCACAGGCTATATAATCTTTTTGGTTATATTTTTCTCTTGTTTTAATCTTTTAATACTAGTTAGTTGCTACTGTATTCAAATTACAGCTTTTGGAGAATTGCAATATCCAGTGGAAAAGCTTTCCTCTAGAAATTCTGTCTAAGCTTGCCTTTCTCTATTTTTGGTGAGAGATAAAATCAGAATCAACATTTGACATAAATGGCAGGTAACTGAGGAATTTTCAAGACATTTAAAATAAATACTTGAAGAAAGATGCTGTGATATATAACTAAATTCACTGGGATTTTTTTGTGTAGGAAAAAAATCTGCTTCAGGTTTTGGCTGCATAGCTATTTAATGCACACTTGTTTTTGATAGAGAAGAAATTAGCATGACTGCACAGAATACACCTCCAGAATAATGCGCAAATTACACAGAAAACTGACATACAGTACTTACACAAGGGCAGAGAAGTAGATGAAGGCCAATGTTGTGCCAGTTTCAATAAAGAAAAGGATCTTATACTGTAGGGCTTCTAAGTTTAACACTTGTGCCAGAGAATGTTTGAGCACCTTTTACAAAAAGATGAACAACTTAGCTTTTTAAGCACCCATCACAGGAGTGGGATAGCCAAGAGTAGTTTGAAGGCAGTGCATCCAATCGGACAGACTCTTTGACTGGATGAATCTAGATTGCGGGCAACTCAATAGATGCCACTTGCACAATTTAGAGATGATTGCTTCTGAGGAACAACTTCTTCAGGAATGAGAGCATTTCCCCCAGAAACCATCTGTGTATGCCTCTGGGAGACTGCCATTAGCAGGAATGACCAAGCTAGAGTTGACTGGTTTTCAAAGCAGATGCTAAAGGTGAACCACACCACTTTGCCTAACACTGATTCTGTTGCCCTGATTTAGGCTTATAAAAAAGTTCAGGGCTGTGTGTTAGAACATGGAGAGGGAAAAGCACGACATCTTTCCCAAATGCTAATGAGTGGGTGAGTGACTGAGAAGATATGAATATAACCAGAAGAAACTTATAGATTTATTAACTGTAGTGCTCATGATCATGCAGTAACTTTTATTTCCTTTAATTATCCTTCAGTGAAACAGAAGTACTTTGAACAAGGACAGCTCCTCAATTTTCCCCTGCCTCCAAGACCCTTGCTTCTTCTTTCTGCGCCTCATTTGTTGGCCAGGAGTGTTATTCCCTATATAGAATGAGCCTGGACCAACAGTTGTGTCTTCCCAAGAGCAAAAAGCTAAGTCTAACTGGGACAAGCACCAAAAAGTCCAAATTGGAATATTCAATGACTAGTTCCTTCTCTGCCTCTGTTAGGTACAAGTTTAAGTCCATAAACATCTCCACTGAAGCACCCACTGTAGGGCTTGCAGAAGCATGGCTTTTGGTTAGGGTGAGACAAACTATGCATGAAGAAAAGAGGATGGTGGGAATTTTCCTTTTAGGCAGTTCTCTGCAGACAGCAGAGATGAAGAGAGTCTAAAAAGATGTATCCACAGGATGGACAAGTAACAGTTTTAACATTAATCTGTCACCATTTCTTTCAGTCTTTCCATCTACAGCATTGCCTGGTTTCACATGGAATATCCCTAAGTGCATTTTAGCTTTAACACGGGACAAAGAGCTCTGAATATGTATACCTCCCTAAAGGAAGTGTAGTTATTATGTCAGTCCTCCTTAAAGGAACTGTAGTTATTACGTCAGTCCTAGCATTTGAGAAGCCAAAGTATTAATCTCACATTCCATTTTCTATTTGCAAAAGTTTTTGATTCACCGATGTTGTGCTTTTCTGGTAGAAGTGTTTAGGGAGAAAATACCTTGGTCATTTCTTCTTAGTGCTCTCTTTGGGTACATTGAAGGTGACAATGGTATAAGAAGTAGCAACTTTCACATAGTGATAAAATCTTTATTTTGTTGTTGTTATTTTGTCCTTACTCCATGCTTTTTTTTCCTGGCAACTTCTATGAATAAAGACTGATACTGCAAAGGTGGTGTTGAAGAGAAACTGAAGAGCCATTAAATACCCACAGTGGCTACATTTCAAGGATGAGGATAGAAACTTTTCTTTCAAAAAGATCATTAAGGTTCCTTAATATCCTACTGTAGCAGGTGTATCTTGCTGGTGACATATTTTACATCAAAAGAAAGTGATTTTCTGCACTTGCAGATGAAAAACAATCTTTCTGCCATGTTGCTTAACATATTAAGAGAATTTAACTTTTCATTCAGTTTACTCATTCAACTGCCTTTTTTTTGTTCCTTCACAGTTAATTGTGTTGAATCCACTAAATCACAAACTAACCACTAAATTTAAATCACTCTCACTATCATTTTCACATAGTTAGTGAGTTACCAAGTAGTGAAGTGAATTGGAACAGTGACAACCAAAACGCAAAATAAGCTAGCCAGACCAAACTGAATCAAGTTGCTAGATTCAAACCTTCCAAAATTTACTGAATTTCATCAAATCCAAGTCCCCAGTAGTCTGTGTTATTTTCTGCGTTGCCCTGCCTGTTTTCTGCAGTGAGCACATTCAGCCTCTGCTCTATGGCCACATTGATGCTGCCACCTGTTGCAGTTCCCCATGTCCTTCTACCTGTACAGGAGCTTTTACTCATGAATAGCCAAAAAAAAGCATTCAGGGAAAATATGTTTTCTTAATACTTTAATTGCATTTTTTCTGGGGAAAAAAAATCAAAAATCACAGTTTCTCCTGCTTTTCTCCACTGCTAAAGGAATTATCATCCAAAATTTCCCACAAGTCACTGGGTTGAGGAAGATTGTCACAGAGGGAAGATTTTTCCACAACCAGACTTTTCAATAGTGAAGAGAGTAGCACAAAGCAAACTTTTGAAGAACATGCTGGCAATCTGTGTTAGTGATTGTACTGCATATATTCATAGCACACCTGGCAACGGGTGATCAGGTCACCGACTGACTTTTGAACATCATTGCCTTTCCCTCTCAGATCTACCAAAGGGGGATGCAGACATCCATTTTGGGAGAAATACAGTCAGTTGTTGTCATCTGTTGAATTACAACAAAAGCAGGCAGTTATGCTTGTGAGACAATCAAAATGGTTTGCCATAAATGATACACTGCTGTCTGTTTCTAGATTCTTCTCAACGTTTTCAGATGTGGGTGTGAAAGACAGAAGCCAGTGATCCAAAGCATGCTTTCTAATGTATGATGCCCACTTTGCAAATTAGGAAAATTCAGATTTAAATTTCATTATTTAGGACATTCTGCACAGAAGCAAAATATAATCAGAGATATAAAGGAAATCAAGAAAAAAGAAAGGTATTTTATTCAGAGGGAAAAACTTAAGCACATTTATTTCATTGGTGATGGATGTTTGGGAGATGCATTTTAATGAAAACAGCAATAAAACACAGAACAGCCTATCAGATTTATGAATAATGTAGCTACTCAGTCCCCAGACCACAGCTAGCTGTGTACATGAAGAGGGAAAGAATTCCTGGGTGTTACAAATATATCCACAATATGTTGCCTCTAAGTTGCTAAGTCTGGATCACCTCATGGGTGAGACAGCAAGATCATAATGTCACAGGAAGATCAAATTTTGCAGTGCAGTGAGGGAAGAGAGAAGTGGTGGCTAAGATTAACCAGAGGGTTAGTGCCTGGATAAGTAAGAATGAGACATAGATACTCAAACCAGGGGATGCTATTCTGGGGGCAAGAGATTTTAGTATAGTAGTCATTCAGTATTCCTGCCTTCTGTTTACCAGTACTATCAGAGAATACAGATTTTAATGAACTGTATACTGCACTTCCTTAATGTGGCACAGAAAGATGTGTCTAATCTCTGTCTGTTTTAAAAAGAGAAGACTTGAAGAGTCAATTGCTCAGTGTACTTCCATACCCTTCTAATTTAAAGTTTTTCCTGCCTCTGAAAGTTTTTTTGGGCCATTACAGTGGCTAAGGGCAGACAGCTTCTCTCAGCAGGATGAGATCCCTTTCCTCCTTTCTTTAGTTAACTGACCTATTCTATTGCTCAAGCCCATTGAACCCTGGTTGAATGTTTTCATTAAGAAATAAAATGGAATTCTTTGGCTTTTGCTCAAGTACTTCAAATTCACCTTTTTTTTTCCCTTTTTGAAAAAAAATCTATCATCATGTATAAGCAAGTATCCAGATGGTGAAAATACTTGCTACCATATCAATACTGTAAAATCATAGCTTCTGATGCTGCTTCAGAATCTAGGCAAATATCTATTCTGACTGTCCAATTAGCCTAAGAGAACAAAAAGCTGTCCTTTTGTAATAAGTAATGCCACCATATTTTTCTTCACATTGTAACTAGGATCTAACTTCTATTGCACCAGGAGTTACAGATGTAAGCCATTGTTGGTTGACTGCTAAGACCCATTTTTAAATTATATTAAAATGTCTGTCAAAAAGAAAGAAAATAAAAGAATGCCATTTTACTGCCTGGATCCACAGCTATATACTGTGCACAATGTTCTCCTGTGTGTCTAGGAGGCTTCTGGAAATTCTCTTCCATGTCAGAAAAGCCTCCATTGGGACAACTTTCATACTCTAAGACATTCAGTCTGTTAATAAAGCACTCAGCTCAAAACTCTAAAATAATAATTAAAAAAAAAAAGTTGAAATTTTAAAGTCTAAAAGCTCTAAGGAATAGTGTGTGAAATTTTCGTGGTACATTAATGTAAGGATGAATTTTTGTAGCAGGAGAATCTCCTTCAGCAATGAAGGATACAGCTTCTGGTGTTTGTATTTTATAGTATTTTTCGGTTGCCTACTGTCTCAGCTAGATTTAGAAAACTCCTGAACACATTTCCTTGTCTGGAATTTTTTGTCCAACATGAGTCCATGTTCTGAACAAAGACAAAAGATGATGCCCTTCTTTCTCTCTACCACTGTTCAAGCAAGAACACGTCATTGAAACTGGAGGAATAGAGACTCCACATTTTACACCACCTTCCTTCATACCTTTGATTGTCTTGTTTGCTAACACCTTAGTACTACCAAACCTCTTTTTATAAAGTTGAAGAAGGAAACAGCCATTAAGCTGTGACCCATTAAATCCTCCATGGAGAAAAAGGAGCACCCTAGGATGAAAGGGATGATAAAACCCTCTGAACTCCTTCCAGGTTGTCTAAGGCCATGAATACACATTTTGGAAAGGGTGAGTCCTCCTTATTTTATATTCCTCTTGTTCTCAGATGACTGACTCCACAGGAGTAAACAAAATTAAGCTGGAAATTTGAAAGCAGCTTCAAAGGAGTTCCGCACCTAATTCTATTGATGGCTCTTTTGAAGATGCAGACCTTCACCTCTAAAATAATACACATCTTTTTAAAATGTTCTATTATTGCATAGACAGTGAAAGCTCAACATTAAAAAGCTTTTCAATTGACTGGTTTGAATTATTCTTCCTTTGGGGTTATTCAGAATGATCTGAAAAGAACCTCTCTGATTGAGCATACTATTTTATAATTAGTGCCACAAAACAAAGTATTTCAGTATATCAACATAAAGTCTAAGGTTACTAAAGGACAGAAAACAAATACAGAAGAGTGTGGCTAGGAAAAGTGAAGCTAAAAGACATCAGTAAAAATTAAGATCGTATATCTAATTTAAAAGTAGAAAAGCACAGTCTGTTTTGACTTAGTTTCTAAAAATGCACATATATCCCAGCAACAGCTCAAATAAATTAAGTAGGTGAACACAATGAGGAAGGTCTGGTAGAGCTCAGGGTTTAACTGGCAGGAAGGTGAGCGGAACTTTGCTCACTGCAGATGGCACTGTCACTGCCAGATCTCAGGCCTGCAGGTACATGCACAGAGGGGAACAGGAGCAAGAGCTATCAGCTCTCACATCTACTGTGAGTGTGACAGAAGAAGCAGATCTAAAGCCCTTTACCACACCTTCAGCACAAGACACAACGATAGATTCATCTTGTTTTCCTTCATACCAAAACGTCAGGATGTATTTTTGCCTAACCCTCAAAACACTGCCTGACGGAGCTCCCACTGAATGAGTGTGCTGTCTTCCTGCTTACACGTAAGTGATTGCTCATATGGACTATCTAACCACATATTCAGAAGCATCAGAAGTGTCTATCCCCACACAAGTTTTTAGTGTCTTTCTACTACTTTTTCAGTGAAAGACATTCAAGCCACTTCATAAGTCTACCATGCAGTGCAAATGGGAAGTGGAAGGTCAAATCCTGTAGGAAGATTTTATGTGCATCCTAAGGAAAGAGTCCAAGAAAGCCTAATTGTGCCTGAAAGCATAATGGCCTAACTTCATCCCCAGATAAAGTCATACATAAAGTTTCCTTCAAATTTCTCAGATCATAAAGCTAGGTAAGGTGAAAATTGTCCGTGGTCAATTCAGAAATTATTTTGACTTTGAACTTAAAGAGTAATGGCTGCCTTCACCTGATAAAGCAAAGAAACGTATTACATATTGCCTATGCACTACTTTGGGTGTACATAAATGATTACCAGACACTTCTGGCTGAAGTAATACGCAGGGAAAAGAAAACAAATTGTGAGCAGTCCAGTAAAAATAATCTTGCTCTTTCAATGTGGGGTGTAAATGTTTTTTCTTCTTAAGGTAGTTTAATATATCAAGCATATGATATTATTCTGTAGCTTCAGTCCAATGAATCTAGCATGTACAGTGCCAGAAATAACTGCTACCACTGTTTCCTCTACTAAAGAAAAGCTTATATGGATAAAACTTAAAATTAGATTACATTCCTCTTTCTCAATATCTGAAAGGCCTATTACTTGCTGACAGTCATAATCAATTTTATTTTTATATTTATTGTCTTTTTAGCAAACCTAAAGGAGTGGTAGGCAAAGCTCCATAAATCAATACGATGTAGAAATGGTAATAGAATTAAGATAAAATCCGCGTTCTTGTCAATTTATACATCTGAGATTGAAAACATGTGAAGACTATGTGCTCTATGAAAGGCACTTTGGATAAACTGTATAAAAATATTTTTAATTGCACACTGGTAAAACTGAAATTAAAACATAAACCCCCATTAATACTTGTAAAAAGTCTAACATTGCAATTTAACAATATGAAATTACCTATTTTTCACAATTCAGTACACTAATAATTAATGTGGCTCAAATAAACTAATCTTAATTAAGGAAAGGATGTTTTAATTTTCATATATTTGCCTGATGGAGTTGAAATCTACTATAATAGAATTCTGTAAATATAGAAATTTAAGTATGCCTATGCCCACTTGTTGTGGTTTCATCCCAGCCAGCAACTAAGTACCACACAGCCACTCACTCACATCCCCCTGAAAAATTCCTTGAATTGGTACAAACACTCCTTAGCAACAACTGAAAACACCAGTGTTATCAGTGCTCTTGTCATGACAAATCGAAAACATAGCTTCGTACCAGCTACTGTGCAGAAAATTAACTGTCCCATCTGAAAGCAGCACACCACTGATAAACTGGTCAGGTACTCAGAGTATGTTGATGCAGCTTGTGGTGTCACAATATGACAGGATTTTGTTAGAGGTGGACTGAAATCTTAAGGCAACAGAAGAAGAGATTCTAAGCTTTCTTAACCCCTTATATAGTACATCCTTACTGGGTGAAGGGACATAACCAACATTGCACTGTAAAGCTCCACCACTTCAGCAAACATGATTCCATTTGGCATGTCTAGAAATAACAGCATAGCACTAGACAAAATCTACAAAATCATTCATGTATTTAGGGTACAGTTCTGCCATAGATGGAAGGAGTTAAGTAGTGTTTTATCAGAGATAGGCAGGAATTTTTTCTTTGGAAGAATGTGTTCAAGAATGTCAAAGGTCATAAAATTACTATGGTAACTTTCATTTCCTGAATAAAAGACATTTTTATATAGACTGGGTTTGGATTTATTAGCTGAGAATATTATTCTTTTGTCTGCTAAAAGTATGCCTGCAGGTTTTTTGTTAGCATTTATCAGTATTTCTTCAAATAATGCAAATATTCCTGTCTGATAGTGGCTCAGCCCAAAATCTTCAAAGTTTATAAATAAGGGCACAACACAGAAGACTAATACCAGGTAGGCCAATCAAGTAAGAGAGCTAGGAGACCTGCATGAATGAGCATGGCGTTAATGAATAGATTTAAGTGGGAAAAGGAAGTATATAGCACATGGAAGAAGGGGCTGACCACTTGGGAGGAATACAGAAATATTGTCAGAGGATGTACAAATGCAATATGGAAAGATAAGGCCTCCTTAGAACTGAACCTGGCAAAGAGAGGTGAAGGACAACAAGAAAGGCTTTTTCAAGTACATTGGAGGAAAAAAGAAGACCAGAGGAAATGTGGGCCCACTGCTGAATGAAGTGGGTGCCCTGGTAACCGGGGATATGGAGAAGGTGGAATTACTGAATGCCACCTTTGCTTTGGTCTTTACTGCTGAGACCAGCCCTCAGAAGTCCCCAAGCTTGAAAACCATAGAGGAAGTCATGAGGAAGGAAGGTTTTGCCTCAGTTGAAGAGGATTGGCTTAGAGATCAATTAAGCAAATTGAACATTCACAAATCCATGGGCCCCAATGGGATGCACCCACAAGTGCTGAGGGAGTCAGCTGAGGGAGTGCTGGAAGTCATTGCTAGGCCACTCTCCGTAGTCTTTGAAGAACAGGAGAGGTGCCTGAGGGCTGGAGGAAAGCCGATGTTATTACAATCTTCAAAAAAGGCAAGAAATAGGACCCAGGTAACTGTAGGCCGGTCAGACGCACTTCCATCCCCGGAAAGGTTGGCTGCCAACTTGTTCTTGGTGCCATCTCAAAGCATGTTGAGGAAAGGAAGCTCATCACAAGTAGTCAGCATTCAGATTCAACAAGGGAAAGTCATGCTTGACCAACCTGATAGCTTTTTATGATGACATCACTAGATGGATAGATGAGGGGAAGGAAATGAATGTAGTCTACCTCGACTTTCAACAAAGCTTTTGACACGGTCTCCCATGGCACCCTCATAGACAAGCTTAGGAAGTGTGGACTGGACCATTGGGTGGTGAAGTGGATTGGGCACTGGCTGGAGGAAAGAGCTCAGATAGTTGTTGTCAATGGGCCAAAGTCTAGTTGGAGACCCGTGGCTAGTGGTGTCCCCCAGAGGTCAGTGCTGGATCCAGCACTATTCAATACATTCATCAATGACTTGGACGAAGGGATAGAGTGGACCAAGGGATAGAATGGACGAAGGGATAGAATGTCCTCTCAGCAAGTTTGCTGATGATACCAAACTGGGAGGAGTGGATGCCACGCCAGAAGGCTGTGCTGCCATCCAGCATGACTTGGACAGGCTGCAGAGCTGGGTGGGAAGAAATCAAATGAGGTTCAACAAGGGCAAGTGTAAAGTGCTGCGTCTGGGAGGAACAACCCCATGGATCAGTGCAGGTTGGGGGCTGTTCTCTTGGAGGGCAGCTCTGGGGAAAAGGACCTTGGAGTCCTAGTGGACAACAGGATGACCATGAGCCAACAGTGTGCCCTCACGGCCTAGAAGGCCAATGGCATTCTGGGATGCATTAAGAGCATAGCCAGCAGGTTGAGGGAAGTTATCCTGCTCCTCTGCTCTGTGCTGGTGAGGCCTTACCTGGAGTGCTGTGTCCAGTTCTGGGCTCCTCAGTTCCAGAAGGACAAGGAACTACTGGAGGGGGTCCAGCGCAGGGACACTGAGATGATGAAGGGCCTGGAGCACCTTCCATCTGAGGAAAGGCTGAGAGAGCTGGGTCTGTTTAGCGTGGAGAAGAGGAGGCTGAGGGGGATCTTATCAATGCTTATCAATATCTAAAGGGTGGGTGTCAGGAGGATGGGGCCAGGCTCTTCTCAGTGGTGTCCAGTGACAGCACTAGGGGCAATGGCCATGAACTGGAAAACAGAAGGTTCAAACTGAATGTGAGGAAACACTTCTTCACTGCGAGGGTGACAGAGCACTGGGACAGACTGCCCAGAGAGTTGGTGGAGTCTCCTTCCCTGGACACTTTCCAAAGCTGCCTGGATTTGTTCCTGTGTGATCTACTCTAGGTGATCCTGCTCTGGCAGGGGAGGTTGGACTAGATGATCTCTAGAGGTCCCTTCCAACCCCTAACACTCTCTGAATCTGTGAATCTTAGAAGGAACGGCTTCCTTATAAGGGAATGAAGGGATTTAAAGTTGATCCAGGCACCAGTCTCTGATATCAAGGCCTTTCTGAACAAGAATGTTTAGGGTAAGTCTTACGTGTGGGATTTATCACTTGCTTGACAGAATGCATAAAAAAACCAAACCAACAGGTAAATGCAAAAGGGAGTGAGACAAAACCATCTTGTTAGTGCCACTATAGACTCCAAATAATTTATACTTAAGGATTCATATGGGATTGATGGCATGTAATCCTAGGTAGGTTTTTAGGGCTGCCTTTAACCCCAAGATAGTTTTACTTCCTTCTTCTGGACTGGGCTCTATTTTCTGTACTCACTTCCAGACTAACAACAGTGTTTCAAAGTTCTTTTCAACAGTTTTTTTTTAAGACATCTGCAAATATTTTATATTTGCCTAATGTCTCAGGATGCCAATAATTCCTCCTTCTCCATCCCACATTCTTTCTTCATACTAAATATCTGATTTTTCCTTATTGTCAGTATTGTTAAGCTCTTTATGTATCATATGTTTATACATAATATATTATATATATATTTCAGATGAAGGTCCACAAGTCCTGTAACAAACGTGTTATGCTTCATTTATTTTTCATATGTTACAAAGGACAGCAAATATGTTTGGAAGTTGGGTCATATTTATTCATTATAAGAGTGACTGAAATAATTTGCAAACTTGTCTCATATTCCTCTTTGACTACTATCTTTTCCCAGTCTGCCTATGAACCTTACCTTCATTTATTTTATTGTTGAACATATTATCAATTCTTCTTGTCTCCTTGCCCATTAATATTTCCCTTTAGCTATGTTTGTCTCAGTGACTTATTTTAGTTTCCCACCTCTTGGAAACCCAGATGTGTCATAACCAATTGAACATGTTGAATTTTGATGGTTGGAGCCATTACAGTCACTTTTCTCCTCCACATTTACCTTGCCAGAAATGACAACAGGGATGGGACTTTGCTGCCAGCCCCACCACAGTAGGAGAGGATAGAGAGGCAGAGAAGGCAGAACTGTTGTAAAGAAGTAGTGGGAATGCAGAAGTACCAAAATCACTGTGTTTTCTTTACTTGAGATAATTGGCAATACAGGTTGTTTTCCATATCCACCAGTAAAAGTGTTTATGAAGATATTACAAAATTTAAAGAGATGAGTAACATAGTGTATACAGTCCTTAATCTTGATGAGATTTTCTGAGAATTTCTCTCTGAGGTACTGACGTCAGCAATAATCAGAACATTCAATTGGCCTCGGGTATAAGGGGCCCTGTTGAAGTTTTCTCTGTACATAGATGTATTAGATGTACCCAGAGGTAATTAGGTTGGGCCAAAACTGGAACATTTGTTAAACTAAATATTCATGCAAATTGAGTCAAAAAGAGTGGGGGAAAAAAGAGAACCAAATATACTAGCAGTGACTAGTTGGAAACTCCTTTGCTATATTTCACAAGCCTAACTCATTATATAAACAATAATTCTTACATAGGACTTTGTGTGATGGTGGCCATACTTTAAAAAAAAACAACACAGTTGTTATCATACCTGCGTGCCTAGGAAGCAAGAGTAAATACCAGAAAGCAAATAAAAAATATGAAGACTTTAAGAAAATAATACATTCTGTAAACTTACTATTGCCCTTCTGTTTAACAACAGAGTCTGTACTTTTCTTGATACCAATGTGCAACAAACATAAATTTTTACTAACATGTCTGCCTGTTGTTTTTCAGCTTTAAGGCAAAATGAAGAAATTATGATTCTTCTTTCTATATAAAAGATCAAGAGGTTTTCATCTTTTCCAACCTATATTTTGTCCTATTACAGTAACAATATAACTTGAATTGTGTGTCAGCCAATATCCTGTCATGTTCAACTAGCAATTCTAAAATAACACTAGCTGTCTTTAACCTGAGCTGTCTTTTCTAATGTTTCTTGTCTGGACAGACTAATGGCAAGAACAGCCATTCACATCTGTCCTGCAGCAAAGCTGGAATAGCTCACAAAAGATTAAGTTTAGGCCATTTAAAAACTGGGAATCTTCCATTTTTCTCAGCATCTATACAGTATAAATCATCATGACATTCAAATACATATTATGGTATCTGGCAGGATTTTGCATAAATCTCCACAAGACCTGGCAAAGGGGTAGCATATATAGAATTCCTTGAAAAGTTGAATTAGGAGGTATTAATTATGGTTCAATTTCTCTTGATGATGTATCATCATATTGTTTCTTCAAATAATACATTAAATCAGAAGAAAAGTTTCCTAGTCCTTCTGTAGTGAGTCACACTAAAAAGCAAAAACTAAAGTAATATCTTTCTGTATTTCTGGGCAAGGATCTGATTTAGAATAATGTGTTTTCGGAGCAGTTAGTATTCTGGTTTAAATAGTTGTGAACAGTTTCTCACCTCTGAATGCACAAGGAAAGAAGTGGGTAGAAAAGCACTGTTGCTCTTCATAATGGCTGCCAAATGATCTCTGATTGTCTATTATCAGTCATATGTAAGGAAAGCTGGAAAGGGACTTTACTAATTCAAAACTTCTACCACTTATTAAACTATTATTCATGGAGTTTCCTAAGAATTTGTCCCTATTGCCTCCATCTTAGATTTTTTAATGTAAAAAAAGAAAAGGGCGGGGGGGGGGGGGGGGGGGGGGGGTGGGGGGGGGTGGGGGGTGGGCAGTGAGGAAAGACTGTAGGGTGGAAAATATTTAACAAAATTAGGAAAACCTGAAAGGGATTGACTTAAGGAATTGAATCCTTTACTGCAAAGTGAGTTTTGCAGGTGCCCTACCTCTACTGCAATGAAACTTGGATGTTAATGAATGCAAATAGCTTTGCAGGTGTTTGAGTTTGTCAGTTTGGAACTCCATCCCTGATGAGGATTTATTTTGTTCTTAATGACATATTTGTATGTTTTCAGAGGCTAAAAGTATTTGAAAATACATCTGCTGATGTTGTTGCCACTTTGATTGGGCTGATTTGATTGCTTGTGTAGCTGGGTTAGTTTTGGTAGTACATTATGTGGATCCACCCCACTTTCATAAACTTAATAGGACTCTCAGTCTTTCTGTTGGAGTCCATGAAATGCAACAGTAATACACAGTTGTTGAAACAAGAGTCTTTCCATCAGTTTCAATAGGCTTTGAATTAGGTTCAAAAGCTGGTATTTGCTATCCAGAAGCAGCAGTAGTAGTTTGCATTCTAGGAAGGATTTGCCACATCAGCTGCAGAAGGTCAGTTCTGGAAGTGGAGAAGCAACAGCTCTAAGGAGGACTATTCAGTGTCCCTGTGCAACTGGGACGGCACTACAGTCACAGAGATTTAATTTTTATTGACCTATATTACTCTTCGGGTGAAATTTACTGAAATGAAATTTGTCTCTTGGGATAATCCTCTCCTTTACCACTACAAGCTATTTGAAGACTATTCACTGTTTTCTGACATTAGGTCTCCCTGTTGGACCACTAGTGGTAAATGGCTAGAAGTGTGGAATTCTCTAGAGGGATTTTTAACTGTGTAATGTGCATATGGAAAGGCAGTGCAGACACTGATCAACTGCAACTGTAATTCTACAAATAGGCAGAAAATAAATGCACTGCAGGGAACCAAGAATGAACGGAGTGGGGGAAAGCCAGCATAGAGGGGTGGGATGGTTTTAGACAGGACACTGTTAATTTCCTTCACAGTAGCTGGTAGAGTTGAGTAGGGGCTCTGGTTTTGGATTTGTCCTGAGAATAGTAGAGGTAAGGCGACTTTTTAGTTGGTGCTGGGGAGTGCTTGCACCAAATTCAAGGTTGTTCCCAGCTTCTGATACTTGTTTGTGTTCCTGACTTCCTCACTACAGGCAGCGGAGGGTACACACAGCTCAGACAGCTAACCCAAACTGACCAAAGGAGTATTTCATCCCATAGTATGTCATGCTTGGTCCATAAGTGGGTAGTGGGCCAGCGGGCCATAACTTTTTTGATAACTGTCTTTTGTTAGCTTCTTAATTCTTTTACTCCTTAAGTGACTCTTTTGTTAACTCCTTTGCTGTTTCCTTAGATCCTTTGTTAGCTGCTTTGCTAAATTCTTTGCTTGCTCACCTATTAGTGAGTTAGGGAGTAGGTTGCTTTTCCCAGTCGTGCTCTCACTCATGGGGCTGGCTCCAACTCTGCTGTGATCGCTTTCGAGCTACAGCTCTCGGGCTTTCCATCTCTGACTCTCACTGTTCAGGACCTGGCTGTGTATCGGTCAGGGGGTGGTGAGCAATTGTAGCGTTTGTTTTATTTTCTATTTCTTAACTTACTTATTATTATTAGTGTTAATATTAGTAGTATATAATATTAATCTATATTCTGTTATAAAATAGTTCTTATCTCAAAGAATCTCAGCTTCTTTGTCTTTTCCTATGATTCTCCTCCTCATCCACTGGAGGAGGGAAGGGGAGGTGTGCTAGCGGCTGCATGGTACTTTATTGCTAGCTGAGGTTAAACCATGACAAGGGGTTACAAAGAGGAAAGTACTGTTCGGAGTCAGACTTCCCTAAGGAAAGAAAAACACACCTTGACAGAACCTCTTTAATTTTTACATTAGAAATCCTTGAATCTTGAAAGCTACATCCATCACTTTTTCTAATGGGAGTAAAACAGGTGTCCCTCAGTGTGAGAACATACCTAGAAGAACAGTTTTTTCACTATAGACAAAAGATTATATGCAACCTCCTTATACCAAGAACCTTAATCACGAAATGATACCTATGGCAAATGTTCTTTTGGGGACAGAAATTCTCTAGAGTATTGATCATGAATTCTTTTTATTTTTTAATGTGGTTGTAAAAATCATTATAGTTTATCTGTAAATTATTGTTTTATTTCTCTTTACTGTTTGTTGTTGGTTAGTTGGTTTGGGGTTGGTTTTTTTTTTTGTTGTTGGGGTTGGTTTTTTTTTTTCTGTATGCTAAATAATCAAGCCAGTCATCTGAAAATGGACAATAACTCAAGAGCAGATACTGCAATAAAAGCAGACGTATATGTAAAAGTCTGGCTAGGACAAAAATTCATTCTAATCCAAATGATGGGAAGCATAACATTTGTACAAGTCTTTGTTTACATCAAGCAGCTGAGAAGGACTGAGAAGGTTTTTGGAGATAAAATATCTAGCTCGTCTGGTAGGTCTGCAGTCTTCGGCTTGTGTGGAATAAAAAGGTGTTTTCCCAACCGTTGTAGAATTACTTTGCCTCTCTACACCATCTTTTGTGGCTTCTTCTACAGAAGCTGGTGCTGCTCATGTGCTCCTCATAGGCAACATGCTCTGTTGGCTGAGACAGCACAGCAGCTCTCTTTGCTCAAAAGTGCTTCAAAAGTCTGGCTTCCCAGTAAATATATTTCTAGTCTACCACTCTTGGGTAAAGGATTTAATTTTAAATAAAGGTCACTCAGTTTCTTTCCAGCTTATCATTTATTTGTGGTGATTTTTACAAAAGAAAGTCACTGGACAATAGTTATTGATCTGTGGCCATCTTCTTGGTAGGTGGCATGAGACAACTGGTTACTCACAGTTGTTACAGCCGACTGTGATGACAAGCTCCTTTTCTCCCCAGAGTGAGCAAATGTGAAATATTCTTTAACTGGTAGATTAATTTTACATTAAACTTACAGCCCCAGTCCCCATAAAGACTATGAGCTTAATAATTTAATAAGACAGGCAGAATCCATCTGATGAAAATACACACCAAAGGAAAGACATATTTAAACCATATCCTGCTAATATGGAATAGCACAGATTAAAACATTTAGAAATTCAGCACCAATGCTGAACCCTGCTGTGTCCTTTCAGCAACTTTAGCCTACCCTTTTCACAGTCTTATTATGCGGCTTCCCCAAGCAGACATATATATTAATCTTCAGCAACAAACTTTGGGATGCCCAGAATAAATTTGTATATGCATAAGCATCTTCATAAAATTTCAAAACTTTTGGAACTCTATTATTCAAATTTTCAAAATACTAGCATGTCACACACACATTTAACCTGTGCCTAATAACATTTTCCCAAACAATTTCCACGCCACACTTTAGGAATCACAAAGACCTACAGACAATTTGCACAGAGCTATTCTTCTCTGGCAGGTAAGAGGATTTAATAATGTGGACCTGGGCTCTCTGCCCATGGCCAGGGCTGAAAATTGATTGCAGACATATTTTAATTTACAGATTTGGCTACAGCCAAAAAGAATAAGAAATGTTATTCTGAATGCAGTACTGGAGAATGGCTGTTTCTATGGCAAGCTCACACTCCTGCAGATGACTCTTTCTGAGGGCTACCAAATTGTTTCTCTCTTTTGTACTTCTCTTCTTACCCTGTTGCTCAGCAGTGACCTGTTTCTCAGGTGTTCTATGCTCTTTCTTCCTCTCACTTCTACTGTCCTATTCAAATTTCCTTGTATGTCCTTCAAACTCTTATTTCAATATTCCATGTTCCTTAAAAATCAGCCCTGATTTTTCTTGCCCATTTCTATCTTTTGCCCATTTCTCTCCTTCCCGTTCTTTCTAAAATCCTTAATTATACTGCAAAATACAATTTTCTCCCTTTCATCTGTTTTGGATGCCTTCCAAACTGGCTTTCTGTGTTTCCACGCTGATACCATTCTCACTAATGTTGCTGATGACAAATCCATTTCCAAAAACCTGCCACTTCTTTGTCTTCAACATCTCCACAGAACAATCCTAATAATCTCCATCCTTATGGCCAACCATCTCATTCAGGCCCTCATACATGCTGCCTTGATTAGTAAAGGATTCTCCAAAATGCAGTCATTGCCTTTGTCAGCCCACATAAATCACTGGTTTTGACTTCATCTCCGTTGTCTACATGTTTGAACATTAACTCCCTTGATCAGTTCTGTCCACTGGCTTCCTGTCCAAAATCTTTTTGACCTTGAGAACACCCTCAAACTCAAGAGCACTCTGTGTACTCTTCAGGCAGCCACGCTTTGTCATCAGCGTTCCCTGCTCCACTGTCTTGCCAGCCTGTTTCCTCCTCCTGCAGCTTCTCTCTACACCTTGTCTCATTGGTCTCATCTACAAGTTACGAGTGTTTTGATTTTATTGACAAACTCATCATCTCACCCGCACATACTGCATCTTAAAGGCTTGCTTGTGGCCTGTAGTAAGTTAAGATGATTATGCTTTCTCTTTTCCCCTTCATTTCTGCTCTGTCCTTTAACAAAAGTTAATTACAGGTTTTTGTGCATAAATTCACTGAGTCCAATGTTGGTTGGCTCAGCACTGATTACCATACCACTACCTGGAAAAATGCCACTATTTGTTATCCAAATCAAAGTAGTCATAAATTTTTTTAAAGCAGTTGAAGAGTTTCTGACATACCTTTTAATTTAAGTAGCAATAATGTATCTATTTTCATTATAGTACTTGGAAACTTCTAAGTAAGAACATCATGGTGTGACAGCTTTGGAAATGACTATGCCCAAAGCAGGAGGTCTGTCCAATACTACATGAATAAGCAAACTACACTTAGTAAATGAATAAGTAAACTACATTGAATAATCAAACCGGACTTCAATTCTATACTGAATAAGAAAACTCCATCTTCATTACAGGGGCCTATTTTTGCATTCTTGGTTTTATCTGTCTGTAATTCTGCCTGTTGCCACAGATTCAACAGTAGAAGGACATTAAATTTTGAGCTCTCTCCGTTTAAGTGGAGCAATCTTGGAAAATGTAAGATGGGTACTTCTCAGGGATGGATAGGTTTTCAGGTCTCTACACTGTGTGCGTGCTCATAGCCAAGGAAGAGTCCTTTTCAAAGATCAGGGACAGTTTGCAATGACCTGAAGAGGAATGTGCTGATTTAGTTGGTGACCAATTTAACAGCTCAAGGGAAGACCAGTACTTTCAAGAATGTGATCGCATAGGGGATCCATGCCTAACTGGATGCAACAGTAAAGTTCATTTTTACTTCTAATTAACTGTCTGCCCTTATGCTTTATGTGTTAAGAGCAACGCAGTCTTCATTAACCCCTGTGGAAACACTAGAATTATTTGCCCTCAACATCAAATCTTGGATCGTCCCAGCCTGGGATTCTGGCAGACTGCATATATACACCATAATGATCAGTGACAGGTAGGACCAGCGTTATCATCAAGGCTGGGCTTCAGGAAGGAAGGCTTGGCAGGATCTGCTTCTTGAAAGTGTCTGTGAGTGCTAAATTAGGAGTGATGTCTAGAGCCTGCTTAGATCCAGCTGCTTTACATATGTCAGATTTAACAGATATCTTTTGGAGTTTATCCAGGCAGGGGAAACCCTTAGATCTGTGATACAAAGGTTTTCTTTAGAAAAAAAACCAACCACATGGCCTGTGATCAGAGACAAAGCCATAGCTGTTTCTATGCCTAGAAGATATATCAAAATAAAATACTTGTAACATGCAGATTTATGTAAAACATTAAAAAAAAAGTTTGAACTAATGAACTCTGCATTCATTTGTAAAGACAAAAAGTGACAATGAAGCATGAAAGCATTAAAATCTGACTACTGTAAGAGAAGACTGCAAGCAGTAGGAAAAGAGTTGGGCAGGAGACAGCCTAATCTCTGATGATAGCATTGCTTAAAAATTTAATGACCACTGGATTTACACAGAATGAGTAATTCTGAACATGGGGTTCACAGCATAGCTCACTGTGTATACCCAGGTGCCTCGTATTAGGAGGTTACAAAGCTGAATGCCACAACACTGAGGTCCCTTTTTTCTTTTGTATCAAGCACAAGCTGAGGAATCATTTATGTGATGTGGTCATGCATACCTGGAATTTTGGAATACAGATATAATCAAAAGCTGGTATTTTACAGGATTCACAAGACCCATCATTGGTTTAATGTCATTACCAGTGGAGAAACATTACAAAAGAATTTCAGTCACTGATATTTACTGAATGCAAATGTAACAACAGAGGAAAATGTTTTCAGTACATAGTAATTCTATCTACCTATGTGCCTTTTTGTACTGCATCATACATTCTGCTATATGGCTCTTGTATCTCCTTTGCCCCAAGCTGTGTCCTCTCAGATATTCCTGGCTCCATGCCAGTGACAAAAGATAACTGCTCTTCATAGAAATTGAAGTAATATTGGAAATTACACAGAAAAACCAGGAATGTTTCTAGCTGGTAAGTTGTCTGAAGATCAAACAGTTGTCACTGCTTTTTAGCATGAATGCACATCAGTAAACTTTAATTTTAATAAATCTCAGAAGTATTTATATGTCACGGAGCAGACATGGTTGCATGGAATGGCTCTTTACTATTTCTGTGGCATAAAGACATTTTCTCCTTAGACAACAATGAGGAATTACAAAGCATTCAGACTTCTTAAGAGTTGGTCCAAATACCATTCAGCTTATGACCCAGATATAATTGCAGTGTGAAATTTTCTACAAGGTAAGAGATAAATATCTCCATGGCTTTTTTCTTCAGTCCTCCTTTTGCTCTTTTCTGTTTGCTGTCTCTTACCAACTGCTGAGAAGACAACCTATACCCTGTCATGTTTAAAGAAGCCGTGATCCTTGTGAATACACAACACTGGTTTTTTCCCCTATCCACAAATTGTTTTCAAGGTAATGAAGCACATGAATAGACAAAATTAGTTTTGTATTTACAGCAAGTTTAGATACAGGTTTAGGGGCCAGACCAAGTTTGACACTACCAGAGCAACTTATCTTTGGCTGCAATCACACATAACAGGCAGATTTTCTGTTAAACCAGTCTAAAAATATTCATTGGCTATTGCGCAAGACCATGAGACAGCCTTCTTCCCCACTCCCCAAGAGGCCTCAAAAATGCCATAATTTTCTGGATAGCAAGGAAGGCTATGAAAACTGTCCTCAATTTGAATACTGTAGTAGGAGATTTATAAGAGATTTTGCCTTCTTTCAGTATTACACATGGTGGGAAAAGCCTCCCACTGAAGCCATTCACAGTGGGTCAAACAGCCTTGGCAAACTAGAAAACAAATTACATAGCCTACTTCAAGGCCCCATGCAGATCAACTTTACCTTTACCTATTTTGTCTGAACAACTCTTAATTATCCTAGGCAAACTCAAGCATGTTTGAGTTTGACTACTCTTGTAGTTAGAAAGGTTGTAGTGGGATTTCCCTTGCACTTCACTTTTTCTGCCACTTAAGTTCAATTAATTGTTGTCCTAAATATTGTCCCTTTGTTTTGTGGAGTGATCCTGATATACAGTGTCTCCTAAACGGCCCCATGCTTCCAGCAGTATTAAGCAGTTTTCTTCTTTCAAAAGATGGTCAGCAAGTGTATGGGTTTAAGGTACTCAGGATAAATCCATGCACAGTCCCACATTTTGACCATTGTCCATGGGCCTGTCATGTCCCTTGTGGGCTGGCAGTGTTTACACCACTGTTCATCTTCGTGTTGCCATGTGACTTCCATTCCCAGTGCTGTGAAGTCAGTGAGCTCCTCCTCATTCTGGGGCCACAGAGCCATGTCACAGGCTGAAATCCTACTGTAGGGCAAGACAAGGAGGAAGACAGGTAGCAGAGTGCAGCTTTATTGACCATACCCATGCTCTGGGCTCTACTGCTGCATGAAGCAAAACTATCCAAGCACAAAGAAAAATCTCTTTCCTTCCCCAAGGAGAGTACGTGTGTCTCAAGCAATGCAGAACCTGACCCTGAGGTCATGACACCATTCACAGCATTCCCCTTTCCCTGCTTGGACTCTGCTCAACATTGTGCCTCACCAGGGCACTGTCTGCTATGAAAATAGTGTCTCTGTTTGTTAGATTTGCACATCTCAGAGAGAGACTTCCCAGTTCCTCCTCTAACTGCTACAGTGCAGATATTCAGTCCTGCCTGCAATGGTTGATATTTAAGAAGGAAAAAGAAAATATCCATGTAATTTTGTCCTATACTTTGGTCCAATTGCAATGGTCAAGAGTTAAGCCAGGTAAGACAAACACATAAAGCTGTCAGGAGGAGATCATTTTGCTTCTCTGTGAGAGGGATGCGGAGTTAGGAGAGAACTGTTTCGGTTAGCTTTGAAGTGGAGAGAAAAGGGGATAGAGAGAGATTCAAATTTCCAAGGCACTGACAGATGACACGTGTACACTAGACAAGCAGCTAAAGATACATAATGAGGAAAGCTGTGTGCTCCTTTTTCTAAGCGGCTTCCGTAACTGTGTCAGGCCATAATTTAATGTGCACATAGGCTTTTTGCAAATGCCTATTTTGTTAGTTTAAAACTCCATTTACATTCCCAAATATGGGAATTGTATGCAGAACTTGAACATCCTTTTTTCTAGGGTTTCACAGTCAAACTACAACTTTCTTGTTATGTATTTAGTCAGTGCCTGCACATCTGCTTATAAAGGATACAGTATTTCAAAATATCTCTAGCCAATATATTTTACATCAGAATAAACTGAGGGTGGGATTTTCTTGTGTGTGTGTGTTAATCCTCTTCCAGTTATAAAATTCCAGCATAAATACTGTTCCATGAGAAAAATAGTTTCCTTCAATGATTCAAATACACCAGATCCAAGTAACTAGAATTTTATAAGCATCTTAAAAACTGCAGTTCAGACATTCTCTATTTTGTGGGAGATTCTACATTATAGTTTTCACCATGCAAGAGAGCACAGGGTTGTGTCATTCATCATTCACAGTTCTAAACCTGCACAGAGTGCCAGACTATTTCTTTCAGCTTTCTGAGTTAAGTCTCTTGAAACACAATGAAGCTCTGAATGGTGCAATCTAGAATCTTAATCCATGGATTTGAGATAAGCATATATGTTCATGTCCCAGTGGAGATGCTTAAAGGTAGACTCACAGAAAATGCAATACCCAAACAGCACAACTCTAGGTAATACAATATAATAATGTCCATACCTAGAATTTCAGAGGAAGGATTTTCAGTCCTTCAATAAAAAACTACAGACTCTTTGATTGTAAGATAGTAGCTGAACCTTCAGTAGTACATGGCTTAGGGCCTGCTCCCAGGATGAAATTAATCTCTTGTAACTTTGTGGTACTATTAGGTGTTTATGGTCCCTTTACTGTCAGTGGAGTCCAGGAGGTGATGTATTTGACTATATACAGGTGTTTGATAGAGGATGAGAAGAATGATATGTTATACTGTCCTTGCTGTTAAGACAAAATCCCCATCAACTATAATGGAATATTAACACTTGTCTCACAGAAAGACACCTAGTGTTAGAAGAAATTAATCACACCAAAAATAAAAAAGGCTTTTTGTTTTAGTAGAAGATCTTTAAAAAAAACCTTCAAGCCAATTTTGGCTGTCACTTGTTAGACAATTCATGGGTGTCTTTGCCATTCTTGTGCCTATTCAACAGATCTTGCAAGACTTCCCCTCCCTTGAAAGATAATCTTATAGTAAGATGTCATAAAAATTAAGGATAAGAGTATCTCATGGGTGAAAGTTTTGTGGCAAAAACACAACCATAGCTTACAAAATACTTTTTTTTCTTCTTTTTAAGGACAAATAGAAAGAGATCAATTTTGGCATCCTTAAAAGTACAACTAAGAACAGCCCTACTACAGCATGAGTGAAAACTAGATCAGGTATACTAGCAGTTTTTGAAGCACTGTAGACTGTTGCTTTTTAGGCTAGAAAACTGATTTATCTAGAATGAAGGTAAACTGCTCAGGAAAACTGCTGTACCATAAATACCTTATATACCACTGTTAAATTCCCTCTTTCCTATTCACAAAGACAAAGAAGAAGCTATGTTTTCAGTGGAGCAGCAGAAACGCCACCCTGCTTTCCTTTACCCAGTAACCACACATGCTTCGTTTCATCTCTGCAGAAACACTAACCTGTTCATCATTACTGCTTTGCAGCTAACAGTAAGGGTAGACCTTTCTGTTCCCCAGTAACTGTAACGAGTCACAAGCAAAAAGAGCAAGCATGATACAAAATTCAAAGGAAATAGCTTCATGTCTCCACTACAGAAAAAGTGTTCAGAATTTTTTATATAGTATCATCTACACTGTCACGCTTTCAAAAATTTCATCTAGTTCAAGGATTACAGACACTGTTTGTTTCTACAAGCACTTAACTTGCTTTTTCCCAGCATAGGCCCTTATGACTTTCTGTTAATAGTCTTTCACTTTTTGTCTTGATAGTCAGTTACCGGTCAGCAAGTCAGCTTTATTATTGTCCCTTTATGGCTAATTCCTTTTTGAAGTTTTAATCAAATTCCTATTCAAACCTGTCCTGGAGACGCAAACACACCATGTCAACCATAGCAAATTATCAGCACATCCAACACCACCTTTCAAGAACTTCAGTAGTTATGTTAATTCTCCCCATTAGATTGGATTTAGCCCTATGTCTGCTAATTCTATTTATTACAGTGTCTAGCACTTGACCAGACAAGTAGTTTTCTACAGGCTTTAAGTCTTCCCTGAAGTAATTTTAGAGAATTCCTTTCACATTTGCCACTCTTGATTCCTCTAGGGTAAAATAGTTTATCTGTTAGTCAACAATGGGACACAAACTTGTTAGAACACTTTCTGAGTAACCAAATGAACACTAAGTGGTTCTTTGGTCCTGCTAGTGGTAACCACACATTTTATGATTAGGTAATCATAAATTATTCAAAAAATGTTTTACATTATCTATGTCAGACATTCTTTCATGAACAGTGGTTCAGATACACAACTCACCTGGTCCTATTCCACAGTGACACTAACATAAATAACTTATTTCCTTTCTCTGGTACTGCTTTTTTTTTTTTCCATGCATTTAATTCCATCAGCACTTCACACTCAGAGTTTTTGTTTCTAATTCATTTGAAAAGGGGTTTTAGTCTTTGTTTTTAATTTAGTCCCTTTGTAAAATATGTCTATCTATCTTTTCTATATCATTACCCTTTTTTCAGAATCTAATATATTAGAAAGTTTATATCTTTCCAATTTCTAACAGTCTATTTTACATCCTGGCCACTGTTACTTAGTGCCTTTTTTGTAATTACATCCTGGACCAGATCCTGTTCACTGATCAGGACTAAAGCAAATTTATCTCCTTATGTAAGTTTCTGCCTAGATGGGTTTCCAAGAAGTAATCATTTCTACTGTTTAAATGTATAAGTTTTTCCTGCTATAAAAGCAACCAGTACATGAAAACTGAAGTTTCCCATCCTGTTATGTTTGGCCAATGTACTCTCTCGATTCCATTTTGTCTGAATTTCTTTCATTTTCTTAAGTTGTTATTGTATCAGTAGCCCATTTAAAACCAAACACTATTGTTTACCATCTTTTCTAGATTCCTAATATATTTAGTCTTGGTTTTCTGGTTATTTTTTGGTGCGTGGCAGAACAGGACATACAGAAACTACTTCACCACTTTACAACTAATTTTGCTTTTTTTTTTTTTTTTAAGACCTGCCCTATATTTTTTTGATGATTCAGAACTCCTAAATCTTCATCCCTACTGAATGTGTCATCCCAAACTGCATGCTCTTATTTCCTTTTTCATCTTCCCACAGTCCTCAATTCAAATAACTATCATCAATTTTTCAGTGTAACAATACAGTTTCCATTTTGGTTTAGATGATGCTAATTCCACCTAAGAAATTTCATTCCTTCTCTAATGCCTCCTTCTATACCTATAATTCATAATCAGTGTAAGCCCATCCTCCATGCACTGTTTCCTCTATTATTCTTCGATGCCTCTCCAGTGATAGGTGTTACATTGCAAATATTTCAGACTATCCTGTCATTACATTCAGTAGCCTATTACAGCTTAAACTAAAGTGTATCTCCTCTTATCCCCATTTAAATAACACTCATGCAGGCCACAATAAAGGTTCCTACACAGCTCCGCTCTCAATGTTTCATGCAGTCTGCTACCTCTGCCCAAGTAGGCATGTAACCAGACTGCCCTCACAGCATATAACTGTACTGCTATGCATCCCTGGCACAACAGTCCCAAGTGTGCATATGTCTGGCAAGAGAAATCTCCCCTCACCCCATGCCACCAACCCCTATAGACTACATCCTCCTATTGGAATCCCTAGAAATGAAGTGCTGTTTTGGGGGCAGGAAAATGCAAGGCAGTTGCTTGGTGTGGAATTCTCACTGACTTGAATAGAATAATCATAAAATCCCTGTGTCTTATCCATAAAAGCTTCTTGCCAATGGTCCTCAATTTATAAGACCAAAGAGGACAAAAAATGCAAGCTGCTTTAGATTTCTGTTGGGAAGTAGATAAATGAAATACCAAAATAAGAAGACAGAGTTGACAAGTATAATACTTTTCAGAAGCTTTTACAAAAAACTATGTTGACATTTTGACATAAGAGTTACGACTACTTGCAGATTTTCCATGGTTCCCTCACTGTCCAGCTTTGCTATGCATAATTTAACCTCATTTCATGACTTATATTCTGTGGCTTATGTATTGATTGTATTTTTAAGAACTTCATTCACAAAATAAATGCTGACAAGATATACTTCCACCCACAACAATTCCATGTCTATAGTCTTTGTGATCAAGAATACCAAAATGAACGTTTTGTGGCATTTGGTGGCGACTTCTTTTTCTCTCTCTCATTCCTCTCATGAAAGAAGTTTTGTTATCTAATCATCTGTTTCTCTAAGAGAGCATGCAAAAATGAGATATCAAGAATCTTAGATCTGTACGCCTTTAAAATTGTCTTACTAGGAATCTATCAAACTGAGGGAAAAAAACACCTTTATTTATAATTCAGCTAAAGAAGTTGTGACTTTGCTTTAAAGCAGATACAATTTGTAGTTAAAAATAGAAAAAAGTGTATTCCCCTTTTCATTACGTGTAGCTGTTCGTTTTATTGTCAGCTGTGTATTTACCATTCTAGACAATATGTTCAGTGATGAAATAAACTACTGACTAGACCAAGAGACTCCATACGCAGATTCAGACAGGAAAACAGTAATAAAAGCCTGTGAAAATGCAACTTCTTGAACTGTAATAAGATGAAAAAAATCAAGAACTGTGGGAAAATGAAATCTACCTATAGATGGATTTTTTTCCTAAAGAATCTAATCACTGTGTCTAGGCACACATTCACATAGCAGCAACAGTCTGAAAATAAATTACACTCCAGTATCTCTGGAACAATCTCATTCTAATGACACATTTACTGTTTAATATTCTAGCCAGAAGGAAGATGACTGGAACTCTTGGCTGCTCATTTTCTAGGGCTAATTTTGTTTATTTGATATAGATACGGTCAGAGAAGAACCGCACATCTTGTACAGTGTGTCAGAGAGGTTACTCACAGACTGCAGCAAGTGTATCACAGCACAGATGAAGTTTCTGTGAGAGCGTGGTAAACAGTTCATCACAGTCTGCGTGCAAAGAGGAGCACCTCACTTCACTGACTCTTGGATGAAGGGAAGGGGGAAAAGCGAATCCTTCCAGAGAATCATGGCTCAGATCCAGTCCACTTGTGCTATTTTAGTTCTATGCAATTTTAAGAAACAAGTTTACTGTCTCAGGAACTATACAGCTATTTTTCAGTTTTATTCCTGTATTTTTAGGAAATTATTATATGTTCCTTGATCTTTGTATGTATGTGTGTATATGTAAAATATACACATTTAACACACACATGTAAGATGACAGTATCTAGAAGTTGTTGGATAAAATAGTCTTTGAGGGAACAGAGGATAAAAATTTAAGTATCATTAACACAACATTAAAGTTTCTTCAAATAGTAAAAATCTAACAGCTCCATGAAAATGTAAGAGCTACATATGGTTTGGGAACAGACCTACCTTTAATGTTTCTGGCTGTTCCGTGTACTGCCCTATTGTACCAGGAAGACAGACCTTATCCATGAAAATCTGTGCAAATAGGGTATACCTATTTGGTATACCTAATTAGGGAGATTCCTGGAACACATCTGCTGCATATATAGAATTTTCTGTTGTTATGTGAATAATATGTGCCACTAACAGGCAGTGATAATGGTGTTACTTCAGTCCTAACCTCCAGTATTGTGTGTCAAATTAAGCAACCACTTCTTTCAGTTTTAAGATGGTTTTGGGGAGCATTTTTTCTAGGAGCACTAAGCTCCATGCCTAAAAGCATGCAACCACAGGAGTTTTATGGGGGTAAATAGAATTGATGCACTACGTGTAGGCATCTGACACAATACAACTAAATATGTGACACCACTTTCTGGGACAGTAAAGTTTAACACACTTATCCTCAATAGGTATCATCTATTAAATGTACCATCATTCCTTACCTAGAAATTTCCATATGCCGAGAAAAATTCTTCAGTGAAGAACTGATAGTGAAGCCCTATGTCCTCACCTTACAGTACCAGTTGACACAAAACAAGGCATCAGGGGTAAAGGTCGTAAGTTTGAGAAATGTTATATTTGAGTTACCTAAGTTGGGAACATATTTTACTGATTTTTGTTTGGGGTCTTTTTTAGGAAAACAATGTGTGATTTCCAGAAGTGGAAGCTTTCTGCTTGACAAGGATGACTATGATGTGTGGTGCACTACCTTTGTGCATGTTTGTAGGTCTGAAACAGGGAGGAGAATAAATAACTTCCATCCCTTTACAGTTAATGAGTACAGACTGAGAATATTGGACTTCGTATAGAAAACAGTATGCACAGTGAGTAACATTCAGCAAAACAAACAGTTATAGGTTTTCATTTTGAAATGTCTGAATTGTTATATTTGAGGAACATTACCTGCAACCATCCTACTGGGACCCTACAAGTCTTTTACTACACCTGAGTAGCTGAGTAGCTCCATCTCTTGCTCCTCACATTGTATGAAAGAGGAAAACTTGAGTTAGAAGACATGGTTCCCTTCAATAGGAGGAATGTGTAATTTTGGTATCCAGAAAAGAGCAACGGGAGCTGTCCTGTAGACCTTGATCACATTTAAACCAACACCACCTCCATGTGTAGAAAAGGCAATATTCCCTGACTAACAGTCCCTCAGAAACCAACATGTTCAGCGTTCCTGCTTGCTGAGGAGACACATACAGCCAGAACTTGGCTCAAGTATGTGTTTATATTTTCCTCTATGAAATAACGTAATGCTGTGTAAAGCAGTAGTATCCAAGTCATTATTACCAGAATAATGTGCATTTAACAGTCTGTAAGGTAAAAATGTTTTTACTCTAATATCCTCATCTATCATCCATGCCTCTTGTCCCTTCTTTTTATAGGCACATCCAACTGCACAATATGAACTGTTGAGATAAAGCTTGTCTATCTATGTGGCTTGTTAGGCCCAGTTTAAGCCTTTAGCTTCTGACCATTTCCACTATGAATTATCACAAGCTACTCTCCTTGACAATTCGGAGCAGATCTATACTTGTGGGTCTTCAGTCATCTTCTGACACCTCCTTCTTGCCTGACAGTTTCTGTAATGCACCTGGACTTCACCCACACAAGTTCTTGACCATTGAAAATCCAGCAACAGGTCTGCAGTTCCCTGTTCCTAACTTTAGGTCTTTTTACACTACAGTTTTCCACTCTGCTAACTTGTGTGAGAATAAGCAAGAAAAATGCCTGTTGTGGGACTAATTCCTTGAAAGGCTGTGCAGAGAAGACCAGGGTAAATCTCAGTACTGTGTCCATGGAATTACTTTGGAGTGGTCTAAGTATGTTATTGATGAAGAAAGGACCTTAAATACAGAGAGGTCCTTAATTCTTCAGCTTGCACTGATTGTGGTCCAGGAAGCATCAGACACAGTCATGTCACTGGCTTTAGTGGGAACCTAGCTGGCTTAGGAAAAGCATCAGGAATGGGGCATTCAGACTGCCTGTAGGAAGGGTGATCCCAGACTGATGGGTAGCTCTTTTCTAACTGACTTTTGACATTACAAATGCAGGATCACTCCCAATGGGGTGACAACAGGATGACAATCATACAGTGTCAGTGGTTATCAGAAGGGCAACTTAACAACAACAACCAGCCACAGAGAGGATCTTTCATGGTTTATTCTGCTTTCTTTCAGCCTACAATGGGTAAGTAATCAGCCCTCCTATACTGCCACAAGTGTAAACAGTATAATAGTATTCTAGGTCAAGATCCCACAGTGGCTTAGCATGATCCAGCCCACAGGATGGTGAAAACCTGAATAGCAGGTTCTGAATGCAAAGGCACCAACTTTGAGGAGTTTTGGAAATGTGTGCCAGGATGCACACCAGGAACTGGGCAGCTACTAGGATAGTGCAAAGAGGGCAGTGGGAAGCAAAAAATGCAGTTCAGAATCTGTATTGTATGATTTAAGACAAAGAGTGGGAAAAGATCTCATTATATCCTACACTAGAGTATAAATTCTTAGCTTCAGCTGAGGATAAAGAAGGATAAGAAAGTGTCAATAAGCATATGGATAAGGGACGCTCATGGAGGTAAATTGTTTGTGCACCAAAAATTACTAAGAATGTATGTTGCTATGGAGCTAAAGGCAATTGGACTGGAAGCTAGTTAAAGGATAAGAAGAAAAGGATAGAATGAAAAGCTTAACAGTCACTTTTTAGGCTAGAGATGAGTCAGCAGTCTTGTCCCCCACATATCAGTGTTGGCACTGGTGTTATTCCTGGAGATGGGAGTGAGTAGTAACATCTTTTTGCATGGACTTGATGAACAATTTTTGGAGGTTATTCTGAGTAATCAAGCTGTAGCATGCCTACTGTTAGTGCTCCCCAAGGCCCTTAAAACGGTGCATAGCTGCATGCTCCTGCCTTCCCCTGTGGAGGCAAAGGAATAGCTGAGCACTTCTGCTTTTTGGAGCAGCTGCCGCCACATCAGAGTTGTGGGAAAGGAGACACATTCATCTCCCTGTGTGCCTGTGGGCCTGTAGGCACTGCTGTATGACACAGTCTCTGTCTTAGTGATGTCTGAGACCTTCATCCCAGGATGCTGTGTCTCCTCAGATAGCCTGGGTTCTGGAGGGCTTAAGGATGACTGCAGTGCCTCTCACTTCTCAAGTTTGATGAGCCACATTAAAGTCCAGCAGTGGTGAGTTTGTTCCCAGTTTAGTAATCATTTGAATTCCTACCTGAGGAGATCTGTTCCCTGTCCAGACATGTTTAAAGGTAATCTTACTTTTGCAAGTTTGTGAAGAAGATATTTTTCTCACTGAGATCTGCAACTAGGCAGGTTTGCTGCTTGTATGAGGCTACTAGACAATCAGACCTCCATACAAAGTATATTTCCTTCATCCATAGTTAAGGAACTGGTAACGGCTAAGAAACTTTAACCTCCAAAATATTTTAACAAGATTATTGTATCCCATAGCAAATGTCATGGACACAAGCCATTATTCAGCAGTCTCTTTACTCAAGGTGCTACCAATACCTCTTAAACCCAAGGAGAAGAAATAAACCCCAGCCCAATTAATATTTTACTAACCATTACAAAGTTTTCAAAGTTGAACCCTATATCAGCAATACCATTTTCCTACTTTTGACCCAAGTCCTGTGCTTTCTCAAACAAACTTACTAACTGCTTCATTACTCAAGACATAAAAGCACAATACCATTTTAGCTAACTGCAAAGACTTTTTTAAAAGACATCACCAAATAAATACAACAAACACTGCAGAGAGTTATGCAAGTGAATATCACATAGTAATGTTCCAGCTCCCCATTTTCTCAACTGTGCTATTCTTAAAAATAGTGAAGTGGACCCTGAGGCCTGGCCTTGAAAATAAAATAGGGCATTGAGATGTTACACTGCACATCCAGACCCTGAAGAGCATGGGAAGTGTGAAAACACACAGAATGACCTTCCACAAATGAGCTAATGTCCAAGAGTTTCTCCGGCACTAACACAGTCTCTGTCTACTCTGTCTACTCTGTCTTTGCTTCCATACAAAGCCCTGCACTAGACATGAAGGCTGCGACCGTTGCTTTACAAAAGGTGAGCCTGCACAGCTCTAGAAACACCTGAAGTGTTCCAGCTGAAATAGTTCTAAACTCTTCAGTTTTGGGATGAGGTGGAATCAGAATATTTTGTTTATCCAAAGCAGATGGTTAGAAAGAAAAAGTATTTGAAGATTAAAGTAGAATACAACACCATCCATTGCTTATTATTCCCAATAATGCTGAACTAAGGTATTGATTATAACTAATGACCAAATCATTGAAAATCCATTTGGAAAATCAGAATCCTCTGTGGTTTGCCTTTACACACAACATTTTTCACATCAAAATTTCGGTTCAGTCTAATGCCAGACTAAACTCTATACCAGGTTATACCTAATTCTACCCTCAGTAATATTACCTTTATGGTAATCCAGTTTCTTTAACCCAGTTAAAACAAGTTGAAGAATTCGGTGCTACTTGGAACAAAATGTTTCTCTGCATGTTTGAATTATGCAACACTTCATTGACATACTGGTTGCGCAGGCAAAACGCTGGAAGATCATGAAAATATTAAAATCAGCACTACAGCTGTGCATAAGAAGGACAGCTTCACGATTTGTTTCAATGAACAATCACATTATCAACAGTATGCTCAACAAGCAAATATTAGTAGTGCTCATAGAGCTCAGTCTGGGTTTCTCCTATGAAAATTATTAGTGAAACACACATTCTCTTTATTTCATTCATCTGTAAGCAACAATATGCCTTACATATTCTTTGTATTTTCAATTTACTGCTTGTTTTTCTTTCTTATTCTAATACTAAAAAGAAAACCACCATCAACCGCCTTGCCATTTTTCAACAACAACAAAAAAAATTAGGGAATTCTTTTTGAATATTTATTACTGTCTAAAATTTTTATTAAAAAGTGAAATCACTGTATAAACCAAAGAAACATTTCTACATTTCTGTTAGAAATGCTACTTACTGTCAGATTTCAATATTGAATTAAGCTCTAATTCATCACAGTTATACTCTCTTCAGATAAGTTATTAACGTTCCCAGTAGTATTTTTACATCTATTTGAAAAACAAGTTAGAGCCTGCCATCCTAACCATTGTTGTCATCAATCTTAATCAACCTTGATAGACAAGTACAGCCTCCTCTCAGCCAATAGCAGCTCCAGACTGACATTTTGCAGAGCTGAGCTAAACACGTGCTCCATCACAACAATGCCAACAGCATAGCTCCAATTTGCTTCAAGTCAAGGATCACTGGACTACAGCTAAGGTGTTTTTTTTAAATCACTTCCAAAATGCTTTTTATGCCCAAGCATGAGTTCAGTCTGCCTGTGCTGTGGGCTGGCTAGCAGTTGCAACAGGGAGCTTGATAACCACGGTAGATATGTAAAGCCTGGCTTTGGCAGAGGAAGGCTGTCAGTTATCCAGTGCTGAGAAAGTCACAGGCTGCTCTGAGGTTGCCACAGGGGCAGCTGAGTAAAACTAACACTCCGTAGCACAGAACTAACCAGCACAGCTAAGAGCCCATGCTCATTTCTGCATGCAGCCTGTGATACCCTGTGCAGACACCACCAAGACAGAGGGAGTGAAAGGGTCAAACACTCCTTCCTACCTCCCCTCCTTCCACCTCCTACTGACCTGCCAGGGATGAAACTGTGGCAGCTACAGAACACTTCTGGCAGCTCTGAAGGCAGTGACAAATGGCAGCAGCTGAAAGCACACAGACACCATGTCACAGCCTTCCTTCTGCTCTTCCTCCCTCCTCCTGTCACCTGAACTGCGGAGTACACTAGGGTAGGATGCTCAGTTTGGCACAGTGATCTTCAGTTAGGCACAGGCCACAGACAACAGGAGCAGCTCAAGTGCCTAATACAGGTATTCTTAAGGGCTCATGCTGAATAAGTTGCTTTTTGAGTGGTTGTCAGTACACACACAGATACCTAGGGAATGTCTCTAGATGGATACAGTCCAGAAGCTACCCAGTGATGCTCTAACACACCCTGTGCCATCACATGCCACTCATATGGACAGGTAGGATGCTGCACTCCATGTGCACCAGACAGTGCCAGAGCTTTATCAATTTGTGACTGTCACCTTAGCAAAAGGGTATCATACTTTCATAAACATTTATATTTGGTTTCTGCTTTTAAAGTCTTCATTTTCCCATTCCTCACTCAGTTTTTCTATTTGCACTTAGTCTTTTAAAAAAACCTGAAGTTTTTATGCCCCTTGTCACAATTTTCTCCTTTTCCTTGAGCTTTACCTGCAACATTTCCTTATGAGAGATACTTTATCTTCCTGTGAAAAAGCACTTCAGTAACAATAATGTCCACTATTGGGAAGCTTTCCTGTTCAGTCAAGCAGCACGTAGACACCTTTATCAGAGAGATGTACATACTGTTTCTGTTGTCTAGAAGACCCTACTCTGGCAAATATAAATAATTTCAGTCACAGATGTGTTAACAATAAAAAGATGTATTAATGAATGACACAGAAGTGCTTTTGAACTTGGGGGTCACGCACCATTCTGAACGGTAACCCCTTTTTAGGACCTTTCACCACCTGCACAAATGGCAGTTCTCTTAGAGGTCCCTCTCAAAATCTACTTGTAGATCTAAATATATGTTTATTCACCTCAGATTTTAATTCAAATCAAATGTTTCCTGTCCTAAATCACACACTCTGGGACTGACCTAGCACTGTAAACCTAGGATGTCATGAACATGTATTTTGCATCTATTCAAAACAAAATCCTTTAGAAAGATCCCTGGGCATTTCCTCTACCTGGCAGGCTCCAGAGGTACAGCTGACTGGAGGGAGGAACCTGAGCACAGCACAGAATTCTGTGGTTCAGAAGACAGGTTCTAGGGGAGTTCCCATGTTCCAGTGATGGCTGATGAGACCTTGGTGGCACCCCGAGGAAGGCTTAGGCCCAGAGGCTGGCAACAAGGCTGCAGGCAGCTTGTACAGCAGCAGCAGCATGGCTTCCAGTAGAGTGGCAGAGGTAATTTTTTTTCCATTAAATGACAAAACTCTCCTCCAAGTTGCAGAGTATGTGGTTATAGTGGAAGAGCTTGTACACTGCGGGGCTGTGGTGTGAATGTAACATACAGACAGTCAGGTAAGAACAAAATCAGTCACTTCCTGGTGACTACTTCTTCAGTGTGTGTTGTCCAATATATATGCCTGTTATGTATGATTGCAATTCCCCCCTCACCTCCACAACATATCCTATCCTCCTGGATAGGGTAGAACATGGAGGCTGTGAGGACTGGAAAGCACAGGCAGGCTTTTCATGTGTATGTGCATACAAGAGAAGAGAAGGAAAAGGAAAAAAGGTTTCTCTGAGCAGAACTTGTGACCTAGACTAATAATTTTAAATCATTCTGTAAAATGAAAAGCAAACAAATTCAGGAGAAATTCCAATGTTCACAAAGCAAGAAGACCAGAGCAAGACAATGGGACCTGGCAGCTTCCTCCTAGGTCCACTGCAGGCAGGTGACCTGGTGTTGGAAAAGTGGCTCCTTCAAAGGGTGAAAAAGGGGGCTCTGAGGTCTGTGGCAGGTGGAAGAACAGCTCTTACCCCTGAGCAGACTACAGCAGGGCTTTCGAAACATCCATCTGCTGCTGCAATAAAGCTGTGTGCCATTGCCTTCTCACACCAGAATAAAAAAAGGCTGTCAGGCTCCTGCAAGGACGCTGAGAAGATTCTACAGGCCTTCTGTGTAAGAGGAGTGAGATATGACTCCTAGGGGTGGACGTTATTGCTATTAGGGCTTTTCCAGTGGCAGGATGGCTGCCCTGGCCTCAGCTGGTCTGAGGACAGGAAGGGCAGGCTCCAGGCCTGGCAGTTTTGGGAAGGGGTATTTCAGACCCTCCACTCCTGAGTCTCCTTTCCCACAGGAACAGGAACAGATATCCAGGTTTTATGTCTTTAGGGCTTTTTAACCACCTACACCACCACTCCATCTATACACAGCCCTGAAGGCTGTGCCTCCTGGCAGCCAGAGGATGGTGAGGGGTAAAGGAGGAGCAGGGAGATAAACACACACCAGGAGGGATGAGCAGGGCAGGGAAGGAAGGAAGGAAGGAAGGAAGACCCAATTCCCTGGGGTGGCTCAAAAGTACTCTCAGGGTAAAAGAAATATCACTGAGTCTCCTAAAAGGACTGAAGAGGGATTTTAGGGATTCATAACCTCTACTCCTGAGGATACAGAGGTACAGGGCTCCTCCAGGAAGGGAATAGAGAGGATAGAAGTTTGTTCCTTAGATGAAGCAGGCATAGGTGCCACATAAGAGCCATGGAAGTGGGGCTTAAGTGTTTTGGCACTATTGCTGAGGAGTGTGTTAAGAAAAAAAGTTTTATTTGGTCTTCCTTTAGTAAAAGACTCTTCACCTCTGGCATGAAGCACATTGACTCCTGCAAGCTCCATCTACTCTGCATTTATAAGTTCTAAGCTAATATATCCTAAAATAAGTGTTTCCTTTTACAATGCATGTGCTCTTCCTTAAAGTGTGTGCTGAAGAACTTTCTGCTGCAGACTCTGTTCTGGAGCTTGTTGCTAGCACACTGCATTTTCCCTAAGCTCTCTGGCTCAGCAACTTTATGCCATATGCAGCAATTGCAAGTATTAATAAGGAGTAGGCAGAGTGCTTCATCTCCCTTGGCAGCTTTTTCAGCACCAAGCCAATATCAGTAGATGCACAACTAGCCACCGTAAAAAATAATTTTTTTTATATATTTTTTTTTTTTTAGTCCTTCTCCCAGTAGAGTGAAATGAGAAATCCACTGCAGAGTTTAGGAAAGAGAGAGAGTACTTGCTTTAAGGCTACAAACTCCATTGCTGACAGGACTCAGAGCAAGCACCTGGTGTGTATGGATGCCCTGCTCCAGGGCTGGCAGTAGAGGGAAGGAAGGGCCCAAGGACCACATGGCACAGCACAGCAGCAGGGTTTGTGCTTATCTCTCCCTTCACCTAAATGCACAACCCGGCTCTTGGGCTAAAACATAGTTCTCAGGGCACTAACCTTTGGCTCTCCACCTTCACGTGCTCTTCTGGGTTACAAGCACAGAGCTACTGGGTGAGTTGGGAGAGTTTCTCCCTGTACAAGCAAACCAAGGTGCATAACTACTGATTAAGGTATGCACAAAGGCAGAAATTAAAATTGTAACTGAATCCTTCAGTGCTTTGCTATTCTACTACTAGCTAGCTGCAATGATTTCAGTCTTTACTTAGGAAAGATTCCCTACTGGCTTTTGCCAAATGCATAATGTTGGTCTACATCTCTTTAGAGAAACACATTTAAAATATATATTTAAAATATTGGAACAAGACCTAATTTTTTTTTTTTTTTTTTTTTTTTTTTTTTTTTAGTAAAAAACTTATCTGGATCACAAACAAGGATTTTTTTCAGTATGTCTTTGTATATGTGTTGTGGTTTACTCCAGCTAGCAAAATACCATGAAGCTGCTCTCACAAATTCTCCCTCCCCTCCTCCCACAGAGGGGAAGAATCGGAGGAAAAAGAAATAAGAAAGCTCGTAAAATTGAGATAAGAACTATTTACTAATTAAATCTAAATCAATGTATACAGATACTACTACTAATAAAAAATTAAAATAATAGAAAATAAAACATAGGATACAATATGATACAATATAACACAATATGATACAATTTCTCAGCACCCACTGACCAATTCACATCCAGATGTTGAGTAGTGAAAGTCAGACCCAGAGATCCTGAGAACCACAGCCCGAGAGCGATCGCTGCCCAAGATCCACAGCCTGAGGGCCAAAGCCCAAGAACGGTCACAGAAGATTCCAAGCAAACCCTATCAGTGATAGCACAGCCAGGAACTGTAAACAACCCACCATCTTCCACACGAAGGAGCCAGCACAGGAGTTGTACACAAAGCAGCTAACACAGGAGGGTTAGCAAGTGCCCGGGAGTCAGCGAGCAAGGGAGTATGGGAGAGAGTAATGGCTACTGGACCCCCTCCTTGCCCAAGACCCGGAACATGACGTACTATAGAATGAAATACTTTCTTGGTCAGTCTGGGTCAGCTGCAGTATCAGAAGCGGAGAAAGACCTTGAATTCGGTACAGGCCATCCCCAGCACCAGCTGAGGCCTTATCAGTACTGCTCTTAGCAGCTTCCTAGCAACCACAGTAAAGAGAGTTAACTCTTTCCTGACTGAAACCAGCACAATATGTCAGAATACCCACAACCTTATTCCACAAGTTTATTGTTCTTTACTTAAATCACAGTGAATTACTGGGATTATGACAAAAACCTTTCAGGAAAACTATGCCTGGGTAAAACCAATAGTAATGTTTCATTCTTCATTTTAAGACATTAAAAGGGTGCTTTCTTATTAAAAAGAATTTATGTAATCTGAAACAACATGTTTTTACCTGAAGTTAATATAAAGTAAATCTTACTTCCTCATTATCTAAAACAACATTCCACCTTCCGTATATTATTGTTTTGGAATTTTAGAAAGGATTAACTTTACACAACCTGTTTCACTAACATCCATATATTCACTTTCAACCTGCTGTACTATGAAACATCCTGGATAATAAACCTTGAGATATTTGGGCTGTAAATGGAGGAGCCAACTCAGCCAGAACTACAGCTGTGCTGCTGGAACTGCAGCAATAAACACAGACTGTGACTCCCTTCAGTTTTATTTCCCTTGAATTCAGTTTTTGGATTTGAAATTTCCCAATCTAATAATTTACTTTACCTGAGTCAAGTTTTTTAACAATTTTGCCCATCTAGATGAGATATCTTTATGCTACCGTATTTATGTCCTACTCTAATGAATAGCTCCAATCAGATTCCTATAGGCAAGAGTTTCTGAAATGCATCTGCGTATGGTTGATATTGCTCATAGAGATTGTGTAGCAAAATCAAGCTTAACAGCCTCTGCTTTTTCTGCATTCACATCCTTGAAGCACAGCTATTCTATAACCTTACTAAGGTAGTCTCTCTGGCTGTTTCTTACACCATGTAATGTCACAGTGCACTAAGTGTGCCTTTCACTGGGGGGAACATCAACATTTAGCATAAATATTCCACCATGAATATATTCCTCTTCAATATTACGCATTACAAAAAACTATTATTCTCCCAAAGAAAATAATTAATATTTGCTTGATTCCTGTTTGTCTCATATATTTAAGATTGATTTCCTTCCAGCCATCCTCATTTTGTTAAACACGGTTCTACTTTCTGAGCGTGTATATTAATCATTTCACACAGGAGCTGGTTGAGTGAACAATACAAGTTCACAACTTGTATTCAAAATAACCTGATGACAGCTGTTCTAAAATAGTTCCAGTTTCATGTTACCCGATGGGGGTTTTTTGCTAATCAGAAATATGATTCACATTCTATCAGATTGTGAATAAGGGAAATTTAATACATAAGTCTTACTCTCTAGTGTTGTGGGTTTCATTTTTTGCCCCAGTATATCAAGAGAAAACACAGTATGGGCATAAAATGCGTAAAAATAATAAAATAAAATAAAATAAAATTAAAAAATAAAATAAAATAAAATAAAATAAAATAAAATAAAATAAGCCTTCAAAACCAAGAATTCCTTTATATGAAGATCCTATAGTGCTTAAATGGAAATTTTGGTTTTGTTGGGGCTTTTTGTACCACTCTGATGAGGAAATCTCTTCTTTTTGTGGGACCTCATTCTGCCAATCCAGAAATGCAACTTAACAGATTCCCACTAGTAAGGAGTGGGAGAGAGCTGACCATAGACATCTGGTCAGGGCATGCCCAGCTGTTAACCTGAATAATGCTGATGGGGTACCAACCACCTCCAAGTGATGTGCAATGACAGCTTTGGAGAGTAGTTCTAAAGGCTGTGCTGAGACTGAGATGTATAGAATTATAAACTGCTTCAGTAAGGTAAAAATTACTGGAATTAGGTAAAGCTAACCGAGGAAGAAGAAATTTTTACTGTAGCTGTAATTGTAAGATGTTTGATAAGCAGCTTGCTAAACATCAAGAAGCCAAGAAAGCTGTACATTTTGTAACATAAAAAAGAGCCTATTACCAACTGTTTACAATTAGAGAACAATTCCCTGACTCTCCAAAAGCAAATATTCTCCTTACTGGATGCCAGTGATGCCTGTATGAATAAGATTCAACCCATATGCTGAAGAAATGGAACTGACGGTAGTTAATTAGAAAACTTCAAAAAGCCACGGCTCCTGGCCCCAAAACACCTTCACTTCTTGTTCTTGAAAGTGATGTTGTAATTCAGATGGTGCTGGGAAAAGCTGATTTCTTACCCAGAGCATCTTAGAGACTGCAGTATGATATTTGTACAAGAATGAAGACAAAACAGTCTTAGTTATGTGCCCACTTGGAGCCAGGAGCAAGAAAGATGCAAAAATAAACTGTACATGATGATAAAGAGTTACAAGTCTCACAAGAGCTCACATCCATCACATTGACAGTTTGGTAGATGAGGAGAAAACTCACTCAAGGTTAAGGTTGGACCAAAATAAGATGAATATGCAAAATAGCATCACACATAGAGGTAGTCATGCTATAAAATCCAAATCATATGCTTGACTCTGTATCAGGGATGCTCTGGAGTAGTATGACACCTCTGGGAAGGCAGAGATAAGTGCAGTACTCGTAACTAGGGACAACATATAGAGGGCAATGCAGCCAAAAGAGAACAAAGAACACTGAAAACACACCTATACCTATAGTAGCAATATATACAAGTACTACTAAAAATAAATAATTAAAATAATAGAAAATAAAACATATGGTACAATATGATACAATTATGATACAGATGCTCACCACCCACTGACCAATGCACAAACAGGTGCTGAGAAGTGACTGTCAGAGCCAGCCCGAGAGCCACAGCCTGAGAGTGATCGCAGCCTGAGAGCAACAGCCCGAGGGTTGGAGCCAGAGAGCTGTTGCAGCAGATTCTGAGCAAACTCTATCAGCGATAGCATGACTGGGAAGACTAACCAAACCCACCAACTCCCTCATGAGTGAGCCAGCACAGGAGTAAGCAAAGCAGCTAACGTGGGAGTCAGGGAGAGTGTTAGCAAGTGCCAGGAAGTAAATGAGAAAGAGAGTAGGAGAGGGAGTAATGACTCCCAGACCCCCTGCACGCCTATGCCCTGAGCATGACGTACTATGGAATGAAATACCTCCTTGGTCAGATTGGGTCAGCTGTCTGATCGGTGTGTCCCCTACGCTGCCTGTACCAAGACAGTGAGAGCTGGGAACGCAGCTGCAGTACCAGAAGTGAAGAAACACCTTGAATCTGGTGCAGACATTCTCCAGCACCAGCTAAAAAGACAATTTATCAGCACTTCTCTCAGTATCCAGGAACACAGCTTCATAGCAGACATGGTAAAGAGAGTTAACTCTTTCCTGACTGAACCCAGCACACACACTGTAGTAAAGCAAAGTATTAGAGACACTGTATGATGAGAAATCAGCAAAATTACTAAAATCTTCCTCCCTGAAAGAAGCAGGTTTTAACACTTTACATAATTCTTCAGATAAAATTTGTATTTCAGTGTTGGTAAATCTGTAATTACTATGCATTATATAATCTGGAAATTATTTTCATCAAAATCTACAGCCTTGGAACAAAGGTTGTGGATTCCTTTGTCTGAGGTGCTGCTTCTGAAAGCACAATGACATGCTACACTTTTTCTTCACATTTAATTTCCTCAGGTGCTCTGTGAATCCCTGCTCATGTCTTTTCTTACTTAGCAACAGATCCTGTCATCTGTTCTTATTCTTCAGATAGACAGAAATCAGTGGTGGCTTTAAAGATGACTTGCCTACGAACCAAAAAAATAAGAGTCAATAAACTGCAAATGATTAAAAATATACATCTTCATTCAGGTCAACTAGTAAATGAAATATAAGGACAGACCATCAAGGGTGTAAAGCAGAAAACTATACTGATTCCTACTGATAATTTAGTCCACTATTTTAGTGCCTTGTATGTTATTTCTACTTTAAAAATCAGATCTCAATTTAACTGAATAGCACTAACTTTTCAAAATATTATCTTAGCCTTATCTTGCTCTAAAATATATATAACTTTATATACACAGTTACTCTGTGGGTAAGACTCTGAGGTGCAAGCATAACAAGTAAGTTGTGTTGCCTTTATCTCCCTAGTCCTAATACATGTTTTCTCCTTCCTAGATATAATTTCTTTCCTCATTTCAGCAGAGTTGTAGTTTACACTCCAGCATTCCAACCATCAATTTCCTTTTCATGAGCTGAAAATATAGTCAAAAAATATTTTTGAAAGGGAAACTTGCCAAATAGTAGCTTAATAGAATTTTCCAGTAAGAAAGGAAGCTCCTGCAGATAACTGCAACTTCTTTCTTCCTCGCTGCAAATTTTAGGAAGCTCAGCTGAATTATAACACAGCTTATAGATTTGCTTACAACAGAAGAGGATATGATTCGTTTCACCTTCAAAAGTAGCCAGCGCTGGTGTTGTCGAAGTCTGTGTTCACATTCTGACAGACACTTGATGCATTTAGATAGTCTTACACATATGTAAGTGCCAGCTGCTGTACTTTAGCTTCAGGTTGGAAAATCCAGGAGGATCTCTGCTCTCCTCATGTTGAAAAGACATATGTTGGGGTGGGAGTAGTTTAGCGAGCATGAGTAGCTGTACTCAGTAGTGACCTGAAGGAATTGTTACTGATGCTGTCTTTGATTATGGAGAAAAACCTTTGTTGTCATACATTGTTTTCTGTTCCTCCCATGAGCAACCAGCTGCAGACCCCTCTGCCCCTGAAGCATCTGTTTTGGTTGTCCCTGTTCCTAAGCTTTAAGCTTGTTTGAGGTTTTTTTCCCATGAGCAGCACTCGTGGAACAGGATCAAGTGTTTTGCCTTTCAGCTGACAGCTTTAGTGCTCAGTTTTTTGTGAAAGTTTCAGCTGAAGAAGACAAATCCTTCACCTCCTTGAAGTCTGTCAAAAACTGTGTGAGCCTTCTCATGGACTTTGCTCAGTATGAAGCATGATCTGCCAGGGAAGTTAGAATCATAGAATGGTTAAGGTTGGAAGTACCTTAAAGCCCATCTAGTTCCAGCCCCCTGCCATGGGCAGGGACACCCTCCACTAGACCAGGTTGCTCAGAGCCTCATCCAGCCTGGCCTTGAACACTGCCAGGGATGGGGCATCCACAGCTTCTCTGGGCAACCTGTTCCAGTGCTTCACCACCCTCTCTGGGAAGAACTTCTTCCTGACATCCAATCTAAATCTCCCCACTTTCAATTTAAACCAGTTACCCCTTGTTCTGTCACTACAGGCCCTTCTAAAAAGCCCCCCCTCCAGCTTCCTTGTAGCCCCTTCAGGTACTGGAAGGCTGCGATAAGATCTCCCCAAAGCTTTCTCTTCTCCAGGCTGAACAAGCCCAACTCTCTCAGCCTGTCCCTATAGCAGAGGTGCTCCAGCCCTCGGAGCATCTTCGTGGCCTCCTCTGGACTCGTCCCAACCATCTATATCCTTCTTCCGTTGTTGTACCTTTGATTTTTCCCCTCCCCTCAGTTGATCAGGTCAGGCCTGGACACTCCTACTGTTAAAGGAAGGGGGGTTTTGTTGTCTCTTTAAGTGGAAGGTGCACACAACACAGGAGTGTGACAAGCCACACAACTTAGTTGCAAACACTGCAACCTTAATGTTAAATAGATACATTAGTTTGGTAATAAACAACAAAAATCAAAGATAGGCATGCTTAAATACTACACATATTTTAATATAAAGAATTAAGTGCCCTCTGATATGTTTTCATGGCAAGAAAAATCATAAACCAATTCTCAAATATCTGTTTAATAATTTTTCTTAGTATAAACTTATAATCAAACAGAAATTACTTTCACCATGCAGGAAAAGTCTAACAAATTAGAATACTTTCAAAATTTAGTAATAAGAATTAAGTAATAACCTATTTTGCTAACATATAGGTTTAATCATGACAAGATTTACACATCTTAAAGCAAAAAGCTATCACAGGCATGGAATCAAACCTCAGCATCACATGGCCTGGAAAATAGAATCATAGAATCATAGAATTACCTAGATTGGAAAAGACCTGTAAGATAAATGGCTTAGTCTTGATGTAAAGAGACAGGCAGATAGAGTCCATCACATACCTCAGTGAATTTTTAGTTATGTATTTAACATATTTAGTTATGTATTCATCTACAAATGTTAGCTTTATTTCCACTGTGATTTTCTTTGCCTTCTGCCTCCGGCTATTAGATTTGACTGGGCTATTTTCTGCTCAATTAAAGAACTGTTAAAGAGCCATGTACTGTTGTGTGAACCCAAAGGGAGCCTAGCTACTAGAAGAACATATGCTGAAATTTTTATGTGTCTTAGCTCACATTAATTTTTTCCCATGGCATCTCTCCCTGCAGTGAAATCAACCTGAACGTAATGAATGCCTCTAAAGTAATAAGGGACAAGAAAATCCTGTTGGGAATGTGGAGGTGGAAGCCCAACTGAGCTCTGCTGACAGCAAGCTGCAGCAACAAACAGGTTGCATTGTTTCTGTATTTTGGAGGCACTGTGGGCTGAGCAAGTTTAAGCAGTGAAACAGGGCACTACTCCCTCTCCCAGCCCTGGAATACCCAAAGAAAAGATTACTAAGGGGTGGGGATTTATGTACCCACCCAATATTTCTTTGCCCTGTAGGGGAAGTTCAGCTTTCAGTTGCAAGTTTTTTCATGTGCTGAAATCATAGGTTTGCTTTTCATTTACAAAGGGAGGTGAAGACTGTCACTGTGCCACAATCCACATCTACAAAGTCTAGCAAAATCATAGAGGATGAAAAATAATTCAAAAAGGTCAGAGAACCAGAAAAGATAAAAAAAAAAAAAAAAAAAAAAAAAATCCTGAATAAAACATTTAAAGACAGTCCCACACTGTGTGTTTTGTACTCACTTTAGCCCAGTAGCTGCAGGATGAATTATTCCATGGGCATATACTATGCCCACGGGAAAACCAAATACAAGCATTACTGTGTTCCTTTTGGCTAGAAATGCCAGAATGAGGATATATGTAGTACTGTTCCTCCTGTAAGAAATACAGAGTCACAGTTTTATGAGTCATTTGAGATTCTTCCCAAGCAGGATGTTAGATTGCTATACAGTGCTCTCACTTTTTGGACCTTTATGTCTGGTGTTCAACAAATGAAGTATTTTGTCCAGTTGTTTGAGCTTTGCTTTTTCTTTCATCAAAATAACATTTTTCTTTTCCTATTTACTAACATTTTCATCATTAACATTCAACCTTAGATGTTGTATTTATAAATTGTCAAAAGCCTGGCTTTAATTTTTTTATAAAAATGAAAAGTAAAATATTGTGTTCATCTTCCAACAGCAATGCACAGTGCCAGGGTGTGCATTAATAAAACACTCTCTCTTATCTATGTGTTTTAAAATATGCCAGTGCTTAAAGAGACATCAAACTCACACCCTGCTTATTACCATATTTTCACAGTATTTTTTTTCGAAAAATTTTCCTCTTGTATCTAATTGAAACTCGCCAGGAGTACCTTGCACCCATTACCCCTTGTCTTTTCCGTGTGATTCCTCGTACAAAGGGAGTCTCCACCTCTGTAGCCACCCTTGAAATACCAGAACATAGTAATAAGGTCTCCCCTAAGCCTTCTTTTCCCAAGGCTGAACAAACCCAGTTCTCTCAGCCTTTCCTCATATGCCAGGCTACCCAGTCCTTGGATCATCTTTGTGGCCCTTCTCTGCACCCTCTCCAGCCTGACCACATCTTTTTCGTATAGTGGGGACCAAAACTGAACACAGAACTCCAGATGTAACCTGACAAGTGCTGAGTAGAGTGGGATAATGACTTCTATATATGTGCTGGTGATGCCCTTGCTGATGCAACCCAGCACGCTGTTGGCTTGCTTTGCAGCAGCAGCACACTGTGCACTCGTATCAAGCTTGCTGTCCACCAGGACACCAGGTCCCTTTCCACAGGCCTCTCCCCAGCCAGGTAGATCCCAGGCTGTGCTGCACTCCTGGATTATCTTTTCCCAGGTGCAAAACCTTACACTTGTCCTTGCTGAACTTCATAAGGTTCTTGCTAGCCCATTCTTCCAGCCTATCTATGTCTTCCTGCAGGGTGGCTCTTCCCTCCAAAGTGTCGACTTCCCCACTCAGGTTGGTATCATCAGAAACCTCTTCAGGGTACACTTCATCCCCTCACCCAGATCTCTTATGAAGATACTAAACAGCCTTGGGCCCAATACTAATACCTGGGGGATGACACTTGTGACAGGTTGTCAGTCTAAAAAGGAGCTATTTGCCACCACCCCCTGGGTGCCTCCTGTCAGCCAGTTCCTCAGCCAGCGCACCGATCACTTCTCTCGGCCATGACAGTTTCTCTCGGAGAAGCCTGTTGGAAACCTTGGATAAATCCAGGTAGACAATGTCCACCGCTCACTCCACACCAACAGAGCAGGGTATTTTCTTGCAGAAGGTGATCATGTTTGTCAAGCACAAATTGCCCTTGGTGAATCCACGCTGGTTTTTCCCAGTCACATGCTTCATCTGACTTGTGACAGCACCCAGGAAGACTCATTCCATAACTTTTCCAGGGACTGAAGTAAGACTGATGTGCCCATGATTTCCTGGATTCTCCTTTTAGACCTTCTTGTAGTTGGGGTGACATTAGCCTTCTTCCCGTCTCCTGTGATGTCCCCCAATCACCACAACTTCTCATTTATGAAGGGCAGCCTTGCAATGACACCAGCCAGGTCTCAACACCTCAGGTAGATCTTGTCAGGGCCCTTCGATTTGTAGGGGTCAAACTCCTGTAATAGTTCACATACCAAGTCTTCCTTCACTGATGGTGGGTGGGTGTTTGTATCAACCTGTGTTTTTATTCCCAAGGCTTGGAGGCCAACAGTGCTGGTAAATACAGAGGAGAAGAAAATGGTGAGAACCTCTGCATTTTCACCATTGCTGGAGACTAACTCATCAATCCTGTTCAACTGTGAGACAATATTTTGGAAGTTTGTTGTCCTTCTATACAAAGACAGGTACTGCTCTTATCGGGAAGCAATGGCAGAGAAACCTTTCACTTCTTTAGCTTATACGTATATCCACCTAGTTTAATAAAATTAATAAAATTACAATGGAAGAACTGTGCTGATGACAACATCACAAAATGAGCACCTGGTATCAGTCAAGCATCAGACAAGACACTTCAGACCAGAGGTCTGCCTTCAGCTGCACTGTATGGGTTGTTGATTCTCTTTCCTCTGCCTACCAACCAGCTCACCAACCTAAAGGAACAAGAACATGAGAGAGAGGGAAAGAAAGTTTATGCTCTGACATATAATCAGTGTCAATGATATCACTGCTCCTGTGTGAAACACTGCTGGCAGTGGCATAGGTATTGAAGTAGTGGGAGGGTCACATCCTCCACGTCACTGCGCTCTCCTCTGGATCCTTCCATTCACCCTTCCTCCCACCCATTGAAACTCACTCAGAAGGATATTCTGCATATGATGTTAAGACTGCAATCATTTGCAGGGAGACTATTTCTCATCTGCAGTGCCATCAGAAACTCAGGGCAGACACCCAGAATGACTCTTGGACCCATGGGTCCCCCACAGATGCATGTTGAGAGCTTCCAAGGTCACTGTTTAATAGGACTCTTAGGAAATGTTTACACCAAACAAACTTTCCGGTTGTCCTACGCAGCAATGGGCTTCATCATATGCCAAGAACAGGTTTTAAAACTTTTAATATAGCAGAGTAACTGTTGCTGATGTACATATGGTCCCAATAGTCACATCTGATAAAGCTCCTATCCTTGTGCACTCTCTGACCAAGAAATGAGACAAAGGGAAGTGCCTACCTCCCCCAGACATAAGGCATACAGAGTCCTAAATATTCTTTCTTGCATAACACCCAAGTTAGACACTACATGGCCAACAGTAAAAATATGAATATTTCTAAATGAACAGGCTAAATTTTGACAAAATAATTTTCAATCTTGGAAATACTGATGTTCAGTGTGGTGTTTATCCTGTGAAAGAACTGATGCCTTTGAACTCTTCACATTTTTGTAAGTTAAGAGCAAAAGGCAATTCAGCAACAAGCTGTCCTTTGCTTGAACACTTGTTCTCTTTCCTCCTTGTATGCATGCAAGTAATTTGCATTACCCTGGAGATGAAGGCAGACTTCACAGTGCTCTGGACTTCCAAGCTATGCACTGCTTTACTGAACGTCTGTATTCTGGTCTTCTGATGTAGTTAAGCACCTTCCTGTGAGGAGGCTCCTGCTCAAATTGCATCTAGAATTTCACCAAATTTCTGTAGTCCTTCCTGATGTTTCCATGACTCTGACAAGCTGTTTTCTTTCTTTTAATTTAAAATTAAGTATAACCACTTGTTTAAAAACTGTCAAATAAAACAATTCTTTGTTAGCAAATGAGACTTCTATGCTGAGTGATACTAAATAGTAAAGCTCTGTCTCAGTAGACATGATCAAAGCTATGAACATGCTTCAGTATCCTGAGGAAGTGAAACCAGAGGGCAAGTTTACCTTATACATAGAGAAAATCTTTACCAGAGGAAACACACATCATTGTTTTTCAGCAAGGGCTGTTTTGCATTTCCCAGTGTAGTAAATTTTCCTCTGCCTCTGCCTGGAGGTACTATGAAATTGTAAAACAAGATAAATCCCACAGTAATTAGTATCTCCCTTATAAGATGACCCTAGCTAACATTGTTTCATTACATGTAAGTTCATAGGAAATACTGTATATAGTACTGTGTATTTGAATAGCATAACTACCTTGCGATTATATCAAATGTAATCAAGCTCAACTTTATTTAAGGCCTAAGTATTTATATTACTTCCTAAGTTGTTGTGAAGAGGGAAAGTGTCATTGAATCTACTTTTTAACTTACCAGAGATAAAGACAAATTGGACTGGATTTCACCAGCCCTAACCTCTCCTACTAATCTCTGGCCTGATGACAGGGTCAACTATAGTTAACAACATCTCTGACAGGGAGCAGTTCAATCCTTTCTTAAAGACCTGCACAGAAGGATATTCATAATGAGAACAAGAGAAGTGCTAAAGACATTAAAATTAAAATAATCGACATTTCTAAGTTACCCTCTGACATCAAAGATTTTTACTTTGTCAAAGTAAGAGACTGGTTTGACATGGTTTGTTCTGTGTTGGCTGTTGCTCATCTTCCTATTAAATTTTAGCTTCCTGCAAACAAACAATTTATTTGCTCCAGTATTTTTTCAGGAGCTGAAGCTAAGCCTACTGTTCAGTAACTCCTAGGTGCTCCTTTTTTCCTTTCAAAGATAGGCCTCTTCTTGCTTTTCCTGGTAATGTAGTATGTTCCCTGTACTCTGTAAGCTCCCAAAGATAAGCATAAAGAGGCCTGAGAGTTCATTGATCAGTTCTTTAAGCATCTCAGTTTTTCATCAAGCCCAGCCAATGTGTAAACATTTCTCTTCATTACCAGAGGGTGAGCTCTTACCTCTTTTACTGGTTATCAGTGTCTGCTGTGCTGCAGCTAACCTTCTTTACAGAGGGCATATGCAAAGAGTAATTGAACATTTAGCCTTCTCAGTGTTACCTGTCAGAAACACACCCAATTTGCTGAACAGCAGAATAACAATTTGCTGGCTCTCCCTTTTATTGGTAGCACCCTTTCATGCTTATTCCTACACATGACATTCCTTGCAAGTTCTGTCTTATCCTCCATCTTAGCCTTTCTGATTTTGCTTCTACAGTCTCATCTTCATATTTTTAATCATCCAACATAAACTGAATTACTTCCCACAGTAGAAGCCTCTTGGGTTTGAGGTCAATGAAGAATGTAAGATTTAATCATGTTGACCCCCTTCTCGCCCCCCCTGCAGCTGGGCAGTCAGCACTCGCAACTCCTTGCTGTTCACTGGAGGAACTGCCAGTTCTCTTTTCCTCTCACATCATTTTCCCAGCAAATCTAGAAATTATCTGAAGGTTTGATTCAGGGAGATGCAATAATGTAAATTATTGGTTCAGAGCTGCCAAAGTAAGGAAGGACCATGTCCTCAGTTTTCATCTTGATGCCTTTCCTCTGGCCTTACGTTCCTACTACGGATCTTGTGCCAGGTCTGGCAGCCATTCAACCCTGAAGTGTTGCACAAGCCAGCAGAAAAAGTGGGTAGTTTTCTGAGGTTTTACGGAGTCAAACTGACTCATGGGGGAATTTTACATTTGCCCAAATAGGCAGATTGTTTGGCCAGGGCTGGAGGGAAGGGAGTGTGGGAAGGAAAGGAGTGAAGAGGACAACACACATGTGGGGAGAGGAGAAATGTGAGAAGACAGCCATTATACAATTAAACAATTATATTAATTGACTTATTCATCTTTACAATCTTAGTCTTCCTCCCTAAGAGGAGAAGATCGCAAAGTGCAGGTTAAGCAGAAGTAAACTCATATAACTTCTTTAATGACCCAGGTGTTGTAAGTAAACTTGAGGGTAATGTGGGTAATCTGCAGCTCTTTCCTATTTTTACCTTCTCTAAATAACTGAAAGCAGTCTTAAAATTCTTCACCTATTCAGATGCAATTATTCTTCCGTGAACCCCAATTCTAACATATAAAATTGTTGCCTGCTCTTCTGCAATGGGGCTCATCAATAAGACCTGTGTTACATCCTCTGCTTTCCTCAGTAACAGCAAGTACTACTGATAACTGCTGAGAGGAAGTAATCATAAGGAAATGAGACAATTTCTTGTTGTTCCACCTGAAGAAAATTAATTACTGTATTCATTCCAGGACAGTGGAAGCAACACTGTACAACACTGTCTTCTTTTGTATCACAAAGAAATTGCAGAATTAAAAAGTTTAATTATTTGCAAAGATTCCTTCAAATATTTTGTACTAAAAGATATTGTTGATTGGGTTCTACAAAAAAAAAAAAAAAAATTCAACAAGATTAATCTCTTTCAATATCTGCCATGTTTCTAACAAAATTTATGACTATCGAACACTGTGAACTAGCCCAACACACCGCGAAAAAACACAGATATGTTCACTTTAAGGTAACCACTTCACCAACATATAAACAGATCCAGGAAAAGAAAGATGATTCTCTCTTCCTCAGAATGGGATGAATAATATAAAGATGAATTATTATTTGCTATCTGGGACAACCCTTACTCCTTCAGAAGAATTTCTCATAAAAGAGGTGGTCAGACTGTCCTGTGGTGTATTTTGGGGTAGATGCATTGTGTCCATTGGAAATATGACTCATATCCTGTATCACTGCCCTAAATTATTTTAAGCTGTCTGTTTATCTCAGTCTTGTAAGTACACTTTTGAGTGCAAACATACTTGACTATATCTTAGAACTACTTGAAATGGGGAAGATTATATATCAAAAGCAGTGGGATAAGAACATCCCTTTCACTACTCAGGCGTGGAATTTAGGCCTCCTCGTCAGTCATGAATGAAAATAAAACCCCAGGCAGGTTATCTCAGACTAACCCTAAGTGTAACATTAAAAACAATTCTTACTTATAAGGGATTCTGTCAAAAATTACAACACTGTGGTGGGCAAGGTTGAGCTCTTGCTCATGAATGCAACTGTCAGATTAAAACACCCTTTTAAGCAGCCTTACACTTGTCAGAAACTAGTTTGCCAGTATAGAGCAGTATGACAAGGCCACAGTTTGTGACAAACTAAAAAAAAAAAAAAATGTTTGGATTTTTCTTAAGTCTGTGACTTTTCATCAGAGAACTGGACACTTACATCAATACAACCCGAAGAATAAAAACAATAGAAAAACACCCAAACTCCAAACAAAAAGCATTTGCTAACCTAGCCAATCATGCTACATTTTTAAAGTGTAGATAACACATGTGCCAATACTTACTATCTAAATACATACCTAGTTTAAGTATTACATGAAAGCATCTGAAGATGCTAAAGTCAGTTTTCTAGTTAAGGTCAAAAAATTGTTATAACATGGTTACACCAGTATTTCTCAACACATGGACACTGAATCTGTTAGGTGTTAGGGAGTAAAATGAAGAGGGAGATTGTTGCTCAGTGCTGCTCCCTAGGAATTAGTAAGACATGGAAGCCATCAGGACATGCCTGAAATGGGTGATCCTGAGGACCTGCAAATGAGACAAAAAAGCCTCCTCCTGGAGCCACCAGAGATCCATGCTTGGGATCTCTGCCCTGTGATGGGGCTGAAGGAGACACTAATTTGCTGTGAATGGCACCTAGACTGACTTGTTAGATGCACACTGGTCTAAACAATACAGCAGTTCCTCTCACTTACGAACGCCAATTTCAGACACTGTATCTGTAATATACAAGCAAAAGAAGACTTGAAATGATAAATAAGCCACTCAAATTTGACCTGCCTTCACATTTAGTGTAGCTCATCTTTAATTATGTGTGTGCACATACTGGAGAGGTTAAGACATCCCATCCAGTATCAGCTAATTAACTTTGTCTCATATTTCATGGGATTATTCTTTAAAATGAAAATAATAATTAAAGCTTAGATAAGTAGGCAATCTATTCATGAAAACATCACGGGACTTTGTAACAAATTAAACGTAGCAAGATTCAGTCCTGTAACTGTGTTGATACTCTGCTTGCAGTACAAGATACACAGGTAGTTGAAACATACAAATTTCATGAAAGACTTTCCTGGACCTCTTGTTATGGGTGTCCTTTGTTCTCCTGGTTTGTTTTTCGTTATTGTACTGTCAAAGCAGCAATATGTTTGAAGTGAAGCTAGTTGTTGGATTAAAGTTTACACAAATCGGTAACTGACGTTTTCTGACAAGAGATACTCATCTGCTGAATCTGAGGTGGCATACAAAAAAAAACAATGGATGAAAACTTTTACTAGGGATTACTTAATCACATTTTGATAGAAATTTAGGCAGTGGTTTGGTTTTATCTTTGTTTAGATGGTAAGAAAGTCTAGAGATATTAAAAATATCAGTCACAGCAGGATATTTTTCTGTTTAGTGATTTCTTGTAATAGGAAAAGCAGCCAGAAGGATAAAGCACCATTACCCCAATATTTTCAGCTTTTTGAGAGAAACATCAAAGAATGATTAAAATGTAGTGAGGACTGCTACCTAGAAAGAAAAGTACGACACTGTTAACATATAAATCCCTAATACATCAATAAATTAATAAGAAAATAAGGAACATATTTTTCCCTTTGGTATCTTTTATACTTTCTCTGATGTCAATGGTGCTGGTATATATTTTATACACTCTGTCTACCTTAAAAGAGAATTCCTTGAAGAATTCATCATTCAACAGTGAACCAAAAATTGTGAGGTACTGTTTAAGGAAACAGACTATTCATCACTCTGCCTGTGTTAACTTTTCTCTATAGATTTCTTTCTTGTGTCTTCTGATCACTGCACCAAATCTTTCTTGCTAACATCTTTTCAACATAAAGAAGTTTATAAAACTCAACAGCCTCATCTAGGCGAAAATTCTTCTTTTATTTCTCTCACAGACCCAGCAAAAATATTTTGACTTCTGAAACCTTAATACACAAAGAATGCTTCATAGGCTGTTGTCAGCAGCAATCATCCATTAAGAAAAGATGTCTTCAAAGCATCGCCAAGTAAAACAGTATCCCAGAACTCAGGGAAAGTTGGGCATCATATGGCTGAGACAGGTGAATAGGTCACTGCTATTAGTCCTTGAATGAACAACAGAAAAAAAAAACCCCACAGTGGTGTATCTTTTTCATGGATACTACAAAAGCAAATTCAGGTCTACCTAAAAGGACTATGCAGTCACACTATCAGGACAGCATCACACAGCGTGGTACCATGCACATGCAATACCACTCGTTTATGGTGGGTCTATAGCCCGTCAACCCAGGAAGCTCACACCCATACTAAGTGCATTAGAGAACTGAGTATCCTAATTAAATTTAGCAGCTCTGTGATTTATTTCTCAAACACAGAAAAAAGAGTTGGTGTGTGATAAAAATAAGGCTAGATGATTGCTAGCTTTTGGTCTGAAAACACATGTTTGCACTTCAGGCAGGCTACTGCTAAATAAATTTTTTGGGCACAAAACCTGCAGAAAGGCTGGCTGTTGTGTCACAGCATATCACAGCAGTTAGTCTAACCATGAAGTATGCGATGAAGTAGCAGAAACTACTTTGAGGAGATGGAGACAGGCCCAATTAATTAGCAGATTCAATTCACCATGCTGTTAAAGATGCTGCATATTTTATGGAGGAGGGCAACTCCAGTTACTTCAGGTCAGACAGTCACTTAGCATTCTTATTGTCACTTATTTGCATAGGTGTTTGTCACTTACTGACCGCAGATACTCTCATAGGTGACCTGAGTTTGGGTATTTCATTGCCTGCATGTGATCTGACTTTACATATTATTCATAAATATTATATTACTCCTTATAATTTACAATATTATAAATTAAATTCTAACCTAATGTGACTCCTAGTCAAAAGAGGTGGTTCCCAGCACTCAGAGAGCAGAAACTGGAACAAAGAGGTGGTTTGCTCCTATCTGAAGATCTGCGGATGTGCTCCATGGTAGCACGTCTCTTGTGCCACACTGGAACTGAGCTGCTTCCCTCAGGTTTGGCTGCCTTTGTTTTCTTGAATTGTGTGAGGACTGGCCCCATTTGTCATCTTGTATCCAGTGACAGACATGAGGTTAGCAGCCTCCTGATTCTGCGTCAGGTTTATCTTGTCTGATAGGACCTCTCAGCACAGATGAACAAACAGAGCTTGTTATTGTCTTCAGGATAACAGGTGGCATATTGCTGAATTTTCAGGGACATTGGAAGACAGTAGTTATCACTGCAGCAGAACAACAAGTAGAAGAGAAAATAAATATCAGACTCTGCAAGATGGTAGGGCAGGTCTTTCCAGTGAGCTGTTTGGCTCTGTCTCAGGATGTACTCTCTTGCATGTGAAGATGTATTCTCTTGTATCTCAAAAGAATATACTTGAAATGTGCACATATTACTGTCAGGTCCGAGACAGTGAAAAAAAGCATATCTAAAGCCTGTACATGGTCCCCATCCTAAGAAAAATACCAGAGAAATGAGAACTTGTCAGCTGGTGTCCTTTGTCCTCTGCCCTCTGCAGAACCTGGGCCTGGCATCTGGGCACAAGCCACCCAGTTCCAAGCTGTTGATGGGATAGCTTGAACGTCCCAGCCTGGGCACATGACAGCAGGATCCACTTCTTGGACATATGCCTCTGGTGCTGGTGAAGACCAGGCCATGACTGGTGGCTACAGAAGCTTATGCATTAGTTATTGTTTTGCACAGAATTGCTATTTCCTCTTTTAAGGTCTTGCATGCGTGTTGCTACACTCCAGATACAGTATCATGACAGTATTTCCCATCCAGTGCCAACCTGAGTGGGAACAGGCTGACTGCTTGTCCTGTAGTCTCTTCTCTTTGTCTAGTTCTCAGATGAGATATAGAAATATTTGCCCTCTTACAAGTACACTCTCTTGAGATAAAAATAAAATAATAAATAAAATAAAATAAAATAAAATAAAATAAAATAAAATAAAATAAAATAAAATAAAATAAAATAAAATAAAATAAAACAATTTCAAACCATCTTGCTTACCTCACCCACTTCAACAAAACCATATGAATTATTGACATGATGACCAAATAGCCCCAGACTCACTGATTCAGGTTTACCTGCTTTCTTTAGACTACAAACCAATCTCTCCTTATAGGGAAGACAGCATTTCTGAGGAACTACAAGCAAAACTTAAAAGAGCTAACTTGGGACACACATTAAGGTTTGGTAGAACCAAACAGCAGCCACCAAGCCTATGCTAGAGACCAGTGTTTAAGTGGAGGTTACGCACGAGCTTGTGGTAGTCTCCAATTGTACAAGGCAGCAAAGCATGACTATCACGGACAGGCCCTCTCCATTATTCAACACAGAAAAGCCTGTAAGGAACATGCAAGGATGTTTTTACCACGGTCTGTTTGACCACCGTTATGCTATTACCTTGACAAATTACTTCAGTAAATGTAAAAGCAGCATTTACCTTGCAAGTAATTTTCCTATTGTAATTATGTTCCTGCCTACCATTTTCAGCAGAGAAAGAAATAAGAAAACATGAACTGCGGATGTAATTAATCTTCTTAAAACCTGAAGATCTGTAACAGAAAGAAATATCATTCACAAAGGAACATCAAATTACTGTCCTCAAGTCAATGGAGACATTGAAAAAAAAGAAAATTGAAAGAGAACTCATACATTAGCAAAGCTAAAAATGATTGTCCAGGCTAAGGTAGAAGGAGAAACAAAAGACAGAACTATTACCATCTCCTTAAAAACACAGGTGATGCTGCTGAAAACAAATATGATTCAAGGAAAACTAACAATTTTATTAATGTAAATACATCATGTATTGACAAGAAAGACGACAGAAAGGAGGTTGCCAGAATCTATGGCATGAGTTGAAATGTTCAGTTTCATTACAGTTGATGCAAAATTGATCCAAGTACCTAAATTAATTGAAAATAGTAATTGTGAAATATGGAGTGGTATACCAGGTCAGGTCTAACGCAGTGGTAGTTTTAAGTAATTTTTCAAATCTGAGGCTGTGAGTACATGGTGAAAATCAGCCTTTCTGTGACAGTGTCACAAGCAAAGGGTATGCTGTGCTAAATTCACATGTGCCCTTTTGGTTTTACTCTGGTCCATCACACTGCCTTCTTGCTTACATCAGCACCTCCTGCAGCCATCTACCTCCTGTCCAGCTGGGAGGTAAAAAAATCAGGTTCAAATCCACATCCCAGTTCAGGCAGAACTGATTTGGAGGTCACAACCACCAAACAATAAGGCAAACAACACATTTCTACAACAACAGTTATACATCAAAGATAACCAAGTGATCACTGCCTGGAGACCTAAGTCAAAGTAAGAGTGACATTACAGACAATTTGTTGCTATAAATACACCAGCCTACAAAGACTAAGAAAGGGAAGCCGGATCAAGCACGTCCTTCAACTTGCCTGGGATTGTCTGCCATTTCTGAGAGAAATGCAGCTGAGGGTCAAAGTCTATTAAATCATTTGTGTTTGTAGAGTCTGTCTACAAAGACACTGGTTAGTGACATTTGTGATGGTGGTTTTTGTGTGGAAGTTACAACCGAGTCTTAAATAATTAAAATCTTCATTTCAGTTTTAATGAGTACCCAGAAGACTGGGTGATTGCTGAGGCTCAAGAGTCTGCAGAACTGGGTTTGGAATATCACAAAAATGGACCTTAAACAGAAAATACAAAACACTAAAACTTTTCACTGAAACTTTTTTTTTGGACAGTATAGTTGAAGGCACTTGCAAGAACCCACTTTGGCAAGCAGTGCCAGGAAAAGCCAGCAAGTCTAGATGTGAACAATAATGAAGAGTAACAAAAACAACCAGCCTTGTAAAGATTTCGAACTAGTCTGTATGACAGCTTGGGTCAGATATCATTCCGTGCAACAGTGTTTGCCATCTTTTGTTTTCCAAGCAGCTTAGCAAATTTAAAGCAAAAACCTTTATCATTGTATCTTGGCCTTGTTTTTATCCTAAATAAACATAACTCAGTAGATTTAAATGATCTGCTTTAATTATCACCAGAGATGCATGCAGCATCTATTTCTCAGACACCTGTGAAGATTGTTCTCTGCACAAATAGCATGGGAAGAGCATGGTTTGTAAGGAACTCAAGATTCTATAATATCACTTAAAAATCTAACAATGACAGAAACTGTAAGTGACTTTTTTTGCATTTCTACAAGGTAGGTGCAGAACTCCAGTTGCATAACAATATATTGGTGTAAGGAAAGAGGAATGTATATGTATTTTTAAAACGTCATGTTTATTCTTGTTTTACTTGCCTGAGACATTTGGGGGTTTGGTTTCTTTGTTTTACATTTCTGACTTGAATGCCAAAAGGTTATACCACTATGGTATACGGTGTTCTTTTTGACCATCTTTCACTGAAGGGCACAGGAGAACAGAGAAAACCTCTGGCAGGAATTCTGCCCTGTTAGTGAGTGACAGCACATAGTTTTGGAGAGTGCCTATAGGAAACATATGGAGTGCTTTAAGAGCTATGCAGGCAAAAAGGAAAAAACAGAATAGTGGTAAGCAAATAAGCAACTACATAAAGAAAAAACAACATTTTATATTAGTAGATATGATAATGGAATATATTTATTGAAAAGCCTTTTTAAGATCAAGACATCTGAGAAGCAAACATGTCATGCCATATTAGTGAGATATATTTAGACAGACTGTTAAAAAAATCAAGAGGACAATTTATCAGGCTAGTTGTACAGTGAATAACATATTTGTAATAAAGAAGAAATTACAGAGTATAATAACTTCCTCAGAAAATTTCTCCATGACAAAAACCCTGTTATAATGATCTCACTCACTTTTCATTACAAAAAACAAAAAACAAAACAAAACAAAAAACCCAAAAAACAAACAAACAAAAAAACAAACAAAAAAATAAACAAACCCAAACCACAAACAAACCAACCATGTTTGGGGCAAATGTGTGAAGACATAAAGATTCAAGCCTACCTCCCAGATAGCCCAGCCAGGAACAAAACTCCCAGGTGGCTGATCACTCTCTCCTCTCCCGGTGGGATGGAGAGGGGAAAACTCATGGGTTGAGACCATGATGGGGAGGGATCACCCACCAGTTATGGTCATGGGCAAAACATACTCCACTTGGGGAAGAACAATCAATTTAATCAGTTACTAATCAAACCAGAGCAGGATAATGAGAGACAAAACAAAACAGTACTTAAAAACCTTCCACATCCACCCTACAGAGTCACAGCTTCCTTTGGGCATCCCCCTGCTCTGGTGTGGAGCCCTCCCTGGGCTGCAGGGGTTCTCTGCTCCCCCATGACCCTCCATGGCTGCAGGGGCACAGCCTGCCCTCTCACCGTGGGCTGACGGTGAACCTCTGCTCCAGGCCACCTCCTCCTCACCTTCTGCACTGACCTGGAGGTCTGCCTGGTTGTCTCACACCCCACTCTCTCCACACAGATTCTCTCCAACTCCTCTCTTCACCCCATTTCCAGTTCCACTGCTACTTCTTTTTGTGTTTTCCTCTCTTAAATATGTCAGTTTGCAGAGGTGCTGCCTGGCTCTACCATGACCAGCAGTGGGTCTGACTTGGAGCCAGATTCATCCCTGTGGCCCTTCCCCTCCTACCAACCACCCACCACCCCACCCATCACAGAAGCCTGATGCAAATGCAGATACTTTAATAATTTGGAGATGGGTCCAAGCTGACTATCTCTGTCAGCTTAAGCTATTCAGACACTTGGAAAATGACTTTGCAGCCTGAAGGTAGTGGACTATGGTGAAACAATGAAGGTACTATTAGAATCTTCCAACACAGAAATCAAGTCATATGTTGTATGAAAAAGAGACAGAGGCTCAAATGTACTGTAAATTTTATGTCAGCTAACTTTCCAGGTGGTTATCTGGGAGCAGGGATAAAGTATTACTACCATACAATGTGGTCTTATGAAAATTTTATTTGACAAAATGGTTCTTTCCTTTCTTCCTCAAAAAAATTTAATTTTAATTATCTTCACAAATCAGTCCCCTCCAAATGATTTTTTTCATTGTGCTTTTAAAGTTTAAAAAGCAGTTCTGTCAAAGACAACATGAGTCCTCAGCTTTAGCAAACCCACGATCTGGTCCATATATCTGTAAAAATTCATAATAGAGCCCTTTAAAAGCTCATCTGTATAACTAAATGGGCATAAAAATGCCACTGACACTTGGCTGCATCTGGATGGACATCGTTACAATCAGGGAAAAGAAGCATGTTCTAGTTCTGCTCCAGCCCCAGCACACAAGTGGAGCTGGCTCTGGTCAGATTGCAGCACCTTGTTCATCTCTCTATCATGAAGGGAAGAAATTGGGCCTCATAACCTGTTCCTGTGCTTCTAGGAGTAAAACAGACACAATTTTTTAAAAGGCAAAGAAACTATGTTGAATTCTTTCTCCTGTCTTGTGTTTGTATGAATCAGGTCTCACTTTCCAAAGGCAGCAGCTTGCAACACTGAAAAATACCAGCCCTGGTCATCAGACTCTTCAGCACTTTTCATGACCTCACTGGTGAGTCTTGCTGTTGCTTCTATCAAAATTCTCGTTTTCCTCATTCTTTCCCTCATACTAAAGGTTCAGGTTTGTTGAGTTCCTTTGATGGAGAGGCCAAAGCTAAAGCAAATCCTAGCACAGCCCTGGCTGCATGATCTCTGAGGGAGTGCAGGCCTCTCTCCTGATACAGCAAGGCATTCCCTGCTTTCCACCATGCTACTTTTTTGGGTTTTTTTCCTTTTTCTTTTTTTAAAGTGAGGCTACTGTGACGTTCAATGACTGTGATAGATAATGTGTCTTCTTCAGTTGATTTAAGTCTTTAGGGAGATAAATTTGGATTGCTAACATACTTCAGTGCCTCAGGCAGAGGAGGACACAGATGCCAGTCATCTGTGGTTGGCTACATTCCCACTTAGGAAATGGCTACGTTCCCTTTTCTGCTCTGGAAACTTACCAAGACTGTTTAGCATATATTAATTTGTTATTGCACACTATCTCTGTGTTTTACTGTACAGAAAGAGGCATTTTCCTTTCATGTCCTTCAGCTGACTCCAACTGTCCAGAAATTGTGCCAGTACAGGACAATAGTCAGTGGGACTAAAGTCAGTGTTGAAGGTAGACTGCTTAAAACAACTGGAGAAAGTGGCATAGTTGCACATCCACAGCCAGCAGCCCTAAGGGATCCTTGCAGGAGGAAAAAGGTCAGGATAGTCGCCTGGAGTGGAGATGCCTGCACTACAGCTATGGCCACATCTATTTATTTTAATTAGGTAAAGACACTGTATATTCTTGTAGTCTGCACAATGTTATTCAGGAATTCTTCTGAAGCACTAGTATAATTTGGACTCTGAATAGATCAGTAACAGACTGCAGTGTAGTAATGGCTGCACCCAATGAATGCCTATGGAAATCCTGAGATAATTTGAGACAATTAAAGAATACATCATCTAAGTTGTGATTTCTCTGTGCAATGTTTGCTATTCATTTTCAGTGAGGTATGACTGAACTTTAAGAAATCAAAGCAAGGATGCTTTTATACAGTCACCCAGTGAGCTACATGTGTGCATTCTCCTTCTCCCTAACAGTGCAACTTAACAGAATTTGATGTCAAGGTTCACTCTATTACTTATTCAGCATGGAAAAGCATACAAAAGCAAAATCAAATTAACAATGTATTAAAATGGTTTACATAAAAATTAAGAATTATTTACAGTGTCAGGAAAATCAAGTCAGAATCGGATTGCTCTGGTATGTATTAGGGAGAAAGGGCAAGGAATTTCCTCCCGTTGGGTCATGAGGTTCAGAATGAACCCCCTTGCTTTCTAAACTTCTCAAAAGAGAAGTCTAGGTGCAGCTAAATCCACTCCTAGTCCCAGACCTGGTCAACGGTTTATGCCTAAGGAATTAGGGAAAAGAATTGCAGTGTGTTAGGTTCTGTGCTTTGTGCAAAACTTTGGGATAGCAGCAATTTGGAATAGCAGCCGTTCAAAGTTAATTAACACTCTTCAGATTTATCACACGATTAAATAATTCCACAGCAAAACTTAACTATTAATGAATCAGCCCAGTAACCTAATTAAAGACTTAACAAAGTTATTGATATAAAGTTGCATGCACACACTCACACAGATATAGATACATGTATATATATAAAGGTACCTGTTAAAATTTCCCCTTGAGTCCAGTGAAAATATTCACGTAGGATGCCAGTTCGTCTCTCAGTGGGCAAAGGGTGGAGGGTTTCAGCCCAAGTTGTGTCTACAGTTCTCTGTTTCACAAACTAGAGTGTTTGTGAACTCTGAGAGGTGACCCATTCAGAGGGAGATGTTGGATGCAGCCCACTGTGGTCCAGACGAGCTCAAAGGGCCTTTCTTCAAACCACTGTTTATAGGGTCATGAGATAATAGACTTCAGGCATCATTAATTTTCCACTTTGGCCACAACTTGGGTTGGTAATTACTAGAATGTAATTGATGGTACCAACTTGCCCTAGTCTCAGGGTTGCCAAGGAAGGATTAGTTATTCCATTCTTATTTCCTTTGTGGCCAGTTGGTTGAATTCCTGGTATGCACACTGTTTAAGCACCCGAGCTCTTGGCACAGTCTGTCCCACTCTCCACCTTAGCAATGCAGAATTGAGTGATGCAGTCAAGGGACACTTAACTGCCAAACTTGCTAGACAATGGCTAAGGCCAAATGGGAATCTGTAGGCCATGGAGTGGTCCAGGAACTTGGCGAGGGAAATGCACTGCCACACCGAGAGAAACCTAAATATTTTGCTCACACTCATTGGTACATACCTTGCAAGAATCAACTGAAGAGGTCTCAGTGTTTTCATAACATATTTATATAAGATTGGAAATCTCTTTTCTGGTAGTCTAATGAATTATCCCATGAAGAAACAAAAAGCATGCATGGGAATAAATGGACATAGATCTGCCTGCATATTCAGACGCGATCTAGCTGAAGCAAACTGAAATCTTGCTTTATTGAGCTCTGAAAACAGTTCATTTCTCTTCTTGAAGTACTGCATATCAACTGTTAGTGGCATAGTCCCATAAAGTTAGCCTCCGAGACTGGAATGGAAATCAGATGGAACAATCTTAGGTATTCTTCCCTCCCTACCCCACATGCTTGGGGCCCACAGGTGAATTGTGCAACAGGTTTTGAATTTTCTGTATACACCAGACCAGACGTAGAAACTTTGGTCACTGAAAAATCAAATCTGAATTATGTAGCTTGTGTAGTTTCATAGTTGAGGTTTGCACATGATGAGCTTTCTGAGCTCTTCACTAAGAAGCTATAAAGCCCTTTGCTATTCTGGGATGAGAGAGAGGTGCGTGACCCCAGCAGAACCTCTTTCCATCCTCCCCACATGCTGGCAGTGGTGGTGCTGCATGGCCGCCCTCCCCCTCAGCTCAGCACTCCTGCACAGAGCATCATGCAGGGGAGCAATGCAAGTGCACTGTGAGTTCATTTTGCAAACCCAAGACACAACAGACAGCTGATAAACATGAAGAGGAGGTCACTGACCCCAAACCTGTCTTTCTAGGGCATGGGCACTGGCTCTAGAGCTGGCAAATTAGAGTCAGCTGCATAGGTTGGTCTAGAAGGCCTTACCCGCCAAAACCCCCACTTCTGCACTTTCCCTGCCTCCCTTGTGCTGGCATTAGAAAAGTTACAGTCATGTTCAGTCAGGCCAGGAAAATATTATTATTTTGATTAGCTCCCTTAACTCCTGGAAGGAAAATAGAGCAGTGCAAAGCTGCTGCTATAAATACATCTGAAAGTTATGACTGGATAAATAAGTACATTTTTTTGTTGTATAGAATGTAAGAAACTGGAATGTAGGTCTTTTGAAAATATTTTTTCTCAGGAAATATTTAAGCCACATCTCTGTTACAGAACTGTCACGGGCAACAGGAAAAGTCAAGTCAACAGAAATGGACGAGAGCTTAAAATTATAACTCACTTGTGAACACCTAAATTTAGACATTAAAGCCCATGTTTACAAACCCAGCTAAGGATGATCTCATTATCAAAATTCTTGCTATGCTCCTCCCCTCCCTGTGCCCCAAGAAAGTATGACACATCATTATTTCAAGCAGTCAGTAATAAAAATTAATTTGATATGGTAGCTGTATCCAAGTACTGAATCATACATAAAGAGCTCAAGGATCTTTAGGAAGTCATTGATCTTATTTCTAACAAATATCCTAAGCTTTTTTAGAGACCTTCAGTGAAGAATATTCCACAACCGTCTCAGACAGTAAGTCAATCTAATCCAACTTCTTGTAGAGTCCCCATTTCATTATGGAGCTGTGTGAGCTGTAAGAGAGGACTGCTCTATAGCCAAGTGGCCCAACTATTCACCCCAGACAAAAGTCTTGCAAGTCTCTTAGGTGGCAAATATCCTAATCCTCTGACACCAGATTGACTTTCTGGCCAACAGCTACTGCTGTTTCACACCTATGTATTTGTCAAGGCTGTATATCATTTTCCTTGCAAACACACTGAGCAGTATGAACTATAGAAGACTGAAAACCCGATTTAATAGATCAAAGAATACTCTCTTTCATTATACCCAAGACCAGAACTGATCAACTACCTAATAAAATGACACTAAATTTCATAAAAACATAAATGTTCAGTTGTATTCCCCAGCTTGTAGCAAATACTCAGTTTGACTCAATAGTCTATTTATTAGGTAATTCTGTCATTATAATAGAAAACACTTACCAGACCTCTTTAGGAAACAGTAGCTTTTAATAGTTTTGTATTCAATTTTGCCTTTTTCTTTCTTTGCAGGAGATATTCTCTCTTACCTAAGGAAAAAAAAAAAAAAAAAAAAAAAAAGTATAGCAATAATTAGTTATTCTGCAAATTGAACTGCTCTGTTAACATACCTTGACACCAAATACTGCAAATCACCCAAGGGACCAGTGTTGCTGAAAGTTTGCTTTTAATGAGCAAGAGTGAAAAAGAAAATATGGAATTTTTTGAGCATAATAATTAAAAATAAGACTATTCAAGAAATTTGTCTTCATGTTAGGGCTTAAGAGTCCATTATTGTGTTTGCAGAACTATTTTATGATTGCATACACTTCAAATTTTAAAAGTACCCAAGTATTTCAGTGTGAGCTTTCCAAAAACTGAAAAGTTGATCAGCTGATGTTGAAATTCAGGCACATCTTATTCTGACCTGAAATTAAATTTACTGTTTCTGACATGTATATCATTTTGCCTGACAACGTTGAAATATTTGGAAAAAAACCTCAGCAAGTTCATGGAAAAAAACTTTACAAAAAGACTTGCCTGGCTTTAGAGACCTGACCCTCCCTGCAATGCTACTTAAAGATGCTATGAGAAAGTGCTTCTGCCACTGACTATATTTGGTAACAGTACACATTGCACAACTGCTAGAATCACTGTGTAAACAGGGCCTGAACACCTGTCCCCATGGCCACTAGCAGCATTTGTCTTCATGCTACCTTGGCAGCAGAGGCATAAGGAGAAAAGTGGGTCGGGAGGCCAAAGCCCAAGGGTTATCAGAAACATAGAAAGGCGGGAAGGAAAGATACTGGCACGTGTAATCTCAGGAGGTCACCTTTACGCCACTAGGTTCTTAAGCAAATTTAAATCAGCAGGGGATTTCCTTGGTCAACTCAGTTACATTGTGCTTCTTTCCCTTAAAAGGGGTAATACTAATTCCCTGATGTGTTCCTTTGCAGCCCTATAATCATGAAAAGAATAAAGGCAATTTCCCTCCTGCAGGAAACACTAATTGGTAGGATGAGGTAAAATTCCTAATAATTTTACTACAAGCAATTCTGAAAAAATGTCTTATTGGAAATGTAGAAATGAACTGACAAATATTTCATGTTAATAATATTGTGTCTGTTGTAAAATATTAACTGTGCTCTTATAAGAGACAAGTTTGAAATAACATAAAACTATAAAGGTACAGAAGAAAATTAGCCTAAAAAACCCCTGATTTCAATACAAAGTAGTTTAAAATCAAGACTTAGAAAAGACTGAGTTTACTGGCATATCATCAAATGGCTCTCATTTGAAACTTAATAGGTGAACCCTGATGGAGTGTTCCCGAGATACAGGAGGAACAATGTTAGTGCTTTGTCTGCTTAATTATTACTGTGGTGATGTTTGCTAGCTCTCAGGATCCAGACACAGAGCTTTATTAAATACTTTGCCCAAGTTGTTCATAAATGCCATGCTTTGCTGTTTGTCAGCAGCGGTATTGCAACATGTAATGACTCAAGAAAAGACATAACAGGTCAATGCTTAGAAAAGGATTAGCATGTACCTAGTGTGAACTATCATCTATTGAATTCTTGTTAAAACAAACAAAAAACTAATGTATTTTGAAATGTCAGCAAAAAGGTGACAGAACATATTAAGAAAAATTGTTATCCTTGCCAAAGAAAATAAAAATCTTAAATCCCAAGAGTCACAAATATATATTAACAAGCTTAAAGATATGTCTTTTAAGAAGCCCAGTCACATTAATGGAAGAATTTGCAAGCTCAGGTAAAGAAGGGGCAATAAATACAGTGTTTGCTGGTCTGCGATGCAACGATTTTTGGATGACCTGATGATTGAGTTATTGCCTCACAGAGACAGAGAACATTCCCCTTGCAGTCAGTAAAGCGCAGAACTAATTAGTGTGGCCAGCCAGCATGCTTCAATGAAGTAAAGACAAATTACACCAAGACTGTCTCTGTCAGTCCTTGCCAAAAGGCACCTATAGCAGGAGTCTGGCCTCATCCCACTTCCCTTAAGCCTGCACCCTCCTCTCTCCTGCCACACCGAAAATCTATACACCGGCCTTGTGCTGACCCTTCTTACATCACACGACATCAGCATGAGGAGACCAAAGTCCAACTTTCCAGCAGGAAGTTCAGAAATTACAGACTGGTGTGGGTCACACTAGTAGTGAAGGGGAACTCGAGATGTAACAGTAGGAAAAAGCAGCCTTACAGGAAGAATGTACATGCCATCATGTCACTGCTCCTTTCCCCAGCCAAAACCCAACCGTGCTCTTTGGCTAAGCCAGATGGGGCCACCTCTGGGTTTCCTCCAGGCTCCAGCGGGAGCATCATGTGCAGGGCACTTCAAGGGAGAATCCTCGCATTTGTCCTTTTCTATTTCCTGAAATTGGCTTGAAGTGAGAACACTGAATCTCTCTGAAGTTGCTTCTAAACCACCAATAAGCAGACATTTCCAAAATCCTGTAAACATGCATATTTTTGTAAGATCTAATGGGAAGCATCTGGACCCCATTTTAAAGCAAATTTCTGGGACATTTCTGAGCTGCAGGGAATCAATACGAGACTGCAGTCTAAGAGTGGATGTCTAACAACTTTAACAAACAGCTTTAATTCTTTCTATACCAAGCTTGACATACATAATTAGAAAAGCTAATTGAACTCATCTGACCTCCAGAAAACTGGTGTTGCTGCAGCATTAGTAAGAATGACCCATTTTGTCATGGGGATTTTTTAATTGAATTAATATTTTATAGAGTATGGATTTTTCTAAGGTCTTCTGTATCTTCACAGATACGCAGAGGAATGGCACAGACGTAACCCTGTTAATAGTCCAACTATTGCTTTCTGAACAACACCGTCTCAGTGAAACCAGGAAGCCCTCTAAGGATTGTATTACTTTGTTTGTTTGTTCAAAGTGTTAATTTGTTTATGTACTTAAAGTATGATCGCAAAATTAAGAAAAAAACCCATGTACAGTAGATTTTTGTAAATGAGAAATCTGAAATGTCAACTACCCAAACTCCATTTTGTAACATATTTTTCAAATGATTGTGGACAGTAAGCTTTTATCACAAACACTTTCAGTACCAAGTTTATAAGGAGAGGACAGATCTGCAGGAAAAACAGCAGAAGTCAGATAATTTGAATAAAAGTTAGTTTAGAAGTTCACATTAATTTAAAAGTTACCAATTGGCCTTTAAAACTACCTTATGCATAATCATGAGACTTATGAAATTTTCTTACCGTACATCAGAGAATATTAAAGGATAATGTTACATACGTAATACCAGTAAAATACAGACTTTCCTGTGCTTTACTATAAATGTATTTAATATCACATTTAATCATCAGCATAATCCTTAATTCTAGTTCCTCTTAGCCACACTAAAAAACAACTTTTGTAGGTATTTCTTACCATATTAATGGAAGAAATTTCAGAGAAAGGGGTCGAATAAAATCCCTTTTAAAACGTTCAAGTTGCAAATGCAGAGAGACAGGTACATCTGAGCACACTTTTGCATAGTATGAGCCAATGCAAACATTCACCCTCCATGCCCTACTCTCAGTGCCAGCAAGGTGATCTCAGTGCCAGCAAGGTGATGCCAGGCCTGGCCAGTGGCATGCAGTGAGGTGCAGGGAGCACACAGCTCTCGTGTAGCCTGAAGGGTCATCTCTGTTGAGACTGCAGTCCTCACACACTTCCAAGGATGCACACAAAAGCAGTCTGACCCTGTCAAGATTTGAAGCTCCACTGTTGTGCTGCAATTTTCAGGCTCCAGACCATTAGCTGAAAGCACAGAGCTGCGCAAGTGTGTTAATGGTTTCTCAGCAGAAATTATGTGATGTGAACCCATCAGTGTCCCAGCACCTGAGAGCATGGTCCTAGTGTGAAAGGGACTCAGATGTGAACAAGTTTGTGGCTGGTGCAGAGGTAGGGCTAATGGACCTGGGTGATTGGGCAGTAGAAAGCTGCTCCCTCTAATGTGCTCCTGATTTTTTGTACCTCTGCTGCTGAGGAGTCCCAGCTGTGATACACCCTGAGGGCTGAATGGACACTGCACGAGGAATCTAGACAATTTCACACAGTGAGCTAAGTAGAAAATCGAGTTCAAGGCTCAAACACCAGACCCCAGGATGAACTTGAGTTGCAAAGTACTGATAAAATCTCCCTGCACGTGTGTGTGTCAGATCTGGGGAACAGTTATTGAAACAGTGGGGCCAGCTCAGCAAAGATCTCTCCATTATCCAAAATCAATCATGGCAATTCCAATCCTTTTACCTGTGCAACATTAATAGTTGAGTGAGGAGTTATTACTGTAGCTATACAGAAAAGTATGAAATCATTATCACAAGCTGAGCTATGAGGCTTAAAAAAAAAAAAAAAATCAACATCTCCAAAGGTTTTAAACATTTGACTTGTACTTACAATTCATCAGAGTCACTCAACAAACTTATGTAAGAGCTTTTCTTGAAGTGTTTACTTGTTCATGGCCTACTGCAGTACCAGATCCTGCTTCTTCAAGGAGGTGACAGTTGGGTCTCCATTCTGCACCTTGGACAGCCCTGGAGCAAGTTTCAGAAACTGCTACAGGACAGATGGCTGAGTAACAAAGCATGTGGAATTATCATTCACGTTACTCTTCCTGATCAATCACTAGCCACCAAAGCAAATGACAGAAGCAGTTTAAGCCACTACAGACACCAGGGTAGATTTTCATCTAATAGGAATAGACATCGTTGTGCTAATTTTGAAATTTCAGCCTTAGGAAGAGCATGCTGCAGTGATTGACACCAGCAGCCACTGCCCAGGAGTGGGAACCTGCAGTGATTTAAACAGCAAATCACACCAGCGCTGTGTGAAACACAGATTCACACTGCCTTGCACTGGTATTTTATGCAGTCAGTCTTTTCCAAACCCACCATCCTCCTTTCCTTTTCCCAGAGAAAAATGGCGCTTTTGGGAACTCCTTAAAATTTAAGAAGGAAACATCACTACCTTAATGTTTTATATCACACGTTAGGGGCCTTTCCACTGTTCTGATTTCGGTGCCCTGGAAAGCCTTGGGTGTTCTGCTGTAAGCTCAGTGCTCAGAGAGGCAGAAGCAGGAATGCAGGTGGGGACTTCTTAATTGAATCCCAGGAGTACAGTAGCACCCTGGGGTCACTGACTACCAAATAAAGATTTTCTAGATTCTAACCTTTTACTTTCATACCTACATCACAATTCAGAGTTCTAGGTTCCACAATATCTAACACAGATGGAAAAGGAGAAGGGTGGTGGATATGCTTGTTAACAATGATCAGCATGAAGCAGAGTTTTTCTCCAAAATAGGCTTTCTAAACTTAGTGACACTTGTTTTATTTCATTTTAGATATCTTATTATTTCCTTCTGTTTTCTCCAAGTCTTTTAAGGTGATTTTGTTGGTTGATTTCCAGGTAGAAAAAAATTCAGCACCCCACCTGCCCCCCTTTTTGCCTCAGCTCAACAGTTTTGAGGATCTTTAATCGGAGCCAGTTCTCGTATGTCTTCCCCTGATACAACTGCTAGAACTTAGTTGGCTCAGAAGAATTTGCTGAAATACAGAGGTCTGGTTGCTCATCTTGATGCTCTACATATTCAGTAGCTGTCAGCTGACTGTAATCATTAGATAAAAAGCTGTCTAAACTGATCATCCTGACTAAATTATCCTGAATACATAATTAATTTAGCCCTGGTGTCAGTTTTCAATTAATTATGTAAGATCTCAGCCTTTAAGGAAAAAGATCAAATAATACTACATGTGGTCATTCTGTAAATTGAATTCTGTCCTGTTTAAAAATATGAAAAACTAATGTCATTGTTAATGTTGATAAAATAGATAACAAATGTGATACATGAATAACTAAAGAAATAAAATGTCATTCCTTCTTATTACTGTTATGAAAAATTTAGCATTTTTCTGACAACATACATGTTCACTAGAAGTAGTTTATCTGATGATATAAAGGCATATTTTTAAGATTAGAGTCACATTATACAGCTGATGCAAAGGGATCAAAAAAAAAAAGCAGACAGATGAGTCCAGTAATTTATGATATAACTCTTATTTAAGAACATTCTAAAATTTATCGTAAGGAAATTCTATCAATAAATGGAAATACTGCAATTTGGGAATCAGCCATTTCGAGCACAGATGGAGAAAGAGAAAAGAGAGACAAAAAGGGGATGGGGCATGTGACAGAGAAAGAATACTTGTTAGTTGGGATCAGCATCATAACAGAGTTTTTCTCCAAAACACTCTCTCCAAACTTCTGGAAACTAGTATCTCTCACTATGATTTCCCCCTTCTATTCTTTTCTGTTCTCTGAGTTATCATCTGGCACAATCCAGCAGATCTGACAGAGAAAATTGGCAAAGACCAACTGGTTTACATAATCTTTTATTAAACTCTCTGGAAGCTGAGGTCAGACTCACTAGTTTAAATTCTTCATCTTTTTTCTAGTTCTTTTCTTGAGGGCTATGTTCAGTTTTCTGGATCCCCTCTGTAAACCACCCACCAAAGAAGAAACATTACTGAAAATAAGAATATCTTCAGTCACCTTTCTAAGCCATAGAGCTTTGCTTTGCTTATCTCCATGATATTCACTTAAAAATTACTTTTGCAAAAGTAACTGCTTATGCTTCTTATTTCACACTCATCTTTTCTGTATCACTGGACCTCAGGTGGTGTCAAGTGGCACAGCTTCACCTGATACCAGCGCCAATTTGTATCAGCTGAGGGCTTGCACCTTTCCATTTCTCATTTCTTATGTTATTCATCCCTTCTAGCCCACAGGAATAATTCTTTCATTTTAAATACTGTCCTGTTCTCACTGTCTATTCTTTTTATCATCCTCACTGGCTTAATTAAATGCATATGACATTAATATTTTTTAAAGTGAAAATAAAGACATTTAAATATATATGCAGGACATGTCACTGTTGTATGCTGCAGTGGTACATGTTTTTTACAATGGAATCAGAAAAAGCATCAGCCTGCATATGTGTCATCTTCATTTGTGTTGCAACCTTAAAACTTAGTTAAAAACTGTCTTTCACCTATCAGCAACCACCTTCACTTGGTAGATCAGTTATACCACTCAGAGAATTACTCTGGAGATCCAAATAGTCGTATGAGGTACAGTGACTCAAGCATTTGACTGGAGGAATACAACTTGTTGAAAGAATCAAACTATACAGCACCTGTGCAGAACTCATTAATAACCCATTGTGGAAAGGTTGTTTCAGAACAACAAAAAAAGAAAAGAAAAGAAAAAAAAAAAAAAAACCCAAGGGACAAAATTTAATCTTAAACTTGTTTTAAATATGACAGTCTTGAAAACCTTCTGAATTATACCTGAAATAACTAAGGTTAGAACCATCTAACCTGCTTTTTCAATATGGCTATACACACGTAGATACAGAAACAATAGCCGGCTGCAGTAGTTTGTCCATTCATGTTCTGGATGCAGTCTACGACATGCGGATGTGAAAGTTCTTGTCCAAAACCGTATGTGACACAAGTCCTTTGCTGGACTGGAGTGTTCAGCTGCCATCCCCTGCTATTCTCATCCTGTGAGAAGATGACAATAAAGACAGGAAAATATCATCAGTCCATCTTTCAAAAGGGTTGATTCAATCAAAAGCAAGAAAAAGGAGTTTGAGATAATTTAAATAATGGAAAAACTTCACACAAAACATGATGACTCCTAAGGTGGGAAGGGAGATTGTGGAATCTCCATATTCAGGGATTTCCACCATCTGAATAGGCAAAGGCCTGAGCAACCTGTCCATTCAAGTTACCCCTGCTCAGAGCAGGAAGCAGACCTGGATGAACTTCTAGGAATTTCTTTTCTACCTAGATTACTGTATGAAAATAGAGAAGGATGAATTTTGTGTAATTTTTAACAAAGCTTAAGTTTTTTTTATGAGCAAATGTAATTAACAACATCCTTCTTCAGTCAGGTTGTGTAGTATTAACAGTCTAGCAGTGGGTTCCAAATATGTTCCTGGTATGATATCCTCTCTAATTTCTTAAGCATTTTGAACAGAAAAATTAATAAAAGTAGTGTCGATGTACTCCCAACCAAAACTTATGGTAACAGCTAACACCTCTCACTTCTTTCCTTTCTGAGCATTGTAAAAACAATCAGATGTTGCTGTATCCATTGCCGTTTGGAGTCTTTCCTCTGTTACTATAATAGCTTAATTTTATTTTTTATTTAATTTATATTATTATTATTACTGCTGTTTTTATTATATTGTTAGTGTGATAAAATAAAAGCTGGAACTCTCAGGAACAGAGAATTATTTGCACACACTTCTACTAATCATTTTGGATCACTCTGAAAACAATTTAAAATAATACTACACAACAGAAATTACAATATATCCTTTTATCTCTCTACTCTTGCCATACATGTGAAAAAAACGTAAAAACAGAAATCTTTTAAGTTAAATATGACAAACAAGCAACAATGACACATGTATCTTAGGTGGTTCTGATACAGCTATATATGATCTCTATAGCCAAAAAATAGCAAGAAATATAAGATCATTAAGCAATATAGGAGGTAAGAAAAATACTAATTAGTAAGGGGAAAGCAGGCAATGATAATGTAGCTGAACTTCTTAAGATGTGTAATCCATAGGAAAACATGTTTTCCTATATGAGTGTGACATATGGCACTGCTGGATAGAATTTTCTGTTTGTTTTACCCTTAATAATACTCATACGCTGTACACATGACTCATGTCTGATGTTCTGGGCCATCATGTCTCATGAGCCCAGAGCTCTTACAGACATCCAGAGGGATTCCAATGTGGAAATAAAAAAGAGGGGCAGATTAGAAAATCTGGGAAATGACAGGGAGGAAAGCAAGAATTTCTGCCAAAGGAAGAGGCTTCCCTGAGGAGAAATTTCCGCCCTCATTCATGGCAGCTGGGAAGAAGCAAGAAGCATCCATTTTGCCCTCTGTGTTGCACTAAGCAGAAGCACAAGGAAAAGCAATTGGCTGGAGGACGACAGAAAACATGTTTGGCTGTGGGCACCTATAGCATAGGTCAATGTTCACGTCACCACCACTACATCAGAAACACCACATCATCAATCACCACTACAGCACAAAGACACTACTCTGTTTCATTAGGGATTATTATTTCTCTGTGTGTTTTGTTTGGGTTGTTTTTAATGATGAAACATCTGAGTGAAGTCCAGAATTTCACTGAAAACTCTTTATTGTATTTGCCCTATTAAGGACTGTTGAAGCACAAATAACACACTGAAGTGGAGTCACCTTCTGATCAATGAATCCTGAATCAACCAAACATATGTGAAAGGATAGGGAGATTACTTCCCAACACCTTCATTTTTTTTAGTTCTTTTTTCACTTATCCTTGCATGTTGCTGAACAATGTTTGGTTTACATGTCAAATTTTCTTTTAAAAAAATCTTGAAATATCTTAAAAGCTAGCATACATTTTATAGGAAGTCACAGAGTGAAAATTCCATCTTCCTCTGTTTTGTTATAGGTAGCATATAAGATAAAGGTAAATCTGGAATAAGAAAGGAATCAAAATCAACAGATATTTACTATTCTATTTCAAGCAGTAGAATGTATGTTCAGAATTTAAAAATAAAAATGGAACATGAAGATATAAGGCTTATTAATCATACTAAGGAAGCTCATATTAATCATATTAAGGATTGTTCTCATACTGATAAGTGGCATCTTTTTCATCCTGCATGCCTTTGACAAATACTGTACTTAATGTCCAATTCCCCACATGATGACCACTCTGCATGATCCCAGAGAGGCTGAACTCATCTGACAGCTTAGCACAGAGCAACAAAACAAGTACGTTACAGCTACTGGTTCTTGCATACTTGATTTTATAACACTAAAGTGAACTAAAGACCCAGTTACTAGATTTTCTGGGTGCAAGATGAAGTCCCTTAGTGAGTCCTCACATGGCATTTAGCCACTTTACTTTCCACACCTATAAAGATCATATTAAAGTCCTATTTCCTTGAAATAGAGGCCATTGTAATGTCATAGCAATGAGTGGCCTGGCTCAGCCTTCAAGAGTGTGAAGGCTGGGGGACTATCAAAACCCATGACTTCTTCCTTGCACCTTATCAGACACCAAGAGAGAGGAAATCTCCAGTTCTCATGGAAACAATAATAATTTTCACTAAGTCAGGTGCTAAAAATGCAGATTTATATTTCAGCTCTGTGCCACAGCCAACACACCCTGATGAGGGTAGGGAAGCACAGCACACATGGTACAGTGCAGGTCAAAACATAGAAACTCCCAAGAGAAATGCATATTGCACAACCTCAGGGAACCTGACCCTGTGCTTGGTATGGCTGAAAATGCTGGGTTCGCACAGTTAAAGTCCTAGACATACAATTAATAAGAATAATACATACATGGTGGTGGAGTGACCATCCCTGGAGGTGTTCAAGGAACACGTAGACATGGCACTTGAGGACATGGTCTAGTGGTATGGTAGTGTTGGGCTGATGGTTGGACTGGATGATCTTATAGGTCTTTTCCAACCTCAGTGATTCTGTGATTTGCCCTCCCTCAGTTCATTAATGAGGAAATTATCCATGATAAAAAATGCTTTAGATTATGCACTCAATGTCAAGGCACTAAATATACTTCTATCTCCAAGCGATAGGTCATCACCTTAAAAAAAACAGACTCCTTTATCTTCTGTGCAGAAACAAATTGCTTCAGACTCAGTGGACACTCAGTGTGCTTTCTACCCTTTGCAGATCATTGATGATGCTTCTTTTCCTATCGTAATAGTACTCAAATAGGATGACTAGCCTGACTGAATAGCCCATGAGAGTTATGCCCTGTCGCATGGCAGGATCTCTGCCTACCTCAGAAACAATAGCTTTGCCATAGACTGAGCTTATAAAAAAGATATTTGAAAATAATTATTTGGTGCCTATATTTCATGTAACTAACAGTCTGGGGAAGAACCACAAAGCTGACTTTATTGGCAAATACAAATTATGCCAAGGGAAGGGGGACTATTTCCTGGATAATAAACAAAAAGCAAATCTTCCAATCTAGAAAGCTAGGAGAAAAAATAACATTTGTATCCTTTGGGATTTCTGAGCACTTACATTATTACATTCTCATTTTTATTGAGCAGGAAGGTAATAAGACTTGAACATTTCACATCAGGAAGAACAGCATAGCAGAATTTCAGAATGCTAACGATGTGGGCTTTGCTCCACATTGTTCAGGATTTCAGAAAAGCATTTTTAAGAAAAGGAAAGTCATGGCACTACCTTGGTTTCATTTTTTGGATGGGATAAGTTCTCAGTTTCTGTGCGTCCCAGGACTTCTGTCATGGTGCTTACCTGAAGAGATGGATGATAAAGTAATGCCCCCCTGCTCCCTTATTTCTATAGGACTTTTGCTTTGCTTGATGCTAATCTATTATTATCAATTATCTAATAATAAAAAAGATAATCTAGTGAAAAACTGCTAAAATGTTTAAAACCAAACCTTGTACAAAGCATAAAGGCTGTTTATACTTAAAACTCATGGGGAAGATATAAATTACATTCACTACATTTTTCCTCTCTCCCTTTTCAGCATGCAGCCAGTCCTGAAACTGTTATAAAGCACAGCAAGAAAGGGAATTTGCACATTCACTGGACACAATCTTTTTCTGAAAACTGAGTGCTAATGCAACACAACATGGTCTTGTAACAAGATGCACAGAAAGGAGAATAAAACTGTTTTAGATAGGAGTGCCTGCTCCCTGGTTCTAGTTTTCACTCAAAAAAAAAAAATCCAGAACTCATGAATTTCATTCCCTTCACCAAAGCATAGAGTCTGTGTATTTTTTTAAAGTGAAAAATAACTATGGCTACTACACGAATCAAGAATGTAACTCTGTGAAAACTACTACTTGAACAAGAAAACAGTTTTGTTTTGAAGTAGCCACTTTCAGACCACATTGTATATTTCTGACTTGAATTAAGGTAAATAAGCAAGGAAAAAGGGAAAGCATGACATCCTGACCACAACTTGCACTGAAGTCACTAACATTTTCAGCCATATTTACCTTGTCTTTTAGCATATCTGTTTTATCTTAATGCAATACTAGATTATTGCTACCAAGAAACTTGCCTTCATCACTGCAACTCCACATCTTAATCACAGTTATTAGTACACATTCAGGGGTTCCAAAATGCTGCAGCGATAACTCTGTGCCTTCAGGCAGCAGGATAGTGTCATCATGATCTTCAAATATGCTCACACTAGTTTCCATCTGGTTTCAAATTATAATTCAAGACTGACTTCCTGATTTTCAGACCTGTATGAACCTGCTCCATCTCAGTGTCTGACCTTAAGGACAATTGGCCCCTTTCCTCTTAATTTTATCCTTTCTGTTTTGATTTTCCCCTTTGATACTTGCATTTGTACTTACTCATGATTCTTGCACAATTGTACCTATTCAGTTATTTACTCAATAAGCCCATTCCATGTGCTTCAGTCCTGCCTGTCTCCTCCTAAGTCCCTCTGTGTCTGAGCCAGCTGAGTTAGCCGGAGAGACAAGAAAGCAGAACAAAGTCACTTCTCAGTTCCTGGGTCAGCTGGGAGATGAGATAGCCTCAGGAATAATTTGGAGCAGATCAAAATCAAAACAAGATAACAAGAGAGTCATGTGAACACATAAATCAACACTCTAATGGGTCACTGGAGTCACAGCTTGATCACTGGCAGGCAGCCTTTGAGTGTAAAATGAAATGGCTACAGCAGGAGGTGAAATTTTCAACTTAGCAGCGCTAATGAAGTGCAAATCTTGCTAATATTATAGTATCTAAGATGAGATATGCAGAAAAGAAAATTATATGCGAGTAGTTCTCCAGAACTTGGAATGTTTTGATCTACCTGCATCTCACGTGGCCAGTGGAAACATGGGTTTCAGCCAACCATGACTGCATAACTATCTTTCTGATTTAAAAAAGCAGCTGACTACATGCCCCTGTCCTAAGAAAGTGAACAAGAATGAGACGTACCTACATGCCAAAAGCTTAATCCTGTGAATTTACAAGTGTAGGTACAGTAGTTTGAATGTAGCATGGCATATTGTTGTTTTCCTGAATTATGATTCAGAACCTCATGAAACCATGAATCTGCGCACCCCACCCCCTTCAGGTATTATTGAGGCCAAGGTATAGTAGGACTAGAAAAAGAAGTTGATTGCAGTATGGATAATAATAAATGCAACTATAGCTGACCAAAGCAAAAAAAATATCTGTGAGTTGGAAAACTGCTAGAGTTTGGAAAGAAACTTTCCTACAAGATAAGATGTTGCATGGCTATTTATGCTTAACATTTTACACCTTCTTCTAGTGCATCTGGTGCTGTTTATAGTCAGAAAAGCTTATTGGAAAACTCCAGTGTGTACCTGAATATAACTTTTCTTGTTTTGCCAGTGTTAGGGTATGTGTAAATTTAAATATCTGCTGCTTGAAATTTAGAAGATACTCAGAAGACTGGCAATATCATCATAAATCAGGATGGAGAAGGTGGTTAAGCCTGAAGCATTTTCAGATTAACATCTTCTACTCAGAAACAGATACTTTGTCTTAAAATAGTTATGACTGAAAAGTTTGCAGACAGAGACATGCAACAGGCACAAAAGTGTTTCTAGAGACCCAGTGGATAAACTACATTTCATGTTTTTAATTTCACAAGAAGAAATTAACCTTAGTGTTAACCAGTGTACCACTGCGATTGCAGGTCTAATTCGGGTGCAATTGCATTTATGTTTTTACATTAGCATCAAATCACCCGTCAGCAGGAAGTTCGAAATTCTGTGTGAAAAGTGAGTAAAAAATGCATAGAAAAATACACATTAAAAGACAGACCACATTATATATACATATACATATATGTATGTATGTGCACACGCACATTCCTCTGTGTGTGTACACACAAACAACCCATGCTAAATGCAGTGTGACATGAACTGACTGACATTTTGCTTACAAAAGCAATCCCAACCAGCTGCCTGAGCCACTGGCCAGGGCCCTCTGTGGGCAGGCTGCCAAGTTGGGGAGCAAGGAGAGGTGCTCCTGAGTGCCACTGTCCACCATGAGGGAAACCACTGAGTCGCTGCCTGAGTGGGAAGCCACCCACCTGGGGAGGACCTGCCATGTATGCTTTGATGTCATTTCTTTGGCTGCAAAATTCAACTTCTAAGAGCAGCTGCTTCTTTTAGTCAAAATCCCCATCTGTAAGCTCTCAGACCTCATTTTGTTTCAACAACTGTTCCAAAATTCTGTCTTTCTGCATTCCAATTTGCAGTTGTGAAACTGAAATCAGATTTTTTTAAGCTTATGACAGCAGAAAAAAGTGCAGACACATGTGAGAAGAAAGTGCAGATTTTGGAGGGTGTGTGAATGTACATCTTCTACAGTTAACTATGCTTTATCTTCAAGAACTCCTGAAGTCCTACCAGTTTACTACTACTGCTGCTCCATATCTTTTCAGTGAGCTAGAATCTACTGCAGTACTTGTACTCAGTACAAGTTTTCTTACCTTACATGCAGCAACAACTGACAAAGGTGCTCGTGTAAACAAAGCAAAAAATACATTATTCATGGTTCTTTACCGAGATGCTGTTGCTTCTCTCCACAAAGTTTTGTATCACATCTTAGTTAAATTGAAAGAATATTACCATAGAATAACTTCCTTTAAGGTGTTATATTTTTTTGAAGTTTGAAGGAATTAATTTTTCCAGGAGATACCAGACTTCCAAGGATGATAGAAGCAGACTCAGGGGTATGGAAACAGTTATACATGCAACATGGGTAACAGGAACTAGTCTACTGTCTTTTGCAGCTCACGTCCGCACTTGAAGTCAATTGAAAGCTCAATAACTGTGTGAGCATTGCTTTAATCCCAAATTAATTTACTCTGCTTTTCACAGTGGTTATTAGCTTGCATGTTATGCACGCTCACGTGTTCTGCATGGCCACCGTGTTTCTGATCAAATCACAATAGGTAACCTTGTTCATAAAATACATTTTTTCTCACCTCCAGACAGCCCCTGAAAACATGTACATATGTGGTTTGTGTGTTACCCACCTGAGAATAAACAGTGTCTCATTTTGTGCCTTTCTGTGGGGAACGGCCTGCTAAAGAAGAAGCAATGTGGAAGTGCTGATCTCCACTCCTTGACTAATGAACATTTGGAATCAATACAGCCAAGCAAAAGCTTTAAGCTTCCTGACTTCAACATATTTTTGTGTCCATAGTCTTTCCCCCTATACATTCCATAATTAGGAGCAGTATCATCCTTCACTTGTTGTTTTAAAAATTCACCAAAACCAAAATGCCCAAGGTTGTCTAGACTAAATGATAAAAATCCTGCTTTCCTAACAAAGCACAAAACAATGTAGCTCCAGCTATTTTTCTACCAGCCTGGAAGCAGTCCTTGTAAACCCCTCAAAAACAGGATTTAAGGTCAAGTTCCATGCACTAGGACCACTTTCTTAACTCAGACTGCTCTTGAACAGCTTTCCTCTAAACGTTACAGTGATTGTCAGCAATATAAAACAATTAAAATAGACTGAGATTGATAAAATGGGCAAAATGGGTATGCATTTGTGTTCATAATCCCATTGGTATGTCAGACATGGATGGTTTTGCACATTATCCTAGAGGATTTGCCAGACTGAGGCTGAACCCTGTTCCCTCACCATGTGTGAGTGGTGGTGCAGGGTATGGGATATGCTGGTGTGTGCACAGGGTGTTTTAGTGTGGGTGCCAAGTGGAAGATCAGGAAGGGGAAAGACTGAGAAGTTGCTGATGTTGGCAATTCTCCACTTAGGATGCTGATAACTCTGCAACGGGCAGTAACTCTTCCCTTGATGGCAGGTAGGCAGCCAAAGACTTTTTCACTGTTAGCAGCCTAGAAAAGGAAGAAACTATCCTGATGGTATGACAGAAATCACTTTTCTCAGTAAAAGAAATCAAAATATGTTAAGAAATGTTAAGGTTATGACAGTTTTTAGCCTTCATTTTCAGGATTTTGCTAAATTACGAATAGCTGCTTGAGGCAGAAGAAACATGACAGTGAACTCCCTAAATATCATCTGCTAATTAAGTGATGATGTGAAACCAGTGCGGGAGAAAACTGCAAGTTTTGCATTTTCACATGACAACAGCGACTGTTAAAATAGTCCTGGTGTATGGTGGATGACTCTTCATACTAAACTAGTTTCAAATTAATTTTTGAGAGGACAGTCTGAAAAACTGACTGTGTTGGGTTTGTGTAGAAGGGCTCTGGTAGCAAGGTGGGGGCCACAGGAGTGACTCTAGTGAGAGGCTGCTAGAAGTTTCCCTGGCTTCAAGTTGGACTCACGTCTAGCCAAGTCCAGACCAACCAGTGACAGTGGCAGTGCTCTGTGATAACATATTTAAAAGAAGGAAAAAAACTGTGGAGAAATCTGGGGAAGGAGAGAGGAGTGGGGTGTGAGAGAGACAGCCAGGCAGACCCACAGGTCAGCAAGGAAAGGCAGTAGGAGGTGGGCCGCAGCACAGGTTCCCTGTCAGCCCTTGGTTAGAGGGCAGGCTGTGCCCCTGCAGCCATGGAGGGTCACAGGGGAGCAGAGACCCCCTGCAGCCTGGGGAGGGCCCCACACCGGAGCAGGGGGATGTGCCTGAAGGAGCCCATGACTCTGTGGGAAGCCCACGCTGAAGCAGGCTCTTCCTGAAGGATGGGACCCCATGGAAGGGACGCACACTGGAGCAGTTCCTGAAGAAATGTAGCCCTCCCCTTACCACTGAGGGTGTGGAGGAAGAGAAATGGGGAGAAAAACTGAGCCCAGGAAGAAGGGAGAGGTGGGGGAAGGTGTTTTTAAGGTATGGGTTTCTCTCTCATTATCCTACTCTGATCTGATTGGTAACAAATTAAATTGATTTTTCTTCCCCAAGTGGAGTCTGTTTTGCCCATGACCATAACTGGTGACTGATCCCTCCCCATCCTGGTCTCAACACATGAGCCTTTCCTTGTATTTTGTCCTCCGTGTCGAAGCCAGGGGCAGGTGTGAGTGAGTAGCCACCTGGGGCTGTTGCCAGATTAAACCACAACGCTGACACATGCAAAACAAAATGTTGCTGCAAAATTTTCATTACAACCACAGACATTAAATTGTGCTAAAACGTGTGCAAAATCTCTAGGTCTTCCAAATGAATTTGACTTTAAGTTACTTTAAGGCAATACATGCTTTTGCACAAGAGCAGTAGGAAAGTGGCAGTGCAAGCACAGTTTTGAACCAGTTCCAGTCAGATCATACTATCCATAGGGTTTGCTCTCAAAGCTATTAGTTATGCTTCTCTGCCCATATCTCCCCTTCCAAGAAGATAAGCAGCCTTGCAGCCACTCTGTCAATTGGGAAGAGTTTCTTTTGAAGGGTTATATGCAAAAGTAGCTTGCCAGAGCATGCTAGCAAGTGCTAGGACAACATCACTTGCCTCTGTACTGAAAAGGAGGAAGAATATTAAAGCAGGGAGGAGGCGAGATAAGTGTTCCAAACTAAAACATATTTTTTAAAAAATTCAGTGGGTTTGCATAAACTACTGTAAGGTTAAATATTAAGATCTGCTCGCTTTTACACTGTTGGTCTGATTAGCACCACCACAAGTTCAAGATTCATGTTTGTTAACTATCTGCCCCATTTTCCCTGCGCACAGCTCCACCACCACTCTCCATGGCTGCACTGTACTGGGGCACCCCACAGCTTTGGTCTCTCCACTCATCAAAACTGGGGCCTTTTGGGATATGTTGTGGCTTCCTCTAGACCTGTGTAACCATGTTTCTTTCCCATGGGAACGATGGCGAAGAGAAAGAGAAGACGTGTGTGTCAGTCCGGGTTGGAGTCAGGATGTAACTGGGACAAGCAGGATTCTGGGAAGAGCTTTTGTGTGACCCTGCAAACATAGCTTTTTGTTGTTAGACTCATCAGCCCATGCCTGAGCTTGATTAGTTCAGCCATCTCTCCTGTACACAGCATATCGGAGCTGTTCATCCTATTTGTATCTCTACTGTTAAGCTCTTCTCCAGAGACCGAACAACTTGCTTTCAGTTAGTCCCCTGCCAGCGCTTGAGGTCATATCTTCACCTCTGCCCGCTATCCCTACTGGTTTGGAAACCTTTGTAGCCTACATCACTACAGTAATTGGAGGACCTGATCAGGTAGGGAATGCATACTTATTGCCACTTCACTAAGGTGTGGATGGAGCAACCTCATCCTGTTTGCATGAAGGTACTATTTACCGAACACTAACAACATGTCTAGGGAGTACAAAATGCCAAGCTTCAACTGCATTCATACCTTTGCTCACTAGCAGCATAGCCTGCCTCATAGACCTAATGGCATGAAGTTCCTTGTGTGGTTTAAATGCTGCAGGATGGGTTCTCCTTTCACATGCATGGGGTCCCAGCCATCGCTTCCCAAGGGAGCAACACGTGGCCTCCAGGCTGGGAGATGAGCTGACCTTCAACCACTTCACATCAATGTGGGACCAAGGCTTTCAGCTGAGATGGCCAGAGATCTCCAACAAAATAAGACAATAATGGAACCCACCTTTTTTTAAACTTTTGTAAGTGTCATTTCTTGACTTCCTCTTATTTTTTTCTCCATTATTTTCTTCTAATCCCCAAGCTCCAACTGGAGCTTGTTTTCCTGCACTGATAAAAGTCTCTCTCTTGCCAAAAATCATGCTGGGAATCTACAGCTTAATTCAAAGTGGATACACTCAAGCCAGACTCAATATCCTAGTCATTTTGTGCTCTGTTCAATCCCAGTTTATAGCCTGCTCCCAGGTTGTGATTTTGATGAAACTAATCTCACAGAATAGAAAATATTGAGGAACATGAAGAGCTTTCCTGCCGTAGAGTGAATATTACATGTGCTCCTTCCATTTGGTTAATGAACGTGTAGACTGTAAGCAAAGTCTCATTAGCACATAAAGTAGAACATCACCTAAACATGGGAGGTGAAAAGATTGGACTGAAGCATCTCCTACTGCCCTAAAATAAGATTTATTATTCATTGCCTGTATATAGAACCTGAATAATAAAAGATAACCGTCATTTTGTGGAATGGGTGCTCTACATGTCAGTTATAGTGGCAGGTCAACTTGATTGACACCAATTCTTTTCCATGGGAAAATTAATCAATGCAGTTGTCACAATTGCTTTTAAAGCCTAGTGTTTCTCTTGCTGGAATGTTTTCAGTTAACTATTTTACTTTTCACTAGTAACTTTCACATCTTTTCTATAAACACTGAGAGAATACTCCAGGATACCCTGTAAAGAAAATCTATGTTCCCATCATTTTGGTGCCTAGAGAATTCACATTAAATATCACTGAGGATTTATTAATTTAAGGACTGAATTATTCTTTTAATGTAGATTTCATCATTAGAGACATCCCAGGCCTGTCACTCACTTTGAGCTTACAACACAGCTCAGGTTTTTAATGCCACTGCAATATCAACTGTACTGCAACTGGGTGTGCCTAATAGGGAATTAAAACCTCCCGATGATGCCTTCATGCCTAAGTCTTCCATGGATTTTGTATGTGAACCTGAGCATAATAAGGAATGAATTCTTCTCCTACTGTGATCCGCAGTTGGTTATGCAACACTGCAAAGGCATTCTTGTGAGCAAACCAGTCATATTACTAAATTATCCAAGTACCTTTTTCAAGCATAGATAGTATCTTATGTATTCCTGAATACAGACAACAACATCACCCCAGATGAGTGAGAACAACATTTGGCCATGGTCTCTCTGAGCCTCAACTACTTAATACGACAATTTGGGAGAGCAAGTGAAATGGATTTATTAAATCTATGCTCATAGATCTGTTGAGATTCTTCAGTGGAATGTGCTAAGGGTTATCAGATATGAAGATTACTGTTTAAAAACGTTTATTTGTGGGCTTCAGTAAAATTTCATGCAGTATTATGTTATCAACATATTCTTTTCATTTGTAAAATAATATTTATATTTTGTTCTAAAAAAATTTAACAGGAGTATATTCTATTTTCAAAGTGACTACTGGCATATATGCATTAGATGTACTATTTCATGCCTTTGATGTTGGATTGCTTCTTATTTAAAACTACAAAAATATAATGTAATTTATTTGCGATACTTTCATTAAAAATATTCAGAATTCTTTCTATGATTTTTCCCTGAGCAAATCAGATACATAGTTTTTACAAAACTAATTTGTTTCTTACAGAAACATTCAGGCCTTTCAAGTTTCTTGATGCGTGAGATCATGTATTTGAATTGGAAGTAGCACATACAGGTTCCTCTAGCATTTGCAATGCAAAGTGAAGTTTAAAATGAGAGATATTGTACAAGATTTTCTCATCTGATTTTCTGTCTCTAAATACATTTTCAACCCCCACTAAATTAATAAGAACCCAGAGTTTTTCCTAGTCTTCCAAACTTTGTGTTCTAACTAGCAATACTCCGCAAGATATTTTCCGGTTAAAACTCAATTTTCATTTTGTGAAAGAAAGTGAAGTGAGACCTGGCAGAAACTGGGACAGGAATCTCTTTATCAGAATGGATAGACCCCTCTGGGAAATAAATGAGCAAAAGATATTCAGGCATTTAAATGGATATAGATAGAAAATGGAAGAATGAGAGACACTGGCAAAATTGATCTGTCAGGAGGACTGGAAAGGTCTCTCACTGAACCCCCCCACTGTCTCTCCATCTTGCCGTGTGTCAAACTGGCTATTTTCGTTCGTCCTCAAGATGAGCTCTGCAATTTCCCCTGTCTGTGGGCTGGCTCACCACACTGCAGTGCAGAATTTGGGCAGCTGCATTTCCCAGGGTGGCCTGGCCAGATTTCACTGCTCTCCTAGATGTTCCATCAGGAGCTGTGAACATTATGAATGCACAGAGACATCAAGAGTGGGTCTTTATGCACAGCATCACTGTCACTAGAAATGCTGCTATTACACAGGTCTGCACACACATCCCGTCATACCATAAGCTTATTATTTGCAACCATCCACAAACTGTCCTCCTGATCCTCTTCTTCCTAGAAGATAAGCTTCTGTAGTCCTTTATTTCATTTTTTCCCTATTTGACTTTCCTCCATTGCCACAGGGTCATCCACCAGCCAGCTGGTCATGTCACTGTTAGGAATTACCGTTGAAGAAAGTGTTACTTGCATGGGTTGTCAAGATTGGGGGGAGTGGAATAACTGCAACCATTAGCTTCAGTTGCAGCAGAACTGTGAAAAGAAACCAGGACTGAATTACTAGCCACCCCCATAGCAAAAATATGACCTTGATTGCTCTGTCAGGGTTATATATTATATTTACATAATATTGGTTACAAAAGCATATAGACATTTAAAGATATTTTCCATTATTCCGTATCCTCTCGAGGGAAAACTGTTGCAAAAACAATACCTGGAATCAAATTTGCAATGTTTCAGGTATTTTCAGCAGCATTTTTCTGGCCTTTTTTTGGCTCTCAGAAAATCTTTATATAGTTGTGCACAGATGAGGTATAAATGTATTGTCATAGTTGCTGCTGCCAACTTTTAATAGCAAACATATATTGGCAGCACTGTGATCCCAAAAACCTCTGCCCTCCAGAACTTCCAGCACTAAGGTCCTCTCACGAAGCATGAGCACAGACTCAGTTTGTTGAGAGAGAGCCTAGTCTGCAAGACAAGCTCTAACACATGTGTTTTAACAAAGTGTTAACAGGTGAATGCCCATGAAGAGCCTTGGTCCAAAATTCATGTCTCTTTTGATTTCATTGTTACACATATGCGTTCTGATACAGATCTTCATATCCCATCCCTATCGAAGGTCACCCTGTATTCATTAAGTGTGTCTTTCTTACTCCCTTTTCACAGAACTTTATCTCTCATATCATTCTCCCAGTCCCACTAGCACATTCTTAAGTAAACTGTATAATCTCGACTTTTGTGAAAATTTCCTTAGGAGACAGGAGACTTTAGGAGACTCTTAGAAGATTATAGATTATCGATTATATCTAGCAATATCTAGCAATCAACACTCCAGCAAATCCCATGGTACCCCATGTGTGAAAGATGTACAGAGAGCTATGAAAAGGTGTTGCTGTTAATGTTTGAATAAGACATGGAAATCGGCAGGTCTCCTGTCCAGAGCAAGAGCACAGCTGCAGCACTTTATTAAAACAGTGGACCATAGGCTCTGAAAGCTGCTGAGCACTGGGTTGGATCCAGCCCCATGCTGAACCTGACAGTAACATCACTGAACTTCAGGTAAGCTTTTTGCTGAGTACTAAACAAATCCAACAAGACCGATGGACGTTGCTTATGGTTAGTGCCTATCAAAGCTTCACCCAACGGAAATAAAATGAGACAGAAAACAAGACATGAGATGAAAAACCTATGGCTGAAAAACAAATATGTGAATCAATGAAAATTAAGTATTTTCTCAGCTTCTTCTGTTACTACTATTGCAGTGAGTAAATTGTTAGAAAGAGATTAGAAATTAATAATCTTTCTCGTAACCCATCTTGACTTGCATTTTTCCCTGCCACTGTAACAGTTACTTTACGGCTGATTCCACATTTATTTACTTTTTGGTCTTCACACAATTAGTCTCTGTTTTCTTTTGCTCCTCTTCTGCTTATTTCAGAATTGATTTCCTGCCAGCTTTACTCAGACTGCTCCTTGCGATTACCAGAAATATCCCCCAAGATTATGCTTCTGAGGCCAAAGTCAACACATTAGAAACTCTCCCTGAGTTTTCCAAACTCAGTATTCTTTAACTGATTCTAATCTAGTGTTGATTGACCTAGCAACAAAACAACAATATAAAGGAGTGAGAAGTGAGTGCAACAATTTCAGCATGCGAGGCACCTGGTTTCCCCCATTAAATGGTTGCACTGGAAAGTCCATGTACTTTAACTTCACTGCGTACTCAGCTGATCCACAAAGCATGATGGGCTCAAATAAAGAGAGAGGATGGGGAAAAATTATGAGACAGAGACCCATGATGACCCTCAGGGCTGATCCTCAGGCCTTGGTCAGCCAGGGTAGTTTGACATATTCAGTTTCTTGATAAAGAGTCTTGGCAATTGTGGCCATCTGATCCACATTATTAACTCCCTATCTGACACTGGCTGGAAAAGAACGATTCCTTTATTTTCTGGCACAATGGCAATAGTAGAAAGATTAACTTCCAGGCAGGAGAGGGAAAAAGAAGAAGTTTAGGTAAGTAGCATAAAATACAGGCAGAACCCATGCAACTTAAAAGACCATACCAGCGACTGGCTTTGAAGTCACCTGCTCATCCTGTTTTCCTGTGAAATGATGTGCTTCTGTTTTTGACTCAGCTTCATTTCAGTTCTGTACAGAGTCAAGCTATTGTGATCCTCAGCAGATGTCAGGCAGCAAAGCATGAGGTGATACTGGCAGATCCTTATACATTTTACCATAACAACAATGACTTTACACCAGGTGATGGTGGACCCTTACAGAGATTAGAAGCTTCTCTTGCAAGGAGGGTGTTCATTTTACAAACAGTCATTGAAACCATCTCTCATCTACAAGTCAGTTTACCATTTTAGACAAAACTCTATTTTATCTTACAGTAAAATGCACAAATTTGCCCCATATCACAGCTTGCTTGTAGATTAGTGCGAGACCGTGATAGTCCTCACTAACACAGTGAAATACAGCTTCCATGTTTTCCACAGGCTTAATAATGTTTTATGTAACATCTCTGTGTTTTTTCACAATATGTGGAACAATCCATCATGCCTTATTGTACTGTCACAGTATTACAGGTAATATCTGATCCCCAGAGTTTATGCTGGAAAAGAGGTAAGTAGCTAGGTAAGTATAGCAAAAAATACTGAAGGAATTTAGAGCTGTATTAAAAACTTGGCATTCACTGTAGTAAGAACTGGGATCTTATGATTTTGTAATATGCTGACTTTAAAGTTGCGAATGTTTATTTTGTGGATATAAAATTCAGGTATGAGAGATTAACATTTATTCAGAGTTAATATTTTGTATCCACAGATGATGGAGTTTGCAATACAATATACATTCTGGTTCTGTAAGATAAAAGACCTGTGACCTATGTGATGAATACATCTATGATAGATATTATAGAGCAATTATCTGCAGTGCTTTTCTGGCAGAATGGGATGAATCGGTGAAATTCAAAAAAAAGATGGTCAGGTCATCCCTGACTGTGTAAAGACCTACCAGCATGAACTATACTTACACAGTCAAGCATTTTGGACGTCCTCACAAGTAGCAGAATGGCTACAAGCAAGACTGTGCTTTCCACTTGTTCAAAAATTTAACTATTTAGAACACATATGTTGGCTTTAAAGCAACAATATATTTTACTAACTTCTATGCTGATTGAAAAGACAAAAAATGTATAAAATTAAGAATAGATGCTGATTCTAAAGAGTTAGCTTTTTATTTGCTAAGTAAAAACTTAATTTTATTTAGAATAGAATGGTTCAGTTGCAAGAGACCTACAAGAATCATCTAGTCTACTGCCTGACCACTTCTGTATTTAATATGGAAATATGTGAGACACCCAGAAGGAGAGATGAACCAGGTAACGTCAACAGCCCCCATTTAAATTGGGAAAAAAAAAAAAAATCACTGGCACCTTGAATTTCATGAAGATTTCACATCAGATTAAATCTCATTGAAAAGCATTGTGCCCTGAAAATGAAACTTTTAGGGTCATTGTAACCCTTCAAGAAGCCTTGCAGGCCACCACACACATTTCATGTATACCTTTTAAAAGAAAATGCAAGTGAAACCGTTTAGCAGGCTAGATGCAAATTTGGTGAACACCTGTAGTGGGGTTACAGCGTTGGTGGATAAGGGAAGAGCAACTGACATCATCTACCTGGACTTGTGCAAAGCATTTGACATTGTCCCATCTGGCTCCCAGACCATGTCTAGAGATGAGGGACACTGTCATACCTCCAACAGTCAGACAAGAAACAATACCCAGCTTCAGCTGGCATTTAACTCCTTGGTTACCACTGACAATCAATTTATGTGTTAGCAACATTTGTGGATTTTTAATTAATTTCTCTGACAATGAAAAAAAAAAAAAAAAGAAAGCTCAGTTCCTCTGTCTATTTGTCCCAGCTATGAGTCATAGAAAAGTATTAATTATTTAAAGCAAAAACCTTTGCTGTTACAGCAAATATCCTCAGATTTTTTTATATATCTTTAATTTTTGACAAATTAATGAAAATATACTGCTGATTTTTTTAAAATATGAGCACAGAAGTGCGCTGCTTTGGTGAGTCAGCTACACATAAAGAAGCTAATACTATTTTGGCTTGAAAATGAAGAAAGTAAGATTAGAGACCAAAATAGTATCTTTAATCTCATTTTTCACTGCAAGAATATATGTATTTGAAGTCTTAGATATCATCTTTTTAATTACAAATTGCTCTAAAACACTTTAAATCCTGAACAGAGCATATGACATTCATAAATATGCAGAATTGCAACCAAATGAAAGTTTAAAAGCTCTGAGACTCAAAAGCCTTTATCACAGATTGGAAGAGCAATACAAAGGATAAGTATACTTTAGAAAGGTTGAAGATCACTCAGATTTGTCTTCCCTTTGAATTTCTTCCCTGGAAAATATTCAGTAATAATCTCTGATATCTAGGTATGTTTCTGACAGGTGGAATCTAGCAGAAGATCTTAGAGTCTATAACAAAGCAGAGAAGAGGAAAAGTGAAGACAATATGAACATGACAGTGAAGAACAAAATTGGTTATCAGCATTTGTTTTTCTAAAATACCCTTGGATGATATTATAATTTACAGGTCAAATTTTATTTTTTCCACATTAGTACCTTTCTAAGTATTTAAATATAGTGGACTACAGTTTTTAGATCTAAATTGTTATTATAATATGACCAATAAATAAACAAGGTTTTATGTTACAAGCATTAGGATTCAAATCAATACTTCCAGATTTTTACGCAAAATGAGCAATCAACATTAGAAAAAGCAGTGTGAATCTTATGTAAACCTTCCAAAATGCTCTCCTTTTCCACTGCAGACCTCCGCCATACCCACATGAGCAGGGAAACATTTGGTACAAAATGTGAGGCAGATCAGTAGACTGCAAAATAGGTTCAGAACATAAAAAAAATACTGAGGTGATCTACTACCCTAATCTCCTTCTATGACAAGGTGACCCACTTAGTGCATGAGGCAAAGGCTGTGGATGTTGTCTACCTGGACTTTAGGAAAGCATTTGACACTGCTTCCCACAGCATTCTCCCAGAGAAACTGGCTGCTCATGGCTTGGATGGGTGTACGTTCCACCGGGTAAAAACCTGGCTGGATGGCCAGGCCTAAAGACTGATGGTGAATGGAGTTAAATCCAGTTGGTGGCCGGTCACAAATGCTGTTCCCCAGGGCTCAGTACTAGAGGCAGTTCTCTTTAACATCTTTACCAATGGTCTGGATGAGGGGATCGAGTGCACCCTCAGTAAGTTTGAAAATGAAACCAAGCTGGGCAAAAGTGTTGATCTGACTGAGGGTAGAAAGGGTCTTCAGAGGGATCTGGGCAGGCTGGATTCATGGGCCAAAGCCAACTGTATGAGGTTCAACAAGGCCAAGTTCTGGGTCCTGCACTTGAGTCACAACAACCCCATGCAACACTTGGGGAACCCCTGTGCAAGGCTTGGGGAAACAGTGCCTGGAAAGCTGCATGATACGAAAAGGACCTGGGGGTGTTGGTAAACAGCCAGCTGAATATGAGTCTGCAGTGTCCTCAGGTGGCCAAGAAGACCAGTGGCATCCTGGCCTGCATCAGGACCAGTGTGGTCAGCACGACTAAGGAAGTGATTGTCCCCCTGTACTGGGCACTGGTGAGGCCATACCTCAAATCCTGTGTTCAGTTTTGAGCCCTCACTACAAGAAAGACACTGAGGTGCTGGAGTGTGTCCAGAGAAGGGCAACGGAGCTGGGGAAGGGGCTGGAGCACAAGACCTGTGAGGGGCGGCTAAGAGAACTGGAGTGGTTTAGCCTGGAGAAGAGGAGGCTCAGGGGAGACGTTATTGCTCTCCACAACCACCTGAATGGAAGTTGTAGTGAGGTGGGTGTCAGTCTCTTCTGCCAAGTGACAGGCAATAGGACAAGAGGAAATGGTCTCCAGTTGAGCCAAAGGAGGTTTAGATTGGATAGTAGGAAAAACTTCTTCACTGAAAGAGTTGTTAAGCATTGGAACAAGCTGCCCAGGCAGGTGGTGGAGTCACCGTTTCTGGAAGTATTTAAGAGACGAGGTGCTTAGGGACATGGTTTAGTGGTGATACTAGCAATGTTAGGTTTATGGTTGGACTTCATGATCTTAAGGGTCTTTTCCAACTAAAAGATTCTAAGATTCTATGGTGATTAATTTCCTCGGCCTGATTTACTGCATCTGAACTCTGGTTGTCTCTTGGATCTGGAGAATATCTTGATGGATTTCAAACTTTTTCCCAGAGTTCAAGCTTTTAAACTTTATATCTCTATATAATAAACATATCTATAGTAGTGTCTTAGCTGCAAATATAACCTAAGCATGAAAAATTCAATAACTGAATGGCATATAACTCTGGGTGTTGTAAACTGTTTTAATTGTCTTCATAGATTTTTCTCTCTAAAACTTTATGACTAGTGCAATTTAAAAGAAACAACTACTAATTGAGTATTTCAAGCTTTTATGACCACTTGACATGTCTTTAATGACCTCTAATATGCTTCAAATGAGTATATTTAAACCTTGACCTTAATCACTCTATATCAACTATGAGGAGCATTTCCTTGCTGGAAGCCGTTTATGAGTTTGTTGGCTGTTACAAGAACATACATCTTAGCATTATCCAATAATAATGTAAAAAAATATTTGAGTTTCACTTCAATGCATGAACATGATGGACCACTCTCAGTGCTTATGCCAGATCAAAAATAATGCTTCAAAGCATTTTTGGTGAAAAAGCATATGTTTTGACAAAGCCTTTTCTAGACATAGAGTAACAATATCTAGATGTTGCCAGGACTCCCCCCGCATTACATTACCTTCTTTATCCTTGAAACAACTATTGAGCCAGTGTAACCACTTACCTGTCACCAGGCATGAGCCTCAGAATTAGGAAATCTCTCTCCCCAGTGGCTCATGATGGCAGTATTTCTTAGGAAAAATGTAAAGCAAATTTTGTGTTCTGCACAACTCTTAAGGATTTTGTTGTAGTTGCAGTTAGTTCCAGTTCACACTTGTAGGTATCTGAAACTAAGCAAGAAGACTCCTACCTTGTGATTTTGCTGGATATAGAAGAAAGTTCCAATGAGTCCCAAAAATGAGTGTGTTGATTTCCTCTCCTGATATACCTTCCACAGGTTTTGCTACAATAGTGGGCAATTCAGCCTTGATTTATAATGTGAGATCAAATATTTCAGAAACGTAACACTAGCTATAATCTGCACCGTCCAATATTAAAATATCCATTAAGAAATATCAAGATGTCAGTTAGTCCATTTATAAGTTATGAATAGAGGTAGCTGAGGTAGATTTAACCTGTTCTTTCTGAGAGAGAGATGGGATGGGATTCTGGTAATGAGTTTTGAAAGAAAGCTTCATTTTTATGCACTGCATGTCAGTAACCCTTGCACAATTAAAGCAATATAACACTGCACAAGTTATTGAATTTGTCCAGGACTACCTAATAGTATGTATATAGAAAGGGAGTTGTGCTGGGTTCAGTCAGGAAAGGGCTAACTCCCTTTACTCTGGTTGCCAGGGAACTCTGTTGCTGGACAGTAAGTGAAAACATTGATAAGGCCTCAGCTGGTGCTGGGGATGGCTTGTACTGAACTCAAGGTCTTTTGTCCGCTTCGGATACTGTAGCTGACCCAGACTAACCAAGGAAGTATTTCATTCCATAGTACGTCATGTTCCGGTCTCTTTGGGTGGGGAAGAGGGTCCGGTAGCCATTACTCTTCCCTTCTCTCTCTCTCCCTTACTCTCTTGCTCGTCTCTCTGGGCACTTGCTAACCCTCCTGCGTTAGCTGCTTTGCCAACTCCTGTGCTGGCTCATTCGTGTGGGAGCTGGTGGGTTGTTTTGACTTTTCTGGCCGTGTTATCAGTGATAAGGTTTGCTCGGAATCTGCTGCGTAGGCTCCCGGGCTCTGGCCTTCAGGCCGCGGCTCTCGGGCTGCAATCGCTCTCGGGCTGTGGTTCTCGGGCTCTCGGGGTCTGATTTTCATCCCTCAACATCTGGGTGTGCATTGGTCAGTGGTTGGTGGGGAATTGTATCATATTGTATCATATTGTATATATTGTACTGTATGTTTCATTTTCTACTATTTTAATTATTTAGTATTAGTAGTACCTGTATATATTGATTTAGATTTAATTAGTAAATAGTTCTTATCTCAATTTTACGAGCTTCCTTATTTCTTTTTCCTCCGATTCTTCCCCTCCACTGGAGGAGGGGAGGGGGATTTGTGAGAGCGGTTTCGTGGTATTTTGCTAGCCGGAGTTAAACCACGACAGGAGTAATGTATCTATTACTCCAAAGTAGAGACAGATTTCAAAGGGCATTATTTCTGTAAGTAGAAGGTGTAACTTCTTTTTTAACTACAGAGGAAAGGTAATTCTACCAAAGCTATAAAGTATATCTGCTATGATTAAAACCCATAATATTTTTGTTCACAATCTCTCATAAAATAGATCCACACACAGAGTTCTGTTTTAGGAAATCCCAGTGGATTCCCCTAAATAGTCCTGATCATCTCTGTACATAAGAAATTCCTTAATATGGACACCTTCCTTCCTTACTATAATAGAGTAGGGACTAAAACATTTATCTCAAGTTTAAAGACAAGATTCATGAATACAATATTGAAGTTGACTGAGGGAGGGGAGTGGCAAGTAGAACCATTAGAAGGATTTATGAACTAATGATGTTCAGCAGTTCCAGTTCAAATTGTATTGGGCACAGACTAAGGCAGAAAATCTCTGGTATATATCAAAATTAATTTCATAGAGTAGAACAAATTACAAGATGGTTGTTATTGTGATGTGGAATTTTTAAAAGAACATTAAGAAACAATGTAGAAAGGTTCAACCAGAAAGTGAAATTGTAGGTAGTAAAGTCGTAAGTACAGCAAATATTGATTTTGCCTTATTTTCAATCTGCTATTCTCCACTCAAAGAACAGTACAAAGCCAACCACTGAAGGGCTACAGGGTACAGATAGGAATATTTAAGTATCATCCTGCAGTCACATCAATCACAACAGAATTCTACAGATCAAAGAGAACTGCTCAGGAGATGTGGTATTTAATTTTCAAACCTTCAAGTCAATCGGATCCCTGAATTGTAACTGATAAATTGAATTGATAGATTTTTGAAGTGCTAAGATTCAACTGATAAGAACCTATAGTTGCAGCAGAGTTTTAGGCATGTGTTGTCAAGTCACTGGAGGTGCTCAGTGCGTGATGTCTTTTAGCACATGAGACAGCACATGTGCTTATCCATAGAGACCTTCTGTGCTAGCATTAATATCTCTCCACCAGTTGCTACACAGGCTAAGACCAAATCTTCACCTTCTCTTCTTCTCCATCAAAGACTGCAGGAGACATTCCCTGCCTTCCTCACCAAAGGGAAAACGGGAGAGCTGAGACTGTGTTACAGGTTGTCCATCCCACAGAGCCTCCAGGTCAAGTTACAGGAAGGACACAAGGTTTCCTTCCAAACAACACAGAGAGACTTAGGTCCTCCTAAGAATCTCAGTACTGAGCCCAGACCCCTTTTGAGTCAAGTCTAGAGAAACGCTTCTGTACAATGCCATGAGTGGGAACATTCATATAATCATAATTATAGAATAGAATAGAATAGAATAGAATAGAATAGAATAGAATAGAATAGAATAGAATAGAATAGAATAGAATAGAATAGAATAGAATAGAATAGAATAGAATAGAATAGAATAGGTTGCAAAAGGCTCTTAAGGTCATCAAATCCAACTGTAAACCTAACACTGCCAAGTGCACCACTAAACCATGTCCATGTCTTTTAAATACCTACAGTGACTCAACCTCTTCCCTGGGCAGCCTGTCCAAATGCTTGACAAAACTTTTGGTGAAGAAATAGAATTCACCTACATGTGTTATGGGAAAGAGTGCCACCATCACAGGAACGAGTCCCATACTGACCGAGGAGCCCACAGAGACAGACTCTGTGTTTTGGCTGTAAGGAAGCAACTCCACACCAAGCTGGGTGTGTGGATGATGTGCTCTGCAATTTATGCCTTCTGTACCTGTTGGGCAAGAATTTGAACACATCCTCTCCAGGCAAAAAGTTTTTGCTTTTGTATGTACATACACCCACAGGGCAGTGTATACATTGCTTCATTTGAACTAGCTCACTAGGGACTAAGAACACTGGAAAGCTGCTGTCCCACTTCACTTTTCACTAAAAATGTGGGAAACAAAGAAATACCACCAAATAAAAAACAAATCTGAAGAGCATGGCAACCACACGCAGCCTGTAATATTTGTCAGCTAACCTCAGAGGTTATTTTTATTTAATATGCCTGCTAGTTTTATGTGTAACGTTCATATTGATAAACTTAGCATTTTCTTTATGTATCATATTTAAGATATTTTTACTGAATTTCTTACAGTTATTTTAAAAAATTATTTTCAGAGTATTTCAACATCCACGGAAATGTGGGCAGACAAATATTCACCAAGAGAAACACTAATTATCAAAAAGTAAACATTCAATTTCTCCTTTTCCAACATAATCAAACCATGAAACATTTAAATCCCAATAAATATTTGCTTAAGTAAATATGAAATTATTCTGTATATCTTATGGTTACCAAAAATTGCTGCAGTTATTATAAAGGTAGTATTTAATCTGAAATCAATATATCTTAATGGCTATCAGTCAACACAAACCAACATTTGTAAGCAAACAATTAAACAACAACACGCAAAGCAAGATTAAAATTGATGCCACTGATGTAAATCAGCCAAAGACTGACAAAATCCTTTTGACCGTGTTACGCAGTAATATCTCACGTAACTCCCTCTGAAACCTTCTGTAAGCTGGTGTTGATTTTCAGTGCTCATCCACCTCTCCAGAAGGCACTTAGGAGAAGCAATTGGTTTTGCAGTTATTTACATCGCTGTCTTTCAAAGTGATCTTAATGGACCATGTGTTCTCAGTAAATGGTTTATTTCTCTACAGATTTCCTCTGCGTACCAAGGAAGAATTATCCTGTCACATCACTGGGAAGTAGAACACAGTCTCATAGGCAATCATAACCCAGGTGCCTCCAATATTTTCTTTCCAGCACAAGAGACAATGCCATGTCTGCCAGGTTACTCTAAAGGGGCTTAAGCACTAACCAGCAGCACAGGATTGCTCCTGCATTGCCTTGGTCTCAGGTACAGCACGGTTCAATGACAGCAGTCTCCTTTTCAATATGAGAAGCAGCACATTTCTCACCAATACCGATTATATTTTTTCTTGTCACAAAATAAATTTGTTTTCCACATAGGCTCCCACAGCCTTCCTCCTTGTCTTGGTCTTAGACATGACTTGGCAACTTCCTTCTTCTCCCAAACCTGCAAACAAGAAACCCTACCCTAACCATAGCAAGCCCAAGTTCACACAGCTGAGGGTCCAGCTACAAACATCACGACTGCAAATTGTCACAACATTTCTGATGCTTGAAGAGCAGCTCAATAGGAAACAGTGGAAGCGTGCAGTGGAAACCTTAATTACTCTCTTGTTTTCCAGCAACTTGAGCTTGTCAGTAACTCAATTCCCCTCCAGAGTTTAGGGAGAAAATATCTGTATTTAATCACAATTTATGTATATTCAGGTGGTAATTTCCTAGTATATGATCATTTTTTGAATATGTTAATGATGGCTGTAACTTACATAACATGCCTGAATTAAAAAATTGTATGTATGTATATATTTACATTGCATGAACACTACTCCCAAGAATGGGAATACCGATCTAATGCAAAATATCCCCCAAGGAAGTGATCGGCATATTTGATTATGCTTTTGCTTTTTTTTGCTTTTTTTTTAAAGGCAAAGCCTTCTCTTAAGCAACCTGTCTAAAACATTGCATTACCCTCAGTGAGCTAAAAACTTGATTACACAACTCACATCGAATCTGTATCACCAGACACGTGCCGGTTTGAGTCTGTGTCCTGGTGTAAGTCTTACAGAAACCCTGAGGCCAGACCCTTACAGGCTGCACCACTCAGCACGCTGCCACGCGAACTCCTGTCCTATGATTGTCAACGGGCAATGTCCACCCTGGGAAGGCTCCAGTCCCTGCTGTGCAATGGGGAGAGGGAGGCAGGGGTTGAAGCAAACCTGCTCGGGGGGAGCTGCACAAGCAAAGCCAAAGGAAACCGTGAGTACATGGGCATGAGCAACACGCACTGGATTTCAAGGGAGGAAGATACACTGCAGGCAGATTTTGGAGGGCCTGCACGTCTCTGGGTTTGGATGACTGCCCTTCAGTCATTCAGATGAAAGCCTCCTCCGGAGCAGTCAGAGACTGGAGTCATTTTTTGGAAAAGCTAAAACACCCTCCTGACAGGATCTCTACTGTTCTTGGTAGTGTCTGGGCCACATAAAAGCACTTGGCCATTTCATGGAGAACAGAAGAAACATCCTGTTGGGCCTGACAAAGCCTTTGTTTTGTTGACTTTAAATGAAATATTGTGTTACCTGTGTCAGGCTTTATAATAAAAAGGTTTCATTTGTTCCATACCAGTTTTTTGTCTGTGTGTAAAACCATGCGCAAATTGGAAAAGAATTTCACTATCACACCACTTCATACTTGGTAAGCAAGCCATTCAAAAACAATGTCCCAGCCCCAGCTCTAACAGGCAAGATTCATATTCATTATTCTCAGGGATATTAACAAGACCCCAAGAAACAGTGATGTACATATGATGAGGATGTGTACATATGCAGGTACAGCTCCAGCACAGGCTAACTTAATTTAGCATAGGCACTGATGACAGTGAAGACATTTGCATGGGCTTTTGCATCTAACAGCAGCCATTCCTACCTTTCCCTGAGTATTTGCTCTTCAGTTGCATGGCTTTATTTGCCAGTACTCATCCTACATTGTTTTTTCTTAAGGGATGTTCTTTTATCCAAACTAGAGAGAACACCTTTACGCAAGTTGGCTAATCATGTGATACAGAAAATTTCCTGATGTGCCATTGATCTATCCTGCATCACTTTAAGGCCTTGTGGAGTCACCTGATTTATTCCTCTTGTCTCCCAGGGGTACTTTGACAATTAATTACTTAGCAATTGCAAACATTTTCACCACCGTTTTTGAATAATTCGTGATAGAGTTGCATATGTGTCTGAGAATGACACGATGCATGCAAACTCCCATCAATCCTCTGATTCTCTGTGAATTACTCAATAACATGTTTACCCTGCAGGTATCATGACCCCAATTTTCTGAAGAGAAGGGTTGCTACGGCAAGACCGAAGTAGGAAGGTGGCAAAACATTCCATTAACTTGTCACATCATTTAAACTGCTGCTGACTACACTGTTCATTGCATAGCTTCCAACAAGCTAACTCAATGAGCCAGAGACCTGTGTACTCTCTCTTTGAGCAATAGGAAACTATGTGGTCTCATGCTGCAGTAGCAGTAAGCTCACCTTGCATCCCTTCACCAAAATACATCCCATCCAGATTGAGATACAAGAGCACTTACCAGTGCTTAACAGATCCAACAGTACTACGTCACATTTCATCAAGTCGTCTGACTTCTAAACCCTTCAAATGCTCTGCTAGGAAAGGTGTGAGGTGCAGAGCCCCACAGTCACTCTCAGCAGTGACAGTTGTCTGGGAGCATGAAAGAACATTTCTGAGCAGCAGCTTCCAGAAGAGGCAAAATTACTGACATTTGTGATTACAGAATTACTCCGTCTCCCCTTGGTTGCTTACAAACCACTTGCATAGAAAAGAATAACAGGGGAATATTGAAGAATAATATAGAAAAATTAAATCAGATACTTAACATCAGTATAATTAATAATTATTTAATGCAGTTTTCTATCATGTTAACAATTTGAAGCCTTTGTCAGAAACAACCGTTCATTATATTAATTGCAGCACCACCAAAGCAGAGCTGGAAGGAGTTGCAATTTGTAGGTGGAATGGAGTGCTGATGATGAAAAGGAGTCTGTAGTGGAAGATGGTGGTAGTGTCAATGGTGGAGAAGAGTTACCACAGTCCACTTGGTATCTGATATTTGAAAAAGTGAAGTGTATGGAATATGAAACCATATGCAAACAATACCTTCTGGCATTGCAAACAACACATCCCAGCACAGACCTCCTCATCTTCTCCTGTAGTTCCCTTTCACTAAAGTCACTGGAGTCAGACTTTGAAAAAGGCATTTCAGTTCTTTTTTTTTTTTTCCTTCTTGCTTAGTAAGTTATTTTTTTATGTTTTGCAGGAGGACCAGAATGCATTTACAGTAGATAGTAATATATACTTCTTCCAAAGCAAATAAAGGCATTGTTTGTCTTTTCTATGCATTTTTGGCTGCCCAGCTTCGTGACTCTCAGTTGTTTCTGCTTGTGTAACAACAGTTTCTCATTTCCCTTATCAGCTAAATGTTTTGAAAATATGGAAAGCTACTCAAAATAAACAATGACCTTTTTTTTTTCCCTCCCGTTAGTCATTTGAACGTAGTGTTAAGTCACAGACTTTTATCAATCCTATTGAATATTAGTTCTTCAGCATCTGTTGTCACTGAAAGCAGACGTGATATTACCAGCTTTTTTTGGGAACAACAATATTCACTGCTTCTCACAATGGCACAAAAATCTCATTCTGAAGGATAGGTCCCAAGCCAAAAGTTTTTGAAAACACTGGGTGATCTTCCTGAAACTGATGGTGCATATACATAATTACAAAGATTTGGACATTTATCCAACATCCCTTAAAAGGCCTGTATTTCACAAACAGCTGTTATGAGTGCCAAGGCTTTATCATTCATTTAGGCTTTTTCCAGCCAACAAAGAGTGCTTTATGGAGTACAGGTGAGTTCTACAACAGTGCAAGGAGTATTTGTTGGGAATCCTCTGTGGCATTTGAATGCAAAATGTGTCTATCAATCAAAGGCACACATCCTAACTAATGGGGCCACAGACACACTTCCTGTTGCTCCGGTGGCTGAGAAGCAGAATTTCAGTGTCCTGTATTTCTGACAATACAGAACTAAAAGGAATAACTCCAAAGAGCTACTGTGTTTTCTTACTGCCATGAATGTTACAATAATGAGGTTACCACAAAAAATCACTTTAGCCAACCCATAATTTCCTATGTCATTTTCCATTTTGCTGATAATACAGATTCATACTAACTGAAGGAAGATCCCATGCCTTTCATTGCCACACTGCAATGCTGTCAGCACAGAAAGGGAGTCCAGCATTGCAACAGAGAATTTAAATGTATTGGAAATCCTAGTTCACAAATCTGAGATGTAATGTATTCAGTCTGTCAAATTGTTTAAGATCCAGTGTGTTACTTCCTTCCATATAGTCCTATAAAATTCTAATCAAATTAAAAAAAAATATAAATTATTCCTCAACATGTGATGTAAAAATAACTCTAGGATTTTTTACAAGTCATTATCCTGGTATTAAAGTTGAGATATTTGACCTATGAAAATTTCATTGAAGATCACTATAGTCAGCTATTAACCAGCTGAGAGTGGTCTGTCCAGGCTGTGGACAGATGCCCAGTGCAGATATATCAGATCCAGCCAAACTGGAGCCAGAAAAGGACATCAGTTCAAATACTGTATAAAAGAAGCAGCCTCGTCTCCAGAGTCAGCTCCTGAAATCCCACAAGGAGAAACGGTGCAATGGAGAAGGGGGCTTGCTGGCAGGAATGAGGGAGGGGGGATGGAGCATGTTTGATATAAGAAAGGTGAGGCTCAGGGTCCAAAGGGGAGCTTGGCTGATGAGTGAGTGGAGAGAGGGGTCAGAAAGTCACAGACTGGTGGAGAGGACAGCCAAGCATCTCAGAGCCAGTGGGGAAAAGACACTAGACAGGATACGAATGCTGGAGAGCACCAGTCTAGAACTTAAGTCAACTCAAGGTTTCAGGGTTAGTCTCTATACCGTGTTGTGCTATAGAGATCACTGTAATGAAGTGTTAAAGATTGCAGACTGTTTCCAGTATAATTCTACATTACTGAATCCAAGGAGGGTTCACCTGACTTTTAAAAAACAAAGCAGTAAATGAAAAGAAAAATATTCCCTCATTAAGAGAAGAGTAATAAACCTGAATCCCTGCAGAATGTCTTGGTTAGATATACCCACCAGTAATCAAACATCTTAAACCATCCGCGCCAGTGTGCAGAGCCTTTAATTTAAACCATTGACACTGACTGAATTTGTGCTAATGCCCTTGCGAGACACTGGAAACCGACTGCTGCAAGAAAAGCAATTAGTAAAAGGACATAAAGCCCACCCTTTGGTTTCCTGGAGAGTAATGTAAGCTAATGCACAGTGGAAAAAAAAACAAGTGGAATAATTCCGTTGTCACTGACAGCAGAAGTAAAAAACCTAAACAACAAAAAATGGTATTCACAAGAGATAAGAAAAAAAACCTGCACTGCCTCCCCCACTATAAGACAAAAACCAACAGCAATAAAGAAAACTTTTATAATGCTTATCTTTCTGATGACATCCAGATTTCATCTTTAGCAATAACTGGTTTTACACTGGCATTTAGAATTTCCTGCAAGTCCATCTACAGACAAGTAGTTCTTTTGTCCTCAAGCTCTGCATCTTTCCCGCTTGTTTATTTACACTGTGAGAATCCCATAGCCTCTTTCTCCATTCTTTCTGCAGTGAATTGTTGTTCTTATTCTGGAAAGAAAAACCTGGCAGAATCATTACGAAACAGAGACAAGAGCTCAGGTGGCAAAATCATAAGGAATATAGGATAAAGGAAAGCTAAAGTAATTTAAAGTATCCTAAGCACTCAGCAGCTCATTGGCAACTGCTAAAAAAAAAAAAAATTAAAAAAAAAAATTAAAAACAGCACTTGATTACTATGTTGCTTAAAAGACGTTTTACACTGTAACATAAATTGAATGTAATTTATTTCCACCTTACCCAGAACAAACAAGCTTATGATCCCCTGGGTACAGGACTTATAAATAAAACAGTCTCAATATTTGCTCACCAGCAACTGCAGGGATCATGCCTCAGCTAATAAAAACCTTCTGGGTATTATCAGTTAAACCATGAAATTCTTGAAAGTGAAGATGTTCACCAGATCACAAAAGAAGGGGATTTTTTTTTTTTTAAACTGAGGTTTCTCATGGATTTTTCACAGGATAGTTTTCTCAGAGAGAGGGGCCATGCTGGAAGAGCTAATTGCTCATCAAGGGGAGAGAGAAGGTAAGACAGCCCTTCTTGTACAGAAGAAAGCCTCAGCTTAATCTGATGATGTGCCATAAAATGGTGTTCTTGTTTTTCAGCCAACTTTTCTCCCAGTGAGAGTACCAAGTGAGAGATGTCATGTTACCTTTCACTGAGACTATCGTTTCTTTGAGATCAAGATCAGAGTGTTACTTGAAAAGATTTCTGAAGATTAAAGTGAAATTAAAGACCTTTGAGAGTGGTCAGAAGTGTTCTGGATTGTAAGAATAATTTGAATTATTTTATTGAAACAGAGCCTGGAAATGTGCTCTGTACAAACAGGACAAAAAGTGATTTTTTTCCTCCAGTTTTAAAGATGGGGTCCAGGTATCAGGTGCCTGTCTCAGATGGAACAATTTCAGAAAAATACCTATTTGACTTTGGGAAGCTTCCTGTTGTTTAATCTTAAATTTAATGAATACCTAGATGTTTCTAGTTGTATTGGAGCTAAAAATCACAGCAAGTAGCACAATGCTATCTATTTTCAATGGGCTGAAAGCGAGATCTTCTTCATTTCATTCATCATTCATAGTTTTCTTTAGAGATTCCACAAAGAAACATGGTTTGCCTGTCCCTGTTGATATTCAGAAGCACAGCCTCTGCATGCCAGACACTAACTATGTTATTGACTTTTCAATCCAGTATCACAAGTTGCAATGACTTTTGGCCTTAGCAGAAAATAACAAGAAATGGAGGCTTCTTCACTGTGTAGTTTGCTACTCCTCACAAACAGCAAGCATATGTTATTCAAGTTCATCTCTGCTGCCACAACAGCCTTGTACTTGCTGTCATCTTTGTATGTATGCAGAGCTGGTCACCCCTCTACAGCTGACACTGCTGTGACCTAAACCATAGCAAAGGTCAGTGTGTCAGAGCAGGAAATATAATATCAAGCCCAAAAAGCAGCCTCCTTTAGAACAGAAGAAGCAGAATCTTCTGCAGTGTGTGACCTGGGGGACTCAGCAGCCACATGGAGACAGAGCGGTGGAAGATCCTTTCAGCCCCAGGAGCTGGAGTTGGAAAACCTCATCCTTCCCTCTATGCAATCCCAAACTGTCCCTACAGACTTTTTCTGTGGCCTTTCCAATGGGGACAGCAGCCACAGAACTTTGAATGACTGTTTGTTCAATGTTTTAGGTGAAAACCTGTCTCTGTTAGTATAAAAAGGGTATGGAGAGCCAGGGCAGGTTTCCAATCCCTCCTCTGTTTCATTGGCAGGAAAATTTCTCTTGTCACGTGCTCCACCTTTTTTGCCATCTTTTTGCATGGCTGGTCTTTTGTATGTCTGGTTTCTGACCTATCTCAGATAGGTCACTTTTTGCAGCACATTGAGAGAAAAGTAATAAAAATGTGTGCCAGAAGGGACTTTAGGTCTTATCTCGTCCATCCCTCTGCAAGAGTAAACTGTACCCAAGCCACCTCTGAGAAATATTTATTTCTATAATTTCTCAGCATAGGTTATTCCAGTACACCATTTCCTGCTAGCTGGAATCTTTTCCTTAACAATTCTTTTATTCCCCAGGTATTCTCAGTTTTGTCCTGTACTACTCCACCAGAATTAGTCATTCTTTTCTTCTACAATAAGCTTTGATAAATCAGAAAACAAAAAACTTCTTACGGGTTTGTTCATTCAGTTTTTCTCAAGGGACAGCTTTTCATACCACTACTGTTGGTTTTCCTCAGACTCTTTCTATTTGCCTGTATTTTTCTTCAAGTGTGCTTCTCAAAACTGGGGGAGCTATTTGAAATAAGGCTTCCCTATGTCCAAGATGTTATTAGCTGTTGTTCTCCCCAGCAGCAACACTCTGTTGGTTCACTGTAAGCACTCCACAGATGCTTTCATGCTGGACTCCTGCCCAGTCAGTTATTCCCAGTTCTACACCTGCAAAGTTAATTTTTCATCTTTCAGTGCCACACACTGCAGTTGTCTTCTCTGAATTTCATCTTCTTCATGTGAGCTCTTCAGTTTATGAAGTTCATTTGTCATCCAACCCCGTTCCCTTTTCTACTTCAGAAGGTCTTTCACTCTGGTGTCACCTTCCAAGTCACTCACCAGACACAAACCAGGAGAGATACCTGAAGTGCCCATTTGAATTCTCCTCTAGATATCTCTCTTCAAGTATTTTGCTTTTTAACTTGTGTACTCATTTCATTCTGATTTAATATTTGCATCTATTTCTCAAGCCCCTCTTTGCTACAGTGTGATATGAGACAGAGTGGAGAGTCTCACCAGTGCCCGTTTCTGCCCATCAACCCTAGTGGGGAATAAAATTAAGTGGCAGTGGTGTAATTTACTGTTGAAGAATGTGTGTTGGCTTCCATCTCTAGTTTTATTAGCACTTTGGTTCTCTTGAAATGACCGAAAAGTACTGCAACAAATATACTTCATATTGAAAGTAGGCAAACTGACTGCCATCTTCTATTAATGTCAATCTTTGACACTTCTTCATCCCTTGAACTTCATCCAACACCAAAGGCTTTTCTATCTGTTCATTTTTTCCAGCAATTTCTCCAAATTTTCAAAATAAAAGTTAAATAATATCCCAAGACCTGCCTTGCATAGGGAAAAACGGCCTATCAAACTCCAATAAATACATAATGAAAAAGTGCATTATGTTACTCCATACAGTGACATTCTGAAGATGCTATGTACAAACTATGAATCAGATTTGAGATTATGAATTCTTTGTCTACACCAGCCATGCAATAACACATACAGTACATCTGCAGCACACAAGCTACAGAACAAACCAAAACCAGTTAACAGATAAGACACTAATTTCTGTGAATCACCACAGGCACTGAAGCCTTAGAAGGAAACATACAGAGTTTGATGAAAAGGAATTTCTTCAAGCAGAGTGAAAATTATTAGGAATTAGTGGTTTCATTAAAGAAAGGGATTCAGAAAGAAATAGGAAGATGGCTACAGAACAGGAAAACCAGGTTTTAGACAAAAACAAACAATCAAAAACCAACAAATTATAATTGGAAGAGGGTAGTACCCAGAGCATCTGCAGAGCAAAGAGTGCCCACAGTCACTCAACACTGCTGACAATGTTTGGGCTCTACAAAATCCAAGCTTCCATGTTAACACATACTTTGAATAATATTAGTGGCAATTAAACATTCTGAACCAGGCAAAGATAGAGCTGGAAGTTCATGTCTTTTTTTGTCGTAGAAAGCATTCACCCTTTTATCTCTTTCAAAACAACACTTACCTGATACATCAGCCCAATTTCTTTTCATCTTCTACAACCACGTGAAGGCATCTAGCTACCCTCTATAGCTTACCTCTTCCGGGTCTCACTGAGGGATGTACAGCAAATCAAACACCTCTTCTGGCCTTCAGTCATTTTGTGTCTGTCATGTCCCAAACACACACACTTGTATGGCCCCAATAAGTAGGGTAGAGATCTTTCTCCTTACTGAAAGTGAAATGAACATATAATATGCAGGTTCACAGATTTACAATAAACTGAGAACATCAGTTACTCAGCTTTTTAAAAAAATGTGTCAATAAAATGCAGTGTTATTGTTGATATGGTAACTAATCAATATTTTCCATTCCCATTCTAAGAGATGGTGGTGTACCCCAGATCACTTTACATCTGAAGCTGTCCCTCAGTGAAAGAAGGCTTTCTTTTATCTTCAAGCTCCTTCAAGCAACAATTATGAGAGCAAGGAAACACTTCAGCAGTGTTATGGAGTATTTGTTGTGCCCAGAAGCTCAGGCACATATGTGAGTGTCGTGGTTTAATCCCAGGCAACAATTAAGTACCACAGAGCTGCTCACTCACCTATCCCCTCCCCTCCTCTCCTCCAGTGGAGAAGAAGTGGAGGAAAAGACAAACTCGTGGGTTCAGATAAGAACTATTTAATAATTGAAAGTAAATGAAATAAAACAATGCTACCAATAATACTAATAATAGGTAATGAAAATGATGGAAAAGAAAACAAATTATAGGGCCGCTTACCACCCGCTGACTGACCAAGAGCCAGAACCAGAGAAAGTCCACCCCTGGCCCAACCTCCAACCCATATACACTGAGCATGCCATTTAATGGAGTGAAATACTCCCTTGGTCAGTCTGGGCCAGACGCCCTGACTATGTCCCCTCCCAGCTTCTTGTAGCAAAGAAGCTGAGAACAAAGATGCAGCACCAGAAACTGAAAAAGTCCTGTACTCAGCACAAACACCCCTTAGCAACAACCGAAAACACCGACACTGTTAATACTCTTCTCCGTGAAAAACTAAAACATAGCCTCATACTAGCCACCGTGAAGAAAACCACGTTGGTCCCAACCAAAACCAGCACAGTGAGCCAAATCTGTATTCCTCTAATAAAATTTTGTTCCTTAAAAGTAACATGAATAAAGGTGGAAGAAAGGGATAACACAACAGAAGCATCTGATACAGAACTCCTGAGCAAACACAGGAAACTTCGTAGGTTTCTGCAAGCAAAGCTATGCAAAAGTAAATTAGTGTGTTGACATGCAAAGAGCAGGAAGTTGGCAGAAGAGACATCCATACAAGCTGATGCAACATAAATGAAAAGTTATTCCATGGTGTGGGAGGAGGCCAAATAGACAGGGAGACTATACACCTATTTGCATTGTTCCATATGCAGTTAATGCACAGGGTCCTGATTGCAGAGCATTTATATATGAGTATGTGTACACGTATGTACACCCATGTGCACACCTCCATTTAGTTGGAAGACGTGCTTTCCACTTAAGATAATACACATGCAGCAGTAAAATAACAGCAGGTGTGTTAATCTGAAAGTGAAGTTATATCAGATCTCTGTCCCTTCTTGGTTTGGAAGAAGCAGTGTCTCTTTATCAGTTACCGTGCTGGACCTGTGGCACACTGAGATGGTGGAGCTTTTCTCCTCCAACAAATCCTCTACAGCCCTATGCACCTTTGTAGTCTGGCTACCTATCTTTTACTGAAACATCTAATCTACCATAGTAGCTACTCACAGCTCCTAACTGTGAGAGTCACCAGACCACATAATCTGGGACCAAGTGCATACTGAAATCTGGGAGAAGGAAGTTAAATAAACAAATTCTAGCTCTGACCCTGCAGTGTACCTCCTCGCTGCTGAAGTCCTACACAAGAAGCCCCGTGGCAGAGTCACCTACGGTCATAGGAATCTTGTCCCTTAGAGACATTTTGAGAGGCGCCTTTCAGAACCTGTTTTACAAATCCTACTCCCTGCCTCATGTTCCCTGCTGAGAGCCTGTGGAAACCGGAGCCGACAGCGCAGACTCACCTCCTGCTGTTAAGCCAATCTAGCATCAAAAGATGTTTTTCCACTTCCCTTCACCTCTGAAGCAACAGCTGAGTTGTCAGATGAGCAGGGACTTTGGAGGACCATAACCTGCAGAAAGGCAGAGCACAGGAAGCATAACCATGCTGCTCTAAAGCTCTGTAGATGAACCCAGTGAAGGACTCAGAGGGCAAGACTTGTTGTAACCTACTGGAGCCTACAATAGCTGCAAGCACAAGAAGAACCATCCTGCAAATCACAGGTATGGAAAAGCAGATACAGAAAATGAGCCAGAGCCAAGGACCTGAAGCATTCACCTTGTTTCTTGATAGCTTTGGAAAGCAGAGCATATCCTAACACGAGCAGGCATGTTCCACCATGCCTGCATAGTTGTTGCAGGATTTCACATAATTCCCAAGGGGGCTAAGGAGGACTGGCTGTGCTCTTCACACCCAGATCATTCCTGGAGGCTGAGTGTATTTGGCACCTGAAAGGTTAGTTCACTCCTTTTCTTCCTAGGGATACAGGCTCTCCAGAAAGTCCTTGAGTTCACTGTTTCACAATAGGTGTTGTAAACAATGATGAAGCGAGACATACCACCAAAGCACATTATTGTTTTTAGATACAGCTATGCTAGGCAAATGTTATGAAATTATTATCTATGTTCTTGTCTTTATTCTAGATGGGAATGAATCTGCACAACTGGTGATCCAAGAGAAAGTATTTCAGAACTGTTCATTATGAGACTACCCAGAATGTCTTTCTTGCCTTATCACACATCGATCTCCTTATTCTCTACTGAACTCAAGGAGTATAGCTTACTCTGCCTGCACTACCGAAACAATTTCATATATCAAGGTGTATTTGTTACTTCCCAGGGCTTATAGCTGATGTAAAGATAAGCTAAGAGTTTTGAATAGACATAGGGAGGGTGAGAATGAATGACTAGATCAAACAGTCAATTAAAACTGTTTTGGGAAAAGTGACGACTTTTAAAAAACAAAATGATAATTTTTCAGCAACTTAAACATGCTGTTGTGATCAAAACTGCATTCTACACAGGATGAGAGAAATAATTTTCAAATAATAACATCACTGAAGTAGCAAAGATTTCAATGTGTTATGTAATCTTTTTTTCTATCTGATAGCAGAGCATCCTGTTGGTTTGAACATGATTCTACCTCAGTTAAAAACATGATTTTGTTCAAGATCTACCCTTGTAAGGTTGAGAAGATTTCAGTGAGTTTTCTGGTAAAAATCTAGACTTACTTCTTTTCTTCCCTTACCAATATTAGTATGTTCTGCCCTGGTCATAATCTCCATGCCTGAAGACACTGGGTTCTCAGCAATGATGTCTAATTATCTACATTCAGGTTTGAGAGAGAAAGTTCAACTTTTGTTTGGCCATTTAGGCATGGAAAGCACTGTTATAACCTAGTGGACCCCAGCAACACAGAGGAAAACATGAATAAATGAAACCCTGGTTTAGGGTGGTGAGTGATTGTATCACCTGGGTTTTTGGGTGGGTTTTTTTTCCTTTTGTTTTCTCTCTCTCTCTCTTATTGTTGTTGTTTTCCTTTTCATTACATAGTAGTAGTACTAGCAGCAATACTATTATCAGTATCCTTATTTTATTTCAATTATTAAACTCTTCTTATACCAACCCTCAAGTTTTCTTACCTTATGCACTGATTCTCTCTCCCATCCCACTGGGGTAGGCAGGGAGGTAAGTGAGCGGCTGTGTGGTGCTTAGTTGCTGACTGGAATTAAACCATGACAGAAACATAAGTCACCTTTGGTTTATCTGTTTTGTCAATTACTAAAGAAGAACATTAAAGACTATTTCCTATAAGTAGCAAATTATATGCAAAACAAGGTTATCCCTTTGCAAAATGAATTAACTCAGGCAGTATCTGTTAGTTTTGTGTCACCTTTTAACTGATGGATGCATTGCAGGAGATGCAGTAAAACAGCAAATGCCACATACAATTAGGTGTCTTTCTCCATGCTGGAATGATGTGTTTCAAGTCCTTCCTGTGACAGGCAGGGAAGGACAAAGTCTGGAGATAAAACGTGTGTGTCTTCCTCATCAGTAGGACAGTATATCCACAGGGAAATGTCCATCAGAGCTCAGTATCCTGGGCTCCAGCTGCTTGGGAAGGCAGATAGGGCTCTCATCCTTGAGCACTGGTGGGTGTAATGCACACAGCACAAGCTATCAGCCTTCCTTGATCATTCTTGCAATACTTGCACAGGATCCCTGCCATAAAAATGACACTGCCAAATAGTTTGGCAGCTTCCCTTGTACATCAGCTGGGCAGACAGCAGTTCCCCTGGCACTTAACAATCCTCTTCTTGATATTAGTCATGCTGGTATCTGCTCTGCCCTTCATACATTGCTTTCCTGCAGTGTTATTTTCTTGTCTGTTTGCTGAAGAGTGCTGGGGACCTTGCCTCTTTGGGACGTATACCTCGGGTCTGCTGCATCTCTGGGGCACTGCTGCGAGCCCCCAGAAGAGCCGTCTGCCCCACGTGAGACAAGCTTGTGTACGTGAACACTAATGGTCAGTCTTATGGTTTGTATGCAGACAGCCCTTCCTCCACACTGCAGTCTGAGACCCACCAGTAAACCTGCAGAGAAATGACCAATGGTTTACCAAGGAAACGAAGACACAGCAGCTCCCACAAGCTGTTCTCTGAACTTCAGTTACTAGCTACTAGCAATTTCATGATCTTTCATCCCTCCTTTATCTTCCTCAATAACTACACTCCTTAAGACTAAAGCTATTGAGGTCTTGTTGCAAACCGCTGTATAGGCATCCTCCACACAGTCTGAACAAAGGGAGCTGTCATAGTTTTGCACCAGTTAGTCTCTATTTTGCTTCACCCCATAACACATCAAGCTGGATAGGTGGTGCCAGCACAGGGCCCACGGCACTGCAGGACTGACAGGGAGGGTGTGAGGATGTGGATGGAAAGGGTTACAGTTGGGTATGACCCTGGAAAGGGGAAGGGTCCAGTGGGCTTCCGGCCAAGGGGGCTGGGGGTTTCTTTGTTTTGGGGACCTCGTGGCAAGTGGTGGGTGCTCTGGGCAGAGCCAGTGTCTGGCCAGGCAGATTGGTTTAGGAGTCGGGGTTTGAAAGGTTTTTTTCTCTCTTACTCTCCCTGCTCTCGGCCCCTGGGCAGTTTCGGGGGGAGGTGGGGGGATGGGGGGGGTGGGTGTTGCTCCCTTCAGGTTGGTCTTCTTTTCCTTTTCCCTTCTCGGGATGAGGTCCTGTATCATTTGTTCTACCTCTTTTTTCTGTTCCTTAAATTACTCATTAACACTAGCACTGTTAGTAACTCCCTAAGTTTCATTTATATAATGAAATAGTTCTTATCTCAACTCCTACAGGCTTTTCCTTGGTTTGTTCCTCTGACCCTTCCTCTACCGGGAGGGAGTGAGGGGTGGAGGGGCAGAATGGCAGAGTGGCTGGTTGCTAAAACCACAACAGGAGCCCATACGGCTTGGGCAACCTTAAACACGATGTCTTGCCATTACCACTGAAACCTCCTTCCTTGTTACCTCCTACTCCCATGATGAGAGTAAAAAAAAAAAAAAAAAAAAAAAAAGGCAGTTTGTGAAGGTGAGCTATAATGGCTCAACTGGAGACATCCCCATCTGCCTACCATCTGGGTCCTGTCTCAGGATAGTGGACTTACGTCAGAAGAACATGGCCAACTCTTACCATCTCACTCACTCTCTTTCACTCTCACAGGCACACATAGACCTCCTTTCCCTTTCCAACCACACTCAAATATACATATATTGTGCACACACTCTATGGTTACCACTGGGGTGGGAGGGGGGGAAGTCATTGTTTTGTACTTTTTATAACTTTCAAATGTCCCATAAATAGTCAATGGGACAAATGTCTCATTGTCTTCCATCCAGAAAACTCTGCCCCCTTCCACATAGAGGCTTTCAGAGCACATTTTGGGTATGTTTTAAATTCCGAATTCAAACAGGTAACCTTTTCATGCCATGCTTGATATATGACCTTTCATAACCATTTTGTCTCATCCATTAAAACAAGTTTCTTGCAGGATTGATTGTCATGACCTTCTCTTTTTGCAGTGCCCAAATATGATGGGTAGTCAAGTGTTACACAGGGCCTTTTCCCATATTATTAACCTACACATTCCTCAGAGTCCCTGAAATAGATTAAGAAAAGACAAAACCCTTATTTTGTAACACCTCATCCATTCAGCTAAATCTTAAGTCACATAAGCTGAACAGAAGTCTGGGCTACTGGATCATCAAAGGATGGGAAAAACTGCACCATGAAAAAGGAGATGGTGGCAGAGCAGAAGGTTTTGAGGGAGAGAAGGGAGGGAGAGGAAGTGCAGTGTTGGAGGATGGAGACCAGTGCAAAGCACATGACAGGCTAGAGAAGAAGTGCTTGTTTGAACTTCTTAATGCTCTTTTCCACAAGGTCTCACAAGAAGAAATTCATATTTTTTCAGCCTTGTCTAACCTTTCAGACACAGTTGAACAGACTGTAAAAGAGAAGCCTGTATAGTCTTAAAAAATTTAGACCTTATTTGATCATTTTTTAGTTTTGCACATTCTTAGTGACTCTGTTCCTAAAGATGTTACTATTGGAAAGAGGTACATCAATGCACAGGAAATATACCATCCCTGTAGGATTCCCATCAGGGATCTTGCTAGGTCCCCCTGTGAAAACCAGAAAAAAATATCTTTTAGGGTTATATTTCCTCAGATAAATGTTGTGCAGCTTCTGATGTAACTCTCAAGCTCATGATGTTATTATAGTTTCGTCAGCTAGATTACAAAAGCCAGTGTAAATCCTCAAAGTAAGACAAAGAACCACATCCCTTATTTGGCAAACCTTTTGTATGCTGAACTTCTCACTGAGGAAATTGAGCTTCCTTTTAATATTTTGCTGTCAACCAAATATTTGTGCCTAAGATAAGAGAAAGATAGTGAGTTTGTTTCTAGAATTTTGTTACGCTGTTCAGAAATTAAACACATCTACAAAAATAACACATTTTAAGGGTTGGAGGTTTTCTGATATTTATTAAGGCAACAGATACCAAATAGAAAGCCATTTAAGGCTGTCTCTGGAATGGTCTTTCTCTGAACGTATGCCCGAGTTCACAAACTGTATCTTGAACTTTTGCAGACCAGCGGTGAAAGCCAAACTTTCTGGAGTGAGCAGCAGGAATCCACATACCATCAAATATTATAAGCTTCTTGTGTGTCTGTAGCAGCTTCCACTGAAATAACACAGCTGTGTAGCTTGGGAAAAAAAAAAAAGCTGTGAGTATTTATCCCTGTATTTGCCTCTACACAAGCAGGAAAATTTGAGAATAATATTTTCAGACCTACTGATTTTAACCACACATTAACTAGTGTGGGGTTTATTAAATTTTATTTAAAATTTGTACATTTGGAAAATTTAATTGCTTCTCTCAATATAACCTCATATTTACATCTGTAACCCACTTTTGAAATTTGTTGAACAAAAGTCCTCTCCTAATGACAATACATTTAATGCGAATATTTCTCTTTTTCTTCATTGATACCCATATTAAACCGATTATTACAATGACAATAAAAATTAAATATATTGCCAGAGAAATGGACACCTAAATTTTATTTATATAAAAGAACATACTTTAGATATCTTAAAATAGCTGCATTAACATACTTCTAAATATTACTATTTATATTTTTATATTTCAGAATATATTGGGATAAGTCAGTGTGCTGTTATTACAGACATGAACAATACAGGATTTTTTAATTTTTATTGTTCCTGAATTACTTCGGGATGAACACTGTGTGGAACTACTGCTAAAAAGCATTATTTTTCTGATTTGCCTTTTGTTTTTCACTTCCTTCATAAATTACTCCAGTCAAGCAGAGAACAGCCTGGAGGACTGGAGCAAGCTGAGTTCAAGTCTTTACCACAAACACAGTTCAGGTCTATAGTGTTTGCAGGATCTGTATGCCAGTACACATCTGTGCCTGAATTTCCCTGATAAGGACACTGTGGAGAGAGGGCCAGGCAGATTGCTAAACTGGGCATGTAGCCATCAAAGAGAAACTAAAATAAACTAAGTTCCCAGGGAAGGGAAGTATTTCTCTAACACAGGAGAGCTACACCAGTGTGGGTTGTCTGTGCAAAATATAAGTCTAGAGCTCGAACTATCCATTGCTGAAATTTCCTGCCCTTTCTGAAGTCATCCAATGAAGATTAAACTGCAGCAGCAATTAGTTTCGTATCACAGGTGAAATGAGTAATTTAGAATAAGTATCCCTACCAGCATCGTCTAAGAACTGAGGGGTGAATTTCTATCAAATCGCCACCATGTCATTAGCCCATGCTCCCACTTCGCAGCTTATTTCTGCAAATGAACATGAGTATGCTATATTTGTGCCCAAGAATCACCCTATTTTCCTGAATTTTCATAATTATTTTTTGTCATTGCATTTGTTTTTTAGGTGTATTAGTTAATTTGTTCTGTAGTTATCTGGGCCTGCAAAAATATAGAAACAACATGCAACACAAGTAGTAAAAAAATCAGGATTCTGCCTCAGTCTTTGTTGCTTCTTAAGAAGAAAATGAGAAGTAAAGATAAGATATTTATGAAATTGCAGCCTCCTTCTGGAATTAACTCAGAAGTATATAAAAACAGGATGTAGCAACTATTTGGAACTATAAATACTAAGTCCAGCTCCCAGTAGTTCTTACACCCTAATTCCTCAACAGTTAGTGTATATGTAATACAAAATGTATTTAGTTAAAAGGAAAAAAAAAAATCCACCCTACCCCACACCTCCAAACCCTCCACAAGAAGAGAAAGAGCACCTAAAACTTAACCTCTTAAAAACTTTGTAGGGTTCAACAGAATAAGTCCTGGGCACACACAAATTAACTTATAGTACCTCTGCTGCAGGACACAAAATAATATGCTACAACCCATTTGTGTAATAGAAAGGTCCTCTCCTGTCACTGACTACTCAGCGACAGCACAATATTCCACATTATTAAACAAACATGCTGCTGCCAAACTAGTATTTTTTGTTTCAACCCAAATAGGGGCACTACACATCAATCCTGAATGCTGTCTTTATCTCTCTGTATTGCTGACCACTGTGTATAAGGGTATTGCATCGAGTCATTTCTCTCAAATTCTCCATGGCCTTGCAAATTGTGTTTAGCTTGTTTAATGCCAGCTTCATTTCATAGCAGAGCTATTTTTTGTCTTAAGATACCTTCCTGAAAAGCATTCTTTTAAACTCAGAAGTTCTTCTTCAAGATGGATATGACAGTGAAATCACAGATGAAATTGTTGTAATACTACATTATATTTAGCAACACATTTCATCAATGTGCAAACATTTCAACAATAAACAACATAATGCGAAAAATAATCTATCTTCATCTTCAATAACTGTACAGAAATTCAGGATATTAGGTTTGCAATGTACATGATTTACAGGTATTCAAATAATTTCCATTATTTAAAAAAAAAAAAAAAGTCACATTCAGCCTTATGTTAACAGAGGCAGCAGGTTCTGTTTCAATGGTATATTTTGCCATAATGCATCACAGTGTCCTTTATTATTATTATTGGATGTGTTATATTTTAGTACAACTGTATGTTTCAGGAAGAACTGTTCAGTTTAACCAAAAAAAGGTCTCACTAATGGCAACAGACATTATCATATATAATATAAAGAGCAAAACACTCCCCTCTCTTACAAAACACAACCCCACTCACAAGTGGAAGTTATTCTGATCACAAGCAAATACATAAAGATGATCACACAACAGAACGAGTACCAAAAATGCTCAGTACATACATGTCTGTGCTTTTGTGTCGAAAAGCAGACTTCATGAGACTGTATTTGTTTCTCATTACACTGATTACTCTCTAGTTGTTTTACAAACAAAGCAAAATTGAGCTTAAATCAGGCCATCTGTTCTTCTTGAGTGTGAAAGCCATGTCTATTTCCAGGGTGGTTTTTTTTTTCTCATTAATGGCTTTGCACTGCCTGAAGTTGACTGACAAGAAGTCCTGAAGACACCATTTTGTCTTATGTTCCCTTCTGCTTTGAATACATGCAGAATCTATCCCGATACACATGTGAGAGTCAATGGAGACTAGAGGGAGAGGCACCAGGTTTTAGCGTCACTGTCCTTAGAACACTGCCAGAAATCATCTGCAACTGGACCACGCTCTGCCATCATCATTGTGCTGCGAGTATTTCAATTATCATTAAACTATCATCCAGAAATCAAAACATAATTTAAAGAGTAATTTCCAAACCCTTTCAAGTCTTCCATTAAACACTATTATCTCTCTTGTTTGTTCACCTACAGCTCAATGCGTTCAGCTTTGTTACAATCAGAGCCTGAGTGACATGTTTCACTCCTCTGAAAGCTTCTTCCCATTTTGATGAATTCATTCTGAAATACCATTTCCCTGCATCTCTGTGCTTCACCTGAGCAATCCTTTGTTATCACTGGGCAGCTCAGCCTGAATACCAGGCTACACTTTACTGTTTTAGCTCTTCATCATTAGATATGACTGTAACTCTTGCATATGATAAAACAGCTGCAATAACCCACAGAAACATTAGGGGATTTTTGTTCATCTCTGAAGGGAAAGTAAGCATGCTGTATTGGGTTTTTGTGGCAAGCTTTTGGTAGCAGGGGGGCTACAGGGGTGACTTCTCTAAGAAGCTGCCCCTTGTTGGATGGAGCCAGGTCCAGATGTCTCCAAGACAGATCCACCACTGGCCAAAGCTAAGCCCATCAGTGATGCTGGTAGTGCCTATGTGATAACATATTTAAGAAGGAGAAAAAAATAATGTGCAAAAGCATCCAGGAGAGAGAGCAATGAGAATATGTGAGAGAAACAGCTCTGCAGACACCCAGGCCAGTGGAGAAGGAGAGGGAGGAGCAGGTCCTTCAGGTGCCAGGGCAGATTCCCTGGCAGTCCATGGTGAAGGCCATGGTGAGGCCGGCTGTGCCCTTGCAGCCATGGAGGGTCACAGTGGAGCAGGTAAATGCAGCTGAAGGAGGCTGTGACCCCATGGGAAGCCCATTCTGGAGTGAGTTATCATCAGGACCTGTGGCCTCATGGAGACAGGACAACAAGCTGGAGCAGGTTTGCTGTCCAACCTGTGCCCAAAGAAGCCCATGACCCCATGTAAGCTCATGCTGGAGCAGGCTGCTCCTGAAGGACTGCACCTCATGTAAGGGATCCACACTGGAGCAGTTCTTGAAGATCTACAGCCTGTGGGAAGGACTCATGGTGAAGAAGTTTGTGAGTGGGATCCCCTTCTGGAGCTGTGGCAGAGTGTGAGGAGGAAGGAAAGGCAGGGACAATGTGTGATGAACTGACCACAACCCCCATTCCCCATCCCCCTGCACTATCTGTGGGGACGAGGTAGAGAAAGTGGGAGTGAAGCTGAACCTGGGAAGAAAGGAGGGGTGAGGGGAAAGGTGTTTCAGGATTTAGCTTTATTTCTTATTATCCTGCTCTGATTTGATTGATAATAAATTAATTTCCCCGAGTCAAGTCTGTTTTGCCCGTAATCGTAATTGCTGGGCGATGTGCCTGTCCTTATCTCAACCCACAAGCCTTTTGTCATATTTTTTCTCCTCCCATTCAGTTGAGGAGGTGGAATGACAGAGCGGCTTTGTGGGCACCTGGTATCCAGCCTGGGTCAACCCACCACCACACATATATTTACTATAAGTATGGTTTGTTTTTACTGAGGGCACCTGTGCTGCCTACTCTAAGTTACTTATATTACCTTATCAAAGGCAAGGACAATGGTCAGTCTCCTAAGGCCTAAGAACCAGCCATCAGGGAGAGTTAAATGCATGTATTTCAGGAAGAATTGTTGAGATTAATTAAAAACCCTCACTGGTGGCAACACATGTTATTATATATAACGTAAAGCTCCAGAGAGCTACTGGGATACCCAAGAGTTTTGAGGGCAGCTGTGGCTCCCATGGGTATAATAAACACACCTGGTTAAATTCAGCTTTTCTGCAGAATTCTTACCAGACCAAAGTTAGCACTGCAACAGCCTTGGGAAGGTCTGAAACACTGCCTATTTACTGCCCTGTACCACTCACTTTGTGGGACAGCAAGAACTTGCACTTGCAGGAGAACATTGAGGTTTTGGTGTGTTCATTGTCTCACAGAGCTGACCCCTCAAGGGTGTGCAGTGAGGCACCTGAATACCACAGTTGTATCTGGAGGCTGATGGCTGAAGAACTCCAGAAAAATACTCTTCCTCGTGCTATGCCAGAGAATAAAACCAGCTGTTATCCAGCCTAATGTACATGCAGGTAAACAGGCATGCTTGACATGAGGGATACAGATAACCTTTAACAAATATGTATTCCCTTAATTATATCTGTTTCAGACAAAAATATGCACTGATTTCTTTTTACTTTCTTCATACTCTCCAGTTTCAAAGATACAAAAATATTATCTGAGACTCTCCTGTTACTTTTCACCCTCTGCTAATTCAAACAGCAGCTCTTTTCTAGCCTCCTGGCTAAGCTGGGATCTAAGATGCATTTACCTGGGTTCCAGTCCTACCATAGTGAAAAGGTCGATGGTCTCTTCTTATCCTTGCTGAATGCAGATCACATTTCTTAACATGTCATTACAGAGCTTTAGACAATACTGCTGAATATTCCACATAAATATATAAATTACTAGCAAAGCTTTAAATGATGGCTTGTTGACAGTCATATAAAAGTGCACAGATTGGATATTGATAGTCTGCCTAATACTTCATCTCTGTCCCGAAGAGTTGAAGAGGCTGTTTATTGGAGTATTTGCTTGGAGTGGAGCTCTCACATCACCATTTGTGAGAGGATTTGCTAGATGATCTAGCTGCCTCTCCAGCATCACACGACATGGGAGTCTGAAGTGAGACTCAAACTTGTGCACTTCTGTCTCTGCAGCGGAAGAGCGTAAGTGGTCCAACGCAGAGCCACGGATGATCTCAACTGAGTGCAAAGGGCCAGATTTTATCACTTAAATGACTGCTTACATTTTCTCTGGGGTTCAAGGAACAAAAATTACAGACCAGCTGCTGCCATGAATGTGGTCAGCAGCAATGAATTACTCATGCTGAAAAGAAAGCAAAACTGATTTGCATGAGTATTGCTAATGTGTTCAGGATGTTATCATCTAATAGAGCACTGTATCTTCAACTCTGTGGGTGAGTTTAATCAGCATTAAAATGCCTGTAAAAGAAAACCTAAAGATCACAGAATTTCAGTCATCAGATTTTTGCAAGTTGTGCTACTGATTTAATAATAGGTATTTGTGCATGCCCAATAAATTAAAAAAAAAAAAATCACGAACATAAAATATAGCCTTAGTTTTCTCTGTCTTGATGGATATTAACTGCTAAATTAGCAGATTTGAAATGTAAGGTTTGGTTTGAAACACAAATTAACTGAAAGCGTCAGTCAGCAATTACACTCATATATAAACCCGAACGATTTCATAAGGAGTAAGCTAGTACTTATTCGACTTCAAAACTTAAATTTGTCTGCAATCCATTTTAACAGAACAGTGTTAGGAAATACTTAGTTTAAAGACTATTTCAACAGGTCTTTATTTTTCTCATTAAATTTAAAGGCATGAAAATCTCTAAAAATTAGAAAAATTAAAATGATAACGTGAACATAAAAACAAGAAGCAATTAAAAATACAGTGTTATGGAGTCAGAAAAGCATGTTAATTCCTAAAATAGACATTTTGCAAATTCAGAAACATGCCTAAAGAAATATAATGCACATGTTTTTGTTCCTCATGTGCAGAGAAGGAATATGATCACAAAATACCACTTTAAAAATAAATCTAAATAAAAAATACTGGGGAGCACATACTGTCATGATCTGAGTTACAAACATGGACAGTTACTTCAGTCTAATATTTAACACACACTAGAAACAGAATGACTAGATAAAGAAGCTATCAGGTAATTTTACAGAGCCTTTTTTGTCTCCTCCTTTGAAAAGACAAAACTGGCATTCTGAAAATCTTTTCCATATTATGGATATCAAGGAGAAGTGAAACAAGTGTAAAAGGAAGATGGCCATAAAAAGAGAGGAGTAGGAGAAGTGGGCTTGGCACTTCTTACTGAATTTTAAAGAATGTATTTCAGATAAAAGCTATGGAAGATGGCTAAAATTTCAAATCTAGATACACATTTTCTAGGTTGTTTATATCCAGTGTTTTATCAATTCTATTACAGAGACAGGAATTACCCAGTAAAATTTGCATTTGCATAGATATGGTTTAGCAAGGTTACTTTGTAAGTTTAATTTGGTCTGTTCCTGCCTAAAGTTCACCGCAGTTCCAGGCCAGATTCTTCACATCCCTCTCTGTGTCAGTCACAGAAATAATTTACATTTTGCCTCATTTCTATTTCCTTCACATACCTCTGCCTAATGCAGTTATGTGATCCCTAATGAGGTGGAAATGTTCATGCCAACTGAAGGAGGAAACAAGACATTAGGCTATGTATGAATAATGTGTGAAGAATCAGGTACAGGAAAATAACAACGCTAGAGCGTAGAAGTAATGATGTGTTCTCACATAGTTTGCTATTCACTGTTCTGGCCAGCTAACAACAAAAAGAGGAGGGCTACAGGAAAACTTTATGGTTCCCATGTTCAAAAGAACCCAAGTGATGTATGGGTTGGAATTCCATTTAGAAATGTGACTTCAACATAAAAGGTACTTCACTTTCCTTAGATGCATAAGCTTAATTGCACTGACATGTGCACCTGATTGGTTTCAATTACTTTCAAGAACACAGACGCTAAATCTCTTTTGAAGCATGACTTGGGATCCTAAATGATTTTATTCCAACAGTGACATGTGAAAACAGCTACTGTTTTCAAGAGGATTTTGTATTCTAAGACATATAAGAGATTAAGATCAGGATTTTGAATGTACTTCAATGAAAGTAAATGGGATAACGAATGCAAGACAGAGTCATGACTTTTCAGGGTGCTGTGAATTATTAGCTTATCAGTGTCTTATAATGCAGAAATGCATAGAAATACACAGAAATTGTCACAACCTCCTCCAAAATGTTCCATGCTCACTCAGGGTACTTGATATTCCCAGTGGTAAGGCAAGGTTTGCCCATGTACAGAAGTACTAATATGAACTACCGTATTAATTAGCACAAAACTGTGGGGTGGGGTGGGCCTAAAACTGCAGAAGTCACTTTATTACTGTTGAGAAAACTGAAATGCAAAGAATCACAGACTTCCAGTGATGATAGCAATGACACATAATAAATTAAAAACTCAAATCCAACCTACAGTGAAATGTTAAATGTCTGCCTGATGAAGTCTATTCCACATAAAAATTCTTGGAAAAGGTTTAAATCAGGTAAAGTAATCTTCGGTTAGCATTAAAATTCATGACTGTCAATACCTTGTTATAATGATAGGTCACAGAATTCCATAAGAATCAATGAAAAAGTTATGTCACGATGACAGTTTTTAGCATCAAAAAGGACAAAGCCGGTAGGCCAACTGCAGATTGAAAGATAAACTCCTAGGATCCTGCATTTTTGCCCAGGTATATAAAACAAACTTCAGCTAATATAATAAAAAGCTCACTTCTTACCCCAAGGCTTGTGTTTGTTTTTTTTTAATAGTTCTTTAGTGACAACTAGCCCCTTGTCAGTAAGTCAGTCATTACTGTATTGAAGAGAGATACTGACTGCATGAATTTAGTCAAAATGAGATAGATCTGTTTCATAATACTTTTTATTTTGGTTTTTTTTTTAAGGTATACTTGAATATTACAACTAAATCTTTGTTAAATGTTACCAAGATTAGTTTTTGTCTTAGTCTAATACTGCATGGGACTGTATTTTAGAACCGAATACTGATTAGAATAATCTAAGTATTTACACGTGTGTTTTTAAGGTAAAGTTTATATATAGAACCTATTTCTGAGTTTGTCAAAAGGATATTTTTCCATAAAGAAGGGGTGCAATTCTCTTGTAGAAGTGCCAAGCACTGGGACATTCAAAGACTGATTTTACTTTTTTTCTCAATATTCCTTTTTCTTTCAGAAGCCATGAAAGGATTAGATTTTTTTGTAGTTCTTGTTAATTTGATGATTTGCTGCTTCTCAGTGCTTCAGTTACATCAGATTTAAATTTGCTTTGCAATAGCACTGCCATTAGGATCCAAAACGGTTACTTGCCCAGATGATTTCAGGTTTAGTTCTGAGAACTGGAAACAGATGACTCTTTGTTTGGCTGTACTGGTTTTGGTCGGGATAACATTAATTTTCTTCACAGTAGCTGATATGGGGTTGTATTTTGGATTTGTGGCCAAACCAACGTTGATAACACAGGGATGTTTTCGTTACTGCTGAGCAGTGCTTACACAGTCAAGGTCGTTACTGCTTTCCACCCCACCAGTAAGTAGGCTGGGGATTCACAAGAAGTTGGGAGGGGACACAGCCAGGACAGCTGACCCCAGATGACAAAAGGGATATTCCATACCATAGAATGTCATGTTCAGCATATAAAGGTGGGGTGGGGGAATAGAAAGAGGCATTTATTATCTCAAGTAACCTTTATGGATGATGGAGCCCTGTTTTCCTGGAAACAGTTAAACACCTGCCACCAATGGGAAGTAGTGAATTATTTCCTTATTTTTCTTTGTTTGCATGCACAGCTTTTGCTCTATTAGACTGTCTTTATATCAACTCATGAGTTTTCTCACTTTTACCCTTTGAATGGGACTGAGCTGCCTACACCTGATTAGTACCCGCTGGTTCCCACAGAGTCGAAGCTGGATTAATTTTTTGCAAAGCCTGGTATGCTGTAGAAGTCTTCTCTTAGGTATGGTTGAACAAAATGCATGGACTGATTTTCCTGTATCATGCTGTCCAGCACAGCAAAACAGATACACTCAGAATTTTTTATAATGGTGGTTAGCATTTTTTTGAAAGATTGAGGATTTTGGATTGTATTCACCCATTGCAGACCTGTGATTTTGACTACAAAAACAAGTAATGATCAAGAGTTCAACTGGATCATAATAATAGTAGCCCTGATCATTTTAATGTATAGAAAACTCCGCCTCTTGCTCCCATTTGCCTTCCATGCTTCCAGAAAGTGTCAACACCATGGCCAATTGCATTCCAAGCAACCCTGATAAATAGTAGTGTAAATCATGTCAATGAAAAAAATATTCTTCAAGCTAGTATATCCAAAGCACTAAAAATCATGGGCAGGCTTCTCCCTCTCCCTTCCTACTTATCTCAGGTTAAGACAGATACAGATGAGTAGGTCTCTTCCTACATGGTGAAGCACCATCTTCCTCTACTTCCAAATGTCTTTTGTCCCCACAACAATAAAAGTGTGTACTTACTTAGAAAATCCGCTTCCTCAACAAGAGATACATGCATTGCTGGTTAAAAACAACTCATTTAATGAGAGCAGAACTAATGAAGCCTTGATTCCTAATAGTTTATGAATCATAATGCACCCCCCTAGGATCCCAGTAGCACCGGTGCTCTGTCTGCATGTCCTCTGTTCTCCTGTTCTCTTTTGTTCCCTGGGAAGATCTCGAAACCATCCCAAAACCAGTTCTCAGTACCTTGAGTTCACAAAACTGTTCTGCCCCTGCTTTGTGACATTACCTGGACATGGGTGTGGCATCCTGCTGTTCCTTCTCCTCTAGAGTTGCTCTTTGCAGGATGTCTTCAGATGCCAGCCTCTGTTTCCTTGTCATTTGGCATGTCCTGAAGCAACCTCGAGAGAAAGTGAGACAGTCCAAGCCACAACACTAATTTCACAGATGACTTAGCTGGTGGATCAGGAGCAGCTGGCAAAAGAGATGTACTGTTGGCAGTAAGAGGGAGAAAAGGGCAAAACCCACACAACTTCTTCTCATTTTGCACCCATCAGTGGACTTAAATGTAAAATCTGTAACAGAGATTGTAATCAAGGGGAGAATTAATATGAAAACAGGTAAACAAACAAACACTATGGGAAAGAACTGGGGGGGGGGTGGGGTGGGCCGTGTATGGAGCTAGGGAGAGAGAGAGAGAAAGAAAACTGTACATTTCTTATGCTAGGGAAACTCATCCAACTGTACTTCTTCTTACACTAGGGAAACTCATCCAGCTGGAGTACTCTAGAGATACCATATGTCTGCCCAAACCAAAATGACTAATATCCTTAAAGGTTCCACTATGGAGTGTCCTCATATTGTTAAGTCCGTCTATTCAGCTTGGAAATACTAAGGTTTATTGTGGACATATATAGGTATGGACTTAGATATAGACGTTTACAGTGGATTGTGTGCATAAGAAAGCATCGCTCTCCTTAATCTCTGAGCAGGATGATGGATGAGTGCCTGGAAACCATACAATCCAGCTACAGTGTGGTAACCTCCAACAAACCCTTCCAGCAATCAGACGTAGCTTAAAAGTTTTCAGTACTGAAACACAGCCTACTGACACCTCTGGCAGCATCGTTTCTTACGCTGTAAAACCACAGGCCAGGTGGCAACTTATAAGAGTTTTGATTTTCAAGCTGAATAACTAACTCCTATAGAAATTAGTTGTTATCCATTAAAAAAAATCCAACAGAATAAAACCCCAGCTACTTAATATCCCACTATTCAACAGCATTTTTGTTCTCTTTCTGTATTCTCACTCCAGAAACCTGGGTTTAAATGCTCTGCTGTGAAAAGGAAAGGAGATGCTGCATCACTGTATTTCTATGGTAACCACCATCAGCCAGGCAGCAGGATGAGGTTTGTATTTGGAAGGAAAGACACAGGCCTTGACTTGGTCTGCCATCAGTGAAGTTTCACAGACTAAACAAAGTGATTGATTACACCAGCTTCATAGGCAAAAAGAAACCCAAAACAAAACAAAACAAAACTAGAAAGGAGTGAATTCTTTTTCTAGTGTTAAATACTTGGGAGAAAGACACTGAGGTTTGATGGCAACATGGAAACAGGGACAACATGTTCTTTGGATCCTTGTGAGAAGCAGCCTCAGTCCTGGTGGCTTTCAAGGGGAGGATTAAAAATCATTCTTTAGGCAATAGATTATGGTAATATTTCTCTTTCATCTTCTCTCTCTGTATCATTCACTTATTGCTCCATGTTACAATGACATTTTGGCAGATGAGTTAGCATATATTTATGAAATCCTCTATTTCTTTACTTTATTAAAATGATTTGCAATGTAAAGTAGAAATTCGTTCATCTGCCTTCTCAAATAGAGTCCATGTGCAAATTTCCTATTCATTTATTCTTTATTCAGTATTGAATCAGCAGTGTTGTTTCAGCATTAGAGGATTTTTTTTTTTTTTTTCTGTACTTGTTAAGGCAACTGGCTGTACTCCATACTGCCTTTGAAATGTATATTATTTTTATAAGTCATTCTTTCCTGTTGTGGGAGCTGCGTAGTACTTCATAGACAAAAGACAAATGGCTAAGTTCATCCACAGAAAAAACAGGAAGTGTAAACCATTCTGTCCTATGCTGCTAAAGACGTATATCCAGAGAAGACAGGAGAAGTGGATGCTCTTTTATCCCTACTTACCTTCAAAAATTCAGTAAGAACAGTTTCCGTTTTCTCAGAGTTTTATAGGAATTTATTTAGTTGTTACTAGAAATGTGGAGAGACAAACATGTAACTATATATCCAGGACTCTTTAAAGTATTCTTACATTTTTTTCCCAAGTTCTGTTAACTTTCACAATTATAAGCACAGCGAATTAACTTAAATCCCAGAAAATCTACATTAAGTGTTAGAAATATTTTAAGTGACTGCAATCTGGCTGGACTTAGAATTGTTTAGTTTACATGATCAAAAGTATGGGGGATACAAGGTGAAATGAAAACAGATCAAAAACTCCTTGGCTGAATGAGAGGGTGATATTGGATGGGGAGCCATGACTTGTGATCAGAAACATCTTTAAGCCTAGTGATACATCATCTTAGTGGTTAAACTGAGGGGTTGACTTATCTCTCATTTTGGTTCCTGTGAATACTCCGACCTGCTCTGTGCTGCACAAAGACCGTCGACAGAGGTTACAGCAGAAGGGAGAATACTTGACATGTGTCTGGTTTCTACCAGAGTAAACCCAGGTGTAAGAGCTTTGGAAAAGAAAGGACACAGTGCAAGGTCATACGTCAACAGCTCATTCCTAGGCAGGTCCTGGATGCATTTGGCTTACTCTTGAATGTATGAAGTGGCTTACACTTACCTCTTTGCTCAGAATTTCTGCACAGTACAGTCACTGGAAACACGGCCGTCCTACTCTTTCTTTACATGTTTTTGAAAGAGCAATGAATGACTCACAAGTAAAAGGCTAACTTTTATTCTCTATCAAAACCATGCAGTGGATGGCTTCAAAAACCTAACCACCTTAATAAAACACAGCTATACTTAAAGTCTATGGTTTCTTTGTTTTTGTTTTAAGTTGCTATCATTAATAACCAAGCACCCAGACTGTACAGAGACATTTTTATAATCAAAAGTTTTGGGATTTCAGAAGAACTTGCAGCTCTTTCTAGGGGTTACACAAAAGCACTGTCTAAACAGATTATGTCCTGTGGGCTTGGCACTGTCAGCAGTTATCCACGCAGCATGGGGCTAAAATGCTGAATACTGTTATAAACCCTCTTCCTATTTTAAAACTATTGGTGGGAGCTACTCAACAAGGACTCCCACTTTATTCAAAGTTGACATTTCTCATGAAAGAAACTGCAGCCAAACAGGAGAGACAGAAACTGTTTAACTATTTAAAGCAGTGGCTCCTGCAAACCCTTCTTTCTCAATCATTCTCAAAACGGGTAAGCTTTTTCTCACTAATAATTTCCTTTTGAATTTTGGTACCTGTGAAAGAGGGATGAGATTTTCAAACAGTCTCTTAAGCTGCCAATTCTTATTTAATTTCAGTAGGATTTGAGTATTCAAATCCCCCAACGTTCTTTAAAATACTGCCATGGATGTGAGAGCAATAGAAGTGCTGCAGAAATATTCCTTACATGTTTTTCTGCTACAGAAATGACAGTTGTAGTGGCTTTAAATAAATTACCGCCCTCAAGCTTTTAATTGTTTTATTGTTGTTTCTGTAATTCAGTGTTGCTCAAAAATATATACCTACCACAGTGTTGTTTATCCTGACCAGGCTGACTATTTCAGGCTCCAAGCACATGATTTGCATCTCTTGTTAAACTCCTGCCTGCACCTTTTACAAGGTACAAGACCAGTTTCCTTTCTGTAATGAGAAAAAATGGACAACTCAGGCTCAAATGTGGAAAAAAAGTGGTTTGTTTTAAAAAAGAAAAGGCAAGTCTTTTGTTTAAAACAAATATGGAACCAAGGTGACATGAAGTAATTTGCAATTAGATGCAAGTTTTTCCAAATAATTACTTATTTTATTTTACTGTAATAGGTCAGACACCTATTTTACATCCTGGGCTATCTACATTTGATTAAAAATATACAGTGCTCATCTACAAAATAAAATGTAAATCAACTTATCAACACACACATTAGGAGAATTTTTCTCCTTCCTCTGTCTTTTGCAGCTTCTCAAATGCTCTATGTACTTATACTGCTTGTACTTGTAGCATTTCAGTGTGCCATGAGGATGAAAAATAAATCTCAGAGTATAGGCCAATGCAAGGGCTAGACCATATCCCAAAGGCATATCTGCAGCTTCCAACTGAGGGGCTCCCAAATTCCAGCTGTCCCCAACTTGCACAGGAGGAAAGTTTCTCTGAAATAAGTCCCCGAAGTTTACAGCAAGTTCCTATTTGAAACAGCTCCAATGCTTCCTGTGAAAATATATAGAAATGGAGGCTGCTATACACAGGACTTAAAATGGAAAAAAAATAAATCAGTGAAATTATAACACTAAGTGATGATACAGGATTACAAACTAAAGATACATTTCTAAGATAGCCTAGATAAATCATACTTGGTCTTTACTCCCCCCTCTTGTCTTTTTTGCAGCACAGATGCAGGTAATTATGGCTGTCCTTCCCTCAGCTGGAGCAGTCCACGTTACTAGTACATTATCGAAGGTGTTTTCTAATTCATAGTACTAAGGCAAAATAGACCAGTATGCGCTGGTGCTTCTGGCAGAAATAATAGCTAAACCCTATGGCAGCTGAATTTCTGATTCTCTCTCCAATGCTTCCCTAAATAATTAAAAGCAGCTGAAGCACACCAGAAGATCATTCACTTTGGAGTTCTGTATTTGGGGGTTTGCCCAAACATATTTCTTTTTTTCCCTAAATAACTGAAACCAAGACTCATGAGTACCAAAAACATTACAAATAAGTTGAACAGCTAAGACCTTTTTTACTATTTTTCTTTTTATTATAAAATGGTGTTTACAATATTGCCAAACCTTAGTTTAAATGTTATTTCAATGTTATTATTGTATTTATTACCCCAGAATCCTTGATGTTGGATAGGAGCCCAGAATCCTATCACGTCACTGACCAAAATGGAAAACCCTACAGCAGCCATTCAGGCAGTTTTCAGTGCAGTGCTCATTGCTGTTACCCCATAAAATAACTTATTCGCTGCAGAACTCTGAATAACCTAAAAACCACGTCCTGAAGTTGCTGAGCTGAGTCTGCAGAGACAGAGTGGCTGCTTCATTGAAACAGAACAACGGAGACATCCAATGGACCCTCATGTTTATTACAGCTGATAATTTCTTCCTCTTATCATGACTTATGCCCGTTCCACAACATATCTAAATGCATCTCTTGATTGCACCCTTGTGCTACATCTTCAGTCACCCCGGACCTTACCTGTAGGTGCTGCTCTCCACCCCAGAAAGCATTGTGATCCCTGGCTTGCTGCCATCAATTTTAGTTTGTTTCAGTGTACCTTAGAGCTTTCACACCTCATTGCATGCTGTAAGGACCATCTATATTAGAAAAAAAGAGGTCTTTCTAGTCTGCTACATGGTGTTCCTTTGGATGTGACTGGATTTTAGGATGCAGTTACACCACGGTTTATTAGTTCCTCTTCTAAATGCCATCTGCTACTGTCTCTTTCCAAACTCCTGAATTTTTTTTATAGATGACCCTTTTCTTCTACTAATATGTCTTCTGCAGAAATACTCATACAGATAAAATATTTCCTTTGTATATTGAAGCCTGACACATTTACTAATATATGTCTGAATCCTTAATTGCAATCAAAAGTGAACATAAAGGCACAGGATCTGGGATGGCTACTACAGTGAACTTCACCCTGCACAAGGAGGACTCCCCATGTCATTTCCCACACCTAACAGTTAATCTCAGCCACAGTTCTGACCAAGGATTATGGACATGATGGAGGCACAATATCAGCAATCTGATTGCATTAGTATTTTCCTTTCTACCTGATAATTAGACTTGCTTGTGTAAGTATCTCCCAGCAATCAATGGTATTCTGAATGAAAGTGTTGCATAAATACAGCCACAGAGGGCTAAAAAATATTGTTTTTTCATTAGTAAATTCCTCAGAAGAAGTGCACAAAAAGGGAAAAAGATATCTTTAGGTCCTTTACTGTGGGTATGTCCCAGCAGGTAAATTATTCTTTCTTGAAGAGGCAACCAGTGATTCAAAGAACTTCTACAAGCAGAGTATGCAAAAACCCCCAAGAGCACAAATATATCAAAAATACAGAAATCCAGAAGAGTAAATGCATTTGCAGTTGATTGTGTCTCCAAGTGAACCTGTCATGCTTTCCTACTCCTGATCAATGTGTCTGTCACAGAGCGCACTGGCTGCTGGACACAGACTTAAACAAAAAAAAAAAAAAAAATCACATCCAGTATTCTTTTGCAAATGGAACAATGTGTGTTAAACATTATTTGATCTTAGTCAGAGAAGTGACATTATAGCTGCAGAAAGGGGGATCCATATTTCCCTGTAAATCCCACAGCCAGTAGAACTGAGGAGGTCCTGTGGCTAAACGGGAGCACATTGCGAGAACTATCCCCTGTGAGAGAGAGGCGATGCCAGCAGTTTTACAAGGCAGTGGTCTGCTCAGCTGGGAGGAAGAAGCTAGCTGGTATCAGGACACGCTTCCATACCAAACAGAGAAGTCCGTTCACTCACCTCACACTCGGCAAACTTCAGGCAACCAAAAACTTTCCAGTTTAGCAGTTCTTCTACTTGGTTTACAAGAAACTTCCGGAATGTTTCTCCCGTTGTACATGAAGTTTAGAAGGTACTGATTTATACTATCTACTTGTATCAGATGCCAAGTGGCATACACTCAGTAAATTAACAGGCACCTAGAGATATTTGCAGTTTCTCCTAGAATTCTGTAAACATTTTTATCATAGATCCAATTTGAAACAGGAGCATCATTTCAACCTTACAGACACTATTAGGCACTATAGGCTTCTATTGCAAAGCACATAAATCCAAAACAATCAGGGGAGGAAAAAACACTCAACAAGACTGCTTTGTTGTTCACAGAACTACTACATAGTCAAGGCTGACCAGTAAAGTCAGCAAATCCCAAGACAATTATGCCTCATTCTTGCAGCAAGAGTACAGCAGTATCTCAGATCAGTAACAGTGAGCTATTTTTTATTTTTCTTTCGTGATGAGGAGTGTGACTCACAACATCTCTCATAGGTACTAGTTCTCCTACCTCAAATACTACCATGTTATGATCTTCCTAAATGACACCCAGCTCCAGCAAGTCAGCACATCTCTGCTGAACACCATGGTGTGCTGCACGTCTCTACTCTTATTATGGCAGTAAAGGGCACAGATAATGACAAGAGAAGGTTCTTGGGCATGAGGAGCCATGCAGCTTTGTGCCAATGTAACTACATTGGTTCACAGCAGAACATTTCAAAAAACAAAAATAGAGTTTAAAGCTAAAGTCACTCTATACATTAATATAAAATGCACTAAAAGTAATGTGTATTTCTCTTTCTGTATGAAATAGATGTAATGAAAAAGTTCAATTATTCTGGAAACTCTTCTTCCACAACACAAAGTGGTATTACCTTAATGGTAGTATAATCGTATAATGGCACATAATAGTAGTAGACATGAATTCATCCACTTCTTTATAATGAAAAAAAGACCCCATCAAACATGCATATTTAACCAGATATCCCTGCTTGTCTGCCATTAATACACAAATGAAAAGCAAGGACCGTGTGGTTAGTATGTGCCGATAGCTTTGCGTCGGTGTGCAAATACCCCACTCCCAAGACCGTTGTTTTATTTCTCTCTCCACTGCCATTATGTTCTCTTCTTCCTCCATCCCTTTAGATTTTATCATTGCTTCATTTTTATGGTCTCAAGAAAAGTGTAATTTTCATTACTGAATTTCTGATTTGCATCTTGAGTTTATTTGTAGTATAAGAGGAGCAATGCAGGAACAGCATCTAGTGGGCAGCCGATTTCTGTTATTTTTCCAAGCAGATACAACTGAGGACAGATATTCCTCCCAGGACCCGTTCCTTTGTTCAGGGGAGCACCCACTGGTGTAACATCTCTAGGATTAACATACGGATCAGCAATCCCTTCTGTTCAGTTTAGTAAAATGGGAGCAGCCCGAAGACCCATCTCTCGGGCACACCCTGCTCGCTACTCACCCAGAGCAACTCCCTTTGTTGTTTGCCTTCTGCCTTGCTCTTTTACGGACCTTTCACCTTTTTACTTCTCCTCACCTATTCTAGCTTAAAAATCTCCCTTTCTCTTTAACCTACAACTGATTTTTAGCTTGCTTTATTCTTGTGCTTACCTTCTGGCCTCTGGAAACCATAGCAAAAAAGAAAGAAAACCAATACCCAGCAGAAATGGATACAGCTGCCTCTAGGAGCCGCAGGCATGAACGGAGGCAGAAACTGAAGCGCAAGAAGAAAAGAGTAGGGCAACTTGTCTACAGTATAAAATCTTCCCCAAAAGGTGTTTTTGGCAAACATACTTAATTCGGTCTGCCCTTGGCTTGTTAGGGGTGTTCAGGTTTAACATAATCATCGTTCTCCAATCCTAGAAGAAAGATAAAAACTTGTGAAAGGCTTTTTTTGCCTTAGAGTGGCTACAAAACAAAAAGCTTTTTCGTATTAAAGATATTTGTCACAGATCACCAGCAGCATTTGAAGTGTATTTGCATAAATATTAAATCTATTTATCTTAAATAATCTCCATGTATGCAAGTATTTTTAATTTTAAATACAAATGGATTTTTTCTGTGACATAAACATATTGAGCGTGCAACTTCTGCATTTATTCACTTTAATAATAGGTATATTTCTACCACACTCACCCCTGCAGCATGAATATTGATACGGAAAAAAAAGTTACACTATTTCTGCTTCATTCCCAACAAATCAGCCTGTCCTCCCCATCTTCTCTTACCTTTTGTTGTGGGTTCTTTTAAACAAAAGTGAATGGGAGATGTGGCAGACAGAGAAACCAGTTCTTCACTTCCAAGAGCTGTGTGCAAGTAGGTACTGGCAAATAGCCTTTTTCCTGTTGAAAAAAAAAAAAAAATCAAACAAACAAAAAAAACCAAAACTGATAGAGAATGAACCAGACTTACAAAGGTTATTTGTTTACTTACTTTAAATTATTTGCCTTTTACATAATGGGACATGATAGAGAAAGAGTTATTTCCCCCCACTGAAAGCTCATGGTTGTGCAACAGTGTCACAAAACCCACCACTCTGAAGAGCTGAAGGAATGATCGGCTTTTGGTTGCTTCACTTACACTAACTTCACTGGACTCTGCTAGATCAGTATTAAACACCCAAGACCCTTCACAGCGACTGCTAACAACTGGATAAACAACACCTGGGATTAACAAAGTATAATATGATTAGCTGATTTAAAACAACGGGTAACCAGGTTCATAAACAAGAGCATCCATAAGGTTATATTAGCAAAGAAAGCGATCTAGTAAATGTGGAACAATTTTTAAAATTGTTCCTATCCAGGGAAATGTCTTGCTATGTAACTATAGTATCAGAAAAATCCTTACAGGTTCTGAGTTTGCAAACAGATTTACAGAGACGACATTTCACATGGAAAGAAACACCACAAAACTGAGTTTTTCACTTGCACTAGAGTTTAGAGACAGGTGCTTTAGGGTTCTTTCTCCACCTTTTATTAAAGATTAGATAGAAACCTTCCAGTTGAAAGTCACAGCTGAGAAAGAAATGGGGAACGAGAAAAAAAAAAAAAAAAAAAAATCTTCTGAACCATTTCTACCAAAAGGGAAAATTAACACACTTTAAAAATGGTCAGACTACTTTCTTGTCTAGTTCATACTTTCCTGTCTAGTTCATTCTTAACAAGGATGGCTTTTATGAATTTGGATAGGGACTTGAGCATCCCATGGACTAGTTTATTTGTACATTGCTCCAGCAAATGTTTAGTCAACAGATGGAAAATAAAATAAATACCACCATGAATTTTGATTAAACAGGAATCATTTTCAGTAGATTTAATACTATTAATTCTTACTGATTTAGCGAGCCAGTGTTGCTAGCAGAGCAAAGATGAGGGGAATAACTCTGTAACAATCCAAATTCTCTGCAAACTCTACTCTTCTGCAAATGCCTACACTTCAATATCTTCTACATAAACAACCATATATCATACATAAAATAATTTAAATAGAAAGTATTTAATGTGCAAGAGAAGAGTATTAATTTATAATGTTGGAAAGATTATAGTGTCATCCTAGTCTTACTGAAGAAAAGCCTGGGCTTAGAACATAAGGTTTGTAAAAGCCAACACAATCTCTTTACTGTATGTCCCTTTTTGCTGTCTGAAATAGCCTATTATTGGACCATATAACTAGACCTGCTTTAAAAGAAACAATGTCTTTGCAACTTCACTACAATACAAGAAACGAGAATTGAGCATCGACATGATGCAAGAAAACTTTGAGACCTTACGGAGAATCAAGCCAAATATTGATATACAAACTATTCCCTAAACTATCCAGTTTCAGTTCTAACCATTCAGAGCTCCGTCAGCCTAAGAGCCAGGAAGGAACCATTTCAGAAAGACCCACAGTCACAGATTGCTCCATCTCACTACTGAGATCAAAACCTATTGATTGCACCATTTTCATGTGAGAATAACCGAATTTGGACTTACTGTCAAATATATCACTGCAGTGATCATCAGTGCCCATAAAACCCTTCCTCCATAATGAAATTGCACCGTACTTTTGTTCCAGAAGCTAAGCATACCATGCAGATCTAACTTGAAGTATCATGATACTGTGTTCATGGGACATGTAGTGTGAATTAGAAATGCATTTTGTTTGAACTTTGTAGTATTCCGTATTTACTGAAAAGAGGATTGCGCTCTGGCAAAGGAGACTTAGAATACTTTATAAATAGTTCCTTTTACAATATAAAAATGACAATGCGCTATAATGAGAAAATTAAAGTTGTTTGACTAAATTACTTCTTTACATAAAAATTCATGTCCTATTTTTTGATGATAATTAGTTTCATATTTTAGAATTTGACAGAGAAGGATACGTTTAGGTATTAAAAAAAGATGCAAAATATGTTATTCACCAGTCACCTTGCACAGCAAAATATGAATTCAGTGTGAGATTGTGATAATTAAGTGTAATGTCTGTGTGCCTGTGTGAGCCACAAAAGTATTTTTCTAAATTCTATGTATGTTAACAATTTTGGAATTCTATAATTTTCTATTTATGTATCCAAGGACTTAACTATGTCATTTTGTACAATGCAATAAAAAGAAACTATTCAACCAAAGGTGATTAGAAGTATCAAAAATTTCAGTGGGAACTGCCTAAATATGAGTGAATCTTCAGAAAAGGGAGTGCTGGCTGTGACACGTCACCTCTGGGTATCTTTAAAGATCAGCCCTGGGAGAGTTTGCTGCTGGTGAGCAGTTTCACAGACATGTGCAAATGACATTCACTGAAGATGCACAACTGGAACTGGTCAAACTTGGTATACAATGAACTTTCACAGCATAAATTGCAAATTCAAGTCTCTTTGGCAAGATTCAGAGCAGTTATGTTAGCGTCCTAGTAGGAGTTTAACGTTCAATGTACTTTTCAGAGACACCCACATAGGCATATGCAGAATTTGCTTTAACAGCAGGTAGATACTCTCCTGAACACAGGAGATTATAAACTGACATTGTCAATACTATACAGAGGAACATATGCTTTCCAAAATCAAAAGAAGGATGGCAGCCTATCCTAGATGCAAGGAAACAGAAAGCCTCAGTTTTGAAAATTAAAGGTGTGATGGTAATGCTTCCAGTTATTCCTCAGGTATTTCTATTGCCAGTCTCTTCATTTCTATTTTCATGCCGCAAAAATACACAAAAAATCCATACATAGCCCTGTTATTCAGGCTTTCAAAGTGTAGAGGGTTTTGCAATGTTGCAGAGGTTATAGTGCACATCTCGCAAGAAAAGAACATCCAAGTGACTAGCTGAAAAAGGGCTGGCAGAGGCTAAACTCAGCAGTGCTTTCAGATCCTTTGGTTTCCTCCATGGTCTAAACCTCGTGACACCTCATGCGAGATGGCACTGTTCAGACTTACAGACCTGGCTTCACAAAGTGGCTGCTGCAGTGCCACTGTGGAGAGACATCCCTCCCTCTCAGGGTGGACTGTCCTGTGTCTGCACAGGGATGTACCTCTAGGCTTAGTGCTCCATCTGTCTTAATTAGGATAATTCAGTTAAGAGATGGAGGCCTGTTCGGAGGACCTGGCCACTCACCAGCATCGTATGCCAGAGGAAGACCACTGCCATGTCAAGAAAAATTAAGTGTAGCTCCTTACACTACATTTTTCGTTTGCATTTCTATGTGATGAAGGACCATCATCACCACATACTTTGCACCTCCTAATTTACGAGAAATCATTGCCTCCTTTTAGGAATTTTTAGTACGGCTGCATCAAATGCCAGAAACAACAGCTTCAGAGGATGCACTTGCCTGTAAACACAGAACAAAGAGATCTTTACAGAAGAGTCTTCAATACCATGTATTTAGACCAGCCTTCTGGATCTGTAGAAACCTAGTATTCCCCTCAGCTTTATCAAACTAACAGCCATTTCTGTTCACCTCATTTCAGAGCTTTCCAATGATACAATGCTAAAATACCTTATATAGGGATGTTTAAGTTGTTCTCACCTTTGGAAAAATCCAGTCCATTGCTGATTCAGTATCTGGCTCTCAGAATCCTTCCAGGACCAGGTTCTGGGCCTGCAGGCACCCATGCACACATTCTTACACTTCCTAAGAGCCATTCTGTTCTTAGTGATGGTGGTTTCTGTGATGTGGATGGGAAGGGTATGTCATCAAAGGAAGAGTGGCCAAAAGTACTTAACCATTCCGGATGGCAAATTCCTGTGTGACGGTCTAACTCACACGATTTATAACCTGAATTTCATCTTAATCAAGTAATACATGTAGATGAACATCCCTCCTTCACTCCAAGTCTTTCCTAGCAGCACTATTGTATTTCATCTCTTGATGTAAATGCCTTTGATTTTAGTTTTTATTTAATAAAAAGAACCATATCTTTCAGCTCCTTCCTGACACCCCTTCTGTTGATGGGTCCAGTGGAGTAGCGACCTCCCACTAGCAGGTGTTAAAAGGCCGAGCAGATAGTATCAAAATCTGTTCCAAGGTGCCTTCGTGAAGCCTCCACACCGTTATCGAGGCACACTCCACAAGATAATAGTGACACCCCTGAGTCTCTGTTTCTGACAGCTGCTGAGTGGCTGTCTGGAGCTCCAGTTGCACCACCACCTTAGCAAAGCCGTAGAGCTGAGGCAGCACTTGGCAACAGCTTGGGCTTGTGCCCTTGTTCAAGTGAAGGTCTCAGACACCCACCTAAATGTCTGTGTGAGCACTGTTGAAAGCATGCATTGTGTAAATATTAATGCTGACTGATCTCTCAAACATGAGAAAGGCAGGGTAATTTGCTGGTAAACATACTTCCCTGAGTCACCCTCATATACTCCCACCTTCTTCAGTGCTTTTCACTTTACATCCATGTCAGGATTCTTTGACTGATGTGGTGCCAGGCATCTTCTCTTCTTCTGACTGAAGACAGAGAGATAAAAGAGAGCTTGTGTTGGGCCCCGCAGAATATAAGAATATCAACCCAAATAAAGTGACAGAGTCAGGGTGAACCTACAGCACAAAAGGATGTGCGTAAAACACATCCTGTTTCAAGGTACAGAGAAAGTAGTTTAGGAAATGGATCACATACAGTAGAGGCACTGACTGTAACAGCAAAGGTCCAAGACACTTTGGTGACTGGCATATGGGATGTTTATTGGTTTAACAGGTACATTCTGTCTTATGGCTGAACATCCCCATGCTTTCCACCTGAAGAGAGGCTGAGGGCAAGCACAAGGAAGTCCTATCAGTTCTGAACTTTATATTGCATCAAGAATGACAAGCTTCACCATATGGGTGAAGACAAATGAATAGTGTTTTTAAAACAGGCCCTTCTTATTTAAAAGAGAGTGGATTTTAAAAGATGAGGACATGTTGCTTCTGGAGAGAAAGTTTTGTGATCACTGGAATGCAGCAAACTGGAAGATGTCATCAAGCAGTGTTAAAATAATGGAAAGTTCATCCCCTTTTCACAGAGTGCAGCAGGGTGAGGGTTATCTTTCAAAAAATGTGAAAAAAATACGGAATAGGTATTAAACCTTCCATGTTCATGTCACACTAGTATTAAACCTTCCATGTTCTTGTTACACTAGAGCCTTAGGTGAGGTGACAAAAACAGGTACTGGTGAATATTTAATTACATCACCAATGAGATCAAAGGCAGTGTAGCAACCATTTCAGGGTCAGATGGCTTGAATGAGCATGGAAGAAACTACCAACAGAAAATGTACTAACATGTAACAGCTGAGGGTCAACTCACAAATAAAAGTTATTGATTGAAAACCAATTATTTTCATTGTTTGCTTCACCCTGAAGCAAAGAAATCCCAAGACTGGACAAGTATACACCAACACAGAGAATAACAACTCAGTATGAGGCAGTAGTAAAGAATAGTAAAGCATAGTAAAGCAAACCATAGTTTGCTCGAGTGCGTGACATATGTAAATCATAGGGGCATCTACAGTAATATGTTGTATGGTTGAACCCTGAATGCAGCTGTGCAATTCACTGCATGAGGCTTTATTCAGAGGCAATTATGCTTTCTCAGAAGTGGATATATAATAGATTCAAAATATATTTTGATTATTTATAATTCTAATAATTCTTATAGTAACATTTTCACTCTCCAACCAGAGAGCAACACAGGTGTAACACAGTTCAGGATGCAAGAAGAGGAAAGGTGTGCAGACTGGTGCAGCAGCATCACAAAGACCCCTATAATCTCTGTGTGATCTGGCACATGGACACTCATGTCATTCTCCTGGAAAATATAGTGAATGTTTTATCAAAATAATTCCTGTTATCCATCATCTTCTCTAAGGAGGAGTGTCACGCTTCGGGGTTCTTTGTGCCAAGCTGTTTCAGTCAGGTGCTATTGCAACACGCAGAGCCAAATGTGTAGACTGCAGGGGCAGCCTTATGTCGCACAACCTGCATTGCAGTTAAGACTGCTGGAGAATCAAACACACTGTGTCCTCCCTAAAGGCTTGCTTTTGTGTTAGAGGCTCATCTCTTTCCCCATGGATGATCTTGGGATCACAACTGCTGTGAAAGCTGGCCAGAGCTGAAGGAAGCCTTTAAAAGGATGCTGCTTCTCATGCACTCCATTTCTTTCTCTTTACATACATGCACTCTCTTGGCAGGATGTCTAAAGCAATGATGAAGACTATGAGCTGCAATGAACCTTACTGAGTATGATAAACAGAATATTAATGTTGGGAAGAGAATGGAAGCAGTAATGCATGGCAATCTAGAGTCTTTCAAAATAAAGAGCTTTAAGTAGGCACAGAAGCCAGAGACTACAGCCTGCCTGATTTGCTAAAATCTTCATAAGAAAAGAAAATATTAATCTTCAATTTAATCAAAGCAATAATAATACTTTTTTCTTTTTTTAAATCACCAATAGGGAAAAAAGCAGGCCACACTGGAACAGCTAAGACTGACAGGAGGACAGGGAGAAACTTAGGAAATTTGAACAGGCAATAGAGTTATATTCTGCTTTTTATAAATCATGCATCATTGGAGAGTCATGTTAGAGCAGTAGACCTTGTTATAAGGTAACTGGTGAAAACGTGTTCGTTGTTAATCTGAAAACAGAAATTAAGCTACAGCATAACATAAAAGCATGATACAAACACTTCAAGGCTCTAAGTGTGGCAACAGCAACTGCTCAGAGCAGCCAACTGATGTCTGTAATAGATGCTTAAAAAAGGAGGTTTCAAACAGGATATGATTTCCTCCATCTTGCTTTCCTTCAAGGGGGTAAAATATATATTTATATCATGTACATAATATATATAATACATTTAGCTTAAAAATAGCAGAGTTGATGCTCTCTTGAGAAATTGCTTTCTCCCTCTGCTACTCAGTAAGCCTGGAATTAGATTCTCTAGGGCCTTATTCTGAAGCTCTGAAATAAATCATAGAATCATAGAACAGTTTGGGTTGGAAGTACCTTAATGACCATCTAGTTTCAAGCCCCCTGCTGTGGGCAGGAACACCTTCCACTAGACCAGGTTGCTCCAAGCCTCATCCAGCCTGGCCTTGAACACTTCCAGGGTTGGGGCACCTACAGCTTCTCTGGGCAACCTGTTCTAGTGCCTCACCACCCTCTTTGTGAAGAATTTCTTCCTGATATCTAATCTAAATCTCCCCGCTTTCAATTTAAACCCATTACCCCTTGTCCTATCACTACATGCCCTTGTAAAAAGTCTCCCTCCAGCTTTCTTGTAGGCCCCCTTCAGGTACCAGAAGGCTACAATTAGGTCTGTCCAGAGCATTCTCCAGGCTGAACAAGCCCAACTCTCTCAGCCTGTCCCCATAGCAGAGGTGCTCCAACCCTCTGAGCATCTTCGTGACCTCCTCTGGACTCATTCCAACCGATCTATACTCTTCTTATGCTGAGGGCTCCACAGCTGTACACAGTACTCCAGGTGGGGTCTCACAAGTGCAGAGTAAATAGTAGTTAGCCTATTAGTAGTGTTACTGATTTTGAAGTACAACAGGTTCTACCTGTAGCAGAGACCTGTCATGAGTCTTTGTGGCCTGCCTATGGGTTCTTATGTTGCATACAGCCTAATCTACATGAGAAAACTGAAACGGTGGAACTATATGTAAGTTACTCCAGTACTGGAATAAAAAAGAAATTAATGTGTGAGCTAGAAGTACTCACACAGATTAAGACCAGTATTTTCAAGTCGCTGTTTTCTAAATAAGAAAGGCATTTAAAGCAAACCTGAAATCTTATGTGTCTTTTTCTGCCTCTCAAAAATGTCTCTATTACGATAGAACCTCACTGCCCCAGATGCAGAATGGCATTTTGCCAATATCATAATCAAATATCACAAACTCCTGGCCAGCATGATTTCCCCCACTATTAGTAAGTCTTGGCTGCTTGCTCCTTGTGTGAAGAAACTCTGAAAAGTTTTAGAAATGCTCTGCAGTGAATGAACAAGGTGACCACCTCTATCAGCCTTTTGCAACACAATTACAGGAAATAAAAGGGAAAATAAGTAGCAAATATTTTTGAAATGTATTGCATATTCATGCTGAGCATCCAACAGTGTCCAAATGGCTGTAATCTATAAAAGTTTCTCAGTAAGCTGAAAATGAAGACTCATCTCAACCCAGCAGAAAAAGAGAGGTAGCAAACTTAAGATTTTTACTGTGGGTTTTACTTGCCGGTTAGTTATTTCAAGCAATTTTTCCTTGGCTGTGTGACTGCAAAAAGGTGTTCACACTTCACAGTTTACAACTGCAGGAACATATTTTTGTGTTCAGTCTGCAAGATTTCTTTACGTTTTTGGGGTTTTGGGGGGTTTTTTGATTTTTTTTTAATCTCACGATGTCTTCCTTCCATAGAAGAGTGTATCTTTCAGGGGGAAGAACTGCTCAATTGTTCTAGGTTGGAGTTAAAGTCCTGTTGCCACAGGATGCTATTTCTTTCTGCCCTAACTCTGCTGTTTTCATTGTGGGTTTGCTCCATCCCTGACACAAAGCAAAGCAAAAGAGTTATACAGCATTCAGATCTAAATGGTGGAGAAATACCTTTTTTAATGCCTTCCTGCTGAAGACTTACAGCCTACTATGAAAATAGTACAACTTTTTTAGGCAGCCGTCTATGAAAAACTCCATACCATTGGTCTGTAGAAATGTTCATACACTCAGTATCTCTTGACACTGAAGTTACTCAAGAACCTTTCTATTCACAGGTTTGAAGATGGTTGAGAAACTCACAAGCTCTTCAGCACAAAGTCTAATGTACCTTCTTCTGTGAGGTACACCAAAAATATGTGATGCACACTTAGTAGGGACACAGAATCTTATTAGGACTTTTTTACATGTCATCCCAACAAGTTGCAAGACCTGCACTAGCCCTCCCGTGCAGCAGGTGAAGGTATTTTGTTATAAGACAGACCTTAGCAAAATAACCCACTAGCATCCTTTGTGCAAAACATGCAAGAAATGCTTTTATGCAGACACCTAATGTATACCTAATAGACATGGAAAATGCCTCCACAAAACCAGCAAAGTTCGTAACAAAGCACAGAGTAAGTTAGATTCATGTGATGTTACCCTCAGTGATCACCTAATTGTTAAGATAGCTTTCGCCAAAATGACCAAATAAGTCAATGGTAGGAAGGGAAGAGGAACTCCAGTTACCCATTGTAGCTTTTAAAATATATTGCCCTTTGAAGATTAGACTTTCACATCAGCTGTTTCAATATAAAAGACAAGATAGAACGTTTATTCCTTTCTGTTCCATAAACAGGTCTCTAATGTTGAATAATATGTAATTTCACTGATGAGGCAGAACAAAGATCATAATATCTACAAGGAGCTCAACAGTCATAGGTTTTCAGATTAGAAAGACTTAATAGGGAAACTTGCCTCTGACAAAGTACATATTAATTGATGTCACCTCTGCCGACAACATAAAGATATGTCGAAGGCTGAAAAACATGTATATTTAAGGTTGGAGACTCGTTACTCCCTCCATTTTGTAACAATGTGGTAACTAGATGAGCGCCCAAAGGATGCCTCACTAGAAATATTGTAACTTAGAAAAGTTAGAAGAGTATTGGGAAATTGTTAAATAATCTCAACTCTGAAATGCAACTTAAATACACTGATTGTTTGATAAATATTTCTGTAGTTGAAGCAGTCAGTTTTGCACAAATTTGAAAAGCAAAAGCACGTGGCTAACATGTTCTGCAATGGTCAGTGTAAAAACAGTTAAAACCTAGTCTTTTCCTTATAGAAACTAAATAAAATGTTATGCTTTTTAATGAAAACCTGATAGAGACTTTAATTTCCCATCAGAATTGACCATCAGTGCTGTCAGTAAAATATTTTCTCTAAATATACCCTGTAAAATTACAAGACTCTCCTCAAGTCTTCAAAGGCTCACTCCTTAAAGACGAAATTGAATTTTTGTTGACACAAAAGTCTTTTTCAGCATTTCATTTAATAGATTTTCTTACAAAAGAGGTCACCTAAGTCTCCCTCACACTTTTTTCCCCTAGAGTGGCTTATGTCAGTCAGTTCCACGGAAGGCAGAACATTTCTACAACCCTCTCAAGAGGAGCATATTGTACCATAAAAGAAAAAAAATATCTTCCTGACCCCATCTGATGATTAGCTTAGGTCATGAAGCTTTTTGCTTCAATAGTGCCAAAAATTACCTTATTTCTGAATTCTATATCTGCATCTTCTTTATGGAAAATCTTAAAGACTTGTATTTTTATTACAGCAGAGTACCAAGAGAGAAAACCTCCTAGCAGCAGTAAAATCAAGACTTCTAAACCCATAAAAACACACCAACCCAAGCAGGCACAGGTGCATCTTGAAGCGTAGAATAGCATTCATGTTAATTGTTCTTCTCCACAAGTATTCCTTTGCAGAAACGTAATAATAATGCCATGTGGGTTTGAAATAATAGCTAACATATAAACATATATGGCATAATATAATCTATAGCACTACTCAGTGGATAACGTTATAGTTTTGATTTTTGTCACACACAATTAAGTTCTTTCTAAAAAACAAATGTAAAAAAAGATGAAGCAATATATAAAGTGGCTGCAGTGACTAAAAGCACACTATTTAAAAACAGTATTTGCATGTTACTGTGTATCTCTATAATTGTCTACAAAAATCTCCCCATTTATTTGTAACCAGAGAAAGAAACTTTTGCTTTCTGGAACCAGTAAAACTCAGTTAAACCTCGCTCCTGGAGAATGACCCCCATTTACTGTGCAATTTCACCTCACGAGGACTATTTACATCGACCTGCACCCTGCAGCAATGAATGGCTCACAGCAGTCAGTAACATTTCCAGGAGTGCCCTCAAGGCCAATACCATTGCAACGGACCAAAAGGTTTATATGCAGGTGATCATCAGTACAGCTATAAATCTACAGCTTTTCAGCCTCCTATTCTGAAAATACTGGAGAATTCAGAAGAATGAAAGCTCCTAAAAAGGCTGAACATTTTTCCTACTCCCCATTATTGCATGTAATCTGGAAACTCCCTGCTGCATACAGAGATCCATGAGATCCAGTAGATTAGTTGGCTTTTGGGTACTGAAAGACACCACCTCGTTTGTTTAGAGCTACATGTGGTAAGTGACGGGACCCAGAAGTGGATCATAAAGTGACGTGATCACAAAACGTGACAAATAACAATTCCTCTCATCAGCCCTCACAACACTCAGACATTCAGCACAAAGCATGCTGGGAAGTGCCCTGTGCAGCGTACCTAGTGAAGGCACTTAGGCCAGCAGGCACTGGTACTGGTGATCCTCACCAGATGTGGTGGAAGGGCGGTTTACCTGTGCTGTTGTCAAACACTACCTCCAAGCCAACATGGACATCGTGTCTACGTACCAGGGCATCAAAAGAGTATTTTCATCCTCTTGTTGTTTGAATACACAGCAGTGACCTGCACCCTTTCTCTGTTTTACTAGCTGCCTGATATAATCTGTGTCATGACTTAACCTTATCTAGAATTAAGTACCACACAGGCATTCGCTCACCTTCCCCCTTTCCCCCGGGTGGAGGAGGAGAGTTGGAGGAAAAGACAATGAAAGCTTGTAAAGTTGAGATAAGAACTATTTAATAATTGAATATAAATGAAAACTATAGTGATACTATTGACAATACCACTACTACTAAGTCATTAAAATAATAGAAAATAGAACATATGATTCAATTGCTCACCGCCCTCTGACCGACACACAGCCAGGTCCTGAATAGTGAGAGTCTGAGCCTGTGAACCCCCAGAGCCAGAGCCCCAGGGCAACACCACGACTGAGACAAAAGCCAGTCAACCCCCCAACCCACTAAGGAACGAGCCCACCTCACCGCTAATAACCTAGTCAAAAGCTAACGACCCAGCTACTAAGCTAGCCAGTCTTTACGACCCGCCGCGGCCACTTTCCCCCTCAGAACTGCGCACGTGCCCTGAGCCTGACATACCATGGAATGAAACACTCCCTTGGCCGCTCTGGGCCAGCCATCCTCACCGTGAAGAAAAGGAGTTTGTTCCCGCCTGAAACCAGCACAGTAGTTTGGAAGATTATTCTCGGAGCTATGCCAGCGGTACTGCTATACTCAGCTGAGATTGTGTTAAACTGTCACCATCACAACTCTGCTTCTCTAGAGCTGCCATAAAATAGCATTAAATGTTCTCCCAGAAAGTGTAGAGTAGGTGTGATGTTTATACTGTTCCCTTGATGTTTGTACAAGGGTAATACTAGTGTGCATACAGTGTTATGGGAAAAAAGCTTGCAGATTCTGTGTTTTACTTCACTTTTGCATGTATAAATAACTCAGTCTCATCGTGTCTGAGCACTTTCATAATTCAATCGTTATTGTATGCATTACACAGGATTCTATAATATTGCGAAATCATGGAAATGTTTAATGCCTGCTGAATTAAGAATCTCATCCCAGAACCAGTATATTGTGTACACAAATGTCCTCTCATTAGTCATTGCAGGAGAATTCATTCTTGTTTGGTTGCTTTCTTGATTGCTTGTCTTGGTTTTAAAACACAGCCTTAGAGAATTAAAGGACTGTCATATAATAAGTTTCAAACCTTGAGTATTCAGCAGAGAAATAGGTATTTTCAAACATTTATAACCTGGATTAATCAGGGGAAAATCTTATTTCTTTCAAGAACAGGATTACTTCTCAAATATTTATATACTGTTACCGCGTAGCAGGTTAACAGCAGCCTGTTGCAAAGCTTAATTCCTAATTTAGAAAAATAATTTCACACCTTCCTGAGCTAAAAAGAGAAATGCTAAGTTACACTGTTTTAATCACATTCCCTTTGAAAGGTTAGCTTTGGATTCTCAATACAAACAGTGCATTTTTAGGAAAGAAAGCACCCTATAGATTTCATTACTTTCACATTAAAACAATTCTTTCAATTCTGAAGTGTCTTTCTTACCTGGCTGTTTTTCATATCATAAATATAATATTTTATATAAGCTAAATTACAGATAACATTGAGCTCTTAGTGGGTTTCTTAGATAAACAGTGGGTACATGCCATCTGCCATAACATTGTTATAGAAGGCTATTCTATAAACCTAGCCAAGCAATTTACATTCCCTTCCGTCGTGTACCTTTCCAGACTTTCCTCCAAGCAATTCCCTGTTTTAGAAACCCCATCTGCCATCTTCTATACTCTCTTTTAAAATCCTCTTCAAAATGCTTTTACTTCATTGGACCTGAAAATGCCAGTCTGCCCTCTTAAGGTATGGTATGACAATTGATATTTTTGTTAAACCCACATATATATCACTCACCTATGCTGCAATCTGAAGTTTATCATACTCATTTTTCTCTCATCATAGTAGACTTCCAAATATTTTTAGTTCTCTCATTTTTTCAGCTGACTTTTATCATGGGTTGCAGTTCTGTAAAGTTTAATTACCTGGAAAAATTCTTGTTGAAACAAATCATGGGTTTGCATAGGACCTGAATAAAACAGTGCCTTTATCTGAAAGAACTAATAGAATAAGTGGGATTTCCAAAGATAAATATTTGCAATATTATGGTGACTAGTTTATTTGCAATATTATGGTGACTAGTCTATTTAAAAATACATTTTTGTATTCATTTATCAAAGCTGTTTAAAATTTGCTGCTTCTGTCTGATCTGAAGGGGCTCTGCATGGGAAACTAGCTGATTTTTGCAACAGCCCCATGAATCTACAAAGGGTATTCCCTCTTCCAGCAGCTCCGCTTCTCTCATACCCTTATCAAAGCATTGCTGCAGGACTGCCAGCTTAAGTACAAAAATACAAAACTTTTAAAATAAGTTAGAAAAACATAAGATTAAAAGATTACTTCCATAGAAGGCTTAACCACGCTGCATACACGTTTTCTGTTCCTTAGTCAAGCTGTCAGCTGAATACCTCTGTCGCTCACTGCATACTGTATAACATGCCTACACAAACACTACTGCAGTTCCTGACCTTTTAAACATTTTGTGCTATCATAATAGATTTGTCTGCATTTAATAACCAATATTCACCTACAATCTGCTCCTGTACAAGCATGCTGCATTTCTGCAGAAGGTGAAACTTCCACAGCAATCACTTCAAAGTACTGTCGAGAAGAAACATGGCTATTCTCTCATCACCACCTAAGCGGAGCTACTACATAAGCCAGCTCAGAGGAAGGCACTGACTCAACAACTTATGGATACAGCAGCAGATATGCTTATCTTATATGTTAAAGGATCTACACAAACCGTGTATAGTGTCATGAGCTTTATTTGGTTCTCATCTAATACACTGGAAATCATGGTTTAGTTGGAGAATATTTTCTGGGAAGCTAAACCAAGCAGGATCCAACTTGGTTTATATTGAGGTGACTGTTTCTTTGCCAGAAAATGTTATCTTTAACACATACACTTTTCATAACATTGAAGGTGTAATGCAAGATGCAGGGGGATCCCAGACATGACTTTTCCTTGCTGTAAAAGACATGTTTAGGGAAGATTTACACATACATGCCTTGATGAGATGTTAAAGATCTTCATACAGTAGAGTGGTTTTCTAATAGAGCAATAACACGGAGGAGATAGTTCAGAGTTGTAACAATTTTTCTGTCACCCCCTTCTAAAGTTCAAAAGCATTTCCCCTTCTATAAACTTTAATTCCTTTCCTTATAATTCAATGCAGGCAAGGCACAGAAACTATTTTTAAATTAAATATACCTTATTATTAAAAATTGTGATTAGAGTGGAGAAAAACATGTAGCCAAGGCCCCTCCAGAGCAACGTACCCCTTAATCTGTCTGTCTGCAGACCCCCACTGTATAGCAAGGGTACCCACATCCTTCTTCTGGGGTATGCTTCCCAAACAGCATGCCAAAATGCATCAGAATTTCAGTTACAATATCCTTTGAAGACCTTCATTGATCACATATCTTTATGTTCCCGAAGATATAGCCAATTACAAGAGAGAGAATATTAAATAGTAATCTGTCCTGTACTCTTAATTTATTATTTGTTCTACAGCAACTGCCAATTTAGGCTCCTCTTGGGAGCCAGCCCTTGCTCAGGTTTCCATTAGTGTAGTGCCCAGAAATCACAGCTGCATCTTGAAATGTTCTTGGTTTTGTTTTCTCTAAGAAAATGCCAGGTTTAAGGTTTTTTAGGTTTGTTTTTTGTCTTTTTTGGATTTTTTTTTTTTGTTTGGGTTTTTTTTTTTTAATTTATTGATTTGTTTGGTTGTTTGGTTTTGGAGGTTTTTTTAACTGAAGATCAGGCAAAGCCAGAAAAAGTGCACTGTTACAGATGTAAAAACTGAGGTGTACATGGATATTACATTGACTTACTGTGCTTCATGGTATGGAAATGGTAATTATTCCTCATTTTACTGAGTCAGAATCCAGTGTATGTAGTATAACAGAGATACAGATAACATCAAGCTACAGTACAATGTAAGGGAAGCTACGTGTTTTGGTAGTATCTTTCCCCTGGCTCTTTTTATATAGAGGATGATGGGTATGCTGTAATATTATAAACTAAGACATATTAATGCGTTGCAAAATTGTCTGTTTCATAAATGATTCAAAGGTAACATCATTCACTCATGCCCCTGTTTCACACAACTGTTATTTTTACTAAGACACACCAGACCACATACAAAATGCACGCCTGCACCATGCAGTGCATCACATGAGGCCCCTCCACTTCATTGACTTATGCAGCATTAGACTAAGTCTAGACAAACAATTCAGCTTTTACCAAGAACCAGGACAAGTCCCCAAGGCTATTACTCCAGATATCTCAGTCTGTTAGCCCTGAGGGCTTTCTGACTGGATCAATACAACATAAAGGCCTCCCTATTTCTTGCCAGGTTATTTTAGGTCAAATTTTATATTACATCCTCAGGGATCATTAATGACAAGGGGATTTATCAATCACCAGACGTGCTGCAAAGTTTATAAGGTGAGCGACTTTATGGTTTCTCTGGCCTTTCTCACAAGACCTGTACAGTGGAAAAATGAAAATAAATGATGAGATGCTATTAATTATCAGGGATCTTATGTGTCTGTGTAGGTCTTTAAAGAAGATGAAGAAAAAGTACTGTAAAACTGATAAAGAAGTACAGAAGGAAGAGCATAAATGGAAAGCAGATGAAAACCTTACAAAATTAGCAAAATCAGAGCAAACAAAAAAGATCTGCCTGCCACAAGGATAAAGGATATAATAGTCTCTCTAAGGAAGAGCTGAAAAAAGTACAAGCCATCCAAAATGGGGTGAAAACCAGGAAAAGTAGATGCAGAAAGAGAGAAGAGAAGGAGTTTACTGGAAAATTGACATAACATCTACTAAAATACCTCCTAAGCCTTGTACAAGATGAAAAGAAAATCTTCCCACCCAGAACCAATAAAGGTGGGGAGCAAAAGAAGCAGCTGTGCCATTGCTGTCCTTAGCACAAAGCGTGAGAAATTTTGTAGCATGCTGATAGCACTTTATGTTGCCTTTTCTCCTTCTGTAGTTTTACATGTTGCACATTTGAAGCTGAACAGCAATTATTTCCTTCTCCCATTTTATAATCAAAAATGTGTTAACTGCAAAAACAATGAAAACATTCCTACCAAGCTGCAATACAGAATACGAAAAAATAACTATTCTTCCTGTAGCATCAATGTGGCTGACTTCTGAGAAGCATGTTTTTAACAAAATTTGGTCTTCTGCTGGTAGTTATACAGGAAGATCAGGAGTATGTACACATGATTGGCTAGCAAATAGGCTTCGCTGCCATTTTCTGACAGGCCAGTAAGAAAACTGCAGAGTCCACCAAGGTGCATGTGTGTGCTGAGGTTCTAAAGACCAGTGCCGATTCTTGCTACAGAACAGAACACATTCTGCTGCTCTCACTGGACACGGCAAACAGCAGGTTCCACAAAGCAATCCCTCTCATTTTAATGGGACTATTTGTAAGTTAAAATATAATTTACCTTCCAGGATCTGACATTTCAAATACACACAGAATGCTGTGCTGCATAGTCCCTTAATATATGTAATGTTTATTGATACTGAAATGGTTTTAAGATGGACTGATTGATTTCTTAAATAGTTGTGGTTTTGAACTGAAGGTGGTATTAGTATTTGGTTTGAATTAATTCAAAGGCAAGGTTTAGAAGCATCCACTAAAAGTGAAAAATTCTAGATTGAGGCAACCCTCTATAGTACTCTCTATAGGTGGACCCCTCTGACAACAAATAAATTTGCTTGCCTTGAGGCTTTATGATCGTTATTGTTTGACCTGTGACAATGGCTGACAGTCCTTTCCCTTTTTTTTTTTTTTTTTACTCAAACTGAAGCTTGATCCATTAATTGGACGGGGCCGCCTGGGTTAAGTTCACCACCTTATCAGTCAGCCTCAGGGTGGGTGAATTGTAGCAGTCCCCTCAGAGACCTATTGCCTTTTTGGGAGAAAGGAAGACAAGTTTTGTAGCAAGCTGGAGTTCAGATGTGACACCTCTGGAAACTGCGCATCTTCAAGTCAATGAAGTTTTGAGCATATGTGACAAATAAGGTTTTGTATCTTCTAAAGAAGCCTTTGTCCTTGCCTGGGTTGATCTGGCCCTCATTCTTGAGCTAGGACAATCATGGTGAGAGGAAACAGAAAGAGTAATAATGTCACACAGAACTAGGTAAAGCAGAAAATTCAGCGTAGAAAAATGCCAAGTTTGCATTACACAGGGAAAGGATGGGCCCTGATATGGTCATTAGTGCTCAGTAGTGAGATCTTGTGGTTGGGACAGGCTCTTGCACAAAAACAGCAGCTCCAAGTTCAGTAGCAGTCAAAAAAAAGACATGTATTGAGACTTTTTAAGATAGGAGTAGAGAACAAAACACAAAATGTAATTGTGTCACTGTACAAATCCTTTACTTGGATGCAATACCTTGGATACTTTGAGCAGTCCTGACACAACAGCTTCAAAGATGATGTATTCGAACTGGAAAGTTTTTGAATTGTTTTTTGAGGCCAACAGGTTACTCAAAACTATGGAGCAGCCTTCATGAGAGAAATGCTTGAGCAGACTAAATTTAGGCAGCCTGAAGAAAGAAGTATGTTTGAGTGAAATGATAGGAACAAGATCATAATTATCACAGAGGGAGTGGTTAGGGACTGGCTGTTAGTGTTGCTAATGCAAATAATCAGAGGCCATCAACAAAGTTGTCTGGAGACAGGTTCAAAACCAGCAAAAGGAGGCTTCTTACAAATCTCGTTGTACATAGATGTCTGGAGACTCTTGCCAGAGATGCTGTGGAGGCAGGAACTTCACGTGGCTTCAGGGAGTGCCTGAAAAGTCGCTCTGAATTTTTTCAAAGCGCCTAGCAACAATCAAAACAGGGCTCTGTTGCAGTCAAATGTCCCAGCAGCAGCTGAATCCTATCCAGTAACAAGAACAATGTTAAGAAAAAAACCCATACTTTACCTTGCATTCATCCAACATGCTGCAGCCTCTAAGCTATAAGTCTGCCAATGATTTAAGTCCTTTTTAACCACGGGAAATTTTTCAGCAATATGAATCAGTCATGCTCCTCTTCAGGCACTGCACTTGTCCTTCTCACAACTTCATGTTCTCTCAGGACTGCAGGTACCCAAGTGTGCTCCAAAACTTCAGTTTCTCTGCAGAACAGAGCCTCATGGCTATGCTGTATTTCACAATTATGTGGGGAAAAGCAAGTTTTTAGCCCTTCAAGTACAGATCACCAACAATTCTGGTTACAATTAGCAGATACTAGTGGGAAGTGAAGCACAGTAAGACACTAAGTAATGAGGGAATGGGGAATATTCAGGGAAATCTGACTCGCAATTCCTGTTAACCTCAACATCACATTCACGTGCAAGAGCTAAATAGTAATGATTTATACTGCAGATTTGCTATTGAAGGCATTTTAAACTCCATCCTTCCTTGTTAAGCGGATTTCTAGTCTGAAATACAAAATTTAAAAGTTTAATATAAAAAGGATTTTGAAAGTTTTTCCACAGTGTTAGCTAAACAACATTGTATTCCCTCGTGTCAGAGCACTACAAGACTAAAGCAGCCCATAGCAACCAATCCCTCAATTACAAAGAGCTTTGTCAAAGCTGTGTATGTCACAACGTACCTGAGTACTCTGAGATTATGGGGTAATAGAAACTCAGTCCCCAAATGTAATGAAAAAAACATGCCAGTTCAAAGGGAACTCAGGCAATGTCCCCTCCAACAGCAGCAGCAGGGTAGCTGATTCAAAGGGGCCAATTCAAGACAAAAATGGAGATGCAGCACAACCCCCAGAGTGAGCAGGCTTCATCTTCCTTATCCCATTCCTAGTCATTCCTGTACATTCAGCTGACAGCGTCCAGCGACAAACCCTGCTCCCTGCACATACCAGCCTTAGGCAGCTCCCTACTAAGCCTATTTTAAACGACTCATCTTCACTGCTCAGTGCAGCATGGAAGGTATATTTAATAGTCTTCTCCCAATAGTTTAGTGTGCTAAAAATAGCTATCAGAGATTAAAAACCTGCCAAAAAGTTCAGCTTTACATTTTTAAAAGCTCTCCTGGAAGCGCAGAGCAAGGCCATTTTGAGGTTATGAAAAACACACAAAACTAGGGAAGACTTTGGGAAGTAAGAAACAGCCTGGAGACACACTGGATTTGCACAAAGGTGCCAAGAGGGAATGGAGGGACGTAAATCATTATCCCATGGGTTAACAGCAATTCAGGTCTAGCAAATGTCATGTGGGAGATGTATGGAAGGGAAATAAGGGGTGAGTCACCCCTCAGCAGAACTCAGGCACCGTGTGTGCTTGGGTGTTTGCCAGGTACTTTTCCAGAGAGGTCTGCTATGACAAAGTATCATCCACAGTGTTATCTACAGTACCTTCCTTCCCCTGTCTACTGAACCTGTCACTCAAGTTATCTCCTGTATAATGTAAGGAAGAGAACAGCCCAAATTAAACAAGCAGGCAGTCCTCCCTTACCAGTTTTGAATAAATGACAGCTCTGCCTAGCAATATCAGAACCCAAATCTATATTAAATTTTCACCAATATCTTTTTGAGCAGCATTTTCATTTACTGAACAAGAAAGAGAGGAAATCAAAGGAGAAAATTAATTATACAGGGTATAAGGTTTGCTGTCTCACTGCAAGAGGCAGTCAAAGCATCACAGCCAAACAGTTGTCGGGCAGTGCAGAAAAACCATGGGACCAGCAAGCTAGTTTGCAGATGAAGAATGCCGCAGGACAGCATGGGATATGATAACAAACCGAACTCCTGAAGACAACAGTGCTAACTGACCTGTATAAGTAGTCTGAGGTCAGATGGATGACAATGCTTCATCACTTTGATTTAAATATTATACTACTCACTCAGAGACAAGGTCCGTATTCCACTGACAAATAGGAATTGTTTGGGCCATTCTAGCTATATGCAGAAAATGGAGACTAGAAAAATCAAAATTCTCATCTAAGAGGAAAAAAATGTTTGCATTTTTCTCATAGTGAAGAATGACAAGTCTCACAGCTTGAAAAATTAACACCATGTAAAGTCAAACAACTATTCAATGCCCTTATAACTATTTATAATGCATCAAGAATCAGATTTTGCAGCTCTCATACCAGATGCAAAATCCCTCATGTGTCACCTGCTTCATCTCTTGGGCAGATCTACTACAGCAGCACAGCCAGACAGCACAAACCTTTAAAATCAAGCTTTAGGAAAGTCTGGCTCTTTAAACTGCTCCTACTTGTTTGATTTCACTGACAATGTTAGTATATTAAAATTAAAAAAAAAAAAATCAACAACTTTTGGTGAAATGGAAAACTAATGTTCAACATTTCTGATGAAACAGAATTGTTTGTATTAATTTGGAAAAGGATTTGTTTGAAAGTTTTAAAATGTTGTGTCAAAATTATAAATCTAAGTTTCCTAGTTTGAAAATAAATTCAAAATGGCTTTAAAGATTTCCATTTTTTTATATTTTTACATTGTTCCTCAGCCCACCATATTACAAGAGATTATTTTTTTTCTGTTAATGTTTGCTATCATATTTTTAACTTTAAGGTTCATTTCTATAAAACTTCAGGAAACTACAGCAAACAAAGGAGGAATGATGATCTAGAAGAGAAAATACATCATTACTAAGTAGCAGCAGCTCTTGGTAACATTTACAAGAGTAAAATTAGAGCGTGTAATCATTGCATACTAGCAGCAGTGCTAGCATGAAAGTAGGTTTTTACAGGCTTAAGCTACTTCCAATAATAAAAATAAACACTTTTCACATTTTGGAAAATGAAGAAGAAAACTTCAGTACTTTTTATATTTCAATATATATTTGCTTGGAAGTATTCTGTGGACTTCCCAGAGATTTCACAAAAAAGCTACAACCTGAACAAAGTAATATAGTCACCCAAAATCAAAAGCCCTGTTAATTTATAAATAACCTAAAATAATCAAAGAATACCTGTATTTCTTCAGTATTTTCCTCTCTCTGTAAAGAATGCAAAGCAATGACATGTAGGAGAAAAGTCCACGGTATTTCTTTCCATAAAATATTAATCTTAAGATGTCCAGGAGAAGGGACAATAAACAAAGTTTAATTCATTGTAAAATTACATATCAAAACCATTGCTAGCTTAGAAAGTGCATCTACAGTTTTAAAGTTTCCAGTCCTAACTGAAAAATGAGGAACGAGATCCATATGTGCATATGCAACACTCGTGAGATGTCACAGACAATGCTGAAAGAGATGCTGTATTGGCTTATCTGTATCACTTAAAGCTATGACTTCTGTCAACTAGAGTCTATTTCTTCAATTTAGAAAGGTGAAAATAGGGTTTATATTTGCAGCATACCTGCAGGAGAGCTTAAGACAGTGGAAATAATAACCATGACCTATAGAAGAAACAGTAGGACTTTTCCTCAAGTGACAGGATTAACCAGAATGATCTGTGAGACAGCACATGTCACCTTGTATTAATTGGAGCGGTCTTCCCATTTCACCTCTTCACTAAAACTGCAAGACCCTGCTTCCTCTATCATAGTTTCACTCTATTCAGCCTGATACTGCAAACACTTTTTTATTTTTCCCCTTAGTATTCTCATTATAAGGGAAAACCATGCTTACTCAGCTACACAACTTGCTGATGTACTTTTAGATTAAGTTTAAAATTCTGTTTTTGATGCCACATGTTGGAACCTCATAGATGACAAGACTGGATTCTTGTATGCATCTTTGCCAGATCACTACACACAGTCATCTGATCCTCTCCCAGCAATTTTTTTTTTTTTTTTTTTTTAAGATTGTTATGGTAGGTAGACTATTTTTTCCTAGTTGATCACATGAGACAAGGCATGGTCTTCTGATAAATGCTTATCTGGGTTACTTCAGTTTGCCTTTAAGCCAGGCTGAAACAACACAGACATGAGTAACCTTATTTTTAGTGACATAATAATATCATGTAAACTGGCCAAACTTCTTTGCTTGAAGAGAGCATGAAATATCTCATTATGGCTCACTTCTAATCAGCCAGCATAAGATTTGCACTAGAAAGAGAAGGAAAATCTCTCAGAGAAGATAATCTTTTCTCCTAGGTTTTCTCTTTCAACATTAAGAGTTAGGTAATCATACAATAAATATTTAGACTCAGTTCAGCTACACTTAACTGTGTACCACCCTTTCAATTTTATATGTGAAAAGTAGTGCTTTTCCTTCTTTCAGAAAAAAATTGCTAAAAATAGATAGTTAAATAAATGGCTCAGTTGCAGCTTCTCACCCATGTCTTTAATCACATCTTGACACTACACTTATACAGTAAATGGATGTATTTTATATGCAAAGCTGTAAAATAATCCTGCCCATTCCAAATGAATAATAAAAATAGATTTCCCCAAATGGTTTTTCATTAATCAAACTGAAAATTTTCTTGTTGGTGACTTCATCCTAATGATTTTCCATCCTTTAGCAGAAGAAAAAAGTTGGAAAAGACTTCAAATTAAACTAATGATACTGGAATTCAATTGAAAATAACATACTGCATAAAACTATGTCTAGGGAAGGCTCCTGCTACACAGCAGCAGTTCGCTTGGCTCCTTCTTGGTGCTGCCTTTCACAGAGGACAAGGAGGGACTTCACAGGAGCAGCAAGCGAGAAAAACACTGTTGGCTGAAGAGGACCAGTTTAGCAGGACAGAGGTACAGTAAGGAGAAACCATGCCTATCTCACCACAAAACGTGTGGGCATGCCACAAACTGTCCTTCCTGCTACCTCCCAGCATATGCATTGGGCACACACACCACCAACCTGCTCCATCAGTAGTCCCTTCCCCAAAGCCTCACACCCACCGCAGATGGACCTGCTACCTTGCATTCTTTTTCCCTCAAACCCAGTATTTCACAAGTCCTGTCCTAGGACATTTCAGTATGGGTTACTGAGAAACAGGTGTATCTTGAATTCAGATCCTCAGGGGAGAGGGATTACATTTTTATCCCAGTTTCTATCCTAGATGGAATCCAGCAGGACCAAAGAGGGGTGGCAGCTGAGCTCTCAGTGGTGGGTGACTGATGGGGCTGCCTTTGACTGTCGTGTGGGAATTCAGACCACAGGGCTAAGGGAACACCTCCTCCTTCTCCTTGCAAGTCACATCTTCTTCCCAGCAGTGAACTGATGCCTTGTGAATCCTCTGTCCCACATCCCACAAAGCTCATTTGGAGAAGCAGCCGTCCAAGGGGTTTGAATAGCAGACTGCTCACTTACGGAGCCCACTCCTCACAACCAACCTTGCTGCAATGCACACAGTGGACAGGAAGCTGAAAGGAGGGTGGGATTGCTCTCAGAAGCTGGGTACCCTGAGACTTCAGAGATCCCCTAGTCGTACGTTCCTTTGGAGACAACAGAAGGGGTTTTTTGCATTTCCTTGATTAATAGTCGCCAACACAGGCATTCTGAAGGGCTATTGATAAGCAGTAACAATATATGTATGACATTACCAATATTCTCTGCAAGTTGCTTGCCTATTTTTCCCTACTGCATAAGCACACCCTACGGTTCCCTCCAGGGTGGGAATTATCAGCCAGACCCATCAACCATCTCCAAAGTCTTGCCATTCCAATTTCCTCTTATGTTGTTTGATGTACCTTTGCAGAGCCTTTCAGAGCAACCCGATGACTGCAGCCCATGTCAGCAACTGCTGTGTGCAGTGGAGTTCATCAATCTCAGAGCCAGCAAATCAGATGAAAAAGGAGCACCTGCATGCAAGGGTAATTTTTAATTATGAAGCAGAATCACTTTCTCTTTTTCTATTAAAATCAGAGCAGTGGGTGGTAAAATGTTCTTTGGCACCTGTCAGTCCACACTGCCCGTTGAAGACCCCCCTGGACAATCACCATAAATGTCCAAAGGCAGCTGACTAGTCAGCCATGTTACTGTACAGCACCATCAACCTCAGAACAAACTGTTCTAAAAACAAGGTTACTGTACATGACATACCATTCAGTAAAGCATACCTGCTTCTTTCCAGTTCCTTCAGAAACATTAGCTGAACAAGAATAACAGTGAGCTTGAGGGGAGAGAGGAGTAGGAATTATGTTAATACCTTGTGTGCTGAACTTATCTGGGGAAGAAAAATGATGTGCTTCTCATACAGACCACATTTTTGTAGTGACATTTTAGTAAAGTAGCGCTCCAAACAGCCACTTGCAGTCAATTTAGTTGACTGTAAGAACAAGTAGGTAATTAATTTGTCATTTCCTTCATTAGTTCATTCTGTTAGCATTCCGTTGTAAATTATCACTGGGCAATGGATGCATACAGCATTATTAATGTGTACAGGGCTTCAGATTAGAGTTACCATTATTAAGCAGTCACAGAACAAACAAGGAACTCAACAATACTTAACTTCAGCATAATTTCCTTTCCTTGTTCCTTACTCACTGTTTCAAATTTGCTTACTCTCCACTGGCCCTTTTTTCTTTTCATTAACAATTGAAACTATACAGTTGTTCTAATTAGGTCATCTGCCAATTTTTTACTTTAAGAACTATAATAATTAACTATGAAAACAACAACTCCATCCAGAATTACATCCTGAGATCATGCAAGACATTCATCGTGTCTCGTTTCCATACTCAGCAGTCTTCTTGAGTGCTGTCCCACTGCCACAGAAATTAGGCCAGCTCTGAACACAAAGAGGAACACACTATTGATGAAACATATACTATTTCAAGTCTCTGTAATTGGGCATCTTGCATACATAGATACAGCCTAAGTGTTGCCATTTTAAAATGAAGTTCAGAATCTCTACATTATATACCTCATTAGCAAGACAACCCTACATTTGTACTGGTTTTCAATTTTTAAAATCATTAAGTGCCTTTTTAAAATTCTTCTCTAAACCCTTACGCAAAGTAACTATCTTTCATTTATTAAGAGTCACCCATTGATAAAAAAAGATAACAATGGTTCACTAATTTTATAGCATTGAAATTATTATTAGGAATCTAAAATCTCTAAGAAAATACATCTTACCCAGAGCATTAAAGACTGACTGCTTCAGAAATTTTATTATATTTTGTGTCTCAGCACCAGCAGTACTCCTTGGAGAAAGATGACTGAAATCTTTTCCATGCATAGTAAATGAATGACATTGTATTGGCGATCGGTTCTTCAGTGTTTGTGAAACTGAAATTTAGCTGGATCTGAGTTTACGAAATTATGCTGCTTTGTAGGTGGCTAATTGCTTTTATTTGAGTCTGACAACTCTCTTCTTTCAGCATTATGCTCTATGTTAATTCTGATTAGCATACAGTATTCATGAACAAGTTAAAGCAATTAAGTATCTTGAACTTAAGCATGGTACGAATCCTAGGAGGCAGAAACACTTATCATCCATAATTCCACAAAACACAGCTGTCATGGTTAGCAGGCAGAGGACCATTTTCTATGCAAATTCTGGTTTTTATTCTAGAGCAGAGAGCACTTACCCGGCTATATGGCACCTCCTATGTCACCGCACACCTCCGGCTCAGTGAGGAGCGCTACATTTGCAGTGAGGCAGCAGCAAATCTTTATGAACATGAATAAATCTGCACATTTTATTTGAAGTGATTTTATTATCCCTGCTCAATAAATTTATTTTTATTAAAGGCTAGTCTTGTTTTAGCCTAAATAACATCAGCAATAGGAAACGTGTTAAGATATTAGATCGCCTGTATTGATGAAACCTGCTCTCATTATGAAAATTAGGGACTGTGATAGCTGCAAGACAAAGCAGTTAAAATCCTGACTAGCTGGCACTGAGTGGGGTGTTTCTGGTTTTTATCCTGGTTGCAGAGCTACTCACTGTAGCCATACTTACTCTGTATTCCACATAATCCCATGGCAGAATTAAATCAGGACCTTTGGCCCATAGACAAAAACTGTATCAGGAAGTTTCTTCCCAGCTCAGTTCAAACAGAATTTGGTTCAGCAGGAAGCTACAGTCTGTACTCTATGTCAAGAATCAACAGGGAATATAACACAATATAACACATACAATACTATGGAGAAATCACAGAGAATTTCAATAACCACTGAACTCCCTGTCACTTTTCAGAATTGGCCTCTCTCTCCTCCTGTGCATTTGTATGGAAATCAGTTTCTAACAAAGAGCCTCATTTCCCATCTTCTGCTCACGTGTACCAATACAGTCCTAATGGGTACTGGGTGCATCAGTACAAAGATTTACCTTGTGAACAAGGTGCAGAGACAACTGAAGGCAAACATTTTATTGCATATCTCAAGCTTTATCACTCAAGGGGCCAGTGGATTAAAGCACACTTTGTAACAGGAGAATATCAAGATCTGTTGAGCTGCACTCAGATACCATGTAAGAAGCCCTTTGCATTCATGAATACAGCGTCCTTATTAATGTATTGATTAATAAGATCTAAAGCTTAATATAAAGCTATCCTAAAGTTAACTTTCTATTAAATTTCAGATCATGTGCCATCTTGTTTAACTTCCATCTTTCAGCCCTTAGCAATGGTTAGTCCCCCGGTGTTGCTGATCACACTTTTCTACACAGGTATGACAGATATATTTGCCTCCTAGCCGTACAGGATGATTAAGGAGCAACAGGTCTTATGTCCTCGGGGTGCACTTGAAAGCTGGAATGCCACTGGCTGATGTACAAGGGAGTGAAGGTGTCTTGAAAAATATTTTGAAAGCCAATTTTGAAACTTGGAAGTGCAAGATAACCAAAGTACAGAGCAAGATACCAGACCTAAACCAAGACATCTATCTTGTCCATACTATTGGCTAGCAGACAACTCCTTCACTTTATAAGTATTATATCCAATGGGACAAACTTGACCATCTCTCAGCTGGACTGCATGCCAGGCGATTCTCTCCTTGAGCAGGGATGCCTCTTGTGTTAGAGATTCCTTACCTGAGACTAAGAGATTCATCCTTACCCAAGGCAGACAGATGCCTTACCCACAAAAGATCCTCGATAAATGACCACTAACAGGCTAAACTAATACTACAAAACATTACTAACCCATGTAGCTACTCAATATTATTATAAAAATTGTATAGATAATTCCACCATACACAAACCCTTGACCAGTTCTGAAACTAATTATTTGATCCAGCTGCACGCATGCTCCAACAGGAGTGTAGAAAGCTGCAGGTTCTACTCTGAACTTTGTGACTCACTGGGAGGGTTCTCCTTACTCTTTGTGTCTCCAGTGTCTCTGTGAATCATTCCAGCTTGATTCTATGATTCTATTACTGCATGTTTCTTCCATGCAGTAATGAATAAGGTGAACTTTGCCATCAGACTTATTGAACTTTGTCAAACCCCTGTTAAACTTTGTTAAATTCCATCAAACTTGAACCCTGTCAAATTATTCTTTTACCTCAAAAAACCATATTGCTGTTTCTCTTTTGGGTGAGGTGCATTCCACTCATCTGCAATAACAGGAAACACAATGTGCCCTGTTTTGAACAGATCATAGTTAAAGCAAAAATGTTAGTAAGAGGTGAGAGCTTAGCCCAGCTGAAGTAATGCAAAGTTTTGCTCCATATTTCATTTCATTGAAGATCATTATGGTTGGACTGGTTTTGGAACCCACAAAATTGCAGAAATAGTCACAAATTCTTTCTCCAGAGGCATGTCTTCACTGTCTTCCACTCTGCTGCTCTTCAGACACATGGCAATGTGTATGATTTCCTTCCTTTGACTACCTCTTTCTAAGATGCAGCATACTCCTCAGCATCACATACCAAATGCAAGGAAATACATCTGACAAAAGTGTACACTGTTCCTACAGAAACATACATTTAGCCAGTAAGACTGACAAACGCATCTGAAGGCTGGCACTTCCCAAACTGCTTTTGAAGAAGGTGGCCTCTTCTTTATTTCAAAATGTATGGAAGATGGACATGTTTATCAGCTAATTTATACACTTTTTTAATATCATATGATATTTTTATATCATATATATGTATATGTGATCTATATATTCTATCAATCCCATGTGATATAGAGGACATGGGAAAATTCATTTAAATTAGCTGATTGTGGATGCTTAAAAGCATTTCCACTATCTGCAGCAAAATTTATTCTGGTATTTCCTATCTATAAACATTCCTGATGCACAAAATGCTCACAAATACCACAAGGAGGAGTGAATAAGTCTGGAATGAATTATGTAAACATTTGAAGAAAAATATTCATGGAAACTCAGCTCTGGCTATGATCGGATTCTGTGCACAAATAACTTCTAAAAACCCAAGAGATCAAATCAGGCATAAAGAGGGAGTCGAGACTTTTTGTTTTGAACTCCACCTTTCCAATTCAAGTGTTGATTTTGCTGGTTTGAATTTCAAATCCTAATCTTGAAAAATGTTATTCCCAAGTAGTAATGCTGTATTTCATCTAAGCAGTAGAATGTTGAGCCCCACAAAGGCACACAGCAATAAATCAGAGTAAAACTGCAATGAAATCCCATGTCAGAGGGTTTATCTGATTTTCTAAATCATTAATTAAGTTTTGATAGTTGATATGTTTGCTTCTGCACCATTCATGTTAAGATCCAGATTTTTAATGCATTACTCCTGTGCATTACTGTGCACATTACATAGAATGAAAACACCAAGGAATAGTGTCTTTTTGTAATTTTTCTTAGTTTTCTGGAAGGCTTACCTGAGGTGCTTCTGAAAAGCATTCAAGCAGCTAGTAACTTTATTGCCATGCCACTGTAACCCCTAGCAAGGGGTTTCGCTACTGTGAACCTGGACCCAGATGCCTACAGCACAGCTGTGCATCCCTGGTTTAGCTTTATTGAAAAAAACAGTTGTTGAGCTGTGACAGAGTATAATAAAGCTAAAGCCAGGCAAGATAGGAAACACTGGGGGAAAAAAAAACATAGACAGAATTTAAGTCTGTGATAGTAACTCGAGGACTGAAGAGAAAAATGCAAAATGAACAGCATGAAGTCCAGAAGGAAAAAGTAAAGAATATGGCAATTAAGCAAGGCTGAGGATAAGCCTGTTTCAGGATTGATAAACAATGACATATCCTCACCTGACTGACAACTGGCCAGACAGTGGAGACCTGCTAGGTGACTGCAAAGGGAAACATCTGACGTCTTTGGTCCCAGCTGGAGCCAGTGCTATCTATTATTTTTAATACTTGCACAAGACCTCTGGCAGAGATGTCAGTCATGGTTGTTTCCTTTCACCAACTGACAATTCTCATAACATTTTCTGTAGATCAGATACCATTAAATGCCCTGAGAACGATCATGATTTGTGTAATGAGAAGGAGGCAGAAGATGATGTCTGTAGACTTGATCAATGTATTGTCACCACATTCAGTAATGGCGGGAACCCTACACATCAGAATTGTGCAAAACTCTGAAGACCTGCTGGGCTTGCCCCACACTGGGAGCAGTAGTATCAGTTTCCAAATATTTGGGTTTTACTTTATTTCCACGGTTTCTTTGGTTTTGTCCTCCTCCTCTCAGATGGGGACTGTGTATTTCCATCTCCACCATGGATTGCTGTGACTCTCCATTCCTGAAGCTGAACATGAGGATGATGCAAGAATAACATCAGAAATCAGATGTGGCTGCCTGAATTCCCCATGATCCAACCTGCTGTGGATACCACATGTTTGAACTCATGTTGCTCCCCAAGGAAATTCTGATGACATCAAGTTTTTAACCCTCACGTTCACTGCTATTAATTGATGACATCCAAGGAACGTCAGACAGTCCTTTTTTTATCCTGTGAAACAATGCAGTAGCTGCACTCTGTCAGGACAATAAAGAAAACAAAGCCACAGATAAGTCAGATTACAGTTGAAATAGGCAAAACTTCATTTCAACTGATGGTGAATGAAAAAACCTACCAAAAGTTGAAGAGGAATCTGTCAACAGCAAAATCTTTTGTCACTAGTTTTCTAAAGAAGTTACTCCAGCTCAAATAAGAATTTAGGCAAGGTCTAGATATTCTGTGTATATGGTAGATCAAACTACGTGAGTACAATCTTTCCCAGCTTTATGACAGAAGGGCAAGAAAATATTCTCAGTAAGGAGATTAGTCTATGGATCACCATAGAAGTTAATTTAAAACTCCATGCATCTTCAGCTAACATTGCAAGAAAGGTTTTCTAGCAGTAGTAATACTCGAGCTCCTATTCTCCACCCTGATATCCTAATGGCATGCCAAGTTCTCCAGCGCAAGGAAAAGGGCAAATGCAATCCAAATCTATTTGAGATTTCATCACCCCTGTTAATTTTACATGGAGAGTACGCTAAAGTTACCTACTTTCTTTAAGATTAAGCATACTTTAAAACTTTTTAATGGAAATAGATTACACATAACTATAGTCTAACTGAACATTTTCCCATGTTAAGGCTGGAAGACTTAACTGCACATCCCATACATGCCTGCACATCTGTTCATCACGGAATAGAGTGTGGTTCAAGAAACCATGCAACACAGACAACACATACTCCTGAGAAAACCTTTTCCCATCATCTCACTCATTGCTATGCACCGTCAGACCCACTGAGATGACAGACCTGAAACTTTATGTGGTCACTGCAGAGCAACACAGAGGACAGAGTGCAGCTTGCTCCTTGTCCACCTGTTCTACTGCTGCTGCTGGGCCTGACAGCAATGATTCTTTCCTGAAACCTCATATACCATATGCATATAATCAGGAACAAGAGAAGTCCATCAAGATTCCAGTTTCATGTTTTTCCAACTGGAAATTAAAGAAAAATAGATAATGTACAAAATGTAAAGAACTTTCCAGAAGATACCACATGCTGCACATGATTATACTTTTTACTGGGCTGAATTTCCACGGATTAATGACCCACTAATAAAGCTTTGGAGATCCTGACCCTTTCATTCACACACTTTAGTTCGTTTATCATATTGCATTCTAAAGGGACACAAAGCTAATTTTTAGGCATCACTCCTTACCAGGCTGTCTCAGACATTACCAGAAAGATTTATTATATTGTAAATGAAAAATTGAAAGCTTTAGAAGTTTTTTTTCCTCTGGTCATTTAATTTTGAAAGAGGGGGTATGCAGCAAAACATGTAATATTTTTTTGCCAGTAAGGATTTATGCATATGAAAAAAAAAAATATGTCTTGATTCCTTCTTTAGCTGACAGCATACTCATTTAAATTGTCTTCAGAGATTATTAACTGGATGCACATCACCACAACACACTGAAGCTTACAGCTCAGAGCACACATAAAACTTTGGGCTCTGTGCATTATTTGTGTTTGGGCTTTAAAAATATTTACCATTAGGACCAGGCTGCTGCTCTTCAGACAAAAGCAGTGAAGTATCACTACATACACTTCTGTTATCCTGGAGAGCTGCTCTATGTCCTGCTTGTTTGGTGAATGACTGTAGCATTGCTATAATGTATAATTATACTAAAATGTGACAGGAAAGTATGAACTGACATATCTGAGAGCTCAGCTTGTTCAAGTGACACTAACCCTACTGAAACACTCCTGCACAGCCTTTGGACAGGGATGATGAGACCAGATGGTCTCAGCATTCCTTTCTTCTATCTTGTTTGTGGGAAACCAGGTCCAGTCCAGTTCTCTACAGTGGACTATGTATAAATTCTTTTGTCTATGATACATTTCTTTTTTATATTGTTTATTTCTTCTATTGCTGGGTTTGTGTTTTTTCCACATCATTTTCTTGAGCCAAACCCTAAAGTGTTCATTCAGACAAAACTCACAGGTGTCAGAAGGAGCTTTGTCAACGTAAACTCTTCAGCACAGACTTCAGGTTTTATACCACGTCATGAAAAGTTTCCGTAGCCACTTTGAAACTTCAGAATTACTTGCATGTGCTTTCATCAAAACAAAGTTCCAAGGAGGGCTTGAGCCTTGAAAAATAGTCCTACAGAAACAAACACCAGATAGTATCCATAGTGCAGGAGAAGACCTGTTGAGGATGCTCTGATGCTCTACAGAACACTCTGCATGCAGTTTCTTCATAATAATTTAAATTTTTTGTTGCTTTCCTTAACTTGCATACTGATCTTTATCTGGAAAAGCATCACTAAACCCAGAAATATTTACAGTGGGTTGAAATTTTTGCATCTGAACTATGAAAATCCTACAATGACAAAGGCAGCTCTACGTTGGCATTGGCACAAACTCAGAATTCAAAGGGCAGCTTTCTACCCAGCCACTATGCCATGTGCCTACAGTCTCACCTGAAAACCATCTGCATTTTCTTATTCTTTCTTTCCACCAAAACATCTATAAGCACACTAAGTGATTCCTACAAAAATATGTAACTATTTCACTCTGTGGATCAACAAAGAATCAGAATAAACATTCTGCTTTACTTTTCTAAATATAAATCGGTGCTTCATAGCAATTCCTTTCCCATGTTATTATCTTAAGAACATCAGTTTTGGAAAGCCCAATGATGTGTTGCTCACAAGGCCATAATTAGCATTAGGTTAATCAGCTTTCAATTTGCCACATACAACAGCTTCTGTTTCAGAACCTGTATCATTTCACATATAGGGGTGTTGCAACTGTATCTCTAATTTGTTCATCCACTATTTTTCCCCCCAATATCAAGACAAATTCTAGTGCTTATAAAACAAGAACAAAAACCCTTAGTAAAGGGTTTTTCGGAAATATACATTAAAATATTGTAAGTAAAACCAGGAAATACTTATGGTTAATTTTGTGCTTAGGTACTCAAAGACTTTCATTCCAAATTTGCTATCAAAACATTGCCAAGAAGAGAGTCAGGTGTGTGGAGTGTGGGTGCATTTTTGCCATCACTGAAGCCTTCATAATGGTTTGGGCTTCTGGTTTTATTGGCAAAAGGAGCCTCTAGTGCTCTGATTTCACTGATTAGCCATTTTTCCAATAAATTATTTTTATTTGAAAATGCTTGATGACTTCATTATCTGACTTTCATTGGAGTTTATATATTAAACACAAAAAACACACCCAGAATAATGACTGTTGCCTTCATTACAACTAGTACTTCAACTCATTTCCTGAATCAACATAAAACAAATAGTGACTGTCCCTTGGGATGAAGCAAAATTAATCAGATACTGGCATCTGATAGATTCCACATACACACCTCTTTTCCCTAAAGTGGAAAGCCAAGTATGGACAGTGCTTTTGATTAATATTACAGCATTTGCCACTGCACCAGAAGACCACAGTTCTCAGCCTGGAAGTGCAAACAGTACCAGGGTGCTCAGGAATCACAGTGAGAGGCAGGCTGGATTTCAGGAGAAGGCAATACAAGGAGCAGAAGGAGCTCAGGATGTCTGGGCACCATATAACTGCTTCTCAGGCTCTCTCCATCATTTTCCATTGCCCTGGGACTTCTACTAAGAAGTAAAGGCATAGCTCCAGAAGCAATGAAACCCATCAACATGTGTGCCCTTATGCTTCCCTTTACTGTGGTTATATTACCAGTCTTTCTCCCAGCCACCCCATCTTACATGTCTAAGGTCTGCACTCCCAGAGGAATACCGCTCAAGCATCAAAGCCTCTTTCTCAGGAGAATACTTTTCTGTCAATTAAAAACAAAACAAAACAAAATAAACAAAAAAAAACCACCAACAACAAAAAACCACCAATCTGTCCCCCATCGTAAAAAAAACCAAAACACCAAAACACCCCAAATCATTAATAATATTCATACACATATATAGGCAGAGATGTGTGAACAAAACAAGACAAATAAATTGAGAAGTGATGCTCAAAGGTGGCAGAATTTCGTTCATCTATCACCCATTGATTCATTTCACTCGATAAAATTTCAATTTCTTTTAAAAAACAATGCCTTCTGATTTCCACAATAAAAAGGAGAACACAGATGAAATACTAAATCTTTATTCTGATCTTTTAATCCTAGACCACATTTACATTGAAGACAGACCCAAGTTAATTGGTTTCTCTGGCATACGTCAGCCAAGCACTAGCTGGATCACATCTCAGTATCTCAATTTTGTGGTAGCGTAACCCAAAGCAGATACTGTTATTGAGAGAAAGGATCTGGATAAATCTCTGATCTGAAATGACTCCTTTCTAACAGCTCACAGTAATACCAAGAAACTCTTCAAATATGATGTAGAAAAACTGCACAATATTTTCTATTAGTAGACGTAAACACAACTGCAGATCACAGAATCATATAGAATGGTTTGGGTTGGAATAGACCTTAAAGATCACCTAGTTCCAACCCCTTGCCTTGGGCAGAGACACCCTCCACCAGACCAGGTGAATGTGGACTGAATTAGACGCATTCCTACATGGGCATAGTGTAAAAGACAGAAGTTGGGATTTGCAATGTTCTACTGCTAAACACTATTTCAATCTAAAGTCTCACCCCTATACAGGAACTGAGTCATCTGCTCTACTAGAATAAGAATATAATAGCTCTTATCATAAATGATAACATATAATATTAAATACTATAATAAAATTTAAAATCAAAATCTTAATAAATTTGAACCAGTAATCAAAGTTTGAAACATTGTTTTGCTCTGTGGTAAGTTTGAGAACCATTAACGTCAATTGGCGTTTTAGGAAGACAAGGAGACCAGCACTGTGATAACCTCGTCTTCAGGTAGCTCTTAGCCTTTATTACCCTTAAAATCAACAAAGCTAAAGCAGACATCACAAGATAGATTGACTCAAAAAAACCCTTGAAAACTACTGGTCCCCAGCCTGAGCACACTCAGCTGTCCTTTATTCCCAGTTTTCTCTCTACAAAAACAGTCTTTGCAATGTGCCCTTGAAAGTTATTATTTTAATACCTTGAAAATAAATGAGCCATATTGACAGGAGAGCGAAGCAGAAACTGCACCTCCTCCTTCGGTACTGCACTGTATTTATAAATAAAGTTCCATCACGAGCACTGTATACTTACTGCTCATCTTGTACCAGATAAAAATGAATAGTGATCATGTGCCAAGACGACAGTTTAGAGAGCATCAGAAGCTCCAGTATGACTTGCTACAAGATTGCCTGTGTTCTTTAACGTGGGTTCGTTACTATTCACGCCGTGTGCCCTTTCAAGGTATTAGCCATCATCCCAAGTGTTTTTACTTTTCAGTAAGGCAGGACTGGTCCTGACATCTGAGGGATTTAACATCAACTATTTTAGGACAGTAAAACCTGTATATAGGGATTTAGTGCAATCTTGACATCAGTATAAGTACAGCAACACCCACAGTGTTCTAATGATAACTGTCCATAAGCATTTCCAGGAATTTAAAGCTCGCTTGTGAGAATTTGAACTGAAAATCAGCAAAAAGCCTGGAAGCAATACTTTGTACAAAACATAACCTAGCTAGCTTTATCTTGTATAATTTCAGGGGTTATATTCTATAGGCATGCTTACATTTAGTATGTACAGAGGACTCCCTGCCTTCCTGAACAGTTTCTGATGAAACAGAATCTGCCCAAACCATGGTGCAAAGTGAAGCATGTGAGATGTATGTGAAATATTTGCACATATTTATGCATGGTGATTCTTAATTTTTGAAAACCAAGCCACATTTATTAGATTTTTGTACTGCTGAATCATAACATGAAAAGTTCTCAGGCCTTCAGGAAGGTATGTGGGCTCAAGTCTCAGTGTGCTAAGCACCGTGTAAGTATATAACGAGACATACTCTTTAACACAAGGTTCAAAATCTAATAGTCTAATCAATGGTGACATGCAATAAAGTTCTGGAGGAATGGCAGAGAAGAGAAAGATAAATAAAAGAACAGCTAAGAAGCATTTGTGAATGTACAGTGCAGTGGCTGTACTAAGCAATGGCATTACTATGAAATGTCATTAGATTCCACTCAAACTCAGCTTTTCCTTGTCTCTGAATGTAGCTTGGTTTTGTGTACTGATCCATATCCATGCTCTTCAGAGGGAAACATGCATCCTGAAGCTGTGCAGAGACTTTCTGCACATTTGTTCACCAAAGAGTAGGGGTTGACATGCTTTCAATTTCTTTAAGAATTCGTATGTACAAGTCCCTTAAGTATCATAACCACAGGAACAGCTACACCATGATCAGCATTCAGGAGGGAAAATTCAAGGAAATTATCAATCTTTTTAAGTTTAGAGTTTGTTTCTGGTAAAAAGTTTTGGAACCTAATTTTTTTTTTCTTCTCTTGGGACCTATATTGAAAACTTGATTAGTAATTTATTTTAAAAGCAAACACATGGAATCTTGGAAAAACTTTTCCAAACCTGTAGAAAAGCAAAGTATTGTTTAATAGCTCTATATATTTGTACCACTTAAGATATGTTAAAAGAGGCTTCTTGACTTTGCTTCAGAAAAATGAAAAAAGGGCAAATTGCTTTCTGTTTCCCTTTCTCTCTGACCACTTCAGCTCTCCACCGATCTCAGCAGCCTTTCAGCTAGCAATGCCTGCTCTTCATGACAAAGACAGTCCTCTTGCTTCCTCAACACAGAGTTCATACCCTTTCCTTACCCAAACTTCTCATATACTCAAATACAAAATAATGAAATGTCACCCCTCACCTCAGTGAAAAATGACTCCTTGGCAAGATAAATGCTTATTAATGATTAGTGGGCTTTTAAAAAAAAATCTCCTGCAAGAATGGCTGAGTTTATACACACCCCAAGCTAATGACTAGCTCTAGACAGCTTCCTTCAGACTAGTAGGTAAACTTCCCTGCATCCCACCACTCTGCTTTGTGTCTCACATTTAACAATACATACTGTGTACGCAGTTACTGCATAAAATAAAACATGCACCTTTTCAGCATGCATTTCACAAAGACCAGGCAAACCACAGGGAATAGTGCAGCGTGGCTGCTCTGTACCATCAGTTCTACAACGCAGCAATGTTTCCCTGGGTTGTTACAATATTATGTTCTGCAGAGATTGTCTGATTTAGCATTCAATTTTAAATTAAGTAGATTAAATCAAGTATAAATCAAATTCTGAAACTGGAAAGAGAACTACAAAGCATGTTTCTTGATGTTTTCTGGCTTAGCCTAGCTGTACCTGTACCCAGACCAACAGTCAGATAAGATTTAATCTTCTCAGGTGAATCCTGTAGGAACATAATTACACTTAATTTGCAATAAATTACAGTAAAATGAGTAATAATTTAATACCACATCATGAATTTTTATTCTTCAACAACTACATTCAAAGAGGATGATTTTACAGTCCTTGGAAACCAAAGTTTCTGGCTTAGCCACCACACAACTGGATTTTAAAATTTTTTCACAGCGTGAAAATGGCAGCAAAATATACACCAGCCTGAAAAAAACAGTAGCTATGCCATTTTGCAGGCTGGGTGCTTTAGGAATAAGAAGACCAGTTAGCAAACCCCAAGATGGGCCAGCTTGTGCTGATTCAGCAGTGTTAGAGGGAAGTGAGGTCAAGAAGACTTGTCTTCCTCAAAGCACGGATCACACCACAGTCCCAGCAATTCATCAGCTGCATGGCACTGCTGGGCTACAAGCACATGAAAGCCAGAAAGCAAGAAAAACATTAATTTCTTCTTTTCATCCTACAAGCTGATGAAGAAAGAATTATCAGCAAGATGACGTTCATTGAAAAAGAGCTTTAAGAATATTTCAGTTTGCAAACAGGAAATATTTCAACAAAGAGCTGGCAAAAATTTTGTCTCTGCAAACAAGGTCACAGAGCACAGCAGGCTTGGTACTCAGAGGTGTGGAGCACTGAACTCTTAGCCAGTAGCAGTGCAGACATTCAGCACCAATAAAAGTTCTGAGGAATTATCAAACCAGGGTGTTTTCTTATGGGGAAAATGCTACTAAAATAACTTATTTCTAGGCTTTACAGAACTTACTTGATCAGTTCTGTAGCCTTCCACAGAAAATAGCTGTTCTCTATGCTCCTGGTCCCCCCAGGCAACTACCAAGAAAAATTTTTAGTGACACAGATGGAAACAAGCCTTGAGTTTAACTCCTTGACCTTACACAGTGCAGAGGAAGTCTCTCTCAGGAGAAAAAACTGACACAATTTTCATCAAAAATAGGTGAAGTTGAGGGGGTTCAGGCCTTTGAGAATTTAATCACACGGATTTCCAGGATGAAGAAATACTTGAGCTTTACTTCTTGTATTTTCCTGTGGTATATTTCAGTGGTGGCAAATCACTTCTCTAACAGTGTTTTCCCACTATGAGGTCATGTAAAAATTCAAGTTTTAAAAGTTCATGTTCTTTTTTAGGCCCTATTACAAGGATAATTTTCTTTAACATAGTCAATACCCTATATGTATGACCTTCATTAAGAGTACTAGTCCATGAAGAAATTTCTATTCAGTACATAGATCATACAACAATGAAATGTCAATGATCATTTTTCAAGAAAGCCAAAGTCTTTTATAATACAACCAAAAACTGCTCAATATACAATGGAATAACCTTTCCATTATCTTCCTATGAAGGACAGTGACATCTCATTTTTCTTAGTGACATGAGTCTTAACACCAGTTCGAACTGCTCTCCTACACATAGTCATCCTTCGATTAAGCACTTTCTTTGAAGCTCCATTCTGTGAGTGCTTGTGGTTTGTGTTTAATTTGGCATGATTATACTATGTACTGTATTTATGTATGTGAATGATCTCCCTTAAAGTCAATGAATTGACTTTAACATTCTCTGCACTTGGGATCAAACCCCTGCTTTGGAAGAATGGAGATAATTTTGCCCTCACTTAAGATCTGCATTTGTGAAATAGGGGCCAGAAGAAACCCTCAAAAGGTTTAAAATAATTACACGTTTTCCTAAAGAGCATGTGCCACAAATAAAATCTGTATATTAACAAACTAATTTTTATTTTCCTGTCTTTCCTTCTGGACTGGCAGTCACTTGTTATGGAGCCCTTTTTTTCCACAGCAAAACTTCTAGGTGTTCAAATAATCTGCAAGGAATTATTCTGTCGTGTCCACATCTCTTCTCTTGCACTAACTTGCACCACGGCTTACTGATTTCAATAAGAACCTCTAAATCTCAGAAGCCTCTCCAGAATGATGTTTCAGTTAGTTTTGGGGGGAGGGTTTATACATTTATGGAATTCCTGGTTTGGTTTTTTTTTAATCTTTCTTTCTTCCTGACATGTTTAGATGGGAGTATTAAATAGTTTCACTTGTGAAAAAACTGGAAGATACCTTACCCCAGCCTAGAAATTGTTTAAGTTTTGCTTCATTCTTGTCAGAATTTCAAGTATTCTTCAAGAAAATTTTGTGTGAGATTTCTTGCAGAAGAATTCTTATGATTCTTCAGCAAATGACAAAGGAGATGAAAATTATGTCACACCAATTACTTTTGTCCTTGTAGATCATCCTTAAAATGAAGGCGAGAGCATGATACAAGCAAGCAAATATATAAAACCTTGGAATAATTGCATTTTACTCTACCAGTTGTACATATTAGCTTTAAAAGCAATGCACATCACACAGCTGATACTTTTCTATAGACCTACCTGTTTTCTGCTAACAGCTTTTGTAGTGAAACAGTAATGAAGTAAAAAAATTAACGTTCGTAGATGAACTGGATATGGAGGACCCTATTACACAACAATCATATTCAATAATGAAGAAACATATTAATTTTTAGAAAGCTTTGACCTTTACTGTATATATTATCATTCTTGTTAACATTAGCTGCTCTAATTTTCAGGTATAGTGTCACTGTCACATTTCAGAATTACCTATAAACTGCAGTATTGTGAATCTCCTTTTATATGGTATTATATATTCTGTACTGATACTCAGCAGACATTCTTACCACAAAGGCTTGTCTTGACTGGTTTAATTACATAGGATCAGCTGGACAATAACAGATTATTTGATATCTGACTGCAGGTGATGAGTAGCAACTTGGTTCCTTGAGATCCAAACTCACTTTTTACCTTAGAGATGCTTAGTTTGCAGAGAAGATGCGCAATATAAGTAGTCACCCACATTTGCAAATTACTTGAAGTTTTGCTAACCTCTGGCTTGTCATTACATTGCCAAGTTTTCATTAACTAACCATGAAGGCTGAGACTTGTGCGTTAATGAAAATATAATTTTGAATATTCTCCAACAGTGTAACGCAAACAGAGCAACATACGTCAAAAGCTTGTAAAGGAGAAAGAAGGGGAACATTTTTTCCAGGAACATTAAAAAACGAGCAGTAAAAGATCTTTTTTTTTATGAGACTACTATGGTAAGGCTTCATTCCTTGAGTGTGTGAACAGACAGAAAGCCAGCGAGACCAATGCAGAGCTTTGTACATCCTCATGGAAAATGAAGGAATTACTTCACCATAGTGACATCTGGGAAAGAAATGCCTTTGTTCTCAATTTAAGTGGATACCTATTTGGAAGCAGGTTGCATCCTTGTAAGAGTTTCTTCTGAATCTTGATGATTCCAGCTATGCCCACTCCATTCTCCTTCTACAAGATAGGGTAGCAATTTTCTTGGAAAATAGTTTTGAAATTCTCCTACACCAAGCAAAATTTAAATGTATAATTTTTTAATATTATTACTGGCCGCATCTAGAGAGTAGACATGACCTGGTTTCTTTAGCAGTCCATTAAAAAATTGTAATGTATGAGGTATTTAGAATTCAATCCCTGCTAGGCAAAAGTAAATGTTTTCAAACAGAGGGTTGGGGTTATTTTTGTTTTGTGTCTGCATTGTTCATATCATGATGGAGCCCAGAACTGTGGTTGTGATGTGTTTGATACAAATCCATCAATAATAAATGTCGATGGAGTACTGAGTTGCCCACACTATAACTCAAATTTAGCATTTTAAAAAACCTCTGCACATCAAGTGGATTTGTTTCACTTAGATGAAAGCTGTAAAGATTTCTTCATATCAGCATGTATGGGCATATGAACATTAAAAAGGTTCTACTGAATGTATCTTGCCTACATCTGGATGTAATTTAAATCAGGAAAGTGCTGTGGGCTCTGGTATGCACATTACAAATACATGCCAGTACATTCTATTCAATAGGAAGCTTGAAGAACACACAACTGAAAAGGTGTTTTAGATAAACTATGGGGAAGAAACATGATTCCAAACCCACGAAATGCTACCTAACTGCAAGTTTTTTATTCATTATCCACCTCTTATATGCAAAAGAATAATCAGAAAGGCTTGGACATTCATTTGAGATGCTGAGCAGCCCAGTACGTGTTGGTGTGGTGGTACCATTGCCTCAAATTTTGTTGTGGACCTTGCCAGGGTACACTTTACACAGAGAATACTACAATGCCTATTGGAAGTCTTGGTGCTCAGACTGAGTTTTTACATTTTATTTGGTACTCTTTGGGATGAATAGCTTTTGTCTCTTAAAAACACCACCTATTTACACAATTTAAATAAATGGGAGAAGAGCAACCTGGATCACAAGTTCTGCAGCTGCTCTGACAAGTGGCTCAGTACCAGGCAGGTTTAGAGACCACTGTTCAGTTTCATTTTGCACTCAAATGCAGCTATCTTTACTCAGCCTGAGTAGAATTCTGGAAGCAAGGAAGTTTAGAAAACCATTAGGTATGACAATGCTACTAATACATCCACGTTGCAAGACTGAAAGGGGATTTAAACAATATACAGGCACTGGTTTGTTCCTCTGGATGTGGACAAATGGCTTTAAGGTACCACTGGAGGGAAAACACTCACTTATCACCAAAACCCTCAGTGGTATTATCCCAGGCCAAGAACCACAGCCAGATGTGGTGACATAAGTTGCAGCGTTACATGTCCACACTTGCAGAACTCAAACAGGGATACAAACCCCAGATTTCTACTAACACGTTTAGAAAAGAGCTGTCAAGGTACATACATATTTCGCTATACAGCATGAAGTTCTGCTGACGCTGACAGGCCTGCTTACTCAAACAAGTTATCTTACAATGTTCCTCTGAAAGCAGCTACACAAGAAAGGTGATGTTTGCCAACTGCTTATCACAGAATGTCATAATAAACTTTATCACCTATTATTGAACACAGATTCCTCATTAAAACATGTTGATTAGTAACTTAAATAAGACACACTCATTGTCAGACTCCAAAGCACTCACTGGCCTGTACTATTTAAGCTTTCAGAGACCCAAATATCTTAGAAAATCTCACCAGTTCCTAATCAATGACAATCCCTTGTTTTAGGCATTCAGCTAAAAATCATCAGTTTATTTCTACAAATAAGCTTTCTTAACTGAAGAGGAAGTGTAAGTTTCTGAACAAAAATAATATTCCCATAGCAAAAAAGAAAACTCTTGCTATTTTCTCTCCCTCTAAGTAACTAATTATTTGCTTTAATTGTTGTGGGTGTTTTTTTGTCATAAAGAAAAGTCAGTCAAAGGTGGCATAAGACAGAACAGCATTGCTGCTCCACATCATGAGAAAAGATCCCAAACTCTCTGAAAATTAAATGGCATCACAAGGAAAGATTGTGTACATCACAGTCTGATATAGTTGACAATGAATACAATAATAATGAAATTTTTCTTTTCTCATAATAAAAAAGACCAGAGTAAGAATCAAATGGTGGCCTGACTGTCTAGAAAGAACTGGAACAATGACAACGAAGATGGGACCTACTTTGGTGTGAACTTCCGTTTGATGATTTAAAGCATTTACAATCTGGAAATGAAGCAATGATGAAAGCATTTCAACTTTAATGGACTACCATAACATTGATATAATTCTTTAATCCTGAAAGCTAACATTATTTAATGTTCCTTTCTCTAAGATGCCTTTTAAACTTGATTTGTTTAGCTCAGTTCTTCAGGACTCTGAAGTAACTTTTTTACTTTCTCCATTTTTTCTCTTTAAATTCAGAGAAGCCAAATATCTAGAGAAATATCTCTGTGGAAAGGCATCTCTATTTCTGGCAAAAAACAAAACCAGAAGCAATAAATCTTTCTCTTTGTTCACAATCTGAACTGCCATCAACTTCTGATTACTATGTTAAACATCTCTGTAGATTTATACTTCTTCTGAACAGCCTCTACTGAGAACAAGCTTTTAGAGGCCTTTATAAATAGTGCAGCTGGGTAATTTTACTTCATTCCCAATAAAAATCCAACCACTTTCAGCTGACTCCCTGGACATACTGTATAGCTCTCTGTAATAAAAACAATTTGCCACACTAGCATGACTGGAATGGAGAATTTGATGCAGGGAATGAATTGGTGAGTGGAAATAAATTATTTAGTAAGAAGTATCCAAATTCAAATGGCTGAGATGCATTCCTGTCCGGGGAATGTGAAAAATATTTCTGAACAAGAAGGGCCTGAGGCAAGAGTAAATGGAAATCCGATGTCCAATCTGCATGTTTTTCTCTGATGGTAGCCTTTGGGTCCATGGACTTTGCCTCTGTGTTAGCACTAAACTAAAAAACTCCATCATAATTCTTCAAGCAATCTATATTTAGCCTTAAGAATAAACAACCATAACCTCCACATATTTCTCAGTGTTGTAGGCTAGTAGTAGTACACCAAAGACCCAGTAACAGCTAATTCCCCCTGTAACCTTATTGTTCCAACAAGACCATAAATTCTTTATATTTCTTTACAAGCCTTACACAAGTCTTACATGAGGAGAATATGGTTCTTTATAATTCCTACATAAGTCTTTAGAACCAAGGAATCTGGGAGTAGGAGAGTGAGCATAGAAAACCAAAACTGAAATGGAGGGAGCAGCAGTTGAAAACACTCGGGGCTAGTGATGCCAGTAACAAAAGCATAAAGAGCAGTCAGAAAAGGAGCCTTTAAAAAAAAAAAAAAAGCACTTACCATGTATATAAAATGATTCATCTGGATTTTTCCACTGACACAGCAACTTTCTAACTGAAAACACACCTGGTTTGTGCTGTTCAGCTTTTAAAAGCTGCACAATTTTCCCAAATTCTTTTTTCCCCTTGTAAAACATCTCAGTTTTTCAGCAAGAAAGCTCAGATTCAAGGTTCCTTCTACTTTAAGCTGCCTTTGTGGTGCCTCAGCCAGCTACACTTGTGTAGCTGTCCTTCTACCTGCCTGCCACTCATCCAGTGCGTTGCCGGAAAAGCTAAATGCAAAGTGGCCCCAGAGCACTTGTATCTAAAATCAGCTTTTCAGTAATATAAAGCTATGAGGTGGACAAAAAGAAAATTTGAAAATGTTTCTTAAAAGGAAATGTCAGAGTATTTATTGAAACACACCAGTAACTTCTGACATCTCGTGTCCTCTGCTCATCTTAAACTCTATTACAAAGTCAAACGTATTTTGAAAACACAAGCCTGTAGGAACTAGTCCATGTTTACAGCACTGCTCTGCAGCAACAAGAGGCTGTGTTGAGATTACAAATATTACTGGACAAAGTAACACAATAAGGATAATTATTTGATAAAAATTTACTATCATAACACAGTTCTGGTAAGAAAGGTCTTATACAAGGAACCAGTCTCCAAAATGCAGTTTCTCCTCCAAAACCGTTTTGCAAAACTGAAAGAAACATCTCTTGTACATCATAAAAGCAGATGCAGCTCTGAAAACCACAGCAGCAGAACAAAAAGAAATATGAAAATAGTGTAGTTTAAAATTATAAACAAGAAATACAAAAAATGTACAAGCTGCCATGCTAAAAAGCTGTCTAAAATGTAAATTCTGCTGCTCCTCAGCAAAGGTTGAGGAATATGTACAGGAATACATACCTTTGCTTCAAGACAAGCTCTTAGTTTAAAGATGAGTTCTGATGTGCTAATACTTTAAAACACCTGACTTTAGAACAGCATTGAAGACTTTCCAGAGAAGCCAATGTTCATTAAGCTGTCCTCCTCCTATGTTCCTCTGGTTCTCAGAAGTTTAGAAATTTCAGCTTTTGAGAATTTGACATCATCAGTAGTTTCTAATTCTGAAAGGTTAATTGGAAAATACTTGCACTTCCAAACTATTTTCGTTCTGATTTTTAATCTTCTACTGGTGTGCACAGGAAGACAGAAAAATAGCTTTCTCCTTTGACTCACCTTTGGTGGCCAAGCCCATCAAAGCTGCTCCTTACTGAATTATCTATATGGTTAATTTTCCTCCAAAGTAGGTAATTTACCTGTAACTTCCACACTGAATATTTCATAAGTAATCCTACAACATTTTGTTGTGTACGTTCAATGAATGTAGGTCTGGAAATGTTGTTTGTAATGTCATAAATCTAAATGTAGTTACATGCTCTTTAAAACCCATTAATAAAAAATAACAATAGTAGAAAGTTACATCCACAAAAAAACACAAACAAACAAAAAAAAACCCACCCAAAATTACTTGGAGACAAACATTTCCTTTCTAACTCTTCACAGTTCCAGCCTTTGGACAGCACTCAGTAGGGTCAAGCCTCACTCCTTGGCATTTTAATTTCTGATTAAATGATAAACATGGAAAAAATATGAGAATTTTTTGTATCTTTTTTATTATCAATCAAATTTATTTTATCTATAACAAGTACAATGCCATCCCACTTGACTGCATCCAAGAAGCGTGTTGAAGAGAAACAGAAAAAGAAAACAAACCGCTGCTAGAGGTAAGACAACTGTTTCACAACTTCAGAAGAATCAGAACATACTATTTTCCAGCTGTCAGAGAGAGTGACGGACTGATTTGCTAAACTCAAGAGCCTGATGGAAAAAACTGAAAGCAGGTAGAGATTAATTTAGTTCATTAAAGGAAAAACAGGTTGACAGAAACTTGCACTAGGAAGAAGGCTAGCAAATGTTTATCAGGCCATGGAAGATAAAAGTCTTCCAACATGGGAAGGAAAGTTGATTTTTATAGTTTTATCCTGTCTTCATCTGCAGTGTACCCCAAGTTGAATAAATAGTACATTTATAAGCTATTTTTGAACTACTGATCATATATTTCAGGTTATGCATCACATGTGCTACAGGTGCAGGAAGAAAATGGGTCATTGGACTGACTTGCCTTGTTCCCAGGAAGAAGCACACAGTATCCAGGTCTGAGTCCCAGCACTCGGTTACTGTCTCCTCTCTGTGACTGAACTGCAGCTTTTCAGCCTCGTGAGGGGAAAGAAGTCATGCTTGTCTTCCAAAAGGTGCTCTCAGGAGAACTGGAAGGCATCTGAAGGAAGATGTGTACAGTCACCAGGATGAGGTGTGAGGACATTTTCAGACACATCTGGAATAGGCATGCACACATACACCCAGAAACAGGAACTGCTGAAGCCACATCTGCCACTGCTGCTCCCAGCCTTCCCCTCATCCCTGCACCAGCAGCAGAACAGCCAGGACATACATTACTGTACTGCCCCAGCACAGGTTTGCATCCTTTCCTCAACAAGGAAAGGGTGAGCCAAAAAATTACATAAGCTTTAAGCTGCAGTATTTACATGCAATTATATGTTGAGCACTGTAACACTGTGGGGAATGCACTGCAACGGATTGCTCTGCCACAAATCCTCTCACTGACCAACCAAACACCACTTGGAAGGACAGGAGCAGTTATATAGTTGGGAATGTATGTTCTCCTTCCTCACAGATCATCAAATCTTTTTCATCTTCTACCTGTGACTCCTTCCTCCTACAGCTCTCAGAATGGATAATAATGAAACACACGAAGATTTCTGTGTGGCACCTATCTGTCTCAGCTCATCTCCGTATGCAGGAGACGGGGCACATTTTAAGTGTGTTCACAGTAACTCACCATGGATCACCAGTCTTAAAATACTGCTGCTGGCAGGAACACGTCACCCAAGGCAGCAGGTTCAGAATGATGCACTAGTAATGCCCACCTGCATGAGAGGTCTCCCAGGGCGTTAAATGAAAATTCTTACGTTCTGCTCCTTTAGGGACATCGGATTAGCAGTCCGCATGCAAAATGATTATTTTTTTTAAATCAGATGGGATCAGGTCATGGAAACTGGTTTTATTTTCAGACGAGTGTATGAAATCCATTACTTTCCACATAGGCAAAGTTGCCCAATAATAGCAAAGTGACTGAGTGGCACCCTTGTGATTTGATTTTTATTTTAAGGTCTCACTGACATTTATTTTTAGAACCTGTTTTCATTTCAAGTGCCACTGATGCCATACAAAACTGAAGCACAGAACACACCGTTCATAACCGCCTCATACAGAGTTTTACATGTATACATAAATTTATCTGATTTGTTTCATTTTCCGCAAGGCTCTGGAGGTGGAGGTACAAAATAGTGATCATTTACTTACCTTGTTTTGCCGAATCATCTGCCTCCTTGCCTATTATCCTGAGCCATGATGACAACTGGTAGCATGATTACTAGGAGTGTTTCAATTTCTGTGAAAAACAGCTTTTTGCTCAATGTTTACAAATGTGAAAGGAGCTGAGTTATTAATCGTTCAGGTACAATTTGTATGTAACATAAAACACAAAGACGTTTTAAAATTCATCTATGCTGATTTCCCTGTTGAGGCCCTTCCAATACAACCCAATTCTTAGGCCAGCAGGGCTTGCACCACACTTAATTCTATGCATACTAGCTCTTTCCTGGATTGACAGAAAAGGGGTACCTGTCACTAAATTCCTTTTTAGGCATTTCTGTCCAGTGTAGACAGCACTCAGTTTCACAATGCTATGGGTTAATAATGTTGCTTCTACCTAAGTTGTACCTAGGGACTTGGCCTTGATGTTTTACTTTCAAAACATACGTAGCTTGAGAGGGCACTGCTGGCATGAACACCTGCCCAACAGGTAGAGTAAGCAAGCACACAGCCAGTGAAGGATTTGTGAAGACAGCTTTAACATCACCCCTTCTTAAATAACCAATCATTACAGAAGTGTAGGAGAACATCACGTCTATCCACAACTGATTTAGCCTATTCAGTATTCAAACAAAAATTAAAGTATGTATTGGCTGAGCTGGCTCACTTGACCAAATCTGATTTCTTACTACAGAAAAGCATTTAGCTGAAGATATGCAGAGAAAGACAGATGGTCTTGCAAGCTCTGCCAAGCCAACAGGTCTTACTATTAATAAATCAATGACAGAAGCTATGAAAATTAATTCACCTACTGATAATTTTATCTCTTTTAAAGCTGAAGTCTTGACAACTGCCAATAAATCTACTTACACCGGAGATTGTGTGTTTGATAGAAGGATCAGTACAGGGAAGACAAGTGCTGCATTTTAAAAACTCACTATGTGATGAAGGTCCAGTGTGATTAGCAAGAACTTCAAATCAAATATATGAAGCAGTGACATTTTTAATCAGTTTCCACACAGCATGGTTTTGAAGTAGACAGCTGTTCAGTCTGTATTAGAAGAACTTGCAATGAAGACACCCGTGCAGAGTAACTCAAGACAAGCGAGTGTACAAAACTCTAATGTTTATTCTAAGCACAGTCACAACTACAAGCACAGTCACCCTGATCACCATGGGCAGGTTACCCATGCCAAGGGTAGGACTTTAGTTGCTGTAACTCATAAATACTGCCATGCTGGTTGCCAGCCACAGCTCTGGCAGCAGCTGTATAAAGGAATTCGTCTGATATAAGTGAGGAAAAAAGGCTGAGAAAGAAGACCTGTACTGGCAGTATGTAGGGAGACGTCAAGCTCAGTCATCTCCTAGCCCAACGCTTCTTAGGACCACTTTTCATATCTACAATTAGCAAGGGGTCAGTAACATAGAGTACAATATGTAGGTGTTACAGACCAAAAAGGTGTATAAGCAAGCAGGATTATAAGAGAAACAGTAAATCTGCAGTGGCTGTAGGAGGAAGCCGAAGGATAAAACCTGGCACTTCGAAAATAAGTAAACTATCATGAGAAATGTTCATTTGGTATGGCAGCTGCTTACCACCAGAATCCCTGGCAAACTACCTGGGCAGCCTTCAGCCCATAATGAAAGCATTGTTTTCACTTCTCTTTTCTGCATAAATTCTTCTGTCCTGGTCTGAAAGCTTTCTAAATTTTTATCCCTTGGGTTTGGGTTTTTTTGTTTGTTTGTTGTTTTTTGTTGTTGTGTGGTTTTTTTTTTTTTTATTTTAAAACCTGAACAAATATTCATGCACCATAATATTTACTCAAGAGTTGGTATGATATTCCCATTTGGAAGCATTATTTTTTAGATTTTGGTCTTTATCGTTAGATAAGCTTCTGTTCTACGTGTCCAAACACTGGTATTTCTAAGCATTATTTCTACATCTTTAAGTTTCAAAAAGCTATAAATAGGAAGAAAAGGAGCTGATAGGTTTGACATCAGCTGAACAACAGAAGCCAGCTGACTCTCCTTAACAGGAGTCACAGAAGATGCAATTTGCAAAAGATGAAAAAATAAGCAGCTCAAAATCTAAGAAGTTAACAGCATTAAAAATTTTCCAGTTCATGTATCTACAGAGTTTGTTCGATGAATCTCTGAAGAATGGTGTTGAAAATGGGTTTAATGTCTTGCAGCTGAGTAACTCCTAGTTGTGTCATATTAGATAATTTAATTAGATAAGCTTGCTCAATTCACAGACGTCACAGCCTTTGGAGAGAAAATGTCAAAGGAAAACATTTATATTTTGGTAATACTGAGGATTTAAGTGCACAGTGCAGAATATGCTATTGTTCATTTGAGACAGACTTAAGGGTAAAGTGTAAAAAGCTTAGCAAGCAGCTAATTAAGAACATTGTTTTGCACACTCCATTAACCCTGGGCTGAATGCGAATACGTAAAGATTATTATATTGGTACTTTGTGGCCCCAAAGGTCTGACACAGAACTTCAAGAACAGCAGTAGCCAGGGTGCATCCTCTCTGGCTACAGGCTTTCACCCCTTCCACCTCTCCCTGCATCCTCCTTCAGGGCAGTGGGTTTGGCCCCAGTGCCACTGCCTCCTCATCAGCATCTTCTCCCTTTTCTTACTCTTCTTTTCAAACAGAGCAAACCTGAGCTGTGTCCTGCCTTAAAAGAGGAAGGTAACAATGTTGGACCAATTCTTGGAGAAAACTGTCCAAACACAACAGAAACATAATGAAGCACTACTAATAAAATACCAGAATTATGACAGGAATACTAAGAATCAATTGTTTTAGTAAATGGTGAGAGAACTTTGAAGTATCCTTTTCTTCATCTCAGCTGAAATAATGCTGACCATTGTCAGGGCAGATTTATCTCATAGATATGCAGTAGGATTAACTCTCAGGTACATTATCCATTTTCTTCAGGTATAGATTTTTTTCCCGTATCAGCAAAATTGATTGTAAAAATACAAATAAAAAAATAATTTCTAAACCAAAATATTTCTGTCTAATAAGCCATTATAACATCCACTCAGTCTAATTAACTAATTCAGTTCACTTGCAACAAGTCTGATTCATATTTGTCTTTTGCAGTGGCAAACAAACAATCAATCCCACTACTGCAAATGAACTTGTACCAGTAGGGGCTGCCCAGTGATATATATCACGGTCTTTACACCCACAGCACTTACTAGGGTGGTGTGGGGAAAGGAGTTCCTCATCACAGAGGCAGGGTCTCCAGGGGCTCACAGCTGTGCTGCTCGAGGATGCACTCTAGTTTTAAGAGCACTGTTAAAAGCACAGACTAACAAGTCAAACTTTTTCACATCAAGTTCACATTAATGGAGAGAAAGGCATCACAGCAAAGAAGCATCTGTGGAGTCAATGACGCACTTGTAGAGGGTAATACGAGGACAACTGGATCAACATCCTCATCACAAACCTGTGAACAATTCTTGGCCTCCAAACTGAACCGACCCCAAGTCACCCTTTCATAAGCATAGTCATTCCTTGCAGCCACAGAGTAGATTTGCATGATCCTTGTGTCTGCAGGACAGCTCTGCATCTTCCTCAGGAGCCACTCCAGAGCAGCCAGCAGGAACACAGAAATGCTGGCGGTGTCTTGTCATCTACGTGACAGATCCTAGCACCACATTTCTGTTGTTGCAGCAGAACAAGAGCAAGGTGCCCAGGGCCTGCTCTGCTGCAGTCAGTAAAGATCACTGCAGCAGATGGTGACGCTACCATCAGTCTAAGGATGCAGCTGGGAGAGGGCCAGCAGTGCTTGTGCTCCCTCAGCTGGATAAAGCTGCGCTGCTTCTCCCTCTCTGTGCAAGTTGGAGAAAATGCTGCAGATGAGCAAGCAAAAGGAATTCTACCTTACACAATGAATCCATCCTTGACTATCAGAGAGTAACTCGCAGAGAAGGCTGGATGTCACTGAGTATTGATATATGCAGGAAAGAGTGACCTGGAGCTAAAAGAGAAAATAAAACTAACACAAAGGGTGTACAAAATTGACCGCTGATCACATCCATTTGATTTTTTAATTTAATGTTCTCTTTCTGAAGGTTGTAATAATTCTTATTCTAGATCTACAGGCTAAGAAAAAAGATCGGCTGAACAACAAGATTCAGAACTGTTGACCAGAGATATTTCAGGCCACTGGGTAGTGAAAATAAACCAAAGAATCTCACACCTCTACTTCACTTTGCCAGGAAAGAGACCGTTAGCCACACACGCCATAAAGGGTAATATCCATGGTGAAATCAACATTAGCTAAAAGTAAAGAATTCACAGAAAACTGAGAAATCTGTATGTGCATACATGCACGCAGGTAACACTGTAAATATGTATATATTGCCAGTAAAAGGACAAGATACAAATTGATTCCAGTTAGCACTTACAAGTACTTAGATATTAAAGTGGTCAAATCATGCTTAACTAAACATAATATTCATTTCAGTCCAGTTCTCACAACTGAAAACTGATTATCACAAAGCAACCTGGAAACTCATTGGTGTATCTGAAAAATGGATACGTATATTTAAGATTTGATCCTCACGGCTGGATAACAAAAGCTACTGCAGACAAATTTCCCAGTCATACTGGTATGTCAAGCACAGTTCAGAGTCACCACTAACGTGGAGTGTGCCTGCAGTGCTTGTAGTCACCAATTTAACCTACCCTTACTCATCCTGCCGACACAGGTGGGTAAAGAACATCTTTGTCTGTGAGCAACAAAGGGTCAAGAAATGCTCGACCTCTGAACCAAACACCTCATCTGAAGCCTGCAAAGCAACTGCAGCCAGAAGTTCATGATCACAGAGATTAGAGCAGTAATGCCTCATTCATTCATCCCAGCTAATTCCCTTGAAAACTCAATATCCTTGCCAGCACTTTGCACAATTCCCTCTCCCTGTTTTTATTGTTGCAGCTTTTTCCTTCACCTTTAGGGTCAGAAACACACTGAGGAGAAAGGGCTTGGAACAGTAAAACCTATTTGTACTTTATCTGCAGTGAACTACCTACTGTCCTTTATAATCATAATCTCAGTTTATCAGAAAATGGTAAGGAAATAAAAAGTGATTGTCTGGTAGCATTTTCAACTTTAAAAATGATTACTACAGCTTATATTTCTCAGCTGAAGGAAAAAAAAATCAAAGTTCTTTTAGGTGAACTTGAATTTTCTGCTGATACTTTTTGTCCTTTAACCTAGTCATTTGGAAAAGACATGAGGTGTAACTGCTTCAGACACTTCCAATCTTTCTCTATTTTGTTCAGGCTTGTGGTTTATACATTTAATCTTGTACTTGTTTATTAATAACTTAATCTGCATATATATTCTAGGAAACATAGGATGGTAAGGTATGTCTGCAGAAATGTATCTTCAAAATGAAGGGACCTAGTGACCTATAATATCTAATAAATTTGTTATTCAGACAATGTAAATATGTTTAAATTACAGAAAACTAAACTGAATGGAGGGTCTTAAGGCAGGCATCACAAATTTAAGAAACACCTGGTGGGAAATTTCTGGCTTTGATCTGAGTCAATTCTCATAAAACCAAAGACACAGTTATCAGACAAAACCACAAAGTTCTAAATGTAATTTTGCATTTCAAAAGCATCTTCTGAAAAGTCAGCATAATACTTGAAATGCCTAACGAATACAGAAACTTTATTTCTGAGAGCAAGAATGTTGGAATTGGTACCCAGATGTACAATGAAGAACCAATGCTTCTTGAGTTGAAAACCAGGATCAATTAACCCTCAAACAAACTGCTGAATACAAATACATTACTAGTTTCACATTAACAACAGCAAAAATAATTCATCTCTAACAAGAGTTGCTGGTTAGCTCTCTCCAAAAGCAATGATACAAAGGAATGAGAGCTGGTGTTTTCCAGGTTTATTTGGTGGGAGGGGAAGAAGTTTTGTTGCAACTAAATTCTTCAAGCATGACATAAGATTCGGATGTGCCAATGGTCAGATGTGTGTGGAGAAAACACCAGTCTTTGCAACAGACAACCTCCCACTCCCAGATTTGTATTTGAGAGCAAAAGGGGTGGATAGGGAAAGCAAGTGACCCCTAGATACAGGTACAGGGGCAGATTCAGCCCCAGAAGAGAAATTGCCTGTGAGAAGTAAGGAAGAGAACAGGAAACCTAACTGTAAACATTATTTCTCCCTATGTACCCAGCACATTGGCCTCCCAACCACCTTAAAGAACTAGCAAAATTGTGCGTGGTGAAGTCCTGTTATTGTGTATTTTCGGACGAGCACTGCCCCCAGATGTAGTTTCAGCAGCAGAGGAAGCTCCCGTGCTGACCATATGCCCCCAAGAGCCAAAGTCATACTCCACGTCTGGGTGGGCTGCTCCGGGAGCTCTCCCTGGCACCAAAGCCATCAGCCTTCACTGCTTACTCTGGGATGTTAGCTATCTCAGCAGCAGGAGGAAAGTCTCTCGAGCTTTGCCATTTCTCCTTAAACCACACTGAACCAGAGAGAAAAATTTAGAAGGGACATTGAAAGCACAGGGACAACAAAACCCCAGCTTGGGTCTGTCCCACCCCACACGTTCCTGTTTCCTCCCTTGTACCAGCAGCACTGCAGGAGCAAAGCCATTTGCAAAATAGCCAAAATCGCAGACCAATTAAGTGAGCATTCAGCTGAACCAGGGTGACAATATGGTGGCACAACCAGTACGGCAGGATCTGCCTGGCTCTTTCCCCATGCTTTCCAGTTTTACGACCTATGTTTCCTAGACAACTGCACTGCCATTCTCACACTTTCTACCTCCATTCCCCCATGCACAGCCCCCTCTTCAACATACAGAAGCCAAAGTGTTCACAAGGAGGTGTACCATCTGCCGTGCTAATTTCTGTGTCATCTCGATTTAGTTTGGCGGTCTCACACCTACTCATTCTTTCCCAGCTGCAAACCAGAATGGGTTTGACAGAATATGATCAGAGCCCAGCAGTCCAAAATGAATACAGGGAAACTGAGGATTCGCCTCTGGCCCATACGGTTCTTGTTCCTAAATTCCTTCGATTTCGTATTCTGACATCAAATAAACCCAACAGTAGAAAAGCATTGGTCTCTATCATGATTTTTTTATTCCTTTGACTCAGAAAACACTTCCTTTAAAATCAAGAAAATTTTATATCTATATCTATATGCAGGTTTGTGTATCTAGAGAGATATGTATATACCTTTGCATTTATAAACTCAACCAACTCAAATAATTCTTGCTCTGGCTCTAGGGAGCATAACAACAATTTCATTCAGCTTTAAGCTTCTAGGTACTATTTGGTGTGAGAAAGCATTGTAAGAAAATAAAATCTTATCAAGGCAAAAGCATTACAGGGAGTAAAAGTCACCATGCATAGAAGTCACTCCACATCATAAGAGGCTGTAAAAGTAGTCCCTTCTTTCGGAAAATAAAAGTGATAAACCACGCTTGTGCATCCTTTGTGGCTTCCCTAGAAAGTTTCGGTGTTAAATCCTGAGTCCTGCTAACCTAAGCTGTTCTGTCAAAGAGAGAAACGTTCAACACTCAGCTCGCACATTTCAGAAAAGCACAAAGTTTTACTTAGTGAGCTTTAAGCGGTTTAGGAAATGTACCTAGACGAAGATCCCAAAGTTTGAAGGCTTACCTAAAATTCAGCACAACCAAACTGGCTTGCAAGACAGGACTGAAATACCACCAGAATATTCTACCAAAATTCTTTTTTCTGTCTTGATTCAGACACAGCATACAAATTTCTGCCTTCTCCTATCTGACATTAAGTGGACCAAAGCTGCACACCTACAAATTTTCTCCCCATTTTAACATCCTTTTTCTCACCGCAGAAACTCCAACCTAGGAAAGGAATACAGAAGTGCACCAGTACTTATTTTATCTGTATGTATCTTTTACTATTTTATCAGCTCATTCCAATTTTTGCTCAGCGTGAACATTAAGTTCAACCACAACAAAGATGATTCTAGTTCCATCAGACCTCATATTGCCTTTTGAAACTTAGTGATCCCTGAAATTCTTCAGTCAAAATTAGGTTATTCAGATCTTTTTAAACAACACCATCAGCACTAACTAAATTAACCTCAGATCATGCCATTCACTAGACATTGCAGATGATGAATAGGATTTTCCTGATGTTTGATAAAAAAGTGAGACCAAGATCCAGCTTATTAAGGCCCTCTGCCTCCTGTTCTAACTTGCGTAGCACAAAACCCATCAGAATAAAGCGAATGCACTGACAATGCTTTAGAAACTTGCAGAACTATCTCCAGCAAACAAATGCAATACTGTAAAAATAGGAGTGTCCAACATAGGTAACTGAGGAACAGCTATGAGCCTTCCATTCAACATAAGTACATACACACATTGGAATTATTACAGAAAAGCTGAAAATGGCAAGAAGTCCTGAAGGTTTACTGGTTTTAAGTTTTTAAAGGATTGGCCCTTGAAAAGAACCATCCTATCAACAAGTTCTAGAGGAACACAAGAGCTGAACTTTCAAACCTTCAAAAATTCTTCTGCTTATCCTTTTTTAAGACTTCTATTTATATACTGGCCCAAATACATAACTGATAACATATTCTATCATCTCAGGTGGAATTTTTCTGTTGATATTTAATATTTTTTTAAGAAAGACATCTTATTTCTCTATCAACTTTATTCACAAGCACAGACAAACCACAGCATTCTCAACAAACCATTGCCTCATTTCGTGTCTCCATGAGCACTTCGTATTAAGCTTTGTCATCATTACACAATGTTCTCTAACACTACCATATTCTCACTAGAAGCCTATCAAGAAAACCAGTTACTACCATGAAGGTTGGCTTTTATTCACTGAAGATTAAAACCCTTCTTATAACCTTCGTGTCATCAGCCCTGCCATCAGTATACAGAGTATTTCTCTCCTTTTTACAGCAAAAAGCCTTTCAAAAAAGAGGACTCATAGCAAAGGAGACAGAAAAGAAAAAGAAAATAAGGTGAAGCAGCCAAAGTATAGTAAAGCTGCTGCAGAAGTCTATACTAACAGAAGCTGGTTTTATTTGAACCTCATGTTTGGCTCAGTGGTCAAATATGCTTCATCAGTGTGAGTGTCTGCTGTTACTATATAAGTAACTTAAGATATGCACAGATTTCAGAGGCGCTGGGCCCAGGAAATCCCAGTTTCAGTATGGTAAGAACTGCAGATCAATCCAAACCTGACTGGGCTGTTCTGAGGTAAGATACAATTATGAAGAACAAACCTAAGTTTCATACACAGCAAGGAAGGATTTAAGAAAACTGTCTAGCAAAAGACAGACCTGGAACAAGTTATCAATTTCCCCTTATTGACCAGTGTTTGGAGGCCATGTTTTAGCTTCAGGACTGGCAAATAAAAATTATCTCAAGTTCTACTTCTGCCTATACAACAACAGATTTGCAAATGTAGAATTAGCATTAATGGTGAAATGAGAACGAAAAACTCTATCAATACATTTTAAGGACCAGAGCGACAATCAGTAGAGACAATAGTCAACTTGGCTTTATCCTTCATTCCAGTGAGTTCACTAGCCACAGGGGAATGTTTAAACAGCTTCAGGAGAGACATCAGCAACAGCAAACTATGTATTACAGCCTTTTTATATATGCTATAATGTGCAAAATTATAATGTGTTCACATTCCCCTACTTACAAATAGTCCAATCCCCCATGGAGCAAATGTATCTACATCTAGGCTGCTGTCCTCCTAATGCAGAGAAACTACTACTCTTCCATCTGACTTCTCTGAATTATTTCAGACTATCCCTTTCTGGGGACCTAAAGTGATGAACTCTGATGTATGCACATGTACTCTCGGATGTTTATAGTTCACAAGGCTTATCTCTTTGTGCCTGTGTTAAGAATTATGCAACTTCACGGGTATTTGCATACAGGAAAACTACTCATGTATTTCAAAAGGCTTGCCAGATGCGTCATAGCTGAAAATCAAGTAAACTAAGGCATTTCTTGTTTGAATATGACATACTGTTAAGTTTGTGATGCAAAAAATACTATGCAAAGTGAAACTATTTTCAGACATGCCATACACTGGTTCTAAAGCTGCACTAATACACATGTATTGTCCCAGATTTTTGAGTAATGATTGTCTAAAAAAGAAAAACAACTCACTCTTCATTGTGACAACTTTCTCTTCTCCTCAATTATCATGGAATCTGGAGTGCACAGAGGGAAAAAAAGGCAAGAAAACCCTGATTACTTGGTTTGAAATGTTTTGCCTGATAAACACCATCTCTCCGATCTGTCATAGCTGTAGATTTAACAGACATCCAGCCTTCATCGAGGCTTTATCAATAAGGCTACACAAGACAGATCCCCTCTGAACGTTGCAGAGGCTAAAAAAATGCCCACCGTATCCTGTGGGATACAATCCCCTATTTTCAGGTTATTGTTTTTAAGCACACTTCTCAAAAGCACATGCAGCTGGTGATCAGCACAGTTCACACTGCCTGATGCTTTTTCTGTTTCCTAGAACAAACCTTGTGAGGTATGACACAGAGGAACACAACTGACCATGCCTAGGAAGAGTACCAAGGTCCAGGAATGATCTGGAGGATCAGAGGAAAAGCTGAGAAGAGTAGCATTTCTGCCAGAAGTGTCCCCACCACCACCTCTGTCACCACAGTGAGAGCGCACCACATGGAGCTATACAACTCCCAGCCCTTGATGCTACCTACAGGAGCCCGCAGTGCTCAGCATCTGCCTGCCTGCGGGCAGAAGCAATGAGCAAAATGATCAGACTGCAGCTATATAGAAGATACGTATAGTTGGAGCCAGTATGAGTGAGCATGAAGCATTTTCCTAATTCTTTTCACTGTGCATCCAACCCACAGGGCTTGTGTTGCTCCAGGAAGAGCTTCCCACCACCGCAGCTGAATCGCGGTTGCTGTTCACACACCTCCCATCCAGCTCACATACACTCAAATAGCGCCAGTATGGAGCTGGACTTAGATTTAAGTTACATTTTCTGAGAACAAGATGAGCCCCTACAGAATTGGGTGTACAGATGAAGGGCCCACAATCCATGTTATCTAGACCACTGTTTCCCACGCACCTCTTTACAGGCCGACTGTGGACAAGTTAGACCCATTAAGGTATTTTTAACTGGGCTTTAGTGTTGCTGAGAGACTGTTTTCAGTGATGCATTAGAACATCCAGGCTGCAGATTAAGAAGACAGCGGGTATAGAAGCATCCAAATTGCCATGCTGTTGATAAAGCTTTGCCTGGCAATGTTTATTAACTCAGATATGAAGCAATTGGAGTATAATTTATAAATTCCAGACTAATTCAGACAGATAAGCACTAGTGCTGCTTCAGTGCTCTGAGGGGCCATAACTAACAGGCCTTGTCTGGACATACCCTAACCCATGAAGCTCCAAACGTGGTGTTTCTGGCCAGCTTTCTTGACTTGGGAATGCTAGATACCATAGCACAAGGACATCTCTAGCAAAGCCAGCTATGATGCCACAAAGATCATCAGTTTTGGCTCAGCATGGACTTTGCTAGGCCTCAGCTGGTTCTTGCAGAGCCTGTTACCCACAGGCCAGGTTCTGGGAAAGCACAAAGCAGCACGCTGCATCCAGCACCCGCACAGAGGTAGCAGCACCCCAGAACTCAAGTCCTGGAAGCACAGGACACTGAGTAGGTCTGCAGGAGCAAGGACAGTCAGCTGCGACTTGGAGCCTTAAAGCCTTGCTAAGGCTCCACTTGGTATGACCGAGATCTCTGCACCACTTTTCACTACGTTGTATAATACTGGCATTATTTATGTAGAAAACTATAATTATTCTGCTCTGTGGGTCCCAAAACAACTCAATGGAGAAAAAACATCCCTTACCCCAAGCACAGAAAATTTGTCTGTCTATTCCTGACCTACATTTTGCAATTTGGCGTCACAGAAGGCAGACTGGAGAGGAATGGATGCCCCGGGTTAGATTTCATTTACCTCTACTACAGTTATTAATAATTTCTTACAGTGATAGTGTCTGTTAGCTGATTACTGTCACAGCTTTTTACTTTAAATTCTGTCTCTATTTGGGGTAGGTAGGACCTCAACTAAAATCTATCCTATTTATGGGCTCTAGCGCTTGTATTAACTATTTTATCCCAATTTACTGCAAAATGAACATGAGTTAGAACTTCAGTTTAACCTGGAAGCTGCACACAAAGTACCCTGTACTTGCCTGGACTTAGGATTGCCCAGGATTCTATTACTGTAACATGTTATTGCATTTGAAGTGCAAACATAACTGTGGGCAAGGGGTTTACTCCACCCTTTGTCCTGACACATTAAAACCAGGGCCTTGACCTCCAGAGATAGCAAGATCCATGGTGGTACTCATGCTGTCACGGAAAAATAGTCTATATCACCATCTCAAATTAAGTATGTTCCTTACTGTTTTATAAATGGTCTGAGACAACACCGCTGGTTTTGTGCTGTGATCCAAGTATGTGCGTGGCTGGGTGCATATGATGCCTTCAGACTAAACAACAGATTCAGGGTTCATCTGTCTCCAATAGTGCAAGTTCACATAAGAAAACAGGACGATTCTGTCTTTCACTCTTCATCCTCGGTGCAGACTTTGTGAATAAATTCAACCTTAAACGCTACAAGATCAAATAATTCCTTCCACAATTCATTTTCCAGCTGCTGGCCTCAAGGCAGTCTTCTCCAGATACCATTCAGCCTTTCCCCAAATAAAAATTCTTCCCTTTAAAAGGAATGCAAATAAAATACCACTTCACCTTTCCTGGAGACATCCTTACCTCCTTCTGGTCTTGCTCCTGAAATACCATCTTTATCACCGTGCAGATATTTCAACCTCCTCATTACAGGATTTCTGTAAGACCCCTCCAGTCTGTAGAAATACCTATTTTCTTGTTAATATGGGTCCATCCAGCCTCCATACCTGAACACTGAGCAGTTCTATTTTCTAACCCACAAGCAATCCTGTTTCTTTTTCACACCATGTAACCTTAAGATCCAGTGATTTCACCATTTCATCTTCCTTAGAGGGAGGATTTTTCCAGCCCATCATTTACTCTGCAGTTTTTCCCCTGAAACCTCTCCACAGTAAGAGACTCCCAAATCTTGAGGGATCTTACCACATGTTATAAATACCTGACAGGCGGGAATGAAGAAGAGGGAGCCAGACCCTTCTCAGTGGTGCCCACTGACAGGACAACGGGCAGTGGGCACAAACTGAAACGCATGAAATTCCATCTGAACACAAGGAAATGCTTTTTCACAGTGAGGGTGGTCAAACAAGTTGCTCAAAGAGGCTATGGAGTCTCCATATGCGGACACACTCAAAACCCAACTGGACATGGTTCTGGGCAACCTGCTGTAGCTCAACCTGCTTGAGCAACCAAAACAATTCTGTGAAATCTCATCTCCAGCTGCACGAGCTTGTTCAAATTCCCTCTCCCTCAGCATTTGGACCCTCTAGGTTTCCATTTCACCAGCTCAAGGAAAACGTGATACACCAGGGCTGACTTTCAACATCTTTGAGCAGCATGTCCCAGCACCGAATATTCACCTGCCTTTGTGTTGCTATGTCACCTCGCCCAGTTACGTTCCTTGCAGTTCCCATTTCACTGGCAGTTTTTGCCAGTTCACTATTCATCGACCCTTCCAAAACAGTAATAAAGCTTGATAATATCCTGCTTTCTGCTGGGATAGAGTTAATTTTCCTCCTAGTAGGTGGTATAGTGCTGTGCTTTGGATTTAGCACCAGAATAACATGGTAACCCACTGATGTTTCAGTTGTTGCTAAGTGGTGCTGTGCCAGCCAGGAGGTGCACAAGCTGGGATGGAGAACAGCTGGGACATCTGCCTCAAACTGGCCAAAGGGGCATTCCATACCATGTGATGTCTTAGTATATAAACTGGGGGAGTTGGCCAAGGGGCAGTGACCCTGGCTTACGGCTGACTGGGTGTTGGTAAGCACGTGGTGAGCAGTTGCATCACTTGTTTTTCCTGACTTCTGCTTCTATCTTTTAGTTGTTTCTCTTTTCACTACAATTTATTAATTATCAGTCATTATACTGCTCTTGTCTCAACCCATGAGCCTTCTTACTTTGCCCTTCTGACTCCCCCCACATCCCACTGGGGGCTGCGGAGGGTGAGCGAGCAACTATGTGGGGCTTGGTTACTGACTGAGGTCACACCACGACAGACAGGAAGGTGTCCCAGCACAGAACCTTGTGGTATCTTGCTATTAACCTTTTGCTGGGCTGAAAATTGCCTATTTGCCTTCATGCTTTCTACTTCTCAGTTATTTAGATGTTAGAACTTCATCTCTGACTGCACAACCAACCAGCCTCCTGACCAGCCTCTGTGCCGCAGCTTTCCCACAGCCCACCCCCTCTTGTTCAGCCATGCTCTTGGCACTGTGATTGCAGAACCTCAAGAACAAGCCACAGATAAACTTGTTGATTCCTGCACAGGTATTTCAGGAGGTGGAAGAGGGAAAGGCACTTCTCTGGAGCAGAACAATTCTGCTTGCAGGGCTCTGGGGCTGATTTTAGAGTTGAGACAATACATCAAAATGCTTCAATGAGCATGGCTAGCAGCAAAAAGCTAGAAGAGGACTCTTGGGATCTGGGGACTATCAACACATGCTGTGTTACAGTGAATAAAGTGCATAAATAGCCCTGAAGGCAGAGAATACAGGACTCTCACTGCTTACTACACTCACAGTTTATGGATTAACCACTCTCTTGGCTGTTTCATCCCTGAGCAGAGTGTTTGGTGACCTGCATACAAAGATTTCACTTATGTATTTAAAAATGTTAATAAAAGTGAACCAGCAGGCACTCATTACAGATGCAGTAAAACAATAAGCAACTTCTGGTAGTAGAAGAGAGACTGGGAAAATACAGGACAGAGCCTTGCAGCAGCTGAACGAGACAAAACACGTTGCTGCATGTAGAATTTATAGCCGTGCGCTTCCTTGCACACCTGCCCGATGTTTAAAGACTTGGGTGAACGATCAAGGTGAAGGTGAGTTAATGTTTCCCTTGCAAGCTGTTACTGAGTCAGTAGTAATAAGTTCTGTACGCACATACAAATTCTCATATTCCTTCTGTATGAGAGTTTCTAGTTATCCTCAGTAACCTGGAAAAATGAGGGAAAATATCTGGAAGCTACCATTGTCAAATTTGATTAAAAAAAAATCAAATTATAACTACAATAGAGAATTTCCAATTGAACTAAAGACTATTTGGTTTAAAACACTTGAACAACTTCAGAAATTATTCATGGCGTATTTTTGAAACACTGCTATGCAGCAAAACAACCAGATTTACACATTCTCAGCTCAGAATTTGCTATCAGTGATTTCAATTTTCTCAAGTTGTTAATGGACAATATTTGTCTGCACTGTACAACTGATTCAGTTGGTTTCCTGAATAACGTACAAAACATTCTTAGCTTAAACCACTGTCACCGACCACCAGACAGGCCCCACAGTGCTCTGCTACCTTCCCTGAGTAGCACCAAAGATTTTGCTGGTGCAGCTACTAGAAAAACAAATGTAACTTCTGGGTCAAACATTCACTTCTTTTAAGCATTTTCTGTCTATTTTTAAATGCTGCTTTAATAATCTTTCTTGCTAGGAAGCAGTTAAAATTGCTGTGGGAAGTGATGACAACCCGCAATCACAGTCAACATGACTAACTTTTTGTTGTTGTTTTAAACACCAACATGTCCCTTTATTAGCATTACATCCCGTAATAGAATTGGATATGCTTTCCAGAGGTTAATAAAATGCAGAAACTGAAAACTAGCTTCTTACCACCAAAACCAATATGCAGGTTCAGCAAACTGTTTTACCTAAGAAAACTTACTGTATATATTCTAGGCTTTTGACATGTTTAGAGGTGACAGTTTGACTTCAAAATCAGTTTGTATGACGTTAAAAGCAAGTTAAGAAATCTAAAGAAATAGAACATTAAGCCTTGGGTCAAGTAAAATACTTTTGCCGACCCACCATTTTTCCCTTCTTCAGAAAGAGAATGAAAAAGTCAATTACGTGCTCGGCTCCAGCCCAGGAGACATGCTTTGCCACCTGTCGACAGCCACTGGCTTCAGAAATGACAGGTGACTCAATGTGGGATGTGATTTTATTCTGAATAATCAACTTCTAAGGGTCATGCTTTAGTTACAATTATGTACTGTTGGTGGAATTTACTTGTTTGTAGCAAATTCACTTTTGCTCCTTTTCACTTCATTTTAGACAACTCTTTGGAAACTGATCACCCACTTTGTGTGAACCTGAAAAACAAACCCCTTCGCAACCAGTATTTTTAAGCAAGTGGTATACACAAGTCACTGCAGTAGTACACACTCAGCCCGACAAACTGGTGCCTAGCCGGTGTGAGGAACAAAGGATGTCACACTTTTAAGCACTTCTTACAAATCCCCAGTAGATTTTTAAAAGGGGTTGGCTCCGGTTAATTCGTTTTCATTTTCCCCAGAGTCAGCAAAATCTAATGTGAACAAGGTATTGTACCTTTCAAAGTTTCTATGGAACTGATTAGTCATCGTTATTAATCGTAGCTAGCAGTAGACAGAAACTGAACACTTTAAAATTAGTAAGCATCTGGTTTTTTGCAGCAGCAGCACTGATGACAATTAAATGAGTTTGGGAACTCTTCAGAATGTGTACCTTAATTACAAAGGTGCTGGTTTTGCTAAGTGAAGATGTGGCATGTTCAGCGGTTCAAAGACCACCAGGAACTGTAATCTAGTAGCACCCCATGAGTTTGGAACTAAATAAAAAGTAAAAAAAAGTAGAGCATACTAAACTTTACTGAATGATATTGACTGTAAATCTGATAGCATGTCTGTGTTAATATGATCTGTAGAAGTGATTTTATCATTGCTGAACCAACAGAGAAATGAGCCCACCTGTTAAAACTTGCAGTTATGAGCTGTGACTCTGCTTAGGACTTTGGACATCATTCCCAGTCCCCTGGAAGATGTCTGCAGACCCACTGGGACCAGGAACAAAACATAGAGGAACTTCATGAGCAGTTTTGCTAAGGAGTACACACTATATGGTGGCCCCATTTCAAGCAAAAATTGAAAATTTGCTTGGTTCAAACCAAGCAAAAATAGTCAACTTCACAAAAGGAAGGATGTTAGTGCTGTAACATCCTTTTTTTCAGGGCAGTGTTTGCTTAAATAATCCAACTTGCAGACCAACTGCAACAGCGCTTCCTTGGCGAGATGCTATAGCACTGCAGGAGCCAAGTTTCACTCCAGAAAATCCTCTGAGGCTTCCCTGGGATCACTGAACCCCTCTTCCATTGAGGCATGGCTGGCAGAACGCCTCCTGCCATTCTGTCACGGATGCCGCGAGCCCTCACTTACCTGACAAGCAGCAGCTTTCTCCAGCAGCATGCCTGGGCTCCCAGGATGGCATGTGGTATTGCAGCATCTACAGGCATCCACCACGCTGTCCATACACTCTCCCAGGACACCACAGTGGTGGAGGTTATCAGGAAGTGCACTGGCCCTTGGACTTGTTCACAAATAACCCAAAACACCTCTATAGCTTCACTAAAGTGAATGTAGGAGGCCGCAACCTCCTTCCTGGAGAGGCAGGGAATGATGCGACACCCCAAGACCACTGTCCCTGCCCACTTCAAGCATGGCAGGAGTGCTAGTTCACCTCCCCTGCCATGAGGGTCTCCTGAGGGAGCGGTCCTGAGGCTACGGCTGCTGGCAGGTCTGGCGGCCAGGCCAGCGATGCAACTGGCCCCATAGGCACAGGGCGGTCACTGTGAAACACAAGTGCCTGTTACCTCCTGGCCCCATGTACACATGATACACATCTACCTACATGCACATTTTATACACATACCTATATAGATATTTTTGGTTTTACTTTGTAAATCTAGAGCTTCAACATACCTAAGGTTATCTGTCATACTTCAGGTTATCTAACCTGAAAGCATCTGTAGAAGTAAAATTGTTCCAGTAGCTGATTTTTATGAGACAAACACCTCGACTATGTAAAAGGATTAAATTATAGTGTAGGTAAAATTACCTTCAGAAGCTGGAAAAAAGTCAACAAAATGCAACAAGATTAGATGGGTCATTAATACTTCAGTTAGGCCAAAGGCCTAAAGTGGTCACTTCCTTGACACACCAAAGCTAACATTTCGAAAATGGAAGCAGCACAATTAGTCCTCTCAGTTTCCTTCAGCAAGTACCTTCAAAGACATTTAACTCTTATCAGAGAGAGAAAATGTTTGTCTTCAACTCACAGTCATTGCCTCTGCTGAAAGGCAAACTGGTAAAATTTGTAATGCTCAGGAGCTTAATTGTGCTGTAGAAAAAAAATTCCAATTTAAATTTTTTGCCTAGAAAAACAAAGCTCAAAGGCCAACAGGATCAAAGATCCTTCCTCACAAGAATTGCAGAAACCATTCTACTGCTTGGTGTTGGGCAATTTGTTGGATTTGGCTTCCCTTCTTCCCTGTGAGGCTGAAGTCTGAAATTTCAACAAAAGAAAGGGCTAAAGATTGCTGCAGTCCTAATCCACACCATTCCAGTGGAAATTTAATCCTATATGTAAGGACTTAATATATAAGGATATTATATATGTTTTTCTGCTGTTTTAAGCTGAAATTTCTCTACTTTCTCAGTACTAGACCACTGCTGAGCACAGACACTTGTTTTGCAGTGCGCTGACAGTGGTTGTCATATAAGCAGTTATGGTGACAATTGTGTTCATCTATAGTCCAAGCCTCACAGTGAAATCTTCCAAGATGAAAAGCTAAACACCTAGTGACAAATTTAACTTGTTCCCTAACACGTATGAAAATGAACACATACTTACTCAGAGACATTAGTCAAAGTTAATCACAATGTTATCGTGCCATTATTAGCCAAAAGTGTGTCCATCATTCCTGACAGTCTGTGCCAACACTGGTTACTATGCACTAAAATAAACTGCAGTTAACACTCCACCACGTGAGGTAATGGAGGCTTGAGTATCTCGGAGAACGCCACAGGCAGGCAGGTCTGGCTCAGATGCACGGCGCTGTGCTGGCAAGTTTGACCTGACTACTAGATGTTGTGCAGGGACCCTGGAGGCTCAGCTGTGCAGGAAGGTTTCAAAAACAATTACTCCCCAAAGGGTCAGTAAAGAAAATGGCTCAGATTTTTAAAAGCACCTGGTTATCTGGTAAAATGCTGAATGTAGGTCTCTTTAAACAGCTAATCCCCTCTAGGAAAAAAAAATAAATCTGCTTTAACAGCTTGATCATCCCTTAGTGAAAGCAAACAAAGTTCACTTCAGCATTGAAGGTGGAAGATCAGAACTTAACATCTCAAAATGGACAAGATCCTTCTCTTCCCCCTCCCACCTGCAAGGTACAAAAGCCAAAGGCACATAGAAAGGATCAGCTTTACCCTGTCACTCCTGTAGTTGTCCAGGCAAAACTAATAAATTATTAAGCCTCACATTTGCAAATAATTACTTAAATTCTGACCATCTGGGCTCAAACTATTCAGTAATAATTATGAAGTATCCTGATGTTATGCCTTTGATGAAAAAAAGGCAAATAATTAAGATACTGAACAACAGCAATTTTAAGTGGTCCAGGTACAGCCAAAAATTAATTGGAATGAATTATTTATCTACCTCTGGGGAGTTTCTCTGTGATATGACAGCTACAAGTGAGATAGAAAGAACTCAGGAAAGCAAGAAATTTCATAATAAAGAAATTGGTGATAAAAATACACAACCCCACCCCATCTTTAGATATAAACACTGCTATTCTCTAACACTTCTTCAAATACAATTTAAGTGTTACAATCTAAGTTTCTTTTTCTCTGAGACAATTAAAATTGGAATTATCTTTTTCTCATGAAAGAAAATTTCTGCCCACAGTCTTACTGCTTTCCTAACTCTTTCTGCTTGTCTTGGTTGAATGTACATTCTAGAAGTGATAATAGGAACAGAAGAATTTATAGGTATGCAGTATCAAGACAAGCAGCTCCTGGTACCAAATTATATTGTTGGATTAATAGACACTTCTCATTAATATAGATTACTAAATTTCTTCAGACCTCTTAGCTTATGACATAGCCTTGTGAAGCAAAAAGCCAGCAATGGTTCCAAAAGAAATGGTACTATCTAGGATAGCATATACCGCTTAGGAATCATGGAAGTGTTACTTTGATGATAAAACCAAAGCACATTTTTAAAAAATAACATAAACTGTTACCAAACTTAGTATAACAACAACAACAACAGAAACTTATTTTTTATTTTTTAACATGAGTTGTTTTCAACTTTCAACAGGCTCTTCCATACATGATGGAAGGCTAGAGTTCTTTTGCATTTTTTAAAAGGGAAGCTGGACATACAAAATCTTGTTTCTGCTTATTTAGAAGCCTTGTAAAAATTCTTGTAACTGTGCAACTATTTCTGTATCCACGGTTTCCATAAGTGCCTGAAAACCTTGTTCTCCCATTAATTCCTGCTGTGCCTTTAGCTTCTCATAGATGAACTGCTGCAATGACACAGTGTGTACAGGGTCCTTCAGTGCAAGCTGTGGAAAACACATAAGAGAAAAATATATAATAATGCACTAAAAATATGCAACTTATTCTCTCTTATAACCTCAGCTCAGGAAAGAAATCTTCTGCCTTTCTTTGTACTTAATTGAGAAACAAGAGGAAAAACTCCTGTAAAGCAAAGATCAATTTAATTATCAAAAGCAAGTATCAGTTTAAAACTATTTGAAACAGTCTCAAATCATGGATCCAATAAGCGGTAAGACTTCACCCTTCTGTAAGATAACAGTTTCAAAGCTTCTTTGATAATTACTCCTGAATGAGCTTCCCATAACTCCTAAAAAACACATGACATGTTACCATGATTAGCAGTTCAGAGACTGCATGAACTATGGTCAGTTGTATTTCATTAGTAAGGAAACAAAACACTGAAAAAGTGGAACTGGTTTAGATTATTTGAAAAACAACAGCTAAAATAAACTGTCCATATGCATAAAGAGTTTTCACTACTAATACCTATACAATCTCATCAGCCCAGCTGGATTATGCAGTTTTCTCTTGGGCGTGGAGGGACAGAGTATTTGTCGCTATTTTCCGTATGTTAACTGCTTCTTAATGAGAGCAAAAAGAGGTAAATGTAAGGACTACATTGACAGAGGACCTACTCTTAATTTCAGTATCAGAAGAAGAGTGTGGACAGGCTAAGGACATAGACAGTTACACAGCATTTGGGCCTTAGTCCACCAATCTGGATGAAAAGAGATGGGAGATGGAGACACCTGGAGCTTGAACGTCATAAAGAGGTAGGATGTTGAAATAAACCTGTAAATACTACAGATCCGTGACTGTTCCTCTTAGTATCAAAACTAAACAACACCACTATTTATGTTGGAAGGTCAGGAAACAAAATACAGTGTTAGATCTCAAAGCCCACTGAAACAGAAGACTTCTGAGCTCATAACACCGCATCACCGCTAATTCTGAAGAGCTAGGCATATTAAACTTGCACCACTGCTCTTCTGATATGATACAAAAACAGAAATATTTGAATTTTAATATGGAGTGAAAGACCTTAAAATTTTTTAATTATTTATTAACAGCCACATAAATATAAAACAAAAAAAAAAAGAGTAAACCATCCAAAATCTCTGCAATTACAACAAAAGAGAAGTCAGTCTTATTTCTTATGAACAACTTCAGTGAAAAGGCAGGCTGCTTTTTAGCTTCTTCCATCAGTGCTTGCGAGCTCCTTCTTTCTTATTATGGTCATCTCCCCTTTCATGTTGTACAACTCTTAATCATTCCCTCAGTATTCCTAATACTGGCTTTTTAGCTTTTGATCCTTCACCATGTTCTACTATCCAGGTATTTTACATTTCAAAGGTAAGATACTATCTTTTTATTATTTATTCCTGACATTACACTCTTTTAAAAAGGAGAATTATTGCAATAATAGCTTTGTATTCTGTAATAATTTTCAGTAAATGTCATCTTTCCCTAGAATATAAACAGACTTTTCAAAGAAACTTCTAAACCACAGGTAACTCTAACCAAGATTTGGCAAGGTTAGGGTAACAATGTTAGGACAATCTACAGGGTACCAAAAGACTGTCTTGCCAAGCAAAGAATCTACCAGTTTCTGAACAATTTGCATTTGTTAACCAACAGTTGTAATTTGGGACATATAATACATTTCTAGTTCATCAACTGCTCATAGCCCTGAGCAGTCATGTATAAAAATTACTGTAGGGATTTCTGCACAGAAAACCACGTATTAAAATCACTACAGAGAAGTGTTCTCATCCTTGTGACTGACACAGCAGCAACCAGATGAATGGCATGCATTAGAATGTCAACTTGTGAAGCACTGCCAAAAGACCATTCTTTAACAACCTTTTAACCCACACACCAATTAATCTACATACTTAGTTAACTGTATGACTTCTGTGATGCCACCATCAACTCTTGTTTAAGTTATAGTACTCACAATTAGAATTGGAAGTCAAAACAATGTGCTTTAAAATACTGACTTCAGGAAATTTTTCTTTCTACTCTATCTACCAAGACAAATTCATCTAATCAGCAATTTTATATTAAAGTTTATTCTCCTGATAACTACAAAAAAAAAAAGAAGAAAGAAAGAAAGAAAGAAAAAAAAAAGGACATAAAATGAAGAAAACCAGACTTAAGCCAATGGAAAATAAACCTCTCATTTCTCCTATGTAAGTATTCACTAATAAGCCTCATCTTAAGTCCAAAGTTTTCCCCAGTTTTAACAAGCTACTAGAATAAAAGTACGTGGATAATGCTGTTCTAGCTCCCCAATGGCGGCTACAAATTTTGAACAAAAGCGCTGCATTGTTTTGCAAATAAAGGGTTTGAATCCCTTCCTATTTGCAAAGCTTGCTGGAATTTCAAGCCTCAGCTATCTCCAGCATATCTTATAATAATAATTGCAGAGATGGTCTCTAGCCTCTCTGAGAGCTGCTAATCCTCTAACACCTACCTCATGGCAGGTGACAGTGGGTTTCCAAATAATCCTCTGAATCATCTCTGCAACAGTACTGAAAAGTAATTATCTCAAAAAAACAACTGAAGACAATAACAAAACTTAATGTATTATAGAATTCAGTTAATACCTTTTATTCCTAACAGAGCTGCCAGACCTGCGCAATGCTAAGACTCACAGGAATACGCTACCCTACGGACTGCAACTTTGGTACACAAATACTTTAATTTAGAAGTATAATTCCACATTTTCTTTTTCATAAAACTTCAGTGAAGCTTAACTTTATATGTAGTGTATGCTGGAGTGTGTCCAGAGAACGGTGACAAAGTTGGGGAAAGGTCTGGAGAACAAGTCTTATGAGGAGCAGCAGAGGGAACTGGGGTTGTTTAGCCTAAAGAGGAGGCTGAGGGGAGACCTGATCCCTCTTTACAGCTACCTGAAAGGAGGCTGTAGTGAGGCGGGTGCTGGTCTGTTATCCCGGGTAACTGGTGATAGGACAAGAGGAAATGGCCTCAAGTTGCATCAGGGGAGGTTTAGATTAGGTATTAGGAGAAAATTCTCCACTGAAAGAGTGGTCAGGCATTGGAACAGGCTGCCCAGGGAAGGGGTGGAGTCACCACCCCTGGAGGTGTTCAAGGAATGTGTAGACGTGGCACTTGAGGACATGGTCGAGTGGGTATGGCAGTGTTGGGTTGATGGCACTTGAGGACATGGTCGAGTGGGTATGGCAGTGTTGGGTTGATGGTTGAACTGGATGATCTTATAGGTCTTTTCCAACCTTAGTGATTCTGTGATTCTGTAACTAAAACACTTCTGCTACACATTTACCAACACATGTTCTATCAGGACAAGTGAGAAATTGTGCAAAATTCTGCTTAGTTTATTGCAACAAGCATAAACCCAGCCCTCATGGTTTGAAGCAGGGCGGTTTGTAGTATGATTCTAAGTGATACTTAGCACAGACCATGCCAGTTTATCTTTTATTCCTCATATTAATGGCCTTAAAAGTTGCAAAGCATTATTCTTTTTAAAGAAAGATTCCCATTTATCTTTTAATTATTGTTTTATGAGGTTTAAGCTCTAAGCCCTGATACAAGCTGCTGATTCAGCACTGGAATATGTAAGTGGGGAGAAACCTCTCGCAGGAATGAAGTGGGACAAAAGACTAAAAACTTTTTATAAATCATTTGCAGATTCCCTTTGGGTTGTTCTTGATTAACTCTTCTCACTTCAAATACTTGTTCTCACTTTTATTTCGCCAGAGGTATCAGCTACTGCAGTTGTTCTCAATGGCATGTGAATTTAGTGTGTGCAGTGATGCTCCTCCAGACACGAAGCAGCTTACCATGCAAGTGGGTAGGAATGATAATAATCAATCCTGATTATCATTTGACCCTTCTACTACTAGTGACCTACCCAAATGACCTGTATCATTTTGAAATAAACAGCCATGAAAAGTAGCAAGTCTCAATTTCTGCATGACCCATAGAAATGTATACTGAGCAATTTCAGCTGGGATTCAGAATGAATTTACTACAGACATTCATAACTCCAAGAGTTTGCTTGCTTTAACAGCTGTGAGAAATTGCATAGAAAGAAGTAAGAATATAGTGAATACTGACGTTAGCTGAAAAAGTGACAGTATAGAAGGCTCAAGTCTGAAATATATCAGGAGTAATCAGCTAATTATGGGAATGAGAAGAGTCAAACAGGCAGCTATTCTTACAAAAGAGGACTGAACAGAGAAAACTGAAGGATTTTCATAATGCTTAGGAATCTAGAAGACACAGTAACCATGGAAATAGTTTAAATGAAAATGAAGCTTCAATGTTCGTGTATGACAATTTACACTGTGTAAACCTTCCAAGGAAACAAAGGCTGAAAAGTGTTTAAGCTGCACATTAAATAACAGTTGACAAACAAATCACAAGCAATTCCTTAGAGAAAAAAAGGAAAGTGACATGCAGGGGAAGTAAATCAAAACCTGCAATGTCATGTCCTTATCAGTGCTGGCTCCTCCATACCAAAGCACATCAAAGCACACAGCAAATCTAGTAAGTTTAAATACATATCCAAACTATTAAAGTCAACCTGCAACTGAAAAATTAAGAGAATTTCTGCAGGGAAGTTAGAACTTAATCCCGCCAGAGAGAAATAAAATTTTAGTGTATTCAAGGAACACTAAGAACATGAAAGGACAGCAGATTTAAATTCACTTTATGTTTTTAAAATCTGATTAACAAACCAAACATATCTCTCTCACTACTGATACATAGATATATTGATCCCTATCTATAAAGATATATATCTGCCTCCATATGTCAAGAGATTATCCAAACCCACTGAGAATAAATATTTTCATTCTGCAACAAATTCCTAGAATTTAATTTAAGCCTGCAAGCTGGAAGACTTAACAAAATTTAACAAATTATAGAGGTGCTTTTAAAAGTAACCGAATTACAGAACTGTCTAATACATTTCTGTGTTTTGTTTAAATCTGAAGCTGCAAGACACTAGATATTTCTCTTAAGGCATTACTTACAGCACAAGAATACACAACAGTTTTTGTGTCATTTTCTTTTTTTGAAAAAGGAACCATATGCTGATTAGTGTTTAAAAGAAAAGTCTACTGACAAACCAAAGGCAGTCAGTTAAAACAAACTATGAAAAGACATCCAAACTTTTTCTGTTCCAACAAGAAGAACTAAAGTACAAAGGGACTGTCCACAGGTGTTGTTTAGGATACACGTAGGTCAACTGAGGTAAACGCGTGACAGGACTACACATCACCCAGTTCCACATTTTGCAATTACTCAGTGCCAAGCAGTTCAGACTGTTTTATTCCACAGCATTCACACACTGCAGTTTTCTGTGTGAGGAACCACTTTCTCTGAACTTTTGCAAAAATAAGTGAAGTTATGAAACGTCCCCAGATTAGGCTGGACCAAAATAGCACAATTGCATGGTACCTAATCCAGGTATCTTCTGCTAAATCAACACTCTTCAACATTAGAAAAAGGTTCTGTGCAAGCACATGGATCAACAGCAGTTCAGGGAAAACACAATCCAATATAATAAAGACTGTTTCAAAATATGAGAAATTTGGCCTGCCACAATACTTTGGTAAACTGAAGCTCCCTGTGGTTTTAAATAAGCCATTTTTATAGTGTCTTAGTATTATGATGTCCAGATTTTGTGAACAGATGATGTTTAGTTTGGCAACATCTTCCAAGGTTCAAAAGGAAAGCAAAAGCTAAGTGTTGTGGCTGCAAAGTTTATCATTAAAGCATTTTCCTTTTCTGATTCAAGAGATGAATTTTCTAAGAACAACAGATGAACCAAATCCAAAGGCAAAGAATTTAGTCTGATACAAGTGAATCACATCATCAGTTCTATAATTGAATTACAGATCCAAAACTTACCATTTTTTTCCTTTTGTCTTGTTCTGTGGGAGGTTCCTCATCTTCTGTAGCTTTGGGCTCTTCAAAATGAGACATCAACATGCAGCTAAGAATAGGTATAAGAATAGTTTAACATACATTATCATTAAAAATTATTTTAAAGCATTTTTAAAAACACAGAGCAGATATGAGGGAGTTTGACAAAAGACAGGCAGTCTGTTAGCAAGTCTTTTTTCTTGAGAACAGTGAACCTAAAGAAGCCTGAATGCATGTTCTCTGTCACCTGCACCCATCTATCAATCCCAGTTATCGTCTCTATTTAAGCTCAAGATCTGGCTTAAAAATGCATTTCTGCATATAAAAACTGGCTATGTGGGTTTAGCAAAATAATATAGAATATTTTAGGTACCACAAGAGTAATTCAGAAAACTGGGAGAAGAAGGAATAAAAAAAGAGAAGATGATAAAAGTGGGAAAAACGTGAATATTGGTGTCACAAGACCAGAGTCATGGAATGCCCCCCTTTCCAGGAAATCTGAGGTCTGTAAGGCTTTCTTGTAGTTACCACTACAATGTGAAACATAAAACACTAGCAAACCTGGCTGAGTGTAACCTCTTTGCATTGTAAGTCAGGGCACCATGTAATCATTTCATTTTAATCATAACCTGATTAAATTTCCATCTAAAAACTGATGAGACCTTTATCTCTGCATTCGTATTTGGAGAGGCACTTCCAAAATCTCACTGATCTGACTACAACAGTCTCTTCAAATTTCCAATTTAAAGGTGTTCATCCTTAGTTTACACTTAAACCAACACTGTCATTTAGTCTGTACAGTTTTCCCTGCGAACGTTTGTCCCCTCTTCAGTCTTTAGTGGCTGCAGTTCTATATTGCTTCAGCCCTGATCTTCCTATGCTAAACATGCATGTTGTTTTAGGCTCTGCACTACAGTAATTAGATGTTATGATAATCGGTTCAGGCTTTAGTCATTCTTCTTCAACCTGGAGAGCCAGAATAGTGCACATAACTCCAGATGAGTGTTCTCATTTACTCCCAGATTATGTCTAAATGTCTAACACAAATGTCAGAATATTTCAAACAGCCCATTCAGTATCTGTCCACAGAAATAAGTCCTTGGTTCCGTGTGCCTATATATTAAAAATTCACAACAATATCCAGAGTTTGGAAGAGCACAGTGACAAGTTCTACAAGCCTTCACGCTTAAAATATGAAATAAACTAGAGCAAAATTTCTCTGCGAGACCTCTGATCAACAAGTGCTGGCAAAGCAACATGTTTAGAAACAGAAGGGACTCTGTTGTCTCCAATAGCACATAGAATGCAGTGTCAAAGCACATTCCAAGACTTGAGTTACACATTCTATACTGAGACTTAGGAGAAAAAAAGCCTTCTGCAAGCAATTCTTGGGCATAGTTCAGAGTCAGTGTGAGTGTGGACCACTCTCAGTGCACACCTCTGTGCATAGCACCTGTTTAAAGTGGAGGAAAACTTAACAGGTAGCATGCCAGCTCTTCTGTGTCAGCTGGCTTCAGTGCCAGCAAACATACCCTTAAGCAAGTAATTAACTAGTCCAGATACAGTCTGTTCCATCACCAGGTAATTATGTGAAAGTTAGAAAATGAGCGATTCTTAGCATTCAGTAAATACTGTTATTAGTTATCTTGCAAAGCACCTGTTTTTAATGTTTTACAACTCTCCATCTGTGTTGGGTTCAGTCAGGAAAGAGTTAACTCTCTTTACTGTGGCTGCTAGGGACCTGTGTTCCTGGATGCAGAGAGAAAACTGGTAAGTTCTCAGCTGGTGCTGGGGAATGCCTGCACTGAATTCAAGGTCTTTCTCTGCTTCCGACACTGCAGCTGCGTTCCCAGCTCTCGCTGTCTCGCTGCAGGCAGTGCAGGGGACACACCATTCAGACAGCTGACCCAAACTGACCAAGGGAGTATTTCATTCCATACTACGTCCTGTTCCGGGGCTTAGGCGAGGAGGGGGTCTGGGAGCCACTACTCTCTCCCTTACTCTCTTGCTCATTTACTCCTGGGCACTTGCTAACACTCCCCTTGGCTCCTGTGATAGTTGCTTTGCTAACTCCTGTGCTGGCTGATTTGTGAGAAAGCTGGTGGGTTTGTTTAGTTTTCCCGGTCTCACTATCGATAACAAGGTTCGTTCAGAGCCTGCTGCGACAGCTCCCGGGCTCCGGCCCTCGGGCTGCAGCTCTCGGGCTGCGGCTCGTGGGCTGCGATCGCTCTCGGGCTGCGGCTCTTGGGCTCTCTGGGTCTGACTCTCACTCCTCAGCACCCAGTTGTGCGTTGGTCAGTGGGTGCTGAGAAATTGTATCATATTGTATCATATGTTTTATTTTCTATTATCTTAATTATTTATTATTAGCAGTATTTGTATATATTAATTTAGATTTAATTAGTAAATAGCTCTTATCTCAATTTTATGAACTTCTTTTTTTTCTTTTTCCTCTGATTCTCCCCCTCCACTGGAGGAGGGGAGGGGGATTTGTGAGAGCAGCTTCATGGTGTTTTGCTAGCCGGAGTTAAACCACAACACCATCATTATAAAACTATGTGACCATTACAGAGAAAAACCAACACTAACATATATGTCCTAAAGAATCCTTATTATTCACTTTTTTTAGTTTTCCAGCTTTGATGGAATACCACCAGTAAACTGGGAGTGGGCAGGAAATGAATGACTGTGGTACTGGGTGACAGTGCACTCTGAGCAGCGCTGACACTTCCTTCCTGCCACCAGTGAATTCTTGCTCCCAGCTCTGGAAACCGTATTTTGAGGTATGCCTGTAGCAGCAGGTGTGTTAAGTGGAACAACTGAAGGGACAGAATTGTCTTTGAGGGGCAGGTTTTCAAGTTCTCCAGGCCGTGAAGTATTGTACACAAGGTCTGCTCAGTGAGTCTGAGGCATTTAGGAAAAGATCTTGGTTGAACTCTGGATTTCACACTTAAAGAAACTCTGAGCTACCACCCTGTCAACATGCAAACACGTTGGGTTGTAATTTTAGAAATAATAGTCAAGTGAGCAAAAAGCAAAACTAAGCATATAAACATTTTAAGACATCATTTAGTAGATAACTTAAAGAACATGATAATATTATATCGACTGTTATTTTAAGCCCTTCCTCTTCCCATTACAATTATTTTTTCTTAAGAATAAAAATTTCCTATCTTACTAAAACATTGACTCTTGTGAAAATAGATCTCTTACAAGCATGTCTTAACTGCCTACAGATTTTTCCAATCAAAACACTACGTATAAAACAGTACTACTAATGTTAAACTGACAAAAACTGATTAGATTTTCCACTTACTCTTTGTATGTTCCTGTTTCAGGATCTTCAGTCATAACATCATGCAACCCTTCCACTGAAATGTTGATGATACCACAAAATTTGTCCTGGGTAACACTGGGAAAAAAAAAAAAAATTATCTTGGATAAGACTGGAAAAGAACAGGAAAGTGACATAGCTAAAGGAACTGAACAGGAAATTTGCTCAGTGACTGTACAGCACATTTACTAAGCAGTATTTTCATTGCTTACTGCTTAGGTAAGCATGCCACCAAGCAGCTAATTCAAAAATATTTTTAATTAAACAAAGGCTTCAAGAATATGCAAGAAACTTTATTCTTAAACAAAGTAAAACCTCATATCTCACTGTTGAAAAACTAGAAATAATTGCAAATGGAATAAAAGAAAATATACCTTAGCACAGGACTCAAGAAGTGAGTGGGGAGGGCATATTCCTGCTAGCAGGGATGTCAGAGGACTGTTTTCTATTCCTAACACATTTACACATTTTCCCCCAACCCTAGTTAATGCAAAGTCGACACACAAACCCTTGAGCAAAGTGCTAGTTGTAAAGATTGTACCCTTCCCTACTTTTCCCTCTTCAGCCTTACAAGTTATTTCTTCACTCTCCTAGGCAGCTGAACAACACCCCATAGAGGGTGAAAAACATCTACGCCCAGTTCTGCATGAATGCTACTTCCCTGACTATAGAGAGAAAGGTAGGGTAGGATTTCTCTGCTTCAACACAGGCACCTCCTGCCAATCCAAAACAGGAGGACACTTCAGACAACTGCAAAGGTAGGTGTCACTTGGGACTTCAAAGACGTAAGCACCTTCCCCCAGGAGGAGTTGAAGGCCAGACTGGATACCTCCCCAGCACCCAAAATGACACAAACACTTAGATTTAGACACTTGCCCTTGCCTTGAGAATTGATGTGCCTGTAGGGTAAGAGCAGAGAAACATGATCTCTCCATGATGGATACAGTAGGAGACACCAGATCCTAGTTAATGGAAAACAGCTGTGACCGCTGTTTCCCCTGAATTTCCTTCTACTGTGGGTCTAATGCCAGAGATGCGCTACTGTGGGACTTGGGCGCATGGACTCCTACTCTGTGAACTACAAAAGGGTGAAGACATGCTGCAAGTGAAAAGATGTTCCATTGGGAAGACAGCAAAAGTTCCAGCTACAAGCAGCAAAGAAACAGAAATGGCCTAACTGGTGACAGTAAACTATAACCCTTTTCCTGGGACTGCCATTGCCTGAAGCATTTTGTTAATCCCTGTTTGGAATCTCAGGCTTAATTTTCCCCAAACGATGCTGCTGCAAGCACACGTTTCATATTTGTTTAAAGATACTGAATACCAAGTTCATGTATTGTAGTTTCATCCTCTGTGTTTTAACACAGACAAATCCATTTCTTAATATTCTTTGATTTCATTTTCTTATTTGGGACAAAAACTGAAAACCTGGATAAACTGTAGCTCCTTGTACATTAGCTCTGCATTTGAAAAACCTCGTCCCAAACATACAACGATTCTACACATATGACAGACTTTATGTAGCAATGGATGCTTTGAAAAAAGTTAGAATACTACGCATATAAAAAACGTAAAAGCAATATTGTAAAAGATTATGAGTCACCTAATGATAATTTTGTTTCCAAAGGATTGGTTTTGTGTCTTTTTTTATTCAGCTGAATGTCGAAGACATTTCAAAATGGGTAACCATTGCCTGCAGCTTTCAGTAAAGATAATACCTTCTCTTTTCTCCCCCCTTCTTCCTTTTCCCTTTAAATGGGACACGAAGTTTCTTCCTACCAAAGACTCACTGAAATGTTTACCAGGTACAGAATCAATAAACAATGCAAATATTCAAAGAATGGTTTGGGTTGGAAGGGACCTTAAAGATCATCCAGTTCCAACCCCCTGCCATGGGCAGGGACACCCTCCACTAGACCAGGTTGCTCAAAGCCTCTTTCAGCCTGGCCTTGAAGACAGCCAGGGATGGGGCATCCACAGCTTCTCTGGGCAACCTGTCCCAGTGCCTCACCACCCTCACCAGGAAGAATTTCTTCCTGATATCTGATCTAAGTCTCCCTGCTTTCAGTTTAAACCCTTGTCCTGTCACTACAGGCTCTTGTAAAAACTCCCCTCCCAGCTTTCTTGCAGCCCTTTCAGGTACTGGAAGGTGCAATAAGGTCTCCCCAGAGCCTTCTCTTCTCTAGGCTGAACAAGCCCAACTCTCTCAGCCTGTCCCCATAGCAGAGGGGCTCCAGCCCCCTGAGCATCTTCAAGGCCTCCTCTGGACTCGCTCCAACCAGTCTATATCCTTCTTATGTTGAGGGCTCCACAGCTGGATGCAGGTGGGGTCTTACAAGAGCGGAGTAGAGGTAGAATCCCCTCCCTTGACCTGCTGGCCACGCTTCTCCTGATACAGCCCAGGGTAGGGTTGGCTTTCTGGGTTGCCAGCGCATATTGTTCAGCTTCTCATCCACCAGTACTGCCAAGTCCTTCTCCTCAGGGCTGCTCTCGGTCCATTCTCCACCCAGCCTGTCCTTGTGCTTGGGATTGCCCAAACGCAGGTGCAGGACCTTGCACTTGGCCTTGTTGAACTCCATGAGGTTGGCACAGGCCCACCTCTCCAGCCTGTCCAGGTCCCTCTGGATGGCATCCCTTCCCTCCAGCCTCTCAACCACACCACACAGCTTGTGTGACTGGCAAACTTGCTGAGGGTGCACTCAATGCCACCGTCCATGTCACTGACAAAGATCTTAAATAGCACTGGTCCCAACACTCACCCCTGTGGAACGCCGCTCATCACTGGTCTCCACTCAGACATTAAGCCATTGACCACAACACCCTGAGTGCGACAATCAAGCCAATTCCTTATCTACAGAGCAGTCCGTCTGTCAAATCCATGCCTCTCCAGTTTAGAGACAAGGATGTCATGTGGGACAGTGTCGAAGGCTTTGCACAAGTCCAGGTAGATGACGTCAGTTGCCCGTCCCTTATCCATCAAGGTCATGACCCCATCGTAGCAGGCCACCATATTCGTCAGGCATGATCTGCCCTTGGTGAAGCCATGTTGGCTGTCACCAATCAACTTTCTTGTTTTCCATGTGCCTTTGCATGGTTTCCAGAAGGATCTGCTCCATGACCTTGCCAAGTAGAGAGGTGAGACTGACAGGCCTGTAGCTCCCCCTCCTTTTTCTCTTTTTAAATATGGGAGTTATGTTTCCCCTTTTCCAGTCAGCAGGAACTTCACCAGACTGCCACGACCTCTCAAATATGAGGGATAGAGGTTTCACAACCTCATTTGCCAGTTCTTTCAGGACACACAGATTTATTTCATCAGGTCCAATGAATTTGTGAACCTTCAGGTTCCCTAGGTTTTCCTGAATGTGGTCCTCTCTAACCATGGGTGACAGTCCATTCTCCCGAGTCCTGCCCTTGCCTTCTGTGACTCGGCGGTACCTGACTTGCAGCCTTGCCAGTGAAGACCAAGGCAAAAAAATCATCGAACACCTCAGCCTTTGCCATATCCTGGGAAACCAGCTCCCCTGTTTCCTTCCACAGAGGGTCCACATTTTCCCTGATCTTCCTTTTATCCCCTGTGTGCTTACACAAGCCCTTCTTGTTGCACTTGATGTCCCTGGCCAGGTTTAATTCTATTATTAGAATACAAGACACCTGCTGGTGGAAAATGAAGACAGCATAGACTCACTGCGCCTTGAAAAATGAAACCCCAATTAAAGTTCAGTGGCAATATGAAGTGTATCAGGCCTTGTTTCTATAGAAGACAGAATGAGCCATGCAAATCAGTGTTACCCCTTTTTAAAGAGACTAGCCTGCTTGTTTCAACACAAACATTGGAAAGTTGTACAAGTAGATTCAGAAAAGACAGGGACACTGTATTGAGTCCCCCCCCTTGAACTGCATATAGTCCAGATCATCAATGGAATAAACACCAGCATCAAGTTATACCTGGTTTTATAACTACCTTGTTTCCCTAAGTTACTGGGACAAAACCTCATTTGGTATGCAGCAAATATTATCAACAGTCAGGGTCAGATTTAGAGGATTATAACTTCTATAAACTTCTTATGAGAACACTCCAGAACCCAGTATCAAAGATGCAATTAACACATGCTAACATCATTTTTTATTACAGAAGGATCTTTTATGCTGTCTGTAAATAAAATTCACCTTGTCTATAACAAAAACAAAATGCGGCAAACATTTAGGGTAGCTTGTACATGAATAATTTCAGAGTTTGCATAATTTGTCCGATCTTTGCAAGGGAAAGAACAGACCACATCTATTCTGAAAAAAGTAATACTTGGTTTTTTTCATGCGGTCTATCATTCCTAATACATTTGGCTATCTATTCAACATTATCATCTTGAGGCTTTGTGCCAAAATTCAAAATTCGTGTTTCACTTACTTCAATAGCCACTGTAAATAAAGCTATATCATAAAGCATAATAAAACACATATAATGCCAAATTTTTAGGGGTACTTCGGTAAAATGGTCCCCATGTCTGCTATGTATCTTCTTCAGTCTATCAGAAAGGCAGTAAAAATTCTTTATGGGAAAACATATTGGTTTAGAGATTTAAAGGAAGAGGAGCATCTTTTCTGCTTTTCTATATTCACCAGGATGAAGCAGTAAACACCAAAAAAGGAAAAAAAGCTTAATTTCATACCTTTAATAATGTACAGTAGATTTGAGTATGATTAATCCTTTATTCTTATTTCATTAGCCAAGGAAAGAGGTAGAGTAGGATGAAGGGAGATTATTTTGTGCATACTGTGAGCAATGCAAATTATTAATCCATGCACACCTCCCTCCTTAGGAGCTGCACAGTGCTATAGAGTTCCTAAAACATTAACACAGCAGCTAAGGAATCGTTTCCAGTGGAATCCTTCCTTTGGAGTACAGTCATCCCCTAATATCTAGCTTGCCAACAAGTTGGATTAGACTAGCAAGGAACTGAGAAATTCATTATGCAGTTGTGGGGGAAATGCCTTTCTTTTACAGGTTGTAGCTTTTGTATTTACATGTTCACACCAGGAAACAGACCCTTTCATGTACACATGTTATTCATATATCTCACTATTAAAATCAGTAGAGAATACCTCAGATGACTAAATTGAGCCTGCCCTCGTGTAGCAAAATTGCATTTATGGTCATGAGCTCCCTAAAAGTATTACTATGTAGAAGACAAAATATCTTTTATTGACAAAAATTAACCAACTCTATTACCTTAACACATAATAAATTTGATCAATTTTTCAATCCAACAGAAATTTAGTTTCCCTATTAACTCCAGTTTCAGGTATTATAAAATGACACAGATTCACACTAACACAAAATTCACTTTAATATATTCATTATACAGAATACACAAATTTATATATTAGAATATGTCATAGGTATGAATAAAATTTGTGTCATTTAAAATTATTCTTTTCCTCGAGAGTTTGAACAAGCTAAATGTAAATATGCTCACCTTTTGCTTTGCACTGTGATGGCTAACAGAGGCAGTGTAGACACTGCATTAAAGTAAGTAAATGAAGCATTACTTTGTCATTCCCCCACATTTCTTGGCTTCATGATCAAGCTAAAAACTCATTGTTTTGCTTGCTGCAAGCTTCAGGTTACCTACAGAATTTCTATAGAAACATACCGCTAAGTACTGCAAAATAAAAATAAATGTGTACTTTATACTGCATGTATACTTGAGTTACAGGTGAAAGATTCCTACAACAGGAACAGAGGGTAATATGCTGTGCTGGGTTCAGTCAGGAAAGAGTTAACTCTCTTTACTGTGGCTGCTAGGGACCTGTGTTCCTGGATGCTGAGAGCAGCACTGGTAAGTTCTCAGCTGGTGCTGGGGAATGCCTGCACTGAATTCAAGGTCTTTCTCTGCTTCCGACACTGCAGCTGCGTTCCCAGCTCTCGCTGTCTCGCTACAGGCAGTGCAGGGGACACACCGTTCAGACAGCTGACCAGAACTGACCAAGGGGTATTTCATTCCATGAAATCGTCCTGTTCCGGGGCTTAGGCGAGGAGGGGGTCTGGGAGCCACTACTCTCTCCCTTACTCTCTTGCTCGTTTACTCCCAGGCACTTGCTAACCCGGACTCCCACGTTAGCTGCTTTGCTAATCCCTGTGCTGGCTCATTTGTGAGGGAATTAATGGGTTGTTTAGTTTTCCTGGTTGTGCTACCGCTGATACGGTTCACTCGGAATCTGCTGCGACAGCTCCTGGTCTGCGATCGCTCTCGGGCTGCAGCTCTCGGGCTGCGATCGCTCTTGGGCTGTGGTACTCGGGCTCTCTGGGTCTGACTCTCACTCCTCAGCGCCCAGTCGTGCGTTGGTCAGTGGGTGCTGAGAAATTGTATCATATTGAATCATATGTTTTATTTTCTATTATCTTAATTATTTATTTTTAGCAGTATTTGTATATATTAATTTAGATTTAATTATTAAATAGCTCTTATCTCAATTTTATGAACTTCCTTTTTTCTTTTTCCTCCAATTCTCCCCCTCCACTGGAGGAGGGGAGAGGGATTTGTGAGAGCGGCTTTGTGGTATTTTGCTAGCCAGAGTTAAACCACAACATATGCCTATCCATGTGAGATTTAAATGACAACTAATAAAAAAACCCCAACTTCAAAACACCCAGAAAGTAAATGAGCATGCAGGACCCAAATTATACCATTTTCCACAATTCTATCAACCAATTGATTTTAATCAGTGAAGTATTTTTAGAAAATTGAGTTGTTGATTTCTTGATGTTTCAGATCATAATAAAGTTAATATCAACTGAGATAAATTACAATGATGAATGTTCAAACAATATGACCTGTGCCTGACTTTCAGATGGTGTTCGCTTGAGCAGCCTAATTTGATCCAGTTCTGAATGCCCCACTGAATTCCGAGTTAGAGACTGCACAGGGTCAGTTATGTTGTATCTGCCAGGCTGATAAACCCCATAATATTCTATTCTCTTTTCCCCTGAGTTTTCCAACACCTTTAGTTTCTGCCTAAACTGAATAATTTTACAGGTTAAGAACAGGATCACAGCACAAGCCAGAATGAAAAAGGCCAGTAAAATGTCAAAAGCCTGATTCAGCTTTTCAACCTGTTGTGTACAAAGTAGGGATGTTTGTAATGATACAGGAGCAGCACCTGTTGGAAATAAACCTTCCTCTTCTACTGTTCTAGTAACAGGCATCTGTGCTGGTATCTGCACCGGTAACGTTGATAATACTGTAGTTGCCTGTGACAGAATTTCAGCAGCATTTTCTTTGTAGGGCAACAGGTTAGCATATGTACTTGTAGTTCCTCCCCAGAAAGCAACATACTTGGTTTCTGCATTGACAAACTCTTCCAAGGCATTGTGCCTGTTTCCCTTATGCCACGCCATTAGCAATGTGGTAGCACTGTGACGGACACCTTCGGATCCTAGGCTCCAGGCTGTTTCTGGGCTGGCAGTGGGGCTACTGCAGTTTGCAAACTGAGCCCACTTAATGTAACGCAAAGGTCTACCACGCATGCTGAGGGGATTCCGACAATGAATTTTTACAGGAACAGCAGACGATGATAGCCAACTAAGTAACCCAAGCATTTTACAGCTGCAGTTCCAAGGGTTGTAATTTACCTGTAGGTGAGTTAAAGACACTAGGGGCTTCAGCACTTCAGGTTGTAACTCTGTAATATTATTAAATGCTAAACTGAGCATTTTAAGTGACTGTCCCATTTTTTCAAAGGTACCATCACCAATACTGGTTATTCTATTTCTGTCTAACTGCAGATACATTAAGTTGTTCAATAAAGTAAAAGTGCTGGAATTTATATTTTCTAAATCATTATAACTTAAGATTAACTGGCTAAGGCTGTTTAATCCAAAAAATCCATTTACAGCAATACATTTTAGCTTTACATTTTTTAAAGACAGATGTCTAAGCTTGTTAAGTCCTTTAAATGCAAAAGGATGTATTGATCCAATGGGATTGTGAGACAAAGAAAGTCTTTCAAGATTTTTGAGCCTTCCAATAGCATTTGAGGGCACAAGAGTTAAGTTATTACCTTCAAGGAACAAGTATGCAAGGTTTTCAAGATGATGAAATGCTGAATCTGATATCCGTGAAATCTTATTATTGGCTAGGTTAAGTGTTTGGAGACTCATCATTCCCAAGAAAGTCCCACTTCCAAGGACACTGAGACGATTTCTTTGAAGTGACAAATATCTCACAGAAAGGAGATCACTAAATAATCCCCTGGGAACAAACGCTATTTGATTATTCTGAAGGTATAAGCAATGAAGATTGGAAAGACCTTCAAAGATTCCTGGATCCAGGCGCTTAATATTGTTGTTATTTAGATGCAAGTAGCACAGTCTTGGCAGTTCCACAAAAGCTTTTGGGTGTACGTACGAAATACTAGAGTTATCCATGTAGAGCGCAGCAAGATTCTGAAGGCCTTGTAGTTCATGTGGAATGACATGTGACAGGTTATTCCCACTGAGGTACACAAGAATTGTCGTTTTTGGAAAGTTCCGTGGGATGCTCCAAAGCCCTAAATTACGGCAGCTAACTTGCCTCCCTGTGCAGAGCTGGCAAGCAGCTGGACAGCCAAGAGCCTCCTTCTGGAGCAGCAACAAAAGAAAACAATTAAGGATATACAGGAATGTTCCCAGGCAGGGTGAAGAATTTTGTAGACCACACATATCCCTGTATTTGGCTTTCTTACTCATCTCTGACTTCGCTAGTAGAGATAAAAAGAAGTTTATAAATATTATTAATTCAAAAGTTTAAAGATTCTACATGTAAAGTCTTTAAAATATAATCTCTGCTTTCAATATTGGTATTTTATACATTTTCCTTTGATGCCAAATAAGCAGTTTAAAAATAAAACTTAAGTGTTAAGTTTGAGCTACACTGAAAAATTTTCGACGTAAACAATGAAACAAATGTATTGCCAACCTAGCCAGAAAATATTTAACTGGCTGCCACGTAAAAGCAACTAAGCAGCCAAAATAACTGCTTCTAGCAAATTCAAAATACTGCTTGTTAACAATTTTTTATAGTTAAGAATAACTAAGAAATATTTCAATAGCATTCAGCTAGAAACGCCAAGTGGAAAGAAGTTTCCTTTCACTGGCAGTTCATTATAAATTGAATTTTACTTTTATAAAGCTGAGTTACATTCAAAATAAATAAACAGTTCCTTACCCCAAATCTGTTGTTCATTATTTCTGCTATTTTTCCGTTTTGCAGCTCATTGGACCAAATTACAAACTGACCAACTATACTCATCGGTGAAACCTTTTGTAAAGACAGTATTCCTGCATACTAGAGCTCTCACATTTTGCCCCAGGATTTGCAACTGTTTGCTCAGGAAACTAAGACAGAAGTGGTTAAAGTCAGGTTGCCATGGATACAGGAAACCCTGGGACAGGAAGCCATTTTATCTGTGCTTCAGAAGTATTGTTGGAAAGGAAATCTCAATGATTTGTTTCTAGAAAACTAAGAACTATCTTAGTTTGTAACTGTTGCGCTTTTGTTGGGTATTTTAACAAGGAGAGGTCAAAAGAGTTTTACCTAAGTTAGGTATAGCTTTTGGAATAAAGCACACCTATTTGTAACAGTACCCTTGCATTATCTGTAAATCCTTTACCTTTCAGCCAGAATCCAAAATGTTTTATTAAATCAACAGTAACTCATACTGTTGGCTCTGTCTGCAGAGCCAAACTGCTGCCAACACACACACTCCAGTGTCCCAGCAGAGAGGGAGAAGACAAAATTCTGCAGGGCAGAGCTCCGGTGTGCCACACTCCAGTAAGGCACAGCCTGCCAGCAACCCCAGGGAAGCCCAGGAAATCTTACAGATGAGAACCACACCATGTGGTACTAAACTGCTCTGTATTTGCCATATTTCAGACTTGATCCGGGCACTTCGTTAAGCCTCGCTTTAGGACACTCATTTTTAAAGCTCATTTATCCACAGAGGACTACACACGTTCTGACAGCCACACCTCTGCTCCACAGCTTTCATTTCCTGCGGCGTCCCGCGCGCAGATGAACACTTTGTGCAAACATACGTGCTATAATTATCCCCCTCACCCATGTACCGGAGATTACATCCTCAGTTAATCCATCACAGGGACTAAATGCCGACAAAATCCAGTCACATTAAAGGGGGAAAGGGGAAACAACAAAACGCGATGGTAAATTAGAGATTAAGCCCGCAAACAGCAAGCATTGTATCTATAAAAATCATGATTTATGCTGTAATGAGACCTTCTGCTCAGCAAATCACAGATGACAAAACCCATCAGTAGCCACAACCAAGGCAGAGACAATAGCAGAAGAATCAAGTCACTTCAGCCACAACAATCTCACACAAGAAACACGAGTTATGTAAGCAGCAAAATATCACCCTGTATTTGTCTACAGTAATCCAAGTTGAAATGCACGTGGGCAAAGGAAGCAGAATAGACACCGACATGCTCTGGAAGAGGCTTTCTTCCAAATTCTACCAAAACAAAGTTACATTTCTGAAGTTTTTTTAAAAGAAAAGGTTTTGAACATATATTACTAGTTTTTTATGTTTGAAATCTGCAAAATATTCAGTATCAAGAGAAATAATACTTCAATTTTTGAACTTGAGCTGGCCAGAATTACCCAGAGCTGGGATGGAGGGGAATGTTTTTAAAAAAAAAAAAACAATTAATGACTTTCAATTCCATCAGAGTCCATACCTCTTACAGTATCTAGCCTAAAGTAAGAAATCAGTAGGATATACCTCTTACTATCTCTAGTCTAGGGTAAGAAGTCAGCAGGACCAGTAAAATTGGTCCATGGGCTGCTTTAGACAATACCTGTATTAGTTACAGACCAGAATTTGAACTGCATTTTGTTCTTTTTTTTCTGAGACCATTAAAACAATAGAAAAACTATTTGTTCTTTAGATTTAGCTATTTATTTTCATGGTATTTAACGTAATCATTGATATACGGGAAAGTAAAATAAAAAGGCATGTCATTTCCTTAAAGGGAAAACACAGCATATTTTTGAATAGTTCCCAGGGTGATTACAGAATTATGCTGATATGTGTGGAGAACACTAAGAGTAATGGAAAACATTATCCAGGCCAAATACAGTCAGGTGAAGGCAAAAACACAGATTGACCAAAAATTAAATATTATTTCAAACAGGAAATTATCTCCTACCTAAGCTTCACTAGCTGTAACCTATTTATGCTGATACACACTTGATACATGAAAGCAGGTGCCCAGTGAGTGGCTGAATGTCTCTGTGGTCTTGTAATAAGGGTAACATCAACACTGATACAAATTTTGCTCAAACCCTAGCTGCCACTGTGGTTCTGAGCACATCACTGACCATTCTAATTCCCAGATCCCATGTACAAAATGAGAAAGAAAAATCTTAATCCAGGTCATAGCTCCTTTCAGTTTCTACTAGGAAATCTGGATAAAGTCCTGACTTGCACTTTGTAAATACAGCATCTGGAATCCTGCAGTTCTGATCGGATTGTAATTTGCAGGTGGTGCTTCACTAATAGTACAACACTGTTAAAGTGTCTGAAAGCTGCATCTGTTAAGAATGCGGGGCAAAATAGCATGCTACATAACATACCATTTTTGGGAAAGCCATAAAAAAGACTGGGATACACCATAACTTGGATGAGCATTTCTCAAACTGGCTTGTACTTCAACAATAAAATTCATTAGTAGTTGAAAACTGAAAACAGAAAACCTCAAACATTTCTTTCAAACAAGCTTAGGCAGCTCCAATAGTGGTGCATTTTATTCACTGTAGATTTCTTTCCCAGTGATAGAAACACCAGGTTTATAACTGAATACATCTTCACAAGGCAACAGGGAAAGTTGTTTTTGAATCCTGAAGTGAATGTTATCTTAATATGCTAACATGGATGAGGTTGCTTATGTCATATCAAATCCTAGTTCAAGAATGACTTCTTGTCCATGAAGTCTGAGCAACAGCAATATGTCAAACTGTGCATAAAATAATGATGGTTTGGAAAGTACAGCCTTTCCAAACCACCTCTACCTTCTCCCTGAACCATGACAGATTAAAGCAAATATAATTCAGGCTATGAATATTAGCTAGCATAAAATAGTCAATTAACTGCAATTTATGTATAGCAGGAAAACATGCAACAAGTTCAAAAACAGGTTCTAAAGTTACCCTTCTTTTAAAATGTTTTAAAGACAATTTTTGAGGAGGGATTTCATTCTCATAACCACTACGAAATTAAGTTAAACCTCACAAAGCAGAGTAAAATCAATTTTTAGCACTGCAATAACTCTTTCATGTTTGTAAGAGTGAAACTATCTGTTGCCCTCCCACTGTGTATTTAGCAAGTACCTCCTCTTGCAGTCCTTCGCTCCTCCTGCTTTCATTCTCCACAGGCAGGCTAGATACAACCTTCTTGTTTTGTTTCCAAACACCTACCACCTTCTCTCCACATCATTCTCCAGAGGTGACCCCAAGTCAAAGTAATTCAGCGGATAACCTACTGCTTGGGTAGCATACACATCAACATTTAATCTCATTTCACCTACCTACATCCTGTAACACCTCCTGTGGACACTTTATTAATGTTATCAGACCTCAAACCCCCTTTTTTGTTGTTCTTGTTATCATCCTGATTATCTCAGAATTTCTTATTATCTCAAATACTGAAGATACCTCCTAGTATTTCAAATTCCTGCCAAAGTAAAAATCTTGATTTGCTGTTTCAGTTACTGAAAATTTGTCTATCCCGCAGAGTGTTACTCATTCCACTCACAGTACCAACAGTGATAGTTACGAAAGGGAGACACTGGCAGAGAAATTGTTACACGAAATGAATAACCCAGCAAAAACGTTCCTGTTTAAAGCCTGCAGTACTAAATATTTGTCTATGCAACATACACCACAAAATCTGTTTCAAAATTATGAAGCTATCTTTGTAATTTATTTTCCTTGTAAACCTTGGCATTTATTATTTTTATTACATTACCAAGCAGGTTTTGCAATGTGCTGAGAAACAGTAAGTGAAAACTATAGAATTATTTTTCCATTTGAGGATAAGAAAATTAGTTTTATTTCTATAAATCTTATTTGGCTTTAGACACTAGTAAAATAATATGACAGAAGGCTCTTATGAAATTAAGAGCTCACTTTGAGAAACTGTTAGAGTAAGTTTCTCACCTAGTAGTAATTATTGCACCAAAGAATGGCATTTATCATGCAAATCGACAAAAACCCAAAGTCTTGTATGGAATGAGCAGTAAGTCTGTGAACAAAGCAATCACATAAAAAAGTTTGGCCATCAATGAAATCCACAGATTGGACACGCTGAGAATAACTGTATTTACAGCTTTTGCCTTTACTGTTTACTGCAGTACTTAGTAAACTTTGTTCAAACTATAACAGCAGTAAGAAGTGCACTCAGTATGAATGCGGTTCAGACCAAAAGGTTTAAACAACTCAAAGTCATTTCTCACATTTCAACTAGAATAACTAATTTGCCTTCTGGAAATTTATTCAAAACTAAATCCAGTTGTACAGCTTTCAGCAGCACACTGCCTGCTAGTTTAGGAGACAGGATGGGCATGCACTTGGAACTAGAAATTGATAGCTTCTAAAAATTGTTCCAAAAGAGAAACCAAACAACTAGCACATTACCTGAAAACTGCTACAAAGAATACCCACATGCAAATACATAAGATATTTCTTCCTTAAAAATGCAAACAATTCTTTACACTAGGCACCTCTTTAATACCAAAACCTGATGTTATGTTTTTAAACCCTCACTTTGTCATTAAACTGTTCGAATAGTTAATTTGTAAAACAATACTTATTTGCAGAAGTTCCTGTAGTGACACAGGTTGTGTTGCTAACTACTTTTGGTATCTTGTCATAACGGTCTGGCACAGTTAAGAAAAGGCACCAAAAAAATCTCAGCTACTGTCAAGCAGCCTTACATTTCACACCATATAGGGCAGAGAGATAGGGAGGTGTACAGCTCAGAACAAACTCAAGTAGAAAACCAGCTACAAATCTCTATGAATGTTTGGTTTTGTTTTTTAAGTTTATTGCAATCTTGTGATTATAAAAAATTTGAAGTAAGCCATTTAGTCCATTATCATCTTTTGCTGTGTTATATATAATTAAAATATTCAATTTTAGGGTAGGTCATATGTGGAAGAGTTTTAGGAAATACCTCTGAAATTCTATACATAGGCCACAAACAAAAGCAAGGTATCAGAAGCACTCAGTTCCTTATGACTGCTGCTTCCTCTCTGCAGCACTTCAGCTGCACTTAGTGACATAATCCCTTGCCATCCCTTGGTACATTTTCCTTTGTAAACAAGCCTTATGGGGGTCTTAGGGAGAATAATCTGTTTCTGACCGGTTCTAAACCTGCACTGTTACCTGGCCAGGAAACTAAACGAAACCAAGACCAAACATGGATGACAACTGCAAAGCTGTAATTTAAAGAGCAACTTTTAATACTAATAGTCTATTAGCTGCACGAGTGAGCACAACTTGACTGCAGGAATAAAAAGAAAAGGAGGGAAAGATAGGGAAATGGCTTCAGAGTATCATCCCTATAAAGACGTACAAGTTAGTTATGTAACAAATCTTGTCTTTATAAATGAGGACATAACCTGAAGGAGAACATGACAGTTTTAGGCATTTTCTTGTCATTTTCTAAGATTACATATAGACAATTTCTTGAGAAGAAAATTACATTTTTAACAAAGTAACTTTAACAAATAACAGACGAAAAACTTCTGTAATAACCAAATGAAGATTTATAATTGCATACTGTAAGTACTTATATGCACAGAATGCTAATTATGTAATTGGCAGAACTCACACAGGCTGACACAGACAATTTGATACACAGTGAGAAAAGCAGGCACTCATTTACATACTGATTAGAAATGAGCAACCTGGAGAACCTCTTAGGTTCTTAACCTTTTCCTCACAATAGATTTTCCATACAGACACATTTGACTCAAACAGGAAAAATTAACACTGGCATCTTGAAATACCACTTGTGTACCACAAATTAAAAAGGAAAAAGACAAGATCAATTAAATGCTTTATATTTCAAGTTCAGCAGTCTCCTCTACTTTAGAGCAACTTTCAGTATTGTTTGTGTTCTACCAAGATACACAGTTAATAACTGGAGGGCTAAAAAAGATATCTACTGCTAAATAAATCATTACAAGCTTTCAATATCCCAAAACAAGAACATTCCAAAATGCTGTAATACTGAAATTATACAATGTGACAAAAGTGCAGTAAACAAGCTGATTATTTCCATATAAATATAGGAAGGAAAAAGGGAAGAGGCACAATTTTAGACACTTTGGTCTCAGGAAATACAAAGAACACGGAAAATGTGTATCTCAAAATGTAGCACCCGAGACAGTGGTGTGGGCAGACATCCCCTCCACACTGGCATAAAGAAAAGTTATGCTGCGGCTCCTGACCATGTTCACTAGGCACTATTTTGGGGATCAAGGGCACATATAATAAAACACAACTACATCTACTGTACTGCACTAGAAAAGTACTCTTGAAACCAGTAAGATTCCAGACACGTTGGAATATGACTAAACTAGACCAGGAAATGATGACATTTGTGAACGAACCCATCCAGGTTGCTGTCACCCCTCATGTCTCACACCCTAGGCTCAGCTATGATTCCCCCCCCAACAAACTTCAACTCCTTTTGCATTTTTTAAGAAACCCTCACTGTCGTAGCTATTGTGTGTCTATGCATACTTCCCTCATGTGCTAAACAGAGACACCATTAGTCCCTAAGTGATTCCTGCCTAAATCTTGTTAACAGACCCTACTGTTATATACATCAATTTAAAGGCAAAGGTCTTAAATTTATTTATTATCAAGAGCTCTTAATAAATGAATGAAAAACGCACGTGGAGAGGTATAAGTTATGAACACGCAGTAAGAATACAAATGTGGACAATAATATGGATGCATATGTCAGTCAGACTCAAAATATGCTAACACTGAACGGCCAGACTCAGGTAGCAAATGCAGATAATTAGGTAGTATTTGGTTTATACAAAAAACCCAAGTAATACCAGGAAATTGCTGCTAACTGAAAAGGTGCTGCGACGTACTAATCAGGAAAGAAGCTGTTATTGTTCTTTTTTAATATGAACTTCTAAACACTAACACAATGTGCAGCTGTGTGTACGAAGATAAACAGGATGCTAGATCGAAGGGCAATACGCATACACGGGAAAACGCAATGGTTCTTTTAGCATTGAAGACATGTCACTGCATGTATCTCTGGCATGATATTGCCTAGACAAGAAAGCTATAGTCTGCCTAATAAACTGTCACTTTAATCCAACTAATTGGTCTGAGAACCCCTGCAAACTACAGCTGCTGTGCAGCGACTCCTATCTTATCTGCTCTAAAATCTCTCTCTCATGATGCTGTCAAGGTGCTATATTTGAAACAGGAAATCATTTCTGCCCTACTAGCTTTAAATGAAGAATGACAGAAGCTTTAGCTTCCCATAATAAAGGTAAGTTCCAAGTCCATGTATGTACAGTTACGAACACAACCACTAACTAGAAAAGTACCTAAAAGCAATGAAGTAATACTAAGAGTGTTTAGAGACAGAACAAAATAAGACACTCTTCAATACTTTCCCCAACATTTTATCCATAAAGCAACTTTGAGGGAATAATGAGAATACATTATCTTCATTTTTCCTCCAGTACTTTTGTCTATTCCCTCCCTTTCCTCTCTAAAATAACCTAATCTCTTGGGACAGCTCCAGCTACAGGCTAGAGTAAGCAAGTGGCAAAAAGAGTAAAATCCTTAGGAAGTGCTAGACACAATGCAGATGCCTGTTTTTTCTATAGCAGAATTTTGATAATTTGAGCTTGCTACTGGTACCACCCTTGACATCGTACAGGAGCAAGCTGTGGGTAGAACCTCACCCTCAGCTTGGCCTTCCCAAGCAAGCCTGTCTCATGGCCATTCTTGGGGGACAAAAAAAGTCTTGAACAGGCTTTGGATGCCCAAGTAATACCTAACCAGGAACCTGGTTAGAAAGGTACTTCAATAGGAAAAACACTCTGATATTTCAAAACGTATTAAAAAGATATATTTAAAACATTTTTGCTTAAACTTCGCAATAATATAGTATTTTACAAAATATTTTGTTTCATAAAACAATGTTTTTAAGAAAAGCTTAAGTGGTTTTTTCCCGTTCAAAATAACTGCTAATTAAAGCAATTCCTTTTTTCCTTCCTCTGTTTAACAGAAACTTTACAGAAAGACAGACATGTCCTTCAGCACCTTACATTTTTTACATAACACCTCTTTAAGGACATTTTGAATATACTCATAAGTAACATAATACTGTTATAATTTACTGGAAAAAGCAAAAGCTTTCTTATAAAGCAGCCGCTAGATTCACCTTTGGCTAGATGTTTGTCCTGATGATCGGGAACAAAAAGGGAAAGTTTCTGTGCACATTAAAAGCAATAAAGACTAAGTTTTACCTGTAGGAGTTAGCTGTTTTTTAGGGAGTGACCACATATCCTACAGCTTTACAGATACTAACATAGCTTTAGGATTTGTGAGCAACATCTGAATTCCCAATAGACATTACTTAAGACTTCTCAGGAAATCTGGCAGACTAAATGTAAACTCACGCAGTCTTGTTTCCCTGACTTTCAAATGGACAAGAATAATCTGAAGGTAAGTATGGACTGAACTCTCACCTCAACATGGGTTACACATGATTTCTAGTAGTGACAATTTAGAAGTCAGTGTAACACTATTCAGCATTTTCACTAAAAACTTCTTGGTTTGTTTGCACATTCTGCAGTGATGATGGCTAGAGAAAGGACAACAGTAAAACCTGCTAGCCACAGAAATCTACAGTGCTAAAACTGTTTCACAGTCCTTCACAGCAATTCTTCCATTTAAGCTCTTAGAGGGGAAAACCAGAATGAAAGTTCAGATATACCCACAACAGGAAAGAAAGCCGAACAAACACTGTTCCTTGGAAGGGACACCAAAATACTAACAAGCCAACTAAAGTAACTATTTAATCACAGATGAGAGAAGCAGGCAGTTCAGTAGTATTATGCGAATGGACAAGAAAACATGCAGTGCTGTTTCCTCACTTTTACTAAATGATATTTTCCATGAAAAAGGAAGTTTACAACATTGCTACGAAGCCAACTAAAAAGTTAATATGATAGCATGAAAATTCCACCTTTTCAAGATTCTCTTGAAAAAAAGAGACAATAAAACTACTCATACTGGAATATTTATCTGCAGAATTGTGAAATACCTTAAAAACCATCTTAAGGGCCTTTGAAGCATGCTTATTTAAGGCACCGTACATTTGCTTACCTATTCAATGAAGGCAGAAGTGAAAGCAATGCCAAAGCAGAAAGTTTTCTTCTTTCTGGCTGAGTGATGTTATCCATCCGATCAACCCACATTTCAATCATGTTACCAAGAATTTGGTCCAACTGCAATGGGAAACAGAACATTCCTTTCCATTTATGTGTAATTCAGCGTATTTAAAAAATAATTTATCTCATGTTTTCTACCAACTGAATACATTATTCAGTCTGGGAAAGACACCATACAGCTATGTACACCTGACAGAAATTTATTTTTTAAATTTCCTGACAGTGCTTGCAGTCCCTGTACCCCCCTCACCATTAACTGTAAGCTAGAAGTTAGAAAAGCGTTTAACTCGTGGACAGAGCACTGATTCAGTACAGTGAATTACTCATTTTTTCCTCTAACAGTGCAATACCTACAAAGCACGTGAATTTACTGTTTTACCTTCACTGGAGACAAATAAAAAGAGTTGTCTTTACCTGTTTCAAAACTGTATGCTACCTAACAATAAGAAAATTACTAAAATTCACTTCAAGACATAACAGAACACTTGTAGCAAAAGAACCTTAGTAACCTCAACAGCAAAACCAGAGCACACGGAACCCAATACTCCTAGAAACTTACCAGAGATTGATGAAACCATTATCCCTGGCCTAAGACCCATGAAGATGGCACAAGGAAAAGCTCTACGCCTACAATACCAGGGAAACTGAAGGGGGTTATATGGCTTATTGTGGCATGCAGTGGGAAAGGAATTTAAAGATTGTGTAAAACTTTTAATGAGCTGGTTTATGGTAATTGTTTCAGGATGTTCATGGGGGAGGACCAAAGGAGGGTAAAGGGCCCCTTTCCAAGGTGGACTGGTGAGGAACAACCATGGAAAACAGAGGGAAAAGTTCTTTCAAGTCAAAAGAATACAAGACTTCCACACACAATCCAGCTGAAATACCAACACAAAGATCCTTACCTCATAACCCAATTCACATGCCATCTGGCTCAAAAGCAGTGAAAAAAAACTTGCATTTTGTAGTAGAACTCTACCCATGATCCCCAAGTAAGTAGACATCACCACTGGGTACCTCTGAAATAAAAGTAAAATGAAACAAAGTGGACTTAGTTTAATAAGAAAAATACATGGAAAATACTTGCATGCATCCTTCATGTATTTTATTAAATGTGAAATTATAAATTTAAAAATTTTAAGGCCTGTAAGAACACAAGACAGAGCAATCGTTACTGGAGATTTTGATTCTTGCACTATGGCAATCTCAAAGTCAGTTTCCTCTAAACAGCTAAGACAACTTGCAAGCTAATTTACTTTCAATTTAAAAGCCTGCATCTTAAGGAATAAACAGTATACTGTACTGTTAAAAATTTACTTTCAAAGTTGATTATGGTTCAAAATTACTGCTTATAATTCTAAGTAATGTTAAGAAGTGCTTAGTATTTCTGAAGTTGTTTTTACTTATTTCACTGAGAGAAACCATAATACATTTACCAATAACTAATTTGCAAGTGTCTCAAAGTTAACTGCATACAGTAATAAGCTCATTAAGGGTTTTATTTTTTGTTATTACTTTTAATTTTAAAAGCAGCTACAGTTTCTTTGTAATTAAATTCAGCATCTAACAACGTAACAGTATTTTGTAGAATTGCCTACTTGAAAAATAAAATGCCAACATTTACCTGAAAACATTGACCAAGATTAATATATTTTTCAATAGGGGGCAATGAATTTTTTACAGTCTTAAATCAAAAGAAAATTTAATAATCCACCCTCCAGTTTTGTGTCTTCTTAAACTGCAAGCTGTTCAAACTGTGTTCTGCACAGCAAAAAGTACATTGCTAAGTAATATTATTTGGCTTAATCTTGGAAATATCTTATTAAAACTCAATAAAAATGCGAGCAAAATACCGATATCTGAAAGTCTTCAAGTCTGAAAAAAGGAAATGTTTTGATAAAAAAATCAAAAGCACAGACACTTTCACTCACTGATTCTGATTATTTTTTTCTCCTGCTAGTATTGCAAATTCAACAGTTAGAGCAGATTGGGTTTAACTCCTTTTTATCCCACATGGAAATTTGTTGAAGGCAAAGAGAGAGAAAAGGGGGAATTTAAGACACCTAAGCAAGCAAAATCTTAGAGCCTCTTCTATCTCAGACAAAGCATTCTCACCTCCTTTAGAACTTCACATTAGATTTTTCAGTTAAAAAAAGAAGGTCAAGTCAATTCCTTGACCAGTTGGTTTTTCTCTGGTGCAGGTACACTTAGAAAGGGGCAGTTTAAGTGTCTTTAAAAAACCCCAACCAGAAACTCCAACAGCCACAAACTAAGCACAGAGTCACAGCACCTTGTGAGTGTTAACAGTGAAGAAACAACAGAATAAAATTTGTGTTATTTCATTAAGATAGAACAACATATCCATTACTTAATTTGTCATCTAGTGTTCAAGTCTTGTGCGACTATGTGACCTTTACAAACCTTTAAAATAGCTGTCAAAGATCTATCAGATGTTCTTAAAACAAGACAAAATGCAACATGAATATGAAAAAATGAGGCGAGATAACGGAAGATACTTTCGTGTTCAAAGGGAGAGTAGAGAGTAGTTAGAGTCACGCTTACCTCCCCATGTATAATCCCCCTGAATACTGATGGCAGAAGGGGTTGAAACATTTGAGGACCCAAATCAGGGTTTACTTTCAGGACATTTTCCACAACCTCAAGAACAAAAGCCAATTAGACAATTAGTAAAGTACATTTTAAAATCTTACCTGAAGCTTTGAAACTACATATACTGGTCTATATATAAAGTCCTGGTAGGATGTTTGCCATTTAATACCAGCAAACCCCAGGATTGCTGAAAGTATATTTTAGTGAAGCGCCCTGCAAACCTGATCTGCTTAACAGACCTGATGAAAACTGACACGCCAAGTGAAACCCACCCAGCCAAGCACTTCCTCAGGCCTCCTCCCGGCCCTGGCAAAGCTGATAACGTGGATTGTAAGCAAGGACCTTGATAAGGCTCCAGGAAAAGCAGCTTGATGAGGTTGGTTAGCAGGGAAGAGTAGCAGCAGTTCAAGGCTTATTTTACCTTTGTTCTGTCACTTCTTGGAAAAAACATTGATTAGGACCTACCAACTCTTTGCAAGTGATCGAGTGACCGCAAGTGCTCTCAGATGCTCTTGGTACCCTGTTCTGGCTCCCAGTTTTAACCTTCTTTACCCTTGACCTCTCAGATCTTTTTTCCTCCATGAGCTGTTCCCTGAACTAATATTTTTTTTTTCCCAAATTTTTCCCCAATGAAGAGGGGAAAAGGCTGTGAGAATAACAGGCCAATACCTGTTCACTCCTACAGGTAGTAAGGAGAGAGACCACAAACCTAGAGACTGATGTGCATAAGGCATATAAACGTACCTCCCTTAAACACTCTTCTTAGCCCCCAACTACTTTCAGCTCAGAGGGACTTCCACAAGGAACTACTCTTCTGTGCTCTTGTCCAGTCTTCCCTAAATCTTTTGTTAATTTTTGAACCTTGTTCCTACTATCTTCATTTAATGCCCTCTACTTCTTACCTTGAGAGAGATGTTAAGGAGTTGACCCCTTTCACTGCCTTTCAATTTTGTAGACCTTAAATATACTGTTATAAGGAGGTGAACGTAACTTCTCCCCCACTCATCTTTTCCACGTACTGGAAGTTTTGGTTAACTCATTTGTGCCTTGTACAGTCTTTCCAAACCTTTTATCATCTGTCTTAGATAATTACTAAATCAAACCACATGAAGCCTCAGCAATCTTGCAATATATAGAGTTATCAGCCTAAATAAGTGTTTTTTAAACTTCTCCATTTATTTACTTTTGTAATATATTTTTTCAATCAACCAAAGCTGTTTGTAAGAAAATATTTCAGAGAACACTCCCAAGTGTTTCTGTTCCCATTATTTATCTTAGTGGGTTTTTTTTCCTTAAAATGTCAGCATAGTAACATCTGACAAAACATTTTCCTTTTTGTAAAAATACTTACATAGATTATAGCCCAGTTATCCCTCTGGAAACAGGCAGGCATACCAGGAAGGTGTTGCAAGTACACCAGACAAACTTTGTGGCTAATGCAAGGCCGCACTGGGAGCCAAGTGGCTAAATGATACTATATTAGCAGCAGCATTCTTCCACTTTAGAGATGTGATTAAAAGCTGCTGCAACAAACAAGTGCCCAACTACAGACTCTAAATAAGAGCAATAACAGAGAGGAATTGACATTTTAAATTCCAGAACTAGAGTCCCTTAAGGTCCTCACAGCAAGAACTACAAACAAGGAGGACTACAAACTTCTGTTGTTTTCTGTCCTGGGATTCTGCAAGCAGTTGTGCAGCCCATCGAAGAGGTAGGTGGGATCTGATTTTTTTCCTCCATTGCATTTATAATGAACAGAATTCAAGTCCAAGTTTTTATACGCAACACAGAGTTCTCAGTGCAGCCACTGGAAACACAAGTAGTAATACACTAGAGTGACTACTCAACTACCTTTCAGTGCATGCTCCAACTTTATTTCCTGAAATTCTTCAAAAGGCACATTTAAAGTATCACGCTCAATATTTAAAAGCTTACGATTTTCATAACATCTCTTTCATAATACCATTTGAAGTTTGTGCAAAAATAGACTTTCTAGAACTTTGAAAAACCTCTAACAGCTCTATTTAAGCATTTGTTGCAGTAGTAACTTATGCCAAAAGCAAAGACTGGTTGAATACCATGTCATGGTACAAATGCAATGACGCTACACAAAGGAATGTGATAGAGATCACATGCATCCAACATTCAATCAAGACTGGAAAAGCCTGGCTCTAGGTTTCCTAGGATCTAGTGGTCATGAAGAAATGCAGAAAAAATAAAACGTGAATCTTGATCATCTGGTGTTTCTTTAATCACAAAATCACCTGAACAGATTTTATGATAATACACATATATATGGAGACTTATTACTTAATCCCTATTTCACCAGTTTTTCAAATGTGCAGTTACAATAACTGAACTGTATGATTATTTTTCTTATTGGTATTGAGCACTGAAAAGGAAAACCAATATTTAAAAAAATAGTAGATATATATTAACATTATTGTTTCTATTAGCAAAGGGATCATTACTGGTTGATAGTGTACAGACAGAACTTGGATTTGGACAGCTAGATGAAGGAATCAGATAATTACCTTTGTACATTTTTATTAGAAACACTCAAAATGTACCTAGATTATTAACACCTAAGTATGAGTTTGACCTGCGGGTTCAATCATTTCTCAATGTTGCATTTTCGTCCAAATGATGAAGTTTTTTCTGCATTCTAAACTAAGCTGAAAACTGAATTAGAACAACTCTTAGAACTCATTAATCAGATTGGTTTTGACATTTTCTTTTGTAATTAGAAGTGCAAGTATCCTTTGTGTTACACTGTGGTACCCTTCTCCATTCTAAAATTCAATTGGAAATAAACAACTGATTAGCTTACAACAACTTCCATCATTCCATTGATAGCCAAAGATTAAATCAAGTTACTCGGATCCAAACACAATCCTTGTTTTGATACTAACGATGTCAAGACTTTCTATATACAGCATTATCTTTGCAATGCAATGATTGGTCATTAAATCATATGATTCTATTATTCATCTGGCTGTTTAAGTCAGCTATTGCCATGATATAAAAAAAATGTTTTCATGAAGATCCAAGCCCTCATTAACCAATTTTCTCTAGTAATATAGAAAATAATCAAGAGAAAGATATCAGAGAATCACAGAATGGTTTGGGTTGGAAGGGACCTTAAAGATCATCCAGTTCCAACCCCCCTGCCATGGGCAGGGACACCCTCCACCAGACCACATAGCTCAAAGCCTCTTTCAGCCTGGCCTTGAAGACAGCCAGGGATGGGGCATCCACAGCTTCTCTGGGCAACCTGTGCCAGTGCCTCACTGCTCTTTCCGGGAAGAAACTTTTCTTGATATCTGATCTAAATCTCCACACTTTCAATGTAAAACCATTACCCCTTGTCCTGTCACTACAGGCTCTTGTAAAAAGTCCAACTGCCGTCTTCCTTGTAGCCCCCTACAGGTACTGGAAGGTGCTATAAGGTCTCCCCAGAGCCTTCTCTTCTCTAGGCTGAACAAGCCCAACTCTCTCAGCCTGACCCCATAGCAGAGGGGCTCCAGCCCTCTGAGCATCTTCATGGCCTCCTCTGGACTCACTCCAAACAGTCTATAACCTTCTTATGTTGAGGGCTCCACAGCTGGATGCAGGTGGGGTCTTACAAGAGCAGAGTAGAGGGCGAGAACCCCCTCCCTCGACCTGCTGGCCACGCTTCTCTGGATACAGCCCAGGATACGGTTGGCTTTCTGGGCTGCCAGTGCACATTGTTCAGGTCCTCATCCACCAGTACTGCCAAGTCCTCCTCCTCAGGGCTGCTCTCGATCCATTCTCCACCCAGCCTGTCCCTGTGCTTGGGATTGCCCTGACCCAGATCCAGGACCTTGCTCCTGACCTTGCTGAATTTCAAGAGGTTGGCAGTGGCCCAACTCTCCAGCTTGTCCAGGTCTCTCTGGATGTCATCCCTTCCCTCCAGCGTGTCAACCACACCACACAGCTTGTGTCATCGGCAAACTTGCGGAGGGTGCACTCAATCCCACCATTCATGTCACTCACAAAGATGTTAAACAGCATCAGTCCCGACACCAATCGCTGAGGAACACCGTTTGTCACTGGTCTCCGCTCAGACATTGAGCCATTGAGCACAACGCTGTGAGTGTGAACATCAAGCAAGTTCATTATCCACTGAGCAGTCCATCCATCAAATATGTGACTCTCCAACGTAGGGACAAGGATGTCATGCAGGATGGAGTTGAATGCTTTGCACAAGTCCAGGTATATGACATCGGTTGCCCGTCCTTTATCCACCAAGATCGTGACCTCATCACAGAAGGCCACCAAATTCTTCAGGCATGACCTGCCCTTGGTGAAGCCATGTTGGCTGTCACTAATCACAGCCTCATTTTCCATGTGCCTTTGCATGGTTTCCAGAAGAATCTGCTCCATGACCTTGCCAGGTAGAAAGGTGAGACTGACTGGCCTGTAGTTCCCCAGGTCCTTCTTTTGTCCCTTTTTAAAGATGGGAGTTATGTTTCAGTTCTTCCAGTCAGCGGGACCTTCACCAGACCGCCACGACTTCTCAAATATGAAGGATAGAGGTTTCACAACGAAATCATAGAATTATAGAATGGTTTGGGTTGGAAGTACCTTAACAACCATCTAGTTCCACCCCCCTGCCATGGGCAGGGACACCCTCCACTAGACCAGGTTGCTCAGAGCCTCATCCAGCCTGGCCTTGGACACTTCCAGGGAGGGGGCAGCCACAGCTTCTCTGAGCAACCTGTTCCAATGTTTCACCACCCTCTCCATGAAGAATTTTGTCCTGATATCTCCCCGCTTTCAGTTTAAACCCATTATCCCCTGTCCCGTCACTACAGGCCCTTGTAAACCCATACCCACACCCCCCCGCCTCATCTGCCAGTTGTCTCAGGATCCACGCCTGTATTCCATCAGGTCCCATGGACTTGTGCATCTTTAGGTTCCTCACATGTTCCTGAACCTGATCCTCTCTAACCATGGGTGCTCTCCATTCTCCGAGTCCCTGTCCTTGCCTTCTGCAACTTGAGTGGTACACCTTGCTTCCTTGACAGTGAAAACCACGGCAAAAAAAAATCATTGTGCACCCCGGCCTTCTCCATATCCTGGGAAACCAGCTCTCCTGTTTCCTTCCGCAGAGGGCCCACAATTTCCCTGATCTTCCTTTTATCCCCTGTGTACCTACAGAAGCCCTTCTTCCTGGCCTTGATGTCCCTGGCCTGGTTTCATTCTGTCAGGGCTTTAGCTTCCCTAATCTGATCCCTGACCTGTTGGACAATTTCTCTGTAATCCTCCCAGGCTATCTGTCCCTGCTTCCATCCACTGTAGGCTTCTTTTTTGCACCTCAGTTTCCCCAAGAGCTGCTTGTTCATCCACACAGGCCTCTGGGCATTTTTACCCAACTTCCTCTTTATTGGGATGCATCGCTCCTAAGCCTGGAGGAGAGGATCCTTGTATACCCGCCAGCATTCCTAGGCCCCTCTTCCTCCTGGGGATTCATCCCATCGGACTCTGCCAAACAGTTCCCTGAAGAGGCCAAAGTCTGTTCTCCTGAAGTCCAGGGTAGCGAGCTTGCTGTGTGCCCTCCTTGCTGCTTTAAGGATCCGAAACTCTGCCATGTCATGGTCACTGCAGCCAAGGCTGCTCTTGAGTGTCACATTCCCCACCAGCCCCTTCCTCATGGTGAGAACAAGGTCCAGCACTGCACCCCTCCTTGTCAGCTCTTCCATCACTTGGAGAAGGAAGTTTACATCAATGCATTCCAGGAAACTCCTGTCTTGCTTCTGCCCTGCTGCGTTGTCCCTCCAACAGATACCGTGGTGGGTTAAGATCCACTAGGATCAGGGCTTGTGACCATGAGGCTGCTCCTATCAGTCTGTAGGGTGCCTCATCCACTCGCTCAGCCTGGCCAGGTGGCCTGTAGCAAACTCCTACTACGGTATCCCCTTTCCCTGCCCTCCTTTTTATCCTGACCCATAAGGTCTCGGTCAGATCCTCAGGTCTTTTAGGGTGCTCTGTTTAAGGCTATACTAACCTTCTCTTAAAAGTCTGTTTTTGAAAGTACATGTGTGTATATATGCACTCTATACAGACATGCCCACACTTTAAATGTGTAGTTTAAAACACCAGTGACTCCAATGTCAATGTGTGCCAAATAATCTGTCTTCTTCTACGTGTTATACATTCATCATACTTCAAAATATTACTCTAACCTGACAAAACACTAGTAAGAATAATAGATGTACAGAGCTGATGTACATCTATTGGGTAAATGTGGGTGCTAATTTTAATACACTCTACCTTTAAAACTTGAACTTGACCTTCAGTAGTTATGTCCTTCAAAAGTTCACAAAATGACTGGCATAAGTCAGCAGCATACACCTGAAATATTAAATGAAGAAGAAGGTATTACGTGTACATGTTCTACATCTATGTATGTATTTCAAAACTCAACACATTAGGATTATCTATGTCACAAGACCCAGTTTTTCTTCAAAAATCATATTTGCTCAAATATTTATCTTTCCAGACTAAATAAAATCTAAGCATTTTGTTGTTTTAACATAGCAGGTTTTTTTAATAATCAATCTCAATGAATTTTCTAATATAGAAGGTTTGAGAACAAGACATAGTATCTCTAGCTCAATTCTTGCTATAATATATGTTCATAATTTTCATCTGGTAGAATAATTAGAGCAACTATTACTACCCCACACAGGACCTTTTCAGGTACCAAACTACTAAATCAATCTACAAAACATAAATTCTAAATAATAATCTGTCTCAAAACTGTTTTGACTGAGTGTCCACCACATGTCATAAAGAGCTAACATTAGAACAATATGTTTGTATTCACATAAATGAATAAAATCACAAATGTTTGTGTACAGTGTTTTCCAATATGAGAGAAAAAATAGTTTGCCAGTAGGGAACTATGGTGCTACTATGAATCTTTCTATAACGGTAACATACCTGTAAAAATTCTGATGATGATAAGAAAATGTAGGCATTGATGATCTTAAAGCAATTTTTAAGGTTTTCTGAACTCAGCTCTGGAAAAAAGAAATCACAATTTAGAACCTCACCACCACACTGAAGTAAAACTAAAATTACTTGCACAGCTTTTCCTTCGCACAGCTTTTCAGTGCCTGTGCTGGTTTCAGGCAGGAACAAGCTCCTCTCCTACACAGAGCTGGCTGGTCCAGAGCAGCCAAGAGAGTTGTCTCATTCCATGGCAGGTCAGGCTCAGTGGTTAGGCTGGATGTGCACAGTTTCAGAGGCAGAAAGTGGCCCAGGGCAGGGGATCGTTAAGATTTGGGCTAGCTTGATAACTGGGTCATTAGCTCTTTTGTTAGCTCTTGGCGTGGTTGTTAGCGGTGAGGCTGGTTTCTTTTGTTAGTGGGCTGGGGGGGGTCAGTGGGTTTTTCTCCCGCTCTTTGATTTCTTGCTGCTCTGGGACGTGGCTGTGTGTTGGTCAGTGGGTAGTGAGCTACTGTATCATGAGTTCTATTTTCTATTGTTTTAATTACTTAGTAGTAGTAGTATTGTTAGTATTAGTATCACGACAATTTTCATTTGTATTATTAAGGAGTTCTTATCTCAACTTTACTAGCTTCCTTGTTTCTCCCTCTGACTCTCCTCCTCCACTTGGGGGAGGGAGGAGGTGAGCGAGTGGCTGAGTGCTACTTAACTGCCAGATAAGGCTAAACCATGATGGTTCTTTCTGGTGCCCAACGCGGGGGTCAAGAGAGTTCAGTTAACGAAAGATCTGTTTAGTGTATGGTGTTTGTTAGAGTGATGTGGCAGTGGCTGATCTAGATGCTGAGTTCGGGGGTCTTTAGAATGCTAATAGAATGGTGGGATCTACTGCCTTACGTGTTCCTTATTATCCTGATCTATATCCTCAAACCGGGTTGAAGGGTTTGGTTAGGCTGTTCAGGGTACTGCTGGTGTTGGGAGGAATCCTGTGTCTGTATCTGTACTTAATATTGTCAGCACCCTGGTACTTTGTGAGCTATCTCCTGGAGGCTTTCAGTAATTACACCTTTCCCTTTTTCTCCTCAGGAACTCAGCCTACAGAGGAGAGATTATTTGGTGCTGGGTTGGATGTGGAGAAATTATTCCAAGTTTTTCCCTCTTTTCTTGGGCCAATGGCAAAAGTGTATGAGTATTTTAGACATTTTGCATGGGTTTGGGGTGACCTACGGCCAGGGATCAGCTTGTTTCTCAATGTTCTCGTGATCTTGTGTAAAGTTAAAGAAATGGACATTACTGAATGAGAAAAATGGCCAGTGCTTTACCTCTACACTGACTCATGGATGGTGGCGAATCCACTGTGGGGGTGGCTGCAGCAGTGGAAGCAGAGCAACTGGCAGCGCCGAGGCAAACCCATCTGGGCTGCTGCATTATGGCAAAATATTGCTGCCCGTTTAGAGAACTTGGTTGACAAAGTGTGTCATGCCCACGTACCCAAAAGTTGAGCCACTGAGGAACATCAAAATAACCTGCAAGTGGATCAAGCTGCTAAGATTGAAGTGGCTCAGGTAGACCTCGACTGGCAACATAAAGGTGAGCTGTTCATGGCTCAGTGGGCCCATGACAACTTGGGCCACCAGGGGAGAGATGCCACATACAGATGGGCTCGTGACCAAGGGGTGGACTTGACCATGGGCACTATGGCTTAGTTTATTCATGAATGTGAGACATGCTGCCATCAAACAAGCCAAAAGGGTGAAGCCTCTTTGGTACAGGGGGTGATGGCTGAAATGTAAGTATGGGCAGGCCTGGCAGGTTGACTACATCACCCTCCCCAAAACCCGCCAGGGCAAGTGCCATGTGCTCACAATGGTGGAAGCAACCACTGGGTGGCTGGAAACATGTCCTGTGCCCCATGCCACTGCCTGAAATACTGTCCTGGGCCTTGAAAAGCAAGTCCTGTGGTGATATGGCACCCCAGAAAGGATTGAGTCAGACAACGGGACTCATTTCCAAAGCAGCCTCACAGACACTCTGGCCAAAGAGCACGGCATTGGGTGGGTGTGTCACATCCCCTACCGCACACCTGCCTCTGGGAAGGTCGAACAGCACAAGGGGCTGTTAAAGACCACCCTGGGAACAATGGGGGGTGGGACTCTCAAACAGGGGACACACAGTTAGCAAAAGCCACATGGTTAGTGAACACCAGAGGATCTGTCAATCATGACAGCCCTGCCCAATCAAAGCTTTTACACACTGTAGAAGGAGATCAAGTCCCTGTAGTGCATGTTAAAAATATGCTGGGGAAAAACAGTCTGGGTTACTCCTGCCTCAGACAAAGGCAAACCTATCCACGGGATTGCTTTCACTCCCGTGAAAGCAATGCACCCACACCTGGGCACACTTGGTGGGTAACGAGACAAGACGGGGAAGCCTGATGTGTGCCTCAAAGGGATTTGATTCTGGGGGAAAACAGCCCATGAATTACATTGCATGATGGAGATTAAATGCTGAACTAACCCTTGTTCTGAGTTTTGTGCTGTAGGAATTGCTACAGCAGAGATCACCTGAACCTACAGAGGACCAGCCTCACCAGAAGCACAGCAGTGACCTGGCCTGAGCTGGCCTCTGCACCCCAATGATCCCACATGACACTCCACCTTTCCTGTCCTGAGTGACCACACACCTGATGGAACTCAAAGTCATGGACTAATGGACGTTTTGCACAGACTACGGAAAGAATATCAGTGTGGGATGTGATGGGAAAGGAGGAGTATCAGTATTACTACAGTTCTCATTTATATTATTAAATAGTTCTTATCTCAACTTTACAAGCTTTCCTTGTCTTGTCCTCTGACTATTCCCTGTGTGAGGGGGAAGGGAGGTGAGCAAGCAACTGCATGGTATTTAATTGCCAGATAAGGTTAAACCACAACAGTGTCAGATGCCTACAAACAGAAAAAAGTTATCTTAGATTCAGTACCATGCCGGTTCTGCCTTCCTGACAGAGACCATAACAAGACAGTGATGCTATCACGTACTCAAACAGAAGCACAAAAGAACCTATGACCTCAGAAACCTCAATAAACAAATAAATAAAAAGTCAAGTTTTGGATGTGACTGTGGGCTAAGAAAATACTAAAGAAGGAGTAAGTGAAACATGTACTTAAGAGACCTGGAATTACTGATAAATGATCTCTCTCATGTGAGTCAGTAAATACAGAATAGAAAATAGTAAAATAAAGATTGCAGTTCTGATCTTCTGACCAGGTGCCCCACCAAATAGCATTGAGCTTTTGGACTGAAATGCACTGATCATTAGGCCATATCTTGAGTACTTCAGTAAGGAAAGCATGTTCATTTAAGAGACAGATACACACAAAGAAATTGCAGCCACTCCAGTCAGTAACCCAGTTTCACTGGGGGCCCAACTCAAATGCTTCTAGGCGAACATATGTGAGGAATAAATAAGAGGAGCTAGAGATATGCACAGGCCTGCAGGGCTATAATGAACTGGCACCACAGAGATGTGGTGGGATGGCTCCTATGACCTGAGTGTCACAATGGAAGGATACAGGCCCTTTAAATAGGTTAGACAGGGGGGACAAGGAGCGGGTGTCACCCTCTATGTCAGAGACCAGCTGGATTGCGTGGAGCTCTGTCTGGGGATGGATGAGGAGCTGACCGAGAGCCTATGGGTCAGGATTAAAGGGAGGGCAGGGAGAGGGGATACTGTAGTGGGGGTCTGCTACAGGTCACCCAGCCAGGACGAGCGAGTGGATGAGGACTCTACAGGCAGATAGCAGCAGCCCCACAGTCACAAACCCTGGTCCTCATGGGGGACTTCAACCACCCCAATGTCTGTTGGAGGGACAACACGGCAGGGCACAAGCAAGCCAGGGATTCCTGGAATGCATCGATGACAACTTCATTCTTCAAGTGACAGAGGAGCTAACAAGAAGGGGTGCAGTGCTGGAATTTGTCCTCACCAAGAGGGAGGGGCTGGTGGGGAATGTGATGCTCAAGGGCAGCCATGGCTGCAGCGACCATGACATGGAGTTTGAGATCCTCACGGAAGCAAGGAGGGTGCGCAGCAAGCTCACTGCCCTGGACTTCAAGAGAGCAGACTTTGGCCTCTTCAGGGAACTGATTGGCAGAGTTCCGTGGGATGAAGCTCTGGAGAGAAGAGGGGCCCAAGAAAGCTGGTTAATATTCCAGGATCACCTCCTCCAAGCTTGGGAGTGATGTGTCCCAACCAAGAGGAAGTCAGGCAAAAGCGTCATGAGGCCTGCATGGCTGAACAAGGACCTTCTGAACAAAAAACACACCAAGGAAGCCTACAGAGGGTGGAAGCAAAGACAGGCAGCCTGGGAGGAATGCAGAGAAATTGTTCGAGCAGCCAGGGATCAGATTAAAAAAGCTAAAGCTCTGATACATTTACATCTGGACAGGGATATCACGGGCAACAAGAAAAGCTTCAATAGGTACGCTGGTGAGAAAAGGAAAAAGTGGGCCATCTCCAGAAGGAAACTAAACACCTGATCACACAGAATATAGAGAAGGCTGCAAAAAGTGACTTCTTTGCCTCAGTCTTCACTGACAAGTGGTCACGTCACACCACTCATGTCAAAGAGGGCGGAGACAGGGACTGCAAGAATGAAGAACTGCCTACTGTAGGAGACCAGGTTTGAGACCATCTAAGGAACCTGAAGGTGCACAAGTCCGTGGGGCCTGATGAGATGCACCCAAAAGTCCTGAGTGAACTGGCGGATGAAATGGCCAAATCACTATCTATCATACTTGACAAGTTGTGGCAGTCAGGTGAAGTTCCTACTGACTGGTAAAGGGGAAACATAATCCCCATTTTTAAAAAGTGAAGTAAGAAGGACCCAGGGAACTACAGGCCAGTCAGTCTCATCTCTGTGTCCGGCAAGGACATGGAGCAGATCCTCCTGGAAATTATACTGAGGCATATAGAAAATGAGGACATAATTGCTGACAGCCAACATGGCTTCACCAAGGTCAAATCATGCCTGAAGAATTTGGTGGACTTCTATGACAAGGTTACAGCATTGGTGGATAAGGGAGGAGCAACAGACATCATCTACCTGGACTTGCGCAAAGTGTTTGACACTGTCCCACACAACTTCCTTGTCTCTATATTGGAGACATGGATTTGACAGGTGGACCACTCAGTGGATAAAGAATTGGCTTGATGGTCATATTTAAAGAGTTGCGGCCAACAGCTCAATGTCCATGTGGAGACCAGTGACATTTGGCATTCCTCAGGGATTGGTGTTGGGACTGGTCCTGTTTAACATCTTCGTCAGTGACATGGATGGTGGGATTAAGAGCACCCTCAGCAAGTCTGCTGATGCCACCAAGCTGTGTGGTGTGGTCAACATGCTGGAGGGAAGGAGGGGATGCCATCCAGTGGGACCTGGACAGGCTGGAGAGGTGGGCCTGTGCCAACATCAAGGAGTTCAACAAGGCCAAGTGCAAGGTCCTGCACATGGGTCGGGGCAATCCCAAGCACAAGGACAGGCTGGGTGAAGAATGGACTGAGAGCAGCCCTGAGGAGAAGGACTTGGGGGTACTGGTGAATGAAAAGCTGGACATGAGCCAGCAGTGTAAGCTGGCAGCCCAGAAAGCCAACCCTATCCTGGGCTGTATCCAGAGAAGCGTGGCCAGAAGGTCAGGGGAGGGGATTCTCCCCCTCTGCTCCACCTGGAGTGCTGCCTCCAGCTCAGGGGCCCCTAACAGACGAAGAATATGGATCTGTTGGAGAGAGTCCAGAGGAGGCCACAAAGACGCTCAGAGAGCTGGAGCACCTCTGCTATGGGGACAGGCTGAGAGATTTGGGCTTGTTCAGCCTAGAGAAGAGAAGGCTTCGGGGAGACCTTTCGGCACCTTCCAGTACTTGAAGTGTCTGACAAAAAAAGCTGGAGGGTGAGTTTTCACAAGGGCCTATAGTGACAGGACAAGGGTTAATGGCTTTAAAATGAAAGCAGGGAGATTTAGACTGGACATCTGAAAAAAGTTCTTCATGGAGAGTGGTGGAGCACTGGAACAAGTTGCCCAAAGAAGCTGTGGATGCCCCATCCCTGGAAGAGTTCAAGGCCAGGCTGGATGAGGCTTTGAGCAACCTGGTCTGGTGGAGGGTGTCCCTGCCCATGGCAGGGGGGTTGGAACTAGATGATCTTTAAGGTCCCTTCCAACCTCAACTATTCTATGATCCTATGAATTTATTAAAAAGAGAACTAGGTTAAGTAGATATTAAAGAAGATGGACAAGTCAAATAATAAAAACCTGTTCTTCATTTTTTAGAAGTTACAACTTTGCAAACCCCCTTAGCTCTTGTAGCCACTGTAGTATTACTTAACGCATGTACAACACAAAGATTAAAAAAACATCCACACAAAACAAGTCTCACCAAGAAGAGCAGACATGTTCTGAAATATTCTCAGGAGCTCAGGTGTAAGACATGGACTATTCTCCAACGTCACTAACCTAAGAATTGATTAAGCAAAATATTTTAGATGATCTATGAACTGAACAATAATTTTGACAGACGTAAAGCATTGTAACTTATAGTAACCATCTACGTGATCCATAAATAATGTGTAACAATTACATGAAGCATATTTCAAGTGCAATAGTAGTCCTTATAACACACCCAATAGTATAGGCACATGGGTCTGGCTAAGGTAGGAAAAGAAAAGAAAAATATGCTCTTGTCTTTTTATGAAGACAATGTAATTTCCAAAATGCAGCAGTAAGAATGTCTAAATACTCACGTTGGGAACTCAGAGAAGGTGGTTAGAGGGGAATATTCACGGTGTAAGGACAAAGCATAAAGTGCTCTGCACATCAAAAGAGCAGCTGTGGTGGCAACCAGTTCAAACCTTTAGGTTTTGGGATTTTTCTGAGGTCTGAAATTCCGCACTGATTACTATAAAAACATAACTATATGCTCAGCATTGATTTTAACAATTTAAAATTACTTAGGTTTGGAAACAGTGGCTATAGATCACATCCTTACTTAAAGCCATAAAAACATATTCCAGTTTACTCCTAAATCTTAGGTGCAAAATTATTGTATTTAAATAACATTTCTGATTATGTAAAGTATCTTAGCTGTTCTCCTGCTCCTGATTCAAGAAGCCATTACAGCTCCAACTCTCTCTGCCAGCTCCATCCAGATTCCTCTGATGCTCTAGGACATCTTAAAATATCTTCTTCTGCATAGGCATCAGAATAACCACCTCAAGATCAGTATTATTAAGGAGATACAAAAGTTCTATTGTGATACATTAATAAGGCCCCTGTCTCAAATTTTGTGAAGATCTTGCACTTTGAATTGCTGCCCCACCACCACCAGCATTATAAACCTTAGCTTTGCTGCACACAGAAAAGATCATTTGTAGGTTATTTGTAATTCAAATGCCTATTAATGATTTAGATCAAAGGAATCCTTCGTTATTTCAAAGAGAAATTCAATATATTCCTATTCTGCAGAAAAGAGATGTGCTGAATTTGGTCCAGGTAACAGTTTCCTCCTCCTAGAGTGTCAGCTGCACCAGAAACAAATACACTTGGCTCCTGGCAAACTGATGAGAGTACCACTTTTTGGTTTATGTTCAGTCGCCAAATAGCTTGAGATCTGGACGACAGCTTCTACATTTTACCCTGGTAAACTTGCCATCTCTTCCAGCAACCAGCTCTGAGAATCACTGCGTCATTACAGTCCCGAAGTCAAGCATGTCAAATTGTTAGTTTAGCATGCACATTATAGCAAGTCTAGACTTTCTGTCTTGCTATTCATTATCACAACAGAACTGCACTAACAACTGTCAGAAAATGGGTTACTTACTCTATTATTTTTAATTGTGTTTCTTTTATTAACTTCCTAACCTCATAAATAAATAAATGATAAATAAATAAATAAATAAATTCTTATTACCATCAAAGCTTTTTTTAATTTTTTTTTTTCTTCTGGGGATACAAAAATAACATTTTAAGAATTATTAACTGATAAAGAACATTCTTACCACAACTCTAAACCATCTTCCAGAAGATAGACATGTGGAGGCTGAAGAACGTCTGTACTTAGCTGAATAATTGGGAGTAGAAAAGGATAGAGGTTTTTGCTGTCTGCTCCCAGTCCCTATAAAGGTAAACAAAAAATGCAAAATACTGCAAATCTCTAAACCAGCATTTCAAGAATAGCACTGAAAAAGATCTGTGATGCTGTTCTATTTGCATACTATAAACATGCATTCAAGAAACCAAAGGTTGAACTTGCATCCATTTCATGAAACAACAAAACAGTCTGATACTCTTGAGCTTTCTCTCAACATGTCTTGAGAAAATTACATAATTTTTTTAAAAAATAAGCAGCTTATGGATGGTCTGCAAGAAAAAAACCCATAAACCATGCACATTCCTAAAACATTCACTGGTCATTCTCTTCCTCATAAAAGCCACAGCTCTAACAAATATTAAGTGACTTACTGTTGAATAATGCTGTTTTAAAGACCAAGAAAATAAATACTGTTTAGATCTTACCACATACTAAATCGTTTGACATACTGTAAGAATCAGGAGAAGGGTTTGTTTCCATTGCTACTCAAAGATTCACAGACCGATGATATTTTTTAAAATGATCCATGAGCCATACACAAAGGTATCTTTCCAAGAATGCAGAGTTAAAGAATTTTTTCAGCAATCATTTAATAAGAAACCTCAATATTTATAAGTAAATTAAAGACAACTATTGTCAAAACTAATCATAAATTAAAACTGATCCTAAAAGGAAAGGAATTCTGAAATTGGGAACTACTACCTCTTTTGTAATATTACTGCTTAAGAGAACTAAGGCTAAAACAATGATGATTTTGCACGATTACTGTATTTGGAACCTTAAGTTGAAAACTATTTGATGTTTCTAAATTAAAGCTTCTTAAAAAGCCTTCTTAAATAAATTTATGTATTTAAACTAACTCATCTGAAAAGAAAAAGAATTTTCCATATTTTCTTTTTTTAATCTCTTTGTGTCCACCTATACTTTTGTAGGTCAGTAACAAGATACGTTTATTGTAAAATTGTGAAAATATTTTTTCTTTTGTTTGAACTAACTCCACTTTTAAAAGAACCCTAATTTTTCCTTTACTTGTAATGTCTACTCATTCTCCTTCCACTTTCTCTCCACTGTTCACTTCCACAATGCTATCCTCTTAGTCATGTGTTTTTGCAAATCAACACTGCCTGCACGGATACTGCCCTACATCCTGGGTGCACTATTCTTGATCTCTGCTAGTCCTAGTACATCTTTTTTTGGAGAAGGTGGGATGATATATAGTCCATATTAAAAAAGTGGTTAATACAACTGATTCTGCAGGCACTATAACCATGTACTGTTTTATTCAACAATATCTCTTCAGGGACATATATTTTATTTGCATTTTTACTGCCAATGGCACAGAAATTGAAAGATGTTGATAAGAAATTCAGTTAATGGGTAAAGAAAGCAGCTAGTAATTTCTACAGGGTTTCAAAATTCTCTGCCAAGGTATTAGAGTAAGCCTGTAGAGGACTTAGGGAATTTATTGTACATGTATAGAAAAAAAGGGAAGAGACACAAGTTACCATCAAGAATTAAAATCACCCAAGCAGATCATCTTGAGTGCCATCACACAGCATGTACAGGACAACAAGGCAATCAGACCCAGTCATCATGGGTTTATGAAAGACAGGTCTTGCTTGACTGATCTGATCTCATTCCATGACATGGTGACCCCTTTAGTGGATGAGGGCAAGGCTGTGCTGATGTCTACCTGGACTTTGGTAAAGCCTTTGACACTGTTTCTCATCACATACTCCTGGAAAAGCTGGCAGCTCATGGCTTGGATGGGTGTGCTCTTCACTGGGAGAAAATCTGACTGGAAAATCAGGCCCAAGAGTTGTGGTGAATGGAGTTAAATCCAGTTGGCGGCTGGTCAGAAGTGCTGTTCCCCAGGGTTCAGTACTGCGGCCAGTTCTCTTTATCTCTTTGATCAACATCTTTATCAGTGGTCTGGACAAGGGGATCGAATGCACCCTCAGTCAGTTTGCAGATGACACCATCAGGCGGGAGTGTTGATCTGTTTGAGGGTTGGAAGGCTCCGCAGAGGGATCTGGACAGGGTGGATCGATGGGCTAAGACCAACTGTATGAGGTTCAACAAGGCTCAGTGCCAGGTCCTGCACTTGGGCCACAACAAGCCTCTGAAACGCTACAGGCTTGGGGAGACAGTGACTGGAAAGCAGGAGTAGGGAAGTGATTGCCCCCCTGTACTTGGCACTGGTGAGGCTGCACCTTGAATATTGTGCTCCGTTTGGGCCCCTCACTACAAGAAAGACACTGAGGTGCTGGAGCATGACCAGGGAAGGCCAACGGAGCTGGGGAGGGGTCTGGAGCACAAGTCCTGTGAGGAGCAGCTGAGGGAAATGGGGTGGTTTAGCCTGGAGAAGAGGAGGCTGAAGGGAGACCTTATCACTCCCTACAACTACCTGAAAGGAGGCTGCAGAGGGGTGGGTGTTGGTCTCTTGTCTCAAGTGACAAGCGATAGGACGAGAGGAAACGGCCTCAGGTTGCACCGGGGAAGATTTAGATTGGATATTAGGAAAAATTTCTTCACAGAAAGAGTTGTCAGGCATTGGAACAGGCTGCCCGAGGAAGTGGTTGCGTCAGCATCCCTGGAGGTATTTAAAAGATGTGGTGCTTAGGGACATGGTTTAGTGGTGGACATGGTAGTGCTAACAGTGAGACTGTTAACTGATTCCAAGTCTTGTCCACCCCAAGTGATTTTATGTTTCTAAAAGGTGATAAAATCATTTATCTGACTACAGATTACCAGCAACTTCCATTTAGATACAATGTTGGTCAACACAGCTATTAATGTTACGTGGCAAAATCTGGGAGCAAAAGTTATCTAGATTTCTTTAGTTTTAATTACCACAAGACACTAAGTGAACCAAACAAACACAGCTTAATAAACAACTACGGGCAAATGAAACCTAATGCAAGCGATATATTCTGGAAAAGTTCCATACAAGAAACAGCTATCAAAAGTCTACAAAAATCTAAATAAAACCAATGTAGAATCACTATGTTCAACTCCATTTTCAGTATTACTATCACTTACTGTACTCAGAAGCCACAGTCAGGAACAAAGGTAAGTCAATAGCATTCCCTGGCTCTCAGGCATTTTAATAGTTCTAACCGTTCCATTTTAAAATGGACATTAAAAAGGAGATATTCAAGTAGAACTAAAAATAAAAGTTATGAGCTCAGATAAATTCTCAGAAGAAAAGAAAAATCAAAGAGATTGAAATACAAATAACAGGATGCGACAGTGCCACAAATTGATTATATAACAAAGCAGGCAGCTCAGAGCTGCTATTATCCCTGTTTCATATAACACACAAACAAAGTAGAAAAGAAAAATCAGAAAATCTAGGAAATTCAAGAAGGCACAAGTTATTTTTTCCATATGCTATCTAAAAATGTTGCAGAAATCACTGTAAAAGGACATAATAGATATCAGAGGTTATGTATTAGAAATTTAATGGTAAAATGGATAACAATAAAGTGGTTGGAACTGTAAATAAACAAGATGACCCACTATTAGTGAATGCCAACAACACCCTTGAGAGACATTTTGCCTAACTGTTACAATTTAAATAAGAAATACTTGACAGTAATCTGAATTAAAACACCAATTTGAAGAACAGGGAAAGTGAAAAATTGTGGTGGCCCATATCTTGGCCTATGATTAAAAACTGGCTCATCTTCACTTAAAGTTTTCAAACAAAATAGAAATTCTACATCCCTGAGAGCTGCACGGAAAGCAATGGGGATCCTGCCTACACTACAAGACCAAGTCTGAAGTGTACACAAAGATTCTGGGAGACGAACACTCCTAATGTTCTGGCTTCCTGTATTTCCCAGCAGACAAGACTTTTCACATAGACTATAAGGGCACTAAGGGAGGTTGAATTCCGAGATTATAAAACCAAAACCCTCCAGAACACAAGCAAATCTGCCTATAAAACCATTTTCACTGAACAAGCCCCTGGAAACAAACTAGTTTAAGCACTTAAACAGTCTTTACTATAAGAAAAGCATTTAGGAATAGTCTATAAAACCAAAAGATACCTTGGTTTTACTTGCAGAGATATATGTATACACACACACACACAGAGTACGCATGTCTGAGAAAGAACTGAAGGAGATACTAACAAGATTTATTTCGTTCTGACCCCTTACCTGGACAAGATGGATTAGGGTGGTCAGAATGGCACATCGTAGCATATTATGCTCCTCACTCTGTTTCCAAAGCAGTGGTAAATACTGAATCAAACATCCTGCATACGGTCGTATCTGAAGTTCAGAACACAAATTTGTTTCTTGATGTGTAAAACGAAGCCATTAATTTATCCCAAACATTACTTCTGAGATATTTATGAGCTGCTTTTGTCACAGTAAAAACGGTTTTCTTTAAATTTATCCCTCTTTCCTCTTCCTAAAACACCACATACCAGTCCAAGTAAAAAACCAACCACATAATGCTGAATAACCTCTCAAGTTACCCATACTTTGAGCTGCGCCTGGACTACATAATCTCCAGATGTTTGTCTCAACTTCAGGTTTTTGTATGATGCCCTACAATACAAAAAGGCTAATCTATTTGTCTTCTAAAGTATTTAATTAGGAATTAACCTAAACAGATTCACAGGTTCCTTCTCAATTTGTTTTTCTGCTGCTTCTCTAGCTTATCTAAAATGCAGGTAAATCTGCTGTTCTGCTGATCTCTCTTACAAGGGACAATTAGGAAAGATACATTTGGCTCTCAGACAGGATTACTTGTAGAAAGAGGAGATAAACTCGAAACCACGCATTATCTCTGTCCTTAATACAGTAATACTACAAAGGAAAAAAACCTCCAAAACCGGGGAGGGAGGGGCGTGTGTAGTCAACAACTCATTTTTTAATTCTGCAAAAACTTCTTCAATTCCTTTATGTATAAGCTGAAGATTATACTTTAATGAAGAAGGAAGTACTGAAAATTCATCATGTGAACTTGAAACTTTTAATTCAGCTAAGGAGAGTGCTGTAGAGGCAATCATGATCTGTACTGCTGCCAATAAGAGACTATAAATTTAACTGCACAGTCCCTAGGAGGGTGAGGCATTTTGTCCCTCCAGATGTGTCTTTTAGTATGTAAGATTTAATAAAATACTACTTCAGATATGAGACAATTAGAGTAAACTACATTAAGAAAATTGCAAGAAATGTAGTAAGATAAACAATCAAGGTCTGTACTTTAAAAGATGAATCAACACAAAAAATACTTTAAAGTAACTGAGCAAGAACATTTTACACAAAAGAAATGAGAACTGAAAAGTTAAAAGAGAACCAAGTAATGCAAAACAGTCCAGGCATCTACCATAACAACTACTAGTCTACTAATCAATTACATTTTTCTACTGTTTTTGTTTAAGTTAAAAACATCAAGTGCTCCTCTGTGTTCTTAGAACAAAGCCAACACTGAAATCTACAAAGAATACCTGTATATTGACTCTTTCAATCACACAAGACAGAACGTGAAGAACATGCATTTTGGTGTCACATTGTGTTACTTCCTGAAGTAGCTGAAAGAGCAGTGTAAACATGGATTCCAGATACTAGAAGAAAAAAAAAAAAACCCTACAGATTAGACCATGAAAAACACAGTGGGTGACATGAAATGGTGATTCAGTTTGAAAATACATTATTTTCATGTTTTGGTAAATGTGAACATGACTTCACAGATAAAAATACTATAAAGCTGAAGGACTTCTCTCCAGAAGTAGCACTTTGTTAGGGTCAAGGCAAAAGTACAGTTTTCCAGCTTTTGGGTCAGTAGATAAAATCTATATGTTCAACTGAAAAAGACATCTTAAACAATTCCAATTTTTAGAGTGTAGAGGCACTCTGCATTTTTGCTTTGGTTGTTCTCAAGAGAGTTGCAATTAACATGGAAGTCACAATCAAATGAGAAGAAAAAGCACCTCTTAAATTTGAATGATAAAAAAAAAATCTGCTGTAACTACAGCTAACATTTTATTGCTCTCTTCATGACAACAGCAATGACCACTGCAAAGAACACAAATACAGGAGACCAAGAAAGTCTATGTTTTTAACACGCTATTTTAACTGCATACTTCATTTAAAATTTGTGTGAAACAGCAGGTTGGAAAACACTGTGTGCAACAGGGATACTGCAAAGTCACACTGGTGTAGAGACACATTTGTTAGACAGTATTTATATTGTCTCAGCATGAAGAAACTTAGCAGCTGGTCACACAATATATACAGAACTAAACACAACGCCAGAAGTTGTAATAGTCATAATACTAAAAGGGTTTGAATTGTCTGTCTGTATACTGCACATTAGCAACCTTAACAGAAGGCTAAAAAAACCCAATACACACACACTGATTACTAAACAGTGTGGTTTAAAATGAAATTGGAAAATATTTTTTCCCTGCTTTCCTCTGTAGTTTTATCTGCTCATCAGAATATGCCCATATAAATGCTCTTACCGGTAAGAACTGGTCAGTTCTGAACTCAAAGTCATCTACAGGTGAACAACCACTAAGGAAAAAAACCACACAGACTGCAGATGGATACAAGACTCAAATAAACCAATATTCCATGGATACACAAAAATTATAATGTGAAGAATTTGTTAGTAAGTTTTAAATTGTTCATTTTCCTACATCTCTGAGTTAAGAAGCAAACAAACATCTTTGCCAAAAAAAAGGATATTTAACTTCAATGTTGTAGCTGTCTCAATACGGACCTGAAAGACAAGTCAAGAAGCTTCACGCATTCGTCCATTAAATTTTTTGATTATCAACCTAATATTTGACAATATCAAATCAGTTGCTGTTTCAGCAATTGAATCATCCTATGTGTTCTGCCATCCTCTAAGAAACGCAGTTAGTTCAACTCAAACATTTTCATTTGCTTTCATTTTAGTATCCTTTACTAAAGGATCCTTTAGTATCCTTTACAGTTAGCTTACTTGGCATTGCTGAAGTGGTACCATCTAGAGAAACTACTCAGGCAAAACCTTCATGAAGGTCAAGAAAGAATTAATAAGATATCTAGCCTGTGACAAAAACCTCTTGCAATAGAGACGTTTAACTTGGGATTATCTTATGGCTTGCTGTCACCCAACAAGCACAGAATCAAATAAACTCAACAAGTTAGCACATTCTTCCCTCGTAATCATTCAGATGATCAGAAAGTAGTAAGTGAAAACAGTCACGACACCGAAAACATCTCTGGCTCTACTACAGCTGTCTGGAATCCCAGAAATAACTGTTATGACTGCCAATTACTAATATTTAGTTAATATTAACTAATACTTAACTAACATTAACTAAAACTAGCTATGTTTATTTGTTGGCTGCTAGCACGGTTTGTTTAAAAATACAACCAAAAGAAACAATCACAAAACCAGCTTCTCAACCTCACCAGCTGGTAAACCGTAATTGTAGCTTACAGCCACAGAACTGTACTCAGCCAGCTTAGCAACTAGTGCCATTTATCATATTCTGCTAGCAGGTAACTGTTGATGCATAAATAATACTGTATACTTCTGGGACCAGTCACAGAATAACCCTGTTTTACGTACACAAAGTGTTCATAGATAATTTATCTCAGGACACTTCACATACTTCTTCTTATAAGACACAGACTGTTGTTATTGCCATTCATTTTCCCACAAAACCATCACCTAGTGCAACTTAAGGCTTCATTTCATGTCTGTGACCTTACCGTTCCACACCTCCACAATTACACATCACCACAACTTCCCAACAGATTAGCTTTGGCAAGAAAAACCAGACTTGAGGTGTGATGTTATGACAATCATCAATCAGGTTTACACACTGTATGGTATTTATATTTCACCTGTGTTTACAGGACAAATGTACAATCTAAAACATTATTTATCTATACTTACCACCAAGTCCTGGTCTTGAAGCAAGTTACGAATTGCCTCATACAACATAGGTCTCAGGTCTGATTTGAATTTTACAGAAATCCACTGTCCAATCAGCCAAATTACTCGTCGGCGTATTGGTTTATACCTTTGAAAGTAGAGGGAAAAAAATTGTACTCATTAATTTTGCTGTGCTAAAATACTTAAATGAAAAAGAAATCTAAAAATCACTAGGAAAACATTATTCCCTACAACAAGTATTAAAAATATTTAGTTTGTCAAGACAACTTTAGAACTTCACTGCAGAAATCTTCTTCATCAAAATTCTGCACTAGAAGGCTCAGGAAACACCAACTTAGTCTGGAAACGATAACTTTCATCCTAAATGACTGATTCTTGAAAGTCTCACTAAAGATAGAGTTTATTCCGCACACAGCACATCAATAAAAGAAACTAAAAATAAATCTTACATTTATTACTGCCATCATGCCATCTACTGCTGTCAGAGTTTCCACAAATTTCCCTGACATTCCTTTTATGCCCAAAATTTTAGGTCAGATACAGTTTAGAAATGCAAACTTAAGTACTGCATTACAGCAACTGCCAGAGTATTTCATGTCATCAGTCTAAAACTGTTCTCGGAAAGAAATGACAAACAGCTTTAGAGTCAATGGGAAGAAGTAAGAACCAGAACAATGAGCAGAATGGCCTAACAACGACTGAGAAAAGCATTTCCTAGAGCTGCTCTCTCTCTCCAGTGATTGTAAAAGCTGATAAGGAAGAGTAGATCACATTTAAATGTTTAACTTGCATATAAAGTTAGGAAAAATAACCCCTTTCACAGAATTTTTTTTTTCCTTGTTATCCTGAAACAAGGATTTGATTTTTCATTTGATGAACTTTTGCCTTGCAAGCCATGAAGACAGCAATTTAAACTGAAATTATTGAAGCTTCTTTACATTTAATAAATGTGATTTATTAAACTTTCCCATAACCATGAGATAATTAACAAAGCACAGCTTCAGAGAACATGAAAGTTGTGGAAGTAGCAAGTATACAGCACTTCATTGGACTGGAACACAAAGCTAATGAGAAATAATATTGAAAGCCAATCGTAACCTGGGCGGTATCAAGAGAAGCATGACCAGCAGGTCAAGGGAGGGGATTCTCCCCCTTTACCCTGCTTTCATGAGACTCCACCTGGAGTGCTGTGTCCAGCTCTGGGGCCCCAGTTTGAGTGAGTCCAGAGGAGGCCATGAAGATGCTCAGAGGGCTGGAGCACCTCTCCTATGGGGACAGGCTGAGAGAGAGTTGGGCTTATACAGCCTGGAGAAGAAAAGGCTCCAAGGAGACCTTATAGCACCTTCCAGTACCTGTCACATTGATACGTTCACTTTCAGCATGAAAAAATGTCTTAAAATGGAATTCCTGCAGAAAATTGTATTCAGTAAACTATTTTCACATTACAGAGAAGTTTATCCTTAATCAGTACAAAACTAAATATTATGGCAAATAATACATTTGCCAATGCAGTGTTTCAAAAATATTTAAGAATATTTTTTCATTAATCCCATATTTCTCCTACTGCTATGGACATGGTTCACAGACTCACTACCAACAGACAATGGAACATTCAAAGAAAACAAAACACAGCAAACTCTTCAGTTACTGCTGACAACACACAGGTGTGTGTTCCCTAACATGCTTGTTCACCACTTTGTGAACAAGCATGTGAATCCCCATGGGACCTTCTGTGGGACAGCAGATCACACTCTCCAGTACGCTTTATCTGAACTGCACGTGTACTCATGAACCAGTTGTTAAAGCAGCACTCCAGTCAAACCTCTAACACCATCGCCCTTGCCCTTATTGTCATGGCGGTCTCCACTGACGCTGCCAGTAAAAGCCGTTCAAGCAAACAAAGCTTCAAACTCCTGGATGAATTCTACCGCAAGTTTCTGTCCTCACAGGAATTCCATCCTTTGCTATCATAAATATCAAACAAATGGTTAGACCAAGTGTCTTCCCAACTGTAAATACAACTGTATCAACTGTAAAATCCAGCATGTGCTACAAACACCATGGTAGCTTTTTTCAGGGACTGGTGCTGGTGCAGCACAACAACAAAGGATCAATCGTGTGTAAAAGATCTCTCTTTTTTTCCCTGCTCTTCTCATATTTAGCCTAACCATTAGTGTACTTGACCACTGCTAACGAGCAAGGTGAAGTTGAGGTCATACCAAAAAAAAAAAAAAAAAGGAAAACTAATGACAGAAAGAATAGAAACACTGGAGACACCAGGTAAACAACTGTGTTGTGACTCTGATGTAAGGTTATACATCTATAAGTAAATAATTCCTTTTTTTTAAAGTATATTGCAAGGAAAAGAAGCATTTTAACATTTGTAAGTTTAGTAGGATCTTCACTCTAAACGGAACAACTGTATTTGTAAAGAGAGTGTTTATGGCATCTGGAAACAAAAAAGGCTGGCTGGCAACTCAGTATGGAAAATCATTTACAATTTATAGTACCTACTAAGGGCATTAGCAAACAAATTAGTTCATATTTCAGATAACAATCTTGTCTGGTAAGATGAATTCCAAATGTACAAGAAAAAAATAGTGAAGTTCTTTAAAGGACATTAGGGTCACTGCTAACGATTCTGATGAGAAAAATGGGATAGAGAGTCAATAGGTGAGTGGGAACTCATCTGATGAGGATTAGCATGTACAATAGAGGACACTTCCCTGAGGGAAGAGTGACAATTTGAAGAATAGGGAAGAACACCATCTTCTAGTCAGCTGTAGATGACACAGCACAGCTCTAGAGATGTCAGTCTATACTGAGATGCCAAAACTGGTCTTTCAAAATGTGATAAATGCTGAACAAAAAGGGTACTCAAGTGAAGGCCATCCAAGTGAAGGGGACCTTGGTAAGAAAGAAGGAAACCCCATGGCAGATGGATTATGTAATACTCCATGCAGAACAGCCTTTAATCACATACATGTTGCAACATAACCCAAATCCTTACCTCATCCCTTTACGGCTGGCAAAAGTAACGGAAGAGTGCTTGTATTTAGACTAGTAGAGAAGAACAAATCACAATGCTAGCTAAGCTACAGTTTTACAGAGATTATCTCCATAAATTTCACAGAATCACTAAGGTTGGAAAAGACCTATAAGATCATCCAGTCCAACCATCAACCCAGTACTGCCATACCCACTCGACCATGTCCTCAAGCACCATGTCTACGCGTTCCTTGAACAACTCCAGGGATGGTGACTCCACCCCTTCCCTGGGCAGCCTGTTCCAGTGCCTGACCACTCTTTCAGTGAAGTTCTTCCTTTCAGTTGCTGCCTATAGGGCTCTGAGTTCTCAGAAGGCCTAAATATCTTTCTTTAAATGAGCAAATATGATTATCCTGAGAAAATTTAGTCAACACAAATATATGCAAGAAGACAGACAAATATTTTTACAGAACACTGGAAGTATCCACCACACAGTAGTTCAAACAAACAGAAACTGTGAGGAACACTGCCACTTCTGTGACTGTATCAGTTTTCCACAGGTAATTCATACCTCTCCTCATTTAGTGGGTATGTTTAAATATTGAGCATTTTTCAAGTCTGCAATTATTAGACATTATACCTTATAAGATTTGCATAAGCAGACCATATTTAAATGATGAAGGCATAACAAACCAAGGTGTTTACCTGTTATGAGAAACCTGTAGTTCTGCTAGTAGTTGATTTTTAAACCACTGATCAAAATCCACACTGTCAAATAGTTCATAAGCAGCCAGTCCAACCGCATTATACACTGGAGAAAAACAATAGTTATGCTTATTGTTGGTTAAGTATTTAACTTTTAGTACTAATCAGACTGATTTATGTTTAAAAAAATAAACACAGCTATTTTGATAACTTGAACATAATGAAGCAAAACTAAAGCACATATTTCTGAAGAAAGGTATTATCAGACTGTGATGAAGGAAACTCTGTAGGAAATTTTAGTAAAAGAAATGTATTACAGATCTTAAAAATAGTTAAAACCCATTACAACACTGAAGATCTTATTCTAACATCAAGACTAGTTCCATCAGAGGTTTGGACAAGTCTTTTCTTTTGACATAAAATCCCCTTACCTGTAAAACATATAGGGTATCTCCACAGAAGCACTGAAGTTTATTTATTTGTGGAGAGGAGAGGAAAGGACAGGACAGTAAGGGAGATTTGTCTAACGGTTTGTTGCACAAAAAAGCTGAAAGAAGCACCATATTTTTACACAAGCATTTCAAAACACGAAGACTGACATCAAGCAAAAGGAGATGCAGAATTTAGGTCCTACTTTTCAAATGTCTTAGAAAAAATCTTGCAAATTATTCATATAATTTTAAAAGGTCAAGCATACACACAAAAGCAGCTCTTACTTCAAAGGCAAAGTAAAATTTAATTTACCAGCATCTTTAATCAGTACAGCACTTGTATCTTCCATGTTGGTAGATCCTACAAGACAAAGTTAAAATAAAGGAAAAAGCATAACTAAAACAAAGAACACAAGCAACTTCGCACTTATACACTTTAAATGAGTATGCTGTGAATTAAGACTGCTTTGCTACTTCTGCTGCATTCACAAGTTCAGGTATTTCAGTTTCAATACTTTTTTTAAGTGAATATACTAAAATCAGATCTCTGCTTTCATACTGTATTTTAGACTGATTTCTTCAGAGCATTTTTAACAGCAACATGCAAGTAAGTCAAAAGCATTTATTTTAAATTAACAGAGTCAAAACCTGCAAACTGCTGAAGACAGTTGACCACGTGGTACTATTTCCAACAGAGTCTTTGACCTAGTTCCTATATACTTTATATATGTGTGATGTGCACTTAGAGTGTTTAAGTACACATTTTCCAAAATCTTGCAAATTAATGAATTCTTAATATCATCTAATGCTTCAACAGTAACACCCAAATTGGAAACATCCAGAAATTGCTACTAGGGGCTTCAGGAGCCAAAAACCCCCTGTGTGCATGTACCTTTTAGCATGTCAGTATTAACTATATAATTCTTGGAAAACAAAAATAACTGTCTACACTGTTGTAAGGAACCTTTTACCATTCCCAGTATCACAGAACCGCAAGCCATCCCCAACTTATGTGCACAAAGTATTTTATGAAGAGATTCTGTGAATTGAGAAACCACACTCAGAAAAATGCGTATTTACTTCTATTTAATACAATGTACTGATCCATTCTGCAAAGTTCAAATACAAAATACTGTATGTCAAATGAGACAAACCTAGGGAAACAACCTAAGCTAAAGTGACAGGGAAAACAAAGCAGCAGTGTCTTTGTTTTGGCTAGAGGGGAGTGAGCGAGTGGCTGTGTGGTGCTTAGCTGCCAGCTGGGGTTAAGCCACAACAGACAGCTACAACTTTCATGGCCTCTATAAAACTAAGTTTGGGGGCAAAGAATCATAGCATAGAATAGAAAGGAAACTTGGATCATTCCTCTGTCTACAAAGACTTCAGTCTTCATACAGAACACCACTAAATTTTTAAAGCATATTTTTCACATTTGGTAAAGAATCCAGACTCTCCCAATTGACTACACAACTTGAACTTTGTCTTCTAATTTTTTTGTTCCATGCAGGATTTTTGCAGACACATGGCAGAATTACCATGCAACATTTGAACATGAAGTTCCCAGTATAAAACAACCACTCAATTTATTATGCTTGTTGACCACTCTCAAGAAAGCCTGAGATCTCATGAAAGTAGAAATGCCCCAGTCTTTGCCAGTTATCTAAAAAAGTTATAAGGAAAAGTAAAGAATCCTTAGGATTCCCTTTTCCTAGATATACATTGCATTTTCCTTATGGTTGGTTTAGAAACAATTTTAAAATACTAACACGTCCTTTCAAAATGCAGAGTGAACGCACAATACAAAATGAGAGATAACAAATTTGTTTAAAAGTTGACAAAACCAAATGTAAACAATTCTACATTTTACATTTCCTTTATTTTTTCAAGAACTTACCTTGCAGACTGCGAACCATTTCTAAAAGCACAGGGCTAAGAGTTTGATTATATTCGTGGAAAATATCAATAAAAAGAACTTCTGTGCATGGCTGAAAAATTAAAATATCTGTTTTAGAATCTATGAAAAGGCAACCATACATATTATGCTAAGATTTTAAGTGCTGAATACTTCGCACCAGAGGTCGTAACTTAAAATGTAATATACTACAGCAAAATCAGTATTATGGGAAACACACTCTTCCTGCTATACGGAACGCTTAACCCCTAGCAAGAGTTCGATGGCTGCACCTCTATCAGCCAGTTCTGCGGTGGAAGAACAACAGATCTGTGGAGGGAAACAGCTGTTGTTGAGAAGCCAGTGAACACACTGTAGGTATGCCATGGCTTCTTTCTGGGTTAGGTCCAGCTGAGTTATCTGAATACCCATTTGTACCTGGAACACACTAGATGCACAGGGTTGGGTTATTTAGTTATAAAATTGAAAGTAACCCAGCAAAAAACCTTTGAGATCGCTCTGCAAAGCAAACCACAGCAGTGATAACTGGGAAATTCACTACGACAGCATATGTTTGATGCGAACTAAAATACCAGCATAGCTACATCCAAAACTTCCGTCATTTATCATGTGCACTAACAAAGTAATAACTAATATTACCAGTTATCAGTTTAAAGAAGAGACAACTTCTACTGGGTTTAATCTCCATCAGATGCTACAGAATACAAATGCTGAACCAAACTCCTTTTCCCTCTTCCAAAAACATGAAGTGCATAGTTTCCAGTGTATTTCAGTATATTTTAACATTGATAAAGGAACAAAGTTGATTTATACTCAGAAATCTCATTAACTAAAGGGGTTTTTTTAAAGCACAAGCTTACCTTTCTATCAGATTTCTCTCTTGGTTAGAAAACTATCAAGAAATGCATCCAGAAATGTTAAATGGTTTTCTTTCAAACTGAAACACTTACTCTGAGACTGTACTTCCAAGAATCTCCTCCTGACTCTTCTACAGCTATTATTTCACAAAGAAAAGGAAAATAATATTTGTATTATATTTCATATGTTATTATACAAAACTCTTACACGAATATCTAAATAAATTGCAACCAACTATAAACCATGTTTCTTACTGAAGCCTTCTGGGTCCTCTTCCCACATGGTTAATTCTTCCTCTGTCAGCAGGAAATAGTGAGTGACTAATCTTCTACATATTTCCATTAGTGTGGGATATGTGAAAAATGCTGTCTTTATCTTATGTGCTTCAAGAGTTTCAGGACTGCTATCTGGAAAAAAACACAGAAAATTCCAAATTACAATTAGGTGGCTTAATGACCAAACAGTAGAGTAGTACAATTGCGAAGAAATCAATAGATAAGAAATTTTTAACGTCAGCAGAAAAAAAAAGAAAATAATACATTTTCATGTCAGATTTTCAAGTGACGCTTTTTTAAAGCAAGTTAAACTCTAAAAATCATTTACTTTTAAGGAAGTTGTCTAAGTCCATAATTAAACTGAAGGATCATTCGGGCTTCACAAAGTATTTATGATACTTTTCAGCTACTATGTAGATGAAAAGCAAAACTATTTACCTGCTGCTTTTGGTATTCTTCTTTTATTTAGCATTACTGAACTTAAAACCACACATAACTCAAAGTTTCATTTATACCTATTCAGAAAGTTTATCCAAATACAATCTTAAAAATAACTTGGATATTTTAAGAGTTAATATTGGTTAAAGAAAGCATCAACAAAACCGAATACTGTATGCTATACAACCAACAAAACCACTATATGTCAGCCAGAAATCAAGAAAAATAAATTTTCTATTTTAATTTGCTTTCAATCACCCAGTTCTAAAAGAGTCAAGTGCTACAGCTTTTATCAGAGTGTGATATATTCTTCTTGTCCCAAGTGTCCACATTTCTATTTTACAAACTCAAACAACTACAAACTTTTGCAAGTAGAAATTTCTGTTAACAATCAGTGGATTTAGGATATGTTAATGTTTTATGAAATTATGGAATAACATTGAAATACATCAATATTTTTAAGAATTTCAAATACCGGGTTTGTGTAACCTTTCTGACACATACAAGTATGTTCACAAAACTTTTTTTTTTTTTAATTTAGAAATAGAACGCTAATTGTTAACTAGTCATTGCCAAATGTCAAATTAACATGGAAGTTCTGGGGTTTATTTAACATAGTTCAATTCTGTTTTTCATTATCCATAAATACAGCCTTGTGTGAAAATTCACAATGAAAGAGTCCTCCAAAGCAGAACATATAAACTGATTCATATTCAACCGCATGTCAAATTCTATGTGTTTCTGTATTTCAGAGTAGTGGTATTAGTTAATTACAGCAAATACCCCATTTTATCTAACATTTCTCAATGGAAAGATGCATCAAACCACTTGATGAAATTCCGTACCTGAATACTTTTAAAAATTAAGTTCAGTGAAAACTAAAACAATGTACAAAAATACTCACACTCGTGTATTTAAAACAGCTTAAGCAAGTCAATGTCTACATATATATATATATATATGAATACTTTAACCATCAAAGTAAGAATTATCAATATAGGGACAGTAGCATATACTACTAACTATTAAAAAATTAAGTGTTTCCAAAGAATGTCTTAAGGGAGTTTTACTGTTGGGAACAACTAGCAAAATGTTTACTCAAGATATAAGAAATGTTTTTAGTAAATAGCAGCAGTACCTTCAATATTTTTGGATGGCTTGTATGCATAATTTTTTACAATCATCTTAATGAGATTCATGCACTGTACAATAAACCGCTCAAATACAATTCCTTCACCAGCTTCTGTGAAAACATAGCTTACAGCAAACTCCAATGACCTCTGAATCAAAGGGGTGAATGAAAAAGGATGTTGATCCAGGAAGTCCAAAAGCTAAAAATAAAGGAAGCAGAACAAGAAAGAGAAATAAATAATTTTTGTGCAAGCCTTACTAAATGTTTTCATAAACTAGTTATGAGAATCCAAGTGCCAGTTTATACAAAATTACAGAAAAGAAAACTGAACACAGACAGGAAATTAAGAAGAGATCAGTACCAACGGTTAATGAAGCATTATTTTGCCCTGAAATTCTTGAGTCATGTTCAAAATTACCTTTTTTTTCTTTTAAGTTTAAGGAACAATACCTTTTTTCGACTAGACCAGCTTGCTACCGACACAGCATATAAAATATTTTAGCCATACGTAAAAACCCTAAACATTTTAGCAGCTAATTCAAGCCTATTAGAGTTATTTTAAGTAAAAGGGGATTGAGTGAAATAACTTCTTATCCTTTTTTCTACACCCTTCCACTGCAGTACAAACACTTGCTGCTTCAGCTTAGCTTTTCCAGCTCGTGGTCTAGAACACATTGGTCAATTTCTTTAAACTCCTGTACCACGCCAAAATACCTAAGCCTAAATTTTTGCATCTGAATTTCTACAGGTGGTAGTTTACCTATTAATAAAATGCATTTCCTCTTCAGGTCGATGCAAAAAGCTGCATGTGCTTCACATACTTCACTTGTTAGTTCAAAGTAAGAACTACTATGACAAAGACTAAAAATGTTGGATCAGAGCACCTTCAGTTCAATTTTGGTGAAGCTGACAGGTGCCTCTCACTTCTGATAATTAGGCTGAATATTTAAGTAAGACCCATAGCCCCAAAATAGAATTTGAGAACAATGGGAATTCTGTAGGTTTTACATCTTTTAAAAACAGAGCAAGTGACAATGCTAAAATTAATTTCCAATAATATATGCAATTAATGGTTGCTCAGAATTAGCTGACAACTCCAAATGTATTATATAATGCAAAAGTCACAGAGGGTAAGAGAGGTTTCTGTTAATTTTCTTTCAATACACTAAAAGTGGCCTGTTATTCAACAGAATTAACAGGGCCTTAGAAATAGCAATCTAACTACTTAAAAAAGACAGCGTAAAAAGTTTCTCTTCTGTATTCATCAACGCTGATACCAGTGTTTTAGCAAAACTGTCAGAATTCTTTTTTTGAGCAAAATCCTAGATGAATAATTTACTAATGTAATGCGCTTAAATTTTGTTTGAGCTAAGGAAATGTATTGTTCACTCCTGTAACTTTTGTCCGCATAAGTAAGAAGACACCATTTTCTTTAAAAATATTCAAAAACATACTTCATAACAAAGAAGTTTTAAGTTGCAGTACTTTCCATTTCTTTAAAAGATCTGAAACCTGTTTTCTTTAAGGCACATGCATATCTGAATGGGGACTGCTCCTCCAGAACAGCAAACTACTCAGTAACTGAATGGAGAATTTACTTACCACTTTAGTGAACAGAATTATAGTCTTTTCTAGACGATCTCTGCATATGTTTTCTCCTCTTATACTTCTACCTGGTGAATCAGATATTTAACAGCTATCATTTTTTCACATTTCCCTTTTCTTTCTGGATAGGTAAGTTTTCAAAAAATTAATACTGGAGAACAACGTGGTTTATCTGTAGTTCAGGGATTACAGCAGGCAGCAAAAAGTTTTATGGCAGAATAAAGTCAAATCCAAGGTAATGAGTATTGGGGAAAAAAAAAAATCTTTAACCATTTCCCTCAGTGAGTTTCACTGCAGCTATGACTGATCAAAATAAAACAACTGGGACATCAGTACAGACAACTCAACAATAAAAGGCAGTTAAAAATAATGCAAGGAAATGCTAGCATAGACAAGTAAAAAAGCAATGAAAAGATAAAAATGCTCCTTTACAGAAGTATGGCATAGCCCTGCTACATAAAACATGCTTCTCTAGAAACTCCACCTTAAAAAATAATTGATTATGGGCTCTGGAATACATTCTGAATTTACAAAAAAAAAACAGATAAAACTTTCATTATAAAAAAAAAACAAGAGACAAACACAAAAAGAGTCATAATGAAGGCATACAGGCAAAACCATGCTATAATAAACAGTAACCTTGTAAGGTAGTTGTCCCTGCTTTTTCAAAAGAACTTCTTGATTAAAAAAGTAGAAATGGGAAGCTTCATCTCATGTCTTATCTTAGGACCTTCAAACCCCAGAGTTCCCATGTTCTAAGGGACTACAATAGTCACCAAGCTTCAGGATAGCATGGTCTCCAGTCTATTAAAGCTAGGAAACTATCTTGCCAAAAACAAAAGAAGGGCCAGAAAGAGCATGACTATAGTATAGTAGGAGGTGCAAACAGCTGCGTTCAAAGCAAACTGCATTTTAGAAAAGAAAAAAAGGTATTTTATTTTGGCACTGCACACAGTGGAGGCTTCAATCTTTTCTAGAACCAAGGCTCAGAGCCCAGATCAGGCCTTCTCACCTAAGCACAGGCTCCTGAGTCAAGTACCTTCATATATATAAAAAAATTATTTCTACTCAGTTTAGAGGTCTATTCTCAGAAACTGAATCCTAAAAGAATGACCTAACAGGCTTCAAATGAATGAATGGCTTCCACATCTACTACAAGTGCACAATCAAGAAAAGCAGAGTGAGTTCAGATGCAACACCAGCAAACATCTTTTTGCTTGCTTCAGGTAACTTCCCTGAAAAAGCACCAACACCTGCCAATTGTACTTCTGTTGACTGTGTTAACCTGTGGTTGCCTGTCTCAGACTACTACTCTTCCACTTACAAAGAACACAGAGCTGAATGTGGTCTTTATTTCCCATGTTACACTTACCAAAATATATGGTAAACCCCAGGAAAACGTGAAACTCCCCCAGAGAAGAAAACTCATGATCTGACTTTTACTAGCACCTACATACTTTAGTACGGATACTCTGTAAATCCATGGCTTAAAATACTTTTTTTTTGTCACTGCCATTATCACACCAAGTATAATTTCGGTGGGATTTTATTTTGTTGATATAAAAGAACAGTTTTACTGAAGGCTCTTCTGATGATAGTTTCAGCAGCAGTTAAGTAACAGCTTTGTGTTTATAAAAAATACCTGAATGATTATTGATGATGCACTAAACTGTATGTTTTCATCCAGCTTCTAATTTTTAACAGCCAATAAAAAGGGAAATATTCAGGTACTTACTACACTCCAGAAACTGTTTTAGTCGTTCGAACACTGCATTTAGAAACCCCTGAAAAATATAAAAGTATATGTATCTTTTAAAAGATGAAGCTTATTTTGTGCTGTATCATGAGAAGAAAGTTGAGTCAAACTGAAGTCAGTTCAGATGTGTTACTAGCTCAGACATCACCTTATCACTGTTAACTCACTGATTATCTTGGACAAAACCATTTCCTCATTAAACAAACTATTAGCTAGCTAGCAGACCGCATGGATGATCCAAACCAACCTTAAGAGTACCACACAAACAGCATAGCATCTCTAACAGGAGAAGGTATAGGTAAATAGAGACATATGTTTTACAATCTGCTTATCCAATTCTTTCCTGATCTCAACTACCTTGTTTAGAATGTAGGTCATAGGTACCCAATTCCTCCAGCAAAGCAGGCAGTGTTTGCGGTTAAGGAAAGTGCTTGGGTTTCTTCTTTCCTTTTTTTTTTTTTTTTGTCCCCTAGATGGGCTACATACCATAGGCTTCCATGTCAATCAGACAAATTCTATCAATGGAATTTGATAGGACAAATGTGTCATTACAGTCATCATTAAATGAAAACATCCTCCTCCAATGACAGGGGACTTCTTTCAGTAGGCAACAGGGGTGTCACTATCACGTGACATGTAAATTGGAAGGGGTACTTTTTTTTTTTTTTATAAACAGCATGCCATTAGTGTTCCAGTGTTTAGGATCTACCTGGGATCTGACAGTTCTTAACTGACGGGAGGACAACTTTGAGAGCATGTTACTTGATCTTCCTTTACATAACACAAGTGTGTGCCTTATGATTTTTAAACATAGCTCTAACAAAACCCGAAATCATCACAAAAGCTTTCTAATCTAGAACTAGAAACAAATACATGTCACTTACCATGACCTCTACATTCCAATGAGGTTCTACAAACCCATGGACTGTCAGTTTACGAAGCACTAGGGGAAAAAAAAAAAAGTTACTTGTGTAGGTATTTCTCAGCCCTTGTTCCAACAGACACACACGAGTACGGGGCCAGACGGGATCCACCCAAGGGTACTGAGGGAGCCAGCAGAAGTGCTCACTAAGCCACTTTCCATCATCTATCAGCATTCCTGGCTAACCAGGGAGGTCCCAGGCTGTCAGCCTGACCTCAGTTCTAGGGAAGATTATGGAGCACACCATCTTGTGTGCCATGACAAAGCTTGTACACGATAACCAGGTGATCAGACCCAGTCAACATAGGGGTATGAAAGGTAGCTCCTGCCTAACTAACCTGATCGCCCATGACAAGGTGACCCACTTAGTGGATGAAGGGAAGGTTGTGGCTGATATCTACCTGGAATTTAGTAATGCTTTGACACCATTTCTCACAGCATTCTCCTGGTGAGAAACTGGCTGCTCATGGCCTGAACAGGTGTGCTCGTCACTGGAAGAAAATCTGTGTGGATGACCAGGCCCAAAGAGTGGAGTTAAATCCAGTTGGAGGCCGGCCACAAGTGGTGTTCCCCAGGGCTCAGTACTGCGGCCAGTTCTCTTTAACATCTTTATCAGTGGTCTGGACAAGGGGATCAAGTGCACCCTCAGTCAGTTTGTAGATGACACCAGGTCAGGTGGGAGTGTTGATCTGCTTGTGGGTTGGAAGGATCTGCAGAGGGATCTGGACAGGCTGAATCGATGGGTCAAGGTACAACAAGGCCAAGTCCTGAACTTGGGCCACAACAACCCACTGCAGCATTACAGGTTTGGGGAAGAGTGGTTGGAAAGCAGGCTGGCAGAAAAGGACCTGGGGGTGTTGGTCAACGGCAGTGAGCCAGCAGTGTGCCCAGGTGGCCAAGAAGGCAAATGGCATCCTGGCCAGTATCAGGAACAGTGTGGCCAGCAGGAGTAGGGAAGTGATTGTCCCCCTGTACTTGGCACTGGTGAGGCTGCACCTTGAATGTTGTGCTCCGTTTTGGGCCCCTCACTACAAGAAAGACACTGAGGTGCTGAAGTGTGTCCAGAGAAGGACAACAGAGCTGGGGAAGGGTCTGGAGCACCAGTCCTGTGAGGAGCGGCTGAGGGAAATGGGGTGGTTTAGCCTGGAGAAGAAGAGGCTGAGGGGAGACCTTATCACTCTCTACAACTACCTGAAAGGAGGTTGCAGAGAGGTGGGTGTTGGTCTCTTGTCCCAAGTGACAAGCGATAGGACAAGAGGAAACAGCTTCAAATTGAGCCGGCGGAGATTTAGATAGGATATCAGGAAAAATTTCTTTACAGAAAGGGTTGTCAAGCATTGGAACTGGCTGCCCAGGGAAGTGGTTGAGTCACCATCCCTGGAGGTATTTAAAAGATGTGTTGATGTAGTGCTTAGGGACATGGTTTAGGGTCGACTTGGCAGTGCCAGGCTGACAGTTGGACTCAATGATCTTAAAGGTCTTTTCCAGCCAGAATGATTCCACGACTCTATGGTTCTATGAACAGATTTCAGAACACAATTACAGTTTCTGTGCCTTTATTCCAGTTCTCCATATTGAAAAAATAAATTTAATTTTTGGCCTTTGGATGCCTAAACCATACCTAACATGAATCTAATCTAGTTGAAATTACTTTTAAAATTCAGTACAATATGTGTAAAATAATGAAGAGAACTCCAAGAAATGCTGAAACTAGAAGAATTGTGCAAAAGCTGTAAGTATACAAACTCTGAAAGGTTCTGCAGCAAGAAAAGGGCCAAGTACAGTCAACCAGGACCCATAAGCCATCTTATGAATTTTCTCAGGTTTATCACTGCCAGTAACTCAGACAGGCTGCATGCTGCACCTTCAGAAGGAATTCAAGACTGGTATCATCTACACTGCGAGCACCACATACAAACATCTCAATTCCTCAAAGCAGCAAAGTACAGTAAGGACGTGTATTCATCCCACTGATAAGTACCTTGAGCATCAACCTAAAATCTAAACTGACTGCTCAGGCTACCTCTTCACTGAACACAGGTTGAACTTAAATGCAACAAAATTCATGGCTCAGCTTCCTCAGTTAAGTGCCTAAAGACAGACAGACACAAGGCTAAATTACAACCCACATGAAAAAGCATCCTGTTATGCCCTCTACTCTCCCACCTCATAGACTCTGACTTCTCACCACAAGCTTATCCGAATGGTACATACTAAGAAACAAGAGTAGCTTCTCCCCTTCCACGTGAACAATCCTCCTTCTGCCTTGCTAAAGGTACAGATAAAATAAACCAAGATCACTGGTTTTCTCAATGGGCACAGCTTTGATAGAGAATGCTAACTCTTCACCAAAGAAGTCTTAATCATTCACTGTGAAGAAACTTATTTGATTCCTTATATTTAATATCATTCTGTATTATTACCTTTCAATGACAACAAGGTTCTTTCCAGTGAATTTGTGGCTGCAGCTTCATCCCCTGTACAAACTTGCTGTAGGAACGTATTGGTATGATGATTCCACAAGGAACACGCAAAGCTATAAATACCTGATGCAAGCTGCAAAAGGAAGAAAGACCAACAATATATTTGATTTCCTGAGCTTGGCTATATCATAATAAATTCCTAAATTTTAAAGGCCAGTTTAGACTGTTACGTTATTTAATCCATCTTCTTGTACATCACAGGACACAGTGTTTTGCTTGTTTCTTTGCTGTCCTGAGTTTTACTGACCCAAAGATTTTTTCTAGAAAAATGCCTTAATTTGAAGATGTTATCATAGACTCACCTGCATCCCTGACTACTTTGTCTGTGACTCTACCACTTTTGAGACAAGTATTTAGGCCTCCTATCTTAACTGATTTTCATTAAGTACAGTCACTGTTCTGTAGTAAGGTATGAGGCTTCAAAACACTATCAGCTCTCCTCATTGCCTCCTCTCCCACCACACTTAAACTGTTTGTCCTACAGCAAAGGGGATATCTAAAGCAGCTTACTTTGGGACACAGCAGCTACATGCCTGACTGTAAGAAAAATAGTACTGAACAATGCCTGCACTGAAACAAACTATTTTGTTGGCAGCTGCAAGCCCTTCTTGCATCAAATTATTTGAAATCTAGAATGACAAATAGTTTCTAATCAGCTAGCACTAAACAAATCTCAAACTTAATTCACGTTACAGTTTCCAAACACTGCTTACCTGACAAAGATACCTGAAGTATAAACAGAAAATAAAGAATTTCTCATTCAGTTACGATAGCACTTGACAACCTCGCAGCTGAGGAAAAAACTGCACTTAGTCTGCTACATGTTACATTAGTGGAGTCAAAAGCATGTACGACCCATTTATGGGGTTCCTCTGACTGAGTAAAGGTGAAAGTAGAAACTCTCAATAATTATTCAGTGATGTGCTTGTGAAAACACACCACTGAATACTTAACAATAGTTTGAACCTAGTCATATTTCGCAGGTTGACTTTGGGTATTGGGCGGGGGAGGGGGGGGAGTGTCTATTAAATAGAATACACTCTAACACTAACCACAATAGTAAGCAATAACAACTCCAATTAAAAAAAAAAACAACAAACTAAACCATAACCGAACAATAAACCCCCAATTAAAAGCAGCAAGAATAGCCATAATACCAGAATATACACTGGATACAGCCATTTGTTTGTCATCAGATCAGTGTACCTTAGTACTAAGAAAATGTAAAACAATAATTGCTGTATTAAAAAACCGTGGGTACAGAACCATAAATACACACAGTATCCATTAGGAGGACCCACCACATTTTTATATTTGAAGTCATTCAGCTAGGAATTATAATTTCTATTAGTGCAGGACCTAAAGGTCTAGGCTAAGCTGCCTTAAATTCCTCTAGTCAGTAAAACAGGCAAAGAGTGCTACCATGGTAAAAGGATACCTAAGCTAAAGAATAAACATAAAATACCTTCAAAATGAAAGCTGTTCATGACGAATAGCAACAGTAAAAGCAAAAATGACAGACTTGTTTCAATGCTGGATTTCATAGGCTGACAATAATCATGAGGATACCTATTCAAAGGTCCTAGTTATGGCCACATTTCAAAGAATCGGCAACCTCCAAAGCAAAGCAATCAGAACAATCTTAAAAACCCTCACTGAAGTAAGACATGGCAAAGAGAGAAAACACAGTTCCTCTACACATATACCTTCGTTTCAGTCCTCTCCTACTACAAGAGCCAGCCTTAAGTTCCTCAGACTCCTGATGATTAAAATTTCATCTTAACGATTACACAGCCAAAAAAAATTTTCTACATAAATATGTAACCCACCAGAAGCAGTCCTCATTATCTGCACTATCACCTTTTCTTTAAAAAGGAGGAATAAAATAAAGTTTTGCAAATTCAAATGTAACATGTTTAACCCCCTAAATTCAGTTAACTGTACTACATCATTGCCTAACTCTAAATGGCATTGGAGATGCAACAGCCTACCGACAAAGGTAAATCTGTGTTCTAATCAGTGCGTTCTTACAATGGAGAACGTAAGCTGCATGAGACAAGATTTGGCATTTGCATTCACATCATGCCTTTTAATTAACCTGGAAAAAGGAGCTGACCTGTAAAAGCACCGCATTCCCACTGATGGTAACTAAAAAATACTGCGGTATGGAAGCCTAAACCCCAGTGTTTTTTAAAAGACTACACTGAATTATGAATTCAGAGCACACTTCCAAAAACACTGCAAATTCATATATAATAAGATCCGCTGTACAGCCTAACCTAAGGCTGATACACAGATACTGTTCCGTAGATCAAGCTCTGCTGCTGAACACAAGTTATTGCAGTAACACTCAAGCTGCATGCAAAATTAATAAAGATTTCAAAAGCATTTCACCTGGATACTTAGTCATTTGATATTGTATATATACCCACCAAAATAAGAGCACTCTGTTTCAAAGGCAGGCATTAAAGTCAACACACCTGCCGTCAATGCAGTGCCAGCTAAGCACAGGAAGAGGCAAGGATGTACAACACTTGGTCTGCACGCTCTACAATACTGCATCACATTACTTACATCATAGAAAAGTTTCCTATCTGCAGCAAGTCGTTTGGACGCCAGAGTCTTTGTAACATGATAAAAGGTAAGTAGTGCTCTGTGCTGTTGAAGATCATCCTGGACTTTCACAGATTCTAGAAGAGTGGGTATAAGTTCTGGCCATTGCCTTGGGCAGTCCACCCTGGCAACTTTAGCAATCAGCACAGAGATCTGAGTTGCTATCTGCAAAAAAAAGCAAACCAAACACAAATACCATCATTTGGGAAATGCACAATGCAGACAGTAACATCCAAATAAAACCTGAATCAAAGAAAACTTACTGTGGATTGCTAGATTTTTTGTGGTTTTTTCCTCAAACTATTTTTAAGTCTGCCAAATGCAAAAATAAGTGCAGAAAAAAAAGTCCCCTCTTTGCTGCTCCACAACTGCCTTCCCCAAAACATTCCTTAATAAATTTTCTATAGTCTCTCATGACCCCACCTCAGATATCCAAAAACTGCATGTTCTTGTTTCCCTCTTATTATCCTGTTCACACTGAAAAGGTCATTGATTGGACAATCCTAATGAAGCACACACTCTCACCCTCAACATACCCTTTACAACTACTACCACGCTTCCAGCTTAGGGAATTAGTCAACCTTCTTATGCTATCAAAAGCAACTTACAGGCATAAGAGGGAACAGCCATGCTCTCCTTTGCGGTTTCATTACCTGTCTCATTTGAAGTCAGACCACTTCACAAAACTTCCTACAATGATCATTCCTACCCACTTGCCTAGGGAAAAGAATTGCTTCTGAAAACTGATGTCAAGGAAGAGCTGGGAGGCTTATTTATTTTCGTACCAAGTGATGTCAATTGGCAGGAGGGAGCAAATAAGTTCTTCTTCATACGTGATTGTGCTGGGTTCAGTCAGGAAAGGGTTAACTCCCTTTACTCTGGTTGCCAGGGAACTATGTTGCTGGACACTAAGAGAAAACATCGATAAGGCCTCAGCTGGTGCTGGGGATGGCCTGTACTGAACTCAAGGTCTTTTGTCCGCTTCGGATACTATAGCTGACCCAGACTGACCAAGGAAGTATTTCATCCCATAGTATGTCATGTTCCGGTCTCTTGGGTGGGGAAGGGGGTCTGGTAGCCATTACTCTGCCCTTCTCTCTCTCCCTTACTCCCTTGCTCGTCTCTCCGGGCACTTGCTAACCCTCCTGCGTTAGCTGCTTTGCCAACTCCTGTGCTGGCTCATTTGTGTGGGAGCTGGTGGATTGTTTTGACTCTTCTGGCCGTGTTATCAGTGATAAGGTTTGCTCGGAATCTGCTGTGTTAGCTCTTGGGCTCCGACCTTCAGGCCGCGGCTCTCGGGCTGCGATCACTCTCGGGCTGTGGTTCTCGGGCTCTCGGGGTCTGATTTTCATCACTCAACATCTGGGTGTGCATTGGTCAGTGGATGGTGGGAAATTGTATCATATTGTATATATTGTATCATATATTTTCTACTATTTCAATTATTTATTATTAGTAATATCTGTATATATTGATTTAGATTTAATCAGTAAATAGTTCTTATCTCAATTTTATGAGCTTCCTTATTTCTTTTTCCTCCGATTCTTCCCCGCCACTGGAGGAGGGGAGGGGGATTTGTGAGAGCAGCTTCGTGGTATTTTGCTAGACGGAATTAAACCACAACAGTGACACAAGAAGCAACCTCTCCAGAGATGCAAAGAGTACTTTTTTCCTGAGGACTGTCTTCTTAAGTGAGAAAAAATCTGCCATCACACATTTCAATAGGTATTTTGTTCCTCTGTTCTCTCCACATGGTAAATACCTTCAAGAGGCATGGAAATTATGCTTCCAACATATGGTATGTTCTGTTTTTCTTCTCCCCCTCCCCTGGAAGTCACCTCATATCATCACATCTCAATACTATGTCTAATTCTTATATTTTTGAAGGATTTTTTTCTTTTTATACATACAAAGGTCATGATTTTTCTACCTTCAGTGATGCAGAAAACACATGCAGACAGCAACTGTGTTATAAAGTATCTGCGACTGGGAAAGAGGACTTGTCAGGAACACAAGACAATCAAAATTCAGTCATATCAATCAGAATGGGGACTAAATGAAAGGTTCTTCTCAAAGGAAGCCTCGAGATAAGTACAACACACTTGGGGAACAAAGAAGAAAGACGGGGGATGGACTCCGTAAACATACTGCAATATCACAACAATTGTCTGGGCAATAATTTAAGGAGCAGGCTGTTAGCATAATATAAATTAAAAGCCTCCACACCTTAAAAGACTACATGCCCAAAATATCATAGGGACACACGAATAAATACATAAAGCTGTTAGTCTTTAATTAAAAAGGTTCCAACCTCAGCCTGCAACTATAGTCTCAGAACTGCAGACCTGTTCATCAGCAGTGGAATTTATAACTGTAAATTACTCCATACGATTGTCTTAACAGGAAATCTAATTAAATACTAAAGGAGGTATGGAAAAATTATTGATAAAATTTTTAATTATTTCCATACAATGCAGTTAACATTGGGTTTTTAGAAATGTAAATGTCCTGCAACCAATTCAAAATCTAATATTTAATAAATTTGATACTATCTAGTAGTACCATAGATGACACACTTTATGGTCCAACATGACATACTTCATAGCTTTTTGGGGTTAAAATAAAGAAACAAGTAATTTTTGCTCATAATTCTTACATTGAAACTGCACCCACACTACATTCTAGTCTATGTCTACCTGCATTTTAAAAAACAGCATATGAAATAAAAAATTAAACCTCTAGTCAAAATTGTCATTGCACAAAGTCTTCTACAAAGATTAAATTACCTTAATTTTGATACACTGTTCTAATCCTACAAATAACATTAACCCCATTGAGGAATCCTGCAAAGTTGAAACTGAACTTGTCAGAGAAGTGTGTTTGCTATGCCTTTTTCTTTTTAAGCTTTATCTTATGCAAATAATTTCCGTATTTTCTTGAAAAAGTTCTTCAAGACCTAGCTTAAAATATTAGCAAATATGAGATTCTGCAAGGAAGTATTTACAAGAGCAAGAATAAGTTGGCCAAAGCATATGCATATTCTGAGGCCCTAACAGTAATTCTATACTGAATTTAACAATAAATCCTTATTTCAATTCAAAACAGTAGCATAAAATTAGTCACTGTATGTAAGACAAGACGCTATCATACTGAAGCTTTATGATGCCTTTACAAATTCATGAATGCTGAGTGTAGATATGGGACAGCAACACAGCTGAGGTGGGTTTACACAGCGGCACACTCAACAGCTCATTTCTGCTACACCACCATCACACCCCTTCCTTGTATGGCTGTACTAGGAGTCAGATCAGAGAACAGACACAGCTGAAAACAGAAAAATCATGCCGGGAGAGAAGGTTATTTTTGAGCTACATCCATTCCCTCAACCATTTCACCAAATGGTTGGACAGCATAAACTGCCACTGCAACAAAAAACAAACCAAAAGAGAAGTATGTTGAATTATGATCTGTGGAAAAAGATCTCTCTTCACCATAAAGATGTGCCTGAAAGGCAACATGTAAAATGCAACTCGTCAATTTTATTCTTATTATTAAACAGTTTCTAAAGAGAGAAAGCAAATCATATCAATACAAGCATTTGCTGGGCGAGTAATAATTAACCGCTCACCACTAACCTGATTCACTGGCTCATTAAAGTTGGTGATAAGCCCAGCACGCAACGTAGTTTTTTCTTCTTCAGAAAGAGCGCTGTTGGGATATATTTGTTAGAAGATTAGTTAATGTTCAGTAAAAAACAATTCTTAATTCATATTTAGAATTATCTTCCCTCTACTACTAGACCCAGAAGTCGGATTATCATTTCCATTTGTGCATTTGTATTTGACTGGATGAAGATTACTTTTATACACCATTTTCTTCAAACTAATGCATTTGAGTTTGATAAACTGCCAAGAGAATATTTCTTGGTTTTCTACTACCTCAGAGACATTTTTAAAAAGTGGGAACAGTGACACACACAAGTATCTATGAGGCTTTTTAACCTCAGGTTTTGATGTGACCTTTGTAAACACAAATGGCAAAAGAGAAAGTTCAGAGTAAGGTACCTAGATATATGATGAAAATAAGGAAAACACTGTACAGACTATAAACTAATTGTTATGAGACAGTTATTATACAATTATTACTGTGGCAATTGATGACTTGATCATGACTTTGCCCATGTACACTAATGGATAACGACAAAAAGGTGCCCATATAAGGCAATCACTGCTGTTTGCAAAAGCAGTAATCCTTTCCTACTACAAATCCTTTTCTAAAAGCAAACTATATAGCTACACTTAAAAATATGGATCCTTTGAAAATCATACCTTATTGAGAAAAATATATATTGATATATCTTCAAAAACTCAAATAAAACCAGTAAGAAGTATAAATTCCAAGCCATAAAGGTTAACTTTCATTCAAGTGTAGCTTTATGCTATTTTTATACTTCCTTTTAAGTGACCTCTATCAGTTTAAGACTACAAATTACAGTACCACATCACTCCTGCGCTCCTTCAGACTTTAAATGATCCATGTAATTTTCTTTTAAGTTCCAGGCAGAACACAAACTGCTTTTAAAAACACTGTGCTGGTATTTATACATTATACAATCAGAACAAAAAAATGCACTTTCATTTACTGATAGTACCTAGAAACCTGGGTTTGTACATAAAACGTCTGAAGTTACCACGCGAGGTCGTTGCTATGAAATTGTTTCACCTACCATGGCAGCGATTTGGAAGCATGCACACAACTATCACACCTCAGTGAAGTCTAGTGGCTCAAAATTAAGATCAAACACACCAACACCACCAACCTCTCCTGTCTGACCTGAGGCACAGATACTAACCTACTAGCTTTACATACTGAGATTTCAAATGATGCCTAAAGCTGCCGAAAACACAGTTTGTACACTAATCTAGACAAGTACTAAATATTCACCCCAAAACAGTATAAAACAGAGTTTGGATTTATCCTAAGATCAAATATTTGCAACGGTATTCTATTTTTCACTTTCCCTCCGCCACTGTATGTAACGCAAGTACTCACAATTTCCTAAATCAAAGTCTTACCCTTCTAAGTACAGTACACAAAGGGGGCAAATTATTGTTTCACTGGTGACTCAGAACTGCACACTAAGTCTTATTTTCAAAGGTAATTTATAGCACTCAGGAACTATATGTAAATGACTTTTTATCAAGACTTACACTCTAAGATATTTTTACATAAAATTAAATTATGCCTAAAAAAATTTGGAGTCAATTTTACAAAGATTTCTGCAATAACAAAAGTTTTTCTGCAGGGAACTATTTCAGTTATTAATCTAAAGCCACTAGATGACATTTTAGGGAAATAAATTTCTGTGGTCTTTTTGTTTCTATTAAATACAAAATTGTGGTATACAATTCCACACATGCAGGCATACTCTAAGTAGTTTATAAAACTTACAAGCCACTATCAATACAATTAAAAAACCTAATCTCAACTAAATGTAGCTTGTACAATCACACACTTTCAAGGAGAACCGAAAGCACCTAAAAAAAGTGGTGTGTAAAGAAAAAAACCTGTTCTACCCTTATTTCATTTATCTTGTTTGTGAGCTCATGAGGCCCCTTGCCTTAATTTTTTTCTTTCCACAATTATAATTATCATTATAAGATATTATAAGCCAATTATCAGGCAACATTGGTGAACACGTGCAAAGAGCAAAATATTTCAGAAGGATCACCTTTTTTATAAGAAAAAGTTGTTTGTATTCTCTGCCCTATTGCTATGTATTTTAGCATAACAAAACACAACTACTGTACTGTCCAAAGAATTCATGACCTCAACATTTTTCTGCTTTGTAGTCGTAGTAGATGAGAATCCACAAACACGCAGCAGAAGAAGGGTAAAGCTAGTCCTGCTTGATCACACTGAAAATGACTTCAGCACACATGTACAGCAGAGGCATTTAACTTAGAGGGGAAGTTCTTGGAGATTGAAAGTTCTCCACAAGTACATAAATATTTAAGAGAAATACTTCTAAAAGAAACTATATTTCGCTCTGATTTACTAAGGAATTAAAGTTATATGAATGTATCTGTCTGTAAGAACCTTCCTCCAATCCTAATGATTGTTCAATCAACCTGTCAAATTTCAACTACATTTGGCCAAGAGCAGATATGTCAATAGCATGATTTTTTCCATAGATTTTGTGAAAATCAACAACAGAATAAAGGAGATGGATTTGGAGGGGATTGGCTCCTGCTGCACTTTGAAAGAAAGGACAGATTTTTATACCAACATCTGCTCTACCAAACAGGCTGGGCAGAGCAGAGGCGTTGAGGTACTACCATGGATGGACATGGGACAGCTGCTGACGTGACAGAGGAGATGAAAGATGAGAATTTTGCAAGGGCAACAAAACCGCAGCCTGTAAAATGAAACCTTCAAAAACTGTGATATCCAAAACACCATGGATTCACAAAACAATCAACTGAGAAATTACAGCTTAAAAGGGGCACTGCTCAAAATGCCCTCAACACATTCTCTGCTAAGAGAAAAGTGATCTGGGTGAGTATAAATACTGACAAGATGTCACACGGGAAATTCAGAAAGAAAATGAGAAAAACTGGAGTTGTACTGGAAATTAAATACAGATGTACCCCATGGAATTTTTAATAATAGCCAACGTTCTGGTTTTGTTACATCACACTATATTTGCAACAGGAAAAGTACATTGAAAGATCGTTAGTTTTTCAATTTTTACCTTGGGTCAAACAGTAAAATTGTAGTCATCGCTTCTGCAGGAAGTGAACCCTTTTATTTTTCTCACCAGAAGTGCTACCAATATTTATCTAAAAATATTAACAAATTGGAACAATCTCAAGTACTTCAAATAATGCTTGCTAAGTACCAGTAACGTAAGCAGCATTACCTCATCACTTCAACCAGAAATGTCACAGATACAGGCTATCTTCCAAGCAAAAGATGGCATTTTTCCCTTGCATAAGAGAATCCGAATGCTTGCAGGCGTTTTGCAACTGGATAGTAATCCACATATATAAAAACTCCAGTGCCTTATGTAATAATGCAGGAGTACCACACTAAGTGTCCTGAGGATGCAGAATTTCACCATTTTCCCTTCTTTTGTTATATCCACAGTGAAAGCCATGCCATCTTTTGTGAACTCACATAGATTCATGATCCATGAAAACTGGACCTGGAATTTCAACTTACACCCTACATGACCTGACAGTGATGTCCCACCTATTTACATCACTAGTGTTTAAGAGACCATCTGAACACTTCCAGGTCTGTCTTAGTTCCTGAATACAGTGAAGGAAAATTGAAATTTATTTTGAAATTACACCTACTTTTTAAAGGAAAAAGAAAAAATACAAAACATTGAGAACATATAATATTACAAATTACAATGTCACTGTTCGTGACTTTTAAGTAAATGGTGTGGTGCTTGAGTACTGGTTAGATTTTTGCTTCTTTGGACAGCTTTCTTAACAGGTATTATCAGAACAACAAAAACTGAAGACCAAAAATTGCTGTCATGATAGCTATTGCCTCTCTCATGTACACACTCAATACAACTTATGAATAACCTTAAGAGAAATGTCTCCCTAATAATCTCTCCGAGACACTTCCTACTTAAAAGACCTACTACTATCAGAAAGTCCAGATGTTAATGGTATAACATATAGGACGTCACTTCAAAATGTGGTATCTCCAAAACAGCCTTCAGTTTTCAACTCAGTTTTCAAAATTAAAACATCAAAGTTGTAAGAAGTAATACAAAAGCAGAATGGTTCATTAGTGAGTCCTAATGTTGAAACCTTTTCTTCATTTCACCATGAATTCCAATGTAACTCCTATCAACCAAGGAATTTTGGGTTTCAGTTTGGCAAGTGCAACAAAACCTAGTGTGGAAGTTTAAGTGGAAGAAGAATAGAACTTACTGTGGTGCAACCCGTCTCCAGTAGCGATCGATTCCATTTTTGAAGTACAGCACAGCTAACCATCTTACATTCACATCCAGGGTATGATTTGTAAAGATATTCTGTTAAAAAAAAAAAAAATAAGTTAAATTAAAACTGCTCAACACACCCCAGACAGATAGAAATTCTATCAACACATGCACTGGCATATATATAAATACACACCTCTAAGTCCAGGTGTATATAAACAAAATGCATTAGTTAGCATTTGACTGACAAGTGACACAATGTGTTAAACACTCATTTTTAAAGATTAAAAAAATGCTTACCACTAGCCCTAATACTTGATTTTTTCAAAAGCCTCCAAAATAGAGGGCAAACGTATGTCTAAACACATCTGGCTGAGCAGGGAAAAGGGTAGTATTATTAGTACCAGCGAGTTTTTACACTTTAATGACACAGTTCTCAGAAGTCTGTGGCACTGCACAGTACAGAATAATTTCTTATTCCAGTCAGAATCCAGCTTTCAGTATATTTCATTATTATCTTGACATGTGCTGAGAACTATCCTGACTACCAATGTTGATTACAAAACCTGGTAGGACAGCCACTCTCAAACTTGCCTATGTTTATCCTAGGAAATCAGTTTCCAATACTAAAAAGCTATATATCTATATACATACAGAGATCTATACACATACATATGGCTGTACCCACCTATATACGCTTTTATGTACCTATATATATATACACACACAAACACAGAGGAATTATTTTATATACTAATGTTGTAAAATTAACCAACCAATATTAAAACTTAATACAGGTACTACTCTGAACAGCAGCTCTCCTGTTTTCCCAGCATAATGGATCCTTCTCGAGGGTGTGAGACATTCCTCCCTCCCCTAGGGAGCAAATAGATGTGAGCTCAGTGGTCTTTTATAATGCAGTGTAGAAAAAGAGTGCACCACTTGTATCAATTGCTTTCAGAAGCCCACTAAGAAGGGACATGAAAAATGCAGGGTTTCAGGTCAAGAGCATCTGCTACTTTTGGGTGCCATGTCTGAAGTACTATAAAGCCTTCAAAGAACTCAGAGCTATAGAAACCTGGGACATCATCAAGCATTTTCATTATGAATTCAAAATGTAACCTTCTCCCAAACTCCATTTCTATAATAACAGCTTTATAGATATAATGGCCAACATGAAAAAACCCTCACCAACTCCAGACACTATAAAACAGACTTACACGCCAACAAAGGTATCGACTCCAAAACTAGCAACCTTTAGGAAAACATCAAAAAGCCTGTAGCTCACTGATAAACAACACACAACACGAAAAGGATCTGTATGTAATGTCGTCCTTTCCCAAAGCTCATTTAGGAAGAGGGATTGAAACCCGAAGATTTGACCTTTCACAAATGCAACTTAAGCATTTTACAGTACAAAGAGGAAGCTTCAAAGAGCACTTTAACCTCATATCCACAAAAAGCGCTGCAAAACAAATAAAACCTGGAAAAAGAAAACTACCTGTTCTGAAACCCCTACTAAGCTTCCAAAATACCATTCCACTCCTTGCTAAAATATTTCTCAGAAGCAAAGTTTCCTCAGAACAAAATACGTAAAACAAGACTGGGCCAGGATAAGAACTGCAAAAAGGGCCAAGGTGTCTACACAGGAACAAACGAACCTCTCTGTGCGCTCTCTCTCTCTGTATGAGCTCCCTAAAACAAAGTATTTCACAAGACATAATGGTGCCATAGAAACAACAGGAATGAAACTAAGTAATACAGAAACTGATACAACTAGTAAAGGACAGAGATACTTTTCAAAAACAGCCACTCTATCTCTGACTTTTCAGCTCGGTTCTTCGCAAGAGAAGGTATGTAACACCTTCAAAAGAGAAGCGTAAAAATAAGCATTAGTAACTCCACTAGGTACTAGAAATTGTAGGTTCAAAGAGATACGTTTCATGGTTCCTTATAATTTTCTCTTTCCTGATCATCCCAGCAGCAAATGCATCTGACAGTTAAACAAAGTAGAGATTCTCTACTGCTATTTAATTTAGAAGGTTACTGTTTCTATTTCACACTTGAAGAAAGGCTGATATGGTCCCCTAACAGGGCTATTTAATCACACCAACAGAATTAACAACAGTTCACCTTTTTACCTCCTGAATTTTAGCCCTTACAATTAAAACCAATTCACATCAACTTCAGTTACACCTGTAAGTGCTCAACCTGTCTACAATCTGAGCTGTAAACTCTCACAGCAAACATCCAGAAAATAAAGAATGCTCAGTCAGTGGCAATTTCTGCTGGTTTCTCTCAAGTTCATTTATCACCACAGAAACACTATGGCAAAAGCAGTGGGTCAAACAAAATTTGACAGCTCAAAAGTCAGATTTTCTTTTACTCCATCCCCTAAATCCCCCTGACTTGCCTTCAACTTTCCAAACAAATGAAACAGAGGGCCTACAGAGAAGAGATGGTGTAACTCCACAACTCTGAATCATTCATCCTGTGCCACGAAGACAGGTGTTTTTAGCAAAAGTTTATCTGTGTTTTTAAGACTATTATAAACGTACACACAAGATTCGGAGAATAACAACACCGTTAACTTCTGAGTATCTTCTCCGAAAGAGCTGGGTCTCCTTCTTTGACTGTTTCCATCACTCTGCACCATACTACTGCACCTATTTCATCAGCGGTCATGGTACCTTTAGAAGTGTTCACCTTTCCCATTTTAGGAACCTCACCACCAGCCTGGTCAGCTAGTCTCCCTGGGAGTCTCTCTCCACTGACAAGAAGGAAAGCAATCCCAGCTGTGTATCAAACTTAGTTCAATGAAAAACATGGAGGAACTTCTATGAAAACGGTCATAACGCATCACCTCCACAATAACGAAAAGGTGGTTATTGCCTTGGAATATACAAGTGTCCCTGACTCATGGGGTAGTAAAGGTAATTCCCTTGATAAGGGTCCTCTTGGCATACTACTACCTACAATTCACAACAGGTCAACAACAGGTTTAGCACTAGAGCCCATCCCCCCATACCACTAGAACTTGGATTTCCTCCTTCTCCCAAATGCCTGGGTACAGAGCTTGCTTTGAGACACAGTGATGACAAGGCCTACCACAGCACAGCATAAGGATACTAGCAGCTGGACCATGATGACCCAAGGCTTCTCTTAGCCAGAGGTCATGGTTCAACAGTATTCATGAACTCCACATTCAAAATCACTCAAAGTTTATTTAACAGCATTTTTCCACTGTATCTTACCAACAAGACTGAATAAAAACCTGGCTGTGTCTCCCACTGCTTCAGCTGTTCCTCAGCTGGCTTCAACACTGCAGTATCTTGACTGGTGGCTTGGGTTAAGACTTGCAAAACAATAGTGCTAGCAGTATCGAGATCCATTAAAATCTGAGAACATTAAAAAGGAGAAAAAACACTCTAAGAAAAATAAAAAGACAGAAAATACAGACATTTTCCATTCCTATAACCTAAACACCCCTTGCTAAAATTTCAACAGGCTACAGTGTGTAAGACAGCATTACACCCACTCACAAGCAGTATCAAGAGACAGTGATTAAACCATTCTGCTTTCAGAAACCTCTCAGCAGAAAAAGCAAGTAACAAGTCTATAATTACAAGGACATTCACTAGATTTGAGGAATAACAGAAAATACGTTGATTTTAAACCAGCTACCTCTCCTGTGAAGTACAGCAAACTAAGAGCAAAACCACAACTAGCGGTGACTTCAGCTGTAGGCAGCGTAAACCATGGGGTTGTCTGAAAGAGGCAGAGATGCAGATTATTAACATTTTTACATTTTCTGAATAGCTTTTCCTGAGAAGAGAAAATTACTCATTTTAAGCAGTTAAATTCTACAATTCAAATTGATCCAGACATTTTATATCGATTAAAAGAGGATTATAGTTTCACAATTAGAGTCTTAAATGAAAATGAATTTTCCTGAATATATCTGTATTCTGATATTATCTGTTTAGCATGCAAAAGGTTAATCAGCTGAACCAAGAATGCCAATTGCTTAATTTCCAACATAAATACATTCTTGTACTCTGTAACAAAAACAAAACAAGCTCTCCAGATGACACAGAGATTGCATTTACAATGACTGCAGAAACAGCATTACAACAAAGTAGAGAAACATATATAAAAGCAACTATGCCGTCTAACAACTAAAACTGGCTTTCTGACTACAAAAACTTCTGTTTATAATCTACATAAACTTCTCGTAATACCGACACATTACATATTTAGATACTTAAGTTTAAGCACACTAAGCACAGTTTCTCATCAACATACAGGCGTGAGGATTTGCTTTTTTAACACTAAAAAAGTTGGGGCTTTTTTGTGAGGGTTGGAAAACTGAAGAGGTGTAAAATTGTTACAGTGATGATAAAGCTATAGGAATGAAATCTTCCTCTGACATAGGTGTAAAATTTTGATTTTTTTGAGAAAACCACCACCTTAACAACAAAACCAGCAACAAGATAAAGACCTTTTATACCAGCAACAGCCCTGCACAATTAAAAAAAAAAAAAAACAAAAAACCACCAAAATCCTAAGCACCCAGTCATCCTCAACAAACTAAAAATCTGAGCCCATCCGTGATGGTGGTAGCGCCTCTGGGATAACGTGGGTAAGAAGGGGGACAAAGGTCCGTCCAACTGCAGCCAGAGAAGAGAGAAGGGAGGGTATGTGACGGAAACAGACCTGCGGACCCCCAGGCCAGTGGAGAACGAGGGGGAGAAGGTGCTCCAAGCGCCAGATCAGACATTCCCCGGCAGCCTGTGGTGAGAGGGCAGGCTGTGCCCCTGCAGCCATGGAGGGTCACAGGGGAGCAGAGACCCTCCTGCATCCCAGGGAGGACCCCATGCCAGAGCAGAAGGATGCCCAAAGGAGGCTGTGACCCCATAGGCAGCCTGTGCTGGAACAAGATGCTGGCAGGAGCTGTGGCCCCGTGGAGAGAGAAGCCCAGGCTGGAGCAGGTTTGCTGGCAGGACTTGTGACCCCATGGGGGACCCACACTGGAGCAGGCTGCTCCTGAAGGACTGCACCCCGCAGAGAACTTCTGACTGTTAGCAAAGCCAGCAAAGCATGTGTGCGCAAACAAAATGGTAAATATCTTCTTCAGCTTCAGAGAAGCTGATTTTAGGCCTTCTCCAAATAATGATTTGTCACAGGAGAACCATGTATAGCAACAGTGAAACTGCAGCACATACCCAGCCGTTTGCTAAGAACCACAGCAAGAACACGGTCATTTGAGAAGAAATGGATTATGGAGCATTTATGTAACATCTTTGCATGATGAAGCAAAGATCACGTCAGCTAAATTAAATTATTTCTCAGCTGCATTCCAAACTGATGCAGAAATGGAAGGTTTACCCCCAAAGGAACAGTGCTTCTACTAAAACTTCATATACTTCATCTAAAACAGTTCTCACCACAAGACGTACTTACTGAAGTCAGTACAGCGCAAACACAAAAACACAGACGAGGCTTTTTTTCATTTCCTTATTTAAAAATAATTAGCTGGCAGTTCTAAAGACACAGACAACAACAACAAATAAAGATAAATGTTCAAATCTTCTTTTTTATTGATGCTTCTCATTCTTGAAAAGGTTTGTATTTTCATTTAAAATTGGAGCAGCTATTGCTGCTCAAAAAAGCAACCAAGAAAAACCAAACCAACCTTAGCAGGTCAGAACAAAAACCCATTTAACCTAGTGTTCTGCCTCTGTCGTAGACCATAGTAGATGCTCTCCCATCCTCCAGGTGACAGAAGACTGTGGTTCAAGGATTTCATACTAAGAGGCAGGGAATTTAAATTCAATAGCCCTCAAGAGATAGCCTTCCACAAATCTGCACAGTTGCTTTTTGACCCCATGTAAACAACAGTCCTCACACAACACTGGATGAGGCTGACACAAGCAAAGTAACAAAATGAAGATAAAAATGATCTCCCTGAAGATGGGACAACTTTTAGATAGTTCATAAATAAAGCAGAATATTTGAGTATATGGGATATACTGTATGGTTTGGATGGCATAAAACTAACTGAGAAAGCAACTGATACATGTACACCAAATCCAAACTGTTAGATGCACAAACGGCAGTAATGCTTCATGACGGCTGGGATTGCAAACTTATCATCAGAACCCACACGGAACGGAACGAGAAACTGTCCCCTGGTTTACATTTAAGAAATTGCTCTAAACAGTTTCTGCTTTCTTCTGGCAAGTCACTAGACTCCTATTTTACAATCATTGTTTCTTTTCTTTTTACAGTTAAAATGAAAGCAAAACTATTTTGAATCAATCCTTACTGCACTAAACTCGAATTCGCAGTTTAAGTTAGCTACAAGTTAAGCTGATACAAAGAGGTATGGTCATCAAAATAAATACTACGACCCTCTGCTTGTCTCTTTGCCCCTTAAAGACTTCAAGCTGGAGGGAGTGGGGAAAATGCAGGTTTTTATTGGGATCAAACTGCCCAATCATTTCCACACCACACTGCTAGACAGGTGAATGGGCTATGAAAAAGAACAACAGAACGGACGCCAGCGGCTTCTTCAGTGTGCAACAGATGCACTGCGGCTGCTGCTGAAGCATCAGGGCTGGCTCATGCCAGGTGTTCACCAAACTGAATTTTGATAAACACTATGACACCTATTGGGAGATCCATGGCTTTATTTTAGGGTGCTTACCAGTACTGTGAAAGTGAGTGAGCAGCCACATTTAGGGATCCCCCTCGCCAGCAAAATGCAATGCTGTGGTATTAGCAACCCCATTTTCTCATAAAAATCAATCTTAACACTAGAAGGGGAAAAAAAGGCACTTATTTTCTTAAATACTAAAGAAAAAAGAAACCACAGTTACCAGATTCAGATACAGAAAAACAAAACAGAAGCACACGTTCAAGGTGGCTTCAGCACTCCTGTCAGCTAGAGAACATTCAAGTAAAACTAATTCCTAAAAGCAAAAGCACAAGTTCCTTTGATCTAATCCTGTGTACCAATCTTCTTTTGTTTCTCTGTCTTATCAACGTGTGAAGTGAACTGAGAGCAAACTTAAGTATTATGACAGACCCAACTTAATAATTGCCTCAAAAGGCCAAAAAGGCTGGGAGAAGGGATGGGGGAGTGTCCAGGGAAGAAAAAAAAAAGTCAAGCCATCTGAGCACACTGTTCCACAAACACCAGAAGCAGCATGGGGGAGGAAGGAGGGATACGGGACTTCCAACAGCGTCAAGCCATTACAGTCTCAGGTCCTAACAGGCAATTTCAACTCTGACGAAATCTCTCCCGACATCCCCTTCTCACCAACAGGATTTCTGTTGGGAACTTATCCTCTGGATGCACTCTGTGAAGATAACTAATGCAGTGAGGACATCAGCTCCTATCTCACGTTAATGGAGTCCTCACAAAATACAGTTTTAATTACTGCCTTTGTGATACCCGTTCCTGCAGATATAACATACAGCTATGCTCTGAGTTTAAACCCAGACCTCTCCAATCTTTATTTCCTGTGACCACCCCTTGCAACCCTCTTTTTATTTTTTTAAACGGATATACCAGGGCCTCTTCAGATCATAATTTACACAGAGGACACACTGATACTCTCAGACCCACAGAACAGCAGAGGCACATGAATATTGCCTCTCACGTGGGACAGAGACAATTTTCACCTCTTACAAATCTGTTGCACAGCAAAGGCAGAGTGACGCGAGTTACACCATAAATGGGTTACATCGCAGGGACAAGGATTTTTTCCAGTCTGCTGTGTACTTCTAGAGCTTAACTCACTGTAGAACAAGTTCTATAGGACAGTCCTAGAGAATAAAGAGAGGACGTATGAAATAGCCACTGCCTTTTGGGTACCTTCACAGCCATGAGGCATGTATAAAAATGCTGGTAGTCCATGGCCCTATTGCTATGCCAGGATTTCTTCTTGTATGAGGGAAAAGAGACTACATACAACAAGGAAAAGCTGCTCTCCAAGATCCCACTGAAAATGCACAGAACTGAGACAACAGCATATTCTCAGGTCTTAGTTGACAGGAAAAAAACCACACTCACACTCAGAAGGTAAAGCAACACATCAAATGCCACCCCTCAGCACAATGAGATGGTGTCTTCAGAAACTACAAGTACCAATACCGGTTCCTCATCGCTACCATCCAAAGTCCTGCATCCCCACTCCCAAATTCCTTTCACTGGAAAAAAAATCCAAGACTCTCATCTGTTCTACCCTGCATTCTTTAATTTCCTTTTTAAGGAAGTATCCACACACACAGTTTATTTCAGAGAATATTCCAGGTCTCTTAAATGTTCTGCCATGCAGGTTTAATGTTTTTCCTGAGTAGTCAATCCTTTCCATACAGGCAAAAGAATATCCAGGTACTTTTCCCATAATGCTGAAATACATCCAAATTTTAAAATCAAGTCAGTTAGGAAAGCAAATCAAGGATGGCTACACATCTGCAAGGGAACAAACCAAAGGATTTCATCAGCAAACACAGCTGCACTTCACTTTTTCTGGACTTCAAAGAATGCAGTGTAACAACTCACTCATATCCCAGCAATCAATTATGTACATTTTTTTGTTGATATCTTTCACTAAGAATTCAATACATTCTTTTCCACTGTAATGAGGTGCAAGAACGGATTCAGTTAAGACTCTATTAAATCAGAAGGAGACAAAGCGGTAAACATATCACCCAAATAGAGTGTGTTCTCACCAATAACAGTGCAAATAAGCACTGGACTACCTGAAGAGGAACACCACAAGCAGCTCTAGCAAAAGAACTACCAGTATCCTGGCTATTCAAAGTACTACGTAAAACCACTAACGACTGCGCTAACGACCGCAATCACTACAATGACAAACGTTAGGCATTACCAAGATTTTTAAAAAAATAACAGACAAATTTTTCTTTACGTTAATGAACAAGGCTGTCTATACTTTGCCCAAATTAAGTCACAGTAAAGACAACTAAAAAAACAGCCAGAGTAAGAAAGAGTAACATTCTTCTTTTCCCCATACTGCTACGGACAGAAATAGAATAATAGAACTTGGACAAATTCATTTTTATAAAAACACGACATGAAACTATAACTAGGTCTGAAGAAATCAGCATGCAGAATACGCAAAGGATAAAACAACAAAGACCAAGGAGGAATACGGGAATAAAGGACAGCAGTGAGCACAGCTGACAATAATATTAAGGGAAGTATGGCAGATTGCATTAAAAATACCAAGGAGGAGAGTAGCCCTTTAGGTTAAATGGAAAGCACAAAACTGACCAAAAACTCCTGACTGAAAAAAAAGAGTGGTACTATCCCAAGGATTTGCTTCAATATAATTCCTAAAACCCTGTCATAAGGTTCAGTATTGATGACTTAGAAAAAGCCGAACATGGAGACAACGTAAGAATATTTTTCATGTTGAATAGTAATGGCTAATCTCATAAAACCAAACTCACTCCTTTGACTTCTTCCCAGTTCACCTGGTATTAACAGATTTTCAAAAAGACAGGATAGAACACTCTGTAACAAACAAGTGCGCAACAGCTGAAACACAAATGCAAGTCTGAGTCTGCTCTCATACACAGGCTTTGAAGCGTCTCAAACCATTCCAGTGTAACCCCATCTAAAACCTGCTTCTATTGATACAGTTTTAAAATTTTATGCGTAAAGCTTGGGTAGCAAAAACCTTTATTATGACATTTACACATATGGTACTAAAAGACCTCCTGCAGAATGGTACAAAGAAAGAATGGGAGAAGAAAAGCAGAGAGCAATGACAAAAAGCGGTATTGTGAAGTGCTGAGGCCTGAGCAATAGGCCTCGAACCAAAGCTGACTTCTAAGTGAACCTCCCAACCAGCATCGTGTAGCATGAAATATGACTATGAGAATATCCACTATTAGTGAAATATGCATGATCATTAATGAAAGATGTATGATCATTAGCAAAAGATGTAGCTTAGATAAAACATAAACATTAGTGAGGATGACGTGTCATGAGAATGCATTCTTGCTGTCAACTTGCCTTGTTTAGAGGCAGACTTTTAAGGCCATACAGCCAGGTGTCCGGTCTTGTTTGGAAGTATGTGGTCAAAGCCAAACAGATAAAGATACTCCCTTGATTTCTCCCTAGGCCCTGGCCAGGCTGTGGGAGAAACCTAAGAGTAGGGTGAAGTGAAGCCAGACCTCCTCGGACACCTTGGGATCCTGGCCAGATCCGTGATGTGTCAGAATGGAGTGAGGCCAAGCTACAAAGTGGTTCCGTACTTTCCTGTTCTATAATTTATTTGGTCAACTGTAAAAAAGCGGGACCCTCTCACAGCAAAGTCGGAGCCTCACCTACAAGTGGACGCACTGCATAGGACTTCCCAATTGCCGGGGCAGGTTCTCCAATCCTCCGCTATAACAGAGTACCCCAGCTGATGTAAGGATCTGGTTGATGGTAAAGTATCAGGGCCACTGGTGATGCATCTTTCTAAATCACTATTGCTAACTTTACGTACTAATGATTAGGTGAGGTATCTTGGTGTGTTTTATTCTTGCTGTATTATTTCACTTATTCTTCTACAACTTTAAAACTAAGTAAAAGATAAGCTTACTTCTTTAACTTGGTGTCTGTGTCCTTCCTGTTGACCGCGTCTGTTGGCAAAACATGCCGGAATGAAGCTTCAAGCAACCCAAACTCATAGGGAACGTGCTATTTGTAAAGACCGAGATAGTTCTCGTATATTATCAGTGTTAATTTGGAAGCCACAGCAAATACATTTATACGCGTCCCTTCATCTATGAGACATGGGAAGCACGTCTACATAGAAAGACATACATACAAGCAGAAGCTGGAAGCAGTTGTCAGTACTGTATTTAGGGCCACATTACATCTGACACACGTTATTTTCTAAGGTAACAAACCAGAGAAATAACTTACCACGGCTGCACAGACCCTGTCTTTGACTTAGGGAAGCCTCTGCCTTACAGTAAAGCCTCAATCTGCAGGAAGAAAACAACCACCTTTAATAAAGGCTAACACTTGCCCTTTCGCGCAAAAACCGAGTTATTACCATGCCCCCTAACGCCCCGCATTCTCCTGACGCCTTCCCACCCATCCTACCCAGGCCAAAACTGTTTCGCGGAGAAACCAGGAAACAGTTCCCTGGAATTAGGCAACAGATCTGCTGACACCGAGCGAGCGCTCTGCCACTGCAAACAAAACGGAACGTAAAGCTGAGCCGTCCGACCGCGGCCGGCCGGCCTGCAGCAGCCGGCCCCGCAGCCGACACGCCACGCCGAGGCCGTGAGGCGCCGGCAGGGCGCAGCGCGAACGCCGGGGGAAGAACGGCAGCCGACGCGAGGCGCGGCGGCGCTGGGGCTCCGGGGGCTGAAGCCGCTCTGCACGGCCTGCCCTCTCGCCTGCCGTCACGGCGCCCGACCGGGCCCGGGCCCGGCCACCGACCGGCCGCGCGTCGCGCTACGCGCCCGCCACGCCGAGAGGGGCGGGAGGCGGCCCGCCACACCGGGGCGGCAGCTCGCAGACGGCCCCCCGGGTCGCCGGTGGCGGCGGGACCCCCGGGCGCGGCTTACCGCTACCAGCTGCCCGCGCCACGCGCGGGGAAGGGGGAGGGAGGGGAGGGGGGGGCGTGCCCGGCACGCGAGACCCCCGCCCGTTCCGAAGCTCGCGCCACGAGCCGGGACCAGGCGCCGCCGCACCCCGCCCTCCCCGGCGCGCCGCTGTGACGTCAGCGCGCGGCGACGCGCGGCCGCTTCTCCTCACGGCGCGAGAAAGGGTTCGCCCCCTGCAGCGCCCCGCGCGGGGGGCGGGCACGCGGGCGGGGTGACGTCAGCGGCAGGCCCGTGCGCCCGCGGTTCGCGCCTCGGGGCAGCCGGCCCCACGCCTGAGGGCCGCCGGGAGGCCTCGGGGCTGCCCTCGCACCCGCGCGTTGCCGCCCGCGCCCGTGTCGTAGGACCGTAGGCATACGTTTTCCATCGTTTAGGTGGGAGAAGAGCGTTAGGATCACCCAGACCAGCCGTCAGCTGCCAAATCTGCCACTGAATCGTGTCCCGCGCGTCACGCGTACGCGTCTCCAGGGATGGTGACGCCATCACCGCCCTGGGCACCCCTTCCCGTGAGAAGAATTGACCTAATATCCAACCTGAACCCTGCCTGGCGCGGCTTGTGGCCGTTTCTTCCCGTCACCTGGGAGAACAGGCGGACACCCGCCTGGCCACAACCACCTTTCAGCCTTCTCCGGGCTAAAGACCCCAGTCCCTCATCCGCTCCTCACAGCTCTCATACTCCAGACCCTTCACCCGCTTTGCTGCCCTTTTCTGGACACGCTGCAGTACCGAACATCAAACCAGACCCTGTCTTGGCGAGTTTGGTGTGCGAGCAACGGAAGATAACTGAGGAAAACATAAACTTCTGATGCGGTTTTACTGATGTGATTATTCTGGACTGACGTAACAACAGGGAGAAAGGTGCTGAGGGGCTGTAGTAGCAATGTATGGTATTAATATGCACGCAATTTTTTGCTAGGGTGCGTAACGTTAAGTAGATTTTGGTTTGTGTGTTTTGGTGAGTAACGAAGATTGACAAAGTGCCTGCTACAACCCCAAGGCCGGGGTTGGAGATGGCAGCGTGTGCCGCTGGATGAGGAGCTGGTGTGTGCACCTTACAGAACCGTACAACTGTGCAGGTTGGAAAAAACCTTTAAAATCAGCAAGTCCAACCGCAGGTTGGTCTGCTCCTCCCCTGTGACAGTGCTTGGACTGGACGACGGCGATCCCCCTGCATCCTAGCGCTGGGGAACCGCATGGTGGGCCGCCGTTCCGGGCTGTGCACTGCCGGACCATGTCACGCAGAGCCAGTGAGAGAAGGCATCCTGTTGCCTTGTCAGCAGAAATTGCTGAGAATAACGGTGTAAATAGCTTTTTTTCCAGGTTGAAACGTACCAAAACAAGGTGGTGGTTTAACCTCAGGCAGCAACTAAGCACCACACAGCCGCTCACTCGACGCCGGTGAACGCAGCAGTTCTGCCTATACACAGCGTAACGCGGAACGTGCTGACGCGGAGAAAATCCTCTGCTAAAAACGTGTTTATTTTCTCTCTCCCCCTAATCTCTCTTCTCCCTCAGGTTTTCCTGCCTTCTACCCATCCACAGCTGTGGGGAGCCCCCGGTCCTCGCTCAGCATCGCACGGCGATAAAGCCACGTGTGAACACCCGGCTCCCCCTGCCCGTTTGTTCACTCGTTCCCTCCTGCCGGTGCTCTGCCTCCTAACTCCACCCCGACAGCCTGTTCTCCCGGCAGCTGGGACTCCAGGATTCCGCGCGCCACGGGTCGGCTCCCTCTTTCCCAGCGGAAACCGTGGGCCGCGGTGCTGCCGCACGGCCCCCCGCGAACACCGCCGGGCCGCCGGGGGGCGCTGTCCGCCGCAGACCACCCTCGCCCACTGGCGTGAGGCGCTTCGCCCGCCCCCGCGCCGGCCGCGGTGCTGGTCGGGAGTTGCTGCCCGCGCGCACGTGTGCGGGGCCGGGCCGGGCCCAGCCGGTGGCCGTCATGCCTAAGGCGCGGGCAGGGAAGCGGTCGCGGCAGGAGCGCCGGGAGGGCCGCGCTCCCGGTGAGTGCCGGCTGGGCCGGGCGGAGCGGCGGTGCTACTGCCCGCGGGAGCGGAGGACAGCCGCCTGGGCCTGCAGCCTGAGACGCGGCCCTGCGTTCGGCCTTGTCCGGGGGACGGCTCGGTGCTGGGGGAGGCCCAGGGGAGGGCAGCTCCCGGCGGGAGCGCGGCGGGAGGTGGGAGAACGTGGTTGCCGGCGGCAGGGAGAGCCCCGAGTGCGTGTGACCGCGCTTCCGCGGGGTGGGCTTGCGCCCGGAGTAACGCCGCTCTGTCTGCCCTAGGCATCCTCTTCAACACCGGCGCCGGCCAGCATATCCTCAAGAACCCCCTCGTCGTCAACAGCATCATCGAGAAGGTGGCTGCCGGGCGGGGAGCGCCGCTGGGCACCGGCGGGAGGCGGCGGCGGCTGAGCGGCAGCGTCTCCGGGCCTGGGCCGGGCGCTGTGTGGCCCTCAGCGCAGCATCGGCCCCGCTGCGCCGGGCAGGGATGCTTGAGCCTTGCCTGGGAAAGCGTGTCCTGTCGCACTGTCCTCTTCCCCGACTCCGGCCTTTCTGTGGCTGTGGAGGGACCTTCCTTCTGTACTGCAGTTACTGCCTTCATGCTGCTGCTTGTTTGTTTGTTTTAAATATGGTTGCTGCTTTATTTTTACATGCTTGGCCAAAGATCTCTCGTAAGGCATTCTTGTTTTCACCACTCGTATACTTCTGCTAGCTGATTTTATCTTTCTAGTGAGCTGCACATTTGTTTTAAAACTGAATGGTTGCCTGAAATAGGTTTAAAAAAAGCCAAACCACGGAATGCTGTTTGTTCTTAGGCTGCCCTGCGACGCACAGATGTCATTCTGGAAGTAGGCCCCGGCACTGGTAACCTGACGGTGAAGATGTTAGAGAAAGTAAAAAAAGTAAGTGCAGATTTTCCACCCTCACCTTCCCAGGCTCTGGACACACTGTGTCTGACCGTGATGAACAGAGGGATTTTGATCTGCTTGGTTCAAATTGGAATGATTACTCTGTGAATATTTTTTGTAACGTTTGCATATTTCCAGTGAATTTTCAGCCGTTCATGTAAATGTGGTATGGTTTTATCAAACTGTATTGCTGCTGACCCATTCATGTGGTAAGGTTTGCATGTTCCTGGGGAGGGAGGAAGCTGCATAGCCTAGTAGGGGATTTTTAAGAATTATTTAGATGTGTAACAATAGATACAGGGTATTTTTGCAATTGAAATTTTAACCTGAGTTAGGAGGAGTTGTAAACATATACTTTGTTTTCAGGTTATTGCTTGTGAAATTGACCCTAGACTTGTTGGTGAACTTCAGAAGAGAGTCCAGGGCACGTAAGTAGTGACTGTGGAAACAGCGAGCGCTCCAAGCAGTGGAACTGCTGTGGCAAGAAATTTGGCAACATGCTTCCTGAGGATAACCACAGTGTGTTTTCCTCCAGGTGTCTGGCAAACAAACTTGAAATCAAGGTTGGAGATGTTTTGAAAACAGACTTACCATTTTTTGATGCATGTGTGGCTAACTTGCCTTACCAGGTATGGGCTGAACAACATGGCAAAACATTTTTCATTTTAAATTATAATTGCCCAGAAGTTAGACTAACAGTTTTACTCTTTTCCTCAGATTTCTTCACCTTTTGTTTTCAAGTTGTTGCTTCACAGACCTTTTTTCAGGTATGTGTGAGAACTCTTGATGGAAAAAAACGTTTTAAAAATATTTACAAATCAATTTTTTTTTTAAACACCAGTTTGATGGATCAGAGCTGCACCAAACTTATTCTGTACTATGAAACCTTCCAGAGCCTGGAAATTTGTTTATGTCCATGTATTAAGCACAAGAAGAAACTTTAGTCTTGGCATCAGTGGGCGTGCAGCTGATTAACACAGGAGTTGCACCTCTTTACACCAGTATTATAACTAACTGTTATTCCAGGGATGAGTGGGGTAGTGAAGAACTTAGGATGCCTTCCTACCTGAGAGAGGAAGAGGTGGAAAGGGTAGGATTGATGCTAAGACACTTCCCATTGTCTGGTGTAAAAATGTAACTGCCCAGGTACTTCTGTGTGTTGTTGAATACCTCAGCAGTTCTCGATTTCTGTCACTGAAGCGCTCATGTTTGTGACTGGTCAATTTCTGGAGTCAGAGGGTTTGAAGGACTCTGTGTAGAATTACTCAAAATGATTTGTTATAGTGGGGTGCAAAATTCTGAGAATAGCTCCTGTCTCTTTGATCCTGATCCATTTAGCAGTATAATGAATCAAGTTCTATTGTAGCTTTAAGGAGTTTCAGATGGTTTCATTAAGTTTTGTGGGGTTGTTATTTGTTTTTTTTTAACACGCTGAGCTAATTAAGCTAATAATTGAGCTAATTTGTTTACGGCAAACTTGTATTGCATCTGAGTGCTGAGGCAAACCTTGTGTATTCTGAGTGTGTTAGTTGGCTTTTGACATAAATGTGGATTACTCGTTTTCTCATTTCTGTTGTTCTCAGGTGTGCAATACTTATGTTTCAAAGGGAATTTGCACTTCGTTTGGTTGCAAAACCAGGTACTAAACTGTACTGCAGACTGTCTATTAATACTCAGTTATTAGCTCGAGTGGACCATCTGATGAAGGTACGTCACTCTGCGCTAACGGACAGAGCTGTCCAAGGTAGAAGAATGTTTTTAGGAACGTGAGGATTTGCTGTGTATTGATAAAGCTGCCTGACTTCTGACTAACAGGTTGGAAAGAACAACTTCAGGCCTCCTCCCAGAGTTGAATCCAGTGTTGTCAGAATAGAGCCAAAGAACCCACCACCACCCATCAACTTCCAGGTGAACATCGTATATTTTAATAGTAACGTACTAGTGAGAGTACTTAATTCCAGGTTTATTTATGACTCAGTTTCATGTGCCGAGCACCAGCTATTCATCGGCATTTACATCATTACAAAATACTTCTCCTGTAGGGATCAGTCTTGTGTTAGGATGTTACCCGAATGTGCCACCATCAGTTCCGGTGCAGCTTTGTTTACAGTATTTCTGGTAAGACTGAGGTACCATCTCCGTGTCGGTTGGAGGGCTGCTAGTGATGATGGCCCGTCCCTTTCATCGTGGTTTGTATCTCCCAGAGACCCTTGTGGCTGATAACTTTTTGGTTATGAGGAAAGAAGTATCTATGAGAAATCCTGTGTCCAGGTGAGTGTGTATCATCTCAGAAGACAGATGTGACAGTATTCTTAATTTTTAAAATGTTTTGATCTTCAAGACCATTTCAGCCAGATTTTCTTCAAGCATCTGCCTTCTGAGCACATCGAATCCGGCCAATAGTGCTGAGGCACAAAAAAATTCAAAGGTTTTTGTGGGTGAATTATTTTCTCCTCCATCTGTGTTGCTTTGTCCAAGACAGGACTGGTTTTATATTGTTTAGAAAGATATTTTCCTGAAAGATTGTTCTTTTGTGTTCAGTACCGTGCAACTATCAGCAGTGACTGTTCTGTTCATAACAGCTTTCCTTTCTGTAAATTCTGAAATCTTTCATTTCAGGAGTGGGATGGTCTGGTAAGGATAGCCTTTGTTAGGAAAAACAAGACACTTTCTGCAGCGTTCAAGTAAGTAACTTCTATTACAGGAAATACTTTCCGAGGTTTGAAAGCCTATCCAGTTAACCATTTCTTCTGTGCAGCAGCATAGCAATGCTACATGCGGGCCAGCGCAGCCTCGGGAAAAACATGATGGACAATTTATGCTGAGGTTACAAGCTTTTTCTTTCAGAAGAAAACCAGGCAGCTGTTTAAAAATAACAGCTCTGTGTAGCCATTACAGTTTTTTTATAGTGAAGATTAACAACCAGTCAAGTAAAAAAAACCTAGTTAAAGCTCAATTGTCATTCTAAACTTGTGTTTCTTACAGATCAAGTGCTGTAGAGCAGTTGCTGGATCATAATTACCGAATTCATTGCTCCTTAAATAATACAGTAAGTACCTTTTTAATTCTGTGTACTGTGACCTACATACGAGTAAAAAATTAACATTGAAAAGCTTAACATGTTAAAAGTTTTAGCGACAGAGTCTGAGGGAGGTGAAAGAGGTTAAAACTTAACTCTTTGAGAGAAAAATCTAAAAAAGTCACTAATTTACAGTGACAAAGATGAAAGCTGAGTATATTATTAATATATTGGTTGTACATGTCTCAGGGACTTAGTGATCTAGGAAGAATCTAGTAAGAAAACCTTTCGGGTCTGCTTAGCAGTACTGTTATTGATAGCGAATGAGCTGAGGTATAAAAATCCAGGTAAAAGAATAGAAAAACACAGTAATCCATACAGGAAAAAATAAAGCTTATTTCTGTCACTTGAAACAAGGACTGTTCTAAAAGCAGGAAAAGAAGACTGAAATTAACCTTTTTCTGTGCTATAAATAGAAAACGAATTTGTGTCCTATTTTCTGTGACAGGAAATACCCGAAAACTTCAAGATTGCAGAGAAAATACAGGCAGTCCTAAAGGATACAGGTTACTCTGAAAAACGAGCCCGTTCAATGGATATAGATGACTTCATTAGGTATTGTTTTCCCCCTCTTTAGGCATGCCTTTTAAGCTGCTTCAGATTCTGCCTGCATCTGTACCTGTGTAGCACAGATTAGTATCGGGTCACCCAGGAACTGTACTGACTTTGTTTTCCTCTCAGTACCAGATGCTCCTTGCTTCCAGTCTGAATATGAACAAACACTTAAACCCTGTATGTGTGTATGTTAACTGCTACTTACAGTATTGAGAAGCAACTAGCTAAAGATCCCCGTTTCTGGTATTTGCATACTAGACCTTTCTGTGTCACCTCTGAAAATGGCTTTTATCATGGAACTGGTTATTATCATTTCCCTGGAGACTTACACAGCCCTTCTGTCTCTGCCTGGAGGATTAGGCCGTATGCCACGGCACAGTTTGGAAATCTGGGTAACTGCTACGTTCTGCTGTTACTTGTGGCTGGTCAAGTGGCAGCGCGAACCCTCTTCTCATTTAAGATAAATATTCCTAGCTGTTTCTCAGTGCGACAGTACAGCTGCTGCTCTGGAACAAAACGCTGTAAGCCTGGTAGGATGCAATATAACTGACTGCACTGAACACGCACCTGTGTCCCTACAATGCCAAATTCCCTCATCATTTCTACTCTTTAAGATTTGTAGCCATTCTTCGTGGCAGTTGAACAGTGATTGCTGCTTCCGTTCTGTTTTTATATGTTGTCAGCCAACACGTGTCAGAAATGCCCTGAGCTGAAGTGTAAGCCGGTAGAAGTTGAGCACAGATATTTCACTCTTTCAGGCTGCTGCACGGCTTCAATTCAGAAGGCATCCATTTCTCATAGATCCTACTAGAAGAATGAAAGACGTTCTGTGTTCTGTCACCCAAGCCAGAGAGACTGCAGTGGGACCAGCTCTTGTGACAGAAGCAGTGAGCAGGATACAGCATACGCGCTCTGGTTCTTACAGAAACCTTACACTCAACTTTTATCACAGGTGGTAGACAGGAAGCTGCTGCTCGCTATTTTAAAAGCGGTGTCTTCTTTCACAGCTGGAGCGAGGTGCTGGACTTCCACGTGACAGTGTGTTTTCACACACACCCAGTAACGCGGATTGATGTTGCCGTAACTGAAATTGGTGATCTCAAATCATGGACTTAGCGCCACGTGCTCTTGCACAGTACAACCCTTAAGTCTGGGCAGCAAAGCCAGGGTTGTAGTTGTTCCATTTGTTGGGGATTTTTTTGTTTGTTTCTTTGTTTTAAAGTGTATTTAAATGCAGTCTCTTACATTTGCCCTGCGGTAGTTGCCTGTGTTCCAAGTCTGTTAATAACCTGCTTCTCTTGGAGAAATCCCAGTAACTGTTTCTCAGAAACGAGAACATTTATCTTGTGGGCTTGGTATAATTTCTAAAAACATTGTTGAGGCATTGGAAACTACCAGTGTCATCTCCTTTACCCCTTCCTTACTGCCATTGAGCCCCTCAAGGAACCCACAGAAAACTGCTGGAGAGCCGGTGCTCATAAGCACCGACACAGGGGTGGCTTCTTGTCAACTTCAAGTTCAGATGGCTACTTTTATGAGAAAACCACTTCACCCTTCGAGGCAAGGAGGAGTTTTAGTGTGGATCAAGGCTTTCAGTGAGTTAGAGCGATGCATGCGTGTGTCCTGACAGGTGAAGTGTCCCAATATAGCCTGGATTACATACATTTGATGTTAAGGACTAGGCTGATTTTCCCAAGGAGGTTTGCATTAACCCTGCATAGCAGCTGTCAAAATAAAAACCCGCTTTGATCTGTCTTCTGATTCAGGAAAACAGTAACTTTTAACTCTGTAGGATCATGTCGGGGGGGAGGCACGGCTGTGTGAATTAACTGCCTTAAGTCATTTCTTTGTGTACAGCGTCTGTCTTTCCATACGACCACAGTAAGTGGAGAAGAAGCAAATTAGCAAAACCTCCTAAGACACAGCTTCCCTTCGCATGTGTCAGTTCTTTAGAAGTCATCAATTCAGAAGCATGTACAGAAATAGGCACTTTTATTTGTAGGCATTCTGAGAGGTTGTCTTGGGAAACGAAATTGCTCGTTTATTTTACACCTTAACGATTCTAGTGCTGTTCCACTGCATATACAGCCCATTTGGGTGAGGCGAGTAGCCACAGAAATGTGCTCAGACTAACACAGAAGGAGCGAGTGCTGAAGATGTGTCACGCTTCCCTTTCACAGGACAGGGATAGAGAGAAGCTTGTCCGAGTCCTGTTCATGTAATTCCAGGCTGTCACAGCAGTGGGCTGCAGGGCCAGCCCTATCAGTTTACCTTGATTCTCACTGCTTCAGTATGAGTGCGGATCTGGCTTGCAGCAGGCTGTGTCACAAAGGCACACTTTAACCGTCCCCCTGCAGTAGGCACAGTTCCAGCGTGTCTCCTGCCAGACAGGACGTGTCCCTTCAAAGGCTGACCACAAAACTGCCTTTGTCCTTGGTACCCGCCGTAAGCCACAGCCTGGTTGTGGCTCCACGCTTGCATGGAAGAGTCGGCGGGAAGCCACTGTTTCTCACGTGGCGTATCTCAATCTTCAGAGGCTTTTTAGAAAGTAGGGCTTCCCTAGAGCAGCCCTGGATAACTACACTAACCTGTGCCATCATCTGGTAACGAAAGTGGCTGCCTGGTGTTTTAACTGTGAGGGGTGGCTTGCTTAAACATGCTCAGAAAGACGTGTGGTGTTTCTTTTGCATCCTGCTGCAAAACTGGAGGCGGGAAGAAGTTGCCCAGAGCGCTGGCCTAGGTGACGTACGTTCCTGGAGTCTGCTCCGGAAGTAAATAGTCATTCTGAAACCAGGCCTTTTCTAAAGTGTAACTTCAACGTGCTCACAAAGTAAAACGCTTCCCAAAGCACAACGGAACTTGCATAGAAGTAAATTCTCATCTGTAATTCATTTAATACCTTAATTTATTAAGCACATTATGTAAAATCTACATTGTTTCAGTTTTCATGTTTACAGACAGGAGGATTTTTTTTTTTAAATGATGCGACAGGAGCTTCCCATAACCTACCTTCCTACGGCAGATACAAACATTCAACACTACAAGAATTCCTGGCTCGTTTAACTCTCTTTTCATTGTCTTCCCTTTTATTTCCCTCCAGGCCTGGCACAAACAAGCAGGCTTGTATTCAAAGAGTGATTTTTAGACAGTTCCAGGGGAAAGTCTGCTGATAGGAACTCCTGCAAACAGGGAGAACTCCTAGAGAGGGCTGCAAGTCTTCACGTGACAAGAAGTTGAAATAGATGATCTTTAAGGTCCCTTCCAACCTAAACCATTCTATCATTCTCTGAAGTTCTTACATGGAAGGTCAACCGTGTTTGGGGTTTTTTTGGATCCTGACTTGCAAAAATAACTTGAGTGCCACCACCTAAAAAGTGCTGATAGACATGGCACCATTTGCGAGAATTCAGGTACCTGTGGGATTTCTGTTAGCGCTATGTAGAGGTATTGTGCAAAATCCTCAAATGATGCAATTTCATCACTTTTCAGCTGGTGGCACTGTACAAAGGGAAAAATAGGTATTAGCTACTTTTTTTTTTTTTTAAAGCAACAGAGCTACTCAAACTACCTTCAAACTACAGTTAATGTACATGTAAGTCTGTCATGCATCAAAAGCCAAATTTTAACAGTATGTGAAAGGCCAATGTGTATGTATTTGGCTGGATCCCTGAACTTTGACAGGTGCCTTAGCCGTACACAGGGGTCAGATCGTACCTTCACTCTGACAGCGTTATCACACCATACCACACACTGTATATGCATTATCCTAAGATACAACTTCCCTCAGTACTTAGACATTACCCTTTATTATACCTCAACTAATGTATAGTTTTGTTTTGGTGGGGTTTTTTAAATTACAGAGAAAAATGTTAGAATTATATAACCATTCTTTATGATTTTCAGATATATCTAAAGTCTGGATTTTTACAAGGAGGATGGAATGTCCAGCTGTCTGTCCACTCTTAACAGCTCTCGTAGTTCCTGTTCAAATGATATGGCACATCCTGTGAAATGAAACTAGCCACCAAAAAAAATTCCTTAAAACACATTAAAAATGTACACACAATAGAAGTAATTTATATTGACAAATAAGGAATGTTGTTTATTAAGGCTGTGCTTCAGAAGGAGGATGTCTAGGGTTAAGTAGCCTTCATCAAGGCACAGAATAGGAAGAGGTAAGCACAGCTGTCTGTAGAAGAGAAGTTATGTACAACCACTAGTGAGATGTGCATGCACACAAACACAAAACTGCACAGCTGGTCTTGGTAACAAAACTGAACAGTTAAAAGGAAATGCTGTGGCTTTTTAATGGCCACAGTTTTACTTCATTATTAAAGACATGGCAGATACTTAAAACAAAGTGCTTCACAGATCTGAACCCTGCATGGTTGTGCTGTCTGGGCTAGAAGCATTCTGTAGACATCATAGGAGCATTTCACACAAAACTAAAAATGTCATTCAGGTGAATAAGAAACAGGACATTTCCACAGACATTTCTCAACGTTTTTATGCTTTCAAGTAGTTGAGTTCTTGCGGCTGCTGGGTTTTGTAACAAATGTGTGCTACAGCAGTACGGGTTTGTAGATTCCTCTAGCAGCAAAAGCCCATTTCAAAGGGCACGTGGTCTTTTCGGGTTGATCTGTTTACTGGCCTGTTCCTCCTCTTGTAGAGCTGCCCGGAAGGATTTCACTTTATCTTTAATGAAAAAGAGAGAGTGAGTACTGATGTGCCTGTGGTCAACACAGATCTTGAAATTAAGCCCTGGTGCTCCACCTCCCGGCCCAAATGCACAACAGAAAACATGAGGTCTGAGATAAGCTCACACTCAATACCCACCAGAGAAACAAGTTGCTTAGCAACTCAGTCCTTCCTCAGATGCTGCCCCTGTCCCTAGGCAGGAGAGGTTTGGAAAATGCACAGCTGTGATGCGAACACCAGTTGCCTGTCTTTACAAAAGTAGTCTGCGCACACCCAGGCTCAAGATAAGGGACAAGAGTAGCCCTGCACTTAAACAAAAGAAACCTGTGCGAACCCAGACTTGATATTAGAGGAAGGAAAGAAGAAACAGTTCAGCTGGCCAAGATACACGATACGTGACATGGGCCTAACGATGTGAATGCCTTAGGCGGATCAGGAAGTCTGTACACCGGGAGTACCTCAGCCCATGGGGAAATGAGGAGGGTCTCTTGCAGCTGCATCCCCCTGTAGGCTGAGAGACTCCACAGGGATATGTGCCGTGGACACTCCCTTTATTCAAATGAAGTTTTTACAGGACTCCTGTCTCCTTTGTGAACAATGACTCCTGGTGGCGTGATTTTCCGTGCAGTTGCGTTCCCAGCATGTAACACGTTCACACTTAAAGTCTGCTTCTAACTTAGTACAGGGAAATGCACACTACATACATCCTTTTCCTTCCCAGCACCTTCCAAACCATATGTGGCGGCATACACATTTGTATTTAGTGTACAAATAGTCACTTCTGTACATTGTAAAACCTGCAAGTTCTACACACACACACACCCCTGCCCCTGGTTTTCTATGAAAGTGAAAAGCATTTGTGATTAAATTCTGGCAGTAATTCACCCTAAATAGATAAATGCACCATTCATTTGCTTCATCATAACAAGGATGGGAGAAACCTGAGAAAGGAAATGTGGCAGCCTTTGATATTTCTATTCCTGTCCCCTCCATTGCCCAGTAAAATGTCCAAGAAAGGAAACCAAAATGACAGCATAAAGATGCTGGTCCCAGGGTGACAGGAATAAAGGCTGAAATATTCAGTGATCATGTTATGCCATGAGAAGAACAGAAGATACTGGGAGAAAGAATTTTTGACTTGACAGTTCTTCCCTCCTGCAAAGCCATACATGTGCCGTGCTGCCTGTGGAGAGGCCTCTCTTAGGTAGCCTTCACCTTCAGTACCTTGTTCCAATAGCCGGGTCAAGTTTTGGAAGAACAGGGAGTCACCTAAATGGTGGGGTTTTTTCCACTGCTGCTGTTTTAAACTCTTGTCTTCTGAAGAGGAAGGCACCATCCATGAAAAGCAAAGGAACGTACCTGCAGTTCTTTGCTAAAGCACACTGGTGCCAGTGCATGCTTACAAGGCAAGCAGGCCTTGTCTCATTTGCTCAATGCATTCTTCTGACTTACAGCAGATACTCAGACGGAATCAAAACTAAAATTTTACAAAATGTTTTCAGGCACAGATAAAAAAAAACACCCCACCACTTGAATTTTTACCAGTAGAGCATGACTCCCGGACAAACCAAAATGAAAATTCATCTCCATGAGGTACCAAGCTGATTTTAGAAAACAAGTGGAAGAGTCAGTTTTGGGAACTACGAATTAGCTGCAGTTTGTTTTTCAAAAAAGGGAGGCTGACAGAATTCAGACAGAAAGGCTGAAGGCAAAAGAAGTAAGCTAACAACCAAGGTACTTGGAGCTTTATGCCACCGTTTGGCACAGCCTTAGTAACAGCAGACTCCCTGCTACGGAATGCAACAGCGTAGGAACTGGGAGTTACTACTTCTCCCTCAATACATTATTTTTTTTGATACAGTTAGTTTGGGTTTTCTTTTTCCTTCTTTTGTTGTTTTGGAACAAGGCAAAAGGAAAGTTGCAGGATTGAGTATATAATTCCTGGAGGTAAAGCAGAGATTTTTCCTTTAAACTAGTATGCACGGAGCACAGACATGAACTTGCTCTAAGGCAGCAGAATAAATATACCATCCATGGGACATTGTGGGGCAGCATATGGGGGGAAAAAAAACCCCTAAAAACATAACCACACTTTTTTTTCCCCCCTCCTCATTATTACTGAAAGTTTCCATGTCTCATGAAAACACACTGCTAATAATACACAGAAAAGTGGTTAAAAACAATCTACCTCTAAGTTCAGTCAGAATATCAATTTTTTGCTCTAGAATTGCTTCAAGTTGGGTAGCATAAGAATCCACATCGTAGTCTACTTCTTCTGTCATCTCAAGAAGAGCTTTTTCATCTTCCAGCCATCTAATAGATTCCTAGGTAAAAATTTAGAAAAGAAAAATAAAATTAAAAAAACCCAACCAAATACATTAGCAAAGTTTCAAGACAAAGAGCTGGATTAGACCTTTCCTCAACATAACCATGTTTTTGCTGTCTAGTCACCTCAGTGTAACAGATTTCAAACCTAAAATGAAACCTCATTCCTAACTCGGTAAAATCTCACGTTTTCTACATTGTTCCTTAATTCCACTGGCCATACCAGCAACAGGTACACCCCAGCTATCCCAGTTCTCTTCAAATTCAGAACACCAGTTGGTTGTAAAACTAAGAAACCAGAGAACAGAACTTTATGTCACGGGGAGAGGGGTGGAGTCTTGCAGCAGAGAAGAATGCAGCCATGGAGCTGCAAGCTTACAGACTGCAAAGCTGTGACCAAGAGAACCTGTCCCAGTGGAAATGCTTTGGTTTGAAAAAAGAGCAGCTGACAGTTCTAGGTATGCTGGGCCTGGAATACTGAAATTAAGTCTTTCCCTCTGTGCTCAGTAGCCCAAGTAATATTGAAAGCACAGTCCAAACCCCATGCGTGTCTTTTGGCTTTCAGGACAGATGGAGCTACACTGGGACAGGATTAATCTCATCTAATGCAAACTTGGACACCCAAGACACAAAGGAAGACCAACAGCACTAGAGCAGGATTCATTCCATTGATCTATTTTACACGGTTTTTGTTAGGAAAGGATGTTTTGTATCAGCAGCTTCCAGGAGAAAGATGAGAGAAGACAACTTCTGCCTGGTACAGCTGATTTTGTATGGATGCAGCCCACCTCCGCCCACAGCATAAACTAACAAGCCATGCTGCGAACAAAGGGAGCTCAGGCTCAGGCTCGTTTCCTTCCAGTGACTGCTGGGAGGAGCACTAACCTCAGCAGAAACTCAGATGAACACACAGAGGCAGCAACACCCTAAATTAATGCAGCCTGTCTCTCCAGAAGTCACAAGCGTTAGGACACAGCTACGGCATATGGCATACGACTTTCACCCTTCTGCATGTTTTACTTCAGGGTTAATGTTTCATAATAACGAAATCTCTACATCTGTTGTAAAATGTGTTATTTAGCATCCTACTGTATCATGAACACACTTCAGTGTTCCACTAAGTTAGACACCTAAGTTGAGGATATGTGTGTATTCCCTACAGGTTCAGTGCTGTGCTCTTGCAGCAGACATAATGAATTCCTGGATCAGGATAAAACAAAGTGGAGGTCCATTTTTTTTACCTGGAAGACAGCCCTGTGGTCTTCTACTACTTGCTCTTCCATTTCTACCATTTGTGACACAGCTTCATGGAAGGTAAACAATTGCGGAGAAACTTCCTCTTCCTAAAAGCAATAGTTAAGCTGGTTAGTCTGGAAAGAACTGTGGCTACGGGAACTATATCTAATGCGATCCATCCCATCGCAAAACAGGAAAAGAAATATGCAGAAGGCAGAACCTGTCAAAAATAGAATTTAATAGTCCTAACAAGAAAATCTCTAAAAATTAGCAGAGAGGGCAATGAATTCAAAATGCTCACAGTTAAATTCAATTCATATTAACTAAAAACTTCCAGCCACTAATCCTACTGAATACCAGAAAACCAGAATACCAGAGTATTCCATGTTAAAAAAAAAAGTTAAGATGGTGTCAAGAGGAAGTCACAAGGGAAGAATGCTCATTTCTAGTGGGTTTTAATGCCTACAGAAAACTGTTTCTCTGTCGGGGTGTTTTGTTGTGTGTACTGCAATAGGCAGACAACAGTTTTCAGAAAAAGAACAGCAGTTACATCCAATACATTTCAGGAAATCAAAAATTAATCCTTTGGAAAAAACGTGGAGTCAACATAAAGTGAGAAATCTAAAATGTACATAGTGATTAATACACTAGAAGAACCCACAATGTGGATTTACAAACTGGGGCAAACAGGGCTTCTTGAAAAATGAATCGTTAACAATCAAAGGCAAAAGCACTAGGTAGGCTCTAGTTAATGTTTCGGCAAGACAGTCCAGTTCCCTATACGATGCCTTTGAGATCTTTCTTAGAATGTATTGTAAAGCTTAATTTAATTCCACATGAACAATGAGGAAGTATGATATGAAAGGGTATCGGCTGGAAGGACGGTCCAGTGGGAAGCTCTAGGAACCACTAGCACGTTCTTATAAAAGCAAGTTCTGGAAGAAAAGCCAGCTACTAAAATGAGAAATACAGCAGACACCACAAAGAGGTGCCTGAGAAGGCAGTGTCCCCTGTGGAAAATAAGTTAGGAGAGTAAGGATTTTTATTTTCTATCCTTCCTCAGCATTTTCAGAAACCGCGTTTTAATCCCCACTGAACACTGAAGGAACCACGACTAGAGCTGATAATCACCAATGAGCAATGAGGGGAAAATGCTCTTTAGACGATGCCTCTCAGCTCCCCACTCCTGCAGCCCAGGGAGACAGGCTGGGGCTGCCTCCCCAGCACTGCACTGGGGGTTCACCCCATGAAAACCAGGATGTTGGGAAGAGGGATGATGGGCAGCCAGACTTCTAACTGCAGAGAAAAGCAAACTCACTTGAAATGGGTGTTCATGCTGAGAAAATAATGCTCAAATCTTCAAGAGTGTTAAATAAAATAGATGAATGTCCCAGAGTATTTCTAACTGCCTAAGAAAGTATGAAGCTATGCTAGAAAAATTGCACACTAAAGAACGCCAGAGCCTAGAGCGGACCCTCCTTAGACACCAAAAGCCCTAAGCTGCAAGGAAGATAAAGAAAAGTGAAAACATTCCCCTCTGACCCTTCAAGAAACTGTTTTGGGTTTGGGTTTTCTCTTGTATGTGAATGAACATAATACCATACCGTGAGAAGGTGAAGAGACACGCTGTTTGTGCTTAAGGGCCTTGCTCACAGGCTATACCTACACAGGACTCTGGATTTGTTCTGCCAACACATACATCATCGCGTCTTTCCACATAATGCTGCAAACCACTCACGTTTTGTTCACAAAGCAGTTTGAGATCATCTCTCTGAGGAGAGCTCCCCACACCCCACTGTGTCTCCAAGTCGTCGATCTGACTGGGTGCGTGGTGTATAATGGGGCGCATCTCTCCTGCAGCGCTAGGATCGACCGTCAGCTCCTTCACCCTACGAGCAGAAAATGTTTTCATGTGTAAATTAGTAACTTCCTGCGCAAAAGAGACACAACCAAAAATAAAGATCTATGGGTTTATGCGCAATTAATTCGTTTAATAAGAACGATGATGTCAGCTTCACAAATTCAATGTACTTTCAGTGACAAAAAAATGTTAGGCCAACTCCTAAAAAGCACGGGCCATAGAATTTCAGCTACTTGCTAGAAGATGGACTGTAACCCACCTGCAAGAGGCATGTTCTAATCGAAACCTTACTACTCATTAACAGGTACGAGGGCAGAAATCTCCAAACCCTCAACATTAACTCCTTAACAATGAGAAGTGTTTGAAATGAAAGTTAATTCAGCACCCTAAACCTGACCATCTTTCTTTTTTAAAGCACAGTTGTGTGCACAGAGAAAGGTACCCCACGAGCTGTTACGAGCTCATCCACCAAGAATTCTGAAGAAAATAATAATTTGCAACAAAGCATCTCAGAGAATGAATACATCCTTGAATTAAAATAATTTCAAATGTGAAAATACCTCATTAATATGTCAGGCTCTTGCAGCATGAGGAATAGGTTAAGATTAATTAAGATTAATAATGATTCTGTCAAAAACCCATTTAAAAGCAAGTTTATGGAACAGACACAAAGTCTGCAAGTATAGCAAGTTTTAGAACATAGTGTTTTTTTAAAAGGAAAAACTTTTTTCAAGTAGCACTTATTTACTACAATGGAAACTGTTTTTCATTCATCTTCAGAGTGATCAGAGTTATTACAAATATGTATGAAAACTGTTCTTTTTTAACTGAAGATACTCAAATTTCCCCAAACACAGACTTGTCCACTAAATGTGCAAAGGTGACATCACCATTTTTAAATGTATGAAGGAAACTAGCAAGCCTGGATAGAGAGTGGGGATGTTTAAGGAGGGTGAACAAAGTACTGGGAAGATGATTGCAGATCATGCAGAACCATCACCTGCCAAACAAAATAAAACCAAAGTATGTGTGACTCAAGGCAAGGGGACTAATGGAAGGTTGGTCTGTAAAATTACATAGCCAAAAAGAAAACTTAAAAATAAAGATTCCATGTATAGAATGAATTAGACCTGGTGATTGAAGGAGAAAAGTCGTCATACTCATAGGAAGGAGAGAGATCAGAGCGACTGCCACTACCCTGTGAGAAGGGAATGTCCGAAGGACTAATTCCAAATTCCTTTACTCTGCAGCAGCAAAATACAGCAGCGAATTAAAAGAAAATTGTTCTCATAAACACAGTTAAAATGACAACTCTTTGTTTAGCGTACTTCTTCAACAGTATAAAGTCATATTAAAGCGCAAGTGTGCCAACGTATTTAAACCTTCTCCAAAAACAGTTACGCATCAGTAACAAAACTGAACAAACCCAGTGCTGCTCATTTGCGGGGGGTAACAGCAGTGTTTTCAAAAGAGTAATTCCACATTCCAGTGCGTGCAGCTAATAAAATTTGCTCTACATTCAATATTCCACTAAATGGCACCTCTGAAAGCACCACAGCTACAAAACTTCAAACTCTGGTCTGCTCCCCCTCTCACACTGCACACACACTGGTGTCCAGCACCTGAACGCTGATGGTACTATGAAAATGATACGTTGATAGAAAAAGCTAAAATACTACACAAAACATTTCAAGCGACTTTACAGCATTTACTCCAGAACAACATGCAAATTTAACACCAAGGGGAAGAAACAGTTTCAGCTCAACTATTTAGTACACTAGAAATAGGTGTTTAATTAGTTTTGCAGTGCATTTTTCTGGCACTGCAAACGCTGTGAGGGGTCCAGATCCAGTAAGCCTGGGTGAATGAATGTGCAAAGCCCTTCCTCGTGACTGTAAGCAGGGGAGTAGATGCCTCCTTCTCACCAGGAAGGAAGTCACACTGGTAGGTCCAAGCCAGGCAGATTTGCTGCCAGCTCCCTCGATCCAGGCACAGAGACACTGGGGTATGGTGAGGTGCAGGTGCTAAGCTTGCCTCGCCGCACTTTGTGCCCAGTTAGCGACTGTCCGGGGTGCCCTGCCAGGCAGGAGCAGAGGTGGTCCAGCCCTGTCTTTCACAGGGGGTCTCTGGTTGCAGGTCTGACTGCAGGGACACGCAGCACCTGATTGCCTAGTCTCCACAGGCCTTCAGTGAGAACTGCAGCAGAAGGCCCAATTCACAAACGCCTTCAGAGGGCAGCACAGGTCTCAGACAGAGGTGCATCAGCCTCTTGAGGTGCTAATTTCTCTACGCTGATTATAAAGTCACAGCTGGATTAACTGACTCTTTACTTAGGGGTCTCAGGTATTTGCCTGAAGTTGGGAAGTACAAAACTTCCTATGTATGTATGACATTGACTGGCAACTGCGTGCAATTCCACCGAGGGGAAGAAAAAAAAAAAGTCACATTGCAGAAAGGCATTTCAGCTAACACCTCATGGAAACACCGTGCATCTCGACTACCTCTAGTGTAAGAGATTGTGCCTCCAAAGCAGCGGCAAAACTAACAGTGGCATCTCCCACACTCCCTGCAATCCACGTTATCCATCTCTGGATAATGGCTTAAACGCAGTTTTTATTGTTTCTTTTGTAAGGATTGTAAAAAGTGACAAATTAAATATGAGCCTGGATCAGCAATTTTGTCTTACACTTACTAGGAAATGCAAGTACAATAAAATTATTCAAGTATCTACAATAATTACAGAGCATGGTACAACACTACTCCGAATGTCAGCGATCAACAGCTGTTGTATCTATAAGCAATAACAGTTCCCATACCTATTTGCGTATCTCAACGTATTTAGAGTGTTTTCACATGATGCCATCCCCGGAGAAATCGTAGCAATCTGAAGAAGACAAGCCACACATTAATAAATCACTTCGTAAAGATGAAAGAATTCAAATTGAAATTTTCTTTTTTTTTTTTTTTTAAATCTGCAGTTTCATTTGAGATCTTCTACAGAAACTGTCTACTATGTACAGCTGTCCCTGTACAATGACACCTCAAGGAGACAGATGTCAAGTCCAAGCTTCAATTTAATTTTTTTAACCATACTTGGAACATTAAAAATTCACAGAGGTTCAATTTCCCCCATCTCACTGTCTTGGTAACATAACGTGTAAACGCAGAACTCTGACTGAAAACATAAAGACTTCTCAAATAGGGAAATACGCAGTGCAATAGACAGTAAGTCTAATATATCCTGCAGTTACCAGATCATTATTTTTTTTATATATCTTTGTAGGCTGTTCTCCATTCAAGCAGTCTGTATACTGATTTGAGATCTATTTTGGCCACAGTCCAAAACTGTATTTAATAATATTAAAGATATTCGTGTGATTAAGTGTTTTCCTAACATATTTCTTCCCTCAGTCAGAAGTTATCTGTAAACAGTACTTGAGAGTGAACTTATTATCAGACGTATCTGGAATCCACAGGTCTTTCCTTTTCCAGTTAAATAAAATACCCTGAAGATCCCACCTTCTTTCCAGCACTCAGCGAAAATAGTAACTGTCATCAGGCAACAATGGCATCATTATTTGTCCTAGCTTCTCTCAGAAGTCCAGTTTCTCAATCTGCGCTCCTGTCAGGAGAGCCATAAGGGCGCTACCCAGGACAAACATCTCTACGATCCTACACACCAACATTTTTTGTGGCAGCACAGCATCAGGAGACTGAAACTGATGAAGATTATCTAATCCTGGTCTTCTCTTTCATCCTGTGGCTGACAGTACTGTACAAAAGCACAGGTAGTCATGCTGAGAGGAATTTCTCCTACTGGGGAGAAAGGAAAAATCTGTGGTGGGAGGTGGTTAGAAAGTCTAAAGATCCTGCTAACATATAGTTTAGGTTTAAACCTCTAATAACTCATGGTACACATGAGTTACTAATGAAAACAACAAGTGTAGATTTAAAAAACTCGTGTGATTGCATGTCTCTTCATAAAGCATTCCAGGTGCTAATTAACGAAAACCTACAAGCTCCTAAAATCCTTCCCAACACATTTAACGTGAAAGACGTGTGCATCTCCACCATCAGCTCAGAGTTCAGAGCATGCCACCACACACGGCAACTGCCCTAACCCCAGCAGAAGCGTGGAAGGTACAGCTGCTACACAGAAGTGCCGTTGTGGGTGCTGTTGGCCATCGCGGCGCTTCAGCGGTGACTGCAGCGCCTCAAGGATTAAAAAAAGTTAAAAAAAGGTTAGAAAGGTTTAAAAAGGTTAAAAAAAGTGAGACTGTTCTACGCAGCTAGCTTGCACATTTCAAAGGATCTTGTCCTACTATGTAGCTGTTCAAAAACCACCTTAAATTTTTTTTGAAACTATTAAAGGACAAGAACTTCAGTAAAACTGCAGTGACTAACAATGTTCAAAACAACCTAACTATGCTGACTGTGTCTCTGAATTTCTTTAGAATTAAGCAGATCCTGGTCATAACTGTCAACATTATGAGCTTATTTTCAAAATATTTTTCTGACATTTGAAAAAAAGTTTCCAAATCACACTTCAACCTTATCTACAGAAGAGAACGCTCCATCCCTAAAGATGGAACTTCTAAAACTGCCACAGGAAGTCCATAAATGCCAAAAGGAAAATCAAATAAAAATGAAATGTAGAGGTTACCAAATAAATTTGACTCAAATACCCCACTTACAGTGAACTGTAAGAATATGAAACTAACCATTATTAAACTATTTTTTCAATTATTTTCAGAAGTTTGAAGCATCACAGTTAATTACGTGGCTCTGCTGCAAACTAGCAGTCAGCATACCTGCAGGACAAGTACTCTTTTAATTCAATAAAATATTGTTCAACTTTAGCTGTCATAAATCATAGTGCCCTTATAAATCTCATCAGTAAAATTTTGCCAGTGTATGACATAAAACCTGCACATGAACATCCTTACAAACCAGGCACACCCTGCCAAGGAGCCAACTGTAATTATCATACTGGAAGGCTGAATAAATTGTCTTGATAAAAGAGGCAAAGGAAGACCCAGAAGAGGGGTGAAGCTGCTGATCACTAGCCACTATTCCCACCACTTGGCCACTGAATTGCAAATCTCTTCCCTTCCGAGGGAACTGAGGAGGATTGGAGTCAATTCCAGGCTAAGGTATGTCCTACACCTCCCTCAATCCAATATACGCGGCTCAGAAACCTGTCAGATCTCTAGACAGACAACTTCATTCTGCATCCATCTGGGTAGTGAAGGAACAAGTGCTACAAATGTGAGAGCTCAATTCAAGCAAACGTGAAGACACAGTGTAGGTTTCTTTTCTTGCCCTACTTCCTTTCAACTGTAATTCAGACTAACAACCAACCACCGCAGTGTTCTTCCCACATCAGTATCTTAAGAAAAACTTTGCTGATTAAATTCTTGACAAAAATTACATGTAAACAAACACTAAAACCAGAATGTCACAAGTGGTCCCAGTACTGAGAAACTACCTGAAAAAGTAACAGAAGAGCAGCATCTCATCATGAGAGGGTTTTCTAATGGATCGAGAGCAGCCCTGAGGAGAAGGACTTGGGGGTACTGGTGGATGAAAAGCTGGACATGAGCGGGCAGTGTGTGCTGGCAGCCCAGAAAGCCAACCCTATCCTGGGCTGTATCCAGAGAAGCGTGGCCAGCAGGTCAGGGGAGGGGATTCTCCCCCTCTGCTCTTGCAAGACTCCACCTGCAGTGCTGTGTCCAGCTTTGGGGCCCCCAACATAAGAAGGATATTGACAAGTTGCAGTGAGTCCAGAGGAGGCCACGAAGATGCTCAGAGGGCTGGAGCAGCTCTGCTGTGGGGACAGGCTGCGAGAGTTGGGCTTGTTCAGCCTGGAGAAGAGAAGGCTCCAGGGAGACCTTACAGCACCTTCCAGTACCTGAAAGGGCTACGAGAAAGCTGGGGGGGGACTTTTTACAAGGGCCTGTAGTGACAGGACAAGGGGTAATGGGTTTAAATTGGAAGCAGGGAGATTTAGATTGGATATCAGGAAGAAATTCTTCCCAGAGAGGGTGGTGAGGCACTGGAACAGGTTGCCCAGAGAAGCTGTGGATGCCCCATCCCTGGGAGTGTCCAAGGCCAGGCTGGATGAGGCTTTGAGCAACCTGGTCTAGTGGAGGGTGTCCCTGCCCATGGCAGGGGGGTTGGAACTGGATGGTCTTTAAGGTCCTTTCCAACCCAAACCATTCTGTGATTCTTACTCTTAATTGTAAAGGGACTGTAGTTATGTGAATAAGAAAATAAGTAATTTGAGGACTTTCAGAGGGGATCTTTTTCCTCATTTATAATTATATTGAATATAAAATTAAGGAATGCAAGCTTTGAACACCTACAGATCATTATTCTCACTGGCACTCTCACATTTGAATGGTAAAAAAGTGTTATGAAAACTCTATGAGAAGAGTGTAATTAAATAAAATAGCTTCACCAAAACAAAGATAGCTTGTTAGCACCTCAAGGAGGTAAGGGTGATGGTGAGAACTTCATGAAATATTCACAAATGTTAATTATTCCTTGTACAGAAAGTAATTTCCAACAAGCTAACTTTCCAAACCTTCTTTAGCAGTGTGGATGCACCAGCTACAGATCCACAGTTTAGCTTTCTGATCCTGCATAGCAGATACGAAGTTACAGAATCTTAAATTAATTAGAGTTGGAAGGGATCTTTAAAGGTCATCCAGTCCAACCCCTCTGCAGTGAGGCGACATCTTCAACTAGATCAGGTATGTCTCAGTGGGAAATAAAACAATCCTGTCTTTTCATCAGAAAACTAAAGGAGAAAAAAAAGATTAATAAAAATGCGATTTTACCACCATTTTCAAGCTAGAACGATACCTAACAGCTAAAGGGAAGACTAGGCTATCCTAACACTACGGTTTTCATGTTGTGGTCTGCAGACTTTTCTGGCCTCTAGACTAATTAATTCCTAGGAGTCCGTGAAGAGTAACCAACACAAACTAGCAATCAGCGTTCATTGCAGAGAGTTTTTGTTTCCACAAGGTGAATTGTTAAGGATGCACAAATAAAATGACTGAACATCAGTGCTTTTATCTGTCCTTTCCACGATCTGACAGAACTCCGCTGCAATTCAGACTGATGCAAATGCACATTTATACAATACACAACTATTCATCCCATCTATCCCAACCACTTCCCCCCTCAACAGCCTAGAGCATTCTGATGCCTTTGATGCCAACTTTAAATTTGTCTTCATCATTTAAAGATCGTGACTCACCACTGCACTTCCAGTCTACACCACCTTTTCCAAAATTATGAGTTAACAAACAATACTCTCATATAATTAAGACATCATTAAAAATAAATCTGAAAAGTTACCAAGCTAGAAGTGTTTCTAGCTACGTGCCTAGCTGGAAAACTAGAACAAGCGATAAGAAAGGTCAATAAAAAGTGAGAAAAGAGCAAGTTATTTGAAATGGCTCTGATGAAAGTCTCACTCGCACTGCCAGTGGATAAACTTAAGTCCAACACATTGCTAGTAGTAAGTGGCCAATTTTAAACATAAAAGCTTAAATTCCCAGCGTCTTTTAGCTTTGTAATTGTTAGAACAGTCAGTTAACCAAACCAACTTACCATACAAGTACGGGAGTTTTCTCCTATGAATGAATCTCTTAGCACCTGAGTAAGTTTACTTGCTCTGAAGGGTGTATGAGGTTTATTTCGGCCTAAGGCTCTAATGCACTCCTGAAAGAACAAACAGGTTTATGCATCGTTCTTTAACGTGTTGAATAAATATAATACAAATGCTGTCCAAAATCAGAAAACGCGTGCCTTAGTTATGCTGCTGTCCCCTAAAACATCATTAAAATTTACCATTTAAAGCTTGGATTCAAGAAGTGTTAGGCTTTTACTTCTCATTAAATTCAGTAGAGAGGTAGAACTTCAAAAGAACTTTCAGAATCTCATCAAAAACATTTACATCTATTCTATTGTATCCAACAACAAAACAAAAAATCCGTGTTGATGTTAAATGTCCAGACTCACAAATATTTCTTATTATCACCTGCAAAAGCCTGAATGACCTACAACCTCTGCCAGCAGAAGCAGCATGGGGAGGGACATGTGTTAACTCCAGCAGTTAAAAGCAGTAGCTTTGATTCTGGCTTTACCACTGACTTTCCTTACAGCTTAGAAGAAAGCAGACTTTCTAAGAGCTTCCACAGGTCACACACCTAGGAAGAACAGCTCCCTACTGGTGTACTCAGTATTGGAAGACACTTGAAAATACAAGTCATTCCCTGTTTTAAAATGTTCTTCGTGTGAAACAACAAGGATAAGGTCTCCTCTTTCACTCACAAGGGTATGGGATAAACGAATATTTGCAATTGGTTGGAGAGTTCCAGTGAGAAATACTGTACAGGTGTAAATATTATGAAATCACTACAGAAGTCACAGCTGCAATTACAACAGTGCAAACCAAGATTACACTGATCTAAACGTCCCTTCTGCCCACCCAGAGCTCTAACATCAGCTAGTAGATTACTTCTTATGCACAGAGAGTTTAAATTACTTCTTATGCAAAGAAAGTTTAAATTTAAATTTCTGTCCTATTGTTGTTGTCATATTTTGACCATTAATACCAGGTTCTGCCTTTGCCTTAATACTGCGTGTACAGGCATCTCTTCAGGTGCATGGCTTCCTTGGTACAGTTCTAACACGTCCACACACAGAAGTTCTTCGAACAACCACACTTCAGAAGCTTTTCGATTTAGAACTTTGTCTTCAGCCACACTAACAGATGGAATGGCTTTTGTCTTACATGAATAGTTCTACAGTAGTAGAACTACTAGTTCTAGTAGTGGAACTTCCAGCTGCAGCCGTATCCTTGTGGCCTTTTGAAAATTCCTAGAAACAGCTTCTTCCCAAAGCCAGGCTAGAGACTGTGGGATGATAATCCAAGAAAGCACTGCAACTGTGAAACAATGTAAAACAGAACCAAAAATGGGCTCAGAATGAAACTGCCACGGTACAGAACAGAGCAAACAAGGGCTAGTTGGCTTTAAAGTGATTATTTAAAAAACTCACCAGCCAAATTTTATCGAATGGACACAGCTCAGATAAATAAAAAGACTGAAGCTTGTTGAATGAGAGTTTCACATTCAAACGCTAAAAAGGGCTCACAGGTGAGCAAGGCAGTGCATTCCTTGGTTTTTTTTAATTTGTACATGAATACTATACTTACATAAGGAGAAAAGCAGATTGGACAACACGAGGGGCAACAAATTTTCAACATGTGACATTACAATCTAAAACCAGTAACAAATGTGTAAGTTGAATTACTGATATGGCATCCAACAAGTGTAATTAAGATATTTTAATTTACTATAACGATTTTTAGTTTGCATACCCCTGAAAAACTAGAACTGGATTAAAACCTTATTAGTAAAAGGATTATAGAAGGACACTGCCAGCCTCTAAATTAATGGAGTTTGTAACTACTTTTGCTTTTCATCACAGCTCAGAAATCCAGGTAACAAAAAGACAACACTACTTGCATGGAGAGACATTACAGAAATAACTTCCTGTACCAAAAAATCTGAACAGGTTAAGACAGGACTGATATCCAGATGCAAACACCGTGTCTTGGATTAGCACCAAAGACCACTCCTTGGGACACACTAGTTTAATGAAAACCTGACAGTAAATTCAAGGGTCTTGAATATAAATGGAAAAGCATGTGTAATGTTTTTGGGGGTACACGTAAAAAGGAAAACTAACATATCATTGAGAAACTACCATTGTTTAGACCTCTGCAAGACCTCCATTTGTTTTTTTTTTCCCCTTCCCATATAATTTAGATCACAACTACTAGCACGGCAGCAGCTGAACCTTTCACTGTAATAAAAAAGACAAGTTACATGGAAACGAACTAAGTTTGTTCCGTGGGTATTGCACTGAATGCACTAGTCAGTACAAAACCAACAAGTAATCTGAAAAGAAAAAAAGCCCTACCCCAAACCAGCTTTTTTCACTTACACTTGGAAACAAGTGATAACATCAACACAACGTTGCTTGCATAATTTACTTTGATGCTGCACCAAAACAGGCCACAGTTTTGGAACTGCTGCTTCCAATTTTTCACTGTGCCATACCATTTTGTAATGACACATTACACGTTACAGTTTTGTGGTGTTTTGTGAGTTCTGCTCAGAGTCCAAATCAAGTCTTCCCCCAGCTTTATGCTGGGGATAAAAAAGTAAGCACAATGATTCTTGGGTTGAAGTTGTTTATATAAAACCACAGTGCTGACGCTGAGAGCAGTAAACCAAAGCAAAGCTAAGCTACAACAGAGATCAGTTCTGAGACATTCAAAATTGCTGTTTCTCCAGTTCAGACCAAAAAATTACTCTCCCTATTTAGACTGAACTTCTTTCAAGCATTATTAAAAAAAAAAAAAAAAGGCATATGAATGTTTCCATAATATTTATTAGCTCCTTGTATGTGTCCTGGATTAATGTACGAAAATCTGTAAAGTGACCATATGAGACAATTTGCTGTAAAGAAAATTAGTCAAAAATGGATTCCAACTTTCAAGGGTTATTTTAATCTATTCGTCAGTTCTTTCTGCATATGTTGCTACTGCTTTAGTGAATTAACAACAACAAATAAATGTATTGTAAAGGTAACGTCATTTTTTAAAATTATAAACAAACAAACAAACACACAAATAAATACTGAGGTCAGTAAGAATATTTCCAGTTAGTATTTCAGACCTTGAGTACCAAAGTAAATCATCCGTCTGCCCATTTTAGATATGCAACAGTAAATTCAAATTCAGCCACTGGCGATTTTTTGTTGGGGTTTTTAATTTTCAGTTTTGTTGGGGTTTTTTTCCCTTAATCACACACACGTTGATAGCACAATGTTTCTGCAATGCTTCTACTTGGTAATTACCAAGTGTTCCTTCAGGCATTTAGACGGAAAATCAATATATCATTTTACCTGTCACATCAGTAGACAATGTAGACACGCAAAGCCTGCAAAAACACCTGTTTTAATAGTCATTATTAAATGACTTCTATTATAAATAGAAGGCTTCCACCTACTCAAAGGCAATGGAAACATTTCAGTTACCTTGAGGGCTAAAAGGCTCTTGTTAATTTCCGCACCTTCCAGTCGTGTCTGCCTATCCGCACTGGAAGTATCTGCTCCTCTTTCATTGCCAGCCAAATCAATCAGAGAAAATTTACCATGCAATTTCCCTTTCCTTCTGAGAATAATCTGAAACACTGCATGGCTTCGAGACGAGTGTGCATTTGCAGATGTCTGTCCAGATGTCCTTTAAACAAAAGGAGAGAAGAGAAGGCCACATGAACAGGCGAAGGACCATACGAGTTACACTAACCTCAGAACGTTAGGTTTTTCAGGGCAGAGTCCTGTATTTTCTTACTCTTCTTCCATTTCTTCAAACAGAAATGGAAGATTCGTACCATTTAACCTCCCTTTTAAAAGCAAGAATAATCAGAACTTCAAAGATTTCAGATTATCAGTGTTTACACATAAAATTATGATGGTATTTTTATCTGATCAGGCAGCAGTCAATGCACAAGGCTAATTTTAAAAACAATAAAGCTAGATTCTTAAAAAAAGCAAAAATTTTATAGTTAACCGCTGTCACTATATATCATGGCCTCTTAGAACTGAAGAATCTGGCAAAATTCCAGATGATAAATGATGTGAATTTAAGTCAGTAAGGTTACATAATGCACGCAGTTCACATCCTGTAGGAAAATAAGAGACAGAGAAACTCCAATATCTTTCTTTAAAAGGTAGGCAGATTCCTTACTTCCAGCCAAGATCAATAGAAAACCCAATGCATATTAAAAACCCATCGCTATGAAGAGACCCCCAAAAAATCATGTTCTGATTCATTAATGTACAATGAAAAACTGGGAGATACCTGCAGCTGTTGCCTATTTCAATAAGCTTAAGAACATCTTCAACACATTTGACTTCCCGTTCCTGTAATCCCACCACCTGGACTTGCTGTTTACCGTCTTCTAACACTCTTAATTTTGTCTTCCTGTTCAGTAAGTCAAAAACCTTACAGAGGGGGGGAAACGGAGCAGTTAAAGAGGAGCATTAAAAGACCCTTTTGTTTCAAATCCCGTATCAAAAGATGCAAGACACTCCATGGAAAACCATGACTGGAAGGGAATTGTTAAGAATTATTTGAAATAAAGCTTTTAGTACAAACAAAATATTCAACTAGCCAGAGCCAGAGCTGAAGGCCCAGACCCAGAGTGAGGGCGCTGGAGCACGCCACTAAGAGTGACCGAGAGAGAGCAAACGAGCCCTGGCCCACCCCCAATTTATATACTGCGCATGACATTTCATGGAATAAAACATCGCTTTGGTCAGTTTGGGTCAGCTGTCCCTCTGTGTCCCAGCTCCGCTACAAGAAGCTGGGAACATCCAAATCCACGAGTATGTTATCAATATTCTTCTCACCACAAATGAAAAATAGCTTCACACCAGCTATTGTGAGGAAAATTAACTCTGTCCCATCTAAAACCAGAAAAATGTGACAAATTCAAAAGCTTGTTTGTGAACGAAATTCCACCTTCCTCAGAGAAGGATCAGGTACTTACCTTGCCACTGTAGATTTCAAAAAATGTTGCATATACTTGAAGTTCTAACTTCTTATAGTTTGGTTTCTTTAGCATTAAAAAGACATCTCGAGCTGTGAATACATTTCCAGAATAAAAAGAAATCTCATTACGTATTTTCATTTAGTGAAGACTCATTAATGCATAACAGCCTATTTTACAGCAACTCTTGTATTCTGCAAGTATAATAGATAGGGTCAGCCTTAAACACGGCAGTTTTAACTGCCACATTACATCGGAAGATGTAAAAGACCCCAAAATTATAAACTTAATTTATCATGCATTATATATATTAAAATTTTTGAACCAATTTATACATAAATTTACTTTACTGTGTAAAGACTACACACCTAGGAACTACTTTTCACATTCCCAAAGCTCCACTGTAATGCAAAATATGTAGACCCTTATGTTTGTACAACAGGGAGAAGAAATTGTATTGACCTCAACTAACCTGCAAAAAGCCAACAGACCAATAAAGTCTCACCTGCAAGTGCATATATTCCTTTAGAACAATCCTGGTTCTTTCCTGAAAAGTCACCACCCATAGTCTAAATTAAAAAAAAAAAAAGGTTATAGAAAATCACAGAACTTAGATTGTATCAGACATAAAGAGCAGTCTATTGCTGACATGAAGAAGAGACACTTACGTGGGTTTTTCCACTGCCTGTTTGCCCATATGCAAAACAAGTGGCCATTCCCCTTTCAAATATGGTTTCCACTAATGGCCGAGCTGTAAACCTTAAATGCAAAACACAACAGTACTTAAGAAACTGAATTACTTTAAGATGCCCCTACCACAAGGATGCTATAGATTTTAAGGCCAGAAGTGACAAAGCTGGTATGTACTTTGAGAGGCTAAAGGACATCTCTACATTAATTCCTGAACTAGAGAGACTATGACCTCTAAGGCAATCAAATATCCTAAGCAATCAAATATTACCTGCAACGTCCCTCCCATTTACTTTACATCAATATTATCCTCCTTCAAACCCTAAGAAAAACAAATTTCTTGTTTTAATGATGCAACACAGCACAGCTCACTACATGGAGCTTGGAGCTCCCTGAAGAAGACAGAAGACATCAAATTAAGGCAAGTGGAGAAGATAATTAGGTTCTCTCAATATCAAAATTCAGCTACAGTTTTGGTTTGGTTTTGTGTTTGCTTCCCCCTCCCCTCCCCCACCCCAAATCAGCTTCCAAGATTAAAATGAGAAGACCATGCAAGAAGTGGCCAAAACTATATCGCACATCTTAATATTTTGAGAACATACATACACTGAGAAAAGGCTCAAAAAATGGATACCCAAGCTCTTCAGAATGGAAAAATCTAGTTATCCCTACAGGATTACTTGATGTGTCAAAAAATATTATCCAAAGTATTGTTTTTCTACTTTACAGAATAATTTTTACCTTAAAAAACTTACTTACTGTTCCTACTTCAGCTGCTTATCATCACTCTTCCATGAAAAACTCCAAAAGCAAAGGGTAACCTAATAGAGGGTTACCAGTGGAGTTACGAGTCTCTCTGCAAAAGTCTCTTTCTAAATTTTATCCAGGTGTTTACACACTGACTACCTTTCAGAGACAGAAACAGGAGTAATTGTTAACAACTCAGTGTTTCTGCAACAACCTTCTCTCACTCCACTTTGGAACGAACACAAGATGACTTTAAAACATCACATGGGCAAGACTGAGCCATTCAGCAACCAAGGGTTATGAAAAATCTTAGTTGAACTGAATCATGGATTTTCATCAGAAAAATACACCAGATGATTCCTGGTCAGCCTTAGTCTTTCTTTTTTACTTCTTCTAAACATATACTTCCTTTGTCCTCATGAGGATACCCTGTTCTTTTGATATACGAACTACCGAATTTCATAAAGCCTATCCGCTTAAGCAGCACACTGCGTTCCCCTCTGTTTAATGGAGTTGGAAATGATTTATTTTGCTGTTTTATAAAAACGGGACTCAATTATATCTGTTTTAAAGTAAGGCAAAACACAAACATTTCTAGAAAAGTTTTCATAAACATACAACTCCAAATGGTCCCATACCCAAACAGTTCAACTTTACTTTTACTAGAACGTTTATTTGCAATGTTGGTCTTTCAAAAATGTAAACTCTGGTTTTCCTCTCAAACTCGAAAGGCAAAACTAGTGTGCATTTTTTAATATTAATGAAAACTTGCAACTCAGTGTTGCAGCTTATGGATTCAAAAATACTTAAAATACAGCTTAAGCAAAAAAATAATAGTAATAGAGAACTACTTTTCTCCCTCAAACTGAAGAATGTTTCTCAGTATAGAAACACAGTGAGTAACTTTAGCACAGTAGAGAAAATTGGAGTAACTTGCCACACTGTTATTTTCCTCACTGGGACCATGAAATTTTGGTGAGAGCTTATGATGATAGCGGTCTTACTCTTACTTCTGCTATTACAGGAAGCCTTGAAGTAGATTTTACTCCAAGTAATAATCACTATTGTACCACATGAGGGAGAAGGAGAAAGCCTGTGCTGCTACACAGACTAGAGATCTACTGTTTCAGAATGAAACAATCACCTTCCAATATTTTCCCGTATTACCATTGATGTATTATGTAACTAATAAAAACTTCCTGGAGAAAACACAAAAATACAACACTGTATGCCAAAACCACCCCTCCCATTTAAACACTATGTTCACAAAGACAAATAACATGAAAGAGGGATTAGAATAACTGGTTGTTAAGCAGGAGAACTATTGCAAGAGGCACACACCACCAGCTAGATCAGCCTCCCATAGCTCTTCAGTATCAAGAAAGGAAAGATGCTACCAGTAGACAACCCTTAGAGACAAACCTCCAAGGGCACAGCTTTGTTATTTAGAAGTCTTTTTTTTTTTAGTGTAAACTAACAGAATATAGAGATTTTCCTTTTGCCACCCTTCTTCTAATTATATCACAAATTAAGACAGAAGCTTCAATTCTCAAGGCCTTTTAATAATGCTTTTCCTATGAATTTTCTGTTCTCAACTGAAGTGTTGTTACCATTCAACATCAGTCGGGACACAATGCTAACTTCTGCTTCCTAGTTGTTGGATTAAAAACAAGAATCAAAGATAATTTCTCTGCCACAACTCCTCAAGGCTACAGGAAGCACTTCACAAACATGAGGAAAAGTATCTTAATCAAATTCCTTTCTAAGATTAATATTCCCTGCAAAAACATTCACCATATATAGACTGTGTACCAAGATTATGACCAGTTGTGGTCATAATACCTTGTCTGCTACCGTATCTACTCCATTTAGTGATTTGTGCAAGGTTAACAGCTACTTCTGAACACATTTTTAAAAGTGCTGTGTGCATTGTTCTGTACCAGCTGTAGAAGAGAAGCAGAAGAACAGACGATAAAATGGAGATCCAAATACCCTGAGGCTGAGGGTGGATGTGTGGTGTTGTTGCTGGTTTTTTTAAATCAGAAATACTCGGCATTTTGAGCAAACTAACAGCTCCATGCACCTCCGTGCTACATCAGCCAGATTGCTGCCACAAGCCAAACCAGCTCAGGTATCTCAGCAATACTGCGACATAGCCACTCTCTTTTTCTGTGTACTCTTTCCCCACCCTCTCATGATTTGGTTCCATCTCTTAGTTATGGTATATTCAAACTGCAAGCTCTTTGGGGCTGGAGCTGTCCTTTTCTTCCAAGTTTCCTGAAGACCAAAAGCCATGACTCAGGTTCCTCGGGTGCTGCACGCACACTAATAGGACAGTGCCCCTGAGGCGAAGGGAGAGCTCATGAAGTTGTTCCCATATGCAGCAGCTGAGGAGGCAGGCAATCCACGATAGAGCCTGGAAACCAGCAGAGCTTGGAGGAGGACTAAGAGCAGGACTGAGGTCAGCAGAGATGGAGCTGACATTGCAGGAGAGGAATCCAGGATAAAGAGTTAAAACAAAAGTACACAGGCAAAAGAAGGGAGGTAGCAATACTCGTATCAGGTAACACAGAGCATAGGAGTAAAGTCCATGACCAAGGCAAGTCTGCAATTATTGATATGGGAGACACGTGAGAAAAAATATTCACAAAAAAAAAAAAAAAGCTTATACACATACCTGTAAACCATTTCATTAGGAGCCGTGTCATCAAAGGCATAATCAAAACGAAAAGTTTGGTTTTCTAGGTACCTTGTTAAATCCACTTTTTGTTTTGGTTCATGTACCATCACAACATCTTTACTAGGAATTGTTATTACATCAAGGTCTTTCATTAAAGTTTCTATAAAATAAGTGAAATATATATTTAACTAATGACACATCACTATTTTTTACATTTTTTCATTATTTACACTCCTAGAACATCTCAGATAACACAGCTCCTCCAAGGAACAACACTGCAGTGGATTCTGATGCCTAGATAATGTAAGAGATTTCATTTTGGAAGCCTAGTCATCGTACCCCACCAATTGCTAAAAAGACACCGTACCAAGTTGATTAGAAAAACTACGATTATTAATTATAGCACTATAATTGTAGATTGTTATGTATTCTGTAACAACAGCTTCCATGGATTTCAGTTCTATTTCCACCGGGCTGTACACTGCTTTACAGATTACTGCCATATCCTTTCAGCTGATATAAATAATTTCTCTACGCAAGGAACTGGACGGTGAAGTCCTGCACTGCTTGGATTGTCACAAACACAAAGAAGTTCATATCACTACGACAATCTGCTTTATTTCAAAATTTTATCTTTTTACTTTCCCCAAATTCTTAATGTTACAGTGCTATGGTCACAGCTTTCAAAAAGAAAAGTCGTGCTTTTGTTCTACTGACACATTTCCATGTGTGTATTCCTCCTGGAATCTAAAGTATACATCTTTAATACAGAATTTCTATAAAGTAAAATCCTTTCTAAACATTACCTTGTAAGCAGAAAAAGCTGAAAGTGCTAATGATCCTTCCCAGCACTGGAATGAACAAAAGCCATCTAGATGCGATTTCAATAGTGAGTTCCCAGGCTATAATTACTACACAGCACTACAATTTACTGCTAATTGTGGTATGATATGAGTCAGCAAAACAGAGAACCCAGTGATCCATGATATGCACAAAAATAAAGATCCTTTATGTGTACAGTCAGGATCACTAATGTGTCCTACTTGCGTTTCTAGGTAAAATTTCTTAAGGCGTGCAGTTCATAAATTTGATGTGGCCATACATTTCTCAATTATAAAAATACGTCACTGAAATAATATCTTAAAATGTCAATTTTAATACTTCCTGCAATGTAAATCTACAAAACAATTGGTTCTGAGAAGACCTAAAGATTTTGGTAATAATTCTGTTCTTGCTGAGACCGACATAGCAAAGTAATTTTATTTTTTCTCTGCAGGGGGTTACACACTGGTATATTTGATTCTTTTATATTCTTCCATTTTAAACTGTGGCATGAGAAATACTGTTTCTTACGAAGTGTGTGTTTCAAAAGACTGTATCATGTGGCTATTAGATTACCTCTGTGGTTCATCTCCTGCACAGATTATGTCATTAATTTTATTTTCCTATACTTTGTTCTTAAAAATGCAAAATTACTTTATCTCATTTTTACTTAAGACAATGACCTTCCTACAAACACTTCTGAACTATTTTTTTAAAACCTCCAAACCACTCGTACCTTAGATCTATAACTTTCACAAAATCAAGTCATATTTCTGAATCCCAACTCTTGCCCCATGACAGCCTGCTCTCATTTACTGTAATTTCACTTTGTCTACCTTCAGGGCAGGTAAAAGGTGATGTTTCCCCCAATGTATCAGATTTCTAAGTCATATTTTATTGAAGATAACCTCCAACACTGAAACAGAAATCCACTGGCTACCAATGGCTAAAAAACAGGTCTTATTAAATAGGTTGTGCAAAATAGTCTCAATTAAACAATTTTTGAGATTATGCATTCCTTTCAGATCAATATAAGAAAAAAAAAATAAAAACGGAATAAGAAAACAGTAAAAGCAAAAATGAAAAAAAAAATAAAGGAAGGGAAGTAGCAACATGAAGGGAAAAAATATGACAAAAACTAACTATATACTGGTATCAGCATATGTTTTTCCCTTTCCCATATAATTCTCTCATTTTCCTCTGGGTATATTCCAGATAATCCTCAAGGTGTAGTTCTGACAGTACAAAGATAATAAATTCAGCCCATGTTGTTTCAGAATCAGAGCAATGCTCTGAGTCCTTTAGCTAAACAAAATGTAATAGAAAGAAAGAAATGTATTTCAGAACTAAAGCCAGGTTACTTAAGCGCTGGATTCAGATATGATGCAATCCAGAAGCATATGTGTTCTTAATTTCCTGCTGAAAGTAAAGAACTTCATGGGAATATTGGGATTTAACTGGAGTTGAAAACCTGAACATTTCGGGTTTTTTGGAATACAGACTTCAGTTTGGTGAGCAAGCAGTAAGAAAAAAAGATTGTAATACCAATGATACATAAAAAACATCACTAGGGAGTAATTCTAGTACCTCGAAGTTTTTTTAGTGGCATTTCCTATGACCTAGAGTATCTTGCCCAGCCCTGAGCAGCAGCTCCAGGGGGTACGAGTCTCCTGTTTGTCTGTAATCCACTAGCCCTGTGAGGATGTTCCAGGCACGTCTGGGCACCTAACATGTCATGAGACATCAGTGTTTAGGCACCTGAACCGCTCCTTTGAATTCAGATTTAAGATGACTTGAAAGCATCAAAATACATGTACAAAAAGGGTTTTCACTGGGTAGCTCTCTGCTCAGATCACTTGAAGGGTAGTTTAAAAGAACGGAGAGCCTAACACAACGTAAGCATACTGGAGAAATTACAGTAGAATTAATTCCTTGATCAACTAAGTATCTCCTATATGCGGAAAAAATAGGTGCCTCAGCTCCCAGTCCATAAAACTGTGACAGTTAAACTACATTTCTCCCCATCTTTATCCAGGTTATGATGAGACTATCAATTTTCTGGGCCTGTCACACATACTGTCTCGTATAACGTTTCCAACTTTGATCAGTATTTGTAGACGTCTTTAACACAAATAATATTACTATCAAAAGCAGCTTTTTCAGATAAAAATCTCAGCAAAATCTTCAGTGGTCATACCTTTTTTATTGAGTGGTCGTTTTCGTACACAAACACATATCCTGTGCTCATCAATCTGCAAAGGAAACAATCTTTCAGTGAGCCATGCCCCAATTCCGGTTACGTGATATTTTACTGCTATTCTTGAATTAATTAACCTATCATTTGAACAAAGAGAAATTTTCAAGACAGTGAGTCATCTGAACATTTAAAAGCTCCTTGTGTCTGCACAATAGCCAAGCAGCCAAAGCGAGAACCGTACGTCAACAAAACTGCCTGCAGACAGTGATCCAATCCTCATGGAACTTTGCTAGCAAACCCAGCTCTAACAGGGTAGATACGCTACTGACAGGAATTGTCAAACACTGACTTCCACAGATCTGGTGAAGTTCATCATTTAAGGATTCTGCTCCTCTGACTCCTCTGCAAACCAAAGGCCCTCATCACCTCCAAAGATCTAACATTAATCTTCATACTCTACAGAGTTTTTCAGAGTGTAATGGTTTTGTGTGCACGTCCCCTAGCATCCCTGGAAAATTTACAATACAGACGCTGACTACCCAGTACATACTAGTATTATTTTACAGTAAAAAGATATTTAAATGCCATAACATAATTAACGATAATTTAGTAACTTGGGACTTTCAATACCTGCTAATTTCAGTATCATCAAATTACTGAAAAAATAAATCCATGGAATAATGAATACTAATGCAGATTAATCTATTTTTCATGTTTACAGATAGAAACATACATTAAAAATATTGAAAACACATAGAAAAACTACAGAAGGATAAAAAAAATTCCCTGTTGCTCGGGTACTTACAGGATCTGCAGTTGTCAGTGGTCTATAATCCAAACTTCCCCTGAAATCTCTTATCATACACATAATTTCGTAATTTGGGTTTGTAGCATCAACATCCTAGGGAAGTAAGCAACAGAATTTCGAATATACTTTTTCCTGAAATGGACTAATTTCAGCATCTTCTGTATTTATTTATAAGAAAAATAGACAATAAGTGAAATCTTATTTTTTCTCCAAAACCTCAGAAGTGTCTCAAATGAAAGTCCTTCACTCTGATGTAGCTAACTTACTGATTATAAAGCAAAACAATCATCTGCTTTCTGTTTCATGTTTTTGGTTGGCATGCAATAGAAAATACTTCTAATTGAGGACTCGTTAACTGTCTACTCAAGAAAGAGAGATGACTCCTGTCTTTGCAAGAGCCTTCACGCTAAAGAAACAGCTCCGAATGACTGCATGACACCAGACACCGTACACAGTCAACGTTCCTTAATCTGAGCCATCTCGGGTAAGGTGGTCCGACGGATGAACGGATACACTCCATTGCACACATACGTACACATGTACGCAGGTACAACACACACGTCAGGACAGTGCAGGCACCCCAGCTGCTCTAACCACAACCTTGCTGGATCCAAGCCAGTTAAAGGAGCTTGCTGGTCCTGAGTTAAGTTCTACAGTTATCTGGGTGCACTGGAAACTCTTCTAACACATCTAGACCTCCCAAAAAGCTGAAGCAAAGCATACACTGCAGGCTACATCCAGGCTCAGAAGACTTCCCATCCCTAAACCTGGAGCCATCAGTACCAGAGCGAATGGACACCTAAGAGGCCACACACAGAGCCCCTCCAAGCCTTCCTAAGCCTGAGACTACTGTGAGCTGAGCTGGTTCTCTACAGAACCCATCAAACATCTCTCCTGTCACTTCGCCCCATGACTGTCCTTTTTTACACCATTTCATAGCGTGGTGCTGATGTCATACACAGCCAGCCCTGGTGCTCAGACCTTACCAAATTTTGCTTGGCTCTCCCCAGCCGAGATGAAAACTCCTTCTGCACCACAGCTAGTTGTGGAAACAGCACAGGCACTCTTCAAGGGAGCCAGCTCATGACACCGCATCTGTGACACAGCCAACCCTCTCCTCACATAAAACTGTCCTGCTAATCTGAAGTTGACTGGACCTTGATATTGTTCACCCTGGCTACAGTGAACTAAAATCTGCTGTCTGAAAGTCCACACGAATGTATTCCTGTTGAAACATTTCCTTCTAGCATTCAGAAACGAGTATTGCTTATTACAGAAAAAGTGTTTGCCTAATATTCTTCAAACCTTGTTCACAGCTCTTACTGCTGCGTTTCACAACAACAGAATGCACAAACCAACACAAAGAGTAGGTACACAGAGGTCACCAAGACAAACAGAGCTTCCTCATACAGGTGTTTAAGGCTCAGGTGCAAAGGCAGCCTTCACAGGAGTGACAAAAATTTTAGGTGTAGTATCACATCAAAGTATTTTAATATATAAAGGGGAAAAAATGCTTGTTCCTCACACATAAAGAGACAGTAATGTTTTGCATTTGTGGAACCGGATGGAAATTAGAAAACATGAATTCAACATAGGTGATTTTAGGTCAGCTTAGAAACATCGTTAAACCATGAAGTAAATTGCCTGAGTTATTTACTTGGCGCTGGTACTTCTCATGTCAGTAGCGGATTGGTAGTATCTCTTTGGAGACTAACACATGCACACAGGGCTGCCAACGAGATTACACTGCTAGTTTCACTAAAGCTTTTACACCACTGTGACAGTAAGTCATTTAATGTTAAGAGATTTTTCTCACAGGATTAGCAACTTCATTTCTTCCACAGAAGTTTCTAACAACTTGCTGCCAAGCTGTTTCCATGATGCAAAGCTAACTTATAAATGCAGAGACTGGTTTTAAAGAAAAAGAAACTAAAAGTCACTGTTTGAACTTGAACCTCAAATAGATCTCGTACAAATCATCAAAGACCATAAAGAACAATTTATCATAAAGCTGTAATACCTCCGGTAGAATAACAGACCTATCTAAAAGCCAAAGGTTTGATTATTTACAAAAATATATTTTCCTTAAAAGCCAGCTATCATCACTACTTGATCCTGAAAGAACGTGCGGCAAGATAAGCAACTGCAAGCAATTATTTCTGTAGGAAAAAAAAAGGGGGAAAACTGTCTAAAGTAATAGCTATGAGAGCAATATAACCAAGCACCAAAATATTCATCACACTTGTATACAGGATGAAAACATTTCTTTCTGGACTATTACAGTTCATAAAAATTATTAAAGACTGAAAAAGGCGCCATGATTTTGCAAATGTCTTCTCTTGCTAACATATGTTTTGTATCCAAGCCACAAATACTAACCTGAGCTCTTTTTTCTCTAAGTTCCTGCTGCTGTAACCTTCTTTTTTCACGTTTCTCTTGTAATTTTTCAACCTCTTTTACACAATTGGATTTTCTACGTGCTTAAAGAAAATGATATGATTTTAAAATATCTTCAGTGTTGCGTGACTTTAGTATTTACACTGTAACATTTCAATTACATTAATTTATCAATAATTAGAATGCATTTATATCAACTATCTTTTCAAGCAAATCAGTATTAGCACAGAATAATTATGGCAATTTTATTTCCAAAATTAATAAAATAAATCTATTAGAAAAAAGTCATGGGAATGGGATACTACTTGCACGACCAAAAATGGAAGGACAATGACCCTCAAAAAATATTTGGACATATACATGCGATCTCTTGGTTTCAATTAAAAGAAAGCCCAGGCAAATTAAAAAACACAAAACAAAAAAAGCTAACACCACCATGGTTAAAAAAAAAAGATAAAGGAAAACCAAATTCCAAATACTAGCACAACTGTGACAAAAGTGGACAACTGTTTAGCCACAGCTCTCCAAAAAAGCTCCTCGAGGAAGCCCACAGACAACTGTGTGTGTAGACCATTTGTCATTTATGGACAACAACATAATCCAAGAGAATGTACATGTAACGCCCAGAATGAATGAATCCTTGATGCACGGTTTACATACAAGGGGGTCCAAATTCCTTTTTTGCAGCTTGAACTGGAGATATATCTGAAACACTACCATTCTGTTGAGAGGAGGAAGACTGCTCGGGAAGCTGAGTAGGTCGCGCACGTGCAGAACCAACCACTGCAAAGGAAAAGCATAAAGCTCATCTGGACATAGAAGAGTAACATTTCTACCCAATTCTGAAATGCTTGTTATGAGGAAACAAAACAAGGCCCCTTTTCCAGGCACAACAATTTACCTGGGGTGAGGAGGAGCCATGCACGTAGGAAGTCTATTAATACATTCGGTATGCAGCCTTTGTTTACCCTTGCGGTACATACCAACACAACGAACTACAAGTACCAATGCTGCAAGTGCCTGTTCTAAAATACTGCAGATTAGTACAGCTTATAATGTGCTCAGAATGAAGCATGTACTTGCAGATATGCAGTTTATCTAAGTTTATTTATAGTGTGATTATACCCAAAAAATGAGTAAGAAAAGAAGCCCCACGGTTTCACACTCTCTAGACATTACAGAACGGTCCCACCCCGTTGAGCGTACAATCACCGGAGGAGCACAGCGATACAAATGAAAGGCAGCAAGGTGCAGCTCCAGTGGAAGAAACAAACCTTTTTGACACTATACTGGAAGGGATGCAGATACAATCAGTATGTCTAAACTTATGCATTGATTCTACACATGTTAAGGATGCCAGTTTCTGAAGATGCAGTGATGTCTGTTCCCAGTGAATGCGGTGGGAGTGGTGAGCATGCAAGCTGCTTTGGTAGAGCGAATGCTTTACATCGTTTTTCAAAGAGTTGCTTCAAGCAGCTCTGCTTCAGCTGGCCCATTTCCTGCACACGCTCCTAACAGAGTCTGCCAGAAGAGTTCGAAGTGAAGGTATCAGCTTTGATTAGCAGCCAAAGATGACACTCGCCAAATGAAGGCCAGCTCGCTGCGCAACATGGAGACGACTATGGAAACAGGCATCGAACAGGACAGAGAAGACAAATGCCTAGATCATTCCAAATATGACAGGAGATCTAGTTCATAGGGAATTGACAACACAAAATACGACAGTGTGCTGGCAAAAGTTTAATTACAGGCCAACAAAGAACAAATACTTAGGCCAACTCTAAATAGTAAGATGCATAGGACCTACTAAAATACAAGTTGCAGGGTTATTCAGTACCAAACAGCCCACTTACTACAGTCAGCAACATGTATGCATGTGAGGAGAGTCCATCAATAAGACGTCTCAAATATAAACCGTATTAGTTTGAAAAAACTTATCCCTTCTTCATGAGATATTAGATTTATTAAAGACACCCAGAAAAAAATGGCAGAAGGGCAAAAGTGGTGCAAATCATCCACTGGAAGAGTATGAACACTTGCAAAGATATGCAAGCCCGATCGATTGTTTTTCAGGTTTAAACAGATGGAGCAATCTAGTCTGAATTAATGACAGTAGATTAATGTTTTGAAGAAGAATCATCACCATCATCGGTACAAGTTAGTTAAGTTTAATTCAGGAGAGAACATTAAAACAAGAAGCAATAACCATTATTTCTCATGTTACAGACACATTACACCTGTATTCATCCAATACATATTTTTCAACTATCCTCCTGTCGTATTGCAGCATTTTTTGTAGATTTTTCGCTACTAGCTGTAGAGTAAGAAATAACCCATAGGGCTTAAGCACTCTTTGAATGAATGTTTATACACAGACTGCCACAAAACTAAGTTAAAAAGTTTAAAGTGTAAGAATTTTAAGTGTACTACTTAGTGTATATTGAAACACTCAATTAAGTTGAAGCAAACTGAGGATGCTTTAATTTGGAAAAGTCCACATGTGATTTAATGTAACATAATTAACTTCAAATTTTCGCACCTTCAGTTCGTTCAGCTTAATTTTCCTAATGCTGTATCGCTTACACTTGCATATAAACACTACTCGTATAGTATGAATCCTAAATATACATAGGAATAATTCTAAGAATGCCTTTTACATGTCACATGCATACATACCAAATGAGAAATGCAGAACTAGTAAGGAATGTTAGATGTGCAGGACGTTAAAATGTTCCCCTATTCTTTACTTCCTTGAAATGGAAAGAGATAACATTTACCTCTGTTCTCTCTGGCAGGGATGTCATTCTTAACAGATGACACAGTTCGTCGACTCTATAAAGAAAGAAATCTCTGTTATTCGGTCACCATATTATTGAAACCACAAACTGCACCCGCACCTCTGCTTCTCTGCAGTGAATGAAAATAACACATCAGCAATACAGAGAAGTGATTGCTGCCAAATCCTTCCCTGAATAGCCTTGGGTGAAGACTGCTTGAACTACACGTACGTTTTCAAAACAACCTCCAAAACCTTTTCTAGGTTTTTGCTTGAGATACATTTAATTATATAAATTATTCACTCCCAACTCCGTCTCTGCCAAACCTGTTCTTAAAAAATTTTTAGAAACCCCTATTCACCACAGGAAGAAGAAAGGCACAAAGTTATCAACCAGCTCCGCAGAGGCAAAAGTTAAACTTCAAAACTCAAGGATAACAACACGTCTAGGAGTACTGTTTGTCTAACATGTTCATATCGCGCAGATATGACCAACCTTCACAATTTTGTTTACTTTGGCTGATGTAGTAGGTGGTGGTAGTGTCTCTGGACTAGGTTCAATATCCTCATCAGGTGCAAGATCTGGGTTAAGTGAAAAAATGCTCTCCAAGTCAATCTGTGTAAAAGAATGTAAAATGCTTTTATGAGTCTTCTTAAAACAATATTAATCCACTCCATTTTTCCTGTTATGTTTGAGAGTAAACAGTAAATACATTTTGTGGTTTTACCCCTCAATTTGTTAATTCTAAAACCTGAACTATCTTGTTTTATGTGCACTAAACACAGCATAAGCTTAGGCCTTTGTACTGGTTGAAGACACACCTTTCAGAGATGGGATGAATTAAAAATGGCCAACGGATATTCATAATTTTGTGAAGTGATTAAACAGAATTAGCTAGTATCACTGTGGTAATATGACAATTACTGCAAAATATGAAAGACATTCTGCAACATAGAGAGATCTCAATTATTTGAAACTTCACAGACAGTGCGAAAGAAACAGATTACAACCACACGAAAATTATCACACTATCTTTTTTTATTTTAAGCATTCAAAACGCTGTAAAATATGACGGGGAAAGGGCAGGATCTTAAAAATAGCTGGCTTCAGAGCTATTGAAACTTGTTTTGCTAAAAATCTTAAATAGCTTTTGTCTCCAGACTGCCATTTCCCCTGGCTGGAGCTTTCAAAGACCTCACTACTGTATGGATTGTGTGTGTTCAAAGGCCTGAGATCAGCTGATGAGATCACCGTGACTTTCTCACAACATTTTTCTTTTTCCTGTGTTTTCACAAAACTGGGGAAGTGTAATTATTTCTGAGATGCTTGTCCAAATCTCAGCTGAAACTGGCTGACATGGTCCAAAATTTAAAGGAAGTGGAGATATCAAAGTATTACACACAAACACAGAGTTTCTCAAAGAAAGCAAGGCTGGAAAATTATTGCCATCAATAAATAAATAAATAAATAAGCAAACAAACTGGCAGTTCAATTCCTCAATAATACAAACACAAAAAGGTTTCTAATCTATCTCCCACTGGTTTCCTGTCTGAACTGCAAGTCATTCTCCCTCTCAAAAATTTGATTTTTTTCTACTTGTAGAAGAGGATAACAAGGTCAGCCTTTGTAATCTGGTACAAAATCAATAGATGAAAAGAACTATTTAAAAGCTATGACATAGAGCTCAGGAAGTCAGATTTAATACACCAGAAACTACCATTTTCACAACAGCTCCCATGCAAAACAGTCTGTAACCAAAGATTCATCAAGTAAAGTCAGATTTATAACTTCTTTTTGTTTCCAGTGCAAATTCCAACGTAATATTCATGTAGATAACGTTTTTTTAAAAGAGAAAAGTTCTAAAATAATGAAGTTTACCTCTTTGCCTTTAGTATCTCCATTTTCAATCCATTCAACAGTTACACTTTCATTATCTTCATTTAGGGATGTTACCATAGCTTGGTGAATTCGGCCTAGAAAGCAAACACAAATTATCATTTATTAACTGATGGAAAAATTTTCCAGAAGTTATTTTCATCCCTGCACTGAGACATGCAGAGAGAGGCGGGAAGAAGAGGGTTAAAAAAAATGAGGTGATAAACAGAAGACGATTCCCAGCCACACACTGTGAAGTGGCTCACAGCTTATCACCAGCGGAGGCTCTAACCGGACAGTCACCATACAAGTGAAAAGCTCAATGAACAGCAAACGGAGTGGTAAGTAAACAAAACATCACGTTAAAGCCACACCACTTAGACTCTCTTTCCTTGAGAGAAGAAACCTCCAATGCCATGAGTCTCGCATGGGCAGTGAAGTGTGCTCCACCAGGGCCTGCTTGTCCCCCTTGTAGGCTGATACAACAGGACATGTCCCAGCACAGGAATGAAGCCCTCAGATCCAATACCCATTTCTTATGGGCATCCAGCCAGTTGGTAATTCAACTAAAATTAAACTGCCTGCAACAATAATACAAATCACCATTTTAAAAACAGCTGCTTACACAGGCTGCCGAGCTGGAATTAAGATGCTGCTGCTCTGACTTCTTCAGTGAAAGACCCAAAACCAGCAAGCCCCCACAAAGTACAATAAAACCAGTAAACTTTCCACAAGAATAAGGATTTTTTTATTAAATGCAGAGTGTACCACAATTTTTTTCTGTCCCATTTCCTCTGCACAGTACCGAGGAGGAACTGGAAGAGCAGAGCAGCCATGCGCTGACACAAAAGGATCAAGACCCAGGTGTCACATTGATTTCACATCTGTGCTTTTCCCTAAGAGTACCCAGAACTGGAGTTTCTAAAGAACACGAGTCCAACACAACTGCTCCTCTAACACCCTCCTTTAACGAGCCAAAGCACAAACAAGCAATCCCTCACTCCACCCGCCCCGAGCCACCCCCCAGGTGTCCAAGGGCCAAAAAGCCCAAGTTGACCATCCTGGAGCAGTCTGTGCATGTGCTGCTGCTGTCGGACACCTGCAGAGGCAAAACACAGGCTGGTCCTTACACATCTCCTCCACCATGCACCTTCTGTTCTCCTTTCCTAAGCTCACAGCGCCCAAATTCACTCCTGTTTTCTCCTTGGCTGATTGTCTGAAACGTCTGTTTTAGTTATTTCAGTCATAATTTGACAGTTTTCCAAAGTTCATGTTTTCATACAGTCTAAGCTTCTGGCCCTGCTGAAGGACAGAGGGAAGGAAAAACTTGACTGATATCCCAAATCATCTCACCAGACAGCACAAATAACAAATGTATACTGTTAATATTTCTTCTATTGCAAAGGCTGCCTAAACATTTATACCTGGTTAAAATTAAGCAAGAAGAGAGACTACAGGGAAGCATCACGGACGGTTAACAGCAAATCCAGGCACTCCACCACAATGTGCAGAGGAAGCGACTAACTGGAGTTACTCTTCAGGCGAAGAGTAACACTCAGGGGACCCGCAGAGCAGCTGACACCCCTCGGCAGTACTGCTTTCACGTCTGCGGTGCTCACCGCTTTGGTAACGTACATTGCAAACGCATTTACAATCTCTGCGCTTGTCCTTGCCCAAAGCATAAGATTCACTCTACCACTAAAGAAGGTTAAGTAAGTTCTTTTACTTAAAAAAAAAAAAAAAAAAAAAAAAAGCGCCTTCCTCTTTGGTTTACTTGATTCCTTTCTTCCAGCATTCGCTAGTTTTCACTTCCCCCGCTCGTGTTTTGTCTGAACAAACCACTCCATTCCTGCTCCCCGAGCACCCCTGTTGCAGGCACCTGAGCCATGTGCTCTGCAGAGTTGGTCCGGCCTGCATTCCCCGCCAAGGTGCTGCCAGGAGATGCACGGGTACGAACCACCACCGTGCCCTCCCCTCTGCCCTCACCCAAACCACACTGTGCAGGCGCTCATCCTGCCCCCAGGACCCTGACCAAATTCTGCCGGCGGTTGGGCTGAAGCAGAGTCACCCAGCATGATGCTCTCGTACCTTATTTCCTTAGACGAGCGTTTTTGTGCAAGTTTTCTTTGTGCAAGTTCCTCATTACACCTCTCCATTAATTTTTCTGCATTTAATAACCTCTAGGGACTTAACTTAGTGTAAGAACACTCTGTTGTAGAACTTTTCAATTAGTTATGTGGTCCATCAGCAAAGAGGTGACAGAAGCTATTGTCTTCCTGTAGCAGTGCCACTCCTCCTACAAGAGCATGCTGGACCGCACAGACAGAAACTGTGGGAACTGGAAGGCACCTCAAGCTTAAGTTGGTATAGTGTTCCACGACTGTTTTAAGGCTTGGCCCAGCTGTCAGTCCAGAATTAAGAGAAAAATAATATATGAAAAATCAAGTTTACCAAAACATATCCTATACAATTATAACAAACTTTAGTATGTTGCCAAATTTTATAAATTTTGAAGAAAACCACTATTCGCAGCTGAAATCTGTGACACTGTATTAGTCACAGAGCCATCATATAAATCCTGTTACCTGCTCCTGTGCTCTGTTACTCCAGTTATTTAATAATAATTAAAAAAGGTTTAATCTTTGCCATAAAAAGTGAAAGGAGATCAAAGCAGTCCGATGAATGAATAGAAAACACTGAACACTCTTCACAAACACTGTAAGCCAGCATGCCGTAACAAAAGAATCAAAGTAAATCTTTCGTCTCTCTGCCAGATTTCATCCGTTCCCTGGCCAAGAAAGTCAGTACTGAATAAAAAAAAAACACAAAAAAACCCCAACCACTAACAAACATAGGTTATGTCCATCTTCCAGATATCCTCAGCTTAAATAGAAAATGCATACTATGTTTGAACTGGCAATGTACTCATACCTTTTGTTCCTAAAAATTCTTTGTGTTACTAAAAGTTTACATGTTATTGAAGTGCCAGAAAGCACATTTACATCTTTACAATTGCCTCTTGCTCTCCACAAACAGTATTCCATTATATTTTCTAGTACACAGCTGAATACAGCAGCTGTGAAATTCAGGAATGCCAACAACCAATTAGGCTGGCATAAACCTCGTCTAGCATATAAAGCAAGACCAAGCTGCAACTGCTAAGGCATAAAAGCCAAATCAATCTGCAGAGAGCGGCTGAAGGCAATGTTCCCAATTTTTGGTGCATTTTCTAGAGCTGGTATCAAAATCTGAAACGTTAACATGTCCATGTAAACACGAACGTGCATTATGACAAACTGAAAAAGGAACAAGTGATTCAAGAAAGATGATTTTCACACACATCTCAAAAATAAAAGAAGAAAGTAGAGCCAAAGTGCTGATACATCGACTCTTCACTCGGCTGTTCTTCAATTTCTTCTAGTGCCTCTCCTCACACGATTAGAATTCAAATCACAGGCAGAACTTTCCTGGGAAGTTGTTTCTTTGCTATAGGGCTCAGAACTAACGGAGAAGTTATTTGAGAAGGCTGTTATTTGTTTAAATATGTTCTGCCATACAGCATGTGGCATCTGGCTTTGCTCCTACTGACTACAGCATGCAGAAAATATTGCTGCGAATACAGCAATATAACACAAACGTACGTGAAGCCAACACTACAATTACCTTAAACACACGTGTCACAATATTCTCACCCTAATCAAGACAAGCGAAGAACGTCAACTCATTGCAAGCATAAGCATCTGCAGAAATATCAGATAAATCCCCTCTATTGTAAGAGCTCTTAGGGTAGTTATTGGTGCAGAAGGTGGTTCAGGAAGTAGCAGCAAAAACAAATAACCAGGGCTAAATCAAACATTTTAACTAACCTTCAACCTTGGTAGCGGTACCAGCTGATCACAAATACCAAACTGTACTTACATCCTTTCCTCCAAGCAAAATGAACATTTTCTACCTTCAAAACCTCTGCAAACTGCCACAATTCTGAAGCAGTGATCAATGACAGCACTAAAACCAGGACCTTTTCATATTCTTAATGCTTTTCAGAAACTTAAGTTATCGCTGTTAAATATGGGTTGGTGTATTCTAAATTACAGTCTGGGTTACAGCACTGGCTGACATGTGACTCAAACTTCCCTGTGCTCTTCCAAGTGAATCAAGAAATAAGGCTGGAAAAAGACCACAGCCTCCCCCACCCTTCCACATAATTAAAGGTCACCCGCCCCAAAAGACACTGTGCTTGCACGTCACGCAAAAGTTTTGTGAAGTCTCAGAAATAACTTTGAGCTGCAACAATTAAAAATTAACACACAGGCTCTGGATCAGACTATGGAGAAGTTCGTAATTTCCACTATGACCCCCTCATTCCTCCCCCAGAAACAGTAGGTGACCCTGCCCATCAGCATTATGCTACGACCATCATACAGTTGTTTAAGCCTTGCCAGCTCAAACCCAGGCAATTATTCGTAGCAGGACCAGGCTGTGGCAATGTTAACGGACTCGATACCCAGTAAAGGAAACTCACAGTTTATGTTACATCCTCTGAACTTGCCACTTCTTAAGGAGCACAGATGTATTATATTAGCTCCAGCAGTGGTCCGGTGGCCGAGCACTTAGCTTTTCTAAGCGCATCAACGATAGATGTTTCATAGATGTATGCAGAAATACTGTACAACTTAACATCTGCTACAGAGTCCTGTTGAGGATGACCACTGCAACAGAAGCTACCTATCTGTTAATGGATTATAATAGGCATTTGTGAAACAGCCATGACTTACCTAATCACATTCGTGAGGGACTATCATCAATGTCTCATCTAGAGACACCTGGACAGGACTGACCTTCACCCTCTGCCACGTGATATTTGAAAATTAAAACTGCGAAAGGTAGAATTTTCTTCACTCTCTTTTAAAAATAACACAACCCCCAAGTTACATATACAAAAAAAGAAAAAATGTGTTTAGGAGAAACATGAGGCTGCAAATCCAGAAGCAGCATTTATCAGAATTACCACGGTAAATTGTCTCCTCTGCTGCGGGCTACAATCCTGGTGTCCCTAGTGGAAGGGCTTTCCTGCTCTCACATTGTTCAGGGAACTGAAAAATAATCCTCTACTCACCAAACAATGCCTGCACCAAACTTCAAGGAAAAAAATCCCAAAGAGAATTCCATGTTCAGCATCCCCAGCAATATCAACTATGGCAACATCCCTATTCAGGCCATCAGCATTCATGGTCCTCCCTGTGCTACACGGACAGCCCTGATGCTAATCCCTCAAGGAAAACCCATCAGTTACCAGTGACAGATATCTCTCCACAGCACTGAACGTGTTTGATTTTTTTTTTTCCCCAAAGTTTCATTTATCCACAAACAAGCAGCCTTCTATTCTCTTTGCAGCTACCAGTTATGCTTAGCTTTGTTTTACTTGATCATATAGATCTATTTTGGTTTTGCCAGCCACCCTTATTGTCTTGTCTGTTACCTTAGTAACAGTGTTATCACACTGTCAAATGGGTCACTGAACATACACAGTACCTGCCATATTTCTAAAGCAAGTTCTTAAACATAAAAAACCATGTAATTTCAATTAAAGATATATGTTAATATTTATTTTTGTGAATGATTTGTAGCTACCAACTCATTTTGTTTTACTCTCTAAATTATCACACCAATACCTAAGTCCTTCAAATGACAAGCATGTTACAAGCACATTTTACGGCCTCTGTAAACCTCTACAATATAACAGACAGGGATTTTGAGAACAGAAACTAATATTACGCAAATCAAGTTTCCCATATCTGCCTTTATATTTTGTCTTTGAATTAAAATCCAACATAATCTACTCTTGACCCCACCGAGAAAGCTACCAGACTCAGATAAATTCCCATCTAAAATACGTATCTAGCGTATCTAGGTTTAGAAAAACAAAGCTCACTAACAAATGAGGAGGGGGGAAAAAAACAACACATAAACATGCCACTGAGCTGTGTATAATATTTAGCTTCAAAATACAAACAGCACATTTAATGTCCCTCATACAGCAAACGGAACACAAGCAATTTTCTGGTTCCCCTTGTATCCAACGCCAACAAGCCCCTCCACTCTGAACCACTAAATTATAATTCACTGCGTTCAGTCTAGTTGTTCGCTGTCCATACTGATGCACCTTTTCGCAAGCAGTTACCCACATCTGCATCCCAGCACTGCTGTCACGGTTTTTGCTTCTGTAATAATTGTCAAATCTTCAATCTTTTCACACTGTGATTCATCGGGTTTTTCTGCTGACTCTTCATTTGGAAAGACAATCTCTAAAATTTCCCTTTACTTTCAATACAAGCTTCCCGTGGTTGCCCCAGTTAGAGGGGCACTTTTTTTTTACTTCCCTTAAAGGCAGTCTATTTTCTTTTGGGGGTGGGGAGCTAATAAGCACATTTCAAAGGGCATTATTTTACATTAGTGATCTCCTCCTAAAACATCTCCCTTTTATTTGCTTTCAGAAGCTTCAACTGCCAGTGAAATCCATGGCAGTCACCCCACTGGCTTCACAAAAGGTTGTCAAGCATCTCACCACCGCAGCATCTGGAAGCTACAGCTACTTATTGCCTCTGTAGGTCAGTGTCAGAGCGAGAGAGGAGACTTGATTCTAAATCAGCCGAATTCACAAAGAAGTATCACATCACGATGGCCAACAGACGCACTGATATTTAAATATTTATCAGCAAGTTATCTCAGCTGTACCTTGCCAGTCATCCTATCATCTTTAAGAGCGGGTTAAGTTCTCCACATGTAACTTTGCCACAGGAAAAGATACTTGGAAGGAAGCACCTGTCCAATCATATCTAATACATATTGCCATAAGTTCTCTGGAAAACCCTTAATAAACCGATTACATTTCACCCTGTTATTAAGTGGTCTGCTACTCACTACAGAACGCTGCACTAGCACCTTGCTGTCAACATATGAAACTTTTTCACAGATTACATGTGTTCACAGTCATTTATTACTCTGTGCTTTCTTTTATGGCTTGTACAGACACACTTGTGCAATAACAGTGAGCCTATCTCTACCTGTTTCAGTCTTTTAGGATAATCTCCTTCTCCAACACTGTCAACCAGGATGAGGTGCAATATCCCACAGGAGCTCCAGACTGCTTTCCACGGGAGCATTCGCTGAAAAATAACAGTAATTCTGAAACTGCACTCACTTTTCCCTTTGCCATTTCACCTTGGTAGTCCACACTTATTTTGTGATTAACCTGAATATCAAGGTCTTTCCTCTGTCATTTACAGTTTACGATCTCCCAATCTATAGCAAAAGCACATGTACTTTGTGCCACGTTTTACCCCAGTTGTTTCATTCCATACTTCCTAATCTTCCTGCATGATACACACCTCCACAGAGATGGTAGCCCCAACTCCAGCATACTAACGAAGTTTCCTCAGAAGAAAGTTACTTTATGTGTTTTTACCATGCAAGAATAACTCTAATGGACAGGAAAAACCTGCCAGCCAGTCCCAAAATGATCCCAGAAGGCAACATTATCAGGTAGAAATTACTAGCTATGCTATCATCACCTGTCTTAAATTACTGATCTTGCATTAAACTTCATCTGAATGATTTTTGATACTCTACGAAACGTTTTACTGAAATTCAGAGAAACTTACGGCTGACCTTCCTAATGGGTTGATACCGGTTATGCTGCGCAAAGCCCCTCGCACACCGATGCCCCAGCAGAGCCAAGCTCAGGTCAGGTCGCCCCAGGCTCAGCTCCAGCACTCAGCACCGCGTTTACCTGCTCCACCTCTGGGACACTGGTTTGGGACACAGAGAGTAGAAGCACGTCAGCACCTGTCCTCCACTGCTTGCTACTGGCTTTAGTCAAGGCACTGTACGCTCCTGGAATGCTTTGATTAGATTTGTAATTTTTCTCCTTATTTTAGTGCAAAATAAAGCAGGACGAGCTGTAATCACTTTCGAAATGGATGTTCATGGGATGGCCAACTGCTCCATGACATAAAATCCTTTTATTCCGTTATGCTGTTTTGTCACTGGACAACCATAGCAGCCCTTCTTTTCTTTGATGAGGAGAGGAAGCAACTCCTACGAGGATCTACCACTTGCTGTCAAGTTAGATTGTGTCACGCTCTCACTGAAACACCGCATAACCCATGACCAACCTTTTCATTCTCAAGGAGCAGGCAGTACTAGGCTGTAACAGAAAAACCTCAAGCCCTACAGATCGCCTCCATGCCTTTTTTCCAGACCACACCATGGACAGAAACCCTAAGACAACCGGTAAAGGTTGGTTCATGTCCACAAGAGCCAACACCACCTTTCATGGCTCGTTGCTCGCAGCCACAGCAGGTAGTGCTCAACCCAGGTCCCTCAGCTGTGCCTGTGGTAGTAGGCAGCATACTGCAACAGGAGCAGATCTGTAGAGCTAAGCAGGTGCTGCTGGGGATCAGACACTCATATCACACGTTTTGGAGGGGCCTGGAGGGGATTCGAATGCCACAGACTGAACACCCCATGCTGGAGTGCATCATGTAAATATCTGGAGTGTATCCTCCAGCTAAATTTCATCCAAAAGGAATTTAGAGTGATTCAAGTCCACTTTCAAAGCAAACTAAAGCACAGCACAAGGACGTAAGCGATGATCAGAAGATACATGGCCAAAGTCCATTTTCACCTGAACGGAGACCCTTGTACAGGTGCACCCCTGTGGTCCCGAGCAGCATGCCTAGAGCACTAAGACCTCTTAATTTTTTTAATGTTTATTCACCTTAACCTAAACAAAAGCGAGAAAACTGCATTGCAGTCTCCCACTATGGTGCTTTTAGAGTGTGAACAGAAGTATGCGCGGCATGCCCAGGGACATGCACGAGAATATGGAAGCGTGACATGTACTAAAGCGCAGGACTACTGTCCAAGCAGCAACAGCCAAAACGATGCCGTTCAGGTCTCTTCTCCAGAACCAGTCACGGAAGTTCAGGTTTCCCGTAGGAGGCAGGTCATCTGGTTCACTCTAGATGGGAGCTTGGAAGTGAACCAGCACATGTGTTATGAGAATGGTCATGGTACCAGGATGATAAACTAACATGAGGTGCAAGATAAGTTCACAACCAGAACAGTCCATACCACCAAACACTTTGATCCTCTGTACAAAAAGAGTACATGCCAACAAGTGCTAATGGAAGAGGTGAGTGGGAAAGTGAAGCACTGCTTTCTTTCATGAGACAGGCCTTTCAAAGCACCAGCTAGAAACTTACACATCATCTTTCAGCCTGGTGTTCAGTCACACTCTGAATTACACCAAGTTCTGGGTCTGAACCTTTGGCAAGGTACTTTTTTTGGTAGGTAGATGCTGTGACTTCAAAAGAAACTCTCAAAAATAAGGGTGGCAGACAAGCTTCAACAGATGAGAGACAATGCACCCAAAGAAAAATAATCTAAATTATTGGTACACAATGCTGAAACTGGAACTAGAAGTTACAACTCAAGGAAGAGATCCTTAAGTTAACACAGTTCTCTATAAACATGAGCTCAACATGCAGCTGCACAAACAAATAAGCCAGTTAAACATGAAACATAGTGTCATTTTCAAACTATAAATAAAACTTTGGTACACCCACATCTCAAGTACTGTGGCACTAGACTTCACACCTCAAAAAAGGGGTAGCGGATCCACAGGAGGTAAAGAGAAGGACAACTAAGAATACAAAGAGCAAGAAGATATTAATGTGGCGGAGACTGCTCACTTTTGAAGAAAAAAGACTGCAGGTGGATTTGGTTACACTTTTCAACCATAAAGGGCAAAATGAGTGGAAACTGTTACTCACCAAATGCTGCAACATTAAAGCTGGAAGCAGTCTCTTAAGGTACACTGGTTTCAGGCAAACGAAAGTAGTAATGTACTTCTCTGTGCAGCAAGCAGGGAACTTCTCAGCACTGCTTCAGCAAGAGGTTGTGGAGGTAGACAGCGTAAGTTGGGTCAGAAAGGTATTCAATAAATTCACAAACAAGAGGTCTATAAATGGATATTTAATAGGACTAGGCAGAGTTATAATTCTGGATACCGGGGGAAAGACAAAGAGTGTGGAGAGTGGCAAGGCTGACCTGCTTTCCCTAAATAGCCTCTCCTAATGCTGTTGGGCTGGATGAACCATCGGCCTGAGCCACGGGTGTACTTCTCCTCGTAGTGGTGAGACTACTTTAAAGAGACAGAGGAATCTCCAAAAAGGCAGAAACACTTCAAAAGCTTTAAAAGAAAAAATTACATTCTCCAATTTCAGTAAAAGTCTTGTAAAGAAAAGGAGGAAGGTGGAAGTTCTCATTTGATTTTCATGAAGTAAACTCTGTTTTGTCAGATACTCACACTCTTCCAATGTGTAAAAAAGCCCAAATCAAACCAACAATAATCTACCTGTTTTCAATATCCCTGCATGGTTTTCCAACACCTGCTAGTCCCTTTCATGGCCCATATGAACCCCTTCCAGTTCTCAGATTTAAGGAAGATCATGCAATCAGAGCTGCAAACTTTATTCGAATGAGAACAAGACATGGCATGTATGCCATGGTAACACTTTCCATCCTCTACCGCGTTTTTCTGTTACTGCTGCTGCCCAAGTAAAGGTTTTCATTCGATGCCTAGTAATGACATTCATGTCTTTCCTGTGAATTGACAATGGGAAAACAAGTTGCAGGAATAGTTCGATGCCTTCTTATAAATATTTTTTTAGTTTTGTAAAACTGAATATAATTGACATCTTTTTGCACATTTAGTCAGCAGTTCTTTGGAGTCCTTTAGGACAATTTTGCAGGCAACTTCTTCAAAATCTTTTAAGACTGCTTCCGAAAGTTCCTCTTCAGAATACTCTGCTATATACTTTTGCAGATCAAAGTCCTCAGTGTTCAGCATAAATTTCAATACACTTATAGCATATAGGAGCAAAAATAGATTCAGTCAAATATCTCTTTCAAACAGCATTGGGGTTTAGTGGTTGTTGACATTTTTTTAGCAACAGGATTTAAGATAGTGGTGGATTCAGATAGTGTGGTGAATACCCTCTGCCAAAAGATTGAGATGACTTGGCTAGTCTTCACTCTCCCTTCTCATTTCATTCGGTGCTTGAATAAATGGCAGAGACCTGCTTTTCATGCTTTTCTCTACTTTTTCTGTAGCTGACAGTAGCTGCCTAGAAACAATACCTTCCTGCATCACAGAGAAAATATCTGCCAGCACCTCCTATAGACGTTTTCAGGTGGTACCACCTTGGTACTTGCCTTTCGTGACCCACCCTGTCAAGCAGTCTTTCGTTGGTTGGGTTTTCTTCATTTCCCTTTCTTTACAATACTATGTTTAGTAAGAATATTTATCATTACTTAATTTATTACAGAGCTGCCTACTGTTACTCCTGGCTAAAAGTCAGAAGCCTTCATTCTCCTACAAGTCTAAAGCTTGTATTCTTCCCTTATTTTAACAAGATTCTAAAAGCTCAAATCAGCAAGACAACTTTAAGTAATACTTTAATTCTTCTCTGTGCTTGATGAAAACTTATAGTAACTTAAAAATCATCAGGTAGTGATTTATATTCACCTCACTTGTCACCGTCTAAATTCCTATCCTACTAAAATGTCAAATTAACTGGGAAGTTCAATTAATGAAAATATAGAAGAACATGCAAGCATAATCCAAAATTCAATCAGAAACTTGGAGTATTCCAAAATCTAAGTATGCATATGCTTTTCGAACTGAATTAATTCCCACCACCCTCTTCCTGGAGCCAGAGATCCTCATCACGGCGTCATTATGCATGCCTGCATCTCTAGCAAACACTTTTATAGATCGGTCGGAAATACACCCCAAACTCCATATGTAGTTCAGCCACAGGGAGAAAGTAACACATTTCAGTGACTGCAAAATGTCCAGCAATGTGCAACAAAAATTCTAGAGCCACAGTCTGCAAGGGCACAAGCATGCTATGCACCTTGCTCCTAACGAGAAAGTTTTAATCAAAGCCCACGTCCTACCTCCCTCCACTCACATGCTTAGGGTGTTCATCCATTGAAGGTAACTCTTAACATACGATCCTGTAAGTAACAGAAGAGACCAAAAATACTGACACTTCTGATACCTGGGATTACACAGAGCTGTCACTGCCTGACTGGAGCCATGGGAAACTCAAACTTGCATTTTACAAAGCTTCAGTGGGATTACTGATAACTTGAAAGCAAGTAACAGTCCCCGAAGTGAAAAGCATGACCACTCACTCATAAAAATAAAACCCAAGCAAAAGATTCTTTTTTGTTACCTGCAAGCTATGTGGATTGGACAAACAGAGTATCTGTGTTGTACAAGTTGCAAGTAATGGGAAACATAAGAGCAGTTTACGCCTGATGCAACCAGGACTGCCCACAGGTAGAAAAGCTACACCAAAAGTATATTGTTTGAATAAAACAAAATGAAAGAGTCTACTACCACATTCGAGCCTTTAAACAGCAAAACCCCTCATTATTCTTTCTCAAGCATCAAATATAAGATCAGACTCAGTGTTTCTAAACCAGACCCTGTTCAAAAAACCCCCACAACCAACCAACCAAACCCCCACAACCTGATCAAGTGGTTTAATTACTAAACCTAACAGATAATTCACATTTTTTAAAATGTCTCCCGTAGTTTTTAGTTAGACACACAGTTTTACAGAGTTATCTTCAAGAACCTCTACCTACCCCTTTTAACCAATTTTAAAATTAACTTGGTTCCTAGCAACATGAAACAACTGAATTTAGACTGTAATAGTAGAGTTATCAAAAGTCTTCTAGGCATGTTCTGCTGATGTAAATGATTCAGTGCACTACACACATTAAAGAAAGCTAGTAAGCATAAGCCTGATAAATTAATTCTCTTTTCCAGGAAAGGTAATTCTAGTGTAATTTTTCACACAGCTTTATTACCTTTTGTCTAACAGACGTAAAATTTGGTTTCACATATTTAGCAATGACCAAATTCAAAGACAGCAAAATTAACTCCATGGAACACTTCTTAACAAGGAAATGGCAATGCCATTTTTGTAACACCCTTCCAGCAACCTGCGGCTGCTCTGTTTCCCAGGCACAGAGAAGAGTGGCACAAGAGAAGAACGTCTTGCCCCTGGTTCTACTTCCAATAGTGGTTCCACTTGAGAAAAGCATTTAACATGGCAGGTGTACTTCACTGACTTCTAGCAAATCAATGGTTTACGGATGTTCCAAGTCACAACTGACCCATTTATCATGACACCTTCTGGGGGCATGAACAAAACACATTTCCACGACGCCAGACACAGCGTCAGTACTGTCTCATAGCTAAACACTACAGAATTCAAAGGCTCGCTTTAAAGAGATGAAAGGTGTAGGAAAATCATGTCCATCACCTGCCTATCTCTATATTGGGAACACTATAGGAAACTATAGGTTTTTCAATTCTTCGAGTGAAAATGAAGAAAAGTGTACTCAAACAGCAATATAAAACTGCTAATGTTTTAAGCAAAGGAAAAAGGACAGAAACAGAAGGAACAGCACAAGCGCCAGTACATACACAAATACATACACATGAATAGGTTTGAGGATATGGCTAACGGCAGTTTAAGACAAACTACATTTGGATTACCACAATTTTAGTTCCCTGCCTGCCCTCCCTCCCTTCCACACAACACATCTAGCTAAAAACTAACACCGATGCAGTGGACAGACAAAAGCAGTCCAGTATTAAACATCTTAAACAGCTGTGGACCCACACCAATAGTGAAAATTAACTGCAGCTAACTTAATTATGAGTGTCTAACAGTCTTACGTAAGTACAAAAAGTATCTATGAAAACTGAGGAAAAATTTATCCAAACAATACAGCTAGGAACATTTGTCTTAGTGTCTATGTTCAGTTCATATTGAGAAAAATTTAAATAAAACCCCAAATACCAAGTCACAATAAAATCCAGAGTTCTGGAATATACAATTGCAAGCAAAGTTTTAAAAATTACATTAGAGGGAACTGTAACTATTCCCTCCAACAACATAAAACGACTTCTGAAAAGACACAAGTGGTAAAACTGAAAAACATACATAAGCTTTCAAGCAAGCAAAAGGAATTGTTCCTATAACTAAAAGCTTGTTTGTGGTTTTGAAATAGATTAACAGACATAACAAAAAATCTATTACAGCTCCATAAAAACCTTCTACTCTACACATGGAAATACACACTGAAAGCATCTATGCTTCCAAATATTTTTAACTATGCTACAGAGGCATAATGAGGAATTTACTATTAAAAGTTAATGTCTTCTTAAAAACTCCAGTTTTAAATCACAAACACTGTTATGCCTGACCATGTATTTTGTTTACTACACCTTCTCACTACTTGACAAATCAGGACGGCTTGGTAGTTCTTACTGTGGACTTCCATACCTTACTTTTTGCATTACATTACAAATTTAACTTTACTCTGAAAAGTTCACATAAACCTTTAATGTATCAAGTCATTAAATTATTTTCCTCTGTGGACTAAACACACTGTGAACAATTACAGTGAACGTCACATTTTAGTGTTCACCACGGGTTGACCACAGCCTTCTCTACCTGATCCTGAATGCAGTCACACAGTACGGTGAGGAAGACAAGATAAACCAACATACAATAAGATGGGATTTTTTTTTTTTTTTGTTACAGAAGATGCTTTATGATATAACCAGTGAACATTTACAAAGGAAGAACTTACACAAGAACAAAGCAATGAGGCAAATTTACTCCATGCTGTTACTTCCTCCTCAACTACAAAAAAACCCACAGTGGCACATTCCACAGGTCAAGCCAACAAATATCCTACAGATTCTGTGCTTCAGGGAAGACGCTCACACGGTAAATACTTCATGCTTATTTCTCTACCTTGTCCTGCCTTAAGTGTATTAAACGAACTCAAAAGGCTAATCTATCTTCTAGAGCAAACAGAAAGAGATGCTTTTGTAATGACATTACTCTTTGGTCAGGCGTGACCTCTTCCCAACGATTTATTGTTTCTTCCTACCTGGACAAGCCACACTTGGTGTCATAGCAGCGCGGCAAAGTCTACAGTTCATAAAGCCGTAAGAAGAAAGGACAAGTAGAACGGGGCCCAGACAAGAGGCCATCATAGAGAGCGGGTGGAAAGAGCAGTAACTCTACGTATCAAACAGAAACAAAGGATAGATTCCCCCCACAACATGATTAGAGGGGAAAAAACATGCAATACAAGCTGTGTAGTAGCCACATACAGCTCTAAAGGCATTACTGCCAGTATGTAATGCTGTATTAAACGCACTTATGGAGCAAAGATGAGAAGATTCTCTGAAGATTAGGACTCAACCCTTGCAATTCAAAAACTATTTATACAAAATACAGAAGGCCTACATAAATATCTGAGAATCTGTGAGTTACAGTGAAAATCCACTTACTGCACAACAAAAGCCAAACGCTGAAAAAGTAGTTTCAAAAAGGACACAGAAAATTTAGCACATCCTCCTGGACAACACTTAAGAACAATCCCCAGAAACTCTGGATGTATCAGTGAGAACCTACACCGGGCAAATAAGCCTAAATGTTGGACCCATCGGCTTGACCCGCAAGGGCAGACTTGAAACCCTGTGTGTGATCTGGTCATTATGGAAGGACAATGATACATTGTGTCCATATGACTTAGATATGGACTAGGTAATTGAGTCAAAAGATTTAAATGTGATAACAAAAGCCTTAATCACAGGGAACTAACAGATGTGTGTAACCAACAGAAATAGTAAAAGGACATTATCACTTAAATTTACCCTCAAGCACTTGTAAAATAGGGTGACCACTCAAACCTGAACACAATTTGTTATAGTATCGTTATACCCTCTATCCTGCTATAAAATCAGTTGCTACCGGGAGCTGTACGTAAAGATCATCATACCAGATTACGCAGAAGACAGAGGGTGCTACAGACCTCTCAAGTCTGAGCAACATCAACTTCCCAGCAGCTGGGCTTTAAAGAAAAAAATTACAGCCCTGACCATTACAAAAATGTCATCTCATTTGTGTTTGAAGGTGAATCAGTTACCATGATGTTTTGGCAAGTCTAAGGAGAGAGGAGGTGGCAGTGGGGTTTTGGACTAGATGGATTATCTTCGACCGTGACCAGTTTCAGCTGCTTTAGAGACAAGTGAAGAAAATTGTTAAGTAGGCAATTAAAAATAACACAGCCACAGGCAAGGTTTCTTCCTACCTCCCGTCATTTAGAGGTTATTTAAACTAAAGACTCAGGATGAACAGAAACTACCTTGTTCGGTTGCTGGTGTATGCTTTTTAGTGTAAAAGTGGATATTCGTACCATCCTTAGAATTCTGCTGGTTTTGGACTCCATCTCATCTGGTAACAAGCTGTATGTGATAACTGTAGCTAGTCTGTTCTCCCTTACCACATTTAAGTTTTCACTTTCAAACACTGACAGCTCTCCTGTTCTTGTAATATGAAAAAAAAAAGCCACAAACTCATGATCTTTCTTTTTAACACTGTTTAATGGTTAACACCTAAAAATTGAGCATTTTTCCTTTCCTGGAACTTCAGTCCAATCTTCAGTCGTGGTGCTGGTTTCATTCAGGAGTTAACTCTCTTTACAGTGGCTGCCATGAAGCTAGGCTTCTGGATTTACCCTGGGAACAGTACTGATAAGGTGTCTTTTTAGTTGTCGTTGGGGAGTGCTTGCACCAAATTCAAGGTCCTTCCCAGCTTCTGATACTGCAGCTGTGTTCCCAGCTTTCTCACTACAAGCAGCGTGGGGGACACAGTTCAGACAGCTAACCCAAACCAAGCGAAGGAGTATTTTATTCCACAGTACATCATGCTCGGTACATAAGGGGGAGTAGGCTGGGAGGCCATAACTCTTTCCTGAATTCTTCTGTTAGCTCCCTAACTCTTTCGCTAACTCCTTCCTTAGCTGCTTTGCTAACTCCTTTGCTGGCTTGTTTGTTACTGAGTTGGTGGATCTTTAAGTTTTTTCCCCGGTTGTGCTGTCACTGATAGGGCTTGCTTGGACACGAGCGAGTCTCAGCTTGGTCTCACAGGTACCTTCTGGCTCCCTCCCCAGTTCCGTAGGTTTCCTTGTGGTAAGGCACATTCTAAGACCAAAAATGCAGTCCATTCTTAGCAATTCACAAACTCAAATAAAGAAGCTCTTTCGCATTGCCAAGATTGATCACCAAGGCATATTTCAAGCATCACACATAAATTATTCTGAAATAAGTAGTGAATTTCAGCATCAGAAATTATTATAAAAAACCAAACTAGCTGCCCATTTAGTACGCTCTTACGTTACAGGAACATAACTAGTTATTCCAATTATAACTGGAAAGATTATCTGCAACTCTAGACAACATTTATACCAATGTTTACCCACTGAGAAAACACAGATACACATCAAGCAGGTCTGCAGCGTCAGTCCTCGAAAATGTTGGGTTTTATCCAAACACTGGTTTTCATGTGGTTTTGGACGTGATTTCTAAGAATGCTTTTCGTTTGCACAACACCTATTTTCTATTCAGTCCTATAAGAAATCTCTCATGAAACACTTAAGCCTAATTAGAACTTGTCAAAATGACAGAACATGTGACTTTCTTTTCCGGAATGTTCTGGTCTCATTCTCACATTTATTGTATTTTGCATGTCTTTGCAACTTTGTTGTAGTAAGCAAATATGAATTGTAAGATTGATGTTTCACAAAAAAGTGCTTTTCTGTTGGGTTTTCTTTTTTTAAAGAAAAGTGAAGTTATTTGGAATTAATGCAACTCTGTATTCAGAAAAGTGTTTAATATAACTGGTAGACAGATGGGAATAAATGCATACTTTTTCAAATGACTCCATTAACAAAGTAAGACTTCATTCTTTTCCAGAATCAGCAAATAAACAGGTAAATAATGAAGTTTTGAAGAATTACTATACCTACCCTTCAAAATAATACTTAGTTTTACAAAAGAACTCTGCACAGACAAGACAACCTGTAAAAAAAAGCCCAGACCAACACAACGCGTTCTCCAAGATTTTCTTAAACAGCATAAATTTTGCTTTCAGCCAAGCGTATCTGGTATGATACACAGCCCTGATTCCACCTAGGACACAGTTCTGGGTAGAGCAGATCTGGGTAGCTCCCTGTTACTGAACCAGATGATTTATGAAGGCTTCCACTTCTTCCTGGCCATGTATTTCCTAGACACCAAGACGGTTGGTGTCACAGATCCTTCCTGTGAGCTTGCGAATCATGTTGAAAACTAGTACATTCAAAAGTTTGATATTGTGTTTAGCGAATCAAATCATCAATCGATGTATTAAATCACCAGAAGGAAAAAAGTCATTGTCGCTACTGGATGGAGACTGCAGGAACAACGCAGCGGACTGAGGCACAGGCAGCAAGACTCTCCTCTGGTTCGGAGGTGCTAGGTCAGTTCTGATTGCCTGTGCAACCACAGCTCAGGCTGGAAATCCACCTTCTGAAAGGCAGTGCAATCTAGCACTGGCTGTCCTTTGGCATCTTTCTCAAAATGCTCCCTTCCACATACCTAGGGCAGTGTCTCCTATAGCGTAATGGGAAAGAGAGTAACACAAAGCTGCAGGAGACTGAGACAGAACAAGGCACCTCCTCCTCCAGACCCAACAAAAACCAAGCAAATCTCACAATCACCAGGACCCACTAACTGGTATGACGCTGCAGTCTGGTTGCTCACACAAGGCCCAAGTTAACACAAACGCTCAAAACTCTACAGTTTGAGCAACTGCTGCGAAGGCATCCCCCGAGGATATTACTGATGTGTAGTGTATTTAATGTGCTGCATCACATCTGTAAGTGATACAGCAAAATATGTAAACCATTAACAGTAATGCAAATAAGTATTGTTATGTTCAAGAGTTATTGTCCTCACTTCTGACATTAGAAGTGAGCAGAACCCTGCAGAGGGGGGAAAAAACAAAAAGCAGCAAAGCATTCTCATGCCTTGTTTTCCAAAGGCACACAAAACAAACCATAACCTTTATCAGAAGTTCACACAGACCTCAGAAAAACAGTTTTGCAAGTTGCTACAGTGAGGTTTTCTGAAACCCCAGACAGAGATCTGCAGGAGTTATGCAAATAACTGCCAGACCTATCAGATTCTTCACGTGACACACAAGCCATTAAGCACAAATTGAGGGGTTAGGTATAATACAGTGTCCAGCCAACACCGACCATTATTTTATTGTAGGGTTGAACTGCAGTATGGGACACAAGAGAGACAAGCTGCATAACATCATGACAAAAACACTCTAACTTCAGTGCCTTTGACCTCCAGATCTTTCTTCCCTTAGGAACACCTTATTCTTTAGCAAGCTCCTGAACCCTGGAGAAGAAGAAAAAAAAAAAAAGGCTTTCCAGAAAATCCCAGCAGAACCCCACCCCAGTTCAGCAGGCTTCACAGACCTCACAAAGGCCAAGGACAGATGACATATTCCCGACCAAATCAAAGAGCTCAAGTCGCGAGCGACCTGCCAGTGATTCAGCCAGCGAACTTCCCCTTTCAGTTCTCTCCTACCAGACAAATAGGAAGAGTTAGCACTCTAAGCCTGTCACACACGCCTCCTTTATTCACGTGTATTTCTAGATGGCACCATGCATCCTCCTACCAGGAGAAGATGAGGAACACTGGGTCCCCCACGGAGCAATAACGACTCGTGGGCATAAACAGCAAGCGCTCTCCTTACATTTTAATCATAAAGAACATCTGAAACAATAACGTCAAGCGTTTTGTCAAGCGATGGGAATGTCCAAAGGCATTTCTGCCAGGGCACACCGCCGTGTCATCCTTTCAGAGCACGGCTCGAACGCCAGCGCAAGCAAGAAGTTCTTCACGCTGAAGGCCTTTCCTCCCTCCCTCCATCACCTCACCCCCACCCCGCAGGCCCTCCCACCTCCCCGCCAAACCCTCCCCGGCCTCACCCACGCCCCTCTACCACCCGAAATCCTCTCCTCACCCCCATCCACAGCCCACCCCTGCTCCACGCCCCGCCGCCCCCTCCCCACCCTGCCGCAGCCTTCCCGGCCCCGGGCACCGCCGCCGCTCGCGCCCCGCGCAACGGCCCTGCGCCGCCAAGCGCGAGCGCTCCCCTGACAACCGCAGCGCGCGCCAGGCCCGGCCACTCCCCGGCCCCGCGCACACAATGGGCCGCGCGCGCAGCCCCCTCCGCCCCCCCCCCCTCCCCCGCGCCGCGCACCGGGGCGGCGGCGGTGCCCGGCCGGGGTCTGCGGCCGCCCCCAGCCCCACTGACCATCGCTGCGCTTGATCTCCACGTAGATCCCTATCTGGATCTTGCCGAAGTTGGCCGCTGCCATCGCTTCATGGGGCAGCCGGGGAGACGGGAGGCGCTGCCAGCCGGGAGCACAGGGGGCGGGGGGGAAGGGAGGGCGCGCACGGCAGCGGTGGCGGCGGCACCGACCGCGGCGGCTCTGGGAGGGGAGGGAGTGAAGAAAGGAGGGAGAGAGCGGGAGAGGAGGGACGGGCGGGCGGGGAGGGGGACGAGGGAAAAGGCGCCGGCCGGATACAACAGGCGCTGGGAGCTGCTGCGCCTGCGCGTCTCGCCGCGGCGTCACGGCAGGACCGGCTGGCGGGGGGGGGCGGGGCGGGGACGGAGCCGTCACCGCAGCCTCCGTCAGCCGCCCGCGGACCCCGCCTCCTCCTCCTGCCACGGCGGGAGGGGGCGCTCTGCCCGGTCACGGCGGTGTCCGGCGTCCCCACCCCACTGCCTGTGGGAGCCGCTTTCTCTCCCCGTGGCGTGGCAGCGCTTCGCCGGGGCCGCCGTTCGCGGCACCTGGGCCGGGCTGGCACAAGATGGGCGCCGCCGCTGCCCTGGGGCCGGCGCCCGAGAGCCCCGCTTCCCGTCGGCTTGCCCATCGCCCGGGCCGGGAGAGGCTCGTCCCAGGCGCAGGCCCCCCTGTGCGACCCTCGACCTGTTGGGCCTGTCCCCGACCTAGAAGCACCCACGGTGCCTGTTGGGCACCAGATGGTGCCTGAGCTGCTCTGAAGTTTTAATGTAATAGCTTTATCTACCTCCTGCCTGCTCACACGGCTCCCGTGTGCCACGTACAGCAGCTTAGGAGCATTCTTCGTGCTGCCCAACCTGCCAACCCCTCTCAGGTCCAGGGAAGGCCACGCTGCCGACAGCATCCATCCATCTTTGCCTTGTGACGGCCCCATACCTTTATACAGCTTAAGTAAAACACAAAACACGCTTCATGTTCCTCATTTTCCCACAATGGGAACATGTGCCTCTGGCAAGCCAGTTTGTTAAACCTTGTCCCTTGGGTTTCATTTCCAAGGGCGGTTCCTGACTTGACGAATCCACAGTTTAAAACTGTCCCTCCTACACAGCTTCCAGGTGACCTTGAGTGGCATCACAATAAATACCCCTAAACACACAGCCTCTTCTTGCCCTGCAAAGCCTGTCTATTAAAATTAATCCCCCAATCCACGCATCAGCGGGTATTGCTTAATGACGGATGACACTGCACCACCCCCCTGAGAGATCCCATCCAGCCTCTCACGCTCCTTGCCTCACGTCTTCTTCCTGCCCACACTGTCGGTTTCATACTGGAAGTCAGAGTCAAGAAACTATGGCTCCCTTTTTCTACAGGCTTTATATCATAGAATGGTTTGAGTTGGAAGGGACCTTGAAGATCATCTAGTTCCAACCCGCTGCCATGGGCAGGGACATCTTCCACTAGACCAGGTTGCTCCAAGCCTCATCCAGCCTGGCCTTGAACACTGCCAGGGATGGGGCATCCACAGTTTCCCTGGGCAACCTGTGCCAGTGCCTCATCACCCTCTCTGGGGAGAATTTCTTCCTGATATTTATCTTAAATCTCCCCGCTTTCAGTTTAAGCCCATTACCCCTTGACCTGTCACTAGAGGCCCTTGTAAGAAGTCCCCCACCAGCTTCCTTGTAGGGCCCCTTCAGGTACTGGAAGGTGCTATAAGGTCTCTGCAGAGCCTTTTCTTCTCCAGGCTGAACAAGCCCAACTCTCTCAGCCTTTCTTCATAGGAGAGGTGCTCCAGCCCTCTGAGCATCTTTGTGGCCTCCTCTGGACTCATCCCAACGGGTGGATATCCTTCTTGTGCTGAGGGCTCCATAGCTGGACACAGCACTCCAGGTGGGATCTTACAAGAGCAGAGTAGAGGGCGAGAATCACCTCCCTTGACCTGCTGGCCACGGTTCTGATACAGCCCAGGATAAGGTTGGCTTTCTGAACTGCCAGCGCACACTGCCGGCTCATGTTCAGCTTCTCATCCACCAGTACCCCCAAGTCCTTCTCCTCAGGGCTGCTCTTGATCCATTCTCCACCCAGCCTGTCCTTGTGCTTGGGATTGCCCCCACCCAGGTGCAGGACCTTGCCCTTGGCCTTGTTGAACTCCATGAGGTTGGCAGTGTCCCACCTCTCCAGCCTGTCCAGGTCCCTCTGGATGGCATCCCTTACCTCCAGCATGTCGACCATACCAACAGCTTGGTGTTGTCAGCAAACTTGCTGAGAGTGCACTCGATGCCATCATCCGTGTCACTGAAGAAGATGTTAAACAGCACCAGTCCCAACACTGAGCCCTGTGGAACACCGCTCGTTACTGGTCTACACTCAGACACTGAGCCATTGACCACCACTCTCTGAGTGCGACCAGCCAGCCAGTTCTTTCTCCATCGAGTGGTCCATCCATCAAATCCATGTTGCATGGGACAGTATCAAAGGCTTTGCACAGGTCCAGGTAGATGATGTCAGTTGCCCATCCTCTATCCACCAAGGTCGTGACCCCATCATAGGAGGCCACCATATTCGTCAAGCACGATCTGTCCTTGGTGAAGCCATGTTGGCTGTCACCAATCACCTTCTCATTCTCCATGTGCCTTGGCATCATTTCCAGGAGGATCTGCTCCATGATCTTGCCAGGCACAGAGCAGAGACTGACTGGCCTGTAGTTTCCTGGGTCCTCCATTTTTCCCTTTTTAAAGATGGGGGTTATGTTTCCCCTTTTCCACTCAGCAGGAACCTCACCAGTCTGCCACAACTTTTCCAATATGATGGATCGAGGTTTCGCAGCCTCATCCGCCAGTTCTTTCAGGACCCGCAGATATACTCCATCAGGTCCCATGGACTTGTGCAGCTTCAGGTTCCTCAGGTGTTCCAGAACCTGATCCTCACTGACCATGGGTGGCTCTCCATTCTCCCAGTCTCTGCCCTTGTCTTCTGTGACTCTGGGTGTATGGCTTGCGCCCTTGACAGTGAAGACCAAGGCAAATAAAGCATTGAGTACCTTGGCCTTGTCCATATCCTGGGAAACCAGCTCTCCCATTTCCTTCTGCAGTGGGCTCACATTTTCCCTGATCTTCCTTTTATCCCCAATGTGGCTATAGGAGCCCTTCTTGTTGGCCTTGATGTCTCTGGCCAGGTTTCATTCTGTCAGGGCTTTGGCTTTCCTAACCTGATCTCTGACCTCTCAGACAACTTCCCTGAAGTTATCCGAGGTTACCTGTTCTTGCTTCCACGTACTGTAGGCTTCTTGTTTGTTTTTTTTTTTCCTTCACTTTGTCCAGGAGCTGCTTGTTCCACGCAGTCTTCCAGACACTTTTACCCAACTTCCTCTTCACTGGGATGCATCACTCCTGAGCTTGGAGGAGGTGGTCCTTGAATACTCCCCAGCTTTCTTGGGCCTCTCTTCCCTCCAGGGCTTCTTCCCAAGGAACCTTTCCAATCAGTTCCCTGAAGAGGTCAACGTCTGCTCTCCTGAAGCCCAGGGCAGTGAGCTTGCTGCGCACCCTCCTCGCCTCTGTAAGAATCTCAAACTCCACCATTCCATGGCCCCTGCAGCCAAGGCTGCCCTTGAGCCTCACATTCCCCACCAGCCGCTCCCTGTTGGTGAGAACAAGGTCCAGCATGGCACCTCTCCTTGTTGGCTCCTGTATCACTTGGAGAAGGAAGTTGTCATCAGTACATTCCAGGAACCTCCTGGCTCGCTTGTGCCCTTCATGTTGTCCCTCCAACAGATATCGGGGTGTTTGAAGTCCCCCATGAGGCCCAGGGTTTGTGAACTTGAGGCTGCTGCTATCTGTCTGCAGAGGTCCTCGTCCAGTCACTCGTCCTCACCAGGTGGCCTGTAGCAGACTCCTACTACTGTCTCCCCTCTTCCTGCCCACCCTTTAATCCTGACCCATAAGCTCTCGGTCATAAGTACATGTACATACAGAGAAAGCAGCCCTGAGGAGAAGGGCTTGGGGGTACTGGTGGATGAAAAGGTGGGTACGAGCTGGCAGTGTGCGCTGGCAGCCCAGAAAGCCAACCGTATCCTGGGCTGTGTCCAGAGAAACGTGGCCAGCAGGTCAAGCAAGGGGATTCTCCCCCTCTGCTCTGCTCTGCTCTCGTGAAACCTACCTGCATCCAGCTCTGGGGCTTCCAACATAAGAAGGATATTGACAATTTGAAGTGAGTCCAGAGGAGGCCACGAAGATGCTCCGAGGGCTGGAGCACCTCTGCTATGAAGAAAGGCTGAGAGAGTTGGGCTTGTTCAGCCTGGAGAAGAGAAGGCTTCAGAGAGACCTTATAGCACCTTCCAGTACCTGAAGGGGGCTACATGTCAGCTGAGGGGCGGCTTTTTACAATGGCCTGTAGTGACAGGAAAAGGGGTTACATGTTGAAACTGGGAAGGAAACTTATTTTGGATATCAGGAAGAAATTCTTCCCAGAGAGGGTGGTGAAGCACTGGCACAGGTTGCCCAGAGAAGCTGTGGATGCCCCATCCCTGGCAGTGTTCAAGGCCAGGCTGGATGAGGCTTTGAGCAGCCTGGTCTAGTGGAGGGTGTCCCTGTCCAAGGTCGCTTCTATCCCATCCCAGTCTGTGGCTCTATACACACACATGCAGAAGTGCCAGAAGAACTGACAGAAAGTTAAACAGCAACAACCATCTTGTACAACTTGGTTGCTACTTCTACTGGCTCTAAGTGTTATAAATTACCCTTTTGATGAAGTGTTAAGGAAAAATTCAGAGTGAAAAATTTAATACTTAAAAACTGGGTCTTACTCTCTTATCCTTCCCACCTAAAGAAATTTAGGTCTGAATAACATTATTCAGAAGCATTGCTTAGTATGATTATGGTGGAATTATAATATTAAAGGTATCAAGATATGTCTATCAAAACTCCTTTGGCCTTTTAGTTTAGCTACTGTCCATTTAATTTGGTGTAGTGACAAACACTGGAAAGAAACACCCCTTTGAAAAAGATCTTAAGCAAGTAATACTGCAAAGAATCCAGTGCCTTTAAGAGCATCTTCTCTAAGTCTAGAAGAATTAAAGATATGCTCTTTTTAACCTTTAGATGTTTTTGAAAGAAAGTCAAAATGCAACAAATGTCTTAGACTTACGTAAGAATTTGGCATTCAAATACACTTTGAATTAAACAAAAAAAATGTCTTCTACCCACTATAATTCCACACATTTCAATGACTTGAACTGAACATTTTCTAATGTTCTTTTTACACAAATCCTACCACATAGACATACCTTTTCTGGCTGAGCTTTCTTTTGGAGAGAATTCTATCACAGAATTGGATAGCCATGTTTTGGTCTCTGTCTTACTGTGATATTTATGAACAGGTCGATTAGAATTTTTCTGGTTTTATGTATTGTAAAAATAAAAACATTCAGATTCTAAGATTAGATGCAGAGTAATTGAAAACCATTTAATCTGAAATAATTAAATAAGAAATGATAAATTATTTTTCATACTTTTTACTTCTCTATTTCATAAAGATTAAATGGAAAAATTTGAGAGGTAAAATATATAAAACTTTTGGAAAAATTGAGTCCTGTTGCTGCAGAAATAGGTGATAACTTTTACACAGAAATCATCTTACCGAGATAAAGAAGATATATCTTAGAAAATATATACACAATTTAAAGTATTTACAAAACTAGATGATACTTTAAAATAAAATAGAACTCAAATACATATCTGGACTTAATCCTGAAATCTTTGAATTACTTTGGCCTTTTCCCAGCAAATCAATTAAGGATGTTCTACATTTTAAATCCAAACTTAAGTTGAATCATGAAAATAAGACCCAAAATTATTATTTTGTTGTATGCTCTGTGACAACTGAGACTTTCGTTAGTGTCATAAAGCTCATATGGAGATTTTCATAGAGCAAGTCATCAATGGCCAGAAAATCTCTCAGTGTGCCCTGAAAATGAACAGCAGTAGTAGTAAATAAAATCAGGTTATTTTAAAAATATTTGAAGTATTTTAAAAAGCATTTTAGAAAATTTTCGTATGCAAATAAAGATCTCAAATAGTTTGGGATTTTTTAAGCAAACATTTCTTTTTTTTGAAGAGAAAGCATCCAAAATGGTACTCCTGGGTACCATGTCTTTCTTATGTAGTATTCTAAATGTGTGTTTCTTTTCACAGCTTTGGATAATAATACATATTCAGTCCAGCATTAAATAGAAGAACAAAAGCTTTGAGGTCCAAAATGTATGCATACATTTTTAACTAAGGTACAGCAAAACGTTATTACATAAAGTATTCCATTCTGCTGGCACATCAACATAGACTTTCTCTGACCATTTTTAACAAAGTATATTTGTGGTTTCTAAATTGACATTTGTAAAATCCCCAGAGTGATATATGTTTCCTTTTATGTGTCAGTACATGGTGCTTATGACAATACAGAAAAGTAATACAATTACTGAAAGTTTTGCATTTGGTTCAAAACTTTGGCTTCTTTCGCCTTAGTAAGTTATCAAAAATAGTGGAAAGTGCTTATGCACCAGTTATGTTTCAAATGTTAGAACGAATTCTGCAGTTTCCAACACACTCTAGCATCTGCTTGAATGTCACACAGGCATAATCATATTAATTAAAATTCTTAATTCACTGCATTTTGATGTCAAAATCAAGTTATCAATATCAGTCTACCTCCTTGATGACTTAAAAAGTTAGTCATTATTAAGCTTTTGAACTACTTCACAGTACTAGTGAACAAATATGATTTATTATAGTAAACATCTGTAATCATACTGATATGAAAAGTTTTCTTTTTAAAGCTCAACTAGGAAAATATTTTTCTAGTTGCATTCATGCAACTAGTATTAAATGTGTATGCAGGGCAGTCAAAACCAGGTTGAAGGAATATGAGGTTGTCTGTGAGATTAAAAAAATTGACAATGTATTTATTGCATAGAAAGAAATCAAAAATAAGTCACCAAAATACTGTAGCTTCTCAGGTCATCATGATCATAACCTGTTGCAGTACACACACACAAAAAAAAGACAAAATTCATAATAGATTATTTGTTACGTTAAAGAATCAGTAAATATGCAAGAAGTACCTGAAGTACTTTGAGATCCCAGTTGCCCACTTAGACTGATAGACTCTTCTTGTCCACTTCATCACCTTTGTGGAAACATCAACAGAGCTGTCACACAGATTCCTTCCTGCTCTTTTTCCCTATTAAGCACTTCTTCATCTGTATTGGATCACTATTGAAAACTACCTCCTGCTGGACACAGCACTTTGTGAGTCGTAGCACTATACAATAGTAACAGAAAGCGAAAAAAAAGAGAACTGCCTTACTTATAGAGATAAAATATTCTAATGCATTGCCCTCTGCTTTATTGGATATAAAAATCTGGTTTTCATGTAACTTTGAGCAATAAATTATTGTGATATTTGTAACTTTGCGTACTTGCCTTATCTGAGAGTCAAAATGTTTAAGACTGGACACTCAAGTTTCATAACTAACCTTTTGTCTCCCACACACGTGTTCTAGGTTCCATTGCCTTAGATTCTGCTGGTTAACTTCAACAAGTGAACTGACGAGTCACTTGAGTAATAATGCTGTTGGGATTATAATTAACTACTTATATATTAAAAACAACATAGATGGTCAAGTTTTCCCATTGAAACAAATGTATCTAAGTGTAATAGTTTTCTCTGTATTACAGATTGCAGGTGCTGAAACTGTTGCTGTAAAACTCAAACACGTTTGTTGCATGTCCATCTTAACAGAGCTGACAATGACCTACCAACATGCATGCCATCATGAGAATTGGAGAAATTAAGTGTTTTGCTACCAGAGCAAATTTAAGCAAAAGTTTATAATGGCTCTGTTGGTCACCAGTGTCATCCCACAGTACTCTGATAACTCCTAACTTGTCATTTCTGGTCACTTGTCTGTATGGTCCCTAAGAAGGTCAGATTTTCTAAAAGCTGAAGAGATCTGGTTTTGCAGTTCTAGTTGCTTTGGTTACTTTATTTCCATGCAGCTTCTCAAGGTAATTCTAGATATTTTCTTATATGAATCCTTCTAGCAGCATGCATAGGGCTGTCACAGAGTGCATGATCAGGCCAAAGTTTCACAAATTCAGAGAGTGTTAGGGGTTGGAAGGGACCTCTAGAGATCATCTATTCCAAACCCCCTGCCAGAGCAGGATCACCTAGAGCAGATCACACAAGAACAAGTCCAGGAGGCTTTGGAAAAGTCTCCAGGGAAGGAGACTCCCCCACCTCTCTGGGCAGCCTGTTCCAGGGCTCTGTCACTCTCACAGTGAAGAAGTGTTTCCTCATGTTCAGGTTGAACCTGCTGTTTTCCGGTTCATGGCCATTGCCCCTAGTGCTGTCACTGGACACCACTGAGAAGAGCCTGGCCCCATCCTCCCGACACCCACCCTCTAGATATTGATAAGCATTGATAAGATCCCCCTCAGCCTCCTCTTCTCCAAGCTGAACAGCCCCAGCTCTCTCAGCCTTTCCCCATATGGAAGGTGCTCCAGGCCCTTCATCATCTCAGTAGCCCTGTGCTGGACCCTCTCAAGTAGCTCCTTGTCCTTCTGGAACTGAGGAGCCCAGAACTGGAAACAGCACTCCAGGTGAGGCCTCACCAGCGCAGAGTAGAGGGGGAGGATAACTTCCCTCGACCTGCTGGCCACGCTCTTCTTAATGCATCCCAGGATGCCATTGGCCTTCTTGTCCATGAGGGCACACTGTTGGCTCATGGTCATCCTCTTGTCCACCAGGACTCCAAGGTCCTTTTCTCCAGAGCTGCCCTCCAAGAGAACAGCCCCCAGCCTGTACTGATTCATGGGGTTGTTCCTCCCCAGACGCAGCACTTTACACTTGCCCTTATTGAATCTCATTCGATTTCTCCCCACCCAGCTCTGCAGCCTGTCCAGGTCACACTGGATAGCAGCACAGCCTTCTGGCGTGGCATCCACTCCTCCCAGTTTGGTGTCATCAGCAAACTTGCTGAGAGGACATTCTGTCCCTTCGTCCAGGTCATTGATTAATATATTGAATAGGGCTGGATCCAGCACTGACCCCTGGGGGATGCCACTAGCCACAGGCCTCCAACTAGACTCTGCCCCGCTGACCACAACTCTCTGAGCTCTTTCCTCCAGCCAGTGCCCAATCCACTTCACCACCCAATGGTCCAGTCAGCACTTCTTAAGCTTGTCCATGAGGGTGCCATGGGAGACTGTGTCAAAAGCTTTGCTGAAGTCAAAATAGACCAACATCCACTGCCTTCCCCTCGTCCATCCGTCTAGTGATGCCATCATAAAAAGCTATCAGATTGGTCAAGCATGATAGCAAGCAAATGTGAGTCTTGCTGACTTCTGCTGTTGTAAGAACATCATTCCACATACAGCAGTTCTGCTACACCTCTACTGGGTTGGATAGCCAGCCAAAAATGTGGAGAAGAGTAATTATTGAGCAAATTCACCCCCAGACAAAATGCAGGTATACAAATAAAATTGTTATTGCACTTAATGCTGTATTATTCCAGAAAGAGCTGCACTCCTAAAGAACTTTTTCATGCAGAAAAGTGGAGCATTGATAGACACTAGATAAAGGATGAATCAAAAAGTGAAGAATAGTGTGAACATATTCTGGTCTCTTCAAAGCAGAAGACGTGACAGAAACAAAGCACACTTGTGAAAAGCATACCTCCCTCTCTTACTGTGCCCTGCACGCAGCTCTACATTTGTAGCCACGGTGACAACGTCTTTTGCTCTTCCCTATATACAGTTACTTGTGCACATTGGCTGGATTAGTCATAACATGTAGCTAAGGTTAAAATGACAGTCCAGAAAATCTTCTGTAGACCAAAAGTCGCAAAATGATAGAAGCACTGAAGAAAAACAAAGCTGGATGTGCTTATTGCAGTAGACAGTGGTGTGGTCATAATGGCTCTCGCACATAGGTTACCTCTTCCCTTACTTGTTCCATATGAGTGCCTGGCCCAAGGCAGTTGTGTATCGTATTTTCCTGTTGGTTCTGTCAAACACAGGCAGAATTCATGCTAGATAGCTGTTGTGGTTTAGGCCTAGCTGGCAACTCAGCACCACACAGCTTCTCACTCTCTCCTACCCTGGTGGGATGTGGAGAAAATACAAGGAAAGGCTCATGGGTCGAGAACAGGATGGGGAGGGATCAGTCACCAGTTGTGGTCATGGGCAAAACAGATGCCACTTGGGGAAGAAAAATCAATTTAATTATTTACCTATCAGATCAGAGTAGAGTAATGAGAAACAAAGCCATACCTTAAAAACACTTTCCCCCCACCCTTCCCTTCTTCCTGGGCTCAGCTTTGCTTGCCATTTCTCTCCCTCCTCCCCCTGAGTGGTGCAGGGGGACAGGGAACATGGGTTGTGGTCAGTCCATCACACATTGTGTCTACTGCTCCTTCCTCCTCAGGGGAGGATTCCTCACGCTCTGCCCCTGCTCCAGCGTGGGGTCCCCCCCCACGGGAGACAGTCCTCCACCGACTTCTCCAACGTGAATCATTACCACAGGCTGCAGTTCTTCACAAGCAGCTCCAGCGTCATCCCTTCCATGGGGTGCCATCCTTCAGGAGCAGCCTGCTCCAGTATGGACTTCCCACAGGGTCACAGGCTCCTTCAGGCACATCCCCCTGCTCCAGCGTGGGGCCCTCCCCAGGCTGCAGGGGGTCTCTGTTCCCCTGTGACCCTCCATGGCTGCAGGGGCACAGCCTGCCCTCTCACCATGGGCTGCTGGGGAACCTCTGCTCCGGCACACCCCCTCCACATCTTTTTGCACTGACCCAGGGATCTGCCTCGCTGTATCTCTCACACCCCACTCCTCTCTCCTACTGCAAGTTCTCCAGCATTTTTTTTTTCCCCTCTTAAATACGTTATCACAAAGGTGCTGCTGCTGTCACTAGTTGGCTCAGCAGTGGCCAGAGGTGGGTTGGACTTGGACCTGGGGAAGTTTCTAGCAGGTCTTCACAGGAACCACCCTGTAGCACCTCCCCCAATACCAAAACCCGGCCACACAAACCCAATACAACAGCAAACTCTTTCAGAAAAAACATGATCAAAAGAAGATGACGTCTGTCCAAGCCTCTTGCTGCCTATAGGTAAGCCCAGAACAACAATACTATGGATATTTACATTTAGTCTTCATCCTCCTCTTCCTTCTTTCTTTCCTCCCTTTTCCCTTCTCTCCAAATCTCCAAGGGACATCTCACAGGGATTGTGGTAAAACAGCGTTCTAGCCTGGCTACTCAGCTGAGTGATAAATGTACATTTCTTACATCCTTCAGCTACCCAGTGTAACTTTTCTGTCAGAAGGAAATACCCTTTGTTCTATTACCTGTGAAAATAATTTTACATGAATGCATTTACATTGTAGCTTAATCTAATAATTGCATCCCATCTTGGCAACACCAGTAAGGCTTCTGCAGCAAGTCACGCAGACGTATTTTGGATTGTAAAAATGAATACTTTCTTTACTTGTTCTTAGAAGTTATCCTATAACTGTCTGTATATTTCTGCGTCATTAGCACATAGCGTTAGCAAAACCAGATGTTCATACCTGAGGTATTTTTGTCTTAATGTACAGTGTTTCAGCACATTTTTATGTTGAAATTTGAACTTGTGTAGATTGACAACGTGCTTGTTTATGATCTTGCCCTTTTTAATGCCCTTTCATAAATCCAGTGTAATGTCTGTGTAATTAGCTACGTTGTGTAATGCTATGGCAACACCCAAACAGGCACTGGGCTTGGTAATACACCCAGAGGACATGGAACTCAGTCCTGAATATGCCTGTTCCTCAACATACAAGGCAGAGGTGAAAAACATTGCAAAGAGAGCTATTTGCAATTTCTCAGTCATGAGGCAGTCAAGCTAAAAGGATATTCTAAAGGAAGACAGTCAGTGGATTTGATTCCACGTATCCTGGAAGATAGAAAGCACTGAAATAAGTAGAATGTTACAGCATTCCCAAGCTTCCTTCTAAGCAGTAGCACAGACCTCTGACAGATATCCTTCTGCTAGTACCCTGACTGTGCAACTGGAGCACATTTCTAACTATAATGATGCGTACATTTATGAAGTAAAAGTGAGGCAGATTTTTTAACAAAGTCATTAAATATGCACTTTTCATCTCTGCCTTCCTACCAGAGAGAATTTGGTGCAGTCAGATGCATTTTTGTTCCCTTAGTTTTTCAATATAACAAATTTCCATTGAATCTTCTAAAACAAAAAGAGATAGTAAAAGTTGCATTATTTAAAAAAAAAACAAAAACCCCCAAAAAACCCAAAACAACAACAACAACCCCCCCCAACACCTTACTGAATGAATATACTTTCTTAAAATGCAATTGTTGATTGTCTAGTCATTTGATTAAAATAGATGTTTGCTCATTCTTGACAGATTCCTTGGAAAAATTAAGAATTTTGCTTGCAAATGGATTCGTGCATGTTTTTATCTTCATTAATGTCAGAGGAAAAAAATGAAGAAAGATTTATCAGCTTGTATACCCTTGCAAATCTCACTGAATCTCTTAGCCATTCACCTTGGAAACCAGACAGAAATGATATATGCAGACTATTCTGATCAGTTGTGCATTTGACAAATTAAGTTGCTTGCATTTATCATAATAAAGATTTTTTAAAGTACCTTAACAAAGGATATTTATATTTAGGGAGCTCTTATGAGTTATGAGCACAGCAAACTAATGTTTTGTTCTTGAAGTAAAAAAAATTCCCAGACATTGTAATTACTTATTGTAATTACCAGAAAAGCCAAAAGTTATTAATGTCCTGTCTGCTATTGTAAGCCAGCCCGTATGTTATTTTTCTATAAAATAAATAAGAAGGTATAGTCAAACTATGTTCCTTTTTCCTGGGTTTCACAAATGGTGAAACTTATAAAATTCAATAACCCTACTCTCTGCAGTCCCTAGAAAAAAATGTTTTACCACTTCCTACTTTGCCAAAACAATAACAAAGAAATATTGAGATTGGAAGAAATTACTGCAATAACTTTCCTCTCAAAGCAGATGTTAACCCTGGTATAGTTTCAGTTGAACTGTTACTTTAAGATTATTTGAAATCAAGGATTCCTTTACATTTAATGAGTAGGGGGGCAACTCACTGAAAGAATCCAGGCTCTTTATGGCAGGTGACATGGATAAACATTGAAATCCTACCCACTTCTAAGAAAAAGTGAAAGGAAAATACATCCATTGGAATGGATTCTGTGGCAAAACCATCAGGGTCAAAATATAAATGGGGTGAGATTGCACTTCGCTGTGGAAGGGCTCCAGCAGGCATCAGTGAAAGTCCTTTTCTGCTCAGAGGAGGTGGCGGGAGCCCTGCGTTTCTCTGAAGCTGGAGGCACAAAAGCTGTCATACTGAGTTGTGGACAGCGGCACCTTCAAAGAAGACGTGGTGCCTGGCTGAAAGACATGGTATGACTACAGTCAGGGGCAGCTGCTGAAGGCAAAGGAGAGGGGGTATTTGTAAATACCAGCACGTCTCAATACACCATGAATCTGGTCTAAAGTTCTTTCACCTGAATGTTCAAAACTGAATTCAAATGTTTTCAAGCTCACTAGATCAAGTGCATGAAGGAAGAAGTGAGACTAGCATATTTCAATCCAACTACTGGAATATATTTAAATATATTTAAGGGTTTTATACTTGTACTAAGTAGTACACACATCGTGAAAGTATATTGGGGAGAAATCTGCTTTTTATGTTTAGCTCTGAAAGTGTGTAGGCAATGTCTTGAGGTTGTCCTTTCAGCTTAAAGAAACGTATTCATATTAATTTCTGGTTTCTAAACTTCTGGATCTATACTTGTGGAGTGCTGTAGACTTCATCTGAGCCCTAGAGCCTTCCCTAAGGAAGATCATTTCTTACTTTCCTTGTTTTGTCTGGCAAAGGTATAACTAAATTTCTTTCTTTTTAGTGCAGCATTGATGAAAATTCAGGCAAATGGTAGAAAGGCTTGTGAAAGATAAGCAGGTTTCATTCCATTCCCTTTGAACTTGCTCATAATGATACTCTGTATAATGCCTTGAAGAGCACATCCACAGACACTTTTTTCCAAGTTTCGTTTTAAAAGTGACATTTTTTCTTCTTCTTAACATGCTGCTAGAAAAGAGGGAGCAGTTCAAAGAGACACACAAGTGTAGATAGTATTATGATTACCTCAAAATGTATTCTCAAAGAGCAGCTGTGTCCAAACTTGAGGAACTTTGTCATATGGAGCTTCTTAGAGGATCTGAGGAGGGTACTTGGATGGCATTGGCTGGCCAGGCAGGTAGGCTGGTCTAATACAGGTAGCCTGTTGATACACTGGGTGTGTGGAAGAAAGTTACAATTCCCAAAATTAGTACATCAACAAGATTAAATGTGAGAATGACAATGTTAGACTCATGAATTGGAAGTCAGATATTCAAATGTACTACTCTAAGATGCAATAATAGTGCTTTGAAAGCTCCCTGGGTTTGTACTGTAACCATGCTGAAGGCAACCTGGTGTCATGCCCTTGCAGAAGCGGCAGCCAGTGCAGGCTGGATGTGTTAATGAAGAGTGCTGTGGGGTACATTATAGGAAAAAACTTTCTGTTTAAACATAGTTTAAGAATAGTTAAGCCTTGGATCAGATTATACAGGGTGTTTGTCATAATTCTCTGGTGAAGGTGATTCAAGAAGAGATTAAATATTTCTTAGAGATGATACATACCTGTCCCTGAGCAGGAGGATGGGCCAGATGACCTCCTTGAAATCCTCACAACCTTACAGTTCTGTTGTATTTATGACAAAATCTTTTTATCCTGTCTGAACCCTCTCCCCTACCTGGATTAACAGATTTCATTCAAACTTCATAGCTGTCCTGATTTTAGTGATGAGTTTAATACTGTGTGTCCAAGCACCACCCATATGATTGACCTGATGACTTGGGTGTGCCTGTACTAAGGCATCTGAAGAAAGAATCCCTGCCTTTCAATATGTTGGCAGAAGAGGTGGAGGCTTTTTTTCTAATAATTATACACAAAACCACTGAGGTGCCCTTCAGGGACATTAAAATGAAGTTACTTAGTAATTACTGAGGTTGTTAGAGTTACTATCATTTCTCATTTCTAATTCTGAGGGTTTAAACCCAGATAAGGAAAACAAAACCAAGCAAACCCATACAATTCCAGGATACACAGTGCATGTACACCTATGTCAGAAACTTTCCTGACAAGTAGTTTTCTGTTGCTCACAGGACAATAGCCATCAATACAAGGCAAATAGGAAAACAACAGGACCCAGTTATGACAAGTATAAAATCCCTATCCTGTAACTTACCTTCTTTCATAACTTACAAATTCTTTATATTAACTTCTTTCTAGAAGAAATTTGCATAAAGAGGTGAAGTTTTTTATAAATTTTTTATCTGCAGAGAAGGAAGAATTAATGAAGAAACCCCAGCATACTGAGAAATGGTGAAATTGGGAACATACAAACATTCACTCTGCAGATTACAACTCATCAAGCTGCCACACGTTTTAGAGAACAGTGTTTAATTCCCAGGTATTAGCTTACAGGAACTGTAATTTTTTGTTCTACTGTGTGGTTACTTCCTTAAAACATCCTGCATTAAAAAAATATTTGAAGTATTTGATTCTTATAGGTCTAGTGAAGGCAACTGTTGGAATGAGTCCAGAGGAGGCCATGGAGATGCTCAGGGGGCTGGAGCACCTCTGCTATGGGGACAGACTGAGAGAATTGGGTTGTTCAGCCTTCAGCCTGGAGAAGAGAAGGCTCCGGGGAGATCTTATTGCAGCCTTCCAGTACCTGAAGGGGCCTACAAGGAAGCTGGGGGGGACTTTTTACAAGAGCCTGTAGTGACAGGACAAGGGGTAACCTGTTTAAATTAAAAGTGGGGAGATTTAGATTGGATATCAGGAAGAAATTCTTCCCAGAGAGGGTGGTGAGGCACTGGGACAGGTTGCCCAGAGAAGCTGTGGATGCCCCATCCCTGGGAGTGTTCAAGGCCAGGCTGGATGAGGCTTTGAGCAACCTGGTCTCGTGGAGGGTGTCCCTGCCCATGGCAGGGGGGTTGGAACTAGTTGATCTTTAAGGTCCCTTCCAACCCAAACCATTCTGTGATTCTATGAACTATGGGCACTAAACACTCTGAGAATGAGGGATTGTGGTTAGATATTTAATTTTATGTGCCCCAGAGTTAAAAAATAATCTCATAACTTCATTGTGTTACTACTATTTTATAGCTTGCCAGAGCTTTATTAAGCCATCTTTCCACAGTGTCCCAATTTTACCAAACAAGAAGCTAACAGAATGACTCTGGATGATGATGGCACTTAGCAGATCCATAGTCAAAAATGTACAACTTTTTTGCGTGAGGTTTCAGTGTGTTCACACAAATATATTCTATTTGTAATAATCCTTTAAAACAACCTGTCACTGCACACAAAAGCATACAGCACTGGCATCGGAATAATTTATAAAGAAAATTTGGGTCACTGCAAAACACCTGCCAAACTGGAAGACCATGATAATAACAGTGTAGGGCTATGGGAAAAGCTTATTTCAAATAAGCAGCAAAATGGCAACTTGAAGCAGGTTGTACCAAGGGGATTGTTGTATCAGTCCCTTCCTAGCTCAAATGGAATCCACTGTACAGCATTGCAAAAAGCTGTAGGCTACAAGCTGTGAACTTTCACCTAGAGACTGCACAATTTATGTTGAAGTCTCACTTAGTTACATGAGAGAAGGCCCTGAAACGAGTGTAAATGAGCCAGAGAAGGTAACCACATCCATCAGCAGGAGCTGCATCCTCAAGGTAAGAAAAGGACTGGCCTGCCTGGAGACAGAGAAAGGATCCAATGAGGAAGGAGACCCCAGACTCAAATATTACTATTAGACTGATTCGTAGTGTGAGGGGAGGGGAACTTTGGTTGTAAGGGTACAATTACCCAGAGTTTGTTTTGTTTGGGGTCCCTCTCCAGAGGCACCCCACTCAAGCTATTCTTCACTGCTGTACCACTCAATGAATTAGTCAGGTGTACGTCATGTCAGAGGTTCTACTTTGAGACACTGGAGGTTGAGCCAGAGGGAAGTGGAAGTGCAAGGAGTGTGCAAGGAGTTGAGAGGGGCTCCTATCAGCTCATGGGAGTCACCCACTTTGGAGGGGCTCTGGTCCCAGAAGTTAAAGTCTTGGACAGTGTGTGTGTGACTCTTTGGTTTGTGTGGGAATGCTTGGGCAGCAGCTTCTCCCTCAGCAGTTAGGCAGCCCAGATGAGACACTAGGCTATAACCTTTGAATCCTCTCACCTCCAAATATCCAACTGCCAGCAGTGGTTGAGTTCACCTGGGACCTTTGGAGCAGAAGGCTCCAAAAAGTGAGTGTTAAAATTCCCTGAGCAGACATGAGACTCTTATTTTGGTAGCGTGTGGCCTGATCAGCATCAGTCACATATGAAAAAGGGTAATATGTGGCCTGAGCAGTGTAAAATGTGTGTAACAGACCCAGATACTAAGAAAACGAAATGGGAAATGTACCTGGCATAAACAATGGGATGCCCTTGGCCAAGGTCTTGCACAACTGGGAGACAATGTATGGTACAGCAGAATTATCTAAAAAACATGTAGTCAAATTATGCCAAGATGAATGTCTATTTATTACAAGAATGTTAAGTCCTCTACAGTTATGATCTACCTGGGGAACCTTCCATCAACATAAATTAATGTATCTGAGACACTGAGTGGAAGATAGACACCCAAACCAAATGTATTACTAGTATGTATGGCATGCATGGTCTGGGAACGGAAAACATCCAGGACAAAAGTCAAAAAGGAAAAAGGGTATAACTGTAGCAGTAGCAGAATCTACCGCATCAGAAATTCCTGTGAGTAGCTCAGCCCTACCCTGTCTGTCATCTCTGACTTCCTCTGATTCTCCTCCTGTTTACCCTTCAGCTGCCAGACTCTTTCCTATGACTATGAGACACACTCCTAATAATACTGCTGCCATGCAACCTGGGGCCCCTGTGGAGACTCCACCAGTACTACAAGTGCTGTTGAAATACAGAGGAATAAGTCCACAAATGTTTAATTGCACACTTTCAGTTAGTGACTTTGTGGACTGGGTGGCCCCAGATATACTGAAATATTTTAAGGACCCCATACCTGGGTGGCAAGGAGAGAATCTGCAGAAAACATTGTGTATTGCTGTATTCATATATGATAGGTGTTAGGAGAGACAGAAGGCTGAGCAGGTTAAGGAGCAGAAAAAAGCTAAAGAACAAGAGGCAAACTTCTTGGCTGAAGCATTAGCAAGAAATTTGCAAGTGAGAGACAGGCCAAGCGGAGAAGAGACCAGGGATGGGCAACAGATGAAAACTAGGGAAGAGAGAGAAAAGATTGGGAAGGAATGATGGGAAAGTGTGCTATTATTGTGAGAAGTTAGGACATGTGTAATGGGAATGCCCTCTGGCTGCAGGAAAGGGCAAGAGAAGGTAACTATCACCAGGAAGAACTCAGGATGATATTCAATCACAATGACTGGAGGAAGGAATCCCTATGAATACTGAGGGAAGGCTTGAGGAACTGGAAGTTTTTAGTATGTGGGTAACACAATTAGACAAAAAGGGACATATTATTGAAAAAGTGGAAGGTGGCAGTTTGAGAAGTTGAATTTTTTGGGTAGATACAGGTGCTACATTATCACTTTTAAACTTCATACAAAGAAGTCTAGGTCTGTAGATGAAGTGAGAATACATGGGGTCATGGGAGAAGGGGAAAGAAATTTAAATAAACCTTTGTTAGTAACAATAGGAAAAAAGAGCATATGGGGAATGTTTGTGTTGGCAGAAGACTCCCTAGCCTGTTTGTTAGGGAGAGATCTCTTACAAGTCCTAGATCTAGGGATATGTCTAACCCCAGACAGTGTAGGGCTAATAATGATGGGAGCAAGCGTAATTAGTAGCAAATCTAAAACCAAATCACAGGTGCTGAAGATATTATAACTTGTCCCAACAAAATTAATGAGTAAAACAAGCACTGATGTGGGGGTGTTGGTCTCAGCACAACTGGTAAATGTAAAAGCAAAGGGGGCCCTCCATCAGCAATAAAACAATATGCTACCCCACAAGAGGCAGAAAAGAGTATCCAGAAGCAAGTAGATCAGTACTTGGTCCAAGGAATCCTGAAACTGTGAGTGTCACCCTACAATACCCTGATACTACTGTAAAAAGAATAGGTTAGATGAGGATGGAGACCCAGAATAATGCTTTATACGAGAACTGTGAGCAATTAACCAACATGTGGAAGTTTCCCATCATGCAGTAGCAGACCCCTCAACTATTCTTTGACAAATACCACATTGGAAAAAAATACTTCACCATTATTGGTCTTAACACAGCTATTTTTAACATCCCAGTAAATGAAAAGATTTGGTTGTTATGCGCAGCTATGTGGAAAGGGCGACAGATGACCTGGACGTGTCTCACCCAAGAGTTTGTGGGTTCCCCTATGTCGTGGTTTAACTCCGGCTAGCAAAATACCACGAAGCCGCTCTCACAAATCCCCCTCCCCTCCTCCAGTGGAGGGGAAGAATCGGAGGAAAAAGAAATAAGGAAGCTCGTGAAATTGAGATAAGAACTATTTACTAATTAAATCTAAATCAATATATACAGGTACTACTAATACTAAATAATTAAAATAGTAGAAAGTGAAACATACAGTACAATATATACAATATGATACAATTTCCCACCATCCACTGACCAATGCACACCCAGATGTTGAGGAATGAAAATCAGACCCCGAGAGCCCGAGACCCACAGCCCGAGAGCGATCGCAGCCCGAGAGCCGCGGCCTGAAGGCCGGAGCCCGGGAGCCTACGCAGCAGATTCCGAGCAAACCTTATCACTGATAACACGGCCAGAAAAGTCAAAACAATCCACCAGCTCCCACACGAATGAGCCAGCACAGGAGCTGGCAAAACAGCTAACGCAGGAGGGTTAGCAAGTGCCCGGAGAGACGAGCAAGGGAGTAAGGGAGAGAGAGAGAAGGGAAGAGTAATGGCTACCGGACCCTCTTCCCCACCCAAAGAGACCGGAACATGACGTACTATGGGATGAAATACTTCCTTGGTCAGTCTGGGTCAGCTACAGTATCCGAAGCGGACAAAAGACCTTGAGTTCAGTACAGGCCATCCCCAGCACCAGCTGAGGCCTTATCAATGTTTTCACTTACTGTCCAGCAACATAGTTTCTTGGCAACCAGAGTAAAGGGAGTTAGCCCTTTCCTGACTGAACCCAGCACACCCTACAATATTTTCATGGATATTAAGATATGATTTTAAAGACATGAAATTTCCAGGAGAATCAGCAGTTGTACAATATGTAGATGACTTACTATTAGCAAGCAAAAGCAGAAGTACTTGTATGATGGACACTGTTAATTTGTGTACAACCGTAGCTAAAAAGGGACATTGTGCATCTGCATCCAAGCTTAAACTGCCAGATAGAGGTTAAATATTTAGGATTTGTCCTAAAGGAAGATCATCGAGAAATAGACCTCAAAAGGATAAAAACCATAATTAAACTCCCACACCCTCACGAAGAAGCAGGTATGAAGATACATGTGAATAGTAGGGTTCTGTTGACCATGTATCCCAGGATCGGGAGAATTGACCAAACCTTTAATGGAGACTACAAAGGAAGAAGAGGTAGAGCTGATTATATGGGGACCAGAAAGTGAACAGGCTTTTAAAGCAATAAAGGGCATATTAGCATCAGCTCTGGCACTAGGACTCCCAGATTATAAAAAATTTTTAATTTGCATGTACATGAATATGATGGGGTAGCCAGTGGAGTAATTACACAGAAATTGGGTCCTCATCACATGCTAGTGTCCTATTATTCAACTCAACTTGATTCAGTGGTGGCAGTGACACCAGCTGGTACTAAATCAGTAGCAGCAGCAGTGGCTATATCGGAGAGGAGTCACCCATTCATCTTAGGCTATCCAGTGACAGTTTATGTCCTACACAAAGTAGAGATACTACTGAAACAGTATGCGACCCAAGCATTGTCACCACAATGGGCACATAGGTATGAACTAATTCACCTCATGGCAGATACTGTTAGTCTGAAGAGATGCAATACCCTGTACCCTGCGATGTTGTTACGATAACCTGATGAAGGGGAGGAAGATCATCAGTGCGAATGGGTAATGTTTACTTCCAGCAAACCATGAACCAATTTAACTGATGTTCCTTTGCAGAATCCAGATCTAACTCTTTGTGGATGGCTCACCCTGCTACTTACATGGACAACAGTGGTCTGGTCAACCAAAGACTGCTCCCAACAAGTCTGAGTGCACAAGGGGTGGAACTGGTATCCTTGAAGCATGCAGCTCATCTAGGAAAAGGAAAACTAGTCAATATCTACACAGACTCTTGGTATGTCTTCAGGGTCTGCCATGCCACAGGAATGTTACAGAAAGGACAAGGATTTTTCATAGCATCAGGGGAAAGGGTATCCAATAGAGAAGAGATACATGATTTGCTGGAATCAGTTTGGCTACCCAAAAAAATTGCTGAGATAACATTTCTCAGCCCATACTGAAGACCCTACAGAGATTAATAAAGGAAATGTCCTAGCTGATGGCAATCAGCTGGCAATCTCTGAGGGAGATTGCAATGTCAACGGAAAATCAGAAAGGATGGCCAAATTTAACAGACCCCAAAATCAAATATAAAAAGGGACTCTTCAGCAGAAGGGGAAAAAATGCCCCACAACGTCCCATATGATTAACACCAGCAGAAATACTCTTTGGAAGACATTTAGCTATACCAGGAACTTATATCCCAGCTAAGATCAGTTTGTTGGATGGAGATGAATGACAGACCCAGTATAAGTATGCAGAAATAGTTTGAAAACCATAGAAAATATGTTCAATGGTACCAGTCTACACCATCTGAATTACAGATACGTGATATACAGCCTGGGTACAAAGATCTAATAAAGGTATTTTCTTGAAAAGCTAAGCTAGAAACAAAATTGGAAGTACCATGTACTGTCTTAATATGTCTTTGTGCTGGTTTTAGTCAGGAAAGAGTTAACTCTCTTTAGCATGGCTGGTATGAAGCTGTGTTCCTGGATTTAGTCTGAGAAAAGTACTAACATCTTAGCTGGTGCTGGGGAATGCCTGCACAGAATTTAAGGTCTTTCTCCGCTTCTGATACTGCAGCTGTGTTCCCAGCTCACTCGCTACAGGCAGTGCAGGGGACACACAGTTCAGACAGCTGACCCAACCTGACCGAAGGTGTATTTCATTCCATAGTACATCATGCTTGGCACATAGGCAGGGAGTGGGTCCAGGAGCCATTACTCTTACTCTCTTGTACTTCCGTACACTTGCTAACACTCTCTTACTCCTTTGTTAGCAGCTTTGCTAACTCCTTTTCTGGCTTATTCCTGAGTGAGCTGGTGAGTGTGTTAGTTTTTGTGGCTGTGCTATCACTGATAGGGTTCGCTTGGAACCTGCTGTGACAGCTCTCAGGCTCCGGACCTCGGGCTGTGGCTCTTGGGCTGTTATCACTCCCGGGCTGTGGCTCTCGGGCTCTCTGGCTCTGACCCTTACTAGTCAGCACCTGGTTGTGCATTGGTCAGTGGGTGGTGAGAAACTGTATCATAATTGTATCATATTGTACCATATGTTTTATTTTCTATTATTTTAATTAATTATTATTATTATTATTTGTATATATTCCTTTAGATTCAATCAGTAAATAATTCTTATCTCAATTTTATGAGCTTCCTTGTCTTTTTCCTTTGATCCTTCCCCTATGCTGGAGGAGGGGAGTAGGGATCTGTGAGAGCAGCTTCATGATATTTTGCTAGCCAGAGTTAAAACACAACAGTCCTTAATTTGCTGTCAAAGTTTCAGGGAAAGAAAACTGGACACACCACTCACATATCAAGTGAGTGGTGGATAGCCAACCGGCTGACAAATAACTGATTACGGAAGAATCCTTGCAACAGTAAGAATGAAGCAGGACATCTCACTACTCTTGATGATGACAACCCTGGCAACTGTAATGGTGTGACTAAGTATAAAAAAGATGGGTGAACCCGAGTGGACAAAATTTATTGAAAATAAAGGGAACAGAGTCTATCTAAGTTATGAGGGAATAGCTGTTTCAGTCCCTAGGGAACAAGAAAGAAAAACTCTGCACTGTGAGACAGATACAGCTCAGAATCTAGTTCTGGTAGAACTGACTACTAGAAAGAAAACTGTGTTTCATTAAAACCAGCTGCTGTTTAATGCTGGACTCTAGGTGCTATGCGTGGGAGAATCATAGATTAAATATTAATAGGATATGTGTTAATGTAATATAAGGAACTACTTGGGCAGTATTGACAACTGTCTCCAAGCATATTATCAACTCCATCAAGAATGGAGAACCTGACCCCACAAATATCTCAAATTGGGCCATACGCTATCAAAAATGTGAGTCAGGAACAAGTATTGTTTATAAGAAGTAGAGCTGTTAATGCAGGTAAATGTTTCCTCCATAAAACCAACTTGTGCACCATTAGTAAGTACGTCCTCCATTGGATGGCTAGCTCGGCTGTATGGAACAAACCCTGTTCCCCTTACAAAGCAACAAAAGGAAGTATGACTTGTGCCCTCTCAGGATTAGGAGCAGGATTTGGAATACTTAGTTGAATAGATGTTAAAATAACTGCAAACACACTCAGTGCAATGTCTAGCGAATTGGACAAACTGGTACTCCCCTTAGAATCCTCTGTATTAACATTAGGGACCAATCAATGGCTCTTGTCTCACATAATGCCCCAGTGAGAGAGAATTAACAAAGGAGGTCACCAGTTGATTACAGATAGGCTCAGAATAGTCCAAAACAGTATCTCATTAGCTCTTAGCTGTACATGGAAGCAATTACAGATACAATGTACAGTGGCAGCAGTCATAAGAAAAGGTGAAAAAGGCATTTTACCCACCAAGATTTGAAAAGTAATTTGGGCTAATGCAAATGAATTTGAAAGAGTATTCCAGTTATGGTGGTTTTTAGTTAATTTCACTTATGACCCACTCAGCCAGAAAGACACAGCTTTCATTTTAACAATATATAATGCATCTGTGCTTACTGTATATCATAGCATTAGGGTTGAATCACAGAGAAATCCTATTTTAACCAATAGAACATAGAGTATGGGGCCAACAGAAACGGGATGAATGGCAAACAATTGATGTAAATACATGTATTGTGTGAGAACAACAAGGATTTATCTGTGAAAGTAACACCACTGAAGCTCAAGATATGGAGCAAAATGCCTGTCGGTTTGAAATACTTCACAAGGAAACCATAGAAACTAAACTTGTGTATGTCAGAAAAGCATGTGTCTGCACAACGACTCTCGGTGACTTTATATGTATAGACGATAATTTTCTGCAGACACATAGCTATTGAAATATTTGTATTTGTAACTTCACTATAATCATGGGATGTGACTTTAATTATTCAGCTTCCATTACAGCCCAGTAATTACTACAACCAGATGATTTCTTAGATCAAGGCTTCTCATCCATTTCCATTAGAATGAATCTGGTGGTGATAAGAAAATTGTTGTACCGTAGGGAATTGAAAGAGCTACTAGAGAAAGTAAAAAAAAATGGAAATAAACCCCACATTGGTCACAGTCCACCATGATGCAGAATGAATCCACTGCATCCTTGAAACGGTAAAAGAGGACAGCCACCACCATTGGTGGGAATCCCTTTTTGGACGGTCACCCATGGCCACTGGAATGTATAATTACATGTTGCATCCCATGATAATAGTATTATGCTTAGGTTTATTGTGTTTGCTACGTAGAATTATTTTACATATAAGAACATGGAGGTCAATTGTTTATTTTGAAAGATTGAACAGATTTTGTCTGTCCTTTGTCTGACAAATTAAGCAGGAATGCTTAATAAAAACAAAGGGATGACTGCTATAGGAGTCCCTTTCTAGCTCAAACGGAGATGCCACTTTCAAACCTCAGCAGTTAGTACTGAGGTTTGTACAGCTTTACTAAAAAGATGTAGGCTGCAAGCTGTGAACTTTCACCTAGAGACTGCTGAACTTAGGCTGAACTCTCATTTAGTTGTGTGAGGGAAGGCTCTGAGAGGGAGGCAAACAAACCAGAGAAGATAGCCACATCTATCAGCAGGAGTTGTATCCTTGAGATAAGAAAAGGAATGGCCTGCCTGGAGACAGAGGAAGGATCCAATGTGGAAGGAGACCCCAGACCCAAATACCACAATTGAACCAAACCATCACGTGAGGGGAGGGGAACTTCTATTGTAAGGGTATGATTGTTTTGTTTGGGGTCCCTCTCCAGAGGCACCCAGCTTGAGCCGTTCTTCACCGCTGTACCACTCAATGAACTCCTCATGTCAGAGGTTCTGCTTCAGGACACCGGGGGTTGAGCATGAGAGAACAGGAAGCACCTGAGAGTGAGAGTGTGTGTGAGGAGTTGAGAGGGGCTCCCGTCAGCTCACAGGAGCCGCCTTCTGCAAAGGGACTCTGGTCCCAGCAGTTAAAATCTCAGGTGTGCAGACTCCTTGGTTGGTGTGGGAATGCTTGGGCAGTGGCTTCTCCCTTAACAAGGATGGCTCAGCACCACTAGATCCATAAGCTGCCTGGTAGATAAGCCTCATTAAGTATTGATGCCGTACAGAAAGAGAGTGCTCACTATGCCTGAATAAAATAGAATATTAAGACATCCTTTACAAGCTGATTTTTACTTAGACTGATGACATTTAGACTAGTGATCCTAGCTGGTGTTAAGATACCAGGACTCCGCAGAATTATGCCCCTAACTGGTTCATCAGCATTCAGGAGACCTCCGTGGAGACAGGCAACACAAGACCATTAACACTAGTGTTACCTCTGCTGTCCTATTTCTGCTAGGAGGAATTTGCCTTTCTAACCTAAACTGGCATTTGGAAGAATGAAGCTAATTATTAAATTTGTTTCTGTGGTCCAGATTTGTTTTTTGTATCCTAGGAAACCTGAGGCATGAAGATTTCTCCAATCTGAACACCAAGTAAGAAGAAAATAAAAGTATATGCAGAAAGCTAGCATTTAACATATTCCTAATGCTACGTGGGTTTGTCCCAAGGCTTGAGCAACCACAGAACTTCATCTACCAGTTGATATGTCCTTTGGTGTGGAGTTATTGTTACAAATGAGGTTGTACGTTAAAGACTGTGATTTTCCTGGTGACAATATAATCTAATATTGCTGCACAGTCACTCATAGAAATAGTACAGTGCAGCACTGTTTGCTGAGATAAGTACTCACATATCATAGTCTTGTGTTTTACTAAGGAATCTCAATAGTCCCACTTGATAAACACAGTAACTGTGTAGGTTCAAGGCTGTGACTTATTACCTGTGCACCTTTTCACATTTTCTATCTCTTCCTTATCAAGAGATGCCACTTTCAAACCTCAGCAGTTTGTACTGAGCATTACCATATTATATCATTTAGGTAAGATAGGATCCTTCTTTTTAATTGAAATTCTATCAACATTTCAAAGATTTCTCTCAAAAATGTATTTCTGTGAGACAAATTTCATTTTCTGGCATTCTTTCTCAGTTTCTTTGTAGATGTAAACCTTCAGCTTGATTCTCATCTGAGATTTTTATTTGTGGCTTTCATTTCTCTCGCTGCTACTGCAGTGCATCAGCAGGGTTGCATTTCCAAATCATGTCACTTTTCTGTAGAAAGTGTACATTTCAATAAGATAGAAAAAAAAAATGTAACTTCTCCCTTGAAAGAAGCTCTCTGGCTGCTCTACAAGCCTCTCCTTTACTCCATAGCTCAGTAACACAACAGGAGATGTGAAGAGGACAGGAACTTACCTGCACAACTGGCTCAGGAACAGATTTGCGAAAATCACTGAGGAAATTGCACAAAGGTACATAAGAGCACTGCAGGGAAGATAACAGAAGTAGCTATTGTCATCAGAAGAATAAAGAATCACAAGAATTTTTTTTTTCCCCCAAAGAAAAAGAAGGGACTTAACAGAATGGTGTTATCTTTGCCACTATTATGTCTTTATATGTACCTGGTTTACTCCTAAAATGGACTGTATCCTCTTCCAGGAGATGTTCTGAAGCAGTCTTTAAGGAACTCTATGTTTCTTCTCACATCTCTCTTGATGTTTTCTTTTGAAACAGTCTCAAAAGTAAATTAATAACTGCAGGGCTGTCAACTTTTTGATTTTCTTTTAATTGTGGCTGCTGTCATATACAGGATTTTCCTTATAAATGAATTTCCTATATGTATGTATTTAAAGGAACAATAATTTAAAAATAATATGTTCTTCCTTTGCTTTTATATTTGTACTAGTACTTAGTGTTTTTGTAGGATCATAAGTATCCAAAATGCAGTACCAATATTTATCAACCCTTACAAAGCCACTGGTATTGGATAAGAGAATAAATGATCTTTGGAATACGAGTAATAAAAGAGGAAAATATAGAGAGGAATCATAGAATCACAGAATCAAAGAATGGTTAGAGTTGGAAGGAACCTTAAAGATCATCTAGTTCCAACCCCCCTGCCATGGGCAGGGACACCCTCCACTAGACCAGGTTGCTCAAAGCCTCATCCAGCCTGGCCTTGAACACTTCCAGGGATGGGGCACCCACAACTTCTCTGGGCAACCTGTTCTAGTGCTTCACCACCCTCTCCAGGAAGAATTTCTTCCTGATACCTAATCTAAATCTCCCTGCTTTCAATTAAAACCCATCACCCCTTGTCCTGTCACTACAGGCACTTGTAAAAAGCCCCCCCCACCTTCCTTGTAGGCCCCCTTCAGGTACTGGAAGGCTGTGATAAGATCTCCCCGAAGCCTTCTCTTCTCCAGGCTGAACAAGCCCAACTCTCTCAGGTTCCAGCTGGTGGATATCCTTCTTATGCTGAGGGCTGCACAGCTGGACACAGCACTCCAGGTGGGGTCTTACAAGAGCAGAGTAGAGGGTGAGAACCACTTCCCTCGACCTGCTGGCCACACTTCTCTGGATACAGCCCAGGATACGGTTGGCTTTATGGGCTGCCAGCACACACTGCCAGCTCATGTTCAGCTTCTCATCCCCCAGTACCCCCAGGTCCTTCTCCTCAGGGCTGCTCTTGACCCATTCTCCACCCAGCCTGTCCTTGTGCTTGGGATTGCCCCCACCCAGGTGCAGGACCTTGCCCTTGGCCTTGTTGAACTCCATGAGGTTGGCAGAGGCCCACCTCTCCAGCCTGTCCAGGTCCCACTGGATGGCATCCCTTCTTTCCAGCATGTCGACCACACCAACAGCTTGGTGTTGTCAGCAAACTTGCTGAGAGTGCACTCAATGCCATCATCCATGTCACTGAAGAAGATGTTAAACAGCACCGGTCCCAACACTGACCCCTGTGGAACACCGCTCGTTACTGGTCTCCACTCAGACACTGAGCCATTGACCACCACTCTCTGAGTGAGACCAGCCAGCCAGTTCTTTCTCCATCGAGTGGTCCATCCATCAAATCCATGCCTCTCCAGTTTAGAGACAAGGATGTTGTGTGGGACAGTATCAAAGGCTTTGCACAGGTCCAGGTAGATGACGTCAGTTGCCCGTCCTCTATCCACCAAGGTCATGACCCCATCATAGGAGGCCACCATATTCGTCAGGAACAATCTGCCCCTGGTGAAGCCATGTTGGCTGTCATCAATCACCTTCTCATTCTCCGTGTGCCTTAGCATGGTTTCCAGGAGGATCTGCTCCATGATCTTGCCAGGCACAGAGCAGAGACTGACTGGCCTGTAGTTTCCCACGTCCTCCATTTTTCCCTTTTTAAAGATGGGGGTTATGTTTCCCCTTTTCCACTCAGCAGGAACCTCACCAGTCTGCCACAATTTTTCCAATATGATGGATAGTGGTTTCGCAGCTTCATCCGCCAGTTCTTTCAGGACCCGCGGATGTATTCCATCAGGTCCCATGGACTTGTGCAACTTCAAGTTCCTCAGGTGTTCCAGAACCTGATCCTCACTGACCATGGGTGGCTCTCCATTCTCCCAGTCTCTGCCCTTGTCTTCTGTGACTCTGGGCGTACGGCTTGTGCCCTTGAGAGTGAAGACTGAGGTAAAAAAGCATTGAGTACCTTGGCCTTGTCCATATCCTGGGAAACCAGCTCTCCCCTTTCCTTCTGCAGTGGGCTTACATTTTCTCTGATCTTCCTTTTATCCCAGATGTACCTATAGGAGCCCTTCTTGTTGGCCTTGATGTCTCTGGCCAGGTTTCATTCTGTCTGGGCTTTGACTTTCCTAACCTGAAAGGATACACTCCTAACAGATGATCAGAGATTCAGTAGAAATGACTTGGCTCTTAGCTCCACTTCTTTCGGCTTACAAGGCCCTTTGCAGTGTGAAGTGTGGCAGGCTCACCCTCATCCTGACATGTCCTGAAGTACCCTGTCAGGACGTCACCCCAAGCCTTTTCCGTGGTGCCCACCAAAACCAATCCTTTTACTTTCCTTATAGTCTGTCATTATTTCATGGACATTTAGAACCTTCCACTCCCTGAAAAAGTGCGATCTGAGATACAGCAACCTGTTCTTTCAATAACACACCATATCACTTTGTTGTTGTACTCTCCAAACCATTTTGCATTAATGAAGGAAAAACTGTGATTTGCCAAATCCTCAAACGTTCTTTTTACAGGAGTGACTAGTGTGGATGCTGGTGGTAGGCCAGCTCAGAGGTTTCCACCACAACAGCTGAGCTCCCTTTTCCAGCATTTACCACACTAGTGGCTTTGAGTCCCTCTTTGCTGGACCTGCACACAACGAAGCTTGTTCTGGGAGGGCTGTAGCACTGTCTTTTCCTTGTCATCCTTGTCACCCACATGATAGAATGGATTGAGTTGGAAGGGACCTTTAAAGGTCATCCAGTCCAACCCTCCTGCAATAAGCAGGGCCACTTTCAACTAGCCTAGGTTTCTCAAAGCCTCATCAAACCTAACCTTGAATGTTTCCAGGGTTGGGGTATCGTCACCACTCTCTTAAAATATTTCTTCCTAATAACTCTTCTGAATCTAACTTCTTTTAATTTAAAACCGTTACACCTTGTCATATCACTACAGGCCTTACTGAAAAGTCTGTCCCCATCTTTCTTGTAAGTATTGAAAGGCTACAATAAAGTCTCCCGGGAGCCTTCTCTTCTCCAGGCTGAACAAGCCTAACTCTCTCAGCCTGTCCCCATAGCAGAGGTGCTCCAGCCCTCTGAGCATCTTTGTGGCTTCCTCTGGACTTGCTCCAACTGGTCCATGTTTTACCTGTGTTGAGGGCTCCAGAGCTGGATGCAGTACTCCAGGTGGGGTCTCACCAGAGTGGAGTAGAGGGGAAGAATCCCCTCTCTTGGCCTCCTGGACATGTTTCTCTGGGTACAGCCCAGGATATGGTTGGCTTTCTGTGCAGGTCTTCTGTGCAGGGCTGGTCTCAATTCCCTCATACCCCAGCCTGCATTGATATGGAGGTTGCCTGGACCCAGGTTCAGGGCCTTGCACTTGGCTTGTTGAACCTCCTGAGGTCCACATGGGCCCACTTACTGAGGTCGTCCAGGTCCCTGTGGATGGCATCCTGTCTGGTCTTCTGTGATGGAGCTCCAGCCCATTTGAAGGCCCTGGCTTGTCAAAATCCATTGCAAATGTAATACATAAAATCCTGAACTGCCAGTTTTGTGATGCTCCTCAGTATCGCACTCAGTAGTAGCAATTCTTAGTATCTTTTTAAAGACGAGAGCAATGATTTCTATTTCCTGTGATTTCAGAATTTTTCAGTCTCAAATCTAGTTACTCAAAGTGAAAATTATTTTTAGTAGCTTCAGTCAGGCTCCCATCAAAGATGATTTTATTTTGGAATTGGGAGTTTTCCTGGTTAACTGTTAACCAGGTTAGTGATATATGGTGATGACAGTGGTGTATCAGCCACGTATCACTATCCTCTGAAATATAAGCCCTTTAAAGGATCCCAAACCACATTCAAAATGGTGTTTACAGTCACACAGAGATGTCTAGTCCTCAGGATCAATGGGAATTCATAAGCTTTTTAAAGACAGGTTTCATGTATCATTATATGATTCTGAAATTCTCCAAATTGGTTCCTAAAAGCTGTATGTGGAGAAATATCTTTCTAGTTTTTCTCCTGGATTCTCTCAAACTAGATCTGAAAATGCTCATAATATAGGCAATCATGCATAGAAAGTGATGCCAGCTTTGTGGCCATATGTAGAATTACACTGATAACATTTTTGAAACTGGGTCACTTTTATAAGAAGTGCTAGGTATTTAAATGCAACCCTAATCCTTGAAGTGTGCTAATTCTGTCTTTTAAAGAATTTGGTAGTACTTGCAAGGCAAAGTCTAAATACTAATAATGAAAAGAAATAAATCTATCTGAATAAAAAATTAAAAAAAAAAAAAGAGAAAAATTATCCCTAATATAAAAATAACAGGAATTTTGGCAAGATGAAAAGCATCTTTTTCTCCAGTATACAGTTGAACTCAAACCATAACAATAGTTTTCTCTTTAAAATCAACAGTGATTTCCATGTTTAAGGAGAGGTGAAGGATAATTTGGTGCAGTTCTCCACATGCCCAATTTATAACAGTAACATATTTGTAATCAGCATTGATTATAGATGCTCTGAGGGCTGGACCACCTCTGCTGTGGGGACAGGCTGAGAGAGTTGGGCTTGTTCAGCCTGGAGAAGAGAAGGCTCCAGGGAGACCTTATAGCACCTTCCAGTACCTGAAGGGGCTACAAGGAAGCTGGGAGGGAAGTTTTTACAAGGGCCTGTAGTGACAGGACAAGGGGTGATGGGCTTAAACTGCAAGCAGGGAGATTTAGATTGGACATCAGGAAGAAATTCTTCCCAGAGAGGGTGGTGAAGCACTGGCACAGGTTGCCCAGAGAAGCTGTGGATGCCCCATCCCTGGGAGTGTTCAAGGCCAGGCTGGAGCAACCTGGTCTAGTGGAGGGTGTCCCTGCCCATGGCAGGGGGCTGGAACTAGATGATCTTTAAGGTTCCTTCCAACACAAACCATTCTGTGATTCCTTAAGCATCACTTTTTAACGTAATAAAGTATTTAGATTTGACTTCTGGATAGTATAAAATGTGTAATTGCTGTCATTGAGGACAATTTATCTCTGTGTGGCATACCATCTTGGTGTCACTAACAGACAGGAATTATGAAAGGAAAACATCAATGGCTGAAAGGGGAAGAAAAATAATTCATAGGAAGTACAGCAGAATTAGGATCCTTGTTCATGCAATTTATGTCAGATAATTTTGTTTAGTAGAGAGGTGATTCAGTAATGTTTTAAGAGGCATAAAGAGGTGAAAGATGTAGAAGAAGACTCTATAGAATATATTTCTAAGTAGTTCAAGGGAATAAATAAGAATTCAACATCTTCAAACATTATGAATTTTTAATATTTTAAAATTTTGAAATGTTTAAATTGCAATATACTCTTTTGACCAAGTCATAACATTTACCACTGCTGTGATGAATTTTGATGAAATGACATTACTGAGTGCGAGTGCCAATTCTTTTCACTTGGCAAATATGTTTGGAAGCAGTGTAGCTTAGGAAGGCATGGCATCTCCCAAAAGATGATTCAGAGAACTTTAAGACAGTCCACTTACTAGTTAATATTTTAGGGAAGGATTTGGGAGCTCTATTCTTTTTTGAGAAGATAAAACTTGAATTTTAAAGCTGAACAGTATGGTATCATCTTGGATACATGAAAAGAAATCCTCTTTCATAGATGAAGAAGAAACTGTCATTGCCTTGTAGCTTAAACTTATTCTGAATATTCTTGTGCCCTAGATTTTTCCGCAACACTCAGTACACGTTTTGAGACTAAAGCTGTTCTTTTTGACAATCAGAAATAATGAATGTAACTGCGGTGGCTCCATACAATTGTACTAGTTTTGGCACTACTTTGGAATGCCAAACATCAAAAACTATTAAAAAACATAGGAAAAAATACCATGAGTGGTACAGAGGAAGACCCCTTTCTTCCCTTTCATTTTGCCTTCTTATTTTGATGGATAATGGACTGCACAGACTTTGTTTTCTTTACCTGCCTTAAAGCATGGTATGTCTACAAGGCATAATTACTGGTACCTGGAAATTAGTTGTTGATGTATCATTCTTTGAGGGACTTGGCCCAAGAGTGACACTTAGAATCCTGTGCTAGCCGTCCATTTTTCCTGCCTACCTCAGAAAGTCATCAAAAGGTATCCAGCCCAGGACGGCATCTAAACTCTCTGCACACTGAGCAGGGTGCCTCCTGGGCTATGTGGTTACACCAGCGGTGTTCCTGGCAGCCGTGCCGGAGAGCACCCTGGGTTTAGCAGTGAACATGTCTCACAGCCATCCTCTCTCTGTTTAAACTGCTCCCTCAGTGCAATGCAGGGTTGGTCTCAATGCAAGATTTTTCATGGAGACACTCATAGAATTCTTCAGAGTATCTGCATTTTTGGAACATCATGAATATCTGGATCGTGTTATCTAAAATGATCACTGAATCAAAAGGTGTATTGACTTTTAACCCACTGAAACCAGCACTAATTAGTTCTCACTTTATGTGTGAATTCTGTCTATTTACATATAATCATAAAATCATAGATGGTTTGGGTTGGAAGGGACCTTAAAGACCATCCAGTTCCAACCCCCTGCCGTGGGCAGGGACACCTTCCACTAGAGCAGGTTGCTCAAAGCCTCATCCAGCCTGGCCTTGAACACTTCCAGGGATGGGGCATCCACAGCTTCTCTGGGCAACCTGTGCCAGTGCTTCACCACCCTCTCCGGGAAGATTTTCTTCCTGATGTCCAATTCAAATCTATGTTTGAGTGATTTTAAAGATATTTATGCTCAGTAGAACCTAAAATCTGTGCCATTTATGGATCTTAACTTTAAAATGTTTTATAAGTATACAAAGTAACCTGGCAAAGTCACTGTGTGTGTAAAATGCACTCATATTGGAATGTCAGAACGCATCAAATACCAGTCAAGTGCTAGTCACTACTTTTTCAACAAATTTGCACAGAAATATATAATATTTCATTCTTTTAACACACAATGTGACTCTTTAATCCAAGTGACAATTATATCATAGTAATAAATTGATTACACATGAGTGCATATTAAAAAAAAAAAAAGGATAATCCCTTCTCAGTTCCTGTTTACTGTCCTTCAACATGTTTGGAGCAGGTCTTTGGAACACACATACAGTTAATCTTTTTTAAAAGCTTTTCATGTTCTGTGATGCTGACTGCTTTCCTATTACTTTGAGAACAACTCAGTGACATTATGTATCGTTCTAAGGGTTCTGCACATGGGTGATGTCTCCACCGTGCCTTCAGAGAGGGCAAGTCACATAGACCATTATTTGTGGACAGACCTTTCAATGGAGATAGGATTCTACTGTAGTTAAGTAGGTTTCCAATGAACTTCTCGGAGGGCTGAATGGAACAGAGACTGGGACTATTGCCTAAATCAAGCATAGGAGCGAAATTATTCTTTTCTAAGGAGACATTCAAGGAAGCTGTAAGGCTTTCAGAACTTCTAAAAATAGAGTTTTGTTGTGGAAAGTATTCTGTTCTTGTCAGCACAAATCTTAATCTCTAATGTTGGTGGACTAACATCGGGAATATTACCAGTGTAACTGAGCACAAAATTTGACACAAAATCCATAGAACCATTGCATTGTTGGGGTCTAATATTAAGCCTTTCAAGTTTGGCACTCAAGCCACTATACAGGTTTAGAGAAAAATTGCCTGTGTGAAAGACTGAATGGTTCAACTTTGATACAAGAAACAAGAGGAGCAAAGAAGGATTGTTGGAACAGGGTAAGCGGCAACTGCAGGAACTGTTTGGATCTTTGCTAGCACTTCTGCAGTTTGTTGTCCCCAGAAGACAACAACCAAAAAGAGTCCATGCTGGAGTCTGATGCTTTTTTTTAAATAGTAAACCACAAAAAGCATCTTTGATGTTTACAGTGGGAAGCAAGATCAGAGCTGATCAGAGAGCTGCTGACAAGCTTTCCTGAAAACACAGCACAATGAGGTTGCTATAGTCAAGAGTCTATTTCTGTTTCTGTTAGAATGAAGCTAATTTGTTTTGTACAATATTAGGAGAAAGAACTTCAAAGTGAAGCCTGGAAAGTTCCATTTCCTGTTTTCTGCCCTTGGTTAGCTGTCTCATAATAATTAAAACTTGTGGTTAAATAACTAGCTCCCCAATATATCAGGAATTTACATTTCAGAAATTATGTTTTGTTTAAGCATAATAAAGAATTTTTTGAGAAGGTTGGTTTTGTTACTCTCTTCTTTCAGGGTAAATGAGGAAAAATGGACAAGGAGCCTGTAAAAGCAGAGGAAGAAGAACACTTTGAAAACTTCCCTGTCCTTCTTTTCTAAAGGTCTGTAGATAACTCAGTGGACACAGCCATTTCACAGCAAGTGAAAAAATACCCAACCAAGTACAGTCTAATAAAAGTGTCACTTTGGTTGTGTTGTTTTTCCTATATTACTACAGTTTTAATGTTAGTGAAAGCCCAACCTTTTCGATGGGTAAGAAAAAAAACCCAACAAACATTTACCCTTGTCAGGGCTAATTAGAAGTTGCACAGTATCAGTCCTTAGATTTTTAAACATCATGGGATGATTGTCTAGAGAAAGATGGATGTGCTGCCATTTTTCTGGACCCTTTTAGGGTGAGAATGTTCTCTTTAGACCATGGCAGGAGTCCATGTCGTAAATGGTAGAGGCCACTGAGTTATTCCAATGTGTTTTGATGCAAGTAACTGCTTAGGAAAGAAATTATAGTGACAGATTAGTGTCAGCAATGTGGAACTTCTGATAATTAATTTATTTTTCGAAAAATGCTACTAAATCACTTTCGGCTTCGGAAATGATATTTTATTATTTAAAAAATCAAACCTTAAACTTTCTCACCTTATGCACAAAGGAAGTGGGACCTCCCTGTATCTGCTGAAATAATGTTGAGACAGGAAGAACTTGAAATGCACTTTCATCATTCTCGGTACATGTGATTTCTGAACCACCTGGAACATGGCAAGAAAAAGACTAATGGAAGAAACCACAGAAGTTAGCATTCCATATAACAACAGGGTGTTAAATTCTAAGTACAGTTTTTCATGCATACTTTGTTTTTAAGCACTTGCGTAAGTAGGTGATTTAATCTCTGGGTGGATGGAGCACAGGATGGGCCCCAGTTGCCCAGATGGAGATTTTGCAATGACCTTTCTGTTTCACATGCATTTATTTATAGTATTTTAATGAGGCAAATATTCTTTAGGCCAAGAATCACAGAATTATGCTTGTGTGCTTGTATCTCAGTGGATCTTTGTTGACAAAGTAGTTTTTAATACAAAAGTCTTTATTTTCTACCGTGATTGTGGCTTTTGTTACGCGTTCATTTTTTTTTTTCACTCAGAAGTCTGTAGTTTTCATGACTTTCTATAGGAATGAAGCTTGACAAAATCTATTTAAATATAGCCACATGAACATTGAAGTCAGTCTGTTGAAATTATTCTATTCATTTCAAATGCTTGATAAAAATGTTGTCACAAATTAGAGCTATAGAAGGTGTTTTGGCAGCTGCAGCAGTAGCATTAGAAGCATCTTTGTAATTAGTGTTATCTAAAGCTTATTTACTATTCAGATTCACTGAAATTTGCTGTGAAATTAATGGTTTTTGCTCTCTTAGGACTTTTTAAATAACATGGTCCAGCACACAGTTTTATTTCCAGCTTGGCTCAGTTATCTTTTTTTTTTTTTTTTAATGAAGCTGAAAAAATGCTTATGTTTTTTAGTCTCTTTTTCTGATGTGCTGTCTTTTTTTCTGACAAAGTTCAAAACACGTACGGATTTGGGCTTGATATGGAAAAACTCCACAAGCATGAATGAGTATAAAGGAATGAAAAGGAAACCATGATGAGTATTACTGTTGTCTCTCTGGGTCTGAGCTGGTACCTGGTAGTTGAGGCAATCTGTTAGAAGGAGACATGATGCAGGAAACCCTGTTTATTACCACAGACACAGTCAGAGTCGTTTTTGTTGTAAAAGAAGACTTTTTTTCTGAAGAAGGGCTAAAGAATAGCAATATCTTTTTGTCAAATGCCAAAAAAACAGCTGCCGTTTTATCACAAAGGCAAAAGGACTCCAAAACCGTGTCTGGCAGGCTAGTTTTGGGGTAGAGAGAAGATTAAGTTATGAGCTTACCACTTGACTCTTTAGTCCTATGTGGAGAACAGATTTAAGTCATTCCTTCCCTGTTCATTGCTGTATTCTCTCTGTCGGCAGTAACACTGTAAAGCTGCTGCATTGTTCTGTTTGTCGGTTGGGAGAGAACCAGTCATTAAGAAAGGCCGATGTCCACCTTACCTTTCCCAGGTTCAGCCCTAACCAGAAGAGGTGAAGTCCCAGTGGTTCAGCACTGGGGAGTCAGCTGGAGTCTTCTCCCTCACTGAGGCAGTCTTTGGGTCAGGGGATGCGGGGGTTAAAGCTCTGCCTGTTGGGCAGAGCTTGCCTTCTTGCGAGTGTCCAAAACAGCTATATGAAACAACAGGACAGCATTGCCTATTAGCTCTCCTGTTTATTTCCTAATGAAGAAAGATGTGAGAGCAGTGCCGTACTTGATCATGACTGGTCACCACTGGAGTTCAGCAGCTGTAGGATGGATCACATGCACCTTCCTTGAACTGGCATCAGTAGAACAAGAAGGCTGTTCCTCTATGTCACTCCCCAGTGCTGATTCTATGTGAAAAACCATAGTGAGGTCCCATATCATTTTCCGGGTGGTCAATTGTCATAAAACTTGAGGAGCCAGAGACTGGAATCAGTCTCTTTTTACTCTGTACTGATGTCAAACCCTGGCCTCTCTGGTGTGCTGCATAACACTGCTTCGAGATCGCCCATTCCCTTGAGAAGGGTCGAGTCCCTTGATAAAAACTTCATCAACAGGCATTCTTCAGGAACATAAAACCAAAATGTGCACTGTAACTCCCGGTAGGTTGTCAGGTTTTTTAATGCCCCAAGTGGAATCTTTTTGAAGTTCCCTGAGTTTTTCTCATGGAGGTTTATTTCTCTCTGAGTTTCGAGAATATATTTGCAAAATACTTGCTTTTTCCTTCATTCTGTGATATGTTAGTCAAGAGAAAGGAATGTTAAATATTTTATTTCCCTAACAAGTCCATATTTTATAGCATTCACACATCTTTGTCAGAGTGCTACCACCACTTAAAACAAGGTTGAAAACATGTGGAGCTAAATTGGTCAATACTGTTTGACAGTCCTGCATCTGAAAGGTGTGCGGGTGTCCTTCTGAATCCCTTTGCAAAAACCTCTGTTCAAGGTAAGTGGTAACAAAGGACAAAGAGTATATTCTTTCCTGCTTGCTTGTTATCTAAGTTATGGAAGGAGAAAGAAAAGAGATGAGTAAGGAGGCTTAATTAACCCTTAATTTTCTGAAATAAACTGTAAATGTCACCTGGCACTAAATAACATGGTACAGATCATCAGTCATGGCAGTGAAACACTGACATGAGCTATGTCTGGGTGCTGTGAAATCTCCTTTGAGTGGGGGCTGGAGAAGCGCATGTGATGAACTGTGTGGCTTCTGCCTGGTGTAGGGCTGGAGCTGAAGGACTTTCCCCCATCCTCCAGCTCTGTGGCACTTCTCCGGATGTCTCTGCCATTTTGTGGAGGCTACTCTTAGCCATCCTTCTTTAAGATTGACACTGGCCTGTGGCTGAGATCCCGCTGTTGTCCCTGGATGGGTAATGAGGTAGCTGTGCATGGGTGGGTTTGGACACCACCAATGGAAGGGCACATGCCACCTCCTGCCTGAGATGGGAGGTGCCTCCAAACCCTTATACTGTGTCCTGAGTGACATTTTTCCCACGCCTGTTTCCCGCTTTGATCTACTGAGGATTTAGTTGTCCTTCAGGAGTGAGGAGCAGTGCTGAGAACGGGATATTTTGTATACTACATTGGCCATTTCGGAGCAGTGGGTCGTTCCCTCCTTTCAGTGTGCTTTGCTTGGCCTTACTGAGTTGCATGTGGCCTCTGTCCTGCTTCAGCTGCTAGAACACTGGTGTGGACATGCTGGACATGGGTCAAAGATGGACAGCTGCTTTTCAGGAGGGTTTTGTTCCTTGTGCCCTGCATACGGCAGGGCACCACAGGGGCCAGCAGCCCCCCAGAGGCCGGGAACTTCCTGGGGCAGCAGCGCAGGACCTTGCAGCCAGGGCTGTCCCACCCCCAACCAAGGAGCTGGGCAAGGTGGGGGGATGGTGAGGAACACCCCTCACCGGGCATTGGGCATCTCCCTGGGGAAGGGGGTGGGCTGATATCTGCAGCAGGATGTTGCAGCTTTGTGTGTAGAAAACAAATGCTTGATTTGAAAGTAATGAGACTCAGCTTTAATAAGGGGATGTAACAATTCATTAAAAAGGGATCTACAGTTTCTCTTAGGTGCTCTACCTGCCCACGTCTATTGGACAGCATGCCTACTGTCACTGGGAAAGAGGGACCCAGAGGCCCTACAGCAACTCTTTGTAGTTTCACTGGAAATAAATGGTGCCTTTTTGAAAAATAACTTACTTTAGGGACTGCCTGTGACTCCAGGTACTGTTAAAGGCCACCAGGCAGTGGACAAAGCACATTACCCATTAATAAATCAAGTCTGTTCCCATTCTGTCTGTGTTTCCCCTCTGAAGCCCCTCAGCTGCTCTGCTACTGGTAAAAATCCATTCCTGTTATGAAATGGATTCAAATGCTTTGAAGTCTCAGTGACCAGCCTGCAGATCTCTGAAACAAATGATGCTTCAGGTGATAATAACAGTTACACAAAGACTGATAGATCTAGCAAATGACAGCTGACAAACAACAGCATTTACAAATCTACTCTTGTCTGATAGGGAACAAGCATCCAGCAGTGCACAAGCACCCGGCCCCATTGAAAGCGGTAACAAAACCCCCATTGACTTATAGGGAACTGAGATTTCAGCACTCATATTTAGCAATTCAGCTGCAGAATTTGTGGCAAAAAGCAAGGTATTTGTATGCAACGCTGACCACCCAAGAGATGGGAAAACAGCCCTGACAGCGAGCCCGGAACAAAGGAATGTTGAGCCGGATCCACATGTGCTGCACAATACACTGGCAGCGTTTGTACAACTAGCCCATCATGATGTGAGTCACGGATAATAAAGAGCTGTCTGTAATCCCACGCAGCAACAGCAGGGCATGAGGAGCTGCGTCCCTGGCGCTGCAGGCAGGATTCCTTAAAGGCGCGTAATCAGGTCGCTTGACATATGTTTGGCATCTGTACGGCCAAGCCAACAACTCAGCCAAACACCTGGAAACATCATGGGATTGATAAAAACAGATGTGTGACTAACAGGAAAATCCTGCAAGCCCAGTTTTCTCTTCATCGCTTTTAAAAGTGCCTGCTATTTTCCTCGTGCACTCACTGTGGAAAATATAATTCCATATCCTTTTTAACGTAATTAAAGCCATTTAAAAAAATAAATTAAATGTTCTGTTAACTCCCACTGAGTCCCAGATTTGTGTGAATTAGTAAGAGCAACAAGTTTTTCAGAAAATGTAACCTCAGCTTGTCAGGACTTCAGTCCTAGCCAGCATATGTCATCCTTTCATACATCTGTGAGAATGCCTCTTTATTGTTTAGCTTCATGCTTTGTTCATTTGTGAACCCTTATAGAAACAGATGTCGTCTTGGCTAGCTTGACAGAAAACCAGGAGTCCTCTCCTCTCTGCCACTTTTACAATGGATACCAAGAGCTCAGAGGGTGGCTGCAGGGTGACAGACAGTAGGACATAGAAAACGATCTACAACTGAAATTAAGTTTTAAAATTCAGACGACTTCTGTCAATATCTTGAAGCTCCCTGAGAAATGTTGAGTGTTGGTAGTGTTCCATAGCTTGAGAGAGATTGGAAATCATTGATCTGAAGGATTTAAAGCCAGGAAAATCTAGAATCAAAGACTTCCTGCTCCTCCTGAGTGCACGTATAGGTAGCTTGGTTACCTCAAACTCATAGTCAATTCTGTAAAACTACCTTGTGAAGGACACCATCACGCCCTCAACAGTTTCTGTTTTCAGTGACACATTCAGCCTAATGTTTTTTGAACAAGTTTGCTTCCAAGAAATACCTGACTCTACTATTTTTTGCATTCCTTCTCACAAGGAAACATTTATAATTTCACTGAGCTGTTAATACAACTATCATCCCTGTTGTTCTTCATTGCTGTTTAAGGTGTTTTGATGACACCTGTAGTAGTGGCTGCTACTGTCTAAATGTCCTGGATTCATTTGTCTTTTGATTTAAGCAAAGATTTTAAAATAAATAAGGAAAGAGCTTCCCAGCAGAAAAAAAAATGACAAAGTGGTCATTCAAAAGAGCTGGTGATTACAACAAAAAGGTTTGGTTTGAGTGTCTCTTAGTTTTATGCTCACCACTCTGTATTTGTCAGTTGAACTGGGAAACTGCTTAAATGAAGTACACAGGCACAACCTTATTCCTAGGGCATGTTCTTTGCTCAGCATGAAGATACTACCTCTAAGTCTGGATAGGGCGAGCTAGAATTTTTAGTGCTTACATTAATCAGAGCGAGATTACGAAGAGATTTAATAAAAACTATTGTTTACTTTTAAGCATTCTGTACATAAGCCTCCCAGATTAGTGCTGTGTCAAGGACTCTCTACTCCCATCTCATGGCGAGCAGAGACCACAGCAGCTCTGGGGGCAGAGGGCCTGACCCTGGGATGTCTGTATTTGGTGGGGACTGCAGACATTTTCAAAATATACTAATTCTGTGTGAGACAAAAAGTCAAATAAAATAACCCCCTAGAATAATATTTCTCCAGGTCATACACTTCAAAATAAAATGTACCATTCTGTTTTGCTTTAAATTCCTTAATAACGTGTATCACATCGTCCAAATGTAGTCTTTTGCTTTGAAGAGAAGGCCTAATGCTTTAAATCCACTCTCTAATGCTGCTGGGAAAAAAACGTCTGTGAATTACAGTAAATAGTACAATTGAGTGACAAAGAAGGTAGATCACGGATGGATACTTAAAAGCAACTCCACTGTTTATGAATTGCTCCTGCTTGGACAACCCATCCGTCCCACAGTGACATGTGTCTTCTGAGAATAACCAAGAAGGTAACTCCTTTCTTCTCTGCCACACGTATGGCTTAGGAGTTACATGGTAATACCCCATTTACAGTGTCAGATCTACTTAAGAAAAATGAAAAAATGTATTTCCTTCTAAATAGGAAAACAAACACTGGATGATTTCCTATTGGTGACTCAGGGATCCATGACTGAGCACCCAGAGGCCATGACAAGACCTGCTTCAATGCTCAACTGTGAACTAGCCCTCTTGGTTCTTGGGAAATGCTCCTGTTGCTGTGTCTGGCATGCAGAGCTGCACTTGGAGCAAGCCAACATCTTCAGTTAACACATCTTTGCTTGCATCATGCTCCTGCTTTTGTCCATCATCAACATGGTTTACCTACCCATAATTTTTGTTCATCCAGTGTGAGACACCTGATTCCCTCATTGAGGATACGTGACTTTCTACCCTCCCATACACCCTTCTGCGCTCAAAACCTTAACATTGTGCAGAGCAGTCTTCTCAAAAGAAGGAAGTTCTGCCTGGTGAATGGGGGACCTTATTTCAGCTATGGGAGTTAGTTCACTTCTGGAAGGGTTTTGAGGAGAAGCACGTTTGGGGATTAGCTGCTGGATCAGGCTCCATGATGTACAAACTTAAGGGTTCTAGCTAGCAGCAATGGCTGATCAGGGCAAGAGGACACTAAAAAAGCAAGAGGGTATTCACTTTAAGGTGAACAGAGAAGCGAAGAATTGAATCAGCCCGCCCTGGCCACAGGCCTTTTTCAGATGGGGTGCAGGCATCTCTGGCACTCAGGGCAGGGGAACTGTCTGGCAGCATGAACCTTGCCCAACATCACATCAGGCCACAGAACCTTGCTCCAATCCTGCCTAGAACCCTGGAAAAGGGAAATTTTGTGCCAGCTACATCTGTTAGAAAAAGTTGGAGGAGAAACCTGGACTGGAGGCTCCCCTGTTCGATTTCTCTGGACTTGGACAGGGGTGAGACCTGTCAAGGAGGAGGATCCACAGTCCCTCTGTACATCTTTGGCAAGTAACTAAGAGAAGCAGTGCCATTACCAGGCATCTTGCATTGGTATACAGAGCCATGGGAAACTTGTAGAAGAATCTGCAAACTGGAAAAGGCTGGAAGCCTGTTCTGTTTGTTTCCTTTGAATTTAAACAAGGGCTAGGAGCCCTGTATTTGATTTGTTTGGTCTCGGTTATAGGTGAAAAGCCTCTGTTTGACCTTATCAGACTTATTAAAGCAAAATTGACACTACTCACATAAGTTTATGTCATTGACTTGTCCTGCTGTAGTAGACAATATGCAGCTTCTCCTAGCCTTGAAAATGCTTCATTTTATATCCTGGGCTTCTCAGGGAAAGAAGGTGGGGTTTATTGACCTAGTAAACATTTATTTCCTAGATTCCTAAGGGGATGACATTGGCCTCTTCAAGGCCTATCTTGTTGCTTACTTTGCTGTGTTGGCTTGTAATGTGCATGTTGCCTTAAGGTTTCTTTATTGCTTGTCTTTTGGTGTAGACCAAAAATGGTCACTTTTGTAATGTTCCTGAAGGAATTAATAGATTTGTCCCAACAGAATCCCCTGTGACCCCTTGCCCCTCCAGACTCTTCCGGGGTCTTTTCTCCTACTGCCAGTCTTTCTGTCCTACCGAAGGACCCCAGAGACAGGACATAGGTTAGGAAAGCACACAGGCAGCATGAGGTATGGGGAAGAGAAGAGATTGCACTGCTTTTGAAAGTAGGCTAGGGAAAAGGATGGACTGTGGGAGAAGGAAGCACAAGGGGCCTTGAGCAGACCCATCCAGAGGAACAATGGTTGTGCCATGTAGGCTCAGAAGTCATGTATTTTGCTGCAGGGCCATGAAAATACAGCTAATCCCACACATGCAGCTAATCCCTCACAGCAGCCCTGACATCTGTAGTGATCGTTTCAAGATGGATTCACGAGGTACTGATCACTTCATCCTGGTGATGGGATTTCTCACTGAATTATTAGTGTAACCCCTATTTATAGTTGAAAAGACAATATACCAAGATAAACCTTTTGATTTCTGTAATTTTGTGTTTCTTTCTGATTCAAACCAACCCTTCAAGCCCATGCTTCATAATTTAAGCAGTTTTTCTCCTGTGCATCTTTAAATAATTTTTCCAGAAACTAGCTGTATAAGCTGTTTTGGTCTTTTTTTTCTCCAGTTAATATATTACAAGCCAATGAGTTATAGGGCCATAAAGAGATTTAATGATACCAATTAAACTCAAGATCTGACAATCTTTCCATAAGTAGAGCAAAAGATTTGGTTCAAAAGGCACTTCAAGCTGTTTCCTCTTATAGGAGAGTACTTGCAATCAAAATAGACTTTATGGGGCTAAGATCTATTTTTGGTTATGCTGGTGCACAACCACAGCAAACCAGTGAAAACTCCCGTGAGTGGAAATGGGTGTATTTCAGAGCTGTTTGAGTCATGCTGTACAGACCCAGTGTCAAAGTAGGTGTCAGACCTCTCGCTTTGGCTTTATATTTGGAATGAGATGGCTGTTGTTAACCACTCAAGCAAGCATGCGCTTGCCTGTAATATTCTATACTGGGACCTGAGAGAGGCAGTCACTTCAGCTTTCAGAAACTCTTCCATATTCCTTAAAGAAAAGCTGTTTTTCACAGCTAAATTCAACATTTGGAAAGCTAGATTGAAAGCATTTCTTTAGTTATATCTCAAAAATGCAACAGAGAGGAAACGTAAGTATTTCAGGATCATACTTACAATTTGCTAAGTTTTAGAGTCCAATTAAGTAATTCAGCTTTCTTTTCTTACTATAAGACTTAATCGTAAGTGTACTTATTAAACTAATTTCATTAAAGCCCAAGACATTATTTTAGTGAATATATTCATGCAAAATTAATTTCAATTTCAGAGGTTCCTTTCTCAAATTCAGAGTTATTTTTCATAAAATAAATTAAAAAACATTTTAAAATGTCAGTAGCCTGAACTCTCATAAGCAGTGCTATAATAAACAAGCACTTCAACGTGCTGCAGATATTTACTTCAGTGGAGGAATAGATTCAAGCTTTGAGTCTCCATCAGGTCTTGTGCGAAAAATAATAGGTCAAATTCAATGCTAATTTGGGGATTTCTTCATGGTGTTCACCCCCACAGTATCTAAGTGCTGATTTATGCCATATGGGACTTCACAGTAATTTTTCTTCTGGCATAAACCAAGGATGTGCCACCAGCCTTAGGCAGAACTTAATACCATGGGAGGACTGCAGGCTTCCCTGAGGAGGACAAGACAGTACAGGGAGACTGTCACATTCACGTGAAGGCAAATGCCGACATACACGGTATTTGCCTTTGTTTAAGGCAAATGCCAACTTAAACAGAGGCAGGCAAGCATCCCTGCCTGTGCTTGCTGCAGGAACTCGGCTGCCTGGTGTTGGCTGTGCCCAGGTAAATCTGTGCCTGGCAGTGCAAAGGTGACCAGTTCAAATTAAAGGACTTTGAGCGATGATTAAGCACAGGTGAAAGTTTAATTGTATGGGTGACTCAGAGTTAGTGAGAGCAGCCAGGGGTGGGGAGGAGAACATGAGGAAGTATGGGCAGACTGAGGTGCAGGTGCCAAGACAGAGAGAGGAACTCAACCAGTCCAGGTGAGCATCCTCTGCACGGGGGATACTGAACTCTTTGTCCGTGTGCTCAGCTCTAAGCCAAAGGCGATATTTTGGCATGGAGGAAACAACACGGCAGACATTGCTGCAATGTGAAACGAAACATCTTTTCAAAGCAGTCAGAACAGGAAGCAAGGGGGAAAACATGCTGAAAAAGTGCAATACTATTTCATGTTATATGTGTGGACTTTTTGAGGTAAAAGTCTACTTTTCTCTATCCAGCTTAAAAGATCCTAGTGTAACACAGGCATCGCTGCAGCAAAGTCAGTAATATGATGGTTGAGAAGTGTTCATTATTACCTTAGATGGGAGCATCCATTGCTGCATTAGAGAGGTTTCAAAACTGGATGGGATATAAATACTCATTCTCCAAGACATACATCAGCTGCTGAGTGACAAAGTGGTGAAGGAAGGTCTATAAAAAGTGACTCTCTACCTGGTCAGTACAGATTCTGTGGTAGTCCAGCTCCCTGGTCTGACAATGGGTATGATTATATCCATCGTGACGTTCCTCTTTCCCAGTTGCAAGAGTGGTACCATCATTCCTACTGCTCCAAGGCATGGCTCATTCCAGCAGGCTGTGCAAATTGGCCCTTAATTAGCCTCAGGAGCTTAAAAGCTTAAAAATGAATCATACTTGTAAGAAAAAGAAACAAACCCCAGACAACAGGTGAAACCTAAGCACTGCCCAAGTTGCAGGTGGCAAAGTTGGGACTGGAAAAATGAAGAACTGCCCACTGTAGGAGAAGACCAGGTTTGAGACCATCTAAGGACCCTGAAGGTGTACAAGTTCGTGGGACCTGATGAGGTGCATCCACAGGTCCTAAGGGAACTGGTGGATGAAGTTTCTAAGTCACTATCCATCATCTATGAGAAGTTGTGGCAGTCAGGTGAAGTTCCCACTGACTGGAAAAGGGGAAACATAAACCCCATCTGTATGATGGATAAAAAGGAAGACCTAGGGAACTATAGGCCAGTCAGTCTCACTTGGCAAGATCATCTAGTGGATCCTCCTGGAAACTATGCTAAGACATATGGAAACTAAGGAGATGATTGGTGACAACCTTCACTAAGGGCAAATCAAAACCTGCAAAATTTGGTGACCTTCTATGACAGGATTACAGCTTTGGTGGATAAGGGAAGAAAAACTGCAATCTACCTGGACTTGAGCAAAGCATTTGACACTGTCACCCTTGTCTCTAAACTAGAGACACATAGATTTGATGGATGGACCACTCAGTGGATAAGGAATTGGCTGGATGGCTGCACTCAAAGAGTTGTGGTCAACAGCTCGATGTCCAAGTGGAGACCAGTGAAGAGTAGCGTTCCTCAGGGGTCGGTATTGGGACTGGGGCTGTTTAACATCTTTGTTGGTGACAGGGATAGTGGGATTGAGTGGTCAGGATACCACAGGTACAGGCTGGGCAGAGGATGGATTGAGAATAGCCCTGAGAAGAAGGACTTGGATGTACTGGTGGATGAGAAACTGGACATGAGCTGTCAGTGTGTGCTGGCAGCCCAGAAAGCCAACCGTATCCTGGGCTGTACCAGGAGAAGTGTGGCCAGCAGGTCGAGGGAGGGGATTCTCCCCCTCTACTCTGCTCTTATGAGACCCCACCCAGACTACTGCATTCAGCTCTGTGAGCCTGTATGTGACCTACTGAGAAGTGGAATAGCTTGCTTACAGTCCTGTAAAAAAATATGCAGGATCAGCTGTTACAACCTCCACACTAGACCCAAGGATGAGATTGATTCACTTTGGTATGGTAGACATATCTTAAACAAGAAGGTTTCTTCTGCTGTAGAAAACAGCGTAACTATTGCAGGTGATGATAAATATTTTCATTCCTACCCACTACAAATGGCTATTTTCCATCACAGTCAAATCACCACATTAAGTGACATCCTTATGAATTTGGAGTGACAGTGTCATCGTTACTGCGGGCTTTTCTAAACTTAAGATGATATCAAACAGTGGCAGAGGATTTTGAACTTTCCTGCTAGTATTCCTAATAACTATTGCTGAACTGCTGAAAGACAGAAAGAGGAAAATGTTCCACTTAGTAACTAGTTCCCTGCCCTAGAATTCCGATTCATCATTTCCATATCATACCTTTACAAATGTCCGCTATTTAACCATCTCAGCTCTCCACATGAGCTGTGTGGAGATACTGTCACATACTGTAATCCTCATTTTACAGCCAAAGAAAATGCTATGAAATGATTAAACTACACATCGGATGAAGCTGGGTAATGAAAGGAATCACTATTAAGAGACGCTCCTTCTGCATTTGTCTTTATTTCAGTGGACTACCCCACTTTGGCTGTTCTCTTGTGATCTGCCGTCGGCTTTGCTGGTCCTAAAGGGTGGGAAGAGCTGCGGGGCAGTGATGCCCAAGCCGGGGCTGGCTCCGTGTGCTGGCCCAGGTGCAGGTGGGCAGGAGCAGTCGAGGGGCTCAACAGGGCAGTTGCAGGGACTCCCGAGCTGTCCCAGGAACCCTTTAGGAACATGCAGGCTGGTGCAGACCAGAAGCGCACCATGGGTCTTGTAACAGCTCGTCACTGTAGATGACCATGTTCTACTTTTCAGGAAGTTTGGGTTGTGATGTTAGGTTCTGTTTAGATGATGTGCTAGGTCTGAAATGTTTGTAAACTAGGAAATGGTGCTGTTTAAATGTCATGTCCTTACAAGACACTCATGAAGTTATGTTATGCTTTAAGCTAATCAGTGTTGTCAGACATTTATTACCCCAGCATCTGATGATCTTAGAAGCACTGCAAGTGAAGTGATAAACAGGAGGATTATATGTATAAAGTGCAGAGTAGCTGTGGCTAATACATGTGTGTGTAAATGCCACCACTGGGGATAAAGGCAACACGTTCGTAGGTTTGACTGGAGAACTGTTTTCCTGCAAAGACATACCTGACAGCTCTCATTCACCAAGTTTCTGTTAAACAACATATAAGCCAGCCATTACTTCCACTAGGATTGTACGAGTCCTTTTATGATGTTAGAAACAGGGTAAATTACAACTCCCAGGCATCTGGCCACCTACAAATTGAGGTATCTACTGTGAGCTACATGTCCAGGCTTACTCTAGGTTTGCTGGGGACAAATGGGCTTTTCCAGAGGTAGTTGGTTGCACCAGGTTTAGGAAACTGTTGCAGGGGGAAGGACCCCACCAGTATCTCTGTGCCCCCAGCAACCATGGAGGGATCTTACCTGACTAGCTCAGACTAGATGCCTACCTCCCAGATGGCCTAAGTTAGACAGGAGAATATTAAGCTTTGATCTTGTTGTGCTTATTGAATAAACACACACCGTTTCCTATAATAACTTCAGTGACTTACCTATGACAGTTTAGGAGGACGAAGCTAATTAACAACAGATATTTAACTGTCCTATCTTTATCTCTGGCTGACAGTGTACTCTTATATCCAACTTCAACAAGAAGAGCAATTATAAATAATAATAAAATGCGGGAGAGAAGCCAATACTACATTTGCAATGCGGCTTTCAGCTGGAATTTATTCAGCTTCCTAGACAATTACTGTAACTTCTAGATGGATTTTCCTTTAAAGTAAGAAAAGAAAATCTAAAAAGTACAAATCATCTCGAATAGGTTCTGTAAAATCTGGCAAACTGCACAAAGTAATGTGGTTGTGAACTTACATTGTACCTGGTACTTTCTCACTTCAGTACAGGTTATTATAGTTGTGTGGCTCAGAGCTATGGGTGACAGCAACAGGCCAGTCTTCACTTTCAGAGCATCTAGGTGATGTGAGAGAGGACAGTAAGAGAAGGCATTGACCTGCTGTGCACATGATACACACAGATTTTTTTGTGTGTGAATGTAACAATACATTTGATCAATTTTTAAAATGTATCTTCCTACATGTGGAGTTTCTCAAACATAATTTGAACTAATTTTCCACCCTTTTAACTGGAGTTTTGCCCAAGACTCAGCTGTAAATCTGTGAAGCCCAAGAAACTCTCAGGAACTTGGCACCTGTGAACAATATTGCTGCAGATCTCCAGGTGGTGGCACCCCAGTCCTGCTTTTCTCTAAGACAAAAACGCACTGAGAAATCATGGGTAATCAAATGTTTTGTTTTATATCATTTGTTCCATTTGCAAATAAGCACTTAAACTTCATTTTATGCTTATTTATTGATTTATAACCTGAAAGGAATCATTAGTAAAACAAAACGAGGACTTCTTGCTATCATTACCTATGATACCTCATTTCTATTCTTCAAGATTTTTTGAACACTGTCTTTCTGTGCATAGACACTGTTTATTATTTCACGCACAATTTACTCATGTTAAAAAATGAAGTGACAAAGAGCAGAGGCAAAGGTCTTCTGTTTGCAAGGAACAGTAGATAAATATATTTGCTTGTACTACGGGATTGCAGTTCCACTAGAAGGAACACTCGACATTTTGATGAGTGTCTCCAGAGAAAAAGGTACCAACTTCAGAACTTAGTTTTAATTATACTAAGGAGATTACATTATTCAAAAGCATCCCACTGGTAAGGTGCAGCATTTCCTGAAACAGTTTAGTGGAAAATGCCACATTAATCAGTTCAGTATTTCACTCAAATGGCTTAATGATGGGAAGAAGTTGAAAGCACTGTAGTATGACAAAATAAAAGAGACACAGAATGTTCTTTTAAGGGAGTAGGATCTCAGATAATGACCTCTTTCAAGAGTGAGCTTTATAGAGGGGAATAACACTGGGGAGGAGGCAATGCTGTTTAATTCTTGGTGTGCTGGTACCACCAGTGGTTCTGGTGCTCTGCTCTCTTGGAAGAAGACGAGGCATGCCTGAGAAGCTCACAACCAGGAGGTTCCTGGAATGTGTTGATGACAACTTCCTTATCCAAGTGATATTGGACCTGACGAGGAGGGGTGCCATGCTGGACCTTGTTCTCACCAACAGGGAGCGGCTGGTGGGGAATGTGAGGCTCAAGGGCAGCCTTGGCTGCAGCGACCATGACATGGTGGAGTTTGAGATTCTTACAGAGGCGAGGAGGGTGCGCAGCAAGCTCACTGCCCTGGGCTTCAGGAGAGCAGACGTTGGCCTCTTCAGGGAACTGATTGGAAAGGTTCCTTGGGAAGAAGCCCTGGAGGGAAGAGAGGCCCAAGAAAGCTGGGGAGTATTCAGGGACCACCTCCTCCAAGCTCAGGAGCAATGCATCCCAGTGAAGAGGAAGTCGGGTAAAAGTGCTGGGAAGACTGCATGGAACAAGCAGCTCCTGGACAAAGTGAAGCAAAGAAAAAAACAACAACAAAAAAAAAAGCCTACAGTGGGTGGAAGCAAGGACAGGTAACCTGGGATGATTACAGGGAAGTTGTCTGAGAGGTCAGAGATCAGGTTAGGAAAGCCAAAGCCCTGACAGAATGAAACCTGGCCAGGGACATCAAGGCCAACAAGAAGGGCTTCTATAGCTACATTGGGGATAAAAGGAAGATAGGGGAAAATGTGGGCCCCCTGTGGAAGGAAATGGGAGAGCTGGTTTCCCAGGATATGGACAAGGCCAAGGTACTCAATGCTTTTTTACCTCAGTCTTCACTCTCAAGGGCACAAGCCGTACGCCCAGAGTCACAGAAGACAAGGGCAGAGACTGGGAGAATGGAGAGCCACCCGTGGTCAGTGAGGATCAGGTTCTGGAACACCTGAGGAACCTGAAGCTGCACAAGTCCATGGGACCTGATGGAATGCATCCGCAGGTCCTGAAAGAACTGGCGGATGAAGCTGCGAAACCACTATCCATCATATTGGAAAAGTTGTGGCAGACTGGTGAGGTTCCCGCTGAGTGGAAAAGGGGAAACATAACCCCCATCTTTAAAAAGGGAAAAATGGAGGACCCAGGGGACTACAGTCAGTCTCTGCTCTGTGCCTGGCAAGATCATGGAGCAGATCCTCCTGGAAACCATGCTAAGGCACACGGAGAATGAGAAGGTGATTGGTGACAGCCAACATGGCTTCACCAGGGGCAGATCGTTCCTGACGAATATGGTGGCCTCCTACGATGGGGTCACGACCTTGGTGGATAGAGGACGGGCAACTGACGTCATCTACCTGGACCTGTGCAAAGCCTTTGATACTGTCCCACACGACACCCTTTTCTCTAAACTGGAGAGGCATGGATTTGATGGATGGACCACTCAGTGGAGAAAGAACTGGCTGGCTGGTCGCACTCAGAGAGTGGTGGTCAATGGCTCAGTGTCTGAGTGGAGACCAGTAACGAGCGGTGTTCCACAGGGGTCAGTGTTGGGACCGGTGCTGTTTAACATCTTCTTCAGTGACATGGATGATGGCATCGAGTGCACTCTCAGCAAGTTTGCTGACAACACCAAGCTGTTGGTGTGGTCGACATGCTGGAGGGAAGGGATGCCATCCAGTGGGACCTGGACAGGCTGGAGAGGTGGGACACTGCCAACCTCATGGAGTTCAACAAGGCCAAGTGCAAGGTCCTGCACCTGGGTGGGGGCAATCCCAAGCTCAAGCACAGGCTGGGTGGAGAGTGGATAGAAAGCAGCCCTGAGGAGAAGGACCTGGGGGTACTGGTGGATGAGAAGCTGAACATGAGCTGGCAGTGTGTGCTGGCAGCCCAGAAAGCCAACCGTATCCTGGGCTGTATCCAGAGAAATGTAGCCAGCAGGTCAAGGGAGGTGATTCTCCCCTTCTGCTCTGCTCTTGTGAGACCCCACCTGGAGTACTGTGTCCAGCTGTGGGGCCCTCAACAGAAGAAGGATATAGACTGGTTGGAGCAAGTCCAGAGGAGGCCACGAAGATGCTCAGAGGGCTGGAGCACCTCTTCTATGAAGAAAGGTTGAGAGACTTGGGCTTGTTCAGCCTGGAGAAGAAAAGGCTCCGCAGAGATCTTATTGCAGCCTTCCACTACCTCAAAGGGTCTACAAGGAAGGTGGGAGGGGGGCTTTTTACAAGGGTCTGTAGTGACAGGACAAGGGGTAACGGGTTTAAATTGAAAGTGAGGAGTTTTAGATTGGATATGAGGAAAAAGTGCTTCCTGGAGAGGGTGGTGAGGCACTGGCACAGGTTGCCCAGAGAAGCTGTGGATGCCCCATCCCTGGCAGTGTTCAAGGCCAGGCTGGATGAGGCTTTGAGCAACCTGCTCTAGTGGAGGGTGTCCCTGCCCATGGCAGGGGGGTTGGAACTAGATGATCTTTAAGGTCCCTTCCAACCCAAACCATTCTGTGATTCTATGATTCAACCCTGCAAGTTGTGCCCATAGCCTTTCACTGACCAGCAACACAAATATAATCTGCCCTTGGAATTTATGCTGTTGGGGTCAGAACTCTGTCACTTTCATTTGTTTGCCATTACAGTTAAATTACAAGACCAGAAAGGTTCAGATGGAGTTGTTTTTCTTCTCTCCAGAAAGATGAAGGACAGACATTTGGGGCCAACTCTTTCTAAATAGGCAAAGAAATGAACATGAGGCGTATGAGTGTGAGTTATGTCTGTGTGTGGTCACTGTGCTTCTGCATTGCACATACAGATCTGGTCATTTTTATCTTCTCAGGTACCCCCATAGGAAATTATGATATCTCTGTTAATGATGCACAACATTACCCACATGCTTTGCTCACATTCATGTGGCTAAACATTTTATTACCCTCTCCTTTCTCCTCATGTTCTACCATTCCCATCTATATCCTCAGGCCATCGGAAAAGAGTTTGCGCATCTCGTTCAATCCCAACCTACATGAAGGGAAATAAAGTCGTCAGTCAAACTATTAATATTGTGAAGGATCAGAATGCGGGCTGAAACTTTTCTGAAGTAGAGACACACAAAGGTCTCGCCACATGGAACAGTGATGCTCTTAGTGGTACAAGTGTCCCTCATGTGGGTGAGCATGTTCAGCTAAGAGAACTGTGGAGTCACACTACAGTTTTTCCTGCACCACTTTGTCAGGTCCTCTTCAAACAGAAAGGAAGGATGCAGTAAAGGCCCTTTTTGAGTGATGAAATTGATAGAGAAGACAAATGCAGGAAAACAGAAGGATGCTGAAAGTGCTCCTTTGACTTGCTACCACTGAGATACAGCCAAATTACACTATCTGCATTTTGCTAATGTACATGCTCTAGAAAAGTGTCTAGGAAGTTTACAAAGTGGTAAGTAACTGCCAATGTGGATTTGTCAAGAACAAATCATGTCAAACCAGTCTAATTTCCCTCAATGACAGTGTAAGTGGCTTTGTGGTAAAGCAAGAAAACGGAGATGTGATATATCTTGACCTTAGTGTGTCTTTTTGCAGTTTCCCATGGCATACTCATAGGCAGACTAGTACAGCATTGTCCAGGGGAAACTGCTGAAAGCCAGGACACAGGTCTTGTGGAAACCGTCCTTAGGGAACAGTGATCACTGGTTCACCATCAGCTGCACCACAGGTATCAAGTGGGGTTGTATAGACAACAGTCTTGTGTTGGCTACTATTGAATAAAGAATTGGCTGACAAATGAGAGAGGATGCCTGCTGTATATTTATATAAGCCTACACTGGGAAAGATTGCAAATATTTTAGATGGCAGAGCTAACATTCAAAAGGATCTCAGTGGAAAGAGATCAATGGACTGAAATAAATAAGCTGCCATTCAGTGAGGACGAGTTGATGTTGTGGTTTAATCCCAGCCAGCAACTAAACCCCATACAGCATCTTGCTCATTCTCCCTGAGTGGCTCTGTGGAGAGAATTGGAAGAGTGAAAGTGAGAAAACTCGTGGGCTGAGATAAAGTCAGTTTAATAGGTAAAGCAAAAGCTGAGCATGGAAGCAGAGGAAAACAAGGCATTAATTCACCACTTTCCATCGACAGGCCATCTCCAGGAAAGCCATCTCCAGGAAAGCAGGGCTCCATCACACCTAATGATTACTTGGGAAGACAAATAGCTTCACTCAGAACATTCCCTTATCCTCTCTTCTTCCCCCAGCTTTATATGCTGAGCATGATGTTATATGGTATAGAATATCCCTTTGTTCAGCTGGCATCAGCTATTCTATCTGTGCCCCCTCCCAGCTTCTTGTGCATCCCCAGCCTACTCTCTGGTGGGGTGGGGTGAGGAACAGAAAAGACCTTGACTCTGGCTAAGCACTGTTCAGCAACAACGAAAACTTCACTATGTTATCAACACTGTTTTCAGCACAAATTCAAAATGCAGCCCCATACCAGCTACTGTGAAGAATATTCACTCTATCCCAGGCAAAACCAGCACAGTGGAAATCTCTACCCATTGACTGCTGAAATGAATTACAGTGCAGTGCTATGAGACGGGGTACGATGAGACAGAGGGCAGTGCCACAGATAAGGATCTGCAGGTCACAAACTGAACGCAACAACGTCATGATGCTGTGGAAAAGCAAACTTCATGATGGGATATTAAAAAACAGGCCTGTGTCAGTCACACAGAGCAATCCTTCCCTTCTGGCAAGGCCTCAGCTGGACTACCACCTCCACTTTTGCAGGGCACACCTGAAGAAATATTTTGAGAGAAATATCTCTCAATATGCAGAAACCAATGTAAAGCCAGAGGCGGTATAGTGATTTTATATTACTAGGACTCCCACAGTCAGAAAGGTGTTATAGAATATTACCGTGTGTTTTCAAATAGTTGAAATCATCATTAGGGCTAACGTGAGAAGTAAAGAAATGAAGGCAAAAGTGGTGGAGATTTTCCAGCAAGATTAGTAGAGCTAAACATGTATGGTTTGCTTAGGAAACCATTACAAATGAAAACCTGTGAAAAGTACAATCATTGAGAACAGTGGGAATAATTTGACATGTTACACACATGTAAATAGGGACTGATGGTGGCAATCAGAATTAGAAGTTGGGCTAATATTAAGAAGACCCCTGCCCTTGTGAACATGTAGTATTATTAAGTAGTCTCCATCAGGATGTACTGGAAGCCCAATGTAAACCAATGTCTCAGTAGGGAAAAATCCCATCTTAACTTTCAGTGAGAAAGATTACTGCACACAGGTATTATCTTTCCCTAACTTGTAAAATTCGATGGAGAAAAACCCCCACCAAACTTGCTTGATTCTTCTACTGTCATGTTATTTACAAATTCTGTAAATCCCAGTAGGTTTTCCACTCCTTAGTCCAAATTAATACGTGTATCTTTAAATAGAGATCTCTTCAAACCGAGTTTGTCATCTTGACGTTCAGTAAACTGCGCCTCCTCCCCGCCCCCTCCCAAATATATATTTAGAGGTTCACAGAGGACTCCTGTTTGCTTTGTGTTACTGCTTGGGCAACTTCTTTAATTCCTCCAGTTTAGTCCCCTCTCCTTGCTCATGATGTTTAGTATTTCTAGTTAATCATTGCTGAATAGCAATTTTTTTTTTTCTTAGGATTTCCAACTGAAATTATGTACATCTCTGCCCAGTCTTGATGTTTACTGTTCCAGCTTACTCTAATTATTCCCAAGGGTACAAATAGGCAGGTACACATTTGCCACCAATGGATGCTTGGCTGCCACTGTTTTTTCTTGATGATGAAATTTAAAAACTCACATGGGAAAATGTAGTCATACTGTCTTTAAGAAGTGTTGACAGTCTAAGGTTTAACCACTACAGCTACATTGTAATGACTGAGTCTACTTCTGTCATCTTAGATAACGGTCAAAACTCTGCTGTCAGTTACTTTTGGAAAACGCCAGAGATTTTACCTGGCTTTACCAGGCTTTAGGAGGAAACAGACTTCCCCTGCTATTCTCTTGCATGACTCCCATCTGGATAAAATGTATAAGGATACTGAAGACAGCATCCTTATACTGTCTTCAGTATATTCTTATCATCAACAGAACTGATGGGAAATGGAAGCAGGGTAAAATCCAAAAGAGGATGCTTCACTAGAATTTTATAACACAACACTGTAAATTCACTGGTTGATTGCGATACACCAGAGTCACACTGTGAAACCTGGGGATTTCACCTGTCCGCTACAAGCAGAGGCCACCAGAACAGGAGAGAAATGGGAAGACAAGATATTTTTGTGCTGGATCTGAGTTACTGTTGCAACTCCTCTTGACTGAGCTGTCATTAAGTGTCATGCAGGGAGGACAACTAAGAGAAAGAACCAAAGGAAACCTCATTTAGAACCAAAGGAGTTGCAAGAAGATTTGGCTGGGTGGTGCCTGGTGCTTTCACTAAGGGTGTTTGGGGGTCAGGACTTCCAGGGCTGATGACAGGTAGAAATTTTACATGGAAGTGGAGAGCTCCTCCTTATCAAAAAACGGGAGAAGGAAGACTGCTTAAAGTGAAAAGATTTTATTTGTGGAAGCAATGAAAGCAAGTGGAAAATATAAAGTGAGGAAAATGAGAAATCAGAGAAGTATTTAATCTGAAAAGAAATCCCTGGGATTAGACCAGGAGAAAGAGGCTCTGGATATGTGAGGTTCATCCCAGACTCTCTGAAGCCAGCCAAGCTGTACATCAGGTCACTTTGGCAATGAGATTTCAGATGTCACATGTCCCTTAGCCAGTCAATTGACTGAAATACAAAACCACACAAAACCCGTTAACAAACCAACTCAACAACCCCCTGCCATAATGTGCCTTTTCTGAGTTACTGTATGACAGACAACACAGTCTTCAGGGCAGAAATTTCCCTGTGGTTTGTTCATCGTGCAGTTACTGAGAGATGGAGGTGATATTGCAAGGTAAGTAATCATAATCTCCCTTATATCAAGGAGAAAACCTTCAAGGGCAAGGGTGTCTAGAAAGGAGTGCCACTGAAGAGAATATCAAGATTCATAAGCAGCTACTGCAGATGAGCTTTTAATTAGAAGGAGAAAAAAGAGAAACAGCAGAAGAAAGCTAATCGAAGGACAAAGAAAAAGCAGAGAGGCCTGCTTGATACTTTTTTTTTTTTTTAATGCTGCTTTTTATTGTTTATGAAGCAAATGCTTAAACAAACACTACTGGTGTTGTCAGTAATACTGTAACATTTGCCTTCAGTCCCTTTGTTGCTCAGGGAACATGTCAGATTTTCAGCACATTTAGCTTTGCCATTTACTTCACAAATCACAGCTGCAGAGTGGTACGACCAAGCCGATTTTACTAGAAATGAAATACTGAGGAAATGAAATTTCTCCGGTGGTATTTTAAGGTATTCTGAGTTTAGGGTAATCTTTTCATTAATTTGGTTCAGCAAAGAGATAAGCTGTTGAAACATGGTATGCCTGTAGGATTAAATAATGATGATCACCGGTGACAGTTAAAGAATACAACATTTGCACCTTTGTGGGTCCTTGTGCAAGTTTGTGTCAACAGAACATTTTTCAGAATATAAGCACCTGATATTAAAAACTCAGACAAACAAAAAACTCTGAAGCCCTCAATGTAAATTCACAAGCTGGTGTTTGAACTAAGATGAGGTGCCCTCTTCTAAATGAATTGCCTTTAGTCAAGGTATTTCTTGCTATAAATATTTTGCATTGGATAGTAACGATAAGCTTTATTTTTAAGGCCTTTGCAGTGACCTTCAGGGCAGACATTGGAAAGAAGCTGGTGGCACTGCATGAAATGTGGTTGCTGAATTCCAGATGTAGGACACAGGTAGCTCATATAGCTGTTTCTGGCTAATCCAGCAGCTAGAAAACAATGCTATGGGTATGCACTATTTTTTATCCAATGAGAATTGAATTCCATATGTTTCTTTTGCACAGATTGAAGAGCTCAAGGGATAAGAAAATGAGAAAGGAAGCTTATTTTCTTCCTCTTGTGTGAGAACTGCAAGTAATTCTGATCAGATTTAGCAGAGGTCAAATGCACACTGTCCCAAAACAGAGTAATAGCTATGGACAAAAATATTCCTAAATGACAGTAGTCCTATAATAAGATCAAGACATTCAGAAACAGCAACTTGGCTTCACTCTTGTCTTACAGAAGCAGAGGTTTCCAAAGTCACCTTTCAGAATTTCACTGTTGTTTAAAATTTGATTTGGAAGTCACTGTGAGACAGACGTGATGGGTGACAATGTAAAGTCTCCAGGAAGTTAAACACATGCATACCAAGCAGAAGAGTGGAATGAAGGTCCAGTGCTTTTGAAAATCTACTTGAATGCTTCCACTTCCTTCTAAAGAATAAAGATATTTCTCTCCCCCACAGTATGACATAATAACATGGTAGCAGGAAAATCAATATTTATGTGCAAGCATGGTGTGATTTTGAAGCATGAAATCTTGCACAGTGTTAGGCACTTTGTTTTAAAATACTCGTGTTCTGAAATGCAGTCCAAGTTGCTATGTAAGAGAGTCACGGTAATCAGTTGTCACAGTCATCTAGTCTGTAAAACACAAAGCTCGAATTCAGACAAATATTCACAATGGAAGTTTGGTCAAACATAAATGCAACTAATTAAGCCAATTAAAGATTTTCTCCCTGATCATTATTCTGATAACTGGCATATAGTAATGGCTTATATGTAATAGGGGAAGTGATTCTGCAATTTGTTTTGCAGTAGAAAATTTGCCATAATTTATCTGAATACTCAGGTGTAGGCTCAATCTGTATTTCATGCATTCTTTTGAGACTGTGGAACTTGGGTGTCCACAGAAGTATATAAACATTAAAAAATAAATATTGAAAATATGTATTAGTAGATTATTCCTTTACAATATATTTATATGATAATATTTCATATTATAGAGAATAACAATGTATCTTGGCAAAATTCAGGTTCCAAAGTACTTGGCTTTTCTGACTTTTTTCCTATTTCTCAATCTTATTCTATTGTGAGGCACATTTACATTGATACTATCCCAAAATTCCTTCTTCAGCTTAATTTTTATTTGAAATGCACTATTATTGTTCTGCAATTTATTTGTTGAGTGAACAGGAGAAATTGCACCAAGAAAGCAATGAAGAGTGAAGCAAACTCTGCTGTATCACATTTCTCCCTGCTAATTACTTCGTAGGTCATCACCTCTTTCTTCTCACATAAAGTTACACAAGTCCTCCCATCCACAGAACAGAAAATTAATGGAAAGCAGTGTCTGAGTTATATTCATTTTCTCTCTTACGCCATTGCTGATGTCAGCAATAAATTTGTCTGGAAATGCAGCTCCTCTTCTCCATAATTGAACAGGTGTTTTGCTATTGATTTTGTCAAGATCCGTTGTTTAGCTCTGTAATTTCTGTGTCTCATATTCCAAATTATTGCTCTGAAGAGGGAACTACTCAGCAAGAAGAGCCACATTTACAAAACTGAGGGATCTTCCACTTTACTAAAGCATTTTCTGGAGTGTTAAATTTCAAACCTCCCAGTGTCAGGGGTTTCTGAGCTTTTCAGAAACACTTCCTGGTCTGAGTTTAGTCCTTGCACCTTTTGTGGCATGGCTGGATCTCTTCAGCACCAGCTTTAACTGTTCACTCACCGATTCTGTAGCCACAGACAAAGGTGTTGCCTTGCGAGTTAGGTGTCTCACACTTCACATCAGTAATCCAGCCACAGAGTTGTTCAATTCAGAAATGACACATCTGATTCACTTGACGTTCCCTTTTGCAGCAGTGCAAAACTGGGGGGAAGGTGAAGCAGAGCACTGGCTGATGACAGAGGCAGTAAGGAAAAAAAAAGGATGCCATGCGATAACAGAAAGAATTTAAGAGAAAATTAACCCTGTTTGCAATTAAGAGCTCATGAGAAAACCTGTGGATCAAAACATTCCAAATGGACAATGTGATGATGCCTTCATAGTTGGAATGGCTTCTGCAGAAACAGTCTTTAGTGTACAAATATGGTACCCAAAGTTATTCCATACCATTGCAAATATATTGCAGAGGTAAAAAAAATAAGGACACTTCCCACCAAACAGACAATTCAAATGATGTAGGTTACAATATGTGTTATTCAAGTTGCCAAATTGTGTACAGGTAATTAAATTATATGACTAAATGAGCATTCCTGTACATTTCCAAATATGACCAAGAAGCCAGCGAAACACAACATTGGTCTTTGGGTGACTTTTAGAGTAAGTCAGTGGCAAAAATGGTAGACACTGCTACATGACCTTGTTGGGCAATGGAGGACCCGCCAGGGCATGCAGGCTCTGGACCAGGAGTCCAGACCACAGTTTCTGCTAGAAACAAAAACATGGAGAGTACAGGCAGCATCTTGGATACTTTACGTTCCTCCTGGCCTTTCTCAAACTTACCACCACATCCTTCAGCATTAAAAGAACAGATGAACCTGCTGTGAATCTTTTCCTTACCCTGGTATTCTCTACCACATGAAAGTTCTTGTTTTGCATCTCCCTTATTCATTGTGTCAGTTATTATTGCTTTAAAAGTCCAATTTCCCACTAATTCACAAGCTTTTACTTTCTTCTCCCCTGCTACTTCTTGCACTCAAACTGCTGCCTTAGATTAAAGAGAAAAGCAGAGCAGATATATAGATCAAGTGACATAAAACAAAAACCAAAAAACCCAACAAAACAGCAAAACCTCCTGCAATGGCTGCGTGGGAAGCAGAAGGAGTGGGATGCAAGGTTTATTTACTTTAGAGTGTTCAAATGATTCAAAATGAAGAGGTTGTGGCCCAGGTTTTATGACTGTCCTTTTAACAGCTGTGCCTTCTCCCACTGCCCGATGTGCCATGATCTGTCTAACTTCCAAATATTTTGCAACACCCAGCTGTGTGACTATCTTACTGATGAAGTTAACATTCCTGAAAGTGGGTTTTTACGTTAAAATTAAAACAGGGTGGTGCTATTTGTGGCTGACCTTTAAAACTGTGATAATAATCAAGTGGTGGAAGCTGAGGATAAAGTGTTACTGCTTTAGTTAACTTTTAATTTGTATCCCTCCTGTTCATGTACAGTTAAAATTATGTCAAGGACATTGCAGCTCAGTGATGAGTATTTTCTGTATAAACACATTCAAACAAATGAGCATTCTTATTTGCATTACTACAGTCACTTCAAGTTTCTAGTAGACTGAGGCAACGTGCAGACAGAAAAGGAAAGACAACCCCTTCTCCAGAGGGGTTTATGACCTTAACATAAGTCAAAATGTGGTAGTTGAAACAAAGTAAATAAGGGAGACTTAGGAAGTAATGGGTAGCCAGAGGTCTCCAGTAGTCAGAGAGTTAATTTTTGGAAAGGCTGGTGATGTACGTCACATAAAGGGCTTTTATGATGTTGTTAGCAGAGACAAAGGAACATGTTAAACACAGGTGTTTTAGTTTATGACTGCTTAACTCAGAGTAAGCAAGCAGTGTTCAAAGGTCATCATGCTATGTGAATCATAGGGAAAGATTTGAAGGAAGAACACCATGGATTTTAGTAAAACACTCCACTTTTTACTGTTGCTTTGGTCCTTTTGTCCTTTCTTGCTTTTTATCACACTCACTCACACATCCTCCTTCCCCCAAGATTGTCATGTTTAGCAGTTCCTCATAAGCAGAAGCCGTATCCATCTTTGTGGCTGCACAGTTTTTAAAACAAGGGAGCCCTAAGTAAGGTGCAGCCCGTGGTCACTAGGAAAACTATCATCACACTTATTTTGCACTTCCATGGCCTTTGCTTTGCTTACAAAGTTAAACTAGAAACATCAACGTTCAGAGCACTGAGATCTATTAACCCTGCCTGTATGTCCCTCCTGTACACTGAATGGGGCATAAACTGGCAGTAAGGTTGTATCTGAAGATACAGTTTAAACTGATGATAAAAATGGTCAACAAGGTCTAGGTTCTAAAATTCCTTGGATAGGTTTAACACCCATATCTTGATCCTACAGGTCATGCACCAAAATCTTCATATGGTACCATTGTACCTGTATCACATAGCCCCAAGGAAGTGGGATGAAGTCTCCTACCCCACACTGCAGGGCAAGAGACAGTAAAGACAGCTGAAGAGTGGCCCACCAGCCCCATCTGCACCCTGAGATTACCCTCCACTGCCAGGAATGCACACACCCCACACATCGTGCAACACATGCTGTGCACCCAACACCACACGCTACGCACTACACACCATGCACCGTGTACTGCACACCACGTGCTGCAACACCTCACGCTGCCCGTGGTGCATCAGCACGGCGCACACCACCTGCTCCGGAACCACGCACTGACCAGCAGTCCTCTCTGTAAGGCCTGTCTCAAAGGGTACAACCGCATAACTATGTTAAGCCAGGCGTTTCGCAATCATTTGACCTCACGCATCTAAATCATATTAATTTTGCTTGTAATTTCCTTTTTATTTAAGAGACCGGAAACAAATTCTGTGAAGTTCACCAGGACCACTGCCATATTCCTCAGTGTGGCTTGAGCCCCAGGTTTTCAGCAAAGAGCTCCTGGCACTCTATAGAAGTTCAAGAGCTTTTAAAGAGCTCTTGAACACTATACAAACCAGATTTGCTGTTCCCAGGTGATAACTGTTACCTTAACTAGCTAGCTGCTAGGAACATGTGTTTGGACCAAGAGGTGGTAATGGTAGCACAGTCTCATTGCCCTCTGTTATGCTCTTTCATTGTGTTTCTGCTCCAGTATCATCTCACCAGGCTGTCAAAATCTTCCTGAGCCAAAGGAGCCACAAAAGGGAAATGGTGTCTTCTGGCAGTGTGCGTTTTAGAAAAATTTAGCAGTGGTTACTGGGTTTCCGGCCCCATGTGATGGTAGATAGTGATGAGGAGCAGAATGAAGCCCCCACAATCCAAGGGGAAAAGGTTAGCGACCTGCTGCACCATTTAGACAAACACAGGTCTATGGAACCACATGGGATCCACTCAAGGGTGCTGAGGGAGCTGGTGGAAGTGCCCACTAAGCCACTTTCCATCATCTATCAGCATTCTTGGCTAACCAGGGAGGTGTCAGTTGACTGGAGGTTAACAGGTATGTTGCCTGTCTACAGGAATAGTTGGAAAAAGGATCCAGGGAACTACAGACCTGTCAGTCTGACCTTGGTGTCGAGGAAGGTAATGGAGCAGGTCATCTTGAGTGTCATCACATGGCCCGACCAGGGCAACCAGGTGATTGGGCCCAGACAGCATGGATTTATGAAAGTCAGGTTCTTCTTGACAAACCTGATTTCCTTGTAGGATAGGTGACCCACTCAATGGATGAGGGCAAGGCTGTGGCTGGTGTCTACCTGGACTTCAGTAAAGTCTTTGATACTGTTTTCCACAACATTGTCCTGGAGAAAATGGCTACTCACGGCCTGGATGGGTGCATTCTTTGCTGAGTAACAAACTGTCTGGGTGGCCAGCCCCAAAGAGTTGTGGTGAATGGAGTTAAATCCAGTTGGCAGCCACTCACAAGTGGGGGCTCAGTGTTGGGACCATTTCTGTTTAACATCTTTATCAATGGTCTGGATGAGGGGATTACATGCAATGCACCCTCAGTCAGTTTGTAGATGACACCGAGTCAGGCGGGAGTGATGATCTGCTTGAGGGCTGAAAGGCTCAGCAGAGGGATTTGGACAGGCTGGGTTGATGGGCTGAGCCAACTGTATGCGGGGGTTCAACAAGGCCAAGTGCCGGGTCCTGCACTTGGGTCACAACAACCCCCTGCAATGCTACAGACCTGGGGAAGAGTGACAGGAAAGCTGCCTGGCAGAAAAGAACCTGGAAGTGTTGGACAACAGCCAGCTGAATATGACCTGGCAGTGTGCTCAGGTGGCCAAGAAGGCCAATGGCATCCTGGCCTACATCAGGGACAGTGTGCCCAGTAGGACTAAATATGTGATTGTTCCCCTTTTGTGGGCACTGGTAAGGCCACACCTCAAATCTTGTGTTCTGTTTTGGGCCCCTCACTACAAGAAAGACACTGAGGTGCTGGAGTGTGTCCAGAGAAGGGTAACGGAGCTGGGGAAGGGTCTGAAGCACAAGTCCTGTGAGGAGTGGCTGAGGGAACTGGGGTGGTTTAGCCTAGAGAAGAGAAGGCTCAGGGGAGACCTTATCACTCTCTACAACTACCTGAAAGGAGGCTGCAGAGAGGTGAGTGTTGGTCTCTTCTTCTAGGTGACAAGCAATAGGAGAAGAGGAAACAGCCTCAAGTTGCACCAGGGGAGGTTTAGATTGGATACTGGGAAAAATTTCTTCACTGAAAGGGTTGTTAGGCATTGGAACAGGCTGCCTGGGGAAGTGGTTGAATCACCATCCCTGGAAATATTTAAAAGATGTGTAGATGAAGCGCTTAGAGACATGGTTTAGTGGTGGATTTGGCAGTACAAAGTTAACGTTGGACTTGATAATTTTAAAGGTCTTTTCCAACTTAAACAATTCTATGACTCTAAGAAAATCTAAACAGATTTACTGGGGTCAAGTAGATGTTCTTTGTAACCTGAGGGCTTTCTTCCCACTCAACCATGTGATGCCTGCAGTAGTGTTAGTGGCTCAGAAAAGGCAAGACTCAAAATCATCTAAATAAATGAATGAATGAATGGAATGTTATAGACAGGGAGCCAGAACATAGGAGTTAATCTAAGCAATCACAATAACGTACTAAATAAGTCATAGTTTGGCTGACTAATGTGTTCCCATCAAGAATGGAAAAAGAAACCTCAGATGTTGGACAGTTAGTTCCATTCCTTTATCAGTTCCTAAATGATGTATTGGCGCTGTAGTGAGGTTAGAAGTCTGAACAGAACACAATTCTTTTCTGTTTGCAAGCTATTTAAGGGGAAGCAGTGGATATCTTTCCCTATACTATAACATATACTATGTTACCAGATCAATATACCACCAGCGAATATACCTACATACTTCAGAAAAATATTTTTTTTAAGACAGGTAATGTAAAAGGATTTTAAATATTAAGAAAATAATAATGTATCTGGATGTTACTAGTAAACAACTATTACATCAGTATGAGAGTATTTTGTTTTCCTTTTACATTAGTAATCTGGTGGAAAGAACATGTAGTCTGCAGAGATGGAGGGGAGAGTCTGTATTTCAGAGGGTAATTGATTCTGAGTGATTTGGAGGGAGTAATCCAAATACAGACTCACATTCTGCAAATTAGTGCTGACATTAAGCAAAGGGGAAAACTTATATCTAACCATACTCACAGTGAAGGTGTGCAATAAACACTGGGGTGTAGATAAATCTGTAGCTCTTACCAAAGAAACTGACCTGTTAACTGAAAGGGGCCTCTCCTCCTTCAATTGCCTGACTGTTTTTGAAATTTTTTTTTATGTATTGTGCTGCTTTTGTGCTTACAGAAATGCACTTTTCCTTGTAGCTTGCCCTTATCACATCAGCTTTTTTATGGAAGTTTGTTTAATGGCAGGCAGACATAATTTCAATCCTTTAAGGTCATGCTGCTGTCTTCAAAGGTTAGGTCATATGTTAGAGTTAGGCTGGCTTTTCGAGGTAGCTACATTATGGCTTTTAAAGAAAGACTTGAAATGGGCAACATGTTCCTATGGAAATACCATATGTTATTTAAAGATTAAAGTCCTCAAGGAATTTTCTCCCATAGATAATTTATGAAGCATAATCTATCCCTATATACAGATAGTTTACAAAAATCTGTTCTTTCTCACTTATAACAACTAGCATGTAGTAAACACATTAATAGTAACCAACTAGCAATTAACAGCTTCACAGAATACACCTGCCTTACCTGAAAACCTCAAAAACACACACTGGTGGGCAACCTGAAGTTAAAGCTCTCAGGAAGAATAAAAACAAGCCCAGACATCTCTGAAGCAAAAATCTGAGTGGCTGGAGAGGGCTGACCCAGAACAAACAGTGCTGACACTTGTCACATCCTCGGGGAAGTGACTTCCTGAGTCATGGTCTTTGCCAGGAATATGAAGTCTGAACAGCATTTCCTATGTGGGTGGTTTTTTTGTTTTGTTCTGGGTTTTGTTTGTTTTCTTTGTTGTTTTGGGTTTTGGTTTAGTTTTTTTTTGCTGGTTTTGTTTTGTTTTGTTTTGTTTTTTATTATAGTCCCCTTCCATTTTGGCTTATTCCTTTCCATACAATGCCTCGCATCCACCCGGAGGACCAAAGCTGGGAATAGAAATTCCAGGTCAAATATTGAGGGGTTTAAATAATTTCTAGTATTTCATAATGACTTATAAAGCCTTTTACATCCCACACTTGAGAAATACCTACTGCAATCATATCTAGAGTCTCTTGTAAGGTATCACAGTCTGCCATAATAGGATGTGGTTAGAAAAGTGATCTACTAGGATTTCAATTTTTACTTCATCTGGAAGGTTTGGTTTAATCCCCATGAGCTGTTCCAATAAATGCATAAGCTAAAATGTATTGATGGAGAAGGAAAGATTTATTTGGATTTAAACTCTAGATCAGGCCAAAAAGGATTTCTCTATTTTGTCTTAAGTTTATATTTGTAAGTAATATTCTCCTGAAGCCAGAAGATTAATAATTACATTCATCCAGAGTGGAGGTCACAAATTTACAGATCTTTTGTAAGATCTTTATCAGAAAAAAAACACTATTAGTTTAAGACCAGCCTTGTACAATGTCAGCTCTTTTAATGACATGGATATCAGTAAGAAGCAGACCTCTACAAGTTTCTGGATCTAGCCTTTGTGGAAGTTTCTAGGGTAATTATGCAGGAATCAGAATTATATCTATCTATCTGACGCATTGAATGTTTTCCTCAGTGAACTGGAGGTAAGTGTAGCATTACAATGATCTAAAATTTGTGTAAGCCAAAAAAATTAGAATACTAAATAAAACTGTGTCCAGGACAGTCACAAAAAAGAGGTCTCCTACCCTGAGCTGTTCTTTATGTGCAAAAGTAGGAGTATCAGATAGGAGCAAGTGGACAAATCTAACCAGGAGTGTGGCATTTCTGGGGGTGCATGAAGCTCTGGTTACATCCATTTGTGAAGACCGTTGGCTAACTGGATACAGAAATGGGATCAGAAAATACTGAGAGGTACAGTGATATCTTCAAGAGCTTGAGCTATTTATCTTACCAAAACTAATAGTAAAAAATTACTTGGGTCTAATGTATAGATGCCAACAGGAGAGAAAATACAGAATATTACAGATCCCTTAAGTTTCCCAGGGAAAGACCTAATGAAAAGATATGGTTATCTTGAAACCAATTTCATTCAAATTGCTATCTGATTTTAATAGCAGGGATGGTTAACGACGGAAGGGGAGGGCTTCAAGTTCTTACTTATCAATTGTTTAGAGAAGAGACTTGACCCAGGGCTGCCCATGTACCCCTGGAATTTGGGCAAAGCTGATCCAAAGCCCCAGGGAAGCTCCTTAGATCCTGAGGAGAGAGATGTGCATCTGGTGAATCTGAGCTGACACCCTCAGCTCTGAAAAAGTCCATCACTTACCTATGAATTGCAAATTGAGACCTGCATGAGGGATAAAAAATATTTCCTATTTAAACAACTCTTTGCAAAACTGTTTCATAATCACAAAAATGATTCAATATTCCAGGAAGGAATTTCTCAAACTGGGCTCAACTTGCTGCAACATGGCTCACAAATCTTAGTTTACTCTAATCCAAGCTGATATGTTTTTTGTTCTTGAAGAAAATTGAAACTGAGTGTTGTAGACAGCATTATAATCTATTCTTTTTTCATCATCATTATTATTTCTGTTGTTATTGTTATTATATTTGAAAGTTTTATTATCCTTTTTTAAATGCTCACAATCTGCTTGGCATTGTAGAAGATGCAGTAGACAACACCTGCCCCTGAGTGCATATAATTTCTGCCTCTGATGTGGCAATTCAAAATGCATGGCTGGAATCCACATTAAAGTTAATGGTGCTCCACTTGAGCACAGCGGTCTGCCTGAGCATTACAAATTGCAGGATTGGGGCCATAAGTATTTGCATGTGAATATAAGATTCCCCTTAGTCTCTTAAAGTCAAAACTTACGGCTAGAACAATGAGTGTGATTTCCATACCTTGGAAGGATACAAGAACTGCTTTGAAACCAGGTGTGCAGCTTTATGGATTTGCGGTTGTTTCCCTTATTTTGGATGGAAACCTTTCTCTGACCCAACCTTCATGTGAACTGGAGGCTCCTTCAACCCCACAGCCTGCCATTGAAATGACTGTTGGTGTCAGCTTTGCTGTGGATGGGGGCTGTGGCAATCGCCCCTGGCTCTGGGGCAGAGATGGGAGGTCCTGCTGAGAGGTACCCTACACCTTCAGCATCCGTTGTTGTGGACAGACAGGCCAGCACCACTTGCTGTAGGGCTGGGACCCTGGTTCCTGCACCATCCGTGCACCTCACGGGGACACCTGCACCTTTCTAGGTCTCCTGACAGGAGGTGCTAGAAACACCGAATCCAGCTCTGGGGTCAGCAAAAGGGCCAACCAAAGACACTTTGAAGAAGCTAGTTAAGTTCAGCCAAGTGGTGTTTCTGGAGGAAATTGTGCTTATCAGAAAAAACCCATTCTTCGATCTTCAGTCACTTTAATTATTCAAGTCTGTCTGAGTCCTATTTACTTGTCTGCTTAAAATTGAAAAATGCAGGAATAAAAAAGAAGAACATAGCCAGTGGAAATTAATTCCCTGTTGCACTTTTGTTTCACTAATTAAAGAAGAAGAAACTGATGCAGCTGAGGACAAGGAAGGCTGTGGAAATGATTTGTGCACCAGGCGTTTGGGAAGGGCACGGTTCCCATGCAGCACTGTGAATCTGAACGGAGCATGCAACATCCTCCGCCAAGCATGCACTTCTATATTTAGAGAATCCTAGCAAAACCTACGGAGTATAGGATGTTGAACAGAAACAGTAATTTTCATCAGTGTATTATCTTCCTCCTCTTTACACTGATTCTTCAAGAGAAAACAGCTAGCTAAACTCAAGCTGCTATTAGCAAAAATAGCAGCAACCCAACTGGAAGTAATTTCACTGCTGACTGCATTGCAGTGTATATAACTGATTTCATTCCAGATTCGGGGGAGAGCAAAAGTATCATGGCTGTGTTGTCCTTGACCTCTGCCAGGTACAGGTAGTCTCCTGGCCCAGTCAGCATGATGAAGGAATAATATTTATCTTTGAAATGGCAAGTGGTTTTTTCTTTCCTTTCCTCCTTTCAGGTTACCTACAAGTTTTCAAGCCAGCTCCAGAAGCTTAGTGGAACTGAGCTGCCTCTCGTTAACTTGGTTGTCAAAGGTCCTGTCCCCTCTTACCTCCAATGCCAGCCTGCCTCCCTCCTCTCCCTCCCCTAACTGAGTTTCAATTTCCAATTCACTTTTCTTGCATGCTACCCTCTTGGTCCAGAAAATATCCTCCAAAGTCGTCGGGCCACTTCTGTTAGAATTGAAGATCACCAAAGTTACAGCTGGAGAAGAGTGTGCTGCCCTCTTAAATGTGAGGAGGTGAGCGTAGCACAAGGTCAGGTGCTGCCCTCAATTATACCAGTACAGATCTGGAGGAGTTTTGTTCTCTTCAATGGCATTAATCCTGTTAACTGAAAGGCAAGAGTGCTGCCTACGCATTTCCCTTTGTACCCCTTCCCCTTCACCACTTCAGTTTATAAATGATTTCTATCATAAAGGATTTGAGGATATTCTATATAGCAGAAGGTTTATAAATATTAATGGTATTGTACCCTGCATGGTGTGAGACACAAGCCAGGTAGTCTGTTCAAAAAGAACTCATTTATCCTTTGTGGACACTGCAAGCATGTCCAGTCAGAAACAGATTGAATTTATGAGGTGCAGAGATTTCAAGGGAAGGCAGCACTGGATATTCACTCCTTTCTGCAAACCTAAAACTGTCTGCTTTAATACAGGGTTTGGTCTCCCTGGTTATGATCACACTCTCTTCAAGGAAATACCTTCTCCAGAATTTTTGAAGATGGAGCAAGAATTCAGAATTCCCTTCCCGCCCCTTCCCCATATCAGTCCTAGTTTATCCAGGAGCTTTCTTCACCCTCTTTTGTTTCTCTGCCCACTGGAGAAGACCCATGTCTACATGTTTTCAAGTTTTGAAGAGGAGAAATTTAGCTTTGATGCTTGTATAATTACTTCATTCACCTTTTTAGGAAGCACAGCTTAAAAAAATTACTCTAATTTGTGTAATTTTTCTGGAATCACACTAGCACGAAATTTAAGTAATTGGAATATGCTTTTAAACTAAAAAGCTACCACACTGGATACTTATTTATCAGTTGCTGTTTGTAGTTGCATAAGTACTGTTATCTTTACACTCTCCTCACTTCTACCGAATAGTGTTTTTTGAGTAAAATTTCTGGGAAACTTTGTTTGAACATGAAAGTAATCAAAGGGCTCTGTCTGGACACTCTGTGCCTGAATGGGACTGCCAGCGGAGTTCTCACAAACTGAAATGCTTTCCCATGGGATCTTCCTCTGGTGTGGTCACTACCAGTGACAAAAACTCAGCTGTGTCTCGGTGCCATGAAGAGCACAGAACGAATATCTATAATTACTCCCTGTAGTCTTCAACAGACCTGGTCTGGAATGGGGAGATTGGGAAGTTATCACCCATCCCATATAAAACTGCCTCAAACACAAAGATGCTGGAACCTTGTCCCACAGCTTCATTGATGGTCTGTGCCCCATGAGTGCACAACAATAAAGATAGTTGTTTCTAATGCTTTTGAATTTTTTTTTTCAAAAAGAAAGCTCTGCCCTAGATCTATACATAACTTTTCCATATTTTGTCTTTTCACGTATTCACATTGCACATAAGCAATTTCTGCTTGGGTAAATACCTAAACTCTCTGCATTGGAGCAGGAGATAAAGCCCAGCATTGCACAGGTGGTTGGGGTCTCGCCCACCCCAGCTCTATACAAATCACCTCACGGCAGGCACCAATGCATCCTGATACGGAGCAGAACTTCTCTGTCTCTAGATTTCACGCTGGTTCACCTGTTTTCCCAGAAGTTAGCAGTGATGTGCTTTAATAGCCCTATTTATCTCCAGTTTTAAACAGCTAAACCAGGGGAACCTTAATCATTCAGGTTTGTATGAAAACCTCTCCTGAAGCCATCTTAAACCTTCCTTTCACTTCCTGACTCAGCGATGATGGTGCCGAAGGAAGTGGGGTTGTCCATGCAGGAAGGCCCTGCTGGAGCAGGAGCAGGACGTTACTTGCTTCCTCTGAAACAGCTGAAGGTGGCTCACACTGGCATTGCTGGTGGTTATACGGGACAGACACTTGTTTGTCAGGAGCTCAGTGTAGGCCTTTTCCTGTTACAACCACCAAATGGCAGTGAACAGCTCTGTCATCTCTTGCCCCAGACAAGCAAAGCCACACGCAGGTTCACGGCTACGTGATCAACGCACCAGGAGCGGCAGTGATGCCTGCAGGAAAGCCGTAGAATTAGACTGAAAAATGACCCACCCTAGAATTTAGGGAGCGCTGTACTGCATTTTCCTCTGAGTAATTAGATTTGTATTCAGGCAAGGGCTTTGCAGAAACAAACATAACTGCCAGTTGTGCAACATTTTCCTGGTGCATCAGGATTCTAGGCACAGCCACAAGACTGACAGGGCTCTTCACAGTGGCCAGGTGGTAGACACAGCAAAAATCTGCATAATGTGTCTGGAAAGAAAATAAATTTGATTTAAAGACCCTGTTGTTTTTAAAAAAACTAAGACATTCTGCAAGTATTTTAAAACTAGTGTCTTAAATTTGTCAGAGTTCCCACTAAATTCATCAAGACAATTCATGAAAATGATGGACAGGCATTAAATGAACTTGTACAGTATTTTAGTAATTAAAGAAAATATCTCTATCCATTTGAAAAGTACTCTGAATATACAGAGAAATTTTGTACATCAGCACAACAGTTCTCTAATAACTTCCTTCATCTTTCTTGCATAAAATACAGCTCCTTTGTTGAGTCTGTACATATTTATGTATAGCATGTTGCATTTTAAATAAAGACTGATGTGATAGGCCTTTTTTTTTCTTCTTGTTTGATTTGAACTAATAGAACATACGCTAGCTTGTTATTAGAAATCAGAGAGTCTTTTAGAGAAAACTGCAAAGCAAATGACTTTGAAATAAGTGAGGGACAAAGCCATTTCAGCTTTCATCTCATTCACACCATGGATTAACTGTTCAATAATTCTGTCATCACTGAACCCATTTGTGCATCGATTTATTTTTCAGTTTATTTATCTGAAAGTTAGGTATAAAAAGAGTTATTTACCAAACAGGTGCTTTTTGCTTCCACATACTCTAAGAAATCATTTACAGTGTCATCCCTGGACTAAAAAATAAAAGTGTGTAAAAAAAAGTCTTTATACTTGGACAATTACCACAGCTATGCCATGAAATAACTCAGGTAGAATATTTTAGAGTAGCAGCCTTGGGAGAAGTGTAAAGATAGCATTTAAGTAATGCCAGTGTACTGTAATTCCCAACTGTTTTATGTAAAAGAACAGAATGTTTTAAAATAAACATTGCAAAATAGCTCCACTGATCTGCTTCTGCTTAGAAACTAGTCAAAATGCAACAAACCACCAGAAGAAAATCACTGCAATGCAGCGAAGTGGTTTTCCGCTGTACACATCCAGAAAATGCTGGTCTGGACAATGCAAGGTAAAAGGATAAACAAAGTCCATGCCAATTTAATACTCAATAGCCTGGAGATTTGCTAAATGGGTTCTGCCTTAATATTTCTCAAAGGCTTTTGAATCCCTTCTCAAATATTATTCACTCCTGTCATGTGAACTTCTTCACTGTTGCTTTACAAAAACTGTGGGATATGCGATTGCTGCCTCTGAGAGTCCCTTGGAAGTATCTGGGAGAGAGTACACAGCATTTGGCTCTCCAAGACTGCAGTTAAATCCCAGGGTTGCTTGTCAGGTCCAGAATTGTGTCTGAGGAAACTTCAAGACCTCAGCCTCTTTGGACTGATTGTCTGTAGCAAGGCTAAAACCCCCAGGAAAATTTCAAATTTCTGCAGACAGCTGAGATATTTGTGTCTGTAACAGTGATCAACATTGGCAGGGCTACACTTCAGGGAAGCCAGCAGTGATGTTGCTTTTCATCACCACCACCAGACATATTACTCTTCATACCCACTTTGTAGGGCTAAAATGAAGACAAAACATGGTTGCAGGAGGCAACTCTCAGAGAGCGAGCAAATGAGATATCATTTCTATGCAGATGCTGGGATGGAAGTGTGACTCTTGGTACTGAACACATGGGAAGTCTGGAACAAAAGGGAAGCTCCTCTTTTCTTCTCACTTCTTCCTAGGGCTTCAGAAGGACTTAGTTTTAGGAATTAAGGTTGCCACATCCTCACTTCCTGTTGCTGCTGCAGAGCAGGAGGCCAGCAGGAGTAATGATGCCATAATGACACAGTGAGGACAGGAGGAGTATTTGGAGGGAACCCAGACTGAACAGTAGGGTCAAACCCCTCCATGGTTCTTTGTAATGGGCTGTCATCGTGCTAGATTTGTCTTAACTCTTCACCTGCTACTGGAAACAAAGGCTCTGTACTTACTTCCATAGTATATAAATATATAAACTCTATACGTTTGAATGGATTTATTCCTCACTTACCCTGCTTCTCTAGACAACAGAATTTGACGCAGATAAACTGGTGAAAAAGCCACAGGCTTCATGATGGATTGTAAAATTCCACCATTCCACATGGGATGTGACCTTCTTATTAATTACAAAATGCTCCAGCTGATTAACTCTAATTTGATACCATACTTTAAATATCTTCTGTGCAAAACAGAATTTGGGGGGGAAAAAATGAGAGTAAAGGAGAAGATTTTGTTCTGTGCAGCAGTCCCATCTGTTCTGGATGTTCTGTGCTTTATTTCTAATTGCATAAGGACAAGCCCACCCGGGAAGTGACATTTGTAGAGTTAGTCCACGCCAGGATGTCAAATTTTTCAAAATGTAGAATAAAAGTTATAAAATATTAACAAGGAAGATGCAACGGACCCCAAAAAGATTTTTCTATTTTGATCTATGTGAAATAGTTCATCTTTTCCCTAGACAATCTACACTTTTTAGTATTCTCAGACAAGCAAGGAATCATGTTTGTAGTTTTACCATCTTATTATCATCAGGCTGAAAAATATCTGCAAAATCCTCAACAATATGCCAGTGAAAAAGATACTATTCTCCCTTGCATCACACTGATTTTATGTCAGGTAACTCTGCTGATGTCAAAATTGAGACACATTGCTGTATGAATGACAACTCAGATTTTGTATATTTATTGCAAAAACAGCTTAATATGTACCATATGGTCTAGGGTGTGGACCACAGTGAGCACTTCCAGAGAGTATGAAAAAAACACATCTGAACACTGGTTCCCAGCCAGGAAGAGGGTATTGGGGAAATGCTGAAACAGTCCAACCTAACACTGAATCTGAAAGAGCACACAGCTAGCCAAGCCTTCCTATGGCCCCAAACCTTGCTTTCCCTTCCCAGGGTCTGGTCAGAGTCACCTGAACCCTTCAGGTTAAGGAGAAGCATCCCAAGCTGTTAAAATCATGGAAAACTGCTGAATTTTCTCATGCATTTCCTTGTGCAGCTGCAGGTCCTTTTATCAGTATCTACCCTTCCAGGCTATGAGTAGGAGGAACAAAACCGAGCTTGCTTGCTTGGATGACATTTGCGCAGACCCTCACACAAACACCCTTCCATCCCAGCGCGCATGGGCTGCCTCAATGGCGTAAGCCAGATGACGCATGTAAGGCCCGGGACGTAATGCATGTGTAGGACTGCAGCAAGAGAGAGAGGGGTGGTTTTTTCAGCCAATAGTCTTTTCAAGTTAAAAAAACCTCAAAAACCTCAGCTCAATCCACCGGGATCTGTCTGTGCGTATATGTATTTGCAGACAGATCATGTAATTATAGTAATAATGTTACAGCCCTGAAAACCCGGTGCTAGCTGTGTTGCTTTATGTCATTAATTGCTAACTTCCTAACAGGCTTCTCCTTTCCATGCAAATTTTGAACTTGTATCTACACTGCCCACTAAGGCAAGGTGCATTGGAAAATTAAAGAACTTAGAGCCATATTGTTAATTTAACAGCACTAGCACTTTTGGATAAAGGTTGGTGAAGCTTACCTCTATGTCTCATTTTATAAATGCCAGGACAAATTATAAAGACTAGCATTTGATATATAGAATCTTCTAACACTGATGGTAAACTTACACTGACTAGCAAATACTGAAAACTATTTGGGTCTAACATGGTCATGGAATTGTAATCATACGTAGTGACCCTTCCTTGGAGAAGGGATGAGAAGGTCTCATGTCATTTTAAACTTTATCTTAACCTGAAGCTTTCCTAGAGTCTTTGTAACATCTTCCAGAAGAGTGCAGCTCTCATTTGCATTTTTGACATCTGTCATCCTCTATATAAAAATACATGTTATAGTAAGGGCCAACTTGTGTTTTCATGCAACATCAACCCAGAATAACACAGTAGAGTGATGTAATTAAATGTCAAAGGCCGGATGGACGGAGTGATTGCAGTTCGATATTGGTAACAGAAAACAGAATTTGGCCTGCAAGGTACGTGTTAGGCATGTACCTGTGTGTCTGTGTGCCTTGTTCCTAAGAGGAAGAGACGTCTGGGATAACCTAACCAGACTAGACATCCCACTGCCTTTCATGCAGCGTGACTGGGCTCTGAGTGAGACCCCATCAGACTGGAAGCATCGCTGTTCTGCATCCTTACCCAGCACCACAACTGTCAGGAGACCCTTTTGCTTCAGTAACTGCAGGCTGAGTAGTGAGCATGAAAAGGGAGGGTGGCAGAAGACATTTTGGATGTATCCTTTTGGACAACAGAACATACTGAGATACATATCTGCTTCTGCAAACATAACCTCAGAGTTATTCTGCAAACAAAGGATGGGGGTTTTTTAGGAAATTTCTCCTCAGCCTAAGAAATAAAAAAAAAAAAAAAAAAAAAAAAAATTGCTGATTTGCCTGCTTAAGGCTTGTTTGGTAGCTAGGAAACGATTTCTGCCTTATCTATATCACGTTATTCTTAGGAGAGGTTGCTCACTGCTTGACGAATTTTTTAGCAAAAAACCTTCAGTCAAAGGTGCTTGATCTGTGGTCAGAGCCAACTGTTTGCATATGTGTCATGGTTTAACTCCGTCTAGCAAAATACCACAAAGCCGCGCTCACAAATCCCCCTCCCCTCCTCCAGTGAAGGGGAAGAATTGGAGGAAAAAGAAATAAGGAAGCTCGTAAAACTGAGATAGGAACTATTTACTGATTAAACCTAAATCAATATATACAGATACTGCTAATAATAAATAATTAAAATAGTAGAAAATAAACCATATGATACAATATATACGATACAATATGATACAATTTCCCACCATCCACTGACCAATGCACACCCAGATGTTGAGTGATGAAAATCAGACCCCGAGAGCCCGAGAACCACAGCTCGAGAGCGATCGCAGCCCGAGAGCCGCGGCCTGAAGGCCAGAGCCCGAGAGCTAACGCAGCAGATTCCGAGCAAACCTTATGACTGATAACACGGCCAGAAAACTCAAAACAATCCACCAGCTCCCACACGAATGAGCCAGCACAGGAGTTGGCAAAGCAGCTAACGCAGGAGGGTTAGCAAGTGCCCGGAGAGACGAGCAAGGGAGTAAGGGAGAGAGAGAGCAGGGCAGAGTAATGGCTACCGGACACCCTTCCCCACCCAAGAGACCGGAACATGACGTACTATGGAATGAAATACTTCCTTGGTCAGTCTGGGTCAGCTACAGTACCTGAAGCGGACAAAAGACCTTGAATTCAGTACAGGCCATCCCCAGCACCAGCTGAGGCCTTATCAATGTTTTCACTTACTGTCCAGCAACAGAGTTCCCTGGCAACCAGAGTAAAGGGAGTTAACCCTTTCCTGACTGAACCCAGCACAATATCACAATACTGAAGTGGCAACGAACCCTGTGGTTCAGAGGTGAAAATACCGACCCATCCCAGGGCATGCAAGGTTTGCACTGCGGAACACAAATGGAGAATGTACATGAAAACATGTTAAGTGAAGCACAAGCCTCTGTTCTTTGTATTAAGGGCGTAGCAACCTAAGCAAACACTTGCACGCTGGCTTTCCAGGTCTCAGCTCTCCAGGAAAAGCCTCCTTAGGGTACAGCCTGGAGAGAAGCATGTTGGCTGCTCTGCCGGTCAACCCTCTGCATATAAAGGAAGATCTACTTCATACTTTCCCCGCTTTGGCCTCCCATGTGGTTCCTTAGCCAAGAGCAACCTTCTCATCCAGGGCATCGTTATGGGAGGAGAGGGCTCCCTTCAGACATGTGCTGTGCTTGATGCCCGTATGTTACACGTCTTCCCCTGCCGTCTGTGGAGATGACAGCTCTGTGCTAATTAAAGATCTGTGAAAATTAGCTGAATTTAGTCTGTGAGTCAGAGCAGCAGATAACGGAGTCTACTTTGGAGTCTAGTTCCTAGTGTGGGTAATTTACTATCAGAAGGGGCTTTCTTTTTGGTTCTTTCTATTTTGCCCTCACTTGCCTCAGGTGCACAAGTTTTTCACAGGAACGGGCAGTGATGCAGCTCCTTTCTTCATTGCTACTGATTTATTCCTGGCTTTTTTGGGACACTTGTGCTTCCCCCTCCCTGAGGTAAGCACTAAGCTTCCCAAGGCACATGGTGTCAGCAAAGGACACACTACATCTGTTTATAGCACTCTCACAACCAAGCGAAACAACTTGCTTTTCATTTAAATTGTGCAGAAGTCTAAGCTATAAGCAGCACAGGTGGCAGAAAAACATGGTTCTTGGAAGAAATTGGATTAAGGTTCTTTCATCTCTTGCAGGTGTTCACAATATTTGTGTCAGATAGTGGCTAAATTGAAAAGAAATACCTTTTGGGGAATGGAAAAATGAAACAATAATGTTGCCTAGTGCCATCTTACCAGGTTAAGTCACTAGATAGAGGGTATGCTGGGATGAAATGATGCTAGTGATACTGATATGGCCTTCAGTGGTGGATAAAGGGTGTTCAGATAAAAGGTGTCCGTGAAGGGAGAGAATGGATATAGAAATTAAAACAGATGCAAATGTGTGTACAGATAATATTGTGAAATTATATGTTACCTATTTCCAAACGTTTCAGGGAAAGAAAAACTCACACTAAAAATTCCTGGTGTGTGATGTAAAACCAATTTAGACAAATCCTTAGGCATTCAGGCTTTTAAAGTCTGTATGGAAGTGGTGCGAGCACTGGGAGTTGCGAGGACCTCATTTCAGTAAGGATGTGTGGGAAGAACTATTGACTTTCCTAGAAATCCTAGCAGAACTCCTTCTGCTGGAGCCAGTGGGAAGTTTTGTCATTCAGAGTTTTGAAACGTACATAGAGGATGCAGATGATATCTTGGTCAAACACTCTTTATCCACCATTATATATATAGGTTTCCCTCCCAGAAAACTTGATATCCTCTTGAGCTAATTTTCTGGCTGGGTTTAGACTAAGAAGCTGAGACCACATCTTCCTTTCTCACTTTTTCCGTAACTTAGTCCAGTCAGTTTCCACTGAGCCTGGCTCCCACAAGGGATTTTTTTTCCCAGCTGGAGAAGATTTCAGAAGGCTTCTGGTGATAAAACCCTTTCAGGCTGAGATGTTGGCAGGTGATGGCCATGCTGTGGCCTGCAGTGGCTAAACCACAGACAAGGCAAGCAGGCGCTGGCTTTTCAGCAGCACCCAAGGGATGTGGACAGGGGTGTGAGATGCAGCTGGTTTGACATCAGCACTGGGAGAATGCATGCTGGCAGAGTGCTGGTGAAGTTAGAAGGTGAAACTTTGGGAAACTCTGTCAGGATCCCAACTTTAGCATGAGAAAAGGGCAGCAGACTGCCAACTGTGAGGGATAGTGGTCCTCCTCAAGGTTAACCAGTCTGGAATATACAATCTGCTATAGCTCCAGAAAATTCCTTCCTCTGTTGCCAGTCAGTGGGGTGAGTGTGACCTTTCCTCTCAAATAAGGACCTGTGGTCCTCCTCAAGATGGTTGCAGTTCACTGCAAGTGACATTTATTTTAATCACCAAAGAAGAGGTGTAGCAGGTATGGCTCTCACTGGGCTAGATCTGAAGAGGGAGGACATTTCATGGGATGACAGGCCCTTCAGGATTATTTAAGAAGAGATGTGAATAGCTGCCTAGATTCCATTTGCACTGCTAAACCATGCACCCAGTATTTACCTGACAGACTGGCAGGGCATGGACTAAATGGGAAAATATCTTTCTAGCGCTGGGATGGCTTCTGCAAAATACAGGGGAAGAAGTGCAGCAAGGTTATTGTGGGTATAGCTGTCACTGCGTCTTTTTGGGATGGGAGAGTCCAACCTCCACTGCTGCCAGTCAGGAGCCTTTAAATCATCAAAGTGGTTTTGAAAAAAAAGAATATATAATCCCTCCCAAAACCTATTTCCCTGCTGTGAATTGAATAATTCCTTTTTAATATACTAAGCCATTAAAAAATTAAGCTTCTTTCTTTAACACCAAAGTAAGGCAACTGCACTTTATTTGGAGAATGCAAATGCCTCAAGCTGCAGTTTCTCTTTCACCAGCTCTCAGCAAGTGGCCATTTAGTATTAATTGCTCCTCACAGTGTAGCCCAATTAAGAATGGCATTAGCAGGGTAAGAACTATTCGTTAATCCGTGAAAGGTATGAGACACAATTCTCGTTTTGCCTGAGGTTTCGATTCACACGTTTGGGTGAAAATCTAACCAGCTGGAACGATCTCCAAGCAATACTTGAGCATTAGCAAGCTATCAGTCATAAGCAAAATAAATGCACATATGCACTTGACTAGAACAAAACTTTATAAAACATGTATTTGTATTTGGAATTACATATGTTACTGAACTGACAGAGCCAAATTATGAAGTGACTGTACTGACATTTGTCTTGAGAGATGTTTCTGAGCTTGCTTTGACTGGAGGTGGGTAGGAAGAAGATGACAGTTCATGATCTGGCCATCTCAAGGTGCTTGTCCAGGCAAAATGGAAAATCCCTTGCTGCTGGGAGAATATTTTTCCCAGGACAAGAATATGAGGCAAGTTGTGGGGTCCCTGTGATGATTTGTTCTATAGTTGGAGTGAGTGGTTCAGAAGTCAGACCTATCAATTGGGCTATTTCCCACCATTACTGACAATTGCAGTGCAGCTTTACTAAAATACATTCATGTAGTATTTTTTTCTAAAAACTCTACCCTCTGCATGGCTGTTTCGTTCTCAAAATTTATTGTTTCAAATTAATAAATGAGTTGGTTGTGCCCATTTACATAAGTGGGATACTTGGAGGAGGGGAGTGTCTAGGAGATGTTAAGGGCTTATGTGCCATCTGTTCTAAGGTCACTGTAATTTTCATAACAAAAAAGGGGACAACAAAGTGGGCAGGTAGAAAAGGACAAATAAACTGGATCCAGTTTACTGCAGGGTGTGGAGGAATATCCATGTGCAATTGGGCCACTTCAATGGGCCTAGGCAAGTGTTAACCACGGCCTCTACCACAGTAAACTCAATTCACTCTTCCTTGACTAGAGGCAAATGGTACATGCATCAGGGCTGAGCATGAAAAGGTTCTATCTATAAACCAGAAATCTTTATGTAGTGACCAAATTTAAGAAAATTCACCTAAATAATATAAATGGGAAAATGTGTCCATTGCAATCATCTGGTTGTAAGGCAACCTTACCCACTGAATTTTATGAAATTTGGGAGATTTCAGTTATTCTGAGGCTCAGAAAATAGTCAGGTTTTCTTGTTACCTGGATAATGAAGGCAGACTCTATATTCCTACAAGAAAACTGTTTAATTTTATCCACTCTTTATGAAGAAATGATAATGACATTGCAGTTTTTGTCAGCAGTGTGGACCTTCCCAACCAAGAATTTTACTAATGCTTCTTATGTGTGTCCTTGTTTTTCCACCCTGTGTTCTTTCTGTCTGAGAGCTTAATTTGAGAGTGGACATGTGGGGATCCACAGGCTAGGCTGCAGATGCTTGTGGGAGAGCTGATCTTCTGGTTGGGCTTCCCTCACTCCCTTCACTAGGTGAAGCTTTCAGAGAAGTTTATTTTTCAAAGAGCTTTCATTTACTGTCTAACACTTAGATAGACCTGAAATTCAGTGTATTCTTGTTCTGTACAGTTTATAATTCAGTATTGGACCTGCTTCTCTTAGGAAGGTTATTAAATGACACATCGTTTTCAGGCAGGTTCTCAGTAGAGACCTCCACTCTTCTTAATCTATGGTGAAATACCGTGGGTCTTTCCTACATCTGGAGTTAAATTTCTTACCTTCTGCTCTCTTTCATGCAAGACTTATTTGCACTGATGCTGTGGCCCAGGGTGCTTCACCATTACCTATAGCTGTTCAAGGACCTTTCCACCCCTGGAAACAGACTGTTGTTGTTTATGTTAGCCCTTCTCTTGACAGAGGGCTGTCACAAAGCTCTGTATTTTTTTTCCTTGCTCTTTTGCCTTTCTATGTTTTCCAGGGTATTTCCAGTCTAGTGATGTGTAGGTTTGTAAAAAGTGAATAGATATAGTATTAGTTGACAGCTTCATGAATCACAATTATTAGGAAATTTCCAAAGCTGAACTGAACGCAATATTCACATGATAATTAATAATAGGTTTGAAATGATGAAATAGTTATGAAGTAATCCCCACACAATGCACACTGAAGTCCCTTCAAGCAGCCTCTCTTTGTAATCTGCTTTGTGATGTTAATAAACACATTGATCCAGAACCCTGTTCCGGCGTGGCACGTATCACTGGAAGTTCCAGGTGAGATGCAGTTAACAGATGCCTGGTCTTAGGAGAAACTATTTGCTGATTTACCTGAGGTTAGAAACTGATGCTGAGCAGGGCCACAGGATCCCTACTGCCCGGTCTGCCTGCAGGTTTCCTCAACCTGGCCAGGGACAAGTGCTGTGGTCCAGTCCATTTCCAAACCCAAATGACAGCCTGTTGCTACATCACTTTGCCTAACTATGAGCCCTTTGCTGGTTAGCTGACACTGCTGCAAGCATGCCAAAACCTGGGCATAGGCTACCTGCTCAGAATAAAGTGACTGACTGGTTGTGACGGTTAAGCATCATTTTTATGCCTTTTATAATTGAAAAGTTTATTGGACTGCTTATAAAATTTGATGTCTAACAATTTTTGAGCAGAACATTTTTCAGGTAAAATCTCTGCAATACGATTGCATTAGTTTTCTCTTCAGTTATGATCTCACTGTGCCTTTACTTGGCTAAGTTACAACTTGCCGTGTCCAGCGGCATTTTCATCCAGAGGCATTTTCTTTTCTGTACTTTCCACATGAAAGTCCCTTTGCATTTTATTGTGAAGGTCCCAAAAGAACATGGCCTTCACCCTTCACTTCAAAGGACACCAGATGAATTAACCAGATGAATTATAGGGCTACGATGCAGACAACAGGATTTCTCGTATTACACTGTTGGGTTCCCTGATCCAGCTGAAAAACATAGTTGTGTTTTCTTCCTTGTTTTCATACCATTGTATCTGATCTGCTGGTCATCCAGAACTCTGTCTCTAGTGAATCACAGGTGTGCAGTGACATTGACCTGGAATTGTTGTACACACCTTATTGCATTACCTTGTGTGTGCATGTCCCTCTGATTATGCCATGTTTGCTACCTAATTTTGTTCCACACTGTAAAAGCCTTTGGTTAGCATCATACCCAGAGTCTCCAGAAACATGAAAATGTTTTTGGAAACTCCTCCCACCTTGAGTGTGGCTTTAGGCATGCAGCTTGAAACAGGTTAATGGATTTAAATACGAAGACCAGAGAAATACAAAATATTTGGGCATGTGGTTAATGGGATCTTCTTTCCACAATGTCCTCTTTCCATCAAAAATAAGGTGGAAATCCCAGCCCTTTGCCACTGGGTGGTACCCACTTAAAACATTATGTTTCTCTCTTAATTGTATATGCTCTTGTTTGCAAATAAGGTTTGGTCTGAATGAATTCATGATAGTTAAAGTGAATGCTGAAGTCTACAATTTTTCCCTGGTAAAGAATCTTAATAAGCTTTTGATATTTGGTTATCAGCTAATAACTCCAATAATCCTTCTTTGGCTTGGCTGTGCTATGTTTACATGGTTCTTTCAATCTGGCAGATGTCTGTGCTACTGCCAGAAGAGGTGGTACCACCTACCACCTCTATCCACCCAAAGCAGCTTGTTTCTGTCTGCTGCATGCCCAGTGCTGTACCGGTCCAATGGCAGTGATGCACAGGCACACTGCACAGCCATGTGACTGCAGGTCTGAGCAGCAGGGACATGGTAAGGACCAGTTTCTGGAAAAAGGGGACATGACTTCTCTTTCTGATTGCAACGAGGACTTCTGCTGGATTCAAGGGATGTTACAATGAAATGCGAGATTTGAAGATGTTCCAAATCTCAGAGGATTGCACCTTCATTAATAATGTTCATTAAGACCTCAATTCACCAAAATACTTAGGAACATAACTCATTTCAAGTGTCTGAACTGTACCATTGACTTCAATCAAGCAGCTAATGTGCTTAAAATGAGGTGAGTACTAAAGCAATTGATGGATGAAACCATATGGCCTATTGCAGCCACCCCGGGTATCAATTGCAAAACATTCATTGATTCAACCAGGCAGAGCTGTGCTGCCAGGCTGCAAAGAAACTGTGGCATCGTGGAGTGAATCTCAGGCCACAGTCCCCTGGCCATGACTGCACACCAGGATCAGACTGAGACCCCTTGCTTGCCTCCCTCCACTGCACCCCACCTCAGCTGGGTGCCTGGGCAGTGGCGCTACCGTGACGTGTCCTGGAGAGCTTTCCCCACCCATGTCAGAGACACAGGAGCTGAGGGGGAGCACAATGGCCTTGAACGTAGGAGTCAACTTCTGTGTCTGGTTCCAAATACTTGATACCAGCAAAACCTTCCTTAAATTCATTATTAGTTTTTGGCTGTGTAAAGCTTTTAGGTTTCCAGCCCAGAGCAGTGCTCAGGGTTTAGATTTTTTCATTACCCAGCAGTATTTCTAACAGAGACTGACTGTTCAATCTATTGTCTGAGTAAGCATGAAATCCGATAAGTAACTTGTCAGAAACAATTATTAAAACAAAACAAAATAAATTTGGGTACGTCCCAGCTGAATGCATACAGCTATTGAAAATTGTAATAGTCCTGAATTTCTGGCAGGAGAACTGTGGAGTGTGTTGTTTTATTAGATGGTGTATTGTGAGATTCAACCACCCACCTGCGCTCACACTTGGTTCACTTCAGTGTGTGAACTGTCATTGCAAGCACCAGCAGTGACAGTTGCTCCTCGAGTGGGAAGTGTTGCTGCAAGATATATTTTGTAGTGTAGTGCTGCAGGTTTTAAGTTTTGATGACATCCCTGCCAGTGGCTCCAGCTGATTTGATATAGAGCAGAATTCAGGTCAGGGTTAAGGCATGGTAAAATTTCAACCAATATTAAATATTGGAGATTATTGTATTCAGGTCCTTTTTCAGGGAGCAAAAATATTTGTAACCTGGAGTACGGAAGTTAGCCAGGCAGCTCTCCTGCCTGGCCTGCTACCTGGTACGTACAAACCTCCTTTCTCCCTGAGCCTCTCTGGGTACATGGGAAAGGAACTCAGGGTGGTCAGAGTCTTCTCTTCTTGAGAAACTGATAATTAAAAATGGATAAGGCAGAGATTCAAGGTCACTGATCATGTGCTCCAAGTTTGGGTCAATATTTTTTCACCTGATGGCCAAATATAACTGGTACCTTGTATTTTTTTGAAGTCTTTTGTTAATATTCTGCTCCTGCAGAACTTTATCCCCCTTGACTCAACTTTATCCACATTAGGCAATGTGCAAATGTTTGTGTTGGCTGGCGAGGCTACGTACATGGAACTGGAAAGCTGTGCGTACCTTCGAGCGGACACCGTGACTAAAATACTGCGTTTCTTAGCTGCAGCAGTCACCTAAGCGGTGAGTGACCTTCATTCAGCTCTTTCATCTGTGAGTTAGGCTTCGTCTACTGCTCCCAAAATAAGACAAGTGACCAGCACACTGGGCAGCAGTCTGGACCAAAGGGAAGGCTTTTCTCTTCACATCTCCTGCTGTGCTTACTACAGCTTCCATGTTCTAAGTAAACATTCAATAAGAAAGGGAGACATGAGTCTAAAGTGTAGTGTTTATCCCACGCACCTGTGAGGAAGATGGGAGAGCAAGTGTCCCACTGCATGGATGTAGAAACCCAATTTCAGTGGTATGCCCTGTGGCATAGGTAAAATGATTGTCACTTCCTTGGACTTTAAAAGAAAGGGTTAAGGTATTTAACCCACAGGGCAGGTTTAGGTCTGCAAAGCCTGAATGAGAGGAATCATACCATGCAAGGCAGAGAACAGACCCCAGAGAGGGGCAGGGTTCAACACCCACCTCTTGTCTCCAGCATTTCCTTGTGGCTGCCTACAGCAGGGTTTGACCTACAAGAATCTGGTAATTTTATCCTTTTTCTTAAGGAGGAGCCCATGCTCCCCACCTGGGTTTTATAAACATTGCAAAGCAAAAGGGAACCCAACAGCGCAATAGTGAAGCTGCTTGTGCACATGCACCTGGCTGTGAGCAGCTGTGCACTTTGCAGGGAACTCTAACAAGGAGCTGCACTTGGGCTTTCAAATTCTTTAGACAGTACGATGACCCCTTTCCTCCTGTAGCTGCAACAAAGGTGTCGGGAGCAAGACTGCACTCTTACCCCTCACTCATCCAGATTTGTTACTACCCGTTTTCTGCCAACAGGAAAGAATCAGAGAACCATGCTATTTATAAACCCTCCATCTTTGCTGATGTAAAATGGGAGGCTAATGAAATACAAAAGTATGTTATATCTGAGTATAATATTAGAGCTACAGTTAATACATTTGTGAAATTCATAGGTATTCTATAATGCAATGCTCTGTATGATCTGCTCTATTAATAGTTTCTTAAGTATTATAGTTAAAGCTCGCCAGATGTGTGCTAAAATATAATTTATGTATAGAAATACAGTATGTTGCTGCTTAATTCAATGTCATTCAATAATATATTTCATACAAAAGCATCACAATCTATTAAGCCAAAGACATTTACTGGGAATTTACTTCAATCCTTAGGAGGTTGAAAGTAGCTTCAGTGGGATTAATGGCTTAAAGTTAATTGTTTTAGCTAATGTTTTATTTGAAATGTCCTGCTCAGCAAAGGTAATGTGACATTTCACTCACTGGGGATGTCGAGCCAAATTCATTGCTGACATAGGCAGGTGTAACCCCATTGACTTAATTAGAACTGCACCTACTTACGTCAGCAGTGAATTTGGTATCTTGCCCTTTTGAAGAAAAAGAAAAAATGTAAAGGTTGGCTTTTAGAAACCTGGAGGTGGAGCACAGAGGACAAAAGAAAGAGGAAATACCAGTATCTGAAATGAGTTGGCCAGAGTTTGTCTAGAAAAGTAGCTAGTAAAAGCAGCCAAAACTGACCTTAACCTCTCCGGGAAGGGCTGTGTGTTAAATCTTGCTAAATAAATGGTGTGAAAATAATCTGAGGTTTTAATAACTGCTTGAAAGAAACAAACACATAATTGTTTCTGAAACAAAGAATAATCATTGCCATTTTGTGAGGAAGAAACTTGCTGTTTAGGAGAGATACTGATGACCTGGAGCAGGAGGGAGACGTTCACATTTACAAGTGCATATTGGTCCTGAAAGGGAAAATGGAGAAGTGAAAGACAAGTGAAGAGGTGCTTAGCCACTTGTCTTCTCCAAGACAAAGACATGACCTCATGAAGTGACAGGTGATCCCTTCCCAGCCACTGCAGTGGATAACCCAGTCAGCTTGTGCAGAACCCAGCTACGGGCCTGACTGCCCCCAGCAGAAAATGTGCTCGTATCGGGTCTGTGGGAGCGGGATATTTGCAGATGGACTTGACCTGTATGGTGTGGATCCATTGCCACTCTTGCTTTCTCTATGGGGAGAGAGAGAAAAGGAGAGAGAAGCCTGTTGTCCCAAAAGTGGGATCATTCACCCAGTGTGCAATACTCCAATACACACACAGAGCAGAGGTATTTTATTATTGCATATTTGCGCAGCTATGGGGCTAGGTAATATTCTACAAAGCTAGCCCAGCTTGACACGAAAGTTACGGCTTATTTATCCCATTTAGCAAACATCAAGATCAGCCTTTTTCTACATTAATTAGTTAGTAACTCATCCTAACAGATCTCACTGGATAATTGTAATCTCTGTTTCTGTTTAAAGGCACAGTGTTCTTTTAAATCAAGGCACATGGACAGTGAGGAGTAGTCTTGACTGGGAATGGGGTCTTTATGGAGTCAGTGGTCTCGATCTCTTCCTGCAGCCTTTACCTTTACTCCAGTTCCTGTTGACTTCACACCTTGTGGCAACCATCCAGCTTTTGATGCCAGGATGTTCCCTTTTATCAGTCTTCAGCTGCTCTTCAAGGGCACAGTCGGCACCATTTTATCAGTCTTCAATTCCTCTTCAAAGGTATAGTCATTAACAAGGCATGCAAGTTAGTAATCAGTTCCCTGTTTTGCAAAATTTTGGCTCGTTGTTCTGACTTAGTAGAAAATTTCATTTTCCACTGTACAACAATCCTCTGAACAGAAACACATGGATCAATTGTATCTGACGATGGAGATCAGACCTTCCCAAGTCAAAATCTATAGAACTAAGCAAGTTTACAGCTTGATATTTCTTAAGCCAGTTGATTTTGGACAGTCAGGAGAGCATCAGCAAACCCCCTGGGTCTCCATCAAGAAGGTCAGGAGAGATGGCAGAGAGTCCTGGAAGACCTGAGGATGATGTGTTGTGTGCAGTCGGTGGATATGTTGCTTTTTGCTCCCGAAGCAGCTCCTAGCCCAGGCACGGGCTAGCAGAGTTAGTTTTGGAAGTAGTGCCTGTGATAGCAGCAATGTCAACTGGTCTGAGGTTTATCACTTGTCATGGAATGTCTGAAATGTTTCCTAAAACTCTGCCTTTTAAGAGCAGGTGAAAAGCAGTGTTCAATTAAAAGATTTTTTAAGAACGAAGCAAAGTTGATACTTCGCCTTCAACACTTGACACAGCGGTGTAAGTGACCCTAAAAATGCAGAAACTGAAATGAGCCCCATGGACTCATTGTTTTTATTTTAAAGGCCTATGGATATTTTTGAGGCATTAGTTAAAAGATTACTACCCCCACCCCTGATCCTTGAAAGGACATTCACAAGGTTGTTAAAACTTCTGTGTCCTCACCCTCAAGCCACCATCTCCCCCTCCCCATGATCTCATTCCTGGCGATGTAGGAGAAGAGGGAGAGGGAGGAGAGGTACCATGCCATGGAGGTGAGGCAAGTGCAGAATGTGCTTCTGGATAATGCGATATCCCAAGCTTTTTATTCCATGTTTGAATTCCTGATACATATGACACTGCACATAATTCAGAAACTAGATATTGACTTCAGTTCAGGAATGCTAATGCCAATGCAATTGTCTCTGAATGTAATTTCAAGACTCACAAACTGGCTTTGTTTTCAGTCCACAAGCATGCCTACTGTTAATTAAGAGGATGTGCTCAAAAGTTCTATATAAAAGCATGTTGTCTTGAAAAGATTAGTCAATTCATGAAGATAAAATCCATGTAAGCAGAGAATCCTGTTCCAGTATTTGATATAGCTTGGAGGAAGAGGAGAAGAGGCATGCTATACAAAATAATTAAATTTTTAAGCATTTTCTGAGTGGAAAGTAATGCTTTTTTATGCAATAAGAAGCAACCCTAATGGAATATCTCACCCTTTAATCTTGGCCATGCTGCCATTCGTATATCATCATGATAACCCTTTTAAATGCCTTGCTGCACAACATGCAACCAAGAGCTATGTATTAGTTTAGAGTGCACATAATTTTTATGGAGTGATCCCTGTGTTTACATTTTCAATATGCTCTGAGCTTTGCTTCAGCACAAATGCCCTTCAATCAAGCAGGCAACATGATACGATGGTCTGATATGGCTTTCTCCATTCAGAAATGCCATTTCCTGTTTTACGTAAAACTTGATATTTTATGGATTGGCAGAGTATTAAAACATTTATGAGCAGAGGAAATCTGCAAATTAATTACTCTTCTTAACTATCTAAGGAGTGTATATGACTGGTCAGATTCCAATCTGAGGTACGGTGCACAGGAACAATTGAATTCAGGTTTTAACTTCAGATGTCTACTAATATACTCCTCAGCACAGAGGAAACTCAGTTTGAACATGAAAACTGCAAGTTGCTTTAACTGAAAAATAATATTTGACCACTGGGTTTGAATTCTAGTGAACTGCAGGTATAGGGTGAAGGTGAAGTGGTGAATATGCTATACACTGGTTTGTAATATGTATCAATATATTATATTATGATTATTCTGTCTACATTCCAGAATGAGATTACAGGAATTACCAGAATAGAGGAAAAGGTTTTACAATCATATAACATTATACTGGTATAAAGCTGTTCAAGCTTCTTGGCTGTGCAAGAATTTGAGTGATGTTCTCCTATCAACTCACCTATGAGTCCAATATAAAGGCTTTGCTATTTGCTCAGACAGTAGGGGGTTTCCTTAATTTATAATTTACCAGGCTTTCATCAGCGCTTCCAGATGTGTTTTGCTGAAAGTCGAGGTAAGTTCAGCCACCCAAAAAAACAGTTTATAAACTAAACTAAGACATGTAGAACTGAAGAACAGAGATGCAGGAGGAGCTGGCCAGAGAGAAAGATGATTTTTCTTGTGCAGAAGAAAATTCCTGTTCATTATCTTACAGCTACACCACAAAAGTGTGTGTTTTTTAGGAATTCACTTTATGATTTTAAAGACAGGCTTAAGTATCCTATGCACCAAGGAAGTGTCCAAAAAGGGATTTAGCCCTGTACCACCTCTCACCATTGTAAGTCCTGACAAGGGAAAGAGATGAAAAGTGATGAATTATTTATCAGCCCAGACTAGTAATTTATGTAGAAAGTTCTTTCTAACCCTTTTATCCTCAAATATCCCCACATCTTTTTAAGTCATTCCCACTTCTCTGTGGGGTAAGCAGACACAGCTGGATCTATCAATGCCTGCAGAGAGTGCCTCTGACGTTCTCAACACTGTTTGCAATTTGCCAATACCCCTGACATCCCATCAGGTCAGCTCTGCAGGACTCCTTCTTCTCAGCCACGGGACCTGGGGCAGTCAACCGCTCTCCATCAGCAGCTGTTGACAGGCCTCAGAGCCTCTGGGAACCTACCCTCGGTGGCACAGCACTGCAAACGGTACATCACTGTTTGGGCTTTCTGAATATGGCCTAAATACCTATAAAACTGTGTTTTCTAAGAGGTTCCTTTGGGAGTGCTGACTAAATGGAAGCTCTAATAACCACATCCATCGTGGTGTGAGAGAGACTGTCACAGTGATATTTATCTGTTAGCTGTCATTTAAGAAGATAGAAGTGCTCTCTTGTAAGATGGAATTTGCAGAAGTGCATTATTTATTAATTTATTTGTGGTATGTTACCTACTGGAAATTGTTTCTGTCCTACTTCACTCACAGTCTTTAGACTATGGGTCTTGGCTTACTTATTCCACAAGATCAATAAAGTTCTGAAGTTTTTGGAAATGAATGTGTTGTTAGAAATTGTGACTCCTGTGCAGAGCAGAAAGCTGGGATGCTCAACCACACTGCACCAGAGCCTGAAACTGGAATATGCAGCCACTGTGCCACCCATCAGAGAGAACAGAAACCGATAGTACCCCATTCTAAATTACAGACAACAGGACCATGATCAGTGAAGATAGTAGATCAGATCCTAGAAGCAGTATAGAGGTGTCAACCTGCTAATTTACTATCTCTGCCCTGCCATGGTGATTGTTTTATGTTGCTTCTGTAGGTAGCTCAGATTTTGCTGGCTTAAGGCTTTTGCCTGTGCTCCCTCATGCAGGACAGGTCCTGTGCCCCTTGACCAGGCAGAGCGTGGCCTGAGGGTCAGGAGTGACCGTGAAAATGTTCTTTGTGAGATAATCAGACTTAACTAAATCACTGTATGTAACGTGTGCGTGTATGTGCACGTATGCACATAGCAGTGCTCTAGGCCCCCAGCACCCTGTCCTCTCAGCCCCTGAGGTATATTTAAAGGAAGTTCAAGGCTCCTTTACAAAAGGCTGATTTTGAAATGTTTTGCTGAGAACAAGCTGAAGTTCTGCTTCTCAAGATCCAGGGATTTTCCCAAGCAAACAAGGGTTTGCTCTGCCAACCTCTCAGTGCAAAGTGGCTGTGGCTGTTAGCATAGCTGTTACCCCAACCATGAGGCAACCTGTGAAGTCAGGGTCCACATCCAAATCCCCCTTTGGCTAATGCTGTTTAGATTTGAGGCCACAGCAGGACAGAGAATAAGGAAAGGTGAAAAATTGGATTGGAATTGCCTCAAATGGTTTGTATCTGGTGTTTCAGACCACTTTAATCATCCAGTTAGTCAGACCCCTTTGCTGCAGCAACCCCATTTTTGGGGGTCCCTTGGCATTCCTGCTGTCTTCAAGGTATGGGATTACAAAAAAAGACAATTGTCTGCTTCACTCTTATTAACAAGCCACCAGCCATCTGTTGGAGTGACTAATTACTGGAGCATTATAATTTACATGCATTTTAATTGTTTAAAGGCTTAGTTGTAAATTGTTTCTAGATTTTATTTTCCATTATTCCAACTCCAAGCAGTGGATGACAGTGGTGGTGGGGTTTTTTTGAATATCAGTCCTGTAAATATTGTTCATCAGTCCATAAAAGCAGTAAAATGCCTAAAACTGCATCTGCAGCAACCTCAACATTTAAGTAGTAATGTTTGTTGTTCTCTGATGGTTAATATCTATTTTTGTCCAAACAATTCATTAGGTTGACTGCCTACATTATTTAACTTAATATTCATTATAAATTATTAATTTTCTAGAGCTTTACTGTATTGCATATAATTAAATGATTTATAAATGAGCTCAATCATCCAAAAAATCAGTATATGGTTAAAAAAAAAATCCCAAACCATCAGTTTAATCTCAGTTAGCTGCTGCTATTCATAAAGTTCCCACACTGTTCCTGTGGGCTGTAATAATACGGAAACTGCTTGCTGGAAATGTATGCTGTGGTTCAGCATGGAAAAGCATTTTCTGTACTCAGTGAGAGAAAATAGCAGGTACAGAAGGAGATACAAAGTAATAAAAAACAGTGAGGTGGAAACTCTGCATGGGCTTTTTGTATTAACACAAAGAGTGACTGAAAATGGACCAGGGGAACTAAGATTTAATTTTTATCCCAGTTGTTTGGATTTTGACTTAATGACATAGGCTGCAATTTGTCAGGTGGTGTTAGCCGTGCTGCTAAAGTTTTAGGATCACTGAGCAGAAGATCTCAGGTTTTCTTCTCATGCATGAATGGGGAGAATCAGGTTTCAAGAGACTCTCCCAGTTGGGTTTGGATTACGCAGACTAAACAATGGATAATTGATCTTATTTTGTGTGCACCAGGTTTGGCAGGATTTGTATAGTGCTTTCTGATTTGGGCTCATCTCTAACTATGGAGAACCAGCTCTTGTTTAGAGTAGATAGCTTTTCAGTTTGGTTTGGTTTGGTTTGGTTTGGTTTGGGTTTTTTGTGTTATGTTGTTTCTAGATGTTCATTGGAGCTTTAAGTGGAATTCCATGCATTTTCAGAACTACATTTTTTGGGTCAGTCTTTTTTCAATGCTGAATAGAATAGAATAGAATAGAATAGAATAGAATAGAATAGAATAGAATAGAATAGAATAGAATAGAATAGAATAGAATAGAATAGAATAGAATAATTTCAGTTGGAAGGGACTTACAATGAACGTCTAGTCCAACAGCCTGACCAATTCAGGACTGACCAAAGATTAAAGCATGTGGTTAAGGGCATTGTCCAAATGCCTCTTAAATACTGGCAGGCTCAGGACATCGACCAACACTCTAGGAAGACGGTTCCAGTGTTGAGCACACTCTGGGTAAAGAATGATTTCCTAATACCCTGCCTAAACCCTTCTGGCACAGCTTTGAACCATTCCTGCACATCCTATCACTGGATCTCAGGAGGAAGAGACCAGCACCTCGCTCTCTACCTCCCCATCCTCAGGAAGCTGTAGAGAGCAATGAGGTCACGCCTCAGCCTCCTTCTCTCCAGACTAGACAAGCCCAAAGTCCTCAGCTGCTCCTCACAGGACATGCCTTCCAGCCCTGTCGCCAGCTTTGTTGCCCTCCTCCAGACCCATACATATCTTTACAGTGTCCTTGAACTGCAGGTGAATGTAGGGCTGTACACTGGAGTAGTATCAATTTAGTACAAACGAAGGCAGGGAGGCAGCAGGAGGAACATGCCTTGCAGGGGTCAGTCCCTTGTTTTGGTCTCTTGGGGATGCAGATCGATGAAGTAAGAAAATGAGGCCTATGTTGATCCCCATCCCCATGACACGATAAATGTTGAGGGTTAAATCCTGCCAACAGCTACCAATGACCTTAGGCTTTGCTCTTTTCTTCTTACCCTCATTTTTCCTCTGGGTGTAGAAAAAGCAGCTGCAGGAGCTTAATGTGAACACCATCACATGTACAAGAAACGCTGCATTGACAATATGTGACTCAAGCAGATGCTGATGGACGGAAATGAGCAGTCATGGGGCTGGAGCAAGCTGGGATGCCACAGCAGTAGGGGCAAGATGGCAACCAGTGGGCTGGAGGGAGCTTGTGGGAACCTAATTGTGTCACATATCTGAGGAAAAGCTGGGGTGATTTCTGTGCCCCTGATGGGTTATCTTTTCAGAGAGCCTACTGGAAGTGGCTTACTCCTGCCTTTGCATCAAAGGATGTTGTTTGAAGTCATGAGGTATCTGTATAAGGCAAACAAAATTATGGACTGGTGGCATGGTGTCTTTACCCAAACTCCATATTCAGAATCAAATAGAGACCAAGCCCTTTCTGTGACATCAGTTTGACCAGCCTTTTATCCAAGGACAACATTGAGTACTTTTGGCACTTTCTGAGTTTGCAAGGTCTGTGATCTGCCAGTGTGATTCTGAGAAAATACTTAGAAAAGAAAGCACATGAGTTTGTACCTTGGCTTTTCTCACTCTAGTGACTCAAAGACTGTCCCCGTTGTCTTGCTGTGCATCTGGAGAGCCACTCCAGACCTTATTCTGGTGTCCTCCAAAGAGCGCTGGCTTACGCTCTATACACTGCAGAATATGATGGCTTAAATAAGGCACTTTATAGATGGCAAGTGATGTTGCTAGAAAAGACATACCCAAGAGGCTTCTGGGTATGAAACTCATGCTCCATGGAGCAGATGCATTCCGTCCAACAAATTGCCAGTACAACTTCAGGAAACTGATTATTGTCCATGCACCAAAAGGACTGAAGTCACGGGGATACAAAGGGGTGTTTCCTTTGTGAGATTCCTCATGTGAAATGAACACAGCAGAATATTGGGTACCAGCTGAAATGATCTATGATACAGGGTCTTGAATACGAGGCAACCCAGCAAATCATAAGACAAAAGAAAGCTCTCAAGTGTAACAGGAGGATGTTGTTGTGATGGGGACCCAGAGCAGCGGGTCCTGCATCATGTCCATACACCCATCTCTCTAGTGGTATAACAGGTAGAGATTTTTATACCTGTCCCAGGCAGAGATTTAGCTGTTAGAAAGACACCTGAGTCACTTATACCCCAGAGAGTCCTGTCTTGCCATATCTGCTTACAACCAACCAATACTGTCAAGTTTTCCTGATCCAGCCCAGCCCTGGTCTACCACAGCCCACCCTAGAGGGTACTCCAGCTCTCAGCAGCCCTGGACAGATGCTGATGTCAGTTACCGGAGATGTTGACTGCTCAAGCCAGACATGGTGCCTGGCGGGAACCTGCACTTGGTGAAAACTGAGTGGCTGGGAAGAAAGAGGGGTTGTGGCAGTGACGGTTGAACCTGAACAATAATTGCACAATCTGCCCCTCAATTAAGGAAGTGACACCACGAGACTGGAAAAACTAAGTGTAGTGCAGTAATTATTACAGTTAATAACCAAACTTAGCTGCACAGTAGCTACAATCATTAATTCCTCCTTTTGCTTTAGAGGCCTTGTTTCTTCACTGGTCTGACCCTTTGCTGTCCAGCCATGAGAGACTTTGAGACCCACATCTTTCCAGGCTCCCCTAGGGAGACATCATTCTGCAGGGTGCAGAGGAGGAAGCTATTTCTCATAGCCCCTTGCCCTAGTCCACATCCCATTAAGCTCCTCCAGTTCATTTTGTAAGACCTGCTGGCATCACATTTTACCTGCTGTCAGCCTGCAGTGGGGTTTTAACTGTGAACTTGGCCAGTGAGATCAGGAATCTGGTGCCCTTCTTTCCCTTCAGCAGATGCAGCACGTGCTATGTGAAACAAATGTTTTAATTCCTATTCTTGCACGAGATGGCATCCATATTTATATAATTTCCCTGCAGAATAATGTGCTTGTTCTGTTCACTCCTCTGAACAAAGCTTTGCGCAGACAGGAGGGAAGTGTATGAGCTCTGCTTAATGTGACTTCCACAAAGGTAGTCCTAATGAGAGCCCTTCAGCTGTGCGAGAGAAGGAAAGAGACAACCTGTAGGAGAAACAACCCTCTTTAAAGATATGAACTCTTTGAAGAAGTCTTCTTTAATGGTTTAATTATAATATCCATGTTTACCAAATCTTGTTTCCAGTTAGGGAATCAAGGGGTATTTTCTGATGACTTCTCTAGCTTTAAAATGAAAAGTTCAGGGATAGCTATGCAATTAACTGTGACTTATGCATATCTGTATAGCAACAGCAAACCCGCTGTGGAAGAAATTAAATATATCCTCGAAGGAGAGTGATTGCATAGATGACTTATTCAAATGTGTAGATAAATTACTTTGACATGTTTTGCAGGAAGGAACAGAGACACGTCAGTATAAAATAGCTCTGGGTACCACAAATCTATTCACAGGTAATTGGATTACCTCAAGTGTCTGTGTGTTGGTTTTAGTTGGGACAGAGTTAATTTTCTTCACAGTAGCTAGCCTGAGCCTGTGTTTTGTATTTTTGGTGAGAAGGATGTTGGTAAGATACTAATGTTTCTAGTTGTTGCTAAGGAATGTTTATATCAAGTCAAGGACTTTTCCAGTTTCTGGTGCTGTGCCTGTGTTCCCAAATTCTTCTCCACAGGAAGCTGGGAGGAGACACAGCCCGGACAGATGACCCAGACTGACCAAAGGGGCATTTTTTTCCATAAAACATCATGCTCAGTATATAAAGCAGGGGTGAGCCAGTGGCCATGTTGGCCGTTGCGTTTGCTCTGGCTCTCTCTCCATCTCTCTCTCTCTTGCTAAGACTCACTCTGGGTCTGGTGCGACCTCTCCCAGGCTTTGTCTCTCTGGCTCTTGTTACCTGGGACCTGTCTGGGCATCAGTCAGCAGGTGGTGAGCAATTGTATAATTTGTTTTATTTTCAATTTTTTTCATTATATATTATTAGCAATAATATTAGTATTATTATTTTTGTTAGTATTATTGTTAGTATCACTATTTTACTCATTTATATTCAATTATTAAATTGTTCTCATCTCAACTGTGCTGCACAAAAGAAACTCCTAGCTCTTGCATGGAGGGGAGCGAGAGTAATGGGCATTGACAGGTGCGGCCTTTTCAGCCATGTGGTGGCTTTCCTGCTCCATCCAGGCCATTCCACAGTGCAGGAGCAAAGGGAACCATCCCCATTTAGGCCAAATGGAGTATAGATCTAAAAGCTGCCCTGCTTTGCAGTGAAATGGCTCCAGTGTCAACATCTGGTACAGATGACAGCTCCCACCCACCACCACAACAGTTGTGGGCACCTTCGGTGTGTTGGAGGTTATTCCCTATGGGGCAGGCTTGTGGAGCACCCCATGGATGCCCAGAGGCTGGAAACCCTCAGCTGGTGGTTGTGTGCATCTCACTGCAGTCAGGACACTTCTGGATATCATTTCTAGTTACCAGTGTCTATCCCGACACTGCTGCCTAAAGGCTGATCTGATATTTTCATCCATATTTTTCTATTTCATCTGCTTGGCCTCCACATCTGGCATTGCTGGATGAAGAGCTGCCATATTCAGTCAGACTCCAGATCTGTTTAGGCTCAGACTCCATCTTTAATTATGGCTGATATCAGGTTTTCAGGAGATGATACAGTATGAATCTTTTACCTATGAGATCCGTACATGAGATGAGAGATCCTGCTCGCTAGCAGTCAGACCTGGAAAGTGTGGTTTAGCATTCTTTAAAAACATTTTTGTCATGAGCAGTTGTGGCCATTCTTGACAGTCTAATATCCATATGCTACCAACTATCACTTTGAACTGTATGTATTTCCTGATTCTGCTTTTTGTCACTGACCCTGAAGTGTGTAAATATTACCCTTCATGTGCATTTTCCAGGACTGGTAGGAGCTGAAAATGTTCTGGGTGTTTCAGAATAGAGCCAAAGCCAGCAAGCTTGTGTGTGTGCATGTAAGAAATTCAGCTCCAGTTTTAAAAATCAGCGCCACTCACATCAGCGGTGACTGTTGATGGCTCACCACACTGCTCGGTGCAAGAGAAGTGGCAGAGCAGCTCTTTCTCCCTTCTGCTGCCAGCCCTGTACTTTTACCCACGGGGAACAGCTTGGTGAACTACTAACACTGGCTCTTATGTGAGTCAATCCACCGTGAACCATTCACTGGATGTGTCGAAAAACCCACCCAGGCACCTCGTTGTTTGCTCTTGTTTGTACAAACAGGGGGAGGGGTTGTGGTCCCCGCCTTGACAGCCTTGCTTCCAAGCTGGGAGGAAAGAGGGAAGAAGAGGACAAAGATGGAAGGAGGAGGGACCATAGGAAGTAATTACGTGTGTTCAGCTGACGCAGAACATTGACTCATCTTCCGCTTCAATGTTACAGTCCTGTTGTGCGGTTTCCTTCCCCTTTTCATTAATTGAGGGCTAAAGCCTGAACTGCTGTTTCAGTGACAAAACCACTGGTTTGCTGCACGCATAAGTGCCTGCCTTTTATTGCTGCTCATTTTTCCCTTCCAGAGCTCCCACTGCAGCAGATATCCTTGGGGCACAGGGAGAGAGAGAGCCCTAGTGCTGCACCTGCTAAGTGCCTGAGGACCACATCGCACCTAGTATTATTTAATGACTTGCAGTGGAAATTGTGACTTACCCTGCTGCAAGTGTGCAGCACGCTGTGCAGAAAACCAAATTGCTGAATGAGTGCCTTCTGCAGGTGGTATTGTTAGCCTTCCCCGCCTAGGTACTCCCACCCAAGGGGGAAAAAAATTGAAAAGAAATGTGCCATTCCTTGGGACAAAGCCAGCCTGTTTGTCTTGGTCTGTGTCAAAGCACTCAGCCTCAGGTCCTGCTTGCAAAGCGAATGAACTCAGGCTGTGACGGGCCTAGGAGCCTCAATGAGGGCATGAATTGTGGTTAAGGTCTGCCACAGTGATGTCCTTCCCACTTCTGCTCCTGTCCTCTTGTACAAAGCCAAAACAGTTGCACTTTTGCACATCACAGCCAAGAAAAATAACTACAGACCTTGTGTGGTTCGGAGCTCAAGGCAACTGTTGTGCAACTTCTCCCATGGTTCCACCTTCATCCTCAGTGTGCCTCTCAGCCGCGCCACAGCTCCCTCCTGAAGGCAGGGTGGGCACACAGGGAAAATACTAAAGTCATCACTTTAGTCACAGGGTGCATTTGGATAGCATGGTAAATGTTGTAAGACTGGAAAGACAGAGTATTTCGGTACAGAGAGGGAGGGAGTGTAAGAAGTGGTTTCACGGGCTGCCAAGTGCTGAATCACAGCTGTGGATGTATCTGCTAAAAGCGACTGGAGATCTCCAGAAGCCTGTGAATGCCCCCAGCTCGTGCACACACACGTGCACATGCACATGCACACACAGTCATATGCACACACCTGGACACAGCCACCCCATGCCTGCTTGCTGTGCCTCTGACCTCACCAACAGTAGAGCTGGCAGCATGGGAAGAGGGGAAAAAGCCACAAATAGGATGGCTGTGCCTTTATACCAAAGTCCAGAAAACACTGTTACTCTCTCAGAACATTCCAGAATGTCATGTCCCAGAGTCAGTCAGCTCCGTGTCTCACAATGTGATAGCATCTTTGGGAAGAGACCTTTCTGCACTCTGAGATCTTCCCAGTGCACACTCTAAATGTTTTTCTTACGGGAATTGGTCCCTGCATCCTTGTCCAAATGTAATTTCTTCTCCCCCAGTCATATAACATGCGGTGTGGTGTCAGACACCCTTTAATCCCAGGGATGTGGTATTTCAGAGCTCTTTCACTGCCTTGCTTTGGTTTCAGAGGTTCCATGGACAGGTAAGTTGCTATGATGATGGTAATGACAGCAGGTGTTGGCTTTGCGTGGCAGGTACTTTAAAGTCAGCCACACTGAGGCAATCAGCAATTGTATATTAGAAGTGAAGACATGAGAAGGCATCAGGCTGAGAAACTGCTAGGTGGCTCAGCAAGGTGTCAGTGGTACAAAGTCCTGGAGATGCTTCTCCCATGGGAACAAGAGGAGAAAGCAAACAGGACAGATGTTGGTCATGTTGTTCCATGTATGACTTTGCCAATGGCTGAAGACCCTGTGCAGCCCAGAGTCCTGCTTGGTGCGGCCACAGGGCTGGAATAAATGGCTTCCTGTTTTTTATTAGGGACTTTCCTGTATTTAAAATAATCATCCCAGATAAGTGAAAAGTCAATAAGTGCTCAAGCTGCACTCTGCTTTGCAATAGTGGAGCTGTGGATAATTACATGATTACCCTGGGGGGCTGCTCCTTTACTCAGATGGGTTTGAAAAGCCAGAGCTTTGTGACATGGTGTGATGAGTCTTTCAGAGACACAAGGTTTGAATCAGCCCTGCCTTGCTATTACCCCTGCACCCTGGTCATATGAGGGTCTGTGTGTTAATGGGAAGAAGGGACGATGGCAAGGACACTGTCAAGTGTTGCTGGCTGCCACGAGGCTTGGGGCTGTTAACGTTTCTGCTAGTTCAGGCTTAGAAGAATCTCTTTTATAAAGATGGCTATGAGTAAAATAATAATTTATTCATACAGAAAGAGCACATGGTAAGAATTAAAATCTACAAAGAGAGAGTCTGAGATCATGATAAAAGGGGGAAAAAATCAGGAAAAATCCAAGAACGAGGTCTCGAACAGTAGATGAAAGAGAATTTCATCAGTCAACGTCAGCTGTTATTAACAAAAAAACCCACCTCCCCCTTCTTCTGTCCTCCAGAAAGTTCATTCCACTCCCAGACACTTTTTGCTGAGATCGGGCATTTTCCTGGTCTTAAGATTCCATTAGTATTCCTCCGCAGAGCAGACCCCAACTCCCAGGCGATGCTCCGCCGTGCCGCCGCTGCCCGCTGGTCCAGCCCCGCGGAGCAGACCCCCCGCTCCCGGGCGATGCTCCGCCGTGCCGCCGCTGCCCGCTGGTCCAGCCTCGCGGAGCAGACCCCCCGCTCCCTGGCGATGTGCCGCCGCTGCTCGCCCCTCGGGCCGTGGCGTTGGCCACGGCCGGCAGGCGAAGCCCGCTCCCACCGCACCGACGCGCTGGCCCCTCCGGTCGCCCCGTCGGTACCCACAGCGGGGAGCAGCGCTCACGGAGGGGCGTCCCGAGTCTGCCCGGGCTGCAGCCCCGTCCCACCGTGCGGTGCCCCCGGGAGGGGGCCCGCCTCAGCCCGACTCCGCGGGAGGGCACTCTCGTTCCACGCAAAGTGAGCAGCGTGAGCATTTATCTTTCTTCTAAAAGGGCAGTTTAGCTATGACAGGTAATCCAAATGATCTGGCAGATATTTCACACGCATCTGAAAACAGGAGCACCTGCTGCTGGCCTACAGGGAAGCTGGGCATGGGAGAGGGGGGCAGCATCTTGCTGGTTGCTAATTAGAGGCCCTGCAACAAAACTCCGGCATTGGGTGCTCCAGCTAGCCCCTGCGAGGGGAGGCCCGTCTTCCCAAAGACATGCAGAGCCACCCACTTTAAAATAATATTCTCCCAGGCGCTGACATCTTTTCAGACATCTTGGGGGAGTCCATCACCTTGTGATGACAAGGAACGGGGTTGATCCGTTTTGCCAATCGTGCTGCGTGACGGAATCACGCCAGATACAAGAGGAGTCGATGCACTGAGGGTAGAGTTTTATGTACAACCAAAGGGTTTGCTAAAGTCTAAGTTGAAGATAAGAGAAGGATCCTGTCACTAACAAAACCTCTATTTAACTACGTATAGAGAGAATATTAAAGTGTTTATGAGACGACCTAATTGTGACCGTACGAGGCTTCTGTAATTAAACCAACTGATTTTCCAGGATTTATTGTAGGCAATCTTGTAGGAAAATTGTATTGTAGGAAAAGAACTACAGAAGTTGAAACAAGTAGTCGTAACATGAAACGTATGACAGATGAACAAGAATTATGCATTGAAATATTTTTCCATGCACATTTTCCTGATCAAGTAATCTTTTTGGTTTGAAAAAATCAGTTAAAAGTAGGACTTAATGCAGACAACAGTTGAGCCTACATGTGAATAAGCACATTAGCAACTGTAATCATATATATCGACAGAAAATAGTACCGGTGTCAAGACAAACCCAGCACAGAATATAAATGCAATAGCAGTTGATGGAGCAAGACAGGGTTTGCTCGTTCTTCCTGTCTGCAAAGCTACAGGACAGACAAATTGCCAAAGCTGGTTTTAACCTAACCAACGAAACTTTCACATTTCTTGCTTTGAGTCATAGCTTTAGCTCTGTCTTAGGATCCTTCTAATGTCACGAATCGTTTGGAGGTACATTTGTTTTTCTCATAGCTCCTATCAGTGCCACTTTCAACAATGTCTAACTTCTATTTTAAATTATAAATATTTATTAAAATCCAAAGCAAAACCAAGATTCAGCTGAACAGAACACAGGGAAAAGGCAAGTAGCAAGACCAAGCAGTGAAGGTGTGACTATTCATGACAAACTCCCAGTGCTCACCTATGGGGTCACAGGCTGGAGAGAGTTCCTGGGTGAAGCAGTCTGTGCAGAGTCCAAAACCTATGGTACCAAGCTGGGGTGTTATCTATGCTCAAAGATCAAATGGGATCACTTCCAATAGCATCCCTCATATTTTCAGGCCACATCTGTTCTTCATAAATTACATGCTGACCCAAAATGCCTTCTGTGAATGTCTACAGAAGAAGTCTAAGAAAAATTAAGATTTCCATCAAAGCAAGCAAGCATGCAAAATCAAATGGAGCATGTTTGCTCATTTAAAACATTTTCCCATCCATTGGCAAAGATGAAATCCTGTTCTGGCAAAGCCTTTGGCACACAGCTGTCAGCCCAGCATAGACAGCACCTTGAATCATGGGAGCAAGAGTGCTGCACTGGACATCTCTGGCTGCTCTGGGTGTCTCTTGGGGTGTTGGAGCTGGCCCTGGGGGTGTCCTGCCAGCCCCAGGCTTAAGGCACCTCCTTGGGGATGGGGCTGTACCAGGTATGGGATGGGCAGGCAGGGTAAGGGCTGGCCCTGACAATGTCTGGTTATTTTTCTCTCATTGTCCCCTGTCTCTGCTCCCCTTTTATACAGAAAGCACTGGAAATCTGGGCCAATCAATCTTTCAAATCATGCAGCAGGAAACCAGGTGCAATTTCAGGCTGCAACAATTTGAAATGGTAAATGCTGCTCATTAGAAAACCTGTAACTCTTTTTAATAGTTTGAAAGGTTAAAAATAAGGGATTTGATACTATCTACATGGAAAGAGATATTTCTTTCATTATTTTTAGAAGTGGATTTAGAGTTCATGGAGCATCAGGCCAGTCAAATGCCTTGAGTCAACCACAGTGGAGATTAAGAACCGTCCTTGCCACAGGAGATGCATCTCCAGTCTGTCCATCAAAGGTTCCTCTCTTGGTGCAAAGGGGATGCTTGGAGGAATAAATGAAAAGAAGTTCATTTTTAGTTCAATAGTAGGCTACTAAAAGGATGCCAACTGTGTATATCCAGTCAGAATTAGGATCACAGGCTTATTTAATACAGCAGATCAAAAGAAAAAGTCTGCAAGCAGCAAAAAATTCCCCTTGCTCTTGAGGTCATCTATACCCAAGTCAGAGTTTTGAGGGAACAAAATTCATTTGCAAAGCCCAAAGCACCAAAACTTGGATTTCTTGACCAGTTTCATCTTGGGAGCAACCTGGCAACTACTCTTCATGCTCTTCTCCCGAAGTAAGGTAGAAACTAACGTGCACTTGTAGGAGACAACATGTGTCAAGAAAAGAGAGATGGTAGGGTGTTGTAGCATACAATAACCCATGCTTTGGATAGCTATGTACTGTGAGAAAACAGTCCCAATTTAAAGAAGTGATTGAGAGTGGGGTGTAAAGAATAGCTCCACAGAGAGAGGACCATCAGATACTTACCACCAACACAGCACTTCCTGTTGTACAATATAATGGAATTCATCTTTCTCTTCTTATATTATGGGGGAGGAAATTACTGTTTTTACAGTTGTGAACCTGCAATAAACATGAAAGAAATTATTGCTGATCTACATTATTAGAAAAGGATTTTCAAGTGCCATTTTGTAGTATTTTCAGTCTCTTTACCTAATTTAAAATATTTTTCTTGATTTTATGTCTCACCTATCATTGAGGAGCTAGTGTTGCTGATCACACTACTGATAAAGAAGAGGATGGCAGAGGTGCAACATGCTTGGTAGTTTTTTCATGATGAAAATGTGAGTTTTCTTTGAAGTCTGTCAACCCATTAGGGCATGGAGAACCCCTGCATCATCCATTAGGAAGCCTTCAAACTCCATTCTCCTGTTAAATTTCAGCTACACAAATTTATTGATTAAAAAATTACCAAATCTCCATCAGGGCCTGAGGCAGTCCTCCTCTGGGAGTGTGAAAGGAAGTGGTACTCCAGGAAGAGGCATCGGTGATCAGTGCCTGGCAGAGGTTCCTCATCCAGTGCAGGAAAATCTTCTGAGTTGCTTTGAACTTGGTTTCCACGTGATAAGCAGAGGTTTGGTTCAACACCACTAAAAATCTGTAAGATTTTTTATCTGATTTAATGGGAATATGATCAAATCCTGAGACAACTGTGCTGGGTTTGTCTTCCTGGTAATTTATAATACAGTGTGTATACACTGGTTACTAATACAATTTATTGCTCTTTTAATATATTGTATTTATTTTGTTTGATTTTTATTTCAGGTTTTCATGAATAGAAAACTATAGATATTTGTGGGGAACCTGAATGGCAGAACTCTATTTCTACTGTTGGTTTTTAAACAGTTGTTTTCACTCCACTTGGGAAACAGTGAATTAATGAAAATTATATCTTTATAACTATAACATCTGAACAGGACTTGAGATTATGACCTTGAGACAGTCGCAAGGACTGGGTCATCTGCACCATTTTACTCATTCCCTCTGCACTTTCTCTCAAACAGAATTATGCATTTTATTATTATTTTTCTTCTTGATAAAATCTTGAGACTGATAACAAAATAGCTAGAGAATAGCGCCTGCTGGAGTTTCATAACTACTTTAATTTTCCTTCTCAAGATAAAAAGTGAAAAGTGGCATTGCAATAATCCATTCTTGAGAACATCTTAAAATTATAACAAGGACAAAGTGGTACAAAATGTATTCATTCTCACGACTTCTTCATGATTGTAACCAGAATAGCAAATGGCAAAATGTATTAATTCTTATAATAAAAATGTAATGAGGACAGAGGATGGTGCAAGATGAATTACTTGTAGTGGCAAACTTACAACTGTGAGGCATGGTCTTATTTGAATAACATAGTGGATTTCTGTAGAAAACATGTACGGTACAAAAACTGCTGTAGAGGTACCAGAAAGACACTGATCCAGTCATGTTGTTGTAGTATAGTAGTTGCCTTTTTAGAAACAGGGTGGATTAATAGATGTTTAAGAACTATGAATCTGGTCCAATGCTTAGTAACCCTAATAACATCACAATGTTGTTAAAGCTGAAACAAGTCTGTCTGACAGGGAAAGAAAGTCTCTAATGATGGATGCGAATAAGGAAAACACCAAACCTGGGGAAGAGGCAGTGAGTGGGATGGAAACAATGTACAGGCTGACCTTGTGGGTATTGCTGGCACCAGGAGCTGCTCCAGCTTGGGTGCAAAAAATCACCATGACTTGCAGCAGACTGGACTAGGATGTCTGTAACCTCCTTTCACCTCAGGCAAGCTGCCAGGTGGCCTTACACCCACTGAAAGGTAGGATTGACTCAGGAGAAACAGTTTGTCCATGAGTTCAGCAACTATTTTCCTAACTCTTCAGCGGAAGAAATGGTTGTGGTCACCAACACCTTCCTTCCACTGTCACGGAAGTCACTCTCTTCCAGTCAGAGCAGCTCCAGGCAACAGTCTTCGAGCTGTTTCGCAAGCACCTACCTCTGCTTTAGCACAGTGTGGCTCTAGGCACAGCTCCGCCGTACAGTGCAGCACCTTATCGGGTAGCTCCGAGTTGTCCCTGTACACACTGGATGCCTGTGCAGTAAGTGCAGCACGACACAGGGATGCTGCAGCTGCAGACCTGGGATCTGCCTGGATCCTGCACAGTATGGCACGGGGCCATGCAGCCACTGTTGAAACTTCTTGCCCTTCTCGCTTAACCCGCAGTCAAGGTCACCCTGACACATGTACGCATGCACACTGTTTCCAACCGCAGAGCCGACTTGCCGTGGTGACGACAATCCAACTGCATGTGCCACACTCACACACACACACATTATTCCGTGAAGAGAAGGGAGTTAAAAGTGTTGTCAGTGCTCATCCTCAGAGTTTGGAAGATAAGGACTTCTCACCCTGAACAAGGCAAGCAGAGCCCTGTGTGTATGTGTGTCTATGCGGTTTATAACTGCAATGGGATGGTGACAACCATCTTACAGCAAAGGTAATGGTGTTTTTATCATCACTAAATGGAAGGCCAGTAGGGCTGACTGTAAAAACCAAGTTATTCCTGCTTTAAGTGCTGTTTTGAGTAAAATCCTTAATGTTTAGCCACTTAAAATGAAGTAGATGATAGCTTAGCTTTTAAAGATGGCTTAATGATAAAAGACAGCTGGAAAATGGCTTACAGTTTACCCCACAAGGCTACCACAGTGCTAGTGTCCTAACGATCACTTCTTAGAGAGCTGGCAACCTCTAGTGTTCATCTGTGCAGCAGGAATGCCAATTGTAATTAAACATGTTAAAAATACTTTTCACAACTTATTCAGGGAGACAAATACGTCCTCTTCTGCAAACCTAAGAAAATGAAGGTAGCTCTCCTCCCAGATGTTCTTTTTTCAAAGTACTCGTTTCATTTTAATGAGTTAGAAAAATTCTGCATAATTTTCTTCAACCCTATCCCATGCATTTCCCCCAAAAAGGAAGTTCCTTGCTGTCACAGTTCTGTAGTGGGGATGCTGAGTCACTGCAGCCTGCTGACAGAGCCTGCTCCTGCTCTCAGCATCCAACTGAGCCACTTGGTCCACAAGAACAACTTATCCTAATTAGCCATCATCCTCTCTATTGACAGGTAAAGGACACCTCTGTTGTGAAAATGATGCTAGGCAAGGAAGAGTCAAACAATGGGAATAAAATAGTAGAGTACAATTCCCAGCACTGACTACGGTGTGAATAGAGGCTGATTTCCTCAGTGTGCAGTTAAGTCAGCCGAAGTACAGGTGGCCACACCATGTGCTGCCCAGCAGCAGAGTGGGCACACGGGCAGTAAAGAAAACCCTCACTGCCTACTGCCACAAACTGGAAGCACGCATGGTTTCCATGCAGTTGAGCTGTGCTATGGGCCACATCACATTACCAGTGAGGTGTTCCCCAAGACATTAACCGACCTGCTTTGCCAGGATGATGGGGCTGCTTCACATGAGGATTGATTTCATGACTCTCAAAACAACTTTCCTAGGGCAGTGTTTACTTTCTACTTCTGAAACACATTTTTATGGTGGTGATGTGTAAATAGCTGGGAGATTGACATATCATTCCTGCTAGACTTGCTGGACTCATGCATTTTATGACAAACCCATGAGTATAAAGGTCGCTCTGTTTCCACTTCGCTATATGTACATATGAATTATGATTTTGGCCTCATTATCTCTTCATTCACCACCCTCCAGTATATTTTCCCAGTCAAGGAGGTTCTTGTGTTCTCTGTACTGTGAGGTAATGAAATGGATTCAATGATGTGACTGACGGTGATAGCATCAGACTGTCCCCCATGACTGGTACTGGCGTCTCCCATCCAGTGTCCTGACGTTAGGGAGAAAGTTCAACTTGCTCTATTACAACCCATTAAGAAATTTAATTTTGGAATCACTCAGGGCGAAACCTATAATTTGTTTTTCAATTTTTTTATTTTTGTCAGAGAATGTCAGAATTGATAGCAAAGCTGTCACATGTGAACATGGGTGAAAACTTCAGAAATGAGGTTTCATACCTGTTAACTTGAGACGTTCCTCCGCAACATTGGCCCCAGAAGCAACAGGGAACATTAACTGGTGGCCATGCAGCACCACATTTTAGGAGAATCATAAAAGCTAACAGGAAGGCACCATTTATGTATACAGCTGAATACTGCTGCAATCTGCTCACACACAGGATCCAGGATCCCATGCTGATGCTCGCAGTGACTGTAGATTAAACCATGAAGCAAGGTCTCAGGTCCTCCACACATGGGGTGCAGACCTGTGCTTTTCAGCATGTTTACAGAGTTCTCATGTTTTTCTGAGACAGTTTGGATCATCACAATTGGTTTTTAATCACCCGTGATACTTCATTTACAGTACCAGTGTAGCTATGAGAGAATTAATTTTCTCTCCATGATAGTTGTTAGTGTAATTCATGCCTTGTTTTTAATTGCTGGATCAAATTACTTAGTGTATTATTACGTGCGTCATCCCATGACAAAGAAGTCCAAAAAAGGTACCTGTATCCCTGCTTTCTCCAAGAAAAGGGTGACTCACAGGTAATTTGCTAAACAAAATTTTCTTCTGTCCTCGAAGTGTATTTTTCAGAGAGAGAGGGACAAATAAGTATAGTTGTGTAAGTCAATGCAAATCAGGTAAAATGAAAATGATTGTGTCTATTTACCTCCAGAATGACTGGCCATCTCGGCTCAGATAAATCAAGTGGCACTGTCTTTCTTTAATTAACACTGGTGTTAACATTAAAAAGGAAAATGCTGAAACATAACTAAAAGTTGGCATTTAGCCATCTTGCAGAACAAAGAACAAAGGACAGGATCTGCTGGCTCCTCTGCCTCATGCCAGTCCTGGCTCTCGCCCACAGCCAGAGGGACCAGGCAAGCACAAAGGTGAGCTTCAAGCTGCCCCCTGAGCAAAGTTACATTCTACAAATGTCCTTGCTGCTACTGCCATCTCCCATCCAGGTTGAAAAGATCTGTCCTGCCACTTACACCTGAGTATCAGCCAGCCTCACTGGTGGTTTCAGAGCTGTCATGGGAGAGGAAAGTTACGAGGTGAGACAGGGACGTGACTGCACAAAGGGAAAAGGAGTGTGGTGCAGACAGAGAAGACCTGGATGCTGATTCTGCCATGGGAGTCCCCTTGATACCTCTGCGTGTTGCACATGCCCTGAGGCTGAAGGACAGGACTCCAGGGATTCACATGCAAGCAGGAGGGAAGCTGCCAGGCAGCTGCCCTGACAGATAACAGCTTAGAGGGTGGTCAGAAGTGAGAGCAAAGGGGTGCATGAAGTGCAGGTCTGTTTACAGCTATGAACTGGGATGCAGGACCCAAACAGCAGAACAACCAACAGCCGTAAGGGTGCTTCTAGCCACTCTAGCCATGAGCTTGAATTTGAATGCTACTTAAAAATTGATGTTCTTCTATATAGTCTTTTGCAGCAGTAGCTTCACTCTTTGCAGGAACCAGTGCAAAAAGGCAGGGTCCTGTCCTCGCTGCCAGACCCCTGCACCCTGCCCCAGAGAGCTGTGGCTGCTACAGCTGCATCAGACCCCACTCTGGCCTCATCTCTTCCAGTCCCATGTCCGTGCATGACTGTGTCTGCGGTGGAGGAGTGCAGTTCACAGGCCATATCCTGGGCTGGAGACGACCTATGGGGCAGAAGTCAGAGTGTGAATAGGTCTGTCCCTCTTTACACCTCTGTGCCCCTGCTGTGCTTCCAACCTGGCCTCCCTATGCTGGCCAGGCCTGTCTGCTTGGCATCACAGCAGGGACCAGGAGCAGCTCCTCCTCTTCATCAGTCCTTCCCCATTGCATCAGGATGGGGTGAACGAGTGGAATTTATGGTATCTACGTATCCCTGTGCTCCAGGAGGACACTTGCTGGAGTGGAACAGCAGCTGACAGCGTGCTGCTGTCAAGGCCCCAAATCTCGTGTGTCCACAAGCTTATGAGACATGCCAGCATGGCATTGCTTCTGCAGTGGCAACCTCTGCCCTTGGCTGCTGAGGTCTGCAGGCTCCCACCATATGGAGAACTGTCCTGACCCTGCCCTTATGTTGTTGAGATGAAACAGACACCCTGACCTAAGAGAATCTGGACCTTCGTGACAGCCCCTTAGATAAATGCCTTATACCTAAGCAGTTAATTAATTTTAGAACTACCTATTAAAGAGTATATAATGTATTCCCATCACAGCTAAATGTCATTTCTTGTAAAAACAAAGGTATTTCAGCAAACAAAATCCCTGTAAAAATAGCACTTGGGAAAGTCTATTTTTTAAACTTCCACTGATGTTTATTTTTGAAACCCTGAAATCTAATTCATGAGTTGAATAAATATCCTTCAGATATCTAATTATTATTCACATCACAGAGGGTAGTACATTCTCTTCTGCTCTTTTGCAACATCAAAAATATCTATGGCCATCCCTTCAGACGCTGATGGCTGTGCGTTTCCCCGTAGGACAACAGGAGGGTGAAAACAGAAGATGGGAAATGCAAGTCACATCACAGCTCCTGAGAAGCGTGTGCCGTGCTGTCTGTTTTAGTGTTATGACACACTGAGTTCAAAGCAAAATGGAGTCATAAAAACGGGACATTTGTGATGAATTGTTGCCATAATGTGTTACCATAAGGTTTGCCAGGATTGTGTCCTGTCAGCAGCAGTGACCTTATAAAATACACCCCAGTTCTAATGAGTATAGGTACTCCATGTCCGCGAGCGGATAAACACTAGCTGTATGAATATATAAAGGTCTTGTCACCGACACAGAGCATTTAAGTAGCAGTAAATAAAGTGGTCCCTTTAATCCTTCTGCTTCTTAGGTAAATAATACAAAAAGCTAGTGTGCATAAGCAACGTTAAAAACGTCTGTGGCACCAGGAAGAAACGTAGCTTCACCACAGGGACCTTTGAAAGAAGGGATAAAAAAGGAACTATGAAAAAGAGGGAATGGGAAGGAGCTGTGCAGAACAGCTATCCACATCTCCAACAAGTCTGGTGAGGTCAATAGTGTCAACTGTTTGTGGTCCCCCAGCCCAAGTTGCTGCCTTATGGCCACCTCTACAGAGCACACTCTTAGGCAAAAGTGGAAGCCGAATTGCACTGTGGGGACACCATGTCCTTCCTTGGAAGCAGGAGGCACCCCCACGCCGTACAGCTGTGGAGCCACCAGCCAGCTTTGCTCAAGGCTCTGCCGGCAGCTGGGGCAGTGGAGGAGGCGGTGTGGCTTTCGAGACCCATGCAGGAGATGAGGGACTGTCTTTGGTACTAATCCGTGTCGAGCTGTATCTGCCCACAACCACAATGTTTGTAATAGCCAAGCTGGCTATTCTACAGCTAGCTCAGGCCTGTCTGTATGAACTGCAGAACAGAAATAGCCTGCAGGCACCTCTAAGGTACTTATTTGTCAGTGCTATCTCGTAATCATACCACAGAGTGAATAGGAGGTCTGCTGGGTTGGCCTCCCAGTCCTCCACACCTCTGTCCCCCGTTTCTGTTGTGTGCATTACAACTTGGCACTACTCCATGTTGTAGACTCAAGAGGCCAGCTCTGATATGAAGACCAAGTAGAGGTACAAGCCAATAACAGTTTTACATAAAACGTATAAAGGGAGGCAATTTCTGTGTTTCATATGAATAGGCAAAGCAGCTCAGTAACCCTTATGGTCTAAGTGCAAATAGTCCACCTAGGTGCATCTTTTTCTCAAGACACCAGTCCCTCTCACAGAAGACCACCCTCATTGTCACGCTGTGTTATCTCCATGTCAGTCTTGGCAGAAAACTCAGTAAGGCTAGACACAAAACTCAAGCTTGACTCACAACGAGAAAGAATGCAGAGGGTGAGGGCTGAGTAGGAGCAGAAGGGGAACAGGGAAATAGGGGGCTGTGTTTGGTAAAACCGGGCACTGTCCTGGTGAGGATGGTGAAGCTGTGCAGCTGTTCTGCAGCCTCTGATGTGGGTAACAGGGTGAAATGTGGCTTCCCAAAGCCGAGGTATGAGTAGGGTATTGTTTCTGTGATACTGAGCTGACGCTGTTTGGAATGTTCATCTGTGGCCTGAATGGTGACGCAGAAAGCCCCCCTCCCAGCAAATCGTAGACAACACTAAAAGAGGAAGAGTGGCCAATGCAGGGGACAGCAGCACTTCAGTCCAGAAGCACTGTGAGGTGCAGACCCTTGAGGCTGTCAATCCAGAAGACACCAGAGGTTCAAGCCACCAGCCACCACATGAGCCTTAGCCAGGAGTAGCCCAGGGTTTGGCCACTAGGCAGGACAACCTGGGAATGACAGGCTGTGTCCTGCTGAGGAGGACCCAGGGACTTGCAGTGGGCTGCAGTCTAAGCCAGCCAGGCACACTCATTGTGAACAAGGCCAGATGCCCACAGAGCTGCATTAGAAGAAGCAAGGCTTTTGGTCAAGGGACGCTTTTATTCCTCTCTGCAGAGCACTGGTGAGGTCTCACCCAGGACAGAGTCCCGCTAAGGAGGGATTCAGAAGGAGAGCCTGGAGGAGCTGATGTTCAATCACATCAAAAGGGGAAAAGGGGTGACCACCTATGACCACCCAAAGGGTACTTAGAAAGATGAAAATCATCCTAGAAGTGGAAGATGATACCGAAAGGGGCAATGGCTACAAACTGCATCTTGGGAAGGTCAAATATTCGGAAAGTTTATTTGCTAGGTGAAGGTTACCCACAGAGGCTAGAAATCCTCTGCAGAGGTTTTCAGGACTGGAAGGAGTCAGAGATAATGGGTGGGTAAAATACTGTAAAAAGCAGGTCTGCAAACAAAAAAGCGTAAGAAGAAGGTATTAGTGTTACTTCTTAATATTCAGCTATGGAAAGCAGCTGTACTCGAATGATTTTGCATGGCTCTGTGAGTGCACAGCAGGGATGCTGTGCTCTAGGAAAAGCATGTGCATGGTGAGGAGTGCCATGTCAAACAAGGTGGGGCCCTGTCACAGGTCCTTGCAGGGCGCTGAAATGAATTACCAGCTCCCTGCATCCCTCTTCTTCCCCTGCACGTGGCGAAGGGTAAAAAAGTGCCTGAGGCAAGGGGAAAAGGGCATCTTTTGATGCCCTAATAAGATCAGGGCTTGACTGGAGCTGCAAGCCTTTTAATGAGGTACTGAGCATATGGTTCCCTCCTCCCTCTGAGAAACAAGAAAGACTTGTTGGCCATTCAGCAGTGCTCCATTTTCCCACTGCCTTGCTGCAGCATGAGCAGAAGTTTGATCACTGCCATCAAACTTCTACCCAGGGTGCAGCGAAGCAATGGGGCCAGGAACCCACACCAGGTCCACAGGGCATCATGTCGCATCTGCATTCCAGTCGGGGACCTTCTCCCACAGTTTGAGGAGTTGTTGAGATACCTCAGTGACCCAGGGAGGGCATCGCCTACACCTCATGTCCAAAACCTCTTCTTGCATGCCACCATGCAGTTTAAGACATAAAGAGTAACCTTTGGGTGCCAGGTCATGTCTTTTTGGGGTTTTTGCTGGGCACCACATCATCCTACTGAAGCAAGGGACTGAGACAAGCACTGTGTCCTACCTGGGCTGTGAACGAACAGAGGAGCTCAGTTTCCATTTGACAAATACGTCCATTCACTTGGGGTTTTTTTATTTTTCTAATCGAGGGAGCAAATCGCCCATTACAGTGTATTCTCCATGTCCCCAGGCCCACATATATTTTCCAGCAGCTCTCCTCAGCATTCCACATTATAAAATCAATCTCTATTTAAGTAAGAGGGGGATATTTATTTCTTAATTTTTTAATAATGTATTTTGTGATTTGTTACAGCTCTCAGTGTTGTATTATTTATTTATTGTGCCTATAGGGTGCCCTGCCACATGGTAATAGAGGAGCTACAGGAGTTAGAGACGTAAGCAAAACCAAGATCAATAATTTTGCTACACTGCAGGACTTGGTCCAAAATTAACAAAGGAGCAAAACTGCAATGCAAGGACAACACCATAATATTTTTACTCCCAAGTTTTTACAAACCCAGTGGAAGTGAGCTAAAAAAACCCAGAAAGATCAATCACTGCTGAAAGCAAAAATTAGCACTGGATCTTAATGCATATCCCATGGTGTTTCACAGCTGAGTTATTTTCTATGGAGTTCTTAAAAGTTAATTACAAATTTGCACAGATACCTGAATGAAATAAATATCAAAGTTTCCTTTCCTTTCTTGCTTTCTCCCTGTGAAGATAATTCCCTTTCAAAATATACTCAGAAGTCTTCAGCTCAGGAGGAAAAGATCGATTTAGCTTTCAAAACACCTGTAAGCATTAGGTAATGGCTAAGCTCAGTTCATTCAGTGGCAAAGCTCCCACCGACTTCATTAGGGCTAGGGTTTACCTTAAGCAGTTGAATTAATTTATCGCTGAAATCTGAAGGGCTTAAAAACAGGAGTCCTGGGCCTTGCCTGTGCTGTGTACTCATCCTCTGGGAAGCCACGGTTATACCTGTTGAGACACGATGGCTGCAGCATGCCTGCGTCCTTGGTGTTCAGCTGTAATAACCCTTGCTGGCAGCCCAGGGCTGCAGCCCCTGCTTTTTGTGGGAACGATGTCGGTGACCACACTCTTGGGTGGAAAGGAGTGAAAGAATGATGTAGTGGTTTTTTATACACACAATGACCATACAAATCCCCATCTGACCTTCTTCTGATCTGATATGGAGGGGAACAAGAGCTGCTGGGAATCATCAGCTTATTGACTGTTTCCCTTGGGAACTACTTACCAAACTTAGAAAAGGTGATTCAGGTGCAGCCGGTTCAAATTCCTCAAGGTCTTACTGTGCTCTTACAAATTTCAGCTCTTCTATAATCTCTCTGTAAAACTTCATGGCTCCTTCCCTCCTCTCAAGATTACACTAGAGAGGTATTTTTGGCTGAAGGGTCTTCTCTCTCCATTGCTTCTTCCCTAACTCCATGAGCACTCCTGGGCCCCAGAGGTACCTCCTTTTTCAGGGCTATTTGCCTGTTGCTGTGATCCCTGTCACTGTCTGTGAGCAGTGTCCCAGCTGCCAGGCCAGCCTTCCATGAGTGTCATACTGCAGCACTTAGCCCTTCACCACACCACCTGGTTTCTGCTTGTTGCACTTTTCCAAAGCAGTCTTCCCAGTACACAATTTATCCCCTGTCTATCAGGATATTTGGGGTTGTGATGAGAAGACAGGTGTTTGCTGAGACAGCAGCAGAGGTGATCACGATGAGCCTTCATATTGCAGCCTTCCGAGATGCTGTGATGCTTGCATGAGCGGAGGGCAAATTACTTGGTTTTGTTTCTGCTTTCTGGAACTGATGAAGTGGTAAGTGACTAGGCAGGGATTACAGATCCAGTAGCGAGCGTGTCAGCAATCTCAGATCCTACTTGGAAGAGTTACAGAGGGAAAAACGCCATTTTATCACCCTGCAGGAGCAGCTGCCTGAACCATATCCAAGAGGAACTTCCAAGAAAGCAATCTGAGGATCACAGGTTGCTTTGGATGGGACATCCTTGACACACTGTATAATTGTCACTGAAACTTAGAATTAGAGGCCTGGTTTTGCCTCATATGGAAAAAAAACCTCAACAGTTTTAATTGACTGTGGCCTACAGGCAAAGTAAGGAAATCTGAGTAATGCTCTTCATTTGGTAACTCACTGATTGACATCCGGCAGCCAAGGATGATTAGACCCAACCACAGCTGGCTCTGTTCTCACCAACTAAAAGCTTTTCAGCTCATAAAGTCAGAACTGAGTCTTCAGTGGGGAGAGTTTGAGTCTAGCTCCCTTCAGGAGGAACCCTGACTGCATCTAGGATAGCCAAACTCCTTGTGAGTGAGGTGAAAAGTATCCTTCTCTGGGGCAGAGCAGTGCTACGCTTTCTGCTGGGATGCAGTAATTTGGGCTGGGAGCAGAGAGCGTGCTTGGTGGTGAGAGCTTCCCAGCAGAGGCGGTGAGCCACTCTGGCAGCTGGTGTTGGCACAGGGGTGCACCCCATCCCTGGCAGGGTTCATACACCCTCCCCAGCCAGTAAGGCTTGCTTTCTGATTCTGTGGTCCTCTCCAGCAGTGGTCTGGGTCTGGAGTTTGGATGCTGCCAGGCCAACTGAATGAGGGACTGTATTACACTTACCCAGATGTTGCTGTTTCCCTCTTGCAGGTGAGTATTCTGTTCCTTTCTCACTTGATCTACCTTGCACCAGGACATGAGAAAGGTTCTCCTGAGACCAAGAGACAATTTGTCTCTCCCTGTATCCTCCTGTCTTTTGCAGTGCAAACAGTAGATGTTACGCTGGGGGAGCTTGCGAGCCTGGCAATGACTTGCATGGTCAACACCTGTATAGTGTGCCCTAGCAGCCAGAACTGTGGTGGTAGGAACACCGGAGGGTGCCTCCTTGTGCAGTTCTTCTAGCACCTCTTTAAGGTTCTGTTGTCCATGAATTTGTCCAACCCCATGTGGGGTTTGCCAGCACTGTCCACCTCCATCGTCTCTTGTAGAAACAAATCCCAGACATTCACTGCCGACTGCATAGAGAAATACTTTCTTTCATTGGCTTTAAACTGGTCTCCATCTAGTGCTCACAGACCCTAGTGTTGTGGGATTTAGTGAATAAGGGTTCTGAGGTCACCTTTTTACTGCCTGCACTATTTTGCAAAGGACATTGCTTCTTTCCATGGCTGGAAAGTAAACATCCTGAAGCACTATTGGAGATTTCCGTTCCCTTTGTTGCTTAGGGAAGTTGGAAGTCATAGACTCTGCTGCTCTTTTAAGTGAGTAACACATGTTTTAGACCCAGCTTTTGAGGATGAGTGATATTTTCAGAAGGTTAGGTGCTGAACTTCTCACAGGTACTTTTCACAGTTAACAGCTGTGTTTGAGGGATAGGAATTTGCTACTTCTGGAGGTTATGTACTTGTGAAAATACTGCCGGGTACACACCTGCAATTTTGAGTGCTCAGATTACTTTGAAAATTCAAAGTTGCTTTAAGCTGTATAAATGCTTTTCTTCTAGTAACCAGTGTCTCGCTGTGGTTTTGAGTGAGTCATTCAGTGACTATTCTCATCAGCGCTCCCCTGCCATTTAGTCCTGAAATGTGTGGCCCAACATACAGGAAAGTATGAAGCGTCTTGATGTCAAACTTCAGAATATCCTGCCATGCATACGATGGCACCGCTAACTAGTCTGTACTAACACATGCTAAAGCAGAATGGAAATCTTCAGCAATCTGCCCCCAAAACCTGTGTACCAGTTTTTCCCTCTGGAAACCAGAGCCAATAAAGTAGGCTGACCCCAAAGAGACTGTATGCATATTAATTGGCCGAAGTTTCTAAGGTGCTTGGAGATAAAAGTGTTATGAGGACTCTGGGAATAAAGCCAAAACATGGCTCCCTGCTGGAGCCCTGAATATTTCTGTGTTGCTCTACCACAGGAATGATCTTTATATCTGCTGGTTGCCTGTGTTGTTTTATTTCATCTTAGTTGTTGTCCAACAATTTGCTCAAGACCTTGAAATAGCAATAAATTAACTTTTTTAAACGAAAAAACATGGCACACCCCGTAGATCAACTGACCTTTAGCCCTGAGAATAAAATTGTGAAGTGCATTACTATTTGCTTTGTGAGGCAATAGGCAGCTCCCTGCTCCTCTGCATCCTCATCTGGTGCTGCTGGTGTTACTCTGGGCTAAGGTGTTACAGTGCCATGGAGATCCAGACTCTAAATAACTTGTAGGCCTCTTCTCCTGAAGCACGCTAATAGGTTAAGTTCACTTCACAATTGCTAATTTCATGTTATTTCAAAGGATGATTACATATTTATGTATTATTTATTATACAAATCCAGCATGCTACATTATTTACAGCAGTATTAACAGTATTTATTATTTATTATGCTACTGTATTAATATGTATTATTTCAAGTAAGACGTTTTCCAATGTTGTTTGTTGATTCCAGTTATTGGACTTAATATTCTGCAGAGTAGACAGTACTGTCCTGTGGGCTGAGGCTGCTGAAGTCTAATTACATTGCCCTAGAAATGCCATTCACTTTTGCCTTAGTAATATTTTATAACTTGGGGATGGATTGTAGTTAGCTCTGCCTGGGTATAAGTGAACAGAAAGATGGAGGTGAGATATCTGCTCTTCCCATCTATATCGTGCACTTGTGCAGAGTCCTACTGTCCCAGCTTTCTCTGCCCGCAAGCCTGGGCAGACCCGGCATCTGCTGCAGCTGCTACAGACATCCAGGGAGTCAGGGATACAGTTGCCTCCTTCCTTTTGCTCAGGGAAGCCAGAATCATGGTAAACATGCTGCACAAGCCCCGGCTGACCCTAGACACTGGCTGGTATCAATGGGTGTGTTAGGAAGGTGGTTTCTTGAAATGACATTGTCATGGCAGCAAAAGCTCTAGCTTAGAGGTGGTTAGATCCTCACAAAAAGCCTTGCTGAAATAAATTACTTTGTTGGGGAACAAAGCTACACCAACAAAGGCACTTCCAGTCCTCTGTGGCTTAACCCCGCCAATAGACTTGGTCTCTTGGAGAAACAGTCTGAGAGTCTGTCTCTGAGAAGATATGACCTTGGGTAGATCAGAAATAAACCCTGAGCAATTGTGAAGGGCTGGAAGGCACCTTGGAGCAGAAATAGGAACACTTCCTGAGATAAGTTACAAAACAGTGGTGGCTTTAACCACAGCCCCATCCCTTCAGGAGCACTGGCAAGTTTCTCCCTTCAAGCATGGGGTAGAGGCTCCTTCTGAACAGTGTCCACCTTGAGTTGACTTCAAGGCCCATCTTCCGTTCACACCCTGCCAAATGCACTGCCAGTCCACTCTTCATATGTAAGGCCATGCCCAGGCACCTGGTTTGCTTAGATGTAGCTGGGCTTATTCAAGAAGTATCTGACCTACTGTATGCCCCTTTCCTTCCAGCTCCTCCACCCTGGTCTCTGTTTCTCCAGGCTGGCATGCTTGTCTTGCAACTTTTCCCATGATGTCTCATGGCAAGAGGCTCTGAAGTTCACTCCAAGACCTTCTTCACGCAGTGCTTACTATGTACCATTCATTTCTCAGTACTGGTAGGTGTTGATGGCATGTAAATCTTAAAGAGGGCAGGTTAGGGGCTCCTTAACCTAACTAATCTTTAATGGAATCACAGTCCCAGGGGAGTTTCAAACATGGTCTAAGGCTCCAAAGATCTTTAGTGGTTTAAACTGGTTTGCTCATCACTGTATCAAACCATTCTGCACTGCCCATCTCCCTTTATGTCTGTGGGATGTATTATTTGTGTCTTGTTCTCTCCAACTCTACTCTGTCTTTTTGTCCTTGGTCCCCCATATTCTATACTGTTGACTCTCTGCATGCTGACCTCTTTGGCATGCCAGCCTGCCCCTCCACTTCTGGCCTTCCCAGTTTGCCTTATATGCTGGTTTCAGGCAGGAACAAGCTCCTTTTCTGCACAGTGCAGAGACTGGCACAGAGCAGCTGAGGGAGTGTTTCATTCCATGGTTCGTCAGGCTAAGGGCACATGTGCAGTTCTGAGGTGGGAAGTGGCTGGAGTGGAGAGGGAGGGGATCGGGGGTTGTTAAGACTTTGGCTAGATTGATAGCTCGGTTGTTAGCTCTTGGTGCCGTTGTTAGCAGTGGGCTGGATTCCTTTGTTAGTGGGTTGGGGGTTTAGCTGGCTTTTGTCCCAGTGTGGTGCTGCCCTGGCTCTGGGGGCTCTCAGGCTCAGACTCTTGCTTCTCAGGACCTGGCTGTGTGTTAGTCAGCAGGTGGTGAGCAATTGTATCATATGTTCTATTTTCTATTATTTTAATTACTTAGTAGTAGTAGTATTGTCAATATTAGTAGTATCACTATAATTTTCAGTTACATTCAATTATTAAGTAGTTCTTATCTCAGCTTCATGAGCTTCCTTGTCTTTTCTTCCGACACTCTGAGAGAGTGACTGCATGTTACTTAACTGCCAGATAAGGCTAAACCACGACGGTTCTTTCTGGGCCCAATGTGCGGCTTGAGAGTGTTGAGATAAGGACAGATCTGATTAGCACGTAATAAGTATTTGTAAGAGCGAAGTGGTGGTGGCTGATCTCGATATTGATTTCTGGGCTCTTTAAGCTGCTAACAGAACAGTGGGATCTACTGCCTTAGGTGTTCCTTATTATCTTCATCTTATATGCTTGAACCGGGTTGAAGGGTTTTGTCAGGCTGGGCGGTGTATTACTGGTGTTGGGAGGAATCCTGTCTCTGTATCTGTACTTACTTCTGTCAGCATCCTGGTACTTTGTGAGCTATCTCCTGGAGGCTTTCAGTAATTACACCTTTCCCTTTTTCTCCTCTGGGACTCAGCCTACAGAGGAGAGATTATTCAGTGCTGGGTTGGATGTGGAGAAATTATTCCAATTTTTTCCCTTGTCTCTTGGGCCAATGGCAAAAGTGTATGAGCATTTGGGAAATTTTTCATGGGCTTGGGGTGACCTATGGCCAAGGATCAGCACATTTCTGAATGTTCTTGTGATCTTGTGTAAAGTTAAAGAACAGTTTGGGAACGCTGCCCCAACTGCTACTGGTGCTGAGGGCAGAGGCAGGCTCTGTGCAGCCACCCAAATCACGCTAACATGAATCAGGGCGCCGTGGATCCACACAGCAGGCTGGGCAGTAGCCCGAGCTCATGTGGCTGCAACCATAGCTTCACCTCCCACCAAGGCTCCACATCCCATAATGGCTCCACTTTCCACGTGCCAGCGCCATTGTCAGTGTCAACTGGCACCAGTGTCGGTGGCCCCAGTACAGAAAAAGAAATGGAGACGCAAATCAGTCTGTCTGGTGGAGGATGAGGAGGCAGCAGGGCTGTCCCAAGAGACAGAGACAAACAAGGAGACAGGAGAAGGGCCATCCCAAGAGCCAGAGATGGAGGATGAAACAGTAGTGACCACTCAATCCCTGAGGGAGCTATGGAATATCTGATGAGACTTCAGCTGTTGTCCAGGTGAACACAGTATCACCTGGCTGCTCTGCTGCTGGGATAACTAGGCCAGTAGCATGGAATTAGTTTAATTACTTATTATTAGTAATGTTGTCAATATTAGTAGTATCACTATAATTTTCAGTTATATTCAGTTATGAAATTGTTCTTATCTCAACTTTACAAGCTTCCTTTCTTGTTCTCCGACTCTCCTCCTGCACTGGGGAAGGTGAGCAAGTGACTGTGTGGTACTTAATTGCTACATAGGGTTAAACTAGGACACCTGACTGTTCAGTCTCCTTTGGGTTTGCTGTCTGCACCTGGTACGCTAACACTGTCTCACTTTGTCGGCAAAGGTGTTGTGCATCCTGGCTGATCTTCATACTTTTCCTGACTCATACCTAGTAACTGTAGTGGAAAAACAGCTGTTTATCTCAATTAAATTTTGATTGGTAATTAGCATTTACCTGTCACTATTATTCAGTTTCCTCCAGTGTCCCCTTTAGCTATTTTCTATGCTATTTTTTTGCCTAGTTTCCATGAGAACCATCTCACTATATCTCTATCAGCCAGCCCTGCCATATATTTGTTTCCTGCTAGGAAAGAGCAAATACAGAGCTTTTTACTCCCAGGTAACTCTTGAATTTAGGACTTCAACTGTACCAGCAATATTCAGAATATTGTGAGTCCTCGCCAAAATATGTCCAGGACCCTCCATATGTCCATATCCTTCTATACCATAAGAAGTGGAAGTCTATCCCACTCAGTCTACATCCAGCCTCTCTGACTGAAGAAAAGCTTTACAGATGTACCTGCAATCTCCAACTGTAGCAGGGATGAAGGGCAAAGTAGGTGCTTGAGTATCCTTATTCCTGGGAAAATAGCTGCTTCCTTGCAAATCCCACCAAACGTCCTGTGTAGTGGACAGTTAGAATTCAGACATGACTCCTTCCTTCTGTCTGGCAGACTGGGCTTGTGAGAGCTCATTCTGGAGGCTTACTGAGCCATCCACTTGCAGTTTCCCTGAGACAAGAAGATGGAAGAAGAGGGGCTGCTCCTCTCTGTGGGGTATGTACCTCCCTGGCATGGAGAACCAATGGGCCAGGCTTCGGGGACCTCCCAGAAGCGAGGGCAGGAGTGTGAGCCCTCATGATTTTGGAGTGGTACTAAAGCACAAGACAAGGCTCTCCCAGTAGTCGCAGATGCAACAAATTAAAGATGAAATAATTAGTGTGAAAGACAGTATAGAATATCACCGTGTTACATACAGCCCCTGACCAGAACAATATTAAAGGACTGTTGAATTCGCAAAGCTGTTCCTCACCAAACAGCAAGTGTAAGACCTTTTCACACCATTAGTTGGGCTTGGCACACATGGAGAGCATTTAACGTGGGTAGTTCAGATTTTGCTAACATGCATGTCACATCTTGTCTACCTACAACCTTAGAACAACATCAATAAAAATGTCTTTACAACACTGTGGTTCTGCTGGTGGAATAACCCTCTGTATGGAGGTTCTTGCTTCAGTTCAGCACCTGCTTCAGTTTAGGGATTTAGTCCCTACACTTTAGGGGAGTAATAAACAGCAGGAAGGCGGTGCTTAAAACTGCTCCATGCAGGTTTGCGAGAGTATGTCCTGATTTCATCTTATATCTAGCCTAAATGGGAGCATGTGAAGTGCAGTGCCTGTACACAGGTTTGCACCAGTTTAGTTAGTTCAGTGTAACCTGGGCAAGTGTAATTTAAAAAAAGTCCAAGACACAGCCTCCAAGTCTTTGACATGCTCATTCAGAAGCTCATAGAGCACTGCTTGCTATCGGTTATTACACACTCGAGACCAGTGTAAAAAAGGCAGAGGCAGACAGCGGACACAACTTCAGCGGTGCTACGATAATTACCATGAATGCTAGGCAGGACGAATATCTAATTACTTGATAAGAAAAAAGAAGTAGCATTGCATTTTTTAAGGAAGGTTTCCTAAAGAATTGAGTCTTGTGTGATCTGGGAGACTGTTCTGGGTGTGTCTGTCTCCTGCTTCTCAGTAACTTCCCAACTCATCAGCTGTTTTCTGTCTCACTTGGCTGGAGGGAAAAAGCCCTCAGAATGAAGTTTCTAGAGGCTTTGTGAAAATAAGCAATAGGATGGTCAGTGCTGTATTCTTCCACCCTGCTTTCACCCAGGAAGCAGTTGTATGGGAGGCTGCTGGCCAGGAGAAGGCACTGAGAGGACAACTGGCTGTTAGCCAGGACAGAGACATGGTGATTCCCAAGAGCAGAAAGTGAAATAACTTTTTTGCATCTGCAGAGCATGGAAGGTTTCAGAGTGGATGGGAAATGAGAGGGATTTAATGAATCTTAGACCAGGGTCTCTTTCAGACTGAATCACTGCCTTTTTGCCTCTGACCTGTTTTGATTTGGACTTTGTTACTGCTTGGTTAGACCAGGTGAAGGTATGGCAAGTCCAAAACATTACCCACTTTGTCCAACTCCATCAGCTAGTTTGAGATGGTACTTCTTCAGAAGTGTTCATATTCCATCTTTAGACCAACCGCAGCACTGCTGTTAAATTGTTGGCATCTTCTGCTCTGTATGCCATATGCTGCCTTGCGTTCTCAGTGTGTTTTCAGATGGTGGCAGCTAGTTGACCTGGGTTGAATTCGGTGTGTAATCTGGAGGTTAGAAGGTTCTGTCTGCCACCAAACTATCTAAGAAGGTTTCAGATACAAGTATTTGGTGGAACTGGCTTATTAAATAACTTGGTGCTGTGGACAAGGAACCACGACTCATAACTCAAAGAGTATGATGCATACATCATTTGGGGGGTTTATTTCTGGATTCTCATATTGCTGGATTTTCTTTAAAACTCTTTGTCTCTTCTCTACTCATCAACTTCATAGATATCTTTTTGAAATATATTTGTCCCAGACATTCTTAGAGACACACAAATGTTTGTGCAGAATTAGGGCAGTTCTGAGAGGGTAGAATCAGGGCTATGAAAAAGACACTACAACCCTAAGGGTGTTCCTGCCTGAAGTTAAGGAGATCATTTCAAACTATTTTGCTTCCAAACAAAGCTTGTTGATGCTTCCTACTGTGTTTATAAGGTCTCTGATTCTGAAGCTAACTTAGGCATTTACTCTGACATCCACTACTGACTTCATTGGTAATTACATTTGGTCCAGATTGTTTGCAGATTAGCGGCAAACTCCTGCCCTGGAGGTACATTGCCATCATCTTTGGTGGAACTTCACCACAGACATGTGACTATCAGAAATACATTGAAATCCCCCAAAACCCTGTTAAAAACCCTAAAATACCAACAGGTACTTGCACGTTTTGCAAGCACAGTCAGGTCTGGTTAATCACACTCTGTTTGCAAACATCCAGTTTTATCAGTTTAAAAACGAATGTATGTCAGATCTTGATCACATATTCTATTAAACTAGTTTCTGCTTTAATCTGTGGGATGCTGAGACAATGCCAATAAACCAAACATGATTTAGTCAGCTCTGACTGTTCTGATCTGACGAGGACCTTAATTTAGAGGCTGATTACTTTGCTATCCATAGAAGGTTCATGAATCCTACAAGACATTAAGCTCTCCCTTTATACTTGCCAGAGATTTCTGCTGGAATTATAGGACTTGTTGCCTGACATGTATAGAAGAATATTAGCCATTCCAAATGTTTTTAGGTGTAATAAAGGAGAATAAAATTATGATCTATATTCAGACAAGCTTTTCAAAACTTATGCAGACTGTTTGTTTTTAATTCTAGTGCGGGGGAGATTCCCTCCAAGGGATGGCTGCAAAGAAGCCATATGTGGGACACTGCTCTAAATATTCCTCTTGTGTAGGACGCTCACTCGATGATCAAAGGCATTTCTGGTTAACAAATTTATATTTTGCACCTCTCTCTAATTTAAAACTGAAGAGCCACTTGAATGTCAGTGGTGCCAATCAGTATTTGGCTTGGTACTGCTGTTTCTTGCTCATGTATTTTATGACCCTACCTATCTCTGGTGTGTCTGGCTTCTGTACATTACTTGAGTATCCTTTGAGTCTGCTTATGTAAAGAATGCTAATTGGTGGAGAAAAAAATTATCACTTCATAGAAGTCTTTACAAATGTGGGTCACCACTTTTGCCTGGCTTTTCAACTGCAAAATTTGATCATTTCATGTTTGGTTGGTAGTGTAACTACAGTCTTATTTATTTTTACTTTTGCTGATACTTCCTGATCTTTGAGAGTTTCACAACCAGCTGCAGCAACGTCTGCTGTAGTGTGGATGGTTTTTAAATGCAGTAGGGTCAACTTCTTCTGCTGACAGTTCCAAAGATGGTTCACTCAGCAGCCTCTCTCCAATGTGCTTGTATTAAAACCCTGGCACAAGCTGTGTGTGGAGAGTGCTTTTGCAAAGACCCACAGCCCAGCCAGCAAGGGTCTGGGCTGGGAGAGGAGGGGGCTGCACCAGTTGGTCCTTGCCGCAACCATGCCTCTGCAGCAGCCCTAGGCAGGAAAAGTGACACAGTCACATCCAGCTGAGCTTCAAGTGTAGGAGAGATCCCATCTAAGCCACTGGGATAACTGCTGTGTTTAAAGATACGTGTGGCTGAGGAGTTTTTTAGGCTGATACTTGTTACAAAGAACACCAGAGTCAAGTAACAGATCCTTGCTGTCTCCCACTTTGTAAATAGATGTGTGCTTTTCAGCAAGCCTCATTTTTAATAAAAAATGGAGAAGTAATTGTTTTTTTTCTTGTCTGTTGAGAACTAGATCCTTAAAGATTTAGCATTAGCAGAATAACCTGTTTCAGTACAAATAAATAAAATATTTATATACAGATTCTTTCTCATTGGTAAACCACACTTTTCACTCACACTACTTCATGTAGCCTCAGTTCAGGAACCTTATGTTCTTGCCCAGAACTTCTTATGCCAGTTCCCTTTTGACCAGGCTATACCATTGCAGACAGAAAAGGAAATGATCAGAAGAATATTATCTATTGTTTTGAAATACTCCTTTTAAATGAAAGAAAAGTTGTCATACGAATACAGAAATACGAGCAAGTAGTCTCCCATCCCCAATCTGTGTGTCATGCTTGGTTTTCTCAACATTTACAGAAGGTAAAGTTACTAGATTTTGTGTTTCAGTGTTTTTCTTCCATTGAAGACAATAGAACAAATTTCCATTAATTTTTGGGAGCATTATTTGGCCCCTATTGACTTTGTCTCTTTTCTCACCTCTTTCTTCTGCACAGCAGCAACATTATAGCTTCTATACAAAGGATACAGCCTGAAAAACAGCACCTTGACTAACGAAGGAGAAAGAATGATTTAAAAATTAATGAACTATTACTTTTTTGTACATACTGTACTGTACACAGCTCTAAAAATTATAGTTCCCATTATTTTAACACATCAAAACCTTTTTCTTTTAAAGGTGCTACTTTCCAATTTCTGCTCTTGTTAATAATTTAGCAGCTTAAGAAGATGCTGTAAAAGTAATTTGCTTCGTTGTGTCTGTTTCTCCACAGTGGAACAGTTTCCAGGTTTGTTTGTTCTGAGGGTTTTTTTGCTAACTTGGAAGAATGGGAAAGGGAACATGTCCTCTGATTATGCAGATTTCTGATAGAGTTTGTTGAAGAGTTTAGAGCTGAAAACACCAAAACACCTCACTTAGGGATTATATAAGGGAGCAGAAGGAAGGATCAGAAAACATCCCCCAGAAACCCAGTCTCTGAATTTCTTTCCTGTTCCTGTGTGTTGTCCTGGACAAGCTACAAGAAAGGAAAGACATCCTGGTTAGTCAAAGCCCTGTTAAACTGCCTCTGCACTTGCTGCTAAAGGGCATTTCAAATGAGATTATTTGGCCTGAATAGGATTCTGACTGTAAAAAGACCTTTTTTTCCATACAGTGGACCTACGTCCTTGTAATTAACTGTGGTTGATACAGCACCCTCCTTTGGGGCTGACTGACTAGCTGCAGCACTCACCAGATCTCTGCTTGGTCTCCATAGGGTTTACATACCTGTTTCTGCGTAAAATTACACTCTTTCTAGGAAAATTACATTATCTATATCTCAGACGACGCCATTCCATGTTTTTAAGGAATAGGGTCCTCTTTCCTGCTGCTGAAGTTCTCTTTTGCTGTTCGCCTCTCTACTCTCTCCCTCTTTTTTTATTCCCAGTTTTCTCCTCCTCCCATCGCGCACCCTGTAACCCCCTATCTGCAACTGTCTGCAGGGTTGTATCCCAACCTTGCCTCAGGTCCTGCCAGAAAGCTAGCTGTGGGGTGCTGACCTGTTACTTCTCCCCATGATGCCAGTTCCACACACAAAATTCAGGAACTGGGCCTCTGTCATTGACGGACTCTCTGCTGCTCTCACTACAACACTCCACGTGAGGCTGCAAGCCTTTCTGTGCTGTGCCGTCACTGTTAATGCAGTGGTTGGAAATGTGAACACCCAGATAACCTGATCCTGTACTGCAGTGGCTCAGGAAAAGCCTCTTTCCGGAGACTAGTGAGCTGAGGCTGCAGCTATAACCAGGTCTCTTTCCTCTGCTCCTTTTCTTGCATCTTCTTTCACTGTTCAGTCTGAAAATAACCTCTCTGTCTGTCCTTAAACTTCTCACTTCTCAGAGAGAAAACTGTTTTGGAAGGTTGGGTCAACACGGCTGTTATCAAAGGCCATTCTCATATGCACTGTGCTTCAGCGAAGGGACTGCGTAAAAACCTTCTGGGTAAGCGCAGCAAACACCAAGATTCTATTAGAACTTTGAAAACCATTTAAATATTAAGTTTATGGGTCCCATTTTCCTTTCAGCTGTGAAGGTTTGCATCAGTGGCATTGCACTGCTGTTGTAGAGAAGTAATTTGAGTGGGGTTTTTTAATAATCTATTTTACTACAATCGAATGGAAGCAGAACTAGTTAAACCATAGAATCATATGAAAAGCAAATATTTTAACTCAGTTGGGTCAGTGCCAAATTAAAGCTAATGGAAATTTTTTTTATCCATCCAAGAGGTGTCTCATCTAAATGATTGTTGTCCTCTCCACATCAGAAGACCTTGTGACTCATACGCATTTCCATTCTTAATCTCATACATACACTTTAATCGTTGGCTTCATAGTTAATAAATAGTTGCTAATATGCTCTTTCATACAACGTTTTAAAAATGTTTCAACTTGTAAAAACTTTATACCAATCCCTTCACAAGCTGCACAGAGTAAATAGAAGCTTAATGACTGTAATCCCCTAAGGAAAACGCTGACTATAAAAAGTTCCTAAATTTATTCCTGCATGGGATATTCCAAAACATCTAAGTCGTCAGGGAACACATATTCCATCAACTCTGAAAGAACGAGCACACGTTAGAAAATTCCATTTCTTGCCAAAAAGAAGTTTTAAATTACAGTCTAAAAGCTATCTACATGCCCAAGAAAATACAACCCCAAATTTCTCTACCCTATTATCTGTAATTTAGCAGTGAAATCACAGAAATCTTATTCCTTCAATAAGGCATTTAGAGTAAATATAGGGAAAAAACATATTTGTTGCAGAGTGAATTCAGTAATTTGAAAAATAACAGTAAGTTACTTGGTCTACAGGAAAAAATGTCCAGTTCCTTAGCAGATATTCCAGTTCTGACAAAATGCTGACTTCTCATTTGTTTCTAATAATACTTTTCCTCTGTGTTTACAATAGGGGGTTAGAGGTTTTTTACTCTTTGACTTGCTAACACATATCTAATAAAAAAAAATCTTAGAAAATTCAAATTAATAGCTCTTAAATAACATTTAGGAATAATATAAATATAAGATAAAAATATGAATATAACTATGGATATAACTATAAATATAATAAGTTTAAATGAATTGCATACATACACATACATACTGTCTGACCCCAGGCAGGCCAGGATCAGAAATTAACATCACAGCCTTGGTGAAGAGCAGCAATTAAGTGGTTCCAAGAAATATGGAAGAAATGAGAGGCAAAATCATGCCTCACCCATCTTTCTGCCTGCTGTCGTTTCTGTGGCAGCTGGGAACTCATAAGACCCTACAGGCACTATTACAGCTCCCTGAACAGTATTTGCAGTAACGCAGTTGACAAAGGACCATGTTTTGGTTAACATCTATATGAAATGCCGATTTGTATGGCAGACACTGAATGCCATCGATTAGCAAAGAATTGGCTCAAGGTTTCATTTTCTCTCCACTCTTTCCCACTGTAAGAGGCTGTTAGTGATTGCCATACAACAGCTCCTGCATCAAAATGATGTGCACGCGCAGGTTGTTGGGTGTAGTACTACTTGATAAGGTGTGCGGGGTCACATCAGGACAAGCAAAAGCTGGAGAGCTATATGGAGAACACAGGAGCACCTAGGACCTGAGGCAAAGCAGGCTTCTCTTCCTTCACATCTTCCTGTAGTCATGCAGGACCTTGCTTCAGTATTTCTGCATCTTGCCCCAGCAATGACCAGAAAAGATTCAGGAAGGATCCCACTGAAATTAACTTCAAAGTCATCCTCACTTTGGTGGGAGTCAAGTTAGACCTAAAGCAAAGTGACATAAAAACACACCGTGGTGACTCCTCATTGTTCTATAAAGTGTTGGACCCAAAGCTTGGGGAACTCAGTACTTTAGGCTGAGCTGAGCACTCCCAATTCCCACTCCCAGTTTGGGCCTGGGATGGGTCTTACCAGAGCAGGCCCTCTCTCACTGTGCAATTACGGCTGGATCAAAAGTTCAGTGTAGAGTCTGATACAAGAGGTTTGGGGTCTGTATGTTCCAATCATCATTATATATGTCTGGATGTTCCAATCAACATCCACAGACATATTAAATGGAAATTAAATTAGTCTGGGTAGAAGCATCCACTGATGGACTACAAAAAACTGTTCCTGACATGGAACTAGGAAACTTAAAAATTACTCTGTATCTCAGTGGTCCAAGCAAAGTTCTGGGAATTGGGCAGTTCTGAACCTTCTGCTTTTGGATGTGGCCAGGATGCTTTTGTGATCCTTGGTTTCAGCTACCCCAAAAGTCTTCCACTGGTTTCACTACCCTGGCATTAGGCCCCCAGTGCAACTGTGCTGCACCTGTGTTACGACCGGCCATTTTTTACACAAGATTGCACATTTAGAGGAAAACTTCTGTGCTTTTGTTTTGCAGACTGGCTTTCTACACTGTCAGCAGGCTGGTCTGACACACTCCTCAAAAATTTAACTGCAAAATTTTTGCAAAAGAGATGCTGGGAACACATGTCAAAGGCAGAGAAGGGAATAGGGGCTACCTCCTTCACTTACTGGATATATTTGCATGACGAGCATTTTTAAGGTGACCCACTCTCCAGCTTTTAGATTTGTCGCATTTCGTGTCAAGGTGAACAGCTTAACTTTAACCAACTGTGTATGCAACCTGTTGTGACAACCCAACAGATGTAAAATTCAAACAAAAGGTTTATTTCTAATTTCCAAAACAGTCAGCATGAGTTTGAAAAAGGTGGAGAAATTAAAGTAAACTACCTTTAGTTTACAAACCTCCAAGATCAAAGCTCAGAGGTTTCCCTTAATCTAACTCTTCAGGACACAGTTGATGCTCTCCTGATGGCACTGCTTAGAGCATTTTAGAAAGAGGGTGAATTGTCTGCTCAACACTGGTGATTCACCATCTGCATTTCAGTATCTACTATCTTTATCCACAGAAATTTTAATTCCAATACCAGTTTTCACATCAGCAGCCTGACAGGAACATCTAGATAGAGTACGTTCATTCCACTCATTACTGGCTTTTGACTGAAGCCAGATGCGATGGTGGTCCCCTGTTCTGTGCGATAATAAATTTGTGGTGATTGAGGTACAGCAGATGAGAAATGGCAGATCCGGGGCTGAGAGAGAAACAGCCTGGGGGCAGCAGGGCTGTGTGGGTAACACTGACTCAAACCAGACAGCTTTAACGAGGTTTTAATACAGATGTTGGTGCATACAAGGAAGCTGAGAGCTGGTGTGGTTTGAGAAGCTGGCTCAGAGGCCCTGTACTACCCTACCATCCACCTAGATAATCACAACTAAGTAGTGCTGCTGGAAGAGGTCTCTGCGTGAGGTCTGCAAGAACCCTTTCCTTGGGATTGCTTCCTACCAGCCTTCTCACTGGGACTACCCCTGTGTCCCACAGCTCTCACTTCATCTCTCTGCAAGAACATAAGAGCTGATGCTTAGTGACCACAATAAGACTAGAAATACAGGACCTCACACGGTATCTTCCCAGCCCTGTTTTGTAGAAACTAGTGAGGCAGGCAGTCAGCCCCTCTAAAAAATCCTCATTGGCCTGAGCGTGGCCTTTGTGGCTTCACCACAGGCACTGAACCATGCAAAATGTTGGCTGTAGTGATGTGAATCCTGCAAGGGGGTCTAAAATCCATAAAATGAGAATCTCAGCTCAAGCCAGTAGGCTACATTTTGCATTTCAACTCCTACAGTGCAAGTCCTTACCTCATGGATAGCCAAATGTCACAGCTCCTCCAAATTGCCTATGCCTGTTGCAGATAATGTGAAATATGAGATGAAAAATTTCCTGTTTAAGATACCCTGTAACCTAAAAAAAGTTGTATTGGGCTCAAAGCCAGAATTTCTAAGAGTATCTCTTCCACACTGTTACTAGTATTTCCACAAGGCACTACTGTCATTACTGAGCTAGGCTTCACATTCTTATGCCAGGGAAGTGAACCTAGGTCTCTAAAGTGACATATCTAAGTCAATTCCATCTGCATGCCAAACTGAAGTTCCCAATTACATGATCTGCAGCCCCAGCTCTAATCCCTAGACTAAGAATATAACCAAGGTATCATGACACCCAACATTACACACGGCTCCCCCACAGCTGAATCACCTCCAGGATGTGTTGTATGTTCTGTGGTTCTCCAAGAACTGCTCTGAAGCACCATTGAGGTGCTCCTCTGTGTGATATCTATGGTGTTTCTGAAGGCTCCAAGTCCATTACTCCCATTGCACAGAGCAGAATTTCGGGGAAGTTGGAAATTAAGGTATTGCTTTTTTCCACAGAGGCACTAACCCAGAGTAAAACCTCTTCATCTCTGTATTTAGACTGAGAACTTCATTCAACAAGGCTGTTACACCAACATCTTTCATTCAAATCTCCTTGTCCTGTTGCATCTACATGGCCAGTCTGCAGCCGCTGGGTGCTGGAGCATTTCTTCCTCCTCCTTCTCCACTGACCTGGGGGTATGCAGTGTTCTCTCTGATCTTGTGCTCTCTCTGCAAAATCTTCTCTCCTGGTTTTTTCCCCTCCCTTCTTAAACATGTTACCACAGAGGCATTCGAGTTGCTGCACATTGGCTTGGGTTTGGCCAGCGGCAGGTCTGTCTTAGAGCTGGCTGGCATTGGCTCTATCTGACACAGGGAAGCTTCTAGCCACTTTTCACAGAAGCCACCCTTGTAGACCCAATACCAAAACCTTGCCATGCAAACCCAGTACAGCAGGACACTCTGCCAAGCTCTGCTGCTGGCACTTGGGTCCACAGATGTTCACGTCCTTCACTGTTTTTCAGGTGGCACTCACAGTTTCTTAAGTTTAAAGGTAAAAAAAGAATCACAGCAGATGTAACTGTGGTGCAAAGTTTCTGCAAACACTAACTCAAGAGTTAGTTTCTTGAGCCATTTGCACCGGACACCATCCATGGACCTGCAGAAAGGTTGGCAAACCTCGCTTCAGATTGGGGAAGGCGGCACGCGGCTGTTTGTTTGGACCTGAGCACCATAAGACACTGCAGGAAGGGCTTGAAGTTAAATATCCTCAAATCCTCAGTGAGGGAGCAGTCAGGGGTGAGCTAAATAGAGAGTGTCAGACAAGATACTCAGCTTTGACAATAAATTTCCTTACTTTCATGGATCTAAAATAAATCTGACTTTACAATGTACCCCTTAATGTAACTTTAATGCAGTTTTCATGCATTAATTCCCTTCAGGTACAGTCCTTGTCATTGATATTGTCTATTGGCAAATAAAGCAGGATTTCTCAGCAGAAATCCTTGCCAGCTGAGTAAAATGTTTGACTTACCTTGGTGTTACCAAGCAGTTATTTTTGCCTTTTTTAAGGACATTTGAACTAACACAAGTATATCTCCTCAAATTTATTTTTATAGCCAGTGTCCCTGTTTGCAGCCTTGCACCATATCCATTAGTTTCATTGTCTGTAATTAAAAATTGCTGGGAATGTGTGAAGGATTAATAGCTCTTAATTTTCACTGATGAGTTCTAAACACTGATCAGTAAAGGGTTCACAGATCTGGCTTTCCTTACAATTTGTTTCATCTAGTGCCAGATTTTTGTCTGAGAACCTTACTCAGCTTATCATACACATTGGTGTTTATAACAGCTATATTGGCATAGACAAGATACAGGCAGTGTTTCAGTGTCCTGTGTCTGCACTGGTTCAGTGTACAACACCTGTACCTCTCACAAATTCAGAGTCTGGGCTCCTGGGAGCTGATTAAGGAGAAGATTAAAAAGGCTGTCTTCCACACACACATGTTCAGAAGAAATGGGTAGCATCTGCAATACTGAACCAGCACACATCTGCTCAGAAAGGAGAAAAATATACCCCAGTTAGAATGGCTCTGTCATTAGTTACAAAGGAAAAACTTTGGAATGTTATGTATGACCAGGTTCACATATACACACACACACCTGTATGTGTGTGTACACACACATGCTTGTATGTGGTTTTATATATTTAGATACACATATTTAAGTATATGAAGTTTTATGTTGAAGACTTTGTTGACAGAAAAGTGAGACACCTTCTTAGTTTTACATATCCAGCAGCTGGAAGAGGCATCCAACCTGTCTGTGTCAGGGCTGGGAGAGAAGCAGGCAGCCCTGGTGAGACTCAGCACGCCTGGCAGGGTAAGGGGAGCAAACAGCCATGAAGTTTATGGGCAGAATGGGTGACACAGGGAGGAGTTGGGGGAGGGGGGATGGGACCTGATGCCCAGTTCTCCTTTACGCATTGTTTTTGCATTTTATGTACAGGTTACATTAAATAAATAAATAGCGATAGAAGAGGAACAGGACTGCAAGGTGTTCCTATAGTCCATGCCTTCCCTGCAAGCGTTCATTGTGGTAACCTCCTCTCCTTAACCTTTGGCCAAAAAGAGCTTAAGCTGTGGTAGGCAAGGCTCACGTCTCAAAAGGAAATTAATCCTCTAAGGCAGAAGTGGAAATAATAACTGGGTCTTGGGGAAAAAACTAGTCTCTCTCCTAGGACAGAGAAGATAAAGAAACAACTCCTTCCTCCAGCTGTTTATGAAGTAGAAGCTGCCTTTACATGTACATAGAAACCACCTCTAAAGGTTTGGGTCAGAATTTTGGGGGAAAATCTACTGATAGTTTCGCTGGAGGTTACAGAGGCTGCACAACTGCAAGCACCCGCTGGAAACAACCATTGGCTTGCTCAGAACAGGGTCTGTTTCAAAGGGAGGTCCTACTAACTAATCCCTACCACATTAGGATAGTTTTCTGCAGGTGCAGAACTTCCAGGATTACTTTAGGGTTAAAAAAATAAAAAGAGAGTCTTGGACAACAATCACTAAACGCATCTCCTGTTAGTGTGAGAAAAGATATATTTTTTTTGTTTGGTTGTATTTTAAATGCATTATTATCATTCTCACATTCAATATGCTCCAGAAACACTGGTGCAAATGCTGCCTGTTTCGCTTAGGCATGTGAACTCCACTCATAGTTATATTAAGCTCTTCATAAATTATTTGAGAATATAGCTAATAAAAGAGTCACCACAGAGTTGCTGCTCTGTTCAGTGTTGCTTCGGGGTTAACTATGTTCTGTCCAGCAAGGACAGGGTGGTGAGAAGAGCTCAGAGGGGACACCCCTGGGAGAGACAGACCTGAGTGCTCAGAGCTGGGGGCATGGAGACAGAAGGTGGGTGATGGCAGGAGCGGATAAGCCAATGATTCAGCTGTTGGCAAAGCAGTAGAATCTCCTCGGCACACACTGGGTAATTAGTAATTAAAAGGCACATGCTGGGGTATGTCACTTTTGTCTCTTGGTTCTGTTCCTCCCTGAAAAGCAACTTCTGTAGCTCTTCTGACAGAGAGATGTCCCAGATGGATGGGATGACAGATTGAGGTGTGAGGGAGGTTGAGCTGCAATGGCCAGACATTAACTGGCCCTGGCACAAGGTGCAGAAGTAGATGCATGGGACCACATTTTGTTCCACTTTCCTTGGAAAACTTAACTGTCATGATCCTGGGAAAAGGTTATGCTGCTGCAGGTCATGTCTGGGATTCCCATGTCATCAGGTGTAACCAGGTATCTGGAGGTGGAAGGAGCCACCGAGTCCTTGATTCTTGAAAAGTTGCATACCTCTGCCCTAGTGATGAACAGGCTGAGCAGCTCTGAGAAAAGGCAAAAAAGAAACCAAAGGTGACAGGACAGTGAACCTGGGAGAAGGGACCTTGGTTTGCATGTTAAATAATTATTTCCCTCTTGTCACTTCACTGTCAGCAAGCTTGGCAAGAGAAATCCTGTCAGAGTCAGCAGGTTGGCTGCTGAGGCAAAGAGATGACATGCTAAAAGCATCAGCAGCTGAAACAGATGTTAGCCTGCATCAGGCGTGTGCACATACGTAACATGCACAGAGTGGGGAGGGTCGGCTGGTTCCAGCACGGAGCACTCACTGCCTTGCTGGGGGCTCTGCCTGTGGCTGCAGACCTGGCATACAGATCTGCCCACATGCACACGCATATCGAACACAGTTAATGCTAGATAACAGCAAAGCCTAATGAGCTTTCCACGTCTTCTCTTGAAAACATTTGTTGCTTTTAAAGTAAACTTCTCATGTCTTTATGAAAAATTTTCAGAATGCTGTGTTCTTGTGTCAAGCAGAAAGCAACGGCTCTAGGTTTCTATGTAAGGTCAAGGTAACGACTGAACTTGGTATGTCTGCCAGCTGTGATGTTGCGATATCTACAGAGGAACATCGAAGGTCTGTGTTAGTTTGGGACTCACAAAAAGTAATTCATTATGCATAATGGTGATGTTGGCAGTGCATGCCAAATGGTTAAATCTAATGTAGCATAGACTTTCATTAAGGCACAACAAAATTAATCTATCCTTTCCCACCAGGAGGTTTAAACAAAAGCAATGGGGAAGGAGCTGCATGTAAAAAGCTGCAATTCATTAATGAAATGAAGACATGTAAAATAATTAGGCTTATAACAATAGATTAGAGGACTAAATTAACCCTTTTCCATATGATATGCGCAAGTCAGAACCCTAGGGTTGGGCGTTATTACGTAAATGCAATCTTAAGTGTCTTCTGATTTCCTTGCAGAGAAGAGATGCGCAAGCAGATCAAAATGAAACTACTAGTTCCTTCTAATAATTTTGTTCTGGTTTGCAGAAACTGCCTGTGGTGACTATTTGCATTCATCCAGTGACTTGACTTTGGATGTCCAGTGGGAAATTGAAAATGAAAGAGTTAAAGAATCAGGAAGAAAGAGCTGCTGCTAAGCTGGTGTACAATAATTCGTGTAATTAATAATACTGAAACTAAGGAACCAATCTAAATCTATGGAGGGATGAAGCTTTCTCTTGCCTGATTAGTAATGATAGTTAAAAGGGACAATTGTCTTTCCTTAATAACTCCTGTGTCCCCAGTAAGACAGGAGAATTTTTTTAAACAAGTGTGTCCAAACACTATAGATGTCGCTTGCTTAAATGTGCAAAGGAAGGAGAAATGCTTAAAAATAGGCCACATTTGTTCTAGACAAGAAAATCCCCCAATGCATAGACCCTTGAATTAACCAAGTAATCAAGAAATTCCTTGCCCTTCTGTACTTTAATTTTCTAATTTAGTTGAACACAGCAGGAGCTTTTCATATACTTTCTGTTTACGGCTCTGAACTCAGTACCAGAGGGAAGAAATCCCTCTAAGCACCCATCAATGCTTAGGGGATGAGGTAAACTCAGGACACAGGGAAGCCTTTGAGGGAGCTCTGCAATGACTTCAACCCTGGGGAGCATGAGACTCCCACTCCCAGGGCTGTCCGATGGACTGCACCAGGCTGTGGAGCTGAGGTCTAGTCTGCATGTAGCATTGCCTGGATGTGAGTAATGAAGCATGGATGTCACGTGCTAACATTCTGTCCCACTGAGCACCCACAGCTGGAATGCTGGCATGCTTTGAAACTCATGTGAGAGTCCCTGGGAACCAGCAAGTATAAAAGGGGACATTAAAAACTTCAACATGTACGTTGAGAACCCAATATTTCTCTCTACCTTGCAAAATGACTCTGCCAGCATCTAGCATGGGGAAACAGGGTTTGCAGACAGCAGTAGTATCACAAGAGGTAGCCTTGTAGGCAACACAAATCTGTCATCCCAAGGGAAATATATCACACCAAACTTAGCAGCAAGTCTGTACCCCAAAAGAGAAGGGGGATTAAAAAGGCCTCGGGCAAGCTCGGCTGATGGTAGATGGACCCAGCACCCCACCATTGCAGTTTCAGGGCACACTGCAAATCTGGTGGACATGGCTAATAAGTATCTGAAATTAGGCATTGCCCATAACATGTAATATTAATTATCACTGTTAGCTGTGGCTGAAGAAGGAAGATGTGGGGAGCTATACTTTTAAGAGACTTTGGTCTGAGCCAACTGGAGGCAATTGTCTTGTACAGGAGACCCTTGTCCTCAGTCCTCATCACCTGTAACTCCTGTGCTTGGACTGTGGCTCTGAGGGGTTTCTGGTCAGGGGAATGACACAAAGATGGGGAACGGCAATGGGCTCAGTCCAGACTGGGGTAAGCTGAAATCTTCCTTTAGCATTGTGCTTTTGACACCAGGATTTCCCTTGTGTTTTCTACCATTTTAGGGGCCTGATTTTTCCCCAATCCAGTGTCATTGTACCTTCACTGATTTCAAGGGAGGCATATAACTTACAGTGCCTAGATACTGTCTGATGTTGGAGACAAGGAAATATTGTTTTTATTGGGCCAGTGTTATCTTGGAAGGCAATGACATACCTCCTCTGAAGTCTCCAAGAAGAGAAGAGCAGTATTGCAGGTATCTTCATTATTTAATGGGTCTTACTTAGTGAAATTGGTGCACCTCTTTCTGTCCTGGCCATTCTCTTATCGGGCTGCCTGAGTGAGCTATACCCATATACCTGGTGAATTGGCTTTGGTGATACTGTTTCAGAGTTATGTAACAACTGTTAAAATTAATGGATTCTAATGTAATTCCTTCGGTAGTCACTATGTTCATTGTTACTGATTAGGCAGGGATTTTAAAGATAAATGTGAGGAAAATATTTTTATTCTGTTATTTTATTTTATTGATTGAGTGGTGGTGGCATGTAAAATGGCTCTGTGCCCTCCATATAGTTCATTAAATCAAGTGCCCACTCCATAGGTGGTGACCTGAATCTAGAGGTAAATGTTGCTAGGTCATGGCTAGCAGCCAGAAGTCCTCTCTGTCTGGAAAGCTGAGATATACCTAAGACATTCTTCATTTTTAAGGGTACAACTCATCTTAATCTCTTGAGTTCAAAGGTTTGATAAGATGCATCTGACATATCTTAAGTGACAGTGACACTTGGGTAAAGATGCCTTATTTTAGAATAAAATACGATGCTGCCCTAGCTTCTTCCTGCAGCTAAGTTTGGGATGTGTGAATCTGAACATCACCCATGCATACCTCAACTGTCATGCTCCACTACTAGTCCTGCCTCCAAAATCCTCCCTCTTGAAGTCTACTGTTGACCTCATACTGGTCCCAGTGCAGCCAGCACACTGGCATCCCTCATCACACTGTCCACTGTCTACACTCTCCCAAACCCCTGCAAGGTCCCACAAAGCTGCAAGACTCCTCTTCTTCCTCTACAGCTGTGCACATACCCTGTCCTTTTCTGCTACTACCTTTTGCCACTTCATGTCTCATATCCTATCCCCAGTATCAGTTCATCTCAGCTCCCCACCCCACATGTCCTCCTCTCCTTCCAGGACTGTTCCTGGAAGGGCAGTGGTTTGGCCGTTGGCTTCAGTAGGGGTACAACTGGAAGCAGCATTGCCCGCAGCTCCATCCTCCTTTGTGCACCTCCAAAGTCCTGGTCCCTGGAGCTGGTTACTCCTAGTGTCCAGTCAGCTCCACAGTCAACTCACATGTTTGGCCATGTCTCTGAGTGAAGGAGAAAAGAAAAATATGTAAGACAGGTTTTTTGTGGAAACTTCTGAATTCCTAGTTTCACATGTCATTACCAGAGTGAAGAAAATAAAGCCCAGACTGGTTGTCAAATTTACTTGAGTCTTCAAGACCAGGACTGAGGAAAGACAGAGTTTTATTTGTACACTGAGCACAGCGCATCAAGGAGCCAGTGGGATGTGACAAACCTGGCAGCCAGTGATGCTATTCTCAGGGTGAGGCTTTGGAAGAAATCCTTGTGGGATTGGGTGTCCAGCCAAACAAAGGTGGTACTCTAGGCAGCTGAGCACACACAGAAGAGCTCGTTGTCCTCTTTCCCCATGACTGACCACTCCTGATATCAAGGCAGAGTGGCGTAGTTTACAACAGGCTGTGAGTTTTCCTAAAAGATGTGTTTTACCATGCTGACCCAGTGCGGGAGTACCCACCAGGGAGATCTGGTGTGCCCTTTCCCTTGAGTGGTGAGGGTGGGAGTGAGAAACCAGTGGAGAACATCCAAGCCAATACACGTGAGTGTCTTTGGAGGCCACTTTAGACTCTCTGGTTGCTCAGTAAAGCAAAGGAGATAGAGGTTGAGACTGTATCTCTAAATCTACTTCAAAATCACAAGTCACCAGCTGGCAGATGATTATAATGTATGGCCTTTCTTCCATCAAACTAATGGAACTTTTGAAATTAATTAAAAGGACCCTGAAAGATTCCCAGAGCCTTGTTTTATTTTTAAATTAACACATTTTCCAGTAAGATTAGAGATATAGGCCTAAATACTGCCCTCAGACATACCCACATATCCCCACTGAAGACAGCTGATTTCCCTGCTAACTGATGGCAGAATATGACATGCAAGGATCTGCATGTTCCCTCTCTGCAGTAATGAAAAAGTCTGCAAAAATGGACATTTTTTATCTCTTTATATAAAAGATAAGTGTGACTCATTCAATTTCTCTTTAAACTATTTTATATTTACTGTTTTATATAGTTATTCTGGGCGTCAGTGTCCTCAGCAGTTACTTAAAAGCTGCACTTGCCAAAACCTGTCAATTATTGCCTCAGTCACAACTTGTAGCGTCACCGAGACAGCAGCAGAGAAAGAATTTTTAAACTCATTTGGATGTCAGAATTTCTCAGTGGAAGCCTATCTCTGGTGATATCAGTGTCACTTTTTCAAGCAATACTATTTAAGGTGGTTTGAAAGAAATCCTGGGTGAGCTGCTCGTTGGACAAGGGAAGGTAATGGTAGATGTCATCAGAGAAGTCTGGCTGACAGCAGGGAAAGGACGTTGCAGAAAAATAGGGTTGGGGCTAAGGAAAATGAGGTAGAATAGTAGATCACAAGTGGGTGTCTCAGCATGTGGGGGGCTAGATTGGTCAACTAAAAAGAGACGTGTTGTTTAACATGCAGTCCCTGTTGTAAAGATATCTGTGTTGTTGACCAACCACACAAGAAGTGGGACACCTGGTCTTTGAGCACTTTGGATCTGGCAAAGCCACTGGTCCAGACATCAACAAGCAGCCAGCACTGAGAGGCAAAGCCTGATAGACACACAGAAGTTCATGGGTCCCTGTGGGTCCAACTGTGAACCCCAGGGCCAGGACCAAGCCACCATAAACATCACTGCCAGCTGCTCAGCACATGTGTGGGAGAGGCCACTCTCCTGGGAATGGTACAAGTGCTAGAAAGCTGACACCAGTGATGGGGAGCTGATGGTGTTAATGAGGTCACAACCCAATCTCAATATATATATCTCAAAATACCTCTTTTCTGCATAGGTATTTTTATCTTGAGCAGGTAACTTTTCATCCTGAAATTATAGGTGTCTGCTTTTATACCATTGTGAATACAGACCGATTTAGAGAATAAACACTATAATGAAAAAGAGAGACTTTTAGCAACCCATGTTGCTTAAAATTAATGCTTCTCAAAGGTAAACCGCAGGGCGCAGTCAGTCTTATGTTAGACCTAGATCTGGGAGGAGGCTGGAGGTTGGGAAGACACTGCAAGGATGTGCCACACCTGCTATGCGTCTCCTGCAGACAGCAAAGTCCCCCAGCCAGCAGCAGTCCTGCCAGAGTGGCCTGTTGGAAACACTTGCCTTCTTCCCGTCCCTCCCAAAAACCCCATACAGACAAAAACCTCTCTCTGTGTTGCTTTGTTTTCTCGCTGGGGAGTTACATTTCTCCTGGAACAGGTAAGGGACTGTGCAAGACCAGAAGAACAATTAAGTATAATGAATATATGCACAACCTTAGGTAGGAGATACACATACATCACATTACACAGATGTATCCCTCTATGCTTACTGAGATGCTTACACATTTAAAAGTGCAAACAATAAATAGTGCACTTTTTGAATGGCTATTTAAGGGAAAAAAAACCCAAAACCAAACCCAAAAACCTTTCTAGAAGGACCCCCAATCAGTAACCAGGCCCAAACATCATACATGGACAAACTGGCAGCCATCCACTATTTGGGTAGCAGCATGAAATAATAAAACTCAATCAAGGAAAATAATCTGTGAGCCTTTGTCCTCAAGGAAACTGCTGTGGATGTGGGCCAGGGAAATACTATAACATTTAGCACTATGAATAAATAAATTCACAAATCTAACAGTTGTAAGGCTTTTAACTTGTTTGTACTTTACACTGTAACACATCTTTTATTGCCTTCCTATTTTATTTGCTGAAATGTTTCCAGAGAGAGGAGATAAATGTTGATCAGAACAAGACAGGTAAGTGTTAAAATCTTTTCCAGTGTAATATAAAGAATATGTGAATCTCCTCAACACATGATTTTTCTTAAATGGTCAACATATGGTTATTTTTTCAAGTTGGAAAAGAAAAAACTTTTTTGCTTTTCAAGGCATGTATTTTGGTGCTGACTTCAAGTGAATAGTTTCAGTAAACCCAAACTTTCATTTTATTGAATAATGATTTGTTTAGAAAACACAGGTCTTTCTGGAAAGATTAAGTTATGCAATGTGTCTATATGTGCTCTAACAATGTAATTGGTTAACTATTTTGATGGGTTACATTAGATAGTTCATTAGCATTCAGGATTAAGAGTCATGTCTTTTGACTAGCACTGGGCTAGCTTAGATATGAGGCATCTGGGAACGGAGGTCAGCATTGCAGCTTTAAAAAAAAAAAAAAAAGAAAGAAAAGAAAAGAACACCTGCATTACAAGAGGTAATGCTGAAATCAATTTGCCTTTCCAATTACCATTGATAGGCTGGCAAGCAGCAAGTAGTAAATGGGCAATAGGCATGGCTCACCCCCTCCAAGGAATTTACGACCCCAGAATGATACTAGACATACTTTGATTTTACAAATAAGGCACCTTAGAAATTAACTCCATTTAAACTCCCTATTTATTTCCTTTTTCATGGGATTTGGTAACTACATAATTGTAGAAATGGTTACTGCTGCTGGAAGGTATGTAAATAAATGCAGATTTGCTCAAAACATTTCCTGCTAGCAGACATGGGCAGGTCCTGTTCAGCAGAGACTTCCCACTCCTGACCCACCATCTGCACTGCCACGCAGTGACCTTTCAAGGGACAAGACCTTAGACGGGGTCAGACAGGTCCCTTGCGCCACTGGGATGTTTGACAGGCAGCAAGAGAAGATGGACTGACATTTTCTCGTTAAACCAGCTCTCCTTTCATTTAGTGGCAGAGAGTTGTCCCTGATTTCAGTGGAAACAGGCCTTTGCTAGAACTCATTTCAGAGAAGAGTGATTTTTTGAATGGTTTTGAAGATTCCCATTTCATTCACTGTTAGCTAGCCCATCTCAATAGCTCTATAAGCTGTTGTTAGAATCACTGTATTTTTCCTATAAATTGAGTAAGGAGCACTGGGAGGCACAGCTGCAAACAGCAAGGGGAAGCTCTCTCACATGGAGCCAAACACTAGGCTTCACTTATGAACCTGTCTAAGGCTGATGGTGCATCACCCGGCCTGGCTGTGCTGCCCCACTTTGTCTCCTGGTGCTTACTGACCATGCATGGTGTGAACCCTTGGGGAAACAAAACATGTGACATGGTAGGCAGAGGATTTTCTTTTCACAGATTCCAACATGTTGACCCCTAAACTGCATGATGAGGAAAAGCAGCTACTCAAAGTAATCTCAGCCATAACCCCCTTGCTTTATTCAAGTCCTCCGCCAAAGTCTCGGGGAGGAAAGGGAAGATAGAAGCCCATCACCACCCTGACTCAAGGCTTTCCCCATGGTGGTGTGAGTTTCCTGAGCATCGTTAAGGCTGCGTGGAGACCACACTGTGGTGCAGAGTGGGGCTGGAGTCTGTCCAGGAACATGCTCCAGAGGCTGGATTCCCTCCACCACAGCTTTCTCTGCAATTATAAGGATGAAGATAAAATAAAATAATCTGTGTCATGTTGACCCTGTTATTGGATGGATGGAACTCCAAAGATAGCATTCGCCAGCAGTAACAATAGTGACATTGCTCCCACATAGTCTGGGCTATCTCTCCTCTTCCAAAGGGTGCAGTGTGCAGTGTTACGGGCTGCTGCATGAGGATTTACTCAGGGTAGCACCTTACTGCCTTTACTGCTGAAATGTTTCTAAGCCCATGGGAGTTCCTGTTTATCTCTAGTAGAGAGTGTAGCAACATTCAAGCTGCAGACAGGTTGCAAGGGGACTGAGACAGACACAGAGGATTCAAAATCTTGTCTTTTTCTATATAACCATCAGCATAGTCAAACAAGAATAGAAATAAGACTGGGATCATCTAGGACTCAAATCCTAGCAATTTACTAGGGACTGTTCCAGGGGGAGCAGAAAGGATGAAGGCAACAGAGATATGGGTTTGCTTAATGTTAATACAAAACACCAGCTCCCAGTTGATTTTAACATTAAGCTGGAAAGGGTTTACTGCTTTTTTCCTATTGCTCTGCCCTTCTCTCTCTCTCCCTTACTCCCTTGCTCGTCCCTCTGGGCAACTTGCTAACCCTCCTGCGTTAGCTGCTTTGCCATCTCCTGTGCTGGCTCATTCGTGTGGGAGCTGGTGGATTGTTTTGAGTTTTCTGGACGTGTTATCAGTGACAGGGTTTGCTCAGAATCTGCTGCGTTAGCTCTCGGGCTCTGGCCTTCAGGCCGCGGCTCTTGGGCTGCGATCGCTCTCGGGCTGTGGTTCTCGGGCTCTCTGGGTCTGATTTTCATCACGGATGAATGGGTGTGCATTGGTCACTAGATGGTGGGAAATTGTATCATATTGTATATATTGTATCATATGGTTTATTTTCTACTATTTTAATTATTTATTATTAGCAGTATCTGTATATATTGATTTAGGTTTAATCAGTAAATAGTTCCTATCTCAGTTTTATGAGCTTCCTTATTTCTTTTTCCTCCGATTCTTCCCCTCCACTGGAGGAGGGGAGGGGATTTGTGAGAGTGGCTTCATGGCATTTTGCTAGCCGGAGTTAAACCACGACCACAGCTTATATGTTATCAGCTGGCCTCAATAGTTCTGGTTCAGCTTTACTTTTAGCTTTTCTGACTTATAAATCTGCAACTTAAAGTGGAGTTCAGCACTCTGAGTGCACACCACTGATTGAAACTGCAGAAGTAATTAGTACAAACTGTGAGCACCTTTCTTGCCAATGATGTGGCATTGCAGAGGGCTTTACAGAGGACTGATCTGGACCTTATGTTCCCCAAAGTATAGAGATACTGAGATTCAAATGTTTGTTTCTTTTTAATAATTAAAGCCACATGCAAAGTGAGTATCTAGCCTTGGATTACCTCTCAGTTATGGTGGACTTCTGATTTAGCAGGCGTTTTCACTCCTAACATGAACCATTGAGAACAGACTCCTGTGTCTACCCAAGTATTTTCTTTATCAAATTCATGGTCTATGAGTATAATAGTTACCATTAGGATTGCTCTCTATGTGTAGATATAAATATGTATTTAAAAATATGTCTAAGAAGCAGAAAGGAAAAGAATTGTGTCATTTATCCAAACAAGAACTAGTTGGAATGAAATGACTCAATTTCTAGAAGTCTAGGTCTCATGCATGAGAGACCACAATGTTCCTGAGAGATGTGATAGCAAGAACTGAGAAAGCAGGTAAAGAATTTTTGGCAAAGGGGACTTCTATAGATCCAGGAATGCAAAAGTTGATGTTGATGCTTGGCTATGTATCTTTAGTTTTATCAAAAAGGCAATTAAAAACTATTCATGGAACATGGTGTAGAGATTTAGAGCAAAGCACCTTCCATTGCCTACTGCTGCACAGTGAGTTACTCTATGACTTTGAGTTTTGAGAGCTTAAAGAAAGGATCATAGATGAAGCCATCTCAGCAACTATGCAAACAATTGGGAAAAGTCATCAGACGCTACAGAAGTCCTCTAACTAACCATCCAACAAAATGTTAATGGGGACCAGGTTACAAATACTTGGCAATGTTTTTTTCAGACAGGAACTGAGTGATTAGGAGGAGGTCTATAGTGTGTTCACACACGAGCACAGTATAGATAATGTACCTTGATTGCTGGAAACGCTGCAATTGCAATTGTCCCGGGGAGGAGATCTCAGACCTGAAGTCCAACTTCAACGGAACAGAGAGCAGCAACACCTATTTTGAAGTGGCAACAATGTTCCTGGCACATTGCCCAGAAATCTGGCCATGGAGACACAGTGGCAGCCTCTGAAATTACTGGGTACCAGTGGAAGTTGTAGCATCTTTCCCAGAAGATAAAAGACAAAGTGATTTTCATTGCCTGTGGACCGTGCTACAGAGATAACATGGAGGGCTAAAATGTAAAATTTCCTTTTTACTCACAGAGGATGTCCTCTGCCCTCAAGGGTGTGCAGTTGCCTGGCACTTCCATCCAGATGCCTATACTCCACAAGAAATATATCTACCTACGGAGCTGTGATGGGAGCTTTCCCTCAGGATTTTCAGTGGTTCGGATGTGTTTCAGCCACCGGTGTCCAACTCAGAGCTGCTCCCAGCAGCAATAGGACATTTCTGTGCTGCAGGTATGAACGTGTGCTAGGGCTACGCCTTAGAAAGAAAATTAACTTCCTTTGTGTAATGCTTCAGATATGGACCACAACCTCAACACTAGCAAATGGGCAAACCCTGTTCCCAAACTACTTGTGTCCCACGTCCCAGCTTGATAAAGAAGCTGAAAATTGTTAGGTGATACCCGTGAGGCACAACTTAGAAGTATTGTTATTTGTCTAATTTTATTATATTTTAAATGGGTATTCTCAAGTTCCCCTTTTTGCTTGAACAAGTAAAGAATAAGCTCTGTGATTGCCATTGCTTATACAAAACACTTGTTCGCTGGAACTTGCTCTGCTTGTATTTCTCTGATAATTACTCAGACACTTTAACTGAGTACAACCAAAAGCCTTCGCTTTCACTCCACATTAGGAAGTGATTTTCTGCGGATGGCAGCTGAATACAAAACTTGTTAGGGTAAGTGGCGCACAACCACAGGTTGGTCACAAACTATTTTGCAGTCCTGGTTTGCCTCATTGTATTTTAACCCAGTGAAAGCACTGTTGACAGTAGCTATTAAATCTATTAGCCACAGCATGGCAGAGAAGTTGGGATATGTCACATTTTCAATCTCCTGTTGAGATGGTCAGGAGTTGTTTGGTGAAATCTCAGTAAAAGACTAACATAGGCTTTATTGCTGTTCTGAAGAGCTAGTGACAGTTTCCCAGTTCTCCCCTGCCAGCTGGGTGACCCAATCACTGCCCTAAAGTCAGGTCCTCTCCTGCTCACCTAAGACTCATGCTGTGTGTGGGACAAGCTGCAACTTGCTTGCATGCTGCCTTTCCCGGGGTATCATATCTATTTTGTAGTAAAAGCTCCATGATAGAATAATGAACACTAAAACAATAACAATGAAATATTTTTTAAGTTTAAAATATATCCTTTTTAATACTTTTAACTCTACTTTTTTTCTCTTTGGATGCCTCTGTAACAATACCCCTTACATCAATATCCCTTCTAACTAAAGGAGGCGGATAGTTACTCTGAGTTCACTCCTACGAAGGATACATCTTAAAATCTTTCAATCACAGATTATTTTTCATGACTGCAGCATTTGTCTGCCATGTTTGCAAGCAGAAGATCTGACAGCTAGAAATACAAGTTAAAAATTATGTCTGGTTTTCACTCTTGAATGGTAGATGTCTGCTCTGTCACCCTCATGCGGCTGATTGACAACCAAAATGGAGGAAAATGAATATACGCTGTGAACATGTACATCTTTGTAATTTTGAGCTTAGATGTCTAACTTCTAGAAATTTAAGTGATGTCTGGTCTGGTTTGTGAGAAATTCTCTCTTAGGCAAATATAGAGCACTGGTTTTAAAAAAATAGTGTTACAGGCTTTATCTGGCTCCCATTAAAATTGTTCGTCATTCTCTTCAGCTGGAGCAGGAAGGAGCTCCATAGAAGTATTTAAAAACTTCATGGCATACTCTTTCAGAAATAGCTGTATACCACTGTACTTGCAAGTGTTTGTTGTAATGTCTGGCTAATCTCACATGAAGGTGCTGGAGATTTATGAGTTGCCATTATTGTTTTGGTCTGTGCTCTCCTAAGGCCACAACCTCTAGACCTCACTTGTCTAACAATTCTGTAGCGTGCATTTCTGAAATCCTGTTTGTTAAGAATACTACATCATAACAAAAGTTTTGAAATAGCACCAGGAGACATCGTTCTTGCCTAACACCAGAGAATCATGTGCTCTAATTCTGCTTAAGGAAAACTAATCATATTCAGCAGATGAGAAAAAAAGCTGCATGCAATTGGAGATGACACGATCATTTGCATTGGAGGTAAAAATGAAGGGCCATTAATTTTATAGCATTAAATGAATAGAAGTGTTAGGTCTCTATAATTAGCTTCAATGAATATATTTCAAAGACATCTTCACAAATGAATGTAGGAAGTGTGTATCTATATGTACTGTTGAGAGAAAAAGATGCTCCAGCCCCCTGAGCATCTTTGTGGCCTCCTCTGGACTCATTCCAACCAGTCGATATCCTTCTTGTGCTGATGGCTCCACAGCTGGACAGAGTACTCCAGGTAGGGGAGAAGTCTGGACTAGAGCTCACTTATTTCTTTCAGCTCACAGTAGACCAGCCTGCAGTTTTATAATTTAGGCACACTGTAGTGGTCCTGCACGAGGATGGCAGAAGAGACCTGCCTAGTCACTGGACAACTCCTTTGTCAATTTTCAGTCTGCTAGAGGCCATCACAGATACAAATAAACAAAACCCAGGGCTGTTAACAAAACTCCAACAGGTCTATATCCTTCTTATGTTGAGGGCCCAGAGCTGGACACAGCACTCCAGGTGGGGCCTCACAAGAGCAGAGTAGAGGGGGAGAATCACCTCCCTTGACCTGCTGGCCACGATGATGATGATGATGATGATGATGATGATGATGATGATGATGATGATGATGATGATGATGATGATGATTTCTTTTATGCTAGGAAAGATTTACTGCAACTGGGGACAATCACGGTAATGTTGGTATCTAGTTTGGTGGACTAGTGCTCCAGAAAAAACAAGTGAGGTAATCAAATGCAAAACTAACATGGAAAAAGTCTCCATTATGCATGTTAAAAATAATTAAATTAATGTGACACTATACTAGTTCTTACAACGGGGAGTGATGACAAAAATTCTCCATGGAAGGTATCAGTGGACCATGAGAAGTCAATGAAATATGGAAACCAACAGGGCCAAGAGCTTAAAACAAAGCCAAGAATGCCCTGTCACCCTGGGAACCTGGGGCTGGCATGCAGGGTCCGGCAGAAGCTCATTTTGCTTACTAACCTACCTCAGATGTGATGATGTCTATGAAGGTGTCATTGAAAGCACATTTCTACTGGACTAAGTGTCCTTTCCAATATATTTTCTGTTATTATTTTAGATAACTCTATATCCAAGGAAATTCTTGATATCTACAGAAGTATTGGTCCTTTTAAAGTATTGTCCTCAGACGTTTCCTTAGTTCCATCTCCACCTTTATTCTAGCTGAATATCTCTTCCTTCTCTGGGGAGGCTGCAGAGAACACAGGTGCTCTTATCTCCCTTCAGTAAACCACTCACTGATTCCTATACTATTATCTTCCCCCTCTTAGCCCCCTTTCTCAGTTAAGAAAACCCAGGCCTTTTGATACCCCCACCATTAGAGATTTTCACTGGTCTTGAATGCATCCTACTAAAGCTGGCTGTTGTTTTCCAGTCTCTATTAGCCAGCCACACCCTTTGAAAATCTAGTTTAGGTCTCTATGAAATCCCAGGCTCAGTGCAGACAGCAGAGATGCCACTGCAGTTTCTTGTGGCATGTACCGTACAGTCAAGGTAACACCTTGCAGGGGCACTTTGTTTGCATCAACAGCCTGACCTTCTTCTCTTCCTCTGTCTCCTCTACAAAGGCAGTGGTGTTGACCTTGTCTTTGCCAGAGCTGCCTGCTGCAATCATCTCTTTTTATTTTAAAGCAAACAGCCAGATAATTCCTGTCATTCTCTCCCTGGTGCTGCTGGGAAGAGACTCTCCTTAAATATCCATTTTTCTCCTTGGACTCTCACTCCCTCCTCTCCTTTGCTGTGACTGGTACTTGCAAGCACCTGTGAAGAGCCATGCCAACCATCCAGGTATAAAGGTATGGGGAGAGCCTGGAGATGAAACCTTCCTGATGACACTGTCCTTGGCTCTGTGCATGCCCTTCTCCTGCGGGGCAGCTGGGGCCATGGTTCTCCATAGTCCCCCAGTCTCTCCAGCCCAGATCAGGGCCTGGTCCATCCTCGGTAGTGACTTCTTCATACTTCCTTACCTGTCTATCATCATCCACCATCTGTATCTAGTTATATGAGTGGCTTTGATGGGTAGGAGGAGCAACTTTTCATTCTGTGCTTGTGCAGAGCTAAGAACAACTGGGGTCAGCATCCAAGATAGGCTCTAAGCTACTGGCTGGCTGATACTGTCACACCTAGAAACAGAAAAAAGGCATGATCCAAACAAAAACTTATGACAATTAAGATTTATCACCATCCATGAAACAACCCACCCAGTGCTCAGCTGCTCTGTTGCAGCTGAGGTTTTGTTTAGATCAGTGCAATCACACCAGGGGCAAATGTGATCCAGAGTCTAGTTGCTGGGGGGGGAGGTCTCCTCAGTAGCTCCCTGGGTCCAACTCAAGCAGTGCTGTATGAATACAGAAGACTTAGTGTGAGTGGCAATATGCAGACTGAGCAGTAAAAAATTCAGCCTCTTATCTTAGATCAGCCACTAACAAAACATGTCCCTTTGGGCAACACCTCCCACCTCTTTTTCTCCTTACACTTTTATCAAGTCTCCATGTTTAGACTGTAAACTCCTCCAGGCAAGGGTTCATTCTTACAGTCTGTTCAGCACTAGGGTCAACAGGTACCAGTGGCTGCCCGGATCAACAAAGAACCCTCAGAGCAGAAGGTCACCCTGTTCTGTGCTATCTCATGGGCTTTTTGATGGGCTTTTTGATGATTCTTCTGATTTGTGATTTGAAAAGCCAGGATGACAGGAGAAAATAACAGAGAGACCTTCCTACCCAAGAGTTAACCAGAGGCCAAATGAGAGTAAGACCCAGGAGAGCTGGGCAGGGTGGCAAATGGGGGAGAGGGAGAGAAGCGTCAGCAGGACACAGCACCCGGGATGTCCCTGTTGGAGTACACCACCACCCTGGAGGAAACAGGACCTGCTGGTGGAGCCACAAGTGCTTCCCAAGGCACTGGCACAGGATCGCCCCATGTAAGAGAGAGGATGGACCTATCCATCTTTTTATTCTTTTCTTTTGAGTGAAACAATATTCAGGAAGATCTCAATTTGCAAATAACAGAAAAAAAAAGCGCCATTAAACAGAAATAACGCAGATCAAGTGCATACGGATCTACCAGCCACAATATAAAAAGCAAATAGTACTTTACTACAAATGTGTGACATTATAGCACTTTTATACGAACTGTCTGTATATCAAAAGTATATTAAAAATGAAGAAAGAAAAAAAAGAAAGAAAGAAAAGCAAAGCACTGCAACAAAACACTGAGCTCAGCAACCTGAGAGGACAGTCCTGGGCCCATTTAGCTGATTTAAAATTAGTCATCCATATTTCGCTAGCTGGATGTAAACCAAGGGACTCCAAACACCCTGACCTCGCAAAAGCAGGGTGGAGGAAAACAATAGAGAAATAGTCCTTTCAGTGTGGTCTTAACAATGCAGCACAACATAATCACACCTGACGTGAAGAACGGTCCTTCCTGCAGCCCCGTCCCCCTGCGACTGCACTGCCTTACTGCATCACTCCACACAAGGCAATTACTAGAGGCTTTACTTTGCTCCAGATTGTTTTTGCTGACCATGTAGAAAAAATCCAGGCCTGTGGTTTTGTTTGCTTTTCCATAATACTCCAGATCATGGATTTCTCAGTTCCACAAGTTTCTTTTTACTGTCTGCTCAAGAATACATAACTATATATATTTTTTTCTGTTCATAAAATGTCATATAGGTTGCTGGCCAAAGTAAGGTGAGCATTTTGAGGGCATAGTAGAGCTACAAAAGTAGTTTCCAAAACCTAGAGATCCCTTGCTTTTTGAAGACATTTTGGCCAGAAATACATTGTTGTTGGGTTGACTTTCAGGTTTTTGTTTTACAGTAGAGATGCCAGGTATGTCTATCTGGATATGCTGTATAGCTCCTGACCATATTTTTTTGCCTTCAGATATGCTAAATTTGTGTCCAGACCATATGGCTCTTTCCACAATAAGCCCAACAACATGACAAGAGACTTTTCTAGTGTTGTAGGTTTTTGACATGTGTAGTGCTACACTAAAGCCTAATAAACCGTCTCCATCAAGACAAAGAAAAGCAGCTCTCCAGCTATTATACTCAATCAGCTTTCCTGACTGCTTCAAGCGATTAATTCAGAAAACTTTTGGACTAAATGAACATGAAGAAATCCTGTCACCTGACTTCTTATTATATGTTTCTTATATTACAGCTCAGAGATACTGGAAAGTGTGCGTGCCTCGGCAGGCTTCCCAACAAGGAAGTTTTACCTCCTCCTCCTCCTCACATGCCAGTGCAGTGGGACTGCATGAGAAGCTGCTGTTAGCTGTCAAAGTTTTGATGTATCCTTCTGCATTGTTAGGTCCTGCTTTAAATAGATAACTGAGAAGAAAACACTTCTCAGTAGAAGTGATGCTGGAGGTAGGCAGAACAAAGAGGGCTTTGGTCTGATCTGGAAGTTTTGTTCATCTCTAAAGCTGGGTAAGGTAGCCACATGAAGGGGACCTGGTGGAGTGAGTGAACAAATCTGACGTCTGGAGTAGGTGTTCCTGTGAGCTTTGTGTGTTTAGGAGATGCTTCTGTGCAAGACTTCAGTCCTAGCTACTTTTTGCACCCTTCTGACACAGTGTGGACTGACAGAGTGTCTGCCCTTGACCACTTGCTCCTTGCACCCAGAAAGCCAGAGCTCAAGCTGTGAAATTAAATGAAGAGCTTAAAGGTTTGGGCAGAATGTTTGTTAAGACACTTTCCAGAATCTGGGTGTGGGCTGATCTGTCAGCACAGAAACAGTCACAGTTATTTATGTCTTATCCAGGGAAAGGACTTCTACAAGATATATTGATGCCTGGCAGCGATATTGATTTCTGTCTGTTGAAATTACTCCTCGGGCATTCGGCCACACCAGGGTCACTGAAAGACGTGGTTCCCCAGGCATATGTCAGTGGTCGCTGACAGGACCAGTGGTGAGGGTGGCATACCCCTTCTCCTCATGTTCTCCCAGCTTCCAAGTGAGGCCCCATTAGTCTGACTGTTGAGTGTCTGGAGACTTCGGGCAATTGAATGATATTTGAAAAATATCTGTAAACTGTTGAAATGAATGATCAAGTTGTTGAGATATATGAGGTTTTCACAGGTAGACACTGTGCGTGTATGTGTGTACTTGCTTGGGGGCTCCTTGAAGTAAATTGGGCTGATGTAGGCTTGGATGCATTGCTTTAAAATTGGGGTCTCATTTTCTTACTATGTGCCCTATTTGGGTGAATATTTTTCAAGTGAGCAGTTCATCTGCAAGCACAGAACTGTGTGCAAAATCTGGATTAAGGTCTGAACATCATATGTTTGTAGCACCTCTTGAGAATTTTCCCTCCAGTATCTTCTGATTTCTTTGGTTTATCATTCATTGCATGCATACGGAAAAAAGCATGTCTGAAAAAAAGATGGTCTAGAGGTTTTCGTTATCAACTATGTGATGATTTACTTAGAATTGGAATTATAAAAACTGAAATATTCTGATTCCTCATATCCACATTATTACAACCACAGACACTATTACTGAGGGAGAAGGATGAGAGGAATCTCACTCCTGCAATCCCACCTAAAGACGACTCCCTCATTATGTTCAGCTTCATCTCTTAACATTTTTCTAATCATTCCTAAGAATGAGTATTTTACCACAAGCAGTAGTAATCATAACTCATATATGTTTTCTTCAGACTGGGAGATCATAACATTTTCCTTCTCCAAAAGTAAGCCAACACTCTGCTTTTTTTCTGATGTATGCTTTCTTTTATGATTTTATCATATAAGACATGAATTTAGTGGTCTTTTCAGTTTGTTTGTTGGTCTCTCCAATTAAACTATATCTATGTTTCACATTCCCAGGGTTTCATTCCTATTTCTGAGTGGGAAGAAACAGGTCATTACAAAAAATGGATCTCTTTGGTTAGTTATGAGAACCAGGGCTAGCATATACTTTTGGATAGAGGTGTGGGTCTTGATAGTAGCAGGACCCTTTAGATACACTGACTGACACAGGTTCTTGTTGCTGATTTTAACCTCTGGGGATATATTAGCCTTGTTATCCTTTATTCAGAAGGACCAGATCTGCCAAGAAACTCAGTTTTTATCTATGCAGTATTTAGATGACTGCATTATTCATTAACTGCTCAGGATCAAGAGCCTGGCCAAGATTGCCTGCTCACTGTCTCAGGCCCAGATCATCAAATCTGTGCTACGCAAAGGTCTCTATCCCCTGTCTCAACCAGGTGCTATTGGAGACTTTCAAGATTCAAGTCCCTGCACTTACCTCTTCCAATTAAACACTTAATAAATAATAGTTAACAGCCATTTTGATAGAATATTTCAAATTCTTGTAATCCATGTTTTACCTAAAATAACTAGAGATGCTTAGCCCCTCTCATACTGGTAAACCCTCCAGTCCTGTCCAAACTGTTTTCCTGTTGTCAGCTGTCTCAGGAAAGAATGGTTGAAGCTTGTGTGACACCTTCCCTTAAAAAAAATGCTTAATTCTGTATCCAATGTCTGTGTGGCTTCTGGATTTGGGAGAATGGCTTAGCTACCCTCACTTGTTTGCATCCATTTTAGGAGACACCCTCTCACAACAGGAGCTCTTCCTTTTCTGGCCCCAATATTTTGCAGCCAGAGTTTCAAATAGCATTGTTTTTCTCACATGGAAATAGTCTTCCCTTCCCTTTGCTTCCCTTTTCCTTCCAGCAACACAAGCATTCTGTTTGGGTTTTGTTGACTAGAATGAGGGTATGGGGCAACTTGTACTCCCTGGGTAATGCTCTATAACAGAAGCAGTAAATAGTCATGACAAACAAATATGTTTAATATTTTGGTACCACTTCCACCAAACCAAAAAAGGGATAGCAGGGACTAGTGATCACCTTGTCTAAACAAGGTTTCCTTGTTTGAAAGTCCTGTTCTACAAACATAAGCAGCCCTTGTCAGACATCACAATGTCAAGGTTTCTATGTCTAGTAATAATAGCTGTGATATGCATGATCACATCTTCAGTTATATTGCCTTTTATGGTGGAAACAATAATCTGTGTCATGCCTATGTTATTTAGCTTTTTCCAAGAGACATAAACACATCTGCAGCGACTCCACTTTTCATATACCACCACCAGTCTGGTCTCATTTCCAACTGTATCTCTGTCAGTCAGAATCCATATTTCATTTGAGATATTTTTTAAGCTGATTGATACATATATGAAATCTTTTTCCTGGATTTTTTTCCTACTGCTATTGTCAAATGCCCTAAGAAGTGCTTTTGCAATAGCCATATCTCTCTCAGGATTGCATTAAAACAGCAAATCATAGATCTACGGAGAAAATAAAATCCCTTTAATCTTGAATAACATTTGTGAAGCTCATTTTGGTCATCATGATTTATGTTATATGATCACTCTCCACCGACATTGGGCTCTCAGAAATAAAGTTCTGAAACCTTTTGCATGTGAGGACTAAGCATTCTTGCCTATGTAAGCATACTGCCTTCCAGTTTTTACTGATATCTGTGGCATACACGTTAAAACTCTTCAGATATGACCTTACAGAGGTATGACCAACACTAGCATCCTTTTTGTAGACAGCTACGAAAAAGACAGCCTTTATCTCAGTGTGGGACATCAATAATCATCTTGGTGCTGCAAAAAAACACTTGTCAAGGTTTGCCTTTACGCAGCTTTGATATCCTTGACCAAAAAGCCTTGTTAAAAAAAAAAAAAAAAAAAAAAAAAAAAAAAAAAAAAGGCTACCCTAACTACCCAATTTGGCTTCAGTTGTATTAGTCACATTTGATGCCTGTGCTTTCCTTGCCATGGTCACATCACAGTTTCTGTCACTGCAGGCACATGTTCCCATCCTGTTATCGTATCTGAGAACAGTTTGGCAGGGAGGGTGGCGCAGCCCTGGAGAAGGTTACTGAGAGATGGTGGTGAACCTCCATCCATTCAGGTTTTCAGGACTGCAGTAGACAAAGCCATAGCAGAGCTGATCAGGTGCTGGTGAAAGTCCTGCTTTGGGCAGAATGCTGGACTAGATGTCTCCTCCCAGCCAGCCTTTGTAAATGGTCCATTCACTCTGAGCCAGGACACTGCAGAATGCTTTGCAGAGGATTTTCTGTGACCTAATGGTGCTGTTGTCATCCTCTTTATCTAAGCTGTTCACTATTCAAATCCTTGGAAATTTTTTGGAGTTGTATAATCCATTGTAACACCTCCATTTTTAAACGCTGGTCAGTGTCTTGATTTGTGTACTTTGCCATAGTGTGTTCAGCTCAGTGCTGGTTTTTATTGATTCCAGCTTTGATCCTAGTGACTCTTTCTGGCATTTGTCTATTTTTATGCCGTTTTGGATTCCCCAGCACTCACAGTGAACAGCACTCTGCTTTCCCTCAGCTTCACATGGAAGCAGACTACGTTTGCCTGGCAAATTCTAACTGTCTTGTCAAAGTTATTTTTGGTCCTCTGGTTGTTCCTCAGAGTGTCTGGCACAAGGAACTAATCTCTAATAAGGGGCATGGTTAATATCTCCAGCCTGACAGCAAGGTTGCCCCCTCGGGCTTTGATCATTCAGAAGACTTAGTTTTCTCCCTTTCTTCCCCTTGTCTGTATTTAAAAACATATAAACCGCATGCTGAAGAGTCATATGAAAGCAAATAGATTTATACAGAGTGCAGTATTCCTCAAATTTATGTATGACAGTTTCATAGTTAGCCCTCTCTGCCTGAGTTAACTGAAAACTATTAACATCAAGAGACTGAGAAACACTGATTGCCAGAAATAAAGCTGATTGCTGGCGATCTGCCCCATTAGTGGTGGTTACAGCTTGCAGAGACAGGAGAAAGTCTTGTTTAAACCATCTTCAGTTGTCCTTGCCACATTCCGCAATTTCACGATGCTGCTTTGAACAGCTTCCCTCTGACACTTGGGAATTTTGCTGAGGTTTGTTTCATAGGTAGTGGCAGGTATTGTTCAGCAACTGGCCAGAAACAAGGCATCTTCAGACTTCTGCTTCATTTGGCCCAGTACATGACACAGGAACTGCTCCCACCCGTGCATTTCAGAGCCCCTTGGAAGTACTGCTTCCCAGGGGGCAATACCCCAGCCAGTCAAACAGTAGCTGAGCTTTGCCCTTTTGACAACTCTGCAATGGCTTTACTCAGGAAAAGGAGGTTAGGGATGAGCAGATGAGTGGCAGGGTCCCCTGACAGCCAGGCTCCTGCAGCAAGAAGGAAACCTCCAAGGATGAGATTTGTGCCTCCCCTGTGCTTCAGAAAATCTTGTTATGAAACCTGTCTTCAACTTCCTCTGCCTTGCCCTTATGCTTTGTTACTTAGACAAGTACCTCCCTTACCATGGCTTCAGAAACACTGTGCGACGTTATGTTTTATGTTTGGTGTGATGTGAACTTTTTTTTGTTGTTGCAGGGTTTGGTTTTTTTCCCATTTAGATGTTGGATTAGGTTGTCAAATTAGCTCTGAAAATAATCTCATGACCTTGTTAGGCTTTTCTGATAGAAATGTCTCTTTATAATGAAATTTTAATTGCTTCTTGCTACACTTAGTTCAACCAAGTATTTTTGAAATCCTTTTGGCCCTGGAATTTACTCTAGCTCTGATCTCAGTGCATGTCAGTTCCTAGATTTTTCCTTATTCAAATCATCGTCTTCGCTTTTTGCTGGCCAAATACGTTGTAGATACATCCTCTGATTCATTACCTAGATGAATGCCAGGAGTGTCCCTACAACCAGCATACAGTGCATGTTAATAAGGCAGTGTACACTACTGACAGCATTGTATGCTGTCCTGCAGTCTCTGATGATAGCTGGACTTTATCAAAACTGCATTATCACTTAGTGAAATGTGTCACCAAGAAAAAGAAATGGGTCCATGAACAGTGAGACTGCAAAGTCCATAGCTCCTCTGCTCTTTTATATTTACACAAGACAAGAATAATTTTGCCTAGTTGGTACACTTAGATCCAGATCAATCTGCTGTAGTGTTGAGCAAGCTAACTTTCATTACTCCAACTTCAATTTTTCTTCCAAGGATATTTTTTAAAGCCTTGAATGCACAAATCATCAAACTGTTGAGATTCTATCAAAGGATAAAATACATGGGCCTGATTCATTGCTGGTGTCACATAGATGATCTATGGAATTACATCAGAGATCATTTCAGGTCCTTGTGTCATTATGGTGATTACACACTAGTTTTACCAGAACTAAAATAAATTCAGAAACCTAAACTATGTTTTTGTAAAATATAAGTGCTTTACTCATTTTTATTAAATGTGTCCTCCAGCTTGCAGTATACATAAAGTAGCCATTTTATCGATAATCAAGATGTTCTTCTGCCTGCACTCAGCTACGTGCTATGTTAACATTCTTTTCTCAATATCTGCTGATCAATTTGCAGCTGTACCTAAGGTTCTTCATTAGAATAGGAAAAGGTCCTGTATAAATCAGTGAATAAAATAACTACTCCAGGGTTTATTTTATTTTATTTTTGAAGGCCTCCTTTAACTAGAAATGTGATAACAAGCACATATGTGAGATCATATTGAGACAGTACTTTACCAGGAATATTTTAAGGAATGCAAAGAGTACTGGAATAGCCAAAATGGCATATATGCATATTATGCATACATCATAGTGTCTGTACATGTATATGTAACTTGAATTAATTGTTTAAAGAAATTGTGGAAATCATCTTGCTTTATGATAGCATTGGTTGGTTATTTTACTTGACGGTTGTTTAAAACTGAATAATACCTCAAAATAATTCAATTTAAAAATAATGTATCTTATCACAGAAGAAGTACTCCAAAATAATTTTCTTTTTCAGTTGGTAAGGATTAAATAACAAAGTCTGTATTCTTTATTGCTGATATCTACTATTAAACCAACTACATATAAGCAGTGCTGATTGCAATATAAAGAATTATTCTCCTGGGCCCTACTTGTATTCATTCTCATTCTGCACTTTAAAAACCCATTCATCAATTACTCTGCAGTGGCACCAGAGCTTAGCATGTGCATATTATCTTTCGTTCATATTCCGGTGCAGTCTTCTGGAGAGGAAGGGAGAGACTGCAAGTGAGCATGGCATGTGTGACTCCCCTGCCATACAGATCTGTGTGTACATTCGTAGTGCATTGCACGTAATTGCTGAGAAGCCCTTTGCAGGGGGTGGATATAATAGTCTTCGTTCCCCATTCTCCAGAATCTCTTGTAATGTTTGGAGTCTTAACCCAGACCTGTCTTGTAAACAGCTAGGTGAGCGTCAGTGCCAGGAATTTTTAGATATGCAGCATAAGTGAAATGCTGCATAATATAAAATGATGGTGCTATTAATCCTATAGCACTGGTGATTCCCAGCCCCCTCTGCTATTGATACCAACACCATTGTCTCTGGCTTTAAACTTCATCAGTATGCAAACAGAGTGTCACTATGATGGGTGGTAACTTGGTTGGATGCACTTTCTACATTTCTGGCAAATGAGTATAATTATTTTCAGAGCTGCGGGCAACTCATGCATGTTTTATCCTCCATCTGGACCTGCATGGTACACAATAGTGATAAAAGATGATTTCCCCCCTTGGATGTTCATAGGCCATCATCGACACCGTCCTGATGAAATGGTCATGTATCCCCTAGCACTTCTATATCTGCCACAGCTTGACAACAAAATTATTTCCCTATAGTACTGAAACACTTCAAATATTCAAGCCCTCTGTGCACATATTTGTGTTTTGAAGCATTCAGTGTTAACGTAATGTGGTAATTTATAAACTGACAAATTAACTATGCAGAAATCTGAGCAGGGCCTTATGAGGTCTGCAAAGCAGCAGAAAAGAAAGCAAAAGCCTTTTGCGTTCCATAATAATAATCTTATCAAGTGTCGGAGGCAGGTTTTATTCTCCCATTGTTAGTGCTTTTCACTCCTGGGCTTAGGTACTGTATGCTGAAGCTGAGATGCTTTGAATCGAACTATTGTCACTACTGCAGCTGACGAGAAACTGTACCATCACTGCTTGAGCAAAAATGGGGAAATGCAAACTTCCATCGCTGGCCATTCAAAAAGATGAAGGCAAAAGGGCTAAAATAGAATTTATCAAAATTAAACATTCACATCCGTGGTAGAAAATAAATAAAGTCTGTCCAAGCAAGAAGAATCAATATCTGCAAAGCTGAGGCTGCTCACGAGAACGAGAAGAAAGATCCGCTTCCTTTGTTTCTTTGTTATGAAATCATTTTAATGACTAAAATCCATCACTGCGACCGCCTCCTTAGTAAGCGCAGGCTGTCCTTACAGTCTCGCCATCGATCCCTAAATCGCCAGTCACCGGGACTCGCACCGCCCGTGCCTGCCGAGGCGAAAGACACCCCTCGCCCTTGGACCGCAGCAGTCTGATCCTCCCAGATAAATGAAGGACTCATTTTGCCCGACCGCCGGAGAGGCCTCGGTGCTTCCCGCTGACCCGTCCGGCGGTGGTCGGGCCGGGGGGCGCGGTCTCTGCGCCCTTCGGGGGGTACCCGCGCCCCTCGGGGTTCCCGCGTCCTTCCGCGCCGCCTGCGCCACCGCCCCGCGCGGGGCCGCCGGCATCCGCGGTCCTCAGGGCGGCTGTGCCAGGGTCGCCATGGCAACAGTGTAATGGATTTGCCCTTCTCCAATCCCAGAGGCCACATTGAAGCGCGATGCAAAATTTGCTGGAGCCTGAATTCCTTTCAAGTCATGGCTCGTGTCGGGAAGCAAGTCAGCGCGCAGACCGCCGTAGACACAGGGACCGGAGGAAACCTTTACTCTCCCGCGCCGCTCGCTCGCCGTGACATTCAAACGCCGAGACCCCTCCGGACCCTATTTTCTGCCTCGTTTCCCGGTTATTAATTCATTCTTCGGACGGGGGCGGCGGCGGGACGCGGGCTGCCGCGGCGGGCAGAGTCAGCCTGGCAGCCCCCAGTGACCGTGCTGCCCCCCCGCACCCCAAAACCACCGGAGGAAAGCAAGCCCCGTCCCCGGGGCACCGAGCATCCCCTGCGGGGACCGGCCGCCCTGGCAGCAGCCTCGGTGCCGCCCAGCTCGGGAGTGAACCCATCCGCTCTCCTCGCCAGCTCCAGCGGCGAGAGCCCGTTAGCGGCTTTGCCCGGCTGCGGTAACGCGAAGGCAGCATCCTGCGGTCCCGCGGCCCCACAGGCACGGGGCTTCCCCACACCACCCGTACAGCCGCTGTCCCTGTCACACCAGGATGTTTTAGTTCAAAGTCTCATGCGAATATAGTAGGTAACGCTTCCACAGGCTTGCTCCTGATTCCCGCCGTCCCCGCCAATTGCTCTGGAGCCAGGGAAATCATCTCTGTGTGGGAGGAGGCCAGCCAGCCCTGACGTGGGTCTGGGGGGAGAAGGCATCCTGGGACAAGAGTGAGTGCTGTTATTGCTGAGTCCCAAACACACGTGTGAGAAACTTTCCAGTCTGACAACCAGAGCTCGCTTACTCATCTTCAGCATCTTTCCAGACAGGGTCCCAAGCCAAACTTGTGTGCACGCTCCTCACTCATGGGACGCGACCCAGCAGAAACCTGTGGAGGAGGAAAGGCTGAACCCAGCATGGTGGCAGAGCATCCCATGCTGGTACACCAAGCTGTGTTCTCTGTAAACCAACAAATGCCCGGAACGTGCTCACACAGCCTTTCTTGGATGGCTTCTGTTGGGACTGTACTGCTGGAAGCACTTGCTGGCACACAGGCAGCCAGGCTCTCTGTGGTGACAAAGCAGAGTCTGCAAGGGACAGTCGACACTTTTATGGGGCTTTTTCCATCAGTGATAGTTTTTCCCCATTCTGCTTGGGTCCCAGCATGCACGGCTATTCTGGGCACCATTTGCAGGGTGAAGATCCTCTGACAAAGGACTTGCAGTATCTGGCTCACGGGCTGTGGCTGCTCTGCCGGCTGCCACGCATTGCCCTGCGCCCCTCCACTGGTGCGTGTTGGCCACCCTACAGCAGCCTACCCTGGCTCCCCTCACTCTTCTCTGCCAATGACCAGTGCCCCGAGGTGGAGCAGGCTCCTCCTCATCAATGGTTTCCCAGAGGGGCTCACATGGAGCACATAGAGACAACAGGAGTTTCTGCAATGCAGATTATTCATTTTAAATGTGTTTTTATTTCTTTGGCTGGTAAGATGGTCTCTTCCCTGGTTTATTTGTCGCTTGTCTTGCCTAGCTTGTATGTTGAAATTGGTACTTCATTTTCACTTCCGTCCCAGCCTAATATTAATGCAGGCAGCGATGTAAGAATGTGAAAAAAGAAATCCAATCCTTACGCTCCATGAACCCACTGGTGATAGATTAAATGCAACATACTTTTCCTTATATATTATGGAAATAGCTCTTGCATGTCTGAAGACACATGGTATTATCTAAAGCACCCTATTCAGACATGCAGGCTAAGTTGCCTCTGCTGTACTCCGAGCAAACAGGATCAGGCTAATGGTGTTTTGTGTAAAAGAGGCACATGTTAGATTGAGTGCATTCAGGTCTGTTTATCCAGTTCCGATTTTCCTTTGCAGGAGCCTTTCAGTCTCCAGTTTCCTTGTACAAATGTCCCTTGCACTGGGTATCTGGGGGATGGGAGAAGGTCTAAAGAAGTTCATGATTTTACAGCTGAATTGAATACTGAGGAAAATGGATACCAAGGTCAGGCTAAGAATAAAGAAATTGATTCCAAGGGCAGCAGCGCAATGGAAAGGCCTAGGCTCCAGCAAAACATTCTCCTTATCGTTGTCTTGCTAAGTAAAACAAACAAAAAACCCAGTTGTAATAGAAGGTGACGATGGAGGGAAAATATTATGGAAACTGAACATAGCAAAATTCTGCTGGTGATTTATCGTATATATTTTGATTGCTCCTATCCCACTGTTCAGCTTCTCCGAACAAAAATGCGGGGTGGCAGACCCTGGTAATGGATTCCTTCCAGCAGACCCCTGCCAGTTCTGGTCATTGATCCAGACGTATATGCTGGCTCAGGAGCAAAAAGCTGCATCTACATCCTGCCATGAATATTTTCAGGAGTAAGCTATTTCACACTTTAGTGTTATTACAGTTTTGAATGTGTATAATGCAGTACTGTATATCAAACAAAACCCTACACAACACTGCAGATGTGACCCAGTCTGTTGCATCTGTGTTACCAAGGAATGGGAGAGTAGCAGTGCAGAATTGAGGTTTTCTATTGTGGCTTTCCACTAATTATTACAATATTTTCAAGACACTACGACAAAGTGCCACATGGAATGTGTTTAAATTCAGATAGATTTCATATTGTGTTAAAAATAGGTGGTTTCACTTAAATTACATGCATATCTACTGTATGCTTAAAAAAAGCCTGTATATGTAGCAGTGCAGAAGAAATTATGTAATATTTTTATAATTTTTTTTTCATAGCAAGAGGCTGTGGAGTCTTTCTAAGCCATAAGGAAAAACTCAAATGGGTAAGCAGTGGTTTGGGACATCAGTAGGCCAGAAAGCACAGTCTGAATTTGCACAGGGCATACACTGTCATTTGCAGACCAGTTCACTTCACTTAAACAAACATGGGAACGCTTTCAATCAGCTAAAACGATATTCATGAAGCAGAAGGGCTTTTTTTAGAAACAGATAGAGCTGCCCAGGCATCAGATCAAAAGTGAATCTAAAACAACGTCACCTAGCCGGGCAAGGAGCCTCCCAGTTGCCCAGGGGTGTTGTTTCACCACAGCTCCTTTCAACTTGGCTTTAAGTTGGCTGGTTTAGCTGCACGGAACCACTGTGGGTTCTGTGGCTGTTTCAAGTCACGAAGAAGAGTTTTTTTTTAAAAATGTGCTTATAGAGGAAAGCAGTAAGATGTGCTTAACAGGGATGGGACCACAACAAGGAAGGGGGGCAACCCTGCACCCTGCCAGGCATGGGCTGCATCTGGGGCACCGCACCTTCTCCCACCCCAGAGCCATGCAGAAAGGCCCATGCTTCCGAGAGCTACCACCCACTACTGACCTCTTCAGATGTGCTCAAACATGATTCCCTCGTGCTTCCACAGGGAAAACACCCTCGGCAAAACCCCAGGGCTTTAGGATCTCTTCCTGCTGTGACGTGAGAGGACGAAGAGCTCTCCTGCTAAATCTGTGGATAGGATAAAGCCCTCTCTACCAAGTATTTGTATCAATCAAGCTGATTTCAGAGAGAAACTATCGATCTTTATTCTCACCTGTACAGAAAACACTTACTGGGCTCAAATAAAAATTCTTTGGATGTTATCATTCTCTCAAGGGCATTCACTAAACTGATTTAACAGCCATACATTGGGTATAATACTATCTATGAACTAGGTGTTTGCCACAATTTCCAGAATTCCACAAAGTCCAAAGACTTCCAGTCCTACATAAAAAAATAAATGCAAGACTATTTATGGCTATAGAGCACTGGTGGAAACTGTTTACTACTTTACCACAGGATGTTCCTGCACTCTACTTCTGTTCCTAATTCTGTTCTGAATTCTGCTAAACCTGGCTGAGTTCTGTATGGTGGCAACGAGTTCTGTAATCTCACTTATGTGCTGTGTGAAAAAGCAACAATTTCATTTTTCATGTGACACCTTTAGATTAACTAAATAAGGCTTTATTAAACCTTCATGCACCTTTTTCATAACAGTTATTATCTGGTTTACTTTCCTCGCGTCCTTTTCTCTTTAGCACTCTGTCTGCAGGATCAGCCTGCAGTGGGAAGCTCCAGTGAAGCCGTTTGCCAAGGCTGGAGCCACGCACATTGTTTGCACAGGCTCATATTCACACGTACCTCAGCGCTGGTGCTCACTCAGGGGACAGCACTCGGCATCCTGCTGACCTTGGGATGCCCCTTGCAGGGCAAAACACGTACATAAGTGCTGCTGGGCTTTCCTACACCTCACGGGAGGAGAGCTTTTCAGCCCTCTAAACCTTTCTTGTCTCTAAAGTAGACCCTGAGATTTCACCTTTTCTGTCACATCTGTGAGATGGAACAGTGAGAACTGGACACAGCCCTCCAGGTGAGAGTTGTACACTTGATTTATATAACTGAATTGTGGCCTCTCCTGTGTTATTCCTCAATCTGTTCATGACAGATCCTTACGCCCTGGTAGGGTTGCTGACCGTTGCTGTCACTGAGCTAAGGTCTTCACCCATCTGTCCACAGCGATGACTCCCAGGTGACTTAAACACTTTGGAAAATTATACTCTGGGTCTATTTTCTGCATATCTGCACTTCATTACTGATACTTCCACACAGCACTAATTGTGAGCACAACGAATGAGCTCTGTTGGGTACAGAAATCAGTATACTCATTGCAGATGTGCCCTGTAGACATGCCCTCAGCATCTAAAGAATCACGTACGCATAGGACAGACAGTTTCCCTTTAAAACTCAGATAGAACCACTGAACCTCTCCAGCCAAACGGCTGCCCCACGTTCATCCTTGTCTCAGCATGGAAATTCCCTCTAAATCTCTTCAGTGTTTGATTAACATTAATGTGAGGGTTATTGCAAGAGCTCTAATTCAACTTTCCAGCTTCTTTGATTTTAACAAATAAGTTAGGGAACACTAATTTTAGAAGGGGACTTTGTCAATCTTTTTTATTAAGAATTGCAACAATGGCTTCTTCTATTTTTGCTTTAGTATTTTGCCTTTTTAGCAAATCGTAAATATAAGTAAAACAGTAGCATTAAATGTTCATGTCATGAAATGAAATTCCTGTTATAATGAAATGTTGCAACATAATTAAAACTAAAGTTCAGATGACTCATTTTGACCTTTTCCATAGCAAATTTCATTGAAATCAACACGTTCCTATGAGACAATGTGATTTAAATAAATTTGCTTTTTTTTAAAAGCAGAAATCTGTTCTATTAAAAAAGTTCCTCCTGTTAACCTTTGCCATTTCAACAGTTTACAGCTTATTCTTCTTCTTCTCTGTCCCTTAGCCTGTTTCTGAAGCAAGAGAGTTTTTCCTCTGTGTACTTAGCCACTCTCTTGGTGGACTATCTTAAAAGCTATTGGAAGCTGAAAATGATTTTATCCTCTATTTATTTAACAGTGCATTCTAGGAGAATAGAGACTCACCATTTTCCGTTTAAGAAACTGTGCTAATTAAACTCCATTGTTATTCTAACTGTTTTTTTATTGTTTTAATTATTAATGCAACAATTCAAAAACTGGCACACCAGACTTTCCAGGTCATTCACTTTTGAAGGTGAACACAGATTTTCCATGCATAAATTTTTAAATAAATTTTCCATTTTCAGTGAGGCTGCATTTGCTTCAGCTCAGCCATTTCATCTTTAAGCCTTACAGCACTGCTGGGTGCCTTCCACTAAACCTGGTTGCTTATTCCTTCAAAACTCAGCACTTTGCTTCAGCATCAAGTTTTCTGGGACACCTTTACCTCCAACAGCACCTCATTCTTGAAACTCTTTTCTGAGCAAGAAAACTATGTGTGGTGGGTTGAACCTGGCTGGATGCTTGGTGTCCACCAAAGCCGCTCCATCATTCCCCTCATCAGTTGGGCATGGGAGAGAAAATACCAGAGAAAGCTCATGGGTCGAGACCAGGACATGGAGGGATATGGTCACAGGCAAAACGGACTCCCTTTGGGGAAGAAAAATCAATTTACTTAACTACCAATCAAATCAAAGCAGTATAATGAGAAATAAACCCAAATCTTAAAAACCTTTTCCCCACCCCTCCCTTTTCCTGGGCTCAGTTTTGCCCCCCATTTCTCTCCCTCCTCCCCCCCAGTGGTGCAGGGGGACAGGGATAGTGGTTGTGGTCAGTTCATCACACGTTGTCTCTGTTGCTCATTCCTCCTCAGAGGAGGATCCTCACACTCTGCCCCTGCTCCAGTGTGGGGTCCCTCCCACAGGAGACAGCCCTCCACCAGCTTCTCCAATGTGAGTCCTTCCCATGGGCTGCAATCCTTCAGGAGCAGCCTGCTCCAGCGTGAGCTTCCCATGGGGTCACAGCCTCCTTGGGTGGCATCCCCCTACTCTGGCACAGTGCCTTGCCCATGCTGCAGGTGGGTCTCTGCTCCCCCATGACCTTCCATGGCTGCAGGGGCACAACCTGCTCTCTCACCACGGGCTGATGGGGAACCTCTGCTCTGGTACCTGGAGCATCTCCTCTCCCTCCTTCTCCACTGACCTGGATGTAGGCAGGGCTGTTTCTCTCATATATTCTCACTCCTTTCTCTGGCTGCAGTTGCTGTTGTGCAGCAACTTTTTTCCCCCTTCTTAACCATGTTATCCCAGAGCTCCTACCACCATCACTGATGGGCTTGGCCTTGCTCAGCAGCAGGCTCCCTCTTGGAGCCAGCTGGAACTGTCTCTGTTGGACACAGGGGAAACTTTTGGCAGCTTCTCACAGAAGCCATGTCTGCTACCAAAACCTTGTCATGCAAATCCAATACACCATGGGTGTATTTTTTTAAAATTATTTTTGTGGAAGCTGGAATAAAGAAAATTTGGTAGATCAATTTTGCCTATCCAAATTTCAGATACCAGCATCTTCAATGCATCCAAAGTCTGAGTTCCGCTGTCATGTTCTTCAGTTCTGTTTTCCAGCAGGGTACAAGCACTCATAGCAAAGCAGCAGCCCAGCACTGCTGGGCTTATACAGACACTATGGAAAGGGGGAGGTGAGTTATGAGGGTAATAATGAGAGTCTTGCAGAAGTTTATGGGGGGCTTCCTCCAAGTGTCAAGGAAAACCCGTCAGTAAAAATAAAAAAAAACCCCAACAATTTAACCAGCAAATAGGATGAATAGTATGGAATTATAATTAGTTAGGATGGGAAATCATCTATTCCAGTTACTTCCAAAACGAGTGCAGTAACCTGTCAGCGTGTCTTTGCATCTGTGCAAGTGCCTGGGCAATCACATAGGGATCACACGGGAGGTGACAGAAGCAGTTTCACTCCAAACCATTTTTCAAAAATTAAATTATTTCATGACTTCCAAAATATGCATACTCCTACCTATTTGTTAAAATTTCTTTGAGAGCAGAACTGAGCTTTATGGGAAGAAGCATCTTTTGGTGAGAAGCAGAGGCCCATCGAGTTGGTTCAGGGAGAGAACTGACAGACATGAACACCTAGATTAAGAGCTGGCATCACCTCTCTAACCCTTTGTTCCCACCCTAGGAACAAATTCAGAACTGGACACTGGAGATAAATACGTGGCAGACCACGTTCATCTGTCCTGATATGACACGGGGTCATGACGAGCCCCATCTATGTTATCATGCTTGGTTGGGAGCAGCAGCATGCTTGAGAAGTGAGCAACACCCAGGCTGTTCCCCGTCCAAAGTAAAACCTCTGACATGCCTATCATGCAGATTTTGGGCACTGACTGCTTTAATCTATCTTCTTGATTTTTTGTTATGCAGACTGAAGCAAAAGTAGCTTGAATCAATGTTATTTCAAGGACAGATCCAGGTTTGTAATCCCATAGTGCCTGCAGCCTGGAAAACAAGCAAACCTCACACGAAATTCGGGACTCCCTATGCACCCAGCCTCCTTAATGTCTGAGTCACCGAGTGTTTAAAACAAGGGGAATGGCCCAAGTCCCAGGATTTGCAGGACTGTGTAAGCCAGCCATCTCTTCCTTCAGCAGTAACTGAGTGAAAAAGGATTTGTATACATTGAACATTTGCCACAAAACATGCCAGACAAAATTGTGATCCAAGGAGAGGGAAGAACTTAAAATCCAAAAGGAAGTGTCTCAGAGAAGAGTATGTAGGTAAGCAGAAAAAGGCATCAGTCTGAAATGTCTAACACCCATACTGCTGCCACCCTCAGCACGTAACAGAGGCAGAACCAGACCTGCACTAATTGTCTGCCCTTCCAGGTGTGTATGAGGAGCAGAAGATTGGAGGGCAGCCCTGTCCTCCACAGGAGCAGAGGAATGGCATCCACCATCACTCCGAGTTATCATTCCTTTGCCTTCTTCCAAAAAGCCTTTTTACCCTTGTCATGTTGTCTACCTTTGCTGCTTTGCTGGGGGTCACAAATACTGAAAATACTGGAAGAGAGGAAAGACGTACTTGGGTCTCATGCATTTTTGTGATAGGTCTTCCAGTGTTCCTAACAGGGAGATTTTTCTGGGCACTGGTCATATTGTGGGGTAATTGCTTTGGTGGAAGAACCTATGCAATATCAGGGAGGCTGTCAGTGTTCATGGTCTCGTCACATTTGCCTTGAAGATTGTTTCTGCCCATCCACCCAACCCACGGACTGAGAGGATCCTGAGAGGGGGAGAAGAGTGATTGCAGATTTTCCTTCTTCCTACCATGACAATCACTTTGTAAACAGACAATCTAAACAAGCTTAGTGGGGAAGGCTGTAAATGACGACACCTCACCACATGAAAGGAATGTGTACAAATGACATGTAACTGAGGTTACACCCACCTGTTGTGCAGACCAAATCTTCTGGCTCTTATGCAGACACCAGTGGAACAATCCCTTCCCAGCGGGATCATCGCCAGCCTTGGTAAGGCGTGTGACATGCACTTGGTGAGGTGTTTGAGCACACTACAAGGTGTTTGGCTGGCCCAAGGCCCCTGTGCTCTGTGTACCACAAGACAGAAACTAGGAGAAAAATGAAGAATAAATTAAAAGACCGTTCATTATTTATCATAACATTAGTTCAGGTCATCAAGGCTGTTTCTCTTCTAGTGGAAAGTGAATCCCTTCTCTCTAAGGGAATGCTTAGAATTTATTTCAGTATAATAAGAATTACAGAAGCAAGCTTTATCTGGAGAATAACTTGCCCAACTTAAAACCATTCTGTGTGCTGTCTACTGTTAGAGAAAACATAAAATGAAAACATTAAGGAATATATGTTGAAACCAAACATGGACAGCTTTCAGTTATACAGGTTTATTTATGTGAGAGATCACCAGAACAGTTTCTAGTCTTTTTTCCATGTTAGGGGTGAGCAATCCCTTCAGATGTGACTCAACAGCTACCCAAATCACATATATTTATATGTTCATACGCATTTATCATGAGCTAATATCTGCCATTTCATTGGCATGCTAATCCATATACATGAAAAAATTATTTTTAAAATGCAATTTTATCAGTCAGTTTTGACATGAGGGTGATCTTTTCTTCTTATTTTCCTCATGTCCTTACATGATATTGTCAGACGTAACTTACAATATAACGTAAAAGAAAAACACCTTGAGTTCAAAAATTTGAGAAAGAGAAGAGTAGGGAGGAAGAGAAAGAATTTTTTTCTTTTCCACCCCACCCCCACCCCCACCCCTTTTTTTTTTCCTTTCAGCTATGCATTTGCCTAATAAGCTGCAAGACAATTAGGGTCTGATGCTCTGAGATGTTTTTATAGGGCCTGAAGCTGGCAGAAAGAGTCCAATTTCCCCGGTTCCCGTCTCACTGGCAGGGAAGCTGCTGCTCCTCTCTGTGCTCCCACCTTTCCTGTGCTTTCCCAGTCAGTGCAGGCGGCTGGGAGGAAACTTGCTCTCTTTTATTGCTCTGGGGAAACACAGAAGACAGATACAGTCAGCCCCTCTGTACTTTAGATGAATATGGACACAGGCATCTTTTCACCACAAATTCCAGGCATTTTCCTTTTTAATGGAGCTACTGCAGTAAGAGTACAACTCTTTCTTATCTCCTTTTCTCACCCCTCCACTTTTCCCTTCCCCAACAAAGCAAGAGACAAAAGAAAGTGTCTCTTTCTACTCCTTCCTTACCCTCTTGCTCCTGCAGCTGTCTAATAAACTGATTAGTGCAGGGTTCCTTGTGAGATGTGCTCCAACACTCTGCCACCAAAGAGTGATTATATGGGGGAAAATATTAATTTTCTTGCTTTGTGTGTTTAATGGTGGTGATGATTATGATCCTACATTTCCATGGTGCCTCTGCTCCCAGAGGACCTCAGCTTGCTTTATAAACCCGCATCAACACACCAGCTCTATACAGGAATGGCTTCCTCTCCCATCAAAGCACGGTCAACTTTGCGATGGATGTAGCAGTCACACCAGGCATAACAGCCCAGCCCCCTAGAACAGAAAACACAGCCCACCCGGTTCTGCTAAACAGGTGCAGGAGGTGGAGAAGGGGTGTGTGGAGGAGATATTGCTTCTTGCTGCCAGGAGGACCCAGGTTCAGTCACCTGAACCAGCCTTGCTCTGCAAATAAATCGGGTGAGGCTCACCTCTGGAAGGGGATGGGGAATCTGCTTCTACAACTTCACAACATGTCTCTGTGCCTCCCACCAGAGTACACTGAGTTTGTCTGGGGCACACTGCTATCAGCGACAGGACTCCCCTTTGAGATGGGAGGCAAGGAAGGAAGCAACAATGATCAAATAAATTATTCACCGCCAAATATTTGCTCAGCTTTAATTTGGAAAGAAGAGCAGTATTTTAGTGTGAGCTGGCACCCAAAACTTAAGAAGTTTCACCTTAATATCCAGAGAATGAGTGGGATTTTCCAGACTGGAAACTGCTGCTTTCTAGATGCCTGGTGGAGGTAATGCCAGTCCAGCTGTTGCTGCACTGCCTGAATGTCAACTGAGGGAGCCCAAGCAGGTAACGCTAGGAACTGAATGTTTGAGAACCCCTCTCCCAGCCGGAGCACTTACTGGGGAGGAGGTTATACTCACAGGGATCCTTCAGTTCATGAGCAAACCCTTGAAGTCTGAAGTACAGTAAGGTGGTTAAGGGCTGCAGAAAATGACCATAGTAGTAACCTTATTTTAGTTGTTTATTTTCTTTGGATTTGCACCAGGTTTTTCTCCAGGGCCAAGCACGGCGTGCTGTGGCTACACCAGGTGCTGGGCCTATTGTGTGGCTCAGGCACATCCGATCTGGGTTCCAGAAAGCCCAGCCAGTAACGGGGAAAATCAAGATGGGACAGCACAAAGTTCAGTGTGGGATGCCAAACTGTCCCAGGCAGCAAGTCAAATATCTGGGCAGTTAGCAGACATCATGCTTCATGCTGCTGTGATTAGACTGCTGTCATGGCCTTTGTTAGCCCTGGACAGACAGCTGGGGTACAGCAACACTACACTGTAATGTAGGTGCCACATAGCACCACGTTGGTGCTGACACACTCCCACCTACAGGGAACAGGCATGTGATAAAACGGGGAGAGGGGCTTGGAAATGAGAATTACACCCCTCCAACCTCTTCACATCATCCTTCTTTCTCCTCTGCAGATAGCCTTGAGCCTCTGCATTACTTCTTGCCTAGCCACACTCACCTCCTTTCTTCATCACATCCTGCCCTTGCAGCTCACTGGAAGCAGACAAGTCACAGCAAGTAAAACAATAAAGCTGACTTTGCTTTTACCTGCATGTACTTTTGGTAACATTAAATAAAATTACTTCAATCTTCTTTCCCCAAAACCATCTGCTAGTTGTTTTGTGCCCTGTATGCGAGGATGTGGTTTCTTTTCTGTTTATGTTAGCCCCTAAGTATGATTTATTTTATCAAAGACCACGAGCTTGGATACTGTCATTTAGAGTCAATCAACAGTGGGATATAACCCTGAGGGAAGTGTAATTCTGAAGTGGAGCTGAGAACAAGACTATACAGCCCTGCAAATAGCCTGTTGTCATTTCCCATCCTACAGAGCTGTGCAGCTGGGCTGGCGAAGGTCAGTGCAGCCACAGAAAAGAGCCAAATAAGCTAAATGCACAATGTCTCGTAGTGTTCTGGAGTTCTGCACCCTACGTAACCCCAGGGTCCTGCACCCCATTTAACTCCAGGGTCCTCCTTACACTCAGGCTGTAACTAGTAGACCTTACTTATATTGTACAGCAGCCCAGCTGCCCTGCACAAGCTGTAAGGAGCAAGAAAATAGTCAGTGAAATCATTCAAACGCCACCCTGCAGCTCCCCCAGGTGACCCCGGCTACGTCCTCTCCCCCACGCGGGGCGCAGAGGGCAGCTATGCAGCACCGAGACCCTAGTCCCCGAGGTCTCTGCCACCACCCACCCGTTGCCTCCCTGGGGACTAAATGAGAGCCCGGCTGGGGAGCAGGAGCAGGGATTCCCAGAGCATCTGCAGCAAAAGTAGAGTTTCTGTGGAAAAGAAAACACTGATCTGCTTCTGTAGTGTCAGAAATGAGGTAATCCCCTCTCCTGGTGAGGAGGATTGAGGTGACCCCACAAAGGGTAGGGAAAAATCGCTCCTTGCCTTGCACTTTAGTCCCCCAAAGATGCTGCACAGTTCTGGCTTTTGCCAAGTTTGGAATTTAGGGGTCAAAATTACTGCAAAAACCTGATTGGAAAAAAGGTATCATCTTCAGAGATTTTCACCTGCCAGTGACTGAGCACAAGAAGGCGTCCCTCACCTCAGTGTTAGATCGATGTTTACCTCAAACGTCCCCCTCCCAGTTACATATAAAACATCCCTCAAAAAACAAAGGCTGAAAGGGGAGAAGTCTGGACTAGAGCTCACATATTTCTTTCAGCCTGCAGTTCTATAATTTAGGCACACTGAAGTGGTCCCACACGAGGATAGCAGAAGAGACCTGCCTAGTCATTGGACAACTCCTTTGTCAATTTTCTGTCTGCTAGAAGCTATCGAAGATGATACAAATAAACAAAGCCCAGGGCTGTTAACAAAACTGCCTCTTGTTAGTTAGACTCATTCTTGGAGTTCACGGAATGCTTTTTGCTGGAAGTTCAAAAAGTACTTACTTTCTCCCTGGAGAAGGAAATGCCAGACCAAGCCATGGAAGGCTGTGGGAAGATGAAAACAGGTACCTTTGCTGGGAAGTGTTAGGCGTTCTCAGCTATGAGCCTTGCTACCAGCTCTGCCAGGGCTTCAGCTCTCAAGATGATGCTAGGCAGAGACACAGCCTCTTCCGTAAACACATTTCTAGTATTTTTTTCTCGGTAAAACTCTGAAAACTGGCTGTTGTTGGCAAGATTGAGAGCTGAAAACAAGGCAGTGAGTTGCTTCGTGGATAGGTTTATGTTTGGAGCTTCAGATACTTTCAGATAAAGCAAGTAGTGTGCATGGCAGCGAGCCCTGTCAAGTAGCAAAGAAATCCTAAACCTGGAACAGAAAAAGCACATACTCTCTGTGGGGCTTTTTTTATTTTTGGGGGGGGTTTGTTTTGTTTTAAAGTTCTGTATGGATTTTATTAAGGTCTCCCAAGACAGAAGATCACAGCAAGCGCAGAGGGTGCGCTCAGATACACAGGTATTTTACAGGAACATATCCACCGCACTCTTCTCTCCCCCTACTCCCTCCCCTTGCTCTGTGTAGTGTAACATTTAGCAGGCTTGGATGTTGCTGTTTTGTTTGGCAATGGTGGGTGGCAACGGAGGATGTGCTTGGTTGGATGGGACACTCCAAAACTGTCACAAGTGATTGAACTGTGGAACCGTGCAGGAAGGAAAATTGGTGTTTCCTAATGCAAACAGAATAGGCACTCACATTTTAAAATGAGTTGAGCCCCGATTTGGGAAGAAATTTTTTATTACATGAGATTGCGACAGGTTTTGCAAATTACTAGGAACCTTGACAACTGGTTATCTTGCAGCTAATAAATTTTAAATTAAAAATCCAACATGAAAATATGCCCTGAAATTGATGACCATTGTATGCCCAGCAGTTTATCTTGCCATTTGTAATGCAATAAAGGAGGATCAGATAAACACAGGCAGAACCTCTGCCACAATTGATAATGTAAAACATTCCTTGTGTCATTTGTCTTTCCTTGAGGCAGTGTACAAAAGACATAAAAATGAACAATTCATGCCTAAACAAAGAGGAGCTTCAAAGCAGTGCATGTCAGATGTTTAAGTCATTATTAGGGGGCTGAGTGGATTTGCTTATAAACACAGGTTACTTTGTGGGCCGGGAAATGTGAGAGAGAAAGTGTTTTCAGAAACAAGACATCTCTTTTAAAGGCACAATGTTGCTTTTTCTAGTATGCACAGTAAGTTACAGATAATGTTTTTTTATGGATATGAAACGCTGTCTCATGAGCAGTGTAAAACATAATGTGCTGTAGAAACAATGCTTTTTCTCTCCACTTTGTGCAAATGCCATTTTTCATTACACAGTGAATCTGAACTTGCCTGGGATTGAAATGAGATCAGAAGAGCACCCTGTGATGGGTATGCAAACCTCTGATGTGCTGAAGAAAGATCTACTTGAGACCACTGGGAGATGTTCCTTTGGTAGCTTTCACTTGAATCTAAGTTTGAAACATGGAATCTTTCAAGAACGTCACATCTTTTTATGTTTTCCATTTTAACCATTCTTACTCATTGCTGAGTTTACACCCAGTCCAACCAGAGGCAGCAGAAGGAAAAGCGCCTAAACAAACAGAAAGAGCCTTGGGGATTCGGTAATGGGTACAGAGCGTGTGTGCCGTAATCATTCTTTTGATTTGTGTTCAGATATGTTTTCTGCTTGCCTTGCAAAGAATGCATGCTTTCCCCCTGGATTGCAAATAATCTGAATCTGGATAAAACCATTACAAAGTGCCCTTCAAAACACCAAGCCTGCAGTTGAAATGAATGCTTGATGGAAAAGCTCAGCATGAGGATTAAAAAACTTCGGTTAAATGCAGAGGAGCCAGAGCATAGCACACATCCTGCTGTAGATTTTCTTCACTTTGTCCCTTTCCTGGCTTCTCACATCTTCCTTTAAAGTGGGACACCATCCTCTATGAGCATGAAGATGCACTATCAATCATCTGTTTAATTAACCAAAGCCAACACACACCTACCTAACCCTTCCAGAGAGGAAATCTACTTCCCAGACCCACTCTTGGGGGTTACGGCACTCTATCTCTCCCATGCTGTGATGCTTCCTAGGTCTTCCTGGGTGGCTTTCCTATTCTCCCTGTGTCTCATGGGAGTTTTCACATGAATACCAAGCAAGGCACGTCGTGCAGCCACATCACTGTAAATATACAAGCAGACTGAAATGAGGTGATTAACGTGGTTGCTTGGCAAATATTCATTACTTCTTGACAGGTATTCTCACTTAGTGATCATAGAGTGAATGCAAGCATCCCAGTTAAAAGCATAGGAGGTTGAAAGCAGAAACTGCACGCGTGTTGAACCCTCAAATGTTGCAGTAAATGCAGATTGGGTGCATCTCTATATTGCATGGACAAACCTTAAGGCACAGCTGGTGAGTAGGACTTGGCAGTGCCATGTAAAAAGCAATGGACGGCAAACCATTTTTTCCTTGTTAAATTTATTCATTGGAGACCTATAAATCAACATTACAATCCTGCTTGCCCTGCTCATGCCCAAGAGAAGACAAAGACTAGGCACCATGCTTGGAAAAGTCACTCCAGTGTCACAGCACCACTGGAAAGCCTCCCTCTTTGCTTCCAAGTACAAACAGCTGCACCAAAGCCATGTTAGCATCCATCATGGGAGCACAGTGGATGGGCTGCTCTGCACAGCTAGCGGTCCCTGGGCGCAGCACAATGAGCCTTCAGCCTGAGGGCACCTCCAGCCTCTCCAGATGGCTGCAAAGGAGCATCTCAGCTGTCCCCTTTGAAACTGCAGCTGTCAGTGAGAAGTCCTAGGCTGAGGAAGGCTGGAGGTGTTATCAAGCACACTAAACAGAAGAGCAGGGTTAACAAGACAGGCCAACTGAGAAATAAAGCTGAATGTGCAATACATCGCAAGAGTTTTGGCTTGGAAAGGACTCTACCAGCAGTCAAGGAAAAAGTACAAGTTTTATACTTTTTGACACTGGATTTTTGATCCCAAGGGCTCTTAAGAAAGCCAGTTTATACAATTTAAAAGGTTAGAAAAGGTCTTGTCCTGTCAAAACTGACCACATGTGAATTTTTTTTTTTTTTTTTTTTTTTTTTTGGTAAATCTGTTGCTTTTGTGAGTTGGATAGATATTTTATCTATAATAACAGCTTTCTTCCTGAGTTCATTGTCCAGGGATATTGTAGAATCATAGAATGGTTTGGATTGGAAAGGACCTTAAAGATCATCCAGTTCCCACCCCCCCTGTCATGAGAAGGACACCTTCCACCAGACCAGGTTGCTTAAAGCCTCATCCAGCCTGGTCTTGAACACTTCCAGAGATGGGGCACCCACAGCTTCTCTGGGCAACCTGTTCCAGTGCCTCACCAACTTCACTGCAAAGAATTTCTTCCTTATGTCTAATCTAAATCTACCCTCTTTTGGTTTAAAGCCATTACCCCTTGTCCTGTCACTATAGGCCCTTGTAAGAAGTCCCTCTCCAGCTTTTTTGCAGGCCTCCACAGCTACTGGAAGAGAGCTATAAGGTCTCTCCAGAAGGCCATGGGTCATAATCCTGTGTCTGTGCTATTCAGTCCCAAATCCAGCTTTACTCTTTCACAACAGAATGTAGTGAGAGGGGAAGATGGGATGAAACCAACAGAGGATGGTGACACATCAAAACTCTAAATCTTTTCTGCTAAGCCCTTACTTATCTTTTTATTTCCATGTCTGTTGATAACACCTACAGCCTTCCTCAGCCTGGGACTTCTCTTTGACTCCCCTCACAGAACCACAGAATGCTAGGGGTTGGAAGGAACCTTCACAGATCATCTAATCCTATCCCCCTGACAAAGCAGGTTCATCTAGACCAGGTTGGACAGGAATGTATCCAGGCAGGTTTTCAGTATCTCCAGAGGAGACTCCACAACTTCTCTGGGAAGCCCATTCCAATGGTCTGACACTCTCAAAGTTGTTCCTCATGTTGAGATGGAATTTTCTGCATTCCAGTTTGTGCCTGTTGCCCCTTGTCTAGTTGCTGGGCACTACTGAAAAGAATCTGGCCCCATCCTCTTGACACCTGTCCTTTAGCTATTTAAAAGCATTGATGAGATCCCTTCTCAGCCTTCTTTTCTCCAGGCTAAACAGCCCCAGCTCCCTCAGCTGCTCCTCACAAGAGAGATGCTCCATGCCCTTGACCATCTCTGTAGCCCTCCTCTGGACCTGTCCAGTAGTTCCCTGTCTTTCTTGAACTGGGGAGCCCAGAACTGGACAGAGAATTCCAGATATGGCCCCACTAGGGCAGAGTAGCATGGGAAGATCACCTCCCTTGACCTGCTTGCCTCCCTGCTGGCATTCTTTTTAATGCCCCCGCAGGACACGATAGGCTGCTTTTGCCACAGGGGCACATTGCTGACTCATGGCCAACTGATTGCCCCACAGGACCCCCCAGCTCCCTCTCTGCAGAGCTACTCTCCATTAAGTCAACCCCAGCCTGTACTGGTACATAGGGTTATTCCTCCCCAGGTGCAGGACCCCACACTTGCCCTTGTTGAACTTCACTGGGTTCCTCTCTGCCCAACTCTCCAGCCTGTCCAGTTCTCGCTGTGTAGCAGCACAGCCTTCTGGCGTATCAGCCACTTCTCCCAGTTTTGTGTCATCAACAAACCTGCTGAGGGTATATACTCTGTCCCCTCATCCAGGTCGTCAATGAATATGTCTCATCCAGGTCGTCAATTAATATGTTGAACCAGACTGGGCCCAGTACTGACTGGGCCCTGGAGAACACCACTAGTCACAGGCCTCCAACTAGACTCTGTGCCCTGACCACAACCCTCTGACCGCTGCTCTTCAGCCTACTCTCAATCCACTTCACTGTCCATTCACCTGACCCACACTGCCTAAGCTTACCTATGATGATGTTATGGGAGACAGTGTCAAATGCCTGCCTGAAGTCGGGGTAGACAACATCCACTGTTCTCCCCTCATCCACCCAGCAAGTCATGCCATCATAGAAGGCTATCAGATTGGTTAAGCATTATTTCCCCTTGGTGAATCCATGTTGACTACTTCTGATAACCTTCTCTCCCTTTACATGCTTAGAGATGACATCCAGGATGAGCTGCTCCACCATATTTCCAGGGATGGAGGTGAGGCTGACTGGATGGCTGTTTCTTGGGTCTTCCTTCTTGTCCTTTTTGGAGATTGGTATTACACTAGCTTTCCTCCAGTCCTCAGACACCTCTCCTGTTCTCCAGGTTATTTCAAAGATGATGGAGAGCAGCTTTGCAATAACATCTGCCAGGTCCCCCAGCATTCATGGGTGCATCCCATCAGGGCCCATGGATTTGTTGGCTTCAAGTTTGCCTAGCTGATCTCTAACCTGATCCTCCTTGACCATGGGAGGGTGTTCCTTTCTCCAGGCTCTCTGTCTTAACCTCCAGGGTCTGGGATTCCTCAGGGCCAGCCTTAGCATTGAAGGCATTCAGCAACTGTGCCTTCTCTGCATCCTCCATCACCAGGGCACCTACCTCATTCAGCAGCAGGCCCACTCTTTCCCTAATCTTCCTTTTGCTACTGATGTACTTGAAGAAGTTATTATTATTTTCCTTGACATCCTTTGCCAGGTTAAATTCCAAGTGGGCCTTAGCCTTCCTACTTGCATTCCGGCACACTCTGACAACATTCCTGTGCTTCTCCCAAGTGGCCAGTCCTTTTTCCCACATTCTGTAAACAGGCAGGTCTTCGAAGAGGCCAAAGTCAGCTCTCCTGAAGTCCAGGGCTGTAATTCTACTTTTTGCTCTGCTACTTCCACTCAGGATCCTGAACTCCTCCATCTCATGGTCACTGCAGCCAAGGCTACCCCCAGCCTTCACATCCCCAACTAGTCCCTGTCCGTTTGTCATCACACGGTCCAGCAGCACACCTCTCCTTGCTGGTGCCTCTGCCACCTGTGTCAAAGTTATCATCGGTGCTCTGCAGAAACTCCTGGATGGTGTGTGCCTGGCTGTGTTGCCTTCCCAGCAAATATCAGGGTGGTTAAAGTCCCCCATGAGAACCATGGCCTGCGATCGTGAGGCTGCTTCCAGCTGCCTGTAGAAGGCCTCATCGACTTCCTTTCTCTGACCAGACAGCCTGTAGTAAACACCCACAACAGTGTCTCCCATATTCCACTGCCCCTGAATTCTTACCCATAAGCTCTCAACTTGTTCTCCATCCACCCCTCAGCAAAGCTCGATATATTCCAGCTGCTCTGTCACATAAAGAGCAACTCCACCACCTTGCTCCACCAGCCTGTCTTTCCCTAAAAGTACATAACCTTGCCTCCTGCACTAAAGCTGTCCACTTTCTCTCTCTGCCATTTGCTGACATTCATCTCTTGCTGTCCCTCAAGAGCCCACACTTTGGACTGTTTGTTCCTATGCTTGCGGTTTTCCCTCTGTTACCAAAAGATATGCTTGTCTATGGATCAGATTATGCTGATATGACTGATAAAACCTGGACAAATGGCCTGAAATGACCAGCTGGAAGGCCTGTTACTTCCAGGTCCATTCTCTCTTATTGTCACTCCCCATCCTCCCTCCTGTGGAAATCCCACTGGACAAGGTCTTACTTGTGGCTTCCAAATATGATATTCACCGTCCCCGAAAGACATCTATTACTGCAGCTGAAATACACATAAAATAGTCTTGCTTTGACTCAGCCAAAGTTCTGAGGTGACCTGGCAAAGGCCGGTGGGAGTAGCAGAGTCCTGGCAGGGGCACAGACAGCCCAGGACACAGGCCTGAAGGAGTTGTGCCAGAGTAGGGATTTATGGTACGTCAAAGAAAGACTTTGGGATTTGATGCCTCATCCAGTTCTCATTAACAAGCACTAGTAGCCCTGTCACTAGCTCGGAGAGAAACTGGGCCAAGTCTTACACCCTTTTAAAGTTATTTAAAATCTTGTCGCCATCGACATCCATTTGCCATGCTTCTAAATGTCAAGATTTAAAGTTGTTTTCCTCAGATATTACTCAGTAGCTTTCCATGATATATTCCATTTCATATCAAATTAAATTGTACTATACCGTAAGGATGTATATTCTATAGGAACCATTGTCATATTCCCTTCTAATGGAATCAAGCAAAAAATTCGACAAGCTTTTAAAATTCTATATCTGCTAAAAAATGAGCTAGTAATATGAAATTCCTCCCACATACTCCCACTCTAATGTTTCTCTAAAATCTATTTATCTTAGTCACGACCTTATGAGCATGAAGAGAATGTGGCAAACATTTCTCAGTGTAAGAATATGTCTAAACTTTGGAAAAAGTTGTTAGAGCTGAAAAGGTAAAATTTCCACACAGCATTCAGGTTATATACTGTGATAAAAAAACACAGATGCCAGCAAAGATGTTACTTTGTGTTTTACACTTTACTTGAAATCACTGTTATTTTGATGGGGTACTGAAGTTGGTGACTATTCTCAGCCCCTGCAGACATCAATGGAAACTGAACTTTGTCAGGCCTTGTTAGCACACATTCAGTAACTCACAGGACCAAGCCTTTTAAGAAATAAATATTTTTTGACTGACAAAACTGCTCGCTTAGGGTAATATTCTGCTGATATTGAAGCCAAGGGGAGTTTTTCATTACCTTCAAGGATAACAGGACAGAAATTTGTAATAAAGTAGTAAGAGACATAGAAGAAGAGTGTTCTTAAGTGTGTTCTGGCATTTCATGAAAAACCTGAATGACTATGAATAGAAAGGATTAAGAAGCATCCAAAACAAGTGGGTTGGTTAAACATTGTGTGATTCTACCAAAATTGCTTGGATTTTTCTAGAACATTATTTACTTTTCTTGAGGAATGAACAATAAACATAAACAGGCTTAGATGACAGTATCAGTAAACATTAGTTTGCATCCAAAACAAGAGTTGAACTGCCCAAGGAAAAGAGTGTCCACAGAAACATTAGACCATCCCTGTGTATGTTTTGGGATAGATCCAAGAACAATATGTTCTGGAAAAAAGATGATGTGCCAGAGAAGTTCACCCCTGGTCAGGCATTCCCTAAACTCTAAAAATGCGTAATATGAGATAGCGAAAATATGTCACAAGCATGTTCAGTATTTATGGATGCCATTTAGCAAGCATGAGGTCAGAGGCAATGAACTTGCTACATAATGTTGTTCCATGTTACTGCATATGATAAAAATGAATGGACTTTTTTCCACACTAAATGGCAGTATTTATTACACTGTATACCAGTGCTGAACCAGGGAATGGTGCCTACTTTGTTCATGTTTCTAGTACTCACACAGAGCTTTGAGCTGAGAAACCTATTTAAAAATGCATTTCTTTAGAATTGTCATTTGAAAACTGTTCCACAGTGGGGTGGCCATATAGAAAGCAATGTAATTCACACTCCATTTGGGGGAGCAATACACTGCAAGCACATTAAAATCTTCCCTGTTGACTTCTGAGTCAGAGAAAGAAACGCAAGTCATATGCCTCTCACTTAACGCGAAGTCTACAGCAGCATGATTCTGCTGAGTTCATTCCAAGGCGTCTGTCCTGAGAAAAGGTGTTGGTTATAGATGAGCTGTGAAAGAGTATCTTGAGAGAGCTTAGAAAAACTACTCCTAGGACTACGGATGTCCCTCCAGACTGAACAATTTGTACTCTGAACTTTGTTTTTGCGGGACAAAAACCTACAAGTTTACTTGAAAAACAACCAAAAAAGACCAATCCCTCCCAAACAACATCCCAAAGTTTAGGTTCCCTTCAGCCATCTATCATGCTGGAATCATCATCCTCATGTCAATGTCTTTCTTGGCAAAAAAGCCACTTGTGTAAGCAAATAAACTTTGGTTCCATGTATTAAGTCACAGGTCCAGAAGTCCAGTGAATGTTTCATCCAATAAAATGTTTACCTCATCTGTAGGTATGGTTTCCAATCAGATTTTTATTTTCAATTCCATTTCTGGATATTGTGTCTGATTTTTCACAGATTTTGTAGATAGGTCAGACCTGGCATTAGGAAAACCTGTCAAGGTTGAGATCAGTAAAGCCAGGTGAGAAAGGACTATAGATAGGCTTAAAATGTAAATTCTGCTGGTTTTTTGTACATGAAGTAGTTGCTGGCACTGTGACATCTCTCTCCTGTCTCTAAATGTATGTGTCCACCAGCCCAAAGTCCACAGGGACCGTGCAGGACACATAGTTCTGCATCCTTCTCTGGGATGACCTTCCTTATAGTTCAGTCTTTCTGTTCCAGCCCTTCATTATCTTTCACAGTAGCAGGCATTTCCTACTGTCTCATCTGAATTTAAATTGCTCCAGCTTAAGGCTAAGGCCTGTTTCAGGCACCGTGGATGCAGTAAACAAATCATCCCCTTCTGCAATTCTTAGTTGCAATGTTCGTTAGGGTTGATTCTTCCCTCTGTCTTCTGCAACATAGGCTAAAATAAACCCAGATAGTTTGTTCACCTCCTTTCTAGACTCCTGGTCACTTTTGGTGGTCTCCTCTGGACTTTCTACCGTGGATCCATGTGTTTTTCAAGACATCACCCAACATGGGACTCAGTTCTGCAGCTGTGCAGGCAGTTCTAGCCCACTGGGGCTGAACAGAATGGAAGGATTTCTCACACATCTAAAGTTTCTGTTTATATTACTATAACTTTTGCTGATTTTGCAAGCATTTCCTCTTCCTCAGCTCATGATTCACAATGGTCCTCCAATGGTTTCATGAAGAACCTGTATTTTGCCAGCTGGTCTCTGTCCTATGTTTATTTGATGAAGCCTTCCCAAGAATAGTACCAGGCATTTTACATTATTGACACTCTACTTTTTCAGAGCACCTTCCCCAGCGGTCAGGATAATCTTTAATTTTAGCTTTATCTTCCAAATTATCTGGGGTCAGTCCCAGCAAGGTGCCTTCTGAAAAATTAATAAGCATACTTCATTTTCCCCCATATACCTTGATACTGAAAATATTGAAAAGAACTGGACCAAGGATTGATTCTTACAGAACCTCAACACCTCAAACTTCTTTTAGTAGTATGTCCTGGATGTTTCTTGTCACCCAGATAATATTTTCCCCATCTTAGAGGCTGCCCCATACAGGCCATTCTTGCTTAGGTTAGGAAAAATCATATGAAATAGTATGAAAATCTCCCTCAAATCAAAATATTGAATCACTCTTGTTTCTCTGACTGATAACTGTTTATCAGGTGGTGTTAGACTGACTGGCATTGTTTATTGTTGGCAAATCTATGCTTGCTTCTACTCACCTTGTATTCTCCTAGATGTTTAAAAACGGTTTGTGTTCATTATTTCAGTGTTTACCAGGAACTAAGAATATCCTGGGAGCTCCATAATTCTGAACTACCCTATTTTACCCCACTTCATAGAGGTAGTCACTTTGTTCTCTCCCGCTCTCTGACACCTCATTTTTCCAGAGCAGGCTGTTAACGATACTACTAATTGCACTGCGACTACAACCAATGGTCCTTGTATTACCCTGTGAATGAAGGTCACTGAGCCCAGGAAGTGTGAAGACATCAGATTTGTTTGCAAGAGAGATCTGATTTACCTGCAAACTCCTTGAGCATTGGCCCACAGCATTTCTTCATAGGGTGAAACCTGATAGAGTTATATTGGCCGAGGAAAACAGTGTCCTGCGACAGTCAGCATCAGTTTGGTTTGGCGATTGACAAATTGTCCTGCACAGGAGCCCTCTGATGCTAACAATATCTGTAGTTTGATTATGATCAATAGATATTGTGATAAGCCTGTGAAAAGTGCTGTTTGATTACTTTTACATGAAGGCACTATAAAAATGTCTCTTAATTAGAAGTATCAAAATATGTGCTGAGAAGCTGGCAGATAAATTATTAGAATAGTCTTTGCACTGATAAACTTTTGAACTTTCATTGAACTTGTATATTAAGAATAGGCAGTTTTTCCAAGAGGAAAATTCACTAGACAACCCACAATTTTTCTTTCATATATTTAAGGAAGATGTTTGATCTGGTAAGGAAATAATAGTAATTTATGTCTTTGATAATTGAGAAGGATTATAGTTCTATACACAGAAAGAAGCAGCCGTCACCTGCTCTCTTAGTCACAGTCCTATTAAAGAGGTAGATACCACCTTAACCCGATGAAACCTCAATATTTTGGGTTAGGAGACCAAGGAAGCTTCCATCTCCCTGTGAAATGAAAATGTCACTATCAGCCTCTTGCTGTCTCACTCCTGCCTTAAGTGTTGGCACAAAATTATTAAATCCTCCTTCTTCCTCATGCCCTTTTCTTTAACATGAGACAGTCATTTTCTCTCATGCATGGAGAAGCAGGCTCTAGAGACAGCTGTCCTAATAGTTACATAGGCGCCTTCTTCAGGCTGAGCAAATCTGCAGTCCTGTGTCCAGCATCCTGCTCTAAACAAACCAGTATAAACTGAAAGTTTATATGTAAACTGGTATAAACTAAAAGTGTATATATAATTAATGATACAGGTGAATTTTTACTACTGACCCTGCTGTCAGGATTCAAGAAGACTGAATCCATTAAAAAGCATCATCTGCCATCCGTGCACAAGGCACAAACTGTAAGATTTCCTGATCAGGTCTGTTTCATCCTACATAAAGTACAACTCAAAGCAATGTGATAAGCAGGAGGACATACCTGAAGGACCGATTTGCAGACAAACCACCTTATTCAACCATTTGGGACAAGGAGATGGAGTTTGCTCTCATGAAGCAAGACCAGTCCCTTAAAATCCCATTAGTGATGAGATCTGAAGTTGGGCAGCAATGTTCAGGTGAAGGTGTCACAAGTAAGGAGGGTGAGCATGGAGCACCTGTTCATCCCACGAAAACAGCACAAACTCAGCAAAAACAGGCTGCCAGAAGTTCTGATTTCCCCACTTCTGGGTCCAGCTCATCTGCCCAACTCAGTGAGTTGAGATGGGACAGGGGGAAATCTGAAGGAAAGTGTTAACCACAGCTCCCAGACTTTCAGTGGCCTTTTTTTGGGAAGGAGGTGGCGAATGATCCCACCAGCTCCCTGGCTGGTCACATCAAGACCTTCCCTTCTCTGCTGAAGCACCATGACTGAACTCTGTTCCTGCAGATTCCCCACCTGGTTCTCTCCAATCATCTGCTGCGTTCTCATGCTTGGAACATGAGGAACTTACCCTGGATGATCTGGTGCTCTGGAACAGCCTTCCATGCGTCTCTGTCCTCTCTCATAATATCCTTTTCCATCCTTATCTTTCTTTCTAGTCTATTTATTCAGTAATTCCTGCCTGTGACCTCAATCCAGACCCTTTCAAAATGGAAATCTCCTGCTAACTTAAACAGGCTTTGAATCAGTTCTATGTTAACTATTTTTAGGGTGCTGAGGACTGCCCTACTTATAAAAGTCCTCTGCAAAAGCTGTTGCACACACAGCTTTCTCCTCTACTTATAAAGGAAAATTTCTGTAGTTATCTTCTTTTCTCTACCAAATTAAGGAAGTCAGCCTTGCACAGGTTTCTCTGAGGTCAGAGGTGTGGGATGATACTAATCTGGCCCAACAGAGATACTTGCAGATGGGTTAGCCACCCTAAGGACCTTCAGCAGAGAAACGAGAGAAATCAGCACTGCCATGGGAGTGAGTGTATCCTAAAGCAGATGAGGGGTTGATGAACTGACAACTTCTGAGATGAAGCCCATCTCTGATGAAGGTGCTCCCAAGATAACGATCTTCCAGACAAAGAGCCTTATGTTGGTCCCCAGGAGGATCTCTCTGAATACTGATCTGCCTTTTCCAGGCTATTTCAACTTTAATTTCAAGGATATTATTGTAACTCAGTCAGCTGCAAGATATAAACCAGTATGCAGCCAGAAAACCCGTCTGTTGTGGAAGGCAGACCCACAGGTATTTCACTGCTGCATCCAGCATTGAAGAAAGGGTTCACGGCTCTGCTGCTCCATAGGAGTTTCTTGAAAAGGCTTATGTTGGGGAGAAAACTTGCCACGGAGGCCAACTGGCTTGCAACAGCCCAGTTTTACCTGAGCAAATGCCTTGTCCCACCAAAAGTGGGTGACTGCCTGCAAACCACCTGTGGTGAATGGTCCCTGAACAGTGCTGGGGATGTGGGACCCTGTCAGCCACCCTGGGCTGGGGCCATTGTGAGGACTTCCTTGTGCAGATAATCCTGTCCTGGCTTCTGGGAGCACTTCTGAGAGCGTCATCTGCAGTAATATTTTTCTTCTTTCTCAAAGCCTCATGCCCACTTACTGCCAACTACCTCACCCTTGATGTCCTCAGAAGTGGCAGCTTTAACAGTTTAATGTCTTCATTGCTGCTGGTCAGGAGACAAGCTGTAAGTTGTACTGAATACTCCCCAGCAAATAATTTCCCTGTTGTTAGCTCCACGGGTAGGAGCCACACTGACAGTACCTTTTCCATTGCCTTTCACACCATTTGTTTTGCTTCTAACAGTCTCCTGGGAAGGTTAAGGTTAAAATCACTCATGCAAACTGAGGCTTTCCTGCTGTGGATAGAAATTGGTACAGATAACTTCTTCCTTCTTCATTCAATCACGAGTTTAAACTTGGACATACTTTTCCTGTCTTGCAAAGTTTCTTCAAAAACATTCCTGTAAGATTGTTTTTCACTGGAAAATGTGGAGTGGTTGGAACCCAAGCCCTCACTAAGACTGTGAGTGCATGTGCCACCTGAAAGACAATGCAAGGGAGAAGTCAAACTGAAAGAGAAAATCCTCACCTCTTCAAAATGAAGCAATTTCTTATCAAAATTAAATTATATAAAATGAAGTTGAAATAAAATGTTCTTTCCATTTCTCTTAAATTTGATTTTTGAAGACAAGTCAAACAAAAATATTTGAAATATCAGCTTTTTCCCTTAGTTGCAGTTCTGTTACGGTGTTCCTGTCTCTTGGCCAGTGGAGAATGAAGGTCTGGCTACTCCTTGCATGGCAGCTGATGTGCAGAGGTGCTCAGGAACAGCAGGGTGGCAAGGAGGCACACTGCCGCCACCCTCTCCTACTCCCCTAAATTTATATGAGAATATCTTTTTCCTTTCTCTCCCTACCCTCACTCTTTGCCCTGAGGAAATAAGTATTAAGACATTTCTTTCCACCTTCTTTGAAGTGTCCCAAAAACCCAGACCCAAAAGTCTACTCCCACTAGCAATACTGGGTACTGTGTTTGCAATATGTACTTTACATGCAAGTTGTAGTGGTTAGGTTAAAATTAGTTTTTACTGGAAGGTGAGCAGCAGTGTCCCCTGAAACATAAACAATTTCTTTGAAGCAGATCGATAGCACACGGGAAAACTATTGTTAAACCGAGTACGTACCTTATTGTCCATGCTAGGAAACTTGCATACAGAAGTTTCAAGCCGAAGGTATACTGGAGAGAGTGGTAATGATGGGGTAAAACCAGCACGTGAGACTGTGACAGCAGCTGTCTTTTATCAGATGGTATGGAAATTAAATTTAAATCCTAAAAAATATAGAGCTCAAACCCTTTTGTTCTCACTCCAACTGTGTAGTCGTCAGCAGTTTTAGATGAGCAGAGACTGTCAGTGGTTTCATTTCATAATAAAAAGTTGGTGAATCTCTAGCTCTTAGAAGCCAGCAGAGACATGAAAGCAAAGAAGATGCTAAAATTAAAAAAAAAAAAAAAAAAAAAGGCAAAAAAGCCTTTTTTTCTTCAGAAGACCGTTCTAGCTCAATTTTGCAAATCCCTAAGTTGAGGCCAAAAATTCGGGAGTTTCTGTGCTGCCTCAGATGAGATCAATGCATCCTGAAGATGCAGAACGCTAAACAAGACACCAACAACTCACTTGGCTTCCTTACCTAATGCCAAACAAAACTGGGTGAACCAGGCACCAGCAGGCTCTTGCATATTCGCAGCTCTGCACAAAACTGGCCTCACAGCTCTAGGCAAGGTCCTCAGAAGTTTCTTCTGAAGGGAATGGTGTCTAGGGCCAACCTTTTTAAGCATGTGGCCAACAGCTGTGCATTGAATGTTAAATGATATTAAATCTGTGGCACCCAAGAAGCAGAGTGCCAATGAACCTTAGATTGTTTATTCAGAAGGTTGAGTAAGGATTTATATCATGAGCTTACACCCACTGGTGTGGAAGTGTGTGCCTCTGTCTTCCTATCTGCAAAACAGGTAGAACATAGGAACAACCACCACAGCTGTGCAACATGCACTGTGAAAGCAAATACCCTGTATAATCCTTCTACGAGGCTACAAAGAAGCTGTATAATACCGTTGACTGCAATAACTGGACTTGCTGGAGTCTTTCCCATCCCTGCATTCTTTAACAGGGATGAGCAATCTGACAATGCTCACCAGGAAAATCCTGTGCTCCTGCATCCTCTGGTTTCAACAAGTCCTCTTCTTCGACAGCGCAATGAATAAAGATGGGCACGCTTAGGGAACCCAGAAGAAGGTGTCCCATTTCACATGCTCCACTGAAGCATATGGAGGACATGGTACTGCAACCCACGAGATGCAGCAAAATTCTCCAAAATTCAGGGAAGAAAAATATCTCCTTAGGACTGATTCACCCTGCAGTTACAGCAAGGGTTTCTGAAAAGCCTCCCTTACCTGCCATATGATTTGCTATTACAGGCACATGCAGACATATATTTAGCTTGGCTTTTGTGAAATTAGCCTGTCCAATGACATTTTCCCACTCTGTTTTAATGCAACATGTGCAGAAGACAGTAATTTTTCCCTGTTTCAGGCAGAATGACTGAAAAGGAAACATGGTGTTCTCCAGAAGCCAGGCTGTAGAAGGAGAAGTACATAGTGTGAAAGATAGATCAGGATTGCTTCAACAAAAAATATTTTCATCAGGATCCAGGAGAGACTTCATGATGCTGACTTACGTGGTCTCTAGCAGTTTTGCAGATCCTTCCTAAAGGTCCTGCTCCAGTAAGCTGTTTCTTATTTATAGGAGCATTTTTGTTTCTTATTTATATGTCTCTCCAGCATGAGAAGCCAAGAGACCAGTATTTGTGAGACAGCTTCAGAGATCCTGGAAAGTTTTACAAAAATAGTAGTTGTGAGCAGGTAAATAGCACAAATTACACGACACTAGCAAGAAAAGGAGAAATACACCTGCCTTTGTTAAGCTTAGAGAGTACAAAGAAAAGTTAAATGTCTTCAAATTCTGTGGCATGATAAACTCAACTTAAGGTTCCCAGGAGACAGGCTGAGGCATTAGCATTATCCCTGGGGATCTCCTGAGCAATGGGCAAGGAACCAGAAGGTCCAAAATGATGTGACTCTTGAAGAGGGGGACAAGAGGAGGACAGAGAGCCCTGCTTGATTTCAGCATCCCTGAAAAGCATTGCAATGCAAAGTTTATAAATGCAAGGTGGGTTGATTCAAGCTGGTTTTACCTTGCATTAGAGAAGTTTTTGAACATTCTCATAAAGACCAGAACAGACTGTGACAGAAAAAAGCTAAATATGTCCCCAGTTTGCACATCGAGGAAAGCCACCAGTAAGTTGGCTGTGACTTGGTCATGGTCACCTGGGTTTGTCAACATCCTGTGTTTGTCTTTGGGCATATGCAGAAAAGCTGCTACACGAGAGGACACGCTGGAGAGGCAATCCTCTGGACAGCTTCCCTGCCACATGACTGTGTCACAGGCATGGGATCATGCATGGGTGCAACAGAGCCACACTACATGGCACACATGTTCAATCAAAACAACTCATATTTTGAGCATTAAATATTTAAAACAAGTAACACAGGAAGAAGTTGCACCTCATGAATTATTCACAGTAATTTGTTACCTTGAAAAGTGAATATCTGATAAACTGGGACTTGTTGGTTGGCAATTTGTAATCAGGAAGAGATGAAAACCATCAATACATTGCTCATTAAAAATTATTTGTTCATTTCCAGTCTCAGGTTATCATCTGAGACATTTAGTGACACTTACAGCTTCCCTCCGCAGCCCCCCCCAACGTTGTCTCAGACAGGACAGTGCACACACCATCACTCACGTGAAGTCCTGGTGGGTGGCAGAGCCACGGAGCCACCCTGGCACAGCCACCCCTCGCCCTCCCTGCTGCACAGGTGATGCTGTAGCACTGGCTGCCTACTCCGAAGATCTGCTCTCCAGGGACTGAGATGGGGAAGTGTGGAGCAACAGCCGGTGCCACTAGAAAAGGAGGGAATGTAAGAGTATCTCCCTTCTTCACCCTCCCCTCCTCCTCCACGGGCAGAAAGCAGCTCCACCTGCACCCAGGTTAGCAGCAGGACATGAAACGGCTGACTGGGCAGTCTGGGGATGTTGGCAGGACCACGGTCCCAGCAAGCTGGTGTTGGACTGGTGGTGATACAGGCTGGACCAGTGAGGCCCCAGCCCTGCTCACAGCAGCAGAGCAGGTAGTCAGGTCTGTTCCTTCTCCCACTTGGTTATTATCCATGAGTACTACACACAAAACCTACTGGTTTTTTTTAAAGAGCCTTTAGTTGGAAATGCACCCTATTATCTTCATTTTCAGTTATTGTTCAGTGGGAAAATGAAGGAAGGGAGAGAGATATTGGAAAAGACCCAATCTGACATTCAAGTTCCTCCTTCTGCCCCTAAAACAGCCCAGTTCTTGTGAAGATTGTTGATAGGCCTGGACCAAAATATGGGATTGACTTAAGACACCCTTCCAAATATGCAAAATGGAAACTAAGGTATCAATTTTCTGCAAAAATATGTTAGCAGGTTTTGATCAACACAAGTTATTTCTGCCAAAGCAGGGTTCAAAATGACCCCTACAGTACATAGAAGAAAACCAGACAAGTCATGTCAAGATACCAGTCGTAGTATCCTCATGTTTTGCTGTTTTCGTGTTGGGAAATTACTTTATCTCCATTCATCTCTACTCTGCCAGTTTCTAATCCATGACAAACGTCTTTTCCTCTGCAATTACTTAGCCTTCCAAGCAGGCTCTTGCAATAGATGGTAGCAAGCTTTTTGGAAACACAAATACATTTCATTTGTCAGTTCTTTATCTGATCTTACCCCTATAAAAAGTTGTGCTATTGCAACTAAAGGTATAATCTTACATTGCATAAAGCTGCATTAGCTTAATTCAGCTGATACTAAGTTGCACCATTCGTCATTCATGAATATGTAAACACCCATTATCAGTTGAAACCTTTCTTATGTTGGTCCATCTTGCACTGGTGAATTTACAGGTACAAGTTAAAAACATACAAGACATTTGAAGACTTCCTGAAAAAATAAACATGCACAAGTTGCATCACTAACTAAAAGCAGATTCTGTGGTGCTGCATGCAAGCCCTAAGGGATGGGTGGCAAGGTTTTTCTTTACAGAAGCTGCAAGGAGTGCAGATCTCACAGAAGGAGCTAGCACGTATATCACATTTTAAAATGCCAGCTTCTCAAGTAATGGCTCTTCTTAGTGCTTCATTTCAGGAAGTATGTAATTTCTATTCGCATTTAGAGCAAGTAGAGACTGAGGAGAGAGGCTGGGAAGCGAACATCCATCAGGATCTACAAAACTGGTTGGTGGCAAAACCTTTCTGGAAATTTGGAAAGTGAACTCAGTTCTTTGTTTTTTGTATATACCACTGTAGGTCACTCATTTCTGTAACTGTCATTTTCATTCGTACCAGGTAATCTGTACTTCCTGGTGCCCTACATTACCTACTGTGCAATGAGCATTTTTTGTGTGAACCTCAATAGTTAAGTGTCTCAAATGAATACACCTAATTTAAAGCTGTTCTCCATCAGTTCTGGAGTCACTCAGGCTCAACAACTGTAAAAGGTTGTACTTCTCCATATACACATCTCTGTCCTGTGGTTCCGTGGGAGAAGAAAAACTCCCTGCATCAAAGATGTAACACCATATTTGCATGGGCATCACCATGGCTATAGACACAGCAAGTAGAGGTTTAATCACAGACCATCTAGTAAGCTTTCCTCTCTCACCTGCTGGGCCCCACCAAGAGGGATGCAACAGGGGTGCATTAATGCTGGAGGAGCCACCAGTCAACCATCTGGGGGTTGTCTCCCACATCCCCAACTGACCACAGCTTGACCACCAGACAACTCTACCCTCATTGCCCACATTTTCCCACGCAGAATAAAAAAAAAAGGCTGAAAGTGGCTGACCTACAATTATTAACCAGCATTACACATAAAACAGTTTGATCCAAACTCAAGCTGCAACACTGAAGTAATATTTTCTCCTCCACACCTGGAAGTATGCAAAGTGGGAGAGCAACCCACTCCCCTCCTCTAGGGCTGTGATCCCAGCCCTTCTTCCGCTGTGACCTTCTGGAGGCTCTCATAGGCCCCCTCAATCCCCAGTGCAACTCCAGCCCTAGGGATGCTCTTGGAGATTGACTCAGCTGTGGATTTCTCTTTAAAGAACAGGAATTACACACAGGAATGCTCTCAGCAACAACTTAGAATAGTTAAGTGCAATACCTGTGACATAATGATAAGCTGGTATCTTCCAGCAAATTAATTAAAATAGACTGATAAATGCACCCGAGTTGAGAAGTATATGAATGCTACAACCCCAAGGACTGATTGGAAAGAAAAGTACCCATTCAAAAATAATGGCGCAGTAGCTGTTCCCTTTCTGAATTATTATTCTCTGTCAGAAGCTATACAGAAGCTGCTCTACCCTTCTTCAGTACCAGCATATGTGCCAAAAGAATGTGGTTGGTGATGAATAGTATTTGTCCTCAGTACAGGGTTTAAACAGGAATAGATACAGAAAAGGATGTGAGACAGGATGTATTCAGAGGATGACGACTGTGAATTTTTATGACTGAATGTCAGAAAATACATAATATGAAAAAAAAGGCAGTTGTCTGAGATTTGGCAGGTACGCAGGCATTTACTTCCATACTAATATTTTCTAGAAAGAGAGGGGGGCTAAGAGCTGTCTCTATCGTTCCCAAGGCACTGTCCGTTTTCTGTTTCTATCGCTTAGATCCTACGGGGCAAAGTATAACTTTGCTCAGCCCTTTATCATCACTAAGCAAACTGTATGAGGACAGTACCAATAATAGACAGAAGGATCTTTCGTCTTAATGGGATCAGAACTGAAATTAAACCATTCACGTAAATAAATAAAATGTAAGCTGTCTTCAAAATCAAATATATACCCAGCAGGCCTGCAAATTTCAAGTATTTCCAGACTTCCACACTTTAAATTTAAGTCCTTGTCTAGCACCGATGGGTGCTGGGGATCTGATACGTGGACTTGGCTGACAACTGCAGGAGCTAACGATGCTATGAGTTTATCAGTTGTTTGCTGTCACTCCCTTCTGAGCAGCACACCGTGTAGAGCAGGGCTGACAGAAAGGAACCTGTGACTTAACGCACTTCTTTCAGCAGGTTTAGCAAATGCGTACATGCCCTGGCGTAGGCAAGGACACGCTCTTCCTACCCACTCTGCTGCTGAGAAGCTAGATTCCAGCAAGACAAAAAGACAACTGCAGTAGTAACTTCCTCTGCAGCAATATTTTCCAGAGCTTGTCTTTCAGTCTTAATGCTGTAGATTAATTTCTTAGGTGCCTTTGTTAGAGGATAATGAACCATTATTTATGTCAAGATTATGTGATTTCAAAAGTCAAAGAGATCACCAGAAAACTGAAAAGGTTATATTTTATTTGCACAATTGGTACAATAAAATAGTAAAATTATCATTTATTTGCCATTTTGATGACAATATTTTTTTAATGTGGCATGGTATAATGACGACTGTGCTTTTCATATAATCTGCCATGTAGCACAGAAAGGCAGTTTATTCTGGGGTGGATTGGAGCCGGCATTCTGCATGAGCATTTCAGGCAGAAATATTATAATCTACCTAATGTTATCTAATTATAACCAATTCTGACATCTCTTTTTGTATTAGTAGTGTCATTGTGTGACATTTAAGCAAGGAAAAAGACTGTGAGATGAAATTGAGCAGCTCTTACCTTATTGAGCACAAAATGGCATCTATGATGTGACACTAGGAGCAAATACTATGCTAGTAATTTATTTTTTATTTATACAGCAGCTCCCTACAGACCCTATTGGATGCTCTGTTTTATAGCCCGTCTTCCCATCTGTACGGTAGCTGAAATTTGGCTGGACATATGTGTCTGCTTGAAAAGACTTGGAATGGAAGAAAGGCAGGAGAGAGACAGTCTCCTCCTTGTGTTCTGACATACAGGGATCAGGCTCCTTGTACGTCAAATAATATTCCTCAATGGATGGATAGTATGGAGAAAGGAAATACACAAATAAGAATGTGATGTGAACACTGGTCAGAGAGGCATTATCGTCTGTGAAAGGATTAAATTTGTCAGAAATATTGGAGGAGGTTGCTGAGAAACAACTGAGCAGCTTGTGTAACTTTGATTTATATTAAAGTACCAAAGTCCAAACTTCTCCTAGAATAGCACTTGTTGTCAGCTACAGGGTCGAATTTAGAAATGGATGAATATCCCTATAAGGTTATTATAAACACTGCCAGAGATGTATCACTGTTGTGTCATTGAACCCTCAGATATACATTAATAAACAAATGCAACAACTACTGGTACAGCTTGCTTATTCTTGGGCACAATAGCTGACAGATGTCTTGCCAAATAACCACCAAACCCACTAGAGGCAATACAATGTCAGACATGGATTTTTAGTTACTCAGAAAGGTATAGAACAATCAAATGTAGAAGACAAACTTGGATGGACTTGACATGAGAATATTTTGTTTTAATAAAAAGGAGGGCTAAACAATAGGTCTAGAACATTTTTTATTTAAAAAAAGAAAACTACAAAACAAACTAAAGAAGTTGTTCATAAAGTTTGCAGTGCTGAAGAAACTGAATATGTGGAACCCAGGAATATTCTTAAGTAAAAGACGCAAAAACTGTTGGAACAGAGAAAAGGCCGGGGTGGGGGGGTGCGCCGCGGAAATTACAGAAAGACTTTAGAACTGGCTGGATAAGCTGCCATTTTCAAAAAGCTATTAGGAGGGAGAAAAGAACACCCCAAATAGGAAAAAAGTTACCAGGAAAAGCACCTCTTTGAGTTCAAACTCCAGGTTTAGCTAGACCTTAGAAAGAAAATTCAGAGCAAACTATGAAAAAATTAATTATTCATATAAATAACAAGGAGGAAAGGGTGGGATAGTGGTCATGTTCACAGAGAAGGGAGAGGCTAAAGTGGTATATCTTCAAATTTAAATAGTTGGCAGTAGTTTGAAAAGAAAGAAGATGTTGAGCTGGGAGATAAGAACAAGATGGCTAATGAAATGAAGATTCGGAAACAGAGGTCATCACAGCTGTGACTGAAATAAAACTTAAATAAGGTAATGTGTTCAATACAGGGTGGGGGAGGGCAGAGAGCCCTAGAGCACTAAGAGGCCTAGCATGTGAAATTGCAGGTCCAGCAGCGAGGACTTTTTTATACATCCTTCCTGTTAAAGTAATGCTGCGTGACTGCAGAATAGCACACCTAGACCCTGTATCTGAGGACAGAAGAAAAAGGACTTGAGCAAGAAGACTGTTAGACCCATTTCAGTGTTATGAAAGGCTTTAGGCAGAAGACTGTGCAACAGAAACTGTGGAAAGGTAAATCACGACAGGGCAACTCATTATCCTGTTTTAATAAAATATTAGATTTTTCTAAGAAGACGCTTGATTAAATCTAAACTGTAGTTCAGAAAACGTATTATTTACCTGTTATATCATTTTGTGCCACATGAGAAACTATTAGTTAGAATGGTGAAAATAGGAGTGAGTAAAATGTTAGGATATACCTTAAACTAGTCAAAAGAGAGATAAAGCAACATATCTCTATGAAAGAAAACTACAGGTGCAGGGATTTACCAATGCAGCCTCTTATCAATCTATTTTAGTGCAGACAGTAGTCCATTCACTCACCGTGACTCAGAAAGCAGGGCTGTGGAATGAATGTCAATCAGACTATCATAGAGGAAAAAACCTAAAAGAAACTGAGATTGAGGCTACAAAGCAGGATTAAATTTAACCATTCAAATGCAAGGTCAGGAACTTGGAAATTATACAAATTTCAGTGAAAAATGGGAAGCTCATGAGCAGGGAACAGTATAACAGGAGACAGATTCAGATACCCTGATGTCTCTGAGGATGACAGCATGCTGTTACTACTACTGTGTGGCCACACAAGGAAAGCAAATACAAACCAAGAATGTGTAAGGACCACCAGTGGCACAAGACGAGGCCTTGGAGAGACAAGATCTAGACACAGTTCTGGCTGCTGTGTTTCAAGGAACTTGAGTTAAAAAAGAAACAGATATGAGGAAAGACAACTGGCAGCGCTAGGGAACGGGGGAACCCTTTGTGGTGTGGAGGCAAATACAACCTGTCTAGTTTAGCAAATCAAGGCTGAAATGGGCTAGAGCTGCCATTTACAAGTATGGGGGAAGGAGAAGTGCTATTTAAGCTAAAAGATGTGTTAGAAAGAGAAGAGGACATCAAACAGCATAAATACCCACTGGCTGCAAATCAGAAGGAGGTTTCTAGCCTTCCGAGAAATGACTTTTCACAACAAACTTCCAATAGAAATACTGGGAGCAAGAAAACTAACTGCATCAGGATAAATCGGTGAAAGGAGTGATATGAGGTATGTTTGGGAGGCCACTGGTCTAAATTCAGGGTCCTAGGATGTGCCGTGCATCCTCCCATCTTCCATGGTGAAGGGGATGGAGACGCAGAGCACAGAGCAAGGTCCTGCCACGTGCTGTTAGCTCTCTGTGAACTGACATACCTGCAGTCAGCAGATGGCAACTTCCAGCCTACAGAGCACAATATGTTAATACAAGGAATTTCCATTTTCCAGTTGGTTAATTTCTTAGTGGAGTTACAGAACATATTACAAAGGCTGACTGTCAGCAATGTTTTTTCCAATCTATACCTTCCCAGAGTCCCCGACGACCCTTTGTGATTGTGTTTACACATCCAGGCATGCAAACACTATAATTTTCTGCACTGGAAAGATGAAACTGCTTCAACTAAACTACAGCTTGGTGTGGATGCAAACTTTATGGCAGTTGATACTGGGCTCTTGATCCTTTCCTGTTTAAAGTCCAAGGCATCCTGACCTGGCCCTCACCTCTAACGTATTCACCTTCTGTCAGCCAGCACGGCTCGCCGTTGCTGGGCTGGGACTCTGCTGTACAGCCCTGGCACGAGGCTGTGTGTTTCTTCCAGCCCAGGATGGGGAAGGTGATGGCTCAGGAAATGGGTAATGCCCCTTTCACAGTTGAAGCACAGCTGGCGTTGGATGTGATGCCTGCACACGGTGAGAACAAACACGATGGTCTGTGTGCACTGATGAGAAGCATCAACTGTCCCACCTTCGGTGACGTAACAGAGGTGGAGGAATGAGCAAGTGCGGAGACTGAAACACCCATCACCGGAACTGTGCACCGCTGGAGCTGCACTTGCAGAGGTCACCTTGCGCCTACTCTGCTGCTGAACAGAGGTGTTAGAGCTATATGTTCAGTGCGTTTCCTCAACTCACTTAAATAATTAAACACTGTGCTAGCGCGCACAGCATGCAGCGAGAACATCTCTGCCACCCCCTTTCCACGTGCACAAAACTTTCATTCCTCTCCTGACATGGAAGTCTCTCGTCACTTAGTTTGATGTAGTTAAATTGACGTATCTTGTTAAAACTTACCTAGCGGCAGACATTAAATTGGAATGTACTAAAGAGATAATGGCTAGCAATATTGTCTCCTCGATTTGCACAAGTACTTATTTAAAAATAGAATAAACATTGACTGATTCTGCAGACCTGAAACTTTCAGTTTCCAGACCATTTCTGTACTTCTAATTCTTCAAAGGAAAAATTGTTGCTTGCATAATGCTCCTGGGTGGGAGAAAAATACAGTTTCAATTTTCATATGTTGTAGCATAGTAGGAAAAGATCTCATTTCTTGTAGTGTTGTATCCTGTCCCAGAACCAATAAATATTTTATGCACTTAATGCATTTATCAACTCTGCTATATAAAAAGTACAGAAGAACCTATGCAGTAGTGTCAAAGACATCTCATGTATTAAGGGAGTCTGAGCAATCTCTTGGGTGCTTCTCCACCTTGAAATTTAACTTTACATCTTATCCATCAACGGAGTGAGAAGTGACAACAGTTCCCTGCTCTCCAAGGTAACCATGCGCTGCTTTTGCTGGTAGAAATGCAATTCTTTCCGTAGATAGATGCTGCGTATTCTCCCATGCTGTGATTTTTCACAGGTTGTTATTACCAATAACATATGAAAAAATTATTAAGGATGCAGTATCTCATTTAATGATCTAAACTCACCTTTAGTTAAATTGGTCCAGACAAATTGGTTCAGAGAAATGTGGTCCTTACAAACAATGGCTCACACTTAGAAATTGCTCCAGTCATTTTCTTCTCTTTAATGCTGAGGTTTCGTAAAGAGTGTAAGGGAGTCACATACCTTAGTATGAAATTCCATAGGCCCAGGCTATCCAAATCATGAACCCCTCTGAAATATATCTTTCTGGATTTGTATGCTGGAAATTCTTGTATTTAAAGAAAAGTCTTGTTATTTTTCTCTATGTATACAAGAGAGCTTATACACACACTCACACACATGCCCACACGTGGACACGCATGACATTGAATTTAGTATTGTGTAAATAAATTCACTAGTATCACTCAGATGGAAGGCATCATCAACACAGATGAAGATCACAATGTCATCTGGAAGCAGTGGACGATGTTGGGGATGACCATAATACAATGAGAATTAAATTTACAGTCAGAATGAAGGTCATCTCCCGAGAGACCAAAGACAGGGACCTTGGCCAGAAAACAACAAGGTCTTGTTGGCTGGGAACAAAACACCAGAAATAAAGAAAGACCCTTCTGGTATCAGAAAATCAATGGCTAAATCTGGACCACCAGCTCTGTGAAATGAGACAAAAAGGAGCACGATGTCCTTAGCAGAGCAAATGAAGGTTAAGGGACACTGTCATCCATGTTTACAGGAATGCTACTTAAGCAAAGGGACGATGCTGGGGCAAGAACATATATATGTACTTATATGCATGTCAGATTGACAGGAATAGATGCGAGATGGAAATAAGGAGTCTTTCCCACAAGAATAAGGTGCTTAGACAACTTTCTCATGAGAATAATGGGGGCAAGGAACCAAATATTACAAAATGAAGCTAGTTCTTATGCAGAAAAATCAACCACACTACAGTTCAGCAAAATTATGCAACATTGACAACTTCTATTCAAGAGAAATCTGAGACTGGTATAATTAAAGTACTGCACATCAGAAAAGATGCCGTAAAGATCTGCAAGTAAAATAATAAAACCGTTTATTGTTTTAATCTGAGGAAGGTTACTGAGAGGTTAATCATGATTTTTAATTTGAAAAAAAAAATAGTTGGGACTTTCTCACTGTTAAATCCTCGGTTACTGAGTATCCTGTATAATGCCTCGGGCTATTTAATTCAACACAGGTTTAAAATCCTTGAGTTCTTCCAAGCCATATTTCTGGCCCTGAACATCAATGTTTTGAAAGGGACTCCAGATTGGTGAAGGTCCCTCAAGCCATCCTTGCTGTCAAAGCAGCCCACAAATATCTCAGAGGGACCGAAGTGCAATGCAAAAGGTCTCTGCAGAGTCCCAGTGAGCAGGATAAAGAGGTAACAGGCTGGAAATCTTCCACTCTCACACACAGAAGGAGGAACTGAGCCCATGGTCCAATTTGCACAGCCACGGATGTGCCCTCTCATACAGTCAGGAGATTGGCAAGCATTCCTTATGGCACACCAATCCTGCATAGCAGTGCCTGATTCCTCCTTGCTGCTGTGTTTTTCTGTGCTTCTTTCTTCTCTGAGGAATCATTTCTTTTAATTTATTTAATAGCAGGAATCAAGAGGATGTGCGTGTTTAGCCAAGGCTTAGCACAGACTCTGCAGGCATCACCAAACTCTTAAACGAACCCGGGCAAAACTGCTGTGCCCTGTCAAGCTTGATCTCTACCTGCACAGCAACCTGCCATCGCCCATCTTCATTTTTCACAAAATAAAAACCCAGAAGGGGATAATAAGAAGAGGCAAGAGAAAAATAAAGAGGCTCTAAATGAGACTACGTTAGAGCCGACGTACCTCAGAAGAAATGCAAGAGTAGTACAGGCTGTTGAGTAGTTTCTGCAGAGACTGCTGTCATTGACTTTTAATTTTAACCTGCCACATACTTTTGCATGTTATGTACTGAGGCTCTGCAGCTAGAAAGTATTATTTTGCTGCAAACACTCATCAGAAGTTGGTGAAAAAACTACCATACTGATTAGCTTTACTGGGTCATGTTATATAGTGAAACCCAGGTCACCGGGGACGAAAAACCCTGAGAGGTGACCTTTATCTACCTGAATAGGGACTAACCTCATAGATGGTAAAATTAGTGTTTAATATCTGATCTCAAAAGCTATTTAGGTGTGAAACTGCTCTTTGCACCCTGGGAACTTGCGATAACATACTTCAGGTTATCAGGCCGTGGTGCTGGTTTTTCCCCCTGACGTATCACTTGATTTATTTCTCGGGCACAACAATGAACAGTGAACGTCTTCACATCTCCTCAGCTCAGGAGCATCCCTTCCATCACAATGTGCTCACTGCTGCCTAAGACTGCTCCCTGATCAGGAACGAAGAGAAACTGGGTGCTAAGGAGGGGTGGCTTCGCTTTTCCAATCAAATGACTACATCCCTGTTATTTTCATGTGGTTTATATGTGTGGTTTGAGGCACACGCAGGTAGAATCACAGGGAACTCCTTGTGAAAGGAAATTGGAATAAGTAACGGGGGCAGGGTGGGATTTGGCTGCACGGGGAGGAGTATGCTTCGTACCTCTCCTCCCTGGGCACAGCCCAGCTGGCCCCAGCACCATTAAGCTGCTTCATGCAAAGTCATCATCATCCCCAGGTAAACTCTCGTGATGAGGTTGAGCTGGAAAATGAAACAATTAACTAAAACGGCAAAACACAAGAGCTGAACGTTATTTACACCCCTAATTATCTCATTCTAGTGGGTATTTCAGTCCCCGTCTGGTCAGAACATTAATTATCTTCATAAATACAGCAAAAGTTAAATAATAAGCACCCAGGGCTACAGAACCATGGCAATGATCAAGCTTAAACGAACATATAAATTTTATTAATGGATGCTTTATACAACTCCATATATTATGAATCAAACAAAAAAACCCTATTTCCATCTTCTAAGGTTGCAGTGAAAAAGCTTTAACATTATTGAGGATAATTTTTTATTAAGTTTAAATCTTCTTTTTTGCAGTAATGAGACTGTTACGGGGATAATTTAATCTGGTTTGTCATGAGGCACCTCAGCTTGTTAAATAAGTTAATAAATGACTATGCATTAATCAAAGTGACAAAGCTATGAACAGCTGAGGATGGGAGACAATTCTGGTGATAGTATTAATTAGTATTTAATTAGAAACTTAGGGGCCATAAATAAAAAAATCATGGGAGAGACATTTATGCAAATTGCTTTGAAAACGTGGTGGAGTTGTATTTGCTTTAGGGAAAAAAACCTTCCTTCCTTCCACCCTTCCTTCCTTTCTCTTTTTAATTTCTTTCCACGCTGTACATAGCAGAGTTGCAGTGACATCACATGGATAGAAATGAGCTTATAGTGGGTTTAATTTTTTCCAGTTAGAGGGCTCTGCACTTGAACTGTGCTTTTCACTCTCTGGCTTATATGGAAGTGGGGGTTTTTGAGAGTTCTAATTTCTACACATGCAGAAAGAATGAAAAACCCAAGAGGAGAAAAGGGAAGGGGTTTCTATTTCTGCCGTTTTACTCGAGATGTGCGTCACCTTTCTCTAAGGAAGAATTGGTGTCATAACGATGCTGCTGCAATGCTCTGTACACAGCAACCTCTTCTGTTCATGAGCGTGAGTGGAGCGGAGGCCCCGTTCATTCGGTGTCTCACATTACAGAACAGAAGCAGTTTATAATTACAGCCCTTTTTACCGTTTCTCCCCACAAAGGTGCCCATTTCGAAATGGGCAATTCCTGATATCAGAAGAGATAATATATCACTCTGTTACGTATTTCAGGCTGTTTTCCTGAGGAGCAGACTTTATTATTTGCTGCATTTACACAAGAAGGTTACCTGCAGTAAAACTGCTTTTTCCATTCACCAGTCTATCTCTGTCATGGCTCATTTATGTGTGAGCATGACTGACTGAAGCCAACATTATCCACAACTGACAAGTGCCAGACCTACAGTTCAATCAGCCCTTTCCTTAAGATAATGCCAAGGGCCGGCTGTTTGAAGTAGCGGGACAATAAAGTGGAGAAAGACAATCAGGGTCAAATGGATCCAATTCTCCGTTTATAAAAGGGATTCTGCCTAATAACACACAGCTCTTTTTGCTCTCCAAACACATCAGACCTTAAACAGCGACCTGGCCTTCGAGAAAATGTGTGACTGACACAAAAATGCTGAAGCTTTAAGGTGGTTTCTTTAGCCATTTCCTTTCAAGGCATTTCATTAAGAGTATAGTGCAAACCCAAGACAAAATGCACCTGGTACCCTCGGGGTTTTTGTGATTTTTGATGGGATGTGTATTCTGAAGAGCCCAGTGATAACACGCAGTTTGTTCTCATTTTCCTTGTGTTTTATATTTGTTTAACAAATCATTTGCACTCATTAATAAAATTAAACCTAAAAAATGAACAAGGGGCAGGTCCTTTCAGTGATGCTCCCAATTCCCATTGCCAATATAGAGAACTGAGTTCCTGAATACATTTCTTTATACTAAGTCTCCACAGAACACAGCAGTTAACACAAATATTCCTTCAAAATTACCACCTGCTTCTTTGCTGCAATACATATCAGTTCTGGAATTTGATAAGAAATTTTACTGAATTTCCAGAAGATAAAAGAGCTGAGCAGTAGTCACTAAAGACTCAAGAGAAATTTTGGTACCTTCAAGCATTAAGATACCAAACTTTTATATATTTCCCTTACTTCGTTCCCTAATTAATAAGCCCCTGGAGTTGCATGGGAGCATCTAGCTTTTTTTCTTTTTTTTTTTTTTTCATGGATGGAGACAGATCCACATACTTCAGTAATCAGAAAGGTGTTTTTTTACCTGTGTCTCATTTCCCAGCTATGCCGTTATTAGCATATTGAGTGACCCACAAAACCAGATTTATTACACTTCATTTCCAGTACAAACTCAAAAGTAGGAGGTCAAGCCTGCTGTGTGGACTATGAGCTGTATAGAATCATAGAATCATAGAATGGTTTGGGTTGGAAGGAACCTTAAAGCCCATCTAGTTCCAACCCCCCTGCCATGGGCAGGGACACCCTCCACTAGACCAGGTTGCTCAAAGCCTCATCCAGCCTGGCCTTGGGCACTTCCAGGGACGGGGCATCCACAGCTTCACTGGGCAACCTGTTCCAGTGCCTCACCACCCTCTCCGGGAACAACTTCTTCCTGATATCCAACCTAAATCTCCCCACTTTCAATTTACGCCCATTGCCCCTTGTCCTGTCACTACAGGCCCTTGTAAAAAGTTCCCCCCCCCCCCCCCCCCCCAGTTTTCTTGTAGCCCCTTCAGGCACTGGAAGGTGCTATAAGGTCTCCCTGGAGCCTTCTCTTCTCCAGGCTGAACAAGCCCAACTCTCTCAGCCTGTCCCCACAGGAGAGGTGCTCCAGCCCTCTGAGCATCTTCGTGGCCTCCTCTGGACTTTCTCCAACTGGCCGATATCCTTCTTATGCTGAGGGCTCCACAGCTGGACACAGCACTCCAGTTAGGGTCTTATGAGAGCAGAGTAGACAGGGAGAATCCCCTCCCTCGATCTGCTGGCCACCCTTCTCCTGATACAGCCCAGGATATGGCTGCCTTTCTGGGCTGTCAGAGCACACTGTTGGCTCATGTTCAGCTTCTTGTCCACCAGTACCACCAAATCCTTCTCCTCAGGGCTGCTTTCGATCCATTCTCCACCCAGCCTGTCCTTGTGCTTGGGATTGCCCAAACCCAGGTGCAGGACCTTGCACTTGGCCTTGTTGAACTCCATGAGGTTGGCACAGGCCCACCTCTCCAGCCTGTCCAGGTCCCTCTGGATGCCATCCCTTCCCTCCAGTGTGTCGACCACACCACACAGCTTGGTGTCATCAGCAAACTTGCTGAGAGTGCACTCAATGCCATCATCCATCCGTCAAGTCCATGTCTCTTTCCTATACAACAGCATCAGCTTGGAGGATTACACAGAACACTCCACATAAACACAGTGCAATACTTACAATTTTTATCAAACTGCATGTCCAGGGACTTGCTCTGCATATTTTTAAAACGCTCTCAGTTAGGAAGGCTCCATGGTTTAGGACCTGTGCCTAAGCACCACACTTCCAAGGGGTCTGTATTTCTGAGTAGCAGATTCTCAGGGCTGCTCTTTTCTTAAGTAGAGTGATTGCCCAGGTAGCATCTCATTGCCTCATTAGCAGGTCTTCTCAAATTAGCTGCAAGAATTAGGTGATTAACAAATCTAGCCCTCTTTTGTTTTATGGGAAACTTTTATTATCAAACTGTGGATCCACAGCCTTTGTTTTTCCAACAACACAGGGAAATAAATAAAAATAAAAACCGAGCACAAAGTTACCTTTAGGATACTACCTGGGAAGTTTGCAGCAGGCATTATATGACACGGCTGCCTTCAGAAGTAGAGAACTGGATGTGATGGCACAGTAAGTGCCTCCCAATCCTATGTGCCTATAAATTTGTGTTACTGGAACAGCTCTAATTATAATACTATAAAAATTTATACAGACAAATAGATTATAACCTTCTTGAGCTTTATGTATCCACACTGATGGCTAGTCAAAGAATTCTAATTACTGCTCTAGTTCCAGAAAACATTTCAGTATACACTGGAATTTGGCAAGCTTCCATGGTTTTAAAATTGTACTTGAGGGTGAATGCCTCATGTACAAGGCATGTAGTTGCATATAAAATTGTATGCTCTTCCTTTTCATTTGTTAGTGCCTGCTGTGATGTGTTTAAGTTTGATTTTTGTGGGCATGGGAGGATGAAAGCAAATTCTGGAATGCTCCAAAAAAAGCGAAGACTACCAAGGTAGTCTCTCATGCCCTGCACTTTCATTCAGGCAAGTGATGGAACCACATCTAGATACAAAACCAAGCCAAACCTGCTTTTCTGCAGCCATTCCAAAGTTTAAGTTAGCCAGGGCTCATTAATTTCAGCAGGCAGAAGATCTGATACAGGGATCTCCAGGCCTTCAGAAGGAAAGTGAGCACAGCCCTCGTACTACAGCTGGTTTCTGTCAGGACCTGACCTGAGGAGCATTTCAACACAAACATCCCTCTGCACACTGACGCTGGGGAAGTTGAAATACTCAAAATGGACCATTTCACTTTGTCTCATTTGCAGTTTTGCATTTTCCAGGTTTCAACAGGCGAAGTCTTCTTTTAGTGCTTCTTAGGAATAGGCAAAAGGCAAAGTCTGCACACGTGGCTTCATGAAGGAGGAGATAGAGACAGCGGGCATGGAAGCGGCAGGACTCTGTCACACAGCGAGAGGGTCTGTGTGCCCAGCTACATGCCTCCTTACTACATTATGCACCCACACGTGTATCTATGTCACAGCTTAGAAAAGTCAGCCCTCGTGGCTCCCCTACCAATTCTGTACAGCCATGGGCTGAAGTAACACCAGTCACTACACTCAGTTATTGTGCGTGTTTACTGATCTTGCCTGGTCTGATGATTACTTGTGCTGTGAGAACAGTGACCTGTGTTTGAAGGTCAGACAAGAGCACAGGGAGAAATAACGCAACCAGAGTCCCAAAACTCAGTTTGCAAACTCAGTTTGCTTTGATAGTTTGCTGATATTAAGTCTCTTCTCACTATCATGTTAGAAGATATGCTGAGCTTTTCATATATACACTTTTCCTTACATCTTTCCAGTCTTCTTTTTACATCAACCTATTCTATACATATTCTGAATTTGCTCCCCACACCCTGAGCATGCACAGAGACGAGAGGGAGAGTTTGCATCAACTCACTAAAATGAGCTTCAGACTCCTGCTCCTTTCCGTATCACTGCATTCTGCAGCGTGCAGCTTGATGTACTGCCAGATAAGACAAAACATAGAAGAAAACTGCAAATGAGTGGTGACACCCTGGGTGAAAATACCTGTGTTGGGACAGGAAAACACCAGGGGAAAAAAAAACAGGGGAAAGTTGGGAGGGGAGGCAGCTTCCAGAAATTACCCCAAATTGCCTTCTCTGGAGACTGGGGAGCTATTCAAGAGGCCGTTAGTAGGTTGGAGCACAAGTATGTTTTGAGGATCGGAAAGGTGGGGTACGGTAGGCCTGCCTGCAGCAGCTGGCCAGAGGCTCAGGATGCTGCAAGGACGGAGAAAAGGTCACCACCCAGGAGCGCGGTGATCTCCACCAACCACGCATGCAGGGGTTCTGGGGGCTCTGGCACATGGTGGGGAGCTCCACATGCTGCACCACTCTGCAAATGAGTTTGATACTGCATAGGTTTCAAATCATGGCAATCCTGCATGCCAACCACCGTTTTAGGGTATGTCCATGGTGGAGTCACCAGCAGCCCAGCCTGCGCCCACAGTGCCGTAGATGGTTTCTGCCTCCATTGGTGCCAGCAACCAGCAAGAAGAGAGAAGGGAAGAAGAGAGATATCCTGAAGTAGATTTCCCCTTGCAAGAATTTTACATTTCTGAAAGGCTCATTAGTGAAAAATGAGAGAGAGAGTCATTACACCTTTGAAGGCAAATAAAGCTTTTCTAAACCACATCAAATGGAGATGGACTTGAGCAACAGTGTTCGCACTTTCTAATTTTGTGGAAATTTCCAAGGTGTCTTGCTTTGGGGCTTCTCTCTCCCAATAGGTGGTCTGAGGCCCAGACGCTCCCCTTCATATGGAAGGATAAACCATTAAAGAGAGCTAGGAACTTCTTCCTTTTCTAAATATTATTCTGAACTCCATTTCTTAAGTTTCTTCACCTATGAAATGGGAATATTAATTTCTTTATGACTTACTAGGGCTGATTAATAGATGACTGTGCCTGTATTTAGCTATACAGTGCAAGGTCTTATTATGTTAAATGTAATCCTGTCTGATTTTTAGACTGTGAAGGGTGCCTTTTTTTTCTACCAGAGTCACCCAGAGGTGGATGAATAGAGCTCATCCTAGAGTAAGTCAGAACCACTGTTTACTTCAGCAGGGTTATGTTACACCTCAGCTCCGGCCTTCTGGAAGGTCTTATACCTGCCTACATATGGAAAAGTTGGATGTTAGTATTAGGGCTGAGATCAGCAGGGATCCAAAGAACTAATTTCCAAAACCCAACAGCTTTCATAAGGAATAATCTCCTTTCTATGTATTTTAATAGTCCTATGAAATTCGGCAGTAACACGGGATATTTCTAACATAGTCTATGTGGTGGTTTGAAAAAACTGCGTGCATCGGTTATAATTTTCTCTGCAATTCCAGAGTGCTTTGCCAAACACACTCATCAGACGGGCACCAAAATGTAATAGTTTTGATGCTGGACCTGGGATTTGAGAATTAATTCAGAAAAATGAGAATTTGTCTGTATTGAAGTGGGAACTGTCTATATACTAATTCCATTTGATTTGGTGTGTTTACACTGGTGTGAATAGCCGGTTAGCTACCAGGCTTGCTTCCCTCCTTTCTGTCTTTGTCTCCTTGCGGATGACAATTCTGGCAAGCACTGGCACTGAGCTGACCGTGGATGGTCATTAAGAACTGACAGTATAGCGAGGTACTTACGGCTGGTGATAGTTATTTAACTTAAGTGAGCTAAATCCCCCCGTATGTATAGATTACATACATCATGTCAGGGCAGGTAAGTGCAACTCTGATCATCTGACCTGACCACTTCTGTATCAAAGATCATAGGACTTCCCTGAATTAATTAATAAAGCTTTTTCATAAAAGAATAGATTCTCTTCCAAAAATCAGAGCCCGAGCACGTTGGAGATGATGCCTTTCCCAGGGACATACCCAACTGGCAGTGCCTCGCCCATAGGAGAGGGTCTTTGCTCCCTCCTTCCCTCAGGAGAGGCAGGAGCAGCCCAAACCTGCTCTGCATGGTGGGTGCCCGCAGGCTTGAGGGTAGGAGGGAACTCCCTGTGCCCTCCCTGTGCAGCAGGAGGAATGGGCTTAGAAATCCCAGAGAAGCCTTGGGGGCCTTCCCTTAAGATGAACTTTTTTCTGGAGCAGTTCTGCAGCTTTTGAGGTTCAGCTCAACTCTGAACTCTGCTCTATTTGCCAGCACTATGGGACACTGTGCTTACCCCAATTCACACGATGAGAAAGATTTCTCTCTCGTCTGTGACATGGAACATCACACCACAGATACTACCACTCTCTTCCAGAGGAATGAGTGCAGTAAGACGAAGCTTATAACCATTTACAACAACCTAAGGGCAAGACATTTCTAAATTTTCAGGAGAAATCACTGCTTCTTGCAGACCTGCATGTACTGGATGGTATATCATTCATGTCTGTTGATAAGGCAGCCAGGCGCTACAGAGAAACTTTTTTTTTTTTTTCAAAATATTTTGGGCTGTGAGAGGAGCCACTTTATCATTTAGGAAAATTAAGGGGATCTTTCAGCATATTGACGTTTTTCCTGACACCGTCACTAGGGCTTTGAACACACTGTCAAAATTTACCAGTACAGACAAGATAAGAAGGTTGAGACATCAGTCCATTTCTCTTATAACTATACAAGAGAATTGATGTTGCCACATCACTATACCAAGGGTCTGAGCCAGATTCAAACCCTGGAAAGCTGGAGTACACGAAGGGAAAAGTCATATGCTTTGAAGGTATAAGCCATCTTGGCCGCTGAGCCTAGCAGAGTCACAGGTGAGCTTTCCATAGAGGATTCCCAAATTATTACTCTCTTTTCTGATTCCTGTCTGTGTGCTTGCACACACGATCTCTACTGAGCTGGGCAATGTAGGCCATTCTCTCCTTTGCAGGATCAGCCTTGTCCCTTTGCCATCCCTGCCATACCCTCTCTCACTGTCCTGAATGAGTGATTCCTTTTGACAAGTGCTACTGTGGCCAAAGCAGTCACTGCCACCTCTTTAGGTACGTACGACTCAGAGGAAACACACTGTGATGAAGTTACCCATGATACCAAGCCCACTGCGACTGGGGTCTGGCAGTGCTGCATGGGAGCCATATGTAAACTCACTGTAGCACAACACTATGAGGTTTGGTGTTGGTTTTTTTTGCTACAAATGTTGATAAAAATATAACTTTTCCTCTTTGATTAAATAGTTCTTGATAGACTCTTAGCAAATATGACTGATGATTGGTTCTACATTGAGAAAGGGATTGACTGGTATGGTATGGTATGGGATGAACACATATTCCACTGTTTCTAGGAACAGGTCTTAAGGTTCTAGCTTGCACCTTTATAGAGCTGCACCCACACCAGAAATGCTCTAACCATTACTTAAACTAAAGTCTTCTCTGAATCCAGCTTTCACGGAAGACAGTTTTGGAAGGAACATGGAGGACAGACCCTACTGTCTCCGGCAACGGCATAAAGAGGTTAAGTAAAATAGGAAAACACATTTATGTCCCCAACAGTATGAGTAGGAGAAGTTAAAACACCTCACTCCTATGATCAAAGGAAATTTACTGCTAATTCCTCACTCAAATTTTCTCAGGGATGGTTATTAAGCAGTTGGTTTTAAGTTTATATTTTCTGTCAGCTATAACTCTCTCTTTTCCCTCTTGGAATTAAACCACTATGTTTCCCAAACTATTTACAGAGTGGCCATGTCCCTTTCTCTGCCAGCGAAGGCAAGGAGCTAGGAGCCCACCCCTTAGTGTAGGCTACCTTTGCCATGGCAGTCTCTTTGGAGCATCCCTCTGCCCCACTCCTGTCTGAGTGCCTTCACCAAGCACAGGAGACCAAACCTGTATACACATTTCCAGATGGGATCTCTTCAGTACTGCACCCTCTGGCATGTACATTTCTCTAACTCTGACGATGCCACCTAGGGTTGCATTTTTTTCACAAGTCCATTGTATTTATAAGTACTTTGCACTCAGTAGAGGGGCTCAGGATGTTTTTCTGTTGCCAGTCAACAACCTTATAGCAGAAATGTTTGTTCCCCAGTGAGTGAGTGACTCTGTGTATCTAGCAGCAAATACCACACCACATCTATTAGTCCCATCCACAATTTCATTTGTTCCTTCCTCTGAGATCCTGTGACCCCCTTTAGTGCCAGCAATGCTTCCTACACCTCCAACAACCACCCCTCAACCCATTGTACTTTCTCATTCCTCATTTGGACAAAGAATCTTTTCACAAAAATAGCATGAGGAAGCCTAGATGGCTGGCTGCATTTTTACACTCCTTTCATTCCTGTTTGCAGCCTTTCCACCAGCACACAGCTCCCCTACCTCCTCCTCTGCCACATTAACATGCATTCCATTCCTCCCCACATCCCCCATCCAAGCAGACTTTTGTCACCAAAGTGATGCCTATTATCACAGCTTGGAATTTGTATTTTTACTGTGTAATCAAAGTCCATAAGCAATCTCACAAAAATCACTTAGCATATACCAGATCTAGGGAAAAACATCTTTCTCCCATGCAATAGGGAGAAAAATGCCAAAAATCTATACACAGCCTCTCTGCCTCCTCAGATTTATATTTCAAATATGTGTTTAAAAAAATCCAACTGAAGAATGTCTGCCAATGAAGATGTTAAGCCACATTCATCTGGGAAGTTAAGTCCCAAAAAAAGTTATGAGCCCACTAAGAATGAAGTAGCCCTGGAAAAGGCGAGGTTAGAATCTCACTTACCAAAGTCAGCGTTCCTCATCTGTGCCAGGTCAGTGGAGTAATACTGCCTGCCCAGAGCAGATCATGAGGAGTGAGGGACGGAGCTCCCCGCAGCACTAAAGCAGAGGTGAAGGTAAGGAAGATCAACATCTGGAAACTTTTACAGACACTATAAAAATGAGTACAGGGTCAGCCTGCTTAGGACTTTCTTCTGTGCCTACCTTTTTATTGACAGTGTTGCTGTATCCTTCAAACAGCAGCCTGTGAGGGACAAGGTAGAGCCCTGTGGCACCGGGAGGACAGGGCACTCTCAGCAAAGTCCCACCTGTGCCGGCTGCACCATCTCACATCAGCCCTACCTGCAGCACCCAGGCTCACGCTACCTGCCAGCAAACCCCAGCACTTCTCTTGCTGCATGCACCCTCGGGCCCGGAGCTACATTGGGCCGCATCCCTGGCAGTGGCTGTACCCAAGGGGTATCTCAAGAGTACCTGAGCTGTTGGCACCCCCTGCACTCGCCAGAAAGCACCTCATGTCAACCTCACACCGCGCCACCTGCCACAGAGGCTTTGGGCACCATGGGTACGCAGGAATCACATCAAACACAGAGGCTACAAAGGCTCACACTGGTTGGTTGATGATGCCCTTGCAGACATGGACTGATGTTTGGTCCGAGCGTCCCAGAGGCACAGACATTCCCTGATGACTGCTGGGACCCACAGCCACTCCCTCAGTGACACTGCACACACCCCTCCTCCATGTGTGAAAGCCACGCTGGGAAGAACCAGAGCTCTTTTGGCACCTGTATCCATCCAGACAGGCACAACCATATTAGCTGTACCTCAGGCTGCTGAGGGTCAGGGCTCCCCTCCAGGATCGGTTTCTCCCTCCCAGATGATGGAGGTGGGTGTATGCTGTCTGTCTCTTTGCCGAACAAGCCGGCGGTGGGCTCCAGGCAAGTCACCCACCTCTCCTGGGGACCCATCTGCTGCAGGCTTGCTGCTGTGGGGAGTTGGACACCCAAATCAGAGGCTTGGTGTCATCAGACATAGCCGTATGACTGTAGGCAGCAGCACGCCTGCTGCCATGTACCCTGAGGTGCCAAGTGGGGCCTTCATTAGTTTACAAGGGTTTGCTGCTGCAAAACATGTCAGCATCAGTGCTCTTCCTAGCACAGTTCCATTGCTTCTTTCTTCTTTGATGTGTTTCAAAGCCTAGCGTGTTAAAAAATCAAAGAGCAAGTTGTCATACTCTGTAAGAGCAGGAGAGCATTTGGGCTGTGTAGTCTCCTCCTCAGAATAACACAGACTGCTATGTTTCCTCCAGATGTTGTTTCAAGTCTGGAGTCTGGACCAGACAAGGAGGTGCCCTCTACATCCAAGCGCAGGGCTCCTGCACACCAGGTACCAAGAACAGGGGGTTCCCGGTGTTCGCAGTGCCCTGTGGCCGGGGCACTGAGCAGCTGAGCGGGAAGGCCGCAATCTCCAGCTGCTGCCGCCGACAGAATTGTTCTTCTGCACCCAAACCCTAGCTCTCATGACCAGCGTGAACCTCAGCTTGCAAAACCAACTGATCTTCCCAGGCACTAGACAAGCTTCTCCATGTCTCACGACAGCACTGGCCATTCCTGAACCACGCATCTGTCGCCTTGGAGCAAGTCTTTGTATATGTGGCAAATGGTCACAGTGCTGCAATTTCCTTTCTGGGCCCTTGTAGTTATTGTTGTGCATGTCCTGTTTTCCTTAATTATGGGATAGCTGGGTCAATGGGAACCACAGTCATCAACAGCAGAGTGGAATATAGCAGGCCGGGCATAAAAGGAATCCAGTAATGAGATTTGTGCATTCAGGGTTTAATTGTTTGGCTTTCTTTGTCCGGTGCTCATATTATTTCTTTTGTTACACAATGGTTATCTTCATAAAATAGATTAGATTTCTATCAGACAAAAATGACTCAGTCTATAATTAACCACTAAAATGTATATATTACCTCCGTATCCACACGTACACAGACACAACAGACAGCTTGACAAAAAGGACATGAAGCGCACTGTGTCTTCCATTGCATGTGCCACTGAAAATACTACAGGAAAATGCATTCCCATGGTACTATAAGTAAAATTAAAGATAATGGCATAAAAAAGAAAAATGCACAAAAAACACTTGCTGAGCTAACCTAAAACACAAAAAGTAAGGGACCAATTCTAGCCAAAACAAAATTATCAAAGTAAAAACTTACAGACAAATTTAGAAAAATTTTACCCCTTTGGTATATTTTTATCATAAAAACTAGAAAAAATGCACCATAAAAAAGCAAGACTGACTAGAGCCCCTGTTGCTATCATAATTGCGGAGTAATGATGTACAAAATAAAACCGACACGACACCCCTGTATCTCATATGCTCCAGTATTCAAACTGTTTTCCTACTTATAATTACATTGCTGGGAAAAAACCAAAACAAACAAATAAACCCCCACAAACCAAAAAAAACCCTCAAACCTTGCAGAAGAAAAGAGTAAAAAATCTGCCTGGGTATTTTTCTCATGTTGTGCATGGCTCATTTGACTGATGGTGTACTGTGGTTCGTAGCAGAGGATTTTGTGCCTGGAATAATGAATTGTCTCCTAGCATAAAATATCTTTGCTCACCTTCAGCATCCATTGAGAAAAAGATGTTAAACACTGTAGTAATATACAGCAGCAGCAGAGAATTTCATATACATAATGCCAAAGGCCCTGCTGGCATCGCCTGTGACACTGCTGTAGAGCTACTGAGATATTCATTGTCAGTGTTGATAACTTCTTACTGAATTCAAATGTAAATACTATAAATAAATTCCAGATTAACATATGCCAGGAATTCCTCTCTCCTTTAGAAAAAGAAAGCTGATATTTAAGTCTTAAACAAGCTGTTTTCTTCCTAAGATCTTTGCATATGGTACACAGCTTACCACAGGCTAAGCCGAGATGTGAACAAACAGGATGCTGCTGGCTGCTTGGGTAGCCACCCATGGGGATACTCTTACTCCAGGGCAGATGTATACCCGCGTCTCTCTCCCCGCTCAGGGAAAGAGCCGCTCCACATGCACCACGGGCAAGCACACACTCACAAGCTGTAATCAAGAAACAGCTGACGTGGTCTATCTGCATGCCCAAAATTACTTCACAAGAACTTCGTACTGGAACCATATTCCAGGCAGAGATTTACCCTGGCGCCACAGGGGATTTAATTTCTCCTTCTGTTCCCTGTCCACTACCCCTTTTCCCTCCTCCCCCATCAGTGTGCTGGTGTTTCCAGTGTGAGACTGTATCTAATTTCCCCGTTTCAGACACGCATGGAAGGTGAGTGCAGCACCAGCAATACACAAGGCCTGTGCAGTTGCAGGGGAGGAAGAGATGGGTGGTGAAGGTACTAACCCCATTTCCCGGGTGAAGATGTGTGCCAGCAGCCTTCCCCCCGTCCCTGATCCATCTTGGAAGTGTACCCCTCATACACCATTCAAAACAAGGTGTGCTTTCATCTACCCACGTGCCTTCACAATCTGTTGACACACAGAGCTACGTCAACCCCAGTGCATCAGTAGGTATCTAATATACACAGCATGGACTTTAAAGCAGAGACAAAGATAAATCATTTAGAGCAGTCACATCCTTCCCTGACTTTGCAGGGCTGTTGCTTACAATCTGGAACTGAAAAACACCAAATTATGGGTTTCACACACTTTCTTGGCATATTGTTCTACTTTCACAGGCAGGAAATATTTTTCTAATCTTCAACTAAATTTACTCAAGCTGCTGTTCCCACATTGCTGATAAAAAAATCTTTGGAAACTAGTACTCAGCAATAACTGCCACGCAGATTACTCTCTCCAAAATTCAGGCCTGGATCGTGGTGATGGAGAGATCCTGCCATCAGAGCATGCCAGCACTGTGGGTACGTTACTGTCGCCATCAGTTCCTGTTCAGTGGTACGTGGTGGGCAAGGCAGTTTGACAGCAGTTTGACTTGGGCATAGCCAGCAGGGTGTAACGGCAACACCAAGCTCGAAACGGGCAGAAAGCTTGGCTGAGGGTGTGAATAAATGGATCGCAAGTTGAGGCTCACAGCTAACCTGGTTAGAGCTCCAGATTGCTCCCATCACCCTGCTTGTTTCATCCAGTCTGATTTAAACTGGTCAAAGCCAGCACAGTTATATTCAAAGCTAGAGATGCAGTGAATAAATACCCTTAGAAATGAGGAGACCCTGGTCCAAATTTGACAATGTTGTTCTTCTGGTGAGAAAAGGGTTGCTGCTGAGAAAAATAGGGGAGAAAAATAGGGAAAAGAAGTTTTGATTCCTTCAGTTTAAAAAAAAAAAAAAATTAAACATTGCAATGTTTTGAAGTTTCACTCTTGTTTTCCCTCCTTTCCATTATATCACAGGTGTTTGGTCTAGAAGATAGCATACAGTTACAAATGGGAGAATAATTTTCATTGCAACTTTTGAAAACAGATTATTCCTCTGTGCCTTGTTTTGTTGTGTATTTGATTTAAAAAATGCTTTTGAAAATTAAAGCATATTTTTGGAGGGTTGAGATTAAGCATTCCCTGCCTAGTCTAACATTTCCATGGTTGTTAACCCTGACAGGATGACCTTCAAGGTTTCATTAATGGCTCTCCTTCAGCAAGCTATATGCAGGTAAAATTCTGCTTAGATCGAGCTCTGCCAATCTCTCCATGTTGGAGGTACTTTCGAATTACTGCTTCTTTTTTTTTTTCCCCTCAAGCTTAAAATTATTCATCTCCTGCAAAAAGGAACCGCACGCTAAGGTGTTGTGAAATAACACTTTTGGTTAGGAAAAGAGCTTTGGGGGTAGATGGGTGAGATATTTTTCTGTACCTTTCTAGAGGGTTCATGGCCCCTTTCTGGTTTTCTGTGGCTTTCTTGAAGAACGCTATTTTAGCTCTGTTCAGTCCCAGGCTGAGTCCTTGTCCCACAAGGACAATTTTCAGAGCTGCTGAGGATAACACATTTTCCAAGAGAACTTCCAGTCCTCGGTTTTAGTGACAGATTAGCTGGGACCTCTCCAGAACTGGGCATGGAAGCTGTGGCCCAAATTCCTGAGATAACAATATCCTTAAGAGCCCTGCATTTAAAGGCAGAATCATACGTTTTTCTAAAATCTCAAGCTGTTCCTTGCAGACCCCTTTCTCCCTCTGTAGTAATCCAAACTTCCTTCCCACAGCTACAGCTCCTTGAACAAGGTAATACTGGCCAGAAGAGTTTGACTCCAAAACCCCTACAGTGGATGTCATGACTAGTCTATAACGCCAAATCAGAATACAGTTTACAAACACAGTTTCTTCACCAAACCACTTTGTGGACAGTTCTTAATTTTGACATGCCTCTTACACACTTGGATGTAAAAGAAGGTATGATGGCACTGCAGCCTGTGACAACATGTATTCAGGTAACAGCTCTCTCGCAGTGGTAAAAAGTCAGATGTTTGAGGGGGGAGGTAAAATCATCCATCCGTTCCCATACAACTTCTTGTTGGATGCTTGCTGAAAAGACAACCTGACCTAGATTTCTGAAGGTTTTTGAAGAAAACCTGTGTTGCTAATGGCTACACAGCCACAGTACTTGGACTCTCTGTAAAGATTAAAGTAAAATTAAATGTGGTTCATGTTACGTCACAACATCCCAAAACTCTGGGGGTTTGCACAAGGAGTACACAGATACGCCAAAACACTTGTGATTTCAGATCATCAAACCCTGAGGAAAACCAGAACTTCATCAACCTGCCACTTGTATTTTCACAGTAGAAATAAAAGCGTGTGTCAGCGCTGAATGCCAGTAGATCGTGCAGGCTGAATATCTGAAGCGAAAGCCTTTTGCGGAGACCTGGACTTCAGAGCTTTTTGGAAGCAGTATGTCAGTAGGGTAGTCAATAAGACTTGTAAACGCATTTACTGCATCTTTTAGATCAATTTCTTTCTGACTTCTTGTACAATATTTAAAACCTGCTGAAGCCCCAAGACATTCTTCTCCTGTGGTGCCTTTAGAATAAAACACTCAATCGTCAGAAAACCTTGCGTGTTTTCCTTTGCAGCCACAAACTGTGACTGGTATTTTAAGTGCTATTAAAGCTAAGGAGTTGGATGCTGGAAATACAGCAGAAAGCAGATCTTTCACAAGTTCATTCCTGTCTCTCCATACTGTTGTTTTTGTCTTGCCATCAAACAAATGACTGATTCAGTTTCTTGTTACTGTTCTTTCTCCCACTGTCAGGTCTTAATTGCACGTGAGCAATAAATTGGTTGTGTGGACAAAATTAAAAATGCAATCAAAAATCCACAGAAACGTGCAATTTTTTACTACAATTTACTCACCTGTGTTTGGCTTTATGACAAGTTATGGCTTGGCAAAGCATCTTACCATGATCCAGCTTTCTTGTTTAGATATAAATCTGCTGTTATTCCCTACTGCCTTTCAGTAACTTTCCTAAGGTTTTGTCTTGCATCAGGTAGGAACATTTCAAAAACACCAGGGAAATTTGCTACAACTGCTGTGAGCTTTAGCCCCTCTCCTCTAATCATAACACGGGAAACAAAATTCCAGGAAGGTGTTGGTCACGAGCTATTTTTACCTCAATGATTCAGGGTTTTTTACCCATATGATAACTTTGATGGGTACCTTAAGGGAAGAAAGAGTTACTGTTCTGCTCTATTTGAATATGTGCTACAGCCCAGAATAAAACAACCAAATGCACACAAAGCTGTTACATCCCCAAATTGATATAAATAAGCTCCTATCTTGCCTGCAAGAATGGATTCAGACTATAACCTGTGTGTTGCCATTAATTCAAGGTTAAGCTACGCAGAGAGGTCTCAATGCCTATGTAACGTGAAGTGGGGGAATAGGCTGGAGTCTGAGTACCCACAGCTCATCAGTCATGGCTGGGATCACTGTGTGCTGCAAACCCAGCCCATGCGGACGGTGCCTGGCACCGCCGCTGGTTCTCAGTTGACCACGGTTGGCTCCGGACGAGTCCACACTGAAAACAAAAATGACTCAGAAGGTGACTGTACGGTGGAGCTGTAGCCTCTGACTGAAGCTTACGTAGTCTGGCAACTGCCCTGTCACTTTGAGGATGTCACTTTGAGGACGGAATGACCTACTGGCCACTACAGACTGCTGAACTTGGATTACTGATGCCAGCGCACAGTAAATTCATGTTACGCAGACCCACAGGTTTTCTGAACAGCTGTTCTGTTCTTCACTAGAGCTGGGTCAGCTTCTCCTATTGAACAATGCATTTAATTTGGTCCCTCCTATTACATATACACACAGAGTTCAGTGTTTTCATTATTTAGAATTATTCACTGAATAATGCATGGGAACATCTTGCAGAGTGTGTACTGACTTGTGAATGCTGTGCCACAGTTATTGCTTGCTCACTAGTTGGACTGTGTGATTGGTCACTGAAGCCAAACTGTATTTTTTCTGCTCTCCCTGCAGCCCCCCCTTCCCAGACCAAGAAGCCTTTTCAAGTTGCATGTTTTAAAAATTAGAATAATCAGTCATATGCACTTTCTCACCAATACCTATAACATTTCCAATTCCTTTGCACATTCTTAAGAGAATAAATATTGTGTGTTCACGTGCGCAGTCAATAATATGTGAAACACAGCTGCAAATGTAAATTGATAAAGTCAGCTCTCAGCTTAGTGGGCAGAACACTTACCTAGGAAATGGGAAATCTGTGTTCAGCTTCCTTCTCAGCCTGAAGGCACACAGTCAGGTCCCTGCAGCTCCCGTGGGGCCATCCTTCCCCATCTGAGTTGTCCAGGTAGGGACATCTCTCACCCTCCATTTTGAAATCCTCCCTTTCACCAGTGAAAATGATGAGTGTCCTGAAGGTGGAGAGAAAAAGACCCACTAAGAAAACCAACACTCAAGAAAGCCTGATTTTTTTAACCTCATAGCCTGGCAGCTGGTGGGAGAAGGTAGCCCTGGTCCAAGGTACTTTTGTGAAGAACTCTTCTGAACTGCAGCACAGACAATGGCAGAGGGTAGCAGTGGCATGCTGAAAAACATTTTCCAAGCAGCAAAGTCTGCTCACCCGGCACCAGGGCAGTCACTACACTGAGTCCTAAGGGGATGGAGAACACTCAGGGTACAGCCCTGACTCAGGCACAGAGGAGGAGTGAGGACAGAGGAGGACATCTGGCTCCATGTCTCCTGCTGAGTGGTTCCAGGTTGCTGTCTACCTGGTATAGGGAATATGGGCGTTACACTTTGGAGTGGTGTTGCCCTTCCCATCGACTGCACAGGTCCTCTTTTCACCTCTGAACCACCCTGCTGGTGTTGGAAACCTGAATTTTTAGACAGTGAAAGGTCTACAAGGGAAGCCCTGAGCAGATGATCTGAATCTGGCCCCTTGCTCCTATCTTCAATCATTTCTCTCCCATTAACCCTGGGAATTATTCTCACATGTCACTCCTCACTGCCAAAGGGGAGATGCTGTAGATTGCAGGGTTTCCAGAAGAGCTGGCAGGAACTTTGTTTCCCTCTAGCTCTCTGGGTGTCATGGTCCTGAGCACAACAAAGGCAGGAGGATGGGACAGGAGAGGACCTCTGAGGCCAGGACCAAGGAAAGGCATGAGACAGTCCTTCACATTTCCAATGAAAATGTTAGCTTTCTAACAAACAGCTACATTTTCAAAGGAGGGGGGATCATCTTCCAGAGCTGCTGTAGAAACAAATATGCCAGAGGTGAGGAAAGGCCAGGGAGAAGCTGTGAAGGTTTTACAGAGAGGAACGAGTATAAGCAATATTTGATGGGTACATTTTTAATATAAAAGCAACAAATGAGTGAAATGGGTCAAAAAACAAGCCCAGTGCAAGACCCCGCATTTCTAATAAATGTTATTGATTTCGTAGGTGCTAGAGTTTTAGCCTCTAAAACTGATAGTGGTTTCAGCATTATAGCCTGTGCTTTGTTACCCAAAACACCCAACTGTAAGAGACAGTAACAGAGAGAGAGACTGAAAAAACCGTTTGCATATTGTCAGCTGGTGTGCTTAGCTCATTTGAACTATGGTATAACATGGTGTCAGATAACCATCCTTCACCTATGGTGTCCATTGAAGAAGAAATATTGACTATGAGGACAACACTGTGCAGCAGGAGACGGTGTCAGAGGAGCGGAGCTACATAGTGATCAGCCTTTGCCGCAAATCCACCTCCCCAGAGATGTCTCGGTGTATGTCCCACTGTCATTTGACGGGTTTGTTCTCACAGTCACATCGTTGCTTTGTAGCAGCTAGTCCTTCTTCCTGCCACTGCCTACTCCATCCCTTTTTCCTGCTTCCTCTTGGTTTACATGGTGACTTCAGGCTTCTCTTCTCCTATTGTCCTTCAGAAGAAAGGGAAGTCTCATGCAGAGAAAGGCTCATTTCCTCCTCAGAGGTGATGGCATGAGTCGCCTCTTGACTATGCTGCCTTCCAGCACTGGATACTCCCTTATGTCCCAAGAGCCATAGGAATAAGTTGGATTTCCCTGGTTAAACACAGACTTAACGTTATCCAGATGAAGTGCTGTGTAAGGTGAGCATGGCAATAACCAATCCTCTTCTCCACGGGTGCTGCTTTGCGAGGAGCCGCAGCAGGGAGTGGCTGGCACGGCTGAGGCCCCATCCCAGGCAAGCACCCCAGCAAAACTGGGGAGTGAAGGGCAAAAGACTCATCCCCAAACACTCATCCTGCCATAAGGAGAGGGGAAGAAATCCCTTCTCCAGGGCCAGGGAAGAGTAGGATGGTCACAACTTCTTCTGTTGAACCTACAGATACTTCACAACATATTTCAAGCTCTTTTTGACAGTGCACAGCCCAGGTCCCCTTTTAGCTGGAGGAGTCCCACTCAGACACCTCCCACCCTCCCTGGGTGCTCAGATGCATTAACTTGAGTGCGATCTGCCCGCTTTGCTGGCAGCAAAACATCTTGTGCGTCAGCATGAAGATGTGAGCGCCCATCAAGGCAATTAGATGGCCTAGATTCTCTCCCGCTCAGTGAGGGACGTCAGCACGGAGGAGCTGCTTGAGCAGCACAGATTCCTGCCACGTCTACTTTGTTTCACATCGCTTAGGAAAGTCCTTGAACACAGCCCCTGTAAACCGAGGTGCAGATGCTTCTGGGTTGCCACCTGCACTTGGTGGCACACCGCAAGCACACATTAATGTTCTCAAGTTCAGACCCCTGAAGGCAGACCTTTTGGGCAGAGGTGTAAAAAGGCACTCCAGTACTGTTGTCCACACCAGACCTGTGCCTAAGGCCACCTCGTCACACTTTGTGTCCTTACCACATGAGGCTGGGCACTAGAGGACATCACCGACCTGCAGCTGACTCAAGCATCCTCCCTTTTTGAGGATCAGCAAAGTCCAGTGCAACACCAAGTTCGATTTCTAGCCCTTGACTCAAAGCAGGCTTTCCCTTGAGATGTCTGAATAGTGGCTTTATTTGGTTTCTTGGTGACACCGAGAACATGTTTTTTGCTATGAGTCAACCTGAAGGAGTTTATCCACTTTTTTTGGCAGAGGTGGATTCATTGTGGATTACAATGCTTAATTTGATCCCAAAACAAGATGTTTCATTTCACTGATGGATGGTGGAGGAGAACTGTGTCTTTTATTCAAAACTAAGAAAATAGGCAGAGGAGGAGTTGAGAAAGCTTAGGATGGATACCTTAACACAAAACAAATAAAGTTGCTTTACAAATAATTTTTTTTCCCAACTTTAATGCAGTGCCCTATTCAGCATGAGAAGAAAATGACTCTATGATTCACTCTCACATGAAATTCATAGGGTTTAAAAATGTGCCTGATTTTGGAAAGTTTCCTATGTGGCTACCTGCTTTCATGACTCAGGTAAGGTGCTCAGTAGTAAAGCTCAGTTCCAGCAAAGACTTCTGACTGTGGGCAAGGACAGAAATCCTGGCACAGCATGGGTTGCAACCTCAGAATGCACGTGCAGTGATGGACGGGGGTGAGGACGTGGAAAGAGAATGGGGAAGTCTGAAGAAGCACAGGATGTGCAAGAGGCACCAGCACCGTGAATCAGTGTGATTTTCTGGTAACCATTCCGGTTTCAGGGTGGGCCAAGGGGCAACACCCACACTCTAAACTCCTGAAAGCTGCAAGCAGGGGAGGGGTGGTGGGACCCGGGCCATAGATGTGGGGTTGAGTCGTTCATCTCTAAGCAGCGTGGCCATTTGAAGAATCCATTAACCCTTTTCCTGCCTTGCTGTCTCAATATCATCCTTATTTGTCCCCTTTTAAGCAGAGATTATCAACTATATTCACAGATTCAGAGTAGTAGGGGTTGGAAGGGACCTCTAGAGATCATCTAGTCCAACCCTTCTGCCAGAGCAGGATCACCTAGAGCAGATCACACAGGAACAAGTCCAGGAGGCTTTGGAAAATCTCCAGGGAAGGAGACTCCCCCACCCCTCTGGGCAGCCTGTTCTAGGGCTCTGTCACCCTCACATGGAAGAAGGGTTTCCTCATGTTCAGGTTCAACCTCCTGTTTTCTACATCTAATAAAAAGATGTGGTTAGGCTAAAAAAAAAAATCTAAATGTGTTGTAATTATTAACAATAAACATGCTACATTATTGCATTCCTTTTAATGGCATACATCGAAGCAAGGCATGAATGAACAGGATGTACCCCTGCTTACCTCATTCCTGGACTTGAGCTAAGAGCAGGAGCAGCGTTCACAGGCTTAGCCAAGACATTCAAGATTCCCAAGTCAGGCCTGAGGCTGACTGGTCACTGAGGAAGGATCACTGTGGCTGTCTAGACCATAAATGACACTGTAAACATAAGAATTACACCACTGGGGTGTAAAAATGTCATACTCAGACAAAATTTCAGCATGAGGCTGAATAGCTGCATCCAGCTAGAGTGTCCCTATCTTCCAGCCCCTCAGAAGCTGCTTTAGTAGCGTAATACGGTGGGAAAAGGCCACTTGCTGACTAGGCACGACATAGCCTTTGAGCCTGAGGTAACGATCTGGCCTCATGTAGGACCTCAAGCAAAGGACAGGGCGGAGGGAGCTGGGGCTACAAATGAATTGCATCACCACACTGCTCAAACAGCCCTGCTAGTCGGAGATGTCCAGGGCTGGTAGACTGCAATTCAGGCTGGGGAAGACTCCTTCCCTGCTAGCGCAAACCAGAAAGAGTATGGCAGGTAGGTGGCTGCAACGTGTTCACTCCTGTCACTGGGCCTGCAGTGATAGGAGTTGTTCCTCCCAAAAGTATTCCTAACTTCCGTCTTACCTCCTTGACCAAAGTCAAAGCCGGTTTCCCAAAGCTCTATTTGCATCACCCTCGTTAAGAGATTCTGTGCACGTCATCATGTTCTTAACTGATACAGATCTATGGCCTTAAGTGAAGACTAGAGCAGCTGCAGAATATTTGATGTTGAGGAGGAAGTACAAATTTTAGGTAATAAGAAATATTCCTTTATCCTAGATGTTGACAACATTTCAGTAAATATGAAAATAGCCTGCAAACTAAAGATTAGAACAAAATGTGCCAAAAGCAGGTTCTCAAAATATTGCCATGTTAGTAAATTATCTTTATTTTAAAGCTCTAAGGGGGAAACAACATCATCCCTCTGCCTCTGAATACAAAGAGTCCCTGTTTGGGATCAATGAATAGGCATGTGCAGCCAACCTTCTTGCAATTGCCTGCAGGTTATGAATCTGAGAGTTGGTGGAAGATTTCAGACTGAGCCTGAACGTTCGCTCGCATCTGGACTTTAATGTAACAGCCTAAAGGGAGTGTTGCTCTAAATTTTAAATCACACTGAACTTGATGAAGGGCTTGACATGATCTGCAGGAAAAGGTCAGAAAAGCTGTAAATGTTTATTTCAATGAGATTAAAACAGTGGTTTTGATCTTGCTTTTACACTTCCATCTATGTATTCACTTACAGCCTCCACAAAACCCTTGCAGTGCTTCTCTGTCCTCGGAAGTCTTCAGCATACATGCACTGAAAGGCAATGTACATGGCATATAGCCCCTGTAAGGGACTGGGGTGGTGGAATCTGAGGCCAACTAAACCACAGTTCCTAACTCTGTCAGCACACTGGTAGAAAAACCAGCTGGGCGAGAAAGAGGAAGCTTGGTCTGATTCAGGGACATTAACCCCTTTGCAGGAAGACCAAGGGCTGGCCTAGCTGACAGCAACACATAATGAAAGGTGGCCTCGCTGTTGGGAGATGATGGAGAATATAATGGATAAAATAGCTTTGCGTAGAACATGTAAGAGACTGTCTGAAGGGACACGCACCAGGGAAGTTACCTCACTGCGCTGTAGCTATGGTTTGGGGAGGGGAATAAAAAATTCACAAAAGAAAATTAAACCAGACAAGCCAAGCCAAATCATTATACTATCCTCCCAAAAAGAGATATCAGCAGAAGGGTGCCAGAGACTTGAATGGCAAAGGACAAAAGAGGAACATTTTATCAACTGTTTGGGCTAGTCAGCTGCACACATTGCAAAACACAGATGTGTCTGCCCTGCAGCACGCTCAGGAGCAACTCACCAGGCATTCCTGATCTTCAGCTGTGTCTACTCCGGGCTATAAGCAGCATTGCCAAGCTGTGTTTGAACTCCGCTTAAATGGCTGATGATTGCAATGGCCAAACTGCCAGAGCATGAGCTCAGCACCACACACTGTGTAGGAATCTGGAATCGTTGTGTCTAAAGTCAGCTGAAGTGCGCACTTCCATTCTTGAAGGTGGCTGCTAAAATTATCTGGTATAGAGGAAAAAACAAAAATAACAACTGGTGTGATGATAAGGTCTCATATTATTAACGGTATGTCCTAGCACATGCAAAAAGGAGATAATTAAAAAAAAAAGAAAGGAACATGTGCCACTTCCAACACACAAAATCTGAGTTTAACCCTCGTTTGACAGAACAGTTTTCTAAGTGCATGGAGCTACTTGACACTGGCATGTGGTTCCTGTTCTCCTGCCTCAGCGTACACCTCAGAGCACTATTCCGTACTATCTGCTGTGTGCGCTTCTTTGACGTTTGAGTCGCTGAACTCACTTGCACCGGTAACTTCTCAGCTTTGGATGTTACCCCTGCTTACCATGCGCAGTCTGATCTCCTGCCCTGTGTGTGTGTGTTGCTGTTTGTTTCCAAGACAAATTCACATTTCTGATCATTTAGTGGAAAAGCACTGTCCAAGGACCAAACACAAGAATTTAGGTGAATTTTAGAGTTGTTACCTAACATACAGCTACAGACCATCTCTTTAACACCACTTATTTTGTCTGAGCCCAACTATTTACAGTGGCTTGAGTGCTATTTGAAAGACCATAGTAAGCATCCCTAGTGAGCATGTGCTTTCGGGTGGTTGGACCCATGACAGGTGAATTCTTCATTTAGTTTTCTCTATATCCTCTTCCTGTTTCCACCCATGCTATAATGCATGGAATTCCTGGTCTAGAAAGCAAAGCAAAGCAAGTAACCTGCAACGCAGCACGAAAGAGACCGGTGAGGGTTCATGCCACAAATGTCAGGCTGTGCTGATCAAGCCCCGGCACGAACGGCTGCGTATGTATCACCTGTTGAAGTGACGCTGCTTCTCATGAATGTTGGCAGGTTTCCAGCTTAGGAAGTTGCATTGCTGCTCCTTTAGGCTTGCACACAGAAATGAAGTTTATAGGTAATATTTGGAAACAGTTGCTCAAACTGACTCACTCTATTTCCATAATAACTACTGCATATGTGTAATAACTATTTTTTAAGCCACTGAGTATTTTGTTCCACCTGGCCACTTTTTCTGAAATAGTTCTCTTTGTACTGGCTACTGAAAGTAAATGATGGCAATATTCTCCCAGGTCAAAAGCAAACCCCAGCCAATGTCCACTGTGATCACTGTGAATTAATAGGGCTCTCCTGCTGTGACATCATCTCCACAGAGCTGAAGTGCTATAGTTAATGTCATTCATCATCAGGGGCATCTCCAGTATAAAGAGGATGGGTGTGTAGGGTGAAAGAGGTTAGAAGTCTCACCATAACATCTTTGGCTTATGTGAGTTTGAATGATTTTTAAATAAAGGTAGCAGTTCCTACTATTATGATGCTGGACAAGACTAAAATCTCTTGACTTCCACGAATTAATAGTTTCATACCTCAAGCATTTAATGGCAAATGTTTGCCAGGATTTTTATCTTAGTCCAACTATTTACAGTGGCTCTAATGCTATGTAAAAGACTGTAGCAAGACATCCCCAGGGTTTTATATTACTATTTGGATTTATACTTCTTTACCTACTTCCAATAAATCATGAACTTCTTCAGATGTGTCAGAGGGCATTCCATTTCCTCAACTGCAAATGACAAATGCTGAATAATACACACTGCTGACTTTTTTCCCCACCCTAAATTCCTATCTAGCTCTCCAGTGACTCCAACTGTTGGATTTGGTCTGGTTTCGCAAATGTGTCCTGCACAAAGGCTGTGAATCTCTAAGGTAGCATGTACGAAGAGCATTCTATTTCAGTGCTACACATATGTATGCATTGTATTCAGGTCATTTACTGTAACTGTGAATTTAGCAGTTCTTTCTTCCCACTTGAACAGAGAAATACAAGAAAATAATAATGGCTTGAGAGCAGCCCTGAGGAGAAGGATTTGGGGGTACTGGTGGATGAAAAGGGTATGAGCCAGCAGTGTGCGCTGGCAGCCCAGAAAGGCAGCCATATCCTGGGCTGTATCAGGAGAAGTGTGGCCAGCAGGTCAAGGGAGGGGGTTCTCACCCTCTACTCTGCTCTTGTGAGACCCCACCTGGAGTGCTGTGTCCAGCTGTGGAGCACTCAGCATAAGGAGGATATCAACTGGTTGGAATGAGCCCAGAGGAGGCCATGAAGATGCTCAGAGGGCTGGAGCCCCTCTGCTATGGGGACAGACTGAGAGAGTTGGGCTTGCTCAGCCTGGAGGAGAGAAGGCTCTGGGGAGGCTTTATAGCACCTTCCGGTACCTGAAGGGGCCAACAAGAAAGCTGGAGGGGGGACTTTTTACAGGGGCATGAAGTGACAGGACAAGGGGTAATGGGTTTAAATTGAAAGCAGGGAGATTTAGATTGGACATCGGGAAGAAACAATCCACAGGGAGGGTGGTGAGGCACTGGCACAGGTTGCCCAGAGAAGCTGTGGGTGCCCCATCCCTGGAAGTGTTCAAGGCCAGGCTGGATGAGGCTTTGAGCAACCTGCTCTAGTGGAGGGTGTCCCTGCGCATGGCAGGGGGATTGGAACTAGATGATCTTTAAGGTCCTTTCCAATCCAACCCATTCTGTGAGTAATTATGGTAATATAAATATCATATGGAAATAATTATTCATTGTTCTGTTGAATTTAGGCGCCAAAGTAATCATCCAAGTAACCATGTAGCAAGATTACTTTGGGTAGTCTGTGCTGAAGGGTATGACTTCACTCTTGCTGTGCAAGCTAAGCAAAATCAGTGCAAATATGCCTTTAAAAACTGCAATCACGCATTCCAAAAAGTTACAACCTATGTTTGATTGGTAGTTATAAAAATATTTTTGCTCACTCTCCATACTAAAGGAGCATCAGTGGAGGTGGTGCTTGCATTTTGGGGAGGACTGGCTGGAACGGCAGGAGGCACATATGCCAACAGTGTCAAGGAGAGGACCTATTCATCTCTTGCACTCAACAGTGGTTATGATGCAAAAACAAGTTATGAAGCCAGTTAGACTGCCCCAGTCCTAACACAAGTTTCAGCAGCCTCTGCTGGCTTTGGTCTTTCTGACCACGGTTTATATAATTTGTGAATTAGCTCAACCAAACACACCTACATGTTCTTCCAGCCACGCAGCCCTAGGTGCCTCAGGAGCTGCCTATGTCAACATCCTGCTGTGGGAGAAATCTCTTGGGTGAAATCAGCCTCCTTTCCCTGCAAAGACCCTTGGCCATTGGAGTGGACATAACGTGAGTGGCAGGTACAACCCTCTGTCCCATCCTGGAGACTTACAAGCTTAATGTCATGCTGACGGTTGTGTTTTAAAATAAGTACTCCTAAAGAATCACCTAAGAACTGAAAGAGCTTCAGCAGAAAAGGCATGAAATAATGCACAGGCATCCTCTGAGCAGTAGGTATCCCTAAAGCCCACCCCTGCTTGCTGAGGAGTCACTTGTAGCACCACCCTCGCAGTGCTCTTTGGAGAAGAGTAGAGGTGGGGATAACTGTCGGGAATGGTTTCTTCTGCACATGACTTTAACCAGAAAACTTCTGGATAGGGAATGTCAATACATGTTTCAGGACTTTAAAACATTTTTAACCAATAGACGAGGTTCCTCAGCTCCCCTTAGGTTTCTTGTTTACAATGTCATATTTAGTAGTGAATATAACCAGTATACCTGTAAGAAATCTGCTAATAGAGCCTATGATGAAGGACAATTCCCCTTCCTGCCATCCTCTTCAGGAGCCATGCCGTGGTGCTTTTTCCATATGTTGTAAACTTCCTGCTGCCTGGAAGGCACCTGTGGGCACTCAAGCCTGGGAAATTCCCGAAGCTTAAGCCTGAGCAGGCCACTGCCCTGACTGTCTGCTTTCTGCCGTGTCCTGTAGATTACAGAGGGCTACTCCGGTTAAACAAAACAAAACACCTGATTACATTTTGCTAATTAAAAATTCCTTACCACAAAAACCATAGCATTTGATTACCACCATTTTCAGAGGAGGCTGCTCGATAGCAGTCAATGCCCACAGTCAGTTCTGGTATGAGCAGACACGAGTATGCAACTTACCATAGTTTAGGAAGAAGGGATTAAACTCGGACTTCCTGGAAAGGTACACAGGAGAGGGAAGACTTGCTCAAGATCACCTGAAGAAATTGCCTCATCTCAGTAAGAACTATTTGAGGCAATTGATTTTAATGTGATCCCATCAGGAGCTGTTAAGACCAGCTTGCCTTGCTGTATGGCTTCATCTAAAGCACCACTTAGTTTTGATGAGTCCAGACTGTGTTTGAACCGAATTCCCAAACTGTATTTTAACAACGGACCTCAGAGGGGCACAGTCGGGGAATGTGGATACAGCACAGGTGGTTCCCATCCATATTACCCAAGCCATGCTGTAAACATGATGGGATACCAATATACATCCATCATTAGAGCGTTTTCTACTGAGCAATTAAGATCAAAACAAAAGCTCATTGACCCTCTTGCATTTAAGGATTTCATTATCTTTATCATAGAAATCCCTGAACGCAGTTTACTTCCCATTACATATTTAGGTCCATGTTGTCTCTGACACTCTCCAATTCTCTCAAGATCTGAAAGTACTCTTTCTCTATGCTTATTCATTTTACATGGTACTTTGAGACAAGTTAATAATAGGATCCAGCTCATCCACTGTCCCACTGTTGGGGAACCAAAATGCACGGATGAGAAACCTAGTGCTAACGGCAATGCAACGCTATTCGGTTAAAGTTGTTTTTACCCAGCTGTGTCAGAAAGCTGAACAGCCTGCTGCTCCTGATCCTTCCCATTTTGTTCTGCTCTGTGAAAGTCAGAAAACAATCCCACAAGTATTATCAATTTATAACTTAATTTTCTTTCCAATTACTACATAAATTATGTTATTGCAATTTCTATCTGAGGCTCATATGCTACCACACTGATACTATCTGGGTGGTGGAGTTGTAGATTGATTAGCCAGAATACACTGCACAGCAGCAGCCATTCTCCTTTCTTGGAAAAGTACCAGGCTTGGGAAGGAAAGGAGTCACCAGGGAACTGCCATATAGTTGTGAATGGGAGGATTCTGTGTGTCGATTCCTATGCCTACGCCGGGAGCACAGGCGAGGCAAGGAGACACAGGCCCACACTGGGATCTTCGTACACAACTATAATGGAAACGTTTACCCTTGTCCAACAACCTCAACTCAGGTACTGTTAATTATCATGGGAAGCCACAAAAGCAGCTCGCAGGGAGTGATTCACTCAGGTAGCACTGCCACTGCTGTGACTTAGTCTAACATAAACAGTGGCTTTCTTGTCATTATTTGCAGTTCTGAAGTAAACTCCTACCAGAAGTGTGGCCTTGTGTAGGGACTGAAGTCATTGCACGGGTTTTGCTTTCTGTGGCCACCTGAGTCACATGCTGTGGGTCCCCCTTGGGGCAACATTTTACTTGGGAATAGGGCTCTAACCTGAAAGCACCATCTCTTTCTGGGACTGATGCAGAAGGAAGGCAGTTTAGAGGGAAAAACGAGTCTTTGGAAGGAAAACCTGGTAAGTAGGCTCACGGAACTTCAGGATGTTGAACCAAATGTTCTGCTGCTTCCCTGCAGAAGAATCCACAGTAGATGCACATGCACAAACCACAGACTTCCAGGAAGCTGGTGCCTTCGTGGTGGCCACGCAGGTCACTTCGCAGACTGCATGCTCTCAATGCCCGTATGGATGAAAGATGCGAAATCATAACTGGAAATACTGTAGCTGAGCCCCTGCCTGGCTTGTTGGGAGGACAGAGATGCCTTCGTCATGAGCTGGGAGCACCTGTGTGGGCAGTCCCACACGGTGATGTCCTGAACCAGGCGGCAGCTCACCTCTGGCCTGAAGTTTGGAAGAAGGTTGTTTTGCTCCCCACTCTGCCTGTTTGACAGAGCACCTTCCTCCCCTGAGCTTTCTGGTGCACACTGGAAATTAGGAAGCTACTGGGGGGGTTGCAGGAGGGATTTGGCCAAGATACAAAAGGAATTGCCCACCTCCAACCGAGGGGAAAAGCTGGCAGTCAGCTACTTCTACCAGGCTGCCTGTTTCCTGCTGCCTGCGCCTGCAGTAACCACCAGTCCCACCACAGCTCTGAAGACAGCAAGGACATCCCCTCCACAAACAGCGCGAGTCACCTTGTTTTCTGTCATGAGGACTTTTCAGTATCTTCCCACCAGTGTTTCATCCCAGAGCAGCCTGGCCCCGTTTCCACTGTGGAAGCGCAGCCCCGGGGTTGGACCATGCAAGACTGCCTGCCTTGTCTTTGAGCCTCCTCAGACATACTGCACAATTTTTCACCCTACGGTCAACATATTTTCATCCCACAGGGTTCACTCAGGGCAGGAGGCTTTCCTCCAGCTGCATCAGGCTGCTGGCACACACCAGGAGACACCGCACCAGGGGACATTTTCTTCCATGGGGAACAACAAGGAAATGCAACAGCGACAAAACAGAACTGCAGAAAAAATGTGCTGTCACTAAACCTCACGCAAGAGGAAGGGAAGACTGTGGCAGCAAGCCCCAGGAAAGGCTACAGCGATGTCCAAGAGAATAGCAGCGCTCCTGTGTTTAACACCCCCATTCCCTGCTTGTGCTGCTTTCCACAGTGAGGGTGTTTTCCTGGGGACCACAGCTTCATACTGGGATTTGTTTCAGTAAATAAAATGTATGGAAGAAACTGGAATGCCATTATGCACGCTATCACACACATAAAGGTAAAATTACATGTTCTGACAAGGGCTGTGGTTCCCACATTGCAACTGGAAAAAGCTTTTAGATATCAAACACATTATTTTGCTACATACAGGCACCATCTGAAGTGTTAGATATAATCCAGGGGTTCTTAGGTGCCACTGAAGATTCAATTGGTTTGAAGAACAGAAATGACAGGCTTCACTTAGGCAGAAGCCAGTATATTCTCTTCCAGAACAAGACAGATCTTTTAAAACCACTGTGGGGTTTATTATGGTGGTGCCTATTAGCATCAACATATTTAAGGACGTGTCAGTGTTTCTATTATAAACCCCTATTTTAAAGTGTTTTATAACTCCACTGTAAACATATGGCACTTGGCAGAGACAGACACAATTAATCTGTTTCGATACCAAGACTTCAAAAAGTGTGCATGCACACACACACGTACCAGCAATGGCAGGATCTTAGTCTTTAATGCAGTTCTCTGGCCCACAATGATCTAAATCAAAAGAATAATTTGTCTTCAGCCTCTGACGCAGCTCTTTACTTTCACTGGTCTCCTGTTGTACCCAGTTATAATTTGTTTTTCCAAACCTTAAGAGCAGCTGTTCTTACACCCGCTTACCTGCTTCTCCTGAGGGTTGTAATGTTACTTCCATGGGAGCCTCACCTAGGGAGGGAGCCTCCCTCACCCTCCCCTTGCACTCTTCTGCAGCAGGACTATAATGAGCTATTTGGTAAACAAGCAGCAGTCTGAAAACCTCTTTTAGCAGGCACTTACAAAGGCTACCTTTAAATAGGAGCGGGTTTTTTTTTTTAAAACGCTAGGCTGCAGAGAGCTGTGATACATTTGCAAAACATCAGCGAGTGAAACAGAGCTGCCAAGGAACAATCGAAGTTCTAATTTTCACTCCTGTTCAGCTTTTTGTTTTAAGCTGTCAAGAACAAAGGAAGTTGAATGAAAAGCTTCTCCATTTAGGAAAGCCTGGCTGTGCCCTCCCCAGGCTCGCTAGCCTACTCCGTCACATCTCTTTTTAGCAGCGTGCTTTCGGGAAGTGAGAAGCACCGCTGACCTCACAGGCACTATTCAGGCACAGAAACTCAGCCGTCCACTCAAGTATTTTGCTAATCCAGAGACCTAAATCCGTAAGACAGTTCCAGACTTATATCTGGTCTTTGTGTTTGGGATGTGTGAGGTCTGCCTTGGGAACTGCTACTCATCCAGTGTACAGCATAAGAATTTGTGGAAAGAACAGAAGGCAGATGTCTTCAGTCTTTTGGAATTACAGCTTCCAGAGACCTGTGTCTCATGTGTGCTTTCTGTAGCATCAAAAAGGCTCTGCAGTTGTGCTGCTGATGGCGAAATAAATGCAGCAGGCTGAAACCCACCGCGGTCTGGAACAGCCCACTGAACAAGCCACGGAATATTCCTCACAGCAGAATTCCAGAACTCTCTCATTTCTAATTTAATCACAAATCCACAGTGTGGCAGTTCCATAAACAGTTTAATTCCTCACAATTCTTTTCATACAGAAAATCACCAGAATTGCTAGCAGGTTGAAACTTCCACAGAAAGCCTAGAGCTGCACAAAAGAGTGTTCACTTCAAAGAACGGCACAGGGGCAGGTCACTCGGGCTCACGGATGGGATGGGATGGCCCAACACAGGGAGGCTCTAAGGAAGGTCTGTGACCTCTCTGAGTCGCAGGCCCTGCACAGGGCTCACCCTGCTGCCTTAGTCCTCACCATTCTGTGTCCAGTGGAGAAGCATTTAGTACGAGGGGAAAAAGGGAACGAGCAGTTCCTCCAGGGCTACCGATGGCTGTGGTTTATCACGCCATGTAGTTGTGGCCAGAAACAAATGTGCTGCCTGGTTGTTTTGTCCCCCTTGCTGTTCTCTGGGCCTGGCGTAGCATGTCCTTGCAGGATGTACATGCTGCTGGGAAAGACAAAGCTATGGATACCAGCTGGCGAGCCAGCCTGTTCCATGTATCAGTCCTCAGATATCTCACCCAACTGCGGTACTTGAAGAAAAGATTGGGCCTGTGGTTAACAGCTGTCTTTGGACTTGGACAACACCCTTGTCCTCACGGCACGAGGTCAGTCTACGGTCGCCCCCGCGCTCACCTGTAAGCACACACTTGAATAGCAGCAAAGACAAAACCCCTGTGAAAGTACTGGCAAATTCAGGCCTGAACTCAGCAGTTGCTAAAGCTCAGGCTTCTGCTCAGAGCTATCAGTGCAGCTGCACTTCTCAAGCACCAGACCAAATGCTGGAAATGTCTTTTAATTTTATTTTCCATCAGTAGAAAACACGGACTCAGGATTGCTGCTGCTAACAGATAACCTAGATGTATTCTAAGTAAAGCAGAGTGAGCAACGAGATAGCACAGGGAGACTGCCAATGTGGCAAGCGTGCCAGAAAAACATGTTATTCTCCAGTTCAGCAGCACAAACAGGTGCATAAACTAGCATTTTCACACTGGGCTAAATAGAGTCAGTACAATTTTAGTGCATCCAATTAGATCTCCCACACACCCCCAAACTAACCAGACCATCTGGGTGCTAAACAACAGGCAACTAAAAGACCAAATCATCCTGTCTGGTTTGTGAGGACTTCTCTAGGAGTGGGGAACTTGTGCCTTGGCAGTGTGCATGCTTAGTGACGCACTCCAAACTCTTGTCGGTAATTAGTGTTTTCCTGATTTCAGCTTTTCTCATAAAAGACCATTAGAAAACCTTTGCCTTTTAGAAAAAAGATATGCTTCTTGTTAGCTTCTGGCTTTTATACCCTGCATTTCCCAGGTAAGGAAGTCAATACACTCACAAGACAAATGACATCAAATACTGAATAGCCTCGTTTTGCTTCCTCAAGAGCCATGGCTCCTTCTTCCTCTACTGAGAGCAGTGTATATAGTCCCTAATTACTTTCGAGAGGCTGGAACTGCCCAGGGTAAGGCTCAGGGTTTCCAGACAAAACCAGACTGACCCTGGCCAAACTGTGTTTGCTACGTTATTATTACAGGCTGTAATGCAGCCCAGCATTAGAAACCTAGCGTAATGCTGTATACACATGGTGAGTGGTGAAAGCGAAAGAGAGAATTGCCGTGGTATGGAGAAAGCCTTGGATCATTCCATATGGAGAACACGGTGACAGCTGGGAAAATGCTGGCTGTGAAACCAAAGCCACTGTGCTAGTGCAATAGTTAATCTTTCTCAGGATTAACCTTCCTTGGGAAGACTGAGATGTTCAGAGCAGCTTGAAATCTCAGAGTACAGTCTCCCTCTACAATCACCTGTCAGGCAATGCTGAAGTGACTAAGTAGCAACCAAGCGATACTGCTTACAACAGACTATCAGAAGTCTTGTAGCCCTTGGTGAATTTAATTTAGGCCCTGGATTCTTGCAAATGGTTGGAAGAAACTCAGCTTTCCTAACTGGAAGCCCCCAGACCTTGCAGCAGACAGGAGTGGAGACAGCCTGCTCAAGGATGTAAAAATTGCAGTGTGCTGGAGAACAAAGCATGCATTGGGTCAGACATTTGCATTGGCACAGAGGGGTGGTGGGAAAAAGACGCCCTGAGTAACCAGGTAGAGACTTCCCATGGTTACAACTGCACCCACACCTTGCCTGGAAATCAGCCGCCAGGTGTCTAGAGAAATAAGGCTTTTAAACTCAGGAAGCGAAACATACCTCCTTACCCCCTTCCCTCATCAAAACCAGAGGGAGAGGGGTGATGCTTGTCACAGTGCTGTCAGTAAGAGCTGCCTTTCGCAGCTCTGTCTTCACAATGAGGGAGGCAGAGCACGACGGTGAAGAAATTCGTCTTCAAGTATATTTGTTCCTTTCAGCAGCAAATTAGCGGGACAATCACATCTTCCACTTTGGTAGTTACTTTGGGATATTTTTAGTTACCACATTAATCTACTAAACATGTTTAAAGTGTCAATTAGAGGCACAAAAGAAACCATGCTTTCTTCAGAAACCAAGATTTCCACTAAGTTAGCAACTGCTGATCCAAACAGGATCTTGCTGGGAAAGCTTTTCATGCAATTTTCCCTGTTGCAACTTTAGCCTCCTGAACTGGTTTGCTTGTGCTCCTAAAGGTTCCTTAACACATAGGTAAGATGGCCCACGCAAGGCCAACCTTTGTCCCAGACCTCTTGTCTTCAGAAGTGACAGAGAGCTTCAGTGATACCACTTGTAATGCATCTGGTAAGAGACGAGTTGACTCATTTCCCTGCACACTGGAAAGCTAGGGAATACAGAAAGCATTACAGATAGTCATTGTGCTGTTTAATGAGATTCAGGTCATCTGGAACTCAAGGCCACAAACCCCAAATTATTTTTCCTGCCCACTGACTGGGTAGAATCTGGCACTACTTGTCTCACCACAGTTGTAACTCACAGGTTTCCCAAAAGCATCTGCCAAGATTAGCCTTGATGTAATTTCAGCAACTTCACCAGAAGAATATTTAGCTCTGTCCTCAATCACCCTCGGCTATTTTCCGACTTTCCAGAATCCTTCTATGAACAGTGATTTGCCTTTGATTCCTGGGATGCCAAACCAAGACTTCTCTGTGGTTAGACAAGCAATTCCAAGGTCAGAGTGGTGGGAAGGCAGATAGTGCCAGTTCTTCATGCCAGCTGTAGCTGCTGTCTTCAGTCTCAGCTCACTGGCCCCTGCAGTAAGCGTGACTGAACGGCTCACCCTTCTCATTCACTGCTCCACAGACACTTCCAGCACCATGGACCACAGTTACCAAGCTCCACTGCTCATTTTACATCATCAGACCACAAGCACGTCATCTTCCAGGTGAGCATTTTTCCAAACACAAAGCTCCTAGAATTGCATACGCAAAAAGACAAAGGCTAAAGAGGAAGAAAATAACCATGAAATGCAGTTGGTACAAAACTCGGTAAAAGACTACAGCTCACATCTGTGGTACTTTCTACTCATAATCACTCTCTACAAGAGCTATGGGAATCTGTCAAGGTTGGTTTTAAAAATAGCTTGGGCTTTGTAGCCCATACATAAACATCTTCGCTCCTACGAACTTGCAGATGTCTACAAACATAGCAGCTGATCTAACTTTGTTTTTAAGGCAGGTTCTTTTTCTCAGAGCATACAATGTTCTACTTTTATTAACTTTATGGATACTGTTACTGCCTGTAAGGATGGATTACCAACATTCCAGCAGGAAGCTAGGTGTTACTTGATGCTGAGGGCCCAGGGCATTAGCAGAGGCAACACTCACCTTCCCATGTGCTGTTGCCTCCCTACAGGGGAGGCAAATCCCAGCAACTTCTTTCGTCAAGTAAAGCTATCCCTGACACTCCATTGTCTCTCCAGTTAAGAATCTTACAAAGCCTTCCATCTCATATTCAGTGTAATTTGTAACACACTGTAACACCCCTAAATCTCTACCAGCAGTTGCACCGTCGCAACACAAGGGTTGGACATAACACTGCGGTTTGTGCTCCTGGCAAGAAGTATACGTTCAAGGGGACAAGCCCTTAGAAGGATGGAAAATGTTTGTCAACAAACACTTTAGCCTGAGATGCAGAGCAAGAGAATACCTGAGGGTATCATACTTGCGATTCTGTAAAGGTGTCAGCTATATTGCTGTTTCTCCAAATTACACCCTGCATTAAAAGCTGATGAATTACCGGGACTTTTGTTTTTAAAGCAGAAGACTGGATGCTATTTTTGCTAAAAACACATATTTTAATCAAAGGCATCTCAGTGAAATAAATTTATGTCTAGTGCACATCCCCTCTATGCAATTGCAAATCTAAATTTGGCACAAGTCAGAAAGCAAAATTTCCCCTCCACGTAAGCAGTTTTGATGCACTTACTTTACTTATACCCACTTATATGAAAAACTTAATTGCTACTAGATAAGCCTGAAAGAAAACTGTAGCTCAAACTAATTTGACAGAACACTACAGCATTTTTGAAATGTGACTTTCAGGGAGAGTTTTGAAAGCTTGCAGCAGGAAACTTTGAATGCATATACAAAGAAAATTATGGAATACGGGTTTTCTATAGAAATTTACAAATGCAAAGCACTCAGTATCTTCTATCCTTGAAAATACTAGGAAGCCAATTTTACTTTTTGATAGTGAAAAAAACCCAACTCTACCAGAATTTCATCTGTACAGCAAGACCTGTCAGTTAGTCATCCAAGGCACGGATTTCACCTATCAGCAGATGCACTGTCTCTAAAGAGCTCCGTCTGTTCTATGAGACAGCCACAGTAAAATACAGTCCCAGTCCTCATTGCAGCTCCAGCCTCAGAATATTACATGCAAATTCTCTCAAACGAGCTAATAAATTCCTCATCATGTACATGCAATCCAGGTTTAGCTCCACTCCCATAGCATTAAAAACATAACATTTGAGAATAAGATGTGAATTGCTCTGAGGGAAACTGTCTTGTATTTCAGTTGCACCTTGAAGTCTGAGTCTCCCACATGTGCCTTCCTTCCCCTTTTTCAGGCTGAAAAGTTGTGCAATTTTCTCTAATGGGAACACTGGATGTGCAAATGAATTAAGTGTTGAAACACTAAAAAGCTAAATGAAAGTAAAATAATTTGGTTTCTATTCTGGCACAATCAATAAAGGAAATCTGAAATCAAAACGTACGGGCAAAAGTCTGTTTTGCAGCCCAAGAAACAGTCTCATAATACAGAAATAATATCACATCTTTCAGGATTTCACTCAACTCACCAAAAGAATGAAGCTTCAGTGGTAGCCTATGATATGGAAGAATCATGCCCAGTTCCCTTCACTCTTGAACAGCAATCCTGGATTTAAGCAAAGGTCTTGTTTGAAGGAGTGTTGCAAAGTGCTCAAACACTTGGACACAATGACAGCAGTGGTGTTCAGCTGTGTATCTCAAATACATGGCTCTGAAGAGAAGATAAGGAAATTGAGACATTTTGATTTGGTTTCTGTACACGTCAGAATTAACTGCAATATGTAGTTTTAGAAATTATAGAGATATTTGATCAGTTTTCACTGAAAGAACCCTTAGATCTTTTTTTTTTTCTTTTTCCACAGAATCCCATTCCTGGGTTCTTCCTACCTCCACCAAACAAGAGCAGTACATGCCTAGACATGCTTGCTACAGAAACGGGCCAAGCCTCTCCTAGTCCTTGAGGGCTTTTAACATGGTGTGAACTGGACTGCACAGCACCACCGCTGACACACAGGAGATTTTACTCAGTCATGACAACAAGCCAAATGAACATCCATTGGTTCGGAAAGAAGAATAAGCCATTGTGCGCATCAAAAGCGGGTGGTAACCATCAGAACTGCATTTATTCTAAAGCCTGGTCTTCAGATAGGCTTCTGTTTTGCAACCTACATAATCCATGATATCCTTAATACTGAATTATTTGTAAGAGGCAAAAAGACCCAAATCAATCCTTAAGAAAACCAACCAACCACAAACCCTATTACAGAATGAAGTATCCCTCTTGTTCCTGTCTATAGCCCAAGATTCATCTAGGACAAAGCAACATAAAACTGCATTGAGGATTCAATATTTGGAAGAAAGAAGTTACAGAAGCTACAGGTTAGTACTATTGCATCAGGACAATTCAACTTTAGTAAGGCTTGGTGAGAATCTGTGTTTTGAGTGACGCATTGTACAAAGATTCAGACCTTTTCCTCCTTACTCTTCCAGTGACACAAGCCTCACTGTCAGAATTCATGGTTACACTGGCCTCTGATGATCCTTTTTTCAGCTGAGGATGCCAAAAAAACCGCAAAGTTGTTCAAATCATGTAGTCACACATGACACCACATAACACTCTTAAGTTAAAGACGTTGGTAAAGCAGAAAGCTCCTCTTCAATTTTCAACCATGCCACATCACCTTCTTCACTGAGGGCTGGAAAACTCACGCAGCTCCAACAGAACAAGGGCACCAAAAAGCAGAAGTGTTGGCTGTCAGCTGGTGAGCAAGAACTCCATGGTGGGTGGAGTGAAATGGCTCAAAGTAGACAAAAATACTTCAGAAAAGCCAATCCAAGAACAGCAAGAACTGTCCTTGTAGGTTTTTCCAGCACATCGCAACTCTCACGGTCACCCAAGTAATCCACTGAGTGGGAACATACCCCCACGTGCTCCACCATCCTACTGGGGCAGTACATCAAGGTTTACTGCTCGTTGTGTGGACCACATGTCTTCAATCACAGGCAGCATTTGGTCCCTCCTCCGATGAGCCAGGTCTTGTTGCACCAGCAGCTGTGAACACCACGGTTCCTCAGCAGTTTTTTGAGAAAGAAAGCCATCTTTTCCTAAGCTCAGTGGTCATACTGCTTAGCACCGTAACACACCAAAGTTGCGACCTGGGCATTTAACATCTATGAACTATCCGTACACAATCCAACTCCAGTAACAGACACCATAAATGAGGCAGAATCAACTTTCAAAAAACTAATTTTAATCAAAACAAAAAAATTGTTGATCATTAACAAGTTTATAAAACAGGGATTTAGTTACATAAATAAATTGATATCAGTGTATCAAATCTTAATTACTTTCAACTTCATGAGCATGTTTACATGGGTGATGAAGTACAACCTTTTTAACTATTATAATAAATAAAATGGAGAGCATGAAATAGTTTTTCTAAACAAAAATACCTACAAACATACCTCTAGCATGTTCTCTAATGAAGGGAACAAGAGACACTGGACAACTTTTGCACCAAAACATAAAAACTGCTTTAAAAAGCACAAGGATACAGAACCATCAGCTAAAGTAAAGACACTATACTGTAACCAAAGTTGGTATTTAATAATATAATGAACAGTTTGGTAGTTAGATCTCCAGTTTGGTTATTTTAAAGCATTAAGACAAGGCAAGATAGAAGGCTGCTTTTGTTTGAGTAATTCTAGAGAAAATAAAATATATTAAAAAAACAAACTGAAAAGTAGAACAGTCATACCTACACAACTTTCTGTCCTGCACAAAGTCAAAATACCTATGCAGAATATATATATATAATATATATATGTTATTTGTGCACAAAGGTTAGCTTATTATTAGCTCACTGCAAAGGCGTAATGTATCATGTCAATCATTTTGGAAAACATTTCGCGTTCTGTGTCAAAAAGGGTATTTCTTTAAGTCTTCTAGGCTAGGAGGCACGAACCCCGTTTCTGGCATACTGTATTCTTAATGCTAAGGCTTGCTGCTCTGGCTGTGTATTTTTTGTTGTCCCTCTTTACTATAGTGCCTGTTACAAGCATGTGTGTATGTGTGTATACATATATATGTATACACGGGTTGTATAAATATATATATATAAAATTCTCCCCAATAGGTTATCAGTCCAACCATGCAATCCAAAAGGTGGCTCTGCATAGATGCCCAGCATATAGTTCACCACCTGAGCCAACCCTGAAGCAAGGCGCACTTCAGTCCTTCTGATAGGTTTTCTTTTTTGTTTAAAACCAAGCTACTGCAGCTTCAAGTATTTTGCATTACATAGATTTTTTTTTATAAATTAGTTAATGTTATATTTTTCAATATTCAGACATATACTATAATATATATACAGTACAATAAATGCTCTCATTCTTTTTTTAATTTTTTTGATAAATCCCTGAGAATGTATGTTGACAGTCGCTAAGTTTCCACATGCACAAGCATTGTGTGCCATGCTTCTGGATGAACAGCACTGCAAAGCCACGTGGTCAGCCTTTTAACTATTAGTATTTCATTTGTTGGTTTGTTTAAATATGCTGAAATGTAAGGATGAGTTACAAAGGAGTAAAGCTGAATCCATTCGAGGTACTTATCACAGGATGGAGGTGTTTTGTTTGGTTTTTTAAAGCCATTGCAATACATGTTTGTTTTTGAGGCTGTGAACGTATACAGAAAGAACAGGAGAGCGATGTGGGCTTTTGCCACTTGACAACATATACTCAGTGTAAACCAAACCTTTTTTAACCTCTCTCTCATACAAAACAGAAAAAAGGAAAAAAAAAAAAGTTAAACACACAAACTTTCACAACATGACAGTTTAGTTTGCAAACTCAATATAACTATACACATATAATACCGGTGTGGCTCTGTTTCTTTAAGTTAAAAAGGATACAAAGGCAGGCTCAAGTAAAAACAAACCACCCCTCCCACCCCCCGATCCCCCTTCCCCATTCACACATTTTCTTCAACCAAACCGCTCACGAACCAGCATCATCAGTTTCTTTTTGCCTTTGTAGATTTGTTTTAGGTTGTCAATAAACTGTGTAAACTGGATGTGACCATCATGAGCCATTAAGAAGGTCTCTCGGGCCTTGCTGAGGAACTCTATAAACTCACTATAGTGTCGTGGGCTGATGTGAGTGAGACGTGAATGAGTTGTATTAATGTAGGCTCCGATCGTGGCATCCAAGAGTTGCCGCAACGGGGCTTTGTCCAGTGACATGAGCTTACCAGAGTTCCTCCTTCCGTGAAGTCCCACCATGCCAGGAGTGGTCAAGGTACACCTGCGCAGAATGTCTGACAGCACTGTGGCACACTTGACGCTTTTGACAACCAGAGGTATAATCGCTGCTAGCTCGTTTTTCCCAAGGGAGTGGCTGAGCGCACATGCCCACAGAACGTCATTAATGGCAGGGTGTGTGTCCTGATTGTAACTCAGGTTGAGATGTGTCATGGCCAAAGTGGCCAGCTTGTAGGCCCGCATGGGGTAACCACGGTGCTCCATGTATCGTGCTATAGTAAAAAGCTGCGAGTAGCTCATGCCGGTTGTAGCAGCATCTAGAACGATTTGGTAAGCGGTCTCAAAAGCTATGTGATCCTTTTCACATAAAGTCAGTGCAGAGAGGGCACAGTTTTGAGGATCCTTCATGGCACACTGTAGAGCAAGCGTCCTAGCACTGCCGGCCAATTTCTCCTGCTGATGGCAGTCCAGGTGCAGACGGACGATGGTGCTGTTGGACATCACTGTTGTAGCAACAATACTAGTGGCTTCTGTTGGAGTGAAAAGTGTAAACCAGTTTTGCATGATACTATCCAGTGCATAAACACCTAAGGAGAGAAAGAAAGGATTAACCACAACTGATAAAACCTAGCAGATACAGATGCTCAGCTAGAGATTACATCTGCAGCGAACTCTGAGAGGTTGCCAGTACATCCAAGGGGAAGGGCTAAACCAGACAGCGTGGCTGGAAAGGACATTAAAGCAAAGGCTACTGTGCAAACTCTGTAGCAACCACCAAAATTCAGAAAACAACAAAAAAAGTCTGCAAGTTAAACTTTAAACTCCTGGTGTGACAACTGAGCTGTTTTACTTGTTATGTAAGACAATTTGGGTAACAAGTTCCAGCTCATTTGGTCTCATCACATCACTCAAAAGCAGCACTCACACTGAACACTTAAAAGACAATTTCAACTTCTTAGTGTCTATCTCAAGGCGCAGAGCATGCACAGAAGAATGGAAGTATGCTAAACAGAACACCATAGTACACTGTAACAGAACACACTAAGAACACTTTAAAAAAAATCCTAACTCCCTCCAACAGGCTTTTCATATACGGTTTTTATCAAATTCCTATGCCTGAACATCAAGATTCTTATTAGGGTAATACTTTGAGCAATATGAACTATTATGAACTGTGGATATTATCTGAAATAGGTATTTTCCTTAGTATCACTTTATTCCTGGCATGTGTTTCTGTGTGTTTGGCAGGGGGAGGAAGGGGGAAACGGTGACTAATGTGTTCCATAGATTGAGTCTTATAGCCAACTACAGTGCCTTATTATTACTAGAAGCAGTTTACACACATCTGTGAGCCCACCTAAACCACACCCAGAGGTCTTCATTTTCTCTATGGGACACTGAAGCTTCCCAGGCACCCCTTCACTCGTGCAACAATTCAGCATAGCCAACACCAGGTCTCCATTTAAATAAACAGATTCCTTGCTTTACCAACTTGATTAAGTCTCAGGAGTACTCAGCATGACACTATAGGTTCTTTATGGCATACTTCTGTTAGAATATGTAAACTAATTTAAAGCAGTATTAAAATTAGCACTTTATTTGCCAGTATGCAACTGCACAAAATACAGAGGCACTAATATCTTTAAGATAGCCTCAGCAATAATTATCTTAGCAAAGATATAAAAGCAATAAAACAAGAGCATTGCATGAAAATTCGCAGACACAAACCACTTTCTGGCTGAGGGCATACAAAGGCAAGCTGTATTTTCCCATGCTACTGACAACATTAATTTCCCAGTTAAGCATAAAGCAAAGAATAAACTAATCCAGAGAATAAGCAGTAGTAATCCCCCAAAGTTCTGAAACTCAAGAAACATCTCTGCGATACAATCCAACCCATATGTATGAAAATGGAATAAATACAGTAGGGAAGCGTGCCTTCCAGAAACACATTCAGTGACAAAACTGCTTTATACTAAGTATTTGTATTGTGCCCACTACCACAGCTGCCAATTCTCTTTTTTTTTCCCCACAGCTACACAGTTTTTAATGTACTCATCTTCACTTTCCGATTCTGCATCCTCATCTCACAGATGGTAAACTGGAATACAGAAACTAAGCAACACCTCATCACAGAGACACAGAAATCTATGGCAAAGCCAAGAAATGAACAAACATCATGCAGAGTGCTCCTGGTTTGGCTCCCACCTTATTTTCACCTTATGTGGTTAATTAACAATGGCTGCATTAGTATTTGGTTAGCTTTACAGTGCAGACGAGAGGCCTGAACATCACAGCCACGTAACAAAGACGCATTACACTCTGGGCTTGGATTTAGACAGGGGTATTAAAAAAAAGCCTAACGAGAACCCCTTCACGAAATCCTGTCTGCCACACAGTAGGAGGCACCCTCAGCATTTCATTCACCTGCTTTCTGGTTCCTCTTCTACCTGCCCAGACAGCTCTTTCACTTAACCTTTCAGTGCAAGAAAAGACGTAGTGCAGTGCAACAGACCATAACTACAAGCCTTTTCTCTACTGGAGCCTCAAACCCTATCCCATCATGCAGGGACAAGAGGAAATCTGGGGTATTTCCCAGAGGTTATGCACAACCCCCAGTTTGCAAGGGAAAGAAGTCATACGTCATTACTCAACTGTTGTCTCACTTGGTCTGTGCCTAACAAAACCCACTTGTATCATTGCCATGTCTTCTCACTCAAGGAATTTTAGAGGTAGGCACAAAGCAGTAGACATTTGCGGAACCTGAGTGTTGACAAGCAAGATCAAGCCCTCTCAGATTAGCTGACAAGTGAAGCATCTCAGGACATACCTACTTCTGTTGCGCATGTTACCAACCACCTCACCATTTCCCGCCGTCGCCAATTCAGTGTTGACAGCGTCATACGCATCACCTATTAAAACACAAAGAAAAAACAAATTAATCCCATTGAAAACCAAGCCAACATGCCAACCAGCAGGGACTTCAAGTTGTTCAAATACACAGGGTTCAAAGTGGCAACCTCCTGTCCTCTCCAGTCTGTTACCTCTTTACCTGATATGTCAAAAGACTTGAAAAATATTGCTCAGCTATCTTAGAGTAATTCCAACCGCAGATCCTTCAAGGCTAGAGGAGAGACTTTTATCCACAGGGAAGAAAAAAATCCATGCCACAAAAGCGCCTCCCCCAACAACAAAAACCCAATCACTTAGTAATTATTCTAATTAAATTATGTCATGTCTCCTCCCTCTATGCACAGTAGTCTTTAAATTGGAAACATGTTGACTCTTGCTGGGCAAACTAATCCCTTCAATTTTTCCCTCATCTGCATTTCTGTTCATTGACTTCAACGATACAGACAGGAGTTAATGTACTGTGATTTGAATGGCTGCTTATTCTGCAAAAATTATGTACAATTCCATATATATCCAGGTAACATTAAGAAGTCAACAGCAATGATCCCTCTTTCTGAACAAGGAGTCCATGCAAAGAATTTCCATTGTAAAACCATCAGAATCCTAGAAAAAGGACCTAAAGCTTTGATTGTAGTGTCAGTATTTTACATCACTTGCACTTATTGCCTATGTTGTTTCTCACAACATGGGCAAGTATGTTTAACCAGTAAAACAAGTAGCATTGGGCCTGACTGGCGAGGTTCTGTGAGAATCTGCCAGAAGCTTCCCTATATCCAATAGGGCCAATGCCAGCCGGCTCCCAGGCAGACCCATCACTGGCCAAGGCCGAGACCATCAGCAACGGTGGTAGCGCCTCTGGGCTAAAGTGGGTGAGAAGGGAAAAGCAAAAAACAAACCAGGAAAGATTATTTTTTCTTTTTCAGAGAGAACACTAGATGTGTGAGAGAAAACCCTGCAGACACCACAGGTCAGTGGAGAAGGAGAGGGAGGACATGCTCCAGGCACTAGGAGCAGAGATTCCCAGGCAGTCCAAGGTGAAGGCCATGGTGAGGCTGACTGTGCCCTGCAGCCATGGAGGGTCATGAGGGAGCAGAGACCCAACTGCAGCCGGGGGAGGACCCCACTCCAGAGCAGGGTGATGTGTGTGAAGAAGCTCATGACTCCATGGGAAGCCCAGGCTGGAGCAGGCTGCTCCTGAAAGACTGCACTCCACGGAAGGGACCCATGCTGGAGCAGTTCCTGAAGAACTGCAGCCCGTGGGAAGGACTCATGTTGGTGAAGGTTCACGGAGGACTGCTGAAGTACTGAGGCCTGAGCAACAGGCCTCAAAACAAAGATGACTTCTGAGTGAATTCACCCGATCCATGCTATATAAAGTCTCATGGGAAAACTGAAGACTGTAGGAGTTAGTACTCTTTCTCATAAGAATGGATACATAAAGAACTGTATAATTGTAGTAGTGAGTATTCTTCCTATCAACTGTGCCCTGGGCAGGCCTGGGCACATCCAATAGAAATAGAAAAACGAACCATCAACAGAACAGATATGTCCGCGCTCATAGTCACATAGATTGTTTGCTAACCTGTATAAAAGCTGGACCCTCTCACAGCAACGTTGGAGCCTCACCTATGAGTGGATGCACTGCGTAGGACTTCCCAATTGCTGGGACAGCTCTCCAATCCTCTGTGACAGGGATCCACAGCTGATGCACGGATCCAGATGATGCTAAACTATTAGGGCAATTGGTGATATATCTTTCTTAATCACTATTGCTAACTTCATGTAGTAATGATTAGGTGAATTATCTTGCTTATTCTTTCTGCTGCTTTAAACTAAAGTAAAATAAGCTTATCTTTTTAACTTGGTGTCTGTGTCCTTTCTGTTGACCTCACCAATTGGCAAAGCAACCGTCTCCCATGGGTGGGACCCCACGCTGGAGCAGGGAGAGAGTGTGAGGAGTCTTCCCTGCGGAGGAAGGAGCAGCAGAGACAGCATGTGATGGACTGACCACAACCCCCATTCCCCTGTGCTGCTCGGGAGAGGAGGTAGAGAAAAGCAGGAGTGAATTTGAGACCAGGAAGAAGGGAGGGGTGGGAGGAAGGTGCTTTAAGATTTGGTTTTAGTTCTCTTTTTACTGATTTTGATTGATGATAAATTAATTTTTTCCCAAGCAGAGACTGCTTTGCCTCTGACCATACCTGTTGAATGATCCCTCCCTGTCCTCATCTTGAGCTGCAAGCTTTTCAGTGTATTTTCTCCCCCCATGCCCAGCTGAGGAGGGTAGTGATAGAGTGGCTTTGGTGGGCACATGGCCTCCAGCCAAGGTCAACCCACCACACAAACACTGCATGGAAATTGCATGTAAAGCTTGCTGCAGCTACCTGGACAGACCCCACATATTTCTAGACGAAGAAAGTAAGCAGTTTTCCCCACACAATGTGTTCATACTATGGTATTACTACTTGTAGCAACTGAAGAGCATACTAGGCCAATCATAGAGCTCTGAGTGATGATCTTTACATATTTAACTTAACAAATGCGCTCACAAAACAGCTTGGAGTCAGCAGTATTCGTAAGAGTGTTCTTGACCCATACCTCCTCCCAATCCTAAGGTGACTTCCAAGTGGCACGTAGTCCTCTGTCATATTTGCTACTCGTGACACCTCCTTTGGTACTACGCTATAGATAGGATAATAAAGACTGAAAAATTGCTGAGTACGCATGCACAGATAATCTTTAAGAAGTCTGGTTATGAGCAACCATGAGTGGGTCCAGGCTGGGCTCTAAACATTCCCACATGGAGTCCTCAGTGACTGGTTGTACATCACCCAAAGTTAGAGGGTAAGGCCAGCTTTGCCAGCCTCAGACACTGTGGTATCATTTTACCTAACAGTAATCTAAGTGTTAGATTGCAGAATAGCATTTTGAAAGAAAGCAAACTGATCTGTATGGAGCAACCCAACACATTTTAAAATATAAAAATATGGCTAGGGTAAATCATGGAACCAGCCTTTGCTTGAAGTCTTTCCAGAAAGAAAAACAGGCCACCCCAAGTTAAAGTGTTAAAGACAGCAATTATCTGTTCCATTCCATCCAACAAAGGGAAGGACTCCAGGTAGCTTCCTGTGCTCATGAACACACAAACTGAAGGCTATCACTCTTTCAATATCCATGATGAATTTTCAGCTTCCTTCAAGTAGAGTGAATCCAAGAGAAAAATACAGGGCTACGGACTGAATTCTGCTACTGGTGAGGGAGGGAAGGAGGTAGAAAAAAGCAGTGTGAACGACAACTCCTCTGAAAGTCTTCTCTAGTGACTTCCTGTACTGTGGTGTTCTGTAAAAAGATCAGCAGTCACAGGAGCCCTCGGCATGTGAAGTGGGCATAATAATAGTTCCAGTGTAGACAGTCCTAACTCTACAGCAATAAACAATACCATGTTTCTTGACATCGAAAAGTTTCTTGCTGAACTATTCTGGAATTAGGTTCCTCTCATTTCATTAAACTGACAAGCTGAGAACAGAAAGAGAAGGGCCCTTTAACTGATGACAGAACTCCCAAGGATTTCAAATAAAGCATGTGTTGATGTCCTGATCAATGAAGAGACGAAATTTACTGTAGGACATGCAGCCGAAGAACTACTTCACTTCTGCTCAATACATTCTTGAGATACCTGTTCCTACAACAGAATCACACATTTGTCCAAGGTTTATCTGAGATCTGTGTTATCCATTGCAGAGAACTTCTCAACAAGTCAGGAAGTCTGAAAATAACAACAGGCCACTGGGAATTACATAGCTTATCCAAAAGCTGAGCCCTTTTCCACACAGAATAACCTTCACTTTGTCTTGATGGTTCTTTGTAAGAATTTCTTATAAAGGAACAGAAGACCTCACCACCCAAAAGAGATACAAGAAATAGCCAACCAACCATTACCTCCTGCACCAATGTGAAACCTCTTGGTCATGAACATTGGAAGGAGGTTCATTCATTCATTCATTCACTCACAAGTTTTGAGGGAAGGACAGTACCTCCTCACATGTGTAGTGCAATACTTATTTGCACTGATGTAGCATACAGCAGGCAAACAGAGGAACAGAAGCCTCTCCTGCACCTGCAGATCTTACAGCATCTGTGCCAGTAAGGCCCTGAAGGACAGAATACACCTGAGATGCTCCATGCCCGTTTGGCCATGCTGATGACCTCTTTCCAGGCCAGTTTAAAAGCCTTCCTTCTGCTGAATCAGACAACACATGCTGCCATTGGAAATGGGGAGAAAGAACCCAGGAGTCTAGACATTACTCCCAGATCTAGAACAAAGAGGCTTTTCTGTCACAGAGATCCCAGTGACAGAGTTGTGGAATTGTTGGCATCACCTCCTCAGCCCAGCTAGGTCAACTTGTCATCGCTGTAGTTGAGGTGGAACATTTACCTGTGAGGACACTGCTGTTCATTTTACCACATGAGGGGAGAGAGTTTTCTAGGGCATGAGTGTTGTAAGCAGTCAGATACTAGATAGTGAACACAGATAATGTTTAATTGGCACCAAGCCGGACGGGGCAGGGAAAGGGGGAAGCATTTGTAGGCCACTAGAGACAGTGCTGACATTAAGATTTTTGCAGGACAAGTGTGACTGTAGAAATCTACACAGCTGTGAGTTACTACCAGAAAAGTGCTATGCGTCTTCCTCCTGGAAAGCAAAATACCTTTAAGATGCTCAAAACACCTTCATAAGCTTGGGACAGAATAGTGGACAAGTTCCAAGCCAGTTTTTTTGAACACCCTGGGACTGAGGAGAAAGTACAGGTTCATGGTATTTCTTTCACTAGATGTCACTGAAGACATTCTGATCACATCATCAACCACAAAGGAGTATCCATGAATACAGTGATACGCAAACTGTGTTGCTACCACTGAAAGATACTTGGTGAATGGTTGAGATGACACACAGGCCAATCATAAGTATCTTTCTCTCTCTCAAGTAAACAAGCATTTACAGCAGAAACATACCAGGACAGGGGAAAAAAAAAAAAGCAGCAGATTTCCACAGCAACCCCAGGAATACAAAAGGATAACAAAGCATACCGAATCTCAGCTTTCTGATTAAATACTTCAGCTTCTAAATGTCTAGAATAGGCAAATAGTACCTTTCTTTGGTATGAGAAGCAACTGGGATAATATCCTTTCCCCAAAAGTGTCTGGAGCCTTGTTTACTGAAGCACAGTAATGAATGTTTTTCTGATCTTTGCATGTGGGTTTTGTTTTTTTTTTTTTTAAGAACTCCCTGAAGAGTGATGAAAAGATTTATTTTTGTTGAACTGAACTGTGTAAACTCCAAGATTCATCAGTGTCAGGTAATACTACTCCAGATACCCAAAACTCACCTGACTTCTTTTAACTTCCAAAACCTCTCCTAAGAGCCTGAAAACTGACCTGAGGTTCTTGTACACCTCAAGCAGAGTCTGATACATCTGACTGTCTCACTACTTGTGGAGTACAGGGTTTTCATGAAGGAAGTGAGAGGGTTGCTGTTAGCACAGTCTGCCTTAAATACAGGTCATTAGGGTTGACCTTGGCTTTCTCTAGTAGTTCAACAAGCACCTACCAAGTTTCATTTAGGGGAAAGGGAGGGAAGGAATGGTAAGAAACCTCTCAAGGCCAGGCAGGAAATACAGTGCATTTCTGGCAAGCAGAATAATCCTGTTTTCTAGGCAGTCCTGCATATACTCCTGGAACCCACTACACTGGTCCTCACTCACAGAAGAGTGCCCTGCAGCCAGCCACTCCTAGCTCTCTGTTCCACCTCAATGGCACAAAGGGGCTACGTGGCCCCTTGGTCTATGTTTACTCATCCATTGAGCTTTGCATCAGAAAACAGAATCTGAAACTCCAGACAGAGCCCAAAGAGGGTATGGTGCTCAGTGTTGCTCTACCCACCAACACTTGGTCAAATTCCCTTCTTCTACCGTAATAACAACGAATGAGGGAAATACCTGAAGGCCCAACTCCAGAGAAACTTTCAGAAGAGTGATGTCTGGCAAGCTGTCCATGAGTGTTGCTATTTTAAATGCATCCTGGGCAAGTTTGAAGATGTGTGATGAGGAGTGGATATTTTTCTGGATGGATTCTAACACTGTTTCCAGCCTCCGAACATCACCTGCAAGGCATAAAGAGAATCACCAAAACGGAACAAGATCCCAAAACATCCAGAGATGCATGATTGAGCCTGACGTTGCTATGCAATAGCATGATGTATCAGTTATACACACTCTGTTTTTAGAAAGCTTCCATAATTAAATCACATATGACTCAAAGATACAAGACAGCACAAACCCCTCTAGTGCCTCACAGCATTACTGGAGTACATGGCCAAAAGTCATCCTGAGTTGTGAATTTTAGAAGTGATTTGTCCACTCCTGGGTCTCTCAGTCTAAGCTGTGTATCAGAAGAACAAAAAGCTGTCTCATCAGCCTCAAATCAAGCTCATCCTGGCTACCATCTAGCCAGCTTAACTACTTCGCTAGAAAGCTAAGTGACAGGTTTAAGCCAGTTCAGTTTGTTGCACACATTTCAAGCTACTCTCAGACTGCAATTTGGATTCCTAAACACAAGTTTTACAATCTGTTTACTCCATGCAATATTAAAAGCATACATTTAGCTGAGTACATAACTGACAGCAATGTACCTTTGGCTGCTGTTAGCATGGTCGATGCCAGCTCACACTGCTGGGATTCGATGTGACTTAGGGTGAACCAGCGGGGATACCGGTTTGGAACAACTGATGCAATGTGGTGCGGGCGGGACATGTCTCCCGAAGGAGCTGTGGATTCCAATACTAGCAACCTGAAATAAGGAAGACATACTCTTTTATCAAATTGTTATTACATTAGGTTACTTATGAGCAAAACTAAAGCCACAAGAACCGCTGACCCTGTTTATGAAATACATCTATTTTGCTTATTAAGAAAAAAAAGATTGGGAAACCACTTCTCTTCTTGGGGAATCTTAAAAGTCCATCTGTCAAACTTGCCTACATCAGTGTGCATTGGCAGGAATTCACAATTAAGCTACCCATTAGCCAAGGCAGCAGAGACTTTCTGCATCATGCATAGAGCTGAAGCTTTTCTCCCTGCCATGTTTCAGTATTTGAAACACGGTGCTCAGGAAGGAAAGTGGAGTATTTATCTGCTGTACTGAGAACATGTAAATATTTTGCAGTATTTTGAACATACTTTCTTCCCTTATAAATGCTCAAAGGGAATGGGATAGTCAACAATTCATTCATATTTTGTCTTTGCAATAAATTCAGACATTTATGTCCACAAAGGACATTTTACTGTTCAACTATGACTATGACTACTTTTTAAAGTCTTAAACTTTAGCCAGCCACGTTTTAGAAGGTATAATAATCTGATGTTATGGCTCCAAACAGCAGTGACAGAGGAAGTTTCCTTTAAAGTTACTTTTCAGACTCCATTTTCTAATAATGAAACAAAAACTTCTTTGCATATGCATCCATCTACAACAGTCTTATCCACTAAGGAAAATTCACACTTAGAACATTCATATTAATGTGTTTGTTGTTGACTAATACAACACAAGTGATGATCCACAGAGACTCAACTGATGGCCCTTACCATACACTAGACGCTATATAAATGCCAATCCAAAAAGTAGAGGTGAACAAAAATAGGCATTTTTATTCAATACAATTAAGCATAGTTTCAGGACAAGAATGGTTAATGGGACATCAAGTGATAGTAATAAGATAATGACCAGAAGAGAAGCCTTTCCAGTGCTTAGCTTCTTGATCAAAGTTAACATCTGAGTTCTGTTTTTACCAGCTTTCATATGCAAGTGATTTTCAAGCGGCAAGTCATCTCGTAGGACAAAGGAAATTGGATCTCTTCAGTCAATAAAATTGCAACTACCTAACACTGAAAAATCCATTGCATTGTGATTTTCCATGATCGAATACTTCTTATGGAATAAGCTCATTTAAACATAAGTTACAATTTCTTGTACTCAAATAAACACCCAAGTTTAAATAACTGGAGTACATGTCTTTTTTTTCAGTAAGAAAGTTCCAACAGTTTTCTGTAGATTCCTGAAGCGTATGACAGTATCTTAAAGAATTCCCTGAGAAAGGTAATTTTGAATATATAGGAAGGTATCTAACAGGCATGTATAAATACAAAACACCATGTGAATAACTATCAGCAGGTTATACTAACATTTTCAGACACAGGTATGTGCACACTAAGATAAAGAGACTTCTATTTTGATTTTTATTGAGTTCCCCAGTTTCACTGACTGGAAAAGGGGAAACATAACCCCCATCTTTAAAAGTGGAAAAATGGAGGACCCGGGAAACTACAGGCCAGTCAGTCTCACCTCTGTGTCTGGCAAGATCATGGAGCAGATCCTCCTGGAAACCATGGTAAGGCACATGAAGAATGAGGAGGTGATTGGTGACAGCCAACATGGCTTCACCAAGGACAGATCATGCCTGACAAATTTGGTGGCCTTTTATGATGGGGTCATGACCTTGGTGGATAGAGGACGGGCAACTGACGTCATCTACCTGGACCTGTGCAAAGCCTTCGATACCGTCCCGCATGACATCCATGTCTCCACATTGGAGAGGCATGGATTTGATGGATGGACCAGTCGATGAAGAAAGAACTGGCTGGCTGGTCACACTCAGAGAGTGGTGGTCAATGGCTCAGTGTCTGAGTGGACACCAGCAACGAGCAGTGTCCTACAGGGGTTGATATTGGGACTGGTACTGTTTAACATCTTTGTCAGTGACATAGATGACAGCATCGAGTGCACTCTCAGCAAGTTTGCTGATGACACCAAGCTGTGTGGTGTGGTCAACACACTGGAGGGAAGGGATGGCATCCAGAGGGACCTGGACAGGCTGGAGAGGTGGGCCTGTGCCAACCTCATGGAGTTCAACAAGGCCAAGTACAAGGTCCTGCACATGGGTTGAGGCAATCCCAAGCACAAGTACAGGCTGGGTGGAGAATGGATTGAGAGCAGCCCTGAGGAGGACTTGAGGGTACTGGTGGATGAGAAGCTGAACATGAGCTGTCAGTGTGCTCTGGCAGCCCAGAAAGCCAACTGTATCCTGGGCTGTATCAGTCTCCTGATGTGTGGCCAGCAGGTCAAGGGAGCTGATTCTCCCCCTCACTCCCTCTTGTGAGACCCCACCTGGAGTACTGTGTTCAGCTGTGGAGCCCTCAACATAAGAAGGATATAGACCAGTTGGAGCAAGTCCAGAGGAGGCCACGAAGATGCTCAGAGGGCTGGAGCCCCTCTGCTATGGGGACAGGCTGAGAGAATTGGGCTTGTTCAGCTTGGAGAAGAGAAGGCTCTGGGGAGACCTTACTGCAGCCTTCCAGTACCTGAAGGGGCTACAAGGAAGCTGGGGGGGGACGGGACTTTTTACAAGGGCCTGTAGTGACAGGACAAGGGGCAATGGGCATAAATTGAAAGTGGGGAGATTTAGGTTGGATATCAGGAAAAAATTCTTCACAGAGAGGGTGGTGAGGTACTGGAACAGGTTGCCCAGAGAAGCTGTGGATGCTCCATCCCTGGAAGTGTCCAAGGCCAGGCTGGATGAGGCTTTGAGCAACCTGGTCTAGTGGAAGGTGTCTCTGCCCACGTCAGGGGGGGTTGGAACTAGATGATCTTTAAGGTCCATTCCAACCCGAACCATTCTATGAGTCTGTGAAATCTCTTCCCTAGTACCACTGAGAAACCTCTTTACATAGCTTTATGTACACAAACACACATAAACTCTTCAGCTACTTTTGTCCAAGCACACAGAGAGGGCAGGGGAAGAGATGCATTATTAGATAGTTTCAATAAATAGTAAAAGTCCCAACTACCTAGTGCAAAAAGGGATTATTAGGTTAGGAGTAACAGTAAATAGACAAAGAGCATGAAAGAGAGGCTGTTTTGGGGAAATCTTTTGTCACTTGGAATTTCACTGCCAGCTTCTATGTTGTTTCACTGTGAAAAGAAATGCTGTTGTGAATTGGTGTCTTTCATGTACTTTTGGCAAGATTAGGGAACATCAGAACAAGCACAAGCAGATTTAGCATTCTTGCTCCCCCCCCCCCCCCCCCCCCCCCCCTTCAAATTTCAATTATTTAGCTAGATTTTAGCAAAGCTACCTTGTGATTAAACATCACCATTAAAGTCTGGCTCCCAAAGCCTGGGTGAAATTCAGGCTTAACAAAGGATCAGCCAAACTAAGCCAAACATTCAAGGTCAGATTCCAAGTGAGCAGTCAACTAGGTCACTGCAGATCCACTTTCCCCAAGGCCCTACTCCATGTTTCAGTGCTGAAAGCAGAGAACTGTAGACAGAAAAGACCATCAGGTATGGCACACCCTGTCCTTGCAGACCCGAGGTGCATGCATGAAAGGCTTTATGGTCTCAACTTCCATTGATTTCACACTGTTCCGCACATTAAAACAGGATTCAAAAAATGAAACAGTAACAGATGATTATGAATACAGAGAGGCAAAACACTCCAGAGCTGCCATCATGGGTCACTGAGCCATGCAGACTTGTGTGTAGACTGACACTAAACACTTATGTCTGGAAAGCAACCAGCTGGAATCTTGGGAAGTTAACTTTTTTAATAAACCTTGAACTGAAGAAAGAAATATGATCTACTCCACTTCTAAAAGCATGAGTAACTGTAGACTTCTATGTGGCACCTTTACTAATTTTCACATGAGATTTTTGCTCTTGCCACAGCCATTTCCTTCCTGTCATGGAAGAAAAGATGCTGAAGATTTCTGATCCATTCAACCTCACAAACACAAGAGAGACAGTCAATCTTCATGTTTGCTTTCTTCTCCCCCTCAAGGCAGTATTAAGTTACTTTTTCATTTGGTTTGTATTGGGAGTCTTTTATACACTGAAGTACCATTCTGGTGTGAATGCAAAGAGTAACCAACCTTCCTCAGGAGAACTGAGAAGAGCTGAGGAATGCAGACAGACATGGAATAGAAAATGTCTAAACCTGCCATCATCACAGTTCAAGACAGCAGTCCACATTTCGGAAGACTGCCAAATATCAAAATATAGAAAGAACGACTGTTGTCTAGGGCTGGACTCTCATCTGCCTTATAACGTGATGACAAAAGGGCTATAGAGGACAGCCCTGATTACGCTGATGTCTCCTGTGATTTTACCAGTTGGAAACAAACAGACAACTCTTACTTATACTGGTCTGCTTGAAAAGTAACTTCTTTGGCTGACATGAGAGCTTTATACCAAAAGATGACAGGAGCTACCCATGACTAACTCGAGATTTCATCATTTGGATTTTCCAGTGTCTTGCTTGTTTTGCCAGGTGAGAAAAGAAACTTCCAGAAAGTAAGTTTTCAGTTGGGTTTCTGGGAAAAGCCCAAATCTTGTTCAAAAGGAATGACATGCTGCCATCACGTTCACTGAAGCATGCAGTGCACAGTGCAGAGCTGCTGATGGATGCCTATTCCAGCCTTTCAGCATGGTTTGAGTACTTTTGTTTAAGGAGGAAAACACCACACAAACAATCTCTGAGAAACACTTTGAGGTAGCAACCGAAAATAAATACAAGGACACAAGTCTATTTGATAAAATTGACCTTTACTTCTAAAAAAACCCAACCAAAAAACCAATCAATCAAACAAAAGCCCCACTCACCACATTTTGCCCTATCTTGTTTATCTGATATGATCAGGTTTATCGATGTACTTAACGTGCAGTAAGAGGGGTGTACTTAGATGGCCCACAGTTTTTTGATATGTTTGAAGGTTTTCAATAGTAATGCATATCTTCTCAACCTATTTCCTAAAATGCTAATCATAAGCAGCAAGTATGCAAGGTCGCTCGTCCTATTTCTTAGGGTCTTTCCTTAACAACCATCACTAGATACTCTTGGAGACAAAAACCCTAAAACCAGCTAAGCAGACCTTTGGCCTGACCGGACAGAAGCTATGTTCTGTTCGTATGCATGTCCTCTGAACTCAGAATCATTTTCTCCCATTTAGCTTTTTAGAGAAAAGACCTCCCAGATACACACCTCCGAACCTTTCTGATGAAGACAAGTACTACTTACATGGACACTGTGTCCTTCCATCACTGTGCAATCATACTTTATTATAGTGACCAGGAAAACCCAACACTTCTTTTTTTTAAATCCAAGATTTCTTTGCTCTTAGTATTCAGCTGTGGCTATTCTTTGTCAACTATCAACTACAAGGTTCTTGACAATGATCAGACAATCCAGATAGGACCACTTTCTTTCCTGCACTGTATGTGGGCAACAGATCTATCGCTGCTCATTTAAGCCCTTAAAACTTTCTTCAGAAGGCTCTCCTTAGCCACCACTAACAATGTTGCCTGCCTTAAGATAAAGCCAGGAACACTGAGCATTCCATGAGAAACACCTTTTTCCTGATTACTGAAGACAAATGGGATGTAAATTAGACATTTTGTTGCCATGACATGTCCATTTAAATCCCAACATCCACCCAAAAGTTGGCAAGACTGCTTGGTTATGCAGCACAAGAAGAAAGTATTGGCTCAGACCACACCATATGCTTTCAAATGTATCACTGAGAGTTAATTTATAAAGGAGGCCAGTGGAACAAACAGTCCTACTGAGCAGGCTAAGCAGCAGATGATCCTGAGACTGCTGGTGAGACACCTCTTTCCTCATTTCCTTGTCAGTACCATCACACACAAAACTAGATGGGTTACAGAACACACATGCTAAAGCTGTCATTCTTTAACACAAAACCATGTGCCCCAAGAATGGGATTCTAGAAGGATTTGTAACAGAAAATGCTGTTTTACTGTACATTCATAAACGACTATACCGAGTTACTACAGACATCAACTGCTTTTACAGATGACAGAGCAAAAATAATTTCTCCTTAAAAGGAAGAATGCTTTTTTTAGAAACAAAGACTAGGTCTTGATTACTAAGCTTTTTCTTCTTTTCCCAACCACTACTTGTGCTCTTTCTAGAAGACTCGTGAATACATACCGCATGGCTCTCAGTGCAGTTTTGTATGCCAATTCAGCATCATGAGGTAGGAGAGAGGTGAAGAGATACTTGGCAAATGTGTGCATTGGAACACTCTCTCGATGGATGACTTCACCTAAACCACTATATGGTCCAGCTGAGAGAAAGAGAAAGAGAACGTCAGTCTTCACACACTACTAAAACCCAACTTCTGGACGTTTAAAAAACATTCACTACACTTTCAGTTAGAACTGGTATGCAGAGTTTGCTGCACAATAGGTAAAGTTCTATCTTCTGTGAAATACATTACACATATATCACATACATACAGTGTATTACAAGTATATTAAATACTATATATCCTTTGAGACAGCAACACAGACTGCAAATTGTATAGCACTAAGCACACTACCAGAGCGCATACAAATGACAACGGTTCTCCATGGGGGTCGTTCAGCAAGCCTAAGGCATGCAAAGTAGAAAGTGATAATCCCAGTTTTGCCTCCATGTAGTTATATTGCGCACACAAATCCCTATGCATCCTGTTGGTACATAACTGCTTTATCACATATCCACCAAAAAAATAAGAGCTGTTACTGTGGAAAAACTTCTTTAATTGAAGTTAGATGACCAATCACCACAGCAGCATCTGATCCCTAGTAATGCCTCACGTGACATTAGGTATTTAAATAACCCTTTAGTCTGGTGGACTTGGTCTTCAGAGAAGACTAGGTCAGATCTTGCACAAAAGCTGGTTTTGTTAGTCCATTATAGACGCGTGATCTTAAAAATTGTATTTGTTGTGGGAAAACTATCCCCGTTGTTGGGGCAATCGATTTTGCTCACTCAGTTCAGCCAGTGTAGTATTTCAACCACGTAACAGCAGCATCAGGATTGACAACAACAACGCAACTATTTCCTTGCTGAGTTCTGAAAGTTCCTGGTGCCTTTTTTTACGTTTTTCCTGCAACCTTGAGATTGTTTTTCCTGTTAACAGGAAAACTGTGTCAAACAGTTTTTGACTTCCGCAACTAGAGATTCATGCACTAAATGTTGCAAGAAACAGAATAAGACTCTTACATCCGGTATTACGGGACTATTATTGCACAGACGGCAGCCAGCAGACCTGGAAGCTACTATTACTTCTACTAGAGACTCTAGCCCGCCACACTTGAATGGATGGATGAATTACACATGTATGCATATTTTTTTGCTGCACAGTCACATGTGCCATTTAAACTGTTTCCAGCAGTGGTTCAAACTAACATGGTCAACTCTACACCGAGGCAGATGAGAACAGAAACAGCCAAGCTATTTCAGCAGTGTTTTTCTGACTGGTGCCTTAGCACAACACACAAAGATAAAAATCACTAGGCATGAAAAAATTCTGAGCTCCATAGGTGGGCATTTATGAAGACTGGGGCTGATTACAAAGGAAATGTCAATGAAGATTTAGTAGGTGACAGTGTGTCTCAATCCTTTCAAATGAAGTTGAAAGCCATACATAACTAGCTGGCATTGGTTCAGTGAAAGAAGCCATTTCACGTACGTTTGCCAGTTGGTGGTCTAGTCAGGAACTCAGTTAGGACACGAAGAATACATGACAAAGCATTTATATGAAAAGATATCCTGTCATTAACGTAGCAGTCAAGCAAAAAATTAGAACAGTTCTTGCAAAACCGTTTTACATTCTGCTTTCCCACACGCTCAAATGTTAGCTACATCCAGCATGCATTAATCTGCATTAACAGCATAGAAATCGGCTTAATATTGGATTAAGCTTTCTTTATTCTATCTACAGGACTTTAACGATAAAAACACAATTGATATGATTAGCATCTTAAACCACTGCACAGTTTTTCCTCCATGTGAGCTGGCAGTTTCTGCCTAACCTGGAGTAAAACGAAGCTATTGCAGGAAAGCTGGGTACCTCAGGCCACTTTAGTGCAAGACCACACCAATTTTGTGGGTAGTTATATTAGTAGTTTTCCTGCTACGATCACTTGTTTACTAACTTAAGAAAACATCGAAAGAATTTCAACAATCAAAGTAGTAAACTAGAATTATCAGGGAACACCTTAGAGAAATCCTGCCTTTTCCTCATGAAGCATCCTTACCAGTAAATAGAAGCAGCAAATTGATTTTATAATCCACAGGATCCCTGTATAGTGGTTAACAGCTGGATCCAGCAAGCAGCTGTTCTTGTCCGAAGGTCATAAAGCAGAAGTACAGCCACACCACAACTGAAATTCTCCCCATGGTGCAGCTTCTCTGCTTTTTGAAATGGCACCATCAGTAGGTACCGAAGTCTTTAAGGATCTGGGCAAAAACAGTGACTCAAAGCTAAGAACCCTAAACAACATACTGCACCTCTTCCATTAATGAGGAAGTTTTAAAAGTCAAATGTTGTACAGAAAGAAAGCAAAACCTGACTGTTGTGTAAGTCTTCACAGCTTACCTACAGCAGCACCACACTCCCCACCACCCCTTGAGTAAGCACTTGAAGCTAGAACCATGCCTTTGGCTAACTGGTTCCTTTACAGTTTTTTTTCTTCCATTTGAAAACCCAAAAACTAGAAAGACAAGCTCAGAATCCATGAGACTACTGTCTGAACATGAGGCTTAAGTGCCACATGTTAAGCCTTTTTAAAAGCTAAGGCAAAAGCATGCACTTTATTGTACAGATTTTATTGCAACACACCAACTAATTCTGAAACAAACTGTTTTGCTCAAAATTTAGACAAGAGACCAGGCTTTAATCCCTCAATATCAGACCACATATTTCAATTTTCACATATGATACAAACTACAGAGGCAAGCAATTTTCCTAATTGCTTAAAATACAATGTTACATTTCTGTCCCAGCAATTCTAAGTGAGTTTTCTGAGCTCTTCACTTGTGAAGAGAGGTAAAAATCTTCATATATTTACAAAGCTGCCAGTCCCTGGTTCAGAATACAAGAAACACTTAGAATTTCGCTATGTGAGAACTGCTGATGGCAACATGTCTGTATTATTTAACTGAGAGTCTGGGTTGTTTAATCAGGATACTGAGACTATGACAACAAATCTAAAGAACAAAACGTAATAAAAATTAAACCAGAAGGCTTATAGGTCAGTAGATGCCTTATCTCTACAGTCATGTAGTATCTTAAGTACGTTTGATTTTCATAAGGGATTGGAAACAAAGTTCTGCAGCAAAAAATATATGAAGTTAAAAAAACGATCTGAAGCATGTAAAACAGTTTCCACCAGAATACTAGTTCTGTCTGCTGGTGTAAGTGAAGCCAGTTAGCATCTATATCGAACCACTTAGCATCTATATTGAGCTACCTTCTAATAGGAAGACTGCTTGCTTTCGAAAAATCTTCACCAGAGTATCATCCAATTCAATTTCCTGTAGCTTAGAAATGAGCTGCTCCTCATTTCGACAAACCTTCTCTTGTGCATACAAGCCATCTGGCATTATTCGTTGCTGTCCCAGGCCTATCAATGCTACTTCCACAGCCAGCGTTAAGTAAGATTCCCCTTCTTCTAAGAACTTGTGCACAGGCAGGTGCTGGTACTCCAGAGATTTGCATTGCCCCATGTTCTCTGTAAGGGGTGAGACAAAGGAAAACACATCAGCAAATCACTCCAACCCATAATCTGCATATAATGGCACATATACAAATGCTTCCCCTCTGTTAAAACTGGGTTTTTTAAAATGATTTAAATTACTACTACAATCTCAAAATCCAATTCTCCGATCAGAAATATTTCATTCAATTCCATGTGGCAGAAATACACAAGACTATTAGGTTTTAAATAACTCAAGTAAAAATAAGAGTTTTTATTTTTAAACTTCATGATCTAGAGAAAGACAGTTTCTCCAGCTCTGTATTAATGAGGCCAAAATTGGAAGATCCATTGCAAATTGGTTTACCCAGCCATTTCTGTATCTCCTCAAAGCCTTGAAGTGCAAGAGGAAGGGAGAGTCGCTTAAACACCTGCACAGATTTCAGTTGAAGCTATTAGGGTTGTGCAAATACAACAGGCCTGGGAACTCCATAACTTTAAAACATCCTCTGTCTGCTAGTGCTCTTTTCAGGCTTTTTTTATTGGTTACAGTTGTATTTATGGTAAAAATGTGTATTATTAACACTTGAAGTCCTACTTTTAGTAAAGATTACATGTAAATTCCACCTAGACCGAGCCATAAACTGCTTTAAAGAGTACAACTGATCCATTTGGCACACACACCATTTGACAAAGCACTGTTCCAAGCTGTAGCAGTTTACAGTTTAATTTGGGAACAAGAAGTTACAATGGACAGATGTAAGGAGATGGACAGCTGCAGCAAATGGGAAGGCTGAATGCATTTGGTAGACTGCATATGCCTGTGTAGGAGGAACTTACTTTTCAACACACACTGCTTTTATTTCAGGAGGTGGTTTTGTTTGTTGGTTTGGGTTTTTTTAATAATTGCAAAGAACATTACTTCTGATTTCTTTTAATTACAAGTTCTTCCAGAATCAGTGGATATGGGATTAGAAATTTATTGAAGAAAATCTAATTGAATAAAAGTAGTTCTGAGGGAAAGCCCCAAGAAGACTGTGGCTGTGCATATAAAAAGTAGCTGCAGGTAGAGTGATAAATCCAGTTTCTGTCCACACAGGTGGCAATAAGAAGCTATTGCAGAGGTGGAAAGAGACTGAGAATAAAGTATTAGTCTCTTGGGAATCAAATACTGAAATTAAAATGGGCATACACATACTATCCTAAATTATATATCAATACTGCAACACCTCTTTCCAATTCCTAGTATTTATAGACCATGTATGTTAACAATTGTAAGTGTTTTGTCATCAACTTGAAGTATGTACACTTATAGCTAAGAAGTCCAATAATCCTGGGCCACAGGAGGGGAAGTGTTGCCAGCAGGTTGAGGGAGGTGATCCTCTCCCTCTGCTCAGCACTGGTGAGCCCACACCTGGAGTGCAGTGTCCAGCTGTGGGCTTCCCAGTAACATGGACATACTGGAGCAGACCCAGTGCAGGGACACAAAGATGATGAAAGGACTGCAGCATCTCTCATAATGAGAGTGAGACAGGTGGGATTATTTAGCCTGGAAAAGAGAAGGCTCAGGAGGATCTTACCAAAATGTATAAATATCTGATGGGAGAATGTAAAGAAGACAGTGCCAGACTCTTCTCAGTGGTATCCTGTGACATGACAAGAGGCAATGGGCACAAACTGAAATATAGGAAATTCCATCTGAGCATAAGAAAACACTTTTTTTACTGTGAGGGTGGTTGAACAGTGCAAGAGGTTGCCCAGACAGGTTGCACAGTCATCATTCTTGAAGTTATTCAAAAACCAACTGGACACTGTCCTGGGCAACCTGCTCAAGGTGACCCTGCTCTGAGTAGAGCAGGTAGACTAGATGATCTCCAGAGGTCCCTTCCAACCTCACACTTCTGCGATCCTGTGATTTCCTGCAATTTCTCACGAAGAGGACAGATCAATGTATGTGCAGAGGGTTACTGCTATAAACTCTTATTCGGTTTTATTTCAAGTGTGAAATACACAATTGTCTTCAAGAACGAGTAACTGGTAATTTTTTAAAGTGTATTCATATTTTACTTTAAACATTTTCTCTCCCTTGTGTTTTCTTAAGGAATGCAAATGTGCTTTCTTATACGATAAAAACGCTGGCTTTGAAGTCGATTCAGAGAGGCAAGATAGTGAAATGCCTCCAGTAAATGAAGACATATAGAAGATTGCTCCTTTTGCTTGGCCTTACCCGAGAAGTCTGAGAATCCATGGAAGCTATCATCATCCACCCTACAGGCTTCCATCAGGCTACTGAAGAGGGTGCCAATGGGATCCAAAGGGTGTCCCACCCAACCCTCAAGATTTGTTACTGAGGTTACTCCTCTATGGAGAAGTTCTGTGACAGAAAAGATGGAGGGAAGGAAAGAGATGACGTTAGCCTATCAAAACAATTATAAAACTGATTAAAATGATCTTAATACAGAATTCAAAGTATTTCCAGTAGCTTCTGCTTAGAAGGAGAAAACAGTATCTTTCAGGGTGAATTCATTGCCCTTTGTGAATATGTTAAGGAGGAAAAAAGAATGAATGCCAAACATTTTAAGCACTAGCAAAGTGTATTACAGGTCAAAAATTTCAACTGCAGTGTCCTTTGAAATCTCTTACTTGAAAAGTAACCTTTTTGAAAAAGTCTGCTGAAAAATTACATCAGGGACTTTTTTGGTAAAACAAGCACAACAGTTTCCTCACTCAAAAAGATGCAGTACCATTTTACTTTAAGTTATTTCAGTGCCATCAGATGAAATGAGAATACTCTGAAATATGTTCCCATTTCATATATAAAATATGAGCTTATTCTGCATCTAAATATTTATTGATGTAATAAACCCAGGATGACAGCTCCTTAAAAAAAAGAATGTTTAAATGAGGCCTACAAGAAAAAATTGTCCTTTAAGGGGATCAAGTGCATTTTTGTCATTCTAGAATTTCAGTCAAATACCTTCACAGTTACTTTATTTTGTAGTCCTCACATTCAGTTAGAACATGGAAAAATTGTTTAGCACAGTGAACTGAAGGACATGTGGATGTGGTATCAGATGTGAGATTCCCCAAATCCCTTTTTTTACTGAGTGTTATGGCAACAGCTCCCCTTTGACTCCAGCCCCCAATTTTTTCCTCCTAGACACATACACACAACTCAACTATGAGGGATCAGATGCATTATGGGTGACCATTTAACAACCACATACAAGCCATTCGGATGCTCTGTTCCTCTGCGTGTTACACGCTAACTTGTACCTGTCACTGCTCTCCTGTTCACGAAGTACCATCATTCTGAGTAACCACATACGTATTACCACAACGCTTTTAAATCCTGCTCCTTGCTGTTTTAAATGTGTGGAGTTTCCACATGAAACGGCCACACTGTTGGGAGGGTGTGGTATTTTTAAAGAATCCACTGATATGTAATATGAAAGACAAAGAAGTAAATCATTGTCTTACTAAGAAATAGCATGTACAGAAGACAACAGGCAGAAGCAAGTAGTATTACCAAAAAGGATTAATCACAGTGACTTCTTACTGACTCACTTATGTTCTTTCTGTTCTACTGTGTCTACTTATGAGCTTCACTCATGTCATGCCAAACAAAGGCTTCGGTCCTCCAGTCATACAAACATTTAACTTTAAATCACCCAAGTGGTTCCATGGGCATCAGATATCAGTCACATGAAGGAAAGTTAAGAAGAAGCATGTGGTGTTTGCTGTACTAAAACCTAAAGCTGGGCTGTATCTGCATAATTAATTTGCTTCTAGGTAAGGCCAGCATATTCTGCAGTACCAAGAGAATGCTTTTGAAAAATTCCACAGAAGAAAAAAATTAAATAGCAGCAAGTGATAACACCAAAACAACAAACTGCTTTGTTTCAGAGCAGGATGGTTCATACTTCATACACTCCATTTTTTATTTATAATAGCACAATATTACTTGATAGCTATAGAAACTGATCACAGGGAAAGGAACTTAACAGAAGTATTGGAAATCATGGTGCTGCATTAGCAACTGGGAATGAAAAGAAGCAGTACTACGACCAGCACACTTGCAGCAGACCCTTCAACACCTGCCAGTGGTACTTACACACAAAAACTCCCCCTTCCAGTCTAAGAAGCTAGAAAAGCTGCAAAGCTTTTAAGGGAACACTTGCTAAGGAAAGATACATTACATGACAAAAGACTTAGCAAATTCTCCTAACTAATAATACAAATTGCTTTTAAGTTTTGTTCAAATCCACAGCAGTGCTCAAAAAACCCTTCTTTCTTGGGTAACAGGGAGGGGGAAATAAATGGAGGCACGCAGGAACTGCCAGCTAACTTCTTTTTCAGCCAGGTGTCTACCTTGTCTTCTAAATGTTCATTTCTGGGCAAACATCTGCACATACCCTTGAAAAATTTACACATGACTTCACACTGGCATTTTTGCCTACAATGCAAAAGAATACACAGTTAAGAGTAGCAACAAAGATCTAAAATAAAATCTGATTTAAAGGATTCTTGTAGCAGCTGAGAAAGTAATTTTTTCTTGTGCATTTTTTAAACAAAGCCATCCCCTTCTTTCACTGCCTCTTCAAACCAACAGGAAATTTCAGTGTGGGATTATTTTGTGTAGCAAGGAACACATGGCACAGAAACTGTATCTGAAGGAGAAATGTTCCTTCAAAAAACCAAAAAGCAGGGGTAGTGCTCATCAGAGAAACACCACAGAACATTTTATAAAAAACAGTGTTTCAAAACACACACCAAAAAAGTGCAATCCACTTGTATTCAGAAACACTACGATTTTCAGCATTGTAAGATATTCTTTTTGGAGCAAACTGCCAAATTTTATGAATTTCTGTAGTGGAGACTGCCTCATTGTTACCCTCAGTGTCAAATTCGGTCTTACACCTCAGAAATATATGGTTCAGCTAAATTATATGTCAGAGAAAATATTTTAAACACCTGGCATACCAAATGCAAAGTTCTGTTTGAAAGCCTGTAAATTACACAGGGTATTTTCCCTCTGTAACCAAAAACCCTGATTGGGATAAAGGCTCCATAATGCCAGACACACTTCCTGCAGAAGGCAGGAACAGGGCCCTTTCTCTGCACAGCTCACAAAAAAACTCTGACATCCAGAATGGGGCATTACCACTGTGATGATTTGGATCAAATAGTTGAAGTCACCTCTTTCACTTTAGTTTCAAAACCAGTTTTCTCATGCAAAGTTCCAGTCTGGTGTTATTGTCACCTGGGCACGTCCTTTGCCCTTCCGTCTTCCCCACATTTACCTTTCTTCTGAGCCCGGAACATTTCCAGCTGTTTCTGCTGCTGCCTTCTTAGTGTATTAACAATAGCTATTGCTAGCCTCAGTGCTTCTCGTGGGTATCCATGAGATCGTAATGCATCCACCCTCGCACAGGCTGTAGGAACATGTTCTAAAATGGAGAAAATAATTGAGGAATAGCAATGCTTCCATGTCTGCAATGGCCTGTTTTGCTACATTACTCAAAAGAGCTTTTTTATTTGTTTTTGTTTGTTTGTTTTGTTTTTAAAACTATGCAAGAGAGACTTAAAGGACTACTTCTGAGCCAGCATTTCAAGGGAGCCTCTGTTCTTTCTGCCAGGGTTTTCATTCATCTCCCCACCATCCCCCCAAAATAATGCCATAGAAAATGAACAAAGCAGCAAGTCATGGAAACGTCTTTCCGGTTTAACCACTTACCGTGCCAGAGGGGCCACCCGTGAGAGTCAAAGAGCGAGTTTTCAGTGTCGTCATGGTAACAGTAGTTGGTGTATAGGTCATTACTGATAATGTGCTGTAAGTGGCTGTCCTGCCAGTGCAGATCGCACGCCTCAATGGCTCGGGTGAACACCGTCCGATGTGGCCTGTTCGATGAATCTGTCATTTTCACAAGTTCAGAAAGCTGCATCAGCTTTTACTCATTCATATGGGAATCAGTCATTCACAGTATTCTTGCCTTCTGCCTATTCATCAGCCCCCAACCAACGGCAGCCTGCCTTGCCCCCCTCTGCACTGAGCAGCCCGCAGATGACATTTCACATCCTACTATTGCCCGGTGGCTCGGATGACCTGTGTGCCATTCACTTCACAGAGAGATCTACAAACCAGCATAGCTGATGCTGAACAGGACTTTGCAGAGGAAACAGCTAGAGATGAAGGACATTCAACAGCACATACAGAACTCCCCTAGAAACAAACTAGAAAGTATGTGGCACACAGCTACTCAAGCATCCCCAGCTTCTCTCCTCCTCAGAACCAGAGCTGCCAGGATGAGGGACAGATAAACATCACATGAAAGATTTTTAGTTGGTCTCTTTGAGAAGTGACCTTAACTCTGAACACTTGTATAATTCTTTCGGTCATAAACATAGACAAATACTGTAGAAAAGTGAGGTAATGAGGCCATGGGACTAACGTAATCCTTACTGAACACCTTCCTATGGCAATACTGCTCTGTTGACATGGCAATGTGTCTATGAACGTTGAGATGCCATGTCAGAGTCACCGCTAGCCTGCCCAGGTTGGGCTGAACATCATGAGATACAGAAAGCAAACACCTCTGCCGGGAGTTACATGCTGAATGACCTTCTGCCCCTGGCTAGCTAAGAGATTTAAAAATGAACCATGTCTATTTCCTTCACGTCATCTTCCAAGAAAAAAAAACAAGGAAAAACGCATTTAAGTCCAAATCTGCCACCTCCCAAGCATCTAATTTTAATTTTATCATAATTACATGAAATACATATCAAAATACTGAGGGTTTTGAGGATTGTGAGGGGTTTTCTCCCACCTAAATATCCTGCATATTCCCCAGTTATTAGCAAAGTAGCCATCTTTGCTTGAAGAGGACTGGACAAGCTTCTGTCAGATTTGATAATCACATTTTAGATTAGAAAGCATGATATCGAGTAAGAAAAGACAACTCCTCCAAGATGGCAGTGTTGTCTCTGCACCCTCAGACACATCTGGCAATGCAGACTGCACAAACAGAGCACATCCCACAGACAGCTGTTTTAGTTTCTCACACACAAGTTTAATGCAATTGCTACAGATCTCGCTTTAAACAGGTATCAAAGGTCTTGTAACTGCAATCAAAATAAAAACCCCAACACCAGAAGGAATACAAGATTATGGTCAAGCAAAGAAACAACAGGCTTTTACATGACATAGTTCAAGGACATCCATTTTTCATGCAACACGTATTTAGAAGCACCAAGTGAAAAGTTAGAAGACCTAAACTAAACAAATACTTGCTTTGAAAACATTGCAGCCCCAGCACACAGAACAACCCACCTATTTATCCTTTCTGCAAGGATAGTATTAGTGAAAATAATTTTGACTGGTCAATTCTCAACAAGAATGTTACTTGTCCCAGGAAAGAGTGCTGAATTCTGCAAGGCTAGAGTATATAAGATAGATGTTATATTATATGTTGCAGTCAGTGCACATGTTTAGGCTCACCTTGGTTAGCATTTGCACCCTGAGGCAAAGCATTGGTTAAATTGGGCAGCTCGTTTCCATGGTTTCCATCTTCCCAGGGACAAACATCCACACTGTTCCATTTTTTCAGCTGTTTTAGCCAACTGGCCTTCTGCTCCAACTTGCAGTGGGGATTTAAGACTATACACATCCACAGAGCACCTGATTTTAAAAAAATTGCTAAATTATGTTTTCTATTAAAAATGCAGCAGCCAATGACTAATTGCAAACTTCTATACTGTAACACTTTTTCTCCCCTCAAAGTCTACACCACTTGCTTCCCAGCTATGCCTAACAGCAGGCAGACTGAACTCGCGATACAGGATCTCGGAGCTGGCCCATCTGAAGCAGTTGAAAGACAGTATCAAGCCAACCTTCTCAATTAAAAGGTATTAAGAGGTCTTTTGTATTAGAAAATCCAGAGTTCACAATGTATGGCTCTCACAGGAACATCAGTCAAAAGCAAACAAGAATTCACAAAGTTTTATCAGGACATTACCCAAGTTTTTCTTTTAATTTTTGTACCAGGAGCAAATGTTGTTTTCTATGAACAAGAACTATCTATCTTCCCGCTTCACATTACAGGAATCAAATAACTGCATTAGTAAGACACGTATTTTGTAAACATATACTTTCACACTCAGAACCTAGAAGTACTGCTGATCATATAACTCATTCCCAGACATATCTGGGTCTCAGAGATCCAGTAAATACTCGGTTTGTGCATCCTAATAGGAATGAGGTATTTTTACTGCAATTAGTTTGGTAATTTGGTTACATTACAGAATTCGTTTTACATTTGCTGTTTATAGAGCTCAAAGGTAAAGCTAATTTGCACTGACATTTCACATATGCCATCACTTTGGAACCTGCTCCCTGAGACTATATAGCAGGGCAGGCATAAATACATCAGGGTCTTTAGCAGCAAATCTCAAATCAAAAGAGTTTTCTCTAAATCAGCTGGCTCTTCATCAGCATGAACTTTGGACAGAAGGTGAAGACACCTGAAAGTACTGTTTAGCAGCAGTTCATTTGCTCATTAAGAATGTGCCTTATACACTACAAGAGATTCAGAGAATATGCTTGAACTATGCAATCTTTATGACAGACTGAAAGAAAAAAAAATGCACCTGGATCTGCTAGGATAATAAAATTCTCACATTCAAGTACTCTTTTGCTAACTAAGCATGCAAAATGAATACATAGAGCACAAGCCACCACATTACACTCATTCCTAAAGTAACTCAGCATGTTGATATGACACAGCACAGGAGACAGTGGAAACACAGCTTGATCCTTACGGTTGCAAGTCCTCTGCCATTGAGACCAACATGGAATGGGAAAGTAATAGCAAAGAAATCTGAAGACTATACGATAGTTTTCAGATATGATAAAATACGATACGGTACAGTGTAGAACACCATAGGCACCACACTACTACAGATTATTACTACACAGTAGTCAAACACAGTACAGCAAATGCTGGGGGTTTTTGTTGTTGTTTTGGTTTTGTGTCTTTTATGATGTACAAAACTTGCCATGGGAGCGAATAAGGCAAATACTATTTTTCAAAAACACTTTTAAAAATAAAATCATATGACTTTCTTTGGACACACTCATCAACACGTTTTACTTGCCAAGCAGAGTCAAATTATAACTGGTTCTTATCATTAAGCATCAATGCATTCAGCACTGCCCAAGACAGAACGACTACATTTTTTGCAATCTGCAAAGCAGAACAGAAGATGGGGCATATTGGAGAGCCTTTGAGAACAGTTAATTTGGGCTTGTGTACTTATTTTCAAAATCAAGTATCACTTGAGGGCACTAAGGAGACACTGTATCTCTCAGTATCCAATAAAAAAAAAAAAACCCAAACAATTTAATAGTTTGTGACCAGATTTCCAGCATTTTCAGACTGAGGGAAAAGCAAAATGCAATACCTTGGCTGCATTTGGTATTTTAATCACACAGCAAAGTGGAACACATACTACTGATTACACCGTGCCCTACAAAATGAGTGGCCTTTTGTTTTTCCATGTCTTCAACACCACTACAAGCAAAGGAATTCACTTGCTTCTCCACAAAGTTCCACTCTGTGTGCAGTACATCCAACAGGCTGAGAGGGAAGAGATATCCCATAGTACCAAAAGCCTTTAAAAACTTGTTCCATTTAAAGAGGGAAACCACATCAAGCATAACTGCATTGTTTGCAGCGATTGTCTCAGAAACCCAGGCCATTTTTATGCAAATGAAACACAAGGACAAGTGTATTTCTAATAAAACCCACACAATTCAATAGAGCCCAACTGCACCTTTCTCCCAGCGACTCTGGGGCGAACCACATGCCCATCTGAGATCTGGCCCAGCTTTCATGGCTGCCCGGTTCCCTGCAGGAGCAGGAGTGAGAGACAAAACTCCCCCTCAAGAAGGAAAGGGAAGAGAAAGAGCCTGCGGCTCAGCTCCTGGAGTGCTACAAAGGCTACCATCTGGGAGAAGAACATGTAATGCCAATGACCCCACACTCATCGTCTGCTTGGGCTTCTAGGTTTTTTTGGTTGGGGTTTTTTTGTGTGTGGCTTTTTTTGTTTTCCCCTTTTTTTCTTTTCCCCGAGCATGTGTGCTTTTGCCTGTATTCATATTTCTTCCTCCTCCTGGCTCCCTCAGCACCTTCCCCCTCCCCTGACATCTGCTCCATTCTGGCTCTTTCAATTCACCGGTTCCTGTCCTGCTCCTAGCACTACAACATCTCAGGAAAATGTTCATTTCTGCCCAGATATTTACCACGTGCCAGCCGGAAGGAACCTGGAGGATATTCTTCCTATTTCGCACTGATGCTGCTCAGTGGAAGCCTCCCTGATCCAGCCTGTAAACATCACAACCTGAGGGCTTACACTGGCTTCAGACAAGAGATTCTCTATTTTCTGCCTAATGGCTCCCATACAGGGAAACTGCTGATCCCACTTACCCTGTAACATAGAAAAGGCTTATGAAAAATGGAAGGCTTCTAATTGTGGAAAAAAAAAATTAGGTTGTGAAAACTTGGAATTTGTGGGGAAGGTACGTATACCCATTTCCAGTGACTTCAGCCTGGAAACTACTGTTGGCAACACTCTATACACGAAAGAAATTTCCCAAAACACATTCTTGGCACTCTCAAGTTTGACTAGATTTAATGATGCCACCAATGCCACCTACAACAGGAACAAATGTCCAATTAAATAAGGAAAAAAACCACAACCACACAATACCAACAACAATGTGTTTGTGTTTACATATTCTTTTTCTCCCTCACAGCTCGCTGTCTTCTTCCCAGGCACCACGCACCTTCTCATACTGGTTCCCAGCAGGCTGACACATGTTTCGCCTCGAACTACATGTAACTAAACCAAAAGTAAAGTTCTGATTTGGACCCCTTGACTGTGACCTACATCTTTCCAACCTAACTCCTCACAGCACTGTGTCAAAATGATCACAACCCAATACACAGTATTTTTCACTCCCCAAGAAGATAATTGGAAAATAAGACATGCTGCGACTGCAATTTGATATTAATTTCTCAAGGGAATGAACATTAGAACTGTCATACAGCAGTGAGGGATTGCCTATTTTGGTTCAACACTAATCCTCTTGACCTGGAAAAAGCCAGCTTTGCCAAAACAGACCTTTAGGTCACACAGCTCTCCTTTTGAAAATGCATGGTTGTCATTCATCTGTAGTGCGCCTCACACCACAAAAACCGTAGGTCACATTACTGCTTTACACAATACACGTTCCCTTGTATGGCACAAGGAATCAGTAGTTTTGCTTTTCTCAATACATATCCGAACATTTGAATTCATGGGGGAGAAAGGGACAGCATGGCTTTACACTGATTAGGAATTAAATATGCAAATTGGAAAACACTGAGAAGTATTCAGTCACTGTAAATGTTATAATAATTACACATCCTGTGTACGCAGGTATTCATGAAGCCCAAGGAAATGCAAGGAATATATATAGACCCTCCTGAGAGATGAAGCAGTACTTAGTTTTCATAAATCCCGTTATACTTTACTTTTGCCCCAGCAAATGGGAAGATGGTGACGGCAACAGTGTAGTGGGGGGCTAGGACACTGACCATAATTGAAGATCCAGTGTACAATTCTCTTTGACTACAGTCTTCCCAAGAAATCTGCTTTTCCTAGAAATATTGTTACCTTGCCAGGGCTGCTGTGTAGCTAAGCTTGGGGCAGCATTTGCTCATTTACAATACCTGTGTAATCAATGGCTGAAGCTTGGCCTTTACTTTGGGATTTTATGTAAGATCGATCCATTCTTTCACAAAATTAAAATAAGCAAGAAACGAATGCTTATCTACCATATTCCTTTGCTCTTCCCATTAATGCACATCTCTCTCAGAAAATAAAAACCCATAAACTACCAGGTTAGTTGCATTTGATCATTTCAAAGAATATAGAACGAGGTAGTCAAGATCATTCCCTTTGTGCAACAGACAAATCAGCTTCAGCACTCACTGCACACTTGCCACTGTGCCCCATTCGAGCCTAATCAATTCTGTTACAAGAGCATCAGTTTCCAGCACTGGAAGTGCCAGAATAGAAACAATACTAGGAAACAGAACCTATGACCCCTTTAAAGTAGAAGTGTCAGCAAAGGATTTTTAAAGTGGTTTTCATCTGGTCTTTAAACACAGATGCACTTTGACCGGGACAGCCACTTGGAAACCTCAAAGGTAGTAGTGTATGGTATTTATTGCTTCTCAACAAAAAGGACAAGTACCTTCAGAATGGCTGGCAAAGCCACCTCCCTCCTCCAGACAGAGAGATCTCCATCAGAAAAAATCATAATCAGAAGTCCCACTGCAGAATGCTCCAATTAAATGGTTGCTTTTATGGAACAGTGAAGTTATGCAAAGCACTTCAGTGCTGTTCTCTGCTTGACAGGAACCCCAAAGAAATGCACTCATCATTCAGTTGGATCCACGTTGCAAGTTTATTCATAAAAACAATCCCTGAATGCATTCTAGTTTCTATGTGCAGCCTTCAAAAAAAAAAAAAAAGGCTTTCTATGGGTGCTGTGTTTCTTGGAGAACAGAATGTTTCATTTTGCTCTAATTCATCCTATTACTGAATTAAACTTTGATGTATTGGTCTTGACAAGTGCTTCATGCTGATTGTATTGTGTATGATAGTATAATCACTCCCCATGCATTTCACACTAGCTGGCTGATTAATGCAATAGATTACCTGCAGCACCGACGGCAAGAGGGAATCATTGCCCTTCTGCACACTGAAACTCAAAATGTCTTAGAGGGAGTGGAGGTGTAACCCAGGGACAAACAAAATGCCTAGTTGCTTAAGTCTCCCTTTCTCTCTTGTGTCACACTGCTGCTCCAAGGGTTAAAGGCATTTGTGTATTTGACTGAAAGGTATTTACACACAGAGATTCCATTCTAAGTTATCATCAGCTACCTGCTCTGATCTGTGTGACAAATAAGGAAAAACTTCTCTCCTCTTCCTCCATTTTCAATGTCTAACTTACCAGAAAAAGGAACTAACCAAGCATTTTCAACAATTTGCGTGAGTCCACTGTTCTGGGTTATGCCTTTCCGAGTTTAAGAACTGCTACATCCTTGCAGACACTATCATCTGACCAAGGGGCTTCTGGTGCAGTTTACAGTATCACAGTCTAAGACTACAATCTCCCAACAACAGCACTTAGAATCTGTCACATGTCCATTAGACACCTCTCTATGCACCTGCAGTACCCTATAACCTCACCACCGTAGCAAGACACAGGCTATTAGCCTACAAAGATAGAGGAAAGTATAAAGCACCTGCAGATAAATCTCACTGATGAACTTCCCTAATATTCACAAAACCATTCATTCGTTCGTTCACAATCAATTGAAGGTAAAAGCATTGCTAATAGTAGCATAAATAGTACAAAAATACTCCTTCATTAGGATCTTAATATGATTCTTTGCAATTTTAAGCAGTTGCTAATATTTACAGCTAGGTGGTGAACACAGTGTGCTCCTGTCCAAAACAGAGAACAGGTATTGCACCGGTTTTAATTGGGATACTTAGTTTTCCTCACAGTACATAGTATGAGGCTATGTTTTGGATTTGGCTGAGAAGAATACTGGTAACATACCAATATTTTTGCTCTTGTTAAGGAATGTTTATATCAAAACTCAAGGACTTTTTTCAGTTTTCGATACTGCATCTGTGAGGAAAACTAAATCCCGATGATTATTTATCAAATACTTTAACTGGTAATACATTATCAGCAGTTACAGTCTATTTTCCAAGACTCTGACAACTTCCAGAAGAAAAGTCAGTGTGACTACTAACCATAAATACACTAACCTGCCTCTGTTTAAACATCATTTAGATGAATGAATTTCTCTCAGTTAATTTTAGGAACATGTAAAACTGGAAAGTTTGGCAAGTTCATCAAACAAAACAAGATATTCATACAATAAAGGGATGAAAATACCTCTCCTTTTCTAAAAAAGTGGAGCACGTGCAAACACTCCACTGTGCAGGGGAAAGTTCATGAAAAAAGCATGATGGTCACAAGTATGCTCACAGAAGGGAAAAAACCCACTGTAGCTGGCCAGAAGAACACATTCTCATTATCTACTACGAATTCCTTCCTCCTCTAAGATTTCTTGAGTTACTTTCATCTTCCAGTACAAAAGTGATTGTTGAGTTTTTACAAAACTGTCATACTTCAAATTCAGATTTCTAATACAAGAATCCAGCACACCTCCTGGTTTACTGATCTACTGCGTGGGTACCACAACTCAAAATTCTAAGCTTAGTTCTAATTTTCCAGTTAAATTTGTCCAACTCCAATTACTATTTTTGGGTAGCTTTTGCTTACTTTGCAGCATTTCTTCCCTATATATTTAGTCTATTTAAGTATCTTACATTATGAAGTATCTCCTTTGTCTTGCTTTGACAGACCCAAGCAGACTGAGATTCTTGCACCTTTCATGTACACTCACTTTTCCAATTTTTCCAGTATCCACTCAAGACAGAAAACTGAAAATATCACAAGGCTAGGTTGCTGGACCACAGCAAAGTTCAGCAAAATCAGTGAAGATTCAGTGATTCCTCTCCATAAATCTATTACTTCTCTGCAGCTCTGGTATTGCCTAGGAGTGGTATTAGAAAATTAAATGGCACCTTAACATTACTTTTAATACTTTTAAATACTTCAGTAATTTAACATTAATGAAGTATTAAAAAAATAAAGAGAGGAAAGAAAAAAAATAATGCTAAGTAAAACTCTGCCCTTGATCTTGGCAGTCATGATTCCACAGTTAGGGTCGCAATGAGTTTTGTACCAGCTCCAGTACAGAACAATTTTTTAGGATATTTGTAAGTAAATCAGTTCCTAAAAACAGTTTAGGAATAAAAACTTCAGAAACTGTTTTAATGTGGGTACATTAAGAAATCTGGCTTCTGTTGTAAAAAGTACTTTTCACCCAACAGGACTAAATGGAAACCAAAACTTCTGCATGGCATTAAAAATAAGCCCCTCAAGCTATGCTTATAGACTAAAGCTACTTTTACCATTATTCCTCAAATCTGATAAATGCCACAGAAAATAATACTCTCTTTGAAAATAGCTCCCACATACTGTCATACCTCCTTTCAAATGCCATTATGGCACATGCCAATAGTTAAGGAAGAAGGAAAACATCCTCAGAGAAAATGGACAGAACCCATTTCCATGGAACTGCTGCCTGGCTTTATTCACTGGCAAAATGAATATGACAGCAACAACAGAGACAATCCAGGGCCATGGCAGCAATTTCTTTAAGTTGTCCTCCATAACTCAGGCCTTAGAGCAGCAAAACTGTCTCGTGATGCTGACTCAGAAGTACTGTTAATTTAGTGCCTCCAATAGCACAAACTGTTCAAATACGCCAACATATACTGCAGTGTAATGTCAGCCCCACGAGCTGAAGGCACACCTATTTTATGGTAAACATACCATGGCAGCTAAGACTAAACCAAAGAGAAGGTTCATCGGTTAAGCAAAGACAGTCTAACAGATATGATACAGTTGATGTGTAAAGATTGACTCTACCTAGAAGTCCCACGATGAAAGACCAAGGGCACAACACAAAGGATGGTGCATCCCACTGGCTTTGAAACCCAGGTCTTCCTACAGCTTCCACTTCAAGGCCAGAAACATACCGCGTGAAACTGATTAACCTAAATTTAGAAATTTGAAGTTAACTTTATTTTCTACAGGTCTAGGGCACTGGTATTTTCCTTAGCTTTAAGGTACAAAGCTTTAAGGCAGAATATGATGCAGTTAGAACCTGGGATACTCAAAGAAAACATGAATATATGGACACAATCTTGGCACCCAAATTAGAAACTCGAGGCTTGCTGTGCCATTTTTTGAAATATCATGGTGTGGAAAAACGGAATGCTTCTATTGCATAGTTGATCCTTAAAAACTTTTTCATGGCAGCCCTGAAGTAGACATCAAATCTGGCATCAGAAAGAAATTTTTCTAGGGGCATATTGGCGAGAACCCTAGCTGCTTTTGCCCTTTCCCACCCCTCCACTTTAGTGCTAAGCAGAGATAATCTGTTTAGAACAGCTGGCATGTCCCATTCATAGAAGTTTGTCTCTGTAATTGCAAAGGAAAGGAATGCCTGAGATAGAAATATAGATGGAGAAAAGCTCCATTTAGTTAAGGTTAAAAGAATATAACTTGGTATTTTCTAGAGATGAATATAAACTTTTGTTAGAAAAATTCAGAGTGGTTTCCAAATTAAAAGAAAAAAGCATTATTTAACACTCAACCACTCAGTTGTTCATGGCAAAATGGTAATTAAATATCTATAATCTATACTGATTCCTTGCCTAAACTCAACATTTAGAATTAAGTTTTAGATGAGGATGCAAAGTGTTACTAATACAAATTCAGGCATGATCCTTCAGGAAATACATTCTACTATTTCTCTATATGACATGACCCTGTAATATGACAGTTTTATGTTTTAAATTTTAACACAAAAATTTATCACTAATCCAGAAAGCGGCCAAAATATCAGCAAATGCAAAGTCAAAGTAGACCATCAGGGTGTTCCAGCGTTCAAAAAGCAGCCCACAACAAAGTGGGCAAAGTGCCAGTGAAAAATTAATAAGACTACTAGAACTACTAAGGCCACGTTATTTGGCTCAGGAAATACCTTTATGACAACAACCCATTTAGTATCCATGACAGAAAGGATTCTAAGGATGTCACCCAGGACAGCTTTATCCCATGAATGAGGCTCCTGGCAATATGATGAGTGGTTCCTACACCAAAACTTCAGATACCACAAGTGGTTGAGGTAGACAGGAAAAGCTTATACATTAAAGTGTAGAGGCTACCCAGCTGGAAATACAGAATACCTTGTAAGTTCTCCTCAATGTCATAAAACAGGAGGACCCACAGAGACCAAGATCAGCATGACACAAACACAGAACACATTCACCAAATTTATCTGCTGCCCTGCCTTGCAACACCTCTTTGGCCATACCCTCTTCCCCACTATATTTTTGTTCCACAAAGAACTAATCTTTGACTCCAAAAAAAACAGCTCTCCTCCCCCTTAAACAGTTCTTAAATATCAAAATGGATTAAACCTCTCAGAAATGTTTGTTTTGAAACACGCAAATTGTGCAAAGTTTCTTCACCATGAAGACAAGCAAGAGGATATAAAGATACTGAAAATGGTAGTTCACAAAAAAAATCCTGATCTTGTAATCTACGTGTTGACAAGCTGTTGGGCTCCATCACTCCACCAAGCAGTAGATACTTGTCTTAGATTCTTCTACTTGACTGCTTTCATCAGATTAAGCATCTGGGATTTAATTTAACAGTTTCAGCTTTATTAAGCTGTCACAAGAGCAGCCCCGCTTTGATAACAGTAGCTGCTCCAATTATGGCTTGGTTTAGGGTTGACAAGTATAATGATTCATTCGTGGCACATGAGAAGCAATAAAAGGTTGTTTTGCATTACAGCTTTAAAAATGTGGGCACTTTTTTCATTTAATTTGTCACTTAGCTTTTGCTAAGAGGACATTTAAATTGCAGTAAAAGGCAAATGGGGCTTTTAGTTTAAATGTAATCCCCATATTTAAATGATCTGTAATGGTGCAGTGTTCGAGTGGGAACACTATTGTTTCACAAAGGGCCCTGATGGTGACATGTGACATTTGTATTCAGGTCCTGTATTATCCATGTGGCTAAAGGGCTTCCAATTTCATTTCACAGCCAGAAGCCTGCAGAAAACAGCAATTAACTTGCAGATCCCATTTGCCGACAAAACTCAGCCTCTTCCCGATGTCTGGCATCTGGCAGGGCTCAACATTTAATTCCAAAGCAGAGCCTCACGGCCATCATGATCCCTGGGATGGGGCACCAAGTCAAATTTCCACACCCTCTCATCTCCCACCACCCCCTTTTTTAAAGTAAATATTTTCACTTTCATGGAAAACAAGCAACTCTTAATTTTTCATGGATCAGTATTAACAAATTATTGATGTAGTAAGATTGCATGGTCCATTTTTTCTCCTCTAGACTACAAATGTGGTTAACTGACCTTTTGTTCAAATCAGAGATCTCAGCTCAACAGGTATCAGCAGATACTTACTGTGCATTTCCATATACCCCCATTTCACCAATGCAATTTAATTAAAAAGGCAAACAAAGAGGCTTCAGATAATCAATCATTCTGCTGTACTGAAGTCTTCAACAATGGTCACCAACAGTTAGACACCTAAGGATCAGCATGTGAAATTTACCTACTGAGACACCATTTTAACAGCAACAGCATGAAGAATTCCAAATACGCTCTAAACTCTGGTAAGCACATTCATGTATTATTGTGGCAACATCACTGAAGTTGCATCTAAATTCGTGGGGGGTTTTTTTGAGGGGTGTTGGTTTTTCTTTTTGGCATGTGTTTTTTTTAAGCAGTGGCAGAAGGTGTGTGGCAGCACCTCCAAATATTCAAACCCAATCTGACTACTGCTGAAGTCCACAATTTACTGTAACTTCAGCAGGAACTCTGAGCAGAGCCAAGTATGTCCTTCCAGTACCCTGGGCAATGCCAGGCAGGAAGCATCAGTTAAGTTCTAATGAAAGGCTCAAGTGACCCAGTCAAGGAGCAAAGCTGAAGTTATTTAAGTATGCTTAAAAACCTACGCCAAGATGGAACTGCCAAAGTCACCATACCTAGCAGTTGGCAGACAGCGTACCAGGGCAAGCAACCAAGCCTTTATTAAGCAGACTCTCTGTTTACATACTTTTTATGTCCTGAAATTGTCCATAACTACAATATTAAATTGCTACCTACCTGTGAAATAAATGAGATCACAGATACAGCTTTTTTCTTTAAAGACACACATATCACCCAGATTGCATACTTTTTGTATTATCTGTTCAGAGTAAAGATCTATCTCACTCCCTTTATTGATACTTTAACCCTCTGACAACCCAGAAGATAGCTAGACAGGAAGCCAAAATTATTTTAGGACGTAACAACATCACCCCCTTAAATCTACTGCTTGAGTTCTCTGCCACTGCTGGCACAAAGTATATGTTGCCAGTGCCATCCTGCTCTTTCTTCTGCAGCCTGCTATATTAACTCTTAAGATCTTCCTCAACTTCTGCACATTCACCTTTGTTTTCCAGAGATGCATGTTCCGTGTGGAAAAAGGGATGTGTTTAATTTGAGTGACACTCAAGGCAAAATCTCAGCAAAAACATGGAAGCAATTCGTAACTTTCACACAAAGCAGGAGTCAAGCTGGAGAGATTTATCCAATTAACAGCAATTTTGAGGGAACTTGCTAAGCACTAGTGAAAGGAATCCTACTGGTATGGGAAACAAATGGACGGTTTAACATAAACGCAAGCTGGAGGTGCAAGAACCAAGTTAAGTTCTACCCTTAGCCTACCGCACATCTGAAGCGATTGAAACGTGTTTGCAATTGAAACCATGGTACACGATCAACACTGATACCACTAAAGGCAGCAGAGCAGTTCAGGACTGAAACAGGGTCTGCCTCAGATTGCAAATACAGCAGCTGAGGAAGCTGTGAGGCTAGAAGTTGCACTGTGGCTTTCTGGGAGTGCCACCTATACTTCTGATTGAACTAATCACTTTAACCTAAAATACTGCTTATTCGATGCTGCAGGAAGAGACTCTGCCTTCAGACAGGTGCTGTCAAGAAAGTGATGTTAATATGAAACTGATGAAACAAGAAAAGGAGCCGCTAAGAAAATGTAATAAAACCTTTTATGTTTATTGGCAGCATGTGGTAAGACTGCTACAGGTAACAGATGGAAAACACATTTCTGCCTCTCCCACCACCTACCAGCTCAACCCACATAAGCAATGAAGCATGAGACCCTCCAGTTTTCAGTATGGGGGGATACAATTTTGCTGCGTACATATCCAGCTAAGTATGTGCCCTCCTCACAGACTGCTATTCCCCAACAAACCAAGGCATCATAAAAATAACATACTAGAGAAAGGTTATACTAGAAGACAAGTACTTACAGCTACAGTCTCTCTGCCAGACCTTTGCCTGCTCTAATATTAAGGTTTTCCACCACAGAAGTCTATTATCTCAACAAGATAGCTAGTGCTTTATTAGCCTAATCCTTCATTTAGAGTGAACATAATTTATGTTAAACAGGTTATATCCCATCTTAGTCCCACCAGTCAACATGCAATCAATCACGGTCATCTTTAACATTTAACAGTGGAAAACCTGAGTTTTGCTCTTGACACTTCCCTTCAAAATGAAGCATTTTATTCTTGCTTGTATTTAATTTAATTCAGCTTGATTTTACACCTTGAAAATATATCAAGCATGTTATGGTCTTTGGCTCTGTTCTCCACAGTGTTTACATAATGTCCCACAGGGCATCATCTGTAACTGTTTGTTTGTTATTTAATATTATTTTTATGTCCCATGCCACGTAAGTTTGGCATCGCAATATTGACCAGAACACATCAAGACAGACTGAAGCATCTTTCCAGATGGAGTGAGAGCCCAGGTAACCACTCCAAGTTCCATAAACCACAAGGCAATTCCATTTAGGCTGTGCATCTTCAGCTTGCTTTGAGAAAGCCTCCAAGACAGCATCCAAAACCTTACTATAGCTAAAATATACACATTAATCCCCTTGCTCACACTCAGGGAATTATCTTTTAGAGAAATAAATTAGATTTTCCACTGTATTTTAAATAATTCAGATTGGTTTCACTTTTATCTTCTAGACACTTATACACCAACTGGTTAGTACTTTGTTCCAGTAACTTATACCTAGGAAAGCGAAGCTTGTGGTTACTTAATATTCTTTCCACTCAACTACCCACCTTTAAAATATTGGTGACATTTACTTTCAAGTTGTTCTGAATTTCCTCTCCCTATCACAAATTCCTATAGACTGAGAACTTCTGAAGCAGTAGTTCAGAATTGTATTAGCGAGTTTCTGCAACACTTTAGAGCAAGTGTCCTCAGACCTTACCAGTTCAGATATTCCTTTCCCATTTCAGCCTGTGTTCCTCTCTCCATTGTACAACTAAGTCATGTATCTAGTCATATCTGACCTTTCCTGTAAAGCAATGTTAATTGCTTTAGCCCTGTTATTTGATCTCCTTTCCTGCTCAGTAATGGACTTTCCTTTGTTGCTATCTTCTCATACTCTCAATGAATCTTCTTTTTGTCTTCTATTTCTCTCTAGTTGTGAATCGATTTCTTCCTTAACCTTTCCGGTTTAGTACTAGCGGCTTATCTACTTACTCTCAGTTCTGTAGCTACATTTCTGCTTTTTGCTTTATTCTTTTTAGATCCTCAGGTACTTACAACTTGTTGTAATTGTACTTACTTCATACAATGCTTCCTCTCCACCAACTGCAATTGTCTCGCGCTGTAGATGAGAAACTCAATTTCACCCAATCTTAACAAGAAGCTGCAGAAGTCTCTAACCTGATTTATCTACTACCACAAAAAAGTTTCCACCCCAAATATGTAACCATTTTCTTCATTATACATATGAACACCTAAATGATTTTGAAGTCTGTGCATTTACCCAGTTCATCCCAGAGCTGCCTATACTTGTCAGTCATTGCAGTTCCTTGTTGTCTCCAAAGCGACAGACGAGGGTCAGCCATGAACTGTTCTGTTATCAACGTCAACATGCGAGCTCCATTTGAATCTCTCATCTTTAGCATCTCTCGCACCTAGGAAATGAGTCTTTTAATACAAACTTGAAAGAAACAAAGAAATCGCAGTACAGACAACATGCTGCAGTGTTAAATATTCCACCCCTGTTAAATAAGAAGTGTAATTTATATATGTTATGTGAAATTTTTAAGTGGAAAAAAAAAAATCAGTCTACATTCCCAATTTTAACAAGTTTTGGTTTTAGTATCCCACTGCAATTCTTTAAAGACACTTCTTCCACAAGTAACCCAAAGGTGTATTATGCAAACTGCTGAAAGACTGATTTCTATAGGTTTCTCCAACATTTTAGGGGTGAGAAGGAACAGAACAGCAAAGCTGCAGACAGTTCAAATATTAGTTCATATCCTTATGCTAATCTCAAGACACATCAGTTTACGGTCCATTGCTGCACAAGTCATTATTGAGTCGCCATCATGTTCCCAGGGCTCTGTCTTGGTTTTTAACAACAAGACTTGGAGTAAGACATGAACAAGTACAGACTGGCCTGGGGAATGGGGGAAAGAAAAAAGGGGAGGTTTAGAGTATTGAACACACCTTTGCAAAAAGCAAATTAAGCTGCTTCCCTGATCCATGGTATCCACCCTGGGAGAGGAAGAGTTTAACCTGTTCTTGGACCTGTTCCTCATCCAAATGCCAGCAGTTTTCATCATCTATGCTAGCACCAGCTGTTGGGTCAGGAGCACCTGCAAAGAGCAAGAAAACAAATCATTATGGTCTATATAAATGAAGAGAGGTTCATGGGTACAGAGGAGACAACTATGGCAGATTTTTGGATTTGTGTTTAGTCCTTTTTTATGTCTTGGCTTTAATGTCAACATTCTTTAAAACAGACTTATATTTCTCCTCAGTAGTCTTAAGCACTCAGAAATCACACCCTAATTAAATAAATATTTTATAACAAAACATTACAATCAAGATGAGGTTTTTTTCCTCTCATCTCAGCAACTATACTAGAATGCTTTTACTGGAAAAATTAAACTTTGCATAGTATTTCTATAACTGTGATGTTACAACCACTCTCCCTAAAATGCACGTGTAAATTCTGCACCTTCAGGAATCTTGCTCAGGTTTAAGTGACTGCTGGTGAGCACTGCTATTGATGAACATGAGGAAAATCATCACCTCTATGCCTCTGAGCTGCGATGGTTCCTCAAAGCTAAACAAAGTTAAAAAAATCCCCAAACAAATCCAATGTCTTAAAGCACTGAAGGCATTTCCATCATGAACAAGAATTAGCGCAGTGCAAGACTGTGGTGCCTCCAGAGGAGCATTTTTGCACAATGTCATCAGCACAGAATCGCTTCTGAGCAACTCTACCTGAATTAGCCTAGAGTGGACTGACTAGATTTACATCAGACAGTACTCTGACCACACACTGCTCTGACTCAAATTTGTAGTTGAGATCAGTGATTTTCTACCAGTGGCTTCTTCTAAAGGCTGACAAAATTAACCAAAATAGTTTTTGCGCCATCTAGCAAGCTACATGTTTCTGAAGAAGCCTGCACCTCCACTGGTTATTTTTCAAAAGGTATTCAAATTGAAAAGGCTGAAATACTTATCTAGACTGTCAGGGAAACAACTCAAGGTAGTGCATCACCATACCAGATATAAGGTATTTTAAGCATGTCCAAGACTCAAGTTAACTTGGCATTTCGATTTTGGGCTTCTCACAGCTACGTAATCTCCATGAGGTTTTGAGAAGACGTTAGAAATTGAATCAGTTGCACAATCTAACTTTTAAATCCAAGCCCATGTTACCTCTTAGCCAAAGGAAAAAAAGCATATTTGGCAAAGAAGGAAAATTACATAGTCAGATTTCTAAAACTTGGGTTTATAAAGAAGTCCTGAGAACTTAAACAGCAGAGACAGCTACAGCTCTTCAGATGGATAGGAATTAAATATTGATTCTATTTGATTCAAGCCTTCATTTCATAATTGCAGCTCTGCCATGTAGACAAAGCTTTAAGAGGGCGCAGTGAATGCTGGAATCTTTATTCAAAGAAAATACAACAAGATTTAAAGGGTCAGAGGGATGTCTTGTCCACTAGTTGTGGAGTTAAAAATCTTCCAGCTCAGCAACTTTCTAAAGTGCCTCCACTTCAGAGCCTACAGCTGGGAATGCAGCACTGCTAAACATATAGATACACATACATATACACACACATTTAATTAATAAGAAATTGTGTCTTTGAAGATGTGAATGAACTCTCCTGTCTTTCACAGGAACCATAACAGTGTCTCAGAAGACCAGAATCAAGCCCAAGACATTACAAAAAATAAGGAATGAAACCTCTCTTCTTCTGTGAGTGCATTCATCTTCAATATGCTAGTTTTAAGGGGCTTTCAATTCAATAAGCTACATGAAACACATACTGATAATTCTTCAGTTGCAAAGAATGAGATAAAAGGGAAATCAAGCCACAGGAGAACAAGCAGTGCAGCTGTTGCCCAGATCCAGGTTTGCAGTATCACCTTGCAAATAGTTTAAATATTTCATAGCTCTAAAACACAGAGGGAAAGACCTGTGAAAAGGAACTAAATAAAATGTATCGATATAGTAAATACACTTATTTATCTCTCACTTCAATGGAGATTTATCTTTAAATAATTTTGGTATGGCTACTTTTAAATTGAACTAAAAATAGCCCAAGGTTCCTCAGCAAAGCTTCCCTATTTAGGGGAAAAAAACCCACACAAACGCAAAAAAAACACCAAAAACCCCACCCCACACAAAATTCCAAACCAAGATTCCTACTGTAACTGTTTACACTTTATCAAAAGCTCATCAGTCAGTTTGTGCTACAAGGTTAAATTTCAACACAGCTACTGCAGATTCTTTAACAACAGGATTCCTTTACAGGGACAAGGGTGCTCGCAGCCCCGGGCCAGCAGCACTGCCCCCACCAAGGCCTTGTCTCCCAGCACAATCCCAAATATACCATCCTCAGAGGCTCAACATCACTGTATTGACACCAGTGTGTTTTTCATGCCTGTAGGCTAGAAGACACCAAGCCGAGGGTCTAAGGTCTGCAATGCTGCTCAGCACAGTACTACACACAGGTCTGGCTCAGAGCGATTTTTCCTTCTAAGATCTTATATAGGCCATACTCAGTATGATCAGAATTTTTAATCGGGGCACATAAAGAAATTTCTGTATACGTGTAACCGGCACCAGCTACAGTTGTAATTCACTAGTGTGTCAACAGCATTGTCAGCCTTCAGCCACGGACTCACTAGGCAAGGAGATAGCGCGTCTGACCGGGCACGACTGCGGCCCACCTTCCCACCACGGCAGCAGCACTGCCAACAGCATTGTCAGCCTTCAGCCATGGACTCACTAGGCAAGGAGATAGCGCGTCTGACCGGGCACGACTGCGGCCCACCTTCCCACCACGGCAGCAGCCAGGCATCCTCGTGGTGCCGCTGGGGAAGCCTCAGCTTCCACTACCCACATCACTCTTGTTTTGGGGTCAAGACATGGCCCTCCCTGTGTCTCTCAACTAGGCACTTTTCCAGATCACTACATTCAATTAAGTCAGGTGAACACTGCTGGTCCTGGTCTGTTTTCTCTCGAGCCAAACACAGATCACTTGTGCAACCGACAGGATTTCTACACTGCCACTTCTCTTCTGAAGACATGGGACCGGGTGGGCAGACAAGGAACTCTCTGAACAAGCAACAGGAGGAAGGAAGCTGTCTTAGGAGCTGTGAGATTAAGCCCCAGCCACAGCCAGCAGAAGGCTCAGGCTGAGCACCAGGCAGAGCTGAAGGCTCAACCCAAAGCTGGTGGCTTCACTCGGGGTGCAGCGTGGCCCCCAAGAGGCACCACAAGGCTTTGGCAGATGGCCGGCTTGGCTGAGGAGAGGAATGTGGACAGCCCCGAATTTAACCTCTGCAGCACAGTTTGGTACCAGGACCAATTCCCATTCCCCTACTTGTAAAGTGAGGATAAGTATTACTTACATGTTTTAGAGGGGTGTCATGAGGATAAATTAGTTCACATTTGAACTATTAAAGTGAAAAGCACTGCGTAATTATACTACATACTAAAACCTGTAATTAAACTGTGTCAGTTTATAGACACTAACATATTAATCTCCCTCCCTCCAATCTCTGGCTTTAAATTCTGTCATGACTGGTCTTTGAAATAGGTTTTACAACATGTACTTACAGTTAAATACAATAAATAAAGTATTTATGCTTAGTATATAGATACAGCCATACATTCTTACTCATGCTCTTTTACTACAATTACTAAATTGCAGTCTTAACAATGAAAGCAGGAATATTGTGCACAACTGTTTAACACTGAACACCCAAATAAAGTTTGAAAACAGGGTAACAGCCTTTTATATTTATGGTCATAGCAGGTTACATGTTAAATATAACGAACTCCCAAGTTCTGAGAAGTAGAAGCATTTAATAAAGAAACCACTCATCATACACATAGTCATTTTAAGAGCAGATGCTTTCAAAAATGAGCAACCATATTCAAGAACCGGTGTTGTATATGGGGAGCTTAACCTCAAAAAGGAAGCAGAAGCAAAGCAAGGAGCATTGCCTAAAGTAGGCTAAGAATTTGTGTTCCAAACTGCTCAGGTGCAGATCAGCAGTGCAATTTGGTTAAAACAACATAAAGTTCTCTTTAAGGCAAACTGCTTCCCTGATCCTTATTCCTGAAGTATCACAACAATTGACTTCAAATGAAACCATGCCAAATTATTCACAGCCATAATGAAATTTTTTTGAACTTCATTTATGAAAACCTTGTTCAGGTATACAAATGAACTGTAGATCAGTTATATTTTACGAAATGCCATCCCACAGCAGCATTAAGGAGAAGATATGGAAAAATTAGTACAAATGAAAAGCATGACTTACTAAGTACCATGCAAAGATTGAACAGTCCCAGCTAGAATCCAATACTGCTGTACTGTGATTCACAACAGAATAGTAATTGATTTTAGAATGATTCTGAGCACACTAAGTTTATAAACAGTAATTACATAAAATCAAAGTTCATAAAATTAATGATTCAAAACCACTATTATGCCTTTGATTCCCCAAATGATTCAAAGTTTAGACATAAGTCACTTCATCTTGTACTTAATTTCAGAACTCCTGGGTGGAATGTAACACCTGTTGAGCAGCACACAGCATCAAAGGAAAACAGCAACTGCTGTGAAGCAGTCAGTGCTAACAGAAAATGGGAAGTCCAGGCAGGCTACGCTAAGTTGCTGAGCAAAGTTTAACTCCCATCAAGTTTTTAATTTCCAAAAAATCCTGTCCCTTTCATCTGCATATATAGGTAAATGCGTGAACTTATCTGCTGACAATATGTAACTGCTGCTGCTGCAATCCAGGTTTCTCAAATATTATATAGCACTACCTTTCAAAGTCCACTTGTGTGGAGCAATGAACTTCCTTATCAGTACAGACTAGCATGAATTATTTTCAGTTATTTTTACTTTCCGTGTTTCAAAATGAAATCTCACTATTTGTTTTCTAACAAGTTTTATTTTAATGTTTAACATATCTGAAAAACCCTTCCCTAAAAATAAGAATTTCATAGATTATTTTTTCATGTTATTTTGCAGCTATCAATCTTCCATTTTATTTTACATTGTGCTACTTCTATTTGGGTTTCTGAAATTTCTCTAGTTTTGGCTAGTCTAGTCGTTATTTCCTTCCCAAATCCGGTTCACTAAACAATTCTTATAACAAGCACTGGAGCACCCCACTTTCATACTTCTTGAAAGGAAGTTTGTCTGCCATTTTCTACATTCTTCTTTTGCAACTAGTCTCTCAGTTTTGCCAGTTTATGCAGAGCTGTATGAAAGATTCCATCATTCTTTTAATGATGTGTCATCTTCTTTAACATTAAACATCCCCTTTTCTAGTAGATAGGCAGTGCATTGTATTCTGTTGTTCAGCCCTATCCTAACCTACAATTTTTCACTAAAATTCATTATTTCTGTTAAATACACTAAGTTCATATTAACACATTCACCTGAACCTCCAGATTGTTCTTTGGAACTTATGTAGGAACCACACTAGATACGCTGAAATTTTCTTCTGAAGCAATTTTTTTTGTATAGAGGTTTACTTCTTGAATGCCTCCACAGCACGCTTAATACACATTACAGATTAATGTTTGCAGAGGATGTACCTAGATCTGCCTGGACAAATACAGAAACAACTACCCAGGTGCCTCTGCTTCCAAGAGGATAAAGGTACTCAAACCACTTTCCCTCAGGTCAGGTCCTCCCTCTTAAATCTGAGTTTATCTGCATGTGGTTTTGTACTGGTGAGTGACTCAGAGAACCAGAGAATGGGAGAAAGTCAGTAGAAAGTCTGGAGAAATTCATATAGTTCCTCTAAAAGCAGAGATTGTAACAGCAGCACTAACCATGCAGGAAAAACAGTACAGCTTAAAAAGTAAAAATGAAATTGGTTTGCTAGGCAGTCCTTATACCAGTAAGAAGCAGACCTTTTTCCACTACACACCTAATAGCAAATCAGCGTTAATATGAGTTTAATACGCAAACAGACCTTCCCTTCCACTCACCCTCCACCTTCCAGTTACCTTCCCATTTCCACTCAAATTCTCAGGAACAGAGTTTGACCTTCCAACCTAATTATTTAAGTGAAAGTTTCATAGCTGATACAAATCCAAGTTGACAAACTCAGCCAAGAATCTGTCATCCTGACTGTTCTCTTCCTAGCCTTATACACCTGCCAGATTGCTCTGCTACAAGAGTACAAAGATTATCAGGGAGGAAAAAAGTCTTAGTTAAGAAGGTTTACATCTGCATCCAGCTTCCCGAGTCAGCATCCCCAAATTGAAACTCCATGTGAAGCAGCACAGACATCAGGGTATCAGTACCAATCCTGATATGAATATACTGAATATGAATCAGTTGTCTTCAATACAGAAGATCAGGCCCCACAGATCTCCAGCTCTAAAATCATCAGGACCGTGTACAGCTGTAACAGTGTCACATGAGAAAACCAGAACATAACATACCTTCCCAGATACAAGAGATGTTCTGTGCTCTAAAAACATGCAAAACCCTGTGGTAATCACCACCATGTGAAAATCAGCATGGCAAATACGGAATAGAATTCCAAATAAATCTTCAGCTCTCCTGAAGTTAAATACACAAAACACTCCTGCACTTCTAACAGCATCCCTTATTTTTGCCTGCAGCTTGCTCAGTCAAGAAACGAGAACGGATACTGCATCATTCCTATCCACTGAGAAACTCAAAGGGATTTGTCATTTCAAAACCTGTGTCATTGTAAGTCACTTCACTAGTTCCCCCCCGTAACCTCCTTCAAAAGGAAGGTGGCCAAATCCAGTCAGTATCTGTGTAAGACAGAATTTTGAGCAAATGAACAATTATCCAATTCACCTTTTGTGAGAGGAAAGTACTGCAGAGTTGTTCCATCTCCCTAGCCAGCTCATAAGCAAGTCAACGAGACCATCGTAGTCATAGCTCTTCAAAGTCCCAGATCATTCTTAGGTATGAATAAATAGTATTCAAGACCTGATTTCTTTTGCCTATCACTGGAAATATAGGAAGACTAGAACTAGTACAGCCACCGTGAGAAGAACAAGAAAAACCAAGCCTGATTTTTTTTTATATAAAACAACCCTGAAATCAAAACACCTCTAGGTAACACTGAAAAGAATTTCCTCATCCAACTCCAGATTCAGGACTCCCTTTGATCAAAGCTGTTTCTGGTGTTTCTGTGCCAGGTCTCCTCTTGCTTTTATAAGCAATTATTTTTAAAAGTTTTTCCTCTTACTTACTTGTGCCTTCAAGCACTGTTCAATATAATTCCTTCTCAAACACTAGTTTAGTGAGGTTAAACTGTTCAAAGCAAGACAGGTCTACAAGACAGTTTTGTATTACCACTAGGATGTCTGCAGCATAGGGGGTACAACAGAGTGAATGGTAATAATCTTACGTTAACCAGACTATGCTATTAGAAGCACAGATAGATTTCTTTTGGTTATTTTTTGTATTTCCTTTTGGCTATTATTTTTAAGGGCTGTGATTAAAGATCAAAATAACAGAATTACAGTATGAATCGCAGAAAAACTCATACTTCTACATAATTAGAATAATTTACTTTTTCCTGAAAAGAATCCTGTAATTTTTTGACATTGTAAACATACCAGGAGGGAGGGGCTCATTGTGAAATTTCCTAAGTAATCATCAACTTCAGCCTTTGTTTCCTTTTCTTTTTGCTAGTCAGGCTGTGATATAAACAAATATATCTTTTAAAGTATTTTTAGAGTCTAATGAGTAATGAGATATTGTGACAGTAAGAAAATAGCTGACAAAGACTAACATGCCTGTGACTAGTATAATTACAGACTTAATGCTGATCAAGTTTAAAACACTCTTCAACAGCTTGCCATTTCTCTCACATTAGCCACAGTATAGCTAATAGAGCAGTATATGGCCATCATCTGTCCTTCCTTTCCCACCCTTGCCCTCCCCTTTTCCAATCACCCTTGACTGTCCCTTAATCCCTTATGTTCAGGCTATTACCAACTTTCATGCAACACATGCCTCTAGCTTACAACATCTGAGCATCTTCCCCTATTGCTTAATGCCCTGCATCTGCTTTAGCTTCCCTTTCTTTCCACTGTCACCAGCCAGTTCTGCCAATCACCTTCTCCTCATCTTCCACAACAACTAGAGCAACTGCCTTGCCTCTGGCCACATGCCCGTAGGTCCCGAAAGCCAAAAAGAAAGCACTGATCCTGAAATTCATCTTCTTGCAGCATGACCTTGCTGGGCCTGCCAGGGTCATCGAACCCTAAGGACAGGGGCTAGGCTGCAGATGAGCCCTGGTATTGGAAAGACTCCCTTTTGTTCTGCCTACACTGTATCTAACACACACACGTGTTTTTCTTTCTCTAATATTAAGTGGCTTGGTTATGTTTGTATTGCAAATTCTTTGGAATAGTGGTCATCCTTCTTAAATATCTAAACAAGAACTGTTCCTGTCAATGAACAAACAAAAAAGATATTTTTAGATATTTAGATAACTTACTATTCCCCTCTAGGTTGCCCTTATACTTACAGCTCTGGTCACCTTAGAGGACATTTCTATCGGGTGACCTTACAGGAATACAGGACTCTAATAAACCAGGTGGGTCACCTCAAACACACAATTACCCACTTTCAGTTCAGTGAGGTCCACAGAAAAGCCATCTCAGAAGCCTCAAGCCACACTCAGCACCCTTTAACAAACATAAGACATGCAGTACCAGTAACTGAGGCATGAAAACCATGTGCAGCAGAAAGAGCAGGAAAGATCAAGACGTTTGCTAATGCTGTAGGCTGCTGCACACTAACAGAAAAGACACTGAAACACTGGTTTTGTATTTCTCCTGACTTCATATCGAAACCAACTCCCAAAGGATAATGTAAGTATTTAATGAATGAAAAAAACAGTAACACCTACTTGTTTCTATGCTTTGCCATTAAAACAAAATTAATCAAAATGTCAGAAGATTAGTTCAAAAAAGAACATTTAACAAAATTATGCCGTTGGTGAGATAGTTGCTTTAAGCAATGTGGCTATACAAAGAACACCACTACTCAGTTTTTCACAGATGGAAAATAGAAATGTGGATCAGGCCAAGCCACATACTAACAGCACTGGAGACATCAAGTTCATTGTTTATGAATTCTTTTCCCTTTTCCAAGAAGTACTGCTTTCTAAACATCTTAAAATGAAGGTTCAGTAACAGAATCCTCTTTAGTAAACACCATGGAATCATAGAATAATCCAGGCTGGAAGGGACCTCAGCAGGTCACACTCCTGAATGCTACTTAAAACCTCAAAACCGAAGAGGGAAGAACAAGTATCAAACTCACCATGGACTTGATTGATTTCTGAATTCTGAGAAAGAATTTCATCTGCTAATTTTTGAGCAGTTGGCAAAACTTCTGTGTGGTGCACTGTGATCAAATACTGTACAAATTTTTGTAGTTGGTCTCTGTTCATTTGAAAGAGTGTCTCTGAAATGGGAAGATGCAGTTTGACCTGATCTGGCTTGCGGATCCGATATAAAGAGAGTGCCACAACATGTGCACAGTAAAATATGTCCTTGTTTCCACAGCTACAGGTCACTGAGGTAATCTTGCAACGATCAAAGCTGATAGCTACATTGCAAACAGTTTCTGGCTCTGATTGCATTGCAGGCTCTGTCACTGTGCCACTCAAGTGGAAACCTGTGCAGGGAAAAAAAAAAAAAGAACTTAATATATATCACATTATCAAGAATCTTTTCTTGAAACAGTAAAAGACACTTCAGAAAGAGATTATGAATCTAAAAGAACTTGCCTTAATTACAAATAAGATTGACCCTTTCTTTTGTACATACCCTTTTCATCTCCAATGAAATCAGAAGGGGGTAAAAAGCTAGTTTACAAGCGCTCTGCCATCCCATCACAACATTCACAAAAGTTTGGTAGTAAAAAAATTTGCGTGTTATTATAGCTGCAGAAGCAGAGCTGCATCTGCTTAAGAGGAATGTGAAATTCCCAGTACATCAGCAGGTTGGAAGCAATTTTACACACACACACACACACACACACTCTCCCCGGGAGCCTGTATCACCTAACAGCAAATTTAATCATTCTCCCAATAAGTGAGAGGGAAGTAGTGCACTCTAGTGGCATGAACCCAGGCCCTACTCTCATCTCTGCCACTGACTCACTGACACCAGTCATTTAACCTCCCTGCTTTCACCTCTCCCACCACGGAGCTCATGTTAAAGCTAAACCTCACCCAAGATCCCAGCAGGATGGTTATGTTTGTGTAGCAGTTTGAAGATGGAACCTGCTGCAGTCACCAATGAACAGGATATCAGATTTATAACACTGAATGAGACATGCATGCACTGTTCAGAAGTCTGTATTAGGGTCCTGTTTTCCATTCAGCGTAATAAAGTACAAGGCAGAAGAGCTAGGTTTTCCTGGATCGTAAGGAGGTACGATATGTCACAAGAAAGACGGTCACTCCAGCAAAAATGCCAGTAGTTGACACAGCTCTCTGCTGAACCCAAGGTCTCACACTCTGAACATCAGACCTAAACCCATCTCCTTTGCCCAACATGAAGGCCCAAGTTTGTGTCTCAACAGTTCATCACTGAACAGCAGAATGTGAGAGTTTCTTCTGGATTTTACTAAGCGTAACACTGATTTTGGCTCAAGCATTATGTCAGAAGCATAGATACAGGGCAGTACAGCTAAATTTCATATGCTTTACCAGTATTAAACTTGGAACAGACAACACACAAAATCTGGGATGAACACTACAAGTAAGATGTTATACATTAACTATTTATAATGGAACCACACTCCCTCAGCATCCAAAACTAATTTAGTATTCTTGGAATACCACAGAAGTGTATTGTAGGAAGTGGTATCACATGAAAATTAGGCTGGGGAAAAAAGGAATATATACACAGCTCTAGTCCAAAATGTGATATCCCCAATTGTTTTAAAAAAGCTCTTCAAGTCACAGGAAACCAAGAGGAAAACCTCTAATCTTCTGTGTTTGTTTACACTGTACATTTCGGAGGAGGTTGTGCAGTCTGCATCACTGTCTGGATTACATTCAACTGCAGTACTCTGATACTCTGCCCTGAAGAAGGTCATATGCACACACTAACCTTGACTTTGCAAGACGATGTTTACCAGTTCAAGTAGCTCAGAGTCAGTGTAAAGTGCACAGAGAGGAAAGGGGGTGGACAAAAAAGCCCAGGCATATGCAGTATTCTTGCTCTTGTCTCCACTCAACAGTTGCACAGAGAAAGGGAGCAGAATTGCCCCTCGCATCATGAGCTCCTCCCTCTGCCTTTCCCTTTGGTTTTTAAGTAGTCATGGCATGCTCCTACAAGTGCCTTCTCTCAAAAAGTCTTTATTAAAACTTTACCAGCTCTATTTCAGGTTAATCACTAGTAAGTAGAAGTTGGATTGGTGGTCCCACAGAAACTGCATGGAAGGTTTTTCTTTTTCAAATCACTTTCCTATGAAGCATATAAAAAAAACATCTCATCTATGAGCTGAGGAAAAGCTTAACACTTGAACACTGAAAGGGCCCCATCCCACTCTTCCCTACTCTCACTAAGTACCTGAACTAGTAATTCCTACAGGAAAAACACCCAGTGAAGGATTTTCTATTAAACTGGATAAAAAAAAAGTCCAACCCGCTACTCCAACAACATTATCACTTTTAATTTGACAGTATATAATTCAAGCATTCAAAAAAGCTAAAGTCTTCCTGGAAAAATGAATGTCTCCAGAAATATTTGGAGGCAACAGCAGGCCTGCCTTTTAAGTCCCTACACTGTTCAGACACAAACACAGCTCACTGCTCTTGCCTCCGCACTGACATTTTTTGAGAATCCATGCTATGAGTAGCAACATTTATAAACACAGATCGTGGTCTAAACGACCACAGTACTATACAGACAAGTTACCTAACCTACCCTTGTTGAGTTACAGGGTGTTTAAACAAAAACATCAGCTGCCCTTGCAGGCCAAAATGCAGAAGCTCTGTGTCAATTATGCCCCAATGATGTACTATGCTCCATAATTATGAAACACTCTTTTCCTCCTCTTTTTCTGTTTGTGTTTTTAAAGAAAGACACTGTTGTTAGTAAATATAACCTTTAAAAAGGTTTCAACACACCTGAGAAAACAATTCAGGAAATTTCAGCTCTGAAGCCCTGGCAAGGCTGTTACAATTTAACTTACCAGACATCACATCTCACCTCCACTGCCCCCAACACTGCAGAACACCTGGGGAGGGCTGTTGCCCTCCTGCAGACACAGCCTTAACCTTTCTTAACATAACCATCAAAAGTTCCCCCAATAAAATATGAGGAGCTAGTAGCAAGCAAAAAGTTGATGCACCATGCCTTGCTAGAAAGCTTTTGCCCCATGGTAATTCACAGCTGGCCAGGAAGAGCAGTGTTACATGCTCCTGGACACAAGGAATCACCTGCATGGGGACATGAAGATGATGACATTTCACGAGCAGATCCAAAGGAGCAGAAAGCATCTCCAGCTAAAACCTGCAAAGCTCTCACTCCAAACGGGTACTCCCCTCCAAAGGCAAAATGCCTCTTTTACTCCAAGTTACAGACATGTGCAAGTATTTATCCATTCCCAAAGCCCCAAGAATGCTAACATCTCACTTCTGAACTAAAAACCTCATTCATTATTATCTAAAGACAACAAAAGAGTTGCCGGCGGACAAGCATGTGCTGGCTACAGAAGCTATTTATGGAGCAGGCATGCTTCACCTTCTCCCCTCAGCTGCCGCCACTCTGAATGCTTCGCTGTTTCCAAACCAGCACATGACCAGTCACTCCAGCTCTGCTGACATTTTCCACACACAGGCCTTGCCTTCCGCAAAACATGTTTTTAGGGAAAACAGTTGGAGCGTTAAGACAAGGTATCCAATGAAGCTCTTCTGCAAAGTGATTTTGCATCTGTTGAATGCACCTCAACATGCCACAAAAACTGTTTAATGGGAGAAAAACACGGCATTTTCAGCGGCCGTCCTGTTAGAAGAGGACTGTGCCAAAGTGCCATCGGGAGGAAAGCACAAAGTAGTGAGTGAATTCTACAAAACAACTTTTTGCCAAAATCTGTTTGTCAGTGTCCAATCTATTAACTAAAAACATCCTGAGACTGTAAAGCTGCCTGATAAATGAAAATTCACATTACAATGTAGGATTTGCCAGCACAAGTACATAAACTTGTCCTAAAAAATAAATACCTTAGGTAAAAGACAAAAGAAGCTTCAGACTGCACGCACTAAAAAGGAGAAATTACAGTGGCATGTAGAGAGGCAGCAGCAGGTTGGCTTTTAGTTATTCGACACAAAACAACATTGGAAGTACGGAGTTCCACTAATCCAATGAGATAAGCAGCAAAGTCACTACTAAATAGGCATCATCAGTGACATCTCACAAGCCTAATTGTATCTACTGTCACCAGGTGTTACAAATATACCCAATTCCCAAGATACATTTTTAAAAACCACAAACCAAAGTGAACAAAAACTATCAGAACAACAAGCCATATAAAATGCTGTGGGGGAGGGGGGAATTACAGGGAGATTATATTGTGTTGTGGTTCAAACAAACAAAACACGTACAACACAACTTTTAAATTGACTCTAAGTAATAGTTCAATCTAAAATTTTAGGCCGTTGTTTTCTTTTCTCTCAGTAATTTAAAATTCAAAATTTTAAGATGCTTCTGAAGACACACACCAAAAAAAGCTTGACATTCAAAGGGAGCCACATTCATTAGTGATTCTGTCAACACTACAGCTAGCTATTATGGAGTGAACTATAACTGAAAAAAAATCATTCTTTCTCAATAAAGATTTTAGCTGCCTATTCAAAAGTACTAATAACATGACATCAAAACAAACACATTACCAGCTTAAGAAACAGCGGGCTATTCTTATGAACATACAATGTTAGTACTCTAAAAAAATTTATTTAAAAATGCAAAACTTGCATTGCATATATTAACAGTGTATCTGTGCTGTCAAGAATTCCAGTCGTTAAAAAGGAATAAATCACTACATTCACACTTGCAACTGAAAGCTTTGATTGAAATGCAACCATAAATCATCACCGGGTATCGTTCATCGTTTACAGAAAATATGAAAGTGTCAGAACCAGATAACAGAAGTACCCTAAAGCTTAAACAATGGTGCATCTGAAAAGCTTTCTGCCATGTACCTGTTGAGAACGCCACGCATGCCTCATCCACCCTGCACACGTTATCCTAAAATTAGGAAATGTTACATGTTACCAACTGTATCTGGAAAATGGATGTGCTCCTTAGCATTGATCCACTGACCCTTTTTCCGAGTAGTTTACAAGAGCCACATATATACTCCTAGTTGGGAAAACACATGAGCTGTTTTACATTCACAGAAGACACCGACATATGAGGACACTTACAGAGGAAAGAACCAAAGGAAGAGCTAGTTCTGGGAGTTGGGTAGTCTTCAGCATGGAAGACCTATGCAGGTAACCTACCCCAACATGATTTCACAGTAGTAATCAGAATCATACCTTCTAACAGTCATTTAAATTAACTTGCAGACCTACCAGCTAAGATTTATTGACTACTGTATTACTTGGCAAACACAAAATCACCTCATAAAGCGAAAAACACCTCTGCTTCATCTCGCTTACCAAACAACTACATGGAATGCTTATGGAAAGTAGTTTCCAAATATGCCCATTAGCTATTTTTTCATAACTTAGATCAGTGGTTGCATTTTTTTCTTAAGACAAGCAGATGTCTAAACCATGTTTACCTCATTCAAATTTTGTCTTTTAAGAAGTGGTTTTCCTTGAGTATGGCAAAGTAGTATCCTACATTCAATTCTGTCTGAACTTTGGAACACCCTAGAAACAGATCAACAACACACTCTGAAATTATTATGAAGTCAAAACTTTGTATGCTACCACTCAGCCTGAAGCTAATGTTAACAGCCTATTTATAAACCAGAAGACATTGATTTGAAAGGGAAAACACTCAGGTAGAGTACCTTAAACACGCTGGTACAAAGGCAATGAGGAGTGGGAAAAAAATTAACAAGAGCAGCACATAAGATGTGCTTAAAATTACATAAGATATGTAATGAATGCACAGGGTATATGCTCTGAGAGAAGTGCCACCTAGAATAAAATTGTCATTACCACTGCACCCAAACACTAACAGAGGGCTTGTCACAAACATCTGGCCAGATCCCATGACTCCCTTTCATAAAGACAATAGTATTTGATATTTCTGGATGCAAGCAAGCAAGCAAGGGAGCGGAAGTAGCATTAAATGACTCCACGCACACACTCCACTGACAACTGCAAAGTTCACTACTGCTGGCACACACCCAAGAGCAGGCATTCTGGGTCTAACAGTGACAGCACTAGTGTGACTTGAACAGCAAGATTTCTTGTCCCAGCACTGAATTCAACAGTTGCATTTAAAAAACCACACAACCTTCCAGGACTTCCATCAGCAATCCAAACCTTAAAGTCTGAGAACTGTTCAGCTAAATACACTCATTAGGAAAGACTTCCACTAACCCCTCAAGCCTTGATCTGTACCTATGCGGCTCAAAAGCAGCAGCTGATCACTGTGATCCACGCAGGGGTCATGGATGACTGTGGATGTGACACATCCATCCAAACTACTCTTCCTGAAGGGAGGGAAAGGCTGTTCAAACAGCAAGTAACAGCAATATGTCTTCCCCTCCCCAAAGCCATTTAAGATCTGGACTGGTTTGGGACAGATGCAGACTGCAGCAGCTTACGCTGTCCAGAGGTGGAAGCATTGAACAAAGCATGCACCGCATGAGCATGGCCTCAAGGGTCCCTCAAGGGTCCCTCAAGGTTTCACCAATACCCCTGAGGCTAAACAACCTGCAACCCACCACATGGGAACCCCATACAAACCACAGAATGATTTCTCACCAGCAATGCTCAGTCTCAGATCACATCTGTGCAAAACCTCAAAGTAGTCTGCACTCCAGCTCATCTAATATAGGTATAGTAAACCCCATTTTAGCAGTCTGTAGCATTAGCTTTGCTGGCACAGCAAAAGCAGCAAAATCAGTGTAAATAAGAAGGTTAAAAAAATGCGTTCCAGACAGCAGTAATAGAACTCTACCTCTAGCACAGTGATGCTCAAATTGTAATCTAAGGCGCTATGGTGAACAATGCTTATGGCTCATGAAGCAGAGCAGGCAAGTTTCTTCAATGATAGGCTTAACACAGTGCCCAGCATTCACTAGAAGTTGAATGCTGACTGACTCCTGTCAGGTCAAGAACACTAGCAACCCACGGTTGAAGGCCGCCCAGCCTCTATGAGGTCTACAACTCGAGCCTTTATGGTTTGGGTTTGGTTTTTGGGTTTTTTTTCCCCCTCTTAAAAAAGAGTATCTGTTTAAAACAAAGTTTGTGTCTCTGTACTACGCATTTAACAGCTCCTCTCAGTACACCATACTGTAAGAACACCAGTAAACAAAATAAAAAGGAAATCTCAATGTAAGCCTGGAAACCCTGAAGCTAATAGGTAGAAAAGTAGTCTACCAGTGGACCAGAGATTTACTTAACATAATTGACAATTTTTCTAATACTATACTCCACAGAGATCATGTAACAGCTGTTAAAAAACCAAGAATGTCAAAGAAAAGCTTTGCAGAATGTATGCAAATTAGCATCTTATGATTTACAATGCATGGAATATTTTAACTTTCCCTCAAAATTTTGAGGCTTAATAGGCTATCTGAGCTAAGAGAAACCGGCTGGATCCATCATACAGCAGCTCACTGGAGCAAGTGTGAAGTGGGAGTCATCATAACTACACTGGTGCTGAAGAGAAACTGAAAGTAATTTCAAAATGAAGGGTAAGGAAAAAAGCGTAATTAATACTCAAGAAAGTTGCTAGAAGAGGAGCTGCTCCTAAATAATTGAGCTTTTAACTAACCATGTTGCCTAACCAACCAGCTAAAAGTACACTAAAATGTTTATAGGTTAACTGTATTAGAATATAAGCATAGTCCAGCAACAGGCTTGTTTACATTCAGACATAACAAAGTCTGGAAACAAAACAGATGATTAATCTACATCTGAATTTTGATAAACCTTCACTCTGCTGCTGAACTTCACAGGCCCTTGTTTTATGCAAAGGGCACAGATTTAAATAGCAGGATGTGCAAGGAGTCTGCAAGGATTTGAATCCCAGGGACATGCTGAGGGTGCCCAAGAACAAGGACTGATTATGACCAGTCTTCAGAGGATCAGTGCAAAGATACTTGTTGCTAGCTTTTGAAGATAAATTTGCTCTACTCCAGTGAGCAGAAGCTGGCATCCCTCCTGCAGGAAGCAGGCAGCAGAGATTCAACACACAGCACAGGATCTCTCTCCCCCAAGGTGATGCCATTTCAGCTTTTACTGCTATTTCGATTTCACATCACATTTGTGGGAAGAAGTTATGCTCACTTGCTACAGCACAAGTATAAATAACACAAATGGGAAAAGGACTGCAAATGAGGAAGAGCAACAAAACCAAACAAAGTCAGATTAAACCTCCTGTATTAAGATATCCTTAAAGCAAAACAACAAGAAATAGGCTGCTCTTACATTCATGTAAGTAAATATTTAGAGACTATCAGTTGTTTTAAGCAACTTCGAAGATGCCTTGCCAATCAGACAGTCATTTTTTTAAAACTAATATTTACATTATTATTGCTAAGAGGAGAAATTTTTACATGTCCACAGTTAAAAGCTCCAACTAAGAACCATCTGTCTCCACCAAAAGGAAGTAGTGGAAATTAAATTAACTGAGACTGAAGCAAGCCTCCAGCAAGACCTGCTCGTTCTTAAGGGACCATATTGGGTTTGCGTGGCAAGGTCTTGGTAACGGGGGTCACAGAGGTAGCTTCTATGAGAAGTTCCTAGAAGCCTCTCTATGTCCAACAGAGCCAGTTTCAGCTGCCTCCAAGATGGACCCGCTGCTGGCCAAGGCTGAGACCACCAGTGATGGTGGTAGTGCCTCTGGGATACCGTAAGAAGGAGAGGGAAAAGGAAACAAAACCAAACAGGAGAGGAGATCTTCGCAAACAAGATATGAAAGAGGTAACTTGGCAGACTCGGGTCAGTGGAGAAGGAGCTCCAGGCACTGGAGCAAAGGTTCCCCAGCAGCCTGTGGGGAGAGGGCAGGCTGTGCCCCTGCAGCCATGGATGGTCACAGGCAAGCAGAGACCCCCTGCAGCCCAGGGAGGGCCCCATGCCAGATGCCTGAAGGAGCCTGTGACACTGTGGGAAGTCCAGGCTGGAGCAGGCTGCTCCTTAAGGACTGCAGGGACTCACACTGGAGCAGTTCCTGAAGAACCGCAGCCTGGGGCAAGAACCCACATTGGGAAAGCTGGTGGAGGACTGTCCCCTGTGGGAGGGCCCCCAGGCTGAAGCATGGGAAGGGTGTGAGGATCCTCCCCCAAGAAGGACGGAGTGGCAGAGACAGCATGTGATGGACTGACCACAACCCCTCATTCCCTATCTCCCTGCCCTGCTGTTGGGGATGAGTGAGAGAAATGGGGAGCAAAGCTGAGCCTGAGAAGTAGGGAAGGGTGGGAAGGAAGGTGTTTTAATATTTGGTTTTAGCTCTCTTTACTCTGATTCAACTGATGATTAATTAAATTAAATTTTCCCAAGCTGAGTTTGTTTTGCCTGTGACTGTAATTGCTGAATGATCCCTCCCTGTCCTTATTTTGAGACAGGAGCTTTTTACCATATTTTCTCCTCCCTGCCCAGATGAGGAGGGCAGTGATAAGGCAGCCTTGGTGGGCACCTGGCCTCCAGCCAGGGTCAACCCACCACAGGGAGGGAAAGAGGAAGAACCCAGTCTAACCAATTTTTTTGTTAGTTTCAAAATTTCCCTCTGCCAGTCCAACCACATCTCTGCTCTTTTCACACACTCTATTGCTGCTGACATGTTCCTTGCTTATGTCACACAGGCCATATCAGCTTCACTTAAGTTAGGGTTCAGCCTAGGCTTAATTTGCATAGTGTCTCTGTAAGGCTCCAACACTGCTGGGCTTTTACAAATAAAGCATGATTAGCAGTTGTCTACACCACTTTTCAAAACCAAACCAAATTCAACTAACATAGGCTACAGAACAGCACAAAGCTTCATCAGACAATGGGTGAAAGCAAGAAGGAAAAACCTTTAAAATTTACATCCTGCTTGACTCATAACAACACTGCTTTATCATCAGGAAAAACTGCTTTCTCATCCTCTTGATAAGGGCTTGATCAAAATCCCACTGTATCTTTTAATGGGAAGTGGATAAAATCCTACAAAGGAAGACAACAGCAATCCCTGATATAAACATGGGAAGAGATTTTTATAAAGATTAGAAAATCACTACTTCCTGAAAAGAGTGTGGCTGGATTTCCACAGCCATACTTAGTCTGGGAAAACCCAGCACAGGATGTCTGGAACACAGGCATCCTGCAGTAAAAGGTATTTAGGTCATTCCAACAACAGAAAACATTTAACTGATTAAGTAATTTAAGATTACACTCAAATACTTCAAGTTACACAAAAGTGCAAGCCAATATAATTTCAAAACTCAACTGACCTTCCTTCAGAAAATGTTATATTTGGCCTAAAAGAGGAAACTGCCACTCCCATTTCCATTACTAGTTTTGGGGGAAAAAAAATTTCTTTTGTTTAAAAAAGAGGGGAAAAAAGAAATCCATGCTGCAATTGTCCCAAATCAAAACTGGCATTAAAACTCTCCAAAAGTAAGGGAGACCCTTTCTTTATGGCCATGATTCTATTCTTCCACTTGTATACTAAACATTCACAAAGCATTAATTCTTGTCATTCACAAAATTGTTTTATTGCTCTAATGTAACAAATTTGCAATACTCTGGATGTTCACTGAACTGTTTTATTCATAATCAAAGTGGAAGTAAACAGAAAAAGAGGTTTTGAAATGTAGAAACAACAGTCACTACACAGGACTCTGGGAGGGGCTCATTTCATTTTGTACAGTAAATCTTACAAGATAAATGTTTTCAGCAACTTCCTCTGGTCACCAGAGGATTACGAGGGATTCCAGCAAAAATAATGAAGTACGACATAATGTTTCCTGACAAAGCAGCAGAGAAAAAGCCACTAAAACCATAGTGTTGAAAGAGTTCCAGGATGAAAGTCTAAAAAGCCACCAACATTACAAGTGAGTCACTCTCGCATGGCTGAAGCCAACATCAGGGGAAGCATCTTTTTTCTAGCTGTCCAGGGTCAACCCCAGTGGAGCCTCAAATGCAGACTGCAACAGGCAGTAGTCGTGGCTAGTGCACCCCATCGTCAAAGTGGCCTGGTAAGACTAGCTATGCTAGTATTTCTCCACTAAGACACGCACCACCTCTTTCCAGACGTGGGACGCAGAATGAACAGGCCTTATGTAAGAGAAACAGATTTCCAAAGGCACTGGCATTTTTGAGTGTAAGTTGCTCACAACTTTTTATATGTATAAAATACAAATATCTGTTAGTTCAAATAACAAAATGATTATGTTCCCAGGCCCTAGTTTCTTGGCATCCCTGATTTCTAGGAGCTACATATACAGCAGGCACTTGGAATAAGGTGTGAGCTCATGGGGGAGCCTGATGTATGTTCTAAGTCACTGCTAGCACATTCAGAGCACATGGCTGCTCCACAAACACAGTTAAGATTAATATGCAATGTTCTTGAGAGGTAATTTAAGACCCTATTAGCATCTGTGATAAGCTGGTACATGGTGTACTTGTGGAAGTGTGGTTAATGCCTCGTTTTGTTAGCTTTGGTTACCTACTAAAACAGTCAAGGGTTGGGCTTGCTGATGAACATAAAACCCAGCCCACAAGACTAAGTACATTGCTGACTAATCTTGTGACCTAAGGTTGTGTGTTGATTTTACTTATCTCACACTAGACACTGGTCTCATAGTGGTACCAAATCTCCTTTTTCATGCAGGTATCATGCCTACAGGCCTACCTTCTGCACTAAAAAAAGGGTCTCTTTTTTAGTGGAAAAAAACCCTTAACATCATAACCTACATAAACATAACTAGGAGGAAAAAAATAAGGAAAACCATTCCAAGTTCTTGAAGAGAGAGATGCTTACACAACCTCTGAAAGAGACTCAGGTAAAGCCGAAGGGTGCCCTTTGCCAGCAGAAAAACTGAACAGGAAGCATGTCTCCAACATCAGTTGTTTATATTATTACTAATGATTAAAGATTGTTTTCTGGCTTAGATTCAATTAAGATTCAATTCAGTGCCATACTGGGCTATTACATCACACCACTGTCACCTGCCTAAGGTTATGTTGTCATAGTACACTAGTGAGATAGAGACAAGGTTACATATGATCTAGTTTACTGTGTTGCCCAAGGTACTCAGACCAAGAGACTTGCTAGTATTTGAAGTAGTTCTCTATATCACAATAAGAAAGGCAGAAACAGAAGAGAGTTACGTTCTCTTTTATGTAGGGAGAGTAGCCTCTTTTATGGTGAAGAACCAGAAACTAAAAACTGTGCCTTTAACTTTCAACACTGTCAATATCCCAGGTCTCATCAAAATAAACCAAAATACTTCAGTCAGGCCCTTACATAGAAGGCTATTGGTCCGTTTTCTTTATAAACGGTTCAAAAGAAATCTAAATTATCTAGAAAGAATGTTCTCAGTCTTGTCCCCTGCAACAACATTCCCATCACTTTCTGCAAACCTCCCCTGTTCTCTCTGCAAGAGTAATTTGGAGGAAGCAGCTAGGTACTGTGCAGGATTGTCTGCTTTTTAAAATTCAAGTGACAGTCAAAAAATCCATCCATACTTTCAGTCAAATGGGAAGGAAGAAAATCGTTTAACTAGCACCATGCTTCTAGGCAGTTATGATTTAGGCTATTTTTATCTACTGAGGAATGGTTTAAATAGATCATTCACTATACAATGGTAGATAAGATCGTGTAGCAGGGATTACTACTCCCCACATTTGTTTTTTCCTGTTTACTTAGTCAAACAGGAGGCTTCCTCTTCTGATAAGGAGCAAGACATATCAGGAGCTGCAAACATTATAAGCTGTTTCCTTAGAAATCTGCCTTCCCTCTCTGCAGTCTGAATCTCTGGATGAGAGTGTGACATATGTCCGTATGACACCTGCTGCCCTTCTTAAATTCTCCAACCAAGCCTCCAAAGTTCAGATTCACAGATCCAGCTTGGTCCTAACAAACAACGATGTTTTAAGGTTAAATGGGGTCATTTTCCTAAATAAATATTTGAATATCTGACCAACTATATTCAAAGCACTTTAAAAACACAGAACAGTATCAGTAATGAACCTGAAATACCAAAAGCTTGTTGGCCCCTGCTTACTCATCAAGAAAACGCTTGTTTCTCAGCAAGAAAATTCTAGTTTTCACCTCTCACAAGACAATGCCCATGAGATGTGCAAGTGCCAGATTCAGCAACTAGCTGAATCTTCCAATCTGTGACATACATTAATTGCATCAACAAGTGTCCCCCCATGCTCTGAAAGAGGGATGAGGGAAAACACTGCTCACCTTTCCAGTGCCAATTCTGATGTATGCTATTGCTTGTTTTTATTTCAACTGGTGGTTGCAGAAAGAGAAAAGTGAAAAACAAGATATCCACTGCCTCAGAAGACATATGGAAACTTAGCACCTCATCCCAGGCATGATCACATCCCTGCTTGTCTGTTTGGGGCAATAATTCCTCACTTTGGATACAAAGTAACAGATGAGCATCCCTCTTCATGAGTTTATCCCCAAGAGCTCAGAAATGTTGCTCCATTAAAAGCACATCTCAGCACATCCTGCTGGTTTTGGTTGCTGTAACACTCTACCCCGATCCCCTCTGGTCTCTCATGGACTATAGAGTTGAAATTAGCTATTCATTACATGGGAAGGAGTCTCACATAGAGCAGCACCCTGCTGCTAAGGACTGCTACTTTACATGGCAATTTCACAACTACAGCATCTGCTACCTTACTAATATGTATATTTAATGCTGCTGCATAATGTGCAGAATTATATGCTGTTCATTGCCTGTTTGTTCAGATATTATGTACTCTTAAGTTGCATTACTCTCAGAAAAACACTGTACTTTTCATTAGGCCTTCTCCCTAGTGTTCTTTGCAACACTGCCCCAGATGAGCAGCTTGTACACTACTCTAGACCAAAAAACCCCAAGACTCAGGGTGGGATAATTAAACATGACAAGCTTCTGGACTGCAGCTACTAACACAGTTTAGTTTATTTCCTTGGTCTCACTCCCCAGTCTGTAGTTTTACATTGTTTTGATATGAAGGGAAGTAGAAAGAGAATTGTATCTTGACAACTGATGGGAAACCTACTCCAGGCTACTCCTGCTGTTGGAAATGTGCAGACTTGTATTCGAGCAGTAGCCTTTGCAACAGTCTCTCTAGCCTCTCTACTAGGACACTCAAAGCAGTAAGTATTAAGTTCTATTACATGCAGTTATTAATAATTTTGTTCACAACAGCAAACTACCTCAGAGGAAAGAAATCAAAGTTTTAAACTAGAGAAACAAGGCTTTTGGAGTCAAGTGTCAGACCAGCACATATAAGGTGTTTCATGTCCTTCCAGAAAGGTTGATTATTAACATCGTTATTTCAGATGACAGAAGGATTTGCCATGTAGTCTGGAAGGCAGTGAGCACTAGCATGTATGGTTCCCAGACCAGATTTTGACTAGAATTTCGTACTTCCAAAGCGGCCCAAGTAAAGTTAATGAATCTACGCTGCATCAGTGATGTCCTTCAGGATACAGAGGACACTACTTCAAACCTAGTTTGAAGTATGGGATAATCTGCTTTCTGTTGGAGGGCAAGTGTAATGCAAGGCAAAGGAGCTTCCGACTTACTTCGCTAGAACAAGCTTTATCTCATCTAGATGCTTAGGCTTATGCAGGCAGATATTTACTCTAGAAATAGTCTTCAGATCATTTTGATGTGAGGAACATTTAGGGGCTGTGACAACACTTAAATATCCCCACAGGCTGCTTCAGGATATTATGAACAAAATCCCAGCTGGTTCCAAGCTACAAACAGACCTACAGATGACAAAGAAGTGGCAGAGACAGCCCTTGTTGGACAGACAGACTCAGTTTAGTCTTCCCTTATCTGCTATGGGCATGTGATAGTCAAACAGCCCATTGTTTCAATAGGAAAGGATGCCCAAGGCTTTCCTACCCTTCCTTATTTGGACAGTAGACAAGGACCAAAGGACTTCAGTGAACCGGGCCTTTCTGCTCACCCAACACACACGTAGGCTGCTCTGATGTGCAACCCAAACACTGCCCTGAATTTAGTAAAGCAGAGCATCACAGCATTGCCTGACAGCTCAGAAATCAGCAGGCTGAAGTAGGCTGCTGCCTGCTATGCATCGCTGGTCAGAGTATGGGCTGCAGATGCTGGGAAGACTGCACCAGAGAGAAACTGCAGAAGCAACGCAGAGGTTGATGCAATCAGAACGACACAAAAATTGTCAATCTTCTCCATTTTGGATCTGCTTACGACATTCTATAAAGCAACAAAAAGAATATTTTCTTTTTTTGGTACTGGGCATATAGAAAGTTTCTCTTTTTAAAGCAGTGAGCTGTTCGAACAACACATCAATACCTCTCTAGGTGAAGCAACAGTGACCCTATCAGGGAGGAAGGGCCGTCACAACTACTGAAATCTATAAAGCATGAGGGTGAGCAGAGTCATTTCTCAAATGAATTATGCCAGATTCAGAACAAACAAATCTTTCTTCCAGCACAGGCATATTTAACAAAGACAACCCCCACGCAGTCCACAAAGAGAAACAATCTGAATACCAAAATCATGAAGCAGAACCAAGACTCTTCTACAAAAACACTAATATATTTTTATTTTTTTATTCATCTACATAAAATTCATTAAGTAGAAAATGGAACTGTCATAACCTTATTCTGCAAATTTCATATGCTTTTAAAATATTCCTGACAGAGATAAAACTGGTGAGAAAAAAAAAACAAACTTATTTGCTTTTTCAGAGTAAGTGTGGCAGTCCACACAATTTGTTTTGAAAGGTGATGTTTGCTTTTTTGCATGAGAGGGCAATGCAAATTCTAAACCTTCTAGACCATGAAAAAAACAAAAAAGACAGCTGGAGAAACCACCTTTTAGAGCAGGATAATACTTCCTTTCTGGAAAAAGCTAAACAGAATAAACTGTCCAGTTGTCCAGGATATTAAAGAGAAGTAACCTTTGTATTTTCTTGTCTGTCTTCCCAATAAATGAATACTGGAAATGCCACTAGCATTATTTCAATTTCAGGTGAGTTTTCAGGATTTTGTTTTAAATCTAGCTGCCCCTACAACCTTACTGTTTACCCCTTTCGGGCAGGAAACTTTTATATGAACTCACTTTTATACTGAAACAGTGTTTCTGAGGACATTTGTAGGATTTATTGCTGTAATAAAATGGTGGTTTAGTAAGAGAAGGAATAATTAAACATGTTCTAAAGTTTGACCAGCCCCAAATAAATACTACTTGTAGTTATTCTTCCAGAGTTAATATTGAAATCATGAGTAGGACACTGAAAACAAACTACTTAATTAAGCAAAAAAAAGTCACCTGTTAAACAAGAAAAAAAGCCTTACTAAAAAAAGAGCAACATTTGTTTGGATTCAGTGCTCCTGGCTTGGAGTTCTCCAAGAAAATCCCTTTCTTGAAAGCAGTGGGAACTTCCCTTACCCTGTTCTTTAAGGTTAATAAAGAGACAGAAAACGACTGTAATCTCACTAAGCACCTCCAGTGACCTAATGAAGTTAAGTTTGCCTTGCTTTCCCTGGGACTCCAAAGGCTCTGCTGTAAGGAAGCCGCTCACTCCAACACTTGGATGCTGCACACCACTGACCCGCTCCACCACCACTTCAAAGAGCAGAGAAAAAGCTTCCAAGACACCAGAGGCTGTCTGCTAATGTTCGCAGCACTAGAGCATTATTTATATTCATATCCACAGAAATCATCTGCACTGGGGGGGTGGGGGATCTATTTCTCCCTTTATTATGGATTGCACAGGGTTGTGTTGAGGAAGGGCAGTGAAGGCAAGGCAAGATGGCAGTGGGCTAAGCCTCAGCAAGGTTGAAAGCTATCCTGGAGGAATGCCTGTGCAACCCCCAGCCTCTCCCAACCCAGAGGGGAGCCAGGCTGCAGTTGCCAAAACCTGCTTCCTACTTGCAGCACTCTGAAAAGCAGAAGTTCGTCTGTAAAAAGTTTGCAGCGTCAGCCGATGCCCTCAGATGAGAAGGATGAATAACACGAGCAGAAGAACTCCAAGAGAGAAGAGCCCATGCTGCTGCTCAGAGGAGCAACCAGCAACACCTGTGAGTAATGTCTGGTTCAAGGAAGAGCAGCACATGACAAACAGGCAGTCTAGACAGGAGATGGGGGGTGTCCAGTTTGTTTGCTTCAACTGCTTCACAATGCACTTTTCCAACATTAAAAGTCAGGGGGGAGAGGGAAAGAGGCAGGCAGCCTTGCAGGAAGACCTACCTTATTTTTTAATAAAGAAAGAAGCCTGCATACTTACCTCATACCTTATAAAAGGTTATTTTGCTACTTAACAGCTCGAGGTTCACATTTTCCGAAAGCTGTGTCACCAAGAACCAGGGCCGATTCATTATCTCCCACTCAACAGTGGTTATGTTGCTGCTAAGAAACTCCAGCCTAGTCTATAGCCTATGTTCAGAAACTAGGCAAAACCACTAAGCTGACTGTTTTAATGCACTGTGGTAAACAATTATCCAACAGATTAAAAATATAAAAGGAAGAGCAGAGTACCGTGGGCATCCATACCCTGCAAGAACACTGTTTTCCTTCTTCCCTCAACAGCATTTCTCCAGTTACACAGCAGCTAGGCAAATGTACCAACTTTTAACCTTTCCAGTAGGAGGATGGAATGGAGTAAGGGTGAGAAGGACCTATTGGAAAAATTAAGCCTTCATGAAACCAAAGTTATTTGAAATGTAGTATTTAACATTTGTTTAAAACAGGCATAACTAGGTTTGGAATCGTTATCCTGATTTAAAGCAGGAGCACATCTGTTTGTGTAAGTAAATACAGTCTGACAGCAATTTGGATCATCCATCAGAAAAAAAAATCAACTGCAAGTTTAATAAGCATTATATGTATTCTACATAATAGTCTATTTGTTCTTTCAAGCCAGTGCAGTGACAACACATTTAAAGTCTTCCACTGTGTACTAAATCTAAAGGTACCTAGGCAAAGCACAGCATATTCCAGTTGGACACTTCCCAAAACATATCACTCAACTTTTTAAATATTACTGCCATCTGGCTGCTAGGCTTTGTTTACGAAAACAGTAGCTGTGCACACATTTCTACAGCAGCTGTAGTCAAAAAAAATTATGTAATGCCACTTGGTTATGTTACAATTCACATTTTAATAAAACAAACAACAAACTATTTTGTCAAAATAGTTACCACTGTACCTATTAAAAATAAGGATAGGTAGCTTTGTGTTCTGCTTTCTTTCCCATTCACTGCTTCAATATTCTTCACCGACTCATTTCCCACCTACACTGACACAGGAAAGAGGCAGAAGTGACTGAAGATGTGTCAAGAACAAAATAAGCAGTCTTGCTTGTACTACCTATAATTCTCTTCTGGATAAGCACTGTTGCTATAAAAGTACAACGTGGAAATGTCATTACACTAGTACCTCTGGTCATTCTTGGAGTGCCTATCAAATCACACAACTCTCACAAAAAGACCCCCAAACCCAAGCTCTTCAGATGCTGAAAGCTCTGATGAATTCCAGGGACTCTTCCCAGTGTCTGGGCCACGCTAAACAAAATAAATATTTCAATTATGACTAATCTGAAACAATGCACAATGAAAGCTGGGGAAGTCTTGGAAGCAATGGGAATACTTAAATTGGAAAAGAGCCTGTGGGGGTTTTTCCTATTCCTAATTACAGTACATTGTATTAATCAGGCCTGGAAACCACAAACCCAAGGCTCTTTGTGACTGAGTCGTCATGGCAGCACCAAAACACACTCAAGGCCCAACAGATGAAGAAGCATTTTCAGCAGCTTACTCTGTGGATATCTTACAGGTATAGGGCATATAGAACAGTTCCAATCTTAAAAAAAACCAAAGAGGCCGCAGCCTCAGCGAGCCGACAAACCTTGGCTGGACAAAAGCCTGTGATAGTGTAATTACAGCACAGATTTTTCTTAAAAGTTCTCCTGTGCTCAAAACACTGCCTAACACTCCATCCAGATACTTACTCATTTCAGTACTCAAATAACCAAATAGAAAAGAATCTAGCAATTGCTTAAAATATGTACAACTAGAATTGAAATAGTTGTACCAATTTATAGCAAAAGCACATGTGTTTGTGTGCAAGAAAACACAGTCTGACAGCAATTTGGATCAGCTACCGGAATCAACTGCAAACTTAATAAGCTATGGGATAACTAACAAGCATCATTCGTACTTATGTCAATATGTTGAGCTACGTGCTGTTGGCCCAAGTTTTGCACCAGCAACTCTGTATGAGTTTGGTACATGCATATGCATTCTTTGTGGCAGTCACAGCTCGTTCCTAGATCCAAATGGAGACTGCAGACAGATAAATCACATTACAGTCCATAACAGCTCTGCAGGCTATACAGGTACTACAGTAGAAAAGGCTCTCTTTACTTCCAAAAATACTGAATTCTCTCTCAAACATCAACAGGTGAACAAACAAAATCCTGCTTACTGGATGTAAGCAATCATTCAGCTATCACTTTTACTTCTCCCTCTGGAGTTAGGTAGCCCCAGTCCTTATAGGAAGTGATATGTTACAGTGCAACATGACCACCACAGGTACAGCCTCTGGCCAAGTTTTAGCCTGAGCTGATTTGAGTGTTTTATACAAGATTTCAGGCCATAAGAGCAGCTTCCTCTGGCTAGGGATCAAAATAAAAAGATTTTAAGAGACAAAATGTATATACATTTGATCCATAAGCAATTAAAATATCCAACACCACACAGTTATGAGAAAAATCATGCAATACACATGGAAATTGGGGAGTCTATCGGAGTAAAATACCTTCATGAATGGATCCTGAAGTGTCAGAAAAAAGTTACCACTAAGGGTTATATATAAATCATCTACTAGGCCAAAGAGAAACCAAGAAGTATTTTCTCTTCTTCCCGTTTTATACAAAACAGCTTTGAGAAGATAATCTAAAAAGAAAAGCTGAAGGAATCACATTAACTTTCCCTAAATACAGATACACACAGATTCACAGTGTCAGGGGTTGGAAGGGACCTCTAGAGATCATCTAGTCCAACCCCCCTGCCAGAGCAGGATCACCCAGAGCAGATCACACAGGAACAAGTCCAGGAGACTTTGTAGTCTCCAGGGAAGGAGACTCCCCCACCTCTCTGGGCAGCCTGTCCCAGGGCTCTGACACCCTCACAGGGAAGAAGGGTTTCCTCACGTTCAGTTTGAACGTTCTGTTTTCCAGTTCATGGCCATTGCCCCTAGTGCTGTCACTGGACACCACCGAGAGGAGCCTGGCCCCATCCTCCTGACACCCCCCTTTAGATACTTATAAACATTGATAAGGTCCCCCCCTCAGCCTCCTCTTCTCCAAGCTAAACAGACCCAGCTCTCTCAGCCTTATACTTTCATAACATCTTAGGGATAAAAACTGCAGTATAAAATAAACCCTAACAAAAAAGATTCAAGTAACCAAATATTAATGAACAGTAAAAACATGACCATGAGCTTTTATGATACTGCTCAGCTGCTGAGAATTTTCAAATGACCAGTGCTGCCTCCTACCATCTAACTAGGAAATGTACAGCAGGATTGTGCTTTAGATAAACAAAGCCAGCATAGCTTATACCACAGAACATACCAGGCAAATCTCTGAGCAGGTAAATAATGGAAAAAATACTTAAAGGACATATTTCAATTTCTAAAAGTTTGAACAAACTCAAGAATTAAGTAGATACTCCTTTTTTGGGGAGGATGCAAATCAGTGAGTGAACAAAGACAAAACATACAGATAAGACAGAACCAGACAAGATACAAGAACTGTAACACCAGATTACTACTCTCACTCTACTTATCTCCTAGAGAAAAAGTTTATTACTATGGTGCTTCCTTCAGAAACATGTCACTCTTTGAAAAGATTAACTTCAGATGCTGCAAGCACAGCTGGCAGGGAATTCAAGTACCATATTTAGTTTAACTTCTTTTTGGAATGATGTATGAAAAAACCACATTACCTTCTGTAAGGACATTCATTTGTGATATTGCCTTGTATCTTCCACCCTGACCTTTTATGTTTCTTTTGTCTGGTAAACCAGACAGTGACAGAGAGTTGGCACTGATGCACTAAGTGTTTTTCCTGTTTGTACAGCATATACTTACACACAGTTCCAGTCTCAATGAAGTCCCTAGGAGCTAGAAAAGGATGCATACTTAGTTTTTAAATCTGACCTCCAAGGTGTATACAGCAATCTAAAGACTTAAATGAAAGGTTTCAAGACATGGTGGTGGTAGTTTTATTTTTTCCCTCTCCCCTTCAGTTTTGTGACAAGAACAAATCCCCTTCTAATCTGCCCCTCAGCTTCTGACCCACACCTAACTGCTTTTGCAGTGTTAAGTAATACCAGCTGGAGTAGCTATGGATGAAAGAATTATTCACTTGCCCTGAGCTTCAGGAGCCGAAGTCTATGGTTCAGTTTGCATAGGCTGTCTAGATTCCATCACCATCTCTCCAATGATGCATACACATCTAAATTCGAATGTAGCACAGGCCAAAGTTTAATTTAATGTTGTTGAGAAGAGGGAGGCAGAATTGTTTTGAAATTCCCCCTGAAAAGCAGCCTGTTGTATTAGAACAAAGCAGCTTGTTTCTATCGTTCCTTTGTTTGACAAGTTTGGGCTGGTTAGAAAGGTCATTTATGCCTCAAAGCATCAAATTAACATTTGAGGACATTAATTTTAAAAATGGCTATTTGCTTCTGCTCTCTGAATGGTTAATGATTTTTCTTGAAAAAGAAAAAAGAAAAAGACATAGCCAGACCCCAAAAGGAAAAAGAGTCTTTTCCTCAGGCAAACTAGGCATTGATTTTATGTCCATGTCAGCACAAGCTGACTATATCTTAATTAAACCTCACAAATTAAGCAGGTAGTTGAAACAGTGTTCAACAAAAATATTATTTAATTACTGAAGAAACTTTCTGGCATATCATACACAACTTTCTCCCTCCTCTCCATATTAGCCAAGCTCCAATGCTCACAATGTGAAATCCCCACTGACAGCAAGAGCTTCCAAGCATGCTTTGCACTAACTTGCAATCGTTAACACAATACAGCTTGCCTTGTTAGTCCTGGTTTTAATAAACCGTCTCTATACTCATAACACAAATACAAATACTTGGAAGTGCGGGCGTTTTTTAAAAGAAATGAACAAAGTCTAAGTGCTTTTAAACTAGATAATCGTAGGTATTTAGGACCAGGTTCTCCAGCATCAGGCCTTCCACTCCCCACCTCTGAAAGCTCCTGTGGGTTTCAACTCTTGCCAACCAGCATCAGCTAAAGTAAGAATTGTACCTCTGTGAAAAGCATACAAGCTTACAAAGCATTCACAAAGCCACCAATATTTTTCCAAAACAATTAAGCTGAACTTCAATTATTCCAAACAGCTATAGTTTGAGCAAAAGTCCATACCTGCTCATGGCTTTCTCCAGATCTCCAAAATCTGTTCAACTGTGTTTCATTCGTTTCCCCCTCCCAGTAGATGGAAGCAGGAAGACAAACCAGATAACGTTCCCTGCCACACAGAGGTTTTGCTGGCTGAAGAGACTCTAATTTTAGGCAGTAATTCCCAAACAATAGCACTGCCAGCTCAACTCCAGCAGCCTGCACAACAGCTGCTGGCAAAGCCAGGGCCAGCGAAGTTGTTTCAAAGAGGTGGGGCAGCGGGAGGAGCCCAAGGTAGCAGCGCACACAGGAGATGTTTGTATTGGCAACCTCCCTGGGAAACATCACAGCTCTCGGAAAAGAATCACCCAGAATTCACCAGGGAGTGGTTTTTAATGCTTCATTCAATGGGAAGTTCATATTTACAGAGAACATGCCACATTCACTGTAAAAACTTTTAAGAATTTGTCCAAACCTTTCAGCCAAAAAGAACCTCTCTGGTCTTTCACAGACAGAACCACCTCAGACACAGCACTCCCAACAGTGCAAATGTCAAATGTAACAATTCACTTCCAGTCAGTGCAAGACTCACTAAAGCTCAGTCTTAAACAGACACTGTTCACCTAAAAATCAATCAGTTAGTATACACTGTGACAGAGTAGTCTGTAGCAGCAAAAGCTCTGCCTATATGTTGCTAGCACTAGTTCATAGTAAATAAGTTGTAAATTGCTAGTACAAAACCAGCTGTTGTTTGAAGGCAGGAAAATATTTCAGACAACAGATCCTTACACAGGCAAGTGCAGTCAAAATTTCCTTCATGCTTCCACCTGTTGATGTGAGAAGTATCTCACTACTTTATGCCAAAACAGGAAAAAGAGCAGTGAGCAAGAAAAATAAAATCCCAATCTGCATAAGTCTGCTCACAAAAATGCACTGCTTTGTCACTTTCCTGTAATTGTTATTTGTGTTATTTGTTGAAACATCAATGCACGGAAGAGAGTATTAGTACAGAGTTACCACAGAAGTTACTTCCAAACAAAGAGGAACTACTCTTCTGGAGGTATCACCATGACAAGCCAGATACTGTACGTTATCAATTTTGCAGCTATTAAGTTTTTAATAAGCTCTTATTAAAGCCACCATGCAATTCCAGAAAGGCAGGAGCAACTGTGTCAAAACCTGTGAATCCTTTTCCTTATTTTTAATTTCAGTTATCTTTACAACATGTCAATTATAAGGATCTGAGCAGCATCTGTCACTTCAAAGACCATACTCTCAAACAGCCTCAAGAGAAAGTTTCCAAAACTTCATGAAGCCAGCCAAATTCAAGCCTCTACTCTTCCAGGCTGCTCCTAGAGATACAAATCACGAAGCACTGGAGAAATGCAGACAACGCCGTATCTCAATGTACTATTACAGTATCTGTGACTTAAGTACCACACTGTGTTACAAGAACTTGTCAGCTAGTGCAAAAGAGCCCTGCAATACATTCCAAGGCTAGGACAAGACCGTATCATGTTTCGTGGAAAATAATCACCCATACTTGAGCCATCAGAAGCAGTTAACACAGCAAAATCACTCCAACCAAATTCTAACTGAGCAGGATCCAGCTTCTCCTAGCTCCGGACCTCCTACTAGCACAGGCCAGCCACATCCAAACCACACCAACTGGTGTCCTGCTTTCAGTCTGCAGACAAGCAATACACTCAGCACAATGAGCTGTGCCAGTCACATCCCAAGTTAACAAAATGCAGTTTATATCTTGCAGAATAAGGTAAAAGTGGAATACAGTCAAATCAAAGGTCAAATAAAAACTACACGAGATTCAAATCCAGGTTCAAGTCAAAAAGATACAAGAGTTAAAAGTTCACATAAAACTTCATACGGGGACTAACAAGGCATTTTAGCAAAGTTGAAGAAAAGGCTCCATTCCCTCTGTCAGCTAGTCCCCTGTGGATACAGTTATTTTACTGTTATTAGAAGCATTAAGAGAAAAATTTAGATAACTGTTACAATGGTCAAACCAGCCACTTGCAGTCAAGACTACTCCATGCAGAAGAGCTCGCTGAGCCACACGCTGCGTTTGGTGTGAGGTTCCCAGAGACATTAACATTCAGCTCCTCCTCACCGCTGCTCAGCTGAGACTCCTGAAGCCCCCCAGGATCTCCTGGCAAAGAGCACCAATTACACTGCCACTGTGGCTCACGTCCTGGTGTAGGGACAATATGGGATTCTGGGCAGACAGACTTGAAGCAAAAGCTGCCAAGCGTCTGGGAAAGGAGAGATGGAAAAGGAAGTGATATGCAGCAAATGGGGTGGGACAGAGAGGTTGTTTGTTCGTCAGCCCTACCGTGCCCAAATCCCATCAAGGCAAGTGTCAAGCAAGGGATTTTCATTCTCCTGATTCACCAAACTAAAGGGGAGAGAGAACAAAAGAGCAAAACAGCAAAAAAGCACCCTCTCCCTTTTTAAAGACAGAGGGGCATTCCCATCCCTAACCCATGAAAATTAAGAAATAGTGCAAAACAAAGCCATTTTTGTGCCATATCACATTAAAAAAAAAAGGGGGGGGGGGGGTGTACTTGGTAAACTTTCAAATTCATCTTCTGCAAAGAATTCTACTCAACCACCAGAAACGCCTTTTGCTGCCCTTAAAAACAAATTATTTTTGACTACTCATAATACTCAGGAAACTAGTTGAGTGTTATTTTCTTACTTAATCAAATAGCTGCCTAATTTATTATTCCTAATTTATCCACCAGCTGTGAGAGTGCTTTGCTCTCAGCTCTCTGGCTCCAGGAATTCACCAGGTGGGCAATCCTCAAAGATAGGCCTAGTGGGGGAAAGGAGGGGAAGAAAAAGCAGTGTCATAATCAGAGCCCTTGCTGAAGTAGTTCCTAGGAGCTGTATTTCTTAGCGGACACATTACTGGGCACAGTTTCCTTTCAGTTTACAGGGGAAGAGCCTCTCTCTCCGAAATGCTTCTAGGTTTCTTTCATTATGAGTCACGATGAGGGACTTCGAGATACAAGAGCAAGGAGCACTGCACCTTGAAAAAAACAGGTTCCGAAAAAGAGAAGTGAAACAGCAAACATGAGGAACACTACCTTAACACCAATGAAATACAACCAAGATCACTTCTTCCTTGCTAATTCAGAGATTAAACCAAAAGAAGAAATTGTGCACTTACACTGCACGCTTTATTAAAATCCGCAACCCTGATGTTCAGTCCATCCCCACACATCAAATTAAACTCCAGACAGTGAATTTCACAAGCAAGCAACATGTTAAGCTTTATGTGGTGCCTCTTCTTTGCAGAAATGCAGAACTTCAGTGAGTGTCTCACAGTTTAAACCCAGTATACACAACTACTACTCAATACACAGCAGTATCTAGGAAGCCTGAAAGCTCTAAAGTCCTGTTTTATATCATCTATGCTGCATTTAACCAGACTTAGTCACTTCATAGCTCAAAAGGAAATCCCAGATTGTGCTTGCTGGAATGAAAAGTGTAAAACTAGTCTGATTCAGAGGCAACCCAGAGGCTTCCTCGTAGTCACACTACCACATTATTGGTGCCGGATGCCCCAGACAGAACTTGAGGCACCACTGCGGTATGCACTGTCCAGCAGCAGTCATGAAATTTAATAATAATCTCCAGCAGAGAAGACAGGAAAAGGACAGCAGAGAAAGCAACACACACAAGCAGAATGACTCACGTGGAGTTACGCAGCACCTCAGCAGCACAGAATAAATTCACTTCTGACTCCTAAAGCCCAAACCACTTACTAGGTTATGTCTCAAATTTTAAAAGGTGTTTTCCATACTAGTACAGCCTGTCTTTTTTGGCTGTGCTTATGACCTGGTCCATTACCATCTGACAATGAATTTCATTAACTAGTCCTGCCTTGCACAAACAAATCATCTTTTTAACAGTTTCAAGATTTGTTATGTCCAGCCTGCTGACCCTTCTCTCATTTGTCTTCTTTATTATTAGGAACAGGTAACTATACTGATGCCACCTACATCTGCAGTATCATTCACAGGATAGAAAGTGGGAGAACAAAGAGAATTGGGCTTCTCATGAGTTTGGGTTTTTTAAATCTCCCCTCTCCTTCACAGAGCTATCAGTAAATTGGTTCCATCATGTATTTTTTATTTAAACTTCAAATGGAATCCTGCAACCTGTATCTCTAATCTGCAATGGGATTAGATTCTTTTATACAAAACTTAGCAACAAGTGCATGCTGACCAGAGACCTGTGATGAGACACACTGCTTCTAGTCTTCCCTAGAAAATCTGCAAAACTTCTGGGGCAATGCGACTGATAGAAGAGGGAGCCCCAAAAATATTGGGTTAAAAAAGCCAAGGGAGCAGCTTCCAAGAAGCTGCCTGGACCTGCTTAGCAAGTATTCAGGCAGTCCATAAGGCTCTGCATCAACAGAGCTCCCAAAATCCTTTAAAAAAAAGAAACATTTAAGTGATACTGGCAATATAGTTATATGGAGTAAGGCTGATAGCAAAACATGCTTTCTGCCACTCTTCCGCAGCCTGCGTATTTTCCAGATACAAAAGATGATTGTGTTGGTTTCATAATAAACCCAGAACCATAGAGCCGCACTGAATGTGATCACAGAGCTGAAGAGAACATCACCCACCAGGCAATAAATCCAACAACAGGCTACTTTTAGTTATTTTTAACTGAAAGCCTAACACCTTGCTACCCTCAAAATACTTTTCTACGTAAGTTTCCCCCTAATTAGAGGGGGGAAAGAAGGGGCTGTGATGGCACCATACTGTCCTTACTACTACAGTATCAGATGGGACAAGCAGCTGAAGGAGCTCCAGTGGTGCAAGATAGACACCAACCCCCAAAATCGTCCAACCCCGAAACCTTGAAAGCTAAAGGTGATTTTTCCACCTTCTTCACGGGCTCATCTGCAGCACGAAAAACAAAATACAAAAGCAGAACCGACACACTTTACAGTTAAACAGCGACTTCACCTTTACTCTGTAGGCCCTGGTCTGACAGAACGAGATGAAGAAGGGTGTGGATGCAGCGGGCAGGCCGCGGGACCCCGGCGGAGGGCACTTCGGGGAGAGGCGGGCAGAGGAGGCCCCCCCCGGCCGCCTGGCCCTCAGCTGAACCGCCCGCCCTGACGTCAGCTGGCGGCGGCGGCAGCATTCCTCAACAGTGCCGACAAACCCACTGGTGGGAAGCTTAGAAAGCCCTCAGCTGTAGTGAAGAAAGCACAGGCTTGGCCGGGAGCCAGACCACTGAGCTCAGCATTTTGTAATGCACTTCCTTTTTACTTAACAGCTTGCATAATGCCTCGGCCCCTTCCACCTTTAACCCGTTGCTCACCCACACCCCGAAATCAGGTTTTGGGCCACGGCCTTGCCCTACCAGCCGGCAGTTCTCCCTCAGCAGCACGGGATCACAAACGGGGTGGCTGCAGTGACCAGAGGGACCGTCACGACCGCTCAAAACTGGGAAAAACAGGAACTCGCCCCAAGTACCACCGCAGATGCAAAATTGGGCAGTAAGGCTCACAGCCAGATCGCCACCTCAGTTTCCTCTGGTTCTACCCAAGTCCGTGTGTTGATGGTCAAAACACGTGTGCTGTATCTACAGCAGCTCTGATCATAATCAGATTTTTAATATAGGATACCTACACGTGAATCCTCAAAGTGCTGCTGGTCACACCGACTGACCCGTACAAGCAGAGGAAGGGGCAGACTGCCACTGATACTGCACCGGGGCTGGGTTCAGGCCGAGCTGGCCATCTCAGTTACGAATTAAACCCCAAAACAGGCAGATCTAAAACCAGAGGTAGGGAAGAGGCCAAGAATAGCCGTAGTAACAGCCTGCTGCATCTGCTGTGCAAATGATTTCCAATAATCTCTACAAACCTGAAGAAAATAAAGGATGTTTTCTGAAGGTCACGTAACCTTTGTTTCCACATTTCATTCACACAGCCCTGCTACTTCTGAGACCACACAGTTCCTATTCTAAAGCTGTGAAGACAGCACGGTGTAGTAAATTCCTTCCCACCCCACTCATACTGTTTAGTGACTCTGAAGATGATGACCCATTTTTAGACTTCTGCACCCAGACTGTGGCTCCGTTACAGCTGCAGAACTGTCACTGCTCCAGCTCTCCCCACAAACACACATCTCTTGGTATTTGCAACTAATACCAAGAATAATGACAAGCATCAAAGAAAGCTTCACTAGCCCTGAACCTCTTTTTCAAAAGGAGTTTAAGAGCGAAGTTGAGCACAAGAGCTCAAACTAGTTCAACACTGTCAAGTGCAAGTGTCACCAACGGCATGCATCAAATTTCCAGATAAAGCATACTCACAGTCTGCCTTTCTGTAATACTCTCTCATGACAAATGAGATTCTGTATCATCAAGCTTAGCTCTAGTTTTCTGATTACATGCCACACAAAAATATTTTTCTAGAGCATTTTTGCCCATTTAGGTGATCATCTACCCAGTACATGCTGCCTCACCCAGCAAGGGGCACTCATTTTAAAACAGTCATCACCCTAAAAAATACTTGTATAAAATTCTTTGATTTTGACCGTCAGCATCACCTCAGTACCACAGCATTACAGATATTGCAAACCCAAATCAAATAACTTGAGAAATACCATAGTAAAATTAGAGATAATTTTTAATTCACCTAGCAAGTAGTTTGCTGACAACGTGCAACCTCTGTCACAGGAAATTCTTTACAAGAAGCAGGGAAGCATTTTACAGACATTTAGTTTCAGTCAGCTGTTTCCAGATCCTCACTACCATTTACAACACAACTAATCATATTCCTGTAACCATGTCAGATGACCTGAGTCCAAAGAAAACAACATCTACATACTTCCTGAAGAGTGGCAAGTACAGTGTTGGCAAAGACTATTAAGTTTATCATTACCTTCTTTTTAAATGACAGATTTCCTAAAATGGATGTTCATGTTTTGATCATTAAAACAAGCTCTGAGTTTTAAAATTCCCCACTTAAAAAAAAAGACACTAAAAAAACCCACCAAAACGCACACCACAAAACCAGAAAGGCAGCCATCTCATCTAGCATACATCAGGTACAGTTAAAGCAAAACAAAAGCTTGGACTTCTGAAACAATTTTTTTCACACCATATTTTAATTTGAAAGAGAGATCATAGTATCAACCTGTGCTCCTAAATTGAATGAGCAGGCAGGGTGGGAGAAGATGAAGGATGTCTCTTCCCTCACACTCCCTCCATGCCACCATGCTAAAGTCTAAAGCACAGTTTCATACAATGGTTTGGATTGGAAGGGACCTTAAAGACCATCTAGTTCCAACCCCCCTGCCATGGGCAGGGACACCCTCCACTAGACCAGGTTGCTCCAAGCCTCATCCAGCCTGTCCTTGAACACTGCCAGGGATGGGGCATCCACAGCTTCTCTGGGCAACCAGTTCCAGTGTTTTACTACCCTCTCTGTGAAGAATTTCTTCCTGATATCCAATCTAAATCTCCCCGCTTTTAATGCAAAGTCCCTTTTTCTGTCTTCTGTAACCACCATTAGGAAGTGTAGAAGCTTCAGTTGTCCAGACTCTCAAGAACTGCAGCTTTGCAATGCCGTAAGACTGAAATCCTTTACGGTGTCAGTTAAAACTGTATGTGCCACGTGTTGCAAATATTAAAAAACAGGTACCATTTGTACAACTTTAAGTATTATAAATCTCTCACAGATTGCATTGTGGTGGCAAGCTGGACAAATTGAAGAGTTACACAGTAAAATACCTACTCTTAAGAGTTAAAAGCATTTTTATCTCAATGCATAACTGACACAGCATCTAAATGCATGGAATGAATCAGTTCAATGCCTTCAAAGCACCAGGGCACTTATTTGAATAAAAGTTCCCCATAGCTACCATAACTGCCACAACATACATATTTTAAGCAAGATTTTATCAGCATATACAGCAACACAAAAAACTCAAGCACACTAGGGGATGACTTAATACTTACTATGGGGGCCATGACTTTTTATTTTCTTGACGTTTACAAATTTGGTCTCTGCTTTAAACACGCGAGTTCTGTATTCTTTACACTTAATATATAATTGAGTTGGAAAGGATCTGTTGCTATATCTGATCTATTCTATCACTGCAGTGTACAACTGGCAGATTTATATGGACATTAATCTTCCTGAAATACTCCTAACAATGCCAATTCCACAAACTGACTAAAATGTTCCACTGGGTAACTGACACCAGCATTAAAGGGATTTCAGTTACTGAGCTTCCACTTTCCTCATTTTAGGTTTTCATTTATGGTACTTGCATGAACTCTTAAAAATAGCTCCCCATGAGCCTCCCATTTCTTCTGTTACAGTAATGCCCCTAAATCACCTCTGTTGACAGAACAAGTTGAGAAACATTTAGTATATCTCCTTTTTAGACACTGCAGTGTTACAAAACAATTACTTTCAGATGAAGAAATGGATAGACATTTTGTATTTAGATTTAACTTTCCACCATGCTTATAACACTTCCTCAGGGCAATTCCAGGTAGCTGTCTCATGGAGAACAATGTCCTTTTAGGTGGTTTTTACCATATCAGCATCACAATTATCTCAGTAGTCCTCAGAAGAAAAAAGGTCATCAGCACAGAAGCCAACCACATCAGTGTGCTGTTTCTGGCTCCTCTCAGGGATTTGAAAACAGGAGAATGAGTGATGGTCTACATACTCTTAGCAGCATTTAGTATCACTAGGTTTCACTACTAGCTTAGCATCTGAAAATGCTGAACATCAGTACTAATATGGGCAGCTGCTGCTACTTTCAAAAGTCTTCCTAGTGTAATCCCATTCATTCTTACATTTCTCAGGGTTTTCTACTTGACATTGGGCTTCTCATTTAGAGCAGTAAAGTTTTATTTGTCTGCCTTTCAGCCTTTGGATTGTTTTTAAGCTTCTCTTAGCTGCAGTTTGAAAAGTCAGTTTGCAGTTAGTACAGTTTGAAAACTGCAAACCCATAAAGAATTACAAGAGGCAAATAACTACGGAATTTTAGCATTATCTCCTAGGGGTTTTATTATTATTTAAGTCTTTTGATTTCAGAAGTTAATAATAATTTTGAACACTTCAGTTGACAATTACGCAACACTAATTATGTACCCATTTAGCGTGTGAAACCACGCATTCACGTTTTGGTTTTCATTCACTCTTCCTCTTCTCATTTTTTTGCTACACCCTTTTGCATCACAATTTAAGAGTAAACTTTTCAGAGCTAGGACTGACTAGTAACATGAGTTTACACAGGATCTCGCACAAACAGAACAAAATAAACACTGGGCAGTGGATTACAGGTGGGTAAGGGCACAGGTGATGGGGTAGTCCTAGAGTGGCAGTGTACACAAACTCGGAAGAAACCATTCAGTTATCTACAGATATCTCCTCTACCAAATCAACCGAAGAAGATGACTTTATAAACTCTAAACAAACCATACATTCTTTGTGAGGAATGTAGGTATATTATAAACAGATTCTAAATATTAATCATACAAAAGTGAAAAGCCAGAGAGGAAAAAACTTCTCTAACACATGAAAAAGGGATGGAAAGAAAATGACAATTCAGCATAAAGATAATACAGTTAAGATTTCCATTTCAAGAGAAAAAGCTAAGGTGGCTCTTACAACCAATAAACATTTTTTTGTTGCAGTTAAATATAAATCACTAGCCTTGCAACTATTTTTAAAGAGAAACTCCAGTGCTAAACTGCACCCTTTTTAAAGTTGGCAACTCTTCACAAGTTCTATTTAAGAACAAACTGAACTCTTACATTTAATTTATGCAGACTAAGACATAGTTTTCTCCTGTGAGCTCTGTACTTTTAAAAGAAGATATCTTTTCTGGTCATCTCTACAAACCCGTATTTTATTTATAAGAGGCCTAAAAAGGGAGATTCAAATGACCGTAACTTGCCCCTTACCTGCCTTTACAGTTTGTTCCGCAGTGGATAGTTAAATGCTCAGATACCAAGCGATTTCAAGCAGCTGTTTCTACCTTGCACTGCAGTGTAGCAATGCAACTCTGAGCATCAGGCTATTTCATGAGCTCTACAGCAAAGACCTAAGAAACAACAGATGCTGCAAGGGAACAACTCTCCTTCCATTTTCTCAGCCAACTGGATGTAATGTATTTAAGGACACAAGGCAGCATACATTCATTTTTTTCAACCAGCAAAGACAGAAGTAGGAAGAAGCTTATTCAGTGACACTGTTACATGGCCTTTTTTTGGGCACAGAACTACTTCAGATAAACCAAATCCTTCAAGGAGCCACCTGGGAGAAAGGTTCTTTGGTGTTAGGTATTCCTCCTCTTAGTTTTGGGTGGTAGGGGATGGTTACCTTTTCCTCCTTCCATCTTGGTGTTTTTTTGGAAAAACTTCTTCAGCTGCCAGGCCTAATGTAATTTAAGAACTGGCTAGGAGAAACAAGACAAGCCAGATATGAAGGGGACTCCCCACTCCTCCTTGGACAAAGATTTGCTGCCTTAGCACAAGCACAGATTAGAAGGTAATGAAGTATGCCATTAATGGCTTATGATTAGGAAACCCATAGCACCTCAGGCTAACATACCTAGAGGCATGACCTCACCCGTGTTACCTTCAGCATCAGGGACACAGCAGAAGCTGCAGAAGACAGTCCCAGCCACTGACACTCATTCTTGCCCCCTACTCTCTCCTCTCAAGTCTCACCAAAACCGTTCTCTGTGGTCTTACACCTCAAACTGAATCAAGGAATGGAGCCAGCTAGGAGGAAAAAAAAAAAAAGCAACATCTTTCACTGCATAAGTTCTCTTTCCCACATGACCACACCAGGCCACATACAAAAACCCCACTTCTGCTGGCACAAGTAAAGGAGTAAGGCAAAGACAGAAAAAAGCAGCTGAGAGCGCCTCCAGCTCACACTGATATTGTAAGAAGTGTATGAGAAACCACAGACTAAATCATACTTAAGTATGCACTGAGTTCCCCAGTGGCCACAACACATGGTAAAGCGTGCCTGCAAACATTTAACCAATCTTATGAATTATTTTAATAGGTTTTCACTAGTTTAAAATGTAAATTTCAAAGTAAAACTGGCTGAGCCAAAAATGCAACAGCTTCCACACAGACAGGTAAACACACACACACCAGTAACACTTGTTCTCTCCCCACTGCACTTTCAAATTGTAAAACACCCAGAACCTACACATCAGTTAAGTTGCTGACACAAAAACATCAGCTTTTTATTCTCACCATTACTTTAGCTAACAAGCCACCACAGCATCAACACTCATAAAGCAGTCTGCAACTTTCACAAACACCCTGAATACACAACACTGTACCCCACGTAGAAGACGTTAAGTACCAAACTCTGTGTTTCACTATCACATGGCTCAGGGTATACATTGCTAGTTACTCTTTCAGAAGAGTTTTTCAAGCCTCCAGCAAGGGTTAAACCTGTTGCCTTGAAATGTCAAGCCCCTACAAGAGGGGGTATGAGCCCTGCTTATACAACATGCTGGAGTTTACTCCAGTATCTTCCAGCCCCTGCCAGAGTGCTTTTCTAGTTCAAACTACAAACTCTGTCTTTCCTGCCTACAATACAGCGTTCATAAATAAAATGCAATAATCTGCAAGGAAGCATCAGCTGATTAGAACTGCATCCCTAGCAACTGAGTAAATGCCATCACAGGGTTCAAACAAAATGTAAGAATACAGTGGCAGTGTATTAGGATGCTGCAGCGGTGCAGTCCTTACAATTATGTATTGGACAACAGACCTCATACAAAGGAGGAAGTTCAGATACTTAAAATGAACAGATGATTGGCTTGCAGCTTTCGAGCTGTTTAAACAGACTTTTCCGAGGAATCACCCCTTCTTACTGACAATGGATCTGAAAAATTTTGAAATATTCCTGCCTTGCACCAACACAGAAAAGCCGGTTGTTAAAACTCTGAAATTGCAGAGACAAAACATAAAATTAACAAACACGATTGCCAAGCGCATTGAAAAACTGCAGTGTAACTGCTACAGGGCAAAATTACGAGACATTAGTGACTCAAAGGTACCCCAACAAATGCCAAAAAAGTGGGTAATATCATATTTACTATCCAAGAAAAGCTAACATTATGTGGGGGGGGGGGGGGGACGGACAACAGACACTAGTAAAACGCCAAACTTGCAGGATGTTTAAACATCATAGCAACAACACCGCCTACAGCTGTAATGTTCATACTTAGTAACAAAGCCTCCAGGCTTTCTATTTACGGAACGCGCAGGGGGTAGGGGAAGAAGGGAAGGTGTACATTTATCTATCCTGACGCATTAAAAGATTTTTGGATGTGAAAGTCAGGAAGGACTGTCCTAGCTGAGACCTTGTGACTGTTGTTGTTAGCGAGTTTGATCCAGACTGTAAAGGGGTAGTCTCCCTGAGGAAGTTAAGGGTGAAGGTCAAAGCAGATTAGCAGCCACCTAACCTCTTAGCCTCCTGGAAGATTCCCAACAGACATATGACAGAAACCACCTTTGCAAAATTTAGATGTAGAAACCAAACCATGCCTGCATAAGTCATTTCTTCCAAAGATCTTCAGGGAAGAAAATGGTCTGCAGGGAGTACCTGTTTCCTCAGAATGGCCAACTTTGTTGGAGAAAAGTCTCCTATATTTTAATATAGAACTTAGTAACAACAAAATACTGACAACATTTACAGAAATTCTCCATCTCATTGCTCCTAAACTACTGTACTTCTTGAGGACTAAGTCATTAACAAAATTCTGTACTTCAAGTCCTTTTATTTCACAGCTGTTACTTCAGGGAATGCAACTTTTAAAGAATTATCCTTACAAAGAGCAGCCTTTCAAGTCTTTTAATTAGGTGGTGGTGGTTGCCTTAGATTTTATCTGAAAACCTGATACCATACTTAGTCACCATGCAAGGACATAAATTATAATGTGTAAGCCAAAGCTATGCCAAAACTCCTACTGAGAATGCACTCCATGTCTAATGTTCCAAGGAAGCTGTCTTTTGATGGGAGAGACAGCCTTAGTAATTACTGTAGAAGGTGAAGACATGAATGGCTTACAGGTGAAACTAAAGTATTCAACTCCTGTCACAGATTTGGTTGCAGCAACATCTACTCTGAACTAGAAAACACTTCTCCAAGTTACGCTGTCTTCTCCCTCCAGGATGTACTTGCAGGGCTTTCTCCTGTTGCCTTACCAGCCCTGCACAGAATGAGAGACTGGGAAGGAGTTACGGCTTCATCCTAGTTGCCTCATAAGCCAGTCTCATCTCCAGACAAAATGACAACTTCTTAACCTAAAGACACTGAAGAAATGACAGGGTCTGTGGTCCAGCTAAACAGAGTCACATCTGCTCAAAGGCTGAACCTCACACAGCTCTATTTTGTGTTCAAAAAAATGTTAGGAAAGACAGAAGTTAGCCCAACCTGCCTCTCAGCTACCAACAGAAGGATCTGAACCACAAACACCCAGAGCCAACAGGCTGTGGTTTGCCTGCTTACATCCCCTGCTGATGAGAACACCATCACTGTCATCTTGACAAAACAGAGCGTGCAGAACTTCTAAACCAGATCCCAAACGTGCCAACATCATCTCTGACAAACTGCTCTCTGTTGACAGGGAACTGTAGAGGCCCCTAACAGATGGGGCCAAGTTGAGTTTTATTAGATGATAATTTCCCTGTCAGGAAGAAAACCCAGCAAAACCCAAAACAAAAACCCTACCCACATATTTGCACTAACAGTCCTGTCAAACCAAGTTGCTTAGACCCACATATCTTTGCATTTTTGACTGAAATAGTCCATTTGTGTGCCTTGTGTGGTTAGGTATTTAAACTCAAACCCATTATCATGCTCTTCAGTCCCAGAATTCCATTACTATGTCACTTCACTGTGGACTTGTAAAACTGAATTCTCCCTAAAGCCTTTCTTGGAGGAGTCTCATTTACTCTAGCCCCCTTGCACTCAGATTTTCTTACCAGTCTTGACGACTAGATTAAAGTAATTTTAAATGAGATGACAGGTAAAATCTTAGTGGGGATGGGATTAGTGAAATGAATACTTTGCTAAACATGTTCATGGCATGGAGGGAACATGAATGAGCAAAGATCATGTCACTAATGTAATAGAGTCCTCTGGATGTACTTGAAATACTTTCCTGTGTCTGGCATGATCCTAAGCATTTTAAATTTATACCCAGTCACACATCTTTAGTGATCCATTACACTATATATGTATGAACTTATCTTTAATTACTACGAAATCTTCTGTGTTACATTCAAGGTCAACTCCATGTCTTTTTCTATAACTTAAAAAATTTTTAACATCCTCTTAAAAGCAACTAGTATTTCTGCAATGTTTTCTAAACAAAACACTTTGAGTCAGCCATATAATCTCTATCATGACCTTTTCATGCATGTTCATCTCCACCTTCTGCAAGATGTCCTCAAGAGCATGTAGGAAGGCTACAGCTTTACAGATTCCAAGTCAGCTTAGGTCCACCTAATTTAATATACCCAAGAAGAAACAAGTATTTGACAATTAGGTTGTGGCTATGACTTCATCCTTATGCATCCAGAGGTACTGGATGAAAATGCTTGAGGTTTTCCACCAAGTGTTCAAAGATATAAGTAGATCTTCACTACTGGGGAAGGGAAAGAATAGAAAATTTTGCCTAAGTTACCCCAAAGGAAGACCATCTTAGAACACGAGAATTTGCAAAGGAAGCAATATATTAGAATTCTACTGAGACAGGGTCAAGCCCTTAAACTGGAGTTAAGTCAAAGATGCATTGCTTCCTTGTTCCTACAACATTTTCTTGCTTCCTTCTTTTACTTGGGAGGAATTATCTGCAAACATCTATAAAGTTGTATCATCACTGTACTTCAAATTTTCCTCTGAGAGTGAGGGCTAAAACTTTGACTGCAAGGTGGTGCCTGTATCTACATCTATATTATCATCTATTTTCCAGCCTTCTATCCATACACCAGCCTTCCAGATAAAATGCAGCCTACCCTAATTTCTCAACTGTCATAAAAAAAACAAAGAGAACTTAAAAGTTGTTTATCATGTCAGCAAAAGCAAAAGCAGACCCTATATCTTCGCCCCCCCCCCCCCCCCCCCCCCCCCCAAAACCCTCCTGCACTACTTACCTTCTCCAAATACAAGTGTCTTGTCTAACAGCCTGGAAGTGAAAGCAGAATGGAGTATGGATCAGTTGTGTACCAACCACTCCATTTGAAAGCTAGCTTCTGAACTGAACTGCAGACAGAAAACCCAGCTTTTTTAGGGAATGAAAAAAAAAATGTCATCAGTACACACTTGCTGTTTAGTCACCCGTTCACCTGCATGAAAATGCTTATTTTGTAAATCTTACTGTACACTGGAAAAGCCACATACACTGTGGAAACTGAGAGCCTCTTAGACCCCTTATAGGAAAAGATTTGATGTTAAAAACAACATTAAATAATGTTGCTTCTAAAGTGTAATTTTGCAGCCATTTTCCTTGCCTGTCACTTTCCCTAACTGTGATAAACAGAACCTATAAAAATATGACAGTTAAGGACACATAATCATAGTTTTGAAAACTATGGAACTAGGTGGTCTTTAAGGTCCCTTCCAACCCAAACCCTTCTATGATTCTATGATCATAAGATTTTCTTGCATTCTGGAAAAGTCAAAAAAGAGCTACCTTTACATTTGCTGTGGGAAGAGAGATTGGTCTGGGAAAGAAAGGGAAAGGAGCAGATCCTGAGAGATCTGCACCTACATCACTGTTTGCATTTCATAGAATCATAGAAAGGTTAGGGTTGGAAGGGACCTTAAAGATCATCTAGTTCCACCCCCCCTGACGTGGGCAGGGACACCCTCCACTAGACCAGGTTGCTCAGAGCCTCATCCAGCCTGGCCTGGAAGAGCTGAAGCTAGTAATAAAGCCAGGTTAAACTACTGTAGAGCTCTCTGATGACCTCCTATTGAAGGCACTTACTAAAAACTGCAGCAGTTTTCTATTGCATGCAGAACAGAAGATACCATAAACTTAAATTTCTCCAAGAGTTACCCTTGGTTACTCTTTACCCGTGCTTTGCTCCATTCAAGATAATCTGGGGGAACAAGAAAATGGGGAGGATGGCAATCCAGGTCAGCCTTTCAGTAGTAATCTCACACCAAGAGACCTGTCTCAGAGAACCAAAGCAGCAGCAGGGCACCTGCAACCAAGTTTTGTTAAGCAAAAACCCAAGCAGATCATAGAAACAACCGTAACAAACTAACACTGGTTAGCAAACAATATGCTAACAGAGAGGAAAACACACGATTAATGAAGTAATTGCAGAGCTCCTCCCAGATAAAAGCAGCACCAATTCCAATCCCCATCCACTTAGAATGGTTTCAGTGCTGGTTGTTACAAAAATCAAGCTTCAAAACTATTTCCTCTTAGAGTTAAAAAGTATTCCAATTACACAGGCAGGGCAAATGAGGGGTTGTGCTAAGTGTTTTTGTTTCGCTGCTGTGTGAGGTTAAGGGTAGTCTGAAAGTCTGAAACCAGAAAAAGCTAAATTGCTATCTTTTGATTGTTAGTTGAAAAACAATTAGAAGCTTCAAAATGCTTAAACCCTTCACTTACATTAGGAAAAAATATCAATACAACAACAAAGAAAATCCCAACCTCAAACAAGTGCAAGTACTCAGTCATTAACAAGCTTGGAAGGATACTCATACACAAGTAATTTGTATTCTACTTTCAGACAGAATCACTATTTACTACTCTGAACTGCCAGACCAAAAAAAAAAAATTAAATTATTGCCACTGACTCCTACTCCACCAAGAACTTCAGACAGTATGAAAAAAGTGAGCGGAACTTGCACTTCTAAAGAGAGCAGAAATTTTTTAAACCTTCAAACATGACCATGGTATCTGCACCCTGGATTAAGAACATGGCTAGCAATTTTACTTCGCCTTTCTTCTTGCTCCAGCACTTACTCCCCTTTTAATGCAGAAGTCCAGTAAATTTAAGGAGTAAAAGGATTGAAGATTTTTAGTATTTTACCCCTCCCACTCAAAGCAATGCATACTGTGCTTGAAATAAAGACAAAGTGTTTCTTCAAACATACACTGGGACTGAGCACAAGATTTTTCATCCCCAGTAGTCATTTGCTATAAGCTAAACTGTACCTGCACAGTATCACTGAACAAGACCCACACCCTACCGTGCCAGTGCATCCCATGAGCAGCAGAAAAGGCAGCTACCACAGGCTCAGATTCACAATCCTCTGTCTTGGTCGGAACTTCTGTGCGTGAAGCCTCTCATGCCCAAGAATAAATCAATTCCTGATGCATTACCTGCTATGCAAGCCTCTGGTCACTGATGTTCAGCTCTACAGTAATGCACGCTCGCTCTGTGCTGCTGCACAGAAAATGTAACATCCTCTTCCACCAACAGCCTGTAAAATAAACTTTGTTTACATGGCCAGGAATTTGTATTGTGCTTTATATTGTGCTGTGGGCCAACCAGCTGGTTTTGTAGATAAGAAACCAGAAGAGAAGGCTCAGGAGTTTCACATCAATTTGTACACTCTCTTGAAGGGAGAGTGTAAGGAAGATTGAGCCAGGCTCTTGACAATGGTGCCCTGTGACAGGACAAAGAAAAACACAGGAGCTTCCTCCTGAACATAAGGGAAGACTTCTACCATGTGAGTGACTTCCAGGCCATTGCTTCAAACTAGACAGTAATCTTAGGAAGGAGTTGGATAAAATAAGGCATTACATGCAAGCTCTTTAGGAATCAACTCTGTTTAATAAGCATTCTTTAGTCTTGACTGAGTGGTCAAAAGCCTAGAAACTAGTTTTCTCTCTGGATTAACTCTGCCAAAAATCCAGACTAAAGAGTTTCAATTCTCAGCCAGTCAAGTAAAAAAACTAAAAACCACACATCACACAAGAAAACAGGCCTAAGCTATATTGGTAACAGTGCAAAAATTCTGAAGCTTAAGATTTAGCTGCCAGCAGACACACAAAAGTGGTTAATGCCTGCTGAAAGATTTGAAAAGCTCTAAAGAAAAGACACAGTGTTTTTGTTTAAGAATCCCTTCTTAAAACTCATTCTTCATGGAGCCATTATTTCTTGAAAGAAATTAATGAGGACCTGTTTGGGGGGGGGGGGGTGTGATTATTTTTTTTGAAGACATTTTAGTGCCAACAAATACAAACATCCACTAAGTGATGAGCTGCCTAACTACTGTTAAGCTATATACTTCTCCACAGACTTCGGTGTAAAGTACCCCACAGATCTGACTCCAGCCATTTCTGTTTTCAGAATTTTTTGGCTTAAGTTCTGCAATCACTTAATGAGCTTTCCGCAGCTTCCACATTAACAGATGCACTGGTTTTAGTTGGGACAGTTTAATTTTCTTCACAGTAGCTGGTATGAGGCTGTGCTTTGGATTTGTGCTGAGAAGAACACTGGTAACACTGCTGGGTTTAGTCGTTGCTAAGTAGTGCTTATACCAAGTCAAGGAGTTTTTCAGCTGCTGATACTGCATCCATGTAACCAACTTCTCTACAAGAAGCTGGGAGGGGAGACAGTCAGGACAGCTGACCCAAACACACCAAACAGGCCTTTCATGCCATCAAACGTGCCCAGTATATATGCTGGGGGAGTTGGCCAGGAGGGGAAATCACAGCTCGCAAAACAGTTGAACATTGTTCTGCCAGTGGTGAGCAGTTTTCCTTTCTAGTTTCCTTTTTATTACATAATATTATCATTAGTAGAAGTAGTAGTAGGATTTTCATTACACAGTATTATAATTTTATTTCACTTACTTTCAATTATTAAACTGTTCTTGTGCAGACACACGCAGTATAACCCAGTCCCATCCTTCTACAGAGCCAATGAAATTCTAAAACAGCAAAGTAAACTAACTTTTAATTAGCCTTACTGCATACATCTCTTTACAGGATGAACCACATTTCAAGAACTGCCGATGCCCCCTGAAAAAGGTTTAAGACTTTTTATACTGTTTCAGAAACATAAACCATAATAAATATAGTAAGAAGAACTGATTCAAGTATCAAACTAGAAAAGAATCAAACCAAGCTGTCAAAGAAGAAACTGCAGTAGTGAGGGTCATGGACAAGACACTTCACCACACTATTCGTTTGCAACTGACAAAAAACGCAGTAGAGAACAAAAATGTGGAGAAGAGGACAGAAAGGTAGGAAAGGGAACATGTTATAGCCAATGGGAACCAAAAATGGCTTCTTGAGCCCCATAATGCAGTTCTCCCCAACCTAAAAGGTACCTTCAACAGCTGTCAGAAGTGCTTGCCACAGGAAGATTTTTTAAAAGGAGGAAAAAAAATAAAGTCTACAACAGAGATAAGTCATTTTGGCTTGGTGGGGCAAAAAAAGTGATTGCCATCCATGATCTTTCTATGTCAGATTCGGCTCAGCTTTATCTCTACTACAGAGGAACATTTTGAACAGCATAATTCACTGTATCAGTTAGTGTTGAGCATGCTGTGTTTTGATAACCCCATACACAGTAAGTTAGTGAACTGTTCTAATTCAAGTTTTTAAATATGCACTATGTCAGGTTTTAGGGTTCTTTCCTTAAAGGACAATCTCTCGCTCTTTACAGACAATCCAGTTGAATAATCAAAGTAGAGCGATTTAAGAGCTTAGAAAAAAGGTGGATGCAATCAATTTTAAATTGTTTTCTATTGTTCAATGAACACACTGCATCTCATCCTTTGTAAAAGCAGCCTAAGTGCACAAGCCTGCTGTAGCTAAGCTCCATGTCTGCTACATGCAAGACATGGAACTTAGAATCATAATATTTTTAAGATTTTGTGACTGGCATGGAACTGAACAAGATGAAAATAGTTAAATTACCTAATTAGAATAAGTTATAGTATATTAGTTGAATTAGGTTTTTTATTTTCAATATCCAGTATCAGTTAAAGCTCCCAATGAAGAGTTAAACATGGAAGTGTTTTGTTTGAGATCACGTAACTCAGCTAAGTTTAAACCTCTCCTTCAGACAGCCTCCCATAGTGTTCAACCACGCACATTTTAAGAGGCAGGATGTCATATTAGAAACGCTCTTCAGATTAAAGGAGAAAGTAGTTTGTCATTTTCAGACTGGTAGATTCACAACAGTTTATAAACCAAAGTACAAAACATCTGCTGGCCAATTATGAAGGCTGTAATAAACCTTTTTTTTTTGTTTTGCTCTTCAAGGCAAAGCAATTTACCCTCAGCAAATGAGCAAGTGGAATTGTGCAATGCTGCCTTGCTCCGTTTGTGCAAGAGCTTACTCTCTGTATGTCATTTAGGCTGTACAGTGCCATCGGGCTGCCTTCCTGTTAATCCTGCTGCTGCTCTCAAGTTCCCTCCTCCGTGCCTGCAGAACTTGATTTGATCGGTGCCAGCACAGCCCCCCGCAGCCCAGTCACGCAGGACAGCAGCAGTTACCCTTCAGAACAGCACGTGCATTGCTCCTTAAGACAGTTCTCCCCGAGTTACGGGTTAAGCGGCAGAATAAACAAACAACTGGAGAGTTAAAGCAGCCGCAGAGCTAGATGAAGGCTCGGTGGTAATGGTTTAGATACAAAGAAAAACGAAGGGGGAGATGAGCAGCATTCCTTTAAGGTTATCTAAGTAATAACATATATGCAAAATGAGAGGTACTGGCTGTGGAAGGAGCATTACAAAAGCAAGCACATCAAGACACTGGTTTACAAACATCAGGGGTTGCTTATTTTGAATGAGTATTTCCATAACACTCCCACATAATGCTGAATTCAGGAAAACCCAAGAGCTCCAAGACCTACTGGGTTTATTTATTTAATCTAGTTTAACCCCAGCAACCCCCCCATTCCTCACCACAAGACAAATCACACCACCTGGGCATGCACTTCCTTCCCTCTATGTTAACAGAATCTCTGTGTTACAGCATTTTTTGTTAAATCCAAAAAGGAACATGCAAAAGCATACAGTTTTATTCGCTAAATATTAGCATCCTTAAAGTCGGTAATATAAAAAGAAAGCCCTGTGCTTCAGTAACACCACAGTCAGGGGAATTAAGTTTCCAGATACATTTGATTTGCACTCATGCTGCCAGCTGCCTTTACACTTGTGCTTCTGGAGAAAAAAGCCTTTCCCCCCTACTGAAGGTCTTTGTTTTACCCAGAGGCCAGCTCACCTTACCCCTGAAAGCCTCAGCTTTTGCCAGCTGTTCACACAATAAACAGCTGTGAATGTATGGAAAACCTATCACCACTGGCAGAAAAAGAAGGGTGTTCTGTGTTTACAACGGAACAAAGTCTCCAAAACATATAAGCATTTCAGTATATTCCAAGAGACTTTATTTTCCCCCTCCCTTTCACACCTATGTATGAGCCTTCAAAATTAGTCTGTGTAAACAGCAGGATTAATTTCAATAATTAACATCAGATTGCCCAAACCAGGCTATCCGCCTGCTAACCGCTAATGTGAAATGCGAGAGCATTAGCAACAGGAGCAGCAGTCATCAGCAGCACAGAGGGTTAATGAAGGTTTTCCTACAGGTCCTGTTCCTGCTTTAAGTGAAGCACCAGGTGGGCCAATACATCTAAGAGGGTAGATGTATATCCACCCTGAACACTGTCAACAGAAGAAAGTAATTCTACCTTTCCAGGCATGCTCAAGAATTTCTAACTTTCTGTGAACTGGTTAAAGGCCACAGATTCCTTTCACCTTCTATGTTTTTATCTCTAAAATAACCTGCCAATTACAGTACAGTTCCCAGTTTGATATTTTATTTCAGGTATGAACTTCAAATAATGACCAAGATCCAGCACATACATACCTTATCCCAGCCTCTGTGGAAATAACCTGGTCACTTAGGAAAAAGTGCGAGTGAAGCTATTCTAACTCTTCAGCTGAGGTTACTCCTTCGTGTTCTGTTCACTCTCCGTATGCATCAAATTAAAGCATGCATCAAATTAAAGCATGCTTAATCAACATGTGCCCAATCATATTCAGAATAACCAGAATTGAAGGATACTAAAAAGTTTGCAATTATCAGGAATGTACTTGAAGGTTTTAGCAATTAAGAGCTGAAGGATTTCAAAATGTTAACAACGGTTGCATCTAATGAGGTCAATGTCACATTCTGCTTAGAAGTAGGTGGTTTAAATCTCAATTCTCCTCATAATCAACACTGGGTTCAGGTTTGCCTTCGTCTTTCCTTCTTATCACTACTACATGGGAGGGGGAAGGAAGAGAAGAAAATTAACTGAAACCATCACAAAGCTCAATGAGAAGCACAGTGTGGGCCTGTATAGTCAGCATAATTCATCATTCAGTATAGATTTTTCCTTCTTTTAAGGATGCCAGTATTTCCAAAACTGACTGATTGCTTTTAATTTCTCAATTTACTAAGTGTTCACAATGGTCTAAGTCGGGAAAAGCCACTCCTATCTAAAACCAGGTTCCATACACATGAAACAAGTGAACGCTGTTTTGAGGCCGCCCAATAGCCGAGGTTTCAATCATTATGCACAAAACATCTCCTATTTGCTTCATTACCTGGTGCAGTGCTGTTCTTGGGAAGACACTATTAAACCGCATCGCCTAAAGACTCAGACTAGGCAATTTTGTGCCTGTTGTTTCTGCCCAGGTTTTGTGAGCTAAAACAGATGGAGTGCTTGCATCCTGAATCTGTAACAGATTCAACCTGATGGAAGCCTATCAACTCAACGTACACACTCTGGGATTCATTTAGCAGAAATGGTGTGGTGAAAGTAGTTTCTTGAGTCCAGCCCCTAGTTTGCACTCAGTTTCATCTCTAAAGATGGATACATTTAAAGAGACTACTAGATGAACTAAACCTGTCTTCTGCATAGCATAACTAACAGGAACTCTGGGCTGAATTCAAATAGAACCAGAATGGGTAAGACTAGACAATTTTAACAGTAGCAGTTATTTGAACCCAATATCCTCATATCTTCAAAATTTAAAACCCAAGAGTTGCCTTAGATGTCTCTACTAGGTCAAACAACCTTACATAACTTCGCACCTACTGCGGCAACAAAAACTATGCAAAGGCACAGCTGGAGGCACATTCATTGCTCCACAGAAACTGCCCTGTGCGGAGCCTCCCAACAGTAACTGGAAAGTAATCCACAGGACTGTACCACTTGGTGGAGAGCGGTCAGCTGTCTTTCAGGAAGGTGCAAGATAAAGGTCTGAAGAGAGGAAATTACAGGGAGCAGCTGACACACAGCAGCTTTCTGGCCATGCACCCACAGGCAGCATTCTCACCTCCAGCTGGTGTGAAGGTATTTACGTAATGCTTCTGGAGGGCTTTGGCAAGGATGGCAAGTGCAAGTCAGGATTCCTGAACCAGTTCTGCAAAATTCTGAACTTGTGAGCAAATCTGTATGCTAAGAGCTAGGTATGTTCTTTTGGGGTTTGGTGGTAGACTGTTTTTTCATTCAGCCCCAGAACTGGGATGAGAACATCCACTGTGAGCTGTCTGTTCCATTAAAGAAACATCAATCCCAGTAAATTTTACATTTGGCAGGTTTGAAGAGGCTCACTCAACTGCAGTGCACCAGAATCTCAGGTTTTTAACACTCTTAAGTGCCTTCCCAATAAAACAATACTTTTAACTGAGGCAAAAAGTTTTCCTCAGCATAAAGATAAAACATACTCAGTTGTGAATAAAATGTGACTTAAACTTTTTCTAGAAGTTTGAATCTGTGTCACAATCTTGTATTTGTGCAAGTATAGTAACTGAAGTACACACATCCACCACCCATAGCAGATGAAATAACAGAAGAATTTCATGCAGATAAAGGAAGCCAGAAGCACTGGTTTTCTCCTCTTTCCCCACTCAGGTCCCATAACCCTTCATCGCTCCTGTGCTAGTACTGCTTACGCTGAATATAACCTACCCAAGCTTCAAAATTTAACACTTCTGTTCTAATAAACTGTGTTTAAAGAACCTCTCTGTTCTTTTCGCTATTTCTTAGCTTCATGTGAGAAACCGTGCTGCATATAGGTGAATACCCTGTTCTGAACATCCAGTTTCCTCTGATTGTATTTGTCCTCAAAACAGCAGAGAGGAAGTAGTGCTAGAGGTGGAGGGGTTAAAAGAAGACAGCCAGGAAACCACACTAATTGGTACAAAAATTGACGGACTGATGTACCTGACTGCTTTTCATTCTCCTGAGTGAACACAAGTTCAAGCTGGTACTCCTTTAACAAACCTGGTTTGCAGAAATCATGGTCAGCTTACAAAAGTATCACATTAAACAGCTGTGATCAGCCTAAACCATGGTTTGATAGAAAGGAGCCATCCGATTTTATAAAGCTGTTAGCAGTGCAGCAGTGGAGCAGGAAAGATACCAGACTAAGTAACTACACCTTCCTCAAATAAATATTTAGTTTAGGAGCCTGGATAAACACGTAAAATAAGCACCACCGGCAGAGGTTAGGATGGAACTAGACACTTAGGGTTGGAGGTCTCACAGGCTCCCTTGCAGCAGGGAGCAACCAAGAGAGGTAACGTACCCTGCATAAGCTCTGTACACCTTAAGGACCTGGTCTCTTGCTCATGCATGCCTTCAAGAGTGACACCCACCATCGTCTAGGCAGAGCTATAGGAGGGCTCTAGGAAGTCAGCAACCCAGATTAATGCTTCTGCATCGAAGCAGGCTACTGCTGAAAGCAAGCCAGTAATAAGCTTTAATCTCCCCCCAGTGCAAGCAGTTGAGAAAGCCAAAGCATCTTCTCCCAGACAGGCCTACATAAACCTCCATGAAGTCTCTTTATCATTAAGGGAAGCTATTTCTGCCCTGAAAATGGACTCATCTGCACTGTGAAGTGTGCAACAGGGCTTCCAGTGCACTTCTTCCCTGCACCAGTTATGGGCAAGTTTAGTTCTGCATTAGTTAAGCCCATCTGGAATAGATCACACATTGGCTTTATTTGAGTCCTGAAAACAGATCATTTCAGTAAATATGCCTCACTTACTGAGGCAGCTGTCTGTCATTTAGCTTCCACACTAAGCAAGTTATATAGAAGTACCAACATGCTGCTCAGCTGCTGTTCTACTTCAGGAAGCAGTAATGATACTGGAATCCAACACAGCTATTTTAGACTCTCAGTGAGGTCCATATCAAAACCACTCAGTTTACAAGCAATAAGGGGTTTTTACCTCTACGTGCCAGCTGTAGGGGTAAACTCGGCTTGAGATCTCCAATTCATGCTCCATCATTTCCTTCTCAGGCATCACTACCAGTAATAAAAACCATACAAGACATCTCACATCTCTGCTGTACAACCATGACCTCAGGTGAGACTGTGGCAACAGATCAAAGTCCAGAAGGCAAAGAGGAGACTCCAGTCCATTCTTAGCTATGTTGGCTCAGGCCTAACCAGACAAAAAGCTGTGAATGCTTACATTAGCAACTGAAGTCAACAGCTATGAATGAAAATAAACACAGAGGACATTATTTGGTCAAATAGCTACATAAGAAGCAGGAAAATTGCCTCAAAAGCCTGTGTTATATGTAAGCTCAGCAACATCTGAAGAGGAAAGAGGAATTTTGAAGGCACACCTTTTGCAACAGCTATGGAGATACAGAGACATGAACGTGTATGACTGGAGTAAATAGTTAGGTATTTCCTTCCCCTTTCCCGTACTCTTTAAGTAAACATTTGTCTGGCTTTCTTCTAACCACTGGTGGAGTGTGGGAGGGATATTCATCACTTCGCCAAGGTTTTGTAACACAGAAAAACACCGTGGATGAAGAGATGTGGAAGACTGCTCACTCATGCAGGCCCACCACACAACCTGGGCTCAGGAAAAGCCTGTGCTGCTGTCTCCAGAACACACAGGCCACCTTTCGCCATGGGAGAATTCCCTAGCACAGCAGCCATCTTTCAGCAGTCAGGGCTTCATGATCACTTCAAGTCAGCCTAAGTGTGCCTGACATAGAAAGGAGCCTCACCCTTCTCACTGCCCCCCCCCTCTTGCAATCTCCTCTCCATTGACTCAACAGTACCATTTTCTTGGCCAATAAGCCAGGTAGAACTCACCCAGCGAGATCTGAATTCATAAGCAGGCCAATTCTTGGGCTCACCATGCAGCTCCACAAGCCCTGGCACAAGCTGTGAGCTTGAGAACTGCAGCATCCCTTTGAGGGCAGCCTTCATTTAAGGCAGCCTAAAGCAAACATGTAACTTCGAGGTGAGTAACAGTAGTCTTCACAGTGGGTGAAGTTTGCAAATGACAATCACAAAACACGTTTCCAACATACAAGCTTATAAGCATAGTAACACGCATTTTCTGTTCTAAGAGTTACACAATGAGGCACTGAGCAGTAAATGAGTCACAGCACAGCAAATGAGTCAGTTATTTCATTTACCATATTCATGACTAGAGTATTTCACAATGGAGAGCATTTATTTTGATAGGTCTGTTTCATAGTCCATCCTCGGAGGAGTTCACCGAGTGACAAGAGGGAGTAAGCACACTGGAATGGGCTCCTGGAGAAGGACTCCCGTGATCACAACCACGCTGTGTTGCTGCATCAGCAGCTTTCCTTAGGGCAGCAGGCTTGGTCAACCAGGAATGTGTCCTCTTAGAAAAAGGGTGATAACACTACTAAATTATATCTGGAAATACAGTTTTGACTTCTCTCAGAGTAAAGGTTTATGGCCTCTGGCATTTATAATCTTTGTCAGGCAACCTAAGCTTACCAGCCTTAGAAAGACAACAGACATCAGGCTTTTATTTTAGCTTTAAGCCCGTATTCACAAAGACCACAGACTATCCCTCTCGATCAGCACACCACCTTCACAACACAGCCTGGGTTTTGTAGGCCACGACAAGAGCCTCTGAACAGCTGACAAGCACAGCTCGAGCTAACAGAGGCCCTGCATCACAGCACCAGCATGCCCATGTTGGGGCTAGCAAGCTGTAACCACCACCATTAGATACCTACAGCCAGTATTGCTAACAAACCTGCCCAACAGACCCCTGCTCACAAATGTATTAATTCCTGTGGGAAAGCAAACTGAGCAGAGGCCCGGCGGTACTTCTGCCTTTAGAAGAGAAGCTGTAAGAAGCTGGGAGGTGACACAGCCCAGATAACTGATCCAAACTTACCAAAGGGACAGTTGATGCCTTCAAACATGTTCAGTAAATAAGCTGGGGGAGTTGGCCAGGAGAGGGGAAAAAAAAAAAAATCTCTGCTTAGGAACTGGTTGAACATCAGTCAGCCAGTGGTTCGCAGTTTTATTTTGTTTTCCTTCCTTTATTTTATTGCCTATTAACATTATTATTAGCAGTATTTTCATTACATATTACTATTAGGATTCTTAGTATATTTATTTTATTTCGCTTACTTTCAACTACTAAACTACTCTTACCTCATCCCACAAGTTCTCCTTACCTTTTTCCTCCAATTCTGTCCCCCATCCCACGGGAAGAGTGGGAAGGTGAGCAAGCAGCTGTGTGGTACTTGGTAGCTTACTGGGGCTAAACCACGAGACACAGACAAGTCACCGAGTAGGCCAAGGCCCTTGCCTGGAATGTGGTTCTGCCATTAGGCCTTTGCTGGTTCCAGTGCACAGCATCACACTGGTGTCTCTCACCAAGGTCCCCACTGGAGATCTTCTCTGGATGTGTTGCAGGATTTGGATTCCCCTACCTTTCAACACTTCTGTAAATGAATGATTCCTTTCCCAGAATCTTTGACTTTTACTGGCTTTCTGGGTTCTACTTTTACTTCCTAAAATCACAGCTTAGTGTTTCATTGCAATCATTCTCCTCTGCTTCCTCCTTTCTACAGACATTTCTCAACACTTTACTTCTTAACTTCCTTATGTTATTCAAGTAGGAGGGGAAGATTGGCCTAGTAACAGGCAGGATTCACTGAACTGCATGCTCACGATCCACATCTCTTTCCATTCATCCAGTCTAACATTCCACTAGCTATCATTTCACACCTGGAGTAATCAGGAAGTAGCAGCTTTGATCTGACGGCCATCTTGTTCCTTTCAAGCTTACTCTACATGCTGGGAGTATTCACTCTTCTGAGAACACCAGCATCCTTCTGTGTACCCCCATGCACATACAAGTCCTTCCTTTTAAACCCAATAAAACTTTGGATCTCTTAGCTACTGAGAATAGAATGCTCACGTTTGTTCTACATTTGCAATCTTTACCATTTGTCTTCTACCCTCACCAACATCAGGTTTGTCTTCCACATGGCCTCATCCACAAGAAAAGCTTCTCCAGTCCTGATCACCACTGTAGCAACTCAGTTCTCTTCCTTTTTCCCCATCCTACTTTTATTAGACACTTCTTTAGACAAAGCTGTGCATCACTCTTGACCAGATTCCTGTCTTTCCTCACTGCACCCTCTATCCTTATTCCCAGGTCATCATGATATATGGTCCTGGAGGGGGGAAATCTGTTGTTCACAAGCTTGGGTACCACAAACATTCTCTACTAGGGGGTGGGTGGAAGATAAGAATACACATCTCCTCTCTTTGCAAAATACAATGCTTTAAATTTAAGCAATTTATTGCCTGTTGAGGAGAATTAAACCACAATCTGACTATGGCTTATAGTAAAAGAAATTCAATTATATTTTATGATCTCATGAATGCACATTTACTTCTAAGAATAAATCTGATTCAAACAGTTGCACAATGGTTTTGTTTCACCATTGCAATGGTGGAGCTTCCACCATGACTCAAACAGCTTCTGCTTCTGATACAGTACAATCTGACAAACACCCTTCAAATAAACAGAAATTCAGTGCTTTCTGAAAAACAGAGCATTTCCTTTGTGCCAGATAACATCTTATTTATAAAATGGAAATTGGAACACAAGGTTGGAAAAAAGAGGGAGAACACACCCACTTCATAACTTCAAACATATTTTGCAGTTTCAAAAGCTACCAGACAGCTAGGTCAGTTTGCCAACTTGATTTCCATTTTGAAAACTCTGTTTCATTTTGCAGGGAAGAATTATCAGCTTCCATGCCTCCACTAATACCCACTGAAAGTAGACCATATAGAGGAAGCAGCCGCCCACACTATATTCTCCTTAAAGGCACCTCTTCAGGGATCTACTGAGGCCTTTGACCTCTACCTTATCTCAGACATGACCACTTCTCCACTTTTCTTCCTAGCCTCTCATCTATAAAGGTCACCTCAACCTTTTGCTACCTCTCTTCTCTTCAAGTACATCTCGTTCAATGAGCCAAACTCTTGTTTACTCCTAAACACTTCTTCAAATCCTGCCACCAACAGCCACCTACATTTATCATCTACATAACTACCTAGAAATCAAGCCTGTAAATTATTGCCAGGATACATGAGAATGAAGTTCGATCACTGAAAACTGTCAGTAAAACTAAGTGGCACGCTGCTTCTGAAGTTTTTAAGCAGCACTGATCAAGTTATTTTCAGCTCCCTTATCTCATCAGACTGCCACGGCATCTGTTACGTCAAGTCCCTTTCCTAGTCACTGCCTACCATGCGTGCATTGGTAGCACATTGAGCTGAAGTCACCTCTGTTAATTCACATGTTTAGATCTGACCAGGAAAGCTGCATGATGGCTCTCACATCATGACTTGACATAACAACCAAACAACAGTTACACATTTTTGTCATCCTCACCCCTCTGCTCTAGAACCAAACTGAAGTTGCATGCTTGTGTGTAATACAGGTACACTAAATCCAGAAACAGACACACAATACAGTGGACTTGGTATTTTATCCCCAAGACACCAATTGTAGTCGGTTTGCAAGGTTTCAGTTTACAACCTAAATCAACGGAGGAACCGAGACTCATTTTGCATGTGCAGCAGCAGCACAGCCAGTTGTCCCAGTTGTCACTGGTCATAACACAGTATTTCAGAGTAAGTGTTCCAGGTTTCCTTCCTTAGCTAATACATTAAACAATACATTTAGACCACCGATTTTTCCCTGTTCTTGAACTTCTAAAATCAGCAGACTCAGCAGAATTGTCTTGAAGAAGCACAAGCCATGCTTATTGTGGCCACGGAGGCCAGCTTTGAGGCCAGCTTTGTAAATATGCAAACGAGCATTTTACGAAGAGCATTTTTCACCCTCCAAAAGCAGGGCACTGTATTCCACAAACAGGAGAAGCAATACAAGCGCTTCACTGAGGCAACTGCTGGGCAAGTAATCAATAGCTTACTGTAAGGTTCTCCGCTCAACTCTGCCGGCTGGCTCACGTTTTCCAGAAGACACCAGGAAGATTATCTACAGATGTATTCGGTAATGAATTCTTAACACAGACATTTTATCTGTCATCCTTTCATAACCAAAGCTGCAGATAAGTGGCAAAAATGGCCAACCACCAAGCATATAAAACCCTGAACACTGCGCTACCTGCAGTTATTTAACCTTTCCATAAACGTACTGTCAATCCCATCATTAATCACTGAATATGGCTGGTGTTCCATGAACCTTAGGCCAGTCAAAATATCAGTTGAATGTATAAGCTAAATATTAATAATAAAGCTCACCAGCTGCTCCTGACAAGAGTAAGCTAGAAGCTGATTTACAGAAGAGAGTTTGTGCCATCTCTGTGCTCTGCACACATAGCTGGACACTGCTATGCATAGAGTAGGCAGGCTGCTAATACAAAATAAGTCAAATTTTAAGCATAAGGAGCACATCAAAGAGAGCCAGCCATGGTACAAGCCTTTAACCCAAAAACCTGTTAACACAAGCTAAAAATACTTAGAATATACGCAAACTCCTCTATTACATACTATAAATTTGTCTCTCACTTCATAAAGTGAGAGACTTCATAAAACAATTTATCCCATTTCAAGTGCCTCAATGGTCATATGTTCTTTATTTCATTAGTCAGCATAAATTAAACACTGTAGTCAGCTGCACAATTCCTGCCCAGTTCCTGCACTGTATCTGCATTACTACCGGCTGTCAGTAACCAGTTAGCAGTTAAACTTGGCATGCACACAACCAAGCGTCTCATTTCTTAGAAGTCATACAGCTGTGCCACATTCGATTTTCCCAGACTTAATTGCGTTCCAATGATCATTTTAAACTTTTGTCCAAAACAAAATAGACACAATAAATATATTAATGCCTACTTCTGTGAAATTTCTTCCTATTATGCCACTTCCACACACACACACTTATTTTCCCAACAATCCCAACATGAAGGTTGACACCAATTAACAATGAAAGAAGATTTATGTAAGCAGGCAGATTGTTAAAGTTGGACAAAAGGCAAGTCACCTGAATTTTTTGCACATTAATTCAGTAAATGAGATTCCGATTTATCTGATCAGCTAGCTCTACTAGCGTGAGTTTAAACTTAGTGACAGGTTTTACTGCATCCTTCCAATTAATGTCAGACCTTCTCAGCCATTGCCCATGCACTTCCAAAGGAAAAATCTCCAGATACTTCAAGACTGCCAAATGCACTCACTTGAAACAAGGACTAAAGGGTTAGAGTGAAAAATAATAAAAAAAAAAAGCAGATCTTTAAGTACGTGATGGTGCACATCACAGCTACCTTAAAATATACGTTAAACACTGTTAAAGATGTGTTAAACACTCTTTCACAATGTGTTTTTTCATTTTTCAGAAGGGTTTAATAAAGTGTTGGTAAAAATCCCACATTAGGAGACCCTCCAGTCCATACTGAATTTTGTCAATCTTTTGTACGACTGCTCAGCTCCTACAGCAGGCCTTTTATCACTTCTGACACAACCACAAAGGAATTCTCTTCACTGCAGTTACTATTAGAAGGCGACACTCCTCTGGTCTGTTCACACATTTGCAGAATTAAGTCAGGAAAAACTATTTTAAGATAGTGACTTACATCACAAGTTTTCTAGACATCCTGGTCCTCAGTAGCGGGGGCCAAGACAACAAAGACTGGATGCACGCTGCTGCTCTGTCAGAGGATGGCAGGGTAACGGACCTCACGGGCATCACACAAATCACGGTAATGGGCATGTAGCTAGGAGAATGCAAACCAGTTTACAGTACCAGCCGAGTGAACTAGGGTCACAGAAGGTTATGAAGCCATGTCAAGGGCTGCACACATACGCAACCAAGAGAGGTATTTTGCATAGGCAGTCTTAGATAGTAAACCAAGAGGAAAAACTGGAAGTTCAAGGAGACAGATCTCCCAGAACAAGTGCAGTTGTTGGACAGTACTCAAGTATTCACATGCTGTCAGGCTGACTGCATTCCAGGCAATCAGAATTCACATTAAATCTGTACTCTTGTTGCACATGAAAGCTTTTTAAAATTTCAAAATTAGTTCCGGTCACAGACAGCATATTCATAAATTGGGATAGCTTTTGTCAGTTAAAATAGTGTGGTCCTTTTTTTGTTTGCTTTCTTGTTTGTTTGTTTTTAAGATGCAGTAAATTCTACCACCTAATCCTCAAAGAAAACCAGAAAAGAAAAAGCAAGTTAGAGGGATGTCAGCTGCACTCCTATGCTACCATAATTTGCATTCATTTTGTCACACTACGACAAAACTTCACAGTTTGTCTTGACACAGAAACGAGGTTATCTAGACAGCATGCGACATTAAAATTGAACCCATGCAGACGTATCTTATAGCATGCCATCTAATATACTTTATTCTTCACCAGTAAAAACTGCTGTTTGTGATAATACACTTGTTTTCACTCCAAATAGGCTGGGGATTTTAAAATTAGAACTTTACCAGAGTCTGATGCAAGGGTTCAGTTTTAACAGGTTCATTAAAAAAAGCAAATGCAACTAGCAAAACACTGCAACTAGCTACTGATTTTTAAGGAAAACAGTTTGTTCAATGTTGACTTTTAAACAGTTCCAGCCTACCCTCACACAGAGATTTTGCTTCTAATTAATTGTTCCTCTCTAAAAGTTTGAGTACAGGGGGAGAGAAAGCTCGCACACAGGCATCAGTTGCTGGCATGACAACTGGCTCAAATTCAAGGGATTACTACACACCAAAACATCTGATCATATACAGAAACAGAATCACTTCTAACGTGACTGCTCGAAAGCAAGCTTTGAAAATGAAAATAATTTTCTTAAAGTGAGGGGGAAAATGAAACATGAGAAACATGCAAACTCACCTAAAGCAATTACAACTTTTGTTAGGTCAACCCAATATAAAACTTTTCTATAAGAGAAGATTCCTTGTTTTAAAAAAACTGTGATAGGAAATAATTTACAATTCATTTTCTTCTTTAAAAATGAACAAATTCTAGAGCAGTGTTGACACTGTACTGTTACATTTATCCTATTATTAATAATTACATATAAAGTTTTATTTTCCTATGTGGAAATCACTCTAAAATGTTTACTTTCTCTTGAAATCCAGATTAGATATTTTTAGAAAGGCTGAAAAAAGGCAGAAGCCCATTTGAAAAGCTTTCCATGTTTAGTGATCTGGGGTTGAAAGAAAGCTTTTCACCTTCTTTTCCCTCCTGTTTGTTTGTTGGGGTTTTTTTTAGGGTTTCCAAAGAAATTATTCAAGGTCAAGGATAGTACATCAGAGCACACACACTGAAAATAGCTTGAGTGTTCCCTAATTAATGCATTGCATTCCAAATCTAACAAGGAAACTGGAATGCATTCAGATGTCTCCCTTTCAGGAAGAAATATTTAAAAACAAGTTTACTTATTTCTGTTCTAAAACTTGGAGATATCAGTATTTATTTCTTAAAGCAAACTGAAACAGTAATCAATGAAGATATTTTCACAAGACTGTAGTCATCTTGGAAGTCAAAATAATCATTTGTTTACTCCCCTGCCACAATACCGTATTAATAAATTCTGCATTACTTGTTTTAGTCATACCTCCCTAACCAAACCGCAAAACAAGGTTGACTGCAGAAGACATGTCAGCAGATAAACTCCTCAAACAGGTAGAGTTTAACACAACCTTAGAGAAAGGTCACTATGCCTAAGAGGACAATTCATTATCACAGGACACCAAGAAGTTAACCCAAAACACACTGCTTGCAACTGCCTAAATGACGGCCTTTGTTTTTGTCGTGTAACTTAGTATTACCTGCATTAAATAAAAATTTACTGAATCCACGTGCGCTACAGCTTTTGCCAACAATCAGATATACATTACATGCATCAGTGAAGATCAACATGTCTGCTAAAAGGTCCATTCCAACTCACAGCACAAAAACTTTTGTGCCAGCTTTGCTAACAGAATACTTGGTGTGGTGGCTTTACCAACACAAAGTTGTTTCACGTTATGCTGTTGGCACTCAAAACAACCTAACGTTTAAAGAAACAAGTTATATTGGTTTTACCTGCTCCACAGTTTCATGTTATTTTGAGAAAAGTCAGCTAGAAAGGACAAAAAAAATATTAACTAGAATCAGAATCCATTAAAAGGATCTGAAATTTGCTGACTACAATACACATTCCAGTAGAATTACATGTAGCAGTTACCAACAGTCTTGTAAAGCTTTCCTCTCCTCCAGGTTAGAAAAAATGGCTTCTCCTAGTTCTGAAAGCAATCACCAACTTTTAACTTACATTTAAAAGGAAAAAAAAAAAGAAAGAAAAATGAGGGGAATAATCAGCTGCAACAACAGATAAAAGCATCTCTGAGTCAGAATATAAATACCCTCATTAAAAGAAAATTGGGGAAAAAATGGCAAGTCTAACTCCAGAATTAACAGAAGAAACACCCAGGGACCTCCAACCATTATTTTATACTTGAAGTTTTACTTTGATTTTTTCCAAAAAGTATTTTGGTTACATCCCTCTGATCACACAGGACCGAAGGGCTCCAGCGACTGCAGCTCCACGCTGATGATGCTGTTGGGCTGAACCCTCTCACACAGACACAGCAGTTTTCTAGCTCACAACATTAACATTAAATTCTAGAGCTGTGCTAAGTGCCAGCCAATTAATTCTTTACATTGTTTTCCTTCCCTCCAACTCACTCCCTTACCATTCGTACCCAAGAGGCATGACTGTCTTGATCACAAGGCCTCATGCTGCCCAGGGAAGGACTGCAACACCTTAAAGGAAGGCCTGGGTGAGCAAGCAGGGTCCCTGAGACAAAGACAAAACCACCTCAAATTACAGACAGACAAGGATACTCCAGGAGCACTTACATGACATATGAAAAACCACTTCCAGTGTGAATGCAGCTGGAGCGCTAAGGCCGAGCTGTGCAGCACTGCAGCCAAGGCAGCCTTTCTCCAAGCAAGAGTCATCCCAGCAGGGGCACAGGGGTTTTTTTCCTTCTCCTAGAATAGCTGCATTAAGGGCTCTCGCCAGGTCAACCGTGCTACAGAGCGATCACACCTCTTCCTAACCTTGACAGCCGCAGCTGTGACGACAACACAGTACTGTACACTAAATTCAGGACTAACCTCAGAAACCAAATATACACTTTGCCGTCTAAAACTGACTGCTCGCTCCTGGCATCTTCACAGATTTGGCCAAATGAGACAGTCAATTCCTAATTTTCCTTCCAGATTGTTGTATTTACTCACAAAGTGCTTTCATGTTTAGGCTATAATTTTTACTAAAAATACTTGGTTTGAAATAACCGAAAAACATGTATGGTGGAAAAGCAGTTTTACGCAGTTGAAAAGGTTTGCCTCAGGAGCCTGCATTCTGTTGTGGGGTTTTTTTAATAAACCTTAAAAAAATCCTTCATGTCTAATTGAAACATTAAAAAAAGCTGTAAAAAACATCAATAAATCAGATGCAAATGGAATTTTGAAGTGAACTTCTTTGGAGAAAAATATTTCAAAATTAAGTGATGCTCTATTATGCTAGTACAGCATCATTCAACTTCAAAATTAGGCTAGCAGACAACTTTACTGCTTGATTGTAAAGAACACTATTTGCGCGTATCACCAATGCGTCATTTTTCTTTTATTTAGGGTTTTCTTCTCATCACACACGTGGGATGGGGGGCACAAAGCACAAAGAGTTTTAGCGGAGCCTAGACGCAAGGTTTAAGTTCTCCAGTTTGAAATGCGTTGCCACGATAAAAACTATTTGAATGTTTATTCAGGGATAGACTGAAAAAAAAATAATGTAAAATTCAGAAGCGAATGGTTCAATTTAACTATCAGTGAACTGAAATTCATGCTCCTCCCTCAGAAATCAAAACCTGCATTCCTTGTTTATAGTAATACCCTGTGTTACAAGTAAGGCTGTTAGAACTGATATGTAATAAACTGTACTTTGTCCAATAACTGCACTTTTCCATAGTACAATAGTAAACATTTACAGCGTTTCCATTACTCATACTGCAAAGAACATAGGTTCACATTCATATGGTCACTAACCATGCGCTTACATAAACTCAACACTCAGTTTCCCTCAATGCTAAGTATTCAGCCGTATTATGTGGAACCAATTCCATTCTCCGCCCAACGTAACTCACCCCAGTTGAATTGGCTTTCACAGTCGCACCTTTCTGCTTCACAAAGAGTATCTCGCTGGCAATAGCCGTCCGTAATGACACAGCTACCTACCCAAATTACACAAGAACTTTCCTACAGCGGGACTCAGCCTACTCTGCGACTCCCTCGCCAGGCAAGACGAAGCCCACTGACAGAACAACTCACATGTGTCATACCGCTGTTTTACACTACTGTTTTTGCGCAGCCTTCCAAAAGGGGCTCACATGAGGTTGGGGGGGGGGGGGGGGGGGCGGTGGGGGTGGGGAGGTGGGGAAACACCAAAACAAAGCAGACGTATTTTTCAGCAGTAGGTATAGCATTTGTTTGGAATGTGTTTAAGGGCTCCAGAAGCAGCAGTCAACACTTCAGTTGTATTTATGCATATTTTCTTTCTTCACATTGACCCTTGCCAACATTACTCAATGCCCCCACCCTTTTGAATCCATACAAAAAGTTACTTTTTTTTTCTTTCACAACTACTCACTGAGGCCTATTCCACTGCTGAAAGCAAGTGAAGCAAAGCCCACGCTGGGTGTCTGTCTCCTAGAGAAGGTGGCATCTTTTATTTATCACCCTTTGGCTTTATTTTCACAGTGAATTCCTGGCTTAAATGTAATCAGCCAAGAAACCCTCCCTATGTGCACTCCTGTCATTCCTCATCGCTGGCAAACAGAATCAAGTGCAAGCAAAAGGGGAAACAAAAAATTAATCTCAGCGCTGCCAAACTCATAAAAGCCCTACTTCTGGTTTTGCCACTCCTGAGGAACCACAGATGTGCTTTAGACCTTTGGAAAGAGAAAGCCAAAAGATGAAACTTATAAGAAAGTCAATTAGATCCAAGAAAAAAAAAAAAAAGACAAGACATTGAACTCCCCCTAGGCAGGAGGGAAGAGCACTGAGCACAGGAGCTTCCCTTCGGGGAAAAAAACCGATGGCACGTTTGGAAGCCGCTCGCCGAGCCAAACCCGCAGCGGGCAGGACCGAGGGTTTGACCGAGGGGGTGGGAATCCTGGCGCTCCCCCCCATCCCGAGCCGCCGCCGCTAACAAAAGGCGAGCAGCAGCCTCTTTTGTCTGGCTTCCCCTTTTCGGGGGAGGAGGAGGGGAAGCGACAGAAAACTGGGAAGGGGAAAAAAAAAAAAAAAGACACAAATAAACATGAAAATGAGAACAAAGTGGCCGGGTCGCACAAAGAGCATCAGCCAACGGCGGCGGGGGGGGGGGGGAGGCTGTCTGCTGGGGGGGCGGTTCCCCCGGGGAACCGCCCCGGGGGAGAACCGCCCCCCCCGGCATACAGCCCCCCCAAAAAGAAGGGGGTACACACCTCTGCAGCCCTTTAAACGCGGGCGGGGAGGAGTTAACCGGGGCCGCCCGCAGCGGGCGAAGAGCGGCGGCGGGGTGGGAGGGGGGGAAGAGGGGGATATATTGTTCCAGGAAGAAGAACAACGCTTTCTACCCCCCCTTGACACCAAGCTGCTCTTCCCAAAGCAACCCCCTCCCCGCACACACCCCCCGGCGGGGCGGATCGCGCCCCCTCCCCTCCGGCTCGCCGCCGCCGCTGCCCTAGAAATGCCTTTGTTCGCGGATCCTCCCCCCCCCCCCCGCACACCCGCTGCCGGGGTCTCGCACAGCTTTTATGTCTTTATTTTGGACGGCGGCGCATCCCCCCCCCCCCTCCGCCCTTCTGCTGATTCATTTCCACCGGCGGTCCCGCCGGGATGGGGGGGGGCGGCATCTCCTCGCTATTGTGGCTCGGGGTAAGGCGATGACCCGGATTACCGGGGGTGGGCGCTGGGAGGGGGCTGAACCAAGTGGGATTACACGGGATAGATTACCGGGAGCGGGCCGGGGGGGGGCGAGTTAAAGGGACAGGCGGGGGGTGACCCGCCCGGTGGCCGTGTCACGGGAGTCACTCCGTGCTCTGGGTGCGAGGGGGAGGGGACCGGCGGGGGGGGTTGCCCGGCCCACGTTACAGCCGGGGAGCGAAGGGCCCGTACGGGCCGGGCCCGCTGCCGGCTTCCCCCCGGCCGCCGGGGCCGCGAGGGAGGGCAGGCGGGAGTCGTCTCGCCGATGGCAGGCGGGTTGACACGCAGCGGGGAGGGGTGGCGGCAGGGGGATACGCGCGGCGGGGGGCCCTGCCCGGGCGGCGGCGGCCCGGCTGCGGAGCGCGGCCCCGGCCAGTGACTCACCGACTTGCAGGACGTTATCGACGCAGCCGCCGTCGAGCAGAGCGATGCCCCGGCGGAAGGGCAGGCGGTTCTCGTCGGCGGCAGCAGCGGCGGCGTCTGCGGGCGCGGCGGCGGCCCCCCCGGGGGCGGCGGCGGGGTCGTCGGCGCCGGTGTTGAAGGAGGAGTACATGCAGATCTCCCTCTCGCTGCGGGGGAAGGACCAGTAAACGATCCTGCGCTGCACCGGCTCCGGGATCCGCTCGAACCGTTCCTCCACCCGCTGGAAGGGCCACTTCTCCGCCACCTTGCGAGCCGCGATGTCCAGCAGGGACTCGGGGCTCTGGGTCTTGCCGAGCGGCAGCAGCCCCAGGGCGGTGGCGGCGGCTGCGGAGGAAGGCCCGGCGCAGAGCGCCCCGCCGCCGGGCACGGCGCCGCCCGCCCGCTGCCCCGGCCTGCACCCTGCGCCGTAGCCGGCTCTGCAGCAGAGGCGCTTGGCGGAGGGAGGGAGCTGACCGCGCTCCGCCATGATCGCGCCGCTTCTAAGCGGGCGGCGGAAGTGGCTGTACCCTATAAACGGCTCCGGGAGGGCAGCGAGCGGCCGCCGGCCCCGCCCGCGACGCGCCCCCTCCGCCCTATTTGGCGACGAGCGGGCGGCGCCGGACGCCCGGCCCGCGGCGGGGGCGGGGCCTCGTGCAAACCGGCGCCGCGAACGTAAATAGAACGGCCCACGGAAGGCTCGTCCCGGGCGCCCCCTCCCCCCCCGTCTGATGTCACGCGCGCGTGGTGGGAAAAGGGGGTGTGGCCGGCGGCGCCCCTCTCTACCGCCATATAGGGAATGGAACGCGGGGGCGGGGGCCTTCAACCCGGTCACCGCTGCTGGGAAAGCCGGCGGGCGGGGAGAGCCGCTCCGCGCAGCCGGAAAATACGGTAGCGGCCGAGGCGGGGGCGTTCCGTACGTGAGCTCCGCGGTAGTTGGAGTCTCGGAGGGCAGGCAGGAGCGGCCCACACGGGTGAGACCATTTGGGCCTGTCTCTGAGGCAGGAGCCGGGGTGCGTGCCCCGGTGAGGCGCGCTCCACGCACTTCCCCTCTATTAGAAGTAGTACGGTAGCCGCGGCCGACGGGCGCCCGGCGCGTGCGGTCCCGGCGGACGGGTGGCGGCAGCCAGATGCCAGCTGCCCGGTGGAGTTCGCAGATGGGTCGCCCTTGGAACGGCTCCGGTAGCCCGAGGGGAAGGGCCGGGCGCCAGGGACCCGCGGTGAGTCAGGAGAAGGCCGTTACCGCGTGTCGGGAGGGGGAGCGGGGAGGCGGGCGCTGGCCGTCCGTCCCGCTGCGGTCGGAAGGGCACTTCTCGTAATTCGGTGCTCGTTAGACAGCGTGACACTCGGGATCCTGCCGGTTCGTCAAATTAAATGGCCTTCCTGGGGGGAAAAAAAAAACAAAAAAACAACAAACAAGAAAAAACACAGCGCAAGAACCGATCAGCCGAGCGCGAGCGGCTGGGTGCAAATAGAGCCGGTACCGGCTTCCCCACGGAGAGAAACTTTGCTGTGTCACGGTCAAACAATCAACGTTTTTAATTAATCAGGTAATTCGGAAGCCTAGCTTGGAAATGGCTTTTTTGGCGACTCGCAGTGTCAACACTCGCAGGGCCGGCTCGGATTTGCCAACGACCGGCGCTTGCTCGCCGGCGGCGGAGAGGCCCGTCGCGGCGTGCCTGCTGCCTTCGCCCACATCGGCTGGTTTACCCAGCCGGACTGCATTTTCCATGATGCAATGCCAGCTTCGGCCGGGAGATGCTCATCGGGAGGCGGGTTCCTCAGGGAGCGCAGCCGGGGGATGCCGAGCGGCACATCGGAGAGGCGCAAAAAGCGGGAGCCGACTCGAGACGTGACATGTACGCGGCGTTTCCACCAACCCCCCGGAGCAGAACAGCGGGTCGTGTTTCCAACGGGGCGTCGAGGAGCCTTGCAGAAACGGCGTTTTCCATTGGAAGGGGATGGGAAGTTGAACGAGCCGTGTCAGACTTGCCAACTTTTAAGTTCTGATTAACTGATTTTTAAAGGAACGTTAGCAGAAACCTGAAGATGGTTTAGAACATGCAAGTCTTGGCTGTTTTGTATGCCAGCAGGCTGTCCGGCAGTAGCCCTGATGTGAAGTTTCGCAGAGAACTTTTTTACATCTGGGTATGTAAGTGGGTTTTGCCTCTTTTTTTTTTCTTTTCATACTAAGAAAATGACCCAAGTTTTTTAACCAAGGAGTTTAAACTACCGACAGAGCCTACCTGCATAGGTTAATTTTTGTACATACTACAAGTTGTTTTTTCTTTGGGACCATGAGAGCTACCTTCTGGGTAAGAAATGAGTATAAACCAACGCTTGTTTGAGTATACCCTGCACAAGACCGTTACTCCCGAGATGCCGGTTTCCTAAGTCCACAGATGCCTTGCTGGGATATTAACTGGCTTCTTCCCCATTTTACAAGTGATCTACTGGATTTATAAACTTAACTCCAACTAAATGTTGGGGAGCCTGAATGCTACAGGATGTAGTACTTTCTTTTACTATTAGTTTTGTGTTGATTTCAGTATATCTGAGGGCGGAGAAATGGAATATGTTTAAGGTGAAAAAAGAACAACTTCATGATTGCACCTGTGTGAGAGAAGACGGAAAATTATATTTGATTTTTGTCCTATCACTTACTCTTTGTTAGTAATTGTTCACACCTCAAAGCAATTTTTCTTCTCTGTTGTTCTAGTGCTATTTCTGTTTTAAACAAGTGTCAGTAAAAATGCTATTCTAAATTGGGTAATGACTGTTCTTTACCAGGTCTTAGCCACCTGCTGCAATAAAAATAAAACACTAATGCCACCGGAAGAATTCATCCCATCATAGTAAAGAAACTTCACAGTAAAAATTGAGAAATAAAGAAGAGTGAGAGGAAGACCAATGAACAACAAAGCATCCATAATAAGCAGAAGCAGCCTATGTGTCAGTTATCTCAACTTAATTCTAGTGTTGTCTTTTCAGGTCCGGGCAAAAATTACTGAATCTGCTTAAATCCCAGAGAAAAGCATGTGGAAAAGACCATAGATCGACCTCTTTCATCCATCTACCACTCAGTGGGAATAGCTGCTTCCCATTAAGTCTGTGCATATTAATAGCTACACAGGGTGCTGGTGAAGCGTTTTTATTTCTGGGCTGGGGAGTGCATGAAGAGGAAAGGGCATCTTTGCGCTTGGCTTTCTGCCATGTACACCAGGTATGCTTCTCCTTGGGCTCCCTCTGCACTGGCATAGCACCATGACGGCTGGCAAGTTATTGTCTGAGGCTGAAGTTCCTTTGTCCTGGCAGTTGTGAGTTCCTTTAACTTTCTGAAAGTGAGTGGGAAGATGTGTTAACTCTGTTACTGCGTTTTAATTTCTAGATAGTTTTTCTTTCAGTGGATGTTCTTGTGGAAAGACCTTGCTGAGCTGAGCATTCATTTCCTTTTTCTGGCTGATGGTTTTGGGAGGTCTGTATTCTGGAGCTACACAGAGAGAAAGGAGTGACTGCAAAACAGCAACCTTAACATGGTTAACGTCCTGCATGTAATCTAAGGCTAGTCTTTGAGCTGCTCAGAAGAGTAGCCTTGGCCACCACGCAGTGAAATTCCTTCTTTATAATTTTGTAAAGCGTTAGGCCGCTTGCAGTCATTTTTGCTCATTCCAGTAAAATACACAGGGCTTGAGCGTTCTACCAGTTGTGTTCATTTCAAAGAAGGATTGCATACCGCTGCACAGTTGTCTTTGTGTGAAGCAAGTAAGTGTCGAAAAATGGATGGCAGACAATCTAATGCTGGCTAACACAAGTCACCCTGGTGGTTAAGTCTTACCTGGAAAGATGAGACCCAGCATTCCTGCTGATCAAGAGCCTGGATTCATGCGCTGCATAAAATATTTCTATATCCTGGGAGGGTAGGGGTTCAGAGATGAAGAGGAGGAAACTTGGGAAGGGAGGCTGTAGGGTTCACAGAGCTAAAGCTTTGGGGGGGGGGGAGGGGAACAGAAAAATTACTTCAGGTGACAGCACTAAAATAATCAAATACGAGGAAGATTGATGGGCCTACTGAAACAGCTAAATTTACAATGCTAAACCAAGTCTTTTTTATCCTGTTTCTTTAAGCCTTCTAGATAACTAAACACTTGAGTTCATGTAAGAAAGCTATAGTGTTTACAGATCTCAAATGTATTCTGACATGTATAATTTGAATTCTTGAAAACCACTGCAGTAGGTAAAAGTAGTGAATATCACTGCTTTTTGCAGTGTAGTGACTGGAAATTCAAATACAGGAAACATGGACAGCAGTTATGAGTGTCAGTGAAGCTATCATCTCAAGACTGGTCAGTGAAAAAATAGTGTAGTTGGCCAATATCTTTGGGTTTACAATGTTTTCTTAAAATGCTTTTCTTCATTATGTTCAGAAACTATTTTTGATTTAAGAAGTTAAAAAAAAGAACACTTGCCTTTTACTAGCATTTTAAATCAAATACTCTAGGATAAATATTGCCAGCTCTTTAGCGTCTCTCTATTAAAGTGATAATAAACCAGCAGCACTGAAAGAGCCCTTTCAAAGTGCAGCTTTTTATTCTAATTAAATTCCATGATGATTCCAAAGCTGAAGTCAGAGGCTGGAATTTAAAAGCATTTAGGAAAATGTACTTAAAATAGTAAGCATGCTTTACCAGTATTCTAGAGTAATGAAAAGAGACAGACATCTTAATTTGAGCTAAATCCTCTTGACATTCATTTCTGTGTCCTCTGCCTTTTTGTGGCTCGATACTTGACGTATGAAGTCATTCTGAGATGGACTGAAGGGGAGGGCATTGTGTGTGCCATAGTCCCAGAGCTGTGTGGATTAATGCTGCTCTGTACTTCCTCAAGGAATGAGCACATTCAGTTTACATTTGTTGAGAATAGACCCTGGGAATGAATTGTTTCTTCCTTATAAGGGGCCTTGTGTTGGAATATCTGTTGGGACAGTTTAGCTCACTGCTACGTTACTAGGGATGAAAGCATCACTGTTACAAGTACAGTGATAATGGGCGAGTGGCTTCTCAACATTAAGCACGTTGAACTGATTCAGAGGGTTCAGAATTCGAAAGTCCTGGAATAGAGGAATAGGGGTGTCTCACCTTTCTTCAGAGTTTTAACTTAGTCCCTTAACCATTTGAAAAAAAGCCAAAAGCAGAAAATCCCATCTCTGAGAGGAATCTAGCTTTAACATCCCTCTGGGTTTGTGGTGTCTTTATAGATCTGAATTGCAGAATTCATGAACGCTCAACAGTGAAAACGGTGTTATTCTCACGGGCTTTTGTAAACTTTATTTTTAAAGGATTATAGTTTCCCAATATCAAAAGCAAATCTGATGAAAACTTCAGGTTTTAAAGTAACTTTCTTACAGGTATTCTCTCTCTTTACTGCAGATAAATACATACACATAATTGTGGGAAAGTGGTTAAAAAAAAAAGATTCTTAAAAGCTTTAATTCTCCTATGGTCAGATGCCTTCCACCAAAGCTGTGATAGGCCATTTCAGAAGTTAATCAGGTGCAAAGTGCCACCAAAGGGTCTACCAGTAAGCATAGGAACACCTCGGGGCATGTAAAGTGCAGAAAGTGGGTTGGTGGTCTAAAAGGAAACACTATTGGACTGCCTTCTGGAGGATAAGTATCCTGCACTAGAAACCTCCTTTTTATCTTCTCGGGCTTCCTCCTTTTAAACTGCACTTCAGACATCCTTGCATTAGACCAAGTAACCACCTTGCTGTGGCAAGCAACATAACAATTCCTGGGCAGAAACTCTGCATGAAGAAGGGAATGCAAACCTCAATCCCCTAATGTCAGGAACAAAAGGCATTGCTCACCCAGATTTTCACCTGTGGCAAAGAAAGTGAAACAACACATGCCGGAATTCTCAGGAGTGTTTTCTAAGTGCTGGTAGAATGGTTTTAAAGACAAAAAAAAACCCCAAAAAAACCACCACCACCAAAAACCAAAACAAACAAATGCTCTTTCTCCCATTTCAAGAATTCTGAGTCCTGATTAATTTTTGATGGCAAGAGAGCTGTACTTACAAGGGAACAGTTTAAATATGCTGAAAACTGGAGCTCCTGTCTATGCACTTTGGAGATGCAGTGCTGATCAGTTGGACCCTTGCTGTGCTGGTGCCTCCTTGTCTCCAGCAGCACTGCCAAGACGGCAGTGCGGGGAAGAGGGAAGTATAGCTAACTGGCCAGCAATTCCTTCTGATATGTGCCAGTCTTCTGTGAACTTCTCTGCATTTATAAATTATAACTGAGGACCCACAGAAAGCGTGGAGGCAGAGAGAGCTAAGCAATGCTTCAGCGGTTCCTATTTAAGCGACTGGCATTCTTTGAAAAAGCTTGAGTACAATGTCAGCTTCCCCTAACTTGGTCACCAGTGGTTGCATTTAGCAAGCTGGGGAAACTGAGATGGACTTTAAGACATTTTTCTCAACAGTCTGTTTAAAATTTGATTCCTACTGGTACTAAATTCTTTGTTTACAAATATTTGCGCAATATTCAAGTATTTGAACAATATTCAAACCTGTCTGTGGATTTGCTGGGACTGAGACACCCCATCAGGATGTGCAGATGGCTGCTTTTGGGCTGTGTCACGGACAAACTTACAAGCTAGTGCTGTAAATACGAGGGCTTCTGTGTAATTCAGACACATTATGAAATTAGAGACTGAGTTTTTCTGTATGGCAGAAAAATGATGCTGTACCATCTGGTTAAGCTTCATTTGGTCAAAGAGGACTGTGCACTGAGGAGTAATTTTAAAAGACCCATCACGAGGCTGTAACATTCTGGGGAGTTGTTTTCACACACACCCCTCCCCCCAGCCATTTAATCTTCTATTTGTATCTGTATAGCAGTATTTGGTGTCAACTCCATCCTTAAACAAAGTGCCGTTTTAGTACTTTCGCAAGTTGGGTTTTACTAGGTAAAACTTGGACATTTGGCCCAGTGCTTTAGAAAGTATTTGAAATTTCGTAGCCCAAGTGCTAATTAGATGGACATGTACTTGTTTTACCATGTTATTCCTGCAATGCCAAGGGACCGAGCTGTGGAATACTGCATCTGTATGGAGCAGTTAACTTATAAATACAACATTCTGACATACATCTTGGGTGATGTTGATACACTTTCACCTTTATTTTATAGCCCAACCCTAAGTATGTTCATTGTCTAGTTGCCTGTTTCTATCCCTTTTTTCTCTCTGCCATCTTCCTTTGACCATATTTAGGTGCTGCCGTGCTGTGCACACTGTACTGCTCTGTCCCGACTACTGCCCCGTGAATTTTCCATCTGGTTACCTTCCTTCTTCCTATTCTTCCTGTCCTGTAGTCTTGGAAATTGTACCAGAACTAATATTTCAAGCTAAGCCTGATAATCAAATTCAGAAGGTAGACATAAGCTACAGTTAGAGCTCTGCAGTAAAATTTTGTCAGATAAACCAGTATTTCCTTCTACTTCCGTAGCTTCAAAGCTTCATTGGAATCCCTTTCTTGGAGCAGGGATTTAATTTTTTTTTTCCTACTGGTCTGTCACTGAACAGTGTCTAACATTTGAAGTTGCTTAGAATAACAACATCCAACTTTTGAAGTTGCTCTGAATAGAAAGGGAGAACATTCTTCTTTTTCCTCTTTTGTGCTCCAGGGATTAAGATGAGCTGAGGGGTCTGCCTTTGCTGCACTTCACCACTTGGAATAATAGTGGCAGGATGTACTCTTGTGTTCCCCGATAGTTAGTGCTTTGAGCCTCTTTCAGGGGGGTATTAGGAGTTGCAAGAATTTGGCGGTTTTACTACTGAAAAGGAAGGAACCCCTTGATACTTAATACGTGTCCATGCTTCTCTGCTTCAATGGACTTAGGCAGGGCTCCAGGACAGCTGTCTCATTGCTAGACACTGTCCTCTGCTGGGCTGCACTGGGGTCCCGCGGGGGAATCGATACAGGCACCGTGTGTGGTGTGGTGCTCCAGGAGATACTGTGCCAGACACCATGACTGCGAGCTTAGGCAGATGTCACCATCAGTCATCCCGCGCATGTTGTGATCCAGGAGCAGGAGGGGGAGAAATCTATTCTGGTGTGTTCATGGTTTGTCGGGTATTTTTTTGGTGGTTCCAGAAAATTGGAGCCTGTGGGCAGGGTCAGGTCTCTATGGAGCCCCTGAATTCGTCCAGTTGTAGCGAAGGTCCAGTGCTATGTTACTGTGCCCCCAAATCTGAGGAGTGGGAAGAACCTCCCCAGTACCCTAACTCAGAACTGCTTCCCAGTTAGCAATTTTAGTACGTGCTCCTCAGACCTTTGTTACAGACAGCACAAAAATCACCTTGTTCTTGTGTGGTTTCAGTGGTTCTGAGCAGCAGCAGCAGCAGCGAAGCTTGAGCACGGTTTTCGCTGTGCTCGGGGCAGCCGCGCAGGCACCAAAGCTCTCCTTACGCACACTTGGGCAAGCAGTACGTTGCTGGTTTGCACCCTGCTCTGACCCTGCTATGGTTTCGATTTTTGTTTTTTAAAACAAATGTTTACTGTCTGCAGCTGAACAGCTGGTTCTGAAGTTCACTAGGAAAGCTGGAGATGTTTTCATCAAAAAGAAAATAAGAAATCACTGGGATATGAGTTAGGAGTGGAAGAACTGAGGAAGAGAAGAACAGAACCAATGCAAGTTAGATTTGAAGGATGAATGTATAAACCAAGGCACTCACCAGCTCCACCCTCTAAATTGCATTTACTGCCAGGGAAATTGTATCCACCCTGAGCTGATTCTAGAGTCAGGAAAATCCTCCTAAAATAGCTCTGGGCCTTGCAAAAGTTGCAGTTTCCTCTCCCAATAATTGATGCTGTGGTGACAACCTCCATCTGGTACTCATGAGTCGCAGTCACCACATCTGCTAAGGGCAAGAAGGCAACTTTTTCCTTTTGCTCAGTCTCCTGTTGTGTCTGGAGTGATGGTCCTAGGAGTGAAAAATCACTTGTTAATCTGGAGCACTTCTTTAAAGGGATGTCAGCTGTACTGGCAACTTGGAAATCAAGCTGCAATCGCTGCTTACTCAGACTTTAAGAAGTCTAAATGAAGAGGAACCACATTAGGAGTACCTGGGGATTGGTCTAAGTAGCATTATTACCATCAAATGTGGTTTTTTTCCTATACTGTTTACTAAATGGAGAGTATAACCATATAAACATCCATGACATCCTCTGTATGGATGTGCCAACATGGGATTGAAATGGGCGTTCAGAAGACAACTGTTTGAAAGTAGCTTGAGAATGGAAAAATGATGTTTCAGACTACAGCCCAGATGAGAATACACTTCAGCATCTGCAGAGTGAACATTAGGCAACATTTCCTACTTCAGCTTACTCTCAGCAAGAGTATTTGTGATATCATTTGTATAGACCTTGCTTTGATGAGTGAAAGCATAATGGTCTGAAATACTAATAGCCAGTGGAGATTTTGACTAGCCACATAACAACCATAATTTTGTGTGAAGTGTACTTAAAAAATACAAATACCACTAGCCTTCTATGTTCAGCTGTAGTGCAAAGATAATTAAAACCTTTTTTCCAGGTTTACCTTGAGAAAAAAAGTAAGTACAATTCCTAAACAAGATGAACATTCTACTGTCTGCATATAAAGAAAAAAGATGTGGGGTGAATGGGAATAAGGAAGGGAATACAAAAGGAAATTCTAGATCTGCGGTAGTTCTCCACTGTCCCAGATATAAACTGTTGATAAACTTAGTCTAATAAATATTTTTCATTGGTGCATGTTGCAATGTTCTTGCAGAAATCTTTTATATGGAAAGTTATGGTCTGACAGAATGAAGGTGGATTGAATAATAGCTTGCTGCTTCGTGTCTCTCCACAGGTTACTTCTTTCTGAAGGGAGCAGAGTCAACACCACCTTTCTCATTGAGTCACACCAGCTGTTGCAAGTAATGCTGAACAAAAATAATTCCCTGGTTACTTTGCCTACACTTTCATCTGTGGTTATCTTCACTGGTTTTGTTTAAGTCAGTTTCTTCTTTTGTGTGCATCTATCACATAGGAGGAAGGACATTTTTTGGTAAGTAAGCTTCACAAGTCGTTTAGGAGATGTGGAGGAAAATACAGAACTGCTTTTAACTAACTTTTGAAACTTGGCTAAATTTTAATCTGACTCTGCCCTTTCAACAGATGCTCAGAACAGTGACTGTTCTTTACTGCCTCAACACAGCATCTTGGGATAACACATCAGCTAGTCTGATGGAATATTTTATGTAGAGTTACTACTTCCTGTGAGTCAGTGCTGTAAATGGCAATTACGTCTGCAACGAACACAGCATCATTCATGTCCCTTGCTGCCCTCACGGGTAGAAGTGGTACATTGAGGGAGGGTTATACTAGTCCTAAGAATCACAGGGGTCTGTAGAAATGATGGAAATGTTGCTAGTAAAAAACAAAAGGCTGATTAATTAAATATTTTTTCTGTTTGAAGCATACGGGTACCCCCCAAACTTCTATCACTTCACAAGGTGAGACAACACATCCTATTCCAGCAGAAACTCAGGAGCATGTTAGCCATCAAAGCCAGGGTTAAAGTAACACGTTTAGATAACTCTAATTCAGTGTTTATATCCAAACTGACCAAACACCTGTCTGTATTGCTACTGTTTGTTTTCAGTAAATTTGAAACTGGGAAAGGCAATACAGAGTATTTGACAAAGTTTAAAGTACTGGCAGTAAAAAGGGTGAAGAGGACAAACCAGGTGATTACTGGCTAACATCCATGTAGGCAAAAAATGTGTAACTGATGGGTAAGCTATTAATCAGTAGAACTAATGATGTTGGTCAATATGGGTGTGTGAAAAACAGATTGGGCCACATTATTAATAAATGGCACACTTAATAGTGTTAACGTAACAGTAGTGTTTATGTAATGCTTAAACTTCTTCCAAACATTTTCACTTACTACTATGTGACATTTTTCATGTGTCATGCTAACTTAATCTGTATGACCTGTTAATTAATAGAATATTGGTTAACTAACAGCTGAAAACAAAATACTAAATGGAGTATCTTAACTGAGCAAGTATATTCATATTAGGGTTATTTTAGGGATTGCTTTGGATATGTGTTATTTGATGTTTGCTTTAAATTACATAAAAGATTGTACAAAATTATTAATGGTACTCATAGGTGACCCAAAGTATTTGGCATGTAATAAGCAACAAAGATAAATCATTGATGCAGTCCAGATGACTTTATTAAGTTGAATGCAAGCAGACAAATGTTTTGTGGCTAACTATTAGGTAATATGATTGTGAACAGTGACAGCAGACTGTCCTTTTACCTGTACATTTGGTCTGCCTGCTGAATACAAGAGCTCAGGAGTGGAGGAGACACCCACATGAGGAGCCGTTGAAGATCGGTTAAGCAAGGTGTTCTCAAAATAAAACTCCCTAGGAAACACAGCCTTTTGTTTTAGGGGAGTCTAAACCTCCAGTTTGTTTTCCGGGGTTTCCGTGTATATCATGGCTCTTATAATCTCTGTAGCATTCAATTAAGTTACATGCTTACACAACTTTATTTTGTCATCTAAGAGTAATGCTAGATCATTCTCATGCTATAGATCTACTCTTTTGAACCTTCAGCCAGTCTTTTTAAATATGTCTTACACCATGGATGTGACACTGCTTCTGTTACCTTTTCTCATCCTTGCATGGCATTTTCACATGTATGTATGTTTGCTGTCATTCATGGCTACCCTATCACCTGATAATTAGGCAGTTTGCACACCATGTTTTTCCCCTTTAAAGACAATCCCCGTGACAGACAATCTTTCAGCTATTCTGACTAACTGGCCCAACCAATGCAACGCAACCTTAACACTAGTGACGCTCAAGAAAAAAGTATGTCTTATTCTTTCTGTGCACTCGTTCGCCTTTGTGTCTCCCATCCTCACTAGAATCAAGAGTTAGAGCTCTACAAAGGTGCTCCAGGCCATTTCTGAATATTAGTACAGGTGTAACGAATAAGGGAATAAAACCATGTCTGCAGATAATTCTGATAGTCTAATCATCAGTCACGATATGGCAGTGCTAATGATGCTGTTGCCTTTTACATCTTCACAAATTTGTGTTTTCCTGGACCTAAGAAGAAACTAAAATGATAGTTGGAATTTTTCTTCTCTTAGCAAATTTTATTTGGGGAATTGGAGGAGGAGCAAAGAGGCGCAGAGAGATTTCTCAAGGAAGGTAACAACGGATGAAGTTTTGAATATGATGTTTTGGTCAAAACGCCTCATGTAATTCTTGGCTACACAAGGAGAAATTTCTGGGGACTACCAAGACTATACTTGGTAGTAGTGCCAAACTATATGTTTTGCAGTTTTTCCAGTTCAGGATTTTGCAGAACTTTTTCTAGTTCAGATTCAAGAATACTGTTTGTAGTCAGAAATGGTTGAGAGAAGAGCCAGAAAAATCATTGATTCATGTGGTGTGATACAAGGAAGTTTTTCTGTTTGGTTTATCACCAAACAGAACAATGTATTGACTGCAGTCCAACAGTATCTGCAATGAAACAAAAACTTAATACCTGGCTTTTCCATCTAGCCACAGAGGCATAACAGGATCCAATTGCTAGATATTGAAGCTAAAAAAATCAGACTAGAGCTGAATGGTACAATTTTCCCTAAATAATGAGCAGTTAACCATTGGAATAATTTAATGAAAATTATAATGGGAATTCCATCTCTAGTAGTTTTAATCTCAATAGATGTGTTTCTTAGAAGATGTGTTCTAGCTGAACTCAGCAGTAGTTCAGGAAATCTCAAGGGCTTCTGTGATAAAACAGATCAGCCCAGATGGTCACAGTGGATGTTCTAGCCTTATCTGTGGCAGGGACCAAGGTGGTTTTGGTTATTCCTTCATCTCTGCTATGGCCTCACTTCATGACCCAGTTTTATGCCTATGGATGCTAACATTTGTGCTGGAGCTTCAGTACAGCTGCAGCACTTTAAGAAGGGCATAATAGTCTGTAAATTGTGGCAAGGGATCCAGACTGCATTAAAGCCTGTTCTGAAGGTCTGTGCAGAGGATAGGCAGCCACACGTGGAATTTTAGGACTCTTTTTCTCTTGTTTATTCCAGTTTTGGACCAACAGTCTTGTGAATTACCAGTTTATCTGGTGATTCTCTGCTACTATGTAAGCTTGTTGTCATATACAGAAGGTGGACTACTATTCTGGATTAACAGTCTTAGGTCATGTATTAATTCTTGTATGCCTGTATGATTTTAAATGCACCTAGGTTATGTCCATCTTGGCACTTGATTTTTAGCTTGTTCAAAACCTGCAACTTGTGTTTGTGCTCTTGTTTTTAAAGTGATATTTAGTCCTTCAAATAAAAAGTACAGAAGTAATTCTTAACATTAGTGTATCATTATTTACAGCAAACAAATTCCCTCTCCATGCATAGAAAACTAAAATTATATCCTTGCTTGGCTGAAAACTTCCTTTCTGCAAGTAATAAAAAATGCAAATATCCCTTACAATGTCTGCTTTAGCCTTCTTGCAGCTTGGGGCAAAACCACATTGGCACAAGGACAATGTCTTGTCTCTGATGGCTATGAAGCCTCTCTGAACTTGACCTGAATGTGAACTTATACAAAAGGGACCCTGTGCTGTGACAAGAGCTTGAAAATAGAATATAATTACATAAGAAATTTAAAATAAGTTAGGGAGCGTGTTTGAATGAGATCAGCATTCCAAATCATCAGGGATTGGATATCTGGATCTCTGTTGCCACTTGTTTTTCTTTATGGCTGATCTTCAAAATTTTTCTGTTAAGCTTCCTCCAAGCTGAAACCCTATACCTGATTGCAATGCTTCTTAGCAGGCTTTTGGTGCAAAGTTGGCCTTGGTATCCTATACTTGTTTAATTACTCTGATACTGATAAGGAAGGGATGTGGGGCTTTTTGTTTTTAAAAAAGCATCACAAAGGACCCTGTATTCTCCTGCCCATGTTGAAAAAGCTAATAAATTGCATGATCTGAAGAAATCAAGAGAAGGGAGGCCCACAGTAGTCTCATGGAAGCAATAGGTAGCATGGGTCACTTCATCATTCCAGCACTGACCAGGAGGGGGGACCTGTGCTAGTTGCTGCCCTTGGGTTCAGTAGCTCCAGGGCTTAGCCTATATGCAGATGAAGCCAGTTTCTCACTAAGCTCCCAAACAGTATTTTACTACTGAGGACATTCTTTATTCTCTTTAGGGGTAGCTTTTATCTTTTACGTTCTCATCAGAGTGCCTTGCGTGTTCTTCATAATTTCACTGGTCACTGCTCATCAGGGCATGTGATGTGTCCATGCTCATCCATCTTTGCGTCAGATAGCTGTTCGATGATACTGAAACTAACCTGGGAATCTACAGGTAAGTAAAGCATCAAATTTGTAAGTAGGCCTTATGTCATATGCCTGAACCTCTCGCCTGGGTGCTCCTAGGTATCCATGCCTTGAGAACCCCAGTTTTGGACTGAGGGCTTTTAAGAGTCATGTTTAACTTTGGATCTGTGTGCATGCCCTCCATGGGAAAGACACTGCCTGGCAACTGTCAATGAGGCAGGAGGCTCCAAAGTACAACTGTCATGAGACGATGGCTTAGTACCTCACCCCTCCACAGTTCATTTTTGCCCTTTCCTGCTGGAGTCGTGTCCCAGATGCTGTTGTTTGTGTTGCAACAAAGTCATAAGGAGAGCCCTGGCAAACCAGCACAGCATTTGCTGGTCTGCACACAACTACACTTGACCAGTCATTTCCTCCTTTCTCATGAGCATCTGAAGAAACAAATTTTGATCCATGGCTGTGGGGAAAGGAAGCAAAACCTTCTCCATCCTCCTTTCCCTAGTTTTGCTCTCTGTCTTTGCACTGAAGGAGTTTCCCTTCTGAAAGAGCTCAAGTCTTTCAGAGTTCTGTCGAGATTTTCCTGGGATACACACCAGGCTTATGTCCAAGTGCTGTGATGATGGTCAGTTTTTTGTGCAACCATCTAATTTTTCTTCCAGGCTGAAAATATTCCTGGCTGAGGTACTCTTGAAGGCTCTTTCAGCTTCGTAGATGTAATTTTGTTTCTGCTACAAAATGGTGAGTCTAATCTGCACTTTAAATTACAATGAAATCATATCCACAAACTGGCAGGCATTCCCCAGACTATCACACCTTGCTTTTAACATATGGGCTGACTGACACAATCAGATCAAATCATTTTCCAGACTTGTTGCTGTATCCACCAGGCAGCATTTCTCATTTAAGATCCCTGTCATGAGGCTGTATCATCTCCAGTGATAGCTTAGATTCTCATCTGGTGTAAATTACCATAGTTCCAGTCGACTTCAATGGATTTGATAATTTATGCCATCTGAGGTCCCACATCTGAAAACTGTAATAAAAAGCAGCTGCTACTTTAGCTGATCTGAAAAATGCTAAGTACCTAGTATATGTCTGAGTCTAGCTGCCTTAATACCTGTTACTCAGCTGCCAGCAGTCCACTGCATACTGGAGAATTAAAGTTCTTTGTCCTGCATCTCAGTAACTGGGATTGTGTCCTGTATTTTATCAAAAATGAAAGTTGGACAGAGACTGCCATAGTCCTTGACAGCAACATTGCTGGGAGACCTGAAAGCCAACACTCCATCAGCAAAGCCTGTGAGTTTGGTTCTGCTAGAAGCTATTAATATCTTTATACTGACCGTCAGCATAACATATATTATACGTATGTGGTATTTTAGAGCATTAATGTGTTTGAGTTTTGATTTCTATATTTGTCTTCAAGCCATATGAATGTTCGGTATCAATTTGAACTTGTAAAGAATATGAGATTGCACAGATACCAACTATTTCTATCAAGAATATGGTAAAAATTTTTAAAATGTTTCATAGAAAACATGGGCTCTGACCTATTCCAGAATGTGATACAATAAATAAAGTGCCTATCACTGTATGTTTGAAGAAAATGTGAAAATGTGTCTTCTTTTTTTGTAGTTCTTGATTTAACTCTCCACACAGAACAAATGATCATTTTTATATGACTAGAGCATTTTGGGCAATTTTGCCTGTAAAGAACTATTTGTACCATAAGTCATCAAAATTCCCCTGTTGTTTTAAAATATAGATACAATTGTGCTCTTTCTTTCAGTAACAACAGGGCGTAGCTATAAACACCTCCTTTTCCATAAATCACATCCACTTCTGGCTCTGGCATACTCCATGAGTGCTACCCAGTGGGGACACCTTCAGTGAATGACAAAAGTTTCTGTCCGTGCTCAAAAACCGTCCTTGAAAGGTCAGCAGGAAAAACAATAAACTTTCATTCCAGCTTGTTCCTCAGAAGTCATTGATCTGACTGTTCTTACATCTTGCAAAGACTTTATATTCATCTGGACCTAAAAGTGACTTTTCCTGGTATATGTGAGTAGAAGCATTGATAAATGACCGAATGCTGGATTTTGGGAGATGAACTTTTTTTCCTGATACCCGAAGGTCATCTTTTACATCTCTAGGACTGGTTGTTTTGTATTTACTCTGCATCATCCCCTTGTTTAATACCCTACTAGATACTTGATCTCTAGCTGGTACAAAGACCTAAACCCTCCAAATACTGGGGGGAGAGGGAGAGGGCAAGGAAAGTATTTTTGCTTTTTTTTCTCCATTGTCAAATTTTCTTTAAAATGTGTGAACAAGAATGAGTTATGAACCACCAGTCCAAAGAAACTAGGTGTTTACAATCACGAACTGGGAGAGAGATTCTGGCAATATGTGTCAGGTTCTACTACAGTCATGGGGCTTGTTAAGAGGATCCTGGGTTCATCGCTTTGGACAATAGCTGTAGCTATTGCATCACCCAACAGAGCCTAGAACATGTGAAAGGAACACGTTCCCCCTTCAGAAGGATTTGGAGGTGCGACAGAAGCATGAAAACAGAAATTATCCAGCTGACCCTAGGTAAATAAAGCACCATAAAACTACCAAAGTGTTCTTGTCTATAGGTTAGTGGCAAAAGTTAAGCAAGGACCTCCCCAGACTTCTTCCTTTTCTCAGCCTCTCAGTGTCTTTATCCTCCCTGCTCTTTGACCACTGTCTACATATTTTGGCAACTCCACCTTAATACAGAGGAACAGCGTCCTCTGCCCATCCCAAACTGCAGCTGCTTTCCAGCTCTTACATTCCTCATATTCCTGCCATCTAGTTCTCACGTAGTGGCCATCTGTGTGAGGTAATCACCAAGGGTGAGAGAAAGGGCAACGAAGACAAGTAAATGCATGGAGATCATCATCTCGGTGAGCCTGCAGGAAGCCTGAGGTGTGGTTGAACTAGTCTGGTAATGTTCTGCCCTTTGGTGTTATTTTATGTGTACTCAGGGGAAATAATCAGCAGTACAGTCATCTTTACATTGGGGGTATACAGGTAATTTGTGAGTACAATAAATATTTTGTTTATGCAGCACATATGTCTGAGTACAGCTTTACCTGCTTGCAAGAAATGACTCTTTATTCTGCATGTGCTTCAAAATACGCTGCTTACTTTTTACGGTGCTGCTATGGGTAGATAAATAGTGTGTGTTATGTGTTGGACGTAAATATGGCAACACTCTGTATTGTTTTACATGCTGACAAATTGATCTGAATTTATTTGCAGCTAACCAAAGCGCCGTATCCAAAACCTGATCTTAATTATGGATATTCAGTTTTGCATCTGCTAGAACAAATAGGCAGTGTCTTATGCCAGAGATGAGTTTGGAGGACAGAATATAAAATGAGATTCAGAACCTGCAACTGTGCCTCAGGTCTAGCCAAAGGATGTCCGGTTGGCTCCAGAATGCGCACAGCAAGGATAAACACCTTGGCAGCATGGGAGGAAAGTGCTTGGGCTCCGGGGCAATCTTCAGAGGCGGGGAAGGCAGTCAGCCTCAGCTCCTCCCACAAAGCTAATTTTGCAGCCTGTCCTACCTCTTTGTAAACTGTATAAACTGGGATGTAATTAATTGCTTCTTATTTTGCTATTCCCAACAACAGTCTTTTGAAAACTTGACCCAAAACATTTTACTAAGTTGAAATGGTAGGATTTCCCCTTCAGCTGTGAAAGACTTGATTCTTGTTTAAGGCTTCTTACAGGAGAACATGGAAATACAGAAGCTTGGGTAGGGTTAGAGGTCAAGGCCAAGCTGCCATTGAGGGTCTCTGGTTAAGCGCAGCCCAGGAGGAAAGAACAGGTCCCTTGCCCATTCTTCTACCTTTCTTCTTTTCTGATAACCTTCGTGTCATGTGTCTCTACACGTCATCTAATTTACTAGATTTTGTTATTCTTCCTAGGAAAATAGTTTTCTGAATAAAAAGGATTTCTCTCATGGAAGTTTTTTATGCTGGTTTGGTAATAACGGAGGATGCAGTGTCCTCCAGGTGCACATCCCTATCCAGAATCAGGCCCAGCAGACAAACCCCCTCATAAGCGAAATGCATCTGTCAGATATTGGCAGCTTTGGTACAGTAGCATGGACCTTGGTATGCAATGAGAACATTCACAGCTTCCTTTTCATATGGGCGTGAGCGCACTCATTAGATTTCAAACTTTGTAGGAATCCTACTTACACAGAAGGGCTTTTTGCTCCCACTCACCTTCTGGGAGTGCACTCCAACTGTGAAAGCCTTTCTTTTGTGTAAAAGGCATTTCCCTTGTTGAGTTTTCTACCTGATGTCCTTCTGATTTCACAATGTGCCTTCTCCTTCCCATATTCGGAAAGAAAAGCAGTTCATTTCTTCCCTCTTCACGTTTTTTATATGGTACTCTGTGCTGGCTCGTTTGTGAGGGAGTTGGTGGGTTTGTTTAGTTTTACCGGTCGTGCTGTCGCTGATAGGGTTCGCTCGGAATCTGCTGCAACAGCTCTCTGGCTCCAACCCTCGGGCTGTTGCTCTCAGGCTGCGATCACTCTCAGGCTGTGGCTCGCAGGCTCTCTGACTCTGACAGTCACTTCTCAGCACCTGGTTGTGCGTTGGTCAGTGGGTGGTGAGCAACTGTATCATAATTGTATCATATGTCTTATTTTTTATTATTTTAATTACTTATTAGTAGTATTTGTATATATTAATTTAGATTTAATTAGTAAATAGTTCTTATCTCAATTTTATGAGCTTCCTTATTTCTTTTTCTTCTGATTCTCCCCCTCTGCTGGAGGAGGGGAGGGGGATTTGTGAGAGCGGCTTTGTGGTATTTTGCTAGCCGGAGTTAAACCACAACAGTCCTCCAAACATTGAACTGTTTTCTGTCTATTCATGCCCAAACAATAGATACTAACAATTTCCAGAACCTCTGTATTTCTGTTAGGCTTTTTTTAATGTTGTAGATGTTGAGATTTTAGTTCTTTATTTTAAGTGAGGGCACTCCTACTCAGAAAAAAGCATGAAAATCCTCCACACAATATGGGATGAGTACTTACTGCTAGGTAGCTAGTACTTACCTATCTAGATAGATAGCTTTTTTATTAAAATCCATCTGAATTCAAGGGGGCACAGTTAAAGGCTGTAGCAGGAGAAATCAAGCTGAATTGACCTCTACACTGATTTTTTTTAAGCAATTTTAAAACGTATCTGCAATTATTAAAATAATTTGTGTGACACTAGCAGAATAAATAATGAATATATTTAGAACATTACATAACTTTATTTAATGTTTTTATTAAGAGTCAGAGTTGGCTAACAGATTCTCTCATGCAAGAATATAAGGGCTGACTGATATTGGTAACACCTTTTCTTCCTCTTACACAACAGATTTGTGTGCACATATAAATTTGTGTAGTTGTAGTCTTCCTAGCTAACATTTAGCAATGCATATATATACATCTAAATCAGTATAATAATAACTGAACACATTTTGAAGAGGGAACAGTATTTCATTTGAATTTAAATGTCTTGTTTTGAATAAGCAGTTATGTTACAGAGCTAAATCAGTCGGCTTAACAACAAAGGGCAGTATGCTGATGAATTATGTATGTTATCTGCATTTTCTGCCTGCTGATAATTGACAGGTATCATGGCACCTTCTACAAACTTCCTGTAATTATATGCCACATATCAAACACCGGCTTATGTGTAATGGTCCTCCACACACACACATGCACACAAAATGGTTTTATGTTTTATTTAAAGCTTACAGCGTTTTTAAATTGTCTGTTCCTCTCACGCTGGTTTCCGAGCTGCTTTGCCACTCAACCCAGTCAACAGTGTTAAATTAATAAGATTTCCTTAGTGTTTGTCAGAATCACTCATTCAGCTGTTTGTTCCATCCTTTTTTTTTTGGTATTGTATTTTTTTAAATAATCAGGATAAACCAATACCAAGAAAATTTTACTTTCTAATTGTTTAAGTGAAATTACTTGTTGTTTGGGTATTTGTAGTCAAATAGCTGTCTCAGTATTTGATATCAAGTTCCTGTCTTTACCGACAGATGTAGCAGCTGTAGGTAGTAACAGGTTAAAAAACCTATTGTCTTAGCAGAGCTGATTAAGTAGATAGCTACTTCCTTCTTGATAATATGCATTTGGTTCAGACTAGCTCCACCATACCAAGGACACATTAATTGGGTAGATCTGCAACTGGACTCATTAGATGCAACGCTTCCCAGTCAAATTTAACCACTACTGGGCATCTTAGCACATAATTCAGGATTACTTTTAGTTCGGTGTTCTGTTCCTTGGAAGGAAATTAATTTTACTGAGAATTATTTTAATAAACTTGTGATAATAAAGCTGCAATTAAAAAGGAGAAGGGCTTTTTATCTATATTTCCTTAAATAGCCAAATTCATATTTTAATCTAAAAAACCTACATTCAGTGAACGATATGCCTGGTATTTGTCGAAAAGCACTCAGTATATGCTGTGGAACAGTTCCTTTTGCTCTATCACCGCATCCTTGGCAGTATTCACTACCAGAGAAAGTGCATGAAGCAGAGCCCCAGCAATTACAGAAAGTCATTCTGTGGAAAGAAAATTAGATAAATATCTCTTTTGTTCCCATTATTTCAGACTAGATGTGCCAGGTTCTTCAGAAACCAAAGCTTAAATTCTTAGCCTGTATCACTAAGTTGGTTCTGAGGCTCACACCTTAGTGAAACCAGTGATCTGATATACGCTGTTTCTCACTGAATTAGAATAAACTGTTAAACGTATTTATAAAGCCCGTTCCATCAAAAAAACCCTTCAACTTTCAAGTATGACATCCTGGGACTCTGGTGAGCAGTCAGCGATGGCAAAGGAAAAGTAACGTACTGCCACCAGCTAGTAACGTCCCTGCTCTTTACTGAACCTAAAGAAAATTTCAGGAAGAGGAAAAGTGTAACACTATGTTTTCCCTAAAGCATGACTTTTGGCAAGGATATCTGGATGTAGGGCCTGTCTCCTTGAGAGCTCTGAACACCTGAGCGCAGATAAGGTAAAAAGCAGAGTGCAGATCTTTGAGCGGTTATTGGCAAATGCTTATGTGACCTATCATCAGTGACCATGCATAAATCCAGTTTTCAAAGAATTAGCATTGAAGTACATCCAGAATTCACAGGGACTTGCCGAGGCTCTCTGCTGTCGGGCTGAGTGCTGACTTATACCCCAGCACTGAGGCCCTGTAGCTGATTCTGCAGAAAAAAAAAACCATTCCCTGAGCTTTATTTAAATGAACCTTTAGGCAGAAAGTTATGATGAACTGCAGCCATGATTTAAAGAGGAATGATCATGTTCCCTCTCGGATTTTTATTTCACTTTGCCACCAATGCACCTAACGCTCCGGAAGGAGGTTTTGTTTTCTAGCTGCTGCTGATCCAGCGCAGCCTGGAGCAGCACAGATGCCTCCCAGAAGGTCATCGAGTTGAGCTCTGGGGAGAAGCTTTCCAGATGATCTCAGGAGCTCGGGAAGCGAGCAGGCTGCGGTGAGTGGGGGACAGGAGCCTTCCAGAGGCAGTGTCCTGCGGAAGGACAGCAACCGTCCTCAGAGTGGAAGTGGCAAATCGAAGACGTTTCCATGAGCTGGCTTGTTTAGCCTCCCAGAATGAAGGTTAGGAGGGGGTTGGATTTTGATAAAAACAAAGTGCGAATGTCTTCCACTCTCCAGTCTTGTGAAGGATAATCAAACATTCAGAACAAAATCAGACTCTGAGGTCCCCGTTCATCTCTTGATGGTCTCCTCAGCTCTCAATCTGCTTGGCGTAGCCTAATGTGTTTAGGGCTAAATAACACACCACTTTCTTCATGGGAGTGGTACATATTTAGGCAAGTCATCTTACGAAATTAACAGGACTACTCCTTTAATTAAGGGGTTCAGGATGGGACCTTGGCAAAGACCTCTTCTTGGCTGTGAACATCCACATCAAAAGTGCTTACATAAGGGCTTATAATTATCAGAGCAGCATTACCTGGTTCGTTTTAGTGGGGGTGGGCCCCGTTACCTCCTGTTGGGGCACTCGCAGGCTCCAGCTCCCCAGCTCTCCATTATGAGTTAAAAGAGAGTATGACGTTCCCTCCTACAGACCCGTCACATCGCGGGCACAGGTGGGTGCGTTCCCAAGCACATAGTGGAGGAAGATGCACAGAGCTCTTTGGACGGCAGGGAAACGGCTGCCAGAGCGATTGCCTGGCCTCAACGCAGGGCGCCGGGAAGGGGAGCAGCGGGCAGCAGTCGGGTCTGCTGCAGGACTGGGCAGCACCAGTGGGCCATAAGCAGGCTTCCCCGCCCTAGACGCATTTCAGTTTTGGATGTGGATCGCAAGCTACAGGGTTGTGAAGATACAAGCTCGTTGGTCAGCTTCTGAAAAGGCAGTAAATGAAGGAGCCACACTGCCAACCTATAGACGCTGTGTCTGAACTGAGCTTTCCCATGCAAGCGAGCTGCAGCTGGAGAGAACGCCTGCACCTCGTACCCACGCGGGGGTCTCCGTGGAGAGTTCCCATAGTGTCCTCTCAGCTGCAAGGACCTTCTGAGAGGGCTTACACCTATATCTTTCTGTGGGTAGGCCTTCAAACGGTGAACTGAAAACACACTGGCCTATACTTGCCCCTAGAGAACAAGCACATCATTTCTGCTTATTTTGGCACTTGAGTCTACCAACAAAAAAGTCCCACTGTGGCAAAACAGACTGTCATTCTCATAGCAGGCTGACTTGATTAATACAGTTGCAAAGCTTGTTTTGCAATTCAAACCTTGTCAAACCAAATCCAAAATTATTTTCCTGGATAAATCCAATTACAATGTAAATACTGAATCAGAACATATTTTGTGTAATTACCAAGCAATTCTGTAGAAAGGCTCTTAATGCAGGCTAAACTGCTTCTCTTACCCTGCCAGCTCTCTGTGTCCCTCCAGGAGCACCTTTCTGGAGCAGCGCTGTGCTTGGCAGAGGCGGGAGGTCAGACTACGCGTGCAAAGCCCCCAGCTTTGGGCTGACTTGAAAGTGGCGGTGCTCCACTGAGCCCTAGTGCTGCTCCAGTGGGAGAACGGACTCCTGACAAGCTGGTATCTAATGGAAATGGACACCTTTCCTCTCTTCTTTTTTCAACTGAAGTCCTCTCCTAGCCGAATATGCTTCTCTCAGATCAGCCAAGGCATCAGCAGGCTTTGCTCTGAGTTGTCACAAAGACAGCGATATTTTAAACCGTGATAGTCACTTGCTGTATGCTTCATTTTTAAAAAAGGAACCAAATAAACATTTTTTATCATCTCCTTAAAAATTTCTTCTTCCTGTGAAGCTGGCAGACATGTCGTCAGCATTACTAATTCTGAGAATTTTGAAGACAAAATGCCAGATTTTTTTAACAACTGCTTTTTTGATTAGCCAGCAACCTTGATGTCTGTAGCAGCTTTGCGTTCATCTGATTTTTAAGTGAAGTGCTCAAATAATTCCTAGCAACCCCATCAGTTTTGTGTTTCTGCTTTCCCCAATTAAAATAACGGGGTACCAGGCCAGGGCGAGGGTCTCACAAGTAACAACTGCCGCGAACAGTCCTTCCAAAGCAGCTGGGTTGCACGCAGGAGTGAGTGAGTGTACGTGTTTAGCACAGCAGGTGGAAACATTTTTGAGGAAAGCTTTTTTCCCATCTAAAAATAACGGTTGGTTAAACTGAACGTTTCCCAGGAATGTCACAGTTTTGACAACAGCAACAACAACACAGAAATGTGAACAGCGTCCCCAGGCCAGGGCGGATCTTGTGGGATGAGAAGGAAGGGGACGTCCCTCCATGCATCAGGAGCAAAAGGGTTTTCCCACCTCCCCAGCCAAGGTCGCGACCCTAGAGCCACACTCTGTCCTCCTGCTTTGCTGCTAGAGGTGTTGCCCTCAGAGGTAACGAAGAGATGGCTGGGCTGGGCCTGGCTCCTGCCAAGGCAAAAGCCCCCGCGGGGCAGCGAGGCTGATGCGCTTCTGCCCCTGCGCCTGGAAATACCGGCATCTCCACAGAACGCACCACTGCAGGATCATCTCCCTTCTCTTTTCTCCTTCTATTGGAAAGTGCAGTTTTACACCCTTCTTTAAAGCGGGAAAGGAATTATCTGGTGTCAGTATAGAAATAAAAGACATTCTGACTTTTTTCATAGACAAAGTTGTTGATTTCCAGCCAGACTCGTCAGGACAAAAACATTGACAGGCCATTGACAAGGGTGAGGACTTTCTGGAATTCTGCAAGCCAAGACTGGCTCCCCGCCACATTTTTAATGCTGTATTTCCCTTTAAAAAAAAAAAGAAAAGAAAAGAAAAAGAAAAGAAAAGAAAAGAAAAGAAAAGAAAAGAAAAGAAAAGAAAAGAAAAGAAAAGAAAAGAAAAGAAAAGAAAAGAAAAGAAAAGAAAAGAAAAGAAAAGAAAAGAAAAGAAAAGAAAAGAAAAGAAAAGAAAAGAAAAGAAGAAAAGAGAGAAAAATAAATAAGCTCCCTATCTCCAGAATGTTTCCACCTACACCAATAAATGTCATTATGCTGATGATGGTTAGACTAGGAATTTATGTATCATTATATTTCAAAGTTGCACTTTTAAGTATTTACATGTTACAACTTCCTGAGTAATACAGACTGTACTTGTCTAGAGTTGTTTCTACAGTACGTTTTTTCAACACCCAATTACTCCATACTTGCCTCAAGATAATTTGTGGAAAATTTCATGAGAACTGCATTAGCCCTGATTTTTACAAGATGTTACCAGAATCAAAACAACAGTTTGTTAAATAAGTATCCAATAGATCTATGCCAGTTTTTTGTACCACTTCTGCTTCCATACCATGTACAAGTTCCACATTTCTATCTCATTGGTATCTGTCATGTTCATAAAATGATAGGCTTATGACCCAGTGACTGTACAAGTGTGGAAAATGATGCTGAAATACCTCTGACTTAGACATGAAAATCATTTAACAAAACCAGGAGATCATTAGAAGCATTGAATCACTATTTCCTGACTTTCGATACCATGGACTAAGCAGTGTCCCAGTTCTTTGATGAGACAGTGGAGGAACAGACTGTGCTTCACTGACACATTTCAGGTTTATTGTTATTTTTAATGCTAGAAAGGGTGAAAGAAGGACGATGAGGTGAACCTAACAACTGTAATGCTGAAGAAAATACTGCTGTTCTGGAAAGAAGAATAATGGTGTGCTCATCAGTGAGAACCTGCAAGTGGAACCGGCCTGCTCTGGATGTTTGAGCCAGGCAAACAGAGATTGAACAAAGCAGTACATTTAGGAATTGCAGCAAGGCAAGTTTACATCTCTTCATTGTCCCTTTTAGAACCTGGAAAACCCAAAGCACAGCATTAGTACTTAAAGAATCTCTTCAGTTTTAACTGAAAGAAGTAGGGAGAGCCCAAGCTTTAGTCAAGGGCTTTGCCCAACAAGTGTAAAAAGGCTAAACACAATTTAGAGGGAAAAGTGCTGATGGCAGCGTAACCTGCCCCTGGTCCTGGGGAGGTGGGCACCGAGGAGTATGCCAGGAAAGAAGCGCATGAGCAGAAACGCTCAGGGTAGTATGAATTTGCACCAGCCACCCAGTGAAGGCACAGGCATTCTGGATCTTGCCCCCCAGCTGACTGAGATGGCACCGACACCGCTCCTCTCCAGTTGTCTGTGACACAGCACCCTCAGCACCGATGCTTGCCCAACACACCAGGTGCTGTGCAGCCAACGAAACGTCCGTCCGTGCACCTGAAGCATTCACAGGGTGAGTCCCTGAGCTACGCTGGTGTCAGGGCATTAACAGAGTGAACAAGCACGTCTGATGCGTACCACAGCCATCCTAAGGCGTTAAATGGAGCGTGCAGAGCCGGTTAATGTCAGCCTTACTTTGTTCAAATTTTGTTAAAAGCTTAAAAAGTGTTGCACATACATACTGAAAATTTTGCTAAAAATATTCCTCTTTTGGCAGGGTTGGAACATCGTGAGTCATGTGAAACAAATCACAAGTGAACTACGTAACCCTGCCAGCTGACAGCAGCTGGGCAGGTGGGAAGGCTCCTGTCTGCTGGGCAAACCCTGCTCTGGTGGGTTTGGCAGGGGGGAGGGGGTTTGGTACCAAAGGAGAGGCCACAGGGGTGGTTCCTGTAAGGAGCTGCTAGAAGTTCCACCCCAGTCCGAGATGGACCTGCTGCTGGCCAAGACTGACCCAGTCACTGACGGTGGTAGCATCTCTGGGATAACACGGTTAAGAGGGGAGAAAAACCTGCTGCGGGAACCTGCAAAAGGAGAGAGGAATGGGATGTGATAGAGACAACCAGGCAGACCCCCAGGTCAGTGCAGAAGTTGGGGAGGAGGTGGCCAGAGCAGAAGTTCCCCAGCAGCCCATGGTGAGAGGGCAGGCAGTGCCCCTGCAGCCATGGAGGGTCATGGAGGAGCAGAGACCCCCTGCAGCCTGGGGAGGACCCCACACCTGAGCAGGGGGATGTGCCTGAAGGAGGCTGTGACTCCACGGGAAGCCCACGCTGGAGCAGGCGGCTCCTGAAGGATGGCACCCCATGGAGGGGACCCACGCTGGAGCAGTTCCTGAAGCAGTACCGCCCCTGGGAAGGGCTCACGTTGGAGAAGCTGGTGGAGGACTGTCTCCTGTGGAAGGGACCCCATGCTGGAGCAGGGGCAGAGTGTGAGGATCTTCCCCTGAGAAGGAAGGAGCAGCAGAGACAACATGTGATGGACTTACCATAACCCCCATTCCCTGTCCCCAGCGCTGCTGTTGGGGATGAGGTAGAGAAATGGTGAGCAGAGTGGAGCCTGGGAAGAAGGGAGTGGTGTGGGGAAGGTGTTTTTAAGAGTTTTTGTCTTTCATTATCCTACTCTGATTTGGTTGGTAACAAATTAAATGGATTTTTCTTCCCCAAGTGGAGTCTGTTTTGCCCATGACCATAACCAGTGAGTGATCCCTCCCTGTCCTGGCCTTGACAGCCTGGTCCAGCCTTTCCTTGTGTTTTCTCCTCCCCATCCCAACACAGGAGGAGTGAGCGAGTGGCTGCCTGGGGCTGAGTTGCCGACTGGGCCTGAACCACAACACCTGCTCATATTGTTTTCCCTTTGGTTCCCCCTCAACTTCCTTTCGCACCATGTCATTAATGTAGAACATCTGTAGGATAGGATAGGGGCTGACATTTTGGTATTTAATTGTGCAGTCTGTGACATTTAAATTTTATTTTGACCCACAGGTTCTGCTATACTGCAAAACACTGTAATGACATGGTGGATTGGATTTTGGCTTGAGTAAGGGCTGCAGGATGTGGCCAGTGCCCCAGCTTGGTCTTCTAACCTTTGCTTTGGCCTGCAGGTAGGAAAAGATCTGCAAAACTGGTGCAAGATAGTCATCCTTATGCAACAGAAGTATCTTCCTTCTTCTTTAGGTAGAGATTCTTAGAATAACACTCCTCACAGAAAAAAATAACATATATAACACAAATGCTGTAGAGATAAGAAAAGTGTTTCTTTAGTAGTTAAAACCAACAAAAAGAAGTTAAAGCATCCCAGAATCTAATTTTTTTCCTATTTCAGCACTTCCTGCTTTGCCTGCACTGCAGGTACTGATGCTATTAAACAGTAGCACCCATTTCGGATCAGGTATGTTTGTCATACGTGTCGTAAGCACCATATTCTAACATCGCGACAAATTAACTAGAAAAGCTAATATACTTGTTTTTAAGAAGAAAAAAAAGTTGTTTGCTTATCTCTGCATCACTGAAATATGAGATCCAGCCTAAATACTCCTTTAATGAGTACATTGTTTAAATACAGGTGTTCTGGTCTGAATCGTATTAATACACAGATTCAGGTTTAGTGTTTCAGTTTCCGAATATTTCAGCAGCAAGAGCTGGTCTAAATCACCAAGTATTTTCCACTTGTGAGTCATCAATCAGCTTATGATACCTAATGCACAGAAAAGCTTCCTAAAGGTTTTTTTTGAGAGAGAGAGAGAAATATTCTTGGCTTGGAATGGGTCATGGGGAATCCGAGAGAAGATCCAAAGGGTAATAGATATCATTATTCTACTAAGGTTTGGCTTTTGACTTTTCTTTTTATTCCTGACCAAGCAAAGTAGGGAGTCCTGAGTAATTTGCCTTTTTCTCCTGCTCAACACCAGATTTGTTGGTAAGGAAACAGGAATTTTACAAATTAAAAATATGCAAAACCTGATTGCGCATAAGCCTAGTGCTGAACTGGTGTACAAGCTAGTGTTGGAAGAACTTCTGGCACCCCTGCTATGCCCCATTGTTATTAAAAAGGTTTGCTATTTAATAAACAGGTGGTGGATGGTTTGCACTAGATTCCAGGCCCACTTCACCTTTGGACATTGAAACAACGTGGGTATCAAGCCATGTAGGTTGCTCCATATCTTACAGCGCTAGAGTGTCTCGGTATCTTCTGTGTGTCTTGCTTATATGTATGTGCACATATATACACGTTTAAGAAACGGTTCTCTGCTCTTTCCTTCAAGCTGAGGTGGTCACTGACACCCACCTAGCCCTGCAGTGACAGCAGTGTTGCCGCAGTACACTCGCACCAAACAGAAATATTTTAATACTACATTTCTCACTCTGCTGTAGTCAGCCAGGGAAGAACAATATTGGGCGTCCTTGTCCTGTTTCTTGGGTGGAATTTAAACCCCATTGTTGCACTTTTTAGACTCTTGCAAGCTGCAGAGCATTCTATCAGAATAAGCAGCTCTACTTTTTCCCAGTGTCATGTTTCTTTGCATAAACACCAATATCAGATGCCGTACATGTTGCAGCACTGGTTTATATTTGCATGGTAATTGCCTAAGCAAATTAAAGTGCATGAGTAAGCAGAAGTGGAATGGAGAGAGAACTCTTCACCTGGATTAAAATTTTCCATTACCTGCATGACACATGTTTGTCCCTGTGCTTGCCTTAGAACGGATCTTGCTGACCCAAGAGCACAACACTGAATTATTTGGCACTGTCATTTTGCTGAGGTCCTCACATCACTGGCTATCTGGGAGCGCTGGAAGCCAAGAAGCAGCCGGCTGCATTTGTGACTGAAAGCACCGTCTCTCTTTGTTTCCACGCTGTGCATCTCGCTCTCCACAGGTTGAATTCACAGCTTTCACCTCCCAGCACTTATAATTGTGAGACCAGAGGTGAAGAAACCACTAGGACTAACAATTTCTTAAGCAGGGCTGGGAAGATGTCCTACCTTGAACCCTGTAATGGGTTTAAATTGAAAGCGGGTAGATTTAGATTGGATATCAGGAAAAAATTCTTCCTGGAGAGGGTGGTGAGGCACTGGCACAGGTTGCCCAGAGAAGCTGTGGATGCCCCATCCCTGGAAGTGTCCAAGGCCAGGCTGGATGAGGCTTGGAGCAACCTGGTCTAGTGGAGGGTGTCCCTGCCCATGGCAGGGGGGTTGGAACTAGATGGTCTTTAAGGTCCCTTCCAACCCAAATCATTCTGTGAGTCTATGATACCTAAAAATAAGATGGTCATCAAATCGCCTCTGTTGTCAGGCAAGGAGCAGAAGTGTTGGGAAGAGAGGTTTGAGGAAGAGAGACTGGAGCTATGGAGAATGCTTCAGTTATTCCACTGCGACTTGGTCACTGCTGAGTTTTGTAGCGCTAACAGCAGGTTTGAGGCTGCAGCGAAGGTGGGTAACACTCCCAGAAAACAACTGCAGCTGGGGTGTGGACTGGTTTTAGTTGAGGTACAGTTAATTTTCCTCACAGTAGCTGGTATGAGGCCGTCTTTTGGATGTGCTAAGAATATTGATAACACATTCATGATTTTAGTTGTCGCCAAGGAATGTTTATATCAAGTCAAAGACTTTTTCAGTGTCTGATACAGGCCCTGTGTTCCCAGCTCCCTCTCTACAGGCAGCTGGGAGGGGATGCAGTCAGGACAGCTGATCCAAACTGATCAAAGGGACATTCAAACACCATGCTCAGTATATAAGCTGAGAAAGTAGACTGGGGATCTCTGTCTCTGCTGCTCGTGAGGACCTCTCTCTTGCTCCAGGTCAAGTTCTTTGAGCTTGGCTCTTGAGCTCTCCAGCTCTGGCTCTCGCTGCTCAGGGCCTGGCTGGGCATCAGTCGGTGGGTAGTGATCAGTTGTATCGTTTGTTTGCCTTCCCGTTACTTTAATCACATGTTACTAGTAACATTAGTATTATTAGTATTATTGGTATCATTATTTTATTATATTTATTTTCAGTCATTAAATTGTTCTTGTTTCTTGTCCTTTCCTCTGATTCTGCTCCATCCCACGGGGGGAGGGAAGGAGGTGAGTGAGCGGCTGTGTGGTGCTTAGATGCTGACAGGTTAAACCACGATAGGGTGGCATCCCTAAAAAGTCTTCCAGCTCATTTTATCCCTGAGTTTTATGCCACTGTAAGCCATGTTGGCCAATACTAACTTACTGTCAGTGATAATGGCAGCAGTGCTCATATCACAGAAAAGAGGCCTTGAATGGTGATTCAGTATTTTCCCTTACAATGTTTTCACAATTATTTTCAGCAGCGTTTTACCTGTTTGAGTGCACTGTTTTACATCTCTCTAGAGCTGCATCAATAAAGGCGTAATATTTTACCTCTCCAAATGCCACTCAGATATTGAAAAAACATAATATGTCACAAATAGCAGACTTCTAATGTTTTCTCTTGTCACTGGTCCACTCTCACTCCAGACAACATTAATCTCTGTTACTCTCTTGGTACTGTTCTGTTATGAGGCTTAAAGTGCTCCTGCTATCTCAGTGTGTAGGGATAGATAAAAATGAGACTAAGGGGAGGAATAATGCTACATAATGCAAACTAAGACAGCCGTGGATGCAGGCAAAGTCAGGATTAGCAGATGCACACACTCCCAGTCACGCTGCAGAAGGCAGTTTACACAGTTGGGCTCACACTGAGATCCTTTGCATGATCAGCATTCACAGCTTTGCCCCAGCTTTGGCATTTTATTTCAGTTCTCTTCGCAGTTCTCTTTTTTTTTTTTTTTTTAATTTCAGTAATGAAACTTAAAGGTGGGAATGGGGGAGCCCACAGGAACTGGAAGATTGTCACAGGAACTGGAAGATTGTCACAGAAACTGGGGAGGTGATTAAAGTGGGTATACAGGTGAGGAAGGGAGGCTGAAGAGCTGTTGGAGCTGTTGGAGCTGCCAAAGAAGGAACAATGAGAAAAACTCCAGCAGGGAAACCACAGCCAGGGAGAGGGAGATGGGTGGGGAGCTATGAAGGGGAGAAAGAGAGGTAGCATCAGTCAGGCAAATCTGGAAACCATTTGGTTTCAAATGTGCTCTGACACCCTCGCTAAGATAAGCAGAATGGTTCAGATGGCTGGCTACAAGCTAGGAACACCCAAGGTACTCTCACCACATGGTACACACAGTCCTAAGGAAAGCCCAGGGCAGTCTGTTATTAGCTTACTCCTGTCAAACATACAAGATGCAAACTGGCAAATCAATACTGCACCTTAAAGTCAGAGAACTTTCTGACTTTTAGTATTTGCTCTCTCAATTGCGACGTTACTTTTACTTCATGCACTATACTTTCAAACACATCTAAGGAAAGTTAAACGAAACTATCACTACTTACTGAAAAGTCATACTCTCAGGTTGTCATCAGAGTGCAATGTTAAATCTCCGACTTGCTTAGAAAACAAGGAATGTGTTAAAAATACATTCAGACTTAATTAGATATGGTATTCCTGTTATAAGGGTCAAACTGCAGATAGATGCGCTCACATGGAAATACCAAACGTGATATCTTTTTAAATTTTTCTTTTCTAAAAATATCCTCTTAAATGTGTTTCTTTTATCTCATCTCTCGGCATAGTTAGCAATCACTGGTAGGCAGGATGCTCTGCTGTATCCTTTTTCCTTAAGAAAAAAACAAAAGGATGAGGGCCACCCATGTCTAATGGAGTTTTTACAAGAGCAGTTTTGAGGAGCAAAGCTGCTTTCTCATGCCATGCTCTTCCACACTCCCCCTGTATTTCCTCCTGTGAATCTTCTTCCAAATGGTTAGGCTGGCTCTGCTCAGTGTGTCATTTGTTATCCCAGGTCTCTCCATGAATAACAGGGAACAGAGTGTCAAGTGCATAGGTGGCAAAGTGATTCCTCTTCCTTTATTAGTTACAGCTGCAAGCAAGGAAACACGGTCCTCCTTGTTAAAGTCTATACCTTCAGCAGAGCTGTTCCCATAAAACCTCTCAGTCTCAGGCAAGAAGCTCAGCTATTGACCAGGAAATACTAAAACAAAGTCCACACATGAAAGGAATCCAGTTTCCTGGTCCAGCCAGCCCAGCATGACTGCCTTTAGATGGCATATCCACCAGCTCAGACCTTCTTCCTTAGCCAGTCCTGAGCAGACCCCATTCTTGGAAGCCACCTTCCATCTCCCCAGGTAAGAGAGTAAATATTTCCTCTTCTTTATCACTTCAGCAGAAGGAATCTCCAGTTAGCAAGACTTCTTGACCAGGAACTGTCCATTGTTTTGTTTTTTCTCTTCTGTATCTGGCTAGTTACAGATGTAACTGTCTGTGCAGAGTGGATACCTCACATGTGGTGATAACAATACTTGTACCCACCATCCTGCTGCATCCCTCCAGTCCCATCATCATGTAAGCTTAAAGTTATGGCTACCAGCACCAACCAAACCAGAAAAAAACCCAGTATCTGACAGTTCATTAAATTATGTGGTGAAACAGCAATAGGATTTCACATGCAAATAAACTCTGAGTGAATAATTGCTGATGTATGACCTCAGATATCTAAACCACACTTCCTGAAACCTTAATATATGAAGGTCATGAAACCAAAAAGAACACCCACGAAATTTGTACTGGCTTACATTTGGGACCATCTGGCACCTTCAGCCACAGTCTCTTACCCACTGGAGCTGCTGTTGTGGCCCTGGTTGTGTTCCTCTCTCTGAGCAGTCACAGGACTGGTGTATTGGAGCCACCTTTTAGATCTTATTTGCTTTCAAGCCAGCTCAGCTGGAGTTGCACCAACAGGGTGTCTGAGTCTTCATGTGACTTCTTGGACTTTCCTCAGGTGCCAGAGCCCTCTCCGGGGGTTTTGCAGTCAATGACGTAGCTCTTCCAGTTCCCAGTTTAACTTTGTGAGGACTACGTGATAGGTAGAGCATTTATGGCCTTCACAAACACACTTTTTACCACGCAGTCATCCATGTCACTTACAGGTCAAACCCAAGAGAGCTAGGGGCCGGGCAAAAAACGGTGTGTTTTCTGGGATCCTCAGTATACCTGGGCACTACAAATCTTTCTGCTTCCCTGAATTTGTGCCCACTCTTCCAGTCTGGTCATGGTGAGAACAACTTCTCCTTTACTGGGTGTTGCCATTCTCCTTCCTTTTTTAAACTTGCTCGCAAGAGTTGTTAGCAACCTGCAGCTGGTACCCTTCATTGGCCAGGCAAGACAGCTTTACTGCTTATTACCCTGAAAGGACTATCTCAGTTTCTCCGACAGACTCCCTTTCCTGACATAAAATGAGCAACTCAGGTTGCACTGAAAGTGATGGGCAGTTTGTAGAATGGAATAAATGCACATTGCAGGATTCCTTGGCTCGCCGCAGCCAGGGCTCCCTTTGCAGCCTGGGTTAGAGCCATGTCTGTTGCCTTGCCCAATATGCAGCAAAGGAAACCTGCTTGGAGAACAATCATCTGGCGGCCAGTGTGTATTCTTTGTGCTGCCTTTGAGGAACATGAAACTATGTCCACATAATTAAGGAAACCATGGCACATTCAGTCTTATTCTGGCCTTGCCTCTCATGTTTGCCTATTTTATCTCTTCAAAAATAATTATGACTACACGTTCTATTCACTGGCATATTTGTTTTGTTTTATCAAACCTGTTTTTCTAGTTACAATAGCATGTGATCCATCAACTTTTTAATACAATTAAGAAAAGAAAAAAAGAGTAACTCTGCAAATAAGGCTGTGCTCACATTCCAAGGCTGTGATAGTATCACGCGTCATGAGAGCTTTGCTTTCTTGAGAGAGTATCATTTTGTGAGAATGACTGGGTGTGGGTTAAAAATTATTTCTGTGGGGTTTTTTGCACACAGCTTTTGATTTCCTTGCCTGCATTTTTAAGACAGGAAGGAAGCTTCCTAGTGCCAAATGCTGCATCTGAGCATGTGACTAATTACACCAGAGACAAGCAGGGCTACCGCTGATAGGAAGAACAAGTTCTGAGAATGAACACTTCCAGGATGACCCCAGCATACACATTTTGACAGCCTGACGGTATTTAAACTGCTTATTCTAGAAACTTTCTTCCCAAAGTTCCCTTATTAGGTGACTTGAAGTGATTGTGTTTTTCTTGACTAAAGATCTCCCATTTGCTTTCCAAGACACTTTGGAGCAAGGGAATCTGACCCACTCACGCTGACCTCCATGGTGCAGCCTTCCTGACTTGGAGTACTGATGGATTTCCAAAACAACTGTAGGTCCCATCTCATCCTAAGGTCTCTTGCATACCCAATGGATCAAGAGTTATATTTCAGTGGTTTTATCTCTGCTGAATGCATTCAGCATAGTACCTGCATAATAATTTCAAGGTCTAGCATTTGTCACTTCAATTGATGAGGCCTTATTTAAGGTGGTGTTTCAAAAGTACATAACATTCCAGTGTTCTTGTCTCCTTTCCTTCCTGGCCTTTGCATGCCAGGTATTTTTGTCTGTTTTTCCTGCTGGCCATTGCATGCCAACTAACTTATTGCTATGGCACAGAATATACCCCATCTGTCACAAGCATTTTTTAACAGAGTCTAAGCTGAATGTTGAATGAATCCATGTCTTATGCAGAAGAGTTTTAATTATTCTTCGATCTGTGGAAGAGGGGAGTGGGGCTGGGATGAGGAGGACTGGGTTGTCAGGAAGATAGCTGGAGGGAATCAGAATATATCATTACCTAAGGGAGTGGTATCCTCAGTCTTCATCTACTTTAATTCTCTCACCAGACACATCAAATGACAATGCTGTAGGGCTTAAAAAAATTGGGGCAAAGCTGGGACAGCGGGTGGCTGATAATGACAGCCTGTCTAAATGTCGTAGTGGCAGACAAGTGGAGAGAAAGAAGTTTGTGGTATGGGCTAGCTAAGGTGGAGTGATAATGTATTTGGTTTTTATCTGCTTTCTATTCTGAGCAGGACTTGGCAGCTGGTTAAGCTGGCTAGCTCTACAAGAGCTTCACAATTTATTAATTTTTTTGCTAAGAAAATTGAAATTTGGCAATCATCTCGGCTTGCCCACAACTCATTGTTATTGCATGTAGCACAAGAATGAATGACCTGAATGACTCTTGCTTTATTGCAGAAGCAAGAGGCAGCCACAATCTGATTTCTTTCCACACCCCCTACAAGGGACCAACTTAGGAGTCCACGGCAGTGGGATCACTTGGGGTAAATGAGGAGCTCTCCAGAAGGGGATGCACCTGCAGTTCTGCCAGTCTCTCCTACCTGTGAAAAAACCACGGATATTCCATGACTGTCTCACTGTTTACAAATGGAAATCTATTTCCTACTCCCATGACGAATCTGGCAAATGGTCCTCTACTCATTCACCTCTTGTGGCACAGGCATGTGCACTTGGCACAACAGCCACAGGTAACCTGCAGAACCCCTGCTGATCCCACTCTGAGCCCTGTTGAGGTCCTGTGAGGCCCAGCACATCTCAGGGCCCTGGCTCTTCCCACTGATTCCCACAGGAGATGAGGTGTCTCACCAGCCCAGGACTTGCCTTCCCTGCCCAGACTTGGAGATTACAGTGAGCTGGCAAGTGAGGGGTAGTACAGTGCTACCCCATCACCTTAGCATAGAGTACAACTCCTGAGTTAAAAAGCTTTTCCATTTCCAGTGGAAGAGAGCAGACGGAAAGGTGAGGAGCATGCACGTGGAAGGGTAGGGTTGCTCTTACTCAACAGTGTGCATGAAGTTAGGCTTTTAGCTGTGGTATTCATCAGCTTCTACCTGATGACGAAGGAGAGAAACAGGCACTTCTAGAGACACATTCGTGTCACCTGAGACAGATACCTAAAGACAGCACCTCTGACAGGTGATTCTAGAACTTTCTCCACAGATGAGAGAGGCAGTCTAGATAACTGGGTGTCTGACCTTCAAATGACGAAAATTAGATGAGATGAATTCAAGGCAATATAGATAAAAGCAAACATGGGCATGAGAGTTTCCTTTGGACACCAACCCCCAGCTGTTCTTCTATGAAGTAAATGTTGTTGATTTTGTTCTTTTTTTAATGTTAATTATTATCTGAAGCCAAATATTTATTTAGTAGTGAAACAGGTCAAACCAGCTATTATAGATCTGCCTGTTGATTAGCAGCAGTTTTGTTACCACACGGCACAACTAATGCACCATTCCCATCCTGTGCCATGGTAGCCTTTTAATCAAAGCCCATCCCAGGTATCATAGAGCCCATAACATCCCAGGGGAAGACTCTCAAAGGTTTCTCTCTTCCACTCCCTGCTGTTTAAGCAGCCAACAAAGAATTGCTCAGGTGTAAAGGTGGTTGCCGTATATAAATGTACACTGCATAGTAAGTAAATAGACTGTTTGAACTTACCAACCACTCCTGATTTCCAAATTACTTATCTATAATGGTAGTCAGCAAGTAAATCCTTACCAATAAACTGTAAAAAGTTCACCATCGATAGTCTTAATTTCTGCTCTCCCGGTTACGTACCAGGTGACATTGCATCTATTCAGGAAATAGATGCAAGACCACACACAGAGCAAAATCTGCATTTCTTTCCTCGTCTCGAGCCACAATGAACTGGTATCCTGCAAAGACCAAACATCAAAAACAAAGAGGAAAATCACATATCCTTCCCTAAACACCTTACAGTCTTAATGTGAAAAAGAGACAATGTGCAGGCACAGAGGAGGGTACAGCAGTCACAGACAGCTTGTCAGGCAGCACACGTTGCACATCTGCAGCCTGGCTTGTTCAGGCCTCCCCAAACGTCATGGAAGAAAAGAGCTTGATGGAGACAAGCTGGCATTCTGCAGAGGTTTGCAGTGGGCTCCAGAGCACCAGGGCAACATGGGCTTTCTCAAAGCCAGTCATGAAATTCTCTACTCCTTCAGAGAAAGGAGAATGTTATCATTGTGCTGTGAAAATGGCATCTTTTGTGGCCCAGAGTAAGACTGTCAATTCTCGGTGAAGGATACAATTTAAAACATACCCTTCTCTCTTCAGCAGTGCTATTGCCCAGCTCTGGCAGCTCCCCACTCAGATGCCTTCCACAAATCCCACTCCAAGGTGCCAAATTTCCAGCATACCCATGGATCAGATTTGGATGTTAGAAATGCCATTGGGTGCCTACAGCTCAGGAACTGTGACCTTCAGCATTATAATGCTCAAGTCTCTTTTTGGCTGCAGGCCAAAGGCGCTGAAGGGCCTCATAGAAAGAGAAATAGAGAGGCTGTCACATACGTTTTAGCCAGCAATAGGATCTCTTTCTAGGCTGCCTCAGACCATGCACTGCCAGTTTCCAGTCTGCAGCACTCGGTCCACTCCTTTCTAAAGAGAAGAAAAAAGACTCCGGTTTTACAGCAAGACCCACAGGGCCGGTGCTGCATTAACAACAAGGGCCAAAGGCATACAGAATTCCAACAAGCCATGCTGTGAGTGCAGTGGACTCTGGAGGACTCCCTTACAGGAGATCATCGCTGAAACAGGCTGTGCTGGTTTGAGTTGTTAAGGTTCTTCGCAGTAGATAGTATGAGGGCATGTTTTGGATTTTGGTATAGCTGTTTTGGGGACAGATGAAACTGAGCAGCTGTCTACCTTGCCTGTTCTCTCAGAGGATCCTTCTGTTGTGGGGTTGCTGAAGGTTGAAGAAATCACTACCACAACAGTGCACCAGTGGCACACAAACCAAGACTCCCTGATTCCCATCCATAAGCTGAATCAACGGGAGAGCTGCGGAACGATCAGCAAGTGCTCACCCTTTAACAGCGCCATCTGGCCAGTGCGTAGGTCTGACAGAACGTGGAGACTGACAGTGGACTACCGTGACCTGAATGAAGTCTCGCCGCCACTGAGTGCTGCCGTGACGGACATGCCAGGACTCCAGAATGAGCTGGAGTCAAGGCAGCCAAGTGGTGGGGTTGGGTTTCTCTGGTGGTGGGTTTTGGTAGCACAGGAAGGGCCACAGATGGCTCTTGTGAGAAGCTTCAAGAGAAACTCCTCTGGCGCCAAGTCGGACCCAACTCTGACCATGGTTGAGCCAGTCAGAACCTCTGCGAATTGACATATTTGAGGGGAAAACACAAAAAGAGAAGCAGCAGCGGAAGCATTAAGGGGTTGGGGAGAATCAGCACGGAGAGAGGAGTGGGATGTAAGAGGAACAATTCAGGCCTCCAGGTCAATACAGAAAGGTGAGGAGGAGGTGTCCAGAGCAAAGGTTCCCTGGCAGCCTGTCGTGAGAGGGCAGACTGTGCCCCTGCAGACGGAGCAGGGGGATGCCTGAAGCAGGCTGTGACCCCATGGTGGACCCACACTGGAGAAGGTTGCTCCTGAAGACTGCAGCCCATGGAAGGGATCCACGCCGGAGCAGTTCGTGAAGAACTGCAGCCCATGGGAAGGGCTCACATTGGAGAAATTCTGTGGGAGGGACCCCACGCTGGGGCAGGGGCAGAGTGTGAGGGTCCTCCTGAGGGGAAGGAGCAACAGAGACAACGTGTCATGGACTTACCATAACCCCCATTCCCTGTCCCCCCGCGCTGCTACTGGGGAGCAAAGCTGAGTCCAGAAGGAAATGAGGGATGGAGGAGAGGTGTTTTAAGATGTGTTTTGTTTTGTCTTTCATTATCCTATTCTGATTTGGTTGGTAACAAATTAAATGGATTTTTCTTCCCCAAGTGGAGTCTGTTTTGCCCGTGACCATACTGGTTTGTGATCCCTCACTGTCCTGGTCTTGACCCATGAGCCTTTGCTTGTATTTTCTCCTTCCCATCCCAGTGCAGGGAGGAGTGACCGAGCGGCTGCGTGGGGCTTTTTTTCCTGGCTGGGCCTAAACCATGACAGTGGTACACCACAACTGACATTGGTAATGCCTTTTTCTCCATTCCTTTGGCAGCAGAGTGCAGGCCACAGTTTACTTTCACCTGGAAGGGCATCCAGTACACCTGGAATCGGCTGCCCCAGGGGTGGAAGCACAGCCCTACCACCTGCCATGGACTGATCCAGACTGCACTGGAGCAGGGTGCAGCTCCAGAACACCTGCAATACAGTGATGACATCATTGTATGGGGCAACACAGCAGAAGTTTTTGAGAAAGGGAAGATGATCATCCAAATCCTTCTGGAAGTCAGTTTCCCATAAACCAACATGAGGACTGGCACAGGAGATCTATTGCTTAGGAATAATTTGGCAAGATGGACATTGCCAGATTCCAATGGATGTGATCAACAAAATAACAGCTATCTATCTCCCCACCAACCAGCAGAAAGGAAACACAAGCTTTCGTTGGTGTCGTGAGTTTCTTGAGGATGCATATTCCAAATTTCAGTCTGATTGTAAGCCCTCTCTATGAAGTGACCCAGAAGAAGAACAGTTTCAAATCACACAGATGCCGATGTACCCAAAAGTTGAGCCACTGCAGAACATCAAAATAACCAGCAAGTGGATTGAGCTGCTAAGATTGAAGTGGCTCACGTGGATCTGGACTGGCAACATAAAGGTGAGCTGTTCATGGCTCGGTGGGCCCACGATACCTCGGGCCACCAGGGGAGAGATGCCACGTACAGGTGGGCTCGTAACCGAGGAGTGGACTTGACCATGGATGCTATAGCGCAGGTCATTCATGAATGTGAGACGTGCTGCCATCAAACAAGCCAAAAGGGTGAAACCTCTTTGGTATGGGGGGTGATGGCTGAAATGTAAGTATGGGCAGGCCTGGCAGGTTGACTACATCACCCTCCCCAAAACCCGCCAGGGCAAGTGCCATGTGCTCACAATGGTGGAAGCAACCAGCGGGTGGCTGGAAACATGTCCTGTGCCCCATGCCACTGCCTGAAATACTGTCCTGGGCCTTGAAAAGCAAGTCCTGTGGTGATATGGCACCCCAGAAAGGATTGAGTCAGACAACGGGACTCATTTCCAAAGCAGCCTCACAGACACTTGGGCCAAAGGGCACGGCATTGGGTGGGTGTGTCACATCCCCTACCGCACACCTGCCTCTGGGAAGGTCGAACAGCACAAGGGGCTGTTAAAGACCACCCTGGGAACAATGGGGGGTGGGACTCTCAAACAGGGGACACACAGTTAGCAAAAGCCACGTGGTTAGTGAACACCAGAGGATCTGTCAATCATGCCGGCCCTGCCCAATCAAAGCTTTTACACACTGTAGAAGGAGATCAAGTCCCTGTAGTGCATGTTAAAAATATGCTGGGGAAAAACTGCCTGGGTTACTCCTGCCTCAGACAAAGGCAAACTCATCCACAGGATTGCTTTCACTCAAGGACCTGGGCATACTTGGTGGGTAACGAGACAAGATGGGGAAGCCTGATGTGTGCCTCAAAGGGATTTGATTCTGGGGGAAAACAGCCCATGAATTACATTGCATGATGGAGATTAAATGCTGAACTAACCCTTGTTCTGAGTTTTGTGCTGTAGGAATCGCTACAGCAGAGATCACCTGAACCTACAGAGGACCAGCCTCGCCAGAAGCACAGCAGTGACCTGGCCTGAGCTGGCCTCTGCACCCCAATGATCCCACATGACACTCCACCTTTCCTGTCCTGAGTGACCCCACACCTGATGGAACCCAAAGTCACGGACTCAATGAACTCAATACACATTTTACGGACATTTTGCAGGGATGGTCCATAAACTAAGGGAATTGTATCTGTGTATTATACCAATGGATGGGATGGGAAGGGGAGACATGGTTAATGAGAATGTATCACACCGTGTCAGACTTAAGCATGACATAAATGGTATGAAATAAGGGGTGGAGAATGTGCTGGGTTTAGTTGGGACAGAGTTAATTTTCCGCATAGTACCTAGCATGAGGTTGTGTTTTGGATTTGTGCTGAGAAGAATATTGATAATATACTAATGTCTTCGGCTGTTGCTAAGCGATGTTTATATCAAGTCAAGGACAAAGGCTTGCCAAACTGGTAAAGAGAGCTTTAAACTAAGGTTGCTGGGGGAGGGGAACTTCAACCCTTCTCTGCCCGTTGGAGGTCAGTACCACCAACAGATGCCCAGAGCCTAGAGAAGGACCACAGGTCAGGAGGAGAGCACCTGGGGAACAACACAAGGGAATTCCAGCTGCTCCAGTCAACAAGTCAGCTCCATCAGGGGCCCATCTTAAATGCATCTATGTGGATGCACGGAGCGTATGGAATAAACAAGATGAGTTAGAGCCGTGCACAGGCCTGCATGGCTGTGACCTCACTGGCATCGCAGAGACACTGTGGGATAGCTGCTATGATGGGAGTATCAGAATGGAAAGATAAAGGGTCTTTAGGAAGCACAGGCAGGGCAGACATGGAAGTGGTGTTGCTCTATGTCAGAGACCAGCTGGAGTGTGTGGAATTCCACCTGGGGATGGATGAGGAGCTGATTGAGAACTTACGGGTCAGGATTAAGGGAGGGCAGGGAGGGGGGATACTGTAGGGGGAGTCTGCTACAGGCCACCTGGCCAGGACGAGAGAGTGGAGGAGGCCCTCTACAGGCAACCTCATGGTCACAAACCCTGGTCCTCATGGGGACCACCCTGATATCTGTTGGAGGGACAACACGGCAGGGCACAAGCAAGCCAGGAGGTTCCTGGAATGTGTTGATGACAACTTCCTTCTCCAAGTGACAGAGGAGCTGATGAGGAGGGGTGCCATGCTGGACCTTGTTCTCACCAACAGGAAGCGGCTGGTGGGGAATGTGATGCCCAAGGGCAGCCTTGGCTGCAGTGACCAGGGAACAGTGGTGTTTTTGATCCTTAGAGAGGCGAGGAGGGTGCGCAGCAAGCTCACTGCCCTGGGCTTCAGGAGAGCAGACTTTGGCCTCTTCAGGGAACTGATTGGCAGAGTTCCATGGGATGAAGCTCTGTAGGGAAGAGGGGCCCAAGAAAGCTGGCGAGTATTCAAGGACCTTCTCCACCAAGCTCAGGAGTGATGCATCCCAACAAAGAGGAAGTCGGGTAAAAATGCCCCGCGGCCTGTGTGGATGAACAAGCAGCTCCTGGACAGAGGTGCAAAGAGGAAGCCTACAGTGGGTGGAAGCAGGGACAGGTAACCTGGGACGATTACAGGGAAGTTGTCCGACAAGTCAGGGATCAGGTTAGGAAAGCAAAAGTAGACAGAATTAAACCTGGCCAGGGACATCAAGGCCAAGAAGGGCTTCTGTAGGTACAGAGGTGATAAAAGGAAGATCAGGGGAAATGTAGACCCTCTGCGTAAGGAAACAGGAGAGATGTTTTCCCAGGATGTGGAGAAGGCCGAGGTGCTCAGCTATTTTTTGCCTCAGTCTCCCCTGGCAAGGGTGCAAGCCATACACCACCACCACCACCCCCCTTCCCAAGTCACATAATACAAGAGCAGGGACTGAGAATGGAGAACCACCCATGGTTAGAGAGGATGAAGTCTGGGAGCACCTAAGGAACCTGAAGGTGCACAGGTCCCTGGGACCTGATGAAATACATCTGTGGGTTCTGAGGGAACTGGCGGATGAGGTTGCTAAACCTCTATCCATCATATCTGACAAGTTGTGGGGGTTTGGTGAAGTTCCCACTGATTGGAAAAGAGGAAACATAACCCCCATCTTCAAAAAGGGAAAAAAGGAAGATCCAGGGAACTACAGGCCAGTCAGTCTCACCTCTGTGCCTGGCAAGATCATGGAGCAGATCCTCCTGGAAACTGTGCTAAGCACATGGAAAATGAGGAGGTAACAGAAAACATGACAAATTCGGTGGCCTTCCATGTTGGGATTACAGTGTTGGTGAGTAGGGGAAGGGCAACTGACGTCATCTACCAGGACTTGTGCAAAGCATTTGATAACTGTCCTGCATGACATCCTTGTCTCTAAATTGGAGGTACATGGATTTGACGGATGGACTGCTGGGTGGATAAGGAACTGGCTTGGTGGTTACACTCAGAGAGTTGTGGTTAACGACTTGATATCTGAGTGGAGACCAGTGACGAGCGGCATCCCACAGGGGTTGGTATTGGGACAGATGCTGTTTAACATCTTTGTTGGTGACACAGATGGTGGGATCGAATGCACTTGCAGCCCATTTACCAACAGCACCGAGCTGTGTGGTGCAGTTGACACACTGGAGGGAAGGGATGCCATCCAGAGGGACCTGGACAGGCTGGAGAGGTGGGACACTGCCAACCTCATGGAGTTCAAGAAGGCCAAGTGCAAGGTCCTGCACCTGGGTGGGGGCAATCCCAAGCACAAGGACAGGCTGGGTGGAGAATGGATCGAGAGCAGCCCTGAGGAGAAGGACTTGGGGGTACTGGTGGATGAGAAGCTGGACATGAGCTGGCAACTCTATACTGGGCTTGTATCCAGAGAAGCATGGCCAGCAGGTTGAGGGAGGGGATTCTCCCCCTCTGCTCTCGTGAGACCCCACCTGCAGTGCTGCGCCCAGCTCTGAGGCCCCCAACATCAGAAGGATATCAACCTGTTGGAGTGAGTCCAGAGGAGGCCACGAAGATGCACAGGGGGCTGGAGCACCTCTGCTGTGGGGACAGGCTGAGAGAGTTGGGCTTGTTCAGCCTGGAGAAGAGAAGGCTCCGGGGAGACCTTATAGCACCTTCCAGTACCTGAAGGGGCTACAAGGAAGCTGGGGAGTGACATTTTACAAGGGCCTGTAGTGACAGGACAAGGGGTAATGGGTTTAGACTGAAAGCAGGGAGATTTAGATTGGATATCAGGAAGAAATTCTTCCCAGAGAGGGTGGTGAGGCACTGGGACAGGTTGCCCAGAGAAGCTGTGGATGCCCCATCCCTGGAAGTGTTCAAGGCCAGGCTGGATGAGGCTTTGAGGTCTAGTGGAGGGTGTCCCTGCCCATGGCAGGGGGATTGGAACTAGATGATCTTTAAGGTCCCTTCGCTGGTTTTAGTTGGGACAGAGTTAATTTTCTTCACAGTAGCTAGTATGAGGATGTGTTCTGGATTTGTGCTGAGAAGAATATTGATAATACTGATAGTTTTAGTTGTTGCTAAGGAATGTTTATATCAAGACAAGGACTTTATCAGCTTCTCCTTCTACAAGACACTGCTTCTTCTGCAAGAATCTGGGAGGTGACACAGCCTAGATAATTGCCCCAAACTGGCCAAAGGGACATTTCACACAGTCAAGCATCGTGCTTGATATGGAAGTTGGGAGAGTTGGCTGGGAGGTGAAATTGCTGCTCAGGAACTGTTAAGTGATTGTTAAGTCGGTCAGTGGTGAGCCGTTTCATCATTTTGTTTTCCTTCTTTTTTTCTTTTCTTTTTTTTTTAATTACATAGTAGTATCATTAGTAGTAGCAATATTTTTATTACAAAGTAGTAGTATATTTATTTTATTTCTCTTACTTTCAATTATTAAACTGTTCTTAACTCACAAGTTCTCATATCTTTCTCCTCCAATTCTCTACTCAATCCTACCAGTGGAGGGTGGGAGGGAGTGAGGGGACAGAGGTGAGCAAGTGGCTGGCTGTGTTGTACTTTGTTGTTTACTGGGGCTAACTCACAACAGTCCCAACCCAAACAACCTATGATTCTGTGACGTTTCCTGTTTCTGACATTGCACCTGTGTTCCCAGCTTCTTCTCTACAAGGTGCAGGGAGGGGACACAGCCAGGACAGCTGACCCAAACTGACCAAAGGGACATCTCATGCCATCAAACACCATGCTCAGTATAGACTCTGGGGGAGTTGGCCAGGAGGGGCAACCACTGCTCGGGGACCGGCTGGGTGTCAGTCAGGTGGTGGTGAGGGGGTTTGTAATTTTTATTTCCTCCCTTTGTTTTTGGTGGTGCTTTTCTTTAATTACATATTATCATTAGTGGTAGTAGTATTAGTACCATTTTCATTACATATTAGTAGTAGTAGTTGCAGCACTATTAGTGACATGATTTTATTTCAGTTATTAAGCTGTTCTTATGTCAAACCGCAAGCTGTCTTATCTTTGTCCTCCAGTTCTCTCCCCCGTCGCACTGGGGAAAAGGGGCAGATAAGTGAGCAGCTATGTGGTGCGTACTTGCTGACTGGGGCTAAACCACAGCACAAGACGTTCAGGTTTGGAGAGAAAAGGCGTTAGGTCTAGCCTGGTTGCTTCCCATCACCCCATACTTGCAGCATGGTGAGGATGCACTGTTGCTCATTGCCCTCCCTCCTCAGTCCTACCTGCTGGCCTCCTGTCCTCCGTGCCTAGTGGCACTGGTGGTTCAGGCTGGAGGAGTGGGAGCGTGGTGCTAGTGGCTCGTGAGGGGCTCACATGCTTTCTACAGACCTGATGCAAGGGTTTATCTGCTTCAGGTCTAGCTTAATATTTAATCTTTGCAGGAATCAGAGAGCATGGAAATAGTTGTAAGAAGCAAACAAAAAGGCCACAAACATCTCTCATATTCAAACAAACATTTGTACATCTCCTCATTCCCTGTACCCTGTCTTTAAGCGTGTATTGCTCAGGAGTAACATCTGCCTGTGATTTAGTTATTTAGCTATTTACATGCTCAGATTTATATCTCGCAGGGGTGTGTATTGCCCAGCTCACAGCAAAAGCCAGGAAAACCTGGCTGTGAGGTTGTGCTTAAAATATAACTTGTAAATCACCCACCGTGTGGGAAAGGGTCCAACATGAAGTTATTCTGTTCTGTCCTTCATTTCCAAATGCATAAAAGCTTTTAAATCAAGCAAATTCATTCTACATTCACAGTGACTGGAAGCAAATTATATTGTCGGTTTCCAAAAAGAGAAAACATGTTTTCAAAATAACCATAACACACAGGCCCCCGCATTAGCATAGGTCCCAGGTAAGTTTGCTATTGAAGACTTTTGTAACCTGTGAGTGGCTTCTGGCACTGATGGGAGTTACATCCTTCTTTCTCAGCCTTTCACCCCATAAAGGTGGTGCTTGACCAGCCACTCCATCTGTGGGAGTTCACTCAGGGCTACTGTTCAAGGGCAGAATGTGAAGTATTGTATCTTACCCTCAGTCTCTGGGGGACTTCCACACTGCTAGTCCCTTCTGCCTTCCGTCTTTGCAGTGAAACGAAACATATATTCCAGTAATTAAAAAAATACATTCTTAGAGCATTCACATCTGCATTTTTCATTCCGCATTACACGGCCAAAATGTGCAGAGCCAGCCTTATCTGTTAAAAAGGGGTGTTAAAGGCTTAGAAAAGCATATAATTTTCCAAAGCCATAGACCAGAACCAGTAGACCAAAGTATGCAAGATGAGAACCTCTTCAGGGCACATGTACTAACTTATTCAGGAATGAACAAACTCTGCTTTATCCTGTTGTTCTTTGCTTTGCACAGAATAAACATTCCAGACTGATACACATCATACACAAAGGCCCATTTCTGGCTTAGGGGACTAGGGACTGTATTGTGTTTTGTTTGGTCCTAGACCTGAAAACAAAAGACTTCAATTAGGGATATTACTCATTTTCTGAGCAGTAGCAAAAACAATCCACACTTTAAAAATGGCATTCAGGTGTAGCCCACTTCTTCAGAAGAATAGGTACTCAATCTTGTGCTGCAATGTACTCCCTCCTCGTTTGTGCTGGAGTTTGCTGGGCTGCACTGTCAGCCAGGGTATGGGACTGGCATGGCTGAAATCCCTCTTGTTCCCTTTTCTGTCAGAACACACAGGCTTAGAGATGAGCCTCTTCACTTTCTGGAGGGCTTCAATGAAAGGACAATTCATTCACTGGCTGCTGGCCCTCAGCCCTGGATTTGGTCATCCATTTGGGCCAAATTCTCCCCTTGGGCATGGCCTAATGTGGTCACACAATGCCTTCAGTGGCAGTCCTGCCCACTGAGCTGAGAGCACAATTTAGCTGTTAAAGCTGACACAAATCCTGATGCAAAGTCTTTCCTTTGTTCTTTGTTATCTCAGAAAGAATTTCAGCCTCCCTTGCAGCTGTTATTTTTATCCAACAATAACAACACTTTTGTGGTCTTTACAAAAAAATAATATCTGCCAAAAACTCTGCTTAAAATAGCACTGTACAGTATTTAAAATACCATTTCTCTTGCATTACTACTTTTAGGCATCACACTTAACTCCATGGGTTGCCTTTTTATGTGTTTATTTAGGTAGTTGCATTTCCTGTTGCAGGGTTGAAAATAACACATATATTCTATAAAACTACTCTCCAAAATCCAGTGAACAAAACTGTACTTCAAATAGCACAGGACCAGGCTCTCATTCCTTTCGTGGTGTTGAATAATATTTTATTGTGCTAGTTTTCCCAGTGAATCAGTGAAACTATCTGTAGAATAAGGCACCATTTGGGAATTGTGAGGATACTGACATTTAACCCTTCATTACAGCAGGGCCTCTGCAACTGTAGCCACGTACCAAACCCAATACATTGCCTATGACAATGTCAACCAAAAAACTAAACAAATTAGCAAACAAACAATAGATACTCCTTTGTGATTAACTGCATGTTCTTACATTTAAATGGGTAACAAACCGTAACTGAATTCTTGGATTAGTATTTTCCAGACATAACATCTTTTATGTCTCTATTTCATATAAAGATTTAATTAAATATGTAATAAAAAAATTATTATGCAGAAAATTAAAGTCTGTTTACATGCGCTGCTCTTCCAAGATGCTTAAAATATTGTTAAGATTTGGGGAAAATGGGTCAAGAAGTCAGGGAAATTTGAAGTTTAAAATGAGGTATTAGGAGTTTCTGAAGATCGTATACACGCACACATTTTGGGTCATGATAACGCAGAATGTCTAGTTCTAGCACATCACCGTGATTCAGGTGCATTATCCTTGTCTCATTGAAATGACATTTTGGTTGCTGGTGATCTGTGCTGGCAACAAAGGGGGCTGGCAGATCAATAATTACTTCTGCAGCTACTAGAAACGCTCCGCAGGCTGAGCGCGGTTCAGAGCTCCTCACTGCCCGCACCTGGGGGGCCTCGCTGCGGGGGCTACCACACAGGAACCCACAGTGAGGGCCAGGGCAATTGAGCAGCAAGAGCAGAGGGAGAGAAGTCATGCAGAGACAGCCAGGCAAATGGACATTCTCACAGCATCTGCTGTTGGCTTTTATACCTGTGACCAGTCTGGGAAAAAACCTCCCAGCCACTGAACGTAAGCATGAACCTGACAGGGAGTGCCCCAAGACTTCTCTTTCGTTCATAATGATAGGCCTCAGATTTTGAAGGCGTAGAGATTTTATGTTCAACTAAAAATTTGCATTCAAAGTAATTCTGTTGGCAACAGATGATCATTTCTTAAATTTCCAAAGCGTTTTGGGACTATTACATAGACCTTCAAGTGCGAGTCATGTCCCTTGCCCATCTTACGGAAGGGAGCAGAACTGCTTACCACATACACTTCAGACAATGGGCTTTTGCTTAAGATTAGTAGAAAGTGTGATGTACAGTGAGGAGCATGGGAGTCCTCTGCTTTAGGGGTCATCCATTTGGCCTGTCCTGAAGGTGTGCTGTTCATTCCAGGATGTTTCAGGGAGTAGAAAGATACTGTTTTTGACCATCAGGATGATCATTTGGGTTTTTCCTCTCTGAAAAAGAAAAAAAAGAAATAGAATTCTTGGAACAAGTTTAAGCTCACAGTACACAGCCTTATACTTAGAAAACATGACATTTTCAACTACAAAGTATGGACAAAAAAAGAAACACTTCTACAAAAATACTTTATGGACACCATAGAAAAACAAAGTTGTAATTGTCATAGGGAGTTGAAAGAGAGTGATAAAGTACCTTGGCATTTTAAAACAGACCACGTGTGAGTTATGCTTTCTGGGCTTCTAAATCTGCCCTTTCTGTCACCTGGACTGTAACCTATTCAAGGCAAGAATATGCATTATGACTCAGGATGAAGTCTATTCATGGTAATTAACAATGGAACAGAAAGGTACCATTGAAAGGGGAGATTTCCTCACCAGGATGTGTCTGCAGCAGGAACTGTACATTTCTCTTCAGGACAACCATTGTACAGAGAAAGATGAGACTTGAGAGCAAGCCTGGCTTCTGGCACCAGATCCTACGTGCAGAGGATAGGCAGCTCTGCTGCACAGAGCAGCCTGGCAGAGCAGCATTTACTACATAGATCAGGAAAGGGGGTGCAACAGTGAAGGCTTCATTCTAACACCCCAAGTTCCAGTTAAGACTTGGTTATAATAAAGGCAGAACCCCCCTCACCTCACCTGGCTGTATAAAAACTCAGCATCCCATCCAAACTCATCATCTTTCCTTGTCAGTGGTGAGAGACAGACACTCCAGAGGGTGACGTATCCTTCCTCTTAGGAGTGCAGGCCCTAGGATGACTCACCTTCTGGAAGAAATTTGGAATAGAGACAGGTTACAGGCTTAACACCTTGTCTCTTCCAGCAACCGTAGCAATCCCCAATTAGAAATGGCAGCGCTGCCACAGTGATGAGAGCATCTGTGGGAATGCTGAAGGAAAACAACATTTTTGGCTATTGCTCATGTGAACCTGCCTCAGGATGTTGTAGGTAACATGATAATACAAATGCCAGTGGTTTCCAGAGCCCGATCTATACCCACATTCCCTCTGTGACTAGCCAAAAGGGAGCTGTGCTGGCAGGAGGAACAGCAAGCTATTTTTGCCACACAGCATGAAAGGGCAGGATGACAACTCTCCAGCTAGCTACAGAAATTAACATTCTCCATTAACAGAGCAGATGGCAACACAACAGACACAGCAAATTTGCCAAAGAATTCATTATAGTGGATTACCGTGGTGTGGATTGCACTGCTGTGTAATGATCCCTTTGTTAGGTGTAAGCTGCACATCCCTACATGAGAGGTTTGATCAAATGTCCATCATCTTAAATTCTCATCTAAAGATGAGATTGCAATGCAGGTGTACATACTGCCCTTTTTTTTTTTTTCCAAAAAAGCATCTAACTCTTAGCAGAGGGGGCATATTGCCTGCTTTGCCATCAGTACAGAGAAGTTGCACTGCAAGGGAATTCCTTGTGAGGTTCTTTTTTCATACATCAGACATATTTTCTTCTTAGATGTATCTATTAACCTGGTTTTGCTCCACCGAAGTCAGTGAAATAATTCCAGCTTCTCACTGATGCAGAGATCAGAATCTGCTGGCTGTGACATTAGCCTTCAGACCGCCTCTTCAAGCAAGTCCCACATCATTAAGTAGGTTTTTTTATACAGAATGAACTACGCTGTAGAGAGGGGGAGGTGGCTTTACAGTTACAGCTCCAGCACTGGTTTAAGGCCTCTTTGTGCTACTGTTTAGGAGACTTAAGGGATGAACAGATGCACTAAGCCTGCGGCACTGGATGACTTGGATTGGGAGACTCAGGAGGCCAAGGGCTGGCTTTATCCCCCCTTTTTGTACACAGTGTGTGGACAGGGAGATCAGAGAACCCTCCACGCCATAATCCTACACAAAACATAGAGCTGTCCTGAGTCAAGTGCACAGTTAGTACCTGGACTACAAAATCCTCTCTGGAGAGCATCATTCTATCCTGTTGTGTAACCTAGATCTGCCATATAATTGCAAAGGGGGAAGTTTAGCGTTAATGTGTCTTTACATAAGTGCATGCCTGGGTATGGTTCAGTTTTAATATACCATTGATATAATCATTAATAAGAAACAGAAACTGGCATCTGATGACCTCATAATTTCAGGGATGCTATAATCAGAACAAGAGAGGTTATCTAGAGAGCTTCAAAGAATCTCTCCCATCCCAGAATCAGGTCTCTTACTGATATCTTAGTTCCTCCTCTGAATAATAATGCTGAAGCTTTATTAGTTAATCAATAAGACATCATACAGGGTATGGTTATCATAAGACAATCACACCCTGGGGCATTTTGAAGTATGAACCGTATGCCTCTAATCAGATTTGGGTGAAATCTTTTTTTTTTTTTTTTTGATAACCACGCCCTTGGGGATTGGCTCATTTCTATTATGAGAAAATTTTGTCGTTGGGGAAAATGTGTATTTCTGCTGTAGAAAAATGTAAATGGTAATTTAGAATTGGCAGGCATTTCTCCCTAGCTGAAAAACCAGATTTCCTTTTGGAATGCTCCAGAGGAATTCTTCGCTATCCATGCTATTTTAAGGCAAAATAATTTCTAACCAGGTGACATGCCTGGGAGTCAGTTTTAACCCACCACATATACCTATATCTGCATATATATATACAGACACACTGTGCAAAAGCACACAGGAAAAAAAATATCCAATCACAAGTTTGCAGGAGAGATGAAAGACAGAGAAAGTCATTGTCTTGTTTTCTTCAACCAAAAAAAAAAAAAGCTGACTGCTTAGGTATTGTTGTATTGTTTCTGATGTCATACATACATCAGCTCCCTGCTAATATACCTTAGAAGTCTCTCTGCAGTGAGGTTTTGTTCACTGTTTACTAATAGGAAATTGCAATGTTGATAGAAGTTTCATTTAAAGGAATAATATTTTGTATTGAAAAAATAGTACATATTTTGCATTGAAAATAGTACATTTCACTGAACCAGGAAACAACCTTTCAAATTATCATGATTAGAAATAACAATAGCAACTGGGTGTGCCCATGGACAATGCACACACACACTCTATTTATAAAAAGCCTCACTGTAGACACTTTTAGATATTTTGGAATTGCTTTCTATCAGTGTTCAGAAGAGGCATTCTCAAAAAAGAGTCTCAGATCTGCAGTTACAGGTGACAGCAAAAAGCAATTGTTAGATGTTTATGAATAAATGTTTGTATGAAATGTGTGTTCACACAATCAATCTATGATCAGTAGTGACAGAATTCAGCGATCTTGCTGAATAAGAGTAACATCAATAATAAAATATCAAATAACAATAACTTTAGGTCTTCACACTTGTTATTTTTTATCATTGGAGCTCACCTCAGTGTTTCGCCCCACTTACAGACTGGGAAAGGAAAGCTCGAAGATGAAACAACTAATCCCAACTTACCCAAGACCCCAGTGACTGAGCCAGAGGCAGAACCATAGTCTGTGTGCAGCAAATTTCTACGCTGTGACTTGCCATGTGCCTCAGAGTGCCCAGTCACTAAACTGAGTCTGTGTTAGGGCTCCTGATTGTACCTACTCAGGTGGAAAAGTTCTACTGGTGAGAATATACCAACGGCCTTTCTGAGAAACCAATTAATCTGAGCCTTACTGCAAAAAGCAGAGAGCACAGGTTAGCTGTGACCTTTTGAAGAAGATCCAGCTGATGAGAAAACTTCCAAATCAAGGAGAAGGTGTGGCAAAGCCAGAGCTGCTTCACAGCCCGTGTTCCTGTGTCCACCATGTTCTTCCATGCTCACCCCCAGCCTCTCTGCCGGGCATGATTTTTCTGAACTTTGTCTGCATTCCATAGGTATGTGTGGTCCTTCCGTAACATGAACGAAGATATTGTTAGAAGGGTATTTTTCTTGCTGTTGCCTTCAGCACGTGCACCTTTCCCATCTCTATTTGCTGCCATTATTCTTAGACACAGCTGTTGAACAGTCCCATAGCACGAGATTTTGTGAACACTTAGAGATCAGAACAACTACTGAAACTATTGCAACTAACTCAGGACCTTTTGCTGATCCACCAGGACAACACTTTTCCCCTAAATATTACAAGGATGAAGGATTTGTGGGAGATGGGACAGCAGGTGGCTATCTTGGCCACAGTGATCACAAAATGATTGAGTTAAATATTTTCAGTGTCATGACAACAAAGGACATCTGAGTTACTACTCCAGACTTCCGGGGAGCAAACCTGAAGCTACTCAAGGAGCTAGTTATCAGAGTAGCCTGGGAATCTGCTTTTGCAGGCCCAGGAGTGCACAAGCGCCCGTCAGTCTTTCAGACCCACCTTTTAGAAGAGCAGGAGCGGGCAATCCCCTGGTGCTGTGAGTCAAACAAGTGGGGCAGAAGGCCAGCTTGGCTGAACAGGGAATTCCTCATGGAGCTCAAGAGGAAAAAGAAATGCTATGATGCCTGGAAGCGAGGCCAAGTTTCGCAGGAAGGTTACAGAGCTGTGGCTCGTTTATGCAGGGAGAAGACAGGAAAGGCCAAAGCTCTGTTAGAGCTGAAAGTGGCCAGTGTTGTGCCACACAACAGGAAGGTTTCTTTTCAGTCTGTTAATAGCAAGGGGAGGTTGAAAGAAAACATTGGACCGACACTTGTTGAAGAGGGTCACCTGACCGATAGGGATGAAGAAAAAGCAGAGGCTTTCGACGCATTTTTTGCCTCAGTCTTTAACAATACCGACAGACCTTGGCCTACCCAGTCCCCTGAGTCGGAGGGCCACGAGTGGGACAACGGTGACTTTCCATTTGTGGACACTGAAATTGTAAGGGACCAATGAATGCTCAAGAGTCCCTGGGGCCTGGTGGGATTCATGCCAGGGTTCTGAAGGAGCTAGTGGATGTTATGTCAGGACACCTCTCGATCATCTCTCCAAGGTCTTGGGAGGCTGGGAAGGTCCCCGCTGACTGCAGGCTGGCCACTGGTATTCCAGTTTACAAGAAGGGCAGGAGGGAAGACCCAGGGAACTACAGACCTGTTGTTCTAACCTCTGCTCCTGGATACATCGTGGAAGGTCACACTGGGTGCTACTGAAAGACATGTAAAGAACAATGGAATCATCAGCACAGTCAGCATGGGTGCAGGGGGGGAAGAACCTGTTTAACTGATCTGATATCCCTCTGTGATGAGGTCACCTGCCTGGTGGGTGAAGGGAAGGCAGCGGTGGTTGCTTTTCTGGATTTTAGTACGGCTTTTGACCCCGTCCCTCCTGCACACATTGTCCAACTGTGGGATGAGCAGGTTTGCAGTGCGCTGCGTGAAGATCTAGCTGGATGGCAAGCGTCAAAGGGCTGTAGGGGAGGGGGCTACATCTGGCTGGTGACCAGTCAGCAGTGGTGTTCCTCAGGGCTCAATTGCAGGGCCAGTCCTGTTCAATGTATTTATCAACAATCCGGATGCAGGAGTTGAATCCACCCACCATCAGCAAATTTGCTGATGATACCAAACTGGGAGGTGCTGTTGGGTCTCTTGAGAGACAAGAGGCCTGGCATCTAGATGGACTGGAGCACTGGGCAGTGACTAATGGGATGAAATTTAACTAGTCCAAATGCCATATTCTGTACCTGAGACAGAGTAATGCTGGGCACAAGTGTAAACTGGGAGAGGAGTGGCTGGAGAGCAGCCCCACAGAAAGGGATCCGGGGTGCTGGCCAACAGCAGGCTCAACAGGAGTCAGCAGCCTGCCCTGGCAGCCAAGAGGGCAAAACACATCCTGGGGTGCATCAAACACCGAATAACCAGCTGATTATGATGGATAAGGTATCTCTGTGTATTATGTTGCAGTACACAGTTTAGACACACCTCTTTTAGGTAAAACTGTTACCTGTTTTTCAAAGATTTTATTAAAAAACTTGTTAGCTGAATTTGGTTTAGTTCTACTGTGTTTCAATATATTTAATACCCCAGTCTATCTGATTGCCATTAGATGATCACGGTAAGTCCTTTCCAACTGAAATATTGTATCTTATCTCATCTCATTCTATATGTTTTGATTTTCATTGTCCTCAGTGCAGATTTAGGTAAAAGTGATGCTACTGAAATTTACAGAATATGTGGAAACCCAAAGATACAGGATGAGCAGGATTTAACTCAAAGGAGGTGTAAGCAGCAGGATCACTCCTAATACTTAGATCCTTAAGAAAAACCCCCTCAGACTTCATGAAAAAACTCACAGGAACCGATTAGTGAAAGGATTCTTTATTTCTGCCTTACAGCACTGGGCGCTGAGCCTTTGTGCGATTTCTGTCCCATTTCATGGTTAGTCACACTCACACCAGTAGAAGGAAGCGTGCAGCAGAATTTTTAATGGATCAGATTGTTCTGTGCCATTACCCTGAACACACAAGTACAGCAAAGGTCAAAAGTTGTCATGGCCTTAACGTTTGAACAATGCTGCATGTGTGCATGTGGCTGGAGCATGTGTTAACAGCATAACTGTGACTAGTCTTATATGATGGCCTTAAGGGCCCAAACTACGTAGGCTTTAGTCATGCAGCCGTGTCTTCCAGCTATAATTTCTGAAACATCTTTCAGGGCCAATTTACAAAAGTAATCCCAAAAGGCGAGTGTCCTTTTGATTTTCCTTAAAGGCATGTTATTGCAACAGTGTCCAGTGGGGGGAGGGTTGCATCTGAAACGCATCAGATGGAGCATGTCACAAGACAGCATTCCTTCTGTCCCAAACTCCCAATGACTTTGATGAAGTTTGGCATGTGTTAAGTGTGCTAAGAACTTCTATTTATATGAGGATTAAAAAAACCCTACTTGATAGCTTGCGTCAGTTGCTGTTTGTATGAAGAAATTGTTTTATTTTTTTAATTGATAGGTCTTTGTAATGGCAGCACAGATGGAGGGTCACAGTTCTAAAATAGAAAATTAGATACACATGTCCATGGTGACCTTCTGAAGATGATCATCAGCTAATCATAGACTGTCCCAAAGCCCACCAAAGTCAGTGAGAATCTTTTCATTGTATCCAAGGAGAGAACGGTAACACCTGACAAATTAGGTGTTACACTGAGGGCGTACGACAGAAGTTCAGCTTATCCTGAGGAAAGGCCCATATGCACATTGTTACACAGCGTGAGCTGCGACAGACGTATGGACCAAACTGCTAGGATGCCCCCAGCAGCTTTGCAGCTCATACCAGCGACCAACCTCTGCATGATCACCCTGCACGGCTGCCCACAACTTGTTCATCGCCCAGGCTCCTGAAGGCCAGGCTGGATGAGGCTTTGAGCAACCTGGTCTAGAGGAGGGTGTCCCTGCCCATGGCAGGGGGTTTGGAACCGGATGGTCTTTAAGGTCCCTTCCAACCCAAACCATCCTGTGATTCTATGATTCTCCAGTTTCTGCTAATCCCTGAAACAGAAAATATTTAAGACAGCCTATGGTAGGTCTGTCCCACCAGTATTTGTGAATTGCCATTATACTGACCACTGGTGTTGTAAATGGACAAGGCTGTAATGGAGCTAAAATGTGAGCCATATGTTGTCCAATTAGCTAAATAAACTTGGATTTAAAAAAGCAAAGATGGCAAGGGGTTTGTTTTTGACATGAATGCTAAAGTTGCATTTGGCATGTGTTAGCCTTAGACCCTTTCTTCTTTTCATTATTATTGCAGCATGAATCTTATTATTATTTATTTTTAACGTGACCATGATAACAGAAAAATTGAAATTAACTAGCATTTGTTTGCCAGTTTGTTTTGGCAAATATGGCAACAACCTTTTTAAAGGGAATAACACAAAGACATCCTACTTCACTCATTTTGGTACCTTAGACACGTATGTTTCCAACATAATTTGGGGATTAATAACTATTTATTAGCCAGTGCTCCACTTAGTGATTGGCTGGCTTTGTAGCAGCAGAGCAAGTGTGCTGATTAGAGCCACATTAGCCTGGAATATTTTTTTGCAAGCAAACAATCAATCTAAAAGTAAACTAGAAATAAAAGGTCATCTCATGCAGTAAAACAGTCTCAGAAATATTCCCCAAACTATTCACCAGCATGTTCTTAATACCAAAGCTGCACAGACACAAGTGTGTTTTCTAATTCATTTAAACTTCATAGGTATGCAATGTAGATATGAGAAATGTATATTAATACAATAGGGAGGAATTATTCTGTTATGGGTAACAATAAGCATATTTTGACCATGTGCCATGAAAGAAATTATCAGAAACTTTGATTTATCAAAAAAACCCCACTGTGAACGTTTTTAATGTCATTAAAACCGATTTACAATGCACAGATGAATCTCTAGGGCAATAACAACATTGTTTCTCTGAAAAATAGTGTATGTCCAAGAGAAAAGCACAAAAGAGGGAGGAGGAAAAAACTAAATAACTAAAATAAGTTCTGTAAGCAAGACGGTAATGCTCACAGGTACCGTGAAAGCTGAACTAGTGAAAATTTTATATTTTCTGCATAAGAATTCTTACCATGACAGTCTAATTAAACCCTGTACCATTACAATCTAATACACTGATTAAATGTGGGTGAGAGAAAAATAAAACCCACTTCTGTAAACAGTGCAGCGCATTTATCAGAGCAGTCATTTTCTAAATTGGCAGAATGGCTATTGAGATGTGAGATTTTTCATTGAAAGAATACACCAGAATGTCCCTTAAAATCATTTTTGTCTATTAGATAAGTGACATATAGAGTAAATGTTAGTGTAAGACTTAAAAGGGTTGTAACATTTTTATCTTGTCTCCGCAGGTATCTGAAAACACTAAGGGTATGGGAAAAATTAAGGAAAAAATACAAGCTTAAGGGGTGAGACTATAATTTTGTTCCCTCTGCATTACACGGTGTCAGCTTATACCCAATGTTTCATACTTCTGCTTACATGAAAACTTCACTATTATATACCTGTCTCTCTGAAGTATTAAACACTAGCCCATTTTTTCTTCACTAACAGCCATTTGCAGTGTGAAAGCAGATCCCGCTTTCCTGCTGTGCTCTCAGTAAGCATCAATCAATCACGTTACTTGCCTTGACAACAGTATCTTCAGAGTGTACCTTTTTCAATATGATCCTGCACTTGTATGGAATTTCCCTCTTCAAGGAAGAATATACCTTCATTTTAATTTCGTGATGTGAATCCCCTCTAGACATTTGTCCTATTTCTTATAAAATGTTTTTAGTGGCATTTTTTTGGTGGCATAGAAATGGTCACTCACCCAAGTAAAAGACTAAAAAGTAATGTATCTTCCTAGTTCTGTTAACATGAGAAATAACTTAAGATCTTGCTTACTAAAACACAAACAAAAAAAAACCCTCAAGCCATGGTATCATGAATCCAGAGTAACATCAGCAGCAAGGTACAGACTTCACAACAACACGAAACTCAATTGTGGATAAAGAAAATACCCTGAATTTTACAGCAGACAGTTTTGTCAGTGCAGGTGAAATGAAATACACCCTGCTATTTCCTTTGGCTTTTTTTTAATGATGTACTTGAGACGAGTCTACCCTGAGTTTACACCACTGTTAGAATCATTAAAGACAGGAAGGGACCTCTTGGGATCAACTAATCCATGCCGCCACTCAAGCAGGGTCTGCTGCAGAAGGTTACCCAGGACCATGTCCAGTTGGATTTCGAGTATCTTCACAGATGGAAACCCCACAACCTTTCTGGGAAACCTGTTCCAGGTTTTACTGTTTGAGAGTAAAACGCGTTTCCTTGTGTTCAGATGGAATTTCATGCGTTTCAGTTTGTGCCCACTGCCCATTGGCCTGTCAGTGGGCACCACTGAGAAGGGTCTGGCTCCCTCTTCTTCATTCCCTCCCGTCAGGTATTTAGGCACATTGGTAAGACTACCCCTGATCCCCCCTGTTCACTAGGACAGAGAAAGCTGTGTAAACCACCAAGGAACTACCCCTGTAGGAAAGTACTGTGTCATCTCTAACTGTCACCTGCAAAACTACCTGCTCAGCAAGGTGAGCTTCTCTCTAGCAGTTCACTTAAATGACAGAAATATTGCTTTCTTCAGAGCTGTGTTGTTCCACCAGCACTTCCTCTGGTTTTCTGATTCAGAGAGGAAAGCCTTGAAAATTTATCTTGACAATTTGTTTTTGAGTTGTGCATGCCATGAGCACAGCTGTGCTTCCACAAATAAGGTTTCCATCCCTTCACGAGAACACACCCACATCCCTGGATTGTTTGGACACTTTTTCTGGGCCTGGCTAACCTGAATGCAAAGCGTACTGCTGCAGCTTTCAGAACAGGCTTATCTCTCAGTTTCCAAAGCATTTTCAGGGCACAGGGGTCTACCATGGGCTACTGAAGGGGCTGTATTTGAAGATAAGAAGACTGGCCTGTCGCAACATCCAGTCATTCTCACATTCGGTGTCAACAAGCGGCAGTGGCTTCTGATAGAGAGGTGCAAGTCTGTTAGGAACTGGACGAGACAAGCGGTCTTCCATTGCGTAGGCAGTGGCTGCTACGTACAGGAGAACGTGTCAGCTCCTGCTGTAAATATTTCTTTTTCTATTGATACAGAGAACTGGTACTATAGAGGAGATTCTGACGCAAATGGATTTTAATGCCTAAAGGCATTTAAAATATAAAATCACTAAAATGAGGGTAAAGAATAGTTCTGAGGCTAAAAATTAAGGAACTCAAAGCCAAATTGTCAGTTGTGGTGCTTGGTATTTGTGTCCCGTGCACTCCATAGCATACTGGTTGGACACATCTGGTTGGCTACTGCATGGCTACCAAAAACACGCAGTATCTCAGAAGCTTGCTCTTGAAGTTTTTCTTTGGTTAGATACTTTCCATGCAGGTGGAAAAGTCAGAGGAATTACATTCTCTAAGAAACCAACCTGAGTGGAATGCTGGGTGGTGGCCACTCTTGTCCCCAGAGAGGAGATGATGAGCAATAAACTTCTCTCACCTTGCTACTTTTGTTAATCAAGATTTTTCACCAAGTTTAAATGCCCCTCTAGTTCTTGTCACACGATTTGTAAACACTTGCCATGAAGACATTGTTAAGTTGCCTTTTAGGTTAAGTGCCTGAAAGGGAGAAAACCAGGTTGCTAATATTGAATTTTGCTCAAAATTCTTTCCTGCAGCCCTCCCCTGTGCATGAAACAAATCTGCTGCAGTTAGTGCCAAAGCTACACTGACTTTAATGGGCAGGATTTTGCTCAGCCACTCTTAAACACTTTATGGCAGACACCCAATATCCTACTGTAAAGTCTACATGCGCACACTTTGCAACTTGTTAACTACTTAATGGTTTTGCCCTCACGGGAGCTTATCACATGTTAATCATTGCCCCAAGACCAGTAGAATCACACAATACCTATTATAATCATTAATTTTAAACCTATAAAACAACGCCTTTGTCCTAGTGAACTGGACACACAACCAGTAACCCTAGAAATACAAGAGAGACAACATGTGATGGCTCTCCTGTTTCAGCATTCCTCGGTGGTTCTGCTGTGTGCCACTACCAGGACTGGTGTAATTGTCTAGGAATCCAGAACAACATTTGGCATTCTTTGCTCATCATTACGGTGTATGTGTATTTTCCACAGAATTAAAAATAAAACAAAATACAGTACAACTGGGAGAGAACTACAACTCTCTCAGAATAAAGATGAGCTGCCAGCTCAGCTGTCATCGGCAAAGCTGATTTCATCTCCATTTGCAGCTTCTTCTGCAGGGTTTACATCAGGCACTTTCACATAAAGGAACTAGTTCTTGGTGGTAGAAGACAAGGCACCCCAGTGCTGTGAATACACTGGTTTTGCTCCACAAAATCATGAACAGAACAAAACCCTCACCACTTACGCTTGACAGAAAGGATCTGAATTCACTGGCCTCGCCTACAGGAGATACAAGAGCACCAAATTTGATTTCACTTTAAAAAATAGAATGTTCTATAATGTATAATTTAATCACCAATATACATATTTTGTCTCTGAAACCTCATTTAAAACCAATCCTTATCCCCAAAGCTATTTTTAGATTGCCTAACAAAGGCTTATTAGCATATCAGTAAAAGTATGGCACTCCAGCATGTGAAATGTCACTCCAAAAACTTTCACCTGAGGCTGGTTATTCATGTAATCCAGTTGACAACGAATCAGTTATTTTTAATGGAATCATATAATGTCATACTTTATAACTGAGAATTTGCAGGAAAAGCAAATACTTCCTTCTAAAAATTTCTTTCCACTCTTCTCTTTGAAGCACTGAAGGTTGAAATGTTGGGAATAAATTGTGCCTCATCTGGGTGGTACCCGGAGTTTACCCCTCATTGGTTCCACTCAGTGGACAGCCTTGACTTACTGATGTGTTTATTTTCCTGCAATGTCCTTAGGAATCCAAACCAGAAATGGTAAGCATCTTAGAACAAAGAATCAAATTTGAGACTAATATAATGCAGCAGAGCCCTATATTAGCCAAACAAGCTGTTGGAGTCACTGAAAGAACTTAAGAACTCAGATCCAAATACACAACTTTTGCTGAAGCAGGTCTTTGAGTAGAAGAGTTTGGTCCAGAGAATACCCTGGATTCTGCTCCCACCTCTTCTGCCTGCTACCTCTTGCAGCCTTATTCAGACCTAGCAATGGATTCGAGCAGTCGCAATCAGATTCAGGTATGCTTGAGGTGTTGAAGTCCCTATCTGTGATGCCACCCTTCATCCACACAGCGGCCATTTTATAAATTAGGCTCACAGTCTTTGGGTTTTAGAGTCCTATAAGCACTATCTGGTTTGGGATTGCTCCCACTGGACCAGGCAAGCCCTACAAAAGCACCACAGGATCTAGAAATCTGGGGAATGGTGTGTAAGCCCTGCCTAGTAAATGTTCTTCAAGCGCATGTAGCTGAAACTGACAGATTAATACCCTTCACAAAATGCAGTTGCATTTGCTATCCTTTCCAGACCCTATTCCTGGTGGCACAGGTAATTTACCTATCCAATTTAATGTCTAGAGCACTTACCTGAAGTGGGAAATCCAAGTTCAGATCTTACTTTGGCCACAGTGAGTTCAAGTCCAGAAACCATCCTTCACAGAAGACTATTGCAATGCCCAGGACACAGGCTGTGAAGCCAGTGTAAGCGAACAAGCAGGATTTACTGGGTAGCAGAACAGCAAGCAGAGGGCACGATTCTGCAGTGCTCAGTGGCTGTCAGGCCTTCTTCTAGGGAAAAGGTCAGAATTGGTCTTGTGCTTCTCCTACAATTGGAATCTCCAAACATGTTTGGAGGGGAAGAATTGAAACAAGCACAGGTGCTGCCTTCATTTCAAGGCCCACAATACTTCAATATTTTCCTGCCTATGCAGGCATGCTTCTTTTAAATTACATGCCTTTGTCACCAAAGCAATCCTAAATGGATAGTCTATCAGAGAAATTTCTAGATGGATGGAAATTACTTCCATCTTTTAGTTTCTGGGATATGCATGTCGCATTCACAAACTCATCTCTGCCTAATATCATGCCAGAAGATATACAAAACCCATACACAGGGAATTGATTAAGTTGTAAAAGGGAGCAAGAGCTTAAGGATTCCAGGAGAGCAACGGCAACAGTAATATTAACGACGGCTGCAGGCGCCTTTGTTGTTCTAGTAAAGCACACAGACAACGCACCAGCTCTAAAGATACTGTGCTCTGACTTGGCAACACTGAGGAGCACACAAGGAGAGCTTCATGGAAGAAGGGAATTTTAAAGATGGATTGAAAGGCAATAAAAAAAAGAGTATGCTGAGCATACCAAGCAGGAACCGGAGGTAAGAGAGATGAGCAATACATCCTCCACATACATGTGCATCTGAGTCCAACTGCTGCTAGGGTCAAGGGCAAAATATCATGGAAGAACACAGGTACTTGGGAACACACAAAGGATAAAAGCTTGGAGATTTATGATAAGAAAATTACTGTGGTTTAAGTAAACACTTCTGAAGGCCATACTTTTAACTATTACACTGTTAATAAAGCACCAGGTGCAAATTTTAAGGACAGAATGAGTCACGAAGTACGTGGGAGCACGAGCGTTACTGCGCAGGGAGCGCGGCTGAGAGGCAGCAGGTCTATTTCAGAATGTGCCACTGGCTGGTTTCTTAGCTGAGTCAGTCACAAAGATTCAAGTATTCAAAAGCAGCTACTAATTCCAGATGCTTTGCCGTAGACACTGAGCCTGTCTTTTCAAAAGCGCTGGACACCTGCAGCTCTCTTTGCAGTCAGATGGGATATTCTCTGGGTGAAGTCATAAATAGCTGAAGCCAAGTTCTGAATGACTAAGAGTGAGGTTTCTTGTTATGGCAAAACTGATGGGCCAGCTAGCTGCTGGTAAAAGAGCTGCCCTGCTCCCACCTGATTCTCCCACAGGCTGCTTTTGCTTTTCTTGGGATCGGTCCGACCTCACAGAGCCAAGGGCTAAACTGGCAGAAGCGCTCACATGTGGGGGCTAAGGTGCCTTCTGGGTTAGCTCCTTGAGCCACGTGTGTGGAAAGGGAGAAGGGGAGGTTTGGTGCAACACACAAAACGAGTCCTCAAGCCCCGAACCTGCAGTATGAGAATATCAAGGGCTTTACAGTCACTCGGACTATACCGAGATCAGCTGAGTGTCTTTGCTGGAGTCAGTTCAGCAGCGACCAGCGCAACCACCACAGCTCTGACAGTGGCCAACAGCCGCTTCACCCCTGGGAACGGCCTGGTCCACAGCAGCCAGGCCCTGAGAGGCCAGCGGGGCGGGTCAGGATGCGGGTACGGGAGATACACGGAATCACAGACTGGTTTGGGTTGGAAGGGACCTTAAAGGTCATCTAGTTCCAACCCCCCTGCCATGGGCAGGGACACCCTCCACTAGACCAGGTTGCTCAAAGCCTCACCCAGCCTGGCCTTGGACACTTCCAGGGATGGGGCACCCACAGCTTCTCTGGGCAGCCTGTTCCAGTGCCTCACCACCCTCTCCGGGAGGCGATCTGCCCCCGCCCCGATAATACGCCGCGGAGTGGGCGGCGCGGCCGCCGGAAGGTGGGCCGAGTCTGGCGGGGTGGGCGGGGCGGCCGGCGGGGCCACTCTATCCCGCCGCGGCCGGTGGACTCTGTGTCCGCCGCGCCCGGCCGCCACGTGCGCGCGCGTCCCTCCTTCCCGGTTCCACTCGGCAGGCCGGCGCCCCGCAGGGCCGCGGTACCGTGGGGCGGCGAGGGGGGAGCGAGGGGAGGCGGGACGGCCCGGCCCCCCCGCCTCGACCCCCGGCGATGCGGGCCCGCCGCCGCCGCTGTCCTGCGCCGCCCAGCCCCGAGCAGCGCCACCAGTGCCGGGCGGAGGCGAGCGCCGCCGGGGACGGGCCGCGCCGGGCGCCTCTCGCTCACGGCCTGTGTCTTCTCTCCGCAGGGACCGCGGCGCCGCCCGCCCGTCCGTCGCTCTGCGAGCCCGGAGGGGGCTCGAGCCGCGCTGTGCCCCGCCGCCGCAGGTGAGGGCGGCCCCCGGGAGGGGCGGGGCGGGGGGAGAGCGCGGGAGGGGGGGCTGCCGGCGGGAGGGGGCAGGGAGGGGCCGCCGGGGGGGGGTGTCTGGGCGGGAGCTCCCGGCCCGGGCCTCCCGGGCCCGCCCGCGGGTAGGATGGCGGTCCCTGCCGCCTTCTCGGCTGCCGGCCGCCGCTGCTCCACGGCTCCCTGCCACCTTCTCGGGCCGCCGCTGCTCCGCCACTCCCTGCCTTCCTCTCGGGCCGCTCCCTGCCGCCTTCTCGGGCCGCCGCCCCGCCGCTCCCTGCCGCCTTGTCGGCCGCCGCGGCAGCCCTCGTGGCAGTGCCCCGCGCCCGGCTCCCTCGGGCAAGCCGCCGGCAGAGCGGCCGGGGCAGCGCAGCCCTCGCCCGGCCCCTGCAGCGGTGTGTCCTGGGCAGTGCCCGGAGCGGCAGTGCCGCGGGGTGGAACGCCGTTACCGTACGGGGCAGCCCGGGCGCGGGCAGCGCCTCTTCGCGTTGCGCTTTGCTCGCGCGTCCTGTGCGCCGCTTGTGACTCCCAGCACCGGGGAGCCTGCGCTCCGTGAGCGAGCGGCGCCTCTTGACACGGCAGTTGGGGGTGGGGGGGGGGGGGTGCGCTTTTCTTTCTCTGAATACTCAGAAGTTTTCCTGTTGCTGTGCCTCCGCAGCGTGTGCCCAGCGGAAAACCAGGAACAATGTTCGATCTTAAGGCCTGGGCTGAATACATCGTGCAGTGGGCTGCGGAGGACCCCTACGGCTTTCTCACTACCGTGATCCTGTGCCTTACGCCGCTGTTCATCATCAGCGCAGCGCTGTCCTGGAAGCTCGCAAAAATGATTGAGGCCAGGGAGCGAGAGCAAAAGAAGAAACAGAAACGCCAAGAGAACATTGCAAAGGCCAAACGAACAAAGAAGGATTAAGCGGGCAAAAAAAGGCCTGCCTTGTGCAAAGGATCCGCTTTTTCAGGGAAACACTTGTGGGGGCTGTGTTCTCTCCTTTGATACCCGAGCCGGTGATTTCCTGCAGTATGAAATTAACCCCTTCAGTGAACTCGTTTCTGCTGAGATGGTTGGTTTGTCCAAGTGACACACGCTTGTTCCAATGATTTAATCTACTGCTTGCGTTCTAGCGCAGGTCGCCTTTCTAAATTCTCCTGTGAAGTTAAACAGCAGCCTGTGGGGTGGCACGCGTTCTCATTCCTTTCCTTTAGCTAAGCTGTGACTGAACCAGTGTCTTGAAATCGTTGAATCTGGGCGGAAATGTGAATGGTAAATGGGACTACAGAAGGGTGGGGGCAGGTTACTGTAAGACTACACTCAGGGGAGTAAGAACGGGGAAGTACAAAGACTAAGAGCAACTCCATATAAATACAAGTCTTCACTAAAATTTTCTTATGCTTCTTCCACAACCCTGCCCACTGTGTTCTTTCTTGTCATGGAATCATAGAGGTCGGAAGAGACCTTTACGGTCACTGAGTCACGCTCACCTCCCTCCTTGCCGATGCTGTTGAAACGCGTACGTGTTTCAGTCCAGACTTAACTGAAGGACGCTCACTGTACGGCACTTCTGATCAGGGCTGTGTGCTGACACCAAGCCTGTCCCTTCAGTTTCGCTCCCGCCGTGCTGTTACTCCTTGTCCCCTGGAACAGCACTGCTCAGTCCCTGCCGCTTCTCGGGGCCTGACGGGAGGTGCAGTTCATCAGCTGGGAGGAGAAGGCTTGCAGCAGGGTAGCCACTGGCCTGCCAGTGCCACTCCAGCACAGTCAGCCCTTGAGCAGGGTTACTGCTTCAAACACTCAGTGACATCCTGGCTGTACAGCCGAGGGCAGTGGCAGCTTTGCCACTGGCGTGTAGCGAAGCCAAGGTCTCCCCTGCTGCGTGTGTGGTTGCAGCACACAGAGGCTCACCCCTGAAAGGCTGTTCCCTGCTCCCGAGTTAACCGAGGAGTTGCTGTAGGTCTGGACCATCCAGCAGTTCACCATGACAGCCCCCCAGGGACAGACGTGTCCGTTAGCACGGCTGTGAGAGCAGGGCCCTGCTCCCAAACATACACCAATGTCCCCAGAGTCATGCTTTCTATGTAGCTGATGATACATGGCTGTTACTAAAGATTAATATCTACTCTGGAGATTGACTCATCCAGTGCCCACTGACATTAATACAAGTCCTTCTACTGACTTCTCAGGGCACTGAATCGTGGCTAGGCACCACTGCATGATTTTGAAACTACAGATAGGTGTCTAATTTATTCTTACAAATACACATGCTCATATTTTAATAAGTGGAGTTCTCCAACTCTTTACTTGTGCTCAACAGAAAATAGGGATTAGGTTTTTTAAAGTAAACATTTTGCATGTCCAAAAATAGCTAAAATAGAAAAGTTTTTGCATGCATAATGAAAGACATGAGTTTCATCAGGTTCTCATATGCTTACCTCTTCTTACTTCCATGTTCAATAAGAGGACAGAAGCCAAGTTTAATAGATACAACAAGGGCTAATTTTAGTCTGGTGTAGGACAACAGGAAAAAAAAAAGCTTTCTTTTTTTTCTTATGAATAGGTAAATACATGGCACAACAGAAGAAAAACTGATCAGGGTTTACCACCAATGGTGAGAGCTGTCCCATGCAATCATGTATCCAGCCCCAGGGGACCTCCACAACATTTTACATGTTAACCCATGCAAGCACCAAACAAAGTGAAAATGAAAACAGTTATTTTCAAAGCCTAAAGGAAATACATGATTTTTTAGATAAGGATTATATATATATACTGGGAACAACAATTGCCTACACCAACATTTCCCTGGGCTACCTCAAGGGTACTCAAGGATATGGGTCGTGCAGCACGTTTGCAATTCGCTTTCGTAGGTCATGGCAGCACAGATACCCTACTCTGTGCAGGGGGGGCTGTGAGGGGCCTGACTAGTAGGAGTGGGGCTCAGGAAGGACTTGTGCTGCTAGAGAAAGAATAAGAAAAGCAATTTGACAGGCACCCTGATGTTCTTCTATCTGTTAAAAGGTCTTTCCATGTGCTTGCTTCGCAGATACGCGTGAGAGCACAAAATCCCACCTCCTCATCATATGACTCCGCAGAGATTCTGTTGCCAGGATGCTGCAGCATTCTCTACCTAATTTTATTGTTATGTGGGACAGTACTGACTTGAGAGACCACACTGCTCACCTCTATGTGACACGCAATAAGTCAGATTCATATAGACGCTTATACGCACAATGTTGCCATTTATAAAACTGTTCTGATTAGAAGGTAACTAAGATGCTATTTTTATTACTTTTCCTTATTGATACTGTTTTCTGTAGACAAACAGGTTAACCAAGTATGCATGTTAAAAACTGCTTCCCTAGTTTCTGCCGCATCATCTCGGTACAAACGCTTTTAATTTCCAGATGTAATGAAAAGATTCTCCTGTGTATTTATAAAGGCTCTCCTGGATGTTACTTTCTGGTTTATAAATTGCCTTCAAAGCTGTTCAGGCGATACCAGTTAGTTCATGATACAGTCCAATAACCCCAGTGTCATTCTGGAAAGTGGCAGGCAAAGAAAATACCAAAATCTATACCAAAAAGCATAGAAACATTTTGTTTCAGAAAGGGAGAATCTTTTTTACTAAATGTTTACACAGTGTGAAAAGCAAGCCTAGTCTAGTCACGAGAACCGTACATAGCAAGTTCATTTCACGCTGAAGGAAAAATGTCTTCTGACCACCATTCTCTTTGCTGTGAGCGCTGCTCTACTACCTTGTTAAGGTGTGCGGTTTGAAGAGCACGTGCCCCTGAAACACCCACATGTGCTGCTGGAGTAGTGAGGGGTCCCTTAATTTTGGGTGGGAGGGCTGTTATGGTACAGCATGAGAAGGAGGAGGAGAGGAGTTGTACATACATTTGGGATTAGCTGAACTGCAAGTTGGTGTTTACGGATGACCTGCTCACATGAAGTCCCTTCCCTGCAGAAACAACCAGGCATTTCCAGGTCTACTGTTCATCTTATCCCAAATGGAATGTCAGAGTTGGGCCGGGTAACCTTCACCCTTAAACTCGCCCTTGTTTCTAGCAGCTGTAATGAGGCATCAGGGCTCAGTTGTAGCAGGTAAGCGATACGAATCCTTCCACCAACACTAGTTAGAGGCACAGCTGAATCAGAAACAGAGAGGGAAGTTACCCAGTGCATGAAGCAGGGGAAGAAGCATGTGTTACACCATCCAGGGATGGTATCGCATCCAGGATGGGGTTGGGATGGGAGAGCAATAGGGAGGAGGCCCATCCTTAGCTGGAGGGATGCAGTGCCAGCACCTTCAGAGAGAAGACTGTGCAGACCAAACACTTGACAACGGTGCGCAGGGTAAGGGCGTGAACGGAGTTGATCTCCCAGGGCACGGCTTCTTCCCGGCACAGCAGCAAAACGCAAGCGGTTCTTCCTCAGCCCACACGCCGTACAGAACACAAAAAGGTATTGTGGACTTCCTGCTTGAGCAGACCTCTCTGACTCCACGGCATTGCTCACAGTCCTGTGCATTTGTTTGGAAAGAGTTGAAAATTCAGGTGGTAGGTGCTGTCACGCCTAGTAGAGTGAACTAGAATGGGAGCTTCTAGAAGCTTTTCATTCTGGGTTACGTGGAAGTCTTGGTGGGTGACACTACAACCCAGGTCTATCCTACGGATTGGCAACTGCTGTAGTCAGATCTTGCTGATTTCCCCTGATGTCTGGAGATGGCGCGTGGCCCTCCATTAGAAAACCTTGCTTTACAGCACAACTGCTCTGTGTTATCATTGCTACCTACGAGAATCCTATTCTGCCTCATCCCCACAGGATGTGGATACAGAAGACCTTATGTTACTCTGTTGTGTGGCAGATGAATTCCATGACTGGGTTTCGCACTACAGCCAAACAAATTTAAGAGTGAGCTGCTACCAACACTGGCAATTCTTTTCCCCCAGCCACTCTTTCTTTATGCCCTGACAGGTGGAAAGGTGTGTTTCAGAGGAACTTCTCTGACTCAAGGAAAGAGAAGCAGTGGTGTGTGTATGGGGGAATGCTAGCTCATAGGTCCTGCGCTCTCACTTGGGCTGGCATTTATCTGTATAGCACCAGAATGGGAAAGAAAGCTAACTTGGCATCAAAATTTGCAGTTCATTTGGCAACCATTTGTCAAAGGACTGAGTAGCCACGGCAGCTCCAAATTTCTTGGCATCCAAGACAAAACTGAACTTTGTTGCCTTTAATTCACTTTGGAAGTAGATAATGTAAACAGGAAAACCTGTTTGCACAAATGGACTTACTCTGTAATGCTTAACCTACTTTTTTTTACACTAACAGTCACAAACAGACATGTTCCAAGTACCCAGCTGTTCTGTTGGTAAAAATTCGGTGGCAATCTAACCTAGGAAAGGAAATATTTTAGCTTCCACTAAGGATTTTACCAATAAAAATACTTTGACTCACTGGTAGTAGTGGTACATGGTCTTTCCTATGGAAGAATGCACAGCTAATAAAAAGATGAAAAATAATACTAGTATACTTCCTTTAAAATTGACCTAAATAAAAACTATCTCAGACCATGCTCCTCTCAATTCCTGCTTTATGCAAAGTGCATTTGCCCTGAACCCATGTAATTGATTGTTTTGTGAAACTTCTATGAAAAAAAATGGAAATTCTAGGTTCTGACTGTATCTTTTATGAAAGGGGTAACAGGTGTAAGACATGTGGTACTGCAATCAAATCCACAAAGGATCCTGAATCTTCCAGTCTCTGCACACATTTGCAGCACTGTACCCAAGCACAGGGCAAACACTTGGCTCTTACCACTGCATTATGTGTTCTAGTAAACCTCAGGCAAATGACAGAAAATGCCACGGTTTCCCTGAGATGGACACTTCATGCTTTTACACTGACTCCTATTCTAATTCATATAGAATTATCCTCTTAAAATAGCCAAACACTGACTTTAATTAACTGTATTTAATAAGTAGAAAACTTTGTTATATTAAAGATACATTCTCTGTGAAGATGTAGTTGTTTGAAGTGAAAAATCTTCTAGCCTTCAGAATTACAGCTGCTAACCAGTACTTACAGAAACTTCACATTCCTTATTTTCTTCCTTACATTTCTTGTACATTGTCACTACATATGTGTTAGATAGCCACGGCCCAAAAGCAGAACCCCAAATCTGATACTTTCCAAGCTATTTAGGCATTCAGGAATAACAGAAGACTCCCCATGTGAGGCCCTAGGCTCTGGAATCTTACTCCCTCTTTGGTCTACTAGTTCCTGGATTTAGAAACATTCCAGGCACGCTACGCAGTCCCTCTTATCTTGCAGGCGTCCAAAGAGTTTGAGGCCAGAGACATGGAAGGGCTGGAAATAAGAAGAACAATGTAGGTGGGGTTCATTACACTGATCCCTGGAGTGTCTTTATTTTTTGAGGGAGAATAAGTAAACAGGAGCATTCACGGCTGGAAATTCTGAGGAGCTGAAGTAGATACTGAAACCTTGTCAGCTTTCACCATGCTAAATGCTGAAAGGTACCTAGGGCTGTGGGTCATTGTAAGTGTCTTTTGCTTTGTTCCACAACAAAAACAGTATGCAGAAACCATGCGGTATAATTGAGTCCCAAAAAACTGCACTTAGTAAATAATACACAGACATGCAAGATGTAGCTAGGGGCATGCTGCTGCTCTGACTGGTTTCTGGCAGCTTCTATAAACACAGAGGGTGCTATTAGAAGGTTCACTAGTGATTTAAAGAGACACTCACTAGTGATTTAAAGAGACACTAACGTATCCTTATACACTAAGAAATCAAATTGGTGCTGCAGAAATCAATAAAGAAAGAGAAATGTACACTGTAAAAAGAAAGCATTCCACTATGGTGTTCTTTATTTTTATATGAGAAAAAGTAAAACACAACGGTTGAAGGAATTCTGGTCAGTAAGAATAAAGTTCTTACACACCACAAATCATAACTGATCTGAGAAAGATTCATACAATAATGCTAAAATACTACTAAAGTGGTCTGAGCTATACCTAGTTTCAGCAGCCTATGGGGTTATTTAATGCACTGTATTTATGCTATAATTGTTAAGCAAATAAGTAATAAATAATTATATTCAAATATCCCTCTAAATGAAAATCAAAACAATCAAAACCTTTACCGTGAGTGAAACAATACTAACTACAAAGACAGATGTATCCACATTATATCCCTTTGTATCAGACAAAGTACAAGGACGTTAAAGCAGGCATAAATGCAGGTACAATTAAGCCCACGTTAAAGAAGCTTTTGTGTAACTGAGAGTTACATTTGTAGAACTAAGTTCCCTCTTGTTTTACCACTTTCTGCACAGACATTAAATCTAATCCCTCTGGTGTTCACATAGCAGAACACCAAGTCCCTTTAAAGACAGCAGTCTCAGTTGTTACTGTTACGTATCGCTTTATACTGAATGATGGTACAGTACCTATCCCCAAACACAGTACACCGTTCTGTGGGTGTCAATACACGTAGGTATGTGTACATGCACATATATTTACACATCTGCATGGCTCATTACAGACGACAGTGCAGTTCAGTTTTGAGTGCATCACATTACGTCTTGGTATCTGCTGTTTTGGGATTATGCAGTTCAATGCCCTGTCAGGGTGACAAAGTGAAAACAAGACAAAAGAAACATCTATGAAAACAGGTCTGAAATTTCCGACCTTGTGCGTTATTAAAATTAGAGCTTTAACAATACGTCAGCACACACCCTTATCTAGCACTATCACTACAGACTACCCCAGTTACCAGAGAAGTGGGGCCATGGGAGAACTCCTGCCTAAGTTACAGCCAAAGAAGTGTCTGTGTCGAACACCAAATACGTAAGAAATGAACCACGATCAAAGTGCAACCCGCCTGCAAGAAAATATTTCAGAGGCGGCAAACAAAGTGATGTACTCTAACGCAGAAGGTAAATGTCAGAATCTGACATCCTTTTCCCTGTTTACTGACCACATTCGTGAACTGGCCAACATTCCAAAGAACCGAAGGACAGGTAATAAATTATTTTTGAATGAGCATCAAACCAACACATTTAATGAAATCACCACATTATTACATTTGCATCTACTATATGGTGTTCAATACACTTTTTATTGTGTTCTCACCTTAGGGTGAAAGATGCCAAACACAGCACAAGAGACAAACGCGTAGCGCGACGGGTCACGTGGTTTATTTACAATGCAGATTCTTTGTGGGGAACTCTTGCACAGTCTAGAATAGGTAGAAAGGCATGGTCTTGTTAAAAGTTGTTTCCAGGGAACTGACTGGAATGGGGACGGGAGATTCCTGAGAAAACAGAATTGTTTAGGTGTGGCTTAGCAGCATCTCTCACGAAGGATATATACGGTGTAAATGCAGTTCTACTTAGAGGATATCCAAACATCACATTACTGATTTCTCTCCGAAGGGCAAACAGCCATTAAGGCCCAAACTTCTCCCACATGGCAGCAGAGTGGAGATATTCAACTTACACCATTTTTTTCCAGCTGTGATTTATGGGACTGTTTGCTGATTAATATAGGCATTTCCTATGAAAGAAGCAACAAACCCACTGTTGTAACAGCCCAATCCTCAGTTGCACTAAAGCTGTTTTATGCTTCTCCGGCTCTAATAGAACCTTAAAGAGAAAGAATATTTGAGAATATCTCCTTCCCAATTAGTCACTGCTACCATTAAGGGATCCAGTTTGAATCCCTGATAGAGGCAACTGGGACACAACTGTTCAGTACTTTTTGAGGAAAGTGCAGTGCAAGGACAAGTCCTCCTTCTTGTTTTACCTGTCTTAGTTATGTGCTTCTGTTTTAATTTATTAGCTCCCTGAGGCAGAGGCATTTTATAAAGCACTTGCCCAACATGCAAATTCAGCGTAGGCAATCACCTCTGAACAATTCAAACAGCCCTCTCCTTTGCATTCAACTTTTTTTTTCCTGCAGATCCTCCAGTGGTGTAAAGTCTAGCAGCAGCTTCCAAAAAGCCAAACAATTCAGAACTTGCCCCTCCTAGACTGTTGTAAGCAATGGTTTTGTGGGTATGAAATATGCATTGTGCTTCTGTCATTTCTGTGGGTTTGATTCACTTTCCGTTCAAGTCAATGGGAAATTCAATACCAACGTCAGCAAGGCAGAAGTGGTCCAGGAGTCATGGATATCCTTCGTCTATCAAAGGAGTCTGCGGGCTGTTCCTTCCACTGCTGGACTGGGCAATGCAATTATTGGGCAGTTTGTGGGAAACACCAGAACGCACATGTCTTTCTGTTCTCCATTCCAAAATGGAGAGAGAAATATTTCCACGGGAAGCGTTTGAGCAATTAAATAAACACAACAAGCATGGAGTAATTAAACTTCAGGGCTGAGTATAAACATACTTGTTTGGCCCAAAACGTTTTAAGAATGAAAAAGAGGCGGCCCGCCTCTCCCTGCCTTGAAAAGGACTGTGACTAATGTGAAAAATGTTTTTGAATCAGAGCAGGAAAAAGTGCGCCCTGTTTTTTGGAATACTTCCTTGGTATTTTTGAAGAAGTGAAAGATTTCCTTGGAGAAAAAACATTGCCTCCTGTAAGATATGCCTGATGGGAGCAGGGAGGAGGTGGCTTCCCTTTTGAGAAGCAAACTGGAGGAAAAAGCACAAAATTGAAAGAGAGAAATGAAGCAAAACGATGCATGGAAGAAATAGTCCTAGTTATGCAGGTGTTTCATTGTTAATCACAGTTCACTGTTAAGTCTCAGAATCAAGAACATTGTGCTGTATTAGGCTGAAGGAGTCTTGACATACAAATGAGAGTGGGTAATTCAGTATCCATGTGACAGAAAGGTAAAGCTGAATCATAGTCTTCAACCACATTAGACACCACTGCTGAAAAGGGACACCAAAGCCATTGACTTTCTCCAGCAACCATTATGTAATGTGTAAAGCAACAGACCAAATGCCTTGTGGAGATGCGACAGAGAGCAATGACACCTACCTCATCGTCCAAGCCAGACAAAAGATAGTTTTGCTGGGAAATAAAAAGAAACAGAACAGCAAAAACATCCTGTCCCTTTATTTGGAGAATGATTATGCAATGTAAAATGCTATAGACTGTTTCAAAAGCATTAGTGATAAAACTGTATTTTCTAATTGGAAATAAAACCTGAAGTATAGGAGGCAAAAAATTTCTTCAGATGCCACCATCAACTGGTTTCAATTCAATAGAATATTCACTAAAGATGTAACACACGAAATCCCCTGTGACCAGCTATCCTACATCCTGTTTGATTCTGGCTATGAGATTTCTTTGTACCAGCCTCTTTATAATCATTCTTTCCCTGGAAAAGGGTACTTTTGAGATACGTAAACCTGACTTATCCTTTTACAAGTAAGTGCACGCACATACTATGCCATAAACAAGACTTTTCTCCAGATGTAGAGCATAAATATTTACTGAACATTTCAACTGTTCCTGGACCATTTCTTTTATTAAAGGTAATACAATCAAAACTCCTAGTTCTCCTTAATTCTTCTGGCTATAAGCTCATTATCCTGCACTTCTCTTACCACCTTCCAGCAATTCTACCTTCTGCTTCAGAATACAAATTAATGTTTATTTTTTCCTCTCGTTATCTATTATTTCTGAAATAGCAGTTTTAATTTTCTCTCTCAATGAGTTTTTCAGATTGTGCCATCTACTTTTGCAATGGACACTGGAGCATATATATATTCCCAGTGGGCAGGCACTCGGCAGCAGGCAGTCAGCCGGCAGCATGGTGACCACCGGGCAAAAAGCAGTGTCCCCTGCTACTCGAGAGCACCTGTCACCTCGTAGAACCAACACAACCACCCAGACAGAGCTTCCGTTCAAGCAGGCGACCACCCAGCTTCCTGGCTGTGGGATGCGTGAAGGAATATTCCTAGAGGCAGAAAGTGATCGCTAGCAAGACTGTGGGAGGTATGGCCAGGCTGAGGAACTGCTGTGCTTGGTGTCTGAGCTGCAGGAAGGGGTGAGCAGACTGAGGAGTATTCCGAAGTCTGGGAGGGAGATTGATCAATGGAGCTGTAGTCTGCCATCTTCAACACACAGAAGACAACTCGGCATGATGATTACTGAGGCAGGTCCAGATCTGCTCTGTGCCAGGAGAAGGCAGTGTCACAAGGCATGAGGACTTACCCTTACCCTCTACATTACCCTCCAAGGCACCCTTACAGGGCAGGTATGAAGATGGTAGATGGGCACGGTAGATGAAGTGTGTAATGAGAAAGAGGAGGAACCTGAGCAAGCAGTCTTGCCAAGACCTGAGAGACCAACCCCTCGTGACAAAACCCGCATTAGGACCAGCGCCGAGAAGAAACAATGGCAAGCTGCGGTCATTGACGATTCCCTCCTATGCGGGATGGGAGCACAATTTGCAGACCAGACCCTCTTTTCAGGGATGTTTGCTGTGCTGCCTCCTCTGGACCCAAATTAGGGATGTTACCACAAGACTGAAGGGCCCAGTTCAACCTTCAGACTTACTATCCATTTCTGCTGTTTCCCATGGGTACAAATGATGTCACAACAAAAAGTCTGAGGTCAGTCAAAAGACACTTCAGAGTCCTAGGAACAATGCTAAAAAATTCAATAGTATTTTCCTCAATCCTCTCAGTAATGGAGGCGACTACGGAAGAAACAGGCAAGCCCAATATATCAATACCTGGGTCCAGTGCTGGTGTGTCTGCAGAAACTTTGGGCTTTTAAACCACGGAAGAGCCTTTGAGAGACATGGTAGGCTGGGGCCTGATGGGATCCACCTGTCCCAACGGGGAAAACGCATCTTTGTGTGTAAGCGGGCGGGGCAGATCAAGAGAGCTCTCAACCAGAGTCCGTGGTGGGATACCAACAGTAGGTAGCCCATGGCATTGCCTGAGCATGGCAGTGCCAGTGGGAACATTTACACTGCTCCTGGGAGCACAGAGGGCTCAGGCGCATATCTGAAATGCTCGTACACCAATGCCAACAGTACGAGAAACAAACAGGATGAACTGGAAGCGTTGGTTGGTTCACAGAGCTATCATATCATTGATATTAGTGAGACTTGGTGAAGAGGGTCCCACAGTTGGGAGTGCTGGGATAGGGGGCTATGAGCTGTTCAGGAGGGATAGGCAGGGCAGGTGAGGTGGGGGTGTTGCACTGTATGCAAGTGAGAGGTTTGACCGTACAGCACTTAAAGTTTGTGATGAAATGGTTGAGAGCCTCTGGGTAAGATGTAGGGGGATGGAAAACAAAGGAGGTGTAGCAGTTGTCTACTGCTGTTCACCCACTCAGGATGTGAGCACTGATGAGAAATTCTACAGGCAATTAGGGGACATTTCTGGATTGGTAACCATTGTCCTTACGGAACATCAGCTGGGAATACCATGATGATGTGATAAGCACGTAGTGGAAATTCCTGAATTTTGTAGGAGAAAACTTCTTGTCACATGTACTCAGTGAGCCAACTAGGAAAAATGCCTTCCCAGCCTTGCTGTCTGTAATTAGAGAAGGACCATGGGAGATGTGACAGCAGGTGGCTATCTTGGCCACAGTGATCACAAAATGGTTAAATATTTTCAGTGTCATGACAACAAAGGACATCTGAGTTACTACTCCAGACTTCCGGGGAGCAAACCTGAAGCTACTCAAGGAGCTAGTTATCAGAGTAGCCTAGGAATCTGCTTTTGCAGGCCCAGGAGTGCACAAGCGCCCATCAGTCATTCAGACCCACCTTTTAGAAGAGCAGGAGCGGGCAATCCCCTGGTGCTGTGAGTCAAACAAGTGGGGCAGAAGGCCAGCTTGGCTGAACAGGGAATTCCTCATGGAGCTCAAGAGGAAAAAGAAATGCTATGATGCCTGGAAGCGAGGCCAAGTTTCGCAGGAAGGTTACAGAGCTGTGGCTCGTTTATGCAGGGAGAAGACAGGAAAGGCCAAAGCTCTGTTAGAGCTGAAAGTGGCCAGTGTTGTGCCAGACAACAGGAAGGTTTCTTTTCAGTCTGTTAATAGCAAGGGGAGGTCGAAAGAAAACATTGGACCGACACTTGTTGAAGAGGGTCACCTGACCGATAGGGATGAAGAAAAAGCAGAGGCTTTCGACGCATTTTTTGCCTCAGTCTTTAACAATACCGACAGACCTTGGCCTACCCAGTCCCCTGAGTCGGAGGGCCACGAGTGGGACAACGGTGACTTTCCATTTGTGGACACTGAAATTGTAAGGGACCAATGAATGCTCAAGAGTCCCTGGGGCCTGGTGGGATTCATGCCAGGGTTCTGAAGGAGCTAGTGGATGTTATGTCAGGACACCTCTCGATCATCTCTCCAAGGTCTTGGGAGGCTGGGAAGGTCCCCGCTGACTGCAGGCTGGCCACTGGTATTTTAGTTTACAAGAAGGGCAGGAGGGAAGACCCAGGGAACTACAGACCTGTTGTTCTAACCTCTGCTCCTGGATACATCGTGGAAGGTCACACTGGGTGCTACTGAAAGACATGTAAAGAACAATGGAATCATCAGCACAGTCAGCATGGGTGCAGAGGGGGAAGAACCTGTTTAACTGATCTGATATCCCTCTGTGATGAGGTCACCTGCCTGGTGGGTGAAGGGAAGGCAGCGGTTGTTGCTTTTCTGGATTTTAGTAAGGCTTTTGACCCTGTGCCTCACAGCACCCTCCTGCACACATTGTCCAACTGTGGGATGAGCAGATAATTTTGACAGAATTGTTAGAGAGCAATTACAAACTTAGGTCCCATTGGACAGTGGCACCTCATATAAAAGGTTTGGCAAATAACACTGGGGACAGCTCCTTATTTTCTATTAGCTGTAAGGAGAGCAGTTCACCTTACCATCCCCAAAATTATAGGTATGGATCTTAATATTTTTGTAGACATTAAAGCAAGTCAACATGCAGTTGGAGTATCAAGCTTTGTTAGGGCCCCAAGCGTGCCTCTTCTTCAGGGACTGTGGCCTTACCTCAAGTGCTGTGTGCAGTTTTGGGTGCCTCAATAGAAAAAGGACATCCAACTATCACAGTATGTGCAGAGGAGGGTGACAAAGATGGTGAAAGGGCAAGACACAGAGGAGAGGCTGAGACCACTTGGTTTGCCCATCCTGGAGCAGGGCAGAGAAGGCTGAGGGGTGACCTCATTGTGCCTACAACTTCCTCATGGGAGGCAGTGGAGGGGGAGGTGCTGATCTCTCTGGTGGAAGACATGAGGAAATGGAGTGAAGCTGCATCAGGGGAAGGTCAGATTGGGCATTAGGAAAAGGCTCTTCACTGAGAGGGTCATTGGTCACTGAAACAGGCTCCCCAGGGAAGAGGTCACAGCACCAAGCCAGTCAGACTTCAAGGAGTCATATGGTCATATGAGTTCTCCTGGTCTTATGTTTTAGGTAGTCCTGCAAGGAGCAATGAGTTGGGCTTGGTGATACTTATGGGTCCCTTCCCACTTGACGTATTCTGTGATCCTATGATTTAGCTGCCTATGGCCCAAGCTCAGCACTGGCTTCATACAGCTCTGTGACCTTGACTCACAGGGCTGTGTAGAAAGCATGGTGTGAGAAAAAGGTGTGGGAAGTGGGGACCTGTCAGCTTCACTCCACAGCTGCTCTTAAGCTCAGGCTCTTGCTCTCAGTCCCTCTGCCTGCATTTTTTTACAGGAATGCCTGTGTTTTGTTTTACTTTCCTGATTTTTGACTCTGATCCTGACCGCTTCACTTGACTTTCTGGCTTGATCTTGGGTGTGTCTCATCACTACAGGCTTGCCTGGTGATCCAAACTGTTGGCTGAACCTTGCTACCATCACCAGGCCTGCTCTGCAACTCGCGCTCAGGTACTGTGAGACTGCACCCTTGCCAGTGAGGCCACCTCCTGTCTGCCTTGGTGCCTGGCTCACCCTGCCTTACACAGTAGCCTGCACTTGCTGCTTCCTGACAAGTATGACTGCACACCTTTGGAAGGTACAGAATAAATTCCTATGCTAATTCTGTGTGTAGGGCTCTTAAAAAGCATGCATACAGGATAGTTCCACTTTTAAAAACATATCCGATGTCTTCTATAAAGCTTTCTGCTACCCAGAGAAAGTCAGATGAATGTTTGAATCTACTGATACTGTTACTCAGTTACCCAAACTGATGTGTGTACTATTAACAATTCAACTTCGAGAACATACATTTATATGCTCTGTAAAACTAACCACTGCTGTTACAATAAAGGTAAATTTATGTCAGTGAGGTATCACAGTTGTTAAGGCATTTCTAAGAACACTGTTTCCCATAATTTGATGAAGAAGGAAGTACAGGTTTCATCACAGTGAATCATGTATCTTTTCTGACTGTCTTTTGAACACGCAACGTCATTGAAACACAATCCTGAAACTGAGGTGTTTCAGACCACACAATCAGCATCGAGACTGGCTGATGTTTTTATGTTCCAGTCTTGGCTATGTTCCTCTATGTTTGATCCTTCTGCTAAGAATTAACTGAAAAGCTTTTAACTTTAGGTGTTTCAACTCTAGCATGAAAACTAGGTAAGGGAACATATCAGAATTTTCTTTTTTTTGCTAAAGACAGCATCACAGCTGAGCAGAGAGCAGGAGGGATGTACACGTAATGCTACAGGCTGCTATAGCATGCCATACCACAGGATTAAGAAATCAACTGAGGTACAGACTCCCACTGACAAGTTCTCTACGTATCAGACAGAGCAGGAAGCAGCCAACCGTGCTGGCTGTCTCATAAGTTAATTTAATACTGAAATGGGCACTCATTGGTACTGAAGATTGACACAGTGTTTTTCACCAGCAGAGAGCTCACAATACTTTAAGCAGTGTTTCTAAACATGCATAAGCAAAAAAAAAAAAAGATACTGCCGTGTTCAGATGGAAAATGGCAGCCATGTAACACACAGGAAAAACGTACCATTGCGTACAGGTCTAGGTGCCCAAAAGCAAGTAAGAAATTAGAATGAGTGTCCTTTGTTATGACAGCAGTCCTGACTAAAAGCCCTGACTTCTCGTATAAAGTGAAAGATTGAAGTATATACTATGATGAGTCTAAAACTTCACTTTTACTCTGGATCACCAGGAACACTTGTGGTACCCTGTAATAAGGAAATCAAAGTCATTGGATCTATGAAAAGGAACTTTTGTTTAGGAAAATATGCTACTTGAATTTAGCAAGGACACTAGAACAGCTGTGAGAGATTATTTCCTGGCTATGCGATGAACCCTGCAGAGCACTGAAACATTATACAGCATAAATGTTATTGCTGCAATCATCAAGACCTTGTTCTTACACCACATGCAGAGCACAATGGCTCAAGTAAAGAGGTTCTTGCAGGCACTAACTTGGGACATTTGTTCAATTCTGATCAGGGACAGTGCGACCTTGTGAAGCGACTGTGATACTTAGTGAAGCAGTCACATTACTTCCTACTGCTCTTGGAAAGAAACTATAAAAACAGTAACTACACTCAGCCCTCCTATGAAAAGTGATGGATTAGATGGAAGCATGGTTCTGGTTCTCTAGTTCTTTCAGAACATACATAGTACATACAAAGCAGGCTAAATTTCTTACCTTAGGGTATACATCAGTTAAGTTCTAAAAAGAATGCCATTTAAGACGTCTGTGCCAATCAGTCTCCTCACCTTTGGCTTCTCTGCTGAAGAAGCCACAAAATGAACCTGCTTCGTACACAGTTTTTGGGATATGTCCAGTTACCCACTAGGAATACCAACCTCTAGAAACTTTTTGTAATAGAAAACAGGGTAAGACCACAAATAGAAGCCGCATCAGAACTGCACCCACACTCCCGGAATTTGAAAATGCTGTGCTTAGATACATTACTTGCATATGGCTCTACAATAAAGTGTTTGTTAAACACAAACTTCTACAAAATCAAGGAAAATCTGAATTCTGAAAGTTAAAACTATTAGTGGTACTGGCACTGCTTCTACTACTCAGCAACCTCCAAATACTTCCAGAAGGTGGATACATATTACCACCTGCATACACATAAAGACACGGAGTTGGTTCACCGAAGGAGATGCTGTTTGGTTTGAGTCCCTGGCAGTTACCCATGGAGCCCCAGGGAGCACACCCCAGCCTGAGTGCCCTCTACGATCCTTCAGAGGCAACAGGCTGCTTCAGAGACGGACTCCCTTCTCGAGTACCTGCTCAAAGGCACCCATCTTTCCCCACTGCCTTTCCCCATTGTTCCCGGGCATCAGACTGTGGAGATGACTAGCCTTTTCAGAATCGGCCCAGGCTTAGTGCCACACAGTGAGTATATGACCCCGTGCTTCTCAGTTGAACCGCGACACTAAGCTACCTCTGCGAAAAGCTCAGGGAATTATAAAACTGTACTAATGAAGATTTTTCTCTCCTTCCCTTTAATATAACCCAGGAAAACCAAGAAGCCCGTTAATACCCATACCAGTCATGACCACACCAGAATGCAGTAATGATCTAGGAGAAGAAAAGATGTGTGTTATTCGATAATTCTGTAAAAAGACCAAAAATAGTAACACATGAAGGACGAAGCCTGACACACTTCGGTTCTTCAATTGTATCATTCATTATAAGGATAGTAAAACCAACGCTGTTACATAAACGAGTCCACCCAGCGCACAGAAGCAGCTGATCATTCTTTCATTGAATGTTAGATTACACATACTTCTATGTTCTATCCCTTCAGATCCAAGAGCGTGCAGCGTGTTGTTTGGCCTATGAGTTGTGCACTGTCCCAACACGTTCTCCATCCTTGAAAGTATATGGTAGCAGAACGATTTATAACAAAGGTTTGAAGTGAACTAAATCGAGCAGCAGTATTACTCATGATTCTGACTACTTTTGTTTTGGATGCTCAAAGGTAGCTGTGTTGAATGGTAGCCAAACGAGAAATATATGGGGCAGTTCATGGAATTTACAGAATAAACACAGACTGCAGATCCACTTAAACATAAAACACCGATGTTCTTAAACAAAGATTTGTAGCAGAAAAAGAATCCTTAATCCTCAGTGGTACAAAAGAGTTTTGCTGGATCAAGTAAAGCTGTAAAAACCAGAACGTTTATGGGCTGGCATATCCTGTGGATATATCGTATGCAGTCAAAAAAAGTGACAATGAAGCTTTCACAGCTTAGAGATTTTACAGAAAAAAAGCAATATTCAACTTACGTTTCAAAACTCTTCAAAAACCACCATTGTGCAATGGTGCAGGAAATCCACCTAGCTCTGCCCCTATGGAAAATAGGGACAGTCAGCAGGTGGAGTACAACATGCTCAGGACATTACTAAGTGTACATACATGGAGAATTCATGCTGTATGTAGAAAAAATAGCTTCAAGGAACTTGCTTCTCCTCAGAATTACAAATGATAAAAGGGTAGTTAGAGATTACACTGAGTGAAATATTTAGCAGCTTCCTTATACAGAATGATTCTGGACCACTGATATATGTCAGCACATCTGAGTGAAATGAATACATTTACGCAAAGCTTGTCTTCACCACATGCACTCGAACACTCACAGACCATTCAGACACTGTTGGCATGGGAAAGGCTTTTCTTTCATGCAAGTAACTCTCCCATTTTCCATGCCAGACTTCCCTGTGTTGTATCCTACTTTATTACAGCTCGACTTTTGGAGTGCCATTTCCATTCCTCTGCCCACTCCCTCTTTCAAAGCGTGACAATGGACAGTAATGCTTGTCCCTTCCAGCACGCTCCCATGAAATTCCATTGAAATGGAACTTGTGGCACTGTTCATATCTATGTTTATATATATATATATATATATATATATATAAATTAGTAAGCAATTTTGTCAAAGTTGATGGTTCATAAATTCATACTGCATTTTTTGATGCTACTTCTGTAGCTGCTGCCATTGAGATTATGTAGTTGCTGAAAAACTTAACTTCACCCTAACTAAAGCTCCTTCCTAGCCTAGATATGTGGAAGGACATCTAGGTGAACCATTATGTTTAGTATGAGTTGTGACTTTGATGCTTTAACAACATGATCTTTCATTGGTGGATCCCTTCCCGCTCCTTCCTAAACCCTCCAATTCTCTCGCTCAACCGCTTGTAACTAACATACAAAATTAAAGAGTGTCTGTCTTAAAATACACACCGGCACATACACAGCTATAAGTAACAGAACACGGTCGTTTAAAGGAATTCTAGATGAGATGTAAAAGAAAGTGCAGATTTACAAAGTAGCAGTTAACTGCCAAAATTACAGTTAACATAAACGTGGCCTTTTAAAGTGTTCTGACGGTGAGCTAGGGGTTGTGCTCTGCGGTTGAAGTCGCAGTGAATCCTGGAATCGTTGTTCTCTCTTTGACTACTTGAAATACAGCAACTAAGTAACTCAGAAAACTAGGACAAGTACCCTGATCTTCTGTGGCCTTGTGGTTGAGGTATCCTGAACCTGGTAGAGTGCAAGACCCAAATGACACCTTTGCATTGGGTGGTAATGCCACAAGATCTCTTCATTCCTAATATGGATGCACTGCAGCTTTCAGTCACGGTTGCGGCCTGGGGATTCCTTCTGTACCTAGCTGCTTACTTTCACAAATCTTAAATGAGCAGAATTATTATGTACGAGACCTCCACTACTTTGGCAGTATAACTGGCCAACAGCTTCAGAAGTTATTATGGGGAGAAGGACACCAAAAAGGTAATTACAGAAGATGTGTTTTCGTAGAAAAGCGAATTAAAAACCCCTACTTTTAATTTCTTCTCTGTCACAATGAACCAGGCATGTTCCTCTTTAAATCAAAAAGGCAGAGAAGGCACGGAAAGACAAACAGTTGAGACTATGGCCATTGTGTGAAAGACTGGAACTGGAAATTAATTTTCCAGCAGGTCTAAATGTGGTGATATTAGGTGGCTGTTGACTAAGTCGATGTGTACTTTGGCATACATACCTGAATCTGACATCCAAGCACCAGCATTGTAACTGTCCCCTCTACCCAACATGCAATTTTACCAGAAATAGGTTAAACTTACATAATAGCCCATCTACTTTTCGTCACGCAGTATGCAAATACGTCTTATAAGGATACCAATAAATACAACCCCTGAGAATTAGCATCTAGGCGCCAATACATGTGTATTAACAAATACAGCTCGCCAGGATACACAAATGACAAACAGCAACCCACGACCTCTCTAAGGCTTTTAATGCTCACGTAAGTGGCCGAGTAACACATGTACAGAGACACCTGCACGATACCTATCAAAGGCCTTGGAGTCTGGGGAGGTCCCCGCTGACTGCAGGCTGGCCAGTGGTGTTCCAGTTTACAAGGGCGGGAGGGGAGACCCAAGGAACTACAGACCTGTTGGTCTAACCTCAGTTCCTGGAAAAATCAGGGATTTTAGTAAGGCTTTTGACCCCGTCCCTCACAGCACCCTCCTGGACGCGCTGTCCGACTGTGGGATGAGCAAGATGAGCAAGGTCTGGCTGGATGGCAGGGCTCGAAGGGCTGTAGGGGATGGGGCAACATCTGGCTGGTGACCAGCCACCAGCGGTGTTCCTCAGGGCTCCGCTGCAGAGCCAGTCCCGCTGAGTGTACGTACCAGCGACCCGGACGCGTGTGCTGAACCCACGCACCACCGACGCACCGAGCACACAGGCGGCAAAACGGGGACACCGCAGGCGGCCGCCACCACCGCGCGTGCAGGGCACCCCTGCCCCAACTCGCCCCGCCAGGCCGTCACCGAGCACCGCCTGCGTCCTGCCGGGGGCCGCGCTGCGGCGCCAGGGCCCGCTCCCACGCCTCGGAAGCTCTTTATTCCCAGCCACAGCCTTTTTCACACTGGTAACAACCGCGGGGGCGCCGCGGAGGCAAACCGGGGGTGCCGGTACCTACCGGCTGCCGTGTGCGCGGCACCAGCCTCTGAGGGGGCCTCTCCGCCCCCGCGCGTGCCCGTACGCGTGTGGCGCCGCTCCACCCCCGGCGCGGCGTCTGGCGGGAGCCGGCCAGGGGGTGGGCGGGGTGGCCGGCGGGGCCGCTCTATCCCGCCGCGGCCGGTGGACTCTGTGTCCGCCGCGCCCGGCCGCCACGTGCGCGCGCGTCCCTCCTTCCCGGTTCCACTCGGCAGGCCGGCGCCCCGCAGGGCCGCGGTACCGTGGGGCGGCGAGGGGGGAGCGAGGGGAGGCGGGACGGCCTGGCCCCCCCGCCTCGACCCCCGGCGATGCGGGCCCGCCGCCGCCGCTGTCCTGCGCCGCCCAGCCCCGAGCAGCGCCACCAGTGCCGGGCGGAGGCGAGCGCCGCCGGGGACGGGCCGCGCCGGGCGCCTCTCGCTCACGGCCTGTGTCTTCTCTCCGCAGGGACCGCGGCGCCGCCCGTCCGTCCGTCGCTCTGCGGGCCCGGAGGGGCTCGAGCCGCGCTGTGCCCCGCCGCCGCAGGTGAGGGCGGCCCCCGGGAGGGGCGGGGGGGGGGGTGCTGCCAGCGGGAGGGGGAAGGGAGGAGCCGCCGGGGGGGAGTCCGGGCGGGGGCTCCCGGCCGGGGCCTCCCGGGTCCGCCCGCGCGTCGGGTGGCCGCTCCCTGCCGCCTTCTCGGGCCGCCGCTGCTCCGCCACTCCCTGCCTTCCTCTCGGGCCGCTCCCTGCCGCCTTCTCGGGCCGCCGCCCCGCCGCTCCCTGCCGCCTTGTCGGCCGCCGCGGCAGCCCTCGTGGCAGTGCCCCGCGCCCGGCTCCCTCGGGCAAGCCGCCGGCAGAGCGGCCGGGGCAGCGCAGCCCTCGCCCGGCCCCTGCAGCGGTGTGTCCTGGGCAGTGCCCGGAGCGGCAGTGCCGCTGGGTGGAACGCCGTTACCGTACGGGGCAGCCCGGGCGCGGGCAGCGCCTCTTCGCGTTGCGCTTTGCTCGCGCGTCCTGTGCGCCGCTTGTGACTCCCAGCACCGGGGAGCCTGCGCTCCGTGAGCGAGCGGCGCCTCTTGACACGGCAGTTGGGGCGGGGGGGGGTGTGCGCTTTTCTTTCTCTGAATACTCAGAAGTTTTCCTGTTGCTGTGCCTCCGCAGCGTGTGCCCAGCGGAAAACCAGGAACAATGTTCGATCTTAAGGCCTGGGCTGAATACATCGTGCAGTGGGCTGCGGAGGACCCCTACGGCTTTCTCACTACCGTGATCCTGTGCCTTACGCCGCTGTTCATCATCAGCGCAGCGCTGTCCTGGAAGCTCGCAAAAATGATTGAGGCCAGGGAGCGAGAGCAAAAGAAGAAACAGAAACGCCAAGAGAACATTGCAAAGGCCAAACGAACAAAGAAGGATTAAGCGAGCAAAAAAGGCCTGCCTTGTGCAAAGGATCCGCTTTTTCAGGGAAACACTTGTGGGGGTTGTGTTCTCTCCTTTGATACCCGAGCCGGTGATTTCCTGCAGTATGAAATTAACCCCTTCAGTGAACTCGTTTCTGCTGAGATGGTTGGTTTGTCCAAGTGACACACGCTTGTTCCAATGATTTAATCTACTGCTTGCGTTCTAGCGCAGGTCGCCTTTCTAAATTCTCCTGTGAAGTTAAACAGCAGCCTGTGGGGTGGCACGCGTTCTCATTCCTTTCCTTTAGCTAAGCTGTGACTGAACCAGTGTCTTGAAATCGTTGAATCTGGGCAGAAATGTGAATGGTAAATGGGACTACAGAAGGGTGGGGGCAGGTTACTGTAAGACTACACTCAGGGGAGTAAGAACGGGGAAGTACAGAGACTAAGAGCAACTCCATATAAATACAAATCTTCACTAAAATTTTCTTATGCTTCTTCCACAACCCTGCCCACTGTGTTCTTTCTTGTCATGGAATCATAGAGGTCGGAAGAGACCTTTACGGTCATTGAGTCACGCTCGCCTCCCTCCTTGCCGATGCTGTTGAAACGCGTACGTGTTTCAGTCCAGACTTAACTGAAGGACGCTCACTGTACGGCACTTCTGATCGGGGCTGTGTGCTGACACCAAGCCTGTCCCTTCAGTTTCGCTCCCGCCATGCTGTTACTCCTTGTCCCCTGGAACAGCACTGCTCAGTCCCTGCCGCTTCTCGGGGCCTGACGGGAGGTGCAGTTCATCAGCTGGGAGGAGAAGGCTTGCAGCAGGGTAGCCGCTGGCCTGCCAGTGCCACTCCAGCACAGTCAGCCCTTGAGCAGGGTTACTGCTTCAAACACTCAGTGACATCCTGGCTGTACGGCCGAGGGCAGTGGCAGCTTTGCCACTGGCGTGTAGCGAAGCCAAGGTCTCCCCTGCTGCGTGTGTGGTTGCAGCACACAGAGGCTCACCCCTGAAAGGCTGTTCCCTGCTCCCGAGTTAACCGAGGAGTTGCTGTAGGTCTGGACCATCCAGCAGTTCACCATGACAGCCCCCCAGGGACAGACGTGTCCGTTAGCAAGGCTGTGAGTACAGGCGGGCAGGTGTTACACGTGAAAGCATGTTTAGAAGGAAGAGGTGCCGAAAGGCATGCTGGATTCTTTGCCATGCATTTCAGGTGGAAAGACTAGGTGGAGAAGAGCACAAGAAGCACCAAGCTACATTTGTCAGCAACTAATCACACAAATCCATGTGAGCTCACCTTTTACCTTCCATGTGAGCAGGTGCTTCTCGATGGAACTCAGTGATAGCAGCAGTAGCAACAACCAGGTCACTTCTATTAATTTGCTTCTTTATACGATTTTATGAGCAGACTTTCTGACTGAAACACAAACTATGACCAGTAACTGAAGGCCAGTGCTATGTGGTTATACTCCCATAACCTTTTTGTAACCTAAAATATAGGGACAAATACGGGCCCTGCTCCCATACACCAATGTCCCCAGATTCATGCTTTCTATGTCGCTGATGATACATGGCTGTTATTAAAGATTAATATCTAAATATTACTCTGGAGATTGATAATGTGATGTGCCACCACAGCAGGGCATCGTTAGGAGCATCTAGCTGAAATCACAGCAATTATCCCTGTACTGAGCAGAGCGTGTTCAGTCATAATGACCTTCATCACCACAAAGTTGCCTGCATCGGTCACACAGACCTTGAATTACTCCTCATCCTAGAGAAAGCTGAGAAATTAAATGGAGTAGTAGGACTCTGGGCATAGGAGAACCAGCTTTCTATAGGTGAGGAAGCTGCACACAACCAGGGCAGCTTGTGCTATGAAACATTAGGCTATAAATAGAGGTGCAGTATGTTATAAACATGGAGAAAAAAGAAAAAAACCCTAACAGGGTGTTTGTGTGCTCGCTGCTGGAGTCAGTTACATCTTTGTGCATGGGAAGTACTGTATAAACTCCATAAACAATCTCAGCAAGGTATTTTTTTAGTGTTTCCTGTTCAATGTGACTTTTAAAAAAAGCTACAGAAAAAAGGCATAATACTTCTCTTAAAAACGGGGAAAAATCTTGCAACACTTCTGTTTGCAACTGGTTTTAGCAATGACATGGAAACTACTTAATAGCTGGAATATGCACACCGTCTGTAGAGACTGGCATCATCCCTTTGGCTAAATTTCAAACAACTAATTTCATTAACCATTTACTCAGCACTTGTGTCTGATTTGGGTCAAATAACCTTCACCCTTAAACTCGCCCTTGTTTCTAGCAGCTGTAATGAGGCATCAGGGCTCAGTTGTAGCAGGTAAGCAATACGAATCCTTCCACCAACACTAGTTAGAGGCACAGCTGAATCAGAAACAGAGAGGGAAGTTACCCAGTGCATGAAGCAGGGGAAGAAGCATGTGTTACACCATCCAGGGATGGTATCGCATCCAGGATGGGGTTGGGATGGGAGAGCAATAGGGAGGAGGCCCATCCTTAGCTGGAGGGATGCAGTGCCAGCACCTTCAGAGAGAAGACCGTGCAGACCGAATGGTTGACAACGGTGCGCAGGGTAAGGGCGTGAACGGAGTTGATCTCCCAGGGCACGGCTTCTTCCCAGCATAGTAGCAAAACGCAAGCGGTTCTTTACAGTCTTAAAATTGTCAAATTTTGGGTAAAATGTGAATGGGATTACAGAAAGGGAAGTTCTGGTATACTTTCAGCAGAGCTGTAGGGATAAGCTAGCTTCAGAGTGAGGTAGTCTTCCTCCCTGAGTTCTGTCAAGCACACAGCATGTGGCCTGGTGGTTCATTTGACTGAGTGCTCATAGCAGCTGCCGTAGTGGCTTTTATGGTGGGCTGTGTCTGCAAAAAGAACCTAACTTAGCTTTTCCAGGCATCAACAGTGTTTAAATTTAGCCCAAATGCTAGGAAACTGATTCCTGGCTCTTACTGCCTTCATCTGAAGTACACGTTCTACAATACGTGCTCCTGTGTTGTCTGGCTTTCCCTAACGATCATCTAAGCACTCCACCTGTAAACTAATTTGTTTCTGCCTTTAGAAACTGTTTGTGCCTCAAAGAACAGCCATAAATGTGTGAGACCAAAGGCCCAGATGGCCTCGTGTGCTGCATCCTAGCAACCGATGGCTGGTGGCTCCAGGAGCGTACAGGAGGAGGATGCGCACGCTGGTCATGGTAGTTCTCCTGCGTGCTAACCTCCTGAGATCTTTGTTCTCACGGCCCTTCAAACGCTGCTGCCTTCCAGGTTGCAAGATGCTGGTATAGTGGAAAAAGTCCAAGTGGAGTTTGTGTTGTAAATATGCCAAAATTATTTAACCTTGATTCCAATTCATGTTTTTCTAAAAGAAGTGATTAAGTTTTCAAGCCCTAATTTTTATTAATAATCTAGTTCTAAAGAGCTTGTGGCAGTCATCAGGTTTTCAGACTTGGTATATTTCTGAACAGCAGCACAGCGTTGTGATTTCTAGCAACGTCATTGTGTCAAAAAGTAAAACCTTAATACCATTGTTCCCGTGAGAAGAACTATGGACCTGGCTGACACCAAGGGGGATTAGAGGTGCAGAATCTAATTGAAACAACTTAAAGTAAATGTGACATATTGTTAATCCTCTAGTTTTGTTGGCCAAAGCAGGCATTATTAGAATACGACGCTTTGGCATTTTATAAATACATAGGATTAAGTCTCTACTGTTTTGTGTGAAGTGTTGTCAAATGTATATGTGCTCCATCTTTGATATAAACACAGCTTAAAAAACACGGAGGAGAACTGATGAAGGATGAATTGCATAAATAAATTTGGTACTCTTTTCAAAAAAAGTTGTGTGGTCTTTATTTTGACTTGAAATTTTCAAACATCATCTGTGAGCAAATCTGTGCATTTTATGTATCTGCAGTATGGCCAAATAGATCTAATCATTTAGGGAAGTCCCCATACATACACCAGAAATAAAAACTATTTTTAAAAATAATTACAGTCCCTTGTCCCAACCCCTGTGTTATTTCCCAGCACCTTTACCAAGTGCTTCTAACCTCTATTATAGTAGCTATATGTAGTTTTAACTCAACCTTATTTATCCTGTGCTTACAGCTGAAAACCAAACATTATTTGAATATGCTGATTTGTTTTCTTAAGTTACAAGCATGTCTCTTGAGATTAATGCAGTGTGTAGTCAGTGTGGTGTCAGTGATTCCTGTTCACGAAATCAACATTTCCATCCACTTGTGAGAGGAAAGCATGCTGCCACTGCCGAGGGCATTAACAAGTGTTCTGAAGAACTATCTTAAACTGATGCCTAGGTTTGGGAAGATTTAATTGTACTGATTAACTAAAAGTTATTATAAAAATAAATGAGTATTCAAGGAAAAAAACCCCACAATTAAGAATTATTTAAGAAAATTAAGTTATCTAGAAAACCTATGTACGATTTCAAGAGTAACTGATGGACAGCAACTGTTGAAAACAAACGTACTTAGTAACACATCCTGTCTTTCACTAAACCCAAACATTTTACCACTTGTTCGTCATGATCAAGCCGGTTTGAAGAGTTCTGCAAAAATAAACGGCTTTAATATTACTTAACTGCACACTCACTCACACATAACAGCTGCTGATGTTGTCTGTTAAAATATATATCCGTTAGCAGTATCTGTACATGACAATTCTTTATTTACTGCGACTGCTACCACTGCCTGGTGGCATCCAGGAGCCTGGCTGGAAGGTACTCGCAGTGCTTGTTGGATCTTGCGAAGGCTCGCTCTTTCCATAGTATGGGGCTGATGCGTGGCCTTTAACACGAGTGTGAGCTGGTTCAGCAACAAGTCCTTCCTTGTATTCCTTGGCCTGAAGCAGCTTATCCTTTTCGGATACATCTTTGATTTTCTGTTTCATTTCTTCTCTGTAAGTTTCATTCTTAAGAATCTCCTAAGAACACAGTGAAAGATAATTAGATAAATAAGAAGTAAACACAATACACAGTATCGGAATAAAACATTTCAAACAAGTTGTTACATTTTCTAATCCAAATTTCAAGCTGTGTAGGTAAAATGTAGTGTGGCAAAATTAATTGTTCTTCTACAACTGCAATTTCAGCCCTTGTTTAAAATGTTCTTAATGTTTTGATCATGCTGTTAAAACAAAACTCACTGTTGCGTCCCAGCTTCACTATCCTTTTGGACCAGAAAGGAAAAGAAATCACAAGTCATCAACAGATGTGAAAATGCATTGAAAGAAAGGCTACCTTTTACGCTGTTTTCTATGTAGGACTTGCTACTTATATAGCTATTTACATCTGTATTTCTTCCTGTAACTCACTATGCCTATGACTTTCGGCATCTCTGTCCCAGGCTGCAGTTTTGGGAGAAACAACCTGACTCTGCTAGTACATAAGCCAAAGCCATGCAAGATTAATTAATAAATAATAACTAAAAAGGATGGAACTGAAGCTGTTGAGATGGTACCAGTAACACAGGAGAAAAGACACTGGGGCAGGGGGAAACACAAAACTCCCTGAGGGAAGCCCTTCACCAGAGACTTGGGAGACTGGTCAGTAGGGCCAAGGACCAGCACAGTCCCAGGAGCAGGGGAGGCCAACACATCCTCAGCTGATGACAGCCTGGCCAGCAAAGGTGAACTGGATACTGTGACGAGGACATTAAGCACAACACTGCTTAGCGTTAACTCTATCTACCAGGTGTGTTAGCTAAAACAAACATACCGCATTCATAAAAGGTATTAAAATCCGACCTACTGCCTCTGCACATGCAAAATACAAATAAAAGTGACCTAGTTTTAGGGGTTTACCTCCACCTCTGATAAAATGAAGGAACTAACTATCTATCTGATGCGTGATCCTACTGCAAGGCCAACAAATCCACCCATGGCGTATATGCACAGAAGGCTTGTACAACTTCTGGTTCAACTTTACGAAGGTCTGTACTGAAACATGGTTGGGTGCAGGTTCAAGTTGGAAATTCACTAATAAGGATGACCTGAACTGGGATTTGGCTGCTCCCACTGAGAAATGCTGAGGCTGTTGGTTGAAGCAAGTGCAATTACTGGCTTGTCCACAGGCATAACAGGAAAACAACTGTTAGTAGATCTTGCCATAAGGTGCAGAGGAAAACACAAGGAACTTGCAAAGTAAACACAAAGAAAAAAAGCCCTGAAAAATACTGAAGTAGGGGCTTTATCTGTTAGCATATGTTTCCTATTAGAAGGATGATTTGCAAATTCTGCTAGCAAGAGTTCTCTGTGCTTTTGTTAGGGCAGAGAGTGAAGAGTATTAGAAACAAAAGCAGAAAGGTGATACAAATCTTTGAACCCAAATACAACCGAACTGTGATCAACACCATTTAACAAGGAAGCTGCTAATATCCACATTTAGACTGGGATACAGGAGGAAAAAGGCTGAACAGTCTTCTCTGGACTACAAGTATATGGTAGAGCTAAGGATAAACTAGAGCAGTATACTTCTCTCCAAGCAGAAGACATTATTTCAGGAACAGCATTAAAATCCATGTGATATTGCCAAGAATTGACATAGCAAGTATGTGAATATTTAAGAACATTTTAAAAGTCAGTATTTAAAGAAAACCTTATCTTCAAGATTGCAGTAGGGTGACCCTGGCTGGAGGCCAAGAGCACACCAAAGCTGTTCTATCACTCACTCCCTCAGCTGGGCAGGGGAGAGAAAAAATAACAAAAAGCTTGTGGGTTGAGACACAGGTCCTGCCAGGAACCTGCTCCAGCATGGGCTGCCCACAGGGTCACAGCCTCCTCTGGGCATCCCTACTCGCGTGGGGATGCACTGGGGTCTCTGCTCCCCTGTGACCCTCTATGGCTGCAGGAACACAGCCTGCCAGGGAACCTCTGCTCTGGTGCTTGGAGCACCTCCTCCCACTCCTTCTCCGCTGGCCTGGGAGTCTGCAGGGCTGTTTCTCTCACATATTCTCACTCCTTTCTTCTCCATGTGCTGTTGCCATTCTGCAGCTGTTCCACCCTTTTTAACCATGTTAGCCCAGATGCGTTACCACCGTCACTTATGGGCTTGGCCTTGGCCAGCAGCACGCGTCTGGGACCAGCTGGCACTGGCTCTATCAGACTTAGGGGATGCTTCTGGCATCTTCTCACAGAAGGCACCCCTGTAGCCCCACTGCTACCAGAACCTTGCCACTTGCCACGCAAGTCCAATACAGAGTATCATAGAATCATAGAAAGGTTTGGGTTGGAAAGGGACATTAAAGATCATCTAGTTCCAACCCCCCTGCCATGGGCAGGGACACCCTCCACTAGACCAGGTTGCCAGCAGCCTGGCCTTGAAGACATCTGGGGATGGGGCATCCATAGCTGCTCTGGGCAACCTGTTCCAGTACCTCACCACCCTCTCCATGAGGAATTTCTTCCTGATATCAAATCTAAATCTCCCTGCTTTCAGTTTAAACCCGTTACTCCTTGTCCTGTCACTAAAGGCCATTGTAAAAAGTGCCCCCCCCCGCTTCCTTGTCGGCCCCTTCAGGTACTGAAAGGTGCTGTAAGTTCTCCCCAGAGCCTTCTCTTCTCTAGACGGAACAAGCCCAACTCTCTCAGTCTGTCCCTAGAGCAGAGGTGCTCCAGCCCTCGGAACATCTTTGTGGCCTCCTCTGGACTTGCTCCAACAGGTCCATGTCCTTCTGATGTTGGGGGCCCCAGAGCTGGATGCAGAACTGCAGGTGGAGTCTCATGAGAGCAGGGTAGAGGTGGAGGCGCCACACTTCTCCTGATACAGCCCAGTGTACAGTTGCCAGCTCATGTCCAGCTTTTCATCCACCAGTACCCTCAAGTCCTTCCCCTCAGGGCTGCTCTCAATCCATCCTCCACCCAGCCTGTACTTTTGTTTGGGATTGCCCCGACCCAGGTGCAGGACTTTGCACTTGGCCTTGCTGAACTCGATGACGCTGGCAGTGGCCCACCTCTCCAGCCTGTCCAGGTCCCTCTGGATGGCACCTCTGCCTGTGCTTTCTGTTACTTGGGGATCTGGCTTGCACCCTTGTCAGTGAAGGCCAAGGCAAAAAAACCATTGAGCACCTCGGCCTTCTCCACATCCTGGGAAAACATCTCTCCTGTTTCCTTACGCAGAGGGTCTACATTTCCCCTGATCTTCCTTTTATCACCTCTGTACCTATAGAAGCCCTTCTTGGCCTTGATGTCCCTGGCCAGGTTTCATTCTGTCAGCTTTTGCTTTCCTAACCTGATCCCTGACTTGTCGGACAACTTCCCTGTAATCGTCTCAGGTTACCTGTCCCTGCTTCCACCCACTGTAGGCTTCCTCTTTGCACCTCTGTCCAGGAGCTGCTTGTTCATCCACACAGGCCGCGGGGCATTTTTACCCGACTTCCTCTTTGTTGGGATGCATCACTCCTGAGCTTGGTGGAGAAGGTCCTTGAATACTCGCCAGCTTTCTTGGGCCCCTCTTCCCTACAGAGCTTCATCCCACGGAACTCTGCCAACCAGTTCCCTGAAGAGGCCAAAGTCTGCTTTCCTGAAGCCCAGGGTAGTGAACTTGCTGCACACTCTCCTCACCTTCTTAAGGATCGCAAACACCCCTGGTCACTGCAGCCAAGGCTGCCCTTGAGCATCACATTCCCCACCAGCCGCTCCCTGTTGGTGAGAACAAGGTCCAGCATGGCACCCCTCCTCGTCAGCTCCTCTGTCACTTGGAGAAGGAAGTTGTCATCAACACATTCCAGGAACCTCCTGTCTTGTTTGTGCCCTGCCGTGTTGTCCTTCCAACAGACACTGGGGTGGTTGAAGTCCCCCATGAGGACCAGGGTTTGTGACTGTGAGGCTGCTGCTATCTGTCTGTAGAGGGCCTCCTCCACTCTCTCGTCCTGGCCAGGTGGCCTGTAGCAGACTCCCCCTACAGTATCCCCTCTCCCTGCCCTCCCTTTAATCCTGACCCATAAGCTCTCAGTCAGCTCCTCATCCATCCCCAGGCGGAGTTCCCACACTCCAGCTGGTCTCTGACATACAGAGAAAACACCCCTCCATGTCTCCCCTGCCTCTGCTTCCTAAAAAGCCTAATCATGACAACTAAGACCATTTCTGAGTCCCTAATTACTTCTATATTTAAATTTACAGATGCACAGAGCAAGGCAAAACAATTCACATACCTACATAATGTGATAATGCACAAGCAGCACATAAACAACTTGGCAAACTGAAGTAGGGGCAAGGGAGAAAATTCTCCCACATTCAAATAAAAATATTGCCAAGTGTAACAAGGTAAAATTTTCAACAGCCAGTAAAGCAAAACCTCATTGTAACATCTCTCAACTCTGTCCTTCTTTACCACCTGCCTGTATAAATCTACCATGACCTTGCTGATTTCAGGGGGATTACTCCCCTGGTCCTTGTATTACCTCACAACTAAGAAACAGGGTCATATACCTTTGTGATATCTGAAGACTGCATCACAGTCTCTGCTAAACCAGCATGAAATGATGTATTAAAATACTTACTGTGAACAGCTACTTACTAACTTCAAATCTTTTCCAGTAATTACTTCAACAAAGTTGTCTGAGTCAGGTAATAGCAGCTGTAATTAAATTCAAATTCAAAGTCCATTTAAAATATGTTGCTGTATTAACTGCCACCTAGTTTTTAGACTCAAGTAAGGCTCTTTTAATCTGCTTCCACTAGCCAAAGTATAGCTGTGATCTGGTAAAATAACCATGCTGATCCTGAAAAAATCACGAGGAATGATCCTCATTAGCAACACAGAAAAAGAAAATACTGAATTCACTTGTTCAGAATCTTCTATACAATCCGCACCAGGGAAAAGATTTTCAAGTTCAAAGTATCTGCATGCATACCTGTTATGCATTACATTCATGCCACTAACATGCACACTGAAATCAGGGTTCTTGTGCTCAAACTAAAGAAAAGGTGAACGAGGAATCTTGTGTCAAATGGCACTGTGGAAAAAATGGGTCAAATAGATGAGTTTTCTTAGTATAAACATCTTGTCCTTTCATACTGGCAAGTTTGTTGTGTGGAACTCTCTCAAAGGCAAGGAGTCCTTCCTGCTTCACAGAATGGTTTGAGTTGGAAGGGACCTCAATATTATCACCAGAAAATACTTCATTCTCAATTCTCACTAGAACATACAGATTTTTTAAAAACTATGATTGTATTTCTAAGTACTGTTGGTTCAATTACCATAGTCACTGCAGTCTAATGCAGTTATGAGACTGAAGTTCCCCTGCCATTACAGGCCTTTTAAATAAAAGATCCGAGTAAATCCAACTTTGAACAGGACAATCAACTTGGTCCAAAATTCAAATTTTAATGAAACCATCGTATGCATATTTGTAGAAGGAATTCTCCTTAAAAACACACTGGAAATGTGCAGTCTTTACACCTGATCTTCCACATTTGGCTTCAGTTTATCTGTATGGCTCCTTGCAATTAAATAAAGCAAGTGTTAGAAAGGTTCCTTCCCAGACCGCCTCCTGGTTCTACAGGGTTTCTCTACTGCTTCCCAGCAGATGTCTACTGGGCTTTTCTGCCCATGACAAGTTGTCTGTAAATCTGCACAGCACCTCCACGTCTTCCGACTCACCTGCACACAGTAACATTCTCACTTCAAGGCTCCGCTGGTCCTTACTGTTTGATACACAGTGACTGGGAGCCAAAACGGTGGTGAGTTTGGGTTTTTTTGGTTGGTTGGATGTGGGTTTGTTTTGGTGGGGTTTTTTTGTTTGTTTTTGGTGTTTTAATTTTTTTTTAGATTTGTTAAAATTACATTGGCAGGTTCAGAACATTTACCCTCTCCTCGCAGATGAACTGAAATATTTTATAAAATGGCTAGTTTCACTATAAACTGCCCCCCCCACACCATTTAAGTTTTCTGCTGAAATATAAGGACGCGAATATGTAACGTTCTCTGACCTTTAGGGGAAATACAACATCATTCTAACTAATACAGAGAATACAGTATCTGTTAGGTAACTGCAGTTTTCTAAGAGTTAGCTTGTTCTTCCAACACTCTCTTTATACAAATGAACAACATAAGCCCTTTCAATCTGCAGTTCTCAGGAGGCACATGGCATGTAGAGAGTATCAGAAATGCCCTTCATTGTTTTTATTAACAGAGAAATCTAAGTATTTAAATTATGCTGCAAAACTAAAGAATGAACAATACCTGAAGATACCAAGACATGTTTTATACAACTTGAAAACTTTACCTGTAGATCTCTACCTTGAAATGCACCAGCTCCCAACATTTGAAACAAGATACATACGATGTGGTGAGAATCAGGTCCAACTACATGTTCTATGGTTTGCTCTTAGATGGTATGTAAAAGAAGAACTTTTACTCTCTGCAGGTAACTACTTGTCCAGTTTTGGTGATGCTGTAAGTTCTATGAGGTGTTTAATCCTTGTAATGATTGAAGCTGCATGCCTTTTCTCCTTAGTAAGGCAGAGTTTAAGAAAATCTCTAAAATGTCTAATGTTTTCTTGAAGAACGCAACATTATTATTGAGGAAATGTCTAGGTGGCCCTACGTGGAGTTTGAAGCAGCTGCCTTTCATCCAGAAATGGATGACTTCTGCATATTCTGACATCTTAGCAGTGGCAACAGCTGCATGAACAAAGAATGAATGAAATCCAGCTCATGGGAGCAAGACCGCCCAAGATACGTTGCTGTCGTCCAAGCGCATTCATTGCTGCAAAGCGATCAGGCTGCATTTCAGCATTTCATGCCACTCACGTGAAATTTTCACTTTTCTTGCACACCATTTTTGTTTAAAACACTCACTTAATTCCGACAGCTGAGATGTATCACCAAGGATCTTGTGTTTCTTGGAAGGTCTATTCACCTCTGCTCCACAGAAAGACCGATCTACAAGTTTGCCTGTAGCCAAAGGACCTTCAGTACTACAGGCTGTACTGGAAGACCTGCTTTGTAGGCTGTAGATTTGGAATGTAGCATTCTTTCACTTTTAAACAACCTCCTATTGTCACTGCTTTCCCTTTTCTGGATAAATTCACAGCCTTACAGAATAAAGAAAATGAGTTCCTCCTGGTAGGAAAATGTCATAAACACAGAAGAGGTTTCTCTTGACTTGCTTATTCCTTCAGCTGGGGTGTTGCTCAGTACTGACTTGCCTTTGCTGAACACCTCCTGCCAGTCTTCTCCACAGGCAAATACCTGTACTTAACTCTTTCTATCCTGTAGCACCTCCTGAGCCCCACAATCTGAGCAGCTCCTCCTCCTCTTACTTTCTTACTCTTTCCCCCTTGGTCCTCAGGCCAGCCATCAGTTATAATACCACTTGCCTCACATGAAGCATTGTCAGCCTCCTGAAGGCACAGGGTGACCCAAACTCGTGAACAAGTAGCTCTAAAGATGCCCATAGCAAGATACACACTACCAGTGTAACAATGCCCAACAGGGATTGTTTAAAGATTATTTTAATGGACTGGTACTTGTTTTCTTTCCAGATTATTTTCTTACAGCAGCCCTCCAATACCTGAAGGGGGCCTACATGAAAGCTGGAGGGGACTTTTCACAGGGGCGGGTAGTGACAGCAGAAGGGGCAATGGCATTAAATTGAAAGCAGGTAGATTTAGATTGGACATCAGGAAGAAATTCTCCACAAAGAGGGTGCTGAAGCACTGGAACAGGTTGCCCAGAGAAGCTGTGGATGCCCCATCCCTGGAAGTGTTGAAGGCCAGGCTGGATGAGGCTTTGAGCAACCTGGCCTAGTGGAAGACTCCATGGAGTCAATCACAAGTTCTGTCAGCCGGCAAACCTGCTGATGATCTTTAAGGTCCCTTCCAACCTAAACCATTCCATGATTCTAAAGATGCTGCTTATAGGTTTGGGTATAGAAGGGGTTTATGTGTTATTAATTTTGAGCAAGCCATCACATTTCATATGGGCTTGGTTTTGATTAAATTAAAAATAAATAGCTTCTTCATGTTGTCTTAGAAACTATTCCAACTTCCTGTTATCTTCATGACATATGTTGAAATGCTCATGATTTGTCTTGATTTGAATAGGGTTAGCTAACTATTATTTGATGCCACAATTAAGAAACATCTGGACAGATTAATGTTATTTTTTTAAACTCTACAGACACTACCGATTCAGAGAATACTTGCACTTTGGTGTCTAGTTTGAATATTTTATGTTCCAATGTGAAGTCGAACTTGGAACTCTGGCAGTTAAAAATCTGTATATGAAAGTTTGCAAAAATTTAAAAAAGGAGAAATTAAAAGGAAAATAAATCTGTTTTGTAATAGTATTAAAAAACCTGATTGTTTTAAGACAATTTAACACATCAGATTTTTTTTCTTCACTGATAAATTAACTAAGTCCAGCAAAGTGCTAGAAGTTAAGCCAATTCACATGTTTTTATAGTATCACCAAAGTGGTTAACTAAACTCCATTTTCCAGTTTGACAAGTTAAATAGGCAAGATGAAATCATCTGATATTACATCACGTTTTGAGAGTAGGAGGCAGAGAGAGGACTTCATGACTGGGAAGCACTGAATGTTCTGATACAGGGCAGGTCTTGTTAACTCAGCAACTGAGCATGAGATCAGCAGTGCCAGGTTGGGAATATGAAATAATGTGGTAAATGAAGGGCTATGTCAGTGCATGGCAAAATCAGAGAAGCAGTTTGAATTAGAAAGGTGTATCTGGCTTTGCTAAAATACTTAAACACTGAGCCAACTGACTGCTAATTTTGTAAAGAACGTATGTGCTAGTATCTTCAGCCAAGTGACATTAGTCAAATCAACATAGGACTTGCTTTATTCAGGTTTAGTTTTCGAGCAAATCTCTCATCACTTGCAATTTTAAAAAAATGATTGTGTTCTGTGCACTAGATGTGATTTTTTCAGATGGATGCACTCTGAATAATTCAAAAGTAATGTGATCTGAATGATCTTTGTTGGCTACATCACAATTTATGGCATCTCTCACTGCTTTGTAGAACAATTTTTTTGACCTTTGGACAGAGAATCAGCTAAATTACCCAAACAAACTACTAGGCTAAGATAGCTGCTGGTTTAGAACAGTTTAGTTACTTCTGCTTGCCACCTGCAACAACCCCTGCAACAAGATACAGGAACAGCCACCTAATAGTCCACAGGTTTTTGAAACCGGAAACTCTGGACTTGCATGACATTGTAAGGGAAAGGTAACTGCTTAGGATCATCTGTTACAGTTCAGGCTACATGAAGGGTGATTGTGCATTTTGGGTTCCCAATCCTGTAAATGAGAGGTGCACTAATTCTTTGGAATCAATCAGTAACAGCACAAAAAATGCAATTAAGGTTTAAAGCACTCCACAATCAACGTGTGTCAAACCAATACAGCGATTACAAAGACATGTACAAATGTATACTTTGGTGGCAGTATAGTATTTGGCTTCACACGCAATGTTAATACCACATTTACTACCAAGCTAAATCAGTTAAATACTAACTCTAACTCACAGCAATTTTTGTTCAATTAACTCTACAGAGAAGCAATGCTAACAATCACTAAATTATTACATTGCTACAGAATCTATGGCATGAGCTGAGATTAGGGCAGCTCTAGGGCACCATAGTGTAGCACACATGTATTTGGCAAGAACATGTAACGAGGCAAAAGGAAGAGAAAAGGCACAGACACTAGAATGTAAAGCATGACAGCAACACAGGGAGTCAGTAGGGGTTTGTGCCTGAATTATTTCTCTAATACTGCAAAAATTTTTGCACAGAACTACATATACATTCAAGACCACAGATGGAACTGTGTAGAAGCATCGAAAAATCACAAACCAGGCTGGCACCACTGCACTCTGCTCTGAATAGAGGGCAACGCATAGCCTTGGTGCCCACAGAGCAAATAAGGAACTGTAGCTGTGACTCAGACCCAGTCTAGCCCTTGCTTTCCCCTCACTCTACATATGATGTAATCTGTACCAGCCCTTTTCCTGGTACACATTACTTCTCCCTCCACCCCCGTTCAGCTGTGCTGACAGTGAATTAGGAGACAGAGCCAATGCTCCACGCACTCCCTCCCACAGAAAGAGGAGTAGCAGAGCAGCAGCAGCTCTCTCCCCTACACCCTTGTGATCTGCAGCACAAGCAAACTGGAAGGAACAGGACAACTTGCTGCCTCGATACTCTTCCGTGGAGGCTGACAAGTGCCTATGTTTCAAACCTGAGGAGAAAGTTAAAGTGTGTAAGAAGGAAAAACTCTAAAAGGTGATGGCTTCTCCAAGCTCTCAAATATGGGGTTTTGGTTCACCCTACTTGTAGTGCAAGTCAAGTCATTTGAATATGTCGCAAATTTTCAATCCTGGTTCTGATCCTGGACAACAATGGTGGAAAATATTTTGCCCAGAGAGCTGTTAGTCCCTATGCTTTTTTAATAGCATTTCCCAGAACTGCAATCATATTCTGCAGCTTTTTCTGTCTTCAGTAGTAAAATACTCATTTGCTAAACCCTAATCTCCATGCAAGAATGTAAAATCTCCACATCAGAGTTCTCATTTTAAAATTTCTCAACCTAAGCATCTGAGAGAAGACAGAAGCAAAACTATTAACGTGCAATCCCAACAGTGCCAAACAAAGAATTTTTTCTAAACTGCATGCCATTCTGTTTAAAGGAATGTGAATTCTGTGGAAACTAATCTCCGTGAATGAGGCTAGTTTTGATCATACCAACTCTCAAAATAATAATACTTATGATCAAGTAAATGGAAAACGTGGGTATGCATTGTGCAACAAAACAGGATGTAATTTCAGTGTAATTATTCGTGAGGGGGGGAGAACAATCATTGAAACCTTATGCTTATTACAACTCACTGAAAAACATTTTTCCTGCCTTGACAAGGAGGTTGTCAAAACAGGTAATTATGAAAATGCTAGAAATAGTTTGAAGTAAGACAGGAGCTGTCACAAAGTCCCTTTTTTTCAATATTTCACCTTCTGTATCCAACTGTGCAATTCAGAAGCCACTCAGTTTTATTATTGTGTAACAAGTACATAATGCATGAGAAAAGCAGTCATTTACTGTGGTTTTCTATTTCAAACTGTTTTCAGGCTCTTGACACTAATTAAAGGAGCATGCAATTCTACTTTACTTCCCATGAAATATTAACCCACATACAAAGCAACAGCGAGGTTTCAACGGAAACTGAGAATACGTGTAGCCACGCAGCACCGTGTGCACTAGAGGAAGCGGCACGCAGCTTAACAATGAAGTGACTAGTAGTACAAAGATCTGTTCAGAGTGTAGCATTACTACAGGTACACATCTGGAAATGGCAGGATACCACACTGGCAGGTTCAGAGATAAACCACATTTCTCTCCACACCAGTTTCTCTAGGCACTGCCATTAGAACCTTCTCTGGTTTTTCCTCATCTATTTTCTGGCAACCCAAGATAGTCTTAACTGTATGTCTATCTCCCTTCTACAGACAAGGCCATAAACATGCCAAGTTACTCTCATACGCTTGAGCCTCAGGATGCTGTCATAAGGAGCGTGTAGCTACAAGGTCTGTTATGTGAAAAAATAAGGGTTAGATTTCTAAATACATTCAAGGTACCTCATGTTACAGACAGCAGGATCCTTTAAAAGCCCTTACAAATCTGATGCCCTCTGAAATCAGAAATATGAAAGAAACCTAATGAAAGTTAGGCACAGAAAGGCTTAAAAACTCACTATATGCCTGATATTCTTAAGGTTTGCTACATACTTGAAAATATGCCTCTTAGTTCCTTCCAGGTTTAGAAGCTGAAGGCTCAGGGTGTCTTAGATACAAGATACCTAAACCAATTTAGATATGACTCCCACTATCTGTGGGGGGGAAAACCTAGCTGTGTGATACATACTCACTGATCGTAAAAAGATGAGAGACAGAAAGGTACTCTATTGAAACAGGCACCATACTCAAAGCTTACACGTACCTTATGCATGCAGCCACAATCTCAATTAGGAGCTGCACCAACAGAAAATAACAATTTCTTCTGTTGGTATTTCTAATATATTTACATAATTCTATCTCAAATTTTAAATGAAACTTTTTTTTTTTAAAGGGAACGTGACCCAGAATTAAAACAGGAGATGTCACAGTGAAGCTTGTGAATGCCACGCAACGTTGCCTATCAACAAAGTGCTGAGAAGTCTCGAGAAGTTCTTATGAGAAAAACTTTCTTTGAAATTCATGAAAAGGGCAGCACACATCCACAGTGGTCCTACAGGTGTTACACTGTTCAACATCTTTTAAATCTGGGGAGTTCCACTTTGGTGATAGAATAGCAACACAAGCCCAAAAAAGGAGTCCTGAAGACAAGGATTTTTCCCATCTCTCACGAGTATTTTTATTTTCCTTTGCAACCGAGATGTGAAAAAAATCCAAAATATAAAGATGCCATGTTTTAACTCAGGGGTGAAATCTGTAGCCAGAAGGCAAACTGGGAAGTAGGAGTGTATGCAAGACAGCATGTTTACATTTACCTTACAACCTAGTTGATGAGCCATACTGACAGTGGTTTGTAAGTCAGAGAATGGAAGCGAATAGGCTCTTAAAGACATTATTTGCATGGATGGAACATCACTGCTATAAAACAACTGCTATATCCCAACATAACTTTTGTTAATAAATTTCTACAATCTTAATGCTTAGCAGGTAAACTAATTTGCATGTAAAGTGATAGATTCTCAATCAAAATGGACTTCCTGATTACCACAGGAACTGACTATCTTTAAGCTCAAGATAAGAAACAACTTGATCTGCATTCATTTACAAAGTTATCACGCTCATCATAACTGAGTTGAGAATGAGACTTGGCATATTTCAAGCTGTAATAAAATCAAAAGGCAACCAACTGTTTCCAATATCCCAAAAGCTGGCTTTTAAAATCCAAGACTTCCAATCACTAAACAGGCCTTACGTTACTGGTCAGATTAGAAAAAAACAAGGTGATGAGCAGCATTCTTCGGTTATGACTAGCCCACAGAAGTCTAATTGACTTCCTCCAAAAATGGAGAAAAAGTGGTGGGTGCACAAGGAGGAAAGAAGCCATTAAGTATGTGAAGCACTTAACACTGAACAAGTTGTCTTGTGAAGTCACTGGAGTATTCTTCTATAAAAAAAGTAGGAATCTAAAGAAAAAGAGATGTAAAGCAATCTCTCCTGCAGGAAAATGAAAGCTCTCTAATGGAAACAAAAAAAGATCAGGTAGTAGTTTGTGGAAGAAAGAACGGCCTGAGCCCAAAACATTATCAAAGACTTAAGAACATCGTCAACAGACTTAGCTGGCGTTGTGATCCAGCCGCCTTGACCACTGTAGGGAAGAACAACTCACATTCATTCTCACTTAAGTGTCTGACATGTCATGATGATTATGAATGACTCGTTTGGCCTACAGTATTCACCAAAACATTGGTTCCCAAAATGTATTCACCACTGCTTTCAGGAAGACCAGTAGGATTTGCTGATTTGTGAAGCTGTATCTCTGCAATATTTTAACTGAAGTTTGATAATGGAGACCTGATAGCTCGAGCAGTTTGGCAATGAGCTGAGTAAGAGACGAGGCTGACAAATATAAAACCCCCAAACATAAAATACTGAAGTGGGATGGCAGGCAAACAGAGCAGAGAAGGGAAACAGAAATTTTAATAGTTAAACATATATCATTTAATATTAGAAAGAAAAAAAAGATAGGCAAAGACAGGAAAAAAAGGACCACAAAGGTAGGATGTCATGGTTTAATCCCAGCTAGCAATTAAGTACCACAGAGATGCTCACACACCTCCCCCCCTTTCCTGCCTTCTCTAGTGGAGGGGGCGACTTGGAGGAAAAGACCAGGAAACTCATGGGCTAAGATAATTTTAATAAATGAATATAAATTAATAAATAGTCATACTAATAATGCTAACAATATTAACAGTAATAATAATAATATGTAATGAAAATAATACTACTACCAAGTTGTAATGCAAACAACGAAAAATAAAACAAATTATACAATAGCTCACCACCCGCCAACCGATACCCAACCAGGTCAGAAGTAGCGAGAGAGAGAACCAGAGAGCAATTACAGCAGAGTTTGAGCAAGCCTGGGAGACAGATCGCAGCAGAGTCCAAGCCAGCCCCATGTGTGAGAGAGCAACCAAGAAAAACAACCAAATAACAAACTAACATGGCCCCCGGCCTACCCCTGGTTTACATACTGAGGCGTGACGTTCAATGGAACAAAACACTCCTTTGGTCAGTTTGGGTCAGCTATCTGAACTGTGATGCCCCCCTGTCCCCCTGCTTGTAGCAAAGACGTTGGGAATACTGGTGCAGTATCAGAAGCTGAAAAAGTCCTTGACTTGGTACAAGCACTCCTTAGCAACCACTAAAACCATCAGTGTTACCAGTATTCTTCTTAGGGCAAATCCAAACCACAGCCTCATACCAGCTACTGACAAGAAATTTAACTCTGTCCCAACTAAAACCAGCACACAGGAGCATATGCACAGCTCCAGAAACTTCTGCTTTAGGAACTGTAATGCTGTTTTGTGGTGTCATAAAATGATGTTGACAGTAAAATGTCATTAAAGCAAAAATGCAAAATTTGTGAGCTTTGCATCCTTTTTCAGAAATAGTCTGGTCTCATGAGAAATATGTGAAAGAACAAGGAGATTTGTTATACAGGGATTCAAAATGAAATAGGGTCAAAAATAGTCTCCCGTTCCATAGCTGTCAAACAGCAGTTTACCATATCAGCATTACTGCCAAAATGGGAATAAAATACAGAATAACAGCTCATAAAGTTTATGTAGCTAAACCAGTGAAGGCCACAGTCCTACAAATAGGGACTGAACAGTATTTTATATGTACTTAGCTAGAATAATTATAATGATATTGTGGTATAAGGGTTTATGGTATAACAGTTTCTAATCAGGAGAAAAGTAGATCATACATATCACCCTACACTAATACAGGAAAAAAAAATTAAGCTGCACTATCACATTTAAAGTGTGACTGCAACATTATTTTAAAAATATTAGCAAAATATGTTAATATACGTATATTTGAACTACCTTTTCTTATACTGGAAAAAACAATTTAGAGATTACTTGAAAGAAAAGATAGCTTCAAATTTGCTTATGCTCTGATAAGGTCAATGCACAGCCCTGCAGGTAAAGTATGTAGCTGCTAAATTATTTTTCAGATCTATTACCTCACGAAATCGAAGGTATAAAGCAGTCGTGTAACTCTCAATGCACCATTACTCCCAATAATATTTCATTCTCCTTAGACTGCTTTTTCTAAAAGCTAAAATATTTAGAATGTTATTGATTCACAGTTCTCCCACCTGTGGAGACTCCTTGGCTCCCTATTTGAAACAGAACCATCATCTCTAGTGCCAGCAGGAGCTTTATTGCACCAGTTCCAAACCCAAGGCTGCCTGTGTTCCCTGGAGCAGGCTTATCTTAGCACAATTATCATGGCAATCTGGGTCATGGAAATGATAGGACAAAAGATATGCAAAACCCCCCATCTTTGAGTATCACATGAGATGGTAAGTTCAACAATAAGAGTTGTATGTATACAGTTCGTATAAGCCAGAGATAGTCAAAAGGAGATCAGTCCAAGGTTAGACTGAACAACTGCTGTGGTGTCACTTCTGCACAAGTAACCAGGATGGAGGGGTAGGAAGGGAAATAAAATACATTTTACACACACCCCTCCTCCTCCCAAACAATAACACTTAATATTTCCCCAAATGTTCATGCAAGGGAAACTGTGTTAAATTGCTTTAAGTCCTAAAAAAGCTTGGAGGATAAATGTAACTTAAATTTCTTCCATTCATGGGTGTGTTCCAGCCCTTACCTCTATAACCTCAGTGCCAAGTGCGAAACAGAGCCAGGGACTTAGCTGGAAAGCTCTAAGTTGTGTGGGAGCGCATTTCAATAAGTTATGGCTTATGAACATCAACTGACAAGCTTCCCCAGGTCATCTTAACACACAGGCAGGCAGGACAACTTTTCACAAACCAATATATTCCGGAAGAATCCAGCCAACCAAAACTTTGGCTACAGCATGCCGACATAGTTTCACCAAACACTGTTATTCCTGCTGACGCAAGTCAAGGATCTGCCTCTGTGGGTGTCCGTATGAATCTTCTGTAGTAAACCATGCCTCACCTACTCACTCAGTGCTAGCTGGTGCTTAACAACTTGTCATACAAATCCAGTGCAAGTAGAGTACGTGCGTGCATCTGTATACACAGATCGTCAAACTCATCCCACCCTTTACAAACCCATCAGCATGAAAAACACTTGTATATATCACTGCTTCGTTCCACTAGAAACCACTTATGGAAACCGTCATGCCTGCAACTCCTCCATCTCATTAGCATTGTAAAACGTTAGTGTGGTTTATTTTCCTGTACTGATGAATCCACTTACAACTGGATTTGAAACCTGCGTTGTCAACAACTATGAAAAAAACTCTTGCATTAATAAACAGATGGCCTATTTTAACAATTCGTAACAGTAATTTCAGAATTTAACTAAAGAAACTCTTGAATGGCCATGATCATCTTAAAGTATCTACACAGATCATCTTAAAGAATTCACACAGAGAAAAGTAACAACTAAAGAACCCTGGAGTTTACCTTTCCATTTGTTTTTATTTTGCCTAGGTGTTAGATACCTAGTCTATGTATAATTTCAACAGTTAGGCAGGCAACATACTATTCTCCCCCAGAAGTGATAGACAAGTCCACTACGAATGAATTATTGCAGTTTAATTATAACAACTGAAAATTTAAAGACACCTCATCTCTCTCACCTCAATGGTGGGTGGATCCTTTCTTTTTTTTCTTATCCATGCTGCAAAAGACATAAAAATCAAGTGGATTATTTCAAAGATCACAGACAGTATTAAAACTCTAATTTACAATGAATTCGTAACAGAAAGCAATTATTTATATAAAAAATTGCAATAGAATTTGCCACAATGGCAAGCCATAACATTACCCAAAATACAAAGACCGAAGTTGTTATTTTCTTTGTCAATACTCCCGGTCTTCACAGATGGAAGGGGTGGGGGGTGAGGGGGAAACACCTCTGTGCGGAGAGCTTGGGCACAGTTTACATACCAACCTGGCTGCCAAAACAGGGCTTAGAAAGCAGGGGTCACAGCCCAGGCCTCTTGTTGAGCTTACTACACAGAGCCAATTCCCTGCAAAAATGATAAGATGACTGCTGGAAAGTATGAAAAGCCTTAGACCACTCTTTAGAAAAAGGATTCCTGTAATATGCCTCAGGCATTGTTAAAGCTGAAAACCCATTTATTTAATGCCAACTAGAATTCCTTTACAGGCATGCAAGATACAGACCCAGACCTGACTGAGAGGATGCAAAGCCCTGATTGCACCTTGTCCTAAAGCAGTGTGGGATTACCCACCACACCGAGGGGAAGGTACTGTAACCGCAGAAAGGCTCCCTCCATCTCAGTCAATTCATGCTGGAAAAGACAGCAGAGGAATGAGAGCAGTGGCAAGGACAATTGTCCTGTGGCTCAGGTGTTCCATGACGGACCAACACCAGTAGACTTACTCCCACAGCAAACACTGATGGTTAGCATGGGACTGACCAACCCAAGGGCACTGGTTGTGCAGAAAGAGAAGCTGCTCTCCGTCAGCTCTTGCTTCACTGAGCTGATGAATGATCACAGATAGCTCCAACTATTACAGGCATTATTTAGACAATTACCTGACTTTGGACAAAGCAATATCCGTCACACTTTAAAAGTATCACTACTGTAGCGGTTTTTTTCATGACTTCTCAATCCACACAACAGGCAGGTACTGGGTAGTTTATTTTTTAGACACTTGTCTTTTCTGCTCATATTTTTCAACCGAATGAGTAGCGGAAGGAAAGTGGCCAGTAACGAACAGAAGGACAAACATAAGGAAAGCCAGTTCCAAGTGCTGAGACATGGCAAAATGTTCTTTTGTGGGTTTCTTTGGATAATTAAGACTTTTGTTACTGTGCTTGAAAATTAGAGCAAAAATGACATTTTCATTATCACCCAGTCAAATTCATGGTCTGACCTGTAGCTGTCTATAAAGTTTCAGAAATGCTTTAAGACGGAACTATTCCAAATTTCAATTTTCTAATACCATCTGTGCTGCATTTTGAGAGGAAGTAGGGAATGAGTCTGACAGCAAGTCCAAAACACTAAAAGCAGCAGAGAGTCATGTCACCTCACTACTGAAAATGCAATAACACATAGGGTGAAACACTAACACTGCTCTGCTTCAGCAACATTATGAAAACTGTTTTAGGAGGAATAGCTTCCAATCAACATAAGACGGGACTTAAGGGAGGCAAAATGGCACTACACAGCTTGGAATTTTGCCATGATGTCAAGGCCAATAGCCTTAACTCAAGGTTAATGGCAAAATACCCACAATGATACAAAGTCAGGTATTACTTTCAGTTCTTGTCTACCAGATGACACTTTCTGAAGATGTGTCCTTTTAAACACCATTCTCAAGCATCTTTTCTTAAAAGTACTCCCTGTCAGGTCTTCTCAGAGGTCTTTTAGGCCTAACAAAGATTAGACCCAACTTTGTCATTGTGGAGAAGCAACTGAGCAATGAACAGTTGGCATCACCCTTTCTCCAAAAGTTTTATGTGGAAAGTTTATGTGGAAAGAAAAACAGCCCATGAAGACAATCCAGCATGCAAGTAAAGGACTTTCTATTAAATCTATAGAACTAGAAAACCTTTTGCATATACCTGTAGCACCTTCAATATTTAAATTTTATGAGGATTCAAAATGCAAACTCTGTCAAGATCAGAGACTGAACTGGCGTGACTGAGACTGGCACTTCTCAGCTGCCACCCTTTGTAAAAAGGGCCAATGATGCTATTAGAGAAGATGATAGCACACAAGCCCTTCTTCCTGACAGAAGTCACTTGTCCACACTTAGCAACAGTCTCCATGTCATCCAGAAAAGCAAGAAGGTTGTAGAGGTATCAGGTATGTGTACGTATGTATATTCTGCACTAACCAATAAAAGATACCGCTGGAGAAGAAAGGAAAAGTAGTAGTTTAAAATGTTTCATTAAAAAAACAAGTTTTAAACCTTCAAAATTTAAGGGATTACTTTCAACAAAGTATCATCTTCTGCCTTGCTGTGCCTTGCTTCTGTCCCATGGAAGTACAGTACTACTGGTTTCAATTCCACAGCTCCCGGAACATAGAAAGTGCTTCATTTTTCTTGAAATTGAGAGTATTTTCTTAAAACATCAGATGCACTTTAGCTTCAACAGATAACAATTAGTGATTCTTCAAGAAAAATTCTTAAAATTTGAAATCCTATGAAAATTAAGCTGCAGTTAGAAACTACTGCTAAGATAGAACCATTATAATAGATCGTCTTTCAATAGCAGACAAGACTTTTAGGCAGTTATTTGATTAACCATTTTCAGATGAATGGAATCCTTCCATTAAAAGATTTTATCATTTTATTATCTGCCTCAGTTGAACACGCCACAGGCAGAACAGTGAAGGGTAACACAATGACACGTGTCCTGTGAACAGAAGCCATGAAGCCAGGAACCTTACACAACAGATTTTCTTTCATTATTACATCTCAATTAGCACTGACACTCAAAAGCAACAAAACAATCCTTAATTTAGGAATATTTCTTGTATCAAACATTCCATTATCAGACTATATCTACTTAAATACATGACTAATGCACACAGTTCTAACTGTGCTATTTTTATTTCCAGCTATAACAACCATTTGAATGCAAGGTTTTATTTGAGCTATCAACCTTCCTTCTTCTAATAAATGTCAGGACTACAAATCTTTTTCAGTTTAATCCTAAATTAAATTAGATGACACAAAGGTTGTATTCGATTTTCCAAATAATTAAAGGTAAATTCATTTTAACATCTCTAATGACCTACATTAGAAAATCATTACTTAATGGAAGACTCCATCACTGGTATGTAGCTGAGGGAGAAATGCAGTAACAAAATTTACTAAAATCTCTTTATAGACATAAGATGAAGTTCGCTTTACTATATAATACTCATTATGTACAAATCTATTTCTAAAATATTCTACATAAAGCATAGCTCAAGATACATTACAAGATTAAAACCAAAGAAAATATCATTTGGACTGAGTGTGTTTTAGTATACTGTACTTCAGCACCTAATAGTTTTATCAGTCTTTCAAAAGCAATACATTTTTCTAATAATCCTCCGGACCACTCCACAGTCTCTGGGGAGAAGAATGGGAGGACTCTAATATATTTAATCCCCACCAGTTTTCAGGTGGTTCTCTTTGAGACAGAAAATTTGAAAAGCCTTTCAATTATGTCATTTATTATCAACAATGCTTTAAGCATCCAAAACAAGGTTCAAAAAGTAGCCAACACCTCCTAACTCAAGCATAAGAGAAATTCATAGTAACAGCTAAAGGAAGAATAACTGTATACAAAAACATAACCAGTGATTTTTAGCTGAGTTAGCACTACTTTTAACAAAATCCAAGTAAATGATATCTTGAAATTAAAATGTTTTGCATTATCTTTGAAAAATATAGTCAGTGTATACAATTTACCAATGGGAAAGTTCTCCCCCCTTTCTCTGTGCTCTCCATTACACTTTTGGTCTATGAATGTTTAAACTGCTGAACAGATTTATACTACAGTTAAATATTTGTTGATAGAAAGAAGGCAGGTAAGTGCTTTATTATATATCATTTGAACACCATATGCACACATGCATACACTTCACTAAAAGTCTCCAGTGACAGTTACAGCTGGAAAGGATTTCCACACGAACACTCCTGTTCCCTACACTAAGAAACCAAAATGCCCTCCCCACTGTCAGTTCAGATGTTTTAAACCTGGTAAAGTTTACGTAGCAAATGCAAACAAAACATGCTTCCCTGCCCCCCCAAGCTTTAGCAAACTGAATCACTGCCTCCATTTCAAACTAATTATGCTGCTGCTTCTAATTTATCTGGATGTTACTTCCTGCATTCTGTACTCATTGTAATGCTACTTCTGTCTACAATGAATTTTCCAAGATAGCTGGACATTTCCTACCGAAACCCTCACGTTCGTTTATCAGAACTCATTTGCATTCTCATTAGTATGCATGAGATTTTCATTGAACTTTAAGACTCCTACTGGCACAGAACACACTGTAATGAGCATAAAAGTGAGCATGCAAATTAAGACTCCCATTAATCACTGAATGTTACCAGGAAAGAAAAAAAAAAAACAAACCCACAAAAAACTAGGAGTAGATGGACAACAAAATGCTGTGTGAAGCGTGCAATCTCATGAATCTCTGTAGGTATGTGAAATTACTCATCTCCCCCTCAGGAGGACTACTGACATGTCCCAAGAAGGTATATTACACATTCTACAGTAGGTGAACAGTCAGAACTAACGTTACAGAAAGGTTATCTGTTGTGTGCATCCATATTGCCTAGGGAAAAGAAAAGTATGCACTCACACTTTGTAGTAAAATACATGAGGCTTCACTTAAACACATACTAGTTGTATTGTGCGTATGGATTACATTCCAAATTCAAAACTACGCTATAAAAGGAAGCACATTTTTTTATTTTTAAAATGAAAATTTGTGTACTGTGTATTTGTTCTGTGTGCAAATAGTTAAGACTAAGAAGAACCCAAGGGATTATGATTCTGGTTTTTTACTACTGAGCATGTTTCTGTTTTCCAAAAGCCTTTACGGAGATTCAGAACTTTTGTAAAATTCACAGGTCTGAGAACTTAAGAAATTTAAACCTGTGGAGCACTTGAAATCAACATCTCCAGGAGAAAAATTCCAGGCAAACCCTTCAGAAATAAGTCCATGGCCCTGTGTTCGGTCAACTTTCAGGACTAATGCACAAATATCCTCGCCAGAGTCTGAGAAACAGCTTGCACAGACTGAGACTCTAATCTGGGTGATTGGTTTATCTATTTGCTTTATAGCTTTCTACTCGCTCTCAGTTACTTTATTACATGTTTATAACTTGATAAACACAGCACCAAAACCAGCCCCTTAGTTTACCAGCTGTCCAGGCTGACTATCTTATATTCCCAGAGAGATTTAACTCAGAGCCTCTTCAAATTTCACTACAGTCTGTTCCTTTTCCTTAAACAATCCCTTGTCCCTGGTGTTGTGCAAGCTCTCCTCAGACAACTCATGTCCTTAAGTATTTCCATGGTCAGTACTTTTATTCATTTTGGTTACAAGAGGTTTATTTTCCAGTCACACAGTGTGATGTAGGGAAACAAAGAGAGGTAATGGGTTCTGGGATGACTGCTGTTAAATCAGGTGGCTGTCAAGGATTATCCACAAGTGAAAAAACTGAGTCCTGGCAGCATACAGCACAGGTGAAGGAGCCCTCTGCAGATCCCAAGAAAAAATGAGAAGAAATATGGCAACAGAAACATTAGCACGGTCCCTAAAGTGAAAAGCCTGAGAAGGCTAGGCAAGGAGACTGCAACTGCTGAACCAGACAGAACCGGAGCGGAGAGGCCACAGATGTTGAAGTGCATACACAGGATTTGGAGAGAAGGTCCTGGAGATTTAAGCATGTGCCCAGGCAAGAGGATTTGGAACACCAAAACTCCCCAAAATTCCAAGAGTAAAGAGAAAACAGAAGTAAGAAATAACATATAGCACTCTATGCCTTATATCCATGTTTTATTATTCACAGAAAACAGCAAGTATTTTAGAAATCCTTCCGCAAAGTCTCAGACTATTTGCTGGAATGATCAGCATCCACAACATGCATTACAAAGCGAACACCCACAGAAAGAATGCATCAGGAAATTTTCAAGAGTCTGGACAGAAGACACCAAGTCAAAGTTCAGCACAGGCCTGTGTGCCTGGTAAACTTCTAGACCAATCTTAAAAGGGAAAAATATAGGGACAGAATTGTAATGAGCCTTTCAGCAAAGCGTGTCTAAGAACCTTGTGTTAAACTCTTCCCACTCATACAACTGGCTTCTGTAGTATTATTTGAACACTCTACTCTTTCCATTCTTCCCCATTTCTTACTCACTGAGAATTTTTCATTTTACAGGAGGCAGAAAAGCAGTGATGAACTGAACTTCAGAGCATCCCACATCCCTAATTCACAATCCAGTATATATAGTACAGACACACTAATTCTCTCAGGAGCCTCTATACCTACAGCGGAAGTACCAGTTTTGGTTTTTTAAAATTATCTGGTACTTCTACAAAAATGTTTCTAATGTTTAAATTACACTGGACAAAAAAATACAGGTTAGCCTTTTCTGTGGAATTACCATACTTTATCTGTCAGAAATATGCACTACACATATATTCTGCTTAAGGAATGCACAGGGGGAAAAAAAGATGTATGCATCGTCTCTTTCTTTTTCTAGAGAAATCTGGTACTTAAGAGGGAAAGACTGCTACCTATCTGTATACGGTAAATTTTCTTTTGGTCTGTGAATTCTTTCTATTTAGTGCTGACAAAATCACAAAGGAAAAAACCCACAGTTACAAAGATGAGGAAGTTAGAGTGTTAAAGTGTAAATGCAGCTCATAAAATGAGACTGGCCAATTGTGCTTTCTTCTTTAAAGCAAACAAGCCTTGACTTGCAAAAGTGCATCTTGGATCAGGCAGCTGCACCTTTTTAGGCAAGTCCATACTGCAGGGTACCTGACCCTTTACTCCAAAGTCCCTGTTTTGGCACTGCTTGCCAAAAGCATCCTTCCAAACAGCTGTATGCTCCCATGCACCACATTGTCAAGTCACATAGGTTTGTGATAAGGTTTCTCAAGAGCAATACAGTGCAGGCTTATTAGTGCAACACTGATTCCAGCAGCCCTAAGGAACAGGTTCATATAGCAAGCTGGTTGAACCAGTCCAAAACCCTTTGTGAAAGGGTGATTAGCACATCGTCATCTGGCACAGTCTGACTGTGCATGTGGCTTCCTACTAATTCCAGCCATGTGCAGGCAGAGACTATTAGACTGCATTTTTCGACTCTTAAAAGCCAGCAGCAGGTCTTAGATGACAATTCATTTGCAGCTCACTGACAAATCAAACCACAGTAATGCCTGTACACAAGAACCATTTTTGTTTCACAAATTCTTTTAATCACTTTTGAACTCATGCAAACTCCCAGCAAGCAGCATACTCAATGACAAGGAATTACACAGTACAGACTGCTTAAAATTGAAGTCTGTTTGCTTTAAACTTACCAACTTCTGGGAGGTACCTAGATATTATTCTTCCCAAAAAGCATGCTGAATGATGGGTAGCCTCTATGTGCTGTTTCAGATGTTCCTTGCTATGCTAGAGAGTCATGGATTTTAAACCACATTTAACCCCACACTTGCCTCAAGTTCCTACAGCCTCAAGGACCAATAAATACTCCCTTATCTGCTTTCTCTTTCTCTAAGGACTGCTTACCTAATTCTAAGGAAATTCTCTAAACTCCCTGCATTTCTTCCTATGCCCCAAATTTTGAAACATTTTCATCAGTAGCAGTGGGAAACTTGGTTAATTATTAAGGTTCTCCAACTCCCTACAAGACTGCATGAATATAGGAAACCAAATACCACCACAAAACAAAAAAGTTCCATCACTGTGCCACCAAGAATTCAACCGACCTACAAATAAACACTGCAGTGAAGGCATAATTAGGAAGTTTAACACATTTAACTTTGGTTATTCTATCAGATCCCCTTCAGGCACAAATATTTTCACATTTAATAGAAGAAAGTCATGTTCTACAGGCTTTATTTACATTTTTATTAAGTACTGATTTCCTAAACATGATTTATTGTATTTGTAAAGGGGTTACTCTAAGAATTCATAGTAACTCTGCAGTTGAACAAAAGCCTGCATTACTCAAAATAAAAGATAACAGACAATGTATTCAAGTAGCCAGGATTTCCACTAAAAATATTGAATCTACATTCAATGGCAAAATTATCTCAAGTAAAACCAATATATTCAGGATTTACCTTCCCATTCTGTTGGAAAGTCACCCATTTCATACTGATACGCTTGACGATTTATTGCTTCTACAAATCTTCTTTCTGGTATGATCTGCCCTATAGCACAAAAAAAAAAAAAAGAGGCGGTTGAATGTATTTCTATATAATATTTAAATTGCTGATTGTGTTATTGTTTTGGAAGAACTGTACTTATTCATACAAGCGCAATGATGTCTACAGTATAAGAATGAAGGATTAACATACTGAGAATATGATAACCATCTAGACGTCAATTTGAAATGCTGTGTTTCAGTAACTTTAACAAAAGCTTGCAAGTTCTACAGCTGCCTTGGATTATTAATGACAAACGTATTTCAAGCCAAGATATCCACCTCAGTGTATGCCTCCCTTTGAGAATGCTTCTCTGAAGAACTGTCAATCATTTTTGCATCAATAGTTTTTTTCTTCACCTGGATATCTTTCACACCATTGCTGGTGAGAGATCAGAAACCTGATGCTGTTCTTGAATCAAAAACCAGCACTGAAGTTCAATGGTTAGCCGTGCAAAGCAGTCAGACCACATCATCTCCATCACTGGCAACTACTCCATGCATGTGAGCCTTTGCACATATGCTTGCAAAGTATCTATTTTCTGTGTTAAAAACCAGTAGGGATAGGGAACATTCAGTATACGCAAAGGGGAGATAGTGTGGAGAATCTGGATCTACATCCCACACATAGATTCTACTACTGCCGAAGAAAAACAACTGAGGTGCAACCAATGACGTAGTGCACAGCAGACTGACTGTCAGAGAATATGGAGAAATTTGACATTTTGAAGAAACACAAAGAAATATCTGCATAAAATATTTTCTTTCATAATGATGTGATTAATGCAGTTCATTCCGTCAGTATGCTTTCAACAAATATTTCAAATGAAGTTATTCTAAAACTGAGATCAATCAGGAGTTGTAATTCAACCATCTCTTGTTAACAGCTAAGCTGCATAGTACTGTTCATTATTAGTGTATTTAATACAGCAAAATAAGAACTTGTATAGAACCTGCAATTCCTTTTCTAAGTACATTCTTTAGCTTTACAATATTTCTTTTTATTTTTTAGCAACACATTTTTACAGTTTCAGCTATGCCATCAGGCAAAGAAAACAGTGTAACATACATTCATCTCCAAGATTAGATATTTTTAATCAGTGTTGACAGATATACGATTTATAATTATTTAGTGTATAAGTACAAAATTCCTTTATGCTGAAGATATTATACTTCATACACTTGCTGCAAAATAATTTCCTTTTAACAATACCATTGATAATTCCATTTCTCAAACTCTCTATCTACAAAGAAAAACAAAAACACAGAATTACTTTCTTCTCATACAGAAAATTTCCAAAAAAGCTGAAGACCTAGCTAATTAGGTCTGATCCTATATAAGTCTCGAAATTAACACTCTTCTCCATTGTTGGAAAGTCACTAGATTTTCACGTTAGCACAGCGCCTTTTAAAAACCTGTTCATAACTTGAGTCCTACATAGGCAGAACAGTCTGAGTAAACTGACATAAGCAAAAGGAACCAAGAACACTACCATGATTTGTGATGTGTGGTATATCCTTATACATTCTGAAATAAAATGTTTTTAACTAATCTACTTTTAACAAAACATACTGCTTCATATGTGCTGCAAGCTTTTGTCACACAAATGTTAAAAATTCATTCTCCAGATCTTGCAGGCAAATCACATTGTAAAGCCAAACTCAGAAAATTATCTCCCAAAGATGTTATTTTGAAGAATCACCACACAGTAGTGCTGGTGGCTTTTAAGCTCCTCTGCATTTGTGATGCACACATGACACTAATTAACTTCAACTGTCTGATTGCCTTGTCCCTTAGGTTTCTTTTGGCAGACCACCGCTGACAAAGAATTTACACGTTTTCTATTAAGATCACAGTGAGGCCTCTTCAGATGTAATTAAAACCTTTCACAGTTTAGAGAAGTGTTTCTTCATATTAAAGATATTGACTGTTTTGCTTTATATTCATTCCTATGTTTTCAAAGAAATACTGTGGCCTTTGCTACTGCAACTTAAGAAACTTTACTCCTAAGTGTATACATATGAAGCAATTGCAAATAGCAAAGTAAGAACTAATATTTACAGTTTTAACTTTAATCTCATTTTCATGTGACTACTTGTGCTGGTTTAGGTTGGGATAAAATTAATTTAATTTCTCTTCACAGTACCTAGTATGAGGCTGTACTTTGGATTTTTGCTGACAAGAATGCTGATAACACAATAACGTTTTTCATTGTTGCCAAGCAATGTTTAAATTAAACCAGACTATTTCGGCTTCTCGTACTGCACCTGTGTTCCCAGCTTCTTCTCTACAAGAAAGTGGAAAGGGACATAGGCCAGATAACTGATCCAAACTGACCAAAGGGATATTTCATTTCATAAAACATCATGCTTAGGATATAAGCTGGGGGGAGGTGGCCAGGGGGCTTTGTTGGGGCCCTCTGTCTGGCTTTGGCTCTCGCTGCTCAGGGACTGGCTGGGAGCCGATGACTAGTGAGCTGTTATAGCATTTGAGTTTTTTCCCACTGCTGTTTTCCTTTTCATTACATATTTCCAAAATTGTGGCACCAGTTCCTATAGATGCATCTAAACTACCATCTGAGGTGGTAGTTCACTGGATCTGCTGTGGCAAGAATCATTTGATTAAAATATTGCTGCTGCTGACATCAACTGCTAGGTTGAGTTTGTTCTTTGTTTACATGGTCCATGCCTATTAGTTGTCTACAGTTTTGACAAATGCTTTTATTTTAGAAATAAGCTGCCATTGTTCTTCAGGATGCAGGTGCCATCACTGTTCCTGGGGATGTAGTTACTGTTACAGATACCATGCCAATGCCTTAGAAATCTAGGTCATGGACAAGGATTAAAACACACTGTGTGTTATCTCTTGATGGCTTGTGCTCCTGAAGAGCGAGGGGGGCGAGTCACGCTATTCTCCAAGAAGGGTAGGTAATTAGCAATAAGAAAGATAAACAGAGTATTTTGTTAGAAAGTTTAAGACTACAAGGATTATAAAACAAATAAGGATATTTGATGACAAATTCAATCAAAGCAGCAATATGTAATGTTAAATAAAATAGAAGACAACATAACCACAGAGTTCTGTGGATCCCAGTTTTCTACAGTATCCTCTCTACAGCCAAATAAGTGAACCAGTAATAAAACCCCCTCACCACTTCCCATAACAATCCCCAAATCTTTATCTTCAACCAAAGACTGTGAGTAAAACAAGGCCCAAATTCCCTGCATGGTAAATACTATAATTGGGCAAGCAGACAAACACACACAAACATGTCTATCTACAATATGCAAACAAGAGCATAACACTCTGTGCCACACTGGGAGTAGGAAGCCATTCCTGTACCAAAATTAAAATACTTATTTTTAAGTATTTTAAACCCAGCAGAAAGAGAACATGAAGCCTGAAGTCTGAATAAGTATTAAGTACTTGGTACAGCCATTCCACATTATTTCAGAGGATGATTAGCAATCAGTGTGCATACGTTGATTCACTAGGGGTCATACACAGTGAGGTATTATACTGTCACAAACACCAAAACAGTGATAATTACAATTGTTCCATTTTCAGTATGTCATTCTCAAACAAATAGTCAAGACTTACACATAGTACCAATACCAGTCCTAGGAAAAGTCTCTGTACAACTTCTCCAGAAACACCTCAAAGCTGTTTTTATTCACAAGTGATTATCAAGCAGATAATGATTAAGAGGATGGTTTCAGAGTTTCTATACATACAAATGCTCTCTGACAAACATAAAAATGCTCTCCGACAAATCTGTAGTTCTTCCTGGAACTCCGACTCTAGTGCTGAAAAGCTATGAACCAGTCTCAAAAAAACTAATACACGCAACACCTCTGTTAATGAGGCCAAAGAGAAGGGAAAGAGAAAAAAAATTGACCACTAATCAGTGACAGGTTAGGTCTTTCTCTGTGTATTTTAAAAATGAACTAGTATTTCATTTGATCTTTCATAAAATACCAAAATATTTGTATGACATAATACATTATGCATTTCCTCAAAAATGAAGAGGTATCCTGAAACCATGGCTCAATTCTTAGTTAGAAAATGGTCGTTTCATAATTCACTATCTGATAAACTAGAGTGCAGGCAGAGCAAGATAAATGGCAAAGGTTTCAACTGCCAATGCTTAGTTTAGGTAATTACAGTGCAAAATCACACCTTCTTATGGTTTTAATCTGCATATTCCTTTAACAATTAAACACACATTGTATTTTTAACAGTATTATTTATAGTAAAAGCAATGGGGGGGTAATACTGAACTTACTGACTGTACCCTTGTGAGTTCAGCCTGAAAGGCCTCTAAGGAAGGGTCTGCTTTGACACTCATTTCAGACCTTACCCTTCATATTGTAAGTATGTAAAAACTGTCCTCTACTTGAACTGCCCAGATTCACGTTTTTTACATGCAAGAATGAAATGAATTTTAACATACTCAATCCCACTTCTGACAGTCAATTTCTCACTCTGTATGCCATTTGCCATTTAGCTTTTTTTTTTAACTGTCATTGTAGGACATTCAAGCCAGTCACAAAGGACTAACACAACTGTGTTTTATTAACGCTTGTTGAAGAAGCAAGTTCCTTCAGTGGACAGAGAATTAAAAAACCTCTGCTAAATGTCCACTGTCATTCTAGTCCCTGAGCTCTCTTCATCTGGCAGCAGGATACACCACTACCAGTTCCCATTCACTGTACTCTGGAAAGTCCTGTGCCTTCTACCTCACCAAAGCAGTACAAAGCACAACATATAGTAATCTTTACACACAACCACTGTTTTATGAATGAATCTACAGTATCCTTACTAGAAATATACAACACTACATTATTTTTGCAACAAAAGGGTAAATGATACCAGTACAAATGCCACGTCCTTGGAGAGCCGAGTGCTGTTGCTCAGCACCCTGGCATGCACAGGCTTCCTCCCAACTGTTCTTTTGGTTTGTTTTGGTCTATCAGATTCAAGAAACACTTTTCTACCAATTACTGTCAAAATGTGAATAAATCCAGGAATGAAGTACTGAATATTTTCTGTAAATGTATGAAAAATGGCTTAAAATGGGGATTTAGCATGTTTAAAGGAAACTTAGCAAGGAGATAGAAAGTGTACAATAACTTGTAGTCTATAAATAAAAACACAGTGCAGGAAGATAAACAAAAAGGCAGTCATGCAGGGAAGAAAAATGGGCAAATGACAGCATGGGTATGAATTGTTAATGAAATGAAAAGAAAGTTACAGCTGTGGAGAACATCAAATAAGCAGTATGACCCAACACGGAAGTGTTACAGTCTGGTTTGGATGACTAATTATAATTTAATTATAAATCATTTGCAAATGCTCATTTATGATCTCCTATTTTTTCAGAACGAATAGAATTATTACAGCTAGCTGCACATACACTCTCAAGAAGCTAATGATTTTTAGGAAGTTTTAATAAATTTTACAAAAGGATTATGGGTTTGAGATTTGCGAAGAAAATTCAGTCTTACACAAGGTCTGAACACAATTACAGCTTATACTGTGCCTAGCACTGGAAGGATTAAAGAATACTAGTACTGCTATTTTATTGTTTCCTTTCCATTGCAGAGTATAGGGGAGAAGGCTCCCGTATTTCAGCCACTCACGATAAGAGTGCAACTTGGAAAGAAAAGGAAGGTTAGCTAAATTAACCTGTCCTTTGAGATATCTTATCTTTTTCAGGTATATGCACATCCTACATACATTTCTCTTAAACAGCATTACAAACTACTCTTTACCCTACAATTTACAGGCTGCTCATTTTATCATATGAACTACAAAATTATCCTTTGAAGCTGCCCTTGCACTATTCGTATACTTCAAAACAGAGCATTTAAGAACATAAGAGGTGAATATACATAAACCCCACCTAGTCCTTTCACAAACAGAAGCCTCACGAATACAGGCTCAGATGAAAAAGCGGGATGCAGATACATCAATATAACACAACGAATAAACCGCTGTAGCCGAGTTGCTTGTTCTCATCTATGAAGCAATTACACAAACACTCGTGCCAAGTTCACATCGGAGTAAGAGTTCCTGATATTCAGACACAGAAGGTGGAGGTGGTCCCCCTCTGAATGTGCCGATGTGGCTCTGAAGTTGGTGGTGCGGTTGGACATCTGAGTAGAGCAAGACTGAGATCCTGACCCCCTGTGCACATGCCACAGTCAACTGGGGAGACATGCTGAACGTGTACACTCCATCCAAAAATTCCTCTTGGTCCATCTAGCAGGTGAAATACTATGGGTTAAAGCATGGCTTTGGGAAGGAAACAAGAAATACTGACTGTTACGAAAGCTCAGGAAAAAGGTTGCAGGGGCGGGAATGTCAGAGAACAGGGCCTACACATAACACAGTCCTCCTCACAAAACAGCACCTGTGGGTCCCTGGTAGTCCTTCTTGCCTTTCACTGATGTTTTTAGATGGGTTGATAACCACCAAAATGCCATTTTCAAAGGCTGATAAAGGGAACAGGTTAGCGTGGATTCAGAGGGACAACCTGCTAGGCAAGAAAAGGCCTGGCAGGGATATCAGAGAAGAGCAAGAGCTCTTCCCTGGGAGAAGGGGGAGCAATTTTACTACAACAGGATAAGTGACTACAGCATGACCCTGAACACGCTATTGGTTTGCAGGGATGCCTGCTAAGTGAAGCCTACTAGAGTCAAGAGAAACATTGTGCAGCTTCAAGGAAATAAAATAACAAAGACTGAAATAAACGTAGATAATGGTAGGCTCTGCCAGGGTTTCCAAAAAAGAAAACATTTTCCACTTCATCACGCAGCTGGGTCTAACTTGTACATTTACAAATAACCTCACGGCAAAGGTATGTCTTGTAAGATGAGGCAGGCAGGATTGACACAACAAGGTTAAGTGGCAACAGGGACAGGGATAGAGCAACTTAAAAGGTGTGAAGGTGTAGACATGACAAATGACATTACTCCACAGCATCCGAGTGTCCACACAGGGCACTGCTGCCCAGCTGAGAACACAACCACCAGCCGGAAGAGCAGGATCCTGCAACCTCCTTTTCCATCCAGGTACTTTATTCATGTTTTCTATAAAACAACACTGAAGTTTCTGTTTGAAAACACAGAACTTTCACTTGAAATAAGCTTCAAACAATTCTAAGGAATCACATTTGAGATAAAACAAAAATTGGTACTGGAATAAAGAACATGAAGGTTTCCTGACCTGGGCAAGAAGCATGTTCATTGAACTGATCGCTGAAATGCTACAACAAAAAATTCCTGTGCTTCAAAATACCAGTATTATGCAGCTCATGCACATTGCAGCAGTGAGTCCAAATTCATCACTTATTTCCAACTTGAAAGTTTAATTTTTTACTTAGATAAACTAACTGAACTTGAATATCTTACTCCATAAGCAAATCACGCCTTACTTCCACTGTAAGACAGAAATCCTGTTACTGAAGAGGGCTTAAAGACAACCTCATATCTGTAATATGATGATAGGGGTGTGAATCTTGAATCCAAAACTGTCATCTCAGTTATAAAAAACAGAGGACATGCCCTGTCCTTTGTGATTTATATTAATTATTATAATACCATTTGACCCTCAGGATTCTTAAGAGGTTGGGTAGTCAGTTAAGAGGCAAAAAAAAATCTCCACAATTTTACCCTTGTATCCTAATTTGTTCAAAATGTATGAGGTTCTGAAAGGGAGATGCTTAAAATGCTGTATTTAAGATTAGGTGTACACTGGTTTAAAAAGACTTTCTATTCTGACTCACTAGTATGACACTTGACATATGAGTGCATTAACGTTTTTTAATGTTCATCAGTCACGGTATTTTGGTTTACTTTCAAACTTACTTGTATTTACAGTAAATTTGTAACCATACATAAACGGTATGCTTTTTCACATATCTTTATTATATGCATGTTACATATATTGTTTCTTATTTATTAAAAAGGTAAAAAACCAGGAAATAGATTGTAAGCAAAATTAGTAATATAATTTCCAAAAGAATGAAAAGGAAGCTATACTAATGCTTATAGGAACTTAACTCGTGTTATTGTTCAGGTTAGTATGTACTTTATAGCTTTTAATATTTAAAGTTTACAAAATGTCATATTTCATTACATACAGCAATATACTTAGAGTTCTAAGAAAACAAGTATTTCAAAGGTAACTAGTAATTCTTTAAAAACACCTTTAAATAATTCTTGCCATAAAGTACAACCATTTAGTGGTTTAGTATTAGTATCACGGAATCATTCCTCTTTCAACAGCTGAAATATTTTTGCCTGATTTAACTCTTACTTTACATTGTGGCTACTAGAAGCAGGAAAAAGATAAACTGGAGCAGCAGGGATCAAGGACTACCTGAAACTCAAGGCTTTTAGACCTGAGTCACCTCATCAATTTATTTTTCTACTCAAATCTCAAGACTGGTCACAAGTCAGAAAAATAAATGCACATGCAAACTGTAACATGCAGTCCCTACTTCAGTTTTTTCTGCTTTCTGCTTCCACAGTTCCAGCTTAAGTAAGCACATTTTACACTAAACGGCAAATACTGAGGTCTGTGTGCTTCCACAGTATGGAAGTACCTAATCATCAAGTATTTAAATACTCAGTTATGTCCCCTTTAGAGTATTTTGCTGTTACTAGAAGCTGAGGCACCAAGTGTAAATGTTGTAACCAATAAGTACATATAAAGGTTTCTGTGTGAAAGCATTTATGCGTTCAGTGAAAGAAAAGAAAGACTGCCTTCGGACTGCAGTCTTTATACATGCATAGCTTCTAATAACCGCAATACAAGTGTCTGACACACAGAGTATCAAAAACACTGAAAGAAGAAGCTGTCATACTTATGAACTCTACAATCAAATAATTTCATTTCCAGGTACGTCAAAGATTTGTAGGTTCCTAAGCTGTATGTTAGTTTTGAGAAGCAAAATTAGTTACTTCACAACACCTTACCAATTTTATCTCTAAAATGTAAACTCTCAGAAATAATGACATTCTTAAAGATTCTCATTACCGCAAAGTTATTCAATTAACCTCATTAGAATTCTACCTAATTTCCTGGTTTGAGCAGCTAAGATATGTGATCCCCGTGTGTTTATATTAAGATATCACATAAGCTCTTTCATTCTTAAGTGTCTCCATATACTAAGAAACCTTACTGATACCAAGACTACATGACCTGTATCTCACCACACTAAAGCGCAATTCTGCACTGTGCAGCTATGGAGAATTCCTTTAAGAGTTTCTTGAACATTTAGGTATCTATTGACCTCAACATTTATTTTCCTTGACCTTCCCTGACTCTGTGCTTTGCTTTGGGAGTTGCATGCATATATCTCTAACACCAAGTTAAAAGAAAACAGCTAAACCTTCCCATAGTCTTAAGATACATAGGTCTTTTGAAACAAAGGGTGCTAGAATCCTTCAAGAATGATAATAGTAACTCTGCTTCTATCAAAAAAGAAGATATTTCAAAAAAATTTTAACTCCCCCACCCACTCATTCCTTCCATGAAAACATAAGCAGAAAGTAATACACAAAACCTTCCAAACAGAAGATGAATCTATTCAATTTTATGATACCATTTGTCTCAATGACGTATCTTACTAATTGTTTTGACAAGATGGACTTTTTTTTGTGAATGCATGTTTGCCTTTCAAATGATCAACGTAGTTAGAGCTGCTACTCAGAAAACTAAATACAGATCTTCTACACCCTCTCCTATCTCTGTGTGTGAATGAGAGGGAGCACAACCAGAGATGAGATTTTTCACCACTAATAAAGACGACCTACTTTTGCACATCTTGATATCACTCATTTTCTATCCTGGGAATTTATTATAAAATCAAATTACCTGTATGATAAATCTTCTGTAATTACCAGTAAGAGTCTCATTTTTCAGCTTAAGAACACTTTTGATTTGCAGTTGCATTTTACATACCGTACAGATGACTAAACATATATTTAAATATCAAATTCAGACATTTTTAGTTCAAATCAATTAAACTGAGAAATCATTCCCTTGTGGCTGTCTATATTTTTCTTTAATCCTGGTCAGTGTAGGACCTTATTACAAGTAATTTGCTACTATAAGGCTGAGAAAAAAATGCTAGCCTCACAATTTTTGTCATTTTTCCCTCACTTCCCCTGCAGGCTGCTACTGTTGATGGCCTTTATGGAAATATAAATTCAATCAGCAGCTGCAAATTTCATGAGACGTCCATCTTCATGCTGAATTTCTAACTGACTGTCAAAACAATCTGTGGATTTCTCCCTGATGAAGCACACTTTGAATTGTAAATCTCTGCAATTTTCTCATGTTAGAATTCGAGCTGCATTAAAATAGAGCTAGCCCAGATATAGTGCCTACTAGCTTGAGACATGTCATTTTTCCTCTCATTCTCTCTCTATAACATTGAAAGGGTTAAATAATAACACATGAAAAATGACCTGTTTCTTTTACATATGAAATTAAATTACATTTTCTATTTTTTTAGTATTAGAATAAACCAGAAAGGCCTTCAATATATTCCAAATGCACTCAAATGTTATTTGAACCCACTATTCGACAGCATTTTACAGTGATAAAACCCTAGAAATTAACTGCAATAAAACTTAAATAATTTCCTATAGTGCCAAACTGGTGCAATATTCAAGGAGAGCAAGTTCAGTTCACAGAGACAAGTTTGTTTCTTCTAAATCTTGACTTCCATTAAATGTTGACAGAAAAAAAGAAAATATATATGGAAATGACTAAAATTGAGACTTGGTACAGTTTTAAACAGTTTCTTGTTCTCCAAATACAGGAAAGCAAAATACAATTTCTGAAGCAATTACTGTTTCTGAAAGTAGCTTAGGAAGCACATGCAGTCTATGAAGTGTATTATAGCAGCTCAAGTATTTTGCTTTAGAGGAGTATTTGTTTCTGTCTTCTGTAGACACTAACATGAAATATGTAAAATAGCACTTTTCCTATTTGCAAGCAAACTCAACTGTCTATTACATATTCTTCTTATCTCCTTTCCATATATAAAAATACCATTCACAAACAGAAATTCACTAATAAAAACAATTTATCTATTCATGTAGTTAAGACCTGGCTGTTTTTCTGTTTGTTTTCTCCTCTCCAGGGATAGGGAAGTGTGGTGGCGTGGGGGGCTTACTGAATGTACTTTAGTAACATTGAAAATAATTATACTGGTTTGGATGTTTCAATACAAACACCATATTCCAAAACACAAGATGGTCTTTCAGTTCACAGAAGAGTTCAATGGGTCACCCGCTTACATTACACAGCAAACGTTCAGTTACTTCTCAGGATGAGGAAAGAAACATAAAAATGAGCAGCTAAAGAATAATTCTCTTACAGAAGGCTTCCAGTGTACTGAAGTTTTATCACTCCTAATATGTCACTGCTGCATTTATTTGGTCAAGCCACCCGCACCCCTCTTGCTTACCTGCGCTGCATTCTTTTCTGTGTGAACTGGAATGACCTGAGAGTTGATCATATTTCCAAACTCTCAAAACTTTACAACTTTCTTGACTGGTTTCTTAACCTTGACCGACTTACTTTAAAACAAACAAAACTACAAGAGAACTAGCCTGTGTAGAAAATCGAGTCTGTCTCAAAAATGAAAGAATTTTGGCAAGCAGCTGCAGAGGGCGCTTACACTAGTTAAGTGACATCTGATGCTCCTGCAAATAAGAAAGTCAGAGGGGTGAGTCGCTCAGAGAAAACTACTGGGCTCCCTTTTAAACCACGCTTATTAAACTGACCCTTATAAACTTGCTATTATTAGAATACAAGTTCCCTGCTCAGCATGACAAAATAAACCCAACTTTGCTCAAAACATTATTTCAACAGATCTCTGGTTTTGCCTCACTGAGTCCCAGCATCCCAGATCAAATAATGCTGGGATTTTATCTGAGTTTCACATGGCCATATATCTATTAGCTTTAACAGCACAACAAAAGCACACCATAGTCTCTTCTCTAACGCCAGTAATTTTATATAGTAAGCAGATGTTCTGTAACACACACACAGTTTCCAGCCACAAGTTTTAGCACCCACATACAGCTACAGATTCTGCTAGGGTAGATGGCAAGATTGTATTATAATAGCTTTCATTATAACACCTTCTTGAATATTGCATTATTCGGCTATATTTATCTGTGGAGCCTGCCAGAAGGAAAGGAAGGCGTAACAGGAAAATTTCGTTCTTTTTCTCAAAATATCCAGAGTACTACCGATAGAGCTCACTAATGTATGTGGAGGGCAGGCACCACGAATCCACCCTAACTGTATTAATAAAACATTACTGGGCACATGTTCCTGTTCAGTTTTAGGGTTTAGCTTTGTCTCGTTTTGTTTCAAAACCCAACCTATACTTTTCTAAAGCAATTACTTCCATTTTATCTGTATCTTTTAAGTTCTAGGCCATGATGCTTTGTTAAAGCACAGTGTTGAAGCACTATGAAAGGGAGCCTATTAAACTGCCATGTAACACACAGAAGTGCAGAATCTTTCAATTTCTGTGTGGATTCTGACATGCTAACTTCCAGGCTTCCTACCAAAACTGAAAACACCAAAGTTCTTTAAAATGCAGGCAAGAAAATGAAATTTGAAAACAGTGTTAATAAGCAACACAGAGCTGTACGAAAGAAAACTCAGTGTAGTACAAATCCAACAAATGTGATCCTATAAAAACTAAGATGTGCTGCGTACTTCTTCAGTGCCATCTTCTGGCACCATGGTTACAGCTGCTAATCAAGTGTGATTTCTATTTTCTTTCTAATATAACCTTGAAAGTCATTTGCGTATCAACTATATAAGCATGTTTAACAACAACAGTAAACCTGAAAACAGGTCTAATCCTGAGCAAAACAGTTACAGAATTTTATGTAACAAGTTGGATTAGTCAGGGAATTCAGTCATACGTGGATATTAAAAAAACACCTTAAGTTACTACTTAAGTCAGGTAAGCCTATGATGACACTAAACTTAAATTTGGGAAGGTGTACAAGTATTACAAAATGAAAAATTGTAATTTTTATGGCATTAAGGTACATCACCTGCAGACTGGCCTCCTTCTAGATGCCTTCAAACCCACATATTTATGACTGAACTACTCGACTCGTAAGCCAGAACTCAAAATATGTTTCTGGGCTCAAAAGTCAGCCTGTTTACTTTTTCTGAAAGTATAATTGGTGGTTTTAATAAAAACATTGCCTTCTATCCACAAACTTTGCCGTGCTTATTTCTTTTAACATCCACAGCTAAAATGTCACCACAATACTTTCATCATATTTTCTACTCAACAGCTAATGATATTAAACAGTCGATTTAGCTTGGCTTTTAACTTAGTAACACCTCCTGCACACACACACACAGAAGTTCATGATTTCCTTCTTCTCACCTTCTTCTTGAGGCGACTGGAAAAGTTTGTACACGGTAAGACATGTAACAAGGTTTTGCTTAGAAATGTTAGTAGCACTTCAAACATGTGAAGCTGGTTTTTATTTTAAAATAAAGCATAAACATTGACAGTATTAGAAGCAGGCAAAGCCAAAAGTGAAGTGCTTGATTTCACTTTGGTGGTGTAACTGTCAATTACTTTCTCATCAAAGCTATTTCGTAATGTGACAATCTCCAAGTAATGTAATCGTTCCACTTAAACTCTAAAAATGTCTTCTTAAAAACGGACATGAAATTTAACCATGTCTTGTAAAGCAAATAATAAATAGTTTTCAGAAAGAAAATATACAGTTAAAAGTAGATTATTTACAGGACTGTCATTTAATTCACCATATGGCATAAAAGATATGCCCTCTCTGGGAACACTATCAAACTGTCTACATGGTCTCCAACATTTATGGCATATTAACAAGGAAACCCGGGAGCGATACACAGAGAACAGCTTAACACTGCAACAGTACCAAGTCATCCTGTGGGATATCCTTGCATTTGAAGCTCTCAGAGCGAGCTTGTGGAAGCATTTGGACACTAGCAACAATGGAGAAATGAAACATTACAACTCGAAAAATATCTGTCCTTTCGGAGACAGCTTGGTTCTTTCATCTCTCTTCTGCTTTTATTTCTTTCAATGGCCTCTCCTTTCCTGTTGCCCATGGGAGAGGAGGAAAGAGAATCTGAGTGCTTCCATCAGCTGCTGGATCCATAGAGGAAAAATGTCATATTAACCAAGTAAAGCCCTTGTGAAATTCAAAAGTGAATGGAAATGCTTATTTTATCCCTCAGGAAAAGACTGAAACACTTCTAGAATTCTAGAAGTGTTGAGTAAGAGAATGTCATCTATAATGACGCTGCATCACCCAAATACACACAAGGAATTCTTTCAAAAATAGTGCTCAGTACAGTATTCATTTGTGTGCATGTTTCTGGAAAAATCTGCACCTGCAAAACAATATAAATAATCATGCAGCTCAGTGATTTCCAATATCATCATTTATGATAGCCTTGAAAGCCTTTTCTGGAGTGAGGTCATGCCAGTTAATGCATGAGGCACATATTATCCTTTTTCTGTGATACTACACATTAAGTCTCATTTTCAAATATTTTCCATCAATAAGATGATCAGCAATAAAATTTAGAATCATTTAAAAAAAATCCTAAATAGCCTTTGTGCATAACATGAGAGTTCTGCACAGCTTGGATGTAACAGAAGACAAACACTACATTGTTAGGTGTCTGCCATCAAATCCTGGCTGTCTGTGCTCATTAATATTTACAGCTGTATTCATAGTTCCTCCTAAAAATAGCACAACTTTCAATGGCTGTTTCATAAATCTGTCTTTCTTTCACTTGCTACTTTAATGATTAGCCCAAACACATTTCTGTTGTGCTTGTATTTTCCCTTAATGGAGGGGAAAAAACCACCACAAACACGAATCACCACCACTATCACAAAACGATCTCAGCTGCTTCAAGAGACAGTGCATCTCCTCTACACAAACTTCCCTCCCTGGAGTGCATGAGCCCCACAGAATTTGGCAGTCAACAATGCACACAGAGATGTTAAAGGCTCTCTAAATTGAACTGCTCTTGTAATCTGCATCACATCTCTGAGTACTGCCCAGATGAAAAAGTATAGAAAGGAGAGCACTAAAAAAAGGAGAACAGGAATGTGGAACTTCCTTTACAGATTCTTCCATCCAAGGCTTTCCACACATTGGGAATAGCAAGAGAGAAGGATGGCAGATCCACCTTTTTTCGGGAAGCTGGCCATGGAAAGGGGTAGTTAAACAAGCATGTCACATCAAGATCTCCCATGCATGATACAATACAGTCACAACTGAAATGTCAGACTAATTCAGTATCGTAACCCATACATCCATTGGACAAGGTGCCTTCTAATTTTGTCTCTATTCTATTTTCTTTGGCACCTACTATCTAAATACTTATGAATATTGATACAGAGGAAGCTACCAACTACTTTCCTTTTAGTCCATTACTTGGTTGCGTGTTAGATGCGGACATACTGTTTGTTAGGTCTTCAGTGTTCCTTATACTTAAAAAAAACCCTAATCCCAATATTCTAATGTGGTTTCTACTGTGTATTTAAATACATTTTGCATTCTCTCTCCCATTTTATGACAAGTTGCAGGTTCTTTTTCTCCACAGAGAACTACTGTGCTTTAGATCTCATTCACCGTCAACAATTTATTACTCATCCACATTTAGCTAATATTCAGAGGCACACAATAGCATCTTCTCTTTTGAGCCAACTCCAGGTTCCTTTTTATATTTCAGACAACTTTCTTAAGCTGTATCTTTTCCTAATTAGCAATGCCACCATTTTTTACTCAGCTCATTCTTCATCTTAGTACACTCTTCTCCCCACAGTTTAGTTCATCTAGTTTGGACTACGGCTATGCATCTCATCACACTCTCAAAAACAGAGTCAATGCGTTCCTGCACCTCATCTCACAGAATTTCAGAGAACAGCTGAAACTGCTCAATGCATTACAGAAACGCTTCAGAATCTCTGTATCCCGACTCCCTCACATACAAAATACATCAGAATCCCATTATGCCAGTGTCAGTCCAAGTGCTTGCCATCATATTCATGCAGACTATCAACTCTTGTCTTGAAATTACCTCCTATAAAGAGTTTCAATTTCACCTATCAGTTATGAGGTCTTCTGTCACATAAGATTTCAAAGTAATAACATCATTTTCAAGTGCTAACACTTTAAAAATATTAAATAGTGATATTATGATTTAACCTACTGTGTGAACTTTAACTACAGTAATGTACGGTAAAAATTCCAGTCTATAATAACTCTTCAGAAGTAAATTTGAACCTCTTTTCAAAAGACTCACAATAAAGCAATATTCAGTAAATTACAAATTTTGATCTGAGAATGCAAAATTTTCTCAATTCACAGAAAAATCAGCTTCATCATCTGTGAGCTCCTTCAGCACAACAGATGGCAAGACACAGAACATACCTTGGGAAGCTATCCTGAGAAAAGGAGCACATGTAGCTAATTCAGTGTTATGCCAGCTACAGATGAGCAGCATATTCATAAAGGGGCAAAATCTTATTGCTGTTTGTGAAATGTTACTAAAATTAAGCACAGTGGTTGCTATACTCTTCATAGCTAGATGGTGTGAGGGGGAAGTGGAAAATCTAGTTAATACTGCAAACGTATCATAACTTGCCTGGCCACTGCAGCACCAGAGGAAATTTCATCATTTGAGATGGTTGGTTTTAAGTACAGAATTACTGCTTTTTAATCAAAACTGTACCAAGAGGCACCTGGGGAAATGGAAAAAAAAATCAAGATTATGTTGTCAATTTTGGACATGACACTGTGCTTCAGAGAAAATATTCTTCTACATGACTATTGAACAGATGGAATTTCTCATTTTTTATTAACTGACTAATACTTAAAATATAATTCAAATTAGGCTGAAAGCTTCCTTCCTAAGAAGGAGGTGCACCATCCCCAAACAAATGAATTGAATGCTGCAGAGATTAAACTGACATTATTGTATCACATTATATATTTATGCAATACTTCAAACTAAATGTTGATGAAATAACAGAGATTAATGCACAGTGCATTAATGTGATAAAAAATACATATTCCATATTTGGTGAAGAAAAAAAAATGAAAAAAACCTCCACAGGATAAGACTCTTAAATCTCAAATGCACATATGTTTCTCTTCCGCTCCTCTGAATTGTTATATTGCTTCAAACAGCAGTTATAGATGGACTAAATCTGGAATACAAATCACCATCCAACATTTAAGCTTGCATTGAAAAGTGGGTGGGTTTTTTTTCCCTTTTCAGCATCTCCAAATCCATTTCTTTCTAACTATATTTATTACAAAGCAAAATCTGATTTGATTCAAGTCTTTGTGCTCTCACCTTATCTCCAAACGTATACTTGTTTGGTCTTTTACAATACTTCCTCCACGCAGTCTGTCAACAATAAGGCTTTCAAAAAACCCCACCATATCCTTTCTTGCTATGGTTAGCTTTTCTCTCTTACACTACTTCATTGGCTTCCAGTTTTTTGTGGTGTGTCAGCACTTTGAACAGCAAGACAAGCTAGAAAGTTCCAGTGCATTACAGGATTTGCAGCAATTGCAGAAACACGTTAACTAAGAATTACCTTTAGATACTTAGACGGTTACTGCCTCATGGCACTGGCTGTTCTTCACCCCCTCTTCCCTTACTTCACCTCTGCAGACACTGCAATCTTTGCAACACTGACACCCTTCAGACAAGTATTTTGTAGTGCAGAGTGCCATAGCCTAACGCCAATCTCTCACCACTTGTTCCAGAAACAAATTACTAACTCTCCACAGTTGTTTTGAGTTTACTATCAGGGTTGACCCATCCAAAACCAAATCCTTCTATTGTAAGAATTTCAAGACTTGCCTCCTTCTGCCGTAAAATCTCTCACTCCAAACTGTGCTTATCTTTACATTAAAATCAGCATGTCTAAAACAGATCTTCTTCTCTTTCCTTTCCCCACAGTCATGATTATGAATGCCATTATTTTTCTCTTTTCTTTCTGGTATTGTTTTAGAATTGGAGATCTCTTGTCCCTACACTCAGGCTCTCTCTCAAACATATAGGTTCTTTCTGCATAAGGGTTTTTTTTCAGTAACTTTCCTGATTTTCCACAGTGTTAAATCTGTCATCCAGGCTCAATTACTATGATACCATTTTCCTTTGACTTAGCATATGCATTTTACCCTACTCATGAATTTCTAATCCTGCTGCAAAGATTGCTTTTCTAGTCAGAAATTGTAAGCACTTCAACTCTGTCTACAGACACCCCACAGGATCTCTATTTTTCACTTTGGCTACAAGCTACTTTGTTTTCAAACTGATCTGCAAACTGTCCCCTTCTACTTTGTCTTTCCATACCCTGAAAACTACATTTATTTTCTGCCTCCTTAGCTAGACAGGAGATCTCCATGAATAGCCACAAATTAATTTCAAAATTTTACTGTATATTTTGCCATGAAGTATAAAACAAAAACTTCAGTTAGTCATGCTACAGGTAGCTCACACTTTCACCAATGAGGATGACCGTTACTATCCATATTTATTTAAAGTACCTTCCCTTATGCATCAACTTTAAACACTTTGGATGAACACTATTCTTCTGTCCAAATGACCAAGCAGGTACTCAAGACATGCAAGACTATGGTTTGTGGCTCACAAGTGTAATACACTTACAAATAACTAGAGCAATACCTGAAAATAAATTGAAACTAAGTGGATGGGAGAAATAGTGCAGTGATGGCCAGGAAGATAATCTAAAACTACAGAGATGGCTCTAGCTCTTTGCCCCTAACTACAGCAAATTTTGAAGAAGTTTTGCAGCAAGGCATTTTCTCCTGTAAGGTCAATAACTTGAAATAACTATCTAAAGAAACACATTTCACCACACAGCAATTGAACTTCATTTTTCTCCTAATCTAATTCTTTTGTATTATTCCAGTTTCAGAAAGAGGTGATTCTTTTACAGATTTGTTTGGTTGAATATGGGACAAAGAAAACAGGTCTCTATAGATAATGAAACTGCAGTAAGGAGGAAATATTTGAGATTCCCAAACTTCCTCGTTTTAAAACACTTGAAGGGAGAAAGGCACAGTGAAGGGCGCTGCCAGAACCAGGAATCACCACTCCTATTGCCTTACAATAATCAATGTCAGCATAACAGTAAAGATGCCTACAATCCACTTAGCAGCCTATACAGATCCACAACTGATCAACACGCAGAACACACAACCTGGTAGCTGTAATTTTAGCTATTACAAACTTTTAAGCAAGGACAATTCAAATCAACTTTTTCAAGCTCCAGAAGATTTTAGAAATGTTTTGAGCCAACAAAATCATTCAACATAACAGTTTTTACATCAGAACACATTCAGAAATTCTAGTAGGTAAAACTAACACAAATCCCTGACAGTCAGTTTTCATCTTCACCTGCCACCAGATTCATTCTTATCTGAGAGAGTGGTAAGGTGGTAAATTCCGGATAGTGCAGCTCTGTCTTCCTACTTTCCTTCATTGTAAAGCCCACCATCCATTGCAGCAAGATTTTCATAGCAGCAGGCCTCCAGGGTGAAAACTTACATCATCCACCAAATGCAGACATCCAACACAACAGTATCTTAGACATCTCCATCTTCCCATGGGCAGTACAACATGAGCGTATGCCCTTTGTCCACCCCTCTCCCAGAATTACCCTAGTTGTGATAAGGTGACTCCCATGGTAAACTAACAATATTTATAGCTGTGCAATCATGTGATAAAGCTCAATGCAGTCTTTTTTGAGTCATGAGATGGCAATTCACATTAAAAGCATTAAAAGTCCTGATTTCTTATGTACCTTAATAATTTACAAATGTATTACTACAAGATACTTTGATGACTATTCATACAAAAGGTTATTACACAGAAGCTTACTACATGCTTATAGACAGAAAGACACAATTTCTAAAAACCAGATAGCCAGCCAGTGCACAGCTGTCACTCAGGAGGGAGATCAGGATGTGTTACTGGTTGAACCTCTTGCTTAGGCAAGACTGTAACTGGCTCCAACATGCTTGGGTGACCCATGTTTGTTCCTTATTTGTACTGTCTGCTCACCAGTTGCCTCAATATTACTAAAGCAAAATACCAAATATACAACAATGGGCCATGCAATTATGTGACTTATGCAACTAGCACATTTCTTGCAGGTTTTATGGTACATTGAGGCTATTTTGGTAGGCTGTTGCGGTTAGGCAGCCAAGACCTAACTCTGATTTGGAATAGCCACCTTTCTTTTACTGAGCTGAAGATGTGAACATGCAAAGGACATGGAAGAGACTACTAGGTCAGAGTTATGCACTGTACTGAACTGCCTTGTTGCACATCAGAACAGCAGAAACCAGACAGTCAATTACTTCTCTTTGAGATTCTGCCTATATTCATGTTCCAGAGGACAGAGTTAATCACAGTTGGGAACACTCTAGCTGTTGCAAAAGTCTAAAAATTAACATGACCTCCAAACAAACTGGGCCTTTGTACCTTTGTACACCCCCTCAGAGGAAAGCTGTGGAGTGGCACTGACGAGGAGCTCCTCAGAAGCACTACCTTAGCATTGTACAAGATCTCCACAGACCATACAGACCTTTTGTCCAGCTGAAGGTACATCAAATGTTAGTAGAAATTCCACTGACAGAAGCTTTCTATGAAGTCTGTTAAAATCCTCAATTCGGCAATTTTCTCTTCTGATTGACAGGGCTAAATGGCTTCCTCCAGAACTGGAAAAATATTTAATATGCCTGCCAGAAACATGTGATCATAACAAATCACACTAAACTTCATACTTCAGCAAATACTACCATTTCTTTCTCATATAAAAGACCCATGTGTTGTTCTAACACAAAAAATTGGAATCTCACAGATAATCCTCTAAAAACACTGAAGATTAAGCTACAGAAGGTGGGATGTGTTCCCCTGGCAAGTCTCCTGGGTTCCCTGGCCCACAGTCACCAACCTCCCGCCCCACTTTTAGCTCGAAGGTTCTACATTCCTCCTTTGTACCAGCTCCACAGCTCACAGGACCAGTTGTTCACCTTTCTCTATTGTGTTGAGTTAAACTGGCACAGCAACAGGCCTCAGGAGTGCTGCTGAGGAGGGAGAGAGGGTAAAGAAAGAAGAACGTATCTCCCTTTCAACAACAGCAAACTTACGGGAATCAACCAAGTCAACCTCCCTTCCCATTCAGGTTCACAAGAGATCCTGGCTCCTGTTTTCTGGACTTTATCACATACTATTACGTACCTGGGTCAGACCCAAATCCAGGAGCTGTCCATTTTTCAGCTCTGGTTCAGGAAATGCTTACACGACATGATTTTTTGATCAGATGACGGAAATTTCACAAAACCTGGTAATTTCATGAACTACTGGTCATTTTCCCACTTAATTGTTTCAAGAACAACCTAGGAAATTCTGGTGTATCACACTGAATCAATGCCATGATTTGCTTACGGATACTGTATTCTTGGTTCTCAAACCAGGAATGGACTAAGCAACCTTCATTTTTTAATGATGAAATATCCATATACCAACATTAAGTATGCTTTAATACCATGGACAGTTGTCTATTTCACCTGAAGAAATTCTTATAAAGCTACAAAACTATTATACTGAGTAAAAAAATAATATCTCTGCCAGATAACAACCACAATTTATTTCTAAAACTACTCTTTTGATTATTTTATAATTGTTACACTAGGCTTAATTTAGAATTTTGTTTCGTATGATAATGTAACAGTGGCAAAGTTCTCAATGCTATTACAAATATGAGCTAAGAAAAACAATGCCAGTACTTTTCAACTCCCCACTGGTTGCGAAATGAACAGTGCAGCCCTTGATTCTTTAGAATTACTCCACAGTGAACCTGGACTAACAGTTCAATTATCACTGTAAGCTAAAAGACCCACTGGAATTAGCAGACCTGCCTTGTTCTCATTCCTGGGTGCTTTTTGCTACCTTACACTGTTACACTTGCACAGCTTGTGCCATGAATCAGACCAAGTAACTACTCTTGATGAAAAAAGGAAGCGTACTAGGTTACAGAGATGACAGACCTAGCACAAGGCTGCACAAACACTTGTAATGAGAAAGAAGGAGAGTCCAATGTTAGAAGGTAGACATGAGCAGACAGACAAGGAAAAGGACTGTCTTTTTTTTTTTAATAGAAACACTGGCTTCTGATAACTCTCAGGTCAATATTTACTTTATTATGGAAATAAACATGGATGTTAATTTTATTATAGCCAAGTAGTTTTGTACAAAATGGAATCATGAACAGTGTATTTTTTTGGCAATTGTAGAGTGCAGTGTTCTTAGCGTATTGCTTAATCAAGTATTTACAGTTTGTGTTTTTAAATCCATTTAAATGCCAACATATGCCACATACATTAAATCAGACATTTACATACAGAATACTCTCAGTAGGTATTTTGCAAGAATAGCAAAAAGAGAGGTGAAATTCTGGAAAACAACAGACATTCTGTCACTGACTTCAAAAGAATCAGTTTATTCTCATTTCTTAGGGAAAAACACTCAAAGTCTTTTTTTTTTTTTTAAATTGGTGTAGAAGAGAAAGCATAACAGCTGGGTCTGGTCAAAATCAGTCATCGTTTATTAACTAACGTTTCTTGACTGACTACAAATAGAAAAATATATATTACATTTGCTTATGAAAGTTGTATCACTAACTGAAATACCCATAGTCTGACAATTACAAGTTGTTTACATCAGGCAAACTTTTTTAAAGCTTCTAGAAGATCGGTTTAAAATAATATTCAGTTGTTTCGATACTGTGACAACTAAACCAACCAGCCTTTGGTATTTCAATTTTTAGCTAGTATATTAGAAAAAGGGACCTTCTCCAGCACAAGTAGGCAAGATTCGATGGCTGAACAGACAACTGTAACACTTCTTTCAGCCATAATTTTGAAATAGCCTTTGCAGGAGTGTGCTGGTAATAACCAGCTCTGAGGCTTCTCTCGTGCTCAACCTGAACCTTTCATAGTTCTTGACACCATGAAGCTCTTTGTCACTCAACTTTTTTTTTTTTCCATTTCTTTCAACACAAATGAATGCTTGTTGATAGAGAAACAAGAAAAGCTGATAGATGCAAACAAATTAAGTTAGCACTGTGCCCTGGCCCCATGCTGGTCTGAAAAAGTAGTAGCAAGTACCACATCGAGTAAGGGCCCAGGACCACCAATGCGACAATACCTGATGCAAGACAATCGAAAACTAGGTAGTGATCCAGGGACAAAGCAAACAGAACCATGGTATGACATCCTCACAAGAACTACCAAAAATGTTGCCATCTTAAACAACTATCCTTGAGGTTCTTTTAAACTGCAAGGTCTTTTTAAATTGCCTGTGCTTTTTCCACACTCACTGCTCCTCTAAGACGTGCCTTCTGAGTGATGTACTCTTCTGAAAAAAAAGAGTCTTTTGTGATCAGTTTAGTCACAGGAGCAAAACAAGTGTTCTTTTACCACCCTATTGCTGGATGCATCTGCCTGAGATAGCTGACCGCAATCCTACTGGAAGCCACAGATTTTGTCACTCCACATGACTGCGAACTTTATTTCCCCCGCTCTCAATTCCTAATCACCCAGTCTGCAGAAGCAGCCAGCAGGCTACAAAGTCTTCTTTGAATGCCCGCTTATTATGTTGATGATGCCGAATTAAAAAGATGTTCAGTTCCTCTCTTACACTCCATACGTTCAGAGACCAGTACAATGCAGATCACTCAACAGTGCAGTAGTAAATTTCATTATCAACCTACATGATTAACCTTTATACTAATCAAACATGAAATCTGTTCCTGAATGAATTCTTCCCTTGCTTCAGGCAGAACCTCACCTTGGCTGCTATAATATAATTGGGCTTCCCCACTCTCCCTATCAACTATAACCATCAGTAACATTTTTAACTAAGGTGATGCCACTTTCACCGACATCCATTTTCACTTTCTCACTGGGTATCAGAGAATGGATGTGGCCTCCTCTCAAGGACATTAGTTCTGCTACGTTGAAGTCTGCTGTGGCTAGTATCTTCAGGGTGCTCCTCAGGCATTGCAGTGGTCATCCAGCTGCACAGTACTTTCCATTCTGCATTTCTGGTTGCAGTTCCACGGACCAACTTGTACACATCCCTAAGCTGAATATCCCTCTTACAGGTACAAAACATCAATCAGTCTACCTGCTTCATGAGTTCCAAACCTTGTGATGTTTTCAATTCCTACAGCACTGGCTACGGCCTGCAGAGGTCTGCCGTAATGAGTCCTTTCTTTGGCCTCTCCTGATCACAAGATGATATCATACTGACTGCAACTTCCCCTGATGGTGCCTCCAAACCACGTAGACAGAGGAAGCCAGTCAAATTAGTCCTTCACTTTAAGAAGGGTGAAATGATAACACCTCATGTTATGTATGCCCGTGGCCACAAATAATGCATACGTAGAAACTAAGATCTTACCTCCTTATTTCATCATTTCCATTTCCACAATCTGTCACACTCATTTTCAAGAGTTCCTCCTTTCTGTGCAACTCCAGTACCCTGAGGGAGAATGAAACTGATTCTTCCTTCTCCTCAAAGTAAAGCAGTTCTTATCTCTGTAAATCTGACCTTAAAACTACCAAGTCTCTTTTGACAGAAACTTTATTTGGTATTTTAAAGATCTATAAAGAACGCAAAAAACTTAACATACACAAAAATCATCAAACCTAATTCCTTACCACTTCTCTGTTCTTCAGGAGAAACTGAAAAGGTTAGAGTGGCCCACAGGGTAGCATGCCAACCTTCCTCAGCTCCTTTTATTTAACCTCTATTTTACTAAGGTTTCTCAGCTGAGGGTTTGTTCAGTCCTCTACCCTTCTATTCTGTCTTCTTTTTTATAATAATAATGTAGCCCCTTTGCTTTTATTTAAATGTTTTAATTTTCTTTCTAGTCTTATTTTACAGTAATAAACCATTTCTAAAAAGATATACCAAACAAGGTACCAGTAAAAGCAGGCAGTGAAAATTTTCATATGACAATCACAATTAACAAAGCATTTGGACAGCATTTATACTTTTGCTAATCAAAATTCATATAAATATGGAGCTGGAAGTAATTATACAGACATTATAAAATGTTTCTAATTCTACACAGACACACTTCAAGTCTCTTCTATATATTACATCTGTTCTTTAGTTTGCCAGTACAATTTCAAACCCTAAAGCTTTATACAGAGTAGATAATTTCTTCTTATATATGTGACTTACTTTTTCCCCCTCCTTCTGAACCAGAAAAATAAGTTGAATTCTCCTTGTGTTTCAGAATAATGAAACCAAAAGCGACATAATTTAGCCATAAAGCAGGTATGACGATGTTCCGATAATGATCATGTCTGCAACACTCACAGCTCTAGTGATCATGTTCCAAGGATGAAATATGGGCAAGACTGCTGATAGTTTCGTAAGGTCTACTTCTGGGACAGCTGTCGTCCTTCCACTGTGAACCCACACCAGGCTCACCTGTGCTAACTTCCAGTGGAATGACGTAGTGGTGAGTCACACCACTGTGTAATACACAGGTAGGAAAACAAAGCGCAAGCAACGTCCAGACAGCAACCTGTACCTGACAGTTATTTTAACTCTTAGAAAACACTTGCCTAATGAAATATGTTTGTAACAACTACCAAAAGGGTTGCTATCCTCAATGCTGCAGATGGCAGCTGTTTAAATCAGCAGGATTAACAAAGACAAGTAAGGTTTTCCCAGCAACTGAAAACATGTATCTGTCCTGCACTTCACTAGTTCTTTTGCTATATACAGTCAAAAGAAAGCTGTTAACAGAACGAATAATAAAAAAAAAAAAAAAATCATAATAATTTTTACTATCTGATTTTTGGCCATCAAACAGACCTCAAAAAAAACTCAAAATCATCACACACCCCACACACACACCTCTATTGAAAGAATTAAAACAGGTTCTCAAACCAAAACCACAGTAATTAAAAGTAACAAACGTACAGCATATAAAACTTAATACAAGCAAGGCAAAATTCAACAAGATCAGCATCTCAATCTAAAATCAATATACACACTGAAAAACAAACCTGGCCACAGCACAGATAACATGCAAGTTACTGCCTGTCCACATGACTACTTAATGATATTCCTGGCTTTCAAGTCAGTGAGATTAACATACCATGCCTGTTGTCAATTCACTTCTGGCAGCTGAAGGAAAAACATATCACTGCACCCTAACACTGGTGTTTTTTAAATATTAATGCTTTTATAATCTGCAGTGAGCTCTTCACAGTGTAATTGTTTTGCTGCCTGTATCAACCAGGCTGAAAAGCCATTTTGTCATTCCAGAATTACTGTCCTAGAAGCTGGCAGTCTGCAACGCAAGTTTTATTTCTGTACAAACACACATACACACAATTATTCCAGAGCTAGGTTTCTGTGTGGGTCTGCCGCACCAGGAGAGAACGCTCAGGAAGCTGTCGGTAGGCGCTGCTGCTGGAATGACGCTGCCACCAGCTGGACAAACCTCTAACTGCCAGCTATGACTGGATGTGAGAGCGTACAAACTCCCCACGTGAAAAGAACGCATCCTCAGCACAACTATTTCTCTACCCTAAGTAATTATTTTAAAATTTAGTTTCACATTCATTAATCAAAATTCAAATTTTGTGTTTCCTTAGCCTCTTAAAATTAGACATGTAAACTAAAATGGGTCCATTAGCTTTCCACCAACACTTGAAAAACTAGCTTGCAAAATTTATTTTTTCTAATGTTCATCAATAGTCTGTAAAATTATCTGCAACACTTGAAAATCGGGTTACGAATGCTTAATATAATCAGAATCAGTTTCTGCCTCTTCCTCAGACTTCACCCCTGTTAGCGAGAAAGGTAACATTCTGACTCAAAAGGAAACCATGGCTCTAAAACGCTTTGGAGATAAAATGCTGTTCCTTCCACTCTACCCTACTCAATATAAAGCATTACATTAATGTTTCAGATTAGTCTTCCACATAAAATTTTATTTTATAGCAAATTTTGAAACAAAAAAGTAATTCTACTCCACACTTCTGATGCACAGGAAGGTAACATACCACTATTTTAAAACAGAAAACAAGCAGCCACAAAATCAGAGGATTCCTTCATTTCAAGAGAACTGTAAATTTTTCTAACTTTCATAAAACATGTTCTATTGAAGGCTGGATTCAGTAAGGTTAAGGACATCCTGCATGTTTCACTCAACTAAGCAATCAGTATCTTTTCCTTACAGATTCTAATTTTCACGTTTCTGGTTTGTGTACAAAAAAGAGTTCTCAAGAAACAGACCTTTCATGCGAACCTGAGTGGGCATTTCACATGAACAAAAGGTTTCCCACCTAAGTCAGTGCTTACACTCAATCATTAGCAAAAAAATTTACAAGGGAAACTTGGTAATGGCACTTTTGTTTCAGAATACTGAGAAACCTGTTTACCTTGACAGGTTTCCTTCTTAAAGCCCATGTATCCTCACAGGCTCAGGCCACATATGCCCCTTAACACAGCTGATGCAACATACAGAAAAAAAAAAAATCTGTGGATACAGAATGCTTCGTGCTTTTTCCATCTGCTCCTGATAGGCCGCAGCTCCGAACTAAGTCAAACCTGAGTCTCCTGTTTCCCCAAAGGGAACCTTAAAACTTGAGCCATGCTTTTAGCACTAACATATTACCTGTCAAAGACACTACTACACTCTTTGTTGATCTGCTGCTCTTGAAAAGCCTGCATATGCCAGTATTTCACCGAGTGCTCATTTCAACTCTTCATCATTACACTAGATGACAGCACAAATTAAGATACTGAAAAAGTTTAAATATAAGATGCCCATTCATCAGCCTTTAGAAAAGACAGAAAATATATACCAGATTTTAAATATTTAATGCCTCTTCCTGCATTTTTAAAATAAATTTGTTATTAAGAGTCTTTATAATTTATTTTCAATGGAAAATTGAATCAGCTATTTCCTCTTAGATATATTTTGTTGTAATAAATGCATAAACTGTATGAGGAATTTGTTTGGAAATCTTTTAAAAATTAACATTTTAAGTATCACTCAATGATCTGCAGCAAGAACAATTCACCATGTAGCAAAGCTACAGCAATGCCCTGACAGCATGTTTTACAATAAAAAATAAACATGTTATTTGATAAGTCTAGTCTGTTTAGTGCAATACTTGTCTGAGATACCGAAACGAGTCATCAGTCACCACTACCCAACTGTCTATTCCCATTTTCTATCACATCCAGTGTCAGTAGTGGCAGCAGAAGAGTCATCTCAGAGTTAATGAGCTATGCTGAACCTCTCAGGACAAGCACGTTGCAGTTGGGACTATTTAGTCACTGTCATCACTTTAAGGTAAAGTTGTAAAACATAGCACATGCAGAATGCCATTAAATGACATCTTTTCTTCCAAATAGCCTACCTCACGATAGTGTGGAAGGTTTGACTTGACTTTGGAGATGCTAGTTCCTTCCCACTCGAAAAGACAGCATTGCTTCAATACGCTTACCGTCTGAACTTCTAAATTCCTAACTTCTTTAAAAAGTGAGCTTCAGAAATAGTCTGCATGTGCACATTTTCTACAAACTAAAATAAATTTCTTTCCCTACCCTGTATCTTTGAACTTCTTCATATGTTTTAAAAGCCCCCAACTCCTGGTGTGACCCTGTTCTACACAAGTGTAACCAGCACTGGATGCTCCTCTGAAGTGTGCCAAGGTGAATGCATGTTAGTTACCACCACCCCAGGCAGCAGGATCACTTCCCTCGTGAGTGGGTTGGTAGTGACAGAATGAACCGACCTGTCCTCAGCCACAAGATAATACAACCCTGAGAGAGCACTGCCATATTTTCATGCTCTAGAACTGACCAAACCTAGCAACTTCACTCTGCTGAGACCACAAGAATCACCATCCACAGAGGTAAAAGCACAAATTACAGAAGAAATAATTCACCAGTGGTAATGGTGGTACTTTGCTGGCTGGAGTTAAACCACGACACTCAGTATTCCTACAGCTCATCTGAAGAAAAACTGGGAAACATAAAAGCTACCACAATGTGCTCTTAGATACAACTATTTCAATTAATTACTGACTTTAAAAGCCTCTTATACTGTGCTCCTGCTTAGTTCAATAACAATGTCCCACCTTCCCTGCCCTCATACTGGCACAACTACTGTATAATTAAGTTCTAAATACAGAGATTGGAGTTAAAAGTTTCAGCAGGGAGCTTTCACTGTGAAAAGCATGCCAGCATACATTCAAATATCAAGAAAAAGACTGCAAGTATTTCTCATAAAAGAAGTCTTTTTCACTGGTAAATAAGGACTGGCACTGCAATAATCCCACATAAGAAATCTGACTGTAGTTTTTACTGCATCCTGTATGCTGAGAGACACAGCCTTCTGTACACCCCTCAAAGCCACCATGAACCCTGAGAGTGACAAGCCAGATGCTGAAAGCAAGATGCAGGAATCCTGGAAGTGTTACACTATCATATTAACCCAGAGGGAAAACACACTGCTGACAAAAAGAGTGTGTACATTACCTTCCCAATCTCCTGGCTGAGCAGCATGCTTTAAGTCACTGTGATTTGTTCATGAAGTTGCACAGCAAAATAAAACAGCTTTGAAGGCAAAACAACAGTATAGGACATTACACTTTCTGAAGGGAAGGTGTGTGCCCCTTCCCTCCCTTCCTTTTAGGAAAGATACTGACTTAAGTGACTGCACAGCCTCAGACTCTGCTTCTCCTTTTATTCTGAAGAATAAATATCAAGTAGAAAGTCTCCATAGCCTTAGGGGTGTTCTAGCTGATGCAGTCATACAAAACATACGGAGTACAGCAAGCCGATAAACAAGCCTGTCCAGGGAGAGGAAACAGAATTGTAAAGTATTACAGCATGTGCACTTAAGATACCTTCAGGGTAGCTGCCTTCAATAAATGGTATGTAGTTGTGCAGTGCAGCAACTGCAAAGAAGGGTATCAGGACATGCTATAAAATCACCCAGGCTCCTGGAAAGCAGGCAGAAACCTAGGAAACGATTTTCCATCAGCAGTGCAGCAAACATCCATACAGGAATTCCTTTAAAAACATATGCAGACGTACTCTGAATTATCAAGAAGAGACAACTTGTTTATTGCTGTCTGCCTACCTACTACAGGGCGATGTCTACATTCTCACGTCTTTTGATAGCTGGCTTTAGTTTTTTCTCACACTACAGCATCAGCCTGATGAGAAACTGAACGTGGTTTTCGAAGCGAGCCGCACAGAGCAGGCCCACCCTCCGTCCCATCCCCTTCACTTCAAGCCCCTCATCCTTGTAAGCGGGCAGCAGCAGCAGCTAACTGCCCCGCCGAATACGGCCAGCAGCAACGCGGACACGGCCCACGGCAGGACCGCGCTCAGCTGGGGCTCGGTGCTTTCCGTCAGTGGCTCGGGAGGGAGCGTGTGTGTGCGGTGTGTGTCTCCGGGCAGGCCCGGAGCTCCCAGGCGGCGGGCAGAGGCAGCAGGCCGGCGCGCCTGTACGCGCACGTCTGACTTCAGCAGCCGCGGCCCCCGGTCCGCCAGGCACCCGGCCACAGTCCCCCGCCGACAGGCACCCACCGGGGCGGCCCGGCCTACCTGCGCGGGTCTCGTGCTTGGGCACCCGGTAGTACTTGTTGCCGAACTGGTCGGTGCCCACGAGCTCCTTGCCGGGCCCGAAGAACCGCAGGCGCAGGGCGCGCAGCACCTGCCAAGGCCGGCTCATCCCGGCGGGCGGGTGGGCATACGCCTCGCCTCACCCCACCAAGGTCGTCGCCGCCGCCGCTAACCGACCCCACCGCAGCGCCTCAGGCCGCTCTCCCGGCGAGCGGGCGTCACGCGTGCGCGGCGTCACGTGTGCGCGGCCGCCGGCGCTCACCGGCGCCTCGGCGCCTGCCCGGCTCCGCCCCCCGGCGGCGCGCATGCCAGCAACGCTGCTCGCCATTGGTGAAAGCCGGCCTGCTCCGAGCCAATCGCCTCCACGTGTGGCCCAACATGGCGGAGCGGTGTGGAGCGGCTTTGCGGCGGTGCCATGCTGGGGTTTATTTCGGCTCGTCTGGCTGGGCTCGACGATCCGGTGCGGCTGCGCCGGGCCGAGCGTACCCGCAGGTAGCGGGGATCGGTGGGGAGCCGGGCCCGCGGTAGGCCTGCGCGGGGAGGCTCCGGAGCGGCTGGCGCAGCGGCAGCCCTGCCGGGAGGCCGCCGTGAGGCGGGGCCTGTGGCTGCCCTCGCTGCCGCTCCGGCCCGTGAGCCCCCGGGGCAGGCTCGGGCTCCCCAGGAGAGGCTCCCGTCTGTTCGCCGAGCCTCTTCTCGGAGTTGCCCGCGGGGTTTCCCTGTTGACGTGTGGGGATTAGCAGCCCTGGGTTGGGCGGAGGATGCGGTTTTAGCAGGCTGAGTAGCCACAGGGCAATAGGCTGTTTCCGCATTACTGCCCTTGCTAACAGCGGTTTCACCAGGTGTTTCACTTTGCAGGCCGCTACGCTCTGCTTTGCGAATAGACAGGATCTGTGTGATGCTTGTGTTCCTGCATCAGTTCATTCTCCCCCTTTCTAAAACTTTGCCTGTGGGCAGGTTGCAGAAGAATGAAATGCAGAGGGTTTGTGAGCTTCCCAGCAGCTTTTGGGGAAAGTGTTGACTGCATAGAGGAGCTTATTAATACTCTTGCTAAAGTTTATAACGTGGTAATACTTGTTCATCATCAGAGAACGAGTTTTGCATCTGTTTTTAAAGATAAATCAAATAAATTCAACCTCAGTTCAGTCACTCATAGCTCCATCAGCAGGAAGGATTTGTGTTGGTGGTCTACCCGTACAACGATACAGCTTTTTGCGGCTGTGTCACTAAAAAGAATCTGTTCAAAATTGAAATTAACTTTGGTGATTCAAGAAGCTGCTTTCTGCATGCACTTTGGCGAGGTGATTACGTCCACAGAAGCACAATGGGGAGAATTTATGTTACTTGAATGACGGTCCTCCTAACATTTCCCTCCCTAAACATCTTAATTTCGACTTCCAAAAAAAGCAATCTGTAGTCTTCACTATGTTGTATTTATAACTGCAAGTTAAAGTCACGTTTTAAAAAATTTCCTCAGGGTATTTATTGCTTCACTAAAATACACTCTTGAGCTGAAAGGTTTTAAGCTAGGTATCTTGTATATGCCAAAATTATTATTCTAGGGGCATTCTTGCGTAATTATATTTCACATCTTTAAAAAGGTTTAAATGACTTGCTGGTTTTGAAGCAAGCCTACGGGTGTGTTGCTGGGGGTCTGCCTCTAACAGCCTCAAGATTTTTGCGACTCAGTCTGAAGCTGAGTAGGACACTCTGCCTTACAGCTTTTCGGTTATCTGCTCAATTATGTTTTTGCTGATAGTGGTTTTACAAAACAGTGCTGTAGGAAGCACTGATCATATTGTAAGGCTAATTTTATATCAGGTAGTATGTTTTAAGGAAGCAGAATCTGTCTCTTTTTTTTGACTATGTAATATTAGTATATTGAAAGATACAGGCTACTTACTAAGTAGTACAAGGTACCAATTGCAGCTCAGAAAAGTTTGTCATGGAAGCTTCATCATGTGGATAGCATGGCTTTTATTTAATGTTACAGAAAGCATAACACACACACTGTTTCCTTAAAGGGAATTCTGTAACTTGTTAAACTAAATGTATCTATCCACTAGGTGTCCATAGTTCCAAGGAGATGAAGCTTGAAAGGATGGTACATGATGAAGCTGCAAAGTAATATTGGCTGGGTTACAACTACTTCTTAATGTTTCTTTTGCTCAGTGTTTTCAAATTATGTTCCATTTTTTTGTTTCATGTGTTGAGCCCAAGTGCAGTTTTGCTATTTCTTTGAGCCTGTTTTATGTATTTATTGCTCTCTTCCCTTCCAAACAACGTAAAGAATAGATTTTTTTTTTTCCTGCCAACTTCACAGGACTTATTTCCAGCCCTGTACCACGTCTGCAAGTCTAATTTTGCAAAAAGCAATGGGGATGGGTTAAATGCATTGAGGAAGGGCTAAACTGCAATTTGAGTTGTTCAGAGCTACACAACAACATTCTACAGTTCTGTTGTTCATATTTCTGGTTTACTTTTTGTTGGTTTTTTGTTGTTTTAAGGGTTCTAAGTTTGGAATTAAATAAAGATAGAGATGTGGAAAGAATACATGGGAGTGGTATCAACAGCCTTGATATTGAGCCGGTTGAAGGAAGATAGTAAGTATACTTTAGTTGGTAAAATGCGTATGAGAACGTCACTGTGTTTTGGTACTATGGATTTATTTTCTTGCTGAACACCCAGTTATATTGAGCATATTGAGATCATGAGTGTTGTAACCTGTGTGCTTTATTAACACTTTCAGCATGTTATCCGGTGGGTCAGATGGTGTTATTGTACTTTACGACCTTGAAAACTTGAGCAGGAAACCAAGTTACACATGTAAAGCACTTTGTTCCGTGGGAAGGTAGGTATTCAAAAGTTCTACTAAAAGTTCGTATTGATATCTCATGTGTGACTAGCGTGAAACTCAAAAATCAATGTGTGTTCTTATTTCTGGGATAAAAAGACTGTAGAAAATAGAGCCAGAAATCTTTGAAGGCTGGCATGATACATTATGTTGTTTGGCATGCCAATTAAAAGCAAGTAACTTTGTGAGGATTTATGTGATTTAGTAAGGAGCAGGAGCTGATTTGGTTTTCTTGATTTGTCTACCCTAACAGTTACGGTGTGTGTACAATGACTCGCTGATACTGTTTGAGGAGATCTTTGGCAGTTCTGAAGTTAAAATGAAGTTAATCATACTCCTGTGGCAACTGAAGTAGAGTTGCTGTAGACCTCACAAAAATGTTGGAGTTAGTACTCTAATCTCATGTTTTAACATTAGAAAAAAGATGGAAAAACCCCCACCCAACCCTCTTCCAGGTCACAGTTACTCGCCTGTGAGTTTTCTTATCGTTTCATGTTGAAATTTCCTGATGCTATGCCAGTAACTATGAGAAGGTAATTTTGGGACTGTTGTAGAAATAGTCATTGTATCTCCCAATTACATATAATATACTTCTCTTTGAATAATTATGTGTTTAAGCAAAAGGAAAATAATCTTTGCATAACCCTGTTCATCTGATTGGAAAAGAATCTAACACAGAATTGCAATTGTTGGTTTTATTTCCCCTCTCCCTGCTCCTAGCTTTACTAGTGGCTATTTTCAGTTCACCAGGTGTTCACCAGGTGCAGAAGTAATTAATAAAGAACTTCTAGAGTACATGTTTGAATGAAAACAGATGTGTTACTGGCAAAAATGGGACATATTTTTCTGAAGAACAGGGTACAGCCATACTGTGTGTAATCTGTATGAAGACTCAAAGCCTTTATGATTCTTCAGGCTTTCCCAGCGGGCAGTATAAAATTGTCCATTATGGGCATTAAGTCTTCTAGCAAAAGCTAGTTTTTTCTTGTGTTTTCATAGTAAGGTTATCTAGTAGGTTAGGGCTTTATCTGAGGCTCATAATAAGATATATCCTACTCTGTAAAAGTTTAGTAGCTACATTTTCTCCATATTTTTTCCCAGTCTTCAACTTATTTGAGGTCTAAGAGCTTCATGAGTAAGATTGACAAGAACAGAACAGATTTGTAACACTAAAGGCCTAAATGGTATTTTGGGCCAGAATAAAGAAAAAGGGTGATAGAACATGTATCAAAACAGATGGGTAGGAACAGAATCCACTGCAAGTAAGCTGTATTTCTTGTATGTGTTGATGGCTGGGACTTCTTGAACAATATTAGTTCAAATTGTAATTAAGAACAAGTAATGACTATACATCCCCAAATTTGAAAACCAAAATGAATTCTGAAAGAGATACAGCAAACTGAAGAAATACATACTGAGAAGACACAGCATAAAACCTGGCAAATCTGTGCTAAAATCATGCCTTCAGTAACTTCTGTTAGGTCAGTAGATATATTCCATAATTGAAAATTCAATTTATGAGCATAGTTAGTTAGTTGTTTGGTTTTTGAGTAGGTATTAATTGGCATAGAGCATCTTTTATTTCTTATCAGTTGGGTAGAGGCATAAATTCTACTAGTAGAATCTGATTTAGTCTGACACTGTTCTAATTGATAAATATATTATTGCTTAAAGCAATATTACTAGGTTTTTTGCCTCATTTACTCCCAGTATTCATGTAGCTTCCTAGTATGTTTTAAATACTTACCATAGCTCATCAGCTACTGATACAGCTTCAGATACTGGAATATTATTTGTGCAGGGTTCCCGACATCATAAATGAATTTATAATTACCAGTAAGGAACACTTCCTATCTGACTATCAGACTCCTATCTTTGAAGCATATGATAATGATGTGTGGCAAAAGTTGGTCTGTGTTCCAAGTTTGCAGAGCACAATACAACTCCCACCTCCAAGTTGTTTAAGGAATAAGCTGGTGGTCGAGGCCCTTTGGAGCTGTTTCTGAATAGACTCTGAACTGAGCCTGCTGAGGGTTCAGCAGTTTACAATATCAGAGAAGAGAATTCCTGATGGTAGGCTGTGGTTTACCCAGTGTTTCTCATCTAAGGCCTCTATTGCAAAAAATAACTTTCCTTGTTCCTCTGGGAGTCAGCACGCAGAACTTTATGTGGTTTTGTATGATCCACACTCTCCTGTGGCAAAACTGGCTTTTGAGAGTAACCAAACTGTGCCAGCTTCTAGATAATAAGCAACTGATGCTTGTGTGTCAGCTAGGCTCCTGTACTCGAAACCTGTCCAGGAAGAATGAATGATAGTGACCTTACTAGCCACAGAACTAATTCGGTATTTTTCTTTGGCGGACAAGCTTGGTATGTTCAAAGTAATGGGGAAAAATGCTGGATATAGAATGAACTGGGAATAACAAACAGGCCTGAGACAAGAAGCCAGACTGAATGGTATGTGCCCACTACTAAGACTAGCCAGATTAAAGGTGATTCCTGCAGAGCTACTCAAGAGTTTTTTAGTTCAGCCCTCTGGATTATGGGAGAATTGATTGCTCTGCTGCAGTGCTGAACACAGTCCAGCATTGTGCCCTTATATTTATTGTACCAGGATAGTTAGTTCCATGAGTTTGGATTTCTTCTGAACAGGGTAAGTTCATGCTCAGTCAGGCTTGAGTGCCTGGCACTGCAGGTGCCAAGAATAGCTTGAATCCCCTGAATACATACACAAAATCTGTTGATTTTTAGCACGTGGCAAAGTAAAGTTCTAGAGTATGCCTCAGAGATAAGTGATGTAGGAGTTACTAAACTAAGGTTAACTGTTGCTCAATAACTCCTGCTTAGTAGTGTCAGTGCTGGCTTCTGTGCTTTCTAGCAACCCAAGTAAGCAGGAAGGTTTATTAGCTTAGGTGTAGTGCCAGATCTATATAGAAGATTTGCATCTGTGTTCACACAATGATACCCCTGCCTGCAGTAGTTACTGCTTTGGAGGCCAGGACACTAGAGAGAACAATGCAAAGATAAGAGCCGAAGTGAAGAAATTTTGAGCCCTTCACTAGCTGCAGTTGTAGCATTTTTGCATGTGTACTGTGCCTGTCTGGGATGGAGTTAATTTTCTTCATGGCTGCTTGCATGGTGCTATGTTTTGGATTTCTGACCGGCCTTTATAAAACACTGATGTTTTGTCTATTACTGAACAGTGCTTGCAGCATGTTCTCCGTTTCTCACTCTGCCCCCTCAGCAAGTAGGCTGGGGATGGACTTAAGGGTGGGAGAGACCACAGTAGGCCTGAATTGACCAAAGGGTTATTGACATTTTGTGCCATACAATGTCACGTGCAGCCCTAAAACTGGGGCCGAGGAGGGAGGGTGGTGGTGTTCCCAGGGGTTGCTGTTGCTTGTGGTCTGGCTAGGTATTGGTCAGCCTGTGGTGAGGCATTGCTTTTGCATCAGTTTAGGTTTTTTGGTTGTGGGGGTTTTGTTTGGTTGGTTTTGTGTTGTTTATGTGGGGTTTCTTTGTTTGGTTTTGTTTTGGTGTTTTGGGGAGGATTGTTTTGTTTTGTTTCTCTTTTGCGTACTAAAATGTCTTTATCTTGACCCACAAGTTTTCTTACCTTTGCCATGTGGATTCTTTCCCCCATCCCACTGCAGGGAGGGAATGAGTGAGCAGCTGTGGTGGTGCTTAGCTGCCTAGGGTTAACCCACAACAGCATGGTACTTCTGAGACTGGGAACATGTTTTTAGGCCCTGAAGCTGGATCCACGTGGATCTAGCTCAGATATGAGTGGCCTAGCAGGTATGTGAAACAACGCATATAGTTCAGAGCCTGGTCAGTTGAATCATATGCTAGAGCTGTCAAGGTCATAGAATCATGGAATGGTCAGGGTTGGAAGGGATCTCTAGAGATCATCTAGCCCAACCCCACTGCCAAGGCAGGTTCATCTAGAGCAGATTGCACAGGAAAGTGTCCAGGTGGGTTTTGAGTATCTCCAGAGAAGGAGACTCCACAACCTCTGTGGGCAGCATGATCCACTGCTCTGGCACCCTCAGAGTAAAGAAGTTTTTCCTCGAGTACAGGTGGAACTTCCTGTGCTCCAGTTTGTGCCCATTCTCCCTGGTCCTGTCACTGGGCCACACTGAAGAGTCTGGTTGCAGCCTCTTGGCAACCTTCCTTTAGATGTTTGTAAGCATTGATGAGATCCAGTCTCAGTCTTCTCTTGTCCAGGCTAAACAGACCCAGCTCTCTCAGCCTTTCTTCATAAGGCAGATGTTCCAGTCCTCTAGTCATCTTTCTAGCCCTCCTCTGGACTCTCTCCAGTAGTTCCCTGTGTTTCTTGAACCGTGGAGCCCAGAACTGGACACAGTATTCCAGATGCGGTGTCACCAGGGCACAGTAGAGAGGGAGGATGACCTCCCTCAACCTGCTGGCCACACCTTTCTTAATGTACCCCAGGATAATATTGGCCTTCATGCCCACAAGTGCACACTGCTGCCTCATGGTTAACTTGCTGTCCACCAGCACTCCCAGGTCCTTCTCTGCAGAGCTGCTTTCCAGCAGGTCAACCCCTATCCTGTATTGGTGCCTGGGGTTATTCCTCCCTAGGGGCAGGACTCTACACTTGCCCTTGTTGAACTTCACTGGGTTCCTCTCTGCCCAAGTCTCCAGCCTGTCCAGGTCTTGCTGTGTGATGGCACAGCCTTCTGGCATATCAGCCACTCCTCCCAGTTTGGTATCGTCAGCAAGCTTGCTGAGGGTACACGTCATCCCTTCGTCCAATTCACTGATGAAGATGTTAAGCAGGACTGGACCCAGTACCGACACCTGAGGATCCCGCTAGCCACAGCCTTCCAGCTAGACCTTGCACCACTGATCACAATCCTCTGAGCTCTGCCATTCAGCCAGTTCTCAATCCACCTCACTGTCTACTCACCTGACCTATACTTCCTGAGCTTACTTATGGAATGTTATGGGAGACAGTGTCAAAAGCCTTGCTGAAGTTAGGGTAGATATCATCCACTGCTCTTTCCTCATCCGCCCAGCAAGTCATGCTGTCATAGAAGGCTATCAGATTGGTCAAACAAGATTTGCCCTTGGTGAATCCATGTTGACTACTTCTGATAACCTTCTTTTCCTCCAGATACTTGGAGATGACATTCAGAATGAGCTGTTCCATCACTTTTCCAGGGATGGAGGTGAGGCTGACTGTTCTGTAGTTTCCTGGGTCATCTTTCTTGCCCTGTTTGAAGACTGGAGTGGCATTGGGTTTTCTTCAGTCCTCAGGCACCTCACCTGTTCTCCAAGACCTTTCAAAGATGATGGAGAGCAGCTTTGCAATAACATCTGCCAGCTCCCCCAGCACTCATGGGTGCATCCCATCAGGGCCCATGGATTTGCTGGTGTCAGGTTTGCCTAGCTGATCTCTAACCTGCTCCTTCTCAAACAAGGGAGAGTCTTCCTTACTCCAGACTATGTCTCTTACCTCCAGGGTCTGGGATCCCCGAGGGCCAGCCTTCTGTGCATCCTCCTTCATGAGGGCACCCTCCTTTTTCACCAGTGGGCCTATGTTTTCCCTAGTCTTCCTTTTGCTGCTGATGCACTTGTAGAAGCCCTTCTTGTTGTCCTTGAAATCTCTCCCTTGCCAGATGTAATTCTAAATGGGCCTCAACCTTCCTCATTGTATGCCTGCATGTTCTGACAACATTCCTGTATACTTGATTGGCTCTGGTGTGCCTTCTTCACACCACTGTTAATGTATTATTAATTACATTACATTCTGTTACTATGCATGGTTGAGTTGAAAGTTTCATATTATGCTTCCTCTTTCTCTTCTGACTGCAGAATAATTAACTCTAAGTTACTCACTCCACTGCTATCTGGTGTCTTCTGTATACGTGAGTTTTGAGTAACTGTGTAGCTGTAATTATTAGCTAATAATGATGATTTTTTTTAACTGTACATATAATTGTATTTTTCAGTGGATCCGTTTCTAAGACAGTGGGATTCCACAAGCATAAACGGTTTGTAGTGTTAGGCCCTCACTTTAAACATTAGATCTTTAAACATTAACATTAAAAATTCAGAAGACATTCGTGTCTTCTTTGCCTCAGACTGTCTTAACTTGACATATGCTACAGATACCATATTTTGAAAAGATAAATGACCAGCACTTTCTTGAAATGAGGGCACTTCAAAGTAATTAACACTGGTTCATTGAAAATTGAGGCACCAAAAGAACTAGTTCTTGAAAACTTCAGTACAAATTAAAAAAGGAGTTTGTTTTCAATTTGTCTTAATACTTGTGTTGTAAGTACTTGTGTTGTGTTGACAATTGTAAGACAGTTATCAAGACTCTAACCAACTGGAATATTTTCCTTGATTTTAGGAGCCATCCTGATGTACATAGATTCAGTGTGGAGACAGTCCAGTGGTATCCTCATGACACTGGCATGTTTACATCCAGCTCATTTGATAAAACCTTGAAAATATGGGATACAAATACTTTACAAGTAAGAGATTTTCTGCAGCTTGCAGACTGCTTTGTATACGTGTTATTCATTCCACATCTGCAGTTCTCCCAGGGCTCAACATGACCAAGCATCCAGAATGAAACCCAGGCAATTGTTAGGACTTGAGTGCAGCAGCGGGTGGCGTGGTTCTGTGGTTCACACATACCTTGGTGTGTACCTGTCTGTTTCTGAAGACCTGAATGTCTAGTGAGCTTGGAACCCTTGGGACAATTCCATTCTGCTTTTGCTGGGAACAGGAACACAGTTGGTTGAACTTATGCTATGTAAACTTGTCTACCAAAGACTGCCCTGAAGTACATTCTTGGGGATTGTTGAGTGTAATGGTAGTGTACAACATGTCTAATAATTTTTAGTAATCAAGGCCTAAATACTGCTTTTGAAGGACAGTGGTCTTGGTATTCAGGGTCATTAGATCCAAAATTCAGGGATTGTAAGCACTAGACACTGTTTTGAAAAATTGGTGGAGATGGAGAGAAACCATTAAGAAAATGCTAACCCATGTGACTGGCTTTATTAAAGTAAACAGGTTCTGAAGAATTTTAGGTTGTTTTGACTCACTAATCCTCGCATCTAATTGTTGAACTATGAATTCCTGACTGAAGTTTATCCTCTTTCCAGTATGAATGTATTAATGGATTTAGACTGAAGCTATTTGAATGTTGTTTCATAGGTAGTGAAAAAAACTTTAAAAAATTAAGAGATCTGTCATCCTAGGGACACAATAGAGAATGAATTTTGACCTTTATTGTGTTGGGGTTTTTTTTGTTTTTTTTGTTTTTTTTTTGTTTTTTTTTTTTTTGTGAGATATAAAGTGCTTTGCAGGTATTAGATCTTCTCTTAAATGCAAAGTTCCGTTCACTTTCCAGGTAGTTCTGTGAGCATCACATGAAAGACACAGTGTTTATGTAAAGGTTATTGATTGATCGTTTCTGGCAACAAATGGTGTATTTGAAAACACAGATAACTTAGTTTTAAGAGTTTTTATATATATGCAAAGTTCTAGGATGAGACAACAAAAACATTTTTACCTGAAAGAAATTGTACAGATTATTAAAGCAAATATTGTATTTCATTAATTTTTAACACTCACATGGGAGCTAATAATTTTGTTTGTTGTTTTGGTTTTTTTCTTTTGAGGAATTGAAGATAGTACGTGATGTTTGTGAATGACAAGGGGCTTCTGAATTTAGTCTAACTGCCTCTTTCATGTTGATTTCTATCTCCACGTTACAACCTTTTTGTTTGCTTTTTGCCTTGCTAGCTTTTTAATTTTTGATAAATTTTAAATAATTGCCATTCAGATTTCTGATTAGCCAGTTTTCTTGGTCTTTCTTTTGGGTTATCTCTGAGCTCAGGCACAGTTGTTCTGGTGTTGGAAACAGATTTGCATCGCAATGTTTGCATGACCTGGTTTCTAACCAGGAGAGTTACTGAGAATATGTAAATAGGAATATTTATATTAGTCTCATTTGTAGCTGTCACTTGAAAAATACTTAAGGATTTAGATTCTGATAACATACTTGCCCTGTGTTTCATTTAATATTTTTAATATCAGTCTGCAGATGTATTTCACTTTGAAGGAACAGTCTATAGCCATCACATGTCTCCAGTTGCTACAAAGCATTGTTTAATAGCAGGTAAGTATGTGTTTTTAAGAAATGGCCCATGTATTTTGGGGTTATTGTAAAAGCCAAGTAATATTCAGGAAGGTTTTTTTCACTCCCATGTCTTACTTTTACATAACTTGAGTCTTCCTAAGACATAAAGTCATTGGTAACATAAAATAATATCAGATAGTCAGATGATGTTGATGAGAACATCACATTTGTTCTTCTGAAACAATACTTCAATTAAGTCTCCTTCTAGATAAAAATTTCTAGCTATAATTAAATTACCTTACAATACATAAGTTAGCATTTGAAGGTTATTGAATCCAAACGTTGTAAATTGTGTAAATAGGGTGTGTGTATTGCTTACACATGTACGTAATTCAGCTATGTTTAGAAAAAAATATTTAAAGAGGACATATTTTTAATTTTTATGTTTTGTAAGTACTGTCCTGTTTACCCTCAGTTTCTAAGTTTTGTTTGTTATATGATGAATTTACTTGGACTAAAAATGTAAATCTATTGATAGAATGCATTGTTCTGACTAAATGAACTGTTACAGAGCTAACATTTTTCTTCCATTTCATTGTCATTGCTAAGATTTTTTGTTGTTTTCTCAAATGCTGTTTTTTATCAGCTGTCTTTGTTTCTCTTGTTACAGTTGGTACCAAAAGCCCCAAAGTACAGCTCTGTGACTTGAAGTCTGGATCCTGTTCTCACATTCTGCAGGGTACTTTCTAGTCTGAAACATAAATGTTAAACAATAACTACTTTGAGTAAAACAAGTCCTGTAAAGAAACACTGTATACAATGTATTCTTTGTAAGTAACATGACTAATATATTTATTGCCAGTTGTGAAAGTTACACAGTGGCAAAAGATTCTTCTGGGTGTTAGTCTAGTGCCAATGAATTGGAGAATACAAATATTAATAAATTAACAGTTATTACAGATGTTTGGGCATTTTAAGAACTAATCAATAATTATTACTGTTTATTACATGGTGAAGTGTAGGCATTGGTTTTGTGTTCATGGAAATTCACAGGGGTGCTGGTTTTAAAAACAAACAAAAAACCCCCAAACCCCCCAAAAAAACCCCAAAACAAGAGGGGAAAAAAATCAAAACACCAGAACTTTCACTATTTTTAACAAAATACCCTGTGGAGGTACTTGCATGGATCTATTCAGAAGTTTCTGTGTAACAGGCAAGGTACTACTTGCTATAGAAGAGTGATATCTAATCTTTCATTTTTACCTAATTCAGTTAATGCAGCAGTTTATTGTTCTATAATCCATGACTTTTTGTACTTAATGAGAATGTTCCCTTAATGTCTCTTTTCTTAATGACTACCTTTTCCAAAAAGGTTTACTTTTTGGAGTCTGAGTGTATATATATACACATGCTTAAGTGGAGGTAATTACAAGGTAAATCATGCTTCAAACCAGCAGGGCAAGAGCCAGATCTGATCTAGAAACTGTAGAGAAGTGTTAGCTCAGGCACAGAAATGTGCAAATGCAGCTGTTTCTTCACTGGTCAACTCAAGTCTAAAAGCAGCCTAGGTGCTTTTGTGTGATTCAGAGCCTAAGCCAGTAAGTCCTGAACTGAATCAGCCAGAATGGGTGTCTCGATGTTCTGTTTCTAGAACTGAGAGCACCAGAAAGTGCAGACACAAAAATAGTTCTCTAGAGAATCAGTTTGGTTTCAACAGGGCTTCTTAATTTTGACAGAATATTTAGTGCTTTCCAGGCACAAGCTGATTGTGTCTCTGTGCACAGCCCCATCCAGTTAGCTCAAGTGCACTGTCAGAGGGACAAATGGAAGCAGATTATGTCCCCCACTAAACATAATCTAATTCTTCTTTACAGAACTTGAAGCACTCAATAGTGCCTGGAAAATAGGTGTGAATATTCTTCTCACAGGCTGACTATAGCTGCTGAAATGAAGCTAGATGCTTGGCTGTAGTTTACTTAATGGATCCAAATAAACATGTCTGCCCTGAGCCTTCCAGGTGTATCCTGTAGTACTCTGTATTATGGAGATTTTTTCCATTATCCTGAGTATCGCAGTCCTTTGATTACTTCAGGTAATGGAAAACCCGCTACCAGAAGATGTGCCAGAAACAAGGGTGTTTACAAAGCTCTAAACTGCATTAGCAAAAATGTAGTTGTAGAACTTAGTTTATTTTTCAGCAATGTGTTTATTACATGAAGCATTATTGCAATCTTTCCATTTAGGACACCTTTCACTTCCCGTTGTCTGTATTTGTTTCACATTTTTAGAATTTTCCAAGTTTTAAAGTGTGTGTGAATGTGTAAAAAGTGTATATATATGTATGATATATAGGTGTATGTATTATTTGCCACTAAGCTGCACTGGGTATGAAATTTCTAAGACGACATTTATCTTAGTATCTTAGTATTTCAGGCCTAACTAGGAGAAAAATTCAGGACAAGAGTATGTGAGGATAAGCTGAATAAAGTTTTAATCTTAAGTACATAAGGTAAATATACTTTTTTATTAAACATTTTTAAAGAATTTGAAGTAAAACAAGTGGAAAGTTCTTTCTGTGTGTGAGAACACCAGTGCTAACATACAACATTTTAATAACAGTATTTAAAGTAAACCCAGTAACTGTGACTGTGCTATAGTGTGTTTTGAGTAGGTAAAACAGTCTTTGTTTCAAAAGTTATGTACATGTAATACTTCATGTATCACTTTCATCTAACTGCAGTCCCACTCGAGCAAGAAGAAGAAAGAGAAATAACCCCTAGCACTAAATAATTTCTTTTCACAAAATTCAAATTCGTATTACAATTTAGATTGTTGTTCTGTATTGGTGGATACTATGGAACTTAGTGTTTGCTTTTACTTTTAGTTATTTACATGAAAAGGTGTATATAAATACTTTCCTAGAAAATTATACAAGCTTTTTAATATAAATTTTAGGTCACAGGCAAGAAGTACTGGCAGTATCTTGGTCCCCGCGTCATGAATATGTTTTGGCAACAGCAAGGTAGAGACGTTATTCTACTGTTACATGCACTAAAAATGCGTGATGGTAAAATTTTATATATTCATTATGCATGGGTTTTTACAGTTTAAATGCACTTTTAAAGTAAATCTTCATCATTTACTTTAACATACTCACAACTTTCTAGATCTTGCCTAAAAAAATCTAATCCTGAAGACTTATCCAAGTGACGCTTATTTTATAGGAAGTGTGTACAGAATTTTGAAATAGTAATTGCATTTAAAGGTGTAGGAAAATGACAGAGATTTATACTTACTTCTTACAGTTCATTAGTGTGCCCATTGCTAATCTGTTGAATAACAAAGTGAAACATCTTTAGCTCAAAGTACCATATTGGTTAATCATGCCCAGTTATGTCAACGAGCATAATTCAGGTAGCTTAGCTGACAGATAGTAACCTTCCAAGCTGTATGACAGGTAGTAACTTTGCACTGAGTCTCGTTGTATGTTGATACTCCTGGGCCTTTTATTTTTTTAATTTCAGACATTTTCAGTCCAGAAGATCCTCTTGGCTTTCCTATAACTTTTGCATATGTACCTGTAACTTTTGATTATAATGTTTCATGGCTGGCATGGTTTTTTTTTTTCTTTTGAATTGCAGAGAGGTTCAGCCATTTTATAAATTGAGAGTGAATTTTAAATGTTATCAGAATTTCATACTTTTGGCTTCCGATGCCAAGCTTCTGAAAGGCTCAGTGTAGTTGGGAAATTTTCTAACAGCGTGATTTGTTTTTCTGTTTTAGCAAATCAAAAATGGTTTCCCTGTTTTTCCATCACAGAATTAGTAGCACATTTTGTTTATTAAATATTGACTGATTACATCTCCTGAGACATTTTGCTTCAGTCATGTAACTGTAAACTGCGTCTGCCTATGTTGTCATATTGCCTTAAGATAATTGCATGTGAAACATGCTTATTATGGCTCCATTACTCAGTTCAGTACTACAGTTGGACTACTAGTTCCTAATAACATAACTCAGTTTTGCCATCTCCTGGGACAAATATGGGCAAGAACTGGTAACACTGAGATATTGAAGAGGTGAGGAGAAACTAGCTGGTACTGCTAAAAAGAAAATTTGGAATAAATTTGTGTGTTAGGAGATGTGACTCTTTTCCAAGACAATTGTGCATTTGCTTGTGATCACTTCAGGGGAGGAAAAAAAATATTTTTGAACGTTACGTAGTTTGCATTCGGAATGTGTTATTTGAGATTTCTCTACGTATGATGCTCGGCTCTCTGAGTTCTGGCAGGAGGTCAGAATGGTCAGAGAAGAGACATCTTTTCTGTGTGTCTTTCACACACTTCAGTTTCAGGCACTGGAGAAGATTATAAACTCTTTTTTGCTCATTAGAACTGTTTAGAAAAGATCAGTCAATAGAAACTTCATCATCAAAAATGGACAACTGTAGGCTTTTATAATAAGGAAGATCTTCTTATGCCTTTGTTAAGAATATTTCAGTGAAGTACCTGCAGTTTGTTGCTCACTTTACAGTCAGCTCAGACCTCATGGGTATCTCTGCATGGTCTTAGAATATTTGTTTGCAGCGAAGTAAGGTGTTGTAAGCACATTGAGTTGGAATACCACTTGGAAGTTAACAGACTCAGCCTGTAGTGGAGGGGAGCACAATTCAGTCATTAGCTGTGTCAGATGCAGAACAGATAAGGCATAACAATTGGTTTTGCTTTGCTGAGTCGGGAGACTGTATATATTCCCAATATTAGTGCACTCATCTAACTCGAGAATGCACAGGAAAAAGCATGTAGTACTTCAGTTAGATGACTGCTTATCTAAGAAGCAGTTTGATTTAGTATATTTTCCAGCTGTAGAGATGCCGTTGGTTTTGTTTAGCTGGGGTGAAAAGTGATTTATGTTGGGTTGGTTTTTTTTGGTTGGTTGTTTTTCTCTGTAAGGACAGTTAACTTGCTGGGAACTGCCCAAAGAGTTTCAGTAAATACATCTACACTGGTGGCAGTGCATGGGAAGTGATCTTTTCTATGAACTCACCTCCTGTCTATACCTGGGGGTCTTGTGGTGCACACAGAAGTAACCGCTGGAATGAACGCTCATATCAAAAGGTCCTGTATGAGGTGCACTGCCTGCACTGTTGCTATCTTAAGCGTGCACATGTTACCCACAGTTATCATAGCTTTTGTTGCTGGCAAAGACACAGTGTGAGCAAAGCAGGAGCATGCAGCTTAGAAACCAGAAGGAATCACAGGAGACTGAACCTTGGTCTTTCCTTCCTTGTGCATCCCTGGTAATGTACACAAAAACACTGAATTCCTATGGCAGCAAGCTCTCAGTGTTTCTCTGCCATAGCACCTAATGACAACAGAGCGTATAGACCTATCCAGCCTGTGTGTATGTAGCCAGCTTGTGTACTAGTCATCCTATAGATCTGTGAGAGCAAGAGCTCTGTTCCCAGACAACCATTACAGACAGTCCTGGAGTCTGTAGCTGCCGTTTAATCAACAGAAGAATTAACAAGTTTGTTCCTACTCTGTGAATGTATACAACGGTGTTAAATTGTAGACAGAGACAAGTTTATTGTGTTGTAGACAAATATTCACTCTTAACTTTGGTGGCTGTAGGGTACCAGCTAAATGTATTAGTTTATCTAAATGGACGTTTCAAGTTTGTCTTAAAAATCTTTTAATGAAATTCTGTTGACTTGAATGTGGCTGCATGATGAGTAGTTTGGTAGTTGCTCAACTGGAGCGAGAGCCAGGTGGATTGGCTAAAGACACTTACTGAACCAGGGTGCAGTGATTTCCCTAATGTATCCAAATCTGTTTTTCTTAGTGCTGACAGTAAAGTAAAACTGTGGGATGTGAGGAGAGCATCTGGATGTCTGACTACACTTGACCAGCACAATGGAGAAAAATCCAAAGCATCTTCTGAGGCAGGTAATACAGAATATAATCCATATGTAACTACAAGCATTCTTGGATTTCATAAATGTGTTGAATACCAACACTGCAAGGAAAGTAGTGATAATCCAGTTGTTAGCTACTACAGAACAGACAATTTAATTTTATTCAGTTACTTCTGTTAGAGAGATGATGTTTGTGGTTGGGGATCTTGTTTAGAGAGATCTCCTCGGCTACAGTTTGGTATCTGTTGTAAATGTTTTTCCCCTCAAAATGGGAAATTTTCCCATCTGTTTTATTGGCAGAAGAATTCATTCCTGCTGTAGATTAGGTTTCATGTAAACAGCAATCTCTTCATACTTCATAAGCTGTTCCAGTACTTAATCACCCTCCATTAAAACCAAAGACAACACAAACCCCACAAAAGCACATTCCTTTTCCTGTTTAAATTAGTCTTGCTTCCAATGCAAACCTCTATTTTCTCATATGTGGTGCAGTAAAATCAATTATATTCCTTTTATACTGCATAAAGTATGCAACAGGGTATAAATTTATCATTTTATTAAATTTTACAGGAAGCTAAATTACACTTTCTTTTCAGTACAGTCATGCACTAATGGTGCTTTGTATCAGTTGTTATTAGCTACAGCATTAACATTTTTATGTATCTTCAGGTCACATTTCTGTACCTTAAAAAACCAAAATAAAATAACTAGAACAAAGGGAAGCTTCTGAACTTCAAATTCAGAATTAAATTAATTAAATTAAAAATAAAATTGTTCATGAATTTTGATCAATTCTGTAGAAAGGATATTTAATTTTGGCAGACCAAAAAAGTACTCAAACAGTTGATGCTTTGAGGTAGAAACACACAGTATTTGAAACTGAATCACAGAGTAGAAACTGTATATCATGGCTCTGAACAAATGATTTTTCTAGCATAAATCATAGTGATTAAAGCTGCAAGTTAGTCTGACTTGTGTGCAGGTTAAATTGCATGTGGAAAAATACATGCAAATCTCTGCAAAGTCAAATGATTTTCCATAATGTACTCTTAGAGGATATGAAGTAACAGTAAGTATGTGTTTTAATAATCACGGTCTCTGCTCTGTAAATTGTAGTGTGGTAATATAGATGTTTGGTTTTGACAATTATAAATTACATTGGAATTCAAGAAGTTCCTCAAATGAAAATGTTCTAAAAATATCTGAGACTTATGAAAAAAGAAAAATTTGGACAAATTTTGTTTTACAAAAAAGGAAATTCTACGTAACTCTCCAGATAATTAGTGCTATATATACTTCCTTTGAAAGAAATGTTGTCTTATTCAAACACAACAAAATTTTTTTTTTCAGCTTTATTTTTCTGACAACTTCGAGATGATTTTTTTAATATTCAAATGGCAGTCAGATAGACTGGGGTATTAAATATATTGAAACACAGCAGAACTAAACCAAATTCAGCTAACAAGTTTTTTAATAAAATCTTTGAAAAACAGGTAACAATTTTACCTAAGAGGTGTGTCTAAACTGTGTACTGCAACATAATACACAGAGACACCTTATCCATTTTTCAGTGAGTTAATTTATGGTCATCATCATAATGAGGTTTGCTGTGGTAGCACCAGTTTGGATTTTAGCCACTTTGACAACACGCTTAAGAATGTGCAGTATTGCAGCATGAACTCAATGGAATTTATTTACAGTCCTCTGTAAACAATATAGAATAGACTATTTCAGTTGGAAGGGACCTACAATGAATATCTAGTCCAACAGCCTGACCAGTTCAGGACTGACCAAAGGTTAAAGCATGTTGTTAAGGGCATTGTTCAAATGCCTCTTAAACACTGACAGGCTTGGAGCATCGATCACCACTCTAGGAAGCCTCTTCCAGGGTTTGACCATCCTCTTGGTAAAGGAAAGCTTCCTAATGTCCTGCCTAACCTCCCCTGGCACAGCTTTGAACCACTCCTGTGCATCCTGTCACTGGATCCAGGGAGAAGAGACCGGCACCTCCCTCTGCCTCCCCTCCCCAGGAAGCTGTAGAGAGCAATGAGGTCACCCCTCAGCCTCCTTCTCTCCAAAGGCTCTCTCTCACAAGCCCAAAGTCCTCAGCCACTCCTCATAGGACATGCGTTCCAGCCCTGTCACCAGCTTTGTTGCCCTCCTCTGGCCACAATGAAGTACCTCAAAATCTGTCTCAAACTGTGGGCCTCAGCACTGCACACAGCACTCAGGGTGAGGCTGCCCCCGACACTGAATGCAGCAGGACAGTCACCTCTCTTAATCAGCTGGTTATTCGGTGTTTGATGCACCCCAGGATGTGTTTTGCCCTCTTGGCTGCCAGGGCAGGCTGCTGACTCCTGTTGAGCCTGCTGTTGGCCAGCACCCCGGATCCCTTTCTGTGGGGCTGCTCTCCAGCCACTCCTCTCCCAGTTTACACTTGTGCCCAGCATTACTCTGTCTCAGGTACAGAATATGGCATTTGGACTAGTTAAATTTCATCCCATTAGTCATTGCCCAGTGCTCCAGTCCATCTAGATACCAGGCCTCTTGTCTCTCAAGAGACCCAACAGCACCTCCCACTTTGGTATCATCAGCAAATTAGCTGATGGTGGGTGGATTCAACTCCTGCATCCGGATTGTTGATAAATATATTGAACAGGACTGGCCCTAGGATTAAGGCCTGAAGAACACCACTGCTGACTGATCACCAGTCAGATGCTTTTATAAACCAAGAGTTAAATTATTGATTTATTGATATGCTACTATTTATATGGCACTTTCAGTACTATACATTGAAATAATAATGTGTATACCAAATAGTAATTTTTCTGTGGAAATCTGAGCCAGCTCTTTTTCCTGACAGCAAACACTGCTCACAATGGAAGAGTTAATGGTTTATGCTATACAAATGATGGCCTTCATCTGTTGACCATTGGTACAGATGATCGGATGCGACTCTGGAACAGTTCCACTGGAGAAAACACCTTAGTAAGTTGTCAAGGAACTTTGGTTATCTTTTTATTTGCACTTAATTTTAGAAGATTTATAATTTGTGCAGTTGTCATTACGACTGTGGGAATTTATTCATTTTCATAAAGTGTATAAGTGCTTATTCTCATAATTAGAAAATTTTGTGAGCATTTTTCCAGATTTTTTTCTTATTTCCACTATATTATTCTATAATATTTCTACTTTTTATAAGAAAAAAAAAGGAGTATGAAGAAGCCTGAATCTATTTAGAGATTGAATATTAATTAGTGATCATAGCTGAAAACACTGCAGACAGTAATGAAAACTATCTCTACTGCTGCTCCAGTCCTTTCTATGGCTTGTTTTTTGTTAAAGGTTCCTGTTTCAATTTTCTGTTCAGTAAAGAAACTTGTTTTCTGTGTTTATTTTGAAAGAAAGACATACGACGTAAGTCAGTTCCATGGGATTTTGGCCAATAGTGATTGTGGTATCTTGTTCTGTCAGGAAAGGAAGAAATTTTAGTCTGCCGTAGAAATATTTCACTTGTGCTGCTTAGTTTCAGAACACAGCAAAAATAATTCCTTATAGACATTTAAATGAAAGGACTTTTCTATCTCCATGCTACCCATATTTGCCAGCTTGTTCTCAGCACTTCATATACAGACATCTTTCTGTCCTCAAATCACCATCACCAAAGAAGATAATTCAGTTTGTTCACTCTCCCATCACCAGCTGCATGACTGTTTTTTGTTTTTCTGTGCCTGTTAGTTCATTGACTTGTTTCATTGGCTATATTACAATTTTCTTATTTGGTGTGGAATAGCTTGATTCTGCCTTGCTTTTTCAAGCCTAGAATTATGTTGTCCATAGTACTGTATTTTCACACGCTGCCCAGAGGTATTGCTTAAAATAATGTTAAGGCACCAGCAGACAAATAAATGCAAGTTCACACCATAGTACCTTTATTTTCCTTATTAACCAGTCCTTCAGATATCCGTAATTTTTTTTCTTACCATTGACAAGGTATAGAAATTAAGCCATGCATATGAATTCTCTTGAGCAATGAGCTGAATTTGGGGGCTGGTGTATTGTTTCAGTTAGTAAGATAGATGAATTTAGGAGTCGTACACATTTTTCATACAACCTTTATCACAAAAAGGAATAGAAAGTCCTGAGTATAGGAAGAATCAAGCCGAAGGAAGCAGGTTTTGTCTTTGTCTGTATGCTCAAAGGACAAAGGCAGTTTTTAAGATCTCTTTTCAGTTCTTGTTTTGGTAGCATCCTTTTCTTTCTATTGCTCCTCTATCAAGCAAGAACATTTACACCGAATATATCCATATAATTTACTTTTCCCAGCCTCCACTCCTCCCTTTCATTGTACATGTCTTTGTTATGAACAGTGTTGTGGCTTGGGAACTGTTGCTGTTACAGCTCACATACTGTGTAGAGGAGTTCAATTGCTCTTTATCAGCAGAGTAATATGGCCTCTTAACATGACTAGCGTTAATAAGACTTAACACAGTCAATATTTACAAACACTGTGTTTACAAAATGAGCAATATTGTCCACAAAACATATGACATAAGCTCCACATCTCATGAAAATGTCCTCTCAATATGAAAAAGTATCAACCTACTGGAATGCTAACCAAACTTTCTTTGTACACATTTTTATGATCATTGAGAGAGATTTTGTTAGGACTCCTTTTTATTATTCTGTTCCTACATTAATCCTCTTTGCTATGGAAGAGCATACTTTATAACAGCGCAAAAGTAGTCCTCTTCCTTGCCTCGCTCATGCTGACTGATGCTTATATTTGCTGCAAAGAACCTGACAAAGCAAGACATTTTTATTAGAATATTTGCCTGATGAACTTATCTGTTAGCTTATAGTCAAAAGATTTCACACTTAGGGTTTATTGTTCTTATAACTACAGGCAATGAGGTTTCCATAGCAAGCTTTAAAATTAACCCAGAGAGCTTTGTTAATACTGTACATATAAGTGAATCTCTGTTTTTCAGCAGAAATTAAGAGCATATATTGTAGGACAATACTATTTGAAAACAAAGTATTTTATATATGATGCCATGTAATATTAATGAATTTAAATTTAAAATACTCTTTATTAGAAAAAAATCTTCTTTTAAATCATAAAATAATGTGCGAATTTCAGGTGTTCGTAGCGGTCTTCTCTCCCTTAATGGAAAAAATATAAGTATGTTTTATTTGTCACAATTCTAATACTTTATTTTAATTAATTAATTTAATGATAAGCTATACTGCTCTCATGAATATATTTCTGTATTTTCTCATAAATACACTTTTGATGTCTGATTAGACTCAATTAGACATATATCAAGTGGAATATTTCCTAGCATGTTTGGAAACTTTCCAGTTTCAACCTTTGGTGAAATTTTTATCTCTGTGGGACTCTTCAAGAGCTTGAAACATACAGATGCTAATAAGCTGTACTTATCACACTACTATTATTTGCAAGGCTTCCAACACACCTCGCAAGTCAGGTCTTAGAAATGCAGAGTTTGCTTTTATCCCAGCTGCCCTTCTAGGGAACAGTATTGAATTTCTCGGTGGTGATTTAGCTTTGGTTAGAAGATAGGCGTTTTTGTACTCTTAACTAGTCTATAATAATTTAGAAAATTATTTTTTGCTTCTCCTTCATGAGTCTTTTCTAATCCCTTTACTTCGCCCTTTACTTATGCCATCCTTCTGCTTGCCCTTCAGTTGTTTTCATACTGCCTATTCATCTCCTCCTGTTTCTTGCTAACTCATGTCGTATGTGAGAGATGCAGAATCTTTCTCTACATTGCAGATGTTTTTCCTGTGTTCCTTCTTCCCCAAGCAAGGGCTCACTTGCTGAGAAATCCTTAGGGCTAGTTCTTGCATTGGCTAGGCTGATGCTTCTGTTCTTTACCATCCTTCTGGATATACACTTCAGAAATGTAGTTTTCTGCAGCACTGGTCAACTCCAATAAACAAAGGAAACTTACAGGGTAGAAAGTTGTGTTGGTCAATTTTTGTTCAATTTGTGGACTAGAATCTGGCAGCACTGGGACCAGTATTGCTTAAGATCATCAATGACCAGGAATGTTGATGCCCAGGATCGAGTGCACCCTCAGCAAGTTTGCAGATGACACCAAGCTGAGTGGTGTGTGCTGGCATGCCTGAGGGATGGGATGCCATCCTGAACAAGCTCAAGCAGTGCAGAGTCATGCACATGGGTCAGGGCAACCCCCGGTATCAAGGCAGGCGGGGGGGTAAAGGAATTGAGAGCAGCACTGCCAAGAAAGCCTTGGGGGCACCAGTGAATGAAAAGGTGGCCATGAACCAACAACATGTGCTGGCAGCCCAGAAAGCCAACCGTATCCTGGACTACATCAAAAGAATCGTGGCCAGCAGGTCAAGGGAGGTGATTCTGCCCCGCTACTCGGCTCTACCCCATCTGGAGTGCTGTGTCCAGCTCTGCGGCCCTCAACATAGGAAGGACATGGATCTGTTGGAGTGAGTCCAGAGGAGTGTCACAAAAATGATCAGAGGGGTGATGAGGAAAGGCTGAGAGAGCTGGGGTTCTTCAGCCTGGAGAAGAAAGGGCTCTGGGGAGACCTTATTGCAGCCTTTCAGTACTTAAAGGAGGATTATAAGAAAGATGGGGACAAACGTTTTAGTAGGACCTTTTGCGATAGGACAAGGGGTAATGGTTTTAAAGTAAAGAAGGATAAATTCAGATATAAGGAAGAAATTTTTTAGCATGAGGGTGGTGTAACGCTGGAACAGGTTGCCCAGAGAGGTGGTAGATGCCTCATCTCTGGGAACATTCAAGGTCAGGTTGGATGGGGCTTTGAGCAACCTGATCTGGGTGAAGATGTCCCTGCTCATTGCACAGGGGTTGGACTAGGTGACCTTTAAAGATCCCTGCCAGCCCAAACTGTTCTATTTATAACTCTATACTGTTGTGCATAAGGAGATATTACAATAGTTTCAATATTTGAGAGAAAAGTATTACGTTGGATTATCTATGGAAGTGTTTAAGGCAGTAATTCCTGAACCAGTTCTAATATCCGTGATAGCTTAGGTGCTCAGTGTACATCTGGCATACAGCAGCCTGTGCAAACTCTGTTTCTCAGTGTGCTACTGCTGATTTTTAGATATATCTTTCTTTCCCATTCTTACAGCTGATATTAAGGAGAGTGAACTTCAATTAATAGAAAAATTGTTTTCTTGATAGACATTTGTAAGTGGAAATCTCAAGAGCTGTATTAACATTGGGATGCTTAAAATTTTATTGGGTATTAAAGAAGAAATGAATTGACCTTTTCTTGAAAAGTTATTTCCTGTACTTTTAGTTAATAGCTAACTGCATAATTCTTCATTTTACAGGTAAATTATGGGAAAGTCTGTAATGAAAGTAGAAAAGGACTCAAATTCACCATCTCTTGTGGCTGTAATCCAGAATTTGCCTTTGTACCATATGGTAGTACCATTGCTGTTTATACAATTTTCACGGGGGAACTGATAACTCTACTTAGAGGGCATTATAGTACTGTCAACTGCTGTGTATTTCAACCTAATTTTCAGGTAAGTACAAACAATATCCCAGATAACCTGGAATATTTAATGCAGATTGCCAAACCATTTGCACAAAAAGTGTTAACTTTTCAGGGATGTGCTTTAATCTAAGATCTTGACATATGAGGGAGCTCTGTGGCCTGTGTGTCAAGCAAGAAAAGTTTGGCCAAATTCTTGGGATGGTCATTTCTGTGTTTGGTTGTTTCCACTATTCATTTTGTCTCACATAGGTAACTTTTTAATATACCTATAGTAATTTTTTGGCTTAAACTGTCATTAATAAATCATATGCTTTAAGGCGTTCGCCTGTTTTCTGTAAGACTGAAGAGGAGGCATTTGTCTTTCTCTGAGATATCAAAGACTAATCACCATAAGGAAAAATGTGGAGTGCATTTAGGTGAAGTGCTTAGTATTGCTATCAGTACTGAGAAACCTCTCAAGTACTTTGCTAAGGTGATCTTGCTCAAATGCCTGTAGCTACACCACTGGATCTGTGAACAGTTTGGATGAAGTGTTGAGAACATAAGCTTCCTAAATTAATCTGAGCATATTTCACCTATGAAATATCATAACATTACAGGGACTTACAGTGCTGACAGCCCTTTTTCTTTTCTTCTGCACCTATGATATATTTTTCTCTTGTAATAAAAGATTAAACAAATTAAGCTTTGTTATCATTATGGGATAATTTACAACAGATTGTACCAGTGCAAGCACACTGGTATACAAGGATGGTGCACTCCGCATTAATTTCCACCACGTGGATCATGTGCATTGAATTTCACCTGGATCTGTGGGTACCTGTGTATTGTTTGGGTCAGAGTAAACTATCTCCAGCACAGCTGGTTCCCTCAGGAACTGGATACCTTTCTCCCTGGTGGTCCATTTATATGGCTGATGTGGCACACTTTCCTTAAAAGGATACCTTTCCTTCATGCTTGTCAGGCGTCGTCTCCAGAGGCTTTTGTGTCCTTCTTCCAATTACTTTGTCCATGCCCCCTTCTTCAGTGAGTGACCCCAACTGCTTGGCTTCTCTGGCCCCATTATCCCAGCAGCAGAGCAGCCAGGTGATAATAGGTTTCACCTGGACAACAGCTGAAGTCCCTACAGATATCCCATAGCTCCCTCAGGGATAAAGATCAAGTGGTCACTACTGCTTCACCCTTTATCTCTCACTCTTGGGATGGCCTTGCTCCTGTCTCCTTCTTGTTCATCTCTTGGGACAACCCTGCTGCCTCCTCATCCTCTACTAAATGGACTGATTTGCATCTCCATTTCTTATTCTGTACTGGGGCCATTGACACTGGCACACGGGAGTTTCTGGGAGGTGGATTTGTTGCAATGGGGGATGGACTTGCCGCAGTGGGAGGTGATATGGATGCAATGGGAGGTGACTTAACCATGGTTGCAGCCATGTGGGCTTGGGCCGCCACACTGTCCACTCTGTGGGTCCGTGCCACCCCCCTCCACCCCACGTTAGGGCGATTTGGGTGACTGCACAGAGCCTGCCTATGCCTTCAGCAACGGTAGAAGATGGGACAGCGTTCACAAATGTTTCTTTAACTTTACACGAGATAATGAGATCATTGAGAATCAAGCTGATCCTTGGCCATAGCTCACCCCAAACCCATGAAAAATGTCTAAAATACTCACACCTTTGCCATTGGCCTGAGAGAAGAGGGAAAAAATTGGAATGATTTCTTCACATCCAACCCAGCACCAAATAATCTCTCCTCCATAGGGTGAGTTCCTGAGGAGAAAAAGGGAAAGGTGTAATTACTGAAAGCCTACAGGAGATAGCTCGCAAAGTACCAGGGTGCTGACAATATTAAGTACAGATACAGACACAGGATTCCTCCCAGCATCAGCAATACCCTGAACAGCCTAACCAAACCCTTCAACCCGGTTTGAGGATATACATCAAGATAATAAGCACATAAGGCAGTAGATTGCACTGTTCTATCAGCATCATGAAAAGCCCCAGACTCAACCTCTGGATCAGTCACCCCCACATTGCTGTACCTAATACTTATAACACACCCATGTTGGGTGCCAAAAAGAAACTAATACAACAATACTACTACTACTAAGTAATTAAACCAGTAGAAAATAGAACAGTAGCTCACCACACGCTGACCGACACACAGCCAGGTCCCAAAGCAGTGAACAGTTCCTGAGCCCGAGAGCAGGGAGGAAAACCCCCAACATCCCAAACCGCTAACAAAAGAACCGTCTCACTCACTAACAGTGCCAAGAGCTAACAAAAGGAGCTAACAACCCAACTACCTCGCTAGTCAGAAGCCTTAAGGATCCTCCACCCCAGGCCAGCTTCCCACCTCTGAAACAGTGTATGTGCGCTCAGCCTGACCACAGAGCCTGATGTACCATGGAGTGAAACAAACCCCTCGGCCGCTCTGGGCCAGCCAGCTCTGTGTAAGAGAGGAGCTCGTTCCTGCCTGAAACCAGCACAAAGTGGATCTGGTAGCTCTTGCTTTGAGTCAGTAACTGTGACTGAAACAATGTTTCCCTGGCACTGAGATGAACTTTACTGAAAGCTTTGGACACTTTACAGATGAGGCAATATAGCCTAAGCTACTAAGCTTGCTAGAGCTGAAAGGCAGTTCTGGCAGGAACAGGCAGTGAGATACAGTTTCACTGAAAAGTAGAATATTCACAATGTAGCTAAGTCACATCTTTTCTGGAATGTTTTTGACTAGCTTAAACAGCTCTTTGTGTTTTGAAGAACAGTTTGCCAGCAAAAGTGCTAGTGTTGTTACATTAAGTTGTCTTTGGTGTTCTTTTTGATAAGCTGAAGAGGTGAGGCTCATTAAATCTCACTGTAAATCGTGTTTTCCAGCCCTGGAAATACATATCTCTTTATAGTCTCTCTATCTTGGCTTTTAAGAACCTTAGAAAAGGATCACTTGTGTGTGAGCATGCACATAGCTTCAGTAGTCATTATAGCTATGGGTTTATGTGGGCAACAACTTCATTTGTTTATCTATTGTGATTCCTGATTCTCTTTCAGAAGACAATCTCTTTTCCAGAGTTCAGTTCTATATTCTAAAAGTGTGACTGAATTTTCTTTCACTTTTAGTTGTATTAAATTTTTACTCTGATGGAATAATATTACTATAGTCTGTGTGTCAACACCAAAGGTAATCTTATTTCGACTGTGTTCACATCTGTACTTCTAAACAGCTCATTCTGTCTTGAGACAATTAACTACATTCAAGTCTTTTTTTGAGAATGTAACCGTTTGTAAAATTGATAGTTACCTGTTTCATTTTACCCTTGCAAGCAGTATTAAGTCAGTATGTTACAAAGTTATTCACAGCTCTGCATTTGTATTTTCAGTTACTAGTTGTAAATAAAATTAGTTTTTGACTAATTGACAAAAGCTGCTTTGTTGCGAACTGTGTTGAATGATGTTGTTTATATTCCTATATCTCAACTCTACAGTAACTGAATCATTCAATCACCTTTTCCATGTTTGGGATTAAGGAAGTGTCAGTTACTTCATTTGTATCTGTATGTCAACCTGTTGGAGTGAGTCCAGAGAAGGCCACAAAGATGCTCAGAGGGCTGGAGCACCTCTGCTATGGGGACAGGCTGAGAGAGTTGGGCTTGTCCAGCCTGGAGAAGAGAAGGCTCCAGGGAGACCTTATAGCACCTTCCAGTGCCTGAAGGGGCCAACAAGGAAGCTGGAGAGGGGTGACTTTTTACAAGGGTCTGTAGTGACAGGACAAGGGGTAATGGGTTTAAAGTGAAAGTAGGGAGATTTAGATTAGATAGCAGGAAGAAATTCTTCCCGGAGAGGGTGGTGAGGCACTGGCACAGGTTGCCCAGAGAAGCTGTGGATGCCCCATCCCTGGCAGTGTTCAAGGCCAGGCTGGATGAGGCTTTGAGCAACCTGGTCTAGTGGAGGGTGTCCCTGCCCATGGCAGGGGGTTGGAACTAGATGGTCTTTAAGGTCCCTTTCAACCCAAACTGTTCTATGATTCTATGTATCATTCCACGTTTTTCTTCTTCCCCCCACCCCGCCAAATGGCATATTAGCTCACTTTCATATTTGTAGTATGTAAATATGTATTAAAACATAATTAACTTAAGCAAGCCAGAGGTTTTTTTAGACAACTCTTCTCTCTCATGTAAGTTATGCATCTGTTGGTGAAAGGGGCACCATATAGCTTTCTAACGTTTTTCTTACTTACAGCACATTTGACATTAGTAGACTGTCTTCATATGAAACAAGATTTACATCTTTTTTGCATAGTTTCTATCATTTCCATCCAGTAATGATTTTCTGTCATTGTTAGTAGTTTTATTCATATTAATAGTCTTCTAACCTTTTTCTGCTGTCTTGAACCCTGCTCAATGATTTTTGTCCTACCCAGTCCCAAAGGTAGTATTTAGATTTTCTTACTATTTTTTATTGTGTTCAAAACTTCTGAGTGATATTAGTTGCTGCCAATCCCACACATCCTTTCTGTTCATTAACTGTATTTTAATCAATATATTTGTTTCACCTCATAACTGGAATAGACTCTAAAGGAACTGTAACTTTGCAATAATTATGTATTTGAGGTGGGAAGTGTCTTCTGTTTGCTCAGAACCATATAATCAAACATGACCACTGGTACCCAAACAACAAGCTATTTGAAGTCCAGTGATACAGTTTTTATCTGTTTTTATGAGGTTCAAATTAATTAGCAGGTTTGTGTATACACCTTTTGTGTCTGAGATATTGTGTGGAGCTGTCTCCACAGAGTGGTGTGGGATGTAGTTAATGTGTGTATATATATGCCTTTTGAGATCCTGGGAATAGAGCCATAAAATCACTATATTACAGTTGGCCTAAATTGTTCTTATGTAAATATCTCTGTAAAGTTAATAAGGTGTTAGTCTGCTTAAGTAACAAGAACTGCAGAATTTGGCCCTTTAATAAGAGCCATTAATTTAATAGGAGGTCAGTAATTTCAAGGGTGGTGTGGAAGGAGAAATCTTCATTGTGCAACCTGTTAGATGATGTTTACTGTTGGATCTAATACGCTAGATACCATTGTGCCATATTAGCTGCTTAAAATAATTTAAGTAAACAAACAAGACCTACGTTTCCCTTTTAGAAAACGAAGTTGAGTAAAGCACCACGCACTAATAATGTTTCATAAAATAATAGGTATGCATCAGGAAACAATTTTTGTTTTGAATTATAGCTACTTCTGTTGTTTAAGAAATGCCAGTGACATCTGGAAGGGTATTTGGCAGATCCAGTGGTAGGCCAGTAAGTAAAGATAACTGAGACTTAAATTAGGTTTTATTTGCAATCTTTACTCAGAATTTTAAAGCATAATATTTCCATGGAGTATATTTGTGGTACAATATAGGTATGTGTCCTATACTGTACCATGAACATACGTGGAGCTCACTGGCTTTCTTTTGACTGACTTAAGGTATGACTCACCATTTCAGGTTGTAATAATTAATTTTACGTATTACTCAATGAAGTGGATGCTGAATTAAGATCTTGCAATGCCAGGATCTGAGAGTGAGACAAGTGGTAATAAAGATTAAATGGAAGTATGCTGATGTCACTATGACATTGTTCACGAGGAGAGATTTTGGTGTGGGAAGAGGTTTTAAAGTTCTAGAGATATTCTGTATCCTGTCAAAGACAGGAGGCCTGGGTAGAGTACTGCTGACAGGATAAAATAGGGTTTGACCAATACTTCGGTGGAACCTGGACTTCTCTTTCTTTCAGCAAGATAAGTAAGATGTTCCTCTCTCATAATATTATAAACTGTAATCTTCTGTGTGTTTTATGCATGAATAATTCATGCATGGGACCAGTTTTACAAAGCTGAGTATGTCAGCTCTCTTTAGTAAGATTACCCACATAAATGGGTATTTATAGGAATTAGGCTTTAAGTTCCTGCACCAACTGTCAGCCTAATTCATGCAGTTCTGGAATTAAATGTGCATAATGTAGGAGACTTTCTGCAAAGAAAGAACTGTAATAATTTATTGAACTTACGTTGAATCAGTGTATTGATAATGTGCACATACACTCAGAGTTGCTAGTTTAAGTGTAAAAGCCAACATGCTTGAAGCAAGGCTTCTATACTGTGGGCCTGAATACAGAAAAACTACTTTGTGTTTTGCTCGGGCAGTTTAAACGCATGGCAATACTCAGGTGTTGTCAGGCATAGCACACATCATGCAGGGGTGTGTTTCAAGATTGAAGCCATGTGAGAGTATCTTCATGGGTGTTCATTTAGGTAGCACTTTGGAAAATAGAAGCATTATTAATGCAAAATTTATGTAAAGATGGTGCAGTATTACTTATCAGCAAAATTTCCTCACTTTAAAGTGACAGTCTGTATTTCCTTTAATAAAGAACTAAGAAAATGAAGTTATTTGGCTGTTAGTTGTTTGGTGTAGAGACTCTGCTTCCATGTGTTTGCACGGTGCCTTGCACAATGGGATCTCAGTCCTTAGTCATTACCATAATAAATAGAGTTATTTATATTAAAAATAATAAATTGGTCTTTCTGATCTCTGCCTTCCCAACAGGATACAGGCTTCAGATTGTTCTTTATTTGTTCTTTTCCTTCCCTAGGCATGCTGAAACTGTGTTTACTTAATACTTTTTTATTCCATACTTATGCACTCTTCTAGCATGTATTACTAGATGCTTTAGAGTTGATTCATGCTTTTTAATTATAATTAAAAAATACTGCATTCCCCCCCCCCCCCCCTTACTTCTCCATTGAACATAAATCATCTCTTAAGCTTCCTAACTGTTAAAATAGGAGTCTTTTCAGGGCAACATTACATCTGTGTCACTGTTCAGTAAATTTGTGTAAAAGTAATTTTTGCTTGCTTTCTTAAAGGAACTTTATAGTGGTAGCAAAGATTGCAATATCCTTGCGTGGATACCAGCTCTTCGCGAGCCAGTTCCTGATGACAATTCTGAAAAGGTAACGAATTTGTGAGATTGAACTAGGCTTTTTATGGCTGTGATGCTTGGGGGTGAAAATTAAATGTGAAGCATGTGTCTCGCCAACAAAACTTGTAACAATTCCTAATTAAGAAGAGAATCACCTGTTGCTACTGCAATCTTTTGATTGTTGTAGGTTTTTGAGAGGACATTTTCTTTCATAGTCTAGTAAAGTCTTTTGCAGAATTCTATCTTTTCACTGAATTGTAGTACTTGTCATTTGCTGTCCGTCTTTCAACTTCTACTTTGGCTTCCTTGATTTTCATACTGTTTTCTGTAGTTTATGCTATTTTGAAATTGGAATGGTGTCAAAGATTGTATTTTAAATTGTTCAAGAATATACTGTGTATCAAACAGTAAGATTAGGGATACCACACTTCATACCCAAATATTTTTGATGCAGAAATATAATAAAGAAGATTTCTGAATGAGCTTATTTTAATGTCTTGAGACAAGATTTTCAGGCTGTTAGAGGGAAGATCATACGTAACACTGTTTTCCAAGAAAGTACTTTCTCCCTCTCTCAGTTTTAAGAGCTGAGCAATAAAAATTTCAGTGAGTAGTTTGAGGGGGAAAAAATCTAGATTTTAAGGAACTGAAACCATTGACAGAATCAGAGTCTGGCAAACTGTACTAAGTTAAAGAATCAGGATATATTAATGTTTTGACTCATAGCATACGAAAAGCAGAAAAAACAGACACTGTTAAAATTTCTGAAATGTTGGAGGAGTAATAAGAAGCATAACATTTTTGTAGCATTTGCTTTGCTTTTAAAGACAACGTATTTCAAAACTATTTTGCTTAAACAAAGAAGAAAAAAGTAGTTTCAGAGGTTAAATACCCTACACCCAAAATGTGTTCAATTGACCTGAAATGAATATTTTTACTCTGAGACTCAATTTTGATATGTGTGAAATATTTTTCATTAATCTGAAAAACAAAAACGAACCCACAGCAACAAGATAATTTACCCAGCTCTGATTATAACTGCCCCTTTAAATTTGACATGGTGGAGGTATGCAATATTTGGCATTGTTTTGAAATCTGTTAAGCTACAGCTGCTGTTTTCAAATGTTGTAAATGAACACTGCCTCTGAAAGAAGCAGTTCTGCATGTCCACAGACCACTAGTTCCTGCTCCCTCTTGTGTGATAGAGCAGCCATTTGAGTGACTATATGGGCAGAATCTGAAGCCAGGATAGAATTAAACAAAAAAAAAAAACCTTTTACCTGAAGTCATAACTGTGATTCAGTGCACTGTGTAGCTGCACAAACGCCTTACCTTGATCCTATGGGGGCTGAGGTGAGAAATTGTTGGATGTAGATCGAGGCCAGAACTGCTTGTTGAGACAGTAGTGCACAGTTACACTGGGCCAGAGAAATTATGACTTAAAGCCAGTGACTTAGAACACACAATAATATCTGTCTGTTAACTTATACTAGACACTTGTAAAACTTCTAGTCAGTGTTCCAGATTATTTTGTTGTTGAAATTGGAATTAGAGTACTATTTCTTTTCATAATTTATCCTGTTTCTAATCAGCGGGGTGGCCAAATAATGGTTAAAAAAATCCAGTACCCATGAGAGACACAATAGTTTTTCTACATACAGTAATTTAAGAAATGCCTTTAGCATTGTCCTTATTTGATTTTAGTATTTTTAATTAAGCAACCCACTGAGAGAATTTTTATTTTCTTCAGTCTCTGCCTCAACAGCATTTAAATCCAGCATATGAAGATGCATGGAGCAGCAGTGATGATGAAGGCTGAATTACAATCATGTGGTGATATAAAATTGACATTCAGGCACTGCGTGCATGGACTGTATCTACAGAATTGAATATTGTCAGATTTATTATGACTGGATTTTGGTGCGGTTCTGTTAGAGCAAGGGCTTTCAGAAATAAGTTTTCACTGCTCTCTGTTCTTTCTTCACTATTATGTTTAAATCTAAAGGATTACTTTTTCATACTCACTGTCTTTTATACTTGGCCTTAGGCATTGGTATACCTTATTCAGTGTTGAACAGCTGATAAAGGAAAAATAAAAGCCCTTGGGACCAGTTAATATTGCATTGTTTCTGGTATCACTAATACATAAGGAGATGATGCCTATGTTTTCAAGACTCATGACACAGAGGATTTTTCCTGAAGAAGGACTAGCTCAGGTATACTTCCAGCTTATTATTATCAATGTCTAGATGAAGCAGACTGCATCCATTTTCAAGTGCTTCTGTGTTGTGGGAGCGAACAGGATTTTGTGCCTGTTCTTTTGCATTTTCAGTTTTGCTTAAGTTTCTCCATAAATAAAGTGTTCAGTTCAGAAAAAGGTATAGTTGGGGATATAAATTCAAGTACTTACGTGGTGAATGCCATCAACTAGTATCTGAACTATCTGAATCTGTCCTGGAAATATAAGAATAGAAACTAGTTCCTGGGCCAGCGTGAAGAATTCCTGGACAGAAACGGGTTTGAGGTACAGTATAAGTCAGGGAATGGATCACATTTCGAATTAGAAATATGGAATGTAGTCTTTCAGTACTGCTTTTATTTGAATTTACGGTCCTAATGCCTGATGTGTTTTGTTAAGGAGGAGCTGTGTGGGGCTATTGTCTCATCTCAATAATTTGTTTATTCTTCAGACACAGTGTGGCCACCAACCTGAGAGGTCAGTTAGAGGTTCCCATCAGATGTAGATTCAGCTCTATAGAGGAAAAATTGCTTCCAAAACAGAGCAAATATTAGGATCGCAAATTCAGATGAAAGGAAAAAATATTGTACAAATAAATGAAAGCTAATTTAATCTTTGTAAAGTGTATGTTATTTCTATTATTAGTATGCATTTTAGAATTAATTCACTGTGCTTCTGCGTTTTAGTATCTATACAAGGGTGTCAGTTTCTGTATCAACCTAGGGTCTAGATTTGTAAAAGGATACCAAGTGAGGAGAGGGCATATCAAAGGAATGTTGTGTTTAAACAAGATTCATATGTGGTGCATATTTGTTGGGAGAGACCCAACATTTAAGTTTCACTGTTAAGTGGATAGCTGCAGGGTGGAAGACTTCCAGAAGTTTTGGCTGAAGTTAAGGACCAGCCTGACACTGTCACTTTGTATGAATACAGGCAAGGATTTACTGTGTTTTTCAAATGATCTTTTTTGTTACCAGTGGTGACTGTTCTAAAATTGATTAACTGGGGAACAAATTTGAAGAAAGATGACACATTTTGATTTTTGTCTTGAAGAAGATGACTTTTTTGTGCGTTACAATTGTGCTTATCATTTGTATGTGCCAGCTCCAGTGCATGTATTTGGTATTTGAATTTTTAAAAATACTCTCAGTAAATCACAGAGCTAGTTATCAAAGAATAAATGCATTATTTTTTTCAATCTCTTTTCATTCATTTGTACTGTGACTATATATAAATGGTGTTGATTTTAAAACAAACAAAGTCGACAAAAAGCAACCCACCAACTCTGCGGTGGACTTGGAATAGTATATAAAACGGGAGATGAAGAAAAATTACATTCATTAAAGAAGGTGAGAAATCATAAAAATTAAACCCATAAATAGAATGTAAGTAGAACTCACCTTTCTCAGATGAGTTCCTTTTCCTGTGCTTTAAGTACAGAGTGTTGAGATTGGAAGGGACCACTGGAGATAATCTGCTCCGACCTCCCTGCTTAAAACAGTCAGCCTAAACCAGATTGCTCAGATTTGTGTCCAGTCAGATTTGGAGTGTCTCTACAACCTAAAAACCTGTTCCAGTGTTTCAGCGTTCTTGGAGCAAAAGTTTCTTCTTAGGTGTATGTGGAGTTGTCTGTGTTTCAATTTGCACCCGTTATTTCTTGCCCCATTGTTGGATACCACTGAGAAGGTTCTGACTTCCTCTTCTTTCCTTTCCTTTCCCCTGGCTCCATCAGATACTTCTACACATTGGTGAGATCCTCCTGAGCCTTTTCTTCTCCAGTCTCAGCTCTCAGCCTCTCTTCAGAGGAAGGATCACCTCCTTCAGTCTGCTGACAGACTAATTCAACCCAGCCTTCCTTTCTGGTTTATCGTCACTTTCATGTCCACCAGGAGTGCTGGGTCCTCTTCTGCTTTCCAGCAGGTTGGTCCCTGGCCTCTTCTGGTCCATGGGCTTTTCCTCCCTGAGTGTAGGATTTGGCATTTGCCTGTACTGAACATCATGAGATTCCTGTTTGCCTGTTTCTCCAGTCTGTTGATGTCCCTCTGAATGGTCGCAGCACAACCATTTGCTGTATCAAGCACTCCTCAGTCTTGTATCATCTGCAGACTAGTTTAAGGCACATTCTGTTCTATCATCAGGGTCATTAACAAAGATGATAAGCAGTACTAGCCCCACTATCAATCCCTGGGGTACACCATTAGTGACTGGCGTCAAACTGGACTTTGTGCCATGGATTGCAACCCTCTGGGCCTGGCCCTTCAGCCGTTTTTTGATCTCACTGTCTGCTTATCTCGTCTATGCTTTGTCAGCTATCCATACGGTTGATTTGGGAGGCTGTCCGGAATCTTGCTACACTAAATGTAGACATTATCTACTGTTCTCCCCCTCTCCACCAAGCTAGACACTGCATTGTAGAAGGCTATCAGGTTGCTCAGGCATGATTTCCCTTCATAAATCTGTCCTGACTGCTACCTTCTTGCCCTTTATGTGTCTGTAAGTGGTTTCCAAGATTATTTGCTCCATCACTTTGCCAAGGATGGAAGTGACCTGTATTTTCTGGATCTTCCATCTTGAAGACATGGGTGGCCTTGGCTTTCTTCCAATCCTCAGAAACCTCTCCTGCTCACCGTGACCTTTCCAAGGTAATGGAGAGTGGTCTTGCAATGACATCAGCCAGTTGTGGCTGCATCCAGTCGAGCACCATGAACTTGTGTATGTCCACTTTGTCTAAGTGTTCCTGAACTGGTGCTTCTCCACCAAGAGTACACCTTCCTTGCTCCAGACTTCGTAGTGGTCTAAGAAGTGGACATGGGGTTACTGAAGTCCAGTCTTGCCAGTGAAGAAGCACTGAGTACCTCAGCCCTTTCCATGTCTTCTGTCTCCAGTTCCCCAGCCCCATTTAGCAGTGGGCCCACGTTTTCCCTAGTCCTCCTTTTGCTGCTAATACACCTGTAGGATTTTATTTTGCTTTTCATATTCCTCAACAGATTTAACTCCAGATGGCTTTTGGTTTTCCTATCCCTGTCTGTGCATGCTAAGAGAGTTTCTCTATATTCTTCCCTTCTTCCACCTCTTGTATGTTTCCTTTTTGCATCCTGAGTTTATATAGACCATCCTTGAAAATCAACCAGCTGTCTTGGACCCTCTTTCTCATCAGGGCCATATCCCATGGAATTCTTCCAGACAGAATCCTGAACAGGGAAATATCTGGAAATGTGGAAACTTCCCTCTATACTTTTATGGGGCTCATTTTCATACAGTTGCTGAATAACTTTTTGCATATCGGTTTTGCATAAGTTGCACCATGAATACAATATGGTATTCAGCTCAAGAAGAAGTGGGCTGGCAATTATTTGCCAAAGTATCAGTCCACCCAAGCACCTGTCAGTTTAGTGTCTGAAGTTGCCGATAACAACTGAAAATAAAAATTACTTGCCTTGGGGATTTATTGCTCCTACTAACAGCTAGTATCTTCTACACAGAAATCTTTCCAAATTCTGTCCTGGTATCAGTTGATGATGTCATTCTCCCTCTTGACTGTTGTCCTCTTTGGAAGCAGAGGTGTTTCTGGTGAGGGGATTTGAAAACATCTGTGTCTCATCTTGGCAGGAATCCAGGCATCTTCTACAATCCAGCACCTGCAAACCTGCCATATAATGGCAGTATCTGATAGGTGACGTTTAGTTTGCAAGGTCTGAAACGTCTTGGTACTAGCCAGCTTATCAAACAACAATTTCTGTGAAAATTCTACTTTGAATAATAGCAAATGTGTTATTATTTCCTTCAGTACTTCAGTTTTCTGTAGCTGTGATTAATTTTTTCTAGAAAAAAAGATTATTTCCGCTGCATTCTTGTGGTGGCTGTACTTAATTACTAAGTGTTGATGTCTTCAAAATGAAAAACTTTGAAACACAGTGAAAGTATGCTGTGTATTATTTTTCACTGGAAGGAACCAAGTACTAAGCCAAGGCTGTCAGTTGCCACTGTGCATCTCTGGCTTGTGTGTAAGTTAAATGTGATAATTAAATCTGAGTATTCCCCTTCATTTATGCCTATTCTGCTTCTGTGCTTATAGCATGTGTGTGCTATAGTGTCAGAGCTCTTAATTGCATACTTCATTGCACTTCCCATCCTTATGTCAGTCAGAAAAAGCAAACATTTGAAAATCCAGCCACATGTCAAAAGGGGTGCTGTGTTCAAGTTGAAATAAAATTAGTCACTTGAGAGGCAACTAGCTGATAACTGGATTCTAAGTTCCTGTTAAAAGCAATAAGAAAATTAAGGGTTTAAAGAGAAAGCTTAAGCTGTAATGGTCTGCACTCCTTGTCGCAGTAGCGGTACTGGGATTTAGTAGTCATACTCTTTATCAGTATACATAGAGGAGTGCTTTCATCTCTTCAGACCATTCCGGGAATTGACTGTTGCTTAGAAATCCTGCTTTGCCTGCCAAGGCAGAGGTTTTTATTTGAGCTTGATACAGTAGGTACCAAAAGAAGGTAAAGAATTTATTTGTTCATACAAGAGAACAAAGAATTTCCTTTCCCTTCTAGCCTAAGGAAACAATGGAAGTGGGAGTTAGTCTGAGCTAGCCCAGCTGAAGAAATCCGGAGAGCCTAAGAGAAGCTTCCCTCAGCTTGAGTGAAAGTTGAGTTCTGTAGAGGCAGTAAGATAGGACTCTGATGGTTTTTCTAGGTTATGATGCTCAGAAAGAATCTGGTATTGAGACATCCACGCAAAAAAAACCCCTCTTTTTTCTACCTCCTGTAGAGGTAATGTGTAATGTGTAGCATTACCACATGAGAAATTTAAATATGGTTAACGCCCAAGTATTGGGAAGAACAAGTTAACAACATGTGCTTACCTCCCTTTGCCCGTTTCTCTGTCCCCAGCGTACTCTTACACACAGGCTGAGAAGATAAAAAATGTTGGGATTTGTTTGCCACTTTTTTTGCATTATTTGGATTTGCAGTCAGGCCACGCTTATCACTGCACAGATCATCCGTTATTTTTAATCAAGTTCCTCATATTTTCAGTCTGCTTAGGGCCCAGAATTTAAGACTCCTGTCATTGTAAAGCTGAAAAGTTCTTACATTTGGGAATAGGTATTTATTATTAATATTAATAATATGAAATATTTTTAATACCACTGCTTTGGCACTACTGGAGAACAATTCTCAGTTTTCCTCCTACCCCATTTTTTTAATGCAGGTAAAGGTCTAGTGCATACAGGTGAGAACTGTAAGCTCTTCAGTGCACACTGGCCTAGGACCTTACCCACAGTGAATGGGTAAGCCTGCTGTTAGCTCAGTGCACGTAAAGTGTGAGATACGTAGTCAGATTGTGGGCGTATCAGTTAAACTGTGGGAACTGTCCCGTTATGTATTTTTGGCAGGTAAAACATAGAAACTGGCATGGTTATAGTAGTCGATAAAGAAAGAGAGCTCCAGTATTGGCCATGTGCTTGGTCACTAAGATGTGTGCTGAGGTTTTGACACCTGAGAGGTGTTCTTGAAGGCCATATATTGGTTCCAGTGGACAGCAGTTAATGCTTATAATACATAACTAAACAAAAGTATGTAATGCATACCAATAAAGTCTTTTTGTGTGGTTAAAGCTGTGTTACGAAAAGGATATGCCTTCTTCCATCCTACTCTTGGTTTTGTTTTCTTGTAGTCTGTTTTATGAAAGCAGTGAGAATAGAAGATAAAAAGGGTTAACTGAGTGGCCAGGAATTCAGGCAGGTGCATAACTACTCCTCACAGCTTCATCCCCTCTAATCACATCTGTGTTCTATTTATTGAGCCCTACCCACCAGCCCACATGTACTGCCCAGATGACAGCTAACCGACGTCATCCACTACACCGGCAATCCTTAATCACTCCCAGTCCTGCCAAATGCCACTAAACCCAAGAGATTGAGAAAAAAAATATTTGGGGCTATTAAGGCATCTTTCTATTTAAATATGAAATATTTTTTAATTGCATAGGCATACAGCTTTGTTCTTAATTTTCATTCTATCACCATTTGTTTTAAAGTAAAGGCAGAAAGAAACCAGGATATTCTTAGTTACGCATTTTGGCTTTGTGCTAAGACGACTTTCAGTCAGTCCTGAGGTCTGTACACTTGGAAGGCTACAAATCCACCCTTTTCTTGCAGCAGTTGGACAGAGATGCATCTGCAGTCCTAAACAGGTTTTATAGTAAATTTCCTCATGCCAAATTGGAGATTAAAATCAGCAGTTTAATTCAGTCCAACCAGTTATTTTTACAGCCCTATGTTTGTAATCTAGAGTAACGTGTTTCAGCAAGAAGGGGGTAATTCATTCAGCAACAAAAATCTTGTGCCTTTGTATAGCACAAAATAGATTAACGTGGGGGACAGAGAAATGAGGGGGCTATTAAAGAATTTTTTTTTTCTGCCTCTTTTGAAAGTTACTGAATGTTTTCCTTTTTTTATTGACTGCAAAGCATTTATTTAACAGGATACTTGCTTTATATTAGTTACAGGTTTTAGCCTCCAATGGAATTACCCTCCAAAACATTCTAAGACAGTTTGGAATCCTATTTTTAGAAAAATTAGCTCAAAAAGCATATTCATAATAAATGAAGAAGTATATTATGCTTTTGCTTGAGATCATTGGCAAGAATAAGCTTACATTTGATAGCTAGCCATTTCCATTTGTATTTAAAATTTAAAGTTCAGGATGGCCTCTGAAGGAACTGTAGCCATTAATGCCTGCCTGCAATGTTTTACTTTGATCCACATAAATATATCTTAGTCTGTACGGTGAATCTTTAATCTGTCAGTGCCATTTTAAGAAAATGGGGTAGCCTGGGAGAAAAAAAGAAGAAAAGGAGAATCCTTTCCTCTATCTGAAGGTACATCTGTTGTGCAGCCAGCAGCATAATACAGAGATGTTAACTGTTACACATGAGCAAGCCCACCACAGGGTAATGTGCCTTGCTGGGTTGCTACCTCAGTTCACCTGTACGGAGCTCAATACGGCCACGGCTGGACTACTTTGACCTGAGTTAATACGGTTCTTTCCTATTTTCTGTAGATATGCTGTGTCAACAGGGCACAGTGAATGCAGCAGTTTGGGAGCCCATGTCTGCTGTGATAAAAGGTACACCAAACAGTAGGTGTATGGTAAGAATATCAAGTTCTCATGTTTTGTGACCGTCAGTAGGGAATGTCTTGTGTTGCTCAACAGTTAATTACTGTTGCTATTGCCTCCTACGCTGTTCTGTAACACATCAGGAAATCAGCTGATTATGATTCTCATGCTAACAAACATGAAGAAAATGTTTTGGACTTTATAAGCTAGTGGATTTGAATGAAGATCTTTTCTTTCACCTGTTACTAGTTCTTTTGAGTGGAGTATATGGCCCAGAGAATATAGTTTTATACCTGAAACATGCATCATGACCTATGTAAGCTAAGTATCTTAAGTATCCAAAAGGTCTGATGCTGTTCTGTGGGTTTGCCCTGCCACTAGTGCAACAGGTGCCTTACGCTGAGCAGTTCTTACGCACATCTTCTGTGGGAAATGGTCACATTTGGCACACACTTGGAGTGTATTGCATGTTCTCAGGGTAGTGCATAAATTGTTTCCCAGGGAAAAAAAAAAAAACCTCTCTAGAGTTGCATGGAACTTTGCCATCTGAATGCTATTCATCATTGTTTATAAAGAAAGTTTCCAGAACATTTAATTGTTTCGCAGACAGCTAGTATACCTGAGGGCCTAAATGAACAGCTGCTTCATCCTGTTCTGCCACTATGGGTAACTACTGAAGTTTAGGTTGACTAATGAAGTATATCAAAGTAATTTAAATAACACTCAGTGATGGGCTACTATAAAATGTAGATACCTGTGAGACATGCAGAAATCTGGGATATAAGAATTATATTGTTGCTTAGCACAATTCCCCTCTGCTGAATTATAGGTTTCTATACTTCAGGTTCAGTACTTCAGGAGGCTTGCTCTGTGTGCCCTATGTATGTATAAAGTATCACTGGTGCTTCTTGTATGATTATATATTCCAGTGGCCTTGAAAACTGTGCCAGCAAAGTTTTTTCTCCTGCCAGAGAAAGGGAAAACGATGGAAGTCAAGGGTTGGTCTAGTAGTTCACAAGACTGCTCAAGCATTAAGCTTGACAGGCACAAGAGAAAGAAAGGCAGAGAAAGGAAACAAAGGAGCCATATGAGTTTATAGAAGAGAAGGTAGAGCCCTGCTTGTGCCGCGAGAAGCACAGGGTGTGCATGCCTGATAATCCTCCATGCTGCAATTCTGCATCAGCAAGGCTAGTGCTCACTTCCATGGCACCCTGATCTCCTGAACTCTGAGGTGAAGATCATGCTCTGTGTGGGCCAGTGTGCAGGAACTGTGAAAGCAATGGCTTTCACACTGCTGCATCTTCCCTCTCTCTCCATTGCTTTACCTAGAGTCAATTAAACATGAATCTTTCGTGGTTCCCAACTCCTGCCTCCTCTCCCTTTCTCCCCAGCAGGCTGTTCGTAATCACTGCTGTTAATCTGCAGCTCCTTTCTCTGCTGCCACAGCCATGCCCACACACAGCTCTCCAAACCAGGACTTAACCCTGGCCTGTCTCTACACAGAGGTCCTCGACCTTTTACTCATCCAATATTATTCATCAAACTCTTCTACTTAAAATGGGTAGTTCTGTTTGCTTTTGAAGTGTCACCCAGCTTCTCTGGGCAGTCCTTTGGTCTGTCCTCCCTTCTTAATTTCTCTGGCTGGCAATGCTACAGTGATTTGCCCATTCGGATAGTGTTATGAGCAGAAGAAGATGAGAGCTTTGATCTGAAAGCCATTTGGCTATGTTAGAGCAGAACTGTACCCACAGAGTAAGGAAAATGGGAGGGAGGTTTCATTAGCTTTTTCATAACCCTTTCTTAACACATACCTGCAGTTTCTGGAATAACATTAGCTTCTTGTTAACTCACTTTGACCCAGTGCAGTATTTTTATATGAAGAAGCAGCTCATTAGTCCCCACACTTGCAGCATTTGCTCATTAAAGTTGGTAGAAAAGAGCTGCCTTGGAAACCTATCATCTAAATATTATTTTAATTTATAATTGATCTTTGTTCATCATTATTTTCCCCAGTCACCTCCAGTTTCCTAAAATCCTACGTTCGTTAACAAAAGCCATCTCATAACCGTTCAAGGTCTGTTTATCTAAAAAGTTACTTAGTTAAATAAAAAATTGCTGAAATATTGCAGAAATCTTTGAAAATCAGCAACACTACTCACTGTCGTATTAAACCATTTCTCAGTTTTTAACTTTGTGCAATACAAAACAGCTGCCAGCTTTGTTGTTTGTCCTCAGTTGAAGATGCTACTTCTCCATGGTCTTTAATTACCCAAATTCACATTTCTGCTTTTCTCCCCATCGTTTATTACATACCATTCACTAGACCAAACTGAATTGCTTAATTTCTCTTAAAATGTTCTCACTGACTTGTCTCCTGTCACCGATTTTAAGACCAGCAGTCACTATGATACAGAGCTGCAAGCTCTGCTCTGTGCGTCATTGAGATTTTACCACTTCTTTCCTGTATAGCTATTCATAAAATCCAGCCTAATCTTTTTTTGTGACCAGAGTGCTCTTAAGTTTCATTCCTTCACCTCCCATCTTGATGGCTTCCTCTTCACGTACTCCCACATTTCTAATCTGCCACCTATTTAATGAAAGGTGCCACAAATTGCAAGATAGCTCCTGTGCTAAGACCTAGCTATTTTCTTTTTACCTTTGATTGAGTCTCCCAGCACACCACCTCCTCTTTAAATTGCTTTTCTTTCTCTTCAGTACATTTCACAATTCTGGCCTAGCCTGCCTGCATAAGCTTCGTTCATTTACTCTTCCAGCAACTCCTTCCACCGTTTTTACTAACTTACTCCAAGCTGGACTACACAGGTTGTAACTTCTCACTCTTACCAAATTTCAAGACTCAATTCTGTTGCTAGGTCTTTAGAAAATGAACCAGACATTTATTTATGGTGACCTCTTAAATATTCATGAGATGTGTCTGCATTGTGCTTTCCGCTGCAGCCCATGCTGTCCCACTGTTGTGGGTGTCCCAAACCATCATTAACCCAGAAAAAGGACAACTGATCATAGCTGGCAAACATTAGACCTTGTTTCTTTTGCATGATCATATCATCCACTCCTCTTCCTTTCTACTGTCCTAAATCTTTAACCCCTTCATTGTATGAGGACTCACATCACTCAGTACTATAACATGGGTATATTAAACACATGAATGGTTTAATATAGGCAGTAAACCTTAATCTAACATTAGCAGAAAAAGCAAAGCAATGTTTTCTTGCATCCACAGGTATATTATAAATTATTACAGGATAATTAACTAAGAAATACAGGGGATGTCTAAGGTACATTGCATTACAGTGTCTTGGCAGAGATGCATAACTTAGTTAAAACCTGCCTGTTGTCAAAACTGCTTTGATGAAAATAACAATCTCCCAAATCTTATAAAATCTGAGCTCATGCTTCACAAAGCAGAGAACATTTCCTTCACTGTACTCTGCAGAAATCTGCAAGTAAGCAGATACTCTGCATTATCCTAAATCCACCCAATATTACCCGCTCAGAGCTATCACCTATTCAGGAAGTCAGAGGCCTTACCAGAGATGGCAAAGTCTAGGACAGGCAGCAGAAAGAGCCCTGTCTGTTTCTCCACCACCTCTGCCTGCCAGGGCTGCACCACGGCAGCCAGCAGAGTCTTCGTTGGAGACCTCAGGGCTGTTAAGTTAAAGACAGGCCAAACAGGCACAGGGACATCCTTGGCAATTGGGTGAGAGTTCAAAGTGGTTCAAATTAACTTTGCCATACCTCTCCTCAGGTCGCAAGAAGGAAAGTTCTGGTGCAGAACTGGATTGCTTCTTCATTTTCCATGCATGAAAATCCTCCTATGTCTTGGCAGAGTCATAGAAACAAATCCAGCATAATGGAAGGAGTTTGTAGGGAAACTCCCCTTCTTTGTCTACTTGGGATATTTCTCTCCTGTTTTTCTGTCTCATCCATCTCCCTTTTATATTACCTAGTCCATTCTTATCCTCCCCACCCTTTTTTGTAGCCTGTTTGCTAAAATAAGGTGTTTTCTTGGAAACTCTAATCTAAAAGCCTTTTAACTGTTAAAGATTAACCATTAAAGCATCTGTGGAAAAGCACAGGTTTCCCTGACACTTGACTCCAGTCTCCAGCATTCCAAAACTCAGCTATTAGTAATGCTTCAATAGCTTGTTCATGATTAACGGGTTGGTATGAAGACAAGCTCAGTTCCTGCATGGAAATGCAGGCTAGTATCGTGTGCCTAGGTGGGGAGCTACAAACGCCTCTAAGCGCAAGCAAGCAAGTGTAAGAATCCGTCTTTCAGTGGCAAAATTTGTTGGAGATTTTGGTTTTGACGAAGCTTCTAGTGAGTTTTCTGAGAGTGGTTTGGTTGCTTTCAGAGTGGAAGAGAGGAGGGTTGCACACGTGCCTGTGCACAGGGAAAAAAGGATGAGTGAAGCAAAGAGAGCCTAGGTGGAGGACATCAATAAAAAAAAGGGCTTTTTAGAGAGGATGAGATGCATGTGCAACTGGAAAAGCAATGCTGAAGTAGTAATTTCTGAGCACACAATATGCTTCAGATAAGAAAACTCAGTGCTATGACACTGGAAGGAGTTTTCCAAAAGGTGTCTACAAGCATGTTGAATTTGGGGGCCAAACATGGTCTAAATGCTCAAAACTTTACAAATTTACCTGGATTTCCCTATAAGATTAACAGATATTTGGATCTTTTCCTTATACAAGGTGATCAAAAGCCATTTTCAATATCAGTGAGAGGTTTCCTACACAGCATTTTGCTTAGTTATTTGTTTCTACCTCACCATCAAATCACAGTAGAAGCCATTTCACCAATTAGATTGATATAGCTAAACTCTTTTTAAAGGAAGGGTATAAGGCACAATAGACTGAAATTTCTTTGTGTTTAGGAATTTCAGTGAAATTTCAAATGGCTTTTCAATATCTGCCTTAAAAAATAGAAGTAATTAGTTTTATTACAAGTTCATTTGTGATTTGGAAGCATCTAGATCCTCTAGCAGAATCAAAGATCCTAGGGCAAGGACTAACCCAACTGACAACCAGAAAGAGAGCAACAGAAAGGGAATGATGTTGGCTTTTCTCAATTATTTCTTTTTAATTGGGGTTTTGTTGTTGTTATTACATTAACTGTTAGTACGTAGGATTATTTACAGGCCTTGCAATTTGCAGAAGCTTAAACCAGAGGGATTAGGGGACATGTCCTGACAAAAAACATTGATTCCTGTATGGCTTCGTATATGAAAACGCTGCCACCAGAAGAAACAAACATGCTTGGGGATAACTTCTTTTTCCTCATCTTCAGTACATGACAAAGAGAAAAGCTGCCTTAAAAATGGTAAGAGAAAGTAGTAATTTAGTCCTTTCTTTGTGTCACAATGACATTACATCTTCGAGGAGAGATTTCAGCTGCATGCATATGTATGAGCTTGTGTAGCCATTGAGATTTTTTATGTATGTAGAACTCATTCAAAACAATAAAGACCAAGATCAAGCCAAGAGCAGCCTAGAAGACAAGAGCCTGAAATGTCTCTGAAAATGTTGACAAAAGTTTAAATTCTTCATTCTGTCTTCCAACTGCATCTCTCAGTCAAAAAAGTGAGAACAATAAATATAATAATGGCTTACCTCAACCTTAGTAAGTCTCTGGATAAGACAAGTTGTCAGGAAGGAAAAAGATTGGAGAGAAATAATCAGAGTATTCTTTAGAAATACTTGAGAAGCTGTTAGAACCACAGAAAAAGACCAATAGCCTCAGTTAATAATTTGCTAGTATCCAGTGGTTAAGCTTTGAAGAGAAACTGTTGGCTTCTAAGAATACAAAATTCTTCCTATGCTCTGTGTAAAAATCATCTTTTTATGTGTTTGTGGGTGTCATGTGCACAGAGAAAACAATATCTCAGGTGCAAAATTGATCTATCAATGTAGGTATTGCAAACTTCACTGAAGATTTAGCCCCCAAAATTTCTCTAGCTGAAGAACATCATACTATCTATCATTCCATAGTAACATGCTGTAGAGTAATGCAGAAGTAACAATTCATTGAACAGTAACAACCAAGGAAGTGTGAGCTTTTTTTTTGAAAAGCTGACTTTTTGTAAGTAAGATTAACATGCCGTAAAGAGTTGCATTAATCTCAGCCAATCAATGAGCTGTTCTTATAACTCATTACTTTGCCTGTGGCTACCCTAGAGTGAGTGTAAAGGCATGTCAAAATGGGTGGAGATATGAAAACAAGTACACTTAAAAGGATTTTTTCTCAGCTCCCACCTACACCTAAAAGTCAGGTAATGCTCTGCTGTCTGATTTGGAGCCACATTCCCACTTCCACCTTTTAGTCTTGACCTATTTAAATTCTCAGCTCAAACAGTATGAAATAGCAGGGGGAGAGAAGAATGACAGCACCTACTGGGAAGTGCACTGTAAGACATAGTGCTGTTTCATTCAGTTCCTTAGTGTGTCCCCAGATGCAGCTGTTAAAAATGACAGGACTCTGCCTGTGAGAGTGACCTCAGTGGGAATAGGTCTGGGATATACCCCGTAGCCACATCATACCCCGTTGCATTTAAAGAAACTTTTCTTGGAAGAAACCGTTTGGCTTACTGAGTTCAGACTAAATGTTTCACTCATTTGTTTGGTGGTTTTTTTCCCCAAGTTTCTTCCATAGCAGCCTTAGACTTCTTCAGAGAACATTTTCTGTTTCATGGCAGACTCTCCAACACAGAATTTGTGTTTCCAGTCATGTTACTATTTGTCTCTTTAAGCCTTGCCCTGAGTGTCACCGGTAGCTCTGCTGCCCTCCTTTAAACGCATAAAGAAAACATCTTTGTCTGCAAAATCTCATTGTTCTGAACTGTTCAAGTGACATTTATGGTGAGTAGTAATAAAGGAATTTCAAGCAATTTGTAAAAAAATCAGACTACTTAAGCCTCTGTAAGCTTGTCACATCTGTATCAGCAGTAGTGCTGCTTGTTAGTGTCTGCCTAATAGACACCCATGGCTGCCTGGAAGATTGCGTACAGTGTGGCAATAAAAATGCACCTGTGTTGGCCTGCAAAGGCCCACGCAGGGCTTTTTCCATGAGGCACTAATAAAGCCAGGCCTGTAAAATCCCCAAAAGGAGGTGATGCCCAGCCCAGTAACAGCCCAAGCAACTGATAACCTCACCGAATCAGTTCCTCTTCTCTCTCCTGCACTCCTGCCATGGTGCCAAGTAAGTACAGCTGAGCTTTGTCAGGCTCGGCAGTCTGAAGGGTGTTTGCTCAACCCTCCTGGAAGCTCTGGTCACTTGCTCTGAGTTTGCTGTTGCTGTGGTTATGCCGCTACAGACACTTGAGATGGGAAGAATAAAAGGAATTCAGGTATGTTTATGCGAACTGTTGTGATAGTGTGTGTCCTTCTTTAGACGGAGAGCTTTAATCACAATGGGAAGGCATGTGTTGTCTCGCTGGTGTGTGGTGGTGCTCAGTTGCCTCCCGTGAAAATGTCAGATTTGATTGTAAAGGTTAAAAACAGAAGGATACAACAAGTAATGCTTTGAATAAACGTTTCTGTTGAACACTGCGTGCCTCTTGCTTATGGAGGAAAAGATAGTGATTTGTATGCCTGTCTGTGCTAGCTGGTCAGGAGTGTGCAGAAAGGATCAGAATTTTTTGTTTGGAGAGGGCTAGGGATAGACTCATGGAAGTGAATGAGAACTGTTGAGCACAACTTAGTTATTTGGGCATGTGATTTTAGTTTCACTTGGTTTTCTTGAAGTCCTAAAACTCAGATTGTGGGCTCTCTGCTACCCCTTGGGGAGAGTGTAAAAGAAAGAAAAAGTATATGCTTGTTGCCTGTTTCCATGGCATGAACTTGTCAGCCGAGAAGAAGAGGGAGACCATGGGCAGAACCAAGCAGGAGAGTGTGTGGGGACGAAGTCGTTTGGGTAGCAACACTGTGAGTTGGGGTCTGCATCATTCCCTCTGGGCAGAGTACTGAAAGAACCAGCCTAGTGTAACAGAGCTGTGAACTTCCCAGGCTTTTGCACGGAGCAGATGGATAACTGAACAGAGAGGGTCAGTGCATCAACTGCTGCACTTACTGAAAGTGTGATCCGGTGCAGCATCAGGGTTAGGTGTTTAAATTAAGAAATAACAGAAGTAGTTACTCATTCAACTCTTACTGGTCTTTCTTATGCTTATGCAGGATAAAGATGTATCACTTAATCTTATTTTCAGACATTGTTCTAGATCAAAATATGCAATAACTCAAACTTTTGGCAAATTTTTGCTGATAATTATTACAGAGTTTTTGAAAATTGTCTCAACCAATCAATTTGCTCCAGATTCTCACTGACATAACTAAGGAGATCCACCATGCAGGGAATACTGTCAGCAATTAGAAACTAAGGTTTGTTCAGCTGCTTTACTCCCTGACCATTCTTGTTCTTCGGGGTGCGGCATATAGCCAGTATTTAGGGTCTTGATGATTTTGGTTTTCTTTGGAAGGAAACTCATGAGACAACTGGCTGCATTCACTGGTAGGACCCTGTTTCCTTAAAAAAAAGATTCCCCAAAATAATAGGGGAAAAAGATTAAAGCCTCCATCCTAGGAAATCCAAGTCTGATAGTGTGTCTATGAGAAACTGTTTCTTAATTTACTCCAGAAGTTTTGTTTGTATACATTTCCTTATTTGCTATCTCTCCTGCACAGGTTCAGCTCATTATTTGGAGGGACTGGAAGATTGCAATTTGTCCTAGGAAAAAAGTATCTTCAAGATGCTGCAGGTAAATTGTAAAATCTTGCCATTGCCATGCGGCTGGTTGTTTTAACTGCTTTGGTCATGTCTACCTCACTCCGAAGAGAAGTAAAATGGGCTTTCTGCTGACAGCAGCAGACAGTGCTCTCTCATTCCTCAGATTAAAACAGATCTGTGACTCTCCCATGTCAGCAAGTTTGCTGATGACACCAAGCTGTGTGGTGCGGTTGACACGCTGGAGGGAAGGGATGCCATCCTGTGGGACCTGGACAGGCTGGACAGGTGGGACACTGCCAACCTCATGGAGTTCAGCAAGGCCAAGTGCAAAGTCCTGCACCTGGGTTTGGGCAATCCCAAACACAAGTACAGGCTGGGCGGAGAATGGTTTGAGAGCAGCTCTGAGGAGAAGGACTTGGGGTACTGGTGGATGAGAACCTGATCATGAGCCGGCAGTGTGCGCTGGCAGCCCAGAAAGCCAACCCTATCCTGGGCTGTATCAGGAGAAGGGTGGCCAGCAGGTCGAGGGAGGGGATTCTCCCCCCTCTACTCCACTTTTCTGAGACCCCACTTGGACTACCATGTCCAGACTTGGAGCCCTCAGCCTAATAAGGATATTGACCAGTTGGAGTGAGTCCAGAGGAGGCCACAAAGATGCTCAGAGGGCTGCAGCCCCTCTGCTGTGGGGACAGGCTGAGAGAGTTGGGCTTGTCCAGCCTGGAGAAGAGAAGGCTCCGGGGAGACCTTGTAGCACCTTCCAGTACCTGAAGGGGACCTACAAGGAAGCTGGGGGGGGGGCTTTTTACAAGGGCCTGTAGTGACAGGACAAGGGGCAACAGGTTTAAACTGAAAGTGGGGCGATTTAGATTAGATAGCAGGAAGAAATTCTTCGTGGAGAGGGTGGGGAGGCACTGGCACAGATTGCCCAGAGAAGCTGTGGATGCCCCACCCCTGGAAGTGTCCAAGGCCAGGCTGGATGAGGCTTTGATCAACCTGCTTTAGTGGAGGGTGTCCCTGCCCATGGCAGGGGGGTTGGAACTAGATGATCTTTGAGGTCCCTTCCAACCCAAACCATTCCATGATACTATGATTCTATGTTTTCTTCATGACAGTCACCGCTACTTTGCAGCAGCACCCCTGCACCCTCTGGACGTGCACTGTAGGACTGTGAGTGGGAGGGTTTTTTCTGACTAATGGATTATAGATGGAACTGCAGACCTACACAGTGTATCTTTTCGTAAAGGAAAGCCACTGGGTATCCACATTTATATATCAAGAATCATGATAATGGATGTCTTTAATGCCTTTTGTAAATATTTCTAGAAAAATCAAATACGTAAGTGTAGAATTTTTGTGCTGTTTGTGTGTGGGTTTTATTTTGGATCTTGGGTTTGGTTTTTCTTTTTTTTGTCATTGGTTCCTTTTTCTTAATTTCAAAAGCCTAATTTAAAATACCATCTGTGATAGTGCTATAGGTATGACAGACCACAGATGAAGTGTGATTAGCTATGAAATTTAACATAGATTTCTGTTTGATTGGTAATTAGCTTATGGGATTTCCTTTTCAAGACGTTGTTGTCTCACAGGTCTTATATTGCTGCTGGAGAGGCTCAGTTTCAAAACCAACCTGTTTATGTGTGTAACCTAGCTATGACAACACAGTGTGAAGTACAAAGACGCCTCTATAATGCCACGAGATTCAAAATTTGTTGAAATTCCCAGCCTATTCTTCTTAGCATCTTATCTAAAAATTAATCTAAATTAGCAAGTTCTTACACTTAATTGGTTGGTTTCTTCTGAATTTATTGGAGTCTATATTATGAAAGTGGCAGTACTTATTTTAAACCATTTATAGAATCACAGAATGATAGAATCTTTGAGTTGGAAAAGACCTTTAAGATCATCAAGTCCAACCGTTAACCCAGCACTGCCAGTGCCACCGCTAAATCAAGTCCCTAACCATCACATCTGCACGTCTCTTAAATACCTCCAGGGATTGTGACTCAACCACTTCCCTAGTAAGTCTGTTCCAATGCCTGAGAACCCTTTCAGTGAAGAAATTTTCCCTAATATCCAGCCTAAACCTCCTCTGGTGCAATTTGGGGACATTTCCTCTTATCTGAAGAATATCAAAACACATTTGAAATGTATATCTTGCCTGTGGCTCCTTTTCTGAGCGTCTTGAAAAGCACGTCTGCCGCAAGGTGATTTCCCCATGGTTTACGTTTCCTTGAGCAAGAGTGGGTATCTGCAGTTTCAAAGTAATTTACTAATCTGTGGCCTGTGTATCCAGCACAGGTGACTTCACTGACATGGGGAGAGTGGGGACAAAAATAGCTTGATTTATCTGAAATCAGGTGGAAACTCCAACCAGGGAAAGCTATCATATAGTGAAATGGTGTTGAATACGTCTTTCCCTTTTGCTTATCTATTTCTTTCCACTTACAGGTTTCCACAATGCGTTGTTAGGTACATGTAGTGTGACCAAGAACCAATTTCGGTAAGTACTTTCTTGGTATGATTTTACTGTAGTTTTGCATCCTGTGGGTACTAGCATATGTGTCAAGGCAGAATGGACTGTGCATTTGTTGTAATTAATGGTAAAGCTCCCCTTTCTGGTCCTTTGTTTTTGTTCCTGTCTCAGAGATTGGCAGAGAAAGGAAAGAGAAGCTGCTTTGCTGTTAGCAAGGGTCTGAAGTTTAGAATTCATGAGAATTCTTGTGGATGTTGGCATGAGAAATATGAGATTAGACAGGAGAAAAAAAATAAATTATTGTTTTTTGAAGAAGAGCAAGTGGGCTTTAAGTGGCTTCCTCCAAAGTTTTGTAGATGATGTCCATTTCTCACCCTAATACTCAGATACCCCTAAGTTATGTCCTGAGCCTTCGTTGACTGAGTGTGAAACAAATGAAACAACTCCAGGGCTCTGGATGGAAGGTCTGTCTTCTCACACCGTACCACGGGTTTGCCATCTTTGTAATACATTCTCACAGCAGTATGTCTGGAAACTGGCAAAATTAGCTGGAGCTTTTGCATGGACACCGTAGACTGTGAGAGCACTCTGACATGTATCCCTGTCTCTCCTGTTCAGGGAACATGGCAGCCCATGAGCCTCCCAGAGGGAATAGGAAAATTATGCAAGACACAGCTGTTTTCACATCTGCGTCATCACCTGCTGCTTAAATAAAGATGTCCCTTTTGTGTTCAGACAAAATGGAAATCAACAGCTACTCAAGCCCACACCTGAGAAAGGTCTTACTCTGTCCTTGCAGATGTTGTGCAGGACGTGGCGTGCTGTGGTGACAGGACAGCTAAGTCTTCAGTTGCGCCAAAAGCTGTCTGGGTGAGGCGCTGGCACAGGTTGCCCAGAGCAGCGGTGGGTGCCCCCTCGCTGGAAGTGTTCAAGGCCAGGCTGGATGAGGCTTGGAGCAACCTGGTCTAGTGGAGGGTGTCCCTGCCCATGGCAGAGGGGTTGGAACTGGATGGTCTTTAAGGTCCCTTCCAACCCAAATCGTTCTACGATTCTATCTTCAGCTTACCTCATTAGCTCACTTGGCTTCTAGCAGTACAAAACAAACCTTAAATCAGGTAAAAATCCTCATTGATCACTGTGATTTAGAGGTGGTGTAGTTTGTATCCACAGCTAGCTCTGCACCTTTCTGGTGTTTGGTACCGTGACATTCCTGCACCTGCCCGTTTGGCCCGCTGCAGCCTACTGAGCACAGCGCAGGCAGTCTGCAGAATTACCATTCGCTCCTTTGTTGACGTTTGCGTGTGGGTTTTTGCGACACATGACAGAATGCTTTCGTGGTTGTGGAGCGCTGCTCTCTAAAAGGAACTTATTTTTCCAGACATGTTTATGCACCCAGCTCATGCACAAGGCTGTGATTATGGCATAATGTTGTGGTCCAGGTCCAACAGACAGACCCCACAGCCCTCCAGCAGGCTGAAAGGACTACTGCTTCCTTTAGCTTCATCTGTGTGAGCTCCCACGGAAGAACACGTTTGATACCATCACTGTCAATAACACACACAGCTACAGTTTGATTTATGAAAGATTTCAGTATAAATTTTGTGAAAGGAAACGGTTGGTAGATAGGGTCTGAATTACAGTTCTCAGCTGTGGAAAGCTGTATGATGATGTGGGCTCCAGAACAGCCACTGTCTGCAGTAACATGCAATGTGCTCCGAGGGCTCATTCGATGGTTACCCACACTACTCAACCAGTACTTAAATCTTCACATTTCTACACTTTTAAGTTGGAGAATATATTCACAGTGCAAGTGATGTTAGCATTTTGGTTTTTTCACATACTGTTTTCAGAGATGGGAGAGATTAAAGTGAATAATCTGGTGATGCAAAATTATGATTTGGGGGAATAGGCTGGCCAGATATGTTGGCTTTGGGTTTCTCAGTATGTTGAGTAAGGTTTCTTTGGCTGACTGCAATGCACTTTTTGCAGGTGGTTTGCTTCTTGTTCCTCTTATAAACTGAGTTGCAATCAGCCTGCATTTAAGCAATGAGGTATGTCACTACCAGTTTTCATCTGAGAAGCATGGTGTGGATGTAATAAACTGTACTATATAATGTGTGTGTGTGTATGCATTATATGTATATTTATATCTACAGAATAAGGGAAAGGCTTGTGGGTTGAAACCAGGACACGGAGGGATCACTCAGCAGTTATGGTCATGGGCAAAACAGACTCCACTTGGGGAAGAAAACAGAGAGTCATAAAATCATGGAATGGTTTTGCTTGGAAGGGACCTTAAAGACCATCTAGTTCCAACCCCCCTGCCATGGGCAGGGACACCCTCCACTAGACCAGGTTGCTCAAAGCCTCATCCAGCCTGGCCTTGAACACTTCCAGGGATGGGGCATCCACAGCTTCTCTGGGCAATCTGTGCCAGTGCCTCACCACCCTCTCCAGGAAGAATTTCTTCCTGATATCTAATCTAAATCACCCCACTTTCAGTTTAAACCCATTACCCCTTGTCCTGTCACTACAAGCCCTTGTAAAAAGCCCCCCCCAGCTTCCTTGTAGCCCCTTCAGGTACTGGAAGGTGCTATAAGGTCTCCCTGGAGCCTTCTCTTCTCCAGGCTGAACAAGCCCAACTCTCTCAGTCTGTCCCCATAGCAGAGGTCCTCCAGCCCTCTGAGCATCTTTGTGGCTTCCTCTGGACTCACTCCAACTGGTCAATATTCTTCTTATGGTGAGGACTCCACACCTGGACACAGCACTGGAGGTGGGATCTCACAAGAGCAGAGTAGAGGGGGAGAATCCCTTCCCTCGACCTGCTGGCCACCCTTCTTCTCCTACAGCCCAGGATAGGGTTGGCTTTCTGGGCTGCCAGTGCACACTGACGGCTCATGTCCAGTTTTTCATCCCTCTTCCCAGATTCAGCTTTGCTCCTTGCTTCCCTCCGTCCTCCCCCTGAGCGGTGCAGGGGAATGGAGAATGGGGGTTGTGGTCAGTCCATCCCACGTTGTCTCTGCTGCTCCTTCCTCCTCAGTGGAGGACCCTCACACTCTGCTCCTGCTCCAGCATGGGATCCCTCCCACGGGAGACAGTCCTCCACCAACTTCTCCAATATGTGTCCTTCACACGGGTTGCAGTTCTTCACGAACTGCTCCAGTGTTGATCCCTCCCATGGGGTGCATCCTTCAGGAGCAATCTGCTCCTGCATGAGCTTCCCACAGTGTCACGGCCTCCTTTGAGCGCAGCTGCCTGCTCTAGCGTGGGGCCCTCCCCAGGCTGCAGGGGGTCTCTGTTCCCCTGTGACCTTCCATGGCTGCAGGGCACAGCCTGTCCTCTCACCATGGGCTGCTGGGGAACCTCTGCTCAGGCCCAACTCCTCCCCGCCTTTCCTCACTGACTTGGGGGTCTGCCTGGTTGTCTCTCTCTCACCACACTCCGCTCTACACTGCAGGTTCTCCTTGTTTTCCCCTCTTAAATATGTTAATCACAGAGGTGTCAATTGGTTCAGTCTGACTAGGGGCTGGGGAAGCTTCTAGCAGCTTCTCACAGGAGCCAACCCTATTGCTCCTCCGCTGCTACCAAAACCCTGCGGCACAACCCCAATATATAGACCTGTATAATAGAATGTATATATATCACATCCGTGACACTACCTCTGTTAAACATCTCCTTCAAAGTCATTTTTTGTACACGTTCAATTATTGCTTCTACTTTTGCAATTAGTCACTTGTCACCCTGCTTTCGGAGCACCTTCCTTTACTCCTGCCTAGCACCAGTCTCAGCTGCATAACAGTAGAAGAGTTTCTCATGGTAAGAACCTAATGGTTTCCGTGCTGTTACCTGAGAAGGGTGGGTTTATATGCAGAAGTTCCCTTTCTGAACAGCTTTGGCACATTTGCAAAAATTTATCAGATTCACTGTTGTTCAGATGGAACAAACTGGAGCTCAACATGTAGATAAAGATGTAACTGTGGAACAAGCTGACTTGACCATACCGCAGCAGCTTGCAGTGGGTCCCTGATGTCAAGAAACCGTGCAAAACCAGCAACAGCTACTCACTTCTGTTACCTGCAGTGTATGTCCACAAAGTGGGGAGGATCCTCCTTGCACAGTTCAGCTCCTCCACAGAGGGATGAGCAGGACTGTGTCATCTTCTCACCTTGTGCCACAGTGAAAGTGATGATACATGTTGAGGAGGACTTTCTCTGCTGTTTGGAAACTGCTCCTGGAAGGTCACTGCCAGCATTACACAAGGACCTATGCGTGGCTCTCCAAACAGACCTAGGCAGAAAAATGTTCAGAAATGCCTCGGCTACACGAAAGACACTGTTTTGGTTCAGGCGATTAAGTAAAATTTAAAAAGGCAATATTTTTTCTGCAATAAGCAGTAAGCAAAGTCTCGAAGTTATGCCAGCTGGAAAATAAGAAGGGCCACGGAGGGCCCTTTTGTTTCTAGTCCAGCTTCTAAAGACAGCAGCATGTTGTGCTGTTACAGCTGTGGGATACTGACCACTTGCAACAGAGCCTGCCTGGGACAGGTTTGGCGGTTGTGACTCAAGAACACCAGCACTGGTGCACAGGGAAACCAGATGTGGGGTTGTGAGACCCCACCTGGAGTGCTGTGTCCAGCTCTGGAGCCCTCAGTTTAAGAAGGATATCCATGAGCTGGAACGAGTCCAGAGGAGGCCATGAAGATGCTCCAAGGGCTGGAGCTATGGGGACAGGCTGAGAGAGTTGGGCTTGTTCAGCCTGAAGAAGAGAAGGCTCCGGGGTGACCTTATAGCACCTTCCAGTACCTGAAGGGGACCTACAAGGAAGCTGGGGACAGGGACTTTTTACAAGGGCCTGTAGTGACAGGACAAGGGGTAATGGGTTTAAACTGAAAGTGGGGAGATTTAGATTGGATATCAGGAAGAAGTTGTTCCCGGGGAGGGTGGTGAGGCACTGGAACAGGTTGCCCAGAGAAGCTGTGGATGCCCCATCCCTGGCAATGTCCAAGGCCAGGCTGGATGAGGCTTTGATCAACCTGGTCTAGTGGAGGGTGTCCCTGCCCATGGCAGGGGGGTTGGAACTAGATGATCTTTAAGGTCTCTTCCAACCCAAACCATTCTGTGATTGTATGTTCTCTAGGAAAGCAAAGCCTGCAAACCAGATTTGGGGAACCTTAGCGTTTCTTCAGGATTGGTATGCAGAAATCTGTTGGTGCTCTTTGGATGAGTACCTTGCTTGGTTACAACTGTTTTATTTCAGCAAAAGTTCTGAACTCTGTTGTTGCACTATGGGGTGGCTCCTGTGATTCTTGTGCTGATCAGCCTTTCAGCTTTCAAATACAGTCCTAGAGAGTCCTCATCTCTAAAAAACTCTTAAAACACAATCTCATCAACAGAATGGCAGTCTAAACACCCTTTAGTGGGAAGAAAAGCAGCATCTGAGCTGTTCGTATTCTAGTAAAGCAGCAGAATAAGGAAAAGCATCGGTTAGCTGTATGGTTGGCCAGCACCGTTCGTGCAACATAGACCAGGAGTCAAGACTTCAGCATCTTGTAAAACCCAGACAGCTGTCTCCAGTGTCTACATTAATTTCCCTCTTGCCCTCTTCTCTGTCGGTGAATGTAAGGAACGTAAAAGTTTACTTAAATTTACAGCAAATCTCACGTGCTGAGCACTGAGAAAACCTGGTTGCTGCCAGCTGCCTCTTTGGCAACGTAACTGCCTCTGACTTCCTGCGTCTCTGCTTTCTTTGTGTTCGCAGGGTGCAGCTGTCTCCTTCACGCTGCCTTTCCCTGCTGCATGTTAATCATTTACCTGCCATAAGCAGGTCAGCCATTATTTCTGCCTTCTCCCAACCCGCACAGACTTGCTGGGTGATTGGAATTGCCTTTGCTCCTCATGGAAGGTGAGGCCACTTGCTGTCCCTACAGGCCTCCAAAGAGAGAAATAGCAGCTGTTGTTGCAAACACTGTTGGCATCAAATGCGTTAGCTGGTGTCTGGTAATTGTTATTTTTTTCCATTAATGACAACAGCCTTGCATTTTGAATTCTACAGGTGACCTACTTACTTTTTGTTGTTTTGCACCACAGTGTCCCATTTTGTCTCAGCCAAGGCAGCCCTATCAGGCATGGCAAAATAGATATTACAACACACGAGGAATATTAGTTGCTTGCTGAGCCACATTGCTGCATCCCTCTGGACAAGTCGAGACTTATTAGTCTTAAGGGCTCTGTCTGAGCAGGGATGTGCTGGTTTCTAAGGTCTGTTTGTAGTTTTTTTTGGCTGATATCTTAGAAAAAATGGGTTTGAATCAAGAAATCAAAGAAAAGGTTCCAGCTTCTGAAAATTAAGGCAGTGGGGGACTGGGGTGTTTTAATTTGTTTTGAGATTTTCCCCTCCTAGGTGAGACATACAGTATTGCTCAATGGATTATTGTATTTCTACATATCCGTTTTGGCCAAACCCAGTGATCTTACTAAGATGCCCTTTCAAAAGCACCAGGATTTCTTCATCTGTCATAATCCTAACAATTCCAACAGGGGCATGAAGTACATCCAAGACCTGGAGGTCCTCCTCCTAATCTCCAGCCTAATCCATCACTCAGCGATGTGGAGTTTCTGCAGGATCTGTTTCAAGCTGTGTTTCTCTATCCCCACCCCACCGCCTGTTTTTCAGCCTCTCGTGTTTCCACACTCGTAACAAGCTTTCTGGGCTGGTTCTGCCTCTTCTTGTCTCCAGCTTCTGGTCTGCGGTTCTTGCTGTCCTCCAGCTGAGAGGCCCCTTTGCACTTCCACGCTGACTGCGCATTCATCTCGCAGCACCAGCTCACCGTCCCTTCATCCTGGGCTTTCCAGCACTCCTAAAAGGAGCTTCCTCTTTTTGCCAATTTGCCATCATGCCCTTGCTCCTTGTTTTCACCCCTTCTTTCGCCCCCAGCTCTCACCTCCGTGCTAACCACGTGTAAACGCAGCAGTTGGTAGCTTTCTGTGGACTAAAGCGTCAGACGCACCGAAACGGGCAGGAATTCCCCATCACCTTTCTTTGTGCCCCGTGCTTCTCCAGACGGGAGCCATCGGCGAGCGCTACCTTCATCCTCAGTAGCCTCCGAGTCTTTTCGGGGTGAGCGTGCCCTGAAGCGCTGCGCTAAAACCGACCGCTTGCGCTCTGGTGGGGTGGGTTTTTATTTTTTGAAACAAGGAATTATTACGTCTTCCTACCGCTGCCTCGACCCACCGCCTGCGGCCGGGGCGGGGCGGGGCGGCGGGGGCCGGGGCGGGCCGCCCCCTCCCTCCGTCCCTCCCTCCCTCCCTCCCTCCCTCCTTGCCTGCCCCCGGCAGCCCCGCCGCGCAGTTGCTGCCCGGTGTTTGCGGGGAGAGGTGGTGCCGCGCCGCTGCCGCGTGAGTGGTCCCGCCGGGAGCGGGGAACTGCGGGGCGGGGGGCGCGCCGGGGGCCCCGACGCGTCCCCGCCTGTTGGCCGCCTGGTCTGCCGAGCCGAGCCGTGGGGAACGCGGGGTCTACGGGGTCCGGGTTGGGGCTGGGAATAGGCGCTTCCTTCCGCGGGGTCTCTCACCTCTTCGGGCTGGGTGGGTTCCGGGATGCTTCGTGCTGACCCCTCTCCCTGTTTGCTCTCGCACCCCCAGTGCCGCTCCAGTAACCCCCTCGCTGTGCCTCGCTGTGCCTCGCTGTGCCTCGCTGTGCCTCTTTGCTCCCCACTCCATCCTCAGGCAGCACCCCAGAACTGTGGGCAGCACCCACATCCCCTGCCCCTGGCTGCACCCTGCTGCGCCTCCCTCAGACCCTCAGGGCTTGCCCCACAGTGGCCATCCCAAGCCCCCTGGCTGTGCCCCGCACCCCACGCTTGCCCCCAACCCTCCCTCCGTGCCCCTCACCCCACGGTGCCAGTCCCTCCAAGCCCTCTGGCATGGAGCTCGTTCTCTTGTCTTGAAGAACAAGTCTCACTGAGGACGAGGCGTGGGCACGGCCTCCACCTTGTGCAGCAGGAGGCTGCATCAGGGATTTGGTTCTTGAAAAACGCTTTTTCCTGCCCACACCCCACAGAGAGAAGAGTGGTCCTGGGCACACGGAGATGCAGGCTCCTTTCTCCGCAGGGGCAAAGGTTGGAGGCAGCTAGGGGAGAGGTGTGGCCCACGTGCTTAAGATGACATTAAATGTAGGGCTGGAGGGGTGATGTCTAGTCAGGGGTTGCCTGGCAGGTTGAGAGGGTGTCTGTCTGGCTTGCTGCCTTCCTTCCCCTCAGGGACAGGTCTTCCCTGCCACCGTCCGCAGCAGGTCCGTGCTTACGGGCTGGCAGCAGCAGCCAGGCTGTGAGCTGAGGAAGCGGGTGTGTGCCGGCTCGTGTGGCCGATGAGGGTGTGTTGGGCCAGTCTCGTGGACTTGTGCTTTGTAAGCGTGGATGTCGTGTGTGGCGTTCGAGCACTGTGATGACGTCGATATTTCATTTGTAAATGTGTTTTAAGTACGCTGATACTTTGGTTGGGTTTTGGGTGTTGCTGCCACTAAGACACAATTGTTGGATGCGGCGTGGTGAGGCTGCAGACCAACTCTTATAGATTTCTTTGCTTGCTTGTGCCGGAAATCAAGTTAGCTAAAGCTGTTTGGACAGACCAGAAACGTTACTGTTGTGTATGGATGCCCTCTTCCTTACTCCATCGTAACTCGGTCCTTCCCAGACCCGACTGTAGGTCTGTACTGAACGCTGCCATGTGGGAAGAGTTTGAACGAGTTTTTCTGGTTGTCGGGAACAGTCTGGGAACGTTGTGCAGCCTGATTCACTCTGCTGCTCAGCACTGGGGTGCTGCCCGGGAAGCATTCAGACTGCCTTGGGTAGAGGCGGCGCTGCCGCTTATCGACATGGCATTAAGCCCTGTGGACATACCCCAGAAATGCTTCACCGAGGAACAGGTGCGCTTGTACTTACACGTTTGAAGGAAAAGTACGAAGACCTAGGATATGAGAACCTAGCCAGGCGTAGGCTTGAAGTCTTCCTAGGCAGCACCTCTGTTGCAGGTGTGGGGAATAATGCAGCTTTATGGTATTTCAGTAGAATGTGTCAACCAATTTTCTATTAAATAGTATCTATTTACTGGTGGAGTGAGGCAGGTTATGGTAGGAGGCAATATTCATGGAATGTGTTGGGAAAGATGCCATGGCTTTAGTCAAGTAGTACCTGCCAAGTGGAATTTATCTAGTTATGAAGCTCACCAAATACCATGAAATACCTATCAACTAATTACATACCAGTAAATGAACTAATCGGGTATGCTTCTGTATCCTGACATGACCTGCCGGCCTTGGCCGAGTGTGCTCTCCTTGCTGTGCCGTGCCCTTCCTGGCTTTGTTTCACTCCGCTGCAATAAACTGGGAAGCTCCCCCCCACCCCCACCCCCCACCTTGTACTCCTGCTCTTCCTCTTGAATCTGCTTCTGCTCACTACTGCTTATCTAATCTCTTCCTCTGGCCTGCCCTCGCCCGGTTGCTCAACACACGGATTTCTGAAGGTGCAGAGGGAGGCAGAGGGGTGAGCAGCACGTGGGAGCTGCGGGGAGGGAAGTGGGAGGACGTCGCCACTCTGCCATGTTCAGGTACAGGAGGTGGAAGGGAACCGGGATTCCTTCCTGGATCTTTGTTAGCTGCTCGTGAAATCGTGCTTGTCGCATTCTGGATGTAACTTCGCAGACTTCGGGAGGCATCTCTCCCCTCGCCTCATTGCTGTCAGAGCCTCGCAGTTCTCCTGGTGACGGCTGGTGAGAGCTCCCTGCTGTGCCCTGGCTGAAAGGAGAGAGTTTAGCTCCGGACTGTGGGTTAAACTAATCTGACTCGCTCTGTCTGAAGTGGGTTAAGGACCAGTTGTAAAATGCGGGTGGTAGAGCTATGGCACCTAAGCAAGGATGAATAAACGGAGTGGTGTCATCTTCAGCAGCACATCGTGACTTTATGAGAATTACTTTATATCCCTACGCTCATTTTGACTTCAGGCTAGCAGATGTGTGAAGCTTTAAGCCACTTCCCAAATCCTTGGTGGCTGGAAGGGCAGAAATACTCCATTCCTCTGACTATTCCTCTGTCCCTCACAGCAGCCCCGTTCTGGTTTTCCTTCCTGAAGAGACAGCAGGTGACACGCACACAGGTGCAGCGGTTTTATCCGTTTCCCCTTTGCCTGAGTGCCTGTTAAGTTTGAGAACTGGCAGTTTGGATTAGGTTTTCCTCTATTACAACGTATGGATGCTCGAACAGCAGCTCTGTAGGCCTTTCTGAGTGTTTTGCAGGAGGCTGCTCTGTGCTTGGAAGCCACCACAAGGTGGAAAGTGGCAGGAGCTAAACAGGGGAACTCCACCCCAGGAATAACCGTTAGTATAAAAAAGATTTAAATCACGTCAATAAAGCTGCTCAGTTGTTTTAGATTTAATTTTAGGAGTTTTCTGCTCACTTAAAATTACTTTAAATGCTGTTTAAAAGTTGGGTAGTTACTCTGTGTTGTTGCGCGGCGCTAGGGAGCAGGTCCCGCATGCTTGCCAGGCGGCCTCCCTCCAGTACCCAGGCTCAGTGCTACAGAGGGCAAATACAGCCTAAATGGTGAAATGTAAACCACCTTCTCCTTGAAAACATCAGATAATCTAGAACAAAAGCATAGCATTAACAAAATAATACATTTTTTTAAGCCTGATTGTACCTTTTCTTTGATGTAGTTATTTTAAAAGGCAAGAGCATGGAAGCTGGAAGGTCGCGCAGACTTCCTGTAGCCTGTTGTCACATGGTCATTTTACAAGAGGTTTTGCAAAGTTGCAAGTCTTGTAGCAGTTAAAAAGTCTTCTGTCCTTCTGATAATTTGTTGAAACCTGAAAAGTAAATTATTTCTGCCGAAATTAAGTATGTAAGTTTACGCTGATGGTAGACACCAAAACAACTCGGGTGTCTCTTTTCTTTACCTGTCTTTGATTTCAGTGTTTAATGCTGACCACTGCGCTGGAAATGTTAAATAGTTCTTTTAAAATTTTTTGGTCTTTTTGCTAAATTCACGTAAGGAAATGCTTTCCATGTGTCTGTTGATCTGTATTTTGATGTCCCCCCCACCCCGCCTTTGTTTTGCTCTTTATGTTCTGTCTGCCTATGATGGTTACACAGAACATTTCGTCACTGAAGATGGTGACTAGGAAAGACCTATAAGCAGTTCATAAACTGAGTAATGTGAGAAGAATACGTAGCTTAGAGCAGCACAGATGTAAAAGTGTCTTGGTTATTATCTTGGTTCTGGATGAGAATCTGAGGAACTGAATTTTTAACTTCAAAATCCTGAGCTAACACATAAAACTAATCTCTTACAAAACTACTTGTAAAGCCTGTTCAGCCCAAAGCAAGCGCTGGGTTCCACCTGCAGAGTGGTACGGATGTCCCAAGGAGGACAAATACAGGTGTCAATAAACGATGAATCACCTGATTTGCTGGGAGCAATGGTATTCTGATTGCCCCTCATAACTGTGTCAGGGCTGTATTACTCGTCAGAGTAAAAGCAGTGAACAGCGATTCTTAGCTTCCACTCTGCTCATGAAACCAACTTGACCCGATGTTTTGGTTTCACCAGCATTTCTTTTATCCTGGGTGCTTTTGCCCTTGTGTCACCTTTCTGTTGTGCTGATATAACCCTTGGTGAAGGCCGGTGCTGAAATGCACAGCAGAACTGGTACGGGTGAAAAATACTCCTTCCTTTTCTGCCAGGCTGTCTCCCCTTCCCTGGGTCTGTTTCCCAATCCGTTTAATTATGCAGCCAGAAAAACGGTTGTTCCAGCGCAAGTCAGGGGTGGCGTGTGAGCAGGTATGAGTAATGGGGGGTGAGGTGGATTAAAATGACACTGGTACGGTGAGAAGCGCTCTTAGAATCGCAAACCTCGTAGGGAGTCAGCCCTGCCGTGCTGGGGGAGGCCACTTGTCGCAGCTTTCTGAGTTCCTACGTGCTGCCCGCGTGCGTTTGTATTGCGATTCCTTTGTAGTTTGGATTAACTCTTATATTGATAGGGTGCCTTGCGCGCTGCGCCCCACGCCTGGAGCCTCTATTCAAAGTCTCTCTTTTTTTTTTTTTTAAAGGTGTAACCTCGCCAATTGTGTGCCAATACGAGTGACTTTGGTGCACTGCAAAAACCTGTATGGAGGAGTAGTACATACGGTGTGAAAAGTTAAGATACAGGCATCTCCTGGGGTGGGACTCCAAGAGAATGCTCCCATCCCGGCATTCCGGGTGTATGGTATGTCTGAGATACAAACGTAGCTTACTAAGAATAACCCTATTCCTTTTATTCTTTGTTTTCTAACAAAAGAAGGGGACAACTCTTGCTGGAGTCAGAAACACAAAGATCAGTTTGTTGATTTGGAAATAATTTGCATTGTATCATCGGTCCTGGAATGGCTTTAAAACGAAGTCACAAAAACCTGATTCAGTGCTTCTCTGTACGCTTTTAAATTACGGGTACGGTTCGTGCTGGTACCGTGCCCTTCCTTTCTGCAGAGTTTTTTGAGGTGACAAGTAGATTTTGTTTTCTGTTAGGTTTTGCCTGTTCCGTTATAAAGTGAAGTGACTGGAAATTGTTACCAGTAGTCGAAGCTGGTATTTTTTGATACGTACCTGAGCAAAGTGACTGGGAAGGAGAAACTTCTTGGTTTACAGCTGTTGTCACAGGAGAAAAGTTTTGGGTGTTTTTGTTGTTGGTGGTGGTGTTTTGTTTTTTTTTTTTTTGTAGGGGGAGAGTACTTCTGTTTAGTGAAGTTTTGAAATACGGTCAATATTTGTCAAGTGTATCTGATTTTTTTGTAAAGACTTTACGGCCAGTATTTTCAATGGCTTTCTTTTGGCCAAATGCTGTGGGTTTTTTGTTTTTAATGGAAAGGTATTGGCTGAAGCATCAGGAGTATCAGGGTAATTGGTCAGGTGTGCTCATTTATTCTGTTAAGTAAATACTGCAGTATTTGTTTACCATGTGGCATTACCAACAGAAGGGGATGGGCAGTGTAGAAATGTCTGTAGTCTGTCCAGAGAAATAGTAGCAGGTAGTGTTGCCTTCTCCTCTACAGGTGAAAATTACTTAGATTTAGGTGTAGTGCAAGTGAATACAGTTTATCTTACAGGTTTAGTGTTTATAACATCTACTACAATCCCTTTTTGGTTTGTTTAGATGTACGGTTGGAAATATCTGGATTAAATACGTTCTTGGATCACTTTTGTAGTCAGGAGTACTGTGGCTTGTCTTTCCAGCACTGAAATAAGAGATTCACATTTGAGACTTTGCTGTACAGAATGGGTCTGACGAGCTTAATGAAATTATTGTAATGCACTTTGGAAGTGCCCTGTCCACTGTGGTCTCTTGCGACTGAGACGCGTAGATGACACTGTGTACAAAAGCAGAGAAGCCGATGGAGGTAAGCTCAGGCGCACTGTCAGCTTGGAAATTAAACCTTTTACTAACCCACTTCTGAGCTGTGCTCCTCAGAAACTTAGTTCCGGACATGCAATCCCTTCAGTCACTTGCATTGTTACTGTGCCAACAATACTGTTTCTGTAGTACCTTTTGTTCTGTACCAAGTTAAGCTGTTGAAGAGGTGTCTGCTTGAGCTTGTTTTTACATGAAGAAGTGATAAAACAGTAAGGCAACTCTGTAAATAGCTTTTATGCATAGCCCTGGTGTTCAGGAAGTCCACTCATTTTGACTTTGAACCCTGAACATGACATGTTTTGGAGAAAGGAAAAGGTTGGGGAGACAGAGTGCAAAGCACAGGAGGTGTTAGAGCTCTCTGTGCCTCCCTTCAGCAAGTCCTTTAATGAGCGTTTGAAATGTTACGGGGTGGAAAACCCACCAGCTGGATTTCAGGTTGTCCCAAAACTGCTTCTGGCAAACTGAAGGGGTCCACTGATTCAATTAGGGGAGCTCCTCTGGAAGTTGCAGAAATAAGGTTCCTGAACGTGGACCGGACCATGTGGAGTTCTGGTTTGGTCTGGAGTTCTTCCCAATCCTTTGAAATGAGGCTGCCTCCGTGTTTCAAAACTGAACAGCTTGGTTACCCCATTTGAATTACATTTAAAAGTACGGGATGGAAAATTTCTTCTGGAGCTGTGAGTCGTGCAGCTTGGTGTTCTTGCTCTTACCCTGTAGAGGGTGAGATTGCATGCCATCGCTTGCTTTCATCCAAGCTGCTGGAGCGTCGGACAAACCTTAATTGAAACTAGACAGGCTTTTGTGATAAGCAAGGGAGCTGCTTTTAGCGATGGTGGAGTTGTATGACCTTGTCTCATTTGTTGAGCCAATGGCAGTGGGAAGAGGTCCGGTCAGTGGGAAAGTTTTATGGATACACTCAGCTGGACAAACCTGTAGCTATATAATGTGTATGGAAGATAGTCATCGTGGGTGAAAGCAGATTCCTTGGTTTGAGTGTGAACGATAAAATCATCTTGAGGCAAGGTAGTAGAGAAAGATTGGAGACAAACCACTGCGCTTAGAGACCCGCTCGGGTGATGAGGGCTGCACGCTTTTCCTTGGTTCGGACAGTGGCGTGTGGCCTGGTCATTTCGCGTAGTAACTGGAGTATTGAACGGGTAGCCAAGGCTTTGGTTTTGTTCACAGCTTTGCTGTGCTAACTGATGGAAAGGGTGACACTTCTTCCCTGGTGACTGAGTGCTCTGTCCAAAGAGTGAACCAAACACACTGACCTCTTTCGTAAAGCACTGAAACCTGTGCGTGAAAAATGCTATCTGAGGCTTTTTTGATAACTTAAATCCATAGTTATATATAAGCCTAATCTTTCTTTGTACTGGAGACAGTCCAGTTTTCTTCTCTTTTAGTGCTGCTGCATGCAGAGTGGACTATTAGACACTTGTCTGTTTCTTGTATACTGGTGTTTTACAGGAACATTAGTATTAGGCTGAGTACGCTGCTGCTTGCCAAGCTTCTGCGCTGGAAGTATTATTGTCTCCTGTGTTATTCTGATGTGGCACATCCCTTGCCTAATGCACTTTGTTGATGGGATACATTTTTTGAGCTATTTGTATTTGGCAATCTTTCAGGATCGGAAAGAGGAAAGAAAAAAGTGCAGTGCTACATGCTGTCTGGCTCAGCTGATCTATTTTAAACTGCAGTGATGTTTCTGGTCTTGGGTGGCCTCTGAGTGCTTGGAAAGCTAGTAAAAACTACAAAAAGCGTCAGGAGTGTAAAATACTGATAGAAGACAGAAAAGCATTACAACATACCTGTGATTAAACCTCTGTGTTGATGGGGTGTTTCATACTCTTCTGTGAAATTCTCTTTCAGTGTTTCATACTGATTTTAAGAAGTTCTGCTGTTACAAACTTAGAGCCTGCAGAATGCTGCTTTATTCACACAGTGTCAGGGGTTGGAAGGGACCTCTAGAGATCATCTAGTCTAACCCCCCTGCAGAGCAGGATCCCCTAGAGCAGGTAACACAGGAACAAGTCCAGGCGGCTTTGGAGAGTCTCCAGGGAAGGAGACTCCCCCACCTCTCTGGGCAGCCTATCCCAGTGCTCTGTCACCCTCACAGGGAAGAAGGGTTTCCTCACCTTCAGCTTGAACCTGCTGTTTTCCAGTTGATGGCCACTGCCCCCTGTCCTGTCACTGGACACCACTGAGAAGAGCCTGTCCCCATCCTCCTGACACCCACCCTTTAGATATTGATAAGCATTGATAAGATCCCCCTCAGCCTCCTCTTCTCCAAGCTGAACAGCCCCAGCTCTCTCAGCCTTTCCCCATATGGAAGGTGCCTCAGGCCCTTCATCATCTCAGTGTCCCTGCGCTGGACCCTCTCCAGTAGCTCCTTGTCCTTCTGGAACTGAGGAGCCCAGAACTGGACACAGCACTCCAGGTGAGGCCTCACCAATGCAGAGTAGAGGGGGAGGATAACTTCCCTCGACCTGCTGGCCACGCTCTTCTTAATGCTCCTGAAATTTCAGAATAATGAAGGCTTAAAAAAATTCCTCTGAGCAAAGGAACTAAGGTCTAGCTAACTAGATCTGGAGCAGAAGTAACCCTTCACAGCTGTGTAATGTCATTAGTACATTTTGCCATAATATCTGCGTCTATTTTGCATTTTCTGCTGTGCAAAATCGTATGTTTAAATAGCATGTTCCTGCATGTTGGTTGCTTGGAAATTGAACAAAGAACTGGCATATTTTTTAAGCTGGATTTTTATAACAAGATCTGGATTAAAGTGTTGCAAGACACTTTGGCTAATCGAGCCAGTGAATGTTTTTAGGTGGAGAGTGTTGTTTTCGTGTAAGCTTTTGAGGTTAGGTTGTCATCTGAATTCTGTTCCACGCAGCATTGCTTTACCCTTGGAGCAACCTCATGCTTTTACCTCCATAGGCCTTTGACTGCTCTGAGTCACCTTGACTGGATGCTTCCTCTCTCTAATGCTTGTAGGCAGCTAGGTATGTTCCTATTTCCTACTGTCTGTTGAGTCCTGACCCCTGGGGCTTTCACCAGAACCCTTTGGAATTCCACCACTTCTATAGTCCGTAGAAGGGTATCTGCACAGTAGGTGGGAAAGAGTGTTTTTGAAACTGCCCTTAGTACTGAGTCAAAGCAAAGGTTCCCCCATTCTTGTGTTCACACCATGTGCCCAACCTCTGTCAAACTGGATTACCCTCCAAGGGATGCAGTCACCACAAAAGGCAAAGGTGCTGTGGATAGTTATCAATCATGAAATGTTGTAACAGCATCCTAGATGGCTTGAGTGGTACCCAAAAGCCTACTCAGATTTCAAACAGAATCAAGTGGGGGTTTATAATATACTAATTTATATGTATTCATCCCTGGACTCAAAGTATAAGCACAACGCAACCTTGACAAGTGGCTTTGACTAAAGGAGGGATCTGCACTTCCTCCAGCTGTCCCAGATGTTCAGATGTCTCTGCCATATGGTCTCCATTCTTCTGCGATTCCTTTCGTGGGTACAGAGTACAACAGGCACTTCCTAGGAAATACCTGGCTTTTCCACCTCACCTCCGTTTCTGAAACTGTATTTCACTTCAGAGTAATCCTGGTCAAGCATAAACTAATTATTTCTCTTTTTTTTTTTTTTTTAAAGTAGAGATCTTTGGGATGCAGGAGACAAAACAGGAGTGTCAGGAGAAGTTTGAGGTCTATTCATGTTCTTATTGCTCTGTTTAGTTGTTCTGGCTGAGAGTCCTGTGTCTCCAAACAGTGTAACTTCGTGGGTTGCCTGACAGTCATGAGTATGTTTTGTAGTGGTTAACTAGACCTTTCATCATGCGGAAGAATGTTGATTTAAACAACAACAATAAAAGCAAAAACCTAAGGCTTTTATATCTTATTGCATATCCCTCGGTGATTTGGAACCTCCAACTGCAGCTGTACAAATTAGCAGATCTAGAAATATTTAGGATGTGGCAGTGTAGTAGCTCCCTGGGTCACTCCGCAAAAGCTCGTTCACAACAGCAGTTGATGTGCTAAGGCTGAAGTTGGGACCAGCAGGAGTTTTTTGTGATACTGCCAGCACTCTTCTCTGGGTAGGGCTGGTGTTAGGAGACTTCAGTTTAAAAACACGCTTAGCACGTATTTCCTTTATAATGGTTTGTGTCACCCTAGAGCTCTGCCGTCGCCTCTCGCTGTGCAGCGGCTGCCTGCATCTCGCTTCCAAGGTCAGGGTTGTGTGGGGTCGCTGCAGAAGGTGCCGACACAGCTGGTTCCAGCTTTCTGTGGAGAGAGCCTCCTAGGGAGGGTGCAGTCGCTGGTGTTTACAGTGCTCAACAGCATGTCTGCTATGCTAGCATGGTAGCTTAAAAAAAAGAAAGAGGGGGATGGAAGGGAGGGTGTCAGTTCTAGGTCAGCCGCCTTTAGATTTTTTCCTTGCCTGATGCAATGTAAGCAAAATCGGAGCAGAAAGAACGCGTTATTTTGCTGCCTAGGATGTCAGCCTAGGACGCAGAGGGTGGGCAGGCTGAGCAAGTGCGAGGCGGTGGGAAACAATGGTAAAGGAAATTAGCCCACGTCAGCATGAGTGAGCGGTGTGGGAGCAGTTCAACTGTTGTGAATTGCGGGATTAAAGAGTGAACAAAATAGTATGTTGCAACTCCACGGTGGTGTTATCAATGTTACTACTTACTAATATTCTGATCACAGCAAAATTACAGCTGGTGCAATAAAAGTTCTGTAAAATGATGTTGGCTTTGCACCACGGCAGCTGCATTGGCGGTAGCCGAGTTGTGTGTGCTGTAGGCAAGATGTGACTGTAGAAAAATACTTCCTTCCTTTGGTAATGATGAATATTTTTCAGTTTACTTGCTCACCTCCTCTTTCTTGGGGTGACTGTTGTGTTCTTAAGGTGATTAGATATATTTTTTATCTTCCTATGAAACTGCTTTCTGCTCTATTTTTATGTTACAAAAGAGCTCTGTCTGTCTTTGTCTGTCAGGGTGGAAATTTATGGTCTAGTTTTTCTATATTTATTTTTCTTCAGTGCTGAATAGCTACAGGTACATTGCCATTGATTACTTGGTTACAAGATGTCTTTGGAAATAAGAAGGCTTGTCTGCTTTTTTTTTTTGTCCTGGGTGTTAGATTAGCAAGATTTTACAAGATGTAACAAGTCTTGTTCTCATTTGTTTTAAGAAGTATTCTGTGGAAGCTGAAGTCTAGCTCTGTGTTTCTCTTTTTGTTTAGCTTCCATGGAGAGCCCTGCTGTGACTATTAATGACAGATTACATCATTGATCTATTAAATGATCACAACACAAACTAAGTTCGTTACCAGCCCTTGGTAGCAAACTGCTGCGATTGTACTTAATTGGATGTACAAGATTCTTATATGCAGTTAATTCATAGGCATTAGCTCTTAACTGTTAATGACGATAGATGATATGATGGAGCCAACTCAGTGACTCAGCTTGCCACTGAGTAAAGGGGACGGTCTCGTTCATATCCCTTTCCATGTTTTCAAATGAGTAACTTTAATCAGGCAGGTATATACAAGCAGTTGTCCTCGTAACTGGAGTCAATTCTAAGCCATCTTACCCAGAGGTTGAAGAATGATACAGACTTTTGGTAGTGGTAGCACTGGGAAGAAGTGGTGTACTGGTTTAACCTCAGCTGGCAGCCAAGCGCCACACAGCCACTTGCTCACTCCCTGTGTGGTGGGATGGGAGAGTGATTCAGAAGAGTAAAAGTGAGAAAAACTGCCTTTATCTTAATTCATGGGTCAAGATAAAGGCAGTTTAATAGGTAAAGTAAATGCAAGCAAAGCAAAACAAGGCATTTCTTCACCACTTCCCATCGTAGGGAGGTGTTCAGCCATCTCCAGGAAAGCAGAACTCCATCATGCATAACGGTTACTTGGGATTAGCCTACTCGCTGGAGGGGTGGTGTGAGAAGCAGAAAAGACCTTGACTCTCTCAGCACTGCTCAGCAACAACGAAGTATGTCTCTTGTGTTGTGAACGCTGTTCTCAGCACAGATCTGAAACGCAGCCCCATATCAGCTACTGCGAAGAAAATTAGCTCTTTCCCAACCAAAACCAGCACAAGAAGGAGGGAGAACTTTAGACTGATCACAGGTCTTGGCAATGTTAGCTGAGTGTGTTTTGCTTATGGCCTGTCCTTTGTCAGGCATATTGGGAAGATGGTGGTAACTGGCAGGAGGATGCTCTTAACTGCATTCCATATGCTTCACCTTATAAGGCATGTCCAGTAGAAAGTTGAAGAGTCTTGCCAAAGCATTCAAATAACAACAGTGACTACTTAAAACAATTAGTCTTCATTACCACAGCGAGAAGAAATCGAATGTCATTAGTCCTATTTTGTGGACGTGTCCACAAAGCCCATTCATTTTCAGTCTTATAAAATGCAAACTTTTGATGTGATCAGACATCTTTGATCCCTTTCATTCAAAGTACTTAGCACTTACACTCCCTCTACTTTTTTTAGGCCTTACCTGTAAATTGTGACTTAAAAAATAATATAATTTCTATGGAGGTTAAAAAAACTGGGCTGTGCTATCTTTGCAGTTCAGGCGTATACCACTCTAGTTCAGTACAGAGTCTTCTGTTCTGGTTTGCTTGGTTACTAACAGTGTGTATGCGCTTTAGAAACACCACAGATGTAAGTAATTCTTACATGTGTTTCTCAGAACTGTCTCTACTGTTGAGGAAAAAACCCAGAATGGGTAAAAGCTCAGCATGTTCTGAAGACATTGACTCGTAGAGGAATGAGCGTGAAGCATCGGGTGTATGAGTTAGCATGATTGTGTAGTGCCAGTGAAAACACTAGCTTGTGCTGCTGTTGTCTAGCCCCTGGTTCTGTTTTGTGAAAGCCTGTTTGAAGTGACTGAAAACTTAGTGGATCTGGTCTTGACAGGAAAACTGAAATGCTGCAGGAAGTTTTCTAATGACATAGTAAGCAAGGAGGAAAAAGGAGAATGTGTTAATTCTTTTAGGTAAGGGGAAGATTAACCTGAGTCAGGTAGGACCCAGTTACTAAATCAATACTTTCCCACAGGCTTTGATAAGGGTAATGATATATCATTATCTAATGGAAATTAGGTTGCATTAGTAAAAGTAATTACATTGTAGGTGAACCTTATTTTGGCTTCCAGGTGAAAGTTGTCAAGCTATAGGTGCCACAGGGCTCAGGGCTTTGTGAGCTGGCGTCACTGAGCTGGAATGAAACTTGAAGTGCAAGTCATGCACTGTGGGACCAACGAGCAGTGCTGCTGTGCTGCACTGGATGCAGGAGCCGCTCACTGCGGCCGAGGAGTGGGCAGGTTGGCTGACATGCAGATGCTTAAGTAAAGAGTTATTGGTAAAGGTGGGGAGCACTGCTAACAAGACCCCCGCTTATGTTTTTTCCCTTCTCTGAAATATGGGAATATGGGTAATGCACTGAAGATACACTGATGTTCGCGGTGTTTGCTTCCCAAGTGAAACTGGGAATCTTTTCAGGAGCCTGCCCAGAGTCTTTCTCATACTTGTGTTAAATTGATAACTGGGTTCAGGCTTGTGAAGAAACTTCCTTCCACACTGTGATTGCAGGGACTGTTTGTACTTGATTTATCTTTCCATGTGATGTGGGACATAGTCCCTAGGATGACTTCCACGTGCATCCCTGCAACCCCAGGTGATGCATTTAAGATAAAATTACGTAAGACGTTGACGATGACAGGTCCTTTCCAGCCTTACTGTAGCACAATGTGATTTTTGTGGCACCATCCGTGTTCACATGTCTGTGGTTCCTTTGCATGAGCCCATTCAGCCTTTCAGGTCCAATTTGACTGAAAAATTAGCTTTTTTCTCGAAAGATTAAGCTTTTCAGCACACACAGTGAGCTGTTGTGACTTATCCTGCACCTGCCTGACAACCATACCTGTCAACAGGGATGCCATGGGACTGCTCACTGGGGCTTCTCCGTTCGGCAGTTGCTGGTGGCCGGATCCATGTACATGGACCGGGAGAATGTCCATATTATTCTGGCTGGAAGTTGGGCACAAATCAGGGCTTTATCCATTGCCCCTGAAGAACCTGAAACAGCTCCCATAGGAATGGGCTTTTCTGTGCCTATTGCCAATGTTCAGCCCTGCTGTGAAGTCGGCAGGATCAGTTCTTTCAACAATCTATAGGCAGGTGTGGAAGGAAATACAAATCAGTCTTTATTTCATGCATCATCAGAATAGGAAATCCATTAGTCTGGCAGAAAACCAGTCTGAAGTGTGATTGAAATGAAACGTGTTTTCACTTGTTCTGCTGATTACAGACTACTTTATTCGTGTAGGTGAACGAGAGATTTGATGCTGATTTAAAAAGCAAAGCGTTAAATAAAGAGGTATTCTGTAAACAATTCAGTAACAGTGACTACACAGAGTAAGTATTGGATCTCCTACTGCATACTGCCGTTGGGGACTTCTACAAGTAGATGATTTAACGTACTTTCTAAACCTCTTTCATCTGTTTCTAGGATGTCCGCTTTTCTTAAAAGGGATTTATATTTATTTTGAAATTTTCTATTCCCTCCCAATGTCTACTTTAAAATGCACACACACTGATTATTGATGCGCTGTAAGGAGTTAGGATTTATATTTTAAAAATGAACTGGCTTCACAAGGTAACAACTAAGTAATAAATCTCTCAAAACCTGGAAATTTCTCTAAGTACTTCTGTGGCATAGAGTTGCCTTGCTTGCCTTCCGTCACTCACTTGGGCAGAACTGTAATCTAACAGGAACAGTGTTGACAAGCAATGTTATCAAAAAAGAAAGGGCCACCTAATCCTGAGGACGATGTAGCCAACGTGCCTGGGAGATGAATTTTTCCAAAAATGGGTTGGATGGCTGAGAGAAGGGATAAAGAATGGGGAAGGTGATGGAAACTCCTCCTGGGGAAATCCATAACAACAGGTGACACCCAGCTGAAGTTTAAAAACTGTGTTGCAGAATATGGATGAGTAATCCATCTAATGTAATAGGCAGTTTGTATTTGTTTGCCATGTGGCATAAAGGAGAAATGTAGTTAAAATAAGTACAATTATGTAAGCACACTGCCTTGGGAAATAGGAAGGGCAGAGCTGGCATTTCCCAGGTAAAGCTAAAGATACCATCTGTGAAACATCCTGATTTAATTACCTGCTAAACTTCAAGAGCAGAATTAACAACAGTATATTAAGTGATTCTGAAACATGAAAGTTTCATAATTGTGCTTGAATATGTAAGCCGGTATTACTGCCATTTCTTAAGCTACCATTTTGAAATCAGATCTGCGTGGGTCAGTGCCTTCTGCAGGCTCTCCCATCTTCCTGTGGGCTCTGCAGGACAGAAGGTCTATCTGCTGTTACCTGCTTGCCGGGCTAGATCCTTTGATTTGTGTGGAAATTTTCCTGCTGAAGTTTGAACTGTATTGCTGTAATTTCCAGTCTTTTGCTAAGAGGTCCTTGCAAAAGTAGCTTGTCTGTCTTTCTAATAATTAGCTTTGTCTGTAATGCAAATTCTTAACTTTAGTGTTTTAAGTTGCCACTGAGTTTTAGGATTTCTTTCCTGGAGTGACAGATCTTACATTAGACTCTTTCATTTTGCTTGTTTTTCTGTCAAATTGTTTTGTTTGCTTGTTTTGTTCAGTGGCCATCACATAAAATATTTGTCTGCTGGTTTCAGTCGGGACAGAGTTAATTTTTGTCGCAGTAGCTGGTACGAAGCTATGGTTTGGATTTGCCCTGAGAAGAGTATTGATAACTCTGGTGGTTTTGGTACGAACACTCTTTAACCACTAAGTCAAGTCCTTTTTCAGCTTCTGATACTGTGCCTGTGTTCTCAGCTTTTTCATTATAAGCAGCAGGGGTTGACATGACAGTTCAGACAGCTGACCCCAACTGACCAAAAGGGTATTTCATTCCATAAAATGTCATGCTCAGTATATTTGGGGGTGAGATGGGGGGCCATATCAGTTGGTTGGTTGGCTTTCTCAGTTGCTGTCTTGCTCATGGGACTTGCTCTGACTCTGCTGCGAACTCTCTTGGGCTCTGGCTCTGATTTCTTGGAACCTGGCTGCGCATCAGTCAGCAGGTGGTGAGCAATTGTTTAATTTGTTTTATTTTGCATTGTTTTCATTACATATTATTATTTTTGTTAGTATCGTGATCTTAATAATTTATATTCAGTTATTAAATTCTTATCTCAGCCCATGGGTTTCCTTGTCTTTTCCTCCAATACTCTTCCTCCACTGGAGGAGAGGGGAGGTTAAACAAGTGGCTTTGTGGTGCTTGGTTGGTGGCTGGCATTAAACCATGACAACTTGTATAAATTACTATTTAAAAGTAAATCGATATTTGTTTTAGTATTTGAAAACTATGTAGGGGGAATAAATGAGCATCAAGAATGGCAAATATCTTTCATGTGGGTTAAGCAAAGGAATGTGAGTGAATTCTTGTTCTCATTTAAAAATAAGGAATGTTTGAGGCATACCAGTAATTCCCATTGAAAGAATCACTAATAGTTTTGTGTGCTAACCGAGCTTGAGCACTTTGAACAACTTATCGCTCACTACTTGTCATTGTGAAGCATTCTCATATGGTTTGCTGTGGTATTTGTGGCATTTTGGGCTGGTGAAAATAGTCTCGTCTACTCTTACCTCTCTAGTAAATGTAATAGTCCAAGTTGAAATTGGTTCTGCCAAGCAGTGTGCTTTAACTTAGCTGCAGTTAGTGGGCTCTTTCAGTTGTCTGCTGAGCTGCAGGGGACCAGAGGCCAGCAAATGACTTTGCTCTTTCAAGACAACGCTTTCCCTCATTTGCCTCACACCTCCTATTTTTATAATGATGAAGACACATTTGTTTAAAGATGTCTTCCGAAATGATATAAGATAGCTGGCTTGAACCTTGGGGCTCAACGTTACTTCCACTGATGTTTTTAAATAAAAAGAAAGGAGAAAACCACCAGTGCTTATCACTTTCTAAGAGCTGAGTACTTCATGTGTTTCTGAGGTGATTTCAGTGCTAGTTTTCTGAATGCATGTGCTTTAGAGGACCGCTGCTGTGTTCTTTAGAACTTTCCAAGCTGGGCAGACTGAACTTATATGACTGCATTTTTTAAATTTATGTGAATTGCTTCCAATATATCATTTAAGATAACCTGATCTTGAAAATTAGTCTGCTAATGTGACTTCCCCAAGTTTGAGAGTTTACCACAATCTAGACACTCAGTTTTAAAAAGAAAATTCTGTACTGTTAGTGCATTTTAGATGCATTTTTAAATTTTATTACAAGCAGAAAGTGGAATATTAGAAATAAAAGTCATTGTGCTGATTCTCTAAGTACATTAGCAGGTATGTAAACCAAATGTGTATTTTCCTGATTGAACTCTGGCTCTACAAATGCTTAATGTGCAGATGAGTTTACAGCATGAAGAACTAAAGCTGTGTTTTTAACAAATGGCCTTCTTTGCCCACAAGTCTTTCTCCCTTCAGGCCAAATATTTCCAGCCTCATATTTACAGGATAAGTTCTGTAGACTTCAAAACTGTCAAATGTTATGGAATATTGTATTATGGTCAAAGAGTTATCAGGTTGCTACTTAATAGCACAGTTGTGCTGTAAGAGTCTTTCAAAAATGTTGGGGTTTTAATTTTTGTTCAAGATAAAGCTAGTTCTTTATCTTGTGTGTGGGTACATGAGGTTTTTTACTCTTCTATTGAAAAAAAAAATGGGCAAGCCTTGATTGTATATTTTTTCAATAGTTATGAATTTGTGTGTGAAGTAAGTGTAATGGATAAGACAAATTAACTTCCATGCTGCCATTAACTCTACCTGTAGATAGTTAACAAACCAAAAATCCTGAAAATCTAACATTAATACAAACATTTTTTCACAGAAATGAACTTCCAAGGGAAAAATAGGTATCTAGTTAAGAAAATAACTGCTCTTAGGATAATTAGTTTTAACTTATTTTACTTTGCATTTGCGGTTTGACCTTATCAGCAGTTAAGTACCACACAGCCACTTGCTCACCTCCTCCCTCTTCTCCAGTAGAGGGGAACTGGAAGAAAAGACAAGGAAGCTTGTGGGCTGAGATAAGAATGATTTAATAAGTGAATATAAATGAACACTATAGTTATGCGAATAATATTAAAAATGCTACTACTACTAAATATGTCATATAAAATAAAACATATTACAGTTGCTCACCACCTGCCAACTGATGCACAGCCAGGTCCCGAACAGTAAGAGCCAGAGCCTGAAAGTGATCGCAGCAGAGTCCGGGCGAACCCCATGAGCAAGAGAGCCCACCGACCCACCACGTACTGAATTAACAAAATGGACAAGCTAACACATGAACGAACAAGCTAAATGAACAAAACTATGGCCCTCCTGGCCTATATACTGAGCATGACATGCTATGGAATGAAATACCCCGCTGGTCAGTTTGGGTCAGCTCTCTCACATCTATCCCGCCACTACTGCTTGTAGTGAGAAGGTTGGGAACACAGCTGCAGTATGAGAAGCTGGAAAGGACCTTGAGTTGGTGCAAGCACTCCTCAGCACCAACTGAAAAACACCTATCAATCAGCACTGTTCTCAGGGCAAATATAAAAACACAGCCTCACAACAGCTACTGTGGAGAAAATTAACCCTGTCCTGACTAAATCAGCACATTTGCTTACCTTAAGATTTGGAATAATGGATCAGTCAGTATGTCTCTGTTCTGAGGTTGTGGCTGCAGTCTGGCTGGTACATCTGTCTCAAGGACAGTAACAAAACTGCAAAAACTTCCAGAATAAGTTTAACAGTTGCTGTGGAGTGATATCTTGCTTACTTTGTTACAAACAGAAAAGAAACCCTGGGGGCTGTCTTAGCTCTGGTGAAAAGTTTTAAAAGGACAAGAGCTGCAACTGCTGGGGACTGGAGTTGTGGGACAAAAACCTTTCCATCAGTATGGCGGGGCTGAGAAACATGAGTTTTCGTCTGCTACCTTTCTACGATGAGCAGAAGTGATCTATTGGAAGTAGTCTGGTTCCAGGTATAAAGCTTGCTTTTGGTCCCAGTGCCTTTCAGGCATAAGAGTTGGTATTTGAACACTGACAGCATGGTTGTCAGACTCCTAATACAAAACTAATGCAGTGTTGACTAGTCAATGGATAATCAGTAAGAATTCCGTATCTGTGAGGATGCAGTTGTCAGGATGAGAGCTTTGCACCGTAAGAGGGAGGAAAAGTCAATCAGCACCCTCAAACTTGTAATTAATTTTGAACCAGCATCCACACCTGAATTTTCTGGATTTTTGAGAGCATCTTTTAAAGCAGTAGGTTACTTGTTAAGCATAAGTTTTGGTTGGCAGTTGAGCTAGCCGATCCGAATTCCAGTAACGCCTTTATCAGGATGAGAGCAGGAAGACTGGCTGGCAGTGGAATCAGTAAGCTGTTTTTCTTGTCGAAGTGCTGATTAAATGTAATGTGATTATTTGTATTCAGTGAATATATTTTTATGGAAATATTGAGCCGTGCTGTGCACAAAGTGTAGGCTCTGGTAGAATATTTTTATGACAGCTCAAAAGGTACTTTCTGTTTGCTATGCCTTGTGTCTTCATAGACTGTTCTCTTGAGAGTGAAATGGGAAGAATTCTGGATTTTAAGCATAACTTATTGTAATCAACCTAACTATTTTAATAAAATAATTATTTATAAAATACAGATTTTTAACCCTTCCCTCCAGCGTTAGTTACGTATAGCTGAGTTGCTGGGTTGACATAGTCAGACAATCTGAGGTACGTGGTGTTCAAGACAGGGATGGACCTGCATATGTTTGGTATCACCCCATAGTTTGGCTTCTGGAGTAAGATGGCAGGGGTATTTGTAACTTGTCTCTGACCTAAAAATCCTTTTCTCTTGTGTGATCACTGGTGCCAAAAGGAAGAGAACACTCAGGTTTCTATTAGAAAAGGAAGAGGATGTCCCCTGCTTCTTTGGATTTTCCCAGCCCCTTTATAAACATAGAGCATTAAACATTATGTTATGAATGCAGGGCCTGTGAAAATGGTCAGCATAAAGGCAGTGACATTGTTCTTAGAAATGTTGATGCTGAAGGTGGTATTTCTGGAAAATGTGGAAAACTTGCAGAGGGGATATTTTCTGAACAAGAAATTGATGCTGGTTTCTGATGTACAGACACTCAGGACAGAAGTGCAAGCAGGAAAAAGTGTGTAGTAAAATGAGAATTGGGAAGAGGTAGGCCAGATGAACTCAAATGGAGGCAGCCTTGTCTGTGTCACATCTTGTGATGAAGGGTACTTTGAGGTGCCTAAAAAATCCTGTGAAATGGCAGTGAACAGGAGGTACTGTAAAAGTGGAGATGAGGTTGAAATTGTTTTGCAGGAGTGTTAAGGCAAGGACAAATGAGAAGATGACAGTGGGGAGATCTGAGGAGAAAGATCATGAGGGCAGAACTGGCTCTCCAAACCTGTAGCTTGGTTAGCCAGGAGGAGATGCAGAAGGGCAAGCAGGTGAAAGCAGCTGGTTATCATCAAGTGTGCTGCAGCCAGGGCTAACACAGGTGAATACAGTGCAAAGATTGCTCGGGCATGCAGAGAGAAATTGTATGACAAAGTGAGACACTGAGTGGAAATAGGAGAGAGCAGCCTTCAACTGTCTTGGCATTTTTAAAGAAGTATTTTGCAGTGGGAAAGAGGCAAGGGAAAGGCTGATAAGTACTTGATTTTTGAAGCAAAAATCAGTATTCATATAAGCATACTTTGAAAAGTTTTATGCATGTGGGTGGTGCACGCAAACTGGATGTGCTGGATAATTTTGGTGAGTTAATGGTATTGCGGGTCATACTATGACACTTCATGATCCTTGTGTGGAAACAGTTGATTCATCAGTGTCATTTGCATACTAATTATAACATAGCTAATTACTGTATTTAAAAGGAGTATGCAGACATATGGGCACCTTTCCTTCTTCCCACCTACATTAGAAATACTTCTTCGTTAGAAAATTAAACTTTTCAGTAGTGAATGTTACAAAGCTGAACTTCCTCACAGCTCAGTGACTTGGACTTTAGGTGGAGATGGCAATAAAATTTAATTTAAGCAGGTGCTCTTTATTTATGTTTTCCCTTTAACTGGAACAGTTAACCATAGCCTGGTTTCTTGAGATAACGCTTTGTGGCATGAAAGCACCTTGTCTGGTATGCAGACATTACAAAATCATATTGCTGCACACAACAGCTCAGCTATAAATTAGCATCAGGCGTACTGCAATGTGGTCAGCTAGTGCTCCCTCATCTGTATTTCACGTGTGATGCTTTGTTAGCCCTTCCTATATTTTTCTTCCATTCTGTTTCATGAAAATCTCTTCCAAAACACTATATGGACCTTTGCTTTATTAATTACAAAAATCCATGTTTCTGTTTTGTTTCCCTGCAGGCAACATCATAAGATCTTAACCAAGTGAAAATGGCCTTTAGCAATCTGACATCCAAGGCTGTACTGATGTATGATGAATGGATTAAAGATGCCGGTGAGTTATTTAAATCTAAAACTTACTAACTTTCAGTGATTTCGAATAGCAATGTGCAGCTAGTCTAGGTGTACTGTTTATCAACTTGATGTAGCTTTGTCTTCCTGGTGTTTTTAAGACCTGAGAGGTTAGCTATTGACATTTTGAACTATAAAGAACAAACTAGTTTCTGCATTGTAGAAAAAGGGGAAAAAATGTAAAACTGAGATAGTTTGGGGTTATAACCTCAGACTAAAAGAAGTGCAGACAGCGATTCTTCTGCAAGAGTTTCTGGCTTGTGGGAATATACCATTTACGTTTTTGCTGTGCTACTGGCATGCAGAGTGAAAAGAAAAGAAAGAAAAGCTTCAATTCTTTTTCATTACTGAACAATGATGTTTTATCAGTTTATAGAGCTAGGTGCATGATTTTCCTGTATTTTGCTTTTTCAAAGTAAAAGAAATAAAAACCTTGTTAAGCTATATAAATCTTGAAATTAATCCTCAGAGTAATTAACTCCGTCACAGTTCTGTTTTGGAAAGGAATGTTGATCTCTTGTTGCAGTTGGCATGAGGATATTAAACATGTTTTGCTTTAATGTTGTTGTTCTGTGGTTCTGTATGCTTAACAAAAAATGACAGAGATCTCAAGTTTGGCGTTAAAACACATCTGTTGCAGTGGCATCTCTGAGTGTTCCTCTCCGTGGTAGGCACATAGTGACAGGGTTTAGCTGATTCTTGGGGAAAACCTGTGAAGCAGTTAAGGTTTGATAAATAAAATTACTAACATTTTTCTGGTATAGCTGGGAACCATTTTTCTTGTTCTGTAGAACCACAGCACGCAAGTGAAAAGGGCGTTTGATCAGCACATAACTCATGGGGTGATGTGGATTGGATTGGAACTGGGTGATGGAGCATTGTTGCTGCAGTGTCCATGACTTCAGAATTTAAGTTCCTCATCTCCTTTTCTGCAAGTGCTTGTATCTGACATCTTGTAGTGTACTGTTAGTGGCTGCACATGGTTTCCTCAGGATCTAGCTCAGAAGACCAGTGGGAAAGTTTTGGTAGTGTTAGTGTGAGGGGTGGATGCAGAAGAAGCAGTCAGCTGTGAAGAGCTGGTGATTCTCTCACAGTAATTGCTACAGGTCGCAAGCCGTGTTGGCCTATGGGCAGCAGCACTGGGTACGTTAGCTGCTGTGAGCAGCATTACAGTGTGCTTTCCTCCTCAGGCTGTTTTAAAACTTCTAGTGGCTGTAAACAACATCAGAGGGAATCAGGGGTGATACGGTGCTTGAATGCTGTGGGTTGACAACCACTGACCAAAGACATTTGACCATGAACTAAACTCTTAAGAAAAATTACAGTGGTCTAATTTCATTCCCAAAATACTGCAGCAAACCATGAAAGCAGCAGTTTACTGAGTCAGTAGTTAAGTTTGGGATCATTCAGAAACAAATCTTCTGAAAGCCAGTTTCGAAAAATTAGAAAAATATGTATTTTTTTAAAAATAGATTAAATTCACATCCATTCTCCTGCTTGTGGAGAAATCTTGAAGTCTTTGGTGAGCTGGAACTCAGTGATGTAGCAGAGAAGGGTGCAGTGGAATCATGGTGAAGCTCGGAGGGAGCGCCTGCCCAGCCTCAGCTGCTGGGAGAGGGAGCAGGACGTGCGTAGGAGGAGGACTCTGCAATACTTCTCTCTGGGATAACTGGAGGGGAACTTGCAACACTTGTGCTGTTTGGAGGCTTGCAGTACGAAAGTGTGTGTTATGGTGCAGTGAAAGTGGTGACGAGTCTGGACTGAGCAAACACATGCTTCGTGTACTGAGTGATGAATACCAGCTGCTAGGAGAGGAGGCCTTCTAACTTTAAAATCCCCACACTTACTAAATCTCATGCTGTAGCACTTATAAACCTCAAGGATCTTGAAAAGGGGGGCTACTCCACATCTGGGGCTTGAGCTTGTGAAATAAGCTTCACGCTTTCCATAAGAATGAAGGCTCCTGTGGAAATGGGAGCCCCAGTGATCTGCTTGTGTGTTGTCTCCTTGTGCTGCCTTCTGAGCTCCGTTCATGTGAAAACGCGACTTTTCAGGGGGCAGAGCTCTAGACTGAAAATTGGGTTGCGTATGTGTCTCCTTTTCATTACCTCTGAAGAAATGACGCAAAAAGAAGCATTAAATCCTACAGGTGCTAAATCTTGTTACTTGGTTGGCATGGATTTGAGGTGAATGGACTCTGAAACAGGATCAGTGAGAGGAAAACCTAAACTGTTAAGAATTAAGTACCTTTCTGTAACCATTTTGAGACTTAGTAATTACTGGAAAGGTTTCACTTCTTTTCTTTCTTCCTCTGCTCTAGATCCAAGACTGGAAGGCTGGCTGCTCATGTCTTCACCTTTTCCAACAACCTTTATCATTGGAACATACATTTATTTTGTCACTTCCTTGGGACCCAAACTTATGGAAAATAAAAAACCTTTTGAACTCAGGCAGATAATGGCATTTTATAATTTTAGTGTAGTAGCCCTCTCTTTATATATGACTTACGAAGTAAGTACTGCTTTTATTTGTGACATATTTATGTATTTTGTATCTCTAACTATCCTCTTAATAACATTTAATAAAATTATTAATATAATTCCCACTCTGCAATTCTCAAAATTCTTCTGATTGTCTTAATTATATTCCTCCAAGCAGTATGTGAAACTGGTTGAGCTGATACTTGAAAAAAAGGAGTAAGTCTTACCTAGAAAGAGAGTCTGTAAAATAGTCGATGTGCCATTATATGCAATTTAGAAAATTAAAAGTACTCATAGGTTATTTAATTTCTCTGGGCTGTAGCAGGGAAAGCAGCTACAGACTTTTCTTAGTATGTTGTAATTGTTTGTCTCACTAGTGGTAGTCAATACTGATGTTTCAAACACTGAATAAAGTATGTTTACTATGGAATAATCTCCAGTTAGATCTGCCCTTTAAATGGCAGGAGTTAACAATATCTCACCTGGGGGTCTTCACCCCTTAAAAAAACAAACAAACAAAAAAACCCTAACAGCCAATCAACCCAAAAAACCCACACAGACCACCAACAAAACAAATAACAAAAACCAACATGAAAATCTTTAGCATTGATTCTTTTTGTTTTTTTTTTTCCCCCTCCCAGAAATAGTAAATGTTCTTTGTCTCAATAGGAATGTTCAGATTTTGCTGTATTCCATAGCTCAAGCAAATATTAGACTTTTAAAACAGGGAAGCCTGATGAGTTGAAAGCATGATGAGCTGAAATCCATAACCATGGATGGGATAGCGTGTGTGGAAGCTTTAATTTAGAACCAACTTTGAAATCTTAAGCTAGCTAATGTCTGTTGGGTTGTTTTGGGGTTTTGTTTGTGGGGTTTTGTGTGGATTTTATTTTTTTTAAGTATAGCCATTCAACAATAGCATTGTGTGAATAATGGCCTTATACATTCACTTGGTGAAACATCACTGTGCTACTACTAACCCTTTTTGTGTTAAATCTGACAATGTGGCTATCTTGGGGGTTGGCAATGAAAAGTTGTCAGATTATTGTGCCCAATTTGCAGCATACCTTGATTTTTAGCTAAATTTGCATAAATTTAATCATCAGCTACGGTAAACTACCTGACATTTCTTTTAACAGCGCTCTACAGGTAGTGTAGCAGCAGCTACTTTATATCATCACTGTTGTGTGGAAAGCTCTAAGTGGTGGATAAGAGGCACACAATTATTATTTACTCTTTGATTTGAAAAATCACCAAACTTCCTTTTGTGGTTTAGCAATATGTTTACTTCTGCTTATAGCCCTCAGAAACGAACAAAAATTAAACTTCTGTTAGTGTCTGACAGCAACACGCTATTCAATCTGCTGTCAAGGCTTGGATGTTAACAATTTCAGCAAAGAATGCATGGAAAGTGTGTAACAGATTGAATCTCTGCTATTGTCTGGCTCCCAGCAAAAAGCTGATTCTTTTTCCCTCTTTGGATCCAAGCTGTTGGGTGGGTGCTTTCGTATTGTGCTGTCTTGGTGATGTTTCAAATCTCGTTGTATTTAAGCAACTGATTCTTTTAGGAAGTTAAACATCTGTTGCAGTCATGGACTAAACCCCTTGCTCTTTTGAGAGAACTAAACCTCCTGTCATGCTTGAGTGGAGATCAGTGGATGAGAAGCACTTCATAAACAGATGCAAGATTCAGTAGTTCTAGTGGCTGACAGGGCAATGAGTCAAGTTTAATATTAACAGTGTTGCCCTTGTCTAATATATTCCAAGAGAAAAGGTTAAATTCTATTTGCTACATACAGTCCTTTGGTCACACATGTGCTCCTGATTGTAAAACTGTAGCTTCTCATCCCTTGTATCAGTGAAAAACTATTTGAATTGGACAGTTTAACTAGGCAAAATTTTAGAAACTATGATACTAAAAATATAGTGCAAATTGATTTGGTTCTTGTCTGCAGTGATGTTAAGCCATATTTTTCTGTTGTGCTGCCTTTGTTTCAGCATTAAGATGTGTGGCCATGATAACAATTTACAAAAAAAAAATTCAAAATGTTTGATTTGGTTTTGTGGTCTGATTTGCAAAGTAAGTTGCTTTTCCAAAACTGGGTTTGAGATACAGCTGTTTCTTCTCTTCGGTTACTAATGCTTACATAATGGGTGTAGAAATAAAGTTCTTGTCCGTAGGTGTGGTCCTGGAATTAGAAATTAATTCATCTGCAACAGCAGAGGATTTTATGGTAGCTGGCCCACATAGAGGTAGATGATTGGCAAGGTTACTGTTTCAACAAGTTCTTAATATTGTTTTCCCCTCCTGCCTAATGATTGCAAAAGTAATCCAAAATTAATGAATTTTTCAAAAGACGAAAGTAAATCTTTGCCCTTTCCTTCCTCTTTGCTCTAGTTTCTTATGTCAGGTTGGGCCACAGGGTACTCATTCCGGTGCGATATCGTTGACTACTCGAGGTCACCTACGGCTCTAAGAGTAAGTTGCTAAAAACAAAGCCGAATTGTTGTGCTTTGACAACTTTATTTTTGGAATGCTTTTTGAAGAACCAAATGCACTGCTGTAGAGCGGAATGCACTAAATGGAAATGCCCTTTTGCATAATGTAGAGCATGGGAGTTAACTGGAGTGGTTGGTTGGTTGGGGGAAAAAAAAGAGACAACATATTTGTTGGCTTGTTCTTCTTGGTTTTAGAATACCTTCAGGATTAAAGTGCTTTGTGTTTTTAAAGAAAAAAACAATAAAACTACACATTTATGTCAACCTTGTGACACCACTTGTCCCAATATTTTCTTTTTATACAGTTATTTACTTTTCCTGCAGCTGCTTAGTTTGATTTATGACTATTATGGTTTGACAGTTTCTGGTTTTCACTCTTGCAGATGGTACGAACTTGTTGGCTTTACTACTTTTCCAAGTTCATTGAATTATTAGACACTGTAAGTATTTGTAGTCTAATAAAAGAAGTAGTGGTATTTCCTTTTCACAGTAGAAGAACCGGTGCTGTTGGGGGCTGGGAGTGTAAATTGCTCTTTATTTAGCCCTCCAACCTTCAATTATTGGAATACCATCAAGGTGTTTACCCTTATTATCACCTCTTCTCGTATTATTGTCCCATTACACTGTCATTCCTTGATTATCAGCAAAAATGTTAATGAGAGCACACCTTTAAAAATTCAGGAAGCCCTGACAACATGTCTGCTTAACAGCTGAATGCACTAACCTGTTGTACCATCGAAATGCTTGTCTCCACACCACGGATAAAAAATGGTGTTGACCATGTTGAATTTTTTTCCACGTCATCTTCAGATTTATATCTTCCATACACGGAATGTTTGCATCAGCAGATCTGAATGCAGCATAAATTGCCATACCTACCTGCTCTAAATTCCTTTGCATGCCTTTGTGGTCATGACTGTAGATGTGTTGGATATCAGACTGGCACTGTAACCTGTTTCAAAGAAAGTCTGAGCAGCAATGTATTGAAGCAGAATGCAGACCTTGCTCAGCACCAACAGCCATCTGCCTTCCCCTCTTCCCAAGGCTGGCACCTAGCAGGGGTGGTTCAGCAGTTCTCAAACCAGCTTCTGAGTGTTGGAATCAGCTGGGATTTTGTTTATCTTGTTGTGTGGGACACGATAGTGGTGTGATTTGGGAACTGACTCATGAGCTGGTTAGGATGTTCTACACCCTGTGAGCAGTGTTCACCATCTAACTTTCATCTACAAATACTCATGATTCAACATGGCAAGATCTTACTGAGCCAGGTGGAATGGTAATGGAAGGGCCAGGAATGCTAAAACTGGAAAAACCTGACAAGTTTAATTCTCTATTTACTTTCACTACCCACTGCTTAGACTGCTTCTTTTTAATTAGTCCTGGGCCTGAAAAATTATTTTTTTAAAAAAGTGTTTTGTTTGGATCCACCCAGTCAGGTACCTGTTTCTCAGCAGCTTTTTGGTATTATTGCAAAAGTAGTTTCTCAGCTGTATTTAAGTCAGCTGTTACCAAATTTTTTCCCTGGCATGCCAAGACATCTTTTCTTCTGTTCCTCTGCTTGCCATCTGATACTACCCTTTGCATGACCTGACTTCTCCTTGGACAGTTTCCTTGCTCTGTCTTCCCTTAACACTTCCCCTGATGTCTGTCCTGTAGAATGCGGCCTATCAGTATTGATTAAGAATGCTTACTTATATCGTGTGCAATTTTGCCTTTTTCCGAGGGTAGCTAATTTAGTGTTCAACATAAAGTGCTATTTCTCTAACTTAATATTTTCTACTGTCTCTATCTGATGCTGGCCCTTTAGTTAATTTTTTTAAATGGCCTTGCCTTAGTTGTTCAGGGGACTTAAAAGCTGATGCTTCTAGATACTTCTCAATCCAAGCAAGTCCATCTTACACTTTCTGTTGCACACATAGGTGACGGCTCAACCTTGGACATTTGCTTTCAAAGCTTGCCCTGGCTTTTGAGATGCCACGGGTGGATTTTACATACCGGTAAAATTAAAAAAAAAAACAAAACCCAAACCACAAACTAGTCTGCATATCCAGAGCTTCAATTTCACTTCTTGTCTCAAGACTGCAACTGAGAAGAATCTTTAAATGTATAGTAGTGAGCAACCAGCACTGATGCATACAGTTTTCTGTAAGTATGTTGGGCTTGATTATCTCCTGTAACATTCTGTTCATTAAAAATCTGTTTCAGATATTTTTTGTGCTGCGTAAGAAAAACAACCAAGTTACATTCCTGCATGTCTTTCATCATTCCATCATGCCATGGACCTGGTGGTTTGGAGTCAAATTTGCTGCAGGTAGTGGGGAGAGAGTTCAAGTTGTACATATCTTCTGATAGTAAAAGTTAACTATGCTAGACAAAAATATTTAAAGAACAGATGCAAACATCGATGTATTTATTTAGATTTATAGTATTTTATGGAACATCTGAGATCACCATAATTATTTAAATGGGTGGGGAGCACTCATTTTTCCTATTTGACAGCATTTTGTGCAGTGTTAGTTTCTCATAGGGGAGGAAAAGGTGCAGAGGAGAGGGCTGTATATAAGCAAAGATCATTATTACATGAAAAAGATGTGACTGCAAAATCAGAAGTCCTAGGGAAGATGTATGAGTCAGATAACTTTTGAAACTACTTCAAAGCTGTTTGTCCCCTGAAATGTAAGAATGGAGTTGGAGGGAAGGATGCTCTTCCCATGGGTTTTTTTTTGTCTGTTTAAGAAATTTTTCAGGCTTTGTTGCAGTTATTTTACTGTCTCTGTGTGGCATAATTGAGGTTTATTTACATCTAGATACTTTGGCTGTCACAAAGCTACAGAATATTTTATGGGCCTTATTTATTACAGGAACTTACTCGAATTGTACTGAATTGAAAGTCCTTGTGCCCTTCTAGCTTACCTTCACTTCCTCCTTGCCTGCTCTGTGTGTCTATGCATGCATCTTCCTGTGCTATATTATTAGTGTGCACCACTAATAAATACAGCTTGCCTTGAGAATATACTGATAAGCACAGAGTGGAGAAATGGAGTCATTAGCAGTCTATCTCTGGGAGGGTGTGGGGTATTTTTAGGAGTTCCTACCAAGAAATAGGTTTGTTTTGTACATGTTTCTTCACTCATGTTCTCTGGCATGTTGTTTGTTTTTTGTTTGGTTTTTTTCCCTCCCAGAAACTTGGTGATGAATTGAAGAGAATCATTGCTTATTAAATCTGATCTGTTAGTGTCAAGTTTTATGAATGCAAAACTGTGACCTGGAAGCAGTCCAGAAGACTTGTAGATGGGATCTTCTGTATATGTCCAGTGGGCATATTTTCATAACATATAAAAGGATATCCTTCTGCTGTATCGAGTTTCTGTTATTAGGCAGCTGGTGTCTTGACCATATCTTTCTCAAATGCTGCTCAATGACTGGCATTTTAAGTTAATGATGAAATTGTATATAGTTTTCTCAGCATACAGTTTGGCGTGTTTATAGATCTGCAAAAAAAAAAAAAACAAACAACAAACCCCTCCAGCAACTTACAGTTCCTCCTCTTCAACCTTGAGAAGTTTCCATTTATAGGTGATTAACTTTCTGCCTTTTATCTGGACAAAGGATCAGTATACCAGCTACAGGCGTCTGATTTTGCGTCAGATTCAAATGTCCCATGTGCTAATTCGACAAATACTTTCAACAAAGTGTACAAGAACTGTTTTGTCCTCTGCTAAAAATAGTCCCTCGTATTCATGCAGAGCTGTGTTTATTCCTACAACTCTATTGCTTATCTTTATACTAATCTTCCCAAATATTGTTCTGTTTGATAACATAAATTTTTTTCCAAGAATTTGAGTCCTGCTGGTGATTATCTTGTATTCAGTTTCATCACTGTTTGTCCTTCCAAATAGTGGCATTGGTCAAGTTTTCAACCTCTTCGTAAAGAAACAATGGGTTTGAACAGAGATGTAGATTTTTCTCTGACCTGATATTAACAGGAAATTGTAAAATGGTGCTTTTAGGAGCATGTTTTTGTACTGTTGATAAGGCTGGTTTTTTTTTTTTTTTTTCTTCTGCTTTAACTATTTATTTTTTCTTCTGGCTCTTCACTGTGCAAGCCAAAAAAAGTACATACATCTGAACTGTAAGAACACTCAAATTACTTTTAAAAATACAAATAGCTAGGTTTCAAAGAAAGTTTGCAATCACAGCTGGAAGAGTTATGATGTATCAAGCTGGAAGATTAGTATGAGCTACTAAAATAGCAAAATAAGTTTTGGTTTTAACTTGAATGATTCTTAATGGATTTTTTTTTTTCCTCACTAAATGACTGCTTTTGTCATCTTGTTTTCCTCCTGATTGTCAATATTTTCCTGCTCATGTTTCTCTTAAAAATGCTTCATTGTCTGCCACTTCTTGGATCACTTTTACCTATAATTTCTTTTGTACATAAAGATAAAATTACTTTCAGCCAGTGGAAAAGGAAATATTTCCTCACTTTCTTTGTGAAATGTTCATGTCTTACTAATTTCGGCCAGGAGTTTGCTCCAAATGGGGCTACTTGTAATGAAATTTCCTCTTCACTGTAAGTATGGTTTTAGATGGAACATGGATTTGTGAAACCCTCACTGAACCTGTGATTCCAAAAACTTACTGTCTGAAATGTTGATTCCCACCCCCCACAGGATTCTGGAAATCTGTGTTGATGAGAGAATTATGGCTTATCCACCAGAGCGTTGCAGAGTTCATCAAGTTGTTTAGAAAACAATTCTAAAACAGGAGTAATGCTGTGTCTGCTAAATTCTCTGCATCTTCGTCATGTATATGTTTTGATAAAAAATAACTTTAAATTAATGCAAGGAACAAAATATTCCACTAAAACTTTTTACAGATAATTAGATCAGCTAGGTTTTATTGCTGTTTTGACAATGCTTAAATAAGCCTTTTCAGAGAAAGGAAACTGATATGATCCTATAGAATTGTTGTCAACCCAGTTGAGGTTAAATACCTTGAGGGTTAGTCAAATTCTGTAAGTTTTGAGGTATGTGTTTGTCCTACGCTGACTCAAAACAAACTAATAGGACCTGAGGTGGTTTTTTAAATACCTGATGCAATAATACTAATGTGTTTTTTGTTTTTCTACAGGTGGTTTAGGAACATTTCATGCTTTGCTGAACTGTATTGTTCATGTTGTCATGTACACCTATTATGGAATCTGTTCTTTGGGACCAGCCTATCATAAATACTTGTGGTGGAAAAAATACATGACAACTATACAACTTGTGAGTAATTGTCTGTTTGATGTGAACACCCCTCAGAAAGCTGATTGTGGCTAACAGACTTAATACAGTACACTTGTACTTTTAGCTGTGTTCATGTGTATAGCTTATAGTTGGCACAAAATTTGCCCATGTTTTAATTGAGTAAAACAAAATTTGTGAGCTCCCCTCAGTTATATACTTAAATCTGCTGACTGCAGCGTTCACTATAATCACAGACACATGAGCTTTTCAGTTAAGCAGTACTTGGTAAATATATTTACAAACTTCATTGCCTGTATAAAAATGACTAGTGTTTAAGTTTACACCAAGAAAACATAATTGAAATACAGATTACATATGGCACTAGTAGTGAGGAAAGGCAAAAATTAGTATTTCTTTAGAATTTCCTGTCTGTTCTTTCATAGAAAATGTTTATTTAGAGAATTTAACTTTCTAACTCAGAGTATTAAAAAACGCTCTTGCAGTAATTACATTGTGTTTTATCAGCCTTTGATCACTTTCAAAAGGTCACTGCTCTGGGTGTTTTTTCATGCCTTTATTTGTTTTTAATAGATGAATTTTCAAAATTCAGCTTCTGCTTAAACAATTAGTTTGGCTGAGCAAGGATGCTGATGGAGGAAGGAAAGGAGCAGGGAGAAGCAGCCATGGCTGCCTACTTGCACCAGATCTGCTTCATGTAACCACGTGTAACTCTGAACAATTTAGCTTGAATATTTATAACTTAAAGTATTTTTGTCCTGAAGGCACTATCAGTGGATTATTAACTTGGGAGTTCATGTGTAAATTTTTTTTTTAAATCCTCCATTAAATTGTTCTTTAGGATCTGCAGGCCTTTGTCACATGCTAGTGTGCATGGACGATGGGAGTTCATGTTCATCAGTCCTATAAGTGTTGCCTTTTTTTACTGGCAAATTTTTCTAAAGGAGCCTCCTATTTGTTGTCACTGGTCAAACACTGTCTGCAGCCTCCTTTCTTCTCTGAACTGAACAGGGCAGAATCCCATTCTCCTAGTATGGGTTTCTCAGTGCTGCTTGGAATTCAATTTGTCCTGGGACACCTCTTTCTTCACTGAAAAACACTTTCAGAGAGTAGAGTAACATTCTGGGAGAGGGGCTATAAAGGTGCATCTCCGTGATTTTAAAAAGCCCACCTCATGCCACCCTCCAATCCCCCTGTCTGTTTTTCTGTATGTGAGTTATGTTGATTCTTCATAAACTTCTGTACTAAGTTTGTCATTTATTGAAGTATTTATTTTCTTTGACTTCTTCCCCCAGGTCCAGTTTATTATGATTACAATCCATATAGGACAAATCTACGTCATGGATGATTGTCCCTACCAGTATCCAATTTTCATGTTTATTATTTGGCTCTATGGCTCTATGTTTTTAGTCTTGTTTTTGCACTTCTGGTACCATGCTTACACGAAGGGACAAAGACTACCAAAGATGGCAAGAAATGGGATCAGCAAAGATCAGTGAAACAAACTCTTGTCTCTGAAACCAAAACAGTCTATATGTTGAGGTGGAAACTTGCACTACTTGACAATCAAAATATTTAGGTGAACACGCTACACAGTGTATATTTTGTATGTTTTCTTCCAAAACAGAATTTGTATTTTTACTGTAAGTTATTTAGGATTCAGAATTTGGGAGTTGGGGGAAGCAGCGTGGATCTCTCATTTAAAAAAAAAAAAAAGGTTGGTTTTTTTTTCCCACAAATTGTTAATGTGTATCCTATGAGAAATCAATAGATAGATGATCTCTGCCTAGAAGATGCGTGAAAATAAAGTTATTCATTGGGAGAATTAAAATGTGTATGATGAGTACTGAGTACTTTGAACACTGAGGGGGTAAATGTTACTTCACCTTAAATGTTAGAAGTTGCTGAGACTGTCAGCTGTGTTTTATTAAGAGTAAATCTTCCGTAAGTACTGTTTATTGACTCTAAAGCTTATTATTAATATAGTTAATACATAAACATTATTATGTGAGTTTACAAACTATCACTTTAAAGAAAGGAATATATGTTAGTGTCAAGGTATGGTGTTTCATTTGAAGATCGTAGGTTTTTGCATATACTGTTTTTTACTAAGATAATTAAATTCATGTTCTACTCGAACATTATTCTAAATGTCAGAAACCTAATTTGAGGATTGTCCCAACTGTCTTGTAGCGTAATAATCAAATAGTGTCTTACTGATTTGTTCACCAAAATAGCCTAATATACTTGTTAATCAATGTAACTATGGATATATTTTGTTATTTGTAGCCTTGGCTGTTTAAAGGGGATAAAAAACTTTTCATTCAATAGCCAAAATCTTAGTCCTCAAATAAGTTTTAGAAAAATGTTTGATTGAACCCTAAATGTCACCCAGCATGACTGAACTCTGCTCTATTTTCTTCCATTTTCATTATCTGTTGAAATACATGCCTAGAAAGATTCTGTTGTGTTTTTCATGGTTATTATTGTTTGCTTTTAACAAATCCAGTTCAAAGTTTCTCCATTATTAGCACCAGTTACCTTCGGCAAAAAATATGTGCCATTCTCTGAGCTGCTGAGAGTGGGGAGCAGTGATGAACGAGCATGACTCCAGTCCATGCAGAATGAACCAGTATGTTGTTTTTCATGGCTAGGCAGATTATGGCAGTCATGCATGTATAGAAATCAAAGGACCTAGCTGTTTGTGTGCAAGTTGCTTTTTATAGTGTATGAGTTTATTAAGGGATTGGCGCATGCAACAGATCTGTAAATGAGTAGTTAAAGGTGCTTAAATTAATATAACCATTAAAAGTACTGTTTTCTATTATGTTCACTGCTAACAGAAAAGAAGCTTGCGATACTTGCTTTGTGCTTGTTCTGATCTGTGGGATTTTCAAATACCCAAACCTTTGAGGCAGGTTTTAATTGCCTCCCTGTTGTGCAATTCCAAGAAAGTAAGCTTTGTTACCTGAATACTTTTATGGGGATACTGACATTTATGGTGCATTGTCAATGCTAAAAGTATTTAAATTTTATTTTCAACACGAGTTGCAAATGATTTCTTATGAGATTAAATAAGTCTTCTTTATAAAACAAATAAAAAAATAAATTTTATTTTATCTTTCCATTATTTAATCCCTGTAGCTATCAACTGTCATGGCAGATTGAGATTAGCTCCCAGAAAGGATTTGGGTCGCTGAAGATGTATATTGCATCCATAATTTTATATGCTCAGTGCTGAGTTTCTGTTCCCTGTCAGTGCATGCAGAGGTGCTTTAGCACAGAATCCAAGGTAGCTGGGGTGCTGATCAGCGACCCGCACGTCTTCAATGGGGAACATAATCACTGACTCTGAAGTATCAGATCCTGCCAGCCTTCAGCCTGTGTGCACACCCTTGGCTTCCAAAGTAGGAGGTCATCTCCTAAGGAAGGAGTTGGTGCTGGTTTTTTTCAAAGACCCGGAAAGGATTTGCTTCTGATACATTTTTAATGGTACTTATTTTTTATATATAATTTATTAACTGAGAACTGATGAATTAAATTGTCTCACTTTCTTCATTTAGGCCTTTTTGAGCCTGCAGGTTCAAATGTGTTTGGGAAATGCAGGCCTTCTGGAGAAAAACTGTAGTAGCTAGTCTGTAGTGTAAACTGGAGGAAGCTACTGTCTGCTGCTTCTGGAGGAAAGCAGGCATTACTCTAGTCTCGCAAATGACTCCTGTGCTAGTAGGGCAAGCCCTAGTTCTGGACCCCAGCTTTGATTTTATTCCCCCCTCTCCCACCCTATAAATGTGCATGGAGGAATGTATCCTGCAGCTGGGTGTGAGGGTCTGAATACTTGTTTGTTGGTTTGGGACATAGATCTGCAACTGATTCTTCAAACTCACTTGGGCTTGAGGAGGATCCAGGAGTATGCGTGGTCAAAACTAAGCAGCTCTACACATGGACAGGTGCTGAACAGAAAGGAGCCAGGGAAAGCTTTTAAGTCCAGCAGCTGTACAGCAGCCAACTGCCTCCAGAGTCAGTTGGTTGAGATTAAGAATTAATAAGCAGGAGCAGAAACTGGAGATGCTAATCACTCAGTGGGCTGTCAGCAAGTGCCATTTCAGATGCCTACCGCATAATTTCTTGCAGACTGGTTTAGTTATCTGTAAGTTACAAAGCATTTGAGGAAGGAGAATGTGCTGTTTCAGCAAATTGTATGGATGTATCCTGTGAGGTTGGATCTAGCGTCCAATGACGTCAGGACCAAGTGTTACTAAACCCCGGCCTTCCTTCGCTGCTGCAGCCTGTGAGAATCACACAGTCTCCATCTAGGCAGTTAGGTTTTTCCCTACATTAAAAATTGTGCAGCTTGTGCAAATTGTATTCTACGTTTGAGTTAAGATGGGAAGGGGAGCGCAACAGTCAGCAAAATCGTTAACATTATAGCGAGTGCCTAGTGCTAATGAGGGGAATGGGGTTGAAATTTCGTATCCCTTGGATCTGGGGGAGGAGAAGCGGCAGTACTGCTCGCTACTCCCGTCCTAAGATGAAAAATGGGGTATTGTGGGGTTTCTTTTTCCTCTTTGGTAGATGAATGAGAAGGCTGTGTTCTGATTCGGGGTGGCAGTTCACCAGACGGCGTGTCACTGACACGGTTGGGTGGTTTTCCAAACCTGAGCCTGGACCCCCGTCCTGACCCACTCGATCACTCACCGAGCAAGTACAGACACCTACGCTTTTGAAATACGCGTTTCAAAAATGAAGTAGTGCATCTTCTGGGAAGCCGAAACGTCCCCCCGAAGGAGACCGCCCCCAGAGGAGACGTTCCCGCGCTACCTGCCCGCGGGGAGGCGTTTCCTCTCCGGTACTCCTCCTGCGCCGGGTCCAGCGGCCAGTCCGAGGGGCGTGGGCACGCATCGGAGACTGTCGTGTGGTCCGCCCGTGGGGCAGAGGCACCCGAGCCCGGAGAAGGGCGGAGGGGAGAGCCCGGGGCTGCGGCAGGGGGAGGGCCTGAGGCGGGGCGCGGGGGCTCGGGCCCGGGGCGGGGCTCGGCGGGGCGGGGCTCGGCGGGGCGGGTCATCCGCGCGGCCCGCCGCAGGGGCGGGGCGGACCAGCGGGTCTCCCCACCAATCAAGGGTGGTGCACACCAGTCACGTGCCGCAGCCGCTAGCCAATAGTGGGGTGTGGCGTCTCTCGGTCTCCGATTCAAACGGTCGGCGGGTGCGGTGCGTGTGGCTGCCGGTTTCCGTGGAGACGGCGAGGCCCGGCCGCGTCCATGGAGCCGAGGCTCGTCGGCCCCGGGCCCTATCGTGCTACCCGGCTGGTGAGTACCCCCTGGTCTGGGACTCCGTCCTCGCCTTTGTCTCTCCTGTGGCCTTACCCCGTCCCGGTAGGGCCTCTGTGCCCGGCGGCGACTCGCTGTAGAGTCTCATGGGTCCCGGCCGGCCTGAGGGCCGAGCGTCGCTAGCCTGGGCGGGCTCTGGGCCTTGGTTGCAGCCGGTTTTCGGTCCGGACACGGCGGGGCGGTCGCCAACCGCCGTCTGGGTGTTGGTGCTCCCCAAGCCGAGTGTTTAGTCCATCCTTTTGTCAAATTAAAAGCCAAGGGGCATTTAAAACTGTATCCCTAGAGTTGCAGGTGGTATGGGGCTCTAGATCGTTAGCATTCTTAAATCTGGCGTTTGTTCTCAAATCTCAACTGCTTAAATCGTAGTTTTAAGTTTCAGTGTGCTTGTAAACGCAGATGATCGAAATAAGTATGTACTTCTTGTTCAGATCTGGCTGCATCCTGATCTCGCTTTGTACGACTAAAATGCTTCTCGAAGAACAACTGCGGTAACCGTTTCCTTTGTTTTAATTCCCCAGTGGAATGAGGTAATAGAGCTTTTTCGCGCTGGGATGCCTTTACGGAAACATCGGTGTCGCTTCAAAAGCTACGAGCGTTGCTTCAAAGCCTCGGAGGCAGTGGACTGCTTACATGAACTGCTTGGCTCTAATCAAAACTTTGGCCCAGAAGTGACTCGAAATCAAACGGTTAAGCTGCTTAAAAAATTCCTGAAAAACCATGTTATTGAAGATATTAAAGGAAGATGGGGCAAAGAGGACTTTCAAGATGATGGCCATTTATATAGGTAAGCCTATATATATGGTGACCAAAAATTTTGAGGTTTGGAACAGGGAGTAATAACTCTTGTGCATTGGTCTTACAATTTTTTTTTTTTTTTTTTTTTGTAGAATACCTTTGAAAAGGTGTTACTGTGTCTTCCTTCTCTTGCTTTTAAAGATTTTATTTTCTTTAGTGATGGGCAACTGTCATGATTTAATCTTTGACTTGTGGGGTTTTTTTTGTTTGGTTGGTTTGGTTTTTTTTTTTTTTTCTGCTCATTTGTTTTTAAATATTATAGTAGGGCACTTTTACTCGTTTACATTCTATGAATACTAACAAAAGCTTTTGCAACTTTTAGAAGGTAAAACATCTGTTTGCTGTTTGCTGTTGGTAGACATCAGCGTTGTCAGTGTTGGAAGAGTGCGTATGAAGAAGAGATTGGAAGTGAGGATGTCAGTGAGCATCCAGCTCCAGTTGTCCTCCCCTTACCCCAACCCCTTGACTGTTTTGGATGCTGTCTGTACTTCTGAGAGAAAGGACTTCTGAATTTAAGTCGTTCATGATATAAACTTTTTCTTGGGTTGTAGCTTGAAATTGTCTTAGACAAAGTTTTATTCACATCTTCAGGGATGCTTGTTTACTTATCCCCGCTTAGCTTCTCAGCTGGTGGCTTGTTAGCAGAGAAAGTAATTGTCTCTGTAGTGAAAGCTTAGCATTACTGGAGGGGGCTCTTTGACCTTCTGCATCCTCAGTTAAGGTTTTGGTGTCCAGAAGTTGCAAGTTCTGGATTTGTACTGTCTTGTAGGGTCCTGTTGAATGGAAAAGTAGTGTAAAAATCTTAAGTACAGATTTGTAACTCTACATGATTATGAGACTTCTTTTGAGGATGTGGGACTTATCTTCATACAAAACAATAGGGAAAATAGGTCAGCAATAGTGCTGTGTTTCTACTTATCACATCTATTATCATATATTTAAAGACATCTTATGTGTTCAGTTTTGTGTAATAATTCCTTAATATTGTCTTTTGGAAAAAGTATGCCACACTGAATTTCCACTTCATCTGGATGAATTCAATATTTCATTTTGATATATGACCTCAGGTAGTCTGTAGAGTATGCCAAAGCTTTTTTGCTCTCTGGTCTGTATGCCTGTGCTGTAAGTGCAGTTGTACATTACTGTCCTAATTTTATTTATTAACTTGGAATATATTAAAAGTAAGAGGTATGTATGATGTAAATCTTACTTTGTCATGAGCAAACTTGGGTTAAGATACTTTCTTATAAAAGAACTGTGGTTTATGTTAAACTTGTTCCACTGTAATTCAGTTGATTTACAGTCAGATTTAGTTGGATTTGTGTTGAATTCCCATAACAAATTAGCACCGATTCAATTTGTTCTTTGTGATACTGCATGATGTCTTTCAGTACAAGTGGTAGCTGGCTTTTAGCCTGCCTTCTGAAGGAACCAACACTGAATATTACAGTTTCCCTGCTGAGTAAGTTAAATATTCAAACCAATTTCAATCAAATTTAATGGAAGAAATCTTAATTAATTTGGGGGGAATAAGAAATGAAAGTTCTCTATGAACTTAGTTCCATAGAGGGAAAGTTCATGTAACAATTAATCAAGGAAGGTGTTAAATTTTAGAATTTGGGGCACAAATTTGAAGGACCCAGTGTATCAATGGACTTGCAGCTGAAGATATTTTGAGAAGCTAACCCAAGAAAGTCTATTAAGTATCTCAAAAAAATATGTCTCTGCTGTCTGTGAGCTAGGCATAACTCAAGGGTGGGAAAGGATGCTGAGGAAGTATCATCTGTGCTTGTCCTCTCCTTGAATTTTTCTCTGGCCATCTGCTTATCGCTGTTATAGCAGGGCAAGTTATTGTGATAGTTTACCTAGTCATCAGTTAGTTCAGACTGGAAAACAGACATGGAAGGTGTGAAGAGCTGCAGGGGATCTTACGTCTTGACTTCAGCCTGGAGAAAGTTAAATATAAGTGTGGTGTGGAATGGGCTTTTTGCTTGTTTAAACAGTTAGAAAAGCAGTTAGGTGCTGGTACAGTATATGGTGGTAGGTGTGTTATTGGTTTGATGTGCTCCTAGCCAGTCTTGCTTTGCCTGCTCCTCTTAGGATAACACTACCTGCACTTTTTTTCACTGGTGCCATAGGTTTCAAGTACTTAGCTGCCTTCCTTTCTGGTCATTGACTTTTTTATAAAAGATTAAATATGGAGTTTGGTAACAGCTGCTATTATGCTGTATATCTTCGGTTGTGGTTTGTTGTGTTTGTGGATTTTGTGTGTTTGCTTTACACTGGCATTGTGACATGTTCAAATTATTTTGTTCTTTTCTCCTTTTTATTTTCAGCCATGACTTTAACAAGCTGCAGGCTATGAGAAGCTGCAGGCTGTGGAATTGGGTGAAATATTTCTGTGCTTTTCATTTTCTGTGTGCTCTGCCTAATGATTTGCTATTGGACAAGAGAGTTCTTTTGTTATAGCTATCTTAACGATCTTTCTTTACCTCATGTTCTAAATATAAGCAAGTTACTAATTGAAATTTTTTTTTTACTAAAACTGCATACCTTTCACTTATCTTGAAGCTAGCTTTTTCCCACGTGTCTTGGCGCATAAATAAACTATGTATGCTATTCATGGTTTTGGTCTTTGGCTTTAGGTATTAAAACACGTTTCTCTCCTTGTGTAGGGAGCTGATTTTGTTTTCCAGCCTGCCTTTATCTAGGTATTTAATGTCCTGGCAGCGCCCTCTGGTGGACTGTGCTGATGTTGCTTCCTAAATGCTTTTGTGGCTGTGTTGTTACGGGTAACAGTACAAGTCACTTTTAATTCCACTGACAGTGCTTACTCTGGAAACCCTGATATGCTTCATATCTTACCTATAAATTTGTGTTAATTTACTGTAACTGTACAGTGTGGTACACAATTGTGTCATTCATTAGCTTCCCGCATAAGTGTAATTGTTTGCTCTTCTTCACAGAGTATGCAAAAGAGATGTTACCAAATATTGCCTGAGAGTATTGGGCAAGTGTTAAATGTGAAGGTGAGAATTAGTGTGGCTTCTGAAAATTGCCAAGACTGTCTGTCTTACTGGCCCAGCGTAATCTACAATAATAAATGAGAAGTTACAGTTTTGGAAGCTGTCAGGCTTTACAGGCAATTGTATTAAAAACAAAAGGGTTAGTACTCTTGCCGCGCTAGTAAACTTCTAGGAATTCATCTGTAGTACTTGTTAGACCTTCGGTGCTAACATTAGTCGACCCTGTTCTCTATTCATTGCCCTGTACACAAACAGGTATCTCTTTCTTCCTTGTCTAAATTCCTAACACTAGTGTTGCTGTCTGTAAACCATGCTAATCTTGACATGTCAACCTTGGAAGGCTCCTCAGTTGTTAGCTTTAGGTAATGTCATTCTGTTCATCATAAAATCAGAAGCTTTTCAATGCTTATCCCAAAACTTGGCTCTACCAAGATCTTGCCATAGTGCTACCTAAAAAGGAGAATGCACCTCCTTTTTTGGCTTGTAAGAACTCATTTGTTTACTGGTTGGTTGAGAATCAGGGCAGAAAAATGACGTAAAGCTAAAAACCTTGAAGAAGTGGAGTGGGAACGGGGAACTCTTGAGAATACTGTAAGGCAAAGGGGCTGGGGGGTGGGGCAGGGCAGGCTGTAGATATTATAACATTGAACTCTAAGAAATAACAAATAGTTGAGAACACTCAACAGCTGAACATCTGCAGTGTAAACGGGGTTACTTTTAAATGGCAGAGTAAATCTTGCAGGATTGCTCCAAAGCGCTTATTACTTTTCCTCAGGGTTTGTCTGAAGGAAATGGTAGTTCCCTGTGTTGCAGAGATTCTGTTAAAGAGCACTGTGGAATATGCCAAATGGGCTCAGTGTGCTTGGTCAAAACAATGACATGTTTAACCCGTGCAGTATAACGCTACTGGACTAACAATACTGTATCACAAAACTAATTTAAAAACCAATTAAATGTTGGAGCTGCCTTGAGAGGATGAGGTAGAATTTTAGGGAAAGCTTGAAGATTTCTTGAGCATGAATGTCTTTCTGATAGGATATAAATGCATGCTATCCAGCAGTGTACAAGTTCTTGTTGCATGGCCACAGACATAACTGTCTTTTACATTCTGATTAAAAGAGTGAGCGATGCTGATGCAGTTTCTTGAAGCATCAGGAATCTTGCCATCTGAAACTTAGGAGTGCAGGAAAACAAGATCTGCTCTGGGCTAGTCTGATGATAGGTTGCCATCAAGCTGTTTTTTCTTTCTGATGTGCTGCCATTTAATTCCTTTGTACTTTCCTAGGTTTGGCAGGAATTTAATTCTTTTCAAGCTGGAGATGTGACTGAGTTGAATGGGATCTGGGATAGTTTCTTTTCTGAAAGGGCTAGCTTAGAGTTTCTTTCTGCTAACTCTTGAAATGCCTTAAAAAGTGAGTTTCTTGCACGACCATCTGGAAAAAGGCTTTGGTAAAGAACTGCAGGCGATGATCTTCGCATAGAAAGCATGTAAACACAGAAGAACATGGTACTGTGGACAAAACTTTGTGTGGACACTTGCATGTACACTAATTAAATCAAGGGTTAGTCATGTGACTTAGCTATGTAGCTCTGTTTTAGGAGGTGCATGCTAACCCTGCACTGCATGGGAAAGATCTACCCACAGCTTTTTTTAGCAGAATCAACATCTTCAGTGAAGACCTGAGACAGCTGTCTATGCACAGGCAGCTGGTGCTTTCTGAGATGCACTGGCATATCAGATGTTCACCCAATGCTCAGCTATGTCATGGGAGGTACAAAGGACCTGAACTATTCTGGAGCAGCAGATGGAGGCCAAACAAGCAAGACACCTAGGGCGTTTAATGTGTCACTGACACGAAGTCTTTGGACAACTAAGTTGCACTGTGAATGTGCAAGGCATTTTGTTGTATTTTTGCATGTGAAGGCCTACTACAATTTGCATTGGTATATATGGAACAAGGTGGAGTTCAGAGGCTTAAAAAATATTCTCTAATTGTAGATTTCCCCCTTCCTCACCTCTGAGGCCATATCCAAAGAAACCTTCATGTGGAAAAGAAGTCATTAAATTTCCAGACTGGAATGAACCAATGGCTGGTTCTTCCCAAGAGCATATCCCAGTGAAATCTGTCACAATGGTAAGATACCTAGTTTTCATTTCCTCAGATGTAAGCGTATTTGGAAATCAAAACTGAACTAATGATCTCTTTGTTGTGGCACAAAATACTTGGTTATGAAACTAAATGCAAACTACTTAAACTTATGTGAAGTAAAGTTTTTCTTTATCATTTGCTGGAGATGTTACCTTTGAGTGTTCCTTCTGCTACAGATTATGGTGTCCTGAGCAGCCTCAGTTCAGCATGGCTGTGTTTGCCAGTATGCTTGTGTTCTAGTTTGTTTGGATTCCAGTAGGGCACTTACTATACTACAAGACAAAGTAGTTACTTGGGTGTGATTTACACTGTAACTCCTATTCAGACGATTCAAGTAGCAGTGTATATATATATACACACACTATTACTCCCTTCCTAGCTGCTATGAGTTTGTTAGTTTCCGTTTACTTTTTCATAAGGAATAAGTGGTCCTGGTTTCATTGTTACCCTTTGTGAGCTTGGAGAATCAGCATGCCCCATACTTCCCTGGACTGATACAGCCTGTAAAGTTGTTGAAAAATATATTGCTCTAATCTGTAAACCAAAATTTTATCAACTCTTGCCACCTGGACATCTTCAAAGCATAGGCTTCTGGAGTTATGTGTATTCTAAACCCTTCCTCCAGTGTATCTTCTACGTGAGTATTCTCATATTCTGTGAACTCTTGGGACTTCATCAATACTTTTTGGGCTTTATAGTAATGCTCATCAGGGTGGGACACTAGCCTTGGATTTTTTGATGATCTGTTTGGAAAAGTAGCTCCTATCATTTTGCTGGACACCTAGAGATCCTGAGTGAATAGTTATTCATTATTTCTAATGCAGTTACTAAGAGCAGCTCAAGTGCATCTTTCACGTACAACAGATTTCTGAAGAGGAGAAAGCACAGTCCTTAGAAATTCAATAGTAGGTAGAAGATTAAGAGAGAAGAAAGAAAAGATAGTGCCAAAGACAAATAAAGACAATGCAGTATTTTAGTTACGGAGCAAGTTATCTGCTGCAGTTTTAACATGTTACAGCCTCCAACTGTCTGCTCTAAATTTCCATCCAAGCATCCTGGCCTGATAAGAGTTAGCAAGACTGCCTGCATACATCTAACTCAGATGTGACAACATAAGGTCTGGCATCACTCAAAATCTCATTTGTTGGCAGTTTTGCTTAATACAGTGGACCATAAGTTGGAGTAACTGAGGCAAAGAAATAAACTTCGTTCTGCTCACTCTTTTATAGAAAGGTGTAGCTTCCACTGGAAGGGTGATGTAGACAGGTAGCTGAAAGTGGTGACACCTTAAATTGCTTTAGCATCGATTGGCTGTGTGTGCATGGATGGGCAGGGGTCTGTGTAGTAAAATACTAATGTGGACATTCAGACACTAATTTCAGAGGGCGCTATTTGTTTCAAACTAGCTCTAGTCTAGTGCCATGGAGTGACAGATGGTTAGTGTTTGGAGTAATTAAGTGCATTCCCGAAGTGCATTTTGTGGTTTCCTTGTGATCACAAGGAACACAGTTAATGTGCCCTAGGACTGCTCCGTGATGTGAATCAAAGAACTGGGAATGATTAGGACTCTTGCCTTGAAAAGTACACTGCTGACACAAATTGTATTGTACGTCCACCCATCAACATGTTATGACATTCTTCAAGTATCAAGCTTGGATGTGGAGTTTGAGTAAAGGATAGTCTCTTTATTCTGTTATAATGGCAGACTAGACATGATGGGTGTCTTCAGCTGTAGCTATTTGCGTTTACTTTCTTCATGTACAGGAACCTTCTAGTGAACTTAATGTATAGTTATGATCAGTATACACTGAACAAGGATGAATTTCAGTGTTTATATTTAATAATTCTCCAATAATTTTTCCTTAAGCAGATATTTAATCTTACAGTGTTAGTTGAAAACCAGTGAGTTGAGCTGATTTTAATGATGGATAGGATCTGAACACAGGACTAGAGGCCATTGACTCCTGAATTTTAATGGCTATTCTGACACATACAATTTTTCAGATTTGGACAAGTTGCCTAATTGACAAAAGATGTTGCATGTCTCTTAAACACTCACTTGTGTCCTGTAGACTGTACTAGAACTTAGAAATATTTAAAATACTTGTAATAGGAAGGATGCTATACTACTATAAATGTATTATACTGTTTAGTACTTGAAAAAGATGCCAGTTAATGAGGAGTGTTTTTTCTGTTCTCAGAACTCTGAGATGTGGTACAAGCGCCACAGTATAGCTATAGGGGAAGTACCTGCGTGCAAACTTGTGTTCCGTAGAGAGCTGACGCAAACAAATATAGAAGAGATCTGGAAATCCATGACTTTGTCACGGTGGGTATATTTGTAAGTCATTTGCTGTTAGAGTAAAACTGTGTAGTAGGTAAGAGTCCTCTCTGGTAATGCTTCTAATTTCACCCACTCACATTTCATTGCTGCCATCACATCCTTAGTGGCTAGACTAACTATACCGCTTGTTATTTGGCTAATGAATTCAGCAAATAAAGTTTGCAAAGAAAATGTTGTTCTTAATACCTTTTAACTTTTCTTTTTCCTGTCGTGTTATACAAGTTCTTTTGTTGTGTGGCCTTTGTCAATCGTTCTTTCCCCTCAGTCTTTCTCTTTTTTTTTTTTCATCTTACTACGAAATAGAGGCACTTCTGTAGAAGCACAATACCATGAAACCTTTCAATGACAAGTACAGCACTTCATATGAAATAAGAAATGGAATAGCTGAGTGCAGAAGGCTTTGAAATTCAGATATGGTTTGCTATTTCCAAAATGTTTATCCTATGCAAAGTTAAAAGCATTGCTTTAGATTACTTATGCAGGAGAAAAAGAAGGGCATACATTAGGTATTTCTACAGCACAGTTGAGACCTTACTAATGATTACTTTTATCTAAACTTGGCACATTATCTCCACGTAATAAATTTGATGCTAAGGTGATCAGTTTCACTGACTGCATGATCCACAGCAGAGTGCTCTAGCGTGGTGTACAGGGTGTTTTCCTCAACCAGGGAAACCTCCAAGGAGCAGAGATACCTGCTGGGAGCTCACAGTTTGTGTGACAGCGGTTGATGAGACTTGGGCAGGGCCAGGAGCAAGAGCAACCAAGCCCCCCTGTGTTAAAGATGCCCTTAGGGAGCACTAGCCACCAGGAATGCTGTGAACAGGGTGGACGAACAGGATGTGGCACAGTAGTTTGCACAGCAGGCCCTGCAGGAAGGGTGCTGAAGCTCTGCCAGTTCAACCAGGGAGCAATGGTATCCACCTGACAGAAGGCCGCATCCTCTCTAAACTCTGGGCCCGCCACAACTGATGCAGCTTCCCAGACACGCTGGCACCCAGGCATCTGGCTGTATGCTGTGGCCTGCTCTGATGCCAGTGTGGGCTGATTGTAGTGACCACACTTGTGGGAGGCGAGTCCACATAGTGGATAACCTCTGCTTAGTGGCAGAGCTCCAGGAGAAGGTGAGTAGGCTGAGGAGTATCAGGGAGCCTGAGAGAGAGAGAAGCTTTTTGAACCACACCTTACTTTTTGTGGGACAGGCCTGTCAGGCAGACAGGATGCATGATATGGATGGAGGATTCTTTATCCTCTCTCCACCTGGCTGAACATGGTGACTTAAGGGATAGTGGGCAATGGTGACAAATTCATAACTGGCTCAGCAAGTGAGTCTCCTCTGTGACCACCCTGTCTTCCCAGGTGCCCTTGCATAATAGGGTCTGCAGGTGGAACCAAACAATGATGAGGATGATGGTTCATCTAGGTCAGGGATGTCACCAAGGTTAACTCAGCCTACACTCTGTGTCAAACCCACTTAGTAAATGAAAAAAAGTTGGGTCATTGTCATAGGAGACTTCTCTGAGGAACAGGAGGCCTGATATAAAGGTTGATATTAAAAGACTTCTTAGGGAAGTCTGCTGCCTTGCTGTGTTAGGGTTGAAGAGAAAACTTTCCACCCTGTTATGGTCCTCGGATTATTATCTGCTACTGACTTTTTTTTCATGTAAGCAATGATGAAGTTGCAACAGGAAGTCTGAGAGCAATCAAGAGAGGCTTCAGGGCCTTGGAACAACTGGTTAAGGGATCAGGAGCACAAGGAGTGTTCTCTATCCTTCCTGTTGCAGGGAATGATGAGGGAAGAAACAGGAAGAGCCAGTAGGTCAGTACCTGGCTCTGAGACTGGTGTCAGAAGGAGATTTTTAGATTTTTTTGATCATGGGTGGGTTACACAACAGTAGGCCTGCTGGCAACAGACGGGGTACACCTGTCTCAAAGGGGTAAAAGGATCTTTGCACAGAAGTTAGAAGGGCTCAGTGAAAGAGATTTAAACTATATTTGAAGGGTGAAAGAGAGAAAATAAGGCTCGCCAGAGATAAGCACTGTGGATGTAGGCCAATGTTTGAGGGACAGTGTACCAGAGAGGTCCTTCAGTCTGCCCCATAATGTGCTGAGTACACTGGGGGATGTTTGAAATGTCTTCACACTAATGCATGCAGCATGAGGAATAAACAAAAAGTGCTAGAATCTGTGGCCCAGTCCCAGAGCTACTATGTCATTGGCATAAGTAAAACCAGGTGGAATGAGTCTTGTGACTGAGGTGCTGTGATGGACAGTTATAGACAAGGCATAGGCAGGGCAGTGCTGTATGTAAAGGAGGGGTTGGATTGTATGGTGCTTCCAGCTGGGAACAACGCAGTTGAGAGCCTCTGGGTAAGGATGAAGGGGAAAGCATATAAAACAGATGTTGCTGTGAGAGTCTATTATTAACTACCGAGCTAGGATGATGACACCTATGAATTATTCTACAGGTAATTAGGAAATACCTCTAGATCAACCGCCTTTGTCCTTATAGGTGGTTTTAACTTCCCAGACATCAACAGGAAATACCATACAGTGGACAAAAAGAGGTCCAGGAAATTTCTGAAACACGTTGAAAATTACTTCTTGGCGCAGGTACTAAAAGAGTCAACTAAGAAAGGTGCCCTCCTAGATATGCTGTTTGTAAACAGAGGGACTCATGGGCAAAGTGGTGGCACTCTTGGTTACAGTGACCATGAAGTAGCTGAGTTTCAAATTGTTGGCTATAGCAGAAAAACTGCCAGCAAAACATCAACCCTGGATATGGGGAGAGCAGACTTTGGGCTGCTGTGGAGCTGATTTGTAAGGTCCCCATGGAATCTGCTTGTGAAAGTACTGGGGTCTGTGAATGATGGTCAATTTCTTAAGAGCCATCTCTTAAGAGGACAGGAGCAGACAATTCCAAAGTGTCAGAAGTTAAGCAAGCAAGGCAGAAAGCAGATTTGGCTGAGTAGGGATCTTCTAGAACTTAAGTGGAAAAGTAAAGTGTACAGACATTGTAAGCAGGGGCAAGCGACACTGCAGGACTAAGGAGATGCTATTCACCACTGTAGGGAGAAAATTCTCATGGCCAAAGCTAGATTAGAGTTCAAGCTGGCCAGCATTGTGAAGGACAACAAAAAGTGCTTTTATAAATATATCAATAGCGAAAGGAGAATCAGAGAAAACATTGTCCCATTGCTTGGCAAGGTTGTTCACCTCACAAATAGGGAAGTAGACAAAGTGGAGATGCTTTGTCTTCAGCATGGATGAGAGGCCCTAAGAACCCCGGAGCCCTGTGTTGGAAGACTGTTCCTGGGGCAAAGATAAACGCCTAAATGAGCCTGAATTTGTTTGATATTTGCTGCTTCAGCTGATTATGCATAAATATGTGGGGCCCAATAGGGTTCATCCCATGAATGAGCTGAAAGAGCTGACTGATGTCATCACGGGACCTCTTTCCATTATTTTTCAACTGTCTTGGGAGTCTGGAGAAGTCCCAGCTGACCAGAAGCTTTCAGATGTCGTCCCAGTTTTCAAGAAGGAAGATGCTGGTAGTTACAGGCTCGTCAGTTCCACGCCTGGTAAAATTATAGAGAAGGTTATTCTAGTAGTTACTGAAAAACCCTTGAGAGACCACAGAGTCATTGGTCCTAGCCAGCATGTGTTCACAGAAGGCAAGTCCTGATTAAATGTTTTAATTTCCTTTTTTGACAAGGTCACACATCTAGTTGACCAAGGTGAAGCCAGTAGATGTGGTTTGGGATTTTAGCAAAGCAATTGATGCTGTCTCTCACAGTATCCTCCTGGACAGAATGTCCAGCAGACAGATAGAAATATCCATAAGACACTGACAGACCAATTTGCTGACGGGTTGAGCTGAAAGGTTTATAGGGTGTTACATCAGTCTGGTGGCCAATCACTGGTGGGATTCCCCAGGGCTTAGTTTTAGGACCAGTGTTCTTTCATGTTTTTATTAAACTATCTGGATGCAGGAATCAAGTTTACGTTGTTTGCCGATGACACTAAACTAGGAAGAGCTGTGGACTCCCTTGAGGGTAGAGAGGCCTTACAGAGAGGGGGGGCAGTGGAGGGGGAGGTGCTGATCTCTCTGGTGGAAGACATGAGGAAATGGAGTGAAGCTGCATCAGGGGAAGGTCAGATTGGGCATTAGGAAAAGGCTCTTCACTGAGAGGGTCACTGGTCACTGAATCAGGTTTCCCAGGGAAGAGGTCACAGCACCAAGCCGGTCAGACTTCAAGGAGCCATATGGTCATGAGTTCCCTTGGTCATATGTTTTAGGTAGTCCTGCAAGGAGCAATGAGTTGGGCTCGATGATACTTATGGGTCCCTTTCAGCTTGAGATATTCTGTGATTCTATGAAATGGAGAAGTTTCTTTTTCAGAATTGTATCTATCCTAATATTACATTTGCCTTTTTCAGATTAGGTGATGTATGAACTATGTGTTTATGTATTTTTGCAGATTACAAAAGGTCTTGGGTTTGGATTCTCTGGATGAAGTGTTAGACACAAAACTTGTGAATTCAAAGCATATAGTCCAAAATGTATACAATGTCAATAAGCAAGGCATTGTCACTTTAGAAGACAAATCAAGTGAGTATTTTCAAAGTTTTCATTTAACTGTTTTATATTGTCATTTAATAATATAAAAAAATATTAGTTCTAATCTTTAACATGTAGCATTTTTAGTATAGATGTAGTCATAAAAGTATAGAGTTTCTACGAAGTATGACATTGTTGTCCTCTGCCATCCCAATAGTAAGAATCGGTGTTTATTCTTCCATATTTACTCTCCTTAATGTATTCCTGCTTTAGTAGGGTTGAAAGATGAAGGTGAAAGACCAGCAACTTTTCATTTATAAAGATAACAATATTATTAACTTCAAGCAGGCTTTGTCAGCCCAGCCCTCAACTGCCTGAGCCAGAGTGTCTACATGAGGGAAATATGTGTTAAAAATTGGGAAAGAATCTTCAGATACTTAATTTCTTGGTTTTGAGTTTTCAGTCAATGTGTTTTGAAACTAGTACCGAGCTTAAAACTGCTTTGCATATCAGGGAGAAAGTAAAGCGTTTTTGCTGCTGTGGTATATAATTTTTTAGTGCCACCATGTTTCCACAAGACTTGTAGAGAAATGAAATATGAGATGAGAATCTGGTTTGGTTTGCAAATGAAACCAAATACTCGTTTTTAAAGACATGTGGAGCACCTCAAGGCATTAACTTCCTCCTTGCAGAAATGACAGAACCGAAAGTGTGAGTGCTTTTCATAATCTTCATTGCAAACCAAACACTTTCCATAATGCACTAGTGAAGGAGTAGCTTGAACTAGTTTGGCTGATTTGTTTGTTTGGGGTTTTTTTGTTTTTTTTTTTGTTACAGAGCAAGTTAAGGATTTGTGATATAATCCATTTTGCTAATTAAGTGATAAGAGCAGTGGGCATAACTAGTTGATATTGAGTACTGGATGTACTACAGTATAGATGTGATTAAAGTTTAGATCCTACATAAAGGTATAGCCTGCCTTTGCAATCAGTTGATACACCATATAGGAGGAAACTTCCTAAAGAATTTTCAGCTTTGTTTTTATCTTACAGCTTAACGTTTTTTCTCAGGTTCTTTCTCCTTTTGATTTCTGTCTGTTTCTCCCCTATGCAGAGGAACTACCTCACTGGATATTATCAGCAATGAAATGTCTAGCAAATTGTAAGTAAATTCAAGAGGGGGAAAACAACCCTGTAAAAATCAATTGAACTAACTGCGCCTTTACCGCTTCATCAAATCCAGTTTATATTTACTGTCAGTATTTTCTCTTATCATTGTTTAAAACAAAGTTGGGAAAGTTCTGCCAGCATATGTTCTCCTTCCAGTGCACCTTATTACAATGAAATATATAAAGACTTTATTATTCATGTTATTCCTGCAGTATGTGTTTTCACTAGACCTATTGGAAACAGATAAATTAATTTCAGTTATATGTAGAGAATGAGTCTAGGTTTTGGTTTTGGGGTTGTCTGTGGGCTTTTTCTCCCCTCCGCCCTCCCCCCCCCCCCCGCCCCCCCGCCCAGGTTGCATTTTTGTTATGTGTACTAGAAAAACATGATCTGGTGGTTGGCTGCAAATTAATTTTCTCTTCCCCCTCTTTCCTTTCCCTCCACAACCTCCTCACCCCCCACTTCGTAGGGCCCAGCTGCTCGGATTTGAAGCAGCCTACATACTCAGGATTTGAAAGAGATGTCTTCAAAACTATAGTGGACTACTTTGGCCAGACAAAAGAACCTTTGCTCACATTTCATTTTTTTGACGTTTTTGTAAGTGTGTTAGGTAAGTATTATGGGATGGAATGAAAAAATTATTCTTTAGAATTAAATTTCTGGAATTAATTTACCATACCCAAATAGTATCGTAGCTCGTTTCTTTAGGACCTGTCCTTCTACATAGAGAACAGTTTAAATATTTAAACTTGTTTATTTCATATCACAAAGCAGTTTTATTCTTCTGTCTTTTTGATCACATTAGACAAAAAGTCCTCCGTTGTTTGTCTTTAAAAATTCTAAAAGCCTCTGTTCATGCTTAGCACTGCTGCAACTGACAGATGGATTTTAACATTGTGGTGGGTTTTGGTTGTTTTTTTTTTTTTTGTTCGTTATTTGTTGTTTATAGTTTCCTAAGCCTCTTAAACTCATATAAACTTTTAGAAATTGTTTGAGTGAAGTCTAGATTAAAAAGGATTAGGGCAGTAAGGACTGCTTTTAACCCTGGCAATATGACATCTGAAGGAAATTGAAATCCTTCATTGCTTAAACTTAGAATAGACATTAATTGATCTAGTGCTTTAAAGAAACAATAGTTTAACTGTGAGCTATAATTTTTTAAGGATTCACAGTATATCAAGTTCATCTATCCAGTACCTATAGATGACCCATTGAAAGACAGTAAATGTGAACCCATTTGATTAAGTTTTATGGCTATTTTTCAGAAAAGGACAACTGAATTGAGAAATAAGCATGCTTTGTAGCATGTAACTTTTTGCTGAGCTTCTTTTAGTGGGAACACTATTGCTTTTAATAAACTATTGAGATGAAAAAGGAATGAAGAACGACAATCTTCCTTCAAACAGTATAGTTCCTTTTTTGACTTCTTTATCTTAAGCAACAGATATTCTCGATAATATCTTTTAAAATTCTTCCTCTCCTTTCATACTCTCTTTCTGTTTGCTTTTCAATTGTATTTCACATCTTTTAAGTTTTAAGATAGTTTTATTATGCAGTATTTCACAGGTATAAAAATGAGAAGAAAGGATTAATGCCGATTATGTGAAAATGAATGGAAACCATGCATTGTTTCAACAACAACAAAACGTTAACACCCCCCACCCCCACCCCAGTTTTGTGATCTCTTTCACAAAAATAAAGGTGTTAATATGGAATTCCTCCTTGCTAACATAACAGATTTACGCAAAAAAATCAAGGGAATAATGGCTTTCAAAAACTACTCATCTTGTTTTCAAAAATATACGGCCCATACTTTAAAGTAAATTGTACATGTATGAAAATGGAAAATGTCCTATTTTTCCAGAAGACTTGCCTAAACAGCCTCCTCCAGACACCTAACACAGGCTCACCTGAAAAGCTGCATTTGGCCTTAGTGGGATGATTTGGGGAGACAGATTTAGAAATGTTATGGAAATATATTAATTGAGAAATGTCACCTTATGTCCTGATCTTGTATAAACCAGGTCTGCTGCAAAAGCACAACAAGGCCATAGAAGCTCTTCAAATATCTTGTCTCCTGCTGCCACCAGAGAATCGGAAAAGGCTACAGCTGTTGGTGAGGATGATGGCAAAAATTGGCTCTAACAAGGATTTGCCACCTCTTTCTGAATCAGTGAGGACCAGAACCTTGGTACGTATAGTGTAAGGCAAAAGGTATAGACAAGGCTTGTGGAGTAGCACAGATAAAAATTCCTTACTGGAGAATGTACACAAAATACTGTTTGCTTGTTTGAAGAACAGTTTGTCTATTCTAGCTATGTGGAAAGCTACTCTGAATTTTAATAACTTGGGTTTTCCTGGTAAGCTGTGAGCAAATGAAGAATTTGCTGAGTATCTGGAGGTTTCTTTATCATTCGAAGTAAAAACACAACTGATTTCACTATTGAGTAGAGGAAAACCAACCAAACAAACCAAAAAAACCCCAAACTACCCACCCCCTCACCCCAAAAAGACCCCAAAACTGTAGGTAAGGTGTCTGATGTTCTTTATCACTGCAGACAGTGAGAGAAACAGACTGCCTGTTTGTCACAGTTAGAAATATGTAGCTTAATGGTTTGATCTACCTGTTTTGAGACGTTAAAATAAAAAAATCCTAACAGGTTATTGCAGTATTATTTTTTTATCACTAAACTACAGAAATTTCTGAAAATTATTTTAAGCAGATTTTGTCAAAGCCCTAGTTTTTGCTAATGCTCTTTTTCTAGGGCTACTTGTGGAGTTATCACTGATGTTTGCAACAGCATGTTATTACAAAGTTACTAGGCATAACTCTTAGCAATTCTCACTGGCTAAGAACATTTGGTTAATTTTCAAGTCTTTTTTGCAAGAAGGGCAACAGAAAACTCAGCTGTAGAGCCACTCCATAAAAATCCTATAGTAGCATTCGCAAATCTGAATTTGTTCCATAGCAATTAAATTTTTAATTAACTATGAATAGTATTTGATTAAAATAATTAAATTCTTGACTGCTAAGGTTATAATTTAATTAACTTTAAATGGTCTGTGATTAAAGTAATTATGTTATAATCTAAATGTTATTTTTAGAAGTGAATCCTTTACAGTTCAAGTATTTTGTAGTAAGTTTTAATTCAGCAGTGTAGTCTATGGTACATGACAGAAAACCTTGATTGCTTTCCGTGCTTTTGATGTTAGAAGTGCCTGATGCAGACAGGAAATTCTTGTAACTGAATGTGGACCTGAAATTTGGTTTGATTTTGAAATAATGATATTAGGTTTTCGCTCTGGTGTCTAACTTCCATCAGATTCCTGTGTTACTTTTAAACTCTCTGAAATGTATGTGCCGTGTTTAACTGGAAAAACCATGTGAAGCAAGCTGTTTGACAGTCTTGAGAATAAAATAGAATTCAGTCATTCTAAGTCTAAAGTCAAAGCTGGATTATGGATGTGAGGCAAGAGACATCTTCACTCCACTTATAGTGTCACTGTACACAATATTTTCAATATATTGATGTGTTGGAAGTACAGTATTATGCTGTTAAAATAATTTTTTACTAAAAAATCAATTTTTAAATACAGTGTGATTCTCCACCCCCAAACAGGAAAAATATAGAATACTGATAAGTTTGTGATGTTTTGTTTTTGTTTGTTTTTTTTTTCCTTCAGATGGTTCAGGCATTTTCCCGTTGTATTCTCTGTTCAAAGGATGAAATGGACTTGGATGAATTGCTTGCTGCTAAACTAGTATCTTTTCTTATGGATAATTATCAAGACATCTTAAATGTTCCTTCTGCCTTAAAATCTTCTATAGAGGAACATGCTGTACATCTCCAGAGAGTCCAAGTTGGTATCTAGTGAAAAAAAACTCAAATGTCTCTGTATTTCTGTGTCAAATTTATCATTTATGCTCTGAAGTTCAACTGTTCTTAAAGACTTTGTTCTGTCTCTGCTAGGTTATGAAGAGCTAATTAATTTTGACTGCTGATATTCAACCATAATTATGTATTTAAATTAAATTAAACAGATCTTGAATGGTTTAGAGACAAGAACTCTAAAATATATTTTCCTGTTGGTCGGCACTATATTCTCCATGGAACAGACAAAATACATGGTAGTGAAGAAAACTGTGAACAGTTAAAAATCATTTTCATTAATGTTCTCATTTTCTTTTATAGCAATTCTTGCTTATTCTGCTTTTTCATAACTCTTCTGTTTTCTGATACCATACTTTATTTCATTCAAAACTGCTTTTTAGTTTTTCCTTCATTATTTCTACTAAAAACTCATTTAACTTCTTCCAAGAGTTAAACAGGCTTCCTTTGTGTCATGCCTTTTGACTTACTAGAACTCACTCAATTAGTGCAGGAGATAGGAGGTAGATTTGTGGGTCTTTATTGTATATCTTCTCTACTTAATGACTTCAGGTCGTCCATTTGATTAACCCAGTTTTTGCAAATTTGTTGCAGAAAACATAGTTGCTCCTTTGTTTATTTTTTCAGATAAAATATGCTGGAGCTGATACTGATGCAACTTTTCCTCCTCCATCATTTTGTCACCAAATCAGTACAGATGAGTTTGAAAACCAAAGGGCAACTGGTTCTCAAGGACCACTGGCAGCTTTATTGGAAGAAATTGTAATGAATAAAGAAATATCTGTGAAAGACAAGAAGAAGCAGCTCAAGCAAGTAAATAACAATCCCTCCACAGTCTTTAATTTTAACTGAAAATGCTTTATCAAGTCTTAGACATGTAGCCCTCTAGAGACATATTGAGATTTAAAATACTAGCTACTTTTGGGGATTTCTAACTTTTTAACCATTTAGAACAGGGGTGCTGTGATGAAACAAGCCATATTAGAAAATTTCACTTAATGTTTTATGTAGAGGTATAGAAAATACATTAGAGAAATTATAATTTACTTGATCCAGAGGTAGAGATTGCTCTTTGTTAGTTTTGTATATTACAAGTTTGAGTGAATTCTTCCTTTAAATTGACGTATCTTTTCTAGTTTCAGAAATCTTACCCTGAAGTGTATAGAGTACGATTTCCTACCCCTGAAACTGAAGCGGTGCTATTTCCAGAAAAAACTAAACAGAAGCCACCAATACTGATGTGGGCCTTAAAAAAGCCTTTTCAACCATTTCACAGAACCAGAAGCTTTCGGATGTAGATGGTTTGAAATATATCAGCAAACTGAGGCAGAGCATATTATCAATGAATCTTATGCAAGAGGAGCCTGAGCAGCTTGTAGTTACTCAAAGAACTACTGGGGATACTGCTGAGAATAGTAGAAATGGTCAAAAGAAGAAAGCATTGAGGTGGTAGAAACGTAAGCCATTAGCAGTATTTTTGCAAATATATTTTTAAAATGTCTGTTATTTAAAAAAACAAACCAAAACCCAAAAAACTCAAGGTGACTAAACCACATGGTTAATAAAGTACACTTGCTGTACTCTGATTTGATCATCATTTCAAGGTCTAAATATATTTCAATGTTATGTGTAATGTGTTGTTGGTAACTAGCCAACATTTTTTTTCCCCTGAAAATGAGTCTCTTTTATAAACTAGACTGTGTTTGTTCACATGTAGCTTGAATTAATTTGCTGTACATGCTTGTATATGTACGAAACACTGGATTTTGTTTTGCTGTTCTACACATTAGTGTTCCTGATATGTAGGATATTTTTGAAAACTGTAAAATCTCATTCTTATTTTCTGCTTCATATGATGCATTACAGCTTGAGTCAAGTCCTTCTGAAATTCCATTACGTACTGTAGTGTGGACCCATTCTTTTAAATAACCCAGTCTTTTACCTCTTTTCCTGCATGCTTTTACTGAATGTTGTCGAACAAAATGGGACTTGGGACAACAGGACACTTGACAACAGAACACTTTATCAGAAAAATCTGAATCCTTACATTTCCTTTGGAAATGGAATTCAAATGTTGGAGCAAAGTTGAAATATACATGCCTTTAATGGTTTCATTTGCTTTGCATTATGAAATCTATCTTACGAATAACTTGACTGTGCATGTAACATACTTGATTCTGACAGCACTTTAACAGCTCTGAAGTATTACTACTTTCCGATATTTACTTAAAGTGGGGATTACATGTTATCCATTAGAGTTTTAAAGAACAGCATTTTGTTTTTATTAAATGTCAGATTAGTCTAAGCAAGAGAGTAGACAGCTGACATTTCAACAAATTTCAATCTAACGTTTTCGTAAGCAACATGATGACTGTCCTGTAATGCAACATTGACAGTGTTTTCTCTTGGCTAAACTCCTAACCAGTCAATAAGCTTTAAGACGGACATTAAAGGTGGTTGTTTTAATAGTTTAGAATATTTCTTGGATAATGTGATATTTGAACAGTACTTGTTTCCATGATCTGTTTTTACACATTGGTTATACCTGGACTTCATATCAATAATCTTTATTTTTCAAGCAAAAGTGATACAAAAGGGTACGCATTTCTTTACAAATAATGAAATATTAAAGTTTATTTTAAAAGTAGTCTGACACTACTTCTGTCCTGTTGTAATAGGCCTTCAAACGTGACATAACCTTTTAGATGTCATACTATTCTGTGTATGCTTATATGTAGACAAACTTGACTGTGCTAGTCACATATATTATTTTGATTACAGAAGTAATCTATGAAGTATAATAATAAGTAAGGCTAGTTGCAAAGCAAGTCTTTAATAACAGTGGAAACCTACCCTAAGTGATTTTTGACAGTTCCTAACTTGCAGAGGGGAAATAGAAGCCATTCGTATTTGCCATTGGAAATAATCTCACAGCCTGCCAATTAGCTGCCTAGAGTTATGTTGAATTTTTTTCCCCATTGTTACTTTTAAAAAATTTGTAGCTGAGCCTACCAAAAATAGCAATTAGACCTTACTAATTAGTTTCCACCAGGAGAAGTCAAAGTTGTGTCTTGTGTTTCTATGGATCAATTTTACTTTTATTTCAATGAATTATTTCCTCATCTGTGGTAAAACCAAACCAGGCAAGTCCATTTGCTCACAATTCACAAGCCTGCTAAAAGTATAGTCACAAATTGTCCTCTAAAACCTTGAAGGGACTTTAGGGTGGGAACAGTATCTGAGATCATAATCTCACAACTGAGTTTTAACTCTTGCCTTATCTTGGGAGACACCTAAGAAAGCTTATCTTAGTAATAGAAAGTATGTGACTATGGCAGCTCTGTACAGCTCTTCCTTGCCTCACAACTGAACCAACGGTAAATATGCAAGACAAATATGGTATGAAGACAAAAATAAACTGCCTGTTTCTTTCAGGGTAGAGATTAGTAAATGAAAACTTGAAAGCTAGTTCAGGGAAGACTGTGGGCTTTACCAAGTGTCTTAGAAAAAAAATACCATTTCTGTTTCCTTAAGCTATAGCCAAAGGAAATCTCAGTTTTGATATTAACATTCCCAGGAATTTAAGCTTTACTTCTGTGTTAAAGCCCTGCAGAGTCTTGATATTGCCAGGACTGAACAATTTTGGCTCTGTTGGGTTTATTTCCCTTGAACCGTGAGGACCATCAGCCAAAAGTTCTTTCGCTTAACCTAGTGGCTGTTTCCTGAAGAGGCTCACTAAATGGAGTATTAGCTGACATACTTTTAAAGCATATCAGGTGGAAGACACAATAAAGGTAGATGTTGTTTCAGCTACTTTTTCCGTCTACTTAGATCAATGTTTTTTGTCTAAGAGGAGTCTTTAAAATACCCACCTTTAAGTTTGTATGTAAGTAAACCATTTCTTTCTGAATCTAGACAGTGCTGTTTAACTACTTAGTACTGAGATTTCTAGTGTAATGCTGTTAGTTGTCATTGTATTGTTAGGCTTTTTGAGCACGATCTTTGAGTAGAAACTTCTTGTTTCTACCCACTTGTGTGGGTGGTTTTGTTTGGCTTTGTGGTGGTGGGTTCAGTTTCTTTTGCGCGGGGGTGGGGGTGGGCAGTGGGGTGTGTGTGTGTGTGTTGGCGTGCTCTGTTGTTGTTTTACTTTACTAACTTCTTTGGCCCAGCAGAAAGATCTCTCTTCCCTCACTCCACATGGAGCATAATCTCTCTCCTGACCTATTGGTTCCTAGTGACACGTCTGTGACGGCTTTGCCCCAGAATTTCCTTGAAGAGGGATGAACAGTGTTTATCTTCCTTTCATGGGAAGGGAGCTGGGTCTTTGCCTAACACTGCCCTTTCTTGCTGATTGCTGCATTGCTTTCTTTCCTTACACAAACACAGCTTGTTAGAGCTCCAAAATCAACAGTCATCTGGAAAACCTTTTAGTTCACCTGTCTCTGTTTCTGCTCTAGCCCTCTGATGTTCTCTGAGTAATAGCTCCTGTTGTTAGTTGCTAATACATAAAGATTATTTAATGGTTCATATTTTGTATGAAACATGTTTAACGCACCTAAGTTACCAGGATTGTGATATCAGCTGTTTTCACTTACAAATACAGACAACTGATGGCTGATGTTTTTTTCTGAAATGGTTTTCAGATACTACTTCATATGGGAGAAAGCTTAGACAAAATCTCATCTTCTCATTCTGCTAAACGGAAACAGGAACTAAAGTGAAGAAGGTAGTACGTTAAAATACCACATTTTTAAAGTTACTGCTGTGATGTGCCAGAGCTTTTTTCCCTATCTGTTCTAAAAAATTGTTTTACGTTGTAAGAACAACTCATTCTTTCACAGAGATTATTCTAACTCAGAAGAGTTATCTCTTGACCACAATTTTTTAAGTCTCCTACTGCCTCAGAGCTTATGATTCTAGTTATTTTAGCTCTAAGTAATATCATGTTTCTTAGATTTTAAATCCACAAATTAATTTCTCATAGATACCATTCTGTAGGTATATAAGTGCACTTGAATTAATTTTATTAATTTGGAACAGCTGGTGTACTTCATACCAGCTGTAACACCTTGACATTACTGTTTTCATCATTCATTAGGCTTGAAGCAGAAGTGTGAGGTAACAACCTGCCAGGAAAACAAAGCCTGTAAAATGGGATTAGAATTTATACAAATTTTAAACTCTGTTTTCAAGTATTTGCTGTATGGTATTTGCTTACCAACATTTCTTCCTGTATTAAATGTTACACATCCAGGACACTATTTATCTCCTTTTTCTTTATGAATCATAGACTCATGGAATGGTTTGGGTTGGAAGGACCTTAAAGATCATCTAGTTCCAACTCCACTGCCATGGGCAGGGACACCCTGCCCAAAATTGTGTTTGAGAAGTGAGTGTTGCACTCCACTTTCAGTAAAAGGAGCTGACAACTTTACTAAGTATAACCATATAAAATGAAGTCCCTCTTCATGAGTTTCTACTTGGGTGCCCGACTCTTTATTTAATTTTTAACAAGAAAATTAAATAACATGGAGGAGATGCTCAAGTATGTATTTAAAAAGAAGGAAGCTAATACATGTTTGTGAAGTCCTTTCTAGAAGTAATTGACAGTGTTTTGTTAGCAGCAGTAATTTTCAATTTCATTGCTTTTGGGGAAATTTGGGTATCCAAAACTTTCTGAAAAAAATCTCTTGGTTATCCTGGCAAAAGCAGAAAAACACTTGAGGAAAGTGCCAAACACCCTTATTCAAGAGAATGTTTGAGAATAATTCAAATAGCCAATAGGAAATGGGTCTGACGGCAAACCTGGGCAGAACAGTGTAAAAAACTGATAGAGAATTTTAGAGGGAAAACCTAGACCACAGTAAGAGGGCTAAAGCTTAGTCAATGTATTGTTTTAATACTTTGTAGAGAGTGGACTGTATTGCACGGCAAACTTGCTTTTGTTAGTGATGGAGATGGCAAGTTTATTTTATAATAAATAAAGTCAATTTTTGACTGCAGAGAATTTTTCAGTGAAGGTGGGATATTTACATAGCAGATTCAGGGACATTGACAATAAACTTAGATCTGTTTTGATTTTCATGGATTCCTTGGAAGTACTGATGGAGCCATGGATATGGCTGAAAATTGTGGGTACAATAGGCTTTTCATGGCATTACGTTTAGTAGCGTTTGATAAAATTATTCCCAAAATGTCAGTAAGTGTATAAGTGATTAAGAACTGCCTAAATGTAGGCACAAGCGAATTATGACAGAGGTACTCTTTATGGGTTCTTGCAGGAAATCAGTACTAATTTTCCTGTCAGCCAGTGTTTTCCTTGAGGATGTGAAAATAAACGTAAAAATTGCGGTTAGCATCATTAGCTAGTCTCATCGGTGTTTTCAGACTGTTCAGTAGTAATAGAGGCATTAATATGGAACAGTGCAGCTTGGAAATGAATGCAAACATGGTTGCTTCAAAGTTATATGTCGAAGAACAAGATATGTAGGTCATTTTAAAAAGAAAAAAAAAAAAAAAAGAGGAAGAAGACTGTGTTCTGGAAAACTACAGCTCCGTGAAAGGTTACTCCCACAGTGAACGAAGCTTCCCAACATTATGCTGAGGCAAAGGGCTAATGTGGTTCTTGAAGATCTAAATTGGAGGTTGTTACATAAAATCAGCTGACTCATCTCGTGTGACCTCTACACTCAGTACTGACTGACACTGAAACATTGCAGTTTTTGCAGCTTTTATAAAACTGTACATGATGCAAGGTATTTAGAATTATTTCCTTAAAGTGAAAGTTTGCATTACTTCTGTCTTCCCCATTTATGAGAAACAAGAACATGAGGTCACTTGATTATCTTGGGAGTACATTCACATAAAGAAGGACATATATTGGTAAGCGGTGGAGACTTGAGGAGAGAGTGATACTCAACGGATGGAAGATGGAATGGGATATGCTGTGGGGTTTTTTGTGTTGAGGGGACTGGATGATGGGAATGTGTTGAATTTTAACTTTTCCTGGTGCCTTCAGAGTGAGATCTCTCTGGTGGATATTTACTGAAACCCAGGTCATTTGCTCAGGGCAGGGTAAGCAGAGGGGAATCAGAATTACTTGTGATGTGTGGAAGACTAGACATAATCTCAGGGCTCCTCAATCTTTGCATGTTATGGATTTTCACGAGTAACACATCTCTTCAGATTAATTATCTTCACTCAGTGACTTCATGTTCAGGAGGTGAAGTGAAACAGTTGATTTGTCATACCTCTCGATTTTCGAGGCAACTAAAGAAAACAGTATTTGTTACTTTTGTTCTTCAGCCAAACTCCAGTGGATGTAGGCGAAGAGGGGTCACCTTTTGAGTTGCCAGGGCACAGCTCCTTCTGGTGATAATGAAAATCAGCTCTGCTCTGCCCAGCACTCTGGTTAGGGAGGGTGAGGTGTGTCTCTGGTGTGCTGCAGTTGCTTTGCCTGGGATTGAGAGAGAAAAAGATACATAGAAATGTGATTTGCTGGCTGGTACGAATTACAGTAATACAGTCATTGTTGCTTTATGATCTAAGTAGGTATTTTTAAATGTATGGCTATTTTTTAACCTGGAATTGTGTGCTGCTAAACTGATCATATTCATAACTAGGAAAGGCAACTCTTGAACATCAAAAGCAGCCTAAAGTATCTCTTGTATTAGCACTAACTTAAGGCTGTGTATAGCTACCTCTTGTGAATTTTTTACACTTTCTTTATAACTGTGATTTCAAATCACTGCAAGGCTTTCTGAAACTTCAGCACTGACTGAGAGAGAAGCTTCTGGCAATAATTCCTGAGCTTGCCTGCTGAAGAGAGGATGGACTGACCTTGGCACTTCTAGACAGACCCCAAAGGTGAATAAAAGGCAGAATGTAATATATTTACATGTTTGCAAACCTTTCTTTTGTTTCCTTTTTTAACCTGAGTGCTTATTCATGCGAGGATCTGGCCTTGTGCATGACTAAGATTTGCTATGTGATTTCAGAGCTTATATACAGTGCTAGCTTTCAAATTTAAACTCATAAAAAGCAGTAGTTCTGAGTCCTGTAACTAATTTTGTATTCAAATACTGGTGAGAGAATGAGTAGTGGGATCGTTAGTTTTCTTTTTGTTATAATGACTTGCAGTATATTAGCTTTCTTGTTGCAAGAGACTGTGTGAAGAATAATATGTGGTTTTGATGTTGGAATCTATGCAAAATATTTTGGGATCCTATGAAAAACCCCTTCCTTTCTCCTTCTTGATAATTATTTAATGTTTTGTGTATCAGTTTAGATGCTTGGTAATTTATGACCCAGCAGAGGTCAGCCTTGTGACACTTTTCAATACATATGCTCAAAGAAAATGGGCAGGGACAAAGTTCTTACTATGAAAGCCTTTGGAATTTCGTTTTATAAAATATGTTCCTGCAAATTAGAGTTGCTGTGCTATTACTGTATTGTAGTGAGATGTGTGGTTTAAATATCTCCACGTAACTTCTCTTTATGTAATAGGAATAATAGATATCAGGAAGAAGTTCTTCCCGGAGAGGGTGGTGAGGCACTGGCACAGGTTGCCCAGAGAAGCTGTGGGTGCCCCATCCCTGGAAGCGTTCAAGGCCAGGCTGGATGAGGCTTGGAGCAACCTGGTCTAGTGGAGGGTGTCCCTGCCCATGGCAGGGGGGTTGGAACTAGGTGATCTTTAAGGTCCCTTCCACCCCAAACCATTCTGTGATTCTGTGATTCTATGAGTCTATGAATGTTTGTTGCTTTGTAAAATTGCCTCAAATGTTAGCTTCATTGGTATACTGAAGTACCTACTTACTGATTTGGTTAGACTATTGCATTTCCAGGGTTGGTTGTGTAGTTCAGTGAAATGACGTCAAGAGGGAGCTGTTGTTTGAATGCTACACGCTTCAGGTTCACAATGACATCTTGAAGTAGTTTGTCTGTATAACATGAATGACTGGGGCAGGACAAGAAATAGTGGGGAGGAATGTGGGAAGAATAGGCAAGTATTTTGCCACATTTTTCTATCAGTCTATGAGAATAAAAGGTGTTCTTACCTTTCCACAAAAGAGCACATCTCTTTTTCCTTCATGATGCTTAGGAAAATGAAAGATGGGGAGTGGAAGGAAGCCAGTCTTCATTCTCCACAGCAGCTCAGAAACACAAATGATTTGTTCACAATGTAAAACCTTATTCATATGTTGTATCCCAATGCTAGAATGATCAATGGTGGTTTCTTTGATGCTAATAAGTGTAGCACTCTTATGCTACACAAAGTTGATGATACACGTAACAATCCTCATCAAGAATAGTGGCAGTCCTGTCTTAAATTGGCTGACTACCTGCTTCGTAAGTTCAGTTTCCACTGGCAAACTCAACTTTGGCTGATTTAATTGCTCTGTTCTGACTGAACACAATCATCCGTGTACCTTAATCTATCTCCAAAGTGGTTTTATCTGGTTAGTAGAACCGAATATGCAATAGCAGTGTTGTCAAGGCTGCAGCTGAGTCTTCTTCAATAGAACATGATTAAATGCCTTGAGCATGACATGGGAAACTGGGAAAACATGTTGGCTTTTTGATTTAGCCAGTTTGTTTCCTGAACTTTGCAAAGATGTTTCACCCCTTTATTATTGCTGCATTTTTTCGTATACTCTGAAGTTGTTTTTCAGAGATTAAAACCACACTATGATGAGAAAAATATTCAAAGGTTTTGGAGTAGCTAATAAAACATATTCTGTGTCTCTTGCAGCAGCAAGGCTGCAAGTCAAAATCAGCCTCAAGTATATACACCATGCTTTTTAATGCTTGCTTTCCTTTTAAAACCCTCTTTTCTTTTTCACTTTTTTTTTTTTTTTTTTTTTTTTTAATTTGCCTTCAAGGACGCAAGACCAGATTGGAGCAACAGCAGCTACTATGTTTTTTCTTTATCTTTTGCAAAAGATGGTTGCAAACCACCAAAAATCTGCCAGGCAGAGCATTATCCTATAATAATGTTCTCCAATTAGAGCCTGTTCCTGTTCTCTGTCACATTCAGAGTGAAGAAGTTTTTCCTCAAGCACAGGAAATTTCCTGTGCTCCATTTTGTGCCTGTTGCTCCTTGTTCTGTCACTGGGCAACACTGAAAAGAGTCTGGCCCCATCCTCTTGACACCCACCTTTTAGATATTTACAGGCATTGATATGATCCCCTCTCACTCTTCTATTCTCCAGGCTAAACAGCCCCAGCTCCCTCAGTTGCTCCTCATAAGAGAGGTGCTCCATTCCCTTGATCATCTCTGTAGCCCTCCTCTGGACTCTGTCCAGTAGTTCCCTGTCCTTTTTGAACCGGGGAGCCCAGATCTGGACACAGGACTCCAGGTGTGGAGTCCCTTACTAGGGCAGAGTAGAGGGGAGGATGACCTCCTTCAACTTGCTAGCCACACATTTTTTAATGCCCCCCTGGACACCATTGGTCTTCTTGGCCACAGGGCACGCTGCTAGCTCATGGCCAACTGATTGTCCCCCAGGACCCTCTCTGCAGAGCTGCTTTCCAACAGGTCCACTCCCAGCCTGTACCAGTGCATTCCTCCCCTGGTGCAGGACCCCACATTTGCCCTTGTTGAACTTCACTGGGTTCCTCTCTGCCCAACTCTCCAGCCTGTCCAGCTCTTGCTGTGTGGCGACACAGCCTTCTGACATATCAGCCACTCCTCTCAGTTTTGTGTCATCAACAAACCTGCTGAGGGTATATACTCTGTCCCCTCATCCAGGTCGTCAGTGAATATGTTGAACCAGACTGGGCCCAGTACTGACTGGGCCCTGGGGAACACCACTGGTCACAGGCCTCCAACTAGACTCTGTGCCCTGACCACAACCCTCTGAGCTCTGCCATTCAACCAGTTCTCAATCCACCTCACTGTCCACTCAACTGACCCGCGCTTCCTAAGCTTACCTATGATGATGTTATGGGAGACAGTGTCAAAAGCCTGCCTAAAGTCGGGGTAGACATCATCCACTGCTCTTCCCTCATCCGCCCAGCAAGTCATGCCATCACAGGAGGCTATCAGATTGGTCAAGCATTATTTCCCCTTGGTCAATCCATGTTGACTACTTCTGATAACCTTCTCTCCCTTTACATGCTTAGAGATGACATCCAGGATGAGCTGTTTCCAGGGATGGAGGTGAGGCTGACTGGACAGTAGTTTCCCAGGTCTTATTGCTCTTTTTGAAGATTGGCATGACATTAGATTTCCTCCAGTCCTCAGTCACTTCTCCTGTTCTCCAGGTTATTTCAAAGATGATGGAGAGCAGCTTTGCAGTAACATCTGCCAGCTCCCCCAGCACTCGTGGGTACATCCCATCAGGGCCCATGGATTTGTTGGTGTCAGGTTTGCCTAGATGATCTCTAACCCGAATTTCCTTGACCACGGAAGGGTGTTCCTTTCTCCAGGCTCTCTCTCTTAACCTCCAGGGTCTGGGATTCCTCAGGGCCAGCCTTAGCAGTAAAGACTGAAGCAAGAAGGCATTCAGCAACTGTGCCTTCTCTGCATCCTCCATCACCAGGGCACCTACCTCATTCAGCAGCAGTCCCACTCTTTCCCTAATCTTCCTTTTGCTACTGATGTACTTGAAGAAGTTATTATTGTCCTTGACATCCTTTGCCAGGTTAAATTCCAAGTGGGCCTTAGCCTTCCTCGTTGCATCCCTGCATACTCTGCCGACAACAACCCTATATTCCTCCCAAGTGGCCAGTCCCTTTTTGCACATTCTGTAAACTTCCTTCTTCCATTTAAGTTTGTCCAGAAGCTCCTTGCTAACGTGTGTAGGTCTCCTGCCTCCTTTGCCTGATTTCCTACTCATAGGGATGCATTGATCTTGAGCTTGGAGGAAGTGGTGTTTGAATATTACCCAGCTCACTTGCACTCCCTCCTTTCTAGAGCCTTTGCCCATAGGATTCCTCCAGGCAGGTCTTCGAAGAGGCCAAAGTCAGCTCTCCTGAAGCCCAAGGCTGTAATTCTACTTTTTGTCCTGCTTCTTCCAAAAGATCCTGAACTCCTCCATCTCATGGTCACTGCAGCCAAGGCTACCCCCAGCCTTCACATCCCCAACTAGTCCCTCTTTGTCAGCACACGGTCCAGCAGCACACCTCTCCTCGTTGGTTCCTCCGCCACCTGTGTCAAAGTTATCACCGGTGCTCTGCAGAAACTCCTGGATGGTGTGTGCCTGGCTGTGTTGCCTTCCCAGCAAATATCAGGGTGGTTAAAGTCCCCCATGAGAACCATGGCCTGTGATCATGAGGCTACTTCCAGCTGCCTGTAGAAGGCCTCATCGACTTCCTTTCCCTGACCAGACGGCCTGTAGTAAACACCCACAACAGTGTCTCCCATATTCCACTGCCCCAGAATTCTTACCCATAAGCTCTCAACTTGTTCTCCATCCACCCCTCAGCAGAGCTCGATACATTCCAGCTGCTCTGTCACATAAAGAGCAACTCCATCACCTCGTCCTGCTGCCCTGTCTTTCCTAAAAAGCAGGTAGCCATCCATGACAGCATTCCAATCATGCGAGCTATCCCACCATCTCTCTGTAGTTGCAATTATTTCTGAACAAAGTGCTATGACATTCACGTGCAAAAAAATTTTCTTCAAGATAGGGAAAAAACAGCTTGACACGGGAATTATGATAGGAGGTTGTTGGGGTTTAGGCACAGCCGGCAACTCAGCACCACGCAGCTGCTCACTCACTCCTCTCCCCGGTGGGATAGGGAGGAGAAAATACAAAGGCCTTCAAGAGAACAGGGAGGGTTCACTCACCAGTTATGGTCACAGGCAAAACAGACTCCACCTGGGGAAGAAATCTGTTTAATTAGTAACAATCAAATCAGAGTTGAGACAATACTAAATCTTAAAAACACTTTCTCCCCAGCCCTCCCTCTTCCCAGGCTCAGCTTTGCTCCTGATTTCTCTACCTCCTCCCCCTGAGTGGTACAGGCAGACAGGGAATGGTGGTTGTGGTCAGTCCATTCAACGTTGTATCTGTTGCTTCTTCCTCTTCAGGAGACGACTCAACTCGTCACACTCTGTCCCTGCTCCAGCGTGGGGTCCCTCCCATGGGAGACGGCCCTCCACCACCTTCTCCAATATGAGTCCTTCCCTAAGGCTGCAGTTCTTCACGAACTGCTCCAGTGTCAATCCCTCCCATGGGGTGCATCCTTCAGGAGCAACCTGCTCCAGCGTGGGGTCCTTCCCAGGCTGCAGGGGGGTCTCTGCTCCCCTGTGACCCTCCGTGGCTGCAGGGGCACAGCCTGTCCTCTCACCACGGGCTGCTGGGAAACCTCCAGGCACCTCCTCCCACCTTTCTGCACTGATCTGGGAATCTGTCTGGTTGTCTCTCACACACCCCACTCGTCTCTACACTGCAGGATTCTCCACAGATTTTTTGCCCCTCTTAAAGACGTTACCCATGGGGCACTATCAGTGTTGCTGCCTGGCTCGGCCTGTGGCCAGAGGCAGGTCTGACTTGGAGCCAGGGAAGCTTCTCTCAGCTTCTCACAGCAGCTGCCCCTGTAGCCCCTCCCCTGTTACCATAACCCAGTACAGAGGGGTGCCCAGCCATGAAATAACCAAAGAGAAAAAGAAATAGTTGGGATATTTGTATAAAAATGTGTAACTGTTGAAATTGGAGAAATTAAGCAGTCAAGGAGGAAGGAGGAACATTGGCCTGAAGAGTTTCTGAACTATAGATCTAACAGGCAGAGGAAAAAAATATTTTTTTTTTGGTTTGTTCTTTTTTTTGTTGTTATTCCTGGTAAACTGAAGGTCAAAGCAGAGACAGGTATAAATTACCCTGAGTGGGTAGTGACATGGTAAGAACTTAAATTTTCTGCATGGACAAAAAATCAATAAGGAAATGAAAACTGTACAAATAATGGTTCACAACATACAGTTAAAATTTTGCCTCAAAGGTTTGGCTTGTGGGTTGCTTTATGGACATCTAAGAGTAGCAAAGAATATTGTGATGCTGCTTGAGGCCACGCTACGTAATGCTCACACAGGAGGGACAGGTGTCTGATGTCACTGGTCGCTAAACACAGAAAGCATGTGGACCTCTCTTTTTTGCATTCTCTCTGGTGTGTTATTTGAGGAATTTCTGTCATATTTCATTTTTATTTTTATTTAGAAAGTAAAGAAGAATACTGCCTGCTGCCATCCAACCTTGACAAAGTAATTGCCCTGATGCTTGTGGGGGGTGAAGTATCTTGATAACGATGCAGCATGTCATGGGTGTAGCAGTGACTGGTGGCCACCACTACTGGTACCAGTAGGTTGCCTCAATGGCTGGATATAGGTATGATTAAGCAACACTACTGAAACTGTTCTAAAAACTTAGCACAGAGTAGAAGCTGTCCTGGGGCAAGCGTTGAACAAACGAGCCTGAATGCAATCTGCACACCTCAGATTGAGAAGAGAGAAACTCTGAATCATCCCACTTTATGAAAAAGCTTTTTGGTTTTTTTTGAAAACACTTATCCTCCAAGGTGTTTGCTTTTGGTGGGGAAGGTTTTCAACCGTCTTTGCTCGGGGAAGAACAGCCACTATTAATACAAATTCTGCAAAAAAGAAAACCTATGCCACTGAAAGGATTAAGTAAGATGAGGATATAGCCTTCAGCTTCCCAGATCTCTAGTCCTTGCCCTAACATGGTTACCACTTTGTTGGAAATTGACTAAATATAGTATGTGCACAGACTCATCTTTTCTCACAATTTTTTCTATTGCTGATAGAGGGAACATTTTGTCATTCTCTGTTACCTGAGTAAGGACCAGGTTAGACCTCTGCAGGTCTCGCTCCAAACTTGAAGCCTGTTCTCCAAGTATGGTCACGACTGCACTTGATTGCCTCCAAGAGCAGCAAGACCTACTTAGTGTTATTTTGAAACACTGCACAAGACCGTTCTGCAAGTTTGGCAAAATGAGTTAAATTGCTGAGGATAATACAAAAAGAGGATAGGGCAAAATATAGGTGCTTGGAAAAAAGCGATCCATGAGATTAGACATTGTTTGGACAACATCAGTGGAGTAATGTTATTGGAAGGAGGTGGAACCTTTTCTGTCTGTCAAGATGCCTATTATAGCCATATGGGAATTGTCTGGCACTGTTAGTATTTAATATGATTTCATTTAGCTTTGTACATGAACATATGAACAACAGAAATTAAAATAATGCACAATAAGGTAATCGAAAAGATTCCATAATGAGACTGAGTCTCATATTCTCTTTATTTCATGAAAATTGAACTAAGAGAAGACTTAGAAAGTAGACATGGCTATCTGTGGGTAGCTAGTGGTTTACCAGGGAGGAGGAAGGCCTGTCATCTTCTCCTTCTTTCCGTAGATTGCTTTGAAGGCTTGCACTTGGCTGAGTTGTTTTCTACTGATGACATGTTCCTATCTTTGCCAAAATGAAATATAAAACTGTGGGAGGGAAAAGGTGTCCAACAGTTCTCTGTGAAGAAATGCTGAAAACTAACGAGCACAGGAGGCAGGAAAGGATCTTTCAGACAACTTTAAAAATTTAAAGGCTTGTTAATTTGCAATAAAAAATAATAGAACCATATAGTGTTCTGTATTCAGAAATCCCCTGGCAAGTTTACTTGAAGTGAGAAATAAAAAAAAAACACAAAGCATCTTCTGGAAGAAAGCTGAATCTAGGAATGGTTCTGCATTACCTTGTAGGAAGAGAGACGTATCTCCACTGTTGCATCCTTGCTATGGTCTCTCAAGTACTGCACGTATTTCCCTATCTAAAGACCACAAGGGAAACTGAAATAAGAAGATGTCATCAAGAATGTTTTTTAGTCTTGTTAGTATTTCCCTCTCTATATTGCAGGAAACATTTTCTGCAAGGATGCTTGCTTCACACTTCTGTGCTGTAGTTAAAATTGCAGCTAACTAACTGCTGTGGGTTTCAAGAAAGAGACTGATGGGTAAGCTTCTGCATCTGCAATGCCTCCATGAGCAGAGATACTCTTCTATTTTGGGCACCATTTTAGGATTCTTCAGAGTAGGAGGACAGACATTTCCTCAGATTGCCCTAGAAGGTTAACAGGTGCTAATTGTAATCTTGGTTTTTGAAGTCATGTTTTTGATTATATTCTTGGGAGGTACAAATTGGCAGGTTGAATTAGGAACTTTGTCACCATTTATTTTTCATTGTTTTCTATTGGTGTTTGTGGGAGCATTTGGGCATGTTTTGCTGTTATTCCATATTTGCCTGAAAGAAGAATTAAGGAGATTAGATACGCTATCATGTAGATACTCCAAGGCATGTTCCTGCAATATTGACCAGGGCATTATATTCTTTGTTCAAAAAGCTCTAAAGGTTTCAAGACCTGTATTTGTAACTGGTTATTACAAATGCTTGTAAACAAACAAAAATCAATCCAGCTTCAAATTGCCATTCTTTTGCAAGGAATGTGCGAGGATGATATTTTATTACACGTAGGAGTTCAAACTATATGACATAGCAGTATCCTTTATTTCATTTTTTCATGAAAAAACCCATCACTACAATGATCTGTACATGAATAATAAACTGCACAGGATTTGTCCATATGCTTTAGTCATTCCTTAAAATAAGCTATACTATTAGTAAAGGTGGTGCAATCTGTTAATATTGTGGATATTTTTTTGCGTTTTTTTTACACACCCTATTGCACCTTCTCTTTCCCTCTTGGACCTTGGCGATGCTTCTCTTCATAGATCTATTATGTTGGCTCTGCTTTGGGAGGATCCTGGAAATCTTCTGATATTTAGTGCAGTTCTCGTCTGTTTCATGCTGCTGAAACACCTGATGTTTGGAATACTGTTTTGTTTTATCTTTTTCCTTTAGGGCAGGTTTGGAGATACTGTACCCCTTCTAAAGGGCCACTATATCTTTGTGGCCTGGCATTTGGATACAGGTCTGGGAAAACAATAATTTTGCTTTGCCGCAGGCTGTCCTTACGCTGCAGGAAGTTCTTCAGAGGCATTGCCCTAGATGGTGAAGTATAATGTTTTTTTATCTTACACACACACTGCTAGTCATGCTTGAAATGCCTCACATTAATCATCCTTTGGGTTTTCACGAAGACATTGGTTTTCCTTTGCTTGGAGCAGTTGCCTGTGAATCTCAGTGAACTGGCACCATGTAGCATGCTGCAATTGCCTTTGCAGGGCTGCCAACCCTCCAGTGTGTGCCAAGGTTGTGCCACGCCTCTTGAAAAGCACAAGAACATATTTCCAGGTTCTGTTTTCTACCGCATTTTTTTTCAGTGAATAGTTAAGCTTTTCCCTAAGCCTTACACCAGTGACAATTTATACCTCTTCCAGGCTAATGTCCGGGCATCAAAACTTAAATCAGCTACAGCCATTCAGCATCAACCTTAGTGTGCCACACCTCCCTCTGTGCGACAAGGCTACTGTCCCCTGCCAGCCCATGAGCTCTTTGCCTCCTCCATCCTAAAAGTCAAAACTCTTAGCTTCTCTGACTGCAATCTCGTGAATTATTTCACCCTTCCTGTTTTCCTGTGAACACTTTTGTCTTCAGTGACTGTATTTCTTTACAACTGTTTCCTAATTGCTGCTTTGTTTAACTCCTTTCTTGGCAAGCAGACTTTGGAATCCCAAAAAACTGTCATAGGTAAGGGCTGTCATGTTTACACAGTTACAGATTCTTTGACTTTAACCTGGGTAGTTCATCCAAAAGGTTTAAGTACATGGTTTTGAGCTGAAGCTTCAAAAAGAGCTTGTCACCTGTATTATATAAGAATTGAGAATATTCATCTATTATGCCTAAATGTCATGACTTCCTATAGGACATGTCCTTTCAATTTAATGCTTTAGTTTGTAATGATGCCCCTAACAAAAGATCTACATAACATTAAGTGTATTTTAAGAGATGACTTCATCATTATGAAGAGAGAATTTTTAGTAATTGGAGCCTCATTGTCTGCGAGATGAAACATAACAGACAAAAGCCACTAGAAACTGCATTGACATAACTGGGGATTAGAAATTGGGAGCCACTTATTTATTATACTAGTAGAAAAATTTAACTATTAAAAATTCTTACGAAGGGGTTGTAGTGGATTTTCAGACAGTGTCTTAAAATCAGTATGGAGTAGTACTTGAAAAATCTGTACGATTTCAGTCTTCTTTCCTGAAACTCATCTTCCTTTTTTCTGTTTAGGGCACAGTCAGTCATTCTCCTTAATTAAAATGAGAATTGTTTTACTTGGGGTAGGTATCGCCTTCTATACTGAACTAGCTAGACTCCTTACTCTAATGAAACACAGGTCTTTCCCCTGTCTATTGCATGGTTCATTAGTAAGATTCAACATCAAATGTCTCTCACATTAGATCTTTATAGATTCTACAGCAATCAATACATTGACAAATCTATCAATAAAAACATTTAAATGTCTATAAAGTTTGTAGATAATTTTTATTTATAAATAGTACAAGTGAGTGTCTATTTAGACCACCTGCAATATTAATCACTTAGACATTATAAGAAATAAATAACTATCTCTTTATTTAGGCCACCTACAGTTTTAATCACTCAAAAACTCTTGATCTCCCAAACCCTCTCTCCAGTGCATGCTCACACTGGCTTAGCAGGGCAAAACAATTTTGAGCTGTTAAGACCTTTTGAGGGAAAAGAGGAGATTCAAAAAATGGTACCTTTTCCAGTTCATTGTTAGCCTGGGAGAATGAAGGACTCCTTTGTGCTGATGTTTGCTGGCATTAAGGTGGGACGCAGGAAACTCAGTAACTGGAAAGCTAAGGTTTGGTTGTCGACAAAAGCTACTTTGTAAGGGTTTTTTTTCCTTTAATCACTGCTGAACTCCACCATATCTGTTATGAAAACAGGAATTGTGCAAGAATATGTGTAATGCCAAATCTATACCTATTAAAATGTGCTTGATAGTCAAACAAATACATTTAAAGGTCAGTTGGCTACAATACGGACTGTCTAACTTTTTTGTTGTCAAGTGACTTGAACAATGTTTTTTTAAAAGAGGAAAAGAATTAGTGCCATTCCATTGTGACACCTAAAAAGGTTACAGTATTCATCTCATGTAAATACCCAGAAGCATATTAAACACTGCTGGTCTTGCATACTTTTTTTTTTTTTTTTTTTTAAAGAGAACAGGTAGTGCCAATGAAAGAAGCCAGTACTCTGTTCCAGAAAAGAAAGATACCTTCAAAGTTACTCCCAGTCCTATTCATTACATTAAGGTGTATCTATAAAGACAATTTCTTCATTATCTGGATATAGCTTGAAGGGTCATTTTTTTTGAATATGAAAAATGGAAAGTCATACAAACTTTTTCTTTGGACATAGGATAACTTTATTGATATTTATACATGTTTAAGTACTTAATTTGAATATGTAATAGCAAATCACAAAACAACTTTTTGTCAGTTTTTTGCCTTTTAATTTCAGTACATGTCCACTGGTTCCGAGGGGTTTTTTTGAGACAAATATGTTTTCTGTTTCCCAAAGAGGGCTTATGTCATGCTTCGTCTTAATACATTGGGGTCTCAGCACCTCTAAACACTCCAGTAGTCCTTTCCCATTTCTCATTTATGCTGTATCATCTTGGATACTGAGTGACCAGAACTGAAGGGATGAGAAAATGAAGTGGTACTGTAACATTTTCAGCTCTTACTCTCTTCTTTTCTAAAAGCAACTTTACATTCTTTCTGACACTTGGCAGGTTACATATTATTTAATTAAATTGTGCCAGTATTAGCTTTTTAAGATACACGGATGTGACTGTGGGCTGTTTTTGGTTCATGACTGGCTGAGTCTATAGAATGTAGTCAGCAGGGTAACATACTGCTCTCCATTGGGATGATTTGTCTACTCTCCTTGCAGGGAGAATATTCTGGGAGGTCCCTGTGGATGCTTTACAAGTCCTCACCTGTGGGTTGTAATATGCTGCATTGGCAATGTGGTCCCCAGTGAACTGTCAACCAGTTTGAACTCTAGTGTGAAATTAATCAGATAACCTGGATGCTTTTCACAAACTATCACAAAACTTATCCGTCTTGCAGTGTTTTGGCAGTATTTATCAGCGTTTGCTCTGTAAACATAGCTTTCTTACACAGAACAGTGAGTTAAATTTCTTTACTACTGTTAGCTCAGGGGGTGAACACTGGTTGCCTAAGTCTACCCATTTGTTACTTCTTGACATGCTAATCTGTTAAAAAACCTAGGCAATTTTGCTTTGTGATTTCTAGAGTTTTCTTTTCTATGGTTTTTTTTCATAACCTGACCCTTCTTTTATACTCTTCCACTCCATCCCATCCCACTACCCACTCACCCCCAGGATCTAGAAGCTGTTTGTTAGTGACATATATAGAATGACTGCCAAGCTACAGACTGCTACTATATGCAACTTGATGTGTCTAGTCAACCTAGATAATGGTCTGGCTGTTTACAAGGACTGTTGCGTTTCTGTACTAATGTTTACAGCTTAATGGAAAGAAAAGTGAAGAAATACTTAGCAGATGACAGAAATGTAAGACCTTTCTCAGGAGAGATTTGAAACAGTTTGAGGTTTTTAGAATAAAAAATATGGATGCCTGAAGACAGGAAGGATATACTGTCTAGGCTTTTAAACACGTGTTCCAAATTTCAATAACTTTCATTGTGGCAGAGAGTGGATTAAAAAGTATTATAAATTCTGCATTTAATTTAAATGTTCAGTTTGAGTAGTCAGGTTAGTAAGGACTCTTTTTATCTAGTCCCACAGATACAGTGGGTATTGTAGCTGAAGTGCCTGAGGGTAGTTGAGTGGCATTCTGCATACTGTATCCATTTATTTTGAAGGAGACAATACCCTGTTTTCTCTTGCTACCATACAAAGCAGGCCACAGAAAGATGGTTGAGCACTTCAGTGACGACTGAAAATGATGTTTTGGTAGTGTAAGATAATTAACATTCATGGAATAGTATGAACATTTCTCCCCATATTAAGACTGCAGAAATTAGAGTATCCTATCTTATTTCTGTGGTTTTGTGTATGTAGCACAATATTTCCTCTGTTAGGAGGAAAGATAAGGAATCAGTCTTTTGCTAACGAGACCATATGGCTGCTGTTCAGCTTATGTGCATCGTCTTCATGATGCGTTACTCTGTTGCTTTATATAGTCCTCCAGAGTGGTGGGTTTACCTTGCCTGGAGGCCAGGTGACCAATAAAGCCACTCTATCACTCCTCTCCTCTGCTGGGCAGTGGCAGGTCCATCTTGGAGCTGGCTGGCACTGGCTCTATCATACACAGGGGAAGCTTCCAGCAGTTTCACACAGAAGCCACTCCTTTAGCCACGCTGGAGCAGAGGAAGCGTGTGAGGAGTCCCACCCCCAAAACCTGACACACAAATCCAGTACATCCAGAAACTTTAGGTGACATAAACCACCACTTCAAAGCTTTGGCTTGTTTGCAGCTTTACACAGAGTCTGTCTTTTAGTATATTTCTCCTCCCCATTCACTGCCTAATATCTGCACGTGAATGACAGCTGCAGGACTCTGTTGAACAGTTTCTGAACCTTGGACACTTGATTTGACTCTGAAATATATTTTCCACCTGAAGGTCAGGTCATTTTACTTTGCCAACACAAAAATTATTCTTCCCATCCTTCTCAATGCTTTAGATATGTAGTGGGCTGAGAGAAATGTCTTATTATGGAATGATTTAATAAAAGAAGAACAAAAATATTGTTGGTATGGTGATAACTTATGAAAATAAAGATTTCCTCCTCTTCTCCAGCTGCAACAATACTGCAAGGAAACACAACATCGTTAAGCTAGAATGTACACTTTGTCTTCTAGAATGTTTGAACTTTGTTACAGAGATCTGGTTTAGCATGAGGAACACTTTCACTGGAATTTTTCTCAAGTGCTTTAATCACATGAAGCTAAGAGATGTGCATAAGGAAATGGTAAGAATTCCAAATGTGTGTTTTTGGTTTTGGATTTTTTTTTGGTGGGTTTTGTTTGTTTGTTTGTTTGTTTGTTTTTGGGTTTGTTTTTTTTTTTTTAGGAAGAAAAGCTATTTACATATATTTACCTAGAAGAGAGAATTTGCAAAGGAGAGATGCCATCTTAAAGAGGTCAGCCAGTTATTTGGCCTTAAAAACCAAAGGATTATCTTAAGTGGCAGTTGAGTCTTAAAAAAACAGCTTGGATTTTTTTTAAAGAATGTGCGTGAATTTATGGTCTTCAAGTGAGTTGAATACTTTGTGTTAATTAAGTGAAATTGAAAGGGTTTTGATCATGAATTTCAGCTTGTTTACTCTGTAACTTCCCATAACAGAGTCCTGTCTAGTAATTCTTTCACTCATCCCACCCTATAAAGGTCAAACTGGTGTCTGCTCTTTTAGTGTCTGCTGCCAAACAGTGTATACATTTGGATGTGAAATGGGGTCAAAGGTTTAGCACCAGACTTAGACAGTGCTGTCCCTTACTACTAAAGCTTCAGATTTCATTTAGGGCCTGATTACACAGATGCCCTGAAGAATAATTTCTCTCACTCAACCTGTGCTCAGATGCAAAGGTCAAGTTCTCATTGTATATAACAATAAAACAACCAGTCATTATTCTGTCTCTCAAATGGGATGAACAGTTTTCAGTTCCAACAATGACGTAAGTAAATCTCAGAGAATATAACACTCTTCCAGGAGTTTAGTGAGTGCACTATCTCTAAAAATGAACAATACTGGATCCAGAAACTTAATAACCTTTGATGAATTTAATAACCTTTAAAAACAAAGCTGTTCTCCTGGATGGTTGAAAAACTGATATCACAAGGAAGACAACTATTAAGCCTGCTACCTTGCCTGCCAAAGCAACTTATGCAAGCAGGAAAAAATAATACAGGTACTGAGAATTAATAACTACTACAAGATCAGATTCAGCAACAATATTAACAACAATGATGCAGTTTTTAAATTACTGAATCCAAACTAAAAAAGGCAAATAAATTGAATTAATTAAAGTAACCTTCAGCTGGAAAAAAAAGTCCTTGTGCCCATGATTCGTATTTCTGGACTTCTAATATAAATTGAACATTCTGAGACATACATTGCATAAGTCTTTTCTGTTATTTTATTACTATAGGAAAAGGTGAATTTGTCCCCCTGTGTAATAAGGGGGAAGAGAGTAAGAATGGACAATGTTAGGAACCTCTTTCAGTTTTCAACAGAGTGAGTCCAGGTATGAGATGTGACAGTTGTTTGACAAGAAGGACACTTGCTGTCAAAACATCAATTTACTATCAAAAGAATTCTGTTAGACTGATGTAGAAGTTGGTGGTGTAGCCATATAGAGAAAATTAGAAGGGTTTCCACATGAGAAATAAACAGAACAACAATCTTCAGCCTGAAGAAAAGATGATGGAGGGGTAAAATTAATGTCTGTGATATAAGGAGAGAGACAGAAAAATAGGCCATAAGTATTTGTTGTATTTTCAAATACAGAAACTTTGAATCATCAAATGACCCTAAGGAAAGGTATCCTGTTTGAAACTAGGGATGTTTAGTTTACAGGCTGTGTAGTTAAGGTGTGGACTAGTTCCTAGCAAGTTTCTATAAAAGCTGACAGCCTATTTGTGTTCAGAATGTGCCTCGATAAATTAATGGAATAAAAGAATTAACTGGGAGTTGTTATAAGCTGTGATGCCAGCTGTGGTTCAGTGTGTTGCTGATCCACAACTTGCTGAAGTTTGCGAGTGCATTCTGGAGAGGTGTTATTTCACATGCTCTCTGTTTCATTGACATTGTCTACTTGCCAGGGTGAGAGAGGATCCCAGACTCTATGAACCTTAGGTTTGACATATGTGGACATTCTTACCACATCGTTGTCCGTTGCTAGTGATGTTTCAGTGCAACACAGTTTCAAAGACCTTTCTTTCCCTTGTTAGAATAGACTATTTCAGTTGGACATGACCTACAACAATCATCTACTCCAACCGCCTGACCAGTCCAGGGCTGACCAAATGTTAAGGGCATTGTCCAAATGCCTCTGAAACACTGACAGGCTCAGGGCATCAATCACCACTATAGGAAGCCTGTTCTGGGTCTTTACCACCCTTTCAGTAAAAAAATGTTTCCAAATATCCAGCCTAAACTTCCTCTGAGCATGGCTTTGAGCAATTCCCACGCATCCCGTCACTGGATTCCAGGGAGAAGAGACCGGCACCTCCCTCTCCACTCCCGCTCCTCAGGAAGCTGTAGAGAGCAATGAGGTCACGCCTCAGCCTCCTTCTCTCCAAACTAGACAAGCCCAAACTCAGCCACTCTTCACAGGACATGCCTTCCAGCCCTGTCACCAGCTTCGTTGCCTTCCTCTGGACCCATTCAAGTACCACAACATCCCTTCTTAAACTGGGGGGCCACCAGCTGCATAATATTCAAGGTGATGATATTTCTGACTTTATGAGAACTTAATTTATGAACACCGAAATATATGGTCTCTCTTTGGAATAACAGTAAGAGGACATAAGACATTCAACTGTACTCTCTAAACTTTTCATATTTTGTACAGAGTGGAAAACCGCTGACCAGAAAATGCTGTGGATGGTCTAAGTCTAGACAGTGGATAGACAATGACTTTAGAGAAGGATGAAGTGGGGAGAAAATGTGACTTAAACCATGACTCAGCTTCCAGGTTATTGCTTACTATGAGCAGAGCAACAGAAGAGAGAGAGTTGAAAGCAAGAGCCAGCATGATTTTCCCTGCCACAGGCTTATACAGTTTGGCTGTGGTCTACAGATGACACTGACAGTTCTTAAAAAACTATTTCATGTTCTTAAGACAATTTCAGTTGGCATTTTGCAATGAAAAATGTGACCTCCTCTGCTTATAACTTGATTGCTTAATATTTCCCACCAGAAAGAAAACCCTTCCTCTTAAACGTCTTGTGCTCTTATTCACAACAGTTATTTGAGAAAAAAAATACCAGGACTGAAAGAACTGTTTTTGTTAGGGTTTTTTTTTCCTCTACCCGGTCAAATCATATCCAGGTCTAGCTGAGCTATCCAAAGTATTAACTTGCCAGATTTTTTTCTGAGAAGAAAGAAAGCAGCAATGTGCTAAAATAACTGCACGTATGAACTCAGCTGGGCTCACACTGCTGCTGCCAGAGTGACAGCTGCTGCTTCACTAAGAACATCTGAGACTGCCAGAGGGGGAGAGAGGGAAGATTGAGGCAAGGGTCCAGCCCTGCACAGATCCATCACTCCCATTGAACTTGTGGGGCTCCCAAAAAAGGTAAAGTGTAGGTTGGGTTTTTTCCCCCTTTTTCTCCTTTGACAGTGTAACCTTCTTTCTGACAGCCTTGCACTTCTCCCTTCCCTCTCCCAGTGACTTGGTGGGGGTCTCACAAAGTGCTTTGAGTTTCTGTCATGTTAATATTACTCTGCATGGGTCTCCTGACCAACGGGACCTCAGGGAATTGCACTAGGCAGGAAATGTGCTGATTTAATCTTCCCTGCTCTGTTTTGTACCTGGTTCCATGTATAGGAGTCCTAGATGCAGCAAATAGTTTGAGTATTACTACTTTTCCAAACTGGGAGCAATGAAAGAAAAGCCTAACACTCCCACGTCAGGACAGAGGGAGAGATAACGGCAGGGTTCATTCTTCAGTACTCATTCTCACTCCTTAAGATCCAGTGCTTGCACCAGTGATTCAAGAGGCTACCAAGTTCCTGGGATGTCAGTGATGTCTTTAAATGGTAACTCTGTGCTTCAGTGCTTAGTGTGCTGTGTGGGCCGACAGCTATCAGCTCCTCCGAAACAGCTTGGCAGATATATTGCATACATTTTTTTCTCAGTATAAACTGAGGAAGTTAGATGAGTATCACCTTCTTCCCCCCCTTCCCTCCCCCCAGCCTCGAAAAGCCTCTCCTGCAAAACCTGTGCGACATATTACAGTTTCTGAGATCTAGCATTCAGCCGTTGGAAATGTTTGTAGTTTTATAGCTAGTTTCTAACACAGTTGCTATCTATTCTCACAAGACTCCAAACTTTCTTTCTGCTGGGACTGAGTGCACCAATTCTGTGTGAAACTGTAGAGCTGTCATTTTTAAGCTTTATGGTGTTTAGGTTTTCAGTGCGAGCAAGTTCTTCTAATACAATCAGACTTTTCTGGAACAAGGATGTGGAAGCTTTGTAGGGCTTCCCCAGCGGGGTACTTCCTAGGTTTATCAACAAGGCTACAAACACATTGAGTTTACTACGTGCTGAACTTCATTTGGCTGCCTTCTTAGCTTATCTGGCATCTGTCTGAGCATAAGGTTTATCAATCTTTTAAAGGCAGGCAACCTTGGAGAAGTTTCATCATTCTGACCAGTTGCTAGTAGATACTATGGAGAAAAGGAGCCCCGTCTTATGAAAATTGGGTCTCTAAATCATGGTGTTTCCCTTCCATCTCTCCACCTGAATTTCTTGCCTCTGTGGAAGAGAGAATAGATGCAAGCGAAGGCACTTTTTTATGTTTCCTCTGTGATCTTCTACCTTGGATCAAACTTCCTGTATATCTGTGAGAGTCTATAAATTCTTCCATATCTCTCTAGTTACTGAGACTCCCAATGATGTCCCCATACCTTCTGCTGTTTCTGGAATAATTCTATTACACTTCTCCCTTCATGGACCAGCCAGTGTGGGTGGACTGATTTCCCTCGGCTTCAGCCTCTCCTTAGTTTAAATGTGACTGCTTTCTAGAGGACCAGTGAGATTTAACAATCTTCTGTCATTGCTGGTCTGGGATATAGGTAATACAACTTTGATAGCATAAAGTTGATTCTATGTATGCAGGATGCTCAGTCTTACAGCAGCAGTTTACATAACCTCACTGCCTCATAGGTAGTTTATAAGCTATAACTCGCGGCAGTTAATAGTGATGGAGATGGGTATCTTGTGGCTTGAGTTCTGGTGTAAGACTTAGAAGACTGGATTCCATTACGGAGACAGTGATCATGGGAAAAGTCGCTTAATATTGTGTCTCCCTTGGCATGTGTTAAGCTGAGAGGAATTCTATGCTCCCATACTTTTTAATAAGTGCTGTATAGAGTGTGGGTTTTTCCTTTCTTTGTATGTGACATGAGTTCTATATCTCAGTCAAACCCTTCAGGCTCTATTAAAAGACAAAGGATACTAACAATAAAGTCTAACTTTTTTCTCTCGCCCGCCCTGCCCTTTTTTTTCTTTTTTTCTGGTTTTGTTTCTGATGGGCATATATCCCATATTGCTCACTTTCAGATTTGGGTTACCGGACTGAATTAATTTTCAGTCTGACTTAGTGCAACTGTTCTACTAACAAAATCAATAATTGGCTGTTATTGTACCTAAGTGTATAAGAGTATTTACTAAATATCAGGCTTGTCTAGAAGTTCTTTCAGGTCTTGAAACATCTCCATCCTCAGCACAGTACAAGCACATATATTACAACACAGCGTAATTTTTGGGGGGCTCACATAAGGTGTGTATTAACTGTCCATCTAGTACCAAATGTAGCACTGGCTAAACTTGTTCATGTGCACCTGAACTGGTAACACAGATGAATCCTTGGGTTCCTACATGAATACATGTACGTTGGTAGGGTTTTTTTGCGTGTTGGACTTTTTTTTCTTTTTTCTTTAATCTGCTATGCATATACTCTGTTTCTTCAAATTGTTTTTTGTAGCCGCATAATGTAACCTTATGAGGTTGCTCTTGTTTACTGTAAGCATGAGTTTCACATTCTTTTAGATACTGTTTTGCTAAATTGTTATATAGTTACATGTTGGATGAGGTCCCTCTGCTTCTGACGTAGGACATGTATTTATCAGTCATATGTTCCATTCCTTGCATATTTTCCTGTTTCTTTGTGCACTGTTCAAAAGATTTCCTTCACAAAACCATCATACAGAGTACAATTATCTTTTACGATCTGGTATTTGTTGGTGTTGCTGCTGTATAAAATAAAATCAGCGTCTGGAGATAGGAACAACTTGTTTATTAAACCGTTGTATGTTAGTTTATACATCAAGTCGTTCAACACACAGTGCTTGTTATCTAATATTATCAGAGAAACCTCATTCTTCATGTAAGGTTCACTAGTGGATCATACCTGCTGATTAATCAGAGCAGCAAACAGAATTTCTCTTGTAGACCGCCTGCAGATCTTTACTTCCATTGTTCAAATCTTCTATTTTCAATGCTATCCTGGTGTGTGGACATTTTCCTGCTGTTTTTAGAGCTGGGGGTAATAGCAATATGCTTTACTTACCATGTATTTTGTGTGTCTCCATTGCAAGGGGTGATTCTGTAGATACTGCTTATATAGTTAGTCCATACAGAGAAACTGGTAACAATCATTTCCATATGAACTTAATCCATTGCAAGTAATCCATGGCTTAGGAAAGCTAAGACCAAATATGTTTTGCAGGATCAAGAAAATATGTAGATATTTCAGCTCCTATATATCTGGTCATCTACAAGACACTCTAGGAACTGCAGGAATAAAGGAATGTGAAACCTAAGGGATGAACAGCATAATCTACAATGGGTTGAAATGTGTTGAGAAAATTTAAATATATTGGAATGTAACTTAACCTTGCAGTCATCTTACGGACAACCTAATTGCCACTGACAGAAGCAGCCCTTTTTTCACAGATCTCAAATTAGCCAAGGAGAGATGAGAAAGGAAGTGGCCTCTATTAGCACTTTCCCATAGAGACAACTCTACTTACCAAGCAATCTCACTCAAACCTAGGCTGTGCCTGCCTCTTCCAGGCTGTTAAACACTCAGAGTCTACCATGTACAGACACTTTCATGTATGAAAATGGGATTCCCCTTCAGTCTGACAGAAAGATTAACCTCCAGGCATGTAAGTGTTGAAGCTCCTGCTTGATATATTTTCCTTTTAAGCTGTATGCTATAGTGTTTAAAAAGTTTTTGCTAGCAAAAGTATTTCAAATATTGGCAAAAGGAAATAATTTGCAGGGGAACCATTAAAAAAAAAAAAAGTAACTGGCTGAGATTAGATTTTAAGGTTGCTGATTTTATTAGTAGATGTGAATTTGATACCAGTGTGGCAGACCCAGAAACGCAATAAATCAGGGAGTTCTGAAAGAGAGCCTCGTACAGAAAGAATGGATTACATGCAGAAAACTCCTATTATGGAGATGAATAATTTAACAAGATAGAAAAAAATGAAATACAAGGATGTGCTAACTTAAGTACAGAAGGATTAACTGTATTGCTTTACCTCAGACATTCCAGTTATTCAGTGAAGGCTTTTCTTAGCTGCAGATTTTGTTTCGATAAATTATTTGGTTTTAAATCTGGCTACAGTAAACTGGCAATGTGATACTGTTCGGTTATACGACAAATAAAGGAATGATACTGGTTTATTATGGTACTGCACTGGAATTTGTTTTCAAAACACTGAATGTGGGTGTCAGGCCAAGGTATATCTCCTGCACTGGTGGAAAGGGTAGGAGCAAAGGCTCTTTGTGATCTTGAGAAGGAAAACCATAGACTGCTACTCTTTCAGGGTGGTGCTGAGAGTTCTGGCAGGTTTCTTTGTTGAGAGTACTAAATGTTCACTGTCACATTTTAATTGTGAAAGTCATAGAAAGAATCAGAAGGTGTAAGAAGGATGCTTTTGGCAGGGAGGTGGGGGAAGTAATCTTCCTCCTGCAGAGCCTGTCATAGTCTCAGTGGATGGTAGGGCAGAAGGGAGGACTGTGAATTCCATTCTCGGGGGAAAGGCAGCACCCTGCTTGAATTAGTCTGGAAAAAAACCTTAGCGTGTGTACACATATATTCATTTCCCCCTTTCATTAGCAAATGAACATTAGAGGAGGCTATTCCTCAGTCATGGGGGAAAGAAACTGGCTGGTAATTTCTTTATTATCCTTACGTTATTAAGGCAGGTAGTTGAATTTCAAATCTACAGAGTTTCCCTTTTCAGTTTGGAGATGTGGCTTGCAAGTGTCATGAACTCAAGTTCTAGGTCTGTGAAGACATTGTGTTTCTAGTATTTGTGAAATAGAATATGGGCTGGGGACAAGGTTGCCAATGGGTATAGGTAACAAGATTTTTTATGCATCCTGTAGGTATGTCTAGAATATTTCCAAATTTCTAGGTTGAATTGTATATTATGACTTTTTAAATATATTTTTATTTTATTTTTATGTACATTATCACTTCCATTTGCCCCTTTGGTTAGCAAATGCTTCTCTTTGGAGGTGGCTGTTCTTCAGTCATTGTGGAATTGTAGAATCTTTGAATAAAGCTATTGCTTTTATCTGTTGCTCAGAAATCTGTGGGATGTTGAGAATTTCTTCTAATTAACAGAAACACGGTAACTGAATATCACTTTGAGTATCTGTTATAAGCTGTTGATTTACAGCACGTTATGTTTTTCCTTTTTGCATAGTAATTTTTCATTAAGAACCCTTTAAAAACATGCAGTGCTGAAATAGCTCATGATTACTACACGTAATGATAGACTGGAGACCTGGGGAGGAGGCTGCTTAGGTATGCAAAAAGACCCGAGTCATGAGATTAAAAGCTTTTGCTTCTCTAATTGAAATAACAATGCCCAGCAGGACAAGGTGGTCCAGATGGTCATCTGCAGCTGCTGTCTTACAGGAAAGTATCTAAAGCCGCAAAATACCTGTGGAAGCTGTTGAATATGGGTGTCATGACAGCAAATACTGGAGTGGATTTTATAAAATATGTTTTTCCAAGGAGATTTTCTGAAATGATTAAGCATGGATTACCAGAGGAAGGAGAAAAGGGAAGGAATGTGAAGGATAACCATATGTAAAAAGGATTTAAAGATAAAGCAACAAAAACCTAGGTGATTTCTATCATTGTAAAATTAATGCTAGCTCACCCAAAGTATATATATTTTCATTAAATATTCCTAGGATTTCTGTATAAATGGGATAACATCTCTTTTCTAAAACATGATCTTTTTCATGTATTAAAATTTGTTTCTTACTTTTTCAAATAAATTGGAATTTATCAACATGGAGAGTTCAGTGGGCATGTGGTACAGGGAGATAGTTCTGTAAGGTCAAAATTTCTTATCTTGCAAATGCCTGTGTATTTTTCACCAGATGAAACTACAAATTGTATTTTATAAATGTTTATAAAATAAACCAGAATTGAGAATAAGATGTTTTCTGCTAGTCTGAAGCACTTCCGTAATGTTACTTAGCAGAAAATACCAAAGTGGTGTCAGTTTCAGATTGGTCAAACCCACATTCCAAAAACATGGAATTTTCCAGGAAGGACAACTTTGGCTCCATATGCTCTAGTGTGTAAACCCTGATCCATTCGAGATTGTTTAAAGGGTTTCTTTTTTAGTTATTAATTGAAGACACACTTTCTTGTTCCTATTCTTTTATCTCTGGTAAGTGATGGTCCTTTAAATCTTAAACCCTAGGACCACGCAGATGGCTTTCCAGGATGGGCTGCTCTTTAATGCTCTGAACAGCCACCTGTGATCTGAAAAAAAAAAAATTTACTCTAATCAGATTTTCTGTAAGGATGTGTCCTCTCTTTGGGCTGTATCCAGAGAAGCGTGGCCAGCAGGCCAAGGAAGGGGGTTCTCTTCCTTTACTTTGCTCTCGTGAGACCCCACCTGGAGTGCTGTGTCCAGCTGTGGAGCCCTCAACATAAGAAGGATATCAACCAGTTGGAACGAGTCCAGAGGAGACCATGAAGATGCTCAGAGGGCTGGAGCACCTCTGCCATGGGGACAGGCTGAGAGAGTTGGGCTTGTTCAGCCTGGAGAAGAGAAGGCTCCAGGGAGACCTTATAGCACCTTCCAGTACCTGAAGGGGCTACAAGGAAGTGGGGGAGGGGAGTTTTCACAAGGGTCTGTAGTGACAGGACAAGGGGTAATGGGTTTAAACTGAAAGCAGGGAGATTTAGATTGGAGATCAGGAAGAAATTCTTCCTGGAGAGGGTGGTGAGGCACTGGGACAGGTTGCCCAGAGAAGCTGTGGATGCCCCATCCCTGGAAGTGTTCAAGGCCAGGCTGGATGAGGCTTTGAGCAACCTGGTCTAGTGGAGGGTGTCCCTGCCCATGGCAGGGAGGTTGGAACAAGATGGTCTTTAAGGTGCCTTCCAACCCAAACCATTCTGTGATTCTATTTCTAATTCTGTTTCACATTAAGCAGTAACATTATATTTAAAGAGCAGGAGAGCACTGAAACCATTGCATAGGAAATACAAGCCCAGTTTGCATAGCTTTATGTTAATATTGTGAAAAAACTCACTACTGAGGAGGATGGGCTCTTCTGAAATGTTTTAGCTGATGATATGAATGTTTGACTACAGTACTAGCCATGTGACTATGGTGAAAGATTTGCCTATTGACTGGAATTTATTCTGCAATTTCAACAGTAAATCTGTGATTTTTCTTTTTCTTTTTTTTTTTTTTTTTTCCCTCTCCTTGTTACACGCTTCCTTCTCTCTACACACAAAGCAATCCCAGATAAGCAGATTAATATGTGGGATAGCTCCTCTTCATTGTTCTGTGCAGCACTTCCAGCTTTTCATAGCCAGTTGGACTTGTTAGGAGGAGCTAAGCGATTGGTTGTTTCCTGGGCTCCGTTTCATAAATTATAGCCCAGCATGCACGAGCATGATTCCTACAGTTGCAGTAATCCAGAGGCCTGTCAGTTCCTGACTTTATGCATGTTTCTTTCTACTTGTTTTCTAATATTGCACTGGAATTTCCTGTCTTAGATAGTTTGTTATTGCATCTTCAGGACTCTGTGAGTAATTTTGACTTTTTCAACTCTGTTAATTACCTACCATAAACAATAATGCTTATGATTAGGAAGTAGTTCACTAGCAGCTAACATTTGAGACTCTGCTGTGTGAGATCAGGTACAGTTAACTTTGTAGCTCTTCTCTTGCTAGGGTTAAAATACCTTCATGATGCATGTGGTCAGTGCATTTGGGATTCATTCGTGTCTGAAATGGGGTGCGTTTGATCCCTGTATCTTTTGTTCTTCTATAATAAAATAGAGAGATGCTGCGTTACACCTCATTTGTGCCTAATCAAGACATGTGGCATGTCTTACACTTTCATAGAATTTGTAGATTGTATACTAGCAGTTGCAGTAGAGCTATTGAAGAATTTCACACAAATCTCAGCTTGCAGTATAATAAAGAACCCCCACTCCTTTCACACTCTCCCCCTGCATCTTCCCTAAATAATATCAGACATACAGTAAAGGCAGGAGAGTGTTAACATCTAGTATTTTAAACAACTTAAAGGGCTTAACTAACACCCTCCTCCCCGCCCCCCCTCCCCCCCTCCTTTTTATTTTTTTTTTTTAATGGTGCTATGATGCTTTCCTTAATTTGTAGAGGTTGTTTTTGTAGTAAGAAAAAAGCCAGCATGTTAGAGTTCGCACGTTTAAAAACAAATTCTACTCACAGTGAATTAGAAACCAGTGGGAAATGCTGTTCAGGATCTGCGGTTTAATCAGATGGAGTTATCACAGTGACTCCCTTGTTGGTTTCCTGAGATTGTCGGGTGTTACTTCTGTGCAACTGAGGTTTAAAACAATAGAGCAGCAGATTGAAATCAGAAATTAGAAAACTACTATGCTAGTGCTGCACACCTCTCTAGTAAATGCTGCGTGGTCATATTCAAAGCTATAAATGCTTTACTTCATGCAAAGAACTTTCCACTTTGCTTGTTTTTTCCACTGGAAACATCATTTCATTGTGTGGTGTAATAAAGCCAGCGTTTGTGGGTAAATAGCTTGGGTTGTGCCATGAAGTACATACTTTCTTCTAGCAGGATGTAAGGCTATGCTGTGACTTATCACCTTCCCTTCCTGAAGCCATAGCTTTTCAGCTGGATTTGTGTGAGTAAAGAATTTTAAAATAGTAAATGTTTTTCAGAGAGCTGACTTGTTCTTTCTAATGAATATTATAGCTTCTGGGGATATAAAATGCACTGGTAAAACTTCTGTGAAAAATCTTTTTTTGCTGGCAAAAAAATCTTTTTTGAATCTGTGATAGAAAATGGGAATGCAATTTTAGCAATATGTTTATCCTTTATTGCCAAATTCCTCTTTTATGCAAGTGGGCTACTTGTTCAACTTTGAAAATTAAAAAATTTAGCAGTAGAATTTATGTTTAAGATTGCAGTAGAACAGTTTGTTTTGTATTAGTGGCCTTATGCCTGTTGAATTTTTTTTTTGTGAGGAGTGTGCATGTGTATTACTTCGAATGGTGACCTATTCATGCTGTGCCCTGCGGTGAACACACTGCTTCTTGCATGTTATACATTGCAATGCGTAGGATCATGCAAGATTAAAGTGGCCATCACAAACTGAAAGTCAATACTATGGTGATACCGTTCGAAGTATTTTTGTTAGATGTGGGTCAGCTAATAAGGGGCTTAATACTTCTAAACGACTTTATAAAGTTAAACAAAGAAATGGCTTACTCACATAGGAAATATTTGAGATAACATGCCAGGTTTACCTTGGTGGCCAGGTCTAGTACATAGGTACACTATTATATGAGTAATATGAAACCTAAACCACAGGGAAAGTAATTTGACTGAGAAGGTATGCGTTAAGTGAGGCAGCGAATGATAGTATAAACTATTAGTATCTGTGATATTTTGGAAATGAGAAATCCAAAGTAGTCTGTTAGATGTGAAAGGCTGGTTTCAGCACAGTTTCTCTGATGTTTGCGAAGCACAAGGAAATAACTTGGTGAGATACTAAACTTAGAGAATGTGATCTTGTGGTCTGAACAGCCATGTGACTTGTCATGTCTCATTTGAATGAAAGTTATCTATCTCTGCCGTGATTTTATTTTTTTTTTTTATCCAGTCAGACTATTTAGCTCTGGACATTGCTATTTAACTTTTCCTGTGCTCAATAAAAAACAGCGACTGTGAAAAACACAAGTTTAAGCGAGTTCCTTATGGCACTGTGTTTGCTGTGATCTTGAGGGGCCTGACGTGAAAAATTGATTCTGTGCTGTAGCTGAGTACATGCACTGTTTCAGTACTGTAATACCATGTTTCCAGGAACTTAAACTATTGATACAGAATTCTATAGGTGATATTTGGAATTTAACATACCGTGAGCAGTGCCTACAGGTTGGATCAAAGTCCCGTTGTGCTGGATGCTGTTCAAACAAGTAGTAAAAGGCAGTGCTTGCCCTTACGAGATAATGAACTGGAAAGGTTGGAAATAAGCACGATTTAAATGTAACCTTGGGCAAGTCAGAGCGGGTCAGCAGCCAAAGAAAGAATGAAATCCTGGAATATATCTCCAATATGATGTTGTATTAGAGATACCTGTAGCAAAGAGCTGGGACAGTGAAGGTCCACATTAGGACACCTGTTTGATTGCATAAGCAGTATAGGTACATTGTGCCAAGGGTAATTAGGGCAGAATTAGCTTGCACTGAACATTTTACTGCTTCTTGTACAGACACTCCGCTAATTTGTAGTTCAGTGCCTCGACTATAGTGATGTCACTTGAAAGAAACCTTTTGTCTCCCGTTATGTTAAATAACTATTTCACTATTTTACACCCACTTTAGGAAATTTAGTTATCTTCTTTTTTCAGAACTCTCAGAAAAGGTTTTCCCAATTGTTTAGTAGAGAGTGTCAGAACTGCATCCTTGTTTAAAACATGCCAGAGCCTTTTCTCTACAAATCCAAGGGATCTTAACTGTGCAGGAAAGACAGCTCAAGATTTAACTTCTATGTAAGTGTCTACCTTGAGCCCTGCTGTCTGAGCTGTACGTATTGGTGTGTGACTGAAGAAGACAGAATTCATGTGTGTTTGCTTAAATGTAAGATTGATATGCACAAATACATAATTCACATAATTTACAATTACATAATTTGTAGGAGCTTATAAAAAGAACTAAGCTTCCCTTTAAACTTGAAGGGTCTGATGTTTTGCTAGTGAATTCTCATTGTGAGTTCAGGTATCCACATCAGAAACGTAATTCATGTAAGAATTCCAACATGTTTTAGAAAATATTCTGTTTACAAATTGTAACTATGTCTGCTGAGTATAGCACCAGAGTACTGGCTGCAGGTGTTTTCACCTGAGTTACGGCCTCCTGATGGGCAGTTATTGGTAAGACATTTGCGGCCGGTAGGAGCATTTCTTCCATTTGTGTGCCAGACCTCAGTTGTGTGAAGAAACCCCCATCCCAAAACACAAACAAAAAAAAAAAAAATGAGGGGGACACTCACAAAATAAATGTGCCCACCTCAGCCACTGGACACATCCTAAACCTGTACAAGTGGGGGGTTCTTCATGCAGAAAACAGACAGGAGCGATCCTACAAAATCCCAGCAAGGCACGAGCATTACTTAGTAGGGCAGTAAGCTCATGCCCTTGCTTCTGCTAATAATTCCTGGCAGCCTTGGGAATTAAGTACAGGTCAAAATTAGTAGAGGATCTGACAGGGCCTTCTGTTACTCTTACGATGTAATTTTATTTGAATTATAACATTAAGTGACTTGGAGTGTGGCACTGCTTAACTTGGAAATAAATATTTCCATAATTTTTAGTTTTACAGATCTAAAATATTTTGGCTTCACAGAAGAATGGACTGATGTGACTGCATTGTTATGGTTTTATGCTATAATCTTTCATACAAAAAATATGGAACTTATAACCAGAAATTCAGAGTTCACAAGTACAAGAAAGAAGAATTTCACTTAGCTTAAGGTGTAGTGAACTTTTTCTTCTCTCATTTACAGTGGTCCATATAAATTTCTGAACTATGCACTATATAAAGATTATTCCAGAGCTTGAAAAATAAACAACTAGGTTATGATCGACAAAAAAAATATTTTTTTTTCCTTTGCTTTTTAAATTGGAGGAGTCTTGTTTTCTTGCTGGCTGCTCATTAAGAGTTAAAAAATCAAAGTAGTGTAATCACATCAGTACAATAATGTATTACAGCCTCTTAAAACAGCATAAAGAAATACTGTGATATCTGTGTGTACTGGTAGATCACTCCGCAGACTGGAAGATGTGGAATCTGTGGGGCAGAGAGAGGAAAGAAAAAACTCTAGAAGAAGGAAGAAGTGAGTTCCATATTTGGAGATAGGAAACCAAAAGGAATATGTGGGAATGTTGGAGCTAAAATTAGCTGTTCAAATGAATATTTTCAAAGTATCATCTTGTACATGTTAGTTTATACTTCCAAAGTGTGTGATGCAATCTGGCCCAGAAGGGAAAAGAAAAAACCTCCAAGTCATATTATTAATGAAGCGGCTTTTGGCTTGCTTGTATAATTTTGTCTTTGCAGCCACTTTCTGTAAACAGTTGTGCAGTGACTGTACTGATACTAAAATATACTTCAAAGATGCATGTGTGGATGCTCATAGCAGGTGAGCATTTACATGTGTATATATGTGGAAAAGGCCTTATGCAAAAATGGTATTGGTTGTTTGCATGCATTTGCATTCTCAGGATCAAGGACAAGACTGTTTTGGTTTCGCTGTGTCAGGATTCGAGTTTTGTGCTTCTGAAAACTTTCTGTGTTCCAGCTTGCTTTCCTTGAATTAAAGCATTGCTACCCAAAGTAGAACGCAGATGTATTTAAATTTTCAGGCAGTAACACAACTATTCTCCCCAAGTAGCGTAGCTCCTGGCTCGTGTACAGAGAACACATTGTTCCTTCAGGGGCTCGCTGGAACTTGCTGTTCTTTGTATGAGAAATGATGGTGTCCTTTGCATTAAACAATTTGCCGACAAGTCTTACCTGTCACAGGGATTTTGAGCGCTAGCATAGTTCAGCCTTGCTATAGCCCGCAATCTGAATTACAGCCTGTGGATAGTCTGTTAGCTTTCAGGATACATCATATCTCAAGACCCCATTTATCTTTCCAGTTCTGCCAAACCAACACAGACAAAAAATTTGAGTTTTCATGGTCAGAGGCTCTCAAGTGAGGACGGCAAGTACATAAATTGTAAGTTGCCAGACTAAAAAATGAAATTATTCCAGTTCACTAATGGATTTGAAAATAAGATACAGGGAGAGAAACAGCTTTTTCTTTGTTATCTGTATGGAGTTAGTTGTGTATGGATTTTTTTATTTTTAAGGTGCGGATGACAAATATTTTTCTTGTGCTTGATGTGTGTTTGGAAGTGGTCTGATGGCAAATTCACAGATTCACAGAGTGTTAGGGGTTGGAAGGGACCTCTAGAGATCATCTAGTCCAACCCCCCTGCCAGAGCAGGATCACCCAGAGCAGATCACACAGGAACAAGTCCAGGCGGCTTTGGAAAGTCTCCAGAGAAGGAGACTCCCCCAACTCTCTGGGCAGCCTGTCCCAGTGCTCTGTCACCCTCACAGGGAAGAAGGGTTTCCTCAAGTTCAGGCTGAACCTTCTGTTTTCCGGTTCATGGCCATTGCCCCTAGTGCTGTCACTGGACACCACTGAGAAGAGGCTGGCCCCATCCTCCTGACACCCACCCTTTAGATATTGATAAGCATTGATAAGATCCCCCTCAGCCTCCTCTTCTCCATGCTAAACAGCCCCAGCTCTCTCAGCCTTTCCCCATATGGAAGGTGCTCCAGGCCCTTCATCATCTCAGTGTCCCTGCGCTGGACCCTCTCCAGTAGCTCCTTGTCCTTCTGGAACTGAGGAGCCCAGAACTGGACACAGCACTCCAGGTGAGGCCTCACCAGCACAGAGTAGAGGGGGAGGATAACTTCCCTCGACCTGCTGGCCAAGTTAGGAGCTGAAGTGGAAGAAGGCGGGAAGGTGTCCTTGTGCCTTGTGACAGAAAAGGATCTAGATGGACTAAAGGGACTCTGTTTGGTGTGTAGACTGAGCTGGCAAAGCTCAAAAGCTGTATTACACTCAGTTTCACTGGAAAAACAGAATTTTGACAACAAAAGGGATGTGCATACCACGAAATATGATTAATTGAATCTATGTCCGTGGTTGTAGTTATCCCAAACAGCTCTCCTATATCTTAAGCTTTCTGGTTACTGTTAAAAAACCCTGCAGCTGGCCACAGTACATAAATATCAGTAGAGGGAACTGATCTGGCTAGGCTAAAATTCAATATGTGACTCAACCTGTTTTCAGTGATAGCTGCATTTCCCCCAGGCTCCCACCTTTTTGAAAATGTAATTAAAATTAAAAATAATTATTGTGCCCATTCTCTTTTAGAATTTTGAAAATGTAGGCCCTCACTTAACATTAAGCTCCTTAATGTAGTTAATTTTACAGCATTAAAAAAAAGGTGGTCTGCTTGTGATATTGATGATGATATACACCCAAACCAGACTTAGTGTGTGGTTGTACATACATTAAAAATGTACATGCACAATTAGAAGTTGAATTTTGGTGATGTTGGTTTTGCTTGCTGTTTTTAAATCTTAAATATAAGATTTAATTCAATCATCTGTATCATAATATTTTTGATTTTTTTTTTAAAATCAACATTTAGCAGTTAAGAAGTTGAAATATAGTCTGTTTGCTCCTCATCTTATTATCTATGGATCTCATCCTTCCTAAGCTCTTCGAGAAAAGGGAAGATATATTTGTATAAGAATGTGTTTTCTACTTTCTTTACTCTCAGTGATGCATAGACTGACATAAAATGACTGTGGTGAGTGGACATTTATGTGTATAAGCTAATATTCACACAGAGAAAGCTATTAAATACAGGTTATACATGAAACCACACCTAAAAATTAAATCAAGGGCAGGATTTTTAATATTTGTGCTTTTCAGAATCTGAATATTGTATGCAGCTTCTGGATGCAGCTCATACGGAGGTTTGAACATCTGTGGCTCATCGTTTTAAACAGATGGTAAGATCTGTGATGTCCCGGGCATTTGCAGTGCAACGTGGTGTCTGGCACAAATGTGTTTGTGCATCCACCTATCTCTGACCATTAAAAGAGACTCCAGCCTTTTGGTATATGAAATTTCTAGCAGTGTGCTGCCCCGAGACTTCAGGGATATAAAATCTGTTATTTGCCTCTTTTATCTCCATGTGGATGCTTCCTATCAAGATGCTTAATTATGAAGAGAGGGGAAGTTGTTAATTACTAACCTTTTTTATGACAGATTTCTATATAGTGAATTTAGCACAGCATGTGTGCATACAGTACACGAAAAATTAGCTGTGACCTAAAAAGACCAGTTATCAATATGCTGTGCATTTAATTAAAATTAAAAGGTATAAAAACATCTACCTCATGCCCCGCTAATCAACATAGTGGGGTTTTTATTTAAACATAAATCTCTATGAAAAACATCTGTTGCTCTAAATAATCTGTTCAAGTTTATTTTGGATGAAGCCAGCTACTTCTGATGACAAAACAAAGTTTGAGAACATAAACCCCAGTCATTACAGCCATTTCCTGAAGCCTTCTCACAGAAATAACACTAAGGCCCTTTATTCAAACATTCAGATTGCACCGCCTTGTCATGTGCCTAGCTGTGGGAATACTGGTGTATAGGATAACCCATGGGAAGAGATAGTCGTAATACCGGCATGCCCCAAAAAGTGCAACACGGACTGATCGAATGGCAGTCTTCTAATATTTCCATGCATGAGAAACAATAAACGATAGCATTTAAAATCCACAAAATATAGAACTAAAAAAGAGCTACATCAGTGTAATGGGGCTATATGGCCTTTTATGCCCAGGTTTGGAGTGCAACAGGAAAATACAGCAATAGTAGAAGGGGGAAAAAAAGGCAGTTTTCTGTAGGGTGTTCAGCAATGTTTGCCAGCGTACTTGGTAGGGTAGGAAAATAATACGGAAAAAGGTATGAAATAACCCTTTCAGAAGTCATGAGTTGAAAAGCCAGAAAATGTCTACTTTTGCAATGCATTGGAGTGAGTGATTTGAAGGCAATGCTTTATGGCTTGAAGACTTGATTTTCCTGGAGGTCTTCCACTAGCTTCTTTCTGAAATGCTACATTTATGGGCTGTTTTAACAGGTTTTGTGCATGCTTTTGGATATTATTTCCTCTAGCTTCAGCTACTGACTTTTAATTCTATCTCCTAGTAAGATTTATTGCAGCTTAAAAGCAAAATACTACCTTCAAAGCCAGTTACTAATGTGTGATAAAATCATTATAAATACTTTGCAGTCCTGGCTATGATTCTGAAGTTTTGAATATAATCCCTGGTTTTAGATACTCTTGATCTGTCTAAACTATATGGAGCCTTACTTTAAAAATTCCTCTCTTCATTGATGATGCTTTTCATCCTCAGAGATTTTCATGGCTCATCGTAGTTTCTACTTTCAGAGATATTAAGCAATTTACCATGTGTGTTGTGTTAGTGTTAAGATAGCCTGTTCTGGAAAAAATACACTTATTTTCTTCTGTACCTATTCTCCCTGGAATCTGCTCTTTTCATCATTTTTCCTGCTCACAGTTGCTGCAAGTGGACCACTAAAACTTATAACTGTACTTTCCTGATCGTAAGCAAAGTCTGTGCTGTTGGGATTTAATTTTTTTTTTTTTTTTTAACTGGTATCTGTTTGCGGGACTGCAGTTCTGGAATCCTTAATAAAGCAGGGATTCAAGTTCACTGTAAACACAAGGCTGTGGACCCTCCTACGTTATGCAGCTCTGGGTCTCATTGACCTAGGCCAGTTCAGCTTTCATCTCTCTCTCTCTATCTCTCTCCCTCTCATTCTCTCTCTCTCTCTTCACCCACCACCACCAAGCCATTCCCCCTACCCTCCCTCGTGGAAAGTGTCTAAACTGAGGATGAAATTATGCTTTCTTACATAAAATTTCCTGCAGGTGAAATTTTCGTAGTATGAAATGTGATGCGTGTTGCTCTGGAGTCTGGCATGGTGAGGGTATTTAAGTGTATAAAGCCAGCTTGAGACAGTGAAGGGTGGAGGGAGAAAAATCTTATCTGTTCTTCCTGCTAGGAATGGCCCCCGCGTTCTACCGTCCAAGACTGTGCCAGGTAGCACGCATTGTCCGCACGTGCTAGCTGGCACAGCCAGTACTGTGTCAAGAAACATGTTTGCAGTTCCCCGGGAGGGGGGATCAGTGGTCCAGGGTTCAAGCTTGCACCCCAGACACGTTTTGTTTGGCTTTCAGGAGTACACATCTATCCGCTGTGTTTACTCGTTGTGCTACCGCATTGTCTTTTGTCTGCGTAACTTCTCGGCCTGCTTCCTACACTGGCTGAACAGCTTCCTGGTCAGTTCTTTGCTTGCTCGGGAAGGCAGGTCCTCCCCAGACCCATGTAGTTGCCTAATGAAGGTCGTCTCCCTGAAGGAAACCCTACAGCCCCACAGGTAAGAGGAATTCCCCTCCCCAGAGCAGGGAATGCCGTGCTTTACCTCCCGCAGGATGTGCATCTGCTCTGTCGTTTGTGCAGACATTTGTATGCTTTGGGCACAGTCTGCAACTAATCGGAGTAACCCCAGGGATGTGGCTCTAGACCCTTTCCTGCCTCAGTTGCTCATAATTGCTCAGGGAGTTTTGCACAAAAATACTTAAGAAAACTTTGAGTTAAAAACACTGAATGGAGGCTTTGCCATGGGAAGGTAGATCTGGGCTCATTGAGTTGTTTACATTTACAGCGTATCAAGATAGCATGAAGAAACGGCACCAAACATTTTAAAGCATAGCAGAAGTTAAGCTAATGGATTTCAGTGGAATTACCTGCTTGAAATTAGGCACTAACATAGCCCCCTTGCTGTCTTTGCTTAGTAATGTTCTTCAGAGACCTACAGAGAAAAGTTTAAAAAAATGCAACTTTCCCCTACTTTTGTAGCTCACGCTATTTTTATATTAAATCTGTGGTTTTTGCTGTTCATCACAGGGATAATCCATGCGCAGTTTAGTGTGCAGGGATTTTCCTTAAGCATTTTGCATTTGCTTAGTTTTTTATGGATTTTCTTTACAACATCATATGTCTGACTATCAAACAGTACACAGGTGCTTTAATTTGGAAAAAGTTGTCCCCTTCTGTGAAGGAAAAAAAAGAAATTATGATACTGCTTCAGGGAATTGGTTGATATGCACATAAAATCAAAATTCCAAACTCTGGATCAATGGTTGCTTAGGCAATCTGAAATAACACAATGATGTTGCTTGAGAGAGTTAAACCATTAACAGGCAGGCTGTGAAAATGTAAATGCACAGACACACACACACACACAACACACACACACATACAACATACACCCTCGACATGTCACCAGGTGAAATAAATCTTGCCCTGAAGCTACTATTGAACGATTAAAATTTACAGGTGTCACTTGGTGTGGAAAGTCTTGCTCACACACACACACACAATATTTTAAAGCGTGCCACACTCTGTGACGATCAGATATTCACCAATGACTGAAGTAAAGGACAGCTGAATTGAGAGGCAAACCGTGTAATTACGATAGAATGACAATTTATAGTAATTTATTGGTTTTATTATTCCTCTTTTTTCCCCTAGTTGCTACTTAAACTCATTTTCTCATCATTCAGATTTGTAAGTGATCAGCTGTCAAACAGTAATTTTGGAATTCAATTACACTTTTATTAATAAAATTCAGTGAAATAGCTTATATAAGACCATATAAATCATCAAATTGCAAATAGCCTATTTTAAAAGCATTTATAATATTGATCCAATCACGAAATAAGATTTCAACTTGCTAATTCTAAAAGCCCTAAATTTAAACAAAGCCAGTTCCATGGGAAGACTTTACATGGTACGAGATTTGAAGAGAGCAGAAATACAGACCAGCTTTGGATTGGGATGTGTTTTGCTGCTGGTCCCCGCTGATTCTGATTTGGATCTTTGAAATCAAAATGCAGGTCTCAGAAAACATGTAACTAGCAAAATTTTCAGATTACTGATGTCAGTTACTCCTGTGCAGATGATTCTGTAAGGGAGAGGAAATAGATGTGGGCAACGGTTTCAGTGGCGTTTGCTGCCTCAATGCAGTCCCCACTGGGGACACTGGAATTCTGAGTTCATTTTCAGGTTTTCTGGGGGATTATTGTAGAACTTGGAGAAGAGAAGGATCTGGGGAGACCTTATTGCAGCCTTTCAATATATAAAAGTGGCTTAAAAGTAAGAGACTTTTTACAAGGGCCTGCAGTGACAGGACGAGGGGCAATGGTTTTAAACTGAAAGAGGGTAATTTAGATTAGATATCAGGAAAAAGTTCTTCCCAGAGAGGGTGGTGAGGCACTGGCACAAGTTGCCCAGAGAAGCTGTGGATGCCCCATCCCTGGAATTGTTCAAGGCCAGGCTGGATGAGGCTTTGAGCAACCTGGTCTAGTGGAGGGTGTCCCTGCCCATGGCAGGGAGGTTGGAACTAGATGGGCTTTAAGGTCCCTTCCAAACCAAGCCATTTTGAGACTCTATGATTATAAACTGGTGGTTACCACTATCCCTGTGTCTCCACATACCTCTTTTTTTCCTGTACACAAATCCAGTCCTCACCTTTGGCAGTTTCTCCTGTATTTTTCCATGCCAGTTTAGGCTAGTTTTTCCCCTCTCCAAGCTAATTTGCCACACTGATTCCTGTTTCTACTTAACTTTCCTCTGTTTTTCATCCAACCTGATAACCTGTGTCTCAGTCCTTCCCTTTCCTACCTAAATACTTTCACTCCCTGTTGTATTGCTATGGTTGCTTATACCTTAATACTAGCCTCATGTAAAATCAAAATCAGCCTTGTAATAGTGAGGAAGGTCACTGTGTTTAAGGAAACATCTACTTGCCCTGGATTTGGGATGCCAGTCCACTATACTCTCCAGCTGTAGGCACATCAATTATTTATCCTTTTTGGTCTCCGTGTACTCCAGCGTAACATAGATTGCTTGCCTGCAGGAGATGAGACAGCTCAGAATATGACCAGTTGATCCAAGACTTCTGAAAACTCAGCTGCAGAACTTGGTGCCTATAATACATGTGTCAAATTATTTATTTTTTTGTTTGTTTGTTTTCCTCTCAGAGGTTTTATGATTTAGGAATATTTACAGGGTACCTGAAAGCACAACCCTGATGTCCTTCATTTATCCAAATTTTCTTTTCATTGCCTTCTCCAGATTCACTGAACTCTGTGGCTAACCTGTGTCCCAAAAATTCAATTTGAAGTAAACATCTGTTAAGGGAAATTTCACTCCAAACAAATGAAGTTTGGCAAAATTTGTCAGCAACTAAAACTAGGTTCATATGAGAAGAAGAGTAAAGGAATTTTGTCTAAAAGAGGTGTAGCTGGAGAGTGGCTAGCAGTCCTCATTCCATGAGCTTTGTGTGGTCGTGTCCATAAGGATGACAAGTTAGGTGTTGGTGTCTTTAGAGAGCAGCAGAGAAGGGGAACTCCTGGTGCTCAAAGACATGATGGGGCTAGGCTAGATGGTGGCCAGCTTCATGGTGATAAACCACGGCAGCTATGGCAGTATTTGCTGCCTTGCTTCCTCCTGTAGCTGGGAGCTGGTTTACACAGTCGCTCCTAAACCAGAACAGGCGTGTGTTTGTTGTCGCGTGACAAAGCATATCTGCGTACCAGCATTAGGCTGGCTTGAGATGCAGCTGACCATCTGGACCCAGAATTTCTAAAGGATTCTTTCCAAATCAAGCTTAGCATTCCCCTCTGCTCTGTATTCATCTGGTTTTAAGTCTGTTTCTGGGGAAATATGTTGCTGATTTGTGCAGGGTAGATTCGGTACAGCGGGAAATTTTTCACCTTTAATACAAAACGGTTTTAGAGAGCAAATTATTAGTATTTTTAATCTAAATGTTGTTTTTTAAAATTTTCTAAATAAGCTCAAATTAAAACATGTTTCTCCCATCTCAGATGTGACTTGAAAAATATTTTTACAAGTTTTGAACAAGCTTTTCAGAGGAAATGGAATTTTTAAATTCAAGTTTTTGGGTTTAATATCTCACAGTAAGCTTTTAAGACAGATCTGCAAATGTTTTGTAAACTATTATTGTATATAAATTATGTAATTGTTATGGTAAGTACCATTAGTTTGATACTTGAACTAGTTTTTTTTAAAAAGCACTAAGAAAAATCCAAGACAATACTTTCTTTTTCCTGCTTCAATACCGAGTGGACAGTGAAAGGAAAATATATAGATAGTTTGGTTAAATGAACACAGATTTACAAAGATAGTTTGCTAGATCCAGCCTCTCCTCTCCAAAGAAAATTCAGGAATGAATCTTCCTGTTGAAAAGCACATCAGAGTTGCTGAAAGATATATTTTAAAGAGCACAGAGTTCTTTCAGCTGCCTAAGAGAATATCTGGTTTGTTGGACAATGGACCAACATTTATGACACTATGAAGTTGTACGTGCAACCTAAAATCAGATTTTTTTAAATCATATTCTGTACCTAGCAATTTTCTGTTTCCTTTTAATTACAATAGAGAGAATCACAGAGTATTTGAGGCTGGATGGCACCTCTGGAGATCATTTAGCCCAAACTTTTGCTCAAAGCAGGGTCATCTACAGCAGGTTGTCAGGGTTATGTGCAATCAGGTAGCTCCTGCAATGTTTCTGAATACTTTTGCTATTTTTCTATTATCAAAACTTTTTTGCCATTTCAACCAAGCAACATATAAAAGCTCTGTTTGCCCAGGATAGACTTCCTTTGGCAGAGCAATGCTTTTCCAGAAAATTTTCCCCTAAAAAACCTTGTGTCTCATTCACATAAGAAACAAAAAAAGCTCTCAGGCTATGGAAACAGGAAAGTTTGGAAATTCATTTAAAAGTAAATTAAAAAAAAAAAAAAAAAGTGCCTTGGGCCTCACTCAGTCATCATAAACACACTCTCCTGAGAACAGCATTATGTCTACAAAATAAGCAAGGTCACTTACAACAAATAACAGAGGGTTTTGACTCAGGCCAGCAAAAACAGGGGCAAACAAGAAAGAAAAAGAACACATATTCAAGTTTACTCCCGAACAGTTTAAAGGTTATTTCCATTTAGGCATGTATCTGTAGAAGGAGCAGACTCACGGTTGACAGAAAGATAAAAGCCCTGCAGATCTTCTTATAGCAAAAATACACATTGCTTTATTGAGAAGAATGCAGTGGTAAATGCTTGGATATTTACCGATGGTGGAGTGTGAGCACTGCCTACCTTAGTTTGTTCTTTACTTGCGTTCTTCCTCCTTTATTGAATGTTTGTGTATTGCACAGAAGTTGGCATTTCTAACTTTCAGATTAATCTCAATGCACCCTTTGTCTAGATATTTGACTATGCAAAGGAATGGGGATCTAAAGGCAGGAATGCTTGGAATAAATCTCTTGTACAGTTGTAGGTAATGCAAATATATTAAAATATTCTTTATGTGATTACATTAAAAGTTGCAGGTATTTAGAATCTGCTTTAGAGTAGAACAGAAAATCAAATGAAAGGACTTCGCTTTACCATGATCTTTCCAGGTGTCTTTATGATGAGAAGACCTTAATTGTAGGGAGCAGAGCAATGTCCTTTAGGAATATCTCATATCATCAGGTAGTGCTCTCCAAAGCCTATGAGTTAATCCATAAATACTTGACACTATCTGTGCCCCAGCTGTCTTTTTGCCAGAATGTTTTGCAGAATTTTTTTCTTTTATGTGAGAACACTTTTCCCACTGCCAAAGCGTCTCAGAGGGCTTGTTGTAGTGCTGTCACGATAATAGATAAGATTGCTTTCGTGCTTAAGACAGCTGCTGTTTCCCTCAGTAGAACTGCCTTCAAAGCCTCTCTGGGACATCTGTGCTTGTTCATAGTCACCCTCACAGTAATGAAGTGTTTCTTGGTGTTCAGGAGGAACCAACTGTGTTTCAGTTTGTGCCCATTGCCTCTTGTACTGACACTGGAAACAGCTTGGGTCCATCCTCCTTGCACACCCTTGTCATGTATTTGTACACCTTAATGAGATCCCTTCTGAGCCTTCTCCTCTCCGGACTGAACAGTCCAGATGTCTCAGCCTGCTGCCCTCTTATGGAGGGTGCTTCAGTCCATTAACCCCCTTTACATCAAGGGCACATTGCTGGCTCATGTTCAAGTGTGTGGGTGTCCTCCAGCACCCCCACGGCCTTTTCTGCAGAGCTGCTAAGTCTCAGGGAGTCACTGCCTGCAGGGCTGGGGAAGCCCTTGCAGGGTGCGGGGCAAAAGTGTGGAGGTGTCCCAACATTGCCAGGGGATGCTGTTCAGGGGAGATTCTCATGGGCTACCTCAGAGAAGTCCCCATGGTAGTGGAATGGGATGGGTCCCACTGTGTGGGGAGGAAGCAGAGGGCTCAATAATACCACTTCTCTGCCTACTGGCCCATCTCAGTGTGGTGCCATCACAAGCACAGGTAGGATTTCTTCTCTCCAACTCAGTAAAATCACCATAGTGACCAGTGCTGCAGTTCAGTTGAAGCCCAAGGTATACAGAGGTGATGGCTTGTTTGGAAACACATTACCTCTTGAGGACAGCTTGATCAAATGCTCCTTTTTTGAAATAAAGTATTTCTAACCAGTATTTGTGAAGTTAGAAATAATTTTATTTAAAACAATAAACCCAGAATGGGGTATGCTGGAAGGATCCTCTGGATGTCTTCTTGTCCCACTACCCTGCTCAAGCAGGGTGAGACAGAGCAGGTTGCTCAGGAGGACTCAGCAGGGACAGGGCTTTCATGGCACCTGGACTAGCAGGTCTCCAAGATCTGCAACCTGTCTGCTGGTCAGAGGGCTTGAACAGGTTCGTGCTGGTGTTTGAAGGCATCAGGGTGTTTACTGAAGCCTCCTCTCAGAGTGCTCCATGTGCAGAGGCCAGAGCCTCAACCACAGTGATGTAGAGAATAGGTGGCCAGCTGGGCCTGAAGCCTACTGAGAGAGGCATTGGAAGGCCCCAGAGCTGCCTCCCCCACACGTCTCGGTTCCTTCCCATGGGTTCCCATCTTCCAGCCACAGTGCAAATGTTGGTGGGCCCCTGGTGCAGGCGGTAGCACTGCTGTGGGGATCAGCTACACACATACTCTCTGGTCCCGGTCCTCTGCCAAGGGGCAGACAAGCCAAGCATGTAGCCTTGGTAGTCATCATCCGCCCTCACCATGTGCAGGACGTGGTGGGAAGGCTGCCTGCATAGCAGAGAGGCATTTGGTGGCTCATTGCCAGATGCAGCCAAAGCAGAAGCGGTGGTGGTGTGTGTTGACGTGGGCTGTGTTGTTCACCTTGCCCATGCAGATGGGGCATGGGCCATCTGCTGCTGTCTCCCACCGTCATGCCCACTGCCCCAGGCTGGTGATGGCTATGGTGGCAATGATGCTGTGCTCCCGAGCCTCCTCAGCACCCAATGCCATGTCCTGCCAAGAGAGAGGTGCAAAGTGCCTGAGGTTTTCTGGTGCCAGGAGCACAAAAGCGAAGAAAGCCTGAGAGAGCAGTGGGAGAAAGAAGGTAAGGGCCTCCTCAAGGGTCTCCCTGTGGGCCGAAAAGTGTACAACTAGCCCTCAGGGCTGTGTCCACACCTGCCTGCACTCCGTCCCCACTCCCACCAGAGAGCCAGCACCACTCAAGCTAGTTATGTGCAGGACTCAGTCAGGAAAGACGCAAGAACTGGTGGGTGTTGTCAGTGGTGCTAACTGCTCTGGCGCCCTCCTTGTGTCCACAGCTCTGGGACAGCCACCATGCAGGAACCGCAGCCCCAAGAGCCAAGGTTCTGCCTGAATACAGCATGCCCTGTGTAAGACCACAGTCCTGCTACAGCTTGCTCATGGTGTGTGTGTGCCCGTCAGAGCTCTGGACTAAATGTGGCAAGACAGTCTGTGGCTGCTCAAGACCAGTGACGTTTGCAGCATCACAGATGCTCCCCAGAGATGTCACAGGATTCTCTGGGGCTGCCCACCAGCTGCCATCCAAGTAAGGAGGACAGATGCCCCAAAGGGCAAAAGCTCCTGCTTCAGAGGCTGTTGGCCATCTGCTCATGGCCTTGCAGGTATAGTTTAACGTCAAGCCAGGTCTCATAGTGAAAGGCTGGTGCCCACGAGTGCAAGGGGGTGGTAATGGCGCAGTGCAGCAACGCAGGCAGGGAACCCTGGTGCCCAGCTTGGTGCTGATGGACCACTGTGACTCAGCTCCTTTGGGGGCTGTAATGGGAGAAAGATTCACCCATGGTATCTGTCGGGAAAGCTCCTGAGATCACAGAACAGGTGAGGTTGTCAGGGAGCTTCGGAGGTCATCTTGTGCACCCTGCCTCTTCAGGCAGGGTTTCCTGAAGCAGGTTGCCCAGGATGATGTCCAGAGGGTTTCCAAGTATGTCTGAGGAAGAAGAAGCCACAACCTCCCTGACCAATCTATTCCAGTGCTCAGTCACCCTCTCAGTAAAAAACAGTGTTCCCAATATTGAGAGGGAACCACTCGTGTTTCAGTTTGTGCCCATTGCCTCTTCTCTTGTCACAGGGTAACACTGGAAAGAGCCTTTTCTCCAGGCTAAACTGTCCCACCTCTCTCAGTTTTAACTCCTATGTGGGATGGTCCAGCCCATTCATCATTTTAATGGCCCTGAGCTGGACTCTCTCCAGAATTTCCTTGCATATTTTTTTGCCAAGACATTTGACAAAGATTACTAAACTCTGGTTTTAAAGATACTAGAGGTTTTTGAAAAATCTCAAAAAATTGCAACTATAAGGAAAATAAAAATTTGACCTCACCACCTAATAAGATTTTTGATAGGAATGGAATGGAATAATGAAGTAAATTTTCTGAATGGTGTGTCTAGGATAACACTATTAAACAAACACTGAGGTTTCAGACTCTGAATCATTAGTTCTTCCTCTTCTTTTCCCATCCTTTCCAGTTAAATATTCAGGAAAGTAGCTTTCTTTGGCCTGTGCCAGAGGTAAGCCTCCAAATACTTTTATTAAATTCTTTAAAGGGTCACAACCTACAGGATGCAATAAAGAGCAATGTATTGCTGTGCTCCAGTGCAAATCTTACTGCTTCATGTGAGTCCTCTTGAAATGTGAAACTATCTCAGCTGGTATTTATTTAGCTGCAAAAGCACCTGTAGAAATGAAACCAGGGTCTATCAGAACTGATAAATATAGGAGCATTTTCTTTTGGGTGGCAGATTCCATCAGGGCAGAAATTAACTTTAGTTGTATATACAGGGTGTTGTTGCGAATTAATTATCAGTATTACATTTTGTATATATTTATAAATGCATCTTAAACATTTTTGGCTACAGGTAACAATGTGGGTCCTAGCTGTGGTTCATAGGTTGGGGTTTTTTTGTTTGTTTGGGGTTTTTTATTTTATTCTTGTCTGCCTCAAGAAAGAATTTCAGGAAGAGTATTCCCCTTTTTTCCAGGGTCCAGCTGAGAGCCTGTCTCAGTAACTGAGATTGATGCTTTAGGTAGAATAGATATGCCACAGAGAGAAAAGAACATATTTGCCTTATTCTGTTAGGGGGATATTTCTGAAAAATACAGAGGTTCTTGACTTGGGAGAAACTTGTTTGAGAAGGACATTCCAGTTTGTGAGGTTACTTTGTGTTAATCATGTCAACAAAAGTGAGACTGTTTGTTAGAAAACTTCATAGCATTTAAATGAGTTAAACTCAGGTCTCGGTGAGGATTGTAGGTTCTGCTCTTGAGAGTTTGTTCCCAAAACTGTCAAATGTAGGTTTTGCTGCCTGGCAGGTAGACGGCTCAAGGTCTTGCAGGTCCTGATAAAGCCATTGAATGGGGTTGAGTGGGGTCATCTGCTACAGCAAAGGGGTTTGCCAAGGACTGTGGTACTCTGGGAATTCTACACATTTTTTCATCTATGCATGATTTCTTCGTTTGGTATGAAGAAGCTTCTAAAGTCACTCAAGTGCTCTTAGGACTAATTGGTTTTTTCCACTACCACCTTCTACTTAAAATGCAATAAGGAGAAAAGATACTCAATGATTTTGCTTGATAGAATCATCCTTAATTTCTCCTTCTTTACACGTGCTGCCTACATATTTAGACTTACTTTTTGTTGTTACTGTACCCCTAACTCATTTTTTGATACTTCTGAAATTCATCCCTGGTAAATTTCCTAATTTCATGCTGGAACCTGGCCTTGAAGGCAACTCTCATACCACAGGCTGAGTAGTGGGATGAAAGATAGACAAAGTGCATGATATGTTACCAGTTGGTGAAGAGCTAATGCTACAAGGTGGAAAATTAAATAAATGTATTCTGTGGTAAGATCAGCTCCTTAAAAGGAATAACAGCCCTTTTGTGATGGCTGTGGGCTAGTCAGTGTTTGGAAATCCTGTATTGCAGGGATAGAGAGTAATTGACAGTGCATGATAAAAATGTGGTTATAAAGAGGTGATTCTTCTGTTGACTGTGAACTGAATGTGGTTTTCGGGCTTCTGTAAAACATAACAAAAATGTTAGTAGGTCCCAAAAGGAGAGTAATAGTCTATTTCTGGGAAGAGAATGGGATTATTGCATACAGCAGCACTGTGTGCTGTCCATATGTTGTAAACATACTTGTATGCTGGTTTTAGTCAGGACAGAGTTAATTTTCTTCACAGTAGCTGGTACAAGGCTATAGTTTGGATTTGTGCTGAGAAGAGTACTGATAACACAGGTGGTTTTAGTTGTTGCTAAGGAGTGTTTGTTCCAATTCAAGGACTTTTTTAGCTTCTGATACTGCACCGGTGTTCCCAACTTCTTCACTATAAGCTGCAGACGCAGGGACATGCACTTCAGACAGCTGACCCAAACTGACCAAAGGGGTATTTCATTCCTGAAAATATCATGCTTACAAATAAACTGGGGCTGGGCCAGGGGACTGTGTTTGTTAGTGGGTCAGTTGGCTTTCTCGGTCGCTCTCTGGCTCATGGGGCTCTCTTGGACTCTGGTGCAATCACTCTCGGACTCTAGCTCTTGAGCTCTCTGGCTCTGGCTCTCACTGCTCAGGAAGTGGTTGTGTATGGGTCAGGGAGTGGTGAGCAACTGTATGATTTGCTTTATTTTCCTTTATTTTCATTACATATTATTAGTAGTATTGTTAGTATTATTAGTATTGCTATTTTATTAATTTATATTCAATTATTAAATTGTTCTTATCTCAATCCACAAGTTCCTTGTCTTTTCCTCCAGTTTTCCTCCCCCTCCACTGGGCCGGGGGGCGGGGGGTGGGGGCAGGCAGGGGAGGTGAGCAAGTGGCTGTGTAGCACTTAATTTTTTTCACTTAGGTTAAACCACGATAATGCTGTAGGTGTGTGGGTGAGGGCTTCTTCTGATGCCGTCACTAAACATTGTGTAGAAGTAATTGCAGTAAATAGCCAAAGGTGAAAACTTCAAGGTAGTGCTGCAGATTGATCCACAAGGATGTGCCAGTCATGGCCTAAATAAATCTTGCAAGTAACAGTGTAAATCTGGTAGTAGGGAATATCCAATACAATACATTCAACATAACAGTATTTGTGAAGATGAGAGACACAGAACAAAGGAATCTAGAGATGCTTAGCCTGTAAGCAGAAGTTAACAATATGGGGAGAATTTTCATAAAGTAGTAAGCAAGAAATTATGACTCTCCAGAATGCAGAAAGGACCATGTAAATATATTTCAGACTTTAAGCAGCATGCTTAGAGGCATAGTTTGATGAAGCTGAGAGGAAATAACTGCTTTAAATATACCCCTGAGGTAAAAAAGTCTTTATTTGTTTGCTTACTTAATTTTTTTCACCAATTCAGTATGAGAAAATTAGAGGAAGCAGAGAGTGAAAACAAAAATAGTCTCAAACTAATTGCAAGCTAGAAATCAAACATGACTCATAAGCTAATGAAGGCAGTTCTGTTGCCAGTTCAACACTTTTAAGGAAGGGATGACATTTGTACTAAAACATAGCTGTGGATTTTGTTGACCAAAAATGAGGATGAGGAGCTTTGAGCAGTGGGAACTTGTGAGTTACTGTGTACAGCCTGTGTTCTCTGACTTTGCATTTCTTAGTTTAGCTACACTTCATCCAGGAAATTTTATTATGAGAGAGGATGCCTGCCAAGATGGTGCCATGTAGGGTTAGACTAGAGAGCCTGGCATATGAAGCTGGTCAGGGAGAAGGGTTGTGTTCACTAATGTTTCATGTTGATTTATTTTCTTAGCTGTGGAAGTTTTCTAAACTTGGCTTTAGCTAAGTACTGAAGGATGACATCAAGTGCTTAAACATGGGCACTCGCATTAAGAAAATTTTAGGCTATCTTTTGGACAGTTTAAGGTCTCTGAAGATTAAAACTATGTAGGGAATCTATGCTCCTGTTTCATTTGAAAAACCTATTAGTTTTCTATTAACATTTTTAGGTGCCTAACTAAATTTCAAATGCGGTTTTATTATGAGAGACATAATGGCGATGTATGTTGGGAAAAGACATGCAGGAAGCTAGATAGGAAAGGTGAACTTAAATTGTAGATATTTATCTTCCTGACAGTTCAAGGTTTTTGTTATGCATCTTTCAGAGGAAAATCCCTGAAATTTATTAATAATGTATCTTCAAGTGTGTCTGGCTTAGTTGGCATGGCTCACTGACTTTTTAATATAAGACATGAATAAGAACAGTTCAAGTCAACTTGGCAATATGGAGAAAAAAAATTAGAAGTATTCATATACTTTCAGGTGGTGTCCTTCACATTCATTAGCTATATATTAAAGCACAGTGCAAATATCAGTAACAAAATAATTTCTAACGTGTGGCTGGCACAATTACACTGATGCATTTCTTCACAGTAACTTAAAATTGCTTTTTTCCAGGGAGTATGCTCAGTCTGTTTCATAACCAAGTATGACCAATCTCACAAATTGATAGAATGTGTCTTCCAGCCAACAAAGCATAATCTTATGCTATCTGTAGAAAATTAAAAATGAAAACAATAGTAACAACAAAAATAGCATGAAAATTTTTTAATTAAATGTGAAATCTTTCTGAACAGAAGTGGTCTACATTTATGACATAATAAAAAAAAATTGACTGTTCACTTATACAGTTTGCTTCATTTAAGGTTGCCTTGTGAGTGGCAAGCAACTAATTTAAGTGTCCCGTCCATACATGTATTTTATTAATCCTAAATTAAGAAGTGAACTTGACGTACATCATGGTTAAATTATTTGCCTGAGTTAACAAAATAACTCTGATTTATATAATAATAATTGATTGTATATTTTAGGTTTCTAGCAAAAATAGTATTTGAACCCCCTTGTATTTTGTGTTGCCAGCTGACGCCAGGACTAGGTTAAATAAGCAAGCACACCATATGGCATCAGAGTTCAGACTGGTTTCTCTCTCTTCCTCCATACCAAGAGTGCAGGTCTTCCCTTTGCTCTGGGGTGTAGTTGGGCATGTTACTGGTAGTGCAACTAAAAGATTCTGGTAATATGACAACATCCAAAAGTTAAGGTGGAGTAAAGGAGGTTGGGTATATTGAAATTCAGTAGTGGTTATAAATCTGTCATACAAACTTGATGCTTGTAGGACCACAACGATTTTACATGATAAATAGCAGGAGCAAATGCAATCTTCTGGTGCAACATAGAAATGTAGAAAAGTAGAAATCTGCATTTCTAATCTGACATACTAGCAAGTTTTCTCTCTCATATTTTCATTGCTTGTGTCAGTAGTGTCGTTTATGCACAGTAAAATGGGCCAGGAAAATATTTCAGATGCTTTGTCAGTCTCATGTTATAAATATGTTTATTTGTTTTTACTACCTCTCCTAAGAGTAGTTTCGATTTTTATGACTTAAAATACGTCATGGTTAGGGATTTTGTACTTTTCTGTCTGGAAAGTCCAGTGCAGACTGTACATGACATTTGCAAGCACCTGATAAGAATCAAGAGAGATGCCGGACAGAAGACTGCTTTATTTAGAAGCTGTACATAAAAGGAAATGCCTTAAGAAATTTGCCTAGTTGGAACAAGGTTTGTAAAGGGAAACACATTAGCTCATTTAAAAAACAGCACAAACCCTGACAATATACATATGTACACACAGACATAAAATCATAATTTTTAATTATGTTCTCTCACATTGCCCATATAAAAACTTGTATAATTTTTTTTTTTTTTTTTTTTTGCTTTAAACAGCATCTTTGCAGAAGTTAACTGTTACAAAATTAATTGGGAACACCTCTGATATCGATATAACCCCATCCAATGTTGGTGGCTAAACACAGGCTTCTGTCTTAATTTGAACTGAATTATGTGTAATGGCATGACCCATGTGTATGTGTGAAAATGCAATAATGAAAGTCCCTGCTTCAATGTAGTTGTGGTTTGGGCGGGGTTCTGGTTTCAAAGTCCAGTGTTCTCTTGTGCCTGGAATGGCCGTAGTGGAGTCCTGCAGCAAAAGCTACAGATACTGAATCTGGCTTTCCAAAGGAGCTGAAGGAAAGGCTTTTTGTTATCCATCTCAATGCAGAATTGCCATTTGCTTCTCTTACGGTGAGTGTCCAAGCCTTTTGTTCCACGGTGGTAAACCAGCTCCTGGGTAAATTTTGCCTGGGTCTGTATTGTTTGACCCCTCTGCATGTGCTGATTAGTTCTTGCCCCATTAGGCAGAGTTCAGGCAGAACTGCAACCCCTTTCTCAGAACATCATTATCCGTCTCTCTGGAAGGTTATGAGATTCATGAAGATGGTCATGACATTCTTCCATCCACCCCCACAGCATCTACTGGGTAGTAAGGAGCTGCAAAGTTTGACAAATGATATAAATATATATCTTCAAGCAAAGCAGCTGTTCAGCTTCCTCCTTCCCCCTCACTGTGCAGCTCTGGGAGTGCAGCATTCCCATTGCTATATTCCCACACTTCAGTTTTCAGTATCGTCCTGACCTGCAGTCCTCTCTTCTAAGGGTTGATTTGTACTGTTTATTTCTTTTCTGTGGAAAAACATCAGCTGATGCCTTACTTCAGAACAGGCAAGAAGGGCGTTGCACGTGATGGACATGGAAAGCAAGCTGTAGTTCTCCAAAGCCTAATCATGTGGTTAATGTGTTCCAGGCCAGCAGGAGACAAGCTGACCCTACTTTGAGAACCTCTGAGACACGAGCACATTCACATGCCCCTGTTGGCAAGTGTCACGTGGATTGTACTAGCTTAAGCACTGTCCTGTGAGTGCATGCAGCTACCTGTTGTCAAAGCTGCTGGCACAGCGACGGTCATGGGGAGCACAGGACAAGTTAACATAGAGCAATTTGTACCTCCTCATGGTATACAGATGCCCATCATTCCTCCAGAGCCTTACGCAGGAAAAAGTAATTATCTAGCTGCACTGGTTGTGAAAAAGCATTCAGAAACAAGGGCTGTGTAACCATCAGAGAGATGTTTGCAGGAGTCCGTAAGCAATATCTAGTAGGATACCGTGATCTGCTTGGCTGTAAATATTGACCATCTTCCAAACCATCTAGTGGTTTGAGCACATATTCCTTTTTACCCATATCCCCATCCCACGCTGGTATTCTTTTTATCCTTTCAAGGATAAATTATAGGGTGCAAGTAGCATATAGTTTATGCTGATGTATTTATAAAGCAAGTGCTTTTTGCTTCAGAAAGTGCAGGGAATTTGTAGAAATAGTCAGTGGTCTAGATAGGTATAGAAGTCCAGCATGGCTTTGTTTGGTGCTGCTGTAATGAGCACATTTATTATTGGGTCTGTTTGGAATATCACTTTGTAACACTGTGTAAACAAGCTCGGTTTGACTAGAGGATTTAGGCAACACAGTGAATCATTTCTTTGCCATTTCTGGGCTCAGCTTCCTCTGCACACTCAAGTGTTCCTGGGGATTTAGCTCCATGGTTGTTTTTACAAGTTCACTCTAACAGGGTTTTCCCTGGCTGCTCCTTTGGCTCCTTCCTGCGTGATAGCTTCCTTTCAGCTTCACTGGGAGTCAAAGCTCCTGCTTACTAAGAATCGTGTGCCTCCATACCTTCCTGATTTTCTTAGTATTTTAGCCTTTAAAAGACAGTTTATTAGCTGGAGTCTGTATTTTTTGTTTGGGAATTTTCCATTCCTCTGACCCTGCCTCTTTTCTTCCTACCAACAAAATAAGACAGAATGGATTTCACCAAGTTTAGACTTATATTTTACTTTGGGCCAAGACTGTTTGAGTCTTCAACTGTTGCCTTATTTGGAGTAGATATGCACATGCTAGCATCCTCGTATCCCAAATTTCAGGAATGTTTCTGGGAAAACAGTCTTGAGAACAAGTAGGTAGAAATTACTGGGAATTGTTACATGATGTCATCAATTTTTCATATACTCAATTCACATACTCCAATGCTTTTTGCATCTTTTTCTGTTCAAGGAGTTAAACTCAAGTAAACCAGCATTCCCCAGCAACACTAAATGTCACAAAAGTGACCCACTGTTAAGAAATCTAAGAGAAAGTAAAATGATTGGCTTGTATATGCATAAGTAAACTGTGCGACATTTTGCTTCAGTAACTCACATAAGCCAGGGTTGGTTTAGGTGTTTTAGGTAATGATTATGTTGCTATTTTCAGTCTGATCTGTGACCACTCCAGGTGGATTTGGAAATGAATGCGAGTGCAGAGTTTAGAAGCCTTCCTTCTAATTTCTGCCATTGCTTGTTAAGCGGACTTTTAATGCTGGTTTCTCTTCCGATCTCTGAAGGAAAAGGGGAGGTCCTTAATGTTTGGTGTACTTGTATGGGCACAATATAGATTTGAACTGGGTGGGATTTCAGTTATATCTGCAAACCCACAGTCAGAAAAAAATTCATTATCTGTCCCAAAATCCAATGAAACCAATACATTTCAATGTTTTTTAGTGGAACAAACTCTGGAAACTCATTTCAGAGGACATGAGATGTTTTGTTTCCATTTTGATGGTAACTCTGTGTTCCCTAAAACAAAAACATCAAGATTTCTCTTGAAATGGCAGACAGAAATGTTCCTTTTTTAAAAAGGTCAAAGCAATTCTTCAGCTATATCAAAATGTTTTTATCTCCGTGAGTGTCTTGTTCAGCAAACTTACCTTGAAATGAATAAATTCCCACACAGCCATTTTTCCTTGATGAAATATCCCATTAGAAAATTTTTAACTGTCTTTAGGTGCTGCCTGGAGAAATGTCCCAGCAGTAGCTCATAGTTCTCGTGCCTCTGGACAAAAGCTGTTTTCAGGTCTACCCACATTCTCCTCAGGTTTGTACTTCTGGTCCTTTCAGTGATGAGAATAAACCCATTTTTTTCCTTCAGGTTCAGATTTTGTTGAAGTTGTGTGATGTGTGGCCAACAGTTTCATCCAGTCTGGGCTAAGACTTACAAGAACCCCAAGTGGGGTGTCTTCTGTGCCAAGCATCTGTGTCAGACAAGCACAACCACAGGCTAGGTGGATAACCAAGAAATTTTCTGTACAGCAGCAAACACAGCCAGAATTTGAGAAACGAGGTTGGCAGGGACCTTACAGCATTTTGATGAAGTGCAGAAGAAAAGACAAGAATAGCTGTTAAGCCTCGTGCCAAAGCAGGAAAAAGGCATCACCTCATGCACAAGAGAAAAGGGTGGAGTTAATCTGTAAATGGATGTCCCATAAGAAGCATTAGTAGTGAAAGTCACCGTCTGAGCTGATGATTTGAAGTTCTTTCTGCAGAAGCAAGGAAACTGAGGCATGACAGCTTCCAGTTTGGAAAAGAGCTGTGATTCTTGGTACCAAAGTCTCTTGGTGGAAGTACACATCAGCAAATGCAGGAAAAAAGAATAGAAAAAATGTAACTGAGAGTAGATATACGAAGATTCTGGAAAACATAAAAAGATCTTCAGACAGGATGTTTTCTAATAGCTATGATATTAAGAGGTCAAGAAACTCTATAAGAAACATGGTGATCTTGCTAAAATGTGGCTAGGCTGGAATGCCAGGCCTGCAGGTCTCTCACTCCCTTATTTCCAATTGATTGATTCTAATTCTTTTGATCAGGTGGAGTATCTCTACAGATGATTCAATTTGCTATAGTATAATGGTAGAAGTAATAGCTGTATCTATAAATATTTCTTATATTTAATTGAATCTGGAAATTATGGACATGGCTCTTTAGAAGTTTAAATTGGTAGTTTAGAAATGTAGCTGCAGATGTAACCTTAAATGTCTGGTTTAAAATTGCTTCATTATAGAACTGAAAGGAACACACAGGGAAATGGCAGATGAAATTAATGCATATGAACAATCACCCCCACACATACTGATTCCCTGTTTTAATTTCACTTTTCCTATGTGCTGATGAGGTAGTTACTTTGTTTTGATGATATTTGAAAGCTCATTAAGAACACTCATTAAGCTTCACAATGCACAGTGAAGTATAGCTGCTGCTGTTACATGCAGGGTACAGTTCAATAACCTTTTCAGATGACAACAATTTGGTGGCAATCAGGAATAGTACCCCAGAGACTGAGTTACCAAAACATGATACAGACAAAAATAAACAGGGATGTTTGGTGTCAGGCTGATGTATTGTCTAGACTGGGAAGACTATCATATTTAAGATGCTGAGAGTTTAACTTGGTCACAAAGGAATTGGAAACCAAATGAAAAGTACTGACACTACCGTTGTACTTGTGTGTATCAGTTAGATTAATATTCTTCCCCTTCCTGCTGATTCTTTCCAGTTACTTGAGTTCCTTTACTAATTTATTCTTTTATCAAGATCTAAATTGTTTATTTAATTTCGTTGTTTTCTGTCCCCTCCTTCTCTCTCCTGGGACGAAATCTTCCGGGCCCTTCTCAAGTCTCTGCCCAAGCTTCCTGAATTTCTAGTAACTTGTGCCACATCACTGCTGCCAGCCTCCTCAGATCCTTCCTGTGAGACTTGGGGTCTGTTGCATGGGACTGAAAATGTCTGCCTTGGGGTAAAACGTTGCATTTCGATGTACGATGACAGCGCATAAAGCACTTGGAAAACTACGGGAGTAGGAGTTCACAAGCCAGCTTCATCTCTGCTGAGGGACGAAGCTCATACAAAATTCTGTTAGAGTCAATTTCCTTGTTCCTGTGTGGAAGAAAACTGTGCTCATCCCTACATGAGGAATGTAAAACTTTTTGTAAAATATTAGTTGAGAAATCATCTGCAACTTTTCTTGTCCACAACAGACCATTTCTTGTTTGCTTAATCCTGTTGCCCAGTCCATTGCCATGACTTGCTTATGAAGCATCTGTCTCCTTTCCCCATGATGCCCACTCTGCTATGGGAAATGTCCTCCTTTTGGTGGCTTCTATCCTTTTTTGGCTCATTCTTCAGCTAAGATGGTTCCTGTCTCTGCCATCCTTTCCTCCCTCCCTCCCTCAAAATTGCTCAAGATCTGTTTGTTTTCTCTGTTGCACATTGGGTTCTCTGACTCAGGTATCAATAAAAAATCCTGCCATGGATGAATGGGAGAAAACCTAAGAACTCTCTCAAAATGTTTGCTTCTTAAACGCTGCTTGCTTCATCATTCCTGTCTCATTTGCAGAGTGTGATGAGCCTTGGTAATGGTCCCTTGGAAATTTGGGCAGTCCAGTGGCCCGATGAGGAAGTCAGGAGGCAAAGGCATTGGGACGTGCTGTCTACTGTAGCCTAGAGGGGCTCAGCGGGAGATTGGTCTGCTGCTGTCCTTGGGCTGGACAAGGAAGAAGGAAGTACCCCCCTCTATTTTCAACCCTGTGTCTTCAGAACGGGGAAATGAGTGAAATGGAGCCCAACAGAGGAATGTGGCCCAGTCCTACGCAGCGTCAGATGGGCACATGGTTTGCTGAGAGTCTTCTAGCTAGACTCTAGATGAGAAATTTCCCTTTCTGGCAGTAATGATTAGAAACCTAAAACATCAGTTAAGTTTTCACCTCTGACTTAGCCTTGCAGATCAGCTATTCTGATAACTGGGGCAGGTATATCTCACAAAATTGTTGCTGAGGCTAGGTTTCAGCTTTGAGCCAGCAGCGCTCTGAGTCTGAGGGCAAGTGAGTCACCCAAGGAAGAGGGAGCTGTGACAAAGCTGGGCTTGAGTGGTGCAAGAAGAGATCATCACAGGAGGTTTGTATCCGAAGGGAGGAAAGGGTTTCCTTAGCCTTACCCAGAAGACCAGCCATGCCAGTGGCATGCTACAAGCATTATTTGAATATTATCAGATGTTATCCAAGGGTACAATGAATAAAACATTGCTGTATTGTTGTGAATCAATGAATTAGAAAAAATAATTATTTGGATTTCTTTGCAAGCAGAATATTGATATTCAGTCATTTCTAACTAATTTCTTTTTCAATTTGGACTAACAGTAATTTAAAATTTTAAGAATTGTAGTCAGACCCAATTATAATTAAACTAACTTTCCTTAATTGTCAAAAGAAATTAAAAATCTGGGGTACTGAGCATGGTTTTAGAGAGGAATAAGAGAACATCAGAGCAACGTAACAAATTCAAAATGTAACTGGGAAAATAAAGGCTTTCCACCTCACAAAGAATTCCAATATTTGACATGTCTATTGTTTGGGAATACTCTGCTTCAGCTTCAGAACAATCCAGGTCTTTAATATTGGATCAATTCCATATTAAAACAGATTTTCCTGGCTGTTTGAGTTATTGTTTGGGTTTCTAGTCATTAGATTGCATCTTTACATAACCTCTATCTTGAGATGGCCATTCCTTAATATAGTATGTCAGTGTCAGAGAGGATTATGTTGCATCACAGAAGACACCACCCAGCAGAGAAGCCTGATTCATCCCAGATAGGCTAATCCAGAAAAATTAACCACCACTTCGTAAGAAACCCCGTTGCCTGAATCTCATTGAAATGCCTGTAATGGCAAAGTCCAAAGGCTGATCTTTCCATGCATCCTGTCTCAGTTTTGGTGGGAGAATGATGAGAAAGATGTAGAAATAGAGAAAGCAAAGACAGTGCCTCCCCATGATGTTCTCCTAACTTCTAATGCACACCAGGATGTCTGTAAGCTGAAACAGGTGTAGAATTTCCTGAACAGGGTGTGGTTTCCATGTGGGCAGGAGTCATATAGATCAATTATTTATGTGAAAAACCACTCAGTATAAGCTTTGTCTTTTCCACCTCCCTCACTGCAAGCACATATTCTGCAGGCAGTGAATGGGAAATTCAGTTTAATATTGGACAGTTTTAAAGAGAAGTGTTTTGCCTCTTTCCAATTCATAATAAATTCATAATATTCTGTGTTAGTTCAAATCAAGCAGAACTAAATACCTATTTTTAGCTTTTTATTTCTTTTTTGATTTTTTTTTCTTTTTTTTTTTTTTTTTTTTTTTAAGAAAGTTGAATATTGTGCTGGGTGGGAACAGAATGTCTGGTTATGCAGAAATTGCATATTCTTAAAGAAAATCTCTCCTAAAGAAAATCTTCAGCTATCTCCCATCCAGCTCTTGGAAACATATCAAAAAAAAAGATGGTAGTGATTTTTCAATAACCGATGCTGAGCTTCAAATAATAAATCAATAATCCTTTAGCAAGATTGAAGTAATTTTGTTCTTTGCTAGGCTGGTTTGTCACAAATTGTTAGGAGGATTTATTTTCCTTTGGGACCATGACACTGCTACCATGACAACAGTTATTCACAAAGCCAGATTCAGCCCATGATATGTAAAATTACAGAAACTGTCTAAGATGTTGCTGAGTATTATATCTTTTTTCTTTTGTTAGTAATTTAACATGGTGGGTGGATAATAATAACACAGTTTGGAAGCTTTTGGATGTCTATTTTGAGACTTTCTGTCCTATATGGAGTCTTTCTTGCAGAGAGGTCAAAATCTAATACAAAACACATGAAAAGCCCTTGATAACATGCAACAGCATTAACAGAAGTCCAGTTAATTTAGACAGATTGGTTCACCTGCATGACTTTCATAGCTATTTTTTAGGACTCAAGGCCACCTTGTTTTACATTTTGGGAAGAAAGGAAATGTTAGCATAATTAATTGCTTGTTCTCAGACTATATGCCAAACAGAGTCTATTTCCTAGGCTTCCTAGGCTTCCTCCTAGGCTTGAAAGACAAGAGTCTTTCAGCAGTAGAGAAGTTTGGTTTGAGCTCAGGAAGCATTAAAATAATTCATGTGCAAGTTTTCTTTCTGTAAGAGAAATATTGCAAGTTCCAGCACAAGCCTGACATCAGCGTGTATAAGTAACGGTGGTTTTCTCTTGCCATCAGACATCTAATTTGTCAATGCATAATTTGCATGAGTCCCTTGCATTTCATCAGTTCTCATTTTCCATTTGATAATTTGCTTTGAAAAAGGAGGAGTAAGAGTTGGTATTGTTGGCAGTTTTTCTTAATTAATTTAAAAAACAAAACAGAGAAAAAAAAACACCTTCCCAATTCTGAAGTCTTTTATATGGATTAATTGAACCTCCCAGTGACTTATGCAGGGTGAACAAGATGAAGCAACAGAATCACAGATTTTGTGCTCTCCAGTTTCCACATATTTTCTGTCACAGTCATATGGGGAATCTTTAACTTTCTCCTTCCCTTACTCTGTATCAGGCTGTTACGGGTCTGAGCAGGTAGCCATGTGTAGGTTTGGGAGTGATTATTTAGCTGGTGGCAATCCATGTTCCTGAAGATCAACCCTTCCTTACTGATGAGGGGAAAGACTGAGCTGAACAGTGTTTTTAAGCAAGTTGGTTTGGCCCACGTGCTATCAGTTAGACCACATCCAAATCAAAACAATATTTGTGTTCTCTTGCTGTGCTGATGAGCATTTCCCAACGCTACTTCGGCAGGCTGCTCTTTGGACTGCACCCTGCATGCCTGGGTGCAGTTCAAACTCCCTCTGGATTTCAGAACAGCCCCATAACTATTGAATCTACAGTGGCCACTGATCCCTTGTCTTCTGCTAGTCTTGCTATTCTGCTTCTGTACTATTCCTGAAAGATGCCTCTATGAGGATAGGTGGTCCCACTGAGTTTGTTCTGGTGTGTGATTTCCAAGAACAGAAGATAGTGACATCAAATTGAGACTTTGCACTGAAGAATAGTGATTTATTTTACACATTTTAGATTCAGTTTGGTCTGTCTAAAGCAGTAACATGCATGTCTGCCATTTCTTGTAGCTACTCAGTACCTGCTCATGTCTGCCTTTTGGACTTTGAATCAGGATCCTTTCAAATTTGTCAGGTCTCTTTTTGTGCAATGTGAATCTCCCAGTCATGCAATTCTTCTTTGACCTCCTCAGTCTCTGAATTTTCCTCTCTTTATACTCCATTTTTCTGGGTCCGTTTTCTATTTCCTAAATATATAGCCCTTCCAGGAAAATTCTATTTCACTCCTCCATCTTTCCCTTCTTGTCATTGTAGACAAGACAGAACAAACCAGGTTTCATAGATTCTGTGTTTTTCTCTGTTGTGCCCATCCCAGTGGTAGCCTTTAGGACTGAATCTCACAGATTCAGAGAGTGTTAGGCGTTGGAAGGGACCTCTAGAGATCATCTAGTCCAACCCCCCTGCCAGAGCAGGATCACCCAGAGCAGATCACACAGGAACAAGTCCAGGCGGCTTTGGAGAGTCTCCAGAGAAGGAGACTCCCCCACCCCTCTGGGCAGCCTGTTCCAGGGCTCTGTCTCCCTCACAGTGAAGAAGTGTTTCCTCAAGTTCAGGCTGAACCTTCTGTTTTCCAGTTCATGGCCATTGCCCCTAGTGCTGTCACTGGACACCACTGAGAAGAGGCTGGCCCCATCCTCCTGACACCCACCCTTTAGATATTGATAAGCATTGATAAGATCCCCCTCAGCCTCCTCTTCTCCATGCTAAACAGACCCAGCTCTCTCAGCCTTTCCTCATGTGGAAGGTGCTCCAGGCCCTTCATCATCTCAGTGTCCCTGCACTGGACCCTCTCCAGTAGCTCCTTGTCCTTCTGGAACTAAGGAGCCCAGAACTGGACACAGCACTCCAGGTGAGGCCTCACCAGCACAGAGTAGAGGGGCAGGATAACTTCCCTTGACCTGCTGGCCACGCTCTTCTTAATGCATCCCAGGATGCCACTGGCCTTCTTGTCCGTGAGGGCACACTGTTGGCTCATGGTCATCCTGCTGTCCACTAGGACTCCAAGGTCCTTTTTCCCAGAGCTGCCCTCCAAGAGAACAGCCCCCAACCTGTACTGATCCATGGGGTTGTTCCTCCCCAGATGCAGCACTTTACACTTGCCCTTATTGAATCTCATTCGATTTCTCCTCGCTGAGCATTCCCTTGTCTCCATCTTGTAGAAATCTGCAATAGCTGGTACTAGGTAGCAAAATAGTGTATATCATGCTGTTGGCATTCAGTATTGCAAAAACTTCCTAAGATAAACCAGGTTGAACCAGCTTTTATCAGATAAATTGCACAATCATTCTGGAACTGGTATAGAAATCAGAAGAAAAAAGACCTGAATTTCATGTCCATGCTTAGACCATATGATCCTTCCCGTTTTTTCTTATATGCTTTCTGTGTCCTTACTTCGGCTTCCATGTATTGAAAGCTTCCCTGTGTGGGGTCATACTGACAGCAAATTAGTATGGCATTTTCCATAATGCAGGGCTAGAATTGCGCTTGGTGAGAACACCTGGACCGACATCTGTGGCTATGTAGTGCAGATGCCCTGGAGAAACAGTCTCAAATCTGGCTTGCAATCTTCAGTGGGTTTTTTTAACTGTTTAAAACCTGTTTATGACTTTTGTCCCTCACCCATTTTCTTGGATAACTGTACTTCTTTTTGTGTTAGACAGGTTGTCTTAATGCTGATTTTGATCCACACTCCCTGTACCCTGCCTGTGGATGGCACAGGAATCCATCCCACCCCCTCACCCTTAACAAAGCTAGTACAACCCTGGCAGCAGGAAAGGTTAGTGTTGAGATTTGCCCACTGAAAAGGACAAAATTGGACTTGCTGTTGGGAGTATAATTAACTAGTATTAAATAAAATACACACATACAAATATTGTGTGCATGTATGACCGTGTGCCCTTGTTCCCTTGCTGTATCTTTCTTATAATTTTTCCCTTTTATTTATCATGGGAGGGGAAAAAAAGGCTTATATTTCATTTGAATAAAAATGATTTTGTTACATTAGAAACTTTGGGAAGGATCCCATCTCTCAATCAATTCTAGGTGTAGCTTAATTCTTTGCTTGCTCTATTACCATAACAACTTGGGATGGGATATTTCTTTTTCAAATCCTTTACTTTGCTTCTTGTGGTACATTCCAACATAAGCCTGCAAATTCTACTGTGTGCACAAGCAGTTTTATGACATTTTTGACCAGCTCAGTGAGCTGAGACTCTCTGGAAGTTGTTTAGGACTACAGGGGCAGTGGATATACAAGGCTAACTTTTTCTTTACCGTGACACATATGGTAATATAACCTAGCCTTTGCTTGTTTGCATCTTTTGTAGGGAACCTTAGTCAAATTCATTAATTTGCATTGAGCGCTGAATATTAAGCATTTTCACTACCTAGTTCATGGAACATTGCCTTGCATGAGCTCCATTGCTGTACTACCAAACTTTCAACTGGGTTTTTTTTTTGCCTACAGTATCATCTATGTCTATCGTCTTCACATGACTAACATGAAAAGGTAGAGACCTGTTTTGTTTTTATTCAATGTTAAAGCAGGAACTATTGTAAGAATCATCACTGATGGAAGAGAAAATGGGTACAAATCAGTCAGTAATAGAGAATAAAGAGACAAAAATTCTAAGAGACAAAAGTTAAATTAAAACCTGTATCTGGCTCTTTTCTTTCTTCCTCCCTTCTGGACATAGCATTGTAAACAAATTCGAGGTGAGGAGAGAATGCTTGTAAAATTCAGGAAAAATACAGAGTATAAAAATTTCATCCACATGTAACTGCAGATATATTTTTGCTGGTTTATACATCAATCCTATGCTTTACACACAGCTACTTAAACTGAAGGTAAGATGAAAATTTACTGAGTTGAGGGTAAGATCTTCGCCCACTGAAGTACCATTTGAGGTGGGTATCAAAACCCTGTGTTGATTGCTTGGACATTAAATACTAACAGTTTACTATGACCATAAAAGCTGTTACAGAAATTATTCTTGCGCTCAGTGCAAATGTGGGAAGAGTAAAAGTCTCTGATATTTCATTCCAAGGTAATGCTCTCTTGTGCACAACTCTTTGTGATGTGAGGCCAGAAGGACATCTCAGAGTGCAACCTCATTAGAGATCTGAAACTTAAATTATTTAATTTATAAATTAAAAAATGTGTTTTTCAAGGCTGTCAAATTGGAAGGGGCAATGAGCACCAGATTAATGTGGTTTAAAAGGAAAAAACAAATCTTAGAAGTGTGAATACACCTTAGAAGTAAAGTTATACTCAGTTCCACTGATCAGCGTACAATGGCTTTGGTATATATGCTTCAGAAAATGTACGGGATCCGGTTTGCTTTTGAATATAGTTTGGTAAGGACTGTATTTTGTAACTTGTCTCTGGTTTCTGTTTTCATCCAATAGATCAATATGTATGCTCTACAAATCAAATCACAGGAGTTGTCTGAAATTAAATGTGAAATATGTCAGTACTTATACTGATGGAATTTTCACTCTGTTTCATGAGCCATCTCTAGTTTTTGTCTTTCACTGGGAAGTTTTATCACCAAAGAGGTGATAGAGGGGTAACTCATATGTTTGTCTTATCACCAGTATAAAGACCTTAGCACTGATAACGCTGTTACAATTTCAAAAAGCAAACAATTTTTACCATGTAGGATAGCAGCTTCTTCCTGTACCATAGTTTTCATAACATATTAAGTTGTGAAACAGCTTTTTGTTTTCCCTCAATTGCTCATTTTTTCCTCTTATTTTTCATGATTTTTGGAAAGCCCCAAATTACCCACTTAGTCTGCTAACTTATTTCAAAGATTTATACTTATAAATAGATTTCAAAGATTTATACTTTATACTTATGCTGTGGTTTTGTTTGTTATTTTCCTCTCTGAGTTCAACACATTTGCACAAAATATTTATATTTGAAAATGTGTGCTGTCTGTGTACTTGTACTGTAAGTCAGCCAGTTTGGTGGAGAATTTATGTAAATGTTGAATCATAGCTGAGAAACTCCAATTCCAAGTACTTTCCCATCGCGTATTTCTGGGAATGATTATTTTTTAATCTACAAGGCAAAGCTCTTCTGATACTTGTCTAAAATTGGGCAGTCATTTAAATACAAATACCTCTGAACATTTTAGTAGGGAAGATAGATTTATTTATCTCTAGATATTTTATTAAAAATGTTTTAATTGGATGGATGATTTTAAATTGTACTACTTTTATTATACCCTTCATAGCAATGGATTTCATTATCAGTTCACACTGAAAAGTATGTGCACAAGGGATGCATTAACCTGATCATGTGTGTAGGGAAAGCATGCGTGTTTTCTTTAAGAGAAAATAAAAGCTTATAACCTGCCAGAGGAAATGAATTTATTTAATTCACCAAAGTCTAAGCTCAGATTTAATTAAACATTTGAGTTGCTAAGATGCTGGTGTCTACTGGATTTTGAAAAAATAACATGGAAGTTGGGCTGAGGAAAGTGCCAGACAGGTTATCTTCAGCTGCTCAGCTTGATGGAATCAGATACAGCTTCAGAGCCATCAGAGTAATGAGTTTAATGAATAAGTAAACTTTTCTAATAGAACAGCTTTTTGCTCTTGGTGTTGGGTTCCCAGCTGCCACCTCTGCGTTACACCGAAATTACTAAACAACATCTGTCAGCACAGCATGCTATGTGCGTCATGGTGAACTCTTTGTGAAATTGATATATAAAAAGGAATTATTATTCTCAAGATTACTAGATCAGCATGGAAGGTTTTTTCTGGTGCTGAATTTATTCCGTTTGAATAATTTCATAATTCAACAACTGAATATACAAACCTTGAAGAAATTCTGTGTCAAGGTAATTTTTTAACTACTCTCTTTTGTGTACATTCTATTATTGTTTTAATTAAATGTCTTGTTACTGTTACTTATTCATCTGAAAGAAATACTGGTTTGCTTTGGGAATGTCTGAATGGTAAGAAGGTCAAACAGCAGCCACAAATTAAGTCCAGGCAACTCTGTTTAGGAAGAAGAAGCAAAACAAACTAAAAAGTTGTTAATCAATAAGGAATTAGCATGTTCAGGTTGCAGAAAAAACAGGTTGAATACATGGCACATAGGACAAGGACTCCCTCAGCTGGGTTGGCCACCTTCTTGTTTTTTCATGGCTTGAGGCTTGGCCTAAGCACAGTGCAATACTGGATGACTCCTGGACTACTCGCCAGGCGATTGCTTTTCTTCTACTTGTCTGCTTTGACTCAATGCACATCAACAGGACCAATGGTCAGGGAAACATGAATATCTAGGATGTATAAAAAGTCACTATTAAGTGCTTCTTGGTCACTAAAGCTTATGTTAAATACTTCTGCTCTAGTGTGAATGGTTGGAGGGATCAATAGTTTAAATAAAAGAGCCATGAGATATACACATATGGATACTAACACAGCAGGCATAGTACAGGCAGATCAAAACTTCCTAGATTTATCTGTAGTGTGTATTTCTTCGCATTGAGCACACATTGTTTGGGCTTCTCTTTCATCACTCTGCTGCTTGATGAAGAATTGTTACCTGTTCTATTAAATTTGATAGCTTAATTTCATCCTTTGCAAAGGAGTGAGCAAAAAAGCAAACATGGTTCCATTTAAGGTACTTTGTTCATTGTTAGATGGATGTAATGAAGTGGAAGCTAATACAGTTAGGGATAGTGAGGTTATATTTTCAAACAGACACTGTTTAGCCTCTCGGTTTGTGTAGAATTTACTTATGACAGAAGTATAAAAACTTCAGTTTTGAGCCCACTGGAAGAAATTGGATTGGTTCGCATGATTCTGAAAGGTGTTTTTGTAGAATCTATTAGGAACTCCAGGGACAAAAATAATCAGTATTACTTTTTTTTCCTGCTGTTTCCTTTTTATGTTACTTTTTACCCACTTGCGCTTTCTCTCTTCTCCCCTCTCTTCTCACCACCAGTCAGTGGTGCTACCTGTCCACCATAAAATTCTTGGTCACAGTAAATCTACACCAAGTGTTGTATTCTCCGTCTGATGATGGCCTGAAGCGGATGCTTACAGAAGAGTATAAGAGGGCGTGTATAGAACAATGCTTTCTCTGACATAGCCTCCCAGCTTCTGGCACAGCGATATGCATTGCAAATTAGACTGGTGATTTGAATTACAAATATCTACTTTGTTTTGGGTTAATTCCAGAAATGCCCAAGCAAGGAAAATAAAAAATGAGTAGATTTTTCCAATTCTAAATATGAAAACCGTCTCCGCCTCTTGATAAGTAAAGCGTTGTTGCTTTGCAGGCACTACGAGGAAGTCCTTCAAATGTGAATTTTCTTATACTGAATAATGTGTTTCAGAAGGGTATTATCCTCAGGACAACACAGGCTTTTCCAATAACAATGAACAACAAGTATCAAACATTTTTTATGATATTAAAATGTGAGTTACTGCTTCATGGGTTGCAGAATAACTTTGGAGGTAGTTCATGGGATTACAGTTTGGAATGCAATATTTCCAGTGAGATCTTTACTTCTGCTGGATGAAAATAAAATTATTCGTTATGCTATACCTATTAAAATACGTAATTTCATGGCTCCTTGTTATCTAGTATCTGATCTCATGCTACTTTTTCAGCACTTGTATTTAGAATATAATTGAACTTGTACAATTTTGAGCTCTGTTATCCATATTACTTCACAAGACTCACAAGAAGAAAACTAAAATGGACTCTGGATTAACAGATTGATGAAATAATCTGTGTTTCAAACAAGTGCAACAAGAGCAAATGCTGAGGCACACTGCCATAGCAGTATGCCTGTGGCATTTTGTCAACGGAACACACTGTAATCATTTTACATAGGTCGTAGCATGTTCTTATAATCTCATCTTTGTGGGCATATTTACTTGAAAATCAACAAAATTTCTGCTGAAGACAGGAGTCTTTTTAATGAATACTCACAGGTCTGGTATTTTCCTTCCAAATTTGTTGGTAATAGGCTTAAAAATTGGTCTTAAAAATCAGTGTAAGTGTGTAGTATAACTGTGCATGTTCTCCTTATTTATATACCTTTCTGTATCTTTCTACCTGCTTGGTTTGTCTGGACTAGTGTGGAGTATCTAGGCTTTGTGATAAGCATGCCTGCCCTCTCTGTCTTCCTTCCTCCCTCCACCTCCCTCTCCCTCAAGTTTTTGTAAAAGAAATAGATTTTAAAGGGGCTTGAAATCTTGATTGGAATTCAGTCCTCTGTATTCACTGCTCTTGAATAAAAACCAGTTGGTCTTTGTGCCTTCTAGCTGATCTGTCAACTATAAAATCAGAAGACGAGGAGCTGGATTAAGGTATTCTACACATTTCTCACAGGTCACCAAACAGCTTTTATTTGATAGGGTAAAGGATGTGAAAAAAACTATACTGAATTAGACCCTAAAGCTAAGTGATATTGGGTCCTGAAAGAACTGGCAAATGAGGCTGGGAAACCTCTATCCATCATATTCGAAAAGTCGTGGCAGACTGGTGAAGTTCCCACTGACTGGAAAAGGGGAGACATAACCCTCATCTTTAAAAAGGTTAAAAAGGACCTGGAAAACTACAGGCCAGTCAGTCTCTGCTCTGTGCCTGGCAAGATCATGGAGCAGATCCTCCTGGAAATGATGCCAAGGCACATGGAGAATGAGGAGGTGATTGGTGACAGCCAACATGGCTTCATCAGGGGCAGATCATGCCTGACGAATATGGTGGCCTCCTATGATGGGGTCATGACCTTGATGGATAGGGGACGGGCAACTGACGTCATCTACCTGGACCTGTGCAAAGCCTTCGATACTGTCCCACACGACGTCCTTGTCTCTAAACTGGAGAGGCATGGATTTGATGGATGGACCACTCAATGGATAAAGAACTGAGTGGCTGGTCGCACTCAGGGACTTGTGATCAATGGCTCAGTGTCTGAGTGGAGACCAGTGGCAAGTGGTGTTCCACAGTGGTCAGTGTTGGGACCAGTCCTGTTAAACATCTTTGTCAGTGACATGAATGGTGGGATCGAGTGCACCCTGAGCAAGTTTGCTGACAACAGCTAGCTGTGCGGTGCAGTTGACACGCTGGAGGGAAGGGATGCCATCCTGAGGGACCTGGACAGGCTGGAGAGGTGGGACACTGCCAACCTCATGAAGTTCAACAAGGCCAAGTGCAAGGTCTTGCACCTGGGTTGGGGCAATCCCTACTACAAGTACAGGCTGAGTAGAGAACGGATCAAGAGCAGCCCTGAGGAGAAGGACTTGGGGATACTGGTGGATGAGAAGCTGGACATGAGTCAGCAGTGTGTGCTGGCAGCCCAGAAAGCCAACCCTATCCTGGGCTGTATCAGAAGAAGGGGGGCCAGCAGGTCGAGGGAGGGGATTCTCCCCACCTACTCTGCTCTTGTGAGACCCCACCTGGAGTGCTGTGTCCAGCTGTGGAGCCCGCAGCATAAGAAGGGTATCGACCAGTTGGAATGAGTCCAGAGGAGGCCATGAAGATGCTCAGAGGGCTGGAGCACCTCTGCTATGGGGACGGGCTGAGAGAGTTGGGCTTGTTCAGCCTGGAGAAGAGAAGGCTCCGGGGAGATCTTATAGCACCTTCCAGTGCCTGAAGGGGCTACAAGGAAGCTGGAGAGCGACTTTTTACAAGAGCCTGTAGTGACAGGACAAGGGGTAATGGGTTTAAACTGAAAGCAGGGAGATTTAGATTGGATATCAGGAAGAAGTTGTTCCTGGAGAGGGTGGTGAGGCACTGGCACAGGTTGGCCAGAGAAGCTGTGGATGCCCCATCCCTGGCAGTGTCCAAGGCCAGGCTGGATGTGGCTTTGAGCAACCTGCTCTAGTGGAGGGTGTCCCTGCCCATGGCAGGGGGTTGGAACTAGATGGTCTTTAAGGTCCCTTCCAACCCAAACCATTCTATGAATCTATGATATATAACAAAATTGTCTTATTATGTGACAAATCATTTGTCCTTACAGTTCTTCACTAAAACCAAATAACTCCCCGTTCCTCCCCAAAACTGAATGACAAGATAATTGCACAAGGAAGAGGTAGAAGTGCCACTAGTATACTTACACACACTAACATTTAATATTGACTTTTAGCTGTCTTGCTATCGCTTTATATGTCCAAGCTCGTTTAGAATTTATGACATTTACATGCTTTTCATAAATTAAAGGAAATATTTCCTGTTGTACTTTTGAAGGCTGGTTAACCTAAACGAAAATCATGGCTTGTTTTTCTAGACTCCTTGTTTAATTTCTGCTGCATGTGAGTAGGATAACCATCCTCAGGCAGCTGGTAGCTAATGTCATGGTATACATGAGGGAGAACAGCCCAGAATTTCAATGAATGCCTCAGCATCAGAGGTTTAAGTATACTGATGTTCCTTTACTTTATCCAACCTGACATTCGTTACACAAATACTAAGCTGTAAGGCATAGTTTTCCTGGGGGAGAGGATGTGGAATAAGAACTTGCATGTGGCTGCGGTTTGTGATGACGATTTTCTGCCGCAGATGCAAGCTCCATTCCTGTTCACTGCTGGCTGGTGTGAGGATTTCTCTGTGCCAGCAGGTGTGGCACAGTAATAGCTGAAACCAACAGGAAACCTCTCAAATGAGTGGCAAGCCTATTTGTGTAAGAACCGTTTAAACAGAGGAAGATAAATTTTAAGCAACTATTTCTAAGCTAAAGTAAGTCCTCCAAAAGTATTTCTGTACTTTAAAATCAATACTCAGTGAGTAGCATCAAATCCCTTTGTCCTCCATGGGAGAACTTCAGCTGTGGCTGTAATTGCTGTTGTTTCCCCACCCTACTTTATCACTGTATCTTTGCACTGCTGTTGAGAGGCTGCTTAAGCAGGGCTACTGTTGTGGTTTAACTCCGGCTAGCACAATACCATGAAGCCACTCTCACCAATCCCCCTCCCCTCCTCCAGTGGAGGGGAAGAATTGGAGGAAAAAGAAACAAGGAAGCTCGTAAAATTGAGATAAGAACTATTTACTAATGAAATCTAAATCAATATATACAGGTACTACTAATAATAAATAATTAAAATAGTAGAAAATGAAACATATAGTACCATATATACAATATGATACAATTTCCCACCATCCACTGACCAACGCACACCCAGATGTTGAGTGATGAAAATCAGACCCCAAGAGCCCGAGAACCACAGCCCGAGAGTGATCGCAGCCTGAGAGCCGCAGCCTGAGGGCCGGAGCCCGGGAGCCTACGCAGCAGATTCCGAGCAAACCCTGTCACTGATAACACGGCCAGAAAACTCAAAACAATCCACCAGCTCCCACACGAATGAGCCAGCACAGGAGTTGGCAAAGCAGCTAACGCAGGAGGGTTAGCAAGTTGCCCGGAGAGACGAGCAAGGGAGTAAGGGAGAGAGAGCAGGGCAGAGTAATGGCTACCGGACCCCCTTCCCCACCCAAAGAGCCCGGAACATGACGTACTATGAGATGAAATACTTCCTTGGTTAGTCTGGGTCAGCTACAGTATCCGAAGTGGACAAAAGACCTGGAGTTCAGTACGGGCCATCCCCAGCACCAGCTGAGGCCTTATCAATGTTTTCACTTACTGTCCAGCAACATAGTTCCATGGTAACCAGAGTAAAGGGAGTTAGCCCTTTCCTGACTGAACTCAGCACAGCTACTCTCTTATCACTCACAGTAAGTCCACATTTGTGTAATTTTGTGGACAAGCTGGGACTGGGCATAGTTTTTTGCTGTTAATACTTGCTAAGGGAAACAATGTCAAAATCACACTTTTATTTTTCCATAGCTATTGATAGTGGAGAATTAAGAAGTCCTCCAAGGGGTTTCCACCACCTTAGGATTCATTCTTTTTTTCCTGTAGAGAAGGCAAAAGTGTGCTCAGAAATATGGGAGAACATACAACTCTCTGGGCATCTCCTCTTATCTGAGTGTTCTAACAAAATGCTGAGAAAGAAATCCTCATAGTCTACATGTCTGCTAAAAACAATGAAGGATACTACTTGAATAACATAATTAAAACGCATGCAGTATGGCCTTCAGACTGATGTCAGCTTACCACAACCTGCTTAACAACCAACCTGTAACGGATGAAAGCAATTGGACATTGCAGAGTGTTGAAATACCACCTGTTTTATTTCTACAAAATGGAGCATAAGGGTGTCCCAGTCCGGTTATCCCAGGAACAGGGAGAGATTTGTTGTTGTACCCAGAGTGAGATTAAGACACAAACAAGGTCAGATGCAACTAACAAAGGAGTTTATTTTTGTTGTATCAAAATAGAGACTGGATAGAGAGAAAATAGAAAAGGGCAAAAATTTAGCAAGCGGTTGGGATGGAATTGTAAGAGATAGTCACCACCATGGATCCAGAGGCAGTCCGTTGGTCTGTAGTCTTGTAGTCTTTGGTGGGGAGAGTCCCCATCACAGTTTGGTTCCACAGGGTATTTTTTGCTCACTCCTGCCTCCTGTGCAGGCTCTCAGGATAGGCACTCTGATCCCGTGGGGTGCACAGGACCACTATGTGACCACTTGCATGCTTCAGCAGGTTTGGGGGTCCTCTGTGTCTGGACCGCCCCCATGAAGAGATGTGATTGTTCTTTGTCCTTGGTCAAACTGGTCTCTGGGGGCTATTTGCTTCTTATCTGTTCGATAGGCCATTTGGCCCTTATCTATTCAGGCCTGCAGGCAACCCCTGCTCCTCCAAGCCACTAGAAGTCAAGACACCAGGAAGTTTCACAACTTCGTCAGCCAACTTTGAGACAATCAGCTCAAGATAAGGTCTCTCACAAAGGGTCTCAAGGTAGTTAAGGAAACAATGTGTTGGTAGGAGATAGCACTGATTTATAAGAATTATGCAACTGCCTGCTGTTGGAGTCATTCGGGTAAGGTGGAAAGTGCAGGCATTTCCCATTTGATAGACTCACAGAATGGTTTGGGTTGGAAGGGACCTTAAAGACCATCTAGTTCCAACCTCCCTGCCATGGGCAGGGACACCCTCCACTAGACCAGGTTGCTCAAAGCCTCATCCAGCCTGGCCTTGAACACTTCCAGGGATGGGGCATCCACAGCTTCTCTGGGCAACCTGTTCCAGTGCCTCACCACCCTTTCCGGGAAGAATTTCATCCTGGTATCTAATCTAAATCTACCCTCTTTTGGTTTAAAGCCTTTGGCTCTTGTCCTGTCACTACAGGCCCTTGTAAGAAGTCCCTGTCCCCAGCTTCCTTGTAGGTCCCCTTCAGGTACTGGAAGGTGCTATAAGGTCACCCCGGAGCCTTCTCTTCTCCAGGCTGAACAAGCCCAACTCTCTCAGCCTGTCCCCATAGCAGAGGTGCTCCAGCCCTTGGAGGATCTTGGTGGCCTCCTCTGGACTCACTCCAACTGGTCCATATCTTTCTTATGTTGAGAGTCCAGAGCTGAACACAGTACTCCAACTGGGGTCTCACAAGAGCAGAGTTGGGGGGGGGAGAATTACAACCCTCAACCTGCTAGCCACAATTCCTTCGATACAGTCCACGATACGACTGGCTTTCTGGGTCACAAGCGCACACTGCCGGCTCATGTCCAGCTTCTCATCAGCCACGATCCCCAAGTCCTTCTCCTCAGGGCTGCTCTCGGTCCATTCTCTGCCTAGACTGTACTTGTAGTTGGGATTGCCCCAACCCAGGTGCAGGACCTTGCCCTTGGCCTTGTTGAACTTCATGAGGTTGACAGTGTCCCACCTCTCCAGCCTGTCCAGGTCCCTCAGGATGGCATCCCTTCCCTCCAGAGTGTTGACTGCACCACACAGCTTGGTGTTGTCAGCAAACTTGCTCAGGGTGCGCTCGATGCCATCATTCATGTCACTGACAAAGACACTAAACAGCACCGGTCCCAAGACTGATTCCTGAGGAATGCCACTCGTTACTGGTCTCCATTCAGACATCAAGCCATTGACCACAATTCTTTGAGTGTGAATATCCAGCCAGTTCCTTATCCACCAAGTGTACCAACCTGTCAGATCCATGTCTCTCCAATTTAGAGACAAGGATGTTGTGCAGGACAGTGTCAAATGCTTTGCATCAGTCCAGGTAAATGATGTCAGTTTTTCTTCTCTTATCCAGCTGTAGTGGTTTACTCCGGCTAGCAAAATACCATGAAGTCGCTCTCACAAATCCCCCTCTGATTCCCCAGTGGAGGGGAAGAATCAGAGGAAAAAGAAATAAGGAAGATCGTGAAACTGACATAAGAGCTATTTACTAATTAAATCTAAATCAATATATATAGATACTGCTAATAATAAATAATTAAAATAGTAGAAAATAAAACGTATGATACAATATGATACAATTTCTCACCACCCACTGCCCAATGCACAACCAGGTGCTGAGTAGTGAGAGTCAGACCCAGAGAGCCCGAGAACCACACACCGAGAGCGAGCGCAGACCGAGAGCTGCAGCCTGATGGCTGGAGCCCAGGAGCTAATGCAGCAGATTCCAAATGAACTCTATCAGCGATGGCACGACGGGGGGCACCAAACAACCCACAACTCCCTCACGAGTGAGCCAGCACAGGAGTTAGCAAAGCAGCTAACGCAGGAGTCAGGGGCATGTTAGCAAGTGCCCGGGAGTAAACAAGCAAAGGAGTAAGAGAGAGAGTAATGGCTACTGGGCCCCCTCCCTGACCAAGGCCTGGAACATGACGTACTATGGAATGAAATACTTCCTTGGTCAGTTTGGATTAGCTGCAGTATCAGAGGCAGAGAAAGACCTTGAATTTGGTACAGTCCTACGCCAGCTAAGAACTTATCAGTACTTGTCTCAGCATCCAGGAACATAGCTCCCTAGCAACCACAGTAAAGGGAGGTAACTCTTTCCTGACTGAACCCAGCACACCAGCAATGCTGTTACCCTATTGTAGAAGGCTACCAAATTTGACAGGTCCTTAGTGAAGCCATGTTGGCTGTCACCAGTAACCTCCTCATTTTCCATGTGCCTTTGCATCATTTCCAAGAGGACTCCATGATCTTGACAGGCACCGAGGTGAGACTGACTGGCCCGTAGTTCCCTGGATCTTCCTTCTTTTCCCTTTTTAAAGATGGGGATTGTTTGCCCTTTTCTGATCAGTGGGAACCTCACCAAACTGCCACAACTTCTCAAATATAATGGATAGATATTTAGCAACCTCATCTGCTAGTTCTTTCAGGACCCATGGTCATATTTCATCAGGTCCCATGGATTTGTGCACATTCAGGTTCCTTAGGTGCTCCCAAAACTTATCCTTTCTAACCATGGGCAGCTCTCCATTCTCCCAGTCCCTGGCCTTGCCTTCTGCAACTCCGGGGGTATGGCTTGAGCACTTGCTGGAAGGCAGACAAAAAAGTAATTGAATACCTCAGCTTTCTGCATATCCTGCATCACCAGGTCTTCTGTTTCCTTCCATAGAGGTCCCACATTTTCCATAGTCTTCCTTTTGTCTCTGACATACATATAGAACCCTTTCTTGTTGTCCTTGACATCCCTGGTCAGATTTAATTCTGTCAGGGCTTTAGCTTTCCTAACCTGATCTCTGGTTGCTCGCACAATTTCTCTGTATTCCTCCCAGGCTGTCTGTCCTTGCTTCCGCCCACTGTGTGTTTGAGTTTTTCCAGGAACATCTTGCTCATCCATGGAGGCCTCCTGATGTCTTTGCCTGACTTCATCTTTGTTGGGATGCATTTTGCTGAGCTTGGAGAGAATAGATCCTTGAATACTAACTGGCCTTCTTGGGCCCCTCTTCCATCCTGTACTTCATCCCACTGGACTCCACCAAGCCGATCCCTGAAGAGGCCAAAGCCTGCTTTCCTGAAATCCAGGGTAGCGACCTTACTGTGCACCCTCCTTGCTGCCCTCAAACTCCACCATTTCATGGTCGCTGCAGCCAAGGCTGCCCTTGGGCTTTACATTCCCCACCAGTCCCTTCCTGTTGGTGAGAACAAGGTCCAGCATGGCACCCCTCCTCATCGGCTCCTCTGTCACTTGAAGAATGAAGTTGTCATTGATGCATTCCCGGAACCTCCTGGCTTGCTTGTGCCCTGCCGTGTTGTCCCTCCAACAGACATTGGGGTGGTTGAAGTCCCCCCTGAGGACCAGGGTTGTGAGGCTGCTGCTATCTGTCTGTAGAGTCTTCATCCACTCGCTCGTCCTGCTCAGGTGGCCTGTAGCAGACCCCCACTACAGCATCCCCTCTCCCTGCCCTCCCTTTAATCCTGACCCATAAGCTTTCAGCCAGTTCCTGATCCATCCCCAGGCAGAGCTCCATGAACTCCAGTTGTATTAACATAGAGGGTGACAACCTCCACCGCCCCACCCTTTCTTGCCTCCCACCCCCCTACACACGACTCCCCTGCCTGTGCTTCCTAAAGGGCCTGTATCCTTCCAGTCACAGGAGCCATCCCACCACATCTCTGTGATGCCAATGAGTTCATAGCCCCACAGGCGTGCGCACGCCTCTAACTCCTCATGTTTATTCCTCATGCATCCTCATAGAGGCATTGTCCTAAGGGCTCTCTGCAGTAGCAGAGTTGGCCTTGCTAACATGAGATAACATGAACAGCACATGAGAATGAGAGGCAGATGAATGCCCTTTATATTCCTAAAAGATTTTATAGCTAATACAAAAGATTCTTCTGTATCTCTGCTATAGAGTTTACATGTGTTACTAATGATTTTATGTAATCTGTGACTTTCCTTCTGTAATATGTCGGGTAAAATAAGCTGATTCAGCATATCCTTGACTCGTCTGGCACAGTGCTTCAGAAAGTTTAATGCTGTTGGGATGACTTTCTACTCTGGTTTAAAACCTCTGCTCCTATCTCTTATTGCATCCTTTTTTTCCTGTCATTTCATAGACTTTTTCACACTTCAAATGTGGTCTTGCTAGCGTGTTGATTGCGGGCCTTATTTGCTTGCACACTGTTCGATGTCTGAAGCACTATAGTGTTTCTGTATCTACTAGGTCAAGAGTATTAAATCTTGCCTGTCAATACTGATTGGAAATATGCAGTGTCAAGTGCCCTCTTGACTTCTACAAAATCTGTGCTACTGTTCCCGAATATTTCCTGTGATAAATGTACCAGTCACTTGCTGTTTTCTTCAGCGTTTTGCCTTCGCTTAACAAGTACGTTTTGCTACATTTAAAGATAGTGTTCTGTGTTGATATCATTACCAGGGCTGTTTATTTGTAAAGTTTGTGGGAAAAAGTATTGTTGGGGAATTTACAAAATTAAAAAGTGAGATGAGACTTTCTGATAACTGCAATGCAGCCTTATTTTAGCTACAATTATTTTGAAATGTTAATAAAGAAGGATATAAACTTGCAAAGGGTATATCCCCTTTTTAAAAATCACATGGCAGGTCAATAGGAAGAGCGAAAGTGACTTTGTTAACTAAAGTAGATGTCCAAAAATGGCTTACTCCATCAAAATATGTCAGTATGTAATTACATCTTTTTTATTCAGTCTTTATGTTGAACTTCCTACATTTGTATTGGAAGAGGTCTCCAAAATCTTGATGAATAACTACTTTGAGAAAAAGACTAAAGAACCCCAAAGGATTTTTGGCTCGTTGTTGGAACTTCCAAAATTTATGGCTGGGCATTGTTGTACTTTCTGGAAACTGTAGGATTTACTTTTACCAGAAAACATATGGCTGGTCTTAAAGGTAATTTTGGGGGGGAAGCAAAGGAACTCGGGGGGGGTGGAATGTTAGTTTCCAGGCAGCTAACACTCAAAGAAGAGACAGTGTGTACAGAATAAACATTAATGTTGGGGGAGCAGAAGTTTGTCCTAGCATAATGAGTTTAGAAAGTTATTAGTAATGTTAGCTTTCTTGTGCAATGGTTTAAGTCAATGTGAAGTATTTCATTTTTGAAAAAGCCACTGACGAAGTGTTACCAATTCAGACTCATTTCTCCTCAGTGCTAGGAGTCATCTTTCAGCCAAATTTTGCTGAGAAAATGGACAAAACAGTAAGCTGTTTGAAATCAGAAAAGTCTGCAACTTTGAAAAGGGATGCTATGGATACAGAAAACACAGCAACAGTTGTACAGCTCATTATTCAAGAGCATTCCTTCTTGTTACACATTGTCCTACACCATTTCCAAGTTATTTCACACTGACTGGCAGGTTGCAGATCGAGGTTTTGCTGCCAATGTCTGGTTGCAGAGGAAGCACCTGTGTTAGAAAACAGCTTACAAAAGAATGAAAAGTTTTGAAATGGACAGTAAGATATGATTTGTTCGCCATGTCTATCTTCTGACCAAGATGGCAAGAGGAATATTTTTGTGGATTCTCCTGGTCACAGTAATCAAGACCAAACAGTATTTTGAGAGAAACAGTAATAAATAATGCAAAATTAGTTGAGAATGAGAAGGAACCATACAAGTGCATTTTGCTATGGTGCTTTAATTCTTGCTTTAAATCTTGTCACGTATTCATGAGCAACTTGTCCTTATAATTTTGAAGCCATTCAGGCATGGAGATGAGTAATGGATTTCTAAAAGATTGAAGATGACAAATTATCACATGGCAGCCACATGCAACTGTTGAAAAACTGGATACTTGTAACCTTGATCATTTTTAATGGTGACAATTTAGCATCTTATGTAGAAATTAATTAGTATGAATCTTTTGCAGCCAGGTGCCCAGCGTCTGAATTTCTCCTCTTTGGCAAAACAAATATTACCTTTTCTTGAAGGATTCCTTTGAGAAGAATCTTACTTGAAAGAAAGTACGTTCATGTTCCTCTGCCCTACTGAACCAGACAGCAAGTTATTAGTGATTTCTCTTTTTTCCTGCTCAGGATGAAGACTTGCTTCTTCTTGGCTGTCTTCTCTGGAAGGTTTGGGCTGAAATACGTCTCTTAATGATTGCAATATGCTAAGTTTTTGTAACTTGTGTTCCTGTAATGGTTCACAAAGGAGCTTGGGGTGGGAAAAAAACAAATAAAATAAGGATAAATGAGTTGTTACATGAGCAAGCATGTATTTTCAAATAAGAAGTGCTGGAAATTGAAAGAAAATCTTTAAAAACAACACAGATCTATTAACTGTCCACCTGTAAATATGAAAGTAGCCTTTCTGGTGTTTCTGAATAGTAAGAGTTGCCCAGACAAAGCTGGAAGGTTTCAACTTAAATTTTAAAATGTCTTTTCATAGAAGACATTTCAGTAGGGGTTTGGTTTTTTTTTTTGGGGGTGTGGGGTGGGGGTGCGGGGTGAGGCTGGATATAGAGAAATGTAAACTTTAATCTTGAATTTCTTAAACTGAAAATGTTTTGTTTTCTAATAATTCTTTTTATTTTTCCCTTGTTTTTTTCCATGCCAAGATTTAACAAAAAAAACCCCAAACAAACAAACAAACAGAAACATGATGAGACAGAGAGAAGGGGGAAGAACAGTAGTAGAGAACTCAATCTCCTGAATCATTGCCAGCCTTGCAAAAGCTGAAAAGACATGTAACTGGTCTAATGCGGCAACCTGGCAACCCAGGCAGAGCAGCCACAGAGCCCTGGTGGTGAAGTTGGTAGGAGTTGTGTGTTTTCTTATGTGCCCAGTGTGATAAAATTGTTGTGTTTATGGGGAGCTCAAATTTTGAGGAAAAATTCTGAGTATACCTAATGTTATATGCATCTAGAGGGTGCACGTTGTTGAAATACATTCACTTTCTCACTTTGTCTTTCCGATAATTAGCTAGCAGATTTGGTGAATGTCTGATTAATTAATTGTTGCATAGGGATAATTCTGTTTGTGCCAGGCTGACTTGGTTATTATTCTCTAGACAGAAAGAAACTTAGTTAAGAATAGAAATACACAAGACCCTATATTTTCTATATAAAACATAGTGCTTGATCTGTGGTTAGGATGACTCCCTGCTAATGTTGTATAGGCCTGGATTTTCATTCATTAAATGCCAGTTTATCTCTTCTTATTCTTCACTTTTTTTTTTTAAAGGTTTTGTTTTCTTTTTCTCTTATTATATGAAGGTGAAGTAACATACATTGTTTATGGTAGCATTCATCTCTGTAAGCATATTTGTTTACAGACCGTACATCTCTCTGTAAGACCAGTTAAAAGCCTAATAATCACCTTTTTGCATGTGAACTGCTCTGTCATTAAGGGAAAAAGAAATGTAGTCCAAGGAATGGAAGTAAATAGCCAAAATAAAGGAGAGGGTGTGTTGTGTCTTCCTGTAATTAGGTCTGCTTTGTTGGAATTTGTTTGTAGAGAATAGTGATCCATTCCTCCTTATCCCCAAACAGGCGTGCATTTAAAAGATTATTCTCTTGTATGGGATTTAACACCAATTTTCAATATATTTCTTGAAGAAAAACTGTAAGAACTTGCAGAAATGTTCTTATAGCAGCTACCCCTGACACCCAACCTAAGGTGAGGAAGAGGGTGTGCTCTGAGTGAAATGACATACAGAGTCAGAACAGACCATAGCTCTGGTTTTGATGATTTTCTGTGGTGTAATACAGCAGAAACCACTGAGAAAAGTAACAGTCCCTGTGCAACCTCGTGTACTGTCAAAAATAAGATTCTAGTGAGCTTCCTTATCTCTAGGCTGAGAGGTATGTAGAAGGCTACAAATGCCCTACCTTGGATCCAGCTATGCCAGCTGAAGACAGTCCTGCTCTGCTGCTCTACTGTCTCCAGTACCGACCTACAATTCTGCTGCTGAAAGAAGGGGCTGTACGACTGCTTGTCACATTGCTTCAGGCAAACGCAGCTGGGCAAGATTAAGCACCTGATGAAGGTAGCTTGAGTCATCTTAATTGGGCTGGATCATGCACGTGCCTCATAACCCATCCCTTCCACTGGCAAAGGCATTAGATGGATGGTAACAAAACATCTGAGGAACAGGTAACGCCTTCAGTTAACACTGAGAGTTGCTAAGCTGGGTGTTGATTCACAAGGGAACACTTCGCATTTCTTTAGGTTTATAACATTTTCAATCATCTGTGCTGTGTTCACATCTGGGGGGTGTAGTGTGTAATTTATGCATACAAGTGTCATTTTTGGGGTCCCTTTTAGATTGCAGAAAAATTATTAAAAAACCAAGTTGAGACAACAGGCAGTAATAGCAAGATGTCCTTAACTTCTACCACATTGGCTTGCACAAATTTCATTGTATATTCTTATAAATTCTCCATCTGATTCTGGGTTTTTGGGGTTTTTTTGCTGCTACTGTATTGATCCTGTGCTGACTCTTCAACTATGTAACTAGGATATTCACACTTTCACACTGTCTTTGAACTCAGACATGTTCATGTCTCTGAAACATGACCATGCCATGTTCATGCAGCTCTTGCTGTGTTAGTTTTTTGGCACATCAACCTTGCTTAGGAAACAGTCTCACTGCTCCTGATGGCTGTTGCTATTCAGCAATAGTGTCTTTCAAACTCAGTCAAGCAGGCTCCATAGAGTTGTCCATGACTTTCATATTCCCTTAGGAATGTGGTGGAGACTTGGGCAATGAAGGAAGAGCTAGAGAAAGGCTGTTTAAGAAGGCTATTTATACATAAAATGTACTTCTCATTGTAGTGTCTTTCACTGGACTGTTTGGAGTATATGCTTTTTTTCAAATTCTCTACTTCATTAACAAGGATTTTCTAGGACAGTATGACAATACTAGCAACTGAAATTATTTTTACAAGGTTTTCAGTATATGTTTGCAAGCAACAAGCACTTAACGCCGCTTAAATTGCTAGTGGAACCACATTTTTTTCTTTCTGAAGTGACAAGGAAAAAAGATACCACTTGAGGGGACCCATTTCTGACAGTCACTGCCAGCAATGAGTCAGTCTCTTAACACCAGATGGAGCTGCCTTTATGCAACCCCATGTGTCTGCAGGTGACTGAAGGAATAACCAGAACTCCTGTCCAGCAGCCTGCAAGGCAGGTGCCAACTTGTCTGATGCACTTGGTAGTCCTTTGGAAGTGCTCTGTGATGTGTAACAGCCATTTGCTTGGTACAGGAGTGGTTGTATGTTCAAAAAATGTTTTTCCTCTGAATTGTTTTAAGCAGCACCAGTAGGATTGGGGGGGGGGGGGGGGGGGAGGGGGGAGGGGGGGGCGGTGGCACGGGGAAGGAAAAAAAAAAGGCAAGCCAGTTTCAGAGCTTATTTTGTGGGGGAGAGGCAAGAAGAACCACTTTTCTCCTCCACCTTCCTTTAAAAAAATGGAATTTAGAAAGCTCTGACTGTCACTCTCTGTGCCTGCAGTGCAGAGTGGGGGTGGAAGTAAACACAGCTCTTCCACAGGGTAGAGAGGAATGGCCTTGTGATCTAAAATTGGTGGCTGAAGTGACAAAGCATTATGAGTGCTGCATGGGTTATCTCCTGTCATGAGGAGTGCAGTAGGTTGACCCTGGCTGGAGGCCCACCGAAGTCTCTCTATTACTCCTTTCCTCAGCTGGGCAGGGGAGAGAAAATATGATGAAAGGCTCATGGATGGAGATAAGGACAGGGAAAGATCACTCACCAGTTACCATCACAGGCAAAACAGACCCAACCTGGGGAAATTTATTACCAAATCAGAGAAAGATAATGAGAAGTAAACCCAAATCTTAAAAACACCTTCCCCCACCCCTCCCTTCTTCCCCGGGCACAGCTTTGGTCCCCATTTCTCTCCCTACTCCCCACCAGCAGTGCAGGGGGGAAGGGAATGAGGGTTGTGGTCTGTCCATCACACATTGTCCCTGCTGCTTCTTCCTCTTTAGGGGAGGATCTTCACACTTTGCCCCTGCTCCAGTGTGGGGCCCTTCCCATGGAAGACAGTGCTCCACAAACTCCAATATGGAGGCTTCTGCAGGCTACAGTTCTTCACAAACTGCTCCAGTGTGGGTCCCACACACAGGGTGCAGTCCTTCAGGAGCAGTCTGCTCCAGCACGGGCTTTCCGTGGGGTCAAAGCCTCTTTCGGGCATCCCCCTGCTCCCGCATGGGGTCCTTCTCAGGCTGCGAGTGGTTCTCCCATGACCCTCCATGGCTGCAGGGGCACAGCTGGCCTCACATGGCCTTCCCCATGGCTCCAGGGGAACCTCTGCTCTGGTGCCTGGAGCACGTCCTCTCCCTCCTTCTCACTGGACTTGGTGTCTGCAGAGCTGCTGCTCTCACATATTCTCACTCCTCTCCCTGCTGCTGTTTTACAGGGGTGTTTTTTTCCCCCTATATTATCCCGGAAGGGTTCCCACCATCACTGATGGGCTCAGCCTTGGCCAGTAGTGGGTCCTTCTTGGAGCCATCTGGAACTGGCTCTGTTGGACGTGGGTGAAACTTCTGGCATGTTCTCATGGAAGCCACCCCTGTAGCATGACCTCTCCACCGTCCCACCCCGCACTGTGCCACACAAACCCAATACAAGGAGATAAAATTCCTGTTACGAACTCAGTAGTTTGTATTCAAATAGGAAAGTTGTGTCTCCAAGAAGCTGTGAAGGAAAGATTACACTTACAGTTAACGTGGCAACCTTTGCTCTTGCTGGCTCAGGCCAAAATAGTCTTTGTCAGCATTTCATTTGGTTTTTTTAACCAAGGTTGATGTTACGCTGAATCTATTTTTATGCAAGTCACTTAACTTTGAGATTGTAAATGCTAGTATTTTTCTGACAATTAACAGGGTAGTTGGACTATGGCAGAAATAAAAAAATTGATTTCTAAAGTGAGTTTAAGGTCCCACGCCAAAATTTGGATTTGTGTGCTGTCTCAGCATGAGTAGATCATGATGCAGTTTTATTTTATCAGACTGTCAGAAATAATGTTTAATTGACTGTATTCTCAGGTGAAGGTGACTGAAGAAGCAGCAGTAAGTAGGCAGTGTTAAATAACTGAGGAAACAGAGAGCTAGCAACAAGACCTGCTTCTTCCTCTATGTGGTTTTCTGGGCACTGAGAGGAGAGCTGGCCAGCACCAGGGTCCCTCTGCCTTTGCAGGTCTCTAGGACTTCTACATCAAGTAAGTCCATTACACACAATGATTCCTGTCAAGTCCCTAAAAAAGTTATTAACTGAGAAATAGAAGCAATAGTAATGATTAAAATTTTAAATGCTAACAGGAGAGTGTAACCTATATAAATGCTGTGGGACCTTCACATCAGTGAATCTTACCTCTCTAATTCATGTTTCTGCTACTATCACTCACTTCTTTCACATGAAACTGATGTCTGAATCTGATACGAATTCACAGATAATATTGATCCTACTGAAGGTCTTGAGGTTCACTGAAACACTATTCACTGAAAGATTTCTCTTAGCCTTGGTTTGGTCAAAGTCACAAAACAATGTCACAGCCTTGTAGGTTGGAAATCTTGCTATAAATGGATTTGTTTGTTCTTTCTAGTTCTCTTTTGGCTGAATTTGTTCCATTTGGGTGTCACTGTGTTGCTCAGATTTGAAAACAAATTCGGAAGGAGCCCTAGACACCATTTGGAAGTGGTTTCTGCTTTGCATTTACATTTCCTTTAGAGTTAAAGCAATTCTTCCAACTATACATAGATCTCTGACAATATGGTATGAGTTTCTACTTTCCATTTATAGATGCAAAACCATGACATGTATTGATTTTGGGTTTTGTTATGGTGTAGGTGTCTCTCTGCTACTCCTCAACTGGTAGATTCAAGAAAGAGCTATAGAGACATATTTTCAGGTTGAACTCTCACATCCTATATAGTTGTCTATGTAGAGTGTGTGTGTATATTTGTCAGAAGTCTATAGTACCTAAAATTTTATTAGCTGGATGAATAGAAGGGAGATGTTATTACTTTTGATTTCAGGTTATGTCTATGTACCTTGCCATATCATACCATTTTTAATACACTTGTTCCATGGTAGAGCTATTGAACTTGGCATGCCTGTTTTTTAGGCCAGTAACTTTCTGTTTATTTTATTCAAAATCAACAGAAGCTTTGCTATAAAAATATTAATGAAAAATACATTTACTTTTCTTTCTGGTCTCCAATGTTTGATATATTTTTACATACCCAATACTGTGGCTACAGGTGCATTCAGCAGCAAAATATTCTCATTTGAGCCTTTCAACCTTTTACCTTGGCAAAATGGGATATAAAACCTTTACGGTGACAGTAAGTCGGACCAATAATATGCACATTTGATGGAAAATATGGATCATACCATATGAACTGCAAATGTGTTTCTAAGTAGATGGATAGTTTTCAACATATTCATTTTAACTCCATTTAGAATCATAGAGTGGTTTGGGTTGGAAGGGACCTTAAAGACCATCCAGTTCCAACCCCCCTGCCATGGGCAGGGACACCTTTCACTAGACCAGCTTGCTCAAAGCCCCATCCAGCCTGGCCTTGAACACTCCCAGGGATGGGGCATCCACAGCTTCTCTGGGCAACCTGTGCCAGTGCCTCACCACCCTCTCCAGGAAGAATTTCTTCCTGATATCTAATCTAATCTCCCCACTTCCAATTTAAACCCATTACCCCTTGTCCTGTCACTACAGGCCCTTGTAAAAAGTCCCTCTCCAGCTTCCTTGTAGCCCGTTCAGGTACTGGAAGGTGCTATAAGGTGTCTCCAGAGCCTTCTCTTCTCCAGGCTGAACAAGCTCCACTCTCTCAGCCTGTCCCCATAGCAAAGGTGCTCCAGTTCTCCGAGCATCTTTGTGGCTTCCTCTGCACTCATCCCAACAGCTCCATTCCCTTCTTACATTGAGGGCCCCAGAGCTGGATGCAGTACTCCAGGCGGGGTCACACCCGTGAGGAGTAGGTGGGGAGAATTCCCTCCCTCAACCTGCTGGCCACGTTTCCTGACATAAAGCCCAGGATACAGTTGGCTTTCTGGTCTGAGAGTGGACATTGTTGGGTCATATTCAGATTTTTACCCACAGCAGCAGCTAAAGTGTTTAGTCTGTTGTCTTCTCCACTTGCACTTCTAAAATCTGCTAAACCTGTGGTGATGGAACAAAAGATCACGGATTTCAGTGTCGACATCTACTGAGAAGATTTAACACACTTCAGGAATTATTTCCACAGGGTCTGTGTCCCTTTACATACAACCCTCCTTTTTTACTAGGTGGAAATTGGAATTTAGCCTGAGTTGGAACTGCTCTATATTTCTCAGTTGTCTATTTCAAGTTATCTTTTTCTTGTGACCACCCACGAGGACTCTGGTGGTTTCTCTCCGGTAGCTCCCTGCTGCTCCAAGGCACTCCAGGCTGTAATGTAGCAGACAGATACTGGCAGAGCGTGGGTGTAGAGCAGCAAGTGTGCTAATCAGCTCTGTGGGCCCTGTTATGTCAGAAGTGCCCTCTGACCCTGAACGCACAACCTGAAGTGTCCTAATCCAAGGAGAATATAAAATACTCGGTGCGAGGGTAAGGAAGAAGGGAACATCTGGAAACTCTGTAATGAGCAATGTACTTTACTAAAATAGACTTCTACCAAAAAACCTGTCTAAGTAGAGCCTCTTGAGATATGCATACTCTCTTCTTTCAGGGCTTTCCCTCACACCAGACAGCTAAAATGTTCAGAAAGCAAATGTGGCTTATATTAACATATTGTGTTTTTTTTAAGTGTGAAAGAAGACTTGTTACCAGATAATCAGCCAATTCTCATACCAAAGATGTAATGAAGTTGGTGTAATCTGCATTACATTGAAGACGTGCAATTAAAATTCTATTCTTACAAAGATTTGTACCAGAGAATAGAAGCATGTATGTGAGTGCTCTAAGGCCAGGACAAAGCATTAGAAATGTAATGGTTGTGTTTTATAACTCTAGTGTACATGTTCCTTTTTCTCCATTTAAAGAAATGTCTTTTCAATTCACCACAACTGTATACATTATTTTCCACAGATTTTCCTGGTGCATAGGAAGTAAAAACAACAATTACAGAAATTTCAGTGGAAATTCTAATCAGGGCAGGAACAGGTCAGGAAAGGATGATGCAATATATATTTGTATAGAAACATATCTCTTACTTTAATACAACCTGATTCAATAGCTACAGAAAATCATTTCCATCTTAAAACTATGTGCAGGCAACATTGAAACGAGCTAGTTTTACATGTCTGCTTTGCAGGTGTCTGTACTGAAAGCAGCAGCCTTGAAACTTTCATCTTTGTTAATTATTTAGTGAAAGACAAAAGAGTAAATATGGAAGTGTCTATCTGAGGTCCCATGTGTACAAAAATACAGGTTTTCTTTTCACTGGTTTTGGGTATATGGTAAAACTAGAGTGAGTCTGAACCTTTAATGGCATGTTTTACATGGACCCTGAACTGGACCATGGACAGGATAAGTATGTCTTAGGTATAGTTGTCATTCAGACAACAAGAAAGTTAAACTTGTAATGTGGTTTTTGGCACAAGACCTTCTGGACAGACCTCAAGCAACCTCAAGGGCAGGTAAAAGGCAGATAAATAGTTTGCCAACAACACCAAGCTGTGTGGTCTGCTCAGCATGCCGGAGGGAAGAGATGCCGCCCAGAGGGTACCCTGACAGGCTGGAGAGGTGGGGCTGTGCCAACCACATGAAGTTCAACAAGGTCAAGGGCAAGGTCCTGCAAGGTCATTCTCCTTTTCTATTGTGTTCTCATGAGACCCCACCTGCAGTTCTGCATCCAGTTCTGGGGTTCTCAACACTGGAAAGATATGGATCTGTTGAAGTGAGTCCAGAGGAGGCCACAAAGATGATCGGGGGCTGGAACACCTCTCCTATGAACACAGGCTGAGAGAGTCAGGTTTGTTCAGCCTGGAGAACAGAAGGCCCTGGGGAGACCTTCCAGTACCTGACGGAGGCCTAGAAGAAACTTGAAGTGGGTCTTTTTACAAGGGCCTGTAGTGACAGGACAAGGGATATCAGGTTTAAACTGAAAGCAGGTAGGTTTAGATTAGATATCAGGAAGAAATTCTTCCTGGAGAGGGTGGTGAGGCACTGGCACAGGCTGCCCAGAGAAGCTGTGGGTGCCCCATCCCTGGAAGTGTTCAAGGCCAGGCTGGATGAGGCTTGGAGCAACCTGGTCTAGTGGAGGGTGTCCCTGCCCATGGCAGGGAGGTTGGAACTAGATGATCTTTAAGGTCTTTTCCAACCCAAACCATTCCGTGATTCTATGATTCTATGAAAATAACAGCAACATAAGAATGCACAGAAAGCACAGAATACCATTTTTGGAAAAAAGGTCTGGTGTTTACCTACCTGAATAAAGGAGACCAGCTTTCCTTCAGATGAAATAAATACTAATGAAGCTGCTAGCAGCTCCATCCACCCTCTGCTTGAAGTTATGGAGCTATACCCTCACCAGGAAGTCTTTTTAAGCATCTCGTTTATCTGAAGTCAAATTTAGCAGCATGTATGATGAATGGGGACAGTGTGGGCAATGTTGCACTAAGCTGCTAACAGCTGAACTACGGCTGTTCCCCAAACATCACACCACAGATAAATTGGAGCATCCAAGCACATGCAACACAAAAAAAAAGCCTCTTTTTCAAAAGTATAGCATTAGGACTACCTAATGCAGGTTACCAGGAGCAAAGCTTCAGTGGTAGAAACTGCAATTGATTGGTGCAGCAGAATTACAAAGACTGTGTGGAGAATGGCAGATTGTTCTGATCTAGGTACTTCAATGCAAATATGTTTTTACCCACCTAATGAAAGATAAAGCCATTTCACTCATGCAGAACCCTCCAGAATAGTAATATTTGTTGGTTAAAACCAGGAAACTCCTCCTATGTTTCTTGCAATTTTTCTTGTAACAGAGATGGAATGTGGTAGGACCTACTTAACAGTATCACTGGCAACAGTGGAACACCAGTGTTTGCCTGCTGTTTGATTCTCTAGTTTTAGCTTTGAATAGATTTTCAGACTGTGAATGCAAGATTCCTGTTAGACCATCCATGCAGGACACTAAAGTCTGGGTTATTTTGTACACTCTGATCTATATGTAATTTGTTTATCTTTTCTGTTTCTCCTTCAGTCCTAAGTGTTTCAAAGCATAAAAACATAAAGTTCCTACTGAGAAAGTAATGGTGAACTAAAAGGTCAAACCTTTTAGTACAGTGGAAGGTAAACAGGCAGTTTTGACTGCCACCTTTAAATTTGTGGTCGATGTTATTTATGCTCTTAGGTACTCCGCTTCATCTCCACTTTCACTCTCTTTTCCCAGACAGTTTCAGACTGTAAGGTATTTAAGGTATTTTAGTTATAACTGTTCCCTCTTGTGCTTACACTGCTCTGCTGTCTTCCACTGCATGGTCAGACAAGTTTGTCTCCTGGATTTTGCTCTGAAATGAAAGAGAAGCACTCACACAGACAGAGATTGGTCTCGGTGATTAAATGTCAGATGATGTGAATCACCATCCAAAGAACAGCACATACAGGGAGTTCAGCCTCCCCAAGGACAGCTGACTCACTTTGATGCCCTGCTCATCAGAAGGCTGGATTGAGAGCCAAGGCTGTTTGAACAGTCTGTGAGTTATGGCTAACGCTCGGACTGTAACACGAAGGCTCTAACTAAGCGTGCAAACCCAGCCTGTTCCTGTGCAGCTCTGCTCAGCTGGCAGGCTGCTTGGCAGGCTTCTGCTGTGTGAGTTACAGTGAGCTATTTGAAAAATGAAGGGAGGCTGCATGGAATGAAGGGTTAAATGCTGACTGTGAATGAACTACAAAGTGCCTTCAGGTGTAAGCAGTAGAGTGGGAAGTGAGTAAACACAAGCACTGGAACATGCAATGCTTGGGAATTATGGGACTGTACCAGACCGTTACCTCAGCATAGCTCGATTGTATCTTCACTCAGCTAACATACTTAGCTGCGTCTTCACTGAAAAGTGGATTATTTGGAGCTTGTATAAAGAAAAAATATGGACTTTAACATCTATCTCCACGTGTGGAGGCTCAAAGAGCATATTCAATACATGTGTGATTATAATGCAAGGTTTAAGGACTGTTACTAAAGCCAGTGTAGCAGCAGAGGAGCAGTCTCTGCCAAAATAATCCCTAGCAACCTCAGGAGCAAGGAAACTATTACCACTTACTTCTGAGGACAGAGTGCAGCAAGGATGGAGTCACCTGCAAGTGACACAGTCTAACTGGCTTTTTTTGGTTGGGGTTGTGTCCCACCATCTCCCTGTTCCCCTCCTTTAGAGACAGGCTAAAGGACATCACATTATCTTGTAGGTGCTAAGAACAGTCAATTCATCTTGCAGGCTGGGCTTTGCATGCTTATGTTGTGAACTAGGGGAAGCCAAGATAAATTTCAATATATTGTCCTTCTTCAGGTAGGCTGGGAGACTGGTCCTCCCTTGCTATAAATGAGTGTTTCCACTTTTTTCTGGAGAGACCCTGCAATTGCATGTGACTGGGAAGTGAATAGAAATAAAAACCTTGTGTGTTAAGGTTGAACATAGTTTATTTCTCTGTCTGAATCTGCTGGGTTCTACTTATTGTGTAGAGAACTTCTATGTGCTGGAGGTTTCACGGAACAGCTATTTGCACAGGATTTAACTAGCTCGCAGCATTATGGTGGAGTCATTGTGTTGGAAAAGCATTTGTTGGCTCATGCTGCTCTCCCATAGCACAGTTAAATACACCTATATTTCCATTCAAGACATAGGTTTTCCCAGGAGTCCTGCAAAGAAGGAGGCCCCGGTGTTTCCAGGCAGTGTATTCCGCTACACTGCCTTCTTTGCTTTTAAAGTTGCCCTAATATCAGATCTTTATCTTTCTTACTGAAATAAATTGATGCACTTCAGTGCTCCAAAACTGGTCATAGCCTTGCAAATAACACATTCAATTATTTAAATTCCATTTTCAATCATTATTTATGTTAAATATTGAGGGAAGAGTCTAGAAGTTACTTCTGAATCATTCACTGTTGTGACTGGTTATTTCCTTTGCAAGTTTGAATTATCCAAATCTACAAAAGTCCTTTTGTTTATGTTTATCCCATTTTGATGGGTAATTTTTTTTAATCCATAAATCAGTGTTTGAGAGTTTGGCCTTTTGAAACTGGAATTTAGGGTCCAGATAAGCCAAGAGGAAATACATGGTTACAAAAGGCGCTCCTTATTCCTCCTGCAGTGTTCAGTACAGATAAGTGTCCCAGATACTGTTCTGCTATCTACATGATCATGGTAATGTCAGTGGAACTGGTTGTTGTGGAAACCAATTTCCTTCTTTCCATTCTCTTTCTAATACCATATTTGTGAATCAATTCACTAATTCAACTGAAAATTTATTTGAATTGGCATATTCTGAATTCATTTAGGACTCACAGTTATGAACACAAAATGGTATTTTACCTGTGGTTGTCTTGAAGAACTGTCAAGAACTGTGCAAAGTCCTCAAATATCTCTCTCTCCTTTTTTTTAATTGAAATAAACACATTTTCAGTTTGACAGTGCCAGAGATTCAGGATGTAAATTACTACCAAAAACCGTTGAGATATTTGACTTTTTTAGTAATTAATGTGATCGAATTATGAACCAAAACTTTTGAGGTTTCTAATTTGCAAGTTTGTAAGATAAACTGTTGAAAAAAGAATTAGCATAACGGCAATAGAGGAAAAAATTGTTTCAGTTTTTCACTCATAGATGCCTACAAAATTTATGCATTTGCTTCTTTTCCAACTTTTTTTTTTTTTTTTTTTTACTTGCTTAATTGTGAGTTTTCATGAAAGTAGGTTCATATCCTTTGATGCATTACATTACAGTTGTATTGTGTCTTTCTTCCTTCCCACCTTACGGTATTTTAGGCATAAGTGAGTAGGTGCTTTTGCCTTTGAGGCAGTTACACAGCACAAAATTCACGTACAAATTTAATAACATGAATAAGTTGCTGGCATTTTCAGTATTGCTTGCTTCCACACATGCAAACATTACTTTTGATGTATGATTTTTCACTTTTGTTTCCACTCATACTGATATTTTTTCTTAAAGTTATAGGTATCTGCTGCTGTTCGTACTAATATTTTGTAGATGAAAGCTGGAGAAGGGACATCATTGCTCTGGTAGCTCTGCATTTTGTTGTATTTAAGACTGACTCATTAACAGCAAATGTTACTTTTACTAGACTGCATAAAGAAGAGTATTTGAAACTATCATCTTTCAGTTTTAGTCTATGCACAGATAAAATGTCAGACTATTAAATTAGTGTTATCATGTCTGTATCATATCATATTAACATTTAAAAGAAAATTACATATTCAACTCAAGTAAATAAGAAAACAAAGTAAAAGTAAAACCAAAACATATTTGGTATCTTTATTAGAGGTGTTGTGCTTCTCTGTAGTTACTGCATGCAAGCAATTGGATCTGTCTTCAAGTGCCCTGACAGGGGAAAGAGAAGTCACTTCAAAAAGTGTAACTAGTTCCATTTCCCCAAGTTTGGTCTACAAGATTGTTACACAACTGCTACTTCTAGAACACTGGTATTTTTTACAATGTAGTTCAAGTAAACCCTCCTGTATGTTCTGTTTTTCTGGTTTTTACTAAGGTACAAATCTGGGTTTAAAAGAAAATGTTCCCCTTAGCTGCCTTCTTGGTACATTTGTCAAATGGAAGAAGTGTTGCAGCTTTTTTGAGCACTAATGCCATTGCCAGACCTCTTCTTGTGTTTGATGCATAGAAAAGCTCAAGCAATAAATAGCTCAATAAATGATTTATGATACCCTAGGAATACTGATTTGTACTAAAAGAGTCTGAATCTCAGCTAGACATCTGGTTCAAAATTCTGAAAATACCCTGTGCCCATTTTTCTTAAGTATCTAATATCCCAGGAGGCAAGGTTCTTTATCAATAGAGTCCCACAGACACCTACAAACTGAGCCAGGCAATTCCTGAAACTTCAAAAAGTGCTTATTCCTGCAAAATCTATTGAAATACATGGAAGAGAGATGCCTTGAAGTTTTCAAAGCGCTCACTAGGTAATATTTGCAACTAGCAAGTCTTTTTTAATATCTTGATGTTAAAGTTTCAGTCTTTTTACCTTGATGTGTGTGAACAATAACCAAGGAACAATGAAGTCTTTATGAAATAATGGACAGATAAATTGGAAAGTGAACATAATTTTTATGGTGGTGGTGGTTTTTTGTTTTTGTTTTTGTGGTGTTTTGTTTTTTGCCTTTTTTTTTTTTTTCTTTTAAGGGGAACTTATTTAAGAGATTTAATAAAATTAGATAGTATTAAGATTGTGGTATTGATGGACATTTAACAAAGTCATCAGATAAATATCTATGCCTTTGTTTTTTACACATGTTTTTGCACAGCTATTTAAAAACACTTTCTAAACTGTCAGTATTCCAAGTGTGGTGTTGTGATTCATAGCATATTGAATAATGGTTTGTGAAAAAAGACTTTTTTTATATAAATGGAGGCAGGTGATAGGACACAGTTTGGATTTCTGGGCCAATAAGTACTTAGAATGTGCTTGGCATTTTCAATTATCAGAAGAAATAACCTCTCATATTTATTTTTACTAGAAAACCAACTGTGCACTGACCAAAAGGGAATAGTGTTCGATCCTCATTTTATGGGGCAAAGAACTTTTGGGGAGGGAGCGGATAGGACTGGGTGGAAGGTGGTTATTTTTGCAGAAGTTTTTGTATTAACAGATCAAATAAATACATATGAAAAGAGAACAAAATTGTAGTGCCTTTTGTTTTAATTGAAGCCCATCGAAATCTCTGGCTCTGGCTAGCAATACTTAAAATTGTAGGGGACCAGTGTTACTGAGCTTTCTGTGTGTAAGCATAACCAGTTGGGTAATCAAAACCATCACACCTCATTTTAAATATGTTTGGTGTTGTAGCCCAGCTTAGATATCCAGTCTTCTGACCCAGCTGGAGAAAGGTAAGAAGTCAGCCTCACAGGTAGTCACTTGATGCTGGCAGTAGTAATAAGTCCAGCTGAGGGCTCATGTGCCCCACCCCACCTTAGCCAGCTTTTTCCTGTGCAGCATTTTGCTGTCCTGTCAGTTCCACCAACAGACCAGGCTGCAAACCGAAACACATCAATGGTCTGGGATAAAGCAGCCCTCTACAAAAATATGCAGGAGGAAGAGGCATCTTTAATTATTTCAGTGATCTGGTTTGAAATGTTCTTGTGATGGTTCTGTTGTGTTAGTATAGCTGTGTAGAGACAAACCCCAGTGACACACAGCTGGAGAGGCTGGGATAGGAGAGCTTTAAAACTCCTTTGCTATGAAAGCCAAGGTGTTTGGTACCTCCGGACTCAGATACCCTTTATTGCTCACTGAAAGAGCTAGTGGCTATATTGGCACCATACACCGCTCAGTTATATCCCTCAGTTAGATACATGAAATAAAATAGCGTGAATACTCTCTCTGCTGCTATTTTTTAATTACAAGAATAAAGTATATACAATAACATAGGAAATGGGCAATTTGTAATGCAAAACCTATTGCTCATTAATTCTTAGCCTTTGTGAGAAATATTGTAGAACACTCTAAAATGGAAATACTTCATTACATAGAAATAATGCGGATATGTATTTTTGCTTTTTTGCAGTTTAGACAATGTAAGATTTTTCCTTTCATGCCTATTTTGTAATAATTTTTATATGGTAAAATGAGAGGTTTTGAAAAAGCTAGATATTTTGAAAACCTAAAATGAAGTGTTACACATACTTTCAACAGAAAATAGGTTGGGAAAGATATTATACATAAAGGGAGTAATTTTGTCAAGGGAAGACTTGCTCTTTCATCAGCTGCTCCAATGCTTATCTCAGGCTAATTTTGCTTGTGTTTTTCAATTCACTTAGGGAAGAAGACCTTAGACATGATTATTCTAAACCTGTTCTGCTCATAGATTATTATCCTTGAAAAGTGAATAAAGAATCAAATGGAAGGCTTCTGCAGTCATAGCACTGATTTTCCTCAAAAAAACCCTAATATAAAATCCTTAAATTATCCACATCTTTCTAAGAGGGAAACAAAACTGTCGTAATATTGTCAAATAGCACTCTTCTAACAAACTTTGAAAATAGTATTATATTGCTGAGATTCTGTAAAAAAGAAAACTGGAGATAACCTTGCAATGATAGAGACGCCCTGTTGTACTTTTCAAGTGTCATTGTAGTATATAGATTTATATAGGTGTCTGTCTTCCTCCATAATTGTTTATGAGGGGATTCCTCTTTAGTAACTTTAGACGTAATAGGTAATAAAAGGAATTGTGAAGATATTGCTGCTTTTGCCTGATCCCACCTTTTTTCGCTTATACAGTGAACTGACTGTTAACAGGTGCCTTTGCATTTGGCCTTGTTCACTACTGGTTTCCTGTACTATTTGGGAAGGCATTCCAATGAAAATAATTGCGAATCCAATTACAACTCAGATATTTTCATTTCTGGCTGAACCTGGCTTTGCCTTTTGTTCATGTGCAGCAATTGTTGCTGCATTGTCTAGTTTTAATTTACATTTTAATTGAGTTTTAAACCTTCTTAACAGATGATGATGTACCAAGAGATTATACAACCATTTCGGTAATGGAGAAAAAACCACTTTTTATAATTTGTTTTAATATGGGAGACTCAGCCATAAGGAAAAATGTGTTGCCAATAGAACAGAAGTTAAACTTTGATAGTATTTTGACATGAAACAGACTATACTAGAAGAATCAGGAGCCAGATGGTAAAAGTGATATTTCCCGTAACTGCCAGCATTAGCAATCCAAGCACTAGTACGAGCTCTATAGCCACAGGACATACTTACTTCAAAGTCAGCTAAATTGCAAATGGAAAGGTAGTTTGAGTATTTAAACTTCCTTTTAAAATTAAAATTTCACTTGAGTAATTATTTCTGAAATTTTAGTGTCATAACTGCCATAGATATAAAATAATAACATTCAAGCTACCTAAAAGAGAATTTTTTCCTCCCTTTCCTTCATAACACTCTGGCAGATAACTGGAAATAGAAGTCATAATGTTCAGTTCTTAGTTCTATGGGTGTTTCTTTCATGGGGAGAGTATGGGAAGAACAAGAAGTCTTTGATTATTTTGTTTGTGCTGACAGTCAGTTAGTATTTATTCCCTTTTGGTAACTAACTAATTGCTTTGTACTTATGTAAAAAGGAATTGATATCAAATAAGTTTATTTAGAAGTGAAAATGGATTTTGTTTTCCTAGAATTTATGACTCAGAATGTGAATACTGAATGCATTTGAAGGTGAAGAACATCCATTCTCATTCTAACAGTGTTCTCATTTCAATTATCTGTCACTTTATCTAGTCAAATATGAACCAGACTAATGTGATCTTACACTGTTAAGGTTAGAGAAGTGCTTGATGCTCTTTAGAAAGTTGAAAAATTCTAAATGAATGAAAAGCCTAAAGGAAAATGTAATACTTAAAATAGAACTCTGTAATAATGTAGGGCTTACTTTCTATCATGCTTTAAAGCTACTATTCCCATAATTTCACTGAATTATTTTAATGGCACTCTTTTAAGCATTACATTTGAACTTTTTAGGTAATGATCTAATCCTTTTGAATCATCATGCTGTTCACGATGTGGATTTGATAAATTTGAAGAAAAAATTATTTCAGCATAGACAGTGAAGTCAGGAATAATTCAAAGACCTTTTGAAATCAGTAATAGTTTCACCTGTCTATTCAATAGGCAAAACTTCACTCATAATTTACTAGTGATATGTTAGGAGTGGAGAGGAGAGATAGGAACAATATGATTGATTGATTGATTGATTGGTTTTATTCCTTGTCGGTGCAAACCCCTGAAATGTATCTCCTGTACACTTAAATATATCATCCTTTTGTAAATTCTTCACTGCAATTTTTACAACCGTGTAGTTTAGTCCTTCCAAACAAATGAAAAGCCTTAAGTCCTAATGTCATTTTGCAAAATAAGCTCACCTGATGATAACAGTCCTATGAATGCCATTTAAGCAGAGAAATATTATTATTTATTGTAAAATATGCTGTATTTTTATACTTTAGTGAAGGACCAGTGGTTCTGAAATGGAAAACTCAAGCAACTTGTCTCCATACAGCTTCAGCGTTTTAATTGAGGTAGTTTACAAATTATCAAAATAGAGAATTTTTTCTTATGCTACACATCTATAAATTGAAGTACAGAGAAAAATCAGACTTTCTGTAGCACTCCCTCTAAGAGAGCAAAATGCCAGGAATGTAATTCAGTTTCAAAAATCCAGCTTTGACTACAGGAACAAAGCTTTCTAATCTTACAGTTAGAATGGTTGCTAAGCCATCCTGAACTTATGGGCAGAGTCTGATTCAGTTCTGTTGTTTTAAGGAGATGCTGTTTGTAACAGAACATGTAAGAAAAACCAGCATCAACGTGATCAGTATTTTGCAATTTCCTCACTCATGAATCTTCTATAGCAGTGTAACTGCATTAGAAAGGTAAAATCAAGTTGAATATTTCCTTTCACTCTATTCCTTCCTAGCTCAGCTAACTCTCTTGCATAGATGTTATTTGTTTGCACGATCTAAGTCAGATCCCAGATAACGTGCTGAAAGCAAAAATACGTGTTTTAGTGAAGGAAGTGAACCTGGAGTTGTAAGTAAAAGTGCTGGTGAGCACTCACAGCTAGTGAGCTGCTCGGTTATAGTATTCCTGACAAAGATGTTCTGTTTGAGGTGTGTCTCCAATGAGTTATTAAAGATGAATCTTTTCTCCCAAACCCTGCCTTCTGTTGTCTTAACTGATGCAATCCCTATCCTTCTGCGTGGGCCAAGACAAAATCCTCAGCTGTTAGGTGGGGTAGGTGGTTCTTCTGATCCTACTGTCCTGCTTATAAGAAAGTGTGAGGTTATTGTCCTTGGCAGTATGCGTTGCTTTCCAGAGGAACATTTTAGTTTGTTCTTGTTGGTCTCTGGGTACAAAGTTAGAGTTTTTAGAGATGCAAGTTTTGCTAAGAGCTCTTAGAGAGTGGATTTCAGAGCAGCCATTCATAACTAACAAATCTTGCTGCCTTTTAAAGCATATTTACTGGGCTAATTATTCTACAGAATGTAAGGGTTATTGTGAAGGTTGCTCTGGAGTTGATTGATAGAATATTCACATTTATTAATTAAAAGCTACAGCTTTGCAATGACTAGAAGCTTGTAGCCATAACTAAATAGAACCAACACTAAAAGTTACAGACATGCACATTATATATTTTCAATGTGCATTGTAAATAAACAGCGTATTTTTAAAGGTTAGTAGGAACCATTAGGGTCATACAATCTAACCCTCATAACACAAACACTAGCAGTCCACAGTAAGTTTTGCACTGGACCCAGAATACAGAAAATCATCCAGTCTGGAATAAAACCTTAACCAACTTAAATCAAAAGTGTCCCTTAATGAATAATGAAGGTTACTTAACCTTCTTGTAGCTATTACTTTAGTTTGAATTTATCTATTGTCTGTCAGATCCTTCAACTCATTAGGTTCCTTAACACACCTCTAAGCGTAGATTCAGTAGCAACACCCTTAGGTTAGGCAAATGTGAAGAGAAGATGGCAGTAGGGTTAAAATATAAGTAAGGAGCAAAGGAATCAATCAGTAGTCGGCTCAGGCACACTGCATCACAGCAGTGCTTTGTGCTTAAGTGGTCTGCTTAAATTTAAACACTTTTTCCTAGCTTAAAAAGGGTGCTGACTTGTGATGAGTATCTATTTAAATTCAGGCAGTCACTTCTTCCCAGTTCTCCCTAATCTGAGAAGATTGCTTTGAGTACCACTTATGTTTCCCAACAGATACATAGCAAAGGAATGCAAATTCCGTTTGGAATACTGAGTGTAAGGTTAAACTATATTGTCTATGTGTAGCTGACCTGAATGAACCTGCTTTGCATCCTTTCTGGGGCTGAAGTTGATACTCAAGACAGTGAGTGTCTCCAGCTGTGCTCTTGAAAATAATTGAGAAGGCAGATCTGTAAAACTCCTCTGTTACAATCTGCAGTATTCCTGCTGGTCCAGTCTGGGGCTCCCTTGAATACAAAGTACAAATTTCGCTAAACTGTGCAGTGGTTTTCTGATATGCACAAACGTTAATTAATTATTTGTTTGAGTTAAGTGATCACATTTGCCTTTCCAAATGTCTGGTGACTTTTGCATTACCTGCTCAGAAGAATCTTAACCATTAGTGTTTGGAACACAGTTTACTAATTCACATTTAAGCACGATGCGTGTCCAGCACACAAGAAGACATTTACTGATGTTCTGCAGCCCCTACCCCAAAACACAAGGCCCAGTAACCGTAGAAATGGTTTTTTTAGTCAAAAAGGAAGAAGTTTTTATGATGAGGGTGGTGAAACACTGCAGCAGGTTGCCCAGAAGGGTGGTAGATGCCCCATGCATTCAAGGTCAGATTGAACAGGACTCTCAGCAACCTGAGTTGAAGATGTCCTTGCTTATTGCAGCGGAGTTGGACTGGATGACCTTTAAAGGCCTCTTCTAATCCCCATTCTATGATTCCATGAAACTGCATTAATAAATGAGGGAAAGTTTTAAAAACTATAATAAATAACACTTATACAAATTCAGAAAGTGGAGAATGATCTTCATGAAAAAAGACATCAGAAAACCTCAACAACCATTGTCTTTCTTGTTTCACACGTATGGTTGATTGCTTCGGTTTGTTTTTACTGCCTTGCCTAGCTATTAGAACTGGTGGTATTCAGTGGTAACTGGTCGAGCCCGATACAAATGCACTTCAATACAAAAACAGTGAGGTGTTCAGATATCCCCAATACATAAATAAAAGTTAGATAGTTCCTACATAATTTTTCTTTTGAAATTGAGCTACCTGCAAAGCATGTGTAATCATGGATGAAGACATTTCAAATGGAAAGGCTTGTTACTTTACCTTGGGGCGCAATAATTTTTGCTTTTAGAAGCCTGGCCTGGAAACAGTGGTCTAATTCCAAGCATTACGCTCAGCTAAAATATTACCTGGAAGCTTGTCTGCCCTCCACCTTCCTCTGTTGCCTGTTGCTATTTCAGGTATTCTTTTCAATTCTTTCAAGTACTTATTTTTGCTGGAAAAAGTTTTACTCAAATAGTAAAGGTATTAGGAGTAAAGCTATTTGTTCTGCAAAAAACGAATGTGTCTTTTTATATCTTTGTAGGCTATTTGACTAATCCTCCCTTTTAGGGTGCCAGGCCATTTATGGCTCTTGATTTAAAATGAGACATTCCTGTAAATGAAGGGAAGACACCATGGACAAATGATACAGCAGAAATCTGTCAGTTTTCTTGACTGCAGGTGCTGTCTTGTTTCCCACAGTCCCCAGCTTTTCTTTTTTCCCCAGTGTTTCCCTGAAAAGACATGGGTTCGCTCTGTTAACAACTAGGGCAATTGATCATTACATATTTTTAAAATTCGACATGATGTGGGGATTCCTGTTGTACTTCTGAGCAGTCATTACTCTGAGCTGAAACTACCATTTATGTTTCAATACTGAACAAGAGTTGGCTTCTTTATCAAAGAATTACACTGCATATTAACCATACTATCAATGCTGACACCTATTATAATAATGGGTAAAGACCTGGGAGCAGAGTAGAGATAGAAAAAGGGTGAAATTAGACATTAGTGAGGCCAAGGGATTTCTTAAAATTATTTTTTTAAACACTAATAAACTGTGGCTGTGTATTCTTCCCATCTACGCATGGTAGTGTCCAATGTAGAATAACGGTCAGGTGGACGCTATCCACGTTTTGTCTGTGCTTACATATGAGTGTACTAAGGTTACTGATTGAGACCACTGGGATTTTTTTATGCAGAATTTCTTAAATAATAACTTTTTCCCAGATTTTAATGGAAATAATAGAAGTGGTTTCCTTCTAGTCTCAAGAATCCATGGTAAAGCACAGTGTTTTAATAATAACTAGCCTGCTGTTTTCTCTTTTTGTGGGAACCTTTGTGATTTCAGCCAGAATTTCCAATTTATTTGCACGATGTGAGCGTATATTTTAGCTGTGCAGTGAATATTGTCAATTGACTTATCTATTTAATTTCTCCTAAGAAAGGAAGAATAATAGGCACAACATTTCATAACTATGAGATGCAGCTCGTACAGAGGCAAACCCTGCTATCTTAACTAGTTTTGTAACCATTCTGTGTGGTATCTAAGCAATTTGGCTATGCTGGCTGGCTGAATACAAAGGCTTTTAGTGTTGTGTGGCAAGTGGCAATCCTGTCATTTTAGGAACAGTCTTAAACTGGAAATTGTTGCTGCCTTTTATAGTGTGATCCTTTCAGGAGCACAATTTAAATGGAAGGCAGAGAATGCATACCTACATAGTCGCTATTACAAGTTTATTTCCAAAAATACTTTAAAAAATCTGTCAATGTCTTAAAAATTCACATTCTGTTTGAGTTTAAGCTGTTCCTTACTTGACGTTTTGTCAATACACTGATACTATTTGGGAATCATCTTATTTTTCTCAGCTGAAAACTCAATTGCCTTTTAAATGATTTTATAGTTGGCATCAAATGTTCCATGAAGCACAGGAATGAAAATGAGTACAAACATTTCATGCTTTAATGGTTGCAACCGCAGTCCATGCAGCAGACTGGAGCTTCAAAAATAACCTGTGACTAATCACTTTGTGACCACGTTGTTGTACTCCGAGATTCCTAGTGAGACTGTTCATGAGATACCCTGACACATGTCTTTCTCGTTTACAAAGTGACAACGTGTGATTTGTTTCTATAGGCACAGTTGTGTGTCCTGTTTTTTACTGCTGCAAGTAGCCATACAAGTGTCTGGAAGGGCTGTGGGAAGCAATGCAGTGAACCCCTCATCATGGGACTACACGGAGGGGTGGGAGCAAAGAAGGAAAAGGAGAGTAGCTCCTATGACCCTTCCCTTTATCTTCTGCCAAATATATTGCGTTTTTGGGGAGGAAAGAGGTGAATAGAAACCTGTCATGCTTGTAATGATAAATATACCATGCTTCATTGTTATTTTTTAAATAATCCTTTTGATTTTTAGTAAACATGTTTTAAACTGCTCGTGTCAACTCAGGGTTCTTCAGTTTCACATAAATATTATCAAACCCTTTTTTCTTTAATCAATCAGCTGCTTACTTTTTTCCTATGTATTGTGACAATATATTGAAGAAAAAATAGAAAAATGTGAGAGAGTTCAGTTGAGCAAGGCACCTTCCAAAAATGGTGTAACGTTATACTGAGTGTGGCCCCTTAAAAAGTAGAATTATTTATGCCTGATACAAAAGCTTTCTGCTTAAAACTTTCTAATAAACTACACATCATGCTTGTGATAAGTAAGTAAATTTTTGTTTTTTTCTTGAGAAGCCATCTTGTTGTGTGATTTAAGACTTTCAGTTTGAGCCTGTTAAAGCTAAATTTAATTGCAGAGGTGAAATACATTTTTCCTACAGTCTTCCTGTAGACCATTTGCAAACCTGGCTTGTGTGTGTTTTGGTTGGAAACCCTACTAATGAAAGTAGAAGAAGCAGCAGTAGGAGCAAGGAGAATGACTGCTCCTGTGTTTGGGTCACAGACTCCAAGGTTTCATTTTGCTCTGTCTGTGATGGAAACTCTGCAGTCAAAGGACACCAATTCTGGAATTCTGATGTGAGGAAGTCTCTGTCACTTTCTCCTTTTCCTGACTTGACCCATTTCTCAGAATCGTTCTCCAACCTGTGCTGTTTCCTTCCACTTTGTGAGCTTCTGTATCTCTCCAGATAACACATGCAGAGGGTAAATCTCACCATCAAACACTGGCCAACTTTTTTGCTGGTAGGAGATTTTCTGTATACTTAACTTGCTGCACAGGCAGATTCTCTACTTACAGTATCTATTGGGTAATGCAAACTTACTCTGCAGCTACATAATGGGGTAAAACAGGAGATGAAAATAGAAGACTAAGGTTTTTGTGCTTAAACCAAGGACCATGATACCTATTTCTGAACACTATTCATTTTTAAGAGTTATGGGTTTGTGTAGGAAATCTAATTTCCTTTCAAGTAGTGCCTTTAGTCCTATCCTAATATGAAGTTACAGAATAATTCAGTGCTTTTATTAAGTAAATAAAAGTATTATTTTTAGATGACAGAAATATGAAACTGTTTTGTTCAATTTTGATCATTCTACATGCCATAGGCCTATTGAAAAAAACCCAAGGATATCAAACTCTACGTTCAAACCAATATCCAACATAAGTAATTGTAACAAATACTCCATTATTTAAGGTTTATCTCTTGTGAAATATCTGAAAGATTTTTTGCTTAAAAGACATGAATGATTTAATCTTGCATAGTCTGTTTCTCAGAAGTAACGAGATGTAAGCTGTCTGGTTGGGTGTTTTGCATTTATCTCTACTCTTGGAATAAAACAATACTTGCTGGTGTACCTTGTGGCTGATTTGTGTATAAGTACGCTAAAGTAATTTCTCAGCTCCATAAGTTTTTTATACTAAATTCAATTCAAGTCTGATCATTTAATTATATATTTTCAGCATTTGGACTCTTACTATAACTGACTATCTTATACAGCTCTAAAAAACGGCCAATGATTTAAGATTGAAGGTGATGTCCCTACAATTAAATGGGCAAAAATATAAGGGAATATCAACTTTGGACTTGGCCCTATGGAACAAAATACAAACAGATAATGAACATTTGTATTGATTATTTGAATATAAATGGATTTTCACAAAGGAGAGGTATAATATTTTTATGCCATTATTTGGGTGGATGCCAATGACATAACAAAATTACTGCACTTTTAAAGCACTTATGACCTCTCATAGAAAATCAGCAGCAATGGGAACTTATTTTTTCAAAATAATTTTGATTGGATTAGTAAAAGGGCCAGTGCCAGAATAAGTTTCCTACTTAATTTATCTTTCAATTTGTGAGTGGTGCAAACTGTTACTGGCGTGCTGTGTTGAGTTATGGAGACTGCGTTTCAAGAATGATGAAAGATCAGAAAACGCTCAGGCAATATGGCTTCTCATGACAGGACTCAAGGACTTCAATCAAACTGATTAGAGAGACCTGAAAATCAGGCAGGATTAAATGGCTAAACATTGAAACAAGAGAAATTCAGATGACTGAGGTACATTTTTTTTTTTTTTCATTTGAGTGTAGTCAATTACAGAACTAGTTGTTAAGATTGCCGTGGAGTCTTTATTTGTGCCAACATTTTTAATCAACTTTGGATGTCTCAAGATTACATCTTCTCATTCAAATGACAATTAAATCTGGGCAATCATTTAGTCTGGATTATGAAGGCAATTGAGTCTGATAACAGTGATTATTTCAAATTTTGTACTTTGTGTAAGACATTTTAATTAGAAATAGAGAAAGGGGGAATATATAGGAGTGCTCTTAGAAGATTTTATATACAGAAGTTTTTTATAGTCTTGGACAGGTTTTCCAATTCAGTGCATGGGGCTGATGTTGAAACCATTTTGAATTTTTTTACATTGCACTATATATTAATTTAATTAAAAAAACCTCTAATGTTTGCAAGAGCTTTTGTTGTGCCCAGCTTTAAAACTGTGCAGTATTTTCTGCTTTTGGAGGTAAATGAAAAGCAGCTTGCTTCAGAAGTGCTTGCTTGCTTGCTGATGTTTACTAAGGCTGTGAGCAGTTAACTTAAAAACATATTGAGCCATATATGTCACCGGTATTACTTGTTCCATACTGTGGGACGCCAGTGGTCATGTGGTCATATATTAACACTCAGCTACTGGTTTTTTAAGTGAAAGTGTTATTTTGGCATTTATCCAAATTTAGAATTCCTCATACTGCTTTATATCCAAATTTATCAGCAAAACAAACAGAGCAGACTGAAGACTCGGTTTGACCTGCTTCATGTTAGAAATATCAACTTTATTTTTTCTAATTTTTCAGTCACAATACATTGTGTGGTTTGGGTCTTCTCCTTCGTCCATTGTCTTATTTGTTTCACAAGTTGCCCAACATTTTATAAGCCTGCACTACTACATTGCTCTCCTAAGAATGCATAGAACAGTAAGGGGCTTTTTCTGCTGTGTTCCACCTTGCAAATGTGTTTCACCTGTTTCTGCCAGCATAATACTTTCATTTCCACACTTTAACTCAGTATTGTACTCCTGTACTTTCTGGGTAGCTCTTACAGTTCCAAAGAAATGTTTAGCAACCTCAGTATTAATTTCTGAATTGTTTACTTACTTTTGTCACAGCCACTTGAATTTTACCAAGCTGAGAGATACAGAAAGGCTTTCCTATTTGCTTTTGACAGACTCCATCAGATTAACACTTTTCTTATAATGAGTGAGTGTGTGTCTGTTTTGCCATTCTCAAGGTGGCACAGTGCTGATTTTATCTCTTCCTTTCAGTCATGAGAAAATTCTTATGAAGAGAGAAGATCAAAGATAGATGCAGTCTCATGAAAAATATTAAAAGTTTCTTCAAAAGCAAATATCAAATCCTCAGTGCATTCTCCTGTTCTTCACTCTTCATCAAGCAAGTAGATGTCTTTTTGTTTGGAGAAAAACACATGTTGTATTCCAAAAGCCTTTCAGCTGGACAGATTTAATGACTTGCCATTATCAGTATTTTCTCCCTCTCTTACTCTCTCTCCTATGTTACTCAGATTCTGTCTTACCAATAGGCTTAGAGAGAGCAATTTTACTGTATAGTCTCTTTAGATTCCAATAGCCTACATTATAGCACGACATCTATTTATCAGTCTAAATTGTGTAGAAAACAGTGATGATTTCAAACTTTAGCTGACAGTAGAAAAATGTTCATGCAACATTCACCTTACCACACATTTTTTTCCTTTTTACCAAAATATTCAGTTGCCCTTCTTGTTCTATCTCATGATAGCCCATCCCTAATAAGTAAATAAAAATAAATTACTTCAGTTCTGCTACAAGAAATAACTTTTTTTATTATGATGATATAGGCTTACAAGTTTATCCCTCCATTTTTTTTCTAGGCTGTTTTTGATATAAATAGGAAATAAACTATAAGTATAGGCAATACACCGGTATATTAAAATTAAGTCAAGGTAATTTTATATCTTCAGCAGAGGCAAAGTCTTCGCAATTGAAATTTAGCAGGTCCTTTTATAATCTATAAATTGAAAAGGATATTTGTGTTTTATTCATCTGTGCACTGTAAAGTGATCTACATTGCAGTAAAATAAACACTTATAACTGGGAATGTAAAAAGGGACCTATTCCAGCACCTGTGCTTATTGTTTCTTTGAAGTATTTATGTGAAAAGCATGAATATCTCTTAAAGTATTTTTCTAGCTGATGCGGTTTATACAGGGTTCAGGTGATTTATTTCACAATAAACAAATGTATCAAAGGCAGTTGAATACAAGGACATTACTTTGGCTCATGGTGTCCCTGAACCGGTAGTCACTGGAGTCTGGAAGATTATGCAAAGAGAACATCATCTATGCTCTTGCAACCTTCTGCTTTTCCATGAGCATCTGGTGTTTGCCACTGTGAAAATAAAAATATTAAGTTACATGGACTTTTGATCTGGTGATGTCATGGTCCTTGTAGTTTTAAATTTTGATCACAGTAGAAGTTTGTTTATAGGCAAGCTTCACCAAAAAACCCACAAAAAACCAAAATCAAAACCAAAACCAACCAACCAACCAAAAACCAACAAACCCCCTGTTTATACTGAGCATTCTTCATCTCTTAAAGCATTACCCTAAGATGAAGAATACAAGAATACAGTTAAATGTCAGATTCTAGATTTTACTGAGGCAGCATGTTACCATCCTTTCTTACCATTTTAGCTGGGGTAAGTAGTAACACAGTTAACATGGCACCTGCAACGTTCAGGGCAAACTAAAACACCTGGCATAGCTTTCAGTGCTGATTTGTGGCCACTTGCTCTACTTTGTCCCAGAGCAGTAGCGTGTAGATGGCTACTACTTACCTGCCTCAGGGTTTTGTGAATTCTACCCAACCGCTGCAACTAAGAGCTCTCGGCTGCAAAACAGTTTCCACTCACTCCAAGAGTGTCTGTCTACCTCTGCCACAAACACCCTTTCCAGTTACTTGGCTTACTGTTCTCATTGTCAGAACCCTTAATGTCATCTCACATGCATGGTGGAATGGTTCATGATGGTGACAATCAATATAACCTCTGTCTGCGAGTGTCCTCGAGAAAGTAATTTTGGCTAGCATTTTCTTTGGCTGGTGATAGATAAGTTGTTAGACAAAGGCAGACATGAAATTATTTAATTAAAGCAAGTCACACAATTTGAGCAACTTCTGTATAGATACTCTTGATTTCTTAGCTTACTAAACTCCATTTCTAGCTAACTTTAGTAAATCTCCACTTAAACTGCTAGTTATTATTAATCATGTGAAATAGATTAATTACCTGCATTTAAATGCATTTATTTAAATTAACTACTTAAAACTTCTTCAACCAGTCAATGTAAGGACCAAAGCTGGCCATGGATTGGACGTAGCCCCCATTTTTCTCAAATAGGATAAAAACACAATAGTAATGACCAGGCTGGGTATAAAATGAGCAAGACAGGCATCTGCATCTGGGTTTGGTTCGGGGTTTTTTTTCATGTTTTTGTTTCTCCCCTCCCACAGAACATGCTCAGATAAGCCTCCCACACTAAGATATGGATGCTGTATATGAGAATCTATTTCCTTTTTGCAAGTCCTTGTCCTCTTCTGTTTTGGTTTGTTTTTTTAGGGATTTTCAGACTTCTGAATCTGAAGTGGGTTTACTTTTACTCCCAAATCGTGTGTGTTCATATATCTTTCTAATCTTCTCAGGTGTGCTATCATGCTCAGATATGTAAATGTTAGGATAGGGACTTGAAAAAAGGAAATACATTCTTGTCTATAATATGCATATCTTCGGTGGGAAGCTCATCTGAGTACGTTCTGTGGGAGGGGAGAAAGAAAAGCATGAAAAAATCTTATTTTAAAGGTGCCTGAAAACATGAGTGGAGTGAATGGGTCTGTCATCTCCAGCAGGATTTCTGTCCTGAGCAATAACTGGTTGTTCTCCTGGGTATAGCAGCTACCTTTCCACTGAGTAAGGGAACAGAGAACCACCTCTTCATCCTAAAGACCCTGAAGCAGTGAAGGCCAGTGACTTACAGGTCTGCCTGCAGAATGGACTATTAAAAGATGGGTTGTGGAAGCTGAGAAATTCCTTTGACTGCCAAAGAATGCTTTTGAGGGAAGGCAAGAGAAAACAGCAGATCACAGGACCAAAAAGAGATACAGCCATGCCAAAGTAGGCAGCATTTGTAATGTGGTCCCGGGGTAAGCACAGAGTGCTAAAACAGAGGTGGGAAAATGTTTCTGGGCCTTTTCTATAGTGATGAGTTAGATCTCTAAGAAAAGGTATGGAGTTCTACTTATTTCTGATTTCTGATAAGCTCCCTCAAGTGTAGTTGGGACTGTATCAGAGAGAAAAAAGCTGATGTTATTATAAAGGTTTTTCTTTTCTTCAGTGATATAATCTGTGAATTTTTGGCTACATCTTTTGTGCAAATGCAGTAATCTTAGCTTGGAAATAGAAACTCAGATATTTATGAAATGGTTTGCAATATTTTTGTCATTAAATGTATAATCAAAGCACTTATTAACATTCTTACTCTTTCTGAGAAATGGCATTTTAGATAAGCATTCAGTATGTATTCAAGAAGTCTTAATAGTTTTTGAGAAAAGGAAGAAAGAAATCAAATTTTTCCACTTTTCCCTGATGTGTTAAATCATAAGCTATTTTTTAATTTTTCAACCACCTTGTGTTCTACCTGCAGTAGTACTTGCTGTACTTTGTATCTGATCATATTTCTAACTCCTACGCTACAGAATCCCTGAAGATCCACTAAGAGAGGACATTGGAAAAGAAATAAGAATGGGTTTGTTTTGTTTTCTTTGTTAATCGTGCACTGTACATAGTAGACGTATGTCTTTGACTTGCTCGTGTACTTTTGGCTTGTTTAATCTCAGCAGAGAATTGACATGGTAAACTGACTCCAACATGTGGATCCAAGAGAAGTTGCAAAGAACTTTCCTCTATTTGCTTCTGATTTATCAAAAAACATTAATTCCTCTATACTGCTCCTCATAACACAGGTTGAACCCAGGTGGGAGGAAAAATGTTTCTAATGCCATTCAAATGTGCAGATACAAGAACAGCCCCTTTGAAGAAACTTGATTTTCAATGACAGCTGCTGTCATTAAAATTTAGCAATTCTGGGACCTTATCCTGTTACACAGCTGTAATCCAGATGTGGACAGGATGCTTTGATAGATCCCAGGCAGAAGTTTGCTATGGAGCAAAGAGAAACTGAATAAGTTGGGGGATACAAATTATTTTTGGAATCTGCTTTAAAAAAATCTTCAGTGCTTAAAAGAGAATTTGTGAAATCCTTATCATTAAGGCCATTGCTCACTGGTTATATTCTTGTCTGCCTTTGGCTATGACTTCCTTGGAGTCAGCCTGGATGTTAATACAGGAAGAATGAAGAACAAGCAAGAGCTGAAACCCTTCATGCACAACTGACATTACAACTTAATTGGCATAAGAGAGATTTGTGGAATAACTTGTCTGACTGGAATATTACTTTAAAAGGAGGGACAGATCAGAGAGAAGATGTATTTTGCTCTATAAATCAAAGATGTGTATGTTCAGTCTGGAATTCAGAATGCAGAAGCAATGGGATCTGCTGAAAGCCCATAGGCAATATTTAAAGGGAAAAAAAATCGGAGGCACTGTTGTATTGGCGCTGCAAGGCATGCCACTGAACTTGGAAGGACAGGTGGACAGTGCTTTCTGTGAGCAACTATAGACTAAATCAAAGCATTGGATACTGCTGTAGGAAGAATTTCTCAGAAATCTTCTGTGGAAGGAATACAATAATACACTGTCTATCAGATTCATGATGACTTTGTTACAGCTTCTCAGTACAGAAAGCTAAAATAGAGCTCAGATGGACACTGTCTAAATAGTGACATTTCCCTGGGAATGTGAAAATAGAGGGCAACTTCTTGAAGCTGACGACAAGGAAAAGTCAGAGAAAAACAAATCCAAACCAATGAAGTTCAAGAAACCAGACATCAGTGCAGTGAGCAAATTAGTAGATTAAATTTCTTGAAAGGCAAGTTAAGGAAAAATTAAGCTATGGCAGTTCAACAAACAAAAGGGAACAGCAGAAAAGACACAAACTAATAGTAGGTTTAGTGAATGGCAACATGAAAATAAAATATTTATGTTGTCCCCAAAATGTCAAATATCACATAAGGATGTTGCAGCGTAACCTGATGTTGCACAGGGAAGGCAGGAAGAACATTAGGTAGGGAAGGATACAGGGTATTTACATTTGGGAAAAATTAGCCTCTGTGCCTTAAATGTACTTCACAATGTTGAAGTCACTTTACTGTGAGCTTTTCTGTGTAATTTGGTTGTTTCTGTACCAAAATATACATATTCATATACTTTAAATTTAAAGGTCAGAAATATTTATAATGTTTTAAGGAATGCTTTTCTTAGGTTTAAGTATGCATGTAATTTGAAATCTGTCTGTAAATTACAGCAGTTAGAAAGCAGTATTTCCTTTCAGTTGTAATCTCACCTTTGTATACCTTATTTTTTTTCCTTTTGTTGTGGATAATAGGGTTGAATTAAGGTTTACCACTTAAGTAATTTCTTGAAATGATGAGGACTTGTGAAAAAAGTGGGCAAAAAAGCCCCATGTTTCTAACTTTAAGCTCTCAAGACAGTATTAGGTTTCTGGAATATGGGAATGTATGTTTTGAGGAGAAGGAGAGAAAGTAACAGAGAAAAATCTTTTTCTAGTCAGTTTGTAGGGGCTGATGTTTAACATTTCTTATACTGCAGAAGCGTTATTTTGGTAATTTGTATTCCTTTTAACTTACTAACATGGTGACTTTATGGCCTAGAAAGAAATAAACACATTATGAATATTTTTGTCTGGTTTGTTAAAGTGAATATGCCACATAAACTGTGTGTTTTATGACAGAAGTAGCATACTGATTCAATTTTAAGCCTTCCTTGATTCCCAGGCTGTTAAATCCAAACATACATCATTATCCATTCAGAAGTTCTGATCAATGCAGATTCTCTTATAGAGTTGGGAAAAGATTTTCTTCTGGATTATATGGTATCAGATACTTTCTCACCTTCTTGTATTTTGCTTGAGCTGTGAATTAAATCCCTTCTGGATATAAGTATTGCTGATTTTTATGGCCTCTTTTTAAGTGCTTCATGAAGTCATAGTCACACAAATTATCTTAGTCACATTCTAATTAAATAGCATGAGATCTGTGTTTGCATTTCAGAATTCTGTCTCCCACTCATCATATATATAGCAAAATGTGTGTATTTTTGCACAGGCAAATGTATGTGTGTATGCCTATATATGAAAACATGTAAAAATATGACATGCCTCACACATCTGTTTCCAGACTGAGCTCTCAAAAAAGAAAGCAGTAGGATTCACAACTAGGTTTTGCTTAAAAATGTGGATTCTGGTGGTTAATTGGTGGCTATCCAGTTTAAATAAAAAAGCCTGTAGATCTTTGTTACACTGTCTGGACTAACAATTTAATGCTAGCTAGTGGAATAAATAGGCAGGAAGAATTGGTGTTGTAAGATGAAGTTTTATTGCCTGACATGAAGACTGTTCAGAAAAGCAGAATTATTGGTGAACTGCTTGTGTAATGATTACTGTAACAGTGGTTTGTAACAGAGTCTTTGAGACATAGCTTGATGCTTAAGGAGAAATTTAAAGAAAGAAAAAATCTTATTATTGTGAATGGTGGAAGAACCCCACACCCACCCCACCCAAAAAAACCAGAAACCAAAACAAAACACAAAACCAAAAAAACCATCTTGAATATAAAAGGCTAATAGAGAGATTAATCTCAAAACCTAAATTTATGGACTAAAAGTTCAGTTTTGTAATTGCACCAGGATGATTTCATTCAGTACTGTGCAACAGACATCTGATGGATAATGTTAAAGAGGTGCAATTAATCTTATTTCCTTTCCTAAGATCCACATATTGGCACTGTGTGTACTTAGGTTACTAGAACTAGGAAATAAATGTAGGTCTGTGCCTGATGCAGATTTGCTGTCATAATTTCCTATTATTTCTTTATCCAGCCATCAAATGACATAGCTTTGGAAACTTTACCCACAAATATGCTTGCATTTCTTACTTACAGTTCTGCAGTATTTCAGATTCACCACAATATTAAAGAACCTCCTAAGATAAACTCATGCCATTTCTCTCATCTGGGGAAAACGCACACTTCTGAAATGTCAAGGGCACAATGAATGGCAAGTTCTTTGTTTACCAGCCAGGCAGCGCAGCAGGTTTAACCAGCTGGCAAAGTCCTGGCGCAGTGGGCCAGGCCATGCAGTCTGTGTGTGAGCATCCTGGTTATTGCTGTAGCCACAGCTCAGATGGGAACATGATTAGTTCAAAAGCAGAAACTTGCAGAAATAGCAGCACCATCATGTACCTACATTTAATAGTAACTGTACTAAACCCATTGTGACTGCGTTCTGCTGTTTGAATTTTTCACGTGCTCGCTGCCTTGTTTATTGTTCCTAACAAGTTTTTGAGCTTTGAACAGAAACAGTTTACCAATATTTCTATTGTCAAATGTGGGGAAGACCTTTAAGCCCTCGATATGTAAATGCCAGGTCTCATTGCGCTTGAAAATGGGTGTGCATATAAACGCATAGGCCTAAAATGTAGATCCTTAAATCTTCTCTTCACTGCTGGTATTCTATGGAGGTATCTTAATTTTACAAGTGCCATTGTCTGTAAAAAGACTCCTGGTGCATTGCACTATAAAAAGGTGTCACTGAAGAGTTTGGCAGTTAATGCTCTTCATGCCCATATTTTCATGTGGAAAGTTTCTCTGGTACCTTGCCTGTAGGACTTAAGCTAATAATCATTTTGTAATTATGAGCTGGTGAACAATTCTTGTGCAGTAATTCAGTGCATGTACACATGCTGAATGACAGTTTCTTTCTAAAAATTACAATGCATATTCTTACCTTGCAGAAGAATTAAGGGAATTTCTTTTCCTCATTGAAGGTTCAACAGGATCAGTCTAAGTTACTGCAGACTCAGAATTTATCTAGAGTACACAATATCGTGCTGTTCGAAATGTTAGCTTAACTAATTGCTATTCTTAGATGTCCCCTGATGATACTGTTACTGAATTTGGTTAACCTAAAGCATAAGCAGAAGGTAATGCAGGACTTCAAGGACAGAGCACCAATTTTCTTCTCCTTTAGACACTTGGTTATCGTAATATGTGCAGCTCCACCTCAAAACCCACAAAACATGCATCACGTTACACACAGCACTCCCTTGTGAACTGGAAGATGTATATTCAAGGTCCCCTTCCAAAGTGGGCAGGGGGTGAAGCTCAGCCGAGAGCATCTCCCAGAGCTCTAGGAATACTTAAGACTTTTAAATAATGAAGATACCTAGAAAAGACCACAGGCACTCCCGTTTGAGAGGAAGTATCATCCTGCACATTAATCCAAAGTTCAGGTAAGGTTTTTTCTGGCTGGGAGATGAATTGTCTTTCAAATTAACTCTAGCTTTTTTTTTTTTTTTTTCCCCCATGGTTAAGCTGGTTGGCTTCTTAGTGGCAGAACATATTTTTAATTTTCTTAACATGTACTGTATAGGAATTCTGGGCACATAGCTTTTAGTTAAGAAGGATTTCTCAGTGCTGAAATTAAGGACCTTCAAGTCCTCTTGCAAGCAAACACAGCATGCATTTTCTTGATTGTTGTGGTTTAACTCCGGCTAGCACAATACCATGAAGCTGCTCTCACAAAATCCCCCTCCTTTCTTCCAGTGGAGGGGAAGAATCAGAGGAAAAAGAAACAAGGAAGCTCGTAAAATTGAGATAAGAACTATTTACTAACGAAATCTAAATCAATATATACAGATACTACTAATAATAAATAACTGAAATAGTAGAAAATGAAACATATGGTATAATACATACAATATGATATAATATGATACAATTTCCCACCATCCACTGATCAATGCACACCCAGATGTTGAGTGACGAAAGTTAGACCCAGGGAACCTGAGAACCACGGCCCCAGAGCGATCGCAGCCTGAGAGCCGTGACCTGAATGTCAGAGCCTGGGAGCTAACACAGCAGATTCGAGCAAACCTTATCACTGATAACACGGTCAGAAAACTCAAAACAACCCACCAGCTCCCACACGAATGAGCCAGCACAGGAGTTGGCAAAGCAGCTAACGCAGGAGGGTTAGCAAGTGCCCGGAGAGACGAGCAAGGGAGTAAGGGAGAGAGAGCAGGGCAGAGTAATGGCTACCGGACCCCCTTCCCCACCCAAAGAGCCCGGAACATGACATACTATGGGATGAAATACTTCCTTAGTTAGTCTGGGTCAGCTACAGTATCTGAAGTGGACAAAAGACCTGGAGTTCAGTACAGGCCATCCCCAGCACCAGCTGAGGCCTTATCAATGTTTTCACTTACTGTCCAGCAACATAGTTCCCTGGTAACCAGAGTAAAGGGAGTTAGCCCTTTCCTGACTGAGCCCAGCACATTGATACTCCTTCTTTCTTCAGTAACAAGTAGGAAAGTTGTGGGCCTCTTTTTGCTTTAATTTCTGTTATGGCTTTGATTTCTCATGGCTTCTGTGATTATTTTGGTATATTTTACACATGAAATCATTTTCACATTCTTTCCAGAATCAAAACTCCAAAAGAAGCAGTTAGGATTTTTAACTAAGAAACACCGCAAAACTGAGTCCTCTCTCTGTTTCTCTATTGCTCTCTTTCTTTTGCCAGAAAAGAAGAGTGAGAAAAATCCAGTCAAATAAAAGGTGTTTCAGCCTCCCATAGGACTGCAGAGATAAAGCTATAGCTGTATCTTTTCCGTATCCAAAATCAAATACTTGTCCTAGAGTTTTACTTGAGCTAAAAGAAATCTTATCTGCAGCACTGGTGATGATAAAAGTTAAGATATCATGAAGTCAGTGCTAGCTGTATCTGTGAAAGCTGTCAAAAAAAAAAAAAAAAAGATGAAAAGGCAGGAAAATGCAAAACACTAGACTAGATTTTGGAAATAGACACATTTTTTTTGTTGGATTTTTTTTTTTTACTCTTTTTTTGCACTTCATCCCTATACTTCTAGTCCAAAAATTTTATTTTTTTTTTTTTCTGTAGCAAACGGATTATTGGTATATCCAGAAAACTGTATTTTAGCTACACTGTGAAAATTCTTCTGTTTCTCTTTTAGATCGTGTTAACTCCTCTTCCATAAGGAAGCTGTCTTCCTTTGACAGACTGTAAACATAATAAAAAATAAATTAAATTTGTTACATAATGAAAAATAATATTTCTATTACGAATTATGTATTTTATTGAAATATTGAACAGCAGTTTAAACAAACTGTTCTTTGGTCTAATCTCTTTCAATTAATTCAGCCAAAGGAAGAATGACATAAACTCGTATTTTGTACACCTTCTCAGTCTAATCTTAGAGAAAAATAATCTTTCAACTTCAGGTTTATGAAGTCTGAAGACAGCTCATTTTGTCACCACAACTAATTTCAGAGTAAGTTCTCATTTTTGCTATAATTTAAATAAATTATGTCAGATCATTAAAAATACACATGTATCTTATTCTAAGAAATCCAAGATCTTTGTCACTAGTATTTCTGTGTTTAGAGTTCACAAACTAGGGATTAGCAATTTGACTTTGACAGTCATTGACTTATGACAGAAATATAAAGCAGGAGATTTCCCTGGAGCAAACATGTTAAAGAGTCTGTCTGGTTTACAAGGTCTCCTAACTATGTATTTCATATTAGACAAAATAGCATAAAAGCATAGCCAACAAGGTCGCTCTCCATTTACTGTTAGTTTGGCCAGCTTTGATTTTACTCCATCATTTCCATAGCAAAATTTTATCAAAATATGATGTAGAAAATTATCATACTTAAGGGGTTTATTTCTAGCTTTTTACAAATCTCTTCCTCTGTTCCCAGCTCTCCCCTGTGCGAAGAATTCACTCTTGCAAACATCTGCCTTAAATGGTACAACTGTTAGCCTTGCACAACAAGTTTCAAGGGTTTGTCACCTGGATCACACAGCTCTTTCTGAACAGTCATTTGTATGCAGTGTATTATATGTTCTGACATGGAGCCATATTCTGAGTTCAAGTGTCTCGCTACCACTTCAGTCTCGAACTGTTCCTCTGGAAATGCCGTGAAATGATGATAGCATACATTTGAGTAGCTTGGGGTGAAGGGATTAATTTTTAATAAATTTGAACTATAAAAATTAGGAAATATATGCAGTAGCAAATGTGAACAGAAGGAGAGAAATTATGATGGGTTTTAGAAAGCACAAAATGTGAAGAAATTATAGTACTGGGAGGCACAGGTGAATGTTAGGGCTGCCCGTGAAAGAAACACAAACCAGCATCCAGAAGGGGACACTGAGCTGCTCTGTAAAATCATAACATGAGCATATGGCAGGGCGGAAGATGGAAAGCAAACAATTACTGATACCTTCTAGTAATTAAAACATCTTTGAAGGGGACAGTATGTGATTACTTTTATACAGAGAATATGCTGTTTTTAAATTAAGGTATCAAATATGATTTTTTTTGTGCTAGAACTGCATCAGTAAAATCTAACAGATACAGTTACAATAGAAAGAAAAGTGTGGCTGTGTTATTCTGAAATGGTGTTATTGCTATCCTTTATTCAAATGAGTATATGATGAGATAGGGAAAGCATGAACACTTCCAGAAAAAGATTTGTAAAGTTGTATAAGTAATACTCCATCTCTACTGTGGTATTCTCTTAAGTGCTTCCCATATTGCATGCAGAACCACTAGAAGTGGAGGGCCAAACTTTCATCATGTTGATGAGAAAATAGTACAAGAATGTGTAGAACAGAAGAATTCTTTTTAGAGGCATAGACTTCATTTGAACCTCAAAGGAAGCAGGCAACAGGTATCAAATCAAGATATACTAAGGTTTTAAACCCTTTGAGGTTGAGTTAGATCTGAGGTTTTAAATTCAAGTGAGGGAATGCAGATAGTTCTGAAAGAGCACCTTTCAAAATGATGTGTTCCCTTAGGTAATTTTTGTACCTCTGAAGAAAAGTAGAGTTAGAAAATGTTTATCAAACAGGAAAACTGAAAGGACAGAACAAACAATGCCATTATTATTAGACACAGCAAGAAGAAAAAGGACATGCTTCTATAATTTTTTTCTTTTTTTTTTTTTTTTTACAACTGGTAGAAACCCAAGAAAAACAGTTGGGAGAATATGAATATATAGTTTGCAGGTTTTCGTAAAGAGAAAGAAAGCTGACATGGTGAAGCAGTAGGATAATTGCTGGTCCTTGAGAAGAAAAGATATCCTTCAAAAAGTTGAAGTTTTGCCTAAATGAGGAAAATAGAAAACATTATAAAATATGAGAAGTTACATATAAAAATGCAATGAGGAAGACCAAAAAAGGGCAACAGTTACCAGGGTATGAAGGTATAAAAATCTGCTAAGAAACCTCTTCCAGGTCACGAAGTCAGCTAGAGAGATTGGAGGGACATAACTAGGATTAAAGGAACATTTGGCAAAGGCTTAGTACAGGAGATCTTCAGAAGCCACTTAAGACAGAGTTTGTTCTTCTAAGAGACACAAAATGATCTGCCCCCTGATTGAGGTAGTAGTAGAAGAGCTTACTAAATAAACAGGTGAAGCATACAAGGACAATTGACAGAACAGTTCTAAAGGAGCTCAGGAATTAAATAGATGAATTGCTAACTCTGAAATGTGAGCTTGCCAGGAAGCAGAGCTTTGTGCTGTTCTATATACTAAAAATGATTTGGGAAAAAAAAGAAAAAAAAATGGTGATACTAAGCTATTCATGGCATTAAAGACAACTATGTAAAATTGCAAAACTGCAGAATGTGATAAAATAGCAGATGAAATCTAAAATGAAATGCGAAATGATGCACACAGTGGGAGGGGGGCAAGCTTAAACTTGCATGATGGGCTCTGACTGAATATTACTGTGTAGAAATTAGGTCTTTGGGCAAAAGTAAGTAGTTGTATGAATATGTTAGCCCGATGCTCAGAGGTCAAGGAGGAAGCAGGAAATGTTAGGAAGCGTGTGGGAAACAGCAGAAAACAAAGCAGAGACTGTCATTATGCTGGTGTGTATGTGGACGTTCTGGTCAGATATCTTGGACGCGTACCCATTCAGTTAAATGTAGCAGCATCCATTCAGTGCTCGGGGGACACGCTCAGGTTGGAGAACTTGCAGTGTCTTGCAGCTATTTTAAGTGAGTTCCTCCATTCCAAAGAAAGCATCCTCAGAACAGCCACGGCAGATCCCTGGGGCGAACAGTGCCTGACCTCGGCCCTGTTCGCTGTGTCTGGGCACTCACGGTTTTCTCTTGCACGTGCAAAGCGTTTGTGAAAGAAGGAAGCCTCTCCAGGTGAGGTGGGATGAAGCTGGTTCAGAAGAGTGACAGGAATGATTCAGGATGAGAAATCATTCGGCTGACCAGGTCAGCTTAGGCTACTAAAGAGCCGTCTGAGGGAGAGCGATGGCTGTCCTTCCGGGCTGCTGCCGGTATGCCATAGGTGCAGTCCCCTAAAGAAGGGTGTCCCCGCTCCGGTGGAGGTTGTCCACGGGCCGCAGTCCCCTCACACGGGCACCCTCTGGGGCGAAGTGCCGCCTTCCTCCAGCCACACCTCCCCCAGCCGCCCTCTGAGCGGGCGCCGCGGTCGCCTGTGAGCGGCTGAGCGCGGGGGCCTGCGGGGCGGCTGGGCAGGGCAGCGCACGGCCGCCTCACACACAAGGCACCGCTGCGGCTCCGGCTCCTTGCGGTTTACAGCCTACATGAAAGAAGGCAGGTGAGTGGTGACGGGCAGGGGAAGTGAGCGCTGGCAGGGAACTACAATGGCCTCTGCTGTTCTGTTCACAGGGTAGTTCCCAGCCTGGCTCGACTCCAGCCCTCCGGTGTGCCTCCAGGTAGCTGTGGTAGTTAGGGACCCAGGGCTGCAGGTTATTCCCCCTCCCCCCATACACTGGTTTTGAGGCCGAATTGAATGTTTTGGATGCAGGCTGGCAGGCCTTGGTGCCAGACGGTGCTCCCAGGTAATTTGTCAGGCCGGGCACAGGCCGGTGCAACTAAGTGTCAAACTTGTATTTCACTTCAGTATGAGAATGGCTTCCCTGACCATAAAGGATTATGTTCTTTTAGTAAAAACATAATAATTAAGTAGAAGTTAGCATGACATTATCAAAAGTGTTGATATCTAGTGCTACTCTTACTTCCTCTTTGCCAGCAGAGACAGAGGACCAGAGAAAAAATACTTTGCCACGTACTCTCTCCAGTATTTTCATTCGATCTGTTATTAGCATGAGAAAAAGACTGAAGAACAAAAAAAGCTTTTACTGTTTAAAAAAATAAAGAGGAAAAATGTTACTTGGGTATAAAATGAGATCGTTCTCAGTGTGTTAAAGGTGAACATGCACTTCTTGTGGTCACGCTGGGTAGCTAGCCTTGTACATGTGACAGGGCTGCACACACTTTGAGGAAAGCCTGTCTCGTTTTGTTCAGTTTTGATACAACCCCTAGGGCTGAATCAGCCCAAGTCCCTGTCAGCCTCAGGGCTGACACATAAAGGTCAAAAAATAATAGCAATCGGTCTGTAAGTTTATAAATGCATTTATCAAATATACAGTCATTAGGAAAATACATTTAGTGGAAATATTATTACCAAAATTGCTTCTTCATGCCCCCACCCCAGGCTCAGTGCCTGACTGAGTTGCCCAGCTTTCAAGTGTCTGTCTTTCTGTTCCAAAGCATTTTTCTGGGATAAGTGCTGAGCATTTACTTCTGGATTGATGGAAGTTATTTAAAAAAGGAAAAAGGCACTAAGTGGACTTTAGTGTCCCCCTAGAGGTCATGCTGTATTCTGCTAAAATCACATTCGCTGTCTCCATAAAAGCAGGCTTTACAACTTTATGCAAAGAAAGAAATAGATAATCTATTGATAGGAATATCTTTGCATTCCTCTGTTCCTATTGCCTGCTACAGTAATTTTACTCTTTTTTTTTTTTTTTTTTTTTTTTTTTGTTGTTGTTAAAACCCCAGCATCCTGCTGGCTTCATTATACAATACACAGCTGTGATTGACATTTCTAGTAGTGAATCCTCAGGATTGTCAGACAATAGTTGCTTTGTATCAGTAGAGTAATAGGACTTTTCAACGAGCTTGGGAAAATAGAAGGCTTCTCCTTCTTCCATAGGCTGCAAAAAATTCCTGAAAAGTTGTTCTCACAACCTGCATTTCCCATCCCTAGAAGTGTTCAAGGCCAGGCTGGATGAGGCTCTGAGCAACCTGGTCTTTGGAGGGTGTCCCTGCCCATGGCAGGGGGGTTGGAACTGGATGATCTTTAAAGTCCTTTCCAACCCAAACTGTTCCATTCTAATTCTTGGTGGAAGTATATAGGAAAGTCATTATCTGATGTTGCTGAATTTTGTTCCCTAGTATGTTGGGAATTTGCATCTCAAAAAAAAAAAAAAAAAAAGAAAAAAGAGTACAATACTTAACAATCAAGGGCTGACAGTAAACATAACCATGTTAGCTGATTGCTGGATTTGTGATTAATACTTGCAGGGGCATTATTGTTAAGGTGAATAATGGTAAGCACTATTTCCCTTTGAAAAATTAAAGAAAATGGCTGAAAATACAGTTTTCTGTGAGTGAGACAAGAGTTCATATCTGTTCTATTGAAATTAAATTTTGACTTTACCTGGATCAATGTCAAAATTTCCATTTTCTCCACTGGAGAGATTGTTTACATATCATTCATGCTAACAAAAGCGGTTATTGTAGGAACAGGAAATTAAAAAAAAAAAAGCACTAAAATACAAAATGCTTGTGAATTTGTTCTGCTTGTCATGTTTATACGCTATTTTTATGCACTCTTCAGAGATGTTAATGTTGTATACATACATCTCTCCAGGGAACTCCCATGTGCTTTATTATTTAAATTGCTTTCTCTCTGTTCTGGAAAAATGCATGGTTTTGAAAAATACCTACAGTGTGAGGCAGACTATGTAGAAAATATGTATTGAATGAAAGGAGGTAAAAACTAGTCTAGCTAGGCACATTTGACTGATTGCTGGGTTATGCTTTACCAGATGATTAAGGAAATAAATGGCCAAGAGCATGGTAGTAGGAATACATTTGGCCTTGAATATTCAAGTATTTATTTGCACAGGTCTCTCTTAATTCTAGATTTGTTGTATCTCAGTAATAGCCTATATGTACAAGCTGTTTTTTCCTACTCAGTCATAACAACTAGAGAAATACAGTGCCTTGCTTAGCATAGGAGGGATGCATAAAATTTGAGCATGTACTCTTGAAAAAGATGAAGCTAAAAGCATTCTTATTTTGCGACCTCTCTCCTCCTCATGCTTTGGCCTTTCTTTCACATCTGTTCCAGTTGTCTAGGTCTTTCACAGCCTGTTGCTTTTGAAAATTTCATCAGTGTCTCTTAACAAATTTATTGGAGTATCTTTGCTCTTTTGTTTCAGCTTTTTTCTTTTGTATGCTCTAGTGCTGGGGAAGAACAATGTCCCTAAACAGCAACTCCAACTGAAATTAAACAAGCCAACATTAAAGTGTTCCAGAATCGGTTCTGGGCACTGAATGAGTCATACTACTGCAGAGGGAAGTTCAGGCCTTTTGGATTTTTATCCTCTGCTGTTGTAAAGGGACTGTGCTTTACTTGTCTCTGAGATTAAAATCTGTGAACAACACGTTATTTCAGAGAAATGCCAGGTTCTTACAGCAGATCAGAGAGACAGGCAGATCATTCAAGGGTTTTCTAATCCGGAATGATGATGTGCTTTTTTCCCTATCTTTTTAATTGAAAGAATTTGGCTACCTTATCAGCCCAGAACTGCTCAGAAATAGAGACATATCAGAAATAAACAGTGTGAGTTCTCACTCATCGATATGGATGTTGAGTGGCAAGAGGGAGTAAGCCATATCTTAAGTCCTTGTTACACCTTTCAGTGGAAAGATTTTAGGCAGTGATTGGCAATCTAAATCACTGTTTAAAATCTTTCTAGATCATGAATGTTTCCAAATGATAAAGTGTAACATTTGTATTGTTGTCAATCAGAATGGAGAAAAAAACTTAAACCTAGAGCTATATTTTATTAAACACAGACCTGATGCAGACACAGGTGCCTTTAGAATCAGATTTATTGAAATAGTAATAAGTACCATAATCTTGCTAGCTGCCAGCAGTCTGCTGCCCCAAATCACTTCATGCTGCATTAATATATTGAAATTACTTTGCTTAGGTTTTAGGTAAGTTCCTAAGGTAAACAGACTTAAAAGTGTATGTGTGAGAGTGAGCCAGCACAATATATAGGTGTGGTGGGTTGACCCTGGCTGGAGGCCAGGTGCACACCAAAACCACTCATCACTCCCCTCCTTATCTGGGCAGGGGAGAGTAAATATAACAAAAGGCTTGTGGGTCAAGATAAGGACAGGGAGGGCTTACTCACCATTTACCATCATGGGCTAAACAGACTTGGAGAAAATTAACGTAATTTAAGCAATCAAATCATGAATAGAAGAGAACTAAACCCAAATCTTAAAAACACTTTCCCCATACCCCTCCCTTCTTCCAGGGATGAGCTTTGCTCCTTATTTCTCTACGACCTCCCCACCAGTGGTTCAGGGAGAGAGGGAATGGTGGTTGTGGTCAGTCCATCACACACTGTGTCTGTTGCTCCTTCCTCCTCAGGGGAAGATCCTCACACTTTGCCCCTGCTCCAGCATGGGGTCCCTCCCACAGGAGACAGTTGTCCATGAACTGCTCCAAAGTGAGTCCTTCTCTTGGGCTGCAGTTCCTCACAAACTGCTCCAACATGGGTCCCTTCTGCAGGATGCAGGCCTTCAGGAGCAGCCTGCTCCAGCGTGGGTCCCCCCCAGGGTCACAAGTCCTTTCAGCAAACTTGCTCCAGCCTGGACTTCTCTTTCCATGGGGCCACAGCTCCTGCCAGGAGCCTACTCCAGTGGGGGCTGCCTCTTCGGTCATCCCCCTTCTCCAGTGTGGGGTCCTCCCTGAGCTGTAAGGGGGTCTTTGCTCCCCATGACCCTCCATGGCTTCAGGGACACAGCCAGCCCTCCCACCATGGGCTGACGGGGAACCTCTGCTCTGGCCACCTCCTCCCCACCTTCTTCACTAACCTGAGGGTCTGCAGAGTTGTTTCTCTCACATCTCACTCTCTCTGCAATTTCTTTCCCAGTTTTTTTCCCATTCTCAAACATGTTATCCCAGAATTGCTCCCACTGTTGCTGATGGGCTTGGCCTTGGCCAGCAGTGGGCCCCTCTTGAAGCTGGCTGGCCTTGGGTCTGTGGGACATAGGGAAGGCTTCTGGCAGCTTCTTACAGAAGCCACCCCTGTACCCCCTGCTACCAAAACTTTGCCACAGGAACTCAGTACAATGGGCATGCAGAGTATTAACTCCTCATGGAAGACAGTGTTTTCACCCTAGTTTCTGTTGGTTAAATGCCTGGTAAAGGGTGGATGGGCAGTTGTTGTATACAAGTATTAAAAACACCAGGTTGTTCATGGTCAAGTCATAAATACTAAACCAATGTAAGAGCTTCCTAACTAATTCAGTGTATGCCTGTGTAAAATTAATTTATTTGTTTTGAAAAATAAATAATATTAAAGGAGTGTAAGTGTATCTCGCAAGCAGAAAGAGTGCAAGTCTATCAAATTGTACACCAAGGATTATTTTATGGTGTTGTATAACTGTTTTTCAATAAAAAGGTTTCTTCTGTGAAGAGACAGACATACATACAAACAAACAACAATAATATCCTAGATGTTACAAGAACGTCTCTGTCTTACTTCTAAAATCTTCTGATTCACCCTGGAATTTGCTCAAGCAGACTGGCCAATTTTTTGTTGTATTTAATTTCTTCTCTTTGAATATTTCTCTGTGTGTGGTTTTTTTTTTTTTTAAACTTCTTAGAATTTCTGGAAGTGAGTGATACTGTTTTGCTTTGCGTGAATATGCTGTTTTACTCGATAGACCTCCACTCCATATGAATATCTTAGAAGATTAACAAAAACATACAGCTAGAAACAGAACATAAATATGAAGGTTTTTTGGTTTGTTTTGTCATCTCTTAAACTCCTGTTAAAAAAAAGAAGTTTGTAATTGAGTTACCACCTCAGTAGAAGTGTTTGTATTTTAATTGTCCTCTGTTGTTTAAAAGCTAAGCAATGTCAGAAAAATATTAAATTTGAAGTCTGTAGGGGTTTTTTGTCTCTTTTCTGTGTTTGACAGTTTTTAAATGAATAGCAATTACTAAGGCTTAATGATTAAGATGCTGAAATACAAGTGTACATATATTTGTATATATGGTTCTGCTTGAAGTTCATTATGAATACCTTCAGTTTGCACTATTTATTTTGCTAATATTTTAGTCATATCTGTGGTGGGTTTGTGTTTGTGTGGTGACATGGTAGCAGGTAGGGACTACAGGGTTGGCGCCTGTGAGAAGCTCCTAGAAACTTCCCCAGCTCAGTTGGACCCTTTGCAGGCCAAGGCTGAGTCAGTCAGCATGGTGGTAACAGCTCTGTGATTAACATATTTAAAAGGGAAAAAAACACTGCAGAGAAACCTGCAGAAGGAGAGAGGAGTGGGGTGTGAGAGAGACAACCAGGCAGACACCCATGTTAGTGCAGAAAGACAGGGAAGAGATGGGCCAGAGCAGAGGTTCCCCATCAACCCGTGGTGAGAGGGCAGGCTGTGCCCCTGCAGCCATGGAGGGTCACAGGGGAGCAGAGACCCTCCTGCATTCCAGGGAGGACCCCACGCCGGAGCAGGGGGATGCCCGAAGGAGGCTGTGACCCTGTGGGCAGCCTGTACTGGAACAGGCTCCTGGCAGGAGCTGTGGCCCCGTGGAGAGGGAAGCTCAGGCTGGAGCAGGTTTGCTGGCAGGACTTGTGACCCCATGGGTGACCCACGCTGGAGCAGGCTGCTCCTGAAGACCTGCACCCCATGGGAGGGACCCACGCTGAAGCAGTTTGTGAGGAACTGGTTGTTTAAACATCTGGGGTTTTATCTCTCATTAGCCTACTCTGATTTGAATGGTAATGAATTGATTTTTGTTCCCCAAGTGAAATCTGTTTTGCCCATGACCATAACTGGTGAGTGATCCCTCCCTGTCCTGGTCTCAACCCATAAGCTTTTCCTTGTATTTTCTCCTCCCCATCCCACTTGGGTGGGAGGAGTGAGTGAGCTGCTGTGTTGTGCTGAGTTGCCGTCTGGGCCTAAACCACAACAACCTGTTGTGTTTAGCAGGAATAAGGTTCATAATGCTCTGAATGAAAATTTGGTAAGCTTTAAAGGTCTGAAAGTAGGGCATCTGTTTGTATGACTCATGTCCCAGCTCTAATAAACTGCACCAGTCTAGCTGCTGGAAGCACCTCTGGGCCTGTTCAGTGAGGTGACTTCTTGTGATGTTATGTGACAGTTCTCAGTATTACATCCACAGAAAAATAGTAGTCAGGGAAGGTTCTTCAGTCTTTTTGTTCAAATATACGTTGGACAAGAAGTAATCTCTTCAAACTTTATCCTAGTAATGAATAGCTTGGTTTTTCTCTTGTATTCTGTAAGAACTGTCTTATCCTGCTTTCTGGCTGTGGTATGTATTTGTACATTACACATATTTGTACAAACATGGCTGTAAGTGTTTAAGACACATTATGTGAAAGAAATAATTGAACCCCATTTATTGTTCCCCTGCTTTCCTGAGTTAAAACCGTAACTTGTACTTTTGTTTCATACATAGTCCCAGATGTTTTATGTGACTTCTGTGAATTTTGTCTAAATGCATTAACTAGTTTAATTAGCTAAGTATACTTTTCTCTTGCGTGTATTTTGAGCATTGCTGGAATGGATTAAACAATGATTTATTTACTTTTGTGTCCGTTTCATCCTGTAGCTATTTTAAATAGAAAAAGTAATGCGAAGATACTCTTCTGTGGACACTGATTTCTGTGCAGAGGTGACAAGTAAAAGATTTGTCACTGAAGATTCTTTCTTTTCACAAAATTTGTGTATGTACAGTTTTTATGTATACCTATATGTGTTCATATATGTTAGCTGTAGTGTATGAATAGCATGTAAATAATTAATAAGACAGTTTTCTAGTAATGTAGATTTTCTTCAGCAAACAGTATCATACAAATTGATTAAGATCTTGTGGGGTTTTTTTTCAATGCAACCTCCGCTACTCATATCCTGTGTGCTCCCATATCTACCGATGTGGCTCTTATTTTTTTTTTTCATAAAGATTCTTTCACCTCTGTGCAGAAAAAATATACGTATTGCTTTTGCTTCTTTCAGTGGATTTCAGAGAATGCTAAAATAAGATCTTTCTCTTGCCATGTGCTCTCTTCAGATGTTTAATCAGTCACAACATTTTTCCTATCCAGTTCCCACAGCATGGACATGATGGATTTCTGTCCATGACCTTCACAACTGGTGTACCCTCAGTTGTCGAATCTCCAGTGGTAGCCAGGATAGGTGTTGGTGGCAATGGAGAAAACTGAGCTGTTGCTCCTGGGGGCAAGGATTCCTCCCCCTTCATCATTCTGCTTCCATTGAGCATGTGCTGATGATAATGCCCCTGGGACTCGGAGAGGTAGTCACCTCATACGGTGTCATTCCATGCGGAAGGATGACACCATTCCAAACCATTAGTCTCTGAGTCCATAAACTGCAGTCCACTAAGATTAATTTCCTCTTCCACCAGTATCTCCTGATCTCTGATGTTTCTGATGAGCACTTTGTCTTTCACGTCCAATGCACATGTTTGTGTGGCCACGGAAGTGAATGTAATCTGCAATGACTGACCCATATTGTGAATTACAGTGTGAGGGTATACGTAACATGTACAGTATTACCCTCAAGAACTGCCAGACTAGTCTCAACTATGTACCTGTGGGCATAGGCTCTGAGCAATGACATGAAATCAGGGCCAGAGTTTGTTTCACCTTTGCAGATAATCATCGAGTGGTCAGTGAAAGAAACCACTCAATAGGGTGGAAACAACAATAACTCCATCACACTAGGGCAGAGGCTAACTTGGTTATCCTGAAGGGCATCCAGCAGGACCACAAGTAGGTGTAGCCTCTGCAGCTCCAGTTGAAAATTAGATCCTCTGTTTCATTGTTGTAAAATTGCCAACAACAATATCTATATATATGATATCTAAATACGAAAAAAAATAGCTGTTTCCTCAAGAGTTGGCTTTGCTTCTTTGTTACTGGATGCTGCCTGTAAATAATTAAGTACATAAATAATCATCACACATATTTGTTATTTATCTGAAGGAAGTGGCAGAGTTTTAGAAAAATCAAAAGATCAAGTAGTGAGCTGGTGACTTGCTTGTGCATTGAGTTGAGTGAGTTTCTTAGGAAGGAAAATGGGACTTTTAGAGCTGTCCATCTAGGCTATGATGTTCTGCTGTGGGGGCAGAAACTACACTTGTATGTGTGTATATGTGTGTGAATATATTTGCCTGTTAATATCATACTGACATTTAAGAGCTCATTTTCTGGTTTGGCTTTGGTGGGCTTTGGAAATTCTTAAAAACTTAGTAATTTTAAAACAGTACGTTATGCTAGCACAACTAATGTGAATGATGCCTGACTTAGGGCAATATTTCTTGTACCCATAGGAGATGATCAGTGATGTGTCTGCCCATGAAGGAAATAAGACATATCTGTAGTTTAGCTGGTATGATTGATGCTGTATTAGGAGATTTTACTAGAACAGCTCTTTTGGTCAGAAATTGCACTTTACCTCATCTTTGGCTGACAGAGCTAAGGAAAAAACACGTGCAGAGATGTACCTAGCCCAAATGAGAATATAAATCTTTCAACTGCCTGAACCTGGAGCATATGAATTTCCCTTTAACTCTACTCTTCAATGATTACTGCTACACGCTTACCCAGAGGCTGATGAATGCAGCGTTTCAAAGCTGCCATGCCATGCCATCACCAGTTGCTAGAGCTTTTCCTTACTTATTATTATAACACAAAGACAAATTTGTCAAACTCTGACAACTATGTGAAAGTACCCAACTGCTGGTGTAAGCACCCTTAGGCACCTGGGTTTGAAAATTGCTTTAGCTGACCTTCTTCCCCTAAATTTAGTATGTCTGCTGCTTTGAATAGGATATAAGTTAACAGACGCCCTCAGACTGAGAAACTGGCTAAAAGTACCCAATAAGGCTTATTTCATTATTACAAACAATACTGCCAATATCTAGTTAAATAAGTGTGGCTAAAAGCCAAGCCTCAGAAGTATGTAACCTTCTGTAATTGTTTGGGTTGGCATGCATTTTTACTGACTGGAAAGCATGCACTGTTCATGGATATGCTTGTTGTATGGTTCAGGGTAACTGTGTTGTATGATTTAGTGATACATGAAACATCTGCTCTACTGGATCTTAGAATGTTTACAGCTTTTAGGCACTGAAACAGTGGCTTATGCCTGCATATTGTACAACTTCCAAAGACCTTGATGCTAACGAGATAAATTAATTTGCTTTCTGTATAACAGCTGGTATTCGGATGGTCAAGGGATAAAACCTCTCCTTTGAAACTTGCAGAACACTTCAGTCATAGAATCACCATGAACAAGACTACCTGTACTCTACATGGGAGGAGCAAAAGTGTGAGTAGAAGGTTTTCTTTTCCTTGCTTCTATTCTTACTGTCAGTGCTCTTCCATACTACTTATGTGCTATGTTACCCTTTCAAATACCACTTTCTGAGGAGAGCAACTGTAATAAAATCTTTGTTAGTTGTACCCTATTCTCATATGTGTAGCCTAAATAAATATGTATGTGTGATTTGCATACATAGAGATAGTATTGTTGAATGTTTGTATGTTTTTGAGTATTTTTTGAGACATATCTCAGAATGTATTTTACACAGTTATTAAATTTTTTTTTCTTGAGTATTCATTGAAATGTAAGTTTACATATTGTTTATAATGTAGTCAGTCATAAATGTATGCCCCTGCATTGATGTTGGTACCAAGGACTGCACTCAATTTGATAATGCATTGTTGAAATATTGACTGTGTAATGTTCCAGGAGACCAATGAGACAATATGTTAATAATTTATACATAGGTTTGCATAAGGCTTAATTTTGGTTGGTTTCTGGTCTTCGTGGTGTTTTGTTGTTCTATGTATATATGTCTCCCGGTATCCAAGGTTGCTACTGAAATAAAAAGGTTTAGATGCTACTGTAGCTTTTTCTGTCTTCCAGGTGCTCATGGAACTACATTAATGTGTGGTATTATATACCAGTGACTCTGCCTTGCAGGCACAGACAAGAACTGAATGTTCCTTTCTAATATGCTACTGCTGTGTTTAAGCTGTTGAATGTGCCCCTTCTCCTAAAAGACAAGGACACTTTACTTAAGTGCTTTAATAAGTGGTAATAGGAAAGAAAAGTTCTAATCTGCATCTACAAAAACACTGCCTCTAGAATGACAGAGGATACAGTCATATCTCCTTTTTTTTGCTGAGGGGCTCCCAGCTTGTATGTAAACAGAATTCATTTAAGAAATATTCCAAACCCACTCTGGATTCAGATTTTTTTTATTTTCACCTAAGTATCTTCCACCTTGCCCTATAATGACATTGGGACTGCTGTATCTGCTTTGTGGCCGCTCACTAATGCCTTGGTCTGTCTGCTTCTTTCTCTCTTGTGCTCCCTCAGTTTCCAAATTCAGTGGAGTTTCTTGGACCTTAGTTGACTATCCAGAATTGCCCAAGTTCCTCCCTATTCTCTCAGGTGTGGCGAGGAAGCGCAGACATCTCTGCCTGGTGTGCAGCTTCCTGAATCTGGCAGGCTGTATCTGCTTGAGCTCCTGGGCATTGAGAGCAGTAACTCTTTTTGAGTTATTCTGAAGAATTTATTTTTAAAAAATTCTCTCTATGTAGATGAATATTTTTGTTTCCTGTAATTTTACTGTACATATTATCAGCATATGTATGTATAGCCATAAGGGAAAAGTGTCAGAAGTATGCTAAATTCATCTTGGTGCCACCGTTTGATATGTGGATCAAATAAACACCGTGATGTGTCTCAATAAACTGAAGATAGGTATTCAGAGTGCTTAATAAAGCTTCACTGTTGCTGTTGTCTGAAGTGCTGAGGAATTTAAGTAACAGAATTATTTTTTATCAAATATATTCATCTTTATTAGTTCAAGGTTCTTCATATTTTAGTAAAAAAAATCCTAGTATGTATTTTGTCAAATCAAGTTCTAAAAGTTCAATAAACATATTGAACATTGCAGGCCCTGAAAGAGAATTTTTTAACCTACAAAATAAGCTTCATTATTTTTAGTGTTAAATCCTAGCAAATCTTGCTGTGTGAACTTAATCATAGCCACCTGAGGCTATTTTTCTTTAAACTGGGTGTATAAAAGATTTCCTACTGTTTGTTCGTTGTTTTTAAATTGCAAAATATGTAATCCCCAAGAAATTATTTTAAGCCATGTGGTGACATGCTGTTTAAATAATTCCTTGACTAGTGCTCATACGGGGATAGTGGCACTATTTGAACAAAAGCAACTTTGGAAAAGTATCTCATTACTCTTGTTGGTTACAGACAGAGGTTTTATGTCATGTAATGGTGACATCACATCTTCCATCTTCCTACATGGCTGTCAGTTTGAATTTGCATTGTCAAATTTATTCATGGTCTGCCAGACCAGTTTTTTAATCAACAGATCACCTAATAAGTAAATAAAAATGTCATCAGTGAACTGAATCATCTTAAAACAGAAAATCAGAATATAGGTTTTATTTTTATTTCATAGGATGTTGTCACATACTTTTCAAAAAGTTTTTAGTATTTCTAGGAAGCGTGGCAATCAGTGGTTTCAGATGTGACTGAACATAATTTATCTAATATGAAATATGAAGCTGCAGATATCTGCAAACATTTTGGGTTTTTTCACTGAATGTAGAACTAACTGTGCATCATGAACCAGCTGAAACTTACTTTAGTGGTGTAGAATAATAACTGCAGATACAAAATACATTGTTAACATTTGAAATTTTTTTCTGACGTCTGTTTAAAAAAAAATAATTTGCAAGTGATCTTGTTGTTGAAAATACGTTGTTAATATTTATTTTTAAACTTCCTCTAATACATTTTTATTCCATTGCTTGTACTTCATGTCCTCAGATAGCACAATAGGTATAATCCTTCTACCCCTTTGCCTTCTCCTTGGCTGGTTTGTAGGGTATTGCTGTTCATTCTTCTGTTTGTAGCCTATGGAGTTGCATTTAACTGTGCTTTGTAATAAGGGTTTATGGAGTAGTCAGCTCTTTCTTTCACTCTTGCTCACAGCATTCAGTGAAGATGTCTGCATTTATGTCCTTTCAATCTCTGTGTTCTATTTGTCTAGTCCCTCTTAGTCAGTTTGCCTAGGTAGTTTTTTGTTTCTTTAAATGGTTTCCTCATAAGTTCCTCCTTTCCTGAAATGTCTAATTTTCTGGTGTCTTGTACTGCTGAGAATATTCTAGGTGTTTTATTGCTTTAGCTTCCATGACTTACCATCTGGTACTTCTGGAAATACAGCTAAATGTTCTTTGCCTCCTTCTCCTCCCCTCCCCTCCCCTCCCCTCCCCTCCCCTCCCCTCCCCTCCCCTCCCCTCCCCTCCCCTCCCCTCCTCTCTCCTCCCCTCCTCTCTCCTCCCCCCCTTCTAATTTGGTTCTCCACCGGCCCGTACAAAGTTACTTCTAGGGTAGAATAGGGGGTTTAGTTGGTACTGATGAGCTATGGAGAAAGACTTTTGGGAATGTTTTTATAATGAAACACTGAGCTTTATTATTTGTGTTTTAGAAGCGCTTCATATTTTTTTATAACTGGATAAATAGCCAATGTACTTCTACAGACACCTTTACAAATTTCAACATAATTTGTTCTTTATCAAAAGGCATAATGAAATACACTGTTAATTGGTATTTTTAAATCAAGCTTTCAGCCTGTCTTCAGTTAAATTAGCACAGCTTTACTGACGATTAATACACCATCAATAGTAAATAACTTTTCAATAGAGTATTATAATAACTAGGTTTCTATGGGAGTATACTGGAGGCATATTTGGTCTGCTAAAGGAAGTAAGATTCTGCTTTCAGGTGATGAGACTGCTAGTATATGTGGAGAAGAGAATGAAGTCTGAATGTTGCACTGTGTGGGTGTTCGTCTTGGAACATTGTGTCAGAAGTGAGTCAACTCTTGTGAAATCAGAAAGTAGCTACATTGCAAGAAAACGAACCAACCAAGAGGATATGTTTAGCAACTGGGCCTGCTTAAACTGTGGAATTTCAACAGCTTCAACAACAACATCAAAAAAAGGAACAGGGGGCAGAAAACAAAATTAGAGCATTTGTGCGGTTGTAAAGAACAAAGTCTGCTGCATGCTTCAATAGTATTTGCTCGGCCTTTTAACTTAAAAATATCTGCAAAAAGGCTAGCAGTGTGAGGCTGTTCTGATTTCATAAACGTATTACGTATAAAAGGTGTATTTTCAACAACTACGACTTCCGGACAAACTACAGATCACTAGAGGGTGACAAAAGAGCTGTCTGATTCTATGATCAAAACTTTAAAAGCAAAGTTGTGACTACTGTTGGGATCAAAAGATGCTGGACCTCCGAAGGGAATGCTCAGAGAGACTGCAGCAAAGCTTCTGAGAGCTTAGCTGCGTGCAGAAGTTCCGTGGGGGAGGGGGGAACTCATGTGAATGCAAAGCAGACACGGAGCAACCATAGAGATGAAGCAAAGGAAGGCGGAGAGCTATTTGCAAACAGCTGACTCACTGAGATGTTTTCATCCAAAGTACTTAAGGCGAGATTGTCATAACCTTTGCTTATGATGTGGGGGAGTGAAGAGGAAGTTAAAGACTTCCTTTATTCCTATGCTCATTTCTGCTTAGATTATGAGTCACAGAGAAGACAAAGAGCCAGGGGTTTTTTGTCCACCACTCCTGTAAGCAAATGGTCAGGGAGAGGGAATGTCATCCTGTCCATCCCAGCCGTATCCAGTACGCTTCCCTGCTCGCCAGCTAGAATAGCTATTCAGTGGTAGGGTAAAACACTCTACAACGAAGAGTGGAGTGATGTAGTTCTCCACAGAGAGTGTGAAGGAATTGCAAATAAGCTCAGTTCCAGGCCCTTTTCTGTCACAGTGCAGTTCAGTCAGACAGCAATCCTTGCTTTAGGTCAATAATTCTAAGTAACCAATTCGTCAACAGAAATGGGAGAAGCTTGCAGTGTTCCAGAAACATACTTCATAATAAATTTGCATTACTTCCAAATAAATTGATTTTTTTCTCATTGCCAATGGTTAGGTCCATTTGTTAGCTGATAGAAGGATACTTAGAGGGAGATTGCTTGGACTAACCATTCTTTATTAATGGGAAGAAATTACATTACGTATCCTTTATCTTCTTCCACCTCTCCATCTGTAATACAGACTTTACAAAGAAACAAGATAGAAAAGGCAAAGGTGGGACATTACTAAAGGGCAAATTGAAGCCCATTCAGTGGTGCTGCTTTTCCTTTAATGTCAGCTATTGTGGTTGCCTGGCAGAATAGACATTTTAAGCACCAAGTTCCCTCAAGCAAAGCAGCAGCTGATGCACAGGAAATGCCTGAAGAGAGAGTAAGTAATGCCTGGAGCAACGTTAACCCTTACTGCATGTTTTATAACATTCCTTCTACAGGGGTTAGTAACTTACATCTGTGACAAGAGTCCTGCCTTAGAAAGAATGGCTGGATTTGACTCCTAATACATCAATCCCTTTAACAGACAATTATTATTGATTATTTTTTCAATTAATTTACTGTATTCACACATGTACATTTGAAAATCCGCTTTTAATTGTGGTATTATCTTTTGGAGAAAGAGAAAAGGTTCTATAGGAGGAAGATACTAGTGTATTCCTCACAAAGCAATTGCAAATGTGTTTCTTTCCTCCCACTCATTCTGGAATTCTTCCTTTCTGTCTTCCACCCTCTCCAGTCTTTCATAAATGTTCCCACTAATGTTTCCAGCCATCCTATTCTGATCAGATCTCAAAATCTGTTCTCCATGCTTTTCTTCCTTCTGTGTCTGATTTTTCTGACATTAATGCACATGCTTTTGTCATCATTCTTTCTTTTTTCATGACTTATCTCCTGGTTCAGCTTCTGTCTACCTTCTTAACTAAGTTCCAGCCTTTCTGAGGGAAGTCGTACCTCCTTATCTCAGGTCTGCGCAGTAATTAGAAGTTTGTGACTTATAACTGCACCATTTTGGAACATAAAAGTAGCCCCACATAGATGCTAGTAGATTTAGCAAGCCTAACCTGTAACTCAAATACCATCCACAATTACACAGATCTAAAAAATAATCTGTGGACAAACAACATTTATTTATTTTAAATTACATTAACAGAAAATTTCTCTTGATGGTTTGAGTGGGTCTGACAGAATTTTACAGCTCAGCTACACTAACAAACTCTTGAAGTGTAGCTGCATCTTTACTTCTTTCAGAGTTCTTGCACATTTGTGTCACTGGTATCCTCTGTTCCAGTTCTTCCTATCTCCAAGGATAATTGTCTACATGTGAGGCTGTATCTTCCTAGCAATACAGGTTACTTTTATACTTCTGAGTCTTTCTGCCCAGTTTTGGAATTCAGTCCATCTGTGAGAGGCAGAGTGGATTGTTCAGGCCTGTTTCATGGGAAAGGCTGGGAGATCTCAGCCTTTTGTATCAGAATTGCACCTACTTCTGTGTTTTACTGCTTACTAATTGCCCCAAACAAGTTCTTGTTCTCAGAATCCAGCTTCAGCCTCTTGTTTTTGCTGTTTGAGGGAAACTGCTCTCAATTTTGTAATCATTTATGAAAGTGGTGAAAATAAAATTAAATGAACATAAAGATCCCACTCTATGATTGTAAGAGCATATACTTACATTAAAGAGTGTAAACTTAGATACAGGCAAAAGTGTTAGGAAAGGAAACAATACATAGATAACTGAAATGACTGAGGGCCTGGAGCAGATGAGTTAGGAAGAAAGATTATAAGGATCAGGACTTTACACTATTATACTTAACAATGAAGAAGGCTAGTGGTCAGGGGAGGAGTGGAGGAAAAGTGTGAAGGTGGTGGATAAGGTAATTAAAGCATAGTAGTATTAGAGATTCAAACAACATGGTCCCTCCCTACTTTTCTTGCCAGTTATTTGTTACTGTACAGTTCTAATCCGTGAAGATGGTCTTCCAGGCTCTTCAGTTTGCAGTCACTGCATCTTTTGATTCCATCTTTCAAACCAAATTTTGAAACGGTGCCTAGGAGAAGGCTGACTGATGCTGACAGACACATAAGGGGAATGAGCATGTGACTGATGCATTCTAGATACAGAGGGAAATGCAATACTTTGTAATTTCTTTTGTAAAGTACATTCCTTTCTTGTTTATCTTTCTCTTGTCATTTTAAATTGCAGGTTGTTATGGTCCATATCCCTGGGTCTGTCAGAGTACCTGCAATGGCTAGAACAACTGGTTCTCCAGTATGATGAGGTTCTTGGCATACTTGCAATATAAAGTAGTTTTAACAGAAATATACAGATATCAAGTATCTGGAATTGTGATAGATGTAAATGCTGAAAGTACTAGAGAGTGGTAAGAAGCAGTAACATGGAGGATGTTTGTAGGGGGACAAATAGCATAATTAGTGACAGAATAATCTTCTAGATATTATTGTGGAAAATGGAAATGGTTTCATGCAAGTTATTATGGAAAAATATAGATAATTCACTGGCAAGGATTACAGTTCTTTGGCCACTAGCAGTAATGGTAGACGTGAAGAATTTGAAACAGAATGTGAGTAACAGTTGAGCACTATTAAAGTTTGAGTAGGCTGATGAGAGCATTAAATTTCAGAACTAAGACTGGCCCTGAACCCTTAGACTGCTCTCCTGTTATTGGAGTTTTATAATTTATACTGTGTTCCTTTAGCAGTAGCTTCAGAAACAGCTGTAATTGTGTGTGCAAAATGAGCTTTTTAAAACTATATGCTATACACTTATTTTCCTTGTGACACAAGCAATATATCTTATCTTCTACCTGTGTTTACATACATGTCTGCACACATGCATGTATGGCCTAGAAATGCAGAAAGCATATGCTATGAGTGTATATCAGGAAGCCCCCAATGAAAACAAACAAACAAACAAACCCCAAAAAAACAACTTTAAAGGAATACATAGTTCCATACAGAAAAATTTCAATTGTAAACCTGAAACCAGCTAATAACAAACTTGCTTTTCTACAAAATATTAGGCTTCTCTCACCTAGTGCACTACATTCAGAATAATTTGAGTTTGGTTACCTTACTTAGCATCTTACATGGAACACTGCACTTTCGTGCCTGTAATATCCATGAAAGTGCTGGTTAAATCTTCTGGTTCTTACTTTTTTCCTTCAGCACTGCAGGATCTGGAAAAATCTGTTTTGTCCATTTCTTCCTCTCTCTTCTTTTTAACTTTGATTGGATTAACTATGATTTGGACCTAAATCCAGCTTCAAAAAAGGGAAGAAAATGTGCAAGTTCTGCAGAAGTTCTTATTTTCATTAAATTTTATATGATTTCATTAAATTATTATATTTAGGAAACTGTTTTCTGATTTTTTTTAATCTTACCTATGTTGAATTAATACTAATTTACTCAGTAACAATTCTGTAGATTTAAATCAAACTACCTGTGGATTTTAGAGCACTTCACAATATCATTCTCTAATTTTTGGTCTCATCAAAAAAAGGGTCTTTGTCAGGTTTCAAAGAACATGTCTTTTGATAGATCTTCAATATAGCTTGAGGACATAGTTAATAGAGACAAGCAGCCTTATCTTTAGCCAAGCCTGGGCAGCAAAAGGCCCCATAAAGTACTGGTCTCTTCTTTCAGAGCTGCGCCTGAGTTCATGTAAATGTTTCAATTTTCAATGTGGATCTAAGAGACAAACCTGTTTCCAAGATTTTTGGTGAAACTTCTGGGTTGATGGCAGCTGATGCTTTGGAGATTGAATAAAAATTGATTGACAGAATCTTGAATAAGATGCCCAAAAGATCAAATGATACCCTGTGAGGTGTTTGTTTCATGTCCCAGTACGGAGAGAGCTCAGAGGGAACAAAACTGTGCGGTTTGTCCCTCTATACTTCACTTCTGTTATTTGTATTTTTCACATTTAAATATGCAGAATAACTAGTGGTTTTCCCGTTCCCCACCTTTGTCTCTTCATAGAACCAATTAAAATTGTCCCTGTCCATCAAACCTTCAGTACATCGTAACAAAAATAGCTTATTATTTTGATGCCACCAAAAGGCAATTTGTGAGTTACCAACCTCTGTCTTGTCAGTCCACAGGTGGAAGAATAAAAGAGGCCCAAACTTGCTCTAGGGTTAGCACTCCTATCTTGGATCCTGCGTTCTAGAAAACTATTTGTTTCCCAGATCTATCTGCTTCTCTTATTGCTCTGTACTCTGCTTCTGTTCGCATTTCCCCCTTCTTTAAAAAAATCAGGGTACTGTACCAACAGCCTTATTTACTAATGACTTCCCCTTTTCTTTTTCCAAAATAGAAAATAATAGCAGCCTTTAAATTTGACAGAATTTCACTACATTATGTGGCCCTCCTGATTACCAGGCTTTGTTTGGTATAACTTACAAGCTTAGCAGTTGCTCCATGTTGCTAACTGTTGCCTTGCACCTAAGCTTTTCAGACTTGTTTATAGTTCTTTCATGAACCTACCTGCTGGTTTAGAACATTATTTGAGTCTCTCATCGGGTATTAGACCAGTCAACTTTCTTTCCTGTGTACGATCCAGAAAGATAAGGAAAGCAATTATGCAACGCCCAAAATAATTGATCTGTTACAATGTGTAAACTGAACCAATTTCAGTTAACTGTCTTGCCAGATCATATGTTGCTGTAAAATGTGATAATAATGATAGTAATAAAACAAACAAACAAAAAAAAGGTTAGGGCTCATATGAAAAAGTCAATGCAGCAATATCTGAGTGGCAGATAAGTAATTTGCATGCGCTTAAACACAAACTACAACTGATTGCAACATGATACAATGAACTAACCTACTCAACATTATTGGCTAAGGGATTGAGAAAAACGTCAAAATTTTATATGAGATGAATATTTTTTTTCAGCATATATGCTGCGTTTCTTCTGACAAATTATGAATTACCACGACTTGAGAAAACTGACTTCAAAACCTAAGTGAACTATTGAAAATATATAGACCCTATACTTGCCAATTTCTCTGTTAGGTAAGCAAATTGTTGAGTTTTTATTTGTGGTTTGTTTATGAAGTTTAAAACTTAGAGGCTCTCACACTTTCGTCTACATTCTTTTCACTGGACATGCTTTATAATTAACGTCACTTAATATCCAACTTCTGTCTCTCTCCGGGGCAGAACATTGCATATCATTGATTTCCCAACAGGGATCTATATCCATATTACACGACACATGCTGAGACCCAGATATTGCTTAGTAACAATAGTCCCTGAATGACAACATAAGAGCAAATGTACTAGGGTGAGAGGGGAAGACTTTATTCATGGATAGGGAGGAAAATTTTAATCAAATTGTTATGTATCTACAAGCATCTACTTCTGGTGTCTTCTTCAGTTGCTTTGCTTCATGAAATAAATGCTAGGATGCATTGGTACCCTTAAAAACTTCCTTCTAGAAACAATTTTCAGCTGTTAGTCTGTTAGGTTGTTATAGAAATTAGGCTTTCTCTGTTCATCTTTTGAAATGGCAGCTCCTCTGTCCCTGGAAGCTTTTTGTTTCAGGAAAGAAAAAAGATAAACTACATTGGAAATTGCTAGGAGTTAAAGCAGTGAATAACAATGTTTTGGAGAGAATGTGTAGTTTTCTGATAAGACCTGAGTTGAGGGGATGTAGGGGTGATCATTAGAAAACCAGCATGATGTTATAGCTGTAATTGGACCTTTCTCCAAGTTTCTTTGCAGACTGTTCTAGCATCTCACTCTACATGTGATCTAGCAGTTCACTCAGTCTGCATACAGACTCAGTTTAAAGCACCAAATAACACTCAAAACTGGAATTTGGAGACAGCTACAGTTTTCTTCTAGTGTCTATGCTGTACCATTTTCCTTCCACACTCTGAATGTTTGCTAATTTTCTTCAAACTATATTCTCCTTGGGGCAAAAGATGATACTTTTAATACCTGAAATTCTATATTGCAAGGCTGAAAATTACTTTTTTATCAAATGAGTACTCACACTATGATGAACCTTAACAGGGTCCTCACTGATGAGAGGTACTACTGTTTGCCATAAACTGTGGAGCTGAAAGCTTCATAAAACTGCTATCAGATGTAAACTTTTCTTAATCCCATTTTTTTTCTCTCATTTGCATCATCAAAGGGTACTGTGTCCTACCTACCTTTAAGTAAAACTAAACTGGTATAAGGGAGAGACATCAAAACTGATATAAAGGAGACAGCAATGATACTTGCTACTTACCCATTTAATTACTGTCATAGTTCTTTTCCATCCTGTGTATTTTGGGTTCACTGCAGCCTGAAAAATCTCCAGTCATAAAATTATATACAAATAAATGTCCTGAATTTCCTTTCCCTGTTTTCTCTTGATAAAATCTAAAGCTGCTATGTTAGAATCTAGATTGCAAGATTTTAAATTACTATCATCTAATTTGCCAGGTAATAAGAGCATATAGAAAAGAATTGGAACACTTTGCAAACTTTTGAACATGGTTGTAACAGCCGTCATAAATGCTTCAATTGAAAGTACTTCATATTTTCCAATCAGTCCTCTGGTTTCATTGGTTGTGCAGTACCTTGTACAGCTAACCAGTTGTATTTCCTTAATCAAGTACTGGAAGAGAAGTCTGATTGGAACTGTTGCTATTTTAGAAGCATCTGCTGTTTTCATGATTGCTTCTTACTTTTCATCTGCACTTTGGTACAAAGTTTTAATTAAAGTAGCTAAAATAACAGACAACAGATGTGATCTACTCAGCTACAAGTCAGCACTTTGAGATTCCTCTGTGGATGAACAGAAATTAAAACAACTAAGTTTCTGTAATTTATTTCAATTACTTTGTGTACCAAGTTTTGTTAATCACTGTTGTCTTGCACCTTTTGAATAGCTAATAACATGGGATTTCTCAAGTTACCTACAGCCTTTACAAAAGATATTTTGGAGATGTGAAATTCCTCCCTGTTTCTAATTTCCTACTGACAATGTTCTCTACTGTTTCTTTCATTCCTGTTGTGTTATATTAAATAATCCACATTGCTATGCTTTTGGATGAGTTGTCAGCAGCAAAGGTAGAGTCTGGAACCTCTAAAACTTTTGTATTGTGATGACAAACTCATCAACGCCACATAGTGGACCAAGTGTGACTTGCATAATTCCCTGGGAAAGCAAACTGCAGTGTTTTGATTGTCCCAATTACAAGGCTCAATGTACTAACTCTGGCTTAAATCTTTACCTGTTTTCTTCAACTATAGGATTTTGTATTTGTAGAAAAGTGTGTGGAAAAGGAGAAGGAAAGGAGGAACTGAGATTTTTTTCCTGTAGAAAATTTAATTAGAATTAAATATATGCTAATTGATTAGCTTGTGCGGACCATGATGTCATTTGCTGAGTTGCTGCCTAATGGACTTTATCAGTCAGCAGAACAGTCAAGATAGAATGGGATGCAAACTAAGAATAAATTTATTTCATGCTTCTTCCCTAATTTTGCCTTCCCCTTCCTCCTCCCAAAGTGTTTAGAAGTACTAAGTCTCTGTTCATTTTTCCTTTAGTTAACCATATGTTCTTATTCTGTTTCTTACTGTGTAACAATTCCTTCTACTGTCCAGTTTATGTTTGTGATTCTACTTTTAACGTTAACCTTTCCTCTGGTTGTGTTTCTCGATGAGTAATCCCTCTAAATGGTAAACGCAAAGTAATTAAAAAAAAAAAAAGTCCACTGTAGTATTCTAAGATTGAATCAATGAAAAGAGATGTAATAGAGAAGCCACAGTAAAAGCAGAGACTCTGAGAGAGAGATAATTATTTTGGCTCCAAGAGCATTGAAAACTCGCTGTGATGCATAGGCTGAAAGAATAAATATGATACAATTCATCCATCTAAGTATCACTAAGGAAAGACAAAAAACATTAATAGTGCAGTAAAGTAAGTATCATATGGTTGAGAATACCAAAACACTACTTTCACAGAGCTAAGTGACACTCTTTCCCCTGGAACCAAACCACTCCATCCGGAAGAGTATGTATTGGCTTTACAATATGCCTTGAAGGTCTGGCAAAAGAAAGCCCTCAGATTTGGGTAGACCGCAAGTTAAAATGTGCTTTAGAATGATTTATTGCTTTTGTCGAGGGTCTGGTAAGGTACCTTAGTTGGCATTTTACAGAAGAGAAAGGGAGCAGTTTGGACAGAAAAAGACACACTTTACGTGGCCTTGAAAACCCCTACGCAGCTTTGCACGGATGTCTTTGCTAGGAATGATTTAGTTTTATAAACCTAGAATTCAGAAAGGTTGAAAATACCATTTGCCTACTTGTTGCTGCCTGCTTATGCTAAGCAGAAGACTTACAATTGGATGCCCAACTTACTTTTTTAGGATGGATACATAATTGACCTCAAAAAGATGGTCTCCCTTCCACACTTACTCAAGTTGTTTAGATTTTAATTGCTGAGTTATACCTAGAATGAGTTCTTGCATGCTGGATTTAGCCAAGTGCAGTCTCAGCCAAAGAAATGGTGGGAGAACATACAGCTACTAAAGGAAAGATGTAGGACAGGTGACCGTGTCTAAACCAATGGTAATGCTGTCCACGCAGTCTTATCTTTTCCCCTACCAGTGTTATGCATGAATCAGTAAGAATGAGAGAATCCTGGTGCAAGTTTAATTTAAAAATTGTTGTGTGATATCTTTTGGGCATTTTGAGAGAAGATATATAACCAGAACTGTCTGCAGCCAGGGACTGAAGACTTGTTAATGACACTTTGTCAACATTTTGAAGACGGTTGGTGGACCAAAAAGAAAACAGTTGCATTGCAGGGAAAATGAGCATCATAATCTTTGAGTCTTGTTCAGTCTGAGAAGCCTGAAGGAGACAGGAAAGCTACAGATGTTGCTGGGGTTGTTTCAGTGAATTTCCAAGAATAGTAGCAGGGGAGAGGAAAGGAAAGAATGTTGGTAGAGGGACTCTTGAAGCACCCCAGAGTGAAGGACACTTTGCTAGCATATTCAATTCCAGTACACTAGTGTGTACCCAAGGTATTGTGTCAACGATACTGGCAACTGCTTTAAGCATAAGCACGCTTTTCTACTTTCCCTGTTCATGATACCCTTCCTCCACCAACACCCTCCCTCCATCAGCACCCTCCCCACTCCCCAACCCCTCCCCGACCTTTCTGCGGCTTTAAAATAAAACAGTCATGTTACAAAAGTGTTTTCAGAGAGGAAATGAGGAAATGATCAAGGAAGGAAGTGTGGAGTTTGCCTTAGCTGGGGTAGAGGGGGAAAGTTCAGCTGTTGAAACTCAGGTGAAAAGTGTGGGTGCTACAACGCAGAGGAATAGCTAATAAAACTTGCTTACAAAAATCTCTGCAAACCAGTGTTTTTGTGTTCTTCTGTATACAGCAGTCTATCACAGATGTCCAGCATTATTAAAAACCAAAATCTACTTTTGATGTAAGAATTCCTTTCTGGGTGCTATAGAAACAGAAGTACATTCCTGACATCACCAGGGCAACACAGAAATAACATTGTAAACACCCTTTCATTAGGGGTGTGAGAAACTCCAAAATTATGGACTGGACAGTAGCAGTAGCAGATGTGTTTGGGGATGTGTATTGTTTAGTTGGTGGTCAGAGGTTACAAGGCTGCCACATGGGATGATTGTGTAGGAAAGACTTTGATTTTTTGGCTGCATTAGTGAACAGGAGCAGGAAAGCACAAAACCTCAGACAAGAACCTGTATTTCTAATCATTTCTCTCATTCATGAAGTACTAAAAAGGGCAAGTTTTTCAAAGTACCAGAATAGAATCTAGGAAGCTGTGTCTTCAGCAAAGCCAGTAAAGTTAAAATGCATGGCTTAATATACCATTTGATAAGCACAAGAGTGGGGGAAATGTTTTTAAAGTTGGGACTTCTTATTGAAACATATAAAAAACTGCCCAAAAAGTTGATTATATGAAACAACAATCTACGTAATTAAAAATTCCTTTATAAGCTCAAGATATCTGGAGTTGAGGCTGTTTGTTGACATTTCTCTGCTGGAGTGAAAAGTGGAATTTTTCCCCTTGCTGAGTAATGTTTTTAGAGAAAGTCGTCTCAACATTTTTAACTAAGCATGAATGGATGCATGAGATTTTCTAGAAGTTTAATTTCTGGAAGCCTGCATACTATTGCTGAAGAATTCTTAAATTTTGAACAAGGACAGTATTATTAGTTAGGAGACTGAGTGTGTATAGTGCCAGTTTCACATTAAGTGAAAATCTTGTCAGTATAGAGAATGCTTGTATCAACAGGGATTAATTATCAGTATTATCTTGAGCTCTGCAATAAGACACTACAAATTTTTGTCCAGATCTTGCACATTTTTATCTCTCAAATGTATTTTAATGGCTAACAATCCAGTCCCTCCCGCTCCTCTCTCCACAGTACATTGATTTTTTTAAAATAAAAAAATTCTGTAAGAAATAAATTTGTGATGATGTGATATGAAATAGGTTGGTTGGATGTAAAATGGATTGTATTTGTCAGCACTTCTATTTATTGGCTGTGAGAAATGGCATGTTAGCAGTTATATTTTCCTGATTCTCAGCTGAACATAGCATGATTAGATGTTCATGCTCACATGTTGAGTTGTAGTCACTTGTTATGTCTATACAGCACTCTATGTAGTGCCAAAAATCTACTCTACTGTAGAGAGATGAGATCCTGCTCATTCAGTGCTCCTGGAGACTAAGCTCAAGAGCTGAATTTATGTTGTAAGAGCTGCAGTAAATTTTACAAGCAGACACAGGACGTGTGGATTCTACTGAAGTGCAACAGCAGGCACCCCTGTACATAGGCCTACAGTCATGATCTTTTTTCCACGGTGTTACAATTTCAGAATACAGCTACAGAAGCTTATACTTACTAAATAGAATACTTCTGTGTTCAAAGAACTGTGAATGACCAGTGAGATCTGTGACATAATGAAGTATGGAAAACAGTGAGGGGAATGTCTAGGATTTGAAGTAAGTCCACAATTGAGATAAAGCACTTTATGTTTTGGCATCGTAACACCATTTTTATACAGATTATTTTTGGGGAAAAGGAATTAAACTAATCAATTGGATTTTTTGGAAAGGAAATTACTTATTGAAGTTTTGTCGAAGATGCTTAGAGTAAATTCTGCTTGCTGCTTCGAAACAAAGAGATACTGAATTTAAATATGTACAAAATGAGAAGCTGTGATCCCAAAATTCAGGTCTCATTTTATTGTCTTTTTTTAAACAGAAGAAGAATCTAGGATGATAGTGACAACAGTGTGACCCCAATTCTGTACTCTTCAGAGTGAGTTTTTGAATATTTGCAGATAAGACTCTATTGTGGAAGTTATTTTGAAATTTATTTTGGGGGCACGCCTTCGTTGTGTCCTGAACTTCCGCAGATCATAGATAAATTGCTGATATGCCATTGCCAAATTCAGTACATGCTGCAACTCTCCGTGCTTAACCAGGTTTTATTAAAGGTGACAGGTAATACAGTCTGAAAATAATCGAGCTCTTGTGTTGACACAGGAGGGCACTTTGACTGTCATGCAGATGAAAGCTGTTGACATTTAGCTGTATTTTCTTTTTCTTTGTTTCATTATTTAATTAATGTGAACTTTGGAAGTAGAGGAAACAGTTCCCACTTTCATTGTGACATATGGTGAAAAACACATTACAGCTTTCTGCCTTTTTCTTTTCATTAAGACTCAGATGTATAAAATAAATTGAAAATAGTCTGGAAATGGCAAGCTACATTTAGATAAGAAGACATTAAATTGAAAAGTGATACGTATCTGTGTTTGTAGAAGTCTTTGAAATGATAGAAAAGAATATTCATCAGTTAAGTGCTACAATTGCAGGTCTCTGAGAAACTGCAGCAATGGTTAGATTTTTATAAACCCTACACTGGGCTGAATAGATGGGACTACCAGTCTCTGCCCTTTCACTGCTGGCATGTGAAAGGATGTTATTGCTTGTATCAGCAGTGGACAGTCTGGAATCTGTGAACCTTGTGTGGTTTGCAAAAGCTTACTAAAGAGGCAAGTTTAATTTGTAGTTTGCTTCTGAAAATTTATTCACTGACACTATGTTATTTGTCAGACAGCATGGATTTAGGCCTGCTGTGTGCACTGCATGTGCTGCAGTTGATTATATATTTTTGCTATACTATTATTATACAAATACTATTATAAGATAGCTTAATTTAAATATACTTTAGTTAACCCTTGAGTCTCACTCTCCTGCCTAATAAATATGAATCTGTATAGGTCTAAAGAAGGCTTCCCCATGAATTCTATTGTTGTCGCTCACGTTTCGGATTTAAAAGTCCACTGACATACCTTTCAATCAAAAGACTATTTTGAAAAAGTGGCCATACTCCAGTTAAAACTGTGTATTATTCTTTAACTCAGTAAAAGGCTTAGACTGTCCAGTGGTATTCAGTTAAATTTTTCACTTAGAACTGTGAGACAGCTGAGCTTTTTTTTTTTGTCTAACAGAAATCTGAGAAAGACTGCATTTAAAACCTCACTACTTGAAATTTGTGGGGTAATGTGATCTGTTCTCTTGGACTGCCTTCTCCAGAGTAGAATCAAAAGCTTGTAAGGGATTAGGAACACCGGTGAATGACAAAAGTAGAAAATACATATGCATAATATATTTACAGACTTGTACAGATTCACAGAGTGTTAGGGGTTGGAAGGGACCTCTAGAGATCATCTAGTCCAACCCCCCTGCCAGAACAGGATCACCTAGAGCAGATCACACAGGGACAAGTCCAGGTGGCTTTGGAAAGTCGCCAGGGAAGGAGACTCCCCCACCTCTCTGGGCAGCCTGTTCCAGGGCTCTGTCACAGTGAAGACGGGTTTCCTCAAGTTCAGGCTGAACCTTCTGTTTTCCAGTTCATGGCCATTGCCCCTAGTGCTGTCACTGGACACCACTGAGATGAGTCTGGCCCCATCCTCCTGTCACCCACCCTTTAGATATTGATAAGCATTGATGAGATCCCCCTCAGCCTCCTCTTCTCCAAGCTAAACAGACCCAGCTCTCTCAGCCTTTCCTCATATGGAAGGTACTCCACGCCCTTCATCATTTTAGTGTCCCTGCGCTGGACCCTCTCCAGTAGTTCCTTGTCCTTCTGGAACTGAGGAGCCCAGAACTAGACACAGTACCCCAGGTGAGGCCTCACCAGCACAGAGTAGAGGGGCAGGATAACTTCCCTTGACCTGCTGGCCACACTCTTCTTAATGCATCCCAGGATGCCATTGGCCTTCTTGTCCATGAGGGCACACTGTTGGCTCATGGTCATCCTGTTGTCCACTAGGACTCCAAGGTCCTTTTCCCCAGAGCTGCCCTCCAAGAGAACAGCCCCCAGCCTGTACTGATCCATGGGGTTGTTCCTCCGCAGATGCAGCACTTTACACTTGCCCTTATTGAATCTCATTCGATTTCTCCCCACCCAGCTCTGCAGCCTGGCTAGGTCATGCTGGATGGCAGCACAGCCTTCTGGCGTGGCAGCCACTCCTCCCAGTTTGGTATCATCAGCAAACCTGCTGAGAGGACATTCTGTCCCTTCGTCCAGGTCATTGATTAATATATTGAATAGGGCTGGATCCAGCACTGACCCCTGGGGGATGCCACTAGCCACAGGCCTCCAACTAGACTTTGCCCCACTGACCACAGCTCTCCGAGCTCTTTCCTCCAGCCAGTTCCCAATCCACCTCACTCACTGCCCAATGGTCCAGTCCACACTTCCTAAGCTTGTCTATGAGGATGCCATGGGAGACTCTGTCAAAAACTTTGCTGAAATCGAGGTACACCACACCCATTTCCTTCCCCTCATCTATCCATCTAGGGATGCCATCATAAAAAGCTATCAGATTGGTCAAGCATGACTTTCCGTTGTTGAATCCATGCTGATTACTGGTGAAGAGCTTCCTTTCCTCAACATGCTTTGACATGACACCAAGAACAAGTTGTTTCATAATCGTTCCAGTGATGGAGGTGAGGCTGACTGGTCTATAGTTACTCGGGTCCTATTTCTTGCTTTTTGTGAAGACTGTAATAACATCCGCTTTCCTCCAGCCCTCAGGCACCTTTTCTGTTCTCCAGGACTTTTCAAAGACTACGGAGAGTGGCCTAGGAATGACTGCCACCAGCTCCCTCAGCACTTTTGGGTGCATCCCATCTGGGCCCATGGATTTGTGTATGTTCAATTTGCTTAATTGATCTCTAAGCCAATCCTCTTCAACTGGAGCAAACCCTTTCTTCCTCATGACTTACGCTATGGTTTTCAAGCTCGGGGACTCTTGTGGGCTGGTCTTTGCAGTAAAGAACAAGGCAAAGGTGGCATTCAATAACTCCGTCTTCTCCGTTTACTCCGCCTTCTCTATTTACACATTATTGTTGGTAAATGTGTACTGCAATTTGAAAGAATATCAAACAGTTTCTTAATATCAGAGTAGAAGTTGGCTGTTGTAGAGATGTACAATTGTCAAAACATACAGATGGCATAAAATTTCCTACAAAGCAATATCTAAATTGAGTTCTTGTGGAAGGTGTATATTACTAATTTGAGGTGAACTGAATCCCTAATGAGATGTAATTACAAATTCGTGGCTTTGAGATAAGCCTAGGAATTTTCAAGTTAAGTCTTGAATACAAGTCCCCTTGTATTCAAACGGGGACCAACATGCAGAGTGCTATGATGCACTGGCATTCATATGAAAAATAGTGAAAATACTTACATAGACATCTTTTAAGTAAGTTGAATCTAAACTTTGTGTCTGAATCAGAAAGATGTGCTTTTATTAATGCTTTTATTGCAAGAAAAGTTTAAGGTTGAATGAGAAAACTTCAAATTATAAAAATACTGTTGAGTAGAAAAAAATCTATAAAACTTAATTTTAAATAGTGAATTAAAACATTCTTAGAATGAAATTCTTACAGAATAAAGTAATTAATGTTAAAGTGCATTAAAAGGCAGAATCATACCCATACTTTTCTGTTGTATCCTGCTTCCTTGTCTCCCAAACGGTTTGCCCAATGTGTATTTTTTCTTCGATAGATAGATAGATAGATAGATAGATAGATAGATAGATAGATAAAAGATAGTTTTGCTTGTTGTGCCTGAAAGTTTGTCCCTAATGAATTATTGCTATTGTATAAAAGACTATTCCTGGCTTCCTGACCTTTAGGGTAGGGACAGTACAGTGTCTGACAGTTCACTGAGTATGTTTTAAGGGAGAAACAAGTAAATATGGAGTTAAAAAGAAAATAATATTAAAATACCTCACTGCTTTGCAATAGAGTGCTCTGACTAAGATGCTCTCTTTTTCCCTAATTCATTTTTTATATATGAAAATACAGTAGTTTTAGTCTAGTCAGACTTTACTGAAACATTTGATATGATGTCCCATATGTGTTGATTAGTTAGTGTGGAGAAGGCAGTGATCAGTTTAAGAATTGCAAGGTGGAGAAGGACAGACAGCAGATTCTGTGGAGTGATATCTATAAGGTTAGCGGGAGGTTACACAAAGATTTCCTTTGTGGTTTGGTTGACCTGATTTATTTTAAGTCGTGAGGCATCATCAATAAATGGAAGACTGTGATTATCTCCTGAGAAGATGTTAGTGGGCTAGTGGACTAACTGAAATAGGAATAAATTTAATAACTTGAAATAGAAAGTCACGCAGATAGAGACTTAATAACAAATATTTCTGTTATAAGTTGTAGGCTTATCAACTTTAAAGTACAGAAGGCAAAACAGACCTCAGTCTCTTAGTAGGTCACTTATAGTTAACAATGTGAGGTTACTGTGAAAAAGAAAAATGGGATTCAAAGATGCATAAGGCAAACTTTTTCCACTACTGAAACGAATACTGTTGTCTTATATAATGGAAAACCATTCAGCTGGAATACAGTATACACTTCTCATTACTCAAGTTTGAGAAAGGTTTATCCATACTGGAAGAAGCATGAAGTGGGCCATTAATATCATGTCATAGAGATTAAAAGTGATAGTAATGGGGAAAACAGGAAGGATTAAGATCTTGCTTAAACTGAAAGAAGTGTCAATAAAAAAAAAAAAAAAAAGAAAGAAAAAAAAAAGAAAGAAAAGAATGGAGTGGCCATTAGGCTAAATGTGAGATGACAGTCAGGGAAGTGAGATTTCAGAGCAGAATGCTGACTGAGTTAAAACAATTGGTTTTGATTACTTTGTGAGAGGAATTATATGGCTGTAGTGGTAGTAGAAAGTTTATTTTGATCACAGAGCAAGATTAAAAGAATCCTTAAGAGTAAGAGAAAATTGAGGACCCTTTTCTAGTTTCTGGTTCTGTTACTGGATGCACAGTTAAACCTTCCAGATATATAGGATATGTAGTTTATAGGCTTCTTAATGGTTTTATTTGACAATGTGACAAGCTAGTTGCTCTTTCTGTTGAAGTAATTTATCTAGACGTTGGAATTTTGTTTATGGCTCCAATGAACAGATAAAGAAGTAATAAAGGCTGAACTTTGAGGTATCAGAGCAGAGTTGCTTGGGATGCCATTGTTTTTGCAAAGTGAAGGGGGTGTTGGCAGTCATACCATAGGTACTTTCTTCAGATGCCCAGGTTTGGAGCTTGTGTTTCCTGCTGACTGGGGAATCTCCAGGGCAATTCAGAGTATCTAAGATGTGAGCGAGTGTGCCCTTTTCCCTGCTGAATAGTTATGGAATTTATGTTCTTTTAAAATTCTTGCATTAAAATTCTTAAATGTTCTTCATTTAAATCACATTCCTACATTCAGACAATGAATATCCACTACTTACTCCTCACGTCTGCGTTAGAAAATTCTGTTCCTCTTTCCTGTTTACTTCTCGGCATAGCTTCTTTCCTCTTTGGGCTTTATTTTCAAGTGGTTGTGAAGCTACTGGGAGAGGGAAGGAGAGGAAAATAAATGATGTTAAGGTAGTATTGGATTATTTTTTTGCCTATTTGAACACTTAATTTTCCAGCAAAATCTACATATTCAAATTTTAAATGCTGTAGAGAAAACTTTATTAATCAAATATGTTTGGTTTTATATCATTCTGTGCAGCTCTTCTAATAATATCAACCCTCTGGGGACAGGATCTTGAAACTAGAAAAACAACGTGATATTGTGTCTTCATTCTGAAAAAAATCTTAATCTGATAAATTTAAACTAAGAATACTGTTTATGAAGGGAGTAAACACATATGTACATGCTTTGTTTTTTAGGATATTCATTTCTGCTTGTAATGAAACTTGGTGATTAACCTTTGGCAATGTGGACTTGACTCCAAATGTATGATTTACTTTTGCTGGGATTTGTGTTTTCTTTTATGTGGCAACTCCTTTCAGTAGTTTTCGTATTGAAATGATGCAATGATTGACGCAATGAGAAATTTTGCAGAGCTCTTATACGGCATTGTCTGTAGTATTCAAAGGTAGTTTGGAAAACATCTTTGGTAACATTAGCAGATATGGCTCTTTCCTATTTCAAAGGAGACATTTTTGACATACCATTCAATCAAGTGAAAACAGAGCAGTGTAATAAAATCTTTCTCTTCAGGGAAAGAGATACATTTTCTATTGTGTTTTTTACCTCTAGCAGATTTCTCTCATTTCTATCTACTGAGTTATTTTTCACCACTCAAGATAAAAATAGAAACAAAAGCCCCACCCCACCCCCATCCTCCAGAAAAACCAAGCCATAAAAGCCCCTAGGCTATAGAGATACATTATAGCTTTTGGCTCTGGCCTGAGTAATTTTGTTCGTTTCTTTCCTCTTCATCTTTGAACCTACTTTTTCCACACAAGTTCAGTGTATTCCTATCTTTGAACTGAATCTTGGACCAGGAACTTTTAGAATTGCTTTCAGCTGGTAAAAATAAAACACATTATGGAAGGAGTATCAGATCCTAATTTGAAATTAATTCAGGTAGCTTTTTCTGCTCCTAAAATTCAGAACGTCAGTGGCCAGCTCAGTCAATATAACCACTGTGGGAATTACATATAATTCATGGACACCACAAAACATAGTGTTTTCACCCTAGTTACAAAATACTCCTCCAGATTTTTCTTTCCTGTATTATCTTCTTGCTTCACTTTTCACATTTGATTAGGTCTTCAGGATTTATCACTTAAAATAAAAGTAACAATATTAATGGCATCTACCATAAAAGCAGATGTGTCAGTTATAAAACAGTTAGGGTACATTAATATTTTGGCTCTTGATTTTTGATAGTAAAATATTTTAACTTGAAGCTTTTAGCTTCAAGGTCTGTTTCTTGTTAGTAAGTCATACAAGCAGCAAGATTTCTCTGAGGTGGAGAATTGTGCTCTTGAGTTTGGGGGGTTTGTTCTGTTTTTGTTTTATGGGGGAGGGGATTTCTCTTTGTTCCCTCCCCCTTTCCAAGTGAAATGGCTTAAATTACATGAAGTTATACTGTTGAGTCAGCTGATGCAAAGTATGAAACAGGACATTTGTGACAAATTTTAATGATCAGCAAAATATGCTCAGGAGACGTTTAGTACCAAATGAGTGATATACTGCTACAGAGAGCCATGAAGTGCACTGGTGAAGGTGCTTGGGAGAGATTTTAGGAGCACTTTGTCTGAATGCAGAAGGTAACATTAATCCCTAGTGTTCAAGAGTACTAAATTCATCTTCCATAACAGCATGAGGGCTAGCACTCATGAAAGAGGTTTCTTGTCCATCAGAACCATTATTTGTAATCCCTCATGAGCCTTGATGCTATTTTTGACAAATCCTCACTTTACTGCAGAGCTGATGCTTTTGGTCTCTAGCCAACATAGGTGGGTTTATCAGAGGTAGATTGTAGATTCATAATGTTTAAAACTGTGAAGAACTTTGTTTGATACATGTTGTGTAAACAAGCTCTGAGTAGAGACATTGGCTATTGTTACACAGAAATAAAAACACTAAGACCTGGTCCCAAAAATTGGAGTCTATGGTTCCCTTCAATGGTGGGTATGTGTTACCAGAAATTATTAGTTAAGAGGGGGTTAATGTAAGAATAGCTGTGTGAGGTGAGAATAAGGGTTCATTTAGCAAAATACCATGTCTCCTAAACGTTCATTAGGAAGTTTCAGTGGGTTACTCTTCTGTGAATTGATAGGCCAAGTCTCTCCTTGAACCCACACATAATTTCATAATCTTCAAGAGTTCCACAATTCAGCCACCTGTGTGGAGACTCTTGTTCCTTTGTCCGTTTTGAACCTTACTACTGCCATTTTCATTTGATGACTCCTCCCTGTAATTTTTATGTTTCTTTTGGAGACTGAAATATTGATAAAGATGAGCCAGTTCTGTGGCTTTCAATGGAAAGAGTGGAGATTTTGACTGGATACAAAGAAAACATACTTCACTGAAGACCAACTTAGCACTGGCAATTTGCACAGGGTTGTTCAGTCTCCATCTTTGGAGGACAACTCAACAAGACCTACCTGGCCAAAACTCTGAGCATATTAGTCTGAATTTAGTATTGACTCCTCTTTGAACAGGAGGCTGGAATAGGCATAATCTTGGGAGGTTTCTCCCAAGCTCGAATGATTCTTGGTTCAGTCTAATCTATCTCTTCATGCTCTTTCTCAAAGTGGTCAATATTATTTTGTTTAGCAGCAGTTTGCAAAGTAGTTTTTCCATACATTTAATCACCCTCATTACCAATCTCTGAATGTCTCTGAAGTCTCTAAGGTTATTTGAAGTGAGGATAGGCTGGAACTACATGCAGTGTTTCAAGATGTGTCTGAACATTTACAGGGTGTTATCATGATCTGCTCTGTTTAGTTTTTTATTTCTTTCTTAATAATGTCAAACAGCTGCGCTTTTTTAATCATTACTGAGCAGTGAGGTTATCTTTCCATGGAGTCTTAATTCCATGGTGTCCTGAGTGGTAGGTATAAGTTCAGAGCTCTTGATTTATATGTAAAGTTAGAAATATTCTTTTTCATGTGCATTACTTTAGTTTTTCTATATTAAATTTCAGCTGCTGTTTTATTGTCTGGCCACTCAGTCCTGATTTTGTGTTCTGCTGTTCTTCAGAGGCAGCCATTACTTTTACTAGTATCATCATTAAACTTTGTCATCTCATTGCTTAGTGTTCTTTTTATAGATGGTTTAGGACTTCATTGAATAGCAAGGACCTCAGTGCACATTGCCATGGAACTCCAGTGATAATCTTCTTCTAAGGCAGAGGCTGAACATCTACTCTTATCTTCTGTTTCTTTTCTTTTAACTAATTACATATTTGTGCAAAGACTTTTTCTTATTTCAGTATTTTCCTAGTTTTCCCAAAAGCCTTGGCAGAAAACCTGCTCCAAGTCCAAGCCATGTTATTAGCTAAATCAGAATAGTGTGACTCCCTTTGAAGAATTCAATTAGATTTGTGTGGCGTGATTTCCCTTTAAAAAAAGCTTAAGTAGCTGCTTTCAAGAACAAATTTCTCAAGATATCTATTCTTTATTTCAATTTCACTTTATATCTCTAGACTTATTTAACATGAATTTTCACTTTTCACTGACATATTTTACATATTCCATTTTTTTAGATCTACTGACATTTCTTGCAGTCTGACAAACAAGCAAGGACTAAAAGGAGATGGATATGTCCAAATGAAGTCCCCAGTCTATAAGGAGTTCAGTGTTGCAGAAGGGCTCTTTGTGTTCAGAGCAGATAGATGCATGAAACTCTGTGGGACTGTGCTGTAAGAAATTAAATAGATAAATGATTTGCTCAGTATTACTTAGTGCATTAAGAACAAAACCTATACACGTGTTAGTATGAAAATAGTGCCTTGGAGGAACATCCCTTTCATTTAATTCCTGTTTATTTTTAAAATCAAAACTTCACTTCAGATTTAAAACTTTTTAGACACTTTTCCCTGGAAATTTCATTAGATAGTTCTGTGTATTCTGGAGAGCAAATACTTCAACACGTGTTGTCAAGGTCCTCGTATTCAACCACATTCTGATCTCAATTGTAACCTTTTCCTTAATATAACTTCTGGATGCTGCTTTTTTTTAATTCTTACAGTTAATAGTGACTGGATTAGGAACTTTTCACCATGAATGATCTACTAAGGCATAGAATTTGAATACAGTCATGGAATACAGCAATTTATGAAAGTAATCAGAACAACATAACCTGGGTTAACAGAAGTTCATTTAACTGTCCTTTTAGAATAAATTTCTGATTTTTATTTTCTTATTATAAGTGTATCTCTAGACTTTCACTATGTAAAACTAGAGTACAGTTGCCTGTCAGGCTCCTGCTGGTACGAATAAACACATTTGTTTATCATTAAGTACTAGTTCCTGAGGCGACACTATTATACAGAACATGACAATGGAATGCATCATAGAGAAATGTGCTGAATTAAGTTCAGAATTTTTAAACAAGAAGTGTTGTCCATAGTGTACTAAAGACGTAGAGCTTCTTCTATTGAATAAAGAGTGTTTCTCCAGTGTTAAAAATACTAAGTAAAAATATACAGTATTAAAAAGATGTGTGGTTACTAAAAAATGAATTCCTTCTTCACAAAGCAGAACTGTCTTGAGCATTATGAAATAAAAAAAGCAAATTAAGCTCCTTGATGAAATTTTTGCAGTAATCTGAAGCCTACCCCTGGAATCTGTTGTAGTGGAAATCCCCATAACATGGAATATTACAGTGACAATCTCCCAGTGTTTAAAATTATTCCAGTAAATCAGTGTACCCATGAACAAACAGAATTAATTCACAAGATGAAATCAAAAGTATGACTAGATTGTGTGTCATACCTTTTTGACTGGGAAATCCTCTTGTGAATGTGATAATGTCATGTGCAGAGAAGCCATGGCTTCTTCCTAATATTGACAGGAAATCCTCTAAATGGTTCAAATTACGTCTTATATGTATGTCATTTATACTGCAGTGCATGAGTATAAACCAAACTTCTTGTTAAAACAATTCCTGAAGTGTTCATGAACACTGACTCTGTATGCTGGCATTTCCCTCATGTAGATAAATAATTGCAGCAAGGTTTTAAAAGGACTTTTAAGTCTCTAATCTCTCATGTATATTGCTCTTCCTGGCAAATAGATCTAGATACAGGGACTGAGAGAATTCTAACTAAAATTAATTTTAGTTTTACAGAAACAATTGATTTAGGATTAGTATTTAGTTAAAATTCTGTCTAGGTTGAAAGCAGATGAACTTCTGTCATTGTCTTCAATGGGAGGACAATGATGTGCATCATTCTGTACTGTTACATACATAAATGTTGGAGTTCTGGATCTGAGATTTGTTACCTAGTGTAGAGATTTGGGAAATAATTAATTAGCTTACTGGGCTTATTCTTCAGTTATTCATTGCCAACTGGTAAATGGTTTATCAGGTCCTACAGTTGAACTTTGGAGATATGATTTACCCCTGGTGTGGTAAATATCAGAATTTGTCTAAAAATGTGTTAATGTGAGCAGGAAGCCTTTTTTTTGACTAAAGGAGCAGGAATCTTCCCTTTCCCCCTGAAGTGCCCTGATGTAACAGGTACAATGCCCTGGGGATGGAGAATGAAGAGAGAGTGCATAACAGGCAAAATCCAGGGAAGACCAAATGTAGTGGGTCCAACCACCCACCTGCATTACAACCAGTGCCACCAGAAGAGCACAGAGGGTGTCAGTAATTGGAGACTCCATGCTGAGAGGCACCGAGGCGCCCATCTGTCACCCAGACAATATCTCTAGAAGAGATAGCTGCCCGCCAGGAGCTCACATCCATGATGTCATGGAGAGGCTGCCAAGCCTGATAAAGCCTGCAGACTTTCCTACTGTTCCAAGCAGGGTTGAATGGTGTTGCAGTGAGGAGTCTCAGAAATACCGAAAGAGGCTTTATGTCCCTTGGAACAATGTTAAAGGGATCAGGAGCATGGGTTGTGTTCTCCTCTATCCTCCTGGTTGTAGAAGGGGATTCAAGAAAAAGGAGATGAATGGGTGAAGTGCTGGCTGTGTAGCTGGTGCCATGCTCAAGGTATTGGCTTCTACAATTTTGGGCATACCTTTGAGAAATCGGGCCTATTGACAGCTGACGGAGCTTATTGACCAAGTGTGAAGCAACAATGTCCTGGGCAATAAGCTGGCTTGACTTATAAAGAGAGCTTTAAACTAGTTTTAGTGGGAAAGGAGATGGTGTTCTAAGCACTTCAGAAGAGTGAGGGGCTGCTGAGGATAGGAAGCAACAGGGAAACTCCCTGCCTGAAGGGAACTAGGGTGATCTTCTCTACGAAGGGGATGTGGCTGATAGCCCAGCTGAGCTGCCTCTATACCAATGCATGCAGCGTGGGAAACAAACAAGAGGAGTTGGTCACTGCTGCCCAGATGGGAAATTATGATCTGATTGCTATCACAGAAACCTGGTGGCATGAATTGCACAATTGGAGTGCTGTGATTGACGGCTCTGAAGTATTCAGAAGGGACAGGCAAGGAAGGAAAGGTGGGGGAGTTGCCTTCTATGTCAAAAATGGGATTGATTGCACAGAGCTATCTTTGAATAAAGAGCAGCAATGCACGGGTCGAGAGCTTATGTGTAAGAATTAGAGACTAAGCCAACAAAGGAAACTTTGTGGTTGGTGTCTACTACAGGCCACCCGATCAAGAAGGAAATGTTGATGAAGAGTTCTTTCTTCAGGTGCAGGAAGCATCATGTTTACAGGTCCCTATCCTGATAAGGAACCTCAACCATCCAGACATCTGCTGGAAAAGCAGCACAGTGAACTGCAAGCAGCCCTGGAAACTACTGAAGTGCACTGAGGACAATTTCCTAGTACAGGTGATGGAAAGCCCAACCAGAGGAGGGGCACTGGTGGACCTGTTGCTGACTGTGCCAAAGAATGTATCAGAGACCTCAAGACTGGAGGTAGTCTGGGCTGCAGTGATCACGCCCTGGTGGAATTCTCAGTCTTCAGTGGCACAGGATGGGTAAAAAGTGGAGTTGGGACCCTAAACGCCAGAAATGCAAACTTTCAGCTGTTTAGGGTGCTATGGGAGCCCTTGGGAAACTGTCTTCATAGACAAACAAGTGCATGAGAGTTGGGAGATATTTAAAGGTATTTTTCTTAGAGTGGAAGAACTCTTGATCCCAGTGTGCAAGAAGTCGAGCAAGGGATGCAGGAGGCCACCTTGGCTAAGTCAAGCTCTCTTAGCTAAAGCAAAACACAAAACCAAAATGTATAGGCAATGGAGACAGGGATATACATCCTGGGGAGATCATATAATCACAGGATGATTTGTGTTGGAAGGGTCTTTAAGGATCATCTAGTTCCAACCCCCCTGCCATGGGCAGGGACACCTTCCACTAGACCAGGTTGCTCCAAGCCTCATCTGGCCTGGCCTTGAACACTTCCAGGGATGGGGCATCCACAGCTTCTCTGGGCAACCTGTTCCAGTGCATCACCACCCTCTCTGTGAAGAATTTTTTTCCTGATATCCAACCTAAATCTCCCCACTTTCAATTTAGACCCGTCACCTCTTGTTCTGTCACTACAAGCCCTTGTAAAAAGTCCCTCTCAGCTTCCTTTAGACCCCTTCAGGTAGAGGAAGGCTGCTATAAGGTCTCCCCAGAGCCTTCTCTTCTCCAGGCTGAACAAGCCCAACTCAGCCTGTCCTCATAGGAGAGGTGTTCCAGCCCTCTGATCATCTTCGTGACTCTCCTCTGGACTTGCTCTAACAGCTCAATATCTTTCTGATGTTGGGGCCCCAGAGCCCCAGAGTTGGGGTCTCATGAGAGCAGAGTAGAGGGGGAGAATCACCTCCCTCGACCTGCTGGCCACAATTCTCTGGATACAGCCCAGGATATCGTTGCATTTCAAGGTTATAGGGATATGACCCGAGAGTACAGGGAGGTGATCAGGAAAGCCAAGGCACAGCTGAAGCTGGACTTAGCTAGGGACATAAAAAAATAACAAGAAGGGTTTCTTCAGGTACATAGGACAACAAAGGAAGATGAAAGAAACTGTACCCCCTTGATGAGCAAAATGGGAGACCTGGCTACAGCCAGCATGGGGAAGACTGAGGTACTCAATGACTTTTTTGCCTCAGTCTTCACCAGCAAGTGCTCTAGCCATGCCACCCAATCCACAGAATCCAAAGGCAGGGACTGTGAGAATGAGGTATTGCCCACCGTAGGAGAAGGTCAGGTTCCAGACCATCTAAGGAACCTGAAGGTGCACAAGCTTATGGGACCTGATGAGACCTGAGGGTCCTGAGGAAACTGGCAGATGAAGTTTCTGAGTCACTGTCCATCATATTTGAAAAGTCATGGTAGACTGGTGAAGTTCACAATGACTGGAAAAAGGGAAACATAAACACCATTTTTAAAATGGGAAAAAAAGAAGACCTGGGGAACTACAGACCAGTCAATCTCTGCACTGTGCCTGGGAAGATCATGGATCAGAAACTCTGAACCTGTGCTAAGGCATGTAGAAAATAAAGATGTGATTGGTGGCAGTCAACATGGTTTCAGTAAGGGCAAATGGTGCCTGACAAAGTTGGTGGCCTTCTATGACAGGGTTACAGCACTGGTCAATAAGGGAAGAACAACTGATATCATCTACCTGGATTTGTGCAAAGCATTTGACACTGTCCCACACAACATCCTTGTCTCTAAAATGGAGAGACATGTATTTAACAGGTAGACCACATGGAGGATAAGGAACTGGTTGGATGGTCGCAGTAAAAGGGTTGTGGTCAATGGCTCAATGTCCAAGTGGAGACCAGTGATGAGTGGTGTCCTTCACAGGTCCACATTAGTACCAGTATGATTTAACATCCTTGTCAGGGACACAAAGGGTGGGATTGAATGCACCCTTCAGGAAGTTTGGAAGTGACACCAAGCTTTGTGGTGTGGTTAATACTCTAGACAGATGGGATGCCATGCAGAGGGACCTTGACAGGCTAGAGAAAAGGACCCATGTGAATATCATTAAGTTCAGGTCAGGTCCCCATGGATACAGGCTGGGTGATGGGTGGATTGAGAGCAGCCCTGAGGAGAGCACTTGGACATATTGGTGAATAAAATACTAAACATGAGCCAATAATTTGCACTGGCAGCCCAGAAAGCCAACTGTATCCTGGGCTGTATGAGAAGTGTGGCCAGCAGTGTGAGGGAGGGGATTCTCCCCCTCTATTCTGCTCTTGTGAGACCCCACCTGCAGTTCTGCATCCAGCTCTGGGCACCCCAGTGTAAGACGGATATAGTTGGAACATCCAGAGAAGGCCACAAAGATGCTCAGAGGGCTGGAACACCTCTGCTGTGGGGACAGACTGAGAGAGTTGAGCTTGTTCAACCCGGAGAAGAGAAGGCTCTGGGGAGACCTTATATTGGCCGTCCAGTATTTAAAGGGGGCCCATAAGAAAGATAGGAAATGTAGTGATAGGACAAGTGATAATGGGTTTAAATTGAAAGCAGGGAGATTTAGATTAAATATCAGGAAGAAGTTTTTCCCGGAGAGGGTGCTGAGGCACTGGCACAGGTTGCCCAGAGAAGCTGTGGATGCCCCATCCCTGGCAGTGTTCAAGGCCAGGCTGGATGAGGCTTGGAGCAAGCTAGTCTAGTGGAGGGTGTCCCAGGTTGGAACTAGATGATCTTTGAGGTCCCTTCCACCCAAACCATTCTATGGTTCTAAAGTTCTTTCTCTCTAAACAAACATAAAAATGCAAGCATTGATTCAAGTCTATTATTTTAACTATTTTACTTCTTTTTTGTTTGTTTGTTTATCTCAAGTGTGAAGTGCACTCTTTTGCTTCTTTGTTTTGGGATTTTTGTTTGTTTGTTTCCCTCAAGCTGTCATTAGTGTGATGCCAAGATATGTTATGATATAGTATGATGATCTTTCTCCTGCTTTTGCTAGAAAGAATAAAAATGGCAGTATGGCTGTTGTTGCTATAACTGCACGTTTTCTGCTTGAAAGGAGCATCTGATACTCATTAGGTCACTGCGCTGTGCTGCATTGCAATACTATTGTTCTGGCTGCAGCAGCTATTTCAGGGCTGTATTGACTTCTAGGGAAAAGGCTGAAAATAGGAAAAATGTGGCAGAAATCAAAGTATGGCAGTGCTATGCATGGTTTGCTATCTGATTCTTCAGGCATTGTATTCAAATTCAACACAAAATGCAACTGTGTCCTGTTTTCCTATTTGTTGAACATTCTAATGATCTCTGAGAAGGATCTGTGCTATGAATCACCAGTTCTTCACCTTAAACATTATTAAAATGTCATAGTGTGTATGCTACTGTGAACCATTCTTGATATGTAAGAACATGTTTGGTAGTGAATGTTAAGTAGGTCATTCTGCTCCTTTATCAAATCTTTTTCTACACTCAGTGAAACAAATTCTGTACTTTCCAGTTTCATGCCAATATAATTTCCTACAACTTCAGAGTTTTCTTTGTTCTGAGGTCAGAATGTGATTCTTATCCTTCATAGCTACTAATTTCAGCTGTGCCAATCATCAGGGGTTTGCATAATGACACTTATTTAGTGGTATTAAGCACACATGAAGTTGTTGGTTCAGCCAGCTTGTGTAATTCCAACCACTAGTCAATTTCTTCAGTGTCATTATTCGTAGTTAATAGGATTGTTAGACCAGAGTTCTTTAAAAACAAAACAAAAAAATACCCAGGTTCAGCATGAAAAAGGTTTATAATAAAAATAACTACTATTTACTTATTTTTTCTTAATCTGAAATATGTACTGATTATGTAGCAAATGACTGTAAACAGACCAATATTGTTTTACAGAGTTTATAAAGTAATTTTAGCACAACAAGGTGGATGAAAGTAAGAAACAGAAAGAGGAAAGGATACACACATAAACATGTACAAGAACTGTAGGTTTTATGATTAGGTTCCAAAGTTTGAGTGTCCCTGTCCCACAGGTAACAATTTCACTCTGACATTGTTGGAGTGATACATCAGGAAATGTAAAGCTAAACAAAAGTGCTAAGAAACCTTTACAAATAGATAACACAATGAAAGTTCTGCAGTTTATGAACTGTGGCCCAAAATTCATTTTTGACGAATGTGTGAGGCTTTATTTCTAAAAATGTTAGTTTTAATTGGACCCGAATGTTATTTTAGAAAGTGAGCTGGTATAGAGCTCTTGAGGATTTTTTTCAAAGAAAAACCTTTATTTGTCTATTTGCAGGCTGGTGTTTGCTTCACACTTCTTATCTGATATCTAGCCGCTAGCTAACCTCCTTTTCATATTTCTGTCACATCTGTGACAGCACAGGTGCAAAGAAATACGTAGTGCTAAATTCACCATTGTCAGTGCATTGCATCTCAAAGTTCCTGCCCAAGATAACATAATACCTTGAGTTTAGGTTTAAGGCAATCTAATAGGTCAGGGTCACTGAATTTTGGGTTTGTGTATCTATTACTGAGATCAGAGCATGTTTTGGAGCTGCTAGTATGTCTTTTGCTAATTTGCTGTTACATTTAATATAGGAAAGCTATTTTAATGTTGTGGCAGTGTGTCTTGTTATGACATTAGAACAAATGTATTGTAAGAATAGGAAATTATGTCCAACTTTTATATGAATTTCTGAAATATGCTGGATCCAGCTTTGAGCCTACCCCGTACAAGAGAGATGAGGACAAACTGGAGACAGTCCAGCAGAGGAAGGGCCACTGTGGTCAGAGGCTGGAGCAAATGATGCTCAAAGCGGATGCTGAGGTAGATGGGCTTGTTTGGCGTGTAGAAGAAATGGGTTAACTAATTTCAGTCTTCCACAGCCTAGAGGGCAGTTGTACAGAAGAGAGAAACAGGTTATTCTCAGAAGTACGCAGCAAAGGTCAAAAGGCAGCAATCATAAATTGCACCAAGGGATAACTTGTTGGGAAAAGGGGAGAAATTCTTCCCATGAGGATGATCCAGCCCTGAAAAGAGGTGTGTGTGGAGGCGATCTCCAAAAAGAGTGTGCCACATGCTCAGACCATCTCCAAAAAGTGTGTGCCACAATTTCATCTGAACAACCAGACACAACTTTGAAGCCAGCCCTGCTGGGTACAGGATATCATAATAGATATCTTGCAGATGTGCTTCCCAACTTCTTTTTTTTTTTTTTCCCTAGGGCTCTATGTTTTCATGTGCCCCTTTTTCTGTACTGCTGTGATGTGCTAAATGGTATCTGGCTACAGTATAAGAGCATCACTTGAAAGTGTTCTTGCAAAGTGCTGAGTTCTTGACATTAGTACTGAACTGTTTATGTTATTAAAATATTTTTATTTGTTGATTATTTGCATACATTATTGTTTAGGGGATGATAGGCACAGCTTTTAAAATCTTTGATGGAATTGACACTTCTTTGGTTGTTACAACATCACAAGTGTTACATTACTATTCAGTTTCGTAAAATAGAGCTTCTGTTTTAGGGAGGCCAGAGTGTGCATGTGTGGGTTTGATACCTTAGTCCCCTTCAGCTGGTCTGAAGTCATCATGCAGAATTTAATGTTGGAGGCTGTATTTGAGTATCTTTCTTGTTTCTTAAGGTATGTGATCATTTCCCCCCAATCCCTGTAAGTGGTAGGTAGGTATTGCTTGCTACCTCTTGGGAGAGCAATCAACATGTGAAGCACCACTGGACACAAAGAAAGGAGGACAAGCAGTGCAGGGTGAGTACAGCATGGTGCCTTTCCATGGTATCTCAGCTGCTGGTACAGATCACATTTCCTCAGCACTGAGCAGGGAGACGTTGCAGGTAGGTCTTAGTACATAGGATAAACCCCAGAAAACGGGGCTGGATAGGGTTTGAATAGGAATGTTTGTAATGAAAGCACAGTGTAGTCTTAGGAAAGTTACAAAGCAAAAGAAGACCAACCCCATGTTAGAAGAGAGTGTATTAAAAACCCTTCAATCTGCTAGCAGTTTATTAGAGGGTAAGATACAGGTGGATGCACTGCCCCCAGCACAGCAGAGAGTCAGAAGATAAAGACAGACAACCAGTCTGTGGGCACAGAAATATCCTAGATGGGTTTTTCTGATGCAGCCAAATTATTCCTGGAAGTCTCACCTATGGCATAGCCCTGTTTCTCAGTTGTTGCACCACTGATGTATAGGGCCAGATCTTCCTTGAAAAATGGCAATTGATGTCCTAGGAACTATTGACAGAAATGACAAAAATGCAGAAAAAAATTGCAGCATATAATGGACTGTGAGGTCTGTGGAGAATAAGATTTGTTCATGTCTTACGTTCATTGAACTTTCAAGGACAAGAGCAGGAATGATTGTCAGTGTATGCCATTAGAAAGAATACAATAAATATACAAACTTATAAAATCAAACAAAGCATGGAAGAAACTTTCTTTAAATAAAGTTGCATTTCAACATTTAGTAGTTTCCAAACTATTTCTAAGCAGCATTTTGAAGAGTTTTCAGCATTATTTTAAGTTATTCAATGGTAGCTCAAAATGGCAAAGTTTGTGCTGGGTTGCTGTTTTCATGCTTGGTGAATCCTGAAGGACTTAAGCTTTTCTGTCTAGTGCTGGAAGGCAGTTTAATATAACCCTTAATACCTGGGACAGAGTAAGGAGATAAGGAAATAAACTTTCTCTTTCTTCCTTACCACCACAAAAAAAAGGTAATCTCTAATGTATTCACAGATCATTTCAGCAATTTCTTTCTTTTACTAGCACATTCTATGTGACTGGAGATTGTTAAGATTGGTCTAATAACAACCGATATTCTTGGACGACTGTTGGATAAAGAGACTTTCAGCTCTGATTCACCAGCATGTATCCAGTCAAGGCAGAGTTGCAGTGTGAACGCTGTTGCCTTGTGACAAGCATGAATGTCTAAAGTGAGCTGAACTGGGAATTATGGAATAGTGTATAGTGCACAATTTCTGTGTAACACAACTCATAACCATGCTGGAAAGACAGTGTTGCTTCTACTTTACAAACAAGGAAACTGGAGGATAATAACTGCTTGGAGATTTGGTTGCCATCTTGAAAGCAGAATCCAGATCCTATTTGAAATGTGTTATGCTATCTAGATCAGTTTGCCTTCCTTGCACTTAATGACCCTGGATCTGTATAAATAGTAGCAGGCTTTATGCAAATTTCTTCAGCAATGCAGATAATGCTACTTCTTTCCCTAGAGCTCGAGTGGTAACGGGAAACTTACCTTGGGTGTTATGGGTTTTTTTTGTGTTTTCTTGATGTTTCCTTGCAAATTGAAAGCATCTATATATGGGGGAAGTATAACAAAAAAAACCCCCAAAACTAGGAAGTGCAGTTACCAAATGCTGAATCGAGTCATGTTTTTGAACAGAAATGTAAGCGTTCTTAAAAAGGCAAAATGTAAATGAAAGACAATATATATTTTGCAATAATGAAATTTTGCTTCCAGTGGTTAATAGATTTTTCAAAGTAATTTTTGTGGTTATTGCATTTATGTTTGTCATAGGTGTGAGTAGCCATTTCAATATTATTCAGATCCCCAAATTAGAGCAATGCACACAGTATACAACACAGTAGATATCAGAAAATGCATACAGAATATTGCAAGTATGTCTATTGTGTCCTTCCCTGGATTACTTATCATAGATGCGTATAAATTAACAATTACTACATTTGTTATTATTAAAGGAATAGAAGTAGGGTGCTGCTGTTAATATTATGTAGGCAAAGCTGAAATAACCTGTGCAGGATTTATGGAGGAATCCTTCTGCTATCCAGAGGCTGATGACTCACTAGTGGTTGCTGTCTGCTTTTAAGAATGACTGTGTTATTGGAACAAAAATATTTGTTTTCTTGAAGTGATGCATTTCTGTACGTGACTGCTAAATCTGTCTTTCTTGCATATGTACAACATAATTAAAACAGTAGATTAACATAGCTGACTTTATTTTCATGATTTCTTCTGGCTTAGCTGTCTGAAATGAGAATCTGTGGTATTTTTGTTTCCTGGCACTTGTCTTTTAACACAGTCCCCACATGATCACTTTTGAGAGGAGTCTTTCGTGAGCATACTTATGGTGACTTATGTCCTGCTATGGATTTGTGTCCAGCTACAGTCCAACATGGAGCTTTCTGTAGAGGATAATCAAGTGAAATCCAAGTAATCTCCACAGTCTGAGTATGTCAATTTACCTCAGAGAACTCTGTTGTTTAGAGCAGGAGAAGCCAGCTGTATGCATTGTGGCTGCGAAGTTAATTTTGGCCTCTCATAATAATACTATTTAGTAGGATAAATAGAATGGAAGATGAGTGGATGATTTAATAAGTCTTTTGAAAGGCTGAAAGAAGAGGAGGAAGATCAAAAGAAACAAGAGATTGAGAGCTGTGGAGGACTCATATCAGCAAGAGATATTGTTGGCAATTCTACCTCTGTGGCAAAGCCAAGTCTGTAGTCCAACAGAGAATAATCAACTACCTGAAGTGTTTAGAAATTTTATTCTTTCATTGGTCCTTTTGCCTGTTTATGCAGCATCCATAGAGTGAATGCATCACTGCTTACTTCACTGATAGTGAGAATCAAATTAGCTGTCTGCTTCAATGGGCAGCTAATCCTTCCGTTGCTCCCTTTACATGAGAATTCAAGAGGAAAGAGCACGAAAAGAAGTCCGTGAAAAATCCTAAGATGATTTGAATTCTTTTCTCTTTCCACTTTAATATTCTATTCCAAACCCAGACATTTTAAAAGCATATGAAATATATAATTTTTAAACCATTTGTGTTATGTTTTTCTGTTAGGCAACTATAAGAGGATGAATTAGTACATATTTTAAAGTTAATTTAAATATTTTGCTTGGTAATTTTTTGTTACTGGGCAGGCCTGCACAAGGCTACATTTTTATGACTGATCTTTAAAAAGATTCTTTAATAATTAATCTTTCCCACCCTCATTACTTTAAGTGCTAGAAAACTTTTCTACACAAGCAGACTTCGATTAGTTTGATATTCTTGGCAGTGTACACACTATGTCGTTATTCTGAAAGGATGATTGATTAATACATTTTTCTTCAGCTACCCACTTTGAGGAAAATCTACAAAATAAAAGTACTCCTACTTATAGTACCACTAAGCAAAATAATGATTTCATACAATATACGTTAATTCATCTGCATTCCAAATAATTTTAAGATGTCATATTTTTTAAAAAATGTAATTTGGCCTGAGTCAAATTACAGAGTAGAGCCTGAAGCAGCAAATTGCTGATGGTAGAAACTTGACACAGGAAAGAAGTCATCAAAGCATACTGTAGTTTTAAACTATTACTATTAAGCATTACTATGAAAGAGTTCTGTACAGAGAAATAGGTGGTGGTAGAGAATATAATTCTGTTATTGTCACATATCTGAGTTTGCAAGGTTCAATCAACGTCTTTGATGTTGTCTCTTGGCTAGAATAATGTTCTAATCGTAATACAGGGTTATGTAGGATCACACCACAGAAGACCTGATATTTGCTGACAAAAAGAAGGAAATTTTATGTAATCTAATTAGTAGGTAGTTTCCTTCTGAACAGTGACTGCAACATTGCTAAGAAATATCTGCATGCATGTTAATTTTTTTTTAATTTAATTGTCAAGAATGACGATATGAACAGAATTTAAATAATCTTAATAAGAAGTGCTGACAGGGCCAGTAACTGAAGCATCTACTTACAAATAAAAATAAATTGACTCTAGACATTAATATGGACAAAACTTTAATATCCCATTGTCATGTCTCTGATTTTCCAAGAATAAGGAATATAAGAAAATGTCAGAAATATAGTATATGGGTAAAGGAAAAATGGCAGTTAACATAGTTAGGATGTCATGGAACAGAGACTTATATTAGTAATATTTTAATGTGAAGTATGTGGACATGATCCTATCTCTTGTCTGTTATGCTGAAACTGCCATGGATGATTATCAAACAGATTTCAGTGCAGCCCTTCTCAATAACTGCTGGTTCAGAGATACAGAGATAGATACAGACCACTGCTAGCTGCTACGGTTTGCTATTAACATTATTTTTCAGCAGTCTGACCAAGAATCAGATAGAAGTGGCTGACAGCTTTGATAATGACTTTACCAGAAACCTAGCTAACAGCTCTACTATTGTTTAGTTTAATGACCCCAAGTCTTTGAATATTCAACAAGATGAAGGAAATGCTTACCACCAATTCATTATTTAATCATAAAATTTCTTTTCTAGACTAATAATGTGTAATTATCTTCTACTGCTATTGACTTATTAAACAAAAGTTCACTGAAACATTTTATTCTGAAGCAGCTCCAAAACAGGACCTCTGAATAGTAGCATTTAAATGATGGAGCTGACCCACAAGGTTCAGATCCAGAGGCAGATAGAAACTTTTCTGATAATTAAGGTAGTTGACTTCAGGTTTTTCTATCTACAGTGAGAAAAGCTAAGTGCAGCTTAAGAAATCAGGACTAGGAAATCAGATTCCTCAGGATGTGGAGGACTTTTAAAGTCTAAGCTTCAGACTGGGCTGTCTTTGAAAGCACTACTTCGAGGACAAGCTGTTACAATGCATTAATAAATAATAATGAATGATTTGAAATAACATAAGGATGACGTGGAAGGCTTGCCTATACCAACTGAAAATAGTCTTTCATTTTACAGCTTCATCTGGGATTAGAAATTCAAATATGAACATCTAGGCCAGAGCTTGTTTAAGATTTTCAGAATAAGCTGAAATCAGAAATAATAAGCATTTCTAACCTCATTGGATTTCCCAATGAGTTCTGAAGTTCAGAAATTTGGAGATTCCCTGAGCCTCCACGCAGAGCCCTTTCCAGTTCTGGACTACACTCACTGGAAGAGTGCAATTTATGATTGCTGCCTATTGACCTTTCACTGAGGAGAATCTGTCTCTGTCTTCTGTACAACCACCGTCTGGGCTGTGGAAGATTGATATTAATCCTCTCCAGGCCTGAACCTTCTCTTCTCCAGGCCAAACAAGCCCATCTATCTCAGGCTCCAATTTGAACATTATTTGCTCCAGCCCCTGAGTGCACTTGTGGCCCTTCTTCTGCTGGACCGTCTCCAGTTTGTGCTCATCCCTCTAGTTCAGGGAAGGATCAAAGCTGGATCCAGCATATTTCAGATCCAGCCTCACAAGTGCTGAGAAGAGCAGAATACTCACTTCCCCTGGCTGCTGACTATGCTTTTATAGCCTGGTATGTGTTTGAAGTTAATTCCAAGACATGTCCATACCTATTGAACTGCATGAGGATTCTGTTGAAACAGCACATGTGAAATCTGGATTTCTGTTTTTGCTTCTAAGATTGATTTGCCTTTAAAGTATTAATGGGTTTGATGATTTTACTTATATTTAGGCTTGATGGATTTCTATGTCTTATAAAATATGGTTTCTTTATGCCTTTTTTTTTTTTTTTGCAATTAGAACACTTGCCAAATGTTTCATCTCTACTGAGATGTTTTCACAAAAATGTCAAAAATACAGATTTCAAGTACCTATACAATAGTCATACTTTTTGTATAAGAGTAAAGAATTTTTAAAATTACAGGGTAGAGAAGGGGTGAGAGAAGGATGTGTGCAGAACCAGAAACACACAAAGTTAAGGTGTTGGTGGATAAGGGAAGAGCAACTGATGTCATTTACCTGGACTTGTACAAAACATTTCACACTGTCCTGCATGACATCCTTGTCTCTAAATTGAAAGGGCATGGATTTGATGGATGGACCACTTGGTGGATAAGGAACTTGCTGGATGGTCTTAGTCAAACGGGTTGTGGTCAACAGCTCGATGTCTGAGTGGAGATCAGTGAGGAACAGCATTCCTCAGGGATCAGTATTGGGATCAGTGCTGTTTAACATCTTTGTCAGCAATATGGGTGGTGGAATCGAGTGCACTCTGCAGATTTGCTGATGACACTGAGTTGTGTGGTGCGGTTGACATACTGGAGGGAAGGGATGTCATCCAGAGTGATCTGGACAGGCTGGAGAGGTGGGCCACTGCCAACTTCATGGAGTTCAAGAAGGCCAGGTGCAAGGTCCTGCACCTGAGTCAGGGCAATGCTAAGCACAAATACAGGCTGGGTGGAGAATGGATTGAGAGCAGCCCTGAGGGGAAGGACTTGGGGTACTGGTAGAGGAAAAGCTGGACATGAGCTGTCAGTGTGCGCTGGCAGCCTAGAAAGCCAATTGTATCCTGGGCTGTATCATGAGAATTGTGTCCAGCAGGTCAAGGGAGGGGATTCTCCCTCTCTTCTCTGCTCTTGTGAGACCCCACCTGCAGTTCTGCATCCAGCTCTGGGGCCCTCAACATAAGGATATTGACCAGCTGGAGCAAGTCCAGAGGAGACCACGAAGATCCGAGGACTGGAGCACCTCTGCTGTGGGAACAGGCTGAGAGAGTTGGGCTTGTTCAGCCTGGAGAAGAGAAGGCTCCAGGGAGACCTTATAGCACCTTCCAGTACCTGAAGGGGCCTACAAGGAAGCTGGGGGAGGCCTTTTTGAAAGGGTCTGTAGTGACAGAACAAGGGGTAATGGGTTTAAATTGAAAGCAGGGAGATTTAGATTAGATATCAGGAAGAAATTCTTCCCGGAGAGGGTGGTGAGGCACTGGCACAGGTTGCCCAGAGAAGCTGTGGATGCCCCATCCCTGGAAGTGTTCAAGGCCAGGCTGGATGAGGCTTGGAGCAACCTGGTCTAGTGGAAGGTGTCCCTGCCCTTGGCAGTGGGGTTGGAACTAGATGGTCTTTAAGGTCCCTTCCAATCTAAACCATTCTACGATTCTGTATATAGGCAGCATGATACTTACTGTGTGGTTTGTTTTTGGGGGTGGGTTTTTTGTTGGTTTTTTTTTTTTTTTGAAACACCGATTTAGTGGCAAAAGTGTCAACAAAGCCACTGTGAAAGTAAACTGGAAATACTGGGATCCTGCAGGGGAAAAATAAAAGGTGCTAATATAGTGTTTAATGGTACTTTTGTCTTATTTTTCTATTTTCCGAAGCAAAGTACATATGCATTTTTGATTTTTCGTTTTCAATGCTCCTTCTGGCATATTTTTTGTTTCCTGTAAGATAATGTGCATTAAAAATGCTCTAAGTGGAAGAAATACAGTATCTATTTGCACATACTTACCAAAACATTGGCTTCCTTATATTGTGTATATTTGGTGTTTATTTTAGGGCTGGTCTCGAATATGGAGTTCTTTGTACTGTTGTAGCAGGTATATAAAATAATAAACCAGGATACAAAAAAAATAGGCCTTAAGTGTCAAAATAAACTGAGTAAAGTCTGAGCATGTATGCAAATGATACTGAGATTTTTACAAGCACAACAAATATTTGTCCCATATTATGTTAACTACCATAGTAAGATGTAAAGTTTGTCAAAGAAGGCAAAATCCATATACGCAATCTAGTATCTTTTTCTGTTTTTCCAGACTTTCTAGTTAAAAAAAAAAAAAGTAAAGCAAAGCTAGATACTAGTTATTCAATTTCTTTCTTTCAATTATTAACTTCTGGAATGATGACTATTATGGCAAATGTGAAGATCTGTTTCTAGATTTTGAAATACACTCCTAACTTTGCTTTGTCATATAACTAAACACCAATTTGAAATGATAACGTTATTTTTACTGAAAGACAGATTCTCTAGCTTTTCTTCAGTTTGAAAAAGAGAATAGTGAAATCACTAACTTGCTCATACAATTAAGATTCTATGTATATACTCTGTTAAGAGTGTAGCAGAAAGCTATAAAATTCTTACCTACTTATTTTATGATAGGGAACTGAGACATTTAATTATTTATGTTGAACCAGGAGCAGAATTTTTTTAGAGACTAAATAAATGTCAATTTTTTTTGTGAATTTTAGAAATTTTCTTGCAGAAGTGGGGAGGGAAAATGTAAGACACTCATAGAATGCCAAACTTTAATTTTTGGAGTCTTTAAAGTACTTACCTGCTGTCTTCAACTTTGTTTAAGGTTATTGTTTTTTATAGTTTTACTTGTCCTGGCTAATGCATACTGTGCAGTGTAATACTGATGCTGAGATGCTTCCAGTGTGCAGCTGTTTATATGATTAGAAAAAAACTTCAGTTGCCTAAAGTTGATTAGGACAGAAGTTTACATCCTGACTTCCAATTAACATCATTGCTAGAAAATTAAAAGCCATCTGGTCTGCAAGGCCTGACTGGAATTCTTACATTTGAATTGCTTTATCTTGCTGCACAAATTAATTTTTCATTTCTTTCAATCCCTTCATGGAGAAAATTAATATAGTAAGAAAAAGAAGGCATCCCTCCATTTCACAAGCCTTGTTTCAGTAGAGACTGAAACAACTTACTTTCTATTTCAAAATTATCCTTCTGTATTCTTTAAGAACACAGTTACTTTCATGGCTATGAAAAAATGAAAGGAGACAGATTGCCGTGTCTGTTTCAGTAGGAAACAACATCTACTTAGGACATTTATTTACAGTAAAATAAAAGTAACAACTTAAAAGACATTAAAGATTTAACACTTCCTACAAGGAATTGTAACATGCTTTGTAGTCACCATACCCACAGTTCAAGTTATGAACACCAATGCTCCTCAACTGAACACCACTCCAATGTTTCTAAACAAAATGACTCAGTATGTAATTTTGTATGCTGACTAGCTTGAAATATACAATCTGTTTTAAAGGAATTTGTAAGATGGAGAAGCATGGAATTTCATTAAACTTCTGTTTTTTTTCCTTTCCTTTTCCCCAAATTATTTGTAGTAGGCTAATTGCCGACATAGTCCCATTAGCAGGATTTTACTGCAGTCAGCTGAGAATGGCTGTGTTTTTCTTCTAGTGGGAAGCCCAGAACATGGCACAGCGCTACACAGTGTTTTCACATGGGCTGGGTAGAAGGAAAGGTTCACTTCTCTTGCCACTCAAAGTGCACTTCTACCGAGCATGCTCTTGGCCTGAGACTCTTCCACTGGGGGAAAGTCCTCTTTGTTCCAGACTTTCCCTCTGGTCTCAGGGTCCCGGGTTTCCTGAAGGCCAGTCTTTCCAGTAAAGAGCAATGCAAAGAAACACCAAGTAGTTTGATGTTCTCCCTGTCCTTTGTCATGCCCAGGTACTTTTCTGACCAGCTTATTTCCAGATGGCAGACCACAGTGGGTACTTAGTTAATGACAGATTTTTAATTGAAGTTAAATGATAAATTCTAAAAGATCTAATTTATTCATTCTAAAGAATATCAGTGTATACTAAACCATGGTTTAACCCCCTAAATTTTGCATTGCAGTAGCTTGTGCACTAACACAAATTCTTTTCTGATGACATGTCAGTGTTGCAAGAGTAGCAACCTCAGCAAAGAGGATGCAAAGGGAAGTAATACTGAAGTGCTGGCAACTACTTTTTTGGACACCTGCCCAAGAGTTTTTTAAGCTTGTAAAAGATATGTAGTCAGCTCTGTCTTCCGATTTGTCACTGCACTGCCTGCCTTAGCCTGAGCCTTGCCGTTTTTAGAGCAACTACTATAAACGCAGTATGTTCTGCAATTGAATGATAGCTGAACAAATGTAAATTTTGTTTTATAGCAGGTATTAATAACATTTCTCTATGAAGAAATTAAATATTTCTGATTTTGGGATCCCCTTTTTTTCTGCTTTCTGCTTCAGATATATGTAAACTTTGCTATTCAAAACCAGGATCTTCTTGGGGAATCCCGTTGATCGTAACCAATGATGCTAGAGCTTTGTGGCATTAAATTTTTGAAGGAGTGTTCACCTGGTAATGTTTGTTAATGTATACATTTTCATTATTTAATGGGGGAAATTACAACGAGGCTCATGATATATACTAGTGAAATGCAACTGTGTGTTGTTCATTGTTTGTCTTCATAACCTATTACCTATAATTTTTTGTAATATTCTGCAATATGTCGTGCTCTTGGATAGTAAGAGACCAAATTTTGTGTCTTGCCAAAATATAAAAATATCTTTCAGTATTAAGTAGCTGTTAATGTATAATAAAAATCTTGAGTGTCTTGAAAAACAGCACAAAACCATTGACAAAGTAAAATTTTCACATGTAGTTCATATTGCAAAAAAGGGAATGTTGCCATAAGCGTTATTTTTAGTGCATCAAGTGTATATTAAATGCATGGCATGACTTACTTATTAAAATATAATTATCACTACTGATTAAAGTATCTTTGTCTCCCTAGATTGAGTGGGATCATAGAACTTACTTGGTTTTGGAGATTATAATATCTCTCATATTCAGCTTTATTTGTCAAACAAATGTGTAAAAAATTAAGTGTACGTTGTGAGTATCAATGTGTTGATAATTACATTAGATTCATAATTAGAAGAGTGCTGCCTCTTTTCTCCCTCTGTAATTGAATGGTAAATCCTTTACTCAATGCATCTGCTCAAAAGATAAACATAATTCTGTCACACCCATTAGTGTATTTGCCATAGCATTAAAAATAAAAGCAAGTAATGTTCATATTCACTTGATAAAAATGAAATAGTCTATTTCCATCCAATTTCTTTCTAGAAATTAGGTAATAAAATACTTCAGTGTTTACTTTTGAAAGGTAAGAATCAAAATGTAACCTTTTTGAGATTCTCAGGGATAAATAGCCTGGGATCTTTAGTGGCCTTTGCTGTATGTCTGTCTGTAGAAATTTAGCTTACTGCTTTTGTTGGTGGTTTGTGTACAATGGTGTTGCTATGCTGAAATACACATAGATATACGGATTAATGAATTCAAAACAATTCAAACTACTTTTTAATTAATTAATGTATCTGCTGTATATTTAACTGAAATAGCCTTCAGATCATTCATAAAATTAGTAATGGATTTTTAGTCACGACTAAATACTTGATAGGAATGTGTTAATTGTGAAGTACTGCTCATTTGTGTCAATCTAATGTTTCGTGAAGGCATGAGACTTGGTTGTGCTTGAGTTTTCACTCAGTTTTGCTACTGCTGTTGTTAGAAATTGCTCCATAAGGCAAAATTCATTTTTTCTTATTGAAAAAAATATTTTCAGTATATGAAAACGTTATTTCCATTATCATTATGAGACATTAGCGTTCACATTTCTAAATATTTTCTTTACAACATAGGCAAGAAGAAGAATATGCATATTGAAATTGTTCATAAATATGTGCTTCTACTCCTCTAAATCTCTACGAATTTCATAAGTCTTTGCCACACATATGCTCTTTTAAGGATATAGGTGCAATTTTTGTCCCTCTGTTCCTCATTTCTAACTGTGGAATAATCAAAGATTCATACAACACAATGGAATTTTGAACATAATTGTATTTTAAGTATGGCATCGTGGCACAACAGTAACAGGAAAGTATTTAAGTAGTTTACGTAGGTTGTACAGCTAAGGAAAGGGAAAGAGAATACAGAAATTAAAGGTGACTTCACATGCGACATACATTGATTTGAGCATAAATGAAAAGCTAATACATAATAAGTGTCACAAATCAATTTATCTCGTTTACTGTAAGTATATGAAGCATACGGAATACTCACATGCCATTCATGTATGTTGATCTATGATCTTTCAGTAATACAATTTTGTGAAAACGGAACATTTTATAAAATTATATGTTTATGTATTGTCAGCTGATTAGGCTAGTTATGACTGACAACCAGAGAGACTGGGTACAGCTCATCATATAAAGGAAGATTTTTCTGCTAGGAATTTCCTGTAGGGAAGCTGATTCAATAACAGTAGTCATTAAGAGCTAAATTCTATGCTATTACCGAGATGCTATTGCCACTATAATTATTACATACCTGCATATATATGTACAAATATAACATAAACTTGATTGCATTACTTAATTTGCATCTTGCTAAAGAAAATTAGCTATGATTCCAAGAGTGTGCATTTGAAATCCTTGGAATGAAGCCAAGATAACATCGCAGAAGACCTTCAGCAGGAAGAGTGGATGTAAGGAGTGTGAACCCAGTTTTCCCTTTGCATCTTTAGAAACAGGAAGGGTAACTTCCACAACTTGTTTACTTACCATATGATGTTGCATCAGTGTGTATTAATTGAAGGCCAGGGACTAGTGAGCTCACACCAAACCACTTCTCTGAGAAATAAATGAGTAATTGTAAAAGCCAGATTAACACCCCTGCACCCCAGTTTTCTGTAGTAAGTAAAATTTAAAAAGTAAATTCACATAAATAAACTATACTACATGAGTTGAAGTCTAAATTGTATCAGTTGCTAACACTCCCTTATTTGAAGAGAGGAAGAGAAGCTAAATTTAATTGTTGTCATAGCCATGGGACTGAGGCGAAATATATATTGTGGCCTCTCCTGCTGGAATAGGATGTGTTCCCTGAAGAAGCAGAATATATGGCTGCTTTGAAGCTGTTTTAACAGGGGAGGGGTGGGGGGTGGGGGTGTGGGAAAGGAACCCCCAAGTGTGCAGAATCACTGTGAGTGCCAGAGGATGTGAAATCTTTCTGCTTTTCCCAACAAATAGGAATTGTGAATGCGTGTTTTCTCATGTACCGCTTCGGAGAGAGGTCTTGCTTGGGAAAGGGGAATATAAATTTGTTGATTTTCTCAACTGTGTTGTGCAGCTTCAGCTGGTACTGAGTCTCTTTGAAATAACAAAATAAACTAGAATTTTGCCTAACTCACTTGACTTCAGGGGAATAACTCTAGGGATTAATTTGTCCCTCTGATTTAATTTACTTTATCCTTCTCTGAAATTTGTGTTCTCTCTGAATTAATGCATTATTGTGACTACATAAAACTTCAGTGCTACATTGGACATCATTTATCCATTATAGTAATTTTGTTTCCAATATCCACTTGGCTCTGTTCCACTCAGAGTCCAGCTGCCTTGGACTGCACTCAGTTCTTTCAGGATTTGGTGCCATGTAGCAGAACAGATTTTATGACTACTTTGGACACCTTTCTCCACAGTACCGTATTTAGTATTCTGGGTTCCTCTTGATTATATCCACAATCCTAAATATACTAGTCTAAAAGGCAATCCAGAACAAAGGCTGCAATTATGCAAATGTTACTTCTGAAGGTTTCAAGATATGTCAGTATATTTTCTGCTTGTACCACCAAGCACTTTTCCTATTGTAAGGGCTTAAAACTTTTAAAATAGTTTTTAAAGGTCAATTGCTTAATTTAAAACGACTGTCTTTGTAGCTTCCATAACTGAAGAGAAGGAAGTTTCAGTGTTGTCTTCTCTGATTCTCAGGATGCATATGAAGTTAAGGGTTGTAAAAACAATTTTGTAACATCAAGTCACAACAGGAGGAGCAATCAAAATACAGAAATCTTCAAAGTGGTAATGCAGCCTTGAGTATGCAGGACCTATGTGTGTATGCTCAGATGTATTATTTTGCAGGTGGTTTTATTTTGTGAGGGGGCAGAGTACACGATCTTCGTGCAGAAAGGAAAAACATCTGTTCCCAATAGTGGAGTCAAAGGGCATCATGATAAGCATTGAATTCACATTGTTTTATCTCCCTAGTGCTCAGAGTTGCCTGCATAAAGGACAATGGGCTTTGCTACAAGTGTTTTCCATTCGTGAGGTTTCGCAATTGCAAAGATACGAGGAAAACACATGCTTAGAAACGAACTGGCAGAAATGCCTACTGTCTTGGCAGAACAGCAAAAAAAAGAAAGCATTTACTCTGAAGACACGAAACAGTTACTTTCCGTTCATGCTGTACAGGAGCCAAGGAGTGCACCTTGCTTTGCCTTCTGCTAGCGTTTGGCAAAGAAACTCTGTACCCGATGGAAATGCAAATAGGTAATCTCTCTACTTTACTCTCTATTCAGTGCTTTGTGGCAACAGTCTGCTCTTTCTTTTTAATGCATGACTCAGAGCGTGTTAGCAAGCTGAGCGGCAGCTTTGCTTAAACTTGTGGGTGGGGGAGGGGACAGGCGCCCTTTGCACTCTTTTGACGGTGTTCTGACTTCCCCTGGGCTTCAGGCAGATCAATGGGCCTTCTGCTTTTGAAATGGAAGGTGAAATTCTTGTTATAAGGAGGAAGGCAGAACAATTCTTGACCAAATTCATGCCTTACAGGTAAATTGCTGTTTGCTAGCTTACTTGATATGCAAGTTTTACAAGTTTTGTTCTAGGAGGAGCGACACTAAACATGTACTTTACTACTGATTACTGGAAGCATTAAACAGTTGTCTACCGTTTCATAAAACAGTTTTGAAATTATTTTTTTTACTGCTGCCTTTGCTAGATTATTAAATTGTTTAAACAGATATAAATCCTGCTGTGTGATATTGCTTGTGTTAGAAAAATAATTGTGGCCTTTACCTTTCTAATTCTGCATGAAGTGGCTATTTATAATGTTTTAGTCAGCATAGTCATATTTTTAATTGAAAATTTGATCACACTTGTAATTCTTTAATGAATTTATAAATTAATTAAAATTGTACGTGTAGTGCTTTTTTGCTGTGTTTAACAATAATTGTGCTGGACTTACTAAACAAAAATCAAATCAATATGTCACTGCACCTGCTCAAACAGATTTTATTAAGAAGCTGAAGTTCAATACCATTTTATGAATGACCTTGAAAATAATATTATGAAGAAATATGTATTAGACAAGTTGTACCAAAAGTTCCACACCTGAGTTCTATTTCAGTGAATGCTTTGCAAGAAGGAAAATAAACATTTGGAGTAGAAGAGTGTAAGATGCAAATGTTGTTAAGATTTCAGGATAGAAAGCCAAAATTATAAAAGGGATAATTAGTAAAACCTCAAGAAGCAAGAAAAGGGAGATGAAAGAGGGAAAACTTTAAAAGATGCATACAAAGAGCTTCAAGGATCTGTTGACAAGAAACAGTCAGTCTATTTTGTCAATGTATTTTGACTGCTCCAGTCTTAAGACATGCATAGTCTTTGTGCTAGGCTATATAGTGAAAAATGCTGAAATCATATCCTTAGCCTATCACATCTATGTTAAGCGTGTCTGAAATCTTGTTTTCAAGAATGTCCCCTAGCTGTACAAGCCTAAGGCTGGCCAGTAGACTTAGCTACAGTGACTATGTTACAGCTTGGGTAGATATGAAGTTTAGAGGGAGATGTTAAAAAGTTCAACACTTAAATGATAAATGGAAAAGAGAATGAGAGCCACTTCACTTAACCATGTCAGCAAGACTTATCTGTGGTTAGGTGTGGATTGAACTGCTCCCTCAAGGAACATCAGGCCAAGTGGAAGGCTATTTTTTTAAACGGCTACTAATGATTCATTTCTGGTTGCTAAATTATTACCCAGTAGGATGTAGCAGACATTTAATAATCTTGTCATGAAACCCAGTAACAATGCAGTAATACAGAGCAGAGAATTCATACAAGGTGTAGCTCCTGTAGAGAAGAGGGGCCCAAGTGACTCATTGATTCTTGCTGTTCCATCGGGAAGAGATTATAAGGAAAATTTTCCACCTTAATAATGGTGGATAGTGCTAGATAGCTCAACCAGGTCCAAATTTTGGAACTTATATCTATGTAATGTTTTTCCCAATTATTGTATGCTTTCTGATGCTTCTGTCTTACCAAGGTGTAGAAAAAATCTCTTTAAGGTAAGAAGTCAACTGAAGTCAATGATAGGGCAGACATAGGAGTTGAATAAGCAGCACGTGTAAAAAAGTTTCCAAACACTGGAATTCCATTTGCATAAGAAACCAGACATAGACAATCTTAATTTGTCTTCGGATATTATTTTTCATAGTGTGGCTAATATTTTGAGTTTTGAGCAATATTATCCTGGTCAAAATCCAGTCCTGTATGGTCACCCAAAACTCTGATACATTGTATGTTATCACTGATAAAAAAGGCAAGGCTGTGAGGTGGGCTTTCAGGCACTTCAAAACCTTTTCTTGTAGAACCTGTTCTAGATCTTTGTGGTGCCAATTTGCCATAAATGATTAATATCAGATTGTGTGCTGACAGGCATGTGTCCTTCTAGCAGCATTTACAGTACAAGGACAATGACAGAAAACGGGCTTGAATGCAGACATTTTGTCAGTATGCGCAAAGGAGGGTATGTGGTGGCCTCATGTATACCAGAAGTGATTAATAAACTGTTTTGTGATCACTCTGCTCTGCATAGCCTCATGTACAACAGGTGCCAGTGTTATAGGAATTAAAAGGGATACACCTAGTTAAATTGTATTTGGATGTGAGGGAACTTATACCTGTGAGAAAAACTTAACTTGGGTTTAGAACTGTATGCAAGGCAGTTGTATGTAAAATTCCTGTGAGAGAAGGTGATCCTGGCATTGGGTAACAGCATTGTCCCAAGTGGGATCTTTCACATGGTGTGCAATTGGCCAATTTACACACAGAGCCAAAATATTTAATTATTTAATGTTTGCACAAAGATGGGTGTTAGGTGTAATTCCACAAAGCGAGGACACCTGTTTACAATCAGTTGGCATTTTTGTAAGATTTCAAAAGCCCAGTGACTCCTACAGTCTACACTCACTCAACTACTATTGGTTAGTTTTTCTCTCGCTTTGAATTAAAAGTACAGAGTTCACTAAATTCAATGCTCTCATTCAGTGGGTAGGGTTTTTCTTCAGGAGGTGGGTAGGGTTGGAAATAGAGATGTTGTTTTCACATTATAATGAGCAAAGTTCACCAAAAGGACAAGATTTTAAAATATTTGCTGACTTACCAAAACAATTCTTGGCATACAAGGACGCTGCTGATGTAATAACGAATATATATCCTCCCACTTCTGATAAGCAAGGAGATTCATCCCCATGTTATCAAAGCCTTTCAACCTCTTGTGCTTATATCATCAGTCTCCCAGTGTTCATTATCCTTATGACATTTTATTTTAAGGTAAACAGTGTCAATCTAACATAGAAACTATTTTAACGTATGTGCTTCATCAGTCTACAACTGTATTTCTTGGGTTTGGTGTTGATGTTTTGGGAGTTTTATTTTTTAGTCTGGTTTGGTTTTATTTGGTTTTGGTTTTTTTTTTTTTCGCAAATTGTTTGTGGCTTTTTTTGTCTGGAGTGGAAGGCCATATGTGCTGCTCTTACAGAAAAGAGGTAGCCAGGCCAAAAAACTGCTTTTACATCTGACCAGAAACGTGGCTGTGGTTTCTATGTTACTTCTCAGGACAACGTGGCTCCTCCATTCTGCCAAATCATGTCAGCCTCAAGAAATCACTTTTCACATTCCTTTCCAAGGCCTTCACCAAACCTGTAGATCCTCTTCCTCATATTCTGCTTCGTGGTTCTTTTTGTGGTCAGTGCACTGATTGAGAATTATTACTGGAAATAGCTACCCTAGACTAGAAACTACTTTTAAAAAGAGAAGAGGAAGAGAAGAGAATAATATACTTTGATTTTTGGATTAGGCTCACTTGCGTCTTGGAAAGAGGATAGAATAGTGTATATAAGAAAGACACCAATGTTATAAATTGCATAGGATCCAGCTCTAAGGCTGGAGACATAACAAAAACTGCATTATTTAAAGTGAGGCTTCATTATTTATAAAAGCATATGATGCACAGATTCTGTAGCATTATTGGAAAACAAAATAGAAAAACAGAGGCAGCATGGAATGTTTGCATTTTATTTGGAGTACTCATTACTATACATTGGCAGATGCTGCAGTTAAAGACTGAATGATATTTCCCTCTACCATGCAAGACTACACGTAAGGATTTTATTTAATGATGAAACAGTGCCCTTCAACACGATAATGTAGTTTTTCACTGGGAAATATCATGTGGATTGTTTCTGGTTTTATATGTTATATCAAAGGAGTTGCAACCTTTAAAACCCAAGGGTTTAGTTATGCTGAGAATATAAATAAAGTCTCCTAAAGCTAAAAATCAGTATCATTACTGTTTTGTATATGTACAAACAGGTTTTGTTTTGCATAAAATTAAGCATAGGTCTTTCACATGCCTGTTCTAGATTCTTTGGGCTTTTTCATCAACTTTTTCATTGTGTCTATCTTTGCTGTGAACTTGTAATAATTCCCATAAAGTAGAGATAGAGACCAATTTCTTTCATTGGCAATTGCTTGTTTAACAAGATTTTCTGAGGAAATAAGTGTAAAGAAAAGCTATTCCAGTAGAAATCACTGATTTCCACACACACACTCCCCCCCCCCCCAGTTTTTGTGTTCATCCAAATCAAAAAGAGCCTAATGTTACATGCTGAAATTACAAAACCCTATTCCCAACATTGCACTGGTGTCCCCTCAACCTTAGGCTTTTCATATAAATATTTTTTCTTTGAAGTAGATTAAAAACTATGTGTCTTGCTGATTAGTAAATGGTTTTGTAATTGACCACTTCTAAAGAAAACTACAAAGGATTCTAAAGACAAAAATTGAAGTAAATGTTCAAATTTTTCTCTGGAGACATAAGATTCCCTTTGGACTAAGTCCTTGTGGTAGATGGAATGTCTTCAATAGAAAAGGCAGAACCCTGGATCTGCTCCCTGAATTAGAATATAGTAGAATGGAATAGTTCAGTTGGAAGGGACCTACAATGAATATCTAGTCCAACAGCCTGACCAGTTCAGGACTGACTAAAGGTTAAAGCGTGTTGTTAAGGGCATTGTTCAAATGCCTCTTAAACACTGTCAGGCTCACTAGGAAGCCTGTTCCAGTATTTGACCACCCTGTTGGTAAAAAAATGCTTCCTAATGTCCTGCCTAAACCTCGCTGGCACAGCTTGGAACCATTCCCAGTCATCCTATCACTGGATCCCAGGGGCACCTCCCTCTCCCCTTTCCCTCCTCAGCAAGCTGTAGAGAGCAATGACGTCACCCCTCAGCCTCCTTCTCTGCAGACTAGACAAGCCCAAACTCCTCAGCCACTCCTCACAGGACATGCTTTCCAACCCTTCCACCAGCTTCAGTTCACTAGAATTGAAGAGATTCTCGCAACACCAATTTAACAGTACAAATGTTGATATATTAATGTAGATGTTCTGTCTGGTCCTAAGAACTTTTTAATACATTTTTTTCTTGTATCATAGTCACTGAATATCAGCATATGAGTACAATGTGTTATGATACAGGTGGGGATATCCCAGTGTTGGTTTCAGCATCTTGGTGAGTGATTGAGTGACTCAGAGTATGTAAGAACATCATTGTCCCACGTATGAATGCAGGAAAAAGATGTTGCTATGTAAAATATGTCTGTCTATTGTGACCTACACTGCAACACATAATACTACTTACCACATATGGAAAGCGGTATAGGCACTATGCAGCCAAAAATCAAGTGGAATTCTGTTTCCTTCCCTCTGCTGTAAAGACCTGTGCACGAGGGAACTGAAAACTAAGAAGGAAAAACATGCATAGGACAGAAATGAAGCTCGATAATATATGTATACACATTAATTTGACCAACATGTTATGTTGTTTGTAATGCAGGCATTGTTATCTTATGGAGCTAAGGAATATATTCTGTATGCATCATGATGCTTTTGCAAGAATCAAAGCCCTTTTATTTACCGAGTTTGTCTACTATCACTGTAAATTGTAAATTATCATGGTAAAGCTTGTTCTTTTTCAGTCACAAATGTAGCAAGTAATATATTTACTGATTATTCATTTAGAAATAGCTTAACACTGAGAATGCATAGGAATCTCATTATCCTGTGCATAAGTGGAGGAAAACCAGCTTACATGGAAACTTGAGAAGCAAATACTTTCAGTCAAATATTGTGTGCTCATCCCAAATCTTAAACTTCAAGGTCTTGAGAGCATAAACATAAACTCTAACATACTTCTTGCAGTGTTAGCTTTGTTAATGATACAGTTTTCTATGAGGGGCCTCAAAAGAGAGAGTGGTTTAACATGCCAAGTAAAGTTAAATGCACAGATACAAATTAAGTCTTCAGCACACTGCGTCTTTTGTGTTTGATTCAGCTTGTTGTTATTGTTTTAGCAGGGCTATTATTTTCTGTGTGAATTTCTGTTATTTCTTTGGAAGCTTCAGGGGAGTTTATAGGAAACCTGTGAGAAACAGTAGGCTGACACAGTTATTCTATAAAATGCCATGTTGTTCCAGTTCGTTAATGTTGGAATACCTATTAAATTATGTAATTAGCATTAAGGGATTTCATATACAGTTGTAAACTCCCATGGACCTGTCTTCACAACAAGAGATTCCTTAGACAGAAGTATCTGATATTTTCCTAAGGCACTTCAATTCATCTGGAGTGATGCTTGCTCTTACAGTATATTTTCTTCTACTATTTCATTAAGTTTACTGAAGTACTCAGAGAGCTTAGAGGGTTCTAAATAATAACATGATCATCTAAGAAAAGGGATTAGGATATTGCTGAGAGTAACTCAATATCTTTCCCTCTTCTTACTGTGGTAAACACCAGAAAATGAATGCTCACAGTGGAGTGAGGTAAAAACTTATTAATGAAATAGTGTGGCAAAACCCCCTTAATCTCAGAGAGACATTAAAGAGCTGGGGCTGGATTACAAGACGTAGTGAACACAGCCTGGGGCAGGAAAAAATAATAATCAGGAATTTGGTATTAAATACATAAACAAAAAGTGTAATTAATTGCCACAGTATACTGTTGATATCAAGAACTTTACAGACTTTTATCAGTGGATTACTTGTTTATATAGATATGGAATAATATCTGGAATTACAGCAGTGAATGCTGAAGAAATAGGATTGGAGTAAAATTGAGAAGGATACAAAACTTCATGTTTCTGGGTTTAAGACATTTTTTTTAATTAGGATTACAGTAGACTTGATAGGAAGCAGATTTTCTCCAATCTGATTATTGCAAGGGTTTCTCTTTACCTGCTCCTGATACAGTTTTTGGCTGCCCACTGCCTGAGACTGCAGTAGTTATCTACAAATCTGGTCTACTGTGGAAATTACACTAAGCAATTTCTTTGATAAATGTAGTCTAGATTTTTTAAAGAAGATGGCATTTGCTACACAGATTTTTTTTTTTTTCTTTTGTTTTCCATTTTTCCTCTGTTTGTGTATGTAAATGTAGGAATTACAGACAATTCAGACTCACCAATGAGGGGCAGTTTACACACATATGAGCAGCTGCAGTCAAACTCTTAAGACTATACAATGGGAGAATTATTATGATGATCTCCTAATGTTTTTCAATTAATCTTTAATTTAAATAATCCTCTCACCTTTAAGTCTCAGATGAGCCTAGGAAAAATACCTTGCTGCTGAACACATACTTGCCCTTGGCTTAATTGTGTTCTAACTGAAAAGGCTTTTGCTCTACTGCTGCTACTGTGAAGACCAAAGCTATGACAGAGCTACAGGAGTAATGCTTCAAACTATGTTTAAAGAAAGTAGATACTCTTTTCCCAGTACGCTTAAAACTTTAAAGTTTTTTCTTCTGTTAATCATAGAAAAGCCAGCAATAAGAGTTACAGGAATCACTCTGATTTGGTTCTGAAGATATTTCCTGTAGTAAGCTATTACTGCTAGGGTTATAGAGTGTATCATACCTTATGAAAGTGCATCATGTAAGAAATTACAGGGTTTGAAAGAGATTAAAGGGATGTGAAATTAAAGAATTGAGATTGTACAGTGATGTACTACATTTATACTTTCAAGAATAAATGGAAGAAAGTTGTGCATAAGGGAATAACTAAGATACAGGTTCTTACTCCAAACTGGACAATCAGCATCTGTTTAAATTTTATGTCTATAAGAAATAATTGTTATAGCTTTAAGTGTTTTTTCCTCTCAAGATAGTGTAAAAATGAAAATCCATCATATTTTAACCTCTTCTTCGTGAAAATGCCCCCAGTAATGTAAATATGTTGAGGTATCTAAAACAATGAATATTTATTATAATGTAAAGTTATCAATACAGCATTTAGAGATGTTTCTGGGAGTCCTAGATAGATTAACTAATGTATTATATAACAGATACAGCTTTTGATTCTAATACACTTAAGCTATGGTCTACATAAGTTTTAAAGTGAAGAGGCTGTCTTACACATCCCAGCAAGGAACATGAAATATGTACAAGTACATATGGTTCCAAGAGTAAGAATGTCTTCTAGGTTTGTAAGACATTCACAAATCTTATAGATTTTTAAGGAGAGCAAATATTTAAGACCCCCGAAGGGTCTTGCAAGGCTAACTTTTTTGTTTAAATTGTAATTTATCTTTTTACTTATAATGTATATTTACGTTCATTAGTCTAGCTTTCAGACAATGCTGTAGACAACATATACAGTGTATGTGACACTGTAAATGACAGAGGGTCTAATTTGCCTAGACTGGACAAGTCTGGATTGAAGAAAACACTGAGAATATTTAGCGCTGAGTACTAAATGAATTGAGTATTGAATCCTTGACTAGTACTTCAAGCTGGTTTTAAAGTTCTATTGACTAGCTAGAAGTTATGCAGTGGAGGGTTTTTTTGGTAGCAGTTACATTCTTCTTAAAGACTGAACGAAGACTTAAACATGCTGTGCACATCCCCAAACAATAAGGCGACTTTTCAGCAATATATATATATATGCACGTGCATATATATGTTTGTGTATGTAGGAGTGTAGTGATTTGCAATCAGAGTACGTTTAAATCTTCAGGGGAAGATTTCGTACGTTGTTGTAAACTACCAGATGTAAATTTATTCTCATAACCCTTTGTTGACTCCCTAAATTATGAGAGATGCTTTGACAACACCTACTATAATAATTTTTTCTGCATGTCTTATGTTTTCCTTGGTAACAGTCACACAGTAATATGCACTATAATGGTGTTTAGGTATTAAATATGTAGAGATATTTGGGAGAAACTGATTAAATAAATGCTGGTTAAAGTAACAGTAATCGTACTACAAAATAGCTTCACCTTGAAGTATATTCTACATTTCTACCTTTTTATAACAACTGAAGAATATTGACAGTCTTATTTAGTGCAACGTTTGGAATACAGTGTATTAGCTTCGTGTTAGCATTGTGTCTTTGAAAGATAGGGGTGTCTGAGTGGACAACTGTTTAGTTGTTGATTTAAGTTTATGGAACTTAAATGCAAGGCTTTGCTAGTGCTTAAATGTATACAGAGGCAGATCTTCGGTGTGCCTTGCATTCTGCTAGGCTAGGACCAGAGGAGTTTCTTCTGTGTCACTGCAGACCTTGATCATTTTGTGTTAGTAAGGACCAGGTCAGTATCCATATCTAGAACTAGCAAATCTATTTGATTGTGCATCTGTAAAAAAATTAGATTTGAAAGGGAATTTCATGCAGGGAATAGCATAAAGAAGGAATATTTTTTTTATACAATATGTGATTTTACAGTTTATATTTTTGCAGAATAATCTGTTATCTTCCATATTTCGGGATATTCTTAAGCATATCTTACAGTGACACGAATATTAGTAGAATGGTATGTTTTATTGCAGATGGATCTAAGGATTAAATGCATCATAGGACATAGGTAAAATTGTACTGGATTTATCTGCCTTTGGAGTTAAATCTTAGGTGTTGGGGATGTGTGTGGGGGGTTTTTTTGTTTTGGTTTTTGTTTGTTTGTTTGTTTTGGGGTTTTGTTGTTGCTGTTGTTGTTGGTTTGGGTTTTTTTAATGACAAGAAGAAGGACCACAACATGACAGCAGTCTGATGTAATGAGAAAGTAAGAATTTACCCTCTTTCTGGTGTCAGCTTCCTGTGGTCTGATGAGTAACAGGATTTTGATGTTCATTGCTGTGGAAGGTAGGGAAAATGGGTGGAGTATTGATTTATTTTTGTTAAAGGACTTCCTTCTTCCTTAGGTTCTCTCATTTCTGACTTCAAGGAAACTGTTCAAGGGGATAAAGTTCTCGTCTACCAGACAGGAAAGATGTGTAACAGCTTCTCTTGTTCTCAGAAAAGGAATCCATGCATGATGTCAGTAATAGGTAGAGGCTTACTTACAGATACATTTCTTGGACTGAAATATGTCCACATACAGTCTGAAAATATTGATAAAGGACTGAGAACTGAGATAAATAAGGCTTTTCATCTCCTTATACAATACTGTGGATAGAGTACTGTGAAGAAAGGAAACCTTAAGGCCTGCTGCCATGGGTCCTGCTGTATATATAACCTTTCACTGTCATGGCAAGGAGATTACCACCAGTAGTTTTTCACCATTTCTAGTAGCATGAGTATTGGGAAAGGCTGGATGGAGTGTCTGTGACCATAAGGTACTTGGGAGTTACAGAAACATTTAAGATTTCCTTCTTATAATCTTGCACATTTTAGTGATTTAAGGAACCAAGTAAAAAGTTTGTACCAAGACAGTGTACCACAGCTGGCCCAGGAGAAAATAATGGAGCTATTGCAGTGATAGGAAGAAAGTTAAAGTCTCCTTGCTTGGACAGTTGAACTCATCAGAGAGCACAGCTATAAACTAAAAAGAGAATGCATAATATGTTTTAGATGGAAGCAGTTTGAGAATAAGAGGTTGTAGAAGAAACGAAGACCTGAAAACCACATTGCAGTTAACCAAAATTAAGAAGAAAACCGTGCTAAACAATTTATATTATAATTTTAAAATATTTCCCATATGCAGAGGAGGTGAAGGAAAGATTCAGACTGTAATGAATTAACAGTGTTGTGCAGGGAAGAAAAGAAAGATTATGATGTCTCATTTTCTTACTAGAAACAGTGATGCAGTAGTCAGCCTGAAACCAAGCAAAAAGCAAGCATGAAAAATTTGGGTGAAATCATAAAGTCATAAATGGCAGAACCCTGAAAGAGTGAAATGGTGAAAAGCAAAACTTTTCACAAAAGGTAAGAATGAAAAGAAAATATTTTCTGAAATGTCAGAAATTTCAAACACTGTCAGTAAGCTGTAATTTTGCTAATTTTAAGGATTCACTGATATGTGACAAAATAATTTTGGGTGTATAAGCCTTACTCTCACAAGAATATTTACTATGGGAACTGATGATAGAAATCCAGCATGTCTCTAAAACTATGCATATGGAGAAGGAATATAATTGATTTTTACAGGAGACAGGGCACAGGGCATGAAAATGGAATATCTGTGTATATTCTCTTGTATGTTATTTAAATCATGTTCAGAAAATGCAGGTTTAAGTGGGGTTCTTTTTGCATATAAAGAGAACTGTTCAAGAAGTAGGCAAAATGAGAATGAAAGGTGCGTGCACACTGTAACAGTTTTAGAACAGAACAGACTGTTCTCCGTGAAAAAGATGAACATGTATACAGAAGAAACAGCAGGATTGCCTAGTGGTAAGGGGATCTTGTGAGTACTCCTGCATCCCAAATGCATTAAAAATATGAATGCAGGCGAATGATCTGGCTTTTATAAATAAACAATAGTAACTCCTGACATTAGTGATCTTAAGTAATAACTCGAGTGTCACAGGCTAGCTAAAAGCTCTAAGTATTGGTAGTTTAACCATGAAAAAGGAAAAAAATAAATTGGAAATAATGTAGAACATGAATTATGATGAAACTGGAGGTCAAGTGTAAATTTCTAATAACCTCAAAATTAAAAAAGTGAATAGATGGGAATGACTGATAGCTGAAGGTGAGTCATCTGTTACTTTGCTTTGGAGTTCAGAATATCGGCACAGTGAATAATGTGAAGAAAGAGATTTGCAGTAGGGAAAAATTGTAGAGATTTCCAGCATGGGTATGCTGATTCATTTTAGGTTGAGGGGACCTCAGAAGCAAAATACAAATTAGAATCAAAAAGGAGTATGGCATACACATGGGTGCCTAAGAAGATGCTTTGTTAGAATTTTTATGTAACCCCAAAGAACTGAATGAGATTATTCAGAAAATGACTGCAAATTATCTTTAAAAAGCACAGTATTTTTGCCACTGGATGCTAAGAGATATAAAAGCATTTTTGCAGTCTAATGTAAAATATTAAAGTATTATAACCTAAAATGATGATAAATTTTATTACCTTGATAAGTCAGAGCAGCAGTATTATTTGGAGTCATATTGAGCTGAGTCACTTAGTGTAATATATAAAAGCTGAACCTGTTTTTCACTAGAGGATTCATGGGGCTCTGCTCTGATACTCACAAAAACATGTCAGTAACATAACAGTATCCTCACAGGGTACCGCTCTATTATACATGGAGAAATCCCTTCTCTTCCTTCTCTTTGCCAGGCCTGACTAACTAGGCAAGGTTCAAAGACACTGAAGAGACATTGAAAGGGAGGAATTCCCCACCACTGGTCAGATTGTCCTGATATAATGTTGCCGTCCCTGTGCTGTGTGAAATTCAGGCACTGATGCATCATATTTGCTACTTCCTGTTTCTTTCTGTTCCTTATTTTGGCCTCCAGCAACTGCAGTATAACAGGGTAGAGATGGGGCTTATTGGTGTCTGCAAATGTGCCTGCTGGTCCAGCTTGTTTTGTCCAGTCTTGTCTGGACAGTGGTGAAAGTGGCAGTTTTGCTGTGTTCTTTCTGCTGCCAGAGTAGAATTAAGTGGTTGGATTTGCCCACTGTCCTGACATCTAGTGAAGCAGTCACTGTATCATTGTCTCATTCCTACTTACAAATATGCTGGATGATCATCTACGTGGCATTCTAATAGGAACAAATATTTGTGATTTTTAATGCCAGACTCAGTATGTCAGAACTACAAAGCAGTGTGCTGTTTGGACCACTGTGCGATGAATTTTGAAAATCATCAGACCTGTTTGCCCCTCTTGCAAAATTGATTCTAATGAGCAGTGTAGCTCATTCTTCCTTATGAAAGTCTACTCAAAAAACCAATTTTTTTTTCCCCCGGTGGAAATTACTGCTGCAGGGAGTAGTTGCTGAATCATCATCTCTAGTGAGTCTTACTGTAGTCTCTGTACTCAATATTTTGTAGATAATGAGAGACTAACCTTCCTGAGTCTTTTGTATACAAGTTCAAAACTGGTTAACTTAATTCTGCATCAGAGCATGCCCTGCATTATAACACTGTTGTGGTTTAGCCTTGGCTAGCAAAATACCACACAGCTGCTCTCACACCTCCAACCCCCCCTCTTCCAGCAAGGAGGGAGAATCAGAGGAAAAAGACAAGGAAGCTTGTAAAATTGAGATAAGAACTATTTACTAATTGAATATAAATGAATATATAGCAATTCTAATAAGTAATTAAGATAATAGAAAATAAAACCTATAATACCACTGCTCACCACCTGCTGACCGATGCACAGCTAGGTCCTGAGTCGTGAGATTCAAAGCCAGAGGGCCCAAGAGCCAGAGCCTGAGAGCAATTGCAGCAGAGTCTGAGCAAGCCTTAGCAGTGACAGCAGGACTGGGAAAAACAACAGATCCACCAACTCACTAACGAACAAACCAGCAAAGGAGTTAGCCAAGCAGCTAATGGAGTTAGCAAAGGAGTTAAGGAGCTAAAAGAAGAGTTAAGGATCCAGCAAGAGTTAGCAAAGGAGCAAAAAGAGTAATGACCCCTAGCCCACTCCCCATTTAGGTACCGAGCATGACGTACCATGGAATGAAATACTCCTTCGCTTGGTTTGGGTTAGCTGTCTGAACTATATTGCCCCCATTGCTTGTAGTGAGAAAGTTGGGAACACAGCTGCAGTATCAGAAGCTGGGAAGGACCTTGAATTCAGTGCAAGCACTCCCCAGCACCAACTAAAAAGACACCTTATCAATACTGTCTTCAGGCTAAATCTAGAAACCTAGCTTCATACCAACTGCTGTGAAGAAAGTTAACTCTTTCTGGAATAAAACAAACACTACCTTTTCATTATTGCAGACACCTGACTGCATTGGTTTGTGTGTTCAAGGATTGTTGAAGCACTAGGATGATGTAATGATAGCAACAACTGAAAACATTAGTATATTAATATTCATCTGAGTGCAAATCCAGAACATAGCTTCATGCTGGCTACTGTGAGGAAATTTAACTCTTTTCCAACCAAAACCAGGACACAATCCATCACAGCACTCCAGTCATGAAATATCAGGCCTTCACGCACCTGCTGCCCTTTCAGATGGACTTCATTAAGTATTGGCTGTGCTGGGGTAGAACTTTCTCAATTTCTCCTTCTGAAACAGATTGTTACCTACAATTAATTATACTTGCAAGGTGGGTGGGAAGAGACTCTTAATCTATGGAGACAAGTAACTGGGTAGTACTTTTTCAAATTAAACATAAAACAGAATAGCACAATGTATGTGAAAAGAAGAGCAAGGAATTGAATACTTTTCCAGTTCTGTATCCAGTGTAATCTTCAGTGCTCAGTATAAAAGGGGGGTGGGGGGACGGACGTTGGTCAGGGGTTTCTCTCTCTCACTTGCTCTTGGGCTTGGTCTGGCTTTGCTGGCTCTCAGATTTCTTGGGCCCTGACTTGCTCTTGCTGCTCAAGGAGTGGATGAGTGTCAGTCAGAGGGTGGTAAGCAGTTGTATAATCTGTTTTCTGTTCCATCATTTTCATTACATATTATTAGTAGTGGTAGTACTATTTTCAATACATATTACTAGTAGTAATAGTATTGCTGGTATTGGTATTTTTTGTATTATTAGTATAATTATATTATTTATATACAATTATTAAATTGTTCTTATCTCAACCCACAAGTTTTCTTGTCTTTTCCCACAATTGTCCTCCTCTGCTGGGGGAGGAGGGAGGTGAGTGAGCGGCTGTGTGGTGCTTAGCTGCTGGCTGGGGTTAAACCACAACAAATGGATACTGGCTTTTTAAGAAGAGCAGACCATGAAGGTGAGTAGGGAAGTTATCTTTCACTTCTGAGAGCAACTAGAATAACAAGGAGCACTGCACAGGGAGAGGTGAGGAGCCAGCTGAGAACTTATGGGTTGGGGTTATTGCTCAGACCAACCACAGTGATATTGAAGCAGGGGACTGCTACAGACATCCTGACCAGGAAGAGGTAGTAGACGAGTACATAAACTGGAAGAAGCCTTGTGCTCACCAGTTCTAGTCTTTGTGGGGGCCTTTATCCACCCTGATACTGCTGGAAGGATTCCATAGATTGCACATGCAACCTAGGAGGTTTCTGGAGTGCTTTGATGTCAACTTCCTGGCACAGGTGATCAAGGCAGCAAGAAGGAGAGGCTGTCATGTGGACCTGGTACTTCACAAACAAGGAAGACCTGTGGAGGAATTGAATGTTGACAAAGCCTTGGCTGGAAAGACTGAGATGAGTGGAGTTCAGGATTCTGAGAGGAGGGAAAAGACATATAGCAGGAACATGGTCCTGGACTTCCAGCAGGGCTTTGGCCTGCTAATGGATCTGCTGGGAATGGGACACAGCCCTGGAGAGAAGAGGGGTCCAGGAGAGCTAGTTGATTTCCAAACATTGCCTTCTCCAAGCTGAAGATCAGTGCATGCCAACCAAGGGGAAGTCAAGTAGGTGTTGCAGGAAGTCTGCATGAATGAAGAAAGAACACCTGATAAAGCTCAACTATTAAAAGGGAGAGTAGAAGAAGTGAAGGCAGGAGCAAGTGACCCAGGCAAAATATACAGATACCCTTTGAGCATGCAGGAAAGGGGTCAGGAGAGCAAAACCCACCTGCAGTTGAATCTGCTGAGGAATGTGTAGGGCAAGAAGAAAATGTTCTACAGGTGTATCAGCAGTGAAAGGAAGACTTGGGAAAATGTGGGCCTGCAGGTGAATGGGTCAGGACACCCAATGACAAGGGACAGGGAAAATATCAAACAACTTGAAGTATCCACTGTTGTCTGCCATCTGGAAATTAGCTGGTCAGAAAAGTACTTGGGCATCCAGGTAGACAAGAAGCTCAACATGAGTCACCACTGTGTCCTTGCAGAAAAAAAAAAAAGAAAGGCCTAGAGTGTGTTGGATTATAAAAAGCACACCCAATTTGTTAAAGGAAGTGATCCCTTTCCTCTCAGCCCTAGTGAAATCACAGCTGTAGTGCTGTGTCATGTTCTGGGCTCCCCACTGAAAGAAAAACACAGCCTTTTTCGAACTACTGCAGTGAAGAGTCATTAAGGAAATGGAGCATATGACATACAGGGAGAGGCTGAGAGCTGGGACTGTTTAGACTGGAGAAGAGAAGTCTTAGGGGTGATGTTATCAGTGTATGTACATGCCTCTTATGGAGAGGATACTAATGCTGGAACCAGATTCTTCTCAGAAGTCGGACACTGGAACAAGTTGCCCAGGGAGGCTGTGCAGTCTTGTTCTGTGGATATATCCAGAACTTGACTGAACACTCTCCTGGGAAACCTACTATCTGATCTTGCTTGACCAAAAAGTCTGAAATAGATGGTCTACAGACAACGCTTTCAAGCTTAGTGGTTAGGAAATTCTCTGACGTGAACCTAAGAGAGCTTGGTTCATTTGCTTTCCAGGATGTTGTGCTGTGTCCTGGACCACTCAACTACGAGGAGAAAGGTGGGAGAAAGCATGTATGTCATACTCTGCTTTTTATGAAAATGTTGAAAGAACTTTGTTCCCGTGTGACATGGAACAGGAACATTTCTGAAGTTGAACAGTTTGGCAGGGTAGATAAACAATTTCCTACTCAACTTGGATGACATATGTTTTTCTTGGAAGAAAGAAGAAATTTCTTGGAAGAAATTGCAAAATGTAAAAGGAAATTGTATGGATAGTTTCAAAAAGCTTCATAAATCAATGGAATTAACTATGGATTTCAATTGATTCCTATTAATTGCAACAATATAAATGAAAACTCTACTTAAGTATATCTTAAAGTTGTTGATTGAAAGAAAATAGAATGTATCAAAGTGGGGGTGGATTGCTTTTACACTTGGCCTTTTACTAACCATTTCCGTAAGCATCTCCTTCAAACTGTCATCAGAGAGGATACGGGGTTACGTGTAGTATTACTATGAACCTGTATGGCTGGTTTTCCCTGGGTCTAACAAGATAAAGAGACTGTTGTGATATCAAATTCATTTGTTTTACTGTAGAACTTATACTGTCTATATAATAGCACTCTCAAATACTTATATATTCTGAATAGAGCCTTTATGGTGTAGATTGCTTAGTATTGGTGGATAAACAGAACACCCTAATAAAACTGAAGCTATTGCTTTTAAATCTGTAATATCTCCAAGCCAAGTTCACACAGTGGTTCAATCTTAGTGAACTAAAAGGATATGTACCTTGGGGTGCAATTTCAAAGGACATGATGGAGAATTCAGAAGCTTCCTTAATGTAATTCTCATTGGTGAGAAATGCAGAAGCATCTTTCTGTTGATAAAGTGAACTGCATAATAACATACGTATAATGGTAATCGTGCCTCCAAACTTTCCTATAGTCAAGTTTAGTATTGTCCTGTTTAAGAAGGTGCTTAGAAACAACTTGAAATGCAAAAGGTATATCCCACCAAGTAGGATAAAGTCTTTTCCCCTTTTAGACAATAGATGGATAGCTTTAAGGTAGCTCTAGTTCCTGATCATAAAACGATTATAATAAAATAATACCTTGGAAAACAGCACTTGAAAAATTGTTTTGATGTATAGAAGCTTCTCTCTCAAGTTTCTTTACTTGCAGTTTAACATCATTCATGAATACTCATTAAATTACAGCATGGAATAATAGAATCATAAAATCATAGAATCCACAGAGTTTAGCTGGGAAAAGACCATCAAGTCAAACTGTCAACCTAGCACTGCCATGTCCACCACTAAACCACATCCCTAAGGTCCACATCTACGTATTTCTTAAATACCTCCAGGGATGGTGACTCAGCCATTTCTCTGGAGAACCGTTCCAATGCTTGACAACCCTTTTGGTGAAAATTTTCATAATATTCAATCTACACTTTCCCTGGCACAACCTGAGGCTGTTTCCTCTTGTCCTATCACTTGCTATGAGACCAACATCCACCTTTCTGCAAACTCCTTTCAGGTAGTTTTAGAGGGAGATAAGGTCTCCCCTCAGCCTCCTCTTCTCCAGGCTAAACCACCTCAGTTCCCTCTGCTGCTCCTCGCAGGATATGTGCTCCAGACCCTTCCCCAGCTCCGTTGCCCTCCTCTGGACACGCTCCAGCACCTCAGTGTCTCTCTTGCAGTGAGAGGCCCAACACTGAACACAGGATTCAAGGTGCGGCCTCACCAGTGTCCAGTACAGGGCGACAATCGCTTCCTTACTCCTGCTGGCCACACTGTTCCTGATGCAGGCCAGGATGCCATTGGCCTTATTGGCCACCTGAGCACACTGCTGACTTATATTCAGCCGGTTGTTGACCTAGCACCCTCAGGTCCTTTTCTGCCAGGCATCTTCCCAGCCGCTTGTCCCCAAGCCTGTAGCATTGCAGGGAGTTGTTATGGCTCAAGTGCAGGGCCTTTGAACCTCATACAGTTGACCTCATCCCATCAATCCAGCCATTCCAGATCTCTCTGTAGAGCCTTTCTACCCTCAGGCAGATAAACACTCCTCCTCAGTTTGGTGTCATCCGCAAACTCACTGAGGGTCCACTCGATCCCTTTGTCCAGATCACTGATAAAGATATTAAGTAGAACTGGCCCCAGCACTGAGCCCTGGGCAACACCACCTGTGACCAACTGGATTTAACTCCATTTACCACCACTCTTTGGGCCCAGCCATCCAGTCAGTTTGTTACCCAGAGAAGAGTACACCCATCCAAGCCATGGGCAGCCAGTTTCTCAAGGAGAATGCTTTGGGAAGCTGTGTCAAAGGCTTTGCTAAAGTCCAGGTAGACAACATACACAGCCTTTCTCTCATCCACTAAGAGCTTCATCTTGTCATACAAGGAAACCATTTTAGTCAAGCAGGACCTGACTTTCATAAACCCCTGCTGACTGGGCCTGATCACCTGGTTGTCCCGTATGACTCAATGTGATGGCACTCAAGACGATCTGTTCCATAACTTTCCCCATCACCAAGGTCAGGATGACAGGCCTGTAGTTCCCCAGATTCTCCTTCCAGCCCTTCTTGTAAATGGGTGTCACGTTTGCCAACCTCTAGTCAACTGGGACCTCGCTGGTGAGCCAGGACTCTTGATACATGATTGAAAGTGGCTTGGTGAGCACTTCTGAAAGCTACCTCAGCACCCTTGGGTGGAACCCATTTGGTCCCTTGTGTATGTCTAAGTGGTGCAGCAGGTGACTAACCATTTCTCCTTGGATTATGAAGCCCCCATTCTTCTCCCTGTCTCTGTCTTCCAGCTCAGGGAGCTGGCTACCCAGAGAACAGCTGGTTTTATTATTAAAGGCTGAGGCAAAGAAGGCATTAAGTACCTCAGCCTTTTCCTCATCCTTAGTCACTAGGGTTCCCCCTGCATCCAGCATAGGATTGAGATTCTCCTTAGCCCTCCTTTTGTTCATATATTTATTAAAACTTTTTCTATTGCCTTTTACTGCAGTAAAGAAACTAAATTCTGGCTGGGCTTTGGCCCTTCTAATTTTCTCCCTGCATAACTTCACAACATCCTTATAGTACCCTTGAATTTCCTGCCCCTTCTTCCAGAGTTCATAAACTTTCTTTCTTTTCTGACTTCCACCAAAGCTGTCTGTTCAGCCAGGTTCATCTTCTTCCTGGCCAGCTCACACTTTGGCATATGGAGATGGTTTGCTCCTGCCTGTTTGAGAATTTTGTTCTTCAAGAATGTCCAGCTTTCCTGTGCTCCTTTGCCCTTCAGACCTGTCACCAGAGTGACTCTGTCAACCAGGCCCCTAAAAAGGCTAAAGTCTGCCATCTGGAAGCCCAGAGCAGCAGTTCTGCTAAGCACATTCCTTCTCCGAGAATTGAAAGCTCCACCACTTCGTGATCAGTATGCCCAGGATGGCCTCCAACTATCTGTTCACAAACAACAGGTCCAGCGGAACACCTTCCATGGTTGGCTCACTCACCACCTGTATCAGAAGGTTACCTTCCATACGCTCCAGAACCTTCTAGTCTGTTTTCTCTCCACTGTATTGTATTTCCAGCAGACGTCTGGTACGTTGAAGTCTCCCATGAGAACAAAGGCTGTGAGACTTCTTCCAGCTGGTTATAGAATATTTCATCTGCCTCTTCATCCTGAGTTGGTGGTCTTTAACAGACTCCCACCATGATATCTTCCTTGTTGGCCTTCCCCCTGATTCTTACTCAGAAACACTCAACCCTGTTGTCACCATCATTAAGTTCTAGACAGTCAAAACACTCCCTAAGATACAGGTCTCCCCACTGTCTCCCCTTTGCCTATCCCTTATGAAGAGTTTATAGCCATCCATTGCAGCACTCTGGCTGTGCAAGTCATCCCACCATGTTTCCATGGTGGCATCTGTATCAAAATTTTCCTGTTGTGTAGTGGCTTTCAGCTCCTCCTGTTTGTTGCCTGTGTGTGTTGGCGTAGGCGCACTTCAGCTGGCCACATTACTGGGGCAAGAAACTCTGTCATGCACTTCTGTGGTGTGCAATAGCCCTTGCATCTTTGCTGCTGCATGGATCTCTATCCCCTACCTCCACTAAGACGACAGCCCGAAGGACCTTGCTAGCACACCGCCCCTCCAACATTGGTGTGCCACCCCCAGTCTTATCTCTACTGACCCTGGTTTTATCCCTTTGCACCTTCAAATACAGTTTAAATCTCTTTCACTGAGCCCTGCTAACTCCTGTGAAAGATCCTTTTACCCCTTTGAGACAGGTGTACCCTGTCTGTTGCCAGCAGGCCTGCTGTTGTGTAACCTACCTATGATTAAAAAAACAAAAATCTGCAAGTTACACCAGTCTTGGAGCCAGGTATTGATCTGCTGGCTCTACCTGTTTCTTCCCTCATTCCCTGCAACAGGAAGGGTAGAGGAGAACGCTCCTTGTGCTCCTGATCCCTTAACCAGTCATTCCAAGGCTCTGCAGTCTCTCAATTGCCCTCAGACTATCTGTTGCAACTTCATTGCTGTCTGCCTGAAAAATGAGGAGTGGATAGTAATCTGATGTCTAGTTGCATTATTATAGAAGATGATTTTATTTTAGTTTGTGTTATTTTATTTAGTTCAACTACCTCTGACAGGTTTTTCTCTAAGAAAATTAAAATTTTCAAGGAAGCTACTCTAGATGTCATCTGTTTAGGTAAACTTTGTTGTTTCTTGGTGTTTTTTACAGTCCAGTAAAATTTATAAAATTCTAAAATTTTATAAAGTAAATTTTAATTTGCAGGTTCCTAGATCAGCGTAATAGCAAGGGTAGATCTAGGTGAACTGGATCACATCTAGATCAGAATCTATTGTTTCTTTCTGTTCTTGCAGCAGGGGGTCTTTATTCAAAGTGGTAAATTGTTCTGTCACACAATTTTTCAGTACTGTCTTCAGTATTACTCTTTTTTATCACTTTAAAATGATAGAATATTTTATTTCATTTCACTCTTATCCCTCTAAAATTTATTTTCTGTGCAAGTTAGGAGGGTTATTATGTTATTTAGTTCCATTCGTAGAGAAGATAAAAACCCAGGTCAATCCAGAAACCAGCAAATGAACAAGCTGTAGTCTCACAGCACTAGAAAAGAGCATTTTGTAAGTGCGATAGTGCATTCTACAGACTTTTGACAAGTAGTGGGTTATATGTCATCTGTGTACAAAGAGAAGTAGCAATTATTTTCTGCAACTCAACAGAGTTTTTCTCAGGTAAGTCACAAGTTAAAATCCGGTAAAAATAATTTCCAGAAAAGATTGTATTGCTTTTCTACCTGAATGGTACCTTTTGTCCAGGAAGCTAGGTTTCTAAGGTTGTGTTATATGTAATAGATAACCATAGAACTAGCTTCATTTGCCCTTTCTTCCTGGAATGAAGATTTTTTTTTTCATTTTCACATTTTTTCTTCAGCCAGACTTCCAAAGAACATGCTGGTTTCTTGTCCTGGTGATGGAAATCTTCGCAAAGATTATTAGTTGTGACAACGGAAAAGTTGGGTCAACAGAAACATCATCTTTGAGGCAATTTTGTGGAGAGATTGTTTTAGGTGTGTCAGTGTCCTGAATAACTCAGTCATGCAATCTTTACATGGTAACAAGTGCAGATGAACAAGGGTAGTGTCTGTAGTCAAAAAAAGACAAAACTTACTTCACTGACATTAGGGATAACATGTTTTACTTTGTTTTTGTGAGAACCTGAGAGTACATACATAATCATTTGCCCTGTTTGATAAAGAGTAATTTATTGAATCATAGTAACAATGCTACAGTTGGCCTACCTTTCCTTCTTTCTTAATTGCCACTTTATCTGCCTATTTTATGTTTATGTCTTTATTGTAAAAACAAAAAAGGAAAACTGTAATAATTGATGTGAAGTTCTTAACGGAAGGAGTGTATTTGTAATTTTTTTCCCTGTGTCCCTTTTGTCTCTGTCATCTTCATTATCTACAGAAAGGTCAAAGAATAGAAACTTTTCACCAGCTTGATGTAAAATACTTCTTCAGCAGAGTCTCTGATGATTTGCAGAATGCACAGATAAGGAATGAATTGGTTGAACATGCTCACTCATTTCCATAGCTAATTATGTTTCTGCAAAAGACGGTTTAGTATTCTATATGTTTACTTCTAGTTTGTGCAAAAGTTCAGTATTTCTGTCTATTATACAGGAACATCAGAGATAAAATACGCGGTATGTGTGACATGCATGGAGAAATTTGTGGGGTTTAGTCTTAACTTTTAATAACAATAGTTTGACTGTTTTCTATGTATTAGTCTTGAAATGGACTGTCTTGGGTCTTGGAGCCTGAAGCTTACTATAGAGTTATCAGACTTTCTCTAATATTACTCTTGCTCAATGACTAATGTCTGATACCTGCTCAGTGTTCAACTGAAATGGATTTGATTTTTCAAACTTAGCATTATCTAAGACTGAAAAATATCAAAATGTATACTGGAAATACAGGGAGGCCAAATCTGTATTTTAATGCATGTACCTAAGTGAACACATGAGCTGCTAAATAACGGATTTTTGGAGTTGAAAGGTAGGGGTAAGACTGGAAAAAGCTCTATAAGCAGAGTTGTATCTGGGCTAGTATTAAAAATGTTGGATGAGATCAATAAAAGGGCTTAGGTTACAGAACTTCTGGTAATCAAGTTACTCGTTGAAATGCCCAAACAGGGATTCAGGAGCTGAAACAAAAATGTTGACATGAATTTTTTGTCAACTTCCTCTTGTATGTCCCTGTCAGGAAGGTACATTTACAGCAGTAAGTAAAATATCTATTTCACAGCTTTCATTTATTCTGAAAGATTTGACATCTGTGATGCCATTACCCTTTTGCTTATGGAAAATACCATACTAGGAACTCTACTTTTTGTATGTGTCCATCTCAGCTTCCTCCCCATACAGACGGAAGTCTGTTTGAGTACAGTTAGCAGGACAACTCCAAGTAACAGTAAACACACTGATTTTTTAATAACAACAGATACCAAACAATTAGGGCTGGTATGGGTAGGCCTTTGTTTCTTGATTTTTTAACTGCTAGGCTAAGTCTTGTACTACCATTTTTGAAACATTTGGACAAGTATGTCAGCAACTGCCTGACACATGTTTTTAGCTTAGTTACTGAATTGCATAGGATTTGAGATTATTACTGAATGAGGTCCTCCTACACAACTGACAGTGCATCATAAAGCTGAAGTCACTGTAGTTCTGCCTTACTGAAACCCACAAAACCTAAGTCTCTATACCTACAGTTTTTCATTATATGTGCAGCAGAGAATGCATTACTCTTGGCATAATCTCCTGTTTGGACTGATCTGAAATGCAAAACTCTTTATATCATCACTGTGACTTTGAATAACTTGCTTTGGTTTTTTTTTTTTTCTTGCTTTTGACATGATTTTTTTTTTGTGTGTGCATTGCTGAGCATCTGCCTAACTGCAGAAATCCTTTCAAAGAACATATACTTTCAGACAAGTAGTCTCTAGAGATGAAAAAGAAGAGCTTGTAGGAAAATTTCTGTTTGAAGACGTACAGTACCAGGAAAGCTGTCTAATAAATCAATACCTAGGCTGAGGATGTTAGAAATGCACAGACAGTCCTAAGGCTGGAGCCTTGGGTTTTGTACCTCTGGGATAGACCTACCCTATCTCTGGGATAGATTTACCCTACCTTTTCCCCAGTAACAAGTGATAGGACAAGAGGAAACAGCCTCAAGTTGCACCAGGGCTGGTTTAGATTGGATATTAAGAAAAATTTCTTTAGTGAAAATGTTGTCAAGTGTTGGATCAGGCTGACCAGGAAGGTGGTTGAGTCACCATCCCTGGAGGTATTTAAGAGACGTGTAGATGTGGTGCTTAGGGTCGTGATTTAGTGATAGACTTCATAGTGTTAGGTTAACAATTGGACTCGATGATCTTAAAGGTCTTTTACGTTCTCAATGATTCTATGATGCTATAAGAATAAAGCTCAGGAACACCTCAGGGAGTGCTCACTGAGCAGAACTTAGCCCTCTGCTACATTAAGAAGCCTAAAATCTCCTGGAAATAGGGCTGAGAATTTTAAAGTCCTGTAGCAAGTTCCCAGGGTAGCAGTGTCAGAGACATTCATATTCATGTTCATATTATTTTTGTGATCACTTTCATGTCAGTGCCTTACAAAACTGTTATATGTACAGCCAAAACGCCAATGGTTAGTGTGAAATCTGTTCCCATAAAGTCAGATTCACTGGATTATTCTTACACCTTTATAGTAATATGATTTATTTCTTTTTGTGATGCTGGTAGGCTTGCTCTTTTATTGGAATTTGCGCCATCTAATTTGTTCTCTTAGAACAGGTGTTCTTCCAGTCATTTAAGACTTCCCTTCTTTCCATGATTTTTCGTTTTAGAAGGGCTAAAAGACTCTGAAAACTTCAGTTTTTTTCTGCAGAAATCATTTGATCTGCTGACTTCAAACTATTTTTCTTAGGAAACTCTCAATACTAATGGCACAGAAAGCACTTCCTCTTCATTTACTTTGAATAAATCATCCTTCTGAACACAGAACAGAAATAAATGTGTTTCTTACTCCATTAACAATTCCACCATCTCCTTCTAGTTAACTACACTATCACTAAGAATTGCTCATTTTCTTATGTACATTAATACTTCTTAACTTGCGCTGAAATACATAATCACATTTCAAATGGTGTAATTATTTCAAACCACTTGAAGAAAGATACAGCAAAAAAAATTATTCTGAACATGTTTTAGAGGTGTTTTTCCACTAAAAATATTTGCATCATAGGCAAAAGAGTGAAATAATTGCTTGACTGTATAGAAGTTCATTATATTTAACTTTGAGTTTAAGAGTATGAATCATTATTGTTTTCTTTTTTTTCCATTGTGCAAATAATGAGGGCCAATGACTCTAATCATAGTGAAACGCAGCATTTAAATGGTTGGTAAATAATATAGGCTTATTTACTTTTTAATAAAAAATAAAGAATCCAAGAGGAAGAACATTTTACTGGTTTGATAGTTTCCTTGGGTTATACCTTCAAAGTATTAAAATGGTTATTGGTGAGGAGGAAGTGGAGAATATGTAGGGATGGAAAGTAGAGAAATGCCTGAAAGAATGATAGTGGGGTTTACTCTACATCTAAAATAACTGTGCTAATGAATGGTGCCAATGGGTCTCAAACCCACTCATAGCTAGACAGGAATAATTGTATCAGTTCTTCAGGTAGAGAAGCTAAGGCGTAGTGATGGTGAAAGAATTGCCAGTGTAACAACAAACATCCATAGTAAAGCCAAGAAGAAAGTCCAGATATTAATACTCTCAAGACAGTACCTATTCTTTGTGTCCTGTAAATGTATTACTGGCACTTAAAACACCCAATACTCACCCACTGTCTGTTTAGATGAAATGTGTGAACACTTCAGGTTATCATAAGTACTACTGTGTCCACTTGTGGTAAAGCATAAAATAATGATTACTTATTCTAAGTAAAAGTATAAAACAAATATTTGGGCTGTTTACTATAAATATTTTGGTGGAAATGAGAGAATTATTTTGTACAGAAGCAGGTGGAATTGCTAGAGATTATTATTATTTTTTTACTTAAGTCAACCACAGAACTGAGCCAAGCAATTGCTTTGTAGGTGGGCTAGAAACAATCCCATCATTCATTAGGAAAAATCGTTTGCCTCATGTGTCAAACCTTCAAAATTAATTTTCATTGTGGTCTCTGGCTCTTTGGTACTCAGTATGCCTCTGGGCTGCTAATAAACAAACCGAGGTGATTATTTCTACCTATTTCAGCTGCCTTCTACTTTAATTCTACTGTTGGGTGGGCATGATGTATATTGCGACATGGTAATGCAAGAACACACACAGAGGTTAAGAAGCTGTACGGTTTTTTCCTCAGTGCTGTCATGGCAAAGGTGTTAGAAGAATGACTGCATTGTTGGTTTTTTTTATGCATTTGGAAGTCTTCTTATTTGTTCTTGGAAGAGAATGGAAACTTTAGGGTGCCAGTAGTCATTTGGTCCACGTCACAAGATCGAGCAGCAGATGGAAAGGATGGGAGGGTGTGTCAGGGTGGGCTGGTTATGGATGATTCAAGAACTGGCACTAGACAAGTACTTTGTTAGAGATGCATACTGTGTTACGTCTAAAAACTGTTTTTCAAAGAAAAGCTAAGGAGGGTGAGAAATAGATAATCTTGTTAAGTCTGTCAAGAGGCCTGCAAAGAAATGGCAACAACCACAACAACAAAAAAATCCATATTTCTGTGTCAGGACTCTTTGCTTTTTAACTTCTCTCAGACTGTTTTTATTTTCTAGCAAGCTTGTGATGTGGGGCTGACTTTTGTTCCTTAGATTACAATAATTTATTGTTGCACAAAAATCTATGCCTACTAATGAGCAATTACTGATAAAAACTACAAAACATACCTGCTAGTTAGAAGGCTAGCAATGATCTCATGAGCATTAAGTTAGCCAGCAAATGATTCATCAAATTAGCAGAGGGACTTTATGAAGGAATCGAATAAGGAGACAGACACTTTAAATGACCTAGTCTGGAGTCTGCTCTATACAAAAAGAGCTGAAGTAGGTTAATTGGTATCTAAAAGGATTTCATGTTCTAGAATTTAATTAATTGGTTACAGGGCAGGGATTAACAGAGTCTTCCAGACCTCTAACGTGAAAAAGAAAGCCTAAGATGTTCTATTTTACTGATTTCATTAACAGACACTTTACTTCCTTTCTCTTGTTTACATTCTCAGAGATCTGAAATGTCAGGAGAAGAACTACTTCTTGGAGTTGCTTTGTTTTTATTAGCAATTATGGTCTTGGATCACTTTATGTAACAAGTCAGATACCTGCCGTTCCAAAGCTTGTTTGTCATTCTTGGTGGTTTTGTGGTAATGACAGCACTGACTGTCATTTTATTGTTAGCTTGCCTAACAATTTCATAACTGAATACTGGTATAAATTGCTTACAATTGAGGAAAGCCTTAATTGCAACCCTGGATAACATTATCTATATCGGTTGTCTTTCTTACGATAATTATTTTTACAACGAACTCAAGATACTTTAACTGTTAACAAGAAGAAGACTTTCTCACTAGTTAAAATATAATATTAAACTTTCTTTCAAATAACAGTTGAGTTAGAACTGTTAGACCACAGTTCTAACAGTGGTTGGAACAGACCAACTGTTTAGACCACGGATGTATCTGTTGCCATTCTTTTGAAAACTTGCACAGGGATAGTCAAAATATAAATCTCAAGGAGGGGGAGGAAGGGGAGAAGAAAAAGGTATATTATTCAATCCTGTTTTGTCCTGCCAAGCAGGTCCCCATCATGTATCATGGTTACTTGGGAAGACAAGTGCCATAACCCTGAATGTCTTCAATCTTCCTTTTCGTTTCCCTGAGCTTTTATTGCTGAGCACCATATGGCAGTGAATACCTCCTTGGTCAGTTGGGGTCAGCTGTTCTGGTTGTGTCCCCTCACAGCTGCTTGTGAATCCCCAGCATACTGCCAGGGGATGCAGCATGAGAAACAGAGATGGCATGGATGCTCTGTAAGCACTGTTCAGCAATAGCTAGAACATTGGAGTAATACCAAGACTCTTTTAGTTACAAATCCAAAGCATAGCAGCCTATAGGTTGCTAAGAAGGAAATTAACTCCATCCCAGCCAGAACTGGTACAAATGCCAAAGCAGATTACAAAAATCAGTTGTTCAGTTGTCTGCTATCTTCCCCTGCCTTCCCTGGGCTCTTGGCTCAGCTCTTCTGCTGACGTTAACATGGACAGAAACAAAAGGCAGGGCAAGAAAAGAAAAATTAATAGGGAAGATAATTTTGACAGATTTTGAGGAAGCAGAATAAAAGTTGACTTTAGGTTTGAAAAGTAACGTTTTTCTGTGGAAAATGCAAGGTACTGAAGCGTTCAGGAGCATGTTCCTTCTTTATTACTGCAGATGTGATCAGCAACACTAATCCACTAAGATGCTTCTGATCCTCTCTGACTACTTCTCTGTGGGGAGTGGGGGAAACAAGACATGGCAGGTATACTTTCTCACCAAGAAGAAACTGCATTCCCTGTATCCCCTGCAACCTTTAGAATGGATGCTTCTGCTATGTAAAGCTGTGATAGTCCCTTGCAAAACATAACATTGATTATGTATGGCAACATGTTGCAGAGTCTGGGAGAGAACGGACAGTCTTGGAGTAAGGGAGAAGGAATAACATATGTCCATAAAATATTTAACCTGAAGAATAATTCAGGACACTGACAGACAACAAAACCAGTAATTCCTAAATCTAATGTTTTCCTGCATACTGAATATCTGAAGAATTCACCGAGTACTGTTTATTTTCATTAACTACAGGTCTAAATAGATGAACAGCTAACAACAACTTACTGCTCCTATTTCAATATTAGTTTGCATGTCATTACTTTTTGTAGTCAATCTAAAATTTCAGCTTAGCCGAGGAATGAAGTTTGTGCCAATATCACTCCCTGTGATGGAAACATGCCATCTGTTTTCTAAAAGTTAAATGTTACGTGGCAAACTTGCCATAAAAATCACTAAGATAGAACATCAAGCACTCAAAAATCAGGCAGTGCCAGAATTACCTTTTCTCTATTTCCTTGTGCTTATACTACGATATATAATATGTACAGTAGGATAAACTTTCGTGGCATGATCACATATTCTCTTAGACATTACCTTGTAGGCTAAGGCTGCTTGTAGTACTACTATATAACACTAAATAAATTGCTCAAAAAAACCTTTTTGTCATTACGTTTTTCTTATTTTCTGAATGTCCACTGTGAGCCAGTAGTGTTACTTGCAAACATGTTGAGCTAATCTCTTGCAAATTAGAGTCCGAGGAAAATACACATGATGATTAAGGGAAACTAATGTGAAGTATTTTGAAATTTGGATTTCCCAAATTGGTTAAGTGAAATTAGAGGCTGTTTTTCAGTTTATCTCATCACGTCTCTGTCTCTTGGCTATAAAAATGGGATAATGCCGTCCCTGTGTCTTCAGTAGGTTTTATGGAGTTAAATTAGTAACTGTGAAGCTTGTAGATATTGAGATGATAAGCACCTAAGAAAAGCCTATGAGGAATATCAGGCAGCAACTGAGCACCACACATCAACTCTTGATCACTCCTCCCCCCACCCTTGGATGAGGGGGAGAATCAGAAGTGTAAAACTGAGAAAGAGACTCCTGGGTTATAATAAAAGCAGTTTAATAATTAAAAAGAAATTTTTAAAATACTGTATGAAAAAAACCCAAAACAAAACAGAGAGGAAAATAAACCCCAAGAAAAACAAATGATGAAAATGAAAACAATTGTTCATCACCAACTAACCGATGCCCTGGCCAAGTGTCAGCCCACAGACCAACCTCCTCCCCAGTTTTATTGTTGAGCATATAATATGGCATGAAATATCCCTTTGGGCAGGGGGTCAGCTGTCCCAGCTGTGTCCCCCACCCAGCTTCTTGTGCACCCCCAGCCTACTCTCTGGTGAGGCAGTGTGAGAAGCAGAAAACCTTGATGCTGTTTAAGCACTGCTCAGCAATATCTAAAACATCAGTGTGTTATCAACACTATTTTCAGCACGAATTCAAAATGTAGTCTCCTACAAGCCACAATAAAGAAATCTAACTCTATCCCAACCAAAATCAGTATTCCTTATAATTTATGTGGTGAGAGGGCAGGCTGTGCTCCTGCAGCCATGAAGGGTCATGGGGGAGCAGAGACCCCCCTGCAGCCCAGGAAGGACCCCACACCTGAGCAGGGGGATATGCCCAAAGAGCCCATGACTCTGTGGGAAGCCCATGCTGGAGGAGGCTGCTCCTGAAGGACTGCACCCTATGGAGGGGGCACACGCTGGAGCAGTTCATGAAGAACTGCAGCCCGTGGGAAAGACTCACGTTGGTGAAGGTTCATGGAGGACTGTCTCCTGTGGGAGGGACCCCACACTGGAGCAGGGGAAGAGTGTGAGGGTCCTCCCCTAAGGAGGAAGGAGCGGCAGAGACAACATGTGATGGACTAATTGGGGAAGCCCTATCCCCCCATCCCAGTGTTACTGTTGGGGGGAGGAGGTAGCCTGGAGAGAAAGGAGGGGTGGGAGAAAGATTTTTAAGATCCAATTCGTTTTGCCTCTCATTGCCTTACTCTGATTTGACTGGTAACAAATGGATTTTTCTTCCCCAAGTGGAGTCCATTTTTCCCGTGAATATAACTGGTGAGTGATCCCTCCCTGTCCTTGCCTCAGGTCATGAATTTTTCCTTGTGTTTTCTTCTCCAAGTCCCACCAAGGGGAGGAGTGAGCAAGTGGCTGCCTGGGGCTTTTTTTCCTGGCTGGGCCTAAATCATGACAAATAGTCAAGTCCACCCTCGATCACAAACCCACTTATATATTGCATCCCTTCCTCGATGTTCTGATGTGTCATGGGTCCATCGAGCTATAAATAGCTCACCCTTATGTTCCCAGTTTAGATCCGTCTCGGCCATTTAAATTCAAGCAGCCTGGTCCACCTGATAGTTGTTTTGATATTCTTCACTGACACGACTCTTGGGTATATAAACATCTATGTCAACTACTTTTACAACCAGGTTCTCAACCTGGGCAGCAGTATCTTGCCACAATGCAGCAGCCCAGGTGGGTTTGCCTCTGTGCTGCCAGTTGCTCTGCTTCCATTGCTGTAGCCACCCCCACAGGGCATTTGCCACCATCCACGAGTCAGTGTAGAGGTAAAGCACTAGCCATTTCTCTTTTTCAGCAACGTCCAAAGCCAACCAGATGGCTTCCACCTCTTCAAACTGACTTGATTCACCTTGGCCTTCAGCAGTCTCTGCAGCTTTTTGTATAGGACTCCACAGAGCAGCTTTGATGTTTTGCCACAATACAACAGGCCCCATCAGTAAACAGGGCATACTGCTTTTAATTTTATGTTAATTATACAGTGGAGCCTCTTCATCACAAGTCAGGATAGACAGTTCCTGGGGTGACACTCCAAAGTTTTGGCCCTCTGGCCAGTCCATTTGGCTTCCCTTTCCTTCAGTTCATGTTGGAGTTCTAACATGTCTGGCATGGCAGCACACAGCGGCACCGTGACTTCATTCAGGCCGTGATACTCCAGTGTTAGCCTCCACTCTCTCTTGCATTTTGCACTGGCCATATCAGGCTATTAAAGGGTGAATGAGTCTTACTGATCACTCCTTGACTCTCCAGTCAATAAATCAGCTAATGGATGGGAATCAGGGACTCTTGATTGATGCGATATTGTCACTGGTGCACTCTCATGGTAGCAATTGGCACCTTGTTCTTTAATGTCACAGGAGAAGGATCTTCTGAGAGACCAGGCAGGCTAGACAGCTGCTTAATCTTCTTCATACTCAAGGCAACTATACTAAAAGCCCAGGAAACCCTTTTGGGTCCTTGAAATACCCTCTCCTGAGACAGTCTATGCCAAGGATGCATGGATCCTCCAGACCAGTGACAATAGAGTACTTTTGCCATTCATTCCCCATTAGGCTTACCTCAGCCTCTAATACAGTTCTTGGCGTCATTCAGTCACTCCAGAAATACAAATGGATTCTGGCCCTTTGTAATCTGGTGGTAGAGTACACAGTGCACCAGTGTCCACCAGGGCTTTATACTCCCAAGGGACTGCTGTGCTATCAAACCTACACAGTGCAGAAAATCTGGTGGTCCCATTCTTCTGCTTGGCTGAAGGCTGGACCCCTCTACTCCTGCTTGGAGTCTTCATTACTTGGTTTTTGTAACTGCAACCCAGAAGTCTCTTCATCAGGGTCAAAAGTACGATCAACCCTTCTGCTCTGCTCAACAGACACTGGAGCTGTAATTTTCCTGGATGAATACCTTTTGGCTGTTGTGTTTTCTTGCAGTTCCTATACCTGAGCTTCTAGTCTCCTCATGTCCTCCCCTCAGGACACACAGATAGAACGATGGGGGGGCATGTGGTGTGCACTACCCTCTCCCTTGAACAGAAAAAGGCTGACTCTTAATAGCTGAGATATTGGTTAGTGTGTGTCAGGAAGGCCTATCTTTCTTAGATTATTGGACAATGTTGGGTCAGTTTCTCCACAGCTGAGACACAGGCCCATAGGGAGGAGGTGAGATTCTCTTTGAATTCCTGGAGTTGGCAGGCCAGTCCACCCACAGTTGGTACTTTTGTGACTGTCCAGCTCATTATCTCCAGGTTGTTGGCATATGACACCATTGCAATTCATATAAACTTTCACTACACAGACTGTGTGCACCAGATTTTATTTGGATTTTTGGATACCTGATTGCTATTCAAGCTGCTATAGATCACCTCCACCATGGCTAATTCCCTCAGATACTGAATACCTCACTCCATCATTGCCCATTTTCTTCAGGAATTTGCAAGATCTTCCTTAAAGGGATACCTGCTCTTCACACTCAACAGGAGTCACCTCCAAAGACTGAGGGCTCCTACTCCTTTTACAATTCCTTTGTCAATGTGCTTATCTCTAGCAAGGGATCCCAGCTGCTGGTCTTTCTTATTGTCTAATTCCTGACTACTGTCTCCCTATCCCAATGTTGGAGTAACCAGACGAGAATTTGCTTGTCTGGTTGACAGCTGAAACCTTTTTGCATATCTTGCAGCTCACTTAAGGATAGGGATCGGGTGCTTTCTGTCTCATTTATGATGTCAGTCTCTTCCTCCACCTGTTCATGTGGCAGCTTTGCTGCAGAACAGGCTGCCTCATCTGATTGTTTCTGTTCCTCCCTCTTAGGAAAATCTTCATTCCTTACTAAATGAGTTGACCTACTCTTACATTGTTTCTTTTTAGTTATAGTAAGTGTGTGTGCGAGCCAGGGCTCATGTAATGTGTAGTAAATAAAGCATGTAGTCACAGTTAACAATAAAGGTAAATAAAATATTAATTAGCTACTTGTTAGTTGAGAAAGGTCAATTTTGTGCAATGAGTAAGGCAAGGTTCTTCTTGAAATATGGCCATATTGACCATGTGGTAAACCACTCTTGTGATACGTACACATAAGAAAATTGAATTGAGGTAGCACATGTGTGAGGAAGCACATGGCTGTTAATCTGACATTTTCGAATGTTTAGGAATAAAACTATGCAACATTCTTATTGTTGTTTTTGTACACTTTGGTTTATATTGTATGAGCATGCCATATCAGAGCAATTAATTTTTTCCTTTGAGATATTTGATCTAAAACAATGTTCAGAAGGGTTGATTCATGCCCTTATTTAGTTTTTTTATAGTTTTAAAATGAAACTTTTAACTGTAGTTTAAACTATTTTTACAAAATAATTTAATTGTGTACTCTGTTCTGAAAGGAGGAAATAGTTATTATTTTATTATTTCCATATCTATGTTAAAGAAAGAAGAAAAACTGTAAATGTCAAACGAAACAAGAATCTTCATTCTTACTTAACCATCGTTATGTTGACAATTCAAAGAATATACTGCCCTAATAATTCTATCAGGCATTCCAAATTCTTTCTTTTTATCACAAAGGTGGTATTATACCATATTATAATACACTAACTTAATATACATTTTATATATGTGTACAACCTGTCTTTCTCACATTGGCATGTTACTTCTGTGAATGTTGAAGATGAAAGGTCTTTTATGTGCTGAAGCTGTGTGGCTTGATTTCTACACTTCAGTAAAGGCTTTAGAGGAATCAGGAAGATGGCCATATATTTTCATATATTTATTGAATTTCTGAAAATTCAGATCTTTTACAACTTGATTTTGATGTTCCATTTTTTTGCCTTTTATCTTTACCCATCTGGTAATTAGGAGCTCATAAAAGTGTCATCTCCACCCTTATGTAACTTCATGCTGTGCAATTTAAGTTTTCTATTTTTGTTTCTATCAAACTGGATAGTAATTTTCTTCTCTTTCATATAGTGATACCATTTTAAATATATCTACATTCAGATACATGGTCTGTTCCATCCTCTCCAGAGCTACACAATTATGAGCTACCTGGCCGCTATTGGACTTTCTAATAGTCCTCATAATAAGACAGAGTCTGGGTCCAAAGCAAAATGTTCTTTGTCCTGAATGTGCTCTTCCTCATCTTTGTATATACATATGTTTATGTAGTCTCTTTTGGATCTCTTTTTGAAGCCCTTTTTCATCACCAAGTATCTCTTCTCTGTGTCACTCTTTCCACTGCTATCTTTTGAAGCACTCAGAGCTTCAAAAGTAATCGTCTTTATTTACTTATATTCTGGATTTCTCAATAACTCTGTCTAAGATGACTGCAATTTATTTGATCCCTTTCCCCCTTCCCCGTTTATTGTGGCAAATCTCTCTTAACAGATCTCCCTTAAAATACACTGGGTTGAATTCCAGCCTGGAAACCTGGGTTGGATGAAAAGGCTTCTAGGTGGGCAGAAATCTACTACCACTGCTGGGATCAAAGTGTGGGGACTGATGGCTCAGCATCTGTCTGGCAGCTGGTAATGGTCACATCACCGTGAGGCGGGGGCTGGAGCCCGAGTTGAGGTGCAGAGTTCGGCACCCAGCCAGGGTAACCTGAAGCCCTGGCACGGGCGGGCGAGTGACTGATTGGGTCGCACCCCTGCTGGAAAGGACCTGGGGGCTTCAATGGGCTGCGGGGTGGATGGCAGCCCGACGGTGCGCTCTTCTTCATAAATAAACAAACTGCGTGCCAAAGTGACTGTAGCTGGTGGCTCAAGAGGAAGGCTGGGAGCCCAGGAGAGGGCTGCCAGGATGGTCGGGGCCTGGAGCACAAGATCAGTGACGGGCGCTTGAGGGGTCTGAGCTTACTTAGTCTGCTGTGGAGGAGGTGAAAGGTGATCTAATGGCAGCCTGCAGCTACTCGAAGTCTTTAATATTTGAGTTGGAATTCTTCCCTTTTCCTTATAGTTTTCTTTATGACACAATCTTCTAACTCTCTAATTTTTGCATGTGTGTTAAAGAATAAGCTGCCCAGTGAGTTCAGTTTCTCAATTCAGCCATCTCATTCTGATTATCTGTGGCTGCAGTTCAAGGATTTTTATGATTTTCAGAGCTGGCCAAAGAAATCGGCTGATGAAGTCGATCAAATAACCTCATGTGATAGATAATTTTTAGCTCTAGTATCAGCATTTTTCATTTCTTGTAGAGCTATAATTAATTTCGTTATTATTTTTTAATTTATTCAGCTGTCTTGAATATCCACTGTGCACACACTGAAAATACATGCCTGAAGTTAAACTTCTCCCCGGATGACTATAAGACATTAATTCTTGTAGTATTTTCACAGTGATTGATTTTACTGTTGATTTGCTTCAGAGTACATGCATTACTGCCTACCATTTTATAATCTCCATTTTCTTGTACTACATTACAGCTAGATAAAGAAAAATAGCTAAATTATGAATTTAGATTTTGTGATTAAAAATTTAATTAGAAATAGTTTGCTCACAGCAACTGCTCCAGCTCCAACTATAAATGGAGCTTATTAATATTAGTCATCATGAGAGGTGTTTAATTCATGGCTGTCCCTGTGCACACAGAATAAATACATTGCAGTGCATGTTTTCCTTGCAGGTATACATCAGTCCTCATGAGACAGATCAGACTGAAGGCTGTGTCTGCACTGTAACTGGAGGTGTGATTGTAAATTGTGGTCATAGCATAGCCTGTTTTATTTATTTTTACCATATATACCATAATATACTTGTGAACTCTAGTTTGGCAGAGGTGAGTACTTGGTGTACCAGTCTCAAGTATTGTATTGGGACCATGAAGATATTGACACCTGATCTAGGTTCAATAATACAAAGCTATATAGGTTGTATTCATAATTCTTTGTTTAGATGTAGAACCTCTTTTGACTTGCTCAGGACTTGGGTTTCTTCACAGGAAAGTAATCAGAACAATAGATGCAGACAGTGGTATCTGGGCTGGGTAATTTATCAAGTAATAGTAAAAGACTTTGTGTAAGACATGGAGAAAAACCCCTATTTTCTTCTCATTATTACAACAGGCTTCTCAGAATAGCAGTGCTCTCAGAAAAGTAATTCTTGGACAATTTTCTCTCACAATGATGAGCTTTTTGTTAAAAGTTCCAAAAACTTTCTGAAGAAATTTTCTCCTTTTTAAATTAATATCAGTTGCAGATTTCTTTCCTGAATTATCTGCCATTCTTCCATCACCCATGGAATATTACCGGCAGTTTAACTGATTATATTAAAAATGGTGTTTACTGATGCATAAACTTAAGATTTCATTAGGACCTGACCTTCAGTGATGCTAATTATTCATTGTTTCTGAGTTGTAAACTTGTTCCTAAGATTACAGTGGTTGTTTTAAGTAGTCATCACTTACTATTAGCTTGAAATTACCGTAAGCAAGAGAGAAAGATGAGAGTTGGGAAAGCTGAAAGAATTTAAGGTGAGTTTTCTCCTGTTTCAGTCAAAAGGTGTATAATTGCAAATCTCTGACTGCTATTTGTTTTATTATTGGTATTTCGACTCTCATGTCTTCCAAAAGGTAGGTAACTTTTAGGGAAGGAAGCATATCGTGGTAAAGAAATTTGTCTAATGGAGAGCGATTTTGTCTCCTGTATAGGTATGAGTACATATTTTAGATATCAGTGTGTTAATCTCATCATAAAATATCTTTCTGCTTGCTTTTAAAACCCCAAATTATCTAATCCTAAAAAATTCTTGTGCATTTTTTCATTCTTTTTCATTTTCTCCACAACGATAGTGAAATATTCATAATATTTATAGGAAATAAGCTTATGGAAAGGAATTTAAAGAGTTATAAAATTAACATTATAGGTATTTTCTTGCATGATGGGTATTTTTTTCCTTAGGTTTCAGAAGAAGCTCTGCATCACAGCACTGAGGATGAAGAGTCTTTCCAGGGAATGGAGGCCTACCTTGTACGGAGGTTATCGTCCCGTAACATCCAGCTTCCACCTCTGGCTTTCAGGCAGCTAGAACAGGCAGATTGGGACAAAAAGAATGATACGGAGACTATCTCAAGGCCCACGACTCTTCCACTGAGGATTCCTCCCCTGATTGCCATTACATCTGCTGAGTCCAGCAGGTAAGGTCCAGCAATTTCTTCTTGATTTGGCATTTTCAGTGACAGGTGCAGGGTAGCAGATGCTCCTTCAAGGACACAAGGTTATTTATTTTCTAAATCCCCTAAATAAGTGAAAAAGAGAGTAAAGCATTAATATAGCAAATTTGTGGCTGACACGTGATAATACTGCTTGTAAACTTTTGATCATGTCCAAATACAAACACCAGGAAACATTTTCTCTTAACATTACTAATACCTTGTATTCGGAAAGAAGACTTCTGGAGGCTTGAGTAAGCATTTTTTTTCATATCGTAATAAGAAGAGGAATATTTTTATACACAGAAATTTCTTTACGTGACAGTTTCAAAACAGGTTTCAAGGAATCATGAGGTGATTTTGCCTGCTCCTGTATATCTACATTATTTGTAACGTAATTTGTTGAACATATTCGGTTATAGTGATTTGTATTACAGTTTCTTCATATTACATTTGTGACTTCTTACATCACGCATGTTTTCTGGAGTAACCTTTCCTGTTCTTAAATGCTTCTGATGCCACCCTATTTTCTGGTTTTATTTTCCAAAATGTGAATTTCTTCTACGACATTGTTGCTTACAATGATGAAGGCAGTACAGACTTTTGGTAACCTGAGAATATATAAGGAAAATCAAAGGTGAACAGACTGAGAGTTGAAATGCAGGATTTAAGAACTTTTGGACCTAACTTCAGAGAGAGTACTGTATTCTGAATAACGTAGTTGTGAAAAGAAAGTAGGACTTGTAGTATATGAGAAAAAACAAATATTCATTAGGATGCTATGGCAAAAAAATATCTAATACTAATTTTAAATTTAATATCATCTTCCAAATCTTATTTGAATGTGGATATTTTTATTTTTTGAATAGATGACACCAGTTCTTGAAACGTTCACATAGAAACTCTGACTACATCCGTAACAGCATGTAAACATTTAGATTGTAAACAAATGTAAATATTATTTAGATAGATAAATATGATTTCATTTAGTAAAGTGTTGAAGATAGATCGGTGTATTGATATTTTTGTTTTCTATCCATGAAGGCTGGAGAGAACATTGGTCTGGGATAACTGAAGGAAAATAAATGTAGGTGGAATGATTGCAGTTCACATTCCTGGCCTTTGTAAATTTCAGGGTATTTCAGAATATTTCACTTTCAAACTTCAGTAGTATTTGGGATGTCCTGTGTAAATTGTGTAAAACATGGGACGCTGGTTTTTTAGCTCTGCTAAAACTGACTGAAAAAATAAGAAGTATGTTCCTGATGTGACAGAAGGTCAGAATGCAGAATGAAAAACATTACTTCTGTCCTGTGGAAAAGTCTAAGTGATTATAGATTTCTGGAGACTGCATTATTCTCGACTGGATTCAAATACAAGACCAAAACAGTTTGACAGGTATTAAATATATAACTGACCTAAAACATGGTGGTTGTGGATAGCTATCTGCTGTACTCAGGGAATAATTGTTTCTGTGAGAGGCTTCTCTATGGCTAAGAATCTGTCCTGAACAATAGGAGATAATTTTGTATCCTGCCTAGGCCATCCATTCCTGTGGTTGGTAGAACGTATTTTGAACTGGACACGAGATTTATGTACATTTATTTATAAGAGTGACAGGGAAACAGCAGATATACATTGTGGAATGGAGCTGACAGGCTGTTTAAACAAACAAACCAACCCACCAAAACAGCAGAAGCAATTATAATTTTGTTTCTTTGTAATATAAAATCTTTAGCTTTTATGATTTTTTCTTAGCTAAAGAGCAATTATGTTGCTACAGGAAGAATATTGTTCAGGAAATTAAATTTCTGTAAATGTTCAGTGCCATTTTTCAGTTGTTAGCTCTCTCAAGCTGCTATGCATTTCCATTTACGTGCTTGTAATGCCAGCCGAACAGCTGGAGAATGCTATCCTTTTATCCGGCTTTTTGTCTGACTGAAAGCACACAAACTTGGGGCACCTATTATGTCTGTGGAAATACAGCTTACCTCCATTGCCTTTGAATCTATAGAAATGTGCCATTGAGAAAAGGAAACCGAAGTGTGGGTGGGAGACAGGAGGATTCTCTGTCTTCAGTGAATAGTTGAAGGTAGTAGAGAGTTTCAGTCAGAAATCCATCCTGAGGTGAAAGAATTTCACTACTGAAAACACATTAAACTACAAACGTATGTTGTTGGAGAAATATGCTAAAAGATCGCGAAGGTGGCATTATAAAGCACCTTTTGCTGTGATTTAAATACCTGGAATGTTGAAAACCAAAAGCAGTCATAGCGGATGTAGTCTTTAAAATAAAATACGCATTCTGTTCCTAAACATGCACATATGCATGTGCACACACACGCACTCTCCTTTTCACTCACTTTTTCTCTCCCTTTTTATCCTTACAAAGTGTCAGGATTGTTTCTGGTTTCATGTTAGCTTTGTAGAGGAATGACTTACACTAATTCAAAGAAAGCTTCTGTTTTTTAAAAACAAAACAAAACAAACCACAACAACAGAGTAGTTTAAAACCCAGAAAGTAAATATTCAGTAATGTTTTTCTACATCTCTCACACTTTATAAAGTCTTAACTCTTCTGACTCTAAGGAGACATCATAGTGTCTTATCATTCCTTTCACCCTGCTAATTTCTTTCCATGCATACAGGGAGCCTGGCTCCGGCTTTTCTTCTCCCAGGTTAAACTGAGATAATAACAAAGATCATTGTTAAGATGTAGGATTTATGTCTTGTATTGAAGTCTCACATACAAAATGGCTAACATGAGCTATAAAAACGATATTAAAACAAGTGCCTGCAAATTGATAGAATGAGCCTGCAGCTGGTAGCAACAATTATGTTTATGAAATGTAACAATTGCCAGACCTTCTATGGGGAGGATTAGAAACAGACAGGCAATTGGTTTTGATATTTAGGTTCTTCCTTTTTTTTTTCTTTTTTTAATAAGCAATATATTTAACCTGTATATAGAAATATTAAACGTGATATTCTACTGTGAGATAGGATAACTAAGGTATTTGTAGTGTGCACGTGCCCACGTGCTTTAAATTTTGCCAGTTTTGTTCAAATAACTATATGTTTGCCAACAGTTTTGATGTAGGTAACACCTATAGTGCAATTTGAGATGGGATTCACAGACAGGGAGGAGGAATCAACCGCAGAATAGTTTTGCTTTCTCCAAAGCAGCTGTCATTAAAAGGGCAGGCGACTGTTATATGTGGGAACTTATTTGTTTGAGGAGATTTAAGGTTTTTGATCTTACCTTCTTTATAATAACTATTTCAAAGAGGGTTTACTTTCATCTGTATTTGTTTTGCCCAACAGCCGCTGTTCACAACTTGATTCAAGCAAATATTTATTATGGTGTTAAGTCTGATACCGTGATTTTTATAGTTTTTTCAGCGACAAGGCAGCAACCTACCCCAGTTGTTGCTGTGATTCTCCTGTCCTCTTAATACGTGTGACTGACATAACACGGTGGGCAATGTCATGTCCATTGAACCATTGAATGTAAACTCCCGAAATGTAAGCATATATCATGTACTTGAAGACTTCATTAAAAGGGTCATTTGAAAGCAAAAACTAATTTTGGAGTTGACATGTGGTTAGAAAGGCTTTCAGTACAAAAGTACATAAAATATATTTTGTGTTTCATTTAGTTATCTGTAATTCAGTATATATAGTGTCTCTTCTCACTATTTACTCTATTCTTTGCTCAAACATCATTTGGTAGAGATTATTATAATAAGCCAATGTAAGATCTAGTTTAAATTGTTTTCGTATTGCTTTTATACAACGGAAAGTGTGTATATTAGTGTGTTTATGAAACGCTAGGGAGCTACAAGAATGACTTACATGATAGCTAATTTGTGAAGTATTTTTTTTGCAATGTTCCTTCTGTCCTAATTTATCAGTTTTTCCTTAAATTCTGTGGATTAGATAGGCATTACTGCTTAGAAGACTTGTGTTTTATTTTCCACTAAAGAAGCAGTTGAAACGCTCTGTATTGGAGAGCCGATAACCCGATTTAAAATCACCCCCAGTTTTTCTTTTTATGTCCTTTAAAGATGCACTTAAACTTTTTAATATCTGGTTTTGAAAGGAAATATTAGAAAATGCTTATTAGCATCATCAGTGTCAATTTGTTACTACAGCAATACAGACTGAGAGTCCTGATTTCAAACTACATGTGCCTTAATGTCTGCCCCTTGCTTCTCATTGTCTTTCCCCATCAGAGAAATACCTCAAAGCCTAGACTGTCTTCTGTAGACAGGTCAAGAGAAAAACTTTTTCAGATGTTAAATGGCTGAAGTGTGAATCCTGAGCCATAATTTTGCAGTTACTCACTTACTGTACCAGCAAAGTATAGCTGCTGTTACCAAAGGAACCGTTGGAGTTCTATTTATGTTATTGTTTTAAGGAAGTGTTAGAGGGAGATGATGAAAACAAGGAGACTGGACCTTAGCAGAGTAACATGTAATAAAACAAAAGCTGAGGAAAAGCTGCTCTTCAGATTTAATATTTGCAACTCAGTAGGGTAGTGTATGTAGTGAAAATAACTGAGAACTATGGTTTACGTAGTGCTGAAAGAGAAGGGAAAAAAAAAAAGAAAATTTGCTATTTCACTTATTTTCTAACTCAGAGTGATGATTTTGGGCCTTCCAAGCTGTAACTCTTCTTAGGAAGCTTCTCATGGGCCTAGGCTGTTTTCAACAGCAGCTGTGTTCCCTGACTCACCTGCCAGTTAAGTATAATGAAGAACAGTGCAATCATTCTTAGCACTTTTATTGCACATCTCTTTCTTTTAAAAGCATTATAAACACAAGCAGATCCTCATGTTACCTTTGGGAGATCAGTTAGTGAGCAAGTAGTGTTATTTTCATTTCATGTATAGGAAAACTTGCACACAAAGGAGTAGTGTGACTGGCCAAGGCTACAGAACAAGCCAGTAATAAAACTACAAAGAGAATTCAAGAGTTTTTGTCTCCTGGTTTTGTGTCTAGCCTATACTACCCATTAAAAAGCTGAGGGTGGAGCCTGGGGGAAAAAAAAAAAAAAAAAAGATGCCTCAGGTTTATCTCAATGTTTAAAAATAAACTTAATATGTCAAGAGGAATTTTACTGACCAGGTCTGAGAAATTTTTTAGCATCCACACTCACATTGAACCTGTGTTTCTATCATACTGACTCATAGAACTCTATCTGCCTGCAGTATCTGTTACAAAGAAAAGTATATTTTATTAAGATGGAAACCAAAATTGAGTCAGCATTTAAGCTCAAATCTGTCAGTGGGAAAAATCAGTGGGAATTCGTGAGGTTCAGCAGATGTTACAATCCTTAATGTTTTGTAGCATCCAGACCTTGTCTTTTAAGGTAGTCTTCTGTTCTGGTTACCGCATCAACAGTTTCTGTGTTGCTATATGTGTTCTGGAAACACTTTGGAGAGCAACTTAAATATAGTTCTGTTGGTCAAGTCTTGAATTGACTAGCTGTTGGAAAGAGGTAAGGAAGCTGTGAAGGTGGCAGGTCCCATACCAGAATATTTGCATAATAGTAATTCTTAATACCTTTGGAAGACTTGATCTCACATTTATCTCCAGCCCCTCATCTCCAAAAGAAAAGGATTATTTCAGATTATGCCTAGATTATGATTTAGATATAATGCACAGGTAGAATATGGAGGACAGCAGGTACTGTGTCCAGTTCAACATTAGCCATTCTGAAATACTTTTTAAAAAACAAAATATTGATCAAATACTACTGTTTTATTCAGCAGTGGTAAAATTTTTAGTTTTCAATTTTTCAAAAAATGACCTCTTTGCCCTTTGAAATCATTATTTATATAGCATAGTCTAGAAACAGACATTACTGTAAATTGTGGATGAATACAGTATGTGCGCATGTATTTTCTAGTAAAAAAAAGCACAATTACTATTTAAAATAGGCATTTTGAAATAGTTACTTTTAATGAATACATATATCTGAAAAAATCTAAACCATTGTATAGCCCTCTTTGATCGCAGGGTTATATAATTAGCAGATAAAGTTTGAGATAAACTTTTAAAAAGTCAGATAACAGCAGATAATAGTCTGAGCTGAGGTTATTTTTTACCTTCGCTGAACTTTATATGATTCCTATCATGCCATTCTTCCAGCTTGCCAGGGCCCTGTGAGTGGCAACCCTCACATGTGTCAGGCGCTCCCACCATTCTTGGCTCCAGTACTGGCTCCTGGGAACTCCGTTCTCACCTAGCTGATGCTTATATTTGGAACCACTTGCCTTACTACCTTTTGAGCCTGATGGTCCAACCAGTTTATTGTCTGCCTTCTAGTCCATATCTTTCCTGTCTGGCCACAAGGTTTCAGTGAAAGTCTGTTAAAACCCTTGATGCTGCTGCTGTTCTCTTTCACAGAGCCATGAATTCGTTCATGAAAGGGAATTGGGTTCATCACATGTGATTTGCCCTTAGTAAATTTGTCTGAGTGTTCCCAATCTCTTGTCCTTCATATGCTTAGAAATGACTTCCAAGAGAACTTGCTCAATAAACTTCCCAAGATCTAAGGTGAAGGTGGAGCAGCCTGTAGTCCCCAGGTCCTCTTCCTCTCCCTTTTAAAGACTTTCTCAGGCCACTGGGGACCTCTGCTGATCACGGCTTTTCAAAGATGATAAACAGAACATGGCCTGACAATGACGTTGACCAGCTTTGTCAGCACTGTTGGATGCATCTCACCTGGTCTCAGGAACTTGAATGTGACTCATGTACGTAAGCAGAATCTAACTTGACCTTTCCCTACAGTGGGTGGTATCTTCTACTCCCCAGACTTTCCTTCTGGACAAGGTGACCTGAGAGGCCTGAAAGCAGACCTTGACAGTAAAATAAGGCAAAGAAGGCTTTGAGTACTTCATCCTTTTCCATGTCCTTTGTCACTTGGCTGCCTGCTCCATTCAGCAGTAGGACCACACTTTCCTTTTTCTTCTTTTTGCTTTTGGTGTACATCTCTAGCTGAGTTTTGACTTTACTGATGCCATTCCTGAAAAACCAGGTGATACTTCTGTATTCCTCCTTGGAAATGTGTTTCTTCTTCCACCTCCTCTATTCCTGCTTTCTGCATTTCATCTCTATCAGAAGTTCCTTGTTCAGCCAATTTGTTGTCCTACTGCTGTTTCTAAGCCCTTAACCACAATTTATCCGGTGTACTACAGGAAAGTAAGTCACTTGCTGATAGTGTAGGATTTTTATGATAAAATACTATTTTAATTTTTTATTATTATTACATTCCTGTATGCATTCCATAAAAAGAAGGGATTTCTTAATGTGGCTGTTTTCTGTTTCTGCATTCATGTAATTTGGTACTGTTGGTTTAAACAGAGTAGGAGAGACTTTTCTTTCTGTTTCATGGCTGATTTGATTGCAGGTGGAAGTAGACTGGTCATTTGCTAAGTGATCTCTTCAAATGATTTCTCCTGATGATTCTGCCCAGCCTGTTGCTCACTTATCTGCTTACATGCTTATTGGTGCCAAGGTCTGCAATGGCTCAACTTGCAAGGGAAAACTCAAAAAGTGAGTCTGCTTCTAATTAACCATTGGCTAAAGTTGCAGAGAGGTAGGGGAAGGTTGGGAATTGGTTAAGATCAGCTTCACTTTCCACACAATAAGTGGAGTAGGTATTATGTTAATACTTTTTAAAAGATTTGTACTTTTCAGGCATTCTCTTTTTTTTTTTTTTTTTTTATTGAGCTGTTAACCAGTAAAATAGTTATTTTGTTAAAATATATCTTCAGGCAATCAGCCAAACCCAAACCCACACACTATTGAAAATTGTGTGAAATTGAAAATTGTGTGAAATTGAAAATAGTGATTCTCTATAGAAAATGCAGTGTGAAAAGAAATGCATAACAAAATAATCTCTTAATACATACCTATTCACAGTGTTATATTAATGTCAGTTTAGAGATGACAAAAGAAATCAGAAAGCTTATCCAGTTAGAGCAATACATAGTGTCTTCCTTGTGAGGATTTTTTCATGTTGGAAATTGTCACTTTAGATGAACTTCACTATTGAAGTTGTCTTGGGCTCTTTCTGATTTGCATTTCAATCATCTCTACAGCAGCGGCTTATACAGACCAACAAGAAACCTATTGGACTGTCACAGGCACATAAAGCTGATAGAAAGATAGGAATGGCTTCCAGAGGTGATCGACCTGGCAGCTGTGGGTGAATCCAACCTTCAGGACAATTCCATCCAAGCTGTCTTGGCCTCAATCAAAGTAGAAGCATATTAATTCTGAGCATTTACTTGACCTAATCTTTCTACAGGTCTGCGTTCATAGTCACTGTTGTATTCTCTAAGGCTGGCTGCAGGCTATATTTTTTCTTATGTCTTCCTTTCTCTAAATCAGCAGAAGTGACAAGGTGGTACACAAGCCAAGGATCTGGGCTAGGTAGCAAAATAAGCATTCCTTACCTCTCCTGCTTCAGTACACTCCTGTGTGGAGATAAGCGTCTTATCACATAGCCTAACAATTAGTACACACAATTCATAACAAAATTGCACGCTACTTTATAGCCTCATTCTATTTATAACTTAAAATGCCTGGCTAAAGAAATCTCCTGTGAAGAATGTTGATGGATTTTAGGCGATTACTTGGGAAGGTCTGCCTTGGTAGAGCCCCTCAGCTATGCCTGTCCTGTTCTTTTGTCAGGTATCAGCTTATGCTCAGTAAGGGTTACAGGATGCTGGCTAGAAAGACTCTTGGTCTGGCTAAGTATGACCTTTTACACATTTTCTAGACCATTGTAGTCTGTTCATAATATGCATTCCCTCAATTTGTTTCTGCAGAATTTTCAGCTGTGTTCAGACCATTAGTAACCATAACTTTACTAGTAAAGTTATATTTGTACATAAGCATATGCATAGCAAAGCCTTCATTTGTTTTATGATTGGGTGAGCACAGATTTAGAATTGCAAATTTACTCATACCGTTTGAACATATTTTCAGTAACAATTCACATATTACTAGCAAATGATGCTGTTAATGCAGACTTCCAAATCTTAATTTGGAATTTGAACATTTAACATCCTTAAGGGTTGCTGTTTAAATAGTGTACTGTATCACGTCCAAATATATATAGAATATTTCAGATAGTGGTGATAAGGCATTTCATTTTCAGGATCACACTTTGTTGGAATAGAATGAACATTTTATGATGCAACACTGCTATAAAAATTCTATTTCATTAAATGACAGAATTTTTTGTTGAAACTTTATTTAGAGCAAAAAATTGTTTTGTCTTCTTACGGATGGAACTTACTTTTTCTTTTAACCCTGGAGAATTTTTTTTTAATTTGAAGAATATACTCTCCTATTATATATACTAAACTTAAATGCAGAAAGTAAGGTTTGAATTTATTTAGATTACGCTTCGATTCCCATTAAAAAAAATTAAGAGGAAAATTCATAGAGCAGACAATGAATAATATTCCAGACTGGAGCACAGGAGAATAAATAGGATATTCTGGAAGCACGTGGAGGTTGATTTCTTCATAGTTGTAATGAAATGATACTTTGAAATGGTCAAGCATAAAAAGCGATTTCCACATACATACATATTTTACATTAGGTGTATTCTCTGAGAATAGCCTGTTATGTACATTCACTCCTCTATGACTTTTTCTGTTCCTTGTCTAAGCCTCCAAACTCTCTTCTGATTCTTTTAAATGCCCCATTTACGTTATACGCTTTCACTTCAGATGAAGGCTTGACTTTAGTTCTCTGTAAAGTAAACGGATTAGATCCTCTTGGGTCTTAAATAAACCATAATTTTTGCTTTCCTTAAATTGGTCTTCTTTAAAAGTGATAATACCTATGAAATGGAGATGAAAAGAAAGGACTTCAAAATTATCTTGCAAAAATATATAGACAGATAATTTTTAGTTCTTGTTACAGCAAAGAAAATAGAAGAACCAAGCCATGAAAGGCTCTAACTCTGTTTTTACCTCTTTCCCAGCACTGAACTAATTTTGTGGGATATTTTTCGTAGGTCTGTTGCTTGAACTTCTGAGTACAAACTAAAACTGTGGGCCTTATCATAGGATCTACTCCGTATGATAGAGTTAGGTCTGGTTGACTGCTATTACTTTCAACAAAGTAAGTTTCTGTGCAATCTCGAGTAATGGCTATGTAATGGTTTCATTCTGTTCTCTCTTGGCACATCCCTTCTCAACTATAATTTTCTTTAATTCAAAAGTAACTCTGGTCTTTTTTCTGGTATAGGTGACAGGGTGATTAAATGCAAGAGTTTGACGACGAGAATTGTGTGAACAGGTGGCTGCAGAATCTCACAGACTCTACAATAAAAGGTTTCATTATGACAGTGTGTGGCCTTATAAGGTCTAACACGTTAGAAATATTTGCATGTCCCTGTCTGAAATTCAGTGGACTTGCAGAAATCGAGACTTTTCAATGGAGATAAATCAGTTGTGTGGAATTTCAGCTGCCTTTATCTAGTTCTACACTCGAGCAATTTTTTTATGACAACTTCGTCTGAAAAGTGGGAGTTGTGACTTTCACTGACTGCAGGCTTGCTGAAACATTTCCTCCCTTAGTTTCTCTCTCTTACTCTGCTTTGGCTCCTATCTCCTTTCTCCTCCAGGTGTTTATGTCTTTCTGATGCTTACAGGTGTTGTCTATCACTATCTAAAACCTCTGTTAGTCATACATATTCTGCTTTTCTTCGTCTGCCACCATGTAAGACATTTCTCTTTCATGTTCTGTATCATTTTGGTAACTATTCCTCATCTTTGGCAGAAGACCTGATCAGGTTCAATATGTTTTGAAATTACCACCACTGGACACATGCATGACTGATGGAGAACTCCTCTGAGTAGACTGTGTCAAGTAACTTTTACAATATCAAGTAACTTATACGATATTCAGCACCACGGTTTCCAAGCCATTTTATGACAATGAAATTATAGAAGGTTTTATGCAATTCTGGAAAAAAGGATTGTCAGTTTATCTTGGGTAACATAAAGACAGGTGTGAATAGCACAACTTGTTTTGTATATACAGAGAACTGCAGCAAGATATTAAAAAGTCAGTAGTAAAACTCGATGTCATCCTAGTAATTTTCCTCAGTCAAAGTTCTAATATGATTTTGTTATTGAAAAAGTAAAATGTATGAAATAATTCTTAGCTCTAAATATTTCTTTTGAGGTGCTTCATTTATTACGTATGCATGAATCAGCAGCAACTGTGCCTCTTCATCAAATGTGAATATATAATTGTGCTTTTTGATTCACAGATTAATTGGTGTAAATTTGGACAATAACAATGCTTTTGTCATCTTCATGTTTGATGCTAAAATTTCTTGATGTAGAATATACTTGAAAAGCCTGATTGTTCTGCATGTAGAGATGGTGGCAAAATCCTCTTTAATTAAGTGGCGACAGGATGTGGCCTACACAGAGGTACTAAAAGCTGTGTGGGAGATTAATGTAAAGTCATCAGTAGTCTGGGGTTTCCTCTGGAGACAGTTCTGTAAATGTAGCCTTAATTGAAAACAGAGAAAAAAAAGGGATCCTAAGATTTTCTCTGTTAAGTATAAATGACATGCTAGCTTAATGTAAATAACAGTTATTTAAAAACGTACAGAATTACGATACTTTTATTGTAGTAGGAGAGGAAAACACAAAAATGAAGGAATTATAGAAAAAGCCTTTAAAATCCTGGCATTAAGATAATAACATAAAATAAGCAGTATTGATTTCTCTGGTAGTTTAAAAATCTTTAAGCTCTTCATTAACATGCTTGTATTTCAGATGATTGTCATTGATTTCCTGGATAAAGCAAAGGCTAGGTGTACTTTGCCATAGCTTTTTAGAGAAGAGTTACACAAAAGAAAGTAGAAGTTCCTAACCTGAAAAGTAGCTGCATCACTGCAGATGAATATACTCTAGAGTTAGATTTTTTTCAACACTGGTAAGTACTGAATTTGTATTAGAAGCTTTTCTGTGGTTCTGATGACCTCACCCCTCAGGATTTTTCTTCTTGCCAAATGCCTTACTGAGTAATGGAATCGTGGCTGTTGCACTTTTTGGGATCTCCGTTACAGCCATGAATAGAACCCGAGCATCCTGAATCTCAGTTCAATAGTAAGTGGCATTTCAATTACAGGCTGAGTTGAAGATGCATTATTCCTTTGATGCTCTTGGAAATACGTGCTTGCCCTTACACAACACTTGCTGACAGTTGTGAAATCTGCAATTTCTGAGAAAGGTGAGGAATTGCTAGGAGTTGCTAGATATGAGTTTTCCCTAGATTTAAGGAAAGTCACTTCAATATTGGGTTATTTTGCCTTTGAGACACCTTGAATTGGGAAAAAACCTAAACAACTGTTAAAAATAGTAGTGAGAGCAATCTACTGAAGGCCAAGTTAAGGTGAACAACAGTCCTTCCTGACCCATGATAAAACAATCCAGAAAAGTAAACACTAACCTTTTCAAGACATTTTAAGAGGATTGAGTGGGAGTAGGCCAAGATAATCAGGATAGTGAAGTCAGAGAACATGTATTTAAAAGATAATTGAAATATAATTGTAGATGTTCCAATTTTCTAAGACCATTTGAGGTTTATGCTTGTTTGCTTGACTACCTTCCACTGGAAGTTAGGCAGCTAAGAATGGCTGAAGTCAGAGGGGTCCAAGCCTAAAACTTTTACATTTGAATTTAGACCTTAGAAAAACTGCAGTGCAACTGACAACACATTCCTTTCCACCTCAGAGTGCCAGCATAGTCGGTACAAAAAAATTTGCAAAACCTCTCCAGAATATTTTCTAATGAGCCCTGATGACAGTGCAGGATAACAGAAGTTATATTCATGATAGTCCTGTAATACAGCAGTAGCAGTTGCTGCTGTCTGTTGCACCAATTCATGAGATGCTATTAGCACTATAATGAGAGGAATTGTTTTGGGTGCTCTCTTTCGGCTTTGAATCCTATTTAGAAACCTAATAATAAAAACTCTTTTGCTGATCATCAGTGTGATTCCAGGAGATAGGACTGGCAGCTTTAGAACAGGGAATTCTGTAAGTGTTATCTGTTTAATTATAAATGAAAATAACTTTAAAAAATATAGATTGCTTAGGCAGGTTTTTAGAAAAATCCCCTACACTCCATAAAAACTGTTGAAGATACTTGGAGATATCTTCTCACTCTGCAAAACAGAGGAAGTTAAATTTATAAACCAAGATTAATTGTGGTAAGGATTTTGCCAAGAAGCATAGTGAAAACAAGCAAAGAAGTCTCATGGAAGAGCTGGGCTACCAGCTGTCCACCTTGTGTCATGGCTAGTAAAATGTGCATACAGTATTACTGAAGTAACACAGAGTACGAAGGAACTGTGATGAGAATAAGTAAATGATGCTGCTGAAATTGTTTAAATTACCATCATTCCTCTCTTGTATAGCATTTTCCATAGGAAAGATCAAGACTTTTATGATGCTTAATAGTTGCACTGTAACTTAGTTGTACTATGTATACACAGTTATTTACATATCAATTACATGAAGTGCTTAATTAAGAATTAAGAGGGCATGTCGCAACATAATGAAGAATTGAAAAAGTTGTGGAAAAGGTACCATGGATAAAAGAAAACAAAGCAGGAATAGTTGCTATGAGTAGTATATGAACTAAGATTATGAACTTCACTTAGAGAATATAGTTGGGTTTTTTTCTGTCAATGATTTCAGCTGAAATTGCCCAACACTTTCTATTTATGACAGCGTTTACTGCCAGCAATTATTTCAGTAATTAAAGCAGTAAGTGGATTATGATTTCTTACACGGTACAGTGTCTCAGTCAGAGAAATTTTAAGTATTGAGCTACTGGTGATGGCTTTTCATTCAGCATTAAGTGAATATTAGCTATCCATCATGAATAAGATCCAACCCAGATGATTTCATTGCCTGTGGGATCAGTGACACTCACAGTCCTGATTCCCTGAAGTATGAGACGTTTGCTCATTTGCAGAATCTGAGGACAGAACTTAGTGCTCCGTATATTATAACACCTAGCAGATTGTAAGAAAATAAACCTGTATTTAATTTATTCTCTAGGTAGATATTGCAATAGTCGTTGCGTCCTATAAGGATGTAGATTACACCAGTTGTTGGGGAGTATTCAAGACAAACTTCTTATGTGTATGGAAAGCTGCTGTGTTGTTCGTGAACACCCTCATAATACTGAATAGATGAACTCTTTTTCATTTAATATACCCTCTTTTTGAAGGGTATATTAAATAAACATCGAGACTCAACCTCCAAACCACCAGTAAGGAAAATACAAAGGTAAAATCTCCCCATTGATCCTGAGATGTTAATCACATTCAAACAATAGCTGCTAGGCACTGACAGTTTGCAGTATCTCTGACCCCATCTTAATCCCCTTTTGAGTACAAGTTGAATATGTCCTGATTGCACTGGTCCATGTCAGTACAAGCAGCATGCATTCACACTGCTCTAAAAGAGGTAGTAGTTTTGAAGGCTACTATTCTTGCCACTGTAAAGCTCTGTTGATGAGTTAGAGGGGAGCGGGGCAACGGTGCTTCAGTGAATGCTGACCTGAGAAAGGCGCAGCTGGGAAAGATTTCAGAGCTTCTCTTCTTCCTGATTGCTGCCTTGGATAGTCACAATCTGGCTACCATACCTATAAGGTTTATAAACCCTGCAAATATTGAGCCAAAGCTCAGCTTCTGCTTTTTTTTTTTTTTTTTTTTTTTTTTAAATGGAGTCAGAAGAGTTTTTAATCATTTACTCTTTCTGAGTTTCTCTCTGCTTGAAAATACGGGTGGAGAGGAAAGAGAGTGTTGAAGAGAACTATGTGGGTGCTAGATGATATAGGATCAAAGCATTCCACCGTTTTCGTAAAATAAGTAACTTGAAAAACATCGCATTTTACTGTGCAAACAGTTGCCTATGAGATCTTTCACATTTGTCTCTGAAGGGCAGTACTCTTCTTATGCAAGTGATTGACAAATGTGAAAGAATTTTCAGCCAATGAATTTAATCTTTTCAGAGCATAACTAAACCAGATATATTATACAGGCTATAGGCTAATGTTGCAATTCAAATAACATTTAGTTATAGCTCAAATATGAGCTGAACAATCCAAGTTTCAATGAAGATAGCAGAAAAATCTCCTAGTGGTTCTAGCTGGAGGACTATCAAACCAAAATGAACTAAACTTAGGAAATTAAGACATTAATATCACCAGGATATCACCAGGGTATTTCCAGCAGGTCTGAGATGCACAAGTAACAAATGACAATTTGATAAATAACACTTTAAAACTTTTTTATTATATCTCAAGTTAATATTCTTCAGTAAAGGCCTTTTCTTTGGAAAGTTACAGATGGGAAATTAAATTGGCAATATTCACACTCACTTACCCACATTAATGAATGTTACTTTCCCCTCTATCCTTCGTTTAAATAAAAAGTAATTCACTGACATGCAAAATTACATTTTACTATTCAAACTGTTAACATTTTTGATTCACCAAAAGCAAGTAATTAAGAAACTTTTTTCTGGAAATATAATTTGTTAAGATATTTTACATCTATATGATTTATTTGTTTAAAATAATTTATTGGAATAAACGACTGATACTGATTCCTGACTTTCTAATTAAAAATATGCAGTTTCTGCTATGTTAGAGATTTTGACACTTTAATTAGGTTCTATGCATTGTATTTTAATTTTTTGACTGTATCGGGCAAAGTTAAGATAAGGTACATGCTAATTAAGCTGTCCAGTAATTGAAATATATTATACAGAAGAATGTAATTTTCCTTTGAATGCTGTTTCCAAGAAGGAAATAAACTATTATTCATTCTAATAATAGTGGATAGATCTAGTGCTTTACTTAAGGAAAAAAAGAAAATATCCAGAAATATTTTTGGAGGCTTTGAGAGTAATTAACTGCAATTTGTTGGCATGAGCCTTTCCATTCATTTGCCTTCTTACTACCTAGGAAGAGTCAACTGAAATACCTGTGTTGCTCTTCCTGCAAAGTGACTAAGCATTTTTACATTTACTTTCTATTTTCCTTAGTAAAGTTGGGGAAAACTGTTAAAGCTTACATGAGAACTTGGAGGAATTGAGGGGATGTAGAGAGAAGACTATCTACTTAAAAAAGAGTTACTTGAAGGTTAGCCCTAACAAAAATACTGGTTCAATACTTAGTAGCCTTTTTTGTCTCTTTAAGAGAATTTAAATAGCAGAAATATTTCAGATATGAGGGAGGTTCATTAAACCAACCCCTCATTAGAAATTTTGAAACCAATTAAGACAGTGAGCAGCAAGCTTCAGATATGGTTTGAGTAATATAAAGGAACCAAAGAATGATACTGACTAGTTCTGAACAAACATCTTAATCCAGCTTCATCCAAAAGCACAATCTTTGTCAATTAGAATTTGAATGGTCTTGAATTTTCTAGCACCTTTTTTAAGAGATTGGTTAAAACTCAAAATCATGCAAAACTCACCTTGTCTGAGTTTGATTAAGCACTCCAGGTTTTTTTTTTTTTTTAATTATTCCTAGTGTTTCTTGAATCCAATATGATTTTATGCTTTTTCACTGAGTGCTGAGTAAAACTAGGTTGGAATGAAATTTGCTTTAATTTATAGGCTTTCTTGTTTGTAGAAGTCGGAGTAAAAAAAAGTGTTTAATGCTGTGCAAGTCTTACAGGGCTGAAATGCTCCTAAAGCACTGCAAACTGAAGTCATTATGTTTCATACAAGTGTACCCTTAATAAAATATCTTGGATGCCACCCACGTTCCTCTGCTTGAAGTGAGCAGATCAATAATTCAACTGATAGAGTGAAAAATAAACTGGAGAAGTACCTTATCCTTCAGACCTTGTTCAAAATGGGCTAGATTCTCACTTTGTGATTTTTCCTGATCAGTGGATGATGAGTAGTTTTATTATTCAGGAACTACCTTGGAAACAAAGTTTGAATCAAGATATCGTGGTCCCCTGTTGCTACAGAAGGAAGAAACTCCTCAGAGTCCCTGGCAGGGGTTATGCTTCATTTAATCTGCTGCTGTGGTACAGTGGGGGAGGTAGTGGGAAGAGCACTAACTGTGCTAAATCCCTCCTCTCTTACTCCTGTGCTGTCCAACTGGGAAAGTAATAACTGTTGCTGTTGTTTCGTCCTCCAGCTGCAAATCAAGACAGTCAAGGGAATGTTTTTAAGATCTACCCCCCTTTTACGTTCAGTAATTATATAGCACTAGAGAGAATCTAGCTTGTGATTTTTAGCGTGCTTCTGAAATAGACAGAGCCTTTGCTCCAAGTGGGAGGTTACATGAAATTGTGATCTTAGTGGGTGCAAAATGCCTTTCATCTCAGACAGCTCAGCTTTTCATCAGTAGAACTCTGCATCAGCTTGGGGGTGTCAAAGCCCCGGCTTTAGCTGCGTGTGTCCATGTACCTGCAGTATCAAACACATGGTTCTTATATGGCAGATTTTAAATTACCTGGGTAAGAGGAGAGGGTTGGCTTGGTGTGTCAGGGTATTTCTCTTCTGAGTGGTTGGGTTGTGATGAATGTATTCCATAGGGCTGAACTCAGTGCTTTAACATACAGAAGGAAAATACTATCTATGCTCTTGTAACTGAAATTTTGATAAGATGAAAGAAGCATCCTTCTAGCATACGTACTCTCTGTTGAAAACAGAAACTGTGTACTCACAATGAACTGTCAGCTTTGAATTTGTATAGAGATTTTAAAAGCCATGTAATAGTCTGTATTGTAGTAAATATTAAAATGGATATGATTTCTGTTTTACTTTAGAACATAAATAATTTTGTATTTATACCACACCTATTCTAAGAAGACTAGATCTTTGAAGCAATTGTGACTGAACACAGGTAAATTTAAAGAAATTCAAAAATATCACTACACTCAAAAATATGTAGGATAAGATTTTAATTATGCTTCTGTATGGAAGGCACTAGATTAGGTAGCTAATAAGAGTGTTGGGCTTGGGTTGGTTTTTTTTCCAAAACAGAGAAGTGTTATTCCTCACTAAAAAACTGTATCAAAAATAAGTTCCTGTGGAGCTACCTGCAGGAACTTCTTTCTGCAAACTGGAAAAACAGCTTTCTTAATAGGCGATAAGCATCAAACGTGCATAATTGTACAGTTCTAGATTAATCCCCCTTTTATCATGTTAATAGTAATTTTAGTAGAATTAAATTATGGAGTCATTCTGTAATTTACAAAAGGCATTCAACAAAAAAGATTATTGATTCGTAATTTCTGTCTGCAATAGGATTTCAGAATCTATATTGAAACAGATACAGTGCTCTTAGCATAACTCTCCCTTAGTTTGCAGTGGTAAAGAAGTTCATGATTCATGTGAATACATTCTACAAGTAGACTATGTGAGACTTATGTGGGTATTTAATATTTTCTTTTTCTACAATTTGTACTTCTGCATCTAACAACATATTCTGCATTTAATCAGACCTCCACTTTTTAAAGCACTCAGCTTTTTCCCTCTTCAGCAATTCACGTTTTCAGTTGATTTATAGAATAATGATCTGCTGAACTGCTTTTCCATCTGCTGCTTCATGTGTCAGACATGATAAAAAAATTTACATGAACAGCTACTGACTGTCCACTGTATCTGAAATTAAACCTTCTTGGACTTAAAAGAAGTCAGTGAAACTTTATGGCTATATGTAAAATTCAGTACAGTTTCTTAAGTGCCACTGTGCTGACTTATAACAGGATTACTATCAGTGCTGTAGCCAGTAGTGAATGCAACTGAACAAAATTTGTCATCATCTAATGAGGTCCCTGCCAACCCTGACCACCCTGTGAGTCTGTGAATTTGTTCATTTCTTGTCCAGACAATGCAAGTGATTTTCTCTCACTTTACCACTGTTTACAAGGTATGTAAACTATTACAAAAGTATCTTCTCTGACATGAAGTGGATGGACATTATTAGTTTCCTAATTTAATAGCTGTTTATTTTCTTTTCTAATCTAGTTATACTTATTATCTCCTTAATATATTGACCTTCAATGTTACATTTTAATCTCAATTTTGAATGGTTTCTATTGCACTTAGACAACATACTTCCCTTATATTCAGGCCAAAAATAAAATAGTGATTTGTAAGGACTGCATGTCATTATTAGTCCAGGAAATGAAGGGACAAAATAAGATGCTCCCAATTATTTTCTGTATGTCAGAATTACTTACCTTCACTGCAGTATCACCATAGATATCTGTTAAGAACTGCAGTGCCAATCTGAAGGAGTAAGAGGTACAACAGTTTATCTAGTACACTGTTAATGCTACCACCATCAGCTGAACAGAGCCTTGAAAATACTGTCAATGTTTGTAAACAGAGATACGAAAGCAAACAAAATCGTTATTTTTTTGAACACTTCATTTTATTTTTTGAAGTATTTCTTGAAAGCGAGAACATGTTTTTAAAAAGGGGTGTGAAAGGTTAAGAATCCGAGTTAACTTAAAATGGCATTTTCTTAGGAGGTAAACTGTTACATTTTATTTCATGGATCTCTGCACATTTTGGTGTGAAGTACACAGAGAGCTCTGAGATGCTAATAATAGGTGGGTATGGCTAGAGCATATAATTCTCATATTCTCATAATAATTCTCATATTCAAGCCTCAGCTCGCTAGGGAGGTTCCAGTCTCCTGTGAGGAGGCTCAAGCAAGTTCCAGGAAAATGAAAAGGAATGTATTTTTCTAAATCATTTGCAGTTACAACCCTCAAATGTAGAATGTTCCGCTGCTTTTGAGTCTTCAGCAGACTTAGTACTTTTGAGGATTCTGTGGTGAAATAAACTAGGTGAGTAAGAAACAGAATTTGCCTTGACTTCATATAGGAAATATTGACAAAAAGGTAACATATACCTTTTTTTTTTTTTTTTTTAGATGAAACTGCTAGGTCTCATTTATAGCACATTTTGGAGGCAAGCGTAAATAATCTGTGCTTTATCAACAAAATGTTCTGGCAGTGGCTTAGCACACCGGTGTACAAACAAATGGTCATATACATGATGTTTTTTAAAATTTAAATGTAAAGATTACAGAATCACAGCAGGTGATAAGCAGGTGACTGGAGTGAAAGTCAGATATTTAACTGTAATTGAACGTCTGCCGTAATACTGTGCCGTGTCTTGTGCCTCGTGGCTCAGTTTCCACTTCCGCCAAATACAGGTAGCAACATCCTATTTGTATTTTTTGGATTAAGTGTATGAAAAACACTATGTAAATGCAAAAACCCATTATTCTTAGTAACACAGTACTATTACTAATCATAAAATAGGTATGTAAATGAAACACACCAATGCTATAATTAACGTATAGCTATTACATATACATGTGCATTACTCTTCCTTATTATGAATCATATTTAAAATGAAATGTGAGTAAGTCAGTATATTGGGTTTCTGTGGCAAGGTTTTGGTAGAGGGGGTTACAGGGGTGGATTCTGTGAGAAGGTGCTGGAAGCCTCCTCTACATCCAATAGCGGCAATGCCAGCCAGCTCCAAGATGGACCCGCCACTGCCCAAAGCCAAATTAATCAGTGACAGTGAAAGTGACTCTGAGATAACATATTTAAGAAGCGGGGTGGGTGCGGAAGAAAGAAAAAGAAGGGAAGAGAAATTACAGCCAAAAAGAGAGAGCGAGATGTGACAGAAACAGCCCTTCAGACCCCAAGGTCAGTGTAGAAGGAGGGGGAGGAGGTGCTCCAGGCACCAGAGAAGAGATTCCCCAGCAGCCCATGGTGCAGACCATGGTGAGGCTGGCTGTGCCCCTGCAGCCATGAGGGGGTCACGGGGAGCAGAAACCCACCTGCAGCCCAAGGAGGGCCCCACACCGGAGCAGGGGAATGTCCAAAGGGGACTGTGACCCCAGGGAAAGTCCGCCCTGGAGCAGGCTCCTGGCAGGAGGCCAGGCTGGAGCAAGTTTACTGACAGGACTTGTGACTCTGGGCGGGACTGGGGCTGGAGCAGGCTTCTCTTGGAAGACTGCAACCCATGAAAAGGACAGGTATGCCGTGGGAGGGACCCCACACTGGAGCAGGGGAATATGTAAGGAGTCCTCCCACTGAGAGGAAGGAGCAGCAGAGACAAGAGTGTGATGGACTGACCACAACCCCCATTCCCTGTTCCCCTGCGTCACTGGGAGGGAGGAGGTAATCGGGAGCCAAGCTGAGCCTGGGAAGGAGGGAGGGCTGAGGGAAAAATGTTTTAAGATTTAGTTACTATTTCTCATTAACCTTTTCTGATTTTATTGGCAATAAATTAAACTAATTTTCCCCAAGTAATATTTGTTTTGCCTGTGACAGTAGTTAGTGAATGATCTCTCCCTGTCCTTATCACAACCCATGAGCCTTTTGTTATCTTTTCTCTCCCCTGCCCAGCTGGGGAGGGGAGTGATACAGCAGCTTTGGTGGGCTCCAGCCAGGGTCAACCCACCACAGCCTGTATTGATAAATAGGCATGGTCACAGAGACTGATTTGGCTTCGTGAGATCCAAGTCTCACCTCTTGTCCATTGGCAGTTACCACCCCTATGGTCTGTTAAACTATTGACTTGACTGGTCTCTAACTTGGTATGAATTTTTTTAGGGTGTATCATTTCGCACAAGTGAAGTGGGAGACTGTTGAGAAGAATTAATCTGATTACTCTATAGGAACCCTGTTTTTGTGGTTGGAGGCTTAGCAGAGTTTCTGAAGCTTCCAAGCAGAGAAGCAGATAATTCTTCTAAAGAGATAAAATCATTCCTCCAGAGGTTCTGAATTAACCTCAGATAGGCACATTTTAACCAGATCTAACCTTCTTCCTTTGTACTGTGCTCCTTTCAGTCTCTAAGAGCAAACATGAACCTCCACAATGTGGTTATGCAGACATTGGTTTCTTTAACAACTGACAACAAAGCAAAACATTTGGTTGTAAGAATCATTTAGGCATAGGCTTCTATTTGAGAGGTTTTTCAAAAGGATGGTTTATTTCAGCCACCCTCTTCCACCCTTTCTCTTATAACTGGGAAAATTTGAATTTTATATGGATCTTCAAAAACTGAAATGTTAGCAAGAGAGATCTGAAATATTCCTTTTTAAAATGTATTTACTTATATTAATGTTTGTTTTATGCTAGCTTGAAAAAAAAAAATCCAACCAACCAAAAAAGTACAACAAAAAAAACCCTAAAGATTTTGCCCTAAAGAGTTTAAAATCTCAAAATCACAGGATGATTTGTGTTGGAAGGGTCTTTAAGGATCATCTAGTTCCAACCCCACTGCCATGGGCAGGGACACCCTCCACTAGACCAGGTTGCTCCAAGCCTCATCCAGCCTGGCCTTGAACACTCCCAGGGATGGGGCATCCACAGCTTCTCTGGGCAACCTGTGCCAGTGCCTCACCACCCTCTCCGGGAAGAATTTCTTCCTGATATCTAATCTAAATCTCCCCACTTTCAGTTTAAACCCATTACCCCTTGTCCTGTCACTACAGGCCCTTTCAAAAAGGCCTCCCCCAGCTTCCTTGTAGGCCCCTTCAGGTACTGGAAGGTGCTAAAGTCTCCCTGGAGCCTTCTCTTCTCCAGGCTGAACAAGCCCAACTCTCTCAGCCTGTCCCCATGGCAGAGGTGCTCCAGCCCTCTGAGCATCTTCATGGCCTCCTCTGGACTCACTCCAACCTGTCAATATCCTTCTTATGCTGAGGGCCCCAGAGCTGGATGCAGCACTCCAGGTGGAGTCTCACAAGAGCAGAGTAGAAGGGGAGAATCCCCTCCCTCGACCTGCTGGCCATGCTTCTCATACAGCCCAGGGTACAGTTGGCTTTCTGGGCTGTCAGCGCACACAGCCAGCTCATGTCCAGCTTGTCATCCACCAGTACCCCCAAGTCCTTCTCCTCAGGGCTGCTCTCAAGCCATTCTCCGCCCAGCCTGTACTTGTGCTTAGGATTGCCCCAACCCAGGTGCAGGACCTTGCACTTGGCCTTGTTGAACTCCATGAGGTTGGCACAGGCCCACCTCTGCAGCCTGTCCAGGTCCCTCTGGATGCCATCCCTTCCCTCCAGCGTGTCAACCGCACCACACAGCTTGGTGTTGTTGGCAAACTTGCTAAGCATTCACTCAATCCCACCATCCATGCCATCACTGACAAAGATGTCAGCACTGGTCCCAATACCAACGCCTGAGGAATGCTGCTCATCACTGGTCTCCACTCAAGACATCGAGCTGTTGACCACAACTCTTTGAATGTGAGGGTCCAGCCAGGTCCTTATCCACTGAGTGGTCCATCTGTCATGATGCCCCTCCAATTTAGAGACAAGGATGTGGTGCGGGACAGTATCAAATGCTTTGTACAGGTCCAAGTAGATAACATGTTTCTCTTCTCTTGGTGTAATCCCATTGTAGAAGGCCACCAAGTGTGTCAGGTATGATTTGCCCTTACTGAAGATATGTTGTCTGCAGAAAAAAACATATTCATGTATTGTTAGTTTCATTCATGAACCCTGGCATTCCACTAATATTTTTAAAAACAATTTCGGCCCATTTTCTCCAGGGAAAGCAGGTGTCAAACTGTGAGCTAATTTCCAACATAGAGCTCAGGGTTCAAAACCAGACACATGTTTATCTGTGCTTCATCTTAAATCTACTGGAAATTATTTTCTGTCTTCCAAAAGGCACTGCAATCACCAATACTCCTTGATCAAAATATGTATTTTTTAACTTTTAAAAAAGGGGAAAAAAACCCCAACCTTGTTTCCTTCTGTATGAAGTCACGAGTTGTGTTACTCCAATACTTACAATAACTTCTGTATGTATCATAGATTTTTTTTAGGATTGTTAAGGGTTTGTGTAAAAGAAAGGGTTTAGAGTTGTAGGATGCATGTGTGCAGTTTTATTCTTGTTATTTGGATGGTGCCATAAATTCAAAGATCTGTTTTGTTAGTTAATAAAAATTTCTGTCCTATAGACGATACAAACAAAATACATCTTAAAAAATCAACCTTTCCATCGTAGCTTGTTAGCAAACTGGGAGCTGTGTGATTCTTTATGTCTGGGCAATTTTGAAAGTCATAGCACAGCTAGTTTAGCTACACATTAAAGTAATAAAATTTCTTAATATTTTAAACTTTAGGATGGCCTGCTTTTACATCTCATATTTTACATGAGTATTGATGAACTAGTGCATTTATTTAATTTCCAGAAACTTGGTGATTATATTCTGTATTGGAAATTATAATCACTACAAATAAGTATTAGTGACTTCAGTCTATGACTCTTGTTTCAGTGGTCAAGGAAAGCATTACGGGCGTTTGAACACCATCGTGCCATGCTGCCCTGTAAACTAAGTCACTGACCTGGGCTAGATCAGTTCAGCAACCTGTGAAAAAAAAAACATTAGTGATCTGTTCTACAGCAAGCTTCTGCATTCTGTTTTTCTGCCAAACCTGAGGAGGCATAGCAAGAATTACAGGTGGCAGAGGAAAGATCTCAGGCTGCTTTGGCTGCCGATTCCAGTCATCTCTCTCCGACAACCTTGCCTTTCTATCTTACCTTTATTACAAGTATATGACAACTGTCATTAATTCGCTCAGATATCTTTCTGTAGCATTGCTACAGAAAAAAAATTGTAAAATGTATTTCAAAGTACACAAAAAGCTTATTAATTCTTAAAACAATCCACTAAATTAGTCACTGTCATCTTAAGATTTATTAGATTAGAGCTGGACTTTCTAGTACTCTGCACATTTAAAATTGCTGGTCTATTAAGCTTAGTTATAATTACAGTTTAAACTGTATTTTATAAATATCATCTGTGGTTATGGATTAAGATTACTGTTCAAAACAGTGATATAGTTATGACATTGTGAAATTTTTTTTTTTCATACAAAGATATTCTTGAAGATTGACAACACACCTGTTTCTTAGACTGAGGGCAAGTGGAAAGGTAAAAGAAATATGTGGTAGATTGAAATGAAAAAAAGTCAGAAAACTGATTATGAACTAGAAAGTTACAAGTATAGCTGTGTTTAATCAGTCTTTGTTCATAACAAGTGAAGGTTGTCCCATGTGGCCTATATGAAGGACTGGAAAACTGCCATTAATTCCAAGCTAAAAGGTGTCCATTTATAATACTGCATCTCTATCCATGTGCTTAATTGGTTTCCTTTTTCCCAATCTCAGAATAAAAGCCAAAAAATTTTCAGCAATGGCCTCATACCAAAAAAGGCATTGAGCAAATGTATCTTAGCTTACACTAGTAAATACACCACTGCAGTTTACACTACTGACCTGAATTCAAACAAGATAGCCTAGTGAAAGTTTATCTACTTTCATGCAAATCTTATTGGCACGAAGCTACAGTAAAGTTTCTCTACAAGAAAAACAAGAAACACACAAACAGTTCTCCCCAATCCCCCAAAAAATTTGCCTGGAAAGAATTCTTGTAGTTGTCAATGAATTCTACGGCAGTACTTTCCTTTCTATTGGCAAAAGTATTGGCAGTGTAATATAGACAAGCTTGTACTTCTGCTGCCTTTTCTGTGTTTCTTGGAGCTAATATTTTGTATTATGGAAATGCTAACATGCTTTGATTATCTGTCAAATTGTGCTCCGTGTCTAAAACATTAGGTGTACTCTGAAAATACTGGATTGAATGGGGAATATCAGAAGTGCCCTTATAAATTCAAATACATGAGATCAGATCAGACTGATCCACAGGCCAATGCCAGTGTGACTGTGAGGCTGCTGTTTTTCATTTGTGGAAAGTCAAGACAGTTAAGTCCCTGCCAGGTGGGAAAAGGTTAATATTACACCCATCCTTAAGAGAGACGAAGAAGAGGATGAAAGTGCTGTAGACTGATTAGCCTCACCTCAGTTGCTGGAAATGTCCAAGTACATCTCTGAATCTATTTCTGGACCTGTAAAGGACATGAAGGGAGTCAGAACTGCTCAGTGTATAGATTTACCAGGGCAAATAATGTTTGGTTGACCTGACTGCCTTCCATGATGAAAAGACTGTGGAAGAGAGAACAGTGTGTGTTTTAGTTCAGTAAAGCTTTTGAAACAATCCCCCAAAACGTTCTCATTTAGAAACTGAAGGAGTCTGGACTGCACGAACAGACTGCATGAACGTGGGTTCAAAGTGTGGGGACTGATGGCTGAGCATCTGTCTGGCAGCTGGTAATGGGCACATCACCGTGAGGCGGGGGCTGGAGCCCGAGTTGAGGTGCAGAGTTCGGCACCCAGCCAGGGTAACCTGAAGCCCTGGCACGGGCGGGCGAGTGACTGATTGGGTCGCACCCCTGCTGGAAAGGACCTGGGGGCTTCAATGGGCTGCGGGGTGGATGGCAGCCCGACGGTGCGCTCTTCTTCATAAATAAACAAACTGCGTGCCAAAGTGACTGTAGCTGGTGGCTCAAGAGGAAGGCTGGGAGCCCAGGAGAGGGCTGCCAGGATGGTCGGGGCCTGGAGCACAAGATCAGTGACGGGCGCTTGAGGGGTCTGAGCTTACTTAGTCTGCTGTGGAGGCGGTGAAAGGTGATCTAATGCAGGTTATCCATGGAGGCTGGGGAATTCCTGTTGGAGTTTTTTGAGACAGAGATAAAGCCATGGCTGTGATCTAGTGTTGATGATAGTCCTATTTTGAGCATGAGGTTGAACGACACAATCTCCCAAACACCATTTCTATGATCCTGTGAAATTATAGTGAGATTGGTCACAGAAGCTGTGTCTAATTCTAAGAGAGTACAAGGAAATAGCAATTGTGAAATAGAGTCCCATTGCAATACGGGATTGAAGGTGAAGCGGAGGAAAATGTTATTTTTCTTCTCTGAGTTTTTCATGAAGTTGCATCCTATATGCCTATAGCCCACATTGCAGTTATCCCCATTGTTTATTTCATTTTGGATATAATTGTCTCCTCTTGTCTCACTTCAGTCTTTCTCCTCACATCTTCTTCCTTCCAATTTCTGTGTCCTATACATGCTGTGAAATCTGTCACAGCCTGCTACAGCTGTGAAAGTGGCAGCATCTAAGATGTCTGGTTTGGAGATAGTCTTGTGTGCCTGGATAAATATCGGGAGAATTGGAATTTGATAAATGTATGAGTTCAAGCCCAAGTATCCTGTGATGGAAGTGCTATTTTGGCTCCTTCCCAGTATTTGCAATATTTATCACATCTTCTTGTCAGAAGTTGGTTGGTTAAACCAAAAGTTATTAGAGCAGGAAAGAAGACATGAAGGGATGGAGAAGATCATCAGGATTGTCTAGGAAAGTACTGCTCTTTTGGAAAAACATGGACTGAGAGTCTTGACCAGCAAAAGCTTGGATGTACATGGTTAGGGGCTGATTCTTGATTTTAGGATCACTGTGAGTTTGGAGAGGCAGGCTGGCTTTTAAGGTGGAGAATGGAAATAAATGCATCAGCATGTTAAAGGGTTGACATAGGTGTACATTTCCATTAATAAGAAATTAGAAGTTTTGAAAGCAATTTAAGAGGTTTAAAATGATTGCAGATCTGTGATGGAAATGGAAAAGAATGGCAAGAGCAAATTTGTGATTAAGGAAGTAGAGGTTGTGCATGAAGCTAATCAGAACAGTCTGATGAGTACATGAACATTGATTGGGAGAAAATACATGGTTTTGTAAAGACACTGTAGGACAGATATTTTTGCAATGCATTCTTGCTTGGTACTGATACTCTGGCAAACAGAATAGGAGGACCGGTCAAATACATATTAATAGTGTACAAATTAACACCTGCACGCGTCTTTTTTGTATTTTGTCGGGAGTGTAGAGATCATAATTTTGTCATGAGTAAGAAGTAGCATTACATTTTAGAATGTTACCACACAGAATAAATATGATTTCCATTTTAAAAAAAAGAAAAAAAGGCAACTTAAAAAGATGTAACTTCCTTCAGTTCAGGATTATTATTATTATTGTACATGAGAACAAAAGAATTTGAAATGTAAAACTATTTTTTTTTTAGGAGGAAGTTCCTGTTCTGTAGAATTTAACTTTAAACGATTTTTTTCTGCGGCAGTTAGAAACTCCTGAAACTAGTGGCCTGCAGTATAAAAGCTTCTCTGTAGCAGTAGGCTCAGCATCGCTATAATTAAACCTTCCTCGCCTTGATTTACAGCCACTCTTACTCGCAGGGGGAGAGAGCTTACTCATCGGTGAAGATGGCAGACCAGGGGATGGTTTCAAGTTGGGAAACAGACGGTTCCTGAACTTGATGTGGCAAGGATGGAACGTCTGATCCAGGGAATACGGGGCGGCGGGGGCAGGGGTGTAGGGCGTCAGAACCCCTTCTTAGCCCACCGCAAAGTTCTCGGTGAGCTGGAGCGTGAGCAACTTTGCCACCCTCCGTGACCGCGCAGCGCGGTCCCGCCGGGAGGAGTCACGCCCGGCCAGCACCCGCACGCCGCTGCGCTGCCGCCGGCTCCCTCGGCGTCAGGGACGGGGGGAGGGAGGGAGGGGGCGGGCGGGGACAGCGGCAGGGAGAGCCCCTCCGCACTCGCTCTTAGTCCCGGTCCTCGCCGGCGCCGGGCCGGGCTCCCCGCCGTACCCTCCCCCGCGCATCCCAGCGCGCTCCGCTCCGCTCCCCGCCCCACTCGCAGCCCGCTGCCGGCTCCGCTCTCCCCCGCGCTGGCTCCAGCTCGCCTTTAAGTATTTCCGAGCGGGAAGCCAGCCCCTCTCCTCCTCCTCCTCCTCCCCTCTCCCCGCCTCCCCTCCCGAGTGGCCAGGAGGGCTCGGCGGCGCGGCGTCCCCAGCCGCTCCTACACCCGGGCAGGAGCTGTCCAACTTTTCAGCACAGTTTCCCCGCCGCTGCCCGGAGGAAGGCGGCCGCCGCCACCCCCTGCCCGCCACCCCCGGCCCCGGCCCGCCCAGCCCCGGCCCGCCGGCAGCATGGAGGCAGAGCGCGGCGGCGGCAGCGGCTTGTCCGCGCTGCCCGGCGGCAGCGACGGCGGCAGCGACGTCGCCGGGGGCAGCGCAAGTCTCAAAGCCCCCAAGCATCTGTGGCGGCAGGAGCAACACTACCCGCCGCAGCTGCGGCAGCACCAGTTCCTCCAGCACCAGCAGCCCCCCGGCCCGCCGCCGCCGCCGCCCGCCTCGCGGGGCCGCTGCCTGGCCGGGGCTCGGGTGAGGCACCGCGGCTACTCCGACACGGAGCGGTACCTCTACTGCCGAGCCATGGACCGCGCCTCCTACGCCGTGGAGACCGGCCACCGACCCGGCTTGAAGAAATCGCGGATGTCCTGGCCCTCCTCCTTCCAGGGGCTCAGACGGTAGGAGAGGGCTTGGCCCACCGCCCCGGCCGCTTGTGCGTGGGGACGCGGGGAGGGGAGCCGGCGGGGGCCGCTGCGGTGCGGGCACAGCGAGACCCTCCCGTCCGACCGACCCCGCGGAGGGAAGGAGGAGAACGGGGCGCCGTGCTGCCGCGGAGGCTCCGGGAGGGAGGCGGAGCCGGGCTGGGCAGCGCGGGGTGGGATGCTGCGGGGTGGGATGCTGCGGGGAGCGGCGCGGCTCGCCTCCCCGGGGCCCCGGGCAGGGCTTGCCTGGAGCGGGCGTGACCGGGGCACGGGCGGCGGCGCGCCGTCCCACACACGCCCGTCTTGTGAGTGGAAAAAGCAGCCGCGAAACACGTGGGCGGGAGCGCCACCGCGTCCGTACCCGCACGGAGCCGCGATCGCGGCGGCTGGTGCGGGGCGCGGGGCCCTGCTCTCCGCCCGGGCCCCGCTTCCCACCGCCGCCCCGCTCCGCTGCCTCCCCGGCTGCCGCCCCGCTCCGCGCCCGGGCTGCCCTGTCTGCCCGCGCTCCACGGAACCTACAGCGTGGGTGCCGGGTGGGAAGGATTCTCGTGGTGTTCGCACAAAGTTAAAACAATGAGAGCTCCGGGAGCAGGAGGGAGACGGTCTGGCAGATCGGGGGTAGGGTCTTGCTAGTTGGAATGGGTTTAGAGGAGAAAATAGGCTAATGGTTTCTTAGCCAGAGGGAGGAGTCCGTCATCTACTCGTCTATTGTTCCCCGTTAAATGAGCTGTAGGTTTATTTTGTAGCGTGGAGCTCACCAATGCCTATTTTGCCCTTGTTGGCTATCACGGGCGTCTGTTTTAAAATCAAATCCTGTGTCAAAACCGGTAGGATATTGTACTGGATCGATCATGCTGTTACTCGGTCTTCATTTTTACTAGCTGGAACCACTTCCTTTTAGTGGAAAGCCACACGCTGGCATTTGAATATTAAGCGGACATGGTGAATAAAGGATTTATGGAGAGAATGGTGGGCAGAGGGACAATCCTTAATACTCAGTTACTCTATAGATTTTTTATTTCCTGGGTAATCAGATTTTTATAGCATGATATGCTCAATGAATAAATAATAGGATCCTTTCTGAACGCAGATTGCTTTGTGTGTTTCTGTGGAACACACTGTGTTCTTTATTATGGAGCTTTGGCCATAAATCAGAGCAAGACATACTTGAATATTCTCTGGCAGCGTTTGCTCTGTTTCTACCTAACATCGGCTTCATTTCCACTTCATATGTAATTCAGACATAAAAGGAGGTTCAGCAGTTCTAAATTAGAACTACATTTCACATCAGTAATCTTTTAAATCTGTCTTTTAATATATTTGGTTTTCACACGGCCATTCAGTTGCTACACCTTTATATCACTTGTGTGTACTCATGCTTGTCCAAAGTTAATGATGTTAAATTTTTCACTATGTAAGACTTGAAAGAACAATCATCTGCTTCAAAAATGAACAAATGTTCAATTTAATGGTCTTTTCAATAGATTCCTCTTTCTTTTATAGAAAAAATACTAGGCAACTGGGTTTTTTGATCTTTAAGACTGAATGCATATCTGTTTTCTGCATGCAAAGAAGTTTAAATTTTGTAAATCATAATGGTTGGTTTGAGTATATCCATCATTATTTCACAAGTGATTGGGTATTGAGGGCATGACAAGTCAAGGTGGGAAATGAAAGTACACGGTTTTGGTTGTGGGTTTTTTTTTTTTTTGGTTAGGATTTTGGGGCCATTTTAAATTTTTAAAATACAATTGTTATGATGCCTATTTAAATAGGAATTAAAAATTCTCTATAAACAGTATTTTGGTCTTTTCAACTTCCATTCTTTTTACAACTGCAGCAACGTTGTTTTAAGAAGACATGCTGCTTTGAAATTAAGAGGGCGTCAATGGATTTTATTTTCATTTTATGGGATTGGTAAAAATGGTTGAGATGTGCCTCCTTTTTAGAAGTACTAAAGCAAAGCGGACTAAAGACATCTAATAAAATTGACCATTCCATGACTTTTTCACAGTTAAACATTTTGAATGAAACAAACAGGTGTCGTACAGAAACACAAAGTGAACTGTAACCAATTGCTTTACAAATATGTCCAAAAAATATCAGAAAAAGGCTGGTCGTTCCAGGACTCTCATTTCAAGTTCTGTGTCAACTGCTTTTTTCATGGAAAGCAAAGCAAAATAGCTTCTTCGTATTCTTGTAAAAGCAGTATGTTGCAAACCCCCACAATAATTTTGAAAAAGACACCAGTCCTTTTTGAAGTATTTCAATTTCCTTTTTATACTTAGACTTTTTAATATTTCTCCCTTATTTAACCTGTTTGTCAGAAGAACGTATCTTAATGGATTCCTGTGGATTTATTATGGACTAGGGTGATAAGCTTGTCCTTCAGAAAACCCCAAATTGCTCTGAATATGAGAGGGTGTGAAAAATTATATATAGAACGCTACAGAAAACACATCATGCATTAGGGATAATATTAAACGTTAATGTCTCACATGTGCCAAAATTATAGCATTGTTTTTCCAGAGTTTGTTTTGTTTTGCTCTGAAAATATCCTAATTCTTAAAATCTCAATGAAAACCGTAAAGGAACACTTAAGAAGCCAAATGTACAACTTTGAAGTTTCTTCTATTTTAAGTGTTGCAGAAAGCTTAACAATACGTAATGGTTATATTTTTCAAATGAAATGAGGAGAAGGAATTACATGTTAAAATTTGAGTTAGGGCAGGCTAGCACATCTTTGTTATCCAGACGGAAGAGAGTTAACATTTAAAAGGCAAAATCAACCAACAAAAATTCTAAACTGAATTAGTTGAAAAACTTGTAGTTCATAAAATGAAATACTGCTTATAACCATTTTAGTGCTTACTCTGGCTCCGTATGATCATCGGTAACTTTGCACACAAGTTACTTAGACCAGCACTGTATTTCCTTCAAGGAATGCAACAGCATTTCATTACACAGAACTATGTATCAGAATCATTAACTGATGTATTTTAAGGTCAAGATTATTCTTCTATTTTCAAATGAGAGGGTAAGTGCTTTGAATTCATATACACAAGAGAGATACAGAAGCCAGAGGTGTCAAGAAGATAGCTGGGACTACCTGTTAATTTTTTTTGTTGTCATTTTTCACTGTGTGGTCTTGGATAAGTCACTTTCTCTCAGGAACTGTTTTCTCATGAGTGAAAACAGAAATAGGGTCGTTACATGTTTTTATGTTAAAGTGATTTTTTTAGATCATAGAATAAAAGGTACTATGTAATAGTAACCAATACTAGTGGAATTGGGAAATAAATACTTAAATTAAAATGATTTTCCAGTCAATAGTACATTTGGTGTAATAAAGTGGGGTGATGTTCTGGTTATCTTCAAAAATTTCAGGTACCTCTGTTTGCGTCTCACATAGGTATCATTATTGCATGGTCTATGTTCACGGTTCAGTTGTTTTAAAAAAAGCCACAGCATTTTTAAAGGCCATTAGTCATATGTCAATTAAATCATCTTGCCATATCATCTTTCTGTGTTCTGTTTTTCACTACTAAAATTTCTTACTGGAAAAAATAGAGAAGAAGTACCATCAGTCCTAATTCCACTAGTCATGGAATTTCGCAAAATATTGTATCCTTAAGAAACAACCTAATCTCTTAGACCTTAGTCTTCTTTTTAACAGGTTGCAGACCATCATTTTTTCACGGTAGGTCTCTTGTAAATTTTACCTCAAGTGATTTACAGGTCTAGGCTTCTTCACTAAACCAGCTTTTCATCCGTATTTATACATAAGCAACTGCACAAAGGTGAGGCAACATTAGCCTTTTGCAATCCAGTAATCCTGGTGCTTGTTCCCTAATGCTGTCTGTTTAAAACATTACTTTGATAAGTGGCCATTAAAGTTCATTGCAGTCAAAAAAATCTACTTCCTCTCCCTTTCCATTCCTTGTACGGGACTAGGTCTAACCAGGTAGCATCCAACGCTGTGTTGCTTACATATAGACATTGCTCCAAAGTATCAATTTTTCCCTGAAGTGTCACTCTTGTCCTTATACCACTCCATGAAGGGTTAAGAAACCAAGATAACATCCAAGGTTGAATGCAGTGTAATATTCCCGTGGCCCAGGGGCTTTATTCTCCGTTAGAAAAAGAAAGGAGTTTTATGTTAGTTACTCATCTTTCACAAGTCTGGGACATAGTATGATACTGCAGTCATTTAGCTAGATAAACCCTTGGTTTCTGCAGCTACAAATAGCGCTTCTGGAAAAACAGTGGTGCCTTGGCAAATCTTGGCGAAAGTCTGTTGTGTACTCCAATAAAGAGCACCCTTCTTTCCCTCTTAAAACCCATTCTGTTCTCCTGCTTGGTTTGAAAAGCTGCTCTCCGTCTATTATGTCCTAAATACTTCCACGCAACCCAAGGAAAAGGAAGATAAGTGTTTTCCAACTGACAGGCCAATAGAAAATGCTCTCAGAATTTAGTAGCAGTCTCTAATTAAGAATTTTGTTGTTTACTCGTCTGGCAGTGTTTTATTGCTTTGTTTACTACTAAGTGGTACTGGCACCCAAGATGTTACAATAATTGGCATATGCTAGCCTTCCCTCAAAGATACAAATAATTTTTACAACTTAGTAAACATTGTTGGATTAATGTTCTTTATGAATTGTTTGTAAACATAAATAAGGAACTCATGCTGTCAAAAGTTTTAAATCAGTGACTATAAGGGCCTTATTTTCATGTTTGTTTTAAGAGGCTTACAATTTGGGATTGTTAGAGTTTTGTGACCTGAACAAAACAAATAGCATTAATTTTCAAGCTGTTGGAATTTGTAAAAATATTAGCTTTTAAAATTCACATATTGAAATATGTTCATTTTATTATGAACGTTGCTGCAAATTGATGGTGCCAATTTCCTAATTTAGTGAGTATGTAAGCCTGGTAATTTAGTAGGACAAGTCCATCATAATCAAATAGAGATTAATCAGGATTTAAACACTTTTTGTAGAAGTCATAGGCATGTAATGTTCTACCTTAAAATGATAAACATAACCGTTTAATGTATTTCTCAGTAGTGTCTGTGAAATGCAGTTTCTGTTACTTCTACTATTCTAAGGTTTCACTTGCAAAGCATTACACGATGCGATGACACGAAGATTGGGTATTGCAAAATGAGCCTTGAAAAAATTTTTAGTATTTTTGAAATAGATTTTAATATAACAACATAATACTTAAGTATTAGTAGAGATGTCTGTCCAAGAAGTGGGTATTTCAAGGAACACACAAAGCCATGGCGCCAGCTCTGTGGCACTCAGTTGACGTTCTGAACATCTCTCCTTGGGAGACCAGGTGCACAGCTGAGGGGTAATTTAGGTGGGAATTTTGCATAAAACACTGAAAGAAACTTCTTATAAAAGTTATCTTAAATGCAGTAAAATGATTTTAACTACATGGTGCACTCTGTCAGAGAAGATTTCAGAGCCAGCAGATAATTGGAAAACCTGTGAGATTATGTTGATGTGTTCAAACTGTAAATGTGAGAGGAAGCTGGAAATATATAGGTCCAAAAACAAGGCAAAACCATTCAACTACTAAATAGGTCTTCTTGATGGGCAAGAGTGAATTTTTTTGCTAGTGGAAGGCAAGAGTTTCATGAAGAAAGTTTGTTAGACAAACCCCACTCCGTGTCACTTGATAGAATGGTTTGAAAGAAGGTTGGTACGTGCTGACATGAGGAATATCAGCTTTTCTTTGCCAGTTTAACCAGTGTGAGGTATATTGCAGCTCTAGAAAAGAAGAGCACTGCTAGAAGGGTTTATTCTTGTAAGGAAGACCGTAGCGTATTTCTGAGAACAAGTGTTCTTTTTTGGTAATGTAGTGGACCACCACCATGTCTGGATCAAATCCAAAGCTAATCTAGTAATCTAGAGAAACTGCATTTCGTGATGCTTGTTTATACTGCATATTTAAAGATGATAATGACGTTTGCTAATAGGAATGAAAATGTAGGTACTACATAAATACTGAATTCTGGCGATGCTTATTTTGAATGCAACAATCCTGTTACCTACCTTTTTTCCTTGATGTATTAAGGTTTTAAATTACATGTAGCAAGGGTTACGGGAGGGAAGCGGTATCTGTTAGTTATTAATAGCTAGGAGATGCCCTCCTATTGTTTATTCCCCAAATTCTCTTCAGTGGTATGTCACCTCTCCTCTGTCTTCCCAGCGACCTAGCATGTCCTGCTGTGAAGATTTCAAACTAACCATTTAGCTTAATAATGTGGCTGCTATTACACGTAAGTGCCTGACCAATTCCAGTTACTTTAAGTAGGTGTGTAATACAGTGTTACACTGCAGTATTTGCACCATAGTTTCTGAGTATCTTCTAGTCCATTAAAGGAAAATAACTACAGGCTGATGATAAATAAGACAACTGCTCGGTTGACTTAGTACGTGCATATAAATGTGGAAGGGCCAAAGAGAAAATAAAGACACATAGCAATACAGAATCATGGACTCATAGTATGATTTAGGTTAGACGGGGCCTCTGGAGGTCACCTTGTCCAACCACTGCTCAAAGCAGGTCTATTCAGAACAGGTTGCTCAGGGCTGTGTCAGGTTCAGTCTTGAACACTCACAAGGATGGAGGTTCCACAGCCTCTTGGGACACAGTGTTCCAATATTTGATCACTTCATGGTAAAACAAGTTTCCAGTATCTAATCAGAATTTCCTATGTTGTGACTTGGGTCCTTTGTTTCACATCGTATCACTGTGCACCTCCAAGACTCTGTCTCCATCTTCTTTGTATACCCCCTCTGATCAGGGAGGTAGCACAGAACCAAACATACATCTAGAGAACAAGTCTTAGGAGGAGTGCCTGTGGGAGCTGGGGTTGTTTAGTTTGGAGAAAAGGAGCCTGAGGAGACACCTTATCGCTCTCTACAAATCCCCGGAGGTTGGAGTGAGTTGGGTGTCAGTGTCTTCTCCCAAGTAACAAGTGATAGGACAAGACGAAATGGCCTCAAGTTGCACCAGGGGAGGTTAATATTGGATATTAGGAAAAATTTCTTCACTGAAAGGATGAATAGGCTGCCCAGGGAAGTGGTTGAGTTGCCATCCGTGGAGATATTTGAGAGACACGTAGATGTGGTGCTTAGGGACATAGTTTAGTGCTGGACTTGGCAGTGTCAGGTTAACGGTTGGACCTGATGGTCTTAAAGGTCTTTTCCAAACTAAAGGATTCTAGGATTCTGTTCTATGATTCTACAATAGTTCTATTCACAGCTGTTGAATAACCGTTCCACAGGTCTAGTGGAAAGTCTAATGCTGGAAGTGGTTTACCACTGCCCTTTATTAGATACCCAATTCTAGGAATGACTGGATGCTTAGGTAGATTAATTTTCATACACTATTCCTTCAATCTGTTTCTCCTTGTGGGATCTGTAACTTCTTTTCTCTCCGATTTCAGGGAGAGAGTTCAGCTGCTAGAATTGTTGGGGGAGAAAAAGAGGGGAAAAAAGGTCTGTGCCTTCCTATCGGATAGTTTGTTGAGGAATTTACTATCCCTCAGAGATATTGTGAACATTATAACTCTTGCCTCTCCTACCTTGGCCTAAGCTGATCTGAGGCCATGCAGCTCCAGACAGGAAAAATAGACATGATGGGGATGGTTTGCTGCAGGGACAGCCAGCCCTTCCCAGTTCCAGAAATTAAAACGCTTAAGAACAAAACTCACACTTACATCTATAGGCTCAATACTTGAACCTATGCCTCTCACCTTTGAGCTTAACTTCCTGTTACTTCTACTAGTTTAAGGTTTCACATGGAGAGCATTACATGATGTGATGCCAGGAAGATTGGAGGTTGCAAAACGAGCCACTGTCATTATAATTTCTTCCAAAAGGTGTTCTCAAATTCGGCCTCCCTGGAAAATTTTTTCTGGACTGCACAGTGTAGAAAAACTGCTGGGAAGTTCATCTCAAACAACAGCAGAAGGCTATAGAGGAAAGAAAAGCAAAATCTACCATCTTTGAGGTTTCAAAAATCACTAGAAACCTCAGTATATTTGAAATAATAGCTTAGTTTAGCGTTGTTATTCCTCCTGAACCAATGTCTTAGAGTTTTATTCCCACAGGGAACTAAATGTGTAAAATGAGCACTTGGTCATACATGAGGGGGACTAATCAAAACCACCACATTAAAAATCTAGTGCTAAACAGATATTTGGATGTGTATTTAAACACACACGTGCAAAGACAACCAAAACACATTCAGTCATAGGGAAACAAGTCCAGCTGTTGAATTTAGAGTTAGGGGAGTCAATACTACGTTGATATTAAATATAGAAAGCAGAGTTTCAGGAGAAAGTTAAGTGCTGCAAAGCCGTGCTCAAGGGATCTGCAAGTTCATGAGGCAAAGTACATTTTCCACCCTTCTGGGTTATGTTATAATAGAGGCATGAAAATTTCCTGTCAAATTTTGAAACTGAGAAATTCCTGGATGGACATCACTCGGTCATCACTACAGGTTATCAAACCTATGTTATAGGATCTGGTGATGTTCATTTGTTTACAGCAGCTGACCATAAATAGTGATGAGAGTGAGAGCAGCCGCTCTTAAAATGGCCTTTAAAGTTTTGGACACATTCATCATTGTGTTGAATTCTCAGCTCTAAACTCATAATTTGAGGTTAAGCTAGTCAACTTCTTATTTATTTTCCCCTCCTCTTAGAAAATGAAATATCACCAAGTATTCAAGGCAACAGTTGGGTTCTTGAGAAACAGTGAAGGGACTTTTTATAGAAGTGAATAGAGGTGCTACTAGTAAGAAAGTATGGTAGCAAGTGGAAGGAGGATAAGCATTCTGCTGAACTGTTCTATTAGTTTATGTAGTATCAAGTCAAATATATGATAGATTTGAGTCTGAGGGGTTTTTTTGCAGATGCACTTGTGTGTGTCCTCTCACCCTCTGTCAGACACTTGAGATATCATTAAATAAAACAGTAGTAATGTCCCATCTAGTGATAGGATAATGATATAAAGGAGTGCTACATGTATACATGTGCTTCAGGAACTGATGTTCTTTTAATTTCCCTCTGTCCACTTATAAACCTTAGATTTTCAGCAACTCGCATTTCTCTATGCACCAATGTTCTAGGAATTTTTAGGCATAATCTGTGCTTGGCTGTAAGAATAAAAACAGTTTACACTTAAGACAGGAGTTTTGATATATCTACACTATTTATAGGCTTTCCCACAAGTGAGAAGAGGATCTTCAACATTACAGAAATTTCACAAAAGAGTCATCTTATTTTCATGACTGAGGTCGTCACCTGAATTTATGTTTTCCATTAGTGTGGCTTAAAAAAATACGAAAGGAACAGGTAATTTTAACAAATGATGACACTCTGAGGACTCTAAGACACAAAGATATTGGATGTGGAAGACAGAAATTGGTTTGAGCACACAAAGCCCACCACTAAAACTTCACTAGCAAGTCTCATCATCTTTTCTGAGTGGTCTCAGACTGGTCTCAGTGGTCTCAGACCACGTTTCCCGCTAGCTTTCTTCAGTCTGTCTCTACAGTGATTCTTTGGCTTTCTTTAGGAATTAAACAAATTTACACTTGTGTTTCCTGACTGTGAACCAGTAACAAGAAAGGTGGTCCCCTGAGAAATGTAGATTTTAATAGGTTTGACAACAGAGTAGTTCGAGTGTGTGACAGGAGATTGTTCCGAGCAAAGCAGCTTTCCTCCCACCTCATACTGCCAGAAATGACATGTCATTATGAAAATACAAATAAGCTAGTTTCCCGTGTTGATCTTTTGATGACTAGCAGAGGTCCTTGGATTAAGGAGGATTTCGTGTTTACAATCTGGTTTTCTTCTGGAAAAGCTCATCAGTATTTCAAAATCTACAAGTTACTTTCTGTGAAAGGCGTAGCAGACTTACATACATTTTAAAACTATATGGCAAAATGATCCTGTTTTTTATTTATTGTTTTAGCATCATAAGGCTGGAAGAGATCTCATGGCAGAATCAGCTACACCTGCGTCATCAGATCTTTCTTCTTTTCTTTGATTTTTTCTTTTTATTCCATATTTTTAGAGTTCTAATCTAGTTGCTCCTTTCTTCTACACTCTTCATTTTTGATCCATACCTTTAATTATATAGCATGTCCAAAACTGATCAAAGCCTTCAGCTAAGGAAATGCTAAAAGTGGATAGTGCAGAAGCATGTATGTATCCTGCAAGTTATGCTGCAGTTTATTTATCCTAGTTTGAGGATTGCCTTTTTTCCAACAGTATCGCAGTGTTGTATCGTAATCAGCTTCTAATGCACAGTAGCCCTAAATGCTTTTCAACACAACTGCCATCTAATTGTTATCTTTCAGTTACTCAATTTCACCCAGTTCTATGTTTCTGCTAATCCTGTAATAATAAATAGAGGTCAAGTACTTCCTTGAGCTCATGAAACACAAAAAATTGCTATAATGAAGACATCTTTATTTTTATAATCTAAGTTGTAGTATAGGTTCAGTAGGAAGCCCTAATAAATAGTGTTTGATAAACAGCTTGAAGAAAAGCTTGTGACTTCATAGTCCCATTGAAATAACAAACCGATGCTGTAGTAATAGAAGCGTTGGTGTAATTTAAAGTGTAGTGTGGTATAAAAATAAAATATAGTTGGTGGTTTTTTTAGTGACAGATGCATACTCAAAGAAAACAGGGTAAGGAAGTAATTTAAAGTGCCTCTTTTCTTGGGGTGAAGTATGCAACAAATAATTAAATTATTCATTGTGAAATTCTTATGTCTGTTAAATAATGCAGCAGTATAGCATAATCCACATGACTGGAAACAACTGACTAATCCTTACCTGGATCACACTCAAAAGCAAAACTGTATCAGCAAAGTTTCTGTTGTAAACTTTTTCTATATGTTTGTCCATAGTGTACATTAAGTATCTTCTAGCCTATTTAACTTGTAATGACTATAAATGTCATTATGGACCCAGGTAGAACAGAGGAAGAAAATTATCAGATCTACCAAGTATTTTTTTGTATTATTTCAGAAAACATTGATGCCCAAAATGTGAATTCTAATATTTGATTTTACCTCTGTTTCAAGCACCCCTCTTTTGTCGAAGTATACATGCATTTAGCAAGGTTAAGGAGTCGTAAAGTGTAATTTGAAACACAGGTCAGAGAAAAAAAAATGGTTTTTGAGTTGGCAGTAACAAAATTGAAAGAACAAATTAAACCGGTATAGAAACCTAGAGAAATGATCAGACTGAAACCCACATGTACATTTTCTACCCTTCCAACCATATGATGTTTTTCACTGGTGCATAAGTAGGAAATTAGTGAAGAAATTAGACATTAGTAGTTGTCAATTAATTTCAATTCACAGAACTTAATCACTTCGATTCTTGCTTTAGACACATCACCTTTAGTTTAAGATTATGCATTATTATCATGCACCAGAGTGAAAGAGAAATGCTTGTGCTTCCGCCTTTGCCTCCCCTTTGAGCTGTGTGTAATAATGTAATTGATATCTGAGTTTCATTGAACTTTGCCTTCTTAAACTTGGCAAAAGGAAGATGATAAGGCTGAGAGATTCTCAGCATTGCTGTCTTTACTAGCTTACTTATTAGATGAAAAACTCTTCTGTTAGTACTAAAAAGATCCTTGGCTTACTACGAGCCTTAATATTGCTCAAATTCAACTTTATGACTTGTTTGCCCTTGTCATCAAAAGAAAGAGAAACAACAGAGAGAGATGGAATATACAATTCATTCGGGTTTAACAATTGTAACTGTATGGTTTTATTCAGATAAGCTTTTTCAAGATGCTATTTTGTGACAGCAGTGATTACCGTCATTAACAATGTGATATGACGGACCAAACGCACATTTGATATGTAGAATATCAAATTCTGATACCAATTTACCCCCATTCTTGCTATATCTCAAATGTACTGAAGTCTGAATTTTTATTTAAGTGTTCCAGATTTCTGATGCTCGTTTTACCCTAGTGTGCAGCTTAAGAAAAAAGGAGATTATTATTATTTTTCATGGAAAAAACATCCACAAGTTTAAATTAAAATCATTAGTGAATATCTCAAGATAAACGTTCTCATGTTCCCCAAAGTTGGAAATATTTGTAACTTAGCAAATGCTTTATTAAAACACCCTGGATCAAATTATCTTGTTTTGTAAAATAAACTTAAAGTGCACACCATTCTCAAGGGTGAACCACCCTTCTATAGTCCCATTTTCAGCAGAAAAAAAACAAAACAAAACAAAACAAAAAAGATGCCAGGCTATCCTGTGTCTTGTGTTGATTTCCTGAGTGCAAAGGGTTCAGTAGAACAGACCTAAGTTCCTTGATGCCTGATCCCTACTGTTACAGTCTCTTGTCTACAAGGGGGTATATGTCCATCTGTATTAAATCCTACCCCATATGTGAAAACCCAGTAAGAATATAAAATATATGAATATGTATTCCTCAGTGTGAAAAAAAAAAAAAAAAAAAATGTTTAAAGACAGACTAAGGTAGTGTTACTGTTCTGTTTTCAAAATTGGTACCACGATACACATATAGAAGTTCACCATTTGAGCAGACTTTGTAGAACAAACAGAACACAGCTGGTGGATCTTGAATAGTTTGGAGGTGTTCGATTCTGTTTTCCTTCTATTATTCTAGGTAATAATGATGATTAACTGTGTGTATTAAACGTACTCCAGTTTCCTTGCTTCTAAGAATTGACTTTGTTCTGCAACTTACGTGGGTATTTTAGTTTATGACATGGATGGTGTTAATATTAAGGATGTAAACAGAGAGAAAAGAATATGTTGCTTTCACAATACTTAATTTCCCAGCTGGATCTTTGAGCTTTAATTTCACTTTTAATTATATCATCCTCAACATACTTAGTGTCTCGGTCTGTCATTTATATATTATTAAACTGGATTCTTCAAGATTAATCTTCCTAAATTTTATTTTTTATGTTATTTATTTTAAAGAAGTCAATTCCATATTTATAATGTGGTTCTAAATTAAAACAAAAAAAATCTTCAAATTGTAGGTAAAATAAGTGCTTTCTGACTAGTTGCTGAATTCCACATTAATAAAATCCAGTATAGTGATAAAATTGTTTTGGTGGTTTTGGAAGGAACTGGATCAAATCCAGAGAATGTGTAGGGTTGTGGTTTTATCCTACATAAATAAAGATTTAATTATATTTATGTATTCTAATTATATGACTTATTTACTATATAGAACAGCTAGTATAATAAATACATGGCTGATGAAAACCAATTAATGTTGTTTTTGAAGAATAAAAATATTACCTAGCTGGAAATTAAAAATATATAACAACATTTGCGTCTCTTACACTATTAGATGTTAAGTTTTGAAACTAGCACAAACTCCTCTTTTTTCTGAGAAAAATTCCTGGTTTTCATATGCATGGGACCTTGTGGATATAAAGTACATTTCATTTACACGAATAGGATGTAGCTGGTTGTTCAGAGTGATGTGAAGCATTCTTTTATTGAGGTACCATATTAAGTTAGAAAAGCCAGGAAATACGTATTACTTTGTAACTGACTCAGACACAAAGTGGTTATTTATATCCATTCTGTATATCTGTTATTGTTATCAAGTTATCATTGCCTTGGTTTTGGTAGTGTTGAAGCCTCACACAGAATGATGACTCATTCCAAAGATCAAACCATCCAGTAATAATTCAAAAGATCCTAAAATGTAGGTATATGATAGGAGATTGCAGATGCAGAAGCCCAAAGAAAAGAGACAGTAGTTATGGGCAGCTTAACCTAGATAAGCATTCCAAAGTGCCCTAAACAGATGTCCTTCTGTATATGAAGCTTCTTGCACACTTTATACTGTGGAGAGAAGCATCGTATCTGGAGCATCTCGGAATATTGGATCAGCACAAGAAAACGGTGCTTTAGCATTGACATAAGGCAGTGTTGTAAAATATCAACAAGTGTTGATACTGAAAAAGCAGCACCTTCTGATTATGTTCATTCTCAGAAGGGAAGCGTATTTCCAAGGGTTCCCATAAGCACTGCACCTGCACTGTGCAGCTTTTAAATTATATGAACCTCCATTTCTGCTTCCACCAATTTTGTAAATGCTTCTGAGTTTTATTTATTTCTGTATGATCTGTCAGCACTTCACCCTCTTGGGACAAGCAGAAGGGCATCTAAGTGGGAAGAAGGTGGTGGAGTCAGATAAAATTGCCTTTTTTTCCATTACTTAGAAGGAAATTAGTGGACCTTTGGGAAAATATTAAAATTTAACACCAGTGAAATTCGTGTGTGCTACAAGTGGTGCAGATGCTAATTTTAAGTGGGTTTTTTGATTTAGAAGACTTTAATATTTTTTCTGCTTCTGTTGTTTCATCAGGACTTGTCAGGCTTTACATTTGATGTTGAAGGATTATTTTATGTGAGATGCTAACACTGGATATTACCGGTCTGTCATGTGAATAGGGTTCAGGATGTATGGTTTGCAATTAAATCTACAGTACTTGATCCCATGCTGAACTGAGGGACTGGTCAGGCTTAATATCTTTAAGTCATGTTCATGTAGAATATTACCAATATTTTTTGCAAATACTATGGGAAAGCATCCACTGCAGTGGAACTGAAAAGAGAGAAATGGGTTAGTTTTGCAAATTATTTTCTGGTGGATTTCTCCCTAGTAATAAGAAAAGAACATTTTCAGCTTGTTTGAAAGTTTGACAAGTGTTAATTGAGGGTTGGCATTGTGAGCTGATTTGGAAGTAGGAGTTGTCATACAGGAAATAAGATATAAATAAGGTGGGGATAATTAATGAACAACCTTGAAGGTGAAAGGAGCACCTTGTATTTTATGCTATAGAATGGAGAAAAAGACAGCAGGGGAATGATGCACTGAAGGAGACAGTGATGACGAAGAAATTGATTAGGTAATTTTCTTTGCAGCAGCGTTCTAGATGAATAAAAGAGAAATAAAATAATGATGCTGGGGATGTTAGTGCTAACTTTGCAGGTGAATAGGAAAAGTTGCATGTAAAATATAGAAAATGGGGTTTCCTTTTCAGCGTGTGCTTACTATACTTTGCATAGAATGCCCCTGAAGAAGTATCAGTTACGAAATGTACTCATACTCTCAGGCAGCTACATTTACTGTTGTTTAGAGGAGCTGTGCATCGTCTGACTTTATTTTGGGAATTTTGTAGGTACAAGATCATATGTATATCACTCTAGTATTGATGTCTTTCATTTTCTGTGTTGTTTTCTAAATACTTTTAAGTTATTTCAGTAGGAATGTTCTAATATGATTTTAGATAAATAAGAAACGGTACTTAACCTGTTATCTATTTGTAAGTGAAATATGAAAAAAAGTCCTGAGGGATGTTTCCCAGCATGTCTGGATTGTGCCTGTTAATAACAGAAAAAGGTAGCTCCAGGTTTTTTTGTAGCCTGTGCAGTACTCCAGTGAAAATCTACATTCATTTTGCCAGCATGGTCTGTTCTTTCAGCAACATGTGGGTGATTGCACTCAACTATCTCGCACAGCTGTTTGAGAACGAGACTCCTTCATTAATACGTTCTTTCACATTGTGGCAAATTGTCTTATTATTTCATCAAAACAATTTCTTCTAGGCCATGGCTGCTTCTTTGTTAACACTAATGACATAATAATCAGAGGAAGTTAATGAACTCAATTTATCCAAGGGATACCTTGAGAGATATTTGTGGAACTGTAATAAAAGTTTAGTTTCTGTGCTTCCTTTTGTTTTTTCTTACTTGCACTACTCTCTGCTCTCAGTCATAGTTTCGCATTCTTTCTTAACAAAACATACATTTTCGTACAAAAATTACCGAAAAGCGTGGATCACAGTACTTGAAATAAGAGAATTCAGTAACTGTTCACATGTATGTAACTTGATCCCACAGTATACCTAATGTGTTTTGAATGATGATAAAGTAACAAATTGAAAGCAGATTGCAATGTACCTGGTTTCACATATTTTCTGACTAGATTCCAGTGATGAATTTAGATCTCTACACATGTGTTTTTGTCAATTGTCTATTAATGAAAAAAGTTTATTTGCATACTATTTTCAAAGTTACTCAATCCCACCAATTTTCTAGGCTTATGTCTGCTATATTTTTTTAAGAAGATATTAAGAAATAAGACATATGTATTAAGAGAGAGTAGGCTCTGCCTGAAACTAAGTACCTATAATTCAAAATTCACTTCAGGCAATCAGTGACGAATACATATGTATTTAAAGTGAAGGAGGAAAAATATAACTGACAATTAGATACGCTTTACATATAGACTAATGAAGTTTCATACCACTTGTTAGAAGACTGTTGTAATAAAAAGATGGCAATATGATAAAATTATATGGTAGGAAGCTGATTAAAAAGATATTACCTAGTTATGGATGTGCAAACACAAGTGTCTCTGAATGTCTCTTTGTGTGTGTGTTTACCTACTGTTAGGGCTGTGATTTTCCATGAAGCCTATGGAAACTAAGCAACAGCTAGCATTTGAAACCACTGGCCAAATAGTTTACATTGAAATTTATATTATTGTAGCACACAGAGATTAGTTAAAGAATAACAAAAATAAAGATAAGCCATCAAGAATGAAACTCTTAGTTTCTCCTGAGTGATGTGCCCAGCCAAAGTATATATTGCTTGCAAAATTACTGTTGCTATGTAAATATGGGACTACATAGTATTTTCAGAGGAAATGACCCCATCTGCTACTGAACTCATAGCTGCTACAGTTGGTTGCTCTATTTAGTGAAGGGTATGAACCCTAAAGCAGGTTATGTGGAAGCAGTGGGTGTAAGCAGGCTGAATTTCAGCTATTTTGTGATAGCTGCACACTTGTACAATGTGCCATCACAGGAAATGTTATTGAGGATGAAGCTACTTCATGTTTAGCTCAGTACAGTCAGATAGCTGTGCGGAATAGAGGACATGCCATAAGCACTCTTAGCTTACATCCTGTAGCTTTTTATGTGTCTGCATACCCGAGTGCCACTTTTCTGTAGAGGCCAAGTTAACACGACGTTCATAAAACAGTTCAAAATGAACAACAGCCATTTCTGCCCAGCACGGGTGTCAGACAAGCAAACAGTAAGCCCCCTACCCTAGTAGACAGACATTGCCCCAAAGCCGAATTTATAGGTCTTGCCTGGAAGTGATGGTGTGTAAATGCTTGAATTCTTGATGTTTCAATATAAACGAAGAAGTAGATTGCAGAACTGGGAGGTTTTTGCTTAGGAAAATCTTCATAGTCCTGTTCTGTAAATGCAGCAGTATTTGTTATTGCCAGCTAGGAATCGAGTAGAGCCCTGTGAGTTTAAGGGGATATCAGACTGCATCCTGTCTGTTAAAGTAGGCTGTTTACATACATCACTTTCCAAGCAAAAATTGTGGCCAGACAGAAACTGCACTAATCTAGCAGCAGAACTAAAATCAGTTTTACATGTCAACAGATTGAGGCAGTGTGGTTTTTTAATCCCATATATACATATGGATAATGAAGGTTTTTAGGCTACCTTTGGTGCTTAGACCAGGCTTAGACCTACAGGTTTCCTTTTCTGTTTAGAGTTTTGGTGTCATTGTTGACATTGCGGCGTTGTTGGCATGTGTCATATATTACATTGAGAAGTCATCCCTGCATTCAACGTGTTAAAGTATTTATAGATATAAACAGTGGGGGGGTTGATCCAGTTTAATGTTGTCACCCTTTCTCTTAATTTCACAAAATAGGTCACCATAAAATCAATAATATTTGTGCATAAAGGAAAAAGAGGTGAAAGTGTGAACTTAATTCTGAATTACTTGCCACCTCTGGATTTCAGGGAGGTACTTAAGTCAAGCTGAATATATTATACATATTAGATCTCCTTAGTTATTTGACTGATTTTGGTAGGACTATATGAAAACTCAGACTTTAGAAAGACATAAACCATATTTTAACTACTTGCTTTAGAGACAGGACGGTGAGGAAATAGGTTGGAATTTATGCAGAGGGATGCACTCTAGAAAGTCTGAACGTGTATCTTAAGACGTAATGTGAAGTGAAAGGTTGGAGTGTGTTCTAGTGCACAGCAGACCCTTCCAGCTTTCTAAAAAGTGTCAATAGATCCATCTTTTACACAGATCATATCTGAAAATAAGAAAACTTCCTGGAGGAAATACAAAAGCATGAATTTTCACAATATTGGTATAGTAAAAAATGTACTCCCCCACACGGCTAGGGAAAGAACTGTGAATAACTCATTTACACTGTTGTAGCCTGAAGTGGGACTACAAAGCTAGACTTTTCTAGCACGCACTGTAGAGGCTATAGCATGCAAAGTACTTCAATTATTCATAATGCCCTCACAAATCTCCCATTTTGAAGACATAAAAATTTAGTTGCACAAGGATGGCCTGTGAAATAGAAGGTCACACAAAGTAAGATTTTAGTCTTGTGTAGAAATTTAAATTTTCTTGTAGAATTAAGACAGAATAATTTCTCACTGAGGAGATTATAATTTTGAACTCTAATTGAGGAATAACTACAACTGAGGAATAAGATACTCCACATTTTTTCTGAGGTTAGGGTGGGAAAAAAGGAGCTGCTTTGAGTTAGTTAGTGCAATATAAATCCTATACGATAGTTTAATTCCCAGCAATTACTTAATGCAGTTTTATGCAATGGCTAAATAAAAGATAATTAGGCTTTGAATACCTAGTGGTAATTCTATATGGTACTATTCATACAGACTTTCTTCAACACATAAATAACACTTCACCTTCCGAAGCAATGCATTTATTCAAATAAAAAAAAAAGGTCATAAATTTGGGCTGGTTTTAAGTTAGTTATCTTTTGACATAATTTCCAATATAGTGAATCTTGAAATATATAATATTAGGGTAGACAGGCTTGGCAGGCAATTTTGGAGTGTATCTCATCCATCTGTTACTATTATTGTATGTTTCTATGAATATATAGTATTGATATATATAGATATTATCTGAACGTTCATGTGCATGTGTGATTCTGATGATTTATTGAAAATAGATAAAGAGACCATCAATAGAGAGCTGGTAAAAATGAGTTAATTGCATGTACAAACAGTTATTCTGTGTTAATACTAAGGCTCATTGCACAGCTTTCGTTGTCTGCGTCTATATGAAACAGGGGCATTCTACTCTCTCTATGTAGAGAACTTAATGAAAAGTGTAGACTCAGTAATACTCAATAGATTAAATATGAAATATCTTGAGACTCAGAAATTTGCATTAATTATGACAGTGACACCTTGATTAAAATGGGGATTAAGTATGCACATGAGAAAATATAGTAGTAAGATAACTGAAATAAAGTATATCAGTAGACACTTTGTAGAGCACTAGGTTAACAGACATAAAAGTTCTACACTTTTACTAGATGGGAAGTCTAGCTAAAAAAAGTTTTTTCTGTAGGGCTCAGTGTTAAATAAAACCATATATATCATTTATTCTTGCAGTTACCTTATAAACATCCAGTTTGATAAACAGAGTTTTAAAATGAATTTGTTGTAAATTGGTGAAATAATGGGATTTTCTCTATTTCCTGCTTTGATCATTTGGCATGCAAAGTGATGAGCAAGAAAGAGGGAAGACTTGCTTTTTAAACCTACAGCATGAATTCCTACAAGTCAGGAGAAAACCGGGACATGCTTCAGTTCTGTGTTTTCAGTTTCTCCTTAGATAGTATAAAGGAAATCTGCTCTGAGAATAGTTATCAAACACAGATCCTGTCAAGCTAGCTCTTATTCAATTTATATATGGCTCTGTGCATATATGAAATGAAACTTTAAGTCCCAGTCCTATTTGAAAATGCTGTTGATAATTTATTCTTCAGTGGTTTAGAGGACTGGCACATTTCCCTTACAAGGAAAGGCTGAGAGAGCTGGGTCTGTTTAGCCTGGACAAGAGAAGACTGAGAGGGGATCTCATCAATGCTTATCAATACTTAGATGGCGGGTGTCGAGAGGGTGGGGTCAGATTCTTTTCAGTGGTGCCCAGCGACAGGACAAGGGGCAGCAGGTACAAACTGGAGCACAGGAAGTTCCACCTGTACTTGCAGGAAAACTTCTTTACTCTGAGGGTGCCAGAGCACTGGAACAGGCTGCCCAGAGAGGTTGTGGAGTCTCTTTCCCTGGAGATACTCAAAACCCGCCTGGACACATTGCTGTGCAATCTGCTCTAGATGAACCTGCCTGGGCAGTGGCGTTGGGCTAGATGATCTCCAGAGGTCCCTTCCAACCCTGACCATTCTGTGATTCTGTTTTTTCCACTAGTGTCACTAGAAGAACAAATCTCCTTTAAAACTGCACGTGAATGGCCAGATTTGTAATCTGTAAATTTGTTTTGTTTTCTGAGTTGTACCTTGTTTTTGATAGTAAGCCCCGAACTAGATCACTTTCCATTTCCTTGCTGCTTAGTGTAGAAATGACCAAAAACTTAACTGAGCTGAGTAATTGGAAGTCACCTTGATTAAAGTTTCAAGATCATGAACAGCTTTAAGAGAAAGTGATGTTGCTGCTTTTCAAAATTTAAAAGCGTATTATGATATCCAAATGTGTATTCCATTTTGTGTTTTTTTATCACAAGACATGTTTTCTATAAAATTATGCAGAACTAGCTGTGTTTGGACTGACATCCGCCACTTAGGCTATTTTACTGGTAGTTTTCACAAACGATACAATAATGCATACTGTGAGGTATTCTAAATAGTACAGCAAGAGGGTATGCTATGCTATCTGAAGACTAGAGAGGAAGTATCTTACTTAGAAGAACACCTTTCATTGCTTTTCTTTTTGTAAAATCAAATTACCTACCACATTATTTAAATGAAACAAATTCTGCAAATCTCCTGTGAAAAGCTTTCTAGGTTTCCAGCTAGGTTTCAAGGAAGACAGCTATGGCAGAGGTTACTTGTGTAACCTATGTGGTTAGCTTAAGTACTGCTGTACCATCTTAGGTAATTTGAAAATCTAATGAAAGCTCTGTATCTTGCATCTTGATCTATACATCCCATAGCAGAGTATGGACTGGAACTGTAAAATACTAAACTGTGAAATGAGATACAGCTTTTTTGCCCAGTCCTGTTATATTTTTCATCAAAATGTTACTTTGTCTGGAACATCAGGTAATAAGACATTTGTAAAATTGAATATTAAGTGTCTACGGAAGAGTGATGATATACAATATATTTGTAATTACAGAAGTCTATAGAATATTGCATTCTGACATTTTTTACCATAAACTCATACGTGCAGCTCTTCAGAAGGCAACCTATTGTGTGACTCATATTTCCTTAAGCACTCAAGACGGTATAATTCCCTAGAGAATGGAGGGGTATGCTAAATGCAGAATTCTGTCTGGTGGGAAGGAGCACACAGAATTGTAATTTGTACTTAAGGTTAATTTAAAATAATGCTTTTATTTTAGTACAGTTTAGAAATCTAAGTATATAGACACTGAGATGGTTCAGAACGGATAGCTAAAGGGATGCTACACTATGTACATGAAATATAATTTCAGTTGCAGGTAATTAATTGTCTTCATTTGAAGATTGCTATCTTGCAAACTTTGGTCTATGATGTAATCTCTTTGAGGAAATTCTCATATGTGAGTCATTGGTTTATTAACTCTCTTCTATGGGATGTTGAGTATATCTTGATTCATATGTGATACATATTCACCATTTTTATTTTATTTTCTATTTTTATATGTTTAATGTTATTTAAAAATGATATTACAAATGTGGTTACCAAAGTGTGTTACTTTATTGTTCAGATTCCTTGAGCTATTTGATTTAGAACTGTATGACACTCTGATTTATTAAATTTAGACTGCAAATGTCAGTGTAGCACTGAGTAAGACCTAACTGGTAATGTCAGAAACTAATTCCTGGCAGAGAATCTTCAATGCAGATGTTTCTAGAAGGATGTGACATCACTTTATTATTGACACAGTGTACACAGGGTTTGGAGATAAAAAAATAAAACTTGGGCAGATAGTTTGTAAATGAGATTAAAAGAACAATGAAGTCATAAATAAAGATGAAATATCAGCAGGACCCTATGAAGTGATCTAGAATACAGTAAAATTAAAGCCAGTTTTAAAAATGGTGAAATCTAAGGTCAGATATCTAGAAATTGAGACAATAGGTATGAAAATCTTTGAGCAAGATAAGGAGGCAGAATTGTAGTCAGTAATATTCATTGTGAGTCTGTTTTTCCATACTGGCTGTAGAACATTTTAATGTTTTTTTCACATAACAAGTATAATATTTTAATAATGCAAATGATAAAAATTTACTTATAATAACAATAATCCAGTTAACCCTATGCTGTAATTGATCATCATTAAAGAAACATTATCAAGAAACATTACCAAGGACAAAGATTTTACTTTAAAGTGTATGCTTGGGTTCTTTTTGATGGAACTGAGGTAAAGATATTGAACTGGGTAAAATAGTGCAATTTGGAAATTTGTGCTACATTTATGCTGAAACTTTTATGGTTTTCAGACAGTACAGTTTTCCTGAAGAAAGCTGGGGGTCGATATTATTTTTCTGTGTAGGATCAGTTTCCCTAAAGTTTTCATTCTAACCCCTGATATTCAACCTGCCATTTGTTTGTTAGGAACCTGACAGAACGAATTGAAATTATAATTTGACATGGCTATACATAAGCAGAACCTTCACATATGTAGAGTAACAAAAACTCCATCACATTCCCCAAGACTGTATTTATTGCCATGTAAAGTACTTTTATCTTATGAGATCATGTTGTACACTACAACTTTTCATTTTTCATTAACAGTAATTATTCTTCCAGCTTACTTAAAAATGAGTTTGGAACACTACATGGTTACTTTCAGATAGTGTCAGATATTAAATATCTTTTCTCATTATTAAAAAGTATGTGAGCTTCAGCTACCCAGTGAGTCCTGGGAAGAGAGACACAAGAATATTCTGTTACATTAGTTTCTTTATTTCTTTATTTGATATAATAGTATTCTATTACTTTCTATTACTTTAGTTTTGTTTATTGCACTTTCTATGGCTTATTGCCTTTATAACATTTTAGTGATCATTTTGCCACAGCAGTGTTTTACAATCTGTGGACACAGTCGTATATGGGAAATGGCAATGCATAACTTCAGTATTAACATTTTAGTAGTTTAAAGATTATTTGATTAAAATATCCTTGAAATAAAGCTCACTTCATCACAGACTTTTTTTTTTTTTTTTTTTTTTGTAGTTGTGTATGTCTGTATATGAATAAAGTATGAACATGTTATGCTGATGTACAAACTTTTCTTGCCAGTCATTAATGCAGAAAAACATGGTATTCGGACCAGGGCCTGTGCCCAAACAGAATATGACAGTCTTGCCTAGCGTTGCGTTTGCTTTGGGTGACAAGATGCATGTAGTTCAGAAACAGAATCTGAAGGTAAGCATATATAAATTAGAAAAATCGTGGTTGACTCAGTTACTGGAGCTATTATATATTATCATTGTGTCTCTGCCAAAAGAGACAATGTGTCTACTTTAAGCATTTTAGAGTGGATCTGGACTGTGCTTTTAAAAAAATTCTGATAAACCCCTGTCGTGGTTTAACCCAGCCAGCAACTAAACACCACACAGCCACTTGCTCACTCCCCCCACAGTGGGATGGGGAAGAGAATCAGAAGAATAGAATTGGAGAAAACTCGTGGATTGAGATAAAGACAGTTTAATAGGTAAAGCAAAAGCTACACACACAGGCCAAGAAAAAAAGGAATTAATTCACTACTTCCCATGGACAGGCAGGTGTTGAGCCATCTCCAGTAAAGCAGGGCTCCATCACGTGTAACAATTACTCGTGAAGACGAGCACCATCCCTCAAATGTCCCCCTCGTTCCTTCTTCTTCCCCATCTTTATATGCTGAGCATGATGTCATATGGTATGGAATATCCCTTTGTTCAGTTGGGGTCAGCTGTCCCAGCTGTTTCCCCTTCCAACTTCTTGTGCACCCCCAGCCTACTCTCTGGTGGGGTGAGGAGCAGAAAAGGCCTTGACTCTGCATAAACCCTGCTCAGCAGCAACGAAAATATCCGTGTGTTATCAGCACTGTTCTCAGCACAAATCCAAACACAGCCCCATACCAGCTACTGCGAAGAATATTAACGCTATCCAGTCGAAACCAGCACAATCCTTTGTCTTATTTTGGTTTACACTGAGTAGGTGTCTTGGAACACATTAGTTTGAATCTTCTCATATTCTATACCTAATCAAAAGATGTTAGAGTACGTTCTCTGGCACTCCAGTCACTCGTGAGTGTTTTGTCTATTGGATCAGAACAGAGACAGAATGAACTAAAGCTCCTGAAACAAATATTGTGGTTGCTGGGTCTCCTGTACCAGCTGTTTCACTCTTCAGGTGTGCCCCTACTGGGCCTTACTGCTTGCTAATGTAGGCACAGCCTTAGACAACCAGCCTCATTTTTCCCATTAAACTAATGCATAAAGGCTGTTCATTATAATATGGTTTTGGCTTTGGATTTTTTAACAGATTTGAATTTAATTATTTATATTATGACACTTCTTTGAAGTTTTAGTACTTAGAGTGTTCAGTATTTAGAGATTCTCAGAAGTATCTAAATAGTCTCTAAAATAAGTTTTTTGCATTCACGTAAACTCTTCTTTTAAAGTTCTCCAGCAGACAGCTGGTGAAGATTAGGACTACAGTAGTGTGTGGCAATTGGCACATTTTTAAGAGAAATCTTGTCTGCCTTAAGCATCCATCTGAACTATCTGTTTTCACATCCATTCAGCATCTAAGGACTCCATTGAGAACAAAAGGAACGGTGGGCATAGAATGATTTTAAGTATGTGGGCTGAAAACCTGTTATGCTGAGTACGTACATTGAATACGCTGAAAACACTTCTTATAGTTATTATGTGTCATAAAAAGCCATACTTGTGTAACCCTGTGTGCAAACATCAGTTTGCTGAAGGAAACTGTTATTTAATGCTATGTAAAAAGCAAAGAAAATGAAAGAATATAAGGAATTTTTAAAGCTCCAGAGATTAAAAAAAAAAAAAGACAACACCAAAACACAAAACAAAACAAAACAAACAAAAAACAAACCAAAACAAAACAGAATAAAGAAGACAGTAGTTTCATCAAGAAAAAAGGGAAATATCCCTATTCCCTATCTAAAATTGGTCAAATGCTATTGAATGACACAAATACCATTTGCAGTCAAATAAATAGTAGCAGGTCCAAGCTCAGTATCAAACTGCAGTGGACTGAGGCACAAGACAGCACCTGTATCTTCTCCTAGCAATAAACGGTTCAAACCACATTCTGCCTTTAGTTTCTGTGTTTAAAGATGTTTTAAGTTCAAGGTGCATAGAGTAGTTTCCTCATTCATGCAGGCCTCTCAGAGAAGAAACATCAGCCTATGAAGTGCTTTGTGTGATTCCATTTTAGGCCAGCAAAGAGTGATAAAGTTTAGCTGTTCTCCCGGAAAAGGAGCAGGAAAGAACAGTGAACATACTTCTAAAAAGGATCAGGAAGTATAATGGCAGTGACAGTAGAATATTATTACTTTTGAGTGTAGATAATTGGCCGCCAGTGTAACTCTTTAGAAGGAATATTTAACAAAAAAACTATTTCATTTAATATAAATTCTGATCCATCCCTGAATTTACAAATAAACACCCAGTAAAGCCAAAAAAGAATGCAGTCCATCCCCTTCCTAGACTATTGGCAGAATAATTTTACACTCCTTTATATATAGACATGGTAAGTTTTAAGTATTTCTTCAAAAAGCACCTGAGATTTTAAGATTTAACTTCTTCATATTTTATAATACATCTGCTGTACAGCACAGTTTTTACACTGTGGGAATGTTTCTGCCAGGATAAGTATCTCAGTTAAGGATAACCATTTAAACTGATCTAAACCCAATTTCCAAAAATCAGATCTGGGATCACACATCTTAACTGCCTGCAACATCTACTACAGATAGTCACATTGGTTCAGAGTATATGCATATTTAGCAAGCAGTGTGTCATCACTAAAAATTCAATTTCTTTCTAAGAGATAACTACTAATATAATTTTAATGTGGGCCAATGATACAAGTAGAATATCCATAGTTCTGACTGCATACCTTATTAAAACCATCAACTACCCTTTTCTAGCCTTGAGAAATAAATTTAATGAACAGTAGAACTAAAAGCCTGCTTAGCTACAGATTGGTGTCTTGCAGTTGATTGACTTTGGTGTCTGAAGCAGTATGTGCTCAAAATGAATTTTTTAAAAGAAGTTGGGGCATTTATAAATATTCTATTCTATGTGCATTCTTTGGATGTAAAGTTCACACTAAGCCTGCTTAGTGGAGCTGCAAACATCATCTCCCTTACATAGGTGTCTTGCAGAATTTGTAATCAATAAATAGTGCTACTTTGACTTTATCTTTACAGTTTCTTCCTTTTAAGTGGAAGAAATTAAATCGATTATCAATTGATAAATAATAAAAACATTCTTCATCTCAAAATGCAAGATTTAATTTATAGAAAATACTCCAATAATAAAATCTAAAAATACAAGTTTTGCAGTTGTCAAAAGAAGGTATAGAGCTATTTAAAAATACCTAGTTGTAGACGCTGAAGACTATATTCAAGCCAGGAATATTTTTTTTTCTTTTAAACTAAAGTTTTCAAAGTGGGAACCCTGTAACTACAGCCATAGACCCCCTTGAACTTTTCTTGTCATTTCAGAGCAGCTTTAATAAATCTACCTTCCAGCTGCCTCCTTTACTCCAGATGCTACAGAATAAACTAATTTCTACATTTAATGCACCTGTAAAATAATTGAGATTCTGTGGAGGTTTTGGTGGGAATAACTTCAACTGATTCAGCTTTCTCACCTGATTTCCTATACAAGTGATAGGGCTGATTGAAATGAAAAGGTAAAATACACGGCTTGAGGAGTCCCAATTTCAGAGTATGATCAGCTTAATCTGTAGCTGAGTAGCATTCTGAGCATCTGAGTTTTGTGTCGCTTTTTTCTACTTTACTATCACTTGGTTCTAGGGTAGAATTTAATTAACCATTGACTTCCATAGCTTATAAAGAAGTGAAGTTCCCTCGCTGTTGGTGGTCTGTTTGTTTCTTTTTTCTTTTGTTGTTGCTGTTGTTTTTTTGATGGTTATTTTCTGGTCGGTTTTTTTTGTTGGTTTGGTTTTTTTTGGAGTAGTAGGTTGTTTTTTTTTTAATGATTGTTTTAATGCAGTCATTCTGGCATTTGGCTGTTGTATATCTCTTCCTACTTCTTTTTTCTTCAATCCATTTTTTCAGCCCTTGTGGCAAGGCTACAGCAAACAAACATATTTTACACTTCCAAAGCAATTAGGTTGCTTGGGCTTTTAATGTTTTCCTTTTTTTTTTTTTTCTGTGAAAACGTTTATAATGTTCTGTAAGAAATGTCTAATAGATTCCCCTATAAAAAATTAATTGATTTCATGAGATCTTGTTGTTGTTTCATATTCTAAGAGCTTGAGGTGGTGTGAATAAATATCTTCCAAGCCTCTTTTCAACTCCCTAACGACCATGTGCACACACGTATATATATTTACATATGGAGTTTTGTTTGTAAAATTAATTTTGTAGTTTGTATAGTTTTAACTGTGTGGATAACTGATTAATTAATCTCAAGTGATGTGCCTAAATCACAAACATCTGTGCAATTTATCTGGTTTCAGTTCTGAAAATTAACTTCTGGGACGGGTTTGGAAAAGCAGCATTCTAACATGGCTGTCGTGGGGGGCACAGTGTTCCAGCCTGAGGATGGAAGAGAACATTATGTGTAAGCTTTATAGCTTGAATGGCACTTTGAGCAGCTTCCCAGAAAGGGGTTGTTGTGTATCATGAAATGAGATTTCGTTATTATGAAATACATGCCATTGTAATCCTTTTAAAAAATTTTGATGAGAAAGGAACTTGACTGACTTAGCAAAAATAGGCAAAAAATTATTAGTGTGAACAGATGAACTTGTTTTCCTGTTTTAGTATTTAAATCATACCTCGACCAATAAGGGTTTTTTTTAATGATAATAGTTTGCAGGAAGCTGCAGGCTTATCTTCTTGCGTTTGTATGTATAGGATAACTCTAAATATACAGTGAGTGAAACAGGTCAGCTAACAGAAAGTTACAAACTCCTCATTATGGTAGAGAAATAAGACTTACCTCAGCATGTGTAAATAAAGGGTGAAAAAGAAAAAAAAGAAAAATTACGGTTTTTTTTTTTGTGGAATGGTAACTACATTGTCAGTGGGAAGAACTGGGAAGAAAGATTTCTATGAATCCTTGGTGGGATCAGCGGGTAAGCTGATTTGATCAATACAGTGCCACTGAACTCATTTAAAGAATATAGGGTTGTGGTTTTGTTTACTTTTAATGTTCATGAACCAACTTATTCGGAGCATGACCCAAATCTGAATGAATAAATTATAAAGACTTCCTATGATTTTACTAAGGTTTGTCTGTGGTCTGTAATACAATCATCATAACTTCAAGGAGGTATTTAATATTTTTTAAATTGCATTTGATTACTTTTAAGAAGGAAATAAATGCTGTAATTCCTTGTCGTTCTTCAGAAAAAGAAGCTACAGTTGGTGCTGTGCCCTTTTGCTGTTGTCTTAAAGTTTGCTTTAGAAAGTAGAAATAAAATATCAGTCATCAAAACATTTTTTTATAAGTATTTCCCCCTGCACTAGCATATTCCATTGTCTCCTGAAGTGGTCTTTGTACTGCCATCCAACACAAAATACCTGTCCCCATGAAGCTCCTGTCCCCTCAGAACACAGGTTCCTACATGTGGCTTTATGAGGCTGCACCCATAACCCACATACTATTTCTATGCTATTCACTGAGTGGGAAAATCAGACTTGTTTTTTCGCTTTTTCTATTTCATTAGTACTATGAAAGACCTTATATTCAACTTTGTCAAAGCAGAAAACTCATCCTTTTAAAGGAAGTGGGCCCCCTCTACTGTTTAACAGGAGTAAATGCGCATGTTTATTTCTTAAGCTAGGGCAAATACGAATAGTATGATGACACAGGAGGGTTGAGGAAAATGCAGCAGCCAAGGTCTCCGAATATTTTCTTTCTGTATTAAATCAGCACAGGATTATATGTGACGATGAGGCATGCTGTTTGCATCCTGTGCATATGGCAATTTTGTGGGTTTCTTTTTTTTTTTTTATTTAAAACTTTATATGTACTTTCATTGGTACTAATAAAAGGATTCCTTAATACATGTTCTAACCCTATAAAGGCGATTTCCTTTTCTCTGCACAAGTTTTCAGATTCAGTAAAAACCTTGCCGTATGTATTTAGAAGTCCTTTGAATGATCTGGATTTTATTTTAAAAAATAAAAAGGTATCAGGGAAAGGCAAAGAGAAGTATTTATTTTAACATGTCATAGGTTTCATATTATATCACAGAATGGTTTGGATTGGAAGCAACCTTGAAGACCATCTACTTCCACACCCCTGCCATGGGCAGGGACACCTTCCACTAGACCAGGTTGCTCAAAGCCTCATCCAGCCTGGCCTTGAACACTTCCAGGGATGGGGCATCCACAGCTTCTCTGGGCAATCTGTTTCAGTGCATTACCATGCTCTCTGCAAAGAATTTCTTCATTATATCCAATCTAAATCTACCCTCTTTGAGTTCAAAACCCATTACCTCTTGTCATGTCCCTACAGGCCGTTGTAAAAAGTCCTCCTCCAGCATCCTCGTAGCCCCCTTCAGATACTGGAAGGTGCTATAAGGTCTCCCTGGAGCCTTCTCTTCTCCAGGCTGAACAAGCTCAACTCTCTCAGCCTGTCCCCATAGCAGAGGTGCTCCAGCCCTCTGAGCATCTTTGTGGCCTCCTCAGGACTAGTACTTACAGGCCAATAGCCTTCTTATGCTGAGGGCTCCCCAGCTGCACTCCAGGTGGGGTCTCACAAGAGCGGAGTAGAGAGGGAGAATCCCCTCCCTCAACCTGCTTACCACACTTCTCCGGATACAGCCCAGGATACAGTTGGCTTTCTGGGCTGCCAGCACACACTGACGGCTCATGTCCAGCTTTTAATCTACCATTACCCCCAAGTCCTTCTCCTCAGGGCTCCTTTTGATCCATTCTCTGATCAACCTGTCCTTGTCCTTGGGATTGTCCCGAGCCAGGTGCAGGACCTTGCCGTTGGCCTTGTTGAACTCCAGGAGGTTGGCAGAGGCCCAACCTCTCCAGCCTGTCCAGGTCCCTCTGGATGGCATTTCTTCCCTCCAGCATTTTGACCACACCACACAGCTTGGTGTTGTTGGCACATTTGCTGAGGGTGCACTTGATCCCACTCTCCATGTCACCAACAAAGATTTTAAGCAGCCCCAGTCCCAATATTGACCCCTGAGGATCACCGCTTGTCACTGGTCTCCACTCAGACATTGAGCCATTGACCACAGCTATCTGAGTGCGGCCAGCCAGCCTGTTCTTTCTCCATTGAGTGGTCCATCCATGAAATCCATGCCTCTCCAATTTAGACACAAGGATGTCATGCAGGACAGTGTCGAACACTTTGCACAAGTCCAGGTAGATGACATCATTTGCTCTTCCCTTATCCACAGACACCTTAACCCCTTTGTAGAAGGCCACCAAATTTGTCAGACACAATCTACCCTGGTGAAGCCATGTTGGCTGTCACCAATCACCTCCTCATTTTCCATATGCCTTGGCATAGCTTCCAGGAGGATCTGTCCTTGATCTCACCAGGCAGAGAGGTGAGACTGACTGGCCTGTAGTTTGCCAGATCTTTCTTTTTTTACCTTTTTAAAGATGTGGGTTATGTCTCCTTTTTTCCAGTCAGGGGAACTTCACCAGACTGCCATGCCTTCTTGAATATGATGGGTAGAAGTTTAGCAACCTCATCCTCCAGTTCCCCCAGGATCCTTAGATGTATTTCATAAGGTCCCCTGGACTTGTGCAGCTTCAGCTTCCTTAGATGATCTGTTACTGATCTTACTGCTCTGTTATGTCTTTTAAGTATGAAAACCTTGGAACTTCTAGATAGAGGGTAGGAAAGAATGTTTACTGTATTAATGTGCCCCATTAGTAGAATCAGGAAATGGTATTTTCTTAATTTTAGTCTGAACCCAAACTACTTGAATATCCTATGCCTTTATGAGAGGATAATGGGATTTGAGTTACCATATTCTTTCTACAGTTAAAGACAGGATATACATAAGAATCTGAGGATATGTTGTAGGAAGTGCATTCAAAAGACTTTTGAATTGTATTTCTGTATTTTTGCTGCAGTCCTTTGTAATGTTTTCAAAGGTCAGACTTCTCTCCTGCTGTGCAGTGTTCTCGAGGATGGCAATTATGGGAGGGGAAAGTGGATTTTTAAAAAGCTTTAGCTTCAAATAGTGTTTTGAAAACAATATAGCGTCATCATCAGAAGTCTTAAAAGCCTCTGTGTTTCGTCAAAAATAATTGCATTATTTTTATTTTTTAGCCCAGCAAGCATGACTTATGCAGGCAGAGGCAAGAGTGATTTCTTTCTTGAAACAACTTCATTTCATATGTATTCAGGTCCAGATTCCTTTTTAAATCTACTCTCAGTCCATTCAGAATTGAAGATTGTTAAAAATCAACACCTTCGTAAGAAATAGGGTTTACAATAACTGGTGTTATTGTAAATGAACATCAATTCATTATGGTTTTTCAAAAATCTTTACATAGTTACCTTCCTTTTACTCTCTCTTTTGTTCCTGGTACTTCAGCATAACTAGTCTTCCAGGCTTTCAATATTGTGGTCAAAATATTGTTAAAAATGCACTCTTAAAATTCTCCACTTTCTTTAAAGCATGTTTCTAAACTCCTTAATCTCACTTTCTGATTCCACAAGCAAAATTTGTTTTCATTCTGATAAATTCTTCAGTTATCTGTTGTGATTTGTTTTCTTTTGGTCTGCCTATTTTTCCATTTGTTATATGCAGAACACTGTTAAACAAGTCAGTTCCTAATGTTCAGCCAAAGATTTTCCTTTTGTTGAATGCAATTCCTCGCTCTTTTTTCCACTTCACATGAATTTAAAACTCAAATTACTTATCTTCAAATCTATGCAGTTTCCATTTCAGAAATTCTTTTCCTCTAGCTTTCCCCTCTTGCATGTTATCATGTCTTTTAACTGTTGGCTGAGCTCTGTTTTCTCTCACTCCCTCCTTCCTGCAAAACAGTTCTTTGGGGAGAGGCCAGTGGTTCATCAAGCACGGTATTTTGTTTCTGACTGTGTTTTTCTCCATAAGCAAGTCTTTAAGAAAACGTAAGAACAGCACAAGCATCTGTGATAAGCCTACTTGAGACTTCATCTCCCAGCCATTTTCAGCTGCAGGCCCCTCCAAGCAGGATGTGGGTCCTATTGAGTTAACAACATGAAATGAATTTCTCTCCCCTGAACTTGCCTAGTGTGCCCTACAGCTCATTTTGTTATCTACAGCAACTCTTCACAAGGAGTTTCACAGTTCAACTGCTTATTATATAAAGACCTAAGTTGTTTAACTGTGAACCTCATCCCCATTAGCTTCACAGTATGCCCAGTTCTCAAATCGTAAGGCAGAACAAAGTGTTTAGCCTACCCCTTTTCACTATACATAATCTTGTAGATGTGTTTGCTTCTCTCTCCTGCATTTATTTGCTTACATTCTGTTTTTCTTATAAATTTGCAGTGCATTATTATAGTTTTAACCTAATTATGAAAATCTGAGTTAATTTTAAGAAGCATTCCCTGTTCCATAATAGTGTGTGGGAGGACAGCATGCAGATGCAGAGAGTCTCATACATTGGAAATGACTTTCTGAGATCTCTAGTCCAGCCTCCTGCTAGAGCAGGTTGCTCAGGGAATGTCCGACTGGGTTTTGAATGTCTCTAAGGATGGAGTTTCTACAGCCTCTTTGGGTAATCCATTTTTTCCACGTGCATCTAGTCAGAACTTGACATGCTCCAATTTACATCTGCTGCCAATTGTCCTATCACCATGCAACTCCAGAGTCTCACTCCATCTTCTCTACACCTTCCTATTAGGTAGCTGCAGACAGCAGTAAGATGTCTGCTGACCATTCTTTTCTTAAGAATGAATAAACCCCTCATCTTTGTGGCCATTCTCTGGACTCACTTCAGTATGTCGGTGTCTTTCTTGCACTGGGAAGCCCCAGACTGAACATGGCATTCTCCATGTGATCTTAAGACAAGGAAATTCACTTCCCTGTCTGCTGAGAACATTTTTGTCAATACAGCCCAGTACGTGGTTGGCCTTCATTGCTGCCAGGGCACACTGCTGAAATCTATTAGCTTGCTGTCCACCAGGAGTCCCGGGTCTTTTTCTGGGAAGCTGTTTTCTGGCTGAACAGAAAAATGCCTGTACCATTGCATGGGGTTATTCCGTCCCAGCTACAACACTTTGAATCTAACTTTGTGGAACTCCCTGACATTCCTGTGCACTCGTTTTCCAAGCCTGTTCATGTCCTGAATAGTAGCCTTATCCTCCAGTGCAGCAACTGCCCCCAGCCTGATCTTGTCACAACTCTGGTTCTTTATTGCAGATGTAGAAACTCACACATAGTAGCAGCCTGGAGGTACAGGGGAAAAATAGAAAGTGAGATTTGTGGGTGCTCAAGACTAAATGTGTCTGAACAAAACAAAACAAAACAATTATTATTGGGAAAAAACTATCAGTAATGTCACTAATAAAGGATGTTCAAACTATATTTGAATGGTGACAAAGTCCAAGAGAGTATCTGCTTGCTAAGGTCAGTGCAAAGCAAGATGAGAAAAAGGTCAAAAAGATGTTGCTGAGGAGTGTTAGGGAGTTTTCAGATGCCACAGCTTTTGTCCCACTCTGGGATCCTGTGTACCATACATACCTGATTGGCTTGCCTCTGCAGATGTTGCATTTGACATGTTGTGTTTATACTGCACTCAGAGGGACTCAGCTAGAAGCACATTTCTCAGTTTCAGCCTAGTGCCTGCCACTTTACCTCTCCCACAGCTGATAGGTCATTCCTCCCGTGTTACTTTGTCACCTTAGGTACAAGAAATCATACCCTTGGTTCTTTCTGTTTCATCAGCTGAAATAAAGGAAGCTCTATGAACTGATTGGCCTCCTTTGAGGAGGTTCCATGCTTCCCAGTGTAGCCAGTGTGACAAGGCACAACATGTTTAACACTGTTGGAAATGTGCAGATTTTGCCCCTTCAGATGGAAAGTACTGACCAAATATTTTTTACTGACCAGTGATTACAAGCACATATGGTTCAACAGGGATGAAGCATCACTGGTCATGTTAGAGATGTACTTGAATTAGGTACATTTGATTAAGGCTCTGCAATTTCCTTTAATTTGGAATTAACTTGCAACTCTGTGTATAATTTTGATCTCTCCTAGAATTTAATTTTATTCGGTAAACACAGGGTTTTCTTGCCTACCACTCTTCTTTGAGATAAATCAAGCTAAAACTGCCACTTACAATTTCTGCTTTGCTTCCTCCACTCCAAACCCTGGATCACATTTTTAATCAGGTCCAGCCTCTCTCTTGTTCCAGGCTGTAGGACTTGCAGCTGTGCCTGCCTTCATCTGGACTGCAGGTTACAATTTCTAGTTATGCTCAGAAGTCAAAAATTCACAGGGGAAATGGCAGCTGCAGCATGGAAAATTGGAGTAGAGAAGGGGCTGAAATTAACCCAAAATTATGAACAGAAGGTTGAAGAGAGAGGGAATGGACTTTGTAATCATGTGTCTGAGTGGATGAGGGAGGAGAACTGACCAGAAAGCACAGCCATCTGGAGCTCTCAGTAACCAAAATCCAAACACTACTTTTAACTGTCCCTTTCAGAAAATTATATATATAATCCTTCAAGGTGAACAAAATCTCAGATACAGGTTTTCCTACATCAGTGATGAAATTTTAAACTAAATCTTTCTGTGTTGTGTTAGCCTTTGTAATTCAGGACTTGGAAATCATAAAACCATTCTGTTTACATCCATTCAGGCAAAACATGAAAACAATAGTGTGCTTTCCTTTATGCCAACTCATTTTTTGAACCAGTCCTCTAACTGTCCGTTACATCAAAAACCAGCTGTTTGTCTTCCCCTCCAAAATTCATCATTACTTCTGTCCGGCTCACCAATGACATCCATTTGAAGAAATGAGCACCAGGCTTTCATCAGTCCATAGCTCAGCCTATAGTGCCTTCCTCTCAGATTTCTAATAAGTATTTGTATTTTCTGCTGTCTCTATTCCTCACATTTGGCAGAAGCAATCTTTAGAACGTCTGTACATTATTTAATTGTTCTTGAAATCCTCCATAATACTTTGTACTTGTGTTCATAATCATGAGCAGTTACCACTACATACAAATCACCGCCTTATTTGTGAAAAATTCTCTTTCCTCATACTCTTTCTTTCCCTTTGTCTGGCTCCTTTTCACTATGATTTCTGTTAAATTTAAGCTGTTTATTGAAGCATTGCATTCTGTAATTATACAGAATCTGACCTAGTAGGGTTATAGTTCTTGGCTGTGGCTCTAAGCTACTGCAGTAGGGTAGATGTTAAATTTAAAAAAAAAATAAAAAAAAAATCATTCTTTCGTAACTACTAATAAGAAAAATCTCTTTGTTACTCGATTTGCTTGCGTTTCCTGTAGCTCTGTACTTCTTCGTTGAGTCCGCTAGAGGGAGAATTGCTACTTGTATTTCCCCAAAGGTTTATAGGCATCCAGTCTTACAAATTTTGAACATTTTTCTTACTGTAAACTTTGGAGCTAGCATCTACTAGACTTAGAGCACATATTAATTGATATTCATATATCTCTTTAGCACTCATAGATGACTGCCTGTTGTTGGATATTAAAAGAATCATAGATGGGTTTTCAAGCAGTCTTTGTTACTGTCATTTTTTGTTTATTGTTTATGTTGTCTCAAGTTCTAAGTAATATAATTAAAAACAAAACCAAACCAACAAACAAAAAAAACCAAACAAAAAAATGAAAAAAACCCCACAAGAACATTCCAAACCAAATTTTCCTTAGCAAAGAAATCTTGCAGTTTAAAGCAGCATATAGCAGCAGATCAATACAGAGATTTGGAAGCGAGTATGTGATTGCAGTATTGTTTTCAGGAGGCTAGTTTATCACTCTTCTAGAGTAACAGCAAAAAAGAATTTGAAGGTAGGTGATGAGATAATGTTTCCAGATGTTTATGAGTGGCTTCTCCTAAGTGAAATACTATCCTGTAGACAGCTTGAAGACATTCAGTCAGGACAGGAGGCTGCGGGAAATGAGTATCTTAAGTGGAAGTTGGCATTTCAGCAAGATGAAATAAAAGAGGTAGGGTGGAATAGTCAGAGAAGGCTTCTACAAGTGAAGGCAGGCTGTCTATGTCAGCAACAAAAAAGAAAAGAGGCAGATAAAATTGAGTAGACTGTCATATCAGAATGATTGGCTGAGGAAATTATTCTTGTCAGCAGTGTTCTAAATTGCTAAAAAGACCGTATTTGTCAAGGCCTGGGGAAAGGATGGAAGATAATGACTATCTGGATGAGACTTCTGGCAGTGTGGACAGGTGGGATCGGTCCATCATCATGTGACTCTGAACACTGGGTGCTACACACAAACTCACACCATTTTCTGTCCTGGACATACGGTTCCCTGGGTTCTCAGTTTTACAGTGTTGAAATTGTAAAGGACTCTCAACATAATGACACTCACAATCTATAGGAAATAACACAAACATCCTACTAAAGTTTTGGTTTCCTCTGAGATAAAAAGTTTCCAGAGAAACTTTCAGCATTGATAGAATTAATTTTTCAGTACTGTTCTGTCTTGCACCACCACTGCTATTTCTTAGACCTCCAGGTTTTCCTTCTAGTTCCTCTATGTACACATTCTTCATATGCCCTTTTCTGTGTACTTTCTCTGTTATACCTTTATTTTTTTCCTTTGAGTGTTTATCTGAAAGCTCATTTACACTACAGAGCATATTTATTGTGCTGTTAGATAATTTTTCATCATAGTATTCTCTTTAGTTTTTCAGCTCTGTGGAAGAGTAGTTTATGTGACAGTAGAAGAATCTCAGACTCATTTGTGGGACAGAGGTGGTTTTTTCTTTTTCTGGTCTACAAGACATTCTGACCTTTAGGTTGTCAGGAGAGCTCGCTTTGCATATGAGAAATGTATTCTTGCAGTTAAGCAGTGGTAAAAGCATTACACAGTAAGGCGGCGCACATAGAGTGTACCTTCTGTTTCATTTCTTGAATTGCTTCGCCTTCCTTTGGTGCCATGTGTCTTCTCAGAACACCACACACTGCCTCCAGGTCCTTTTCAAGAGATGAGAGATTTGGAAGTGTTTCTGGACCATTTTTCATGAGTCTTTTATAGTTTCTGCAAAATGGGATTCGACAAGATCATTGATGACTGAGTTGGTTTAAGAGTGCAATATTCACCTGTGCAGAGGTTCCTGGGGACTGCAGAAGACAGCACTTTAGCCCCTTGCTTTTCGTACTGTATAGCTTCTCTGTAATCCTTCTCTGTGGTCCTTCTGTGTCCCAATCAAGATGTGATCAAAAGGGAGCTTCCAAGAGAAAACCTCTCAGGGAACCAGAAACATTTCTTCTGCAATGTCTTGCCAACCATGGTACATATTCAGAGCTCTCTCATAGGCCACTTTTGGGACCACTTAGTTGGATATTATTTTGCAACAGAATGCTGGCATTTTGGTGTAATCAACATCCCAGCACTGAACCATACCACCACTCTCTGAGTCTGGGATTGGAGCAGAGAAAGTATTTATCTTTCTTTCCTTCAAGCAATTTAGAATTGCCCGTCTAAAAAAGCCTTCCACAGAGGCCAGCAGAGACTTGAATCCAGTATGATTATGCATTCCTTCTCAGATCAGTATCTCTCAGCTTCAAAATGAACCAAAATACATTGCTCTCTAGAAAACTTATAGTGAAGTTGTGGAAGCCCTTGGATAAGGAATTGTGGATGATAAAAGTTTAGGTGGTTCAAGAGATGTCTGGACAAAGACATGGAAGAAAAACACATTTATTTTTTTCTGTTACATACAAAGACAACGTGGCCTGAGATGTCCCAAACACTGTAAATTACTGGAAAATGGCTATTATAGGAAGACTTCTTGTCTTCTACTTCTCAATTATTATTTACTCTTAGCAGCTGTCAGAGAAAGTATACTCAGGTTAATGGACCTTTGGTCTGACCCAGTATGGTTCTTATCTTCTTGGTATCTAGCACTTTCCTTAGTCTCATTACACTTATTTCTGGAAATCTGTCACTGAGGTGACAGCATTTATCAGGTCTTGGATCTTGCCAAACTCATTTAGCAAAAAATTCCTTCTCATATGACCATATTAAAAAAAAATAATGTCTACATAGGAGATGCGAGTTTCTTCTTTACTAATGCAAACCGGTGCCACCAGAGGAAGTCAGGCCAGAGCCTCAGTGTTCACAAAGGAATGTTTTGGGTGAACAGTTATATTTTTTCTTATACTCCACATTTCTATGTCAACATTTTTAATTAGGTATAACAAAAACCTACTGACTGCGTTAATCCTCTTTTCATTCCACCAAACGTCCACAGGAGCCTTGTTTCTCAGATTGAGAGATCATTTCTATGACAATACTTCATTAGGCAACCAATATCCTCTCAGTGCAGCTCTGTGCTTGCGTGCTTGTGTTGAGAAGCAGTCTTGATCTCTTACTTCCCTAAAGAGGTACCCAGTCCCAATTTCCTTTGATAGCAATGGACTTTTAAGCTTATATGTGGGCAAGATTATGCATTCTACAAATTATTGCAGAAGCACATTAAAATGTTTAAAGATAGTCTTTCTAAAAGGAAAATGGGCTATCCTCAGGCACCTTCTTCCAGACTAGTATTCCGCTGTAGTATTCCACTGCTTTGATTCTGTACCAGGGTAGGCAGCAAGAATCCCCAAATGCAAGTACTGCACTGTCTGTAGGCACTGTTCTAACCTGAATATGTCAGGTCTGGTGCCCTCAATATCAAGAAAGAACTTTTGGAAAGGGTTTTTGGCTAGTGGAAATTTTCTTTTGATAGTCTTACAGCGCTGTCCGATTCTTCCTGGAACAGCGTTAATAGCAGAAAGAAAGATACACTGCATATGTGCATATGTTAAGGTAAATTAATCATGGATGGTGTTTTGGTGTGGGGTTTCCTTGTTTTGGTTTTGGGTTTTTTTTTTTGTTTGTTTGTTTGTTTTGTGGTTTGTGGGGGTTTTTCAGTGGGGTTTTTTTTTACACTTTTCTACATTTCTTCATTCTATGAACAACACAATTTCAATTTTATGGCCTCCAAAGTCACAGAAGGCATGGACTTGTAGTATTTTCATGTACTGCTTTTTGACTGGCTGTTTTGTCAAGACAGACCACTTGACTATTCCCTTTTGACTATACATCATAATAACACATTCCACTGAGCTAGATACAGCCAGTGGTATGACTGCATCAGGGAGCAGCAAGAGAGGAACTGCTCACGTGTGCCCCAAGCAGAGGATTCCCCCGGTGCCCGAGCAGAGTGGGCGGTGGGGAGAGCAGCCAGGAGCCCCAGGTGAGGCCAGGGAATGAATCAGGTCCAGGGAGTCCAGGCAGGGGAGCAGGAGACAGGGCTGGAGAAGTGGAGCCAACCAGGACAGCAGTTGGCAACAACGCAGCCACCGCGCAATCTCTGCGCACATAGGTGGTGCTCCGGCACAGAGCGGACCCAGGGCCCATTAGCGCACTCAGGCCCTTGCCAGCTCTGAGTGCCTGACACTTGTAAAAGGTTTTCTTTCTAAGCAACAGGGATAATAAAACTTGGAAAGGTAAATATTCCTGTTACAGAAAACTGAATTATCTCTCATTACACTGTGCTGCTTTAGTCAATGAAAATAATATAACCTCAGGAAGAATTTATCGCTTTTTAATTTTTTTTTTTTTTCCTTTGGTTTTAGAGTGAAGGTATAAATAGACTCAATATTTATTCTTGATGTTAATCTTAGGACATTAGCTAATTATCTCAAATCTAATAATAAAACCAAACATTGTAAAAACAAGCAACAAACAGCAGAATTATAAAATAAAAAAAAAAAAAAACAACTAGGCTGCTTCAGGGTTTGGCCTTTGGATTATCTCTCTCTGTTAATGGATTTTGCATTGTACATCCACATGCATAAAAAAGCCCCAAATACATAAAAAGTTCCTTTTCCACTTGCTGGTAAACATTCTTTTTAGTGAGGTCTTACATGTATTTGTTAAAATTAAAACCAGAATATCCTATCTAAGCATAGAAAGGATAGCTTAAAATTCAGTTTAGAATTTTGGATCCTGCAACTGCAACTCAATGTTTCACCTAATTTTTGTCATATTAGTTTGGTTTGGTTTCAGTCAGTAATCTAGGGGTGTTTATATAATACAAATGATTAACATATTCTATAAAGATCTGACAACTTTTCTTGTGCTCAGCTTTGCAAGTGAAAAAAAAGGGACATTTTCATTACAGTTGTATCCAACAAGAACAATTGAAACACGAACTTTACTGAAAACAGAAGTTTATCTTAAACCAGGGATGAAGTGGTGGCACAGATGTGAATAATTCTTTATCAAGTTAGAACTGTTTCTGGTTTAGGACTTTCCTTGAGGACTGATGATTTCTTCTACTACTTCATTGTCCTACTTCTAGAGATTGTTCCTGTCCCCATCTGAAGTCAGTAGACATAGACTTTATAGAATATTAGTTTTGAGGAGTCTATAAGGTGATCTTAAAGGTCTGCTAATTATGTTTGCTTTCTGTCATAAATATATTAATTTTTTTTACCTGACAGACTATATACGTGACCCTCTTATTTAAATACTGTTGCAGTCCTTTGGAGTATCTGGAGCAGCAATTCTTCACTTTCATAATCAATCATATTTTTATTCTTCTGTAACCATATATGCCATAGGATGGACTTCAATAAACTATTTAGCGTGTCTCTGGTTCAATGTACTAAAAAAAAAAAAAACCAAAACTTAATTACCATTTTCATTTGCTGCTTTAGTTATACATTACCTTTTTCTACTGTATATTGTGTTCTAGTTTCTGGTTCCCAGTTTCTTCCTTGCAGAAGTTAAAGGAAAACTTCTCCAAAGCTTTAGGCAAATACTAGGACAAATAAAATTGCTTATACAAAACCAGATTTCCTATTACACAAAAAGTGTATATGCCATATGCAGCCAAAAGTAGCAAGGAATTTTGATTTTTTTTTTTTTTTCTGTACATTCAGGAGAAAATAATGGTATTTAAGACGGCAGGGTAGAATTGTGCAGAGTAGAATTAAATTTCCATTTACATCCAGAAAAGGTTGCCTGAAATCATTTAAATCCTACTTAAGATGGAGAGAGATGCACTATGGAATTGACAAACACACAAGTATCTACTGTTGATTCTAGGAAGATTTATGAAAATAATACTAAAACAAATTAAAAAAAAAAAAGAAAAATTGTAGTATCACAATCCCAAGTTTTTTCACTCAAGAAGGAACTTTTTTTCCCCTGAGCTTGTTCAGAGAGCCTTATCATGTAACTGGGAATGCACTCTGTCAATTCTTAGTAACATTGTAGAAGCAAATATTTTGTATTTTTTTTTAAATTCCAGCTCTTCAAAAATACGTAAAGTGACCACTTCAACATCTCTAAAAAGATATGGAAGTGACTGTAAGCGAATTGTATGAACAGGTTTCTTAAAAGGCATATTTTTGTTATCTACTCAAAATTTTAGTAACTTGAAAGTACTAAAAAGCAATTTGCAATAACAAGCTTGAATTGAACCATTCATAAATTCAACAGTGTAAGCAGAAACCTATAAACTCTGAAGCATCTTCTGGTACTAAAACTTTCTCACTAGCTATGATTTCTGGTTTAATGCACTTATTTTTGCCATCAAGTAGTAGCTTCTCTCCAGACAATGAATTAGCTGTGTAACCTTAGATTTTTTTTTATTATTTTTTTATTTTCTAACATTTCTCTTGATTTTATAAATATTTCTTTGAATTCCTCCCAACTTTTAATGCATGGTCAAAATAACAGATTACTTGAAATATAACAGATGGTCTAGATTCCTTATTAAGTAAACTTTCTGTGCATGTGTATGACCTCTCAAAAATGTATTTGTTTATTTGTACTTTATACTCTGGCCTAACCACCATGCTTGGAGGGCCTGGACTAAATCTAGTTTGGTAAAAGCTATTGCTGCTGCTAGCTTCAGAAATAAACTCTGAAGTTTGGAATCTGGAATGTTGATATGCTTTTTGCCAAGTTCTTGTGATACTTTATAATCATTAGATTTTTACAAAGCCATCATGCATTCAGTGACATCAATAGTCAAAATTATGCTCTCATCATTAAGTTAATTAATTTTTCAAAAGTTCTAACAGAATCGGTCACAGATCTAGCTGTAAGAAATCTAGGATTACAACCACAAGTTGCCTAGCTGCTCTACTTTTTAATCAAGCCCATATCCATATTAAAGGCAAACTGGGGAGGTGGGGCTCAGCTTGGCTGGTTCTGTGCCCAGTCCTCTCCACCACCCTCTCTTTTCCCCTCTCCTCAGACCTGCTCTGCAAAGCAATTTAAGCTTATAATTGTTTTCTGCTCATGTGGGCCATGTCCTTCAGTTGCAATTAACTAATAGTTAACAGATATCTTTATGCGCTACCGTGGCAGGAATGCTGCCTAATGCTCCCGTCTGTTCTTCAATGTAATTGTGCAGAGTACATTCATTTCCCTTAATCTTACCCCAGGAAATGTTTTCTTACACAATTGTTTAGAAATTACAGTTATTGCTACCCTGTTTATTCTTATTTGTCATATGAGGTCATTCTCTTCCATGCTAACACATATGTGTGGGGAATGATACATCTGCGTATCTCTTCCTGGCAAGCCAAACCGAACCGTCATCTTTTTGAAGAAATGATCCTTTTATGTTTATGAACTATCTGTTAGATATTCCAGCATGTGTCACACTGGCTGAGGCCTTTTTTCAAGGGTTGGCTTAGTAAAGACATTTTATTTTAGAACGTTGGTAGCTTTGTATAGTCAAACAGGATTGTGTTGGCAGTCCTTCCTAATGGAAGCTCTTGACTATAGAAGCAGTTTTTCTTAATCCTTTTCTTTAAGCTAAGGAACATCTAATCTTTCCAGAAGGAAATCCCCAGGCTATCCTATGCAGTGTTGACATAATGATTTCATTTATAATAAAATGCTAAGTAGACTGTTCTTGGGTGACCACTTCCCCCACTTCTTTCGTTTCGTTTTCTCGTGTGCACGTATGGCAATGCGTGTTTTACAGCTGGAGGTCTTTTGCTGTAGATGTCTTTTGCTGCAAATGGAGACCTTTTGCTGTATTACTTACAGAAAAACAGTGGATGACCCTTTCCCTTGTATTCCTGTGTGTCTGGAATTATCTACTTGGTCCCAAGTAAGATATTTTAATAACTTTTCCTCTTCACATTTTATGTGAAATAGATTTTTGCTCCTTGTGACTGACTGCATTTATGCTCTAATAGGAAAAATTCTGTTAAAGGTGATTTATGATACCAACAATCACATAATATATTTTAAATGTTGATTGGTAGTTATCATATTAAAGTAACTTTATCATACTCTGTGTTTAACGTAGTTGAAAATTACTTTTTAATCAGAAATTACTTTTTAATCCTTGTTTAGTCTTCTTTATGTGACATCAAATCATGTTTAATCTTGCACAGTATTACCTGCAGAACCTATTAGTTTATTATCTGCTGTATGCTGTAGCTCTTTCTAGTCTTCATGATTAAAAGAAATGCGAGCACTTTAAGCTATAATATTTAAGTACACTTATCATATTTCATAAGTTTATGAAAAGTACAAGAATTGAATGCTTGAATTTAATTTTTTAGTACCTTTAAGTGGTTGCTGGAAGAGAACAGAAGCTACTGGCACCTCTAGGTTTTTGCAATACTGAATTTCTGTTACGGAGATTCTAGTTCTCTGCTTTTGTCCTGAGCCTATGATGATGTTTTTAAACCTATAGCAGGCAGAATTAAATCTGATCTTGATACAGCTGTGACTAAGTAAAACCTGAAAAACTAGTTTTAACTGGGAGTGTATTAAAATAGAACTTTTAATCAGAAAGTGAATCAAATGCATTTAGGACATACGACATGGACATGCCTAAGGCACTGTCAGTATTACCTTCCAGAAGTGTGATATGTGTCAGTTCCCAAATGTTCTTTTTTCTAAAGAAGCTGTAAATATCTTTTTTAGGTGGAATTTCACAGATCCCTTTCAATTATCTCATTTTACCAGTAAGACTAGGGAAGAGCCCAGAAAATTAACTCATCTGTAAAAAAAAATTTAAAACCACTTTTTTTGTAATTTTGATCAGAAATCCTACAGAAATATTTGGAATTGTACCATCTGCTTTCCTTTCTTAATGTGCCTGAAAAACCACATACTGTGGGTTTTAATTGGATAAGTTTTCCAGAGGAGTAGCTGACAATTTTCCAGTTTCAATAATAATTGGGGTGATCTTTATAAGAAAATCAGGTAGGTCTTTATTAAAACACAATCAAGTAAGGTTTAATTAATGAGAATCTTTAGAGAAAAAAGACTATTGTACTGCCTTTTTTAATGTGTAGCTAGGGGAGATGGAAATTACAGTTTTTCCTTATAGAACAATTTTCTTTCAAGGCTTTATTCTAGCACCTGGGTATGGTACAACATACTACTACTGCCATTTTTCTGCCTTGTGTTCTCTCCCCAGTCCTGACTGTAAGATAAGCATTTTGTCTACCTCCCATGGTGGTTATTTGATATTGCTGGAAGTCAGACCTCTGCTTTTTATTACAGTGAAAGCTGTTCATGTTTCTAGTGTGTAATAAAATCAGTTCAAAGGCTTTCATTTAACTTCATGAGCATGCTTGAGAATTTTCATAGTACATGTATGTGCTAGGCACTACGTAGATTAGCTCAACAGATTCTTAGATCATTTATATTGCAAGACTGTTTATACTTATGAAAAATACAGGTCTGTGGTTCGGAGTGTGGGAAGATCTCATTTAGTAATCCCAGGCTTTTTTCTTTTTTTTTTCCCCCCAAGGAAGAAAAGGCAGGCATATGTTGAAATAAGGTATCTGGGGAATGGAATATCTACATTCAGAAATTTAACCCATTAATCAAGTACATAAAAGCATTTTAGTTAACTATTCTTGCAAATGGTGCTGCTTTATAATGATTAACTTTCCCTGTTAAAATGCCTTATCCTGCTGATCTTTACACATTACATATTCCTCTTTCAATATGTGGCAAACCCACTCAATACCTGTAATGCAGGGTTTCAAGCTAATTGTCCGTATTGACTTTGTTCTGAAATTTTTAAGAACAAGTGTAATAAAATGGCTGATCTGTGGACTAATAATTTACTCTTCTATAATTACCTTTGTAACATACTGCAACATAAAGCATGATCCCAGTCCCACTGTAATAAATGTTAATGGCCTTATTGACGTCATTGATCCATTGATCTCCAACGGATCAGGTTGTCTAGTTTTATAAAGCCACTGCAGTTATCTAAAGACCATGCTTTGGAACAGACATCAGATGGCAGTGTTTCATAGCATAAAGGAACATAGCTTTCATTATACAGACTGCACTGCTTGAAAAAAATGATTGAACTAATATGGAATTGCCAGTGTTTTCTAGTAAAAGAGAAAGAATAAAAGGCTAAGAGAGAGGTGATACAGAATTGTAGAATAGTTTGGGCTGGAAGGGATCTTTTAAAGGTCATGCAGTCCAATCCCCATGCAATAAGCAGGGCCATCTTCAACTAGATCAGGTTGCTCAGAGCCTCGTCCAACCTGACCTTGAACGTTTCCAGGGAGGGGTCGTCTGCCACCTGGGCAACGAGTTCCACTGTTTCACCACGGTCATCGAAAAAAACCTCTTCCATTTATCTAGGCTGAAACTGCCCTCTTTTAGTTTAAAAGTATTACTCCTTGTTCTATCACTACAGGTCCTACTAAAATGCTTGTCCCCATCTTTCTTATAGGTTTCCTTTAGGCATTGAAAGGCTGCAGGAAGGTCTCCTCGGAGCCTTCTCCAGATTGACAAATGCCAATTCAGCCTGTCCCCATAGGAGAGGTGCTCCAGCCCTCTGATCATCTTTGTGGCCACCTCTCAACTTGCTCCAAAAGATGCATGTCCTTCTTATGTTGAGGACCCCAGAGCTGGATGCAGAACTGCAGGTGGGGTCTCACAAGAGCAGAGTAGAGGAGGGCAATCGCCTCCCTTGGCATGCTGGCCACACTTCTCTTGGTAGAGCCCAGGATATGGTGGGCTTTCTAGGCTGTCAGTGCACATTGCTGACTCATGTCTAGCTTTTTGCCCACCAGTACCCCCAAGACCTTCTCCTCAGGGTTCCTTTCAATCCATTCTCTCCTCAGTCTGTACTGATACCAGGGATTGCCCTGACCAGGTGCAGAATCCTGCACTTGGTCTCGTTGAACCTCATGAGATTCCCATAGGCTCAAGTCTCATGCTTGCCCAGGTCCCTCTGGATGGCATCCTGTCTGTCAGGCATGTCAGCACACACCACTCAGCTTGGTGTAATCTGCAAACTTACTGAGGCTGCACTCGATCCCAGTACGAACCAGTATGTTTGTTCTTCATAGATATAAAATAAATTTTGATACATTGTGCTTTATTTTTTCTGCTTGTTGAGGACCAGTGCTGTGTGTACTAATCTTCCATTGGAAAAGGAGTGGAAGCAGTTCTTGTGTTAGATGCATGTTAGTTATGATTTAATCCAAGTCTTTCTCTGTCAGTGTATTAGCACTTAATTTCCAGTTTACATTTTGTTCTTAATAAAACATAGTTTAAAATTTTGGGTTTGGAGTTTTAATAATATCTGGGCTTTATTCTATCATTGGTCAGTGTTAGTTTTTACATAGTGATTAAATCTTCTACAAAATTTTAGAAAAATACACAGAAACATAGTGCAAAACAATTTCTGCATTCTGTGGTGCTGTTCAGTATTGAGTTAAATTTGTAAATACATTGTTATCAAATTTCACATATGACGCATTACAGTTAAACTTGTCTACATAATGGGGCTGACACCTGATAGCAGTGTCACTCTTAATGTAAGTTGACCTTTCAGTTGCTTGTTCTGCTCTAGTTCTGTCAGCATCATGATGTTCTCTTTATAATCCTCATCAGGAATTGTGGCTTTGGTGCTAAGTACAAAGGTGATTCCTCTCCATTGGGTCAGAAGGCTGCTTTTGCAGGATTTCTGATTTTTTCGTAAGACAGAAAACAGTATTTGCCTTTCACACCTGGTCATGTAATTGTGGTCAAACACCCTTCACCCCATTCAAAGCCTGTACACTGTGTGGGCTTCAAAAGGAAATTCTTATTCGCACCAGAAAGCTGGACTGTAAGACAAAATAGGAAAAATCTGTTGCATATATAGCTGATGTTCTGACATTAAAAAGAAATCTCTCACAAAATGATGATGGTTTGTTCCTGTAGGATGAACAGGAAGTATGGTTATAACTGGAAAGATTGTTGTTGTTGCTGTAAAAATGAATGTATCAAGCTTAAGCAAATATTAGCCTATCACCAGTTATTATAGGTCTTTGTGCACTATCGGTGAGTTATGAAAAAAGTTGAACACTTTCATAAAACTTTTGTCTCTCAGAATAGCTGAAGTGAGTTATTGTAATTAAAAATGAAAAAAATAAATCTCAGGATTGACTGGTTCACAAAGGGTTTTATTGGAACAGAGAACTCCACCACTATCTTGTGTGCATAATGCCATGAAAAAAAGATATTCTGAAAATAAAATTTAATAGAAGCATGTATTGACCAAATAAATGCAAGTGCTTTTGCCTTTTTATGCTTTGGAAGTTCTCTTTTAATTTCTCTTGATAGTTTATTTCCCCACCAGCTGTGAGTAGAGGAAAGGCACTTCCTTAGTTCAAGTAGTGGTTATGATGTGATGAAATAGTGAATTAAAAACATCTCATTAAACAGATACCAGTAGCTGTCGTAGTTTGATTTCAGTTTGTGCACAGGTCTTAAATATTTGTGGGGTTTTGGTTTTTTTTGTGGGTTTTTTTTTTTTTGAAAATGCAAGGTAGCAAGTATTAGCCTTTCCTAAATGCATTTGAAAGCTGGTTGTGATAGACTGACTTGGAGGTTGGGGTGGGGAGGGAGAAGGCAGAACGTAAACCCTTTTACGTTATTTAATTGTAGCGTTTGCTGGTTAGTTTAAAGGTAAAAGTTTGTAATCTTGCTTGGAAAGTGGGAACTACAAAGATAAATACTGCAGAACCTGGAAAAAACAGTAGAGGTTATTCAGCAGTCCCCCTTCCTTTTAGCCTCCCTGAAGGTTCAGGAAAAAGCAAACGGAAAGAATAACCAAACAGAATGAGCACGCATCTGATGTTTAATCCCTCCTCCAGCACTTTTTATGTACATAACCAGAAGTCACTCAAGCAGCTGCAGCACATTAGTTCCAATAGTTTAACCGGCAGCTTTACAGCTCCGACAAAGGCTGTGCTAGAGCAGTTTCTTCCTCCCGCGCTCACTTGCCCTGATAGCTAGTAAGTGATCTTTGGCAGCAGGGCTGTGAGAGGAGTGGTAATGTTTAATAGGTTTCTGTGGAGGAGTTAGCTTGCTTTTTTCTTTGTAGATCATTATCTATAGAGAGACGCTGAGGGCAGGCGACACCATGCTGAAAACAGAATAGGCTGAACTGGAACTGGAGCTCTGCACAGTTCTTGGGAACTGATTTAGAAAGGAAATATTTTAAGCAGTTAAGCCAATATTCGATTGTATTAGACCTTAATAACAAACTTAATTTGGAAAGATGGCTCAGCAGACAAGTCTGGACACTTTGGCTGTTCCTGAAGGGGATAATACACATTGTCAAAATCCATGGTTAAATGAAGATCTTGTGAAGACCCTGAGGGAAAACTTGTTGCAACATGAAAAGTCCAGGACATCTAGGAAATCTTCATCTGCTTCTCCCCGGCTGTCTCCAGTTATTTCTCCTCGAAACTCTCCAAGGCTTTTGCGCAGGATGCTTTTAAGTAGCAACATACCAAAACAGCGGCGTTTCACTGTGGCACATACCTGGTAAGAACAAAGTGGGTTGTCATGAAATATCAGCTTAACTTTTTTTCTTGGAGTGGTATCTCCCCCATATCAGTGCTTCTGTTTGTTGGGTTGATCCCTGCATATGTCTCACTGGTTGAAAGAGGCAGTTCTAATGTGTGACTCAAGTTAATTTCAGACTTAAATTTTAAAATAGCCATTTATACAAAGTAAGAAAACATGTATTTGCTTGCACAACAGCTACTTTATTTCCTCTGATTTCTTAGGTAACAATTCTTTTCTTCCACTTCTCCAGAAATAAAACCTGGAGTCTTAAGAAGGATAAGTACTTATCTCATTCTGTGCTGTTCAGGCCAGAGTGAGTAGGCATTTTTTCTTCTTTAGTGCACCTTTTAAATATAATTCATGTATTTGTTGGCAACTTATGAGCCCTCTGCCCCTAAGTAGAATAGTATGAGTTTGTTTCTCTTTTAAGCAAATGAAGAAAGACATGATAGAGAAGAATGGTGGGACTAGATACTGTATATGAAACAGTGATTTTTATTCAAGCAGTCGCTAGAATGAGTGGAGGAAAGTCAGAAAGGAAACCCCTAGCTAAATGATTCATTCGTACTGCTTCTTTTGTAATTTAATAATTTCCTAGACATGCGTTTTAATCAAATCTATACAAGACATTTATTTTGTTGCACCCACCTTCTGTAAAACGATAGTATCATTTCATTACCTAGTTTATTATTTTAAAAAATGTTACATGAGAGATTATTCTAACTCAATGATACATTCCTGTTTGCTTTGATGGTCCTGAGATATTGATGTCTTCATGTTCTTGTGATATTTTTTCCCCCCCTTATTTTTCAAATAAAAATGCAATATGAAGAAAGGAGGGCAATGAAATATGTTCAAAGTAAGTTATGCATTCTAAGCAGCAAATGGATATGCTATTCAAGTTTATCTTCATTTGTCTGATGTTAGATTTACACCATAGCTATGCGACTGGTATGTGCAATGCATATTGTGTACATGTGTGCCTAAATCTTTACTGTGTACGTATTTGTGTAGCTAAAATACTCCCTTGATAAAATATTTTTTTACCCTTTGAAAATATGAGGAAAAACACACATGCCTTTATACTTAAAGAATATTTGTTTTGAAACCAGTGTGCCTGGTCAGAAATTGCATGTGTAACAGAGAAAACAATGAAATTAGGATATGTCATGTTACTTTGACAATTATGCATAAATGCAAAGAACATTAAGGATCTCTAACTGCTGGTGTGCATTAAATATTATATAAAACAGTCTATACATAATTACATGTAGGATTAAAAAAACCCCATCAAACAGAGCTGTTTAACACTGTGAAATGAAAATAAGAATTTGTGAAAGTTTACAGAGGGAAATGATCATGTGTGATCATGTATGTGTTATGGCAGTTCAAGAAGACAGAAAGGAAGGGTATTAGAAGGGACACGTATGAAGAGGTTTGGGCAACATGAAAAGGCAAGGGCTGGCATAATATTAAAAAGTGGAATTTTGTTTAAATGCATTTCCCCTAATGAACTTCAGAAAGTTTTGAGTTTGGGTAGACAGCCTGTTTCAGAATGATGTGGAGTGTGGGAAATGCTTGCATTTTTCTCAAATATGTGAAATACTAGGCCTGCAAAATACTGTAGTTGAACAATTCATAGCTATTTCTAAGTGATTTGTAAGACTGGCAGCTTAGCAGCACTTTTTCTTCAGCAAGTAGAGAAGTAGAGCCAAACAGAGAGTTACAGTAAATTACACGAGAACCTGCAAAGAATAGTATTGCAGAAGTGAAGATGGAGGAGAAAAAAACCCAACAAACCAAGTAATAATATATGTGATCAGACTTGCAGGCGTATGAAGGGAAGCAAAAGCACTAGTACGCTTACGTAATTTATTTGTTGATAAACGTCATGAAGTTCGTAGCTACTGATACGTCTTCACTTGGTTATCTATTTAGAAAACTGAGATCTTGTGTGATAGACATGTGGTTTGTAGATTCTTTGACTATAGAGGCAGTGTAGTGGTTAATTCCATATTCATATATTCCATTTTTGGCTGCTCATACAAAAAAAAGGTAGTTTTGAAAATTTAGCAGTTGTAAGCTTACTCCAAAATGTTGTACTGTAAAGGATCCATTCTGATTTTAGTACATATAGTTTGTTCCACCGTAATTATGACCTTCTCTGTAAATGCTCTAATTTTTTTCCATTTCTAATTTAATCTGGTTTGTACTTAAAGAATACAAATGGAATTTCTGCATACATCTTTCTTGTTTAGTCTACTGTTCATACAGGCATTGAAAGTTTTAATAACTTGATCTTGTTCAAGCCACCAGTAAGTTGGAAAGCCATTGTGACTTTTCAAAATACCATGAGTTTTATAAATTTAGTATTTTTTATGTTTTATTTTTCCTATGATTAGAAGCTTATTTATATAGGTAGTATAAGAACTAAATGTATTAACACAAAAGATATTGCTGTGTGTTGCAGTGATGCCAACTACCACCACAGACCCTGCACATCAGAACAACTTACTCAGGTTGTACCCAACTCCCTGATTTCCAGGATCTGAAACGACATTCAGAGTCAAGAAGTGGGTGTCAGCTTGATGAATTGTTCTGGCAACATGGTTTTTCCCTCTTTCTTTCATAAGGCACATAGCTTTCTCCCTGCAATGGCCTGGGATGCAGAACTCTTGACACCAAAATGCATTTTCTTTATTATGTGACCATTACCCTTTCACAAGAATCATTGAGTTATCATTTTTAGTCGTATGGCAGAAATATTCAGTCTTGTAAAAACTGCATAAATGACCTGCTTGTGAACTGTCAAAAATGCCTCAATTTTTTTGTTGTGTGATGAGGTATACAATCATAGGGTTCAATGTTCCCATACATGTCCATTTACACAGCGGGGCAATTGTATATAAGGTAAAAGGCGTGTTAACTACTTGTGATTAAAAAAGGTGATGCCCTATGTAAGCCTTTAAGACCTCTGTAGGTTGCTTTATGGTTCTGCTTGAAAAATTGGACCATTGTGTCTTCTGAAAACCATGTGTTGCATAAAAAATTGTCATGAAAATTGGACACAAACTGGACCATTTTGTAAGGAATGCTTAGGAAAGTCATACAGGTAATCTTACCCATAACTGTGAAATTAACTTAAATCTTCTTTAACTTTTAGCCTGGATCGCTCTCAGTTTATAGATAACGTCAGTCTACAGTCTGTAGGAAACCATCATAGCAACTGAAAGGCAACACGTGTTTCAAAGCTTTGTGGCCAGGAATTCAAACGTACTGTAGCCAAAACCACTTCAACTTACTCAGAAATCTGCAGTGTCTTACTGTAAAAGTAATCATAACGCTTTAAGATCTGCTCAACATGATCTTGCGGCAGCACGTATTACAACCAGACATGGACAAGATAAATGGAGTCCTCCGCTATGTGCTTGATTGTCCTGATTGGCTCTTTGTAGGCTTTCCCAAGCTGCCTAATACCCCAGTGCAGCTTGGCAGGAGACATCATTAGGGTGGGATCAGGCGTGGTGGGATTTCTGATGAGCGAGTGCCTTCAGTTATACAGGGAAGGAGACTCTCAGTTCCCCAGCTGTGTGAACAGCCAGTGTGTGTGAAACATGTCCAAAGGGCTGGGAAAGGCTGTTCAGACACTTCAAATCATACAGCTTTAGTAACTCATGTGGGAAGGCAGCTTTCCTTTATTTTCCATTAACAATTCCTTTCTGTTGGAAAGGGAGGAGAAGCAAGAAGCATAAATATTTGGAGGATAGTAAGGTCAGTGCAACATAACAACTACACTGTATCTATTTAATTGGAAGTATGAAGGCATGTCATGCATGTGCTTGATTTCTCTGGCCTTTATTATTTGCTGCTTTAATACCTCTCAGTAGCCATGGAATGCTCAGGGTTTTTTTCCTCTGTTGTGTAGAACTTTGGGCAGAATATTTGCTGCCTTTGTGATTTGTGTGTGTTCAGATGCAGCAAATAGTGATATATAACATATTTTTGATTATAGAAAGTGGGTTTGTTATTCATGGATCTGTTGTCGTCTTCCCCTTTGAGATCTGTCCCCTCTCCAGCTCTTCTGGGGTTGATTTAGTACTTTCTGATGTTCAGGGGTTTTGGTTTTGCTCTTTAGATTTTTTTTTTTAACATGCACCCCAAACCTACCCATTTAGTATGACTACTAACTGTAAGAATAGAAGTATGTGCTCAGTTATATAGAGTACTTTCATCTGAATTCAGCCAGCCTTTGTCCCCACCCATAGTAAATAGTTTTAGATTGACTTTGGCATTCAGATGTGAAAACGATAGATGCCTTAGAAATAGTTTAGATAGATATGGGTAAGGTGTGCCATTTTAAGTTTCAGGAATGTAACTGACATAAGGGTACTGATAAACTCAGGTCTTTGTTTATTTTCATTGCACAACATCTTTTCATGTACTTTTAGCACTAATTGCAAAAAACCAAGAAAACCTCAAGTGTTAGTTATAGGTGGATTGCAGAAGACCAACATATATTTAACTTGATGTGGTTCTACACTGCCCAGTTCAGTGTATTTATGTGGAAACTACTAAACTATGATGAAGCAATACCAAACTGAAACTATAGACTTTTTCTCACTACAATTTTTTTCCCATTTTCAAGAAATTTTCTTCAAAGGTTTTTAATGCCTGTCTATGTATTCCTCTCCTTCACTACTCAGTGCTTTTCAGGGAACTGGATTACAATTTGGTGTATGAAAAGCATTTCAAAGGGAAAATCCATCAAGGCAGAGTAGGATAATTGTGCTAAGAACACTAGAGAAGGATAGGATTCATAGTCTCTATACTCTGTGTATGTATGCCCTATACTAACAGCTGAAATGTTCCAGAGAGTTGTGCAGAGTAGATTGAACTTCTGTGGAAAAAAATCTGAGTGTTATGGAAGAGTATTTCAAAGAGAAGCCAGATTGCAACAATTTTCCTGATTTAATTAGATGCATGTACTCATGAGATTAAAAGCAGTGTTTACTCAGGTTGCAGATGAAATAAAATTTAATTAACAATAACATCCTTTTGGAACTATTAAAGTAAAATGTAAAGTTTAAGAAGAGAAGATTATTTTAGTGAGATGAAGATAAGTTGCACATTTACATATGTGACTGTATTTGTTTCTGTTCAACTAGGAAAATATCTGAGTTTCTTCTACTACTTTTTCTCACCTAAGTTTTCATCACACTATATAAATCAGCTGACCAAATATTACATAAGGTTTTAGACAAGTTAACAACAGGCATGTTACAGAGTACTGTCTTCTATTGGTTTTCAGAATTTTTAGAATGGGTTACCTTGCTTCATTTCTGGAATAGTATGTGATCCTCTCCATATATAATGTAAAGATATTCATAATTGATGCATAAATAATTCCCAGGAAATAATTTAATTCACAATATTGCCACAGAGACACACTACAAACGTGTGAGATAACCCAATCCACATATTCACCCTTTTCTTGAATTCCTGTTATGTAAAGTGGGGCATGATTGTGTGGATGCTTGTAAACAAAGAGGCAACAGGCTGGCAAAGACAATATGTATATTTGATGGGAGTTTTGAATGTGCTATAAAAGCTTCAGAAATTTCTTTTCCTTTTTGATTTCACATAGTAATACTCACCTCTTAATAGATGTATTTCTTTGAGAATAGATATCCTTAGAATTTCTTTACCACAGCCTAGCAACCAGTTGGCTTTTCCTTTCATACATTCTTGAAGAGCTTCATCTTCTTTGAGATTTGCAAGTATTACACCAATGTTTTTTCTCTTGTGACATCTCTTCCGTATCTCATGAACTTTTTGGCATTTTATACTTCTGTTTCCTGTAGTATCAAGCATGATTTTTCCACTGGTGGTCCAGGAGAACACAGAGCCTAAAATTTGGAAGAGTTTATTCCAACAATAGATGTTAACATTGAAGTGAGACAGAAGGGTGGAAGAGAGTTCTTGGCATCTCTGTCTGTCAAGTTGCCAATCCCATTAGGGAGCAACCATTGACTGGAACCATCGAGTTTTACTCTGTCAAGGGGCAGACTACTGTCAGACTTCTGATTTATACAGAAGTTCAGTGACATGTTTGCTAGCAAAAGGCTTATTTCTGCCCTGATCTAGAGAAAATGGACAGTCTTAGAACTGGTCTCTGGCTGGGGCAAGTTATTGGTGCTTAGCCTGTGTCTGCAGTAGAGTGTGGTCACTCTGTTGTGCTGGGATGCACTCATGCCCAACTAGTATTTGATCACGGTCACTAGATACTATTGACAATCTGCTCTCACTTCAAAGTTTTAGGGAACTGCGGCTTTACGCTATGTAGATCAGTACATGTAATAAATTTATAGTGGGTTGACTTTACATTTTCTAAACCCTCAGAATTCAACAGTCTTATCTTCTTTCTCCTATATCAGACATAGTGTGACACTATATGGCTAACGCTTCATGTTAGCACAGAATTTCTTTTCTGGTCGTTGTATATTCCCCTCTTAGGAAACATTTAGGATCTATCCACTATATTCAAGAGCTTACTTTTATTAAGTTTTTGGATTCAGTTCTTTAAAAATGAACATGTACAGAATTAATAGAGCAAAATAGTAAAATTTTGTGCATGCACAGAGTGAAATGTAAGAAAAGGACATAGTCTGTTTCATTTATTGTTTTATAAAGAAACCCTTGTGATCATTCCTAATGCTTTAATTGTAACCTGTTTTAAACAGTGATCAGATCTCTTCTGTGATCTTCAGTGTACCAAATTTATCAGTACTCATTAAATATTCTTCTTACAACAGATAGAACCAACTAGTTAGAATCTTGTTGTGACAAGAGCTCCACAAATATGCTCCTGACAGTGAGGCTGATTATTATACACTAGCAGCCACAGACTTTTATGGCCAACAGATTGTTCAAATAGGCTTGGAATACTTTAAGGTGTAATAATGTGTGAGAATGAATGATGTACAATTAAATACATTAGATTTATGGACCAGACTAACTTTAGCTGGAATACCCAGGTACCTTCAGAGTATTCTTTAATGCAGGAAATTGTTTCGGGGATTATCTCTTGATAGCATTACCATGATAATTAAAAAAAAATAATAATTATGGATTAATTAATGGAACATATGAACTGTGTATATGTGTGATTATTTGTGGTGTATGTTTTTTGGGCTTCTTTGATAAATCTGTATCTGCTGAGTCTGACAAATAATCTCCAGAACAAGGGGTAGGAGTGCACTAGATAAGAAATCTCCACAAGGTGTTTTAAAGATATCTGTCTCTATATTCATTTCCCCCTGAAAAAATAAAATATGTCAGCAATTAAATTTTATCCAGAGTAAATTTTATAAATGGTGTGATTTTTCCAGCTTTATCTGAACAATATATATATTTTCATATTAAATAATTAAAGAAATAGTAGGCATTTCTGATGTGCATTTTAATATTAAAACAGTTTTCCAGTTGTATTCAAATAAATTATCGATTTATTTGACCATTACCATAAACATAATTTTGCGTTGTAAGAGATAAATGCAACCACAGATAACATTGGGGATGGGAAGGTTCATTGAATGAAGAATCAAACAAGCTAGCTGTTGTATTTCCAGTCTTGCTGTGCAGCTGTAAGAACCTTGAAAATCTCCTGTACTTTCATAAGCACAGTCATAAGCAATAAGAGCTAAGATTTTTTAATCTATCGTCTTGTCTACTTCTTGGACCTATTCATTATCATGCACATTCGCAAGACAGAAATTGAATTTGCCAAAGGTGTTAATGACAACCTTAGCATGTAGCACATTACATAATCAAAAAGAAAAATAATGATTTGTGTAAATGCATGCTGTCATGGGAAATAGATTAGACCACATAATTCAATGTAGAAATCCAGCAAGAACACAAAAAGTGCTCATTAAAAGGCCTAAGAACTGACTGCATGATAAGGTCTCTTCCCCACATAAAAAATAATTTACTGCAGAAGAAATATCTGAAACTTACAATGCTTTTCCAAGTATATATCACTCTTTTCCAAGGAATGAAACGTATGTGAGGGAGAGCTAAGTTAGATACTCCAGCTACAGAACAATTATTTAAGAATAATGGTGTACTTAAATATTTCTTACTTATTATGATAGTCACAGTCTGGAGACTTCGTGTTGTTCTTTTGTGGGTGGAATGTATTTGTCTGCAGTGACCATACAAGGTTTTTGTAACAGAGAAGGAGCTGTTGCTGCTATAGCCACACAACGGTTTGTGATATCTGATGGCACTAGTGCAGAAGCAGCTGTGACAATACCAAGATTTGTCCTTTGATCAACAGTAGCTTACCAAGAGAAACAATGTTAAAACACATATTTATTGCGAGTGTCAGGACTGGGAAATGGCCTATGAGAAAACTTAAATCCCATGACATGGGTACCGGTAGCAATTTTAAAAGTAACATGAAGGCTGAAGCATGCTGAGCTCAAGACTGGACCCCATTTCAGTGCGTCAAAAAACCATCTCCACAACAAAAAAGATTTTTAGGCATGAACTTCATGATAAAATTTGTGAGGACTTTTCTAATAAAATATTGGAAAATATTCATTTATTGTGCCTGAAATATTTAATTGTAAATACTTCAGATTTTTCTACCCCCCTGGCCCCAAAGTAATTGCTGAGAGCAACTAATACCTTCTTTTGCCTTACCTAGAGGCTGTGAAGGAAGGACTTCTGCTGAGCTACGAGACAGAAATCACAGTATCATGTATTCTGTTCACGTAGGTGGCAACGAGTAATAGAAATGTTATACATGTATTATAGTTATATTATCATCTATTATATGAGACATATATACACCCTATGATGCAACACCAGGTTCTGCCATTACTGCTTTTCTAAATATAGACTTGTTTTCCTTTAAGCCACCTCTCTTATTTTAGCAAATTCACAGTATATTTAGTGGCCATATCTGCAAATCATTCTTTCTTTTCTCCTTTTACATAATCAAAATTTCTTTCTGATCTGTTTTGTGGGTCTTTGCTCCAGTCTGAAAGCCTTCCCTTTTTAAAGAACTCAAACGTGTTCTGCATAGACCTTAATGAAATTCTCCTTAAAACACTATTGTACACACTGTTGTCTCTTTATGGTAGCCGTCTGATTCCCATTATTGCACCTGTGAAGGTCAGTGGCTTACCAACCATTCTCCTGAGACCTCCATATCCTATATTGTCTTACGTGGAAGTTCACCTGTAAGAGAGAACATAAATATTTTGCTGTTCATTATCTTGTACGTCCATCAGATTTTGTTGGGACAATGGTCTAATCTTTTCTGTGATTTATGCAAGAATCTCTTAATCTGGTTTGTAAACTGACAGCCACTAAAGGGTGTTTCCCAAGAATACAATTTGTCAGTATTCCTATCAAGTAAATACGTACCACAAAAACCCGAAAAATGTCTTCACAATTATGAATATTTTCTTCAGAATCTTTGTAAACAGTGGTTTTGGATGGGTTATTCCAACTCCCTTTTTTCTCCCTAGTATCTGCCATTTAATTGTACTGCTCTTCATGTAACAGTTGTGGGGTTTTTTAATTATAAGGCTTCTCAGAGGATGATTTAATCTCTGGTCCCCTCAGAGAGTATATTAGAATGTAGAACATGATCTCAGTGCTGATGAATTTAAAACATGCCTTGTGAACCTTTAGGAAGGTATCACTAAAAGTAAACATTTATTTCATCAATTCTTTTGCAAACTGTCAAACAAAAATGGTTTTTACCTAATATCTAATTAATTGTTAAGAAATGTGATACATTACTAAGAATTTTTAATTTGTAAATAATGCTAGACTCTGTACAGACAGCATTGAAAAGGGTTTTCACAATCCCTGGAGAATCTGCTGGAAATGCTATTGATATGCTGAGCAGGAGTAGCTCCTTTTCTGACGTGAAGCTCATCTCACACGTCGGAGGGAGTAAAAAGAAAACCTCAGCTGAGTCCAAGGAGGAAAACCTCAAAGTTTCATTCTCCATACATTCTCAGAGCTGTCTATTTCTCCAGACTACATGCTGCATTTAATTACAATGTCTCTCTAGACATACCTCACACAATAAAAAAAGTTTTGTATCTTGTGGCTTTGCTGCAAGCTGCTACTTGCATGTCCAAGGTGCAACGATCATCACTGATCAAAAATAAATAAAATAAATTTATTTGCATTTAAAAGCCTTATAAAAATGTCATCTATTATTTGAATGCACACAATGAAACATCATTGTTAAAATACAGAGAAGGTAAGGGCAGGTAAAAACATGAAGTGACCTTGGACTGTAACAGTTGTTTGGTAATATTTTTTGATTATAAGCTTGTGCTGTGAGCTGGAACTGTTCAATAGTTGCTGTTTCCATCCACACCCTTTTAGTAATAAAATGTTATACTTTAGTTGTCATAGAGGGAGTTATATAGAAGACAAAAAGAATTTACTTTGAAATGGAGACCACTTAATATTATAAAGGTGATCCATACTTTAGTAACAAATAGGGTGGCATATGGTAAGTTATGTAAGAATTTATGCTTAGAAAACTGGATTGAAAAGTTCATGAAGCCTGCATCAGAAAAGACTATGGCTCTTTCATACTTTAGTGTATATATGGTGCAAGAAAAATCTTTCAGTAAAAGGAGAAGTAGTCATGAACAGATAATGTACTTTTTCTTTGATATAGTCTTCCTTTGTAAAATAAAGTAGTTATATAAAATGTGTTTTAATTCTTTTAAGGAGGTTTAGACTTTGAACTAGACTTAGCTTACTATATAGATTCTGCAGAAATAACTAATATTGAATGACTTCTGTATAATTAATTCCATCTATATAATATTTTTATCATGGAAGCGCCCAATTTTACTGTGAAGGTTAGAGTACTTTTGCAAAGAAGTGGTCTGGTTAAATATATTACATTTTGCAGACAATAATGGAAAGACTTCATAAACAAATAGTATTTAAGAAGTAGCAGGGTAGCTAGTTTGGAAGCACTTGAATGCACATACAGTTACATGAGCGCAAATAAGGGACAAAATTACACCAGCTAGTGGTAATGCCTTGTCAGCAACATTTAGATTTGGGGCTTAGAAGGGCTGAAGAAAAGCAGGTATCATCATGTTGGGGCTTATATGGCAGGTATCCTATGGAGAGCCATTAAAACTGTCAGACTCGGTTTTTGTCTTCTTGAAGACTGATGATGCCTCAGTATGTTGACCAATGGGTTATAATGCAGGCCACGTACAGTATTATAAATGACCATCTAATTTCAGACTACTACCATTGTTGTTTGCTTATTATCACCAGTATAAAGAGTGAGAAATAATGATTTTCCCTGCCAAAGCCCTCTTCTGTGTGCTATTTGCCAACAGTGGTAAATTAATTTGCCACTAAATCTCTAACAAACTTCTTAATTGCTTTCATACTTAGCCTGATATAGTTGTTTGATTACATTGCTAGATGAGGGATTTTGGTACTAGATTGGAGTTGTTTTACCTTTTCAGGAGCTTTATTGCCCCTAAAATAATGGTACTTGAATCTTATTGCACTTTCATGCAGTCAATAACAGAAATAATCAGTATCATCTTTAGAATAAAATGGCTCAAAAATGCTTTTGATAATGTGAAAAATAAGGTTACTATGCCAAAATATGATTTTCTGGATAATTGATGTCCTTACTTGTAACTCCAAAAAGAAGAATCTTGCTTTTCTATAAATGATTAATAAAATATTGCTTAAGCTGGTAGCTTGTGACTCACTCCTGAGTAAAAATCTTTGGTTAAGGATCAGGAAACATTTCTATAAAACCTGTTTCTGCTCCATTCATTTATTCGGATAGAGTACTAAATTATAACATTGAATCATTAATTATCAACTACCTATGTGGTTTTGAGGAGAAAATGAATTGACTTGACCAACTTGGTAGGACATGAACTTTGGGTACCTCTAAATTTTTCACGGTGAATAATAAAGCACAGTTTAAACATTTGAGAAAGTTTTTCTTGATTAAATAAGTAATCTATTGAGGAGCACTTAAATCAGTAGGAAAAAATGTTGTCCCTTTTAAATCGACATCTCTGACATCACAGTGATGTCATTATGAGGTCACAATGGAAAACAAAAATCATGAAGTTATGTGAACTACTTCAGAGCTGAACTATTCTTCATGCTCTGCAGAAGTAAAGGCATGATTGCTGTGTGACTGTTGTGTGAAAATCATGTAGCTCTAGAGAACGAGCTTCTCAGCTGAAAGAAAAGGTACGTACTTTAACAAAATATAAAAATCCAGCTCACACTGAAAATCATAACAGGCAAATAGGTGCTAGGGTTACCGAGTCTTGTAGGCAAATTCAAGCAGAGGAACACACAGCCTTGTGGATATAGTGTGAGACTGTGTCGAAATTTCCTGGGTAAACCTAGCTCTTCTTTCAGTTCCCGTCCTTTGGATTCAGCAGGCTTGTTTGTACTCTATTGTTCTAATTTCTAAATACTTGAAATAAAACATTATAATATTTATCTGAGGAATGCTATGTTAGTATTTTTCAAATGCTTTCCAAGTATGAAGAGCTATCACTGCTTACAGATCAAAAGAATGATCACATTTCGTCTTCTAAATATTAAATATCCATTTATAGAATGTTTTCACTAGAAGAAACTAGGTATTGTAGAAATCTAAGAAAACATTGTCTTTGTTTTGAACTTCTTAACTGTAGTAGAAACCAAATCAATGTAAGTTTTAGAGGCTTTTTTTTTCTTGTAATTGTAAAACTATCCACTGATCTGTAGCAATAATCTGGAACATTAATGTAGTTGAGTATGACAAGTAGATCTGAACTCGTTTATCTTGCTTGTCATCAGGCTTACCAGTTCAGGGATATGCCACACTAACCCTGACTGTGCAGTTCAAAGCTGAGTTGTGTCGGATCCACAGAAAAAGCAGGCAATGCAAAAATGTGCCTGCTTTCGGAAAGTCGTAGGCATCTTCTGGAGTGGAGAAAAGGCCAAAACACAGTTTTACAGAGTGGTGTCTCTTTTTTAAATACAAAGCATATGTGCCCTGCTTCGCTTATTACAGCTTCCAATGTCTGCAAAAACTGAGGGGCAACAGATCTCTGCCTCTTTTTCTGTTCTGCTCAACCAGAGACGTACTGGTCTCATGGAAAAAATGGTTGTGATCACTGTTAAAAAGCACCTCTATTGATCATAATATGTGCCATACAAAGAGGGCAGACTGTGGGTGCTTGGGCAAGCAATTCTGGCATTTCTTAACATTTGAAAAACTATCTTGCAATCTTAATATCCTATTCTGTAAGAAATTTTGGACTATAGATTGGTTTTTTTAAAATTGTTTTTTAATGGGGAAAAAAATCCCAAACAAACAAAAACCCCATCTCAACATGTCGTTTTGTGATGTCCCCTTCATTACTGTTCTGCAGGCTTAGCTATACTCTGTCGAGCTTCTGTCCCTGTATTAACAAGGATTGACAGGGAGATGAATGAACTTTCTAATGTTGGGATGCTGTAACCCCATAACACCTGACTAAGTACATGAACCCATCTGGAAAACAATCATCTAACAGAAAACACTGAAGAAATTACACTTTTTTTTTGTATTTGTTGGGGGACTGTATTATCCAGGTGACCAGCTTGTTATGAACAAGCCAATTTAAATATTCCATTTTAAATATAATTTCTCTTACTTAAAAGTTATCTAAGCCCTCTGGGATAAAAAAAACCCCAAACTGGATTGCTTCCTGCAAAGAAATCTTGGCTGATCTTGGCATATTTCTATAATGATTACCTATCAGTGACTCAACTTGAGGGGTGTGTTGACTAGTTGGAGTCTAAAAATGGTGATTTTTGAAGTTTTGCACTTCTAGGGGACAGTGTTCTATTTTCCCTGCTAATCTGAAGATCTGAACCTAAAATTCACCCTCTGAAAATAGACATAGAAATTAAATATTAAAGCATGTAAATTTTGAAATTTAAAGTCTAAATATATGTTCTCTTGGGTTTTTAATTAACTTTAATTTTACATTCTGCTTCTTGGTTATTTTCCATACTCACAAGGGTGGCAATTAGTCCCCACTTGTCATTGATGGCATTTCTTTCAATGAAATATGTATCATATGAGTGGTGAGTCATGCTGTAGATAAGGGGTTAAGACCAATATGGCAAAGTAAACCATTTCTTTGCCGTCTGATACCTTTTGGATATAACTTTCCTGAGACTTTCATGTATACTATTTCTGCACCTGTAAGACCCCTGAAATTTGTGCAGAGCACTCACTGCAATAGTATAAATAAATTATTCTGTTTCTACAGCTCTGAAAACAAAAGCAAGTGGGGAAGACAGTAAAGAAAAGGCTCCTATTCCAATAGTTTTTATAGTGACATTACAAACAGAATTCTTCTTCCAGTGCAAAGAAGGAGTAATTGTATGGTGGCAAAGAAATATTTCTTAATGAAAAATTCAAGCTGGGACAATACAAATATTATAGTACTCTGAAGTACAGAGATTCTTCAGGAGGTGAAATGTTTTAAAATTATTTCACTGTGAGGAAAAAAAAAAGTAAAAATCTATTTTAAAAGCAAAATAATTTAAACATTACAAACTCAGATAGATATTGGAACTTGAATGTTGTTCAAGATTCTTTTTGCTATTGCATTCTGGGGAAAAAAAATCAAAGTAAATACAAAGTTAACGTGATGCTGGCCATATCCTTAATGTGGAGAATGTGGAGGGCAGGGTGGCTAAAACGTTATGAAAGCTTTGCTAAAAGAAATGATAGTGGATTAATTTTGCCATGTTGTTTTGTAAATAAGCATTTTCCATATCCTAAGTCCCACAGGAATGTAAGTATTTTCTTAAATGTAGATTATATTTCTTCATGTCTGAAAGAAAAAATACCAAATGCATGAATTATTGCTGCCAGCGCAAGACGATATGCATGCAACACTGAAATGAATGCGTGTTGACTAAAATAATGTAAAAGTCAAATCAGGAATGAAAGACAAGGGTAAAATTGAATAAATACATTTAAAAAATGAGAGCGAGAAAGCACAAGTAAACCACTTACATCTTGAAGCGTTATTAAAGTAAATTAGCTTGTTGCTGTTGTTGAAGTGAATCTTAACCTGAGACTATTTTTTGTATATATTAAAATTACCTGAGTATATTTTTGTACAGCTTTGAATTCTTTGTTTTGTTTTGGTTTTTGTTTGGTGGTTTGTTTTGGTTTTTTTCCCAGTCCTAGCAATTCATCCATTTAGAAACTCAACAACCAGTTATAAAAATAACTTAGTTCAGAAAACACAATCTATCTGTGCTTGCTTCTGACTAACTTAGATGACCAGTGTAGAAGTTTTGGTCTGTTTGAGGGGAGAAAAATATGTATGGAATTAACAGCAACATGACAAAATAAATTATTTCCTTGGGAACTGGTTCTTCTCAACCATTGAACAGAGCAAAAATACTGGAGCAGTGAGACTTTATTGTTCATTGAAATGCACTGCTTTTGACAGTTAGAGACCAAGGATGCCAGAGAAAGTCCAGGTCTGAACATGTAGGGTAAGGTGTGGGTGGTATGTTGTCACAAGAAGTCTGTTAGCTGTTGAGTTTGCTCAGGTTAGAGATCAGTTTGCACGAAAGTGTTGCTGCCTGGAGGGTGTGATACCACGTCCATGGCTCTGAGCAGGCCTCCTCCCACGGGCTGAGCCTAGGATTACATGTGCTTGGGGAGCCCAGGATTACATGTGCTAGCCGAACAAATTGTCTTGATGCAATCACTGTTCTCATATAGCTGTATATTTAATTTGGGAGAGGAATAGGAATTTCACGTGTTCTCTTTTAACAGCATTTTTTACATGAATGCATTCATTTATTTATGCAGTGCTGTACAAAATTAACATAAATGTATGTCACTGTGAATACACATTTCACATATGTAGTGGCTGAAAACCTGTTGCAATTGGGTAGAAGTAAATATTCTACTATTTTTAACAGCATCAGTTAAATTTGCAGGAGATCTGAAACAGTAGAGATTTGTTAAAGATTTTTAAAATTCTGGTTGCCAGTGATGAAGATTGTACACTCTACAAAAAGTGAACAGGAACACTCCAGAAAGTAAATCAAAATTAATAAGAATAATTTTAACTGATCACTAATAAGATCATTAACTTTATTTCATTTCTCATGTTATAACTGAAATAGTTTTAAAGATTTTTAAAAATAAAATACAAGTAAAATAACAAATAAAGACTACTTTAACTCAGGATGAGTATTCCTATTACTATTCAATATAGTTTAAGTAAGCCCCTTTAAATTAAATCTTCTGTGAAATAGTCAGTGCTCAAGCTGGTAGGTACCCTCTGTCAGAATCCGAACTCCTCCATTCTCCCATCCGTCTGGACCAGACGAGGAGCACGTTCCAGAGCTGGCAAGGTTACGTGGTTATCATTTGGCTTTTATACCAGTTTAGTAATAGTCATTTACCAAGGTACTTGTTCCAAGGAGTGGCTGCACTGATTATACAGAGAGACAATATTATAGACCAACGGTGTCCTCTACACATGATGACTAGGAAGGAAAGAGGAAAAAAGAAAGGAAAAGAAAGAAAAAAAAAAAGAGATGGATTGGAATACATGAAATGGTAGGAACACAAATGCTTAAAATTAAAGCCCATGATAATTATGAGTTGTAACACCTTTTGGAACAATGACTAGCGCGCTGTGCAGTCATTACACTTTTCTGTGTTGCCTGGAAACTGGAGTGAAATGGCCACATTCATTTGCCGCTTGCCCCAGCTCTCCCCTGCTGTAGTGTTTGAAACATCAGAGCAGAATGCGCACCGGGCAGAACACAGCTTAGGAGTAAAACACTGGTAAACCCATTAACTGTGTATTTTTTCTAAAATGTGATTAGGGCTACTACATTTCAATACAATATAATACTGCAGAGAAAAAAAAGGACAAATGTTCAGTAATATAGGGCTATTGCAGTTCTGTTAATCAGCAGCATATTTTCAATGAAAAATGGAGCTAACTCCAACATTCAAAATGGCAATTTTTAATATCCTGTCTGAATAAGTGGTATGCTTCATGCCTGGCAAACTTTGGTATGTTATGGACTGTGAAATATTGGTAATATTTATAATTAAAATATTTATTAAAAACCATTAGAATTAATAGATGTAATGAAAGACAAGTGGATTCTATACAATTTAATGAAAAGGAACTATTTTTTGTGTCAAATATCCTTAAAAAAAAAAAATACATTGGTGATGCAAAGGATAAAACCAAAGTTTGTTTTATTGATCGGGTTATTTGTCAAAGACTAGCTATTTCTGTTTAGACGGCTGTAGAACAGAAGCTAACGTTGTTTGACAGTGCGTGGTTTCTAAGTAAACTTTTATTTTCTTAGTCAACGCTTCTTTGGAATATTTTCATGGCTGGAAAAAAAGAATATTTTTCCACAAGTGTTATTTTTCAGTCCAGCAGTCAGTGGAAAAGAATACGCTGCCAGTGTAAGGTATTCAAAATGCCTGCCTAGCCAAAATTTAACTGTACTGTGATTTGTACGTCATCAAGCTTAATTCCAAGTGTTAAAGGCCAGTATTAGCACTTCTACAGTGTGTGTAAACTCTATCGTACACTACTTCTTGGAATAAACTGTACTGTGCAACACCTGTAAGCTGGTGACATACCTCTGACATTCGTCAGAGCTTCTTTCAGCTTTTGTGGTTTCATATGGGTAGATAATGGGCTTTTTCGAACCCAACATAATTTATTTTGGAAAGAAATTTTTTGTTTGTGTGGTTTTATGTTTTAACATTTGGTACCTAAACAGATAAATGATTGAGAGATAAGAGGAGTATTCAAAGAAGTCAAAGCAACAGGAGAAAAAAAAAAAACCCAGATTTTTTCTAACCCACTACACTAAAAAATAGCTCAGGCTGTGTCTTGCACCAGAGGTTTTGTTTACAAGTGCTGAGTCCAAGCAGAGACCAATGTCTACTCTAAAAAGAAAACCCTAAAAATAAAAAATTAAGAGGTAGAAGTAGTGAGTTTGCACATCCAGATGTTATTCACTCAAGATTTATAAAAGAAATCAAAACCAAAATCGTAAAACTATTACTTACATCTCGGTGAGATCAGTGCTATAACCAAAAAAATCAGATGGTGGCATACACGATGCTGGATATTTAAAAGAACTGTTTGTGGAAGGAGTAGAAGGAGAGGATTCCAGAGAATTGTAAGCAAGCATGTCTGATTTCTGTAGTGGATGAACTCCAAAAACTGTTAGAATGAAAGTAAGCATATTAGTGCATACGATAAAATAGAGAAATGTGAAATGGGCTTTTATTGTAAAAAGCATGTTTCAGAGCTTATTAGATGTTGTTTTTCTGTTGTTGTGGTGGTTTTTTTAGGGTTTTATGGTTGTGTTTCTTTGGGTGCTTATTTGTTTGGGAGGGGTTTTTTTGTGTGTGGTTGTTTGGGTTTTTTTAAGGAGTCTGCAAACATGAGTAAAGATGATCCAGTTCTTTTCCTATATATGGATTTCAAAATAGCTTTTTATGAAGTACCTTGTTAGGAACTCCTAAAGAGACAAAGCTGTCATGCAATACTGATTTGATGGGAAGCAACATGTAGAAGAAAGTTTATTGTCAATAAATAAAATTAATACATAAGAGATAAAAAACTTTAGCTACGCATCGCTAACAGTGAATCTTAAATTGAATAACACCCATGAGGACAGGGTTCTAGCAATCATTGTAGGTAATCCTTTGATAATACCAACTTGGTGCTAAGGGGGAGTCAGAAAGAAACTCAGTTTGTTAAGAACTATTAGAGAAGAAATAATGAGCGAACAGCAAGTGATTGATAGACTAGGATGCTCCAGTTTGGAAAGAGCTTGGGTTTATGAGAAAATAGATGGAATTGTGAACAGCAGAGGAAATGTGAATAAGGAAAAGTCACTTGCTATTTCTCATGTAAGAACAATGTCACTCAGTGAAATGATGGAGCTGCAGGTTTAAAAGTATTTTTGCGCAGAATGCACAGTAAAGTTGTTTGTGTGGATGCCAACGTATAAATGAGTTCAAAATAAGATTAGGCAAAATCCTAGGGTAAAAGTCAGTTGAGAGCTATTCAACATAATGATGGTGTGAGTTCAGCCTAGAATTCAGCTTGCCATATTTTGACAGGAAACTCTGGGAGAAATACCATTATTCTTTAAATATTTTTTTCACTTTTTCTGTGGGCATCTGTTAGTGGACCCTTTCAGAGAGTGAAAAGTACAGCTAGATGAACTTATGGTCCACCCCAGAGAGGTTGTATCCATGTGTGTATGTGTGAGACTAGGGAGTTCTTTGTATGTCTGTATCCAACCAGTGCAACCTGCAGTGTCCCCAAGGAGAAAAGAAATATTTTGAGAGCTGTTAGTATGAATTCAGGGCTGTCATCTTTGACTGTATCAGGGGAAGGAATCCTTCTGTTCCTTTCAGTGCTTTTCAGTAGCTATTAACAGTGCCTGTGAAGACTTCACTTGTTCACCTGAATTAGCTAAGCTATTTGCATATATTCTAAATATTGTTTATGTGACTGCTAGACAGTATTGCATCAACCTTAAATTCTGTTAAATTACCATCATCACCCATCACAAAAGAACACTGGCGAATTCTTCTTTTTTTTTGAAGGATTTTGCACTTGCTTTCAGTGGGAACAATACCAGGTCTTGACCTTTGTTACTTATAGCAACATTGACTAAACTGAAATGAGGAAAAGGAAAAGAAAGGGTGCACATGGTAACTTAGAAAATATGTAACAAGCCTTTACCAAGAGACTCAAAACGACTGGGTAAGGTTTGGTTTAAATATTTTGCTCTTTAGTAGCTTGATTGGCTTGTTTTGATGTATCACTTTTACTTGGATTGGTTTATGTACTGAATGTGCCTGTGTAAGTTTCTTTGTGTTTAAGACCAAGAACTTAATAGAAGTTTGGGGGATGTGTGGGAACTATATAACACTGCTAAAGATATTTGTAGAGACTTGGGAATATCTTATTATTTTAGGGCTAAAATCAGCCTTTTTTGTTATTGCAGAAAACAAATGAAAATACATGTTGTCCCTCTTCCCTAGGTTGATATTTTTGTCATTACACAATTACAAAGCAGACATTTTTCAAATATATTTATAATTCCATCACTTTGAATTTTAGGATATGGGTTCAGGTTCAAGGTCTGTTGTTTGTTATTTGGTGGAGTCAGATGAAGAATGTTCACGAAAGAATTACACAGGGTGTGGACCACTGTCTGTCTTTCCTTCTTAAAAATGTTTTTCTTGTAGAATAATGTAAAATCTGCTGTTGTTTTCCACGCTGCTTTAGCTCAGCACGTGTGTGACATGCATCAGAAATGCGTAAGGCAAAGAAGCAGCTTTTTTTATTCTAAAGACCAACAGGCAGGGAGGCAGTAGCATGCTGTCAGGTAGAAATGCCATTCCCAGGAATTTCAGAGAGAATGTAAGCTGGTTGGAGACCAGTAGAGATTTTCTCTGATCACTGTTTTTGGGGCTTTTTAAAAATATTTCTTTTATTGAAAAAGTGTTTCCCATGTTTTCTCTCTTTAAAGGGAATTTTGGGATAGTGTTATAACACAAGGTTTAGTCTACTGCAGAAGGCATAAAAATGAAATTTTTATGTATTACTTTACAAATCTTTCATATTCTGCATAGTTTTTTAAGGATGGAAAATGAAAGTTAATTCCCTGACTTTCTATCTGCTTTCATCTGGAAAGCTTTCAGGTGTTTTTGTGTGTACCTATATATATATATATAAACACTTTATTAAATTACATAATTTTCTATCAATTATGTTACACCTTATCTGTTACTATTTTATACATATTTAACATTTTATCTGTCCATTTAAGACTCTTCACCTGACTGTCTATAGCTGAATTAGAGTATGGGCTAAATATGTTGAGAGGAAATTAAACCAGAGGCTGAAATGTATCCAGCTGAGTTATGGATTCATAGAGCTGTAGCTTTGTACATCTATAAAAAACATATGGTGTCTGCAAGTCAGTTCTAATGAATGGCAAGATAAAATGCCAGTAACTGCTTCCTACCCTCTTTAATCCGTATTGATTATGTCAAGTAGGATATTCTGGATTGAGAGCTTCTGAAAAAAGAGCTACACATGAAAAGTTAATTAGCAGATCAGAATGTCTGAATTAACAATTTATTAAATATTAATAGCTGATGAGCTGCTACAACTTCATCTCATGTTATTGTAGAGTATATTACTGTGTGAATTTGCAGCACGTCCTCTGCTTTCCATATGTTTGTCACTGATACCCCAAGTTCCAGTACTGAAATGTCCCTTTTAAACATACTTACACCATATGAAGCTATCCAGCTGGATTTAGCCACAAACCCAGCATCTGTGATACCAGTGTTGTGTTGTGCTTCGTGCAGCACTTTAGAAGCCGGTCTGTGTCCAGTGTTGCTTGGTCCTACTCTGCACTGCTTTCCTGGCCCCCTCTGAGAGTAGCTGCTTGCACAGACCCTCCACTCCAGTTTTAGGGACAAGAATGTGATAGGGGTTAGCCTCACTCTCTCCCCCTTACTCTGCCGAGAAATGCATTTGAACAGAACAGATTTGCAACCTTTTTTAAGACTGTCAGGTCCTAAGTATAAAAGAAGCACAAATGGGAAATTCTTTGCAGTGATTCTCGTTGCACTTTGCATAGCAGACCTGAAGTTGCCCTGAGTTATGTTCCATCTCTCACTGACAGCGTGTTGGCAGAGAAGCAGGTCAATAAAACAGAAGGATACAAAGAAAGAGCTTCCTTGAGAAAAAGAGTGTGTTGTTTTGCTTTTTAATCGGAAGTATCATAGAAGTACAAGCCGTGATAAAAGTGTGATTTTGTTGGGAAAGCCCACGTATTGTGTGTTTAAGAACTCATCACCCTCCCTGAGTGAAGTGCCTTGGTTGATATGAGAACTTACTCTTCTGGTAAGAAAAATGCTGTATTGCATTGCTTCATATCTATTGCATAGTAAAAATGAGCATGTGAGCAAAGAAGACAGAGCAATTAACTTGTAAAAACTTGCTACCCCAGGGAGACTTGTCTGTGTTTCGGAAGGCTTTTAGCAACTGCTCCGCCTCCACTTTGTTGGCCTGAGCCCCAGCAAAATGAGAACTTTAATTTATACATCCAAGCATGCCAAATACTTTGAATTATAACATCCTAGAACTTAGCCTGGGGTTCTGTGACTGTGGATGGAAGCTTAGAGCAAAACTCTACTGGTCATTTGGGCTGTAAGTGCAATGAAAATCAGCCACTGTATGAAGGTTCACAGACTTACCTTGAAAGAAGTTACAACAGACAACTGAAACAGGCATTACAAGGGGATCAGACACTGTTACACATAGAAATGTATTCTCTGCAAATGGCTTTAGGGGATATAAAACACAATATTAGTGGCAAGATTATATTTGGGGTGATTTTTCCTCTCTACTCTGCTCTTGTGAGACCTCATCTGGAGTATTGCATCCGGCTCTGGGGCCCCCAACATAAAGTGGATATTGACCTGTTAGAACCAGTCCAGAGGAGGCCACAAAGATGCTCTGAGGGCTGGAGCACCTCTGCTACAGGGACAGGCTGAGGGAGTTGGACTTGTCCAACCTGGAGAAGAGAAGGCTCCGGGGAGACCTTATAGCCCCTTCCAGTACCTGAAGGGGGCCTACAAGGAAGCTGGGGGGGACTTTTTGCAAGGGTCTGTAGTGACAGGACAAGGGGTAATGGGTTTGAATTGAAATGGGAGAGATTTAGGTTGGATATCAGGAAGAAATTCTTCACGGAGAGGGTGGTGAGGCACTGGAACAGGTTGCCCAGAGAAGCTGCGGATGCCCCCTCCCTGGCAGTGTTCAAGGCCAGGCTGGGTGAGGCTTTGAGCAACCTGGTCTAGTGGAGGGTGTCCCTGCCCATGGCAGGGGGGTTGGAACTAGATGATATTTAGGGTCCCTTCCAACCCAAACCATTCCATGATTCTGTGACTCTAGAGAAGTTTTATAAGAGTTAATCCATAAAAAATGTGAGGTTGTGGAATGTTTGGGGTTTTGGTGGTGGAGTAATACAATGCATTAGTAATAGAATATTTTGTTACAAACAGCGTAAGACAGTAACTCAGTAAAATGGATAAAAGACAGGAAAAAGTAATCCGTTGCTTTGTCAAAGTTACGTGAAAGAAGTAGGTAGGTAGGAATCAGAAACTCCTCAGCTTTTGGGTTCAGCCCAGTTACCTGCACTTTCCTGTGAGGTCCTTCCATCCCAAAGCTGATTTACCTCAAGAGCAGTCTCATGTGGCTGTCCGTGACTGCGGGTGCAAAAAGAAAAGGAGATGCTATATAAAGATAATTGCAGTTTTGCTGAGCAACAGTATTCCAGGACTATGTTCTAAAAAGTGAGTCATGAAACAATGTAGATTATAATTACAACTTTTAAAGGGAATTTAACTGTGACTTGGATTTCTTTGCATAAGGTAATTAGTGCCTATTATTCAAGAACAAAGACTTGAAACAAATCCATTATTGTATATATATTTTAGTCCATTATTGTGACTAAACCAGTAATTCTACTATAATATTAGGTGAAAGATAATATGACTTGCCAATTTACGATATTGACTTAACTAGATACTGTCTTGAGTACACCTAAAATTAGTATCATACAGAAATGCTAAAACTGAAATAAGGCAACCTCCTGTGGTCTAGACAATAATTTAGGCCAGAATCTGAGGCAGACTATCTATAGCAAACATACCATAGGGTGTGAAACCATATTGTGAGCTTTCTTCTTCCTACTATCCTTTGTTCTTTCAATGTTATTGAAGGCATACTTTGGGAAACATTTGATATGTGTAACTGGATGTATAGGATATGTAAGTGAAGTGTCTCTTGAAAAACTTTGAGACTTTTAAGTGTGGATTCTTTTTGATGAAAATCTCCTTGGTTTTGTATTTCATAGTTGAAAAAAAAAAAAAAAAAAGAGTGAGAATATAACACTTCCTGTATGCAACTGAAGGATTGTATTTGCTTGTTTCTGAGAGTAGAAGTAATAATACCATTACAAAGAAAGAAAAGATTTGTGAAAGTGATTGATCATGTTATCTACCCTTGTCAAATTTGAGACTGTTTTTCATCTGTTATGCAAAAGCCAGAACAGTCACAGTACCATTCCAGAAGTGCCAAAAGGGTCATAGAGCAACTATATTCTAGAAAAGATTAATTTGTTGATGAAGTTGTGTAAAACAGACAGTGAATGGATAGAGTAGACTGTGGGACATAAATGAAAAAAATTTAATCAGTGGTTTTAAAAAAAACCCAATTGTTTAAAGAACAAATATATGGTTTATAATCCTTTCATGTGCTTCCTTTTAAAATAAGCAAAGAATGTTTTCTAAGTCACTTATTTAAAATAAATATTAAAAATACATGCCAAAAATGAGAAGTTCTTTGATGAGCATAAGAAGTCTTGTGAAAAAGGCATTTAGAATACTAAGTTTAATAAGCTATCTACTCTATTCCCATAAGGAAGATGAAATATTCTCTATTAAATGTAAATTAGACTTATTTGTTCAGTCTGGTTTTATACAGAACCACAAGATCATGGAGGCTGGAAGGGACCTCAGTAAATAAAGTGTTTTGTGATGTTCAGAGGCAACCTCCTGCATTTCAGTTTGTGCCTGTTGGCTCTGGCCCTCTTGTTGAGCGCCACTGGAAAGTTACTGGTTCCATTTTCTTTAAAACCTCCCTGCGGATATTTGTACAAATTGGTAAGATGCTCTTGAGCCTGCTCTTGTCTTCTTTAGGCTAAACAGTCCCAGCTTTACCAGCCTTCCCTCATATGAGAGATGCTCCAGACTCTTGATCATCTTAGTGGTCCTTTGCTGGACTGTCTCCAGTAGCGCCATACCTCTCGTACCGGTCACAGCATTCCAGGTGTGGCTCACCAGTGCTAAGCAGAGTGAAGGATCACCTCTCTCAACCCACAGGCACCTCTCCTTGTAATGCAGTCCAGAGACCATGAACCTTGCTTGCCACCTGGGCACATTGCTGGCTCACATTCAACTTTGTGTCCACTGGGACCCCTGGTGCCTTCTCTGGAAAGCTGTCCTCCAGCTGGGTGGCCCCCAGCATGTGCTGGTGCCTGGGGTTGTTCCTCCCCAGGTGCAGGGCTTTGCTTTCCTTGTTGAACTCCATGAGGTTCCTGCTGGCCATTTCTCCAGCCTGTTGAGGTTCCTTTGGGTGGCAACATGACCCACTGGGTTTATCAGCCCCTCCTCCCAGTTTTGTGCCATCAGCAAACTTGCTGAGGGTACACTCTGTCCCCTCATCCAGATGATTAATGAAGACGTTGAACAGATGTTGACTTTATGCCACCGATCGCCGCTGTCTGGACCCAGCTGCTCAGCCAGTTCTGAGTCCACCTCACTGTCTATCCACAGCCCATGCCTTGTCAGATTCTCTGTGAGGATCTTACGGAAGACAGTGTCAAAAGGCTTCCTGAAGTGGAGATAGACAATATCCACTGCCCACTGCTCATCTAGCAAGCCAGTCATTTCACTGGTAGAAAGTTTTAAATCGGTTTGCCTGTTTTGAAAGGCTGAATTTCTGTGGCTGCTTCTGGGAAACCATTCTTGACCATCTAATAGGTCACAGACATAATGAATGCATCTGCAGTTATGGAATAGCATTGAGATTAAGGAAATCCAATTTCTGTATTGTCTTTCAGAAATGCCAATCCGTTCTCTCTTCTGTTCCCATTGATGTATCTTCTGTGATAGTTTACTAGGTAGTTCATTTCTGTTGCTTTTAAGAATACAAAATGATGGATACTGTTGCCTGCAGTTCCAGCAGAAGAAGAAAATAGGAACAGAAAGGTTTGTGTTAGAATGCTAACAACTTTGAATGTATGTCATAAGACTGAACGTACAAGATTTATGCTTACAAAGGAAAAAAATGCCTATGTTTTTCTATCAACAATGTTCCCTCCTAATTTGCTCTAGGTAGTTTCATACACTGAGAACTGAAGGGACAGTGAGAGACAAAAGCTGCATATGAGGTTCTAGTGTTTAAAAGAGGATATGTAATGCAGGCATGACAGCAGGGTCATGTCTGTGGACAGGTAATAGTTTCTCAGCTCTTATTTATTTTACTGAAAATTCAGTAAGTATGCAGGCAGTTAGCCTCAGGCTAGTTGGAAGTCCTTATTTTAGAAATAAGGGGAAAAAATAAATAATATCTATAAAGCCCTGATAAAGTAATCTGAGAGGAAATTACTCCTTGAACATACAATTTTCCAGCTGACTATTTGCATTATTTTTATAGCATATTTTCCAGTTTTAATAATTCATAAGAAAGCAAACAGCTTAAGTATAATGAAGTAGAATTAGTCCTTTATATTGACTAAACTAAATTCTTTTTTTGTTGCACAATGTCTGATACATTGCACTGTTGTGTTTTTTTTATGTTTAAGCATTAATTATAATGTTTTCAAAGCTAAAATAAAATTAAAAAACAAACAAACAAAAAAAAACCAACAAAAAAAACCAAACAACAACAAAAAACCACCCAAACTCTTGCACAAGCCAATAAAGAAAAGGTGTGCTTGTGCTGTCTGGTTAATTTATTAATGATTTCTGTCACTGTAATACAACTAAATCAGTAACCGCAGTTTGCAAAGGATTTTGAAATCCCTTTAATGCCATGAAATGAGCATGAGTCATTTGGCTAAAGTAGTTTAATTTCTGACAATCCTTGCAGAGTTCTAATGTTCCAAATGCATTTTTATATTACAGTTGATGTTGTTTCCTAACATGAAAAATACAATTGTCCTACAGTTTTTGAGAAATTAAAGAAGTTAAGGTTCATGTTTAAGGGAAAAAAATAGAGCAACCCCATAGAAAACCACACTTGCTTGGCTAACAACCAAGAACACAACACTTGGGCTGGTATGAAAGGAGGATAATATTCTGATGTTTCACATCCTATCAGCCACACGCAAAGTTTACTGAGAGCTTTGAATTACTGATCATTTAAAATGCTTAGTTTACTCAATCCTATGTAGTATACAGCAGAAAAAGTATTGTGTCTCAAAAATTCATATTTAAAAATCTTTGAAAACGTTAATACTGTCTTAATTCTTTAAGAATTCTAAATTCTTAAACCGGGGACTTCAACCACCCCAATGTCTGTTGGAGGGGCAACACGGCAGGGCACAAGCAAGCCAGGAGGTTCCTGGAATGTGTCAATGACAACTTCCTTCTCCAAGTGACAGAGGAGCCGACGAGGAGGGGTGCCATGCTGGACCTTGTTCTCACCAACAGGGAGGGGCTGGTGGGGAATGTGATGCTCAAGGGCAGCCTTGGCTGCAGCGACCATCACATGGTGGAGTTTGAGATCCTTACGGACATGAGGAGGGCACACAGCAAGCTCACTGCCCTGGGCTTCAGGAGAGCAGACTGTGGCCTCTTCAGGGAACTGATTGGCAGAGTTCCATGGGATGAAGCCCTGGAGTGAAGAGGGGCCCAAGAAAGCTGGCGAGTATTCAAGGATTGTCTCTTCCAAGCTCAGGAGTGATGCATCCCAGTGAAGAGGAAGTCAGGTAAAAATGCCAGGCGGACTGTGTGGATGAACAAGCAGCTCCTGGACAAACTGAGGTGCAAAAAGGAAGCCGAGAGTGGATGGAAGCAGGGACAGATAGCCTGGGAGGATTACAGAGAAATTGTCCAAGAAGTTAGAGATCAAGTTAGGAAAGCTAAAGCTGACAGCATTAAACCTGGCCAGGGACACCAAGGCCAGGGACATCAAGGCCAAGAAGGGCTTCTATAGGTACAGAGCTGATAAAAGAAAGATAAGGGGAAATGTGGGCCCTCTGCGGAAGGGAAGTGGGAGAGCTGGTTTCCCAGGACACGGAGAAGGCCAAGGTGCTCAATGATTTTTTTGCCTTGGTCTTCACTGGCAAGGGTGCTAGCCATATACCCCCCACCGAGTCACAGAAGGCAAGGGCAGGGACTGGAAGAATGGAGAACCACCTATGGTTAGAGAGGATGAAGTTTGGGAGCACCTAAGGAACCTGAAGGTGCACAAGTCCCTGGGACCTGAGGAAATACATCTGCGGGTCTTGAAAGAACTGGTGGATGAGGTTGTGAAACCTCTATTCATCACATTCAAGAAGTCGTAGCAGACTGGTGAAGTTCCCACTGAGTGGAAAAGGGGAAACATAACCCCCATCTTTAAAAAGGGAAGAAAGGAGAATCCAGGGAACTACAGGACAGTCAGTATCACATCTGTGCCTGACAAGATCATGGAGCAGATCCTCCTGGCAATCATGTTGGAATTCCAGGCACGTGGAAAATGAGGAGGTGGTTGGTGACAGTCAACATGGCTTCACCAAGGGTAGATCATGGTTGATGAATATGGTGGCCTTCTACAATGAGGTCATGACCTTGGTGGATAAAGGACAGGCAACCAACGTCATGTACCTGGACTCGTGCAAAACGTTTGACACTGTTCTGCACGACATCCTTGTCTCTAAATTAGAGAGGCATGGATTTGACGGAGGGGCCGCTCAATGGATAAGGAACTGGCTGGATGGTTGCACTCAGAGTGGTGGCCAATGGCTCAGTGTCTGAGCGGGGAGCAATGACAAGTGGCATTCCACAGGGGCAGGTGTTGGGATTGACACTGCTCAACATCTTTGTTGGTTACATGGAGGGTGGGATTGAGCACACCCTCAGCAAGTTTGCCAATGACAGCAAGCTGTGTGTTGCGGTGGACACACTGGAGGGAAGAGATGCCATCCAGAGGGACCTGGACAGGCTGGAGAGGTTGGGCCTCTGCCAACCTCCTGGAGTTCAACAAGGCCAACGGCAAGGTCCTGCACCCGGCTCGGGGCAATCCCAAGCACAAGGACAGGTTGGGCGGAGAATGGATTGAGAGCAGCCCTGAGGAGAAGGGCTTGGAGATACTGGTGGATGAAAAGCTGGACATGAGCCATCAGTGTGCGCTGGCAGCCCAGAAAGCCAACTGTATCCTGGGCTGTATCCAGAGAAGTGTGGCCAGCAGGTCGAGGGAGGGGATTCTCCCCCTCTACTCTGCTCTTGTGAGACCCCACCTGGAGTGCTCCATCTAGCTCTGGAGCCCCCAGTATAAGAAAGATGACTGGTTGGAGCGAGTCCAGAAGAGGACATTGAGATGCTCAGAGGGCTGGAGCACCTCTGCTATGGGGGCAGGCTGAGAGAGTTGGGCTTGTTCAGCCTGAAGAAGAGAAGGCTCTGGGGAGACTTTATAGCACATTCCAGTACCTGAAGGGGCCGACAAGAAAGCTGTGGGAGGACTTTTTACAAGGATCTGTAGTGACGGGACAAGGGGTAATGGTTTTAAACTGAAAGCAGGGAGATTTAGATTGGATATCAGGAAGGAAGGGGTGGTGAGGCACTGGAACAGGTTGCCCAGAGATGGAGGGGAAATTTTCTTCTTTTTTTTTTTTTTTTGCTATTAAGTCATAAAATTACGTTTCCTATCTGTGGATACATCCAGTAATAAGTACAGAGCCCTTCACAAAATTTGACTGAGAGCTAGCTTTTAGATTTCAGGCAGAACAGTAGAAAGTACTGAGGTAATACAGCTGACCTTCATGAGCAAATAGATCATCTCCAAGACTCTGCAGATGAGCTTTCCATGTTAGAGGTGGAAATTTCCCCAGCTGCATACAGCAGGTACACCCATCAGTCTTCTAAGACTTACATATAGGGCGTCATAAGTTGGAAAATGTTAAAGGACAATCTTTCCAGGAATCCCTGAATGCCATGGGACTTTTTTTCTATGACAACATGTCATGTTCTATGTAACCTCCATTTCGTTATTCTTTAGCTTGACGTAAATTATTTTCAGAAACTAATATCAGGTGACCAAAAATTCAGGTAGACAGAATAGACATAGAATAGGAACCTGAACTTGATTTTTTTTTTTTTCATGAGGAATGATATAAATTGTGCATGTATTGAGAAAAATAAAGATATTAGTGACAATTTATAGTATGATTTTTTTCAATTATTTTTTTTTCCAAGGGCATTTTGAAGGCAGCTGCAACTCTTGCAGCTTCCATTTCCTGTCTTTAAAGATTTTGTTTGGAAGAGTTTTTCAATAGCTAAGCGTTTTTCAATGGCTGAAATGGAAAATTCTGAATTATAATGCCTTTTCCAAATGTTCCTAAACTCAGATGTCTATCAGCCTTGAAGACATATCTCCAATACCTTATTCAAGTGTATGCTATCACAATAGTTACAGTAAAAAGAGACTGTATGGACCAGGACCAATTTGGACTATCTGAGATAGACGTTTGATGTTCTGAGTTTGAGTTTGAGTTTGGGTTAACATTTTTGCTTTATCAAAAGTCACCTTTGCCTAATGGTTTTCTGGATATTGTTATGACTGTGTGTCACAACGGTGATGAGGAGAGTCAGTAAGGCAAAGAGATTTTACTAAAAATATACACGCGTCCTTCCAGCTTTGTCATGCACATCGTGCACAGACGGGTGTGTTTGCTTGAACCACAAAATTCCTAGGTTGGCAAAAGGGGAGCATTTGTGTTAGAGGGCCTAGATAAGGAAAAGGAAAAAGCAAAGTCAATTACTACTGTAACCAGGTTACAGAGTACAGCATTATAACACCCAGTGCAGCAGCTTCACTGCTAATTCATAAATATGTAATACAGCCCAGTTTGATGTAGGCCCTGACACTGTGTGTTGCTGTGCAGACGCAGCTCACAACCAATAAAACATGATGTGAAACAAATTAAACAGTCTTATATTTGCCGGTGTCATAACAGACCTTTCGTATCAAATCTCATTCTTATCTCTGGTTTGAACAGAAACTGAAACCTTTCCGTAGCTAACAAATGCTCAGGCGTCGTTGATGCTGTGGAGTACTGGAAAGAACTGATTTTATTATAGCCTGCAGACACGTAGGTATGGAAACATTAGTATGCAGCAACACGAAATAATTTAGAACAGCTGTACCAGAGTACGGACCAACCCTATGCAGTAATGCTAGTACTTGGGCATAAAGATTGAATTTGGGGTTTGGATGTTTTCTTTTTTCATTGTACGCACATGTTTATGGTGGTTCAGAGCCTATTTTACATAACTGTAAAATAAAACTGCATACAAGTGACCTTTGTCTAAGCATAGGTAAGAAATTCACAGCTTAGAAATTCCTATCAGTTAAGAATTTTCTCCCGTTTGGTTTTTTGGTTTGGTTCTTTTTGGGTGTTTGTTTTGTTTTTTTTTTTTTTGGTCACTCCTCTCTGAAAGAACTGAAAACAAGAGAATACCTCATAATTTAATGGTATGAAATGGCTCTGAAAGGCAAGATTAATCATGTTTATGCACTCTGCATTATACATCACATGACTGGATATTTGAGGACTAAAGTATTATTTCAGTCTGATTATTGACTGATTTTCACGAAGCTGGCCAAGTCAGTTATGTGACATATTTTTTACTCTACCAAAGGTAGCCAACACATGTAATTGGAAGAGTCAGACCAATGAAACAAACAATGTTACTTAGTGCTAAATATTTATAATACTGGAACAATTTTTGGAGCTGTGATAGTGGAAATAGTTGGAATTGCAGAGTAGCATCTGAAATTAAAGTATAAAGACATATAAAAAAGATAAAACTTTCAATCTTTTTAATTAGCTGCTTTGGAATATGCTTCCTCTTCCAGCTGTTGTTATTGTATTATTTAATTTTGTAGCTAAAACCTTGTACTTTTTAAATGTATTTTTGCATTCTAACTTAGCATTTGAATGCAGGGTACGTAGTAAAACTTTGCAAGTCTTTTTTGGCCTCAAAACTGGTGATTTTCCAAAATTTGAGCAGGAAAAATGCAAAATATAGCTGAAAAAAAAAAAAAAAAAAGAATCCTATTAAAGTATCTGTAACTGTATGTGGCCAATGGTGTGCAAGTTGTAAATCTAGGAATGTGTTTTGACTGGAGCCTTTTGTAGAAATGAGTACAATGTTATGATCCTCTGACATTTTTTATGCTGCTAAAATGTACATGTGTGTCTGTATAAATATTTAAGATTTTTTTTTTAATTTGTTTGCTTTGTAGGTAAGTACCATTTACGAAGAATTATATAGTTTGGTGCGTGCATTGTGCCCCCTGTGAATTCATATGTCCAGTGAGTACACACAAAATCTTCTAATGTCTTGGCATTTTTAACCCATCAGGAATTGCTGTTACACATAGTGAAATTTTTCTGCTGTGTTCTCTGGATTTTGAATGAGATCTCTACTCTGGTCCTCTTCTCTGACACATGCTGCTTTAGATCAGTGTAAACCTAGGCAGTATTCACAGCACTTCTGAGGAACTTTTGGGTATTTAGAACTTGAGTAAGAAACCCTATATGTCATTTACTTGCAGTGTTTTCAACCAGTGATGATACTGGCACATTACTCGAGCTTTATTACAAATCTAAAGTCAGATGAATTACCTTAAATGCTGCAATTTTAAGAAATAAATTGCAGACCTACATCAAGATTTATAGCAACAAATCAATAAATCCAGATACCTTTGGGTGTTCCAGGTTCAGTATAGATGAGTATTGGAAAATCCACTTCATCTAGCATAGGTGTTAGGGACAATTTCTACTACGAGGTTGTCAATCTCCAGAATGACAGTATATGATAAAACACACATTAACCAGTGATTTCCACAGTGCAACCATAGGCATCCTCAATATTTGACAGGACTTTGCTCTGAGGGATTGTTACCTTTAAAGACCTCTTAGACTGTGTCTTAACTGGCAAATATCATAACAGGGCCGTGTGTGCTACTGCAGGATGAAGCAGTCAGTACTGAGAAACCAGTGTCTGCATTGCCTGCGTTTCAGGAGTCTAAGTCAGGGTAACTCTAGCTAGGTTCTGACGACCACAGTGCAGGTTCTGATGACCACAGTGCAGTGCTTGCATAGTCCTGGCACATACCTTCTGGTGTCACTTCATTTGCGTTTTGCTGGTGTGCCAAGACTTCTCTGCTATGCAAACCAAAGTGGTAAAGGTGGACTAGCGTCAAAATGCATGCTTGAGCCAAACTAAAATACAAATATAGAGGAACTGTGGCCATATAACCAGCTTTTGCGGTTGCTGATTTTACTAACCTGCCTTATAGAAACAGACTATGTTTATATTCTTTACAGACGAGTACTGTAACACAGGTCTTATCTCGAAGTACTCTGGAATGAATGAAAGATTGTGATTATTTGAGAAATGTAAAATTTCATCAGCCATATATAAAAATGGGTTCTGTTTCTTTTTAAGATAGCTGTTGTCACCCTGACCAACCATTTGAACCAATTAGCTAAATAAGCCATTTCATCCTTTGCAGTTCCAATTATAAATTTCTTCATAACCCAGATTTTGTTTCTTATGTGGAAAATGAGATGATGTTTATAGTATAATTACTTGTAAATCCTCCTGCTGTAATTATTCTTTTCTTCTTAGGAAAACTGGAGTTGTTTTTACTACTATATTATTATTTTATCATCATCATAAACTTCAGCTAAGTTGGTGGTTCAGATTTCCCATGATCAGTAGAAACAATATATTTTCTGTCTAAATTATGCAATCCATTGTATTAATAATTTATTAAAAATCTTATTAGTATTTAAATGTTGGTTGTTTAGGCAGAAAAATACCAGAACAGCTGGAGAAGTCTTTAAACCAGAAGCTATATTTAGACAAGCATCATCTATAATAAGAATTTACTAGCATAGTTGTTTCGGTTCCTCTTCTGAAGTTCTGTATTGCAGTTCTTGGAGTTAGCATGGGATTAAAATGTAAGGAGATGCGTTTACCAATTCATTCAGTCCCTGCAGAGTTGCTCTCTTTAAAACTTGATGTAAATTTGAAAGACAGAATATCTTTGCCAACTTCTGTTATTGGGAATAATACACATATAGATAAATCTCATATTTAAAAAGGCCTGTTTTTAGGAGTTTTCAACATTGTTTTTTGCATAGGTAACAGGACAGAGATGACCTAAGGTCAGGACAAAATCTGAGTACATTTTCATTCGTCTTACTGTTCAGAAGAGTGCTTGCAAATATGTCTGAATTTCATAATTATCCAATGGAATTCAGATATATACTTGAGCTGTTGGGATAAAAAAAGGCTATGTTGCAGGAATATGCTCCAGTATTTTTATGAGATAAAATGAGCCAGTATATCATGTGCAATCTTTCTTTAACAAGGAAATAGAGGATTAAATTACTATATCATTACCGAAACACTCTTCTAGATGAATTTAAAAGCTTACCAGGAAGAAAAGAAAGAACTGGGAGATGATTTATAGGACATCTAATGTAGCTACTGTGAAAAAAAAGAATTGTGGTTTTCTATAACAAATTTCCAATCGAGGGCAGCTGGAAATTAGTCCAGAATGGTACAATAGTGCCAATTACATTACAATAATGTGATGTAGTTTTGTGCCTTGTTTTCTATCACGTAATTAATAGAACATAAAATGAACTGCTAAATAGTACAAATGTTGCCTCACACAATGTTACATTGTCAAGTTGATAAAGTAAAAGCGGGAAAGGATATGGAATATAGAAAGGCATTTGTATGCTGATACACATGTTGAGAACTATAATGCAGAAATATGAAAGCAAATTTTATATCCCAGAAATTCATTCACTCTCTAGGATACTGGGAGGGAAATAATGCCCTGTGGGGAAAAAAATAACCCAGCTGTTCGGGAAAGATTACAGAGACTTGTATTGTCTGAACTCATGTATTTTAGTCTATAACTACAGTGTTACCACCAAGCTTTTATGTTATTCTTTATGTTGTGAGCAGAATAATACAAACTTTTGAGCTTCCTTGGTGTGGCATCCATACTGGGGGGGTAGGGGAGTGTATAAATAGTACACATATTTTGCTGTTTTTTAAAAAAAAGTCTGTCAAGTGTATATTAGGATTTAGTGATTTCTGAACATAGCAGTGTATAGGATCTTACAATAAAGTATTAGAGACATTTATTTTGTGAAATTAAAATTCTGTGCATTTAAAATGCAGCTGGATGCAGATCCAAGCAAGCCAGACAATGGAAGACTTGTTCGGTTTATAATTTCTGCTGATTTTTTTAACACAAGAATTGAGTATGTATCTGCCACAAGTGTCAGGGGTGAATGTGTATTCAGTCCCGCATAGGGATGACAGAACTGTGATTTTCCGTCTTGTCACTAGATGTCATTCTTCTTCTCAAGAACATAGCTGGTAGACATTTGAAAAGCTGCCCAATATTTCAGTATTTGCAACACAATTGGGTAGCATCAGTTGCAAACAACAGAGAGGTCTCTTCTTTAAAGAAAATGAGATGTTTTGGGTTATTTGTTTTTTGGTTGTGATTTACTTCCTATTTGTGTTAAGTTCTTCACCCAGACAGATGGAATGAAAGCTGCCCATCCACCTTGCTCTAGCTCTTCACACTGAACAGGCAAGAGAAAGGGAGTTTCTGGCATCGTGGCAAGCAGCTAAAGATCAGTGGGACAGGGGGCTGTCAGACAAAAACCCAGGGATCCCACACCATCAGGAGAGTGAGACACGAGTTCTGAGTAAAGCAAGGCGTGGGATGTGTGGCCAGACCAGAGCAATGGGAGAAAGAAAGGCTTTTCCTAGGGGCACGGCTGGGGACCTATCATTGGCAGAAGCTCAGGAAATTTGCTGTTGGACTGAGGGTGAACTCTAAGGGAAGAACCCCCCCTCTGGGGTGGGTCAGGAGTATTGAATGAAAAGTCATCTTTATCAATTAGTAGTCATTGTAGTGTACCTGATACACCTATCACAAAGAAAAAGTGCAGGCAGGGCTCTCTCAAAACCATGCTTGAGTTGTTCTCATCACCAGGCTATGCTATCTGACTACATCCCCTTAAGGATGGGCAAAGGGCACCTACTTCAAGTATTCCCAACACATCCCTTGTTAGAGCTAGCTTTTCTGTTTTCTAATTGACTGTCCTTTTGTCTTAGTGTGTGTAGATAACAGTTACAAATAGTTGCAAGCTAATGTTGCATCTCTCTTCTTGCTTGCTGTATAGTAAGGAGGAAGATGGTTCTGAAGGACAAATATTTTTTGCCTGACATTACTCCAAAAAAGTGTACTCTGTAGTTTCAAAGCCATAGTCCATGTGAACAATTCAGTAGATACTTATATTCTATTGTTTCCTGAATAAGGGCAATTCCATCATACATTAGAAAAGCAAATTCTTTGAATGTTTTAAACTGTATTTTCCACATTCTTAAGTGAGATCCAGGGTATTCATGCCTATTCCTTCTCTAGTTAAACCTCTCATGAAGCTTTTCTGAAAATCAGATAGGTAATGCATGTGTTTGTAAGTTAAAGGCACACATGGTCTAATTGATATAGCTAACATAGAAATTTTATATGCTATAACATTAGTTTTATCATCTAAACTGGGGGAAAAAGCTGTGACTTCCAAAATTACTTTATAGTAGGCAGATGCAAATAGGATCTCATAGAGCTCTTTCAATAAGAACATTAAATAAAAATAACACCACTGGTTCCAATGCAGAATTTGTTACTTTCTAGTTTCTACAAGGTATCCTTTCTGAATGGTCTTCAGGATAAAATGTGTGCAACAGACTGTTGTGCTTATCACATTAATTAAGTTGGATTGCAGCGTTTCTAGCATTCTGCCACCATTTTTTTAACTTGTTTGGAGAAATCCATCTATGCATGATGTACTGTATGTTTTAAAACATTTTAATATTTTGTGTGTATTATTGTGTTTTATATGTATAAAATATAAAAATAATCTTGCACTTCTAAAATGTTTCTTGTCTTGAATGTATATATTCCCTCTTTAAATGTGTGCAGTTATGTTATATAATATAGGAATACATATTTATTTTATGTTTTTGTACTTGTTATTGGTTGCAAAGTAGGTTATGAATTTTAAGGGTTTTATAACTTGAAGATAAAAGGAATACCAATTCTCTTGGCAAAGCCAAATATACATGTAGAATTTTCCTTCTGAAACCTAAGTGAATTTTCGTAGTGAAACTGAGTCATATTGTTGCAAATAAAAGACTCAGATTCATAACTTATCCTCAAGCTCTGGCTAAATTCATTAGTATGATTATTTTAGATAATGGATTGAACAGAAAAAAAGGTGAAGGATGCGAGTTCTTCATGCCCAGGTCATGGCTTTGACCTGACCAACAGCCCACAGTTAATTCTGGCTGGGGGGCTCACAGTAGTTCCCAAGAGAACTGTTTCCATCTCTATAATCAATTATTCACTGGACCAGAGACACTGGTGAGACACTCGTAGTTTCTTACCTCTGTTATTTGCCTTCTGTTAATTGCCCTTTCTACTGAGCCCAAGAGTGCTTGAAACACTACTTGGAATTAACGAAGATTTTTATAGTGGTGGGATACAGGCCACCATCACTATTATGCTATGGTGGTTGCCATCAGCATCTTTCAAGTCTATCAACAATAACAAAGTGGGTTTGGAATGTAGCCATAGCTCTTATTTTCTTTTCGTAAATTGCAGCCTTGGGTTTTGAGACAGTTTTTTTTAGCGTCCTTGATAAAATCTTCACTTACTGATGTCTTGAACTGAATTTCATTCCTGCATGCATCATGACTCCTTATAGTGCTTGCTATAAATAGGAAATCCAGAGCTCTGCAGACTAACAAATGAAGTCAAAACTATCACTTTGTTGTCATATTAATGAGGAACATACCAGCATAGTTCTTCTTATGTTCAGGCCGGCCTTGGAGGTTTGTCATGTATCTGACATAGCTTAGCTAATTATAAGCTATAGTGCTTTAAGCCGTGAAAGCCTGTGGCACTGAATGAACAAAAAGGGATTTAGATTCTTAGGGATTATAAGCAATGAAAATGCATTATCGGTAGGAACCTTTTTAACTCAGCATTATTCTTTCTTGTTAGAATCAGCAGTTAGAAACAACATATCTTTCAAAACAATTGGATTTTAATAGTTGGAGGTGAAACAGCCATTTTTGTTCTTAATAACCTTATTTATTAAACTTAAAATTAGGCAGTGTGTCTATATTTTTGTGAGACAGCATTTAGTTATCTTTCATGAAAGAAAACTGTGAACACATCTAGTGCTGGTCTCTCCCCACATCTGCATGTACTTTAAGAGACAGTTCTAAAACCTCATATATTTCTGATAGCAAATCTTTCCCACAACAGGGATATGATTCTGAGTGCCCAATTTTCATAATAACCAAAAATGCAAATGTTTGGGGTCTGTGAAAGGACACTTCTGTGTTTTGGGAATGGATGGGGTACAGAGAGATGTGCGTAACTTTTTCTGTGTCTCTGTGTGTATCATTCTCTGTAATCAAATACTGGATTCAGTCAGTCAGCTCACTCAAACAAGTTACCAAGCAGTGATGTACACTTCACTGCTGAGATATACTAATATCAAAGATCTCTTGGATTCATTAGTTTGGGACCATGCTGAAGCAGGCGATGCTGAGGGCTAGCACTACAGAAATAAGGGAGCAGCAGACATTATCAGGGAGATGAGATGCATCAAAGGAGCTTCTACAGAATCTACACTGAACACAGCCCACCTCTTTCAAGAATATTAAAAGGTTTACAAAGCAAGAAGGTGAAAATTTTGTGGAGGCACAACAGTAATGCTGGTTCAGGTGTTGGGCGGAGGTCTTCAGATAAAGGGGATGGAACTAAGGGATGGGGGGTAAGAGGAAAGGTGCTTGTTGCCTCTTAATCTTAAGGTGTTGGGAAGTCAGGAATAGGAGAAGGTGAGAGGCGCAACTTAAAATAATGTTATAAAGCAAGAAAACACTTTACATTATCATTACAACATTTATGTTGCTTCCAGGTGCTACCAAGAGATGTTGTGCATCTATTGCTGCTCAACAAAACCCTAGAATTCAAATCCTCATGTCAGATGGGGACCATGGAGTGAAACATCAAAGAAAGATCTAAAGTTTCCTAACTTCTGAAAAAGCTCAAGCAGATGTTTGTGTTTTGATCTTAGAAAGGAAATACAAGCAGGAAACAGTGAATGTAAGGTAATAACAGAAATACAAGCAGGAAACAGTGAATGTAAGGTAATAACAGAGTGGCAATTCCCTGAACTGGTGCTGAGGTGGGAATTATGTCAATCCTATGCTTTCAAAGCACCTTATTAGTCTCTTCTGAATGCCTTCTTGTCCTAATGATGCTGAACATTGAATAACTTGCCATACTGCCTCTTTGAGAGACCCAGCACACAGGTGAAGTTGGCATGTGACTATCAAAACGTGCCATCAAATTTGCCACTACATTATGTGGCAAATTTACCTGGTTTTATGTTTCCATTTTAGTCTTACGTGATACAATACATTTTAGAAACAAAGCCTGAAGCTAAACTGAAGGTTTTTCCTAAAGGACAAATAAATCAGTCATTTTATTCTCTCAGTTTATCTCCTCTTTTGTTATTTAATTTCTCAGGAGCTTATTGGAAAGGCTAAGAATGGGGGAAGTTTAAGTGAACTAAAATGAGACAAGAAAGCGTACGGCCATTCAGTAAATTGTAAACAATATTGTAGATTCCTACACTGGGGTGCTGTGTACTCACTTCTTTTAGAAAGGAGTGTTTAATAGGGTGTTAATATTGGAAATTGCTACTCTGTGTTATGATTATCAGAAATAATGACAGGGCATTCATGCATAGTATAGAACTGAAAAGGTCATCAAGAGTCTTATGGAGTAGTCTTTCTAGTAAAATATTAGTTTCTTTGCTTCTCTAGATGGAACTTCACAAATGTAAACCCATCTTCTTTCAGAAGTGCTACAGTAAGAGCCTCTAGTATTTCATAAGCATTGCTGATAGTTTCTTTCCATATAATACTGTACGCATGTCAGAGAGGATGGTTATCAGAAGTTTAGCAAAATGTGATTTCCTAGAGTAAGCTTTTACGTAATTCTTGTTTTATTTGAATGTAGATACTGAAATATATTTTTCCATTTTTTCTCTACAGTTTTAGTCATAGACTGATCAAGAGAGGATGACAGTGTTCCCCATCTATAGATTTCTTCCTATGAAATCCTATGAATCCTACAAAGCTGTCATTACATCACTTAACATTTTCCAAAATACTTTGTATGAAATGTAGTGTTGTACACAGAGAGCTGTTGATGGGGATATTTAGTGTTGGACTGTTTTGCTTACAGTATGATGCAGTGTTATAAGTACTTTGCATGCCTAGTGATGATGTCCACAATGAGGAGAGAATAACAAGTCAGTCTGGGAAAGGGGGGAAAGGCAATGAGAAATATATGGATCTCTGTGGGAGTCTAAAGGAGAGGCAAAAGAAAATAATTTATGCTTTCACTGGGCAAAAATAGGGTCCTGAATATCCAGATCTGACTGGAAAATGAATATTGTTTTTTGGAGGGAGAACAGATCTTAAGGTTTCCTTTGTATTCTGGAACAATCCCAAGCTCTGTAAATCTATTAACATAAGGTCGGGTAACAGTGGTCAGCTTCTCCCTCATGCTTTCCAATATGCAAGTGGTTAAAAGAGTACACTAGGAAGCCCAGGTACAGGTTCTTGTTCTGCATGTGCCAACACTGAGGCTTTAATGTGGGTTTCTCAAAACACAGCTGACTCCTCTAACAGTGGACAACCAAACACTGGGTTCCCTGACATGGCAACTTAAGTCTGCAGCCTGACTAAGTGCTTCCTAAGTCTGTTTAGCCCTTCACCATCTGCAGGGCAGCAGATCCAATTCTCATTTCATGGAGAATGAGGACAAAGCAAAATGAATTTTTTTTAAATTCTCTTTAATGCTTGACATGTTTTTTCCTTGCCCCCTTCCCTCTGCTCTCACCACCCTAGGCTGGATTAAGATTTCAGGGATATAGAATTTGCAAAATCAAAACACTGTAGGTATTACAATGAGGAAAAATAGGCAATTGGTGCCCTGCTGTTTCTTCCCACTCTCCAGTTGAAAGCACTGTGAATTTTCTAATAGCAGAGTGCATATAAAATCTATTGTGCAATAGTTTTCTTTTTTTTTTTTTTTTTGTCGTTGTTTCTATTTGTTTTGCTTGTGAATTGGCCACAGTGTTATACAAAGAGTTACAAACAAAATACATGTTTAGAAGTTTCCAATGCCTTCAGTATTTGCAGCAAACCCTTGAGATTTCTTAAAATTCAGCAATGTACAAGCTCTCTGGATAGAGAAATTCCTCATTCTGCTAAATTCTGCTCAGTTTTAGTTTAATTATACGGCTTAAAATACCATTTCCCTTCTGCTGATTGTATTTCTCAGAAAGGATTTGCAGCCTACCAAAACAACTAAACACACAAACCTTCTACAACCCAAGGTTTGCCCCATCAGCAAGCCAATGGTAGCAGACTTCAGTGGGCACATCTGGAAGCTGATGGAGCAGTTGTCAAGACACAACTTGTGCCCCATCAACCCACAACCTGACCGAGTTTTAGCAGACAGTTTCCATGAGGGGCATTATGTTTTAATGCTCCTGAGGAGTGGTCACACTTAGCCCCCACGTACAGTATATGGCCACGGTAGAAACTACAGCCGTTTCCTGCCATCACCTCTGCATGGCATAAGGTCCACATACATCATCTGGGCATGCTCTCCGTGTCACATCACGTTTGGTGTGAGCAAGGAGCCGTTGGGGGCACCTGCTTTCCCATGTCAACTCCCCTGGGGACCCAGATTCCAAGGCACCTCAGTGCTCCTACTTCAGGCTAACTGCTTCAATGAGGCAGAAAAAGAAGAGGAATATAGGTACCAAGTAAATCTTGCATCCCTTCAGATGCTGGGCACCCTATGTTCATGCAGCATCCGATGGAGCCCGAATGGATTTTCCCACAGCACAGAGCAGAACAGATCCTGCCCATGGAGAGAAGCTCTCCCTGTTGGTCCTTTGAGTTATTATATAATTTCCTTACAAGAAAACAACTCTGCTCCCAAAGGATGTTCTCATGAGAACTTCTTGCTGTGCTGTTAGGCAACGTGGTGCAGGTGGTGTAATCATGGTGCCCAGTGGGAGCTGCCCGCAGGCTCCCCTGCTGCAGCTGAGCTGGCGGAGGTTATCCTGTAGACACCGGATTTGTGCCGCACAGCACCGGCACCTGCTCAGGTTAACTGTTCTGTGGGATTGCTACCAACTAAATGTGCAGCAGTCTTTTGGAGATAATGAGTACATTCCACCCCTGGACCCACACACAGTTTACATTTCCCAAAGATAAATTATGTTACAGGTGATATAAATGACATGGTTGTTTCTCAAGCCCCAAGTGTGTGGCCCACACTAGTAGGCATGGCCTACTAGAGATCCCTGACTCCTTGGACACAATGCCTTCCACGAGGCTCCCAGTACACCGTCTTGATGAAAGTGCACTGTAATCACACCTGGGCGTGTTCCATAAATTTAAAAGGATTTCTAACATTTCCCTATTCCACCAAAGGCTGCGACACTAAACATAACACAAAAGTATTAATTAGCAAAGTGGGAACACTGGAAAATTAAAAAATGTCACCTTTATGCCTGGGCAGGTGGCTTTCCTTTGCTCCCCGTGGGCATGCGTTGTGATGCAGTATTTTAATTTCTTCATCTCGTTTAGCTTTTCTTTGGAACCTGTTTTTCTGGCATGCAGGATAGCTCAGTCAAGGTTCATTGAAGAATGGCACCAGGTAATTTTATAGCAAAAAGCAGCAGAAGGATAAAGACAGAAAAACATTAGAGATACTAGTGGGAGGGAGACCATTTAATCTACAAGCTCTGAACTGATAATAAGTGTATGTAATAAACTGGAGGGACGTTTCTCTTGAGTTTATTTTTTCAAGTTATCATTGTAAGCTAATATTTTAAAAGACTATGTTCAAAATCCTTATGTTTTATATTCTATTTTCTTAATGGTTTTTACTTTTAACCACTATGCATAGCATCCCTGTTATTGTCTTAACAATAAAATTGTATCTCCCAGTTTTCCTTATTAATTTTAATTTATTTTACTTTCTACTTAACAAAAATGTTTAAGAATGTGTAATATTTCTTTATGTTGAAGAACAACAAGAAATGTACTTAGTTATTTGCAAACAGGAAAGAAAACATATCCCTTTCTTTCTAAGTCCAGGATTAAATTTATTGATTGATCATTAATTAATAATTCATTAATATATTTTGTGACTGTTACTTCTATTATGATATAAAATAAAAGATGAACATTTGCCCACAGACATAAGAAACTTAGAATCCCTGAACCAAAAGGATAAAAATACAATAATTTAAGTAATATAATTTAATATCAATATTTCCTCTGTCACCTAATTCTCAATAAAGTACTTTACAAACATACTGAGTCTGGGGGTATCAGTTGATGGAAAATATGAAACAATGTCATCAAAATGAGTAAGTGCAGTGAAATCTAAAATGGTAACTGGAAATACATTTTCGGTCCCCGCTAATGAAATATCTATTAAATATATTTAGCACTACATGGCCTTCTAATTCTAAATTAGTACTGTTGGAAGCTGCACACCTTAGAAAATAAAATGAGACTCTTTTAAGTAGTCCAAGAAATCAACTATTCTATGCACTGAAATGTTAGCTCATTAAACCAGTCGCTGTTTCCCCTTCCTTTGTTAGATTGTAAAAGATGTCAGAGAGACAGATTTATTCACAGCATTTTTACAACACATTTCCTAGGCATAATTTTGGATTAAAAAATGGTATCTTGGGGCCATTTGCTTCAGAAAGCAGTATTACTGATGTAGCCAGAAATGTCAAGTACATTTGTCTCATCCCCATGTTTAGACCCAAACCATGCTTAGTTAGGAAACAATGTACAAAGAAATACTTTTTAGAAGAATCCCCCTTTATCGTATTAGTTGAAACACTGGTAGTCTGTTTCAAGCTTTAGCAACATGATGCTGATGTCCTGGTAGACTGACACAATGCCAAGAACACCTGAAGCTGTAAGAAACAATTAATTGCAGACTATAATATTCTTTCCATATGACAGGAAATAAAAATAATTTAAAAACCTAGCAACCATTAGAAAGGGTAGTTTCATTACTATTCCATCCATCCTTTGCCAAACTGGGAGAAGTTGAAGAAGCAACTTTTTTAGAAACGTCTTCCTTCCGCTTTCATCCTTATTGGCCTCTTAAGTTTATTTTTCCTTTTGAATCTGTTGAAATTCCAGCTAAGCAACAACAAAGGATGAAGAGTTTAGGAGGCCAAAACATAAATACTTAAACCAATTGCATTTATTCAGGAAGAGTTGGGTCACAGTTTCTTGGAATCAAATGTGAAGTTACATATCCATTGCTAAATTATACCACTGATAATTAAAAAAAAACAAACCACTTTTACAGAACACGTAGCCTTAGATGGTAAGTCTCAGGAACAAATGAGCAATTTAGCATTCTGTGTGTTAGTACTGTATGTATTATTGTTGTCAATATGTTTAAGGATGCATTTAAGGACTTTTTGTAAAATGTTGTGTCTTAATTAATCAGGATCGCTTGGCAGATTTTTAACAATACAGGATTTTTCTGAATTACTACATGAAAAGCTTGAGACAGTGCTGCTGAAAATTATAATCTAATGACTGTGCAGTCAGTTTCAATTCAGTGGGAACTGGTCACTTTGACCTTGCCTGAATACAGTATAAGTGTGAAACTAATTATTACAAAAGGGATATGTATTGTGACTATGACGAGGATATTTTTCCTTAAACACCTACTGGGTAAAATGTTTATCCAAAGCATATGAATTTATAAAGTGAGTTATTGAATCTTGTCATAAGCATTACATTTTCCCAAAAGGAGTTTTTATGTCACTTCTATAAATATTGTTAAAATGAAAATTAAATCTCTTGAATTATTATTTTGAAAAACTACTGTTAAAATCAGTTGTATCATAACTTCTTAAAGGAAGAATTCTCACATGCATTCAGCTGAGAAAGACGTTGTTGGGTCCATAAACTATCATCTAATACGTGCTATCTAACTGAATTGATCCTCTTTGGTAAAGAAATATTTTATCAAAATAGTAAACATTTTTGGTGCTGATTAGTGTTTATTACTACCCTGGAAAAAGTATTATGTTAAGGAAGAGGTTAATAAATGACAAGAAATTATATTGTATTTAGGAACTCTGAAATATAGTCATCACAGTTCTGGAGGAAAACGACATGCATTACACATAATATACACACATTATATAATGACAGATTTTTATATAATAATGGATAATGGATAAATATATTATTGGTTTTGCACATAATTTTTCAGTTTCATTGAACTGAACAGTTTATTTAAACAGTATATTTAAGTAAATAACTACTTAAATTGTTAGTATGTTTAAGTAGAATACTCCTGTATTTTGGTTTTTAGATCCACTGTGAAATCACTGCTGAATATTAGGAATTATGCTTGTTAGTTTCTTCCCAGAATAATAATATGGGCAGTTGTGGCTGACCACTGAGAACACTCCTTAAGTTACATATATATGTATTCTTTTCTATAAGTAACAGTTCTAATAACAACAAACACTGAAGTGCTCATTTCTTTATTGTAATTGACTTTTAGTTTCCAGTGAAATGCAGCTTTCCAGAAACCTTGAATAAAAGACATCATCATCAAATTTAAAAAAAAATAATTTAATATTTTAAGGTGATAAAAATATAAAAATTTAGAAAATTACTACTGAACTATGTAAATACTTACACTAATACTGACATATATTCTATATTTGTTAGTAAATGTAAGTATGAACCTTAAAGGACATGAACATTTCTTCAGATAAAAACCTGAAAAATACAAATGTAAACCAATATTTAAAACAATTATTTAAATCATTATTTCCACTTGCTAATTTAAATCATAATTAATTTTGGAGATTTGAATAATGTATTTTAGGCTCTCCAGCAAACTTAGAGGAGCTAGTCTTGTGTGTCTGTGTTAGAAGAACATTTATTCTAAGTTATCAAGACCTTCTGCCTAATTTCCTGAGTGTGTTTTGGATCCAGACTTTAGGCCATTGCAGAGCTTTCTGCTCAGACTGTCCTCCCGGCATGAATTTTATGAAGACTGAAGAAGTCATCCATCTGTCCTGCAAAATGCATCATTTCCTAGATGTGATGCTTAACCCATAAATTAAATGATGCAGAGTGGCCCAAGTTGCTCAGGACTCTAGACCAGATGGCATGTGTTGTCTTCGCAGGGCACTTGGCTCTGAATTCCCTGTGGGCCCTATATAATGCTGCTGTGACAGGAAGATAATTATTATTTTTTTTATGTTTGTTCAGGTGAAAGTGTTTGAAACAAAACACAGCAACACAGGGAGTAATGCAGCCCACTGCACTGCTGGTTTTACATTGTGTTTCTAGAGAGGCACACGAGGGCATTTAGTGATGTTTAGGGATCAGAAACTCCTAGGTAGCGTTGGAGGATTGTGTAGGTCAGAGGAAACCAAACTGTATGCAGTCTGGTCCATATCACTTCCTTGGAGTCATCTTTAGGGTGAACTAATTCAGGACCCTATCCTGGTTTTATCTTGGAGAGAGCTAGTTGGAGCAGTCTGAAGAAGAGACAAGGAGAGACTGTGTCTCCAGAGCCTGGCAGCTCCCGGGCCACCGTTGGTTTTGCGGAGTGGACACAGCCCACGCTGAGGCTGGCTGTGTTGCAGGCAGTAGCGCTGTTGGTAGTTCAGCCTTCTTCTACATATATTTTGATCAAAAGTGACTCTGAGTGTGGGACCTGCACAGTCTATGGAGCTAGATGACTTCATTATATGAATCTTTTAATCTTATGTGTTCTTCTGTGGAATTTAGGGGCATTTTTGGAATGTGATTCAGTACTGGTTACAGTTGCTGAAAAAGAGTAGTGTACTTTACATAACCAAGGACAATTGAGAACCATTCTGCCTCTTCTCTGTACATTAGTTAAATGTCATATATCAAAATATTTGGACGCATATTTTGGTCATCCCGATGCAGACTTTGCACTTCCAAATATATATTTAAGTTATCCTGTTCTTACTTGATAGCACAGTAAATAAATATAATTAATCATAGATATGATGAATTGTTGGTTTAAGTACATCACAGTCATCCCGATGTGCTAAGTTTCAGAGTACATTTTAAAACTTAAAGCAGCTATTGTTTACTTTTCTTAAAGCATTTAAGTATTTTTTAATACAAGAGGTATAGTTCTGTAAGTTGCTTTAGAATAATAATTTCAGGGCTTTTGATATGAAAGTACTTTCAGATACACTCACTTCTTGAAAGCAAGACCCTGCCGACAACTCGCTCACTCCTTCCCCAGTGGGATGGGGAGAAGACATTTTAGTAGGGCCTGTTGCAATGGGACAAGAGATAATGGTTTTAAACTAAAGGAGGATAGATTCAGAATAGATATAAGGAAGAAATATTTTACAATGAGAATGGTGAAACTCTGGAACAGGTTGCCCAGAGAGGCTGTAGGTGCCCCATCCCTGGAAACATTCAAGGTTAGGTTGGACAGGGCCTTGAGCAACTTGACTGAGTTGCAGGGGACTTGAACTGGATGACCCTTAGAAGATCCCTTCCAACCCAAACTATTCTATAATTTTAAGGTTATAAAAACAATCTGCTTTGTCTTATCAGAGTAAACCATCCTGTTTGCACATTGGTGTTGATACATGCTTAAAACCAGAATCCCTGCAACTGATTAAGCCCTACCTCAGACTTAGCAGTGTTTTGCAGCAAAATTTAATTTCATTAAATGTGGAGAACTGTTGCAGGTACTTCGATATTATCTACTTATTTAGATCTAAATGAGAAGTATTTGGAGAATAATGACTGCAGATAGTGAATTACAAGACGAATATCTTATATATGAGTCTTTTAGGCTTGTTTTTCCCATGTTTGTTGATTGACCATGTAACAAGCTTTCCTGGCAATAGCTTCAGTTAGATGATCCTTACAAATATGCTATGTTGTATTGCAACTTAAGTTTAAAACAACTGCCGATAGTCCATTTTTACTCACATACCTAGCAGTGTGAACTTGTCTGTCCTAGTGGGCGACATAATGTACTGCACAATGTCAGTTTTCTTTGCAGCTTGATTATAATGAAAGTAAAAGTAGGAATTTAATTGAATGATGAAGCCTCTAATGATTGGCAAAGACAATGTTTTATTTACCTCAGATACTAGGAATAATAAAAGTTATTACATTCAATAGCAAATTGAAAAAATATTTTAAATTTACATGAGTAACATTATGTTGGCAACTTCATGTTCTGGTCTTAAAGTCTTCTGAAGCTGGGAAAAAAAAATTTCTAAAATAACACTTCATTGTATGTTTTCAGGTAAAAACTATCCTGAATCAGAAAGATTATTTCATTGCTAAATTGAAATTAGAATTACTTTATATACACATACTCATGCCTTGCTATATTTCTTTTTAAAATAAAAACTAAATCTGATTTTTTTACTTACTTGAATATCAATATGCATGAATGCAGTTAGTGCATTATAGAAAGTAGAATGTGCTAAAAGGAACTGTGAGTGAAAACGGATTGTGAAAAAATGTGTAACAAGAAATTCTTTCTGAATACTGTAAGACCCAGGAAACGGGTGATGAAATAGTATTAACGATGAGTCACTGCTACTGGTCTTGTTTGCTTGGGATGTGAGAACTAAGTCAGTATTTAGTACAGTCAAATATAAGACCAAAGACAGTGCATGTGTCATCTGATGTGAGAATCTGTTCTGGAAAGTAGAACGGAAGGAATTGGTGGATCAGAGCAGAAATACAAACACACTTCTTCCAGAGCAATGAGGCAATGAATAGAGCTAATATTAGTCATGAACAATGCAAAAAGGGGATTATAAGTAGGGATATGGTTTTGTTTAAGATATTGGTGCAACCACAACCAGAAGATTGTCCAGTTCTTGATACCATTACTCAGAAAAAGGGCCATACCACAGATGTTTCAAAGAAGAATGACTTGTAATTATGGAGAATATTTTCTTGGCATCTGCTATAGAACAGGTCACTGACTTATCAAAAGAGTAAATAGGAAGAGATTTATATTTGAACCTAGTAAGGTATTTCTGTTAGAATATTTATTGGTAAACCCTTTGTAAGAGAGATGTATCTTGTTCTTCAGAAGGTTTTTTTTGTTGCTCGGGCTTGAATTTATTACCCAAACAGAACAGCATACATTACAAATGGCCTGCACTAAAGCTTTGAGCAGGCAGTGTTGGGCAAAATCCCACCATGCCCCTAACAGATGTTATTGGATAATTATTAAAATAATTATTGAATATGGACTGTGGAAAGACTACAAGAGACTACACAGAGCTAAAATACTTCATGGGTGTGTGCTTTGTAACCTGGCAGGGCAAACTGTGACAATATTGCATCACTGTACAAAGTTATGTAGACATATAAAGTTATTTTTAAAAAAAAACCAAACCACTTAATGTGAAATTAGCACTCCAACATTTGAAGTCCTTTGACTAGGTCTCATTAAAAACCAAACCAAAACAACCCCACAATATGAAAACAAACCCCAAACAACCCAAATGTTCAAACAACATTTTACTGGGTTAGGTGATGGAATTTCTGAGCTAGACTTTGTTGACATTTGCTTTTTTTAAAAACTGCTGCATCTAGTGATCTCTCCCAGTTTTGAAATATATGAGCCATGATATTTTATATATATATATATATATTCCAGGGGACAAGTCAGGGAAAACTTAAAGACAATAGTTTAAAAAATTGCTTTGCATTTCCAACCCCTCAAGTTTTTTTTTAAAATTAATTTTATTTTTTTTCCCACCAATTCTATACTCCCTTCCTCATGAAAGGCTGGACCAGATGCTCTTCCCAGGTCCCTTTCAGCCTGGGCTATTCTATACTTCTATGATTCTAAAAGGCATTGCAATGATTTTGTAGTTCATCAGTACCTGAAAGGCAATTATTAATTCAGATGTATGGGCTTGCAGAAATGAGGGCAGCCTGACTTTCAGCTCAGTACCGATGTTGATCAGTGAAACATTGCTTGTCTCTGTACATTAAAAAACAACCAAATAAAGATGGAAAAAACCGCCTATCCCAAAACAAAAGAAAAAAATGCAATAAACCACAAGTGGCTGATCTTCCCAAGAATTTATTTTTCTTGCAAGACAGCCAATTTGTATTTTCCGTTTTTCCAAGCATACCACAAGTTGCAGCATACCCTTACAGTGCATTCTTACATGTTTTGTTCAGTTGTACCAGAACCTTTTCTATATCATGGATAAGAACTTCTGGTTTTGGTAGTCCAGGTGTTTATAATTTTTATAAACATTGGCTGTTTCAGATCAATTCAGTTTGGCTAAATGTTTTTAAATAAATAGATAATGCTTAATCTGTGTTCTCTGGGTCTTGCCTTGAGATTTCTATAGGGTTGTTATTAGTTTGCAAAATAATTATCATATGAACTTAAAATTCAAAAAGACAGAATCTGTTTTCGGCAATGGCACCTTTTAAGAGTTTATCAGTAAAAACATAGTGATTTAGTGCTGGAGGAGGGAGTTAAAGGCGTATCCTTAAGCCTTGCTTAAGAACATGCCTCAGATTTTATGAGATGTTTGTACGTTTAGAATTTTTAGAAATAATATGGTTTGAGATGTTTTATAGTGAATATTTGCATGATGTTGACTGGTTTTTGATGTGATTGGATATCATCTGGTTTCAATACTGGCACCAAATTCATAGGTAAAACTTCAGTGTTTAAGGCATACTCTATCTAAATTTTATGTTACTATGCCCAAATACGGTGTTTGACTAAGCAGTATTTGTGTTAATAATAATTTTCTTTGCCTTCCAGGATGCATAAAATGTCAGTGTTAGAATGAACTAACTGGACTCACATTCTAATCTGAAGGTCCCAAACCTTCATCTGTTACGTCTGTTGATGAGACTGTTCATGGGAATTATGATAATTCCATCAGTCATATCTCTGTGATTATTGTCTACAGACAGAGATTTTAGGTGTGCCATTCCTTATCATTTGCAAAGCTTTGCACCATTGTACTACTCTGCAGTTACGACCTTGGCAGCCTGTAAATCTTGAAATCTTAACAATCAAACTGATCCCAAACAAGGTGCCTATAAACACATGGTTTGAAAAATGTGTATATTTTGGTGTTTAATAAAACAAATCTTGAATGCGATTGCAGAAAAAGTTTTGAAACCAAATGTGTGGGCTGGCAGTGCAACCTCCATCATGTGTCTTTCAGAACAGACAGCAGTCTTTTCATTGTTAAAAAAGGAGGGCCTGTTTAAATGCTTCATCTGGGTCAGTGTAATAGTATTCCATAAGTAATGTTTTAAAAAATCACAATTAATTTAGAGGACATGAATAAGCTTGCTTCTATAAAAATTCCCTGTCCAAACTTATTTAAAAAAAAAATCATCAAATGAGTCTTTAACCTGAAATTAATTTGAGGTGTGTAGTATTAACTGCGTAGGTAGTATAAAACATGACCTGTCTTATGATCTTCCCTGTATTCATGTGAGATCCCAGTTCCAAATTTATTTTAAAATAAAGAACTGCCATTCTGTTCAGTCTTCAGGTCTGTTAAGAAATACATTAAGAACCAATAATTCAAAAATACTTTCTGTAATTATTTCCTTTTTTTTTTTTTAACATAAAAATCTTGATTATTGCATAGTAAGGCTTTAATTATTAGTGGAACTCTCCTTAAGCATAATTTCCTATCATATTCAAAGTTATTTGTTCAGTTTTTTGTATTACATATATCATCATTAGAAAATTCATGAAGGACCATGCAATGATCTTCCAGGAGACATGTTGTGGTTTAAAAATTATACACTCTAATGGCTAATTGTAACTGGCCCTCAAACTCACATCTAAGTATCACAAAGGAATTTATTATTGAACAGTACTACATATACTGTTGCTATATTGCTTGAACTATATTCATTATATCTGGCATTCATGGTTAGTTTTAACTTTATAAAGAATAATTAATCATTGAAATCATGTAGGATAGATTTAACTAAGATTGAGAATGTTATCTCCAGGAGTGATTTCTTTGTGTGGCACAGATTAGGTATTGTACAATACTAAAGTAATAAACTTTATATTTAAAACTTTCTGGTAATGCTTTTGATAGAGTTTATGCATAACTTTCTGTAAAAGCCTTTATTAATGCTTCATTAGGGAGTGTAAGATTTCTTTATATGTAGAAGACATCTGTGTACTGTTGAAATATTAACATGGAGAAATATATAAAGACTGAATGAAAAGCACCATAGCTAAGAGATTCAGAAGATATTCATAAGCCCGTGAAACATCCCAGAATAGAATGTGTAAGAATAGTTCAACCAGTGGAAGCATTATGACATGATGCTTCAATGCACTTCAATTTCTGCCTGTTACCTTTTAATAAATTTATGTAAAATTATCTAAAACATGCTTTGATTGTGTCAAGATGAGCTGCACTAGTGGCTGCAAGTTAAAATTTTAAACATCCTGAATTAATTATAGAAAACCTACATGCCAAGATTTTGTGTTACTTGATTTAACATCAAAAATTCCATTTGGGTCTGCTGACATTGAAAGAAAAATCATTTTCCATATAATAATTTTATGTATATCTACTACAGTGCACCTCCTCTCAGTTTAGGACTTTCTTATTCGACTAATGAGTGTAACTTTACTTCTTGCCAGCTGTGAAAAATGTGAATTTTATGCTATATGTTTATGCTATAAATGCATGAATAGTTACTGTAAATAGTTATTGCTGTAATAGCTATTGCAGAATATGTTTGAAAATTTCCTGTGAACTTCATTACTCATATATCTACAGATGTTTTTCAGGGTTTCTTTTTCAAATGTTTTTCCATATGAGAAATAAAACTAGGTTCCATTATCAGCTCTCTAAAGCAAAGACAGGTACTTACTGCTCGAGTAATGGAACTGGGAGTTTCATACCTAGTTTTGAATATTGTTTTTGAAGCACTTGTCTGAGAAAAGGAGCAGTTGACCTTGGGTTTAGGGAGCATTCCCTTCCATACAGATGTCATGGTTTCTGCCCAGATGGGCCATTACTCACACTTGTAATCTACAACAGCCATCTCCTCCTTTAAGCAGAAACTGGCAATTTTATGTTGGGTATGGTTTCTTCACTAAGTTAATCTGGCATTGTCAGTTTAAAAAAAAAAAAAAAAAAAGAGTTTCAGTGTTACAAGCATAGCGTATATTAGTCAAAACTATGAGTAGATATACCAAATACAGAAAACAACAATGTTGGTTTTCTTCATACCATTGTTTGGTTTTTCTTCTTTAATTCATTCATAATCTCTCATAAACAAAAGGAAATGTCAGTATTGAAGCTAGATGTGCTGGGAAAAGTGAAGTACAGAAAGATTTCCAGATTCCTCTTCAATCAGTGGAGCCGCTGTATGTCCAGCCATTTAGAGGACAAATTCAGATGTTCAAATCTGAATTTAGGCAATTCTCCTGGTTTTGAAAAATATTGGTTTTCCCTTCAATTTTTCCCTTGGAAAATCAAGAGCTTCCATTAGTTTTTTTAAAAGAGAGTATTGCATCATTCCCTTCCAAGTGATCAAACGACAACCAAAAAATGTAAAGATGTCAAATATTAAAGTTTTAACTTTTAGAGTTTTAACATTGATTTAAATGAGTGTTTAGAATTGGTTTTCCCAATCTTTTTTCAACTTAACATGACTTGAGAAAATTGGAAATTTTCTGAGCCTTCTTGTAAGTACTAAACTTGTGTTCCTTATAGCAAAAATACGTAAAATAATATAGAAGTTTTGTAGTTGACCTGTGCCAAATGCAAGATGAATCATTTCATTATGATGAAACTCATGCATATATTCCTCAACAGAATTTTTGCTGGAAAGTGAGAATATTCTGGACAAAGTGTCAGTAAAGTATAACAATAAATAGTAGAAAAAAGTCCAGCAACAATTCTCTACTTAGTGGAATATTGGAACAAGTTTAAAGTTAATACCTGACAAAACACACTAATATGAGTTATTGTGAGAAGACATAATGTAGTCAGATACTGGCATTGGGCTTTATTTGTAATGATACATTGCCTTTTGATAATAGGTTTATTTAGTTGTCAGCCTAAACCTAAACCTTTGTGAAGGAGTCATTTTAGAGCCTTTCTGTTTTAGCTTAGTATTGCAATAGGAAGCTATGTCACATTTACTGTATTTTTGTCTTATATTTAATGGGCTAAAGATCATTTCCACAATTAGTTATGGGCCTAATCCACACAAGAAATACATTGGGCATAGATTATTTTAAAAAGAAAATCATGAGGGCCATAAGAAATTTTGTGTATACCTTTACTATCATTCTGCAGGGAGTAGTAGGATGGGTCTGTCCCCAGTTACCTACATTAACTAAAGAAGAATATTTGAGAATGTAAACATAGCAAGGCTGCTGTCCTCCTTTAAGGGCAATGTCATTTACTCAAAAAAACCAGCGTGTGGCCGGTGATTACTATTAAACTTCTGTTCTTTTTCTTCATACACACAACCTTTCAAGCTACAGAGTGAAAAAATCAGAATCTTCTCAAAAGACTTCAGGAATACGTGTTATGCGGTTCACTTTGTAAAGAAGAAATACTTGGCATTTATACAGACAGATACATTTGTTTCACTTAATTACCAAAAATTACCTGCACAGTTTTGAAAATAGGGAATATCAGCAAAACAGACTTCAAATCATGATCTCTTTCCCCTTTATTTTAGCTAATTTAGCTCATAGGGACCTTTGCTGGAGAATTTCATATGACAGCAGACACAAGTAAGACCTTCTAAAACTTGTTTTTAGAGGAACTATGGCTACTTATCAGACTATCCGGAAATAATAGTGATCTAGTAACTTAAGGAATCTGAAAAATTAAGATTTAGGGAAAAATAATTTTCAAAGGTATCCATTTCCTTGATTAATCTTTCTAATAAGCTCTCTTAGATTTTCTCTATGTTGCACTTGATAGTTTTTACTGACATATTGCAAATAGCATATTTTAATATACGTAGTTTTGGGTAAACATCCAGAGCAGTGCAGTCACTATGGCCCAGGCACAGTGTGCCAAGTAAGCATTTTCTAGTTCAAACAGAGCTGCCTTGGCTTTCTGTGGTGCCAAAAAGTTTGCATGTTTCTGATGGGTTATGTCGACAAGACAAAATAAGACTTATGTCCTGAGAGCTTTCCAAATTTCCCAATTGTTAGCAGCGAGTGATCAGAGGGCTTGACTTCAGAGACCTAATCTTCTAACTGGAGCTGTAGATGCCTTGCCTTTGCACTGGGTATATGGTCCAATTTTCAGAGATCAAATACCAGAAAAAGATCTACTTTGTTTTTAATGTCACAGAGGGGATTTATGTTTGCAGGAATATTTTAATAGAGCTGGAAAGTAAATACGTTCTCCCTTTCCCTAACTAGACCTAGTATTTAGCCTCTAAGCATAGAATATAGTGCAACACTTTCCTATCAGTCTCCAGACATAGTGGGGAACTAGGCATAGATTCAACTGGTCCTGCAAAGACATCAAATATATGTCTAACTCAAAGTGTGTGAGACCCGATGTGTCTTGCTTAAATAATTTGCCAAATGGAGGGTTCTCCGAAGAATATTTCAATAGCCTGACAGGAGACCGGTCTGTAACAGAGCTGTCTAAAGCAGCTAAAGTTGTTGTCTGTCTCAGAAACACTTAATTAAGGAGCCTTATTTAAAAAAACATTGGGAACATATAGGAAAAAAAATCAGGGTTTTATGTTTTGTGTGCTTCATAATGCTGATTCTCCAGTTTGTAAGCATTATACTTTTCACAGTCTGAGACATGTTGTGGGGGAAGACTTCCATTTCTCTCATTAGATATGTTCAAGGAAATAATCAGTGAGGCTTCTCAGGACTTCTCAGTTTGTTCACAATCACCCCGGTAGTGGTTAACACCATGGATGGCATTGGGTTACTCAGCAATTTCAGGGATGTAAATACAGTAGGATTTGGACTTCAGTCTTTAGAAAAAGCTGTTATAAACATGCAAATTTGTACTTCACTCTGCAAACCAGACAGGTTTGCTACTTAGATTGTCACATGTTTGCTCTTCATTGTACTCCTCTAAATAATAAATTAAAAAGAAACCAAGAATAGCTTTGTATACAGGGAATATTGGCCCACATTCATTTTAATAAATCTCAATAAGTACTTTATAATCAGCTTATTGTTCTGCTTCTGTTAAGAACATTTTAGTCCACTTCTCTATGTTATGAATAATAATTTCCCACTGTTTTCTACTTAAGACTGTAAACCATTTGAGATAAAGGTCTTGTCTCTTTTGTGTTTCTTAGTTACCCTAAGTGTCTGTGGTTCTATGTTGCTATAAAATATTCTTGTTGCTGAGTACTTGTCCATGCACATTCCAGCTACATCTGCACGAACCTCAAAATGTTCATCTAGCAGTATATATTAGAGAAACATCTGTATACTATTCCTGGGACAGTGGGAATCTCTTAATACTATAAAAGGTCTGGTTTTTTCCTACCATCTGCAGCTGGGAGACAGAACTGCTATCTGAATTAGCTTTCATTGGGCACTCTGCAATTTAAATTATGTGGTTTCCTTAAATTCTGAGAAAACAGAGAAGTTTAGGGGCTGATTGTAAACCACTTGTTACCGAAGAAGCAGACACTGGCTGCAATGTCTTTTGCAAGATGAGTTTTAGTTCTTCTACTCAAATCCAAGTTAGAAATATGAGTATTTTTCTTAGAGCACAAATTGCCAGACAGGAATATAGAATTACACATTCACATTTTGCGCACATCTGACCAAAAAAAAATATTTAAAAATAGAAGTATTTGTGTACAAAAGGTGATTACCGTGTTAATTCCTGTTCTACCAATTACTAAAATGTGTGTAAAGGTAGGAGGGCAGCATTGTGCATTTTGTGCATGTGCATCACATGTGTGCTCTGCAGACTCCTGGGGCTTGGTGGACTGGTTCTTAAGGCATCTGTGAAAGGTAATTAGAAAACAGCTTCAATGTCAGTTTTCAAATTAGCTCTGTGGGCTCTGCACATCCACTGGTCGGGGGAGGGGAATTCCTCCACAGTTGTAAGAATTGAAAAAAATAATACTGGAAACGAAAGGAAGGTGTTGCACAGATACAAAACAATTGCTTTGGGTGAATTGTAACATTGTAGATAGGGTTCATCTGCAAGAGTGCTTGGATTTGGATAGAAACATCCCAACTTTATTTAAAGAAAACAATAGAACCAGGAATTATGATAATATGAGCAACCTAAATTTCCCATGTTTGTCTTGCAAAAAATCTGTAAACTATGGTAAAGATTGGATAGTCTGAAAAGACAAATCTGATCAATTTCTTCATCAAATACTCAGTGAACCAACAGAAAACAAAACTGGATGATCTTCGTTCTAGAACTGGTACAGGAAATCTCAGTCTTGTGGTAGGGATTGTTAATAAGATTATAAAATCAATATTAGTATAATAAATATGTTATTTCTATTTACAGAGACTGGAAGTGATCTAGACAGGTACCACTGGTTTTTAGTTTAAAAATGATTTAAAAAAAAAAAAAAAGCCGGTTTTGCAGACCAGAATTACTATACGTCAAGAGAAATAGAAAATGAGATAAAATCATACGTGCTTACTAAATTAAGTTGTTCTTACTAATCTTAATATAATTTTCTGGACAAAGTAGTAGGTGAACTCGTACAGATGATCTTTGGTATAATGTCACTTGGGAAATTACTATTTAAAATGGAAACTATGGGTGTCAATAACAGAATTTTAAGGCAGATGAGGAGCTAGTACGACAAGACAAAGGACTGTCAGAAGGTAAGTATTTCTTAAGTAAAATACTACTAGATTTCTAGGATTTCACTTAGCATTTTTATTCATGGTTTTCTTAAAAACTATAGGCTGTAGTAGTGCACTAGTGACATTTTCATATGACTCAGTGTTAGGAAACTATCACTACAGAGAAGAATCCGATAACAGGATCTTGTAGTAGTTCAGTAAGAGGGAATGAAATGCTTAGAAGCTTTAAGACCTTTTTGAAACTATAAAAACAAACACAAAGTCTGTTGATGCTAATGAGGATAGGCTGACCACAAGGGAAAGACAAGTTCAGTGACTCAACACTACTTATATTACTCTCATAATTGTAAACCTTTTTTATGACATAATCTCAATACTGAAATGATTTGATTTTACAGGCCCTGAAGGTTTTGACATAATACATTTATTGATGACTAAGTTACTAACAGACATAAATTCTTTACTCATAAATAAAATTAAAGCCAACAAAACCAAGGCAAATCAGGGCAAACAAAAAAGGTTTTAATTCATTAGTGTACATTACCTTTCAAATATCTGACTTCATATTCTGATTTCAGAAAGAATGGATCCTAATTTGGTTCAGGGTTTTATTCCTCAGAACTGCTATATCAAAGGTTCTAATCTGAAATAAAGCTGGAGGATCTAGATTGTTTAATATGAAAATATGGTATTGCAAAATTCATTAAGGTGTCTGGAGAAGTTTCAGGAATCCTCGCATAGAAAATAGTGCAAATTTTCTCTTATTTAAATTTCTGAAAAGCGCAAGAATTCCAGTCTGTTTATTCCCATCTTATAAGTAACAAAAAATATTTTCCATGAATAAGCAGGTCCAGACAAAACAGAAATCTGGTCATTAATATTTCTGATAGGGTGATCTACAACTCAAAGCTTTATGAAGCTTTTATGAGCTGATTAAAAAGATAATTTAAATGTTCTAAACTATATTATAAATCATACATTGAAATTTAGTTGACTGAACTGTGTATTTGAGGACTTCAGAAAAGTGTACTTCCTTGAAAAACAAGATATGTTAGGAGAAACATTTCAGGAGAAAATATCTCAGAGCATTGTCTCTTATTTTTCATGTGTCCCATTCTACCACTTCCCCATCCCCATCCAAGAAATGGTGCCACCTAGACAGGAAAGTGTCAAAATGAAGTATGTCTGAGTAAGATTCCATAAGAACTGTCAATGAAATGTTCTTCTCTGTTTCCTTTTGTAAATACTTCCTGCATTGTTCAATTCAGGTAGTTATCATCCCTTTTTCCAAAATGTAGTTGTGTTCAGAATTACATATAAATTTGGAAGTATAGAAAGAAACCCTCTTCATTAGGCTAATGTAAAAGTTAGTAGCAAGTGAAATGCAAACGTTCCCAGGTTTTTTTAATGCCAGGCAAAACCCCAAACATGTTATAGGTTACCTGTTCTCCACAACCCCATAGAAGAGGTAAAGCTGTTATGACTGGAGTATAGTTGATTTTCCAGTGTGCACTGTAAAGGCATATTTTGTGATTAAAAAAAAAAAAAAGGTTATTCCTTGTGAATACTTATGCCCATTCATGTTGATATTCAAACAGGTTTCTGTTTTCTCACATAAGATTCTCAGCTACTTTTGCATACTCATGTCAGCATCATCTTGTAAATGAAAGGGTAGAAGTCTCTCCAGAAGTCATTAGTACTTTTTTCAATTAACCTAATTATAGGCTGCTAGCCAGTACCTTCCTGTTAACTCCACCTTGTAGGCTCATATGCCCTTTTCACAACATCCTTAGTGTACCAGGTTTAGGAATAAAGAACTGAACACAGAAACTAGTTTTATCAGATAAGTTTGCAAGCAAAATAAATAATCCCTGATTTAGCATCTCTTATTAAATTGAAGACAAAATGCTTACATAAATAGAATTATCTTAAATCATATACATTGTTTCACTTTAAGCTTCTTCCTCCAGATTGAATTTAATATTGTATCATACTACAGTAACTAATAGTTACTGGAATAGATTTAATTTATCTCATTTTTTTAAGTATGAACAAGTAAATTTAATTCCACCTTCTCATTTAAGATTCAAGTACTCTGAGCTATGTTCTGTTTGAAACAGAACACTTAACAAATCACTTAATACACAATCATCTCCTTATTATATAACACGTTATAACTATTCACTGGAAGTGTATTTAATCTGACCGGTTTGTTACCACTGTAAAATAAAAAACTGTCATTGTTTTGTCAATGTCTCAGTTTTACAGTTGTGAAAACAGACAGTTGGTTTTCTTAACTTCTGCCAAACTGTTTCTGGGAATTTCAGCCATACCTAGTATTTTCACTGAGGTAAAATTTCAGAATTTGTGGTTACTGGAAGTCACTTCCTGTTTTGCAGCAGGTATACATTCAAACGGCTAATGCGGTGCCAGCCACCAAGTCCATAGCCACAACTTGAATAACATCACTCCTTTTGGAGAGCTCTAGCTCTGCTTCTGGTCATAAATAAGATAGCTCAGACATAGGAGGCAAAATTATTTCATAAATATGAAATTAGGCTAATCACCATTTTAATATGTTAAATCTCTATTCTGTCAGCAACCTAGACTGGCTGCTTCTCTCCTTCCTGCTTTTCTTAAGGAAAAGGAGATTTGTGGGTCAGTAGGTAGGCAGGGAAGGGGGTCAGGTGAGATAACAATGATCCGCAGTTCCTCTTTACAATTTCTTTTGCATACGTGCAAAGCTTCTGTTTATATTTGTGGAATGATCTTTAAGGTATCTGAACCCTATCTTATACAACAGGGAAGAGATGAGGCTGTGAGCATAACCAGTGAAGCCTACTCTAGAGAGATGGGTTGCTATGCAGGACAGGTATTTTCTTCAGGCATGGCCAATTGGTAATATGAAGGAGAGCAGGAATATTTCTCTTAAAATGAGACAAAAATGTAATCTCATCTCCCTGAGATGTACTTTCCTCACTACTCCATCTATTCCTGTTTAAATCTGTGCAACTTTAAGGGTCCTTTTACGTCAATTGTAAGAAATAAATGACACAGCAATAGTATAGCAAGGGTGGACATTTACCAAGTGAGATGAGGACCAATAATTATTTCTGATACAGCCAAGAGATCTTGCATTTTGCAACGAGATTACCTGAAACCATCTCTTGCTCCAATTGAAGGCAAAAAAAAAAAAAAAAGAGAACAAGCTAAGAATTTAATACAAGACACATACTACTTTTTTGAAGTTCTTGACCTGGAGATTCTTTGGAATTCAAAAAGGGCTGGTGCTTGGGTGGAGAATGTTCTGTTCAAATTACATTTTGAGTTGAGCACATAATTTTCAGAACAAAATTACCCTTGATAACTAAGCTCTTTTTCTTACTAAGGGGTAGCCACAAGCGCCTAGCAACATTACCTAATTCATGAGTGTTGTTCAAAAGTGAACTATGTTTTTTTAAGTTTTCTCTTTTAGTATTAATTGCAATAAATATGTCTCTGAGCTCTCAAGCCCTGAGGGCAAGTTAAGTGAAGTGGGTCATGTCCACACTGACAGCACTGATTTGGACCTTCTCTGGGTACAAAGAAATAATTTTTTGCTGTCATTTTCAGTTTAAAGTGTCTGAAATCATGTGAGGCTCTGGCAAAGCCCACTGGATTAGTGTTTCTATAGCACAACACCAAAATGTATGTGGATTGCCTTATGTTTTGTCATGAAGATAGATATTTGAGGATGGAAGGCCTGTAGGGATGCAGCAAGACTGTATAGGAAGAATGAGAGAAATAAACTTACCGGTATCTGGAAGTGCTTCTAAAGTTGCACAGGTTTTTCTCTCTGAAGTAACGGTTTACTTACTCCAAAACAGGGTCTGATAGTGAGCTAATTTCCGTGGAGGCGAGATGGTAGAGGAAGCAGACAGGACAAAAAGCTAGGTTACTTGGCTTGACAACCACTCATATAACACCTGTCTGTGAGTAAAGCAGTCTAAAATGTAGGTAAGGAGATTATAGGACTTATCGGCTCACCCTATTGAGGATTCTGATGAGATGAATTTGTGCCTTTACTTTATACACTTTTATTATGGAAGATAACTTCTGTGCACCTAAAAAGTTGTATGACTAAAGAAGTCACTTGGGTGGTTTCCTTTAACTGTAGGCAGTGGGGTGCATTTGTTACTACTTCATTAATCAAGCTGATTTTTTCAATCTACATGGTTTTCATGGAGAATTTATAAATAATAAAGGGACCCTGACACTTAAAATATAGAAATGAATCCAAAGTATGGGAAATTGTCACGTCCATACATTATATTTTCACAATATTGCAGATGAATTAATCATCATTAATCATTCAAGGGACTGTTAATTTTTATTCAATTCTTTCCTTCTGGTTTGGGTAATCTCTTTATACAGGTTTTTAAAAAAGGGCATCCAAAATTGTGATGTTTTGCTTTTTTTTTCCTTCAAAAAAATTTTTAGTTCAACCTTCTTCCTGAAGGTTAAAATCACCTGTCTGAATAATATTTATGTTAGCACCATTTTTCCTGAATTAGCCTATATCACATACCTCAGTTTGACCTCAGTGAACCCTCCTTGTCACTGATAGCATATTTCAGGCTCCATAATCATTCATTTGTTGGAGGGCATTTTGGGACTTTCATGCAATCACCAAGTTTGCCTGGAAAATACTGGTTGAAGTCATCAGCTCATTGTGCATAGTGTCTCAAAAAAGATACTATTAGTCATTATTGCTATTTAGCAGTGACATTGATGAAATTCTTTGCACTCCTAGAAAGAGTTGGCTTTTCAGCATTTCTTTAAGCGCTAGCTTTAACCTCCTAGATACATGTTTTGCCTTGTATGTTATTGTATTTTCACCAAAATACTTGTTTCAATTACTTTTTTTTTTATGCCCCTTTTTGTAAAAATCAAAAGATTTAGTAAGTGAAACTGATCTTTAAAGAAAATTTGTACTCATTTTTAGCATCCAAATGGTAGTTCTGTATGCCTGTGGTGCAGTTTGGTTCTCGTGACCTGCATGGTTTTTATTATATATTTTCTTTTTTAAGCTTTATTTTAAAAATCTGACAGTGGTAGAGCAGAAGTTCTTACCTCTCTTAGCACTATCATCATACAGTAGGCCCTGTAGCAATAGGATGGTGGGTAATGGCTTTAAACTGAAAGAGGGAAGGTTTAGACCAGGTGTAAGGGGGAAATTTTTTACAATGAGGGTGGTGAGGCACTGGAATGGGCTGCCCAGAGAGGCTGTAGATGCCCCCTCGCTGGAAATATGCAAGGTCAGGTTTGACAGGGCTCTGAACAACTTGATCTGGTTGAAGATGTCCCTGCTTATTGCACAGGGGTTGGACAAAATGACCTTTAAAGGTCCATTCCGACCCAAACCATTCTATGATGTTATGATCATGACTAGAAATGTCACAAGCTAAACTCTTCCTCTTGTGTCTGCTAGTGCATTTGCTGCTATGAGAAGAGGTAAAGAAAATACTCTGTAGGGCTTCAGTTTAACAGGCACAGACCTTAGTAAATTCTTAAGTGAATTTTCTGATATGACTAGTAATTGAAAAGCTGAGTGCTGTGGGAGGAAGGCTATGGGGAAATTAGGAAATGGGGATGCACATAATCCTCTCTTTGGTTCTCCTACCCCTGAAGAAAAGAATGGAAAGGTGTTTGCAATTTTGTACTGTTAATAGGCTGATTAAAACCAAGGTTTATAGGACATACTCTTCGCTCCTCCCTGTTCAGATATTTCATTGGGCAGTCAGAAATGCAATATTTCAAAGCCAGTAAGAGAGAGAAAGAGGATAGATTCTCACGCTGTAGTCCAATATGACTATTTGGAAGCAAGAAGTGCTTCCAGATAATCTGGTTCCTGTGACAAACATAGTTTGTCCATTACCTAATTAATTTTAGTGGAAATTTCTCAAGGAGATCTTGTAGAAGGGACTGGAATCTGGGATTTCTCCATCTCAGGGAACAGCCATTGTCACCTGCAGACTCCAGTTTGTGTGTCTGCCTTTCTACCTCCAGCTTCTTTATGCCTAACCTAGATTCTGCATGAATGGGGAAGATGAGCTAGATCTTCCTACAGCCTAAATTCTGATGGTCAGAGCACTGTCCTCAAATTAAGGAATCAGAGCAAAATCTGCTTTGAATCACTTTGTTCCTTTTTATCTTTTTTTTTTTTTTTTTTTTTTTTTTCCCCTTGAACTGAAATTGTGCTTGAACTACTTTTTCAAGGGCCATAGTGAACCTGAATTAGAAATAACATAGCAAAATGCTTATCTGGTCAAAAAGAAAAAAAAAGTTGCTACTAAAGTTAGTGTCACTTAATGTTTTTAGCTGTTGCTTTTTTTTTTCAAGTTGAACTGATCAGTAAACTATATGGGCTTCAACTGGAAGAATTTCACAAGTGGGCTTATACTGGAAATGTAACAAAAAATTCTTTACTGGTTAAAGTCTCCGGCTTTAATTGAGCCTTGGTCCGGAAATCCCCTATCTATCTTGCCTATTGCACTTTGTTGGTGAGTTCTTTAACTGGTTTGTAGTGCTATATAGTAACTTTATATACGCCCACTCTCCTTCTGCAGCTCTGCTTCTGAATGAAATTAGTTGAGTCAATGGGTGCTATGCTTTGTGCTGAACTAAACACTAGAGAAAACCTGATAAATTGGCATATAAATGCAGGACAGATTTGGTCACACAGATTCACAGAATGGTAGGGGTTGGAAGGGACCTCTAGAGACCATCTAGTCCAACCCCCCTGCCAGAGCAGGATCCCCTAGAGCAGATCACACAGGAACAAGTCCAGGCGGCTTTGGAAAGTCTCCAGGGAAGGAGACTCCCCCACCCCTCTGGGCAGCCTGTCCCAGGGCTCTGTCACCCTCACAGGGAAGAAGGGTTTCCTCATGTTCAGGCTGAACCTTCTGTTTTCCAGTTGATGGCCATTGCCTCTAGTGCTGTCACTGGACACCACTGGGAAGACCCTGGCCCCATCTTCCTGACACCCACCCTTTAGACCTTTTGTGGGTTTCAAATGTGTTAGGTGCCAGGCCAGTGCTGAAAAGCTCTTTCTCAAGATAGTACAAGGCATTAAGAAGTCTAGCGCTGAAAATGTCAGTGCCCATGGATGATCGGGCAAGTATGCAGTTAGGTAAGTGCAACATGAAATAATAATGATGGTGCAGATTTGTGTAGCATTTGGTGTAGTTAATATTTCATAAATAGTAGGTCTAGCCTAGAGACAGCAGTAGACAACTGGATTAGTTAGATGTAATGTGTTTTTGTATTCAGATTAATCACACAACCTTGCGGTTTTTAAGGGTTTATTTGTATTCTTTTCAAATGTCCCTGGTTAAATTCCCAAAGTAACTGGGCAGGGGAGGAGGTGCTTTTTACATAAAGCATGTTGGTCTCGTAACAGTTACAGTGGCTTACTTGTTCCTTTCAAACGTTACACTGAATATTTATTGACGGTGATCTTATACTTTGTTTTGTAACTTCTTAGTGAGAAACGCCTTTCATTCTCACTACTTGCAACTCTCAGTGTCAGCTTTCTATCATGATTGTATTTAACGGGAAAAAAGGAAAACCCAACCTTCTACATAGAGTGGTAGGACATAAATGATGCTAGAGCTCCTTTAAATTTTGGAATCTGTTGTGCTTTGGTGCTCCAAGTCTTCACAGTACAGTGATGATACAAACGTGTGCAGCAGTAGTCTCCCTTTTCATTACTGAAGTAAGTAGTATTTCTTTGTCAACCCATTGTGACATTCAAGTAGCTTAATATTTTATTCTTCCTCTAGAATGGCATCAACTGTCCTAGGGCTAATTTGGGGTATTGTGGAACGGAGCTGTGACAGCAGCAGAACCGAGCTGAAGGAAATAGGATCTATAAAAATGTGCAGTGCAGTATCTTATCGCGTTACTCCCGAGTCCACCCACACCCTAATCAAATACAGAGCCTTATCACATGTTTTAATGTCATTGAAGTTGCAGCTGGCTTCCATACTGCAGGATTTCCTGTCCGAAAGGGCGAGGGGTCGTTTGAAGTTTAAGAAGTCTTAGCGCGGCGTACAGAAGCGCGGCAGGCAAAGGGCACATGGCCGGGGCACGCCGGAGGGTGCAGGCCGGTCTGGGAGCCACCCACACCTCCGCAGGGATGTGAACTCCGTCTCCTGCCTGCGCCTTCTCCTACCGATTGTGCATTTCCACGCAGGACCGCCTTGGCTTTCCGTCACCCGGGAGAAAGAGGTGGTTTTGGGGAAGGCTCTCCCGCGCTGTGCGTGCCCGTGTCCCACCCCCCCCGCCCCCATCGGCCCCCTCCCGTCTCCAGCCGCCGGCGGGAGCGGCGGGGCGGGACGCGCTGCGTCAGGAGAACCCACCTAGAGGGACCCCTTGACGCCAGCGCAGCCGCTGCCAGGCAGAGCCCTCGCCGCAGCCCAGCCCCGGCTGCTGCAGCGTGAGTGCCGCCGGGTCCGCAAGTGTCCGGAGCGGCGGCCGGGCCGGGGTGCGAGGAACCCCGGGGGTAGGGTGGCAGTTCTTGCCAGGGACGAGGAAGCGAGAGCCTGTTGCCTGCGTTGCTTCAAAACAGACGCCGTCTCTGTGGCTTGGGCTCAAGAACCTTCCCGAGGATATTGTACCAGAGCGTCAGGAGTGGTAACTACTGCCTGGGGACTGAATTGGGGGAAAAAAAGGACAGCAGAGAAAGAATGCTTAGGTAACACGGGACTTGAGGCTTTGCTTTCATTTTGCAACGTACGGATTGATGCACGTGGGTTTATATACAGTATAACATCAAAACAGAGCCGGGTTCTGCAGTGAAGGAGTCGATAGCTTAGTCATTTTACTTAAAGGGAGCAGGCAGCCTGGTTTTGGGGTTAGACAGCAGAAATGAATTCGATCACGGTATGGTCGCATCTCACGATGGTGTCTAACTGAACTCCCGTCCTATGAAGCGGAAAAAGCATACTTCCTCCCTTCTTCCTTAGTTGAAGAAATAAACCCACGGTATCAAATTCAGAAAGAAGTTTGTGTTTGTGGTACATGGCTATTAACCATCATCCTGTTCCCTGGGCTTGTAAGAAAGAAAAACTGCGTTAAAGTGATCCCTGATGAATATGTGTCTCAGAAAGAAGAAAAAGCAGTATTCATTTCTGAACATGGCAAAGCAATCTGAAGTTACACATCTCCCCCTAACCACTGGTTTGGCATGGATGACAAGAAACTATCTTTTGACTAACCTTTTCGAACTGTCCAAAATGCTGCATATGAAGATGCTTTAATTCACAGTCAAAGCACTTGGATTTTCATCAAGGCAAACTGTTGGCATTGTCATAACAGTTTCTGTATACTGATTAGTTCAATGTTTTTTAAGTAGGAAGTGATGCATAAATGGATGGACGTGTACCTAGAAAACCCTGTGACAAGTCTTTCTTCGTAACCTGGGAATTTTTATTTTTGTGGATTACAGTAATTCTTGCAATAATCCCTGCTGTTAACTGCTCATGCAGTTTTTCTGGAATGCATCTATGAATACCATAACAGATAAATCTGTCTGACAAGGAAAAACACTGATGTTGGAAGATCTGTGAACATGATGCATGTGAATAATTTCCCCTTTAGGAGGCATTCATGGATATGGTGAGTAATCAATACACATTACAGATGGTTAAACTCAAAATGCTTGTTTGCAAAATACTGTGGCAACTACCAGATGCTATGTTTTTCCCTACATGAATGTCAAATGAGGACTACTGGGCTGTGGAAGAAAGGAAAATCTTACAGAGATAGTAGTGATGAATTGATATGAGTTTGTCACTCCTTTGCCTCTATGAAATACGCAGGTCATAAAAACTGTATTGTTACGGTTGCATTTTCTTGCATGGTAAAAGCCTTGTCAGCAGGGAGATGCATTTTCTTCCCCTGTCAAAGGAACGCTTCTTCCCATTTCTTTCTTAGCCTGACCTGAAGGGAATAATGAAGACGTGTTTTTCCCCTATGATACTGTGTTGTTTGACCTGGAACTTATTTATTTATATGCATTCAAGTGACCTGAAAACAGGGAAAAATGCTCATTCACATAATTCAGTAATCTTTAATAAATGCAGTTGTATGGTAGGTTCTCAGATGCGGCTGTTTGGAAGACAGTCATGTAGCACTGAGATCCCTTTATCATCATTACAACATCTGTTTCCTCTTTGAACCAGAGGCATCTATAGCTCTCGCTCACTGAACAATCTTCCCCTGTAACTTTCCTGGCAGTACGGTGCAGCTCACTTGCCTGTCAGTTCTGGCAGTGGGTGTTGCGTCATGTCTTGCTCCTGATGCTGGAATTGCCCTCTTGAATGGTGCTTAATGAGTTTTATTAGCTAAGGCAAAAATACGTGGCCAGAAAACTTTTGCTCTTTGGGTAGATACTGGAGTCGTTGGGAGTGCAAGAAGCGAAGATACCGTGGAAAGTCTTTAAACGAATAACAATAAAATGGCATTTCAAGCTGGGGGGTTTGGCTTCGGGGTGCACGTCTGTTGGGCAGGTTTGCTCGCTGCTTGTTACCCTCTGCGTGTGCCTGACGGGCAGGAAAGCGGGTTTTCCCCGGGAAGGGGTGCTGGCGGAGTTGGCAGGGGCAGGTTCTCCCCGTGCCGGTTCGAAGTTGCGTTGCGGAGGGCCGGTGGCCGCCGAGCCCCCGGAGCCTGGCAGCACCCGCGCTGGCGTCAGCGCGCGCAGCCAATGGCGGGAGCCGACCGCGGCACGTCAGACCGGCGGGGCGGAGGGGGGGGATGGGGGGTGGGGGGAGCGCCGTCTGCTCCCGGGCTCTTAGAGCTTACATTTGAATAAACAACTGGTGGGCACGCGCTCCTTTCAGCGCATTTGGGGTGGGGTCGGGGTGCTTCAGTCACACTTGATCCCACCTTTCCATGAGTCCGTCGCAGCGCACGTAAAATCCCCTTAGGGACAACTTCAACCCGCGTCACCTGTAAAAATGAATAATGTGAACGTGTGTGCCACCTTTTTCTGGTGGCGGTTTATACAGCAAAGTCTGCTGGAAGGGGTACTGCAGTCCACACCTAACAGGAAGGACGTCTCTATTGTCTCTTAAGATTTTGGCCTACTTCTGGTTTTAATAACTGAGAGAAATTGCTTCAAGCATCTTTTAACCCCCAGGGTTCATCTGACCGGGCGGTTTTCAGACACAAACCCTAAAGTCTGCTGAAGGCGTTTGGCACAAACCAGCTGTTTCCTACTTGCCTTCTGTGCCTGGCTTGCCCGCGCCCTCCTTGCCAGCCCCTCGCTGTCTCTGACACTGTGTGTGAGCCCATTGCCCAGGAAAGGCTGGCAGAAGCGTTTGCTGGGAAGATACCTGAAGATAATGATACCTTCTGCGTTCACTGTTTTAACTGAATGCAGACTATACCATGCCTACGTTTGTGCTTACCGAATCGCAGACCTCAATTTAGAATGTGAGTGTTTTTAGCAACACTGTCGTGCATCTCAACTCTCAGAGAACTGGCAATTCTGCTTATTCATGCTACAGTAGGTCTGTAAGGAGAATTTATGGGTGCCAGGGTTTTAAGTGGCCAGTCATAGCTTTTGTTTTAATTCTGAACCTCTGCAAATCCGTGCGTTGCCTATAAGGTATGCTGACCTTTTCTATTGTGAATAGGAATTGGCGCAAAGAAAGGTTTTCCGTGTGTATATCACCTCCCCTCGTGCCAGTCTGAGATGTCCATTAAAGGATGATAATGAAGATAAAGAAAAGGATAGCTTTCCTGGGACCCAATTAGTTCTGTGTTTGTTTAACACAAATATTAGTTGATCACCTTTAATAATGTTTCCCCAAAGCTGACGCAACACATCAAAGGTGTTTTGTGGTCAGCATCAGATGCATCTTAATATTTTAAGCTTTATTTGCATACAGAACCAAGTATTTCAAAAGTAGGACTAATAATTTTCTGTACCTTAGAGATGTTGCTTTTTTAAGGTATTTTCTGTACTTCAGAGACATGCACTATGCCCTCTTACGCTAGCTCCTACACGTCTTCTGGAGTATGGGAGGGAAGAGATGGTGAGGGGGAATAAAAAAAAAGAACTCTTCTGAAATATAATTTATGGTTTCAAATGTCTAGGATTTTAATGGTGAGTAACCAGTCAAGGGGGTGGATGTGTTTTTCATGTTTGGTCCTCTACGTGAGTTTAGGGAAAGAATGGCCGAAAAGTGATGGCCCTGAGGGTTTGAGTGTGAACCTGTAAGCTTTTGGAAGTGCAGTGAGAATTCCAGTATCTGAACACTTCTGGTAATGTTAGCAGTAGGTAGGAGCTGGCCACTGTCAAAAAGCATATATATGTATATGTTCCCAGGCAGTACGAATGGGAGCACAACTATAACGGACGGATAAGAGCAGCTATATTCTGAATGGACTCTGAAGGGCATATAAAACTGAGATTTGAGTACACAAAAATGAGGCATTTTGTCTGAAGCTGTTTCACACAGTTTGGATTGCAAGGAAGCAAATACAAAACACATATGATTAAAGGGGTGCCGTGGCCAGGGCAAGTGATGTCCTGGGTGAGGATAAAGTTAGTCCTAGCAATAGGGACAAACATTGGTGATGATAGTGGAAGGAGGAGTAGGATTTTATAAGTACTAACCACATTAGACACTATACAACATAAATTATGTATTAACAATATGCAGCTTACTGCCATTCACACTGAAAACAATTTTAGAAACATTTACTGCTGAATTATATAACCTAGCTTTCCTTTCCATTACATTTTATCTGCCTTTTTGATGCCAAACCAAATAAAGATAAACATGGTATTCAATTTTGGCTTGCCTAATTGCGTAAACAAATATTGCACATGCCTTTTAGCTTTACCGTGGGAAAAATAGAAGTGAAAAGCCTGTTTTCAAGAATATCTGTCCTTAAACTGGTAAACATTTGAAATTAATACACAGGTGAATATACTAACTTTTCAGAATCAAAAATGTTACTATGACTGTCCATCCATTTCTGCCAACTTTTGGCCTATTAAGATTGAATGAAATTTAATTGGTTACCAAGTCAGGGCATAAAGAAAACAAACAAACAAAACTTTCATGCTTCCTTTTTAATCCCACTATATTTAGTTGATCATTATTGTTCTGTGTACTTCATCTCATGCAAATTGTTGCAGATGCATGGTTACACATGTTATCCTTTGTTTCACATTAATTTGATGACCGGCTAGCTTTTTGAAAAGCACCTTAGTAATCCCTGAATGAACGCAATTGCTAATAAGCTTCTGTCTTCTGTTTTTTCCAGAATTCTAATATAATGATACTAAATTGTTGATTTGTACATTTTATAGAACCCGAAATGGTTTTTCAGTGAGCCAAAACTGGTTTGGCTTTCCATTTTTATACAGGTTCTTCTGTTTTGTGGGAATGGAACGATGTGTAACTGTGAAGAAAACTGACAGAAAATTAAGATCTCAAGAGTAATGCACAAAATAAACTTTAGCTTCTTAGGTCATGATGAGTCACCTCAGCTCGCTAAGGTATCATGGGGAACTGAGTCTGACCAGTGCTATGCTCTTCTCATGGCGTAACTCCTAACCCAAACCAGGATGAAATGCTTCATGCAGATACACATTCATTCGCTTGTTGTAGAAAATTCTGTGTGTTTCATAGTGGGGAAACAAAAAATCCTTCTTTCTGAACTGCTTTTCAGCACAGTATTTAACTAATTTTAAGGTATTTTGTACTGAAGACATTAACATATCTGTAGAGGAATACTTTAGTTCTTCCTTTGGCCATCTGGATTTGAACCTGAATTTGGGGGATAATCATGGTTTCTTAAAATAAGAGCAATCTTTTTAAGACGAAAGAATTGTGTTTAGTCCTCTGTGGCGAGCAGATTTTCACAGTACTGTTAAGTATGAAAGGCCACCTTATTCCTGGCTTTCTTATGCTCAGTGACAGGTGTTACTTTCCTTCAGGCATTGTTGAAGTTTATTCCTCAAGTTAGGAGGAGTGTAGTAAGACATAGTAAGATACTGAATGAAACAATTTCATTTTAAGGTATCATCTACTGACTTTTCCTTTATATTTCTAACACCTTATCCAGCTGGTGGCACCTAACCAGCACTCTGCATGCTGGATGTCAGTGAAGAGTTGAAAATATTTCTACTATTTGCAAACAGGGTGAGGGTTTATTTGTTTGTAATTTATATTAGCAGTACTTTGGCTTTCTGTAAGGCTGAGGTGTGAAAAACAAAAGGTTCTCCATATACACTAGTCATCCAAGCCTGACAACACCCCTGATGGGTAGGCTAGATATGTATCTGTATATGTAAATTACATCCCTCACCCCTGAAGTGCTTTCACACAACAGCTATGGCACTTTTGCATGCAAAAATTCTGCCCAGGCAAGGTGATTTAACCATATGAGCTAATGTAAACTGTTTCTCACTTTGGGTGTCCTAGACAGCTGAGAATCCTGTTGGAAATTTAATCTATTGTTCCAGAATGATGAGATCACTTAACCTGCGTTTTCAGATAACTAATATGCTCATCTTTGTATTACTGTAACTGATTCATACATAGACTCTTGCCAAGGCCTGCCTTTTACTCTTCTGTCCTCAGCAAATGATCAGTAACTGAAGTTGTTATTTCATACCTTCGTCCTTTGGAGTGCACTACCTGTTTCGGTAATTCGGACTGAAAACACTTTGAAACTCCATGTCCCATTAGGAGAGTACACCTTTTAACCAGTCATGTGCAGGCTAAGTTGGAGTCAAGATATTTCTTGAGGGATCCTATAAACTTGCAGAAAGTCTTGCTGTTTCTGGATGTAATGCTGATTTATATCTTCTTGGGAATACAGGTCACAATAGTAGAAAGTAAATTGAAGCTTCTTTCACTCATAAAACACCTGTTGAGTGTTAATGCAGTTCTTCTACAGTCTCTTCACTCTAACCTGCTTACAGAGAGCCACCTACTCTTCTTTGGGAAGAGTTAATCCATACCTGCACTTCGACTCAGCAAAAATTACCCTACACTTCAACACTTAAACAATAGCTTAATAATGAAGAAAAAAAATCATTGTTACATTAAACACATTGAATAAATATGACATTATTTATGCTGTTTCATTTATAAAGTACTTTGTAAGTAGATTTGTGGGTACTTATATTGTTTCTAAACATTCTATCCAGAGTTAAGTGGGTATGGTCTTTCATTCACAGATGGGTTCACTTGAGGATGGGAATTTTGCTCCTACTGGGAAAAGAAATGAGAGTCTTACATATTCTAGTAAATTAGCAGGTTTACCTGAAATGCTTGTGTTTGACATTCAGAGACAACCAAAAAATTATCCAGGTCTATACATGAAGGTTACTGTTTTGTCTGATATTTTCAACACAGGCATTTGTGTGAAAAGAGTAGAGGGAGGGGAGAAAAGAACCACTGAAAATGTTAAAAGCTGACAATTCCAAAAATAAGAAGGTTGATCAACTAATATAATTTACAGCTTATTATGGTTTCATATCATTAAAATAAAAATAGCTACGTTTCCCTTGTACACTCTGCTAAATAGCAATTTTAATGCTAATATTAGTTCAGTATTGTCTGCTGAAAACCTAACTGAATACATTATGACTGGATAAACTCTTTGATAATATCAGAATTATTTAAGATAATGTTTGTTTTAACCATTAAAAATTACAAGAATATTTTCAGTAAAAGCTACTGGTCAGTAACATTTAATAAATGAAATAATTTTCCCTGTGTGACTCACTCCATGGAATTAGCAAAATGGAGCACACAAAATAAAAAGGTGTGGATAGAACTAAGCACAGCATCTGAAAATGAGATGAACAATTTTGCTTAGGAAACATAACTATTTTAAGTGTCTGATCCATTTATATTATAAAGAATTGAAAAATATGTACAGAATGATGGTGTGTTTATTTCTCTACTTTTAAAAATGGCTAAATTGATATTCCTAGATTACCTTGAGAATTTATTACTGTTTCTAAAGATGAGTATGGAAAAATGGTGTGAAAATTCTGATTTTGCCTTATTTAGGCAGTAACCCTCTTTCTGCTGAGGACTGATTAAAACAACTCCCTGAATATTAAAGATGTTCAACCACTGGAAAGCTGTAGTGAATCTGAGTATGCCTGAATCTCAGATTCAGTTATCTGAAGGGAACTGGTTTTTTCAGTTAGCTCAGTCTCTCAAAAGGAGGATCTCTGGTCTTCTTATATCACAACTTTTCATTTTACAGAATGACTTTATTCAGTAATTTTACCAAAAACGTGGACATTTTTAATTTTTTTTCTAAAGTAGCATAGCTTCATATTTTCAGTTGTCTGAAGCAATTAGTTTAGATTCTATTATTTCATATCGTCTCATTTTAATTGGGTTACTTTGGTATGACAGATGACAGCTTGTCCCCTTCAGGAAAACAGATAATCCTTACTGAGATGAAGAGATAACTTTAACTCCTTCCATCTGCAATGAAATGTACCTCCTGATTTCATGACTTTTGTATAGTGCTTATCAATTTCTTAATTTCAGCCCCTAAGAAATGGTCCTTGGTACTTGATCTGAGACACAGAAACATCTTTAACGCTGTCAGTACCTCAGGATTGAATCAGTTACCTATGTTTATCATGTCAATGCAACTAACAGAAAGTTCGTGTGTCCTTCACAAGTGGTTGGGCTTGACGCAGCAGTTACTTACTGAAATTATGAGGTCTGTTCAATGCCTGGTTAAGCAATCTTACGATTTTTAGAACATTTTAAGAAACAAGATATTCCATGTTATGTCATAATAGTTTATATTCCATTCCTTTCATGTGTCTTATTTCATGTTATTACTGGATTTATTTTTCTTTGTAAATTTATTGCAACAGATTTTAAAGAATGAGGGTTTTTTAGAAGTGATTGTTTTTCTGGTGGTCTCAATACACCCTCTGTTATTCACAAGCTATTTAAATTTTCCAGAGTTTAATTTCCTTTAAACTGGAAAAAATTACAGCTCATTTGTAATATACCTTGCACATTCAGAATGGGACAAGACCTTCAAGGTGAAACAGCCTTTCTGTTTACAGTAGAAGCATCAAGCACAGAGCCTCATATTCCCCACTGATTGATGTGTCTGGATATTAGGGAAGAAACATTTCAAAAGTTGGTTTTCGTTTGCCTTTGTATCCAGCTATATTCTCCATAGGCCAGTAATGCTTTCACGGAAGTGAGTAGGTTTTGTTTATCAAACGAATAATTACATTGAAAATAATTTCATTTAGTGTGCATCTAAATACTTGAGACGTATTAAATATAGTGGGTTAACTGTGGTTTTGACTGCTATTTTAAGGGGAAAATTTGGGTTGGTTAATCTGGACTTCAGTTATGATATTGATCAAACACTGACCAATTAAAAATCATCATAACATGCCAAAATTTTTATGAATCTTAGACCATTTGTAAAATCTTGTTTTCATGCTATGTGGATTTAAGAATGTCTATTCTAGTATAACGTTTTTGGATAATTCATCTTTAATTAAGTGTAATAAATTGAAAAAAAGGAGTAAGGTATGTCATCCATACCCACTTTCAGATCTTCAAATAGAGGAACAACTATCTTGTCACATCTAGTATCTAGATACATTCAGAAATGTATAGAAATCAGTGCTCAACTAAGCTAAAATGTGCATATTAAGGACAAAAAAACCCACAATTGTAATAGTCTGGATTTAGTATAGTGTGAAGTAACATTGTACTTACCATGCCATCCTCTGACAGCAGAATTATTTGCTAAAAAAATACTGATGTAGGGACTTAATATATATAGCTTTGCATTTGATTGCATCCATTCATCATTTATATTCAGCCATCTAAATAATTACTTAGACTTCCAACCTCAGATACTTTATTTAATTCAGATAGAGGTATTTTATCCAATGTTTTTCGACTCATGGAGGATCTGAATGTTCCCAGCAAGAAAGAAGATGTGGTAATAGGCAACAAAAAAGATGTTAGAATAGCTAGTTTCCAAACAGATCATAAACTAAGTAGGCATGGTGAAATGAAAATAATCTTTTTACCCATCTTGTACCAGGAGAACTGAGGTATGGAGAAATTTACCCTTGGGAGAAAAGTGAGAGAGATATTCCTTGAATGCTAGGGTAGTGTCGTACAGGAAAGCTTAGTTTCATGTATAGGCTGAGGGATACCCAGCTCTATATCTGTTTATTTTTTTATGTACCTTCAGTGCTTCCACATCTCTTGCTGGATATATCTGACATTGTAAGAGAGTAGTTGTCTAGATGGTACTTTAGTAGAAAGATCTTGAAATGGAGATTTGGTGAAGGCTACCAGTCAACAAATACCTTTTCTTTCCCTGGTGCTATTTGTGATTTTGATCTTAAGTGTCCCTGGAATGCTTTTCAGCGTGAAAGTACAGCAGTAACTGTGCAGCTCCCCCAGAGAATTTCCAAGCCCTTTGAATAACTGCCACGGAAAGTGCTTGCTCCCTCCTGGAATATCTGTACCAAACTAACCTGTCCCATGAAAGCATAATAATCCTAGGAATTTCCCAGAGAAGGAGAGTAGTTAAAGACTCCTGGCTTTTTTTTTTTTTTTCTTCTTCTCTTTTCCTTTCTTTTCTAATTGCAACAGCATTTGCACTGTGCAGGCCACAAATACTGAAATTACACTTTCCACTATGAGGAAGATCTTAATGGGGGAATTAGTTTGGGATATTAGACCATCTTTATTTGTTAGGAATTTACAGCTGGGCAAAAAGACAGTTAAGGTGCTGTTGTTCATCTATATAATAAATATTTTTGAGTTTTAAATGCTGTAATGCTTAAGTGATTGCAGCGTATGTTGGTGAGCTCAGTGTTGTACAGTGTCTTCAGCAAGAGAGGAATCTCTATATGCTGTGTGATCCTCACAGCCTAATCATGTTCCTTTCTATAGGATTGCATTTTGCAAGTAGATGTGGCTTGTGGTGAAGTAACTGCCACTGGGAATGCCACAGTCATGAAAAGGTATGCATGCTGAGCTGCAGCTGAGCTAATATATGTCTATTTATGGCAACCAAGCAGGAATCAGAGATTAAGTCATAATAAGGTGGGGATTGTACCAGCTAGAGGCTCACTCGTGTGTTCCATGAAGTAGAAGAAGGATTTTAGAGATGATGATTTAAAGCATTGCTTATCTCCCGCAAAGTGAATAGGAATATAAGTTTTAAGAGTTTTTTGCATAATGAACATTTTTGAACCATCAGTTCATGCACTCCTACAATATGATTGGATACTCAGGCCATTGTTTCACTCATTACACAATACATGGAGAGGCAAAATTAATCTACTTCCTGAAACAGAATACATGACAATGTATCAGGAGCTGCCTTTAGAACCTGCATTTGGGAAAGATCTGACCAGATAGGCAGTGGCATCTGTATTTAAAAAAAAAAAAAAATCACTAAGGAAAACAAACACAATGAGTAGTAACTGCAAGATTTTCAGTTTTTCTCTTTGCACCCTTTGCTGAAATGTTTCATTTCTGCAATCTTCCTCCCCACCCACCCCCACCCCCCGCCTCCCCAAAAAAGCCTTTGGGACTCTTCTTTGAATATGTAACTATTTATAGATGAGTTGGGTTTTTTTCTCGTTTTGTTAAAGAAATGAGGCCTACGTGATCATATGTGCCTGTTTCCCTCATTCATAGCTTTGGTTGTCTGATTTCAGCCAAATTTCAGAGGATAGACGTTTTAAAACTTAAGTTCTTTTAAAGAACAGTGTTGGTTAGAACGTGCCTTCAGTTTGTGCTTGCCCTGGGAGAAGGGCTTCTGTCTCCTGGCAGGGCAGCTCCTGGTAGCTGCTAGCCAGGCAAACCTGTTGCAGAGCTTGCCTTCCTGTTATTCATGCAGCAAATTACTATTGCAATTGACATGTACTGTGAAAACGAAGCCAGTGAAGTGTAAAATACAACTGGGTGTAGAAACACCCAAGTCATCCATGCAGACATGTTCAGGACAGAAACACAGAAAGAATAGAATTTGAAGTAATGATGAACCCATATCTCTGCTAGCCAGAGATTTTAATCTATTAACATAATATTCTGAATATTTTCAGAAGTCCCTCGTTTAGATACTAAGTGCTTAAGCTGCCTCTGACCTCTTGAAGAATTAATACACAAAGTGAGAGGCTAGTCCAGTTGTGTTACTCTTTCCTGTTATCAGTAGCATAGGTAACAGCAAGGATTTGGTAAGCATCATAAAACTTTTAAAACCTCATCAGAACCACTATGATATGATACTTTCCTTGTTGACAGTGTACTCAGTATTTTAACGGTCAGTTGCAGAAATTACAGTATGAGATAATTAGAATCATATCTAAATTTTTGAGAAACCTACTTTTCTTTCCTAGCTATTCACCAGTGCTCGAAGTGCGCTAAAAATGTTGAGTATTCAAGATTCATCAATTTTAGCTTTCAGGAACATGTTGAGGACGTCAGTGGAATTGGAGAGATGTATCATAGTAACAGTGACTGACTGCTACAGGCTTTGAGAGGTATCATATTTCTGGTATCAAAAGAGACTTTGGTTTCCTGTGTTCTTACCCACGTAAGTTTTGCACTATCATTGATGTGGGTTACAGGATACTGTGCAGAAATAGCAAATATGCTTGCAGGTCTATAAAAATAAACATTTTGTCCAGTGTTCTGGGTCCCTTTGGGATCCTGCATGAAAAACATGTAGAGTGATAGAAAGGTTTAGTTTCTCATGGACCTTTGAAGATCATGTAGTCCAAACCCTCCTTCAATGAGACTCAACCCAGATGCAGGATCTTGCCTTGACCTTGCTGAACCTCTTGACTTTTACATGAGCCCACTTCTCGACCATGTCCAGGAACCTCTGGATGGCATCCCATCCCTCAGGCGTGTCAACACACACATCTTAACTCTGGGTTGTTGGCAAATTTGCTGAGGGTGCACTCTATTCTAGTCCATGTTACTGATGGAGATACTAAACAGTACTGGGCCCAGTATGGACACATGAGGGACACCACTTGTCACTGATATCCATCCACACATTGAGCTGTTGACCACTACTCTCTGGATGAAGCCATCAGACAACTTCTTACCATTAAACAGTCTACCCATCAAATCCATATCTCTCCAATATACAGAGAAGGATGCTGTGGTGGACTATGCCAGAGGCCTTACAGAAGTCCGGGTAGATGGCATCCTTAGCTCTTCCTTTGTCCACTGATGTAGCCACTCCATCACAGATGATCAGATGGTCAGGCAAGACCTGCCCTTGGTGCAGCCATGCTGGCTGTCTCAAATCATCTCCCTGTCCTCCATGTGCCTTAACATAGCTTCTAGGAAGGTCTGTTCCATGATATTCCCAGGCATAGAGGTGAGGCTGACACATCAGTAGTTCGCAGCATTGTCCTTTCTGCCCTTTTTAAATATGGTTGCAATGTTTCCCTTTTTCCAGTCACCTGGTACTTCACCTGACTGCCATTGCTTTTAGGAAGCTAGAATCAAGGATTTTTATGTGAGACTTATGAATCGATACAGTTCCATTTTCAGGAGAGAAATACCTGGTTTTGTTGAATTCTTTTGAGTTTACATTAGAAATCAGGACAGGGAGATAAAGGAAACAAATCATGTAGGGAATGCAATGTGTTTGGCATTGTATTTTGTTACTGCAGAGAGGTTTTCAACCACTGAACATCCTTATGAATTCCTTATGAAATTAAATAGCGAATGTCAGAGAATTTTTGTATTCTAGACAAGTAACCGCAGAGTTGGGAGGTGGCTGGTGACAGTCTAAGAGGATTCTTGTAAAAAAACCCTAATTTTAGAAAAGTTACTCTTGGTAAAGATGTGCTTCAGATGGTAAGAGAAATGTCATGCTTGTGGATCCTTTATTGGGGCAGAGTTTTGAGGGCAAGTTAAACCAACATCTGCTAGGCAGATTTAACTACAATTCTATTGGATTTTCTAACACTTTGCTGCTAGAGCTGTGTTGGCAAAATAGAACAGATCAATGGGGTTTAATTGGCCACTTGGACCTTCAGGCTGGAAATTAGAGTACTCCTAAACTCTATCAGACAAGGAAAGCTCTGGGACAGCGTTCCAATTGCATATTGGAGAAAAGCATGAAAGTAATTGACTGTTGCATGTTAAAAATAGCTATGAAAAGGGATGTATGATGTGGAGCCTGTGACAGCAGGCAAACTGGACTGTATCACCCAGAATGTCCCTCCTACTTTTAAGTTTCTTTCTAGGGAATGAATTCATTCAACAACTTTTTTTGTGGGCTTTGTTTTGGTTTGGTTTGGTTTGTTTGGTTTTTTTTTGTCACTCTTGGAGTTTAAATCATCTTTGAGTGTATTTCTTAAAGATGGCTCCAAATTATATTCTGTGGGTCTGCTATATTTGTATGTAATGACTCTGGAGACTAAACTTTGGGAGTAACAGGGATTTGGTAGAATTGCTTTAACAATGCAACTTGTGTATTTAAAATAGTTTCTGTATTGTATCTGTAATATAAATAATACGTAAAATGTGCAAATGTAATGTATATTTTGTTATCTTTGATACCCATTTGGGTTCTCTTTCCATTTTCACTATTGATGTTGTCCTTTTAAAATAATGTACTCATCATTTACCTGTCTGAAAGTAAATTGCTGCCGAACAGCTACTTTTCTTACGTATACCGAAACAAGGAAAGATAGATTAATGCAACAATCATCAAAATAGATTATTCATCTAATAACCGTTTCAGTAAGATGGTTCAAAAAGTCATTTAAACCTTTGAAAATGATATTGATACCAGTGGAAAACTTTTGTACCAAGATATTTCACCTCCGTTTAGTATATAATGCATTCCCTGAAAATGTGGTTTCCGTCAAAACCAGTAGCAATCTTGGCTTATTGCATAAATAGTTTCAACGTGTAAAAAGGTGGTGCATGGAAGGAAGTAGTTCCATGCTGGAGCAGTCTGCCAAGCTCAAATGAGAGTTTATGGTTTTGATGGCATCCTCATCTACCAAAAATATCATCAAGGATGCAGAGACTTATATTTAAGCTTTCTCGCATTCCATAGTCCTGTAGAATGTCCAGAATGTTAGCCACGTAGTAATCCTACTCATCTTATTCCTGTCCTTTTTCTCAGAGATACTATATTTTATTTAGAATCCTCCCAGAGTTGTAGTTTTATATCAAGGTGAATAGGGCAATCTGCAAACAGCAGAAGCAATTAAATATAGATGCTATTGTCTCATGGCAGAACTGTTTAATAAATTATGATGCCCCTAGCAGCAGCTTCTCATATCAACAGGTTCTCAGTGAGAAAAACAGATTAAAAATAATTTATGAATAATCCACATTGATTTTAATTTTTTTTTATTTAGAGAGATGAATAAAAAGTTTACTTACTTCAGCAGCATTATTTGCAAACTTCTGTTTTCTTGTTCGATTATATGTTAATCTTTTATACACAGGACTCGTATTTCATTTGGATCAAACAAATAGCACAAAATCGAGCACAGTTGCTTCCTACAGGTGAACGTAACCTTGATGGTAGCTTTCGACTTCACTATGATATATAATTCAAATATTTTCAACCTGATCTGTTATGACATATCTCTATAAAATAGTCTCAATGTAATAATTTATTAAATATAATATAAATGTGCTTAATACGTATGCATCAGAGATCTAATAATTCTGTTACTTCTGCTGAAGATCTTTTCTATTGTACTCTATGTCTAGTGAAAAGATATTTTTCTGAAATTTCTGATTTCTAACATTTCCTAATAAACCAAGTAACTGAAAGAAATGTGGTAGGATTTTTTGCTAACATGCTAAACAGATACTACCAACTTGAATATCTTTTACTGACAGCCTAATTTTCTCTTACATTATTCATGGCTTATTTGGGTGAAATTTTATATCACTTTAGTTCCTTTGTTCCTATTCTATTGGGAGAGTAGTGTACTATCTGAGATACTGTGACAGGCATAGTAGGTGTTTTCTATCATCTCATTCAATTATAAAAATAGTTTCTATCTTGATTTACCTTGTCTATTTGGCAATACTTTACCATGTTTAAGCTTTTCTTCACTACAGACAAAGGATAGGTTGGTGTTTTGAAAGATGTTTGTTCATCAGCTTCCAGATAACTTTCCAAGCACATGATTTTGCCATATTTAAGAATGCCTTCACCTTTTTTATTTCTTCAGTGAAGTTTGGTACATTTGTTGCTCATTTGCATTTTATTTCACTTTTCACATTTTTTTTCAATACTTTTATGGTGATACTGTCAGTTATTTGTATTTCCTATGGAACAATTACATCTTTTCTTCTTAAGACAAAATTGTTTGGTACCTCTGCTCCATTTTTTCTGTATTGTTCTTGCTGGTAAGCATTAGAGAGCACTGATGCCGATACATGCAAGATTGAAAACATGATGACTGTTGCTGGAACCTGATCAAGATTTTTCTATCTTTAATTTTTTAAGGGTAGTGGATTCTTGAGGAAACATCTTCCAGAATAATAAGCTAGCCAACCTATTACCTTTCTTTCTTCTTTTTTTTTCTCCTCAATCAAGATGTAATTTTTTTAACAGAAGTTTCAGAATACTTATTTAATTATTTTTCTCTCACATATCCTACTTCTGCATTAGACTGTGACTATAAATATCAAAAAGTTTCTATAGAATTAAATTCTCATTGGTGAGAAGAAGCAGGCTTTTGGTACCCAGTAGGGCTTTTTAGCTCTGTATGTGATTAATAGGTCAGTTCTGAGTTCACTTAGTACTATTTCAGTGCCTCATAATCCAGCTCTGCTGTAGCTAATTTCATTGAGACGTCAGCAGCTATTATTCTCACTAACGTTACTGCTATCACTCTTAAGGACCCATGTGACTGCTCTTCTCCTCTTTCTCTAGTCCTGATGATATCTTTAACTTTGCAACACATCAGACACCTGTTTCAATGTTATTAAACTTCTTTTCTACTGTGTCATTATTTAGCCCCTTGACCTTGACATTCACATCTTATTAAAAAGAGAATCGTGCAGATTTTCTGAACTAACTTTCTGATCAACAAGGGCCTGTGTTCTCTTCACAGTCAGGCAGAAACAAATGAAAAATCCAGCCAAAGTAATTTAACATCATTGATCACATTAACTACAGAATAATTTTATGGATCTGCAAACAAGATAAAAGGGTACATTGCTTCAAGGAATATAAAGATAATTAAAATCTTACATTGTAAATGGTCTTTTGCTTTCTAGTAGACATGAATCAGTTTTGACTGAATATTAAATAGAATTCTAATTTTGAAGGGATTGAAAGATATTGGATACAGTGGAAACCCAAAAATTGAAGGTAGTTTTAGGGGAAAGCTTGATAAGGTTATGAAATGAATTAGATGGGATGACAATACTCCAGAAATCCTCTTAAATCCTGTCAGATTCTACCAAGTAGCAAGTGTGGGTAATTGGAAAATCATGCCAATTGCAGAAGCACTGCAAAAATGGGTAGATGACATATTGCTATAATTGGAGGAGCAAAACAGTGCATACTTGATTTTTTTTTCTTCTATACAAAGTATTTTTTGACAATTTCAACAGCTTTCTCGTTTCTAATGGAAGCAATGAAAACTTAAGTCAGAGTTCTCAAATGTCCTATGCAAGTCTCTCTGAAAATTGTGAGGTAATCAGTTCAGTGTTTAAGTCTTGATCTGCAGAATCAAGCCACCTCTACTTCTACCTTCTGCTTTCTGCAGAACGAAGACTTCATACAGAGATTATCATAGAATCATAGAATCATTTGGGTTGGAAAGGACCTTAAAGATCATCTGGTTCCAACCCCCCTGCCATGGGCAGGGACATCCTCCACTAGACCACGTTGCTCAAAGCCTCATCCAGCCTGGCCTTGAACACATCCAGGGGTGGGGCAACCCACAGCTTCTCTGGGCAACCTGTTCCAGTGTCTCACCACCCTCTCTGTGAAGAATTTTTTCCTTATATCCAATCTAAATCTCCCTGCTTTCAATTTAAACCCGTTACCTCTTGTTCTGTCACTACAGGCCCTTGTAAAACATCATCCTTCATCTTCTTGTAGGCCCCTTTCAGGTACTGGAAGGTGCTATAAGGTCTCCCCAGAGCCTTCTCTTCTCCAGGCTGAACAAGCCCAAGTCTCTCAGCCTGTCCCCACAGCAGAGGGGCTCCAGCCCTCTGAGCATCTCTGTGGTTTCCTCTGCACTCACTCCAACCGGTCGATATCCTTCTGATGTTGGGGGCCCCAGAGCTGGACGCAGAACTGCAGGTGGGGTCTCACGAGAGCAGAATAGAGGAGGAGAATCCCCTCCCTCAACCTGCTGACCACACTTCTCCTGATATAGCCCAGGATACAGTCGGCTTTCTGGGCTGCTAGCGCACACGGCCGGCTCATGTCCAGCTTCTCATTCACCAACACCCCCAAGTCTTTCTCCTCAGGGCTGCTCTCAATCCATTCTCTGCCCAGCCTGTCCTTGTGCTTGGGATTGCCCCAACCCATGTGCATGACCTTGCACTTTGTTTTGTAATTAGAAAATGATAAAACATCATGTAGTGTTAGTGTTTAACTTTGCCTTCCCCCTTCTTTTTCTTTTTTCTATATTCTTCTTTTTCTGTAACAACTGCTTACGAGGGTTAAGTCAATGATCAGGTCTTTGGCATTTAATTCATTCTCTTTAAGGTGATACGTGTTGCCACTGAAGACGCCAGTCATTCGTTATCCTCAGCCTTGGATACACATGCTCATATCTTTCCAAACACTGACACTGCTGAACGCAGAGGAAAATACTGAGCCACGTTGGAGAAAATTAGAAAGAATGTTGTTGGTTTTCCTTTGTTTTTTGCTTACAGTCTGTATTTTATGTTCATTAATATGGATTTAAGAAAACCTGTTTTGAAATTATTAGCCTCTTCTTCCCCAGATGTGCATGGTGGGGTTCTCTTGGATTTTATTTTCACTGCAATGTCTTTCTTATCTGAAACCTAATCTAATGAAATCAACATGTTTAAATGAACAATCTTTTTTAAAATATGAGAAATTAAAATAGTCCAGGTCTCCCACTTTCCCTTACCCCACAAAATGCAACCCTACCCTTGGCAAGTAAAAAGTTCAGGGCTTTTAAATTTTTTTTTTAATAAACTGCAATGAATCATTACCTGCTGGACAAGAAATTGATTTTTGGAACAAGTGAAATAATCAGTTTCTAATTTTAGAATATATGGACAGAAGTCAAAGAGAGCTGAGCTTGCTAAATATCTGTCAAAGTCAAGCCATTTATTAATGTGTTTGTGCCCAACTCTAGGTTGCAAATTTGAAAATTGTGTCTGGATAGCTTTTTATTTAATGTACTGTTCCAGAATTACTATATTTTAGCTATCTCCCCATGTTAGTAAGCTAATTGTTTGCAGGCTTTTCAGTGTCAAAACAAATTCCTCAGGATAAACATTTTGCCTTTTAGGAATAAGAAACAAAAGATGCTATGTTAAACAGGTTATTTTGTTGTACTAAACATTACACTGATTACCATTAGCATTTCTGCCTGGAAGTGATCCCCACTCCTGCATAGGAGCAGTTGCATATTGACACTGAGCTACTGTTTTCTCAAGGATTCTCTGAAGTCTTTAGCTGCTATGCTGTAGCAAGAAAAAAACCCAGAACACCCCACAGCCAGCATTCAACTCAGTCAGCTGTGTGGTGAAAGGCTGAGGCTCACAGTCATCAGAGCCACAGTGTGCCTATTACTGGTAATAATGTCCTCTGTTAAGAATGGTTATTGTGAGAGATCAACCCCTTGTCTGTTTAATAACATTTTGAATAAATTTGAAACTATGTTTTTACAAGATATTAAATATCCTAAAATTACATGTTCTTAATAATACCTGTTAAAAGTGTAGCACCGATCTCAGTAAAAACATTCTCTGATACCATTCGGAAAAGATTGGATTAATTGTTCCCCTGTGAATCAGTGTTTCAGCAAGGTTCTTAAGGTACTTTGTTTTCTTGTATTCTTTTCAGAGCCAATTACTAATCTTGCAGATTAAATCTTAGTAATTCTATTATGAGGTGCTTTTTGTTGAGCCTGCCCTGTGCGTGAGCCATGTAATTAAATATTTTCAAATATATATATATGAATTAGACACTGGCCTCTCTTTTCAGAAACTAATTATTGACAAAACTTTATATCCAGTGTCATCTTTGGGTTAAATGCTTTGAGTTCTGTTTTATGAATCTGAAAGTTTCATGCCAATCCAAATATTTGAATTTTCAATGCATCTCATCTAAGATGGTTCTTAAAAAGTTGTCATTTTGCATTTGACACATACTTCTTTTTAAATGCCAGTTTTTGAAGATGGGAGACAGTAGAGTCCTCAGAATCCGCCAGGGTTATCTTTTCATTTAGGACACATTTCAGGTAACAAATATAGCGTATCGATCAGAATATAGGTTGAGAGAGTAATCAAATGTAAGTCTATAGGTTATTGAGCTTGACGCTGATAATCATCACTGGTTAACCCTGCATATGGATGGCATGTTTTTGAGAGATCAAGACCTTTTGCTTAATTTTGCTTAATTTTGATGCACCACCTATTATTTTTTCTGAGAAATAAGAAACTGTAAAAAGAAAAATTGCATGCAGATAGATCTGTATTAGAATATTTCAGTCTTCTACGGGACTGATAGGAAGATGGAATTGTTCTGGGAATGTAGGTAGCAAGATCTGCCTGGACTATTTTTCCCCTGAGAAAATGGTACAAATCCTTCTCTCAAGAAATGGATGGCAAGAAGGTTCCTGCATCCAGCTCAGATGGAAACTGTAATATATGATGCTGAAACTAGGAACAAAGGAGTAATGTAATGCAGTTTCAATTTTTATTGTGATTTCCTGTGTGATTTTTTATTCTTGCATAACATTGTTTAAGAAGATAATTGTTTCTAAAATTTTTCAAAAATTGTATTTGTCAATTTTGATGAGACACGAGTTTCTTGCCATTTTCTGAAAAGCAGAAAAACTTGCAGAGAAAAAAAGTGCTGTGCCTCAATTTGTCATTGCAAGCACTTCACACCTATCAGTTTGTACAGGTCTGTAATGGAATCAGAGTCTTTGCTCAAACAAATTTTGGTAACTACTGTTAGATGAGGCTCATGTTTCTTAAAGTTGGTTCCTTCCAGTGTGAAGTATCTTTCTGTGTCATGGTGTTCTTCAACAGACTCATCTAAGGTTATTAGCAATAAAAATACATGCATGTAAAATTTGAGGGGGAATGTAAGGTCCTGTGAATCTCAAAGGTAGCAATATACTCCCATATATAAAGGTACAATTCCATCTACTGTGGCTTTCTCTCACTGCTTGTGAGAGAACTAACTTGGAACACAAGGTAAGATCTCTACGAAGTGTGATTGTTGGAAGGATTAAAAAAACCCAACATGATGCAATACTTGAAAAAGAACTTTTCACTTTTCCATGCTCCACTGAGCAGCTTTTTTGTTTGTCAGTCATCAGAACACTAAAGCTGTGGATGTTTTTATTTTACATTTAACTGTATCTTTATTTTTCATTACCAGAAAAAAAAAACCAAACCCAACAAGTATCCTAATTTTAGTGCTTTTTTATCACAGAGAATACTTCCACTATATGCAATATGACATTAGCTCTGTGAAACACCGAGTCTTACAGAGTGGCTGGCAGGAAGGAGTTTGGGTCTGAGGTTAATGAATAAATAGAGAATTTTCAAATTCTGTAAGACACATCTTTGTTCAGTTGTGCCGCCACCTTGGTATTCTGCTTGCTATGTTTGACACCAGTTCTCCTTGGTTATGATTCTGTTGCACAAGTCACATTAGATCTGGGTTTGGGAAGGACCACAAAAGGTTGTAGGCCACCAAAGTGTCTTCTGTGACAGTTCACGTGGGAAGATTATAGATAAATCTGAAGCTTGAATATTCCCCAGATCTCCCCTGAGGACACAGTGATTTTCTATGACTGACTGTCAGCAATGGAGCTAGGAAGTACTTCTAGCACCTTAATGCAAAAAGGATATTTTAGTTCTCATTTAAACTACAGGAATGTCACTTTCTTTTTTCCCCCAGTCTTGAAAATGATACAATGTATACTTTCTTCTATTTAGGGAATTAGAAGTTGCTTGGAGAAATGGATATTTATGTAACATGTAACATGTAACATCTATTTCCCAGAAGCTGCAAACTAGTTTTCTCTTAAGAAATCTGGAATTTGGATCTGCAGTTCTAAGGTTCTTATTGTCATTTTGTTTAATAATGACCCAGTTGTATGATGGTCACATTTTAGAGAGAAATCTGGAACTATCCTATTTTAGAGACATTTTTTTAGTTACATGTATATTATATACATATATACATTATAGCCTATTATTCAGAATACTTCTTACATGAAAACATTTCTTCTTATTTCCTTATGTATTCCTTTTATTTCTGTATTTCCCAGGATATTTGTATCCTGTATTTTCCAGGATATTTGATTTTAATAGTAAATGATTGATTTAATATTGTTTCCTGTGAGAAAATCAAAGTGCATTTTGGTAAGGTAATTAGTAATGTTCCTTTCTGTTTACCAGATTTACAGTGGGATAAATGGAAGCACTAAAAGCACTTTCTCCTGTAAGTGTTCGAAGAACCTGCTACCTGTTCTTTACTATTGCAGTTGAGTGTGAAGATTATAATCAATATCATGATTTTTGTTTTCATGGTAGACATTATTAGTAAGAAGTAATCCCTGCCCCAAAGAGTTTAATTTAAATGCAGGGGCAGAGGCGGGGTAGAAATTCAGACACAGAGAGGTACACGCTGAGGGCAAAATTATGGGGCTTTTTCCTTTCTGATTCTTTGCTGTCATAATTTTTTCCAGTTAAAATTGTTTTAGTTCAAGCTTATTGTCTATGCTTAAGCTGTATACTATGGGAGTGGATGTAAAGGTTGAAACCAAGGGTACCTCTAGTCTGGTATTCTGGCTGTAAGCAGATGTTCACAGGAGAAAGCGCAATATGATATTCCCACAAGTACTCTCCCATCCTCCAATTATTTTCAGCTCAAATATTTCCTGAGCTTTGTAAAGCTATGAAAACTTTTTCATCTACAACATCCTTTGGCAGGGAATCCTGCAAGTAACAACAGGCTGTTGTATGAAAAACCACCTCTATTTTCGCTTAGAAGGTAAATCTTAACAGGTCGCGTTACGTCAAATAATATTTTTGTCTGAACTGGTTACTCACGGAACTTTACATTTGTGAAACTTAGCAAGAAAATACTGCATACTCTTGTTAGATATTTTTCACACTGAAGAAGAGGTTGCTTATGAACTTGTTTTTTAACAAAGTGATTATGCCATATGTAAAAAGAAGAGTTTGATAGCAGTTGTCTGTCAGCCTGTAACCTTGATTTACCCTCTCTGAAATAAGATCATTGATAAAGTTTGTAAAACAAAAACTATTAACAATTTATGGATGTTACACGATTATTTGTCTTCTGTGTTCAGATGTGGATAGAATGATAGTAACTGATAGCAAAGATGAATATAAGTGGTTTGAATGTTCTTTTTTCTGTTACCTTTTAAAATATTCTTGCAGTTTTCCCAGTTAATTTTTTTCAGTCTTGTAATTTTCACTATAGGGAAGCCATTTGTGGTTGGGCTCATTTCCCTTCAGACCCAGGTATGGGTGGGAATAGGGATACAAAGCCACTTTTGAAGGCAATGTCAGGACAAGCAATTGTCCCTCCATACTGTGTGTCCCTCTGTAGAGTGTGGCATAATGTTATTGACCTGATTCAAAGTTGAAATATTTACATATCTCTTTCAAAGTGTTGAAATGCTTCACTGGCTCTACCAGGCCAACATCTTGCCTTTTAAATCTCAGGTGTTCAAAAAGTGTAACGGTGGGGGATATGGAAATAACTAGTTACATTCTCACGAGCTTGTTATGCACATGCAAATTGAGTAGTTGCAAAGAAGCTTTCTAATAGAATCCGCGTTTCCTCCCATTAAAGATGACAGAATGTACTAAGGCATAATTTCACATGCAGCTGTTTGAATAAATATAGCACCATATAAAATTCACTTTTGCAGCAAAAAGCGAAACTGTTGTTTATGAGCTTATGTGAAAACAAATGTAATCGTGTTAAAAACAAGAAGGTTTGAAGGATCCAAAAGTTAGGAATTGTTACAGTTCTGGTGTCCTGCTCCGTATGGTGACTTTGAAGTTGGCATTCCTATGTGTGCGAGTTACTTGTTTGAAATGCACAAAGCTTCTACAGAACACCTTATTCCTTTTTCTGCCTTGGCAGTTGCCCAGTATTTTTTGTTCAGTAGACAGCCCTGGACTTCTTTCTCAAAATAAATAATGTAAAACCTGCACCAGATTCGAAATGGCCTATTTCTTCATAAGATTTCCTTAGCTCTTCCAGCTGTAGAATCTGGGTGCTTTACAAAGATTAAAGGATGTGCTGTAGCAACACTGGCAAAATATTAGATCCATTCCACAGGTGGAGATTTGAGGTATGAAGAAATGGCTGCTAATGTGGAGTAAGTAATTTGAAGTATGCAGAGACTAATTTTATTAGCATTTCTAATATTTCAGTAGTATAAACCGTAATCCAAATAGTGTTCAAATCAACTTCTTTTGCAGTTGGGTATACTCTGCATTCCTACTAATCTAGCTCCAAAATTCAGAGCTAAGTACTCCCAAAATTGAGGGAGGTGCCTATTGGAGGTCACCTGTGAAGGGTGTGAATGGGTTTAGGTATCCCATGGAGGCTCAGAATTTCATTGTACAAAACTACTATGTCAGTAATGAACTACCTTGGGATATATAGCCAGCACAAAATAATTCTAATTGGATGGGTAATTTTAGGCAAAAATATAAATAGCTAAGAAATTGTATCTTAAAAGAAATACCATGGAATCTTAACCATCAACAGTACTGATAGTTTTGTCAAAACAACTTCCTTTGAAGTGTAAATGTAGATTAGTAGTAGATTCTGTTCCCATATATGAATAGTTTGCAGAAGAAAGTAGCATTTTATGAATTTACTTTTTTTAATGGAATTAAATAATGGCCGTCAAGTTACTCCTTAAATACACCTTTGTTTCTTAAGAAAACTGTTTTGCTTTTCCAAGCATTTATTTTCCTGGACCATTACCTGATAAATAGTAACTTGTTTCAGTAATGCTTAATGACGCAGGACCCATCTGGCATTATATCAGGATGTGCAGCTGGCTATTAATTACTGAAAACTCCTCTACAGCTCAGACGAAAGCATCCGCCAAAGATCTGATTCAGCAGATTCTTTTTTCTTCATTCTTCTATACTACCAACCAAAAAGAAGAGTAAGTAATTCACACTTAGTAAGTTAGTCATGGATACTAAAATTGCCAACAACATCAATGATGATTGCTCTAATGGTTTCTATTCTTCTCCTGTTTTTTGATTTTTAGTCTTGAAACAATATAGTAGTTTTTCTTCTGAGTTTTCCTTCAAACTCTATGGGAGGAAGTAGCGCTTTTTTTTTTCCCCTCAAGTGTTTACATACAGTATAACGCATACAGTTTTGCAGATAATCTTGGATTTTGTATTTTCATACATGCCCCATAGCGGTGAGGCTGCCGCAGCTCTGTGTTGCCAGGTCCACGCCATGTAAGAGGACAAGACAGACTGTGGATCCGTCAAACAACGGAACTGATCAGCTGCTTTTAGCCCCTGAGCCCTCTGTTTTCCTATACTTATTCCACTCCAAACCACCGTGATCTGTCCCTTTTCCTGCTTTTCTTTCCTCCCCTGTACAACCCATGCCAAGTCCCATGCCGTCCCAAAGCACTCTTCCCCTGTGTCCCAAAATGTGTCCCAAGCCCCCTGGCAGTACCCCCTTAGTCTAAAGATGCTGTGGGGACTCTTTCCCGTTGACTCCCCATGGTGGGTGTCACCCCCTGCCCATAGGGCTGAGGTTCCCAATGGAGGGGTCGGGCTGGACTCCCTTTCTCTCACTGGGCTATTGTGGTTCCTCCTCCTGACATTGTGCTGTGTGTATGTAGGTGAGATTTTTGATTACATTACATGTATAGCTTTGCTGTTACTCTGGAAATGTTGGCAGTTTAAGCAATATTTTTGGTGGGATTTCTAAATTGTTTTATGTTCACTGTCAGAAATACATAACTTCATGATGATAAATCTACTTTAAAACTGTATGTGAAGAAAAATATTATATGAAAGGGTGATACTGATTTATTATAAAAAAAAGAAATAATATTCTGAAAAAAAAACCCCTTTTTTTTAAAAACACAGCAATAGGTACCTGAAGAATTGCCTCACAACTGTAATGGGAGATTATCAGTGAAGACATGGCCCTACAAGCTAGAAAAAGGAAGGAGAACTAGAAAATAATTCTTTGGGTTGAGATTTCACTGAGTGGTTTTAGTAAGGATTGTATTGAAATGTTTTGGATGTTTTACAAGCTGTTATTGCTGTGTTGTTGTTCACCTCATAAAAATGGGGTGTCTTTCCAGCTTTGACAGGACCCCTGAACTGGGATTGACAGAGAGCTTGTCACAGCAAATAGGCTCCACAGTCCCACTCCAGACTTGCACATTTTGTAATATATTTTTGTACACTTCTACAGGTCAGACATCCAAGGAATGCTAGCGGCTAAATGTAGTCTGACTTTTCCAATCATTTAGTTGTTGAAGTGAGCTGTCCTGAATAAATAACTGAGCCTGGGAATTTGAAAAATGAGGGCACTGTGGCTGGAGTTGAAGGCTTGGCAGAAGTATTTGTGAAGGGGGTTAGCATCACAGGCAAGTAATTGGTTCACATAGGAGTATTTTTTCTGACCTCAAAGAAGGGGGAAGTCTCAGTCTGTAAGTTCTCCTTTGGAAGATTTTGCAGTTTGCCTTGCCCTGGTATTCTCATTTTTTACAGGAAAATGTACACTGTGAAAAGTATCTTCCTGATTCTAGCTAAAAAAATGGGTTTAATGCATTTATTTAACCACAGGAACATTTTTATCAATTTGCTTTTCAAAGCAAATTTTTTTGTTGCAAAACTTCCATGAGATTGGGTGTCCCATTTCCCAGAGAAGTTGTGAAGTCAGTCTGTGCTGTCACTGGTAGGTTTTCCTAGTCTGAAATACACTGAGAGGGCAAAGTGGCTGTATGCTTAGTTTGTACAGACTGTAGTTACTTTATTTTCTGTGTTCCCTTTTCAACTCTTTTTTTTTTTCAAGCGGTGAAAACCTGAACAATAAAGGAAGTGAGGAAAGAGGAACTTCTCTAATTACATCTGTAGTTTATAGCAGTGTAAAAAGACATTTTGTTTAAGAAGACTATAGCCACAGGAATAACCTCACACATTATGCAACAATATTTCAGTCTTGAGGGAACAAAATAAAAAAAAAAAAAACAAACAAAGTTTGTATATAAAACTGCAAAATTAAAAAAAAAATCTTTGTATTTAGTGTTGGTTGATGCTTGAGGTTTCTCAGTAGTGCAGATGAGATTTGTCATTCCAGGACAAAGACTGTAATGTGTTCCAGCTGGTGAGTTGAGCTGAGTGCCCTAGAAAGATGAACTTGCTTCCCTTGCTACTGCCACCAAGGAGTTGGGAGTAGCCAAGTCGGTGTTTACCCTCCACATCAGTAGACACCACGCAGCCTACACAGAGCCACCCTCCAACATACCACTGTCCTGGGAGTGGGTGCAGCCTGGCTAGCTCTGTGTGTGGCAGTGTGAGAGGGGACAGCTGTTCTTCAAGCAGTCTCTGCTCCTCAGGCAGCTGGTCCTCTTCCACCCTGGCCGGGGAGGCTCCCTCCCAACCCTGGATCCGGGATCACGGCTACCTGTGCTGGCCTGCTACAACAGGCAACTGCAGACGTGCAGCTGGCTCGGCACTGCATTGCATTTTCAAGTTTTCCCTAGAAAAGCTGGAAACAGGCTGTAAAAATAAAAACTGAGATTCTTGCACAATTATTTTCTGAGCTGAACTCTTAATAAGAAATTTGAGGTATTGTCAGACCGTATAGTGGAATAATAAGCAATGAACTTCACAGAAATACTGCAGCCTTGTAGGAAAATGTGCTGATTAATGTTTTGCTTCGTGTTGTATGAGGCTTCAAGATAACAATAAATATGCATATTTGCACATCTTCATCTGTTTGTTAGAAAACTGGAACCGTTGTTGACAGGATACTTTCTGTTCAGACCTTTGTAGTGGTCTATCCACTGTTCTTAAATGCATATTGTTTTTAAAAATGGAAGGGTGAATTTTGAAAGTAAATTACATTTCAAAACTCAGCACAAGGAAAGGGTTAGGTATCCAGTAAGTAAATGAAACAGCTGCGGAGTAACTGCAGGTAGGAGACAAGGGCTTGATGAACAGGAAAAAGAAAAGAGTGAATGGGAACACACAAATCTCTATTAAAATAGTTACCTTAACTGTACCTTCAGAACTTCATTATATCCATAGAAATTTTCTGGTGAAAATGACATTTTTTGGGGGGATAAAAAATTCAGAAACAGTATTAAAGGTCATAAATCTTGTAAATTATAAAGTGCATTGCATTAATTTTGAAAGACTGTCTCGAAGACGAGAAAGATGGAAATAAAAATTCCCACTTTGTGAAGTAACTTTGGTAGCAGGAAAAGTATGCTCATGAAATAAATCCTAAAAAATCACATATCTGAAGAGAAACAAGAAGTCACTTCAGATTGTAACAACATTTAATGTTAAAATTGACTTTAAAAAGAAGTGTCTAAACTAGGTCGAGCCTGTTTTCATTCATTAAATAAGATCCCTGAAAGCAATCACTTCTGTTTTTAAAATAATATGAGTAGATGACTTGTTTTGCATGGAAGTCACCTTTACACTGGAACAGACAATAATTGACGTGGAGGTAGTTACCTAATAGCCCAAGAATGTGAGGTTTTGAAATGACAGCTGCAACCAGCCATGTAGGAAAAAGCATCTACAGTGCTGTTGCCTGAAAAGGCCCCATTTAGTTTCTCATAGAGTTTGTGAAGAAATGTTTTTCCTTACTTGGGAACAGCTGACATTTTAAGGCAGCCCTGGAAAAAAATTTAAATTACATCAATGGAAAAGAGGGTTTTTTTTTTCAGAGTTTGTGAATTGTAAAACCCTGAGGTTCAGTTCTGCTGTTGTCTGCCTTCCCCTTTGACTCAGAAGTTTCAAGATCCTCATGATTTCAATTATAAATACGGTGGAATAGTACATGATTAGTGAAATTTTACATCAAAATGCCTTGGCAATTTCAAACTATGATTTTATATTAATAAATATGATCTTAAATCATTCTTCAAATATCTGAGGTAAAACCTGATCCCTCTGAGGCCAATGGCAGCTCTCTCATTGACATCTTAAAGGTGAGGATTTTAAGAAGGGTTTGAGAGAAAATCTTTAGGATATGAAGATCTGTTAAAAAGACACTGTACTTTGAACCCCTTAGTGACACTCTGAAACTGGTTGGACCAGTGGTTTTCTGCACCGCCCAGTATGTGTAACGTGGGCATTACAGTGGCTCCACAGAGAAAGTGGCATATTTTGCGATAGTCTGTTTAGCAGGACTAGGCATTGTTACTCATGTCTGGCTGAAGAACAATATGCAGGCTGCAGAGCAAGTGTCCCTTTCTTGTGCTTTTTGTGGCTTTCATAATTTTAGGAATTCTGTCATAATCCGATGTCCTAAGTACCAGCGAGAGTGACTGTAAGGCTTAGTGCTCTGCATAAAAACTGACCAGGCTTTATACTGCAGGCAGGAACATTCTCTGCAGTAAAGAATGCCAAGGAAAACCATGTGCAGGATGTATGCTCGTGTTCTCTAGACCTTTTGTAGTCCTAGAATGAGTAAGTTGGTGCCAGGGAGGTTTCCTCATATTGTTCTATTATGTCTCACAGACTTCTCTATTTTTAAATGAACTCATATTTATTCATAAATTAGATGGAAAAGTGTTTGAAATGGAACTATACTCTTTTCTGTATTTATATTTTACTAGTATAATTGTGAGTTTAGAACACCTTGTTATTGTTTCCTTCAGATTCTGCAAATTTTTGGAAAATAATGAACTTTATATAAATATAGCATATTAATCTAATTTATCCATACATAGTTTAGGAGTCTATGTCATTTAATCTAGGTTTGAAACCATATATTTGGGTTAAAAAAAAGAAAAAAAGGAAAACAATAACAATACTTCTGGCACTGGGATTTAGGAAGTCATGTAAGCCTTTTCCAAATTAAGCACAGTGATTCACCTGTTTCTTATGATACTTTCTAGCCTCATTACTTTTCAGACTATGCCTTCATCTTATAGCTTCACCAGAATGTCTTTGATCTTTTCTTGAACCAGAATTGCAAAGGTCAGATGAATGTTTTGAATCATTCTTCAGTTCTCTATTTCTACATAAAAAGAGGAAATGAAAATCTATTTTTCTTGTATGTTTGTTTTCTGTGTATAGAATCTGCCACATTTTTACATTGCTTCTCACTGTGTACTACTTTTTATTTCCCGACTTTAATGCATAATCATTAATTTTGATGTTCTATCCACATAATATAAATAGTAGTTGAGAGACCTAACAGATTATTGTCTTTAGTAAATTTAGGCCAATCTAAAAATATGCCTGTTCAGTCATTAAACAGTGCTGAAACACAAGAGTTAATTTATGTATCACAAAAATATGCAATAGGGGAGAAAATGAGAGTGGTAAAAGGACAAGTCTGTTCATACACAGACTGTTAACACGTCTAAAGAAGTTTTGGGCTTAAGATCTATGACCTTTTTCTCAGTGTAATTCTGGCCAGAATGCTGTGCAGAACTGTTTAAGTGCCTAATGCGTATTGATTTTGATACAGGAAGTTATGTACCTAAACCGGAGGGGAGAAGCAAAATCTCCAGTGCTGTGCTTGGCAGTCAGTATTTTAATTTTCCATGAGAACAGTCTGAAGAGAGTCCAAAAAAGGTATTAGTTTTCAGAAGCAGTCAAATGGAAATGAAAAATTAATTTACCTATCTGCTTCTCTTCCCCCACCCCCACCATCTTATGACTGCTGAATGCAAACCAAACCTATTTATGATCAGAAAGTTAGCTAATCTGCTGTACTGATAAATGATGCCCAGGTTCTTAGATAAGTCTGTATGCCACACTGTGCCACAACATATAGAAAATCTAAACCTTTACTTGATCTGATACGCTGTGCCTACTCCCTACCATGTTGAGCAATACTATGTCATTATATTAATGTGTTTTCCTGGCTGTATGAATTCATCATGGTCTGCTTATGTCTCTCTCTTTGCTTTAGAGTTTAAAGTCTTTGAGACAGGGATTGAGTTTGTTGTTGCTGTTCTTTTCCACAGCTAGCAGAGTAGATTTATGGTCCCTAAAGTGTGCAGTAGTACAGAAAAATAATGCTGCTGATAACAGTGGGAGGCCCTTGGGGATGGTTTCTAAGTGTTGACAGTTGTCATTCTTAAATCTAAAAAAAAATGTGTTTCCCCTTCCATAACTTATGATTATCTACATGATTTGTTGTATTTATCATCCAATTTACAAATGTTCCTTCAAGATTTTAATATGTCTGTGTATTAGTCATAAATTAAATTTTATATTGCTTGCCTGCAGAACAATTTTGAAAGCTGAATGGAATGGATGTAATTTCTACCAGAATGATAGAGGTGAAGGTATCTGAAGAGGTCATCATATCATAGTTTGATGCAGGATCACATCTACCCAGACAACTTTATGAAGATTTTTATGTAACTTAACTGACCTGTTGTGTATAATATCCAGTGAACAGGATAATCTATTCCAGTTTTTGGCCATCATTATCTGTGAAATGGTATCTAGGCCAAATTTCCCTGGCTGCAAATTAAGCAAGCTTCCTGTCTGAGCTCAGAGGGCATGGAGAATAATCAATCAGTGTACTTTTTTACAGTACTGGAGGAGCCAACAAAAGCTGCTGTGATTTTTTTCCTGGTCTTCCCTTGTTGAGATTAAACATGGCATTTCTTCATAGACGTTGGTAACATCTTTGCTCATTGGACACTTTGCATTAATGCTCCCAAACAACATTATGCTAAGTGGACTTCACAGAACACAGGTTTTGTGTAGTTTTTCCAGTGTAAACTGTGGTGACAGAGTATGTAGCAGCACACAGAGTTTTTGAGCATTGGTGATGATCTGTCGGCTCAAGGTGTTTGGGGGTTACTGTTCTGCACCTTTCTCAAAATATTGTGCCCAAAATTGGTATGTTCTTTAATCTGGAGGCTTTCCCAGTTCAGATTAAGAAAACGATTGCTGCCCATTTCTTGCAGATATTAATTTCTGCTAATATCTCTGAAAGTGAAATTTCACTCATCTGGAATATCATTGAGACTGCTCTTAGGTGAAATTGAATTGTGAGCCAGTGTATCATTGCATTAATTTCTTCTTTGGCATTAGTAGTTATGATTATTTTCCAAAGCTATTCTACTCAGCGCTTGCTTCTTAAATGCCATTGTTCTCAGTGTCCATCTTATCAAGATCACTTGCATACTAATCCAACTCTCAAATGTTTTCATCCCTTTTCTATTTGTAAAATCAACTTTTTATCACTTCATGCTTTACTTCAAGTCAGTAGTGGAAACATCTGGCATAAGACAGTCTAAAGGACTTCATGCCATATGTGCTTTTACAGCTTGATAGTGTTGTTAACTATTTTTGCTTTTGTCCATGATACCAGCTTCTGCCATATATTAATTGAATCTAGCCCAGTTATCTCTGTGTGGTTTCTGTGTATGTCACATAAAGGAGTATCTAGAAGTTTACTAAACTCAGGATAGATGAAACATACAGCTTCCAGTTTCAGCCTGTGTCTGACCAATTACTTCATCAAAGAAAGTTGTAATGGTCTGGCAAGAATTTAAGCTATTTTGACAGGTTATTATCAGCTTATCCTCTAGATTCTTAGAACCTGATTAGCAATTTGCTTTTACTATTGACGTTAATCTGGCTTCTTCTCCTTTTCCCATACTGACATTGTGTGCCCTCTCCAGTGCCCTGTGCTCTTACAGTTATTCTGAAGTTCATGAAAAAACAATTTATTATTTAAATATTATTTCAGCTAGTTTCACAAACTCACTTAGGTAAATTTCAGTTGGTCCTGCTGTTTCCCTGCCAAATATTTCCATTATCATTATTTGGCCACTATTTTTATATGACTTGATACCTAATAGTATGACAATCTTTCTGTTATATTTATATAAAAGAGAAAAATAGACTATTCTGTCATTATTTTGATGAATGTCAAATGGTGCTTTAAAGTTTTTAAACAGACTTTGCATGAGTTACTACAACTAGGAAAGTAATAAACAAGCTTTTATAATACCTCTGAATTATTTTTTTTTATGTTAACAAGTATTTTTGTCTGCTTGTCTTTTGGTTCATAATATCTTTAATAGTATTTAGTAATTTCTAGCTATAAAGCTTTCAGTGCCAGTAATGGAGAGATTTCATCAGATATTTTATGTAATATGTGTACCTGGGGTGCTGCAAGTGTTATGAGCAAATTTTAGCCTACATAACATGACTACATAACAATATTCTCAAAATTAGTCTCTTCTGTTCTTGATACTGTTCCTTAGGGAAACAAGGAGATAGGTTCACAAAATAATAGTTTTATATGCTTGTGTGAATATGCTCTTTGGCTTGGAAATAACCATGTAAGCAGTCTATTGTATATTTTCCTCAATGTTAATTCAGAAGGTCTTTGCATACTCCTTTTGTGCGAAGGTTAGGCCAGAAAAGCATTACTTAGTTTGACTAGAAAATGTGTTTGATGTTTTAAAACTATAAAGAATTTTTGATTATTCAGGTAGGAATTTATACTGTTCACTGTTACTGAAATAGAATTTTAAAAGATTGCTAATAATCTCTTAAACTTCTTGTGATACCAATACGTGTAAGACAGATCTATTTATGAATGATTCAGATCTTCAACAGAGACACTGAATATTCTCAAGGTATACAGAAAAATTAACCAAATTTGGTTTATACTTTGTGATACAGACTAGTCTGAATTGTGATCAACCTAATCCATCTCTCAACACTTATTTGTAAAGATTTAGCTGTCAGGTTGAATATATTTTCTTTTTACTCTGAACAGTTCTTCTCTGATGTAGCTTCAGGTCTGCATCAAAGATGAATAACCGTGTATATTTAAAATAACATAGATAAGTAATAAAACAATGTGGACCATCTTTAGCCTTCATCTCAAAGTCATGCTGCTCTGAAAGAAGATAGTGATAGGGTATATCTCGGGCATTTTTTCACTATGGTGCTTAGTGCCAGTTTCCCATGCAAACCTGTCACCCATGCACCCAGTAGTATCTGACAGGCTTAAGTATATGGCAGTGGTGATCTGGAAAGGCAACTAGCTTCAGAACATGTGTAGTTACCTTTCTGCCACAGCACTTTTATTAGAAGTGCTCTCTTTGTTTCTGTGGTAAAGAGGTGAAAATATGGTTTAGATTTCTTTACTAGCTTGTCAAAAATAGGTAAATATATTTATGGGCAAATACTAATAACAAAAAAGAATGTTGTCGTTTTTGAACATGGTAAGTCTTAGAAGATGGAAACAAAACAGCCAGAGCAAAACCTAGGGAAATCTGAAACCAGCTGATACTGATTAGGTCCGTAGAATCATATTTGAAAGTGATGTTTGAACTTACCTTAGAAAACAGAGTAAACAGTATGCCTAAGCATGCTCTCACTGCTGGACACTGGACCAGTTACTGAAGCTGGTATATGTGGAAGCCATTGCATTCATTAGATGTTTAGGGCAAAGGTAAGCCAAGGACTCTGGGTGTGACAATATGAAAAAATAAGTTTGTGTAACCCTAATTGTAATCACTCTTCGATATCTGTTATGACAGAACTGAAAGGACTCAAAGACTATACAATTACTTAATTTCCCACCATCAACTTAGACTTCTAGTAATTTACCAGTCCATTTAATTTCCTTTTGATGGACTACCTAATGAATTAAAATGTTTTTCACCTTAGTTCCCACTTACTTCTATTTAAGATCCCAAAAACACTGATACAATTCAACTAAATGGAATATTGCTGATGAAAAATAACCCGAAACTTGAAAGCAAAGATAATTAGGTCAAGAGATTATCTCAAGTGCACTCTTAAACCTATTTAGCAGACATAACTTTCTTGAGCAGCTGAGGATGTGCGTGTCATTGCTTGTTTATTTTCTATTTACCTTTACTTTTGATGTTCTGAGAAAGTGTGAATGTGATCTTTAGGGTGGTAATTTTTCTCGTTTGCATGTGCATACACTCTCACATACATATGTGAGGCTTTTTTCCATGTTGGTTTTTTATCCTGCTTTTCCAGGATTTTTTCACCTCTGCATAAGGGAGGGAATAAAATCCACCTATTCATCTGATATCTTTAACTGTATAGCTCTGCAAGTACTAACACTTTTCTTTACCAGCTCTTATTACCAACATATCCTGATCTTCAGTACAAAAATAAAACATTTGAGTTTTAGTAGTTCTTTGGGATTGTTGGTTCCTGTTCTTATTCGAACATGAAGAATTTGAAATGAAAAATTATTTTAGTAGCTTTAATTATATTTTGTTATTTAAATAGCTGAAAGTAAATGTCTTAAAAACAATTGGGCTAATTAAATTTCTATTACTGATTCCCTTGTCTAGCTGGGCAGTTACTTTCTGCGTTTTCCCCCTGTATATTGTAGGGGTTTTGATACAGCAGCTGTCTCCGTATTTGTACACAGTATTAAGTACAGTAACTCGCTGGAGCCTGTAGGAGTTACTGGAATGCAAATCTTAATTTAGAAAATTGATTCAGTTGATTCATCGTATTGGCCTATTCAGTCTTTTTACTACAGGTGATAGATCCATTAGTGTTTTAGTTGGTATTTTTGACTGTTCAAAAGAAAAATAACCTGTTCAAAACCAAATTTACTTGCCTGTTCCTTATTCTTTTGCAGCGGGGATATGGTGGTGGAAAGGAGGATAGGAGGATAGTAAGGAAAGCTAGTCTCTAATCACGTTTCTGTGCCAGAGTTAAGCAAGGAACTGTGTCCTTTACTCCCACTCACTAAGTGCTCTGCACGTCAGCTTAAGCAGGGAGGGTATCTACTTTTTGTTCATTTTATTAACAGCTTTTTAGTATGGTTTCTCCAGGAGGAAATACATGTGTTTTGCAAATTAGGCCCATAGTTCATGTCATGTCTATTTTGGCTCTGTGGACTCTATTTTAAAAGTGGTAGCTTATCTCTCAGTGGCAGAACTGCTCTCTGCAGTTCAATATAGCTGTAATTTCCCAGTGTGTAAAACACGTGTGTGACCTGGTGTGATACCTGCCATCCTGCCTGAATCACTGGAGGTTTAGGCAGGTGAAACCTCCAGCGATGAAACTAAAGCTATACAGCCTCAACTGCAAAGTCGTAATTTTATAGCTGGGATTTGTGCGGAAGTCCCGTACAGTCTCTGAAGCTGGAAAAACCATCATCAGCATTATGGGTGCACTCACTGCCTCCAGTTACTAGTTAAATGTAATTTTCAGAGTTACTAAAGGACTGCAGAGGATGCAATCTGCCTTTTAATTACCTTGTCCCAGAGAAACATCAAAAATGGCCACCGTATACATTCAAATGCAGGAAAATTATAAAATAAATTCAGGAAACAGTGTTTCATAGTTTCAATTAGTCTGTGTGATTCACTGCTGTGAGAGATTATTACAGAGTCAAACGCAGTAGTGGATTTCAAATGATGCCAGATATTTTTAGAAACCAGCGATAACATTTTACTGCTGAGCATACCAGGAGAGGCATAGCCAGATAAGCTTCCAAATGCCAGCTGATTTGCTGCAGAGTCCATGAGAGGACTTCCCTCACCCACATACATAAAGCAGTTCACAGAGTTGTCTTTTTGAGAAATATTTGGGATTTTCTAGGCTGTCCCCAAAACAAGGTTTAGTGGCCATGCCCCTGTTTTAATAGATATTGAGGCTAGGAAATGCCATTTTCAGGATGAGGAAGAGTAAATAGATTCTGCGTGGCATTGTCCTCTTACACTCGTGTTCACAATGTCTCCTATTGATAATTGTTGTTGCTGTTCATAGAGTTAACTTAAGGTGTTCACCATTTTTCTACATTTTAGTTATTTCCTTGATATGTGTAAATGATTTCTTTCCTAGTTAAAGTGGAAAACAACTGTTAATTGAATTTCATTGTGTCAGGCTTTACTTTGCTTTGGCTCATAAATCAAAAAGTCCTACAGCCTTCTGTTATTATTGTTTTTAGAAGTTCTTATATCTTCATGTCCCTATTTTGAATATCTTTCTCTCTGTAGTAGAATCATGTGCAATACACATTATTTAAAAAAAAGGAAACCAATACTGATGCAGATGAACTGTCACCAGGGAGTACCTGCTAATTTGAAAAGGTGCATTGATAATATTCTGGGCATATTACTTTTTTTGGTATTTAGTTATCTTGGCTTTGTGTATTTATGTTGACATAGAATTTAATATTTCAAAGATTTTTTAGGACACTATGATACGTACAGTTTCTTAATATCCCTATATTGCTTTTATCCCTGCAAGTAGGGATGATGGTATTGCACAGAGGTAGATAACTGTGGTCATCTTCCTCTGAAGACAAATTTTTGACTCTCACAATTTGCATAAAATATTTGCTTTCATCAGGCAGATTCTGAGAAATTCATCACATTTCATATTTACCTACCTAATTGTTCAAACAACTAGATATTCGGGTATCAGGGGGTTTTTTTGTTGTTTTTTTTTTTTTACTATCAGTCTCAAAGGCTGAGGCTAATGAGTAAGACAGTAATGACAAAAAACAGTTGGGAATATAATCCACCAGAGTTCTGAAAATAAATGTTCAAATTATCAATTTTAAAAAAATGGAAAATCAGTGTGAAGACACCAACAAAATCTACTGTAGCTTCCCAAGATACAAAAGATGTGTTAAGGAAGTAGGGTAAGTGAAGATGCTTGTTTTTCAATTTTTTTTTGTACAGCACAGTTTTGTTATAAGAAAGGAGAATTAACTGATACATTCAGAGCTTGTTTATCTGAAACTCTTCTTTTAGAAAGTCTGTCAAACTGCTTTTTGTGTTTGTCACTGACTTTCCTTTCACCTTATCCCACCTCAGGCCATAGTTGTAAGTAGGGACTGTGGTCGTTTTTATGCTGTACTCCAGTTAAAGTTCTAATCCATAAAATAATGTTCTGTGCATAGCATCATATTTTGAGTGGCTATCAGTGATTTCTTTACTGTCTGTCGCTTATACACATTTAGAAAATGTTTTCCGACTTTTGTTTTCATGTTGTCTTTCATCAAATCTCCTTCCTCCCTGCATTCCTTTCGTCTAGCACACTTTATTTCCGACTTTGGAGCATTGTTAGAGCATACAGCTTGTCTTAGAGCTCCCCCTGCTGTAGGCTGCCCCTATCATTTGTCCTACCTGGCTGTTTACAGCAAGAATACAGCCATGTCATACAACATTTTCTTTGAATTTTTATACCTATTATACAAATATGTAAGCTGAGTCAGATCAAGGAATTTGGTCCTATCCATCTAGCAAATAACTCGTAGGAATGATTGTCTAAAGGATGTAGTTGGAACTCTTGCACTTGTAGTCAATGCAAATTCCAAGTGAGTAAGATTTCAGTAAGTTGTTTTACTAGATTGAATTCGTTAGGATTTATATTTCTATACTTTTAAAAACAACATGTTGATGTTGTGTGCTTATAATTTAAAAACAAGTGTGGTTAAAAACCAAGATGCCAACGTAGTTTTTCCTTGGCTGACTGCAGGCCTGAGTCATTTCATAATGTCATGGATCCCATTTAATCTTGTCGTGATACCTAGACTGTTCTGTACTTTAAACCAGTGGAGGGAAATCTTCCCTTTGAGACATCCAACTACTCTTGGTACCTAACCTAAGGATCTAGTAACAGACATGGTCTGTGAGAAAGAAAAAATATTTTAGTTATAAAAATTTATACATAGGACAATTAAAATCATTCTCTGCTTCAAAATCATGCTGATTTATATACTAAATATTTACCTTCTTCTGGTTTTAGGATAATATTTTTTCTGTAAATAATGGTATTTGAGTTGATGCTATTCACACCTACATAATGCACTTGTAAGAGGCAATCAAGAAGCAAAGAAATATAATTTCCTGCTCCTCTTTCAGCAGTTGCATGCTAATAATGTTGCTTGAACATATTCCAGGAAGAATATTGATGGAAAAATCAATTATTTCTTAGGTTAGTGGACATTTTCTTGTGTTGTTATAATAATAGATATTGCTAAATGCCTTGATGATCTCTCTTCCCTTTCGTGTTTGCCAGAATTGCTAGACTTGCTGTTTTGTAAATACATCTTTACAATCTTTTCAACCCACCAGACTGAGAAATTTGGAACTGTACCAAGGAAAAAAGCTAAGCTGAAAAGGTTTACCTCTGTGGGAAAGAAGGGGGATGGGGAAAGTGTTGTATTTGCTTAGTTTATATCCTAGGTAATGCACAGAAGATTGAAAGGCTGGGACTGTGTTCCTGACTGTGTTTCAGAAAGAAGTTTTGCTGCCCTAAGTCCCACAGAGTTTCTTAAGTTAAACTGATATAGCAAAGCAGAGATTTACTCAAGAATCTGCTCTGACAATGATGGAAAGCTGGTTAAACTTTGAAATAAAACACACTCAACTTTAATTTGACAAATAACAATTCATCTTTTATCATAAAGTCTTGTCTGAGAATTCACTACATTTTCCTGTATTTTCAAAACTGTGTAATGTCAGGAAGAGAGATACCAGTGCTTTAAAATGAATGAATATCCTAAGATGAGGGGAATGTTCAGGCTACCTTTGATCCTAAAACACAGACAACCTATGCAAAAATTATTTTACCTTTCAGATGCCCTGAAAACCCTCAGCAGTCTATTTCAAAGCTAATATTTCGGAGCTTATATTCAGTGCATCCCCAGTTTAGAGTATGGACAACTGCCTGCAATGGTTTTTTCACTTTCAGTACATTAAAGCCTTAAAATTCAGTCAAGAGAAACAAAAATATCTTGATCGAACAAGACATACTTATTTGAAACAACTGTACATGGATTGTGACAAAAACAGAGGATGAGAGTAGCAAAAATTAGAAACTAATCAGTGTAGAAAGCTGATGAAAGGAAACAAGGAGGAATCTAAATCCAAGAGAATTAGGACTGTTTTTCAAGATTGTTAAGGAAAACATCTGGTCATGGGTAAGGCCCAGCTGGCAACTCAGCACCACATAGCCGCTCTCTCACTCCTTCTCCAGTGGGATGGGGAGGAGAAAATACAAGGAAAGGCTCATGGGTCGAGACCAGGACAGGGAAGGATCACTCACTGGTTATGGTCATGGGCAAAAGAGACTCCACTTGGGGAAGAAAAAGGAATTTAATTTCTTACCAATCAAATGAGAGTTGGATAATAAGAGACAAAATAAAATTTTAGAACACCTTCCCCCCCACCCCCCAGTCTCAGCTTTGCTCCTTGTTTCTCCTCCTCCTCTCCACCAGCAGCACAGGGGGACAGGGAATGGGGGTTGTGGTTAGTTCACCACACATTGTTTCTGCTGCTCCTTCATCCTCACACTCTGTCCCTGCTCCAATGTGGTGTCCTTCCAATGGGAGACAGTCCATGAACTTCACCAATGTAAGTCCTTTCCAAGGGCTGCAGTTCTTCATGAACTGCTCCAGTATGGGTCCCTTGGATGCTGTGCCGTCGTTTAGGAGCAGCCTGCTCCAGCCTGGGCTTCCCACAGCCTCCTTTGGGCATCCCCCTGCTCTGGTGTAGGATCTTCCCCAGGCTGCAGGGGAGTCTCTGCTCCCCTGTGACCCTCCAGGGCTGCAGGGCACAGCCTGCCCTCTCCTCACAGGCTGCTGGGGACTTCCTCCCCACCTTCTGTACTGACCTGGAGGTCTTCCTGGTTGTCTCTCCCATGTCCCACTCCTCTCTCCTCCTGCAGGTCTCTTTGTTTTCCCCTCTTACATATGGTAATCACAGAGATACTAATGGGCTTCTTCATGGCCAGCAGCAGGTCCAACTTGGAGCCAGGGAAGCTTCTAGCAGCCGCTCACGGGAGCCACCCTGTAGCCCCTCCCACACAAACCCAACACATTATTTTAGCAATCCTTTTTATACAGTGGGAGGTGAAAGCTGTCTAGCCTAACAGTCTTTAGAAAGCAAAAGGATTTAATTAATATTTTTGTTCGTTAGTAGGAGATGCTACAGAACAGAAATCTGTTTGTGAAAAATCAAAAAGTTTAAAAATAGCAAAAAGTAATCTGTACTGATGAGGGAGTTCATTCCATTTTACTTCTTCAGCAAAGAAATGAAAGATAATCCAATGACAGCACAGACATACTGACAAATGAACAGTTTAATAAGGGAAGACCCCTTTACCTAGGAGATAAATAAATTTTAAAAAAAGAATGACTGAAAGATAGAGCTAGGAAATTAACAGTAGCAACAATATTTACATTTTTAATAAAATAGATAGATAATTACTAAGTGAATTTACCAAGGTTTGCTCTGGTTTCTTCAACAGTATATTTGCGAGATACCTTCTGTTTCAAACAGGAATTAATTTAGGGCAGTTTAATGATCTGCATTATACAAGAAGCTGATTTAGGTTACCACAGTAGTCCTTGCCAGCTTCTTGATTTGTATTGCAATTTCTGTTACTAATAGTACAGATAGTATGTCTTTCCATATGCTGTGGTACATATGGCTGCTGCCAAGGCAACTGTGAGCTCTCATCTAATAGTTGACTAAAATTAAAAAAGCTTTCATTCAGGCGATGCACTGATTATGCCTTCATTATGAGGAATGAAAACTATTGTCAAGGCAGTAGACTATATAGGAAAACACAACTCGGCATATCTTATATTAAATATAGATGAAATCATTTGAATGCTTTTTGTTTATTGATAGCCCTCAATGCATCAATAATCTTCAAAGATACTAGTTTGGAAAACAACAGCAAAAAAGCTGTACTAGTGGCACACTTCTGTTGCCTTATCTAAGAAAGGAAGTCTTGAAAGATTAGATGACCTGAACCCATACATCGTTACTACTATACTGCTAAGATATACTTGCTCCAATAATTACATGTATTCAGTTTTTGTGCTAAGGAAAGGGCTGATGTGTTCACTACTTCCCCAAAAACACAGAGGAAGAAAATGTTAAATGCCCTTGAATCCTTCCCAAGACCCTTTGAGTCATACTACAGTGTTAGGACCCTGTCTACAGATGCCTCTGTGCTGTGGCAGTCCATTCAGTCAAGTGTTATAAAATCTAAAATATGTCACTGTTAATGGAATCCAGTGATATGAACGTAGACTACAGAAGAACAGCAGGGCTTCCTTAACGCAACCGGAGTTGAGACATTGGAAAATTTTGAGGTATTGCATAAGAAATAAAGAATTGTTTAAGATTATAGCAACAAATTCTGTTGTCCTAAAAGACTGAATCGTCTCTTCGGGTGTTTTCAGTGGGAAGTGGTTTTTTTTTGTGTAGAAGCAGATAATTTGTCTCAGTATCTCAGTCTGCATTATACTCAGATTCTCAGCACCACCTCCTGTTAAGACATTTTAAAAAAAGAGATAGCTTGGTTATTTGGATATGATTGTATTATTTCCCGCTGTGGCATTCTGTGTTTTATGATGAAAGGCTGTTAACGTCATTAAGGAGAAAAAAAAATAATCTTCCTTTAATTAGAGGGAAAAGATGGCAAGTGAACAAACTTATTGCTTGGGCATGGGTGTTTTTCCATAAGCAGGTTACTGTCATCATGTATGACTGTGAAAAATATTGCCAGAAAAGAGTAAAATGCCTTTTACAGAAACATAAGTTGATTATTTTGGAGCTGTACGAAAATATTGCTTCTAGGCATAGGTGTTAAAACTTGATAGAAAGTTGGAAATATTTAATAGATACTCTGATATTGTACTTACTGTTTTCTAGTTCAGCTGACTATCAGTTTTACTCAGATATATTGATCTCACTTATTACTTTAACAAGCTGAAATAGAAGCACAACAACACTTCATGAATATAGTGTTCTTTAAAAAATCAATGTGTGCTTAATTTTTATATAACAATAATATTTATTGAAATACCAGTTTCTTCAGCATTTTGTTGAGGATTTTAGGAATGAATTTAAGCTGGATAATACCTTGCTTTTCTGTCTATAACTTGATTTTGTTAGAAAGTATGAGAAATTGAAATGCCTTTTTGATTGCATGTATATAGAGCTTTAGGTGATGGAAAGACACACAAGGGTATTTAAGTTACCCAGAGTATTTTAGAATAAAATATGATAAACCTAAAATATAATCAACACACAGAGTAAGTCTGCATAGTCAAATTTCAAAGCAGATGCAGGGAGTGTCCGAAGCGATTCATTATCAGTTCACTCATCTGTCAAAATAAATATACCCACTCGTGTGGAAAGGGACTCGTTTTGTAAACTACCTTTGCACAATTGAACACACCAGTGGAGTTACTGCCACTTTCACTGGAGAAGATCACACAGTATGCCAGGAGATCCAGTAGAGAAAACGTGATTAAAAAGCTCATCTCCATTATTTCTGCTTGAGAATTTAATTTGATTCCAGATTTCTAGAAGAAATACCAGAATAATTCTTCCAAACTTGCAATTATCTGAATAAATAATGTTATTGTTAAAGCATGAAGTATAGGCAAGGTGCCTCTCTTGAAACAGGAGAGAGTTAGAAATGTGACAAAAATTGAACCTCATCATAAAAACTTCTGAGTTTATAAGATTGAATAAATTTTTATTAAATGCAGGACACCCCTTTTATAGTTCAGACTTGGGACACTCTGGTGTGTAATAATTAATATTGCTGTCCCCTCTAGTTATATGACCTCAGAGGTCATGTAAGAAAAAAGAAACCTGTCTTCCACCCATTGCCACCTTCTTTGATCACTAAATCTCTCCACCACCTTTCTTACCACACCTCACAGTCTGAAATAGGGTTTCCCCATCAGGCATGTTTTCCAGCCATAGGCATGTCTCTGCCTGGTGCTGAAAAGGGCAGAGATGGGCAGAAAATTAGGTTTTTGCTCTAGTGCACTGCTAACACTATAATAAGGTGTTTGTGATCTCTTGGGACTTCTTATGTATTATTCTTAACAAGATCAGTCACCTTGTAAGAGTCTTTTTGAAGTAGTTATATTTAAACTGTGAGTTGGTGAGCCTGATGTGAAATGTTGTGCTGAAAAGCATGTGGCTATCTCAGTATTGGAGATCTCATTCTATCAATGTGTTTGTACACTACCCTGTTAAATGTTGGGGATAAAAAGGGGTGTTCATTTTAATTTGCACTGTTGAAATCACATTTCGCAGAGCTGGCGCAAGGAAGAGGTTTCAATTTCACGCTCTTCCTGATAGTCAAAATTTATTTCAGTACTAATTACAATAAAAATAAGCATTCTGTCTGTTTTCATGGCTAGCAGAGTACATTGAAAATGTATTTTTTGATCAAACTGATAGATTTCTCTTCTCTATGATTTCATACCAGAAGTATCTGGTATGGTTTTATCATTCTGGACCTCAGAATCTTTTTGAAAACACAGTTCAAACATTTATATCACTGCAAAATGTCTTGACTTCAAAACTGTGATTTAACTCAAATACATTCTCTTGAAAAACAGCAAATCCCATAGCTTACTTTTGGCTTTAGCATGTTTTCTGTAAATACAGTGCCAAATTTGGCTGTTACGTGGTGCAGGATGATAGGATCATTTCCATTAAAATTGTAGGACAGTAATTAGAATGTCTTATTTCAAATACAGAGGTGTGTATATTTTACAATATTAAGTGCTTTGCTTACAGTTAGAAGTTTGACAATGAGCTTAGAGAAGTCTGTGAATATGTCTCACTTTCTTCAGTAATGCAGGATTCTGTTCCAAGACACAGGGTAGAATTATGTACGAGATCCTTCATACAAGGTGGAATTATGAACAATGAGATCCTTCAGTATGTGATATATCTACCTAGCTAGCTATTGTGAAGGTTCCAATGGTATCTGTGAACACAGGTGTTGGCAAGTGTAATATTTTACAGATTTTGGTGAAGTTAAGTGCACAGAGAATATCCCTCACAAGGCACATGCCTTTGCTTAGCAGCCCAATAATAAACATAGTATTAAATATTTAAGAAGTCACTCAAAAATGCAAGTTATTTGCATTACAGGTTTGTTTTAAAGGATTCACATGGTTACAGCATGGTCTGGAACCCTCCATGGCTGCAGTATTTTCTTATTTAAGGTGCTGTATTTTGTTAGTGAAGTTATCCTCACCTGTAGGTACAAAATACCTGAGCATAGTATGCAACACAGCAATAAGTTTTGTCTGTTTTCTATTAAATGATTAATAGTAAGCGCACAGTTTTGTTTTTAAACAAAGCAAACTAGAAGTCTTTGCAGCAGAGTTTTGGGAAAGCTTCACATTTCTTCATAGTAAAAGACAGTTCTCTTGTCTCTTCCTCCTCTCGGATGTGTGGTGGGGAGCAGCAGACTGCTGTCCCGGGGTGCATGTTAAACCATTAAGGCAACTTAGTTGTGAGTTTTCACGTGTGGGAGTCACGGTGAGGGGACAGCGGGAACTGGGCTGGGGCTGTGGGGGCCAGGGCAGCGTGGGCATGGCTGCTTGCTGACACCCAGGGCCCTGGCAGCACCTCTCTTTCCTATTTCTTAATGGCACTGAAAGGTTTGAAAAAACATTTACTGGCTGGTTGTAATTCCTGCTCTGTCTCATGAAGCCAGAAATGGATGCAGTTATTTTTGCTGTCAGGAATAGTTAGGCCATGATTTCTCTCAGGGATGTTAATGCTGTGTTTGGGTTTTATTCTGTGGTCTTGTGTTAATGACTAAATGGAAGCTGTGCTCCTCTTCTGCTTTTGTTTTTTACAGTATTTGGGAACTGGTTTTGTTTCTCAAGAAAAGGCTGTGAAATAATGGTGTGCAGGTGTGCTCCTCTGGCTCTTTGAAATGTGGCATCATCACCAGATTAGGTTGTTTTGCCTCTCATTTATGTGCTCAGACAACTGAGTGGGCTGTTGGGAAACAAGGGCCTGATGAGAAACCCAGCATGCTAAGAAGGCAGTTTTCTGTGATACACGGTTAGTGTTTAGGTTGGGTTTTATTTTTTGTTTCGAGTCATTGACTACTAACTGTGTTGTTGAGGAAAATCTTTGTAGCTGTGGTTACATCTAATGAGTTGTTCCACTGTGCTCAGGCAATTGTGGTAAAGACTTTTCTTCTTCAGAGTGAACAAGATGGCTGTGTGCATATGGCTGAGCAGGGTCAACAGTCTGCATACTGCAGCTCTTAGTGTAATGCTTGTAAGTAGTCAGTTGTGTTGGGTTTGTGTGGTGCGGTTTTAGTTTTAGCAGCAGGGGAGGGGCTACAGGGTGGCTCCTGTGAGAAGTTTCTCTGACTCCAAGTTGGACCTGCTGCTGGCCAAGGCCAAGCCAGTCAGTGGCATGGCAGTGCCTCTGGGATAATGTATCCAAGAGGTTAAAAAAACCTGGAGAAAGCAACAAAAAGGGAGAGGAGTGGGACATGAGAGAGACAACGACAAGACCCTCAGGTCAGTGCAGAAAGGTGGAAGGAGGTGGCCAGAGCAGAGGTTCCCCAGCAGCCCATGGTGAGGCAGGCTGTGCCCCTGCAGCCATGGAGGGTCACGGGGGAGCATAGACCCTCCTGCAGCATGGGGAGGGCACCACGCTGGAGCAGGCAGCTGTGCCTAAAGATCCCATGACTCTTCCATGGGAAGTCGGTGCTGGAGCAGGCTGCTCCTGAAGGACTGCACCCCATGGAAGGGTTCTTCACATGGGAGTGAAGAACTGCAGCCTATGGGAGGGACTCATGTTGGAGAAGTTGGTGGAGGACTGTCTCCCGTGGGAGGAACCCCATGCTGGAGCAGGGGCAGAGTGTGAGGATCCTCCCCTGAGGGGAAGGAACAGCAGAGACAATGTGTGATGGACTGACCACAACCACCATTCCCTGTCGCCCTGTGACACTGGGGGCAAGGAGGAAGAGAAATGTGGAGCAAAGCTGAGCCTGTGTAGAAAGGAGGGATGTGGGAAAGTGTTTTGAGATCTAGTTATTATCTTTCATTATCCTACTCTGATTTGGTTGGTAACAAATGAAATGGATTTTTCTTCCCCAAGTGCAGTCCGTTTTGCCCATGGCCATAACCAGTGAGTGATCCCTCCCTGTCCTGGTCTCGACCCACCAGCCTTTCCTTGTATTTTCTCCTTCCCATCCCACCAGGGCAAGGAGTGAGCGAGTGGCTGCCTGGGGCTGAGTTGCCGGCTGGGCCTGAACCATGACACCAATTTTCTATTAATATTCTTTTGGTATGCAATATTCATGGCAAAACAGTTTTAATAAAAAGTCACAATTTACTCTTTGCAGTCTTGCTACAGGTCTTCCAAATTTGTGATATTACTGCAACATTGTGTTACTTTATGAAAGTATTTGAAGGTGGGTTTTTTTTCATGTATGTCAGCAATCATGGAAACCGTTTTCTATTTGTCCTTGATGCAAAGAATGCTGAGACACTGGAATAAGAAAGTGGGGGGAAGAGAAGAGGATGCAAGAGGAGAATGTTGTTGCCTTGGCAACAGGCACTGAGCTGCTATGGGCACAGGTGGCATCTTTCTTAAAGACTTTTAAATGAAATGTATCCAAGAAATAGGTACCACGGCTTAACATTTGTGTAGTAAGAGACTTACCTCAAACATTCCCCAGCAACCCCAAACACTTAAAAAAAACCCCTCAACCTTTTTTGTTGAGAGTTTGAATAAAAATTAATAGGAAATAAGCATTTATTACTTTTAAAAAGTAAAGTCAAAGGAAAGATTCTAGAAACGATTGAATTCTAGTAATCACTGGTGCTGATAAAGCAAAGTTATGGTAGTCAGCTTTAAGTTGGTGATAGTTTTGGAGACAGGGCACTCTCACAGAAGTCAGGAGTTTCGTATGCAAGTTACAGCTTTTCATGAAACCTGGCAAAACTGGCACTGGGCATGCTGAAAGCAGTTTGGAGGTTAGCTTCTGCGGGAATTCTTGTGGTAAAGGCGATGTCTGCAATTTTAGATTACTGCAGTATAAACGCAACCTGAGAATCAATGTAAAATGAAGAATGTATAATATATTCATATAATTCTGAACCTGTGTGCTGAATTTTCTCAGTTAGTGATCCACAAAGCTCCGTTAAGCCTCTGTCCTGGCTTTGCTATTCTTCCGTTAGGCATATATTCACAGAAATGGAATTCCTGTTCAACTTGGTGTAAATTAAGATGAAGGACATCCTTTCCTCTGAGATGATACTTCTAAACAAAATTGTCTTCAATTAGTGTTCTGGATACAATAATTTTGCATGGAACTTGAATTGTGCATATATGTTCTCAGTTATGTCTGGAATTAGTGGCAGTTGTGTCAGGGCAAAGGTTGTAGATGTAGGAAGTGTGTGTGCACTGCAAAGACAGCCAGTAAAAAGAAAATTAACAATAGCCTTGTAGGCTTTATATCTACATGAGTGTACCATACTGTTTGTGTTGTGTCTGCCTCACTGCAAGTTGTTGTCTTTTTTAGGCTGTGTCTTTCTAGTGTTTCATTTGTATCCTCCTTAGATCAGGTTTATCCCCCTTTTTGACAAATATAAACATGCTAGGTACTACTGGAATTACTGCATTAATTAAATGAAGTAAATTCACAATGTTACTTGTTTCAAAGTAGAAAAGTAATGTATTAAGGATTTCACTTATTTGTTAAGAATATAGTGATAAGTCCTTTTCTCACTTCTTGTCTTGAACAATACATCAGGCAAGATGAGTATAAAATAGCAACAAACCAGGACCATAGCAGTTTTTACTTGGTTGCCATTTATTTGAGGGGTGCATTAATGTCTGCACAAAGTTAATGGCAGTGGAAAAAGGGAACCTGGGAATCTCCCTTATTCTTCTGGAATTATGTTGGCCTTTTATATTTAAAAATTACTGAAGTGAGAAATAACTTACAGTTACTCCCAATGGCATCTTTTTTTTTTTCCACTCAAAATCGTTGTCAGCTTTCAGATGAGATTGCTCGAAACCATAAGCGGCATTTAATGTCGGTGTTCACAGAAAGTGGCATCCCTCCAAGGGTAGAAAACGATTACCAAGATTAGTTTAATATTTCTAAAAGGTTGGGGAATTATCTAATAGAAATAACATTATATGTGATAATATTAGAAATAAGGTCATGTTGGCAACCCATTCTTTTATTTTGCATACTGATCTATCTAAGAAGGGATCAGGAAGTAATTCTTCTCTCCATTTAAATGAAAAAATTATTGCCTAGCTCAGTGCTCCAGGAAAATACATTTTTTACTTTTCTTTGAAGTATTGTCATTAGCACCCTTTCTAGCATAATCATGAGGTGATGTGGAAATGCAGTTTGGAAATATGCCCCAGATGTTGTGTTCTAAAACAAAAAGCAGCTTTTGTTTATATAAATAATTGTTTATATCTGCAAATGTATATACAAGAATATATTTATAAATTTTCCTCTATATACTTATATAGGTAGTTTATATTTTAGCTATATACTTGTATAATTTAAACCTATATAACTGCATGCTTATCAGTGTTCTTATAAACTTGTCAGTGTAAACTTACAGGTATAATTCGTAGTGCAAAAAATAGAAATTAATTAATAAAAAATAATTAGTTTTATTTGGGTTTCATAAATCTGGTTTATCCTGGGACTTTCAATGGAGTCTAAATCGCTTACGCTTCTCAGAGAAAATCAGCTTTAACTGTTCCCTTAAGCTTTAGCAGTTTACCTTGTATCTGTTCTGCTAACATTACAGAGCCTAGTCCTGTAGATTGTTAAACACACCTAACTCTGCTCATGTATGTTAGTCTCTTGTGTGCTTATGAGGATAAAATACGTACCGTGTTTCTCGGGCTGAACGATTGGCTACCAAATCTAGGAGGCTTCTTGTTTGAATTGCACTGCCTCCTGCAAATATGATGGTTAGAAAAAAAAGGGTCCAATCATTAAGTGTTTTAAGGTTCTAGGTTTATTGTTCATTTGTTTGTAAAAGCTTCATCCTCTACAATTTTTAACAAAAAAGTAATTCAGGCCTTTTCAAGGACAACCATTTAAAGCAATGCGAGACAAGGCTTTCAAACAGTTTTCCTTGGAGTGGCAAGGTTTCCTAACCACCAGGATGCTTGGAGGTCACACTGCGCTGGGGAGATCTTGACTTTCTGTGTGAAGTTTGACTGGAAATTCAGTTATGGAACTCTGGAGTCAAACTTTAAGTATTCAGAATGAATGTTTTTACACAAAAGCATTTCTATTGTTTCTTGTCATTTTTTAGTAGTCCAGAAAATTTTTCAAACATTTCTGACTTCTTATATTTCTAAATCTGAGGTACAAATAAGGATTTTTCCAGAAAAATAAATGAGAACAGCAGGGTTGGTGACAGCAGAGCAATCATGTCACAAGACCCTTTTTTTCCACCATGGACTCACTGTTGCCTTCACTGCTAGCCAGAGCTTTCAGTCTGTGAAACTCCTCTTGGCATCCTAAAGATTGCTAAATGAGGCGGTCACACAGAAACTGTGGGAGAGAAAATGAAATATCATTAAATAAATGTCCATTTCGTAGAAAGATCTATTATCTTACCAAGTATTTTCAGACACAGCCTGTTTGATTTTGCAGTTTGCAAATCTTCTTTTCTGGTTAATACATCTGCTCAGCATGTAGGAAGGATTTCAAAAAGCAGAGGAATGGAACAAATCAAGTTTGGTTCAGTGAGGGGAACTTCGAAACAAAAAAAAAAGGCAGCACACCACTGTTTTGGTTGGGGACAGTCAGAAACACATCACAGAAACACTAGTAAATATAATCAGTGAATGACATGGAGGAATATGTAGTGTTAATATAAATGTGTGTAGTGTATAAATGATGTAGTGGTATAAGACTACTGGACAGCATATACGTCAGTGGCCTATACCAGTGAATGAGGGAAGAGCTATGGATGTCATGTAGGCCTTTGACACGATCCCCCCCAAAAGTCTTCTCTCTAAACTGGAGAGAGATGGATTTGATGGATGAACTATTCAGTGGATAAGGAATTGGCTGGATGGTCGTGTCAAGAGTAGAGTGGTCAACAGCTCAGTGTCCGGATGGAGATCAGTCCTGAGTGGTGTCTCAAGGGTCCATCCTGGGATCAGTATGTTTGATATCTTCATCGATGACACAGACAGTGAGAAGCAAGTTTGGAGATGACATCAAGCAGAGTAGTGTGTGTTGACACACCTGAGGGATGGGATGTCATCCAGGGGGACCTGGACAAGCACAGGCAGGGGTCCCATGGGAACCTCAGGCAGTTCAACAAGGCCAAGTGCAAGGTCCTGCACCTGGGTCAGGGCAACCCCCTGTATCAATAGAGCCTGGGGGATGAAAGTGTTGAGAGTAGCCCTGCAGAGAAGGACTTGGGGGTACTAGTGAATGAAAAGCTGGGCATGAACTGTCAATGTACACTCACAGCCCAGAAAGCCAGCCGTATCCTGGGCTGTATCCAGAGAAGTATGGCCAGCAGGTGGAGGGAAGGGATTCTCCCCCTCTGCTCTGGTCTCATGAGACCCCACCTGCAGTGCTGTGTCCAGCTCAGGGGCCCCCAGCATAAGAAGGACACGGACCTGTTGGAGTGAGTCCAGAGGAGACCACGAAGATGCTCCAAGGGCTCGAGTGCCTCTGCTATGGGGGCAGGCTGTGAGAGATGGGCTTGTTCAGCCTGGAGAAGAGAAGGCTCTGAGAAGACCTTACTGCAGTCTTTCAGTATCTGTGTAACTCTTGTTAAACAGTGAGTTTGTTTGTATCATGTTGTTAGGTTATCAGCTGTGGGGGTTGGGTCTGTTGTGCTAGGTAGCATAGATCGTAGACTTGTTGGTTCATCCAGGAGCTATGGGTAGCAGTTCTTCTGTGCCTGTCTGCCATTTCTTTCTGAGTGTTTCCAGAGTTGCCTGCAGTGCCTCACCCGTTCTTGGGCGTGTTGCCAAGAAGTGCTTTCTCTCCCATTATCAGTAACATAGCAGCAGTTTCTTTTTTATAAGAGTTCCTGATTCTGCCTGTGTAAATACTATTGAGTAAAAGGATACAGACATTATCAATAATTAAGTAATAAAAAGAAGAGATAGTGGCTGTGGAAGGGAATGATACCTAGCATTATCTAATCAAGCACAGCTTTCTGTGTGTATTCTTTGACTTTAACAGATGTGAGGCGATTTGTATTATATCTTGATCATCTTTCACTGATGGTATTAACCATTTTTCATAACTTCTGTGAATAGCATGGCATTTTCATTATCATATCAACTTTGAAATCCTTAAAATATATCACAGGTTGTTTTCCTTGGAAATGCAGTCTTATTCAATTGCAAAGTATATCAGAAATGTCATATTGGTCATGCATTGTTGCTTGAATAGTTGGATACTTACATACAAGGTATTATGCCATCTTTAAAGAAGAGCTATCAGATCAGGCTATCAACTAGTTGTATTTGGTTTTCATTGAAATGTTTGAAGATGGTTGGATTTGTAGCTGCCAAACTCTCTTTAAACATGAGAGAGGTGGTGAGAAGAGGAATTGCAGTGGTGAAGAGGACAGAGCAGCAGTAGGTGGAAGGCAATACAATACTACAGCTTCTCTGAGTTCCTTTTAATAATCTCTTTGAAACATATTTTCTATTCTAGCTATTTTTGTTCCAGATTGTGTGATTTAGAAGTCTTCATAAATATGAAGTGGGAGTACATTAAGGTATGCTCACAGTTAAGGCTCAGAGACATAGGTATGGGCTTGATGTCTTCAGTAGTTTAAAACCATTGCTGCTTTATCTTACCTGGTGGTCATGGGAAACAGACTTTCTGAAAGGGTTTTTTTTCTGAAAGGGTTTGCCCCATCATCCAAGCTGTTGCATCAGGCAGGATAAGCAGATGCAGCAGGGGCTGAAACTCTCAGTCACTGCATATGATAATGCAAAATCCCTGCAGGAGATACTGTAGGTGCAGCACCAACCAAGCAACCTGCTGCTACACGGAAAGGTGGAAGCCTCCTGCCCTGGCTCTCCAGAGAGTTGTTACCGAGAGTGCTGCTCTGACAAGAGGGCTAGCAACTGCTCTTGCTTCCATTGATGGGATATTTTTTCTGAGACGTGACCTTTAATGGTGATGCAGCTCCAGGATCTTCATTGCTTTCATTTTCAGGTGGAGTGGAGTTCATTTTGCAAGTAGTTACAGCCATCTCTCTCTCCCCATGCCTTTATTACCATCCCCTCACAGTGTTTGCATTCCCTGGAGCTTGGCCAGAAGAAGAAGCCTGAGAGCACTCCTTAACCACTTCACTCCAAAATCTGGTAACATAGTGCAACTCACTTCCAACAGCCATTGAAGTGAGTCTTTGTGCTGAAGTGACTCACTAGCACTCGCAAATTCCATTTCACCAGCTTCTCCCTGGAAACAGCAAGCTCTCCCTGGAGGACAGCGATACCTTGCTGGGTGAGCTGGGAAGGTAGAGGAAATGGGCTGCTGAACAAAAGCAAAGGTCAGAGCTATTTGTTAAGTATGTGCATGTCTGAGTCCTGAGCGTTTAAGTAGCATTCACAAATGGACAAGTATGAAGGCAATAAGTTTATGCAGAAGTAAGTAAAGAAAAGTATGTAGAAGAAAGAAAGTGTGAGGGAGGACAAAGGAGGGAAGAAAACAGTTTTACGTGGTCGAAATACTGTGGTAGACAGCAGATAACTTTTTTTTCCCCCCTCATGATAGAAGCACATATGATATCAGACCATAAATATCTCTCATGTGGTCAGTTCCTCTAGCTGTTAGTGTTACACTGTCTCAAACTGGGAGCAGAAGCACAAACAGATGACTTTTTGTGCCCGATGTGTTCCATCAGCATTTGAGAGTCATTATTTTCAGAGCAGGCATCTTTGATCTCTTCCTTAAGAAGAACAGACGAAAGGGTAGGAGGGCTAATGCTCTGTGTGTGGTAGCAGTGCCATATAGCAATCAGTTTTCAAATATTCATTATGCAAGTATTTTTATTCTGCAGTGTAGTGAGAAGCAAATTATGCTTCTTCATCTGGTACTGAGCTTTTCAACAAAAAGGCTGGGAGGATTTGAGTGTGTTTCGGAGGGAGGAATCTAAAATTGCTCCAGATTTCTTCTTGTCCTTACAATTCTTACCCCAGCTGTGGCTTTAATTAGGAGTTCTGAGAGTCTATCCATCAATGCCAAGATTCAAACATTATAGATGTACACTGGTTTTGCATGTAAAGAAAATAGGTTTATAAAGATGGAACTTGTGTTTAGACTTGTGTATAATTTTGGACTTTATGAACATGTCCATTGTAATATTTAAACTATCAGAGGAGCTCATTTAAACCAAGCGAGAAGCTCATTGTTTCCATTCTCCCTCTGTGGACTGGAACACATACAAATACAGCCCTGCCTAATTCTTTCTGCGTATCTGTCCCTCTCATATGGCGTTAGGAGCACTGCTGGCTGTCAAAATAGGTAATGGTAGGAAAACATTACAAAATATATTTAATCTATTGTAATACTAATTCAATATAGCAAGAAATGTTATTATACCCTGGTTTTGTTCCTGTGTGTCATTTCCATAACATTCCGTTCACCAGACCTTATTAGGAAAGAACATAGTCTAGCCCAGAATCTGTGCATACAAGCCAGGATAAGAAAAGTTTACAGACATTTCAGAATTGTCATAGGAATTTAAAAAGCAAGTCTCAAATGGATTGGATGAGAAAAGAACAAAAGCAAGTATCAGTTTACACACCTGAGGGGTACAACTAATGCACTCATGACACTGTCTGCTCCTTAGGAAGTGTTTATTCCCTGTCCTGAGTTGCAAAATTGGTTTATAACATGGTACATACTGAAACAGGAAATGCTTAAAAATACTTACGTATTTAGAGCATGCATTTGTAAATTAATTTGTTAGTTCGGAGACAATTGTTCACAGAGCATCTGAGCTGCGCAAAAAATTATAGCAATAAGAAAGCTGTTAGTTTTAAGTGGAGAAAACAAAATTCAGTCCTGTTGTGGGGAGGGAACAAAACAATGCCTGCTTCTCATGAATATATGGTGGCATATCAAGGAAAGGGAAAGGTATAAAAAATGTTCTGGCCTTCTCATTTCTGTTCTCCTCCTACACAGCCATATTATTATTAGTCGTAACTAGACCTAAAATCACTGAACCATTAAAATAATCTGGCTTGTAAAGGTTCTCTGGAACCTATCTCATCTAATCCTCTTCTGAAAGCAGGGCTGACATCAAACTTTGATCAAGTTTTCCAGGGCCTCCACCAGTGAAGCTTTGAGCACCTCCATGGGTGGACATTCTGCAATAGTTTTGTGCAGCTGGTTTCTGTTCTAACCTTCATCATTGTGAAGATTATTTTTTTCCTTATGCCCATTCAAAATACTGTTTTATGCAAACTGTGACTGTTGTTTCTGGTCCTTTGTCGATGTGTCACTGAGAAGTCTGTCTCTACCTCCCTATATCCTCCCTAGATGTAGTTGAATACAATATTTGTATCTCTCTCTCCTGTTATCTGTGCTATCCAGGCCCAGTTGCCTCGATGTTCCTCATCATGTGTCTTACATCATAAGACAGTCCTCCATTTGACCTCTACCAGTTTCCTAATGTCAGTGGAAAAGTCCTGTGCCCGCTCCGTTAATGCTCGGCAGTTCCTGAGATACAAGCCAGTCTGGCAGACAAGTTAATAAGCCCCACTGAGAAAGAGATTACATTAACCTGGGCTTGACTCTGTCCAATATAATTACACAGCACAGCTTTCCAGCTTCTCCCTGGTCCTAGAGCAGTCAGCAGAAGCTGTGACACTTTGGAGTGTATAAATTATTGCTGCTGTGGAGGTCTGTGAGCTGTAGTTCAACAAGCAAACCTACAGCTTTTTGTCAGAAGCTGGTATCCTTTGAATGCCTGGCTACTTGAAAATCACAAATGTTCTGGCTTTATACATAGTAGCTATAGCGTCTTCAGCTAAAGAGGGAAGGAGGACATAATTAACACTGATCCAGTTACCCTAAATCCCTCTCTTGTTGCATGACATGGAATCTTCTTTTCTAAAAACTGTTTTGCAGCTCTTTTATCACTAGAGCAAGTATGAGGGGAGAAGGAGATAGACGACGCTATTTTGGGATAGCATACAGGGATGTGTGTCTTGTTTTGATCCTCTGGGTCTGAAGAAGCAGCTAAAGCTATTTATGCTGCTGGCAGGTTAGCTGTACACCAGTAAAATGTGCATTTCTATGCTGTCTTAATGTATTAAAACATAAAAAATGTTAAAATGAAGATATTTTGCTAACTGCTGAATTTTCTTTTTCCTTAATATGAAAATATTCCTCATGACATTTGTCACAGGTATTTTGTTATAATCTTCTTATTTCTGCTATCCCTTAAGGGCCACGGAATAGCTGTCATGAAAGCAAAAGAGGTGTCTTAGAAACCTGTTCTGAAAAAGTCAAAATGTAACTCAACCTCCAGATGTAAAACATGAAAGTGTCAGTAGTCAGCTTCTCCTGATTATAAATATTATTAGCCTTCATGTACTGAGATCTTTAATTAATAATATTAATTTCTTCAGCCAGGTAAGATCGTCTGCAGCCTGTTTCTGATGAACATGGTACCTAAAAATACTTCCAATCTTTTGTTTCCCTAAGAGTTATGTCCAGTGTAGAAGTCAGTTTTGTAACAGCTCTAAATCAAGTCTAATAAAAGACTCTTTATCATACTTATCTGCTAGTGTTGTATTATTAGTTTCCATTTCTAACTCATTAGGCAAAACCGTTAAGAAAAGAAAAAACATGGCAGTTTTAATGCAAGACAGCTATGGCATTTGTAAGAATGTATCAGGTACACACAGTTGCTGTCATGCAGATTTACACGACCTTTAACAAACATATATGGTGATTTAACAGTAATACAAAATATGGATTCATGTACAGTGAAGTTATAATAAAAAAAAAACAGTTGATGCACGTAATAAATTGAGGTTTTGTCCTCTTACCTTTTAGTAGATCTCATGTTTGGGAGTGTTACACATCCATTTAGGACAGTATATGCCACGGTTTGTGACAGTGATTTGATGGCCAGGATTTTAAACAGTTTGTTACATGTTTAGAATGATTTTTCCCTTGAGTAGAACTCGCTTTAGGAACACAGTCCAATCAGTTCGAAGGCAGACAACTACCTTTTCCAATCTGGTGTTCTCCAGTGTTGAACCTGTCATTGATTAACATCTGGACTGGTGTGTGCTTGGAGTGTCATTAATTCTGTCTAGTTGATAATGCCAGGAGGAAGCAGACAGTGAAGCCGAAAAGTCCAGACGTTAGGCTGGTCAACCAAACCAGGGAGTGATTTTGGCTTTTGCTGTGGAAGAGATCATCAAAAGCAGGCTAGAAAAATGGTGACAAAAATGCATGGAGAGAAATGTTTTACAGTAGCAGTGACTTCTAATGTGTGCCAGATCCCTTTGTATAGCCTTGTATTCCTCATGAGGCTCTTCACTGTACAGTCCGGTCTGAGCATTCAGCCATTCATTAACCATACTTTCACCGTATTTCTTCTGAAAGTATAATAGATCTGAAATTTAATAGCACTGAAAAATAGGGCTTTATTCTTTGGTTTTATGGTTTTTTTGGTTGTGGGTTTTTTTTTTTTTTTTTAGCTAGGAACCTCTGTGTATGTAACTAAGGTGACAGAATGTATGGTTTTTAGAATTATGAAGGTGTTATTTTTAAAAGCACTGGGTTTTTACTGTTTATTGTTAACATGATTTGGCTAAGTTAATAGAGAAACACTGTCCTGAGCACTAGCATATACCTGTTGGGCTGGCCACATTTTAAATGCAGGGCATACTTCTTTCCTCTTCCTGGAATTCAAGTGATTTTTGTAATCTTTTTCTGTTGTCCCAATTAATGTCACAAATTTTTTTATGGAAGTAAATCGCAGAAGAAATTTAGAGACCATAAATGTCTGCATTTTTAATCCATATAAAATTTGATCTATCTATATGTATAATGGCTGTAAATTAATTTTCTGTGAAGATCTGAGAATCCATGTTTTACTTACATGTTTTGTTATTAGTAAATACAGTAAATATTCAGTAGTACTGAACTAAAACCTAATTTTAAAATGAACTATACAAAAGTATACATTGGCCACTAATCTTGTAGTTGATAATTGAAATAAAAATTTATATGAGATTATACACAGAAAAAGAGAAATATGTGGTACAGAAGCTGTCAAAGAGTCTTGTTAATGAACAATGCCTGTAAGAAAGAAGATCCATAACAAAACTAGGAGATAATTTTGAATATCGGAGAAATAAAGTGTCTTTGTATTTATATATTTATGTGCTAAGTTCACATACATGGTTCAGTGACATGAAAGAATTATCATTGATATATAAATAGAAACAATTTATTTTCAGAGTGCTTCTGTAAATACTTGTACGTGCTAATGATGTAAGTAAAAACTGAGGGTTCTTCCATGTTCTAATAATTCCTTTCTTAATGTTTTGTTTTCTAGGTAAGTACTCTCTATTCTCCTTCATTAAACTGGCAGGAAACCTAACATTCCTCTCTGCCTTCTTGAAGTGCATCAAAAGAGGTAAAAACGAAGACAAAAAAAATGAAGGGTCATTTGGTAAGAATTCACTTTGGTTTACATGCTCATTACAGTATTTTTGGAGGAATGAAACCATTAATGAAGATTAGTTTGTGTAGAATTGGTGAGAGGAGACAAGCTGATTGCAGCAACTGATCATGAAATGCTCACTGCACTTTCAAGCTGCCCAGGTGAACTGCAGGCAGCACTCCCTCCACTTCATGGTCCAGGATCATGTTATGAATGCAAAGACTTTATGTTTCCTAAAAAGCTAAAATACAGCATAGCCAGAGAGTTTTGATGCCAGAAGTCTCTAAGTTCGACAGTTACTTGAATCATATCAAAGATGGAAGGAATTGCCCTTTTGGGAAAAGGGTTACATAAGGTACCTGAAGTGTTGATGATGCCCTTATTTTAAGTACAATTTGATCTTGCTTCCTTGAGGGGGAACAAAGCAAGAACAAACTAAAGTAAAACGGGAAAAAGATGGAATAATGCAGCTAACTGGTTCTTTACAGTTTTTGTGGGGTTTTTTTCCACAACCATTTGATTATGCAATCTGAGGTAAAACAGATAGATAGCCTTCTGAGCTTTTCCAAAATCCCTCTGTCATGTTCTGAGTTTAAGCGATTTACAATATTGCTGGCAGCTTCCATTGTAGCTACAGTCACAGAAATGCAGGATGCAACCCTAGCCAGCTAGGACTGATTACTTTTAATTAGAAGGCTAGGGAAAGGAAAAAGAAGAGAAGAGGAGGACACTAAGAAAAGATAATTACAAGGAAAATGACACAAGTCAAGGTTTTTGTGACACAAGTCAAGCAAAACAAATCTTGCACTCAAGTTCTTTTCAGAATCTAACCAAAGATGTTGAAAGTGGTGTTATCTCATGGTGAGGTCCTCTGGACTATCAAAATGTGAGCTTTGAAAGCTTAGTGGTGCTGTACGGGATTCCAGGGGTCCTGGACATGACATTGAAGGCTGCCATACTGGCAGAGGTGGATATCATCCATCTACCTGTCCGTTCTAGTACCGGTGCCAAACTGGGGATCCCCCAAGAATGATCCTGGCTTAGGAATCTATACATGTTTCATTGCAAAACTCAAGACTTTGGGCTTGGTAGCCATCAAAACCTTTCTGTCACATGACTGGAAATATAATTACTAACTTTAATCTTGCATGAATTTTAGTTTGCCTAATTATACTCTGACTACATTAGAATTCCCTGTGTTTGTATTCCCATGTGCACAGACACAGACACGTATCTGAAACAATGGCAAAAACTTACATCAAGTATTTTTGAACTAGACAGAGTTTGGAAAAGAGAAATGAAAATAATCTGTAGAAAAGACTTCAGCTGGAAAAAGATTCAAAGGCTAAAAAGGAGAAGAGTAGATAGTATTTACTGGAAGTATTGGAATGATGGATAAGGAACTCTGTCTTGCCAAAACATAAAAAGAACATTTTCAGTATTACCCTCATTTTAAAGAAAGGCTTATTCAACTTTTCAATATCTAAAGACTTTCAGACATAGAGGAATATTCCCTTAAATGGTTACAGTTTTCTGAAAACAGGAGATTCATGTCCGTTTTTAATAAAAACTTCTTTTTGTCTGTAATATATAGTTAAATTATTCAATTTACCTATTAAAATTTTCTTCCAATTAAAAAAACCACCACCAACAACAAAAAAAAACCCCAAAAAAACCTCACCACGTTTAACCAACAATAGCAACAGTCAAAAGCCACATGTGCTGTTTCTTTCTACATTTAATGTGTTGTTCTTTTTGTGGTACTTGATGTAGTTTTCTTTCTTGATGAATCTATGTAGCTACTCTATACTGAGATGTTTAAAACGTCAGTATTTGGTCTGAGAATAGTACAGAAACTAATAGTGTCTAATATAATAAAGACATAATTTTAAAGGTTTTTGTAATATGTACGGTAGTTCAGGTATATGGGAGGTAACGTGCTTCAGGTGAACAGAATGGTTTGGTATGGACTGTGTTACTAAATCAACCTGCAGAGGGCAATATGGTGGTTTTGGCACAGTAAAATTTATGTAGCTGTAATAGGGGAATGAGAAAGCTCATTAAGACTTCATTATAACTAGTTTAAAATTTCATACAAAATCCTATTGTTACTATATTTTGCTGCTCATAATACTAAAATGATATATCATGTTCTGAGTTGTCATGGAATGGAAACTACTGTCTTGCTCAGTGTTTAAAAAAAATCTTACTGCTCTGTGATTCTTGAAAGAAAAATATTTTAAGAACTGTAACTGTCCTGTAAAGCTTTTGATAAGCAAAAAAGTATACTGACGCACAATATTTTCCTTCAAAATAATGAATTGCATGTAAAGGGAGAGGATTGATGTGTGTTAAAATCTATGTATTATAATAATAATATAATATATAATTAGATGTGTATATAAAAACATATATAAATGTTTTTATATATAAATATATATATATATATATATAAAACCCTGTGACTGTATGTCCAATCACTACAACCTTAAACTTCTTCCTTCTCATTTAAAACACCCTTTGGGGAACAGGGGTATCTCCTAATGGTATGGTAAAAATCAACTGTGAGATATGGATCTGGCAACCCTTGCACTCTTGTGCAAAACATTTTGTAGAGCTGAATGCTTTCTGACAGAAAATAAGGTTGAATCTGGCTTTTGTTGATTCTGTTGACAAGGAGGCTGTTAAAAACTGGCTACTGCAATCCCTGTATTAACCATCCTCAGAGCACAAATAATAGAACTGTTGAGAAAGGTGGCCTCAAGAGGAAAGGAATTGGCTTGGAGGGTAGAATAAGGTTCTTCTGTACCATGCAAAATAAAGAAAAAGGGGTACTTCAGTTAAGTTCTTCAATCTATTTGTGCAGGGACCATTCAGCTGTGCAAACTGTATTGTTTAGGCAATATCTCGTGTGTGTGCACAAAATCTTACAGTACATCCATGCCCAAGTGACAGTGCTGAGAAATGGTGCAAACATCACTGCATGCTATAAACACCAACCAAGCTGACCTAAAATGCAGCCTTCCTTTGGAGTTGGTTGGGTTTTATTTAACCTAATCATTTTTGGTTTTAAATATTGACATTTTACCTGGAATAGTTCTAGCCACTTCTACTAATGTTTTTCTAACATGTTTTGTCAAACCAATTTAATATGCAGCTGTTCTTGTGTTAGGGGAAGACTGGACGCAAATCATATATTTAGTAGCACAGTCCTACTGACTTAAAAGCTCAAGTATTAGAATGTCTTTTATGAAACTTTTGTTGTCTAGCATCCAGTGGGCTTTTACTGGGTTTTGAATACATTTTCCTGGTCATTTCCATACTTACTGCATTATGATGCAGACACAGAATTAAGCACTGAAATGCGTTCTTCAAAAAAGCAAATAATTTTCCATCAGGCTGTTACAAGAATTAAAGCAGTGGACTTGTAGAAACAGAAGTGTAGTAGCGAGTAGTATAGGCACAAATGTGTTAATGAAAGAGAAGCAGTCATGGCTAGTGTGTGCTACAGCTGGTGACAGCAGAAACGGAAATGTGCCTGGTTTGTCTTGTTGTAGCTGAGATAAGCTCAAAATCTTTGTTCATATCTCAGTTTGAGGCATATGTTTAAGATAACACCACATAATGATAAGGTAACATACTGCATACTTCCCATATTTGGAATGTGTGTAGAATGCCTAGTATCATGTAATTTGTTCAGAGAGACTGCTGAAAAACCCCATCAGAAATTAAGTCTGGACTATAGAGCTAGCTGACTTTGTTACAGTTACTCTCTGGCAGACAGAAAATACAAGGGATCTAGAGGGGAATTATGGGAGCTGGGTTTTTCTATTTAATTTTTGGTTTGTATTTATCTGAATGTAGTAATCCCGTCATAGATATTTTTCTAAATCACTCCCCAGCGTAAGTAATAAGAAGACACCGTTTCCTTTCACTACAACACAAATGAGATTGTGGCAGTTCGTATCTTCTGTGTTCTCTGTAATAAATATGTCCATGGCTGTTGGATGCCATTCACAAAAATGTTTTTTAATATTGCCCTGTTTAGTCCAGAAGACTGGTCAGTTTCCTGCCTCTTCCCCAAGCTGGATGGCTTTACCCTCTTACAGTTTGAGCCTGGAACTAATGTGCAGTCCAGCATGCCAGCCTGCACCTTGTCACCAGAGGTCTGCAGGAACTGCACCACCATGGGTTCCTTGCTCTGCTCAGCCCTTCCTGCCCTATTTTCTCAGCATGACACTGTTCCCCATCTTCCCCGTTCTAGCCCTCCTTTGGCCATATGGTCTGTGTGTCCTCCCTAGTCTTGTGAACTAAGGATAGGAATACAATTCTTAGAACAGCTTTCAGTTTGTTGTTGAGGGTTTTTTTGGTTTTGGAGATTTTTTTTTTAAGAAAGAAATACAAAGCTATTTTGTGAAATTTGTTTATTATTAAATAGTTGGACTTTTTATGGGATTTTAGTGTGGCTAATATGTTTGGAAGGATAATTGTATGGAGTTTTTGTTATTAGGCCACAAACTGGCAGAGTGACAACAGTGATATCTAATGGATCTTTTTTCCATTCCTGCTATAGTAATTTATTCTAGAATAGATAATATTTTAAAGTTTAAATATGATATTCAAGACAGTTCACTGGAGGCTTCCAGGAAACAGAAAGTAGTCATGTGCCTCCAAATATTTTGCCTTTTAAAAGGTGAAAAAAACGTATTTTGAGATCTTGTTTATGTAGTTGTACACTACTGTACTGTATCATGATACTATACTACAAGAGTCAACTTTGCTACTTCTCCGTCTTAGCCTTCTTTACTTAAGGAGTCTGGCACTGAAATGGAGCTGACTTGCCAGATGCAAACAATGGCGGCTCTGATGCTTTTCAGTTGCTAGGGTTCTCAGCAGAAAGGTTGCCCATATTCTGAAACTGTATTTGGGTGAGGCCACATTATCTGTTCTCAGTGTTTATGGGTAGATCTGTGTACTTGGTCTGGAAAAGAACTATGGTGTATAGTGACTACATCCAGGATAGAAATTTAATCTGTGCCTATCTATCTCCAAGGTCTGATTTCACGTTATTATGGTCAGATACTTCATCCAAATGCAAAGTCACTACAACTGAATCAGTTTGTGCTGTTTGTACCAAAGAATGTTCTCTTTGTACCAAAGGATGCATTGCTGCCTCAGATTTATGATCACCTTGCTGTGACTCACAAAGGGTCCCATTGTGGCCTTTTTCCAACTGTTCTGCTTACACCACTCCTTTCTCCAGATTTTTTTTTTTCTCTAATGGCTATTTCCTCAACTGGGAGAATACAAAGGCTTTGAGCACAATAATGGCCAAATCTCCCTAGAGGACTCTTCACAGCAACATCAACTTAAATCAGTTACTAAAGTGGTTTCAAATTCCAGGGAATTCAAGGTATTCATTCGCCGATAACATCTTCAAAATTTCACTTTGAGCCTTGCTTTGTTATATCAAAAGAACAACACTATGCAGAGTCTTTTCTGTGATTTGTGAAAAAGAGCTGAATTTTTCAAAGGTGACAAAATCTGTCTGAATAGATAAAAGGACCGTAAGTTCTACATGATCTTTTTGAGTTCTGTCCTCCTATGATAACAGAATGTATCTTTGAGCATCTCTCCCATCAAACATTAGGGCTTGCTCCGACCACATGCAAGCAAGAGTGCCAACTTGGAGATAGGGCAGTTCTCAAAATCTTCAAATAAGCAACATGATGTTCAGCTGTGTCAAATATACAAAGTTAACAGGATCATATGATGAGTCTAAGAATGCTATTACAGTCTTTTCTGACTGATTATGCTGGCACTTCTCATTTTCACCATCCTGAGGGGATAAAATCTGTCAGTTGTCCACAGTGGGATCCACACTGACATTTACAGAACACAAAAAGGATGGTGACCTTTGTAATTCACCCAAATTCAGCTCCAGAAATAACTCGGCTACCTCTGCCTCATGGCTTGCAGTGAAATTTTCCTGAAATTTCCTTCTGGCTTTTTCCCTGCTTCGCTTGTAGGTAAGATGGGATCATGTATCATCTGATGACTGTTTGCAGTTTCAGCCTCAAGCAATAGAAATCATTCAAATGTTGGCAAGAGTCACTTGTAGCATTTTTCATTTTAAGATCCTGATTATTGTCAACACTACAGAGCAGAACTCATTTTCTTAACTAGTCTGGGGCTCTGATAACACAGGAGTGTAGATAGACTTTATTGGTAGTGTTTAGCAAAGCCGTGTGTTTAACAGGTTTGAGTGGACTTCAAATTTAAGGTGATGAAGGAAAAACCAGCCCTTGCTACAAAGCTTCAAAAGCTTTGTGATGATGTTTACTTACACATTACTGTAAATGATTATGTGTGAATGATTGGTTACAATACAAAAGTGAGATAACGGTTTGATTTTTATTTTTCTCCTCACTTTTATAGTTACATTCAACACATGCTCATCAAATTCGAGAGGGGTGTGAAGCAATTTTTGCAAATACTTAGTGAGTTTATTGTTTTCCCTAACTCTTGATCTGCATCTTACCCTGGGAAGCAGTGACTCATTTCATAGAACGAAGCCATTTTGTAGAGAATGATTTCCTATGAGATGGTGGTGGTTGTGTTTTATCTTGATAGAAATCAAAACTTCGCTGTAATAGACATAGAACAGGTAGACCCACTACGTAGGAAGAGGAGACGGCTAACTACTGATTATTTTCAGTGGTTTGAAAAGGGAAAGGAAACCCTACCCAACACTTCCTGAAAGAGAAATAAACCCATTCTTTTCTTTCAAAAGAAAATCATAATAGCATACCTGTCACAATGCCACATGCAGTAATGCAGAAGCTGTGCCCCTCTGTGTGAAAGCATATTCTTAATGCAGAAGCTGTGCCCCTCTGTGTGAAAGCATATTCTCTACTGATTTCAGTTGCAAATCAGCACGCAATTTTCTCTGTGATGACTGAAGTTCATTTCCAGCAGAGATGAGGAATTGGGATGATGACAGCAAGGAAAAGAATCCAATACACTGTTTTAGTTTGACGCAATACGGCTGGGGCAGCACAAAGGAAATTGTTACAGCTGTCACAGTGGAAATGTTGAAGTGCAGTACTTGTAAGATCTCTATGGAAAGAAGAGATTTTGTTTCTTGCATGCAGACTGTAATGTCTGCACTATTTTCATAACTGTGAATATTTTCACCATTTTTCAATTTGCTTTCTGTCCTGCACATACTTAAACTCCACACCAAATAAAAAAGCATTAATGAGGATCTTTGCAAACTTTGTCATTCCAACTTTGGAAAGAATTAAATTATCCTTACTTTATAAACTTAATTTTGACCTTTCATACATGGACTGATAGTCTTGAATTTTGTAGTTGCCAGCTTTTACAAAGCTGTACAATGCTTTTACATTGCATTCCTTAGCCTCATGTATACAGTGAGATAGACAGCACTGACTTTTATTTTATCTGGACTGTTCTTGGTGGAGAGTCCCTATTAAAAACAAACAAACCAACCTTAGTTCCAAAGTCTGTAGTACATTGTTGAGTTCTGACCAGGAACAAGACCAGAGGAGGGCCACGAAGATGCTCAGAGGGCTGGAGCACCTCTGCTGTGGGGACAGGCTGAGAGAGTTGGGCTTGTCCAGCCTGGAGAAGAGAAGGCTCTGGGGAGACCTTATAGCACCTTCCAGTACCTGAAGGGGCCTACAGGGAAGCTGGAGCAGGGGCGGCGGGGCGCTTTTTGCAAGGGCCTGTAGTGACAGGACAAGGGATATCAGGTTTAAACTGAAAGTGGGGAGATTTAGATTAGATATCGGGAAGAAATTCTTCCCAGAGAGGGTGGTGAGGCACTGGCACAGGTTGCCCAGAGAAGCTGTGGATGCCCCATCCCTGGAAGTGTTCAAGCCCAGGCTGGATGAGGCTTTGAGCAACCTGGTCTAGTGGAGGGTGTCCCTGCCCATGGCAGCGGGATTGGAACTGGGTAGTCTTTAGGGTGCCTTCCAACCCAAACCATTCTGTGATTCTATGATTCTACGAAAGCAAGTTTTTAATTTGTTCACTTTTCTGAGATATTCAGCAGTATAATATGTGAGGCCTTGAAAATGGTCTGTATATTTATCTTTACAGTAACCTGAACAGATAAAATAGTAGTAGCTTCTAAAGTAGCAGCACTTCTGTTGTCAGATACTGTAAGAATAGTGGCATAAATATATATCAGCTATTTTGGGTGCTGAATTTAAATACCAAGTTCCTGATTTTTCAATTTTTTTTTTTTTTAATAGCACCTTTTTGCTCAAATCTCTCATCATCATCACTTACAAATGAAAATGCTCAACATTTCGACAAATGTAACAATAAAAATAGGGTCAACCTGGTTAAAATAGACATCTCTATTGTAGACATTATGTTTGGAAATGTCTTGGCACTAATGGAAAGACATCAGTATTCTTACTATGAGGCTCATTCTAGAAGTTCGAATGCTTAGCCTAGCAACACACTACTTTTACCTTCGTTCATCCTCTTTCAGTTATCAAGTTGAATCAGTTCACCAAAGGCTCAGATCCATACCTTAGCCAACACAACAAAAGCAGTAGGAGTGTATGACCAAGAGCTAAAGGGAGACTGGCACACAGCTCACCTGAATGTATGCATGCGTACCCTCACCTTTATCCCACTTGACACTGAGAGGTTGCTGTAACTTCAAGATAGCTGTGAGACACTCAGGAGCTGAAGAGTGGTTCTAATTGAGGCATCAGGAAAAGATATTTAAGGTTTGATTCCTAAAGAAACCTTTCAGTCATTACAGTTGTTGATCATATTAAAAAGCATTACAAACAACGGACTGTGAAAATTCCTCAGACTAAAAAGGACTCAGCTTGGCAGGACCACCATCAAGCTATGTACTATAATTATACTATGTCAGCCAGTTTTAGAGCAAAAGTTCCTCCTTTTCCCTAGACAATGTAGAACTTAAGACTAATTTGCCTTCAGGAAAGATATCACTCTACTTTTTTTAGTTCATCAGTTAGACTAAGCAGGAAACAACCTCTTCTTTCTTTCATGGGTGGTTTGTGTGGAGCATGAGAGCCATGTGAATAATACTGCGGGGGTGGGGTGGGGGGGTGGGGCTTTGTTTTGTTTATAAAGGAAGGGTTTAAGTCAGACTGGTTGTGTTTGGAAGAGGTAATAAATACTACTAGATCAATACTATAAATCTTCAAATGTCATAGAATGTGGAGGTCAGCTTATACAGAGGACAGAGATCTACTTTTTAAGGTGTTTCTATGGGAATCAGAAAGTCTTGATAATACCAGTTTAAAAGGACAGCATTGTTCTTTTGCTTCGATTTATTCATGGAGTTATTAATTGAACAACCAATAAAAGTTGAAAATTAACCAGAAATTATAACCTTCATAAACTGACAGTTTCTAATGGAAATTATCTTTCTTGAAAATTAGCTGTCAGTTGAAATCTGTAATGGGATACATAGTCTTTCACCTGTACATTGTAAATTTTAATTTAGCCCTGATGAATAATGTGCAAATACAAGATACATGTTTGGTTTTGGCAAAATAAGAAATAAATCCATGGAAGGCGGTATCCCATTAAAAGAACATAGGTATATACCTAAGAAATGGATTTAGAAATTAGTTGATTATTAACCTGTACAGAATACACAAATTTAAACCTAAACAGCCAAATTGCTAGTTAGTAAGCTACAGAAGTAATTCATATTAACAGCACCTAACATTTCTAAAATGTCTTTATTTTGTCTATTCAATAAACAACATTGGCATTGCTACCTTGCTATTCTAAATATAGTAGTAGCAGCTGATGTTCAAGGAAGATGTTCATTTGGAGAGATGAATAAACAGAATTGTTCTGCTGTGTAACTACAGCAGTATGTCATTAATGTTTATTAATGAGTAACATGATATACAGTGACACTGACTATCTATGGTTGGAGACAGGATTTAATAAGAACTCTTGATTTTTTAATTGCTTGCATTTATCAGCTACTTTATGCCCTCAAATAATTTTTCTGTCAGAACAATATGATTTTTTTGCAGTGTGATTATTGAAATTCAGTCTATAGGACCTTTCTGGATTTGCCATTAATATGTATGCCAAATAAATGGTAGGCTGCTTCGCCACTGTTGCAAATGGGTGCTAGCTGAGCCCTAATCTGGCTATTCTAATGGCTTTATGATATGTGAGGGGGACAATAGAAGGTCTTCGTTAAAGGTTCTCAGGGGTATTTAATGAAATAAAGGGAAGAAGAAATCTGTAGGGGTCAATTACAAAAAGGGTCTTCAAGGGCAGCACTATGAAATCCCATTTTTCAGTAGCAAAATTTTGTATTGGAGGAGTCAAAAGAACCTACGTTAAAAGCAGATTCATCTTTGTAACACAAATTTAAGTGTAGAATATGGCAAAATATTATGCCAGGAGCCCACCAAATCCACTCTATCACTCCCCTTCCTCAGCTGGACACGGGAGAGAAAATCTAACAAAAGGTTTGCGTGTCTAGACAAGGGCAGGGAGAGATCAATTGCTGTTATGGGCAAAAGAAACTCAACTTGGGGAAGTCAGTTTAATTTATTACCAATCAAATGAAAGTAGGACAGTGAAAGGCAAACACACATCTTAAAAACGCCTTCCTCCCCAGCCCTTTTTTCCCAAGCTCACCTTTGCTCCTGGTTTCTTTATCTCCTCCCCCTGCCAGCAGTGCAGTGGGACAGGGAGTGGGGGTTGTGGTCTTGTCTCTGCCGCTCCTTCCTACTCAGGGGGAGGGATCCTCATGCTCTGTCCCTGCTCCAGCATAGGGTCCCTTCCATGGGAGACAGTCCATGAACTTCACCATCATGAGTCCTTCCCACGGGCTGCAGTTCTTCACAAACTTCTCCAGCCTGGGTCCCCCCTGGGATCACAAGTTCTGCCAACAAACCTGCTCCAGCCTGGGCTCCTCTCTCCGTGGGGCCACAGCTCCTGCCAGGAGTCTGCTTCAGCGTGAGCTGCCCACAGGGTCATGGCCTCCTCCGGGCATCCCCCTGCTCCGGTGCGGGGTCCTCCCCAGGGTGCAGTTGGGTCTCTACTCCCCCATGACCCTCCATGGCTGCAGGGCACAGCCGGTCTCACTGTGGCCTTCACCATGGGCTGCCTGGGAATCTGCTCCAGTGCCTGGAGCACCTCCTCACCCTCCTTCTCCACTGGCCTGGGGGTCTGCAGGGCTATTTCTGTCACATACCCTCCCTTCTCTCTTCTTTGGCTGCAGATGCACCTTTTATTTTCTCCCTTCTTACTGACGGGATCCTGTCACTGATGGGCTCGGCCTTGGCCAGTGGCAGGTCCGTCGTGGAGCCAACTGGCACTGGCTGTGTTGGACACGGGGGAAGCTTCTGGCAGCTTCTTACAGAAGCCACCCCTGTAGACTTGCTGCTACAAAAACCTTGCCAGGCAAATGCAATGCAAAAGTCAAACCAAACATATGCCATTCATGAATATTTGTCTCAGTTCTTTGTACCTGGGGTCTTTTCCAGCATGTGTGTTTTGATATGTACTAAATAAACCCATTTTTGTAACATATATAACAGATGGACTCAGAATATGTCTGTGCAAACTGTGCGGTGATAAGAGCTTGTTCTTATTCACCACTTTATTATATGGTGTTTTGTTGTGTGTTTCATCTGGCTGACAATTCTTGAGACACGTGGCATACTTTCTCAGATCATTGTCAGTAAGGGTACATTCAGCACTTAATAAAAATGTAGGAGCAAATTTTTTGGACAATTTCTGCAATAATCTTCCTTAGAAATAAATCAGCAGTACATTTTTGAAGAAATTAATCCTCTGAAAGATAGGAAGGACAATCAAATATTCATCAGTCGAGGAGAGAAGTATTAAAATAGCACTTATATTCCCAGGTTTCTTTTGCCCATCTGCTGAGAGGTACAGAGTTGCCATTATTCAGCAGTCAGGAAATGTTCAACACCAAGATTTAGAAGGGTTAGACTTCAGACCTGTAGGAAGTACTTTGCAGTTGGTACGATACTTCACCCAACATGGGACAACAGGCCAAGCAATGGGAAGCCATCATTTGCCACAGATTTCCTAGTAAGTCATCATTGACTCTAAAGAGAGGAAGGTTGCTGAGGGGGAGATGAACCTCTCAGCTCCTAGAGCCCAAGGCTGCTGTGGGCTGCCTGGTGAATGCGCTCGCTGGGGCATAGGCATCAGCAGTGCAAGACAGGATTTACTGATTCAGCGTGACTCCTGAAGTGCTGCTGTGCCCACTTCAACTCTTTCCTCTGAGAAGAATCTTCAATTCATCAATTAAGTCAATTTTTCTGTTTAAAACAAATATTTCCAATTGTGTGCATGTACCCATTATGAAGTGGAAACAACCTATTTCACCTCATTAACATGAAAAAATCTGTGCTATATATAGAAATACTGCTTTACAGCTGTCTTTAGTTGCACTTAAAAAAAATCCAAAACCCAACAACCAAGAAAAAACCTCTTAGTTTGAATTTTATCTAATTATTCTTAAATGCTTGCTGAATTTCCCTGCCTTTTTGACCTTTCTTATTATTTTTATTTTTTAACTAAAGTAAAAAAGCTAAAAGGTAGGGGGTTGGGAGTTGTTTGGTTTTTTTTTTTTTTCTTTCGTAATAGCCGTATTTACAGGTTAGAGAACCGCTACCTGGGGCTTAGATTAGACTAACTTACACATTTTAGCTTTCTGTTGTACAAAGCTGAATTAATTTCTAAAGGATTTTTAACTGCTGATGTCTTATGCCCTAAATAGAATCAGATGTAGCCCTTATGCTATTATAGCCACATTTATAAGACTAATGCATCTTTTCAGGTGTTTTCACTTCAGGAGTTTTTTTTTTCAAGGGTTTGCACGCCTCTTTCCTTAGGGTGGCCGTTAATGCAGTATAAAGTTTACCTAACTTGAACTCAATCTTACAACAGCTGTGCATGCAAAATTACACTTCCATTATACAGACAAAAAGGTTTCAAGACACAGAACTTAGAACATCCTGAAAAAGGCTTATCTTTTACACTGGCAGCTTGTTTTACATGCAAGGAAAGGGTAAAGGATAAATGACTGTCCACCTTTTGCCTGGCGGTTTTTCATCACTTAACAGAGTCCTATGAGGACTTTGACACCTGCCCAATGTACAGGAAAAGTTGCTTCTGTTTCCAGCAAGGCACTCAGGGTGACAGCACGTGGAGTGGCCGCTTTGCAGTTGCAGCCTGGAGGACTGGTTACTTCTGGCCTGAACGTGTTACATTCAATCACAGAGCGGACTTTTCAGAGATAGAACTACTTCTTTTTTGTCTCTTCAGAGGTATAAAGCACATTGAGCAACAGTTAAACAATGATGTGTGCCCAGTTTAGCATCTGAACTTGTTTTGGCATATCATGCAAGAACCACTTCTTACAGTTCATTTCAGCAGTGCCAAGGGGAGGTAGCCTACTTCCCATTCCATTGGGTGTCCCTGCTACTTGTCTCCTTTTGGTGGGACATTGTGGGCGAATTCTTGCTGCTCGCTTCTTTTTCCTTCTCTAGCTCCCTGCAGCCTGGGAAAGGTAAATGTTGCCACCCTGGATGGAGCCAGGCAGAGGGTATTCCCTTTTTGGGAACACTCCCCCATCCATTGTTTTCACAAGGAGCCTTATCTTTATTTTTGTCTTGTTTCCTGTTGGGGTTCCACCTTTGCAGCCTCCTTTGATTTAATTCCAGCAATTCAAGAGCATTAATATTAGCCAGATAGATTTAGGTGCATATATTTATGCATTATAAACACACACCTCCCCCCCCCCTCAGTTTTCCAATTCTTCATGATAGAGCTTTTTCTGTACTGAACATAAATCTCCTTTGTAGTGCTCAAATACTCAGGCTAGAGTGTAAAATCCACTTCATAATTTGATTGTGTGTGAAAGTAACACTGAAGTACTACTATTCTGCTTTTTTGTCATTGGGACCTCTGAGAACATTGCAGAGAGTCTGAGATAGTGGAGGCCAAGTAGGTGTGCCTTCACAAATAAAGGCAGTCCCGTGGAAGATTTGAGTATTTGGATGTATAAATCCCCCACGGTGTCTTTTATAACATGGGAAATCAACTTAATGTATTCCTGTCGATCAAAGACAGAATAAATTCTTCTGTGAGTTTGTACACGTTTTGTTGCTTTGTGTTAATGGAGAATGAGCTGCTGTGCAATAAAAAAGATACCACAGAATATAAAACTTCATTAAAAATATCATAAACTATATGACCATCCTTTTTTGTCTTTAAATACATTAAATCCCAAAACTATTTGTATAGCAAATCTCATCAGCCTTCAGTTTATACCATGAATCTGAAAAGTTATTTGACCTTTTCAGACGTGATAGTGGGTATATCCATCTCCTCCTCCCACAGCCACTTTCTGATGTATGCAAAAGCATCTCTCCTGGCCCACCGACTCCTTCAGATTAAATTCAGTCAGTGGCTTTCTTAGACATTGGTCTCAACTGATTAAGTTGTGCTTACAGTCTGTCTCCACCAAAAAAGGTTTAGAGAAAAGATTAGTGCCCATGGGTGGGGAAACTGTTCCTCAGAGACTTTCCACTTTATCTGCTTAATCGGTAATTGGTTGGAGTATGACTGGGTGGAAATAAGCAGCCAGCTTCCTGCATCCACGAGGGTGGGAGCCGCAGCTGAGATGAGGAGCAGTTGCTTTCCAGGCACAGGACTGTTCTGCTCCTCTGGAGCAGCATACTTTAATGAAGTTGATTATGTAGCATTTTGTTTCCAGTTTTCCCGGGAATGCATCTTTTTGGCTCTTAGTCTTGTGCTGCTTCTGTCGGGATAAAATGAGTTTACCATCTAGCTGTGAGCACCTGAGTCTGGAGAAAGTGGCTAGATTCCGGAGTGCTTATGTTCACGGATCGCCTTATGCTACTAACAAGCCAATTGATATAAAGCAGCAAAGGAGACGGTATGAGACTTTATTATTCTTCGGCAAAGCGTTTGCATTGTCTACAGCTTGCTTGCCTTTAAACCTTCTGTGCCTGTGTGTAGAGAAAGGGGGAGAAAGGGCATGTTATAAAACAAACCAGGTCACTGTTTGTATTCAGTATAGAATCATGAAAGAGAAGTGTGGTGAAAAAAGGGAAAAGTACAATACCAGCCATAAATGTCTGTCTTATAGTAGCACAAGGTTGTATTTGTTTTACACAGAGATTTGAACATTGTATTCAGCATATTTACTGTTTGGACAGGATGGTGCTGTATCTGTGTGCAGTAACAAATAATTAGACACGTTTTCAGGGAAGAAATGTTACTTTTCTAAAAAAAGAAAAGACAAGTAAACTGGGGCTATTGCCTCTAAATTTCAAACAAAAAATATACTAGAGGTTTGATTAGTCACAAATTATTTCTTAATCCCATTTTTCATATATTATGCATTACATAGAATATTTTCTATCTTTTTATCTGGAACATATTTGTTTCATATTTTAGCAGAACAGCTGAAAACAGCCTTTTGTGTATTGTTTAATGTGGCAGAGTTTCTTTCTCTTCAATTTTAAATCAAACTGTGCCATGAAGAGAAACTTCCTGTATAAATGAAATTGACAGATTTACTGAAACTTCTTGTATTAAAAAAACCCAATCTCCCCTGATTTTGTCCTAGTGGAAAAAACATATGTAAAGTTCCACCTGGGATCAGAGAACTGCTGGTATCTGGTTAGTGTTTTAGCAGAGGCTTTTTTGAGTAAAAGGCAAAATAGTAAGATTCTAAAATAATAGTTACCTGAAGAAAAGTGATCTTTTATTTCAGCTGCCTTCCCAAAAGTGGTTTCAGGTTAAATCAATATTTCTAATCTGAAGTCTTTCATGTGCTTATACGACAGATAATACTTATTAGTGAAATTGAAAGGTTATATGTAGACTTTAAATAGAAAAAGTCAAACTTTAACATGGAGAATGAAAAATCTTAATGTGAAAACTTCACTGAAAAGGTTTCTCCAGTTTCAAGTAAAATTACACCTTTCCACACTATTTCTGACAACATAAGTAAAAATTAATACTCTGCTAAAAAAAGTAATCAAACTAATAACAAATTTTGAGTACTATTTCAAGAAAATTTGCTATTTTTTACATGTTAGGAGATTGCTTTTTGGTTTAATGCATGATACTTGGAGAGCTCCATGATTTTTCTACAAAATATACTTTCCTCATGAATATCCTGATAAATGTTCATAGTTTGAAAAATCAGTGTAATACATAACTTTTCCCAAAGTGGTATTTCCCTGTCGTAAGATAGTATCAAGCTGTATTAAAAGCCTGAAATATGGTTTTTGGTATTAGAAGGGCATATGACTGTTCTGTAAATGATTTGCCACCATGTAGACTCCAGTCTTTGGTGAGTGCACATCAATATAATTTTAGCAGAGCTGGTGGGAGAAAAAAAAAAAAGTAAAATTCAAATGCTGTTGTACAAATTCATAACTTGATTATACCACCAGTGATTCACTTGTGTGTGTAAGCTGGAGGAATTTCCTTCTTTATACTGTTTTAACAATGGAAAGTGTATTCCCCATTGAAGAACATGGAGGCTGATGCTAGCATCTGCTGAATAGGATGCAATACATGCATCAGTCTCCATCTCCAAGGACTTTCTAAGGTCTTGCACTACTCTGAAGCCACCAGTGATGCTGCCTTTCAGAAAGAAGACTCTCTTAATAACTATTCTAGTTAAGATTTTATCCTCTTCTGTAGTTGATGTGACACTTTAATCTCAGGGTTTTCATAAAAGATGTTGATGAATGATGGCTCTGCATCCTTCTCCTTTCTTTTATGTAAGCTCAAAAACAATCATTAGAAAAAGTGTTAGGAATTGAAGCTCTTCCACCTGCTGAACAATTTCATCTCTTTACCTGTCGTTTCACCTTCTTTAGAAAACTTGTGCAAGCAACAGTGCAAGATTGCACTCCATACAGCTGGAACTCCTTGCTGTCTTTTTCAAGGTGAAGAACAGGTGCTACACACAAGTTAATTTCAAATATACATGTTCATGTGTCTTATTTTTCAGTGCACTAGTTTAAGGCAAAACTTGCAAAAAATACTAAGCAAAGGATTTCTAAGTGGAATATAATTATTAGTTTTGTGGTGCCAGGTATTATGTAGGAGCTCTTGAGAGAGTGGAACTCATAATTAAAATATTTTAAAGGATTAAGGTTAATGGGACTATTCATATAGTGGAAATTAAAGAAATTATTGGAACCTGAGTTAGACTATGCAATATTTAAGATGAATGGGTCACTAAGACTCTTACCTCCGGATACACCAAGTTAGTCTTCCTGAGTGTGGATTTGCAACTAGAGTTTTTGTGGCTATTAGAAGAAAACACTGATTTAACGGTCTGGGAGGAGTGTGGATGGGAGGAATTTTAGGGGAATTGTTTGCCATTGCATAACATTCATTTAATTTTGCTTTTGGTGGGTGTATGAGATACCAGAGTTTCTCTCAAAGTTTTCACTGTTTGCATTGCTTAACGTGCAAGAGGTCTCTCAGCTGACTTGTTTTTTGTCATCAATGCAAAAATGTATCAAGGTGTGGGGGAGTCATCTTTCATAACCAGATATTCAGAGAAAGTGCCAGGTAGATCTATCTAGGTTGTGGAGTTAGGACTATGAATTATTTTGATAACTGCAAGTCTCATTTTAGAGAGAAAAAAAAAATTATTTGTATGTGTGCGTGTAAACGTTCTACGTACACACAGACACTTACATACATGTTTTTTAATGTTTTCATGCTTGTTTTCATGGCTGCTACCAAAACTGAGGCAAACATTTTTGTATTTCTGTATTGCTAACAGTGTATTTCTCAGTGTTCCTTGAAAGTGAAAACTTCTTACAGAATTGCATGGTACCAGATTGTTTGGAGATTTTCAAACTGATAATTCCTTTTTGTCTTTAGAGAGAAATTTGTCAAATTTCTGTTTCAAAGGAATTTTTTGCGTTTAGAGTTTTATATCAGGAATTTCCCACAGGCTGATAGAAGAAACTAAAAAAGAGAAACATTTCAGGGTTTTAATACCAAATAAATTTCATTTAACCTGAAATGCAAGACTTAAAATTTTGGGTCACTTGGAATTTCCATTCTGCATTAGGAATCTGTTCTGGCATAGGATGAAATTTCAGAATTGCAATACTTGGGGTTGGAGCAAGAAGGCTGATTCTCATATAGGCCTGCGTCTGAGTACAAGTAGGGGTTTTTGTCAAATTGTCAAGTTAGTCATAATTTTGTAGTGGTATCCATGGAAATGTTTCAATTAAAATTGACACAGTGATGAAGTTAGGACTTGGACTAATGTTAGAGTTGTGTCTTTATGTTCATGAAAACAGAAGGAAACAATTAGTGAGCCCCAATATATGGTGAAATGCCACGAAGCATGTCATGTTCCAAGAAGGAATTGATTTGATTGGAAACTAATCAGTGGGGAAAAAAGTTATTTGTTCTAATTGAGGTATGAAGGGAACCCTGCTTTTTCTTCTATTGAAAAAAAGAGTACAGGGGAAAATTGTATCCCGTATGTGGGGGGAAACTTTTTTAAAAAAAATCCAGTGTATAGTATGCACTGCTTCTAGTGGAGCTGGACATGACAACGTAATGAGCACTTGGTCTGCCATTGATGTAAAACCTGCTTATTAAAACCCATCATTAATATTTCATCATCTGTGGCACAATCCCTAACAGGCAGCTGCTAGGTATTAAATTTATTTCTGTTCTGTTCTCTGGTCGATGTGAGCAACTTCATTTCACAAGCAGGTCCTGCATTGTGACATGCTGTGTTCTGTCTGAAAAGCTCTCTAAAAACCACTTTTTGTTTCAGTGTCACTTTATGTCATTTCATCGTATGAAAATGGTATCATATACCTTCATTTTACCCTCTTGTAAATCTCCATCAGGTAGATTATTTTGGAAATGATAACTTTCAGTACTTCTAGGATGCTTGAAATAAATGCAGCTTTAGTAGGTAAGAGTGGTTTCAAATCATACTGTAATGGTACACTGAGAAATATCCTCACATGACTTAGGAAATCCTTATGGTAAAATTCTCATTCCCTTTCACACCTCATCCTCCATTGTCATGGATGGTGTTTAGCTGTTTCGGAAGCTTGCTTCTTATTTCCTGACCTTTCATCATACAGAAGATGCCTAACCATGTTCTACTTAGAGCTCTGGCTTCTGTAAATAACACAATCCTTTTTTGCATTACTCTGCAATTTTCCCTAATACGTGATCCTTTTGTGGGCAAACTGTCTGAACTACTTCGCTTATTGCCCATGCTCTTTGTAGTTTCTATGAAATGCACATTCTTTCCTGCTCTGAATGTCAGGTGATCTCAACTATCCTGACCCTCTCACCCCTTACCTCCCTGCAGTATATACTATTGTGTGAAGGCTAATAAAGTGCTTTGTATTTATGTATTTTACTTGCTTCTTGTTTGTGAGCAGTACTGGCATAGATTTAGAATAATAATTTATGAAGCACATTTATTTTATAGCCAATTTCCAACCGTTTTTTTTTTATTTTATTTATTTTTTTTTAAACACTAGGCCATCCATTTTATTACTTCTGACTTTTCTTCTCGCAGGCATGAATACAATGTCATTACATATCTGAGATTTACCTTTCATAATTAAAAATGTTATTTTAAAATAGAAAACCATGGATGATTGACTACTGCTGCATGGAGCTCACTGAGACTCTAGTTACTTGTTTTCTGTTTGTTTTTTCTTTACAAATATTGGTGCATCTGAACTGAGGCTTAGGATCACTGTGACTAAAAGAACATTTACAGCATAGTCTGTTTTACTGGCTGACATGTGTGTTAGTGCATGATTTTCAAATCTTAATTTCTTGAGACAAATTGTAAGGTGAGAATCTTACATTTAATTTTTTAAACGTGTTGGACTGGAAAAAAAAAAGCATTAAGATATTACTCAAGTATGTCCAAAACAAATCCAAGAACACAAGAAAAAAAATCCATTAATACTTTTTTCAGTTAAATTATAGGCATTTCACTTCAATTTTAGTTATTGCATCTAATGGTTTTTTGTCTCTTTCATTGAATCCACTTTGTATTTGTGAGAAATTCTTCCAGAGGAGGCTTACATGGAGGACACTGGCAAATTGTTTATATCTTTCACAATGTAGGAAATGAAATAGATGATACCTTTCATATACGTTCATGTGTCTCTATATACTTCCAATAAAACATACCTTAAATACTATCTTCAAAGTTGAAGAAATATTTTTGGGTGAATTTTCGTAATTTTTTTAAGATTAAAAGGAACTGCAGTAAATATTCTCATACAGTGGAATAAAGTAATTTTCTGAAAAAGTTAGAAGTTACTTCACTTTTATTTTGGAGAGAAGCTTCAGTAAGATTCTGACACATAATACAGAGATGAGGATCTCAAACTAGAACAATAAAAGGAATTGTCACAGGTGTCAACACTACTAGCCAAGTATAGATGCAAAAATGATGACTTGATAAAATACTATGAGCTTTTGTTAGCTTCTTTTGGTTTAATTAATTGTTAAACAAGATGAATTTTTGGTGACTTTTGGTTATTGCAGTTTTGGTGACTTTGACCACATCAGGATTACTGGAAAAATACTATTGTCATGAATCTGTATTAAAGCATGTTGTTTTATGTGTTGGTTGACTTTGTTTAAAAAGACAAAAATCAGAAGGTACTTTTGAACCAAAATTATAAAGCAGTCTGAACAGCGTAAGCAGAATCAGCCCAGCAAAGAAATCAAGGCACTGTATATTTTCAGGAATAATAATGTCTTGCACAGTAACAAAGTAGTTTAGAAATAGAAAGTTTGTTGTAACTACAGGAGAGTTACCACTGACGTGTGCATGGCTTGTTGTAGTTAGAAGGTAGTTCATTAATCACTTATTAAATATTATATAGTCAACAGCAGTGGCTGGGTGAAAAACGAATGAAGACCAATGGAGTAATTTTCCTTTCTATTAGTTTAGCATGCAAGTAGAGACTGGTTTCAAACTTTCTGTTCACTGAGAGTAATGTGCTGAAACTGAGTACTGATACATCCTAAATGACCTGGCTAAGGCAACACTAAATTTCAGGGAAAAACACCAATGAATGATGGTAGATTTAGGCACTAGGGTGGTACTAGTAATGTACTGAAACTTGAAATACGTTATTCCTACCAGTGAGAATGTAAAATGCTGTTTCATTTGTGGCAATTATGTCATAAATGAAAAGCAGCTCCTATCACTAATGTACAGTTTTGTACTGTTGACAGCTATGCTTCTAAAGGTCTTTAAATGAAAATATCTAAGAAATTAGCTTAATAATTATGAGTATCCTCTATATTTTCATACAGTGGAATAGATGAAGAGAAATAGTGAAGGCAAACAAGTCTCCATCCTTAAGAAGTTGGGGAAAAAGCTGGCTGAAGAAATTGCACAGCAGTCACCTTGATGGCAGAGGCACGGGGCTGAGTTACCTACCACATGTCAACTGATCTCTGGGAACAGCCCTTCAGCCTTTTGCAGCGTGAAGAAAAAATACCTTAGCTTCAGTCTCTGCTGGTGAGATCTGAGAGCTTGGACAGATGTGCAGTCACAAAATAAAACCAGATAACTCAAGCTCCCAGTGCTTTCAGCCAGCTCCTCTTTTCCTAATATTGAAACAGATGTTTGATCCATTTGCAAATCAATTCCTGAACTGGCTCTGGCTGGTTTTGACCTTCTGTATTAATTTACCTCCAGTTTACTGGAGCAGAAATACCTTCTGCTATTTCTAACTGTTAGCTAATTTAATATATTGTCCTTTGTCTGACAGACAATCCAAACTAAAATATTTTGTCTGGGGCTTGTGATAGCCTACCTGAATGCACAGCAGCGGTCTTTGCAGGTCTGCAGAAGAATGGAAACTCTTTAAGCTTATTCACTTATTTGAGCCTTAGTTTTCATGCCCAGGAAGATAGTTAATGATTTATCACACTATCAATTTATGTGCAACTAGCAGACAATTAAGTGGAAAAGAACCCTGACAGCTAGTGTGGATTAAGACAAATTATGTTCAACCAATGTGATACTGTTCTTTAGCCAGATAACTGGACTAGTATTAGGGAAAACGGAGAGGATTTTGTGTAACTATAGGAAAGCTTATGGCACTGTCCCCTGAGACTCTTGTAAGCAAACTGGTTAAATATGGTTGTGGTTACACTAGTACAAACTGAGAATCCAGCTGGTTTAAATGTATTTTCAGAAAACAGCAAACATTTAATGTCAAGTTGAGTGAATTGAGCTTTTGTGAAGACCTTGATTTAAGCAATGAAATAGGAAATACTTGCAAAATGCATCTGAGGAGGGCTCCAAAGGCTTACCAGGATAGCTGAGATCAAATCTAGATGGAATTCAGTGCAGACAAGCACAAAGTGCTTAGAAAGGAGGAACAGACTGTGTAAATATAAACAGGTCAGCAGCTGTGCAGGCAGCTATTAGGAGAAAACTTGTAGCTTGTCGTGAATGACAAACAATGATGTTCCTTCTAAAGTGTACCAACAGAAAAAGGCTAGGAGATTTCAGTGTGCTAAATACCAAATAAACCAGCAAATTTAAATAAACACGGATAAATATGAGGTAATGCATATGGCGAAAAGCATTTCAACTTTACCTACAAGCACAGGCTCTGAATTACCAAGTTCTATCCAAGAACAAAATCTTGGTGTTTTAATAGATAGTTCTCTGAAAACATTATCTCAGCATTCCGTAGAAGCCAAAGAAGAAAACTGTGTTAGGAATTATGAGGAAAGGAGTAAGGAACAGCAAGGGAAACTTTATGCCACTATCTGTAGCTGTGTTATGACCATGTTTTGAATGTTAACTGCTCTGATTTCTCTCAATTTCTAAAACAAGCTAGCTGAAAAGGTGCAGAGAAAGATAGCAAACACAATCAAAAGTTTGAAAATCTGAGGAATGGAACAAACATTAGGGTATTTCAGCCTAGAGGAAAAGATGACTGGCAAGTATGGAAAAGACTGTAAAGAATATTGCTGGGTTATGTCTGCTCAGCATCTCCAGAGCAGTGACAAAGCACTGGTTAGGGGGAGTGGGAAGCAGTTCAGTAACAGACCAAGGGAGGCATCTCTCTGTGAAACGCACAGTTAAGCTATGGAAATCCTCATCAGAGGATGTTGTGAATGTTTACAGTTTCCATGGGTCAAAAAAAGCAATTATACGTATTAATGGAATAACTCCCCAAACTTTAACTCAGAAGTCTTCAGCCATTAAAACATTTATTCAAACTGTATGGATGATACATGTTTATTTACAATAAGAGGGTATTAGTGCAAATTATTTGCAAACCACAGTGGTTAAAATACATTTAATACTTACACTCACAAATTCTATTCAGTCAGTTCTATTTCTTTAGTATGAAAAAAATATTTTGGAATATTAAAACTTGGTTAGTAAACAGTCAGACACTAGAAGTTTAACCTTTTTCTAGGTCTCCTAACAGCAGTGTGGTAAATGGCCAGCTTGTACTCAGAGCATGCCATTAACACCCCACGCCTCCTCACCCCTCTTTTATTTTTGTTAATGTCTGAGGCAGAGGCAGAACATAGCTGATAATGACCTCCCTGCTCCTTGGACTGCATCTAACGTGTTCAGGGGAGAAGAGGATGACAACCTATCACAGCCATCACTGGACTGAGCTGCTGACTGAGCTCCGCTTATTGTGATAACCCAAATGGGCTACAGGAATGCAGAAAGGGAATCTGAAATACAGGATCAATGGGCAACACTTGGCATATGGAGTGACAGCAGTTATCACTCAATATGAAACTGTTTGTCAGTTTGTCAGTGATGCCGTTGTGCAAGCCATGTTAGGAATTAGACTAGGGATTCCAGCAACTCCAACCACTAAGTCAAGATTCATCAGGGGCCCAACTTAAATGACCCTATGTAAACACATGGAGCATGGGAAATAAAGAAGAGGTATTAGACATGTGCACACGCCTGCAGGGCGATGATCTAATTGGCATCATGGAGACATGGTGGAGTGGCTACTATGAATAGAAGGTTACAGGCCCTTTAGGAAGGACAGGCTGGAGGAGGAGAGGATGCTGCCCTCTAGGTCAGTGACTGGGGTGCATGGAGCTCCATCCGGGGATGGATGAGCAGGTGACTGAGAGTTTATGGTTCAGGATCAAAGGGAGGGAAAGGACAGGTGACATTATAGTGAGGGTCTGCTACAAGGCATATGACCAGGAAGACCAAACAGATAAAACCCTGTATAGACAGGTAGGAGCAGCCTCATGTTCACAATACCTGATCCTCACGGGGGACTTCAACCACCCCAATGTCTGTTGGAGGGACAACATGGCAGGGCACAAGCAAGACAGGAGGTTCCTGTTGTGCATCGTTGATAGCTTCCTTCTCCAAGTGACAGAGGAGCTGACGAGGAGGGGTGCTGTGCTGGACCTTTTTGTCACCAACAGGGAGGGGCTGGTGGGGAATGTGATTCTCAAGGGCAGCCTTGGCTGCAGTGACCGTGAAATGGTGGAGTTCAACATCCTTAGGGTGATGAGGAGAATGCACAGCAAGCTCTTTGCCCTGGACTTCAGGAGAGCAGACTTTGGCCTCTTCATGGAACTTATTGGCAGAGTTCTATGGGATGAAGCACTGGAGGGAAGAGGGGCCCAAGAAAGCTGGTTAATATTCCAGGATCACCTTCTCCAATCCCAGGAGTGATGTGTCCTAACAAAGAAGAAGTAAGTCAGAAACACCAGGAGGCCTGCATGGATGAACCGGGAGCTCCTGGACAAACTCAAACACAACAAAGAAGCCTGCAGAGGGTGGAAACAAGAACAGGCAACCTGGGAGGATTACAGAGAAATTGTCTGACCAGTCAGGGATGAGGTTAGGAAAGCTAAAGCCCTGATAGAATTAAATCCTAAGGGCAACAAGAAGGGCTTCTATAGGTATGTCAGTGGTAAAGGAAAACTAGTGAAAATGTGGGCCCTCTCCCAAGGGAAATGGGAGACCTAGCTGCCCAGAATATGGAGAAACAGAGGGACTCAATAACTTTTGCTGCAGTCTTCACTGACAAGCGCTCAAGCCACACCACCCCATTTGCAGAAGGCATATTCAGGGACTGGGAGAATGAAGAACCGCCTGCTGTAGGAGAAGATAAGGTTCAAGACCACCTAAGGAACCTGAAGGTGCACAAGTCCATGACTTGACTAAATGCATCTGTGGGTCCTGAGGTAATGGTGGATGAAGTTGCTAAGTCATTCTCCATCATATTTGAGGAATTGTGGCAGTCTGGTGAAGTTCCCACTGATTAGAAAAGGGGAAACATAACCCACTTTAGAGTTCCCATCTTTAAAAAGGGAAAAAAGGGAGATCCAGGGAACTGCAGGCCAGTCAGTCTCACCTCTGTGCCTGGCAAGATCATGGAGCAGATCCTACTGGAAACTGTGCTAATGCACAAGGAAAATAAGGGAGTGGTTGGTGGCTTCACCAAGGGGAAATTGTGCCTGAAAAATTTGGTGTCCTTCTATGACAGGATTACTGTGTTGGTGGATAACGGAAGAGCAACTGTTGTCATTTACCCAGACTTGTGCAAAGCATGTGACACTGTCCCACACTGCATCCAGCTCGGATTTTGTCCAGGATTTAGAACCTCAAATAACAAATATAGTCCTCTGTAGTATGGTAACTGCTCAGATGCACTTTTCATTTGCATCTGCTCAAGTGCTGTAGTTATTAATCCATATAATGATCTCTTATTGGTACATAGCATGATGCTTATTCCTCGCTTCAAACTTTGTTTTTTAATTAAATACTTAGATTTTTCTTGTAACTTAAACAACACTCAGGTGTTGTTTAGTTGTTAACAGTGGTTCCTAAAGTGTTTCTGATGTTAGAGTGGATCATTAATGTATCTTCATGGACTGGTGAAGTATTTGTATTAGTGTATTTTATGCCTATGTGATATTGCAGAAATGGGTAATTGGGAACCATGTTCAGAAACAAGAAAGCTCAGAAACCCAAAGATTTTCCATTGAATTTCAAAGTGTACAGAAATGTGCTTCATGAAAGGCTGCATTTTCCTGAAAAAAAAGGAAGAATGAAGACATAAATATCAACCTCAATAAATTTAAATAACTTTTAGCTGTCGATACTGATTGATTGCTTTGACCATTGGAAGTATTAGAATTAATATGAAAGCCTGTCCCTGATTTGAATCTGTTTGTTGCGTAGCTGAAAACCTGGAGCGCTAGTTCACTGCAAAGGCTCCTAGGTACTATGGTGACTCAGATAATAAGCAGCGATAATAACAAATACAGTTGTTTAACTTATTGAAATAAGTTATTGTCTTACTGATGAGAAAGTAAATGCATAGGGACAGACATGCCTGGTACTGATGACTGCTGAAATGTGCAGTACGACAGTGCTTTGAAGTAAAACATCTGTTGAAGAAGTGTTACTTACCAAAGGGAAGCTAGATGTGGATTGTTGTAAAGTGCATTATGAAGGTTGCATGGAAACAGCATTCAGCTTCACAAAAAAAACACCAAAAAAATTATTAGAACTGTGGGTTCTATATCATAAAATAGCATTTCCCAAAGGAAAACACAAGGAAAACACAAGGAAATACCAGGACTGTCATTAAACATGCCATCCTCAAGCTGACAGCTGTAGTGGGACCTATTCTACTGATTTATCGCAGCAACCAGAATATGCTATCTCAGTGAAAAAGAGCAAACTTTATGATAATTAGCCTGGGATAAGTCCATTGGAAGTCTTTAGTGCCACATTAGTCTCTCCCATCATGCTGTGACATTTCGGAGCTAGAACAGCCGGAGACTTCTAAGGCCAATTCCCCTCCCCTCCCTGCTGCAAAAAAATACCAAAAACCAAACAACCCCTCATCCCCAATCCCTCATTTGCAAGGCATGACTGAGAGCCAGATGTACTGAGAATTTGAAAATGTCCAACAAGACGATTATTTGGAAAGTGAGAGATATAATCCTCCAGGCATTGCATGACAAGTTGCATAATGGAAAGGTGTTTATAGGAAGAGAAGTAAGAGTATGTGTGGAATAAATATCCTGCAATCCAGTATGCCAAAACCAAGAAAATAAATAAAAAGTATTGGTTAAAAATTAAAAAACCCCAGACATTGTTATTCATAATTCTGAATTAGTGTTTTATCCTTTTTATGTGGTTCTTCAGTTGTTTTCTTTGACAAAAAACAGTGTGTTTTTAAGATCAGAAGCTTGAAGAAAGAGCCTGGGCTAGCAAAAGGAACATAATTAATATAGGTACATGCTGGTAATTTAGCAACTGGGTTGAGATTCAACTCCATAGTCATTTAAAAGCCAAGCATCTTTGTTCATAGTCATCCAAGTTTGTTTTGTGAGTGTTGACAAAAGAAAGAGAAAGGCATCTCCAGAGTTTTGTCCAAAATTGACCTGTAAGGCAGGTGGAGTGAATCACCTTTTCAAGATGCCTGTCTTTGTCCTTGGCTATACATAGACATAAAAATATGTTGAACTAAATTCCTAACTTGTAAATGACTGAAGGTAAGTGAAGTAAATTCTGTTCCTAAAGAAACAATAGATTTCTTTCATCCCCCTTCCTTTGCAATTGCAACAAGTAAAGCTATCTGGGGCACTTGCTTGAATAACCAGAAACAGGGTAAACCTTTGGAAAAGAAGTCAAAATTATTTTTCATATTATGTTAAAAAAAATCCCAAATTATTAAGTGAAACAAAAATAACATAAAAGCAGTTACAGCAGATTAGCCCAGGCATCCATCAAAAGCAGTATCTTGCCTGCAGTGGTGGCTTGTAGGGCATGTCTGTGTCCAAGTATAGAACAGCAAATATGTAATATTTTTGGAAGACCAGGTTCTGGATTAAGTTGCCAACAGCAATGCCAGACAGTAGGTGAAAAAACGTTATACATAGAAGCAATACTTTTTTTTATGATGTTGGCTGCCTTTCCTCTGGGTGTGTGTAGCTCCTGCTGGGGAAAAAAAAAAAAAAAAAAAGTCTATTTTGAGATTGAAACTCTGCTGTGAGGGTGTTCTAGTCTCCAAAATCCTCTTTCTACAAGAAGAAAGATTGGAAATCCCAGAATTATCCCTGAAGATGCAAGTCTCATCTTTAAGAATAAAAAAACCCTTTAATTTTTGCTGGCACATCCATAGTAAAAGTTGTTATTTTAAACGCTTATATGAAGCATGGGTCGTTGCCGATGCATGTGTAAGTTTTGAAAAATGAAACAGCATTTTGTATAAATTTAACATTAAAGAAAATTGATTCACTAGTTGGTTATTAATGTGAAGTTCACTTGACCTTTTTCATTCAGTCTTTTGAATTCAAAATAATCTTTAAAAAGCATAAAATGCAGTACCTTTAAAATTAATTAACTGATTCTTTAAATATTCAGCATTTTAATTTAGACTCAACTTTCTTGATAAATACCCCTTGGGAACTAAAAACTGAGATAAAATTAAAACTATATGTATTCCAAAAGAAGCAAAGCACATCCAGGCTGCCTTTTTCTTTGCAGAGCGAAAGGGAAGTGACTAACATGACAAACATCAGAACTCCAGACCAGGGGGACATGAGGATTGGGCTAATCTCATGAAGGAGAAATGTCAAGTGCTGGGTCAGAATGACCCAGGCAAGGAATGAGTAGCTGGGTGGCAATTCTCCTGAAAAACACCTGGATGGACACCTGGCTGAATGTGAGCTAATCGCATGCTTTCATTGTGAACAAAGCAAGCTGCATACTGAAATACATTAGGAGGACTGTAGCCAGCAAATCTATGGAAGGAGTTATTTCCCTCAGAACTTGTGAGTTACTGAATTACCTCCTGTAGTTTTGGGGTTCCAGTTAAAGATGGACTTGGAGTAGCCATCAGAGATTCAGCAGTGTGGAGTGACTAGAGGCAGAAGGAGCTGGGCTTGTTTACTTAAATAAAGTGAAGACTAAGGAGAGATCTAATAGTTTGCAAATATAACAGTCTAATAACAGCTACTGAAGGATAGTTGCAAACAGTGACATGGCAAGCTCTTCTTCATAGTGGACAATGATCTAAAAAGCGTCAGTTGTCACAAATTGTTACTTTGGGACAAATGGATGTCTGTTAGGACATAATTTTTCTTTTTTTTTTTTCCTACTGGGAGGATAGTGCAGTGCTTTAATATGTTGCCTGGAGAGGATTTCAGATGTTCACCCCTGAAGGTTTATTAGACTCAACCAGACAGAGTCATGGCTGAACTGTTCTGTGTCGATGATAGCCCATTTTCCAGCAGGAGTTTTGGTGAGGTGACTTCCAGAGACCCTTTCTAACCAATCTGCGATTCTGTGGTTCATTCCTGCAATACTAGAGTCCTTTACAGCAAAGGTTATTTTTCTTCACAGTGAGAACTCATTGATGAGGGACTAATATCTCTTTTTGCAAATGGGTACTGTATATAACAAAACTAAGGTCAAAGTTTCACTCATGTGTTTAGTTGGATGTCTCAAGGACCTGTGATAAAATTCTTCACATGTTCAGAAAAGACTTGTTTAACTTCATCTGTGTTTATAAACTCAGCACTTTAGCAAAGCAAGCTCAGATACCCACAATATGAGGAAATTGTTCTCTCTGACTTTCTTGAGTTCTGCATTCAACTTCCTTAGGTAATTTCCCATCTCTTTTACTACATACCTTCTGATCTGGGCCAAAAGGATAGCTATGAGACACACTGCTTCTCTTATCTGTCCATACTTCTCCCCTCTGCAGTTCCATCTTAGTGGCTGAGGTAGACTGCAGTAGATAAAAAGTCTATGTGGTCCTTTCATTGAAGATGCACAGTGCGCAGGTACAAGGAGGACAAAGGTAATTTGCATAGTGAATATTTAGTGTGATGTTTCCTGAAGTATATGTATTTAAAATATTGGTCACTGTATACCAATTGTACATATCCACTCCAATTCTTGATGTGTTCTTTTTAAAAAAGAAGGAATACAGTCCTATTTGCACTTAGCTGCTTGAAATAAAGCCAGGTGAATGTCTTTTTAAGAATTGTAAGCTAGCTAAAAATAGTCAACAAATGTTAACTGGCATGCTGATTAAAGAAATAGTCAGGATTGGATTCATAGCACAGCAAGTGGAAAGGCAGAGGTCTCCCCCCGCCCTGCCCCATAACTGATAAGAGGCTTTCAGGGGAAAGGAAGGATTTGTCTAATCCAATTCTCTTGCAGATTTTTGAACCCAGGCTTGTTGAGACAATGCCATGATCACCAGGCTGTGAGGTACTGTAGACATGGAATAAAGGACTCTCCATCCCTCCAACTAAAGGAGTTGTCTGGAAAATACTTTGCTTCCTCATTTTTCAGTTGAAAAGCTGAAATATTAGTTAATTGTATATTACTCACCTGAAATCCCTGTCTTAGTCTAGATTTTATGTGCCTGCTTAGAAGCTGGAAAAGGGGTACTGGTTACCTTTAATAGTGAAATGAGACAACCGGGCCTCTTCAGTGCCCACAGAAATTGCTTTTTGAAGTGTAATTTGATGAGACAATTACAGTCGGAAGACCAAGGGAAAAGGTACAGCAGGACCTGGCAATCTAGTTCCTTGAGGAAATAGCAAATAATTTCTTTTATGTTCTGGGTTCTTTTCACTGGGAAGAGAAATGGTTAGCCAGTGGCAACTCCTACTGATCTGACTCACTTTCGCTTTTTCTATCTGATGTTGTTTCATGTATTTTCTTTGTAAATGGCTAGACTTCATGGATCCCATGAGTTTTTGGATGTCTTCCTGCACCTTCTGCACAGTTTCATTGTGAGTCAAAGGGACTTTATAGCTGTCCTTTTCTGAGCCTCTGGGGGAGGCAGGAATGTAAAGATGGTATCTCTGCAAATTTCGAAAATTATTTTCCAGTATAGTCACAATAACAGTACAGACTTTCCACTTTCTTCTGTCTCTCATGTGCTAGGAAGTTTTGCAAAGGTTATAGGAGCCACATAAAACTAAGTGGACAATAGAATTACTCAATCTGCCCGAATACTTTATGTGAGTGTTACGTAGTTGTTCTTATTAAACGGAAAGTGATCTATTACAAACCATAATGCCGAGGCTCTAAAATAGAGCCATGCAAAACAGTGAATTAAAAGGGTGAAATTAGACTTTAAACATCAAGTGGTTGTAATGTGCTGTTTCCCCACAGAAACCAATTGCCTGATATTACTAATGTTTCTGAGATATTGCATTCATCTTGGCTCTTAAGTATTTAAGTATAATCTTAGAAAGCCAAGTAGTTCTTTTTTCTTATACTGGTTTGATGATTTTAAATTAAGTGTTTTGCAGTGTGGGTCTTTGCAAACATTTGATTCAATTGTTCAATGTGAATCATTCACCAGTGGAGGCAATTACATTAAAAAATAATGTGCATTATTGGATCTTAATAAGAAGCTTTTGTGGAGGCTTAATATCAGCAATAGCTACCAAGACTGTTGCGGGGGAACAACATAAAGAAGTGCAGGTACTGTTTGAATTGAAATGCCAGAGCACTGTTAGTGCTCTCCTAATGGCTGCTCTTGAAAACACTTTCAGTAAATTGCAAATTAGCTTTTAAATAAGATGATCTATTTCTGTATATAATGTTAGAAGCATTATCTACTTCAGAACTCATTGTAGTACTCAAATCAAGATGAACCTCCCCATACAGAATATCTTGCTTTTCGCAGGATGCTATAAGAGAAAATAATAAGATTTTGCAGCATTACTACTCAATCGGTAGTGTTTAATTTCCTCTTTAGCTTTGAAGTTAGCTGAAAAGCATTATTGTTGTTAAACAAAGGCTATACCAACATTGCTGTGCAATAATGTTGAGACCAGCCTTGGGGTGAAATTATCTGGGTTTTTTTCAAATATTTATCTGCACAGATTCCCTTGTTTTTAAACTGGAGGAAGTTCAGCTCTTATCACTGGGGAGGAAACCTCAGCAGAGCTTGTGGGATTAACTTCATTCAATGGTGTCCTTAGTTGCCAAGTGACTAGGTCATGATAAACGGTAGTGAGCTAGGCAGCCTTCGTCTGTTCTTTCAGTGATATTGTCTGATGTCAGATGGTCAAGATAATCCATGGTACCTCCAAAATACTAACAGTAGTGAAAATTTGTTAGGTTTGAGATTTTTCTGAGAATAAGGCAGTGAATGCACAGTGTAGATAGACAAAGCAAATCTACCTAGATTTTGGAAAGGCAGCTCTACAGACAGCAGAAGACTGGCATTTTATGAAAATCACACTTCATTTATGTCCATCACAGCGGGTGCATTTCAACTGATACTTAAATCTGATCCTTCAGAAAAGCGTATGGCTAAAAATAGCTGCTTCTAATGAGGACAAAAGTTAACAAAAGACAAGAAGAGTCCAGCTATCTGAACTCTGGAAAGCCTTTTGTTACAAAGTATATGAAATTATTAAATGATGTACCATGACGTATACTGAGTCAAAATCTGATCAGAAAGGGTAAAATGTCTTGAAACTTTCTTAACAGCATAATGGACATGAAATCAATGCACTCTACAGCTGCACTTCCTGATTTCAGCCATGATTGACTGATGACTCAGCTTCATCTGTTACAGTCAACTGTAAATTTACAGAAATATCATTGAAGTAATTTCCAAAATATCTTTATTCATTGAACTAAATATTGTCTGTTCTTCAGAATTGTGAAGCTGATAAAAATGATTTAGTGTAATGGCAGCTAATGTTGGAAATCAGCCTACTGCTGAACGTTTTATTCAAATGTAACCTTGCAATACAATATATAATCACAACTTAACTTCTGTATAATTTAAGAATAGCAAGGAACAGAAGTGCTGACTTACACCTTGCAGATGGGACAAAAAGAAATCCTGTTATGAAACCAAGTTGAAGATCACTGCTGGGAACTTTCACATCTCTATTTTTCCTTTTACTTGTGTTTTTCAAAGTACTAGTAATTTAGTTCCAAAGTTACATTTTTAGTATGACTAAAGTTTCTGTACGAAGCTCAGGATTTTCTTTTACTCATTAATGCAGCTATAAAAGCCTAGTATAAATTCCCAAGGTAATACAGCCAAAGTGACATAAAATATTCCAGGTAAATCCAGGGGAAGAGCTCAGATTTTTGTATGGGTTTTCACCAAGACTGTCTTTTATGACGGAAAAGTAACTTTTAGCTGAAAATGTTGGAAACACAGACCATATTGTCTTTGTTTGACCAAAATACATACATGGTAATGAAGCAGTTTCTTCCATGAATTGGAAAGAAAAAAAAGGAGAGAAAACCCCATATTTTAGACTAGAAATCTTCCTTCTCCTTTCCCCAGAATGTTTTTCCTGGATTGAAACTAGAGATCAGTCATATTTCCTCTTTCATCTCTGTGCTTCTTTTAACATCTCTTACTCCTTCCTCGTGCCCTAAATCCTACTGGTTTTTGCAGTTCTTCTGGTAGATTTCCTCCTTTCCTTGTTTTCTGTGAATTCTATGATATTCTCTGTGAAATCCTTTTCTTATCCTTTCCCATAGTTTTAATTAAAACTTCTGCATGCTCAAAAAAGCTCTGCTTTTCTGTAAGGCCTTGACTTCGCATGAAAGTGCATTGCTGTATCGCTTCTGCACAAAGGGGTTTAATTTATTCGACAAACGTACTATATTCTATAGAATTTCACCTGTGAAACCAAGTAACAAGTATGTTTACTATAAAGTCAAATTTTTCTGTACCAATAAGTAAATGATAGTGTAATGAAAGACAATATGATCTGGTTTTATAATCTGAAATGCAGTGCAAAAAAGGCACTAGGTTAATAGCTTCTTTACAAAGGTTATCCAGTACATCAACTATATTTGTTCAGGGAGTGTGCGCTACTCATCCTTTTCCTCATGTGTCCTCGTTCACGCCTTCTCATGTTTTCTTTCTGAAAAGAAGAAGAAAGATTCTGGTTGGATCCTTCTCCTACTCCAACTTTCTGGGGTAGAAATGTTGTTCATACGAATCTATTGTTCACATGTTCACGTGAAAGCAAAACTCCATCATGAATGCCCAGAGGTGCTTGTATGTAAAGTTCAGATGGTAATTGTTTTTTAAAAATGCTGTATTTCAACCTCAACTACTACAATTGCTCGTGAGGGGAGACAGGTGTAAGTCGGCTTTGCTGCTGGAATCACCTTTATTGTGAATTGGTATGTTTGTTGCTGCTCCTACCTTGCAATCACGTATTTTTGAGATTGAATGATATGTTAAAACACTCTGACTTGTACACAGCTCAGATTTTTAAAGCTATCTAGGCATTTTGCTCCCTTTAAAAATGTTATCTAAGCTCCATTTTCTGAGGGATTTAAGCCCTTAAGAATCCAGGGATGGGACTTGCTCCAGGTTAGGCCAGCTGTCTATATAAAGAGGTAATCTGTGTATGTATGAGAGGTATTGGAGCCTCTGCAGTCAACAGGCAGGTAGTCAGTGCTATCAAAGTAGCTTAAAGGTCAACTGACCTCACCATACAGACACCTGGTGATGATGAGCTGAAAAAAACTATTTTGAAGGAAGAAAAGAGAATGTATTATTGTCATCTAATAATCATTGTCATCTGTGTGCTTTTAGTGCACAATAAATGTAGTTTCAGTTGGTTTAACCTTTTAGCTTTCACTGTGCCAGCCTGCAGATTTACGGGAAGACCAGGCATGCCATGGTGCTCAGTGACTATGTATTTCTAAGGAAGTTGGGCTATGCAAAGGGCTGTAAATGCTTTTGTTCTGAGAGATGAAAATTTACTTCCTCTAAAATCCGGGTGCTTGAGGACTCTTTTTATACAGATGCATAATTCTTTTAAAAGTTTTTGCATCTTGACAATTATAGAATTATTTCTTAATAGTCAAAATGTTTCCAGTGAAAGTGGGGACTTGAACACATTCAGATTTTTTCTTCAAATACATTATGGTTCAAGTTAGATTTTTTTAAGAATTATTTGCTATGAAAGAAAAAAAAAAAAGCAAGTTTAGAATATGAAAAATTATATTCAATATTCTCTAAAATCAGAAAAAATCGATCAGATCTGTCTGTCAGATTACATTCTTTCTAAGTCTTTCTTTGTAACACTATCATTGCAAAATTTCAAAACATTTCATACACACAAAGTCTACAAAATACATTGGACATGTACTTGAATAAGTCATTGAGATAGACTAACTCAAAGTCATCCATGAATTAAAGGTGGTTTAGATGCCTTGATGGGAAGTCCATTTCTACACTTTTCCATCTGTAAAACCTTCTAATTAGATATACATGCACTCAGATATTAGGCCAGTTTCATGCTGTTTGTATGTCAATGCAGGTAGTATTTCAGTGGAAGTGCTTTATGATGGCTAGCAAACTTACGTGGTCTGCACCATTCTAACCAGATACTGTTGTGTAACCAAGGCATAGCAAATATTTTGAAACAAACAGTAATATAAGTAAGTAAATAAATAAACCCCCCAAAAAACAACAACAACAACAAAAAAAGAACCAAAGCAAAGCCTGGTTATCTTTAGCTCTGAAGTTCCTGAGTCACAATTTGTTGAAGTTCAGGAGTATATTGGGGGAAAGAATTATCATGCACCAGGTCTACTCTTTTTGAAAGTCATTGGCCACTGATTGAGAAGAGATACTACACTGCATGAAACTTTCTGGTCTTGGACAGATGATCTTATTGAAATGTATTATTTCAAACATTTTGTTTGAAATCCTGTCTGTAATTGATAGTGTTTAAAAGCTAGTGCTTTTTAGAACTGTTTATGTAATTCCTCAGCAATCAGATATCTCAATTTGTGAGAGTCCCATCTTCATGTCTTCCTATTCAAAGGAATTGCACATCTGTGCTTACATTTCTTGGATACTATTAAACCCCTTGTATTTCTGTTTTCTGATTAGGGTTGTCTTCTGTCTAGTTTGATCTAATCTGGTTAAGATATTCAAATATTAACTTAGTAATTCAGTGGAAGACTAACTTTTCAGACCGGTAGTTAGTGGAAGTACTAGATTAATTGATTCATTGTGCCTAATACAACAATCATTTAACTTCAATATTTAAAGAGGAACAAAAGGAAGAGTGTAGATAAAACAGGCTAAAGTACACTAGATTTGAATGCCAGGATCCCTCTGTAGCACTAAGAATTTTCTTCTAAGATGTTTTTTGACAGAAGATAGCTATGATATAGGTATTTTTTCTATATGTCACTTTTACCATTTCACTTCTTATGAGTAAAATGGGAAGTCTGCATTCATGTTTCAAAACATTTTCTAGGTCACCAATATTCTTTAACATAGTGCAACGAAGTAGTAAATTTAGAATTTGATACTCAGGAAAACAGTGTAGGTATTTACTGCTCAAATTTGTCCCTCTGTGTACAAGTTCATCCTCGTCTGTGCTGTAATGAAATATTTGTTACAGAACAAATCTTACAGCATTGAGTCCTGTTAAAGTGTACTGATGATTTCTGTGAAGGTGTTTGTAATTGTTGTCTTTAAATTTAGCAAATGAAATATTTGTATTAGTTCACCATTGAAATATAGCTTCATTTCCTTGTGTTCCGTAAATCGCCTGCACGATAGGAAATTTGCTGTATATTGCATGTGAATTTTCTCTTGTGAGATGTACAGAAGTTGTTCCAGTTAGAAAGAGCTGTCTTAATGGAACTCTGCTTTTTGCTTACTGCCACTATGCTAGAATCATTGAACCACTGTATCTTTGAACTTGCTAAATTATTTTGTCTTACTATAAATTTATCTAAACTAACAAACGGTTCCTTTTGTCTCTCTTTTGATCACAATATGAACTATTTTCTTCATCAGAGAAATGACCTAGTTAAGGATGTGTTGCTATTTTAGATGTAATAGATCAAAGCGAGAAAAAGAGTTTTTATTATTTTGAACACCAGAGGGCATGAAAGAGTGTTTCCAGAGAGAGAAAAAAGCTTTGCAAGTAAATTAAAGCACTTCTGAAATCCCATAGATTTCATGGTCTCAAAACCTGTGGGGAGCTGGCTTGGTTTACAGCATTACAGAATCACCCAGGTGGGAAGGCAGATCATGTATTCCAACACCCCTGTTCAAGCAAGGACATCTGGAGCAGGTGGTCCAAGACCATATTTCTTGATAACTTTATGGCTGTATTTCTAGTCTTGATGTGATCTGAACATAAAGTGGACAAAACTATTACACTGTAGTATTGTGTCATTTCTTTATTTCAGTCAAGAAATCTTCAGTAAATTCAATATAGTGAATTTTCTTCAGGCATCTGCAAAAACAAATGGTCTAATAATAATTTTGGATGTGTTCAGCTTTTAGGGAAACTTGCAATGCCAAGCATTGCCTCTTTACTTCTATAAGTTAATTCTCATTATTTCTGCTAGGAACATTACGGTAGTACTTTCTATATAAAGTCTAAATAAAACTGTTATCACCATCTTGTGTTGCAATCCTTGTGCTAGGATTGTGCAATTAAGATTGTGCAATTAGGATTGTGCGCTTTTTACTTCCAGATCTATAATTTGCTTTTTTATAAGCCAGTGAAAAATCCAAACCCAAAGCAGGTATTTACAGTGATATTTAGTAAGTAGTTTCACAGATTAGGTTCTCTTTGAATATAAATTTATGTTATGTTGTTTCAGTCAATTTATTCAGGAAAATCTTAGTGCTTTCTGGGAAGCTTGCATTTTAAGTCAGTGCTTATGTGTTTTAGACAAGAGAGCTGATCTCCACTTTTTCCTTGCCAGCAACTGCTCTGGATTTTTCCAGTGTTTTTGTCTGCATATTAACTACCATTCCAGTCATTTTCATAGAGTATATTTTTCATGGAGGCTAAACCAAAATCCCAGTTTGCTGATTCTCTAGCAAATGGGTCCTGGGCAGCCTTAATGCCTTTCCTCTAATTGTTCCTTTCTTTTGAATAGGTCTTTGATACGTAACACATATGTCCCCATTTAAGAACGTGCCTATAAATATTGTCTCTCATTTTTGAAAGTCAGATTGAGTTGCCGATCTGAGCATCAAGGGGAATCGATAGATGCTCTTTAACTGTCACACAGATAAGCAAGGCTGAATTGCGAAGACTTTAGGACTCAGATTTCCCAGGTCTTGCTGGCAATGTTAATTCTATCTTCTGCTCCGACATTAGCGTGGGATCTTTATTTCCATCTTTACAAAAGATCATTTAATATTCTACATGATGTGTTAATAGTAATTTAAGTATATTGAAATGTGGACTATATGCTTCACTTGTTTCTTTTACATTTCAGTAAGTCCAAAGCCAACTCATTTTTGCCCTTGTCCTAAGGCAGGGCTTCTCAAATTAGCTCTGATCTAAGTGGCTTTGATACCACTTCTGTTGCAGTCAGCTAGAAGTAGAATGGGTTCCTGCCAAATAGTTCTTGAAATCCCGCTAAAACATAGGACTGGAAGTGTTTAGGGCAAGAAATTACTCTAATTCAGGGTTCTCTGACAGGTCTTTGGGGAATCAAGGGGATTGTTTAGTGTACCTGGAAACAAATGAAAGTGTTTCTAGGTAATTTGCTGAATATACATTTTGAGTATTTGTGAAATCCCCTTTCAATGAACCAGCTCCAAACATGAGTCAAAGGTGCCTGGTAATCGTTTACACAAGCTCTTCAGTTTCATTTGTACTAAAATTAGATTTCTCAGTAATTCTTGAGACGCCATTTGTCCTTGAAGTATATCAAATCCTTTGAAAGAATAGATAAATAACAATGATTTAAAAAATAGTGACCACAACATATATTGGGATAGTAGCTCTTTGATTTTGGGGTTTTTTGGTCGTTTGCTGGTTTTTGGGGTATTTTTGTAAATACAGATCATATGATTTATTGGAAAACTATGAGGAATAAGAACATTTCCACGTGTTATTTAATCTGTCTACCTTTTTGAAAACAATACAAAACAATTTACAGAATTTTCGTAACTCTTTAAGCTGCAGATCAGTGTTCAGTGCTTGTGTAATGGTCACAGATGAACATACAGTTCTATACCAAGGACATCTGCCCTGCACAGGCTGCAGGAGTTGCTAATGAACGCAAAGAAAAACTTAGCTTAGTAAAAGCTCTGGACTGGACACATTTCAGTAGCCTTAACATTTCTGCCCGGTCTAGCACCTTCCTTTCCTTCATGATTAAACCAGCTTACTTCTGAGCTCAGGTCTCCTGGCTTTCTTTCCGATACACCCTTCTTGATGCTGTCACCTACAGTAGGTAGTGTCTGCATGCGTGTTTAATGAAAGAGCTATCTGTTTAGGCCAGTACATTTTTGACATCTCTCTTCTTGCTCTCTGGTATGAGTACTTTAATCTCTAGGAAAGAATTTCACACTTTTTTTTATTTTACATACATTTAGTTCTCCATGTCTCTGACTTCCAGCACAGATATACTCGTTTTACTTCCTGAGCAGGAGCTTGCTGCTTCATTGCATGGTTTTAGTAGCAATGACCAGAGCACCAAACTTTCTCTCACTTTAAATTAGTCACCACTATTGAAGAATTATTTCCACACCACAGTTATATGAGGCCAGAAATAGTTCATGACTGATTAGGCAAAACGTTTCCTATATGCTTCTCACATCAGGTTATATTATAATCTGTAAAACTAGCACTAGCAAAATACTACATTATGATAAAGCTACTGAAAAAGCAAAGCTCTGTCTTTGTAATGCTTTCAGAATTTTTTATATTTTTTGTATTTCCTGTTCACAGAATCAGCGTGTGTGTGCTTGTGTGTGCGTGCTTGTATGACTTCCGTCTAGATAATTTTTAACCCTGTATCACTTCCACAAAAATAATGGCTTCATAAGAGTCTGAGAGATAATGAAACTGTTGAAAGTTCACAATTATAGTAGAATAGATATGTACAACACCTTAGAGCTCCTTTTTTGATGGAAAGGCTGCAGACTATGCTAACTCTATTAATTACCAAAATATTCTTATAGTAGAGCATTCTTGTGAATGCTCCAACGTCAGGAATAGTATCAGTACTACAGTCCACTTCAGAAACTGTCGTTCAGGTGAAAAAGTCTTGAAGAAATGTTCCCATTTAACCATCTATAAGGCAGCCAGATTTTTTTTACAGAAACAAGGACTACATTAAAGCCAACAAGAGATGATAAGTAACAATAATCAGAAAAAAAAATTTGCAGTGGAAAGAGATAATAGTCCTGGATAGAAACTTATTTAAGCTTAACAAAATATGGTCAGCACATACATTTTTCTTGATACTTACTCCCCAGTGAAATAATTTGTGATTTTTCTTTTTTTTTTTTTTTTTTGCACTGAACACAAGATTGGGGCCAAGCTGCTATCATAAACAATAGATGCAAACTTTCTGATCTGTTAAAGTAGATCAGAGTGATGGAAATAATGAAAGACTGAAGAAAATGTACTTGCTTTTTGAGGAGTTGTAAGTTCAGGCTTTCAGTTTATTACTTAAAGTCAGAATTAGGTGGGGAGTTTTCTGCTGGGATGATTCTTTTTTTTTAGGTGGAAAAGGAATACTTCAAAGTCAGGATTCTTCTTTCAGGAGAAAATGTCTGTGTCATGGGATTATAACATTGTGACCAGGAACAATATAAATTTAGAAGAAATCTGACCAAAAGATAACTTCAAGTTATCTAACAACTGAATGAAATGTGGAAAAGTTTTATTTAATTCTAGGTCTTCTGTATTCTTAGCCTTCCACGTAAACTTTTATTGATGTAACTCTGTATAAAACTCTAGACACTGTCGTGCTACTGGGGAAAATTAAAGCCCAAGTTTATCCTATATTCAGATGGGTTACTCCTAATTCTTCTTTTTTCAGTTGTCTTTCATTCCTGTCTCAACAGTGGCAAGAGTGTGGAAAAAAACCTGAAAATATCTTGTCTATAATAAAATGTGCATAAACATTATTAAACTGCTTAGAATTCAGATTGTGCAAGCCATCTCTTTGAAACAGTAAGTATTTGATTTTAGCTACATAATATTCAGTGGCATTTTTTTGGAAATGTCCAACTAAACCATCAGGCAGTATTTGACAACGGGAAGACTAACTCTAGAAGAAGCATCTGTAAAATACTGTATACTAAGTGTAAACAGTGCTGACCACTGTAATGACCGCAGTTTACACTCTTTCAGAGTTTCCCGTTGTTGATAAATAAGCATTTTTAAAACAACAAGGTTTATATATTGCTAGTGTCACAATAATAAGTGTAACATCCTTTTTCTTGAAGTGCAATACTGCATACAATAGACCAACGCACAAGGCGGAGGCTTTGGGAAGGCTGCCCAGGGGAGGAGCATGACTGCACTATGCAGGAGACACAAAGGGAGCATGCAGGAAAGCCCCATTCTTTCCACAACTTAAAAAGTAATAACCTCAATTATTTCTTGTTTCGTACATCTACCAGTACTTTGGCCTATCAGAATGGGAAACAGTGGTCCTGTTGACCTGCCAGAGTTGCTCAACAGGTGGTTCGTTGAGTTGCTGCCGCCGTTCCTCCCGGTGTGATGCACTGTTGGGTGTAACGTCCCTCTTGCCACCCACTCAGGACAGCACATGTTAAATGCAGCTGATGAAGCTGAACCTGGAGTTTGTAACAGGTTGCACCTGCCCAAGAAGATCCAGACCTGACGGGGAGGCTACTTAAAGAAACTATGGTGAGAGTGATAATGTCCAGGTCCAGGCTATACTTCTGTCACGTGCTCTGTTGAACAGCACAATCCATCACACGCCCTGATGCTGTAGCAGGTTCCCATCATTTGACTCAAAGCATGGAGCTGGTTCAGAGTGAAGTGGAGGTCTCTGCAAAAACACTGGCGAGACTCCTGTCTGCGGTCCCCTTAAAGCTGTAATTGCCTGAGCTTTGGATACATTGAGAGGAATGCAGTGGTAAAACTTGGCCCTTTGAATTCTAAAATGCATGAGGACACAGCTGGGAAAGTGAACTAAGTCTGTAAATGCTTATCACCAGACCTGCTTACCACCAAGAGCTTTTACACTTTACATGACTTCAACTTACCAAAAACCAAGTCTGATTTTGTGTGGGTTTGTGTGTTCATTATTAATTTAAGTTTCACATTTTTAATTATGAAAAAACATTATTTTGCTTTTCATTTATATGCACCTTTTCTAAAAAAAATAGCAGTAGTTTAGATATCTGGGAGAACTGTAAAAGAAATGTTTCCCTAATAGTTCACACTCTGTAGATCCTGTAAACCTGAAGCCATCAGTAATGACATACTATAGTGGTGACACTGACCAGGTAGGAATGTGAAGCTGCTATCCCAATATTTGCCAAAAATGTAGAGCAAAAGTTGCAAACACAAAACTGCTTAGAATGCCAAAGAGATTGCACCGTGTTTATTGCAGTCTGCATTTCTGTAGGATTTTGATTATATAATTATGACAATTGATTTTACCTCTTTTATATAAAACTAGATATTTGTTTACTGAGGCTACTAAGCTGTTTTTTCCACAAAATATTGCTTGCAAATAACAGCTTAATGTCAAATCATTTTATGTTCTTTGAGTGCTTCTAGAAATGTTGCTTTCTTTTTGTCTGAAAGAAAAGGGCAGTAAGAGTCTAGTGACATCTCTGCATTTGCTCCTTCATTTCCATGAATTTCCATAAGCATTGTGATTTGTTTTGATACGATGATCTAGTGTACACCACTATATAGTGACAATAAGTGCTTTTGATATCAAGGTATAAATTTAGTCTTTAGTAATCTTGTAAGAAGCTTATTTCTGTGACCTTACTGTGGTCGGCTGCATTAGCCGGTTTAGTGCGATTGTGAAGGAGGGGCAATAAGGAGGAAGAGGAAGAGAGCTTACAATAAGCATGTTTGGTTCAGTTGTCCTTGTAAATAAAGAAAAAAACAAATGTTGCCATATTAATGTGTTGTACAAAATCCATTTTAGAAGCAAAATGTGAAAAGGAAACACACCTGGCAATATTAAGTTATTTAGGATGTAATTACAAAAATGCAGCCTACCTTGGTTTTATTTGCCAGAAGAGGAACACTGGTTTTGGCAACACTCATCTCCAGTATTATCATTCAGGTATGTTTAAAGTGCGCTGTTAATCGCTCAGATTGGAATGATTTCATGATTGTGAACAGACTATAGCTTATGATACCCTACCATTACTGACCGTTGTTGGAATGATCACAATTTTATTCCTGTGGAAATTTAGATGCTATATTACTATAAGTATATATTATGTTTTCTGTAAACTGCTCAAAAATAATGTGTCTTTTGGCCTGGAAACGGTGATTTCACCTATGTATCCAGTATATTCAAAACTTACTTCATGGTGTGAGGAGATTTATTGTCATTTGGCCCTATAGTGCATTTGTCAGTGTAAAGGAAGAAGAACGGTTTTTCCAAAGAGAAAGGTATACCCAGTTATATTATATTGATGATTTTTCTGAAGAGCGTAGTTTCTCATAGTGCCCTTTACCATGAAAATACTACATTTCATCAGATAAATGATTGATACATACAATTTATCCCTGAGAATTATTTTTTCTGACTCTCTGGTCTTTTCTAGTAGAGCCCTGAGTAATCTTAAATTTTAATTTTTAACCTTGCTCTGGGTGAATACTCAATTTCACATCCATCACCTTTCTTATTAATAAAAATACCTGGGTTAGATTTCTCTCAAAGATCACCCGAATTAGAGAATCCTCTGCTTAGGGATCATAGACACATTCAGAGTTGGTGGAGGACATAATGGTGGTGTTGCTGGCATGACCTCAGCTGGTGTCAGAGTTGAATTGTAGGCTGTTGTTTGCCTTCCACACTACCAGGGTTATCCTGAAACAATTGCATGCAGGAGTTGGGGTTTGAATTAAAATGTAAAAAAAACCCTCAACAACCCAACCAAAAAACCCAACCAAACAAACTAGGAAAACGAAGAACATAAAGACACCAAACTGGAATGTCCCCAGCTAGCAGGCGTCAGTTCTCAAAGTCACTGGTGGTAATTCAGTACGGGGAGTGATGTCTTTGAGAAAAGCTGCCAAGAGGACTGAAAATTACCTACCAGTCTGAGATGTACTTTCTTAGAGTGGCTGATCTCTCATAGATGATTAAGCCCTTTCAGAAAAGCTACTTAACGTTATAAATTGATTCTCTTTAGGAACTGTGAGGAAGGAAGACACACTTGAAGAGAGTTAAGAATTAAACAAAGAGGCAATTTGTTTTCAGTTGCAGGCATGTTTCAAAGCGGTTTTACTCCCTGGTTACTACCTCCTTACTCTGCCATAGGGGGATACTTTGGGGGACAGAGCAGATTTTGGTTTGGGATTCTTTTCAGGGATTTGAGTGTTTTTTCTGCAAGCTCCTTAGCTGTCTGGTATCAGCCGAAACAGATTCTTCAAATATAATCCATATTAAAAATAATTGAACAGACTTTTAAGTGTTTGAAGGCCTTTATCTGAGCAGCAGTGAATAATCAGGACATTGGCTATTTCTGGTCTGCCTTAGTTCTACAGTTCCGTGCTTGTTGTTCCTATAGCTATCCAAGGGTTTACCATAAGAGTTCTCACTTGAATAATGCGATAAGAGCCCTGAATATAGGAACCGTTCATGCAAAGGGCAAGCCTCATGTGGCAGGAAATCCCAGTTATCCCTTTGAGGCTGTGCTCTCAGCCAGCCACATCTCTGCCAAAGCATACCGTAGGGAAAGGACGTTCCCTTACACAGTTACAAGTGCTTCATGATTAGTACAGGGCACCTCCAGCAAAACTGTCCTACTACGCCTCAGGGATATATTTTTTAGACGATTCTAGAATTAACTTTGCCAATGGCCTTTCTATGGGATCCTTTAGGAGCCTATATTCCTCGTCCATCTCCAAGAAATAAGATGAGATTTCGCTTTTTGAAGTCCTACAGGTATCTCTTCTAGTGGCTTATGGTGTAATTGACACTGCTAATTATTACAACTGTAGCTCTTTTTCATTCTACTATAGGATTATAATATATAAAAGTTTGGAAATGTATTAATTGCAAGCTCATATAGGCTTTGCTGATCATGTATATCAGGAAAATAATAATTGTTTCTGTGTGATTGGAAAATATTATGAGTAAGCAACCATGAAAATTAATGAAATTGCACTTTTAAAGCAAATAATAATTGTTACGCTTTCTGGCACTCCAGGTTGGGAAGAAAATAGATTAACATTTATGTCAGTGTTCTTATAAAAATACTAAATTTTAATATTATCTGTCCTTATTATAAGTAAACGTATTTATATGTTTATAAATATGACACACTGATACAGCATACCAAATCTGAACTAATACTTACAATTGAGCGGGTTTTGTGTAACCAGAAAACCGTTTTTGTTAAATATTGTTGTGTTCAACATTTTAATTAGTATAACCAATGAGAAAACCATTTAGATTCTATTTTGCCTTAGCTGTTATTTAAAAATAACAATAGTAAAATATGCTTTCCATTGCTCATTGTACTACTTTTCCAATTGAACCAATACATGTTTTCCAACTTCTTTGTTTTTATCTATAACAGATACAATGTACTTTTTCAAGTATGATTGTTCAGAAAGGATCCTCCCATTTGTATTTCATGCACTGAAGAACCTACTACATATCAACTTAGCGATAACTCTTTAAAATCAATTGGTGCAACAGTCACCTTTATTTGCGCAGGTGTACAGTATCAGATGCCCAAGAACCTAAGTGCTTTATGTAAGATTATTGATAGCAAAACCTGGCTAAGTACAGTCCAACTTCTCTCAACATTTTCTTTTGCAAAAGCTAGGTTTTTCATACAGAGGGAGCTGTTTTAATGACAAAAAGTAATAAGAACAGATAAAGGGATTTGACTAGAGAATATGAAGTGGTCTCTATAATAGTTTCTCAAAGTTCAAAACTAGGTCATATAATTCAATTGATTTTCTTAAGGCAATCTTTACAGATATTTTGCTTAAAGAAAGCTGCTCATGACTTACATCACAATATTTCAACTAGCATGTTAATACAGAATCTGGTTATATCTCAGTGATTAACTTATGTAAGTATAGCACATTGTCTGATTTTTCAATCTAACAAAGTGAAAATAATCTTGAAAGTTGTTTAAAAAAACATAAAGCAAAGAACTCTCTCTAAGGGCCAGAAAAGTGAATTAATTTTGTCTTACTCTAAAGAAAATGTCATATGTTTGTTTTTCAGGAGCTTTAAAGAATTAGCATGAGGTTGAAGATAATTTTATGAAAACTGGGTCATAGTTGTATTATGAATGTGAGCCATTTAGGGGTTTGCTATTTAATGTAACTATAAATTTTGACTGAGAACAGGACTAAAAATCCTTAATATACATATTGCCATGTCACTGCCATGGCTCCATTCACACTGTAGGTTATATTTAGAAATCTACTACAAAATTTTACAGTACCCAGTCCCTATGTAATATAATAACCTTGTTTATGTCAACTGACGGTTCTGCTCACGTCACTCAACTATCTGATGTCAAAGGGCTTTGGTTTCTAAAACTGAATACCTGATAGTACCATCCAGGCTTTCCATGATGAACATGGTTTAGCAAACCATGCTGTTCTACTTCATAACCTTAATTTAAATTGTGAAGTTGGCCATGATTTTAAAATTTCTTTTGCTACATTTTGGGCAAAAACATAGTGTTTCTTCCATGGGATACTCAGAATCTGTTAGTTAAATGGACCATTATGTTTTACGTTATATACTTCATTTTTTGGAGATTCTGTGATTCATTGATGCCCCCTTACAGCGAAATGGTGATTGGGAGTTTCTGTGCTGATCAGCATGTGCTGGGGTTTGCATTTTTCGGAAGGTGGTGGAAGAGCCAGGCTAATGCAGGCTAGTTTCCCAGAGTAGGAAAAAACCATGCCTTGAAATAATGCAATTTTTCTAGGAAGAGCTGGAGTGCAATGCAGTCACTTAGGGCTCCTCCTCCTCTGCCATTCCTATCAAATAAACCATGCCTTAAAGCCTCAGCAAATTGTGCTGAACAAAAACAGGAAGGCAGACCAGAAAAACTGGTAGAGATTCACTTAACGATTTCACTGTACGGAAGTGCAAATATTCACAGCATTAGATGTGGAGCCAAGGCCAGGAGTGGGTACTTCACAGATAAGGAAATTCAGGAGACAGCCAAAGCAGTTCAGAGTTTCAGTATGCTTTTGCAGGATGGAGAAAGAGGGGGGTTGTTTAGTTGTGCAGGCAGCTGTGCCCATCCTGCTGTCTGGCAGATGAATGTTCCTCTAGTCCAATACAAAGAAAATATTTGTAAACCTTTATTATGTTTCCATAATAAAGACAATCTTGCCTCTTCCCTTCAAAGACAATCTTACCTCTTCCCCTTCCTTTTTTCTCTTTTTTCTTTTTTTACCCCTTTCTTTTTAAAGCCTTAGTCTCTCTAAACTGAAGCACACCTCATTTCCTGAAACGCAGACAGGAATCTTGTTTCCTGCTGCATTTAGCTTTGTTCAGGAAAATACCAGATGTGACTGTAAAAAGTGAGTCCTAATAGTAGCACAGTTACACTTTAGAGCCTCCCAAGACCTCTGAAGAATGGATAGAGACAGAAGCCTTCTTCATGACCTTTGAATCCTATCACGCATGGATGACAAAGAACTAAAGCACCTATCAAATTTTCTTGGACGTAACCGAGATGCATGAATAAGAACATGTTATACGACACTCAGTCCTGCTGGATGCTAAACACCCACATCTCCCAATGACTTAATGACAAGTCCTCAGGACCACTTAGAAGATTCTCCAGAGGCAGCAGGATCTGCCCCTGTTGTCTGGCTCGTCATTAAGTCTTTTTTTCACAATAAAGGATTTGTGAATAACTCAGAGTGAAAATCTGCTGAGTTAAACCTGTTGGTGGAGGTAATGATGTAGAGGTTGTAAAAGTAAAATGGGTGTTACAGGGAAATTATACTGGCCATAGTATGCATTAAATTGAACAATCAAAGAATTAATAAATTCATTAAATCATTGCAGCATCAGAACTATGTCTGTTTGACTAGCTCTGGAGATACACTTCTGAGACAGTAATCATGAAACTTATATCTTCATATGGAAAAGAAAGAAGCATTCTTTGCTGTTTTATGTGAGCATCTTTTGTTCCTTCCTCTGCTTTCTTTCTGTTTTCCTTCTTTGGCTGCCATCTGGCATATTTCCCTGGACTAGAGAAATGGTCATGTGGCTGGAGCTACTGCCAACACCACTTCTGCAGCCAGCTGCTCCTGGCATTCGTACATAAGGAGAAAGATTCCCTCCTGCCAGATAATTGTACTCCAAGCCACTAAGCTCTCAGGAGCTGGGCTGGAAAGTGGAATCTCTGTGAAACAGCAATTTTCAGGAATCCCTTCCCTAAGGGGATTTCATGATGATGTCAAAGCTTTCTTAGTGAGCAGAGTGTAGCATTCTAACTTTTTTGTTATTATAAACCTTGTAGTGAAAAGGGAATAGAAACCACATTGAAGTTTATTACTTTATTTATTAGGGATTAGAGTACCAGCATGCTGGAACTAGTTTGGTTCTTTTTGACTAGTCATTAAACATTGTCTGGGAAATAAAATATTGGAATGTGTTAGTTCAGGTGAACAAAATGTCACACAGCCCTGTCACCACTGAGATGCTGTTTTGAGTCTCCCTCAGACCTTTTTTTTTAGACAAATCTGCATGCCAAAATATCATCATACCAAATTCAGACATTTGGTTAGGTTAATTTGAAATCTTGGGAGAAGTGGTAAAATAGCAAGGTATATTGCTAGTCAGGTTAAATAGCAGTAGGAAAGCAGGTGCAAGTGAATCATACCTGGTGTTGCTGCAGACTTACGTTCTTGACAAAACTGCCAAGAGTGTCCCTGATAGTAATATAAAGAGTCTCTATATTTATATTTACTTATATTATATTTATATCTCTACCATTTCCTGAAACGCCAGAAAGTGAAGTCCAGTCCATAGGTCCCCAACAGCAGGAAAAAAACAGAAGACAAGAAACATGTTCAAAAGTATCAAGCTTTTGCTTAAATTTCTCAGATGAGAAATCTCATCAAAATTGAATTTCTGTCAGTGTGACTTATTGCAGCTTTGGAGTAGCGTAACCTGAGTGCTTATTCTGTGGGATTTTGTTGTTCTTGCTGCTCCCTTGGACATGATTTGGTTAAATGTGAAATAAACAGAAAGCTGAAGCCTATCTATAGGTATTTTATCAACAAGTTTTTGCAATTTATGCTCAAGCAAGTTCTAACAGCCTAGACTGATGCTAAGCCAGAACCTGTATGAATAACTGTCAGGAAATGTTCTTTTGTACACAGTGAAGTAAATTATGATGACTAGTGTTGCTGCGGTTTACAATGAGTAAATGCCTGGGCTTTGCTGTTTGTGGCTGAAACAATCTCCATACACAGCTGGCCTTCGGCATTAGGCAGGGAGCAGACAGAATCTCTTGGGATGCAGAAGAAAGATTACAGCAACCATAAAGACCAAGAAATATTCCATTCGATTTGCAAATTTTAGTTGTCCATGGATATTTATGTTAATGTCAGGACTATCTGACTTGCAATTCCCTGATGTATAATAAATTCTAGGAGCAGTATAAATAGATCTATCATTCAATCTGAAACCGAATACATCAGGAACAAGCTGACTCTAGTTCAGCATGTACCATGTCAAAATGTAATTAATTTCTAGATACAGCATTTTAAAAAAGAAGTGGTACGGGGGGTAACCTAAAAATGTTTGGTTTATGCCACTGTAGAGTATGTTTATGTCCATTGTGGATCTGCACAGCTGATTTTTGATTGCAAAGGAAGTTGGAAAAACTGGAATTTCTAACTGATACTAGTCAATGCAATTTCTTTCTGACCTCCAGAAACCACTAAGTTCTACAGGTCATTGCATGTTTCAGTTGTCTCTATGAAAGCCGTATGTGAGTGTTAATTGAAAATTTCTGCAAATTCTAAAAGGTAATTTAAGGTTCTAATATGTCTTTCTTCAGAAGGCAAAAAAGAAACAAGGAAGGGTCTGGCACACACCCCCATCTGGTGTCTTTAGCAATAGGAGCGTTGTTATATTTCATCACAGGGGTGGTCTGTCCCAGCTAATCCAGCTCCTGATCTGTGACAGCAGCCAGCAGCAAACATTTCAGAGAGAACAGTAAAAAACTTGGTGGTTCCAGTATAATCTTCCTTGAGGGAAAATCTCCTCAACATCTTCAGTAATTCCCTATGTATGAGTACTGCAGAACTGTCCTTACAGTGTGTATTGCTTACTCTAAGAAGCCTGAATATTTTATTTATTTACACCAAATTTTGACCATTTTTTGGTAAAAAAGTGGATGAATTCTTGGTTTCAGCAGTATCTTTTGACACTCACTTCCACGGTTGAACTCTCTGGGATGTGCAGGAGTTTCTTCATTCTGTTACCGTCTTTTGTTTTGGAATATTTTATGTAGTATTACAATCTTATGTTGCTAAAGGATTAGTTATTTATGTTTTACCACACTTGCTCACCAGCTTTTTAAGTAAGCTATGTTTTCACTGCCTGTTTCTACATGGAAAAATGTGTCCGTATCATTCATGTTGCACATCTCTAAGCCCTCCTGCTATTGTAATGTTCCTTCTAATGCAGAGTGACTACCCGAAGCTTCTGATGAGGACACATGGTTTAGATAAATTACAATATTCCTATTCTTATGGAAATATCATTCTCATGACTTTTCTGTTAAGACATTTCCGTTATTACCCTCTATTTCATTTCTGATGTAGTTAAACAGATTTGCTAATTAACTAATTTCAGTCATGAGTAATAACCTCCCATTCCATTAAATACCTGGTAGTTTCTGTACTGGACAGACTAGATATTGTGTGGCTTTAACTCCCTTGGAATAGTCTCACTTCCATTACTATGTAGTATTTCTCTTGTTCCGTTTATGCCCATGCTCTTTCCTCCGAGGGAAGTTTACAAGGACACGGTATTGAGTGAAGGCAACAGGGATCATTGCAGGAGGTAGAATTTCAATCGCACTGGAAATGTATTTCTAAAAGATAAAAAATGCCTTGTGATGGATAGCCAGTTTTACACAATTTTCTATGGAAAGAACATTTCTTTTTATTTAGGATAATGACATACAAGATGAGATGTTGATTTTTTTATAGCCTCTCTTCTTCAGGATTACTGACTTTTTAGGAGGTTAGAAAGTCCTTCAGGCAAGCTGCCAGAATCCAGGCAACCACAGAAATAGGGGGTCTCAGCAGTAGGAAGAGACAGGAACTTCCCATCAGCATACTTACACAGTTGGTCATTATATACGTGTGTATTATATATACAGTATGCACACACAGAGGCATATGCGTGTATGTATATCCTACACTGAAGTAAGCAAACTGTCAGAAGTTTGCCAGGAAGAAGCTGAATACACAGTACTTACTTTATTGTTTGTCCACATGAACTCAGCTTTCCTTTATTTATTTTACCTTTGCAACATTTCCAGTCAATACTGGGCTTAGCTTTCACAGGCTTTGGTACAAATTTCTGTTGAAGTTGTAAAAGCAAAATGACACAGCAGAATAAACAACAGCAAAGACTATCTATCGTCTCTCCTAAGCACGATCAGATGTACTCCTGTTAACACTAGCTGAAGTTATTTAGCTAGTGAAGAAACCTAAAATGGAAGAAACCTAAAATGGAAGAAAGCAAAACTACTTAAATGGGATATAATTGCCTCCAGATGGAAAATGGGAGGACTCATATTTTCTTGGTTACCACAGATGTAGGTGAAGCAAAAAGCCAAATATAAAAGAGAAAAATGCAAAATAACTCCAGCTCAAGATACATGTGTATTACTCTAATATACCCTATGAGTTATCTTGTGAATCTAACTTAAACTGCAGTTGCTGTGAAGTGAGCTATACCAGATATTTCAGTGTCCTCATGACACTTCATCCGGAGGCACCTTTTCCTTTCCCGAGCTCTTTCCAGGCATGACTGCGTAACTGCAGCTCTTGTTATAAGTCACCACAGAAGTACTAGCACCAATCAAAAGCAGTTGGGCAGGTTGACACTCTTCAGTGGCTTTCTTTCCACTTGCTTTGTCAGGAATTATATTTGGCCCACATCGGATCTGCTGTGAGATGTATGTGCTCTCTCACATACAGAGAAAACACAGGGAGTTCACATGCCAAGGGAAAGTTTGCCATTTTCTTAAATTGTGAATTTTCTGCTTCTGTATATGACCATTTTAGGTGCACAGAGCACAAGGAGGATGGATGGGTAGATGAAAATTTTGTCCCTTCCAAAGGGGAATGTGTGCCTAGGGAACAGTACATCAGGGTCTGTTGTTTTGTTTTGTGGTTGTTTTTTTGTTTCAAATTAGAAACACTCTAGTCTCTTCTGTTCCATTTAAAATTCTCTTTTCCTTTTGATAAACTGAAATGTGGCAATACCTGGAACTCATAATTGCCAATTAAAATATTGGAGATGGAGCAGGATCTGCTGCTTTAACAGCTGTAATGTTAGGCAGAAGCATCATGTAGCACTATGCCAATGACACAGTTTTTTTACCTTAATCCACGTGACACTAATAGGAGTGGATATTTTCTTACGTTTACTTGGTTTTCCTAAGTGTGTGAAACATGTTTTGACTTGTAGGTGACCTTCAAATTACGTAATTTTTCCTTGCTTTTTCTCTTCTAACTAGTAAAATAAAAAATAAAATGGAAAAGAATATGGTCATGCAAACATTAAATGGGAAAAGCAGAGAAGTCAGCTGTTTTAAGCAACAAAGTTCATCTGGTTTATATCATGCTTTGGAAGCCTAGCCAAATGTTTCAACATCATTTGCACTCTGTTGAACGAGGGCCAGAACAGTCAGAAAATTGGTAATTTGAAAACTGGGGTATGTCTGTAAAACAGCAGACATAAAATCCCCTGAGTTAGGCTTTTATTCATGGCAGAGGAGAAAATAAAGTTTCTTCTAAACATTGTAGGAGGAAAAAACCTCCCATGAATTTGTTATGAAATATCTGGAAGTAATGGGTTCCTGAACAGAAACATCATGGGCACCTGAGAATTAGGAAGAAGTTTACATTATACTAGCATGTGTGATTAATCGTGTTAGCCTTCTGAAACAAAATATTTACTTTTGCAGATATTTTTCTATTTCAAATAGGAAAAAAGCACCCTTCATATAATTTCTTAACATTAATCCCCACATCCAGATCATTCCCTTAACGAAGGAATCATGCAGTCTTGATGAGCATGTAAGCTGCAAACTGTATTTGTTCCATGTTTCCTCTTGGCTGCCATCTCTGTTTAAGCTCTCTCCCACATGACACAGTACAGTGTATATTGGAATATAGCATAGTTCGAGGCTTACCCAAATTTGGCATAAAAATAAATGTAGTTCTGTTTTCTGATAAACTCTGCTTGGGAGCATAGAAACCAGAAGGGATTATAGCCAAAGTGGTTTTGCAACACAAATATCAGCACGTTTTAATGCCAAAATTATACATATGTTTATAGATAAGAACATTGATGATATAACACAGATGGTATACTGATTCATACTTGTTGCCAATAGCAAAATGTAGTGTGATATCAATAAAAATCCATTTGAAGATACAGATGAAATTTCATCCTCACATGCAGAGAAACAGATACCTCTGATCCACCAAGATCTTAAGTTTTGCTGTCACAGTTCCTGCTTGGCTATCCCTGTTAGGATATCTTAAAAAGATACAAAATTTTAATTGTGTTGTGCATACTTTTCAGTCTGGACTCCTTAATACACTCAATATCAGCCTGCAAATCTAAATAAAGCTTAGAAATACATAGTAATCCAGGTAGTGTCTGTTAAACACATAATCATATCATGATTGTCTCACTCATGCTGAATGTCAAAAACTGTATGTTTCTGTAAAATTTTGATGTGAAAGCTTTTTTTGAGGTAGCTTGTTGCTATCAGAAAGTGCTAGCTGGACTGGTTTTAGTGAAGGCCATGTGAAGGCCCTGATTTTTTTTTTTTTGTTTTGTTTGGTTTTGTTTTGTTTTGTTTGTATCTAAACAGTGAATGAAAGAGCCCAGGAATCCTTCCAGCTGGTGAACAAGGACCAGCTGGCATGATAAGGCTAGTGCCCATGATGCTAGCCTCTCCTGCTCCCCAGAGCTGAATGTGAGGGCACAGAATACCCATCTGGAGAGCTCCTTGGTTCGGGGCTCAGGTGGCCCTGGTAGCCTCCAAACCAAGAAGCGTTTACGCCCTTTCTGCTCCATTAAAATGAACTGATCGCAGTTGTCTGCTCGATTATGTGTTACTCTGCTTGAGTGTATTACAGTACTTGCAACTCCAACTTATTCTGATTATGCCTTGGAGAGTTTTTTTTTAAAAACCTTTTTTTTAAAGGGTTACCCAAACAGAGAAAAGCCAAGAGTTCCTTAAGGTGCAGCTTGAGATATTCATTTATTAGTTGGACTGTAGGAGCTTTGAGGAAAATACCTTTGTGAGGCTGGAAATAATGTTCCAGACGTTACCAGGGCAGGGTAATGTGACTTCGACTGTCATATTCTGAAAACTTTATCTATCAAAAATTCTGCTTTTCACAGCAGAGGGTGGAAGTGTGACCCAGACTGCTCCTCACAATACCCTACTCTTTCCTCTGGAGTTCAAAGTGTAAAGTTGTTAGATGTTAAGGTATTCACCCAGGCTGCTATTAGCATTCAAAACTCACCAGCCTCTTCTCCCCTCATACTCTTTCAAGATACAGATTTCCCAGCAGTGTGATGGGACTCTTCTGAGATGTAAAGAAAGTAGTAGACAACTTTGGACAAGCTCTGCTCTCCCCACTGAGACACAGATTGGCTAAATTTGCACTCTCTTCACCCTTTCAAAGGAACCATTGATCTTTGACCAAGAAGATATTTTATAGTTTGGACCATTCATTTTGAATGAATTTGTCACTTTTATTATAGTTTATAATAGCTATTATAAGTTTAAATGGGGGATGATAAAAAGCAGTCAGAGAATGTCAGTGAAAATTGCTACAGTGCAGAACTGCCTGATGGAGCTGCAGTTGGCCAGATTCTTAACTTGGATAAAGATAAATAAATGAATGTTATTAGTAATTTATTGCAAATATCTCATATGGTACTTCTAAATGGTTTAGATAACATTTCTCTTTGGTACAATGTATCTTTTTGAACCTGGAACATTTAATTCACTGTTAAATGTCATACACTCTGTTACTATAAAAGGATAAGAGTAAAACTGCTTCAAAGTACACACTGTTTCAGTAAGACATGAGCTTGTTCATGCCAGCTCTTTGGGTTTACTGACAGTCACTTCCTTAAAAATAGCAGCCTTAGGAGTTTGTGGTAACAATCTAAAGAATTCTTAGACATCTGCATTTGAAGTCCTACAGCTCTTATTCTAACTTTGGTGCAGCATCATAATTTTTGCATTTATATTGGATAGGTTAGGAAAGTGAAGTATGAGTATACTGTTAGAAAGACATTATGGCTTTACATTCTTAATGAAAGGGGTTTTTTTTCTTCAATAAATTTTACATCTGTAGTTTAGGAACATTTTTATATTCAATATTTTTACGTATAACCTAAATAATTGTTTTTCATTACAGTTGTTACCTATTCCTGTTCTTTAACTGAAGTCATCACAGAATTTCTGCCATGTTTTTGAAATTTATTTCTGGCATACAAATTGCCTGCTGTAGTTACCTTCCTTCTGTTTGTTGTGTCACTAAGTGTACGTAATAACACTACGATTTGATTTACCATTAGTAGAGTAACACTTTCCTCACAGCACATTTATGGAAAACCCTTTTATTGTCATACTTGGCAGGAAGATAAGAAAATGTTGTCTTTGTGTGTTTCTTGTAATCTAGAGGTCTGCTTAGGCGTTTTCAGCATCTTTTTAAGTTAGAATTCAACTAGTCTGAAATTATTTTTCAGCTGGAAATGTTGAGTTGCACAGTAGCTTCTTGATATCTGTGGGCTGAGAGCTGCAAATTAATAAATGGGTAACTGCAGAATATTCAGAGGGGTCACAGAATTAACTTCTTTCACAGCTTTAATACCCAGCTTTGATCTGGCCACCTGACAGTAAAATAAGGGGCAGAGTAGAAAGGAGAGAACTGTTAGGGGAGAAAAGCATTCAGACAAAGGAGGTAGTGTACTACGGTGACGTACGACCACTGTCTAAGCAATCATTAGCAAAAGCTGCGTCATACTGCTGCAGCTCAGTTCTTTTATTTCTCCGTTTTGCAAGGCTGAAATTGTTTTCCAGCTGCCTAGAGCTTTTTGATCTGTAATACCTGTCTTCAGCCAAACAAGATTTGCAGCTCCTTAGGAACAGAAGTTCCTGGAGGTGACAGTCTGCCCCACTGATTTACCTTTGTAGATATGCCTTACTGAGTTCAAGAGTTGAAGATGTAGATTCCCCTTTCCTGAATATAAATTAACCTAATCGAATTATTTATATAATCATAACCAATGATTTGTCTAATGTTCAGGCGAAGTTCAGAGCCATCCCAAGTTGCCAGTAGCAAGCAGCACCTTCATCAGAGTCGTTTGCTCAAAGAGTTGTGGCCAGGGCACAGAGTCTAGTTGGAGGCCTGTGACTAGTGGTGTTCCCCAGGGATCAGTACTGGGCCCAGTCTGGTGGGAACAGAGTGTACCCTCAGCAAGTTTGCTGATGACACAAAACTGAGAGGAGCAGCTGATACACCAGAAGGCTGTGCCGCTGTTCAGTGAGACCTGGACTGGCTGGAGAGTTGGGCAGAGAGGAACCCAGTGAAGTTCAACAAGGGCAAGTGTGGGGTCCTGCGCCTGGGAAGGAATAACCCCAGGCACCGTTACATGCTGGGGATTGACCTGTTGGAAAGCAGCTCTGCAGTGAGGGATCTGAAGGTCCTGGGGCACAGTCAGTTGACCATGAGCCAGCAGGTCGAGGGAGGTCATCCTCCCCTCTACTCTGCCCTAGTGAGGCCACACCTGGAGCCCTGTGTCCAGATCTGGGCTCCCCAGTTCAAGAAAGACAGGGAACTACTGAAGGGTATCTAGTGGACAACTACAGAGATGATCAGGGGAATGAAGCACCTCTCTTATGAGGAAAGGCTGAGAGATCTGGGTCTGTTCAGCCTGGAGAAGAATCATAGAATGGTTTGGGTTGGAAGGGACATTAAAGATCATCTTATCAATGCTTATAAATATCTAAAGGGCGGGTGTCAAGAGGATGGGGCCAGGTTCTTTTCAGTGGCCCCCAGCGACAGAGCAAGGGTCAGTGGGCACAAACTGGAACGCTGAAATTCCACCTCACCGTGAAGACATACTTCTTTGAGTGTGCCAGAGCACTGGACCAGGCTGCCCAGAGAGGTTGTGGAGTCTCCGTCTCTGGAGATATTCAAAACCCTGGACACATTCCTGTGCAACGTGCTCTAGGTGAACCTACTTTGGCAGGGGGTTTGGACTGGATGATCTCTGAAGGCCCCTTCCAAGCCCTACCATTCTCTGATTCTTTAACAGCTTCATTACAGTTTTAAAGGCAAAATTTTATGGAAAAGCCCTAGCTGTTTTGTGGACAAACATGGCAGGCCAGTGGTGCTGTCATGCAGAAAATTCCTCTTTGAGGCCTCAGATCGTATTCATAAAATTTTTACACTGTTGTGTGTCAGCTCTATATCTCTCACAGTCACTGTAATCTCAGAAGCATTTATTGCATTTCATTTTCCAGAGCAACACTACCATGCTTAATTTATCATCCAGGCAAAAGATTTTGTTTGTGGTTCTAGTTTACAGATTTTCAAAATACATCAACTACATGCTAATGCCTCCATCGATTAATTTTAATCAAAAATATGGCAGAAAACTTAAAGGTTTTCAAAGACCTTTTTAATGAAAGAAATACCATTTAAGTAATGCTACTGGAAACGTAATTTACAGACTTAGCTGCCTTACTGTCTAACTCACCCAAGTGGCCTGCAAGTGCTGACATTTTACAGAATCGTAGAATGCTTTGGGTTGGAAGGGACCTTAACCACGTAGTTCCAACCCCCCTGCCATCGGCAGGGACACCTTCCACTAGACCAGGTTGCTCAAAGCCTCATCCAGCCTGGCCTTGAACACTGCCAGGGATGGGGCACCCACAGCTTCTCTGGGCAACGAGTTTCAGGGCCTCACCACCCTCTCCGTGGAGTATTTCTTCCTGATATCCAATCTAAATCCCCCCGCTTTCATTTTAAAGCCATTGCCCCTTGTCCTATCACTACAGGCCCTTGTAAAAAGTCCCCCCACCAGCTTTCTTGTGGGCCCCTTTCAAGTACTGGAAGGTGCTGTAAGGCCTCCCTGGAGCCCTCTCTTCCCTTGGCTGAACAAGCCCAACTCTCTCAGCCTATCCCCACAGCAGAGGCACTCCAGCCCTCTGAGCATCTTCACAGCCATCCTCTGGACTCGCTCCAACTGTTCGATATCCTTCTTATTCTGAGGGCTCCTCAGCTGGATGCAATACAGCAGATGGGGTCTCACAGCAGCAGAGTAGAGTGGGAGAATCCCCTCCCTCGACCTACTGGCCACACTTCTCTTGATACAGCCCAGAATACAGTTGGCTTTCTTTCTGGGCTGTCAGAACATATTTTCTGGAATATCAACTCACAGGACCAAAACAGCATTCCCGCTCCCCACATGCCCTTAGGTCTGTATACTTTAAAATAATAGGCACTTTGAACCAGTACTACTTGAGCGCCTCTGTCTTTGAACTGATGAAAAGTGATGTGATGAACACTGTAAAATTTAGGTCATGTAAAATATAACCTTGAAAGCTTGCATTTAATCTTCACTTCTTCTGAGATGGTATGCAAAGTTAATTTTTGGTGGTGAGGAAGTCAAGAGTTTTTTGTTGTTACTGCTTTCCATTTTTAGTTCAAATACAAATCTTGTATTTGATTTTTCCTCTTCAAGAAAGAAAAATTTTGGAGGCCTAATTGAACTGGACATCACAGTACAACTGTAAGACACTGTTGAATGTTGAATATTCTTGATGCTACTATACATAAAACAAATGCACTATAAAATAATCATACCTTTTACTTGTCATTTGGTATGCACTGAAGTTCATGGACAGTCTTCTGTAGGACACTGCTGTTAGTGTCTGGTGTGCTCAACAGATCGAAGTACAGGGAAAAATTTTCAGGAATTAGCTCTTAGACGTCTATTTGATTTAGTTCAGCTTTGAGGCTTCCATGTTTTGTGAGAAAGCAGTAAAAATTGTGACACAGTGCTCAGAAAAAAATGCTGGGGTAGTTCAGATTCTTGGTAATTATACCAGAAAATTTACAGGGAAAAATGCTTTCCAAGATACATGCGAAACTGTGTGAACTGAACTGAAATGGACCTGTCTTGCTGAGATGAGTGTCAGGAAAGTGACATACCATAAGAAATAATTCAGATTGGTTGAAACCAGGGAAAATACCCGGACTGTGAATGGTTTTAAGAATCATTTAGCATGAAATTCCAATGGGTAACTCAGCAGTAGGGATATCTTCATATTTCTAACTTTTATGTGTTGGGAGAGAAAAGTGACAGCAGAGCACACATGAACAAAGATACACCATTGAGATGTGAAGAGGGTCTCCAGTTGTTCATCCAAATAGAAACCTGGTAAATTAAGCTGCAAAGGCTTTAGCTCATTATTCATGATTCATTTTATTTTTTGTTGCGATAGTTACTATATTTTAAAATAAAGACATAAGACCATATTTGTTAGGTCTCTTACTCTACCTGCAAACAGACTTTTGAAAAAGTATCGCAATATATTATTGGTGGTGCTTTTTTCTCTACATAACCACTCACTGTACTGGGGTTTTTTCTGTGCTTGATTTTTCCTATAACATAAAGATGGTATTTTCTGAAGTTATAATGCAAAATGAGGCAGGAAACTGTTATCAACAGTCATCAACTTCAATTTATAAATCAATTCTACGGGAAGAAGAAAGAGAGTAAAAGTCAGTGTGTGTATCTAAAATCTGTCATGTAAACTAAATGCACTGAGCAGTTAAATATCACTTTGTAGATGTGTCTGCTGTAGCAGGGCTTAGTCCTTCAGGAATAATGGCCTGTCAGCTGAACCTGAAAAAGATCTCAGACAGATTTCAGATGTGGATGAGAAAATAAACAGCGGGAGTAGAACTGAGATCTGAAGTCTAAATTGAATAAAAGCAAGTAAAGTATTACTGGAACATGTTCTGTATGATCTTATTTTAAAATGCCTCTGGGGAGGGGTGGGGGTTAGTAGTAGTAGCAGTATTTGTTTATAATATGTGTTTATTTTTTGTTACTATTATACCTACTAAGGGAAGAGCAACATCATCTGTTGCTCCAGTAAGCTGCTCCAGCTTATCATAAGGGCTTGTGTTAAAAAAGCTGAAGTGGGATAAATTTGTGATGTGTACTGATTTAAACCACAGATTCCTGTCTACAGCACAGATGAGAATTACTGAACTTCTATCAGTTCCGTAGATCTGTGGATAAATCCCTGCAGGAGAGAAAGACGCAAGTTATTTATTTTGTTTTAAATTATGTGTATTGAAAGAGTTTAAAGATTAAGTTTAATATTGAAACTAAAACTAGACCAAAACCAGTCTGTGTATAGGATGAAAGGATGACTGTAGTGTAGGAGAGGCCTTAAGGTTGTTTAGAAGTGATTTAACTATCCTGATGCTCAGTGGCTTTTTTTTCATTAAGATTTTGGTTGCTGATAAGAGTTGAAGAGAACTTTGTGTCAAGGAAATAGCCAAAGCCACCAATCAACAGAAATATCAAAACCTATAGATCCTACATCTGCTCCTCATCAGTGTACTGCTCTTTCATTATGCACTGGATGTTGTCATGGAAACCACGTAAGTCAAAATACACAAGCTCTGAAATCTAGAATCATCTTTCTGAAGCAATGGAAGAAAGTCGGAAACAGCAGTGACCACGTGGTGTCTCATCCCTCAACGTGACACAGCAAAGGACACCTAACAATATCTTTAAAAAGCTTGGGAATTAAAAGTTGTCATTTTACTGGACACTAAATTAACAGAATTCACAGAGACATCGGGTTTTTTCAATCTTATCTATTCCTCCTCCTCCCACTGGCTACTTTCTAGTCTATAGATTCTGTTTGTCTCTTTCACTCTGTATGGATCTGCTGTTTGTTCCCTTTGCAGCATCCCTTTCTTCTTCACAGATATTGCATTTTTTATTCTCTAGGTCTAATTAATGGACAGAATTAGATTAAACTAAGAACACATTTAGTTCTAATTCATATTAGTCTCATTTACTGCTTCTTAGATCTAGATGAAAGGATTGTGTATGCAAACTTTGTTCCCTTTTCTAGGACTGTCAGCTCACTTTTGAAAGACATCTTTACAAATATGGCTTCTCTAGAAATGTCTGGCATTGATTCTGAACTTATAAAATTAACAAGTTTAAACTCCGGTTTTTTGGTATTACAGATTTCATTGTCAGTAACTACATTTTTGAAAACTTCGATTCAGATCCTAGAAGAATAGTCTCAGATCCTGCCCTGGTTTATTTCAAGTAACAAAACAATCCTCCTCTGACATTCTTGTTAAAAGCAGGCATTGTTTTGGTACAAATCACTGCTGGCCCACATTTCAGAAATACGTGGTCATTCCTAACAAGGTTGAGAATGAGTAGACCTGAAGGTACTCTGTTCCTGAGAGCTCAGCCTCCTCCCTGAGACCCCTGAGCCTCCAGTGGTGTGCAGCCTGGCACACACCTGTGTTACTCCTTCATACACTGGCACTGTGTGTGCAGGAGCTCCTGTATTAAAAAAAAATTGCATATCATCAGACAAGAGGACATGAATCCTTTATGAGCTGCAAGGCTGAGGACTGGAATCATAATTTTAGTAGCTGTGGCTTTTAAATGGGTTTCTAATTTGCTTGAGTTTAAATAATCTATTTCTGTTTCTAGGTTACTCTTATCCTCTAGATAGTTGAAAATTTATTAAAGATTAAAAAATTCCTGAGTCTGTATTTTCCTTAGGTGTCTTTCTGAGAAAGAATATCGGAAGAATGAGCGGTTGCTATAATCTCCTTCTGTGTAAGCCTTTTCAGAGGAAAGATTTCTGCCCAGAGCTTTCTCTAAAATGATGACTTTTTGAACCAGCTGGCCAAGGGTCATAAAGCAAGTAATCCGTACAGGGCTTGAGTGGGGCAACTGTCAGAAAAAACGGTGCAGATGCAAACCATGCATTAGGAGAACATCCGATGCACTGCTTCGAGGACATTCTTTGGACAAGAAAGTTTGGGATGACTGAGCTTCAAATGTTCATAACATTATTAAATTCATTAATACGTTAAATATAATTTAAAATAAGCATTGAAGAAGTCATATCTTTTGAACTGCCATCAGCACAATATGTATTAGATTGAGAACTTTTTAAGAAAAAGCCCTAGTAGCCTATCCTTATCTTTGTAAGGATGGCATCCTAACTGAGAAATGTTTTATATGCCAAGACCCTTCTTTCAGTTGTAAAAGGCAAAAGTGAATCATTTATTTGTGTTCTTTTCCAGAATTACGGAACATGATGGAGAGAAACAAAAGGGAAAAAAACAATCCCACCAGTTTTTCTCTTTTAAAATATCACCATATCTGGGTGCTGAACAGCTGTACATGACTTTTTGCGGGACTGATTTTATTTAGATATATAGAAGTTGCGTAAACAGCAAACGTAAATTTCATCATTTTATAAGTTCATATTCCAGAGACAGAGATGTGCCTCTTGCTGTGATCTGTAAAACTGCCAGTGTATTTTGAATGTTAGATCAGATTAGATAATTGTTATGAAATGAGTGCTTATGAGCATGGAACATTTTAAAAGGTATTCCTACAGCCAACATTTCATGTCAGTAGTAGTCTCTAACAATGTTTGCAGTATCTAATATAACCGTTTTCTGAATTGTTAAAATAGTGTGAGTATCAAAGAAAAGACTTTACTGTTGCAATATTGGTAGATCTATATCTTTCTTAAGTTTTCTATAAATGAATTGATGATTTTCATGTAATCTTTCACATATTCTTAGAGAAGTTGCTTTTTTTGGAGTACTTTAAAGGTAATTTGAGGTGGAATTAAAGGAGAATAAGAATTCAGAATGGTCTTTGCAGCCCAGCATGTTTTAATTTTTAACCTTCTCTTCTATGTGTAACCAAACAAACCACCTTTCAAAGTTACATGTAAAATGCTGATAGTAAAATGAAAACGCTGACTCTAGTTTTCCTAGGTTTCATGCAAACACACTGAAATACAGCCCAGATGGTCTCTAAAGTAACCAATAGTGAGCATATTCTGTAATACACGATGCTTAAACTAAGTAGTTTCAAATAATAACTGCTGTAGTTTAGATTTATTTGTACTGTAAGTTTGTATAAAATCATTAAATATACTTTACCGATACAGCATACTATAAATCTCTATTGGCACAGGGACATGATTTATACAAAACAAACTGCCAAACACAATTTAATATGTGCACTCTAATTTTGCACTGGATCTGTGACCAATTTCAACACACACTTAAAATAATTTTCAATTATTTTAGCCCTTGCATAACTGTTTCTTAATTTCTTGAGTATTCTCAAGTTTCTGGCATGTGCAAAACAGATTCAAGGTGTGGCATGGACATAGTTGTCCAAGGAGCTCATGATTTTTGTGAGAAACATGACACAATTGTGAAAAGACAACTTAACTGTTTGGAGAAGAGGTAGTCACCATAAAATGTAGATCTACTGACATAGTAAGATTTCCGTGAACACAACAAGCCTAGGATTTTACTCAAGCTTAAACAAAATGTAAGACCCAGTTGTGCTCTTGCCATTCGCTGACGTGGCCATTCTCTGGCCATTCTAGGAAGATCATGTTTTGCTGGGTGATTTAAAAGAGAACGTTGAAGGGATATGAAATTTGATGGAGTCTTATTCCCTGCACACAGGGTCTAAATAAAAAGCACAAAACGCTAGAGAAAGAAGCAAAGATTGGTGACTGAAGCAGTCTTTATTATTAGAATGAAGACAAACTAATAGATACAGCGGACATGAAAATGTCTTAGAGAAAACAGAATGAAATTTATGTAGAAAATACAGATTTCATATATGAAGGGACCATACATAGGAGCATACAAATGGAATCATACTGTTGAAGTGGTGAGCAAGAAAGATGTGTCAGTCTTTTTTGCCTAGAAAGTCAAGTGCAGTAGGGAATAAAGGTCTGATCATGTTTTGAGACTCTGGACAGGATAATTCTTAGAAGTATTATCCAAGTGGAAGCAATGATACTCAGCTATAGCAAGGCTAGCTTGGCAAAAATGAAGAATCAAGCCTGAAAACATTTTATATAGTATGAATATGTGACAGTGCTATTTCCACATAACAGAAAAACCTATGAGATAATGCTCATTTAAAGTTCAGTTTCAACGTTTTGCTTCTATGGGCGTATCAGAACATGGTATGAGAAGCATGGCTAGGTAAAATGAGCTAAGAATTTAATACAGAAGGCTACATAATGGCTCCTAATATAAACCCAGTGTTTAAAACTATTTATATAGATTTACAACAGTGGATAAGAAAGAAGATGTCAAAACCACGATTAGCTTTGGAGAAGATGCAGGGTGAAACTGAGAGAAGAAAACAAGATTTGAGTTGGGCAGCAGAGTTGAAATATGAGAAGAGAGAATGCTGAGTGTGAAAGAAATTTAAGTGAGGGAGAAGTTTCTGGCTTCAAAATCTGTCAGAGCTCAAGGAGAATGAAAACAAGATTTGACCAGGAGGAGGTCATTTGAAGCACTGATTGATACTGATAGCAAATTAAATACTGAAAATCTGTTCGGTTTAGACCAGACCAATTACAGCTATTTAGAGAACAAAACTCAAAACTGACATTTTTTAACTTTTGTACTTTACACCTGAGACATAATGTATTTTTAGCGGGTCACAGTCATGACCAAGTAGCTCTTCTTATGAGGAATTAGTAATTCTAACCTTTCTAAAAAGCTACCATGACAAAGGTTATGTTATTTGAAAAAGCATATTACTCTAAAAGCAAATCTATTTAGAGGAAAAGTTATTTTCAATTCGTTGTTTGATTTACAAAAGAGTGGGGGGAAAAGTTTCATATTGCTTCAAAGAAGTGACAATATTTAAGTTTATTATGTTTGAGAAAGTAAAACTTTCAAAAGATATCAGGTTGAGAGGTGTCTGGTTATCTGGATTCTTCTGGAGGTAGACTTTTGTAAAAAAAGGAGTTACTTAAGCCCAGGCCCCTTAATTGATTTGAACTGTTCCTTGTTGTCATTGAAAATTATCTGAAGTAGGTCATCAGTAATGGACTTGGAAACATGTTGATCACAGAAGGGAAGTGAACAGGTAGGACTTCCCATTGCGACGGTACATTGATGATGTTTTTTTAGGAAATGTGTGGTAAGCTTTAGGAACACCCTTTATTTAAAAAATAAACTAAGTCAGGAAAGAGAAAGACTTGGTGCCTTTCCTCTTTTTTTTTTTTTTTTTTTTTAATTAAAAATTCTTTCTTCTGCATTTAGCACAGCAGCAAACGTCTAGAGGGAAGTTAGTTGGATTGGATTCAGTAGTTAAAAATAGAGAGCCTTTGCTAATCAGCTACTGAAGGAGAGTATCAAGAGAAGAGAAAAGGTTGATTTGCTGTGTTAGAAGGCTGTCATTAGGTTATGTCAAAGGAAAACACTAGGGAAGCATCAAGTAAAACTTTGCTGGTTTCAGGATTGCTGTCCTACATGTAAATGTGCCTCTATGGAAACCTGTGTAATATTTTGAGCTATGACGTATGTTCAGGAATTTGATGACACACAGAGTATCTGTTTTACTCATACAAAGGCAAAGAGGAAAGATGCACATTGTCCATGTCCAGTGTGGCACGCATTGGCAAAACTGAAATGCTTGCATCCAATTTCTGCAATTTATACATCCACAATAACATGAAGTTTCTGGCTATCATCATCTCTGGTGGTATTTAACAGTCAGTGTAGCTGTCAGTTTCTTTGAGATTGATTCTGCAACATGCTTTTCTTATGTCTGATACCTTGTCTGATAAGGGAAAAATCAAAAATAAATAGTTCAGCTAGAACTAATAAATTAGCCCTAAATTGGGGAGAAATTTAGAATCAGTGAAGATGAGAACACTCTGTTTCTTCCCTTGCAGATTCAAGGGAAGTCAATCTTACGTAAGTTTTAAGTGGTAGGCATAGGTGATATATCATATATTTTATATACATTCCTGTTGACTGCTTTACTTTTTCTGCCCCTCTGGGAAGGAAGGGGTGAGAGGTCAGAGGTGTAGCTTTTTTGAATCATGATGGTTACTACATTAGTCATGGACTGGTGAGGTGATCTCTCACAGGATCCAGATAAGATGTGAAGCCAAATACAAAAATTACTTTGAAATATACATTTCTATAAAAGCCAAATTTTTAATCCTATTTACATTCAGCTCAACTGCTACAAGTAAGGGAGTGAAGAGGAAAAAACCATAGTGTTATAGAAGCTTATAGGTTTTAGGCTGGCACCATAGCATTTAGCAAATACATCTTGAATCTGGGTTTCTAGTGTAAAATAGTCAGGGAGCCATAGTCCACAGAAAGACAGATAGACAGCTGTGAGGAGCAGTCCTGTCTGTCTTAAAATAGAATCATGGAAATAGACTACGCCTGTCAGAATTGTCCATAGCGGGAGGCTAGCTGACCAGTTTAGATCAGCAATCAAACCTTCTGAGAGATCAAGGCTACTGAGAAAAGTCCTTTCTTGGTGTGCCTTGTTTAGCTCTCAGTGAATAATTCATGGCAAGTAATGTACTCTCAATTTAACCTTCATTTGTGCTCATAGAATGCTCTCCAGTAAGTTTCCACATTTTTAAACACATAGCTTTTTTCTTTCAATTACGATTTTGGGTTTGACAATTTTGTGCTAAAAATCAAGCAGATTTCATACTTCTGAATGTTTGTATAAAATACTTGCTTTTTTGTTTCTTCTACTTGTAAATGCCAGATCAAGTCTTTGGAGTCTTCCATACCTCAGAAACAATCAGGAGATAAACAAGGTTAGGGAATTATATACAAATTCAAGCAAAATTTTTTGAAAATCAAGTGCTATAGAAGTGCAGTTCCTCTTCAAGAACAGAAAGAATAATTTAGATTTAACTATTCTTCCTCACATGTTTCTTAAGGACTTAAAAGTATGGATGATGCTATTCCACCAAATAAGAGTCTTACCTGTGTCTGACTTATTCAGGTCATAGTTCAATACCTGGGCATGCCAAGTTTCCAGCAAAGAGCATGGGGAAATCCACTCTCCTGTTTTGTAGAGAATGTGATGTTATACTGATGTAAATACCCCACCTCAGATTTGTTTTCAGGAAGACTGTTCAATAGTAAAAGCTGATCACTTCACTGCTTCTGAAAAGACAGAAGCATTGATGAAACATTCATTTTAGAATAGGTGTGGTTGGAGAATACAGCTTTGCTGTTAATGGTAGATTTTTGTTGTACACAAGATAAATCAGAAAAAAAGTGCTTTGAAATATAAGATTAGCTAAATTACTTAAAATTTAAGTGTACGTGTAAATTTTCAGGTTGTATATATAAGTTTTGTCTTCTTGAAATGGTGGTATATTTTGTATTCTTGAACTATATACATCGTCTTCTTAAAATGATGGTATTCCTAAGTATCTTCCAGATGTCTCTCCTTAATCTCCTACTTTTGCGTTTGAGTGATGGTCAGCAGGACTATCCCATTCTTCTGAACAGGATGAGAGTATATCCTACAAAATACTGCTGTTCTCAAAGTAGTAACCCTGACACCTAACAGTAACTTCATCCAGGACCAGTCCTAATTATGAAATCTTTGTAAAAGGAATACAGTTCTCTCTTGCATTACCAAGCAGTCACTGCTTCATTAACAAAAGATAAAAAATTCATAGTTTCTACCAGTTTTTTAGCTAAAAAGACTGACATACTGCACTCGGAAAACATAGCTACTTCTTAACTCTGTACTGACTTAAGTGTCAGCCACCAATGTTTACTTTTTAAGCAACTATTTAGCTAAGAAATTCTAGTCCCAAGTTGGTGTGGCACAAATAGATGAGAAACAGAAGGCGAGATGGAAACATCAATAGGTTTTCCCTTTAACAGTGTAATTAGGGCTGTTATTATTGAAGTATGTCCATTCAGAGTTGACAAGAAGACTGTGTTTTTATAATACAAACCATATTTTTAGAGAGAGATGGTTGAATTCATGCGGGGATTTTTAATGTCTTATATTTTAAAAGGATAAAAGCAGCCTGACACACTAGGCAGCCTTAGCTCACCTCAAGTCCAAAGTCTTACAGTGGGCTAGTATTTAATTTTAGGCTATTCACTATTATCCAGTATTAGTCCAACATTAGTCGGTACCTTTTATTCTCACCTTAATGCTAGACCTAACCATAGACCATAGCCATAGCTGATAGTGCAAACTCACATTTTCCTAGAATGCGAAGTTTGTCAGAAAAAAATAATCTCCTGCTCCTAAAAATTACCTCTTTTTTTTTTTCTTCTGTAATCTCTAGCAATGAAGCTTTGCACAGGTACTAGATCTATTCTGACAAAACTTTATTTCTCTGACCAAACCAAATGAAAATTGGGCCAGAATAAAGGCAGAGGGATGTGTTTTAAACCCAGCACATATCAAGAACCTGGCTTTGCGGCATGAGGGAGCGCGGCACTGTCAGGCCTCTCTCCGAGACGTGACTTGTTCACTGCTCGTGGTACAGCTCAAGCAGCAGCACCTGCCAGTTTCAAAGGGCACCGAGACTGAGTATCCTCAGACAAGGTATCATGGCAGAATAGGGTCTCCTCGCATAAGGCCATATGAGGAGATTTGTACGCCTGAGTCTGGGTACAGCCTTTGTAGGGCACATAGTAACCGTATTTACACTCTAATCACTGAGCAAATACTCTATATTTATTCATAAGCCAGGCAGGTTGATCCAGGCAGCTGAATATAAATGAATACAGAAAGGAAACACTAAGGACATATGTTGTATTTCTTCTGTGTCCTTTGGTTTACCTTCTTCCATTCTTAAAAATTTTAAGCTGCAATTACTGTTACATTTTTATGTTATTTTACTTACATAATTTTCCTCTTTGAGAAAGTTGCTCCAGTCAAAAAGGAACATGCTGTTATCTAGAAATGAACGGCAGAGTTTCATTCCCTGCCACTCCATCAACACCCTGTCAAAGAACATTTTCTGAATCATTTGCCCTGGTGAGCAGTGGCAAAATCTTCTAATGGGTCAAAAATTTCCTTCTCTAACTCACTGGTTTAATACTTGTAATTGAAGGATGTTCTCTTCTGAACCTACACCTGCATTACTAGTTCTCAAACCCACCCATGCAGGTAATACAAGAACATCTTGTTAGCCTTTTCTGTCCTTCATTCTTGTTCTGCAGGGCAGGATGTTAAGAGGATGAACTAGTGCTGTGGATGAACTGAGATGAACTGTGCAACTCACAGTTTAGCAAAATTAGCTGGTATGGTGCTTAGCTTGTGAGAAAATGTTTCCTGCTGTGGAGTATGTGCTCCTAGGGGTTGGAAAGGTTGGGTTTGGATCTCAGTGTATATTCTTTATATATTAAAAAACTGTACTTCATCTAAAAGTGTCAACTGGCAAGCATATATGAAGAAAAGACGGTTACAAAGTGTGCACAAGACCAGATGCAGTAATAGCTAAGCTATGCCAGAAATAGTCCTGAGTGAAAGAGCTCAGCTCCAGGTTTTTAAAGACACTTTCATAATCCTATCTGAAATAAAACGATGAGGAAACTAAGATGGAATATCAAGAAGCAGCAGTTTGTTGTATACCTTTCATTTGTTAATGTGCATTCCAAACAACATACTTAAGATCCCAGTCATTCTTTATATGTTAAGACTTGATGTTAGGCTCCCAGGATTCCATTTCTCTTGATATATTGCCAGTGCCCCTGTGTGTCCTAAAGCAATGCATATTTGCTACAAATTCCTGAATTTTTCACCCCAGTAAACAAGAAAAGTGGTATCAGCTGTTGCAGGTTTAACAACGTTAAACTCAGTCTTATCAGACTACAGGGGCCTTTCCATTGTCTTAAAGAGGAAGACTCTGTAAGAGTCTATTTCTTCAGCTTGTATCTAACAGCAGCAATAATAACCTGGCACCTAGTGCATGTTTTCAGCCCTTTGATGTCCAAGTACCTTTTAAGTGGCATGATGTGTGTTATCCCTGTTTTGACAGAGAAGGAAACCAAAACCCAGAATGTTTAAGCAAATTTTCCATACTCTCAAGACAAATCCGTCTTTGCATCTGTCCTGGGCTTCATTCTCTAAGCCATGCCTTTTCCAATTCCTTTTGATTTTCAATTTTGTGCAATGTGACACTGGTTTAATTCAATTAGGTACTAATTTGAAGATGAGTAGCTAAGATGCAAGCATCCTCGAAGCGGGTTCAATCCTGCACACATTTTATTATTAGTGTATTAATTACTTCTGTATCTTTTCTTCCTTAGACAACTTAACTATACAGCCAAAACCTCAGTCACAGATGCATGCAGATGAAAAATATTGTTGCTTTTCTTGCTGCTTTTATTATTAGTGTACTTAGCAGTACTGAACGGCTATAGTTTTTAGGATTTTCATTAATTTAAAATATTTGTCCCCTATTTTCATTGTGCAATCAATACCTGCCTTAACTGTGATGGCATACCAACAAGAGCTCACTTTGAGAATCTTTATTCCCATGCCCCAACAAAGGATTCCAAAAAGGAAATGAAATACGATTTTTTTTTCTAAGTTACAGAATACATGTACAGATCAGATGCCACAAATGCCTGTTGCATTTATCTCCAACAAATGCTTGTATTTATGTACTGTGTATATTTTACATGCATCTGTAAAGCCATTCACATCAAACATGCTGTGTACAATAATGGATGCTTATATTTATCTTCTTTATAGTTCTTTAAATATGAGTGTACAAAATTTTCATCTTGGCATTTTGGATTTAATAACATAAAATGCAGTAGTTCTTACTCATAAAATACTGTTCTGGGTAAAAAAAAAAAAGTGGCCAATTAACATAGATACATTTGCATCTTCCAATACGTAAATATTAGCTCTTATAATGAAGTTGGATCTGATACTGAGATTTTTGAGAATTTTAATTTACTTCTCTTGCTGATGGCTCCTTACTGGCTATTTTAACAATTAATTAATATCACAATTTTCTATTCCTATCAGAGTGGAATATCCATATTCCCTTAATTTCTCCATTTTCTCTCTCTCTTACTTCCTCAAATTGTGACAAATAGGGTGTTTATCTCATCTGACCACATACCAAGACCTAGGACCCAAATAAATGCTTTGTCAACATCTGTGAGCACAGTGGACTGGTATACTCTCATCTTTATATAAATCTTAGATAAAACTGCCACTGATCTTAATGGTAGCACAATAGCTTTTATGTACAAATTAGCAGCTGTTGCTAAATGCCAAAGTTGGTCAAATAATAGTTTCTCTAGGAACTTCTCTAGAAAAGGTTTGTTTTTCTCATACTGACTATTGAATCCCTGGCTTCCCTGCAAAAATCTTTTCCCACTAATGGAGCTGAGACACCACAGACAACTGGTTTTTGCTTTGCATGCAGCTTGCGAGATACCAATTCAGAGGAAAAATCAAGGTTTTTTTCTGATTGCTTACTGTTGATCTTCTTTATGCCTTATTTTCTCTTCTTTTTTTTTTTCGTTCACCAAAGTCAGTTTTTTAATTCCACATAAAGCTAACATTCACTGGAGGACTGAGAGCTCTTCCTGCTACTGATACATGCCCTTTTGCAGGAAACCCATGCTTCTAGGGTCGCTACCCTGAGGACAGGGTCTGAATTGACTGCTTGGAATATGGTTGCAATACCATAGCCTTCTTCTTTCTAATTAATATATATTTCAGAATAGCACCTGGTCTGAAGCTGACAGGCACTTGGAGGGCAAGGGTTTACTTCTAAGGAGCTGACGAAGGAGACCCAGAAAGAAAGCATGTTAGCAATAGGTGTTGGTATTTACCTCTTTGGTGATCTGCATCTCCATCAGACTTTTTTCCTGAATCAACATTGAAAAATGCTACCTTAATTATATAAGTACATTTAACTACGGTGTATTTATACTGTGTAGTAATATTTAGTATATCAATGTACTAACGTGTACTTCTAGTTATATTTTTATTAACTACAAGTAAGAGGCAGCATGCTGACTGATAATGCTTTTGAGAACAAACCATCCTGAGACACGTACTGTGTGGCACAGCAGCAGTCCCTGAATATTCCATTCCAGTATGGTATTGTGAAAACACTGAGTCAAACCCTTTATTTTCTTTTGTTTTGTGTTCCTTCATTGATATGGGAATAATGTTGATATTTATAAATAATAAATAATAATGCAAATTTTAAAAAAACTTTTAAAAGGGCAGCTATTCTGTAATGGCCCTATTCACAGGCTTTTTTCTTCAGGACACATTCTATCTGCTTAAGGAATAAAAAAAGGTTCTCAACATGGTGCCTGATTTATGCCCACTTCTAAGAATGTGTGACCTGCACAGACACAGACCCAACTGTTACTAAAGGTCTCATGACTGAATGACCCTTTGAGCTAAATTTACCACAGATGCTTTTCCACACACTGTTAACTTTTATGATTCCACAGGACTTTTACAAAAGGTCCTGTGTTAACGACTAGGTGATATTTGAAAGATAAGTGCCAGAAAACATGGAGAACAGAAAGCTTAGCAAGAAACCGTATTAACATTCCTTCTGCCTTTGTGGAGCACTTTATATGCAGATGACTGGCCCAAGCCTCCAGGGCAGTTAGGATCTTTCCTGTTGATACACAATGTAGTTGGCAGTGCATTTTATTGTACTGTTATAAAATAAAGTGCAAAGGTTCTAGAGAGCTTTAGACACATTCCTGTTTGATGATATTTTTCATATTGTAATGCATAGCCGGTTTATCATGTTTTCCTTCTATTTGCCAGGTCTACATAAATTTTATAAATAAAATTCTTAGTGCTTGCTTTCATTTATTAACCTAGCTGCTCTACTATCAGAAGTAATATCCTGCAACATTTGTAAAGACTGGACAAAGGAATGGCTATTGTGCGTGTAACCACTTGTTGAGCAATAACTTTGCTCTTTCAGTTTAAATACAATTGTAACACGGTTCAGAGCAAATTCAAAGTAGATAATTTAAATGGTGTATTCACTATCCAGTTCTCTGCATTTTTTTTCCTCTTCTAACGTTGAAATTGCAAAACGTACTTAACACGAATATTTCCTGAAAGGAATTAACTCTCAAAGCTTTTCTGATAATTTTTTTGTTAGAAATTATAAACGCAACTTTGCGTAAACTTAATATATTAATGTATTTATTGTAACAGGAAAAGATCTCTTTCTCCAGTACAGTAAAGAGGACGTCATGTTAGAGTTCTTTGAGATATTTTGTCCTTCAGTGATTTATAACAATAGCTGTCTGTATGTGTGTTTGACTTTAACAGTCAACAAGGAATTTTGTTTTTACTTAACTTCCCCACAGTGTTTTGAATGTCTTTCAGACAGGGGATACATTCTGTTTTGTGAAGTTAGACGGTAGTACTTATTCACAGCAGCTAGGCGATGTTTAGGAGAGAAAGAAAGGGAAGAGTTGCATTTCTAAATAAGGCTTTTAGTTAATTTGGAATGAAAAATATTTGTTCCTTTCTTTACTCCACAGAAACTAACTTATCTAGCACGTCTCTAAGTGGAAATTCCCTGCAAACTCACTAATGTTACATTAACTTACATTCATATTTTCCTTTCATTTATTATCCATCAGTATTGTTCCTTTTTTTTTTTTCCCAAATGTGATTGACCTTTAAACCTGTTGTTATCAAACTGCAAGAAAGAGATAGAGACTCTTTTCAGCTGCCTTCGTTCCCATGTGACCTGCAGGGAGAATAGATTCAAAATAGACTAGTTCCTCCCAGGGCAATACAAGACAGAAGAGAAAAGCACTGTCATTTCCGAACAGCACAGTGCTAGAGTAAATTCAGCATGAAAAAGGAAGGAGTTGCAGCGTGTTAGAATTCTTCCTCTACAGTCTGGATTATTACAGGAGATGGATTTCAAGGGTTTTAAAAAGCAGAGGATTTAAAATTGCTTCGAAATGGATTACTTCGAGAATGAGCTTTGTAAGGACAACTGATGTTTGACTGCTAGAAATACTGAAGGAATTTTTCAAAATGAGCATTGTTATGAAGCCCAGATCCCGATCTACCAGCTCCTTAAGGACTGCCGACGCACTGTGGTAACGTGTTTGGTTTGTTTCTTTCAGGGTCCCCTTCCTATTATGACACACAGACATGTCCCAGGAAAGCCACAGGGTTTTACTTTTACTTGATAGACTTTGCATGGTTGTTGAAGATGTTCAGATGTTATAATTAATAGCAAGAAACAAAATTATTTAGCTTTTTCTTGTACAATACTGTGTGTAGCAGTTTTTAAATAAGACTCCATTACTTTTTTTTTTTTTTAACCCATTACATGCATTTTTTCCCATTCAGTAGTCAGGTTCAGTCCTTGTACTTACAGGTACCTTCTAAAAATCTTCAGTAGCTTTATCTCAGGAACAAAGTTATAACATACAGCTTGTAGTTCTGGAGGCTGGAGAGTAAAATGAAGCTAGGGTTTGCATGAGCTATTTTGGGATACTTACATGTAGTTTTGTTGCATAAATAGACTGACTGGTAGAGATAAGTGTCCTGGGAGGAGACAGACTTTACAGTGGCATGTGTGAGACTGTGTGCTGTCTTTGCTGCGTGCATTTCCCCTCCTCTCAGAGGCTCAGAGAAGTAGAATCAGGCTGTAATAGAGATCTATGTGTATGAATGCCTTGCAGATTTTTTCAGTTAGCAATTAGCAAAGTTCTGTCTTTTGATTTATTATTTTTTATTCTGGGAACTTCATGCTTTGTATAGCTTAACAAGCACCAACAGAGCAGATTTCTATTAAGAGTGCAAGATAAATTCCCTCTTCTCTTTTAACGTCTCCCACATATTTTTCCTCTCTCTGTGTTGTTAATAAAACCACCATCATTTTAATAAACACATAATAGACTAATTGTTCAGGGTTATATTTAACTGGTACAAAATGATGTAATTTAAAATACAGCCTTTGTTTAGAAATAAATGGCTGATGTGTTACTGCGGGATAGACTAGTAACCAAATATATGTCTTTGTGAGGATCTATATCAAGTTAATTGAATAGCTGACTGTTAAAAACTCTATGTTTCAAACAGTCCTGGTTCTGAGATAAAGCCATGTCAGTCCTACCATTAAAGCAGTTAGTAATTTTTTCCAGTTATCCTTTGTTAGGACCATTTCGTATTAAAAGAAAATGAAATAACTACACTACTCAGTCTGAAGAGTAGTCACAGTTGTTCTCAGAAACTCCTAAGGAAGAGTTTTGCTGAAGTGACTGCCGTAAGTTGTGGCTCTATCTCTTTATTAAAATGTAATAAACTACCGCAATGTCGGTGAAATGTATATTGCTGAAGTGTTATGCTGTGTGGAGTGTCTCCAAGGTAGTGAGCTAGAACATACATACATTAATTATTATGTACAGCTGCGCAAATAAATCAATATCTTTCTGATTAATTCTTCCACCTTTCAATTATTCCTCCTAAAAAAAAGAATCCTCGTAGCTGATAGGAGCAGGCTGGTTTGACCACCAAGTACTCTTGTCTAAAATATCTGCCTGCCTTCCTTTTTGTTGCTGATGCCTTTACATAGTTATAACGTTGATACAGTGGGCAGAATACCTGTTCTGGTGACTGTGAGCTGGGAGTCCTCTGCTGCCCTGCCATTTGGAAACACTACCTGAGCTGGGAAGTGGCTCTTGGGGAGGTCCTTGGCAGTTGACTAGGCAAGGCACATGCTGTTCTATGGCAGCGTGGAGGGAAGCCAAGTAGTGGCAGCTCAGGCCAGCCCACCCTACCCACACCGCCCAACCGAGCAACCTTCAGCCCACCATGGCCTGAGCAGGACCGCTTTCCAAATCCCCTGCATGACTTTGGTTGGTGTTCTTAATCACCAGACTCAGGAGTCTGTGGGTTTGTCCCCGTGGGGCAGGATAGTAACACATGAGTCTTGCCAAAGTGAAATGCTTCGGGACAAGTAACATGATGAAGTCAGGGGCACTGGTGGATGTTCAGGCCAGCAGTCAGGGAGAGCTATGGCATGTAATTCTGCTTTATCTGTTAACATAGTGATCCTGCTGTGTGTTGGAGGAACAGGGGTGGCTGGGGGCAGGGAGAAGATGTAGAATGTGAGAAGAAAAGCCATGGGGTGGGGGGCTGGGTCCTGAAAGCACAGGGACTGAGTGACAGGGTTGGATGGTAGTATGGATATCCCCCTTGTAAGCGTTTGAGAGAAACGGTCCCAGGATGTCCTTGTGCTGTGGTTTCCCATGGGAAGAAAGTTCCCATGAAGAAGAGAAACCAGTCTTCCAGCATGTGGAGGGTAGAAGTGACCAGTGAGAGGGTAGAAGAGACTTAAGAGACGAGACAGAGCAATCTCTGTTCTCGGGTCCCTGAAGTCATGCTCACCCTCTGTCCAAAAGATGCCGTAACTTCAGGGTATGTGCTATGCTTTTCACTAGCAGTATTAAGGAGTACCCGAAGGGTATGGCCGGCTGGTAGTGTGCAGAGGTGCAGTAGCTGGCTTTGAGGAAGTGCAGGTGAGACCGTGCTGTGCTGATGCTTCCCCTTGCAAAGTCAACTCGGTCAGGGCTGGCTGCTGCTTAGCGTGACAGTACGGTCTGTAGGCAAACCTCCCCTTTCTGATGCACCTTGGAATATTTCTGATGACATTATTGTGACTGAAGTAACAGCAGATGGTCGGTACATATGCAAAATAAGAAGGTGACTTACTTAAGGTTTATTACATGTTACGTTAACATTGCTCAATTCTGCCACTCATTCCCAACTTCAGGATGCAGTTGGGAGGTGTGGTTGTGAATCAGAACATTTCTGGGGAATAGTCGAAGGGACAAATGATGGTACAGACTTTTCAGTGAAGATGATTGGTCTTGTTATTCCTGAGAAGAAGTAACAAGGTAGTAAGGAAACTCACTGTAAGGTACAACAGTGGCTGAGACAGGAGTGCCTGCATATAAATGAGAATATGACTCCACTTTCTTGACTATTTGCCACTGAGCAGTAGAGCAGCAGTATTCACAGAAAATGACAGGGGAGGGGAAGAGGGGAGGGTATTCTTTTGTAATAAAGGAAAAGTTTAAACTTACAAAAAATTACTGCTTTGGTGGAACTGAATTAAAATTTTGGAAGCTTAAGACAGGAACAGATGGCAAGTCAAGCAAGCAGTCAGGATTGTTGGATGTCAGCTTAATGGCTGGAAGAGGTGCAGCTGATCAGATTTTAGAACTTTTTTATTTTTTCATGAAACAGATAGTTAGCCCAACGAGCTAATAAGCCTGAGGAGTATTGTCAGCATTTTTTGCCACAATCCTTTCTACATGGTCTGTCCAGAGTTGATAGTTGTCTGTTTACTTTGTGGGTTGACCTTCCTCTGTCTCTATTTATTTTTTTGTAACGTATGGCAATTTGGGCTTTCCTGTTTTTTTGGAACTTAGGCTTGGCTGATCTGCAAAGGGCACATCCCAGCCTCCTTGGTGCCCCTGAGAGCAGAGGCCTTCGATGATTCAGCCTGTGGTATTCTGTAGAACAATGCATCTGTTCTTATTTAACTCCAGAAGTGTGTGATACTTCTTGTCTGTGATACCATGAGGTTTGGTAAAATGGAAATTGCTGAAGGATGCTGTCAGTCATGACTTTCTCAGTCTCTAACAGATTTATAGATAAGTGGAACAGAAATGATCTACTGAATGAGCTTTTCATGACTGTACACTTAATATGTAGATCACAACACAGATGTTAAATATAAGTTTTATTGAATGGAGACACAAAAATGTTTGCGGCCCGACATCAGTAGATAGTCTTGTTTCTGGGGTAGAATACCTAGGACAGAACAATGGAATGAGATCCAGCTTTACTGACCTGAGGTAGCTGTCTTCCTGACTTAAAGGTACCACAACAGAAAACTCCACCATGGGCATGGTCCAGTCCTTTGGTACCCACATCTGGCAGGAGGAAGCTGTGGCTACATCACATTGCCTAGAGATTGGCCATCCCAAAACAATTCTGTTTATTGGTTAATTGCTTGGTGCTAGCAAGCCTATTGCTAGTATTAAGATGATGAATATACAGGATAAATGCTATTGAATGAGTCATATACCTCTAGGTTATTGGCATCAGACCTGTATTTGTAATAACTGCTGACTTTCAGACTGGGAATCCCAGTACTGGTGAGATCAAGAGCACAAAGGGTAGTCTTTGAAGGAGATTTGTCTACAGTGCAAAGAACAGTATGTAAATGTAACTGTGAATAGTATTAACAGCATGCTTGGCTGTTGAAGAGTTAAGGGGCTTTATTCGAGTACTGGATTAATCTTTTTTCCTCTCTGGTGTTATGATTGTCTATGGGAGGCAAGTGCCTGTTGTCATTGTTGGCAAGAATACCCGTCCCATGTTGCCATAGATTATGAAACTACTCTTGAAAAGAGGGTTTGGACCTCACATACTTTCCGATTGCACTTTTAGTAGTTGATGGTGTTGAACAGAGTCTGTTAGGAAAGTTCAGTGCAAACTGCATAGTGTCCACACCCATGGGGACGCTGAACTACCAGATACCGTATGCAGAACTGGGGGATTTCTGAACGCTGAACAAAACCTGAAAGCTAGAGATGACCTTTCCTGCATGAACTCTTAACTTTGATGGAGTCTATAGGTGACTTCATTTAGCAAAGCAGGCTTTCATAAGCAGTATGGGCTATAAATCATGACAACCATAGAAATTTGAGATGGTATATGTGCTTTTATTTGTTCTGCCATTAGTGCTAATGAGGAAGCATGCATACTCAGCACTGCACTATTTTCCAGAGTGTAATAGGTTAAACACTGTTATTATCACAAAATGCAGTGGGACAAATGCAGTTTTCTCTAGTGAATTAAAGGGTGAACTATGAGGTGGTCAAGTATGCTGTTTTCTAACAATGTAAGACATGTCGTCCTGGGCCTGACTAATGCTCTGCCTTACCTAGTATTCTGTTTTCATCTGCAACAGTAGAACATGAAAGCCTGTCCAGTTTCTGCAGTCCATTCCCATCATATTGCCCAGCATCTACTAGCGTTGTGTTGGGGATGTTACAGGGTTTGCCCTTGCCTGTTCCCTTTAGAGTCCATGTAAGGAACTGTTGTTCTTGGATTTGTCTCAGCTCTTTTTTGAATTTGCTGATGACTGTCTTCCTCCACAGCCTTCTGGCAGCCCTTTTGACTATGTAGGAAAGCCCTTAGCTCTGCTTTAAAGTGTTGTCCTACTGGTTTCAACAAGTGTCCCTCAGCTCTGTCATTGTGGCATTTGGTGAAAGATTCTGCATTCACTTTATCCACCAACTTCATGTTTCTGTAAAGCTCCTCAGCCTTTTCCTGTAGAAGGTGAAGAGTTGTAGCCTTCTTAAATTCTGCTAAAAGGGCTGCTGCTCCATCCCTTGATCATTCTCGCTGCTGGCCGTTATATTTCCTCAAACACCACTGTGTCTGCATTACTCAAGACATGAACACACCAAGATTTTTACACAGTGGTGAAATTTCACTTGCTTTTTTTCTCAGTACCTTTGTTGATGCTGCCTAGTATGCTGTTACCTTTTTTGACTGCCATTTCAAGCCGAGTCATTAATTTTAGAGAATTTTTACTGTCTTTTCTTGACAGTATAATCTTTTGGCATGGTTTCATGTCAGTGTTTTTTTACAGAGAAGTGTTACACTTGCCAGCATAAAATCCAGTTACTTTATTAGGAATGTGGTAAGAATACTGTCTTGAAATAATAAATCATTTTTAAACAAACAAAAATATTGCAAATGTCAGTATTTTGACTCCAGAACAAATGGCAAAGTTTGACCCAGCAAAGAAAGGGTACTTCCTCAGGGACATTCTCTTTCAAGCTACCTCCAGAAAAACATACGTAATATTCTTTTCTCACCGCATGCAAGCACATGATGTGGTTCTCTGCCACTCATTTTGTTGTACAAACAATCCACTCTAGGTTTTCCTGAAGATACAGTCTTGTCTTTACAGCACAGTCTGTTCTCACACCATCTCCCTGGGCACATCTGTAAATTCTCAGGTTGTGGACGAAGCTCCGTGCAAATGTAACTGAATGACGAGGCCAGTGGGACGAGGAACTTTGGTGTCTATCCCTAGCATAATGTTAGGGAGAGGGCAGCAAGGGGAGGGGAGATCACTTGGCAACTCAGCCTGAATGACCAAAACCAAATTTACAGCTGGTTCAAGTGAGGATAGGAGGTAGCCCAAATCCGGATCAGTGCCTTAATAGAAGTTCTCTCCCTTTTACTCCTTTCCATTATGCCGTGGCTCAGCTAGTAGGTGGCAATTTTTTTTTGCAAGATGAGGGGCACCTTTCTTCCAAGACATTTTCGTGAGAAGCACAGTTACAGTGTGAGGTATCACAGACAGGATTCAGCTCACCTAAAGATAGACGTCTGCCCTGCCTGAACTAGTAACCAAGAAATACTTATTTTCAAGGTACCACGTATTTTAAATGCCTGCCTCAGGAGGAGATGTGCTCTTGATATCACTGATTTTATCAACAGAACCCCCACCGAATATAAATAATATATATAAATGGAACCTAACTTATATGGGCACCAGCAGTGTGCACATTTAACCAGATTAATTCTTTATAATGCAACTAACATCTTATGCTGAATACATACTTTATTATTTAGTATTATTTAGTATTTAGTAGTTGTAGCATTACTTTATAATATAAGGAGAGTATTCTTATAAAACAAGGTAAGTCTAGTACAGAATATAATATTTTGGAACACAGCAGCAATAATAAACCAACTACCTAGGCTTAATGTAGTATTGAAAGAGCCTTGTGCTTGAAGGATGAATAATTGTCATTTTTTTGTCAGAGATGTCAAAATAATTCAGCATGGTTCAGTTGAAAAATGTAATTTCAGTAGTTTCATTATGCTTTGTTTCAATTTCATAATTTACAATTATTATTCAAATAAACTATTTGAATGAAAAAAAATATTTCAGACTAGAAAAGAAGTCTTTATTTTGATGAAAAGGAGTTTTTGTAATTACAAAGTTTATCCTTCAATTTCTTTAAATAATAGGGGTTTTTTAGGTTAAGAGTTTCAGTTTTGGTGAAATTAGTGTTTTGGTGTTTAGTTACCAACATTTTAAAGAAATTTCCGTATGTAATTACAGAGGATCCTACAGAAAAATAGCTCTAACATGTACCCGTGTTTCAAAGAAGGAAGGACACAGATGCTACATACGTAGAGTGCAAGACAGCACATGGCAATGACTTGCATGTTGGTGCCAGCTGTGCTGCCCTGGCACACCGCTGGTGGGATGATGCTGTACTGAGGCCAGCTAGCCCTCCACCATGGTGGCTTGGCTGCGCTGCTTTCTGAACCCCAATGACTTAACTTCACATGGTGTCATACTGTATCTCACAGCTGCTAGCAAGGGTCCACCCACACAAACATCAGGGCAAATTCCAGCACTCACTTTTAGGAAATTCTTTCCAGGAGGTATATATAGAGAAAAAACAGACGGTCGCTACAAAGGCTTCTTGGTTGCTGTTGCCCTGAGACATCCCCTACACAAGATCGGTTACATAAGATCATCTTTCTTTTTAGAGCTTTATGTTCCTAATCATCTTTATTGTCTCTGAAATGTCCATATTTAGTGATTTGAAGCTTGTGAGTAGTGCTGTCATTTGATATGTGATGCTTCCTTGACTTAGCCAATGTCTATTTTCCTCTTGTCATACCCCTCTACATTTGACTTGTTGTCTGGGCTCCAACTCTATAGCTGGTTTACTCTTACTTCCCCCCCTTTTTTCTTTTGCCCTTTTTCTGTCCTTCTTATTTGCATTTAAATCTTCCTTTCCAACTGAGTTTGGAATAGCCTTCCTCTTTTGAATGTCATGAAAATTTGCTGTTTCAAGGCTGCAACAAAACAGTTATTTCCATAATGTTAACTTCATTTCATGAAAAAAAACCACACTTTGTTTCAGTTTTTGCCTTCAAAACTTCCAGACATAAAATAGGCATTTATATGCCAAGAATTGAGCAATTGCATAATTGTGTTATTGCAGCTTTCATCCTTCCTTGTTCAACCCCTCCTACACTGTTTGACACCCTTACTGCTGTATCACAAATCCAGTTGTGTTGTAAACAACTTAAACTTTTTAGTTTATTTGTACTTTAGACACACCGTGCCTGTAATCTTGGACAAGTGTGCTTTGGTGGGCATGTATATATCTACATGTAACGTATTGTTTATGTTATATACTGTAACTTGCAGTTTCCTCTTTTGTATCTCTGTATTTTCCAAGCATGTCCACTGTGCCAAAAATCTGGTTTCACCCTCACAATTTATCTTTCTTTATATTTGATGTGAAAAGCCCCAGCGTGATAAAGCCTGTACTCCTGATATTGTATATGACCAAGTGAAGTGCAACCCATTTTCAAAAGTGACCCCCTTTTTCTTAACAGTTTCTAGTCTTACGGCTGTCATTTCATACCATCCTAAGATCCACCTGAATCAAATTGTATGTGTAGATACTATTTTCACTTTTCCATACTAACTTTTGTTCCAGTCAAGTTTCCTTAATGCATAAAAATGTATCTGCTTGTATTATTTTCCAATTGACATAGTTCCAGTAATTTTTATATAAACCTGAGTCTTACACTCAGGTGAATTTCTCAGCTCTCACATTTAAAAATAAAGGACTTAATGATGACAGAAAAGGTTGTAAATGTGAATTCAAAGTTTCAAAAATTGAAAGGTGAGAAAAAGCTGTTAATTTTTTAGAAGATGTCATCATTTAAAAGACAATCCCATCACCCATGCTTGTTTATAGTCAGTAGAGAAAATGGCATAGGTGTAGAGGGCTGTTCAGGAAATCCAGAATGACATCCTAACACAGGCAGGTGCTCCCAGCTTTCCTCTGTCTGTCTCCCCGGGGACTGCCAGGAAACCTCTCTGTGCAAATCTGTGCTGTAAATCTTCCCTGCATGATCTATAAACAAACATTTTTTCAAGTTTTGCCAAGTGATGTTGGCAACTTTTTAGAAAACAAAAACCATCTTTTTGTTTTGAGTATTTATTTCTCATTCTTGATTCCTGTGTATATTTACTTTTCATGCTTTGCATAAAGATGATATCATAACGCCTTTATCAGCTGGGGTTGCAACATACACAGGGAAAAGGAAATACGGAGGAAGGTTGTCTGATAGACTGAAATGCCGTTCCACAAATGCTAGACAGATCTTGTCCAATCCCTGTGTAGAGTTTTCCATCATTTTTGGTCTGTTGAGTGTGAAACTGTATTAAAAAACTGTTGGCAGGTACAGCCCCATTTGGTAGACAGAAACATGATGAACATTTAGAAGTTAGCGGGCCCACACCTGCAGTAAGAGTGTAAGGCCACTAGTTAAGCTGGCTCTGGCACACTCAGTAGTGGTAAAATGGAACATGTTCACTGATGACAAATGAAAATTCACAACAAATGAAAATGTCAGGTCGCAACAGAACAACAGTAACTTCAGTACATCTGCTGGTAGACGTTCTGGTTTTACTCATCAGCAGACATTTATCAGTAGTAGAGGCCATATTAGTCCCTCGTTGCTGTCCTCGCGTGCTTTTTTGGCTACCCAAAAGAAACACACACACATAGTTACCCTAAGAAGGTCAGTAATGGGAAAGGAAAAAAAAAAAAACCCAATGTACGTTCTATTGGACTGGAAATGGAACTAAGGCCCTGAAGGGATTCCTTGCTGATGCTGGAGAACCAAGTCCCCTTTTCCATCCATTTCCATTGTAACACAAGTTTTCTAGTAAGCATGTTCAGTGATGTGAAAGCAATTAAAAAAGTACAAAGGCCTGCTCCACTTGAGCATGCTTCTGTAAAGTACAGCTTGAAAGCAGTTGTAGCTAGGCAGCTGGACTGAAAGGGACATTTAGGGAGATGTTGCTAATGCTTCCAAATGAGTTTCAGGTTTTCTTCATGTCTCCTTCAATTTTACATTACCGTAGTCTTAAACTAGTACTGAAGTCTGAAGTTATATTGCCCTGTAATTCTATAATAATTTAATTTTCTACTATTCTTATTATCTCTTGCCAATCATCCAGTCACCTGGATGTCAAACAATTCATACAATACAGGCTGCTTTTTCAAACAGACTCTGCTCAGGCCATTCATGACATCTTGTTTACATGGAAAAAACTTTTCTGTTCATTTAAACAGAAGAAACTCTATACCATAAATTAAGCGAATGCTTATTTACAGCAGCAGAAAATTGAGTTTGGATAACTCTTCCTTCCTGGCTCATATTCTGGATCTTGTTCCTTCTCTTAATTTCTCTGGATTTATTTACCCTTTAATACCCACTGCTTTACAATTCATTGTTTCAGAGATTCTGAAAAAGTCAAACCAGACCTGATTATATTCTTGCTACAAAATAGAGCTGAGAAGAGGAATTGAGTGCACATCAGGAACTATTGTGATTTGTTTCTGTCCACACTGAAAGATAATAATCTTTCCCTGACTTCTTTTCTGTCTTTATTCTACAGTATAAACCTCTGTATGAATCAGATAACGAGATAGCAGACGTGTGCCTTTTCTGTGACAAGGGAAAAATCATTCTGCTTGTGTCACTCTGTCTGCTCTTTGGTTAACATCTTGCACAGTGAGCATTTTGGCTGTTTTATCCATAAGGTGTTCAGTACTGTAGGTCCACTTTTGCATCACTTTTCACAATTTTCAGCTCTTGTGCTCTAGCAAACAGACTTTTCAGATTTGAAATCTAGTATTTCCCTCCTCAGCAGCTCATGATACACCAAAACCTGCACCGTAAGTGTCCCAAAAAATGCAGTTTCAATACTACTGCTCATTGTTCAGCACCCATTTCAGTAGCTACTCTTCTTGCTCTGGAAGAGTTAGTGTCCCAGAGAACTGAATAGGTTGTTACCTTCTCCCTTCTTTACTAAGTTTAAGTCCTGATTTGATACTTCTGTCTGCCCTACGTTGCTTGCAGCTCAAAACATACCTGTAAGCTTCAAATAAGAAAGAAATCAGTGATTCAAAACCCAAAGACAGCAAAGCTGTTTACTGGGCTGTTACCTCTGCTACCTGTTAAGGCAGGACATCCCTGTGCTATTAATTTTTTATTTGTACCTACATATAGAGGAAATCTGACAAGAATCAAGGAGTAATAGACACAGGAAAAAAAATTAAACATTCAGGTGGAAATGTACACAGCATACGGGATCTTTTAAGAGTTAGAATATTTTTGGAAGACATGGTAAGAGAACACATGGATTAAAGCCAATGGGACCCGTGGTTCACACCGTGCTGATGATCAGTGGTGGACACTACGGTTGCATAATTAATTACTTTTTAAAGGTTCAACCTATTCTGTGTCAGCTAACAAGCAAACTGTTCAGATGCCCTTCTTTTAATGAGCCTGAAAACGATGCTGGCTGGCTCAGTGATATTGAAGCTGTGCCATTTCCAGCCTAGTCTGCAGAAGTTTATTTTTTGATTTATCCTCTTGGAAACAGTGGCCAACCCAATGTCTGGTTTGGTCTTTGTCCTAGTGTCCCTCTTGTCCCGTGACAATCACCTCAGTGCCATCTGCTCTGAATCTCACACCATAAGGAAAGACCCATGCTTGCTTATATTTCAGTGACCGAAATGACCCTTTAGGTTCAATGCCATGTAAGATACAGGACATTTGAGAAAACATGTAAAGTGAGTCAGTGGATGTTGGCGCAGGCACTGTTTTTATGCTTGGTAACACTGTGATTAGTGATTTGATTGCTGACATACTCTTTCCATTCTTTAAGGGACAGAGATTTGTGCTTGAAAAATGTGACATAGCGTTCTTTGAACCCCTGGTGGTGGCGTCAGCTTTCGTAAAGTCTTAGCATTTGTGGCAATTCAAATGCCACAATCACCTATTGAAAGGATTTTATCCTTTACAACTATGTTCCTCTTGGTACCGACCAGTTTATAACTGATGTGCTTGCTGTTATACACATGCACACACAGCCCTTCCAGATTGAATCTGACTTTCAGCTCCAGAGGTCTATGTTTCCATGAGTCCATGCTCTTATTTATCAGCAGTGCCATCATTTGTCTTTGATTCAGAGATAGTGATTACATTTACATTTTTGGCAAGCAGGGCGTTCACAGCTGTGTAGCGATGTATTTTTCGTCTTGGAATTTCCATTCTTGGAAGAGGCTGGAAACGAATAACGAGGAAATGACATTTTGTAAAGCCATCACAACTTTTAATCTTCCCCAAACAGTTTTTCCACCTCAGAAATGCGTTCCCCTCTGTGTCAGTATGATGACCTTGTGACTTTGTTACTGGTATTGTGCATTTGCAACTTTCTCACAATTCTTTATTTCAACTGTAAAATACAGCTTTGCATTTATGCTGTCAGTACCATTGCATGGTTTTAGACACGTGGGAAGCATGCATTTTTCAGTTTCTAGTAGCTCTTCAGAACATCTTGCTTAATCACCTAAAGTTGATTGATTTCCTAACCAATAGTTATTTTCTTACTGGTTGCTGGTACTAGAAATAAATGTCCAGTATAATACTTTGTAACTGAAAGCAAAACACTGTAACCCTTTTATCATTAAGATAGACCAGCTTGCTGTCTCTGTCTTCTCCAATTTTCCTGTTTCAGATACTGATCATGGTAATAGTTGGATTTTTGCTTCGAAATAAGTTTTTAATTTAATTATTCTTTGGCAATTAGAAACCCAGAATGACAAAACAAATAAAAAGTTACTTTGCAGTAACTTTTTAGTTACTTTCGAAACTACTAGGAAGAGATTATTGACATACAATAATAATAAAATTATAATATTAATTAAAAATCCACTGCAGTTTTTCTAACTGGAGAAGAAAATTTAGGGACTGGCAGGTCTTGGAATATACTTTTGCTCGTGAGCACACCTGTTTTCTTCAATCTTTCATGAAGAGTATTGGTAAACAGAAATTTCTTTGTTAGAGATAGTTATCTGCTAAAAATTATGAGCTTGCAGGATAAGGATCCTTTTTTTGTATTTCTTCACCCTCTCCACACACATGTCCAGTCCATTCCACCTTCACCTCCTGTTCTTCCCAGGTGTGTGAATATTCTCTGTCATGTTGAGGATTTTAGCATAACAACCCCGGTGAACACCGATTTTGAGAGCAGCCTTCTGAGCCTCTTGCACAGTGCTGTACTCTTTCTGTGCAGCTCAGGACCAGCACCTCGTTTCAGAGTTACCTCCTAGTTCTTTTAATGTCAAGTTACCTTCAGACACGGTATTTATTGAAGCAAAAGGACCAATATCCTGAAATTTAGCTTTGCAGAGTTAGCACTTGTGAAATATTCTTTATTGCAGCTGCCTGGAAAATAGATTAAATCCAGCTTTCCACAGAGGATGGAACATAGAGATAATCACAAACATTACTGTGTAACTGGATAGCTCATGTAGATTAAAAATATACAGATATTCTCATTAATGGTTTTTTTTCACTTTCTCAAGTGTCAGGGAATTGTATGAATTTCAGTATTTGGAAGTGTAAGAAGATATTTCCTCTCCTTTCTTCTCCACTTTAAATACTACTGAAGGATTTTGTCGTGATCAAATGCTTCATGTCTCAAGCATCCTTGTAGAAATCTCCAAAATTGTGCAAACCCATGCATATTCTGCAACTTCATGCTTACTCTAAGTTGCCCTCGTATGTTGAAACTTCTTAGCAAAAACTGTATTGGTATTTCACGCATGCTACTTCATTCATGCATTAGAGGGGTCAGATATAAATGAGTTTCTGTCTTTTTTGACTTAAATTTTAACATTCAAAGAAAAATTTCAAAGAAGAAAATAGTACACGTGCCTGCATAATTGACTGTCCTTTTTAACAACGTCTTTCTCATGGGTGGGCAGGTTCTTATCTGTTGGCAAAGAGCCATGGCTGGAGGGAGTTAAAAAAAGAATAGTACAGGAAAATATGTAATGTTGAGGCTTTCTTAAGGCATAACTACCAGATTCCCAGGAGGAGATGCTCAGCCACGTGCTGTCCTGGCAGGGCTGCATAGTTGGTTATGCCAAGCATGTGTTTGGCCACTGTCAGGTTTTCCTCCTTTAGACCTCAGTAATGTTTCATCTGCTGCAGTAATTACTCCTGTTTAACCTTTTTTTTTTTAAATTCTGTGGTCCTTTCTTTTTGCTTAAAAAAAAAATTCTAAATTTCTCTTTTTCCCACCCAAATCCACTTTTGACAGGGTCTTAAAAAGCAGTGATTCTGGTATTTCTACTGCTCTGACTACTACCCCCAGTTACACTAATTTTAGCTCTTAGAAATTATTTTTTCTTTTTTTGGGAGGGTTAATGACCAGCAGTCTTCACACTTCACAGAGTACCCATTTTGCAGGTAGGGAAGTGGAAGCACGGAAGGAGGTAAAATTATTCACTCAGGATGACTCATCCAGTGAAAGAACAGGTTTTTGTATCCCTTTATCCTACTTCATTCCTGCAAGAGAAAAGAATGAAACAAAGCATTTCCTGATAGCTTTTAGAGTAAAAGGGCAGTGTCCCTCCCTTGGCTGCCTGGGAGGCCCCGGGTCTGCTTAAGAGTTCTCCTTGAGAGCCAAAGACTTTGTAAGTCAGAAAAGATTCTGACTGTGACTCCAGAATCTTCCGTAGGCTAGACCCATCGATGGCTGGGCACCTACCGTGGTGCCAGCTGGGGAGGGCACAAAACTGCACAGCCGCATGTGTGAGCAGCCCAGCAGAGCTGTGGACACATAAGTTGAGTTTGGCTGAAAATAATTTCTTGAAAAGTACTTTTTATTTGGCAAAAATGTTGAATTTCCTGGGAACACTTCATAGGATGAAATCACCAGATGTCAAGGGAAAATGGTTGGAGACAAAGCTTGTTCCCAAAGCGGCAGTGTTACAGTGACATTCTTTCAGATGTAGGGACTGGTGCTAGATGCTGGCATTTCTCATTCTCCGTCTCTTGGATCTCACATTTCCCGAGTGATATAATCACCTCCTTGGCGCCAGCAATTATGGCATGTCCTGTCCCAGTTTTAGTGATGACATCGGTATCAAGAAAATAGACTTTTGGAATCAAGGTGCCCAACAGCTCTCATTTTATACAAAATAAAATAAACCGTACACAATTTTTTCTGAAAACAGAGAATTACTTAATTCAAAAGATGACCTCATGCATTTGATTTATTTTCTTTTTTTTCTATCTGTAAACAGATGGCATTTTAATCGTTTTATCCTAAGAAACTCTGTAGTTCAGTTGTAACAATTTGTGCAAACCTTGCCATGCTCTTAAACATGTAGCTTAAACATGTAATCCTTCTGTGTCAGAGGGAGGGCTTGCAGAAAGGGCAAGGAAAGGCAGCACGTTTGGCCTGATGGAGAATGGCAGCAGAGTAACGGTTCCAGCAGGGAGGGTGGTTGATGGACAAGCACAGCAGCAAGCAGTCAGTCTGCTCCCTTCCCAAATTCTGAATGCAACGTCGAGCACAAAGTTCATTCCCTGGAATTGGCTTGCGCTTACAGATAACTGTAATAGATGAGAAAAGCCTGAGCTGTCCTTTAATGTGTTGATAGTTCTGTAGATCACAATTTCTGTATGGGGCAGGCTGAGTTGTAGATTTCAGTAAAACACTCCGGTATTGCTTTGTGAGGACAATGTTTGATTTTGTTTCACAATATGCAGTGATTTTTAACAACTTCAGTTTGTCAGATCACTTATATTTTTTAAAAAGTGTATTTTTTTTCAGTTCCTCTTTCAACCCACTACATCAAATCTGCTTCCAAGTTTGTTTAATAGTGGAAAAAAATGCCTTGTTACAACTGAGGAGTGTAAACTGATATTTCTGTTACCACATTCCTCCACAGAGAAAGACTCATTTCTTTGGTGAGACATGCTTAGCGCTGTGTGTGGCATTTGAAGACTGTAGCAGCTAGTGTTTTGTTTTTTCTTGTTTCTAGCTAATTTGTGAATAGTTTTTGAGAACTCTTAGACTGCTGTTCATTTAGGTATTTTACAAAATGAGAGTTGCATAAAATGTAATTTTACACCTCGTAATATGTCCTTTGTTTTGTTAATAGTTGAAGCACTGTATTTATAGCTTTATAGCGTCTGCTTTCAGACTCCAACAGTTGTGCACAACAGGGATCTTACAGGGACTAACAGAAACTTTGTAGGCAATATAGGAGCACAAGAGATTTTAGTGAGAACATGCTTAAATTACAATAGTAGTTAATCATAATGAGACTATGATTGAGATGTTCCAGTGATCCTGAAGTCTGCAGAAGATGAGGTTAATCAAACATGCATTATAACCAAAATGGATCATGCACTTATTCATCTGTATACTAACCACTAGAAAGCAAATCTGCAACATTGCACTTGATGTCTGAAATTCCTGATGATCTACCAGTAATGGCTGTTGATAGTTAGACAGTAGGCTGAAAAAGAAAATCGGAGAAAAATAGCGGCAAGTGCAAGAGTTTAGAAAGATTAGGCCACCTGTCCAACACGTGCACAAACTTATTTACAATAATCTCTCATCCACATTGCTGTGATTGAAAAGTCAAACCCAGAAGAAGGAAACGCCAGCATTGTGATTGACTTAAGAACCTTGGTTTAGTCCTGGGCATAAATAATTTGATAAAGACTTTACCTGTGTGATTCCATACTGCTTTTACTTCACCGAGTGCAGAGAATGAATGCAACTCAGTTCCTAAGATGTTCACTGTTCTATTATTTTCTTGCTGTGCATTGTATGGCCATGTGCTTTATTGACAACCTGCTGTTCAGACCTGTTGGAGAAGCAGTTGCAGCGCTTTCATTGCCTTTTCTGTGGCGGTCATCACTATGATACCTTACTACTTCACAGAGATGGTTAAATTACTTTTCATATCACCCACCTGATATGAGGAAATAATGTCATGCTTACTTAACATAAGGAGAGCTAAAATGTGGAGATTAAAGTGAAAGTATTCCCTAAATTAAATATCAAAACTGAGATGTCTAGGGCTTCATTTTTTTAATCTGCTTTTCATAGAACCACTCATATATTCAGTGCATAATTTTCATGAAAGGGTGACAGAATGCTGAAGGCCTGGGATACACCAGGGAGGTATCACTTCTACTTGTTTGTTCTTACCCTCTTCCACTGGCATTCGCTTTTGTCCACAGCTAGAGACAGAATAGTGGTTCTGATGGACTTCAGATCCATCCAGTAGCTTCTCAGACGTTCTGAATTAATCTGTAAGTGCTCATACCCACATGGCTCAAGCAACAGCCTTTCAGGGAGGACCTCAAGAATGAGAAACACGTAAATGAGTTACGTATGATAAAGTTGGTGTTAGGTGACTGGTTCAATATCAGGTGATCTGCAGCTTGGGTAAATATTATTTCCAGTTCCTGATGATAAAAGCACTTTCACCTTTCTGTAGTCATTTGCCTGATTCAGTACCCATCTTCTGCTATAAATGAGACAAGTATTCTGCTGCCAAGGGCTTGTTCCTCCTAGACCCTGAGCAAGGCAGGAGATTTAAACAAATACTATCTCTTCAATAATGCAGATGCCTGAGGTAAATCACCTAGGGTGGCCTAAGCTTGTAACTTTTTTCAGATATATGATGTTCACAGACTCAGAAAGAAAAAAGCATTTTGCAGACACTTGGCTAAATTCCACTTCTCTGTTGCAAAATATGAGTTGTTAGAATATCGCCCAAAACAGCTTACAGATTTTTTTTGTAATATGAAAAAATATTCCTCTGCCACTTTCTCATGAACAGTTGACCCATTTCCATTCTCAAAAAAAAAAAAAAAAAGGAAGGAAAACTTCAGGACCACTGGTCAGAATTTAGTAATGGTAAAAAGGAAGCAGAGTCTTAGAATGTGGAGTGTCAGGCAGCCCTCATAGGTGATGATATTAGGCATTATAATAATATAACATTAAAATAATGTAGTAACAATCAAGAAAAATAAGCCCCAATTGATCCATTATTGTAAATTATATTTTTGGTTTTGGCCTAGTGACAAGAATTATCTTTCCTGACATACCAGGTACTCAACGAATGTGCCCAGGGTCTACAATCAGTATAAAATAGAATGTAGTATGAGCACATACACTCGAGATATTCCAGACTCGGCACCTTTCCAAGACAAGCTCCTGACCTTTTTGTTTCCCTTTAAAGGTTGTTGCTTGTAAGTGGCAAAGCTGTAAAAGGATTTCCAGAACTTAGTTGCTACTGAAAGCAACTAAAAATTTAGCAGATTTGGTAGCTTAACTACAAAAATACAATATAAAATAATACAATACAAAAAATACAAGTACCAAATTAAAAAAAAAAATCCAAACACCCAGTATGTAAAGAACTGAAATGGAAAGAACTGAAGTGGAAATTATTTCAATATAGAATTAAAAAAAAAAAAAAAAAAGTAGGAAAATTTTAGAGCTCTAAAGGGTTTAGTATCTTGAGCTTTTAAGTTTTAAACAATACATGCCTTGATTTAGTGATGATTGCTGCTAACATATCCCAGCATGAATTCTTGTGGAAATAGAATTCCTATGTGATTTATTGCCAACAATTTCTTATTGCCATCACAGGAATTTTACAACAGTGTGATAAAAAAAAATGTTGGTTGTCAAACATAATTATGTCTCCTTTTCTTGGAACTTTCATTGGCATAGGGAATCTAAAGCAGCTCTCAAAGACACTTTCTTTGCCTAAAGAGACAACTATGATTTCTTATCCAGCTGCCTCATGTCCCCTCTTCTCTGAAGCTGGCCTTGATTTCTTGCAGATGCCTATATGTGCACATCGTACTGGTGAAACAAATCATCTTATCTCCTGTGTAAAGGGTTCTTAGTTTTCACTACAGACGTTCTTCTCTTTGGGCTTTCCTGTCCATGGCCCTTGCCCACTTTCTGGAAAACACACTTTTTGAAGGTAGGTTGGCTTTAGCTAGGCTGAGCAAAAGACAATGTTTATGAGTTTGATGTGCTGAAGGATGCAACTTCCTTTTGTCACGACCATCACACCTCCTGGCTCTTTGGACGTCCTCCTGTGATTCATTCTCTGGGTCAGGAGAGTAGCCAGGAGTAATGACTACTGCTTTTTCCTGCCAGCTTCTGGCTGGGGCACACTCTGCCAAAGATCTCTGCCACTAAGCACCGGGTACATGTAACCATAACTTCTGTGGCGGTGCCAAGTGTTTATTTTCACTGTGGCTATATATGATGATTCTTCAGAAGGATGTGTTTGCCAGGAAGCTTCCCAGTGCTTACTAGTGTTAACATTTGGGAAAATTTTCTGGATGTTCTGGGTATTTCTGGGTATCTTTCCTATTTTCTGGATTCTTTGTGCCTTCATAAGTACTGTAGGGTTATCCATTTAAGTATTACAGGTCTGAGGAACTGTCTCTTTTCCTACATACTTGCGTTATCACACCACTAATTTAGAAAGAATAAATAAGCAATTTGGCCACTTCTGATAATGGCATCCGACTGAATTTGAATGAGGCCGAGCTGTTTCAGCGTATTGGATTTTCCTCCTCTGGCAGCAGTCTGCTTCTCAACCATGATCTTACATTCATTTTTCTAGTTTAGTTTTTCCTGAAAGAAAGGTGTTCCATTAATATCTTAGGGGACCTGCGTTTTAATTAGAATGTCAGTATGCTTGGTGGATGGTTTGCATATTTTTATAAATTGCTAGATAAACATTTAAAAATGCTTTGGGATTTGATTCCAATACATTTTAAATAAGGGAAAATTAATAGCAATTAATAGCAGTAAAAACATGCTATATAGTCACACTCAGTGCAAGCTGATTTTGTATCCCAGTGTCCAAATACTGCTCAGACAGTAGTGCTGCAGAAAAACAAGTGGGAATATCTGGATCAAAACTCACCCTGGAAAGAAAAACAGTGTTGTTTGGGGATTTCTTGAAGAAGCTAGGTAAAGTGATTTTTTTTAGAAAGAGTTTAAAGGTACTTTAGAGTCCAGAAAAAAGGTACTTTACGGAAAATATGTGCAGACAACATTCTGGAATTATTCAAGTGAATGGTGATAGACTGCAGCTAAATAATGACAGTAATAAAGCGGAGAACCATCAGTCCTGAGTGATGAATCCGTCACTCCTAGAAATACACTGGTGGTGACAGGGGTCTGCAGCGGTGGGAGCCAGCTGGGGCCAGCTGGCTGGCGGGCTGCTCGGCAGCACCCCTGGATTTGCTGCGTACTCTTTCTCATGTCTGGATTAAGTGATTCTATTTTCCAGCCTTCTTTTCCTCTGATTACCCAAAACAGTTCCAGTTCTTCAGTACCTTCTGCAGATTTCCTTATTCAGACCTCAACCTGCCACAGATCTTACCAGAAGCCTTGGGGAAAACAGTTAATGTCTCAGTGGCCTTTTTTTATTATCTAAAAATGGGAATGGTAGTCCCAGGAGAATTATTGGATCAGAAGAACCACACAGAGTGATTTAAACCTAGTAGAAGCCTGAACAGATTACCACATTTCTTGGAAATTATTGTGCATTTTGTTTCTCATGCATTTTTTGTTTGCATTTTTATTATACTGCAATAAGACAACTATTTCAGCTTCAGAGAAACATCAAAACATCAAATCCATGTAACAGCATCTGGAATCTGGCATTCTTAACTGAACATCATATTAGTAGGAAGATGTTCACTTGCAAAAGCCAAGTTCAGAAAATAAAAATAGCTGGGTGAGGGACAGTCTTCTGTCTGAGGAAAGAATAGAAGGGATCAGGAAAGGAATCTCTGTGTGCCTGAGTGCAACAAGCAAATTGATTTAATAGGTGCAACAAAGTCTTGAATGCCAAATGCATACACCACTGAGGTATAATTAAGAATAATGAGGTGACATTATGAAAAGTACACCTTGAATTGAGTATGAGGAGACTGTTCAAAGCAAAACGCCCAAAGATATGGAATAGTCGTCACAGGAAACTCCTTCCTTGGAAACTTCATAACAAAACACATAACAGTTTGTTTAGAGAGATTACATTTCCTAAGACGCTTGCTAGAAAATCCTGAGACAGAAGCTCAAATAGATAATTGCAGTTCCTTTACTAACATGTTTGAGTAGGCTAATTCCTACAAACCTTTCTGCTTTTGTGCATTTTTTGACCCACACATGTTCTGTTTGCCTGTTATCTGTGCTTTTAATATTAGTAGTAAGTCTTGCTATACTCTCAATGTTTCCAAAACCAGCCATGCCAAGACCAAAATCCAAGTTCTGCTGCTAAAAGCAAATTTCATGAAATGTCACATTTTTTTCTTTGGCTTGCAGTTGTGATACTGGAAAATCTATCCACACCACTTCTAAAAATGGAATTAATCATAGGTCTTGCTTGCTGAATCGCTTAACTGGAAACCCAAAGCCACAAGTAGATAGTTGGCTTGAATCCTCCAGTACAAGAAAATTCAGATTTAGATCATATGTTCCTTTTAATATCATTTGCTTACTATTCACTGAACATATTTTTAAGTGATGGAAGGCAAAACATTTTGTTAACTTTGCTACTGAGTAAATTCAGATTTGAGATCACATATAAATTATTTTTTCTTTTCAAATGTAGGGAGTTGATTCAATATTCCTCCTAAAATGTAAGTATAAATATTCCTTCCCTCCCTCCATTTTCCTGAGTTCTTTATTTTTTTTACTAGGCACGGCGAAAGAGACAGAAAAGAAAGTAGGAGGAGAAAAACATATGTGGTCTCTCCTGTATCAGTGGGTAGACACTGTCAGAAAGGAAACATTTTGAAAGGTCCCAAGCAGAGACTTAATACAAGAAACAAATCAAATTTTAGGCCTGCTATTCAATTATATAAATCCACTGATTTATTTTTAAAGGGTGTTTTTTCTGATGATTCAAGTTAACTTGTTTAACCTCTGAAGTCCAGTGGGAGCCTATGGCAGGGGCTGATTACTGCCACGTTGTTTTTTTCTGACAAAGAAAATTCTTTATTAAACTCTGGAGGTAACTATATCTGGCCAAAAAGGGGACACACAGGTCAGCTGATGGCTCGGTTTAATGCTCAGTGTATTAATAAGCAATAAAAAGGCCCAAGAGAGGTCATGAAGACATAGCCAAAGTGCTTGTGCAGTGTAGTTAATGAATGTAAAGTCTGTGTAAAATCAGTATTTCACAAAGAAGTTATGATAATTATTTGGTGTATTAGCAAATCTTTGGACAGATGTACAGCTGAATTCAGTGAACATGTTTAGTATATAAAGTAAACCAGAATTTAACTACCTAGAATGCATCAATGGAAACAATCAGTTCTTTTAGCAGATAATGTCTCTGCCAGAGGAAGAGGGGTTTGTCTCTGTCTTAATTTATTCCTTGCACTGCCTTCTCTGACAAGAGCTGTAAAATTCATGTAACAGAATCAGTGTCCACCTCACACAAAATGCTTTCTAATGACAGTCTCAGGAGTCTTTGTACATTTTTGGAAGAACTGGGTCACAGGGATTTCCATAGTAACTGAAATGGTTTGTCCTACTAAAATAACTTATAACTAATGCAGAGTATATCCATCACATCTAAGAACAAAACTTTAAACTGTCCTGCTTTGATTGGAGTCACACACATCTCCAGGATACACAGTAATTACTGCACACAAGATCTAAGGGCACACTGCAGTCTGCCTGTCGCATCCCATCTCACAGGGAATTTCCCCTACCCTGGACTTTCATACCAAACAATCCTAGAGACAGGCACAGTGTGGCCTTCCTCTGCAACCCTCCACGTCCATGATGGGTCCCACCAACTGAGGTGGCTGACTGCTTTTTCTCATCCCAGGCAACCCAAGTAGCAAATTCGAATTCTGCATTTGATGGGACCATCCAGTCCTCCTCTGCTGTAGGCTACCTCCTCTGGGGCTGGGCTCCTGTCCCAGGGCACAAGCAATAAATAGCTTACATTTTCCTTGGAGACATAAATAAAGTTTTACTACTTTGCTTTTGCTCTAAGTAAGACCCTGTCCAAAGGAGGTTGCTACAGGGCATCTCTTCTGTGATAATTTTAGTGAATTACAGCTGCTATGCCAAATGTACCCATCCGGTGGGATGGTGGGATTGTGCTCCCAGGTGAAAATATAGAATGGGGCTTCTGGGAAGTAAGGATGTGTAGATGTGTAGGTAGGTCATACATAACTGGAGACACTCCTTGAAACTGGGACAATGGACTCCTTTGATGTGGGACTAACTTTGCTCCTTAGAACTTGCTCATTCCTCTATCCCTTTGTAATGTTTAAAGATGGCCTTAAAAGATGAATTGTCCCTAGAGGACCAATTAATTTGGCTCTTACCTCTCTTCCTCCCCATAGTTTCCAAGATAGCGTAGGGTAAAGGAGAGTGTCTTAAAAGGGCAATATCAGGAGTGCAATTTGTATTCTTAAAACATCTAGTAAATTCTTCATTTTGGGATGGAATTTATTTCCTTTCCTCTTCTACTACTGCTGACTTCTACAAAACAAAACAAATCAAAACAAAAATCCCCAACAAAAAGCTCCAAGATTAAATTGCTAAACTGTCAGTAATAACAAAGACCAACATTTTCTATGTGACTTTAATTACAAGTTCTTGTGCACATTCATTATGATGCCATTACTCTTATGTAACCAAAAGCTATATTTTGTACACACATCTTCCCTTTTTCTTTTAGCAACCTTGCAGAGAGTAGGAAAGCATTATTTAAGGACTCAAAAGAAAGTCCACAGAGGGGTTCTTTCACTGTGTAAAGAAGCTGTGCAGTCATTAGCAATGAAGCAGCTCTGGTGAGACCCAGGATCCAGAACCTGTCCTTGCCACAGATTCCTATTATTGCCTGAAGCAAATCATTAATAATCTTCATAAAGATTGCTTGTGATGTTATTACTTCTTGTCCTGTTCGGAGCACAGGGAAGATCAGCCATGAATGTTAACAAGTTGCTGAAGATAGTTCACCACCTTTATCCTCATCTCGGTACAGAGCCTGGATGATACATGGTGGGCAAGACGTGCAAACACAATGAATAGCCAAAAAAGGAAAAAAGGCTGAACTTCCATCTCATGTCATGTTTGTTATCACTGAACACTAACTTAGGCAGGCTCTAAGGATAAACATTATCCACTAATGTCATAAAACATTTTGTCAAAACGGAGACACGAAAGTTGCTGAATTAGCACTGGCTTTTCGTAGGTTTGGCATCTCTGGAGTTGCAGCAAAGCTCTTTGAACACAGAAAATTCTGTGATGTGTGCTGTGCCAAATGCTCCTGTCATTAAAAGCAGCCTCACTTTGCATGCATTTTGCAAAGTGCCCAAAGCTGGCTGCAGAAGAACAGTGGGAAATTCTGTCTTTAAATGGCCACTTTCTGTCTGTGAAATCACAGCAAAAAAGTTCCTGTGCCTTCAGCAACAACTACCATGCTCCTTCTTCCTTTCCAAAAGATCATCCTCCACCAAGAGCGCAAAGACGCTGAGGAACATGCTAGGGAGAAAATAACTTCTGGTTTGTCACTGAACATGCACTTTTTAATTCACAGCATATTCCTGCTGTGGCTTAAAACTTAACAGGAGTGGGAAGATAAATATGAAGCAACCACAGCTGACTTTCTGTAGTTGCTGCCCAGGAAAATTAAAGAGTCTTGCCCTGTTTTGTATCTTAAACTTCTAGTGTGTGCAGCAAAAAGGAACAGAGAACTTGCGTGGAAGTCTGCAATTCCCCATCCTGATTCTCTGTTCGTTTGGTGCAGTGTGATCAGCAGTGCCATTTCTTGCAAATAAGATTTGTGATTCAGCCAAAGGAATAAATTATTTTATTTTCAGTGTAACAACACATTTTTCATTTATATTTCTACAAGCTTACGTTATCTGAACGTTAGCAAAAGTCTGAGTAGGTAAGAGCTACACAAGACACAACTGCTGTAGCATTTTAGATACTTCTTAATGTAAACATATGTTTCTGGCAAACCAGTGCTGTATTCACATTCCCCCGTGACTGTAGAACCGAACATGTTTATTTATGCGTATTTACATAAAGGACTTTTTCGTTCCACGGTATGAGCCAAGTCCCAGCCGGTACGTTTGGATCCCGTTCGTTGCTTTCGACACCCATCTAGTGGACATAACCCAGTATCGCAGGATAAAATTCCTGTCGCAACGACCATGTGCAAATCCTGCATGTACTTGTAGTAATCTGGTGGTGCAAACCACCCGGCCTCTCCCAGCCGATGAAACCGCAGTTTTATCTAACAGATTAAAAAAAAAAAAAAATCACTCTTTCATAATCTGACAATTAAATCGTTCATAGAATCCTGCCTTAGTTTCTGACTGGAAGAAATAAGACTGCTAATAAAATATTCATATCATATGAACAAAAGGTGGGTGAAGAAAATAAAACAAATCTGCAAACAAAACCATATGTTCCTTCAGTCCTGTAAAATACCTTTTAATCAGTTGAATAATTAAGTCCACTCTTAAAGAAATCAATTTAATAGTCACCCCTATTCAACATTTTCATGCTGTGAGACATATTTACCTTCATTTATTTCTATCCCACTTTTACCTTTTGCTTTAGAGCCTTCGGACAAGCTTATGTATATTTGAAATGATACTTCCATTGCAGAAGGTAGTATTATTGAGCATACGGGTAAACAATCCTCTTCTAATTTATCTAAAACTGCATGAAAGATCTGCCCTCTTGTCCTCAGTAGAAAAATAAATCATACAGACTGTGTATTGTTTAGGAATCTGTGAGTTCTTGCAGCTGTTTAAAGAAAAAAAAATACTTTATGTAGGCAATTAAAGAGAAGTGCTAGGAAATTTAGATATGATGAGTTGCCAATGCCAACTCACTGGCATTGTGAGTATTTTGTCCTCCTGGAATACTCAGGGATTCAAACTCAAAAGATAATGACTGCTAGTGAATAATAGTAGTCACGTTAGTAGTAATGGCAATATGGTTATTAATTTATGGCACTATAAACTGCAAAGGATGTTTTACTTTTGTATTTATGCTAACTTGCCCTTGCCAGTATGTTTTTCAATATTTTTTTATGAGCAGATCTCACAGTGATCACCAAGATGCAATGAATAGGGAAAATGAAATGCCAAGACGAGCTTTGCATTGTCCAAGATCACCCAGCTGGCCAGTGGCAGAACTCTCATTTGATGTCTTACGGATTAAGCTTTGTTATCTTGAGATTGATAATGCCATGTAGTAGTAGCACATCTGAGGACACAGGAAGAGTATTTGGGCATAATCAAAAGAAATAAAATTTGGGAAGATGTGTATGTGTTAGGATTTACTGACAGTGAATTTTTCTGAAAACTACAGTGAAAAGAGGATTAAATTTCTAAGCTCTTTTGAAGTTTGTTTAATACCTTTTTCTGAATAGGTTTTTTTTATTTAAGAAAAAAAAACAACCAACATTTTGCGTTTCTACATTCAAACTGTGAAAAGTTAATAAAAAAAAAAAAATTACAGAGAGCAGCAGAAAGCTTGCAGTTCTAGGAATATGAGCAAAGTAAAAATGAAACAATGAAATAAAACATGAAACCAAGGTCCATTCTCCGCCAGGCAAGGTGCATCTCTGTCAAAATAGGCAATATATGTTTCTTTGATTAGTTGACTTAACAAAGGAAACCAGGCCACAGGAATGCTGTCACTTCAGTGAAACATTAAAGCGGCAACCTCAGGTCAGTGGTAGATAACAGTAAGAAACAAGCTAGTGCAGAGAGTAGCATGTGCCTGCTGTGACACCTGCACCAGGCTTAAATCCAATCAACAGCTGACATGCACTGAATATTTTCTCTTCTACTGCCATTAGATGCAATTGAAAACGGGTGGGTGTCCTTCATGTGAACGCTGTTTACAAAATGAGTACTTTAGGTGTGTTCATTACAAATACATGTTGTGATGCTAACACCCATGTTTAAAAAAATTATGTGAAAGTTTCTCTATTCATCCCTCATTCCTAAATGATTTAGCTGTTACTATTTAAGTTCCCATTAGTGTGGCAAATGAGCCCAAGTAGTTACCAGCGAAGGTCTCATACATCTTTCCTACCATTCTGTAAAAATAAAACTGATCTATGGATTTAGAGGCACAACCAACTGGGGGGACAAAAGCTGTCATCCACTTCTGGCTGGATATCATGTGCTCCATCCCATCAGATGGAGACTTCATCCTTCTAATCCACAAATTTATGGCCTCTGAGGTTGCATACCACAACACATTGTCTAAAAATGGAGCCACATACTCCAAAAAGACTCCATATGGTACCAAAGGCAGCTGTCCAACTGCTAAGCAACATGAGTTGCCATGGGCACCTCCTCCCAGCACTGCTCACCCCGCTCCAGCTTATTGCAACTCCCATTCAAAGTCTTTGCACTGATTTTCAAAGCCCGTTGTGGAAACGTCACAGACTGAAAGAGCATCTTCCCTTTCCCTGTCTTTCTTTCTCTTCCCTCACACTTCAGCCTGTCATGACGGCAGTGTTCCCTAGGAACGATAAGCCTATTTACTGCTCTTAATACCAAATACAATAGCTAGAAGTGCCGGATCTAAACAGCGTAGTTCAAAGTCACAAATAGTCGCAAAAGTCACGCTGCTTGGCAGTGAGCAAAGAACTTATTTCTTTGATCTAGTGATAGCAACTCAAATATATGCAGACATGCCCAAGCACACACATAACACCTTAATCCCAATGCATCACTTTTTGTTTATTGGGACAAGACAAAATACGCTCTTGAAATACTTGGGCAGCAATGAAATATTAGGGTTGAGTACTTGATAACAAAAGAGCTAAAGAGATAATGAGGGTCCAGCTCAGGAGGGCTGGGGCCTGAGGAAGAAGGCAGTGAAACATCATGTTTCCTTAGGTGTGGAGCTCATGATTACTGTACCTGCAGAGAAGCGTAAGGCTTCCTGTATTCCTAATAGTGTTTTCTTTCTCTACCAGATTAATTTTCCTTCTGACTTCTTCTTTTTGGTTAGTAGGAATTTTAAAATGTATTTCTTGTTTTTTGCCTACCGGTAGACTTGACCAGGCTTTTATTTCCTCTTTCTTACCAAGAAGAAATAACCTAGCGAAAATTTGTCAGAATAGTGTCTATTAATTACTTTCAAAATCCAAACAATGGATAAATACTTTTCTCCTTTCTTTTTGCAGTTTCGATGTAGACAATGGTACGTCATCGGGGCGAAGTCCCTTGGATCCCATGACAAGCCCTGGATCAGGGCTCATTCTTCAGGCAAATTTTGTCCACAGTCAACGCAGGGAGTCTTTCCTGTACCGGTCAGACAGTGACTATGACCTTTCTCCAAAGTCCATGTCCAGGAACTCCTCCATTGCCAGTGATATGTAAGTACATTATAAAATACTTCTAGGCTATGTTTTGTCCTCTCTCTTTTTTTCCAGCCGTAAGGAATTTCCGTTTATAAATTTAAAACACTAATAACTTACATTACTGAAGTAATGGATAATTGTTTATTTATTTCTTTAATGATGCTTGTTAAAGTGTCGGTTACTTGTTTCTGCAGTTTTTTAAAAGTAAGGGTATGATGAGGGTGTACTTGATGTGTTTATGCACTTTATTAGCTTTGACAGAATAATGAGGACAATCAATACTGGTGTGTCAAAACACTGAGAAGAACTCTGATTTCCTGGCTATTAAGTTCTTTTCAAGAGCAGCATTAAAAACTTAATTTCTGTTTCTTAATCTTCTTAATAAAAAGATTCAGTTTATTTGTACCAGGTATTTTTAGGTTTTTAGAGAAAAGATTTGCCAGCTGGTAGAAATTAATAAATGCAAGACAGGCAAAGATTATTTTAAATACCCTTCTAACTAAATGGCAAAATTTTAACAAAAGGCTTTTGGACTGTTATTCTATCCTGTCTTGCAATACTTTCATGGTGTGTATATTTTCTGCTAGTGGATCATACTTTTCAAGTATGTGTAGACCCTAGGTTATATGGGTAGTGGAAGTCACATGCAAATCTGTTTATTTGTAAGACACTTAAAATATGTTAAAAGTTCTAGCTTCTAGTCACCTGTAAGTAGTAGAAATTAATATAACTAATTTTTTTGTTGTTTGTTTGCCTTATCTCCTTGGAATTTCACTGCTAAGCTGGTGTTTACGGTTCAATTATAAATCACTAAAATAAAGGACCAGGTTTGTAAGACTCCCCTGGTGAATGTCAAGGTGTAAAGCATGAAAAATCCAGCATTAGTGAAAAGGCTGTTTTTAATTAGGCAAACCCCAATCAACATCCTCTTTAAAAAATAACAGTCAGTACGTGCAATAAAGGAAAAAGGTTTTCTTAATCAGGAGTGAAATTTCACCCACTATTTAACTTGCAGTCATTATAATTGAACACTCATATTTTCAACTTGCATATCATTATTAGAAATTTTGATTAGTCCATCTAATTGTATCTCTTTTTCTATGTAAGTGTCAGGATGAGAAAAACTCATGCCTCTACAGGGGGCTTGTATAGGGTCCATACCTCAATTAAGCTCTGTAGATCGAAGTACTTCGTAAGCTTTGTTCCCAGTGTGACCATTTTTAGTTGAGGCGAAATGAGTGAAAAAAAGACCAATTCATCTTGCCTTGTCATAAGGAAAAATGCATTTCACTTGCAAATAGTGACCCCCTTCCAGCAAATCTTCCTCTGCAGATAACCTTTCTCTTAGATGGACAAGAATCAAGCTTTTAGTGTGGCACCTGTGCCAAGATATGATTTGGAAAGACTTTTACATTCAGGGGGACAGTCCAGGTCACTGTGTTGCTTAGATGAGTCATTTCAATTAAGAATTCAATTAGTGCTCCATCCTTGAACTCATAATCCACTTCTGCATTTCCTAGAATTCTGGGTAATATGGCAGTAAATTGGATAAACAATTGAGTTACTGAAACACTAAGCACACTTATTCCTTTGGATATTTGTATCTATTCTTCCTTACAAAATTTTCTTAAAACACATCTGCACATAAAATCTATTTGACCTCACATCTAGATAGATTTTCACAGTCTAGTGTCACAGAGGAGCTGTTGTATTAAGCAGGTAACTATAAATATTCCTGCCACTGTTAGGATGGGAGCACATGAGGAAATATAAATGGCAAGTTGTTTTTACTATGAAATATTTGTCATGTATCAGTAAGCCTAATTATAGCAAGCTTGATTATTTCATAGAAATTAAGTGAAAGTAAACCAAAGAATGAAAGAAGTGAAAGTTTAAAAAAGTGAAATAGTGAGGGACAAAAAATAAAGCACAAATACAACAAGGCTCTTTATATATGGGATCAGGGAAAAACAGGAGGTGTTCAAAGAAAGGAAACCAAATAAATATTATTAAAATAGAGAAACCACTCTGGTTCAAGACATTCCTAAATAAGGTGGAGTCTGGAAGAGTTGTCGGAAGTATCACACAAATTCTAGATTACTCCTGAACTATCCTATTTCCCTTTTGCACCTATCTACATGCTTAGTTTTAAGTATTGTGTGTTTCTGAAGTATGAGCAAAGTATGTTACAAAGCATGCACATTATGCAGGTAATGCAGATGAATTAATCGTATATAACAGTTTAACCTAGAATGCCGATTCCTCAGTATTTCACTTTGTAAGGCAAAACAGAAAGCAAAAGGCATGCATCTTTATTTTGGAAGGAATATAACATAAAGATTTCGGGCAGTTCCATTACTCTCAAACAGTGTGCTTGCAGTAATCCATTCCACTTCAGCAGCAGCAGATGAAACAAAATCAAAACTTCATTTTAGTCAAATGTGGAGTGCCATGATCAAAGCCAGCCAGAAGATGGCAATGCACAAGCACTGAATTCATCATTCTGTCAGTACTTGCTGTCTCCTTCGGCAGCTTTGAGCTCCAGCCAAGGAAGGGAACACAGTCCTGCTTAGTTCTTTGCAAACCCAAGATGAAGAGATGGACTCTGCCACAAACAAAGTCGAAGCATAAGATGATATCCAAGAGACTAATACAGTCAGATGCTATGCCCAGGACAGGGTACAACATGAGTCCCTGTGCCCAGAGTAGTAAACCTCACAGAACAACACAAGGGAGTTTCATTCAGTGAGTTGAGATGGAAAGTAACAGAAATGAGGGTAGAAAAGGGGGAGTTGGAAAGTTTTTTAAAATCAGAGAGTGTAAAGTATATTTTAAAGTGAGGAGCCAGATTAGCCAAGGAAAGGAATAAAAGACAGGATCAGTGCAAGGCTGCTCAGATGAAGGAAGGTTAGTGGGACAAATGTGGATGCTGTTACAGCACTGAAAGAGTCAGGAGAAGCAGCTGTGTGGTAAGAAAAGAAAAACAAAAAGGAGTGTAAATCACTAACATACTTTTCCAGTTATCAGTCGGAAGCAATAGCATGGTCCTAGAGAGGGAAAAAACAGGGAGATGATATGGGAAGATGAGAAAAAGCCATTCAGGGTTGTGAACTGAAGAGGCAGGTGGTTTTGACAGGAAGATACAACATCCAAGGCAGAAGAGCACAGATGCATCATAAAGCCTGGCTACAGGATTTCCAGCAGAGATACAAGGATGTGCAAGAGAAAGAGAGGTGAATGAGCAAGCCAGCGAGGATCAGTGAGCCAATATAAGGAATTACAGGGCAGGATCTGTGATGACAGACAGGAAAATAATTTTAAGGAGAATAAAGAATGGAAAATTAAAAAAGGTCCCCAGCAGCACAGTTGCAACACTGGGAAAAATGGGAATAGGAGCCAGCTGAAAGATGAGAGAAGTCATCAGCGTAGTACCGGGACAATTGTCAGGTTTACATTTGAAGGCATCAGTGAAGCAGGGAGCTCTGAGTGTGGATGGCTTGCAGAGGCGGCCTGATAATCCTTAATTCTCACGTGTTTGCACTGCTGTTGCTGCTGAGAGCTTGCCAATGCAGGCAGAGGTGTCAGTGGCAACACTTTCTTGCTAAGGGGTCACTGCTCTGATTAATGGAGTGTGACATAAAATTTTTAGAGAATCTCTGTTGTAGCAAAATCCAGGTCTCTCACCAAGTTAAAAAAATGGATTCTTCAGTGAAATCATTCGCACTGTTACGAACACTGGAACGAAACCAATAAGCAGTCCACTAGCTAGGGCAGAGCCCATGTTTTAACTGCCACACTGAAAGCAGAAAAGCATGTGTAGTCCCACCATGTTCCTGAAGCAGCAGACCAGACCAGAGCACCAAGGCACTCCCTACACAAGCCATCAGAGCTCCACTGTCTTCTGATTGCATCTGGGGGGCAAGGTATGTCACGATAAATGCCGCTTAAGTCTACCCTTCCCCATTTCCACAAGGGCACAGAACACAGCTCGGTGGCAACATCCTGGCTTGTCTAGGACTTGGACAACTGAACCTCACTCAGTAAAAAAGCATCTGGTGTGGGGAGTTTTATGGGCTTCTTTAGAGAGGATCAGCAGTCTTTCCTCAGTCAGGTGAAGTATCAATACAAGCTCTAGTTAGTATAATTACACAAAATTTGCTAATTTCTATTAAACCTTGCTTCCATTTTTTAAGCACCAGAATGCAGCCCGGGAACACTGACCATAGGGGCAGCAGGGTCACTGGCCTGGTGATCTGCTAGGTGACCACCAGTGCACCCGTTCCCCAAACTGGCCAACCTCCCTGCTATTCTGCCAGTACGTTCTGTGGATAGTAACATCGCTCTACTATTGCCCGTGGTAAAACAAACATCAGGAGGATGCATTTTACTCCATGATTTTTTTCCCTGCAACTACAGTATCGTCCTGTCTTCTCCTAGAGGACGTGCTGCTTTGTAGACAGTATTTGAAATATCTGTAAACCTCGGTTCAACATTTACCAAAAAAACCCCAAAATCCTCTCTTTGAATAATAATACCAAAATGTGGACTACTTTAGGACAAACAGAGCATCTGTAGTGTGATAAACATGGATACTGACATACAGAAATTTGGGTTGCTTTGTCAGAATAAATTATCCCCATCAATAGCTGGAGAAAGTGTTGTGGGATTTCTATTTTGCATGAATATTGTTTTTCCAAAATAAAGCCAAAATAATCTGTAATTTTGCTAGGAATAAAGAATAACAGAATTATTCTGGCTGCAAAAATTACCTTAAGCAAGGGAAATTGCGAGGTAGGGAGTTCGCTTATTTGTCAGTGACTGACAGGTCTGGTCCTGATCTGAAGCTGCAAATGGGCTGAAATATCCCTTTAACTGTCATGTGGAACAACAATTGGAAGAGAAGAGAAATTTTGAGGTAAACTTGTGCACATATTTCGCAGTTCTTGACAGTCTGCTCAGCTTTCAAAAAAAAAATTTTATTGTATTCAATCTGGATCCATTTCATAAAGGAAGTGTAGTTTGAAATAATGGCAGACAAAGATGGCAAACTTGGACAGTCAATAACATTCACCTAAACCTTTAATATGCCTATAAAATCATGAAATGAGGATATATTTTCTCATCCAGAACAGGAAGCTAAATTACTAGTGATACAGCTTCTTCTGTTTCCGAGCCAGGAAGACCTGGATTTATTAACAAAATTCTGTGAGTATGCATCTGAAATTAGGGAGAAAAAGAACACTTTTCCCTAAAAAGTTCTGGCCAAGGCTCTAGGAAATTAGAAAAGACATGCAGTTACTGAGCAGAGTAATCACGGCTCAGTTTAACACATCAGAAATAATTGTCTTTCTTTCCAGACAAACTGCTGTTGAAATTCCTTATGATTTATTGGAGTCATTTCTCAGAATCTATCATTTTACTGTATCACAGATATTACTGGCTGAAAAAGGCCAGCTAAACTTCAAAGTCCAACCTGCTTAAAAAAAAACTTTCAAGGTGCATTTTCTCTGTGTGTTCCATCTCAGGAACAAAGTTTATTGAAAAAAATGTATTAAATTGCTTGATACATTTATTTGTCTGGGGAAAGAGATGTACTTACATGGCTTTAGGAAAAATAGGCCAACATTTTGCGTTCTGCTTTTTTGTTCTCAGAATCTTTTAAATTGAATAAATCTTCAGGTTGCAGCTCAATTTAAGCTAAGTAATTAGCAACTCAATTGCAATCTTTTTTTTTTTTTGAGTTATAAACAAAACCATTTTGAAAAAAAAGACCACAGTGGCCTGCCCAGATGCTTGGGACATCTTACAAATTGAATCCAAACCAAAGGACTCAGTAAAGTCCACTTTGATTAAATTTAAATAATAAGTTTGTGGTAATTTCATTTGTTGATCAAGAAAACAGTTATGTTGTAAACAAAAAGAGAATATTGAGAAGGCTTCTTTTGATCTGCTTTTTAATTCAGGAGATTCTAAGGTCTTCTAATATGCCTTTATATGGTTGTTGAATAAGGATTTTTTAAATGAAATGCAAACTGATTTTAAGTTTAGGCAATACAGAATCATTATTGGGTTTATGTCCGAATGCTAAAACCTATGTTTTCCATATATAACTCTCAGTTGTTGAACATATCGTTTCCCCTTCAAACACTTTTCAGACTTCTTTTCCCTCTTCTGGAAATAATGGGTGGTTGAAGCAAAATGTCAAGTTACTGGTCCTTTGCTAAACAAAGCAGATTGAGTTCCTAAACCTCTTCAGTCAGAGGTGGCATGTTATTGAAAACATGGTACCAAAAACGATGCTTAGCTGGGATTGCAGCTGTGTCACACCACCCCACATCGCTGTGCTTGGTACACAGATCTGCAGTGGAAGGGAGGGAGGATGAGTGTGCAGTGTGCGTGTGCACGTCTGCACGGAATGCTGAAGGATGGGAGCAGCGTGGGGAAAGACAACTTTGTAACGAGGGACTCCAGGGTTTTGAGGGGGTGCCTCTCAGACTGTTTTCCCAGCTCGGTGGTCACCTATGTGCACAGGCTGAATTTTTTCACAACCCAGAAGAACATGAGTTCTCGTTTCACCGCTCAGGGCACAGACGACAGACGCTCTGTGCACTCGCAATGGCACTAACGCCGTGTCAGCTGTAGAGCTTGTTTCCTGAGAATGGACAATGTGAAATTCTGGTTGTTTTGCCTTGTTTTTCTTGAAGTGTTCTTGTTTCTTCTTATATACATACATTTAGTAGCAGTTGAACTTGTTTTGGGGACCCTTCTTTCTAAACTTTGAAGCTGAGAAAATCTTCCAGTGGCTGACAGACCAAGCTTGCTCAGGCTGAGAAGTTACCTTGAGTAGGTGCTGTTCTCAGCAGCTCTGCTGTCATTTCTTTTGGAAAGGAAATCTTTCAACCCATGTCAGTAGGAGAGTCACATGGAAAGTCATGTATCCTTCAGCAGTAACACAATCATAGTTCTCAGCTCTCAAGCATATCGGGCAGGGACTAGTGAGCAACCAAATGTCTGCTGCTTAAAAGGAGTTCAAGGTAATACATTTTATTTTCATTTACAGCAAGCTAAGAGTTTATGTGTGTCAGTTAATGCAATCAAAACTGATTAATAGTAACTCATTAAGCTGCACTAACTTGATTGCTTCCAGTCATGTGTGCACACCCACTCACTAATTTTCTCTAACCTGAGCAGAAAACAAACCCATCCTTAGTCACTGATGCTTGTTTGTTTTACAGCCTTGCTTAGAGCTAAATGATCATTTCTGTTGTACGAACAGTCCAACAATGAGAAGTGTAACTTGGCCTAGTCTCTTCTGATTTAATTCAGCTCTTTTTTGGTGCAAGCTCTTACATACTCTGGCTTAATCCAGCCCTTCCTTCAACACATAAACCAAACACCCACACTGCAGTATCTTCTTTTCCCTTGCCATTGCTTCAGTGACACCCAGGCAGACAGCCTTCTGATTTTGGAAGGAAAACCACTTATGCCAGTAAAACACTCTGGCAAGTCCATGCTCCATGTGTCCTTAGAACTGAATAATTCTGTCAGACTTATGCAGGCCAGTTGCTCAGAGTTGTCCGCCGTACTTCTGTCATCTAAATGGTCTGCTATATTCTGGTAGGATTAAAGCGTTGAAGCTTGTTGACTGTTGGGGGAAATATGATCCAAGCGGTCTCTTGAGTTGTCCTGTGTTTTCATATCTTGCTCACTGTGCTTCTTCACATCCTTCTGTGACCCACTATACCAGTACCCACATGATTTCCTCAGGCAGATTACCCAAGTGAGATGTGCGAGTGCAATCCCTTTGGAAAACTTTCAAGCTTCCTGAGCAAGGAACTATCTGGGTCTGACACAAGAGGCCTTGATCTTCCTTGAACTCTTCCAAAGGTGCTATGATACTCGTCATGGGCCATGGAAGAAGCCTGACAGTATTCCTACAGCATATTACACAGAATGGGGAAAACCAGTAATACTTGCTGTTCTTTGGGTTTGTCAGCTGACTGTGATTCCAGTCTATCCAGCAATCCTGAATGAAGCTTCTGGATTCAACAGGTCTTGGTTCAGATCACCATCACTGAGACGTAGTTAGCTGTCCTTGTCACCCAGCAAAGTCTCTTGCTTCCAGTCTGCTCAAAAGCACAGGCGCTGTGATACGATGAAGGTGATGCACTGCAAATGTACGTAGGTGACCAGAAAATACTTCCTGATACTGATCAGATTCAATCTCAAAGTACTGATTTAAAACCACCCTGGTACTCACTGTTCCTTTCCAGCCCTTTAGGCTGTATTGGACATAATCATTCTATATTTCTAAGTCTTGAGAGAGCTCCTCACCTTCAGTGCTAATACAGTTCACTCGGAAGCAAGATTGTAACTTGGGTAACCTAATGCTGGTGACTTCAACAGAGCAGACTCCAAGTATTCTAAGGCTTCTTGCAAACCTAATAAAGTGTATCTTCAGCAGCTGAGGTGCTAAAAAGGTGGCAATTACTTTCTTGTACAAAATTTCCATTATAATTGGAAAGCTCCAGGTACATGAGTACATGACATTATCTTTGTGTCTATTAGCCATGTGTAATAATCCACTGTTGTTTTGCGCTCTCTTGCATCTCTGATCATAAAGTGGCCAAATACTATCTTCTTCATCAACATGCCATAGTGGAGTAACTTTATTTGTACTCCATATGAAGTTTATCAGAGTGTTTGAGAAACACACCTGAAGTACTTGCTAGTGAGATTTATGCTGGAGAATTGTTTCTTTTCCCTTTGGTGTGTCTTCCTAAATCTAACTTGCTTTGTTAGGTAGTCCAAGGAGAACTACTGTAACCAGCCTTTCTTTTGGCACGGACAAGGGACTTCTCAGGCACTGTGGCTTTTTTGAGTCAATCCTCTTCCATCTGGTTAAGCTCAATTGAAATTAAGTAGATTTAACTCTCCGGAACTCCCAACATTACAGCAATACTTTTGACTAATTAAGACAAGCTCTGTTGCTGTATTAGAAAGAAGTATCAGGAGGACATAATTGCACAATGTTACAGGAAAATGTGGTGTTCAGAAACACTCACACAATAGCGGACAAGAGTCTGCTTCACTCAGGGTCTAATTTCTGTGTACTGCGTGACAGAACAAGTGGTTTCAAGTACCTCTTCGTAAAAATCCTTCAGGGTGCATGTTCCCAGAACTAAAGAAAAGCTCTGAGGAAAACAACCCTCTCCTGTGTAGCTCATGACTCAATCAACAATTTCAATTGCTTGTTCTCTCAGCCCTAAAGCCCAACCTGCTCACAGTGTCATAGTCTCTAGTCCTGCCTCAGATGCTTGATCATCCCCCAGTGGCACTCAGCCTTTCAGTGAGATGCCAGTCACTGACAACCCACTGACTCTCTGGGAAAAGCTGTGAGCCAGTTTCTGATGCCCCATATTGTGGGCACAACATTGAGAGGTGCCTCTTATCCCCAGTCAGCCTTGGCTTTTGGAGCCAGGCCTGAGCTAACTCATGTAAGAACTATAAATTGTTTTCGAAGTCATTAGAAATTGAGAGGACATAACTTAAGCACTATTCCTGCAGAATAAAATAATTTGTACCACTGTGATTTCTGACTGCAAAAGCAGTATTGTGAACCAACCCACTTGGCTTCTCCAAATGCAGATGATGTTAAGGTGCAAGCGGCATGGAGCAGCCAGCCACCACTCCTACTTGCTGTCCTCTGAGCACAGCTTCTGCTGACTGCTGTCATTACATGATGTTTCCATTACTCTGTCAGAGTGCAATCTGGAATCAGACTTCATTGCTGCTAAAATCTGAACCTGAGTAATGCACATACTTTCATCATACCTAATTCATATGTTTTTTGTGTGTTTATTTGGCTTCACCTATAAAACGTTACTCAGGCAGAAAAAAAATCCTAACAATTAAGGTAAATGATCAATTACTCTCTCCTCTCCATTTGTGGTTTTGCACATGGTATATTTGTGTTTCAGCAGGTGTGCAAGCAAAACAAAAATCTCTCATCTAAACTGTATCTATAGCATGTCACTGTCCAGTAAGTCTGAATCAGCCTTGTGTACAGAAATGAGTGGATGTCATGTCATTTCTGTCTGGTTTGTTCCTTCTTGTTCTTTTTAAACTTTGTAGTTCACTCATGGGTTTCCTTGGCACGGAGCTTGTAAAGGCAGACAGGACTTCCATAGTGAGGTTAACACTGTTTAACATCCATATGGAAGTCAGGTTTCCACTGAAGTTCTCTACAAGTAGAACAACACGGTAGGATAGGGAAATCCTGCAGGAGTATGCTGCTAACCTTAGTGTGTGATCATCTTTGAAGAATGAGGACTCATGGGCAGAGGATATGGTGCTCTTCCATTCTGTGAGATGCGCTTAACTTCTCTCTTAAGTTACCACTGTCACTTTAGCACCTCTGCTATGAAGAAAGGTTGAGAGGGTTGGCCTTGTTCAGCCTGGAGAAGAGAAGGCTCGGCAGAGACCTTATAGCACCTTCCAGTACCTGAAGGGGGCCTACAAGGAAGCTGGGGGGGGACTTTCTACAAGGGTCTGTAGTGACAGGACGAGGGGTAATGCTTTTAAACTGAAAACAGGGAGATTTAGGTTAGATATCAGGAAGAAATTCTTCACACAGGAGGTGGTGAGGCACTGGAACAGTCTGCCCAGAGAAGCTGTGGATGCCCCATCCCTGACAGTGTTCAAGGCCAGGCTGGATGAGGCTTTGAGCAACCTGGTCTAGTGGAGGGTGTCCCTGCCCATGGCAGGGGGGTTGGAACTAGATGGTCTTTAAGTTCCCTTCCAACCCAAATCATTCTATGATTTTATAATTCTATGTTTAATACAAATTTAGGTGTTTACACTGAAAAAGGAGGCTGTAATGGATTTTCTGATTCAAATAGAAGACTACTTTCACGTTTATCTTCTTTCCTATTTTGTACAGTGTGTAGACAGTATGGATTTTTCCCTTGCTTTTATGTTTGCTATGTTTCTATATTTTAAAAAAAATAAAAATAAGAAAAATACCCATATACAGCTCCGTAAAACTGGGGTCAGTTCTTGTGACAATGTTCTTGCTGTGGAGCACAGTTCAGGGATTCCAGGGAGCCACTGTACCCTTGGGCTTTTCAAAGTCTGTTGGAGCTTTATTCTTTCAGATAGGCTGTGTCCCAAGTTTGTAGCCAGAGAACCCAGTGCAGACTAAGCCAGTTGGATTTAAAGCCTGACCAGCATCCTCAACCAGTACTTATGGGGAGACAAATGGGTTTTTAATTCAAATGGAGGAGTGTGGTAAGCCAGTATGATCATGCTTTAAACTGGTGTGAAGCGTCAAGATTCACTAGTTTATAACATCACTGTAACTGATGCTATAAAAATTCCTCTGAGATTAACCAGGAATATTATTTTGACAGTATCTTGTCCATGAAAAGTTATGTGTTAAATCAGTATAAATATGTTTTGTATATTGTCCAGCCTCTATTTAGAAAGAGCTCTTATTTATTCTGTTTGTCTCCCATCTGCAATATGTGTCAAGATCACTCACTTTGTATTTTTCACATGTGTCTAGAAAGTCTTAATCTGAGTTTACTATGGCCTTTACAAAGACACACCTTTGGGTGTGAGATCCTTCAGGATCTCCCCTGCAAAACTCCACACTGGCAAGTGCAGGCTCACATTTCTAATGGTCTCTAAGATCTAGGACTAATTTCTCAGTAATTAATATCTTGACTTTTTTCTGACCACATTAAAAAAACACCCTTTCTTTTTTAACTGTATCCTAGCAAGTTTGCAGAATTTCTCTCTAGCTATTCCTCTTATTAGATGGTCATATTAAATTATCCCAACTTAATTAAAAAAATAAAGATTATACAGTCACCCCATCTATCCTTGTGTTAGTCTTCCTGCCTGCTTCTCTCTCTGTCCATGCATGCATCTCTATGTTCCTTTTTAGTGGGGGCGAAGTTAATTACTGTGTTGTAACTGGGATAGAAGAGACGAATTCATGTCAATCTTGAGGAAAGGAAGCAGAATTTTTATACTTCTTATTTGGCAAGAGTCAGCTGAACACATTCATCTGGTTTCTGACATAGCACAGCTTTTTCATCTCTTCTCCAGTGTGGGGACCATCACAGGTCATGTGGGCTGAGTTCAAGTATGTCCCATAGGAAAGGTTAGGAAGCAAACCCCAGAAAATTCGCAGGTGACTAGGCTTCATCAGTTTAATGTGGTAAACAACTTGGAAATCATTACATAATCTTTGGTCTGCTAATGGAAATTTGGCCTGTGTTTTATGTAACTGCAATTCATCTTGTGGACTGTTGTGTGCTTTAGCAGGTGGTGGTGGATTTGCTAATTGTACATTTTGAGGCTATGTGAAAATTACCCTGTTTTCAAATCTGTCTTCCCTTTCAGAAATGAAGTTGTGAACTAGTATGCCAGACATAGTAGTTAACAGAGTCTAACACTGATGTGAACAATTTCTACTAACAGTAAAGGTTAACAGCTCTGTCTGTATTTAGGAGCTTGTGATGTATTGCACAGGGTTTACTTGCTGCTTCTGTATATAGATGTATGACACTATCCTGTCTACAGTCCAGACAAAATCATGTGTCAGCTTCTGTATCAACTGAAAAGAAAATAGCAGGACACTCATACATTGTAGTGTTTTCTACACTGCAGTACGCCGTGGATCAATGGCACTTTGACTGAATAGTACGTTCTTGCTCTTCTATACAAAAAATAACCCAGGCGCTTTAGACGTGTCTGCTCCCTTTTTAAGCATTCTCACCTTTTTCAGATTTCCTGATCTAATGGGGATTAAAGATTTCTCACCAAGTTTTCTGTTCACGTGGGTCTGGTGCGTACTAAACTGCTCTACAAAACTGAATAGCTGTACTTTCAGTATCACACATGCACCAAAATAATGATAATTCCTGGAATTATGTCTCTTGACACAAGGGCCATTTGGAAATTGAAAATTAAATCCTGGGTTGATTTCAGTGCATTAAATTAATGTTTAATAATACCTCCTCTAAAAAATAACAAGCTGCAGTATTTTATCTGTGTTCTCCGATGAAAAGCAGTCCAGCAAGAGCTCAAGTAAAATGAAATTTGAAAACTAAAGGAGTGGGGTCATGCTATTTTATAGAAAAGAAAAAAAAAAAACCCAAACACTCCAGGACAGAAAGCCCAGAATCATATACTTGTTGCATCAGGGTTCAAGAGGTGGCAAACAGGGGCACTGAATCAGTAAAGTACCACCTCCAGTAAGGAAGTCCACAGAGATTTTGAGAAGAAGGATCATCCTATTTTCATTGTTTAGCCAATCTGCACTTTAAAAGTCAGTCATTATGTTGCAGCAGTTGCCTGGAATTTGAAGCACGGATAAATATCTTGTGCATTTGTGTTATATGTCATATTTAATCCCAGCCAGCAACTTAAGTACCACACAGTCGCTCGCTCACCTCCCCTAAAACCAGAACAGTTGGGCATTCAGGGTGTTTGCCACTGATGCTTGTGATGCTAGAAAGAACCTGTCTTATTTATAGGTAGAAACAATTTAATGTGCCTGTTCTTTGTTCAGTGCTGCTGCACCTTGTAAAACTTTTCATCTTCAGGATTCCACCCCTTCATCATTTTCAAATGTGGGAATTAGACTAGATCAGTGAAAAATGGGCTTGCATATTGATTTTAGGTACAGTTTCTGGGCAAAATTTGATCACTTAGAAAACACACCCATTTCTAAGAATTTGCTTGAGCTTTTGTTTGCTCTTTGTCTAAACAACCTGAGTAACAGATAAACTGGGTAGGCGTGAGGAAGACTGGCAAATAATTTAATTGAGGCTTTAGGCTCTTCCATCGTTGCAGAAGTCATTCAGATGACTAACGCAGGATTCCTTGCTCTATACAGCTGTGCCTCTTTTAAGTGTCAGAACAGAAGAGAAAAGGGCTATACGCAAGTAGTAAAAATATGTTTTACAAAAGGAAAGAAATGAACAGATTTAATTGGGAACCGGTAAGCCAGCTGTCACACAGCAGATAATACCATTTCACAGAATCTGAAGACAAAGAACATAATTTTTCTGGAAGTGAGGTAGCATACATGTTCACCCTATGGCTGCTTAAGTGAAGAACAGAAGAGAAAAGGAAAAGATGGATGTGGCTTATCTTCTGCTGAAGCTTTTGTGTAGTTGTGTAACTCATTAAGCAATCCTGATCAGAAATTATAGTGTAAGGCATTTCCTAATGCTTTCATGACCCAGTGAGAACGTGAAGAGGTACAAAACCCAGCTGGTCATTAACTTCCCTGTTAATGCCCTGGGCTCATTCATGATGTCTATAATAACCAATTGGATTTGGCTTCATTTGGCAATTAAACTCTCTGAATTCCTTCCATCGTGCCATTTTTCTTCTGGTTTGGTGTGAGGGTCAGGCTTTCCAGCCAGGCTGGGACTGCGGATTCATCTGAAGCTACACTACTGCAAAGACCTTGTTAAAAGATCTTCTTCCACAGAGTTCGTAAAAATCTATTTCTCTATTTCAACTAACAAGAATAAAAGACATGGTAATAAAAACAGCTACACAGATACTAAGCATCAGGCTAATTTTGAATACTGAGGAGTTTTGTTTCATCCTTACAGGCTGTCTGGTTGTACTTAACTGGTTTCTTATTAGATTCTTGCAATACTTGCTAAAGTATTATAAACTGTAAGAATGATGTCGTAGCAACTCAAACGTAGATCATATTACCAGAAAGACCTTTTTCTGATTACATTTTCATCGACTTGAAATCTGTTGTTAAATACTAATATCTTAAATAAGATTAAAATAGCACCAAAGCCATGGTAACTTCTGCTGAAAGCTAGAACTTGTAACTCGTCAAGATAAATTCACTGTAGAAAAATAGAGAATTAAAAATGGAGTCATATTGCATTTTTGTCCTTAGAAAATATCTTTTCATCTTGATTGCTGCCATATACTAGACACAGTAACTGAACTCCCAAGTTTTGCCTGTCCCCATGGTCCCCTGGAGAGGTCTGACTCCACATCCTCCGTGCTACAGATGCTGCTCTTAAGTTCAACAGCCCTTCAACTTACCCGTTTTTACAAGACTAGGTTTTATGGAAGCTGTTTCAAGTAGCAGTGTTCAGTGCTGAAGCGAAGGAGCCCCTCTTTCCCTTCCTCCTTTCTCCCTACCGTGCGTCGTCGCAGGACCTTGTCCATACGTCACCCGTGGTGTGGGTGAGGTTGCCACAGCAACAGGGAGCTTGGTCACACCCCCTATAGCTACAGGAGTGTGAGTCAGGTTGAAAGTTTCACTTGGTTTTTATTCCCCTGCGATTCGCTGCCCAGCCATCTGCAGTTACTGGCCTGCCCAGTGCTCACAAGCCTGCTGGTAACGCCCAGTGGGGTCGCCTTTGGTATTTTCACCTCCATCCTTTGGGGTGAAATCTCTGGAGATTGGTCTGGACCATTGGTCACCCGCCCAACGTTCAGCACAGAAGAAGGCTGGTTCATCAGCCATCCCATAGACATACCAGACAATTGTGCAATAACTAAGCTGGTGTCCACTTCATAGAGGATACGTAAAGCAGCGGTAGTCAGTAACTGCTGAAGAATAAAACTGGAGTTAACCCACAGTGCAGTGTAAAACCTGATTTTCTTTCTGTTAAAGCAGTGAGATACGTTTTCAGTAATACCTAACTTGCAACTCTGCTTATTTTTTCAGACATGGAGATGACCTGATTGTGACACCATTTGCTCAGGTAGGCACAATTTTGTCGTATTTCTCACACGATCTTGCAAGTTACAGGCCGAATGGCCAAACCAGTTGCTTTTTGTTGTTAATATTATGTAAGATATGTTTGCTTGAAAGAGGAAAGAAATGTCCACACGGAAAGTCATAAACCTCCCACTCTGTTATCTGTACCTCTCTTTTTTAATGCTTTTAGATTATCTGAAAAGTTGAAGTGCAACAACACAATAAACACCATCATGTTTTCAAATACTGTAACAGACAGTCATGATGAAGACAAATCTATGCTCTCTGTTGTTCTCCTGCTTCTTATATTTACAGTTTCTCCCTCTGAATGTCTTTTATGCATTCAATACAAGGTAACTTTTAGATGCGAGGTATTTTTTTGCCAGAATACTGAAGTTCCTTTAAAAAAAAAAAAAACCACACTCTGTTTGTTTGATTTTTCCATTCAGAATTTGGTTTATAAAATATAATCTCAAAATTCTACATACTTTAGATCAAAACTGCACAATTTTAGCAATAGAGCTGTCTTCTCATATATGAAAAGTTAACATCTGTATGTCTTGAACTCATGATGATAGGTTTTAACATACACATTGCTTTGGTCTAATGATTAGCTCTTAAAGCAATTAATATTAATTTAACAGGCTATTATATCATAGAATCATAGAATCACAGAATGATTTGTGTTGGAAAGGACCTTAAAGATCATCTAGTTCCAACCACCCTGCCATGGGCAGGGACACCCTCCACGAGACCAGGTTGCTCAGAGCCTCATCCAGCCTGGCCTTGAACACTTCCAGGGATGGGATCTACAACTTTAATTATATTGTAAACAGATAAAGTGTTTATAAGACAGTGGCTGATCAAATCCTTAATACGAAGAATACCTTCATCTTTTATTAGGACAGAAAAGATTAAGCCAGGGCCCTTTCTAAGAATACTTTTAAGATCTCTCAAATGGTAAATACACTTCAGCAATAACAGAAGAGATCACAGGAAAAACAAGAGGGGAAAAAAAAAAGTGAACCCACTTCTGGTTTTAGTTCCTCAGGAAACATGAAAACCCTAACTCTTGAGCACACTGAAGATGCACATTGTATGGTGGTCAAGCTATTCAGTAATATTTACTAAAGCTGAGTTCATGTTCATTGGCATCTGGATTTTTATTACGACTTATGTCACATAGGTAAGACTTTATAGTATGCCTAGAAGAACAGCCAATTTTACACCCCAGTTATGGATGATTATTTCCTGGGACAAAACACCTTATTTGTTTTAAAGGCGTTTTCATATTCCTCTTGACGCTGATGGATGTGCTTCTGCAATTAGAGCAAGAGCAGTTGAATGTTACTGCTGCTTGCACCAAGGTGCCGTAATAGATTAGTTGAGGCCTTTTAGTATTTCAGTGCAAAACCCTGTTAGCAGTGGTTTAAATCAACCTGTTTTCATTTGCCCTGAACAGGAGAAAGTGCAATCACGAGGTGAGTTACTACATGTCACATTCCCTGACACAGGGAATTGAGATGCAGTTGAAGGAGCATGCCTAATAGAGGGGAAGTGACAGCTGATTACTCTCTTAGGAAAAACATAGCCCTTCTCTAGAAATTATTTGAATATGCAAAATCCCATCTCTCAGCGGGGCCTGCTCACAGACTGCATCTGCTGCTAGGCCCCTCTGGGTTACCTTAGCCGAATTAAGACCTTGCTCAGAATATCAGAAATTGGATCCCTTGTGGCAATACAAGGTCTACACAGCCTTGAGAGAACACCCTTCTAATGTCTTCCTAAAGCAGTTCAGATAGATGCATTTTTGTGTTGCAAATAGCCAAACCACCGTTTTAATCCATGCAGGTCTTCCTGGTGGCAGTAGGTCATGGCATATGAAACACATGTTCCAGTTATTTCAAACCCTCCGTATCTTCCTCAACTGATGAGGAGGCTTGTTCCGTCTGACTGTGAGCCACCTGGTGGTAATAGTTCCAATTTTAGCATTTCAGCTACTATTCAGCACATCACCATGGTAGTGTGGCTGCATTTGTGAACTAGAAGTAGGGTGTCATGCTGTCTCCCCCACACCCAGTCTGGCCCCAGGACAAGACAATTTACTATTTTTACCAGAATGGAATTTTATAAGCTAAAATTAAAAAATCTATCAAAAGGATACTATTAGTTGCACTTCCTTATATTGTAATACATAGCAACTACTATAATAGAATTATCTCAATTCATGAGCTGGCAGTGTGTGCTGGCAGCCCAGAAAGCCAACCGTATCCTGGGCTGTATCCAGAGAAATGTGGCCAGCAGGTCGAGGGAGGGGATTCTCCCCCTCTGCTCTCATGAGACCCCACCTGCAGTGCTGCGCCCAGCTCTGGGGCCCCCAACGTAAGGATATCGACCAGTTGGAATGAGTCCAGAGGAGGCCACGAAGATGCTCAGAGGCCTGGAGCACCTCTGCTGTGGGGACAGGCTGGGAGAGTTGGGTTTGTTCAGCCTGGAGAAGAGAAGACTTTGGGGAGACCTTATAGCACCTTCCAGTACCTGAAGGGGCCGACAAGAAAGCTGTGGGAGGACTTTTTACAAGGGTCTGTAGTGACAGGACGAGGGGTAATGCTTTTAAATTGAAAGCAGGGAGATTTAGATTAGATATCAGGAAGAAATTCTTCCCAGAGAGGGTGGTGAGGCACTGGAACACGTTGCCCATAGAAGCTGTGGATGCCCCATTCCTGGAAGTGTTCAAGGCCAGGCTGGGTGAGGCTTTGAGCAACCTGGTCTGGTGAAGGGTGTCCCTGCCCGTGGCAGGGGGTTGGAATTAGATGGTGTTTAAGTTCCCTTCCAACCCAAACCATTCTATGATTCTATGATTTCTAGAATTTTGTTTTTCAAAATAAAACGTTTTGAGTTATTTGAAATTTAAGTACCAAGTTTGTAGGGTTTTTATCATCACAAAGTTTGATCTTTTTTTAAATTCACTTGCAGCTGTTTGTATGTGACTTGTTTTTGAAAGTAATACTATTCGCTTAGGGATTAAACCTACAGATATTTGTAGGTGACAGGTTGTTTTTTGCTTTACAGATCTAACCCTAGAAACATTAAGCACAAGTGGCACTTTTGTGGACAGATAAACTATCACTTAAAGCACATTATAATGATAATTTGAAGTATTGCTTTATGTAAATATGTACTTACACTGTACTTTATGTACTTACACCGTAGTATAGTAGACTTAACAAATATTAATACCTTTATATAATAAATTGTTTAGCTCCACTGTAGGCAATGGCAAAAGTTTTTGTCCTCACTTTTACATTCATTGCTATGTATGTGGCCATGCCTTGCAATTTTGTCAGAAACTGTCAAAATACATGCATGTATGCTAAAGCAGCTGGGATGCTGGGCAGGTACTGCACATTTCACCCCTGGACATACAAAACAGTTACCTCACCCGCTAGCAGAACAAATAGAAGAACAAGAAGAAACATACAAACCAGTCAGTCAAGTCTCTGCTTTCCAGAAAAGGAGAGATTCATAATACATCGGACAGTGGAAAACTGGTCAGTGTGCACAGTGATGGGCATAATGGAGAGACTCCCTCGCAGCTCTTCAGGGGCACGAGTACGGACCCAGCAAGGCTCGTTAGCATCTCCTTGTAACCAGCCCTGAGCAACCTTGCAGCTCTGCACACTTCGTACTCAGCACCCCGGGTGCTGAATGTCCTGTTATTTCCGATCCAGCATGCGCCCCAGCAAGGTTCGTGTTTTCACAGGGCACCATGCCTTGTCTACTAACCTTTCTGAAGCCAGCCCTGCACAGCAGGAGCAGAGTCATTATCGCAGTGCATCAGGGGCAGAGCTAATAAGCATGGCTGTACTTGAGAACACTCACTGAGGAGTCACTTAGCTACCTTTGCACGTGCTCCCAATTCTCTGTGCACCTGAATGCACAGCCAGTTTGAGTCCAGCAGGGCTTATTGAGTAGGAACTTGCAGCCAGGAAAGCTGATGGCAGCTTTTCATGCTTTTTCTCAGGCCTGAGACAGCTCTGGGAGCCAGATAGATATGTTTCTCAAATAACAGTAGCACATATAAGCCATCTCAGCATCCTGGCACACATAAACTGGACGCGGGCAGATTGATAGAAGAGAGCTGAAAATGGAATGCAGTCACTAAAATGGGTGTCTTACCTTAATAGGCTCAACATTTTTCCATTTATGCTTTACTTCTCCTTCCACTTTCAACTTATCCTATCCTTTTACGGTATTTTCATACTTTGGACGTTTTTCTTTATATTTTATGTATTCATTTTTGAACTTTTGAACTCCAAGATCTCCTTTCCCTTCCTGCTTAGTTCATGCCTGATTTCCTTCTGCGTGCATCCAACATCTAAATACAACATTTGTTAGTGTCACTGTACTCGGGGCATGCAAATTTGATGGCATATGTAATTATTTTAATTCCATGCTGAATGTAAAATATGTGAGTTTGCCTCCTGATCCTTGGAAAGGAAAGCATAATGAAATTAATACTGTCTAATTAAGCAAGAAATGTATTTTTATTTTTATTATCCTAATTCATTTGGGAATTGCCTACAAGAGCTTGAACACTGACAGTCTGTCATTATTTTTTCCTGAATATTTCTGTCTGTTACGAGCTTTTACTAAATCCTCCTTTTCTCTTCAGCCTCCTACCCCCTTCCTACCTTATGTATAAATTTGAGGGCCTATGAAAACAGGGTTGTATCCTCCTCGACTCAGAACCTCTGGAACCCAAATTCCCATTCCCACCTTTGTTATCCTTAGGACAGGTTCACCAGGGAACTGGCCCAGTCTGGGCTGAGTAGCAACAGGGGGCAACAACTGCAAAGACACAGCAGTGGTTAGCGTTGCTGCCTGCTGCCCTCCCCGGTCTGGTTCCAGACAGCATCTGATTCCTCTCTGACATCAGCTGAACTGCCTCTCCCTAGTTGGAAAGATGCACTGTCCTTACACAGGACAACATCTGTTGTATTTACACACCTGCCATCAGAACAAAGTGCAGACACCACGTACAAGAAGACACTCCTTGACTGCCTGCACTAGCTGCTGTCTTGCGGGGAATGAAGTCCAGAAAGGAAGTGGTTAATTTATGTCGTCTTTCCCAATGTGCGAAGCTTGTAAGAGCCTGCAGACATTTTCCACCTGCTCAAGTGGTGCTCTCCCTCTAACTCTGGCCTTCTGCACCAAGTCCCCAAATCAACTGCGTCCCCCTTAAAGGACCCACTTCTGTTTTTCCTGGCAGTCTAGACAACTTCATTCCCTTTGTCCTTTGAGGTCTGTGGGGGCTGAAGTGCAGATGGAAAATACTGTAATCATTTCGTATGCATGAAGTATTAGGTTTGAAAGGGCTATTATCTTGCAAACACGAATGCTTTTATGGTCATTTTAAAGAACTAAGTAGTATTCTGTGAAAAACTTCCCTCCTCTTTAACTAAGTCTGTCCTTAAGCAAATAATGAGTTGTTTATGAAGACAAAAAAGAAATAAACTATTACCCTTGTATGACAGACATGTTATTGTTAAGTAATGGTCAAGGGCTTCAGACAAACCAACCCTGGAAACCTTTTACAGTTGTCTTGCAATGTCCTTTCCCTTTTCTTTCAGCACAGTGGAGTGGAGATGAATCAGTCGCACCTGTGCAGAAATTCAGACTGAAACCATTTTGTCTCTTCCAGGTGCTGGCCAGCCTGCGTACTGTACGGAATAACTTTGCTGCATTAACCAATTTACAAGATCGGGCACCCAGCAAGTGAGTGACAATTTTTGGCCAGTGAACTTTTTGCAGTGATACTTTTTAAACTAAGGGTACCAATTAGATGTTACAGATTTCAGTCTGTGCCACCAAACCTGCATAAAGCTTGTGGATGAGTAATGAGTTTATTAGTCCCTTGAAGATGTTATGCTTGATAGCTGAGGCAACAGCCCCCTTGCCTACTAATTGCTCTTCCATTGCTGTCCTTTCATAAACTTGGAGTGTTTTCATGCAATTTATATGATTTTCAGTAAATTAGTCATATGTCAAAGATCGTTCAAAGATGATCATTCAGGCAGTCTGAGTCTTGCAAATGAACCAGAGTGAGGAGACAGCCACACTCATTGTAAGCTACTTGCATGATTTGAACCTAGAACTCTAACTCACCCAAGATAATGACATCCCACTTACCCACAGTAGTTCACGATTATAAATGAGACATTATAAAAGTGATCTTTCTCCAGTCGTGTTACAGCATCACAGTTAACATTAACGTTGGTTACACTGGCAAATTTTGTAGTGGAGTGATTTTCCTCACCCAAAATGTGCATCTCTAGAAGTAATTAGCATTCCACAGGCAGCTGCCTACCATTGCATATGCAGTGCCAGTAAAAGACATTTCCAGCCCCCTTGGTTGGAATATTCAGACCCTATGTGGCCCCTGCTTACAGTCATCCACACATCCCTATGCAGCCATGTCAAACCAACAACTTCCAGCTCTCTTCAGTGGGCAAAGCAGTCCAGTGAGCTGTTTGACCTAAAGATTATTGTGAAAGGTATATGCAAAATAATATGTGACATGTATATGCAGAATAATAGAGTGAAAATAACAATTAAAAGAAAGTATTTCAGGACAGAGAACATGGGATATGCAAGCCATGTTAGAATAATGATAACTACGTATATGTTTTGCTAATTGATGGGGTTGGCAGAAAGAACACAGACAACAAGTGCAAGTTGAAAAGAGAAACTTATTTACTGCAGTCTAAAACAGCAGACAGCATAAGCAAGGTAACACATCTATCATTACTACATAAAGTTACTAATAGTGATTAAGAAAGATACATCGCCAATTGTCCTAATACTTTACCATCATCCAAATCCGCACATCAGCTGGGGAGCCCCGGTCGCAGCGAGGATTTGGAGAACTTGTCCCAGCAATTGGGAAGTCCTGTGCAGTGCGTCCACGTGTGGGTGAGGCTCCAAAGTCACTGCAAAAGGGTCCAGCTTTTATACAGTTGAATAAAAAATCTTTGAGACTCCATGTGCGGAGACATCTGACGTTCCCCCACCCCTCCGCTGGATTCCACCCGGGGCCTGGCCAGGGCCCAGGGCAGAATCCAAAAGGGGCACCTCTATCTGTTTGGCTCAGACAAGGCTGGGCATCTGGCTGTATGGCCTTGGTAGTCTGTCTCTACATAGATGTTTCATCCTTCTAATGATTATATTTTATCTAAGCTTCATTCTCTGCTAACGAGCACACCCATTCCACCAATGATCAGTGGGTACTCCCACAGTCATTTCCCATACTGATCGGATGCTGGTCGGGAGATTCACTCAGAAGTCAACTTTGGTTCGAGGCCTATGATTCAGGCCTGTTTGAGGCCTGTAGTCCAGGCATTTTTATATCAGTAAAGAAATAAAACTTCAAGCTAGGTGTAAGGTCTAGGTATGATTGGTCAGGTTTTTAATGAACTCATCTCCTGGAGTTCCCAATCTGCAGAGAGGTTTCAGGGTCAGTTGTGAATTCCCTTTTATAATAGAAAGAAATACCTGTTTTAAACAAACTTTTTCTTTGGCATTTCCAGGATATTCCGGTCCCAAATTATTTGCCAAGGAAATGTATTTTCTATTACACTGTTCAAGGATTCAGTCATTTCTGACTTTATCAGGCTTATAATGTTTTTTTTCTTTTCTTTTAAACAGACGATCACCAATGTGTAACCAACCATCTATTAACAAAGCAACTATAACAGGTAAGAATAATTGATATGACTAAAACGCCTCTGTGAAACCACAATGTGCTTCAATCTAATATTTATTTATAAAAACATCTCACTGAAAAATGCATTTTATAATAATAACCTCATATTGGGTTTTATGTCTGTTTTATTGAAGAGGATTTGAGTCATGTGGTGACTCAAATTGGTAACTTTCCCAATTTTTTTTTCCTTATATACCAGAGTGTGACTGTGTCATGCTTACTTTCATTAGTACCTTTTGCAATGAAATGTAGTAGAAAGAGCTGGTATGAGGAATGCATCAGTCTTTCAGGTGGGACATGGGGTTCTGTAGCTGTACCGAGGCAAAGTCTTTTCATTACAAGCTTTAGGCAATGAGGAGTAATTTTCAAAACTGACTTTTCTAGTTTAGGATGGTAAAGTCTATCTCTTTAACATTGGTAGGTGCGTAAGAGAAAAATAATCCATTTATAAAACACACTGTTATTTCTACAGAAACACTAATTTGAAAATACGACTGGCATTGTAAGTTACGTGAACACTTTTGAAAATATTACCCTGTGCCACTTTTGGTTGCCATTATGGCAACTTGGTCATGGACATCTTTATGGGAACACACTATATTTGACCTCATACTTCTCACATCATGTTAATCCATGTGTTCTTACACTGTGTCATTTTCCTGGTAGTTACATTCTCTATGATGTTGGCAGAGTGAAAAGCACCTGCTTTTCCTGTCAATTATATTATACAGACAATTTCTAAACAGGCAATATATGATTTAAACCAACACCATAACATTCCAGAATTTTCAAAATAGCTCTTGTATTTTTAATTGTACAATAGATTTGTAACTCAAGGAAGAAATTTTACTTCAGCTCTTTGAGGAAAACTGTGACTGTCATGTTCAATAGTTTCTGTCTTTAGGCTCTGGAACGTATTAACATTGTTAGTTTTTTTCACCTAGCCTCACACAATATCCATATTTACCTCTCAAAGATCCAGTCTTGGCAGTTCTGTACAATTTTATTCTCCTAGGAAGTCATCATGTAATCTGAGCATTTGTGTGTCGGGCTCATCAGGAAGCAGAGGGTTAAATCTTTAAATCTATTCTATAAACAGAAAAGCATCCTCAATTAAGAATGTCGTGCTATCGTACTTAAATTCATAGTAATTAAATAAATAGGGAAGGGAGACAGATAAATTACTAGATCAATTATAATCCTTTGTTAATGTATTCCTTTAAGAGGTAATTGGGCATTGGTTTCAAATTAGTCTACATGAGACATTTCTAGATGTTACACCTATTTTTAATTGTGGGATTTGTCTCATTCAATGCAAACATCCAGAAGTCTGTTAGCTTAACTGGAAGTGGAGATGATACTGAAAAGTAGGGTTTGCTTTTCCGTTCCAAGGGACTAACTTTAGAAAGCCTGTAACACAGTAAAATCCCTGCCAGTAAAAGAAAATGTGATATCCAGAAGAGAAGATAGGCATGCATGTGAGCAGGCAGCGAGCCTACCTTACATGCTCTCCCAGAGTTGTTTACCCGAGGTCAGGTTCTTTTCTCCAGCAGGAGAAGCTGCTCAGACAGCCGGACCCAAGACACACACTGCTGGAAGGTGCTGTTGCTCTTTGTAAATTGCCCCCGATCTGAAGGTTTCCATTCAGTTAATCCTCAGAGTGCGCTCTACATGTCAGAAGCAATAAATCATGTGAGGGTTTAATGTTTAGAAGGAAGGTGGTGCAGTCAGTACTTCAATTAATCTAGAAATTGCTTCTGTGCCAAGAAATTTAAAGGAAGTGAGAGAAGGCAAAGAACAGAAGAGATAATCTAATCTAATTTAGTTTAATCTGATTTCTGGGACATGCTGTGGAATTGCTGTGCCCAAATTATGCATTGAACTGGGTGAGTTGGGGCCTGTGTGCATTGGATGTAAGTGTCTGAAAGACTTCAATGATACAGGAAAGGTACTAAGCCACTGTGAAGCATGAAAATGGCTGCAACTCATTTTGACTGTTGAATGGAGATTGAGGCTGGATGCTACTTTGCCTGAACAGGTCTGCCCATTCTTAGTCACAGATTGTTTTTGACATTTCCATAGCAACAAATTTCGTGGCATAAGTGCAGAAGTATGCATAGGTGCTTTCTTGGGGCGCATAACAAGTTGCACTATAGCACTATGCGAAGAAGGGAGAAACACTTTTCCTGCTCATCGCAGAATGACTGAAAACCCTTTCAGATGCTACTAAGCTTTCTGAATTCTTCTGGGAAATGTCTGAAATGCAGCTTGTGCAGATCCTTCCTGCTGAGAAATCCTTCTGGTCATGCTCTTCTCCATGAGTTCATATCATGGAGCATCCAGAGCAATACACCAGGCAGGTAGAGCCCCATCACATCATCCAGATGGTCCAGCTGACAGTTTCAGCCTGAATGGATCACCAGTGTAACGAGCTGGGTGTCCGGAAGGCACAGTGTCACTAAATTATGTCAGTGCTAAACAAGAAACAGCCACTTCAGATGGAGAGTGCATGTTGCTAAGCTTCCTGAAAGAAAGGTCTTTGGGACAATTCTAACTGAGGAAAGGAACGATCACAGAAACCACAAGTGTAGCAAAAGGGAACTACTGCAGAACATTTTGGGAAAACAGCAAGGGAAAGATAAAAAGGGATTTGGTAAAGCCAAGTGACTAAAATAGAAAGAGCAAAATTCTCCCATTTACTATTTTAAGAATTCACCCTGAGGCATAAATGTGGGAGAAAATGTATTATCAAAAAAAAAGTAAGAAACTGTGGAATTGAGAAGGGAACAGCACAGCAAATGTTCTGATTCTTAGAAGCAACAGCAACCATGGTGGCCATAAAGTTTGCAGTGATTTTTCAATGTAAATATGTAGAAGTTGATTATCAAAGTATGTTCTGTTCTGTGCAACATATCCACATTAATCCCTTTTGGAAACTGTTGAAAGAAGCTAAGAAATAGCAGTGACACCCTTGATCTTCAGTACCAGCCAAATATGCTATAGCATGCCAAGTGTTCCTTTTGCAGGCAAATTAGGAGGTGGGAGTTTGTCATGTAACAACCGACTTCTTAGGTGGCACTTTTCTTACTTGCTTTTAGACATCTATGATGCAGATAATCATTTTGTCGAGGCTCTTTAGAGTCCCCTTATAGTCAGTGGGAATAAGCAGACATGCAAACTGACTTAAGTTAAATGCCTTCTTTAAAAGGAGGTAAATTGCTCCCTAAAAGTGCAATTTCTCCCCCATGACTGAGACCAGCCTGGGATAACTCGCTGTTTGCTGAACATGCGTGGTGTTCTGTGCTTCAGCCAGAAGAGGGGTTCCTCTCACTATAAGTCATGTTTTCCAGGCAGAGATAATGGTGTTTCATTTAAAGTTGACAGAAATTCTCATAACACAACCAGTGGGTTATAAATGTTTTGGTTTTGTTTTTGTTTTTGTTTTTTAAAGATAGCAATAACTCAGGATTGAGCTTGTAAGTTCTAATTTTTGCCTGATAAAAAAATGAGCAAGCATTAGATATCTTTTGATTACTACAGTTCTAATATCTGCACTTCTAAATCAGAATTATTTGAATTAGGAAGGAACCATGCAAGATCCTTCTTGGTATGTGTCAGATTTAAAACAGACAGGACTTCTCACAATTTCTCTGTCCACTAATGATAGTTTCCAAACTCAGTCTAACAGCTGCTTTTATGTGCAAAGATTCTGCGTGCAGTAGATAAGTTTGTCCCAAAAAATAGGTTTCTCAGCTTCCTAGTACTATCACATCTAATGATTAGCTAGCAAGGCTTAGTTAACCTGAAATCACAGACACGGTCTGATTCGTATACACACGTGCATTAGACAGACACAACACCTATTCATAGTAATAGCTTTAAAGTTTTGCTATATTTATATTTATATTACAAATGCCATGCCAAAGGACCTGTAAGTGAAGACCTATATATGTAACAAAAAGGTAATTTAATTTAAATGTAAAATAAATAATAATTGCAAAATTGCACTTTTTAGAAATTATTTACAGTTTACAATTTCGCATCAAACACACCCAAACGTATTTAATCACGTAGAGGAGAATATATGGATTTATTCAATAAATGAAAATACATTTCATGTATTGAAATGTAGTAAGCATGTGGCTAGTGTCAGGAAAACCCCTTCAGATTTTTTCATGCATACAGAAAACACAGTGATGGAGAAATAAACTATTTGCAAAGATTATGAGGTTATAAATCTGAGTTTATTTGCTACTCCATGCTTTCTTATTGGACTTGTGTTACATTCTTTACATGCATGGCTTTGCATCTTAAATCCATTAGAAATCAGTATCCTGCTAATTAAATGGAATTTCTTGCATGTTTTTCATGGGCTTTGTCCAACACGTTTCATGATTTTTTTTTTTATTAGCTTCAGGTTTCCCAATTAAGTTTATGGTTTTGAAATGGGATCTACAAGTCTTTTGCTAGAGATTTTACTTGCTTACATTGAAAGTATAATCAATCATTACTTAAAAATTAAATATTAATTAATTATTTAAAGATTAGCCTTCTGTCTTTTAGTATGACACACCCAGACAAATGTCACCATAGCAAGTTAAACATCTATATTCACGCAGACTAAATTCCCGAATACAAGCAGTTGCACATAACAAGAAAAAACAAAGGTTACAGATGAAAATCAGAACAGGACAACTTATGGCATTTGGAATAATAGATCATTTTGTGTGCGTATATCTCTGTGTAAGTGTATCTCACTCAGATTGGTTCTGTAATTGAAAGATTTTACTGGATAGCAGGATGGCAATAAAATAGAATAAATTCATGTTCAGCAAGAAGTAACATTCCTCATACATATCTTAAACTGATCAAAAATCCAGAAGGCAAAGTATTACATACCCTGCTGACTCTTCCAGGGATTGACTGGGCTGTACAGTGTATCACTGCATGGAGACATCCTCAATAATCCAAATGCCTTTTATTTTTTCCTATGTCTGGGTTTCTGCCAGAGCACAGCATGGGATAAAGTAAACACATGAACACAAATGGGCAAAACAGAGAAAAAAAACAAGAAAGCTTGGGGGGGGGGGACGGGGGGGGGGACGGGGACACACGACTTTTTACAAGCTCCAGTAGTGATAGGACAAGGGGTAACGAGTTTAAATTGAAAGAGAGGAGATTTAGATTAGATATCAGGAAGAAATTCTTAGTGGAGAGGGTGGTGAGGCACTGGCACAGGTTGCCCAGAGAAGCTGTGGATGCCCCATCCCTGGCTATCTTCAAGGCCAGGCTGGAAGAGGCTTTGAGTAACCTGGTCTAGTGGAGGGTGTCCCTGCCCACGGCAGGGGGTTGGAACTCGATGATCCTTAAGGTCCCTTCCAACCCAAATCATTCTGTGATTCTAAGTCTTAGAGAGATTGATTCATGCAGTACTGGGGTAATTGCCCCTAGCCTGGGAGTGGGTATGTGGGATTGAGGGGATCCTAATGTCTGTGGAAACAGAGGCTTCAAAATAAAGAATATTTCTTTTTTTTTTAAACAATAAAACTTGTAATACTCTCAGTGTCATGTTTTAAAATACTGAAGACCTTACATTTCATAGCCAGATTTAGGCAGATATACAAAACATGCCCTATTCAAGACATAATTGCAGTATATGTATCACTCTGCTAGATTCAGTGAGCAGGATTACATTTATAATGAGAATTTCCCACTCTTACTTAATTTGCTCACTGAATATATTTTTACCTTATCACAGAGAAGTATTCCTGTGGTAAACTGCACTGCCAAACTTCGGGCAGAGGGGAGGTAAAATGTTCTGAAATCCTCACTCATGTTTATTGAGTAAAGAGTGCTTTACTCACTGGAGAAAGATGACACCCTGTTTTTAAAGGGGGGTGTTTCTCATAAACATGGGTTTGTTCTTCGTGCAGTTTATTGAATGATAGGTAAATGTTCTGTTCTTTGTACTTCTGCTTACACCCATACACCTATGGATATTTTGCGTTAATTTAACTCACTTCAAACAATTATTTTAATTTCAGGGTAAATAACACAGACACATTCTTAAGTGCAAATATGATTTGTAGCATTGTCACATCTTTTAGTCTGTGGTAAATGCCATTTGAGAAGTTAGAAGATGTGTATCTGCAGACTTGCAGCAGGTCAGCAGTATACATCACCAGTAGCTGAATTCAAGCATTAAAGGTGCTTTATTATTTATTATGCCCCAAAGTCACTGGCACACAAATGATGGTCCATCTCTGTTTACTTCCTAGGGGAATATGTTCAATACTCGCCTTTAGGACAGAATTCTTACTGAGAGTCAGTTAAATGTATCCTTTTAACTTGTCTGAATGCTTTTGAAATTCCCCCTTTATGTGAACTATGTGAAGACAGACATATTCATTACAACAGTTTTATCAGGTAGAGAAAAAAATACAGCACATTGTGTTGTTTGGGGAGGATTTTATGTGAAGAGTAGTACAGTAAGAGAGGCAAACTGACAAACTGAAAGCAAGCTATGTGGAAGGTTATCTACCTATATTAAGCTGTCCGTATTAACGGAGTCCTGAAAATGTGGGGGTTTGGAGGACACCCATAGCACGTACAAATGTACGTGCTATCTGCCACTGTCAATTGGATAAATATTTTTCATTTTGTTATTTCTATCCAACTCATCTCCTGCCTTTAAAAACAAAAGGCCTCTTGCAAACTCACATCCCAGGCCTATTGTATTTTATACTAAATTGAAGTACTTGACAAAAAAAAAAATCGTAGAATTCAGAGTTGACTTTTTTTATCCTGCTTTCTTGCAGGCTTTCATACCATCTATGAAACCCTGTTGTTCTTTCATGTCTATAACATCCTTTCAGAACTTATCCATCCTCTATAGAGAAGTAATTCCCTTTCTAAAAAAAATAAAATAACACATTGCTGGCATTATGGAGACCTCTGGCACAGACCAATGATAAACGTCAACTCTTCAGTTGTTGCTTTCTCTTGCTGCTGGTATTTCTGACAGCATTTTAATATCTGCAGTGACATCAAGTTTTGAAACTCTGTAGGCAATTTGAAATTACAAAGAATATGCTAAGGAAAAGGAAAAGATATTTTTGTCAGAAAAAATGTATTTTATCATAAGTTAAAACAATTAACACTGGTCTGCAATCCACTATTTAGATCAATCAATCTAATTTTGGTATGAATACGTAAAATCCAAATGCAATTAGAAGATCAGTAGTCCTTCACATGGGATGAAGTTTCAAAAGGCTTTATGCATTTTTGGTGGCTTTCTATGGCAGGGTTACAGCATTAGTGGATAAGGGAAAAGCAACTGATACAATCTACCTGGACTTGCACGAGGCATTTGACACTGTCCCACACAACATCCTTGTCTCTAAATTGGAGAGGCATGGATTTGACGGATCGACCACTCAGTGGATAAGGAACTGGATGGATGGTAGCACTCAGAGAGCTGTGGTCAACGACTCAATATCTGAGTGGAGACCAGTGATGAGTGGCGTTCCACAGGGGTTGGTATTGGGACCGGTGCTGTTTAACATCTTTGTCAGGGACATGGATGGTGGGATCGAGTGCACCCTCAGCAAGTTTGCCAACAACACCAAGCTGTGTGGTGTGGTCAACACGCTGGAGGGAAGGGATGGCATCCAGAGGGACCTGGACAGGCTGGAGAGGTGAGCCTGTGCCAACTGCATGGAGTTCAACAAGGCCAAGTGCAAGGTCCTGCACCTGGGTTGGGGCAATCCCAAGAACAAGGACAGTAGTTGGGGGTACTGGTGGATGAAAAGCTGGATGTGAGCCAGCAGTGTGCGCTGGCAGCCCACAAAGTCAACCGTATCCTGGGCTGTATCCAGAGAATTGTGGCCACCAGGTCAACAGCAGTGATTCTCCTCTGTTCAGCTCACGTGAGACCCCACCTGAAGTACTGTATCCAGCTCTGGGGTCCTCAGCACAGGACGAACCTGTGCTGGTTGGAGGAGGGTCCAGAGGACACCATGAAGATGATCAGAGGACTGTAGCACCTCTCTTATGCAGAAAGACTGAAAGAATTGGGCTTATTCAGCATGGAGAGTCCAGGGAGACTTTACAGCAACCTTGCAGTACCTGAAGGGGCCTACAGGAAAGATGGGGAGGGACTCTATCAGGGATTGTAGTGATAGGATGAGGGTAATGCTTTTAAATTGAAAGCAGGGAGATTTAGATTAGATATCAGGAAGAAATTCTTCCTGGAGAGGGTGGTGAGGCACTGGAACAGGTTGCCCAGAGAAGCTGTGGATGCCCCATCCCTGGCTGTCTTCAAGGCCAGGCTGGATGAGGCTTTGAGTAACCTGGTCTTGTGGAGGGTGTCCCTGCCCATGGCAGAGGGCTTGGAACTCGATGATCTTTAAGGTTTCTTCCTACCCAAACCATTCTATTAATTCTGTAATTCTATCAATTCAGATAGCAGATTAATAGAAACAGATTTATATTGTACAGTACATAGTAAATATCGGTGTAGCGTCTAGTGACATCCCTCCAGCTAGTCCATATAGTTCAGTAACCAGTTAGCAATGCAGATATCCTCTGGTTTGGCTAGTTTCAGCTATTCTGTTTGCAGGATGAGCTCACAATTTTCCAGTAAACATTCTGAACTAAGGATTGACAATCATCAGCTTCAGTGGAGTTGAACCAAACCCCCATCACTACTACACAAAGTACTTTAAAGAGACCCCTACATTGTTTTTTTAAACAATCAATAGTATTTTGCTTAAGCAAAACAGATATGGAAATCAGCGACATAGCAGCTATCCTTTTCAGTTAATCATTAAAGGCCTTATCTAGATCATGATAGCTGAAAGGACTGTTATCTCATTTACAGCCTACTTATCCACAATAAAAACAAAGTAATATTGGTTTGTGAGATACAGGGCACAAATTACATTCAGACTGTAATCCATTCATTCATACGTCTCCTGCCCATAGTAAACAAGGTATGCAGCAAACAGGCAAGGAATCAGAGAGACCGGAGTCTGCTCCTCACCCAGTCTGTCACAGTCACTTTGTCACCTTCAGGGGTGAACTAGCAGCTTCCTTCTTTGCACCTACAGAGTTTGTGGTCATCTGATATGATTTGTGGTCATATCTGAAATATGGAGGCCATATTTGCTTATATTCTGTGAAATTATAGCGCTGTGTCACAGTTTGTGCAGCACTGTCATGTGCTATAATGAAAAAATACCTGCTTAAAATGGGTCATTTGAACAGATAACTGTTAAATTGTAATTCCCTTTTATAGAGAATAATATTTGTGGCCCTAGTTCAGCCCCCTTCCTTGGTTTGGGGAGGATGTTGTTACTGATAGGGTACATCTGTGAAGGCTTACTGAATGCTTTCTCCATCTTGATGTGTAGACCTCTAATTAATGTTGCAAAACTTTGCTAAAACTGAATGAGAGATTCCAAATGAAGTCTTTTATCTAGTGCTCCTGTCATTTCAGTGTATTTGGTAAACAATGACGAACTTTCTTGAGGCAGAACAGCAGGAAGAGGATTGACGTGGGTTTGGGCACCATAAGCTGATTGACGCGGGTTTGGACACCATAAGCTGCTTGGGTACCATCTCACATTCAAGGAAGTGAATAAGAGCAGGATACAAAACAGAATACTCTCTACATTTGATTGCTGCATAGTAACGTAGAAAAACCTGAAAAATTCAGGCTTTCTATTCAGTGAAAATAGAAGCCTAAGAGTTTTCAGGACCAGCTTGGATTTTTAAACAATGACTTGCCCTGACTATACTAATTGCAAAATTACATTATGTCATTTAACAATGCTACTTAACATGTATTATGAAAAGATGTGTTTTCCTCAGTATGATGCATACCTTGAACTCTGCTACCTGATAGTCAAATATGTAAGCTCTCATAGAACATTGAGTTACATAAACAGAGAAGCACAATCAGAGAAAACACGAGAGGTATTATCTATCTCCACATCAATAATACGATAAGCAACCCAACATAGATCGTTGCTTCTTACCTTTAAATTGTTCTCATATTTAGCTGCATCAGTAGAAGTTCCTATATCACCATTTCACCTAAACTGTCCATTTTACTGGAAGGACAGACAGGATTACAAGCTTCGCGAGCTTCCTCTTCTTTCAGTTGAGCTGTGTCACTTACGGTCACTGTTAGTTGAAAACTGTACATGACCCCAGGCTGCATTTACTGTATCAATAGCAACAGCAGAACAACTGAAAAGGGTGAAAGGTGGTTTGGTTTGTAAGACTGAGGTGAAAGGAATCAGAAAGAAAAATAGGACTCTTGTCTGGCATTTTTTCTCATTCCTGTTAGAAATGCAGTCTGATGAATTTAGAAAACAAAGCTGTGCAGATGTGGCTTCTGGTGTGACTGCTGGATGCAGTGAGTGCACCTTCGTTTCAGACTTTATCTTCTGTCCAATTGAAAAGACAGATTTGAAAACAGATCTCTTCCATTAACAGATCACCAAGAAACTAGTCCGTTAAAGCCTATTTACTTTCCTGAGTATCCATTTAAAAATTAAGGGCTACCTTGAGACCACCCACTAAAATGCCTAAGTTCTGCTTTTATTATATGGAGGGTCCTGGGTACGGAGCCTGAAGAAAGCAGTGAATCAGAGGAGTCAGTGGCCAGGGTCAGAGAACCCTGGAGACAAGCAAGAATAACAGCTCTATTCTTGTGGATTAGGAAGTTCTGCGGGTCTCTCCACAGTCTTTTGTCCATGCTCAGATATTACTCTAGGAGCAGTGCTCACAGTTTAGGAGCTGCCCCTGCACAACATCGTGTCCAGGAGTGACCTCATCACCAGAGAACAGGGACATCCTCCCCTTTGCTCATCCAGCGTCTGACCTCATGCATTTTGCATTACATTCCGCAAAGCGACTCATCTTCAGCTGGAAGGTGTAATTCCAGTTCTGGCAGTTGGAAAACTGTCTTGTGCCTCCTTCATTTCTTCAGGAACTAGGATCCAAATATTCGATAATCAGAAATGCCTAAAACTCAGGCTTCTGCTTTCAGGCCAGGACTTCTAACATCTTCACGAAAAAAGACCGTTTTTAGTTAGGCGACTCACTTCAGAAGATCTTTGATCATGGGAATGGGGAAATATGGAAGTAACTGGTCAGTATGGCAGTAACTGGTGGGCAGGCCGTAGTCACGTGTTCAGACATGCCCCTGTGTTTCGTGCTTCCAGTTGGCTGGTTCAGTATATCCAATCCTGAACAGCCACAGGCTTTCCTTACAGTCAGATGCAGTACAGGGAGGCAGGCAGGTGTCTCAGGCAATCCAAGTGCTCTGAGAAGACCCTAACACCCCCCAAGGGCTAAGGCAAGACCTTGAGAGTCATCCAGTAGTCATTAATTTGATGTCACTGTTCATAAAAGAGACACCAGCAGTGGGCAGACTGACATAGTCCCGAATATTGTAAGGTATTTCCCAACAGAAACTTGCCAGGGAAGGGTTGCAACAACGAATTTGCCACACTTGCTTCTGGGACTTCAGGGGAATTGACAAGGCACTGAAGGAGACAGTAGTTCTTCCTGGAAAGTTTTCACTTGAAATGTTAAAAGCACCAGGGTATGACTTCTTTAAAATTTACTAATCAAATCGAAGCCATAGTACTGTGGCAGATTTGCACAGCTCTATGACTTCGGCTTTCTGTCAACAGAATTGAAAATGTGTTTTTTATCACAGTCCTTAATTAGCTCATGGTTAAGAAGATTCACCTCCATCTTGTGTGGGAGCAGACCTTTTTGTACCAGGAATATCTTCATTTTATCCCCATTTTGATGATATTCTGAATTAATGAAACAGCTGTGGCCACATGCATAAAATTTCAGCTGATATTAAATATTAAAAATTATTCTCAAATATTTACATTAAAATACTAGTACCAAATTGCCAAACGAATTCATTATTCTTTCCCCATGCAGTATTTTAAATTAATGTCTGCTGTTGATATTTATCCTTGAAAGTGCAAATTGGATATAAAGTTGAATTAATTCTAAACCAGATAAAAAATAAAGATGACAGACAATAAATTTAGGTAGTGTCTCTTGAATTATAGGATAATATGGTAAAAATAAAAGGTTCCATTTCTTAATAATAATGAACAAGGTAGGATTACATCTGAGTGAGTAAATTTTGGCACCAGACCACTTATTATTATGCTAAAGAAACAGGACATAACTCAGAAATACATTAGTGACTACTCAGGGAACAAGCATTTTAAAATTCCCCTTGTATTAAGTAAGCCATATGCTAGTGACTTACTTAGTGGACATACTGTAGGAACCATTGACTGATTAGTCTTTAATTGAAGGAATGCAAAAATGACTAGAAGAAAAAGCACAGGAAGAAGACAGTGCCAAAGAAATGAAGGAGAAAATCGGAAAACAGTTTTCCATAGTCTGGCTACCTGAGCTAACTAAACGTTATCCATGGGATGCAGAAAGGTTTGACAGATGAGGGGAGGCAGCTAGTGGGAAAGAAGCCAACATTTGTTTGGGAAAGAGTCTTTAATACTGTGATGTTTATTATTGTCAATGTGGTTGTTGTTGTTATTGTTAATATTACTAGTTTTGAACCCCACCTCTTAAAGGGAAAGAGCATAATCAGAATTACGGGAAGGTTTGTTTCTTTTTAATTGGAGTTTGGCTAATAAAAGCAGCAGCAATGGCAAATGAACACCACCACCCCACCACCCCCCAACTGCTTTTTGTATTCTGCCCTTTCTGTTTTCTAAGCAAAAAGGGATCTGTATGATCTATTTAAGCATTTCAGCTGCAGAAATACTTTTCTTCTCCAGTGTGTTCCCTTTATGTTTTTTTTCTTTTCTTCTTTTAGTGAAACTCAAAACTTTTTTGGCGTATCAGGTAAAAAGGCTGTTTGGACTTCCTCATTCCCATTCAGTCTTCAACTCTGAAAATCTGTCAAGAGAGGCAGGCAGAGAATGACTAGTCCTAAAGCAGTCTTTGTCTCTGCAGTTCAAGACACCATTTTCAGAGAAAGAGCAAGCAGCTGACATATGTACTATGCATGTGCCTTTCACACAGGAAAGCAACAGTCAGGTGGTGAAACCACTTAGTTCTCACATGCTTCTGCTACTTGAAAATGCATGTAAGCATGTTATTTATCAGCCATAGATTTTCATTGTATGATACTGTGAAACCAGAATGTGATTTCCTTTCTCCTGCTAATTCTCATGATGAAGTCCTCAAACCTGTGTTTTGCTGAGTAAAACCTGAAGATGCAGCACTGATGAGTATTACGCACACTTTTCTCTGGTCTAGTGTAGTTCTACCCTCCTTGCAGATTTATACTCCCTTGATTTCCATGTCTCAGCACCTTCCCTGTTTGGCTTATTTGTTCTGTAGGAACAAGGTGGCAGTATGATACAATGGGGTGATAAGCCATAGTGGGAGAAGACACTAGGAAGACAAAGAATCCTTGTAGCCTCAGTACACATTCCAAAGAAGAAAAGCACAATTCTGTTCTACAAATGCTATTGTCTAAACATACCCACTGGAACACAGAGTATATGCTGAAAGGAGTAAATGTTGCTTCAACAAATAGTATGTGTTTGTGGTAAGACCTTGTGTGTAGAAATACTTGCCAGTTCTACCGTGAAATCTCTTTTTTCAAAGGTGGTGTTAGTCTTTTCTATAAAATACAGCCTATAAAAAGAGCACAGACTTTCCAAGAATCTTTTTATTCCAACTGGTTATTAAAATAAATGGGTATTTCTACTTAATAGTATACATAGATTTACTGCTAGACATTGATTTTTGAAAACTGTATGTTTTGATGGTTCTGTGAGAGGCCAGTACTATAGGTATTCCTTCCAAGCACAGCTCAGTCCTGCATAGCTGGATTATAAGACATCTGCTAGAACCACATTTCCTTTCGCAAAGTAAAAAAAGGTTGACATCAGGATTCTAAGAAATAATATTTCATAGAACAAAATCAAAATACAATAAAAATGTTTGCATTAGCTATCATTCTTTGACTAAAAGTAACCAGTCCATCCAGAAAATATAAAATACGTCGTAACATACCTATTTTTCTCTCAAGAAAATGTTAGATGCTGCCTTCCAGAGGCAGTATTTCAAGATGTTGACTCCTACTGCAATGTTCTGGAATGAATTGCTCAGTTTTAAAGAAAGTGATGAAAAGTGAGCATGCAGAGGGACATGAATCCCAATTTAAAGCAAATTTTGTGATTATATCTGAAAAAGTGTTACTAACTAGATTGATATAATTTTCTTTGGTATGAAATAGCAATGAGTTCAATCCTTATTTAAAAGTGGGCAGACCTACCATCTAAACTGTGTAATGCATACTAGGTAATGCAATCAACAGAAAGAAGCATGTGCAGTGTCTGTACTTAATCTTTATACTTCTCAGGAGCATTTTTCTTCTGAAAATCTACAGACTTTCTGCCTACACTTCCTCTAGAAGTGTTAGCAACAAGGGGGAACATTTTTCTTTCATAGTTGGTACTCCATTCCAAGGCTGCCACTTGCCTTTCTTGTGTTCTGCACAACTTGTCCAGGCTTACCTCGCACACCAGTACAGAGTCATTCTGCTTCATTTTAAACCACTCAGTTGAAAGACACCTGAAATTTCAGCTCAATTGGTTTAAAAATAAACCATTCTCCTTTATAATTGCCTATGATTTAACTACTTTAAGCCTTCTTTCAGAAGAAATGAGCCATGTATTTAGCTCCCATAAAATTAAATGGGACATACGCTATGGCTTAACATGAGCCAGCAATGTACGCCTGTAGCCCAGAAAGTCAACTATATCCTGGGCTGTATCCAGAAAAGTATGGCCAGTAGGTCGAGGGAGGGGATTCTCCCCCTCTACTGTGCTCTCATGAGATCCCACCTAGAGTGCTGCATCCAGCTCTGGGGTCCTCAGCACAGGACGGACACGCACCTGTTGGAGTGAGTCCAGAGGAGGCCACAAAGATGCTCCGAGGGCTGGAGCACCTCTGCTGTGGGGACAGGCTGAGACACTTGGGCTTGTTCAGCCTGGAGAAGAGAAGGCCCTGGGGAGACCTGTATAGTGGCCTTCCAGTACTTAAAAGGGGTCTACTGGAAAGATGGGGAGGGACTCTTCATCAGGGAGGGTATTGGTAAGATGAGGGTAATGGTTTCAGAATGGGAAGATGGAAGATATAGATTGGGTATCAGGAAGAAATTCTTCCCGGAGAGGGTGGTGAGGCACTGGAACAGCTTGCCCAGAGAAACTGTGGATGCCCCATCCCTGGAAGTGTTCAAGGCCAGGCTGGATGAGGCTCTGAGCAACCTGGTCTAGTGGAGGATGTCCCTGCCCATGGCAGGGGGGTTGGAACTAGATGGTCTTCAAGGTTGCTTCCAACCCAAACCATTCTATGATTCTATGATTTTTCAGCAAAAGGATTAGTTTATGTAATTCCTGAACTCCACTTTTTTTTTCTTTCCTCTCACTACTCCCTGCAATATGTTATCAAGTTGTCTGTGGAGACACAGGGTGAGATGGTCAAGGAACTCAACAGACTGAAAAATAAACTGTATTATTTCTCTATTTTTTTTTCAGTCCATAAGTTTTCCAGTTGATTCACTGCACATCTATTCAAATACTTGCCTGAAAACAAATGAATGGGCTGCTGCAAGGATAGATTTAAATAGCAAATGGTGCAGTAGCCTGGGAACTTGAAATCAGTTTAAGCAGTACTACCACACAAGAGTAGTGGTGGGTTTATATAGGTTTCCGAAGATAACGGATGTGTTACATGTTGCTTTAGATCATTAGCTGCCATTGAAGCCCTTAGCAGGCATATGGCACTCTGCATTCCAGAGCTGGAAAGTTTCCACAATAATAAACCTGGCAGAAAGATGAACCGGATCACAAGCAAACATTTCTTTCTATATAAGGCTAAATTAAATTATTCCTATTAGAAAAGGTATACAGATTGAGATTTGACAATAGCCACATTTGTAAAATAAATTAGAGAACTATGTAAAGGCATACAAACCCATGAGATCACTTTTCATCATGCTGTCATCATTTAATCCCCATAAAGTGGCAATCTGAACTGCTGAAAATGAAACTATAGATTGAAATACAGCAGTAGAGATCTTACAGCAAAACTAGTTTTACTGGAATCTTAGCTAAACAGATACATCAAGATTGGGGTTTAGAGGTTTTAAAAAAATATTTAGAAAGAAATTAGAATTACACAAAACATCACAGATGCACTTTTCCCTCATCTACCTAACATTTAAAATGAAAAAGCACCCATCCAGCTTTCACACCTCCCAAAATGCCTTTTTACTTTCTTTCAACTTCTTTGTCTATTTCTTTCTGAAATAACAGTGATTCATTTTAAAAATTTAGCTACTCTTTTCTTGTGTATGTAAAAAAGTTTTGCACATCAAAGTGCAGGAGATCACTATCCAGATGTGACATTCAGGCATGAAACTCCAATGCACAGCACAGCAAGTTCATGTCTCTGAGGAAAGAAGAAAACAAAACAATCCCCCATCAACTCTAACACAGATTGTAGCTGAGAAGAGCTATAATTCTTAGACAGAAAAGGTCGAAAGACTTAACTGTACAGAATGCACTGTACAGTGAGTATTAGTGAGTTTAAAACTGAAGTGAACAGTGATATTGTCACCCAAAATGCTTAACTTGGAGAGCAGTTTGCTGAGGAAAACAGTCACAGCTTCCTGTTGTTGAGAGAACGACTGTATGTCATAAATATCCACAGCTCGTTAAATATGAACTTAGTGGAAATTAACAGTCCTTATTACCTGAATTTCAAAATGTAAGTTTAGGTCCAGCCGGCAACTCAGCCCCAGGCAGCTACTCACTCACTCCTCCCCTGGGGGATGTGGGAAGGAAACAATACAAGGAAAGGCAAGGAAATAATACAAGGAAAGCCTGGTGCATCAAGACAGGGAGGGATCACTCACTGGTTATGGCCATGGGCAAAACAGACTGCACTTGGGGAAGAAAAATCCATTTAATTTGTTACCAACTAAATCAGAGCAAGATAATGAGAAATAAAACTAAATCTTAAAACACCTTCCCCCACCCCTTCCTTCTTCCTAGACTCAGCTTTGCTCCCCATTTCACTACCTCCTAATCCCAAGCGGTGCAGGGGGCCAGGGAATGGTGGTTGTGGTCAGTCCACCACACGTTGTGTCTGCCGCTCCTTCCTCTTCAGGGGAGGATCCTCACATGCTGCCCCTGCCCCAGTGTGGAGTCCCTCCCACAGGAGACAGCCCTCCACCAGCTTCTCCAACGTGAACCCTTCCCAGGGGCTGCAGTTCTTCATGAACTGCTCCAGCGTGGGTCCCCTCCATGGAGTGCTGTTGTTCAGGAGCCGCCTGCTCCAGTGTGGGCTTCCCACAGAATCACGGGCTCCTTTGGGCACAGCCACCTGCTCCGGCATGGGACCCTCCCTGGGTGCAAGGTGGGGTCTCTGCTCCCCCGTGACCCTCCGTGGCTGCAGGGGCACTGCCTGCCCTCTCACCAGGGGCTGACAGGGAACCTCTGCTCTGGCCACCTCCTCCCCACCTTCTGCACTAACCCAGGTGTCTGCCTGGCTGTCGCTCTCACACCTCACTCCTCTCCCTGCTTCAGGTCTCTTTGCTTTCCCCTCACTAGTAGGCTCAGCCTTGTCCAGTGGCAGGTCCAGCCTGGAGCTGGGGAAGCTTCTTGCAGTTTCTCAGAGAAGCCACCCCAGTGGCCTCTCCCCTGCTACCAAAACCCCAGCCACAGAAACCCAACGCAGTAATATATACCATCAGTTGTTAATATATTCAAAAACTATAACTAGACATTATCACACAGGTTATTTTTCACTTCAGAGATAGTGTTTTAAAACTTCTTTGAATGTTCTCAGTCTCCTCATTGGGAAGGTGTGAGATGCAGAGTGACATTTTTAACAGGACAGAACAGTCAGGGGACTTGAAAGGCATTTTCATGTGTTGCAGCTTGTAGGCTAAGTTGTTGGGGCCACATGCAAAGGAAAGCTTAAGAGAATTTAGTCAAACCAGCAGCAAGCTGAGCATGGAGCTCAGTGCGCAGCTGGGAGTTCTGCAGCCTGAGCATGACTCCGCAGCCCTGAAACTGTGCTGCCACAATAGCATGTCAGGGATGGTCTGCAGCCGGCAGCATGGAAGCCTTTGCCTGCAACATAGGCTGCCTTCAGAAGTTGGCTGTACGGACACAGCGTTGAGCTGAGACTTGCACCTGGAACGAGTTTTGAGCTTTCTTGTACGATCACATGCGCGCTTTGTGGCTTCCTCTCTCACGCTGCCTGCCGCACTGTGAGGACAAGTCCATTAATGTCTGCAAGAGTCTCTGTCAGTCTGGTGGTCAGCCATTGAAAAATCCAATTGCAGAGAGAGACAGAAGGAGTAACCCTGTATGGTGTGATCATACGGGTCTGGAATTGCATGAGGAAGGCAAGAAGTCTGAAAACATCATGAAACAGTCCACTGGGTATATTACGGATGTCTTTTTTTACATTTGCTCAGCAAGTTGCAGAGGGCGGAAGAGGTTTCTGCTAAAGCAGAGAATCTCGCTAAAAATTGTTTGCTCTTCCTTAATTTCAGATTAGTTTTTCTTTTAATTTATTCCTTTAAAACAAGGAAAATTCTTATTTTACTCCCTTGTGCCTATTTTTCTTTCATTTTTTTCTTCTGCCCTCTTACAGCTTGATTTATATATAATCTGTCCTGTTTTCTCCTATTTAAATGTCATCATGTTTTCTTTAAATGCAATCCTGCAATGTGTGACCGTATCTTTACAATCTATAATCTTTATTGTTTTTATTTTCCTTCACATCCTCTTTAGAAAACAACAGCAGCAGCCAAAAAAAAAAAAAATCTCAGATGCAGAGGCTTAGAGAGATTAGAATACTACAAGACCTTACATGGAAAAACTTGACGAAATAGATCGTGTATCAGCATGTATAAAAGCAGTAGCACCTTTTCTTGTAATACTGGGTTCAGTTATGCTTCGATGGTTTTTAATCTATTATATAACAACAGTTCTCAAATCAGCACTTATCACCCCGGGCTTTTCAATTCTTTCAGAACTGTTGTTTATCAAGGAGTATTTCTGCCTGTAGGGTAATAGATCATTCTCCTTTTTTGCCTTGTGTGCAGTTTAATCCAACACTATAGTTTTATCATTCCTATTAAATGTCTTATAAACTTTATTCTAGGAAAAATAATTAATTTGTTAACACTAGCTCAGATATTCCTCATGACAAAGCCCAGTGTTAGAGTATTTCAGCAGATTACCATCTTACCATCTGAGTTACTGATTATCTCATCATCTGGCAATGCTTAGGCAAGGTTATTTGGTAGCTAGTGTTAATGTTTCTGTACAGGGAAAGAGCTTCCCCAGCGCGTGCTAAGGCAGACTTACAAATGCAAGAGGATGGCAAGATGTATAGATATACCTGAGCTCACTGTATTTAATTAGCAGGTGCCAACAGGAATGAAGGATGAAAGTCTGCCTTTCATCCACCTGAGTAAGAGCCCGCTAGTAGTACAGTCCCAGGCTAAAGCCCACAGTCTCACAGCTTCATGACTGTCAAAATAAAGCTGGTTTAGCTTTATCGGCTCATGCTATGATCACATCCCCGGCTGCAGTGGCAACATAGCTTTAAACAAAACAAATCATATGTGTGAAGTGCAGGCTAGCCACTTTCCTGTTACACAAGATTGCTTCTAGCAGTTCTCAGACTCTCTGTCGCGTTGCTAGAAGGTGGAATGTTACCAGATGGCAGACAGGTTCATTAAGAAAGACTTTTGTCTGTGTAATTGGCATAGTAAACTAAAGCATGAACTGTTTCATAGAAAAGGTAGCTCCCTGCATCTCATCAGTCGTTTAACATGTGAAGTTGTTTAGCAGAGGAAGAGGATTCAGGAGATAGTGTTCTTAAATTAGTTCTTTCCATACAGCCTGTTCTGTTAGCTGAGGCTGGAAACAGGAATTATTCTTGGGGCAGGTTCTGCTTGTTGTATTTTCCTGTAAAGGCTTTCTCCATGAAGGGAATGTTATTCACGATCCTTACACAGCCACTATGTCTATGTAGCCATATGTTAAGACTGCAATTTCCACTCCTTGCCATTACAGAAACTCCTGTAATGCAAAAAGATGGGTTCAGTGTTACCAGTACTTTGGCAATCTGTAGCTGAGAATAAATGTCAGGCTCTCCTGGGAAGTGGAAATGTTAGCACAACAGACTGTAGTCAATCACAACTGTAAATGGGAATGGAATTTCTAGGGTACTCCTCAGGCAAAGAGCATCGATCAGAGGTTGTAATTGTGCATGTGTCTGCTAGTTGAATGTATAAAAATATCCAGCTGAAAAATTACGCTTGATGAAATATATATCCTCTGGTTATTAATATAATCTGGCTTCTAACTTTAAAATTGTTTGATTTTTTAATATATTGATAACCCATCCTGGTACAGTATATATAGTAACATTGTATATGTAGGTATCTGCCAGGTCAGTAATGTTCTAATGTCTTCCTATTAGACTCAGAAAAGCATTGTAAGTCTATTTTCTTAAATAGACTAGTAAGGGTCAATTTTGTAATGTGCTTAGTCTGAGATGGTCTCAGAATACCTTTATAAATGTCACAAACATTGGGATCGTATTTACTCTTGCAAGTGCAGAGACAATGGTGTAAAATTATTTTCTGGCAGGCTTTGCTATTATATTGATGATCTTAACTGGAATCTACATCCTAGGCAAACAATTCTTATCCCATTTGAAAGTGTTACAGAATCAGAATTGTTCTTTATAAGCTTAGACTCGGAGATCTCACAATAACTTTTGAGTTTCCTTCAAAATTTATACACAAACGAAGAGCAAAATATTATTTGCTTGGTGCCAGAGAGTCTGAGCTCATCACAGCCTATAGCAATGGACTTTTTGCATGAAACTACCCAATCAAAGCTGCCAGCTCCACTGGATCTTAGAACTAATGTCCTGTTGCTGGCCAGTATGCATGAAGCCTAACCATTTTTTTTAAAGTTCATTTTATTAAGTAGAAAGGTGAGTTCCATTTCACTCACACCTCAGTGGCTGGTCTTTTTTGACTTTCCAGTCTGGGATTGAAACAACCACGTCAGTGAGCAGGATTTGATTAAGCCTTTTCAGGCCTGGCCTGGAATTGACTTATCAGCTTTGCTTTCACTGGATTTTCACCTTGCTGCATAGGTGGCATGAGTGATAGGAGACCTGTCACAGCACACCATTTGATGTTGTAGCTGTTGTTTTCACTGACAAATCTGATAGCTGATCTGTATTTGCACCTTTATTGCTGCGTCTGGAAGAGTGATAACAGGCCAGTTTTAAAAAATGAGGAATTTAGTCCTGGCTTCAGGGAGCTGTGAACAGATTAAGCCTGTTTGCTGCAAACCATTTTTAACACCGTTTTTTTCAGTCATTTTTTCAGCTAAGGCCAACTGTAGGTTAATCCCATTGATGCAGCAGGATGTGTTTATAACACATCTGACGTTCTGAATAAGAATCAATTGTTTTGAATAACATAGAAACAGGACAGACTCTCTTTTTCTATTTTCTCCCTTACATTTTCTTCCATTCTTACAAAAGGCAGCTACCACCATGACCAGGAATAGGATTACCACATTAAAAAAATGTTGCTAGACTTCCACTCATTTCTCTTCTGCATCAACCTGTTTGAGTCCTATTGGCTTCTGTAGAAATTGCTGACTTCTTGTAACTGACAAAAGGGCATCCAAAATGAGTGATGATGATATTGCGCAGGAAAGAACCAAGTATAGTCTCTGTATCATTTTTATATTCTGTTATCCATGCATAGCCATCCATTTGAAGAAAAGCTTTTCAAAACAAAAGTAACAAGGCTAGGCTGGATGAGCAACCTGGTCTAGTGGAGGGTGTCCCTGCCCATGGCAGGGGGGCTGGAACTAGATTATCTTTAGGGTCCCTTCCAACCCAAACCATTCTGTGATTCTATGAAGTGTAGGTATTATGATGCAATAGTGCAAAAACCTCATGAACAGCTGCATCTGCAGCTCTCCAGCCTGTCATACTTCACCTCGGCAAACCCATCAAAGTGTCGCTTCCCATTTTGTGGGCTGAATTCTTACACAGGGCCAACAGCTGTAATTCTTTTGAAAAGTAATGGAGTTTTAGCTCTTTTTTGTCCTAGGGCTGAACGTGATTTGGCACTTCTTGGGTGGGAGTGCGCTTCACGTCACTCACAGTCCGAGCGTACAGGTGCACAAACACTGTGTTAGCATATGTCTGGCTGTAAAAAAAGAAATAATTTGGGCATTGACACCACTATGTAGCAAAACTGCGGCTTAAATGATGCTAATGTATTTCATTCAAAAGGAATTTTACTTTAGAGACAAGGACATAAACTGTGATAATTTTGTAAAATTCAATTTATTTTGTACATATGGTATGCATATGTATGGAGTACATTTGGGGGGGGGGGGGGGTGTCTATGTATGTATATACAGAAAGTGCACAAAGGCATGGATCCGTAGTAGGGGTGCAGACAGGAGGGGAAGGCTTCTGAGAACAGACATCTTGGGCCCTTCACAGCAACAGCTGATGAGGATAACCAGCCATCAGCGGAGTCAGTTGTGAGGTGCAGACCGACACACTACACCTTGTGAGCATTTAAATACACGGATGCTACAGATTTCAGTGTAAATCCGGTCAGACTTGTCATCACCAAAGCAGACTGACAGAACTAACTGCTGCCCCCTCACGCCAGGTTTCCCACCATCTTGGAATGGATTTAAGCTCATAAAATCTCAGGAGGCCTTTGTCCTTTTCATCTTCTACAACGCGGCATCCGCAGTCTGACATCAAATTCCATCTATCAGCGGCCTCACACCCCACCCCCCCCCACCCCCCCCCCCCCCCACTGCCACACGCACTTCAAATGCCTGTTCTTCCCGCCAGGTTTTCACGGCGGTGTGCTGCACATCGTGTCACATCCGTGCAGATTAAACTCTGCTGTTTCCCAAAGGATGCTGTTTCCCAAAACTCACGGTGCACAAACCAACCGTGAGGTGCCAGGTCCTTCCCTCCCTCATACCGCTGCCATTAGGGGTAACGCCAGGGGCAGCCAAGATGCTGAGCACGACACGCAACAGGCGTGAAGAGAAGACTTGACACGTTGGGGTTAATGTTTTAGAGTAGGCTTTTCAGCTGGAAGCTGCATTTTTAGAACCCGTAGCTCTAAGAAAACTTTTCCCAGTCTCCCGGCTGAGCTCTGCGTGGTGCCGGTCGGCGGGAGGCCACTTTCCATAAGGTTCCCCGCGGCCCTAGGGGGAACGTGAGGGAAGCGCAGGTTTGTCCTGGTGCTGCCCAACGCGCTGTGCCCCGCCCCGGCGCTGCGGGGAGACTGTGAGAAGGCGGGACGGGGCAGGGGGCCGGGCGGCCGCCCCGTCTGCTGCCGGCTCCACTCCGCAGCTTGGCGGCGGCCGGGGCGCCGCGCGCGGGCTCTGAGGGCTGCCGCTGCTGTCGCAGGCGGCGCGATAAGAATGTTATTGACGTCAGCGAGGCGGCAGGGGGGGGCTGCCGGCCTTCGCCCGCCCGCCGCGACGCTGCCCGCGGTGGGGGGGTGGGGGGGGCGATCGGAGTGGCGGCCTCGGCAGCTCCGCATCTCCGGATGGGGCAAAGCGCCGGGAAACGCTGCTGAGGGTGATAGCCACACACATACCCGCCCCGCAAGTTCTGCAGCATGTGAAGGGAAGGCGATAGTGCTGGGCTGGTTTTCGTGATGCTCACTAAATTTGTGCTTCTGGTGGGGCAGAAAACGAATCCTGTTAACTGGAGTCGTCTTAAAAACACTGCGTGGTTGCCAACGTAGAGACTGAGGCGCCGTTACACAGGGTAGAAGTAATTTTGTATTTACTGTACCTGAACCTTCCCAAACTCATCAGTGTCCCCATAAAGTCATCACAGTCGTTAATTATTTCTGCATAAAGTAAGTGTCAAATCAAGATCAGATGCGTTTTCCTGTCTGCAAGCAAATCTCAACATATTCGTCTTCATCAAATTGACAACTCTTCCGTTTAACCTTATTTATGGCTTTATCCTTATTTTGATGCTGAGTAATTGTAATGCCCTTTCCTCTCAATATACGCGTAAAAATACGCTTCGAGTGAGAGAGCGTCAGTCGGATGATACCTTTCTCTGGTTTAGGCTGGGATTATGTTACGATACTGCACATACAGACATACAGGAGTGTTCTACATTTGTAAAGATTTTGGAAGGCCGTGTAATAAGTGAGAATTCTGTCCTTCAAGTCCACCGCAAGAGCCATTAATTAGGGTGCTATACAGCAATCATATCAGGAAAGAAGCAAATTTCCCTTATCTAGAAGATTAACACATGATCAAAAAAAGTACTCTAAGCCTCTGTGTCAGCAATCTGCTTAGAGGATCTTTTAACTCCACGTGCTTTTCCCTCTGCTGACTTTGGACGTGTCACTCTGACCTCTGCAAATCAACATGCTAGCAATGTGAAAGAGTTCCCATTTTCAGAATGAAAAGTGGACGCATTACGAGATAGTCTAGAAAATGTAGCTAAAAGCAGCAATCTGTGCCTAACTGTGGCAATCTGTAACTGGATTATAACTGAATGCTGCTTGAAATGGCTGTGTTTCCATAGAATTCACTTAAATGAAACACTTTTTTAAACTAGTATCTCAGAGAGCAGTGGTTGCTCTGATACCAGAATCACCGTGTTTGCAAAGGACACAACCCACTGTGGAGCAGTGGAGCTTGCTTAGCTCCTATTTCATTTTCCTAGTTACTTGTATAGCTTTTTTCAGCTTAACCCTGTACATCATGTATCTGATACTGTATGAATATCATACCTACTTGCTCAGTTATCCATAAAATCTCTTGGAAACAAGACAGATCCATATATTAAAAAAAAGGTGGTGTATAGATACTTTCTGTATTTTTCCCAAGGGATCTGCCTAAAACCCTTTTATGACAGATTTCCTGCACATAGATATTCTGCTCCATTAAATAACGCAGCTAAGGAAAAGACAAGCAGTATTGCCCGTAATCCTTAATTTGATGCATGTCCTAATTTCATTTAGCATCTAAAATCCTTACACTGTATCAGAACTATCGCATTGTACATTAATTGTCACAGAAGTTTTATTGTAATTGAGCTGTCCTTGAAATCATGCTAGAGTTGACTCTGCCTTGGTCTGTAACATTCATCATGGGTTGTTTGTGCATTACACATGAATTAGACAACAAACCATTAATTCATTATTGGCTTTTATCTTTCACATTTCTGATATATTTGCTCAAAACATCACAATGCAGGCATATATTTTTATGAATATCGTAAAAGGTGTAACAGCTACCAGTAATGAGAGTGGTTGTATTTACATCACTTCATGTAATAAAATGTACCTAAGTGATAACACTGCAGATTAAGTGTACATTATTTATACACAAGACAGTGTGTATGGTGCAACCTACTCAATTTAACCAGGAAACATACACTGTAATAAAGGTGTGAGTCACAGAAACAGAGGCCTGACCATGTTTACCAGGACTAGCCAGCCAACATCCATCAAGGTTACAAAAGGTTAGTCCTTTCACATGGCCTTCAGCGGGCCGCTGGCTCCAGCCTCAGCTACTGCATGGAGCAGTTGCCATTCCACACAGCACATGCAGCTGAGTCACCTTCAGGAAAGTTTGCAGAGCAGCTTTCTTGCAACTGGTCACTCTTACAAGTGTCCTCGGTTTTTTCATGATGCAACATCTCGGGTATCAAGGCTGTTTTGAAAGACAAAACAATGATGCAGCTTTGTGGCCTTTCAGAATCACTCTTAGAAAAACATTCTTAGTTTTTCTTAAAGGATTAAAAGCTGCAGTCAAATAACTGCATATTACTTTAAAAATATCTTGTAAAAAATGTTATTGATACATTCGATTTAGGCAAATGATGAGCACGTATATAATTTCTGTACGTCATTTCCTCCACCAATTTCATCCTGTGTAGATTCTTATAATCTAGAACATGATCAACACTTAATAAAGTGCCCTAGAAGATTTATTTTTAAATCTGGATGTTGAATATCTATCCTCTGTCACACAATTAGAAATACGCAGGAAGTAACAGAGATAACGAGGTTGGGTGAACCTTCTGTGTGAACATATCGAAATAGTAAAGAAGTCAAATTTTGGTTATCTGATTAAAGTCTGCAGGATCAGGACTCACTGATACTGGCTGAAGTCTGAAGTACAGTAAATGTTTCATTATCAGAAGAATTTACAAGATGCGGCTTATGCTGCACTTTTTAAAGTGGGATTTTTCAGTACTTCTGAAGATGACTGAGTCTAAGCTCTGCTTTTCTTGAGTGTTAAATCATTACTGATTTAACAACAAGCCTTATTTACTGGGTTATATGATGCATATATCCAAACGTTCCCAAACTTAAGGAAAATACCAACATTTCATTGTCATTTCGTTGTCAGTACTACTGTACCACCAAACCGAGCCCCTAGTCTAGGCTAGGGCTTGTACTGACATGCTGTCTCAAAGAGGTTTTTATTTATGATATAAAAGTAGAGGGCTAGAGATGGGTAGATTCAGAAGAAAGGAATGAGGTGATGGATTATGAGGGGGGAAAAAGTATTGACGCAATTATTTGGCATGAGAAACACTGGACCTAGCAAAGCAGCAGTCTCAATCTTAGAAAGGTTTTGGATGCATCACAGCAGTGGAGAATTTAGGGGCCCAGTTGCAATGAAAATTATGAGGCAGCTTTGCTAACATACAGACAAGATCCTACATGTGTGAAAGCAGTAGGGGAACTGCAGATGTGTCATGAAAAGGTATAGTGACCTGACCAGTGAAGGAAAATAATGTCTCAATGCTGAATGAGGAATGAGACTGGTAGGAGACCGTTTGTAAAGCACTTAAAACCTAATGTCAATAGCTTATTTTTGGCATACCGGCAAAGAAGTAGCCAGAAGAGGGAGGTCATGAATAAAGTGAACATACAGAGACTGTATGAATTGCGGAGTTCAGATCTATATCCGTATTTTCCCAGAGTTTTACATACATTGTGTTACCTGTTGTCTTTATGGAAGTCATCATTTGGGTCATGTCAGATGGTATCATTTGCCGGTTCCTGCTGCCATGCAGCACCTGCTGTGTATCTTCTTTCCCAAGCTTGTTTATAAGCAGCACCTTCAAAGTGTTTCTAAGCAGCATCTAATAAGCATGTTCCTTTGTACCTTAACAATGCTTTTGTTACATTTACTGCAATTGCATTGATTTCTTCAGCTCTTCTGCTGACAAAAAGATGGCAAAGTAGGCAAGTTACATGCTGTAGATGTTCTCTGATCAGGTTAGCACATGCTCATTACAGCAGGGGTGTGGGGTTTTTTTTTTTCCCAAATTTGCTTGTGCAAGCCTGGACTATTAGGTTCTGCAAATCAATGCTAACAGCATGAGAAGCAAAAGCAATAGGTTTTAAAGCCTGAAGTGAGTTACACTTAATATAATCAATAATATCTAGGGTCTTTTCAGCAATATCTTGAGGAAAACTAGAAAGCTTGTGCCCCATTGTTATTCAGTTGTACAATTTAAGGTTCTTTGATGACTTCACTTGAAGATTACTAATAGGGCTGTGCTGTCATTGAACGGTGCTCACCCTGAATTCAAGAAAACTGTAAGAATAAAATCATGTTTAATTTTTATTTGTGACTTCTCATAGTGGTAGAATATTAAGATATCTAGTAAATCATTCTGGTTTTGCATAATTTCCAATAAATGAAATATTAGCAAAACAGGGTATGGAATAAAAGCATAGTATACAGGTTTTGTAAGTATATTCAGTAAGATAATTGAATAGCTCAGAAATTGTTTAGTGATGACAAATTGTTAGGCATCCATTATGGTTGTTATAGAGGATTTTTTAAAGGTCATGTTTCTGTTTAATTCGGTAATAAAATAATAAAATACACTTTTTCTACATACTTTATCTGAACATTAAAAATACAACTGAAAGAATACATAAAATCACCAATATCTCTTTGTTCCTTTAACATTATGTACATGGCACTGTGTTAACTGTGACAAAAATGCTGCTTTGTGTCAGCGAGTTCTGATAGACAAAGCAGAAAAAACCAAAATATTTGAATACACTGCCACTTACGGAGTAATAGCTTTTAAAAAATTAATAAACATCGTTCCCTGGGTACTGCTGTTATTTGTTTGGGGCTTTTCTTTGGTTTTTAAAATTATTATTTAATTGTATGGGGAAAACACAATCCTTTCTTGTGAACTTTGGTGGACAAACGTGCTTCACTCAACTGCCTGTATCTTGTTTTCTTCAAGCCTGACTTCAGACTGCTAGATGACATCACTGTAAACCACTTATTTAAATTTTATTGCTAGTGCTTTACATTTGTTTACATTTGAACTTGGCACTCACTTTGAAGTCTATTGACATTGAATATATCCTCTCCCTTACTCTTTCAACTTTCTTACCAGAGGATGTTGGCTGACATTATTCTTTACCTCATTAGTGTTGTAATAGTTGTTGTGGGATTTTTAATTTTAATTATATTGCAGCATGCAATGGTTGGTTAGGAATCTTTCACAGAGTGAAGGAGCCACCATGTGGAATCAAAAAAGTATATTTGTGCTCAAGTTTCTTTCTAATTATAATCTGCTTAAGAAATAAATAAGCAGGAGTAGCCTTCTGTGAAAGCGTTAATTTGTGCTTGGTGTGCCTGGGGCACATGAACTTGAGTAATAGTTTGTGCTTCTTTGGTGAGAATCTGTATTTCAGTCTTTCATCAAAAGGAAGGTTAAATAATGGAAGTTAAAATCCTTTTAAAAGGATATTTATAATCGAGGCAAAGGAAAATTTACTGTGAAATTCAGACACACTATTCATGGCTGTTCATGGAGATCTGTAATTAGGTGTTCGTGTAACGAAGGCTTATATACTGAGTCAGATATGATGAGGCAGGCTGTGCCGGTACACAGTGATAAACCCCTTTCTGGTATCAGATCTTATTAAATGACAGCCTGGGGCAAAGATTTGATTCTTTTCCAATGTCCCACCGCTGACTGGCTTCACACATTCTGTTGCTGTGAATGGAGTGAGTTTGGGTGAGTGGTTCTGAATGTTCATGCGTATTAGAGACTTTAAGCGAGTATCATTACACCAGTGTATTTATACTGATAAAAAAATACTAATCTGGGCAGACTGTGCAGTGCTTCTTCATGGGGTTTTGCAAATTAGAGTGGTGCAGTGAAATGCTTTTAGTTTATATGTAGGGATTATAAACCAATGGTCTGTGTAAAAAGCAGGAAGACAATATAGTAAGAGAATCCTAAACTTGCTGCTAAATTTAGGCAGCAATTAGAGCTGTGATTTCAGTTTAACACTAAAAAGATGTTAATGATACTAGCTTAATTATTTGATTGTCTAAAATAGACAATAATCTGAATTATTTCAGATCATAAATGAACCAAAACTGTTCTCATTTGTGTTAAAGTAGGAGAGAAACTGTGAGCGAATTTGAGAGTCTGGGAAGATTAACCTTTATCAATGATCTGGACAAGGGGATCGAATGGTCCCTTAGTAAGTTTGCAGATGTCACCAAGTCAGGCAGGAGTGTTAATCTGCCTGAGGGTTGGAAGGCTCTGCAGAGGGATCTGGACAGGCTGGATTGATGCGCAGAGGCCAACTGTATGAGGTTCAACAAGGCCAAGTGCCAGGGCCTGCACTTGGGCCACAACAACTCCCTGCAACGCTACCGGCTTGGGGAGACAGTGTCTGGAAAGCTGCCTGGTGGAAAATGGACCTGAAGGGTTGGACAACAGCCAGCTGAGTATGAGCCAGCAGTGTGCCCATATGGCCAAGAAGGGCAATGGCATCTTGGCCTGCCACAGGAACAGTGTGGCTGGCAGGACTAGGGAAGTGATTGTCCCCCTCTACCAGCCACTGGTGAGGCCTCACCTCGAACCCTGTGTTCAGTGTTGGGCCCCTCACTACAAGACAGACACTGAGGTGCTGGAGCATGTCCAGAGAAGGGCAACGGAGCTGGGGAAGGGGCTGGAGCACAAGTCCTGTGAGGAGCAGCTGAGGGAGCTGGGGGTGTTTAGCCTGGAGAAAAGGAGGCTGAGGGGAGACCTTACTGCTCTCTACAGCTGCCCAAAAGGAGATTGTAGTGAGGTGGGTGTTGGGGTCTTTTCCCAAGTAACAAAGGATAGGACAAGAGAAAACAGCCTTGGGTTGCACCAGGGAAAGTTTAGACTGGATATTAGGAAATACTTCTTCATGGAAAGGGCTGTCAGGCATTGGAACAGGCTGCCCGGGGAAGTGGTGGAGTCACCGTCCCTGAAGTTATTTAAGAGTGTGGACAGGGTGCTTAGGGACATGATTTATGGTGATATTAGCAGTGTTAGGTTAACGGTTGGCCTCAATTATCTTAATGATCTTCTGATCTGATACCAGAAAGTCGTTTATCCCTGTGCACGTGCATGCATAAATTCAGAGTGTGCCCTGTCATGTCCTACTCAGTATACAGGCCTCCCTTATACAGACACCTAATCATGAATCTCCATGACCAGCCACAAGCAGCATGAATTTAACAGTAATTTCTCCTTTGCCTCAATTATAAATATCCTTTTAAAAGGATTCTAACTTCCATTATTTAACCTTCCTTTTGATGAAAGACTGAAATACAGATTGTCACCAAAGAAGTACAAACTGTTTTTCAGGTTCCCATGCCCCAGACACACCAAGCACAAAATAAGGCTTTCACAGAAGGCTACTTCTGCTTATTTATTTGTTAAGCAGATTATAATTAGAAAGAAACTTGAGCACCAATGCTTCTTAAGATTCTGTGAACCTTAGTCTGGTTTCAGGAGATCCCCAAGTCTGAGGATCTAAGAAAACACGCCATTGCTGCAGTTGCCTGTGTGGGTTATGATGTTAAATACAGTGGTTCTGTGCTCCTCCATGGCAGCCTTTTTCTTTCGGGTATCAGTTTTCTTTCAGGTGTCAGATGCCCAAGTATCTGAGGCTTTTATTGTGTCGGTTGTATCGATTAAAAGCTTATAATCTTGATTTCCTTGCTTTCCTAGTAATAAGTTTTATTTTCTGGCACATCTGATTTCCCAGGCCCCTTTAAAATTATCTGTGTGTCACCAATGTGTTTCTTTTCTTTGCCCTAACTTTGCTATTTTTTAGGCCTGACGCAGGACTGCTGGCTGATGACTCTATTGTAAGCCACTAGCTGTAGTTATATCACCAAGTTGTGGCCTTTGTTAGCACACAGGCAGCCCAGCAAGTATATCATATTCCATCTGAATGCTATAGAGATTGCATTTCTTCTCACATTCCCTTCCTTCAGGAATTCTTTCTTCCACTTAACTGTTTTGCTAACAGTGAAGTTTTTCTTCTGATAAGCAAACAGATCTGAATTCTTTAATTTGATTCCCAAGCTTCCTCAACTTGAAAGCTCCTATATTCTTATTTATTGCAGCAGATAGAAATGGAACACTTGCTCCTCTCCCAAGCATAACATTTTGCTCTTTTGGGTACATTGAAGACTGTCATTCAAGTATCACAGCCCTTGGTGGTGCAGTGTTATGGAACATTCGAGTTAGATATATCTTATTTTCTCTGAGCTTGTCGTCACTACCACATTAACTTAAGCTGCAAGGCAGATTGTGCCCCAAAATTATTCTTGTTTTATGAAGGAAAATAGAAGATTTTGAAAGTAACAGTGTACCTGTGAACCATTTTTAATCACTTCTGGGACAGTGTGATTCTTAGGTGGAATCCTGGACTGTGTTATAGAGACCTGCCGCCTTCTGGTCACAGTTGTGGGACAAACCAGGTATGTAGTATGGACTTGGGCAACTCATTGTGCCCCTCCATGCTTTTTTGTCTGTTTTAATACGGATATTCTAGGACATGGGCTGCCTTGTTCTGCAGTGTTCTGCAGTGAGTAGCACTAGAGACTTCAAGCTCATTTGTGAATTTCTTGTGAATTTTTATAGGATGTGTAATTAATCCAGATGACACCAACTGCTGACCAAGCTTCTACAGAAATATACAAGAAAAGTCTATAAACAGATATTTGATTTTTTTCATTTTATGTAATTCATATTTCCCATTGGCTCACTTTATTGCTGTGTAGTACAACAAAAAGTTATTAGACTGAAAAGGTTCACAGGTTTGTCTAAACTGAATTCTTAGCTATTATTCTTTCTTGCAGAGAGCTATAGTGATAACACCTCTGAGCAGATGAATGCTAGACTATTCAAAATATTACTTGCTCCAAAAGGTTGAGTATTTTTTCCACTTGATCTTCATCTGTAAGGATTTATAGAAGTTATGGTTGCGTTCTTTTGATGTGGCACTTCTCCACATGTGAATGATGGGGAGCTGGAAGGCATGATGAGGATGCTTGCCAAGAATAATAGGCTTCTGCATTGTGAAGCAACTCAAATATTGTACATATTGCAGTATGTAATTTGGGTGTGCGCATTGCCTGTAGTTCAAAGCATTTCATTAGTCCTCAGTGGCAAGCTGAGCTTCCTTGTTGTCTGGCTCCTTACATGTTTATTAAACAAGCTACATGCAGCACTCCAGAAAGGGGTTGTTATTTCCAGCTATAGACTTGGGTTTCTTTGGAATAGATGGAAATTAATCTGGGTAATTTTTCTTTCTGCATTTGCTTTTCTAATGATTGTCATATTCTGCCTATCATTCTAGTGACTTTCTGTTAAATCTGAAAACCTGTTTGCTGGCACACACAGGGTGTGAGCCAGAGTAGTTGTGGTGCACTGTGTGGATTGCTAAAAAAATTGTTAGATCCTGGTAGACATGCTATTTATTACAGCAATGTCCTCAAAAGCGGGGTTGTGCCAGTTCAGATTTGTGATCTGTAACATGTAGAGACATTAGAGTTCTTTGGTCGGTGGAATCTGTCTTGTATTCTTGTCTTCAAACACTTCTTGTGTGCTTCTTACACTCCTGATCCATACATACTCTTTCAGACTGTGCTGTGATACTTTTTTCCTCCAACATGAAGGGATGAGAGACTTTGTTTCTCCTAGTCCTCCAGCCAGAGCTCAAAGACTTTAAACTACTTAGGTTTTTTCTTATCCACAGTCAAAGCTCGCAAAGCTGCATCAGCTTTAAAGTACCAATATCAAGATTTATTGACATCTGCCTCAAAGAGTTAGCATTTGAAGAATCTGAGTACAGCTAATTTTGTAACACAAGGATTGACCAGGTTCCACCACGGTCTGCACGCTTCAGTTTTATTTTGTCAAACACCTGACCCCAAACAAAGTTAAGATTTATGCCCAGAGTTTTACAGGACAGAAATTCTGTAGGAGAAAGACCTCTGGCAGGAGGTAAAAAATGCACAACTCAGATGACTGAAAGATGCATGTAATCTGGCTTCACTGAACCTGAGCAGAAGAGGAAATCAGGTCGTCTGATTTTGTACACTGGACAAATAAATACCTTCTGGACACAAGCTCCCCAGCTCGCAGCACACCCCCACCATCTCTCCCATCCTGTGACTCCATGTGTCAGATTCACCGGGACAGCCCAAGCTGCAGTTCACTGCCCATCTGCACCCAGCAAGCTGGGCTACCAGCTCTGAACCAAGGTCAGGGCTTCTGCTAAGCTGGTAGCACAAATCCCATCTGTCCTTCCCAGTTGCACATCCTGACATGCCACAAGCAAGATGCAAGAACGTGGGTTATGTGTCCCAGCATGCTGGATGTGCTTTTCTCACAGAGAACACAAACACTGCGTGATCCAGTGCATGGCTTTACACAAGGCAAGGAGGTAGAATCTTTACAATACCTGATGTCTTAGGGCTTGGTGCACACAAGATTTAATTTTTTTTTTTTTTAAATCCCAGATTGCAGCCCCACTTATTCTGAGACAAGCTCGTGCAGCCAGCACTTAGCCATGGAGTGATCTGCTTTCAGGAATTGATTCACTTGTGATATGTTTGTTCGTTTTTATTAAAAAAAGAGTCTGTTGAAGTATTTTCAGAGGGAGTAATCATACCATTTGAAAAAAGATACTAAAAAACACCAATGTTCTGTTATTTCTCTTTGTGAAACCCATCCTGTGTGACAATGAACCATTTTAAGGTTTATGTTATTATGAGATAACTTTGCAGGTTATGTGAAACACTCATTTTTGCCTTGCACATTTCATTACCTTGACCTTTTGCTTGATCTCACAGGAATACATAGCTTGTCATGTTTGCTTGGCTAATTTTACGTATTTATTAAGCTTCTTACTCATAAGTTTGATTGAGTTATCCTTGTGTATTTTACTACATTTACATAAACAAATGCTGTGGGCGACATCCTCATCTGCAGTAAATCAGTGTTCCAGTATTAAAATAACTGATACCTCACCATTGGCTAAGACATAGCCCTTTATTTTTCTATACTTTCCATTGCAGACTTACTGTGTTTTAGGGATAAGGTTTTAGAACTATACGTGTAAATATAAAACACTATTCTTGCCTTAAAAAAAACCAGTATCCTTCTTTACACTATACCAAATGGAATTTAAAGCAGAACACTGTTCTGTGTTTTAAGGTTAAAGCAGGTTACAAAATCCATTAAGATAAAGATGCGATTTAGAGTGGTACATTAGTTATGTCACAGAGGTTAAGAGACTTTACCTAATAATCAAAGCCTGATCTAGTATTTCTTACAGCAGAAGGTTCAGCTGCTTTACTAGTACTAGCTTGCTACGGGTTTGTTTCTACTAAGTAAACATTCCTTTTGAAATAATCAATTTTAAATGTCAAAAGTCTGAAACTCCCCACAAGCGTATGATGTGAAATTTTCGAGATGGTACAAGAAGCAGCTCTGCACACTAATGTCCACTGTACATTGTATTTCTCATGGGAAGTTTTCGTAAAGTAGCCTTTAAGATAATATATTTTCAGTATCTTTCAGGAAAAAGAAAACAAAAAATATCTTTAGTGATATCCAACTAGAGCTAACATTGGTCACGTTGGATGGCAGTTGCTGGAAACCCTTAGTAAAAAAAAGGCAATTTGAGGTGTCAACAAATTGTCACATAGTAGCAGCTTATTTTTCAAATCCTTAAAAAAAGAAAACACAATCAGCACTGTCATTTTTCCACCTCTTTTCATCACTCCTGCTATCACTCCTGACAACCCTGTGGAGTGGCTTTTCAGTGAAATTCTGGTCAGTTGCAATCAGTGGAACTTTTGCACAGGAGTTCACCAGAGCAGGAGCTTTAACTGCTGCTCTTTTCCTGTTGAAAGGCTTTATGATCTAATGACTGTTTTCCAGCATATAACTTTTTCCCTTTTTCTTCTTTTTTCCTTTCGGAAAATTCATTGTCTTATTCTGGAGTCTGGCCAAGTTCTATATCTCTTCTTGTTTTATAGTTAATCTTACTATTTTTCAATTGGCTCATATATGCTTTGTTGAATTTAATTATCTACAAGCATGACTTTAAAAACAATCAAACAAAATGTTCATCATAAACTGTATTCGGTATTTTTTAAACCCTGCCCTGGGATGCTTGCCTCTAGTGCATCCAGAAAGCTTGATGTGTATGTTGCCATTAAAACCAACGGATATTTCTTTTAAGGACCTTTAGCATGCTGGGTACCTTTATTGCACAGGTACCCAGCAGAGACTAAGCAGGTGGAAATGAAAGGATCCACATGTTTTCCTTGGACGTTCTACTTCCTCTTACTTTTGGAGATTAGCTGACTGCTGGTGTCTCCTCTCATATTGCATGACCTTCCTTTGCAGTTAAAAGGATAGCATGAGTTTGCGTTGCCCTCACTGGAAGTTGTTTGTATTTGCCTCTTGCTGGAACAATGTTGCTCACTCATCCTGTTTTGCTGCTTCTTAATCTGTTATTTAATTTCTTTGTATCTCCTATTAAAAACTATCTGTTCGTTCACGCAATAGCTGGTTTTAAAATACTGCTTTCCTCCTACACATTATTTAATCTCTCTCCCTTCAAAAAACAATTTGCAGTAGTGCATTTTTTTCTGATTTTAAAGATTAACTGAAGCCCCTAAGATATAAATGACACATAATACAGTTTAAAATTTTTATTTATCTTGATTTCCAATGCCTGCAGTTTAACTGAATATATTTCAAAATGTCTGTTCTTCCCCAGTAAAATCTGAAAGACTTGTGTTTTCTTTATGTGGCCTGATTTCATCAGTAACATGTAGAGGAGCTGTGCTCCGTTAAGCTGCTAATGCTCTAATTGTTGCAGGAGAAATACGGTGTTGGCTGCTTGAAATCAAATTTTCTTTTTTTTTAATTTTAAAATAAAATCACTGGAAATGTTGAATTTTGCTACTGGGACTAAAACTGTTACTCATTTTTTTCCTTCTTATACAAAAGAAAAAGTTTTGGACTATTTCCACAGTTCAATTTTGTGTTTTATTTTTTATGTCAAATTGGGTTTTTTCCATTTCTGCTTTGATTTTTACCTATTAGATGTTCTTTGTCTTTTCTATTATCCTGTGCAAAGTATTTTTGATCCATTATTGGAAACATGATATACACAGACTTTGTGTCATTTTATTTTGTACTTTTGGGACTGAAGCAAGGGCTGCCAAGGTCGAGAGTGACATCCCACCATGAACCCCTCAGTAACCGCTGGTACAGGCACAGAGAGGCAAGTGATTCCTCTCTGCTTTTTACAATTCTCTTAAAAACTGCAAGTACTTTTTTTTCAATTTATTCCACTTTTCTGTCAGGTGACAGGATTGTTTAGAAGCTCCATTCACTCAAATATTAGGATTTGAGTTAGGTGTTGGGGTTTGGTTTTTAAAATAAAGGCTATATTTTGTACAATGGCTATACCATCTGTTCTTTACCACTGGTTCTTGGCTTCTCAGCACCAACACCACAAAAATGGCTTAGGCAGTCAGTTTCGTACAGAAAGTACAGCCAGCTCCCACATTTTCTTGTATCTGTTACTTGAAAGAATTGACCTGTATCATAATAGCACATCTCCCACACTAAATGCATTAGTACATGGAGAAATTATCTTAACTGCTTAGGAATTACTTTCCTCATGGAAATAAAAATGCCATTTCTGTGTCCTGTATTTTCTCATTTTGTCTTTACTATATTTTATCAGCTTGTAAATAAAAAGATCACTTCCCCTAACTACCTTCCTTCTGTTGTGAGAGAGTCTTTCTGAGAGCTCAGAGTAAAGCTGTGCTCCTTCTATATGTATGTGTCACCACATGGTCCATACTATCACAGTAGCAGGCACATCCGTGTAGAGTACTGGAACTGGATTTTATAAGGGAAAGAAAGGAAAAGAAAGGTTATGCAGGACACTCATTGATTTCGTTTGACAAAAATGAGAAAAATAAGAATTCTTAGGATGACATGAAAAATATTCCAGTGACCACATAAAATTATTAGCTAAAAACCCTTTAATCAGATTTTTTTTTTTAGAAAAAATAGTTCTGCGAGCAGCAGGCTTAGCAAAGCTCGGTTTTCTGACTATTAGATTTCTTTGTTTCTAACAGATACAACTGCCAGTGGAAGTTTTCCCTACCAATGCATAGCCCTCTCTCCTTTGCCGTGTCTGCATGCTCTACTGGTACAGTCAGCACACTTCCCATCTCTTCACTCAGTAGAGGCATTAATAAAGATTTTTCCTTTAGATGGTGACTTATTTTCAAGAAACTTGCCAGAATCTAGGATGTGTGAAATCTCTGCATCTCTGCTAGGTTTGGTTGAGTTTGACTGTCAGATTTAAACGTAGGCAGTCATCCAAAACCAAAAGCATTTCATGAATTGCTTCCACTCATTTGTACTAACGCAGTATGTGTCTTTGCATGTAGCCAAAGGTCTGGCGTATAGATGATTTCTCAGAAAGTTTCATTTCCTGATTTTTATATCTTTTTTTTTTCTGGATTGTAGAGATGTTTTATGAAAGAAAAGTATTTTTTTAATTTAAAGTTAATTCTGGTGAAAGGATAAAGGTGTTCACTCTTTTCATGTAGTCTCAGATGTAACCAAGAATTGCTCTATCAGTGCAGATTAATTACACAAGAAAGAAAAGGTTTTTAATAGTTCCTGAATAAATAGCTGTATAAAGAATATATATATATATATATACATATGTATATCTCAGAGGTTTTATGGGGCTGCAGGTAACTTAACTTTGCAGTAAGGTTACCAAACATTCATTGTGTCAACTTGTGACAAGGAACTACTTTTCTGTTTAACAGTTGGGTAAACAGAGCAACAAGTGTAGTTGTTTTCAAGCTGAAGTCCTGACACTTGAGAACTTCGGAGCACCACAGGTCTTACTTTGTTTTCTTTTTGAGCTTTTAGGGAAATACCACTATTTAAAGCCATAGGCAGATGTCCTCTTCAGGTTCCCATTGCAGAGGTTACTACAGACTGCTAAAAGTTACTGCCCAAATTTGTTTCTCAGTGAAGTAATTTCACTCTGCTTCCTAATGTGCTGCAGACAAAATCAGGTAATTTAGCTCAGATCAGCAACTTAAACAGCTTGAGCTGTCTTAGCTCTTCTTGTTTCAAGCATATTGGCTCTCTTAAATCTTTTCTATCATCAGCAGTGTGGTGACATTAGTAATTTATATCAAGGATCTATTACTGAGCAGATTTGGGCTGGGAAAAAAATGTTTCTCCAGGGTCCATGTTTAAGCACCAGGTAATTTGATACAGGTTTTGGAAGGACAAATGTGTTTATGTGCATAAAAACATTTATCACACATGACAGAAGTCTATGAAAGTGTGACTAGCATAGAAAAAAATAACTACACATGAATATATATCTCTGTATAAAAAAATACATAAATGCTGGTGAATTAAAATAATAAATATTACGAAGTACAAAAATACCAGTGAAGTCAAGATAAATGTAGGTTTGTGAGAACAATTTAGCAGTGAGTGACATTGCTTACTCTTCAGAGCTGTCTGCTGTGCTGCCTCTTTTTTTGAGGCTTATCCCTGTTATGTAAACTTCTCTTATTCCTAGGCAAAAATTAAACTCACCTGTAGTAAAATTTCCTGGCACCTAAGAACCGTATTACACGAAATTTGCCATAATATGGAAAGTTACTAAATAGATTTTGGGGGGAAAACAAAACAATACAATACAGTACAATACAAAACAAACAACAACAACAACAACAACAAAAAAATCACACCACACTACAAAAAAAAGTCAGTGCTGGTTTGCTTGGGCACAGTGTTACTTGCTTTATCTAATTAATTTAAAATTAACTAAAATGCTATGAAGAAACAACCACTGCTTTTGAAACTGATTCTAATTGATGACTGAGAAAGCTTTGCCAAGCAGAACAAAACCTTTTTACCAGAAGTTTAGAAGTTGTCAGGTTTCAAAGGAAATGTAGAGTCATGTTGGGTCACACCGACACGGAGTGCTCAGGAACACGCAGTCGGAGAAGGTGCTCCTAAATCAGGAGTTGGTGTCCTCTCTTCTAAATCAACACTAAGCTACAAGGGTTAGTTGGCAGTTGCATTGCCGGCAGTTTAAAATACTATGAATAATTTGTCAAGATGTGAAGTTGGTGTTTGTGGACATGGCTGGCTTCTCTGGAAAAATGTTCCTGGCTAAACTGCTCTTGTAGTTTCAGGTGGGTCCTATAATCTACAGCTTTCTGTTATCAGTTGTACAGTGCACTGTACCAGTCTGTAAATGCCATACCGCTATTCTTGTGTATCAGTGCTGAGCGAAATTAATGTAATGTAAACGGATATAATTTAAATGTGGTTTGTTGAACTACTCTTAACACTATGAAAGTGCTGCATTAAAGTTCTTAGATTCAACGCTGTGATTATTTATGTTAGAAGAAATGCAATTTGCTCCTTTATCAAAATGTAATAATGGCCCCTTTTAAGTTTCTTTAAAAATTGGGATTGTTGCATAGCACTGCTGTCAAAGACTTGTTGACAGCTGCAACAGCCCGTGTCCTGGGCAATGAGCAGCTGTCCTGCATGATTCCTTTTTGACTTTTAACAAGAAATAGCCTTTATTAAGGTCAAGCCTTCTGTGGTAAATGTTGATAAACGTTGTTATGTAAATGCACAAAGTTAGAAATTGTGCTGTAAGCTGTTAATGGCAAAAATATTTTTAATTATTAGAAAAATACTTATTTGTTCAGAGAGGTTATTAGTAGAAGAGAAGGTGGAACAATAAAAAATGCAGACTACATCTGAATTAGGAAAGAACTGTATTTTCCTGACAACATGTAACAGATGACGTTTCCTTTTGTTAAACCCTCCCTGCTGGCAGAAACCTCACAGATTACTTTTACCAGATCTCCCAGGCCTGGAAAACTGATTACTCTCTTACTGCATTGTCTGTATATTCTTCTGCGTTCGTATTCATACCTTGAGTTGCAGAACTTTAATGGTTTTGCTCTTAGCTCTGTGGATTTCTGCTTGATTTTGTATCCTAGAAGAAAGAGACAGTGCAGTTCCTGTGTATGATATTGGGAGAGAGCTATAGGGTGCAGCTACAAGTTTGTCCAAAAGAAGTTATCTGTAGTGAAAAATACAGTTATTTGTGTTTCTTTCAATATGTTCCAGAATTTCCTTGGAAGCCCATGCAGATGAGAGTGTCTTATAGAAATGGTGTTTTGAAATTGGGAAATCGCATTTACCTAGTAAAGATAACCTGAAAAGATGATTAAAACTTCATCTTTAAAAAAAAAAAGGGGGGGTGGGGTGGGAAATGGGAGGGATGACAACTTGTTGACATGTTGAAATCAGCTCTTTGCATAGATGAGTGTCCTAAGATCAAGGACAATGTGCTTTTAATGATGAATTTAGTCATAAAGTACGGATCTTTATTCCACAGTGATCTTTCTTGCTGTTAGGAAATCAGACATTTTGGGAAACAAGTTTCTGATTCTTCACTGTGCCAAGTTTCCTTTTGCAGCACTGATGAGGAATCTTTAGTGAGTTTGTTAAGGCTCCTTCATTCTCAGGGCAAATTTGAACAAAAGCCCCAGGTAGCACTATGAAAATTGTAGCAATTGCCTCTGCTCAGATCTCACACCAACCGCTAAAGGTAGGTGATTATCTTCAGAGGTTCAGAAATCATAGTTTTATTTTTTGCTGGAAAATAATCATTTTCAAACCCCAAAACTTTTTGTGGAGGTGTATCAGTATCACTGAAGTGTACTCTGGGAAAAATTTCTGAGCTCCCTCAAAGAGAATAGCAATACAGAGGCATCCCCAAGCTGAAGTATCTCCCCATCCTCATGATAATGAGGAAAAGGAAGGATTTCAAACAATGCAGTCTTCTCTTGGAGATGCTCCACTTTAAATAAATAAATAAATAAATAAATAAATAGTTGAATCACAGAGATGCTGATCATTTGCAGAGCTATCAAGGGAGAACCTTCCTTTTTATTATTTTTGCATGCCAGAAGAACTTGAGCAGAAAAAACATCAACAGATCCACCTCAAAAATAGTCAACAATGCTGCATTTGGGATGCTAACACAGGATGTGGGAAATAAGTACAAAATTTTGAACCCTGCCAGTTCCAGGACAGTTGTTGCATAATAAACAGACTATGTTAAGGTAATATTTTCTTTTATTGCATTTCAGGAAAGAAGGATAACTTAACTTTGAACGAGCTCGGTGTTAGCCTTCTATGAAATAGGATATGTATATGTTTCTCTTTTTTTTTTAAATCTCAAAAAATTTTTGGGACAGAAAAATGTTTCCCATCAGTTCTCATTTGGGTGAATATCCATGGGAGGAGAGAAGAACATGTTGTGCAAACTTTCTTAAAAAAAAAAAAAAAGCTTCAGAATGAGGTAGATTAATCAGTGCTGTAATGTATCTCACCTGCACCTTTTTGTCTCTAATTCTGATCTCTTTTATTTCATTTACCTAAAAATTACGGGCAGGTCATCAGTTAATGTGAAAGAGTGTGGCACCATGTAAATCAATGCTGAGCATTTGGCACAGGGCTTTTAAAAGAAAATATGAGGGAAAAAAAAATCCTTCTGTGGGTTTCAGGGAAATGAACTGTTAATGAATATTGTGAAAGAGCTGAAATTTGCTGTAAGGGAAAGACTGAGACAGTGTTTGTTGAGTTTTCAACTTGACGCATGGAGGAGCAGGTTGAGCTGTCTTGTGGTTTTGCTGGATGACGTTTGTCCGTTGCATACCTGTCATCCAAAACAAAACCTCTCCCAGCCTGGCCTTTTCACAGCCGCAGAAACAGTGACTGATACTTACAATGTCAGCTTGAAGGTTAGTAGCCTCAGGGATAATTTCCTGAGGCAACATGACACAGAAGTCAGAATTATGATTGACTCATTGTCCACTGTAAAGAAATTGTATGACTAACACAGTTCATACAGTTTCATCTAGGTTTCTTATCTGTTACATAAATCTAATGATAGTGAGGCATACCTGACATTGCTTTGTTCCTCTGCAAAAGCCAAAAATCAAGCTAATGGAAAGAGTATTTATTGTCTGAAAACCAGCATAAATGGGAAGTAAGATCATGCTTAAAAAAATAGGGGAGAAAAGCCAGAGTTTTGATGTGTTTGCACTATCCAGTGTATAATGAGATCTGATCCTGAATGAGGCTCTACTATATTAATATTTTGCGTACATTAACAAGCAACTACACTGAAAGTGATTATGAAAATAGTTATGATAACAGTAAAGGTTCTGTTAGAACTACCCTATTAAAGCCAAACAAAGTTTATCCACCTCTTTAGTCTCACAGTTTGTAGGATAAAGATTATTCACTTCTTCAGGAGTGTCAGAGATAAGCATGGAATTTTACAGGACACGCAGTAGCTCATCTATAGATTTTGTAGAGTTAGAGTCTGATTCAGCACATACTCGCTGGGAATAATCCATCAAGAGTATCCATTCAGATGAGAACTTCACATTTTTGTGTTACCTTTAGTAGGGCACAAGAGTCCAGCGATACGGAGTGGGCTGTTATCCTGAAGGCTGATTCAGACATCACTCAGCCTGAGAAGCAAGTATTAAAAACTAAATAAGTATTGAAGCTAAAAGGAACGTTTATGGGTTTCCTGTGTTCTTAGTTTAGGGAAGAGTGCAAAAGTGTAGCCCATTTGTGCCATGTAGATACACACCAACTAATCGGGTGTGAGGAACAGCTTAACAAAAGGGAAGGAGGAAAATTCATTCCTGCTACTGCCCTTTCTGCTGCTTTCAGGAAAGAAGATGAATGAAGTTGTGTGTTCTTGTATTTCTGCTTTGGCTTTGTTGGAAGGAGAGCAGGTTTCCTGCTACCCAACCAACTGGGGCAAGGCTGAGAGGTTTCCTCTCCTGGGATTTCCAGGGCCTCACGTAATGCCCTGATAACACCTGTCTCCAGCAGCTCTCTGTTGCCATCAGTTCATTTAGTTTGTCTTACCAATATCATGCAAATCTGATTCAAATTGGAATTACTGTCAAAAACACTCAGGACATTTTTTGAGTGCTTTCCTAGGAAAAAGGTGTGGATTACTAACAGCCACCTAGTAGCTTTAAAACCATTGACCCATGTTAGGTAAATCTGATAGTAAGGTAGTAATTTATGAAATTTATTAAATATAAACTGTGTGAAAATGGGCAACACTATAGAGGAACCTACTAACACTGTCTTTCAAGGAAACAAAACTGCAGTTTGAGCACGTTTCCTGTTAGACACCCGAGGATCTAGATGGACAAGAGCCAATATGAATGTCTGAGCTCTTGGAAAGCTTTCATTTGGCTTTCCCATTTTATCGGACACTAGGAATTCTATTGAGGTTTCTTTGGCAAAGACCAGCTGAAGCTTTTTCTAAACTTTGGCATTTATATTTTTTTTAATACAGTGTGAGCTCAGGCTACACCATTTTGTGCTGTGAAGTTTAGAAGTCAAATCAACCAGGAGACACAAATGCTTAGGGAAGCAGACTTCGTTAGTTCTGGTACTTACAGATACCTTAATTTTTATTTTATTCTGCAGTGATTTCTGACTATGCATTTGTAAATTTTTTGAGGAACTCTCAAAACCAAACAGGGATCCTGAAATTCTTTCCCAGATGGGACTCCCTAATTTCACTGTTCAGCTTGGTCTAAACAAGCTTCAGCTGGTAGTAAAGATTTTGTGACAGAGCAGAATTTCTAGGTCTTGGAGCTATTGACATCTCAGGTGAAAGCAGCAGTAATCTGCTGAAAAGTGACTGTTGTTGATGGTTTCTAATGGGCTTGTATAGTTTTATGACAAAAACTTGAGCTATTCCTTTGTGTTCTGATCATATGTTCTAAGAAAACAGGGAACCAAAATTGTTAGTAGGTCTTTTTAACAGTGAAGTTTTACATGTATAAATTTAGTGATTTGTATTTCTTGTTTTCATCATAATGTCCAGAGTAGTAGATATGACTTGAGCTCTTCAGCCAGATCTTGATGGGGACAGTGTAATGCTTCAGTCCCTTCTGGTAGGGTCAGAGACTTACAGAACAGCAAACATGACAGCATAGCTATTTGAACCACCGCTTTTTGTCAGCAGGGCTTTTATTTTTTTAACTGATAATTTAGTCACAGTCACAGTATGGTTGAAGCTGGAAGGGACCTGTAGAGCTCATCTGGTCCAATCCCCCTGCTCAAGCAGGCCCAGCTAGAGCCAGTTGCCCAGGAATATGTCCAGATGGCTTTTGAAGATCTCCAAGCATGGGAGACTCCACAACCTCTTAGAAAACCTGTGCCAGTGCTCAGTCATTGTCAGAGTAACAGAACATGTTTCCTGATGTTCAGAGGAACCTCCTGTGTTTCAGTAGTGCCCACTGCCTCTACTTTTGTTCTACTTTGAAAATCTCTCACTTCTCTCATTATGTTGGATCAACAACAGTATCTGCCTCAGAAACAAACTGTTTCACAGCTACAGGGGGAACTGATCTTGAGGATACATCCTCATACCTAGAAAAAATACTTACTGTATGATACAAGAAATACAATAAGCAGCTTGAGAATGAATCTGTTATTGAACTCCTTGCCCACAAGCATCAGAGTACAGAATCAACGCAATTACAACTCTTGGGATAAAAAAAGGAGATTCAACAAAAGAAACAGATCCTTTCTCAAAATGCGTTTTGTACATGAAAAGAAAGTTATAAAAATGCATGCAAAGGATATTTTGCTACTTGAAAATCAAGAGCTTTCCTCTTTTTCTTTATCCTGAGCAAGACCAATTGCTCAGTGGAAGGGCTTACTTCACACCAGTGAGTGAGTCAGTGGTCCTTCTGGCAGATTCTTACAGTGGAGTAAGGAATATATTTCTTCTTTGCCAAAGTGGTCACGGAGGAAGGGAGCACTGGGTAGGGATGTGTGGTAACAGAAGAACGTTCATTTGGCCTTGTTCGATATTTGATAACAGCAAAGATGGATTTAAACATTCACACTGCAAACATTTTGATGTGCTTTGTCATTAAAGCAGTAAATTATTTAAATACACGATATGTACTGAATGTGTGTTTTCCTGCTTGGCTTCAATGAGATGCTTTTCTGATAGTCTGCTGTATTACTCTGGCATCACAAGACTGTTTCTTAGGATGAATTTGCCAATATTTAATACAGAAATACTTCTAGACTTTAGAACAAATTATATCTATATGAGTAATTTCACTCTAAGACTTTTTCCAAGAAGCAAACCAAATGTTTAACAGAAAAAAACAGAGGAAGCCTGCACAAGTAACATCCCCATCCCTTGCAGTGAATCTGAACTGCACAGTGAGAGCCTGATGATACAGTTTTGTATTTATAAGAGTCAGAAGTACCTTATTTACTCTGTACTAACTATAATAGTCCTGTTCCAAGAGCCTGATAGCTTCTTTGTAAATAGCTGCAGCTTTCCTGTTACATGGTTTTGTAAGAATATAAACACATATTGTTCATACTTTTGCCCTTGAAATATACATGTAAGATATAGAGAGTTTGTTATTTGACGTATGTGGATTTCTCTGAGACCATGAGAGGGATACAGAATGTTAGGGAAAAGAAAACCCACCTTTTTTCTTAGATTCTTATTTAATGTGTTTTGTCCATGTAGTTCTTTATACAGTCCTTTTTATGAGTGTAGTCAAGTATTTTGACAAGTTGTGCATAACTGAACTTTATCATTTTGCTCCTATTATTTCCTGGAGGTTACTACATTCTCTGTTCAAGGAGATAAGGCAGTTTCCGGAGCCTAAGAAGCTAGTGCTACTGGCATCCTATAAAGCAGTACGGGGGGGGGATGGGGATGGGGAGGGGAGAAGTGCTGCAGGGGTGTCCTGCAGATCATCACATGCTGAAAGAGGACTAGACCTGGTCGTTTGGACACAGTCCATCTGTGCATAAGGCTACTAACTGGTACAAAGGATTTTTCTTCACTAGAGTGGAAACTCGGAGAGATTCCTGGCATGGAAGAAAGTGAGTGTTCACAGAGTGGGACCATCGAAACAGTTTCTGAGAACTCTGATGTAGCTGAGTTGTCTTCTCAGATGCTCATTCCAAAATCTGAGCAAAAGCATTTTGTTTTACTAGTGTTTGGGGAGGGATGTCCACAAATTTCTAAACAAAAATATCTTTCATAACTACATTTTGTCAACAGTAAGACATATGAACACAAAGATAGACTCATGTCACAATACTTATGATTTTCTCAGTAAACCTAAAACCAAAAGAAACTTCTTCAGTTGTAAAATGAGTGACTAAGAAAATGAATGCTATTTCTATGCTGAATCAGTGTAAATATGACTATGTTTAATAGACGTGCCAATTGACTAAAATGTCAGTCACTTCAATATATAGGCCATCAGTTAAGCCTGTAAGTACAAACATCCTCATTTACAGAAAAATTCTTAGTTTGAACCACAGAGGATTTTTTTGAAATGCTGTAGTAGTAAGAGAAACTGAAACTCTTAGCCCAGCAATTCTGTTACTCCAACCTTCAAGGTTACACTAGATAGAAGAGCAAAACCACAGAAAATTCAAGGAAGATGACCAGGGTTTGAGTAGATTTCAGCTCATTTTCATTTACAGTAGCCTGGAGGTTTCCAGAGCTGCTTCCAACTGCCTGCATCTCCAAAAGATAATACACATGCTGAGCCTATCTGGATCATGACACTGCTTACTGTGACCTTGCCTTGCCTCCAAGACACTCCCATTTTAAGGCAACACAGTGGTCAAAGCCTTTGGCTATGTGCTTGCTGAGTCAGTTCTTTTGCAGCCTCTTCGCATCACTCAGACAATCTCAACTGATCGGACAACAATAAAGAATCTGTACTTACTTTTCTTTCTGTTGTGCTGAAATGCCTTAAAGTACTGACAGGGTTAGTACAAATACACTGAGCGCCAGTAGAAAAGTCTCGCATTGCTTTTTGTTCTCTTGGAATAGTAGGACACCATACATGAAAATCGTGATGAATCCTTAAGTAAAGTGGATGCTATTCCTAATTATTGCCAAATATTAATTTTCCCATTTAAAAATATTGAACAGAATTTGTTCCCGAATAAGGGTATGAGTACAGCTATCTCTGGGGTTGTGTTAAGAGCTGTGCTAAGAATCAAGTGTTTCGTAAAAACAGACCGTATAACACCCTTTTTAAAAAATAGGTGTGCAGTGCCAAATGATTATGGCTGAGCTTCTTTCTGCTAGTCTTTCATTTGTTTTTTCTATGTACCATACTGAAAGCTACATGTGATAAAATTGTTTGTAGTAATCTGTGAACTGTAAAAGAAACATTTGCTGTCATTTCCTTGTCTCTAAAAGCATGTATGAAATAACATGCAAATTGTTAAAGCAACTGACGTTAAACTGTATTGCTCTCCCTCTTATTAAAGCCTAATGATATATAAAAAGTACCTTTGAAATTTCAAACCCCCTCTCATTTATAGAAGTTAATCAGTTTTAGGACTTCATCATCATAGAGGGGGGTGACAAGGGGCGGAAGCCTGATTGTGTGCCTATAGCAAAAATACTGATGAGTAGCTCAGTCGTGACTGGGAATAATGACAGGGCGCTACCTTAGAGGTAACAGAGAGGTCAGAAACGGTGTTGTGAGGCTGTCAAAGCTGTGTGGACAATAATTTTTTTTTTTTTTTATTCTTAGCTTAGTGGTGACTTAGGGTGTTAAACTTGAAAAGCTGTTAACCTCAACATTTTCCACCACATTGTATAGCAACAAAAGTGTGACCCAAATTTAAAGCTTCAGTACTGTTTTAAAAAAAGCTTTCTTACGGTTGTTCTGGCCTTCAGAACTGCAGGAACAAAGCAGGCGTACTTGTTTGATGGGTATTTTGTCACCAGTTAGAAACCCTTTTATTTCCATTTAAGCTATTAGGGCTGGCCTGGTGGCCTGTGACCTGAGAAGTGGCAGGAGGCGCTAAGTCCAGCATGTCTTCAGCCTAGCGTTGTCCATCAACAGTTTGCTTAGTCTGAGTGGTCAGTCTGGTCCCCACAGCAGCCACAGACACTTCAAGTGTGGGAATCAGAAATGACAGATGGTGAGAAACATCCTAAGGGTGATGGTGCTTCCTTGTGAGTGATGGATTCCTGTTTCTATTGTGTTTTGAGTTAGTGGGTAGTAGATAAAAGATTTCTGAATGTAAGGTGCTGTTAGCAGTATATATTACTGCTATGCAGATAACAAGAAAAATTGTTTTAGAAAACCCCAAACTGAGCATTTTATTACTTCTACCTAAATATGGTATCTCTCAGGTTTATTTGGTTGTTCTCAAACTTCCCGGAAAAAACTTACCCTCTTACTGTCTTAAATGTTAGAAGAGGTGATGTTTATTTGTGAAGAAAACCACACTTTTCCCAAAACCTGAACTGCTGAAGGGCAGGCTGCAGGCTAGTAATTAACATCATACAAATTTGTTTCTCCTCACTTCATCATGCATTTTATCCTCAGTGAAATCATTGTATAAGGTTATCAGACAACTATGTATACGTTAGCCGCCTCTCCACTTCATCGAAAGTTTAATGCAGTACACGTACAAACATACTATAAACAAAGTCACTTCCATTTCCAGTACAGATCTTGATGAAACCTACACTGTGAGGTCCGTAAACCAGTCATGTTGAAGAGGACTGGTGAGCTGTGATGTCTGCTGTGTTGCAGAACGTCACAGATTCTCTTTTGATGGATAAGCAGGCTGGAAAATCCTGACTTTCTTTGCCAGGGGAATTCTTTTGGATCAGAGATCATTTGTAGTAAGTATGACACGTCTGAAAGACAGTGTTTATGATTCAATGGGGATGTTTTGTTGAGTAGCAGTTAGTGTTGTGTTTGCTGAAGTGGCAGGTTAACCAGGCAAACGCCACAAGATTTGGCTCTGCCAATCAATCTCAGTCCAAACTACCTCTCATGACGCCTTTTTCCGGAGGTGAATGGACATTATCCAAAACTGTGGCGTGTTCTTGCAATAGCCACAAGTATGCGAAGTTTAACAGCTGCCAGGGAACCCGAAGTTTCTGAGCATGTGCTCTGAAATGTAAAAAGGTGTGAATCGAGTATCCTAGATGTTGAACTGCGATGCACTGGGCTGTCTGGCCGTTCACCTATCTAAGTGTTTTATTTAAAAGAGAGTTTCAGTTAATTTGTTTGCCGTATTTGTGTTGCTTGCCTGACATTTTGAAAATAAGGTTAATTTGACGTGAAACTAGTTAAGGAAGACGTTTTAGGTGGCAACAAGAAGCCCACAAAACATTTATCTACCTTGGAGTTACCTAAGTTTGCGCTTAGCTGATCCAAAAGCAAGCATGCCAGGAGTTTCAAAACTTGATGTTTCAGATACACAGCTTGCAGGACAGCGTGCCGGGGTGAAAACTCACTCATCTCTGAGCTCAGGGTGGAGCAGCATTCCCCCCCTTCTGATCCACATCAGGAAAAAAATCATAGAATAGCCGGGCTTTGTAGGTGAGGCTCGCTCCCGGGACTTGGGATGACTTTTTGGAAGTTATTTGGCATACCACCAGGGAGGTGAGGTGTGAAGAAGGGGATGGCGTGCTCTTCCTAAGGAAAACTTGTGCACGTTTTAAGACGGTTAGCTGCAATGTGACATGTCGCAGTTTTGGTTAAACCGTGGCTGTCCATGCCATTATTGGGTCCATTTGCCACGTCGCGTCGCTGGGTCCAGTTCCAGCTTTCGTTGGCTCCTTTTTTTGCTCCAGCGCCTGTAACGGCTGGTGCTTGTGCGGGTCGTCATTATCCCGAGCGCTTACACGTGTTTTTACATCCCGCCCGCCCTTTATAAACATTAACCACTTAATTCTCTGATACCCCGCTGAGTAGGTATGAGAAGAGGGAGACCACCGCTCGGCGCGGGCGGTGAGTGCCCGCGGCGGGGCAGGCTCCGCGCCGGGTTTTGCGGGACTCCCCGCTCCGCGGTGGTTCCCCGGCGGGGGGTGTGTGTGTGTGAAACCTCTGTGGGGGTGCCGGCGGGTCCCCGCCAGTAGCCCTGCCGCCGGCAGAGCTGCGAAAACAGGAAGCGCGGTGGCCGCAGCCGGCGGCCGCGGCTGATTCATCCCCGGCCGCGGAGCTGCTGCGCGCCCGCGGAGCCCGGCGCTGCCCGCCAGGGGGTGGCGCTGCGGCCGGCCGCGGCCCCGGGGCGGGCCGGGCGCTGGGTGGGGGCCGGGCCGGGCCGGCGGAAAGTTTCTGCAGGCGCCGCCTCTCGCTGCCCCGGTGGCTGCGGACAGCGGCGCGGCCCCGGGGAGGGGAAAGACCGGGGTACCCGGGCTGGCAGTATGAGGGAGCAGCACTCATGTGTGGGCACCGGGCAGCGGAGGATGGACCAGCTGGAGCTCGCCGTTAGCCCTGTGAAACACTTGCGAACTGAGTACGCCTTTCCCTCTCTCTTCGCAGAGGAGGCCTACCAGAAACTGGCCAGCGAGACCCTGGAGGAGCTGGACTGGTGCCTGGACCAGCTGGAGACCCTGCAGACTAGGCACTCCGTCAGCGAAATGGCCTCGAACAAGGTAAGAGCCCGTCGCCCCGGCCGCTCGCACCGCGCGGGGGGCTGCCTCAGCCCGCTGCGGGCTTGGGGCGGCGTGGCCGCAGCTGCGGCCCCCGGGGGGTTTGGGGGCCGGTTGCGGCGCGGCTGGGCTACCCCGGGCGCGCACCCCCGTGTCGGCGGGGGCTGAGTTTCTCCGCGCTGAAAAACTTGCCGCGGGCCGTAACAGCCTTCTGCGGCAGGCTGGGGCTCTGGAAAGGCTTTTGTTGTGGTTTATGCAGAGTTTTCTGAAATTTCAGGACAAGTTGTGAAAGTGATGCGGGTCCTGCAAATCAGCGCTGTTTCCCTACGCGTCTCAATTTAAAAGCACAAAAAGACTGGTTTTGCCTGCTGGCGATAATGCCTTCAGTTGCTCTTTCTCTTCCCAGCATCCCATCCTGAACTAGGGATCTTAGAAAACGGTGTGGAAAGTAGCATGGAAAGGTGATTAAGTGCTACTCCAAGTATTTGGCAAGCCACATGCACAGTGAGCGAGAAGAAGAAAGTTTTGATTAATAGGCTGATTTTGCTTCTTGTGCCTGCAGAATCACCTCATCATCTGATTTTTAGCACCTTTTAACCATTTTACTTGCAATCTGGGTTTTTTTAAGTCAGAAAGTGTTTTTTACGTGGCTTACATACACCACTTTAAAATTCTTCTGTCTTTGCTTTGACTGCCCTTTCCAAATACCTGCTGTTTCGTATTGACAGGTTTTAAGTCCTTGTTAACTCAGCCTGCGTGCAAGACATGAGGTGCTCGCACTCTTGTGCGGTTTTGTCCCATAATATAGTATCTCTTGTGCTGTTCTTGTCTTTAGAGACTCTTAGCAGTAGTTAGATCTCTGTTTTACAGGGTTACCTGTCTGGCATTGCCATATTGGTGTGTTCAGTTTTTATTGCTAGATGAAAGATCTCGTTAATCAGGGCATATTGCATACATGCTGGCAAGTTTCGAAGCTGAGAGTTTCAGTTGCTGTTTGAACCTGGTGACACTGTTCTCAGAGGGAGAAGGATCAGCCCAGTGCACAGGGCCTGATATTTCATGTTAACAAGTTTGAACACCTATCGATTCCCTGACTTATGATGGCTGTATAGCCACTCTTTCACAAGATCCTGTATTTTCTTCAAGTATTTGTTTATTACCTCACTAAAGCAGATAGGATAAGCAGTATATTTTATGAAAAGTGAGGGCAAGCTGTTTGTAGAATAAGGTAAAACTGTGAATCAACCCATCTTAAGTTTTGCCAGATATATTCAGATTTTCACCTAAAGAGGATCTGTTTCTAAAATAAAATGTGACACCTGCTTTGCATCTTTAAGTAAATACAAAAGTGCTACATCTGATACTGTGATACAACCAAAACACAGTATTTGTTTGAACTGGTTAAAGAATTGTTTGCCATAGATTACAGGATAAACATTGTTCACATGTGTTTATTCAAATGAGAAGGACAATGTGATTAACAACAAGTTTTTAATCTTCTTGTTTCCAACATAAGATCACGCAGCGAAGGGATCGGTGCAGGGTACAGTGTAAGTCTAGCTGTCGTAGTTAATCTGAAGGTCAGTAAGGATTATGTCAAGCTTTACATCAAAACAGGAATCTTTATACTGCAGTAATCTATTAGTCTGCTTCATCTGTCCAGTATGGATGTATGTATCTAAAGCATTTGATTGCTACTTACTGTTCCATATTCTTGTGTTTAGGAAGAGCCTAGTATATGTACTGAGAAAGAATAGCTGCTGTTTGATTTTGCAGGTCATACTCAGCTCTTAAAAGGAGGAAGAAGTTTACCTTTTGGGAAACCTGTCCACCTTGTTTAGAAGTCTGACATCTTTAGTGGTTTTTTTGGTGTGTGTTTTGTTATTTCTTAAATTAATGCCATTAACCATAACGTGAACAATCTTGAATACAGATGAGAAAGCCCATATAATAATGTGAGAGAATTTCAGTGCAGGTGGATTTTAATTTTAGGTGTGTTAACAGGTTGTTCTGAAAGTTCATTTTATTTCTGATTATTAAACTGTATCTGGCCTTTACACAGCACCTCCTGTTGTAATATAACTGCAAACTGTGAGGCAGTTATATTACTTCTCTGTGAGGCATAAAGTTAAATTATACTGTTTTAATTAATAATGATACTAGACAAACTTTGCTGAGGACACAGATTTCAGTACAGCAGTGAATATTGAAGAATACCCAGCTCTTTATCCCAATAGTAAGTCATGTAAAATCAGATGAGAAAATCAGGAAGAGGAACGTTGTTGATAGAGAACATGGCTTCTTGCTGTGTTTCCCTCTTCCACTTTCACTGGGTTTCTTTAAGAACTAGCCCACAAGGTTGGTTGATAGGCTGGGGTTGTTTTGTTTTTTTTTTTTTTTTTTTTCAGCTACTTCCCTTATTTATTTCCCACCCTTTTTTTGCACACAATAGCACTGTTGGCAGTTTTGCTTATTGTTGTGAACATGTGTGAGACATAAGAGGTGACATAAGAATCTAGCTCTGCACCAGGTAAGAGCTTTTGCCCATCATGTAAAGCTGCCATAGTAGAGGGGAAAAAATCCAGGCAGGAAGCAGTATTATGTATCCTGAATGTCTGAAGTAGGCCAGGGAGTGAGTCTTATCTCCAATCCCTCTCCTGTGCAGTGAGTTGTCAGTCTGAGTGATCAATTGCGTCTGTGTGGAATCCCCTTACCTTCTGTAATGCCTGCGTAGGACTTGCGTTAGCATGTCCTGATCCTAGGGTATTTATTGCATTTAGATGCCCCTCGTGCTCAATTAGCAGTGGGCTGATGTGTTAGCTCACAGCTTTGGATGACTGAAGCGGGATGGTGCAGATACATGGAAAGAGCCTTCTTCTCCCTGCTTAAAATTGCTTGAAGCAGTAGGCATGGGTTGCTCTCCACAATCTTCAAATGAGCCCTGGCATGTTGTGACAGTAAGTGTAATGCCCAAAACCATGAAAATGTGCTCTGGGTTGGCTCTGTAGGTAGCCAGGCATCAGGCTGACTTCCGAAGTTACACCAGGATGACTGTAGTTTCCAGATGATGTCCCATTTCCCAGCCATCCCTGTGGTAAGATTTCCAAGTGCCTGGAGGCATTGCACATGAAGTAACTGATGGGTAAATCTGTGATGCACCCATAGGTGTAGTTCATAAATAAATCTGATTTCAAAAGGACATAGTATTTAAAAGTATTGTAAATTGTGATTATGTTGTTAGGAATCTTACAGTACAGTGTTTTCTTAAATTACCAGCTTCTGGAATTGAGTGCTAACAAGAGAATCCCAGCTTCTTTTTAAAAGCACAGGAAGTTTCTCATCACCATACCCTGTAGAAACCCTGTAAAGTCTCAAAAGGCTCTGAAACTAGGAAACAAATCAGAAGCACATTAAATTTAGAAAAATAACTAAAACTTCACTTTTAGAGAGATACTTCTGATTTTTTAATGTACTGTTAATATTGGCTAATGTCAATGGACTGTGGCTCTTATTTGTTGTGTTCTTCTGTGTGACACTCACTTAAACAGAAAGAAATTAATTTTGGGAAATAGTTTCCAATTTGAGTTACTAAAGGTAGGTTCCCAAGGCATGATTAGATGCCTGTATTTCACTGTTCTGATTTCCAGACCTATTAACCCATACCTGTTTCTGCTGAATTAATTGTGAGTAGCATCTGTGTTGAAAAACAGTTTTTTGGTGGGTACTAGCTTGCTGATTGTGATTTCTAATGTTAGACACAGTTACATTTTGATACATTTGTATAAGCAATTATGCAAAATTAGAGTGGGGATTTTTTTGGTGTTTTGTTCGCTTTTTGTTATTTTTAAATGAATAACCCCCTCTTCTTTTCCTGCCAAATCAGATTAAAGCAACAATTTTCAAGTTCTCTGGGAGAAGAATCCTCTTTTTCCAGTATGCAGTATGCCTAGCTGAAGTCCCTGATTCTGGACCTGAGAGTTATTCTGTGACAGACAATAAATAGATGAAGAATGCCAATATTAAATGCAGCAACAGCTTTCTGCTAGACAGCATTAGTTGTAGATTAGTCAAACATAGAGGAATACTTATAATGAAACTGATACACAAAACTGCATTTTCACTTCTCTAATCATGATTTTGCAAACATCCCTAGTGTGTTGCTTTTGTGTGTCTGAATTTAGGCATGGAAAAAGTTTCAATTTGCATTGCTTCTCTTTCAGTTTTAAGTTTACTGTGGATGACAGCGTTGTTGCAGGATTTGCTGATAACTGGTAATGAACAAGAGTTTGGAAAATGTCATTCACTGGGTATTTCTTTCCCACTAAAAATATATGTGAATGTCTTTTTCTCCAAGCTGCTTTTTTAGGTATCCAACCTAGGAAGACTTAAGTTTAGTCATTTAGTGTGACTGTATTAACTATGAAGCTACTTTTGAAGTATAAACTGTGTTAGAGTTGTCCAGCTTGTGTAACAGTGTGTGCAAATGTCACACATTAAAGCAGTAGTCTGTTTACAGCCAGCTACTAGTGCTACTCACCATTTAAAAAAAAAAAACCTTTCTAAGATTTTGGAGTGCTTTGAAGATGCCCAAAGCATCAGTGTTGTCAACCAACTGATTTCCAAAGACCATGCTAACGTAACCCTCGTTGCAAATGTTAGTGGGATTTCTGTACTTGTTGCCCATCATGTACTTTCAAACAATAATCTTAATGATACTTTATTTTAAAAGACTACCTGTAAACTAAAATTACACTTGAAGGCAGCAAAGACAACTTGAAATCTGTTCAGTGTTTTTTTTTACATTCTCACCTGAAGTCCCCTGCCAATTTGAGCTGGTTTATAATCACATTTTCCTGCTGCAAAAAAGTGTTTTTCCTTTCCCGCTTTGCGGTGCTAAAAGGCTCATGTAGGCAACAAGGGGCTAACTAACATTCACATCTAGGGAAAGAGTAAGGCTGAACTAATTAGCTCAGATAATGGACTGTGTATAAATTCCCTAATGTGCTTCAGGGAGAAGTGTTTTATCTCTGCTGGGTTTTCCCCAGGGGCAGGATTGAGCCCCACTGCTCACATTTGTGGGTGATCCTCACTGGGGTGAGAGGAGCAGGGCCAGAAAGCACCTCCTGCCACTTGGCTGCTTTTCACAGGCACCAGACTCTGGATGGAGAAGCAGTGTTGTGTTCCCACAGGCTGACGACAGCTCTCGGGGTTTCCCCATGCCAAGAATTTATGGATCTGACAACAGGCTCCAACTTTTGATTTGGACCATTCATCTGTTTTATCTTTGTCTTACTCAGTGGAAATGCTTAAATACTGTGGTGGTTGGTAATTTTGTAGATGGGCTGAGGCTAGAATGAGTAAACATGGCTCATGCCACTGGCTCATTCTTTTATTAACAGACTAGTTTTTAGCATTGTCTTTTTAGAATTCTTGCTGCCAACTTTGGGGTCAGGTTTGTCACGTGGTTAGGAGCTTGTCTTCAGGAATTACACTCCATATGTAGGAGCATAACTTTTTTGCAATATTTTTTCCAATATATTTTACCAAATATGGAAGCTCAGCCAGTGTAAAATTGTATCCTTTTCTGTCATAACCACTGATTAGAGTGAGCTGTTTCCAATTAAGGGACAGGATAATGTTGTCTTATCCATTTAAGAGGATTTAAACATCAGTCATTCTCTTGAGTTTCAGCTATTGCATATGAAAAATACATACTGGAAATGTAATGGTAGACAATAAATTTGTTGTTTTCATGACTAAATTCTTGCAGAGCAGGCAGCATCTCTGTTTTGCTTCTCTGTTAAAGAGCTTGGATATCCAGATGCAAAACTTGATGGGGCTTGTTGTGTGACAGTCCTTTTTATATACTGTCTGGCAATACCATTGCATTTGGCTGGCTGACATGGTTTAATTGGTTATGTTCCCAGATCTTTCTAGGAAAATCCAAGGATTTGGTTAGCTCTTCAAAGTGCTGCTTCTAATGAATATTACAATTAAGGGGCAACTGTTAGCAAGAAAAAACTTGAGTGCATCATCAGGAAATCTTGTATTCATTAAGGATTTCAGTTTGTACAGTGACACAGTGAAGGGATACTGATGAAGTGGTGAGCCTGAATTTGAATTGATGCATATTTGTGCACGTTCCCCAGTTCTTTTACTTCATAACAAAAAAGAGGAGGACTCTAGATGTAGGAAAGGACTACCTTCACAGGCATGCTCCTACCTTTGCATGTGATGAAGCCAGAGCGGAAGGATTTTAAGACCTCTGGGTTGGAGTGCAGTTCCCTGTGCACAACTGAACTTGCTCACATGTAAGACTAGTCATGCTTCTGAAGAACAACAGACTTGTCCTATGGATAACTGCAGTGTTGAGTGAAGAGTGTGTGTGTATGTATATATATATATATATAAAACAAGGAGATAGCACTTTGCTGGCTGTGTTGCACAAGGACATGCTGCAGTGAGATAACAGGTGAAACTTGCTCTCAAGCAGATGGTTTGCACCAGCCCCTCCTTATCACTTATGAACATTACCATCTTCTCAGAAACAAGTGGATGGAGCAGTGGCACCAGTTTGGCAGTGGCTAAATCTCTTTTGTGCTAACACGTGCTGCTTCCGCAGGAGCTGTTGGGTTGGTGTCAAATGAAACAACTCATGAAATGCGCTGTTCTCCACTTCCTGTCCCGCAGAAATCTTTGGTGCTGTGATAGAGCTGCAGGTCTCTTTCTGAGAAGGAAGCACACAGGGTGGGAGAAGGTCCAGGTGTCTGAGTTGTAAGCAGCCTGTTCTCTTTGTGTGGGTACATAGTGGCAAACATTCACCTCCCTGGGCCATGATGAGCAGGCATTTGTGATTTGGAAACATCTTAATTGGGTGGTGAACCTTCTCTACTGTTTGGAGCTCTTTCTCAAACAGAAGAACACTAAGCAGGCTGTCCTGGCCTCTGCCAGTGGAAAGGAGCCTAGAATTGGCCCATAATAGTCAGTACAAAGAACACTGGTATTTCAGGACTGAAAAACAAGTTAGGAACCCTTAAGCTCACAGATTGTCCACCTGAAATTTTAGGAAAAAAAAAACCAACCCTGATTTCTGTTTCTCTTGTTTGCTGTTTCTTCAGAGTCCTGGATATGGGAGCTACCAAGTGGAATGACGCCTCTCTGAGTGATGCTATGATTTAACACTTCAGCTTTTTAGCTGCTTCTAGGATTGCATGGCTTTCTAGTTACTAATAACTTGATACTTTTTTCCATAAATATAATCAAATGGTCCATACCAGCACACAAACAGCCCTTTTTGTAACCCCTTTAATTATAGGAAATGCCACAGTAAGAAAGATTCTTTCCTTTTAGCGTAATGGCACAGAATAATGTGGACAAAATGTTATGGAGTAAATAACTAGGACTTGATGCAGGAAAATAACTTTGCTTTCAACTGCCATAATAGAGGATTTGAAAATTATGTAGCTTTTCCAGCAGTTGAATTATTTAAAATGAAAATGCAAACATTGATGTGGCTTTTTTTTGGTGGCATTTACAAAAAGTTCCACATTTTTTTTAAAGGTTTTACTGAAAAAAGGATTCATGGACATGAGTACTTCATAATAACTTCTTGCAGTAATAAAGGTGGAATTCATGGCTACTGGAAGGCATGATAAGTATCTAAACACTTGTGACAAAATTTAGAGCTAAAAACTCCTGCGTTGTATTCATAGTAGCATGTTGCTGTAATCAGGGTAGAATGTAAGATTTGAAGCATTTTTGAGAGCAGTGGCCATTCTATTAATTTTCTTCTTTTTCTTTAATACATTTTGTGTTCCCTATGAGAAGCAGCGTCTGCTGTTATGTGAAGTTTTGGTACAATGAAGGTGGTGTTTGCTGAAACATCAGTTCATTTAGTTAAACCCTCTGCTCATAATTGCTATGGGAAAGACTGCTCATTTGTGCTTTTTTGCTATTGTTTTTATTTGGAGAGGGAAAGCAGAAGGACAAAGGAAAGTTAAACTGGGAGCAGACCTTCCAGCTAAATTTGATTGATTTTGATCTCGTATTATAGATAAGAAATATCAGAGTTGCAATTAATATACTTAAGTAGTTTTGTATAGTAATAGTTAATATTTTCTGGTCAATGACAGCCTTTAATTTGTACAGGAAGTGTAGAAGTAGCTTATGGATCTATTTAAAACACCCCAGAATGTAAAACACATAACATCAATATCTGAGTTGGCTTTTAACCTGTGAAACAACACAGGTCTTTAAGGTCCTGTTTTTCATCTACTTGTACTGCAGGTTGTGTTTAAAACCTGTTGCCTGCAGTGTGCCACAGTGGTATGCCACAACATTCGATTTACAGATCAGAAGTAGTTCTGTTCCTCAGGCTGGGGAACTGAGGTGGAGCAGTTAAAGCCGCGTTTGTGGCCATCCAGATATGGAACCGTGCTTCAGAGCATCTTGCTGCTGCTTTCATGTGTTCAGCCATGCTGTCCAGCCAGTGTCTGCAGAGCTCAGTGGCAAGACCCTGTGCTCCCCACTGCCTACATTCAGGTGTAAGTAAGGTTTTCAGCTGGAGAGATCACTCACGAGCAGGTTTCCTGAACATCAGAGTGCAATCTATTCTCTCATCGACACTAGATGTTGGCAAAATGTTAATGAGGCAGCAATTACTTTAATGTGCACTAGTCCAGGCTGGTTTTCAAGCTCCTCCACCATTCTCCCTCACTAATTTAATGTGTGTTAATGGTAGCTTTCACTCACCAGTGTTCATAAGCACCTTATACTAACCAGCGGCATTTTTGTTTTGCCTAAAGGTTGTCTTTTCAAAGAAATTTACAAGCAGGCTTTCCAAGTCTTACAAAGCAATTCAGACAAAGTCAGTTTTCATTGATCCTGGAGTAAACAATTGGACCTTACCAGGAATGTACATGGTTAGCTGCAACCTTGTAACCAGTCCACTACATCAGTCATTCCCCAGATGTGTGTGGCTAGGAGTATGGTTTGATGGGTATAATGATGTGTGGTTTTTAATTGAATTAGTTTACAGGATTGAAAGGACCTGTTGAAGCAGGCGTTAACATATTTAAACCAGGCTATCTGATCTTCTTGTGGCCAAGGTTGACTGTACAGCTTTAATGCAGTAATTTTACCCAGAATTACAGACAACCTCACACTGCCAGCTGAGATACTAACATTTTCTTAAACTTGATTTTTGTGATTCAGAATGAACAGTTGTAACAGAGATGTCTTTCTCTAATGGCCAAGAGCAAAATGATTAACAATACTGTTGTGGTTTAACCCCAGCTAGCAATTAACTACCACACAACTGCTCGCACACCTCCCCCGTCCTCCAGTGGAGGAGGAGAATTGGAGGAAAAGACAAGGATGCTCATGGGCTGAGATAACAACAATTTAATAATTGAATATAAATGAATAAAACAGTGATGCTAACAGTACTAAGAAGTAATGAAAATAATGGAAGATAAAACAAATTATACAGTTGTTCACCACCCACTGACCAGTATCCAGCCAGGTCCTGAGCAGTGAGAGCCAGAGCCTGAGAGTGATCACAGCAGTCTGAGCGGGCCTGAGATGCAGATCGCAGTCTGAGCGAGCCCCAGGATCGAGTGAGCAACCGACAAAGCCCACTGACTAACACACCCCTGGCTTATATACTGAGCATGATGTTCAGTGGAATGAAATACCACTTTGGTCAGTTTGGGTCAGCTGCCTGGGCTGTATCATTCCCCCCCACCTCCTCATGAGTAGTGGAGAAGAAGTTGGGAACATAGGTGCAGAAAAGTCCTTGCATTAGTACAAACAGTATTCCTTCACAGCAACTAAACCCACCAGTGTTATTAGTACTCAGCGTGAACACAAACCATGTCTTGTACCAGCTACTGCGAAGAAATCTAACTTTAAAACCCGCACAAATACAGATATTTCAATTAGTATAAGTCAGATTTTAGGAGGAGGACCACCATGGGGATAGGTAGAATTTTATCATGAAATACCCTTCTCTTACTGTATACTGATATGTGTTGATAGACTGAGGAAGGTATCACTACACCAGTTCTTACAGGAAATGTTATTTTCACTGCGAGGACTAGAAGTGAAGGTGCCAAATGGTTGGTTTTTTCTTACTCTTTAAGGTGTTAGTGTATACAACGTGCTGTAAAATGTAAACTGAATGGTACCTCACCTTGAAGATTTCTTGTAATACGAAAATCATTGTTTCTACATATATCAGCCACCCATTGAGGCTTCAAAGGGTAGCCTAAACGAAGACTGATTTTTGCAAAGTGAGGGTATGATTCATACGTACTCACTGACAAAAGGAAAAAGGTGTTAATTTTCATAGCTGATCTGAACAAAGAAAGGATAAACATCCAAGGTGACATTTTGGCTGTGGTCTTTTAACAGTGTTTCTACAAACTTCATCCATAGGACACTGGAAAAGTAGTGCAACTCCAGCAGGAAGGAGTGGTAAGCAGAAGGCACAATAGGGGTTAGTGTAAGACCAAAAGAAATAGCAAGGTAGTGCTGTTCCATTGACAGAGCAAGAAAGAGTTTAAAGAGCAGAAACCACTGAAAAGTAGGCTGCTAAGTAGACATTATGGACTTGAGCATCTTTCATCCTGTTTGAATGAAAAATGGGCAAGATGGACTAGAAAACAGACTTCTTATGCGTGCAGTCTTTCGAGCAGTGTGTGCTTCTGCAAATGATTTTGAAGGATAATGACTGGGCTCTAAGATTTGCTACCGCTGGGTTTGCAGGTGGCTGGAGTTCTTGAGTATGTCAGCAGTATTGTGAATCTTTAGGTGTTGTTGGTAAGCTTTATTGCCACAAATGTGGAGTTGGTGTTTCCTGCTGTATGGTGGGTAAGCCCTGATACACTAGAAGTTATGCGTGGGTGGTGTGAGAGTTACCTTTGGTTTTGGCCATGTTTTTCCCCATGCTCAGAGGGACTTCCCCTACAGGGACATGTGAAACAAAATTTTTTCAGTTTAGTAGCTGAAATGAACAAAACAACGTACAAAATACTAGAATTGCATTTGAAAGTTAATGATGAGCAGGTTTGTAAAGACGTTGTTCGCTGCGCTCTTACGTGAATTAAAAAGCATCTCTGATGCTCAACAGCAGCACCTTAGAGCTAGGGGGACAGGCAGGTACTTGAGACCTCTCAAAATGCAGTATTTAATTTGCTTTCTAAACATGTAGTTCCCTGGCATGGTCCCTCCTTACCCTTAACTCACCCCTATTCAGCTTTTACTGCCACAGAAAACTAAGATTAAAAAGACTTCTTCAGCCAAATCCGCGTGCATTATTTGCGTGCCGTATAACATGTCTGGAAGCAGCCCTGGTGTGCAGTGTTGCAGGGAGCATGCTCGGATTCCTCAGCATCTCTCTCCTCCGCTGCATGCTGATCATCTCGGCGGCTGCTGCGAATGCACGCTGTGCTGATGCAGGCACCATAATAGGAAGCACCTAGGCCTGTCATAAACAAACAGGCTTAGGAAAAAAAAAAAGTGCAAGCTTGACGTATGGTGTGGCCATAGCAACAAGCAGAGATGAGGGTGCCATCTTGGAGTAAATGCAGCCTAGTGTGGCTCAACAAGAAGCCAGAAAGTATCTTTGCTGGATTTACAAAGCAGTTCTGTATGTGCACGTCAGAGGTTTTCTGAAACACACTACTTGCAAGAAGAGAGCTTACAAAAACCCAAAATCTGAAATTAAGTATGTAAGGGTGACTTTAAATTAAATTATTTTTCACTTGCAATGGAGACTTCAGCTGGAAAATTTATAAGCACGTTTACTCCTGAGAAATATTAATGTGATTAATTATTTGACAAATCATAGAATATCTCTTTGGATGCTTAAGCTTTAAAGCCCAGAGCTCAGATTACTAATAAAATGACTGTGTTTTTCTTGTACTATGAAGCATGGCCAAAGTTTTTTATGTCTGAATACTGCACACAGGTAAGATTGCATTTCATAATTTGGCAATTAGCTGCTTTTACCTATTTTCTTAGCATCAGTAAAAATAAATGTGTACATTTTCTATCTGGGTGGGATTTTCTACAGCTCTTTTTGGTTGTTGCTGAAAAGGTTTCAGAGGCTTTATTATAGGAGAGCTCTTAAAGCTCATCACTGTAAAGATGATGCAGTTCGTTGATAGAGCATGGCATTTCTAGCACAGCTTTCAGTACATTCTTGCTTGCAGAACTTGATATTTAAAATGGAATGACTAAATTTTAAATACAAGAAGATAAAGTGCTTTGGAAAACTTATGCAGAAAGAAATCTTAGCATCTGGAGGCTAAAACTTTTGTAATGATTTTTCTTTGGTGGTCAGGAATATGCATGTATAATTTGATCTTTGTTTCACAGAGTTGTGAAAGAGAGACTGGTTATACGAATGATATAACAATCCAAAATAAAACCGCTGTTGGGATAAAGTAGAACTGCAAGAAGAAAAACAATTTGATAACTATGTAGTGGTGGATTTTTTTTCATTTTTTCCAGGTAGATACTGTTCCTGTGCTCATGTGTCTGTCAGATTTTATAGATGTGGTATAAATAAAAGCATGCTGGTGTACATAGGGTTTTTAGGTTTGTCCTTGCAGTTTTTACCAGAGCTGGAAAAATGTCCTGGTTGTAGGACTAAAGCTGCCTGACTGACCAGAGGGGAAGATGACAGGACAGGTGTTGGTCTTGCATCTTGTTACACCCCGTGTCATTTGAATAGTGTGCTTAGGTGTGAAACTGTGCCTTAATTGTTCCTGAGGGAGGAGTCATCTGGGGTTTGTTTTTGTTTTCTTTTTTTGGTTCCTTCTACAGTGTCTTGGCTGTTGTGAAATAGCATGCTTGACACAAATCTACCTGTTTGCCAATCTGTCGTTTCACCCCACATCCTGCCTGGCGATGGTCTTGTACTTCTGCTGGTGCATGTAGCTTTCTTAAACAGCAAGTCGTGCTTGTGGCAGCACTGGAAGTGTTAAGTTCCATTTTGACTTGTACCTTTTGACAACCGGGGACTTTAAGGAGTCTGTTTGCAGACTTGGGTGAATAGCTCAGCTGTGCTTCATAGTCCTTTTGCTCTTGGAAAATTTTCTAATCAAGACCTGGGACTTCATGTATTTATACTGTTATTTTAATATGAGGTGATTAATACGGCAGTACACCAAACAATAGACAAGGCAAATGTTTGTTCTAGTCAGGAATAGTATGTGTTGTGCTTACAGTGGACTAGGCAATATTGGAAATTCTTGTCACCTAATGCGTGCTGAGAAAACTGTCTAAAAATCAGCAGTATGTTTGGTTTTGAAAAGCTTTGCTTTTTACAAATGTAGTATTAAATTAAGCAGTAATTAATAGGATAGGCATATCAATCTCATGAGATGGGTATGAAAACTAACTATAGTATTCACTGAAGTTATCAAATGTTACATCCTAGCTCATATTTAATGGAATGTGCCTTAGACAAGACATCAACTCCCTAGTTAACTACACAGTCAAATACAGATCAGCTACGCTTGTTACCCCCTTTCTGTTCTGGTGTCTGATTTGGAAACTGAGCAAAAGTATGGCATTGGTGGGGCTGAAAGTTGCCCCCTGTTGCCCGGGGCATTTGAACAGTTTGTTCCAATTCAATTATCTGTTCCCTGCCAGAGATAGCAGAGTCTTTAAGTGTGCTTCATCAATGTGTGAATGGGGCCCATAGCCAGTTTTACTTATCACCATCACCTTTCTGACAAAGAGTTAGTAGAATTGGGTGTTAAGATGGAGGAGGACAGGAGGAAGTTTAGTTTGTTGCAGACTATGAGCCTTTTTGACACTTCTGTCCTTGTGGCGAAAATGGGCTTAAATGGTCAAAAATGTGTGAGCACCCATGTAAATGGATAGACATGTCTTTATGCATCTGTTGAGGTCTGTCAAGTCGTTTCGTGTGCTGCTCAGAGCTTTTCCAGCTGCTCCAAACATTTTATGTAAATGGGCAAAGAGCACCTAGATTTTCTCAGCTTTTTTTGTCTTTTAACTAATAAAAATAAAAGCCAAAGATGAAGATGATTCCCTATCTATTTAGAGCATATTGGTTTTAAGATTTTTTTCAAAACAGGGATGATTTTCATAGAGACTTAGAAGTATCTATGTAAGAGGATTAAAATATGAAAGGTGCCTTGTTTCTTGATAAGATACCTATAAAATATTATCTATTAAACTTTTTTAATTAATTTGAATAATATCTATGTATTATGTATCCATATTGCAAGTTCATCAGAGAATATACCCCAATCTAGTGATGTACTTTTCTTTTGTTAGTGGAAACTAATCAGTTTTCAGTGTGTGATGTTATTTTCCTGATTCTTAGTCTACCTTTTGTTTCTAATTTTGTGTGAATGGCAGGATTCTTTATAGTTTAGAGTTCAGAAAAGCAAGCAAGTGATCATGAGTTATCATTGATTAAACAGAGGTCTTAAATTTCTAATGGAGTTATATTTAATGCTTTGCTATGCTATAATAATTCATAAGTCACCTAAATTATCAAAGAAAAAGCATTAATTTATTACTGATGTACATTTAATCATTGTTAAATATATAATATTCATTGTTTATAAACCATGAATTAAAACACTGTTTACAAAAGGTGATTACTGTATGGTGTTACAGTACATACTGGAAATGGCTAAATACAAGCCACATTTCAGCATTTTCAAAGGAAATATTGATTTGGTAGTAAAATTCTTTCCTTGTAAATATCAATTTATTAGTGCTTTGTCAAACCAGGATTGCTCAGGAGCAACGCACAGTAACATTACTGAAGGGTGAGTACATTGATGTGGGAGTAAACCTCGATACCTGTTTGTGTATTCCATAGTACTTACTCTTCTAGAAAAGTTAGCATAAAAATGTTTTCTACATTTGAACTATCAGTTGTGAATAATGCAAAAATAATGTAAACAAAAAAGTGGAGGATTATTGAAAGGGTGCCTCTCACCTGAAATCCAGTTCTACAAAGGTAATAAGAAATGCATCTGTTTATATTCTTTCGTATTGTGTGACTTGAGATAATCTTGGTGCTTTGTTTGGTGTTGGTTTTCTTTTGTAACAAGAAGCAAAATTCACCCAGGTGAGAGGGCTCCTACAGAATCCTTTCAGCTGCTGTGATGAGACTGTATTGGAGATTAATAGGTGGAGGAGTTGTGCTTCCTGTTAGTACCTTAAATAAAACTCAGTGCAGAACTGGCTGCATTGGGGAGGGCTCCTGGCAGTAGCCCCTGGGCTCTGAGCTGGTGAGAGGAGAACCAGCTCCAGCCTGGAGGGTACATGAGGCATGTACACAAGAATGGTTCTGGGTTAATGCCCAGTCTTGCAACAGTCCATGGTGTGGGGTGGGAAGGAGCTACATGTTCACAGGATAGAGTGGCACTGGAGGTCTACACCTGTGGAAGAGCTAGGCATCCAGGTGCATCTCCCAGCCCTCAGTTGTTTTTCCTGATGCTTTCAGTTCCCAAAAGCGTGCTTTACTGAGCAAGTCCAATCCTTTGTATGTCCTTCCTGTCTGAATTACGAAGGATGAGCTATGCGGAGACTCCAGTAGCTGGAGATGTAGGATGCTAACAGAGCATTTCTTCAGCTGCCTCTCAGCTGTTGGTTGCTGCCCAGCTGAGACTGGGCTGTGACAGTATGAGCACTTGCCCGCTCTGCTCCAGCATGAAGTTAAACAGGGTTGCTAAACTCAGAGGAACCCGTCCGTGTTGGCATGGGATGGCGAGGAGTGTTCTCCGTCAGGTGTGGGTGCGTCACTTGTCCTTACCAGCACTAGGGCAACGCCTCCCCAGCGTGGCCTGGTCTGAACCTGCCAAACCCCGGCCAGGCATGCAGGCATCCACGGCTGGCGAGCCGCGCACCCAGGTGATGGAGCGGAGCGATGGCTCTGTGTGATCTGAATGCAGCAGCACCCCACTGCGTGCTGTCACCATGACACAAGTCACCTCCCAAAAGGGCGCTTGGATCCTATGTGTAGGCAAATTACTGGTATTGGTAGGCACAGAGCAAGGAAACATGAATATAACACAAGCTTCCTCGGACAAATACTGAGACTTCTTGTACCAGGGGTTTAAATCGAACAGGTAACAAATATGCAGTTCAGGAAGCTACAGAGCTGCCTTTGCCCTGGTTCTGTTATCTTGCCTTCATCTCTCTTATGTGTACCAGTAAACCCAACCTCACAGTACTGTGGGACTGCTTGGGTTTCATCCGTGTTTGCTTAATATGACCTGGAGACATTTGGGTGAAGCGCTTGCTTGGACAAAAGGAGAAGCATTACGTTTTTGTGTGTTTTCCTGTATGCATGAGACAAGGGTGGAATGGATGAGACTGATTGTTTCTCAGGTTCTGGACAGATAGAACTTCATGTTTTTTTGTGAATGTGCATAGATGCAGGGCACATTTAGAGTGTCTAAATTAATAATCAGATGAAAGGTATGAATGGATATTAGTTGCTGGATAAACCTGAGTTTTATCCTTCAAAAAACAATAACACTGTAACATGCACTTTAGTTAGAAGTAAAACAGCCACGGTTTGATAACAAAGCCTGAACCAACAAAATCGCATGAAACAACTTGCAGTCTTCTTTCAAAATGTGGATCATATACAGGCATTTGCTAAGTAGTATTTATATCAGAGCTGTACTGAGCTTGTTGCAGTGTTAGTGGTTACTTTGCAGTCCACAGTTTTCTGCTTTTGTCTATATTATTGTACTTTATTTTTTTGTTGTTGGATGGCTTTTACCTTCTGTCTCTCTGTAAACTGAGCAATAGTATTTAGAAGGATAGAAAATAGTTTGGTTCATATTTGGTTTTCATATATATTAGAATTACCAAAAAAAGTAATTTAGTTTATGTTTTTTCACAACAACAGTATGTATGTTAAGCATGACTGTAACTTTAAAAAAGATGATTAAAAGACTCATTTCTTTTAGTAAGAAATGGCAGCCATTCAGCAAGATTTCTGATGAACTGTTAAAGCGCGTGCTTGGCCAGGTCTACAGTAGGAACACCTCATTAAAGTAAGAATGTCACGTTACAGGAGAAGTAAGGCTAATCCAGCAATACCAGTGAAGCAGTTTTTTATCCTTACATAGCCAGGCCAGTTTTTTCTGTGAAATAGGCATTACCCATAAAGCTCAGGTTTTGCTGGTACAGCTGTATCAGTTTTAGGGTGAGTGTGCCATCACGGCTCTGTCTGTGAAGTATTGCTCCTCTTAGCACATTTGTTAGACATAGCTGCCTGCAAAAATGCACAATGTGGATACAAATGTCTCTTGTGGCTGTGCTACAGTAGATATTTATGGGGTGGGCATTTACTTGCAGAGTGCATATTATGTATAGAAAAAAGTAAGTTACTCAGATGGTTCTGCATTTTACATTCCTTTTATCACAGACCTGTTTCTTAGCACAAATTGACACTCATGTTGAGGGAACAAGCCCTCATAAAGAACAAAAGCAGTGGGAAACTGCACAAGTTTTTCTAGCCTAGATATCTTTACACCATTTGTAACACCCTGAAAGCTGCACGAGATCTGTGGGGTGATCAGAGAATAAGTGCAGTACTCCTCCTTATAACTGGTGGCAAGCTCCAGTTATATTTTTACTCATATTTTTTACCTGCAGTGTCAGATGTGGCTGCCAGTGTTAACTAAGCAAATGTTAACTAGATATGAACTAGGAAAAGGAGAAAAAACTTCATCGATGTGGTTAAAGCCAAATCTTTCCCAATCGGTAAGAAGAGAACTGTTAGAATTTCCTAAAAATATCTCTTAGAAAAAAAAAAAAAATCCAGTATCTCTTTTCATGATACTTAAATGACAAAGTACTTGTTTACAAGGGAGTGTTTTGATATCACCTTTATCACCTTTATCGTTTCTCTAGCGTGAATACCTTTATGGATTTAGCACAGGTTGTCTTGGTAAAGGCTTAAACTTCACTGTGTTTCATTGCCATAAGAGGAGTATCTTTGAGGCGTTACACTGATGTAGCTTGTAAATCTTAATTATGCAAATAAGCTGTAGAAAAGGCATCTGCAGTTGCCATAGCTGGGTTAACACATACAAGCTGTAGGAATTCCTGTGCTGGAGGGTACGTATGGGCGGTTAGCTGGAGCTAAGAGCATGTATATCTCCATGGCACAGTATTTTTTTGTTAACAGCAGCATTCCTTAAACATTAGTATTGCATAATTTTAGGTGCATTACTGAAGTGTTACGTCTTTGCAGTACCTCTGACACGTTTACCCTTCTTAAATGCCTTTGGATTGAAACTCTCTGCATAGCTGCACTGAAGTAGCCATCGCCATGTAAAGGAGATGCATATACTAGATCACACTGGTCTTTAGTGTCTGATTATTTTTTCTTCTCGGCTTTTTGTAAAGCATGCTAAAGTCTCTATAACGCATAGAAGCTTACTGCTGGGGAGCACAGGAGCAGCCCTGAGAATCCACTTAAGCAAAATTTGCCAGTTTTATGTGTCAGTTGCCCTGACAAAGCATCCTTGGCTGGGGCTGCACTTTGGGAACTGGGGAGTGGGTATCAGTACATTGTTTGGAAAACATCCAGATTCAAAACATGGCAGCTCAATGAAGCAGAAAATACGGTATAAGTGAATGGTGGGGCTGCGTATATGCCTGAGATTTCCACCCAGCTTTCTCACCGAGCTTTTCCTGAAGGAGGTAGAGAGGCAGGATGTGTTTTTTTGTTTGTAGATAAGGGGAAGGATTGAAGGTGATAGCAGTGCTCTGGCTGTTGGGTCGCCGTTGCTCCCAAGACAGGCATGGATGTGTGTAATGGAAAGAATTGAGGAGAAAGACCAGAAATGGCAGTAGCAGATCCTCCCCAACAGCAGTGTCTAAGAAAAAATGGACAAAAAGATGTCTCTGGGAATGATTGCTATGCCATCTGTGGATGCAGTTTTGAGGAGGCAGTCTTACCTTTTTCTTTATTCCACATCTGTTTTATTTTTCACTTTTTCTTTTCCTCTTATTTTATTTTGGGAATTGTTATGACTATCTCACTGTCCTGTACAAGTCACCATATATGTACAATTTACATAATACAAACATTAAGGGAAGGGGAATAAATGTGTTTTCCCTTCTATATGTGTCAGGTCTTAGTTCTGCTTTTCTAAGAGAGGACTCTTCTAAAAGGAGGTTGGAAGGCCAGTGGGTGGGTCATCTGATGGAATATAGAACTATTTGGTTCTGAGACTTGGTCACAGTGAAGCCTGAGCAGCTCATCTCAGAGGTGTGTTGGATCAAGTTCTGGAAGTCAAGTGATAATTAAATGATTTCTATTTTATTTTCCACTTCTCCATCCAAATTACAGTTTCCACAACATACAAGAATTACTGAAAACCAAACAAATTGCTCCCAAGGTATTGTAAGGGAACAAATAATTATAAAAGAGTTCAGTCCAGTTTAGGGCCCTCTCGGTGATAGTTTGTGGCTTCTTCCACAGCTGTTTTGAAAGATTTGTTTATATTGTTCCTTGCAACATTGGTTGGAGGAGAAATAGCAAGAGAAGCGTGCCATTAAAATAGTTTGCATAAATACAGTGGATTTTTGCATATCAAGTAGGTATGACAAATACGAAATCTCAGTGTGCTTCAGTTTCCCTGAGCTCATGTTGTCTGTCATTCACTAACAGCACGTTGGGTTTGTGTGCTGGCATAGCTACAGAGAGAGACTTTGAGCAAAACAGTTTGGTGTCTGTTGAGAAATATAGTATGGTGAATTAACTGAGTGGAGTAGGTATTTCCACTAACATTGGTGGATTTAAAAAAAATACTACTTTAACCCAGGATATTTGTTTGAAGCATTTCCAGACCAGAGGTATAAATAACTTCTGTTGTTATGATGCAGACCTGTTGTATGTTACTATCAATATGCTGTGGATACATACTGACACATGCAGAAAAACATGGTATGTGTTGTGTTTTTGTGATGTGAGATACGTATCTCTCCAGTTAAAGGTAAAGTAGTTAATATTGGTTTTAGGGCACGTAACAAGCCGCCTTTTCACATCACGTACTGTTCACAGTAGTAATTTCATGGACAAACCCACGGGATTGTGGTTTATGCATTTGATTCTGTCAGTTGCTGAGCAGGATAGAGATAGCCACCTGAGCTATTTATCACTACTTCTTGCTAGGGCGACCACCTCCTCAAATCTGCTGTCATAACTGCAGCTGTCATCACACCCTGATCCACTTTCCTCTGATCTAAATTAGCTTTTAACAGTAGCCTTTTCTGTAATGTACATCATTTTGATAGCATTGAATTAAGGGGAAAATAAATACATAGCAGAATATTGTGAACAAAAATATTTGTTGAAATAAAACTATTTACTGTAAGGTGGGGTTGTTTTTTGTTTTTTTTTAGAAACCATTATATGCATACTGCACTCTGTCATTATGTAGAACTGCTGCAAGAAAAATGCAAGTCAATATTATATCTTCGTGATTTCCAGTGGTCCCCAAAACGTGTGTTGAAATGGGATATAACTCCTGTTGCTTGTGCAGTTGCACAGGACTGTATGTTGAAAATAGTGCAGTTGTAGAGAACACCTGTAAAGACTCTGCTGTAGTATGGTTAAAAAATAGTGTGTCACATTGTGATATTTCTGGTCTGAAAAAAAGTTACTGTTCCTATGAATTCATAACTAATGCTTATATTAACACTAGGGGGCAGTAAATACAAACACTGAATTAATGTATCTTACCATCAAATTCTTTTTTGCAGTTATTATTATTAATAAAGGAGCCTAACTCTTAAACAACTCAGCTCTAGAGTTTTACTACATATTTACCCTAAAATAGTTCATAAAGGCGTTGTCATCTCAGTCTGTTCAGCAACATAAAATTCTTATATTTGATACATGAGAATTATATATTCCCAAATAAAAATATCTGTAAGATACATCATTTAGGCTATTCCATAGTGTTTAATGCATATAATTCTGATAACCAGGAAGCTGTCAAGAAAGTCTTTCTAAAGCAGCTAATTATGCTGCAGGTATGATCCTTAAAGCTGAGACTCCTTCAGAAGAGTTAGGGGTTTGTTCCAGTTACAGCCGTAAGTTCTCGGCCACAGTGGAGTTCATCTCTGTATCAGTGCAAACCCCAACTTTGTCTCCACCCTTGCTGCTTACTTGGTGTGTGGCAACTGATTGCTGCAGCTGGAACAGCTCCTCACATTTGTAAATGTCTTTTCTTTAAGTTCTGTATTTTCTCTCCTTCCGGTCAGCGAGCCTTAGGTGGAACCCAGGCTGGTTGATTCAGCATAGTTTCCTTGTCCCTAGCTGTCCTGCTTCTTCCTCCAGACCAGTTATAGCATTTGGCTCGGTTGGGTCCATCTGCATGCCCTTGCTTGCTGCATGAAACAGCCATTCTTTGCTACTGTGGTCTCCCAGCAGTGAGCAGACTTTCCATATTGTGGGGATGCTTTCTGCTAGGGTGCATGCCAGCATAAATCCCAGGTGGAACTGGCTAATGCTGTGAAAACAGTCATGTGTTTGTAACCAGTAGAATTTGGATTTGACATGGGTGATTATTGCTGTTCTCTGGTGTGTGGAGGTCAGCCTAAAAGTGTGTTTTGATATTTTCAGAGAAGCTTCTCATTTGGTTCATGAGATACATTCAGGCTATCCATTCCTGTTTGCAACACAGACAATGTTGAAAATTAATATCTGTGATGTGTTTAGCTGTCCTTCTCTTTGGTTTGGTTTTTTTTGGTGCTTACTAGGCAGTATGCACTCCATCCAGCACACTTGTATTTAGGAATGCTCCTCGGACGTTTCTTTGCAAGTTCCTAGCTCAGTTTCATAGTCAATCCAGGATTTGCAGTTGAGAGTTAGAAAGCACTGTTCTGCCCTCAAAGCTAAGCACATTTCTGCTGGAGCTGCCATATTACCCATTACAGACCTGTGGAAGGAAAGACCAAGATTGTAAGTCTGTTGTGGGCAGTTCAGAAGTACGGCAACTGAATCAACAAAGTGCCCCTTCAGCCTTTTTCCTGTCCTTTTCCTTAAGCCTGAAACATTGCCATCTTACTTTCCTGTTGACTGAACCTTCAGGAATCTTTGCTTACTAACAAGAGCCAGAAGGGAACACAGATGCTTTATTTCAGAGGATCAAGGTTTCTCCCAGGCTGCTGGGGATGTGCTTGTCAGTAATGTGCTTCTGTTTCAATATCCCTTTCCTGGATCTTAGGAAAATGAACATTCCTTGGATATGTTGTATTCCTTAGATCTGGTCTGTATGCTCTACAGTGGCCTACAGGCTATAGGTCCTTCTGGTAAGTTACTATCAATATGAGAGGTCAATAAAAGGATTAAAACCTCACTAATATTGATGAAATCTATGTGCCTCAGCACGCATTTGGAATGATTAAAAAAAAAGGCAGCGTAATAAAATTCTTCACATTCTTGTTGAAGGATAATAAAATCTAGGTTAATAGTAACTTTTTTTCTGACTATGGCAATGGTACAGAGCTTTTTAGGGAACTGGGAAGTAGTTTTGAGTGCTGAGAGCTCCAGAAGTTTGCACAGAGGTAGAGATACTGCTTCAATTACAAGAACAGCATCGGAGGTAGCACCCTGCAATCCTGATTTCATCACAAATGCACAGCTTTTCAAATCTTGAAGTTGCTTTCAAGCACAGCATGTTCATAGAACATGTATAACAAGCCTTCTGTGATACAAGTTATTTAGAAGGCAGAAATTCTAGATGGGCATCTGCAATAGGTAGGCTGAGTTGTTGTAGACTCATGGGGCCAAATGGATTACCGGATCTCTTGTGTCTCTCAGGTAGCTACTCTGCACATAACTGTAGGAATGAACTCCCTGGCTTGTGCTTGACTAATATGACTTGCATGTGGCTAAAACATATCTTCCAAAAATTCTGCATTTCTTGATTTGAAGGTTCCAAACAGCAGAGAATCTGCCACTTCACTGCTGGTGTATGCTCATGTAATAATTCTCGCTATTAATCCACGTGTCTTCTTCGTAGTTGGAGTTGGGTTTAGCTTAATTGGTTTGAGGCAGTTTCGGCTGCCTTTGCTTCCTCAGTGCTAGTGAACCGGTTCTGGTATGCTGTATTTTCTCTTTGTCGTGGCTCCACACAGGAGACGTATTCTCTTTCGAACGGCCTGAGTTTTTCTTTCATAATAACACATTTTCTCTAGCCCCTGAATAATATTTGGGATTTTTTTCCTACGCGCTGTACATGACAGTAGTTAGGAGAACAGAGGCACTAGAGCTACCTGTACACACCATTCCATCACAGGTTGCCAAAATGGTGTGTTTAGGGTATCTCTCTTTTTTTATGTAGTGTCACAGAAGGTGCAGATTTGGGGGGGGTCACAGGGTCACAGTATCACTGCAAGATGCCCTTTTGTGACTTTCTAAACTCTTCTGGGTTTCTGCTTTCTTCAGTGTAGTCCACCATTTTATACTCATGGACTTACTGCCAGGTATGTTTACAATTCCGTTCCTTCAGATATAGTTTACATGAATGGTGTCAACATCCTAAAAAAATGAGGCTGCTGGTGGTGACTTCCACATCCTGCTGGTTTATCATCCTACTTGCAGTCCCCTCAGTTTTTGTGTTCTCTGGAGGTGTTCACACTGGAGGTGTTCACACTGGAGGTGTTCACACTGGAGGTGTTCACACTGGAGGTTTTCATTGTAGTGACTTAATTCCAGAGCACCAATGAAGAAACTGAATAGCTTAAAATAGTCCCAAGTGCTGCAGAGTCTGACTTAAAACTGTCCCGTTAGATGAGGACAGCCTGTTGATGGCTGTTGGAAATGGGTCAGTAATCAGATTCATAACCCATTTGATGTGTCCCCTCTCAACATTGGGAGCGCTGTGGCAGAATATTATACAGTTCTAAATCAAATGCCCTACATCAATCCAAGAATATCACATGTTCAGAGACATAAAACGATACTGGCTGGCATTAATTACCTTCCTGTCTTAGTTCTTTATCAAGCAAATGCCTAGAATATGTGTGCTTCGGCTTTTCCATTATTTTACCCAGGAGTGTTGTTTTGTGAAGTGGCCTGAAGTTACCCAGCCATCCTGCTTGCAAATTTTAATTGGCACAAAATTAACATTTTTGCAGTCTTTCAAAATTTACTAAAGCTGAGCATCGCGGCTCCCAGGATCTCTGCCACCTCTTTTTATGACTCCTGTGGAGAAAGGTGTCCAGGCTTGTTGATTAAATAATGGCTAACATTTCCTGTGGGTATTAAGGGACTTCATTATCGTTCTGCCCTTCAAGGTTATTGTCTTGATTCTTTCAAAACACACAACAGTGCTTGTTAAAAACTTCCTTTTTTTCTGAATTATTGTTTTAGTCACTTAGTGTCATTTAAAATTCCACCTGTGTCATTTCCATATTCTTTGCTTAATTAGAACCATTGTAGAAAAATGCCATTATTTCCCTTCTTCCTTTATGTTTTATCTTCATGGATGTATGTGTCTATGAAAAAAAGTATTTCTGTTTCATGTTGTTGGATTTCCACATAAGGTGTGTTTTCTCATCGTGAACTACTCTAGGTATTTAGTTGTGTGTGGCAGCTATTTGCTCTGCACTTATCTACCCACTGTAACCTCCTCTATAGCTAATTATTCACTCATTCCAGCCTTGGAATTGAGGATGAAAATCAGCCAAAATGATCACTGTAAATCAGCGCTGGTGTGAACTTCTCAACTATAAATTTCTAAGGTCATATTTCCACATACAGCTGAAGTCAGAGGTCATGCTTTCTGAGTCAGTGAAGTCATACTAGTAAATTATATCACAGCAATTGGTAGTTTTGGCTGTGGCTCTCAAAAAACATACAAATTAGTAATAAAATGTCCGTATCAGGTGTATTTTCCTTTTATCAGCATGGTTAATATGCATCTAAAATAAATTGTTGCAGCATATATTTACATTGGAAGGTGATGGTTTTTTCATGGTTTTTCATCAAAATTATCTAGCTAGTAGCTCTATAAATACCATTCTTCAGTGAATTCAGTGAATGATCAGTAACTCTTATGGATGTGTCTTTGTCTCATACATTGGTGGGGAATAAAAAATTTCAAGGAGTATTTTTTTATACATGCTAAACAACGAGTGTAATTTATATAGCAGCCATGTTTCAGATGAGGAATATTTTAAAAGTTCTGTGCTTCTAGGGACAGCTGTTAATAAGATTTAAGGAGGAGCAACAAAGAAAGACATGGCTTTCCAATGTCTGTTTGTACTACCTCTACCTATTGCAACCAGCGTTTCATACCCACATGCTTCGCTTCTTAGAGCAGCCAGTATAATGTATAACGGCTGTTATTTTACCGTTTTCTAAGTCATGATTGAAATTGCGTTCTGAAGGGAGGCAGCATATTTTCAGTTTAGTTTCTCAGTGTTGATGCTGGGTAGGTGGCAGCAGTGCTCTCTTGCAGGTGATCAGAAAGCAGTGCAACACAGATGTAGACAAGCTTTATATTCAGCATTACAAAGCTGAGCTGGAAGAATCAAAAGAAATATTTTCCAGGAATTCATTTTAAGCTATTTCAATGTCTTACTGAGTCTCTAATAGCTCAGGTCTGTTTTCAAAACTTAATTGCTTTATATTCATCTACCTGTGTAGATTCAGGACAGGTATACCTCTGCATATTATACAGAAAATGCATCTGTAATGTGTTGATCCACATGTTTTCTGTATTGCCTGTTTTAAGGTAGGCAGTATGCTTTCCATAATAAAATACGTAAGCGCTGGATGATCTGTTGGCTGTGTCCGGTTCTCACATTGCTGTACACTTCTTTCCTGTAAGGAAGAAATTTGTTAATGTCATATATTGCCCTATTGATTTTTGCAGGTTCAATTCTTTCTCAAGCGCTTGGTGTTGCTGACATTGCTGTGTAGCATCACCCAGAGAAGTAGAAACCGCTTCAGCCATAACCTCCCTTATGACCGTTGTCAGTCAGCATCTTCTAGTGAATCAGCAGTGTGGGCTTAGGCTGAACACTGCACCTCATTCAGCTTGTCCTTAGGCATTTCCCATTGTCATGGTGGGAAACTCTCCCTGCTTTTGCTAAAACCAAAGACTCAGAAATTTGCTGCAGTAGTGCATGTCCTGCACAGTGGTGCAAGGTAATGCATTCCTTCCTCCTTTTTAGTTTTGGTCTCTGAATGGCAGATGGTGGGATATTTTATTTAACGCTCTGAGTCAGCTCACTGGCACACTTCACTTTCAATTAATCCCTTTTCTTCTATGATGTATAGCTGTAATTGATTATATTAATCTGTCGAGGCAGAAGGAGCACAAGTTAAATAAATACATTGCAAATTTGAGGACTCATTATCTCACTTCTGACTTCTCCATGGTAACAATGTTTATTGGGATTTGTAAAACACATGACTTGCTTTACCTTAATAATAAATGGTTTTATATCTTAAAATGAAAAAACAGTAGAAACTGGCAGAGTGGCCCAGTGGTCTCAGTAGATCATTTTTTAATCCAGGTGGCATAAAAGCCAAAAACATTTTCATTGTTACAGTGCATCAGACTGCTCAAGAAACCTGATAGCTCTATTTCCGTTGATTTTTTTTTCTTCAAAACCCTCAAAATATACTTCCATATGAAAAATTAAAACTGCTGGGCAGTCCACACGAATATACACAATACTAATTTAAACTGCTTGGATAGCATGTCCATTGAAGAGAGCTGGTAAGTGCTGCTGAAATGCAGAGACCTTAACTCAATTATTTTTGAATGGTGTGTCAATGCTGCAGGCAGGGATGCCATTATTAAGTGGCATTTGCTATTAAAAAAAAAAAAACCAAAAAAAAAAACCCAAAACCCACAGCTCCATGCTGAGGAGACTCCCCAGCACTGACCAATAGGAAAGTAATGTGCATCATGTCACCAGCCCCTCGGATTTATATCTTTTTAGGGTGACATACTATTGGCTGCTAGTTAGGCCCTGTGGGAGGGATTACTTGCACTGATTGTGGCTTCCCCTTCAGGTCCTTATTTGGTAGCTGTTGATAGAGCAAGTCCTTCCAGCAGCTGAGCATCTTGACATACATTATTCATTAAGTCCTGGTGTTCAGGAAATATGCATATCCCTAGCTCTTCAGATACTTCTTCAGCTCGTACAATATGTCTCTTCAGCGTTGCCTCTGAATGCTTGGAGTTTTACAAATGGCATTTATACAATCAGAAGACCACACGGTTGGATTTCATTTCAGTATGCCTCCTGTGCTCACAGTTGCTGCGAACCTGAAGATCAGCAAAAAGAATTAGGAGAGAAAAGCAGGAATCTTTCTTCTTGGGAGTCTTTTGCAGTATCAGATAGCAAAGAACTGTTTATCTTAGATTAGTAGTATAGAAAAGAAAGCAAAAATGCCTGAGGCAAACTATTTACTCTCAGTTTCTTGGGGCTACATAAAGGTAAGGATTTTGTTTTGCCTTTGAAGTACCTTGATTTGTGGTTCATGATTGCATGATCACTGGATAGCATGAGTATTTGTGGGTGATGTGACTATGAATATAAAGTAAAAAATCAGAAAAGCAAGCATTTGTTCAGCAGTGAGAATGAACTGCACAGTATACAGTCTGTCTTAGAAACTGTGCTAAGACTTTTAAAATAATGTTACTTCAATGGATAATCTAGCCAGTCTAAAGCCAAAGAAATTCAGAAGAGTTTTGTGTTCTTTTAAAAAAAGATTGCTACAAAACTGTATTTCTAGACACTAACAGATCAAAAAAAAAAAAAAAAAACCCAAAAAAACCCCTGAGATATTGTACAGTAGGAGAGAGCATGAGTAAAGAAGCTGAGGATAATGGGTGAATACATGACTTGCAGTGGCTTCCATAGCTGAAGAAATGTGAAATTATCAACAGTATGTTCCAGCAACATTCCTTGTAGCCTCTGTATGTGTGACAGCTTATTCATTAAACACTGGAAATTAACATCTTCTAATACTCATCTACATTATTATGTAGGGCAGTTTTGAACTAGCTTGAAACTGCAGTACTGCTAGAAAATGGAATTAAATAAGCGTTTATCTCTTTTCATGGGAAAGTTTTGCACCAAGGAATTAAATCAATATGCCTGTCTACATACAGAACTGAAATTCACTTAATACTAAACCATGTCTGGGCATTGTTTTAGCCCTACTTAGGTGTTTGTGCTTTAAAAAATTATGTTGCCTTTATAATTGTTACCAAGTATGTAAAAAAAGAACATGATTCTATGCTTGACATACAGTAACTGTTGCAAATCATCCTCTTTTAAAGAAAATTCTGATTTCTCTTGAACTAAATGCAGTCATTGAATTAAATTACTAAAAATAATATAGACATTATAGTCACACATAGCTGAATGTCTTATGCTTGCTTGTATTAATAACTGCGTTTATCATAGATAATTCTTTTTTTTAAATAGAAGTATAAAACCCTTATCAGGTCATTGTGTCCGATTAGGTCATTGTGACCATTCTCTGCTAGTGCAGAATTGTTACAGTATATTCTCAAGGATTCTGATCAGTCATCTGTGAAGAAATTGGATCCCATTATGCTGGCTAGGTGGATTCTTTTCACGTTTACCACAAAATAAGATAAAATTACTTTCCATTCAGCTGAAAGTGAGGTATTTATTGTAATTTACTTTCAAGTATTTCCTGCATTTCCAGGCAGCTGCTGTCATCTTCATACTTGTTAAATTAGAAAAATTTTATCACCAATCTTCAAAAATTGTTCACTCTCACTGTTCAGCCTTTAAAGTGGATAGATTTTATGCTAATGGGAGTTAGGCAGAGGGCATGGTATCTGTGATTGATTACACGTAAAAAAAAATGTCCTCGGTATGGACAGTGCCCTGTACTGTCTATAGACAACGAGTGAAGAAGCTAAGTAGTACTTGAACACAATTTTAGTACAGTGCTTTTTGAGTTCACAGTATGCACATTATGGGAAAAATGTGAAGAGAGGCAAAGATCTGCCTTTTCAAACATTCGAAAGAGAATGAGTTAGGGTATTTATGAATTTCTAAGGAAGAATGAAGCATGTTAGTCTCGGATCATTATATCTGTTTACATCTCTTATTATTCATATTTCTGCAATTTCTGTATACTTCAGGCTGTACTTTATTATCTTTTAATTTCATCTTGTCATATGGAGTATTTACCCTTGCCGTTCATTGAGTATCTTTCCTTGAAACAATAAGCACCACTGTTACAATGCCAGGCTTAGAGATATGTACCTCATCTTACATATAAAGCCCAGCGTGTGACCTTGATACTAATCAAACATAGGGGCTTCCAACCCAAATCTTTAGTTATTAAGAATGCTGTGTATGTATGAAGAATGCTGCTGTAATCAAAGATAGTTTTGCATTGATAAGCAATATAAACACAAACCTTACATTAATTTGTAATGCTGGCATGTGTTAAGTTATTGTTATGTTTCTGTAGAAGACGCTGCTTTTCATATCCAGTAAAACAATATGGGTTTTGGGGTTTTTCTTAGTTACAACCATTTTAAAATAACATTGATATGTATTTCAGAAACAAAATATTCATATAAGTTTAATGTTCCAGTTACTGAATGCATGTTCCATGGATGTATTCTATTAATTTAAGCTTTCAGAAATGTTGCCTCGAAAAGTGGCAGCCAGAAAGGTTTAATCTGGGATCTGTTACCCTGAGGATTTGGGAGCCAGTGCAGTGAAAAGCTGCAGATTCTCTTGAGCATTTTGGTTTCAGCCTCCACTGGCCTTGGAGCTTGATTAACACTCACACGGAAGGACAGGCAACATTTGGCCCATAGACTACCTTCTAGCCCTACCTTCACCTTCTGTGCTGGTGCTAAAGGTTGTAGTGGAGTCAGCCTCTTTACAATCCCTGGGATGCAACAGATCACCTGTTCAGGAGCAGAAAGCCTGGGTGGAAGGGATCCTACCAGGACAGGGCAGCTATACCAAGGGTGGTTGTGTATGCTTCCTCTTCCAACACAACTGAGTGCAGGCTGCATATTCACTTAAGCTTTTTGTTGTTAAGTCAAGAACTTTATGCAAAAAATATAAAATGTTCTAAAGTGTGATCAGTAAGTCCTGTATGTGTGAAGCATGCAGCCCCAACTTTATTGTCCAACTGACTCTAGTTGGATCTTCTCCATGTCTTTGGAGTTGAAATGTACAGATGCAGAGTCTTTCCAAAATTATATGGCTCTGGCTGCCATCTGGGAACATGGTTACTGGAAAAGTTTGGCTAAATTTTTCTGTGTACATTTGCTGACATCAGAAAAGTATCCTATTTTTCCCCAAGACTCCACCTATATTTATCCCAGGTTGACAGCAGTAATGTATGTGCAGAGATACGCACGCACTGGGTTTCAGCACAGAAGAACCTAGACTTAATCCCTCATTTAACCTGTTCTTTGCAGGTGACTACTACTCAGGAAACTGTTCTTGTCTTGTCATATATTAAGAGTTTTCCTTCTGTCAGACTTCCTAAGTTTTTAAAAGGGGGTAAAAGTGCGCATGTAGTTTTGTCACTTTAGGAGACTTTTATTGTTATTCAAATATTGTGCCCCTGTGTGCTGTGGTGTCCCAGCTCCCCCTACATGCTGAGAGTAAAATAAAAACATTAAAATTGTTAGAAACAAGTGAACAAATTATGCTTAAGGAAATATTTTTAGGATTTTTTTCAGAAAATATTTCACTGTTCTGTTGCTCTGACAGAAGTATTCAGCCATGGAGGACTGTATAATTGGCTTAATGGACATTTTATAGCCTGTCCGTTTCCAGGGGGAATTGCCTAGACTACAGTCAGTGACTAACCTCCAAAAGGATATATGTGTGATTTTTCCAACCTAACAATGCCTAGTCTTAACGTGGGAAAATCTTTCTTTCCGAGAGAATACAATATATGCATGGATGAGCCAAAAACCTCTGCTTCCTCCCCATGCTGAGCTGACAATATCATAATTAAAATGTGTGGTGTAAATGTTTATTAGTAACAAGAGTTTTGATGTGTTATGATTTATTTTCTTTAGCTAGAAATGTATATGGCATTCAGATTTTTAAAATACTGTTTTAAAATACCGTCTTTAACATCTGCTGTTAGCAGCAAGGTGGTTCCATGTCCTGTTTGACTTTTTTTTACTAAAGGGCTAAATGTTATTGCTGAGAGGACAGATGATGAGAATATGGACAGTCTAGCCAAGTTTCAAGCACTGAAGAGGCTCTGATGGAGGGCTGAAACGGTGCTGATTCACAGATGTAACAAACTTCTCTGATCTGCAGTAAGATCTTGTGTGAGCCACATGAAAGTTAGGCAGAGTTTCATTCTTAAAAGTGCAGAGATGTATAAATATGTGGAAAGTTGATGCTCTTTGAAGCTGCAACTATGTATGGGTGCCCTTGGGCCCAAATGAAATCTTTGATAAATAGGTAAAATCAGGAAAAAGTAGGGGCTTTGGGATTTTTTAGTTTTTTTCTTAGAAGAAAAATTGGGGGTTTTCCCCAAAGAAGTTATTTAATATCAGAGGATTAAGTAACATGCAGATACACTGAAACAGGGTATAGTCAACAAAAAAGTCTGAACATCTCAATCACTGTTCATCTCTTGGGGTTTTTTTAATGTTCGCAGAGTATTTCTGTTCTGCATCAGAAACTGCTCTCTGAACATGGTCTTCAACTTCATCTGTTTCAGTGTGGATGACGGTCGAAAGGCTTTGTCATATAATTAGAAAATCAAAACAGTTCTCTAAACTGCTTATTCCAGATGTTTTCAAAATAAATGTCAATTAAAGTCTCATTGCTGTGGCGTCAGCAACATGAGAGAGAGTATAAGGAAATCATGCTGCTAGTTCTTCAAAGTCAAAGGCTTTTCACATTGAAGTGGCTCTTAGGAGCCTCATGGAAGCTGGGTCACTTGTTTTACTGTACACCCATGTTCAGCAACAACACAGGCCGTTCTGCAGGTTTCGTGCTGATGGCTGAGGTTATACATTCTGGTGTCTTAAGGGGTGATGGGAAGTGGGAAGAGGAGGCTTTGCATCAGACCAGTGGGGAATATAGCATTGGAAAAAACTGCAATGCACCTTCCATTTTTTTGTGGACAACCATAATATTTAGTTGGAAATTTTTAAAGAACATATACTGCAGAAGTTCCACAAGGTGATTCCCAGTTTGCAATAACAAACCTACTCCCTACAATTAAATTTGTGATTTGGAGGAAATAAAGAAGTCCTTCCAATTGGTTGTGTCAGGTAGCTGCAGAAGAAGCATCATGCGAACAGACATCAATTTGTTCTCCTTTCGAAGCTGGGAAGTTTTTACAGAGAGTTCCTCAGTGTTACTCTACAGCAAAAGCAGCATTGCAAAGTTGGGCATCATCGAAAAGGGTTTACTGGGAAACAACCGCTCAGACAAGGACCTATTTAGTTGGGAACCATTGAACTAGCTGAATTAAATTAAGGAAGAGAATATAACTGATGACAGGCCTGGAAGTTAATGTGATTTTGTGAACTTCTGACATTTTAAGAAGATTCCTGTACCTAATATTTAATTCAAAGCTTCAGTTTCTAGATACCTTATAGAGCGAAGCCATTCTATGAGATCTTCAGCTTTTGCCTTAAATAATTCAGTTTCTCACCATAGTGGGTACAGAAGCATGCAAGTGTGAATTAAATGCATGTTAAAAGTTTGAAGAAAGGCTTTTAAAATACTCTTAGGATATTTTGGACCAATCGCTTTACTGTTTGGCAAGCTAGACCTGTTTTTTTAACATTTGACATTGATGACAAACATCAGAACTCATTACAGATCTTGATACTGGTTTCGTGCAGAACGTAGTATGCACGAAAGAACATAGTGTGCACTGATTTTACTGCAGAACGTAGTATTCCCTGCAGTCCATAGTATGTATAACTCTATTTGCAGTATGGTTCTAATTTTCAGAAATGTGTTGAGCACTTGCGAACACACAGCTATATCTGAGATCAAAGCTGAGCCTTTGGCTTCTGGCTAAAGTAGGATTCAGCCTTTGTAGCAGGAACTTCCTGAGCTGATGGCATGTCAAGATGGCAGGAAAATGCGGTGGCTAATGGTTAGAGTGTTATATTAAAGGTAATTTTTATTTGGTACCCTGTGAGCAATACGGTGATTGGTGACTTACAAAGACATTGAAGAAAATAACACCTTTCACTAAACAAGGCCTCTTTTGAAGAAAGGGCTTTGATACCTGTGGCATGGAAAGGAGTTGGTTAATGTTTAGTCTTGTGCTTTCTCATCTAGAGTAATAAATCACTGTTTTTTAACATCACATATATCCCTGTAAACATTCCTCTAAGGATAGCTATTGCTTGATGTAACAGTCATAACTGGGTGAGCAAGGTGAAAGATTATTCTGAAAATGGCACAAATAATTTGGCTTTTTTTAAGAGAAAAGATGACTGAGAAATCTAACAACAAAATGAAAGGATGGCACAATGGGAGGCAAAATTCAGTACTGGCAGAAGGATGCTAATTTACATTGACACAAGTTGTTTGAATTGCTAATAAATACTGCTGATTTCTGTTTGTTGTTAATATCAGAGCAGAGCTTTAGTCGGTGAAAATACATCTAAGATAGCTAGAGCTGTGTGGTGCAATTAACCTGTCGACCACAATGCCACAAGATACCATTTAACTCTGGAGTCCAGAAGGAATCAAGAAAGGCTCAGTGATGAGTACCTAATCAATTATGCATTTTGTGGAATGTTAATATCCACTTCTATAGAGTGCCTAGTATGAATTGCTAACTTGGAGGGAAAAGGAAGGTGTTTCCACAGATGGGTGATTTCTACTCTAATGTTTCGTACAGATGCTGACAATTTTCTGAGACTGTGGAATGGTCAAAGTTATGGGGCAGATCTAGTATAATGATTTTAAGTCAAAGACAGTAAAACCTACCTCTGTTCATATTGGTGTGTAGGAAATCAGTAGGATATTTTCATTGTTCTGAACAGTGCTGTCAATATATTTGAGTAAATGAATGATGAAAGGTAAGATAAACTTGAAATGTTACAACATGAATTTCAAAAATTGCACAAATAGATTAATTGACAAATACGATAAGAAAACCTTAGTAGAGAAGGGGTAAATACATTTTTTTGTCTTAAAATAAAAAATTGAAAAGACAGTAATATTACTTATCAGTGTGTATGCATTTGACTTAGAGTTTTCACTTACTAGCAGAACCCTGTGCTTTAGTAACTGAATCACTGTGGAGTGGTTTAGGAGGTTAACAAATATGTTGTTCAACTCATTAATAAGTTATTAGGGTAGAGCGATGTGACATGTAATTTTTGCTTTCATAGTTGTCTTGGTTTGTCATGTCCTTTTCCCCATTATAAATTGACCGCATTTTCTCGTCCTAACTAAAATACATCTTGGTTGCTAACTTTTGCAATTGCTGTTTTGTTTTGTTTTCCAGTTTAAAAGAATGCTGAACCGGGAGCTAACTCACCTATCTGAAATGAGCAGGTCAGGCAATCAGGTCTCAGAATATATATCGAACACCTTCTTAGGTAAGATTATGGTGGGAGTTAACTTTTTTGCCTTTTTAAATCTCTGATCTCTCTGGGTTGTGATAGAGTGTAAAAGCAAGTACTTTGCCATATTAATTTCTGTTTTCAGAAACTGTACATTTGGCATCTCATTGTTCAGTGTTTGAGCAGAGATTTCATGTTAGATCCACTGCTTCACAGCTCATTTAGTTTCCATGTGACGTTTCCCTGTGTGTAATTACAAATAAATATTCGTACACGTATTTTCATGTAACATTACAACTGCTACCATATTAAGAAACAAATATATAATGAATTAATTATATATTAAAAATAATTATTCCATTTTGTTTCCCTGTTACTTTGAAGAGGTTTCAGTGTGCTGGAAGCTGCCAAGCACAAGTAACCTCATAAAATCTCGTAGCGCACAGTTCCGACACTTTGGTATTCCCTGCCCGCACGTGAGTGGGTGGATGAGTATGTCTAAGTCAACGTCTTGAACAGACTGCTGCCAGGAGAATTTGTGCAGCTCAAGAGCTTGCATGGTGGGATATGAGCATTAAAAAAAAGCCCCACACAGTATTACCGAGTATGCCTCTTCCTCTGTGGCTTTGTAGAACTAAGTATGTAGTTCTTTGCTAGAACTGTTGGAAATGAGTAAAACTTGGTTCCATAATGTTGATTTTGAACATGAAGATAAAGATTATGTACCAATCTCAATCATGTTTTGAGCAAAACACCATTGGTTCCTAAAGACTCTGAATGTTATACGGGATGCAGAGCTGAATAGATCTAAATTAGGATAACAAGCACATTACAGAGTGCCAGTCACACATGTTAAGACACATCTTGTCTTATTTGTGTGAGATGCCATAGCTGGTGCTTTTCCCGGGTTTTGAAAGAATTGGTGGGGTTGCAGTACATTTTATCCTACTTGTTACCATATCCTAAATGGATCGCTTAATGTGACTGTTGAGTTTACCCATGACTGCCGTAGCATGCCTGACTGCGGCAGCACAGCACGGTTTCAGGCAGTGAAAAATGGATACGCCTCTGTCATGGAGAAGCAATACTGCACAGCTTCAGGAGCCCTGAAAGTCACAGTGTGCAGTTGCCTGAGATGATGACCCACTTAGGCTGAAAAGACGGAGATGCCAATTTCTGCTTGCTTTAACTTGAAAACTTAAGGCTCATTTTGACAGGATAAGGAGATACACGTCAGCCTTTCACCTGAGACATCAGTCTTGAGCAGAAAGGGCTGGAAAGGCAGTCGGTTCAAAGTTACAGAGCCATGGGTATTGCTTTGTGGCTGCATGAAAACTGAGGACACATAAAATTGTCGGTGCAATAGGAATACAATGGGGAAAATGTCTCATCTACAGAACTATTGCTTAAATTGGAGTATTTTCAAAATGTTTTCAGAAGTATGGAGGTTCTGAGCAACAATGTGAAGTGGGCCAACATTCTCTCCATAGAAAATTCTAATGAATCTAGTTAGTTAATTTTGTTAGTATGCAATCTATCTCCTGAGCATCTGCAGACTTTCACACATTTCAAAGTTAAGAACGTGTCATGAGAAAACAGGTTCTTCCATTCTTGTTCTTAAGAAAAAGGACTGTTTTCCCAGGTAGGTCTATATGACATTATTCATAGTGACAACAAATACATTCCTTCTATAAGAATTATGGCTCCTACATTTGAGTATAATAATATGCCAGGTTTTTATTCTTCAGTGTCCTGTTTTCGTATGAAATGTAAGAGAACCTGCTAATGAGCATAACACAACCAGAGTCAAAATGGCAAGCTGTCTTTTCTCGATGTTCAGATGTGCGTAGGATCCTTTGCCCTGTGTTCTCGTAGTTACAAAAGCAGAGGCAGTCCCATGGAATTCCTCTGGAGATCTAAAGTCGTTCAGACAGACACTTCCTTTCACTTGAGTTATTCTGACAGCTCGGCTTATGAACCTCCCTTTGATGGGTCTAAACTTTGTGCATATGACTGAAACCATAAGCATCAAAGCACGAACACGAGTCACTGCTCCTCATCTGTTGTCGGTTTGCACCAGTCAAGAGCCGCAGCGCTCCACCTCCCCCTTTTCTTGGCTGTCTGTATGAGGAGAGTGGTGAAGTATGGCGGGGGCAGTCGGGGAACTCGGTGCCGCAGGCTAGAGCTTGGTGACATTTCCAGTCTCCGCTGCGATTTGTTTGGAATTTGAGGTGGCCAGTAAATGCGGATGCTAAAGGGTAATTTAAAAAAAAAAAAAAAAAAAAGGAATGGAAAAAAGAATGAATGTGAAGAAGCAAACACAATAACAATTTGGGAATTAGAAACAGACTTGCTACCCTCATCTGGTTTCAACATGTTTATTGAAAATTACCATTGCAGGAAGGGAAAAATAGGCATATGTTTTAAGGAGCCCTGTGTATTTATTCTACGGTGTTTTTTAAATCGTAGGTTTTGTTAGGTTGCTATGTTAGAAATTCTGGGGTTTGCTGGAATATTTCTCAAGGACTAGAAGAGGTGCAGGTACATTTCAGCAAAGAAGGTGGAGCGAGTCATTAAAATTCTGTGTTGAAATATAGTTTGAAAAAACCCCAAACCAATACAAATTTCTCACAGTTGTGGCAGGAAAGGCCTGTGTTGCACTAACTGGGGTTTCTTTGGGCACCACAGATGTCTGCAGTGCCCCACACCCCCATTCTCTTTCTGCGGCGATCAGCTGGCAGTGGCCTAAATATACCTTTACTCTCAGTTTAATCCTTGTATGAAGTTTTGATGCCACGTATGTCGATGAAGTATATGAAGTGATGCCGCTGATACTGCTATGGAGACAAAACAGTATTTTTGTCGGCATTACTCTGATTGGGAGGTGCAGAAATGCACTGCATTGCTAGTGTGAACTGCTTCTACATCCAAAGTGCTTGTAGATGTGGCTGACAAAAGGCTTTCTGAGTACAGAGTCTTAACATTAACAGGACTATTCCCCGGGTATTAGGTCCTGAAAACCTTTTGTAGAGGTTTGCATGACATACCATTTTGATTGGTTTTGAAATAAAATTTCAGAGTGTTTTTCATGGAAAAGGAAGACATTTTATATTTTCTTATAAAATGAAAGTTTATATTTCTATTCAATTACAACAACACTTTTATAATGAAAGGATTGACCCTCTACTTTCTGAAACAGAGATCTGCTTTTACTGAGGTATAGGTGTATGTTTATCTTACTATGGTTTTACTTCATATCGAACAGTATCTGCTGCAAAATCTCCAAACATAAAAAATATTTTTAAAATTGTAATTGTTGAGAATTACAATATCCAGTGAAATGTACAAAAATATTTGTAATCCCTTTAAAAATTATTCTCTTCATTCTTTTGAAGACAAGCAACATGAAGTTGAAATCCCTTCTCCGACGCAGAAAGAGAAAGAGAAAAAGAAGAGGCCAATGTCCCAGATCAGTGGAGTCAAAAAACTGATGCACAGCTCCAGCCTCACTAATTCCAGTATTCCCAGATTTGGAGTTAAAACAGACCAAGAAGATGTTCTTGCCAAGGTAGGGAATAAATATATAAATCCTTGAATTTAAACCATTGAATTAAAATAGAGGGTGGACTTGTAAGTATTATTCCATTCTCTGCTTATCACCATTGATTTCAAACTGTAGCACCAGAGGCTGGCCTCCCTTGAAATCATATAAATTTGGTGAAGTGGAAAAATAACAAGTAAAATCAGAATCAGGCCGTAAGAGTTAATTTCTGCATGAGCAGGATTTCATCTGGAGATGGAATGCAAATTGGCATGTGTATATGCATTAATAAAGCTGCTTATTCATAAATAATACCCAAAGAATGAAGAGTAAACATACCATATACTGTCACATGAATGAAAATATATAGCAGCCCTATGTGTTTTGAAAATCTGTAACTGGTATATAGCATTAGAACTGTCCTTCCAGGTCCTGTCTTTAGCTGTATTATTTTATGTACATCGTTTCTGGTTTTGTTTTTAGTTATATTTCCTATGATTTTTGCACCAGCAGCTGACTAGTTGGCAATAATCTAAAACTGGCATAAAGTGCTTCCTAGTTTAATTTAAGAGTTTTGCATTTTGAAATGTGCTTATCCGTAAGTTTTCAGGAATCTCCCCCTTCAATTGAAGGGTTTTTCTGAGAACCAAGGAGACAGCAGCAGAACTGCAGCATCTCTGGAGGTTTCCTCCTCACTGAACTCTGCTGTCACTGGGCAGTGAGATAGCAAAGCGTGTCAGTTCAGCTCATTCAAGATACTGTAGTATTTTTCCCTCTGGAGCAATCCGCTTAAGAGGCACTTTTTGCTGCTTGGTGAATTAAAACCTGAAAAGCTGGTAGCTGCAAATTCAAATCATTCAAGATTAGTAGCAGCAGCTTTCCCCCTTTCAGAGTTTAGCATGTAATTTTCACAGTGTCAAGGTTTGAATCTTCATGAGTCTGCTGTTTGTAGCTGTTCCAATCAAAAATCGCTGGAATTTGTGTTAAGCTTCAGTATGTCTGTTGCTTGATTCTGCTCTAGGAACTAGAAGATGTGAACAAATGGGGCCTTCACGTTTTCAGAGTAGCAGAGTTATCCGGAAACAGACCTTTGACAGTCATCATGTACACCATTTTTCAGGCAAGTAGCAGCAGCCATACTGCTTTTTGCCTACCTTCAGAGATTTTTCTGTGCTTTGTGATCCTCATTGTTTCTCTTTTTCCTTTTCTAGGAACGGGACTTGTTAAAAACGTTTAAGATTCCAGTAGACACTTTAATAACTTACTTGATGACCCTAGAAGACCATTACCATGCAGATGTGGCATATCACAATAACATACACGCTGCGGATGTTGTTCAGTCAACCCATGTCCTGCTATCAACCCCAGCATTAGAGGTAAACTACACTGAGGTGGGAAAGAGGCAGGCAGGGACATACTAAGACTCTTCTAAACTGAATATTTAAGCTTTTAGTTTCTGCAGTATTTTTAAGAGAAATATTAACATTTCTTTCACAGATTGTGCTCTTCTAAAGATATTTTGTGAGGATCAAAGCTTGTTCACATGGGACATTTTCTGCACAATATTTACATCTTTTTCTTTTAAATCATTGTTTTTTACTTGCAGATTTGGGCTGTCGTAACCTTTTTCATTGTAACACAATGCACAACTTGTCTCCACCATCTCATTATTAATACTACATCCTGTTCTGTCATTATTTCGCCTGTGAGGTTCTCATTAGCCACAGTTAGTGGTTTCGAAAGACAGTGGTAAAATGGGATTTCCTTAATAGGGCCATGACTTTTTTGGTTTTTTCCTTGTGCATACTTATTCTGAAAGGCTACGTTTGTGTTTGTTTCTCAGGCAGAGTGGAATGTGTGCCAAATGTTCACTGGACTATCTATTATTTTTTTAATAAATATTTCAATATTGTTTGGAAAAATAAAACATTTCTGAAGAATCCCCTTGTCGAAAGTGCTTAAATCTCTGAAGTAGGAGAGAGATGGTATTGTGGGTCTTTTTATTCTTTTTCATAATGACCAAATCTTTCACGTCACTGAATGCTCGTGCTTTGCCGCCCTTTTAACAAGAGGGTTATACGTGAACTTGAAGACTGTTGGCAGGTCTCGGGCCTCAAAGACTTGGGAATTCTCTTGGGAAAGATTTTCTTTATGTCACAAAGGAAGAACAGATTATGTTCTTTAATCACCACTGGGTTCGCCAAAAAACTGAACTGTTTGTCAGTATTGTTTTCGGGTTTTTCATGGCCTTGTTCTCAGCAAAGCTTTAGCCGGTAAAACAGTAACATCTGCCCAGTGACACTGCTGACCTTCAAACTTCTGAGCTGCTCTTGCTCAGTTATGAAAGCAGTTGTCTAATGTGGGTGCTTGTGAAAGCAGGGAACTGGGTTTAGTGACATACCAGGTCCATTGCAGTCCTCCCTTCCTGTCTTCCTAATAATCTCTCATGGAAGAAAAATCAGTAAATGTTAAGATGCCTTGTAGTCTGTCACAATTTCCTTTACAGAATTTAGTGATGCTCTCAGTGTGAAGTAAGGTTCGTTTACCTTTGGCCAAACTTGAAATATCTATGAAATTCTACATAATTGACAGTTTTACAAAAGGTTTTGGTAGTCTATGTGTAAAAGCTTTTGAAATCCATGATATGTTTCAAATGCGTTTTGTTCAGATTTAGGTTCTATGCAGACTCCTTTTTATTGAAAACACTTTTTCATTGATTAATAATTGTCATTTGTTTCATGATATTCTAGGCTGTCTTCACTGATCTGGAGATTCTTGCAGCAATTTTTGCCAGTGCAATACATGATGTAGATCATCCTGGGGTTTCAAACCAGTTTCTTATCAACACAAGTAAGTTTGATGTTCAGTGGTTTTCTCAAAAATTTCTGTAAGATCTGGACATAGCGCCTGAAAAATACACAGGTCATTTCTTGTTTGCTTCAGTCTGTGTGCCTGCTGTATTCCCTTCTTTGAGCAGAGGAATGCTTACTGCTAATAGCCGAGACACTGACTCGTGCAGGTGGGGAGCAGAACATCTCCCCTCTGTATTTCTTAAACTCCTGGGACAGTCTCTCCACAGCTGAAACACAGGCCCGCATGGGGGAACTACTACTACTACTACTAAGTAATTAAAATAATGGAAAATAGAACAAATGCTACACTGATCACCACCTGCTGACCAAAACAGCCAGGTCCCAGAGCAGCAACAGTCTGAACCCAAGGGCAACAACACAACCAGGGAAAAAGCCAGCCAACCCCCCAACCCACTAAGCAACAAACCCACTCCACCGCTAACAACCAAGCCAAGAGCTAACAAAAGAGCGAACCACAGCTGTCGATCTAGCCAAACTCCTAGTGACCCTCCCAGGCCACTTCCCACCTAAGTACTGTGTACTTACTACATATGTACTGAGTATGACATACTAGGGAATGAAACATTCCCTGGGCCAGCAGGCTGTGGAGGAAATTAACTCCTTCCTGCCTCAAATCAGCACAAGCAAGAATTACTAAAACATGAACTATAATCCTGGCATTGTTTCAGTGCATCGGATATGGACTCTCATGGAAATTATTTGTTTTACGTTAAATAAATAAAGTTGTAGGAGAAAAATTAAGGAAGATTAAGTAAAAAATAAAAAAAAAATATGACAACAGTTGATGGGTTTGTATTGGAAGCATATGACGTAACCAATAATAGCCGTATCGTTTTTAAGAAATTTAGAAAACAAGTTTCTCTTTTAGTAGGCAGACTGGCCAGCCCATCTCTGCCTCTCCCTGGCTGCTGCTTTTTTTGGGGAAGGAGTGGTTTGAGGTGTTTGGGGCTTTTTTTGTGAGTCTCTTGCTGACATTCCATATGTGGAGGAAAAAGCCCTGGTGAAATGAGAACCCTAATGTCACCTCTAAATTTGAAACCCAGTGTACTTGTTCTGCTTTCCTCAAGGCTGTTCTCTGCAGCATTGCATGAACCTTTGCCCCTCCTTTAAACTTCTATTAGAAGAAAACCACTATTAGCTTCGTTGAACCTGGTAATGACACATTTACTGAATGGCTTGTTGCCCCAGTGTAACCTGCTTTGATTTCAGTGGCGTATGTCACTGTTCTAAGTGGATAGCACGCTGTAGATCAGAGCAGGTTCCGGCACACGATGTTGTTCCTTGTGCCGTCTGACAACTTCTTTTACGATAACTGACTTAGAAGTACAAAAGTTGAAATAATACTGATAATCCAGCCACTGAAGAAGAAAAAACTGCTGAAATGGAAATGTACCTAGGGTTGTGTATTTGACTGGTTGCACCTTTATAGACGCTGTCATTCCTGGACGTGAGTGAGTATGTTGCACTGGTGCTAAAATAGTATGGCCCCAAATCAGTGCTATAGTTTGAAGAAGGGAGCCCCTCGTCTGACTCATTGCTGTTGTACATTCAAATAAGACGTCCACTCCAGTTTAGCCTGCTTATAACTTTATTTGCCTTAGTGGCCTGAGGGCTGCCCTGCAGTGAATTTCAATTTGATGATTCATCTGCAAGGAGGAGGATTGGATTGGCTCTAGATTTCTGGTGCTTTACTGGTAACCAGTACAGTTCAGTAGCATGGTATAGGAAGAGAGTGCATCAAGCTCTGTGTGCAAACCAGTGTAATACCTAAATTCTGAAGAGTGAGCATATATAAGTAAAGTCTTTGTTCGTTTGTTTAATTGGAAACTGAGTATCAGGATATGTTGCTGACTTTGAAGTACTACAGGGAAACCATGGAGTTGTTCAGGTTAAAGATGACTGGCTAGTTGAAGGGACCAGTAGTGATACATAAAACTTTCACTTTTAGGCAGACAGTTGAAATTCAGCTAATTTAGGAGTAATTCTAATGCTGCTTATTTAGTGGCTTAGAAGAAATGTCTTGTTTTTCTCAGTTCTCAGCTTTTGATAGAGAAGACTTCCATGTCAGTCATCACTAACTGGAACTGCTGTTGCTGAGCTAAAAGAGACAAAGGGATTTTATCCCTTTTTAATTTTTCTGTGTACAAAGAAGAAACCATAGGGACAGAGAGAGAGAGAGACGTGGGTCTCCCAAAACTTGGATTTTCCTTACCTCTGGAAGATCATTTGCTTCCACCTAGTCTTGTGTTCAAGGGACCCTTACAATGTATTAACATTGTACACTAAGAAGTATAAGAATATATATTTTAAAAAGTGTAATAGACTTACACTTACTTGAAGTATGTACATTTTTTCCGTATTTCAGCTTATTCTTTACAATTGCTCATATGTGATATTTCTCAATATTATTTCCCTAGTCAAGGTTTTCAAGTCTGTTTTACACAGTTGTCTAAAAATCTGATTCCCCTTGAATGCTATTAAAGAACAAACAAATGTGGATTGTTTAGTATCAGAGGAAATGGTTGTCTGATCACTGTAACTCTGTCCTTCTAGACAAATACTCTTGATACTTATGTTGTGAAGATTACCAAGGGGCAACTTTTTTTCCATTTCAGCCTCTGTTACAAATTTGATCATATTTGAGCTCTGTAGTTCCCATCTTTCCAAAGTGTTTTGGCAGTCTTGAGCGTTTTGCAGTTGGAGCTCATCAGAAGGCTGTTTGAAAGGAAAGTAGTGCCTGTCGTCTTTGTAAGAAAAATGATGAATAGGCAAGCTTTGTAAATGTTCTGTGAAGGATGGGAGAGAGACAGCATCTGACAAACTCACTTTTTTTTTCATTTTGCTGCCAGCGAGTTTAGGAAAGGTAGAGGAAGGGTGTTCTGATTCAAAAGATCGATGTATTCAAGACAGGAGAGGAAGACAGCAGGGGAATGGATAATGAAGCTAATGAAATCCAAATAGTAGAGCTTTTACAGGCACCCAATGGAGCCATAGGGATTTTAAAACAAAGCTGTTGTACAAGAAGATAAGTAGAGAAGATAAGACTAAGAGGAGAATAGCCTGACATAAGATTAGATTTACGGTAGAACAGCTGTAATAAATAGAAGTTAGCATCACACATGACGAGTGTGATTGCATAAAAAGTATTCATTTTTCATGACAGATTAATTTGCAAGCTGTGTCTTAAAACATACGTAAGCTGACTGTGTGGCACCCATAGGTAGAATCTATAAAGCTGTGCAGAAAATTGTCGTAACTGCTTTCATTTGTCAGAGCTGGCTGGTCTAAACAGACAAATGTAGACCTTGCATGTGTGCCCTAGCACAGGCATTGCTAGGAAGGTGTGCGTTATTCTCACAGCCATACGGAGTGATGGAGCTAAGAATACTTCTGCTGGAGAAGGCAGCGTTCGCAGCATCAGGCACTGACCACGCTCAAGTATGAGGCCGTAAGCAAGGTCAGGTCACTACTTGCATTTTCAAGCCACGTGACCTTCCAAGAAAAAGACCAGAAGCGTAACTGTTACCATCCTACCAACCTCCTCTCAGAATATTTTAGTCATGGACTAATGACCCACAGGCCTAATTGGCTAGGAATCTGGGTGCTTTACCTCACTGCCGAAGGGCATGGTTTGAAAACCAAGATGTGTGCTCTGTGCCTGACCTGCAGCAAAGCCTTAGTTCTGTATTCCCAGCCTGAGTGCTGAATAGCTGCATCTTGGCTTAAACAACGGAATTCTAATAGCTGTGATGGGAAGGTGGCATAAGAAGAGAAAACACCAGAGTGTGGTTTAGTTTAGGTATGATTATGCATATAATATTTTCCATGTGACTTCATGCAAGTAAGAAAATGTATTCTGAAAAATACCTTCCTTGTACTTTTTCTAACATGTGCCACTCCAGGCACATGCACAGGCTTCCCTGTCAAGCATTTTTTTTTATTTTCCTCAACATACCTTGCCTTGATTTGTTAAGACGTGCAGTTGTTAATTCTGTAACTTTTGATACTGTGTGAACTACAGGAACTCTGTTTCTAAAAGTTCATCTGTAAATATCGTTACAAATTTAATGATTTCGAAAAATCCTCAGGGATTTAGTGGGAACACAGGCTATAGTAACATTCTGCTCTGCAATTATTACTGCAGATTCTGAACTCGCCTTGATGTACAATGACTCATCAGTACTGGAGAATCATCACTTAGCTGTGGGCTTCAAGCTGCTGCAGGAAGAGAATTGTGACATTTTCCAGAATTTGACCAAAAAACAGAGGCAATCACTGAGGAAAATGGTCATTGACATTGTGAGTTCTATTTGAGTGTCCCTCTTCTACAGTGCTAGCAAATTGAATAATAAAGCACAGAATCATTATGTGATAAATTACATGTCATTAGACCCATAACCAATGTAGTAAAAGTTTCAAGTGTTACTGTATCTTACCCAGACATGAACAGTGGGTTCTTTCCAGTTTCAGTGGCCATCTGCGCCTTTCTAGAAGGAATACAATCCTACTTCAAGCTGTGATTGTACTGTCACGTAGGCCATTTCACCATCACTGTTAGAAATTTGTTACTGAATTGATGATGAATTTAGGCTGATCAGATTATTCTGAACAATGATTTTGTCGTATTCTTAAATTAAGCAAAATGAAAACTTACTATTTTAGACACTGATGACATACAGGATTCAGACTTTTATAGTGTATTCAGATGCAAGAGGTTACGGGTTCCCCTGAGAACTGTCTGTTTATGTGTTCAGAGTTTTTTGGGGTTTGTTTTGGGTTTTTTTTTTGATCAGTAGAGTAATTTATGTAACATTTATTTATTTGTTTGTTTCTTTGAAGGTACTTGCAACAGACATGTCTAAGCATATGAATCTGCTGGCTGATTTGAAAACTATGGTTGAAACCAAAAAAGTGACCAGTTCTGGTGTCCTACTTCTTGATAACTATTCAGACAGGATTCAGGTAAGAAAACTCACCTCGCAAACAATCACTTGTATTAACCTAAATCCTTAATAACATTGGCCTGTCCATTCTCCAGCATGGGTTAGCTCAGCTGTCCATTTTTGCGCCATGACTCACTACTTTCCATCTACTCTCTCTTACGTTTCCTGCCTGTGATATACTCTATTAGGTACCGAGTGACTCTCTCGGAGAGTAACGAGGTGCTGGAGTACTTCTGGGCTAAATGAGGCTTTGGCCTTCCCTTCAAGCTATCAGCACCTGATTGGTCTTTCTTTCAAAGATTTTCTATCCTTTATACAGGCAGAAGCAGCAGAAGTGAGGTAATTCATGTCTATTACTGCAAGTGTGAAAAACACCTAAGCACATAAGCTTTTGCCGTTTAGAATAAATCTTGCACTACATGTATTTTCAGGGTTCTGTTTCGCAGCTAGCAAAAGTGTAAATGGAAAAGGAGATGGTTTTCTCCAGCGTAATAACACTGCAACTGTTCAATCTATTTTAGGTTCTTCAGAATATGGTGCACTGTGCAGATCTAAGCAATCCAACCAAGCCACTCCATCTCTACCGCCAATGGACAGACAGAATAATGGAGGAATTTTTTCGCCAGGGAGATCGGGAAAGAGAGAGGGGAATGGAGATAAGCCCTATGTGTGATAAGCACAATGCATCTGTAGAAAAATCACAGGTAATTGATTTGAGTAGGCAGTTAAATAAGACAGAAAAGGATGGTCCATAGCCATGTTTTGATTCATTTCTGAATGCACTTACTTCCTTTTTTTCCTCCTAGTGAATTAATTTGGCTCCTGAGTAGTAAGTGAGGGGAGCTGAGATTTTGTTTGTGAAAACATAGTGCACGATGGCAGTGTGTTTGCTGAAGGGATTCCGTTGCTGTCGTGATCTGCAGTGAAGCTTACATGTCAAAAGAGTATTGTGCAACTGCTCATTAGGGTTTCCTTCAAAAGTGGAATTAAATACAAAGCAGCCGTTTGCCTCACTAGATGTAGTGGAGTTGTTTGGAATGAACAGTTCGTTTGTAAAGAAATCCTTTCCAAGTCCTTACCCAGTATCCTGAATCAGGCTTTTAAAATGTAAAAGACACTATTTACGACATAACATCCTGGTTTCCTTGCAGCCACCTTAAAGGGTAGTGCATCTAGCGTCTCTTACTAGCATTTTACTTCTTACACTTTGCATGACTTATAGGCATAGTCACTTACTTCTTTGTGAATATGAACTGATCCCAGTTCTTTATCCTTTGAAACAGGTGGGTTTTATAGACTACATTGTTCATCCTCTGTGGGAGACATGGGCAGATCTTGTTCACCCAGATGCCCAGGATATCTTAGATACACTGGAGGACAATCGAGAATGGTACCAGAGCACAATCCCTCAAAGTCCCTCTCCTGCACCTGATGACCAGGAGGAGGGTAAGCAGGGCCAAACTGAAAAATTCCAGTTTGAACTAACACTGGAGGAAGACGGTGAGTCAGACACCGAAAAGGACAGTGGAAGTCAAGTAGAAGAAGACACCAGCTGCAGTGATTCCAAGACTCTTTGCACCCAGGATTCAGAATCCACTGAAATTCCTCTTGATGAGCAGGTAGGGGAAGAAGTAGAAGAGGAGGAGAACCAGGCAGAACCTTGCGTGGTAGAAGACCATTCTCATCACACATAACAATGAAGATGCGGTCTCTGTCTCTCTTGCCTTCTCCCTTTCTTTTCCTCTTTCTCTCTGTTTTTTTGTTTTGTTTTGTTTTGTTTTGTTTTGTTTTTATTAGGTAATGTTTTCCACAGTGTGTGTCATCTGCCACAATCATGGTCACAACTCACTGTCATCTGCCAGGACGTTTGCTGATCAAAACTGACCTTGACGACTCAGTTTGGCACTCAGGAATATTGTAACCAGAATTTTCACCTCCATGGCATCAGAAAGCAGGGGGGAAGAATGTCCATAAACTACATTTTAATAAGCTCTCCATTTGGCAGATTTGATTAAATAAAGCAGATGTTTTCAGAGGAGTACCACCTGCCAACCGAATGCTGGTATGCTTTGATCGTTTTTCAGTTCATTGTATTTCACAAGGAGAGCATTGGATAATGTTCATCAGGAGAGGAAGGAGAAAATAAACTGAGGTTCCTACTGGAAAACAAATGCACATAAATGATGGGACACAACACCATTCTGTTACCAATAGGAAGATGAGCTGTGGAAATTGCATAATTTTCTAATTTCAAGTCTTCCTGATACGTGACTGAAAAAAGTGCAACCTACTGGGTTACACAACCTCTGCATTTTGTATAATATGTAAGAGATCTTTTGTAGAGCTTACTTTTGTTATTAAATGTACCAAGGTATTATATTTAAAGAAAAACACTTTCAGACTTCATCTGCCACTGGTTATTTTTTTTTCCAAAGAGTAACTTTCAAGTTTTCAGTACAAATCTGTGCTACACTGGATAATACTTCTAGGTTTTTTCTCCTTTCCTTCTATTTTTTTTTTCACCGTAAAATCTCATTTTAATATTGAGCTGTAAAAGTATTATTTTATAGATTAGTGAGTTCCATGAGTTTCCTTCATTACATAAAACTCTCTTAGTATGATGACTTTTTGTGTTTCATCATAATTTTTCCAAATATATTAGAGGAACTTACGTTGTGCTTTTGCCTCATAGCGGCCTGATCCTGCCAGTTCTGTCTTACTACAAGAAGAGATCCCAGTGAAACCAACTGGGACCACTAAGGTTAGGATTTGCAGGACTGGAGCCTGTAAGAAAAGTAGTGAATTGTCATCGTAATACAAAAGCAGCTCTTCTGCTATACTAACAAAATTCGTCCCTCCGAAACATGGTTTCCAGACCAGTTTTGGCTGGGAGCTGTAGATGGCTGGATCAGAACAGGCCAACACGATGTATGGAATACTTGTTCTGGTGAAAACCAGCATTAGTGTAGTATTTCCAATTTTGACTCTCAATAACTTTGTATCTGTGTCAGCTATCTAGTTAAACTGCTAATCTGAGATGTGTACAACATAAAAATGATTAGCATTATGTTTTCATATATTTGTTGGAAGAAAGGTCAGGTCAGTCTTTTTTATGTTTTTAAGTAAAGGAGCATTTTTGAGTAAATGTATTGTGAGAGTTGTAGTCTACTCCACATTGTTTCAATCTCGGAACTTTTCATCCTTTATCCAGCTTGTGCTGAGGGGATACTGCTTTTCAGTTTGCTTGGTACTGAAAACTTTTGTAACTTGGAAACTTAAAAGGAGGTTGGAGTTTGTATTTGTCATTTTCTGGTCCTGTTGTTTGGTCACATGGAAGAAGACTTCTATTTCCTTCGCTTTACTCTGTTAAAATTGTCGTTTTGAGCATAGAAGATGGGAAATAGTTGACTAGGGAAGCTAGCAGACTCCCACTGTGTAAAATTCTGGTAAAATGACAAGATCAAGATGATTTCATAACAAAAGGTAGCAACAGCCATTATTACCCCTTTGGATTCATTTTGTAGTGAATTTTAGATATGAATACGGGGGGGTTAAGTGTCTGAGATCTAGAATTCTTGAAATTTTTCATTCTTCTGTATCCAGGTCATAGCTTTTCTCCTACCTTTAGCCCTGACAGGGCCTTAGCACAGGAGATGCTGAAGGAGGAAACAGAATGACAAGAACTCATGGGGTTTTTTTCAGTTTTGACTCTCTTATTTTGTTCTTCATTATTTCTTCCTGAACCTGATCCATCTAAAAATCCTTTCAGTCCCCAAGAGTGCCTGGAACTTTAATAATGGAAAAGCAATATAAATTCCAAAATAACCAAGAGGGACCTGAAAAGGTTTTGTATCTGCACTAATTGAAAGGAGATGAAAGGAGTAACACCATATTGTGAGATACACACCCATACATGTGGACAATCAAATAAAACATTGTATCATTTCTTATAGATGGGGATATAACGCACTGTACATACTTCTTTTCCTGTTTTGCCAAAGTGTGTTTTAGCGTTGCACACTGCTTTAAGACAATATTATTTACAAGTGGCTTTATGTGTTCTGAATATTTTTGCCATAAGAAAATGCAGTGAGTGAGTATTGAGCAGGGGGAAAAAAGAAAATTCACCCTGCTTGTAACAGTACACTTTAGCTTGCAAGTTACTGTACTCAATAATGCTGTATTTTAATTCTTAAATTGTTTTGTGTCATTGTTAAAAAAGTGATAATGAAAGACTATAGATAGAACAAATAGCATTCAGAAGTTTAAAAAACTTGAATGAAATGGATTTCACAGAAAGCTTTGACAGTTCTTTTCAAATGCATTATTTATTTTATTTGTGCCATGCATTTTTCTCACCAAATGACCTTACCTGTAATACAGTCTTGTTTGTCTCTGTTTACAACCATGTATTTATTGTAATGTACATACTGTAATTTACTGTTAATTGTAAATTATCAGTTCTTATTATAACATCATCCTCGTCAGGGTGGTGTTGCTATATTTGGAAACTCTTGGTGAGAGAATGATTATTGTGTATACATATTCCTTGTACATTTTTTCCTCCTGTAATATATTCTGTGTCACCTTAGAGCTTGTTTATGGAAGATTCAAGAAAAGTATAAAATACATAAAGATATATCAATAAAAAAAAGCTGCAGGTCTTTGGTCCCAGGGCTGTGCCTTAACTTTAAACAATATTTTCTTCTGTTTTGCTGCATTTGAAAGTAAGGTAGCTGTGGGGATAGGGCTGGGCATTTCTACTGTATTTTTAGTTGCTAACTTATGGGGATACTCGTATGAGCTAATATGCATGATACTACAATGAGCTTTCATTCATGACTCTTCTGGAAGTTCAAGCTTTTCCAGTCTTCTGGCAATGTAATTGTAGTGCCTCTCTGATTATCTTTTTACATGCTATTGTCAGGGATAATTGCAGCCATTTTTTGCTCCTAAAAATAAAATTAAAAAAAAAATAAAATTGATGCTGTATTATCAGTATTGAATTTCACTGAAACAGCTTTAGGCAGCATCTCCAATAAGCATTTGATTTCTAATGCATATTGGGAAATGGACTTATTGGAATTAAAAAGGTATAACTCATACTTGTACAATCGTCTGTAATATCCCTTCTTTATTTAGTAGCACAAGTAGTCACTGTATAACCAGAATCCATGAAGTAGGATGAAAGACAACTTTGATCTTGGAACTGCTTTCCAACGCCAATATTAGTGTTACAAGCAGCCAAAGTTTTAATTTATGTGGATGTATCTGAGGTGTGTATAGTGTAATGCACTAGATCTACGGGAGAGTGGTAAACCTTTAGATCTTTTAATAACACTAGTATTAGGTGTCAGCTTGGACTGAGCATCTCTTGCTGTTCGACTTCTCACGTTGCTCCAGACTACTTAGAGCTGGTATCAATGAAGTTGCCAGAGCGAGGTAAATACCTCTCCTCCATTCCAGCGATGCCCAGCCCTTGTAGCATGCAACTTCTTTGTGAAAGGAGAGATTCTTTTTCAAGGAAAAACGGAACCTCCTTTTTGACACAAACTGTAGATTTTAGCAGCCCTGGCCCAAAGGAAAACGATTGCTTTTGTTTAAAATGGTATAAAAGGGACACTATAACAACAGAAATCCTGAACAATTTTTTGTTATCGTTTTAATTTCATTTTTCCTTTGGGTATGTCTTGAGAGTGGCAACTTGTGTGAACATTGCACATGACTATTCTTTCACTGGTTTCTTAGCCTCTCTTGCAGCCTATGGGATAGTACTGTACATCAATACCTTCATATGAAATTTTATATGCAATGGAAATAAAAGCATGGGTTGATTCTGCCTAGTTACTGTATTTGATTTTCTTTTGCAAGTTTTTTCTTTTTTTTTTTAACATACATCCCTTAGTTGTAACATCTTCAGAGAAAAGCGTGTTTCCAGAATAATTTGATTACCATATTTTTGTAATCATACTGTTTTGCATAGATAATGCAAAATAGATGCAGGGACAAATCAGGAAAGTCAGTCGAATGTGGTATTTCATAAAGAAATCTAACCCGCTACGGTGCTGTACAGTTACGTGGGAGGGCATTCAGTGTCATTTTTAAGGACGTTTTACCACTGACTTCAGTGGCAAAAGCAGCCTGTCCTGAGAAAATAAAACTTCAGCTTTAGAGAAACTAGAAGGCTGCGGATTGCCTGGAGGAGCAATATGCTGGGATACCACAAAGGGGAAAAAAATTAATTACCATAGTTAATTATTGACCAGACAATCTCAGCTCTAAATGGACGATAAAAAGAAACTTTCTACAAATACAATTCATAAATGGCAGCATTGCCTTGAAGAAGAAATGTGGTCTTAATGCAGGTCCATCTCTTGAAATGGCTTTCATGCACCTCCCCTTGCTCAGAGTGAGGGTTTTGTTTGCGGGGGTGGTTTGTTTGCTTAAAATAGTTAATGACTGAAAACAAAAAATTCTAGGTCCATTCTTTTCCTTAAGTCTCATCGGTCCTTGTTTGGGATTAGTCTGCAAGGAGTATGAATCCTGAGGACTCCTTTTTCAGTCACACCTTGGTGGCAGAAGAGGCTGCCAAGTGCTGTGCTGGAAGGATGGGGGATGCTGCACTGAGCACGGCGGGGTGGGTGAACCCGGTGGTGCCTGTCGCTCTTGGCAGGCTCATCCTTGCCTGTTCCCAGCAGCTCTAAGGGGAAAACGGTTTGCATACATCACAGCTGTTAAGAGGGGACACAGGAATCTCAAGTTCGTGGTGGTATCAAAACCTTTTCAGTAAGGAGCCCAGGTACCACAGCTGTGCATGTGGTGAGCCTGAGCCTGTCAGGATTAGCCCACTGCTCCTACCTCCTTCGGCAGCACTTTCTCAGTCTCTGTGTATGGCAGTAATAGAACAGGCGAGTTTCAGAGCAAAACTAGCATGCATCCTGTTTTCAGGGCAGATAGCTGCTGCTATAGGCGTTGAACGTGCTTTTGAACAAATGACCTCCATTTCTAATGAGACATACAGTCTGAATAGATGCAGCTTCGTGTGCTTGAGATCTCTGCCGCATTGAAAACAAGTCACAGCTGCTCGCACGCTGTTTACTGCGGTGACCAGCCCAATTTCTCTCTACCTGTTGTTGGTAATACTAGTTTTTCCTGGGGAGGGGAAAAAAAGGCAAAAGTTCAAAGACGTTACAAAAACCTTGAGTTAGTTCAATTTAGTTTAGCCTGCAGGGTAAGGAAAATGTCCAGCTTCCTCCTGTCAGACTGGTTGAGAAATCCACAAAAGTAATACAGGAGGATAGGAAGTCCAAACAGAAATTGGGGACGACTGGGAGCAAAACTTGGATAGGAAGAAGTACCCTCCAGCTAAAATAATCTTGTCTCGTCAAAGGCAATCTGGTGGCTTGGATATGGGCATTAGGAGAACCGAGTTCGACTCTGTCTCAGTTCCCCAGGTACAAAGCTGTATTTTTTTCCTTCTCACAAAGCAAATAGTTTTCTGGAGTTGCTGTGGAGTAAGACCTGTGTATATATTTAAGAATATCAAAAATCGTCTGATCCAATGCGGGCTTTAGCACAGCTTTAAAGACTAAAAATACGTGATGACTCTCTCTGCTAAACAAGCCCTTAGCATAGGAGGAGGAGGAGGAGGAGGATGACGACATCATACCTGGGTAAACAGCCTTTAGTGAGAGTGAGAAGACACGGGATGTGCGGCCCCAGATAGCATCAGCTGCCTAGTGCTGATGAGCTGTGCAGACAGCAGGTGCAGATCACAAACTCAGCAGTCACGTTGCACCGTTACCTCCAAACACTGAGCTTCTCACTCCCACCAGCCCTTCGCCTGTCCTCCTCCAGCATCCACAGAATTCGGGTGCCTGCACTATCAGCATCTCCGATATGCAGCAGAGACCATCATTCGTCTGGAGGAGGCTGTAACAGAAAACGCAGTGCTGTGCACAGGGTACGTTGGGCTAGGCAGAGACAGTTAAAAGTGGCTTAAAACCTTCAGTACCTTCTGATAGTTGAAACTCCAGAAAATTAATACTCCAAATCTCTTACTAACTTGAGTCTTCAAAGCCTCGACTGGCTGCAGGTCGACCAAACCAGGAGCTGTGCTTAAGCTGGCTGTCCTGACCACGGCCAGCGGTAGACCTTTAAACTGTGATGTTGGTTAAAGCCTGACACAAAGCCCACTCCCTGCAAGGGATCACTTGTGTGCAGAGACACTGGGCAGTGCTCCTCCCCTGATGGAAAGAGCAGCAGCATCAGGTTTAGAGCTGCCTTGATCATCCAGCTGGCTGTGGACCACCACTGGCACCTGAGTTTTTTACAGGGCCCCACATAAAGCAGTTCTTGGTTTTAGGATCTTTGCCGTGATGTGGAAAGAGAACAGAAGCACTCTGTGAAGATTTAAAATTGTATGTGTTCATGTATTTATTGCATGTACTGCAAAGACAAAGCCTGCGGCAAACAAAGAAGCAGCCCCAGCCCTGCTTCAAAGCAATGTCCCCCTCCCTCACTCCCTTCCATAAGCTGGGGTAGTATGTTTCTAATAGCCACATGCATCTGGGGATAAAGAATGTGGGACACATTTGTCAGGTGAGAGACTGTCAGGGAATCAGTGATACAGCATGTGTGCAATGATGCCGTGCGATGGCTGCTGCAGAAAAATATCTCTTACGAAGCTGTGCTTGTAAAAGGGCTAAAAACTGCCTAAGAAGCAGTAAACGGAAGGCTATTTAACCAACCTGTAGTGTTGGTAAGGATGTTACTGGAATCGCAGTGTTCAGGTTTGGTAGTGATGCTTGCAGGTGCAGTTTGAGTGGAAAAAAATGCAATGGGAAAATAACAACCTGGAATCTTGTTTTCTAGCAGGATCCAAGGAATACAACCTTTTTATCTTACACAACAGAGGGTTAAGGTACAGTTTGATCATGTGGGCACAGAAATGTGATAGTCCCTCAGTCCGTCTTTTTGTCTAGCAGGCGAAGCCAGCTGCTGGCAAGGGAACCAAATCACTGGAAGGTGACGCGACAAATCCAGGCTGCAGGACAAAGCAACTGCATCAGCTGGTTTCACTCACTCTCTGTGCTTGCAGGTACCTTTCTGGGGAGCAGGACATCACCGTCACATGTGAGCGATGTGCTGTGTGCGCTGGGAGCCACACACACCGCTCAGTGCCACAGATCCTACCCTTGAAGGTATTTAATGGTATCTGCAGTTCCTTTTGGTTTAGCATTGCCTGAGAATGGGCTGGTCCTTTGTGCAAAAGATGGAAGGGGGAGGGCGTGTGGGAAGGAGAGGGACGTGCTCTTTGAAAGGGCTTTTTCTTCTTTTCTATTACGGTAGTTTTCAAACCGTAAAGCAGTAGGTCTATTTATTGCAAAATAGCAAAGTTTGGGGTTTTTTTCAGGAAAAAAACTCCAGTCTGAGCTGACATTCTTGTTTAACCTTCTGCATTGTTCAGCTCCTTCCCCAGGTGCTTACAGGCAGGGAAGTACACCACTGGACTTAGGGATGCTGGCAGGCATGTCCCTCTTAATGCCAGTGCGGGGTCCTGCGCTAGTAAGCAGGGTGGGGTGCGGAGATGGGGCTGCAGCACCCTGGCCATTGCATCGCGCTGTTCACAGCAGCAGCGGTTGTGTGTCACCCTGCGCCAGCAGCGTGGCGTTGGCCCTGTTCTTCTCAGCTGAACAGAGACAGCGGGGTGTGATTGCACGTGTGCCTCTCCAGTTGTTTTACTGAGCACAGTACTCATCAGCCAGGCTGCCAGTGGGGTGAGGGCATCTGAAACGAGCGGGCTGGTCTGCTTCTTACACCCAAATGCACATTTGGGTTTGGGTTGCCTTCTCCCCACATCGTCAGACAGCTGGGTTTGATGGGGTCCGTTCACTGTGTTGGTCGCTGTGGCTGTGTCCAGCCCGGGGAGAAGACGCCCCTGTCGCAGGAACGGATGGGTGCAGCTCACGGAGGGGCGGTCCTCTTTTCTGCTTGTGCCTTGTGACTGAGCTGTGTGCACAGATATGTGCGTGTGCATTTTTAAACGTGTGTCTTTCACTCCCACCTGCATCAAATAACTCAGCATTTGGATGACCTCACCAGCTCCTGAAGCCAGTGCTTCAAGTGCCGCTCTTCCCCTCATCCCTAAGGAAGGCAGTTACGTCGCCTAGGGGCTGTGAAGCTTCCCTCATGCACTTAGTGCTTAGACACTCCCCCCAGCCAACAACTGGAGGGCAACCTGGCCCCTTCCCCCCATTTCTCGCTCTCCGGGTGACACCGTGCCAAAATCCCCGCAGGAAGGAGCACTGCATTGCCAGTGCTGGAAGACACTCTCCCTGGCCGTTGGGAAGGATTTGCAGTTTCGCAGGAGACATGCAGAGCACCGCAGTGGGCTGCGTGACGATGCGTGGCATGCCGGCATCCCACCTTGCACACTCCCAGCCGCTCGTTCTCAGCGGGAGATGGACACTCGCCATATGACATCGCTTTTCTGCAAGGCGCAGAGTTTACGAGGCCGGTTTTCTTCTGCTCTGGTGTTTTTAATTTGCTGAAGTCGTAAGCTCCCAGCTGATCCAACCCCTGCATGTGCTGATACGTGTGAGGTTTTTCTCCTCCAGCTGGCTGGTTTATTTTCATTAAACTGTTAGAAATTCAGGCCTTTAAATGTGGTAAAATTTGGCTACGGCTTCAAAAGTTAGAGGACAGCCATGTAGGCAGCTGGCGTTGGCTGTGTTTCCTGGCGGTGGGGCGGACAGGGGCTCTGCTCTAGCTGTCTCCTGCAACCCAGAGGAATGAGCTGCTTTGCCCGAGGCATCATTTCCCTCACAAGTATTGTCCGTTAAAGCAGCATGATGATTCCTGGCGTATCCCAAGTCCAAAAAGAGTGGCAGATGCCCTCCTGGGATGGCTCTGCTGCCCAACCCCCCGCAGCACCAGGCGACTGCGGGTAGATGAAGGTGCTGCACGGAGCTGGGAGGAGTGCCTGGCAGAGTGCTGCCTTCCGGTCCGCTTCCGTTTAAATAAACAAGTTGGTGTCTGTATGTGGAAGGAGCCTGCTTAGGATGCAGTAGGTGTCAGCTGGCCTGTTTTTTCAGGGAAGAGTATCTCTGTAACACCTCCAGTTTTGCAGGTTACTCATATAAACTGCCCGCTGGTGCAATTAGCTAATGAGATCTCATTGAAACCTATCAGAAAAGGTCTGTCTGGGATTGCCTTGAAGTTGAGTATGAAACCCTCAGGGAAGCATACAAGTGAGGAAAAGGAAGGAGGAAACGTTTCAAGGAAATTTAGGGAAAAACTGGCATGAAAAATTATGAGAATGGGATTATTGCCATCTGGCCAAGGGCTTTGACACTTTTTCACAGGGATACAGCCTCCTGTTGTGTCCTCTGATCTCCACAGTCCCCTGGCACTGTAGGTAGCTGGGCCTTGATGCTGAAAAGCTGTGGAGGAGCTAGGGGGACTGAGGATAGAGTGGGAGAAATGGGAAGAAACCAAGGAACAAAGCCTCACTCAAAGAATCTCTCAGCTGCAGACACTGTGCTGCTCTGGAAAGGATTAAAGAGCTGCAAATCTCAACCAAAACTCCCCACTGTGATCTGAGGCTGTTACGTACCCGTGTGTTGACCTGCACAGCTGCTCTCTTGCTCACGCAGTGCTGCAGCAGACGTGCCTGGGCTCAGCTGGAGTAGTTGATCACTGCTAAATGCAGCGCCTAGGCTGGGATACCAGCTGCTCTGAAGTCATCAGAGGAACGGATCCCCCAGAAAACCTCCAGTACCTTGAGGCCAAAACATGGTGCTGGCAGCAGCCGCAGCAGGAGGGAAACCTGCTGTGCTGCTGTGGGTTGCCCTGCAGTAACGGCTGTCCCCGCTGTCGGGTCGCCCTGAAGTAACTGCTCTACCCACTATCCCCTTGCTTGGAGCCAGCCAGCACCAGACAAAGCAATTTAAAGGGTCTTTAAATCCTAATTCCCAAAATGGGAGTGGGGTGCTACGCTGTTTGCAACGAACTGCAGCCTCTGACCCACAACGCCCCACCGCACTGCCAGGCCGGGGCAGATGTGGTGCCAGGCAGTGACCCCAGCAGGGCCACAGGAGCTGTCCTAGGCAGCCTCCTAGTGCCCTCCTCCACAGTCAGTAATTAGTATTAATGAACACCACTGGTATTCAAACAATCTATCCGTCAGACTGTCCAAGCTGAAATAGCCTTCAGCAGCTTGACTTTGAATGGTACTGGTTGTGGTTGGGTTTTTTCACCCGGCAGGAAAGCAAAGCGACCCTCAAACTTGCATTTTATTGGAATGAGTTGATAGCGTTGTCCCATTTTCCCCACCAAAACTCCCTCTGCAAGCACCACCTGCACAGATATTAATACCAGCCCTCAGCTGTCCAGAGAGACTAACAGGGCTGCCCTTTCAAAACATGTTGTTGCAGATCCCTTTCAGCCCTCATGTCTGACTCAGGTGCCTTCAAGCCTCAGGCCTTCTGCCCCGCTGGGTTTGCGGGTCCTCCCGCCCTGCCAGCTGGGGACGGGTCAAGGTCCCGGCACTGTGTCCCTGTGGGACAGCTGAGGCGACAGTGCTGGAGCTTGCCTGCTCCAGATGGGCTGTTGGCACAAGCTGCCAAGCGGGAGGAAGCGTGGGTGGTGATGCAGGATGTTTCTCTGGCAGGTTGATGGGCTGGCAAAATCATCAGGGCTTCATGCTTGGTGCATGGCAAAAAAATCACAACCGAGTGCAACGGCGATGTTGTGCAGGGACAGGTTGGAGGGTCGTGTGGTGAGCAGGGCGAGGATTTGGTCTACGTGTACTCTTGCTTACCCCCAGCCAACCTTAAAAACCTGGAGGTGTATTTTTAGATATGTTTAAGCAATTTTCTGCTGCCTCTCTGCAGAATCGTGCAGCTCTCCTTGTAGTCAGAGCCCTACCTGACAGCACCAATGGTGGCTTTTTCCTGGTATCAGATGTTAGGGTCAGGCTCCTTTTTGCCAAACGTATCCTTGCGGTGGTACTTAAGCTGTACTGGATTCAGGGAGGACAAGGATGAAATCCCAGTGCCTCCCCTTCCCCTCCCAATATCTGCCCAGTGCAGGCAGTGGGTTCCCACCGCTTCCTGGGGACAGGCCAGGTGCCCACGGGGACCCTTTCTGTAGGTGTGCTGACCCCTGTGCCGTGACCCTGTGCTGCACAACCCGCTGCCGCTGCGGACTTGCGGAGGTGCAGCTGCCAGGGTGGTAATGTGTGTGTCCATGGAGGATGGGAAACGCTGCCTTGGGCACATGCTAATCTCTACACATTCATTTCGGTATAGAGCAGCATATTATTATCAAAAATAGATCAATAGGTGAAAAAAAACCCCTTTGAAACAGGCTTCACGTCCAAAACCCAGTATTGCATTTCGGGTATCGCTGTGTGGCTGCTTTGTCTGTGGGGTGAGGGGAGTCATGTACAGACAACTCTGCCTCTGGTAAGCTGAAATTTCCTCTAGCAGGGCAGTGTTTTACGCTTGATTTAAGAAAAGGGGAGGGAAGGGGTGTTTAATTGTGGGTCACTGGAAATACAGCAAATTACTCCGAAAGCATTAGCGAGAGCGGGTATGAATCACTCCTTTCTCCTTTGTGCTGCTTCAGCTGAACTGCTCCAGTGTTCAGCGTCATTAATAATTAATACAGCAGGGAAGCAGAGCTCGGCCTCGTTGTCTTCTGTCACATCGAAGAGAAGAGCACATCTGCGGCTCCGCACAGCTGCTCCCACGCCAGAGCTCCGGAAAGGACAGTTGGGTGGGGAGAGAAGTAAACGGAACCTGTGCCTCCTGCTGTAGCTAACTGGGGTAGGTGAGGAGAGGTGAGCGCACCACCGAGCCGAAGGGAAGGTGCCCCAGGAGGAGGAAACAAGTGCACAATAGGAAATATGCCTGAGCATCAGCAGCAAGGCTCGCACAGCAACCTACCCATGCTTGTTAGAAGAGGTGGAGGCACAGGGCTTCTGAGGAGCCCTTTATTAACAGCTATCAGAGCCTGAGTTTGTCCATGAAGCAGGTTACAGCAAGATGCCCACCTCCTGGCACCCTGCAACCTCCTGGACCCACTCTGCGAAGGTGCATGGCTCCACTGCTTGCCTGGCCCCCACCCCCACTGGGTATCTCTTGGGGAGGGCTGATGGATGGGTCTGGGCAGGGCAGGGGAGCATAATCCTGGCTGAGCAATTATTTCCAGTGAGCATCTGAGCACAGAGAGTGATGGTGGCGGGAGAGGGATGCTGGGAGCACACTTAGGGTAGGCGTAAAGCTCTGTATCTCACAAGTTTTGACAGAGGGCCCACAGCTTGCTCACAAGGCAAGGAAGGGACCTCCTGCTGTCTCTGTCCTGAGACGTAGAGGGAAAAAGTCATTTTTTTTTCCTTTACATCCTGTGGGCAGCTTGTGTAGATTAAGTCAGGCCCCGTTGAAGAGCAGTGATGAACAACATAACTGTGGGCATGGCAGATTGGGATCCTATTTTAGCTCATCTACAACTTATTTTATCATCTCTTCTCACCAAGAATAAAGAATCAACTCCCTCTGACACAGAGGGACATTAATGTCTGCTTTCTTTGAGCAATTGTCTGCATCAGGGTGGTGGATTGGTGTTTGACATCGGCTGGCAAGCTTTAGTTCAGCATGTAGTTTGTTTTACATCTGTAAAAGGGTTTGACAGTACAGAAATCACTATTGCTTAGTGAGCTTTTGAAACTAATACCTTAGGAAAGCTTATTGTGTTTCTGTCAGTGAAAGACACATGACATAATCTATGCTTGCTGTAAAAAAGCATACATGTGTATATAGATCCCTTATATATTTTTTTCTCATATATATATAAAGTATGTATTTTTAATATAAATATATATATGCATATTAGCTCCGTTTTATATACACATACATATTTGTACACATCTATCCCTTTTTCACTTGTTGAGAAGGGGAAGCTCTGTGTGAGTGAACATGTTTCTCTTGTGGAGTAGTTGCTCTAAGCAGCAACAGCTGCCCTGCACAGCTCATTAGTGCCCGGGCTAGTGAGTCTACCTGGAGCAACTCCAGCAGGTTATCAGGAGTGAACGTCTGGTCAGGCTGTCTATACGAAAGGACCTTCCGTGCAAAAGTGTCAGCAAGAAGGAACATATGAACGTTTATTGACAGCTTCACTGCAAAACCTGGAGGATTTGACTGAACTTTGACTAAACTCACTTCGGCCAGCCCTGCAAGCTATGGTGGGGGTATATGCACTGCTGTGGCTGGTCTCACTCCTCCAGCTCTGCTGCAAAGGGGCAGGGAGCTGCGAGATGAGCACAGTCATGAGTCGTCACCCTCTCCTGCTCCAGACACAAACAACAAAATGCACACACTTAGAAGCAAGATTTAAGACAATTAAATAGATAAACACACACATGTGCATACAAGCTAAGATGTTCCTGTGTTACAGATGAGGAACACAGCTCAGACATTCCTTAAAATGGCTTACAATAACAGCCGTGGAGAGATGTGCTGGTTCAGTCAGGAAAGAGTTAACTCTCTTTACCGGGGCTGCTAGGGAGCTGTGTTCCTGGATGCTGAGAGCAGCACTGGTAAGTTCTTAGCTGGTGCTGGGGAATGCCTGCACTGAATTCAAGGTCTTTCTCCGCTTCCGACAGTGCAGCTGCGTTCCCAGCTCTCGCTGTCTGGCTACAGGCAGTGCAGGGGACACACCGTTCAGACAGCTGACCAGAACTGACCAAGGGGTATTTCATTCCATAGTACATCATGCTTGGGGCATAGGCAGGGAGGGGGTCCGGGAGCCATTACTCTCTCCCCTTACTCTCTTGCTTGTTTACTCCCGGGCACTTGCTAACACTCCCCCTGACTCCTGTGATAGCTGCTTTGCTAACTCCTGTGCTGGCTGATTTGTGACGGGGTTGGTGGGTCTGTTTAGTTTTCCTGGCCGTGCTATCGCTGATAGGGTTTGTTTGGAATCATCTGTGTTAGGTCTTGGGCTCCAGCCCTTGGGCTGCAGCTCTTGGTCTGCGCTCGCTCTCAGGCTGTGGTTCTCGGGCTCTCTGGGTCTGACTCTCACGATTCTCCCCCTCTGCTGGAGGAGGGGAGGGGGATTTGTGAGAGCGGCTTTGTGTTATTTTGCTAGCTGGAGGTTAAACCACGACAGGAGATCATGCAACAGAACTGCCTCTGCCTGGGCTTTGAAAGTATTTCATACATTCCGTATTGGGGTGGTCAGTAAACTCTCAGGGATCAACCAGGTGATGACACTTTAATGGTTAAAGTAGACTTTGAATTTAGCACTCAGATGCGATGAATGGAGTGAGCTCTCAGCCCTATTGCTTGTGTCTTCACCCTAGCTGCAGGAGGAGCAAGACGGCCAGGGAGTTACAGAGGCTGTCTGTACAGACTCGAGTGAGTGGTAATCCACTGCCTCATCTCTCTTTTTTTTCCAGTTTAAATGAAGAGGGAGGGCAGAGCAGGCTCTCTGATAGAAACAAAACAAAATTTCATAACTCTGTCATTGTTCATGTCTGGTTTTTGTTCATGACAAAGTCATTGGTAGTAAGTTTTGACGGGATCATCTTAAAAGCTACTGAATGTGTCAAAAGATGAAAGTTGGTTAATCCTATGTTCATCTAAAATGGTCAGTAGGTTTATTGTATGTCAGTGGGGACACTGTGCAAGCCTGGAGCTTGCTACAGCAGCTGTGGTAAAGGGACTGCCACATCTCTGCCACCCCTCTCCCAGGACTCACTGCCAGCAGTGCTACTCAAAGCCTTGTCTACTCCAACCCCCTTCAGCTTAAACAACGGATGTTAGCCGGAGCACTTTTAGTAACAGAGTGCTTTTTTTTGTACCACCAAACCTGTCCTATGGGAAGCGTGCAAAGGGCTGTCATTGTGGCTGTGTTAGTGACACATTCATTTTCCCACATTCCGCACCCTTACCCCCAACATGTTGTCTCCAACCTTCACTCCTTTTCTTGTCAGGCACTGAGAAAGGATTAAGCATCACCTTCCCTTCCAGTAGCTAGACTGTAACAAAGTCCCTTCCCTGAAGCAGCACTCGGCCTCCGAGAGGAGGGAAGGGGATGGATGAGGTTGCAGCACTGGCGGGGCTGTAACATCATCTGCCCTCCTCCAAACGCACTCCTCTCACCGCTCTCTGGAATAACCCACCTGTCAACTGTATTTTAACTAGTTCATTATATTCCTCACATTTCATTATCATTTCTCACACCTTTCCTCTGACTAAGTCTCTGCTCTCTCACAATTTTGCTGCACACACAGGTCCTTTCCTTTTCGTCTGGGGAATTCAATCGTTGTTGTTTTCCCTGGTCCCACAAGGCTTCTTTGTACTTCATGTATCATGACCTCGATGCTCTCACACCTTCTGGTTCCTTCATTAAGCACTGCAGTGGATGTCATTCCGCTCTTGTTTCTATGGTTGGGGCAACCCACTCACCTCTACCGTGTTGTTTGGAATGGGTACCTATAGCAAGTGATATAGGTAAATAGATACATAACAGACAAACTTCTCCTCAAACGCTCCTTCCTGATAAACATCATTCAACAGCAAGTATTTTCAACCATAAAGGATATCTTTGCTGCTGCATTAGAAATAAACCCTTGCAGCATTTATGCAAAAGGATTTGGGCCCCATTCTCCCATCAGGGCATAAACTGTCTCACTCCTGGTACCAGGAGGTGCAAAGTTTCCTCTGGTGACTCTGGATGAAGTAGATATAGAGTATGTGGGATCTCTGCCCTCCCTGCTATACCCCTGCGGGACGTATGTCTCCCACAGCACACTCATCCACAGGGAACATTGCCCATGACTCAAGCATTGCAATGCAAAGCCCAGCATTGCCGATGACACTGCCACCGAAGGTGGATTTGTGCAAAGATGTGGAAATGTGCACTGAAACGACTAATGTTTGGGTGCATGTTCCCTTCCCTTGTCTCTGAAGAGGAAAGGGGCAGGCAACGTCTCAAACAGCGGAGATGATGCTCATCAGAGAATATAGAAGCCAGCCCAGCGTAAATGGCGCGCTGTCATTGCATACTCCTACCCATCCTGATGGGTGTAGCTGTGCCCACATTGACGCCATCCGTATCTCTGTACACGATGGAGTGGCACAGTTCACTGTGCATGCTCGCAGGCTCTCTGCTATTCACTGCACGTGGAGCTGTGGTCCATCAGTACCAGAACGGCACCTTGCACTGAAGCACCCAGCAGCCTTCTCTGCTGCCTGCAGAACTGCAATCAGAACAAAAAACGGAGGTAGGTAAAAAGCTGAGCCAGTCTTGGCAGATGTCAGCATAGGAGAAAGGTAAAAACAACAAAACAAACAAGAAAATACAGCCCAAGTGCCCGGGTATATCTGTGGGATGACTGAAGGAGACCCAGCAATGTCAAAATTCATCAAGGCTGTTTCTGAGTGTGGAAAAGGTGGTGATCCACTTGGAAAGGGATAGAACCTGAGCTGAAGCCCAGGTTCTGAGCTGCGTCTGTTCAGTGGGGCAAGAGCATCTTCTGCCTGCATTAAAGCTATGTGCATGTGCCTGGAAGAGTGACAGGGCAGAGCAGTGCCTGGGCTTGGCAGAGGTTTACCACTAGCTGCAAAGTTACCTGTTAAATCTAAGATTATATGACTTGGACCATAGTCCGAAGCCCTGCTTGATCCTACCCCTCCTCACACTGCATTTGGTAAGATAGGCACAACCAGAAGGAGTTTGAATGGCATAGACTGGGAAAAGGTGTTCATGCTGACACCATGCCTTACTGTGGTCTGTCTGGGTGGCACCAGGCCCGCTGGCACCAGGCATGTGGTCAGTAAGGAAGGTGACCTGGAATTGCTGTGGGTGAAGGTGGTGTCTTCAGGCAGTCAGACCCAGGTGCACCCACTAGCCTAGCAAATTGTCCATGAACTGGGTCTGACTGAGCAATGCCACGCGGGCACCAAGATAAAATCATAGAATGGTTTGGGTTAGAAGGGATGGAAAGATCATCTAGTTCCACCCACTTTCCATGGACAATGGCAATTGCCACTTGCCATGGGTCCAGTAGACCAGGTTGCTCAAAGCCTCATCCAGCCTGGCCTGAAGGCTTCCAGGGATGGGACATCCACAGCTTCTCTGGGCAACCTGTGCCAGTGCCTCACCACTCTCTCCAGGAAGAATTTCTTCCCAATACCCAATCTAAGTCTACCCACTTTCAGTTTAAACCCGTCACCCCTTGTCCTATCAGTACAGGCCCTTGTAAAATGTCCCTCCTGCCCCTTCAGGTACTGGAAAGTGCTATAAGGTCTCCCCGGAGCCTTCTCTTCTCCAGACTGAACAAGCCCAACTCTCTCAGCCTGTCCCCACAGCAGAGGTGCTCCAGCCCTCTGAGCATCTTCGTGGCCTCCTCTGCACTCACTCCAAATGGTCGATATCCTTCTGATGTTGAGTGCTCCAGAGGTGGACACAGCACTCCAGGTGGGGTCTCACAAGAGCACAGTAGAGGGGGAGAATCCCCTCCCTCGACCTGCTGGCCACACTTCTCTGGATACGACCCAGGATACAGTTGGCTTTCTGGGCTGTCAGCAAAAACTGCGGGCTCATGGCCAGCTTTTTGTACACCAGTACCCCCAAGTCCTCCTCAGGGCTGCTCTCAAGCCCAGCCTGTGCTTGTGCTTGGGAGGTAGATGGGGCCAACCAAGTAAGATCACTGCACGGGAGTGTTTCAAGCAGAAATCGGAGGCCCGGGACACTGGCTGGCCTGGAAGCAGTGCAGTAGGCTCTGACAGGAGTCTGTTTGCGTTTCAAGGTGAGAGGCCCTACAAGGCACTGGAGAAGTGAAACAGAGAGAAGGGCACTGCTGTGCAAGCTGTCTTCCTCCGGATCCTGGATACAGCCCAGGGCTTTGACCTATCTCAACCAGGGATCTCCCAGCCAAAGGAATTTCCTCTGCAGCCTGGGTTCCCCCTGGAGCATGGGAAAACATGTGCTAGTAGCCAAAGTATGGCTGGGTGCCGTAGTGCTAGTCCTGGATATCCTCCCAGTATTTAATTAGAGACAGTAATGAAAATAACATGCTGTTCTCTGCTGCTGAAATGAACGGGGAGCAGTCGAGCGGCAGAGATCACGCCACCAGGTCTACAGGACACTCATGACTCACTCTGCAGCAAAGCACCTGACACAGAGCAAAGCAGTCCTTGGGAAATCCCATCTGTGTCTGAAAGGATTCCTCCTCCCACACTGGAGAAAAAGGAAAACGGGGTGGGGAGAAAAAAAAAAAAAAAAAAAAAAAGAAGACAAGACAGTCATAAGACCTACTTTCCTTTAGGGATATAGAAAAGCAATGTCTGCAAGGCAGTTCTCCCCACAGCCTGTGCCAGCCACTGCCCTAATAAGCAAGCTTGCTGACCTAGATCAGAGCCCATGTATCAGGATGCGAATTGTGCAGTACGGACCAGTGAACAAGCTCTTTGCGGGCATGTGTGTGCAGAGAGCCACAGCTATGGCAGCGCAGGTGCTCCTCCCGGGGGGATGCACGCTGTGACATCTGTGTCATGGGTGCAGCTGTGCAGACCTGCAAGCAGGACACATGCCAGGGCCCCACCATTCTGGGAAACTGCCCCATGCAGAGCCCCTCTGCTCTGCACCCAGCCCTGGCAGCAAGGACCTCTCTCTAGGTACTGAGTGCCTTGCGGAAAACTCATCTGGGCAGGCGATGGAATCAGATTGTGAACCAAGCCGAGGGGTGCCACGCCGACAGCCAACCCCAGGTGGATTCAGCCTTGACAAATCCCCCACCTCACTTGCGTGACATAAAATCCGACGAACAAATACGCTACTTGAACAGAGCTGCACAAAAGCACAGAGACACTGCCGGTGAGTCACCTGCTATTCCTGCCTCCGATGAATCCCCTGACACGCGGTGACAGGCTAATGCCAAACCATGTTGAAGCAAGGACTGATGCCAGCCACCCTCTTTTCTCACCTATATCATCAGAGAAGGTATACATAGCTTGACAGGAAATGAGGGGGATAAGGGGAGACTTATGAAGCGAGGAGTCTGTATAGGGAGGAAAAACAAGGTAGTGTTCAGTTTTCTGCTTTCTGGATGTGACGTGATCATATGAATACCTGTGAAAAGAAGCAACAGTGGCAGGGCAAGGTAAGCATGGATAGCTTTGTTAGTTAGCGTGCACCCAGGTCATGCTGGGCTTTCAGGTGAGTGTGTGCAGTGTCCATTAAAGCAGCAGGAGCTGTGCCAGCCTGTCCAAGGCAGAATTACAACACCTCTCTTGCCCCATTTTTCTGCAGCATAACATCACCAGTCTGACCATGACAGAGCTAGACCCTCGGTTGCTCATGTCCAGGCCACTTGGTGCTGGCCAGTCCCATCTCCCTCATGCTGTGAGGAACAGCTTATTCCCCAAGTGTTAAGCTTTCTGGACTGACACCTGTTGCCCAGTTTCACGCCTCCTTTTTCCACAGCAGACTCAGACTTCACTTACAGTAGTAGTGTTGCAGCTTGACCCAAACTTTTCATTCAGCCACACAGAGGACATTCTTATATGAAAGCAAAAATTGTGCCAAGGGCTGTTTTGTTTACAACTTACTCTTACAGCCCTTGAAAGATCTGGGGGAGGGGGAAGATGCAAAGGGACGAGGATAACAGCCGTAGGTCCCTGTTCTGTGCATGGCTTGATGCTGTGAACTAGCATAAGCAAGCAAACTTTGGCTTGATGTGTTCATCTTCCTCAACATCCTGCTAAAGCTTGAGCTCTGTAGCTTGGCCTGCACCCGATCCCCCACCCAGCACACTGAGGATGTCGGGAAAGAATGGGGAGCTGAAGTTGACATCATTACCACATTCCTGAGGAGGCCGTGGTTAGGGCTGAATCCATGCTGTGACCTGCCGGGACCGCTGTAAGCCACCATGTGCACATCACTTCTGATGCATATCGAAGATACACGTGCGATTCTTCCCCCAAATCAATACAAACTACCAAGCTGTTCAAAACACTGCTTAAAAGTGGGACGTGGGTGGATTGCTGGTCTTCCTGGAGCCCCCATGCCAGTGCAAATTTCATCTAGCTGTCTGGTAATGAGAATCGTAAATGTGCCACGGAAATTTTGGCTCCTAGTTGAAAACAACAGGAACAAGAGAGTGAGTATTATAATGTTAGCTCATTGACCCTATTGAATCACATCCAATACGACCAGCATCACATTGTTGCAAGGCATGGCAATGCCACCTGATCCTAATTCAATCAATTTAAGGTAAGAAGAGTCTTGCTATGCAGACCTCAGGGCACATGTGTAGAAACAGTTATATACCTAAACGATGTTTTTTCTTCCATCTGGAGTTACGCAGGCCTCATTAGAAACATAGAGAGTTTTAAATGCCTGCTGTGGAAAAGGGATTAAGGCTTGCGTTTGGGAAGCTGACTGCAGTAAATTCATTCATGGTTTTTTTTTTCTCTAAGTACTGAAAACGTGTGCTCTAACATACCACCATGTGAAAACAAGCTAAAAGCCAAAAGTATTACACAGAACGGTGGAACAAAATTGCACGTTTGTGGGCATGTGAGGGTTTTTTCTCTTCCCCCTTCCATCCCCCCCGAGATATCTCCAGCTTTTAGCAGCTCCTGCAGTAGGAAAACACGTGAGGTTTTCCAGCCTGGCAGGAAGAAGTGGGAAGCTGGGCACGTTGCCCTGATATCTGACTCGTGCTTCCAGAGGTACTGGCTGAAGTAATCATCCTGAAGGAACATAAAATATCCCTGAGCCGTGGTCAGGTGTGCTTCCTGTGTTTAAACCATTTCTGCACTGTTCCAGGAATGCACGGCATTTTCAGGCTGCTTCAGAATGATAGCGTCAGGGAAATGATTCAGGGGTTTTAAGAGTATTTCTTCACGCCCTGGTTTTACGTCTTCAAAGTGTGTTTTTTGGAGAGCACGGATGAATGGCAGGTGACTCGTAAATGCCTATGTTAAAGATGGGCGCTGGTTCGCATGTCACATACGAACCAGGCAACGTGTGAATCCACTGGTGAAAGCCAGTGACAGGATCTGGTGGGGAAGAAACCGTCACTCCTGGTGACAGAAACACTATAGATACCAAAAGTGGAGGCAGGAATTGTTCGCAGTTTTGACTTCACAGTCATTCAGCTGAGAAGAGCCCAAATCCCCAGCTCCCTTCTCATTTACTTATCCACACACAGACTTTGAGGACTGCAGATCAGGTAACCAGACCTCTTCTGCTCTTGGGATCACGTGTAGCTAGTTGAAGCAGTGTTGGACTGAAAAATAAATCTTCCAGTAGCTGGAAGACTTTTCTTTTACCCTCTTACGCCAAAATACTTTATCTTTCTTTTGGAAAAACTGCCTCTTCTGAAGAGACTTCTTTCTCTAGAGGGTAATTTTTTGTCAGAGCTGGACTGACTGGCTTCCCAGCTGCATTATGATTCATTCTCTTACTAATCATTGCCTACGAAAGTGAAATTTGCTAATATGCACTAGTCCTGTCTGAGCGGACAAGACAGGGGAGTCTCTGGGTGTCTGAGAAAGGGCACAAGGGTGCTACTGAGGTCTAGGACATCCCACCTGAAGTCTCCACATTGCACAAATGTCAAGGTTTCCCTGCCCAGTGTGACACCCGTCAGTACAGCTGCCACGGTGCCACTTAGCGGTGTGGGATTAGACCAGAGTTTATCTGTATAAAGAATATATGAGTGTAGTCAACAGCCTCCCTACATCTGATGAAGCATTTCAGTGGGGAAAAGAGAGGAATCTTAGAGGACCATAAAGCACGTGACAGATCAGTGACAACGTGGTTTCCTAGAAAGCCTTGTTATAGCTCAGGAAGGACACAGTGAAGCATACGCAGGTAATGCTTTGGTGCAAGTGAGCTTGGGGAAGAAGTGGATGGTGCAGGTACTGATCCTATACAATGTGATAGAGGAGACCTGATACACCAAGGTGACCTTTAAAAAGCAGCACCAACATGGTTGCTTCTGTTTTAACAGAGAGACAGTATCAGACCACCAATAGGTTCAGCCTTTTATGAAATTACGGTGCATGGACACATGTCTGGACAGCTGCAGACCTGACACCAATGTCTTTGGCAAGGCAGGAGCAGCTGAAGGCACTGAATAGGTACAGGAGTGAGAAGTACACAGATTCCTTCTTGCAGTGATACCTGACTATTGCTCAAGACCTCCTTCCCCTCCAAACCAAGGCAAGCCGAATCTGGCCACATCAAATCCACCTGCACTGGTCTCTCTCTGTCCCTCTTTTTGAATGGGCTTTTGATACTTCTTCCTCCTTCCTGTGCACACCTGGTTTCCTAAATTTTAAACAAAGATATTCCTCAGGCACACCCACTGATCTCAATGCATATAAATAGAGAGGTGAGGGTAATCTTCGGCATGTAAGTGAATAAGGATTTTGTGGTTAACCATTATATCACTATGGTATCCTAAAGCAAGTAACACACCTACTGTCCATCACGCTCTGACCTTCATTCTACATGCAGCATCACTATAATGCATTTTTTGTATATAAACCGCCATGAACTGGTAACCTTGCAGTAGGCAATTTTGGAATTTTACTGACAAATTCTTCTTTAACTTGAGCATGAAAGGTGAATCAGACTTCACACATTTAATGTGGGCTCATTGGTGTGCTGTGCTGTGTTAATTACCATTGTCTTGTGTTGAACACCTTTATTTACACACACTGATGCTTTTTTCTTGCTTTTTGTGTAGATCCTGACCTTTTTTCAGGGGCAAGGCAACCTTTGTTAACACATAGTAGCAGCAGACAAATTTGTGCTGCTCTGCTGACTCAGAACTATTTAAACACCTCCTTCCCCCACCCTCCCCGGCTCCAACTGAATTAAAAAATCATGTAGCAATGTAAAAAAAATTGGGAAGTGCTTGGCAAGCAACAAATATTTCACTGGGTTATGTTAAAAATTGCTTTTTTCTGGAGACTTCTGTTTCCATTGTGACCATATGAAAAGTGTTTGATGAGGCAGAGAGGCATGGTGGAGAGGAGGCTGACTCTCTTGGGAGGCTCTTTAGCTTTGCTGAAAGGTGAAAATATTACACACTGTGAACTTGCTCCAGAGACAGTCATCACGATAACCGATAGCGAAATCACAGCTGTTTTCACTGAAGACTTACTCCTGCCTTAACCTGCAAATGGCTTTTACTGATGAACACTAAGTGTCTATAATACAGGTAAAACCTTAATCTCCAAAAGCCTAAAATATAAAATGAAAAAGAGGCTGCAGTCTAGGTACTGGAGAATGAAAGAAACTGGAGAATATTTAGAAGATTGAAAGCAGATATTTGAAATTGTTTTTGTTTGGAGAGTTATAGTCTAATTGTCCTGAGACAATGCTCAGTTGAAACTCTTGGAGAAGCCACGATCTGCTGGAAGTGGAGTGTTGTGGGTGAATCTGTTTGGGCATCAAGAACTGGAAGGCTCCATCACAGCAATCAGCATTATCTCATGGCAAGTCCAAGACATTTATTTTTTTCTCTGTATGTCAGTGAGTGATCTAGCTTTAAAGGAATTTGGCAGCGCTAAGAGTAAGAACCCATGAATCCAGTGTAGTTATTCTCGACTAAAATGACAGGAAATGTCTCTCTCATCTCTTTTCCACTCAGGATTTCTCTAGGAGGGACTGCTGCCTGTAGACTTTATTTGACTTTATCCGTGCCTTCCATCCATCAATCAGCAGAGGCATTCCAGCAGAAGTGGTTACCATCTCCAGAGGTTTTTCATGCCCTTCCAACTTGCTGGGATCACTGCTGATCCAGCAGCAGACTTTTGTGCAAAGTCATTCCTGGGCCACTGCATTTCCTGGAGCTGGATTAAGGTAGCCTTCACCCAGCATTAGGACACGCAGCAGGGGGCAACTGACGTCATGAGAGCTTTGGTGTTGTCCCTGGGGGCTGTTCTGTTGAAGAGACTATCAAGTCAGCCACACACCAGCAGGTTTCCAAGGTCCTTCATCAAATGCAGGTGCAGGATATGGCTGTGGATGACCAGAGGTCACGCAATGTGCAACCCCTTTCACCTTGCCCTCCCTGGCCTCCAAAAGTTCTGCTTCCCTTTGCAGAAGGGCAGCAGGGCAGTACCTTCTCTTGCTCCAAAAGGGGCCACAACAAAGGTGCCTGGTATGAAAAATGGGATGCTTTCATGGTCTGAAGCAGCCCCATGTTCTCTGTTTCAGATTTTCTTGTTTGCACTTTTGACTCAATTATCTGCAAACTTTCACAACCTGCTCCGTACCTGATACTTCCTACTTCTCACATGCCATTTCCTTCACCCAGTCACTTCATAAATGGCTCTCTTTGCTGCCACGTCTCTCATTAAGGTCTACTTTGCAACCCCTGCCATGCTGCCCCTTATGGTTACAAGTGCCTCTCCCTGCCTGGCATCTGGGACCTCCTCCAATCTGCGGGGAGGCCCCACGCTGCTTCCTCAGGCCTCACCAGTCAGTCTTGGTGTAAGCTGCAAAACTGAGAGCTGGTGGGAACTGCAGGGATGCAGAACCAGGATGGTGCTGGGAGCAGGGATGAGCTCTCCCCTGCCAGTCTTGGCCTCCTGGGGAAACAGGGTTTTTACAATACAGCCAACTGATGGCTGAGATAAAGCAGGGACATACAAGGGTGAAAGTGGAAAGGGCAAATCCCTTGGCTGGTCACAGCAGTCCTCCCCAGGAAAAGCCACTGCACAGCGGACTGATGCCTGAAGTGAGTTGCTATGTCTCACCACCGCTCCTGGGTTTCGCTTTTCCTGTTTTTAATGCTTCATGCTCTTGCAGGCAATGATTGCTGCTGTTGCTATACAAATTAGAGCTGGACTGTTTCTCCTAATCACTTTCTGCAGGCATATTAAGGCAGAATGCTGAGATCTGGGAGCACAGCCCTGGCAGAGCCAGACATGGGCAGAGCTGTCTGTGGCTGTTGGGCTGGACCAAGCTCTCTTGTCTCCCCTGTGGAAAAAAGTAGTACAAGGAGTCACATCTTTAAATTAGAATTGATAGGGAAGACTGGGAGGGAGAAACCCATGGCATTAGTAGATTTTGCGTGGAACATAAATCTTCCCCTCCCTTCCCCCTCCGTGAGCACATTTTTGGGTAGCAGCATTGGCAGTGCCTTTTCCCTCAGTCGTCGCTCCTGGCCACTTTGGCACACAAAGGGCAAGAGCACATGTTCCTCCCCCAAAACCCTTCAGAAATTAGGTCAGCATCCTTTCTGGAGTCATAAGGCAGCACTGGGACTCACGCCCTGTGTGTGTATCCCTGATATTTCTGCGTTTTCTACAACACAGGTTAAGAGGGGACAAGACCAGCACTGCATGAAGGGAGACTTTGTGCTCCCGGCTGCCCGCCCCACCAATGCCATGAGACCGGGGCTGGGGAACCCACACGGCTCCCTGGTGAGGGCAGGAACATCCAGCATTGTCTGGCTGAGCTGAGCATCTTCTCACCCTGCTTTCTGGCTCAATAAGCGCAGATTGGCAGGTTGCAATATTTTAGATGTGGGTGATGGAATGAGAGAAGCACCCTCTTCTCCCACACGTATTTTAGGTCAGCTGAGAATTTTCTCTCTCAAAAGAAACTGGAGTTTTAACCTCCAGTTAATGTAAATGTCAGCCCAAAGACTCCAGACCTTTTGCGGATTGTAGCCTCATGCACCACATGTGTCAAAGCAAAGGTAGCAAGGGATTGTTCGTAGAGTGTTTCCTAAACACTGTGTAAAGCTTCCTTGCTTTCCTATCTTGGCAAAACCCCTTCCTGTGGCACCTTCTCCACAGGAGAGTGGGATGCATTTGGCTACAAGGACGGGGGGAAAGGTGTTTCCTATCCCCTCACTGGAAACAGCACTTCCCCAGTCTTATCCCTGGGGTCACAGGTTGGACAAGAAATCGGGGCTGGGGGTGGGGGGGAAAGGCACGAAACATCCGCTCACCCAAACAGCACGCCCTGCACCATGGGCCCACATAGCTTTAACGTGTGTTTCCCCCCCTCTGCAGCTGCTGCGGGTGGAAAGCTTTCGCCGACGGCCAGCCCCCTGCCCAGACCACTGCAGGCTGCAGGTCCTGTGCAGCAGCACCTCCAGCTTCTGGCTGGGCTGCAGGACCTGAAAGGGAAAGCCTGTTTGGGTGGCCCTGCGAGCCCACCTGGAAGTGCTGGCAAACGCACAGCTAACCTTGCTGTCTGAACAAGCATGCAGACGTTTGGGTAAGCCTCCAAGCTTGTCAGCGGCGAGGTGTTTCTGGCTATGGAACCATAACGTCTTGTCTTGAAGGTGGTTGGAAATGATTGAAGAGTCGCTCGGCACCAATTTTCCAGGGAGTGTCTGTCCTTCGGTGCTCGGAGCAAGGCTGACAGCATGGGAGGTGTCAGGGGCAGATGGAGCACCGCGGTGCTGAGCTCATGGCCGGTGCAGGGCAGAGATTGGGATGCCTGTGAGGAACGGTGGGACAGCATCTTTGGTCACTTTATATAGATGGGAGAGCTGACAGCATGAAGTATTTCTCCTTCTTGCTCTTCCTTCACCTAAGCAGCAGCTCTGAACACACAAAACACACATCTCGGATGCACTTGGAGCACGGACAAAAAACCCTACGCACCAGACAATAGAAGGGATGAGGCCAATGCATCACGGAGCTTTTAGGCGCCCATCTCACAGCTTTCCTGGAGTCAGATGCGTGGTTTGGGGAATCAGAAGAATGACAATATTGAAATCAGTAATTGAAGACAGAGTCGCAAAGGCGTCAGCAGCTGCCGTCAAAATGTGCGCTGCGGGCGGAGCGGGATGGGGTCCGCGTGGGAAAGGGGGAGATGAACTCATTCCCACGCTTGGATCCGGACAGGTAAAAGGTAGCGGACACGGGTGTCTGCAAGGGGTTCAGCACAGCTGAAGGAAAAGGCCTTGTCGCCACATCGTGGCCAAGACGGGCGGCTCATTCCTGGCGTGCAGAAAGCTTCCCTCCTCCCTTTTCTCTGGAAAGGGCTGTGCTCAGGCGTGAAGCCAAGCCGCGGGGAATTAGATGTGAAAACGTAAGCGAAAAGGGCCACAGCGACTCCCGAGAGAGGCGGGGGGGGGCTCTGCGGACCCTGCGGGCTCTGCCCCGGCGCTGGGCCGTGCCGTGCCGTGCTGGCTCGGGCGCTCCCTCTGCCGCCCGCCTCTGCTCCCAGCACGGCCCCGGCGTCAGATGATAGCGCCCGCCCTGCGGCACCCGAGCAGAAAACGCTGGTCAAAAGGTGGCTGCCCCAGTTACAGCCCCTTCTAGACCTAGAGCTGCGCTGTCCCCGGGGTATAGCAACGCTCCTCTGTACAGCCTGTTCTCCATCGGCCCCTCCTTGGCACGGCTGTGGTAAGGCAGGGGCAGGCACTCGGTGCGGCTGCACGTGGTCACCGAAGCAGCAGTGCGCCTTGAAAGCTCGCCGACACCCCGCTTCGGCGCTTGCTGTGATGGGGGAGCATCACCCCATCCCGTACGGAGGGCCTGCGCCGCACGCCTGTTTGCCATGTGGCTCGCGGTGAACAACCGGGCGACGCCGCAGCCTGGCTTGGTGCTCAGGCCTGAGGCTCAGCTACAGAGATCAAAGTGATGGGAAAAGTGAATTTCGCACGATGGGGCAGCTCAGTCTATCGACCCAGGCTGAGCAGCAGCTTGGTGTTGAGCAAGCAGGTTAAAAATGGAAACTTCTTCCCTGAAATGACAAAACTGCTCCCAAGGCAAAAAAGCTGTATGGAGAAAGGGATTTCTTCACTGAACAAAAGAAGTTCAGTGTTTAAGCCCCAGAGCTGGTCTTTTTAAAGGGTAGAAACTATTTTGATTTGTTTTGTCCTAATTTTTAGGTCAAACAAAACATTGTCATGTCTTAATCAAAGTATTTTAGACATGTTTGCTGACCCAAAGCGGGCAGTCCTTCCAGCCTCTATGAACACCTCAAAGTGACATGCAGATTTGGAGCCCCTTTGTCTGCATGGATGTCCTCAGCAGCTCTGGGGTGAGATCCCACACTTGCTTCTGTCAGCAGGGCACTCTGCCAGCTCTTCCACCTCCTTCTTCCTCTTCATATTCCACAGATTGCTTAATTTCCCCCCTTTACCATCTATTCCCTGACGTCCCTGTTCTGTCCTGGTATTCACCAGCTCTCCTCACAGCTCTACGTGTCCCTGACACTTCTTCTACCACATCCCCTGCTGCTGCCTAGCTCCAGCTGCGTACCCCAAAGCTGCCCCTTTTCATCCTGCCTCCTGGCTGTGCCCGGGGTGAGCTCTGGTGCCCACCTTTCCCTGTGCATGCCACATCCTCTGCCCTCTCCCGTGGTTTCTCCCAGTATGGATCCCTGTGGTGTTCCTAAAAACCCCAGTGTCGATGGTTGCAGCCTCTGCTGGATGGGATCAGTTTCTGAGATAGCCCCTTTCTAAACGGCTTCCAGTTAGGTAGGTGATGAGTAGTCTGTGGAGGCGAGTGGATGTGCTGGTGATCACAGTAATACCCCTAGCAAATACAAAAGTAACAAGTAACAACCACCCCTTGGACAAGCAGATCTCCCCAGCCTGAAGAAAAAGGCCAGCAGTGACCCCTCGGCCTGCAGGGACAGTCAGGAAAGTCACTTCTGATCCAGATTCCTCCCAGCTGGTCTTTTTGTAGGCAATTTAATACAAAAATGATAATTTTCCCCTCTCATGTGCCTGAGGGACAAGGAGAGGGCTCTGCCAGGTGTCTCCGTGCAGCTGCCGTCTGCAGCGAGGTGCGTTTGCGGCACACACACATTAGAGGGCTATCTAATGCAATTATAAACCGCACAGCAGACAGGCATCCACCGCTCCTTCCTGAGAGGCCTGGGGAAAAAGGGGACTGGGAGGGACCTGGGAGAGATCTGAGCCAGTAGCACCTGTATGGAGTGCTGGGTAACACAAGGGCTGGTTCTTGGTGTGAGACCAGAAGTGACGGTCAGTTAAAAGACATTTCTGGCATTTGATTTTCGTTTCAGTGCAGATAGAGGCAGAAGGGACGTAGCAAGATTTTTGGATGAGTCCATCAGCACAGGGCAGTTCAATGTCATGCTGAAAGAAGCCTACTGATCTGAGGGCTGGCATTGCTGACCACAACTGCATGGGGCTGCAGTGGCCAGTCCCAGTGACCACCCTGTGTGACCTCTGTACCCAGACAAGTGGAGCCCAGGGTGTAAGACCTGTGACAAGCTTTACCAGGTGCACACAAAAGGGCTGTGAGTTGCCAGAAACACTGAGACCTCTAAAATAGACAAAGGGACTAGGTCATTCTGGATTTAATAACTTTACTTCTATTCCTGAAGAGTATTGCTTTTACACCAAGATTTTGTACAGGTCTGGTAGGCCCTCCTCTTTCTCTTTGCCCACACCTTCTTCTAGCACTATGGGGTAAAACCATTAGAACTGTGTGAGTCCCCACTTGCTGGTCTGGGGCAGCACCTTCCAAGCAAATGCAGGGCTCAGAATCCTTGTGGCTGGAGGGTGAAGGGTGGCTGAAGGCAAACAGATGACCAGGAAAGAAGCTGCCCACAAGATCATAGTTTCCGTTGCTCATACTTGGAAGTGGCTTTGCACAGTATCCCTGGTCGTCAAAACCATCCAGGCCCAGCTGCCTTTTCCTGCTGTGGCTTGTCTCTCATCATCATCGTGCGCATATGCTGTGGCTTATTATTGGAGTGCAGCATTTATCCGCACCTTTCCTGGTACAGTGAATAGTTCTTCTGGTTATGTGACCTCATTTTCAAAAAATAAGGCTCACTTCCCAGAATCGCAGCACTAAAATGCCACAGTTTCTCTATGGAATATAAGTGGTAATTGGGCGAGAAAGCATCTGTTTGCCCAGTACTGAGAGGCCAAGGCCACTGACCTGGGCTCACGAGGTTATCTCACCAATAAGCTCAATGCAGGGGGAAAGTTTGTTGCCAGCATATCTCCAAAATGTAGTTCTGTGATTTCTCTGTTTCGCTTTGGTGCCGGTTGCCAGGCATCTGTCATGCTGAGTTAGTGATTTCTGCCTTATGGAACTGTGCAGGCACGGATTACCTTTATCCAAGACTGGTAATGCTAGAGGGAAACTTAGCAGCTTAGTACGTTATATTTCTGTCTCCCTCTGAAATATAATAGTGAAACCAGTATCTGCTAGTGCAATAGAAAAAATCCCTGCTCTTATATGTCAGGGATCTCTATTATTTTGTTTCAGGAAAGTAATTAGTAGAAGAAAACTGGAGGTCACATGCAGAAGGGCAGTTGGGCAATTTCCAGTGTGAAATTCTCATTTTAGGGCCCCCTAATAACATGGTATGGAAAGCACCCTTATAAGAAAAGCAGACAGCAGACAGCCTATCCACCAAAAGTGTAGGAATCATGAAATGAGAGGCTCTGTCTGAAATCTGGTGCATGCCCTGACTTAGGTGACCTCTTTCCTGTAGGCTTGCAATGGTCACCAAGTACCTCTGTCCTGATAGGTGGTCCCCATTCCCTGAGCAGTGAAAGGAAGCTGTTTAACAAGCTTGCCAGTGATGCTCCTGCAGATGTTTTTATCCTGCACAGATGCAAAATAATGTTTGTTGCATGTTGACTTTAGTTATACCTTAGTGTTTTCTGCTTTGCCAGGTGGCAGGTGGAAAGTTATGCTCCCTCATGCAGGGAAGACATCCGAGAACTCATTTTCCTTTTGTTAATTACTGAAGGGAGACGCTTCCATTTGAAATGGTCTTTATTTTCTACACAATTTCTGATATTGATCTCCATCAGAAATAAAAAGGGTGGCCCAAAGGCAAGTTCCACCTGAGACACCCACCAGATGTTGCCTGAGCTGATGGCCGCCCCGCTGCTGGAGGGCAAGGCTGGCTGGGCAGCGTGTGGAGCCGTGCAGGCTGCACGCGTTGTGCTGCTGCTCCGCAAGGGACCTGGTGCTATCTGCGTCAGGGGCTAAGCTTTTTTCCTGCTTTGTCGAGTATGAAAGGTAACAGTAAAAATGGAGGCATGCTGGGGCCAGATTTGCTATTTGCATCTTCATGAAAGAAAAGCGGGGCAGGGTTTTAAAAAGTGGCTGCCTGAGGTTATATTCCTAAAATCTTATTTAAACTTTAAAACTTCAAGAGGCTGGTGAGAGGCAGACATCCTGTGTGGCATCCCCAGATGTTCTACAGCTATTCATAGACTTACTTTCTAACCACAGGCGTTGGTTTGAAACAAGTGTGTACGCACTTCCTGGGGCCTCAAAAACCCCAGCATGGGCTGCAGAGTGAGGTTGCTGCGCTATGAACGTGCCTATGTCTGTGCCTAGCCGAGCTGTATTGGGCTAGCTGTGCTGCATCGTGAGGGGTGGTAATTTGCCTGCTCAGGGTCACTCTTTGTGTGTGCTTGGACATGAGGAAAAGGCAGTGCCTCCTCAGGGGAGCATGTTCCTGCCTAGGGGAGCCCCCAGATACACTCCCCTGGGTATCTAGGGGTTGTGAGTGTGATAACAGAGCTTCTAACTCTCCAAGAAGATGGCTTTTATCTTCCTAACAACAGGGGGTTTGGGTGGGGCTTTGGCGCTTCCACACCTTTCTTCTATGCTTGGAATGGTCTCTGGTCTTTTCCATCCTCCTGCAGCGGGCTACAGAGCTGCCTGAGCGCATTCTTGGGCTTGGTCACTTATTGGACTGGCGTGTCTCCTCATCCTGCCACTCCTCCAGCTTCTCAAGCCCCAGGGGAGCACTGGGACCAGACCCTGGGCAGACCCACTGGCTAGGACATCACAGGGGAGAGCACCTCACACCAGCTTCCCTCTGCCTGGGCTGGCCACTGATGATGCGAGTTCACCATGGCCTAAAGAACATCTTTTCCAGATGTCAACCAGTTCTTCTGGCTTATCGTTTAAATCTTCATAATCTTGCTCGCGTGCAGACACACAGATAGAGCAGGCAATTGATAAGCTTTTTGAAGGCCTCTTTGTTTTTCACTTTACAGCTCAAGAGTCGCACAGATCACTTACAAAACCCACTAACCTCCCGTTCCCTTAGCTGCCTCAGCTTTCTCAAAAGCTTGCTGAGTCCTTTCGGCTGGGTGTAAGCCACGGCTTGTCTCTCTTGATTTTGGTGGGTCACATTGCTAAGTCATTCACCCTCACTTCACTGGTGCATTCTGCCTGTTTGCCCTTTTTTAATCAAAGTTGGGAATCTTTTTTTGTGCTATTTTGTATCTTCCCTTTCCACCATCTTTTCTGACATATTTTTCTTTGGTGGTTAGGAACTTTCTGTCTCCAGCCTTATGACTGGAAATAAGATAAAAATGGGTTTTCTTGAGCAAGAAACACCTGTTTTTGAGATAGTATTTATCCTAGTGGATCAGCATTGTCCTCCATCCATCTGTGATTTTCTCTAGGCTAGTTCTATATGTTAGAAGTCCCAGCATATTCAAAGTAACAGCAATTCAAGCCCACCATAGTTCCAAGGTAGCCATCAGAACTCGCCTGTCCCTTCCCCGTTATCCTCCCCCTCTTCCCCTCATTCTCTTGCTCTTCCCAGTAGGCAAAGAAAGTACATTAGGGCCAGACTCACAGAGCAATGGCATGAGGATGGTGGATGGAGAAGACACTATGTTTGCTGGTAGCCAGGAGGAATGAAGGCGTTTCATTCTCAGAGATGATTGGATGACAAGAGTCGGTTGCAGAAAGAGGAGCTCTATGAGTAAGGGCAGTGAGCTGTACAGACAGACCCCTCAGCAGAAACCTGCTTAGAGATATGGGATCCCAAGCACTAAGCTAAGAAGCCCTTGGTGCCAAGTGAGAAGTAGGCATTAATCAGGAAATGATTACATTGCAGATGAGAGAGTAGGAAAACTGAAGGATTTGGTTGAAACACAGTGGAACCACGAGCGGGAATGTGCTAAAGGAGTTTGCATGTGGATTAGGGTGAGCAGGAGCTGGGGGGGGACACAGGCCACAGTGTGACCTCTTCAACAGATGGGTTGAAGATTATGACTCATGTGGAGGAAGATAAATTCAGCAGTCACAGCAGGGTTCAAATGAGCAAAAGAGCGTGTGCATGTCTAGAAAAAAAGCAATACCTGGACAGTGATATATCACAGTTTGTGTGTAATACCTCCCACCACAACTCAGATGGCTCACTGGGGGTAAGATTACATGACCAAGTAAGAATAGCATCCGAAAGGCACATAAACTGTTTTAACAGTTTGTTTTTAACAAAAGTTTCTTTTGACTTTTCACTGTTAAACAAGAAAAAAACCTTCACCCATGTTAAAGGGTCAGCATATAGGCTGACCAACAGTGTGCTTTTCAAAGGGAAACGTCTCCTCTTTCTCCTGTGTACTCCTGGGGCAAAGTCTCCAGTGAATTCTGTGTCGTTCAGACAGAACTACAAGTCATCAGTGCTACTGAGAAGGTCTTAATGAAATGAATTATTGCAGGTGTGGTATCCTTGTCCTTTATTTTGTCAAAACTGAAGTCATTGTCACCCGGTTTTACTAAGTGAAAGGATAAAAATGGAGGAGGAGGGTAAGACCACATCACCACAACTGAGATATTCATGAATATAGTCTCTTGAATATTTATTGTAATTGCAAAAGGAAAAGAAAACTTCCAACAAAAAAGTAATCAAACAAAATCCACTTGGTATACAGAAGTCACATATAAACAGAATATTCAATGGAATACACATGGTCTCTACGTCCACATAGAAATAAAACTCTGCACATGGGTAAAAGTTGTACTTCACGTTCAGACAAGAGCTCCTGTGGATGTATGCAGAAGATTCACAAAATATGTCACCCAGCAGCATGTTAAACTAAGGTAATTTTTAGAACCACAGTAACTATATTGCAGTAAGAGTCGGGGGAGGAGGGACAGATTGAGTCTCACCCACTCACAAATGTATACTAAGCAAGTACTTCAAATTTTCTTCAGGAACAATTCAGCAAGCAAGTTAGCTTGAGGGAGCCAGAACAGCTACATATTTCAAAGGTAAGCATTTATCTTTGTGTATGTAATCACATTCTATGAAGAATAATAAAAATGCTACGTAAAATTATCTGCCAGCCCTTGAACAGTCAGGTCACTTAGCAATAAAACTTTAGGTAAAGCATTGTCAGTCCCGTAGCAGTCTGTATATCTCTATTTAAGTGGTATTTCATATTATGACTGTTACTTTATCTGCCAATCAGCTACAAAGATGTCAATAATTTCCTATTTTTATTAAGCAATCCCAAATTTCTCTCCACACACATTTTCATTTCACTCTGGTCTGTATGATTTTGCAGACATTTTCATCTCGAAGGTATAAAAATTGAGAATTTTAAGGGCTGGTCAGGTCATTGCAAGTACTGTCCTGTGCCACTTAATGCAATCTGGCTACTTTGCTTTCTCAGAGAAACTATTTGATGACATAGGAATGGAAATTCATGATACTGGTTTCCAGTAGGCCTTAGAGTTTATTTCTTTTCTTGATCAAGCTAATTAAAAAAAACCCCCAAACTTAAATCAACCTTGTACATTGTCGAAAAATGCATCAGATCAAACTAAAAATCTACTTAAGTCTGTCCCTTTTAGTGTGCTACTCTAGAAAAGAATTTGTTATGAAAACTGTTCAGCAAAACCAGTTACTCCCCTCAGCCCAGACTCAGTGGCCTATCTCTATTTATCAAATTCCCAAGGCAAGCAATGAGAACGAGCTTACCCTCTGCAGCGTCTGTGGGCCCAGCTGGGAACCCATGGCAGATTGGTGATTCAGGGTTTAAGGTCCCAGATGTACCCAAGGGTTTTGCTGAATAGTGATGGCCTTGCTTCTGTGCTTAGAGAACGATCAGAAATATGCAAGGATAACAGGAAAGGAAAAGGATCATGGGATGTCTCCTTTTAATTTCACAGTTAGATCCTGGGCTGCATTTTGTTTCCACTTATACCTCAGTTTGATTGCTAACAGTGGAATTGTTCAACATCGAGGACCATGTAACAGCTGAGTGAAGCGCTTGGGTCAATACATTTAAGGATGTATCTTCCATCTTTAGGATCTAGAAAAGTTAAGAAACTTAATTGGTAGAAGTGACTAATTAAAGTCACCATCCACTGTGCTGGACCATTTTGACCTGTGACCTTCAAGCTGTTCCCCAAAATGTTAACTCAGGGTAAACCAACTGAAGTTTTCTGAGTCATCTGCAGTAGTACTTGGTACTCCTATTTAATATTTCAGGTATTATGAGTTAACTGTATCAGAGTAAAGAAAACATGCCCACATGATATTATGCAATAGAGGCAGACAAAGCATGTAACTGATTCGTTAAGAATAAGTAACTTGCCATAACTGTTGAGGTCTAGGAGGTTCTTTTAATGCTCTAGAGAACATGCTTTAAAAATATAGGCAGATAGTTTAGAAATGGTTAAAAGCATCTTCTGACTGAAAGCACTGTCCCACTAGTGTCTGTGTAACATGATCATTTTTAAAAAGGACACTCACAACTCTAAAAGTAAAATTGACATGCACTTGCAGTAAACACACAATTGTCTTTTACCATTGTCTTCTATATGAAAAATAGTTTAAAGGACTTAAGAATATTCTTACACTACACTGGTAAAGTGTTTACTATAGAAATTTTACTACCAGACACGTACATCTACTGAAAATCTTAAGCCACACAGGCATCTTCAACAGCTTGTCACACATACATGACACTTCTCCCTTTCACACAAGTTTATATACACTGAGTAAGTAATTAAATATTGCACTTATTGGCCCATGATTCCTCAGTACTGAGGTTTTCAAAAATAGAAAACATATCTATTTTATAACATATTTTCATGCAACATTTAAGACATTTGAATTCCACAAACACTAGTATATAGGTTACACACTCTGACAGTCCAACTGAGCCACGACACATCTGACATTACTGACAAAATATTAAACAGGAGTTACAGCACAAACATTTCACTAACACTAGTTGCAGGTACATGTCAGAATTACTCAAGGAAATTTATCGCCAGAAGTGGTAAGCAATATTTAGCTTTCATTTCTGCATGTTAGGCATGATTCTGAAGTTACTGGAAGATTAGGACATTTGCTTCCCCTCACAACCAAACACCAGGTACCTTATTGTACAAAGGATAAGTCATCTACATCTGCTGGAACCATGGATAATAACCATGGGGAACCTGCAGTCTGCAAATGTAACCCAGCTGATTTCTGGTGCTAATAAGAATCTATGGATAAATTCCACTGTGGCATCCACAGGTCATAGCGGGAACTGAATGAGTGTCAGAGACGTACTGCTGTGCCTATGTGTATACTGTATGTGTGTAGTTACAATTTCTGCTTTAATGAACATCCATGGATAAACAAAGTGGAAAAAAAAAAGAAGAAAAAAAAAGGAAAAAGAAATGCTTAAATTGCAAAGGTGAACTACATTTAGCAAACTGGTAGAAATCATTCAGATCATGGAAAGAATTTGCCACCTTAGAGAATCTGGAATCAGAGTGCACTGAAGAGACTATGTGTATGGATTAAATGGTGTAAACCAACACAGCTCAATCCCCAGTTGTCATAAGTGAAGACGTGTTGCTTTACACCCCCTGAGGGTTTATCTGTAAGGATTTACATACTCATGGTCTCACACTGCTAAACTGGTCATCCTGAAGAAGAACTAGGCTCATATACTGTGTGTCTGTCTACACGAAACAGGGAAGGAGGAATCTGTCTGTCAGCAGAACAGTGATTTAGCTGATGCCTTTAAAAATGCAAGTAATAAAACGTGCGTCTAACAAACAAATATAGAAAACAGTAGTTCTGGGCAGGGGGTAATTTAGGAGGGGTCTTCTTTTGGAATGCAAATACAATATAATTCATCTGCAAATGAAGAAACAAACGTTTCATCATCAGATGTAGAATTAGTACCACCATGTTTTTCCAAAAGTGACAATTAAACTCAAAATATTCTCAAAGTTTGGATCAAACTCCAGCAGATTTTGTGCACTTCACTCCTAAAATAAAGAAGGTGCAGATGGGTCAGGTGAATATACAGAGCTGAGCAGATGGGGAAGAAAACTTAATCTTTCACACTGGTGCTCTGAAAAGGCCACACAGATGTAGTTACTCAGGTAGTTTCTCTAGGCATTACATTAAGTATAAGCACAAAGGAACACAGTTCCAGGTAACAGTCATGTACACAGCTGTTCAGGGAGAAAGAGTGTTTTTTGACAGAAAATTAGGCTAGCTCATATGTATTTCCAACACCAAACAAACAGGTCTAAATAAACAAACCACCACCAACAAAAACATACAATATTAAGTTAGTTGCGCTATAAGGACCAGAAGGCTTGTGAACATGAACCCTTATCAGAACCAAACCCACACATCTGAAGGTTGAACCCAGCAGGGCTTGCTAGCTGTTCCGCAGGTCAGTGCCAGGAGGCACCGCAGGAACCAGTCACATCCCGTTCTCTTGTGTGCTCCCAGGGCATTTGTTGAGCACTGGTTTGATCATGCAGCAAGCAAGACACTATCAGGGCATGACAAGGCTGGTGCATTACCCATGAACAGGACTAGCCTGCTGCTAAAAGCAATAGTCTAGACTGTAACTTGGAAAATGGGTGGTGCAGTGTTAGTTCAGCTGGCACTATGGAGCTCAGGAACCTCAGCCCAAAGGTGTCAAATCTCTCAGAAATTTAACATGCTCTGTGTGTCAAATGCCGTTTCTCACCAAGTGGCCTAAATCTCAGCTGAAGGGGTTACCTGTGGTTGGACCAATAAATCCTATTTCTGTGCTAAGAGTGACAACAAATCAGAGTAAAGTGTGAGTTCTTTTTCAGAAGGGATTGTGATAAGGCTGAAAATAGTTTTGGATCTCTTACCCCAGGTTTCAATTTAATGATCTAGCCGCCTTCCATCACTAAAATAGAACCCTTCTTAGCCTGGTACTTTCTCTTGGTGGAACTGTGCTGCACCCGTGGATAGATCAGGGTTATAACCAAATCCTGCTTGTCTTCTCCAACAGCTCATAATCAGTGACTATTGGATATGAGTGAAGAATGAGCCATTCATTGTTTACATTTTCGTCGTTGATCAGGTTGGCATGGCATTTCCAAAAGCGTTCAGCCTAACTCTACTTGCGTTTAAGAAAATTGCAGTTCTTACCATGTAAGTCAGCAGGAGCTGAACTAGATTGAAGGAGCTGAAGTAGATTGAAACATGCTGCTTTTGGATATCCTACCCTATGAACAGGCCAAGGCATGATTTTAAATAGAATGAAAATCCCAATCCTGGTACTTCCCCCAGAATTCAAACTAAATGTTTAGAATGTTTAGGGAAGGGATAGTAAGTTATTTCCCAAAGTCTTCCTGTCTTTTGTGTTTCTGTTCAATAGCCAGGCTTCAGCTGAGAGAGGTACTGCGATCATGATGTTCCTGATCTAAATCTGACCACACTTCATAGTAGAAAACATATTGCTTAGAAACATGTGGCTGCAAAAGCCAACCTGTGATGGGAAATGAAAGCCTTCTTTTCCAACAGTAGGTAACCCTGATTGTTAAGAAAAGGTCGACCTGAACTTCCACACATTTTCAATTTCAGAGGAAGGGATGATATGCTAAACTGTGTTTGATGGGAAATCAGCAGGTCATCCATCTAACCTCCTGCTCAAAACAGTGTCACCTAAGAAGTCTGAGCAATCTGCCCAGGGCTTTAGCCTGTGTGGTCTTGAAAACCTCCAAGGATTTGATGTGAACACTTGAAAAATTAAACTGACTAATTCTGAACTCTATGACAATGTCTGAGTGTCAATACAAAGATCCTAGGAGTTTTTGACTACTGACTGGTTCTCCTGCTGTGCTTCAGATGAGCCTTCTTCTTACAGCAGAAGGATGGGAGTCCAGAGAACAAGGTTACTCTGGGAGCTCCTTCCCCCATCCATCCCAACCCATGCAGAAGGTCAGAGGTGTTGGGAGGCCTGGGACTTTAGTTTTCTCAGAAATGCGAATGAGAGATTCTCCCTCCTTGATTTTGCTGTTACTCTTCTGCCCAGACTCTTGATGCAAAATGGAAAGCAACTAATTCATCCTATTTAAGAACTGTTTATTTACTGAAAAAATATAGATGCTAATAATGTACTGTCACCACTGATAAGAGTCTACATGTTCATAAAGAGTCTGGAATTCCTAGCAATGGAGTACAAGCAAGGTGTGGCTGTAGCAAGGGCCACTTTGGAGCCTTTTTTCCTTGTTACAGCATGCACAAGCAATGACCATTTTGCAGCAAGCATCCCAGAGCAAAGCTGGAAGAATAACTGCACTTGTAGCCATGCTGCATGCTGCAGGATATACCCAAGATCACATAAGATGTGGCTATGTCCTCCTCTCTCCTTGCCTTGCCTGGCTTAGACCAATAAATACAAACTAAACCTTTTATAAAGGACTTGAGGGCTGAAGCTGAGTGCTGTCTCAAGGTTTCCCTCATCCTTTTTGTCCAGCAGGAGTAACTGCACGTAATAAGAACAGGATGGAAAACTGTCCACCATCACACACAAACCTTTCTCAGCTTCTTATCGCTTCTTTTTCCAAAGCAGCTAGTACCTAGTGGGTGAAGAGGTATTAATGACAGTCTCTCAGCACAGTTATCAATAGGCTGCCTTAGATGGGGGAGAGAAAAGCAGCATCCCTGGAGAGGGGCAGGGTTATGTTTGGGATAGCATGTGCCTCTTCCACCTGGCTGCTCATCAGCTCCAAAGAGGATAGTGCTTTTTCTTCATGGAAGTAAACAAGTGAAGTCCAGTCTCCATATCTACTAGGAAAGCAAGTGGTTAAATAAACTAGCTAACAGGACAGGCATGCTTTAAAACCCCAGACTGAAGAAAGAACATGTATTCATTTAAGTTAGGTAGCCAGTGTAGCGCCCTGATGGCATTTCCACTTCACATGTGTCTATCTGCTTGGCTTGGAAGTAATTTTTAATGTGTCAAAGTGTATGTAGGTTATTTAATCAGTAAAAAATGGTACCATTTTCTCTCAGTGTGTTTCAGGAGTTATATAAATTACCTTCAAAAAAAGTAATACGTGTAGAGACATTTCTTTGCAGTTGAGAGGAGTTTGCAGTACCTTGTGTTACTTCCTTTTTTAAAATGTCTTTTGATTTTTCCCATTGCAGACAGTGTAAGAAATGTCATCCTTGCCCTAAATTTTGTCTAATTGGAACAATAAAACAGTTAACTCCTCTTCATTTATGCCATTTAGTTAAAAAATGTCACTGTGACGCAAGTAAAGCAGTTGTACAAAGTACTCCAGGGCACAGATGTAAGAAACTGCCACCAATTACTAGAGGAGTACTCTTTAAAACTGTGAAATATGACTATTTTTAACACTTCATCAAAAAAGAATTTGAGTACTTTATTCTGCTATTTTCACAGCCTTTTGCTGATCTCAATATTGCATTCAGCCTAACACTTGAAAGTTTGACAATTTTTTATTACTCCTAAGGGTTTTAAAAATCTTGTGAAATTCTGACTGTCTTGTCAAAATAGGTATCCTCATCAAAGTAAAAATGCGGTCAGACTCCAGTTCACTGACACAAGCAGCACTTCCTCAAAAGGTCTGAGTGAAACACAGGCATTTGTAGCCAGTGTGCTGGTGATTGTCTCAGTAACTGAATGGAAGTGCCTGAAAATTTAAGTATGCAGGTTTGACAGCAAGATGACAAGACAGTTTTTTTTTGCTATGGACGACCAAGTTTAATGGATTTGGCTCTGTCAGGGGTAATATGGAACACTGTATTTAGTATCTCGTGCAAGTAGAAATGACAAGAGCTAGTCAGCCCTCCACTACTGGGGTAGGTACTACCGGGATCTCCACAATGACGGAATGAGAAATTAATTCGTTTCATAAAGGTATTAGATAGACATGCAGCTCCCATGGAAATGTAAACATACTAGCTACCCGAACAGGATGAATTGCCTAGTATCTTTGAGGGTCTGCACTGAATACCTACATCCAATTGGGAACTCACAGGGAAGTTTGGTGTCTTTGGGTCTAGGAACTAACTTCTTTCTGCGGTTTCCAGTCAGCCATGATGTGTAATATAATGAGTGTAGATTTGCCAAGGCAATACACTCTAGGAAGTGTCCCTTGTACAAATGACCTGGACAGAATGAGACATTGGCTCATTAGAGGAATATTTCTAAATTGATTTTCAGTCAGGAGAAGATGTAAGTGGCACCAGGAAGCTTATTCTAAAACACCTTGGCCACTACCCTAAGGATTAAACTACATAATTTGAAACTGATGAAGCAAGAGTCAGTTCTAGGCAAATGTGGTCTGAGGACATGGCACCAGCCGAAGTAAGTGTAATGTCAAACAGTAAAAAGAAAAGAGAAACTGTCATCCTTCATGCAAAAGCTAGATGCTAAAAAACGGATCCCCCTTTCACGCTAATAACTTCTCCATCCCCATATTCCACCAGCTGCTGATGTAAAATAAGACTCTTCTCTCAAATAAGTTAATAAGACAGTATAAATAAAGGCATATAGACCATTCATAAATACTCTGTTGGCAACAGAACACGCTGGAGCTGCCTTTGCTGATAGCTGCATTAACAGCCGCAGTTGGGCTGCTGTGGAGGAGGGGTGTCCTTTAGCCGTGTGTTCTGCTTGCTGGCAGCAATGGTAGGATCCGTCTCCAGACTTTCCGACATCTTGTCACAGATGATATCCACGAGTCGCTCAAACGTCTGCTTGACGTTAATGTTGTCCTTGGCACTTGTTTCAAAAAATTCAAATCCTAAGAAAACAAACAATACCTTTATATTTGATTCATATTCCAGTATCTCCAGTACATACACAAACTTCTCTTGGACCAGGAAGAGTGGAGAGACACACAGAAAGCAAAAGTGTGGGAGCACACACATGGAAGAGTGATATTGGAAGAGCAGTTAAAATTGTAACACGATCAAAGTACGCTATTTGCTCTATACCGGGGCAGATAAAATCAAGACTGGCCCAAATACACTCCCTTAGACAAATTCTACATTGAAACAGTATAATCTAAAAGTTGATATTAGTTTAAGAGTATTGTTACTTTAGAAATGTCCTATATATCCAGCCATTGTGAAGGAATAAACTACTCCTCCACCTCTACTTTGTTACTCTCAGCATTCTTCAGCTGTAAACAGCTACTTCCCTCTTGTCATTAACCTGGTGTCAAACCAGACAATTGTGTTTGGAAATAGCAGGTAAAAAAGCAATCAGAACAAGGAAAAATTTCTGTAATTTGATAGCTACTTAGGTTAGGTGTCAATCTATGGTACTAAAGGGACTCCTAACCCCACAAACCAAACTAATAAAAGATACACAAACACACATAAGGAAGAAAACTTCCTTAATTTATTTATATAGAAGGACTTTTTATCTATCCATTCTCAACAACTACCCCAAAGGCAAATCCAGGCAGTTTTACAGTAGTGGCTTAGCCTTTGCACAGCTGTTTTGATTATTTCTGGTTAAACTGAATAGCAGCCTGCAACTACCACCATGTTTAATTATGAGAAAAATTCCAGTAAGAAAATGTCAGTCACTTGAATCTCTTGGCAAAAGGGTAGAAAACAGGTTGGTGTTTGTTTGGTGAGGGTTTTTTGGTTTGTTTGTTGTTGGTTTTTTTGTTGTTGTTTTTTGTTTTTTTTTTTTAATGTTGTGTGTGTTTTCTAGTGAATGGGCTAATCTTCTATTTCAAAAGATCACTGGAAATTTAAATGCAACTGCTTTGATCACATTAGTATTATGTATTCAGTATGCTAGCTAAAATAGGATGTAATGTTCACATTTAGTCCTGTAGCTGCTTACCATGTAGCTTTTGCCTGATTGAGTACTAGCCTAGAATTACAGCAGATAATCATATTTAGCTTGGCATGATATCCCAACAGGCACTAACAGCCAATGCAAAAACTTAACTCTGTCCTGAATGGTCTCCATGTTTTTAATTTACGTAAGATACCTTCTGCTGAAATGTCACAAAGTGCTGAATTGTTGAAATACACAGGACTTAAACACTGGCCAAAGTTAGTGTTCATAGGTAGTTTAGATAATAAAAGTTGTACAGGGATTTCGTCACACAACTTCTATTAATATCAGCAAGAAGTGTAAGGATGACTTCACAGGTATGAGTATACCTTGCCATGAAAACTTTTCCTTTCCATGTCTCTGGAAAACAGGAAAACTGTGCATAACAAAAGACCTTCTACAGAAATCATACACTGGGAGGACCTTTGAATTTACATGGCATTGTTTTAGTTTAGCTTAGCTTACACATCTCCTTTGTTCTAAGGAAAATGAGGGAAAGCCAGTGTAGCCTCACTTGCTGGTGGCTTCAGCCCTCCTGCAGAGCTCCAGGCAGGAGAATGCTGCTCAGATTGCTTGGGGACTGCTTGGGTGAAGGAAGATCCTCCACATTTTTAGTGCTCTGTGTTGAAACCCAACTGCAACCCTAAAACAGCAACAGAGCCCTTCCACAATTCTTAGTGTCTGCTTCACAGGAAGCAGGAGTAAAGCTGCCGTTCCAAAGGGAAGCAAGCAGGACCAGCAGGCAGCAAGACTGAGGGATGAGATGATGCCTGAGAAATGGCACACCACCGCCTTGGAGAAGATGACAGAAAGAAGAATGAACCTTAAGGATATTTATGAGGGGAGCAGTTTTTACAGATAAGAAGACAGAATGATGGGCACATGAGATGATCTTGAGATGGTAGATAAGACAGGTAGATAAGAGATCTGGACAAAGGCAAGCAGAAAGTGAAAGGAAAAGAGTCACAAAGAAGAGAGGAGACCCATGTCAGGAAATGCATGGACAGGATCAAGAAAACAGGCCCACTACCACAGTGAGTATGTTGTGCATAAGAACACTGGGAAAAACGTAGAGGCACCTGTTCTCCAAGTAAAGTAGAGACTTACAGAGTGTTCCATCACAAACATACTTATTCAAATAAAATAAAAAAAGACACTACAGCTGTGGTGAAATCTATGGAATTCCAGTTACGGCATTGATAAAAGAAGGAAATTGCAGTCACAGTAATGGTGTAGCTGGGAATCAAGCTATGCCTGCATAACATGTCACATCAACTTAGTCCTTTATTGCCCGGGTGATCCAGGACCTCCCCAGCTAGATCCTGCTTAGATGAGGCAATGCACTGACCTCTGAGAAAGTGACTGAACTCCCAGCTGCATCCACAACAAAGTATTTGTGTTATTCTTTACAGGAACTGTACAGGTGGGAATTTTGGATGGTCCTGGAGATATCCTCAAGCAGTCCCTACTGTGCATAGGCCATCTGATAAACATCTTAAGTGGAGAAAGGTGATTGCTGGTGGGCTCCCCCCAAGCAGTTCCTGCTGTAGAATGAGTTCACCTGCACATAGGTAAGACGCTTGTAGATGGTCTGTGGAAACTGTTCTTGCAGATTCAGAAATGGTCACGCAGAACAGTCTTTTGCAGACAGTTAAGAGACGCTTTGTTCACAAAGTAATCAATGCCAAAGGATCATGGTATGTAGTGGGCACGTGGGACTAGCTGGATTACCAGAATTCAGCAGAAAGATGAGTTCAGAGAGTCTCATTTGATGCAGCTGAAGACATCATTGCAAAGACGCCTCCAACAGAGGCTCCTGTTGCCATCCGGACAGCAACTGACTGTCCTTTGCAAGGGATTCAATTCCCCACCTTATACAAAAGATCCCAATAAATTAGTGATTTGTTTGTTTGTTTGTTTAACAGAAACTCTGTCTGTGGAACAGTTTCAAAAATGTATGAAGCATTTTTCCTAGCAGAATGTGCTTGGAATAAATACCTGAATTCTGGGTGTTTTCCATTTCCTCTCCTACTGACTCATCTTGTAACTATTTTACTAATAGTGCTTAGCCACACTAAGCTTCTAAAAAGCCTGTGTATGAGGGCCTCAGATCTATGCCTTTTAATACTTTCTTCAGTTTTTTTTTTCCACTGCTTGTTATTAATGGAGAGAAAAGATTTTCCATGTGAGTATAAGCCTGAAGTGAGGCAACTCTCTGGTGATGCTCAGGGCAGCAGAGCTCAAAGAACACCATGTTCCCACCACCCGTGATGATCTGTACTACTCATGTGGATGAGACTGGGCAGAGCAGATTACTGCGAAGACATTACAAACCCAAGAGGCAAGTGGGTAGGTAAGGCAGAACAGAGCTGAAACTGAGAAAATTGAAAATATCAAAGTGCTGCCTGACATATGAACAATGTGCGTGGAACATGCAACAGCATGTTCTAATTTAAATGCCTCTTTTGTGTCTAATTTGGTTTTCCCTTTGCTGACCTTACATTATGTATCTTTCCATTATCTACCTTCTTCCCAACAGTATTGACTCAAAGCTGGCAAGCTCTCAGCAGCCCCCGCAGAGCACTACAACAGCAGGGGCCAGCCAGGACGCCAGCAGGGTGCTGTTGTTCCCCTGGTGAGCTATAATACACACAGAGCAGTCTAGATAGCTGCCCTAAAACACATATACAGCCTGAATCACTGACTTTGTTCCCTCTCTGCCTCGCACTTGTCCTGGCTGTGCAGAGGCTCCTTCATCTATGCTCATTAACACTTGTTTATGCCTGCTTTCAAAAAATAAGGGAGGAAAAAAAAAATCCCAAACAAAACACCAGAAAGGAGAGCCATATGCAAAGAGAAGGACATTCTGCACCCTCTCTCATCTTCCTGAGAAAATGTGACATCAAGAGGCCATGCCAGCTAGCAAATCTTCAGCACAGTTTCACAGCCAATACAGACAAGAGCTATGCTAATGTTTCACCAGCTGATCAGGAAGGCCTTCTGGCTTCAGAGTGGTTGTCCACAACCAAGACAGTTTTATTTACCACCCCGATGTTACGTTATGGTTAACAGATGTCCCCAAGGGTGTGTTCCCACAATAACTATCCTTCCTTGAAGATATGCTTGAACTGTGATCCTTAGTGCTGCTCTTGCCAGTGTCCTGTTCAATCCAGTATTTTGAGGATTACTAGGGGACTGCAACGTCAGGGCAAGAAGTGCTGCAGGACACTGCTCCCTTTGTAACACCGCAGTGTACAAAAGACAAAATCTAGGAGGCCGTGGGAGTGAATCATTTAACAATGTCATAGTTTATAAGGGAGAGGAGCTGATGATGCCTTCTTATCTTGGATTTTCATCCTTTGGGCAGTTCTGAGGGGGCACTGGCAAGCACTTACCTTCTTGCCTGGTGTGAATACGACCTAATAAAGTTTGCATTCACGCTGCAGGCTGTCAGCCAAGGCAACTGCAAGACCCTTCTCCTCTGCTCAGATGCCCACTTCCTCAGAACTGTTAATACCTTTGAGTCCCCTAGCCCTCTCTCAGAGAGACACAGACACATATTGCCATGACTGCAAAGGTCATGTCTCCTCGGAAACTGGGCTGAAAGTAGCTGGTGACTACTGCTGTTCTTCAAAGTAACTCCTACACCTGCAACTACCGTAGCAGATCTGGTGACACTGTGCTCTGCTTTGTAGAAGAGCTGGATGAGGCCTTTGCTGTCCAAACAATCCCAAGGCCTGAACTATGTTAAGAAAAGTATTAAACCAGCATTAAGCCCCAAAACAGGCCTTTGCTAATATTACTTCAGTGAAGAGCAGTGCTTTGGCACCATTCTGGCTAGAGCTCGTGTAAACTTTGTTACCAGAAGCGGTAAGATATTTATCCAACCTTTAGGGTGACAAAGTTATGAAATAAAAAAGCTAAAGGGGGACTCTCAGCTGTGACAGAATGGACAGACTTGAGGGGCAGTTACTGGAAATGCTCTAGTGAACACCACCTTTTCCAGTCTTTCATAACAGAAGGTTTCCATATAAATTCCAGTTGTACTGATTTTGATTGTGGCTTCAAGGTACCTTTTAAATTGGTGCATTTGGGTGATAAATTAGATTCTTGGTAAGGAAAGTTTGTTTGTTTACATGAGGCATTTGTTGAGCAAACACAACCCCTTGCTTCCCATTGCGTGACATCCCTGTAACGTAGCTTTGAGAGCGTGAAAGCAATGGCAGGTTGGCATTCCCCCATGTGTAAAAAATCATCCTGAGGACAGGAGTCTTAATTGCTCTGCCAATACCTTGTGTGTGTTGTAACTAAACAGAAGACTGTCAGTTTGGCACTAGTATTTGCTCTTTAAAAGACCTAAAAATGGTGAAGGGTGGAATTATAGACAGGCATGTTTCTGCACAACCCAATTATTTTCATTCTTAATGCAAAGTTAGATGCAGCCGTATGTCCGTGTGCTCAAAGCTGCCGATGACCCTGACTTCTGCACCACGGCCTCCAGCCAGCCACGGAGGCAAAACAGAACTTGCTGTTCTAGCAAGCTGTGTGCTGAGGTGCCAAGTCCCACTTGATTCCCGATTTAGATGCCAAAATTATAGCCCTAAAAATGCCTCCTCAGTTCCTGCCTAAACCCACAGATGCTTAATACCCCCAGAGTACCCGCAGTGCCTGATGTACACATTATCTGCCAGGGCTCAGACCCCATGGCAAGTGAAGGTTCACTCCAGTCCTGATGCTGGGGAGTGCATCTTGTGCCCCAGCCCTGGTGTGAGTCAGAAACCAGCCGTGCTCCTGCCCCATCTCAGCGCCAGGCTTGGTCAGATCCCACAGAACTGCTGGATGCTGAATTGCACCCTATAAAGGCACATGACACTGACAAACACTCCACTTTCAGGCTTTTTGGGGTGCTAAATGGATTTAATTTGAAGAAACCTAATTGCCCCTGAATCGGGTCTCTGGCATCTCCCCAGCATGACCATTATGTGCATACATGCCTATGCCAAGAACAAAATGGAAATAAAACAGGCGAGGCAGGCTGATTTTGGTTTGAAGTCAGAAATTTTCTGCTTGTTTTTGGTGGAATTTATTTCCAAAGCACTGAGAATCAAGAGAAGGAGAGAAAGAAAAAGATGAAAATAAGGACTTTAAGGAAGAAATGGCCCAAAAGAGAGGAGAATAGAAAGGAAAGGAGTGGGGAAAACCACCCCAAAATATGTAAAATAAGGTTTGGACCTATGGTAGGATGTACTTTTGCAGCAACTGTAGGGGCCCTGGTCTTAAAGATGTTATATACACGGCAAAAGTAGTACTTGCAATTAAAAGCTAATGAGCATTGAAATAATTTGTAGCACACACATAGCAAATAGGAGTTGTACAGAAGCACATGAGCAACCAAAGAACACATATAAAATTATGTACCTAATTTGCACACACAGAGAAATGTCGTATATACATGGAGAAACTGTATGTCAAAGTACATACGCAACTGCCCACTTGCGTGTGCAGTTACTCAGAGTCTATTCAAAGCCTGGTGCACACCTCTGCCTGCTAATCCTTTGCCAGAACGTGGATCACAATATAGCATACAGACCATGAATAAAAGGAACCAAGAAATACATGCCATCTGTGAGTCATTCTTTTTATTTCTGTTCTGGCAAGTGACACCAAACTTCTATGAACGTATGAAGCTTTGAACTCAACTGAGATGCATGAGATGAATATGTCAGAAAAGCTGTGTGAGTAATGCAGCTGGCGAGTGTGCATACATTTTCCTTGCAGGAAGTTCCTTTTTCACTAAAGTGCTTTAAAGCATCTAAGTGTTGACTATTTCGGAGTTTGGCTCAATAGCCGATGCATGTAGTGCTCAGAGCAAAAGTTTATGAAGAGACAAAATAGCATAAACACTATGTCCCACAACGTTTTTTTTTGTAGTGATTAGTGAATAAACTTGTTTAAATGTGTTTGCTGTCATTCCTGTGTCAATATTAACATTACGTTAATCAGTTCTGTGTAATGGTCGGTTTGTCACATTCGTGTATTTCCTTGGTCTGATGTCTCTGTGAGGTAGTTACACGACTCAACTGAGCTTATTTGATCCTGTCTGTTTTCACCTTATTCTAACATTGCCCTTTAAATAATGCTATTACGTTAAGTAGACATGAACTAATTTCTGAGAAAAGGCTTCACCATTTACAAAAAGTACTGAATTGGGTGACAAGGAATAGCTCAGGTGTGAGATGGTCTTTGTGTCTGAAATGATGAAATAGTCTGGGAATTTCAGCCTGGAGAAAAAGGAGGGGTATGACAGAGGTCTCTGAAACCAATGGTGTTACAGAGCAGGTAACAGCAAACATTCACTGTTTCTCAGAATATAACGGTGAAGAAACGTTGAATAAAACTAGCAAATGGCCAGTTCAAAGCAGAAGAAGGCAACAGAGAACCTCTGCGCATTTACAAGTTGTGGCCAATACCATAGGTAAGGTAGGAGGCTGCTTGCAGCTATGATCTGTGGTGGTATTGCCAGTGCCATGCCCTATGTCATAAGCAACAAACAAAAAAATCTAAAATGGAAATGAGACAAATTCTGTCTTCACAGACATTCTGCTAATTTCCCTTCAAGATCAGATGTGATCTTCTTAACCATTCCTTCTTTCTTTCGTGAACTTCTTGTTAGTGTTATGAGAGAAGTACTCGGAGCTACAACAGGATACTCGATTAGTTTAGCCAGACCTTTGCAGGTAATGAGGCCTATTGCTGGTTGACCTAACCCACTCATTTGGATTACACTTGAGCAATAAGCCAGCACTGAAATTTAAAGAAATGATTGATTACACCTTGTTAATAAAATCAGAGGCCACATTTTTCAAAGAGGTCAGCAGCCTTGAAAAAGGCACAATTTTCTGATAATGTTGTTTTCAACAGGACACTGTTTCCCAGAGGGTTATATGCCCAGTGCTCTTTTTGACCTGAAAACCTGGCCCAAAATGTACATGCATTCATTTTCTCAGTGATTTCAAATAAACCAGGGCTGAGAACAAAACCACACTTGAGAACAGAGTGTTTCACAATGTGTTCTTTGCACAGCACTCTTGTGTTGTGCTTTCTTGTAATTGTGGCTGCAATCAACATTGCAGACCATGGCATTCAAAGGGCCCACAGTCTTAAAGTGTCTTGTTGGACACAAAAATCTATATCGTTATTTTTAAAACTTGCCCACAAGAGATGTTATCAACTCACTGGCAGAGAAAGAAAGGACAGTCCCAAGTGTTCAGCACAACACGTGCCCTTCAAACTGGCCAATATGGCCCGAGCACTTACTACAATTCAGGGAAACTTGTTCTGCTTTTCCTGACACCACGTCCCACAGTCTCTGAGCAGATTTAAGGCATGATTGAAGCTGTACAGGAAACATATAAACATTAGTGTGTGCAGTCTGAACGCAGTAAATGACATACTGGATCAGAGCCACAATTTATCCAATACAATAATCTGCCCTTGAGATAGCCACAGGACTTATATTTGAGGATGGAAACCCCAGAGCAGACAAAGATGGAAACAGAAGATAATCTGCTTCCATAAAGATTGAATTCTAAATCCCAGGAGTTGGAGTTTGCTTTAGAGCCTGAAACATGAATTTTGATATCTATCTTATTACTTTTTTTTTTTTTTTTAAGCATTGTTTATTACAACTGAGGATTCTTGACTGTACAACATGCAAAGTTCTCGTCTTGCTAAATTTATGACCTTGGGGATTCCTTGTCAACTCGCTGCATTAATCTTTCTTTAGGAAAATGAGGGATAGACATTCATATTAGTTATGTGACTTAGAAAAGAAATCTTTAAACTCTACATTGCAAATTTATGCTTATTGCCAGACATTTTAGTGCGTGGTCTAAAACTGGGGTAAAAGTATACGGTCTTTTTTTTTTTTTTAATCTCTTTCTCCATTGAATACAGTTTCCTAGCTCTTATTAAAATGAATAAAAATTAGAAATGCTTACAGAGGGAAAAACAGATTACAGAAATTTATATACTGTGGCAGGTATTTCTACCAAGAAAAATATCTTTGGTTAAAGCAGGTGCAATGGTAACCACTTTGGCTTTGTTGCAAACAGTTTCAGAAACTCAGTTCTTCGCAAAATGTTGGCAATTTTTCTGGACATAACCTGCTGTTAAATCTTTTCTGTTGTCTTTCAAGGACTAATTTATGGTCATTTTTAATGTATACTTTTGAGGTGTGTTTTTACATATATGTAACACTTATTTAGACAGATGCAATGGGAAGATATGCTATTCTGATGAAACTGTTTACCAATTGTTTTCAACTGGAAAAACTATCTAAAAAAATAAGGTGAGCTATGAATATATACAAATTAAGAACCACTGGCATAGGATTAGATACAGCACAGATGGTAGACTGTGAAATGCCATGATGTCTCTCTAATTCCTATGCAGTTACACTTATAACACCCTGAACACCTATATAGGATTAGTGACAAGGAGACCCTAGTTACACGTGTTCACCAGACTGAACCTTTACCAGTTTTAAAAATAATAACAAACCCATGCCTAGCACAACACAGAAATTGACCTCCAATGATGCCAGGGTTTGATCTGCACACCTGCTGAGCATGCTCTCCAGGGATCAGTAAATTCGAAGGAAAAAAACAGTAGTATTATGATGATGCTCTGGATATTTTCTATTGCAGTTTAGCCACTGTCACCTCGAAACCATTTTACGGTATCAAAAAATATCACTGCTGGGCAAAACCAGAAAGAACAGAGATGTTACAGCTCTGTAATTTTCCGTGTGGAAAACAGTTGTGTCCTAGAGGGAGACTTCATGAAACAGAGCTTCATGCTGTTTACACCTGTGTAAATGTGCAGTAGGTGAACTGTTAGCAGTGGGAGTTGGATATTGGTGTCTTTGTGTTTTGGATTATTTGTATTGGGAATCATAACGCAAATGTTCTCAACTTACAAAAAGATCTAGTTCACATTTTGAGTAAGCTGTTTCTTCAATCTCTCCTCTCCTCATATTTTTGTTTGTTTGTTGGTGGGGTTTTGTTTGTTTGTTTTTAATTTTTCCCTGGCTGGGATGCATCTGCCTACAGCTATAACTATTGAAACATATTGTATACATACAAACACATGCCTAATCTTGCTGATTATCACAAATGCCCTGATGTGCTCCCTATCTAAGGAGTAGCATAAGGAATGTTTTATCAGATATGTCGTTAGTCCAAGCCAGCCTCTGAGCCAGCACTGGTCTTGTAGACACTTTTAGATGACAGACATGTCACAGCTCTGCATAACGTCATCCCTGGACACACGTCCATTCAAATGATGTTACAGCATTAGTGATATCAATAAGGACAGTTCAGACCTCAGCCTGCAGAAACAACAGGGAGGCAGTGTACTCCTTTATACTGAATGTACCACAAACATTTCATTACAAATGCTGTAGCAATTAGTAACATTATTTTGTGCATTTTCACAAGCAATCATAAAGCGTTAGTAATTTCTTTTCTTACCAAGTTGGTCTGCTAAATGTTTGCCTCTCTCAGTGAAGATTACCCGTTCATCCTCCATGTCACATTTGTTACCAACCAAAATAACCTGGGCATTATCCCAAGAGTATGTTTTGATTTGAGTTGACCTTAAAGGAGAGACAGAGAGGGAGAGAGAAGTTAAAGTAAAGCAGATTTCCCTTAAATAAATTTCAAATAGAATTGCAACCAGACAAAAAAAGACAGTACTGATTTTGACATCTAGGATAACATATTTCTGTTTAATTCTGGATTTCAAATAAACCAAGGATTATCTGTCAGGAATTATTATTACAAGAATAATAGCAACACAGGTTTTATTTTTGCTTGCTAAACCAAGACAGTCTTTCAATATTTTCTCCTGCCATCAACATTCTTCCTGTATTTTTAGAAAGAAGTGGTGACACTTCCTCCCACACATTTAGAAGCAGTATTTTCACATTGTATTGCATACCTTATCACATAAAACCAGAGCTTTGAAACAAAAATCAGCAGCTTATTAATTTCTTAGCTTTCATTTTTTAAAGTCAGGATCTAAATTTACCAGCAAAACTTCAAAGCCGTTATATCTTCTGTTGTTTCTCTCCAGTGCACTCTGCTGATACTCAGACCTGCCCTGTGAGAAGGAAAGCTCCATGTTCTGGCTCCAGGCTCAGCCAGGAGTGATGCTGCTGTCTACCACCTTCTAACTGAGAGCAGTACCTGCCCTTGAAGGTCAGGGTACAACATGCTTACTCTAAGCACTTACCCTTTGCCTTAGACTTGTGACTATGTCTGGCTTTAGCTCTAAGTGCGTGGTAGGACATTAATATCTCTTCAGTCTCCATATGATCAATGGAGACAGAATAAGATACAGACCATCTTTCTCCCTCTCTCTCTCCCTCTCTCTCTTCTTGGACAATACAGGGTGCTTAGGAAAATTGCACTGGAATAGACACTAACCTGCTTAACTACAGATAATAAGTGTTCTGGAAGCTGGTCTGTGTGGGTGCTAAATTCACTAGTGACCCCTTCTCATAACGCAGCTGTTATCTCTACATATTCAGAACCCTGTTTGCAAAATGTTTCATGCACAAGATAGATCATGATGTGGTCTGACAGCCATTTCTAGTGAAAGAAAGAAAACTGATCAAATCTCTCCAGCTGGCTTTGCCTATTGCAAGACCAGAGGGATGGTCATGGGCAAAAGCTGCCACAGCTATCTTTGTGACCCTGGGTCCAGTGCCATTGCCCACAGGCCCAGACTCTCCTGCATGAGTCAAAGCACCTTTAAGACATGTGTGATGGGTCTGCAGTGTCAGGCAGAGGAAGCAAGCCCCAGGTATTTTGTGCTATAGGTTGTTCCCTCAGGCCTGCCCTGATCTTTCCTCCAAGAAATGGACCACTGTTACTTTAAATGTGTTTTATAGCAATTTGAGTAAGCAATCGTAAAGTACTGTGACCAAAGCAGAGATCAGACTTTCCTGTACACTTACATTCTACCAAAGATATGATGGCTCAGAAAAAAGGGCGCTGTGCATTCATTTTGGCAGAAATGTTCTTTTGGAAACATGTTGAGTTCCTCTGGAATTTGTGGTTAAGCAAAATAGGTTTTTTGTTTTTTGTTTTTTTTTTTAACCAGAACTACATTTGTCACTATAGCAACCTTGCACATACTAGTAGCTCAGATGTCAGAGGATGTTAGTCTGTTAAGGACTCTTTTAGACCTTAGCTTTGAACAGGTATGAGTTGGAGGTCACGTCATTCTCCTTATGTCAGAAGGAAAGTGAAGACATATCAAAAGCAAAATATACAGTAAAAATATGAAGCTTTACAGAAGTGTATTTACATACACTGCAAAGGTGAAATATAAGGAATTGATTAATGAAGAAATACAACCTGGAGAAATATTGTCACATCACTGTGAAAAGAATTCATTCAGCCTTGTTTTGCAGATTTTCACTCCAGAGCCTTACATGAATTCCTTTGCTTAAGAAAGTAAATTCAGTAAATTTTCTTAATTTTGCTGCAGCCAGATGTGATTTTTCATTCTATGAACAGTGAACCTCTGCATTCAAATGCTTCTCGTTACCAAAGTGCCATTTTATGCTTAGACTTTTTAATCTGGTTTGCTTATGTCTCATCTTCTACAGGTGAAGAATTTTTTAAGAAACAAGAGAAGGTATCTTGTCCTTGATAACAATTCCAATGGCTTATGTTTTTGAAAAAGACTCTGTAGTGCAAAAATATAACTGACTGACTGTGGAAATCAGTCAAATGCATCCCCACTCAGCACCACATCAGTAGGACCTTAGATTCAAAGAATAATAGGCTTATCACTGTTAAGTTTTCTCTTAGACATACATTTCAACTAATGACTTCTATAGATTTTTGATTCCCACAGTTCTCCAAACAAGCCAACACACATGTCATTTAAATAAGTGATTTTGCTGTCCCTTGCATACATGACCTTTCAAATGACTGGGGCTTCTGATTAATCTGAAACACAAACCCTTGTCCTTGTAAAGAACTTTAGCCTCAGGAAGACTGAAGACATGAAAAGGCAAAGCTGATGCTTGCAGTAAGCTGAATACAGCAATTCTTGTCCAGTCTTAGTGATCTGGTGCATGTCGATAGTAATTTACCCTGTAAATCTTTCACAATCTAGTTGTATGGAAGGCAGGCAATCTGCAACATGCTTGCATTTTTATAACATACAGACAACAGAGGGGCAGATTAATGAAGGAATTCAACGATCCGTTACTTTCAGTGATCAATGCAAGACTTGTTCTCCCTGTGCCAGAATTCTGCCATATTCTTTGTCAGAAAAGAGCAACTGCTGAATGCTAACAAGCAATGCTATGTGCTTATCTTAAAACAGTGCTGTAATTTCCACTACTGGTTCAAAGTGCTGTAAAGTTACATCAACAAATCTTCAAAAATCCTGCTTTGTTTGAAATGAACCCTAAAGGAAAGGCAAAGTTAAACTGTTCACACTGGCATTTACTGAATGGCAGAATAAAACCAGTGTTGCCTATACAAAGCTATCCACTGTTACTTCATCTCCCATGAACACACAGGTTTCAAAGTGGATATTACAGTGCTAAAAATGGTTAACACATCATAAAGACCAAAGACACTATTATCATGTACTAACACCATCCGAGTCTGCCAAAAAAATTGTCCGTTTGGTTATAACCAAACATAATGAAATGCACCTTCATGACAGAGAGGAAGCAGTAGGTAGAAGTTCCATGTTGCAGCCCATTATCTGTTGGGAATAGATCAGGTACAAGCTTAAAGAGCTACATCTATTCTCAGATAAGACTCTGCTTGGGTTCTCTAAAAGAATCAGTTTAACAAAGAATTTGGTTCTAGCAGGAAGACTGAAACTGATCATGAAAGAACAAAACATTGAAAGAAGCAGGAGACTAACCTTTGTGCAGCAATGTGACCCTGCACCCTGAACATGCAAAAGGTGTGATCCAGGGCAGCTACGGGGCAGACTGAGTGTATGAGACCAGCTGAGGGGGGACCCACACTGTAGATATGTCCACATAGATACATATTCTCACTAGTGGACTTCCATACTGCTCTTCCAAGGAGGGGAGCAAGATGAGGCTGTTGTTTCTCTGTGTTTGTGGGAGCGTTCTGTCTCTCTGTGATCTGTGTGGCTGGCCATGTGTATATGCATATAGGTGTGTTGTACATGTGTGTGATGTGCACAAGTCTGCTGGGAATACACCTTCAGCCTCACTTCTGGTTGGACCTGGGGCATGGCACTGTAGCAGCCTTGCCTCTCTCAAGCTGTCAGATCTAGTGTGATATAATTCCCCCTAAGAGTTCAGACTTAACTCGGCTACACCTAGGTAATACTGCATTGTGCCACGAAGAAACCGCTACAGAAGCCAGACCTACCACTTATTGTACTTGATACATTTCAGGTTGCACCCTCTGACTGGCAAAATTAGGGCTCACGCTGAATGTACCTCTGGAAGATCACTTTTTGCTAACTCATATACATCCAGAACAAACAATCTAAGCTGGAATAGTGCCTAGTATATTCTCACCCACAGACAGCAAGGATAGCAAATAAATATATTCAATAAAGATACGCCCATATAGTAAATATATCAGGGATATAAACCTTTAGAGACAGCTGCATCCCTGTTTGGATCCAGAGCCCTCCATGGATGCCTGACATTCCCAGAGCAGCTGGTTTTGATGGTCTTCTAAGATGAATTATGTAGTAAGTCACATGAACGGACAGAAGAGAAGAACCCCAATGAAAATGCTCTGGGTGGACCATGTATAACGTTTTTTCCAGCAACCGAACAGGTGGTACTTCTGATGTTCTGGTTTCAGAAAGGAGTACACAACTAACTAGGGTGCACCATCTTGCCAGCAAAACAAAGCAAAAAAACCCCGCAAGACCAAATTAATCAAAGCTCTACCAAAACCTTTTAAAGTTTTTGAAGTTACTGTTGAGTTCACTGATTGATCCTTAAAATTCTCCCATCTCTGTCTATAGCATGGTGCTTCCAAAGCCCATTAACTGAGCTATTGGGGGTTTCACTATCGTGATGGGATCTGGGGTGGAGTCCAGGTTATCTGTTCTCAGTCTATTTAAGTATTTGCTGAAGGTGAGTGTCAGAGAAGCAGCTATGAGTTTGGAGGTGTGTCCAAAAGCATTCAGCGCCCCCAGTTGAACTTCCTCCCTTTATTTGCAAGTGAGCGTGCCAAATGCCTGACTACCTCTGGGCCTGCCAAATGCCTGGATACCTGGCTTCTGCTCCAGCATTTTCAGTAGACAAAATTTTCCTTCTGTAACTGAGGAAATGTATCCTCCCTTTCCCCAGACCCCATCCTATGATGTGGGAAGGTACGGCACAGCCCTTCTCCAACCACTAACACAGACTGGGATGGTAAAGTCAAGCTCTGTCATTCCCATCTTTCCAGGGGATGGGATCATGTCAGGAGCCCTTTCCCACCTTCCTTGTCTGTGAGGAGCTCTGGCCCATTCCCCATTCCAGCTGACTTTTCCACAGGGAGACTCTGATGTCTCCCTCATACTACCAAGTGTTCTCTGTACTTCAGTGTGTGCCGTATGCTCCATTCCTTTCCCCATGCCCTCCTTTATGCCTTCTAAACACTTACTATTCCCAACAATTCTGGTAGGTTATGTGTCTCAGGAATGCCCCTATACCTTGGAGTTTTCCCATCACCTCTCTCTATCCCACTCACCTTAGGGGTATGATGAACATGGGGCCTATATAAGATTATTCTATAGAGCATGTTAAATGATTGCAATGCTCAATCTTGATGGCCATTTGGAAGCTGGCTCTGTACCAGCTGCTCTGCACTTGGCACTCATACCCTGCTTCAGGGAGGGTAGGGAGAGAGATGGCCTCAGGCTTTCCATCTGTTCTCCAGCAAATAATCCACTGTTAGTGTGAGATGAGCCATCCAAAATGTATAAACCTACCAACCAAGAACCCAACTCAACTTTCTGATTGGGATTCTGAAGATAGTGCCAAGGTTAAAAATTTGAAGCACTCTGAGCAAAAACAAGACAGAAGAGTTCTGCAGTACTTAAACACTAGACTTTTTGTGGCCATTGTTACTGGTATAGTAGGAATATGCTAGAAATTATTAGTAATAACATCAGTTACAATAAAAAGAAGATCCTAACATCTGCCAGATTTTAGTTGAAATGATGAGCAACTGGGGGCATACGCAGCCCCAGGAAACAGAAGTAGCTTTGAGAAACCACTCAGGATCTTTTCCTTTTTACTGGTGAAGAAGATCTGGATATTTGCAACTTTTAAACTATTGCTACTCCTTTCATTATTCTGGCATGCTGCAGCTGAGGGCCATAAAAGCTCAATTATTAGGGCTAATAAAAATTCTTTTACCTCTTGCATTCATGAATCCCTTCATAATTATTGAAGCAATTAGCGAAAACCAAGAAAAGCAATCTATAAAGGAAATAATTATCAAAATAAAAAGCTGAGGTAGATGAACCTGTGACAGGAATGGGAAAATTGCACCTCGATTCTTCTCATTGAGGGTTTAAATCTTGTGGATGTCCTAGCATCTCCACTTCTTTTCAGAACAGATGACATATACTGAATTTGTGAAGCTTACTTTCAGTGATAGTACCAGCACCTGCTGACTGCAAGTGTTTATTGAAATATGATAGAGAATAGGCTAAGCTGTCCCAGCAACACAGGATCATTCAGCATGGATGGAGAGGGGCAAAGAAGGGGACAAAATGAACAAAACAGATTTCTTCCATCAGTATCACAAAGCAGCAAGGGAAAAGGAGCTGGGGAGAAGTGGATGTAATATCAAAAACTAGATATACCAGCACCTGTAATCCTGCAACAGACCAGGATATATGAATATTGGCCAGGACTGACTGTATTTGCTGTGTCAGTTATTGTTTATACAATATTATTTTTTCCTGTCTGGATCGAATGGCAAGTGAATTGAAAAATGCCTAACGGTTGTGAAATAAGCTGATACGGAAGAAACCAGAATAATACCAATGACTCACCACTTCCTTCTGACAGGCTTTATCTTCCTTGTGCAGAGCCAAAGAGTGCACACCATGGGATGAAAGGCTACACGTTTAACCTTCCCTTGGAGGAAGATAATGCAAAAGCTGCATGACAGGTATGACACTAACAAATTTCTGGTTCATTTTCAGCCACAAGGCCAGCCAAAATGCATACTACCCAGAGCATCACAGGTTTTAATTGTTCTGGTAGGAACTGTGTCTACTTTAAGGAAAATAAATTTAGCTTTGCGAGTGAACAAAACACAAAAGCTACCTCAACAGCAGACTCCCCTACAACTTTTTGAGGCCATAACTTCATTTTGTGTGCCACATTGCAGTTTTAACAGGTTATAATCAAAATGAATCCAGTTCTTCTGGAGCGTAGAACTCAGCTAAGTTAATATATACATTTTTATAACATTATGCACAGAAATACGACATCATTTTGCAAATTGTTTAGTTAGTCAAAAAAAACCAAAAAACCTAAACCGAACCAAAAGGAAAAGGAGAGAACAGCTGAAGATGTAAGAGCTGATATTCTCTGTGTGTTTATGACATGTATTCTTATGTAAGTATCTTAGTGATAATTCATTTCCATAACTGTAATGAGGAAGTATATGCTTGCTCAGTAATGTCCATTCTGGGTCTGCATTTAACACAGTGCAGTAAGAACTGACACAGCACTGATAATGATGCAGTTCTGTGTGGTACCTAAGATGGGAGGTAGGCATCTCAGAGATTTATCAATCAGAAATTTCTTTCATTCTAATCAACTATTTTTATCTGTTTTTACCTCACACAAGGATCTGCATCCCCATCCAGAATCCTCTGCTGAGTACTTAATTGAATTACATTCCATTTTTAATGTAATATACAAGTAGTTTTCTTAATAGTCCCTGAATTAGCTTTGGTGCCTTTTCTTTACAGTGTCATTTCAAATAAGAGTACCAAGTGTCTGTTGCTGTCAGAAGATTATTTTCTGACACTAAAATGCAAATCCACTGGTTAATGGATACGGTATCAGATGAATATATTGTGGGCAAAACACACTCGTGTTCAAACTGTAATTCTTAGGTATGTCCCTTTACTTGGAGCTACAATGAAGGGCCAGAAGCCTGCAGGGCATACTTAATTTGTATTAATCAGGTTGCAGATGTCCTTAGTTTTTGCATCTCTGGCACAATCTCGGCAGCCTGCTTTCTTGCCAGCTGTCAAATACACCTTGAAACTACTTTCTGATACCAGTGTAGCAGGAGCCCAATTATGCATTTACTATAGTAAAAAAAAGTACAAAAAAAGGCTGTGTTCTAAGTTAGTACTACGCTCTGTACCCCTCCTCCCCAGTACCTCCTGTGCCTGAGCTCCGATGGCCATCTCTCTACAAGACAAGGGCACGTGGTGAGGTGCTTTCCAGTACCTGCATAGCTGGCACACAGCAGCTGGCACTCAAAGAGCTGGCAGTAAGCCTGACAACAGCCTTAGGCAGAGTATCACCCTGACACTACACACCCTGGAGGCTTCTTTGTCATAGAGGTAGATGACAGAGTCCTTGGATGGAAGCTCCTGACCTAGTCCTAGGTGAGGTGGACTTTTCTGAAGGTGTGCGGAATCAATAAAAGACAGTAAATTCCCTTCCAAATTCAACTGTTTTTCTTTCCTTTTCTGATGTGCAGTACATACTTATTTTTCAGGATTTTTGTTTAGAAAATTTGAACAGAGGTTTACACAGACTGTGGAAAAGAGACTACAAATACAGTATTAGATAAGGGCAGACAGATCTACTTCCTTGTATTTTGTGTCAGGATAAAACAATATAAAATACCTCTCAATATCTAATTCTTATTCACAGGAGTACAAAATCCTCTCCTACAACACGGTTTACTTAGGAGCAGACCAACTAATACAACACATTTTTCACAGTGGGCCGCAGCAATGACACATGTTAATGAAGAGTTTTTATGTCATGTATAATGCCGCAAGCTGTGTCATACTGTGGGAAGTGATTTAGCAACTCACCACACAGACAAAAGGCTGTACATTTTAATTTTCTTCCCACTGAGAAACCCACCATTAAATTATCATCCTTTAAAGCTACTACTACACATGCACAGTGCACAATATCATAAAAAATTAGGGTTTAAAAGGAGATGGAAAAAAGTATTTACAAGAAAATAATATTCATGGAAACAACAAAAGACAAAATGCAATCTGCACTCGCACATCTTTTGACTATCCCCACGGTTTCATGTTCCAGATGCTTCCAAATAAATGATCCTGTTAATCACCAATTTATGTTGATTGCACAGACTGTCGCTGGAACTTTGAGTAATGACCCTAATCAATACAGCTGATCCTAACTCTGGTATTTGAAAAACATTGCTGTGAAACAAGGGAGTACTGGAGTAATTTACTAAAGCAACTACAGCATCTGTTTGAGTATATTACACTTTTAAGTAAATGAGCAATTTGCTGTCACTTAAAAATATATTTTTGCTTGCCATTTTGTATTCATATACATATATATCAGGAAACAGACACAGACACATATCTATGTGTCCTCATATTTGTTGTTTTCTTTCTCACACTTTTTGATAACTAAAAAAAAAAATAAAATACTTAAGCAAACAATACTGATGCTGAGCAGGTCCTTTTGGTCCTATATGCTCCTATCTAATACTTTCCTTCTCACTGCACCAGCAATGATCGCCTAACCCTGGACTGCACTATGCTGCCACAGAGCCTCTCTTGCACTTCTGGGGTTATCCGTTAGCCTCTCGCCTTCAGCCACAACGAGCACCCGCACAGCAGTGGCATTTTGGAAGCAGCGAAGCTTTTACAGTCACGGTCAAGATCTTTCTGTATCTATCATTGATAGTTCTGTAGCTATAATTTAAATGGGTCACACAGATTTATTTACTTTTTCTTTCTCTCTTAAACAGCAAATCCAGATTAATATCTGCAATACAGATAGCAAGTATCTGGCAACAAGACATCTCTAGGGAACTTTTTGTTAAACAATTCTCTGGAATTCTGGATTGACCTTAACTTTTTACTGTCGTATGTCAATATGAAATGTGTTGCATATTTGTGGCTATTAACGCGCTTCTGCCTGTTTTGCCAGGAATGCCTTACAAGTTTCTCTCACTTCTCAAATTCACTGGTTTGGATTTTACTTCCTCTATTATTTTAGGTTTCATTTTCAAGTTAAAATGAATTATCCTATTGCTTCTCTTATATCTGATCTTGTTAGATCATTTTGAGTTATTTTTCTCATGTGGCATTATGCATAAACTCTTTCATAAATAACTCACTCTAACATGCACATAAATTGTGCTCTAAAATGCCTGTCTTGATGTCTTAATGAAGGGGTTAAAACAATCAGACCCAATTTTAATCACTGAAAAAGCTTACTAGGTCATTGAAGCCACCTGCGATAAATTATCATGGACTATCTTTGTTAAAGATTCATCCAGCTTGCAAGCCATGTGTCAGGGCTAACATGTGAGTCATTTTACTTCTTGTTAATAAGATAGACAGTATTGTTTTACTAAAACATCAAGGATATATTACTTCTGCAATAGTACATTTTATACCAGAACGGGTATAAACAATATTTTGTCTTTAAGGTTACTTATCTTGTTATCTTCTGGAAGCAGAGCAAAGGAAACATTCAGGGCTATACTTGAACCCTAGTCATAAAAATGTGGTTCCACCATTGTGCCCTTGCACCAATATCTCTTTGGAAACAATGTCCGTATGTGGCTGTACACTTGCAAGCACAGGAGATCTGAAATTTTGAGTGAGAATACATGTGGCCTAGTTTTCATCTGAACACTTGAGCTTCTGCCTTTTTTCACAGGTACTTGAAACTGGACTGGCAAAATGACAGCTACCTTACTCTTTACCTTACAACTACCTTAATTGTTAACTGATACTGGTTAATCAGATAAGTACGAGTTGTATAATTGCAATTTTTTTTTTTCCTTTGAGGCCATGAAGGTAAATTTTTAATGTCTAGTCACACTTCGTTTTTGGGATACTGCTGAGCAAAACTAATTCTGTGAGGGCTGCCAGGAGCCAAAGACAACAGTGAAAACCATTTCACTGTCTACATCCTGCCTGGCACAGGGTGGCAGGATTGTCTTGCTGACTCGCCCTGTAAGCAAGTGAACTGCAGGTTACTTCTGCTGACTCACAGAGGATGACGGGAGGAAATAGATTTTAGATTTTATTTCTAGGATTAAAAATAAAGCAAGAAAAGAGATGTAAAAAAATGAAACTGTTGTGTATTCATTCAGAATCTCAGTAGTGCTGCTACCTGATTCACAAACCTGTGTTTATATATACATGTGTGTAAATATATACATATTTGCCTCCCAAGCCCTAGTTTTTATATATTTGAATTTGTTCTCCATCACAATTCTTAAAACAAAAGCATAAGGCTTGTCCCTGACCCCAGGATCCAGATTTAAAAGGAAATCCTGAGGATGGTGGAAGCTGTCAGTAGTATATGCAGGCATGAATACAACTTCTTAGTAAAAAATTTGGAGATTAGATTTAAAACTTTCTAATGCTTTTGAAAACTGAACACCGTGACATTTCCGTGTGATATGGCCTAACCTCCCTAGGGCTCATGTTGAACTTTCATAGACTGAAGTTTATCTCGCTCTGCCGGTGAGCACTTTAAAGCATACTGTTTAAACCTTGTTAGCTAATACATTTTAAGGTCAAGAGCTTCTCTCCTGTAATAAAAAAGAAGTGTTTAATATGGTCTTATTGACACTTCATTACTGACTTTGGCAGGTAGAGACGCCTCTCAGAGGACACAACTGTGTGCAGTAAACGGGTTCTTGGGTAGACTGTAATCTTTGGGTGGAAAGCTTATAAGGGCAAGCATCACAACATCAAAGGTTTGTCAGTGAAATTGTTCTGTATCCCAGAGTGGTAATGTACTGGAAAAAACAAGAGAATAAAATCTTTCCTATGCACTGTTCCAGAAATTAAAGTCTACAGTTTCAAACAAGTAAGTGTGAATTCATGAATTAGACAAAAGGTCTTCATAAGGCATGGAGTAGAGGAGATGACTGTGCTTTACCAGAAGGTGTTTCCAGTGTGGACGTAACTATACCAACAAAAGAGTATTTTGCTCTGGAATATAATAAACTATCATGCACTTCCGACTCTGATCATATAGCAAATCAAAATGAAGCAGTAAAACTTTTGCCCATACAACCACATCCCTATTAGACTTTTGTCTTTGCAGAACTAGATAGGTTAAGAGTCACAACTCTTCACAGCTCTGACACAGATGGGCTGGCAGAGGTGTTTTGGGGGACAATTCACCTGGTCTTTTCTAGATAACTGCTTTAGAATGATATGAGTAATGAGCAAAAAGTGTCTACTTCTTGCCATTGACTAGAAGGGATCCTCATGTGTTTAATTTGGATACGGATGTCTACAACGGATCAGCTGAATTTAATCTGAGGAGCCTCACCCCAGTTTGGATTTTGTCCAGGTCTCCAGGGTTACAGAACTCACAAACCGCAAGATTTGTCTACAGAATAAGAGTATCAGGTGAAGGTTCCCGCTACACAGCTACTTTACAGATACAAACTATCAAACATCCAAGCAGATTTACCTCTTAGCAGAGCAGCAGAGCTATTGCGCTCAGGATATAGTCAGCTAATGGACTTACATAAGTTCTGTTGTTATGAAACATTTCTAGCCAAGGCTGATGCCCTAAGGCATGTTCACTGCTTGTAACTCAAGAAGGAAAAGCCAGGACTCAGCTTGCGGCAGACTACGAGGACAGCTGAGTACACCTGTGTGTGTTGCCGAACAGCATAAGGGTTACAGTCTGGGGCAAGACAGCACCATCTCCTGACATCCAACTTCCTTTCTCCCCCTGTCATTTACGGTCTCCACCACCTGATCTCTCTCTCAGAAGGAGCAGAGGGCCCCTCCTCTTCCATTTCTGCTGTGGACAAGGTATTATTCTCCTCATATTCCTTCATATGCTTTCAGTCTAAACCCAACATCCCCAGGGGCAAGTGGAAAAAAAAGCCTGATGGGTGCACATGAAAATTCTGAGGAGCCTGGGCACATTTCCTAGGCTGAGAGGGTGACAAATGCCAAGGTGATGTTCCTCTGTCATGTGGAATCATATGGTTATTATCCTGACCCTGGACCAAGTTGCAGATCCAGCTTTGCATCTTCCTCATAGAGACATGTAGAACCCCCAGCATGGAGATAGGATGCACAGAATGAGCTGTAAAATAAGAACTAAAACACTCAAATGTAATCAAAATTATTCAAAGAGAAGGCAAATTTTCTGTCTTCTTCCCCCCCCCCCCCCCCCCCCCCAAACCCAAACCCAAGAACTATTTCAATGGCCACAAAACAGATTTGGGGGAAAGGAAAGGAAAGGAAAGGAAAGGAAAGGAAAGGAAAAGGAAAGGGAAAGGAAAGAAAAGGAAAGGAAAGGAAAGGAAAGGAAAGGAAAGGAAAAGGAAAGGAAAGGAAAGGAAAGGAAGAAGGAAAGGAAAGGAAAGGAAAGGAAAGGAAAGAAGGAAAGGAAAGGAAAGGAAAGGAAGGAAGGAAAGGAAAGGAAAGGAAAGGAAAGGAAGGAGGAAAGGAAAGGAAAAGGAAAGGAAAGGGAAAGGAAAGGAAAGGAATGAAAGGAAAGGAAAGGAAGGAAAAGGAAAGGAAAGGAAAGGAAAGGAACATATCAAGGTTCACAAAACTCATTTCTTCCTTTGAATGTAGTTCAGTTATATCAACTATGTGACCACTACTGAAGATGTAGTGACTCTACTCCCTGTTTCTGAAGCTTCAAATTGCTATGCAGAATCTCAATATTCTGTATTTTCTAAGGAAACCTGCAGTCATTTTCGTTGTTAAAACCTCCTGACAAACGGAAGGCAAAAGCAATGCTACTGCTTGTATACACAGGAAGCAGAAGCCCAAGTTGCTACTAACAGCTTACTCACTGCTGCTGGACAGAAGTCCGAAAGGATTATTAGAAAGTCCATGGGAAGGAGAACTGCTCATCTGACCACTTGTCTAATGGCACCACAATGAACTGTGAGTGTATTTGGGGGATAACCATGTGTTTTCCTGCGCTGATCATCACAGCTAAGAAAAGACTAAAAGGGAGCAGTGATGTACCTGAAAAGCCTAATGGTATTAACCACCAGATCCCACAACAAAGAGAGGCCATGGCTGTCTACATCTAGGAAAATTCCCTGGATTTCACTGCAGCAAAATTCTGCATAGCGACATTTGAAAGTGAGGTCTCTGTTGTTCACAGGGGTTACAGCAAACCTGGCTTCATTTATAACACGCCTTTGTCAGCATCTGATGAGACTAGAGCAAGAAATCACTGGGTATAAAACCTTCACACCTCAAACTTTAGCTACCCCTCACTTTCTCTTAGCAGTGTGTGCTGCTCTGACCTTACTTAACCCCAAAGGCATGCGGGCTGCAGGTCAGAGTCACAAAGGGAAATTAAGTGGTTAGTTCCTAGCTCTGCCAAATTTTACTGTGGACTGAGCGTTGGTCCTTCAAGATTTCCCCAAGACAGCTAAAAGGTCACCTCCAGATTGTTATCTAACACAAGGCCTTTATTGATAGCTCTGCTCATAGACATGAGGTGTCCTCTGTAAGTAAGCTCTTGTACTGTTGGATTGTGGACTTCCAGAGTGGGGAACTGTCAGTGGGACCCATCAAGTGGTAAATAGAAGGTCAATTTACAGAAGAAAATACAAACTTTGAATAAGATGGTTCAGTCTCATCAGGCTTCTGTTCAAAGAGACAAATGATGACTACCTCTCAGACAGACAGTCTGTGAAAAAGTACGTATGCAATCCAAGGCCAACTTGAAGCACAGATGTGGGAGATTGGGAGGGGAAGCAGAATGAACTGAAATGCAACTGGACTGCTCTCTTTTCTTGAGGGCCACAGAATCCCTGCGGAACATTGCAGAGAGCTTCCAGGAGAAACAGGGCTTGACCCATAGTCCTAGTGCTTCCCATGGCAATCCCATGACCTGCAGGTGAGCATGGATCACTTCAGTCTTCCACACAGAAACAGACGAGAATCTGGACAGTAAGGTTTAAATCTATGTTCTCTTTTCCCATATGTCACAGCAATACCGAATAGATCAATCGTCTAATAAATTTTAACTTCTACACTCTGGACATTTGGCAGGGAAAGGACATAGAATGAAAGAGATGATGTGACTGAAAAAGAAATATGACTTATCTGAAACCCATCCTGCTAAGTAAAGTGGGGTATGCATGAACAGATGCGAAGGGCTAATCAAGTGCCTTTTCTAACATTTGTGGGAAATAATCTCTGAAGGCTGCAGTGCACACTGTCCTTAAACAATTTAGAATAAGAAGGTAAATCAGATAAAAAATAGAGACTACTGAAAGTGCCACAAAAGGTCCTAATAATTTTGTTGTAAGTTGCATGTTACATATTTATATATCATGCATGAGTGAGCGAGTCTGAGAGAAAAAACAAATAGACTTAATCTTACTAAAGCCCAGAACAAATATGATGTATTTTTGTTAATACAATATGACCGCTAAATCAGAAATATCTTCTCAATTTTGCCTTGAAGGTTTTCTAAAATTTTTGCATAGCATTAGAAATCCTAATTGTATACTAAACCATGGCTGCTTAAAGAGAAATCTGATGAATAACCAATAATAAACAAAAAGATTATCTAAAGGCAGAAGACACCTATAAATGTTATAAATCCTTAATATAACCAAAACTCAGTTTGCTGACTCACTTCCCACTTAGTCATGCAGAGTAAAAATAAATATTTTAAGAAAGATAAATTAAGAACATGCTCTCAGTCAGTGTGAAAAAACACTTGAATATAAACAACTCACCTGAAGAGATACATGAGAAGGAGGTAGCTGCTACATTGCACACCGAAAAGGAGTTGGGCCTATAGCACATTTAAGCAATATGCACAAAGCCATCTTTGGCTGCTTTCAGAAGAGAGGCAGGGGTGCTGCAGGAAGATACCACAGAATCCTTATATGGAAGAAGACAGTGTGGCACAGCATGCAAAGCAGGATGAATTAAATGTGCTGATTAAATGAACAGCTTGCTTTTGTACTTCAGTGAAGTTCAAAGCTTCTGGCCAACCACTTTAAGCATACCTAGCAATCAATAAATGATTTCTGTTATAAAACCCTCATGCAGAGAAACATTAGGTAATGCAAAATTGATCTCTTTATGTGCCTCTGTCCCTTGCTTTTGTTCAGGGCTTTAAAAGAATATGTAACACTTTCTAGTGCAGGTATAAATGCTAAAGGCTGGGGGAAGGGAGAGACCCTCCATTACACCGCTCTTGAAAGAAATCGAGTACAATGCCATGCCCTCTACCCTGACCCCTGAAAGATGGCGCAAACAGTTTTCCCAAAATTATACCTCAGGCATGCTGTACGCTCCTTCCTTGTGTGTTGATCTTTAGCTAAGGAATTCATGGTACAGGCAGTGTTGCCTAACCTGTGAAGTGTATGTCTCCAAGCAGCAGGACCCCCTGTGCTCTAATCCCAGTTGTAACAGAGCCTTACTGATGACGGCAGACCCACAGCAAGGAGTGAGGTGGCTCGGGTGGTCCTGAGGACTCACTGTTGAAAGGGCAGGAGGTCTAATGCCTTTTACTAGAAACGTCAAAGGAAAAGCAAACACACCGCATCTTATAATTCTTAGACTGAGGACAAGAGGAAGAGAAGTATTTTTACTTATAATCTCAAGTATTGCTACATAAGTCACTGACAGATACTAACTGTAGGATCCTAGCAGATTTTGGCTTGGTTTAGTTTGCTTTTTTTTATCCATGTATTTTGTGCTGTAACAGTTCGACATTGACAGCAACGATTTTCAGAGAAGGGACATCTAAAATTTGGAGTCATGCTGTCCTGAGCTTTGAATTCAGCTGTCGAGTTCTACTAAACTAGGTTGGTTGTTCAAATGCCTCGATATGATTTACGAGTCTATTTTTGGACTGTTAATTAGAATAGCCACAGAATGGTTATAACTATGCTCTGCTTGACCTCTCGCAGACATTCTAAAATGGATGCCAGGTACTCTAAAATGGATGCAAACACTAAACCGTCCCTCTTTCTGAGTTTGCCCACAAGCCATGAGAAGAACTGTCGGCCTCTCGTTTTCAGTGCTTCCTAAGGGTCTCCAGCACAGTGTGTGATATTTGGATGTCAAACCTCCACGTATTTGACCTTGAGGTGGTCATGATGTGATCTGTCTCATTCTTCAGTACCAAAGTAAACAAATTGGAGAAAGCTGCTATTCTCTTAAATCTGACATTACTGTTTCAGGTTGGAATACTTCTGTACAAAACCCCTCACATTTCCATATATTTCAGGATGCCACCAAACATCTCCACTGCCTTTACTGATACTCCAGCCTGGATGGCCAACTTGTTTAATTACTCTAATAGTAATCTCCACACATTCTCCCAAGCTGTCCTCTGTGAAAAGCAGGATGATGTTATCCCCCTTTAAATCTCTGCTGAAAAACAACCTGTGTAGTGATGTCTCTGGTTAATGAGCAGCCAGCTGGGATGCTGTGAATGAAGTTATTACACTAATTCTCACTCTTTCACTGGTATAATGTTTTATTTTGTGTTGCCTTATATTTTTATACCTGATGTTTCTGCTCATGCTTTAGTCATACTTTTGTGGTAAGGGATTTTTTTTTTTTTTTTTTCATATTCAGGAAAGTTATCTCCATAGTGGTACACCACATACTCCCTCAGTCTTGACAATAACAAAGCGAACTGCAAATACTGAAGGAAAAGCCCCAGGACTAAGACAGATTGCAGGTTGGAGCAGAGCACATGGGATTACAATACAGTATTGGTTTGTAGCTGTCACACATTAGGGGCAAAGTAGAGCCAAGTGAGGAAACCAAAACCAGACTTAAATGCAGGAGGAAGACATGAGAATTTTATGGGATAGATACTCATGAAGAACTCTGGTTCCTGTTTGCTTCTACTGTATTCAGGGAAATAGGACACTGCCTGAGTATTTGTAAGTGAAATAGATTGTTATACCTGAATAACGTAAGAAATTTCTCCATCACAGAGAAACAGCTGTGCTAAAGCCTGAATGTCAGCTGTGTGCTAAGGAAAAAACAACAATATTAAAAGAGAAATTAATTTATATTTAATGTTACTCCTAATTATTTCAATAATAACAGAATGATGTAGGGTTCTTTGCAAGCATCATGAAATATCCCCCTCCCCCAATTCATAGCATTCTGAGGCTTTTTATAATAAAATGAAACAGAGTATCAACTCTTAATACTTATTCTACTTTCAAGGATTTCTTTTGCACAAAAACTATGAAGGAAAAAATTTTATTCAGCTCAAGTACTGTGTAGAAATGTTTTCTATAAAGTTCAAGTGGCAGAGAAGCTGATGAG